>OX344816.1:11850000-16850000 GCA_947034925.1 Eudemis profundana | reverse complement strand
TAACCGGCTGCACAAAAAGCGGTTTTATGGTCGATTGTCGTTGTTTTATGTATTTTTACCTCAAATCTACGTCGTTTACGAACAGGTTTGAAAATATTTTTTTGGTATCATTTTTATCCAAAATCTAGTTCTGATGATGGGATCCACAAAAAATTGGAGGAACTCCTCAAATAAAGATGTTTCAAGTCGGTTATTTTTTTAAAGAAGTTATTACTTTATTTTATAAAAACCAATTCTTTGTATAAAACCGAATTTTAAGAAGAATAATGAGTGAAGGCCGTTGTCAGACCGTATCTCCTACTACTCGGTTTGTTTAGTCGCAAGGTTCGACTCACGTATTATATGAGCCACGTCCGCGGCGCCACCTGGCGGGATATGTGACGCGGTATGGAAATGGTTTGTCGCGGTTAATAACGCGCCAAGGAAAATACGCGGCCCTTTTTACAATTTTTTTTTCATATGTCGGTACCTGATATCTGTAACCAAATATTGCAAGTTAAAGGAGATTGCCGACTTTTGGTACCAATATCGTCATAATTGTGTCACAACCAAAACGATATCAAAAACTTAGTTTTATTTTTTTGAACCGGTGGATTTTTTTATTACTGAATTTAAAATGGGAAATCTGAGATCACTTAAAAAAGAATTTTGCAGTACGATTTCCGCCGCCATAGCGCGCCGCCATGTAGGTATATGGTATATTTCCTTAAAACTGTATTTGACAGACAAAACTAGTCAAAATCTAAAAGGCCTTTGACTGTGGCACCACTATCTATGTAAATGTATACAAAAATATTAATTCCATGAAACTCCGTGGTTTTATGTCTTTTACGACCTGCATTGAAAGCTGCAAACAATTAGAATAATTGTCAACTTGACATTCTGTCGTAAATGCTACGTTTTATTCAGTTCGCAAAAAGCAGCATTAGACGAAAATGGAAGGTTTTAGCAATAGCCGGTGCATAAATTGTACTTTGTTGTTGCCGCGACCTAACCAAGGACATGAAGCACATGAACTAAGTGCACCTTTGCTCAATGTCCTTACACTTGTTTTAAGGGAAGAATAACCATATATCTTGCAGTTTTATTTTATTTTAGTATATAGAAACATATTCATTAATACATTATAGACATTATATTATTGACAACAACTTCTTTCTTTATAATCTTTTCTTGCATTAAGTATAGTCAAACTCTATGCTTGAAACAACACCCACCCTCAAGAAAAGACTCTAGGTACTACCACAAGCTTAATAAAAACAATCAACAATTAATATGTTGCAAAGTTATATGTGACGTCCTACGTGAAAAGGTACCTTATGAGGGTTTCTAGTTACGGAGATATGAACGGTTTTGTGAAATCCTTCAAAATCATCATTTTTTTTCTTTTATGCAAAATTGTAAAATATAGGAATAGACGTGTATTTGTAGCTTGGTTTCACTGCTGTACGTTATTTTTTTCTATATAAAAATTGGGTTCAAAGTTTAGTAGAAAAGGTACCTTATGGCGGATCACATACAAAAATGATAAAGCTGTTGATAAAATTCATTAATAAAATTTACTAGCAACTATTGCTTATTTCTTTTTTATACCACGACGGTGGCAAACAAGCATGCGGCCTGCATAATGGTAAGCAAAAATTTTCGAAATGATCCTAGAAAGCTGAAAATTTGGAAGGAAAGGGCCACTGGGTGCCACAGATTCGGAATTGAAAAAGAAATAAAAATAAATACATTTGTATGTCGTTTTTTGAAATTTTTAATTATTAAACATTTTTTTAAAACAGATAAAAAAGTGTTTTTGACGAATCGTATAACTTTTTGACCATTTTTAGAAAGACCTTGTTTTTTTTTTAAAAAAATTGACAAAAATAAAAAAACCACTGGCGAATGCCCATCATTTTTGACCATTTTAGAAAAAGTTTTTTAATTTTTTTTTCAGAAAAACTTACAAAAATAGACTTTTTTTTGCGGTTTCTATAATTTTTTACCACTTTGTCATGCTTCCCTTTCAACCTTTTTGAAAAAGTCTTAAAAACATTTTTTTTTAAACATAAAAACGTGTTTTTGGCGCATCATGAAACTTTTTGACCATTTTAGAAAAACCTTGTTTTTTTTCAAAAAAATTACAAAAATAAAAAAACACTTTTTGGCGAATGCCTATCATTTTTGACCATTTTAGAAAAAGGTTTTTATTCATTTTTTCGAAAAATTTACGAAAAAAGACATTTTTTGGCGGTTTCTATAATTTTTGACCACTTTAGAAAAAGAATCTTTTTAATTTAAAACACGCTAAAATCCACGACGAACACTTCTCACAACTATTCGAACGAAAAGGTAAGCAAATACTGCTCATGCCGGCCGGCTGAGACTCCGAGCGGCCAGCAAGACCGAGAGAGATCGATACGTAAAGTGTTGGTGAGAGTAGGACAGATGCGTGGCGGTACTGGCGGTGTAGCCAAAATAATACCACGGCACGGCGGTATGAAGGACAAAAACTGAGCAAGTTACGACAAGTATTTCTAACATTTTTAAATTACACCGCCATAAAGTACCTTTTGTACTAATCTGTAGAAGCATATTATTCAGCCTTTAATTCGCCTATAACAAAAATAAAGATAGGCAAAGACGTGTCGTAACATATAATTTACTAAATGGAACAACATAATAAAAAAAAAACAATTTTTACACAACATTGAATATCTCCGTAACTAGAAACCCTCATAAGGTACCTTTTCACGTAAGACGTCACATTTGAGAATTACTCTTAATTGGTCAAGATTTGAAGTAAATTTCTAATAACCTTTTTTCTTCAGTTTTCTGTCTTAATACAAGATTTGTCAATAAATAATGTAAATATCGTGCCATACTGTAATTATCAATATTTTTTGCTTATGGCCCGCCATAAGGTACCTTTTCTCAAATGTATGGGAATAATTTGTGATTTTTACGTAACTTCAATCGTTTATAACTAAAAAAATATGACTTGTAGAATAATAATGACACTTTTGAGATACTTGTGTAGACTGATTAAATATAATTTAGAAATCATTATACGAAAATTGTGAATATTATAGGAATGATGAAACATATAATAAAAATGACATTTTAATTAAAATTAAAATATTTCGTTAACAATGTGATTTTATTTCTATCCCAAAATGTGCAGTCTAATATCTCTAACTATATACAATGGTTCAGATTACAATATGTTAAAGAACAGGCCGAATTTTTTTTTTTTTTAATTTCGTTCTCATAAGCGACTTGCTCTAATCAAAGGCTGATTTTTCACGACCTGGAAGTCACATTAAAAAAACCATTAATGATTTCCATTGAAAAATACCTTGAGATACATAATCAATCATCATCTCCATAACTTCCAACGGGAACATACTTAAAATTAGTTTCAAACTTCTTTTAACGATTTCTCAAAAGTGAAATTTTAGCATGTGCAGGTTTGATGTTTTTTTAAAAAAAAAGTATGGGACTTAGGGTCGTGATTCTTTTTGTATTAGATAGCTTATTTAACACAGATTTGGGATCTGTGCTTAACTCAATACCAACCATAAGGTACCTTTTCCCGTGGAACGTCACATATATCCATATGTCACAAGACAAAAAAAAAAATTGTCAAACTTTTCTTCCTACCTATTTGACGATTAAATAATAAAATAAACAACGACATCTTTTGATTGCTGGACTATAAATCCCACCCTCAATCAAAAGGTAATGAAATAACAACTAATAATAGGTATACTAAGACATCAAACTAACCCTAAAAGTCCTCTCAACTTCTCGAACGATTGTCGAGGCAAAGGTTTAGTTAGTATATCTGCTATCTGTACACTCGTATGAACATATTCAATGTTTACAATACCTTGAGTAACCTTTTCTTTTACAAAATGGTATTTTATGTCAATATGTTTCATTCTTTTCAGTTGTTCATGCGAGTTACAAGCTTTAATAGCCGATTGATTATCCTCATAGACGGTTACAGTATCGTTTTCATGAACCATAAGTTCTGCTAGCAAATTCCTCAACCAACAGGCTTCACTAATACAATACGTAAGAGCTATGTATTCCGCCTCACATGACGATAACGCAACTGTGGCTTGTTTTTTTGAAGTCCACGATACTAGGTTACCATAAACCTGTAAACAAAAACCTGATGTTGACTTTCTGTCAAAAACATCGTCACCCCAACTTGCGTCAGCGTATGCCGATAACAATTTCTCACTCGCATGTCTATTGTATACTAATTTCAAATTTATAGTACCCTGGATATACCTTAAAATACGTTTAAGACAGATCCAAAGTTCGTTACTGGCACAGTTTTGAAACCGTGACAGATATGTTATGCTAGCAGACAGATCAGGTCTAGTGCCGATCATAGCATACATTATACAGCCAATCAGTTGCCTACATCTATGTTCCAGCTCTTCACTTTCTGAACTTTCCTTGTGCAACGTTGATAAATCAAAATTTGGATCCATAGGAGTAGCCACACTATGACATTCTGACATTTTAAATTTATTTAACACATTTTTGAGATACTGAGTTTGGTCCAGTGTAGTAACACCATTAGATAAGTCTTGTTGAACATTGATACCTAAATACAAACTCGCAAGCCCTAGATCTTTCATTTTGAATTCAATTTTCATGTTTTTCGTAATTTCGTTTACCATGGGACCAAATCCAGTACACAGTATGTCATCTACAAAAACTAATACATAAACTTTACTACTGCCATCTACATAACAGTATAAACAATGATCGCTTTTAGTTTTTGAAAATTTTTGGCTGAGCATAAAATCATTGAAGCGTTCGTACCAGGCCCTCGGTGCATTTTTCAAACCATACAACGCTTTATTTAATTTGCATACTTTACTCTTTGGCAAAACGCAGAGTTGCGCAGTGGAAGCGTGCTGGGCCCATAACCACTTGTTTTAAGGGAAGAATAACCATATATCTTGCAGTTTTATTTTATTTTAGTATATAGAAACATATTCATTAATACATTATAGACATTATATTATTGACAACAACTTCTTTCTTTATAATCTTTTCTTGCATTAAGTATAGTCAAACTCTATGCTTGAAACAACACTTACAGCTTGGATTACACCAACGGAAGTAAGTAACAATATCGTATTATTTAAGTGAAGTCTCTTGTATGACAACATGAATATCGAGATATTAGGGTACTTGAATACATTTATATTATACTGTCGTAGTTTTAAAGTGCACGTTCTTGTCATTAAATCCAGGTCATCCCCTCCAGCAAGCTGTGCAACGAGTGCCATGCAATAATTCGCGAAGAGATACGTATAAATGGTGCCAATTTACCTGAACCTAGGTTTGGTCACCGCGATGTGTGTTTCGCATGCGGTTGTTCAGTTTTACGCGCCCGAACTTGCAGGGTACCTCTCGCTAGCCCAGAGAGGGAAGTTATTCTGAAGTGGACTCCGAGACACCAGGTAGCTATTAATAATTTAACTGACTATTCTATTGTTAGCATTATGCATATTTATTGTAGGCCGTGAAATTATTTATTCCTTTTAACAAGATTTGTAAATAAGTTAGGTAAAGCGATATCCTGCTACCACTTTTGACTTAGTGATCTCGTGTTTCAGGCACCAAGATTGGAAAAGGTTTGCCGCGCATGCTGGCAGGCAGCTACTCGAGAAGTGCGCCGGCAGGAACTATATGACGCGCACAGGCCTTTGTTGGATCATAATATCCAAGACAACGTACCGGAGAATAACCTGCGCATTCCCGATCCACCTCCATTACCTCCATCCCCACCTCATCGGCTCCATAATATACCGCCACCGCCTGCGCCCGTACCAAAAATTGCATCAACAACGTACCGTCGCGCAGCGAGTACTGCTAATCGCTGTTTATTTGCCGACTGTCGAGAGCCAGAACGACTACTGGTGCCATCATTAATTAAAGATATGTTACTATTACGACAAAGGTTGTATGTACCGCCAAGTGCTCGAATATGCCAGCACCATCTTATTACTGGTAATTGGGATGAATTAGTGTCAGATTTAAACGATTTTACTGCAGTTCAATTTGACCATATGATGGGCATGATGGAGAGAGCGGCCAGGTATCGCTTTGATTTCGGTAATATAGACAAAATGCCATTACAGTTATGCTATTACTGGTTTGGTTTATCTCCTGAACAATTCTACGAGTTACTGGCTTGTGCGCCAACATTATCGGCAGAACCAAATGGTAGCATAGCATTGTCAGTTTATTTAATAAAACTAAGGACTGGGAACAGCAATGAAAGGTTGTCATCCTTGTTTCAAATGGTGAGAAGTACCTTTGAAAGACATATGAATATGGCGAGAGATTGTTTAACGACCGACTTTGTTCCTAACTATTTAGGTTTTGATCACATGACCGTAGAAAACGTAGCTTCACGCAACAGAATAATACCAGAGGCGTTTTTCGGTGATGCAATATTGCCAGAAGATGTCAAACCCGCCATCGCTATTTGTGATGCTACTTATATATTCGTTCAAAGCAGCGCAAACTACTTATTTCAAAAATACACCTATAGCTTACAAAAGTTGGATAATTTGATAAAACCTTTTCTTATCGTGTGCTGCGACGGATATATTATTGACTGTTTGGGCCCATATAAAGCTACAGTCAATGATGCTACAATCACGAGTGAAGACTTAAGAGCTGATCACGGGAAACTCCGAAACTTCTTCAGAGATGGAGATGTTTTTATTTTGGACAGGGGTTTCAGAGACGTGATTGGTGATTTAGAAGCTTGTGGGTTCAAAGCATATATGCCCGAATCACTGATCGAAGGCGAACACCAGCTAACTACGTTGCAAGCGAACAAATCTCGGTTAATAACCATGTGTCGATGGGTCGTGGAAGTTGTGAACGGGAGAATAAAAAGGGATTATCGGTTATTTAGGCATGTTTTCGATAATAAGGCAGCTAAACATTTAATGACCGATTTGAAAATTGCTTGTGCTCTCGTGAATAAGTTTCATCCACCTATTGAGAATCCACCCCGAGCAGCAGAATTTGCAGCAATCGCCAAAATGAGATTGGCTACACATAACTATCTCGCCGATTTTATTCAACGGGAAAACATAAATCGTCGACGCGCAGATTTCACCTCGATGGATGGTGAAATTCCCCAATTAGTACGATTCCCTATGTTATCCATAGATGACCTGAAACGATTCGCTCTTGGATCGTATCAAATTAAACAAGCGCGATCGTACTACGGAGAGCACGTGCGTCAATCTGGTCTTTACCGTATAGAGTTGTGCACTGATTTGGACGATGAGCTACCGCTAGTTTTAGGTGTAGACAATTACCTAATAAGGGGCCGAATCAAATCGAGGCACGTCAGCAGTCGTATATACCACACATATTTGCTCATTAGTAATAATGAGCGTACCGCAAACACGTTGAACGCCATAGTCGGATACTGCTGCTCGTGCCTGGTCGGCAGACGTACGGTGGGATGTTGCGCCCACGTTATGACAATAGTTTGGTACCTAAGTTGGGGCCGATATAACAATATTTCTGCGCCAGCATCATTTTTGGATGATATTTTTGATATTGAATAGATATTTGATTAAACTGGTGTGCCTGTGGCGACACTGCCATTCATTCGTTGGAAGAAGAAGACAGTTGCATCAATTCCACGACAGATGGCGCTTACATTAACGCCCATACAAATGGCACAATTCCCATACAGTTCTGAATCACACTGTCGAAGTGTTTATAACGCTAACACTACATATACCACTTCCAACCAACTTCCTGCGGACTTCGGTCCCCAGGCACAACACCCGCCTGGTCCTTGTCCTCTCTTCCACATGCCTATTGACCATCTTCCAATAAAGTAAGTCCTCCATTTATCGGGGCCTTTTATATTTTTTTATGTATGTTCCTCGATTACTCTAAGACGACTGAACCGATTTGAAACATTATTTTCTTGTTTAAAAGGGGAAGTACTTCAGAGTCATCACATTAGGACGAGTCTCCGTAGTACTTCAAAATATTACAAGCGTAAATACGCTTATATAGCGTTCCATATACAAGTTAGGTATTGTAAAGTTACATTTCTGTAAATATAAATGAAACACCTTTGTAAAAAAATGAAAATGTAAGTCTATGCGGGCTAGTTTTTTGCAACTCGACGTATTAAATTGAGTCTATTTTATTTAATGTGATTTGTAAATAGATAAGTAAGTTGTAAATATAAAGTACATTGTAAATATAACAAATAATTGCTAATATATCAATCTGTTAAATATAAACGCATTTTATTTCTATATTAATTTATAGTGAAAGGCATACCTAACCATAAGTCGCTCATGCCCAAAATCCGGCAGTCCCAAAATACCAGATTTTTCAAAACACCAGATTCTCGATTTATTAGATTTCTGTCTTACTTACCACATTCCTGTTACACTACATTATAAAATCGTAAGTTACTCAAGGATCTAATGGGTTACCTATTCTTCAGAAATATGTCTGCGGCTTATTCCTCTGTCTCCATACATTTAGTACCTATGAAAAAGGGCCAGAGGAATAAGGTGACCGCAGACATATTTCTAAAGAATAAACCTAATAGTACATTACACAATTAGGGTGGTGATACAAAGAAAGGCCGAGATGGCCCAAGCTGCAAGCGAGGGACGTAAATATGCAATTGAGGGCTTTCTTTATTACCTCTCGTGTTGTGAACATAATTTTATGTCTACACTTGGCCAGAAAGCGGCTACGCGCAGCGTGCGGAAAAAGTCACTTTAAAGCCAGGTGTGGCATAAATGATTTTTTTGGATGTATTATTTCGGTCATCTGATCTGATATACGGAGAATCTGATATATCGAGAATCTGGTATTTTAGGAATGCGATATTTTGGGGATGAACGCCATACCTTTTAGGCTTATTTAGGTATATGTCTCTAAAATTCGCCAAGAAACTAATCTATCTCGCATCGTTGTAACGAGCTCGTGAATACCTTTTTTGATACGGTGACAGATATATTTACTCTTCTTACTGTACTTTATTAGTTTTATTACTACCGCCTTTTTTCAAATATATCGAAATACTTAAGGTACTTCATAGGAATACGAATTTTTACAATTTTGTGTCGAAGGTGACATCATTATAAATTATTTATTTGGTACAAACAATTCGTGATATTTCGCTGATATTTCACTATAATGAGACATTGAGCGTATAAGTCATTTTACAATATTTTTTTTATAACACACAACAATCTGGACAGGTACAATAAAAAACCTAAAACAGGTATCCGAAATGACACGTTATACGACTAAGTTAAGTGAAGTCTTGTCAACGTCAAGAGTTAACGTTATTAGCTGATTTTGTATTTGGCCGATTGACAAATACTTAAACGTGTTGCTACCCAAAAACTAACCTCGAAATCTGAAAATCAAACTCAATTTCCTATGGATCCCCGAATACAATTTTAACGAGATTTAGTGATTAGCAAAGGCAATTTCTTGTTCTTTAAGATACAGTCGGTTTCGTGTTGACACAATGACTTTTGATTTGGTACGAGGCCCCATAGACGCGTCGGCAATCTCCTTTGACCTACTTTCATGATCAAGTACGCGTAGCGCTTTCTGGCCAAGTGTAGACAGAAAAGATGTAGGCAACACGGGAGGTAATAAAGCTAAAGAAAACTCTCGATCACATATTTACGACCCTCGCCTGCAGCTCGGGCCGCGAACAACTGCGATGCGGCCTGTATTTGTTTTCTTTATTATGTTTGTCCGAGTTTGGTCTGAGTACCCGACCATGCACTCTGTTTTACTACCCTAGTTGTGTATTGTACTATTATTTTCATTGTTTGTTTAATTTAAAGATATAATAGATAAATTGTAACTAATAAGTGTTAGTAGTAACAAACATAAACTTAAAAATTTAATAGTGTTATAGGTAGGGTCAGGGTTCGAAACCGGTATTTTGCAAAAACACCGAAATAGCCCAATATTTTGAATTATTTTATGCTATATGTAGAGCTCAGTAAAGTATTTAAGTCATGATTTCGTGTTATTAAATTGTCTGGTTAAAAAACGAAATAATAAACCAAAGAACGATAAGAACGGAAAGAATACCGGTATTTTTGTATGGAGCAAATACCGGTTTCCGAGGGGTGTCCCTTATTAGGCATAACTTAATAAGCCTAATATTAAAATGCATAACAGTTTAGGCATACGATGATTAAGCATACCGATTAGATGGCATAATCATAAAAACGCATACTAGTTAATTTACATACCGATTGAATTGGCATACCTGAAATCCGCATAATGTTATTAAGTATAACGAACGCATACATTTATGCGTTCGGTATACGTGGGGCGTTACTTGTAAAAAAATAACTTAATTAGTCCTTGCTGTTTACAGAATCCCTACTTTTTAGGATTTATCTACTAGTACTATTGTTTCTAATACAATAAAATATGTTCCCATTTTTACAATTTTTTTTTTAAGTTTTGTGGTAAATATATTCCCCCTATTTATTCATTTGTTTTTATGCATGTATATGTAGGTTTATATTTGCCCCTGCGATTATTTATTTTTGGTAATTAGCTCTCGCTTTTGTTACCCTTCGCACCACCTACTTTTCTGGTTTATTTTTGTGTCAATTCCGCTACTCAAATGTTGTCTGGAAGATATATCTGGGAGATATCGCTTTTTAGCGATACGACCGCCTGGCCTACCTTTTTATTTTAATTATTTTATTTCGCATATTTATGCACAAATAGCTGCGATCTGAGACATTTTTTATTTAACTTACCACCTTAGGTGTGTATTATAAATTATAATAATGCCTACGTAGGTTTTATAAACCATCCAGTTTTTTTGATGCCTTACCTTAAAGGGATGTTTACCTTGTTGTTGTTGTTGTGGGCTTTCTTTATTACCTCCCGTGTTGTGTACATCATTTTATGTCTACACTTGTCCAGTAAGCGGCTTTTTCCGTACGCGTAGCGTGCGGTATAAGCCACTTTATGGCCAGGTGTGGAATAAATATTTTTTTTTTACTTTTATAGATTTTTTGGTCGGGAGGTTTTTATCTTCACTGTACTTGAGCCACTAGGCCACTAACTGGGCGTACTGGGCGTTTTCTTACATAAATAAAATTGGCTTATCAACATATACTATAATAGTGTAGGTGTTTTAATAAATAAATTCTAGAGAAAGTACTTTTACATAATTAAACTAGAAGCGACAGACAAGTATGGATATGTCACTTTAAACATACTTGTACAAACTCTGCGATATCAATTATTCGATTGAGCATCTAAAATTAAAATGTCTGATTAGACCTATTAAAATTATACTTTTTAGTATTTATGAACACTAATGTTATACCAAATAATTGTTATACGTTTTAATAGTATGCGAATTAAAATATGCGTTTTAAAATATACATTTTAATATTATACGAATATACAATTATGCGTAACAACGGTATGCATTGTCAAAATAGGAAGTTTTACTGTATGCGTTTTAATATAGACCCGTTTCCGAGCCTTAAAATGATGTACACAACACGAGAGGTAATAAAGAAATCCCTCGATCGCATATTTACGTCCCTCGCTTGCAGCTCGGGCCGCAAACATCTGCGATCTCGGCCTTTCTTTATATTACCACCCTAGTTGTGTAATGTACTATAATATCAGTATAGGTTCCGGCCAGAAAGGGCTAAGACGACAAAAGGAAATAAATTTGTTTCCGAATTTGCCACCTCCCTAGACGCAAGCATCAGCTTGCTAAATCCGCAACCGGCTTGCAACTCCTCAATCACAAGTAAAGACAAAGTTAGGCGCGTCGCAAACATGCAAACACCCGTCAAAGACATGACGCTCCCCGCCGCGGCTGTCGGTTAAATTTTAAAACCAATCGTCTCTCGGAAGTTCAATTAGGCCGAGCTGTCTGTCGCACAAAGGGGAGTACGGGACCGTGACGCGGCCGACGGAGGGTTCCGTATAGGGAATGCAATACCGGATCATTCTCAATACCGGTAATGAGACTCAATACCGAAAACTCAATTCCGGTATTGAGTCTCATTACCGGAATTCAAGTTTCGGTATCGGTATTGCGGATTTTTGAAAAAAAAAGATTTTGTGGAGGGTTCCCTCTATGTGGCATAACATTTATTGTCCGAAACTGTTTTAGCATAACAGATGTGGCATAATCGGTTTTCGCCGAATGGTAATGTGGCAGAAACCTTATTAAGCATAATTAGTTACATCCCGAATATGTGTTTGTCTGAAATCAAGTTCGCATACTATTATTATGACCGATTATTTTTACGCATAATTCTATTGTGCAGAATTTTATTCGGCATATTATCGATTGTCCGAGATTGATAGGTTAGGTTTAGGAGAAGTAGGTTATTATAATAATCAAGTGATATAATTCCATTGGACATCATGTCCATTCAGTATAACGATGAACTAATAACATTTAACATCTAGCAATTCTAACCTAACTTAGTAGGTTAGGCTAGAACTTTGATCCCTCACAAATCTCATAATAAAGATCTGTTGCTAAAAACGTTAGGTTAGATTTAGAACTGTGTCCTTACAAAATAAACAATTGATAGAAAAAGGGCTTAGATTAGGTTAAAACATTTAGGCATCTAGAGTTTTGCACGAGTTCTTAGCTATGGAAAGGCCAAAAAAGGGGGGACGGGGGGGCGAAGCCAAAAGAAAAAAAGATTAGACAGAAAAAGTAGGTTAGGTTAGGTTTGAACTGCGTCCCCCAACAAAAACGAACTGCTGGCAGAAAAAGTAGGTTAGGTTAATTTAGGTTTAGGTTATGTTTGAACTGCATCCCCCAACAAAAACGAACTGCTGGCAGAAAAAGTAGGTTAGGTTAGGTTAGGTTTGAACTGCATCACCAAACAAAATCGAACTGCTGGAAGAAAAAGTAGGTTAGGTTACAAAACCATATATCGTCGTCGACAATACAGTTAAAAGTTATATTATGACAAAACATCTTTCTGCCACGATAGTATTCGGTGTTATAATTTTATAATCATTTAATTTATGTGTAAATATGATTCGGAACATGAAAAGTATGACCAAATAATATTCGGACTAACGTAATTCTGCGTTATAAAATTATGCGAATATAGATTCTGCGATAACAGTTTATGCACAAAGCCTAATATGGCTATATACATTATGCCACAAAGAATTATTACTTACAAAATTATGCCACAACAGGGTGAACCTTTTGTGGAAAACCGTTTTTAATTGTCTTTTCTACTATCTCAATTTTACAATTAACAGTAATAAACTTTTGGTATTATGTATGCAAAATTCATTAACGCCATCAATGCTAGCCGATCGCCAATTCCGATATCGATGGCAAAAAGCGAGAACGTAGTAACCGCCAAAATGCAAACTTTACACCAGAGCCAAAAAACTTTTCGATTTCAAGAAAAAAAATCATAACTCTTTCATTTATGAACGAAAATGCTTGATATTTGGATCTAATTCATAACTTATGGTTTTCTTTCAACTGGCATATTTAATATTTAACAAAACAGACTGGTTTACGACTTAGTGGCGGTTACGACAATTGAACTCTTTTTTTCGTTACGCGAAAACGCTGCAAACGCCAGAAGTAAATGTACTAAAATGGTGAAACGGGTATTATTTCCATAAAGCATAAATGCTGTAACCAGATGCATATTTATTTTAAGATTCAATAATTTTGACGTAAATGTCATTACGTTCTTTATAGGACTAACTGAAATGTGGTAAGTGTCCACCGGCAAAAAGAAACTGTGAAAATAAAACGACTTAAGGATCAATCAACTTTTATCAACATACTTTTTTAAAATGTTTCCAAATTTTAAATGCAGGTTTCTTACAAATTAAAAGATCAGAAGCAACAATTACCGTCTTAACATAATCAAATACTATCTAGTCTCAATTTCTCTGTATAAAAACATTACGTTTCTCTCTGTATAAGCACAAAGCAAGTTCACATTCAAGCGCATGTTGCGCAAGCATCTCTTCAATGCTGTCCAAAACTAATTATCGACATGAGGTTTTCACAAGGTACGTAAAGTAGTATATGTAAGTATATTATATAATATTGTATTTGTGTAAGTATATACTGTATGTATGTATATTGTAGGTATATTTGTAAATTTATCTTAAGTTTTCCAATTGACGTTAAAGGCCCTGCACCAAAACAATGTTTCTGTTTAGCCCATTGGTTGACTGGTAGAGAATGCCTTAAGGCATTAAGTCCGCCAATTGTACTTTTTATATTGTGCAATAAAGATTAAATAAATAAATAAATAATTACGAAAATTACTTAAAACCTCCGTTGCTTATTACATTTCAAAAGGCTAATAAAATCTCTCATATAAAATCACAACCTTGTACTTATCGTGCTAAAAACAAACATAAATATTCTTAGGGTTAATCAGACTATAATATTGTTATCCGCTAAAACTAAATATTATAGGTAATGAGGTTTAATATTCCCGTGAAAACTTTAAAACTCTCTACATTTTATCTTCAGTTTTGGCATTAAATTGTCTTTTAAGTAACTTTTATCGATATAAAACTCACTACCTATTAAACCCACTAACTATAAAAGATGTTTTGTATGTAAGTATTACTTATTATATAAGTTTTCAACATAATTCTTAAACAATTGTTTGAACACAACTATCACCTCAATTATAAAAATATTTCACTTCACGGACACACAGAGTACACAGACTACGCACACCCACTCGCTCCGGCGATCGCCGATAGACTAAATCACAGGTCGTATTCACGAGCCACATCGCCGCGAGCGCACATTTTTATTGCTGTATCTTCAAGCACTACCCACTTCACGTTGTGTTTCAAATGTCGTTACTGTAGCTTGCTGTTAATTCATTTTCGAATGAAATGTAGTAAGCGTCAATCATAGATAATTTATTTTAGGATAATTGCAGTAAGCTTGGTTCGTAATTTTTTCACTACATGCATAAATGCTGTAACCGCCACGGAACAAAATTTCGGCAACGCTGTAACCGGCACACCCTTTGATTTATGAAAAAACAAAATTAGCGTAAATGTACTCGTTTAGAAAATTGCTACTATTTGGATGTTTACAGCAATTAGATGTGGGCATCGTCAAAAAAATACATTCGTTTTGCAACGTAGTCCAGTTTTTTCTAAGCGTCGTAGAGCCATGGGACCCAGACCAGTCGACGCAGAAAAATTCGCTGATTCCGAATATGCAAAAAAAATTTTTTTGACCAAGTGGCGGTTACTACGTTCTCGCTTTTTGCCATCGATATAATGAATTATAAAATTAGGATTATTAGCGCGACCGTAAGTCGTTAAAACTAAATACTAGCAATTACTGTTCATATTACCCAATATAATGGAGAAAATACAATTTTACTTATATTATGAAGATAACCAAAAGTATAACCGGTATTCCGGTATTGGTTCTTTTCAATACCGTTATTGTAATATCGAAAAATATGGCGGAGTTCCGGTTTTCCGAAAGTCTGGAATTCCGGTCGGTATTGCATTTTTCTGTCTTTATTTTTATTGGTAATTCTCTACTTTACGAACTGATTTCGATGATTATAGCTTGGCAACTTCGTTGGTGACACTCACCTGTGTGCTTTTTGTTCTGTGCAGCCGTAACTACTTACACAAGTTACCGACAACACGAACGGGGGCCTCCGGAGGCTGCCTCCATCGGTCGAAGTTCATGTTGGCGGTAACTTGTGTAAGTAGTTACCGCTGCACAGAACAAAAAGCACACAGGTGAGTGTCACCAACGAAGTTGCCAAGCTATAGCTCCGTACACAAACTTCTAGGTCTTGGTGGCTAGGGCGAATATTCAGATATTTTACTTTGAGGTGATTGGAGCCGGTCGGTTTTCCATACAAACATAAAGAGGGTCATCGTTTGCTTCCACCACAACAATCATTGTAAAAATGTGTGAGTGGATCGGACCAGGTCGCTAGTCCCGGTCTACCTTGACAGGGTCGGACTAGGTGGGGGCCACAGCGCCTGGGGTCGAACCAGGACACGGCCGGTGTGTTGGGCGGTCTTAAGCTTAACAGGCATAGTTATTTTGGTCTCTTAAGTTCTCCAAAGGAACCCTAACGATTCGGAGTGTCAGGTCCTGGTGTCCAGATCGGTTTTATTGCGCTTTGACAAGCCCTTGATTAATCGCCCGTCGTGTTCCGTGTTTTTTGGCCGATTTGTTTACCCGACGCCCGCTGGATGTCGGCGGTGCGAGGGATTTCCTAAAACGTGAATGGGAATATTAGCTGCGACCGGGGGAGCGTTCTAAATTTTATCAGCCAGTATTGGGAACCAGTTTTTGCCTAGAGAACTTGTTATAGTACATTATTTACTTAGGGCGGTAAAACAAAGAATGTCTCGGATCGCAGGTATTTGACGCCCGAGCCCGAGGCAAGGGCGATAAATATGCAATCTGAGGCTTTTTTTATTACCGCCCGTGGTAAGTACAAAATTTTACATCTTCCCCAGGCCAGGAAGTGGGATTTTCGGCACGCGTAGTGGGCGGTTATTGCCACTTTATGGCCAGATGTGACGTAATTACATTACACAATAAGAGTGGTACCCCCCGTGTTGTGTATATCATTTTATATACGGAAAAAGCCGCTTTCTGGCCAAGTGTAGACATAAAAATATGTATACAATAAAACAAGCCCTCGATCGCATATTTACGTCCCTCGCTTGCAGCTCGGGCCGCAAACTTCTGCGATCTCGGCCTTTCTTTGTATTACCACCCTAGTTGTGTAATGTACTAATTTTGATGCCCTCACTTACTGATCGATCACTTACGATCTGACGCGTTGGTTCCATAAGTACCCTGTAAAGAATTCCAAATTAATTTGAGAAGAAATCTAGTCTCTCTGATACTTAAAAAACCGGTCAAGTGCTAGTCAGACCCGCGCAGCGAGGGTTCCATACAAACTCGTAAGTAGATACGTGAATAGTTCAAGATAAGCTGTATGGTGGGAGAAACTTAGTTGATAAAAAACGTTGTCCCCATACATCGACATAGGTCGCGGTTAGTTTAGTAGCAGCGTTTAAGTTTGTGTTACCATTTTTGGGAATATCGAAAAAAAAATGTAAGTTAGGAAAACCGTTATATTTTTCCTGTTATATTTAGGATGATATTAATAATTGGTAATTATTTTTTTATCAGTCGCAGCAGTCGTCAAAATAGGGCAGTGTCCCGGAGAGGTTTAGGTACATGATGCCTACAGATGGCGTCGCTGCTACGGGCTGTATCGTTCCACTGTTTCATTCATTTTTATTTTAATGTAATTTTATTTCAATATTTGCATTTTGACATACTGAATACATACATGTTATGTATACTGTAGCTAGTTGTAATGACTGTTAGCTTAATAGTCTATTTCTCGACGTGAAACATACGTTTCCCATTTTGTAGTTCGACGTTTGGAGGTCCTTTACACCTCCAAAACATAATGTTTTGACAACGGAGACTCCTTACATCTCCATTAATTTTAGTCTATGTTTGCCTATTTTCTATATTTTTTATCGTGTTTTGACGCCTAGAGACCCTTTACATCTCTAAAAATGTAGTTTTAAGCTTTGTAATGTAATGGATCCGGAGATTATATACGTCTCTCGGTAAAAGGTAAAAAAAACTGTGCCCAGTTATTTGCTTGTTGCATTTTATAAATGTCATCTTATGTAATAATGTCACAATTGTTGTAATGTTGTTTTTAAAAGAGAAACTGGTGAGTTTCTTCAGGCGCTTCTTCTCACCAGAAGGTCATCTACCGAAGCGCCAAAAGAAAAGAAAAGAATCCGACATGTAAAAGAGCCCTTGAGGCCTACTTACAGAAATAAATGAGTTTGAGTTTGAGTTTTACAGATTTTT
Organism: Eudemis profundana; assembly: GCA_947034925.1. Lineage (NCBI taxonomy): Eukaryota > Metazoa > Arthropoda > Insecta > Lepidoptera > Tortricidae > Eudemis > Eudemis profundana. The sequence goes on along the minus strand of OX344816.1, from coordinate 16,832,038 downwards.
CGCACTACAAGCAAAGTTTTAAGAATGCGCAAGAAGATTCACACAGACGTGCTATCGCGCGTCTGTGTGAATACGTGTCGCGCGTTCCTAAACGACCGAAGTTGGACTACTTGTTCGTCGTTATACTTTGGTCATGCTGGGTGTGACGTGCTAAATTATAAAACGTACATACAAGTTGCAAGAAAAAAGTGTCCACTTCAAAAACATCGCGGTTTGCGATCTCGCGGGGTAATGAGATTTTTAACCGGGGCTGATGAGCGCGTGACGGGGGTATCAAGTGAGCATTTTTAATCTACCCTTTTCGTAATAAGCGTAATCTCGGAAACAGTTCCGGTACACAGGGTAGACAAAGTAATTAATTAAAAACAAAAATATTGCTTTGCTAATCCGCGACACGATAACGTGTTAAGCGCCCCCGAGACGGTCAAATGGTTTGACTCAAACACGTACGAGGGGTGGCTGAAAAGTAATCTACCCTGGCTATAAATAGTTTAAAAAAAACACTGACTAGTATGAATTCGTTTTTATTGACTATTCTTTTTTCAAAATTTCGAGCATGCATTTGTTTCTGGCTCTTCATTTGTTTTTGGCGCTTGAATGCTTGCAGCATGTCGGTAGAAAAAAATAATTTGACCAAAATTGAACAGCGTGTAGTGATTAAATTCCTTACTAAAGAAGGAAATACGCATTCACAGATTAAACAGCGCATGTTGTCCGTGTTTGGTGATTCGTGTCCTTCTGATTTCACCATAAAATTCTGGTCTAAGCAGTTTAAATCGGGCCGTGGCAGTCTAGAAGAAGATCCTTGTAGTGGGCGGCCAATTTCTGCTGTTACTGGTGAAAATGTCGCCAAGGTGAAAAAAATCATTTTAGAAGACCGTCGAGTGAAACAGTGGGAGATAGCTAGAGATATGGGCATTAGTAAAGAACGGGTAAATGAAATAATTCATAGCCATTTGAATATGTCTAAGGTTAGTGCACGTTGGGTCCCTAAAATTCTGACTGCGTTAGACAAGGACAGGCGTGTCAAATGTTGTCAGGAGTTTTTAGACATGAGTCGCGGGAAAGAGGATGAAATTATTTCCAGGGTCGTGACATGTGACGACACTTGGATTAGACAATGGGATCCGGAAAGTAAACAAGAGTCACTACAATGGAAATTCAAGGACGAAAAGCCTCTTCGGAAGTACAAGATTCGACCATCAGCTGGCAAACTTATGGCGACAATTTTTTGGGATGCTGAAGGCATTTTACTAATAGATTATTTGCGAAAAAATACTACAATGAATGCTAATTATTATGCAAATTTACTTTGCCAGCTTCGGGATAACATAAAAGAAAAAAGAAGGGGCAAACTCAACAAATGAGTTCTGATATTGCACGACAATGCACCTGTGCATACGGCCCGCACCACACAGCTAGCCATAGCCAGAAATGGCTTCGAAGTCATCGACCATCCCCCCTACAGCCCAGATTTAGCCCCCTGTGATTATTTCCTATTCAGACTTCTGAAGAAAGATCTCAGGGGGCGAAGATTTTCAACGGATAGTGAGATGATAGGCGCGGTGAACGAGTATTTTGACGACAAACCGAAAGAATTTTTTTTTAATGGCCTAATGTCATTATTTGACAAATGTAATAAATGCACCTTGCTAGATGGAGATTACATAGAAAAATAAAAAATAACTAGCCAGTTATGTCTTTTCTTTCATAGTGAGGTAGATTACTTTTCAGCCACCCCTCGTAGATTTTGGTTTGACTCAAACCATTTTGGTCGTTTACAAAGGTGGTTTGAACGGTTTATCAAACATATACGGGTTTGTAGCCCGTTTGATGTTTCATATTTTTGTTGTGTTTGACGCGCCGTTTGATCGTGTTCCGACGCGTTTGACCAAACTCGGCTTAGTTTTGTAGTGGATGTCGTAGTGTGACACAGGTCTTATCACGGCGGCGTACCGAACCAAACTGCGCAGTGCCGTTTGACAATCGTTTAAACCGACATCAAACGGTTTCATCAAACACGTAAGATTTGAATCAAACCATTTTACCGTCTCGGGGGCGCTTTAGATAACTAGTGCCAGCCCGTTATAAATACTTGCGTATTTCTTCATGTACTTACATGCGAAACGAAGAAACATTGTCATTTCGTTAGTGGTCGCTGGACGGATGGCATCTCCAGTAGCTTCTGAGGAATCAAATCAAATCAAATCAAATTGTTTATTTCTACCTCGATGGATGGATGGATGCCTCGTGGAGAGGTGAAACACGTGTCGATTTTTATATTTTTGGTTGTGGTTTGTTATATTTGCATGTTTTTTCATTTTGCATGCAAGTGCATGAAGAAATACACATTTATAACGTATTTATAACGGGCTACCACTAATTATCTAACACGTTATCATATCGCAGATTAGCAAAGCAATATTTTTGTTTTTGTTTAACATGGACTTCCGCAAAGTAACGCCTGATTCAATCGATTAAAGTAATTAATAACAAAGATGATGCACCTGTCCCACCGCTGGCGAGTAAGCAAGCAAAATTGGGCGAGCATTGCGGATTTGGAAACGTCGATCGATCGGTATCTAATCATTTCACAAATGATAATTTAATTAATAACAGTATTCATTTTCCAACCACTCCATTTCTCAAAATCCTCATTTTATAAAGAATTATTTGACAAATATACATTCAGCAAAGGTAACACTGCAAATATTTGAATTTTAAATTATCATGTTCAATTTCCAAATGAATCTTTTCAAATAAATTATTTCGCAAAATTTCGATCGATAAAATGTTTGAAAACACTATTTGTAAACCAATGAAACACATCTTAACCAAAAATGGTGTTAAAGTTGATTATTAACCTTTTTTTTGTTTTGGAGAATCAATCTACTTGAATCACACAGAAATCAAAAATTGCCATAATCTTTGACCTATCTTTTCCTGTATTGAGCCGTTATCCTTTCTTCCGGCTGGATCTGTCAGCGTCGCAGTATTTACAGCCCGACCCCCCTCCCCCCGCAACCCCCCTACCCTCCAGGCCGCATAACTCACCGCAATAAAACCTGCAGCAAACGTGCGCTGGGCGACCCCGGGTGATTCTACCGCACACAATACCGTAAGGTTGGGGTACTTTGGCCAAATGTAGGGTAACTTTGCCCACCTTGTAAATCGCATATATCAAATCTGTAAGTTTGATAATATACAAAAAAACATGAACGGTCAGCTAAAACCAACCACATGGCAATGTGCCGTCATTAAAATGCAATAATAAAACCTGAATCAAGTTAATTCCTATGGCCAAAGTACTCCAGGGCGAAAGTACCTTACGGTATAGTTTTTGTTTATGTCCATAAAATTCAGTCGGTCTTTGTTCTTCAATTAAGGTGCAGTAACTATTAGTGCACGAATCATCATCATCATCATCATCACCAATGATACATCAATGATCAAACTCAAACTCATTTATTTCTGCAAGTAGGCCTCAAGGGCTGTTGCACATGTTTGACTATATTCTTTTGGCGCTGTCCAGTTCTTATGGTTATTGTTTTATAATTTTATTGTTTACAAAAGAATAGTTATTTATGTGACTGGTGTATAATGCCTAATGCATGTGTATAATGCGTGCATATCATAAGTATCTACAATACTTATGTACAAATATGGCCTGCATTTTCAAGTGGTACTATTAACTCATTTATAGGTATAAAACCTAAGTTTGAATAAGACACAAATAATAAGAAGTTAAAACTTTATGTTAAAACTAAACTTACACAGTTATAATAATAAATAAATATTAGGGGACAATCTTACACAAATCGAACTAGCCCCATAGTAAGCTCAATAACGCTTGTGTTATGGATACTAGACGACGATATATTTAATAGATACAAATACTTAAATACATAGAAAACATCCATGACTCAGGAACAAATATTCGTGCTCATCACACAAATAAATGCCCTTACCGGGATTCGAACCCAGGACCTCTGTGTATAACATTTAGTTAAGTTTAGTTTTCTATATAAACTTTAGTGTAACAATACCCCGGTAGATGGCGCGATTACATCTGTGAAATCTCCATACTAGAGACTGCATTGCGGTGTTAAGATTTTTCCGGAATGAATGACCCCCGCGCGGTTGTGTTTGTTATATCGATACTTTAATATAAATGTTAAGATACAGTGTGCTTTAATGTAAACATTAATGTGCAACCACAGGCACGGGTTCCATAATATAGGCCATTTGCTTATCGTTCCTGACCATATTGTAGGGAAATTATGATTTGGATGTAGATAAAGGTACGTTACTCACGGAGCCACTAGTTCAATAAAGTGTGTAGAGATGGCCGGTTGGGATTGGGTCCATTGTTCCCGGATAGAGGGAATATTAGCCGGAATTTGTGGCCGCTAGTTTACGACGACCCTCCGCCGGCAAAAAACCAACTTAATATTCTCAGGCCTTCCTGGTTAGCTATTACTACATATAAAGTTTACAATCAAATTTCTCCGAGATCAATATATACAGGGTGTCCCTAAAACCAACTTTGATACGAAAAGGGCTGATAGACCAGCTCATCAGACACCAGATTACGTAAATTTGACCTCAGTAAAAATTTCTTAGTTTTCGAGATATTGACGTTTTTGCAAAACTCGTGATACCCTGACTCGGTTATTTGAGTGTCATGACTAAAATATCAAGTATTTTTCAAATCTGGTTTTTGATATGGGTAGCCAGATAACTATGCTATTGAACGTAATTCCTATTTCTGTTAATTTCTTCATGGTGTGGCCACAGTAGAATACCAAAAAATAATTTTCAGATTTTTCCAAATTTCACGTCTGATTTCGAACGAAAGTGGTGAAAAAAAAAACACAACCTGGCACATGACGTAAAAAAATGGCGCATTTTTTGTAGTTTCTAAAATGGTATAACATTTACTAAATATTGTAATAGTTTTTGAGATAATGATATTTTTTTACAAAAAGCAATGATTGTATTATGGCTACTAGACAACGATGCTTAAATAGATAAAAAACATCCATGACTCAAGAACAAATACCTTTATAATGACTAGAAATTCATGTAGTTCACAAAATATCTATACAGCTTTGATCGGGGTCCAAACCCCTTCCCGCTCGGGTTAACAATAACTTTAATTAGTTGCTCCAACTTTCTCATACGAAATTAATTACTTTATATTTACTTTGAGCTGCTGGGACCGGGTTTAGTAATTAATTGATTATGTGCTTGGCCTTTATTCAACACGTAAATCTAAGTATACTTATACTTAGCTTTAGTAAAGATTATAAAAAAAGAAATAAAACCAGCCAAGTGCGAGTTGGATTCGCACACGAAGGGTTCCGTCCGTACCACCGATAAGCAAAAAGGCGCCGAAAGCCACGTTTCTTGTATGGCAACCCCCTTTTATTTTTAAGTTTATTTTGTTGTAATTGAAGCAATAAAAATACACAATCTGTAAATATACCAAGCATCTACCTATTATCATTATTAAAATCAAGCAAAAACGCCAAAAAAACAAGTTTTTTTTTATGGGGACCCTCTGTAATTTTTGATTTTGTTTTGTTTTCTTTATTTGATTTTATAGTGGAAATAAAAATATATAGAGGGTAAAATAGATTCTTAACCATTTTCGTCTTTTTAACAAGGGCTGCTGTGGTTGCCTAAACTCTCCTCCCTTTAAGCGAGTGACATCATATTACTTATATCGATGACGAAAAGAGGAAACGTAGTAACCGCCATTGAAAGAAAGAAAGAAAGAAAGAAAGTTTTCGCTTTTTGCCATCGAATTATGATTGAACCCTCAAGGTCTCTCTGCCCAGTACAACGTATCATACCATGACCGTGCTATGAACGTATCAGACACGATATGACAAATGCCGGTCGGTGACAAAACGTGTTAGTGGGCATAGTCTCATACTTTTCTATACAAAGAAGGAAGGTATTTATGGTTGTTTGCCTGAAACGTTTGTAGTACGCTCATGGTATGATACGGTGTAGTGGCCAAAAGCCAAAGACAAAGAGATTTAAGATCTCTGTCTTAAATCTCTTTGTCTTTGGCTTTTGTCTTCCCGTCATCATCATCATCATCAGCCCGTATTAGTCCACTGCTGGACATATGCCTCTCCCATGTCCAGCCATCGAGCACGATCCGCGGCCACTCGCATCCAGCGTCTGCCAGCAACTTTGCGAAGATCGTCACTCCACCTTGTTTGAGGGCGCTACACACTACGTTTGCCGATCCGTGGTCTCCACTCGAAAACACGCCGCGGGGTATGTCTTCCCATAAATGGAATAAAACTTTTTATGTCACACCTGGCCATAAAGTGACTTTTTCCGCACGCTGCGCGTACGGTAAAAGCCGCTTTCTGGCCGAATGTAAACATAAAATGATGTACACAACACGGGAGGTAATAAAGAAAGCCCTCGATCGCACATTTACGTCCTTCGCTTGCAGCTCGGGCCACAAACTCCTGCAATCTCGGCCTTTCTTTGTATTACCACCCTAGTTGTGTAATGTACTATAATACACAAAAATACGCAGGTTTAGTCGTACGCGTACACATTCCGGATTTGCACCAATTAATTTAAATATACATAGAGATTTATCGCGTTCTGTCCTGTCATTGTTTTAATTGCAGCTTTAATGACAACTCTGCGATTGTGAATAAATTAACAACAATTCCACGCCATTCGGATTGGATAGATGCGCGAAAGAAACGAGCTGTTACCGAGTGAGACAGCTATACATTTTAAGTCACTGCATTTTTTGCACTATTTTCTAATCCTAAAAGAAACTACCGAGAGTGCTAAATTGATGGAGCTATTTAATTTACGTCACACCTGGCCATGAAGTGGCAATAACCGCCCGCTACGCGTGCGGAAAATCCAACTTCATGGCCTGAGGGAGACGTAATATGTTTACGGCCCAAGCTGCAAGCGAGGGACGTAAATATGCGATCGAGGGCTTTCTTGATTACCTCCCATGTTGTGTACATCATTTTATGTCGCACGCGTAGCGTGCGGTAAAAGCCACTTTATGGCCAGGTCTGGCATAAACTTTTATACTTACCACGGGCGGTAATAAAGAAAGCCTCGGATCGCATATTTATCGCCCTGGCCTTCGGTTTGGGTGTCAAATACCTGTGATCCGAGACATTCTTTGTTTTACCGCCCTTGGTAAGTAATGTACTATTATTGACGGTTTTAATGTTTGACTCAAAGCCGTTAATGTTTTTCGAAAAAAACCCCGAGTTAGCTACTTTTTTGAGATAATAATAAAAGTGATTTCTATATAAATCGTCATCGCAACACGTCATTTATTTTAAAGCAATGAGTGATAAATAGCGAAAAACTGAAGAAAATTTCATGGGGTCTATAATATTGTCTCCCATAATTTTTAAAAGTCATACTGTATGATTATTATATATATATATATATATATATATATATACATATATATTATGATTACGAAAGTCATAATAGTACATTACACAACTAGGGTAGTAATACAAAGAAAGCCCGAGATCGCAGATGTTTGCGGCCCGAGCTGCAAGCGAGGGACGTAAATATGCGCTCGAGGGCTTTCTTTATTACCTTCCGTGTTGTGTATATCATTTTAGGCTGTATAGCTTGGTTTCCCAAATTTTTTGTTTCCCATTATTTTTAACTAGCATTTTCCCGCGGCTTCGCCCGCGTTGTTCCCGTTATTGTCCCAAAGGAACTCTTTACCAGGATATAATGTATCCTATGTTTCAATCCAGGACTTGGTCTATTTGCATGCCAAATTTCAGCTTGATCCATCCAGTTGTTACCCCGTTATAAGGTAACAAACATCCAAATATCCAAACATCCAAACATCTTCACAAACTTTCGCATTTATAATATTAGTGGGATTCCAATCGCATTTTTCCCCATTTACTTCATTCCCCATCCTATGTATATTACCAATCACATATTTCCCCAACTACTTTCTTCTCTGCTTGATCTTTTCGTGGGCGGTTTTTTCCCCAATCCATATTATTCATAAATACGTATTTTATCAAATAAATTAGTTTCTCGAACTTTTCGAAAGTATATCCATCCTGTAGTCATTAGAAGTGTACTTTTCAAGATAACGGTACAGTCAAGCGTAAAAATATGCCTTTATCTTAGGAACGATAAATATAATCACCTATATAAATTAATTATGAATGAGTTACCCTTTGAATTACGAAAAACTGTTTCTTTGTGCAAAGTGTTTCATTTTTCATTTTGATCAATCATTTCAAATTGATAACCTCGTTTCGAAAAAAATAATCTTTTGCGAAGAACTAATTTATTTGATAAAATATGTATTTGTGAATAATTTGGATCGGGGAAAAAGCCGCCCGGCCGATATGTTTTTCAGCGAAAAGACCAAGCAGAGAAGAAGGCAGTTGGGGAAATATGCGATTGGTAATACATAGGATGGGGATTAAAGTAAATGGGGAAAAAAGCGGCTGGAATTAAAAATAATGGGAAACAAAAAATTTGGGTAACCAAGCTATACAGCCTATGTCTGGCTTTAGTCGTGTCTATATTGGTGTTCTTGTTCATTTAGTTAGATGGGATGGACTTTTAGTAGTGCAATCTCCATATCGCATTAACATGTTCCAATAATTGGGGCGCGCTAAACGCTGGTCACTACAATTTCGCTCCTTCATACTCGTACCAGCAATCCAATTTCGTCAGACATTACCAGCCAGTTGGGTAGCTCACAACTTAGCCGACAATGTCGTCTATATGTCATGATTTGTTACTTATATTTTTGAAATCTTTTGACATTGTTACTTTTATCTTCATTTTGTATTTTTGTTTTTGATGATCATGGCGTGAATAATTATAAATTTTGTCAGTACATATTGCAGATAGGATATCTTGCTGAAAGGAGACTTTATTTTATTTTTATAAGTAAGTAATACTGCATTCAAAGATATCTCTATTATTCAATTGATAAATGGTACTTATTGCTTTTTTATTTCATTATATAACATGATATTATGGACATTATTTTGAGTGAAAAATGAGTCAAATGCGAGTTGGATGCGAAGAGTTCCGTACCAACGTCGAGCATTTATTTTTGACCTTATTTTGTTTTTATTATTTGGTGATATAGTGGCAATAGAATTACACTTTCTGTGAACATATCAAGCATTATACACATTACACAAGCACGTCCAAGACTTCAAGGAGGTCCTTGAAGTCTAGATTTAATTCTTTCACCCGAATTTCATTATCCGAAGCGCCAAAAGAAGAGAAAACCATATAATGAGACATGTGAAAGAGCCCTTGAGGGCCTACTTGCAGAAGAAACGGACTGACGGACAGACGAACAGCGGAGGCTTAGTAATAGCGTTTCGTTGGCATCCTTTGGCTACGGAACCCTAAAAACAAAATTCTTATAAAAACAGTTTTTTTTTCCTGTTTTCCAATTGCACACTGTATTAAGGACGCGATTGACGAGTGAAGTTGTGAACTACGCTACTGCAATTTGAGGGGGTGGGGAGGCCACCCGGGCTCTGATTGGCTTAACACGAGTGATTTCATTTGCTATTAATTTGTACATCTGCATAGGGATATCTACTTTCGTGTTTGGACAGTTACCGATATAACAATGTAGATCTATTCTACTACATCCTAGCAATACAATGCAATACAACATAACATAACTAGAGTGGTAAAACAAAGAAAGGCAGAGATCGCAGTTGTTTGTGGCCCGAGCTGCAAACGAGGGTCGTAAATATGCGATCGAGGGTTTTCTTTATTCCCTCCCGTGTTGTGTACATCATTTTATGTCTATATTTGGCCAGAAAGCGGCTTTTTCCGTACGCGTAGCGTGCGGTAAAAGCCACTCTCGCTCGCATCTCGGGCCGCAAACATCTACGATCTCGGCCTTTCTTGGTTTTTCCCTAGTTGTATAATGTACTATTATAGCACACCAGAAAAACACGTTACAAGAGGTACATTACATAATTAAAACAATTTTACTACTATAAGACTGTTCTTAGGAAAATGTCATCGATTTTAGGGACAAGAAAAACTGCATACATAGATTTAAAAAATAATTTGTACTTTAACTGGGAATCGAAATTCGATCATCGAATTTCGATGATGATATTTCATTGATTGGTGAGTATTAATAAAGACACATTTCCCTAATATAAGGCAAGGCAAACGGAGTATGTGGAGTCTTTTAAAAGTGGATTACTTACTGTCCGGTTCCACCGAATTACCCCATAAAATCAGTCCATAACGAAGAACGGAGGACAAATAGCCATGATAGGCTGTCAGCGCGGCGACAATACTGTGTCCCTAAGTCTCTTGAGAGCGACCCCTTCCTCGTACCACAGTACAATAATAGCAGTAATTTTTCTTCGAAAAAGGAACAAAGGTACGAATGCACTACAAGCAAGGTTGTAGGAATGCGAAGAATGCTCCAGTACGAATCACAGCGTCTAATCTACGCCTCGACTTTGAATAGGTATGGCGCGCTCTTTATCGGCCGTTTGACTACTTATTAGATTACGTTACATTTTTATTTCATAATACAAGTAGTATAATATAAATTATACAATGTCAATTTACATGAATTTTTTTTTATTGTATTTTTTTTTGTTTAATAATAAGTAGATAGGTTTGATAATTTGATTAGTCGTAATTGTGTATTGTAATTTTGTGTATTTGAAATTTGATTTAGACCTAAGATTGAATGATTAATTTACATGAATCTTATACTATTGTGGCGACACTGCCACCTAGCGACACTCGTTGGAAGAAGAAGACAGTTACAGCAATTCCACGACAGATGGCGCTTACATCAACTCCCATACAAACTGCACAATTCCCATACTGTTCTGCATCACACTATCGGAGTGTTGTCCTTTCTTCCACACTATGATCGTCAAATGAAATAAAATTAAAAATATAAAATGCTCACAATAAAAACATACAATGTCAGAAATACAAATGCAAATTAAAATCAAATGGTATCTCCCAATAAGGATCGTCATTACATCACAACACAAAAATATAAAAACGCTCAAATAACAATTCACATAATAAAATAAAATTAATCATATCTCCCAATAAGAATCGTCAATGTCACAATACAATATTTGTCTATTTATACTTTTATGCCACACCTGGCCATAAAGTGACTTTTTCCGCACGCTGCGCGTACGGAAAAAGCCGCTTTCTGGCCAAGTGTAGACATAAAATGATGTACACAACACGGGAGGTAATAAAGAAAACCCTCGATCGCATATTTACGTCCCTCGCTTGCAGCTCGGGCCGCAAACTTCTGCGATCTCGGCCTTTCTTTGTATTACCACCTTAGTTGTGTAATGTACTATTATGCCACACCTGGCCATAAAGTGGCTTTTTCTGCACGCTGTGCGTACGGAAAAAGCCGCTTTCTGGCCAAGTGTAGACACAACACGGGAGGTAATAAAGAAAGGCCGAGATCGCAGATGTTTCGGCCCGAGATATTTACGTTACGTAAATATGCGATCGAGGGTGTATGTATTACCACCCTAGTTGTGTAATACACTATGGTCGTACACCGCTACCTCACACAGCTCAGGTTAAACTGGTTAAGCGCCTAAATCTCATATAAAACTATCACAAGCTTTACCCAGTTGACAGAATTCATCATAAATGAATTCATTTAAAGTTTTCTAAGACCATTTTATTAAATTATTTGTGCCCTTCGAGTCGAAGGGCTGTGTCTATGGAAGTAGATGTCGAAGGCTTCGACATTTAAGTTGGTTCTATGTATATGTGATTGTGTATCGCGAATGGCAAAGTTAGAATATGAACATAGTTAGGATAAACAAGTAGAGCGTTTTCATGAAAATGCAGAGACTCGCTTCTCGTTAAAAAAACTGCCCAGTTATTTGCTTGTTGCATTTTATTAATGTTTAATGTAATCATGTCACAATTGTTGTAATACTTGATGTTATTGAAAAGAGAAACTGGTGAGTTTCTTCCGGCGCTTCTTCTCACCAGAAGGTCATTCTCAATAGAAACCCTTAATTAAAGCCTACTTGCAGAAATAAATGATTTAATTTGCCTGTCAGTGGATTTATGTAGTCAGAAAAGTTCAGCAACTATTGAAAAAATAATGTACATCTACATTTGTTACTTGATGTCCATGGATATTTGTATGACAATTTGTTCAGTTAAATATTGGACTTGACAGAGTGTGCAGGTGTTTTGAAAATTTGGATGTGTTCATGGACTTTCGTTGCTGACTGTACTCGTACATGAATCAAGGCAAGCCTCAGCCTGTTACATTGAACTATGTAATGTATGTGTCGCCGCCTAACTGCCTAGCCTTTTCATTAAACGGCGGCATTCAGTTAAGTACCTGGGATGAACATCGGGCCGTCTAGCCCTTTTATGAAACGGCTAGGCATACTACTTTCGTTCGACAACATTAAATAGCCCGCCTAGCCGAGTCCATCAAATTTTATTTTATAAATCTATTCTATCCTAGAACCTGCTCTCACATGGGGGACGGGGGTGGAGCCCACAAGGAGTGCTCGGGGGGCGAAACCTCCCGCATGTAAAAAGTGAACAAAACAAGCTTACAGGAGTCAAACCTAACCTAATAACAGTATTAGGTGAGGTTTGTTATTCAGCTTTTGTCCCTTAGAGCAGAAATAGAAGCCCCACCCAGCGGGGCTACGTCGAGCTGCTGGCGGGTCATAGTTGTTTAGAAAGAAAACCCTAATCAAAGCCCATTTTCATAGTTAGCCTACTAAACGAACGGCCTAAGCATTGGCCAGCCATATCGTTAATTGATACATTGACGCATTGGCTAAATTTCATCCAGTTAACTAAATGGCGCCGTTTAGTAAAAAGGCTAGGCTGTTAACCAAATGGCTAATTAAGGCTGCGTTTCGACCGGAGCTGAGCTATGTAGCTAAGCGGTGTGCGAGGAAAAAATCCACCAATCAAAGTGCCTAAAGTAAAATCCACAGACCTACGGACTAAATTGACAAGTAAGTATGAACAAATGTTGCCACAGTTTGGCCAGTGTCGTTCTCATCGATATTAAAATTATTGTTACATCGTAGGTTTAAGGTCCACCCAGACGGGACAATCAAATTGGCAATTTGATCGGCTAATCTATATACCAACTTTTTCCAGTGATTTCGACAGATCAAAAGGTCTGTAAGACCCCTTATTAGAGATAAAAATTTAATGTCAAACCAGCAATAATGTACATGAAAATTATATATTTATGATAGTTTATTGAATACATACATTCAGTTAAATGAATTAATAAAATTATTGTTCTTTATTTTCAAATTCCCAACAATGTGGTCCATCTTTTTAACAAAAAAAGCAGGTATCTTCAGAAATAGTTGACCACTGTTTACAAACTACTTTTATGTATCTAACGATATACGTGGTCATTGCTATTACGAGTTTTTATTGAAATTGTTACGTGTTATTATGGATTCGCAAGATTCGGGATACTCATTTTTGATTTAAACTAGTCTGTTATTTGTAGTTTACTACTTGTCGATATATTGTTATCGACATATACCCTTCACTATTTTTATTTTGCTGTTCCTGGTATCATTTTACCTGTCAGTCATTTGTCAATTTAGTCCGTAGGTCTGTGGATTTTACTTTAGACTTGCTCAGCGCGGCCCGGCTTTGGAGGATTTTTTCCTCGAACACCGCTTAGCTACATGCTTAGCTCCGGTGGAAACGCAGCCTAAATCAGTTGGCTGCGACATGTATGGATGTGAATGTATGGTTGTCCTACTGTTCTCTGGCGCTAGGACTCGACTGAAGTCATTATATTCACCAATTCTCGAGGCATTGTGGCGCTCGCGGCTGTCAACAAGTTTTTGATAAGGATGAAGCCGGGACCGGGCGCGATAGACACTGCAAGTGCTAAAAGCACTAAATTTCAGGTTCGCCGTCTTGTTCGCACTCGCAATGGCACAAAACTTCAGCTTTTCTACATTGTCGCTAGCATAGTATTAACTGACGAATTCTAATAGTACATTACACAACAAGGGTGGTAAAACATAGAAATGCCGAGATCGCAGAAGTCAACATAACATATATGTTTGCGGTCCAAGCTGCAAGCGAGGGACGCAAACATGCAACCGAGGGCTTTCTGTATTACCTCCCGTGTTGTGTACATCTTTTTATATCTACACTAGGCCGGCAAGCGGCTTTTTCTGTACGCGTACAGGCCTAATGCGGCGAGCGTGATGGGCACCTTTGCTCCCAGAGTGACGCCGAGCGGGTTATTCGACTAAATTACTTTTTTAGTATGTGCCTAGTGTTTAAGTAACATGTTTGTGAGACACTATTTATTTATGTTAATAAAATTTTCATTATTATAATGATTTATAAATTATAAATTGTATTGATATACTTAGATATTTATTTGTTATTTTTCAGATTGACACAGACATTGTGGTTGTAAGCGTTGTTTGCTCGATTGTAGACTACAATATGTAGTACATGTGCGAATTCGACTCGCACTTGGCCGATGTTCTAACTATAGATATGCATCTCTATGCCCGATACCGTACCGGCCGGTATCGTACGCGTGGCGTGCGGTAAAAGCCACTTTATCGCCAGGTGTGGCATAATAGGGATGACGACTGGGTTAAAACTACGAGTATATAATTCTATTTAGTCCGTCAGTTAGATTATGGAAAAATATGGGACACATATTTTTTGGTTTATCAAAATCGTCAAAGTTATAGACCATCAAACATCTGGAGTGGGGGCTCTAGGGGGGCTTCTAGGTGAAAATTGTACCAAGGACTGACGTCACTCGAAACTTCCCAAGCACTTTATCCTCGTCATTTTTTGTTTGTCAATCAAAAGAAAAAATACGTGTACAATATTTTTTAATAATCTAACTGACGGACTAAACAGTTTTTTAGTCGTCTAGCCCATTGTCTTTGATTTCCGCGATTATCACTCATTATAATAAAACAAGTGTAACGGATTAAATCGCGTATATTACTTCGTTTTACGTACCGTCGTTCCGTAACCCTTTTCAGCAACCGTGGTCGCGGGTAAACTGAGAAAAACATTTTTCTCTGTCAAAATTACCGTCGTGTAAGAAGACAAACTTTGGCCGTTTAGGAGCGCGCGATACGTATTCAACGTCGAGGCGCAGACAGTGCGATCCGTACTGGAGCATTCTTACGCATTCTTAAAACTTCGCTTGTAGAGCGTTTGTTCACAGCGCGCATCATAAACGCGCGATGTACCATTTGTAGAAAGAAAAATTACTGTACTTGCGGCGTCTACCCTCCTACGTCCTAGTACTCTTTAATAGAATTTGGCGTTTATAGAGGCCCCAATTAGACTGGCGACCTCTGGCGGCCGCGCGGAAAATTAGTTCATTAGTTCTGCGACTTTTAGTGCCGCGGGATTTTTGTTTATTTCAATTAAAGGACAATAGGGGGAATCTGGGAGTAGAGAGTTCATTGTCTGAAGTCCATTTTGAATTAAATTAGTTTGACTCTAAATAGGATGTAGTTTAGATATTGATTTCTTATTGTAGCATTAACGACTGCCAACGAATTTTAAATATATTATTAGAAGAGGAAAATTTAAAAATTATATGTCTCAGGCAGGAAAAATATAAAAAATCATGTTTGTGTGTAGCACATCGTTACTGTGGATTTCTCAATACGAGTTGGGACGACAGTGCCATGCATATGGGTTGTAAAAACTCAATGGTAGATGATGCTACATACGTCTCCTAGGATGACGTCACAAATGAGGGGAGTAGTTGAAAAATTGGATGACTTGGGCATAGTTTCGGTAGCGCAGTTGGTAACGCGCCTGTGATTTGCTCGGATAGCCGAGATGCAGGTTCTAATCCTGCCCTTGATATAATTTTTTTTGTAATAAAATATTTAGTTTAGGTATTCATTACCATCATTATTTTATAAGTTCGAGAATTTTTACGTCCCATTGGCCATCGGTTCTTTGAGCCCTATGCCCAGTCTATTGGCACTTTAACTTGCTAATTCTGGCAGCAATATCGGTTACCTTAGTTCTGCTCAGGATTTCCTCATTTCTGATTCGAATAAATACTCTTATGGCCAGTTCACATTATTCCAGTCCAGTGATCCAGCGGGCTAATCCAGTCCAGTTGTGGACTGGAGCATATCGTTTACATTATTCCAGTCTTTTAAGAGTTGTTAAAGACTGTCCAAAAACAACCACGCGTATTCACTATATCACGTTCAATCCAGCACTGGATTGACGGTTTACACTATTCCAGTGGCGCCGGATTGGGTGAGCTGGAATGAAAAGTTGACGGTCTCTCCAGTCACTGGACTGGAATGCTCACTGGAATCGGTACATTCCAGTGCATTCCAGTGTCGGTTCAGATTATTCCAGTAGCATTCCAGCACTGGATTGGATTGCTGGACTGGAATGCTACTGGAATAATGTGAACTGGCCATTAGCCTAGCTCCCTACATAACACGATGAACGATCCTGACACAGTATAAAAGCAGTAATCTTTCTTCCTACAAAACGTACATCGCACGCTTGTATGTGTGCGAGCCGTGAACGAACACACTACGAGCAAAGTTTTAAGAATATGTAAGAATACTCCAGTACGGATCGCACTGTCTGCGCCTCGACGTTGAATACGCGCGCGTGTGTGAATGCACTACAAGTAAAGAAATAAGAATGCGTAAGAATGCTCCAGTATGGATCGCACTCACACAGACGTGCTATCGTGCGTCTGTGTCAATACGTCTCGCGCGCTCTTAAACGGCCAAAGTTTGACTGCTTGTCTATTTTTATAATTTGACTCTAAGCCAAGTTAGAATAAATGATTTTTACAATCTTAACCAGCTAGAGTCTGTGCGGAAAGAGAATAGGCGTGGCGAAAAACGGAATTAACCTAACCAGTATGGCATTTTCTTTTTTTTTTGCAAATACGGTAGAAAAGCATTACAGCACCTCCCATCTAAATCTCTATTCTCTTTCCGCACAGATTCTAAACCGATATTACATAGTTCTCATTTCCCTGTCACACTGTCATTTGTCATACGCAAAATAAAGACCTAATCACGTCCGGTCAGTAATAGCATTATTGCGGGCAATTGGGCAGGAGCGGGCGGTAAATTTGCATAGAGTAATGTGCGGCGACCGCAGAGCATTACTATTGATTGCGTAATGAATGCATTGGTTGCGATGCTATACCGAGTTGTCTATGTTAAGTCTGGCGTGTTTCACGGAACGTTAAAACTTCAGCTGCGTCGCTACGTCCATGCCCTAGACTTTGTGTTGATGCGAGAAGAAGCCAGCGAGCAGCCAGTCGGTAAGTGTTGCATATTGATTTCTGGGTTGTTCTTCAGAAATATGTCTGCGGTCACCTCCTCTGGCCCTTTTCATACTAAATGTATGAAGACAGAGGAATAACTCGCAAACATATTTCTGAAGGATAACCCTTCTATTAAAACCTTCGCTGGGACACCTAAAAAATAAAATAAAACTCAATATTAGAGCGGGCCTTTAGGGGGATTTTTAATTTAAAATATAAGGTTAGGCGAAACTTAAGGTATGTTTAGAAAGAAAGAAAAAAAGAAAGAAAGAAAATACATTTATTTATGACAGCAGCACAAAATATTAATACAGCGGTAAAAAAAAACAATAAAGTTTAAATATCGTCTAACCTGTCAGTCGGTGACGAATTATATGGAGTTTGACACTAATCGTCAGTTTTGTGACGACCCGTTAACTGCTAGTTAACTAGCACATAGGAGGACATTTTAAATAAAAAAAACATCTCTACTCCCGATCGGCCCCAGACTTGTACCAATGTTCCTGAGTGTATCTAACTAACTAAGACTCGCGGCCTCTATCGCGTCACGACCAGCATCTGACCTAATTCTCATTGCTTTGCGGAATTTCTGCACAGTTTATGCATCGAGAATACAATTATTTGTCAGTATACAATATACAGTGGTACCTAGTCTAGAACTGACTCTAAATTTAGATTTGTCGTAAAAGCAAAACGAATTGCTCGGGTTAACTATAAAATAAAAGACTATGTCATGGACTGAATATTTGGAAATCATAACCTGCATCAGTAATCATTAATTTTTAACCTAAAGTGCACCTACTGTGCGAAAAAAAGCTGTGTAGTAGCCATTAAGTTATGATATAAGTTAATATCATAAGGCTGTTTTAAAAAATATATATTTCGCCGATTTTCATAGCCGGTTCTTCTCGGGGCAAAAGTTTCACAATGGAACCGGTGTTAAATCTTGACATTTTAATATGCCTAAATTGAAGAATAAAGTACTGACTTTGACTTACAAAAAATATTCAAAGAAATATTTGTTGCAGAGAAAGGTAACTTTTTAATGTTTCATTGAAACCACGAATGGAAGGAGTCAATTATTATAGCCTAAAATAGCAAAGATAAAAATAAAATTAAATAGCTTAAAATATGCCCACAGATTCTATTCTTTTGACCTTCTGTTCTGGTCTTCTGACCATTAGATTTAACAATTCCAACGTATCTAACAAAAAATATAGAATGATCGTAATATGATCACCTTTTTACGGATTAGATGGCGTATATTACTTTATTTTTACGTCCCGACGTTTTGTAACCCTTTTCAGCGTTCGTGGTCGCGGGCATGCTAAGGTGTTTTATTACAATGAGTGATAATTGCGGAAACCAAAGATATTATTATATTTTTTTGCACCTAGAGTTTAATACATGTTATCCTCTGTTTTTTTTTTCACCTTGTATATCATCAATATCATTATTAGTGTAAGTTTTTCTGGCATATACAAACTAAGTTCCATGAAAATAAACATCATGCAAAAATCCTTTGAACAACTGCCCAGTAATTTGCGAAGCAATTTAAACCATTTTTTTCCAGCCGACGATCAAAACTCGTGGAGTGGTTCCAAACAGAAATAACGGGAGGGCCCCTTAATGAACTCTTCACAGCTTTGGTAAAGGGTGCCCTCGACTAGGACGTAAACAAAAAGGGGGTAACCGACAAAAGGGAGGTTTGCATTAAAATCTATTTAGTTTAAGCTTTTTTAAACGTACAAAAGCACTTTTTTTGTTTATTATAAATTTTGGGGGCTCTATCGACATGCGCATTCGTTTTTGTACCTTTGGCGTCCATACTTATTTTGCTTGTTTTTTAATTACTTTAACCCTACTGCACACTACAATCGACGGACTTAATGCTGTAAGGCATTATCTACTAATATTGTATTAAGTTTTTAGTTATTCATTTTTCACGTTGGGCAGGCTTTTTTATGAAACCGAAACCTTTTTATAACCTATACGTATAGGTTGTAAGATTGCTCTTACAATACGAAGATGACGCTTCAAATCTTCATAGTGTGTGAATGCCTTAAAAGTGTGGTTTATAATTAATACTATATGTCATTCAAGCAATGTCTCTAGTTTAATTTTGCTGAACGATACATGCGTATTTTTTTTAATTACTAGGTTTTTTAACCCGGGTTCTGAGTCAAAATACCCGGGTTTTACGACTCTAAATAAAGTCGGTTATCTGGGTACCCGGGTTGCATTCCATAGAGTTAGCACACGATCTTACAGACGACCAACACTATCCGCCTGAAAAGGTCCCACATCATGAATTACACAATAATGTATAAAAAAACCTCAATATGGCAACATGTCACTGGACCTGATCGCCCCGCAATTTACACCTGACCACTTCTGATTAAAGCCTAAATGGCTGCTTGCAGAAAGAAAACTAAAAAAATGTGGACAAAGAAAACTATCTGAAGAGTTTCTTGCGGTGTTTCTCCTCTAAAAGTGCTTTTGTGGCATATTTGCAATATATATCCTTTGATTTTGGAATCCCTTCATTTTAGAAAACGAAATACATTTGTCGAAATTATCGGTTACCCCCTTTCACCCCATAGCCGCCGATGTGTCACAGGGCTCCGCCTGTCAAAAGCAGTCCCTCGGTTTTTGTCGGATCGTTATTTGCCACTCTGGTTTGACATTGACATGCAAACATGTCATTAGAAGGATAACATCAAGTCAAAATATTTTCGTATTGCGTATTTTCGTAACTTGGGGCATGGTAATGTATGTTGGTAAGGTTTCCGTTAATTTGCTACGTGGATATTTTAAGACAAGAGTGAACAGGCCTCTTCTGAATAGCGTGATCTTTCTAAAAAAATATATACCTTTATTGTCTACATGTAAATACAACAGACAAAATCCGACAGATGAAATCAGTATAAAGGCGAACGAATCCCTATAAAGCATCGCATCGCAACGAAATACATGATCAAAAGAATTACAAAACTCACACCACTTATCTATGTACCTATACAGCTTCCAATCCTCTTGCTTGTACTATCGAACGCTCTCGACACTCCACATTCGGTGTCAAGCCCTTAGGAACTAGGTTAGCAGAGTAACCGCTAACGACGCGCTTCAAAGCCGATTCACCTGCGGCTCGCTCGATCCTACCGACTGCGCCAATATGTAAATATGGCGACGGTGACAATGACAAATCTATCTTTTTTATTACATAACATTATTGTATTTCTAAGCTGTTTTTAAGGATAATAAAGGATTAAGGATGAATCGCTATAAGGTTGCATTGTTCCGAACTTACACTCTACGGATCGTAGTTCGTCTGAAATAAACATTTTATTTATTACCGATTCCAAACATTGAATTTACGACACTAGAAAATTCACGAAATACTATAAGAATACTATTGCTATTATACTCGTATGTGCCTGTAATCGGTCTTGACTTGAGTTTCTTTTTCCCAATCGCTTGGTAATAATAAAATTATGTATTGTCGTTATGTAACCTGGACAATATACAACTAAGGCGTTTTGCTTACTATGGCTAAATACAACTTGGACCTCCTGAACCGAAACCATGTTATTGTCACATTTTGTTAAGTTAATCCCTCGACTATCTTTTTCTGAAAATGACTCTGAAACGATCTAATTTCTATAGGAATAGAGTTGTGCCACTTATTTTTGCATGATCTTTCATCATAGTTGGCGATGACTACTTACAGGCCACTAACCCCGCTGCAGACCACTCACCTAACCCTTCGCGTAACTATCGACCCCTTAACACAATGGTGTCAAGTCGCTTTCCACAGCGAAATGGGTTAGGCCGAGTAGCCAGTGATGGTTTACCAAGTAAGTGTTGCAAGTTACTGAAAATAACTTTGTAAAAAATCCACGATACTAGCAAAGTCACTATTAACTATACGAGTAGAAATTACAAACAGGTGCCTATAATAGTCTCTTCAATTCCTCATGAGAACTTTATTTTGAGATAAGTTTGATGTTTCTTTTGCCGACTCTACTTTTTTTGTATAACCGCAAATTGCTCGTTTTAACTAGTTAAATGAACCCAAACACGGTACATTTATCTTATGTAATTTAGATAATCTTATAGCTGTCATCCGGTTCCGTCATCATATCAGCTAATAATATTGCATTGTCATCTGATTTACATATTCTTGTAAAATTTCAGCTCAATCAGAAACCGGAAAGATGGTCAAATTTACTTGCAAGCCTTACTGACTGTTGCAAAAATCGAACCAAGTAGGGGCCGTGAGCCGTGGCGTTCCCTGGGATCGAACCAGGTCGCTCGGCCGGACCACCTTGAGACGGACGGTCTAGGGCGCCGGGAGCGCCTAGGAATGAAAAATGCTGCTTGAACGTGTTTCCCGAAAGTACCGGGACTTTTATTTTCACGTCCCGATTCTTTGCTCGGCTCAAAGTACCGGGAAATCCCGGTGCTTTCGGTTCCGGCATTTCCCGGGAGCAAACCTTATCGGCGCACACCAACACATATATGTATACAAACCGTATTCAGCTAGGTACACTGGCCTTGGTTCGAGTGCCCTAGCACGCCAACGTTTTACTCACAAGCTGCGGGAGTGGCGCGTACTCGCTACTCATGGCCGCATTTAGTGGCAATATCTACTGAACCGGCGAGCTACATCTTCGGCCTCGTAGTCGCTTACGATCGATTTCTACTGTGGTCAATCGCAGGTCAGATTTTTATAAAAAATAAAAAAAACGCGGCCGCTCTAAGGATCACTTGTATGTACATGTGTATAGCGTCGTAGCTTAGATCACTGGCTTACTACGAACGTCGTTCAATGATCTCACGCCGTCTCGCTCTCATTTTAGAACAAAAGAGTGAGTGAGACGGCGGGATAAATTTCGAAATAAGCGTTTCGGAGTATAAGACCCGCACGCTCGGGCGTCCCGATCCGTCTTTACAAGGGTTGCCACTCGGCGAGAGCAGCTTTCTGCGCCTTAAGTGTCGGCAAATAGAAATACGACATACACTTACAAGTAAAGTTATACGTAGGTACAGTCCGCAAGGGGATGTTTCTAGATTTGCCACTGTCACAGTAAAATAGCAGTAATTATTCTTCCTACAAAAGGTACATCGCGCGCTTGAATGTGTGCGCGCCGTGTACGAACGCACTACAAGCAAAGAAATAAGAATGTGTAAGAATACTTCAGTATGGATCGCAGTAATACAGGCGTGCTATCGCGCGTCTGTGTGAATACGTGTCGCGCGCTCCTAAACGGCCTAAGTTGGACTACTCGTTTGTCTTTATGCTTTGGATAAGGGACTTAACGACGAACATCTTTAGAACATTAGAATGAGTGAGACGGCAAGATGAGCTTCAAACGAAGCGTTTCGGAGTATAAGCCCCGCACGCTCCGGCGTCCCGATCCGTATTTACAAGGGTTGCCACTCGCGAGAGCTGCTTTCTGCACCTTAAGTGTCGGCAAATAGAAATACGACATACACTTACAAGTAAAGTTATATGTAGGTACCAGTGGCGTGGAGTCAAATATATTCTTAGTAAAGCCGGAGCAGATTTGGATTACTTTTTCTTCAGGAGTAGTAGATACTCCGGTCATATACTTTAAAATAGGCAAGCCGGAGGGAATCGGGTTCTATGGACGCCACGCCACTGGGAGGTACAGTCTACAAGAGGATGTTTCTACATTTGCCACTGTCACAGTATAATAGCAGTAAATTTTCTTCCTACAAAAGTTATATCGCGCGCTTGAATGTGTGCGCGCCGTGTATGAACGCACTACAAGCAAAATTTTAAGAATGCGTAAGAATGCTCCAGTATGGATCGCACCCTCACAGACGTGCTATTACGCGTCTGTATGAATACGTGTCGCGCGCTCATAAACGGCCTACTTGTTGGTCTACTGCTTTAGATGAGGGACTTAACGATGAACATCTTCGTTCTAATACTATGATCTCATGCTGTGTCTCGCTCTCATTTTAGAACATTTGAGTGAGACGGCAAGATGAGCTTCGAACGAAGCGTTTCGGAGTATAAGCCCCGCACGCTCGGGCGTCCCGATCCGTATTTACAAGGGTTGCCACTCGCGAGAGCTGCTTTCTGCGCCTTAAGTGTCTGCAAATAGAAATACGGCGACCACAGGAATATATCCAGGTAGAAGGAAATTGTTCGTCGATTAGTATAGCAAGCAAGCTTGTAACGTTTCTCGCTTGGCGTTTGACGCCAAAAGTGTAAGTTAGTGGTGAACTAGTACATTACATAACTAGGGTGGTAATACAAAGAAAGGCCGAGATTGCAGAAGTTTGCGGCCCGAGCTGCAAGCGAGCTTTATTACCTGTTGTGTACATCATTTTATGTCTACACTTGGCCAGAAAGCGGCTTTTTCCGTACGCGCAGCGTGCGGAAAAAGACACTTTATGGCCAGGTGTGGCATAAAACATATTTTGCATTTCATTTGGTGATATTTGCATTAATAATTATACCATTATTATCAGATTATTAAATCTGATAATAATATTGACGGTAACTGAAGTAAACGGCGTGTAAAGTAAGTCGCCGCTACTTCTTTTTAGCACGCGAGGTACATACACTTTTCCTTCTACCTCGATAGTATAGTAGGGTAGGTTAGGTCTGAACTGCAGTCCCCGTTATTATTCTCGTTAATGAGAAGTATACCAAATGTGCATTATTTTAACAGATTTTTTATGATAAATAACCATTTAATAAATCGTGGTTATTAAAAAGGTGAATATATTAACAGTTATTCTACCAAACGTTTATATTCTTCCCAGTGATTCGTTGTTCTACACATTGAACGTTATAGGGAACGTGCACGAACTATAGGTGGCAGCACTAAACGACAAAAGAGACACGGGCGGACAATAAAGGAAACTATCGCCCCTGTCAAATCAAGCTGTCAATGTCAATGATAATATGTAAGTGTCAATGTCAAATATAGTAAGTCGTACACTGACGTTAATCGTCCTTCAACGCGATAAATTAACGGTATTAACGGCGTTTTCTTCAATGTGGCCCCAGCATGAGAATCATATACCCGATTTAGATTGGCGGCACCAGTTGACAGCACCTTCGTTGTGCACGTTCCCTTGTTCGATTGATCATTGTGTAATGATGACGCGATGTACAATATATCTTTCATTTCGTGACTGAAGACTTAATTTCACCAGTTTTAAGGTCAAAGAGCACAATGAAGCCTTCATCTTAAATCCCACCTTTGTTCGCCCACGGACCGACGGCCATATATCGCCCGAGGCCCTATATTGGATTTAGAACCAATAGGACCCTTATTTATCGCCCCCTTATTTATATGCATTGCTCGAACAACGGCGGGATTATACAGGGTTAATGGAATACCTGGAAAAATGGGGGAACTATAAATTTGGGGGGAGCTACCAAAATGGAAAAACTACCTGAGTATTTCTAAAAAAATATAATTTCCTTCACTGCGAAGTTTTTTGTCAGTTTTATGTTATTCTAGACTGTGCTCTCACAATCAACATTTTGATAACAGTTGATTGCAGTTTACCTCTTTATCATACAATTTAAAAACTCAATATTTAAAAAAATAAAATTAAATTAAACGAGCTCTCTGGGCCAACACAGGCGCCCCAAATCATCCTATTTTTTGATTAGTAGTGCGCCTGTGTTTGCTCGGACAGCCGTTGGGACGTAGGTTCGAATTTTGCCGGAGGCATAATAATTTTTCAAATTTTCTCTTCTAATATTATATTTACAGTCTGTTCCTTATAGGATTAGATAGAAGAAGAAAAGGTTCTTTATAGTGCCGGTTTTAGGTTGACATTTTCTAAAGTAGTTGGTCGAAAATTGGTTGGCTGAAAATAAAAAAAGTATCCTTATAAAATATCAACACCGATAAGCAACGATGATCAGAGCTGTCATTATCAAATACTTAAAGAGCTGTCATTATCAAATACTTAATGTTAATTCGTATGTTGTTTTAATTGTATACTGTTTCAGTTATAGTTTGCTTATTCTAAGTACCTAATTGGTGAATGGTTATTTGTAACGTTTAATTCAATATGAGTGATTCCGTGGGGCAGTGGACGAGGCGTTTGCTATAGCATGCGTTGTCACTCGACCATCGCGAAGAAGTGAATGTTTATTTTATGGTATACAAACTGTCTTACAAATTTACATTTAATAAATATTATTACAAGTATTACAACTTTACAGAAAATGTTTGGAATCCTTGCTTCTGTATCCTTCTAGAGTCTATTTAATCCGATGCGAACTTGTATGATGAAGAGATCAATATATGATGTATGAACCGTCCAATGTTTCATCAAACTATAGTTTCTTGTATGTGGTAAGTAGAATGCGACTATGATAACTTTGCAGAGCGGTACATGGCGACACCTCCGTTTAAGGCGAGGTGAGACCAGAATCGGGCACGGAAGCCTAGTTTCCAAATCATTTTTAGAGCACTTATTTGACTCCTTTGACTATTTGGTCACTGTAAAACATATATAATAATATTCAGAACTGTATCTAGGGCTTCCTCTCACTTAGAACACGATAGCGAACACTTCGCTCGATAGAAAAGTAGCGCGAAAACACTATAAAATAAAGTATTTTTTTCATTTTTTTTCATTTTGTTCATCACCAGTTACCTTTTCTGACAAAATTAATACCTGACAATCATGATTTCACAGTCATGCAGGGCATCCTCTCATGTTTGAGTTGATAACGTATACTTTTATGTTAGAAATCGAAGATAATCTGCAATAATCTGCATTCCGCCCGACCCTAGTTTGTATGTGAAATGCGAGCCAGGTCCTACCGCGCCTTAAAAGTAAAATTTCTATGAAAATGTGACATTTAAATGAAGGTGTTGCCATGTTCCGCTCTGCAAAGTTATCGCTGTCACACTCCAGTAAGCAGTACTATTACCCGGCGTAGCACACCACTAGGCACTACCGCCATGTGGTAACTTTATTGTAATGAGAACTAGAGCCGCCCTAGCGATCGTAAGTCAACACACAATTTCACGCTTAGCCGAGGTCCGGCCACTAGGATGTTGCACGCTAGTGTTGGCGGTTTTCGCCGAAATTATTGCCGAATACACGTTCATCGGTCCATATTTTCAGTAAAAGACTACGCTTGTCCTCCGTTAATCGCCATGCAACAATTATTTATATACAGTCATTATATCACACCTCCATTAGTCAGAAATTAGGAAATCTAAAGAAGAACTAAGGCAGCCGACATAGCTGCTAGAATTAGCAAGTTGAAGTAGCGATGGGCTGGCCATAGCTCGAAGAACCGAAGGCAAACGGGGCGTGAAACTTCTCGAATGGAGACCACAAACCGAAAAATGCAGCGTGGATCGGCCCTCTCACAAGATAGTCGGTAGTTTCAAGATTGAAATGAGCTAATAATTATGATATAATAGTCCTAAACACGTAGAGTGGCACCGACCGTTGGCGATCGTAAAGTCAACACACAATTTCACGGTTAGTCGACTAGGATGTTACGCGCTAGTGTTGGCTAATTTCGCCGAAATAATTGCCAAACACTTCCCAGAGAACATTTTTAAGGTGCCAGGACTTTCAAAGAGCGGTTCAAAAGTCGATATGTAGCACACGCTTGCAAGCGACGACGCGAATTCATGTCCGCGGCATACAGATAAAGTTTTTAACGACGTGAATTCGCGTCCGTGGCATACATACAGCTTTTAATGACGTGAATTCGCGTCCGCGGCATTACGATTAATAAAACAAGTCGGCACCTGCGTAAAAAAATATAATAATTTTAAGTCTACTAAATCAGAAACCAGCAAGTAAAAGCATTTTCCATCAACAAAGGGAGTAAAAGTACATTTTGAGTATCAGTTTTTTTTAACTGTTATTACCAGCTTTAAATGGCAAAACAAATAAAGACGCGAATTCGCGTCCGGGGCATTACGATTAACAATACGAATGACGCCAATTCGCGTCTTCGGCAATGAATGGGTGAGAGACATGGGGGAGCTTATAGACACAAATATTAAATACATAGAAAAAAATCAAACGTAGCCCACTTGTAGCCAAGGCGGGATTCGAACCCGTGTCTCTGTCTTACGACGGGGTACTAGAAGACCCGTCGAAATTTTCCATGTATTTCTAAGAGCGTTACTAACAATCTTTCTATTTCTGTTTGAAAGACTTCATGCCTTGGCTCCACTTTAGGACATGCTTACGCAGTGCCCCCTGTCCGCACTCCTATTTCAGCAGTGACAAGTCAGCGAGAGAGATGGCGCTTTTTTTAACAACACATTTAGAATGTCTCTTTGTTTTTTATACATGTTTGAAGTCGGTATCGGTAGGAAGGCGAGGATACCCGGGGACACGTAGACCGAATATACAGGATATCCCATAAGTTACATGCCACAGTGTCACCGGGGCTAGGTCAGCTCAAGAGGCACCAAACCAGCCTAATATGACCTTAGTAAAAGTTGCACGATTTTCGAGATAATGGCAAATTAAAGCTTTTTCTAAATTTTCACATTTTTTAACATGTGTAGTACCAGCGTGTGCTCCAGTAGCTCTTAAATCATTTTATTTTATGTGCATGCTGTCATGAATAGTTAATTGAGATGACAAAAGTGTTATTTGGTCGATAACCAGTGTAATGTGCGAAAAAATACTGCATTTATCTTGAAACGTGAAAATTTCTAAAAAGCATTAATTTGCCATTATCTCGAAAACCGTGCAACTCTTACTAAGGTCATATTAGGCTGGTTTCGTGCCTCTTAAGCTGACCTAGCCCCGGTATCACTGTGACGTGTGACTTATGGGACACCCTGTATATTCGGCCAAATCTGCGGCCATCCCTTGTAGGTCACTGAGCCCGAGATATCCCGGTAATGGGAATTTTTATCGCAAGAAACGTGGCGGAACCGACCCCGAGTGCTGGTTATTAACACTCCCGAGTCCTGACCAATGAAATAGGTCATTTTTAAACGGAATACCCCCCCTAACGTATCGTATAGTTTGTATCGTGTGAAAGTCGAGCAAAGCTTTTCAAATCAATATTTTTTTATTCAAGTTTATGTTTATTGCTCTAATAAACGTTAAAATAGATAGTCGGACGGAGCCTCGCTAACAAAGAACTGAAGCATGTTTAATAAGCCGGCTACCTATGTGTGCGTGCTGCTCGCAATAAGAAAAAACTAGTTGATGTGTGCGTGCGGCTCGTAATTACAAGCAGCCGGCTTATTAAAAATGGCTTCAGTTCTCTGTTGGAGAGGCTCCGTCCGGCTATTCATTTTAAAGTCCTTACGGTTGGACCCGTTGAACACCTACCTCGCTCCAAAGGTCGACGCAAGAGGAAAGCAAAATATTTGACCTCCCGGCCGAAATTCCTTTATATCTCTTTAACCAGACCCTATTTAACGTACAGTCAGACACAAAAAGCCTTTTTTACGGCTCGTGTTAGGCTCGCCAATGTCTGGTAAAGCGTTGTTTACGACAACACGTCTTGAACGACGTAAATGGACTCATAGTAACCCGGATTGAGGAAGGAGACATACATTCCGTGGCTCTAGTGAAAAAGGGTACAAGTCGCATTTAACCTAGGAGCAAAAGGGCTTAAGTCATACAATAGAGTTGTGACCTTTTGGTCCTGGTATAAATGTGACTTGTACGCCTTTTCACTAGACCCACAGAATTTGAGACGTTGTTCTGTCAGTAGGGTCATTCGAGCACTTTTCAAATATTGTACATGTCGATGGCAAAAAGCGGAAATGTAGTAACCGCCAAGGGTTTCCTTTGGCGGTTACTACATTTCCACTTTTTGCCATCGATGTGTGCGATTTAGGGTTCCAACAACGGCTATTACTAAGCCTGCGTTGTCCGTCTGTCCGTAAGTCACAGGGATCTAGCTCTTGAACCGTAATAAGCCGAGACTTTATATTTTCACAAAATATGTATTTCTATTACCACTATAACAAAAAATCATAAAAACAAAACAAAATTAAAAATAAAAGCGGGTCCCCATGTAAGAAACGTGTTTTTTGGCGTGTTTTGCTCGATTTTAATATTTTTTATGCCACACCTGGCCATAAAGTGACTTTTAAAAGCTGTTCCCCAATATTACAACGCTATCTATGTATAAGCTTGGTATAAGAATTATATTATTTACAATTATTCAACTTTGCAAGCGTGACACCGTATTTAAATGTTAGAATTTATTTATTATTAGCTGTTTACGAACTAATTGTTACTGTACTATGTTTCTTTGTTCAATTATAACATAGTTAAATGTTTTATGCCATACCTGGCCATAAAGTGACTTTTTCTGCACGCTGCACGTACACAAAATGCCGCTTTATTTTTTTTTTATTTTTTTTATGAAATAGGGGGCAAACGAGCAGACGGGTCGCCTGATGGTAAGCAATCACCGTCGCCCATAGTCACCTGCAACACCAAAAGAGTCACAGATGCGTTGCCGGCCTTTCAGGTGGGAGTACGCTCTTTTCTTGAAGGTTTGAAGGTCGAATCGGTCCGGAAACACTGCAGGCGACAATTTATTCCACAGTTCAGTCGTGCGAGGCAGGAAGTTTCTAGCAAAACGCACAGTTGTGGACTGCCAACCATCGTAATATTGTCGCGTAGAACGATGGCGGAAAGATGCGGCAGGGATTAATCCGAACAATTCCTCGGAGCATTCCCCGTTATTTCTGGCCAAGTGTAGACATAAAATGATGTACACAACACGGGAAGTAATAAAGAAAGCCCTCGATCGCATATTTACGTCCCTCGCTTGCAGCTCGGGCCGCAAAATCTGCGATCTCGGCCTTTCTTTGTATTACCACCCTAGTTATGTAATGTACTATAATAGGTAGATGCTTGATAATATATTCATAGAATGCGTATTTTTGTCGCTACAACAACAAGTAATAAAAATACCTCCAGACAATAAAGACGTCGTTTGCTCGTTTTGACAAAGTAAACATATTGGAACAGTGTAGTTTTTCGGAAAGTTGCCGAAATGGAAAACTATCTATCTGTCCGTCTGCCGGTCTGTCTGTCGGTCCATCTGTCCGTCTGTCCGTCTATCCGTCTGTCCGTCTGTCCGTCTGTCTGTCTGTCCGTCTGTCCGTTTGTCCGTCTGTTCGTCTGTCCGTCTGTCCGTCTGTCAAGACCCTCTATGGAACGCGTAGTGGTATCGAGCAAGCTATGAAAAAAATCAAACTTCTAAGTTAACTGAAAAAATAGATAGTGGCCGTTTATGCCGCACAAAACGTTCGACACTCTCAAGGAAACTTCTTTTCCGTTGACCTGGAACTATGAAGTTTTGCAAGTAATATCGTCCTATACTACACGTATTGGAAGAAATCTGGAAACGATACATTTGTAGTTTAATCATAAAAAACATAGATTGTAGTCTTTATTTAAAGTAATTGTACGGAACCCTCGGTGGGCGAGTCCAAATCGCACTTGTCCGTTTTTTTACATTAAATGAGCTTGACTTTTTTACAGGTTATATTTACAACATACATAGGTAAGAAGCCTGTTTTACCGCACCCCAGCCACTTCAAAGGCCCACTTATCCAAATTGTTCCTCCGCAGAAAGCCGCCGCTAACCGCAATGCGATTTATTATTATTATTACAATACGTACTATCACGCCATGGGGTACGTAGGGAATTGTATTGTCTTTAACTACGGATTAGGACAGCCAGTACGCTTCGATAAAAACGCTCGAAAAAAATTATGATGATACGTATGACCTATCTGCTATATTTTTTCTTCGAGTTACAAAGATTCAGAGATGATAAAAGAAAATAAAGTTTTCTTCGAGATAAAAAATAAAGTTCATCTATTTCGAGGAGTAAAAAATGTACTAAAACATCTTCTAAGGAGTCATTGGTAACTTTGGAGGTCTATATTTCGAGTTATGGAGGTTTTGAGGCTGGAAGGGAAGGTAATGGGATTTTATTTTGTGTTGTTTGTAGAGAATTTCATCTTATCGAAGTTCGACGTATCGAGGTTCGACTGTATTGTTAGGCAGCACTACTAGTTAGGGAAATTAAAGTGAGGGAGCTAAAGTGGGGTTAAGATAGTAATCTTTTCAAAAGAAGAAAGATACAACGGTCACTATTAACGCTATTACCAAAACATCGGTGGAGTAGTTAACACGTTGTCTGAGAAAGACAGAGTAGAGTATAGTTTATTTTATTACATAAAATAAAATTGTAGCAAGTCTATGCTTGTACAGTCGCCATCAGATTAATCGAAGTAAACAAGGCGCTCTAAAGCATCTGAGCACGGCTCTATTGTCAAGGCGTTAGAGTGCATGTTCAGAAATATCTGGTCATAAATATATTATCACCTTGAAAATGAAATTAAAATTTATTTGCTTGAGACATGACAATAATTAGATGGTATAAATTTAAAATACAGTATGCATATCTTGCCAAACAATTCGGCATGCAAATGTTAAATTTCTTATGAATTAATAGTAAATGAATTAATAATATACATGAAAATAATTTCCTTGAAGTGTATAGATGTATCTGATGGCGACTGTACATTAAAGATGTTTCCAAAAAGAAACTGGACAGTGTACGTATAAGTCGTAGCAGAAAATCAGACAACGGTCTGATTTTCTGTTTATCTGCCTATCGGTTTGCCTTGAGGAGCTCACGACCGAGATTGTGGCGGATGCCTGACATACGTCACGCCAAGGCCGGACTACACCTGTTGCTCTTTGAGCAGCCCAGACTTATGGCCTGGCTATTCGGATTGACCCCGTTGGGACTCAGTTAAACGAAAAAAGGGATTGAAAATTGAAACGAGTGGTGAGAACATGTTTCGCGTAAGCGTTTTCTAAACCATTTGCACTATCTTTGCCCAACATCGCTGTGGCACTCAATCGCCCGAACGTATTCGAACTAGGGTGATAATACAAACTTAAGCAACAGTTCTTCACCGGATTACCGCACCAATCTCACCCTAATGCCTTTAACAATAACGGCGTGTGTGAATTGACAGGCGGTAAAGTAAAGTATGTAATACATCATCAATGGCCGTGTGACGTCGCTTCGATTAGTATGTTCCCGAAGGAGGTTTTATGGATTTTGCTGGAGTTTTACTTGCTGAAGTTGGGAGGCAGTTGAAATGAGCGTGTTTGATTGATTGGGTTCAGCTGTGCCCTATATATGTAACTATGCTTTTAAAGTAACACGGAAAGGAGGCGTCATAAGGCACTCGTCCGGTACACAAATTTCTGCCGTATTTGGCGAGACGGGAACGAGGTAATGCACACTTACTTACACACGCGTACATGAAAAAATAGTCCATCATTACGAAACTAACACGTAACAAATAGAACAACACATTGACCAATTCACATTCACAGATATACATTTTGCATTGAAATAGTGTAATGACGTGACGCACAACATTGATAAGTTTAGCAAAACACCATGGCAACACGAGGTTACTTGTTTGTCAACTAGTAAACAAACTTCAAATAATATCAAATGAGATTTTAGTACCTAATTTAATTTTTATGTTTTAAAGGAAGTAAATAATGATAATGTGATTCTAAATACTTTAGATGTGAAAGGAAACACCATCTCTTTGTACGTTTGACGTGTTAGATCTCCCTTTGGGGTGAATTACGGAACAATTCGGCATGTTCACGGAGATCTCTTCAGGTGAGTTACTAGATTTAGTCTGACGACTAATCCAATTGAAACTAGTTTTATAGAACGAATATGATCACTGGCGCAAATTACTTGGCAGAGTAGAAATACTAAGTAAAGGCACTCTCTACGACGTCCACGTTACTCTAAGCCAGTTATGCTAGACATTCTGGCGTTACAACCGTTCATAAGCCACGGTGACTGCTTAACTCATGCTACAAAATCTGTATGACCAAAATACTTGACCAAATTGGTCAAATGGTCATGTTGCTTGGCAGAAGGGAACCTCTGGCTGGCCTATGGCTACACCCGACGAAGTCCGCATAGCTCTAAGTTAGGTACATTCGAGACGTTTCAAGAGTACGCTCGTGCCAACTGTCCCCTCGAGTGGACGTCGAGTGCCGACAAATCACTGGCAGCCTTTGTTTCGCTTAGGGTTCCGTAAAATAACAATATTCTACCCTAAAATGATTCAGAGCGTGGCGAGTGTATCTGTTAATAAGTGCAATCTCGAGATTGAAGCCAGCAGAGCTTTTAGGGTCTTGTCACAATTGCGGGCGAGCTGTGGGCGAGTTTCCATACAAAACCAGTCGCGGCGAACTCACGGCGAGGTAGCCGCGAGCGAAATTTGTATGGAACTTCGTTTCTCACTCGCCCGCAAATCGCAAGTTTGATAAGGTCCTTAGGCTGCCAGTTTAATGGAGCGGAGCGGAGCTGACTCAATATAAAGCCATAGAATTTAAGCTCCGCTTTAGTGGGCATGGATTATCACAATAGGCTATTTTACTGTACCTGATATTTCTTAAACTTATATAAGATTCTGTGCACTAAGGCATGAGCATGTGGTGTATACAGGGTTCTCAAGCCTGCGGAACCCTGGTGACTCTGGCGCAACGCCAGCGCCCCCTGGCGGCTAAATTAATTAGCAATTAGTCCAACACCACGCGAGGGGAGCCAACTGCTGTCTGGTGTCTTGTGCGCTACGTACAAATATTAGCTGTCCTAAGCCAAAATACAGAAAAACCCTTGTCCAAGTGCGAGTATGTCTCACCCACCGAGGGTTCCGTACTACTACTTTAAATAAAGACTATATTTTTATAATAACTACTATTAACGACGGGATATTTACCATGTATGTTTGTTTTTGTGAGTTCCCGATATTTCGGCACTGTTGTAAGCGCCATCATCACTCCGTCTCTTGTTACTCCGTGATGATGGCGCTTGCAACAGCGCCGAAATACCGGGAACTCACAAAAACAAACATACAGGGTAAATATCCCGTCGTTAATAGTTTACAACTTGGTACTCATGTAGGGTATAAAAAGCATTTTCAATCAACCAGTATTTTAGCCTGCGCTTGAAGGTAGCCCCTTCAAGTGCTTTCAAACCAAAAGGGAGATGGTAAATGATGTGTGGGTACGAACTACAGGGAGATACTTCCTTTTCCACATAATAATATAAATATTTTTTTCTCATGAAAAAAAAACAAAGGAATACTAATAACATAAATCCGACAGCGACAGTTCTTAATAGACAATACCTTAACCTAGCTAACCTACTTATTTACATCATTAAAAAGGTGTCGCCACATCTGCATTCAATTGCAAAACGAATCAAAATATTTATAGTAAATTAGGTATTTCAAACACATTCTTCTTGAGTCAATCAGGTAAGCTAAGATTTACGCTTTATCCTCAGACCGGTTGTTTTCCCCCTATACTCAGAGACGTGAATGTATCTACGTGTGGTAAAATCGTACATTTTTAACAAAACACCCCCTCACGTCCGGACCCGTACGTGAGGGAGACTAAGCATAGTTTTATTGCTCGGTAGACCAAAGACGTATAGACATTCATATAATGTCAATTTAAGTGCGAGTCGGACTCGCGCACCGAGGGTTCCGGTTCCGTACAAACTCGTAGATACGTGAATAGTTCAAGAAAAACCGTATGGCGTTCCCGATTATGATCTGACGTGTCGTTCAGTCAGTGGTATTGTGCCACAGATACAAAACGTTACTTTGGTTGGCTGAACGACCCGAGTCACGTGGTTTTTCTATTTACCTTTTTTTAAATACCTAAAAGTACGGAGTAGGTATAGGACACATTCGTCACTTTCACAAAAACGCAATTGTATATTTCTAGTTCGCTTTCGGTATCAGTGACGAATGTATACTTGTAGTACATTACAGAAATAGGGTAGGTAAAACAAGGAAAGGCCGAGATCGCAGATGTTTGCGGCCCGAGCGGCAAGCGAGGGACGTAAATATGCGATCGAGGGCTTTCTTTATTACCTCCCGTGTTGTGTACATCATTTTATGTCTACACTTGGCCAGAAAACGACTTTTCTCACTTTATGGGGTGGATGGAAAAGCCACTTTATGGCCAGGTGTGGTATAGTAGTACATTACACAACTAGGGTGGTAATACAAAGAAAGGCCGAGATCGCAGAAGTTTGCGGCCCGAGCTGCAAGCGAGGGACGTAAATATGCGATCGAGGGCTTTCTTTATTACCTCCCGTATTGTGTACATCATTTTATGTCTACACTTGGCCAGAAAGCGGCTTTTCTCACTTTATGGGATGGATGGAAAAGTCACTTTATGGCCAGGTGTGGCATAACATTTATTTTTTGTGCGTTTTAGTTACTAGTGACCAAAATGAACTAAATATAAAGTGGGTTCAGCGTAACGTCCACAAACTGCAGGCGCTAAGAAAACGATGCTTTAAAACAAAAGTAAATCTTGGGCGGTTATTTATGCAGCAACTTTATGCAAGTGCAGTTCGCATTATTCTTAGAAATAGCTTGGGAGCTGCTTTGTTTATGACGCTTCTTCCAAAATACCATTCTGGAATGTTCCTTGCACTTTTTAGGGCTCAAAAGGACAAAATGGAACACTATAAGATCACTTTGTTGTCCGTCTGTCAAGACCCTTTATCTCGGGAATGCGTGGAGATATTGAGTGGAAAATAAAACCATATACTCAAGTCTACCGTAGACTTGGGTGTATGGTTTTATTCGAAGTTGTGAAAAAATATAACTTCTAAGTTAACGTAAAAAAAGATATAGCCGCCGAGCAGCGTTCGCGAATACTACTCATGATTAAGGGGTGACTAAATGCTCCCGAAACATGTAGAGTACATGTCTCGTCTTTTGTACAACGTGAGGGTTTTAATTTCAATAACCTAACCTAAATTAAAAATTTAAAAAACCCCCGACCAAACATAACAAATGACCTTGAAGACCTGAACCGATTTCCACCAAACATAGCTAAGAACACTCGACTGATATACCTTTCAAACAAAAAAAACCGCATTAAAATCGGATCATCCGTTTGGGAGCTACGATGCCACAAGGACATTTACACATTTACACACACAGACACGTCAAACTTATAACACCCCGTCGTTTTTGCGTCGGGGGTTAATAAAAGATGTGGCCATTTATGTCGCAAAAAACATATATTTTCAGCTTTAAGCGCATGTTGCGCAAGCATTTTTCTGACAATATTCACGATTAATTGTCTTCATGATATTTTATACTGGGTACATGTAAAAGTATGTATGTAGGTATATTTTACAGCATATTTATGTAGGTATATCAGTATTATGTATATGTATATGATTTGTGTTCACAATTTTACGGATTTGACTATATGTTCATGCACCAATTTAATATTTCTGTTTGGCCCAGCGGTTAACTGGTAGAGAATGCCTTATGGCATTGAGTTCGCCGTTTGTACTTTCCTGTATTGTGCAATAAAGTCTAAATAAATATTATGCCACACCTGGCCATAAAATGCAGCGTGCGGAAAAAGCCGCTTTCTGGCCAAGTGTAGACATAAAATGATGTACACAACACGGGAGGTATTAAAGAAAGCCCTCGATCGCACATTTACGTCCCTCGCTTGCAGCTCGGGCCGCAAACATCTGCGATCTCGGCCTTTCTTTGTATTACCACCCTAGTTGTGTAAAGTACTATTTCGATACTCTTAAGGAAATCAAAATTTAAAGGGTCTTGCGTTGTCCTAGAATTATGAAATTTAGCAATTAATATCGTCTTATACTACATGTATAGGAAAAAACCTGACAATTATACATTTGCAATTAAATCATAAAAAATATAGTCTTTATTTAAAGTATTCGTACGGAACCCTCGATGGGCGAATCCGACTTGGACTTTAGTTTACCAACTAGCTTAATTAGCTATTTAGTTAGCTGCCTTTGCATTAAACGGCGCCATTTAGTTAAGTACCTTGATGAACATCGGCCCGTCTAGCCCTTCTATCAAACGGCTAGGCAAACAACTTTCGTTCGATAACAGTTCATTAAATAACCCGCCTAGCCGAGTCCGTCAAATTTTAGTTGTATGATCTATTCTGTCCTAGAACCTGATTCCAAAATGGGGGTCGGGGGGGGGCGGGACTCTCCGCAAGGGGGCGCGGGGGGGCGAAGCCCCCCGCATGGAAAAGTGAACAAACCAAACTCCTTTTTTAGGCTAGGTTTGTTAGTCAGCTTGTGTTCCTCAGAGCAGAAATAGAAGCCCCGCGCAGCGGGGCTTCGTCGACCTGCTGGCGAATCAGGGCTGTTTAGAAAGAAAATCCTAATCAAAGCCCATTTTCATAGTTATATACCCTACTAAACGAACGGCCTAAGCATTGGCCAGCAATATCGTTAATTGATACATTGACGCATTGGCTAAATTTCATCCAAGCAGTTAACCAAATGGCTAATTAAACCAGTTGGTTGTGACATAGCTACCATAGTGCTACGTAACCGACAAAAAGGAGATGATTTCATGGAATGATCCTAGGTCCCTTACGCAAAATGTTAATGCATAAATGTTATTATTAGTTCACGACTCAAATTATATTAGGCACGAGGTAGTCGGCGAATTTGTGAATCACCCAACTGAGGCGAAGCACTCAGGTATGTTGGCGTTATACCCTGGTTATGTATCCTGGTTATGTAATATCCCGGTTATATCCGTGTTATACACCGGGTAATAAAACTGCGCTTACCGTGAGCTCACGTTTGGAAGTTGAAAGTGCTGCTTTTGGTTTTCTTGGTATTTATTAAAGTTTCCTCAGAAGAAAATACACTTACTGAAAAATACGGAACAAAACTTTTCCATTTATTTTTTCTTTAAATAAATTTCACGTCGCTAGTTACGTAAATATTCTAACAAGCTTTTATTTAGTTTCAGATGTCCCGGTGTCTGTCTGTATGTCTGAAATAAAATTTTGCATAAAATATTTTAATAGAAAAGAAAAATTGAAAAATGATATGTCTCGGGCAGGATCCGAACCTGGATCTCCTCGGCTATCCGGGCCAAAACACTACTAACACGTTACTAACTACGCCACCGAAACGACACAAAGGGATCCGTACCACCAAAAAAAACGCCAAAAACACTTACATTGTATGGAGGATCCCCATACAATAAATGTGTTTATGCCACACCTGGCCATAAAGTGGCTTTTTTCGCACGCTACGCGCTCGGAAAAAGTCGATTTCTGACCAAGTGTAGACATAAAATGATGTGCACAACACGGGAGGCAATAAAGAAAGCCCTCGATCGCATATTTATATTACCACCCTAGTTGTGTAATATACTATTTTGGCGTCTTTCTTATTTTTTTTATTGTTATAGCAACAATAAAAATACACATTCTGTAAACAAATCAAGTATCTACCTATTACCATTATTAAAATCAAGCAAAAAGACGACAGTAGATACGTTTCTTGTATGGGGACCCCCTTTAATTCTTGATATAACTTTCTTGTTATTATTTCATCTTTTAGTACCTAACTATAGAAATGCACGTTCTGTGAAAATTTTAAGTCTCTATTTATTACGGTTCAAAAGATACAGTCCTGTGACTGAACGACCCGAGTCACGTGGTTTTTTTGTTTACCTTTATTTAAATACCTAACCTAAGGGCCGATACAGACGGACTGCAACCCAACTGCAACTACCTACGATTTGTATGGGAACTGCATCACAACTGCGCAGTCGGCGTGCAGTTGTGATGCAGTTCCCATACAAATCGTAGGGAGTTGCAGTTGGGTTGCAGTCCGTCTGTATCGGCCCTAAATGGACAGACTATAATTTCAAAGTAGACCACACAGATATGCAAAAGGCGTTCAATAGTGCGGAATCCTAGAAATCAGCCCGCAACTTAATATTTACGGCTTGTGCTTCTCTAGCAATACTAGTTTCATAACTTAACTATCTAACGTCAAAACAAATAAGTCTACGTGAGAAAACTTCGGAACTAGCTCCGAGATAGAATTCTAGTATTCTGCGACCTAGTTTTGGATAAACACTCCTCTAAAATCTAATTTTCTGAGTTACCCGCGTCTTCCAGCCAACCTTGGCTGCGGACGTGCTGCGACGTCGGGAGTTAAAGTAAACTCCAAAATTAGGCGAACTAGTTTGACAGATACAAATGTTGCCTCGCTCACAGCAAAATAAAAAGTCATAGGTAAATATCGATAAAATGTTATGTTATTAACATGTCGAGTGGAAGTCTTGTCCTATTTACAACGTGAGTGATCCGTCTAATTCAAGGTAGGCAACCCATAAACTTCATTGACTTTATAAAATCTAAACATTTCAAGCCCTCAAAACTAAAAGATAATTTTATTGTACAAAGTCAACTGTTTCCACAATCCCTAAAACGGAACAATTTTGCTTACCCAGCCTCTTAACTCTCTCGTGCATTATTCAGCAGCATCGACTTAAAATCTCAAAAATAACACGTACCTCGCTTCACCCGAATGCTTTTGACAGTATAACCAGTAGTTTGACACTGATCGTTTAGGACTAGTAAACTCCGGACCACTAACGAGCACTCCATAAAGGCATAAAGAGATTGCTTACCCTCTAATTTCTTCCCTAGTAGGGAGGGTAGACATTAGTAAGGGCGGTATCTTACCACGCTACGTACCCTGCTAATTTCTGCTCTCTTACCTTTAATAGGATAGGAATTTTTCATTAGCATAATTTAGGTCTAACTTAAAAGAAAAACGTTTCAGAATATATTTTGCGTGAGTCACTGATATTATGTTAAAAAAAGGAGATTAAAACTTAAAATATGGCATGGTGGGAGACTTAAATTATTGTAGATGTTTTGTAACCACATAAATATGTCAAGGTAGAAGCAAAAAGTGTATGTATAGTAAGAATTATCTAAAGTGTCCGAATGTTCGTAAAGAGAATGAACAAACATTCGGACACCTTAGATGGCATGGATAATTCTTACTATACCTCGCATGCTAAAAAGAAGTGATGATTACGTACTTTGGATGCCGTCAACTTCAGTTCCCGTCAATATTATTATCAGATTTAAAAATCTGATTTAATATTTGATTGATTCAATATTTAATTTGTTTATTCCATTTAACTGACGACCTCGCTTTATATTCTTATAACTTGACATGCAATGCATGCATAAGCATTTAAAATGAGAAATAAATAATCTAATCTAATCTAATGCTTAGTATAATTAATTGATCAAATACACCAAATAAAAGTTTATTCCATCACTAAATTACACTTTTGGCATCAAACGCCAAGTGCAAAACGTTACACGCTTGGCTCTCATACAAATCGACGAGCCATTTCCTTCTATCTCGATATATTTCTGTGTATATAACTTTCTATGAAGTCGAACTACTGGTCGTGCTGTGCTCCAGTTTATTTCTTAGCCGGGAATAAACTTAAAAGGAGACATTACCTGGGATCTTAAGGTGATGCCACTCGCTCGGCTTTCCACACAAACGAAAAAAGGGTTAACAATCTGTTAACACGGCAGTGCCCCCGCCAAGTCGAGCAAAATAAAGGCACGGCCGTACCATCCTTTTCTCGAAGCCATTCAGGCCATTTTCAGCCTCCCGTAACTTTGTACTGGCTAAGGCTAGAAGCCTGAATTTTCAGGGATATATAGGGCACAATAGTGTGGCATCCAAAGAACTCGATTCCTACCGGCTTGCCTAATATCAGGCATTTGAGCACCATGTTCTACAGCTCTCAAAGAAAATGTACACTAAATCTGCATCGGGTTGCCCAAGGATATCTTTTACCACTACGCCACTGATAGGGCGTAATATGAGTTAAACATATTTTCAATAACATTCAATTTGAACGTGTATTTTACGAACTATTGCACGTCAAAATTCCTTAGTTTTGTCACTGGCTGAACTATTTCCTCTCGATATATTTTTGTGGGATTCTTAATCCTCTTTATGTTTGTATGGCGGACCGACCGACTCGAAACACATTAAAATAAAATAAAAACAGGTTTTAAAAGGGGCCCTAAAACTGAGTTGTAAAATGAATGATCCATTATT
The DNA here is from genome assembly GCA_947034925.1 of Eudemis profundana. Classification (NCBI taxonomy): domain Eukaryota; kingdom Metazoa; phylum Arthropoda; class Insecta; order Lepidoptera; family Tortricidae; genus Eudemis; species Eudemis profundana. The sequence goes on along the minus strand of OX344816.1, from coordinate 16,790,621 downwards.
GAGGTGTGGACTTTAAGCAAACGACATAAGGAGCAAATTTGCTTGTCTCTAAAATGGTTTTATTTCATTAGTGTTCAAATGCTTATAGGTGGATTCTAAAGTATGAAGTTCTGTACGGTACTTTCAGTGGAAACGATTAAAAATTATAAATTAAAAACCGGTCAAGTGCGAGTCGGACTCGCGCACCGAGGGTTCTGTACAAAGTCGTAAGTAGATACGTGAATAGTTCAAGAAAAAATAATAAGTAATATTTGGTAATTATTACAGATTATTCTGTTCAGTAACTTCGAAGATAATAGGGGGGAATGGTATTTTTTTGAACGTTTTTGGTCATACATTAAAAAGTAAATGATTAACAAAAAAACAATGGCTTTGGAACCTACAAATTAAGCCCTTTCATTTGATATCCCACTTGATACAATAGCACAACTTTGAATTTTCGGGAGACGATAATGCACAGCCAAAATAAAGTCCAGCCCGATAATGCACAACCCCGATAATCCGCGGCCACAGGGCCGCGGATTAAAGGGCCGGGCTTTATAGGGTCGAGCTTTCTCGCCCTGTACAGATAATGCTCAGCCCGATATTTCGAAGCCACGTTTGGCACAGGGTGATAATGTATAGCTCGATAATTGGTGACCAGTGATTTGTGCCCAATGGCTTCGAATTATCGGGCCGAGCATTATCTGTACAACGTGATAAAGCTCGACCCGATAATGCCCGGTCCAATAATTGGAAGCCTCCTTTTTTAGGTTAGGTTTGTTAGCTTGTGTCCTTTAGAGCAGAAATAGAAGCCTCGCTGCGCGAGGCTTCGTCGACCTGCTGGAAAAGTGGACACCAATTATCGGGCTGTACATTATCGGGCCGGGGAATATCGGGCTGGGCATTATCGGTACAGGGTGAAAATTGGAGTCCCTGAATCAGAAGCGATGTACACCAATTATTTGGTTGCGCATCATCGGGCCGGGCATTATTTGGCCGCGCTTTATCAGGCTGAACAAGTTTGGTTCAGAGCGATAATTGGAAGCCCCGTTTTGCTCAGGGTGATAAAGCCCGGCCCGATAATCCGCGACCATTTTTGGGGTCGCCAATTATCGGGCTGTACAATACGGGGCCGGGCATTAACCGGACCCGAATTTTCGACCTCCCATTACGGCCCCCTTTAATAAAAAAGTAAATAAGGTACAAGTTTTTTTATGTCAAATAGGGTCGGGTTAGCGACTTTTAAAACTATGACAAATTTTATATCGATAGCAGAAGTAGTTCCTGAGATATCTGACTGTGACAGACCACTGCGACTAAAGATATTGTCTAATAAAAATAGGCGATTGAGACAAGGCGATAGTGAAATACACGATCGAGGTGAAATGCGACTAAACATAAATTAGCGGCCAAAAAAATAAACGTTTGAGACACAACGCCAAAAAATAATTATGCAATCGAGGTGAAATGCGCTACAAGAAATTTTTGCTTTGAGGTAAAACATTAAGAAATCCTCTCAACTTTCATAGTTCAATTGCACAAAGGTTTATTGAAAGAGTCATACCGGGCTATAAATGTTTTGAGCATAGAATAATTCTAAGGATTTGTCCTAAATATTGGCTCTAAAAATAAATGCTTTTTTTTGCTTTAAAACTGTTCGCTCTAAATAAGTGTATTTGTAAATCACATTCATAAAGTCGAGACAAAGAATTAAGCAAGCAATAAGTAACAACTCGCAGCAAGTTGTTGTTCGCAACATTCAGGGCAACAGCAACACTAATAAACAGGTAAACTTCAGTCGTAAATAAAGGTGGCTGGACGGTTTCTTCATAACAGGATTTTTTCTTCAGTCATTTAGTTCCGTATATGGTATTAAAAGTGTGTTTGTTACACCTATGAAAACTGAGTTTCGCAATATAACTTTATGCCACACCTGTCTTTTACCATAAAGTGTCTTTTACCGCACGCTACGCGTACGGAAAATGCCGCTTTCTGGCCAAGTGTAAACAAAATCATGTACACAACACGGGAGGTGATAAAGAAAGCCCTCAATCGCATATTTACGTCCCTCGCTTGCGGCGCGGCCCGCAAATATCTGCTATGTCGGCCTTTCTTTATTTTACCACCCTAGTTGTGTAATGTATTATAATACGTTCGCCGGCGGTACCCAAACTATGGAATGTACTAGAATGACAGTAAAATTTCCCCATGCAATCATCATCAAATCAGCCGAAAGACGTCCATTGCTGGACATAGGCCTTCCCCAAGGATCTCCCCCACTATCGGCATTGTGCTGCTCGCATCCCGTGGTTTTCCGCGATTTTCACTAGATCGTCGTTCCACCTTGTGGAAGACCTGCAATATCTATCTTATAGAACGATATCGGCAAGTGCCGAACTGCGTGTTGAAGAGTTGTGTGAGTCAGAGTCAAACTCGAGTTTGAGATTACACTCTGTTTCGACGGTAGTAAATACAATTTTACTTACATAATAATATAACAAAAAGTAAAACCGGAATTCTGGTATTTCGGTTTTTGGTCCAATACCGGTATTGTAATACTGTAAAAATAAGGCGGAATTCCGGTTTTTCGAGATTCCGGTATCGCATGCCCTAGTTACGCTAGGTTGTGGAAGCCCGTGGCCCCTCCCGAGACAGCGAATGACAGACGACATGTCGTCCGCACGCGGCGCCCGGCTCTGTAGACGCGACAACTGACTCTGGAACTTTTTACCTTCTTTTAAGTTATTTCAAGGTTCTTTTATGATAAATGACTTGGCGTTTGACCTCAGTGTCACCTCACCGCTGTAAGTAAAAACGGCTGGTCCAGAAAAATACCTTTTCTCAAACATGCAATGAAATATTGACATTACGAGCCTTATAATAGGCCACAAAGTACCTCGTTTGCGGCTAGACTAGGCCTGCAAAATGTTTTTTTTTTTTAATTTCCATTCCACAATTATTTGAGACACAGCATCACGGCTCGGAAGGAAGTCCCTAGTTAATTGACATTTTTGCCACAAAAACTTCTATATCTACTAATTATGAAGATGTAATTAAATCATTAATCCATATATCGACAGTCGCCTCTCTTCGATGCATCATCACTCCGCCAGACTATTCAATATGTGATTGAGGGGACTAATATGAGTGAATGTGTGAGTTAGATTCTATGATGTTCTAATTATGTGTGTGTAGTGTCACACACATAAACGCGTGAGTGCGTTGGGCAGTTTGTCATCGCGGCACTTCAGAGTAATTGGTTTGTTGTGGTTTTGCTCTTAATGAGTTAGATGGCGTTGGTCTTGATTGGCGATGTTTCTGTTCAATATTGAGGGTGTTTCTTTCAGTTAGAGACGTTTTATTGATACTATGACTAGACATCATTATAAGTTACTAACATTTACTAGTGACATTGCCTTTATATAACGAAATGCCAAACTTCACATTAATCCATTCAATTAATTAGTAACAAACATCCAAACGTTTTCACCACCAACATTGATGCTGTTAATATGGATTATTAACCCTCTTTATGCTTGTATAGAGAACCAAGCCACTCGAATCACGTTAAGAAAAAGTTCATCGTTAAGCGGTCTATTCTACTATAAGTCTATGTGGTTTGGACATGTGCAAGCTGTTCCCATGTTCCAATCTTTGATAGCGTGTTTGTTTGTGTTTATGTATATGCGAGGTTGTTGGACAGTTTGTCGCAGTACTTCAGATTAATTGGTTTGTTGCGGTTTTGCTCTTAATGAGTTAGATGGCGTTGGTCTTGATTGACGATGTTTCTGTTCAATATTGAGGGGGTTTCTTTTGTGTTTTATTTTATGGATACTATAGACATCGCTACACGCTAATTCTGCCGTCAGCTTAGTCCATCAGTATAGTCAGAATAACGAGAGAATTGGCTTGTGTATTAAATTAAATTTCTGATGTAAATCGATTCCAACGAGTTCGCCTTTTGTACGATAAGTTTTCTTTTGTGCAATAAAGTTCAAATAAATAAATAATTCTACTGTTTGTGAGGAACAAATATATACCTATAACTACCACACTTGGATTACTATACTACTAACAGCCATCAATTGCAATCAAAAGTAGCCGACCGCATCGAGCGTTGAAAACGCCGCATACAAAATGGTCACCAACGGTGACGTCATCGTTGAGTCCTTGCTGTACTGTGTATGAAAAAAATAGCATTTTCTCATTTTTCGCTTAAGCACTTAGTTGCCTTACATTTATTTTTTCAGTGTTATTTAAGCATTCCGAAATTAACTTTATTTTTTCCTTAAGACGAAAAAAATATCAAAAAAAATTCAAATTGTGTGGACTTTCAATATTCTGTGTTATGATATCATAATTTATGTAGTATTTTTCAATTCACGTGCCTATATTATATTGTAAAATTCAACATTAGTCACCATCCACATTGTCTTAACCCGTGTGTACTGACGGTTATTATGTAGTTCCGGCCAAGTTCTACAAATAAATCAAAACGGCCATTGTAACGAGGCGAAATATTCTGAATATTTTTGGCCAGTGAAATGATGTCCTTTAAGATAAGATTAGATTAGATTTATTTATTTCATAATATTTAAATATAGATAGCTTCATTCCTAGATATAATATTAAAGTCCGTGGAACGCGGGGTATACCTCAGAATTGGGCTCAAGCCTAGTTCTGAACAGTCAACAAGCTTAATTATGTTGTTTTTGTAAACATCCCTACAATTATTGCGATGCGAAGATGGCTGCGGAATAGCCATCCTGGAGCACTAGATTTCTCCTCTTTTTACTATATTTTACCATACTCTGTTTATTAATTTGTATTATTTAACGTAATAAAAACATATATATCCCTACAATTATTTATTCAATTATGAGCTGATAACGTTATGTACTCTAAAATAACAATAGCTAAGCACCTAAGTAAACCAATAACCCGGCCAAGTTATTGAAGGATATAATAATATTAATATATCGCTACATTACGGGTACTTGGAACAACAAACCGTAATATATTAGTTCTGTGAAACGTTTGCTCGAGACATATAGAACTCTGTCAACTAATATCTCCTTATTTTGTGATGTTCTGAAGTTATTTAATATTATTCACTGGGTAGTATGAAGAGTCTTATTCTTGGAACTTAACCAATAGGGTGTTTCATTTTTGTACATAGAAAAATTAAATGGCACTCACCTGTGGTCCAGCCCGGGAATCAAACCCGGTACCTCTGGATATCCAGCCCAGCGCCTCAACCACTCGGCCACCGGAGCACCCAGCAAGTGCCCTTAGTTTCAACATCTACTTTGACTTTTGTATCATTCTGGTTTTTAATAGGTCTTTTGACCTTAATAGGTTTTTCATTTCACTTTGCTCAATTTCCGAGTATCACTCATGTAAAGTGTATTTCAAAATTCATCACAATCGGTGTATACTTAGAGATAGCAAACTTTTGAACGGACGAAGATCTAATTATGGAATGTTAGGGGATTCGAGGAGATTCTTTAAATATTATAGCACATCTATAGCGCTTGGGTATTTTAACAGGTCCATATTGGCTTGCATAAATTTTTTATGTCATAATGTTTTGTTTGTCATAATGCGTCATTTGTCATAATTTGTTTTCTCGGAAACCTTTTACTTATCAATATTGTTATTAAAGTAACCTAACCTAATGCAATTATGACAAACAATACGTTATGACTTTAAATAATCATGCCAACTTTAGTACACCCTAGTTTAACTCATTCGTTACTGAATATAGGTTTCGTTTCTATAATAGTACCTAGTGTATATGTTTTAACCAAATAGTCTGGTAAATATTTAGGTCGGTTGAAATGAGCTCATCAAGACAAATTTAATATAAACAAAACCGACCTAAATACAATCTTAAAAAACTTTCTTTACCCTTTAATAAGATTTTTATCCAAAATTTACTTTTGATAAATTATAAGAAAGATAAAAACAGGTGGCAGGTGGAAGGTTCAAAATAATTAATATAATTTGTTCTTGTTAAGAATACTAGCACCCTCGCCTTTGTCCGCGTGGAAATAACTTTTCATGCAATGCCCAGTAAAGTTATTTACTTGTTGCATTTTATAAATGTAATTTTATGTAATCATGTTACAATTGTTGTAATGTTTTTTTTTTAAGAGAAACTGGTGAGTTTCTTCCGGCGCTTCTTCTCACCAGAAGGTCACCTACCGAAGCGCCAAAAGAAAAGAATCAGATACGTAAAAGAGCCCTTGAGGCCTATTTGCAGAAATAAATGAGTTTGAGTTTGGTCGAAGTGATAAAGACTCTGGGCCGGAAATCCAGAGGTACCGTATTCGATTCCCAGTCTGGACCATAGGTGAGTAGCATTTAATTTTTCTGCTTACTTTGATTTCTTGTATCTATTATATGTAACATAAAAATGTGATCTAATTTACCCGAATTAAAAAACCTATAAAAAAGAAACATTATATTTCTTTCATAAATATATAGTACGTAGAAATTAAAAACATCCTCAGGCAGTGTCAGATATTTGAGGACTTCATATAAATTCGAGTGAAATTCGAAACATCTTTAATTACACAGACACACCTTTCTCCAATTTATAATAGTAAAGATATTAAATGAACCTAAAAACTTGTAAAGGCGTACTGTTGTGCAGAAATACGTATGTTGATATGAAAATGATGGCGGTTACGTCTTTGTCAGCGAGGAGTTTAAAGGGGTTGGTTGAGCGAGGGCCTTTGAAGAGTTTGCGATGAACGGACGAATTATATCTACCCTTTTAATAATTTTGGTACAGTCGTGATTATGTAGGTATATACAGGGTGTCCCAAAACTATGCCTCATTAAGGGAAAGTACCTCAAATATTGGAGATAGAATATTTTGCTGATAGAAATAAAGTCTTTATTTGATTTTTACCCGACTGCGGCGAAGCCCAAAGGAGGGTTATGTGTTCGACCTGTATGTATGTATGTCCGTTCCTATGTCCGCTCGTTGTACTGTATACCTACCTAACTTAAGCTAACCTAACGCTGACCTAAATATGCTAACCCTAAACCTACCTATCTAACTCTTAAACTACTCATCCTACCTACTGTTCTGATTCTGACCTGATACTCTACTAAACTACAAATACTCATCATAATCAAATATCTAATGCCTACCTAACTTTAGCACACCTAAACCTAACTATGACCTAACAAAGACCTAGATAAAATTCTAATAAGACTATTGGTAACCTAACGTAAATTTTGCTTTGTTTGGATCGTTGATTTGGCCAAGTAATCGTCTAGTGATGTCGAAGGAACCCACGTGATGTCCGGAGCTAGTAACCTTAAGTTCTTTTCACATAATAGGATGGAATTATTTGTCTTTCTAAACTTATACTAAAATAATCTAACATCTGAAATATATAACTACGCCTATAATATCAGTAATTAAGACAGACAAGATAACCTACAGCTAAGTTTAAAGTTTTCTAATTGGAATCTTACTAACCGACTTCATAAAAGGTGAAAGTAATAAAAATATGTTTTATATACCAAAAGTTTTTGTTTTTGGGGTTAAAGTGCACGCCCCGCCCCGCGTGGCACAGTAGATCTCGTCTCCTGACTGGGCATCTCCCTCCCCATAGTTCAGAAGGAAATTTCTTCTTTTTTTTTATATTCTTTTGGTCATCAGTCTTAATATAGCCTTGCAACGCTATTGCTGGAATCGTGAGAGGACATGTTTGCAAAGGGATATCTTTACATTTAATATCAGGTATATGAATACCTCACAAATATCAAAATACTAATAGCTGTATAAAATAACATTCCAGTTCTCTCAGTTCCTTTTATTCCACGCTAGGGTCTTCTAGCCAAATTATACGGAATAACAATGAAACAATATCGTCCAAACTTAGGTGATAGGTATTTTGGATTCGCCTTGCTATACCAAATATACCAAAGATCGTGCTTTGCTTTGATCAAGCCTGTCCAATAAGGTCACTGTCAACCGATAATTTGAGTGGTTTCTTTTGAACCAAGACAACAGAATATTATTGTATAAAGCTCACAAAAGAGAAAGCTAATGCAAATAATTTCATTTCGTTAATTGTGAATAGCTATTTTTAGTCTAGTCCACAATTGTCTGATTCTACCAACGTTTCGGATATTCGACCCGGAAAATATGATGGAAAGAAACGCCAAGTATCCACCTTGGGTCGGGAAGTTACTTTAATATGTAAGTATGTCTAGTAAGTCATGTAGTCAGTAGTCATATCTAGTAAGTCATACAGTCAGTATTAATGTCTAATAAGTCATTCAGTCAATATTTATGTCAAATAAATCATTCAGTCAGTAATCCTACCTAACCTACTTCACCTACTATAAAATCAATACTCTATCCTACTTCAGTACCAATAACTAACAAGAAAAGCAGTACACTTACTCATACCACTCATCTTCAGTAACTATTACCTACCTAAATATGAAACAAATCAAACTAACTACCTTGAAGTAAAGCAGTACACTTACTATACCACTCAACCTCACTAACCAAAGTAACCTAGTCCTATCAGCTATACTAACCAACTACTCTAAACGATAATGCAAACTAGAGACCCGGGTCTCACATTTAAATTACTCGCGATGTTTTCCGATAGTGCAATGGAAAACTCCTAAGCTAAAGCTACATAAGTCGGGTAAGGAATCCCTTAGATCTAACACCTATTCCTTGTGTGCGTAGCTATGTCTCGCGATAGGGATTGGGACAGCGAGGACATAGCCAAAATAAAAGTGAATATATAAATAGATAGATGCACTAGGTCAAGACAATGGTCACTTTGAATAGCCTGGTGTAGCTACCCAAACCGACAAATGTCCAGGGAGCTAAAGGTTTGTGCTTGAATATAAACAAACCCTGCCGTCACTCCAAACAGACAGAAAAACGCCGACCGCCGAACTAAATACGCTTTCTAGAAACAAAAGTCTGTCAGTTAACACCGCGAGGTGACCTGCCTTCAGTTCTAGAAATCCAACCCGACTCTGGTTGAAACTTGGATTAGGTCCTCAAAGAAAACTAAACCCCACGATCTACTAATAAAAATACTAAAACTGTAAAACCGCACTAATATAAATTAAACAACTAAAAGAAATATTAAAACTACAAAACTCCACTAATAAATGAATGCGGAACCCCACTCTAGCTATTAAAATGCACCATTCACCATCACAGCCAATACCATTACTTTAGAAATAATAGCACTAACCATGTCGGAGAACAAAGCACTCCACAACTAAAGTAAACTACACTACCCCGATTGAACACTAAACAAAAATCTCAAACCCACAACTGTAATTTAAAATTAATCTCTAAACTGCTAACCCCACATTATTTATTAAAATATATTATCCACCAATATAGACCATACTAGTATTATAAAACACCAGCACAATCCACACCAGCAAAGAATACACTCAATAAATAACGTAAACTGCACTACTATTTTAATCACAAAATTAAGAGAATTACACTTTTACAAACACTATAAACGATCACTATAATTTAAGAAAGACCCCACACTAAATTGAATTAAATACTATAAAGCCCAAAACTAGATGTAATGCATTATTCCCCAACTCAGGTCATACTAGCGGTCTAGACCTCTAGCAGAACCTAAGCTAGCAAACAATACGTCACAGCGTAACGCCTAACCAGAGAACCTTACTCCAAGTCCGTAACAAAATAAATGTCAAAAAAAACTAAACGCTCCCGCTTTTATGCCTAAAGAAGTCATCAAAAACTTCCTCCGACACCTCAACATTATCTAGCATCTTAAAATCCTATGCATCCTGTGCCTCGTGTGAAATCTTGCACTCAACGTGCCAGTCCGACTTATTAACGCTTTCTGTAACCTCTTCCAAGTTGTCTTCATTTGTCTAACCGTAAACTAAACTGGAACTAATTCTATCAATAATAAAGTATAAATTTGGATACAGTTTTCAGGACAAACTACCTTTCAAGTCACTATTTTAACTAGTCATTCGACCTGTCAGCGTCCAAAGTTGAAATACGCATCTCAGACTTGTTAGGCCCAATACAAACTCTCGACATCTTGGCAATTTTGTCTTCATTTGACTGACCACACACTAAACTAGAACTAATACTGTCAATAATAGAGTTCAAATTTGTATGCTCCTTTTAGAAAATTTAACTTCTCATAGCAATAAATTAACAACACACTTGAAGTGTTCGTATTTTGTTGTTTTAGGATTGACTTACATCCATTCGCTTGTTAACTTTCTTAAACCTTAACTTGCTAATAATACGGACCAATATTAGTTGAAATGAATGATTTACTTTAGACTTTATTAGGTTTAAACAATTTTGTACATGTTTAATTTATTACTCCGTCGTTTGTTTACATTTTTTTCTTAGGCAGCGAGAATTATATTACGATGTTGCAACCTCGACATTTAATTAACTATGTAGTCCTTATCTTTATGATACCGGGCACATACAGTATTTTTTAGAGATATTAAGAAATCTCACGAAAAAAAAGTCACTCAGTTGGATTTAGCGTCCATCCCTACCACGGAGGAGGCCGTCTGTCAGAATCTTCATTCTTTTCTTTACTGTGACGGGCATCATACACTTTATTCTCAGTGGCAAATTCCTTTGCTTTTTATATATATATATATATTTTTTTTTTCCTATTAAATATTTAATCATAATATAGTTGTTGAAAAAGTGATTGAAGAACACGACGTTAAAGGAAAAATCACCACTACACACAATCGAACGGCGATCTTGCGGCTGTTTAAGGTTAGTCATGTGATAATTACTAAAATCACGCTACGCAATACAACCTTGATCATTTATAAAATATGTACCTCCCGCACACATTCACTTATTAGGTAGATTACCTAGTTTAATCTTCATAAACATACTAAAAGTGGAAATGCGATGACAAAGACTTTGAACCGCAACCTAAACGTACTAAACGGCGAATAATGATTATTTATATATGAGTTCCATACCCATGTTCTTATATTAACTGTAGGTACTGCCATTTCACTTTAATTTACGACTTTTGTTTCAAAAATGATAAAAAATGGTTTGAAACGCAGGTTACTAATTGGTAACCCAAATATGTGACTGTATAAGTGCACTCTCAATGTACTAGGCATCAGGCAGGCCGTACGCTTGTTTGCCACCCTAGTTGTATAAAAAAAAAAAAAAAAAAATACTAGGCATTGCACATTAGTTTAAAGCTATAAAGAAAGAAAAAAGTCGTGAAAAAAGACTTCCGGTTTCCCCACTCCTGCCCCGCTGCCTACTCGAGCCCTTGCGCCCCGCGCGTACCTCATTATAGCTACTATTTGCTACCAAACCAATACATACCTACCAGTGGCGTTGAAGAAATCCTTGGGCAAGCCGGAGCAGCTTTAGCTTCAATTTCCTATAAGAGCACTAGAATTAAGTGCTGAACTGCCTAATATTAGGCAAGCCGATGGTAATCAAGTTCTATGGACGCCACGCCACTGATACCTACATTACTAGTAAACGGATACGTAAACAAATATAAAGGCTCGCTCACACCGCGTCCCGCAGGCGCGTGGACGTGCAGGTTGCACACTTCGTTGATGGTGTCAAATAGATTACTTCGCTGATCGGGAACCGGTACTCACGCGCGCAGCTGCACGTTCAGATTCGTGTCTAAAAGTTTAGACCTATCAGTCTAGCAACGTAACGTGCGTACGTTCTAGGACTATAAACATTCAAACATTGGTTAGACGTCGTGGCGTGCACACGAATAATACCAATTAGTCCAGCGGTATAACGTGCGTATACCCCGTGACTTTAAACATTATTCCATCGTCTTATAGAATACGATGATTATGATGAGCGGTACTATCACAGAACGAACAGAGATTCGCATAAGTACACGCCGGATCCCAGGCCTTTCTAGTCTCGCGCCATGACGTGCGCATGTCCAATGACTTTAAAATCAGCGATTCACCGAGACTGCATAAGTGCACACCGGATCAATGGCCTAAATAGTCTCGCGGCATAACGCGCGGATGTCCAACGACTTTAAAATCAACAACGATTCACCGACATTGTACAACCTACATATTGGAAATGAAAACACGTACAACAATTTTCTGAGACCGAACAACGGCACAGCAGATCCCAGAAGGACAAGGCGTATCTATAGCATAATGTCGTAATATTTCGTCAAGTAACGTAATGCGCATATGTACGACGATCTCAAACTTTCAGAGCTCTACGCTTTAGATTGGCACAACTCAAAAATTGTTGAGCAGGAATCGCTGAATGACAGGGCAGGAACGGAACAGCAACGTTAAAAATAATATGCAGATGAAAATACATATATAGAAAAGAAAGGATGTCCTAATAAGTATATCACAACGACGGACAGATCTTTTTGGTATAATCTTTCGACAAGAAAACCGAATACACTACTATTCCTCTGATTTCTCACGCATAACAAGTACTTTTATTTAGACTTCGGATCCTACATTAAATCCGATTGCGATGCATACAAGGAGACCGAAAAATTATCTAATACTTAAGAAATGGCAAAAGAGATGAAAATTTCTCGAAGATTTCTCTAAACAAAGGGAAAATATCCAGGGTGTAAACCAGGACCCAGTATGACGAATAAAAGGCACCAACCACAAAGCTTAGGGCTTATTTTCTTGATAATCATTCATACACATTCGTCATTAACCAAGAAAGGTGATTATTACCCATGGCGAAACGAATAAGTGATAATATAGTTATATAACTACACGTTCATATGCATTATACGTACACCTAAAGACATAGCTGACATATACATAATTTATTTCGCTACAGGAATTCTTCTCATTCAGAATATTTGTGAAAATGAAAACTGTGTCTATCAAGGTCCCCCTGCAAAGTAATATTCGGACCACATGACACGACTCTTTTAGTGATATCTCATTAGTTTATTGGGATATATTTTTTTATGCCAATAACATTCCTTAACTAAGGTCTTATACAACCAATTTCCGAAAAATAATGGCAGTCTAACCTACGTAATTACAATTTATAATCCTTTCAGGCAAGTTTTTTTTCTAAAGCTCACGATAACAACAATTTATGTAATTATCGAGTTTAACAATAGGCGACACAAATGTTTGTGAGAACTTTCCACGTTAAATTTCAAGAGCTACATAATGTAACTATCTTGCATATTATTCAAAAAAAAAAAAAAAAAAGCGTAATGTGTTGACCCCAACACGAACACAGGTCCTAGAAAAAAGATCGGCTAGAGATAGTAGCCGAATAAAATACGGGAATAGATAATTAAGACATTTATTACGTCACCCATAACCACCAGACACAAGCTGTTGCAAGGAGTCATACTCCCATTAGAAACGGACCATACTTAATAGACTAGCACGTTTCTTCATTTCAGCGGTTTCGAAGCGACGATCATATTTGTATCTCAATAGTCTTAATTGAACGGTTTCGTCTACCGTCTCCTGATCTTCCCGTTGCTCGCACTCTAGTGCAAGAAGTCTCTATCACACCAATTAATCAATTCCAACTGAAAAAGAAGATTTCTATAAATAGAATGACCCATGAAGTAAAAACATATAATACGGTCTAGTATATGCAAAGTAGTAATGAAATCTAAAAATAGCAAGGACCTAAGTATTAAATAACATCGAAGGTAAGGCCATGTGATGGAAACTAAGAACAATTTATCATATGTATAAACATACATCATACTTTTGGAGCGTAAGTACATACGTACAGTTCCGACAGCGGAGAAACTAGGTAACTCCAGGCTCCATTAGCATCAACGGACCAACACCAACGTACGTTGGGTGAAATTCATCAGGCCGGAAAGGGCCTCTCCGCGTCCGCGTGCGCCTCCCGGGGGTCCGGGGCGTCATTATCCCGTAAACGGGTAAGACATACAAAAATGATAATAATAACCCTGCTATACAGATTCACATACAAAGGTAGGCGCCTACATAAACAATAGTTTTAACCGTGGTACCATCCTATACACTTATCGCATATAAGAATTGCGCGAATATTTGTACCTGCCCTTGAATTTTTTGTTTCTAGTTCTTTCACCATGTAACTTAAATAAACTAAAGTAATAACGTGTCAACAAGGATACCAATAAAATGGCTTCATAACACTAGACGATATCACAATCGTAGCAGGAGCTTGATGGGCATACAAAATAAATTCGATGCTACCACCTATACACAAGTAGCAAAAACACCTAAGTGTTTTAAAGTAAGCGAACTATACATTTATACTTCTTTTTTTTTTCAACTAAATATTTTTTGGCGCGTAGATGCGCGTGTGGGTAGATCCCTAAAGTTAAGTAGTCGAACCAATGGACATTCACTATCTAGGCAGTACATGTCATTTCCTCTTAGATATTGAAATAAGAGCTTCTCTTACATCTAATCTAAATATAAACCTCCTCACTGGAGGGATAATTGTACCTGTATATAGTATTAGTCATAGCCATTTAATGGTTTTTCACAGGAAAACTGACTCTGTCATTTTAACACAACAGAAAGTTCCCAAGACGTATAATATTGCCTATAGAGGAATTTGATAAATAACGCACAAACGTACGACTCCTAGAAGAAATACACTAGATCTGCGATACGCAACCTTTGTGATTTCCGTAGGGGCCACAAGTATACGTTTTAGGAGTGATGCCACGGGCCAAATATTAAATAGTTAACAATAATTACCGCCAAACATAATGGCTTGGCGGGCGCATCCGACCCGAGGGCCGCAGGCTGAGTTTAGCCGCACTAAAAGTATACAATACAATATTCTTTATTGTGCACCAAAACAAAAGATAACAAAAATAAAGTAAATTAAAAGTATAGTTCATTGGCTTCTATTCTGGAATTTTACGGTTAGTTTAGTCTAACCCGTAAACAATCAATACTATTTGATAATTAAAATTCAGAAGATACTTGAATAACCGTTTTCTTTCTGGCAATAATATGGTAACATAACATTATCCGACTAAATACCAAATAAGAACGAAAAATCGTAATTGAACACTACCAAAATATTTATTCCCAATCATTTGACTTCCTGACAAAAATCCAATGAAATAAATAATTAATGATTTGGATAAGGATATCCCATTTAGCCAACGGTAACGTTACGCAAGGGTATTACATTTTCTACCCTCATGCTGCCTATTATCGACACTCTGTCTACCTTCTTTTTTTTTGTTTCTCTGTATCTAAATTTAGATATGTACCACTGATTATATATAGCGTTCTTTTTCGTTCCTTTCCTGGACAACATCCCGCTATACTCACAACTTCACAAGCTAAATATGTACTAATTCGTATACGCGTAGCTTTGAAGAGTTTTTTTTTTAGTAACCCTTTCCGAAATTAGAACTCTAAACATCTACATAGTTAATTAAATGTCGAGGTTGCAACATCGTAATATAATTGAAGGTTAAACAAACTTACCTTAAGTGAAGTTTGACCATAATTATATGAGATGTTGCAACCGAAGACATTTAATCTCCCACCCAAACCCACCCACTTCTTGATTTCGGAAAAGGGTACTCGCATCTCATCCCTGTCTCTAAAATAAATGAAGATTCTGACAGACGGCCTCCTCCGTGGTAGGGATGGACGCTAAATCCAACTGAGTGACTTTTTTTTCGTGAGATTTCTTAATATCTCTAAAAAATACTGTATGTGCCCGGTATCATAAAGATAAGGACTACATAGTTAATTAAATGTCTTCGGTTGCAACATCTCATATAATTATGGTCAAACTTCACTTAAGGTAAGTTTGTTTAACCTTCAAATATTACACTCGATGAAATTAAAAGGAATTAAAATAATTATTATGTTTACATAGCAGAGACATTGCAGATATAAGTAAGTATATATCTGATATGTCACATCGTAACTACTCAACGGCACAACCGATTTTGATAAATGATACATCATTAGATTCGTCTTGATGGCGCGAGTGTCACTGGGTATGGAGTTCGTTAAAATAAGCAAAATGGCGGGTTTTTTTAGTAAAAATGTGGTTATTAAAAGTAAGTAATACTGCATTTAAAGATTTTTTTAAATTACTTTTTTTGCGTGGGAAATAATTTTCTTAACATTTAAATCAAATATTTTACGCTATTCCTTTCTCTTGAGATACTATGTTACTTAAGAGGAATTATTTATTTTTGTTCACTCTTCGATTGGCATCATAAAAATACAAGGTGTTATTTTTTCACATTTGAGTCGCTTCGATTCCCCGACGAAGCAAGTAATTTTTAGAAAATCTTTGAATGCTGTTTGAATTACTTTTAAAAATAAAATAAAGTGCTCTTTCAGCTAAACATCCTATCTACAATATTTGAGGCACTTTTCCTTGATGTGGCATAGTTTTGGGACACCCGGTATACATCCGTGGTTGTGGTTTATCTTGGAGGTGCTGAAATGCATATTTTTGTCCCCATGTTTTATTTATTATGAACCACATTTACCATATTTAGGTCTCGGCGAAGAATTTAATTTTGTTCCTTTTGGCCTCGAAAAATCTAAAGTAAGTATGATTCTAATCTAAGTCTAATCAAAGTATGATTGTATTGTATAATTGAACGGAGTTATGCAATAACGAATTAAGCGCTATGAAGATCTATAGCGCTAATTCGATATTCCATAACTCCGTCCAATTAATTGTTCAAATACCACTAAATTGTGTATATGTTTTCCATCACTACATTACAGTACTGGCGGGAAACGAAAAATGTTACACGCTTGGTTGCCATACAAATCAACGAACTATTTTTATCTATTATAGTATAGTATAGTTTGCATTGTAATTTGTAATGTATCTTTTGGTGTGCAATAAAGTATGATTAAATTGTATTGTATATTTCTGTAGCTACGAGCACCCCCGGTGTGCGCCGATACTAAACAAAAAAAAATACACCGTGGGCCCTGTAACACGATCCAAACATTAAAACGTAGATTCTACTCCTCAAACTAAACAACATTTGTTCAGCGACATTTAAAAATAACTTGTGTCTTAATTTTTAGTACACTTTGAAATTAATTTGAAGGCGCAATGTATTGCGATTTTTTTTGTGTTTGTAGCGTGACAAGCGACGTCAATTAGACTGATGTTAACATACATTGAAAATATTATTTAATTAGTATGAATATGACACAATCTTAATTCTACATAATTTTTAAAAGTGTTTGAATATAAGTTGCATTGTTTGAGGAGTAGAATCTACGTTTTAATGTTTGGATCGTGTTACAGGGCCCACGGTGTATATGAAAAAAATCACCCGCAGCTTGTAGCGGACACTTTTGCCAGGCTGTGGTCGTCACTAGGGGCCCAATGTGCCTCTCTATGAAGTCCGATTTTAGGACAATTTTTTATTATTTTACTAGCATTTTCCCGCGGCTTCGCCCGCGTTGTTCCCGTTATTGTCCCAAAGGAACTCTTTACCGGGATATAAAGTATTCTATGTTTCAATCCAGCACTTGGTCTACTTACTGTCGAAGTTCATCATTATCTGAGCAAAGAACGGATCAAAAATATCTGATCTAGTTCTTATGCTTCTGACAATAGGGTCTTATTCAGATGTTTTTGGTCCAATCTTTTTTTTTATACAACTAGGGTGGCAAACAATCTTTGCTCAGATAATGATGAACTTGACTGTACCTGCCAAATTTCAGCTTGAACCATCCAGTTGTTACCCCGTTCTTAGGTAACAAACATCCAAACATCTAAACATCTTCACAAACTTTCACATTTATAATATTAGTCGGATTTGTATGTAAAATTTTCCGCTATGTTTCCACCTTTTATTCAGTTTGCCTGGTGTTTTCACATTGCAAAGCCACTCCGGTAGGTGCAGGTCAATCGGGCTAGAAGGGCCAGGTAATACCTAATCTTTATTCAGGGCTCGGCGATGGGAAAAGTTGCTGAAATCTGTGCCGCGGGCCGCTGCGTTCTGGTCCAAGTTACCAGGGATTAACGGTTATAGCACAGTCCAAGGCCGCACTTTCAGTGCCACCGACCTGATAGTCGGGTATAGTGTATACAGGGTGTTTGGATATTGCATACATTACTTTTAAAGGGTTATAGTACAACTCATTTGCAACAAAAAATGTCATATAGTAAGTACCCTGTCCGAAAATTATTAGTTTCTGAGATAATTTTGACGACCGCTTTAGCTTAGTTGGTAGTGAACCTGCCTACGAAGCAAGAGGTCCTGGGTTCGAATCCCGGTAAGGGCATTTATTTGTGGGATGAGCACGAATATTTGTTCCTGAGTCATGGATGTTTTCTATGTATTTAAGTATTTGTATCTATTAAATATATCGTCGTCTAGTATCCATAACACAAGCCTTATTGAGTTTACTATGGGGCTAGTTCGATTTGTGTAAGATTGTCCCCTAATATTTATTTATTTATTTATTTAATTAGCGTTATTGGATAGTTTTATATCCAAAATTGCCGAATTTGTTTGGAAATAACATTTAATTATTTTAATGACTTTAATTCTTTTTGTAAAGTTAGTAGCTTCATTAGAAAGCTAATTAATCAAGGATGTTGTTTTAGTAATTTGTACGCTGGGTGTACTACATTTTTTTATTTAATCACCGTCTCGCAATAGAGTGATAAATGTTGAGTATTTTTTTATGCGAAATTTATTAATTTCATGATTTATTTGTCATGAAATAAAATACGTAGTTGACATCTTAAATTTTGGAAAATACCAAAAAAATCACAAATTAACTGAAATTAAATTATTTTTTTTTTACTAAAACTCAATCGCCCTGTATAAAAACAAAAATACACTTCCTACCCTCTAAATTCTTTCTTACTAAGGGTAGTAGGGTAGAAATTAGTAATGTAGACGGTATCTTATCTTAACACGCTACCCTACCCTACAAATTTTTACCTTCTATCCTTAGGTAATAGGGTAGAAATACTAGAAATGAGAGGGTTGGGAGTGATATACTAAAATATTTAATTGTCATTCATTTTATTACTAATCTTCCAACTTTGCCCACTAATATTACAGATAAATTTTATGCAAATATTCCTGAAGTATTTCCTTCTTGGGCAAGGAATGAGTCAATATTTGTTCAAGAAGGAAATACTTCTGGAATATTTGCTTGAAATATATCTGTAATATTGTTGGGCAAAGATTGGACGGCGGGCAAATTTGGAGGATTTGACGTAATTGTGCACACGCCTTGACATTTTTTTCTCTAAGTGAATGTATATTTTCCCATACTGAAATTTTTAGACATTGTATTTTCTTTTATTTTTTCGTGTAATTATTTTTTATGTTGCGAACTATAATTATTTTAATTTCAAAAGTTAATTGAACTTAGCGCGCACACATATCTGCACGCTTGCATGCAGGCAGAGTACACAGAAAAAATGTTATCCCTATAGATCTATTGTATACTGTACTGAAGCAAATAAAACATTTTGAATTTGATGTTTTTTCTTTATGGAGTACACGCCATTGAATACTAAAAAAAATTGTTCCTGCAGAACATTTTACTATTCGTTTTAAATATCTTAGACCACACGTAAGTTTTCGGCGAAAAAAGTTGAAATGGGGTCCATTACTATTCAGAGTCCTGCCGCGAACCCGCGGTCTCGGCACCCGCGGAGCTAGATGACGCATATTATTACCTACATGACTATCCTGTCGTTATAAGCCAAAAAGCCGTATGTATCTTTGAGGCTCGTATTCAGATAGGCTTATTTGGATTAGTATGCCCGCGAATGGGGAGCGGGGAGTAGTGAGTACGCTCAGGTATGCGGCGCTGAGCTATTGGCCCACAACTCCAAGTGCCTCATACACGTCCACGTCGTCCCAGACTCTGCCGACTTACGGAACTGGGACGAGCCCACCTGCTTTTCACTCGTGGGTCGTGCTCCCTGGAAACGCCTTACGTCGAACGGGCGCCGCATATTTACCATCTACCCCGGACCTTAGGCGGCCAAGTATGAGGGGCAAATACCCGGAGTGGCAGTCCCACCCTTCGGGTATCCCTAGCCCTATTTCCCATGATCCCACAGTCCTCATCCTGACCACCAACCCTTCCTCACCCTGGATTCCAGTGCGGATCCCTGCAGTGGAACCTTATATCCCATACCCATCCTTTTTCCCTAACCACCCCTCTGTTCCAACTCCTGGAGGAGTAAACCTCGACCCCAAAAATCCCCAATCTAAGGTGTTATCCGTACCGTGCCGATAGATGCGTGGCTGAGGGGATGCTCAGTCGTTAACGGTGGGCCCTCGATACCGGGCGACCTCGAGGTGTATATAGCCTTATTCCAGCAAGCGGGGCTCTGCTGGAATGGACCCGTATTTCCCTAGCTTCTCGTGGGAACAACAACGGAAGACTTAAAAAACAAAAACAACGACACCCTGGACGACCTAGTCCAGGAACTTCTGCCACTGACGGTAGATGCGGAGGAATCCGCTCAAACGTCGGAGCAACCAATGGAGGTGGTGGAGAGCACCAGAACGGTAGAAAGGTCTGATCACGGACCAAACGCACCTATTGATGCTTCCCACAACCCCAACAAAAAGCCGACCAAGCGATTGGCCAGCTCTCTAAAGAACCGCTTCAAAGCTCTTAAGGGACTGGGGGTGCCGCCTGAAGAGGCGGCGCAACTGTGCAAAAAGAGCTTTGCGGAGCTAAAGAAGATGGGTTATAAGTTTGGGAGCTCACAACCCAAGCCCGAGCAAAAGCCGACCAAACGGCCCCGCTCGGAGGAGGAGTCACCGCAGGGGAATGCACCCAAAGCCCCAAAGGTGAGTGAGACACCCCCAACGATGTCCCATCCACCACCAGCCTACAGCGAGGTCCTGAGCCAGATCCGAGTTGGGATCAAGGACTCCAATCCGATGACGGACGCACAACTGGAGTCCCTCAGCAACTCCATCCTGCAGAGGATTTCAACGATGGAGATTGGCGAAGGACCTAAATTCAAAGGCCACTCCTTCAAGCCAGGCTGGTTGCTCATCACATGCAGCGACCAACAATCCAAGACCTGGCTTGAAAACGTAACGCCATCCCTTAAACCATGGCCGGAAGCCAACCTCAGGGTCATTCCTGAAAATGAGCTACCGCGGCCAAATATAGGGGTGGTGTTTATTCCCGAGGCAGACGCCAAAAAGATCGGCCAATGTCTGCCTCTCCTACGTGCGCAAAACCGGGGACTGCGCACCGAACTCTGGAAGATCGTCAACACTAAGGTCGAAAAGGGCGGGGTCACACTGACCCTATCCATCGACGACCTATCTGTTGAAGCCCTCCAGAGGACGCAATTTAAGGCAAACCTCGGTTTTCGCGAAGTCCAGTTCCGGCTAAAGGGCCTGAACAAGGCCCAACAGCCTGGAACTGGATCCTCCATCACCCCAGCACCGACTGCCATAAACCCCCCTCCTCTCCCAACCGGCCCGCAGGTCCTCCCTGGACCATCGAGGCCGGCTATCCCCTCCCTCCCCACCACAACACCCTCTCGTAAGGTCCGCCCAAACCCTACCGGTACGATCCTCTCCCACCAACCCTCAACATCGTCGGGGCAGCGGTTTCCCCCTGGCAGGGGGGCCAACAGGGGCGCTGGCCGTCCCAGGGGTAGAGGACAGCATCGAGGAGGAAGGCAAGGGCGTGGAAATGCCCAACGCCATTAAAGACGCAAGAAGGAGTAGGGGAGCGACATTCCTGCAGGCCAATCTCCACCACGCCATCGCGGCCTCAGCGGTCGCGGAGAAGATCCTCGGCGAAATTGGCCTGTACATCGCCCTCCTACAAGAACCTTGGTTGAACGCCAGCGGCAAGGTCGCCGGACTAAACCAGGCAGGTAAGATTTTGGTACACGAAAAAGGATCTAAACCAAGAGCCTGCATTGTGTTCAACAAAAACATTAACTTTTTACCTGTTACAGAACTCTGCAGTGACGACATAGTCGTTGCCTACATCGATCTTAAAGGGCGGGGAACACTGAAAGTACTCGTATGCTCAGCCTACCTGCCCGGAGAGAAGACCGACCCCACCGAAGAACTGACTAAAGTGGTGGCTTACGCCCCCACACAAAAGTCGGAACTGATAGTGGGATGCGATGCCAACGCCCACCACACCATCTGGGGCAGCTCCGGCATCAACAAAAGAGGTGAGTTACTCTCCAACTTTATCTTTACTAACGGTCTACATCTGTTGAACAATGGTCGTATTCCAACCTTCGTAACCAGAGCAAGACAAGAAGTATTAGATATAACATTCGCAACTCCAAAGGTAGCTAGCTGCCTTGCTGACTGGCATGTGAGTCGCGAAAACTCAATGTCGGACCACAAACATATCATTTTTGGTGTTAAAGGCTCACTAGACTCAATACCACTAGTGCGTAGGAATCCAAAAGACACTTCCTGGGCTGCCTACAAAGACAACCTTGAGGAATATCTAAAGGACGTCCCAAAAGTCGTAAAGACACCTGATTCACTCAACATAGCGGTAGAGCTCTTGACGCACGGCGTCATTAAAGCCTATGAGCAGAACTGCCCGTTGAAGGAATCAACCACAAGCAACCCAACGGCGTGGTGGAACAAAAAGCTCGAAAGACTACGGGTCTCCACACGTCGCATATTCAATCACTCGACCAAACCGTGCGACTGGCAACGGTACGGGAGAGCGTTGACGGAATATAACAAACAGATCAGAAAAGCCAGAAGAGCGTCTTGGCGCAAATTCTGTGAAAACATTGCCCAAACCCACAAAGGGGCGAGAATACACAAAATACTTGCCAAGACACCAACTAACTATCTAGGTCTTCTGAAGAAGCCGGATAACACCTACACGACCACAGAGGTGGAAACACTGGAGCTCCTCAGAGTTGTCCACTTCCCCGGTTCGTTCCAAACCAACAACAGTCAATTAAGGCCCGGAGGGAGTGTTAAACCCCACAGGGCAGGCAAAACTGACTGGAACCTGGCCGCATATATATTCAGGCCAAACCAAATTAAATGGGCTCTGAAGAAATTCAAGCCATATAAATCAGCGGGTATGGATGGAATTTTCCCTGCCTTATTACAACAGGGACAAGACCTACTCCTCCCGCATCTGGTAAAAATTTTTCGCGCCAGCTTTGCCTGGGGCACGATACCAGATCAGTGGACTCGGGTCAAGGTACAATTCATACCAAAAGCAGGGAAAAAGGACTACTCTCAGCCTAAATCCTTCAGACCCATTAGTCTTACATCTTTCCTCCTTAAAACGATGGAAAGAATAATAGATCAGCACATTAGAGCGCAGTATCTGGTGGCTAGACCACTCAGCTCTAACCAACATGCTTACCAAAAAGGTAAATCCACGGAAACTGCCCTACTAGATCTGGTCGACAAGGTGCAGAACACCTTAGAGGACAAGCAAACCGCTCTATGTGCTTTTCTTGACGTGGAAGGTGCTTTCGATAACACACCCACAAGAACTATCCTCAAGGGGATGGAGTCGAAGGGCGTTGACGGAATCACTATTAGATGGGTACAGAGTATGCTATCCAATAGGGTAGCGACGCTAACCCTAAACTCTGTAACCCATGAATTTTACACCACAAGAGGCTGTCCACAAGGAGGTGTACTCTCCCCACTCCTATGGACCCTAGCTGTGGACCAACTTCTTGCATTATTGGCTAGCCACGACTACGATACCCAGGGATACGACGACGACCTTGTGGTCGTAGTCAGGGGCCCATGCCTTCACACAATTTCAAGCCTAATGCAAGGAGCTCTTAACACCATCATCAAATGGTGTAAAGAAAACGAACTGACTATAAACGCCAGTAAAACCATAATAGTGCCCTTTACCAAGAAACGCAAACTTGAAAAGCTTGGAAACCTAAAGCTTAACGGGCACATTATACCCTTCTCAAAAGAAGTCAAGTATCTAGGGGTCACACTAGACCAAAAGTTAACTTGGAACACACATTTGGAAAATATAATCCAAAAAGCGAAGATGGCCTTATGGACATGTTGTCGAATGGCAGGAGCAAGATGGGGCTTAAAACCCAACATTGCTATGTGGCTTTACACAGCGGTTGTGAGGCCTATTATCACATACGCCTCGGCCGTCTGGTGTAACAAAACCAACCAAAAGATAACAATCCAAAAACTAAGCGGCCTACAACGCACCGCTTGCATAACTGCAACCGGAGCCCTATCCTCTACACCGGGGGCAGCCTTGGATGCTCTGCTGAACCTAATACCACTGCACCTGCAAGTGCAGAAAGAGGCGGAGCAGTGTATCTATAGAATCTGCACCCAAACGAGGACTACATGGCGTTCACAAACACTGACCAAACTTAAGGCCTCGGTGTTTGAAAACAACATCCTATGCATGCCCACTGATGATATGAATGCTGAATGCAACTTCACAAAAATATACTCAGTGGAAATACCCTCTAGGGACGAATGGGCAGATGAACAAACGTCCTTCGAAGAGGGCAGCCTAATCTGGTTCACAGATGGCTCTAAAAAAGGTGATGACGTAGGATGTGGAGTCTATGGACAAAGGCCAAAACTCAGGCTATGCGTCAGCATGGGGAAAGAGGCCTCAATCTTTCAAGCGGAGGTTTTCGCCATTAACAAATGTGCGGAGATCATCCTCGAAAAGAACCTAAGACATCGACACATCTACATCAACTCGGACAGCCAAGCTGCTCTGTTGGCACTAGATTCACTAGAGTCAAATTCCAAACTTGTCCAGAACTGTAAGGACAACTTGAATACCCTGGCCACATCCAACAAAGTTACACTTAGATGGGTACCAGGACACTCCGATATACACGGAAACGACCAAGCAGACGAACTTGCAAGGAAAGGGGCCGACACACCCCATGTCGGCCCGGAACCGTTTTGCGGCACCACAAAGCAAAAAGCATACTCTCTGCTACACAACCTGTACAAAGGTAGGGCGATCGAGCTGTGGAAGTCTGTAAAAGGACAAAGGCACTCGAAAACCCAAATTGAAGGGTTCAACAGCAAGAAATCTACAGAGCTATTATCACTCAAAAGATTTAAAACTTGCTCAGTGACCAGAATCCTCACTGGCCACTGCAAACTGAACAAACATCTGTTTCAAATGGGTATGAAACAGGACCCAGCGTGCAGGTTCTGCCAAGAGTCAGAGGAGACTGCCATGCACATCCTCTGCTCATGCGGACCACTCATGCGCAAACGAAGTATCCACCTAGGGCGACATATTCTGTTGCCGGAGGAGATACAACTACTCACTGCCCAAAGAATCTGGAATTTCTTAGATTCAACGGGCCTTTGCAGTGAAATCTAACAAAAGGGCTGCCACAATAGATCAGCAATGGTCGAAGCGGCACACAAAAGGCCCAAAAATAACTCAATAATAATAATAATAATGCCCGCGAATTCGTGATGGTTAATCATAACTCCTTCTCAACTGAATTCGGATAAAAAGTTAAGAATAACTTGGAGTTTCCGTTCATCCTTATGGAGCAACGGTAATATGTAAATGAGACCGTCGCTTGTTGCATTGAGTATAAACAGTACAATTATGGCCATTTTTTTCCGTTAAACCCACATTTTAAGTAACTGACACTAATTTTTTAAACTATCAGCACTATGTTCCGATAACTGATGTGTGCTTAACGTGTCCATGATGCCGTCACCCTATGATGGTTTAGGATAATTTAACGTTTTTGCGAGCAGTTTTAGGTTTTATAGTTCAAATATATAGATTTTGATTTGATTCTTTAAGATTTTGTTCGGTTATAATTCCAAAACGAAACCTATTCTCATATTACCTAAGCTATTAACTTATTTTATTTTAGCTCTTCAAAACTTTCTGCTAACAGATCCAAACAATCTCACTTCAACTACAATAATGACATTACGTGCAAACAACGTTTCGTAGTCCCCTGATTTCTTCCCCAAAACTTAACCTATTTAACTAATTTTTTCATTAAACATTAAAGAAAGGCTTTGGCCGTGTTCCTATGTTTTCCTTTTTTTTTAATAATCTAGTCAAATTTGTTTTCTGGATGTGTGAATACAGCGGAAAATCTGGCATTTTTTTTAGGTTTTTGAAGGTTAATATCACTTTTGAGAATCAATTTATCGTAAAAAAGAAAACATAGGAATATATCAATAGTAGCCATAGATTTTTGGACAAAAAATTATTCCTCTACTGGCATTATCCAGGGAGGAAACAGGGGACTACGTTTGTATGGAAAAACTGCCCTCCTGTTTCCTCTTAATTTATGGTTTTAATTTTTAGTTTTAGGTTAACTATCTGTTCTTTGTATCCTTGAGTTTCAGTAAATTAATCCACATATTCAAATAAACATCAATTTAAACAACTAAAATATTATTATTAACGTGTTTCTTACACAAAACTTCTTTTAATACTATTTCATCGATTTTCGTACAAAGTAAACTGAAACCAAGAGTCCCTTGCAACATAGTTAAATTGTATGACGTGTATGTTATGACATTGTGTAGCATAATAGTATTAGTATACTGTCCACATATTATGTTAATTAGTTGTACATTTTGAAGACATTGTTCTGAGCTCAAAATAAGTAACCACTGTGTATTTTTTAAACAATGTCACCCTTTACAAGTACATACAATGTTTTCCCGGGATGATATGTGTTATGCATGTTCCTCGCTGTGGGCGGTGATGTGCCATTAGGTGTCGGGTGAGGGTGATAGACGAGTGACAGTGTTGCGGATTGGGCCCCGAGAGGGTGCGGCGAGTGGGCCGTGAAACTAGCGATATGTTTAATAACAACAAAGTCACTTGGAGAAATAGGAGTCGTTTTTTATGACTTTAAGAATAAATGTGTATAGTTAGAATTTAAAAAAAAATCCTATACCTATAATTTTTGAAGTCGTTATGGATTCTAGGTTTTCGGGAGTTTAAAAATACACTTCTTTATAATAGAATTAATTCGTCTCTCATTTTCAAGATTTTGAAGAGCGCACATTTCAAAAGAGACAAAAGACGTTGCGATTTAAAAATGGTGGACATGACTAATCAGCAATAACCACATTTTTATTTAAAAAAAACCCGACCGCGGTGTACCGCGTTTATTTTACCCATATTATAACGGACTTCGTCGTTACTGGCAAGGTTGATGGCAAACGACCCAGAGGCCGCAGTCCAACTAGATGGGCAGATCAAGTCCGTAACACTCTGGACACCCAGCTACATGTCGCACTACACGATGCCAAGAATAGGCGCAGATGGCGAGACATCGTTAGAGAAAAGCTGATTCCACGGGGACTTCACGACCCTCAGCAATGAGGAATACGACGCGAGGAGGAGGAGGATAACGGACTTCATACCCAGTGACACTCGCACCATCAAGACGAATCTAATGATGTATGTGATCAAAATCGGATGTGCCGTTGAGTAGTTACGAGCGGACATAGGAACGGACATACATACTTACATACAGGTCAAACACATAACCCTCCTTTGGGCTTCGCCGCAGTCGGGTAAAAAAGCATTTGAAACAAATTAAGTTCTACATTACGAATTATTCGAAGAAGTTGATGATGATCAACAGAAACAGGTATTCGGGAAGTTTTGAGTGTGTCGCTCACTGCGTGGCCCGCCCCACCTGAGCCCGGCGTCATATTCCTCATTGTTCCGATAATGGAACTGCCGGGAACGTCTATCGCGAGTAGCGAATATGTGTCTATTTACCTGTTCGCTGCGTACCACGCGCGTTCTGACATGTGTACCTGTTAACTCCTGTTTTTGCCACCAAGTCACAGAATAAGTAATATTACTACGTGGGTGGATTTCAGAGCGTTTCAACCGCCGTCATCACCAATCCCGAAATTTCGACGATTCTCTTGAGAGAGAATGTGTCCCATTATTTTGATAAAATTCGAAAATGGTACTTACTTTTTTCATGATTTGATCAAAAATTAAGTAATTTTTAGAAATATGTCATCATAATATCAGGATTGGTGATGACGGCGTTTGAAACGCTGTGAAATCCACCCACGTGCAGTCAAGTTCATTTACATCTTCACACTTACGGGAACAAAAATATCTAAACACGACCCTATTGTCAGGAGGATAAATGCGTGTTCAGATAGTTTTGTTCTCTTATGAGTAGATATAAATGAACTCGATTGTACAGATGCCTCTAAATCATTTATTTCTGCAAGTAGGCCCTCAAGGGCTCTTTTACGTGTCTGATTCTATTCTTTTTTCTTCTTTTGGCGCTTCGGGTAATGCTCCTCTGGTGAGAAGAAGCGCCGGAAGAAACTCACCAGTTTCTCTTTTCAAACATATTATATATAAGTATTACAACAATATTATGTTAATGGGCCATTTTTTTTCCGTTACTTTGCCATACACACTTGTATGGCGGTAACGGAACGGAAGAATTTGGGACACTTTTTTTCTCCTATCAGAGACGATAGTACGCGTGATTCTGAGTAGAAATGACATAACATTTATCAGATCTAAAAAAAAGTTAAGTGTACAACTTTAAAAAAAATGGCCCTAATACATGCTAGTTCATTCTCTCCCTAACAAAACTGACGATCGCGTCTGACCACTGGACGGAATGCGCCGATTCTAACCGTCTCTATCGCATAACGCGTGTTCTTTCTGGTCGCTGGCTAATTCCCGCCGCGGGGCAATTTGGTACTTACTATTTTTGGAGCATAAATGGCCATATCTTTTTTTTAGGTTAACTTAGAACCGTTTGATTTTTTACGGCTTCAAGGGACCATAGACTTGAGTATAAGGTTTTATTTTCAACTCGATGCCTCCCCGCGTTCCCGGGATAAAGGGTATTGACAGACGGATAGACAAACCGACGGACGGACGGACAACAAAGTGATCTTATAAGATTTCTGTTTTTTTTTCTTATGTGGTATGGAACCCTAAAACACCTTGAAATAACTAAGAAGAAGGTAAAAAAGGGCTTTGATGTTCTTCTAATGAAATTATAAAATCACTTATATCAGTTACAAATCTATATGAACTATATTACCTCCGTTTAAGGGCCGATACAGACGGACTGCAACCCAACTGCAACTTCCTACGTTTTGTATGGGAACTGCATCATAACTGCACGCCGACGCGCCGTCGCAGTTGCAGTTGGGTCGCAGTCCGTCTGTATCGGCCCTAACAGTTTTCAGACAGCACTAGTCCTTTAAGCTACCAATTGTAATTCTAATTTAACTTCTATAATCAAAAGGGATTTGAAACTAAAATTAGTTTGATGTAGTTAATCCACCACGGGTAAGGGTCATTGAAAAACTTCACATAATTCTGTAAAAAGCGAAAACTGTTCTAAAATAAAATCATTATAAAGGTTAAAACCTTTATAATGATTTTATTTTAGGCAAACGACTGAACGAAATGTTTTTGCGGCGGTTTTTCTCTCTAAGTGCCATCACACTTGCGATTTGCTCGGCGAGGTCGCCGCGAGGGACATTTGCATGGAATTTCGCTTCTATTAGGTATCGAACTTAACTTCAATATACTTCCTTATTTTGCGTATTTTAACAGGATCTTATATAATTTTAACAAATATTCCTATTTAGCTCATGCGCACATTATGAAAATTGAGCACTATCCTAAAATAAGCAATCATTATTTCTAATTGTCTAACAATACTTTAATGAAAATAGTAGAGGCAAAATAAGCCATGACAACCAAGATGAAGAACCTTCGCGAACAAACTTGTCAGAAAAACTATAAAGACAACTTGATCCTCCGAGGGCTCATTTTTTCATTCGGAACAGAACTCTAAATGAAGTGGAAAAGAAAAGCGGAAAACTGAGAAAAAAGTGCATCACAAGGGAGGGTAATAAATGGCTCGAGCCGCGGCCACGCCCCTCGTACAAGATTAGGGCTTTCCAAACTACGGCCCGCGAACCGGTCTGTTCAAGCTCCTGTTTACTCCAAGAAGAAACATGTTGCTAATTCACTTCATCAGGAGCTTAAACCATAGTTTAATAATTTCATATGCCTACCCGGCGCATTCGATTTCTATCAACTTCCTATATAAGACGCTCGTCGTCAATAAATTGTTGAAAAATGCCAAATTTTGGGTTTTAATCAAATATATTAAGGCTCCGTTATGTACGTCGATACATAAATTGTTGGCACATGAGGGGAATTACAAAAAATCAAGAAATTTGAAGAAGAAGTCAAAATTCAATAATCAACTTCAACAAAGGCGCGTATGCAGCAAAGGCCAGAAGATTGGACTCGTGGAACTTGGAGTAAACCTTGTCTGGATCGTGTAGAAGTGCAGTGCAGTGATATAGCTAAAGTATCACACCGCGCAACTAAACCATCGCCAAAGATAAGTGCTCATCCTTTGTCCTTCCTTACAAACTACCAAAACCAACCTAAATAGTCAAAATTACAAATAATATTCTTCTAGTCAGTTCTAAAGTGCTAAAATATACTTCCGTCTTGCTTCCATTTACGTAAATAACGTCGAAAATATCCAAAAAGATTCATACATTTCGTACTGCAAATTACGAAGTTACATTTCTTTGTTCTTTTTAAGTAGGTACTTTATAACAAGTAAATCATAACTGTTCATCTTTAAATATCTAAATTATATGGTGGCCCGTGTTTAATAAGTCTTGGTCTACAAAATAATTGCAGTTCTACATAACATTTTATCAGTTAATTGGTTAAATTCGTGTAAATTTTTAACTTACGAACTAAGTTAATTTGATCAATACAAAGTGGTTTTTCTTACATTCAACGGCTACTTGTTTCACCTACAAACGGTTAATTTCGTAATATTCACATTATTCGCCGATTATTTCAGGAGTGTCGCAGTGCATTGCGGCCAGTAATTAGGTATTTCATACCTAACAAGTTGTCTACGACTTGGCTGCGCCCGCGCCGCCGGCTTCTCATCGGCAGTTATCAGCGAAGTGAGGAGCGTGAGATAAGGGCTTTGTTGTTTATTATTGTAGTTTTATTTTCGTACAAAACTAAAGTTTTTGTATTACAATCACGATGCCGGATACAATTGAGAAACCCGGTCGTCTTAAAGAATTAACGGTCGGAGTATAGCAAAGGGGGGGGGCGATTTTGGGAAAATTTTTCATAATTTTTTTTTGTTTTTGGCCTAAATTAGTGTGTGTGCGTGTAGATCATGATAAAATAAGCATGTTTTGTTATGTAAACTTTTTTTCTCCGATCAATATTTACCGAGATATTGGGGTTCAAAAGTCAGTAATTTTGAAGGGCTCTGGGACTTCGAAAAATTTTGGAGTCGTGAAATTTATGTCAATATAACACCTCATTTTTGTTAATGAGTCCTATAAAACATGCTAAAGTAAGCATATTTTGTTACATAAACTTTTGTTTTCCGACCAATATTTACCGAGATATTGAGGTTCAAAGTTTCAAGGACTGAACATTTTTTGATAGGTGTGGTCAGTGGCGGATTAGCCATATAGCAAGAGTAGCAAATGCTACGGGCCCCGCGCATTGGGGGGACCAAAAAGGACGCAAAAGGGGACCCCCCCTCTCGTTAAGTCATTTCGTCACGTATATAAAATTACCGTTCAGTCGCATACCGTTTAAGCATATCTAAGACCATCCAAGGGCCTCTGAAGGAATGCTACAGGCCCCGCGCTGCCTTAATCCGGCACTGGGTGTGGTGTCATTATGACACATTTTTTTTATGATGCTATCGTATAGAATTCGCTAAAATAAACATGCTTTATGGAAGAAACTTTTCTCTGAAATTAAAATAACCGAGATATTCGGCTTGATAGTTACCGAGATATTGACTCCTAAAAACTCGGATAATGGATACGACTAGAAGTATAAGGCGGTAATAGTGACTTTCCGTATCTCCGGCGCTGCGGGAACAGCAGCCCTTCCGCCCTTGCATGACGACGCACGGTCACTTCGCTCGGCTCCGCAGCTTCAGCTCCGGCTCTATAAAAACACTCTAGGGAGTCTAGGGCGCGCAGTGTCGGCACGCGTCCTAACCAGCGAAAGCCCTAGATTCGGACTTTCGCAGGCTAATATCGTATACATAAACCATTATAGACCGGACCGATTCCATCATTGAAAATTTTACCTACATTTTACAATCCGTCCTTTATCTTGGTAATTATCACGTTTAAAGAAAAGTTGCCCATACAAAACATGCTTATTTTAGCGTCTTCTGTACGATAGCATCATAAAAACTTGGTGTTATAATAACACCACTTCACTCAAAAAAATGTTAAGTTGGATTACGATAATGACGAATTTTCAGTCCCTTTCAGGCCCTTCAAAATTACTGACCTTTGAACCCCAATATCTCGGTAAATATTGGTCGGAGAAAAAAAAAAATAACAAAACATGCTTATTTTACCATGTTTTATAGGATTTATTAATAAAAATGAGGGGTTATATTGACATCAATTTCACTACTCCAAAATTTTTCTAAGTCCCAGAGCCCTTCAAAATTACTGACCTTTGACCCCCAATATCTCGGAAAATATTGATCGGAGAATAAAAGTTTATATAACAAAACACCGCTTATTTTAGCGTAATCTACGCGATTCAAGCCTAAAAACACCATCTCAAAATCGGCCCCCCTTTGCTATACCCCAACCGAATTAACTGTTTTGCGAAGTTCCATTAAGGGACAAATAACTAAATTTAAGGCCTACTTAAATATAATGAATGAAAAAAGGGATGTCACAAATATTGAATTAGCAGAGCTTAGTCTTAAACTAAGTAAACTAGAGTGTTTGTCAACTAAGTTCGATGGTTTGCAAAATGAGATCGAGGTTCTCAACTGTGATAGTTTGTCTATTGAGCTTGATGAACGGGAGAGAATTGAGCAAAATATTATTACTAACATTGCAATAGCTAAGGCTTTATTAGAAAAATACAACACAATGGAAATCGAAAGACGTAAGTCTATTGCTGTTGAAGCTCATTGTACTCTCGACCACCAAGATCAAAGTTTTAAGTTGCCACAAATACAGATTTCAAAATTTGATGGTGCCTATTTCCGCTGGCTTGAATTTCGTGACACGTTCGAAAACCTAATTCATAAAAATGATCGTATAAAAGATATACATAAATTTCACTACCTGATTTCCTACTTAGAGGGCGATGCGGCCAGAATCATCTCTAACCTTGAAGTATCTTCTGCTAATTACGCGGAGGCCTGGAAGCTCCTCGGGGAGCGCTATGACAACAAAAGATTGCTGATAAATCATCATTTAAGTTCTTTGTTCGGTATACAGGCGCACACCCGGGAGTCTGAAAGGTCTTTGCGCTTTTTGGTCGATCACGTGACTAAAAATTTAAGAGCGTTAGCTAGCCTAGGCCAACCGACCGATAAGTGGGATATGTTGATCATATTTATGTTGTCGTCTAAATTAGACAGCCGCACCCTGATGAAGTGGGAAGAGTATCGAAATACTCTCGATGACGTGCCGACTTTAGATCAATTTCACAAATTTTTAACAGATCGTGCTGACGTTCTTGAAGCACTAAATCGCAATAAATACGAAGCCGGTTCGTCTAAATTTTTGCCTTCTGCGTCACGACCAAGCCCGCCAGTGCCTAATCACCACAATAACACATACAACAACAATAAACAAGAGCGAAATAGTCATGTAAAATCATTTGCAAGCATTAACCAGAAATCAAAGCAATTTGTCAGCAACAATCAGTTCAAACCTGGAACTTCTGTATGCATCATATGTAGCAATAACCACAAAATATACGATTGTCCTATTTTTGCAGCCAAAAGCATGCAAGAGAAGTTAGCCGACGTCGCGCATTATAAATTGTGTGCGAACTGCCTTAGGCAAGGCCACCCCGTTAGTGAGTGTCGTGGGGGTCCTTGTCGAGACTGTAAGCAGAGGCACAACAGTTTGCTACATGAACCTAGTCCAGGCATTATAAATAATGCAGCTACTGTTAGTCACACATCGACTACCGCCAACTTTTCAAACCCTGACAGTAAACAAGTACTTCTTTCTACAGCACTGATCGAAGTGTCTAATCCCAAAACAAAGCAAAGGGAAATGGTTCGCGCGCTCTTAGATTGTGGAAGTGAGTCCTCTTTCATTACTAAATCGCTAAAGGAGAAGTTATCCTTAGATTCAAGCCCCATAGATTGTCTAAAAGTCATAGGGATCGGAAATAATTGCTCAAATCACATCGTCGAGAGGTGTACTGCTCAAATTAACTCATTAAATGATAAGTTTAAAGTTGCTTTATCATGCTTTGTGCTAAAAGAGCTAACAAGCAACATACCAAGATATCCAGTAGATGTCAAAAGTCTACAGATACCTAATCATATCCAATTAGCGGATCCCGATTTTAACCAACCAGCCGCCATTGATGTTTTGATTGGAGCGGATATATTCTGGGACATCCTGGGTTGTGAACAATACTCGTTGGGTCCTCAAAGTCCTAAATTACGTAATTCGAAATTTGGTTGGTTAATATCCGGTCCGGTATTTACAACTAAAGATAATCATAATAAAGCAAATCAAAACAAAATCCATTGCAATCATGCGCTAGTGTCAAAATCACAAGAAAACATAGAATCAATGTTAACCAAGTTCTGGGAGACCGAAGAGGTCCCCAACAAAAATAATTTAAGTCAAAATGAAACGGAATGTGAAAAACACTTCCTAACTCACACTGTTCGTCTAGATACGGGCAGGTTTTGTGTTAAGTTACCGTTAGCCGAATCACCTGAATGTTTGGGGAATTCTTACCATTTAGCAAAAAGGCGTTTTCTTAATTTGGAGCGAAAGTTCAAGCGAAGTCCGACCTTGAAATCCGAGTACACTAAATTCATTAAAGAGTACGCAGAGTTAGGGCACCTGTCTGAGTCTGCCTTGCAGAAGCCAAAGCTAAGCTATTTCTTATGTCACCATGCTGTGTTAAAGGAAACCAGTGAATCTACTTCTCTCCGCGTCGTGTTCGACGGCTCCGCTGCTTCTTCCTCTGGAATGTCATTAAATGACATTCTACTGGTGGGTCCAAATGTGCAGGACTCTCTTTTCTCCATTCTAGTAAGAGCGCGACAGTACAAGTACATTTTATCTGGTGACATCGAAAAAATGTATCGCCAGGTTCAAGTTAATGACGAAGACCGCAATCTGCAAATGATATTATGGAGAGAAGATGAGTCCGAACCCATTAAAACGCTGCGATTGAATACTCTCACTTACGGTACCGGAAGTGCGAGCTATTTAAGCACGCGTTGTCTCTTTCAAATCGGGGAGGAGCAGCACGATCAGCTCATTAAAACTATAATACAGAAAGACTTTTACGTAGATGACTTGATCACCGGATCTGATGATCAAAATGACTTAAGATATATACAAAAATCAGTCTCGGAGGCATTGAAGGCTGGATGTTTTAATTTAAGAAAGTACAAAAGTAACTTGCCGTCCCTCTTTGAAGATTCAAATATCAATACCCGCGAACATTTGACAATTAGCGAATCAGCGAGCACTCTCGGACTAGGGTGGTGTCCAGTTAATGACACACTTAATTTTCCAATTAAAGACCCTCCCCCAAGCGATAAAATAACAAAAAGATATATAATGTCAAATGCATTTAAAATTTTTGACCCACTGGGTTGTTTAAGTCCATGTATAATCAAGCCAAAAATGCTACTACAAAAATTGTGGCAGTTAAAAGTTGATTGGGATCAGCCAGTCCCAGATAACATTAGCAAGGAATGGGAGATATTTAGTAAAAACTTACCATTCATTCAAAATCTTAAGATTAACAGGCATGTTCTCTGTGATTCACCAAAGCTGATTGAGATGCATATTTTCAGTGATGCATCCCAGTTGGCTCTTGGAGCCTGTATTTATATGAGATCTATAAACCAAAATGATGACGTCACTGTAAGGCTGTTGTGTGCTAAATCCAAAGTAGCGCCTTTGAAACCAACGACGATGCCGCGACAGGAATTATGTGCTGCTCTGCTGGCTGCCAAGCTCAGCAGTGCCGTTCTAGACGCACTGAGGTTCAAACCGGATCGTGTGGTTCATTGGTGTGACTCGAGCATAGTGTTAGGGTGGATCCACAATAAGACCGCCAAATTAAAGTCATTTGTAGCCAATCGTATACACGAAATTGTAGAAAAAACTAAAGAATCAACGTGGAGGTATGTACCTACCGCCACAAATCCAGCGGATTTGATCTCTCGGGGCGTGGATGCCAGCCAGCTTGCAAAGCTGGATCTGTGGTGGACTGGACCTTCATTTTTATTTGAAGCTGAAACTAGATGGCCTGTCTTAAATAATACTAAAGTGATTGAGTTACCGGAAACAAAATCTAACGTTACATATATAAATCATCCATTCATTAATTTTGAAAAATACTCTACGCTAAATAGATTGCAAAGGTCGTTTGCTTACGTTCAAAGATTGATATTTAACTTAAAAAATCCAAATAACAAACGACTAGGAATTTTAACTGTTGACGAATTAACTGAATCGTTTAATTTTATCTGCTTAATTGCACAGCGACAATCATTTCAAAGTGAATATGATATTCTAGCTAAAAACAAATCGTTGAGCTCTAACTCTAAAATATTAAAACTTTCACCATTCTTAGATCAACACGGTTTGATTAGAGTCGGTGGCCGAATCGAAGCATCACATTATCCATATAAATAAATAAATAAATAAATAAATAATATTAGGGGACAATCTTACACAAATCGAACTAGTCCCATAGTAAGCTCAATAAGGTTTGAAAAGAAACATCCAATTTTGCTTCACGCGGCACATCGTTTAAGTAAACTTATTTTTGCCCATGAACATATAAAAAATATGCACGCCCCCCCTCAATTATTACTATCTCTAGT
Source organism: Eudemis profundana (assembly GCA_947034925.1). Taxonomy (NCBI): domain Eukaryota; kingdom Metazoa; phylum Arthropoda; class Insecta; order Lepidoptera; family Tortricidae; genus Eudemis; species Eudemis profundana. The sequence continues at coordinate 16,753,702 of OX344816.1, read as the reverse complement.
CAAAGAGACGGTGTGGCCAATTAATGGAAGACGTCTTGCTCAGCGCACAGTAAATAATTGCATGCGATGCAGACGTGCTCGCGGACAGATTTTAACTCCCAAAATGGGTAATCTGCCAGCTCAGCGTGTAAATCCTGACTTCCCGTTTATGTCGGTTGGCCTAGACTTTGGGGGCCCTTTCTACATTTTAAGCCGCACCGGTCGCGGTGCTAAATTGATAAAATGCTATTTATGCCTATTTGTTTGTCTACGATACAAATGCTTACACTTGGAAGCAGTCAGTGATTTAACTAAAAATTCATTCATAATGACGCTTAGGAGGTTCATAGCACGTCGCGGCAAGCCAGCGGAGATATTTTGCGACAACGGTCGCAACTTTGTCGCTGCGGCTAAAGAAATAGGAAATCCGACTCGTGGAAGAGCCCATGTTCCGGTCCGCGAGAGATCACTCTCTCAATAACCCCCCATCCGAGCTAGTACCTATAACTGGCAGCGACTTCGCATCTCGCGCGACAGGGAAGGGGTCTTCAAACTACGGCCCGCGAACCGGTCCAATTCGACCCGCGGAAGAGCCCATGGCGAGAGTTCGCTCTCTCTTTAACCCTCCAGCCGAGCTAGCACTGGCAGCGACTTCGCACCTCGCGCGACTGGGATGATCTGTCACTATCACAGTGTATTGAAAAAAAGTGTAGTGAATGAAAAAAACCGGCCAAGTGCGAGTCGGACTCGCGCACCGAGGGTTCCGTACAAACTCATAAGTAGATACATGAATAGTTCAAGAAAAACTATAATTATGGCGTTTAGTTTAGTAGAAGCAAATAAGTATGTGTTAACATTTTTCAAATTTCTCAAAAACAGTGCAAGTTAGGAAAACCGTTATATTTTTCCCGTAATATATAAGACGACATTAATAATTGGTAATTATTACAGATTTTTCTGTTCAGTAACTTCGAAGATAATAGGGGGGATGGTATATTTTTTAACGTTCTTCGCCATAAATCAAAAACCACTTATTTAATCTACAAATCAAGCCCTTTCATTTGATACCCCACTCGATATAATAGCCCTACTTTCAATTTTCAGTCTCATTACGGATCCCTTTAAAAAAAAAGTAAAAAAGTTACAAGATTTTTTTTACATCCCATAAGCTCGGGTTAGCGGTTCTTAACACTATTCCAAATTCCAAGTCGATAGCATCAGTAGATCCTGAGATATCTTGCTGTGACAGACGGACCGACAGAGTCGCATCATAAGGGTTCCTTTTTTATCATTTTGGTATGGAACCCTAAAAAGATAGGTAATTTGTAGGCTTGTGCGCGCTCGTTCACTGAACGGATCGTTCCGAACTAGTACAATCGTGTAGTTCGGTATTTTAGTTCACTAGTACACTACTGTTTCTTTCTAAGCGTTGCTCCCGTTTTGTTTTGTAACATTCCGCTCTGTCCGGTTTCATTTCGGATGTCGGTCGGCGGTTGATCGGACTTGATCAATTAATGTACTAAACGTGCTAAAGAGCGGAAACGAAACGGAATAGTTCGTTCTAGTACAGTGAGCGGAATTTATAATTTTTAGTACTTAGTACACAAGCCTAGTAATTTGCCGTGCGACAAAGAGTGCTAAAGGTACAGGACCCAGCGGCCGAGAAAAAAGATTACTTATAGTCTGTAATTGTAGGTATTTAATAACCACATTTTTACTAAAAAAAACCCGACCGCGGTGCATTTTGAAACTGCATAAAATCCGCCATTTTGTTTATTTTAACGAACTTCATACCCAGTGACACTCGCACCATCAAGACGAATCTAATGATGTATCATTTATCAAAATCGGATGTGCCGTTGAGTAGTTAGGAGCGGACACAGGAACGGACATACATAAATACATACAGGTCAAACACATAACCCTCCTTTGGGCTTCGCCGCAGTCGGGTAAAAAAAAGTAAACTAAGGAACCACGTGACTCGAGTCGTTTAGCCAGTGGTATTGTGCCACAGATACAAAACGTAGCTTTGATTGGCTGAATGACCCGAGTCTCGTGGTTTTTTTGTTTACTTTTTAAAAGTACATGCAGAATATAACTCCGTGATTGGCCGTGTCGTGTGGCCCGCGCGATGTTTTCGAAGGTTCTCTGTTAAAAAAGTTTGGAGTCCCCTGTACTCGATGATAAATGCATTTCGCTATTGCCGGTTCCATCACTCATGAGCATTTTTCAAATTCATCGCGATTTTTCACAAGAGACGAAGTTATAAATATGTTTTTGTTAAAATGTCCAGTTTAATAGAGAAAGGAGGGTTATGAAAGGATTTCTATTTGGATGGGTTTTGTCTGGGGACTAGGGAATGAAACAATATAATTTTACCACTTAATTCATCGCACAGTGATGCAATTTATGAATAAAGAAAATGGTTTTGGAATTTACAAATTCATTTGATACCCCACTTAATACACTAGCACAACTTTATAGACCTCCCATTTCGACCCCCTTTAAAAAAAGCAAAAAAGGTATAAGATTTTTTTACGTCCAGTCGTAGGCTCGGGATAGTGACTTTTATAACTATTCCAAATCGATAGCAGCAGTAGTTCCTGAGATATTTGGCTGTGACAGATGGACAGATAGAGTCGCACCATAAGCGTTCCTTTTTACCATTTGTTACGGAACCCTAAAAATGCTATTCTTCATATTATTACCAGTTAGGATATGGTAATGCGCTGGCACGACGCCTAGCTTTGGGGCGTTACACCGCTAATGTCACCGCTTCCGCCGGGGATAATGTACCGGAACAGACATTGCAACATTTCAATATGAACTGCCTGCATTATTTACATAATAGGATTTTGGATGTCCCTGATAGAGTATTGTGCTGTTGTCCTTCGAAAAGTGCGTGATTTAATCAATCAATCAATCAATCATAGTTTATTTGTAATAACATAGGTAATAACAGTACAAGTACAGTGATGTTAAGTTTTTTACGGTCAACTATGTTTTGCCCAAAGGCGTACAAAAACTTAAGACTTAATTCTAAGTAGGCTTAACTGTCATGCTTAATAATTATGTTCTAGTTGGAGTACAGGTTAGGTAAATAATATAAAATATGTTAAAATTACTAAATAATAATAGCTGTGCATGTCAAAAATGTAGAACAATTTATAATAATAATAATGTCAATGTATCACTAATCATTCGAATTTAAATTGTCCCGTAAATAATCCTGGATTGAATAATAACATTTATTTATAAGTAATTTTAATAATTTATTCCTTAATTCTAACATTGGTAACCTTTTGAATCCAGCAGGTAGTTTATTATATATTTTACTAGCTTGACAATATATGCTTTTACGCATCAATGCTGTCTTTGCAGGAATTGGGAGAAGGTCTTTGTTATATCTTTCTCTCAAATTCCTGTTGGACATCTCAGCACAAGTTTGGAATAAATTTGCATTACTTTTTACAAACATAATGGTTTCGAAGACAAAAAGCGAGGGCATAGTTAGGATATTTAGTTTTTTAAATTTATTTAATTAATGTCTGAATTTAAGGCAAAAGTGATTTTAGTGCAACTTCTGTTCACCTTCGCCAGGGCCATTATTCATTTTACGCCATAAAGTGGCAATTACTGCCCGCTACGCGTGCGATCTGAGACATTCTTTGTTTTACCGCCCTAGGTAAGTATCGTACTATTATGATTCATCATCAGCTTATATACGTCCCACACCTGGGCTTAGGTCTACTTGCATAGACGAGAGTGAATTGGCTATAGTCCCCACGCTAGCTCACAGCGGATTGGGGGATTCACATACTACTTTGACTTTCTTCGCGGATGTATTTAGGTTTTCTCACGATATCATTCCTACACCGAAGAGCTAATAATAAATATCTTATAATATTTCGTACAAATGTTCCGGAAAACTCAGTCTTAGGAGTCAGTATTCGAACCCACGACGTCTGCTTGAAAGGCGCATATGCGAACCACTCGGCTACCATAGTTAATTTCGTGACCACGTCCATTTAAGGATTTTTATTTACAGGTTGAATATGTTGCACGAATTTAGCTTTAAGATTACCTTGATTAAGCTATCGTAATCACAGAACTAATTCATTTATAGATGAATAATTATAAACATACTCGTAAGAAAATAAACATGTACATTTTGGTTAGCTACTTTTAAACTAAACCAATACAACACATTGCAAGTTAAACAGAAACTTGTAACACGAGTATTAGAAAGTAGTATTTTGTTAAAGTTTTCTAAAAGGCGTTTTTCAAACAAGATATTTCAGTGTATTCTCAAGAGCCCGACGGTGGAATCGACGCCGCAACGCTCTCGGTTCCTGGCGTCGAGTTGCACTGGGTTAAGTATCCTTTTACCGCTTTCAGTACAATGGTACACGAGAAGAACATATCTAGTCACCTAAGTAGCTTTTTGAGTTATAGCAGCGGTTTGAAAGTTATCGGGAATAATATGGTAAATTATTTTAAGATATCCACCTGTAATTAAGGTAAGTTAAATCACTGCGAGCTCTACAATATGAGATTAAAATCTCCTTTTCAAATAAATACCCGACTGCGGTGCATAAAGCTTACCGCGCATTAAAGTACTGTAGAGACTGGCCGTCTCTACTGATGAATTATAAAAAAACTTTAAAGATTCAAATACCTATCTGTCAGTCTAACGTAATGTTTATGTATTAAATATTGATTGAGTTCTCATCTGAGCGCTGCCATAGAAGCATCATGTAATATTTCGGAATAAAACCAATTCTAAATCATCAAGTGCCTGTTTACTTCGATAAACCACTGGCTAGACCCTGTGAAGTACATAAATACGCCACTTTGTTTTGTTTTTACGAACTTTTAGTGACACTCGCGGCATCAAGACGAATCTTATGATTACCATTTATCAAAGTGTGTTGTTGAGTAGTTACGAGCGGACATAGGACACACATATCACATACATACAGGTCAAACACATAACCCTCCTTTTGGGCTTCGCCGCAGTCGGGTAAAAAGGTGACTCGACATGTTCTTTCCGTGTACCCTTCAATTATAATATAAACGAACGTGGATAGGTGAGATTGCAACACCGTCAAAAACCATCAGTCAATTCTAAGCCGTCAGCTAGTGATTTACATTATTTATTTATTAATGTCTTTTATATCTACATGCAATTGACTTGACTTAAGTGGCGGTTTGTTAAAATATTGCAATAACAATGAAGACTAATTGTCGTAGTCGATAACTAATGATGTAATATAGCAGTCCATGATATTTTTTGAAAATAAGTCCTACAATTTCTTGAAGTTCTTGTATTGGAGGAATATGGGAATCGGCAGTAAAACATGTTAAAACTATGAAAGTTGCTTTGTACCATCTCTCCAACTGTTTATTTTGATTACTGTAGCATTATAATTGTAAACAAAAAAAGTAATCTGCGATATAATTTACAGTAAAGTTCCTTCTAAAATCTCTCAGTTATCTTTTATTGCTGGAATATGGGAGTCAGCAGTAAAATGTGTCAAAACTGCGACAGTCTCGTATTCAGTCTCAAGTTGTTGTTTTTGGCTATTGTTGGTATCGGGCCGCTGTTGCCAGTTTCGGGTTCCGGCGCTTTCGCGTCTCGTGCTGCGGTAAAGATGAGAAGTGTAAGGATTTGTGTGAAATGGCTGAAAATAACTATAAGAGAGTATTCTCTCTGATAGTTATTTCTTAGTTTATGTAATAATTGCCATTGAGTGGATACTTACATAGTACGTATGCCAAATTTTACCTCAATTTAGTAAACTGATACAGATTTATTATGTGAAAAGCATCTCAACCTCTTCACAGACCTATAAAATTCGAATTATTAATAAGATTTTGGTTTGAGATGTCTAAATCTTACACAATAAACCAACTTGAATTGATCAACAAACAACGAAGAGGCAGTAATTATCTATTTTTATGGCGTCCTTAAAAAAGATAGTGATACAAAAAGTTCAGACTCGTGAAGGACTTGAACCTCCGACCTCCAACGAAAGAGTCAAATTGGGTAAGGTGTCGGCGCTCTGCCACTGAGCTAACAAGTCGATACGTTTCTGCTGCAAAATTACTAACACTTGCTTGCACCTACTCTGTATGTCGTCATATTATGCAATCTTATACTAATAGCTATGGGCGTACAACTTTACTCTAGAACTCTCGTCTATCCCGGCTCTAAATTAAATTGTACATGTATAAATGACAGTTATGATTACGAGTATGACTAACATGACTTGAACATTACCATGAGGGTGGATTTTCATTCGCGACATTTATATGCCAAACTAAATGTATGGCATACCAATTTGTATGGCGAAAATCCACCCGAAAACTATTAACCCAACTAAAAATGTTACTCTGTAAAGTGTACACACTTTATTTAGGAATCTAAATCTTACACAACATACAAACTTGGGCTGACAAACAGACAGGAATAGACAATTTTAGTCCATATTTATGGCGTTTTAAAAAAGAATAATAATTTGGAAATTATCTAACATATGCCACAGCGACAAAATTTACATAAAAATCCGAGACTTTCTTATTAAAACTATTTCCGTTGGTTTTGGATAAACATTTAACACAAGTTATTGTAACCTAAAGCTTTCTCCGATTAACAGACAACCCTGTGTTGCCCTTTATGGGCAGAAAAAATAATTTCAAAAATGTAGACTCGTGAAGGACTTGAACCTCCGACCTCCGACGAAAGAGTCAAATTGGGTAAGAGTGTCGGCGCTCTGCCACTGAGCTAACGAGTCGATACGTTCCTGCTGCAAAATTGTAATCGCATGCCTGCAAATGACGTCATGAGTGCATGAATCAGATCTATCCGGCTACTCGAATTTTGGACCTCATATTTGTATCATACATGAACAGCAATTTTAAACTAACGATAAGTAGCAAAAGGTATTCACGCCTAAATATCTTTATAGACTCTCATAATATAAAAAAAAAACAGTAATATTTTGATTTAAGGGGTCACGTCTAAATCCTACACAATAAACGAATATGAATTGATGAAAAGAAAATTAAGTGATAGCATGAAACTGTTTTGGTCCTCAGTTATGGTGCTCAAAAAATCGAAAAATGATTCAAAAAGTTCAGACTCGTGAAGGACTTGAACCTCCGACCTCCGACGAAAGAGTCAAATTGGGTAAGGGTGTCGGCGCTCTGCCACTGAGCTAACGAGTCGATACGTTTCTGCTGCAAAATCATTTACCCTTGCTTGCACCTAGTGTCTACATGTCATCATATTATGCAATTCTGAATTAATGGCTATAGGCGTACGCCTATTAATCTAACTTTAAATTTAACGTGTTGCTTTATAAGCCCTTAACTTTGTGATAGCCACAGGAAAGATGGTAAAATTTAATTAGTCCAAAAAAAACTGCATGACCCATTAGGAGCATTAGCATCCTATTTTTCGTATATCTATTAGTAAGTGGCTACTTTCTTACTACTATATACGGCTGTAGTATACGAGTATAGTAGTTTTAGCTATAGAGGTAGAGTTGCCTTTGGCCGCGCGGTGCCTATTTTTTCAAGGACTGTAGGGTGAGCCAAATGCTTTAAAACAGACAAATCAGTTAAAATCATGCAAGTTAGCTGGCTGCAAGTCGCTATTCGCACGACAGAGTTTGACCTGTTACTTTCGCACTTTATTGAACGGGAAGGAGTGGGTGGTACCTATTTGTCGCGCGACACAGAGCAGCGTCGCAGTTCTGCTGCAGGTGCAGGTTTATCATACCATTGACAGCATACTACAGCCCAACCTTACTGGGTTTTTATTTTTTTTTCCATATATTTTAAATAAATAAAATTGATTTAACCTGCATCGGAAACTCCTGAACGGGATATAACACTTTCGCAACCAAGCATTTTGTAGCGCTACACTCGTAGCTGATAACATGGGGAAATGGGCATGTCGTGAAAACTCGCTACGAGCAAAGTGCTGACGGAGCGGGTTCGCAGTGTAGAAAGTGTTAGAGAACTATATGTTTCAATTTAAGACTTAGGTTACATGTGTGCCATGCCAAATTTCATTTTAATTTATGTACCTAACAGATCTACCCGGCTACTCGAATTTTGTCCTAGTGTCTATATCGTCATGATATACACACGAACAGCAACCTTAAACTATATTAGTTACCTATAGGTGTAGTGTATACGTCTTAAAATCTTTATAGACTCTCGTAATAAAATTAAAATTAGTAAGATTTTGATTTTAGGGGTATAAATCTTACACAATAAACAAACATTAATTGATGAACAGAAAATTAAGTGATAGCAATAAACTGTTTAGCCTTCAGTTATGGTGCGCAAAAAATAGGTTGATTTATTAAATTCAAAAAGTTCAGACTCTTGAAGGACTTGAACCTCCGACATCCGACGAAAGAGTTATATTGGGTATTTAAGGGTGTCGGCGCTCTGCCACTGAGCTAACGAGTCGATACGTGCCTGCTGCAAATTTACTAACACATGCCTGCACCTGACGTAATTAATGCATGAATCAGATCTACCCGGCTACTTGATAGTATCTTTATCGTCATGATTTATGTATATGAACTAACTAGCTATATAAAGAGGTCTATTAGTTAGTCCCATTAGGAGCATAAAAATCCTATTTCGCGTATTATTATAGTATTGTTACGTCCGTGGGGTAGGTAACTATACCATTAGCGCAACAGTATGTAAGTAGCAGTGGCGTGGCGTTAAAGAAATCTTTGGGCAAGCCGGAGCAGCTTTGGCTTCGATTTTCTTTAAGAGTACTAGAATTAAGTGCTGAACTGCCTAATTTTAGGCAAGCCTATGGGAATCGAGTTATATGGACGCCACGCCACTGGTAAGTAGCCACTTACTACTACAGCTGTAGTACGTAGTAGTGTCTGCCATAAAGGCCAAGGTTTGCCTTTAGCCGCGGGGTACCTATTTATTCACTGTAGGATGAGTCGAATGCTTTAAAACAGGCAAATCAGTCAAAAAAAGCAGTTGCAGTTAGCAAACAGTTGTACAACTGGCTGTGAATCGCCTTTCCCACGACAGAGCTTGACCAGATAATTTCGCACTCTATTGAATGAGTAGGGGTGGGTGGTATTCGTTGCGCGACAGAGTCGTTTCGCAGTTCTGCTGCAGGTTACAAGTTCACTCCATGCCATTCACAGCATACGATACACATGTTATGGTTACTTACTGGTTTCCTAAATGATGTTCATTATATTTCTTTTATAAATAAAATTGTTTTTATCTGCCCCGGAAACTTTTGAACGGGATTCACTTTTGCAACCAAGCATTTCGTAGCCAATAACAAGACTTGGGGAATGGGTATATCGCGAAAACTGGCTACGAGCGAATCGCCCACGGAGCGGGTTCCCGGTGTGAAAAGTGTCAAAATGTACACATTTTGACACTTTCTCCGAGCTCAGTCTCCCTCATCTATGAGAGTAGGTTTGTTGAAAGTGGTTATATAGGCTAATAATGATGATGACGAGGCATATCGATGGCAAAAAGCGAGAACGTAGTAACCGCCACTTGGTCAAAAAAATTTTTTTTGCATATTCGGAATCAGCGAATTTTTCTGCGTCGACTGGTCTGGGTCCCATGGCTCTACGACGCTTAGAAAAAACTGGACTACGTTGCAAAACGAATGTATTTTTTTGACGATGCCCACATCTAATTGCTGTAAACATCCAAATAGTAGCAATTTTCTAAACGAGTACATTTACGCTAATTTTGTTTTTTCATGAATCAAAGGGTGTGCCGGTTACAGCGTTGCCGAAATTTTGTTCCGTGGCGGTTACAGCATTTATGCATGTAGTGAAAAAATTACGAACCAAGCTTACTGCAATTATCCTAAAATAAATTATCTATGATTGACGCTTACTACATTTCATTCGAAAATGAATTAACAGCAAGCTACAGTAACGACATTTGAAACACAACGTGAAGTGGGTAGTGCTTGAAGATACAGCAATAAAAATGTGCGCTCGCGGCGATGTGGCTCGTGAATACGACCTGTGATTTAGTCTATCGGCGATCGCCGGAGCGAGTGGGTGTGCGTAGTCTGTGTACTCTGTGTGTCCGTGAAGTGAAATATTTTTATAATTGAGGTGATAGTTGTGTTCAAACAATTGTTTAAGAATTATGTTGAAAACTTATATAATAAGTAATACTTACATACAAAACATCTTTTATAGTTAGTGGGTTTAATAGGTAGTGAGTTTTATATCGATAAAAGTTACTTAAAAGACAATTTAATGCCAAAACTGAAGATAAAATGTAGAGAGTTTTAAAGTTTTCACGGGAATATTAAACCTCATTACCTATAATATTTAGTTTTAGCGGATAACAATATTATAGTCTGATTAACCCTAAGAATATTTATGTTTGTTTTTAGCACGATAAGTACAAGGTTGTGATTTTATATGAGAGATTTTATTAGCCTTTTGAAATGTAATAAGCAACGGAGGTTTTAAGTAATTTTCGTAATTATTTATTTATTTATTTAATCTTTATTGCACAATATAAATAGTACAATTGGCGGACTTAATGCCTTAAGGCATTCTCTACCAGTCAACCAATGGGCTAAACAGAAACATTGTTTTGGTGCAGGGCCTTTAACGTCAATTGGAAAACTTAAGATAAATTTACAAATATACCTACAATATACATACATACAGTATATACTTACACAAATACAATATTATATAATATACTTACATATACTACTTTACGTACCTTATGAAAACCTCATGTCGATAATTAGTTTTGGACAGCATTGAAGAGATGCTTGCGCAACATGCGCTTGAATGTGAACTTGCTTTGTGCTTATACAGAGAGAAACGTAATGTTTTTATACAGAGATATTGAGACTAGATAGTATTTGATTATGTTAAGACGGTAATTGTTGCTTCTGATCTTTTAATTTGTAAGAAACCTGCATTTAAAATTTGGAAACATTTTAAAAAAGTATGTTGATAAAAGTTGATTGATCCTTAAGTCGTTTTATTTTCACAGTTTCTTTTTGCCGGTGGACACTTACCACATTTCAGTTAGTCCTATAAAGAACGTAATGACATTTACGTCAAAATTATTGAATCTTAAAATAAATATGCATCTGGTTACAGCATTTATGCTTTATGGAAATAATACCCGTTTTACCATTTTAGTACATTTACTTCTGGCGTTTGCAGCGTTTTCGCGTAACGAAAAAAAGAGTTCAATTGTCGTAACCGCCACTAAGTCGTAAACCAGTCTGTTTTGTTAAATATTAAATATGCCAGTTGAAAGAAAACCATAAGTTATGAATTAGATCCAAATATCAAGCATTTTCGTTCATAAATGAAAGAGTTATGATTTTTTTTCTTGAAATCGAAAAGTTTTTTGGCTCTGGTGTAAAGTTTGCATTTTGGCGGTTACTACGTTCTCGCTTTTTGCCATCGATATTTTAAATTATAATATAAAATATGCCTCATACAAAACAATAGTCTCTTCACAAAATGTCGAGTCTTTAAGTTTTGCGGCAACTGCAGGGTGGCAGTCGAGCGAATAAAATGTGGTTTTCAGAAGTTGGCCGAGGCGACGCGACGTGTCATCGCAACTCGACGTATTTGCAGCGGTTTCTTGAAAATGCACCGCAATACTGCGAGACAAACATTGCCTCGCACTTTTCATCATTCTGGTGCAAAGGGAGCTAAGTTTTTGTAAAACAATGCATTGTTGCAATATATCGTTAAGTAAAAAATGCATTGTAGGTTTGGATTCCGTGCTCCAGCTTAGTTTTCGGTAAATTTTTTCGACTATTTTACTTCCACTTGGCTGTGCGTTTGTCAGTCACCTTAAACATAGGGTTATTCAATTTGTACAGAGAGATAATAACGATGATGATATAGATTATTTTATTTTTTATTTTATTTATTTATAGGTTTGCCAACAGATACAACACCAAAATGAGTATACATAAAATGAATACATAGCATGCATGAGTGTTTATCCACTTATAGGCAAACACAGCATGCAATTTTTATAAGCCAGCTATACAAAGTGAGAGACGCACTATATATATAATAACACTGATACGTATAAAACTAATAAAATCTATATAACTAATGTGTAAAATCTAAGAAATTGCATTTCTGGAGGAAGTGTCTAAATTTGTACAGAGTCATTGACAAAAGATCCACTCTAGTGGCCTTATATAAATTATTGTGCTGCTTGCAAATTCTTGGAATGACACCGTGCGATCCTAGTTTTGTTCTATAGCTGTTGACTGCAAAAGGACGGAAATTTACTATACGGGAGTAAGGTTTGGGCACAGAGTAACTAACTTTACTTAAGAGCTGCGGAGAATCTATTGAACCATTTAAAATTTTGTAAAGTAAGACTTGATCGGAAATCCATCGACGATTTTCCAAGGATGGTATATGGAAAAAATTTAGTCTCTCCTTATAGGTTGGTAGGGAAGGAAGTTTCCTTTGATGAATGGATAGATAATACAAAAAACGCTTTTGGACCCTTTCAATTCTGTCATGGTGGCATCTATATTGGGGGTTTCAGACATTGGAACAGTATTCTAAGAGACTCCTAACCAAAGAAACATATGCAGTTATCAGAGCTGTTTTGCCTTTGAATACCTTTCCATTACGCCAAACGAAACCTAACAACTTGTATGCCTTTTTAACAATCTCGTCTATGTGAGTAGTAAATGACAGATGGCTGTCGAATATAACACCAAGATCCCTGATAACGGAAACTTCATCTAAGACCACATTATCAATGCTATATGACGTTGCTAAGGGGTTACGTTTTCTGCAGAATTTAATGTGCTTACATTTGCTAATATTCAATGGTAATTTATTCCGATCAGACCATTCATGAATACGAGTCAAATCTTCCTGCAGCTGCAATGAGTCAGATGGAGTATTTATAACTTTGAAGATCTTTAAATCATCCGCAAAAAGAGAACAGTTTGAGTGACGAATTACCTGGGACATGTCATTAATAAAAGCTAGAAATAATGTGGGCCCGATATGAGAGCCCTGCGGTACTCCAGAAGGGGCATTAAAGCTTTTTGACTCTAGACCGCAAACTACTACATTTTGCGATCTTGAAGTCAAGTAACTTTTAAACCAATCAAGTATTTTACCATGGACCCCGAAGTCATATAGTTTACGAATCAGAATGTTATGATTAACACGATCGAACGCTTTGCCTATATCTGTATAAACAGCATCTACTTGCTGGCCCCTATCCAGCGCTTCAGTCAGCTCTGAGACAAACAGTACAAGATTTGAACCTGTTGATTTTTTACCACAAAAACCATGCTGCTCTGGTATAAGAGAGGGTTTCAAGTGACTAATCAGAATAGGATTTATCAACGATTCAAATACCTTTCCTAAAATCGATAGGAGGGATATAGGCCTATAATTTTCTATATCATTTGCACTGCCCGTTTTAGGGATGGGTAGGACATTTGCTTTTTTCCAGACTGTAGGGAAAACTCCACTTTCAAGTGAGAAGTTATAAATAAAGGAAAGAGGATACGCTAAACTACTAGCACAGTTCGCAATGAAAATTGCCGGAATGTGATCCGGTCCCGCCCCCTTACGCTTATCCAAAGTTTTAAAGGCGCGCTCAACCATGCTTGGTGTAACTTGTATCCTGCCTAATGTAGCATGGAAGACAGAGCTGACAGGCACTGGTGGTAGAGTACTCCCCGAGTCGTTATCTACATATACCGAAGAAAAGTGGTCAGCAAAGGCGTTACATATTGTAGTAGGCGTTGACAGTTTTATACCTTTAAGTTGCATTTCACCCGGCATAGAACCTTTGTTTTGCCGCTTAGATTTTATGAACGACCAAAAAGCTTTCATATTGTTTTTTGTTATGGAATCCTCAATCGTTTTAATGTAAACAGCGTAGCTTTCTTCGATCAGTTGATGGCACTTTGACCGAGCCATCTTATATTCAAATTCATCTATGGGATTTTTGTACTTTTTTACTTTTTGACGTAATTTTTCTTTATTTTTAATAAATTTTATTAAATCTCTAGTATACCAGACAGGATATTGCCCCTGCCTACAACATGTTCTTAAGGGCACGTATTTTCTAATAATGTTTTCAATTGTACGATAAAACGCCTCGACCATGTCATTTACGTCACACATAGGTTTGAGAATGGCTTCCCAATCCACCTCATCGAGCTTTTCATTAATTTTGGAATAGTCAGCAGAAAAGAAATTAGGCTGCTGAATCTTAACGTTTTTTAAATATGAAATAATCGGAAAGTCAATAGCAATCAGCAAAGGAGGATGATACGGGTCAATCCTAGAAAGTGCATCAGCAGGTTTGGCTGTAACATAACAATTGGAGCACAGTACAAGATCTAATATTTTGTTATCTTTATTTTTACAAAGATTAAATTGGTTAAGGTCATGAAGAGACATAAAATCTGAAATAGCGTTTTCTAGTACCGTTGAGCAGGAGTCCATGCGCGCAATCGATGACAGGGTATTATTAAGGCTCGGGCTCCAGCAAACACTTCCAATATTGAAATCACCAACGATCAGAAAAGTAGCACTTTCGTTAAAAGATGAAATACTGTTAGTTATACAATTCAAATGCTTATATAAGGAGTCACAAGACACAGGAGGAGGTATATAAATGGCACAAATAACTAAAGTATAAGTGGTCTTAGAACTGCTGGTGACTTTAACCCAAATATCTTCATGGTTACTCTCAAGGGCAGGTAACCTTGAGGAATTTATTGTTTTGGAAATAGCTATTAACACCCCTCCTCCATCAGATTTTGAACTAGAAGTGCTACCCCTGTCCCGACGGTAAATTTTATAGTTAACATTTAATATTTCGGTGTCGAGAACACTGTCATTGAGCCACGTTTCGGTTATGATTATAACATCATAATCTACATTTAAGGATGACAAATACAATTCATGAAGTTTACCTCTGATACTTCTAGCGTTTTGGTAATATATTCGGAGTTTAGCCATTGCAATTTTATATATTCAAACAAAAAGGTACATTATAATAATTATACAGGAAAAAAAAGAGACACCTAGGAGGTTTTGAGACTTGACAATACCTCAATATTTTTAACCCAAATAGTGTCAGATTTGTCTTCTTTTTTTAACAAAATGCGTCCATTGCGGGTCCATAAGTACTTGTAGCCATTTTCTTTTTTAAAAATGCGAGCTTCTGCTTGTAGAGCTCGGTTCCCCGGAGAAAGATGCTCCACGACATAGATTGGCTGTTTCGTATCCCCTCCAATTCCAAGATGTGAGGAATTGAGCTTATCTGTCGGGTTCGCCTTGTTGAAGGCCATGCAGGCCGCCAGCAAAGAATCACGAGCGCGAGGGGACGGCAGCTTAACGATTATGGAACGAGGTCTCGTCGAAATGCGCGTCGACTTAGCTACTCGAGTACACAAAATAATGTCCTTTTCCGCAATGGGACACGACACAACAGCACCGAGTTGGATCACAGTAGGAATCAAATTTTCATTGGGGTGCTCGGGGAGACACTGAATTTCAATATTATTTTCCCGCGACTGCTGTTCGATTTGAGCCAGCCTGATGTTAAGGTCCTGGACGTTATCCCTTAGTGAGTTGTTCTCCGCACGCAAATCCGACACTTCTGAACGGAGGTGACCCATCTCTTCCTGCATTTCATCGTACTTTGCCGATATAAATTCCATGCTCCTGGCCAAGTCCGGGATCAGGTCGATGTTTTGACGAATACCTTCAAAGCCAGCCCTAATTTGTGACTCGATAGTGGACTCGAACTGGGTCATGCGACTGGACAGCAGGTCCAATGACGAGGTGCTATCACCGGTATCGCTTAGCTCGCCGGGATCGCCGGGCTTGACAGGCGTCTCGCTGTTGTCTCCACCCTTGCGGCTGGGTTTGCATTCGGGGCACTTCCATGAAGACTTTGCTTTGGCCGATAACTTTCCAAAGTTCTCTTTTGACATGCCTACACATAAATAATGATGATTGTTCGAGCATGAAGAGCAAGACAACTTGTCCGTGACGCTAATTAGCTGATGGCATCCACTACAGGAACTCATTTTAAGAGCCAATTCAACGTTCTGCAGTTCGTAAACAGTATTGAATTACGATGAAGGAGTTATCGGTACAAAACAAAACATAACAACAAAGAAATAGCGGGCACTCGGCTCGGTCTCCGTAAAAAGGGCTCAAGCGCCATGCAGATTGCGGCGCTTACGACGTTTTGTCAGACGCGCTGAGCGGAAGATAAGTTAACCTTCTGCACGGTAGATTTTAGTTTAGATTTACAAACTTGCACTAAAATTTAGTTATTTAGAACACTGTGTCGAGATTTTATTCACTTATTATATAAACTTAGCCACAGTCCACAGTTTTTTGGTAAAATTACTGCTCAAAACACTTTATATTAGCTACAAATTAATTTATAATACGGAGCGACCCGTCACGATGTTTAGCGTAGCGATGCGCGGGGTAGATGTGATTATCGAAACAAACTAATGATTGGGCACACTTCTACATACAAATGTATCAGTTTTAGATCCATTATCAGAGGATTGTCCGATAAACTGCATATCATAATACAGGGTCACTGGTAATTCGACCTATTCCTTGAAAACAGTTATTCTAGAGCTTATCTATTTGCAATGATTTAAGTCCAATCAACCAGGGGTCAAAACTCAATGGTTATCAAGTTATTTGACTTTTAACTTATTTTTTTTAAAACTCGCCTTTCGATCTAAAACATCTAATTGTGAAAAAAATACTTAAATAAAGAATCAAAAAAAGCCTTCATTTAATAGCCAATAAACGGTTCATTACGAAACATTCAAAAAATGCCAAAACCTTTCAAAATGTTACCAATAAAAAAATTTGAAGTCAAAAGTTTTTAGATTTTGTTAAAAATGTTGTAATTCTTCATAAAAAAGTTACGACACTTCGCATAAAAATTACAGAAATTAGTTTCCCAGTTCATAAGCTTTCTAAAAAGATGCAATTTTTGACATTTTTTGCATAACTTTTTAAAATAATATTAATAATAAGATAGGTGTTAGGGAATTTCACCTAGCGTACCGGGCCCTTAATCAGTTTGTTTGTGTCACTTTAGTTTCTCCGTGGGCTTTGTTTGTCTTCGGTTTCTTATTTTATTTCATCTTCTTAGGAATGGAATCACCAAAAGTATCCTTCGGTGATATTCACAATCTGGGTCTGAGACCATATTTATTCAAAGTCATAATGTATTACTTGTCATAATTAACCGTCAAGCTTTCAGGATTTTTAATATTATAATTTTGTAGAACCCATTAGGTTAGGTTAAGTTTATATTATGACAAATCTGATAAATAAAAGGTTTCAGAGATATTAGAACATTACTGACTAGGGCGGTAAAACAAATTTCTCAAATCGCAGGTATTTGACGCCGAGCCGAAGACAAGGGCGATAAATATGCGATATGAGGCTTTCTTTATTACCGCCCGGGGTAAGTACAACATTTTACGTCTCCCCTAGGCCATGAAGTGGGCTTTTCCGCAGGCGTAGCGGGCATTTATTACCATTTTATGGCCAGGTGTGCCGTAAAATAAACTTTGAAAAATATTTTTACTAAAAAAACCCGACCGCGGTGCACTTTAAAAGTGCATAAAATCATAAATCATGTTTATTTTAACAAACTTCATACCCAGTGACACTCGCGCCATCAAGACGAATCTAATGATGTATCATTTCGTACCCTTGGTCAAATAACGACACATCTGCAAAATGTCAATTTTTCAGGACCTGTGTGTATCATATAGTGCGTATGATTTGTATGACTTTTGAGTACCTAATAAAAATACTTTGGATGTAAAGTCACATGCGTCGTTATTTGACCAAGGGTGCGGTTTATCAAAATCGGTTGTGCCGTTGAGTGTTGAGTCTTATTTTGAGCAATAGAGTGTTACATACATAAATTATTAAAAATGTTTATGTATATGCAAGTCAATATAGTTGAAAAAAAGTCGCCTAGTGAACCTTTTCTTTTTGTAAGTCGGTTAAGAATAGCATCAATAGCAACAAATCAAACTTGTGACGTAATCTTGTCAACAGCTGGCGCGATGCACAATCATTGTTTACTTGTAAACGCATTGCACAATATTACGAAATTCAGCAACAAATGCTATCGACATGACGTCACAGCGATAAGATCATAAACACCCACTCATTCCAACGAGAACACTTATTTTATAATTCATTGCTTGAATTACTGAGTTATTTTAAGAATAGACTATTTGAGAAAGCTTTCAGAAAATGTCAATATCAATTTGTCTAAGTGATTTCAGCTGGGAAAATACGTTTCATTTTTAATAGCTTAGTCAAATTATTTTAACAATAAAAACCGTTATTACAGTAATAATTTAAATTTAAAGGCAGTATAAGTCGTCGCCCTACCGTCGTATACAGGTTTAGGTCTAAAATCCAAGTTCACCAAAATTGCAGATATGTCAGTTTAGCATGGGGGCGACGAAGTGTTTCGTAGAAATAACTTTCTTTAAATCAGTTTGAAACCAAGCTGACTTATTTCATTAATTTTTATGTTTTACATGATGCTTGCTACAGACGCAGAAACTATTTGGCTGCTCACACGCTGGTGACAGTTATGATTATGACTAACATAACTCTTGAACATTACCATGAAACCCAACTTAAACAACATATTCGGTCGGGGGTTCAAGTCCTTCACGAGTCTATATTTTTTGTATTTTTAGAGCCACAAAGCGCAAAACTCCTGTTTTACGCTTTAGTCACCCAAAGCTTTCACAAATTGATAGACAACCCTTGCTCTAAAAAAATCAAACAAAAATATTGCTTTGCTATTTGATATTTTTGTTTTTATTAACATGGATTGCCGCAAAGTAACGCCTGATTCAGTCAATTAACCCTTTATCTGTCAAACTAAGTAGCAAACAAAGTAAGTAGCTATATACTGTAAGTATACGAATAAAAATATGCAGTCCTAATGGATCACGCAGATTTTTTTGGATTAGTTACATTTACGCATCTCTTCCGTGGGCATCACCAACGTAAGGGCTTTTCAAGCTTAAAGTACTTTCTGACCTGTCAGATATATAACTACTTATGGCTAGATTTAAGATTACTTCAATCAAGACGATAAAGATACTAGGCCTAACTTTGAGTAGCTGGGTAGATCTGATTCATGCGCTCGTGACGTCGTGTGCAGGCATGTGATTGCAATTTTGTAGCAGAAACCTTACCTATCCGATTATTTCAAAACTTTGCACATACGTTCTCGTGACAGGACAATATTATGATAATTTCGTTGTGGTTGAGGGTCTGACGATGGAGTCAGGAGAGGCTAATAGAAGATTCCTTAGACCATATCCTTTTTTGACATTTGTCATTAAACATGTCATATTATATGGGTCTAAAACAGACTAAGATTAATGAATCACGCATGAGCAGTGGTATTTACTTACTAAACTTAGTGGACCACCGTAATCCATAGCAATAAAAAGAACCGCAAAAAGTCCTGACTCGTGAAGGATTTGAACCTCCGCCCTCCGATGGTCAAGTTTCATTATATATCGGCGCTCTAACCTACTGAGCTAACGAGTCGCTGCGTTCCTGTTCAAAAATGAGCGTTGCATGCCGGTAAATGACGTCACGAAGTCACCTTGAGTGCATCAGAACAGCGTATCTCCGATGACTAATGCGCGCAACTATAGACTGCCAGTTTTTTAAGGAAAATGGAGACTGTTATATTAATAGGGTGTAGTGCCAAGATAAAAAGCTCATAATTATGTACGTATGTTTGTACATTATCATCATAATTATCAAGTTAAAGTGGCGATGACCTGAGCATATAACCAGGAGTGACTCACTCCGCGATTTCGCCGCGGGGCTACTAGTACCAAATCTTGCCTCGCCGGAGGCGCTTAGCCAGTGACCAGAAAAAGGTCGGATGCGGTGCGTTCCATCCGGTGGCCGGACTCGAACGTCAGTTTTCTTAGAAAGAGAAACTTCTGTACGTACCTAGTACTAAGTAACTAAGTACTACTATCACAGAATAAGTAAAAGTACTAAGTAGTAAGTAAGAACGATAGCCGATGGGGCGTAGATGTTCTTGAATGAAGACCATGAATCGAAGACGCAGCGTGGGTTGGATACACGAGTTTGTCTGGTAACCTGGTTAAGGTCGCCGAAAGTCGACGGAGGCAAAAAACTTGCCACAGTCGTTGTGGAAGTCCTTGGGGGAGACCTATGTTCAGCAGTAGACATCTCAATACAAGGTTAAAATGATAATGATGACTTGATGACTGAGTTGAAATCTAAATCTAGATCATTATGAGACAATGACAATGAACATCATGGATTAATAAAATAGAAGGATACCGCGCGGTCTAAGACGCGAGTGAAGCCGAGTTATGGCCACCGAAGTGAGTATGTGTGCGTTGACGGCCCAATGGCAGCCGACCGGCCCATTATGCTGGTTGATGTGTGCGTGCGTGCGTACAAAGCGCCGGCACATTGCCGGCACATCATGAGTGCTTCACTTATCTGTTCGCGACGCTACGTCCAATTATTTTTAAGGTCCTTGATGAACACAATGAAAAGAATAACTTCTGGTACTGCTCATTAAATATTCGTGTTATGTTCGGTAGGTGAGTGGTTGCGAAGTATTGGCTGCGTGCACGACTTCAGCGCCGCCTAGCGTCCGCAACTTTAGTGGCTCTGAGGCTCTGACGTTTTGAAATTTCATCGCGACATTGTAACGAAAAGTAATAAAATCTACGTAGTATTTTATATTCAAAATTCCTGCGATACCGTGTCTTGGGTGAACAAAACGTTAAGAAATCATTTTTAGTCATTGAAATTAAATAAGGTAAGTAAATTTTATTCCAAAAGTGCGTTTTATTTTGGATGTGTCAGGGTTTGTTTACTTCATGTTTAGTTGTACTTTTACTGTAAAACAAAAAGATAAAGCTACTTTAACGGTTTCCTTAAATAATAGTAAACATATAGAATTGTCCTTGTATCGCTAGTAATAAATTAAATATCGTTTTCGGATCTAAATGAATATCATTCTGAAGACCGGATTTGTGAGTGTCACTCATATAAAATTTCACCCACAAACCGTGTCGAAAGGCAGCTATCCATTTCTTGCATTGTTCCAGTTTATAAGGAGCTTTTGGGAATCGGTAAAACTTGCATTCACTATTTCTGTCAGTATTCTTGCAGTTTACAACAACACAACAATCGCTGTGACCCATTTTTGTTGGCAGAATAATGCGATGACTGCAAGTAATCTGCTTTGCCCTAAGGTTAACTGCTAGGGAATGCCTTATGGCATTAAGTTCGCCTTTTGTAGGTACTATAAGTTTTCTTTTGTGCAATAAAGTTTAAATAAATAAATTACTGAAATTAGGTAGTTAAGTCTAAACAGATTGCTTTGATATTGACAGATATGACAGATGACAGAGGCTACATTATTTCTACTTAAAGCCACTATGAGCGCTGCGATAGATTATGTTACCTCCACCTAGTACTTTGCACCTAGCGAATAAAGACAGACAAGTAGTCAAACATCGGCCGTTTAGGAGCGCTTGATACGTATTTAAGCTCCAGGCATAGACAGGGCATTCTTACGCATCCGTAAATCTTTGCTTGTAGTGTGTCCGTTCACGGCGCGCACACATACACGCACAAGGTACCTTTTCTAGGAAGAAAAATCACTTCTATTATACTGTGGTAGTAGAGTGAATATAAGTTTGAAAGTAAATCGACTAAAAAGTCAAGAAAGTAGTCACAATCTCCGTTGTTCGTTACGCATAAAGTTATTTTTGTAAATAAACCTTTCGCAAGACGTCCCTTATCAAAACTGCGTCTTCATCCCAAACGTGGGAATGGGATTTCCCGACTTCTGGTTCAAAAGAAATGATATAACAGTAATAAACAAACAGACAGCGTAGTCTAGTCTTAATCATATATATGGAACCTTTGAAACCCTTTCGGTACTGAAACGTACAAACAGGCCAAAAAGCTCAGACTCGTGAAGGATTCGAACCCTCGACCTCCGATGTTAAGAGTTAAGATCAAATGCAGTGAATATCGGCGCTCTGACCACTGAGCTAACGAGTCACTGCATATTCGCTGCAAAAACACTATTGTATGCTGATAAATGACGCCACGGATCGCCGTAGAATCCCCGAATACACTATTGCATCACAATTGTGCAATTTCCAACATTGACTAATGCGTGTTATTGTACTGTGCATCGGTGACCTTGGCTTTGAATACCAAGAATAACAGACAGGAATGCCTCACTTCGCGATTTCGCTGCGTGGCTGCTAGTAAAATTTTGCCCCCTCGGAAGGGCTAAGGCATCGACTAGAAAGAGCACGCGTTATGCGATAGAGCGAGACGGTCTGATTTGGTGCGTTCCGTCGAATCCGAGCGTCAGTTTGTTAGAAAAAGTAACTTCTGTACGTTGTATGTACTTTTACTTATTCTATGTCACAGGGTTCTAAATACAAGGATTCTTTCTCTACAAGGCTTTTTTCATCAAGAATCATCCACCCATTTTCGAATTATAAATGGTGTAACTAACCCGACTTTGTTTTATACATATACAGCGTGGGAGGGACTATACCGACAAACTTTAACTATAGATTCTAACAACTATTAGGAGTAAAAAATGTTATGTGATGTATAGTCGAAAAACGCTTACTTTCCGAGATATTCATTATTTTGTAAATGAAAAATCCCAAGTGTGTAACAAGCCCTAATAAATGTGACTAAGATACCTTTACTATTTTTTTTAAATCCTTTAACTAAACAGGAATTAACCTTCGCAGTATTCGATGGTAAGCGACTGCGAGGCCAAAAAATTGACCTTTCGTTTCCATTTTAGCTTTTTTTTTTCTTTTTGATAACTTTTCAGCCAGTAAGGACATGTTTATAACGAGGGGCTTAATTTACTGATTTATTTTGTTCCATAAGACTATTAATGTAAAATGACAATATTCGACCCATGTTGATATAACATTTTTTACTCGTCACACTACCAGGAATTCATGGCTAAAGTATGTCGGTATAGTCCCTCCCACCCTGTATGTATAGAAGATTGGGCATTGACGTATATAGGATAACCGTTGAGACAGTAAAGTTCTGGAGTGGCAAATGTAGAGGCAAGCATAGGCAAGCCTTAGAGCTTTATCACACTAGCGATGTGCGAGCAAGCTGCAGGCGAGTTAGAAGCGAAGTTCCATACAAATGTCGCTCGCGGCGAACTTACCGCGAGTTCACCGCGACTGGTTTTGTATGGAAACTCGCCCGCAGCTCGCCCGCAAACCGCAAGTATGATGAGGTCCTTAGACTTGGTGGGACAAGGTGACCTGGTTCGACCCTAGGCGCCCCCGGCTCCCACCCAGTCCGATCCACTTGGGGTGGTCCGGCTAGCGACCTGGTTCGACCCCAGGGAACGCCACGGCCGACCCGGTCATACAATCGCTACGCCCACTAGGGTTGCTAGTTAGTCAGGCTTAAAAAAACAGACTTGGTGGACAGTCCTCGTGAGAGTAACGGGGAGTCGGTGGATGCGGTCTGCACAGAACCGCACTCTGTGGCGATTTATTGGGAAGGCCTAAGTCCAGCAGTAAACGTCCGTGGCTTAAAGAGATTAAATGATATCAGGGTACTTTTAGCTGTCATAGTATTGATTTTCCAAAATACACTTCATACAAACAGATAATGCTGACAGAATAGTACATTGTGTATCAAGGGCGGTAGGTAAGGAATTACAAACGAGTGTTTGTTACAAGGCCGAGGCGAAGCCGAGGGCTTTAATAACACGAGTTTGTAATTCCTTTACCGCCCGTGGCACACACAATGTTTTTCATCACACTTGTGAGGAAATCTAATTAAAATTAACCTTACTTAACCTAAATAAAATTGTAAAACTGACAGTGACATTAGTGACATATCCATAGACAATGCGCAACGTTCGGAAACCATAGCGGTACAGACCTAAAACGGTTGATTTTATAATTGCAAAATACTGAAATACACTATTGAAACATTTAATTAATGTTACAGAAATATGTGTTTACATGTATTTGCAATACCAGTTCTCTTTAAATAAATATTTCAGTGATAAAAGTTAAAAAAGTAAGTTGGCGTTTCCTTTGAACATGACAAATAAGAGTAAAACAGAACCAGCGTTTCAAATTTAAAAAGAAAACCATTACGCCCTAGGGCGTAATAGCTCATTTACGGCCCGCAAAACCTACGTGTAATGCACCATTTTCGAGCAAGTGTGATGAAAAACAAGTTTAGGTTAGGTTAAAGTTAAGTTACCAAGTTTAATTAAGTTTAGGTTAAGAACGAAGCGATTTGCTTCAACGTTTTTAATTCGTGCCGCCAAGGAATGGAACTCGCTCCAGCGTCTGAATTACCTGATAAATACAATTACTCTTCAAGACATGAGTAAACAGGCAAGAGCTGTGGTGTATACTCTCTCGTATTCCATGACGTCATATATCGGCATACGATAGTACTTTTGGAGCTTACTCACAGCGACTCGTTAGCTCAGTGGTCAGAGCGCCGACATTTATCGTATAACATGTGTTCTTAAGTCTTATCGTCGGAGGTCGAAGGTTCGAATCCTTCACGAGTCTGAACTTTTTGGATTATTTTGATAAAGACTGTAATGGCAGAGCTTTTTCAGAAACGGGTTGTTTACTGTACCCTAAAAAAAACCGACAAGTGCGGGTCCGACTCGCCAACTGAGGGATCCTTTCAAAAACTTTAAATAAATAGCATTTTTTTTATTTAACTACAAATGTATGGTTTTCAGATTTTCCTATATTTGTAGTATAAGGCGGTATTACTTGCCAAATTTCATAGTTGTAGTTCAACGGAAAGTACCCTATAAATTATGATTTCCTTGAGAAAGTCGAAATGTTACGTTTTTTGCGGCGTAAACGGCCATAATCTTTTTTTTACCTTAACTTAGAAGTTTGATTTTTTCACAGCTTCAAGGGAGCATAGACAATACTTTCACGCGATCCCGAGATAAAGGACCGTGACAGGCGGACAGACAGACGGACGGACGGTCGGGCAACAAAGTGATCTTATATGGGTTCCGTTTTTTCCTTTTGAGATATGGAACTCTAATAGGTTGAAGCTTTGGGTAACTTAAAGTGTAACTTGTTTTTCATCACACTTGCTCGAAAATGGTGCATTACACGTAGGTTTTGCGGGCCGTAAATGAGCTATTACGCCCTAGGGCGTAATGGTTTTCTTTTTAAATTTGAAACGCTGGTTCTGTTTTACTCTTATTTGTCATGTTCAAAGGAAACGCCAACTTACTTTTTTAACTTTTATCACTGAAATATTTATTTAAAGAGAACTGGTATTGCAAATACATGTAAACACATATTTCTGTAACATTAATTAAATGTTTCAATAGTGTATTTCAGTATTTTGCAATTATAAAATCAACCGTTTTAGGTCTGTACCGCTATGGTTTCCGAACGTTGCGCATTGTCTATGGATATGTCACTAATGTCACTGTCAGTTTTACAATTTTATTTAGGTTAAGTAAGGTTAATTTTAATTAGATTTCCTCACAAGTGTGATGAAAAACATTGTGTGTGCCACGGGCGGTAAAGGAATTACAAACTCGTGTTATTAAAGCCCTCGGCTTCGCCTCGGCCTTGTAACAAACACTTGTTTGTAATTCCTTACCTACCGCCCTTGATACACAATGTACTATTATGAACCTTCAAAGTTGGGTCGGAAAGTACAATTGAAAAGGATGACAATATTAAAAATTATCTAACGGCGGAGGAACACATTTTATAGTTCTCAAATAAAGAATCCTCTACGGTTAAATAATAGGCATGTCGGTGGAAATCGAGTCCTGTAGACACACCCCTGGTAGTTAACTGACTTAGTTTAACATTACATCTCAAAACTTTTTTCTTGTAAAAGAACTGCGTCGCGAGACTTGCATCTTTTTACATGTAATGTTTTTGATGGGATAACTGTTATAGGAAGAAAAATTACTGCTAATAATAATTGTGCTAACGGCCCCTTTTTGAAAGCGGTTAAAAGGTAATTATTTTGTGTAAACGTAATATGTAGCGGAGGTTACAAGGATGTCCCACAGGGAACGGGGATCTGAGAGAAGTGTGTCGGAAATATGATCCGGAAAGGTATAGCTGGGAGAGAATTAGATCAGGAAAAGGGTTATACGAGGGCCAAAAACATTCGACATAGGTTTCAGATTTACTTGTATTTTTAGATTTTAATATACTAAGAGATATTATAGGATTAATGGGCCAAAATTCTTTTTTCATCACACTTGCTCGAAAATGGTGTCATTACACGTAGGTTCTGCCGGCCGTAAATGACCTATTACGCCCTAGGGCGTAATGGACACAAATTACCTCCTCTTTCATCAAGAAAATATTTTTTACACTCATAGCCCACATATTTCGATAAAAGTTGTCATCTGCTATTCTAAATTGCAAAATAATTATGTTTTTAAGAAATTAGGCTTCAAAATGGAAAAAGGGACGCTTTTAAAGAATTAATGCATTGACGTATACAAAGGACAGAGCTAAGCGAGCGCGCAGATGGTTCCAACGCTTTGGCGGTAAAAAAATACCGTCAAATCAGTGCCAGTCGGCAGTGCGACACGCGGCGCGTGCACTGCGCAGCTGGGCTTTATAGCTGCATTTTTTGTTACGGGGAGAATAGTTCCGAACTGTTCGGATGGGCCTATCCTTACTTTTGAAATCATTGAATTAATAATATCACCAGAGAACGTATTCTTTGTGTTTTATTGTCAGCGCAAATTAAGAAATTAATTATACAGGGTGGGAGGGACTATACCGACATACTTTAGCCATGAATATGGTGGTGTGACGAGTAAATAATGTTATATCAACATGGGTCGAATATTGTCATTTTACATTAATAGTCTTATGGAACAAAATAAATCAGTAAATTCAGCCTCTCGTTATAAACATGTCCTTACTGGAGGAAAAGTTATCAAAAAGAAAAAAAAAGTTGAAATGGAAACGAAAGGTCAATTTTTTGGCCTCGTAGTCGCTTACCATCAAATAGTGCGAAGGTTAATTGCTGTTTAGTTAAAAGATTAAAAAAAAGTAGTAAAACTTTCTTAGTCACATTTATTAGGGCTTGTTACACACTTGGGAGTTTTCATTTAAAAAATAATGAATATCTCTGAAAGTAACCGTTTTTCGACTATACATCACATAACTTTTTTTACTCGTCACACCACCAGGAATTCATGGCTAAAGTATGTCGGTATAGTCCCTCCCACCTCGGGCTAGATTCAAATTCAAACCTGCATCTTGTCTTAGCTCAAATATCTCCAACCTCTTTCGAGGCATATAATATAACGTTTCAATTACTTAGATATATGATTTCGGAAATCATTTTCAAAAAGTTTTAACAGATTTTTCAAATACTGACATGACAACACCTGCAAGCTGTCAATTTGAATTCTGTCTCATTACTTTTGTAAGGAATTGGGGCGCCGTGCAGACGAGTTTTATTCCCGTTGTTCAATTTGAATTTGGAGTGTTTTGTTGGAGACCTGTAGTTTTTAATGATAGAATCCCCTTTTATACATGCTAATGCACGAAGTGTTGGTATCCTGACGAATTGTTTCCCGTGTAGGACGTCTGCAGCTGCGGTACTGGCTAACTTGGAGCTGGTCTTCTGACCGTAACTGTGATTGTTGACGGGCTATAGACCCCAGACTCTGACTGTGTTGATGCAAAGGAGAAGCCAGCGAGTCGGTGAGTATTGAATCAGAATTTGAACTTATACTTTTAAACCTTGTAGATTAGGTTGTCAAAAGTTCTCGTATCGGGATACTAATTCAGTGTCCGGCGCAAGACAAATTTTGAACAGTTAATAATGTTGATGGCAACTGAAGTTGACGGTGAGCAAAGAGTGTTCCCGGCCCTTCTTTTTAGCACGCCAGGTACATACACTCTTTTCTCTCTTTCGAGATAGATCTCGATATATTTCTGTGAGATTAAAGTATTCGGAGAACATCTGAATATGCAATAAAAAGGAGTTGGAGTCCGGGTTGTAATATTGCAAAGCAACCAATAATTCCAAAGAATACATTTTCCGGAGCATAATAATTTCAGAATATGCGCCACATTGCCTTATTCCACACAACCGCTGACGCGCACGGCCGGAACACCCGACGGCGACATGACCTATGCCTGCCTCGTATACGACTCGCCAAGTCTAAAAAATGCCTTAACTTCGGAGGTCCTAAGGTTTATAATAGAATCCCTCCAGCCACCAAGCAAGCTCCCAGTTATGATTCATTTGTACGACGACTGAAAGCCAAGCTAATAGCTGACGCATTATACTCAATTGACAATATTTCAAAATTTTCTACTCCTTCATTTTATGAGCTGGATAGAAAATAGGTGGAATTTTAAGCTACCCGTATTTTTTCTTTTTCGTTTTAACTCAATTTTTCAATTAAAAATAGCAGTTTGAAAAGTAGCTCATTCTAAAAGGGCGTATGTAGAAAATGACGTCACTTTCCCAACTAGAATCCAGAGCGACAATTACGATTTAAAAAAACTAGAATCCAGAGCGACAATTACGATTAAAAAAATAACTGTCAGGCGTTACAGCGTTGTCAACATAGGAAGTTCGGGAAGACAACGATGCTTTTGCTCCTCTTATTTGGGCTGGATTATATTTATCACTTGCCGATGTGTACTCCATCATCATAATTTCAACACGCGGCAGATTCGTGCTATCAGCCTGAGAAAAACCTTCTGATGTCTTGATTATATGAAAAAAATCGGTGTCCGGTAAAAGAATGCCAAGTTAATAATGTTTGAATGCGTTATCGGAGTCCAGTGGGAAAGTGCCAAGTCTTTTAAGGTCTTCGAAAACGTGCAAATGAACCAACGGTAAGAAAATTAAACTTCTAAAGCCGCTAAGCAGTTGTAACAATTTTCAAAACAAATAAACGTCAGACGGCAAGTATGTCAGAAAATGACAACCGGATACCATACACTTTTTAATCGTTTCAGCACTAAAGTCTCTCTCGATAATGCAGGGAAAATGACGTCACACTTCCGGTTCACACTAATTGACGATTTTTTCCAAAATGAATGGGAAAAAAAATCCTAAAATATTTTTTTTGAGCATAAAATACAGCTTTACCCAAATGGTTTTCGAATTAAGATCTTTTGAAAATATGAAATGTTGTCAATTGACCAGTTCTTTGAAACTGAGCAACCCAGTTAACATTTTAATAAAATGAATTATTAATAATTTAAGATTTTAATCATGTTATATAATCCATTATTTTTTAAATGTAATTGACGTATAAAAATGTTTTTTTTTTTTATGAATAAATGATTGAATTGAATTGAAAAATATAATGTGAATAACACGGGCAAAGCTCCTTGAGTAGGTACAGTCTGTAAAGTTGGTTATCAAACCAACACTGTAACAAGAATAAACCCGAATAGTTCCAACTTAACTTCAGCAAATAAAATGTTGCGAACCGTCGACTGTACCCACATTGTTTCGACCATCAACTATAAAAATACTTCCAGCCCCGGCTCCACACAAAAACCTTTTATTGCCTACGGGACCCTATTCCGTTGCAACTATGTCGCTTGGCCTTTTGACTTGAGAAAAAACAGACAAATTGAAACTTTAAATCTATACACATAAAGTACAAATTAGTGTGCGCTTGGAACGCGAAGCGATTTCGTCAAAGAGCGCAGAAAAGTCAAATGACTGACGACTTTATTCCCAACAATTCAAAATTGGAATTTCACTAGCACTTGTTTCTGATATTGTTGTTTTCCCCGCCAACCGCTAACTTAAAAAGGGCTCAACGACACATCTTTGCTAACTGAATTTCAACTTTATAACTGTAATCTTAAGGTGTACATTTGTTTGGGGTTTGAATAAGGGCTAGTGTAGACTAGGAATAAGAAGTGTCGATAAAATTGTACAGTGAGGGGATTATGGTGGCTGTGAATGAGAATGGATTCCGTAGAATGAGGCGGTTGGAAATTAAAATACCGGAGTGGAACTAGTGTTTTTACGCTCGTAGCGTAACTTTAGGTTAAAATGAGTGGCAACATTATGAAACTTTTAGGTTCGGGTAACCAACATTGGTACAAAAGTTCATCTTTGTCATTGTCTGTAGGTAGCTGTAAATGTCTAATGACTATTTTTTTCATGTTTGAGGGCATGTCTCATCATTATCAACATGGTTGGATGGTCATAACCATTTTTTGTATGATGAAGGAAAAAAGACAATGGTGTATTTATTTTAAACAGTATCTTACATAGTATATTAACGGACTTATGTGGTAGTTAGGTATGACTGGAGGAGGTAGCAATACCAGGGAGCATACAGTTCTATGACAGACGGACATACAGACAGCGGAGTCTTAATAATAGGGTTCCGTTAGCACCCGTTGGGTACAGAACCCTAAAAACGATACATTATATTTAACGGACAAAAGACAATTCTTTTCAAATAATTTTTTCATGTCAATAAAAGCTTAATTAAAGCTAGCGTAGCAAAATGGAGAATAAAGTCAATTTTTCATGTACAATTGCTCAGATCTTTCTCGCCCTAACAAACCTAACCGTAAACACAACCACACTTGTAATTCTTTAACCAAACCAAACAAAACGTGAACAAACACGCAAACCAAATTACCTCCCTAAACGGCCACGACCAACTTCGACAAAACTATCTGCAATTCTGATTGATAACACACTTGAGAATCACCATCTAACAATATCAACACACATCGCTGCTTGATTATAAAACAGCATCAACCCATTTGAGTAAAAGCAGCAATGGATTTGAAAAAGGGATAATATCGTTTCTGCTTTTGATCATGGTAGGAGTCGTATGAACGGACTAAGTTTGAAAAAGTTTCAAATTTGGAATTCGGATTCGGTTTAATTCTCGTTTTGAATTCGGAATGATTGACGCCATTGAATGGATTTAATCGTTATAATGGACCGGGCTTCCAATTACTGGCATACAATGTTTTTGCCCAGCTCAGTGGGTACTAAACCGGTTGAAACTTTCACGATTTTAACTCATTAATATAACAAAACTGGACTTAATCCCGTAAACACATTATGCACCATGTTTTACGCGTTAAAGTCCTGTTTATTGCCCACAATTCTCACATATTTTTGCTTATTTTTTAAGTATTTTTTATGTCAGGAGGCAAACGAGCAGATGGATCGCCCATAGACACCTGAAACACCAGGCAGAGGAGTCACAAGTGCGTCGCTTGCTTTCAGGTAGGAGTAGACTTAGTTAATATCGTCAGATATTATGTGATTTCAATCACTAATCCGATATTTTTGGGAGCACTTAAACATATATTCAAAACATTTTATTAGTCCGGACCCCAACTTACCCCGTACAATTTCAACCGCCATCTTACATAAGACCGACTCCGAACCAATTTATTTTTCCTTTCATTCATTCACTTTACTCAGACACAGATAAGTTTGCAAACCTACATGTATGCTGGTATCTGCACAATACTATTTCGCATCAACGTTAACGCATTATACCAATGACCTTAAAATAAATAGCCAAACGGAGCCTCCCTAACAAAGTCACACTCCCTAACATGTCTAGTCTGCCGTTATGTGTGCGTGCTGCTCGCAATAGGAAAAAAACTAGTTGATGTGTGCGTGCGGCTCGTATGTACAAGCAGTCGGCTTACTAAAAATGGCTTCAGTTCTCTGTTGGTGACGCTCCGTCCGGCTATTTATTTTAAGGTCTTGCATTTGCATCACTACGCGTACAATAAAAGATAACAGTGCCAAGCTAAGAGCAGATTCAAGACGTAATACTAGATTTCTATTCAAGACGTAACGCTAGATTAGCCTTAGGGCCCTCAGGGCCTCAGTGCCGGCCCTCAGCCCACGGCCCCTTATCTCACTCGTTCCATTATCTGCGGAGATAATTTTATATTGCTCGAACCTTCTGCCTTGAACCGCAATCTGGGGACACTAAAAGTCTGAGGATTATATTATGATAAAAGAAAGTTAGGGCGTTTAGTAATTGAGGTGGTTTTGTCGTTGCTTGTGAGGTTAAATTTTACAAGATAGTATAAATTATTAGGTAATGATCTTTAATTTTGATTATAATTTTTTTCGGATATACATTTTCAGAATAAATATGAATAAGAGGAAAATTATGTCACTATTGGAAATAGTGTCCTCAAAGTTGTTGAATAATACAGCCTACATGCCTGGGAGTGGGACTAATATCCCAGGCATGTAGGCTGTATTCCTACTATCTTAATAGGCAGGTTAATTAGGAGAATAGGGACATCTACGAAGCTGGAGGTCCCGGGTTCAAATCCTGGTAAGGGCAAATATTTGTGTGATGAGCACGAGTATTCGTTCCCGAGTCATGGATGTTTTATATCTATTTAAGTATGTATGTCGTTGTCTAGAATCAGAATCAGAAATCGTTTATTGTTTGATTACGCATTACAAAAGATGTCAAAATGATATATCGCAAGTGTCATAATCATAATCAACCGTTCAACGGTATACAATACAGTACATTACATCTAACCTAAAACCTAATACATCTAATCTAATAAATAAATAAAATAAACAAATTACATTATTCCTTTGTACCCATAATACAAGCATTGCTTAGTTTGAAAAAAATCACATATCACAACTCACAAGTAATACGGAAGTCTCTCTCTCTATAACAAAACTGGTGTTTGGGTCCGATCACCGGACGGTACACAGCGGGTCCGACCGACTCACTCTATCGCAAAACGCGTGTTCTCTGGTAGTCAAGCGGACTAAGACCCTCCGCGGGGGCACAATTTAGTACTAGTAACAGCGCGGCGAAATCGCGGAGTCACTCCTGAAAATAAGAGCAATAACCACATTTTTACTTAAAAAACCCGACTGTGAAACATTAAAGTGCATAAATCCGCCATTTTGCTTTTATAAATTTTTTTTGTACCCAGTGACACGCGTCATCAAGAGGAATATAAATGATGTATCATTTATCAAAATCGGGTGTGTCGTGTGAGTAGATACGAGCGAACATAGGAACGGACTTACATACATACAGGTCAAACACATAACCCTCCTTGTGGGCTTCGCCGCAGTCGGGTAAAAACCGCCATTTCTACTTTAATTTGGATATGAAAAATAAATAGAGGTAATATACATGTCGACCTGATGCCTTTAAACTACAACAGTCCAGAACTCGGCAATAACGTCGAAACAATAATATCAAAACTCATCTTGAATTATATGTAAATAACCACATTTTTACTAAAAAAAACCCGACCGCGGTGCACTTTGAAACTGCATAAAATCCGCCATTTTGTTTATTTTAACGAACTTCATACCCAGTGACACTCGCACCATCAAGACGAATCTAATGATGTATCATTTATCAAAATCGGATGTGCCGTTAAGTAGTTACGAGCGGACACAGGAACGGACATACATACATAAATACAGGTCAAACACATAACCCTCCTTTGGGCTTCGCCGCAGTCGGGTAAATAGCCTCAACACACAAGCATTTTGCAGTGTTTTAAACCTCAAAGGCATTAATACAGATACCATGTATTCAGGCGGTTTGTGAAAAGTCTTTCACTTAACACATCCGTATTTTTTATGGAGATAAAATATTCGGCTTCGCTAATGGCTTCGGCTCAATAATTTCCTGAAAAACGGCCGGCGAAGCCATCAAGACAAGGAAGTTTAAATCTCCCGCCGTTATATTAATAGAGTCCATAATGGATCAGATTAGCTTCTGGCTTAGTGTTCGACAAACTCGAGCTTAGGTGGCTCGAGTCTTGAGCTCGAGTTGGTACTTTCGAGTTGCTTCATGAGCACGATGAACATAAAAATAATCTAAATGTCATGTCTGGGTCTCGTGTCTCGAGTTATTTTGTGCTATAATAAACATAAATATAGTTACTTTTGATTGAAAATTTAAGAATGAGAAAGAGAATGAGAATGAGAATTTATTTGCATAAACACGGTAATACATTCAGATGTCATTTGAGTGGTTATAATAATTAATAATTTGGATGATTAAAAAGTCATTTAAAACATTTCTCTACAAGCTATTTATCAATTTTATAATTGAACGATCAAACGACTTATTTTAATTTCTATGTTTGAATATCCTGTTGAGTAACTTTCGTTAAGTATCATTTATAACTCTCATTCGTCCTTTCTATGTTAAGAAACGACGAGGAGTGAGGAAATAACAAAAAAAATATTAAACTTGATACATTTTGTGTTCAATATTATTTCAACGCTAATCCATTACACCATTTTTTTTCACCAGGGCCATTATTTCAGACCTAATCTCAAGAATGGGTCATCTCTATTGAGTGACTGCGCCCCTCCCCGCATCGGTAACCGCGCTGACAACGCGCTCTGTAATCTGCGGTTTGCCGGTGCGGGCGCGTCGAGCCGACCGAAGCATTAGCCCTTATACTCATACAGTCCGCAAATCTAATTCTAGTACGAAAATAAATTCGGTGTCCTAACTAACATAACTAATATCCTGCTAATATTATATGTTTGGATGTTTAGATGTTTGGACGTTTGGATGTTTAGGTGTTTGTTACTAACTAACGCTGTAACAAATGAATAGATTGAGATGAAATTTGGCAAACAGCTACACCATATCCTGGATTGAAACATAGGATACTTTGTATCCCGGTAAATAGTTACAAACGAAACTTTCTTTTTGGAGATTAATCATCATCATCACTCAAAAGACATCGACTACTGGACCTTTTGGCAAAGGCACAAACCGACCAAAGGGAAGCAGGGAGTTTCGTTAGAATAATAACGGGAATAACTTTAACGAAACCGCGGGTTGCTATTCTAGTAGTACCATCATCATTTCGACCACGGCGACTGGATATTAGCCGACGTTATATGGCTTATTGAGAGCGCCGCTCATGAGCTCTCAGGTGGCTGACATAGTCAATTTTTGCAACGAGTGTGCGACCACACTCACTGCAAGTTAGCAATAGCACCCCACCGACAAAATTATAATTAATGACTGCTGATGGTCGGGTCTTTAGCTCTTTACGCTTTGCATCGAGCGCAACCCTTCTCTTTTCTTCAAAGGCACATTTACTGTCATTGCATGCCTTCTCTAGAAGTGTACTCGATCGACGACAAGATAAACAAAAGCTCGTAAAGATACGAACTTGATTTTAAACGACTAAGAGTATCCAAAGACAAAATTCTTTAATTACGGTCGCAATCATTTCGGGCCGCGGCGCGCGGACAAAGGTATTTTTTTAGGGGATTTGCGGGTATTTTTTTGGGTAATTAGCTGGAGAATAATTAGTCTGTTTTCGAGTGAAATTAAACGGAAAATGTGGAGGAACCGATTGGGCGCCGTTGCGGTGGGGTGGCCATGCTTCTTGTAAAGGAGGACCGGACAAAACGGTCCTAAGAACTAATAGCAACGTGACATATATCATTAGAAAGGTGATTCAATATACTACAATAGTTACTATGGGAGCTCATTTAAAATCACTGTGTGAAAAAAGTTATGGCGATATAAAAAACTTATTTTCATAGACGATTTTAAGCAATAAAAATGAATTATTTCGTATTCCTTGACGTTACAGTCCACCTGTCAGGCCTCCCGGGCCGCTCAGGCTCCCCCGGCCCCTCCGGCCCCCAGGCTGCCGCTAGCAGGGCACCAAAGGCCCTTAAGGCACCCCCCGCACCGTTGACGGGACTTGAGCTGCAGGCCAGCAAGGCGAAAGCCCGAAAGGCCCGAAGCAAACACGCCACTAAGGCAACCCCCGCCCACCCCGCCCCTCCGGCCGCGGATTCATTTAAGAAGCCGTCAGTCCCCGTAAAGGCGGCCGCGTCCGTCTCAGCCACCCCGGCCTCTACTGAGGCCCGCTCTCGCTCCCGTTCGGGTCCCCGTAAGTCTCGCCCACGCTCTGCGTGCAGCGACGCTGACGGGGACAGGAAAAGGAGTCGGTCCCCGGTACGGGTAAAAACGCCGGTGCCCACCTTGCGATCGCCTCCTGCAGCCATCTGCGTAAGAGTGTGTTAGCTGGGGGCAAATATACTGACGCGATCGTTACCGTGTGGTGACCCGATCATGGTGGAAGCTACGGCGGAAGAAAATCGCAGTTCCTTCCGCGGGCCTATCTACCCTATCGTTACTAACCATTTCGTAGCCCGGGATTCAGAAAATTCTGTGTAACGGTTTGTAAAAGGTCTCTTGGACCAATAGAATATCGACCGCGTGTTCCCTAATGAACTCGACTAACTCTTCCTTTTCGCCTCGTAGGCCATTGTCGTTCCAAAAGCCTAAGATAAGCGAGCGTGGTTTGATCTTGAGACTAGTACTATCCATATTAGTTAGAGATCAAACCGCTCTGAGAAGCGACTAACTGTCCTACTTCACGCATGATGAGCGTGGCAAGAGCTCCGTTAAGAGCAGCAAGGCGTTCACTATACGAACGCACTTGCCTTGAGGGCGTTGAGGACGCCGGGCGCGCAGATTGCGCGGAGGGCGTGGAAGACACGGGAGCAGGGGGAGCGCCCGCCGCAGACGGTGGCAGGTATTTCCCCTTTTGCGGGGCTGATGCAATTGCCGGGAAGTTGCGCGAATTGCGCCCGGGGACCACTCGGCCTTTGTTGCGGTTGTCAAGAGCTCCAGGCTGTGCCTCCTTAGTCTTAGCAATCTGCTTTGGGGCCTTAAGGCAACCCTGCCAGTTGGCAGTGTGGCCAGTAAGACCACAAATCACGCAAGATGGCGGCACATCTTTCGACTTTTTGCAATCGCGGGTCAAGTGGTCGCACGTGCATTTCACGCAACGAGGGCGCAGGAAACAGCCCGTTTGGCTGTGACCGTAATACTGGCAGTTGTGACACTGCCTAGTGTATTCTAGGCGACGCAGTTTTTCGACCGGGAAACCCGTCAGCAAGCAGATCTCCTTCTACTTCCAAATCGTGTGGGCTGACGTGTGATTCGAGTCGATTTTGGCGAGGACGATATCGAACTTTTTGCCATCGTTTTTGCGATAGCAGCGGTGAACTTTGCGAACTGCTATCCCCTGTCTAACCAACCAGGTCCTCCTTGACCTCTGATTCGGCGAACTCCTTCGGAATTCCCCGGATCATAAGGCGCAGAGACTTCTCATCGTCGAACTGGTTCCGCTTATAGCCTTAGTGGCGTGTTTGCTTCGGGCCTTTAGGGCTTTCGCCTTGCTGGCCTCCAGCTCAAGTCCCGTCAACGGTGCGGGGGGTGCCTTCGGTATCATGCTAGCGGCAGCCTGGGGGGGCGGAGGGGCTGGAGGAGCCTGAGGGGCTGGGGAGGCCTGACAGGTGGACTGTAACGTCATGGAATACGAAATAATTCATTTTTATTGCTTAAAATCGTCTATAAAATAAGTTTTTTTATATTGCCATAACTTCTTTCACACAGTGATTTGAAATGAGCTCCGATAGTAACTATTGTAGCATATTGAAACACCTTTCTAATGATATATGTCACGTCGCTATTGGTTCTTGGACCAGCCTCCATACATTTTTGCCGGTTCTCCTTTAAGGAAATTAAATAATTAAGGGATTAATAACCACCTATGTTTTTTATTAACCCTAATAGTTAACTGGTAGATCCGCCATTTGTATTTTCTGGTATGTACAGTCAAGGGCACACATATGTATACACCACAAAGTTTCAAAAATATGTATACAGGTGTTATTGTTGTGGCAGTAAGGTTTATGTATACATATTTTGGAAATTTGTGTCCGTGTCTTTGCCCTTGACTGAAAGTAAACACTGTCATCATCATCATCATTGTCATTTCAAGCACCTTGATACATCCACTGCTGAGCATAGGTCTTCCCCAAAGACTTCCAAGGCTTCCACAAAGAACGGTCGCATGCCTCCTGCATCCATCGACTTCCGGCGACCCTAACCAGGTCGTTAGATCATCTTGTGGGGGGCTGGCCTACGTTGCGTCTTCCAGTGCGAGGTCTCCACTAGAGAACTTTTACGCCCATCGGCCGTCGTAAACAATATATTGCACAATTTGCACTTACATATAAAATCATACAGAAACAATACAAGAATAAATAGTTATGTACAAGGGTGAACTTCTTGTATTGTGCTATGAAGTTTAACTAGATAAATAAAACAGTCATTATAATAATCAGTAATCGCAAGAAAACCTGCTTATCAATGGTCTAGTTCACACTCGTAATAATTAATTTTTTTGCTAATTATTCTAAAGACATGTCTTCTAACAAATTGCGAAACTTTTTTTCTATACATTGCTGAACTCTAAATTCTCTAGTTTTTAACAAAGAATCTACCAAGGTACCTATCACATTTTTTTTTCTTATAAACGAACAAAGGAAAAGTAAAAGTAATATAAAATCAAGCCTAGTATCATGGAATGTCCTATTTTCCCCAAAGCGTGGTCCCTGCCCAACAGAAGATCGACCGGACAAAGCCTCCAAATGCGCCCTCTCTTTCACCCATTCGCTGTCTCCCTCACACCCGCGCAAACTTTATTAGTTCAGCGATAACCGAATTAAAGCCGATTCATTGCACATTATTGTGTAATTTCGGCCGTTACAGTAATTTGGCTAGTTATTTTTATTAATGACTTCAATAAGCCCATGATTTCAATTAAATACCGATTTATAAAATAACTAGTTGCCGGCCCGCGACGCGTAGCGTGAATTTCCGATTTTTTTAACTTGCACCCTCTTTTCAACCCTATTAGACCCTCTCTGGCGCGTATAATGGGGATCTAAATTTGCCCCATAACGCCCACTTTTTAGGGTTCCGTACCAAAATGGTAAAAAAGGAACCCCTATGGTGCGACTCTGTCTGTCTGTCCGTCTATCCGTCTGTCCGTCTGTCCGTCTGTCACAGCAAGATATCTCAAGATCTACTGTGCTATCGACTTGAAATTTGGAATAGTGTTAAAAAATGCTAACCCGACCTTATTGGATGGAAAATAATCTTATGCCTTTTTTTTAAAGGGGTCCGTAATGAAATGAAATGAATTAATTGCGTATGGAATTCAGTTACATTACATTAGACTTGCAGTAATGGGAATCTGAAATTGAAAGTAGGGCTATTATATCGAGTGGGGCATCAAATGAAAGGGCTTGATTTGTAGATTAAAATGCCATTTTTATTTTTTTTTCTTAAATAAGTAGATTTTGATTTATGATGAAAAACGTCAAAAAATACCATCCCCCCCCCCCTATTATCTTCAAAGTTACTGAACAGAAAAATCTGTAATAATTACTAATTATTAATGTCATCCTAAATATTACAGGAAAAATATAACAGTTTTCCTAACTTGCACCGTTTTTGAGAAATTAGAAAAAATCTTAACACACACTTATTTGCACCTACTAAACTAATCGCTATACAATTTTTCTTTAACTATCTATGTATCTACTTATAAGTTTGTACGTAACCTTCGGTGCGCGAGTTCGACTCGCACTTGACCGGTTTTTTAAAATCAATACGTCTTACGAGTATGTATCAACGGGATAACCAACTTAGGCCCCATTTAGACCGGGTTAGAACTCGTATGCGAGTTTGATTACATTGCGGGCTACCTGTACTAGGAGTACAGTTGATCGATTAATCGCCGCAATTAAATGAAAATCGCATACGAGTTCCCGCCCCGTCTAAATGGGGCCATAATGTTTGCTATGTGTGAGTCTGAAGTCATTTATGACAAATATTCGTATAAAGTTTCAGTAGACGTCATTTTAGGATAGGTTTCATATTGTTTGAAAGATCTGTGATTGGTTACAAATCTACCAGTGGCGTGGCGTCCATAGAATTCGATTCCCATTGGCTTGCCATTAGGCAGATCAGCACTTAATTCAAGTGCTCTTAAAGAAAATTGAAGCCTAAACTGCTCCGGCTTGCCCAAGAATTTCTTCAGAGCATTTCTCCAGAAATATGTCTGCGACTCATTCATCTGTCTCCATACATTTAGTATGAAAAAGGGCCAGATGAATGAGGTGACCGCAGACATATTTCTGGAGAAATGCCCTTCAACGCCACGCCACTGAAACCTACTGACATGAGAAATTCATTTGATGCTATAGTTTTTTCTTCAGCACTAAGTACTAGCTCCGCCCTCGTAGCACAGAGTCCGCGGGGCCAAATTCGTGGTCAATCAAATGACCATGTTAACTTAAAGTCAAAATCAAACTTCTTCATTCTTCAATTTAGGCATATGAAGGCACCTATGACTATGAATGTCAAGATTTACTCCCATTAGTTCGATACACAGGTTCACATAAGGACAGGATGATCCGATTCATCCTTCCCGCTGGTCCGCTGCTCACTTTGACCAATCAGCGAAAAGTCAAGGTGGCCCTGGCCAACGACCTGGTTCGACTCTAGGCGTTCTGGGCGCACTTAATCCGATCCTATCGAGGTGGTCCGAGTCATGGTGACCTGGTTCGACCCCAGGCAACCCCCGGCACCCACCCAGTCCGAACCCACTCGGGGTGGTCCGGCTAACGACCTGGTTCGACCCCAGGGAACGCCACGGCCGACCACCCGGTCCGACGATCGCTATGCCCAATAGGGCTGCGAGTCTGTCAGTTTATAAAAAAAAAGTCAGGTTTACCACCGGTTCTAATGTGAAACCTCTGCCATGAGAAGAACCGGTTAAAAACTCGACGAGGTTCCTTAAAATCGCATAACGTACGTATTTTCAATAACGACTATCTACTTTTAAATACCGTGATCTCAAAAATCCGAACTCTTCCTCGCTGGCTCGGGCTAATTCAGGGGTTCTCAAAGTGTACGCTGCGGCGCCGGTGTACCGTATAAAGTAAAGAAAAGCGCCGTGAGTCGATCCTATCATTATCTAAAACCACAAATATTCGCGGGTATCTTAAAGCAACGATACCTATTTTGAGCGAAATAGGGTAGGGCGCCGTGACAAAGTACTGTTGCGCCGATGGTATAGGCAAAATCTTCAAACGTGATTTTCTGTGCTTTAGAAGCGTTTTCAGCAGGCTGAAAAGTGATTTCAGGCCGTTTCAGAGGTGGCTCTTTCACATACTAGAAGATTGAAAATTCACCCTAGTTGCCGTTGTTTTCAAGCGCCTGAAACATTTTTCAGTCCGTTTCAGGGCACCCTCTATCAGATGGCGCAATAACCTGAAAACCCGTTTTCAGGTGTTTTCAGGACCCTTTATGGGCCTTTGAAGTACACTTCCGTATATGGCGAAATTTCTCGAAGGAGTGAAAGAGATAGCACTATTAGAGAGATACAGCTATATTGAGAAGGTTCGAGAAGTGTGTGAAAGAGACAACTAGAAAAGGACAGCAATAGTCGGGAATGTTCCAGTCGCGTCGACCATCGAACCATCTAGATTGTCTAGAACACTCGCGATGCGTCGCGTAGTACCGAGAAGTGGGGTTTCCTAGAATCGGGCCGATGACCCGAGATAGGATTTCTCTGGAACAATCTAGAGCAGGGGTCTCCGGATATATAAGCCGCCCGGTGTGGTCTATAGTAGTCAGTTTTGAACTAACGGCGATACAGTGCGACTCTCGAAGCGAACCTAAGCGAAAAAGTTAATAAGTGCATTATAGTGAAGTGATTTAGTACAGTGAATTAGTAAGTAAGACTTGTTAATTAGTGATTCTGTAATAAAGTTTGCATTTTTAATTAGTGGTTAATTAGTGTATTTTCTATCACGTTACCTACCCCACGGACGTAACAGTACTAAACTTGTAAGTGCGCCACGGGCTGAAAAAGATTGGGAACCCCTGGGCTAATGCTTAAGGCGAGGTATTTCAATGGGAGACTGAATTGCAGGGGGTGAGGGAGGTTGGTTTGACACCGCCTACTCGGGGCGCTCCCCGCGTCCCGCGTCACACGAGTGTCACAGTACACAGTAAAGAGATATTCCGTACGATAATTTTAATTTTGTTTAATAATTGTATAATTTTATGTAATGCTAGGTAATTTCCAAGAAAATTCCGAGAGTTAGTGGAACGTATTTTAGGCAAATTTATATAAACATATACATACATATTTATGTAAACATGTAAAAGAGCACCGTGGTTAGTTAGAGGTAAAAGTAAAATAAACAATAACAAAAAAAAACCGGTCAAGAGCGAGTCGGACTCGCGCACCGAGGATTCCGTACAAAATCGCTTGTAGATACGTGAATAATTCAAGAAAAACTGTATGGTGGGACAAACTTAACTTTGCTCTTGTAAAACTGTTGTCCCCATACATCTACATATGCCGCGGTTAGTTTAGTACAAGAATTTATAATTCATCAAACTTCAATGATCTAAAAGTTTGGCTAGTTCGAGAACTAGAAGCTTTCTCCGAGCGGATCTTCATAGCTGCCGGCACATCAAATGATGATGACGCGACGAGCTCTTCGGGTATTATGTTCTCATCATTTAGTGTGATGGGGTCCAGTGAACTAAGAACCGTTTTACGGGTTCCTTTTTTAGTTCTCGTCGTTGCGAAGTCGGGCGCAATGAAATCTGTAGCAGGACTAACAGGTATTGTAGTATCATCTTGCAAAGTTGATTTTCTGATTGCCATCCCACGGGTATGCCGTGGATCAACAATTTCTGGTAGAAGGCAGTTCATGTAAAATCGTACAATTTTAGGCTTCATTTTGGTTTCCCAAAAGTCATCATCTTTCGTGATATGTATGACATGCAAAGGCTCCTTTTCTCCTGACCATATACCCAGCATACAGAGCCGCCGACCAGTTACACGAAGCTGCCCTTGGACTTGAAAATACCAATTACTAGTTTTGTTTATTTTGTTTGTGTTTGTTTTTTTATCATGTCGAAGAATTTGAATTTTATTTTCGTTTATTGCATTTACCAGTCCTTTTTTAAACGCAGTAATTGGACATTTTATTTCGACCAACTCATCTTTACCCACTAAGCCGTCTGGCGTGGCACCTATAAAAGGATATTCCTTATCAATAAAAAGTCCACAAGGCTCAATTGTTACAGACTCCTGTTCCTGCATCTGTTGCAACGCTTGTCGTTCATTTTCAATTCCGTGAGCTATAGCCATGACGTTTGATAAATTCTTTTTATACAGAATATTTTTCACCAAAAGGGACGTGTCTCTCGTCAACTGTCTTTTGCAAATAGGACCAAAATTTGATGCCGTGATAATTTTTTTTCTAATTTCCATCCATTCACTAGAATCTCTTTGTAATACAGTTGATCTTTCAATACCGTCTCTATCTGCAACAAGTTTTTCCAAATTACTAAGAAAGTTTTGCTTCGCTTTCTCGAATTGGTCTGAGGTCATATCTGGAGTTGAACTAGTTGGTCCATAATCATGTTGTAAGTTGGATGGGTTTTGTGTTTTCCTAATTTTTTTCACTGGGTGCTCTTTATTGTACTTTCTTTTTAATGACTTCCTTTTTTCGATTTCTTTTACTTTCCCTGTGGGACTTTTATTTAAAAAAGCCTTTTGCACTGATGATATACTAGATTCATCGTTAAAAGAAACCACAGCAGCTGAACATCTTGCTTTATATCCCCGTCTCATTGCAAAGTTAATCCTTTTGCCTCCGACGAACTTCGCAATAACATTGTTAAACCTCTCCACTGTATTTGTATCCACATTTTCAATAAGGCTCCGGGATTTTGCTGCAGCAGTACCTACAATTGCATTGACTCTGAAAAAGAATGTGGAGTTCTGAATGTCTTTGAAGTGATTGTTTTCATTCCGATTCCTAGTGCAATTATAGTCACTGCACATTCGATGATCGCCATACGCATGAGCCACCGAGTTATTAATGTCATTATACAGCAAAGATATGCATATGTTTCTTGGTTTATCTACAGTGTTATTATGGTACAAAATTGATTTTACGATAGCTTTCCTCATAATCATGATCCGCTCATTATTCAAAGTTTTCCTATGGGAAAGAGCATATTTTGTTTCTTTTGATAAGGCCCGTAATTTTTTGCAAAAATTTCGCAAAATATGATTTCTGCACTCAATTTTTTCCACTGTTACA
The DNA here is from genome assembly GCA_947034925.1 of Eudemis profundana. NCBI lineage: Eukaryota > Metazoa > Arthropoda > Insecta > Lepidoptera > Tortricidae > Eudemis > Eudemis profundana. The sequence continues at coordinate 16,709,525 of OX344816.1, read as the reverse complement.
CCTTGATTGCTGTATGGATTTGCATTAAGGATTTTGCAATATGTTGACGAGTCTCCGTCTGCAATAACTCTTGCGTAAATAATACCGTACATATCTAAGGAAGACTTAAAACCTTCAACAATTATATCAGATTCCATGGAGCACGAAGAACCACTATAATTTTTGAAACAAATGTGTTCCGTATGAGCAATACCCTTGTTTTCAGCTCGGGCGCAGACTAAGCAATATTTATTTTTCACTCCTATATACAGAACCTCACCGAACTTTTTACCTATGATTGCAGCTGCACCGGATAAAGCTTTAAAGTTGGTTCCGTATGACCTAGCACACCAAGATCCATCAACGTATACATCGATTAAAGGGTACCCATTTTTCATTCTACCGTCTGTCATTGCTGCTTCTTTTTCCCTTTCCGCCGCAGCCTCCATTGACTTCACTGCAGTTTCTTCCCATTTTTCATAAACCTGATCCTGTATTTGGGAGTAATATTTTGCAGAAAACACAGGAATATCCATTGCAGAAAAAAATTCTTGAAATTGAGTATATCCTATACCGGCTGCCACAATACCGGTGGTAGCTGCAATATTTACATCTACATGCTCTGTACTCTCTGGATTTTCGGAATTGATAATAACCACTTCCCTACAAACTTTGCACTCGAATTTAAATTTTGAAATCAATCCAACCCTCTTCTCACCTACCAGTTGGAAGCTATTTGCTGTGCAATTAAATAAACCATTATGAATTGCCTTGTCTTGTAGTTGAGCAAGAAAGTAGGGCAGGTCAATTACTCTACGTCCACTAAATGGTTCAAACTCAGCAATTTTTGAGACTTCTACCATCAGTTGCTCCTTTTCAGCGCTTTCTGCATCCCTAAAATAGGAAAAAAGGTTATCAAAAAATAAAAGGACTAAATTAAAAATAATAACTAAGAACTTTCGGCTTGATCATCCAAAAAGAACATCAAAATATAGCAATTAATCAGTTTTTTAAGTAACAATGTCGACCGAAGAATATTATTACGAGAGTTTTGTTTATTATATGAATACTCTTATATAGATACTTACTCATTCATACTATTTTGAGATAAACTGCCATCATATTCTGCAAGTGGTTCCTTGTCTGTATTGTGTAATGTCACGCTGAAACAGTAACAGTTAGTAATTTATTACAATTTTCATATGCAGTAAACATAATAAAACATTTTGTACCTATGACTATGATCCACTTACTCATCTACTGTAGTATTGAAATTCACAGGTTGCAATTCTTCTAATAGTGTGGCCACACCAGACACTCGTGGCTGTTTTTTTGAACTAAAATAAAATAGTTAAAAAATAAATTAGTTCATTCATACCTACTTTCAGGAATTTCAAACATGTGGCCTTCTTTTGTTCATTATGATTATTGCCTTCCATTGAAATAGACGAGGGTCAAATGCAAGCCCATTGAAAAAAAAAGACAACGGTCATTATTTTAACACCTTAAGAAATTTAGCGTGGTCGAAACACGTGCTTATCTTTCGTTTATTATTGCTTCGTTACTAGTGACTAAGGCATTGGCATGGACATAAACATTGCAATTGCCGACAAAGTGGTAGAATAAAAACTTGAAAAATATTTTTTTTAGGATACCTCCCCTACATGCACATTCGTGATGATTTTTTTTCTGTCGCCTACCTTATAGTGTGCGATATCATTGGATAGGTCTTTTAAAAATATTGTGGGTTTGTGAAGACAATTTTTGGTGCCCAGGCTATATGGAAAACGTAGGAATATCCTTAGCTTCTAAATTAACAGTAATATTTACGCTCGAATGGCGCAATAAATTACCAGCAACATTAAATGTACATAATATGAAACAACTAAAAGCTCTCTTCTTTGTCCACATTATTGTGTTAGGTAGCTACGGAACCCTACATTGCGCGTGGCCCGACACGCACTTGGCCGGTTTTTAGACCCACCGACCGCCGTATGATGTATCGTACAGCAACAGAGTGCAAAAGAAAATGATGAACTACATACTATTTATTACTACAATTAAATTAACTACATAATATTGGTTTAACTTTAGTAATAGCAAAATATACAATATAACAATAAAAACACGGTGTACATAAGAAATCCTCAGTACATTCACACTAAACTGTTGTCATACTGATATTATATTTAGTCTGTGTCATCAAGTACTCGTGATATGCAACTGCAATGAAAGTAAAGAACAGCCACTCTAAGTAGGACAGTAAGACTCAAATTACAACGGCCTATCGTAAAATGTTGGATAGAACCCTTTTATTCTCACGTCATGGAGTTACCTTTATCAACAAAAAATTATACAATAATGGAAATTTACGTACCGTTTCTTATAGTTCTCTTTTCCTGTTCTTCTTTTAGATTTTAGCACTGATTTGTTCTTTATTTTGTTTTTTTTATTAGCCATTTTCAAATATTTTACCGTTGCACGAACGTATAAACGGGCGGAGAAAATTTGACACAGATCCAACGTCGGCAAGCGCCTGATTGCGACTGGCGGGGTAGCGGGCGGCGTGGCGTGTTGTCGAAGCGCTGGGCAGCGGTCAAGTTTTGGGACAAATATGAATTTAAAAAATAAACAACATCAATTGAAAACCAAAATTTAGCACATTCTCTGTAGTACTTAAAGATAAATATTTCCATACAAAAACTATGTAGAAAATAAAAAAAGAAGCGCTGAACAATTCATTTTAGTTTTTAATTTAGCCTGTTTTCGGGATTTTATATGATCGAGTAAAGTACATCCTATCGTGTAACCAATTAGCACATTCTTTAGACAATATCCTTAGGTATAACGTATATTTTTTGAAAGACTGTCATTTAATGGTAAATATCTAAAACATTGCATCTTGCAACCTTCGATTCAGTCTCCCATTGAAAAAGCTCGCCTTAACGGCGCCATCAAACGCAGATCTCTTCGCGGCGATATAATTATTTCAGCGAGATTTGTGGCCGCTGCGGCTGTCAGTGCGATACCAGATACCAATGCGGAGATAATTATTACTTTACCCTGGCTATAAGAGCCTTATCACACTTGCGATTTGCCAGCGAGCTGCGGGCGAGTCAGAAGCGAAGTTCCATACAAATGTCGCTTGCGGCGAACTCGCTGCGAGTTCGCTGCGACTGGTTTTGTATGGAAACCCACCCGCAGTTCGCTCGCAAATCGCAAGTGTGATAAAGCTCCTATGTGGAGTCGGTTAAAAACTGAAATAAAACACGCGTTTAATATCGTCTCTTTGAACTCTTCCAAATAGCTCGCTGTACATTCCCGACCCCGATTTGCCTTGTGGAGTGTGGCCCATGGGCCAAATCGTTGCTATTCACCCGGGCAGAGATGAAGTTGTCCGCGTCACCGATGTATCTATCTACCAAAGAGTCTGAGAAGGCCTACCAGGAGGCCATGTTACAACAGGAGTCAGATATGTAGCTTCGTTACACGGCGGGATGATGATCCACAGCAGTTGTTTATACAAGTTGCTGCTGGGTTGCGTCTGTGTGGGTGAGGATTCATAACGGCGCCATCAAACGCAGATTTCTTCGCGGACATATTTTAGCGAGATTTATGGCCGCTGCGGCTGACAGGGCGATACGATACCGATGCGGAGATAATTATTACTTTACCCTGGCTATAATACAACCTCCTCCTGTGAATAAAGACTAAAATAAAAACGCACATGACGCACATGACGTAAAAAAACCGGACAAGTGCCAGTTAGACTCGCGTGGAGAGGGTTTCGAACGTTCAAAACAATATAAAACAATACTTTGTGTGTGTGCACACACTTCTTAGTCCTACACCTATAGGTTTACCTGTAATCTATAGGTATAGGACTTTTATGAAAGAAAGTAGCACAAGATAAAAACAACAAAAATATTATAAATTAAAATTAAGATTTGCTGCCACATAATCTAGGTCCAATAGTTTCGGAGATAGGTAAGGGGGGAATGGTCAATATTTTCCTATTTCTTTAATAACTTCAGAACTATTAATAAAAAAATATATATTTGAGATTCTCATAGTGAGCCCTTTCATGTAATATGTCACACGATATAGTTTGCTAACTTTTTTTTATTTTCTAGTTGACCCCCCAAAAGTGGCCTCCATGATTAAAATTCAAATAAATAATAAATAAATAAATCTTTATTGACAAAATAGGTACAAATTCAGTTGAAGTCCCTGACTTCAACTGAATTTGTTTGGGTGAAGTTTGGGTCATTAACCTTAATATATGTACCAAATTTCAACTCAATCAGTCCAGTACTTTCGGAGCAAATTGGCTGTGACAGACAGACAGACACACGAGTGATCCGATAAGGGTTCTAAGGGTTTTTCCTTTTGAGATACGGAACCCTAAAACACGAGAATTGATGCGTTTTACCACTATTCTTTCTTGTGAAAATCCTCAAAAACCTGTAACTATCCTCCAGTTTCCCAAAGTCGAAGATAAGATTACGAGTAGAAGCAATATTTCTCAACGCGTTGAAATCCCTCCGAGTTTTATCGAAATTGTTTCATCTGCGCTGCTCAGAGGGCAGTTTGATTCCTGATTTATCATTTTTATTGGAGTTTGGACGGGGATCAGCGAGACGAAGGTCGAAGATGGATGGGTTCAAGGAATTGGGAAATGGTTTAATATGCCTGGTATTAGGTTTGGAAAGCCTAACTGAAAATATACAGGGTGAATTTTAAATCGTGAATCGTAATAATTTTTTTGTAGTTAATATCTTACAATACAATGCTTTTAAACCTAAATTAAGTAAGTTTTTATTTTGTTCACTTTTAATTTCTTTTATCCTAATTTTTAAAATCTCGTGGTCACCCTACATTCATGTTTCGTACTTGTCATGAAAATTTTGAGCATTCGATATCCAGCCTCCTAATATTGAAATTGGCTGGATAGAATTTTGGCACGTATTGTCAATAATGTCAACATCGTCGACTTTGTCAACATAAGTACCTATTTAAATCGTATTTACTCATAAAATAATTCAGTTTTATTACGATTCATGGTATAAGCGCCTCCACCGTTTTGTTCATAATTAATTAAGCGGGTCTTTAATTGTAATTAACACTAGTGCTCTGTATTAGTCTTAAGTAGCTTTACCGGTAAACGTGGTTACGATTCACGATTTAAAATGCATCCTGTATAATATAAATCTTACCAATGTATATTTTATGTAAGCTAAATAAAATCTACCGTTGGCAACATTACTATTGCTACATTTATTTATTTCATTTGAAATGCTGTCATCTTTGGGACCATGCTGAAGGGGGCGTGATTTATTAAATTTGTTTCAATTTAGTAATAAAACAACTTAAACGGATTAAATCGCGTATATTACTACAATTTTTAAGTCCCGACGTTTAGTAACCCTTTTCAGCGTTCGTGGTCGCGGGTGGACTGATAAAAACAAAAATGAACCCTGTCAAACTTTGACAAACAGGGTTACGAAACGTCGAGTCTTAAAAAATGTAGTAATATACGCGATTTAATCCGTTTAAGCTGTTTTATTACAATGATAGATAATCGCGTAATTAGCAATTCAAATTCAAATTCAAAATTATTTATTCAAGACAACAGAGATCCATATATTGTTAGTAAATACTTAAGTAGCTAGGTTGGTTGATTAAATTATTAATTAATTATAATATCTAATATACAGGGTGACTTCTTTTTCGTGATACAGGATAATTAAACCTCAATCTATCCATGATTTTGAACAACTTTTACTATGGGGCCAATTTTGTAAATGCATAAAAAATTAACTGTTTCATAGAAAGGGTCATGAATAGGTAGACCAAAATGTATGAGAGAGTTGTATTTTTTATTGCATTTACAAAATTGACCCCATAGTAAAAGTTGTTCAAAATCATGGATAGATTGAGGTTTAATTATCCTGTATCACGAAAAAGAAGTCACCCTGTATAAATGAGTAATAAACCGAAGACAATATTGTTTCAATTTTATTTTACGCGTACTACCTATCTATTTTTAGTTACAATTAATAAAGAGTTTCTACTTCTTTAATCATAAACATAGGATTGAAACATAGGATTTACGGACTTTATATCGGTAAAGAGTTCCCAAGGGACATTAACGGGAATAACGCAGGCGAAGCCGCGGGTACATGCTTTACTGTGCTTTACTATAATTTCAAACAAAAAGCTTTCATTTCATCTAATAAACTTAAGAATTCCCTTATTAAAAAGCCCATTATAGTATAAACGATTTTTTAACGATTGAACATAAAGATTCCATGTTGTACTCTAAATACCTTCAAATTTTGAGTATCTTCTTCTATTTCTTTTTATTTTGTCGTTTACTTTGTATTTTTGTATAAACTCTTCAACGCCTTTCTCATTTCAAATTCAATAGGCTACTTGATGACAGTTCAAATCAGCTTCTTTTATGAAGTGTCAAAACGCTCCGAAAGTATGCAGTTTAGTATGAAATGCTATCTTCTGACGTCACGCTCAACATGGTGCCTTATTTTTAGTTTTCGTCATTGTAAAATCGTTGATGGCACGAAAATAAGTTTGAATGATTTTACCTGGGCTGTTTTGGAAACGTAATTTGCTGGTTAATAAATTTATTTTGATTGTTGTCAAATACCGTATTCAATAATTTATTCATAAAACATAATTTCTTTTTTTAATGTACACTACAGGCTATCATATTGTTACTATGTATAATGTATATCTACAATGTGCAACAAAATTATCTGAATCTAATAAACAAACTAGCGACACTCTCCACTTGCACATATCGACGTCACTCACCCTTGTTCGATTAACTACATTGACCACCAACAAAATTGGCAATTCCTGATTAAGCTCTCAACCTCCCAATCTTACTTTCTCACCGTTGAAAATTAAACTTTATTCAACCGTAACTAGGTTGATTTTAGATTAATATGTAAGTAGAGTATGAGGTTTTGAAAGTAAGAAAGGAAAGTCCAGTGGACGTTCGCGCTGTCAGTTTAGTTGTTTAATTAAGAACTAAATTGGCAGAAGTTAAGCTTGGACAACGATAACGAAGGATTAGACTAGAGCTAAAAGGGCCTTCGACATTTAAGTTCAGATTTATCTATTCTAAACTAGAAATTACCGGCGGCTTCGCCCGCGTTACTCTCGTTAATGTCCCAAGGGAACTCATTGCCGGGATATAACATAGGATTATGTTTTCCTTCCCGCTGGTCCGCTGCTCACCTTGAGCAATCAGCGAAGAGTCATGGTGGCCCTGGCCAAACGCCCTGGTGCGACCCCAGGCGCTCAGGCCCCCAACTAGTCCGACTATATCGAGGTGGACCGGGACAAGCGACCTGGTTCAACCCCAGGCGCCCTCGGCCCCCACCCAGTCCGATCCACTCAGGGTGGGCCGGCTGGGGGTGCTAGACAGGAAACCTCCCAGAGTGTCTGGACTCTTCTCATTCCTCTTGATCCGGTTGATCCGCAGGAAAGGGAAGCGTCTTGGCCGGTGCACCCCGGGAGCAACGGCAAGTGATTTCTTAGGGGGGCCCCTAATTGATCACTTGCCGATGCTGCGAATGAGCCTGTCAGGGGGGGTTGGGGGGTCCCGCACCGGGTTTCCTCTGTTAGAGGACTCTCCAGGTGCGGCACGCGAGGGCGGAGCGTCGGGCACGGGCAGCATCCCTCCGACGTCTCCTTTTGGGGGGCACTGCGGGCAGGCACCAGACGGGTGACCTGTGCCGCTGCGTGGTGGCGTTGGACTAGTCCTCTGCGTCCCGAGAACTCAGCCTTGCAGGCTGCCGCTACCTCATGTGCTGGGGGCGGGAGGCAGAGGACTGGCCCACCGCGGTCCGAAAGGACAGGCGGGAGTGTCTGCGGGTTAGGGGCGTTTGTCCTCCCGTAGACGGCTGCGGGGCAGGGGCGTTTGTCCTCCCGTGGCGGCGAGGGAGGGACTGACACCGGATACATATGCGGACCCTGTGTGTCTGGTGTTGGTTCCTGGCTTCCCTGGGGGACGGCCCGGTTGGCCGGAGGGAAGCAGGTGGTGAAGGCACACTGGCCATGCTACAGTGTGCCTTTTTCGGAGAGGGTCCGCCCTAGGGCGGAGGTGCTGGTGATGTCGTGGTGGCTTGACACCGATCCCACGGCATCACCGTGAAGGCACAGGTTGGTAGCATCCCTGGGTTTTAGTGGGTAGGCCAATCCCTTCAGGAGCGGAGAGCCCCACATAACCAATACGTAACATCTGGCTGTCACCCCCGATGGCCTTAGGTTACGTAGTGGTATGCAGTTTTATGCATTTCCCGGGGTCAAAAAAAAAAAAAAAAAAAAAAAAAAGGGTGGGCCGGCTAGCGACCTGGTTCAACCCCAGGGAACGCCACGGCCGACCACCCGGTCATACGATCGCCATGCCCAACAAGGGTCGCGAGTTAGTCAGTCTTCAAAAAAAAGGATTATGTTTCAATCCAGAGGACTTGGTCTACTTGCATGCTAAATTTCAGTTGAATCCATCCAGTTGTTACCTCGTTATTTAGCAACAAACACCCAAATATTTTCACAAACTTTCTCATTTATAATATTAGTGTCATGTGATTAGGGCATTAGTGTGTTGAGCACTAAGACGTTTACCTTACATTAGTTAAAATAAATTAAAACGACGAGATAAACCTAAACTATTATAAAAAAAATATTTTATGCCTCATCTGGCCATAAAGTGGCTTTTACCGCGCGCTACGCATACGGAAAAGTCGCTTTCTGGCCAAATGTAGACATAAAATGATGTACACAACACGGGTGGTAGAAAGCCCTCGATCGCATATTTACGTTCCTCGCTTGCAGCTCGGGCCGCAAACTTCTGCGATCTCGGTCTTTCTTTGTTGATATATGTACTTTTTTACTAAAATTGGGCTTTCTTGGCAAAGTGCCGAATATGCTGGCAGCATTTCCCCGCTGTATGGCGATGAGTATTCACTGTACGAGGAAATTACCAGCCTTTCAGTCACCAGTGCAGTGTACTAGTCTTTTTAGATATTCTACAAAATAATAGCAATAAAATATTTTTACAAAAACCCGACCACACTTCACTTTAAAAGTGCATAAAATCCGCCATTTTGACAAACATTATTTTCACAAACTTCATACCCAGTGACCCTCGCGTCATCAATACGAATCTAATGATGTATAATTTATCAAAATCGGTTGTACCGTTGAGTAGTTACGAGCGGACATAGGAACGGACATACATACATACATACAGGTCAAACACATAACCCTCCTTCGGGCTTCGCCGCAGTCGGGTAAAAAGGTCTATAATTCTTACTTGTTTAATGTCTGTCCTAAAATCATTGTTAATACTATATCACAATTAAAGAACTTTGCTCTTAAAAAACCATAGGCGCTATTAGATTTTTCGTAAGACATGTTTGCGTGTCATCGCAGTTTCAACTAATTGCATGTAAAGACAAGGTCGGAGATGGAGAACGCTTAGCTTGAAGATGCCTGTTTACTGTTCTTCTCAGCTTGTACAATTAATTTCCCGAGGATATTCTTTGAAATGTGTTATTTTATAGATTTATACATTTTATTTGCGCTTACCTCTCTCAAAGAATTGCACTTGCAATCCAGAGAGGTAATGCCGCCAGGGTCTACCTTATTTCGTATAAAACTAAATGGTATAAAATCAAAACGTATAAATTCAAAACGTATAAAATCACTTCGTATAATCATTCATTTCGGTTAAAATTCATTTTGTATAACATTCAAAAGCTCTAAATACGAAATCTCTATTCTTCAATATGTCTAACATTCAAAATGTATAAAATCATTATGCATAACATTTAAGATGTATAAAATTATTACGCATAATATTCATTTTGTATAACAATTACTTGATCGCATATTTAAAACGTAGAACATTCAAAATATCTAATCATCACAATGTATACAAAACAGTCGGTCGGGCTCCGCAACTGCTCCGCCGCTGCGGGAAGAGCAGCCCCTTCGCCCTTGCAGGCTGCTCCATATACAGGGCATATACAGGGTGTCACTGTTTTATATACAGGGTGTAACTGTGATAGATACAGGGTGTCACTGTGATAGGTACAGGGTGTCACTGTGATAGGTACAGGGTGTCACTGTGTTATATACAGGGTGTCACTGTGTTATATACAGGGTGTCACTGTGATAGATACAGGATGTCACTGTGATATATACAGGGTGTCACTGTGATAGATACAGGGTGTCACTGTGATAGGTACAGGGTGTCACTGTGATAGGTACAGGGTGTCACTGTGTTATATACAGGGTGTCACTATGTTATATACAGAGTGTCACTGTAATGTATACAGGATGTCACTGTAATAGATACAGGATGTCGTCGATAACCTACCTATTTTTGGGAGCCGTTTCGTTTTTTGGGTCATCAAAAAAAAATAACCCTAACCTACCTATTATTGGGAGCCGTTTCGTATTTAGGGTCATCAAAAAAAATAACCCTAACCTACCTATTTTGGGAGCCGTTTTGTTTTTAGGGTCATCAAAAAAATAACCCTAACCTACCTATTTTTGGGAGCCGTTTCGTTTTTAGGGTCATCAAAAAAAATAACCCTAATTTACCTATTTTGGGAGCCGTTTTGTTTTTAGGGTCATCAAAAAAAATAACCCTAACCTACCTATTTTTGGGAGCCGTTTCGTTTTTAGGGTCATAAAAAAAAATAACCCTAACCTACCTATTTTGGGAGCCGTTTCGTTTTTAGGGTCATCAAAAAAAATAACACTAACCTACCTATTTTTGGGAGCCGTTTCGTTTTTAGGGTCATCAAAAAAAATAACACTAACCTACCTATTTTTGGGAGCCGTTTCGTTTTTAGGGTCATCAAAAAAAATAACCCTAACCTACCTATTTTTGGGAGCCGTTTCGTTTTTAGGGTTTAAAAAAAAATAACCCTAGCCTACCTATTTTTGGGAGCCGTTTCGTTTTTAGGGTCATCAAAAAAAATAACCCTAACCTACCTATTTTTGGGAGCCGTTTCGTTTTTAGGGTCATCAAAAAAAAATAACCCTAACCTACCTATTTTGGGAGCCGTTTCGTTTTTAGGGTCATCAAAAAAAATAACCCTAACCTACCTATTTTTGGGAGCCGTTTCGTTTTTAGGGTCATCAAAAAAAATAACCCTAGCCTACCTATTTTTGGGAGCTGTTTCGTTTTTAGGGTCATTCATAAACAGCAGTATAATTTGGAAAAGCTTATTGCTTAAAAATGTGAACTTGGAAAAATATATATGACTAGATTATGACTAAGTTGCGATATATTTTGAAATATACATTACACCAAATATTACTTAAAATACATTACAGTGACACCCTGTATATAACACAATTGCACCCTCTTTATATCACAATTACATTCTATATATATCACAGTGACACCCTGTATACATTACAGTGACACCTTGTAGTTAACACAGTGATACTCTGTATATATCACAGTGACATCCTGTATCTATCACAGTGACACCCTGTATATCTCAATTAAACTGCTTACAGACATGTTTTCTCTGCTGACAGTGACATCCTGTATCTATCACAGTGACACCCTGTATATAACACAATGGCACCCTGTATATATAACAATGACATTTTGTATATATCACAGTGACATCCTGTATACATTACACTAGCTGTCAACGAATAAGCAGCTGATTCCGTTTTGTCCCTCGTATTTATTACAAATTTAATAATTTTTCGTGTAATATTAAGCCCATTAGGTGTGAAATAAGTAATTTATTTTAATTGTTTACATATACATAATAAGTGAAGTGATTTAGTGATGTTTACAAGTGCCTTGTAATATCTCGAATTTGTAACCGTTATAGGTTATCAATTCGAAATCTGTGTTCATCTTACGATCTTATCTGCTGGTTTTTACTTACTAGTCAATACCAATTGTGTTGTAATAAAGAGTAAATTGTTGTAAAAATTTAGAACACAGTATAGGCACAGTGAAACGTCAAGATTTCATGTAAGTAAGTACTAAACATCGCCAAGCTTTAGTGAGCAATTCCTTGTTTGTACTTATTAAAGAATCATAACATTAATAATGCTTACTCGCAGAGCAGCCGCTGCAGCTCGCCAGCAAGAGGTTGATAAGCTAAAACTTACCCTACTTGAGTTAAAAACATCCAAGGAGTTGTGTGCACAGTTGCTTGGTGAGAGAGAGGACAGTGAGAAGGAGCTTCTAGAAGTACTTGTTAGCAATGATAAGTTAAAAAAGGAATTATGTTCTTTAGAAAGTGATTATAATGTTGTAAATTCTGAGCGGGCCCGGCTACAGGAGACGGTGGACAGGTTTACTGAGTGTGCTGCAGCGTATGAGCGGGCCCTGAAGGATATCGACTCACTGGAGAGAGCACTGCATGATGCTCATGAGCAAATCTACGAGCTACAGGAGGCCCAGGACAACGCTACAGCGGTGCACACTCAGAGCTTATTCGAGGAACTAGTCGGGCCCGACCCCAAGTTGGTTACCGCTGCAATTAAAAACCCTGTAGTTACTATAGACTTAACTAATGAATCTACCACATTAATAAAGTGCAGCGGTAAAAAACTAAAGAAATATGTTAAACTGAACAGAATCATTAAAAAAACGCAAAAGTTATCAAAACATAATAAATTGTTTTTTAGGAAATTGAAATTTTGAATGATAATAATATTCATTCTAAGACAACACTGCTTATTCTTATAGGCAACCGGGGCAATGCGAACAAAAATAATTTAATTAAATTCCTAGAAAAGTTAAACAGTCTTACAGTGAAAGAAATTATTATGTTCACATTCCCTTATTGTAATCAAGTGCCAAAAACAGAAAATGATGCTAGATATAACTTAAATATATATTTGTATAATTTTTGTACATATAGTAGTAAGTTTACCATAATAGACACAAACAAATATGTTAGTAAAGTATTTTTGACTAAAGGTAAGTTTTACCTTTCTAATTATTATAAAAGACAAATAGCTTTGTCGCTATCATATTTATTCGACATTTCTGCCAAGAATTTGGCAGGTTCTGCTCCTATTGAGCAGTCCAGTAGTTTGAACTTGGAGTTGGTTCCAGTTTTAACCAACAATTTAAATTAAATCTTAAGACAAAGGAGGACTCTGTCTCTGGCAATTTAGTTCTAAATAAATCTATTGAAAAATGCTGCAAACATAAAAATCATATCCACCTGGTTCATCAAAACATTCAGTGCATTAGAGGAAAAGACTTGCAAATTGAACTTTTTTTGAACGATTACAATATAGATATTCTATGTATAACCGAACATTGGTTAGAAAATAATGAACTAATGCCTCAATTTAAGATTCACCAGGTGGGTAGTTCGTTCACCAGACTAAGTTCCATACATGGTGGGTCATTAATCATATTAAATAGACAATTAAAATTTAAGGAACGCAAGGATATTGTATCCTTGTCTGTTGAACGGACCATAGAACTAAGTGCCGTAGAATTAGATCAATTTATTGTTGTTTGTGTCTATAGGCCGCCATTAAGTGATTTCGAACTTTTTGAAAACGTAATGGAATCTGTGCTTCATAAAATAATTGCTACTTCTAGTAAGAAATTACTTATATGCGGCGACTTCAATGTAAATATTTTGGAAAATTCAACATTAAGTGTCAGACTGTTGAATCTTTTCAAATCGTGTAATCTCAAACACATATTTATGGAGCCAACAAGAGTGACTGCTACTAGCGCCACCTGTATTGATAACATTTTCACTGATATTCTTCCTAATACCAAACGTATAATCAGCAATTTGGAATCAGATCATTTAGGTCAATTAATTGTATTTGAGTCATTAAGGAATAATATCTTGAGAAAACAAATTACTTTTGTACCAGTAACTACGGACCGTGTCGAACGAATGAAACATAGTCTAGTTCAGGCGCTACCCTTTTTATCTTCCGACACGACTCCTAGCGACATGTACAATTCATTCTTTCACACCTTTATGGAACATTATAACGCAATATTTACTTCTAAATCGGTCGTGGTTAGTGGTGCACCAGTTTTTAGTGAGTGGGCTACTGTGGACTTACATAAACGTAGACAGGAATTGTATGCCTTGTATGAAGAACGGCGGTTCAATACGAGTGATGAATTTAAAGAGCATGTGAAACAATATTCGAAGAAATTTAAGATAGATTGTCATTTAGCTAAGCGTAATTACTTAAGCCAGAAAATAAGAAATAGTTCTGATATTATTAAAACAACCTGGAAAGTAATTAATGTGGAGACTGGTCGATCGAAGCACTCAGTAAACGATCTTAAACTAAAAATTGATGGCAAAATTGTAGATTCCAATTTAGAAGTAGCAACAGAATTTGAAAAGTTTTTTACCGAGATACCAGTATCCACAACTAAGCATTTAAATTCATCACCTTCGGCTGCCGTTACACTGTTAAAAGATAACGCCCCAGAATGTAGTAAAGACTTTCATTTTGAACATGTTAGTACTTCAGATGTAGTAAAGGCGTTTAAATCAATTAATGTCAAAAAAACTAGTGACCTTTGGGGAGTCTCTGTCCATGCTGTTAAATCCCTAATAGAAATCATAGCGCCTGACTTGGTAGTCGTGTTTAATAACTGTGTTGATTGCGGTGAGTTTCCTGATCTAATGAAATATAGTAAAATAACACCTTTATTCAAAACAGGTAGCACTACTGACCCCACTAACTTTAGACCAATATCTGTGCTACCAACTTTTAGTAAAATTTTTGAGAAATTAGTTTTGTCCCAATTAATGAAACATTTTAATACAAATAACTTAATGCATAATAAGCAATTTGGTTTTACTCGGGGTCGCTCGACAACCGACGCTGGTGTCGAGCTAATTAAACATATTTTCGATGCCTGGGAGGAGTCATGTGATGCTTTAGGTATTTTCTGTGATTTATCCAAGGCATTTGACTGCGTATGTCATGAAACATTGATCGGGAAGCTGCACTACTATGGAGTCAGAGAATCGGCACTGAATTTATTTAAGTCATACTTACAAGGTAGAATTCAAAGGGTTGACGTGAATGGACAGCACTCACCGGGGTCATTGGTCTCGATGGGTGTACCGCAGGGATCAATATTGGGACCATTCCTGTTCCTTATTTACATAAATGACTTGCCATACCTCGTTAAGACCCACCATGATATAGTATTGTTTGCAGACGACACCTCACTTATCTTCAAAGTCAAGCGACAGCAGCAAGCTTACAATGATGTAAACAATGCTATATCTAAAGTAGTGAATTGGTTCAATGTTAACAATTTACTGTTAAATGAAAGAAAGACTAAATGTATAAACTTTGTCACGCGTAACGTAAATCGCGAGCAAGCAAGTGTCATTGTGAAGGATGAGGAATTGGAACTAGTTGATAGTACAGTCTTTCTTGGTATAACATTGGATTCTAAACTCCAGTGGGGTCCCCATATTGGTAATCTCTCGAATAGACTAAGTTCTGCAGCGTTTGCAGTCAACAAGATCCGACAATTAACAGACATAAAAACAGCTCGATTAGTATATTTTAGTTACTTCCACAGTATTATGTCGTATGGTATTCTGCTGTGGGGCAGTGCTAGTGCTTCAGAGCTTAATACTATATTTGTTCTGCAGAAGAGGGCTATTCGAGCGATATATAAGATGAATTATCGAGACTCACTTAGAGATAAGTTTAAGGAAATTAATGTAATGACATTGCATTGTCAATACATCTATGAGAATATTATGTATGTACATAAAAATATCATGAATTTTAAGAAGAACTGTGACATACATAATATTAATACTAGGAATAAACATAAGCTCGCAGTGCCCACCACTCGGCTCCATAAAATAAAAACATCATTCATGGGTAATTGTGTAAGGTTTTATAATAAGCTGCCAAGGAATATAACTGAATTATCTATTAACAAATTTAAGAATAGTGTAAAGCGTAAACTCATGTCTAAGGCTTATTACAGCACACAAGACTACATGAATGATGAAACACCGTGGGATTAACTGCGACTGGAAATAGATATATTTTAAAAACAATGTTTGATTAGTTGTCTTTTTCTGTTTTTGTACTTGCCAATTGTTTTGACACTTAGAGACCATTTACATCTCTAAGAAAAAATGGACTTAATTTAGTAAATAAGTATTTTCAATTTGTATTTTGACGTTTGGAGATCCTTTACACCTCCAAAACATAATATTTTGACAACGGAGACTCTTTACATCTCCATTAATTCTAGTATCAATTTATTTTCTATTTTTTTTATTTGTATTGTTTGGACGCATAGAGAGACCCTTTACATCTCTATAAATGTAGTTTTTAAGGTAATGTAATGTATATTAAATTATTAAAAGAGAAACTGGTGAGTTTCTTCCGGCGCTTCTTCTCACCAGAAGGTCATTACCCGAAGCGCTAAAAAGAAAAGAAGACAAAGAATGTAAGACATGTAAAAGAGCCCTTGAGGGCCTACTTACAGAAATAAATTATTTTATTTTATTTTATTTTATTTATTTTATTACAGTGAAACCTGGGCCTCATATTTCAATAATATTAAGGGTTTACAAAAATTAGAGCTTTTAACAGTTATACCCCGTGAATGTTATACCTTATAATACTTATAACAAATAACGTTTCGAGCAAATGAATGTTATACCTTATAATACTTATAACAAATAACGTTTCGATCAAATGAATGTTATATCATACGAAATTATACAAGATGACTTTAGAGCATTTGAATTTTATACGAAATGTAATTATACACTTTAATTTTTATGCCATCTGAATTTATACGAAATGAATCATTATCCGAAATGAATTTCGACGAAGTGATTTTATACGGATTGATTTTATACCAAATAAGGGGATACCAATGCCGCCAGCGTAATGGGGACCATGCCGCAGACGGAATTGCTTGAAGGGGTATTCTTTTTGTAATTTTCCTTTTTTGTATATAGCTTAACTCGTTTGTAGGTATATTTAGGTTTTAGTTTATAGTTTATTCTTTACTTTTGTTTGTTTTATTACCGTTATTCAGATAGTTTATTACCGATAATTAAAGAGACTTTTATTTGCTCGAAATGACATGAGAACTCTCGCAAAGCCAAAAAAATATATAATTTTAGCAGAAAACGTTTAGGTTTAAATTATGCTGATAGATGGCACTGACCTTCAAAGCCTTTTTATTTAATTCTATTTTTTTGAGACTTCTCAAGTGGAAGCAAATAACGACCCTCTGGAAAACTGACCGAATCGAATCACCTTAAGGTTTATTACCTAACAGTGGTGTGGCGTACATAGAACCCGATTCCCACCGGCTTGCCTGTTTTAAAGCTGGCGGGAGTATCTACTACTCTGAAGAAAAAGTAATCCAAATCTGCTCCGGCTTTCATCATCATCATCATTTCAGCCAAAAGACGTCCACTGCTGGACATAGGCCTTCCCCAAGGATCTCCACGATTGTCGGCTTTGTGTTGCTATTATCCAGCGGCTTCCCGCGGTTTTCACCAGATCGTCGGTCCACCTTGTGGGAGGCCTGCCAACACTTCGTCTTCCGGTACGTGGTCGCCACTCGAGAACCTTACCACCCCAACGGCCATCAGTTCTGCGAGCAATGTGCCCTGCCCATTGCCACTTAAGGATTGCATTGCGTTGAGCTATATCGGTAACCTTAGTTCTTCTCCGGATCTCCTCGTTCCTGATTCGATCTCGAAGAGAAACGCCGAGCATAGCTCTTTCCATTGCCCTTTGAGCGACCTTGAGCCTTCTTATGAGGCTCATTGTAAACGACCACGTTTCTGTTCCATAAGTCATCACTTGCAACACACACTGGTCAAAGACTTTCGTCTTGAGACACTGCGGAATTTGGGACGAACAGATGTTGCGTAGCTTACCGAACGCTGCCCAGCCGAGTTGAATTCGACGATTGACCTCTTTCTGGAAGTTGGACCTGCCTAGTTGGATTGTTTGTCCCAGGTAGACATATTCGTCGACAACTTCGAGATTCGAGTTCCCAACTTTAAGAGGAGTGGGTGCTCCGGCTTTACTAAGAATATATTTGACGACACGTTTAGCCTAGTGGGAGTGCCACCGCCTACGAAGCTAGAGGTCCCGGGTTCAAATCCCGGTAAGAGCAAATATTTGTGTGATGAGCACGAGTATTTGTTCCTGAGTCGTGTGTGTTTTCTATCTATTTAAGTATGTATGATTCACCTGGGTGCATCAACCCAAGTTTTTTTTTATACAACTAGGGTGGCAAACAAGCGTACGGCCTGCCTGATGGTAAGCAGTCACCGCAGCCTATAGACGCTTGCAACACCAGGGGCATTACGTGCGCGTTGCCTATTCAATCCCCTCTTGAAGTGCTTTAAGTAAACTACAGGAATATCCTATATCTCTCGTTGTCTTTGTAGTACCCATAGTACAAGCATTGCTTAGTTTGGGACTAGGTCGATTTGTGTAAAATTGTCCCTACAATATTTATTACTTTATTATTTATATATTTAACGCCACGCCACTCTTACCTGAGAGACACATTTTGCTATATGGGATTTGACTTTAGGTGGGTAAAACATGAGACAATATCTGTAAAGATATTCGAAATCACATGGGAATATTATCTACTGATATGTTTATTGTGTGTAGGTTTCAGTGGGGTAACTCAGAAATTCACCGTCAACCGTGTTCCTTATATAATTTGATCAGTGAACTTGAGTGCGATTACGATAACTGGACGGTGTTACGCAATGATATGTTTAGTGCTATCCTATGCACTCAACACATTATTGCATAACAGTGTCCAACTCTGCAGTGGGATACCTATACAATACAATACTTCTTATGACGAGACGTGACTCTTTATGAGCTGGAGTGACGATCTTCGCAAGGTGGCTGACATAGGCTGGATGCGAGTGGCCGCGGATCGTACTCGATGGCGTGACATGGGAGAGGTCTATGTCCAGCAGTAGACTAATACTGGCTGATGATGATGATGATGACTCTTTATGAACCTAAT
Organism: Eudemis profundana; assembly: GCA_947034925.1. NCBI lineage: Eukaryota > Metazoa > Arthropoda > Insecta > Lepidoptera > Tortricidae > Eudemis > Eudemis profundana. The sequence goes on along the minus strand of OX344816.1, from coordinate 16,690,459 downwards.
GCCTCAGAAGATGGGTCGGCCCCTGGTGTGGGATGCAACGTGCGTCGACATCCTTGCGCCGTTTTATCTTCCATTAACCGAAATGAGAGCTGGTGCTGCTGCGGACTCGGCTGAGCCTCAAGCGGCGCAAGTATGCAGCCATAGGCAGTGGCTACATATTTTAGCCGTTTGGGGTAGAGATGTTGGGGCCGTGGGGATCCAGTGCGTTCGCACTATACAAACAAATTGCCCACAGGCTTTATCGGGTATCTGGTGATCAGAGGGCTGGCTCCTTCTTAGCTCAGAGAATCGGTATTTCTATTCAGCGTGGCAATGCGGCCAGCCTTCTGGGCACCCTACCGCCTGGGAGAGACATGGGGGAGTTATTTTATCTTTAGGATTTATTTAGGGTTATAAATAAATTAGCAATCTGAAAACTATACATAAAAGTCATATTCTTTATTGCACACCAAAAACTTACAGAGATCTTTAAATAAACAAGAAGTACTTATATGGTAACACCTGCACTTAAAAGTCATATTTTCATAGAAATTTGACTTTTAAGGTTAGAATCTACATCTGGAGCATCGCATTATATAGGTGTGAAACGTGGACAATGACATGACGAGACAGAGAAGACTAGAGGCGTTCGAGATGTGGTGCTGGAGGAGGATGGAGCGTATAAGCTGGACGGAACGAAGAAGTGCTGCAAATTGTGGGGAGAAGAGGACCATAATGATGACTATAGAGAATAGACGTGGCAAAATGATAGGCCACCTGGTTCACGATATGTTCTTTAAGACAATCCTAGAAGGAAACATTGAAGGAAAGAGAGGGAGAGGCAGACCTCGGAGAAACTTTGTGCAAACAGTTCAAAGAAAAGGTCAATGTCGTGTCGCACCAGGACCTAAAATGCATGGCTGAGGACCGCACAAAATGGCGTCTACTCTACTGACAAGAGCAAAGCTCTTAAATTATGATGATGATGAAAGTTAGAATCTATACTTAAAGCAAGGACCATTAAAACAAGAGGACTGTAATTCTCCATACAAAAAGCTGTTCCCCGAATTTACAACGCCACCTATGTATAAGCTTGGTAAAATAATTATATTATTTACAATTATTCAACTTTGAAAACGTGACACAATATTTAAATGTTAGAATTTATTTATTATTAGCTGTTTACCAACTAATCGTTACTATACTATATTTTTTTGTTCAATTGGGTACTTGACTGTAACTGAAATTTGTAAAAATTATTTATGCCACACCTGGCTATAAAGTGGCTTTTTCCGCACGCTGCGCGTACGGAAAAAGCCGCTTTCTGGCCAAATGTAGACATAAAATGATGTACACAACACGGGAGGTAATAAAGAAAGCCCTCGATCACATATTTACGTCCCTCGCTTGCAGCTCGGGCCGCAAACTTTTGCGATCTCGGCCTTTCTTTGTATTACCACCCTAGTTGTGTAATGTACTAATAAGATCCTGTTAAAATAAGCATAATAAGGAAATATGTTTCAATTTTGAGTTTGATACCTAACGTGTAATTTTTTTTATGAGCCTACAAAGTTGGGTGGGAAAGTCCATTTTAAAAGTATACAATTAATTAAATCTATTAATATCATTAAATAACCCATAAAATGTATAGTAACTTTTGTTATGAAACCGTTACGATAAACGCAAGTATTAACATAGTAGCAGAGCAAAGTTATTGATTTCCCCAAACAACGTATGAGTAGTGACGTCACTGTATAACGGGCTTCAGTAGGGAGCGTTTCAGCACGTATTTGCGAAAGTCTAAAAATGGGAGTTTAACATTGTAGTATCTCGGTGAGTTTTTATGATATTGAAGTGGTTTTTTCACTAATCTTTCTATTATTGAGAGGTGTTTCTATAACATATCACAGTAAAAAGTTGTCAAGTAGCCAATTATAACATCGTTAAATGTTTAGTTTTTTAGCACCATCTAGTTTTTGCCCGCAAATCCCCTAGCGGTCGGGTTACAATCCAAAGTATGGAGAATGACAGTCCTCTTGTTTTAATGGTCCTTGCTTAAAGTTTGTCGGGTTACTCGTCCCCACCGTAGTTTGACGTAAAAACTGTGAACAGCCTGCAGTACCCAGGGCCCGGGGCGGTCGTAAATATGTAAATGGACGGTTTTATTAGTTGCCACGGGACCGCGGCCCAGTACGAATCAAATATAGTTATTTACTGTGCCTATCTATTTATTTTTAGAGTCCGACCGATATTTCCGTTTCGACCTAGTTTCGGTAAAATAACGGGTTTCGGCATATTTTCGGTTTTGACTGCCATGCGGCCGAAACTGAATTTGAGGGGTTTCGTACTGCAGTCGGACAGACTTTATTTCAAAAAACACACATAATTTATTTGAAATAAGTGGTTATAATATGTTTATTAATGATCACTCTAAATATCAGAGACTAAATGATCAATATGTTATTTAAATGAAGACTGACTGATTACACACGATATAATTTGCTAACTTTTATTTTTAAATTTTCTAGTTGACCCCCCAAAATTGGCCCCCGTGATTAAAATTCAAATATTTCCGTGTCACGTCCGTATTTCGGTCATTAACCCTAATATATGTACCAAATTTCAACTCAATGGGGCCAGTACTTTCGGAGCAGATTGACTGTGACAGACAGACACACGAGTGATCCTATAAGGGTTCCGTTTTTTCCTTTTTAGGTACGGAACCCTAAAAATAGTATTAGACGTGTTTTAGTTTTTAAGGATTAATTATGTGTTAAGGAGTTGTCTTTGTGATTAGTTTTAAGAATCTTTTGTATTATGATATGAATGAGATTTCGGAATAAATGATATATAGATAGAGCACATAAATAGATACGTATGTAGTGGAAGGTCCCCACAGGGAGTCTGTCAGTGATGTCTGTCACTGCGGCCATAGCTCACGTGCGGAGCGATGAGTTATGAGTTATGGCTTTTTGCTCTGAGGGGCGACAGAACTCACGAAATCTTGACAAGGAAAATCCACGATTACGGCTGCTCCATATCAAAACCTTGCGAGGATCAAATTTTGGACATACACTTTTTTAACTTTTGTTGAATAAAGACTTACAAAGTGGGTCTTAATAGGTTAAAACCGAATGTCCCAAAGATACCCTTCCTATATTTCTTCCTACCTACCTTTGTCATCACGGAGTAACTGCGTGACGTGCGTGCTGTATGTGTTACTTCCAGTGCAACAGTGACGAAATATCGGGAACTTATAAAAACAAACATACATGGTAAATATCCCGATGTTAATTGTAGTTATAACGTGCGTTGTCGTTATGTCTGATTATTATCTTGTATTATGAGAACTCATAACACAACGTAACATACAACGTGCATAGGAATGCAGTAGTACTTACTACCTTTTATGTTGTTGCCGTGAGCCTGGAGCCCAGGTATTAAATATTTAGCATATTTATCAGAACTATGTTGTATAGATGTAACTATGTTGTGTAGTATTTTTATCCTCTGATATGCACTATAGCGCTCCGGCAGGGTCATTCTTAAGGTGGGTTTAGACCAAACGAACAAAGAGCTAGCACCAGAATAGAGCATTCATTCTTGATCTTTTAGTGTAAACAAAAGTTCGTTCTCAGCGTTTACACCACACGAATATTAGCGAGCAAGAATGCAACCCAAGAAGTAGGATTCGAGAGCATATGCTCTTGAGATGTTTAGATCAGGCGAACGAGTGCTCGTTGCTCATTCGTCGGGTGTCAGTGGACTATGTGCACTATGTCTGACTCTGAGACTGATATTGTAATTGCAAGTTTTTCATTTATCATCCTGACTCAATTGTGTTTTTATAATTTACAAAAGTCGGACCCCACAGTCACCTGGCATTTTGGTAAGCTTCTATCATTAGAAGACATTTTTCTTGAGACCAATCTATAAATACAACGATAGGTCAAGTCCCTCGAGCAATAGAACGCTTTGAAAAGACCGCTCCCCGAAGCGAGCAGGTCCGAACACGAGCGAACGCGCTCGGCGACTGTTCGTACGCTCGTCCGTCGTTTACATCAAGCGAGCGAGCATTCCACGAGCATTCTTAGAATCTTCGCAAAACAAGGAAGAACAACGACACAACGTCTCTGTTTACACACAACGAATTTGGTAGAGTGGGGGTAGAATGAGCATTCGCTCGTTTGGTCTAAACCCACCTTTAGATGAACTTATTCCTCTGGCCATAACCCTCCAACATCGGAGCGTTTCCCCGGTTGCGTCCTCAGCTACTGCTTCGGAGCCCAGGGTCACCTGTTCGGAAATAGTTCGTCAATTCTTATAGGAACCAAGCATGTTGAGTTTGCGATTGACGTTTGATGTCAAGAGTGTAATTTAGTGATGGAAATCATAAGTTTTCCATATCATTTGGTGGTACCGTAAAACGGGGTGAGTTGGCTGGAAATCGAAGTTCAAACCTGGATAAAAGTTTATTTTTATATGTGGCACATTGATTTATATACAAAAAAAGTGTTCCGGAGGTAAGAATTTCAGTTTGTCAATGATAGTTTGTTGCTTCATTGCATAGTTTCAACGAAAAATTCATACTTAATAGTAGGCAAAGCCAGCTCACCCCGTAGTTGGGGTGAGAAGGCCTAGCAATTTTATATTTTGATAATATAGCCTCGTTTTCTATGTTAAAACCATTATAAATAAAGAAAATATAACTTAAGTTTTTCTGTTTCCAATAAGCCATGTAAGTATATAAACGATATCCGAAAGGTGGATGAACACTTACTTTGGTAAACATCACTTAAAAACAAAGTTTTTTCAACTAAAAATCCGCCGATTTCGAGCATCAACTTTGACAGTGAATTTGTGTTTCAAAATTGTATGATTTGGCAGCTTAATGTTGCGAAAAGAAGAAAAATATGTCTAAAAATATAATCAAATTACTTTGAGAGCAACCTAAGCCCAAAAATTAAAGTAACTACTCAAAAATTAAATTCCGGATTCGCAAGCCAACTCCCCCCGCGAAGCCTACTCACCCCATTCTACGGTATTCGAACAATTAATTTATCGTCTGAAGTTGGCTTACGGATTTTTTACTTCTTTTTGAAAGTAACTCTTTGTAAGATTTAGAATAAATTAGAGTTTAGTTCTCGTGTTTCCCCGTTTGGTTTTATCTTGGTTTTTATCATGAGTCAGTTGTAACCCGCACTGCAAAATCATAATTGGTGATTTTACTCCACGTTACTTTGTTTCCCTATATCAGAGAGTGGGTTATTCTTCAGAAATATGTCTGCGGTCACCTTATTCCTCTGGCCCTTTTTCATACTAAATGTATGGAGACAGAGGAATAGTCGCAGACATATTTCTGAAGAATAACCCGAGTAGAGTCCGACCAAACTTTCTGTTTCTCCAAATTAGTAGTCCGGGATCACTACCACTACCAAACAGATTAAGTAAAACGCCACAATTTGCAGGAATCTCGACAATATGTGTCCACAGAAGTAAGGCGTTAAACCGCCTTACTTCTGTGAACACATTTTTTTTCACGTTCGATTTTTGACCTGGATGCGGACGATATTTCTAATCTTCAATGTAATAAACTATCCCAAGGGAACTTTCTACCGAATGATGATGATTGATGAAAGATGACGCGAGGACAGCTGGCTCGATTTGGATACGAAGAGCAGAACACACAGAGAAATGGAGAAAGTTGAAGGAGGCCTACACCATTATGGTTGAAAAAGGCTTAAGAAGGAGAAGGTAACATAGTAGGATACGATAGGGAAGGATAGGGTAAGATACGATTATTGCAGGTGATCGTAATCATCGGTCACCGTGACATTTTTGTCCACCGTAACCGTAACGTGACTCACATGCAAGAATGCATGACTCACGAATGTTTGTATTAGATGACTCATACAACATAGCGGTTTACCTGCGACAGCTCATACAATTAATTGCATTGCCTCATTCATACCTTTACAGTTTTCTTGGGTCCAGGGCCCCTAAGGGGCCTTAATGTATTCGAGTACTATTTACCGTACGAAATTAATATAGTAATTAAAATAATTGACATAATACGTATAAGAAAGTGAGTAATACGTAACGTGCCAGAGATATGCGCTAGAGCACGTCATTTGCTATCTCATCTAGATGCAACACCGATAACGCAGGTATCTGGGAGGTTATTTTATTATAGTACATTACACAACTAGGGTGGTAAAACAAAGAAAGGCCGAGATCGCTGATGTTTGCGGCCCGAGCTGCAAGTGAGGGACGTAAATATGCGATCGAGGGCTTGCTTTACTACCTCCCGTATTGTGTATATCATTTTATGTCCACACTTGGCCAGAAAGAGGCTTTTTCCGTACGCGTAGCGTGCGGTAAAAGCCACTTTATGGCCAGGTTTTTTTTTATTGCTTTAGACCGGCAAACAGGCAGACGGCCTACCTGATGGAAAGCGGTCACCGCCGCCTATAGACATTCGCAACACTAGATGCATTGCCAATGCGTTGCCGGTCTCGAAGAAAGGCCGTAGCAGGATAAGGGAGGAAAAAATGCCCTTTAATGATTAAGAGCTGTTTATTTTTTCTATAGTTGCTTTCATTTAGTTGTATAATTGTGCAAAGTTTGGTTGAAAAATTCCCAGTGGTTCAGCCGGGAAAAAATAAAAACAAAATTTATGAAATTTGACGTATCTCTAAAACTATAAATCTTTATCATAATATCTTTAATTCATTTTGGTTAATTAAATAGTATGTATGCCTTAAAAGAAAATTGAGTCTCTATCTTTGCAATTTCTGTAAAAAACACGTAAGTCAAAATTTCAAAAAAAAGTTTTTTTGATACCTGAAGGAGTGACCACTCTAAGTGACATTTCTAAAAAAGCCTTATTTAACGATCTGTCAGTCATATAAGTTTGACGGTTAAAATCGAAAAGCAACAGTGTCAAAATTAAAAAACTATGTTGGTCGGATTCTGTTACATTTTATTCTTATACAATTCTAATACAGCCAAAGAACTTAAACATAAATATTCTTTGTTAAGAACTAAAAATAAAATAAATTGATGGCATTTACTCGTATATGTATCAACTTAAAAATGTCTTTTACTTCTTATTTTAATCACTATCGCTATCTTCATTAACGGTAACACTAATACCGTTTCTCAAAAAAGGTCCACTAAGAATTTCGCCAGGCTGAATAATTTTTGATAAATATCTTGCGTGCGATAGGTAGTACACAATTGCGGCAATGTGTGATCAACACCCTACCTACGAATGAATATATCTGGTGAAACGATAAGTAAGTCTTAATTAGAAATAATGATGATTACCTATTTGAAAAAAAAAAGGTTTTATAAGTTAAAAGGCGACAATTAATACAAATACAGGCTGGTTTTCGATAATCTGTACATATTAAAAGGGGTGAAATTCCATTTAATTTTATCGGTAAAAATGACTAATTTTTGTTTCGGGGCAAAAAAAAATTTTTTACAGATACTTACAGTTTGCTATGAAATTTTGGGCAGTACATCTGTTTGACGCAGTATAACTTTTGATCTTATTGTTCAAAGCTGTAAGAAAAAAATGTTTGTAAGATCACAATTAAGTGCTAAACGAAGATAAGCATGAAAAAATGGTCACAATATTCGCAAACTTTCGAGAAAAACGGTGTTTTCCGTAAAAAAAACTGAAGTTTTGCAGCCGTTTTTCACAATTATAATTTTTTTTGACGAGTTTTTCTTCAAGTCGGTGGTTTATTGTTATTGCTACTAAATAACGTGTCTATTGCCATGACCCTGCAATTTTTTCTTACAATTTTAAGCAATTAGTTCAAAAGTTATACCGTGGCAAACAGATGTACTGCCGAAAATTTCACTAAAAGTTTAAAAATCTGTAAAAAAAAAACGAATGACCACAAACAAAAATTAAAATCAGTTTTACCGATAAAATTGGCTGAAATTTCACCCCTTTTCATATGTACAGATTATCGAAAACCATCCTGTATATTTTCAAGCCAATATAATGGGAATGTCAATAATTGATTTTTTTTTTATTTTTTACAAAGAAGATTTATTTTTAAGTTCTTTGGCTGTATTAGATTAGAATAGTATAAGAATAAAATGTAACAGAATCCGACCAACATAGTTTTTTAATTTTGATACTGTTGCTTTTCGATTTTAACCGTCAAACTTATATGACTGACAGATCGTTAAATAAGGCTTTTTTAGAAATGTCACTTAGAGTGGTCACTCCTTCAGGTATCAAAAAAACTTTTTTTTTAAATTTTGACTTACGTGTTTTTTACAGAAATTGCAAAGATAGAGACTCAATTTTCTTTTAAGGCATACATACCTATCAGTTTACCAAAATGAATTAAAGATATTATGATAAAGATTTATAGTTTTAGAGATACGTGAAATTTCATAAATTTTGTTTTTATTTTTTCCCGGCTGAACCACTGGGAATTTTTCAACCAAACTTTGCACAATTATACAACTAAATGAAAGCAACTATAGAAAAAATAAACAGCTCTTAATCATTCAAGGGCATTTTTTCTTCCCTTATCCTGCTACGGCCTTTCGAATGCTTTACTTTTAAAACACCGAATGCAAACTTTGTCCAAATTTCATTCCGCATACGTTACTATCACGATATACGGTATTGTGAAACTGTGACGTTTTGGTTGCGGGCGACCGGATCGGCTACGCCCACCGCGCGGGAGGCCAAAACCGAGTGAAGTGCACCTGGTGAAACGGTAGTTAGTGGGAACGCGAACGTAGAATGTGACATTATCAGTTTTGTGAGTACAGTAGACAATCATAATGTGTTTCCTCTCGAGTTTCTATGTTGTAATGTCTGTTCCTATGTCCTGTGGAAGAGAGGACAATAGAGAGATCTCTCTCCAGGCGGGTGTTGTGTCTAGGGACCGAAGTCCGAAGGAAGATGGCTGGAAGTGTCATATATAGGAAGTGAGTTAAGAAACTTCTATAGCGCGTTGTAGAACCGCATGATGACGCTCTTTGTATAGACCTTAATGTGAGCGCCATCCATAGTCAATGTTGATGTCCACTGTTTCCAGCGTACGTTACTAGGTGGCGCTGTCGCCACAAACTCAACCGATTTTGACAAATGGTACATCGTTGGATTCGTCATGATGGCGATATTTTGCTAAATTTAATATGTTCTGAATCAACTGTAGCAGCATTTTAACGGTTTCACGCGCCAGTGAAGCGTTCCGCCTGTCTCTCCCAGCTCGTTAGGGCGCGCGTCCACTGCATATAGTTATGTAGGGCGTGCGTCCATTGCCACACGCCGGCAGTTACAGACAAACTTATTTTCGCATTTTGCATTTCGTACCCTTGGTCAAATAACGTCGCATGTGACTTTACGTTCAAAGTTTTTTTATTGCTTAAAAGTCATACAAATCATACGAACTACATGATACACACAGATCCTGAAAAGTTGTCATTTTGCAGATACGTCGTTATTTGACCAAGGGTACGATTTATTTGGTCGTTTCTTTATCGAGGAAACTCGGTAGTTTGCGTGAGTCTGGGAAAAGTTTTCTGTTTGAAACTCACTTTCTGGTATCTTTCGGATTCTTCTTTATTTTGGATTTTTGGTCGATTAGGATGTGGATTCAAAATCCAAATTCAAAATTTTTAGTGGACAAAGCATATTATTCTGTAAATGAATTTCTGTCAGACCGCAATGGGGATGTTGACTAATGTTGAATTTTACAACATAATATAGTCATATGGATTGGAAAATACTACCTAAATTATCATAACACAAAATAATTAAATAAAAAATGTATAAAAAATATAAAGTTACATGAGACCACAAAGTTTTTAAAAACATCGATATTTTTTTATCATCTTAAAGATAAATTAAAATGCCGGTATTGAACCCGCACCTCTGTCATTCCGGGACAGCGAGTTATCCAATTTCTCCAATTAGCTGTTTATTGGCATTAGCTGTAGTCGATCGTATTTGATTTTTCAATGCATTTGCTCAATGTATCTATAATTTCAATTTCGGAATGCTTCAATAACACTGAAAAAATAAATGTATGGCAACTATGTGCTTAATTAAACGTACGTTTTCGTGCTCAAAATGGCAAAATGCTATTTTTTCATACAGGCGTAGTACAGCGAGGACAAGAGATGACGTCACAGGGTGCGTCCGTTTTGTATGGGCCGTTTTCAACGCTCGGTGCGGTCGGCTACTTTTGATTGCAATTTGTGGCTGGTATAGCAATCCAAGTGTAGTAGTTATAGGTATATATTTGTTCCTCATAAATAGTAGAATCCATTTACATCAGAAACAAAATTTAGGGCACAAGCCTATTAATGGTAACTTTACTGTACACCCCGTAGAGACAGCCCATTAATAGCTAAAATTTGTATGGCTTGCGGCCCAACATGGTGATGTAACATTAATATTATAAGATCTGTGCCTATCAGTGGCGTGGCGTCCAAAGAACTCGATTCCTACCGGCTTGCCTAATATCAGGCATTTGACCTTATTCTACTGCTCTTAACGAAATGTAAGCCAAATCTGCACCGGCTTGCCCAAGGATATCTTTTCCCCCACGCCACTGGTGCCTATGTACAATTTTTACCCGTGTAAACTATTTGTATTTGTTCATATTGTATGGAAAATTAGGGCGTTAGCACTGAAAATGTTAAGGTCATTGGCTGGGTTTGAAAAACACTTATTTAGGGACGATCTCTTCTCAAAACTGCTGAATATCACCGTAGAGTAATGTTTATTGAAATGCCAGCGTTTTTATCCCTCGCACTGAACTTTAACGAAGTTTTGCGCGTTTCATTTCGCACAATCAATGAAATACGGGACTGCCTCGCATTTCATACAGTTTTTTAACTTTTTACATGTTATTTTTACGTGTAAATGTAGCTGGAAATAAAATGGAGCTTCATTTTTGTGAGCTGTATTGCAGCTATATATTTTTTGTTTTGTCCCTGTGAGACTATTTAAAAATAGAATTGTAAATTTATATTTCAAGCATTGCAAAATCCGTGTATAAATTGTTTAATTGTAGATGGTAACGCTTAATTTTTTTAAAAGTTATTATGTACAGTACAGAGTTACCTGGAAAATAGTTGTCTAATGTGCGTGCGTGCGCGCGTGTGTGTGTGCGTGTGTGTGGGTCAGCGTGTGAAGTTTGGAAACAACACAATGATGATGTTAAAATGAGTACTTTTATGCTATAATTATGCTACGCAATGATGAAAACGGTAAAGGACTTTTCATATAATATAACCTACTAGCAGTTACACTCTGTGCGGAAAGAGAATAGGATTTAGATTTGGGGGCGCTGTAATGCTTTTCTACCGTATTTGCAAAAAAAAAAATGCCATACTGGTTAGGTTAGTTCCGTTTTTCGCCGCGCCTATTCTCTTTTCGCACAGACTCTACTCGCGGCTTTGCCTGCATTTTTTCCGTTAATATCCCAAGGGAACTCTTTACCTCTGTACATATAAAGTTTACTATGATTCAATCCAGGACTTGGTTTATTTGCTTGCCTTTCAATTTTGTAACAAACATCTTTACAAACTTTCGCATTTATAATAGTAGTAGGATTCACAACAGCGGTACTTTTGATTCTTCATAATTAAACGTTTTCCACCATGCTCTTAGTGTCGTATTACATTCATCGATTTTCTATGTTCAAACGTCACTTTTTCTCAACTGCATTCTGCATTCTTTCCTCGCGAACATATCTTACTTTATCTTTCTATTCACACAAAAACCTTTAGCATCCAGCTAAACAGAGAAAACAAGCAACGATCCTGGACCGACGCCAACGACCGTCTCCCTCTAACACGAGCGAGGGAAAGAGACGGCAACAACAACAGATGCCATAGATAAGTGTAATCATGTTAACTTAAGTTAATCTGGCTGGGTTTAAGTAGATTAAAAGTTTGATGGTGGCATTATAGGGATGTGGAGCGATATTATTCCATATTAAGGTGCAATTCAGTTCTTCATTACGAAATAGTACATTACAAAACTAGGGTGGTAATACAAAGAAAGGCCGAGATCGCAGATGTTTGCGGCCCGAGCTGCAAGCGAGGGGCGTAAATATTCGATCGAGGGTTTTCTTTATTACCTCCCGTGCTGTGTACCTACATCATTTTATGTCGACACTTGGTCAGAAAGCGGCTTTTTTCCGTACGCGTAGCATACGGTAAAAGCCACTTTATGGCCCGGTGTGGCATAAAACAAGTTACACTTTAGGTATCGAACTCAAAACTTCAACATATTTCCTTACTTTGCTTATTTTAACAGATCTTTTTCAAAATTTCGAGTCAAATAGTCTAGGTATTCATTTGTTTGGAAGTACAAACGAAGACACAGTTAAGTGACCATCAGTAGACCTTAATACATTATAATAAGGGTGACAACTGGTCAGTTAGCAGTGTCTTCGATTGTACCGGACGGCTCAAATCATCTTTAAAAGTGGGATTTTCTGGCATGATGATGTGAGAAGTTCTACTGTCTAACAGTGGCGTGGAGAAAGAGATATCCTTAAGCAAGCCCGTGCTGATTTGGCGTAAGTACTTGTTTTAAGAGCTGTAGACTAAGGTACTCGAATGCCTAACATTAGGCAAGCCAGTATAGGAATCGAGTTCTATAGACGCCACGCTACTGCTGTCTAAAGGTGGTTTTCCACCGGCAGGGCGAGACGAGACGAGACGAGCCGAGCCCTTCGGACCGTTTCGTAGCCAGCTTTCGGAGCCAGCTACCGTATGGGAATTCTAAATTCCATTCAGGAGCTGGCTCTGAAATATGACTTTCTTTTAGCGTTTCGTAGCTGACTTTCGGAGCCAGCTACCCAGCTACTTTTGAAATCCCGTTACCACAGTAGGACCACAAGAATTTGTAAAGTCCTTATTGTCCGATCGATCGATTTCAGAATATAAATTCTCATACGGTAGCTGGCTCTAAAAGCTGGCTACGAAACGGTCCGAAGGGGAATTGAATTGTTTGTATGAAGTTTTCAATCCTCTCCTCGCGCATCGCCGCTCGCGCATCGCGCAACTTGATACAAAATTCAACTCAATCCTCGTCTCATCTCGCCCTGCCGGTGGAAAACCACCTTAAGGGCCTTATCACACTTGCGATTTACGGGTGAGCTGCGGGCGAGTTTCCATACAAAACCCGTCTTCGAACTCGCTGCGAGGTCGCCGACACGACATTTGTATGGAACTCCGCTTCTAAGCCCTCAAGTGTGATAAAGCTAAGGTGACCTAGCAACATTTTTCTTTGTCCGTTTTGCAAGTCGGAAGACACAGGTCACGACACAAGTTGGAAGTCGTTAACTCTTGGGAACGGATGCTCTATTGTGTTTCGGGGTTCCAGCCATGCGGGAAATTGGCTGGTATCAAACGTAATTTAATAAAAATCGTCAAATACTTGTTTAGCTACTTATACAACGTGTTACACCACCTATTGAAAACCTCAGACACCCCAACTGATTTATTTTATTCAGAATTAATCTACAGTATTTGTTTTTAAACCCGTGTATTATTGCCAAAGATATTAGTGTTATTTTTTTTAATTCTAGTCGATTAGTAACTCTACATTTGTTGATTACGTGTGAGTGACGTAGGTAATCCCGCCGAGACACAAACACTTTGACAACACGTGACAACTCCATCTGTGAATAGTAACACAGTTTCAAATATTGTACTTGTAACTTTTAGACTGGGCAAGATAAAAAGAGTAAATAAAAATAAAACATGTATTAAAATATAATGTAATCGTTTCTACTCTTGATTCTGAATAAACAGTTTTCAGGTTTTCAGTTGGTCGTGTAACACGTTGTATTTGTATCCGAAGAAAAGGAGGAAGATCTCAACATCATCCTAATATTTAAGAGCTTGGCTCTTGTCGGATGTGTGCAATCTTGGCAAAAAGAATTCGGTTAGAATTAGAACGAACGTAACGGTATAATGTATTTATCTTTACTAAAATATCGTTGCCCTTAAGGTGATTAACGAGGATATACGTATTACATAACTTTATGCCTTCCTGCTAAGATTTTCCCACTGCGCTACAATATGGGATTTTTTAAAAAGGGTGTCATCTTTGTGCAATATTTTGACAGATAACAGAGCAAACAATTCATATTTTTAAATTTCAAAGGCCGTAGCAGGATAAGGGAGGAAAAAATGCCCTTTAATGATTAAGAGCTGTTTATTTTTTCTATAGTTGCTTTCATTTAGTTGTATAATTGTGCAAAGTTTGGTTGAAAAATTCCCAGTGGTTCAGCCGGGAAAAAATAAAAACAAAATTTATGAAATTTGACGTATCTCTAAAACTATAAATCTTTATCATAATATCTTTAATTCATTTTGGTTAATTAAATAGTATGTATGCCTTAAAAGAAAATTGAGTCTCTATCTTTGCAATTTCTGTAAAAAACACGTAAGTCAAAATTTCAAAAAAAAGTTTTTTTGATACCTGAAGGAGTGACCACTCTAAGTGACATTTCTAAAAAAGCCTTATTTAACGATCTGTCAGTCATATAAGTTTGACGGTTAAAATCGAAAAGCAACAGTGTCAAAATTAAAAAACTATGTTGGTCGGATTCTGTTACATTTTATTCTTATACAATTCTAATACAGCCAAAGAACTTAAACATAAATATTCTTTGTTAAGAACTAAAAATAAAATAAATTGATGGCATTTACTCGTATATGTATCAACTTAAAAATGTCTTTTACTTCTTATTTTAATCACTATCGCTATCTTCATTAACGGTAACACTAATACCGTTTCTCAAAAAAGGTCCACTAAGAATTTCGCCAGGCTGAATAATTTTTGATAAATATCTTGCGTGCGATAGGTAGTACACAATTGCGGCAATGTGTGATCAACACCCTACCTACGAATGAATATATCTGGTGAAACGATAAGTAAGTCTTAATTAGAAATAATGATGATTACCTATTTGAAAAAAAAAAGGTTTTATAAGTTAAAAGGCGACAATTAATACAAATACAGGCTGGTTTTCGATAATCTGTACATATTAAAAGGGGTGAAATTCCATTTAATTTTATCGGTAAAAATGACTAATTTTTGTTTCGGGGCAAAAAAAAATTTTTTACAGATACTTACAGTTTGCTATGAAATTTTGGGCAGTACATCTGTTTGACGCAGTATAACTTTTGATCTTATTGTTCAAAGCTGTAAGAAAAAAATGTTTGTAAGATCACAATTAAGTGCTAAACGAAGATAAGCATGAAAAAATGGTCACAATATTCGCAAACTTTCGAGAAAAACGGTGTTTTCCGTAAAAAAAACTGAAGTTTTGCAGCCGTTTTTCACAATTATAATTTTTTTTGACGAGTTTTTCTTCAAGTCGGTGGTTTATTGTTATTGCTACTAAATAACGTGTCTATTGCCATGACCCTGCAATTTTTTCTTACAATTTTAAGCAATTAGTTCAAAAGTTATACCGTGGCAAACAGATGTACTGCCGAAAATTTCACTAAAAGTTTAAAAATCTGTAAAAAAAAAACGAATGACCACAAACAAAAATTAAAATCAGTTTTACCGATAAAATTGGCTGAAATTTCACCCCTTTTCATATGTACAGATTATCGAAAACCATCCTGTATATTTTCAAGCCAATATAATGGGAATGTCAATAATTGATTTTTTTTTTATTTTTTACAAAGAAGATTTATTTTTAAGTTCTTTGGCTGTATTAGATTAGAATAGTATAAGAATAAAATGTAACAGAATCCGACCAACATAGTTTTTTAATTTTGATACTGTTGCTTTTCGATTTTAACCGTCAAACTTATATGACTGACAGATCGTTAAATAAGGCTTTTTTAGAAATGTCACTTAGAGTGGTCACTCCTTCAGGTATCAAAAAAACTTTTTTTTTAAATTTTGACTTACGTGTTTTTTACAGAAATTGCAAAGATAGAGACTCAATTTTCTTTTAAGGCATACATACCTATCAGTTTACCAAAATGAATTAAAGATATTATGATAAAGATTTATAGTTTTAGAGATACGTGAAATTTCATAAATTTTGTTTTTATTTTTTCCCGGCTGAACCACTGGGAATTTTTCAACCAAACTTTGCACAATTATACAACTAAATGAAAGCAACTATAGAAAAAATAAACAGCTCTTAATCATTCAAGGGCATTTTTTCTTCCCTTATCCTGCTACGGCCTTTCGGGATACTAGCTTTTGTGTAATAATTATTATGGCAAATAGCGAAGAGAGGCGTCGAGAAAGCGTGTGTATTTTTCGGGACTCTCACCCGGACTGGACGAAGTCAAGTATCGTGAAGCATTTCACTCACATGGGGGAGAGCCGGAGTACTATTTATAATATTTTGTCGTCCTATTCCTTACGAAATAGTACTACTAGAAAACTCGGTTCCGGCAAAGTAAGTACTTTAAGTCAATCATCGAAGAAAAGCCAATTAAAGAAAATTACGGCGGGTCGTGTAGCTAAATCGTACAGGCAACTCGGAAAAATATTCAAATGTGACGGCAAAACGGTAAAAAAGCATCTTCAAGGCATGGGGATTACGAAACGAACAAGAAAAGTTAAACCCACCGTGTCCGAAAACCAAAAACTTACCCAGAAGAAGAGACTTGCAACTTTGGTAAAAAGCATTTTCTACGCAAAAAACGAAGTAGAGTGTATTATGGATGATGAATCATATTTCACCCTAGACGGTAATGAGTGGCAGGGTAACTTTTATTTTGAAAACGCCAATATTCAAACTGAAGAATCAGTTAAATATGTGGAGCACACAAAATTCCCAAAAAAAGTTTTACTATGGCTTGCAATTAGCCCTCGTGGTATGTCGAAGCCGGTATTTTTTGAGTCAGGTTTAGCAGTCAATGCTGACCGATATATGGATGGTTGTTTGCCAGTTGTGCGTGATTTTATGAGAACACATCATAGAGGACAGAATGTTGTATTTTGGCCAGATTTAGCATCCAGCCATTACTCGAAAAAAACGTTGGCCAAAATGGAGGAGTTAGGAATCCCATATGTACCGAAGGATTCAAATCCACCTAATGTACCACAACTTCGCCCGATCGAAGATTTCTGGGCCAATCTAAAGAGGCGAGTATATGCAAATAATTTCCGGCCCAAAACTATACAAGCATTAACTCGAAAAATAAAATTAGAGTTGAAGAAAATGCCAACATCGACTTACACCGCAGCCATGGATAAAGTACCAGCCAACTGTCGCAAAGCAGCTCGCATGGGTCCAAATTTCTTTCTACATTAAATTTTAATAGTTAATTGTTTAAATAAATATATAAATTTATTGTGTATACCACAAACTTTTCTTTAAAAGTGTTACAAACTTTGTCCAAATTTCATTCCGCATACGTTACGCAAACGCCGTTGATGCCCGCCGAACGCCGCTAGCGAAAACTATGCGAGAACATATTGTACCGTGCTGTGGCTGCGGCGGTGGGGATTCCCACGCTCGCGTCAAAACAATAGGCTTCGACACGAGCGTGGTCATTCTTGTTTTTTGTACGGAAACGCGCGACACTGAAACATCTGTTTATATCCTCTTATCTGTGGTTTCACTACGAAGAACTGTTTTCCAACTAGGGGGCACCGACCATCCACTATCCCGGTAAAAATAATAATAGGGTTATTCTTCAGAAATATGTCTGGGGTCACCACAGATGTAAGTATTCTATGCTCTGAGGCGGTCACGTTATTCCTCTGGCCCTTTTTCATACTAAATGTATGGAGACAGAGGAATAAGTCGCAGACGTATTTCTAAAGAATAACCTAATACTGCTTTGAGAACTGTTCTTTTGACTAAAATAATTAACTGACAAACGCCAAGCGCCATATTACCCGCCCACTAAAGGACTATCCGAAAATTGGAAAAACTGTGAATTTATGCTTTTAATATTCTTTTCCAAGCCGGAGCAATTACGTTCGCTCAATAGCCATAACCTGGCTGTCGGGATTTATGCCCAGCGCTGGGCGACTGGGATAAAATAAGTGATAGTGGGAATCGAAGGCATTTATGGGAATATTGAATGGTTTTACTGTCCAATGGACTGGGTGTTTTCAAGTGCTAAGTTTATGAGCGTGATTGTCAGTGTGCTGATTTTCTAAAAGAATCAGATAGAATTGTATATATCAGGCATTATACAGGATGTCCCTAAAACCAACTTATATACGAAAAGTGCTGATAGACCAGCTCATAAGACACCAGATTAAGTAAATTTACCCTCAATAAAAAATCTTAGTTTTCGAGATATTGACGTTTTTGCAAAACTCGTGCTAAGTGATACCCTGACTCGGTTATTTGAGTGTCATGACCAAAATATCAAGTATTTTTCAAATCTGTATTTTGATATGGGTAGCCAAATAACTAGGCTATGGGACGTAATTCCTATTTCTGTTAATTTTTTCATGCTGTGGCCACAGTAAAAACACACCACACTAAAATGATATGACATTTACTAAATGTTGTAATAGTTGATGATATTTTTTTACAAAAAAGGGCTTATTTTGTGAGTATATTATATATTTTGTAAATAAGCCCTTTTGAAAAGACACTCCTCAATCGTCATATTAAAAAAGTGTATTAGTATTGTATTATGTATAGAGCGTTTTCAAAACTTAGTCTAGGCATATTTTTATTCGAATTTAATCCTCACAAAAATAACGCCGATTAACATCATAAACTGTCATTCATCGTGCCTTTTGCCCTTGGGATTTAATTGTCTACATCACCGCAGATCATCCCATTATCGCATTACTTTTCCGCTTCATTCATAACTGCTACAGCTCAGCCCTCGGTGACCGGAAAACAACAGCTGCAATGGACTCGCAGGGGACTCAAGCTATTCATTCGCCAACGAAGTCTATTCATTCTCTTTAATTCCCAAAAGGGGCCATTCATTTATTACGTAAGATGATTTTTGAACAATTAATTACACCATCATTATCAGATTTTCAAATCTGATAATAATATTGACAGCAACTGAAGCTAACGACGTGCGAAGTAGGTCACCGCCACTTATTTTTAGCACTCGAGGTATAGACGAACCGAACATCAATTTAGCAAAAAAAAAAAAACGTCTTATTCTGTGACAGAACTGGGAATTGAGACGTAATTCTAGAAACATATAATAAGTATAGTTATCTGTTTAGTTAGGTTGATTCATTCATTGTTTTCTTCCACTGAAACGCCTCATTATATTTTGTGGTCAACCATAACCGATCACAACAATCAATACAGAATGGTTTAGGTTTCGTAATAATTATACAAAAATAAAATTATTATTTTCTGTAGGTTCTGGGAATAAAAAAATACAACTCATTTAAAATATAAAAACTTTATTATTATGACGGAAAAACATCTCTGAAAAATGTACTCTAACATACTAATGGGTACCAAATGGGCCAAAATTATTTTTTGTACCTAAAATTAACATGAAAATTTGCAGTTGCAGATACCTCGTAATATTTTTATAATTATTTTGATATTTTGGGCTTTTTATAGCAAACTCTCATTTCTTACTCAAATTACACTGCGTTAGATTCTGTGCGGAAAGAGAATAGGATTAATTTTGGGGGGCGCTGTAATGCTTTTCTACCGTATGTGCCGTATTTTCTGTTCTGTGGCCATACTGGTTAGGTTAGTTCCGTTGATTGGGTTGGGTCCGGAACGCCTTACTTGCATTTAGCCTTAGAGAGCAGAGCACCTTAGTTGTATTTTTGTCCGGGGAGTAAAATGTCTTGGTCTGTAAAACGCCCTCACTGTTATAAGACATAGTACACTGAATGACTTGACTGCAAAACGTCTTAACGTCATAATGTTTTAATAGGTATATGGTCTGAATAATCTTTACGTCCAATATTGTAGAATGTCTTTATAGTATAAAGACTATGTAGTTAAATCGTAAAGTATAAAAAATGTCTTAAGTAGCAATTTGTCGAGGTTGTATAATGACATAACATTATTTTATTATCACCTTCATTTATTTTTCTCCTATTTTTTATTCGCAAGTGTGTTGAA
This sequence comes from Eudemis profundana, assembly GCA_947034925.1. Taxonomy (NCBI): domain Eukaryota; kingdom Metazoa; phylum Arthropoda; class Insecta; order Lepidoptera; family Tortricidae; genus Eudemis; species Eudemis profundana. The sequence continues at coordinate 16,670,408 of OX344816.1, read as the reverse complement.
AACCGTCGTATGATACGAGTGGGCGAAGTTGGTCATTACAGTCGAGGCTGTGTTGCATAGCCCGAGCCGTTAGGCGAGGGCTGCATAGCCGAGACTGTAATGACCAATGCCCACGAGTGTGATGTGTGTGAGTGTAATGTACTATTTTAAAGGCGACATGATCAAGAGTTTTAAGTAGGTATGATCAGAATTCGCAATTTCCGGCAAAGGCTTCACAAAATGTTAATCTGCAGTTAGTCATTTTACATGAATATAACGTAGTCATTTAGCAATAATGACGTTTCATCCACTTCCTCATTTTATAACTAAGACATTAAACAAACAAGATCTTTTGATTACGTAGTCCTTATCACAAGCAAGACTTTATACAATTGAGACATTCTGCCAACTTGTGCATTTCACGACCTAGGCGTTTTGCTCCCTAAGTCTTCTTGAAACTTGGACCATTTTGTAATCATGGGATTAGATAAACAAGTCATTTTGCATACTTGGCCAGTGTACAACTGAGACGTTTGGAATACCAAGGCTAAATGCAAGTAAGGCGTTCCGGACCCAACCCCGTTTTTTGCCACGCCTATTCTCTTTCCGCACATACTCTACCAGTCCCCGTGTCGTCTCCAATTTAGTGTCCACTGCGTTACCAAACAAATAGTTTTTTTATATTCATAGTCCACATATTTCGACAAACGTTATCATGCAGGTTGAGCGTATGCTATTGTGAATTACAAAATAATATGGTTTTTGGACCAAAATTATGCGTTAAAATGTAAAAGGGACGTTTTAATAAAATCGAAAAGAATTTTAGCCCAAATACGTTTCAAAAGTGACGTTACGTTGATTTTACGGAAAATATTTTTGATTGTCTTTTCTACGATCTCGCTTGTATCAAAAAAAATATTGTAGGTAATAAACTTTTGGTATTATTTATACAAAATCACAGCAATAATAGAGCCTTAAGGTCTAACATAAGTACAAAGTATGTGCAAATTAATTAGCCCTCTGTTATTGTTATTGCTGTGCCCTTGCAGGGTGTCACATGTATACCTGCTTATTTATAAATCCACCCATATATGTTTGTAATGTGATATGCAATAAATGAATTGAATTGAATTGAATTGAAAAGTTAACAAACCGAAACACCATCAATGCTGGCCGATTGCCAATTCCGATACAATGCATAATAAAATTAGGATGATTAGCGCGACCATAACACATAATTTTTAACACATTTAACTAAATACTAACAATTACTGTTCATCTTGTCCAATATAATGGAGAAAATACAATTTTACTTACATAATGAGGCTAACAAAAAGTAAAAACGGAATTCCGGTATTGGTCCTTTTCAATATTGGTATTGTAATACCGGAAAAATAAGGTGGAATTGTAATTCCGGTTTTCCGAGATTCTGATTCCGGTATTGCATTCCCTACTGTAGCCCTTGCGCATCAACCCCCATGGCACCGCCATTTTGAAAAAAATCCCAAAACTGAATCGACAAAAAATTCTAGGTACATAATTATCGAACGTGTTCGCTCCCGAGAATCGGTTGAGAAATGCGACCTGTAGAGGCGAACATCCAGACAGTCATACGGAAGCATTTTTCCAATCTGAAACGTAGCCGGTTCCTACTCAATGCGCCATTTTTAGGGTTTTTAAATTTGGGCTTAAACAGCGTTTCGCGATTTGAAAATGTCCAAAAGTAACAAAAACAAAATAAGCAACAGTTCACATAGGGAACACGGTATTAAACTAGTTGTCGACTCAATCTGTAGTATAATAATAAGAGTAGCAGGATAGGTGCGCCTCGCGCGCCACAGCGTGAGGTGCTTTCTGTCTCCTATCCTATAGATAGACGTATGATGCTACTACGCTTCCGATCAGTAAGTAACGAAGGTTCATTAAGATATCTGCGGTCAAAACATTATGGATATGTAAAGAAAATATTATACTTCCCTTCGGGAACGGGTTATTATCTAGTTGCCGGCTGTATCTATAAGAGTATATGTAGCAGAGTGTACGGTGAGGTCGGAGAGTGAGCCTCGCCCGCCGCAGCGTGAGGTACCTTCTGTCTCTGGACGCGGCGCACCGACAACCAAAATGGCCGACTCGGCGCCCAAAGTGCCGTGTGCTCGTTCGGACAATTATATTACCTAGATTTTTTCCTTCTTTACCAGTTTGTACAAATATTATTGTACACTAGTCAAAATAATTAGAATTCAATTGTTTTATTTCAGGTGGAGCCCATAATGTTGTTAGTATTACAAACTTACTTATTGTTAGTTATGTTATAAATTCAGTCAAACATATCACGATACCTAGGCACTCACACAAACATAATGTTACCACTTGGCTGCCAGATAGTACCTACCCACAAGTCAAGTTAAGATTGGATTTAAATCTGGCCAGTTAATACCTCCATTACTCATAACGGGGCAACGCACGAGTTATTAAGTCACATTGAGGTGACTCACACGTCGCGCTGGAAATCATAAGCTTTATTAATGCGATTTTAACGTACTGTTCGTGAATTGAAGAGGATTCTCTCAGTTGTAGGTCACAAACACCACTATGTAATCACTAGAAAAGATACATTTTAAATCGCAAAATATACACATCTGACCAAAATGTACATGCCAGCCATATTGAAGACACCAATCAATAAACAATTCTGATCAAATTCAACTTGGATTCAACTTTTGTATAGTTTAGATTCTTAGTTTTAGTACTAAGATTATTGCAACATGAAAGAATTTAACGTTTACTAATATCCTAAATTAATTAACGCCAATTTAAGACTTCAAACAAGAGCACATAAATCATTCCGGTCGGTTAACGAGAATGATTCCTCTATCCAAAAATATTAGTGAATTCCCTGTAGGTTGTTATAAATAAATAATAAATAAATAAATAAATATTAGGGGACAATCTTACACAAATCGAACTAGCCCCATAGTAAGCTCAATAAGGCTTGTGTTATGGATACTAGACGACGATATATTTAATAGATACAAATACTTAATACATAGAAAACATCCATGGCTCAGGAACAAATATTCGTGCTCATCGCACAAATAAATGCCCTTACCGGGATTCGAACCCAGGACCTCTTGCTTCGTAGGCAGGGTCACTACCAACTAAGCTAAAGCGGCCGTCGAATGATGTTATGATTGAGTGACTTGATTGTAAAATAAATTAAATTGACAAATCGTATAAAAAGGGTTCCGTAGGTACAACTGTTGAGTAAAAGACCCAAAATACTACGTTTCTTGTATCGGAACTGCCTTTTCTTTTTTATTTAATTTTTTTTTTATTATTCGTTGCTAGATAGTGGCACTAAAATTACACATTCCGTGAACATATCAAGCGTCTATCTACTTTTTATGATTGAAAGAGAGCGAAAAATGCCAAAAAAACACGTTTCTTATGCCCATGAAATAGGGGTGGGGGGGTTTCATTCAAAGTTTTATTTTGATTTTATTATTTGTTGAAATAGCACTAATAGAAATACATATTCTGTGAGAATTTCAAGCCTCTCTGCTACGGTTCAAAAGATGCAGCCCTGTGACAGACTGGTAGACAGATAGCGGAGTTTTAAAGGGGGGTTCCGAATGGCACCCTAATAATAGAATTCCATTGGCACCCTAAAAATTACTGTCAGATATGTTTGTATTAAGATGACAGTACTGCCAGAAAGGATGATTACTTTTAATTTCCTCGATGATTCTGTGAACCGTTTATTCATGAAGTATTGTCAACTTCACGTATGTGGTTGACTCAACTCGACCAATATTTGAACAAACTAACGTTGGTAAAACGCCGTGATAATGAATGAGACACCGGATGTCTTGTGGATGTTATTCATTAATAATCATTTGAAAATGTGTATTTAGTGACCAATTGAACGTCTAAAGTGATTTTTTGATAAACGTATTTGGATACATTTCAAAAATTACATGTGATTATAGTAAATTATTGTTTAGCCTATGACAATAAAGATATACAAATAATAAGATAACAATAGTGTTTACTTTTCGTGTCCTCATTTGCAGCGGAACACGGAAACGGCAGATATTACTGATTTACTGCCGGCCGGCAGAATCCCGCAAACCTGCCTCTATTCCACATCTAGCCAAATTCTCGCACCTCTCACGGACAATTTTCTATATGTAGAAAATGACCCGAATTCACTGTCCGTGAATATAGATATGCTCACGAATATAAAGTAGGGAATGCAATCCGAATACCCGGGAAACCGACTTTATTTAGAGTCGGTTAAAACCCGGGAATTTTGACTCGAAACCCGGGTAAAAAAAGCTAATCTTCTTCTTCTCCCGTGCCTTATCCCTTTTATTTGGGGTCGGCCCTTCTCGCTCATGCGCCAAGATAGTCGAGGGTAAAAAAGCTAGTAATTAATAAAAATTATGCAGGTATCGTTTAATTTTAAAGATAATAAATATACTTTAAGGTCAGCCGCCTTAAAGCACACGAAAAACATCATATGCTTGCAAAAAACATTAATCATTATTCATTCAATCATAAAAAGTAGGTAGCGACTGAATTGCACTCTATATCCACGTTCGTCGTCTATGTCCTGCCACGAAAATCCTATCCCTACTTATTATGTTACTGTACATCAAAGATATTGCCATAAAAGGAACTGAATCGAGGTATACGTGAAATATCCCGCTAACTTTGAACTTTACGAGTATTTAAATAAGTTGAATAGGGTAAGTGCTCCAGTGAATGAACACTTAAGGAAATTTTCAACTTTAAAAATATATTTTTGGCAGATAGCAGTAATTCAATTCAAATATTACTATTCCTATAGAGTAAACAACTATTCTAGTTTTCTAAAATCACTTTTATTTTGCAGTAGTGCGGCACAATTTTAAATTATAGCAAGCTGTAGGGGATAAAATGGAAAATCACCAGTGAATGAACACAAAATTCTAGTAAATGAACAAATGAAACCAATGAATGAACTACCTTAAAAATATTGCTTTATTTTGGTGTAAAAATCGAAAAAGATTCTTGATCATATTGGAATCTTTTGTGTGATGATTTTGAAGTTTCCATGTTCTAAAACATGAAAAATACAATAAATGTTGTAGTTCATTCACTGGTTTTTGGAAACTAATTGATGAACTATCTGTCATTGCGGTAGTTCATTCACTGAAAAACTCAGGCCAGTGAATAAACTGGTTAAAATTGAATAAACTGTTAAAAATTGAATATTTAAAGTTTTGTTCGAACACTGGCCTTTTGTCAAACAGCACATTTCTATCGAAGTCATAGAAAACCAAATCTTATAACTACTACTAAAACGTCAGATATTGAACAAACAATAAATCACGTGATTTCAGTGAATGAACCCCCCTGTTCGTTCATTGGATTTAAGCCATTTTGAGATCTAGTTATAGAACACTGGATTAAAAGCCACTATTTGAAAATAAATCACATTAAACTATACATTAATGGCACGAACATGGCCTTACGGCTTAAAAAAACACGCACTGTACAAGGCACACGCACGGGACACACGCAGTAACACATTAAACACAACGTAGTTTACCTTAACCCTTATTACACCTCCATATAAAAAACGAACAGCAGCCACATGCCCACTTTACATCGCCGCTATTTTGACACTGATGCGTTTGAGTTGAAGTAAGTGCTACCAGAACTTGTCAAATAATGTTGCTAACCGAAAAAAAAATATCACGCGTGGTAGAAAGGTACAGAAATCTTATTTTACGACAAAAACATGCATTTTGTTCGTTCACTGGATTTGTTCATTCACTGGAGCACTTACCCTACATAAATCCATATATACCATTATAATAATTGATGATGTCACTCGCACAAAACTGACTGGTTTTGATATTTAAAGTGATGACAGTATAATAATATCTCCATGATAATCTGAAAACCACGATTTGACAGTTCATATACTAGAAGACTTATACCGTTTTTAGTCCTGTGTAGAAATAAAGGCTAATACGAGCCCAAATGCATAAAAGTACGTCTAGAACGAAGCAACTATCATACTTTTCTAAATCTCACCCGTTTAGATCAAACAACTGAGTGATAGGACCAATGATAGTTATCTTTAATGTAGTTTATTTTGATTCTATAATCAGGTTTCCACAAAACCTTTATTGTTGATTTTTTTTCTTTAAAAATTATTATTGTCCATATCAAAGGCTCAAAGCAACATTGTCGGTTGTTATGTTGTCTATGTTTTTATATCGCTGTGCCATGTTGTTTTCCTTTTAATGGCCCTTCTTACACCATCGAGCTCGTGACAAAAAGTTATTCTAAATAAAGTATTAGAGCACCTGTATTAAACAGTATACACTTTATATCTCAAAAAATTTATAAATAATTGTAGAGTCTAACAAAATTTTCTTACTAGATGAGATCTTTTGCATCCGGGCTTGTATTGCTTGGTTTATAATATTATAAATAAATAAGTTGTCATTTATTTATTAAATATACTATGCACAAGGATACCACTAATCTAAAAGTAAAAATAAAACTAAAACTTATTCAAATAACAAATACTTAAATATATATTTGTAGGATAGGAACCGTGTATCGGAACGTTACCGACAGAGAGAGGTGAGGTAGAGCGAGACGGAGATAGATAGAAATGGCGGTTTGAACGATACGAACGGAACGGTGTGTGCTTGCGGTGAACTTTAATAAAATAAACGTATTTAAGTGCCAATCGGTGTTTTCCTTTGTCAATATCCCACATTTTGGGGGCTCGTCCGGGATTTGACAAAGGAAGAAGACGAAGATTACCTACTCTTGATGAGACCAAGACGGGCGAACGCCGACTTAACCTCAAAGGCGTCCACGCCGAATGAAAAGTGGTCCGACTGTGTGCGCCGACTTTCCAAAAGCTTCGAGGAGGAGTCCAATCGCGAAGACGTTAGTGAAGATTACGAAGACGAAGAAGACGACGACGAAGACGCTATGACGGACAAGCAGTCACTTAATCTTTTACTACTCGACGACGCCATCCCGAAGTACACCGGTACGGATAAGACGTATGCAGCGTCAAAATGGGCACAAGACGTTGACGATAACGCAGAAATTTTTGGTCTTACGCCGCAACAGAAACTGCTCATTGCGAGACGGTCTCTGACGGGTGCTGCGGCCATGTGGTTGCGCACTGAAAAGCCATTCAAAACTTACGACGATCTGAAGACAGCAATTCTCAAAGAATTTCCAGACACGACTAATACAAAAGAAATTCATGAGCTGATGGCACGAAGAAAGAAACGCAAGGACGAGACATGCTACTCCTATATGCTTGAAATGAAAGAGCTGGGGAAGAGAGGAAGACTCGCTGACTACGTCGCGATTCAGTACATTATCGATGGAATCGTCGATCACGAAGCAAATAAAACCCTACTTTACGGTGCCTCCACCTACTCCGAGCTAAAGGAAAAGTTCAAGTTGTACGAGACCTACAAAAATAATTTAAGAAAAAGTTATGCTGAAGATACGAGAAAGACACGATTTGACACAAAATCGCAGCATGTGTCGAATATATCCGGCGGTGAGCGGCAGCATACGACGAGACGCTGTTATAACTGTGGAGAAATTGACCATATTTCATCAGCTTGCCCGAAACAAGGCATAAAATGTTTTAATTGTAATGGTTTCGGCCATATTGCGATGGAGTGCCCTGCGAAAAAAACGGCGTTTCAGGCGACATCCCGAGTTATTCCGAAGTCCGACACGAGCAAGCCCGAGAGAACGCGATCATTATCATCGGGGAATATTCGGCATTCATCGGCTCCATCTGGTTCGGGAAAGCAAGCTTTCTTCAACACGACACACGCCGATGGCGGCGCCACCAGCGACGATACTCACGGCGAACAACTTCACGACGAAATTTTCTTCGTATCGAGCGATGTGAAACAGGCGACAAGTGCCACCTGCGAGATTGGTCGGAATTCGAGCGCAGCAATTGGCTCGAGCGGCAAGATGGCGATCGAAATGTATCATGGCGGCGTCTGCGGCGGCCATACGTCAAACGAAGCTGACTTCAGTATGTACGAAGTAAACAAACATTTCGGAACCGGCAATAGAAAATGTAAACCAGTGAAATTAGTTAAAATGTACAACAAAACGACGGACGGTTTGGTTGATTCCGGGAGTGACGTTAATTTAGTATCTGACGAGTTTTGTGACGAGTTCGGTTCGCGGCAGTGTCACAAAAACATGGACATAACCTTATGTGGCTTAGGCGGCACAAAAGTGAGATCTATTGGGACAATAACGACTTCGGTAACTATCGACGAACGTATTTATGATGATGTATTGTTTTATGTGGTTCCTAAAAGCTGTATGCCCTTTAAAATCATCCTCGGGAATGACTTTTTAAAGAATGTGACAATGTTTATGAGTGGAAGTTCGGTATGGTTACGACCGCGAGACGACGAATGGTTGGATTGTATGTTAGGCGAGTATGACGGAATGTGTGTGCCTTCCACAGATCACATCAAGGATTCATCGGTAAGGAAAGAAGTGCAACAGCTGGTCGAGACGTACAGGCCTAGCCAGGTCAAAGAAGCCCCAATACAAATGAAGATTATTGTGAAAGATGACGTCCCAGTCGTGCAGCGTCCGCGAAGAATATCACTCAAGGAACAGCTTGAGGTTGAACAACAGGTAGCTGAGTGGTTGGACAAAGGAATCGTACGCGTGAGTACTTCAGAATATGCTAGTCCCTTAGTCCTCGTGCGTAAAAAAGATGGTTCTCTGAGAGTGTGTATTGATTATAGGAAGTTGAACCAGGAAATAGTTTTTCCTTTGCCGCTGATTGATGACTGTATCGATAAATTGTGTAATGCTAGAACATTTAGTGTCATTGACTTGAAGAATGGTTTTTTCCATGTAAAAGTAAGCGAGGAATCCATGAAGTATACCTCATTTGTCACTCATAATGGGCAGTACGAATTTACAAAAGCACCTATGGGTCTCTCGATCTGTCCCAATCTCTTCATGAGATTTATAACGATTATATTCCGAGAAATGATAGCAGACGGCTCTATAATAATATTTATCGATGATATTTTGATTCCAGCAAAAGACGAGCGTGAAGGACTATTTAAATTAAGGAAAGTGTTGACCATTGCCTCTGAATATGGACTTGAAATTAATTGGAAGAAGGCACATTTGATCACTCCAAGCATTGAATATCTTGGTCATGTCATTCAAGAAGGTGTAGTCATGCCATCGCCAGGGAAGACTGATGCGGTCATGAAATTCCCTGAGCCTAGAAATCAGAAGCAACTACAAAGCTTTCTTGGATTAAGTTCATACTTTCGAAAATTTATTCTTAACTATGCCATGATAGCACGACCACTGACAGATTTGATGAAGAAAAATGTTAATTTCACCTTCAATGAAGAGCAAAAAGAAGCATTCAAGATGCTAAAAGAGAAATTGACTTCGAAACCTGTACTGAAAATCTATGAACCACAAGCAGAAACAGAATTGCATACAGATGCTTCGCAAGTAGCATATTCAGCTATACTAATGCAGAAAGATAGCGACGGTGAGCTCCATCCAGTCTATTATATGAGCAGAAAAACGACAGACGCAGAGAGCAGATATAGCAGCTATGAACTCGAAGCATTAGCTGTGGTCGAGGGAGTAAAGAAATTTCGTCATTACTTGTATGGTAAAAAATTCACTATAATTACTGACTGCAAAGCATTCCAGCTGACACTGAATAAGAAGGACTTAGCTATGTCGACAAGAGTTTCACGTTGGATTATGTTGCTCCAAGACTATGACTTTGAAGTGAGACACCGCGAAGGGTCTAAAATGAGACATGCTGACGCATTAAGCAGGAATCCACCTTGTGCAGTATCCATGCTTATAACATCTAGCCTACACGATGACATACGACGTGCTCAAGAGACTGATGAAGGCTTGAAAGCAATAATAAGATTACTCAAGAATGGACCTTATAAGGACTATACTTTAAATCAAGGCTTACTTTACAAGGGACCAGACCAACGCTTAATCATTCCTCAGAAGATGGAAATAGAGATAATAAGAAGAGCCCATGAAAATGGCCATTTTGGTAAAAGGAAAACAATGGAGTTAGTGAATAAAGATTTTTTTATAGACAGCTTAGCGAAGAAAGTCGACGACTACATAGCAACATGTGTACCGTGCTTGCTAGCTAATAGGAAGCTTGGCAAACAAGAGGGTTACCTGAACCCTATAGAAAAAGGTGACACCCCACTGCATACTCTCCATTTGGACCACATCGGCCCACTAACGGAAACGAAAAAACTGTATAACTACATATTAACAGTTGTAGATTCATTCACCAAGTTTGTATGGGTGTACCCAACGAAAAGCACGACAGCCAAAGAGACGTTAGACAAACTACGGTTGCACCAGCAAACATTTGGAAATGCGGTCAGGTTTATCACCGACCGGGGATCAGCTTTCACCAGCAACGATTTTAAGGAGTACTGTAATACAGAAGAAATCGAACACGTACTCATTACGACGGGAGTACCAAGAGGGAATGGACAAGTGGAACGGATCCACAGAATAATTATATCTGTGTTGACCAAACTGTGCATCTCGGAACCAGGACTCTGGTATAGACACGTCGGGAGGGTGCAAAAGGCCATAAATAGTACTTTCCAACGAAGCATTAACACCACTCCATTTGAACTCCTGATTGGCAAGAAAATGAAGATGAAAGAAGATGTAGAGATCTATCAACTATTACAACAGGAAGAAAGAGACAGTTATACTCAAAATAGAGACGAACTGAGAGTTCAGGCTAAACAGCAGATATTGCAGGTTCAAGAAGAGAACATACGCACATTTAATAAAAAACGTAAAGACAGCAGAAAATATGCGGAAGGAGACTTGGTCGCGATACAACGCACACAATTTGGCCCTGGCCTTAAAATGAAGCCAAAATATTTAGGACCATATGTAGTAACAAAGGTGAAGAGAAATGATCGATATGATGTCGAAAAAGTTGGTGATCATGGTGAAGGGCCGAAGAAGACAAGCAGCGTGGCTGACCACATGAAACAGTGGCCAGACCCATACTAGGTATTTATTTTTATTTTATTTTTTCTTTTTTCAAAGTTTATTTTGAATGATTGAATGAATGGTGAGGTATGGACATGAACATTGCCACATTCATGTTAGAAAGTCAAAGAAAAGTTCATATGTTTATTTTTATTTTATTTTTTTTTAGCAGGCAAATACAGTTTACAGATTTCATATATATCTGTAGATCAGTTAACAATAGTTGTTTGTTTGCTTGCAGTATTTTCTTTTTAAGTAAAAAGTGATGTTATTTTTTTTTTTTTTTTTTCACACCTTATATAGCTAGTACCTATAAGTACTTACCAATTCATTCCAATCTGTTTTTGTTGTCATGTTAAATAGTATATACCTACCTAATAAGTGTTAACTTTAATTAAGGACCGTTGTAGCTTTTTATTGTTAAAGTCGAACCCGCCGCCTTGTACCTTACCTTAGAATGTCGTTAATTTATTATTCTCTCTTTTCAAAAATTGTAACTTAATAGTCAATCAGCTAAATAGGATTGTTTACCTGCAATGTATGTACATTTATAAAAATCTAAATTAGAGTCAACCTTGTGTTCTTGTTTTTACATTAGACTGAGCATACATACCTAGTGTCATACTTTGTAGTGTTATATTCAGACTTAGCAATCGGTGTCTGAGGGCAGACACAATCTCAGGACGGCCGAACCTGTAGGATAGGAACCGTGTATCGGAACGTTACCGACAGAGAGAGGTGAGGTAGAGCGAGACGGAGATAGATAGAAATGGCGGTTTGAACGATACGAACGGAACGGTGTGTGCTTGCGGTGAACTTTAATAAAATAAACGTATTTAAGTGCCAATCGGTGTTTTCCTTTGTCAATATCCCACATATTTTGATCTCTCGAACTCTTGGCAGAGGAGTCGTGGTCATGTCTCGGACGAGTCTTGTGCCACTGCTTCTCCAAAAAAAAACATGATTTATATCTGCAAGTAGCAAGGCCTCTTTTACATGTCTGATTCTATTCTTTTCTTTTGGCGCTTCGGGTAGTGACCTTCTGGTGAGAAGAAGCGCCGGAAGAAACTCACCAGTTTCTCTTTTTAAAAACATTAAATCAACAATTATGATATGTGATTCCATTAATACATTACATTAAACTTAAAACTACATTTTTAGAGATGTAAGAGGTCTCTAGGCGTCGTAGCAAGACAAATCAAATGATAGAAAATAAAGAGACAGTAAAATTAATGGAGACGCAAAGAGTCTCCGTTGTAAAATATTATATTTTGGAGGTGTAAAAGATCTCCAAACGTCAAAATATAGAAGGGAAATGTTTACTAAATATCTTACAGAAATGTAGAATTCTGCGATGAATTATGACTTAAAAAATAAATTAAAACCATTTTTTCTTAGAGATGTAAATGGTCTCTAAGTGTCAAGACAATTGGCAAGTACAAGTCTCTTGTGATGCGAACCCATGTATCCCTAGGTTTGGAGGAATGAGAGATAAAATTTATCCTGGAATGTATCACAGATTTAAGTATATTTGATGTTTGTCTGAAAATCTATATAGACCAAACTTAGATGGGGCCATGGTCTGAAGACTACGTCGGAGCAAAGTGGCCGCAATCGACCCAAGCTAGAGCTATCTAAAAATCGCTGAAAGAAACTTTTACCAGAGGGGCGAGGGGCGAGTAGCAGTTCATAATCAGTGGCGTAGCGAGGGTGGGGCAGGCAGGGCACGTGCCCTGGGCGCCAACAAGGAGGGGGGCGCAAAAACGAAATAACAACCTATACAAAAAACCGGCCAAGTGCGAGTCGGACTCGCGCACCGAGGGTTCCGTACAAACTCATAAGTAGATACATGAATAGTTCAAGAAAAACTATATGGCGATTAGTTTAGTAGGAGCAAATAAGTATGTGTTAAGATTTTTGCAAATTCCTCAAAAACAGTGCAAGTTAGGAAAACCGTTATATTTTTCCTGTAATATATAGGATAAAATTAATAATTGGTAATTATTACAGATTTTTCTGTTCAGTAACTTCGAAGATAATAGGGGGGGAACGGTATTTTTTTTAACGTCTTTCGTCATAAATCAAAAACTACTTATTTAAAAATAAATACAAAAATACTGTTTTAATCTACGCATTAAGCCCTTTCATTTGATACCTCACTCAATATAATAGCCCTACTTTCAATTTGCAAAGTCTCATTACGGAGCCCTTTAAAAAAAAGTAAAAAAGTTACAAGAATTTTTTTACATCCTATAAGCTCGGGTTAGCGGTTCTTAACACTATTCCAAATTTCAAGTCGATAGCATCAGTAGATCCTGAGATATCTTGCTGTGACAGACGGACAGACAGACAGACAGACAGACAGACAGACAGACAGACAGACAGACAGACAGAGTCGCACCATAAGGGTTCCTTTTTTACCATTTTGGTACGGAACCCTAAAAATACCATCAAACCAAAGTCTTGAATGCAATCCCGCCGCCGCAATTTAACATGGATTTTGGCCGCCCTGGGTGTCACCAAGAAAGGGGCGCAGTTTGAATGGGTACCGTGAGCAACGTGGCTAAGGGGCGCAGTTTGGATGGGTACCGTGAGCAAAGTGGCTAAGGGGCGCAGTTTGAATGGGTACCGTGAGCAAAGTGGCTAAGGGGCGCAGTTTGAATGGGTACCGTGAGCAAAGTGGCTAAGGGGCGCAGTTTGGATGGTTACCGTGAGCAAAGTGGCTAAGGGGCGCAGTTTGGATGGTTACCGTGAGCAAAGTGGCTAAGGGGCGCAGTTTGAATGGGTACCGTGAGCAAAGTGGCTAAGGGGCGCAGTTTGAATGGGTACCGTGAGCAACGTGGCTAAGGGGCGCAGTTTGGATGGGTACCGTGAACAAAGTGGCTAAGGGGCGCAGTTTGAATGGGTACCGTGAGCAAAGTGGCTAAGGGGCGCAGTTTGAATGGGTACCGTGAGCAAAGTGGCTAAGGGGCGCAGTTTGAATGGGTACCGTGAGCAAAGTGGCTAAGGGGCGCAGTTTGAATGGGTACCGTGAGCAAAGTGGCTAAGGGGCGCAGTTTGAATGGGTACCGTGAGCAAAGTGGCTAAGGGGCGCAGTTTGAATGGGTACCGTGAGCAAAGTGGCTAAGGGGCGCAGTTTGGATGGTTACCGCGAGCAAAGTGGCTAAGGGGCGCAGTTTGAATGGGTACCGTGAGCAAAGTGGCTAAGGGGCGCAGTTTGAATGGGTACCGTGAGCAAAGTGGCTAAGGGGCGCAGTTTGAATGGGTACCGTGAGCAAAGTGGCTAAGGGGCGCAGTTTGAATGGGTACCGTGAGCAAAGTGGCTAAGGGGCGCAGTTTGGATGGTTACCGTGAGCAAAGTGGCTAAGGGGCGCAGTTTGAATGGGTACCGTGAGCAAAGTGGCTAAGGGGCGCAGTTTGAATGGGTACCGTGAGCAAAGTGGCCAAGGGGCGCAGTTTGAATGGGTACCGTGAGCAAAGTGGCTAAGGGGCGCAGTTTGAATGGGTACCGTGAGCAAAGTGGCTAAGGGGCGCAGTTTGAATGGGTACCGTGAGCAAAGTGGCTAAGGGGCGCAGTTTGAATGGGTACCGTGAGCAAAGTGGCTAAGGGGCGCAGTTTGATTGGGTACCGTGAGCAAAGTGGCTAAGGGGCGCAGTTTGAATGGGTACCGTGAGCAACGTGGCTAAGGGGCGCAGTTTGAATGGGTACCGTGAGCAACGTGGCTAAGGGGCGCAGTTTGAATGGGTACCGTGAGCAAAGTGGCTAAGGGGCGCAGTTTGAATGGGTACCGTGAGCAACGTGGCTAAGGGGCGCAGTTTGGATGCGTGCCCTGGGCGCCGTTTTACGTCGCTACGCCACTGAGTTCATTGCGGGCTGACCAGGCACAGTGTGATCAATCGACCTTTCCAGATCCGCAATGTAATGCTACTCGCCCAACTTTACTCGCTTACTCGCCGGCGGTGGGATCACAGCCTTAATGGGAATAAATGCTAGTTCTAAACTCTTCAGTTTGCTACACTAGAAAATGTGTCTGATGAAGTATCTTATGTTCAATCCAGGACAATGCATGCCAAATTTCATCTCAATGCATTAAATTGCTACCCCGTTATTTAGGAACAAACCTCTAAATATGAATGAATTAATTGACATTTATTTAGCGCAAAAACACAACATACACACAAAAAATATTACAATACAAAAGACAAAAACCCTAAAAATGGCGCTAAAAGCGGTCACCACTCAGCATTGTGCCTAGAGCATGCAGAACCGGGAAATTTTAGTATGGAAGTACCGGGAATTCCCGGTTCTCTCATACTAAAATTTCCCGGTTCTGCACGCCCTAATTGTGTCATAGCAAGCCATGGCGCTGATTTTCAGTGGTGCCCTAAAACTAAAAACTAACTCAAACTAATTATCCTAAATTAATTGGACGAACGCAAAGTTGAACAATTGAGGAAAACAACAGAAGTAGAAACTTTAACAAGTGTGATTACTTACACATTATTAACTAAAAATCTTTAGGGGTCTTATTTTGTATTAGGTTATTGATGCTTATGTACATTAAAAAAAATTGTTTGTTGAAATGGCAAAATAAGAGAAAAAACATTAACAATACTCATGTCATTTAGCCATAGAACTGGCTAAAATATCTAAACATCCACAAAAGTTTCACATTTATAATATTAGTAGGATAGAATGTTCTAGAGGTAACGTAACTTCAATCCATTTTATCACCAGATAGGTACATGAACACCATCCTAATCTAATTTCTAATTTAGTTTATCCCAAGGATACGCAGGGGTGACTCTCGGTGACCCTCCATCTGATAAGGGGTCACTTTTACGAACTGCACTTGCTGACATCTCAAACAGTTTTCATTTAGAAAAACCGTTACTGCAAATGACAGTTGGGATGAGAAATAATCTTTTTAATCTAGCTGGAGAATAAAATGCTGGCTGGATTTATATTTTACATAAATTTCTACTAAAAATTACTATGTAGATTAATACTTGTGTAGCAAATATTTGAAATATAAAGGCTAAGTCTAAAGTTAAACATAATTTGCTTTAACATGCATGGAATTTATAATAATATTTTATGTAATGAGTTTTCTAGCAAACTCATCGTATGGTTTTATATAAAAAAAATTACTTGATGGATGCAATATACATCTAGAAAGAGCTTATTAGTGCTTAGTCAGACAAGGAGAGAAGAAAAAGTTGTAGTTACATGCCCCAGGAAACATTTCGATACTTTTTGTCTCCAAATTATAACAGATACTTTGTAAATTATTAGAACTGTTTGTCTGTTTATTTGTGCGCACATTATGTAAAAACTACCGAACCAATTTCCGTGAAATTTGGTGTACAGATAGATTATGACAGGACCCCCCCCCCCCATAAATTATGTTACCCACTTTTCTTCTAAAAAAACTGACCAGTGGAAGCGGATTCGCGCGTGAAAGGTTTCGTACCTACCATCGTACTTCGGTTCTCTATGTATTTATTTTGTTATTAACTTGTGTTACATGATATTACTTCTTGCCAAATTTCATGGTTCTAGGTCAACGGGAAGTTACCTAGAGGTTTTGATTCCCTTGCGAAATAAACGCATATTTTGGTCGGTCGTATACAGTGTGTCCCAGGGAGAAGTGACCGGCGGAAGTAGGTCGATTATTTGCGTAAAATTATCGATAAAAAACATTACTTAGGGGGGTCTATCGAAATCAGTTTTTTTTTATTGCTATTTCTTTTATTTTACTACTTTTGCGAGATTTTCTTGGCTTTGACTTTATTTTCTATTCTGTATTTGTTTTTGCATAGCCAATATTGTAACTAATTCGATTAAGCTACAAAATCTAACCAAAATAAATTACACATTTAGAAATTTTGGAAATAAGCTAAAAAAACGATTATTTTTTATTGTTTTGCCGAAAATTCCGAAAATTGTCCCATACGTCGTATTTTTTTACAATTTATTATTAAACTACATGCTATTCTCTAAAATATCTCAAAACAAATGTTATTAGTTATTATTAATACTTTTCGAAATATTTCAATAGTAGTGCAACAAGTCGGCTGACTTCAGTACAATAACAGAAATAACAATAAAAAAAAAATGTTGTATACCTCTGAAATATTTATTTTTATCGATGACTTCGCATGAATATTCAACCATCACAACGCTCCTTGAAAATCATAACGTCATTAAACGAAAAACACGATTTTTGGGTACGGAGCTTCAAAGTTTCCGAAATATTAAAACGTCTAAAACTTCTTTATTTGTAATAAAAGTATCATTTTTATACAGTGTTTTGTTAAATACGTGACTATGCTTTTTACTCATAAGAGTAGATTCCGTCTTTTATGTTTTATTTATCTGATAATTGAATTTAAAGAAAATAATAATGTCACTGTTCCATTAATTTTTGCTTAATGCCACTTTTCAAGCCTGTGATTTCCTAAACTTTAATTTAGTTTAAGGAACAATGACACTATATCTGGTTATTTGGAAGAAAAATCCATGTTTTTGTATAAAAACTCTTAAAGAAAACTTGTTAAATGACATTTATTAACGCAAATGACTATCAGTCTCAAAAACAGTTAATAATTTTATTCATTACACACCGTGACATTAAACAAGAAGTCACAAAATAATCAAACAGTAATGTCGGAAGCAGCTTCTAGCAGTTATAATGGCTTTAAACATAAAACAGCATTTTTCAATTGACAAAACGAGTGAATTTATAGTAATTTCAGCTGGCAATATTGACACTACATCGAAAACGACGACTAAAATAATGCTAAAAATCATTTTAGTTATTAAAACCACAATGTCATTTAACGTACTAAAAATACAGTACATCTTTATTATTAGCCTGCATCAAGACTCGAAATTTAAAATAAAACGGTCATTATTGATATACTGTCATTTTAACAGTCTTAACACAAAGTATATCATTAAAAATTGCAAGAGGACAAGTGTCATTAAAGCGAAAATTACACTATTGCTTTAAATTGAGTCTTGATATTGATGCTACATTAAAAGTTCGAACTGACGTATTACGAATAAATACTGTATTCCATTGAAAAATTTTAGTACTTTCCGTTTAATATCACAGAATACCGTCATTAAACAGAAAATGACAACCTTCTTCACAAAATCCACTGAATTTCACTGTATTTCTAATGATAGTGACACTGTTCCAAAAAGGCGCGCGTCAATTTCCACTATTCGCCGTAATGACACTAGCGCCCCCTGCCATTTTAAATAGAGCTAGAGCAATGGGTGTCTTTGAATGGCGTTCCTTACAATCACGTGAGTTAGATGGCGTTGTTAACTCAAAAACGTCATTTTTTGGATAGTGACGTTATGATTTTCAAGGAGCGACAATCTGGTCACTTCTCCCTGGGACACACTGTATTTTGATTGCGTTGACTTAGAAGTTTGATTTTTCACCGTTGTAAGGGATTGTAGACCTGAGTATTTATTATTAATTTCGAATTGATACCTCCACGCGTTTCTGAGAAAAAGGATCTTGACAAACACACGGTCAGATGAACAAGAAAGTGATCATATAAGGGAGCCGTTTTTTTCTTTCAGGCATGGAACCCTAAAAAGAAACTTCACTAGAGTCTGTGCTGAAAGAGAATAGGCGTGGCGAAAAACGGAACGGAACAAATATTTTTTTCTTCGGTAGAAAAGCACGGCGCCCCCCAATTCTAATCCTATTCTCTTTCCGGATAGACTCTAGTAGAAGTAAATCCCTGAAACAGCGCCATCTATTCGCCAAAACAAACAACACGACAAAGCGACAACAGCACAATATCCGTTGTTCGCTAAAACGGGTAGGTAACAAACACACCATTGATAATGACTTCCACAATGACTAATTAGCCAGAAGATAAGGCCGAATTAATATACATCTGAGCTTAAATCTGGTTATATTTTTTATTCCACCATGACTACAACCCATTTTAGAAAAAAAAAAGAAAATACTTTTATTTACGACAGCACATAACCACATTTTTACTAAAAAAAACCCGACCGCGGTGCACTTTGAAACTGCATAAAATCCGCCATTTTGTGTATTTCAACGAACTTCATACCCAGTGACACTCGCACCATCAAGACGAATCTAATGATGTATCATTTATCAAAATCGGATGTGCCGTTGAGTAGTTACGAGCGGACACAGGAACGGACATACATACATACAGGTCAAACACATAACCCTCCTTTGGGCTTCGCCGCAGTCGGGTAAAAAGAAGACAGGAAAACAAAATTAAAACACAAAGACAGTTTACACGGCGTGTACAATAGTACATTACACAACTAGGGTGGTAATACAAAGAAAGGCCGAGATCGCAGAAGTTTGCGGCCCGAGCTGCAAGCGAGCGTAAATATGCGATCGAGGGCTTTCTTTATTACCTCCCGTGTTGTGTACATCATTTTACTTATGTCTACACTTGGCCAGAAAACTTTTTCTGTACGCGCAGACGCACTATTTCCTTCTATTCTATCTCAATATATTTCTGTGCTTTACGATATGTGTCTCTTACTTGGTCACGAACACTAATATAAGAACATACATAATATGAGTTCAGAGAAGTCTATACTCTATTCCCCATAACAGCACTAGTGTCGTTATAGTCACTTTACGTTATTACTAGCAGCCACAGACTTCTAAATCTAGGTTAAACTTAGGTCAAGGATTAAGCGCTCAATTTTAACTTTACGGTAAAAATGCACAACTACCAACTTAACAAACAATTAAATTCCTACGGCTTTTAAGAAAAACAAAACTTTCCGAACTAAATTCATTGATGCCAACATAAAAAAGTATTTTTAATTTAAGTATATTTTAAATTAAAAAAAAGTTTACCATAGACACATACTGTCAGTCAAACGTCATATTTGCCTTGTTTCCAGGTTATGATTAATTTTGTATTTTATAATTTAAAACCTAGTCGTAGAAAAAGTATTGTATGCAACGTTGTATAATTAAGTCAAAAAACGCTCATTGCGTCTCTATTTGCGATACTCGCCGCATTCGCGGCTCGTATCGCAACTCACGCAATTCGCATTTTTTGAACCCACTTATACAACTGTTGCATAAAATACTATAATTGTAATATCCTCGTAGACAAAGTAATCGCAACAGCCTAAAATATATGGACATTTGTAGCCTTGAAAAATCCAATTGAAGCTTCTGTCCTTCTCCACACTGGCTCAGGAATTTAATATCGAAGGCAATCAACCGATACAAATAAAGGACTGGACGTCCACTCCACTGCGCGGCTCGCAATATTGTCTTGATACCGGGAGACTAGACTCCGGAAAGTCCGCTTTTTTACCCTTTAAGATGAGATCTACCTATAGGCATTTATATTTAAAAATGTACGGTTAGGCGAAACTGAAGCTATGTTTCAATACCGTCTAACCTGTCAGTTGTGACGAAATTAGTGGAGTTTGACACTAACCGTCAGTTTTGCGACGACCTGTTAATAGTGTTAATAGGCTACTAGACTCATATCAAATTTGGTGCAATAAATGATTATTTTCTGTAGTATTTATTTAAGAAATCAATATTTTTTGATTACGGTTTATTAAAAGTGTTTGATGGCTACATATTTTTAATTGAAAATATGTCTTATTTTTTTTTATTTTGAAGTCTGAAAACGGTGTCGGCCATGATGTGATGTCATAGGATCGTAATCTAACTTCATGTCGAATCTTATACGAGTGAAACTCGCCATGTAGCTTTGCTTTGCTGTGACATTGATATAAGTGACTTGGTGGTTTTTTGAGTTTGTGATCGTAATCGTTTCGTTTTGATTGATTGATTACTTCAATTAGCATTCCCCATAAACGCTGGATAAATGTCAAATGTTGGTTTTCGGTTTGAATGACATCATACCACAAATAATCTAAATTATAGCATCGTTTTCGCCCCGTTACGAATGTTTAAATTTTAAATTATAATTTTACGGTTTTCTAGGTCGTAAAAAAATAGGATAATATTTTTTCCGTAATTAATAATAATATAAGACATACCTTTAAAAAGGGGCAAGTAGCCTATTGCTAGTTAAGAGGACATTTTAATTAAAAATGCCCATATTCTATAGGTTCTATGTACTTAACATAGAAATGTGGTGTAATTTATCCACATTTAAAAACTAATAAAGAAACATCACGTTTCTTTCATAAACATAGTATTAATATTCGTTCGATCGTCATTGCTGTAAAGTAGATGCATCGATGAGAAATACATTGCGTAATACAAAGCCTATTAAACCGATACAGAAGTCAAAGTAGATGGCACAATAGGGATGATGACTGGGTTAAAAATATGTAATTCTATTTAGTCCGTCAGTTAAATTATGGAAAAATATGGGACACGTATTTTTTGGTTTATCAAAATATTAAAAATCGACAAAGTTATAGATCATCAAACTTCTGGAGTGGGGGCTTGTGACGTCACTCTTGAGTACAATTTGTACTCAAGAGTGACGTCACTCGAAACTTCTAAGCACTCTATCCTCGTCAGTTTTTGTTTGTCAAACAAAACAAAAAATACGTGTACAATATTTTTTCATAATGTAACAGACGGACTAAACAGTTTTTTTTAGTCATCTAGCCTATTGAAGGCCCCTGCTAGTTGCCTCGCTGGTCGAATGGTTGAGACGATGGGCCGGAAATCCAGAGGTAACGGGTTCGAGTCCTGGTATGGACCAAATGCACTTTGTGTTATAATTATGCGTAACAACGGCATGAGTTGTCAAAAGAGGAAGATTTACTGCATGCGTTTTAATATAGACCCATGATGTCTAACTTATCTTCTATCTTCCCGGTTTATTGGACGACCGGCTTAGCCTAGTAGTTAGTGACTCTGCCTACGAAGCTGACGGTCCTGGGTTCGAATCCCGGTAAGAGCAAATATTATTTGTGTGATGATATTTGTCTCTGAGTTTTGGATGTTTTCTATGTATTTAAGTATTGTATCTATTAAATATATCGTCGTCTAGTATCCATAACACAAGCCTTATTGAGCTTACTATGGGACTAGTTCGATTTGTGTAAGATTAAATAAATAAATAAATATTAGGGGACAATCTTACACAAATCGAACTAGCCCCATAGTAAGCTCAATAAGCCTTGTGTTATGGATACTAGACGACGATATATTTAATAGATACAAATACTTAAATACATAGAAGACATCCATGACTCAGGAACAAATATTCGTGCTCATCACACAAATAAATGCCCTTACCGGGATTCGAACCCAGGACCTCGTGCTTTGTAGGCAGGGTCACTACCAACTAAGCTAAAGCGGTCGTCAAATTGCCCCCTAATATTTATTTATTTTAATGAATTATCTTATTTTATACTGAAAACAAAGTCGGGTTAGTTACCTACACCATCTATAACTCTATAACGAGTGGACCGATTTTTATGATCCTTGATTTTTTGGGTTCGTCTCTGCCCCGAATAACAGAATAACTATTAAAACATCTAAAAAATAAAATTTCTGAGGCGGCACGAAGTTCACTGGGACTAGTTGATAATCAAGTAAGTAAGGAAAAGCAAGTTCTAACGGATATTATCAAAACTGTAACTAACTGTACATACACCAAATATATAGACGGCAAATTGACACCGAAACTTGCACTACGTTAAGTAAACCATTTACCACAGCACACTTCCTTATTCCTATACAATTAAGGGTCAAATTGGAATACTACAACTACCAAAAATAACATGGTCGTTTTCCGATTGACAAACTTAAGAGGGAGGTTCAAATAGGTCTTATACTGTTGAGTTAAGGTATGTTTTGGCTTGTAGCAGTGTTTTAGAATAGTTGTAGGTAGTAGTAGGTAGGTCATGCATCTGACAGCCGTCAGTGTGTCAGCTATAACGACGTGTCAGCAAATTGGCACGAAAGTGTATTTATGGCGGAACTTCAGGGCGGGCTTTCAGCGAAGCAGTGTTGCCAACTCCGAATTTCATTCGGTGCTAAAACTACGCTGGAAAAAGTGCTATAACTTGAATAGATGTGCCAAAAATGTGCTAAATAAAAAAACGCTATCCATCCGAAATTCCAAAAACAAATGTATTTATTATTATTACAGTTAATAATCCTGTGGCCCACACTAGTTTTTCAATAGGTTTTAATTTTACTACAGATGAAAATATTAAAAAAATCACATATTATAGTGACCAAATTAACTTTTTATAAATATAATCAATCAATTTAAAATTGCTTCCGTTTTAAAAGTGGATCGGTCTGTACTTTGTGATGTTGCAATTGAAAAGTATTTCATTTTATAACTGTACAGTCGAGTTCATTTACATCTTTATTTCATCACACTTACGGGAACAAAAATATCTGAAGACGACCCTATTGTCAGGAGCATAAAAGCGTGTTCAGATATTTTTGTTATCTTATATGTGTAGATGTTAATGAACTCGAGTGTACCTATCTACGGAAATGTACTTATTACGCATAGGGGGTATGCATAATGCATTTTCGGACGGAGACGGAGGTTGGTTAAGATTAACCGTCTAATTTGTATGTTTTTATTTAACAAAACAAACCTGTATAAAATTATGCAATTTTTAAAAGATGTTTTTAATAAAATTGCAATTTCTAAAAAAGTGTCAAAAATTGTGCTAAATGTAAAAAATTGAGGCTAAACTGGTCTAAATTGAGCTAAATTGGCAACACTGCAGCGACCAGAGCAAATGAGGAGTGTCTTTTCAAAAGGGCTTATGTCTCTATGAAAAGCATAGAAAAATAAGCCCTTTTGAAAAGACACTCCTCAAATGAGAGCGAGTTTTGGAAGTTTAACGTTCGCATGATTGGGCGAGTTCGGAAAGTTGATAATGATATGTCTTTTACTGATTGTTTTTTGACTAATTTGATTTTGAACCTATCCGGGCCAACACAAGCGCGCTACCAACTACGCCATGAAACGTTGCCCAAGTCATCCAATTTTTCAACCAGTCTCCTTTGTGACGTCATCCTGGGTGACGTATGTAGCATCATTTACCATCCATATACAATATACATGACACTTTGTTTTGAAACTTTTTTTGGCGTTTTTGAAATGATGATTGTGAACCAGACTTGGTATTCGAATTCGAATGAAAAATCTATTACACCACAATGGTCTTAAAATATCCTCTGCACTTAAACTTGAAAACATTTCAAGGAAAATACATTTGTATGCAATTTACGTCAATGAATGAGAATTATTTATTTTAAATCTTACTTAATATTAATTATACAAGTGCAATGTAATCTTACTTCTTAGTACGGATCCACCACAAAGGTATTCATTTTATAACCGACTTCAGAAAAAGAGCTCGCTCTTGGTTCACCAGAATAGTAACATACATCATCGATTTTTCAACTATAAGAAGTTGGTTTTTGAATGCATTCAGAACAATTTATTATTAAGGTAGGCTACTTCAATAAAAATACTTAATAAACGTGTTCAAATTCAAAGGTATTTGGGTTTAAAAATCTAGGATCAATGTTACCCCGAAATCAGAGTAACCCCAGTCCACGGTACCAGCATACTAGAGTACAAGATTCAGATTGGCGGCACCAGGTGGCAGCACCTCCATTGCACGTTCATTACAATCGCAGAGACAGAACGGCACGTCACGTTATAGATTAATAAACAATGCCTGTGGACCGCAAACCGGTTCGTAATTGCATCGGTAAGCCGTCGTGTCATTATGTACTTAAACGCACACGTTTGTACAATGCAGTTGATTCAACTGTGGCGGTATACGTATCTCGTGATGATAACCGTAGTTCATAGTTATTCATCTATAGTTAATGTGCTATTAATTTCGGATTAAAATGGCAGTGGGCAGACCATATAGCCCAGAGCGCGGATGTCCGTTGGAGCAGTGAGGTCCTGGAGTGGCGACCGGTAAGAGTGGCATCTCCCCAGTAAACGCAGTGTAGTATGGTCCCGGACGCAGTGGAGAGACAACCTCGTGAAGGCGGGGAGTCAGCGCATGCGCTCTGCACAGGACCGACTGTGAGAATCTCTGGGGGAGGTCTGTGTCAAAGTATAAAGATAAATAAATAAATAAATAAATATTAGGGGACAATCTTACACAAATCGAACTAGCCCCATAGTAAGCTCAATAAGGCTTGTGTTATGGATACTAGACGACGATATATTTAATAGATACAATTACTTAAATACATAGAAAACATCCATGACTCAGGAACAAATATTCGTGCTCATCACACAAATAAATGCCCTTACCGGGATTCGAACCCAGGACCACGATGAACGAGTAGTCCAACTTCGGCCGTTTAGGAACGCGCGACACGTATACACACAGACGCTATAGCACGTCTGTGTGAATGCGATCCATACTGGAGCATTATTGCGCATTCGTAAGTGTAGTGTGTTCGTCCACGGCGCGCATACATACAAGCGCGCGATGTACCTTTTGTAGTAAGAAAAATTACTGCTATTAGACTACTGTGTCCCAGTTGTTGACGTCCGTGGCTAATCCGTCCGTGGATAATTTTATACGTAGGTACATTGAGTTCACATGACAATCAAATATTATAGTATTGTTTTGGCAACATTTAAAAATTTTCATTTGTCCCAAATTAACAACCATTTCAAGAAAATAGCACGTAGAAACGAAAAAAACAGTATTTTCGATACGGTCGGAAACTTCCTACACATTATACAAAATTCGTTAAAAAATAAACGTTGTTTTTCTATCAAGTTTTTATGTTTGCAATATAGCCGCAGCTAAATGACGACATTTTGCACATTTAAAAAGGTAACATTTAAAATGATTTTCTTTCACGGAAACTGAGTAAATTTAGAAATGTTGTCAATTTTAACTTCAGGAATCAGGAGGTAACCAATTGAAGAGCTGACTATTACAATAAAACTATTAACTTTAAAGATGAACTGAAGCACCTCTAGTCCGTCGGTTTCTTTAACGCTGGTTAGTCAGGTCAATGTGAGCGTAGTAGTAGCTGCGTAGATTAGGAAAAAAATTGTTGATGTGTGCGTGCGGCTCGTAAGTACAAAGCAACCGGCCCACTACAAATGCTTCACTTATCTGTTGGCAAGGCTCCGTCCGGTTATTTATTTAAAGGTCTTTGGAGCCTCCTACTAAACAAAAAAAAATTGCTTGTGTTAGGAGACTCTTCCAACAATAAGAAGTGGTACATTAACCATAATGAACTAATTATGATACTTGAAGTTACGTCAAAGATTAAGATAAGTACAGATTTAACTAAGAGTAATTTAATTTAGAAATGCAATAGGTATATGTAAGAGCGTTGAACTGATTGTCAGTTATTCACTTATCTAAATAACTACGAAACTAAAATAGAGACACAAGACTAAAACAACTAATTTGGCGGAGACTATATTCATGTCCCCTTTACGTTTACTTTGCGTTCAAGAAACTTAGTATTCTTTATATTTCCGTTGTCCTAAACCGTCTCAGACTGCAATAAATCCTTTTCTCGACAACATACCGAATAAGACCAGTTTTATTCAGACAAAAACAATTGGATCCGTCAGCATCAGCAGTTTTAAGCATGATTGCGCGGAGCTTGTTAAATAAATCGACGCCATTGCCAGTCCGCCATTTGCTTTTACGGTCGCCATTTTCTGTCGCGCGTAAGCCTGTCTCTTTACGGTTTTATGTCAGTTTGCAAGATTGTCATGGGATCGCGTCGTTTTAAGTGATTTTTTTATGATGCTTGTTATGTACACTTATTTTATGAATGAATGATATTTTTTAATCAAATATTAGACGACACGTTTAGCTCAGTGGGAGTGCCTACGAAGCTAGAGGTCCCGGGTTCAAATCCTGGTAAGGGCAAATATTTGTGTGATGAGCACGAGTATTTGTTCCTGAGTCATGGATGTTTTGTATCTATTTAAGTATGTATTTATCTATATAAGCAAAAGTATGTACAGCGTCTTAGTACCCATAGTACAAGCATTGCTTAGTTTGGGACTAGGTCGATTTGTGTAAGATTGTCCCCCCGGGTTATTCTTCAGAAATATGTCTGCGGTCACCTTATTCCTCTGGCCCTTTTTCATACTAAATGTATGGAGACAGAGGAATAAGTCGCAGACATATTTCTGAAGAATAACCCCCCCAATATTTAATAAAAAAATACCTAATTAAAAATACAAATTTACAGCTTGAACACTATACTAATTACATAGGGGCTTGGAGCCCACAACAGTAGCGCATGTGGAGTCTTACTTGACCCCTATCATGCTATCTATCTATCTATCAGCCCCGTACGTCCACTGCTAGACATAGGCCTCCTACATAGATCGCCACAAAGTGCTTTAGCTGAAGAAATTATTCCTATATTTCCATAAGTATCCGAGATTGAAGCAAAAGTATGCATGTAAACCCTTTATTGCATAGAATACGACCAAGTACAGTACAGGGTTGTAAAATAAAGGTAGGTAAGGCGAACTTATCCCTTTCAGGGCTCTCTTCCAGTTGACCTTTGAGCAGATGAGTGGCCTTAATAGGGAATATGCATGATATTTTTTGTTTACTTTAATAAAAACTGATTCATATCGAATATTTGTTCCTGAGTCATGGATGTTTTCTATGTATTTAAGTATTTGTATGTATGTATCTATTAAATATATCATCGTCTAGTATCCATAACACAAGCCTTATTGAGCTTACTATGGGACTAATTCGATTTGTGTAAGATTGTCCCCTAATATTTATTTATTTATATAAGAAACAGTGGGAAAAATATATTTTTCGAATAACTATAAAAATAACTAAGATATGAGCCTTCAAAGAGTTATCTCTATCTCTTTCTAGTAAAACAGAATATAGTATCGAGTTTGTATGGCGGTCGTGTACTATGACGTCATAGTCCATATCGGATCTCTCCGTCTAATCGCTGTTTAATTAGTGCTTTAAAATATTCATATCTTACGTATTTCTTGGTCGATTTTAATTGTATTTTCACTTTATGTCATCTTTTTTACGGTATTTTCATATTTTGTTAAGAAATGCGATAAGAAAATGTCATGCATATTCCCTATTGGTGGTAATTTTCTCATGCTATCAATGTTACGATAGGTAGAATCGAAAACACTGCTAACTGACCACTTATCACCCTTATTACAATGTATTAAGGTCTACTGATGGTCACTTAACTGTGTCTTCGTTTGTACATTCTTTTCCAATGTACAAAACTAATCCCCAGCCATAAGATAGGTTGGTATGTTGTACCTACCTATCTTATGGCTGGGGATTTTTAGGGAAAAACTGTACATATCTTTTATATCAGTGACTCATGTAATTTAAATATTTAAAACATGCACAGAGCCGGGAGTTTCTTAACGAAGGCGACGCGGTTTCCAATTATGCGTTTTCCTGTTCGCTTTCCGGTTTATCTTGTTATCTTACGTGTCCGTGGAAACCGACTTTTTACTCATCAATGACCGAATAAGGCCGTATCAAGGACCATTAAAACAAGAGGACTGTCATTCTCCATACTTTGGATCGTACCCCCACCCCAAGGGGATATCCAGGCAAAAACTAGATGGCGCTAAAAAACTAAACATTTAACAATGTTGTAATGAAACAAAGAAACATAGTACAGTAACAATTAGTTCGTAAACAGCTAATAATAAATAAATTCTAACATTTAAATACTGTCTCCCGCTTGCAAAGTTGAATAATTGTAAATAATATAATTCTTATACCATGCTTATACATAGATGGCGTTGTAAATTCGGGGAACAGCTTTTAGTTTGGAGAATGACAGTCCTCTTGTTTTCATGGTCCTTGGCTGTATTAAATAACGTTGGCGTAGTGTAGGCCGGTAAGTCTGTCATTAATGGTTTCATCATGATGAGCATCTTATTCCTTTACTCCTGACTCCCGGATATAACAATGGCGACGGGATGAATTAGTATAACACGTTTTATATTATTTTTGTATAAATAAAAGGGAGTCAGCAAAAAAATGTCAATTGGCAAAGTAAGTGAATTTGACGATGTTGACGTCAGACTTGAATGTGTGCACGCCGTGTACGAACGCACTACAAGAACTATGTATTATCATGTAGGTATAAGTAGTCTATCCGACATTAAATATTATCAAAATACACTGTTGCATGAGTCTTTCAAACAAAAGGTCTTGTTTGAAATCCTGCCTCTTGCCTGACTATCCCAAATTTAATATCGAAGCTTAGGTACCTTGACGAAAGTACACAAAACTATCAAACATTCTACAAACGACTTAAAAAATAACATTTATAAACTATTCACAAACTCTACTCACCTTTTGGATGACCGAAATATTACTGTTCTGGATTTTACGCACTGTTTTTTAAACATCCGACCAAACTGCAGTATACATGTTTTCTATACATTTTGTGAAAGCGAGCGCTCGCGGCGATAACACCGCCTTGACTTAAGCATTCGTACGCATTGCTAGACGTTTGCATGTGGTGCGTTCGTAAACGGCGCGCACACATACCAGCGCCCGATGTACCTTTAAACATTACTTCTATAATACTGTGGCTCCAGTTTGAATGCATTACGCATACTTCCCAGGCCTTTCCCAGGCCCTCAAAAGGGCCCTTCGGGGAGGGTATGTGGGACTCACTCCCTCAGAAGGAGAAGGCATACCCACAAAAACCACACTGGTGACGGAGCCTCCGCAGCGGGGCCTGCCTCCGGGACCCGTTGCTGCACGTCGGAAGTGGCCGGACCTTCTCAGGAGCTCACGGCCGGAGTTGTGTATTGCACAAAATAAAATGAGGTGTGTTATCGTTTTCAGCCTGTTTAAAGAGTCAGTGGTGGGTCACCTGGCGGTGCAGGTCTTGTGTTATTTAAACAATAAAAGTTAACCTAGCAAAATTGGATCTAGTCGCCTAAAACGTTTGAATGAAGAACATACAGTTTTACTGAATTATCTTAAATTGTTTCAAATAAAAGACAGCCTGTTATTTCTATTGTATTTTAAACCAACACACATCACAGTTAAGACAACTATTCCTATTGTACTTTAATTTCAAACCGCACATCACTGGACAATGAAAACGCCGAAATAACTTGAGAAATCCCACGGTTGTTTTTTTAAGGAACCGTTTCCTTAAAAAAAACATACTATCTAACAAAACAGTCGTGTACGAGTATATTCAAAATTGTAATGTAGTTACGTCGTTATAGAACTGTGTGGACATCGTCTCGGTTTATCGACCTTGCCGAACTACTTAATTATGCCATTTTGTGACATGTCGGCCATTATGACACATGTAATGACAGTGCCGAGTGTGCCTTCGGCCGTAAGTACAGTCAGTGACAACAGTATTTGAAAAAAACGAAGTGCACAAAAGTGTTGCGGACTATTTGATGCTGACTAGACTTATGCTGAAACAGAGCATACAATATTATTACTTACCTAGGGCGGTTAAACAAAGAATGTATCAAAACTGTATTAAACTGCGCTTCTCTAACTTTGCGTATAGTACTGTAGGCTTATGATGCTACGCTTTGTCGCGTGATAAATAAATGATAACCTCCTAAGGCCCAAGGTCCTACCTGTAGGACTAATTAACATGGTTATTCCGACCCAGCTCCTTCAACTGTTGGGTAGTCATAGCGTACCATGGTCCTACCATTAGGACTTTTATTGAATATAATTGAAGACTTACAGAAAGCCCATGGTCTTCCCTGTAGCACTTATTCAAATAAAATCAATTGCCTAATAAGCTATCAATACATTGATTACAAATACGCCCCGGAACTATACATACAAGTAAAATACAATTAAAAAAGTGTTTTAAATGCTGGGTCTGAATTAGTATGAAACAATAGTACTACTGGTAGGACCATGGTTCACAGTCACTATGAGCGTTATTTTGGGTTGGGCCTTAGGAGGATAAAGCATCCGTCACTCTCACACACTATTTGTTAGAACGTGACGGGTGCTTTATCATTTATTTATCGAGCGACAAAACGTAGCGTCATAAGCTTATACTGAACGATATTCCTATTATGTATGAATTCCTGAACGTTTATTTCACTTACAAATGCATTTTAACAAAAAAGTAAACATCAAGTTCTGCGAAAAAGGAGTCCACTAAGTAAAATCACTGTGACATCATGCCTTCAGTTCGTTTGCTACTTATTGCATAAAATTGTATTACAATGATGTTTACCAGATTTCTCTCAGGAAAGTTGATTAGATACTAAGTGTCAACTTGCGCGCGTATTATGCAACGCGCGGCGAGTTGAGTCATGTGGCGTCATGCTGTGGGGAACTCGGAAACAAGTAAATGCCTAATAAGGGCGAATTATCGTTGTACTACAAATTATGAGGAAACATGGATACAAACGGTATGCTAATAACTCTACCTACCCTAAAACAGTAAGAAGATGTTTTTATTCCAAACTGAGAGATATTTTACGACTTTTTTTTTAGCAGAGAAAAATGTTATAAAAACTGCTAATTATTTGTGTGCATATACTCGCGTCTTCGCCCGCGTAATTCACATTATTTGTTATTAAGTTTGCTATAATTTCAATCCCAGACTTGGTCTACTTGTATGCCTAATTTCATCTCAATCTATTCAATTGTTACCGTGTTATTTAGCAAGAAACATCCAAACTTCCAAGCATCCAAACCTCCAGAGATTCACACTGTCACATTTATAATTCCCCTAATATAGGCTCAAAATAAGTTCGTTTGGAAAGGTCGGCCGATGGAATATTTATCGCATACATGTATTTACAAAGGTTTTACTTAGGTGCAAAATTAGTTTTAAGATGTACCCTTCCAAGCATAGCAACTAAATCTACAACAACAACAAAAACATCACATACAACATAAGCAATCCTGCGAATTACAGGCTATGCTCAAGCTGATCATACACATCTTAAATTAATATTTATATATTTAATACAAATTACTTATATTTTTTTATGTTTAAGTATGCACAACCGTCCGAGGTTTAGTTAGTTATGAAGACATTTGCCACAAACCACTTGCGCAAACGGCGCCAGATCGCTAGTTGTCCTTCGACTCCTTCGAGCCTATTCATAAATCTAACGGCTATATCCCTTCCTACCCGAAAGGTCGTATCTGAACGCAAAGTTTTAGAAAATTCTCTTCTTCTAAATATATAAAAGACGAAACTGACTGACTGACATAACAACGCACAGCCCAAACCGCTGGTCCTAGAAATTCCAAATTAGGCACGGCAAAGGATTTTATAAAAAAAAAAAAAAAAAAATCGTTTATTTCAGACTACAGTCCATAGTTGTTAGTCACATTTACCCTTACCCTAGTGTTAGTTACATTATTTCTAGTACATATTCTTACAAAAAAAATTAAGTAAGTAAATAATAATTAACTAAGGGGTTCAAATAGGGGCTCAAAATTTGTAACAAGAGTCTACGATTTTTGAAGTAAGAGGTTTGAAACATTATGTTTTTGGAAATTCCTCCTCTAAAGGGTTTAAATTGGGGTTGAAAGTTTGTATCGGGACTCTACGATATCCCGGGTAAGAGTTCCCTTGGGAGACTAACGGGAACAACGCGGGCGAAGCCGCGGGAATTTATTAATAAAATCTAAATTCCTCAAATTAAAACAAACAAAAAATACAGGCCCATTTTTACGGTCTCGAAGTTGCTGCCAGGGGCATCGCAACGGTCTCTTGTTACGTCAACCAACTGTTTGGCAGTTCTTTGAACAATACGTATTTAGTGTACTTGGGTCCTTGGGTCCTAAAACTAAGAAAGTACAGCAGAAGACAGCTCAGAACCATAACGGGGGTGTTTACGGGTCACTTCGGGGTCAAAGGACTCCTGACCAAGCTGGGACTATCAGACAATGCTGAATGCAGAATGTGCGGCGAGGAAACAGAGACAATGAAACACATATTGTGCGAATGTCATGCCCTGGCCAGAACCAGAATGAAAGAATTTGGCACTGGTTACCCAGTGCCAGATGATCCGGGCGCTACCAATGGGGTCCATCATCCGATTTATGGAGATGGTGGAACAGCCCATGGCGTAGATGCGGTAAGGGGTAATTACACAAAAGATCCCATTACCAAGACCAAGATAAGATAACATAGGTCCTTTTCTAAAGGTCTGTTAGGTATGAACGCACCTGAGGCAGCGCCGTCATTCAATTCACTTACAAACGACCTCGGCTGCCCACTTTACGCCGATCGCTGCAACACAAGTATTCTATTTAAACAGTACATTAGCATATAGCTTTTAGACCAGTACCCCGCGCCTCCACCACATGTGGGGGTGGACCAGGATAAGATAAAACGAATTACGTTTGATAATGTACTTTATTTCATGTGCGCGGTACTAGAGCTACAGTAAGACTAAAACATAACTACTAATCAAGAGCGCGACAGACTGAATTCGAATATATTTGAATACTCGATAGTTCCAAAAGCTGCCAGTCTGTCACGCATACGGTGAGGTTTGTATATCAGGGTACAAACCTCACAGTAGGCAACGGTAAAGTATAAAAAACAAACAAGTAGGCCACACAGTCCTTCGGCCGTTGAGGAGCACGCGATACGTATTCACACAGACGCACGATCGCGCGTCTGCGTGAGTGTGACCCATTGTAACGAATAAAAAAAAACTATTCCAAATTTCATATCGATAGCAGCAGTAGTTCTTGAGATATCTGGCTGTGACAGACGGACAGACAGACAGAGTCGCACCATAAAGGTTCCTTTTTTACCATTTTGGTACGGGACCCTAAAAAAATAAAAAAAAGAATGTTGGATGGAGTTTTTTTTAAGAAGGGAAAATGCGTTACGCATACCACCAGGGTGCGAGGACGGACCCTGGTGGTTATGTGGGACTCCCTTGTTGACTGATGAGGCCAAGGTTTACCCACTAAAAACCCCTCCATGTGCCGCCTCCGTGCTATAGGGCAAGACCACCGGAACGGTGTAACCACTCCACCGTAGCCTCGCCAGAAGTTAGACTACCTGTACACCGTGGGTACGAGTTACCCGACAAACTTTAACCACGTATTCCTGATGGTATTACAAGTAAATTACGTTATATCAACATAGGTCGAATTTTGTCATTTTACATTAATAGTCTTATGGAACAAAACAAATCAGTAAATTCAGCCCCTCTTATAAACATGTCCTTAAAAGAAAAAAAAGCTAAAATGGAAACGAAAGGTAAATTTTTTGGCCTCGTAGTCGCTTACTATCAAATACTGCGAAGGTTAATTGCTGTTTAGTTAAAGGATTTTAAAAACTATAAGGGTTCCTTTTTAGCCATTTTGGCTACGGAACCCTAAAAACTAGTAAAACTATCTTAGTCACTTTTATATTAGGGCTTGTTACACACTTGGGAGTTTTCATTTAAAAAAGAATGAATATCTCTGAAAGTAAGCGTTTTTCGACTATACATCACATAACTTTTTTTACTCCTAATAGTTGTTAGGTTCTATAGTTAAAGTTTGTCGGGTTACTCGTACCCACGGTGAATACCTAGTCCAACTAAAAAATATTTTTTGCAATCCGACTTATAGTTTTTGAGATATGCACGGACAAATATACAAACATAAATACACTTACGAAATTTGGCACGCACGTTTACAAGCTGGTATAGACTAACATATATCTAAGAACTGACAGTATTAAAAATATTATTGGCAGCGCTAAGTGAAGCGGGCGTGGGTGCCATAGTTTTGCCCGCCCGCCTCGTGAACCCGCCCCGCCGTACACCCGCGTCAGCTAACGTAGGCCCTCAATGAAACTCTACGTACTGGTAATAATACTTGTCTTGTGTCCAAATTCTTCAACAGTGCTAAATGTGTCGGATCGCAATGCGGTAGGTGTGTCTGCAACCGTTTCCTTCCAGTAAACTAGCTCTACTTTAGGTAACGACGTATGAGCCCTTGAAATTGCTGTATAGATATATCTTTTTGAACCTTCATCGATTATACTAGAAAAAGTCAACATTTTTAGGGTGGATTTTCGTCATACAAATTTGTATGCCATACATTTAGTTTGACATACAAATGTCGCGGACGAAAATCCACCCTTTACCTAATTGAATATGGAATTTCGTCTCCGGCAGAAAGGAGAGAACTTCTTAAGAGGACGTTTTTCCTAAGAGAAACTGTACATGATTTTAAGTTCGTTTACCACCTCTTCTCTCGTCACTCAATCGCTCTAAGGTTAACTGGGATAGTTCGCCTTTTTACATCCTACAAATATTATTTCACGAAAGCTGGCGCGAGATTTGTACTGAGTTACAGCTATTTTCATAGAAATTCTGTCAAATCTCACGTCAGTTTTCGTGAATCGACATGTACATTAAGTCACGTTAAATTTTTCAAGGTATTTGTTACTGAAGAGTAAAGAGAATAGACGAGGAAAGAAGGAAGGAAGGAGGAAGGAGGAGAATATGTTGGGTCACCTGATACGACATGACAACTATACAAGAACAATTGAAGGCGAAATACAACTAATAAGAAGCAGAGGAAGACCCAGGCGTGCTGTTATGGATCAAGCTAAAGAAATGTGACGTCGTATCAGGAGCTCACGATGGCAGCAGAAAAGTTACTCCACCGACAAGAGCAAGTCTCCTAAAATTGTGATGATGATGATAATGATGATCAATAGCCATAATAAAAATTGTGGACGGAAATCAAAATATTTCCAGTAAATATATTGGCTTGAACACGCTACTTGACTGTGTCAAATATAGCCATCTTACGACACTCGTTGAACGTTTGCAACACGTGGGCGAGAGGCGGTTTCCTCGCAAACACGTTTACTGGTCACTTCCTTATAATAGCGTGAACGCTGATCGGATTCCTAAATGTCGTGGAAAGGAAAAACGGGCAGTGATCTGTCGTAATGTGAAAGAGTATATTATACAACTAGGGTGCTAAAACAAAGAAAGGCCGAGATCGCAGATATTTGCGGCCCGAGCTGCAGGCAAGGGACGTAAATATGCGATCGAGGGCTCCCGTGTTGTGTACAGCATTTTATGTCTACACTTGGCCAGAAAGCGGCTTTTTCTGTACACGTAGCGTGCGGTACCGGCCCCTTTTTTGGTTTGTCTTCTTGCCGGGGCCTCCGACTACGATCGACTGACGGCATACTCGAAACGTTCTCTAAATGAAAAAACACACACATTACATAACTAGGGTGCTAAAACAAAGAAAGGCCGAGATCGCAGATATTTGCGGCCCGAGCTGCAGGCGAGGGGCGTAAATATGCGATTGAGGTTTTCATTTAGATAACGTTTCGAGGTTTAATGTGTGTGTGAAATTAGGCAATCATCCTGAAAACTAAAGACTTTCCATTACCAACAATGCTTTAAATTAATTGACAAATGTTCACGTCAATTCCTTTCATATGTTTCATAATTATAAATTTACTTTCCTACAGTTCCTTACATTGATGTATATGAGGCAATCGCAATATTGACAGACTCCAAAACGCACCTTTCTAAATAGTGTAACCGTGTTAGCGGGCTGCGCCAACTAAGCTAACCAATACAAGGGCACTGTATCGCAACTAGGTAGATACTCGTACATGATATGTGTTCCTGTTAATGTAGATCTAGTCTGTCGATTTTACGTATAAACAAAGTATGAAGACAAACAAGTAGTCAAACTTCAGCCGTTTAGGAGCGCGAGAGACGTATTCAACACGGTACTAAGTACGATCTGTAAGATTACAGAAAAGAGGTGCAATCGGCTCATCTCAACAACACATATTTAGATAGATTACGATTTGAGACAGTAAGTAACAGATTAGGAGGAAATGTTCACAATTTAGCCGTTTCAACTCCTGCGCAGGAAAACCGCGTCGCTACGTGGCCGGGCGCATGGCTACTTAAATGTAGTCATATTATTATTATTGTATGCATTAGTAGGTTATGTTATGTACGTAAAAACCGCGGGTTCGTGCTTTTCGTCACTTTTTAATGTAACCCATTAGAAAAAGCTTAAAATAAAATATTTAAAAAAATGATTGAATTGTCTCTTTTAAAATACCATAAAACGTATATTCACTGTACATCTATCCATTAGTCTTATTTACATTTCTAACCGACTTCACAAAGGGGAGGATCTCAGGTCGGTTATATTTTTAGTTTTTTCAAAGTCTCCGAGGGTGAGATCTATGAGGAATTCAGGAAACTCCTCAAATATTGATTCCAAGCGCTTAGTGTTTGAATTCCGAGCTTCGGTCCTCTCCTCGCTACAGAGAAGCGCTATTTAGGCGAATCGACTTTTAGACCCACACTTTTGACGTCTCTGCCGTTACCGAAAATGTCTCTTGAGTTACCAAGAAATCGGGCTTCTTATATGTTTTTTTTATTATGTTTAAAAGACGGGACATTCAACGGTGTAACATCCCACTTCCCACTAATATTATAAATGCGAAAGTTTGTGAAGGTGTTTGGATGTTTAGATGTTTGGATGTTTGTTACCTAATAACGGGATAACAACTGGATGGATCAAGCTGAAATTTGGCATGTAAGTAGTCCAAGACCTGGATTGAAACATAGGATACTTTATATCCCGGTAAAGAGTTCCTTTGGGACAATAACGGGAACAACGCGGGCGAATCCGCGGGAAAATGCTAGTAATATTATAAATGCGAAAGTTCGTGAAGGTGTTTGGATGTTTGTTACTTAATACCGGGGTAGCGACTGGATGGATTGAGCTGAAATTTGGCAAGCATGTAAACCAAGTCCTGGATTGAAACATAGGATACTTTATATCCCGGTAAATAGTTCCCTTGGGACAGTAACGGGAACAACGCGGGCGAAGCCGCGGGTATATGCTAGTTCACCATAAATTTAAACATTATTGAAAGGCGTTATTTTATAAGTATAACAAAGATTAAAAGTTGCGGACAGATTTGTGTGGGTCAAAGGGCTATTCATCAGAAATATGTCTGCGGTCACCTCATTCATCTGGCCCTTTTTCATACTAAATGTATGGAGACAGATGAATGAGTCGCAGACATATTTCTGGAGAATAGCCCCAAAAAGTTGACTTACCCATTTTCCAAGGACGCTTCGCGAGACTCTTGAAAACAAAGGTATTATACCATCTTCTCTATTGAAATTAGGATTCAATAGAGAAAATGGTTTGTCTCTACCACCTGCCTGGGATCCCGTATTACATCTCATCAAGGGACGGGCAATACAGCACTGGAAGACCTTAACAATTAACCGTGTTTGTTTTTGTAATAATAGCATACCTAGCGTTTTTTGTTTAAAATTATTTTTGTTTTACATAAGGCGTAGCTAAAAGATTTGTTGGCACGTCTTTCTTATCAGTATGCCTTTTTTGAAGCGACGTTAGTTTCTAAGGTACTTTACACATAAAGCCCACCTGGCGACACATTCAAATTCAAATTCAAAATTCAAATACTTTATTTCATAAAAAACAGGTTTTAGTGGTCTAAGGGATGGAGCCGCCCTGTAAGCAAAAAATTGCCTGTGTCGGGAACATTGATTATAATTTGGATTTTTTAAAGTCGGTAGATTTGCACAACGGTTATTTTGACAGAGAAAATGTATGCTAGCTACGACCACGAACGCTAAAAAGGCTAGACCAAAGTATATAAGACAAACATGTAGTACAGTCAAGGAATTTAATTTACTACCCTTTTCATTGAAATGTTGTTAAGCATTCACAATGCATTAAGGTCGAAATTTCTATTTCAGTAATAGTATTTAAATGTCAATACGTATTATTTGTCACTGCATATTAAAGATAACCTCTTTGCGAAGTCATTTGCTCATCTAATTACGAATACGTGTCAGTTGGTGTCAGTGTCAATCGAGAACATTTTAAAATAATTCCGAATCCAGACTCCGGAAAGTCTACCACAAACGTCGATAATCTAAATTTCGTTATCTGCGTTCCTTTCATTCGAATATTGCAAGAGCGAGAAAGATGGACTTTCTTCGAATTTCGATTCCGCGGTTGTCGACCTTTTTTGATAGTGCCTTGACGTTCCAAATTTCAGTTCACCATGTCAACGTTGTTAATCTGTTACCTAGTTACTGACACAAAACAATGCGTGTGATATGTCAAAGTAAAGTCGTAGTCTAGCTAGCTCTTATGATGACAGTATGCTATACGATATTGGACCTTAGGTGGGTTGGAAATTAAATTCCTTGACTGTACTACCTGTTTGTCTTATATACTTTGGTCTAGCCTTTTTAGCGTTCGTTCTTCGGCTTTTTAGGAGCCCGCGACACGTATTCACGATCGCGCGTCTGTGTGAGTGCGCCATACTGGAGCAGTCTTAAGCATTGCTAAATGTTTGCTTGTGGTGCGTTCGAACACGGCGCGTACACATACTAACGCGCGATGTACCTTTTCGACGAAACGTCAGGGCCTAAAAGTGAATATACGCGATTCAATCCGTTTAAGTTGTTTTATTACAAGACTTGCTGTTTTAGCAAAGTTGCCTACCACACACATCCACGCAACACCACAAACATCTGACGAGGCATACCTCCATGTTGCAACGGACGCCGGGATCAAACCTTGACCCGGCCCTTAACTGCCCATTGTGGATCCACGACTCACAGATTGTGAGACTTTAGATTGAAAGTGATAGGTCGAGGGCCTGGTGCGGACGGAGCGGTGAGCGGCAGCGATTTTGTTAACCTTTGAAATTTTGTATAGATTACATGTGTATTTTGTGGCAGCGTACCTTTAAATTATAATATTTTTTGTTGTTTTGATCTTGTGCTGTCGTGAATAAATGTATTTTCTTTCTTTCTATTTTACCATTAAAACTCTTGTAGGAATATTATAACTGAAGCGAAAGAACTATTTATTCTAAACTTGCATACCTGTTCTTATTTGTTACATACAAAGAATAAGCTATTTGAAGAGCTATTACTGATGTGCCACAGGAAACTTTCCAAAATTGCGGAATTTTTCACATAGGAAAATTTCGGAAAATTCTCATAATTTTTTATGGGAATTGAATGTTTCCGTATCTTGTTTTTTTTTTTAATTTAAATTTCCCATATTTCTTGTAGAACTTTTCGAGAGTTTTTTTAACTTTTTGGAAACTTTCCGCAACTTGCACATCTGTAAGCTAATTCAATAATATTAACTGCTGAATTTCCGTTGTCTAAAACACAAAAAATGTAAACGTAATTAGGGCAGCAAAAAAATAAAACTGAAAACATTTGTTGCCAGTTTGTTGAGTGACAATGACTACTTTCATTAAGTTAGCTTATAATAAAAATAGGTAAAAAAACTTTTTAAGTTAAACGGTTTTATCTTATGTTAAAAAATGTACCAAAAAGTAGAAAATAAATTTAGGACACAAAACTGGATCTTTTCGAGATTTTGACATCTGTTAGGTGGAAAATCGTCCAATAAGCGGAATAACTAATAATCTGGGACTTAACATACTAAATAAAAACGTGGGGCGCAACTTTTAAATAATATTCCTTTGGACGGGCTTTCAAATACATGAGTTTTCCTACTTACATAATTAATAACACCCGCATCATGCCTAGCCTGGATTATAAAACACAGGTAGGTAATATACACATTAAGCAAAGTACCTATGTTCTAAAACCATCTCAAAGTATCAAGCAGTTAGTGCAAACCGCATCAACGTAGTCCAGCAGTTTTCATGTTTATAAGGACAGACAAACAGATGCGGGCAGATATATTGTTTCATAATATGTAGAGATACAGATAGATGCAAATACAATGCGCCCCACGTTTTTATTTAGTATGTTAAGTCCCAGATTATTAGTTATTCCGCTTATTGGACGATTTTCCACCTAACAGATGTCAAAATCTCGAAAAGATCCAGTTTTGTGTCCTAAATTTATTTTCTACTTTTTGGTACATTTTTTAACATAAGATAAAACCGTTTAACTGAAAAAGTTTTTTTACCTATTTTTTTTTGTATTTTCTAGTTTTTAGTTTAATATTCAACTTTTGACTAAAAACCATTGCGCAAACTATTCCTTATTTTAAAATATCCTCATTTCATTTTTGTGAGCCCGAAGAAAGCCAGGAGCTGAATAGTAGAATTTTTCAAACATTAGGTACTAGTAACCCTCTCTAGTTTGGTTGGACTCATTTGGTTGGCATTGATGAGTCCAATACTTTATACTTGGGATCGAGGAACTGATGATTGAATTAGAAAGCGAAAGCTACTTACTAATCAATTTTAAAGGTAAAGTCTCATCTCATTTTTGCGAGTACCAATGACGAGTTTCAGGGTGCAAAACCGATGATTGCACGTTCAATACTGCGGAGCTGGAGAGTAACTTTCTGCGTATCACCAACTACGCATATTATCCCAATGTAGCTCGCACCTACGCAAGCATAAGGACTGAGTTAAAGGCATTTGGGTGTTTGTAAATACCTGAATGTGCTCGCCTTGCCACACTGTGACGATATACTCCTACGGTTTGGGGTTACTAGTAACAGTTCAATATTTTTACTTTCCGTTTTCTCACACCATCATCAGGCCCTTGGCACTAAGTATAACGTACCAGACTTGTCAATACAAACCGACTTACACAAAACTCGTTGGGATTAAGTAACATCAAAATACTTCCATTTTCTACCTCCAAACTCCCTCATCAAACCTTCATCGCCAAACCGCCGCCTCGCCGTTCAATGTAAAGGAATCATCGATACCAACCAAATGAGCCCTAACACGAGGGAGGAGGTAACGATTGCAAATACATGAACATTGCTACACCCTACCTATACCTAGGCAAGAGCCACAATCATCGAGCACTAACGCATAACGTGCACGTGTTGGGCTCGTCAGTACCAAACAAAGAGCTCAAACTCGAATGCGTTGTTAGTAACAGTTGAAGATTTCCCCATTTCACCTCCTGATTCCATCAGCCGACCATCAATATCAACCAAAAAACCTAAACTCGAAAGGGTTAATAGTAACGGTTGAGGATTTCGACTTTCCACCTCGTGACTCATCATCATTGCCTTCGTTAGCAAGCGTAATTTGGACTCATTACTACCAGCCAAAGGAACCTAAATTCGAAGGGGTTACTAAAAACGGTTGACGAGTTAAACTCTCTAGCTCCTGACTCTATCATCAGACCCTCGCCACCATGTATAACGTATTGGGCCCGTCAATACCAAACGACCAACCGTTTGATTGAAGAGGTTAGGTACTATAAACGGTTGAAGATTATCTGCTCTTCATATCCTGACTCCATCATCAGACCCTCGCCATCAAGTGTAACGTAACGGGCTTGTCAATACGAAAGAAATGAGTCCACCCTCGAAGGAGTTACTAATAACGGTAGAAGAGTTGCATTCTCCAGCTCCTGGCACCATCATCAGACCGTCGTCATTAAGTAGAACGTATTGAGCTCAACAGTACCAAGCGAATGAGCCCACACTCAAAGGAATTACCAGTAACGATTGAAGAGTTCCACTCTCTACCACCTGACTCCATCATGAGATCCTCGCCATCAAGTTTAACGTAACGCGCTTGTCAATACCAACCAAATAAGACCAAAGTCGAAGGGGTTACTGGTAACGGTTAAAGAGTTCCACTCTGTACATCCTGACTCCATCATCAGACCCTCGTCACCAGGCTTAACGAATCGGGCTCGTCAATACCAAGCGAATGAGCCCACCCTCGATGGAGTAGGTAGTAACGGTTGAAGGGTTCCACTCTCTACCTCCTGACTCCATCATCAGACCCTCGTTAACAGGTTTAACGAATTGGGCTCGTCAATACCAAGCGAATGAGCCCACGCTCGATGGAGTTAGTAGTAACGGTTGAAGAGTTCCACTCTCTACCTCCTGACTCCATCATGAGATCCTCGCCATCAAGTTTAACGTAACGCGCTCTTCAATACCAAGCGAATGAGCCCAAGCTCGATGTAGTTAGTAGTAACGGTTGAAGAGTTCTACTCTGTACATTCTGACTCCATCATCAGACCCTCGTCACCAGGCTTAACGAATCGGGCTCGTCAATACCAAGCGAATGAGCCCAAGCTCGATGTAATTAGTAGTAACGGTTGAAGAGTTCCACTCTCTACCTCCTGACTCCATCATCAGACCCTCGTCACCAGGTTTAACGAATCGGACTCGTCAATACCAAGCGAATGAGCCCAGCTTGATGGAGTTAGTAGTAACGGTTGAAGAGTTCCACTCTCCAGCTCCTGACTCCATCATCAGACCACCTTGAATTTATCATAATGTTGTATTGTCACGGAAACTGAATCTGTGTGCAAAGTTTCATAGAAATCGGTTTAGTAGAAGTAGTTGAAAAAGCTGCCGCAAGATTTGACCCAAACAAACTTACAAACTTGACACAAACACGGTAAGCTAAATAAAACCGTTTAATTAAAAATGAAAAATGAAATGAAGTGAAAATAAATTTATTGACACAACATGACACGATAACAATATTTAGTAACAATGTAAAACTAGAAGATTTTGACTAAAAACGAAATACTCTAAGTTTACATAGAACAGAAAGTAGGAGCATGTTGGTCAAAGGCATCAAACTCAGCATGTGTTGGGCGTAAGCGCTAATTTTCAGTTTGCCCATCTTATCTGCCCATTTTCTTGTTTGCTTATCTGGCCCATTTGACACTTAATAAGTATAACAATAGTCATAAGAGGAGCAGATACATCCCGTCCGCTCCTCTCCCCAC
Organism: Eudemis profundana; assembly: GCA_947034925.1. NCBI lineage: Eukaryota > Metazoa > Arthropoda > Insecta > Lepidoptera > Tortricidae > Eudemis > Eudemis profundana. The sequence continues at coordinate 16,626,581 of OX344816.1, read as the reverse complement.
CATACCCTCAGTCGACATTATAAAGAGTAATTGAGCGCCGGCGTTAACAGGACATTAAGACAATTATCCAGCTGATGCGCCGGCGCTTCCTGCTTAGTCTGAGAAAGCACGGGCCAAATCTAATTAGGCTCAAGTGTTCGCATTCGCAGTGGTCGTTTTATACACTCAGGAGCAAAAGTTTCGGGTCACCGTAATTCAAATAATAGGTCTTTTTCAATATTTGATACTTGTTTCATTTACGTAAAGGTGGGTTTAGACCAAACGAAAGAATGCACATTCTAACCCCACTCTACCAAATTCTTTGTGTGTACACCTTAATATACTATTTCTCAAACATGGTATGAAATGTTGACATTACGTGCCTAAAAGTAGGCCGCAAAGTACCTCGTTTCCGGTGCGGCTTGACACTTGGCACGTAATGGAATTTCATACTTTTAATTTCCATTCCACATTTATTTGGGCCACAGCATCACGGCATTCAGCCATTAAAAAAAAAAACAAAAAACGATGTTTGCTATATTTTGCAGTTTTATTTATTTCAAATTGACATGAACATAACAAATAACACATTATAAACAATTTTAAATTGCAATTTTAAGTACACGAATACACATTTAAAATATTTCATCTAAATATTCGCGGTAAAAATGTGAACTGAAACAGCTTTTGCATTGTCTATGGATATAATATGTCACATTCTGACAAAAAGTTTGTTATAAAATATTAAGTAAGGTTATTATAGTAAGTTTATTTATTTCATTGCATATTTGAGAAAAGCACTACCGTAAGGTCGGGGTACTTTGGCCAAATATAGGGTAACTTTGCCCTCCTTGTAAATCACATATCTCAAATCTATAGGGTCTGATAATAAACAGAAACGGCCAGCTAAAACCAACCACATGGCAAAGTGCCGTAATTTAAATGCAATAATCAAACCTGGACCCAATTAATCCCTATGGCCAAAGTTACCCCCCAGGGCGAAAGTACCCCGACCTTACGGTATACATACCTCGGCGGGAAATGGGGTTGCCAGCCTCGTAACAATCTGGCCTCGCTTCGCTCGGCCAGCTATATGTACTCGGCCGGCAACCCCTCACTTCTCGGCCTCTGCAGTAAATAAAAACTATTCTTCATAATATCTGGCTGCATTAGCAATATCCGCTAACCCATCATAAAAATATTATTATCTAAAAATGGTGATTTTTGCGATATTTCACTCCGTTAACGTCTTAATTTTTCATGGGTTTGTACGAGTTCGATCTAAACCTGAAATTGCTATTACATATTTTTAGTGTTATTTTTGCAGATAATATCTAGAATTAATTAAAGATCAAAACGGGGTTCAATAATTTCGCTACCCTGGAGTATTTTAAGAAATATGGCGGTATTTCACTGACCCGAAATTTTTGAACGCGAGTGTATGTGGTAATTCATCACGATAATAATATTGACGGCAACTGAAGTTAACGGGGTGCGGCTTGCTCGCTTTTGTACCTATATGTATATAACTAGCTATCCCGCGAACTTTGTTCCGCCACAGTTTTTTTAACGTATAAGATGTTTAATAGCTATTCTGTTATTCGGGGCAGTGATAAATCCAAAAAATCAAAGATCATAAAGATCGGTCCAACCGTTCTCGAGATATAACATAACTAACCCGACTTTGTTTTATATTAAAGAGATGATCCCAAGAAAAAATCCTCTTTACCGGAATGTAAAAGACTTGGTTTACTTTCATGCCATATTTCATCGCAATCGATTCAGTCGTTACCGCATTATTTAGGAACAAACACCCAAACATCTTCACAAACTTACACTTATAACACTAGTCGTGATCATTGTGAAATTTCTAAAATAAGTTTCTGTTGAAATCAGTTCCCATAACATTTCTTTTGTTCCGTTTGTATTTGGAAGAGAGAGACGCAGATATATCACCATCAAAACAATTTTACGCAACCATTCAAAAGCGTGTACGGAGTACAAGTCTTAGGCAACAATGGCCGACCTCCATTTTGATACACATCAACATCATCACCCGCTTTTCCCATTTATTTCGGTAAGTAGGCCCTTAAGGGCTCTTTTACATGTCTGATTCTATTCTTTTCTTTTGGCACTTCGGGTAATGACCTTCTGGTGAGAAGAAGCGTCGGAAGAAACTCATCAGTTTCTCTTTTGAAACATATTAAGCATTACAACAATATGACATTAATACATTAGATTTCTTTAATACATTAGATCTAACTTAAAAGTTTTATGTTAAAACTACATTTTTAGAAATGTCAAAGGCGTCGAAACAAGACAAATAAAATAATAAAAAATAAATAGATAGTAAAATTAATGGAGATTTAAAGAGTCTCCGTTCACAAAATATTATGTTTTGGAGGTGTAAAGGATCTCCAAACGTCAAAATTCAGTTTTCGGGGTAAGCTTTTGACCTTAATACAATATTTGGCGAGTCAGGTTACCTTAGAGCAGTGTTTTTCAAAGTTTGAATCGCGACCCCCTAGTGGGTCGCTGAGCCTCTAGAAGACGGTCGCGAGGGTCGAGAAGGGGGTCGCGAGAGTCGAGAAATCTCAGGTAAAAAGGACATAAGTGTAAAGGAATAAAATTCATGCTAGAAATCGTGGAGGATAGGGGTCGCGAAATATTTTCACGTATAGACTCCATAGTTTGAACCATAGTTGGAGCATAAAAACCTGAGTTAACGATATATAAATGGGTCATTATTTGAGCGTTTCACCGGCCTCACTTTCGTGGACACATTATTGTCGAGATTCCGGCAGATTTTAATGTACTTTAGAGGTATTTATTAGTAGTCCCGGATATGTACCAAATAGCTCGATATGAGACCAAAATCTGAGGGAACTTCAACAATAATGTGTCCACGAAAGTGAGGCGGGTGAAACGCTCAAATAATGACCCAAATAAGTCTATCAAACTGCATTCTCGCCACAGGAAAGTGAATAAATAAAAACCCAAACGGACTCGGAATACTAACACCATAGCTGTATAGTACAGTTCGCCTTGAATACACAATGCAGGTATATGCGGCACCCACGCCTGATTTGCTCATAGTTACGTCACGCATTACCCAATAGCTGGGCCCTTTTACTTTTTAAAAGTACGCTACCAAGCTTTTAAATGTTAGATGGATTGAATGAAAGATATGTACCTATTTGTAAAGTAGGTTAGGAATTTTCTCATGGAGTTATGTTGACGCCTGACATTTCAAAAGGGAAACTCGGTAGACTTTACCAGGATGAGTTACACTGCTTTTTAAAAGAGTTAGAGACCGCCGAATAATACCTACTTCTAATTTATCTTCCTACAAAGGTACATGGCGCGCTTGAATGTGTGCGCGCCGTGTACGAACGCACTACAAGCAAAGTTTAAAAATGCGTAAGAATGCTTCAGTATGGATCGCGCTCAAATAGACGTGCTATTAAGTGCGTCTGTATGAATAGGTGTCACGCGCTGCTAAGCGGCCGAATTTTGACTACTTGTTCGTCTTTGTACTTTGATAATACTAACACAGTCGTGATCAAAAGTATTAAGCATGCCTCTTTTCGTGAAATACATCATAAATTATTATTTTGAGATAAAAAAAATTTAGAATTGTATAAAGTTCTTAAGAATTCAGGAAATTTTCTCATATTATCTATTTACATTTAAAAAAAAGATAGGTACAAACAGCAACACACTTAACTGCCCATTAAAGACAGAGCAGAGAGAAAATGATAACGATTGAAAGAGATATATATATATGTCGTATCGTGATAAAATAACAACGTTACATTAGCCAAAAATATCCGATTATTGGCTTGGATAAAGTCGCAGAGAGGGCGCTAGTTATGACTGACCATTTAGTATTAGATCCTTTTTGAGTAATGCAGGCAGTTTAGATTAACAGGAGGAAATATGACGTTGATGGATGAATTGTCAGTCATCTTTAGAGAATGTACGGAATTACGTGGCTCTTTGGGAATTTATCGTGTAACTTCGTTTATTATCACTGCGACATTTAGATTGTGTAAAGAAAGACATGAAGAGCAATACACCAGTACTCAAACTGGTGCGGATACTGGATTATTGGATGATTATTGGACCATAACCACTAGGGTGGCCAAAGGTGATCCGGAACCCAAAGGTATGGTTGTAGGCCTTCCTCGTCATATATTTGTATTATGTCAACTTCAAATCAAATAACGTTTGCGTATGTGTAATGTGCCTTTGAGCTTTGTCATTGTAGTTGTTTGGGCAAAGTTTTTTTTTCCATACTGTAAATAAAGGTTTTATTTCAACAAGACATGTGAATTTGTCAAAATTATGATTTAGCTTTCAGGCGAACGTTGGGATGAAATAAACTAATTATATTGCTAATGCTTTTATTGGTGCTTCATATTTTTGATATGATGCACCAATATAATGTAATTTATATTTATTATTCATTCATTATTTTCCACGAATTCAATAATATGGCATTAATGTCAATAATGACGTTGGATCAGCCATAAAAGAAAAATTATTGTTTCAAAACTCTTTTGAATAAAAGCCAATTTATACTCATAAACACACGCACACATGCATAACACGACGCCTTCAAGTGTGATTCTCTTTCTTGCAGTATTTCCCATTTTTGAAGTGTATAGTTAACTGTGTTGCTGTTTGTACTAACATAAAAACGAGCTACTGTTTTTGGCCAACACTGTATTATTAATGTTATAAGTGTGCATTTTGCAATTTTTATTAAAAACTTACTCTGCTGACCCATTTTCATCTCTGAAACCATTTACATTTTAAGGAACTTGGAAAAAGCATCCTGTAGGACCTGTGCTGTTAGGTTTGTTTTATAAGTTTTATAAGGACTCTAAATAAGTTAACATTATGATTATGACCAAGGACCATTAAAACAAGAGGACTGTCATTCTCCATACTTTGGATTGTAACCCGACCGCTAGGGGATTTCCGGGCAAAAACTAGATGGTGCTAAAAAACTAAACATTTAACGATGTTATAATTGAACAAAGAAACATAGTATAGTAACAATTAGTTCGTAAACAGCTAATAATAGATAAATTCTAACATTTAAATACTGTTTCACGTTTCAAAGTTGAATAATTGTAAATAATATAATTCTTTTACCAGGCTTATACATAGACGGCGTTGTAAATTCGGGAACAGCTTTTTGTATGCAGAATGACAGTCCTCTTGTTTTAATGGTCCTTGATTATGACAAACGAAACATTTACTATGATTTACATTTTTATGCAACCCGAAGAGATTATTTCCGTACCTGAGAAGCATAAAGCTGTAAGTCCTATTGTTTTCCATACTTACTTACAGTGTTATGCTTCTCAGGTACGGATTTGTGTCTTTCCATTGATGTTTGCGTTTATAAATTAATTATGCAGAATTAGGAATTTTACAATTAGGCATAAAATGTGCAGAATAAACAGTTTAAATAAAACTGTTTGGTTTTGTTGTTGTGAATGATTCATTCATTGATAGTGAATCATTTTATTTCTAGCTTTGCTTTATTTTACATCTGCGTCATTTTTGCGTTTTATAATTTTAACTATGACATTCTGTTCGCTGAGGTGTACCTACAATAAAGAGCATCCGTGTAGGAAACTACGGTAATTATAATTACCGTAGCATTCCACCAGAATGTCGGGCACGTGACGCCATTTTTTTCATACTTCTAGCAAAGTTAGGAAGTATATTTTTGGTATGTCAATACTTTATAACTTGGTTTCTAAATTGATAATGTCATTTAGGACTTTTTATTTGTTTTTAAAGTAGCTGCCATAGCCGTCACGTGCCCGACAAAGTAGACGTTTCCGTGGAATGCCCCTTATATAAATACGGATGTTTTCCGGGTTTTGTCAACGCTGCTGAGGAGTGAGCTAATGTCAGGATTGTCCTTTAAATGTCACTTTTTACTGACATTTGCTTCTATCTGGTAATTCTCATGCTATAGTGGGACTGACACCGCCTACAAAGTTTGAGATCCCGGGTTCAAATCCTGGCAAGAGCAAATATTTGCGTGGCGAGCAGGAGTATTTGTTTCTCAGTTATAGATGTTGTCTATCTATTTAAGTATTTATCAACCTATATGTGTAATATATCGTCATCCCGTGCCCATTAGGGATTGAGTCGATTTGTAATTGGTCCCGCAATATTTTTATCTAGTTTTTCTTAAAGCAAGATTGTAATACGATTTAAAAAAAGTTAAATCCGAGACAGGCTACACGGCCATTGACTGCTAATGATGACAGTAATTAGCGATTAATGACTAGACGGCTTTACCGACAATACTGCCTCGTATCCTGTCCACGAACCCTAAAAAAACTAATTAGACTTAAGGGTTCAATACCGCTTAATACCATATTTCAATCCCCGTATTAACCCCTTGTGCTTTATAAGGCGCAAGTCAGGCCACTCAGGCCTCATATGGAGTACTGTTCACATCTCTGGGCTGGTGCACCAGCTTATCAGCTTGACCCCCTCGATGCCATCCAGAGACGCGCCGTCCGCATTATCAACGATCCCATACTTACTGACGGTTTAGAAACGCTTAGCCTCCGGAGAGACTTTGCATCTCTCTGCGTCTTCTACCGTCTCTATAATGGGGAATGTTCCAAGGAACTGTTTGGGTTGGTGCCTGCCGCATCGTTCTACCATCGTACCACTCGTCATCGGCAGGCCGTTCATACCCATTTCTTTGAATCACTACACTCAACAATGCGCTGGTTCTTTAGAACCTTTCTAGCGTGTACAATAAGGATCTGGAATGAACTTGTTGCTAAGATTTTCCAACTGCGCTACAATATGGGATTTTTAGGGTTCCGTACCAAAATGGTAAAAAAGAAACCCTTATAGTGCGACTCTGTCTGTCTGTCCGTCTGTCTGTCCGTCTGTCACAGCAAGATATCTCAGGATCTACTGATGCTATCGACTTGAAATTTGGAATAGTGTTATTTAGATAAGGTATTGCTATTTTCCATTGTCACGTGTCACGTACTATCTGTCCAGCTGTGCGATTCACAACTTACAAACCGTACATTAGTCACAGTACTATACTACTAGAAACACGTATATGTTCCTCGAAAACATTTGCATATACAAATCATTTACACATTGCCAGTTGAATTTCAAAATTCAGTCTTATGCCATTAATCATAAAGTCGAATCTCTATTGGCATTGGATCTTTATGCACAAGCCAAATAATAAAACATCCAACCAGTTGTAGCAGAATGACATAACTTGGTTTCGTAATAGTGTTTTTCCAATAGATAAGTATGCGATAGGCCGTTTTACGGAAAGGTGACCTCTTGGCCGTATTTTACGCTTAAATGGACTATTCTTTCGTTTTTAGGAACTTCATAGTCCCGCGTCATAAGCGAAAATGGCGCAATGCTCACCCGCTGGCAGAGACTGCATGCAGTCATTGCTTAAGTAGCTGTATCTTTTTTATGTCGTACTAACACTAGGAATAAGATTTCATTGTTTACTAACCATGTATGGACTTAAGTCTGAAATAAATGTTTTTTTTTTATAAGACGGACATAGCATTCGTCAGATTATGTCTATTCTACAATATCTATAATAAAATTGTAGCAAAACCGTTTGTACATTAAATAGTTTTCCATAATAGTAACTGAGCAGTGTTTAAATTCCTACTAATATTATAAATACGAAATATTGGGTCCCATTTTATTTCAATAACCAAACTACGGTTTTGGATGAAAAGGGTAAGATATGCGTCCTCCTAACGACTGTAACCCCTAGTATATGGTTGGCTATATCATTAGAAAACGTCACAGTTTCTAATTACTTACCGACTCTCAACACAACAATAGAGCAAAAACTTCACTATGTGCCGCCTCTACAATAACATTTCATCCCTGCAAAAATGTACTCTATAACACGGATAAAAGTTTGAAAATTGGTTGAAAAGATGTTATGTCACAGGGGCAAACTTAAATGCGGTCGGCATACGTGTTTTTGCAAAAAGCACGTACTGAGGCGACGTACGCGTTGATAACTAATTGTGCGCATATACCTATATGATCAGCTATCTATACTTATTGTTAGCAGTATTTCTGAACGCGGGAAAAGTACACTGCCGCCTTTAACATTTTTTTTCGACACTGAGTTCTATACATATTCAGAATCAGTAAATTTCACTTTCACTTTAGGAGCGCGCGACACGTATTGTGAGAGCAATCCATACTGGAGCATTCTCACGCATTCCTATTTCTTTGCTTGGGGTGCGTTCGTACACGGCGCGCACACATTCAAGCGCGCGATGTACCTGTTGTAGGAAAAAATATTATTAAGTTGTAGAGGGCGTTGGTATCACAGCGCAACGCAGGCTTGTACATCAGTCACTAGGGGTCGTCCACAAAGTACGTCACAGGATTTTTCAGACTTTTAGAGCCCCCCCCCCATGTCACACTTTTTCCTAACATATTTGACCTTGTTAGTATAGGATGTCACATTAGGCTAGACCCCCCCCCCCCCCCCCCCGCCCCCATAGGTGTGACGTACTATATGGATAACCTCTATCAAATAGTCAACTAAGGAACTTAAAATAAATAGCCGGACGTAGCCTCACTTTCAGCGACTGGCGAGTGAAACAGTCCGTCAAACAATCTTCTGTCTGGGGCCCATGCTGTGTCTTCCAGTTCTAGGTATCCATTCAAAAATTTGATTGAATCAGGTTTTACTTTGCGGAAATTCATGTTAATTAAAACAAAAATATTGTTTTGCTAATCCGCGATATGATAACGTGTTAATTAATTAGGGCCGATACAGACGCACAGTCGGCGCGCGACTGCGCAGTCGGCGTGCAGTTGTGATGCAGTTCCCATACAAATCGTAGGGAGTTGCAGTTGGGTTGCAGTCCGTCTGTATCGGGCCTTAGTGCTAGCCCGTTATACAGACTTGGAATGACATGGAATCGTTGTTTCCATCAACGGACGCCGGACGGTCAACATCTCCAGCATCTCCTGAGGGGAATATGTCGGCTTCTACGATAGCTAGAGAAATGAAATTTTATAGCCCTAGGGTACTATTTAAGTACAATTTTTGAGATATAAAGCGTTTCCAAAAACAAAACCGCTCCAGAGATACAAACGGTGTACGCCAGCTTGACGCCCTGTAGCGTACACCGTGAACAGGCCTTATATTTCAGAAAGTTTAAGAGGAAACAGTAAGGTCGCAAGAATTGAAAATTAAGTATTTGTAAAATGTGTCGCTATCCCGTACTGCCCGCCTCTCACCTGCAGAGCGCGATAGAGACAACTGCAGCTTGGACCGAAAATACCTTTTAAAATTTCATGAAAACAACGTTTCGTAGTCCCCTGATTTCTTCCCCAATACTTAACCTATTTAACTAATTTTTTCATTAAACATTAAAGAAAGTCTTTGGCCGTGTTCCTATGTTTTCCTTTTTTTTAATAATCTAGTCAAATTTGTTTTCTGGGTGTGTGAACACAGCGGAAAATCTGGCATTTTTTTTAGGTTTTTGAAGGTTAATATCTCTTTTTTGAGAATCAATTTATCGTAAAAAGGAAAACATAGGAACATATCAATAGTAGCCATAGATTTTTGGACAAAAAATGATTGCTCTACTGGTATTATCCAGGGAGGAAACAGGGGACTACGTTTGTATGGAAAAACTGCCCTCCTGTTTCCTCTTAAGAGTATTATTTTTTTCACCTAGGTATTTCGTCGATGCTATTTGGGTACTATTTATTGACTGCATCAGATACTGAATATCTTTACGATGTACGCCATCTTGACGGGCACAAATTTGGTACTATAGCTTGGCAACTTCGTTGATGACACTCACCTGTGTGCTTTTTGTTCTGTGCAGCCGTAACTACTTACACAAGTTACCGCTAATACGAACGGGGGCCTCCGAGGCCTGCCTCCGTCGGTCGCCGTTCGTGTTGGCGGTAGCTTGTGTAAGTAGTTTCGGCTGCGCATAACAAAAAGCAAATAGGTGAGTGTCACCAACGAAGTTGCCAAGCTATAGTAGCTGCGCGTAATGAGCCACTCCTAACTATGACACTTATTCACGGCAAACTTACAACATAAGTAATCTTCAAGCACTTTGCAAACAATACGTATTTTCCTTGGATTCAACATGGCGTATGCAACTTAAGTATGACTTATTGAGGCCCTTTGGACGAAGTGACCTTACGCGTGACGTGACCCACTTTGTCCAAACGTGGGCCTAACGTGGGGTTACCGACCTGGCCAGCGGAGCGGATAATTTGGCAGGGAGTGTCTTTGCTGTGGGCTCGGCTTGGACAAAGAGTGCGCAGGAATAGTGCGCATGATTTTTTATGACGTAAATAGATCCCTTTTGTGGGTATGCAAATACATAAAATAACTAAAATTCGTGAGTGGCGTCCCTATCTCAGAAATATCGCAATAAAGTGAAATATTCACCACTTTTAAAAACATTTTTGCTTACATATTTTTTAATAATAAATATCAATTAGGTACCTACTGTAATATAATCCAAGTTACAAAAAAACGGTTCATTAATTTTAATAATATAAAATAAAAACCATGTTATTTATTTTCTCGAAAACCTGCAGCTTTTAATATTTGATGAAATGGCATCTTATATCTGAACAAATAATCAGCGAAATTCAATCAATTTGATGTCTAGGACTGAATCTTAATACACATTATCCCGGCCGCGAGCTCCTGAGGAGTTCCAGTCACTTCCGACGTACAGCAACGGGCCCGGATGCAGGCCCCACTGCAGAGGCTCCATCACCGGCGTGGTTTAGCGGGAATGCCTTTTTCCTTCTGAGGGTCCCGCGAGTCTCACATAACCCCTCCCGAAGGGCCCTTTTAAGGGCCTTGTAAAGGGCACTGGTAAGGGTCTGCGAGGTATGCGTAATGCATTTTCACACCGTCAACAAAAAATAATTCTAATACACACGGCTATACCCTTTTCTAAGGCTTATTTTTATCAAAGCCCTTTGATACCATACGTATCAGTAGCGTGGAGTCAAAAGAACTCGATTCCTACCGGTTTGCCTGATGTCAGGGATTTGAGCACCTTACTTATTCTACAGCTCTTAAAGAAAATGTACGCCAAATCTGCACCGGCTTGCCCTAGGATATCTTTTACGCCACGCCACTGATACGTATAGTATACATACTAAAAAAACTCAAGATCATTTCAAGTACAGGTCGACTCACAAGAGCTGACACGGATTTCGTATGCAGCCAGTGCTTATTTCATACTTAGTCTGCGCCAGCTTGTGAATCGACCTGTAGCACCCAACATAACGCAACCTACTTTAACCAAATCTTGCGCAGTGTCATCACACGACTATTTACCTCCATTAAGTGCCCTAAAATCAAAATGGCCTCCACCGGCCCTATTATTGTCGCATTACATTAACATCTTCCTAGTGTTGCCAGATTTATATTTAGTTTTTTTTTCACGTTAGAAAAATCGTGCGTGCGCCTTGCGATTTCAAGGAAAAAAAGTCTTGAAACGGGAAAATATATGTCGTGTTGTCTTTAAAACTTACTGAAATAAGTGAAGTTAACATAATATTACCGTCTCATTTCCTAGACGTTTTCTCTTACTTAACGTTTCGCTGAATAAACCTAAACTATACCAAGGACCATTAAAACAAGAGGACTGTCATTCTCCATACAAAAAGCTGTTCCCCGAATTTACAACGCCATCTATGTATAAGCTTGGTAAAAGCATTATTTTATTTACAATTTTTCATTCAACTTTGCAAACGTGACACAGTATTTAAATGTTAGAATTTATTTATTATTAGCTGTTTACGAACTTTACGAACTAATTGTTACTATACTATGTTTCTTTGTTCAATTATAACATCGTTAAATGGTTAGTTTTTTAGCGCCATCTAGTTTTTGTCCGGAAATCCCCTAGCGGTCGGGTTACAATCCAAAGTATGGAGAATGACAGTCCATTTTTTTTTTATAACCATACGCCATTATAAAGATTTTTAACGCGGCCTACTTATTTAAAAAAAAAGTATCTGGCAACACTGCATCTTCCTCTGCCCTTTGAGTTCTCATCGACCCAGATACTCAGTTTGCACTTCACTTGTACTAGCTGCCATAGCCGCCAGGTGCAAACTTAGCGTAACCGAGCTAACCTTACAAGAACCTTGGTTTTTGTCCGTCCGTTAGTGCTATTGAGCGCAAATGGGGCGTGACATCTGTTGTTGGAAACATTTTGGCATCATTACGTAATGTAAACATATATTGCTACCTAGTCTTTAAGGAGCCTTAGGCTATTGTCTTTTATAATGAGTCTTGTTTTTTCGACGTTCAGAGCTGTTGTCTTTTAATAATATCCAGTTGACACACCTGGCCATAAAGTGGCAATTACCGCACGCTACGCGTAAGGAAAAAGTCGCTTTCTGGCCAAGTGTAGACATAAAATGATGTACCTACATGACTCGGGAGGTTATTACCTGCTCGGGCCGCAAACATCTGCGATTTTGACCTTTCTTTGTTTTACCACCCTAGTTGTGTAATGTACTATTTTTTTGAGTCATTTTGTATCAAACATCAGTCCAAACAAAATTTTCAGATTTTCGGCAGTTATCGCGGTTTTTGCTCTGGTTTTCCACTTCACGCAGAGACCAAATAATTAGATGCACCACCATTTAAAACTCATACAGTCACTATAAGGGCCGATACAGACGGACTGCAACCCAACTGCAACTCCCTACGATTTGTATGGGAACTGCATCACAACTGCACGCCGACTGCGCAGTTGTGATGCAGTTCCCAAACAAATCGTAGGGAGTTGCAGTTGGGTTGCAGTCCGTCTGTATCGGCCCTTACGTTAAGGATCGATTTCAAGCGGTTTTCTTTTCATGTATGTATCTCGATTTTTACCGTGAAGGACTATCGTGTGACGACAACTTTTGATTAACTCATGTGTAGCCTCGATACCGTTTATCGTTAATAATAAAAGTTTACTGCGATCACGACGCTTCCTGATCCGTAACACTAAAGTGATATATTTTGGCCGGTACTGTAGGTTTCAGTGGCGTGGCGTCCAAACAACTCGATTCCTACCGGCTTGCCTAATATCAGGCATTTGAGCACCTTATTCTACAGCTCTTAAGGAAAATGTATGTCAAATCTGCACCGGCTTGTCCAAGGATTTCTTCAACGCTACGCCACTGGTAGGTAAAGAGTAAAATTTTACTAAATATTTCCAGGAAAAATAAACAAATGATAAAGCAAAGCTAAAGCTATGTGAATTTCGTTCCGGAAAGTAAAGTATGAATTTTACACAATTTTTACGCCAAATATGGATAAGCTGAAAGGCTAAAGGCTATCAAAAATACAGAAATAAGCTACCTAATATTTTACAAGCTAGCTAAAATTCCTATTTTTTTAAAAGAACGACATGTCAACATTCTTTGATAACATTCTAAAAACATTGTCGAGCTAACGGTATTTTAAATGCCAATGGATTTTATAATTGCTCGCGTATTTTGTCATAAAACCTTATTACGTCACACCAGACTGTAAGTGGAGTACTCAAAATCGTGGAGTACTATCAACTCTGATAGGAGAAAAACTGTGTCCTAATATTTTTTATTTCCGTTCCGTTACTTTTCCATATACACTTGTAAGACGGTAACTGCCTATGTGCCTATTATTAGATCTATAAAATTTGTTCCTCCAGGGTTAAATAATAGGCAAGTCGGTGGGAATGAGAATCGAGTTCTGTGGACACCCCCCCGGTACTGACTTGGTTTAACATTACATCTCAAAACTTTTTTGTTAAAAGAACTGTGTTGCGAGACTTGCATCATTTTACATGTAATGTTTTTGATAGGATCATTTATTTTTGTGATCTTCCTTTATTTATTACATTCTAATCCATTCTTTTTCCAATTTGAATTGCAAAACTAACTTTGTAATCGCATGTATTTGTATAGGATTACAAACTTATGTGTGCAGTTGTGACTGAAATTGCAATATTTGGAGGTTTTTTAGGACTTGATAGCCTAAAACCTAACTATGTTTAAAATTTCGAGCCTGTGAGTCTGCTAGAAGTACGTTAGAATTATGATGATCAGCAGTCAGTGAATCAGTCAGTCAGTCAGTCAGTGACAAAACTAAGGAACTTTGACATGAAATAGTTCTTAAACTACACGTTCAAATTGAATGATATTGAGAATTTAGCCATTACAAAATTACGGGAGGCTGAAAATGGCCTGAATGGCTTCGAGAAAAGGATGGTACGGCCATGCTTTTGTTTTGCTTGACTTGGCGGGGGCACCGCCGTGACCCCAGATGAACACTTTGGGACACTGTTTTACTTTTATCAGCTACTCTCACCGTGTGTTAATCTCACTGGTGTATAATATAGTATTATATCAGCATTAGTGTACCTAAGACTGGTGGGAAAAGCGCCCGCAATCATCCATATCAGCACCACGTTCTCACGTTTCAAATATTTATCCGAATCACACGTGCAACGCTCCGGAACAATCGCATAGTTCCACGCCTCGTCAGCGCCCGCGCAGCTTAGGTGGAAACCTCGACGTTATCTGAAAAAGGGTCTATAAATTTATGGAAAAATGTAATGGGTCTTGTTTTGAAGAAAAAAAAACGTTTATTGTATAGGGACCCCCTTTAATTCTTGATTTAAAGGTGGTATTCCACCGGCAGGGCGAGACGAGACGAGACGAGGATTGAATTGAAATTTGTATCAAGTTGCGCGATGCGGGAGCGGCGATGCGCGAGGAGAGGGTTGAAAACTTCATACAAATTTCAATTCAATCCTCGTCTCGTCCTGCCGGTGGAAAACCACCTTTATTCTCTTTTGGTCTTTCCCGTTCACGGGACAATGGTGTCCCGGACCTTTGGGTTGGGAGGCGTGCGCGGAGCTGAAGCCAACGCGTAGAGGCCCTTTCGAAAATTTAATGAAATGCTAAGTGTACACCCAGCGGATGCTGTCTCTGTCCGAGTCGTGGGACGCACACAGAGACAGCCCCCGCCAAATGCAAGTGCTATTGTTGATTAATGGAATCTATCTCTACTGGGCTATGGTGGTATTCTCTTTTTATAATTAGATCTTTTAGCGATAATTAAAATACCAAGTCTCTATCTATTATGTTACGGTTCAAAAGATACAGTCCTGTGGCTGACTGACATAAACACGGACCTGTGACTCACGGACAAATGGATAGACAACGGAGACTTAGTAATAGGGTTCCGTTGGCACCCTATGGGAACGGAACCCTAAAAATGGACATCTACACCATTTCAATCAAAAAACAATGTTTCAAATTAATACTTACACGACAGAGTTACTTAAAGTTTATGTTCAACGAATTCCAAAACTTGTACATGTATTCATGTCAACATGCTAAAAAATAAAAAAAAACACTTGTATAAATAGTAAAGCGAAATCCACCATAATAACGATCATGTAATATCGATACCTTTAGACATAAAGGGTTTAAGCACCATTAATGTCAACGTCGCTTACGCCCTTTGTTTTTCTAAGTATCGATAGGTATACGTGTCTGCGCATGAGAAATGAAACCGTGAGTCATGGCGGCATGGAAAGTCGATGTTAGGTAGATGATTTGATTTAGTTGACTTCCGATAGTTACGTAACGTAACTGGTGACTAACTAGGAAAGTATTAATATTGATGATATTAATGAGATGTTGATATCGCCGCCAACTAGCTTAATTAGCCATTTGGTTAACTGCCTAGCCTTTTCATTAAACGGCGCCATTTAATTAAGTGCCTGGATGAACATGGGACCGTCTAACCCTTCTATCAAACGGCTAGGCAAACTACTTTCGTTCGACAACATTAAATAACCCGCCTAGCCGAGTCCGTCAAATTTTAGTTGTATAAATCTATTCTGCCCTAGAACCTGACCTAACATGGGGGTACGGGGGGGCGGAACCCTCCATCAGGGGGGCTAGGGGGGCAAAGCATGGAAAAACTCCTTTTTTTTGGTTAGGTTTGTTAGTGAGCTTGTCTCCCTCAGAGCAGAAATAGAAGCCCCGCGCAGCGGGCCTTCGTCGACCTACTGGCGACTCTGGCACTCATAGTTTAGTGAAAATGCTACCCTGTTACCCAAATGGCTAATGAAACTAGTTGGCTGCGACTGATATATGATTTGAATTAGGTGTTTTTACGTAAATAACGAGTTTTCGGAAAAGGGTCGATTTCAGGAGTTTTTTTGTTTCATTGGTGTCATTCGATTTTTATCGCGAAGGACTATCGAAGTATCGAGTAACGACGACTTTTGATTAAATCATGTGTAGCCTCAATGCCGTCTATCGTTTATAATAATAATAAAAGTTAACTGTGATCACCAACGCCTGCTACTAGTTTTGCTGGAACAAAAAAGAATGCTGCTTGAAAAAAGCCGCCCCCTTCGCCGCGCCTTTGCTGGATGAAAAAAGCCGCCCCGGTCGAAAAGCCTTAAAATCGACGCAAAAATTTGGCAAGAAATCTCATCCAGAATGCGACTAGTTAAAAGAAAAAACTTCAGGAACCTACCATCCTCAAGATTCCAGATTATAGAAATAACAATGCTAATAAATCTATTTTGCATTCCGCGCGAAATCTCAGCTATAATCATCAGGTACATACTGACTCATTGACTCATTATATCACAATGCAGTTGTACCTTAGATACCGTACTTTTAATACGAACGCTGTTGAGTCAGGCCAGGCCGCAAGAAATCGTGAGTGTTTTTTTAATGGTGTATTACTTGACCTCAATTCTTTGCCGTGAGGTCTATGGTGAACACTTGCACAGTATAATACCAGTAAGTTTTGTTTGCACAAAAGGTACATCGCGCGCTTGAATGTGTGCGCGCCGTGTACGAACACATTACAGGCATAGTTTTAAGAATGCGTGGGTGTATTTAAAAACGTAATTTCGCTGTCATGACATATTGCCGAATACGAGTACTGAGAAGATTCTGCCTTACTATTGGCACTTTTGGTTACAATGTAGAATCTGTCAAGTTCTACCAAATAACCAACGAATACCAGTCTAGTGAGGAGGAATCTTTTAAATATTTGTAGCCAGAGAAATTATGTCTTTGAAAATACACGCGCGTAAGAATGCTCCAGCATGGAGCGCGATCGTGCATCTGTGTGAATAAGTGTCGCGCGGTCGTAAACGGCCGAAGTTGGACTACTGGCATTGCCTTTGACGACCGGTTTAGCCGAGTGGTTAGTGACTGCCTATGAAGCTGGCGGTTCTGGGTTCGAATCGCGGGAAGAGCAAATAATTGTGTCATTTGTGTGATGTTTGTTTCCGAGTCTTGGGTGTTTTCTATGTATTTAACTATTTGTATCTATTAAGTATATCGTCGTCTAGTATACATAATACAACCTTTATTGAGCTTACTATGTGACGAGTTCGATTTGTAGATTGTCCCCTAATATTTATTTATTGCCAGGAGTGCCTCACTCCGCGATTTCGCCGCGGCGCTTAGCCAGCGACCAGAAAGAGCACGCGTTATGCGATAGAGAGAGACGGTCGGATCCGGTGCGTTCCGTCCGTTGGTCGGACCCAAACGTCCGTTTTGTAAGAGAGACTTCTATACGTAATACCTACTATTAGTTATTCTATGGTATTGCTATGAAAAGTTTATTGTCTTTGCAAAGTAATCTCTTGTAATTAGGTTTCTTAGTTTAATGGACTACCAATGTCTTCTTATGTAATTATGTGAATTAGTCTTTGCAAAAAGCAATCATAATGCATTAATGTTACTTATATTAAGTCTACACGGTGGCTTCCTTTGTGTTTAGCTATGAAAATATTAGCTTAAAGAATATTACGTAAACCTACTTACAGAGGTTATTTCAAATTATTTTCATAATAAGGTCAAATACTTAATTATAATAAATTAATAATTATTATGGCAATAGGCTATTATGAATAGAAATGTATGCAAAATATTCTTATTTTTTATATATATATTTTTTCATTTATTACTGCCATATTCGTATTATAATTCTGAAGCTTGCCAAAAAGGTCCTAACTTTTTAGATATACGAGTATTTTAGTTGTAGGGGTTTAGTTATACATGGTATATTTTTACTTCACGTGAAGGTACATAGTTTTTGTAGGAATTTTAATTTTGAGTCAATATTTATCATGAACTGTTGTACATTTTTATGTATGTTAGTGTAATAAATAGATTAGAAAAATGCACGAGTTATTAGCTGTTACGATAAAATATTATTTATAATTTTTTTCACCTAATTTTTCATTCATAACGAAATACTAAAATCACTAACTACCAAACAGTACGGACAAAAACAACGCTCACAAGCCCTGGTTCTTAGTTGAAAAAATGACAATCACCTATTGTCAAATATTAGCAATTTATATTGAGACCTCCTTATAAGCCTCATGTTTGACCTCAATCTCGAGGGCAGTGACTCTACGGATCATAGCATACGCAATACTTGTCCAAAAACGAAAGGCCACAAATACTACGAGGTGCATCTTTTATCTTTGTCTTTTACTATTAGGAGCGTGAAATTAAGTATGAGTGAGGCCCCAAAGAGTGGGTGGACACTTGAATAGAGGGGGGCTTCAAATCCCCTCTTAATATGAGGTTTCGTCACAATGAGACACAAAGTTTCTACTTTGGATCCCCACCTTACCCATGAATTTCGACATCGTAATATTTATACTGTTTTTCTACTCTATGTATTATTGAAAATCTTAAAGTATTTTTATATGTAATATTTTTAGGATAATTTAAAAACTTTCAGATGTAAGCCAATAAATTAGGTTTAGTTTGTTCTATAATATTGAAACGTTAACGTTCTTAGAGAAAACAAAAACATAATGACTGGATTATTGTGAGAACCAAAACTTATGACTTATAAAAATTATGGGAGACGATATAGACAACTTTCACTATCACAACTGGTCAATGTATTATATTTATCGATGTTATCCGTTTTCGCAGGTGCTAACCAGGGTTAAATGCAAATTTGACCAAAACACAGCTAAAACTATAAAGAAGGACGTATAATTCTCACGAGTGCTTCAAGGTAAACGCATAGCAAAATGAATAGTACTTTGTATGCGAAACTAGGTTGCCTTGGTGATACTAAATGTTAGGCGAATTAACATTCTTGCTTACGTTCTATTACGTATTGTTCGGTGCAACCAGTGTCAGGTTTGATATAATAGTTTTGACTTAACGTTGTTTCGCATAATGTTTGTTTGTCATAATAATCAAGGCTATTCATGCATTGCCAAATTTTATCATACTTATTTTTTGTGAGGCATATAATTATATTGGGTTAGGTTAGGTTGGTAACAGACAACCATAAAAAGTTACGGCAAAAAATGTTAGACGACTAACGTCACTAACTAACGTTAGTCGTTTATTTACTTAAATTTGTAGGTGCTTAAGTTTTAATTTATTAAAATGGATAGGCCTCATTTTTAAAGTCGCATGACTGTTAAATATGTCCATATGGATCGGACAATCAAATGCAAATGACATAAGAAAAAATAAAGTATATAACTATGTCATTTGCATTCGATCATTCGATCCCTAGTTATGCCACTTAAATAAACCATTAATACAAGTATCAATAACAATTTAATAAGATGATTTCCTCTACTTTTTCGTTCAAAGCTTTATCTAAGTCTATCAAGCTATAATTTTAAACGACTGCATTCAGTTTTTATAGACGAATCATAATCATAACTTTAATTAGTGGTTTATTCGTGACCAATTTGGGGTTTTTTTTATCTTCAGTAATCGCTTAGAGTCAACAAGAAAAACTAGGTAATTAGTATGATGTCATTTATTACAAATTTCTGACACTTCACAACAAAAAAGGTAACTTAAAGACTAGCTCTCCTTATAGATATGTTTTTGAAAAATATAAATCTTTGAAAAACACATCCACATCGTATAAAAATCTAATAATTATATACATTTTAATATTGTGATTTATAAACTTATAACTATTTTTATACTAACACGTGATAGTTTTTGCATGCAAAAAATATTTTTACTCATACTACATGATTGAGCTAAATGTGCACTCAGTATGTATGACGACGCACACAAACTAGGTGCAAACTTAACTTGACCGTGTTATAAATTATATAATCTGATATATATTTGTACCTATTACGTTTCTTTGGCATGCGATAACATTAAAGAAGATATATCTATAGAATAATGGTGGTATATATATTAAAACTAATTTCCATATGAGCAGAAAATAAAAAACTTACTCTAAACATCCAAATACATTATAGGACGGAAAAATGATCGCAGTTCCAAAGATATATATCTAAAACAAACATATTGCATAAACTATTGCATAATATACTTCGCAACCAAAAAACCGGAATGCATTGGCACTTTGACATTTAAGACACTTCTACGAAGTAATAAATAACACACAGAACAGAACACATTGCGTAATTTCCATCTTCGGCCAAAACCTATCAAACATACTACGTTTGACCTCAAACGTTTTCACATAAACGGCCTTCTCAGTAGATACGTAAACTGGTCGTCCATGGCTCGCCCGCTTTCATGCCAGCTCCGAGCGCTTCTTGCGAAACACGCTTTGGACGAGGTACAACACGAATGGTTTTATAATTCGTCACGCATTCAGCTCGGCAGCCCGAGGTCGTCAAAGACATATTTGAATGTGTGTCCATTCGAAAAACTACCTTAAAGCTCACAAATAAGGCTCAATTTCAAAGAATTGACTAATTGTAAATAAGCTGAAGTCATACAATTAACCAGGTATGATATGAATCATTGAGTTAAGAAGGATTTGATTAAAACCACTCAAGACTGGCATTTGACCCCAGGCGCAGCCGAGACTCCAATATGGCAAATTAAAGACCTTAACAGTAATTAATAGCTAGAAAAGAATGCGGAGATCTTAACATTAAATAATAATTACTATATTGTGAATTGATTGTCAAGTTGCCTGATTTTCCTTCGAGAAGGAAACATGGAACTTGAAGCAAAGTATAATCGTGATGTAATACAGAATCAATTATGCGTCGGCACATTCCATTAAAGTATATTAATCAAAAGCTACTTTAGACTTTAACGCTTTAGATTTAAAATCGAAAACTGCTTGAAAGCAAATGCCGTGGCGCTTTGATTATGACTACTTCACAAACAGGGATCTTAATAATCAGACTTGATCGGGTTATCGGTTCGGTTCGGATCGTAACCTAAACATTCGGCGGTATAATACTGGCTAAACCAACTACTAATACTAGCACTCTGTCTCACCCTCTTTCTTCTCAGGGATATAGTGTTCCACCTCCCGGAAGAGATGGAACAGTCTCCAAGCGACTGCAACACCGGCGATCTCCAATATCATCATGAGTAAGGAGGCTGCTGCCACTGAAGAGCTGATGATCTTGGTGTAGACTGCAGCTACCTTCGCGCAACCAACTCTCTCATTAGCTTCCTTGTCCGTGAAGTCGCACAAAGCCTGGTAAAGGCTGTCATGGCAGCAGGAGAGAGGAAGGTCGTTCCTGAATGCTCGGTAATCTCGCGCGTCGTTGGCCCCGCAGCATTTCAGCTTCCTCTCGATCCACTCGTATTGCCTCGCATGCTCCTGGTTGTTCTGGATGTTGTAGAACCCATCGTACACTGTGTCCTTAATGAACCGATCCGTATCTTCACCGTCTACATACACAAACACTAGCACTGCCGATAAAACTTGGAAAAGGATGAGGAAGCTCATGAAACCTCCGTAAATCCCCAATAGTCCTCGGCTTTCCCTGGTAGCACCGCACCATCCACAGAAGGCGATCATGATTATCATGACTCCGAAGACAATGAAGAGCCACGGCGCCACTTGAGGCCAATAGACTCTCCAATCAAGGAGGTAGTGATTCATGTTCCGAAGGCGGACGAACTCCATTAGTTGCACGAAGAACCATATTCCAGTGATCGCCGTGGCGAGGCCGAACACCGCGTAAATGATGTTGACCACGTAAAGCACGTTCTTCATAAAGTCCTCTTTAGCCATGGCGACCGACGCGCGAGATCGTTGTCGACGAAATGAGGCGGCCGCGCGCGTGCCACCTCTTTTATAAACGCTCGAAGGCCAGAGAGCGAACCAGTCGTGTCGTGACATACATAAGATGATGCGATATTCGATGGAGGTGAAAAATGTTTTGATTACGTAACCTTAAGCTTTGGAATTTGGATTAGAAAGCTAACGTCCTAGAATCCTAATTAATATTAGTCTAACAATTTTTTGTTACCTACAAATGATTATCGATGACTCATACGCCTTTTAGATCGGCGTTATGCTAATGATAAATGCCATTATGCCTACTAAGCTAATGATTAAATAAATAGTGTCAAATGAGCTTAAGCTATGTCACAAGTCTTACAACACGTCATTATTGCGTCATCACGCCCTTTTTGTTTACAAAAAAAGTTACTTACTCTCGCTTTCCTGAGAGTAAAAACTGACACACAAAACACAATCTTACACAGAGGTATTAGAGTCTATATTTACAGCAGCACCTTTTTGCTCTCTAATTCGTGTCTCACGTCTATAACTTGGGGCTTCCTGTTTTTAATGTTCTTGGACACTGCGAAGGCGACGGCAAGGGTAATCATCCCAATTATTGCAGTAAAGATGGACACTCCAGACAAAGCTTTTATCCCGATCCGCGCATACTGAGCGGCCACCTCCGAGCATCCGTGTCTTTCGTTCGCCAGCTTGTTGGTCGTACTACAGTCGATCGGGTAGTCATCTAGGAAGCCATACCTGATGACGTCACAGCACGACGTCGGGAATTCATTCCTCCAGCTAATGTAATCCCTAGGGCTATCGGCTCCGCAGCAGTATAGACGCTTCTCGACGTTCCCAAAGTACTTTTCCATCTCAGGGTGGTCTTTCATTTGGGAATAGCCATCCCAGATCGTGTCTCTGATGAAATTGTCTGTTCTAGGTCCGTCGGCGCAAGCGAGCGCGACGATCGCCATAGCCATTAGTAAAAGGGTAGCTACTGACACGAAGATCCCATACGTAGTGACAATGGACTTACTGTTTTTCTTGGCTCCTCTATATCCACAGCAAGACGTGAAGATCACAAACAGAGCACTAACGAAGAACATCCACGGCACAGCCTGCGGCCAGTAAACGTTATAATCCAGTAGGTAATGATTGCTATTGCGAAGGCTTGTGAACATATTGATGTAGACGAAAAACCCGATGGAACCACATGCCAGGATCAGTCCGAAGATCGTAAACACAACGTTCAGCACGTGGAGAGCGGTTTTTTGAGCCATTTTGTCACTACACTTTTAAACTTGAAATACTGATACACGGCGCGTGCGTCGTTACCGAAGGCGGACAATTGAATGGCGGTCGCGTGCGTTTAACTGATCTTATAGCAAGTATATAAGTATTGTGTTCGCGATCAAGGCTCTAAGGATACGAGGAAAGATGAGTCATTATCCATTTTTATAGGTGCGAATGCGTCATCAGTTTTGGCAGTTTGTAGGAGTTTGTGGAAAACTTTGATGGTGTACTCAACTTAAGGATTCAAAATAAAATACCTTTATTATAGACAGTAGGTTTAATAATATAGTGGTACAAGTAAATTGGTTGTAATTTACGGCAGGTAAAGTTTGATAAAAGACTGAATGAAATACAAAAACAAACTCTTATTTTCAAGCGTTATGAATTATGATATTATTTGCGTAAGTTTTCCTTATCTAAGTAGCATCTAAGTATAGAAGACAATAGAGTAGGTAGTTAAATACAGGTGGACGATATTATGTTTACACTGAAGCGATTTATATCAATCCGTTTTATGCAACCAGATATCTTTGGGTAGAACTGTTATTGCTCTCGAAGAAACAAAAGCCTTGTCAACAAACATACAGATTTCAAATTATGATTTATATTACCCGCTACTGTCCCGTTACTGTCCCAAGGCAACTATTTACCGGGATATAAAATATCCTATGTTTCAATCCAGGACTTGGTCTACTTGCATGACAAATTTCGGCTCAATCTCCAGTCGTTACCCCGTTATTTAGGAACATACATCCAAATATCCAAACATCTTCATAAACTGTCACATCTAAATATATAAAAGAAGAAACTGACTGACTGACATATCAACGCACAGTCCAAACCGCTGGTTCTAAAAATTCTAAATTTGGCACGTAGGTTCCTTATAAGATCTAGGGGTGCACTAAGAAAGGATTTTTCAAAATTCGCCCCCTAAGGGGTTCAAATAGGGGTTCAAAATTTGTATGGAGAGTCTACTATTTTTGAACTAAGAGGTTTGAAACTTCATGTTTTAACTTCATTAGAAAACAAGAAAAGTGATTTTACTGTTTTTCCAAATTCACCCTCTAAAGGGTTTAAATAGGGGTTGAAGGTTTAAAGGGATCAACGTGGGCGAAGCCGCGGGAAAATGCTAGTTTATAATATTAGTAAGATTAGTGGGATTATGGGAAACATTATATTTTGATGACTGTTTGAGTTTTTTGAGTTTTGAGTTTGAGATGATGTGTTTTTGATGACTTTCCCGACAAGTGACAAAATATCGATTTAAAAATAATTTCAAATAAGTTTTTATTACATTAATTGTGAATTTACACTTGAAAATACTAAAAGATTTGGTAGGTAGGTATGTGGTTCAACCACCCTAAAGACAATTAAACGTTATTGCGTGATCCCGCCATATTTAAATTAAATTACAATGATATCCATCGCTAAAATTACGAATAGTGGGGAAAAACCCGAGGAAAGAATAGTGGTTTTCAATCTTTTACCCGACTGCGGTAAAGCCCAAAAGGAGAGTTATGTGTTTGACCTGTATGTATGTAAATATGTATGTCCGTTCCTGTGTCCGCTCGTAACTACTCAACGACACGCCCGATTTTCATTATTGATACTTACATCATTAGATTCACCTTGATGGCGCGTGTTTTTTTATTTAGTATAAATGTAGTTATTGAAATTGAAAAAATATTTCAGGTAATTTAGCCCAAAAAATGATCCTTTTATTTCCCATAAAGTTATGACTCATAAAAAGTAGTTCTTTGACATAATTATCGAAAGTCATGAAGTATTTTTTCTAAGGCCTAGTCATATTTTCAGAATATTTTAAAGTAAGTTTGTAAACTGTGGGTACGGGAGATATTCTCAATAATTACTGCCTTTTCCACATAACAATATAAATATAATTTTCTCATGAAAAAAAAACCAAAGGAATAATAAAGAGATAAGAGACAGCGACAGTTCTAAATAGACAACAACTTAACCTTGCTAACCTACTTATTTACATCATTAAAAAAGGTGTCGCCACAAAACTAATAGGTTCTTCTAAAAATATATATTTCAGAGACAATAAATATTTATACTAAAAAAACCCGACCGCGGTGCACTTTGAGTGCATACAATCCGCTATTTTGACTAGTCGCGCCATCAAGACGAATCTAATGATATATCATTTATCAAAATCCGTTGTGCCGTTGAGTAGTTACGAGTGGACATAGGAACAGACATACATACATACCTCCTTTGGGCTTCGCCGCAGTCGGGTGAAAAGCAATATTACTTTCTGAGTATATGGTTTTAGTTTCAACTCGATACCTCCGCGCGTTCCCGAGATAAAGGGTCTTGACAGACGGACAACAAAGTAATCTTATAAGGGTTCCATTTTTTCCTTTTGAGGTATGGGACCTTAAAAAAGGTATAGAAAAATTAATTGCTCAAAAGAGTTTGCAACAGAACCCTTTAGTCCAGTGGTTCCGAACCTGGGGGAATTACCCCTCCAGGGGTAAAACGAAATATTCATGAATATTAAGCCGTTTTACTTTGAGTAGTTTCTTATCAGCTTTTTTTTTAAGAGGTAATAATACAGTCGCCATCAGATATATCTGAGCTGTCAGTATACACATAAATATCTGAACACGGTTCTAATGCTATGAAAATAGAGCCGTGTTCAGATATTTATGAGTACACTGACAGCTCAGATATATCTGATGGCGACTGTACAAATCTCGATGAGAATGTGCGTGATATGGTAATAAAGGTTCATTGGGAACCACTGTTTTAGTCAATTAACTTCTGGGGCACGAAACACAGGGCACGCCTTGAGAACTACTATATTATAACAATGACTCAGGCAAGGGAACCCCATGGAACTACGACGCCATGTAATTAAGAATGACACACGTGAATTGGAAATGAGTCACGTATCGTATAGTGCTTATATGGCGAGGCGAGTGTTATCATGGGTTATTCTTTCTTTGTCGTAAGTTCCTCATTCCGTATAAAAATGTGGAGGTAAACTTGTCCCAACCTCTTTACCTTAATCATCGGATTGTTACTTATTACCTGACTACGCAAAGCAAAAAGGAGGGTTATGATTATTAGCACCGTAAATACAGGGTGTCCTTAAAACTATGTGAACACCATGGCCGACTATAACATGGCAGGTATTTGACACCCGAGCCGGGCAAAATAATAACATCTGTGGTTTATCTTTGACTTGACCACGTGTACATGATAAGCTTTAATTTAAGAAGTTATTGTTTAACCAACCCCAAAAAGGAGTAGTAGGTACCTATTTCATTTCGTAGGAATCTTTCTTTTGTATGTTCCCTGATTACTTAAAGACGGCAGGACCGATTTGGAATATTATTTTTTTGGGAAAAACATGGTCCAATGAGGGCTACCGCGAATGAATTTCGCCGCTGGAGGCGCTAGTGTAGCGTGTGGTCTCCAAAATGTCAAACGTCACTATTTGTAGGAGGGTCAGTTGTAGAAAAAATGTACCTTTTACGTAAAAAGTTGTCCCAACTATTCCGTACAAATTTTGAATCTCAGTTTCTTTACGCCCAAACTAAATATAGGGGAAAATCGTAACGAAACTGAGATTCTTTTTATCAGTTTCGTTACGATTTTCCCCTATGTTTAGTTCGGGCGTAACGAAACTGAGATTCAAAATTTGTACGGAAAAGTTGGGATATTTAGGACAACTTTTTTTATTTCATTAATGAAAAGTGCTCATGATTCTGATTAAAATGGTATCAGACACACCTTGATCAGACAAAAAAGTAAAAGGTACATTTTTTTTGCAATTGACCCAGGAGGCTACACAAGCTTATTTGTTATTTGAATAATGTTATCAATATTTTGCAATATCTGAGATTATTTATGTACGGGTCAACGAATGTCAGCGCTTTGTAATCTTTTTTCCGAACTTAACGAAATACTGCGGCATGCTCGATATATTTATGGTACGGTTTTAAGGCATTAAATACTATTCGATACTTCGTTTTCGCACCCGTAAGGGGTCGCCCACACAGTACGCACACGATTTTTCAGACTTTTAGACCCATGATGGGGGGCCCATGGGTGTGACGTACTATATGGATGACTCCCATAACAAACTGTCAGTTATACTTTAGGACTCTACTCGACAGTGGCGCCAACTGGTGAGCACAAAAACGTTAGAAACGTCAGCCCTCATTGTGACCAGGTCATAAAAGAAATAGAAATAGGTCTAGAAATATTTACATTTTGTGTGTTCGTAAATGAAATAGATTTTGAAATAGGTTATTTGGAAAAAAATAATGTTATGTTAATTTAGTGATGGAAAACTTTTTTTTTTTTTTACTATTAAAGTTTATTTGGAAGTATTCACGTGCAATACTGATTTGTTATTATTATTTTATTGTTAATAATTAGATCATTTTCTGCGACATATGATAATTCGCCTAAGTGTTTCTACGTTTGTGATTAAATAAGTAATACAATATACATTCTCCATTGGTAGTATTTGAACAATTAATGACGTTGAGCGCGTGCAATACGGTTTAGGCGAAGAACACACTGAAATCGCTGCGATTTACGCGCCAGTGTGCGCCACCCCGCGATTTTTCTATACAAATCGATGATTCTACGTACAAAGTTGAAAATCGCTGAGTCGCGTGTCGCCGCGATTTTCGCTGCAGTGTGAGATCCGCCTTAGAGCGCTGTTGAGGCTGCCTCGCTTTTGCAGCGCGTCAGCGATGTTTGCTGATGCCCGCACGGATGACTTTCATGCCATCCGTCGAAAGAAGGCAGCATCACTCCTGGGCAGACTGCGAGGCAGCAACAACAGCATTCTCAACATGATAGCAAACAGGTTTGATTGTCCAATAACAGCCGGGCTAATCAAGCTTGTAAAATCTAATTTAGAGATTATGTTTTAGGTAAATTATTTTATTTATAATTGTGTTCATTATGTACTAACATTAGCTATAAGTTTTAAATGTAATCTAACACTAATGGATCTTTATTTATCTGGAATAAATAATTTTGAATTTGAATTTTTGAATTTGAGCAAAGAAGGTCCCTTCTTTTTAGCACGCGAGGTACATACATTGCTTCTATATCGATATATTTCTGTGGACAGAACTCTAAAGATAATTACGTTTCGTAATAATAACAGACAAAAACAACCTAGGACATTGACCTTGCTTGCCATAACAAAACCTGCAGCCGTTTCCTCTGAAACTTATCCTAAATCATTACAATTTCAACTTTACTCCTAAATATTAAGGTTCAAATCAGCTTGTTACTGTTAGGTCTTAGGATTATGCAGTTTTGGAGACATTGAAAACGTCGGGACATCTCTTTCTACATAAACAATTAGAAAGGGATGCATGTCAGTGTCACACTCGAGAAAATGGTTAACAGTTTTCGGTTTTTAGTGGGTTTGTCATCAGTCACGTAATTCGTCATTTTAGAATTATTTTAACCTGCTAAATATTCAAATTCCTTGAGTTTACAATAAGTAATAGTATATTACTGCAGAGGTCGGGAAGTTAGGGGTTGCCGGCCGAGTACATATAGATAGCCGAGCGACAGCGAGGCCAGATAGTTACGAGGCTGGCAACCCAAAAGCACCATACATACTATGTATGGTGCTTTTCTCAAATATGCAATGAAATAAATTAAAACACTCCAAAAATCAAATTTTGTTTTTCTAGAGACACTAAAAGCAAGTGAGACAAAAAATAGAATTACAGAATGAAAAATTTTCAATTTCCTTTCCAAAAACTGTTTCAATACACATTTTACCACGAATACCTATTTAGATGACATATTTTAAATGTGTATTCGTGTAGTTGCAATTTAAAATTGTTGAAAATTATTTGCAATGTGTTATTTATTATGTTTACGTCGATTTTATATAAATAAAACTGCAAAATATAGTAAACATTGTTTATTGTTTTTTTAATGGCTGAACGCCGTAGTGCTGTGTCACAAATAAATGTGGAATGAAAATTAAAAAAAAATTGCAGGCCTAGGCAAGCCGGCAATGTTGTATGAAATTCCATTAAAAGCCTCTTGTCTAGCCGCACCGGAAACGAGGTACTTTGCGGCCCATTATAAGGCACGTAATGTCAATATTTCATTGCATGTGTGAGAAAAACCAGATATGTTCAGCGTGCAAGCTGATGACGTCACGTGAACAACATATTGAAGCTCATTTAAAGTGGTTTTCCACCGGCAGGGCGAGACGAGACGAGACGAGGACTGAATTGAAATTTGTATCAAGTTGCGCGATGCGGGAGCGGCGATGCGCGAGGAGAGGATTGAAAACTTCATACAAATTTCAATTCAATCCTCGTCTCGTCTCGTCTTGCCCTGCCGGCGGAAAACCACCTTTAGGCTCGTGACGTATGCAAGTTCACTCTCAAAAAGAAGGACACCTTGTCTTATAGTGGACGGAGTCTTCGTGATTTCGCGTGTGTTTCGCGTACTTCTTGTCTCTTAATGAGGTTAGCTATTCGGGGTACAAGTGTTTGGCGTTTAACCTTGTTGCTAGATAACTGGTGTAATTAACCTAGCACAATCGGTGTATACGTGTATGTTTAGCGGGTTTTAACACAATAGGTAGTACGTTTAGCGGGTTCGCGCTACTACCGCATTGGTATTCTATTCTGTAAATACTCACATATTAATTGTTGTTACTTAATTAGGTTTTTAATGAAGCCCGCGTTATTTTTGAACCTTAGCAGATACTTTTCTTATCGTATTAGATTCATTAAAAATAAACATGAACGGATACGTCAACGGATAGTACCCTATAGATTTTGGTTTCCTTGAGAGTGTCGAAATATACGTCTTTTGGGCCTAGACAGACAGAAAGTGATCTTATAAGGATTCCGTTTTTTTCCTTTTGAGGAGCCTAAAAAGGATTTCCAAATAGGCCGGGCAATGATCGAGTAATCGCGGAACATACCTACATAAAAAGAGATGTGGATCCTCCTTTTTTCAAATAAAAACCCCTGATCACCTTCGAGACAGCTGACATTATCAAACAGGGAAAACCGGCTACCAAGGACCATTAAAACAAGAGGACTGTCATTTTCCATACTTTGGATCGTGCCCCGACCGCAAGGTGATATCCAGGCAAAAAATAGATGGCGCTATAAAACTAAACATTTAACGATGTTATAATTGAACAAAGAAACATAGTACAGTAGCAAGTAGTTCGTAAACAGCTTAAATAAATTCTAACATTTAAATACTGTGTCACGGTTGCAAAGTTGAATAATTGTAAATAATATAATTCTTATACCAAGCTTATACATAGATGGCGTTGTAAATATCGGGGAACAGCTTTTTGTATGGAGAATGACAGTCTTCTTGTTTTTGTCCTTGCGGCTACCTTATAAAAAACCTGAATTATTAATGAATAAATGAATAATGGATGATGGTATCTTGAAGAAATTTGAGGGAACTTTTTAAATATTAACAATAAAAATAAGAATAATTTTTATTGCACAAAATAAGACAACATTACACATACAGTAATTAAAATGGTTGTAAGAAGTACACCGAGTGGTAGTAGACCGAGGCGTGCGTTTGTGGATCAAGCTAAAGAGAAAATCAATGTGACGTCGTATCAGGAGCTCAAGATGGTAGCAGAAAAAAGAACGGAATGGCGATTACTCCACTGACAAGAGCAAGTCTCTTAAATATATGATGATGTAAGAAGTACAGTGCACTCCAATTATCACTCACACGAATTACCAGGGGACCCTGCACTAGGCTAAGCCTGTATAGCGGGGACCCAAATTTCCAATTAAAAGTCATGCATTAAGTGACAAAACATGGCAAGAGCAAAATCTTAATACTAAAATGAAAGTATGATTGCAAAAATATAGGTTATAATATAAAACAGTGTGTGAAATAAAATAAACAAATCTTTCTATACTACTTTTACAATAAGAGCCAGTTGAATAGAATATTTGATTGTTATAGATAGACTTGTAGCGATTTTATAAATCCACTTTTTATAGGTTTATGAGAGCTAGTTTTCCTCATCTCGACATGTGTTATGCGCCTAAAAGTAGCCCCGATGCATAAAAGTTCGTCTAGTACGAAGCAATTAAGTATAACATTTTTTTAAATACTCATTATCTTAAAACGGGGTGAGAAGGGATTGCGAGGAAAGTTGGGTTATGAATGGGAAGAGGAGGTATGACAGAGAGGTGGTTTTTAAAGGCTACTGCTACCTAAATAATATATTCTTATTGCAAATGGAGCTGTAGTAGGGGAGACCGGGTATGGTTGTCTCGCGGGTTGGTTGTCACAGAGGCCATAAAATAATACTAAACGAAACATCGGTCGGTGCTAAAAGATCGCAAGAGCTGTACATCCTTCCATACTTCACCAATCGATGCACTTATTCCTTCATTTAGTATTATTTTATGGCCGCTGTGACAACCAACTCGCGAGACAACCATACCCGGTCTCCCCTAATATTCGTAATCCAAAAGTGTTGATCCAAAAATTTGCCCAACTCACCTTAGTATGAAATCCCTTCTCACCCCAACTACGAGGGACTTCGGGGTGAGGAGGAATTTTGTGTTTATTGTAAAAGTTATGAATTGAAACTACCTAAAATCATAAAAAAACTAAAATGCAAACGGCCGGAACATTTAATATACATACAATTCAGTTTGCATATGTAAAAATAAAATTTTATCGAGGTTTGAATGTCAGTTTTGTCCCTACTCACGCCGTTTTACGGTACCTGTTTAGATCCAGCAACTGATTGATGGGTCAATTGCAGAAAAAATTTACCTTTTACTTTTTTTGTCTGATCATGGTGTGTCTTATACCATTTTACTCAGAATCACGAGCACTTTTCATTTATGAAATAAAAAAAAGTAGTGCGAAGTCCCAACTTTTCCTTACAAATTTTGAAAATCTCAGTTTTTATACGCCCAAACTAAATAGGTATAAAGGAAAATCGTAACGAAACTGATATTTTATTTTTTCTTAGTTTCGTTACGATTTTCCCCTAGCCAATACAATGCTAGTATACGAGTACAATTCTAGAAATAAACTTAATATAACTAAACTATATAAAACGATAACAATTTGGGATTTATATGTATAAACAAAGACATATCTTATCTTAAAGGTATAAACAGCTAGACCTCGATACAGTCCAAACAGCTACAAAGTATGGCGCAGTTTTTGCGAGCGCGTCACGCTCATGACCGCATCAGGCCAATGTCATTGGATCATTGCATCTGTCATGCGCCGCTGCACTGCGCACGCTCGGTCACACCTTATTTATCATTCAATACCTATAACAAAATTAAACATTCTCAAATGTATGGTATTTTCTCCATACAAAAATACTGGTATTTTTTCCTTATTTTCGTTCTTTGGAATTTAATCGGACAATCTAATAATATGTAGTCATTACTTAAATTCATTATTATTGAGCCCTACATGAAAACCATATAAAAATAAATAAAATAAATAAATATTACGGAACAATCTTACACAAATCGAACTAGTCCCATAGTAAACTCAATAAGGCTTGTGTTATGGATACTAGTCGACGATATATTTAATAGATATAAATACTTAAATACATAGAAAAAATCTAAGACTCAGAAACAAATATCATCACACAATAGTACATTGTGTATCAAGGGCGGTAAGTAAGGAATTACAAACGAGTGTTTGTTACAAGGCCGAGGCAAAGCCGAGGGCTTTAATAACACGAGTTTGTAATTCCTTTACCGCCCGTGGCACACACAATGTTTTTCATCACACTTGTGAGGAAATCTGATTAAAATAACCTTACTTAACCTAAATAAAATTGTAAAACTGACAGTGACATTATCCATAGACAATGCGAATGTCAACTCACGTTCGGAAACCATAGCGGTAAAAACTTAAAATGTGTGTTTTTATTCTTGCAAAATACTGAAATGCATTATAAACATTTAATTAATGTTACCGAAATATGTGTTTACATGTATTTGCAATAACAGTTCTCTTTAAATAAATATTTCAGTAATAAAAGTTAAAAAAGTACGTTGGCGTTTCCTTTGAACATGACAAATAAGAGTAAAATAGAACCAGCGTTTCAAATTTAAAAAGAAAACCATTACGCCCTAGGGCGTAATAGGTCATTTACGGCCCGCAAAACCTGCGTGTAATGACACCATTTTCGAGCAAGTGTGATGAAAATAATATTTGCTCTTACCGGGATATATGTAAGTAAAAAATGCATAAAATCCGCCATTTTGTTTATTTTAACGAACTTCATCTCACACTCGCGCCATCAAGACGAATCTAATGATGTATCATTTATCAAAATCGGTTGTGCCGTTGAGTAGTTACGAGCAGGCATAGGAACGGACATAGATCAAACACATAAACCCTCCTTTGGGCTTCGCCGCAGTCGGGTAAAAATATAGGGCTATTTCGGAGTTTATACAAAATATCCGTTGCAAGCCCTGTACGTCTAGCATAACTGTCTGCGACTTCGTTTCTCGCGCGTCAGAGCATCAACTGTCACTGTCACACGATATTGAGTGGAAAGAGATAGGTAGCATTTGTCGCGCGACAAAGAGTCGCGTGTCACAGTTGTGCTAGAGGTACTGGTATGAAGATGAAGACTATGAAGGGGGACTAGGCGACTCAATTCACCAAGATCGCATCAGGCCAATGTCATAGGATCATCTGTCATGCGCCGCTGCACTGCGCACGCGCGGTCACACCTAATCAGTATAATAAACAAAGCTGTGTAGCCATGAATGACCTCACTATACAATCATATTTTTAACACTGTAAACTCGAGCTTCTATGGTCTAACGCACACAATTATGGTCCAGACTATTATCATAGAAGATATAATAGCAGTAATTTTTCTTCTTACAAAAGGTACATCGCGCGCTTGAATGTGTACGTGCGTGTCGCAGCCAACTGGTTTAATCAGCCGTTTGGTTAAATGCCTAGCATATTCACTAAATTATGACCCGCTAGCAGGTTGACGAAGCCCCGCCTAGCGGGGCTTCTATTTCTGCTCTGAGGGACGCAAGCTAACTAACAAACCTAACCTAAAATTTAAATGAAAAGGCTAGGCAGGTAACTAAATGGCTAATTAAGCTAGTTGGCGGCGACATGTGCATCGTGTACGAACGCACTGCAAGCAAAGGATTAAGAATGCGTAAGAATGATCCACTATGGATCGCACTCACGCAGACGTGCTATTGCGCGTCTGTGTGAATACGTGTCGCGCGCTCCTAAATGGCCATAGTTGGAGTACTTGTTCATCTTTATACTTTGACACCACTTAAAAATTTAAAAGTCCCCAGTTTCTCTTTTTGCAAACATATTACACTCTACCTATTAATCAAGGACCAAGAGGACTGTCATTCTCCATACTTTGGATCGTGCCCCGACCGCAAGGAGATATCCAGGCAAAAACTTGATGGCACTAAAAAACTAAACATTTAACGATGTTATAATTGAACAAAGAGAATAGTACAATAACAATTAGTTCGTAAACAGCTAATAATAAACATTTTCATTTAAATACGTCGTCACGCTTGCAAAGTTGAATACAGTGAAACCTGGATAACTGGGATCTCAAGGGACCCGCAAATTTGTCTCACTTAAAGAGGTATTCCACTTACCCAGTGTCTCAGATATCCAGGCATAAATAAATATCTATCTCATTTACAGAGGGTTCCATTAATAGAGGGTAAGAATAGTGGTTATCTTACTTATACAGTTGCGATTACTAAATAAAATATCTATGTGTTATTACACGAGTTTTTTAAAATCGACATATTTCATCGCGTGGTTTTCGACTTTCATAAACGGATATGTATTAACTTAATTTTTCACGCAGTGATAAAGATTTAAGCCTTCTTTTCTGCATATTTAAATAATTTCAATTTCATTACAACCTTCGTTTCAGCATTTATTATTTATCAATTAGGCACCTAAACATCCGGACTATAGCAAAACCAAACTAAAACTTGAGGTAATTTAGGCACAATTAGCAAAGTGCGATATTCGTGCATAGACTGAAAATTAGTAAACAAAACGGAAATTTATCTGCAATAAAATCCGAGTGGGAGACAAAAAATATTTCGTCTCAGTTACAGAGGTCAATTTACCTATAAAATTCAAAGAAATCCCAATTATAGAGGTAAATTAGACGATAATATTGAAAGAACTAGGTAATCCCAGATATAGAGATCTGTTGTTTCCCACTAACAGAGGTAATTTCTATGTCGTCTCAGTTACAGAGGTAAATAAGACGATAAAATAAAAGAACGAATCTCAGTTATAGAGGTCTGTGTGTCCCACTTACAGAGGTAATTCAGTGCTAAGGTGCCGGGACCTCAGCATGAGTTCCAGCTATGGAGGTTTCTCACTTATCCAGGTCCCAGTTATCCAGGTTTCACTGTAATTGTAAATAATATAATTCTTATACCAAGCTTATACATAGATGGCGTTGTAAATATCGGGGAACAGCTTTTTGTATGCAGAATGACAGTCCTCATGTTTTAATGGTCATTGCTAATAATATACCAATAAAGTCGTGTCAGATATTTATACCGGACCGCATACCTAACGTACCGAGCTTTATCATACACAGGTATCAAATGAAATCATTTATTTCTGCAAGTAGGCCCTGAAGGGCTCTTTATACGTGTCTGATTTTATTATTTCTTTTGGCGCTTCAGGAAATGACCGGTGTTTCTGGAAAGACGAAGCGCCGGAAGAAACTCAACAGTTTCTCTTTTAAAAAATATTAAATAAATTTATATTATACATATATGACGGGGTGGACATTTAGTATAAATATAAATTCAAATGCCATAAAAATAATTGTGTATAATTCCACTTATTATAATATTCAAATGCCCTAAACTTATTTTCAATAATTTTGTTTGATATAACGTTAATTTGCTTGAAACGTTATTTGTTATAAGTATCGTAAGGTAGAACATTTAACTTAAAATGACTATATATGCCTTTGATTTTATACCAAATAAGGGGATACCCTTTTACAGGTTTGATTCTACCAGTGCTTCGGAAAATGACCTTCTGGTGAGAAGATAAAAGAGAAATGTATCCTGAAAGTCATTAGCTAGTATAAACCAGGTATGCGGTTAATATTAATACGGTCATTGCAATTAATTAACCGGCTTATTGCGGTTGCGGTCGAAAAACTGCCTTCTGACGTGACATAAGTCTCGCAACAGGGTTGCAAGGTCAAACACCTTGAGGAGGGGAAATTACCTCGCTGTTTGTATTTCTGGGGAATTCATGCAGGTATCATTGCATATTTTCTTTAATATTATAAACCTGGCATTTGAGGTGCAAACGTAGCGCAACAAAATACTTCTTTGTACGAAATTGTATGAGGTAAAACGCACTACGCGGCTACTAGTAAAGACTGTATCGTTATTTACCACAAATCGTTATATCTAATAATTTAATCGTTAAATACAACTTTACCTAACCGTACTTTTTTCCTATTATAGTTTTAGAATAAAATTGCACATATACTTATTTAGTGCCTTGATAAGGTACACATTTCGTCTTTGGAGCTCGACGTAAAGTGTATGGTTTAGACAAAATGTATCCATTTCTTCCGAGTACCGGACAAATACTACTAGAAAATTTACTGTTTGCGAACAAGACGATACTACACAAAATAAAACCGTTTAAAAAACATACTACGCAAACTGCCATTACATGTGGTTCGTAAAGTTAAACATCTGAGCATAGTCTTATTATTTTATTTTTATTTAAAAAATGCTATAAATGTCAAATAGCAAACGTGCTAAGCTCTAAAAGCCGATTTTGCAAAAACTCATCTGTATGCATCACACATCAACATACGTAAATGTAATCAATACTTACGGACAACAAAATATTCCCATTGTGTAGTAATTATACCTACGTTTCTGCTTTTTCCCACGGAGTCAGCCATATTAGCGAAAACAATGCCTGAGTAATGTTCTATTGCTTGTGTTATTACTGCGCACTTTACATGTGTGTTACTGTGCATGTGTGTGGGTAGTTAAATCACAGTTTAAGATGCAGTCGAGAGCAACACAGGCCAGTCGCTGGTGTCCGTCAAGATAGCGTACACCGTAAAGATATTCACAATCTGATGCAGCCAATAAATAGTACCCAAATAGTACCGACGAAATACCTAGGTGAAAAAAATAGTACCCTTAAATTTTTCGAAATATAAGGCCTGTTCACGGTGTACGCTACCGGGCGTCAAGCTGGCGTACACCGTTTGTATCTCGGGAACGGCGTTGTTTTTGGAAACGCTTTATATCTCAAAAAATAGTACCCAAATAGTACCCTAGGGCCCTAAAATTTCATTTCTCTTGCTATCGTGGAAGCCGAGATATAGTGAGCTTTTTCTATAAGAAATTCCCGGGTACGCTAGCTTGACGGTTTGAAATGTTGTACACCGTTAAGTCATGGATTATCTCGGCTTCTACGATAGCTAGAGAAATGAAATTTTAGGGCCCTAGGGTACTATTTGGGTACTATTTATTGAGATATAAAGCGTTTCCAAAAACAAAGCCGTTCCAGAGATACAAACGGTGTACGCCAGCTTGACGCCCGGTAGCGTACACCGTGAACAGGCCTTATATTTAGAAAAGTTTAAGGGTACTATTTTTTTCACCTAGGTATTTCGTTTGTACTATTTGGGTACTATTTATTGGCTGCATCAGATTCTGAATATCTTTACGGTGTACGCTATCTTGACGGACACCAGTCGCTGCACATTTTTACGACACAAAACAGTCTGCGATTTTGCGGAGGTGATCTCAGCAACGTACCTACACTTACATACTTCGAGCTACTAGTATCAAATCTTGGCGACTACTATAGCTTGGCAACTTCGTTGGTGACACTCACATGTATGCTTTATGTTATATGCAGCCGTAACTACTCTAACTACTTACACACGTTACCACCAACACGAACAGCGACCGTCGGAAGCCTCCATCGGTCACCGTTCGTGTTGGCGGTAACTTGTGTAAGTACGCAGCCGGTGTGGCTCGGCCTTAAGTGTGTGTAAATTGTACAATTTTGTAGCATACGCGCATCAGAACTCCTTCTAGCAACAGTAAATTGGTGGAATCAGGATTTCTAAAAACCCCTAATTCATTAAAGTGACAAGTATAGATGAAGATACCTACCGACCGAAGCCAGCTGGCAATGGGTTTACTCAAGGCCGACAATTTGCCACTAACTGCTAAATTAGTATCAATTGAACTGAAGGCTGGATAAACAAGAAGTTACAAACAATTTCTACACACTTCGTAAGAAAACTCTCTCGAGTGAGGTTTATGAATGGCCCCTAACGTAAATAGAGACACAGGAGAGTTTCGATGCTTTATGTTTTTTTTTTTTTTATGAGATAGGGGGCAAACGAGCAGACAGGTCGCCTGATGGTAAGCAATCAAAGATGGCGACAATTTATTCCTCAGTTCAGTCGTGCGAGGCAGGAAGTTTCTAGCAAAACGCACAGTTGTGGACTGCCAAACATCTAAGTGGTGAGGATGGTAATATTGTCGCGTAGAACGATGGCGGAAAGTTATGGTAAATGTTGAAATGTTATGGTAAATGTTGAAATAACAAAAAAATAATATTATTACGTATTTTGTATGATAGTCGTAATACTACAGACATTTTTAGTCCAAATTAGCATCGTATAATGTCGGGCTCCCTCTATTTGACATAACTTAATTTGTCCTATATTTTATAACCTATAATCTTCTTATTCCAATTTAATTACTTACTTTAGTCACT
Organism: Eudemis profundana; assembly: GCA_947034925.1. NCBI lineage: Eukaryota > Metazoa > Arthropoda > Insecta > Lepidoptera > Tortricidae > Eudemis > Eudemis profundana. Next base: position 16,587,370 of record OX344816.1, on the reverse strand, counting down.
CAGAATAGGTCAGGTTTCTTTTATGTTATTTTTTATGAAAAATTTACAGTATCTAAACTAACTTTTATGCGAAAGAAAATACAAGGCTGCATTCGGACAAATAAAATTGTGCCAAAACATTTCATCATTATGTTGTGATAAAATTGCATTTAATACGCGAACGGAAACATTTTTAGAGTTCCGTACCTCAAAAGGAAAAAACGGAGCCCTTATAGGATCACTCGTTTGTCTGTCTGTCACAGCCAATTTGCTCCGAAAGTACTGAACCGATTGAGTTGAAATTTGATACATAAATTAAAGGTAATGACCCAAACACGGACGTGTCACGGAAATAATAATATGAATTTTAATCTTGGGGGCCACTTTTAGGGGGAACAACTAGAAAATTTAAAAAAGTTAGTTAACTATATCGTGTTACATATTAAATGAAAGGGCTCACTGTCAGAATCTCAAATATATATTTTTTATAATTTTTATATTAATGGTTTTGAAGTTATTTAAGAAAATAGGCAAAAATTTACTATTCCTCCCCCCGTCCCTCCTCCTTATCTCTGAAACTATTGGCCATAGAATTGTAAAAAAAAATGGAAAATAGTTCTGCACCTGTAATCTATGGAAAACTTATAAGAAGTCTGTACAGAAAAGTATAATTGTGTTATATTGTTTTGAACGTACGGAACCCTCTCCACGCGAGACTAACTCGCACTTGTCCGGTTTTGTATTTACAAAGATCTTTTGTGTTAATTTAATACTCCAGCATAATGACATAATAGTAGTAGCTATTTATATTTTTTAATTAATTTGTCCCCTAAAAGGGCACCAGAACTGTGACAAAACAAATTCACCCATTATGTCAATTAGTTGTGAATTCCTCGTCTTCTGCAAGGTATTCACAATTTCGCTGTCAATGTCGTTCCAAATGCTTAATTAAGCAAAATCCAAAAAATTTGATAGTCCGAGCCTATTCGTTCCTTAACTCAATAAATATAGTACCTACACAAAAGAATAAATTAAAAAAATATGCTGCTTAAAGATATTTCCCGAAAGTAGCGAGATCTTTATTTTCACGTCCTGGTACTTTGTTCGGCTCAAAATACTGGGAAATCCCGGTACTTCCGGTTCCGGTATTTCTCGGGAGCCAACCCTAGTCGTGTGCCCGAAGTAAGACCGGTTTGCAATTATGGCTAAATTAAGAACAGTGGCAAGTGGGTCAACATTTCCATGTGGTGACTTTACATAGCCATTGATTTTTGTATTGTTTCCGTTTATTTTTTTTATATCATAGGTAAGGCAAACGGGCACACAGGTCACCTGATGGTAAGTGACTTCTGAGGCCCATGGACATTTGCAATTTTAATATTACAAATGCGTTGCCAACACTGAGGACTAGAATGCCTCTAAGCTAGTAATTTCACCGGCTGTCTTACCCTCACACTGGAATACAACAGTACAAACACTGCGCTTTGGCGGCAGGTTTATTAGGGATGACAACTGGGTTAAAAATATAATTCTATTTAGTCCGTCAGGTAGATTATGGACAAATAAAGGACACGTATTTTTTGGTTTATCAAAATATTAAAAATCGACAAAGTTATAGATCATCAAACTTCTGGAGTGACTTGTGACGTCACTCCTGGGTGAAATTTGTACCAAGGAGTGACGTCACTCGAAACTCCTAAGCACTCTATCCTCGTAATTTTGTCAAGTTGTAAAGTTTGTCAAGCAAAAGAAAAAATACGTGTTCAATATTTTTTAATAATCTAACTGACGGACTAAACAGTTTTTTTTAGTCGTCCAGCCTATTCTATGCGCAATAAATTGTCTACATACATATACAAACTGCTGTTACTAGTTCAACGGCCAATTTATATTCGAAACGAGATTGACGTTGACGTTATTAATTAGCCTACTAGCCTTGTTTGTGATATTTAAATACTGATATGGTAGTAGAATAGGCTAATTGCCTAATGACAATTGTGTATGAGTAACTCTCAAATTCTCGATACTACAGGTCGATTCGGCGTAACTGCCTCAATGAGTAAACAAGTTTGTACCATCAAGATGCATTTTTGAACGAAATGATTATATCTTCATAAATAAAATAATCCAAGACAACATTCCATCGTCACTTGTACGATATAAAATGCCGCATCAGTTTTAAGGAAAAGGGATGCATCTTGGGAGTGGGTACTTATAACTTGGTAGTAAATTATACAATATTAAAAGCACTAAAAATAAGAAAAAAATGTTATATTTTTGTTTTAACTTCACTTTTATGTAACAAACAAATAAATAATGAAAGAATACTTATAAACATATTTTGTAACGTAAATTCTAAACTATGGTATTGACTTGAAACTATGTTAAACCTACCTACTAGTGGCAAAAAGTTGTTTTCTTTTCCTAAATAATACATATTTCTACGGGTTCACTACGAAATCCCAAAAATTCATAATTCCGAAAGAAGCATTCTTCCAAACTTCATTATTCCGAAACACATTTTGCACTGAAAAAAATGTTTTCCCAAGATATAACACTAACCTTACCCAATTATGTTTTCTTTTACACTGGCACCGTTTAAGGCAAATTCACCGGTTCAGAAAAAAAATATTTTGGGAATTATAACATTTCGGAATAATGAATAGGTATATTTCGGAATTATTACTTTTCGGAACTTGTGAAAGTTTTAAATGCTACTCTTGGGCTATTTGTATAAAATTACAAATTACTTATTAATATAATATTTGGCAATGTATATTACAGACACATCACAACAATGTGACCTTTCCGTGATGAATACATCGAGGTCACTTGAATAATGGACACGCAAAACTGATTTTCTATTCACATTACTATCTAGATCACTAGACTCACTTACATAACTAAAATTGCACTTTGCAAATTGCACAACGCTACATCCAACTAAAAATAATTGTCTATAAATAAATTGGCGTAGATTCAATAACCATACGATTTTACAGTTTTACAATTGTATGAACAGTGCATATTTGGTTTTCATCAAAACTTCCTAGCTTTCAAGTCTTAAACACATACATAATCCATTCAAAACATATAAAAGTAAGTTAAAATTACATTTTCGAGAAAGAGAGCATTAGAACAACATCAACCTACCAAGAGAAACTCATAAGTATGGTAAATTATGCAATATTCTATATTACATTAAAGGTAACTCATGAATAGAAACTTCTACAAGAGCTTTATACAATAAAACCCTAGAAGATCCTTTCCGCCCACTTGGTCGGACATTTCTCCATTAAAGCTTACCTATGACTGGTTTCACATCACAAAACACTACACTATCTTTTACAAAAGTCCCTTCTTCGTCTCGATATCTGTCGCTTCATAAACTGCTGGTTTTCTATTTCTCCCGACTGATAAAGCTAAGGAAGCCACTAAACCTAGCAGCCCGAAGAAAGCGGTGATGACCGCTGATGCTGCTAAGGCTTTGAGGAATATTCTGCTGTAGGAAACCACTACAGGAGCGCAGCCATGCCTGTCGTTCGCTTGTTTTGATGTGAACTCGCACTTCATACTCGAATTGTCCGGATAACCGCAGCAGGAATTAGGCAGGATCGTCGTATGTCCTCTATAGCTTGAAGAACTTTCAACACCACAGCACTCTAACCATCTCTCGATGTTGGAGAACATTTCCAGCTTCTCGTCACTTGTCTTCGCTTCGGAGAATCCGTCGTTCAGCGCGTCATTCAAATAGTCATCTGTTTCCTTCGTATCACCATATTTCAAGGTCAGCGCAGCACTGGTGATGAGAACCAGTAGCGTCATGACGGTAAAGATGGCCTGCATGAGGGTGAAGCCTTTGTGGTTTTTGGAAGCACTGCAGCAGCCACAGCAGCTCACGAAGATGACGAAAAGTCCAGCGAAGCAGGCGATGAACGGGATCGCTTGAGGCCAATACAAGTTGAAGTCCAGCTTATAATGATGGCTGTTCCTTAAGGAGGTAAAAGAGGTCACGTAGATGTAATACGCGACGCCTCCAAAGAAAAGAAGCAGCCCGAAGAGGGCGTACAGCACGTTTAAGATATAAAGAATGGTTTTACGCATTTTGTTTTAGTTGGGAGCACAGGAGTGGTCTGAATGGCTAGTGGCAATTGAATGGTTTGTGTAACAATTGACTCGGTTTTATAAATGGGAGCAGTTTCCTGTGTGATTCACGGTGTCGACCGCCTGTGGCGGTAATTATTTAGTCTACTCATCAATGAGTTTGACCGTCAATGGCAATATTTTAGAGACGCTTCAGGAGAATTTATCGGATAATCTTCTCAATTGGTGTCATTAAGGAAGTCGTTATTGATAATAGGGCTTCCTTCAGACTTAAATTGGGGCTCTGAAATTGCGCTATGTTAAGACAAATCTAGTGTCCGAATTTGAACTTGGTTACTAAAAATTTTTACGGTAATTCAGGAGATTACACCCATTAGGTAACCTTTTTATGCCCTCAACACGCAGAAAAAATTTCCTAGTCGGAAAAACGTAAAATTATATGCACACTACCGGTGTTAATAAAGAAAGCTTCAGATCACATCTGAGACATTCTTTGTTACCTTATCGCTCTTGGTGTGAAATATACTATATTAATTATTACAGTTAGCCTTTTGTTGGCAGATAAATAGGTACTAAGGAAGCTTCCATAGGGAGTAAAGATTTTAAATAGGAATTAGCCTATTATACTAGGGCTTTTTTCTCGTATCCGGAAGGTAACTAACGTCTAACAATGACGTAAATACGTAGGTTTATAGAAACATAAGAAAATACGTACTACATATGTACGTGCGTTATTGAGCGTAAAGAATTTCGCGAGATTTTTCCCGTGTCGATGACGTATTGTTTACCTACTTTAAGGAGAATCTCTTGTATACTTTTGTTCTTTCAGTGTCTTAATAGTACCAACTTTTTCTTCAAACTAAATTAAAATGATTGTGTTTTCAAAATTTGCCTTGGTTTCCTTTCTTGGTGTAAGTAAATTAATTACATTTGTTGGTTTGTCTATCTTCCTTGACAGTTATTCTTTCTCATTTGCTCAAAGGTTAGCTGGAAGAGATCCCTTACCCTTTTTTAGATACCCAAAATATGTGGTGTTTATAGAGATTATCTTCGTATCTTTAACACTATAATAATATAATTTTCCCGTCTAAGGTTTTGCATTTTTTAAATCAACCGTTGAGTTTAAATCAAAAATCTTTCTCATTAACTTTCCTAGGTCTATGAAAGACACGATAACCAAATTTTCATCCAGTTTAAGATTTCCACGGATCCTTTCTTGTGAGTTGCTGAAGAATGCGTCAAAGTCACCCTGCCGTCTCAGGCTAGGCCTTCCTCATCAGTATCTTTGGTTTTGAGACATCCACTACTTGATAGCTCTTGTAGTCTACCTTTCAAAATGTAGATGTTACTGAATCCCGCTTGAGCCTGGCAGTTTTGTCATCTATGTCAATTAAGCGTGTTTTGGTGCTCAGAGTGGTGTTTTAGAGGCCGCTAGTTGTTAAAAATAACTAATTTGCTATGGAAGAGCACCTATAAAAAATGTATGCCTGACACAGGTATTCATATTACTTACAAGGACATCCCTGCCCTTGTACTGTAAACCTTACCGTTTTACAAAATAAATACTTCTCATATTTTTATTTAATTTTTTAGTAATGTGTCCCATTTATCCAGTAGTTCATTGGCTTCTAAATATGTATCTGTGGTTGTTTAAAAACTATTATATTGATGAATACTAGATGGATTCTATAGATGCATTGCGAATCTGGTCACGCCTATGTTCAAGTGACGTCTTGAGTCTGATGATGTAATAAAATAAGTTTCAATCAATGGCTTCTAAGCCTAATACCTAACATATGGCAATTTCCCGTTGTATTTTTCCTGAATCACCGATTGATTCAATGAGTGAGCTATATGGTTATAGTGATTTGGCACGTACTTACTGAAGTGTACACAGAATATAATGCAATCGTTTTTGATATTTGCAACATATCATTCATTTGAGATTTATTACAATTTATAAGATTCATAAAGATTTTTGCCATAAATTTAAGATGAATAAAAGTTAAAAATATATAATGTTCAAAGTTTATAATGTGTTATATTCCCAGATTAGAAACATCAATAGGTACTATTCTGTCAAAAATATACAAACTAACATTGATTTTTCTATTAAAGTTATTGAATATTAAAATGATAGTTACTTCTGCTTGGTTTCATATTTCACTACGGTGCATATTAAATATATAAGTACTGTTTCTTGCCATGTAGTATTTTTGACCGCTATAACGTCTGTAAATATACGAATCAAATCAAATTACGGCATTAATTTGTTATTTCCAATATTTCGATAACAATTTGGCAAAGTTGTTTGTGTTTGGAATTTAAAACATAATAATATCAACATTTATGACAATGGAACTTACAAGTTTTGATTTTTGAAAATTTAGTAGCAAAACGTTTCATTGCGTTTTTTTACTGAAAAGCACACAAGCAGTAAGCCAGATCTTCGGTTTCGTACTTATCTCTTTTCAGGTGCTCTTTAGTTCCATTTCTGGGTAGTTAATGTATAGAAAATGGTGTTACCTTTTGAATAAAATTACCCTAGGTCAAAAATTAATAAATAAACATCTTACGTCCACGTCCCAAACTAAGCAGTGCTTGTATTATGGGTAGGTACAGTCGAGGTCATAAATATTATTTATGACCTCGACTGTACTAGATGACGATGTGCGTATGTACATCAGTATCAGAGTTATTGTTTTCAACGTAGAATCACAACCAAAAGGCTAATTAATTCAACCACTATCATAATTATTTTGTAGGTAACTGACGCTAATGGAATGAGCTACATTTTTTTGTTAACGGTGTGGAAATCTACGCTTAACCCCAGGCATTACCAGGCCCTTTCTCAGGCCCTTAAAAGGACCCTTCGGAGGGGTTATGGCCTCACCACTCAGAAGGAGGAGGCATGTCCACTAAAACCACACCGGTGATGGAGCCACTGCAGCGGGGCCTGCATCCGCGGCCGGTTGCTGCACATCGGAAGTGGCCGGAACTCCTCCGGAGCTCGCGGCCGGGGTTGTGGAGGCGCTGACCTGACGTCTAGGGCGCCAAAGCCTGACTGCACCTGCTACTCTTCTGCTGGACCTGAAAAGCTAACAGAAGATGAGTGTTAGAGTATCCTAGACGTATTACGAGACGTATTACGTTTGACGACCGCTTTAGCTTAGTTGGTAGTGACCCTGCCTATGAAGCAAGAGGTCCTGGGTTCGAATCCCAGTAAGGGCATTTATTTGTGTGATGAGCACGAATATTTGTTCCTGAGTCATGGATGTTTTCTATGTATTTAAGTATTTGTATGTATGTATCTATTAAATATATCGTCGTCTAGTATCCATAACACAAGCCTTATTGAGCTTACTATGGGACTAGTTCGATTTGTGTAAGATTGTCCCCTAATATTATTTATTTATTTATTTTATTTATTACGGCCTGGCTACTCGGATTTGAGCCTGTTAGGGCCCACTCAGTAAGTCGAACAAGGGGTTGGATCTACTGACTATGTTATAACGGTTAGCATTAGCTTCTGTCTTGGCAGACCCATATCAAAGTGAAGAAAAAAAAATACAATAAAAAATCATTTATTTCAAGCATCTTAAAGGCTCATAATCGCACAATTTTAACATTAATATTTACTCAATTTAAAAAATGTATTCGATTATCTACAAATGTCAATTTTTTATTAATTTTAGTAAATTACGAATAACCATAACATAACATAAGCGCACTATCCTACACCAGTATTTACATGCCTGTCGCAGGAATGCATGATAAGGGCAGTCAAGTCTGCCAGCGATCATTACTAAAACTAAAGCGGTGCCGGTGTTGGAGCTACGAAAGAAGGTCCTTTGAAGTGGAGGAGTGCATCGCCTAAAGTTGGGACGGTATCCGACTGAGGAGTGACGTGAGTGTTATTAAAACGATTATCTTGTGCTGTTTTATATAGAAAATACCAGCTTTTAGCAAAAATGTGCTACTTAAGCGTAGAAACTAGTTCACTACTTAGAACAGCAAAAGCGAATCAGGCTGGATACTTGCACACTTTTATTTTATACTTTACCGATGACTTAATGGAAACAATACCTCTTATTCCATCGGAAGCACATCATTCTGACAAGTTCCAGGAAAACATGAATCAACGACATCATCTTGAATTGAAAACAAATGTCGTAATACAATTATTGTAATTCATTTTACATCATCCACTATAGAACGGCGTAACTGACATATTACTATTAATAAATTAAAACCTTTTTAATTTAGTTTAGCAGAATGACTCAACGGGAGTGCAAGTGTACTGGTTCAAAATATTGGAAACTTAATTTCAAGTACCGACGTACAGATAAATCTAAACATTTTGAATCTTATTCTTATTCCACTAACAGGTTTTGTATACACATTTTTGGACGAGACTGTTGGCATCGCAGAGTCTATCTGCTCCAGTATTGTCACACATATTTAAGTTTATCTGCCAAGTCTCAAGACGAGAGAGCGCCTCTATTAAAAACGTGGTAAGTGTAAAGCAGAGATAACTATCTGGGGAGGCCTATATCAAACAGTGGACAAGACGATGATATAAATATCTTAAATCTAAACTATATAGACTCAGGTGCCTCTAAAATCATAAACTTCATCATCATCACATTTTGTAATAAAAGGAAGAACTATTGCCAAGTACCAAAATTAAAAAATCCTCTTGCTGTAGTTTTCCCATGTTACCATATACAGCGTGGGAGGGACTATACCGACAAACTTTAACTATAGATTCTAACAACTATTAGGAGTAAAAAATGTTATGTGATGTATAGTCGAAAAACGCTTACTTTCCGAGATATTCATTATTTTGTAAATGAAAAATCCCAAGTGTGTAACAAGCCCTAATAAATGTGACTAAGATACCTTTACTATTTTTTTAAAATCCTTTAACTAAACAGGAATTAACCTTCGCAGTATTTGATGGTAAGCGACTACGAGGCCAAAAAATTGAGCTTTCGTTTCCATTTTAGCTTTTTTTTTTTTCTTTTTGATAACTTTTCAGCCAGTAAGGACATGTTTATAACGAGGGGCTTAATTTACTGATTTATTTTGTTCCATAAGACTATTAATGTAAAATGTTAATATTCGACCCATGTTGATATAACATTTTTTACTCGTCACACCACCAGGAATTCATGGCTAAAGTATGTCGGTATAGTCCCTCCCACCCTGTATATATTTTTAAATAAAACCTTTTTTCGACCTCTGCAAACTTAGCGTAGTCCGCCTCTATGCTTCTGACAATAGGGTCTTGTTCAGATGTTTTTGGTCCAATCTTTGCTCAGATAATGATGAACTTGACTGTACTGACCTAACTTAACCTAGCAGCTTGAAAATAAAGCGCTAAGTTAGCACCACGACAATGTACGCATGAATGATAGAATCTACAAACGGTTCAGAAAGATAATCCGCTGCCCCGATAAGAAACGGTGTTAAAAAACTCAACAACAATCAAAATATGATACTGTAGGTTTGATAGCATTCCAAACTCCGGTTTACCACAGCTATTACGTAACAAATTATGGTTTTCACATTCCTTTACGTGACTTAGCGTAAAACTTTATGAATGAATCTTAGTGGGATTTCCTTCATGTCTAACTAGGTCAACATAGGTATTTCCAGGGTTTTATGAATGGAGTATTTTAGGCCATTCTTAACCACAACCGAGTAATAACACTGTAATAATGACAGAAAGGCATAACAGGTAAACCAATTAGTTAACCGCCACAGAATAAGTAATAGTACTACGTACAGAAGTCCGATCACCGGACGGAACGCACCGCATCCGACCGTTGCCCGAAAATTGCGGATTTTATGCACTTTTAAAGTACACCGCGGTCGGGTTTTTTTTAGTAAAAATATTTAGTTATTAGATGAGCAAATGACTTCGCAAAGAGGTTATCTGTAATGTGCAGTGACAAATAATTTGACGTATTGACATTTAAATGCTATTACTGAAATAGAAATTTCGACCTTAATGCATCATTAATGCTTAACAACGTTTCAATGAAACGGGTAGGAAATTAAATTCCTTAACTGTAATAATACAGTCAAGGAATTTAATTTCCTGGACTGGTATATAATATACCAGTAGCACGGAACACGATCTTAGAAGTAAAAAGTCAACCTGATTTGAATCTCGTCATCAAATCAGTGAATGAACTCTGAGTCACCTTACGCAGCCTCCGCTGATGACGTTATCGGCTCTCGTGCGTAAATGACTCATTGCTAGTTCTTGGAACGTCAACGCTCTTTCTTGGAACCCCTGGTTTAATAAACGTAAGTATATACTTCCTAGCATGACTCTTAAAACAAATATCGTATAATTTCATCATGCGTAACCTTTTAGATATGCGTAACCGTGACCTTGAACGGAAGATAGATTTGCAACCAAGTCTAGTTCGTTTTTATAATCTTTATTTACTGTAATGTTCCAATAAGAAAATGCGCAAGATGGTCACATAATTCAAACACTATTGCTAGATTCTACGTATAACAGACCTTTAATAGTAATACTCTGAGTAATACTATTTGTAGTTCCCTAATATAAAGTATGCCTCATAATGTTGAATTGTTATTCACGTATTCATGTGAAGAACGTTTTTATTTCTATTACATTATGATCATAAGAGATCTCTCATTTGCTTAGTTATTTATAAGTATATTAAAAAGTCTTGGTGAATTTACAATTAAGAAGTTTAACGAATCACTGATTATTGTTTACAAACTTACTTCCCTAATTTTCTCCAAAAAACATACATAATTTGTTTATTGTTTTATACCTAAATAAATTCAGTAAGCTTAGTGCTATCAGCCTAAAAATACTGGTATCTAATTTATTAGCACCTTGGTGAATTGAGTTTTTTGTAACAGTTTAATACCTAGAGGTATTAAACTGTTACATAAAACTCAATTATAGTGGTTTTACTATTATTGCTGTTTCCTTCATAAAAGTGCGTTATTTTGGACTCGGTACAGTTGGCAGTAATAGTAAATTAACATACGAGACGTTTACAAAGATCTACTCGCACTGTTATATCCATAATGGTGGGACTCTTTCTTTGACGTACAAAAAGAATGAGACATCAACACGAACTGAATGCAAACTGCGTTATCGCGATATGTATAGCCCTGCTATAACAATAGCGTCGTACTTTAGATGCATTATATTAGGTTTATGCCATTATTGTTTCTTCCTATTCGCGATTCTGCACAAAATAAATTCCACACAACTGAATTTAATCACATGCGTAATGCTTCACAGTTGTTATTTCTACGCAATCTTGTTTCTTCCTAGTAGCGATTCTGCACAATGTGAATTCCACACAACTGAATTTAATCACATGCGTTATACTTCATGATACTATCTTTATCTTTTATTCTTACTATCTTGTTTTTTTTCCTAGTCGAAATCTTCAAAAAAAAATTTGTCTGCCCCAATTTCGACCGGGTTCGATTCCCGGTTATGTATCCCGGTTATATATCCGGTCCCGGGTATTATGACAGCCTATACTAACAAGGTCAAATATGTTAGGAAAAAGTGTGACATGGGGGAGGGGTCTAAAAGTCTGAAAAATCGTGTGACGTACTTTGTGGATAACCCCTAATGATAATGAAGCGTAATGCGTCTCGTTGTCTAACTACACTACTCGCCACTCACAATAGTATATTACACACCTAGGGCGGTATAATCAGGAAAGCTTCAGATCGTAGGTTTGGCTGCAGGTAAATGCTAGTAGTAAATAAGTTAAACCGTATACGTATTAAAACGTGCAGATTTTTACATCACTAACAGTACCTGTATATGCGATAACTTTCAAGGCTATGACATACCTCTTCCGGATACCCTGTTAATCAAAAAAATGCCCTATAGCCTAGACATTAAGGATTATTTTAGAAAATATATAAAGTATAATTGTATCTGATATGCCTTTATTCGCTCTGGTGACAATGGGCAGGCTCAGAGCAAAGCCATTGACTTTTTTAACAAGGTTTTATAAAAATCATAACATTGTAGGTAATACGCGCACAATAGCGACACGTATAGCTTAATGTCCATGATTGCTGGACAATCGGACTGCCCTTACGGTGGTCCGCCAGCGACCTGGTTCGACCCCAGGAAACACCACGAAGTGGTCCGATTTTTGCAACGGTCAGTCAGACTTGCAAGTTTGTCAGGCTTCAAAAAAAAGGTGTTCACGTACGGGGTCCATAACAAGAATTTTTCTGTTGACATTTTGTAATTTTTATTTCTTTTTATTACTTTGTGTAATTACATCTAAAATGTGGACCCATGTTGTCTTAAATAAATGATTTATTATTATTGATTGTTATTGTATGCCGTTCCCGTTCACGGTACAATGGTGTCCCGGACCTTTGGGAGGCGTGCGCGGAGCCGAAGCCAACGCGTAGAGGCCCTTTCGACAATTTAATGAAATGCTAAGTGTACACCCAGCGGATGCTGTCTCTGTCCGTGTCATGGGACGCACACAGAGACAGCCCTCGCCATGCAAGGGCCCCGCCATTGATGGGATGAATCTCTACTGGGCTATGGTGGTGGAAATATGGGCTATGGGTTGAGACATGACACCGCCACGGCTGATGAGGTGGCGGAGTACGTTCGTCAGAAGACCGGCTTCTCGCTGAGGGTGTTCCAGCTGCGTTCGCGCCACTATGTGCACTTCAGCTCGTTTGTGGTGCGCGTGCCGTTGCAAGAGACCATCGCATGTGCTGACTTCTGGCCGAAGGGTGTCGTGTTTCGACGGTTCCGGGGCAACCTGCCGAATCCTACACCGGAGACGACGATGCAATGGGGCCACGCCGTTTCGTCGCCAAAATAGATATATTATTCTTATGTTTCATGATGCATTGGTTTTTTACTGTAATGTCATGTTAACATGAATTAATAAATAAATAAATGACGGCGCCATTGTCAGGAAAAGTGTCTCTTTTTTTTTGGTTGGTCTGTGTCCCGTTTGGTCAATATTGGCCACATTGGTAAATCTGGGACAGGAAAAGTGTCTCATGGCTTAATTTATTATTAATAGCAGTGACGCCGACAAAGCTAGAAGTTCCGGGCTTATCATCATCAATTTTGAGATATCCACTGCTAAACATAGGTCACCTCAAAGACTTCCACACCGAACTGTCGCACGCTTTTTGCTTCCATTGACTTCCAGCAACCATCCAGTTAGGTTTATGATGCTACGCTTTGTCGCGCGATAGATAAATCCCATCAAACACATTACGTGTAAAAAGATGCAAGTCTCGCAACGCAGTTCTTCTACAACAAAAAAGTGTCGAGATGGAATGTTAAACCAAGTCAGTACCACCAAGTGGACACCACAGAATTCGATTTCCACCGAGATTAGTATCTACTAGTATTTACTCACGGTTTCGCCCGAGTTGTTTCCGTTACTGTCCCAGGGGAACTCTTTACCAGGATATTAAGTATCCTATGTTGCAATCCAGGACTTGATCTACTTGCATGCCAAATTTCAGCTCAATCCATGTACTTGTTACCCCTTTATTTAGTAACAAACATCCAAACATCATATTCATATTCATATTCATTTATTCATTGCTTTGTGTGTACAAAATCATTGATTGTAATTGATGGCTTGTTGGCAACGTTGTTTCCATCATCAGTTAAGCAAGCACAGCGCGGTCCACTGTTGCGTAACTCGATCAGCTCCGCGGCGGCACTCGGCAACTTCGCGAGGAATCCTCGGCGATGTCGCTCTTTGTTTGGATGCTCCTTGTTCTTAAAAGACGATCAATGTCGTACTGGAAGAACCGACCAGTGTGATTATATCCATTCATTAATTTATTGTTGTATGTATTGCATAATAATACCGGGTGTTACCTGTAACAGGAGCAAATAATTAAAACGTAGGTTCTACTCATAAAACAATAAAACTTTCGCCTCCCCAATCGCCATCCCAATATATTACGGTTTCAAATAAAGTTTAAAGTGCACTAAAAATTAAAACATACGTTATTTTTAAATGTCGCTGAACAAATGTTGTTTAATTTGAGGAGGGAGACCAGAAACACAATACAACAACAACAACAATACAATCTACGTTTTACTTATTTGCTCCTAGTACAGGCAACACCTGTTAAGGTATAACAAATTTCAGTTACAGTCAAGTTCCCAATTAGGCGCCACAGTTGTGCTAGAAGTATTTTTTCTCTGTCGCTGACTGTACCAAAACAGGGCAATCCCCTGCAAGTTTCTTATGTTATTTCCTTTTAGTCTGCATCCAATAATATTTATATTGTTATTGTATTTACCACAACACACAAGTCATTGCTACCTGGGTAAGCATCGTCGTGGTTTCGATGACTGATCCAGTTGTGGTCAGGTCCACGTTTTAGGGTGATGCTCGTTGAGTGCACCGGAGAGTGCGGGCGTTGCAACACGTCTGAACAAATTAACCGTCTTAATTAATATCCACTGACAAATGGCAATGCATTTTGTGATGAGGTTTGAAAAGTAAGACAAGGTTTTAGTCCTCATGACAACGCATTTGTAACGAGTAATAAGGCTGCTTTTTAAGGTAGGCTACATGATTGTTTTTCACAAAACATCATATTTTTTTTTAAAATAAAATTTGTAGGGACGATTTTACACAACTCGATCTAGCCCCAAACTAAAAACTGCTTTTATTATGGGTATGTACTAGACGATAATATACATACTTATATAGATAATTATATATGTCGCAGTGCGGAGTTCTCCCCACGAAGGAATGTCAAGTTTGTTTATGCTTGAGTGTCTTTGGTTGCGGTACAATGACGTTTATTCAAAATTGACGGATTTCTGGCACGTTCTGTTATTGTCTTGCATGTCAGAAAATAGTGAATTGTGCTGAACAAGGAATTGGAGTCAGTGATGGTTGATCTGAGCATTCTGGGCGAAGGAACACGTCCCGCAACCAACCTCACTGCATTTCTTCGTTTATTATGATTTAGTGATACTATCGAGCTCCAACCGATGGAAACCGACACTCGACTGCGGATTATTGGCAATTAGATGGACATCCTGACGATTCCTACCCCTTGACGCCGACATATAGGTACTTAAATAGATACGAAACATCCAAGACTCAGGAATAAATACTCTTGATAACGTCTCCTTTGTTGTTACACTCTTGGCAGAGCGATCGTGGCTGTCATGTCTTGAGTAGCAAGTTTAACCACACGGCGGGCGCCATTCTTCTCTGACGGCTGCGCGTCTGGTGCTCTCGTGCAGGGGGCAGTTTGTGGCAAACTTGATTCGGCCGGTCCACCTCATGGTCTAGAACCGTCTACTTTGCCTTGAACCACCATGAGCTCAATGGATAAAGCACCACGTCTTGATACGTGTCCGAAGAAAGTAAGGATTGTTACCAGGTATAGTCTTTTCGAAGTCTGACAACGTGTTACGTCGCGATAATGTTGCCATTGATAAAGATAATCCTCAGTCATGGATGTTTTCTGTCTATTTAATTATGTATTTATCTATATGTCGGGAATTCGTAGAAGCGCTCTCAAGTGCTTTGGGGCGCGGGCTGCGGAGGAAGGACCGGCAGAGATTCGGCCAGCCCTTGCCGTGCGCGGACGCACATGCGTGTTTACGAGTGATTGATTAGATAATTGGACTAATTACCTAGTGTTAGACATTTATCAAGGACAATGAACCTGTAACATTGTGTAACCTAATTAAATCGTGTGTTGGACTAATTTGACTGTTTTTATCATCTCGGGGGACCCATTGGCGAATTTACCCATCAAAATGCCCATAGACGACAAAATATTTGATTTGCAGAACGAAACTGCGACATATATAAGGTCTTAATTTATTAGTTGCAGATATTTTTACAGCTGATAGTACTCGGTCTCTGGAGTATATTGAAGCATGAAACATTATAGCTTTTACGATGTTTTTTTGGAGAAAAAGGAAAAACAAATTTGCTACGTAATAACACCCTGTTAATGTGATTACTAAATAAAAACTCATTGAACTGATTCTAGTAGCTTTTTTACGTACCACTTAACTCGTCCCATCCTAATGACATTTGCAGTTTTCCCGCCGAACCGTTACGACAAACAATTGTTGACATGACAGATAGTGTTATTGTGACATGTGATAATGCACGTGGTGATTTTTTTAGACGAAATTATAATTATTTTTTTTGTTAGGTAGATGAAATCAAAAAAGTTATATGAAAAGATTTCTTAATTTCTAAAAAGTTAATTATTTTAATGTAAAGTATAATGTGTTAAAATATCTGCAACTAATAAATTAGGACCTTATATAAGTATGTATATCGTCGTCTAGTACCCATAGTACAAGCATTGCTTAGTTTGGCACTAGCTCGATTTGTGTAAGATTGTCCCCCGATATTTATTGGAAAAAAGTTGGCTTCTGCATAAAATATGGCTCATCTAGTGTCTCATGTTCCGTGTCCCAAGGACCGCTAACTTTTAACAGCTTCCGTTAGCATTGTGGCACAAACGATGTTACGCTTATCTCGACTTTTTACAAGAGGCGAAAGTTCCGACATTGTGAGCGTTCCATTGTGGGTATTGTGACTTTTCTAGTGTATTAAGGCTTATAAACTTTTATAATGAAGGAACTTTACGATTTATCATCCAAGTGATTTTTTATTTTATTTTTTTAGTCCTGTGGCCAAATTTTGGTGTGGTGCAGGAACGTGGCGATAGACTTCATAGAAACAATCGCATAGGTATAATACCGGCTATAGGTTTAATCAACGCGATTAAATAATTCATATTCATATTTATTGGTAAAATAACTTTACAGGTCAATCTCATAATAAGCACATGGAAAAAGTGTTATTTGCAGATGATTTTAAAACCACCTGTCGATGTAAACAATCTAAACGTCATTACCTTATCGTAGTCCAACTAAACATAAGAAAAATATCATCACAACGTTCTTAAGATTATCGCATCACAACTATGATGTCGTTAATTTCTGTTTTCGTAAAAGCATACGCGTGTACTTATACTAATAATACAGGAAGTTACACAACATTATTTGTTTTTTTTTTGCCAACGGTAAAAATGACTGCATTTCAATAAATGAGAGACCGTTGTCATATTTATGTAGCCTTTATTAGTATCCCACTGCTGGGCAAAGGCCTCTCCCCTTGATTTCCATGTCTCTCTATCGATTGCCTCTTCTGGCCAGTTAACAAGAACAGCGTCCAGGTCGTCCCGCCATCTCCGGCTGGGTCTGCCCCGTCTGCGTTGTCTATCTTCCGGCACCCAATTTGTGGCTGCACAAGCCCACCTTTCCGGGTGCATGCGGCCCAGTCCCACTTTACCCGGGCGGGTTTTTCTCCAACGTCAGCAATGCGTGTTTTGGAGCGCAGCATAGTGTTTCGGACTCGGTCCGCCCTTTTAATACCTATACAATCCTAAGCTCCATGGCCCTTTGCTTTGAAAAAATAATATTATCATTATAAAATACAACATTAATTTTACTGCTTGGTTAACTGCCTAGCCTTTTCACTAAAGTATGACCCGCCAGCAGGTCGACGAATCCCGCTGCGCGGGACTTCTATTTCTGCTCTGAGGGTCACAAGCTGACTAACAAACCTAACCTAAAATAAGGAGTGTGTTTAATGAAAATGCTAGGCAGCTAAGCAAATAGCTAACTAAGCTAGTTGGCAGCGACATATACACAACATGAATATAATAAAATATGTAATATAGCACGTCATGTTCCAGTTTGTTGACATGTTTTTTTATGACAAACGGCCTACGGTGTTGCATATTCTGGCGGTATGTGAAAATAAAAGGTACGACAAAGTTTTTACTTGACGATGGAAGTGAGAAATCAAGTTATTAATTTCGCGATTAGCTACGTCCGGGGAACAATAGCGGTTCGCAGAAGCGCAGGTGCGCGCGCACGTGAGACATGCGCGGGGGCACGTATGGTCGGCAGATACATCAGGAATTCTCTTGTGATCGTTAGTCAGCTTTGGATATGGTAAGGACACGTGCATAAATTATATCTGTATAAGCCTGAGTACACGATATCATCATCAGCATTAGGGCCATACCGGAATTCCGCCTTGTTTTTTCGGTATTACAATACCGGTATTGAGAAGGACCAATACCGCAAAAACGGAAATTCGGAATATAATGAGGATCCTCATTATGTAGTATGTAAACTTGTATTTTTCCATTATATTGGACAAAATTAACAGTTATTGCTAGTATTTAGTTACATGTTATTTATTATGACGGTCGCGGCAACGTTCCTAATTTTATTATGCACTGTATATAAACTTTTTTTTAAAATTCCCCAATACCGAAACCGGAATTCCGGTCTTGAGTCTCAATGCCATTATTTAATAATCCGGTATTGCATGCCCTAATCAACAGTGACCAGAACTTTCGGGTGCAAAACTTAAACAACACTCGCCAAGCGAGCATAATAGAGTACTTAACGCCAAGAAAATATTACCTAATATCCATATATACCTAAATCTTGAAATCCGAAATTCAGATATAGAGTTAAATTGAACACTAACCTGTCAATAATATTCTTATTTTCTTAGTTGCAAGTTCTCCTTTATGTCAGCTTTACAAGTTTTATGAAAGTTTTGCACCGATATTTCCGATCATTTATCTATATAGAACCCCCTTCATTTCAACTCATCATTTCAATCAATTTATTTCGCGAACAAGTCCCGAGGGGTCATGTTTTGAATAAGATGATAAGTCCTTTAATGTGAATCTTTTCTCTGATAATATTCTTTACTTTAAACCAGTGTTCCTTAAACTTTTTTTGGTCACAGACCCCCTACATTATTTCGAAAACCTTACGGAGCCTTTCGGAATGTAATCAGAGAAAAAGAAAATCAAGGGCACATGAAAGTTTGTGTTGAAGGCATAGCCACGGACCCCCGGCTCTCGTATCACGGACCCCTAAGGGGTCCATGGACCACAGTTTAAGCAACCCTGCTTTAAATGAACCTATTCAATAACAAATGCACTAGTTACTGTAAAAATACTCAGGATATATGTGTGCCTTTTTCCCTACTATGCTATAATTTTTTTTTGATAATTTCTCTCGATTTCTCCAAGATCCTATCATCAGATCCCAAGCTAGTCGCAACACTAACACCAAGGAGTTCTTTAAGCAAACAAGAATTTTCTAATCCGATCCAACAGTTTTCGAACAATCGAAAAACAAACATTGAAAAAAAAAATCTGAAGAGCTGTGAATAATGTCTTTTTAAAGTCGGTTAATAATAAAATAGCAAATGTAAATAGTTTCCAAATGTAAATCTTTTTTCCTAAAAGAAACATTATTGTAAACAAAGCACGATTGAACAAAAAACTTACGCCAATCTCTTTAAAAGACGATGAGTTTTATAAGTTTGTACTTTTAGGTATTTAAAAAAAGGTAAACAAAAAAACCACGTGACTTGGGTCGTTCAGCCAGTCAAAGCAACGTTTTGTATCTGTGGCATAATACCATTGGCTGAACGCTTTTTTTTAAATACCTAAAAGTACAGACTTATATGTATGATGCCGTCTGTACCCGACTTCCTTTCTGCTGAGTTTGTACGAAATCGCGGAAAACATACAAAGTGTTATCGAAAAAGATCTCTGGTGTTTTGAGCCTTATTTTTATACAAATTAAGTTCAGAATTGAACTAGATTACGCGTGACATCCGGTCAGTGAAGACTATCAGTCCGGGAATTGATTGCATGTATGTTTTTTTTACTCGTAGTTCCAACCGCCCTCAACTAGAATTAAAATATACATATATACAGGTTGAAACGGAACGAGGCAAGGGTTGTACAAACATTAAAAATACTATTTTGATACTTTTGTTTTTCTTTATTACAAGCACTGCCGCCGCCCATTGCTCCGAGGCTAAAAACGTATGGGCCCTAACCTGCCCTAACACAGACCCGCCCCCCAATCCATGTTCGCAAAGGCAATGGGACGAGCCGCTCTGCCGACTAGTACGGGATAACCTTTTAGAAACGTCAACTAGTCCGGCAGATCGAGCTCGTCTCCTAGCTACTGCAGAGTGGGAGTCGGGCCTGTGGCTGCAGGCCCTACCATCGCCCACTATAGGAACTTTATTAGACAATAATACTTTCAGGCTGGCAACAAGTCTGCGGATAGGGACTGCAACGAATGTCCCACATCGCTGTCAGTGTGGTTCCATGGTCGATAATCTTGGTCACCAAGGTCTCTCCTGCGGCAGAAGCGCTGGCCGTATACCTCGGCATGCGGGCATCAATGACATAATCCGAAGAGCCCTAATAAGTGTCAAGGTGCCCGCTGTCTTGGAGCCAGTTGGCCTGTCGAGAGACGACGGCAAGAGGCCTGACGGCATGACGTTGGTGCCTTGGAAGATGGGTCGACCCCTGGTATTGGATGCCACGTGTGTGGACACGCTCGCGCCAACCCATCTTCCAGGCACCAAAATCAGTGCCGGCACTGCTGCGTCCTCAGCTGAAGACCTCAAGCGCCGCAAATATGCCTCCCTAGGGAGTGGCTACCTATTTGAGGCGTTTGGGGTCGAAACACTTGGACCATGGGGACCAAGTGCGCGCCGACTCTATAAAGATTTGTCGGCGCGCCTAATAGACACCACTGGTGAACAGAGGGCTGGCCTTTATTTTGCCCAAAGGATAAGTATTACCATCCAACGTGGCAATGCGGCCAGCCTTCTGGGCACGCTACCCGCTGACGGCGACTTGGAGCAGATTTTTTATCTTTAAGCCTTATTTTATAGTTTTATTATTGTTTTTGTTTAGTTTAAGTTATGTTATTGTTGTGTGTATGACCAAATAATTATGTGTACATGCATTTTACAAGCACTTAACCATTGCAAATTGATTATATTTTTCACCTGGTATATATTTTTTGTCATAATCAGCCGTAAGACGTCCACTTCTGGACATAGGCCTCACCCAAAGCACCTCCCGCATCCTCAGGTCAGGTCAGGTCCTGTACCGCCCGCATCTATCGAACTCCAGCAGCCTTTAGCAGGTCTTCAGTCCTCCTTGTACGCACAGTGCGTTTTCCGATGCGTGGTCACCGCGTAATTACTACACGCAAAGATTTAAGAATGGTCCTTTTTTTTTTTTTTTTAAACCTGACAAACTCATAACTCACATCTGAGCATTGTGATTGTCTGGCCGGGTGGTTGGCCGTTGCGGTCCCTGGGCTCGAACCAGGTCGCTGGCCAGACCACCCAAGGGCGTCCGACCGTGTGCCGTACACACAGTCGACACGCACATCGGGCTGGGTAAGTGCCGGGGGGTGCCTGGAGTCGAACCAGGTCACCTGTCCCGGCCTACCACGATAGGTGTCGGGCTAGGTGGGGGCCTGCTCGCCTGGGGTTGAACCAGGACGATGGCCAGGGCCACCTTTGACTTTTCGCTGATTGCTCAGAGTGAGCAGCGGACCAGCGGGAAGGATGAAGCGGATCAACCTGTCCTTATGTGAACGTGTGTATCGAACTAAAGAATGGTCCAGTGTGGATCGCACTCACACAGCGCGATCGTGCGTCTATGAAAATGCGTATCGCGCGCTCCTAAACGGCCGGAGTTGGATTACTTGTTTGTCTTCACTTCATACTTTGATTACGGGCCCAGCAATTTTTCTGCAATTTTTTGTAATGTTTTCCTATAGCCATTACGTTGTATCAGATATGTACAGTCAACCAATTTGATTCCTAGGCCACTGTAGAACCATGTCGTAATGAACTAATTTGTTTATCTTCTATGACATTGATTGTCGCGTGATGCATGTCGTGATGACATCTTAACTTTTGTGAATATGTGTCATCAACGATTAATAGGAAAGGAGTTCGTCAAAAACTTTCATATAAAGATATCGGGTTTAAAATTAAAATACTTTTATGTCAAAACTTCACTGAAATAGTATCGTCTATTTGCTTCTCTGTCGCACTTGCGTATAAAAGTGACGGAGACACTGACACTTCGAAATTTGTGGTAACGCTTTTTTCGTACGAAGCATTTAGAAAGATAAGACAATTTTTTCATGCCCTTACTAGGATTCGAACCCAGGACCATCGGCTTCATCAATAGGGTCACTACCCACTAGGCCAAACCTGTCGTCAAATATTTTACTAAACGCAGGCAGAATTAGTTAACACGAACAAAATCAAAATATTCGTTAACTATGCAAATTCTTTAATAACTAACATAACAAGTAAATTGAAATACAATTGCCTAATCTTTAATAACGAGTAAATGCACCGTCATTTTGTATCACGTTTAGAAGTCGCGACTGCATTGACCCTACTAACGCCGTGCAAATGTCTGACGTCCGCAAAGACTCCCAAACTTGATGACAATGTTCCGATAGAGCATCCCGTGACCTCTCATTTTCATTTTGCCACATTTGACACATTAAGCCCCACAAATTTTCAATGGGGTTTAGGTCGGGTGACTTAGCAGGCCATGGGATAACAGTTACTTCGTCTCTATGTTGATTAAACCAATTTGTTACAATGTGTGCCTTGTGTATAGGGCAGTTATCATGGACGAAATTAAATCTAGCCACATCATCTTGCGGATAGAAGTTTCGCACAGTTGGCAGCATGACGTCTTCCAAAATATCAAGATAATCTGTTGCCTTTGATCGAGGTGGCATATCAGCCAATTCACCCACACCTGCCAGACTCATCCAGCCCCATAGATTAACACTAATGCGTCCTGACCCGTGGTTAGGAACAACGTGGTCTTCGGTGTAACGTGTGTTGTCGTATCGCCACAAGTGCAGACGACCTGTCTCACTGGATTGGAAGGTTTTCTCATCAGAAAATATAGCATTCGTCCAATCGAAGTGAAGATACTGCTCTGCGAAATCTAATCTGTCGTCTTTATGTCTTTGTGTCAAAGCTATTTTTTTTGCATAATGCCTGTGATGGAGCCCCATGGAATGCAAATGTTTTCTAATAGTTTCGACACAGACATTAAATTGATCCGCAAAATATTTAGTGGAGGTGAAGCCGTGTTGTTCATAATGATGACGCATTTGTGTTCTTTGCTCGTCAGTAACTCGCCTCACACCATGATTGTGACTGCGATGGTCAGATAAATCTCCTTCCGCTGCGTATCGATTGACCCACAAATCCACCGTAGCTCGCTGAAAGTAATATAGTAATATTAATTTAAAATTAAAATATACCAATTTTTTTCTTGAATACTGTTCATACTTGTAAAATTGCTTACCGATATGTTCAATATTTCTGCTATGTCACGTCTACTGCGGCCTTCTTGGTGCAATATTATAATACGAGTTCTTCTCTCGTTTATATTTGCTGCCGGCATTTCCATATTTTTTAATGTTTTTTATTAATATCCACTTGAATAAAATCGACGACAGAAGGTTCAATTGAATTGTCACTTTCTGTCAGTCAACACTTTCTTTTACGAGTCATGTCATGGCTAAAACGTTTATACATATGTAAACTCTTTACGATTATTTTATATTGTGATTGGAAAGTTGATAATCGTTTGACCCGCACTGACGCGTGACGTTGCTATTATCTATAGTTAATGCGACAAGGTTCTGCAGTGGCCTAGGAATCAAATTGGTTGACTGTAAGTATTAACTGACGTCACAAAAATAAGGCGTTTTTAGGATTCCGCATCTCAAATAACCCTCCTTTGGGCTTCGCCGCAGTCGGGTAAAGAATAACGTAACCTTATAAGATCAGATTGTTGTGCGTCTGGGCGATTCTCCGAGCGTTTTGACCGCGCGGTTTGACAATCATTGTTGTCCGCCCATTATTTACTTAACGAAAGGACAAATCGTGACAATTTTGATAAAACTAGACTTAAACTCGGGACTGTTTTTCGGTTTCATAAAAAGTAAACTCTAGGCATCGTTTTTTTGAACAATATTTACTGAGACAATAATGACGAAAATAAAACGCCGTAAAAACGCTGAATATTGGCCCGCCTATTTATATGACTATCTAACCGTCTGGAGTGGGGCTTGTGACGTCACTCCTAGGTGAAAATTGTACCAAGGAGTGACGTCACTCGAACTTCTAAGAACTCTATCCTCGTAATTGTTTGTTTGTCAAACAAAAGATAAAATACGTGTACAATATTTTTTAATAATCTAACTGACGGACTAAACAGTTTTTTTAGTCGTCTAGCCCATTATGATGATAATAAATATACATTAAAATACACCCTTTGCATTTCCCAAATACAATACCCACTCGGCATTTCCCCGAAACTCACCAAAAACATTTCCCGAGCGCAAAAAGCCCGCATTTTCATTTCAAAAAGTTCCGAAAGCTCTGGCCTTTTGAAAAGCTATCCGGCGTAATGCCGCAAAGCCGGGGGCCCAATTAAGCTGGCTTAAGCCCTATTGTTCCATGTGGCCCCCTGTGGCCCCAAGCCCTGCGAAGTGTTAATATACTATGTCGGTAACTCTTACTAGCCAGTAACAGTATACTTTATGAAATATTGTCTTCGGTTTCCGCGATTATCACTCATTTAAATAAAACAACTTAAACGGATTAAATCGCGTATATTACTACATTTTTTAAGTCCCGACGTTTCGTGATCCTTTACAGCGTTCATGGTCGCGGGCAGACTGAGAAAATTATAAATTTTCCCTGTCAAAATTACCGTTGTGCAAACCTTCCCACTTTAAAAAATACAAATTGAGAATTAGTGTTGCCAGATGTGTTAATGTGTAAAGACGTTCACACACACACGTTTTTTGCTAAATAATTAGTTTTTTCCAAAAATAGCATTCCTAAAGACTTTGTGGGAGACCTATGTTCAGCAGTGGACGTATCAATGATGGTGTTGGGGACATTAAGGATACTCAATAAGGGAAATCAAACTGTATTTCTTCTTTCAGTTAATACGTTACTCATAGTGTTTTTCTCATACAGTACCAAGTGCCACATCTTCAGTACTTCAATGAATGACTATACTTTGTGAGATGATTAACTAGTAGGTAAGGTCTAGTTGAGTCATACACGTGGTCTATGGTGACGACATAGCTGCGTGTGACGTCATTAGCTCTTTAGCTCTTGTCATTTGTAACTGGATCTAAATTAAATCCTATAAACATTGAATCTACGACATTAGCAAATTCATGTGATACTGTTAATTACTAAATATTTTTACTAAAAACTACCCGACCGCGGTGCACTTTAAAAGTGGATTAAATCCGCCACTTTGTTTATTTTAGCAAACTAGCAAAAAGCGGAAATGTAGTAACCGCCAAGGGTATCCCTTGGCGGTTACTACATTTCCGCTTTTTGCCATCGATATGTAATTTTTTAATGTTGATATACGTAAATGGTGGTGACGCAACCAATTCGGATGTTGACTAATGTTGAATTTTACAACATAATATAGTCACATGGATTGGAAAACACTAAATTATCATAACACAAAAGAAATAAACCAAAAATGTATAAAAAATATAAAGTTATCAGACCACAAAATTTAAAAAAAAACGGTATTTTTTTTATCGTCTTAAAGAAAAATTAAAGTCAATTTCGGAATACTTAAATAACACTGCAAAAATAAATGTACAACAATTATGTGCTTAAACGCACTTTTTCGTGCTCAAAATGCTATTTTTTTCATACAATATAGTACAGCGATAGAACCGATGACGTCATAGGTTCCTCCCGTTTTGTATCTAGAGCATTTTCAATGCTCAGTGCGATCTGCTACTTTTGATTACAATTTGTGGCTGTTATACTTATACAAATGTATTAGGTGTCATATAGATATTTGTTCCTCACAAATAGTAGAATCACACACAGACAGAAAAAAATCGAGGCAACAGGCGAATTGCATTTTTTGGGATTTCTCGTGTTGTTTTGCGCAGATCAAATGTATCAAACTAGAAAATGAAACATATTTCAGACAAATTTTATATACTATCCACCAGAAGGTTAATGATCCATTAAATTGGTCTGAAATATTCAATACCTTCATACAAATAACAAGAGTGTTGTTTGTATGAAGATATTGTACCTTAAATAATAAAAATAATGCAAATAGAAATAGTGCATGTGTAACTATTGATACCAGTTTCCAAGCTTTATCCAAACAGACAATTGGATATAGTACGAATGTAGCTCCATAAAAATCCAAGCAAACTTGCCAAGACAAGAATGTTTAACTTCTAGCAAGTCAGCAAAAACGAACTACCAACTAGTTGTCATTCTTGCTTTCCACTATCGGAGATTCCTTGCAAAAAGGCAGAAATATGTAAATTGAGACTTCCACAATGAATGCATTTACCGACCTCTTTACTGCTCCTAAACAAAATCTCAAGCAAAACTAGACTTTAACACTATCAAAATAGGAGTTAAAAAACTATTTTCCGTCAGCAAAAAGCATAGTCACTAGCAGAAAACTTATTAAATACCAATAATAAACCAAAACACATTCAAAAATAGACCGTAACGTTCGGTAATAAGACTCACGGCTTATTTAATGGGCGGTTGAGTTGAGTGGTCGGATGTAGGGTAGCTCAAGCAAGCTTACAAGGGTTGGGTTGTACCGCATTGCGGGACGTACCGAAATTTATGGTACAGATTCAATCTCTAGGAGTTACGGAGTAAGGCGGTGTCAAGTAATTGATATGAGGAAATTACTTTATGGGGATTTTATTTGCTAAATTTGTTTTCCAGATAAAAAAACCGACTTCACAAGTTGAATCTGCGAAACTAGCCAATACACGAGATACTTTAAAAATACTGAAATTGCTATAAATATTGAATACAAATATATACAATGTACTCGTAAATATGTATATGGAACGAGGGACTTTCCTGCAAATGTGGCATTGTTTAGCCTTAGTAACTACATTATTTCCTCCAAATAAACTTATTGAATATCTATCACTGTTTTCAAGTTACAGCTTTCATGCAAAAAACTGCGTGTTTCAACCCTATTATAGAGGCCATACACGAACACGGGCGTATAGCGGTAGTGACGGCAAAGTAGTAGGGTTGTTCAAACATTAAAAAGTACTATTTGGATAGTTTCGTTTTTCTTTATTATTATAAGCAAATTATTGTATTATACTGTGGTCTGTCACAGAGCTGTATTTATTAAACCGTAATAGGTAGTGACTTGAAATTTTCAGATATTAAATATAAAAATAAAGGGGTTCCACAAGAAATGTGTTTTTTTTGGCGTTTTTTTGCCCGACATTGGTACGGAATATTTCGAGTGCTAATCCATCGCACTGGCCGGTTTTTACGAGAGTAATCAACGTACATTTTTTGTGGCAAAAACGTCAATTAACTAGGGACTTCCTTCTGATATTCAACTTATCGATAACTGTTTCAAACACTTATTTCACAGTGACATTTCATTTTAGATATTAATTTTACCGGATAAAATAGAAATTAGCTAAAATGCTGATCACTGCCCATCGGCGTTTTAAAATGATAATATGTAATTTAATTAAGTCATAGGCATACATTATAGGAATTTAAAAATTCATAAAACATCAATTTTAACAACTAAAATTTTATTATTAACGTGTTTCTTACACAAAAACTTCTTTAATGCTATTAAATCGATTTCCATATAAAGTAAACTGAAAAAGGAGTGCCTTGCAACAAAAGCCAATTTTGGTAAATTGTATGACATTGTAGTACTTTATACTGTATAATAGATATGCACGTTGCATATTAATTTTATACGTTATCTTATACTTATAACTGTCATAAGAAAGTACAATTTATACAAATATCAGAGCGGTCTCTATTAGAATTAGGGGGACGAGAAGAAGGATAGGAAGATTTGGATGCGAAGATGGCTGTGGAATACCCATCCTGGAGCACTAGATTTCTCTTCTTTTTAGCATATAATTGTGTCTACTACTACTTTGTTTATTTGTATTATTTAACGTAATAAAATTGTTAACACACAATTTATCGATACATTAATATCGTTGAGAAGTCCCTGGACAATTTTATTCGTGCCACCAATACTTCTATGTCTGGTAATCAAACAACAATTTTTGAGTGCTCGCGTCATGCCGTTACATAATCCAGTAATCAATTTAATCTCATTATCCTCGCAGATATATGTATGGAGGGGGTGGGGGGAGGTCCTGACCGCCACAATGCCGTTCCGGAGCCCATAAATCCCCCATTCACATGCAAACGAGCGATGAATGGCTACAGTAGCGCCCGCTGTTTGCCCCGTTGTAATGTCTAGGATTTTGGTGGCACTTCATTCGGTTCTATTACAATTGTAAATTTTTAGTCTTACCACTGATTTGAACTAAATAATATCGATATGACTGCCTAATTTTAGCGCACTGGGTCAGTCAAATTAGGAGTTTCTCCCTTTTAGAAATAAATAATATTCTATGAGTTACGAACGCTTCAAAGTTGTAGGTAAAAGTTTTATTATTTTTCACACATAGATTAGATTTTTTATTTCATAATATAAGAAGTACAATATAAATTACACTGTGTCAATTTACATGAATCATATACTATGATATGATCGTCAAATGAAATAAAATTTAAAATGTGTGGCTGTCCATCAGAAAAGCGACCTTACGCCAACGCCATAAGGACCCTTTTTTGATGGACTGCCACATGTACAATGCTTACAATAAAAATATGAAATGTCAGAAATGCAAATGCAAAATAAAATCAAATGGGATAAATCGTCATCGCATTGCAACACAAAAATATAAACACACTCAAATAAGAATTCACATAATAACTATCGCATAATAGTATTTTATGCAACAGTTGTATAAGAAGGTTCAAAAAATGCGAATTGCGTGAGTTGCGATACGAGCCGCGAATGCGGCGAGTATCGCAAATAGAGACGCAATGAGCGTTTTTTGACTTAATTATACAACGTTGCATACAATACTTTTTCTACGACTAGGTTAAAATATAAAATACATGGACGTCACGCGTGTCTCGTCCGGTCTCTCCGAGTGTGTACAGCCGGCATGACAGTTGTGTCTATGGTAAACTTTTTTTTGATATGGCTGGTGACACGATGTGACGATAATTAAAATACTTTTTTTATGTTGGCATCAATTAATTTAATTCGGAAAGTTTTGTTTTTCTTATGAATCGTAGGAATTTAATTGTTTGTTAAGTTGGTAGTTGTGAATTTTTATCGTGAAGTTAGAATTGAGCGCTTAATCCTTGACCTAAGTTTAACCTAGATTTAGAAGTCTGTGGATGCTAGCAATAACGTAAAGTGACTATAACGACACTAGTGCTGTTATGGGGAATAGAGTATAGACTTATCTGAACTCATATTATGTATGTTCTTATATTAGTGTTCGTGACCAAGTAAAAGACAGATAACAGTACAGGAGTAGAAAAATATCTTAATGACTAATGCAAACCAAAACTAATATAATTACTTTAAAATTCTTAATAAATTTCATTCATAGCCTTTATTATTACACGTTGACTCAACTTACGCACTTGCGTGTGGTTTGTGAGATAAGAGCGCGCGTAGAGAAGACAAACGAACAAGAGGGACGTACACGGTTAATAGTATTGTAAAGAAATAAGCATATGAATTACGTCAAACTCAATACTCTGTTATTATGAAAAACCAAAAGAGTCCGTACTGCATTGCATAATATTTGATTTTCCAAACAAACACAACACACACACACAACACTACACAACTAGGGTGGTAATACAAAGAAAGGCCGAGATCGCAGAAATTTGCGGCCCGTATACTATTAACTAAAACTACATTAAAACTAAAATAAATCTAGAAATGGCCTCTGGGGTATGGTACCGAAGATGTTGGCAGCACTTCCTAGCTGGATTGTGAGGCCGATTGAGCGAGGAAGCTGCCAACTCGTCGGTTTCTCTGACTTTTTTGAGAAGAGATTGAGAGCATTGGGGCCCCACAGATCAAAGGTCTCGCCAAAAAGACCAAAATTATACCTTAAATGCAGAATACCCGAAACACAAAATGCGTGATTCACGAACACAGATACTTTATTGGTCGAATGATTTTGATTTTAGGTAATTGTCCTTGACGGTCAGATGTAATGATGAGTTGAAATAATTACAATCAATAAGCGGTACGCACCGTGAATCACGCTTACAGGAAACTTGTCCCGTTTATAAAATGGACTCACTTATTTTTTTGCTCCCCATTGTCTTGACAGACGTTACTCAAGTCAGTGTTCCTACCGACGCCAAAATGCGTCAAGTGATTCTTTACATCTTAAACGTGCTTTATGCCCTTTTCGGGCTAATCCTCTTCATTTTAGGCGTATGTTACTGCGTCTACGTCACCTCTTTCACCGCTTTGAGGAACCGGGACCATTATAAGTTAGATTTCAACTTGTACTGGCCTCAAGCGATCCCTATCACCGCTTGCTTCGCTGGAATATTCGTTATCTTCGTCAGCTGTTGCGGTTGCTGCAGTGCTTCCAAGAACCACAAAGGCTTCACCCTCATGCAAGCTATCTTCACCGTTATGACTCTCATCGTCCTCATCACCAGTGCTTCGCTGACTCTAAAATACGGCGACTCTGAAGAGACTGATGACTATTTGAAGGATGCGCTTAACGACGGTTCTTCCGAAGCGAAAACGAGCCCTAATCATAGGAAGATGTTCTCAAACATCGAGAGATGGTTGGAATGCTGTGGCGTGGAGAACCCTTCAGGGTACAGAGGATACATGACTGATCTGCCTAACTCCTGCTGTGGTTATGAAGACGATTCCAGTGAAAGGTGTGAGTTTACATCCAAACACGCGACCGACAGACATGGTTGTGCTTCTGTGGTGATTGCTTACAGCAGGATAGCCCTTCGAGCCATAGCAGCAGCGGCTGTCAGCACCGCTTTCTTCGGACTACTAGGCTTGGTGGCTTCTTTGGCTCTTTCGTTGGAAATAACAAGGAAACCAGCGGTCTACGAGCCAACAGAGCATGACACAAAGACTTTACCTTTATAAGTGTAGTGATATTGTTTGGTGATTTGTGATGGTGAAAGGTATTATTAGTATAGGGCAGCGGTCGGCAACCTGCGGCCCGCGGGCCGCACTCGGCCCGTGAACCGCTCACTTGCGGTCCAATATTCCGGTCTGTTTTGCCGTCGCTTTATTCAGACTAGTATAAAATCACAAATTATTTACAAAATGCGGCCAGCATCAATTCCTAAGCTACTATATGGCCCTTGGCTGCTAAGCGGTTGCCGACCGTTGGTATAGATAGGGTATAGGTAAGCGTTGAGAAGAGAGGATCTGAATAACTGTTTCAGCTTTGTGTTTTCAATGAATGTAACAGTAATTGATTTCATTAAATTTATTTGTCAATTAATTTCTATGGATCGCCTATATTTTATTGAATACCCGTCATTGGACTTATATTAAACTTATTGTTTTTTTTTTTTTAAACTAACGGTTGTATGAAAAGCGCATGTAAATAACAGGTTTTCAGACAATGCTAAAACATCTATAAAGTATAATAAATTCGAAACATTATCGTTTAGTGATATTTATGTATTCCATAATAAAATTGAACTTGCCAGAATTTCTCAATTGTTATAATATCATAAACACTATTTTTATGAGATTTCAATAATATCGAAATAATCTCGATTTGTATACGGTTGCTAAGAAATCCTGAGTCAAATATATGCTATGTAATATTAGGGCATACATTCGTTATTTATACTCAAAAGTACAAATATGTTGCATAAATTAGATTGAAGTTATAATTAAGGTAGGCGTCCCAGTGCTTGACACCAGCCCAGTAGTTGCCACCTTGAATTTTAAGAACGTTTATGCAGCACGGTCAAACAACGTGGCATTTTTAGTGACTTTTCTTCATTATTTTATGAAATTTGAATGAAACCCAAACAAGCGCTCTATACGAGTACAACTCATAGGTCTTAAGCAGGTACATGCTTCTTACGCCACAAATTATTGATGTTTTTTTTATTTTAGATTTAGTTTTTCATTACTATTTAATCCACGAAATTATGTGCTAAGCCTGTTTTGATACTAATAATGTACGGCTTGTATAAAGTAGATTTTTAAGTTTAATTCAAATTTCGCAAAATAATGAGGAAAAACGAGGAAAATGCGACGTCGTCAAACTGTTCTGCATAAGGGCTCTTAATTCATTAGCAACAGAGGTGACAAGAGGATGTCAACGATTGGGCATTACCGTGTTAAAAACTAGGACATTTACGTTATTTCCATAATTTTCATGTAATTAAATCTTAGGAAATTAAGTAGTCTAATACAGTGTGTACCTAAAGAAGCATAATAGTATTTATTAATTATAATTCAATAAAGATATCGACGATTGGATAAATATTTATTGTTATAAGTTTTATTTTGAATACCTTCTATTTACCTTTGATTTTGCAACTGTTTTAAAATAATTTAGCGGATGTGCCTGATACATATCACAACCGACATTTTAACTTTGCTGTGAAGATTATTCTTTGGGTTTCTCGTCAATGCAAGCATGTATGAGATTATTCTTTGGGTTTGCAAGTATGTATGTTATGCCCAAAAAAAAACAAAAAGAAGCCTTTGAGTACTGAAACGTTTTGTTTTCAATTAAAAATCTTTATAGATCCATCTGTAAACTGTCAGAAAATACATATCTGAAGCTAGTAAAGCTACAAGTATTAAATCTTGCGCAGTAGCCATGGGCTTTTCTTTCTTTAAAAATCAAAGGCACACACAAAGTCACAAGTAATTTATAGTATAAAATGAGATTGGGGGGACAGATTCAATGAAGACAGGTAAAAAAGAAAAACAATACTCAGATACATAACGTAAGGACCAAGAACAACTTTCAAAAACACACGGGTACACGGGCACGGGTTTGTCATCTATGGGCATTTTTCCGTTAATATCAGAGGCACTGACTCCATTGATGTCGTAGTTAGTAGTCACAATTAGTCGTAGCCGATTTGCACGTTTAGTAGACAACCGTGACGTCTATCAGGTATTTGAAAATATCATGCAAATCTACCAGCTTGTCGACATTATAGTGATGCCACCTAAATCATTGCCACTGAAATCACTGAAATACGCATAAACATCAAAAGACGGGTGAAGAGAGATGATGGTGAAGTGATTCAAAATAGCAAACATCAAAGTCAATAATGTGGGATTATAGACGAAGCGTACAGGAAAAGGAAAAATCCCTGAGATAATGATGACTCAAAATAGCAAAGTAAATAACAATAAGTCATCGTTATACGGAAAATCGTGCAAAACCCTGAAACCTATGAGCGTTACAGCTCATTTAGTACTATTTTGCATTTAATACAGCAAATACTGATGGTAAGAAAGATCAGCATTCATCAGTAGAGACTTATCAGCAACTAAAGGTAAGGAACAATATAAAAATTGTACTACGTAGTGAGGAATGGAACAAACACTTATAGCTTTCCTACAGTTAGCAATTCAGACATGATGGATGTAGCCGTCGTTCCCGATGATGCGAAGAGGTGCGACAGCTTGTAATAAAGCTCCGATATTCTGGACTGTATTGTATTTTCAGACATAGGTTCTGGTTACAGAGAGATTGTAGTGCCTGTTTCGACCGTTAACAGTGGTAGCCGTGGAAGAAGTGGAAGACAAAGGAATTCGAATTTAATGCAACGGTTAAGAAAAACTTAGGTATCTGTCGCGATGTTATTGGTCGGTTTTAAGAAACGCGTTCCATACTAACCGTGCGTTTTGCTACTGCTCAGAGCAGTGGTTATGAATTAATATAAAAATACTAGTTGCGTTCGCAACAATGGACACTTAAAGCAATGCGAGCTTCGTAAGTCTAGTAATAAGAACAGTTCTTATTCGACAGTCAAAATCTATCTTTGTGATCGTAAGGCCAGTGGGTTATTTCATTCATTATGTGTTAGTATCGTAATGCCAGACGAGTTTGTATGTACGCGTGTTTTTTGCGAGGGGAATCAAAAAACGGTAAACTGTTTTCATTATTTCCATCATCCTGTCTCTCTATCTAATCTGGTTTCCCTGTTACAGCGCGGTTATGACAATAGGGAATATGCATGATATTTTTTATTTACTTTAATAAAAGCTCATTCATATAAAAAACAGTAGGAAAAAAATATTTGTTGAATAACTATAAAAATAACCAAGATATTACATAACAAAGATTTATCTCTATCTCTTTCTCGCAAAACAGAATATGGTATGGAGATTGTATGGCGGCCGTGTACTATGACGTCATAGTCCATATCGGATCTCTCTCTCTAATCGTTGTCTGATTAGTGCTTTAAAATGTTTATATCTTCCGTATTTCTCGGTCGATTTCAATTTTATTTTGACTCATCATCGTCATCTTTTTTACGGTATTTTCATATTTTGTCAAGAAAGCTGTTAAAAAAAGATCATGCATATTCCCTATTGCTTGTAATTACCTAACTTGTCAAATGTGAGATCATGGTTAAAAACGTAGCCCGAAAAAATCTTAGGGCGTTGATTATCTATCCAACCTTTAATATGTCCTTCTGCTGTTCAGCCTATGAGCTGGCATCCAGATGAAACCAGTGCAGGTTCGCAGCTTCACACTTATCAAAAATGTATCGTCAGATCGCACCTTTATAGAAACTATTAAAATAATTGGAACCAGTCACAAGCAGTACACAATTTACCAAGTTATCGTAGGCACTTACATAAATATCGACAAATCCCTGGAACTTGCTTAGATTCCGTAATATAAACGACCCTTGATTGAAAATGGTACTCTGATTCATCGGGCCATTATTTCCAATCTCATAACTATCATCTTTACAAATTTATTCTTTATAGTCTTTGAGACGAAAGATTTCCCCTTTTTGGTTGAAATCTAAAGAAATTATGATAGTCTTATCTTAAACATTAACGATTTTCTTAGAATCCCACTAATATTATAAATGCGAAAGTTTGTGAAGATGTTTGGATATTTGGATGTTTGTTACCTAATAACGGGGTAACAGCTGAATGGATCAAGTTGAAATTTGGCATGCAAGTAG
Organism: Eudemis profundana; assembly: GCA_947034925.1. NCBI lineage: Eukaryota > Metazoa > Arthropoda > Insecta > Lepidoptera > Tortricidae > Eudemis > Eudemis profundana. The sequence goes on along the minus strand of OX344816.1, from coordinate 16,552,208 downwards.
ATCCAGGCCCGGATTGAAACATAGGGTACTTTATATCCCGGGAAAGAGTACCTTTAGGACAATAACGGGAACAACGCGGGCGAAGCCGCGGGAAAATGCTAGTGATTAGTAAAGTAAGTTTATACAGTGTAAGTTAGTGGCAAGTTTATTCTGTGTTAACATGTTAATTTTTGTCTATTTTTCAGTAACTATTTTATTTTAGTAGTCATAAAAAATTGGTAACGTCAAGATGCTTCGAACTTCGATCGCGAAGAAGATATCAAAATATTTTCTCCGCGATCGAAGTTCAAATCCTAGAAGGTAATCTTCGAATGTCATTGGAACTCACTGATGTCTTCTGTTGGGGCTATTCATATCGTTATTTTTCTTTCTTTCTTCTTTGAAAGTTTAGTCAATCAGGACCACGTGCTTATCCCCGAATGACTCCTAGCTGAGACCTTTTACGTCTTCAGCGACTGTAGCCTCCCTTGCATAATCAACTGTACAACACTGTAAACAAATTAATTACCGTCATAAGACATCCACCATGATTCATACAGGAAACCGCTCCCGTTTATAAAACCGAGGCATTTAATACACATCCTATTGCATCGCCAAGTGCCATTGAAACCACAGTGCTCTCAACTAAACCAAAATGCGTACTGTAATTATTTATATCTTGAACGTGCTGTATGCCCTTTTCGGGCTACTCCTCTTCCTTGGAGGGGTTGCGTATTGCATATACGTGACCTCTTTCACCGCTTTACGAAACACCCATCACTATAAGTTGGACTTCAACTTGTATTGGCCTCAAATCGTCCCTATAGTCGCCTGCATCGCTGGGCTCTTCGTCTTATTCGTCAGCTGCTGCGGCTGCTGCAGCGCTTCCAAGAACAACAAAGGCTTCACCCTCATGCAAGCTGTCTTCACCATCCTCACCCTCGTCGTCCTCATCGCTAGTGCTGTGATAACCTTGAAATACGGTGACTCCATCGCGACTGATGATTACCTGAAGGATGCGCTCAACGATGGCTCCTCCGAAGCGAAGACCAGTGCTCAGAAACTGGAAATGTTCTCTAACATCGAGAGATGGCTGGAGTGCTGCGGTGTCGAAGGTCCGTCTACCTACAGAGGACATATGAGGTATCTGCCAAACTCCTGCTGCGGTTACTCAGACGATTCGAGTATGAAATGCGAGTTCACATCAAAGCACGCAAACGACAGACACGGCTGTGCTCCAGTGGCCGTTTCCTATAGCAGGATAGCTCTGAAAGCCTTAGCAGCGGCAGCAGTCATCACTGCTTTCTTCGGAGTCCTAAGCTTAGTGGCTTCCTTAGCGTTATCCGTCGGAATGAGAAGAAAACCAGAAGTGTATGATGCGACAGACATCGAGACCAAGAAAAATCCTTTGTAAAGGACACTACTACTGTTGATAATGTGTTTTGTGACCTGAAACGTATAGGTAATGTTTGCAGAAATTATCCATTATGTGGCCGGATTGATTACGAAATCGAATGCCTATATCAGTTTCTGTAGGTATTTATACCGTTAATGCAAATAGATAAATTGTGCTTTGGATAAAGAATCCGAATAATTTGGAATAACCGTCTGAAAGTGACTCTGGTCAATGTCAGATTACTTATAAATAACTGAAACTATTTTTATGGTTATGTGTGTTTGTGTGAAATTTAAAAAATGTTAGTCATGATGTTAATAAACAAAGAAAAACTTGTATAACGTAGTATTTAAGACCGCCTAATGTATAATTTTATTAGAATTAAGGCTCTGTTTAAATAGGTTTTCTTTTTGGTATCCAATAAGAATATTTTGTTTTTAATGATATTGAATACCACAATTTTGTCAATAATTATTGTTTTTCTAACTGCTCAGTATTGTCCATAATTACTTTAAATTATAATTATCATTGTTGTTAAAACCTTGGAAAGACCAACGAATTTATAATTAAGTAAATAATAATATTAGAGTTATTATAATAGGTACAAATTAAGTTAAGTAAATATTAAGTTTTTACTAAAAGAATTATTGTACATACTACTTATTTTCATTTATTACAAAACCATTTATCCTGTAGGATTCTTATAAAACAAACCTTGACTTGGCTGGTTTTTTACGAATATCTGTTAAAGAATACAAACGAATTGAAAACCAGTTAAAACCAGTTTAAATCGGTTAAAATCTGGTTATTTCGGTTAACGATTTACGGTTTCTGAACAATAGCATTTTGGTTGAACGAAAATAGCATCGGGGGATGGCTGTCATGAATACAATGGAGGAATTGATCGTGATTTTTGAATTGAGGTAGTTTATGGTCTGACAGTGATATATGCCATTTATTAAGCCAGAAAATGCATTCATATTTTGGGTACACTACACAAATCTGAAGAATCAAAATCACATAAGATTTTTTTAATTATGTTGGTCTTTGTATTGGAATTGAGGTAAAATAAAATTAATTATACGATTTCACGATCTTTTTTACTTATAAGACTAAATGTTTATTAGAGAGATTTTATCTTGACCAATAGTCCTATCGATTAGTAGAATAAAATAGTGAGAGCTTATTTTTTTAATTTTTAGTTCGTTCCATTCCCGGGTGTGGCAAGCGAATTAAGAAAAAATTAATGGAGTTTTGTTTCTTTTTAAAGATAAAGAAATGTTTCCTTTCAGTAAAATGAGCTAACTAAAGGATTTAAAGTAGTTCCCCTCCAGGGCCCATAGATTTTTTCCACCCTGTATATTGCTATGTCTAACCATATGGCTGTACTACTTAGGTACTCTGTCTCAGAAACAAGCGCCGGTGATCTCAGATCCCGAGATAATGACCATAATTGCGAAACAATTGTAGCAATTACTAGCGAGTATCGAATAGTTAGTATCCTTACACTGTAAACCAGCAAAATATTTTTATACGCATAATAAGTAAATATTGGCAGCATTTTCAATGTAGGCATCACGAGTCACGACAGAGTGCCAATGCCTGAGAAGTTACAAACAAAATTATTAATAAGAGTTAATAATATCAACAGTATTACCTTACCAGTAATAAATCGTTTAATTAGATACGTTTCACACCTTTGGCAAGACCATGATGCCTACACTGGAAGTGCTAAGAAGTTTACGATGTCTGCCTAGCATTGCACTGAAGAGTCCAAAAATGTGATATTCCTACATGAAAAATTCTCAGGAATTTAAATTAGCAAACAATGAAAACATGTCAAGATTTTAATGGATACAAACCTCATTAGATATTTCTACAGCCCGCCTAATTTGATTTTATATAATATTAATGTCGCCGCCAACTAGCTTAATTTGTCATTTAGTTAACTGCCTAGCCTTTTCATTTAAATTTTAGGTTGGGTTTGTTACTTAGCTCGTGTCCCTCAGAGAAGAAATAGAAGCCCCGCTTAGCGGGGCTTCGTCGACCTGCTGGCGGGTCATAATTTAGTGAAAATGCTAGGCATTTAACCAAATGGCTGATTAAACCAGTTGGCTGCGACATTAATACTACAACTTTGCAAAGTTTCCACAGGAAGCTTTCTAAATCGAAACTTGCTTTAAGGACGCGAAAGTTTCCAGAAACTTCTGAGAACTGTCCTGCATTTTGAGAATTTTCTACAACTTACATGAAAGTATATTGCTATGTCTGACGATATCGCTATACAGCCTGTAAATCTAATACGGGCGAATATTGAAACGGTGGTCAGCATAGGACCTAAGAAGCATATTTAGATAACTATTGCTTAAAACCACAATGAAAATATTTACCATACAAAATAATTCGGGCCGCAATGTAACGCAACACATTCAAGTTGACAAACAGCTAGTTGACAGTTACTTTAAAAAAGCTCGTATCTCGCAATGTCATAACAAGCATGTATGCGGTACATTGCTGCTCGGTAAATTTTCAAAAATTAATTACGAGGTCACTATAAAGTGTAATTTAAAAAAATCATATTAATTAATGATTAACACTACTAAACGCTATATCTGGTTTAATTGTTCGCCCGTATTAGATTTACACGCTGTATTACTTAGCTCCTCTGTCTCAGCAACAAGCGCCGGTGATCTCAGATCCCGAGATAACAACCATAATTGCGAAACAATTATAAATGCGAAAATTGTAAAGATGTTTGGAGGTTTGGATGCTAGGACGTGTGTTACTGAATAACAGGGTGACAACATAGATTGAGATGAAATTTGGCATAAAAATAGTCATGCCAAATTTCAGCTTAGTCCATTCAGTCGTTACTGCATTGTATACTTAGTAACAAACATTCCCAGCATCTCAACATCCAAATGGCGTCATAAGCTTTCTCATTTATCTGTCAAAAAATTATCGGTTCTCATGTAGAGCCAAGCTTTGAACTCTACACGTCCTAACACAAGCAACTTCACAAACTCTACACCTTAGTCAAAATATGTGGCCTGGCCGTTTCAGAACCGGTACCGGACCGTATGAGTATTACAACGAGTACCATACCAACCTGCCCTTCCAATCAATATAATGAATCATCCTAGAACTACACATTGTGAATCACGTATAGCCACAACGTTCATGTACTCATAAGACTGGTCATCATTCATTTATAATACTGTTTGAAACATTTTTAGGGTTGGGACCCTTCAAGCATAGAGCCAATCAACGCTCCAAATGGCAACATACCTAGGGGAGACCGGGTATGGTTGTCCCGCGGGTTGGTTGTCACAGCGGCCATAAAATAATACTAAACGAAACATTAAGTACATCGATCGGTGCTAAAAGATCGCAAGAGCTGTACATCCTTCCGTACTTCACCAATCGATGCACTTATTCCTTCGTTTAGTATTATTTTATGGCCGCTGTGACAACCAACCCGCGGGACAACCATACCCGGTCTCCCCTATTCATATAAATTTACTGTTAAAGTTACACAAAATTGTGTAACCTACAAACTGAATAAGGAAAACGGCGACCAATAAATGCCTTCAAGTAAAACCTTCACAATTATAAATCGTACTACCTTTCCTTTCTGACTCACTATTACTAATTTTAGAAAGTAAATATACAAAGTGTTACATTGAATGTGATACAACTCATGTTTTTCAAACTCATCTACTTAATGCTAAAACCGTCTGATAGGTATCGTGTTGTTAAAGCCATCCTAATTAATTAATTTCACTGTTTTAATTATTATTGTTTTATTGGTCTCCTCGTGGTAAAACTGCTTAAAGAGTTAAGAGAAAATAGTTTGAATCTAATTTAGTAGTGAACACTTACCTTTTATATTATCTAGGCCGATAATTTATGAATAAAATGCACTTTGACATATTATTGAAGTTATTTGTCATAAAAATACAAACAGTCAGGTAAGCGTGACGTCACGATGAGTGACCACACTACGACAATTTAATTTCTTTAGCAAACTAGCAAAAGTTAACTCCGACGTATTTTAATAACTCAATTCGTGCATTTTGTTCTCTGTCGTTAACTGAGCCGGCATTGTTTAATTTATATTACGTTCAATGTAACACCTTGTATTTGCTCTCGTCTTTGTCCTGCCTGTCCTATTCTGGTACAATGCAGTGAGGTAAGTGGCATGGGCGTTGGTTAACCGTTGGTTTTTGAACTGTGATTGTAGGCCAAACTAGGAAGCTAGTACTTGCCTAAACAGTATATGTAACGAATATTATTGCAAAGACAAAAAGGTTTGTGAACTGAGTCATACATTAATGCTTGATGTTATTTGCAACAGTAAGATGCACCTTGCATTGGGGTAATTTCGAACATGGGGTAATTTTGAAAATTAAGAATGGCTGCAAGTTTTTTCAGGTATACAAACAACTAGTAAAAGCAAGATGAGCGTGTCTAGTATAGTGTTAGCCTATTACGGTAAATATTTGTTGCATTTAATTACGAGAAATTCTTAATTTTCGGAATTACCCCTTGTTCGAATTTACACCAAAGCACCTAAACCTGTCTGAGGAAAAACTGCTTATTATTAAGTATTTGTCTCACACATAAATCCGTTTTGGCAATTTAAAGTGACCTTTCAGAGAACACTTTTCCATAAAAAATAGTGTCATTTTCGTTCCAGAGACCAAATAATTAGAAGAAAAAGTCGGGATACCTTTTATTTCAAAATGTATGATCCTGAGCAAAATGATATAACTCCATAATCAGATAAAAACTAAAAGGTATTATTTTCGGCAATTCGAATAAATCGCAGAAAATACGAGTATGTTCCTTTTACTTTGAAGGCATCCTAAGAGACAAATTCTGTGGGTCTAGTAAAGTCACATTTATACCAGGTACAAAAGGTCACAACTCTATTGTATGACTTAAGATCTTTTGCACCTAGGTTACACGCGATACATGCGACTTGTACCGCTTTTCAGTAGACCCACAGAATTAGACAGTCTCAAAATAAACTTCTCTTGCTTCACACAATTATCTCGATTGTATGACCCGTCATTAGCTCGGCAGCTGCGACTCTGAGTCAGTCCTCAGTCGTTAGTCACCTGCGGTCAGCTGCGATTGTCGCTGATTGCGACTGGACGCACTGGAAGTGCCACAATTGGTACACATTAGAACCAAAGTATAAAGACAAACAAGTAGTCCAACTTCGGCCATTTAGCGCGCGACACGTATTCACACAGACGCACGATAGCACGTGTGTGTGAATGCGATTCATAATGGAGCATTTTCACGCTTTGCTTGTAGTGCGTTCATACACGGCGCGCACATTTTCAAGCGCTCGATGTACCTTTTGTGGGAAGAAAAATGACTGCTATTATACTGTGGTAAGACTATCTCCACCTCCACCACAACGCTTAGACTGTTTTACTACAATGGTAAAACGTGGTTCACATAGAGATGGGGAAAAGTGTGATATTTGTATCGCCGTGACTGTCGTTCCGATTCCAAGAAAATCACTGTGAAAAATCGCCGTGATTTTGTCACGCCTATCACTCACATCACAATATCTATGGTTCGGTTATGTAAGTGACGTAATAGACGCAGATATGCGTTGCCGAATAAGCGCGACTGACGCCGTCGCAGCGCTGCCAACGGAACGAAGATCGCGCTCGGTTTTTGAACGTTTTCGTAACGTGAGTGACTGAGATAGTTACGAGGATGAAGTAACAACCTATGTGATTTTGGAACGTCATTCCGGCGCGGTCAGTCACGGCGATATCTATAAGCGGCTGATCACTGTGATTTTTTCATCGTGACGTTATTTATCACCCATCTCTAGGTTCACAGAAACAAACATGCCTCCACATCAGCACGTGTGTTGGCTGACTCAGACTCAGTCGCGCGTGCTGCACTCTGATTCGAATGGACGCCCAAACCAGGCGCCCACTGTTACGCTACTGGCATGACAAGTTGCTGGTAGGCTGTTTGGATGGTAATCGTAAACTGTGTAATTGTTGCGAGCTATACAGGGCATCCCTAAAACTAACATACATACACAAAGCGCTGATAGACTAGCTCATAAGACGCCAGATTAAATAATGATTTGACGACACGTTTAGCGTAGTCGAAGTGCCACCGCCTACGAAGGGTTCTGGGTTCAAATCCTGGTAGGGGCAAGTATTTGTGCGATGAACAAGAGTATTTGCTCCCGAGTCATGGATGTATCCTATTTATTTGAGTATATATGTAAAATCTATATAAAATACTAGAAGTACTAGACGACAATATACCTATAGATTGTCGTCTAGTATCAATAATGCTAGGATTACACGAGCTTAGTACTTGTCATTAGTGTTAATGTTTAGGAACGTATCTGAAGAGCAACTAGTGACAAGCACCCGTTCACTTCACACATTGTTGTAAGTAAATGGTATTAGTATAAGGTCTCGACATGGATTACCGCTACCGATATGTTATGAGAAATATTTTGGGTATTAAATCAAATGTTATTATATCGACAATGATAGAAGACAAAGAATATTTGGCACATTAAACACTATCAATTACACCGCCTGAACGAACTGAGTTTTTCTTTTCCTAGCATGCCTGATGGTAAGCAGTCACCATAGCCTATGACTGTTCACAATACTCGGCAAGTGAGAAGTATGTCTAGTTGGGAGGAGGGAGTTGGTAGGCACTTGTCGCTTAGTAAACAGGATCGGCTTCTAATCACTTGCACTTGCAGCTTGCACTAATACAATATGTTCACACACATGTGACAAGTGAAAGTAACAAGTACTAAGCATTAGTTACTAAGCTCGTGTAAACCCAGCATAATACAAACATTGTTTAGTTTGGGACTTAGTCGTTTTGTGTAAGATTGTCCCCACTGCAAAAAAATCTCATTCATAATGACATTAACCAACGATTTAACATTGCAATGACGAATGAGACCAGAAGTACCGCTTCGGCGAATTCCACTTCCGTATAAAATCCTGCCACTTGACATTGACACGTGCCTGACTCATACTATGCGCCTGCGCTGCGCATACAATAACAAACCACATCTGAAGCTGTGTAGCAACTACATTCATTGGAATATGCGGCTTAATACGGCGTATTAAAGTAACGTATTGGTTATAAACTGCAGTTCAACATTTCATTCAATGCCGACCGCTTTAGCTTAGTTGGTAGTGACCCTGCCGACGAAGCAAGAGGTCCTGGGTTCGAATCCCGGTAAGGGCATTTATTTGTGTGACGAGCACGAATATTTGTTCCTGAGTCATGGATGTTTTCTATGTATTTAAGTATTTGTATCTATTAAATATATCGTCGTCTAGTATCCATAACACAAGCCTTATTGAGCTTACTATGGGGCTAGTTCGATTTGTGTAAGATTGTCCCCTAATATTATTTATTTATTTATTCAATCTGTATTCAATTCAATCAATATTTGATTGAATTTTTGAGTAACAGCAAAGTAAAAATACAGACAAGTTCTGTTGTCAAACGTCGGCCGTTTAGGAGCGCGCAACACGTATTCAAGGCCGAGCCGCAGACAGTGCGATCCGTACTGGGGCATTCTTAGGCTGCGTTTCCACGAGGGATGTGCGAGGATGCGTAGCGAGGGATGTGTTTGTCATGAACCAATAGAAACAACTCATTTTAAATTTTGAAATAATGAAGTATCGAGGTACAATAAAAATAGTACATTACATAACTAGGGTGGTAATACAAAGAAAGGCCGAGATCGCAGAAGTTTGCGGCCCGAGCTGCAAGCGAGGGACGTAAATATGCGATCGAGGGCTTTCTTTATTACCTCCCGTGTTGTGTACATCATTTTATGTCTACACTTGGCCAGAAAGCGGCTTTTTCCGTACGCACAGCGGAAAAAGTCACTTTATGGCCAGGTGTGCTATAAAATTATTTAAAGCCCTTTTTTTTAATTTCCTGAAGTCCACACGAAAGACGCGAAGTTATTGAATAAACGTTTCAGCTTGAATAATAATGACATCTGTCATCAGATCACTCAATACAGTGGTGATTTCTTCATATTGGTCTCCACCCTATGACCCATGACTGTTTTACACGTAATACCAAAAGTCAAAACCGCACAATGGAATTGGCCATTGTTTTTATAATTATTCGTTTTCAAGGAATTAGCGACTGACTAAGAATAATTGAATAAACAATGTATCTATCTGTTAGCCATGACATTGATATAAAGTATTGAAATAAATATTAATTAACGAAATACCTAAACCATTTCGTGGTAAACTATTAGTTGTAACGAACTTCCTTCCTAGAATCAAAGCTAGGTAATGCGCGCAATGAATATAATTTTTCTCAAAAATGTAATGAAAATTTCTTTTCAACATTTAATGTCGACATTACGTGCCTTAGGGCCGCAAAGTACCTAGTTTCCGGTGCGGGTTGACACTTGACATATAATGGAATTTCATACAACGTTGCCGGTCTAGGCCGGCAAAGGAACTAGGAAAATATCTGCAATTTGTAATAGTTTCTTTAATAGTACATTACATACCGAGGCCAGTAAAGTAAGAAATGTCCTCGGCTTCGCCTCGGCTGACAATAACATGACTGTGATCTGAGGCTGTCGCTTTCCGGCCGGAGGCAGAAAATTTTGATGTCCATTTTAGGTATTAAAAAGATTTTTGGCCCAGGAACAGCCGTTTCAGGTTATCATTTATATTTTCAGGTTCTTAGCCTAGGCTAATACTGTGTGTAATTTAATAACGTTTATGCCACACCTGGCCATAAAGTAGCTTTTACCGCACACCACGCCACGCGTATGGAAAAAGCCGCTTTCTGGACAAGTGTAGACATAAAATGATGTACTTATATGAGAGGTAATAAAGAAAGCCCTCGATCGCATATTTATGTCCCTCGCTTGCAGCTCGGGCCGCAAACATCTAAGTAAATTATTGAAATAGATAAATAAAGTAAAAGATTGGTTTGCGGTTAATACTGCCGCTATAATGCAAAAGGACACAACTAATTTATTTTCAAAACTGAGTTGTAACATACACCGAACCAGTAAATTTCACTGATTCAGAATATATAATTATACAAAATTATTTCGAAAAACATGTTAGATAATAAGGAATAAGGTATGTAAATGTTTCACAATTTACCATTTGTTGTGTATACGCTGAAACAGTAATTAATTAATTTAATAAATTTTACGCAATTAATAAGGAAGTAAGGATTAATTATTAAATTTTCCCTCTTTAAGCGTGTTTACACCATCCCGTCTTATCATGCCTGCGTCTTAACATGTGGTTTTATACCTACTCGGTTAAGGATGTTTTGCTCGGTTACTTCATTATTTAGGGGCGTCAGAGGTGGACAAAATACGTTAGTAGCACTGCCCTTAATGTCCGGGGTTCTTCAAAAAGCGAGTTTCTTATAGAGTAAGTGCGGGGTAGTTGGGCATAGTTTTTATAAATGCTTTTAAACATAAACCTGACACAGTGCTTGCCCTTTTCCGTGGGTTCCAGATCCGTATCCTCCCCCCTCTGCCCGTAGGACCCCTCCCTCTCCCATACCATCTCCCCGGATCCTGGGGAAAATGGGCTAGACGACTAAAAAAACTGTTTAGTCCGTCAGTTACCCTCGGTGGGCGAGTCCAACTCGCACTTGTCACGCGTTTTAAGAAATGAAATGACCATCGCGGTCCGCACACCATTACATAGGAAAAAATATTTATTAAACAAATGTAATTACGAAAATAACAAAGGTATTTTATTTACATATCAATCCGCGAACTCTTTCTCGCTTGTTAGCTCGTTACTTCGCCTGGCCGTTTTTGAATTGACGTCAACGAAGATAATGCGGGTGGTACATTTTTATTAAATTACGTCCTCTGTAGTGCAAGTTGCTGTGTTCTCGCGGTCCGCACAAAATGGGTCGGTGGTCCGGATGCGGACCGCGGTCTGCCATTTGGCGACCCCTGCTTTAGTATAACGTCGCTGTGCCTACAGAAGTCGCTATGTGTTTTAGACCTACTTTTCAGGAGACACAAAAAACTGTTTTTCTGGTTAGATATTAGAAACAAGTTAATATTTTTTGGTTATACTAATATATCGTGACTTTTTACGTTATTGGAGTATATTTTCAAAACTATGCAATGAAAAGTAAAGTTTATATTTTAAAAAGATCATTAGTTTGTCACATAGCGATAAATGTTTGAGCCCTAAAAAGACTGAATGTGTGCTTCTAGCACTTGGTTATATTAAATTAGTATACACCTTATTTGAATTGTGCTTTCAAATAACACATAGTTATTTTATGGAGGCGGTACCTATGAAATTCTTGTGCTCATTTCGGCGGTTTAGGGCCACAAATAAAAATGACCATTGCTTATAATGCCCACATAGTAAAATGCCCACTTCAAGTAATACCTACTTCTAATATTGCCCACTATGTAAAACAACCATTTCTGGAAATGACCACTTTATAAAATGATCACAGCTTTAATTGCCCAATTAATTGTCTATTTTTTTATCTGCCACTTTTGACATTGCCCAGTTCTGAATTGATCACTTCTGGAAAACGCCACGAGGGCCATCGTTCGTTGTCCATATTAGCCTATAAATTCCTCAAAGCATTCCTTAAAAAAGTGATTTTACAAAAAATTACACAAAAGTGAAAATCTTGATAGTAAATTTTGTTGTAATGGATTTTGTTGTTTGTGTTAGTCTAGTTAAGGCGAGAGTGTACAGACCGATTTGTGGAAATAGCGTTTTGGTTTTCTATAGAAAGTTGTTGTTCCGAACCAGTAACGTAATGATTTACGTAGTGTCACTGGTTTGAATTTCTTCGCAAATAAAAACGCATTACCCCACAAATCTGCCTCAGACCACCTCAATTTATGTTAAGAAGTTTGTTATGATAAGTAAACGAATAAAAATTGATTAAATAGCCCTCTTTATTTTAATGTAGGTTCACACGTGGTTCACACCAATGCTTTCCACCCTTTTCAGTATCTTTAGCATAACATGTAAATGGGCATTACTAGAAGTAGTCAAGCCAAGAACCCGGCATTTTTTAAAACATCCGTTTCAAAAAGGAGACGTTTCAGAAAGTAGTCATTTCCAGAAATGGTGGTTTTACAAAGTGGGTAATGCAAAAAAAGGGGTCTTATTACAAGTAGACATTTAATGTAGCAGACATTTTGTGTCGTAGTCTTTTCGCGTTACGGGCATTATGAGCAATGGCCATTATAAAAAGTGGCCATTTTTATTTGTGGCCCTAAACCGCCGAAATGCCTTATAGGTTCTTTGGCTTCAGATGTGTTATTCCGTCTTTGTGGTGAAGTGGACCATTCATTTGAATGACGAAGCTGGTATTTAAAGTCGCCGTTTACATGCAGTAGGCCTCCTATGTTTGTCACAGTTGGATCACCAGCTCTCCTACCAGGTCTTATACTTGTAAATCCGCTAGGTACATTCTCATAATTAAGGAAAAAAAAACATTGCGGTACCACCGTAAAAGCATTATCGAATAAGAACCTCGATACAGAACCAATATTCACGTAAAAAACGGTAATCCTTAATATTCAATGTTAATAGCACTATGTATTTTTAATATACGTACCTTTTCACGCTTTGGCACAATACACTTTGTCGTAATAAATGATTTGTGATTGAACTAAATGGGTCATTATTTGAGCGTTTCACCCGCCTCGCTTTCGTGGACACATTATTGTCGAAGTTCCCTCAGATTTTAGTTTAATATCGAGCTATTTGGTAGATATCCGGGACTACTAACAAATACCTTAAAATTACATTAAAATCTGCCGGGATCTCAACAAAAAAGGAAAAGGTACAAAAAGCTTTCTTAAGAATGTTGTATAAGAAAATGCATGGATATTACCCTTTCTTATATCCAACGAAATTTCTTCTAGGATCCCTGGGTTTCAATTCCTTGGAAGTGAGGCGCAACTCGAGCCTGCTTGTTTTCGCGTGTCATGTTCTGCGTGGTGACTCTGACTGCCCAGAGCTGGTAGCGAGGCTAGTTAGACTGTTTGTGCCAGATGTTACGAGGATAACCTTCAGGCCGCGATTGCGGCCCCTGTAGACCAAGCAAATTACCTTAACCTGGACATAATTCGATAACTGTAATTTTTTTTTGTGTGGTATAAAGCATTGTTAGTAATAGTTAAAATAAATAGAACTAAACATTTTAGGGTTCCGCGTCAGTGTAAAATAACCAAAAAACTAAATTTTCATCATATTATGATTTTATGAGTACAGCGTAATACATAACTTTTTAAAAGTACCTCTATTACGATATGACGCTTGCATCCCAGTTAAAGTAATCAAAATTATACTAATTAACCGATCGCGACTGTCATTAATAAAGAAGGTTCAGTAAGTTTCACGTTTTCTGGCTTATCTTATCAGAAATTATAGATAACTGTAATTCGCCAATTTATTTTAAATACTATATTATGTGAGTTGATAAATTATTAAAACTTATACAAATTCTCTTTACGGATCTGTAAAGTCTCAAATATTGGTAATTTTTGGATAGCCCTAATACATAACTACTTCAAAAGTGTTTACTTTTTGCCGTCAACATATTATTAGTACAATAAAAAATAAATTAAACAGAAAGTGTCCGCGTTTATTCATTAATTGATTTTTTTTCTTAGTTACGTTTCAATATGGACGTTATTTCTGGCGCTCTAAGGTCGTCATTTCATTGTGCCTCAATTCCGGCCGTGCGTCGCGAGACTTGCGCGTCGCGGGCGATACTCGTGTAGGTAGGTATAAGTCGTCACATTCATTCTTTTATAGTCAACGATCGTCAAACTTTTATAACCACATGCACCACGGTTCAACTAGGGCGGAGGCAGAGATTGTTTGAAATATTGTCTTCTTTTGATCGATAATAAAGATAAAGAAACTGTTTATAATGAGATATAATTATGAACGTCGTGGAATCATATTTACCTATTTGTACGCTCTCAGTTTTCTGTACAGAATTATTTAAATAATAATGACAGCGCACAGCTTGAATGAACCGCTGAAGATATATAAGTCTGAAAATTGGAACATTATATTCTACAAAGTACGTAAACATGTGCTAAGGAAGGCTTTTTCGAAATTTAACCCTGGGGTGATATAGGGGTTGAACGGTTGTATGAAACTCGTTCATTTGGAGATTTAAAAGTTTGGATGTAGATTCTTTTTTAACACACAAGATATTTAATATAAGATTGTTACTAAACGGGTGACGTTTACTAAGGGGGTTAAAAATGGGTCGAATGTTAGTTTTTTTTATACTTTATAAGCTGGCAAACAAGCATGTGGGTCACCTGATGGTAAGTGATCACCACTGCCTATGCGGGCGGTTCTCCTCAAAACATTATTCTTGACCAAAAAATGACTATTTTACAAATCCCGCGACAGAGCATCTTTATTAAGCCAGATGTATACATACATGAAAAACATAAAGTTTTATCATAAAGGCACGGAACAAAACCCATTAATTTTCATTATATTTACTTTTTTGTTTAAAATGGTGTTTCTGATAATGACTCCTTATGATAATAATGACGTTTTTGTAGAAAATAAGGACGGCTCGTTGCCAACAATGATTTTCACCTGAGAATCAGGTCTGATGTATATTGATTTAAGTGTTTTTTTTGTTGTTATGGTTTATCATATGGACGACTAAAATAAAATTTGAATACATCGACACTGGAAATTTCAAATTTCGTAAGAGACATTTTGTCGTAAGCACACTAAATACACTATTGGAATCAGTAGGTATTTCTTTTCTGTCTATCTGTTCTATTGAAATTTTGATAACACTTCAAATAAAAAAGTTATGAGATGATTAAAATTTGTCGTAACTTCCTAAAATTTAAAGTTGACCCATACAACATAGTGCCCATACGGTCACTTTGTTATAGGGGTGAATTTAACGTACAAATTTATATTTTCATACATTTTATGGTTACTTATAGGGATGTAACGATACCGATACCGATATATCGGTATCGCCGATAATATACAACCAATATTTGAAGAGCGCGAAAAGAATATTTGTATGAAAAAATATCTGCAAAAAGTAATTTCAATTTCTGACTTAATTTATGTATTGGTATATTACATATTATACCTTGTGCAATGATAATTACTATATTAATTAAATCTTTGGTTCTTCATAAAAAAATGAATTTTGAGTCGACAATTTATTTATTTTTACTTTACACTTTCAAGGTTGACTCTCTGTTAAATATAGGCTATATTACATAGCCAAGTTTTAGTTATAATAAGGACATACATATATCTGAATTTCATACTTCATTATTTAGCTAAGATATCGGTATCGGTATCGCCGATATTAACTACAATATATCGGTATCGGTATGGTATCGGCAAAACTATGTATCGTTACATCCCTAGTTACTTACTTATGTGCTACATTTTTTAAGTCCCCTTTAAAAAGGGACCTTAACAATGTAGTAATATACGCGTTTTAATCAGTTTAAGTTGTTTTAGTACAATGAGTGAATATCTCGAAAACCGAAGACAATATTATAAACTTATGCTTTACTTAAACAGTTACGACAATACTGATTATCTCGTAGGGTTATTTGGAGCTCTAAGCGCTGCGCGTACGGAAAAAGCCGCTTTCTGGCCAAGTGTAGACATAAAATGACGTACACAACACGGGAGGTAATAAAGATAGCCCTCGATCGCAGATTTACGTCTCTCGCTTGCAGCTTGGGCCGCAAACTTCTGCGATCTCGGCCTTTCTTTGTATTACCACCCTTGTTGAGTAATATACTATTATGTGCAAGTAGCCGAGTTTTGAATATATTACACCACAACCAGGCTTCGGTATTGCAAATAGCCCCAGGAAACTTTACATACCTGTTTCAGTCAAAAAATAAAATACAAAGCTAATTGTTTACTATTATTAAACCGCGCTTATAATACGATTGAGCACATATGTCGTTTTTGAATGAATACTTGAAATGACATTGTCAATGGTTATGTGCATATAAATGAAAATACTTATTTCAGTACAAAAAAGTTCTACTTGGGAAAAAAACATTAATTATATCACCTACTTAAATAAAATAGAAATAATGTAATAATTCTACTTCGAAAATTATTCCCTCATAACACTATTGTCTTCAGTGCTATATGTACCTGGCACAAAGAAAATAACATAGACGATTAGTGTGCTAAATAGTGTTAAGTATGTACGTTGTAAATAATTACGTTCGGTCACAATTGTATAACATGAAAATTATGTGGAAAATAATGAGATATTTGTCGAGTACTGTCGACTAGAATATTTTTTTTTATAAAACACACAGACACACACACACACACACACACACACACAGCATTTACCAAGAAGTACGTTCTAAATGTATTACAGTGAAACCTGGATAACAGGGACCTGGATAAGTGAGAAACCTCCATAGCTGGAATTCATGCTGAGGTCCCGGCACCTAAAGCACTGAATTACCTGTGATTAGTTCTTTCGATTTTATCGTCTTATTTGCCTCTGTAAGTAAGACGACATAAAAATGACCTCTGTTAGTGGGACACAACAGACCTCTATATCTGGGATTACCTAGTTCTTTCGATTTTATCGTCTTATTTACCTCTATAATTGGTATTTCTTTGAATTTTATAGGCACCTCTGTAACTGAGACGACAATTTTTTTTCTTTCCGACTCGGAATGTATTGCAGATAAATTTCCGTTTTGTTTACAAATTTTTAGCCTGCCTACGAATTTCGCACGTGGTAATTGTGCCTAAATTATAGAAATTATCCGTTCAAGAGAGCTAATGCTGTTAAAGTATACAATGTCATTGAGCGAACAATGCCATTGAGGTAATACAATATCACAAAAAAAAAATAACAATGCATAACACGAGTAAACCCGGGCGGTCTACCTGGCTCCCCGTTGAATCTGTAAAAGCAAAACGCATTATTATTTTTTTGTTTGAAAGCATTTGCCGCCTTATCATTACGGTCATAGAACCGATAATCCGTTGAAAGCTCATAGTATCTCTAAGTCTTTTCTCTACGGAATACGCACTTGCAGACCGTCGGGCGAATGTGAAATGCAAAACAAATTAAGGTCGCAGTTATCTATAACTGCATTTACACTTTACTGTCTAGTAAATAGAATCTATAATGTAATGATCTTTCAAGGCAGTTATACTTTATTGACACTATATTCTTGTTATCCTAATTTGTGGTTTACCTCTCAATAGTATTGTATTCTTTAACAGCATTAGCTCTGTTGAACGGATAATTACTATACCTCAAGTTTTAGTTTGTTTTTTCTATAGTCCGGATGTTTAGGTAATTGATAAATAATGAATGCTGAAACGAAGGTTTAAATTAAATTGAAATATGCAGAAAAGAGTGCTTAAATCTTTATCAATGCGTGAAAAATTAAATTAATACCTATCCCTTTATAAATAAAAGTCGAAAGACCCGCGATGAAATCTGTGTCGTTTATAAAAAACATGTTTGATTAGTTATATTACTTTTAATACCTATTCTGATGTTAAACAACTCATGTACATATGTGTATACATATATATTGTTTATTTTATTTAGTAATCGCACCTCTATAACTGAAATAACCTCTATTATTACCCTCTATCAATAGAACCCTCTGTAAATGAGACAGATATTTAGTTATACCTGGATCTAAGACACTGGGTAAGTGAAATACCTCTTTAAGTGAGACAAAATTGCGGGTCTCTTGAGGTCCCAGTTATCCACACTGTATCTATAAGTGTCTGCACTTAAACTAATATTACAGATTGACTTATAATTATATTTATTTATGGGAAATTATAAGTCAAGCCGCAGATTTATTTCTTGGCCACGTGCTCAAACTTCTCATTTTATAACTAAGCAACGGGAAAATGAGATAGCCTCTAATAAATTAATTCGTCTCTTTTACAACGCCAACTAAATATTCTTTAGAAAGCGTCAAACAAAGATCAACAATTATCTTAACTTGCCTTCTTGTTTATATATTGCCACCTAATTTACTAACTCAGCCATGGATTTTACATTTCATCACCATTTTACGTTTTACGGCTTCAACACAAAGTCCTCAAAAAAATATAATTCAAGCTTCCATTGACAACATCATTTATTATAACTTAGCATGTAAAATAATACATCATATTCTGTTATCGAGAAAATAGCCACTTCAAAATTTGGCGCGAGTGCGCGAGACGACAGTGACCGGCCATTTGCACCAATCAGAGAGCGCCATTCATGTACCGACGAGTTAGTCACCAGGGTTGCCAGACGTACGAGGTTCCTTGTACAAATACGAGATTTGTGGTCTGCTGTACGAGGTACGAGGACACTATTAGGCTCGTACGAAATTGTACGAGGTTTTGGGTTAGGAAG
This sequence comes from Eudemis profundana, assembly GCA_947034925.1. Lineage (NCBI taxonomy): Eukaryota > Metazoa > Arthropoda > Insecta > Lepidoptera > Tortricidae > Eudemis > Eudemis profundana. Next base: position 16,533,370 of record OX344816.1, on the reverse strand, counting down.
CTTTTTTGCCATTTCCACATACAAAATTTCGTTAGACTCTGTGCGGAAAGAGAATAGGATTTAGATTGGGGGGCGCTGTAATGCTTTTCTAGGTATTCCCTTGACATGTCTAAATTTTTTTTGTCTAATTTCAGTTTGTCTAACAACTTTTACTATAATGAATTTTTTGTCTAAAGTCAATATGTATAAATTCATTTTTCATAATTATTGTTTTGTCGAAACTCGTTTTACCTAAATTATCATTTGCATAACTCTTGTTTTGTCGAATATTATTTTATCTAAAACTCACTTTGTCGATTCTTATTTTAACTAATCATTATATAGCCGAATATCATTTTAACTAATTTTTTTTTGTCTAAAATAAGCGTGTTTTGTATGGGTAATTTTTCTCTAAATTTGATAATTACCAAGATAAATGACGGATTGTAAAATGTAAAATTTTCAATGATGGAATATTATGTATACGATATTAGCCTGCGAAAATCCGAATCTAGAGCTCTCGCTGGTTAGGACGCGTGCCGACACAGCGCGCCCTAGAGTGTTTTTATAAAGCCGGAGGCGTGGAGGGAGAGCAGCCCTCGCCCGCCATGACGAAGCGCGGGAACGAGTGAGGCGAGCGGCTGAGGCTGGTCGCCGAAGGCGACCAACAAGCCGAAGCTGCGGAGCCGAGCGAAGTGACCGTGCGCCGTCATGCAAGGGCGGAAGGGCTGCTGTTCCCGCAGCGCCGGAGATACGGAAAGTCACTATTGACATTAAAAACGAGCTGCTACCAGAAAACTGTGGTGTGCGGATGTGTTATGCGCTCCGATTTAAAGTCATTCGTCGAAAATTTTACAAGTGCTAGATATTTGGTTGGTTTATAACAAAGGGGCCGTTGGGGGAAATGACTTTAACAGAAAACTTAAATAGGCTGAACGAAAAAGGCGGCCAGAAAGCGGCTTTTTCCGTACGCGCAGCGTGCGGAAAAAGTCACTTTATTGCCAGGTGTGGCATAAAGTAATTTAAAAAATTAAACCGACTTCAAAAAAGGTTAAAATAAAAGTTTTATGGTAACTTTTCTAGAGGTCGGTGCCAGCCTTAGTACATACATTACATAATGTACTCATGTAAATATTTCTTTAAAACTAAGGCTGGCACCGACCTCAAAAAAGAAGTTACCATAAAACTTTTATGTTAACCTTTTTTGGAGACGGTTTAATTTTTTAAATTACTTTATGCCACACCTGGCAATAAAGTGACTTTTTCCGCACGCTGCGCGTACGGAAAAAGCCGCTTTCTGGCCAAGTATAGACATAAAATGATGTACACAACACGGGAGGTACTAAAGAAAGCCCTTGATCGCATATTTACGTCCCTCGCTTGCAGCACGGGCCGCACACTTCTGCGATCTCGACCTTTCTTTGTATTACTACCCTAGTTGTGTAATGGACTAATTTTATGTCTCTCCTCAACAGTTTCTAGGTAATATTAGTGGCCAAAATTTACTATTAGATGACAATTTTAGCTAAATTTTGACGATTAATTAATGTGGGTTGAGTTATATTTTAAGCGTACTGAGTTAAAAAATTAGAAGCTAATAGCATATCTTTTTTGATGGCATATATTAAGATTTTAGATGTCTACTGCTTGAATGCATGTTACAAGTTTAGATGCTAAAAAATAACCACCATGCTGAGTTGTATTTAGAGTGGCCTACATAGAAGATAAGTAGTGGCTAAGATAGTATAATTCAGACGCTCGGTAATTGTGGCTGACTTAGTAATTTAGATGGCAATGTAGATTTTTAGAGGCGAATAATGCTATTAAAAAGAAGTCTGTTTAATTAGCACCCTTTATTTATTGTATGTACTTTTGTGCAAACGGTACTTCGGAATCGTATTCTTATCGCGGTTTGATAATAATAATTATGATAAATTTATTGGTCGTCATTGGTGTCTCTGACAATGTTGCCGAAAATGATGTTGCCAATAATGACAAATTCTAGAAAATGCGGCTTTACAAAAAAAATTGGTATATTAACGAGACAAGATTGCACTAAATAGTGTTAGTCCCATGTGTACTTTGATATGGTTATATCACAGATATATAAGAAACAAAGATGTGAAATCACACGTGTTTTGTATTAGAACCGCTGTCGCAGGTTTTGCTCACACATACATTAACGCTGTGCACATGCAAAGACAACACCCACAAATAAACTAGCGTCACCGCCAATCATCAAAGAACACAGCGACACACTACAGCAACGCTGTCGTTGCTATTGGCTAGTACACACTAACGCCCGCGCCGTCTCAATACACGCACACACTTAAATATTTCATCGACGTAAGGGCTTGACAAAGAATAAAAAGTTATCGATGAACGAATGAATGAATGTTGCTCCGTTCATCAATCACTAAAAATAAATACCTAATAACGAATCGTAATTCGTTATTTCTTTTGTATGATTTTTTTTACAATTAGGGTGTTCAAATGGACACAATGATGAATTAAATTATTTACTACAATATTATATAAATAAATGATGTTGTGTTGTGGTAACTTCTTAGTTGTATAAATAGATTAGCTAGGCAAAGAATATATCTTTGAAGAGCTGTCGCTATCATTGTCATGATTATTTATTGTTCTTTCTCACATAATTGGTTATTTTTACATACTGTTGTTACAATTGAAATTGAAAAATTTGTAGGGAATAATTAGGGAAAGGGGTAGAGAATAACATTCATTTTTAAAATAATCAAATACTTTAATCGCCCCTGAACAAAATATATTTATTGACATATAACTAATTCTTAAGACATTCTTTACATATAAGTCATTTTCATCAAAGTGTTTTGAACTAATCACACTATTTTTACTTGGAAACCAGTCCTTTCTCCCAGTCGCATCGATCCATTTTTCTTTTAATGTGGCTTTAGCAGGAAACCTAAAACATCACAATGATTAACTGTAATAAACATAAAATAACTGCAACAAAATAATTGCTTGAAATGCAAAATTAATATTTTATATTTATTTAATACGTTGTCAGTGCATTAAATTTAAATATACTATGATCTATCTTAAAATGGTTCCATTCATTCATTCATCCAATCATATCGATATTTTTATCGAACAGGTAACTCACTACTGTTAGTTCATTCAAAATGGACTCATGAGAATTGACAAGGTAAAATGAACTTTATCGGTGAATTAATAGAGTCGACTTCTAAATAAATGCCAACTAAATTAAATCGAAATAAAAATATTTCGGAAAACTCATTTTATTTACATACCTGTGGTAAGAAATGCCTCCTTTCGATATATTTTGGATGCGACTTCTATTTGGTCACCTTAACACAGAACAGTTTGGCATAATTGCTTGTTTTAACCTCACGAAAACGTAAAAAAGCAGAGCTCAGCGTGTGACGGCGGCTACATAGCAACTGTCAACTGTTCTCTCGCTATAAGGTCATTTTGCCCCTATAGCTGAAACGCGCGCCACGCCTACTGACCATATCCATGTTTCTTATAAATCCGTGGGTTATATAATAATACTCCACTGTAAATAAATTATGAAGATACGGTGAAAAATGTGAGAGACCATAATGATGACAAACTGGAGAACCAAAATGAAACACTTACTACTCGAATCTCGCGACGTGTATCATCTCTGAAGTTTGCCGATCTACTGAAGTGCGGGGTGAAGTGTTACTTGAACACCAAATGACACTTCTTTTGCGATTTATTATAGGCAAAAATCGTACATAAAACAGTGTTTCCCCGAGTGACGTTATTTTTTTGAACATTTTTTGATTTAATTTTTGGGCAAGTTGTAATAAACTTTTTGAACATGTTTTTGATGAAAAGCAATCTTTATTTATTTAAGTATAATACTGATATGCAGAACCTAAAACATTCCTTATAGTTATTTTTTATGACATCAAAAATTGGAAGAAATGGGAATGGGACACGCCTATTATTGCCATTTTAGACACAATTTTCTCAACATCTTTTTTTTGGTTGATTCAAGCTCATAGCTGTTTTTGCATCATCTGCTTTATTTATCTAAGTAACGAAATAAAATACTTCGGCTTTGGAATTATTTAGTACCTAGTCTGGATTACCATAGCGAGACATAAATTTTTACCCTCTTAAATATTCGCCCATATACACTCGCATTACCAAGACAACTGCAGATGCGTTGCCAGCCCAAAGGACTACGACGAAATGCCTCTTGTGCCAGTAATGGCACCGGCTGTCTTACCCTCCGCACCGGAACACAACAGCGCAAGCACTGTTATTATGGCGGGGGATTAATGGGTAAGACCGTGGTAGCTATCCGGACGAAAATCAAAAAACCTACAATTTGGATATTCCATATTGAGTTTTTGTCAATACGCGGCGCGGTCAGTACCTACAAAACTCGTTATGACCCGCTCGCCGCTCACGCCGCGCGCTCTCTCCGCCCGTGCCCCGCACCCACCCGCATGCATCTCGCTCCCCGATATGTTCGCGCGTATTTTGAATTACATTTTAAATTTCTGAAGCGTGACATTAACATGTATAATTTTGATGAAAACATGATTATAGTAAACTAAAACCTATTACCAAACAAAAAAATCACAGTTATGTTTTTAAACTACTGTGAAATACATTATTATTAAAACGTAAAAATTACATGTTTAATTTTGATCTAAAATCTCTAAAAAGACGCAATGTAGCTTAAACAGGTACAGCCATCACAGTTACCATTTTGGCTTGTCTAGATATTGAGATCGGATGAAAACTGTGAAAAAAAACGTACATGCGAATTAGGTTTTTGTTTAATTTTGCAATTAAGTGATTTAATTTAAATGCACCTCAAAATTATACTTACAAGGTTTTTGGTTATTTATTTTACTTTTAGAGAAAAGTTAGGTAGCGTACGATATTTTGTGTTTTTTTTTAAATACGTTACGACCGCGGATTTTTTACATAATATATCTAATTAATATTCGATACTTAATACGAATAGCCGATAAAATAATAAAAACAGCGAGTTATCGAATTATGTCCAGGTCAAGCTACTTTTATGCGCCTACTGTTAGCTGTGCCTACGGCGCGTACGGTGGCACATAGAAACTCGCCGATCCTTCGTGTCCTGACCTTACTGAATGCGCTACTGGTATCAGCACCTGAGTGTGATCTGCTAGCGTGGCGATGGGCGGCTGTGTGTCGGGAGCGTTTGAGATTTTGCGAGGCGATGGATAATAGACAGTCTACTATTCCTACATGTTAATGTTAAGTTTAGTATGTAGTTCCATGGTGTATTAGTCTTAAGACTGTAATGCTATGTAACATAAATAAACAAATAAACAATAATGTGTCCACGAAAGTGAGGCGGGTGAAACGCTCAAATAATGACCCAAATAGAAAACGTCGTTTGCGATAGAACAGCCGAAACACAAAATGGTAAACTTTATTGAATAAACAACTATGTGCCTCTTCATTCGAGCACTAAAATGTTGAGCTGCTGGTCGCAGCTTATATGAAAATATCGCTATGTACCGAAAAACACATCGCGGGCGCAAACGACGCGATAGGACGCGAAGCAACCAGTACGAAAATATCGCAATGTGCACCCAAACACATGTCGGGTGATTTTTTTTGTTTAGTTGTAGAAATGAAAAGGTACCCTCGTGTGATTAGTGACACTTAGTTATTTTAAAACGAACATTCAATGTATGAAATTCACATGGTTATATTTGCAACAACCAGAAATATTAAAGATAGCGTGATACTGTTTTTGGAGCCTACGCGTACTGATATAAGGTTCAAAATGGCATAAAAAACCAAAAATCTAAAAAAATCACATAGCGACTTTTGCAGGCACAGCGACGATAAGCGCCTATAATGATCTTCCTTACTGACTCAGACTCCATATTGGAATCTTGATTACGTGACTCCGTGGGAAAGAATCTTACAATTAAATGTAAGATATTAGTGACGTTTAAGCGCAGTGCTGATTCATTTTGTTTTTACATCATATTGTGTAAATACGATAACCTATAACACATAAAGGGGTCTTCAACTTTTTCCAAATCAAGGACCAAAGGAAGGAATGCTTTTGCCTAGTGAGCCGCATCGTAGGGATATAAAACGATTTTTTTTAATTAGGTAAAAACTGGCCCACTTTTTATCCTTATACAAAAAATCTGGTATAAGTATTTTTTTTTTACCGGGGACCGAAATGCTGGCAGTTTCCTCGCACAACGAATAAGTATCGCCATACAGCGGGGACACGCTGCCAGCATATTCGGCACCATGCCAAGGGGCCCCAATTTTGTAGATAATTTTTAGTTTTAATTTAGGTTTATTTTAATAAGTTTAGTTTAATTTTTACTTAAGTTTAGTTTTAGTAATAAAACAACTTAAACGGATTAAATCGCGTATATTACTACATTTTAAGTCCCGACGTTTCGTAACCCTTTTCAGCGTTCGTGGTCGCGGGTAGACTCAGCAAATCATCCTTCTGGCATGTGTGTGAACATCTTTACACATTAGGCCCATCTGGCAACACTAATATTGAATTTGTATTTTTTTTAAGTAAAGGGTAGGTTTGCACAACAGTAATTTTGACAGAGGAAATTTATGATTTTCTCAGTCTACCCGCGACCACGAACGCTGAAAAGGGTTATGAAACGTCGGGACTTAAAATGTAGTAATATACGCGATTTAATCCGTTTAAGTTGTTTTATTACTATGAGTGAATAATCGCGGAAACCGAAGACAATATTAAGGCGAGGTGAGACCAGAATCGGGCACGGAAGCCTAGTTTCCAAATCATTTTTAGAGCACTTATTTGACTCTTAGGTCACTGTAAAACATATATAATAATATTCAGAACTGTATCTAGGGCTTCCTCTCACTTAGAACACGATAGCGAACACTTCGCTCGATAGAAAAGTAGCGCGAAAACACTATAAAATAAAGTATTTTTTTCATTTTTTTTCATTTTGTTCATCACCAGTTACCTTTTCTGACAAAAATTAATACCTGACAATCATGATTTCACAGTCATGCAGGGCATCCTCTCATGTTTGGGTTGATAACGTATACTTTTATGTTAGAAATCGAAGATAATCTGCAATAATCTGCATTCCGCCCGACCCTAGTTTGTATGTGAAATGCGAGCCAGGTCCTACCGCGCCTTAAGTTTAGTTTACTAAGTAGTTATATTTTATTTGTATATGACTCTGTTTATTATAGTAATTAATTAGTTAGGTAGGTCAATTTATAAACGACTGAATATTTAATTTCTTTGAAATTGCGTCTTCTCAAACTTAATATCAATATTTGTCATAAATGACTTTAGACTCAAACATAGTAAACGTTAAGTTGGTTATCAGCCCCATTGATACATAAGACGTATTGATTAAAATAACTGGCCAAGAGCATGTCGGACCATGCTCAGTGTAGGGTTCCATAGCCGTAACTATAAGGTAAAAATACGATGTAAAAAAAAATACAACAACAAAAGAGCGTATCTTCATAACAATTACTTCCTTTTGTTGAGAAGCGCAGTTTATCGGCAATAACTCAAAAACGGTTAATTCGATCTTGTTGAAAATAATTTTCTTTGAAAGTATTAATTGAGCGTTATCTTTGTAATTTTTTTTATATTTTTCGGACACACGGTTTAGAAGATAGAGGGGGGGGGACACAATTTTCACAACTTTCGGAGCGATTATTTCCAAAGGTATTCACTTAATCAAAAACATTACTTAAAAACCTTAAAATGTTTTCAAAAGAGCTGTCGAACTATGTACTACACGTTGACATTTTGTGAAAAAAATTTTTTTTAGCTTCTGTTACATGTATGGAGTGCCCCCCCTAGATTTTATTATTTTTATTATTTAACTACCAAACTTAGTTGCGGCATCTACATGACATCTATATTCCAAATTTCATCAGTATAGCTCTTGTAGTTTTTGAGTAAAATGCCTGTGACATACGGACGGACGGACGGACGGACGGACGGACGGACATGACGAAACTATAAGGGTTCCTTTTTAGCCATTTTGGCTACGGAACCCTAAAAAATGAGCGTTATGGGGCAAATCTCAACGTCATTTTTGTTCGGCGTTATCGTTCCATACATTATATTTCGATGACCTTTGCAGATTCAAATCCATATCAATTCAGAGCTTCGTTTTTGAAGCCGGTTATAAACATTACAAAACAAATCAATTATAATTTGCAATAGAAAATATTCGCCTAATTACATTATCTTATCATATCACTGGCTTAGTTATCTGTACGCCCGACAGTAAAGCGGTATAACTCAAAAAATATATTATTTTGTGTAGGTATACAGGGTGTCCCTAAAACCAACTTTTATACGATCAGGGCTGATAGACCAGCTTATAAGAACCTAGATTAAGCAAATTTGACTTCAGTAAAAATCTCTTAGTTTTCGAGATATTGACGTTTTTGTAAAACTCGTGCTAAGTGATACCCTGACTCGGTGTTTTGAGTGTCATTGCTAAAATATCAAGTATTTTACAAATCTGTATTTTGCTATGTGTGGCCAAATAACTATGCTATTGAACGTATTTTCTATTTTTGCTAATTTATTCATGCTGTGGACACAGTACAATAACAAAAAAAAATTATTCGATTTTTTTCAAATTTCACCTCTGACTTCGAACTAGCGTGGTGAAAAAAAAATGTACCAACATAACCAGGCACTCAACGTAAAAAAATTGCGCATTTATTGTAGTTTCTAAAATGGTATAAAATTTACTAAACACTGTAATAATTTTTGAAATAATGATATTTTGTTACAAAATTAACTGTCTGCCGCCTTCATCTCATACGATCCGGTTGAACTAAGTTTGCACCTGGCGTGCTTGACATCACATACAAATTAGGTGCAAGCTTCACGTAATCGTCAATATCTCGAAAACTAAGAAATTTTTATGAGGTCGATTTTACTCAGTCTTGTTTTTTATGAGCTGGTTTATCAGCCCTGTTCGCCATTCTGTAAAAGTCGCGAATTTTGATAGCCTGGATCAGTCTTTCGAATGTCATGACTTCAAATTTCAGTATTTTCTTAATCTGCTTTTTGTTAAACATTACTTAATAATTATGCTATCATACCTTTTCTGTTCGAAATTCAAATTCTGGTACGAAATTTAACCAATGGAATATTGTAGTATAACTTCCTTTTGAATTAAAATGCTATTATCTTAAAAACTACGGTGTCTAGTGTGTAAAATCGTACTATTTTAAACTACATTTTTTTTTTTAGTTTAGCATGGTAAATTTGTTTTAAGTATTACGCGATTCAAATCCGAGGTCATATTTTGAATCACGTAAAATCTAATTTATTTTGATAAGGTATGATAGCATAATTATTAAGTAATGTTTAAAACAAAAAGCAGATTAAGAAAATACTGAAATTTGAAGTCATGACTTTCGAAAGACTGATCCAGTCTATCAAAATTCGCGACTTTTACAAAATGGCGAACAGGGCTGATAAACCAGCTCATAAAAAACGAGACTGAGTAAAATTGACCTCATAAAAATTTCTTAGTTTTCGAGATATTGACGATTACGTGAAGCTTGCACCTAATTTGTATGTGATGTCAAGCACGCCAGGTGCAAACTTAGTTCAACCGGATCGTATGAGATGAAGGCGGCAGACAGTTAATTTTGTAACAAAATATCATTATTTCAAAAATTATTACAGTGTTTAGTAAATTTTATACCATTTTAGAAACTACAATAAATGCGCAATTTTTTTACGTTGAGTGCCTGGTTATGTTGGTACATTTTTTTTTCACCACGCTAGTTCGAAGTCAGAGGTGAAATTTGAATAAAATCGAATAATTTTTTTTTGTTATTGTACTGTGTCCACAGCATGAATAAATTAGCAAAAATAGAAAATACATTCAATAGCATAGTTATTTGGCCACACATAGCAAAAAACAGATTTGTAAAATACTTGATATTTTAGCAATGACACTCAAAACACCGAGTCAGGGTATCACTTAGCACGAGTTTTACAAAAAAGTCAATATCTCGAAAACTAAGAGATTTTTACTGAGGTCAAATTTGCTTAATCTAGGTTCTTATGAGCTGGTCTATCAGCCCTGATCGTATAAAAGTTGGTTTTAGGGACACCCTGTATACAAGAGAAATTCATTTTTTTTTTATTATTTCAATTGAATAGAACTCTGATTCTAATGATGCTGATGATGCTTACGGAACCTTCTGTTAAATTGCGATTTAAATTTTTGTATAATATTTAAATGAAAATCAAATATATGCTCTTAGAGTTTAAAAATGAAGTCTCCATTTTATACATATAATAAAAATCACCACGTTCACTGTATACTAATTTATTTGTCGCCACACAATACACTTCACAATATCACTTGTTCACACTCGAACTACTAAAGAAGAACTGACTGCTCCCGCCAATGCTCGGGCTTTTTGTTACCTCCCGTACCTACTCCTACCATGCTAGAATGACAGTGTTACCAGACTAAATATACAAAAGTGTCAATGATACTAGAATAATCTCTAAAATCAACACTATTATGATTACATTATTAATGATTAACAGTAAAGTTACTGGATTATGCGAGATATTAAAATAAACCTAACACTCGTCCATTCTGACAACGTGTACGACCTCGTATACGCATCAAGTGATAACCTAACCTAACACTCGGCTCTTAATAATGCGTTTACAAGGTTTACAAGAAAAGAAAAAAAAAATACTCTATATAATACCAAATAACCACATAAAATCAGTCGCATTTACATTTTTATTTTATTTAATATGACTCGAGAAGGAAAAGTAAATCCATTCAAGTGAACCACCGATTTCATTCATTCAGTGAATTCCTCAATCAAGTACTCAAGTACTCGCGTAACCGTAAACCAATCATTTCTTACGGTTAAATATAATTCAGATTCTATACAGCAGTCAAAACGCGAACCAATCAATTCTCACGCCTGACGCTGATAGTCTCTGCCAAGACGCGAACCATCATTTCTCGCGCCTGGCATCGGTAGTCATCGTCAAGCCACGAACCAATCAATTCTCGTGCTTGACCTGAAATGAGAAAAATGCGCAACTGTAGTCAATCAATGTCTAGCTGTATCTTAATGAATGTTCATGGAGGGAAAATAACATATACTAGGCGCATCTAAGAAGTATTATCATCACTAGAACTATCTCCGCTCTCACTTTCATTAAGATTTAGTGCAGCAATGTGAATCCAAGGCTGCATTTGGTCTGAAGCCACGGTAGTAACCCTTCTGTGTTTCTTATTAGTAAAACCTTGTATCGGCGCTAACCTGTATCGATCATTACCCAATACTTTGGCAACGCGTAATGGTCCTATATATGAGGGCAAGAGTTTTTTGCTCTTACCATCGTTTTCAAAAGCTGTTTTGGTGATTTTTACCAAATCACCTTCTTTATAAACGCGTGCGGGCGTTTTGCCTGCATCATGATACCTTTTTTGCTTATCTTGTTCCTCATCTATCCTATCTTTAACTTCATCTCTTAATGAAAGCAAGTCGACAGGTTCACGGGTATTTTCAGTTATTTCATTCAAACTTGGATTTACTTCGCTATTTATCAATGTACCAAACATTATTTCAGCAGGGGCCCTACCCGTAGTTTTCTGTACTGTATTATTAAGGCCCCACTGAATTTTGCCTATTTGATTATCCCAGTCTCTCTCATGGTGTTGTAAATTTTGCGCTGTTAAGGCATTAAGAATGGTACGGTTGTACCTTTCTACTTGTCCATTCGATTTAGGACTGGCTACGGCATTCAAAATATGTTTTGTTCCCTTATCAGCACAAAATCGTTTAAATACATGCGAAGTGAAACAACTCCCACGATCACTGACTAGTCGGTCGGGTGTTCTGAATGTAGTGAAAACATCGTCTAATGCTCGTATTACACTTACTGTCTTTGTGTTTCTCACTGGTCGGATAAAAATAAACTTGGTAAATGAATCCACCACTACTAACAAGTATGAATTACCTCTTTTGGACCTCACAAAGGGCCCAAGGTGGTCGACATGTAACGTGTGAAAGGGCACTTCCACTTTTGGAATAGGGTGTAATAGTCCCTCGCGCGAATTAGAAGTTTTCTTTGCATATGCGCAATCGAGGCAAGCGCTTACATATTTTTTTACGAAGCGGGACATTTTTGCAAACCAGTAATTCTTTTTAATTCGCTCGAGGGTCTTCTCCACCCCAAAATGACCAATGTTGTCATGGTTAAGTCGACATATCTGCCACCTTGCGCCCTTTGGAACTACCCAACGGATGTCATTTTTATCGCCTCCTAAACACCTATACAATTTATTATCGCGTAAGACATAATTGTCTTTAATGTACTGCAAACCCTCAGTATCCAAGTCGCTACTTAAAACATTACGTATCCTGCATAATTCAGAGTCTCCTAGTTGAAGAGTGAGCAACCAGTCTTCATCACTGATAGTTTGAACCGTTGGAACTTGATCTAAATTAGTCTGGTCTGATTCATTGATATTGACCGGATTTCGGGATAACGCGTCAACGTGTGCCATTTTGGCACCAGGTCTGTATTCAATACTGCAGTTAAATTCCTGCATAGACAACCACCATCGCGCTATACGGGGAATAAGATCGCGCTTTAGAAAAGTGGAACGCAAAGCGCTGCAATCGGTGACAATTTTGAAATTCATACCCAGTAGAAATACTCTAAACTTTCGCAAACATGAAACGACGGCCAATGTTTCTAACTCATACGAGTGAAAATTCTTCTCTTCCGGCGAGGTCTGGCGACTGTAGTAAGCCACCGGGCGGAATGCTTCATTTTCTCCCGAGCGTTGCATCAAGATACCCCCTACGCCTACCCTACTTGCATCGGTATGGAGCTCTGTCTCTGCCGCTGGGTTATAAATTGCCAATACCGGCCTGTCCTCCAAACAACTCTTTAATTTTACAAAAGCATCTTCTTGAGCATCGGACCATTCCCAAGAAATGTCCTTTTTGAGCAATCTGCTCAGAGGGTGGGCAATCTGTGCGAAATTTTTAATAAATTTCCGAAAATAACTCACTAAACCGAGAAATTGACGTACACCGTGTACATTAACTGGACGCGGAAAATCGCGGACGCATAGAATTTTATTTTCACCTGGCCTAAAACCCGCTCCACTTATCTCGTAGCCAAGATAATCAATTTTACTTTCGAGAAAGGCACATTTGGCTAGGTTCAGAGTCAAGTTGGCTTGTTCTAGCATTTCTAGCACTTCCTTTAGTCTAGATAGACATTCATCAGAGTCCTTACCAAAGATCAAGAGGTCGTCAAGATATACAGTCGCCTTGCTGAACCGAGCCGGACCAAGAATCTTGGTCATCATTCGCTGGAACACGGCTGGTGCATTAGCGAGACCAAAAGGCATTCTGTTAAATTCAAATTGTCCATCTGGAGTGACAAATGAGGTCAGGTGTTTGCTCGGTTCAGCAATTGGTACTTGATAATACCCGGATGCCAGATCTAAGGTAATGAAACAAGTCTGTCCGGACAACCTAGCTATCTCGTCTTCTATGATTGGCATGGGATACCTTTCCTTGACTGTAATAGAATTAAGCATCCTATAATCGATGCACAATCTAAGTTTACCATCTTTCTTTTTAACTAATATGATGGGGCTGGCGTATTCTGATACTGACTCCCTAATTATCCCTGCATCTAACATTTCATTAATCATTTGGCGGACAGTGCCGCGTTCATGATGAGACAGGCGATACGGACGATAGACAACTGGACGTTGACTATTTAGCTCTATATTCATATGATATATTCATATCACATCAGTGCATCCTATATCCTTGAGGGTGGAGGCAAAACAGTGTTTAAACTGATCAAGCAAACTATAAAGTTTGTGACGGTCACTGTCAGAAACATGCTCACCAGTCTTTATCTGGCTTCTATCAATAGAATCGGAAAGAGAGGGGTCATTTACAACGCAGGGTTCAGTAACGACTCTGTTGACTACATCAACCTTTTCGCCCCGGCTAATGTTCGTACCATCCAGTACAAGAACGGGCAAAGAGCATGGCATTAAAGTCACATTAAGCTGCCCATTCCTGACTGCATATATGCCACCACAGATCAAGTATTGTTGATTTGGTTTACCAGCAATCCTATTACTTAGCAATAGATTGCCGCTAAATTGCGAATCGGTGCATGCTTTCACTGTGGCGGCACCGAACAATTCCACAGTAGAGCCTATCGTCACCTTTAACATACTGTCATCCGTTATCCCAGTACCGGAGAAAGGAATTTCGTTATTAATGTTGAGAAACTGTAGTTTGAGGGAATCCTTTAAGACAATAATATGTCTTTGCTCAGTAAATGACTGGCCAACCAAGAGCGCCCTATCTAACAAATCATCTCTAACAACTTTGCAGTTAACATCAGCCTTAACACCATCAATCGCCAATTGGACATTAAGGCTTCCTAACGACTGGACACAACCATTACCGAATCCCTTCATAGCAGTTGGAACACCATCGTGCGCTAAACCAAGATTGGAGGCGACGGACTCCTTTAAGAGTGTCACCTCGCTACCAAAATCCACGAAAGCAGTGACAAGCGCTTCGCCAATTCTCACTTCCTTAATAAATTTAGAGTTTGGGCCAGAGTTTGTTATACATTTAACAGTTTTTGAACTATCCTTTTTTGCAAAATTGTTGTATGCTGGGTTGCAATTTTCAGCCTTATGACCTACTTTATTACATTTATCACACCTTAGTAATGGTTTAGGACATTTCAGATAAGGATGTCCTTTTTCTTTGCAATTAAAACAAAATACAAGACTTGGATTTGGAACGGTCTTTGGACCTTTCGAATTATTATTGACATTTGTGTGCTCAGAGTTAAATTTTGTTTTAAAAATAGTTCTATCCGAAAAATTATTAGAGTCCCGATGACTCATTAAAAATTGCAATAATTGGTCGGGGTGAGAACAGCGTAGCGCCAGTGCACTGGATTTTGTGGTCCTATCACTAATCCCGTGTATGATACAGTCTACGGCTCGTTTCCACTAATATCACACTGGTTAAGCAAAGATAATTTTTCGTAGTAGTAAACTTCTATTCCTTCATTAGGTTTGCTTTTCCTTTTGAGCATATCTTCTAACATTTGGCCATAGTTTTGTTCGAAGGGGAATGCTTCGGTTAGTTTGGTTTGCCATTCTTGCCATGTAAACAAAATAGTATTCAACCCTTCGTACCAAACTTTGGCCAAACCTTTCAATTTTTGCATGGCAAAATGTATTGTCGTTTTGTCGTCCCACCCGTAAACAGCCGCGCATTCGTTCACTTTTCTTAACCAGATATCAACTCTTTGATTTTTGGATGATGGGTCAAATTCAGGGAGAATATTCTTACTATCAATACTTTTGTAGATAGCTGCGGTAGTTGTTGACGGCTGGGATGACTTTTTATCTTTTAGGTTATTTAAAATACTAACAATGTCTTTAAGAGAGAAAGAAGGGCTACGTGACCTTAATTTTCCATCATCTGGTGCGTGCTCACGACGACGGCTGCGGCGACTGTCTTCAGGAGTGCGCCGACTGCGCCCTCTGCTGTAGTGGCTACCCGCAGGACTGCGAGGGCTGCTCTCGGAGCTGCGGTAGCTGCGCCCCCTGCTGCGATGGCTGCCCTCAGGGCTGCGATGGCTGAGCACGCTGCTGCGGTGGCTGCGCTCTCTGCTGCGGTGGCTGCGCTCTCCGCTGCAGTGGCTGTGCTCCCCGCTGTGGTGGCTTCGCTCCCTGCTGCGGTGACGGCGTTCCACAACGCGACGGCTGGGCTCTCTGCTGCGCTCTCTAAAGCGACGGCTGTCCTCAGGGTTGCGCTGGCTACGCTCCCTGCTCCTGCTGCGACGGCTGTCCTTCAGACTGCTTCGGCTGCGCTCCGCAACGCGACGATCGAGTTTCCTTTTATGCTCAGGACTATGTTGGCTGCGCTGTGCGGTGCGGCGGCTGCACTCCGAGCTGGCATGCCGGTGTTCTCTGTGATTTCTCGTCCTAGGGTTGAGGCAAGGACTGCGGCTACGGCTGATTGTTCCCTTTCTTTGATGGGGAGCCGTACCAAGCTTGCAGTTGCCTTCGTCATCCGATTCATTCATGATACCTCGAAACACACATAAAATAAAAGCGTGAGATCATAAAGATAAATAAAGTATCTAGATGGCATAACATTATCATAATTTCATAAATTATTTTCATAAAGAAACCATGTAGTTAGTTAAAGGGATGTATTTTGTAAAAAGTTCATATAAGTTAGTTAAATGCATAAGAATGTAGCATATAACGTTATCATCTCAACGAAAATATATAAACGTATAACCTGCGCTGAATGATATTCAGAGCCACGCTATTATGTTTAGTTCATTAATTTTAATTTAGCCAGATAATCATGAATAACTAAAGAAAATATTTTACTATAGATACACTAAAATCGAAAGTAATTTTTGAAATCATTATGTAAACAGGTATAGAATAAAGGAGACGTTATAAGTCTATAATAATTTAAGAAAATAAACTATTCTAGTAACACAGCGTTTTACTGTTCGATTATAATAATTATTAAGGTGTCCTTCGGAAATATAGGTACAAAAAGTTAAGGATTGTGGAAATATGTTGCTACTTAATAATAACTCTTAACTATCGAGCAAGGTTAAGACAACGCACATATGGAATGAACATAGAATATCTAATTTACCGACGAAGCAATCGGAGGAATGTCACTTATTTTATATTCAATTTATTGTATTTATTATAAATTAATTGAATAACGGCGATATACTAACGGCATATTCAAAGGAATTAAATAACAAAATTGGTTTGATTCTTTTTTTGACGAGATATATAGGAACAATGTTGATAAGAGGGTAGATGTACAATTCCTTTGTCTAACTATGGTCTTAGTACGAATAATCAATCATGCGTGTATGAGCGACGATTCGTATGGTTATACAGTCATAAGTATACACTTTAAATTCAATAAAATAATAGGTTTAACCAAATGACAGGGTTTCATGGGATTTACTATTCACTCCTACACGTTTGTATCAACGAATTTTAGCAACAGCACTATCACCGTTGCCGGGTTATAATGCCTAGCTGAATCGCTATTACGTAAACTTGTAGACTTAAAATATCTTAGCCGTGAAAATAACGTTAATTCGAATCGAATGTAAAATAAAATCGAATGGGCTTGTACTTACGTGATTCAATCCCACTTACTGAAGTATAATAAAAATCACCACGTTCACTGTATACTAATTTATTTGTCGCCACACAATACACTTCACAATATCACTTGTTCACACTCGAACTACTAAAGAAGAACTGACTGCTCCCGCCAATGCTCGGGCTTTTTGTTACCTCCCGTACCTACTCCTACCATGCTAGAATGACAGTGTTACCAGACTAAATATACAAAAGTGTCAATGATACTAGAATAATCTCTAAAATCAACACTATTATGATTACATTATTAATGATTAACAGTAAAGTTACTGGATTATGCGAGATATTAAAATAAACCTAACATACATACAACTAGTGTTTTTCTGTAAGTACTTTATATTACTATTTATAATAAAGTACTTACAAAATAATACTTATACTATTAGTAGGTTTATGGCTATAATTGTGAATATTTTTGTAAGATTATATTTTTATTCAAATTACCGGAAAGTCTTAAAAAAATGCATACCTACGCCAAACTCTGGCCTATAAACCGGGACTCGACAATGTTCTTTCCTTACAAGACTGACATAAGTACGAAAACTCGTTTTTCCTTTTTTTACACTTTTTTTACGATCATTTTTATGACGACATAAAATTTTCGCTCATGATTTTATGGATAATCAAGTCTTTCGCGACCCACCGCCGTTTTGGGACATTTTAACCCGGGGTTAACTTTAGTAGAATATGCTTTTTAACCGAGTTTAAAAAAAGTTCGTGGGGATCCTTTGTTTACTTTTTTGCTATGTTGTCACGTTATACGTGCATTTACACTAATTTCAATATAAAATAACTCGTAAACAATCTACTTACCTAATTAAAAATACTATTTACAACCTACATCTACAATTACTATTAAAAATGTCTTAAAACTACGCTAAATCTAGTAATATAAACTCATCAACACGATAAGTCGTTTAAAACCTACCGCGGTATTATTTAACGCCGTCTGATCACTCACTCGCGAGCGAATGAATGCATGAATGACGTAAGTGATCCGATGCGCCCGCGTCTCGCCGCCGGCCGCGATGACAAGCCAGACCTTCTCGAAGTGAACGCACGTCGCTTGAGTTCGATCTCTCATACGTTTTACATTTTTATATTGTAAAATCGTAATCGTTCTTCTTGTCGTCGTCTCTAAGTGTTCCTCGACAATTTAATATCACTGTGGTGTTGTATAAGTGAGATAAATAAACCCCAACTGGGGTTCAAAGTCCAGAGTGACTATTTTACGGCTGCCTGCTTGTCGCTTGCTTCTGGCTTTTCCTACACTGCGAGCTCCCGCCAGCCTGAGCGCCGACGTCCACCAACGGCGCGTACATCAGGGGAGTACTTGAACTGCAGGGGATAAGTGGAATCCGACGTGTTGCGTATTAGCCCAATCCCACGGCCATTTTATATACCATTTTTTACCGAGCTAGCCCGTGGGCCATTAATTAAATATTTTTTTTGACCGAACCTCCGTCTTTTTATTATCCCACCTAGGGATCTCTTACTATCAGGTCGAAAGACCCTATAGGAGGTGCCGGTACACTGGCGCCCGTATTCGTGGGTTAAATACGCATCGGATTCTGCTTTTCTTTGTAGTAGTAGTTAGTGTATGTTTGTGGCTTCTTTTTGTGAAACGTTTTTTTGTTTTTTTTCTTTCTTTTTTGGTTTTTTCTTGTTGCTAAGGTGTACAAAGTTCTTATTCTGAATTCATAATTGCAATACTGTTGTTCTGAAATAAATATATAAATAATAATTCACATTAAAAATATTACGTACCTACTTATATACATACATACTTGTACATGTACCTTTTATAGGGTGTTTGACTTTTTTGATAATTTAAATTGCGTTTCATTAAATTGTTGTTTAAAATTTGACTAGTACACATTAGTAGCGTTTTTTCTTTTTAGTTGCTGCTAACAATTTTATTTTTATTTTTACTAATTTCAATCATAAAAAAAAACCAAACGTTCATCATCATCATCATCTGATTGTAACAGAACGGAGAACGGGTGTTGATTATTTCTCTTTTTAATTAGCTGCTTTTGCTTTTCACTTCTTACCTTCAATTAATTTTTGTTCATCATGTTGTCCGTGAAGTACTTGTCGCTTCAGAAGTCGGAGCTTGAATACGAAGTGCGTATTAGAGGTGCTACTCCTGCGTCTTCCGTAGAGGATTTACGCAAGCAAATTATTAAATTGGCTAAAGACTTTCCTTCTGAGCACATTTTGGAATCTCCGCTTGAAGCTAGACAGGACCTTCAAGGCTGTATAGAAGTTCTCACAAAAATTCATGCAAATCTTGATGTACCTGACCCTAGCTCTGCTGTACTTTTGAGAACTCAAAACATGCTGAACCACTTATACAACCGTATTGTGAGGATAACACGTGCTGACGACGTCAAGAAAGAACATGATGACGTCACTAAGGAATATAACATCCTTTCTAAAAAGTTTAAGGCTCTTCAAGCCAGTAGACCCATACCGAGCACATCAACTTCTGGATCTGGTAGCTCTAGTGAGCCTGCTACTGCCACACCTGAGATTCAAAATTTGATCTCGGTGACGTGCGATCGCAGTACAGCTGACCTCACGAAGTTAAAATTTAACGGCAAAACTTGTGTGCGTTCATTCATTCAACGTGTTGATGAGTTTATCGAAGCCCGTAATATTTCGTCGAGTAAAATCTTGAGTTACGCCACGGAAATTTTTCAAGAAGATGCCTTGCATTGGTATCGGTCTGTAAGGAGCGAGGTTAGTTCTTGGCCTGAGTTAGCTGCCCTATTGAGGAAGGACTTTGATCAATCGGATTACGATTACAGACTGATCTCTGAGATTCGTACTCGTACTCAGGGGGAACGCGAGAATATCACCATCTATCTCTCAATTATGGATGGGATGTTCTCTCGTTTGTCCAAGTCACTCTCAGAGGCCGATCAACTAGAGATCCTTCTTCACAATATTAGGCCCTGCTACGCAAGCACCCTGGCATCGGTTAGCTCTATAAATGATATAGATTCTTTACGGTCATTATGTCGTAACTATGAAACTATTCAAGCTCGCCTTTCACAATTTCAAGAACCTCCAAAGGTTACATCTGATACGGTTGCTCAAACACAACAAACTCAAACAGGCAAATCTCACGGTTAACTTTGAGAAGTGTAAGTTTTTTAGGAGTCAGCTAAGGTATCTAGGTTACGTAGTTGACGCACACGGCTTACGTACAGATCCCGAAAAAGTGGAAGCTATAATTAACTTTCCCACTCCTACTAATAAAAAGGAGCTAAAACGCTTTCTCGGTACTGCCACTTGGTACCGACGTTTTGTGCCCAATTTTAGTACCGTAGCTGGCCCCCTAAATAAACTCACTTCAAATGGTAAAAAGTCTCCACCTTTTGTATGGACTCAAGAAGCTGACGCGGCTTTTAACGCCTTAAAAGAATCCTTGGTTTCCGCACCAGTTCTTTCTTGTCCGGATTACTCTTTACCATTTGAAGTTCACACGGACGCAAGTAATTACGGAGTTGGTGCAATGTTAACGCAAACTCTAAATGGCAAAGAACACCCTATCGCCTACATGAGTAGATCGCTTACCGGTGCCGAGAAAAATTTCAGTATCACAGAACGGGAGACTCTTGCAGTGTTAATTGCTCTCGAGCACTGGCGTTGTTACCTCGAGAATGGGCAGACTTTCGTCGTTTACACTGACCACTCTGCGTTAAAATGGTTTTTATCTTTAGACAACCCATCCGGGAGACTAGCACGTTGGGGAGTACGCTTATCTTCGTTTAATTTTGAAATTCGGCATCGACGTGGAGTCGACAATGTTATCCCCGACGCACTTTCTCGCGCCGTCCCCGTTAATGCCATTTCTCTGTCCAATTCGTTTCAATCTACAAACGATGTTTGGTATAAGAAAGTGTATAATGGTTGTCTAAACGCCCCAACAAATTTCCCTAACTTCTTAATCAAAAATAATTCTCTCTTTCGACTTTGCAAAGGCAAACACTCGCCACTTACGACTGAATTTGACTGGAAGGAGGTTGTGCCTAGTGAATTTCGCGAGCAAATAATAACACAGTGTCATGCAGAGCCAACAGCCGGTCATCTTGGCATATTTAAAACCTATCGGCGCTTAGCACTAACCTACTATTGGCCTGGTATGCATCAAGATGTCGTTAAGTTTGTAGGCTCTTGTTCGGTTTGTTTGTCGTATAAGGCCCAAAATCATACTACCTTGGGAGAAATGGGACGTCCGAAGCAGTGCTCACGCCCATATCAAATGATCTCCATCGATTTTATTGGTCCACTTCCTGTTACACGCAAACAAAACAGCTATATGCTCGTAGTTACTTGCTGTTTCTCTAAATACTGCGAAATCTTTCCTTTGAGACGTGCAACTTCTGATGCAGTAGTAAAAATTTTAGAAGACAACATATTTCTTGTTCATGGCATTCCACAAACTATATTTCTCGATAATGGAAGCCAATTCATTAGTTCTACAACTGACGCTTTATTTAAAAGGTACAACATACCAAACGTGTATTTTACACCCAGATACACGCCTCAAATTAATACAGTCGAGCGTTATAATAAAACGATCGTCACCTGTTTGTCTACGTTTGTCCAAAACGACCACCGGACGTGGGACACTTTTATTCCCAAAATTAAGTTCGCAATCAACAACTCTGTCAACGAAGCTACGGGTTACACACCCTCTTTTCTTGTGTACGGTAGAGAGCTTGTCTTGTGTGGATCGCACTATACGGATACTGACCTTGGTGACGAAGTCTTATTCTTACCGCGCGATCTTTATGCTGAAAACCTGGGTTGTCTGTCTTCAGTGTTTAATGATGTGCAGGCTTCATTGTGGCAGGCACATGTAAAAAACACTGCTCATTACAATTTAAGGCGAAAACCCGCAGAATTTAATATAGGTGACTTAGTCTTTAAGCGCACATTTGTCTTAAGCGATAAAGACAAATACTTTAGTAAAAAGTTAGCACCTAAATTTATTAAGTGTCGTATTACTGAGAAACGGTCTCCTCTCGTATATGTTTTGGAAGACATGTCAGGCAAGGATCTTGGAGTCTGGCATATTAAAGACCTAAAACTCGTCGGTAATCTTAAGTAATGTGTAACACCCTATAGTTAAATTAACATCTTGTCGTTAGTATTAGTCATATGTGCAATATATCACAGATGCCTTTTGAATGTAAGGACGCGTCGTGGATCTGTTACATAGATCACGCATGCTTTTAATGTTTCCCAGGTGAAGTATGAAAGAAAATGTATGATGATGAGTGAAAGTGTAGTACTAATTACAGTTAAGATATCGGGTTTTCTTTGAGAACAAAACCCTTTCACTGGAGCGGGGGGTGATGTCACGTTATACGTGCATTTACACTAATTTCAATATAAAATAACTCGTAAACAATCTACTTACCTAATTAAAAATACTATTTACAACCTACATCTACAATTACTATTAAAAATGTCTTAAAACTACGCTAAATCTAGTAATATAAACTCATCAACACGATAAGTCGTTTAAAACCTACCGCGGTATTATTTAACGCCGTCTGATCACTCACTCGCGAGCGAATGAATGCATGAATGACGTAAGTGATCCGATGCGCCCGCGTCTCGCCGCCGGCCGCGATGACAAGCCAGACCTTCTCGAAGTGAACGCACGTCGCTTGAGTTCGATCTCTCATACGTTTTACATTTTTATATTGTAAAATCGTAATCGTTCTTCTTGTCGTCGTCTCTAAGTGTTCCTCGACAATTTAATATCACTGTGGTGTTGTATAAGTGAGATAAATAAACCCCAACTGGGGTTCAAAGTCCAGAGTGACTATTTTACGGCTGCCTGCTTGTCGCTTGCTTCTGGCTTTTCCTACACTGCGAGCTCCCGCCAGCCTGAGCGCCGACGTCCACCAACGGCGCGTACATCAGGGGAGTACTTGAACTGCAGGGGATAAGTGGAATCCGACGTGTTGCGTATTAGCCCAATCCCACGGCCATTTTATATACCATTTTTTACCGAGCTAGCCCGTGGGCCATTAATTAAATATTTTTTTTGACCGAACCTCCGTCTTTTTATTATCCCACCTAGGGATCTCTTACTATCAGGTCGAAAGACCCTATAGGAGGTGCCGGTACAATGTATTACTAGAATGCTCAGATCTTGGTATAATTGGAACTCTCCAAATATTACCTACAAGGCCAGAAAATTATAGTTATTTTATTTTTGTTTTGTTTTCGAAGACATTACGTACTTATAATGAATATTACAGGCACGCCTAAATTCGGGTATTTTTCATATCTGACTTGAAAAACATAGTGATGATTCCTGTATATTATACCCATATTAAAATTGAATAATAGTTCACAGTGTTCACACTATCATCGATACCTTCAGACTCAAAGGACGTAAACGCAGTAGGTTCTAATGGAGCTTACGCCCTTTGAGTCTAAAGGTATCGATATGGAGATAGAAGGAATGTCGATTTGTATGGCATGGCAACCAAGCGTGTAACGTTTTTCGCTAGGCGTTTGACGCCAAAAGTGTAATTTATTTATTTAAACTTTATTGCACAATAATAAAAAATTACAATCAGCGGACTTACTGCCTTAAGGCATTCTCTACCAGTCAACCATCGGGTAAAACAGAAACTAGTTGGTGCAGGATTGTTTGGTTTAGTGATGGAAAACATAAATTTTCCATTTCATTTGGTGGTATTTGAACAATTAACTGTGCCATTTCACATTTTCAAATCTAATAATAATATTGACGGCAACTGAAATTAACAGCGTGCAAAGTAGGTCGCCGCCACTTCTTTTTAGCACGCGAGGACACTTTTCATTCTTCCTCGACAGACATAAAAAATAAAATATTTACTTATTATATTCTTCTTATCAAACGGACGAATTAAAATATTACCTAACGATAACACGATAATGCGATGATAAGCGAATATCTAGTAATATTATAAAGAATTCGGCTACGAAGGATCGAACATGTGTGAGTATTTTTTGCATGTCGTATACTTTTATCATCATTCTTCTGTTTAAGGAATGAATTTAAAAAATCTTCCTTAGTACGATTACTCATACAAAGATCAAATATTAAAATACTATCCATCTAGCCTACATTCATCATTTCAATGTATTGGCATCGAAATATAATATATAGAACAATAACGCCTAAAAAAAATTACGTTGAAATTTGCCTCATACCTAACGTCATATTTAACCGAGGCGGAACACATTTTATAGTTCTTATAATATGCAAGTCGGTGGAAATCGAGTTCCGTTGATACCCCTCCGGTATTAACTTGGTTTAACTTTACATTTCAAAACTTTTTTGCTGTAGGAGTACTGCGTTGCGAGACTTGCATCTGTTTACATGTAATATTTTTGATGCGATGTGATGTTTTTCGCGTGTGCTTTAAGGCAGCCGTCGTTAAACTTTATTATTATCTTTAAAATAACTAAATATTTTTAGTAAAAAAACCCGACCGCGGTGCACTTTACAAGTGCATAGAATCCGCCATTTTGTTTATTTTAACGAACTTCATACCCAGTGACACTTGCTCCATCAAGACGAATCTAATGATGTATAATTTATCAAAATCGGTTGTGCCGTTGAGTAGTTACGAGCGGACATAGGAACGGACATACATACATAAATACATACAGGTTAAGCACATAACCCTCCTTTGGGCTTCGCCGCAGTCGGGTAATAAAACTATACCTACATGCATAATTTTTATTAATTACTAGGTTTTTTTTAACCCGGGTTCTGAGTCAAAATACCCGGATTTTACCCGATTCTAAATAAAGTCGGTTATCCGGGTACTCGGGTTGCATTCCCTATAGGGAACGTAACGTGCACGAACTATAAGCACTAAACGACAAAAGTGACACGGGCGGAAAATAAAGGAAACTATAACCCCTGTGAAATCAAGCTGTCAATGTCAATGACAATATCTAAGTGTCAATGCTGGCAGCTTCCTCGCGCATCGAATAAGTATCGCCATACAGCGAGGAAACGCTGCTAGCATATTCGGCACCATGCCAAGGGGGCCCAATTTTTTAGATAATTTTTAGTTTTAATTAGGTTTATTTTCGTAAGATTAGTTTAATTTTTATTAAGTTTAGATTACTAAGTAGTTATATTTTATTTGTACCTAATTTTAATTAGTGTCAATGTCAAATATAGTAAGTCGTAGCTACACTGACGTTAATCGTCCTTCACCGCGACAAAATAACGGCGTTTTTGTCAATGCGACCCTAGCATGGGATGGTATATGATTTAGTTTGGCGGCACCAGTTGGCAGCACCGTCGACGTGGTCATTGCCTATAACCAGCTACTCTTTATTATACTCGTATTTCGATGGTATATAAATAAATAATAATCGGAGTTACACAACTAGGGTGGTAAAACAAAGAAAGGCCGAGATCGCAGACGTTTGCGGCCCGAGCTGCAAGCGAGGGACGTAAATATGCGATCGAGGGCTTTCTTTATTACCTGCCGTGTTGCGTACATCATTTTATGTCTACACTTGACCAAGTGCCGCTTTCTGACCAGAAAGCGGCTTTTTCCGTACGCGCAGCGTGCGGTAAAAGCCACTTTATAGCCAGGTGTGGCATAATATACTATTATGTACAATTTGATGCTATTTAATCGCAAAACGAATGTGTGAGATACACCACAATTAACAATGGCTATAACTAAAAGGTCAACATCCATAAGGGTAATGTTTATTAACGCGGACCCAAAGGATTATCCTCTAATTGCGATAGGGTCTCGCAATTATAGATAATCCCGGATAATCCCAGATAATTCCATATATTATAATTCTAGATAATACGCCTCACATGGTTAATGGCTCGAACAGCATTGCTACCAAAGGCCTTTGACCCTTTACCTTAGTTTTGATAATGATCTTGATATTGTAATTCCTGTTTTAATCAACTCCTTTTCATTTACAAAGTTGACCCCACAGTAGAAGTTCTAAATCATGGATAGATTGAGGTTTTATTTGCAAGTATGTCAGCCTCAGAAAAAGATGAGACTACTGATGACATATACATAATACACACAGAGAATTTCAAGAATACTTGACGTCACAAATAGGAGACTGGTTGAAAAATTGGATGGCTTGGGTACAGTTTCGGTGGCGCAATTGGTAATGCACCTGTATTGGCCCGGAAAGCCGTTGGAAACGCAGGTTCGAATCCTGCCCCCTGCTGTAATTTTTCAACTTTTTGCTTCGAATACATTTTTTCAACTTTTTTTCTAATAAAATATTTAGAAATTGGTTGCAGTCGTTAATGTTATAATAAAAATCTTAAGAATAGTCTGGACCATTTAATTTTTCTGTGTACTTTGATGTCATATGTAATCCTAAGAATACTTGTATTCATTCCAGGGATTCCAGGGCTAATCTTCCTCCTGGGCTCAGCGGCCGCGCTGCGGGACTTCGAGCCGCCGGCCCCGGCCCGCGTGTCCCGGAACGACCCGGTGGAGGGCTGGCTGAACGTCAGACTCAACCACTTCAAGGCCAGCCACAATGACACCTTCCGCATGGTAAACCTCGTAACTTGATTTTGAAATTACGAGTATTTTTACCCGACTGCGGCGAAGCCCAAAGGAGGGTTATGTGTTTGACCTGTATGTATGTCCGTTCCTGTGTCCGCTCGTAACTACTCAACGGCACATCCGATTTTGATAAATGATACATCATTAGATTCGTCTTGATGGTGCGAGTATCACTAGGTATGAAGTTCGTTAAAATAAACAATATGGCGGATTTTATGCAGTTTCAAAGTGCACCGCGGTCGGGGTTTTTTTTAGTAAAAATGTGGTTATTATTGGATTACTAATATTGCAATTCAAAAATAAGGACAAGAACCGTTAACTCGAATAAAGTATAAAGATGAATAAGTAGTCCCACTTCAGCCGTTTAGGAGCGCGCGACACGTATTCACACAGACGCGCAATAGCATATGTGTGTGAGTGTGATCCTTACTGGAGCATTCTTGCACATTCTTAAAATTTGCTTGTAGTGCGTTCGTACACGGCGCCACAGAATATAAATACAGTAAACGGCCTTAAAGAATGCACATCGGCAATCATCGCATTTCCGAATACAAAAGAATGCTAATTTCCATGTACATCAATTATTAGATTAATCGTTCATCAGAATTTGAATTTAGAACCAAGTACTTTATTGTTGTTTTGTTTTGATTTCACGTGGAATATATAGAGCTGTAAAACGGATAATTTAGCTTTTAATGATTTTACTGTCGGCATTTCTTTGTAACGCAGACGAAAATCGTACACCATTCTTCGAACAACATCATAATCAAAATCGTCCATATGTAAACGAAATTGTTTTTTTGGTCTCCCATTTTTCGGAGAGCTGAACTTTGTTCCACTAGAATGTGTATCAGTGCCAGTGCCGACTTCGTTTAATAAATTGTTCAAAGTTCTTCTTGAAATTCCAGTGGCATCTGCAACTCTCTGTTGAACCTTCTTAAAATAATTACTTACATTAACCTCCTCATGTTTTTTAAATTGGTCGGCTTCAGTTACAAAATATTTATAAACATTGTAGATAATTTCGCGTGACTGGCAAAGTAACGGCTTACCTTTTTTTTCCTATAGATGCCATAGTACAAATTTAATTTTGTAAAAGTTTTAGCAACTCTATATATATATTGACTTGGATATGCGACTGCACTCTCTCGCATTTGAACCACGACTGACAAAACAAACGTCATGGTGTGTGCGACACAGATATCGCTATACGAAGTCGAAATTAGCCGATTGCCTCTTTCCAAAGATCGATGTGCATTCTTTATGGCCGTTTACTGTAGAGCAGTATGGAAGCTACGCTTACTTTTTGAAATAAATACCTACGCTCCATTAGAGCGTTAGGGTTGTTTAAAATGAAAAGATCGCGGGCCGTCTGGGCACGCGCACCTAACAAACGCAAAGCGCGACCACTCGCCTCCATGCGTCACTCGCAACTGACGGCACCGCGAGATTCCCTTAGGGGCCTTGTAAAAGCGCGCGTCTATGTGTGCGTGCGTTCGATCGTTTTGTTTGTAGCTTCCTTACTGCTTTAGCTTATATGTATTCTGTGACGGCGCGCACACATTCAAGTGTGCGATGTACCTTTTGTAAGAAGAAAAATTACTGCTATTATACTGTTAGAGTCTGTGTGGAAAGAGAATAGGATTTAGATTGGGGGGCACTGTAATGCTTTTCTACCGTATGTGCGCTATTTTCTATTCTGTGGCCATACTGGTTAGGTTAGTTCCGTTTTTCGCCACGCCTATTCTCTTTCCGCACAGACTCTACTCAGGTTTTTTGGTCCAGTGTACACAACTATGGTCAAAACTTATGCACTCTCGTATACCTATACACCATTTCATTCTAGGACATGAATAAACATCCTTGTTTTTTTTAGATTTTTATTCAAGTTTTAGAGATCGGCGTCTACCTCTACCTCTATCGTCTACCTACATGCCACTAGATGACTAGATAAATTCACCGCGTTTGGGCTCATTTCATTAGTTTTGACGTGCAGTTTGCGATTATGCAAATAACCACATTTTTACTAAAAAAAACCCGACCGCGGAGCACTTTGAAACTGCATAAAATCCGCCATTTTGTTTATTTTAACGAACTTCATACCCAGTGACACTCGCACCATCAAGACGAATCTAATGATGTATCATTTATCAAAATCGGATGTGCCGTTGAGTAGTTACGAGCGGACACAGGAACGGACATACATACATACAGGTCAAACACATAACCCTCCTTTGGGCTTCGCCGCAGTCGGGTAAAAAGATACAGCCGGCAATAAAAGCTTGTCTCAAAAACAGAAACTTATTTGAAGTTCCTTTTTATTAGGGTTCCGTACCTCAAAAGGAAAAAACTGAACCCTTATAAATATCACTTTGTTGTCAGTCTGTCAAGACCCTTTCTCTCGAGAACTCGTGGAGGAATCGAGTTGAAATTTAAACCATCAATACTCAGGTCTACGGTCCCTTGAGCTGTGAAAAAATTAAATCACTAGGTAAACGTAAAGAAAAAATATGGCCGTTTATGCCTCCAAAAACGTAAATGTCGACACCCTCAAGAAAACCATAATTCAAAGGGTACTTTCCGTTGACCTAGAACTATGAAATTTGGCAAGTTATCGTCTTATACTACATTTGTAGGAAAAAATCTAAAAACTACACATTTTTAGTTAAATCATAAAAAATAGACTTTCCTAAGGGAATCAAAATTTATATGGTACTTTATTATATGTACCTAACTACAAATATATACGGAACCCTCGGTGGGCGAGTCAGACTCGCAGTTATCCGGTTTTTTTAAGTTGAACAGCACCCACCAATGACTGATGCTTTTCTGATGTTTTCCATAGCGTTACTATTACAACGACGAGTTTGCCGACCGCGGCAACATCGTCATCTTCGTCGGCGGCGAGTGGGCTATCAATCCTGCGTGGACGCAGGCCGGCCTGGCGTATGAGATCGCTGAGCTGACGGGCGCAGCTCTCTTCTACACCGAGCACCGGTACTACGGCAACACCAGGCCTAGCGCGTGAGTATTAGACTACTTCTTCTTCTTTGTCGGTATCACTCTTGACAGAGTGGTCGTGGTCATCACTTCAGGCGTTGGTGGCAAGCTTCACTACACGCCGCCACTCTTCTCTGATGGCCGCCTTCCTCGTGCATTCATTTAGTGATGATGAGCCATTTCCTGCCGCTTTTACTACTACGCCGATTAGACTACTTACTTACTTAGAACGTAAGTACAAAGCAAAAACAAAAAAATTAAAAAGTAGAACGCTGCCACAAAACGGTCCCACCTCTGCGAAATGCCGACCTTAGAACCAGCGCTGGTCTTCCGGTGGAACCAGACAGGGGTGACGTCATGACGAGAAATGCGTATAACCGGTCCAGGACATTACTACGAACGCTGTTCTGAGCTGGATATGAGATTGCAGAGAGATTGGTTAATTTAAACATTAAAATAATGATGCAATGTTAAGCCGCATCCAGACTGGTGCAACACAACATGTAATGCAACATGCAATGAAAAAGTTGCCTTCCACATTGGTGCAATTTATCATGAAATGTAACACACTTTGCAACAAATTCCTATTCTGGACGCCTTCCGCGCGCGAACTGCGCATTTGACGCGCACGCTACGAGAATAGTGATGCAAATATAATAGAAAATAATGATCCAATGTTAAGCCGCATCCAGACTGGTGCAACACAACATATAATGCAACATGCAATGAAAAATTTGCCTTCCACATTGGTGCAATTTATCATGAAATGTAACACACTTTGCAACAAATTCCTAGTCTGGACGCCTTCCACGCGCAAACTGCGCATTTGACGCGCACGCTACGAGCATTGCAAGTCGCGCACGGAGCGATCCGTGATTTGTCGGTTTTTCCGACGAACACAAAGGGGCGCGCTGTATGCGCGGGGCACATAGCGCGTCCCTTGCGGACGCCCCACGTGGACAGACATATGACGCGGTATACTGATGGAAACAGGTGCGCGCAGCATCGCCTGGACGTACCTCGCGCACGAACGGTTCGTGCGCGAGGTACGTCCATGCTTACAGCAAACATGCAATAAATGCCAGTATGTTGTGTTGCACCAATCTGGACGCGGCATTAGAGGCTTCGAAAAGATTGGTAACAACTGCAGTGTTTCCAATTAGTTTTAAACGCTTCAGATTTATACCTCATGAATATAGTGCATTATCTAGATTATCTAGAATTTAAAGCAATAAACTCCACTGTTCCGGCCATTCGCGACTTAATAAACACTAATATCAATATTGATCAGACTCGCCCGGGGATTAGCGTTCTCGCTAACAAAGCCTTTGAAATATGCAGCCTGCTTAGTGCTGGATCTCGGATTTATGTACTCAAGACTCTGGGAGCTTCTTTGTAAACAACTTGTGGGGAGAGCAGACTGTTCAGTCGGTAAAACCAGTGCTGGATTAGCCAAATAAAGAAACGCGGATAGGCAAATTAAGAAATTAATTAACAACGTTACTTTGTTTTGTTTAATCTTGTATTGTCAGATGGAGGGTAGCCGATACTTGTAGCACAGGTTATTCCTATTACAAGTATCAGATCAGCGTCACGTGTAACAGAGAAACCATCGTACTTACTTATAAGTTAATGTAATGTACCAGTGTTTTTAAGCTTAGGTTAGGTTATTATGTTTTTCAAAGTATGGGTCGCGACCCCTTGGGGGGTCGCATACCTTCTAGAACGAGGGTCGAGTACAGATAAGCTCAAAAGTGTAACGGAATAAAATTCAGGATAGAAATCGTGGAGGATAGGAGTCAGCGAAATATTTTCACATACAAAGGGGGTCGTGCCATGAAATAGTTTGTAAAATACTGACTTAGGGCATCACGTCTTGGGGGGCACTAGAAACAGCCACAAAAATATGTTTGCTAGCAGATGATAGGTAAGACCGATACTAATTTACCTATTGATGGGGGCCACATGTGTGGATTGCTTAGGGTATCATGGGCACTTCGTAAAACTCAAGACAACTAATTGACTACTGTACAGATTATGTTTGTCCATAATACTCAAAGTTAACTCCACATTACTCAACATTTAGCCATTTCAATCCAGACACATCCACTGCTGAATTTAAGTCTAAATACTCCGAATAGTTTGAGAAACAAACTCTTACGCTTTACCTATCCACCAGTTTCCAGAACCACCACCACAACTTACAAGGCCGTCTTTATCTCGTCGGAATTCCCTGCTTACTTCCCCTGGTTGTGATTGTAGCTCAAATTAGCTTCAATACATTAAACCTTAGGACGCCAAGAAAACCTAAAAGGTGTCACAGAGCGCAGAGCAATATAGACCTACATATATTAGCATAAAGTTCAATTTCGGTTTTGTCACTGTTATGGCATATGATGTGTAACTTTTATGGCTGAAGTTGGACTACATGTTCGTCTATATACTTTGGTAGAAGGGCGCTGTCCTGGCGTCAAGGACACCAAGGCCGGACTGCGCTTGTTGCTTCCTGTACCTGAAAAACTAAGCAGAGAATGAGTGTGGGAGAGTAGAGTAGCATAGACTTATTACGGCTTGGCTGCTAAGAGCTTGTTGGGACCCAGTGAGTCGGATAAAGGGAGTGCGCTTAAATTATTAGTGGCAAGTCTGTCCCCTCAGGCCCCCCGGCATTTACAAATCCCCGGAGCCCCGCTCGGCTCTAATCAAGTCTAAATTAATTTAACAAGAGATGAGATTGATTATTAACAACTGCTTCCTGCTCGGTCTTAGCTAATTAAGTTACGTTTTTAAGACGAAAAAAGCTTGAGAAAATTTATGGAAAACATAAATTAGACTGTAGCATTTGACGTGTCTTTGAAACGTACAGAAGTCTCTCTAACAAAACTGTCTTTCGGGTGCAACCACCGGACAGAACGTACCGGATCCGACCGTCTCTCTCTATGGTGTAACGTGTGTTCTTTCCGGTCGCTGGTTTTTTTTTAAGAATCTGACAAACTCGCAACCCTTATGGGCATAGCGATTGTTGGACTGGGTGGTCGGCCGTGGCGTTCCATGGGGTCGATCCAGGTCGCTAGCCGGACCACCCCGAGTTGGGTAGGACTAGGTGGGTGCCGGGGGTGCCTGGGGTCGAACCAGGTCACCTTGTCCCGGTCCACCTCGATAGGATCGGGCTAGGTAGGGGTCGCTGGCTAAGGCTCCCTCCTGGTTATTTGTGTTACGAGTACTATGATTCTAACTTAGATGGAGGACTAGCAGTTACTGGCGGTTCTGCGTTACTATTCCAAAGGAAATCTTTAGCGGGATATAATGTATCCTATATTTCAATCCAGGACTTGGTCTAGTTACATGTCAAATTTCATTTCAATCCATTCAGTTGTAACCGCCTTATGTAACTGTTGGGGCGTCTTCCTATTTGACAGACTGACTTGACAGTGATTTGCTGAGTGACCCTTTCGAAATAGAAATTTAGACAGATAAACTGACAAAACACAACAGAAACTAAGGAAAATTATCGGAAAGATAACAACGAACCAGGATCAACGACCAAGGACAGACGGGGGTAGGCTCCAGATTTTGAAACCATAGCAACAAACTGAACAGACCGTTCAGTAACAAACATCCAAATGAAGAAACTACTTTGAAGAAAACTCGTATCTAGAAATGTCTTAGAGAATAACCACATTTTTATAAAAAAAACTCGACCGCGGTGCACTTTGAAACTGCATAAAATCCGCCATTATGTTTATTTTAACGAACTTCATACCCAGTGACACTCGCGCTATCAAGACGAATCTAATGATGTATCATTTATCCAAATCGGATGTGCCGTTGAGTAATTACGAGCGAACATAGCAACGGACATATATACATACATACAGGTCAAACATATAACCCTCCTTTGGGCTTCGCCGCAGTCGGGTAAAAACGTCAAAGCTTCAACTTCATATACACTTACTGCGTTTTTACCTGAAGTCAGTATCAAATTCGAGTTTTTTAAAACCTTCAAACCTCTATACTATAAAGTATCTCACGATTCTTCATAGGCTTTGGTAAATTCTCTGTAGGTGTGTCGAAGCGTTTTAAAATCAAACGCCCGTGGGCCGTTGCCAAGTTGGCAGCCATCGAGTTTGTTTCGTCGTGATTGAAAAAGCTGGCTTTTGTGCGATACGCGGGAGATAAGCGACGGCTTATCCGAGTCTTTGTTGGGCTCGGTTTTGGAGGAGGGAAATTATTTCGGATATTTCTCATATCACGTTTGTGCGTGAGATTGTTGTGAGGAATTTTCAACCGGCCCCAAATCGTAACGAAACTGAGATTTTATTTTCTCTCAGTTTCGTTACGATTTTCCCCTATATTTAGTTTGGGCGTAACAAAACTGAGGAATTCAAAATTTGTACAGAAAAGTTGGCACATTTTGCACTACTTTTTTTAATTCATAAATGAAGAGTGCTCGTGATTCTGAGTAAAATGGTATAAGACACACCATGATCAGACAAAAAAAGTAAAAGGTACATTTTTTCTGCAATTGACACTATTATCCTATTCTTCAGTTCTTTTACGGATTTCCTCATTTTTGATTTGATCACCAACCAACCGAATCCGACCGACCGACCAAGGGATTCACCCATTTCTCAAGTAAAGTATATAAAACTCTAATCCTACCCAGA
This sequence comes from Eudemis profundana, assembly GCA_947034925.1. Taxonomy (NCBI): domain Eukaryota; kingdom Metazoa; phylum Arthropoda; class Insecta; order Lepidoptera; family Tortricidae; genus Eudemis; species Eudemis profundana. The sequence continues at coordinate 16,498,804 of OX344816.1, read as the reverse complement.
TGAATCCGCAGGCAAAAGCTGGACCAGCTTATAAAGTAAATACAAACCAGATAATTCAATCCATTTATTTGTGTCATTAGTGTATGAAGCCAAACGCAGTCGCATAACGAGTGTTATTTTAGAGATATTATCTCCAACTATACGAGCGTGCGTGTCACAAAGGGCAATTAACACTAATACACGGCGAATATAGTGCCGTGCGTGGTTAATACGACGCGGTACAGTCAAACATTAGCCGACGGCAATGGCCGTCGTCGGGTATTGACGGCGTATCTGAATCAGTGTAACGTGCTAGACCATTATCACACCGTGGTGTAACAGCGTGCCGTCTAGGGAATGCAACCCGGAAACCCCGGTACCCGGGTAACCGACTTGATTTAGAGTCGGGTAAAACCGGGTATTTTGACGCAGAACCCGGTCTTTCGTAATATAAAAAACCTAGTAATTAATAAAAAATATGCACATATCGTATTATTTTAAAGTATTTCAAAGATAATTAATAAAATCTAACGTCTAAGGTGGCTAAAAACACAATTGGCTTGCTTGTCTTACTTAACACGACCGGCAAATCCGGTAATGCCGGTACGTTCATTGTCGGTAATGCAACCCGGGTAACAGACTTGTTTATAGTCAGGTAATACCCGGGTTTCAAATAAGACCGGGTTCCGGTCCGAGACCATCCACACGGCATTAAACAACAACGCACACATGCAACGGCAACTTCTATTGTTTCAAGTTAAACTTTGTGCGCTTTTCCACACACACAGGCACAGAATAAGTAATGGTACAGAAGTCTCCGTCGTCTTCGTCTCTGACCACCGGACGGAGCACACCGGATCCGACCGTCTTTCTCTATCGCTTAACGCGTGCTCTTTCTGTTGGCTAGCTAAGCCCCTCCGCGGGAGCAAAATTTGTCACTAGTAGCAATCGCAGCCACTCCTGTACAGTCGGCCTCAAAAGTAGCTGGACACTTTAGTACTACGCCACGATACAAATTCAGCAACTTTAGATGTTCACTTTCAATGTTCAGCAACTTTAGAGGCCGACCGTACCTCTAGCACAACTGTGACACGCGACTCTTTGTCGCGCGACATTTGCTACCTATCTCTATCCACTCAATATAGTGTGACAGTGACAGGTGACGCTGCGTCGCGCGAGAAACTAAGTCGCGGCGTTATGCTAGACGTACTGGGTCACTCTATAATTCAATATCACGACTGAATTTTGAATATTTAGTGTTTTTGATTGCCGTTTCCCAAGTCCCACCCAACTGCAAAATCTACTTGTGCTAATTGATTGCATCAGGCGTTACTTTGCGGAAATCCATGCTAATTAGAACAAAAATATTGCTTTGCTAATCCGCGATATGATAACGTGTTAGTCAATTAGTGCTAGCGCTTTATAATTACTTGCGTATTTTTTCATGCATTAACATGTAAAATAAACAAATGCATTTCGACGAACATCGTCAGGATTGGCTCACACCGCGATTTTCCCCACTAGTACCAAATGTTGCCTCCGCGGAAGGGCTTATAGTCTGTACTTTTAGGTATTTAAAAAAAGGTAAACAAAAAAACCACGCGACTCGGGTCGTTCAGCCAATCAAAGTAACGTTTTGTATCTGTGGCACAATACCACTGGCTGAATGGCTGACGAACCCGTTTTTGTTAACCTTTTTTTAAATACCTAAAAGCACACAGTATAGTCAGCGACCAGAAAGAGCACGTGTTATGCGATAGAGAGAGATCGGATGCGGTGTATTCCGTCCCATAGTCAAACCCGAACGTCAGTTTTGTTAGAAAGAGAAACTTCTATACGTAGTACTATTATTTATTCTGTGGTGCCGCTAACCGCATTGCGTCATAACCTGGGAAATGCGTTTCGACCAACTTTTATGTACCACAAAATATCCCCCAACTCTCAACACATTCACAGCAAACTAGAGCATTAAACTTTTCCTTAAACAATTAAATCGCTAATCATCATGCAGTCATGACTATGCCAGTTTCCCACGACCCAGGAAAAATCACAGTAACGTCGTCATTCGCTTGAGGAAAATGCGGAGGAAATGTTTTTTTTGAAAACTGGTGCCTGTGGATTCCCAGTTGTGAATGGACCTGGTGCGTGGTTTCGTGACGAATTGTTGTTATTGCGGCTTTGCCATGGTGTGGTCTAGGATATTGTAATAATTATCATAATTTAAGGTGTTTTTTGTTAACGGTCTGGAAATCCATTACGCATACCCCCCAGGCAATACCAAGCCCTTTCCCAGGCCCTTAAAAGGACCCTTTGGAGAGGTTATGTGGGGCTCACCCCTCAGAAGGAGGAAGCATACCCACTAAATCGCACCGGTGATGGAGCCTCTGCAGAGGCCTGCATCCGCGGCCCGTTGCTGCACATCGGAAGTGAACTCTTCAGGAGCTCGCGGCCGGGGTTGTGGGGGCGCTGATCTGACGTCTAGGACACCATGGCCGGACTGCACCTGCTTTTTTTTTGGTTGGTCCGTGTCCCGTTTGGTCACTTTTAGTAAAACTGAAGTTTCGGAGAGGGGCACAAGGCGAACGAGAGGGGCACAAGGACTGCACCTGCTGCTCTTCTGCTGGACCTATAAAGCTAACAGAGGATAAGTGTGGAAGATTAGCCTAGACTTACTATGGCCTGGATTTGAGCCCGTTGAGTCTCAGTTAGACGAATGAGGGGGTTGAATCTACTGACTATGTTATAGCGGTCAGTCTCAGCTTCTGTTATATAATTTAAGATGGAATGAGCTTCCTGCCGCGGTTTTCCCGGAAGGTTACAGTATGGAATCCTACAAGACGAGAGTGAATAGGTTTTAAAAGGTCGGTAACACGCACAGAATGCCCCTGGTGTTGCAAGCGTCCATCAGCTGCGGTGACAATCAGGCAGGACGTATACTTGTGCACCCTCGTAAAAAAAATTACAAAATTGTATGCTCATTCGCGTCGGTGTGACGGCAATGCCATCAAACGTTACAGCATTAATTAAACCCCGCATTCGGCGCGAGCGCTGAATACCCGCCGTATAGCAGTCGCAACAGTCGCATAACGGTCGCGTGACTAATAGAACTCTATTACAACGCGTATAGCCTGGATTTCGGAGTGAAAAGCATTATTAGGTTTTCCGTATGGATTTAGCATAAATCCCACTTGCAGTATGTGTTCTACATGAATCTTCTACGTTGGCGTGAATCGCAGACCTTGTCATCTCTTTCCATTAACCTATGGTCTTATACTATTATAATAATTTCTGACAAATTAATATATAGTGCTCAAAATATCACTAGCAACCTAATTTCTTAATTAGATGGTTTTGAGTAGGGTAGTAAGCATTGTCTAAAGTCTTCGCAATATAATAGAGTGCAACTACGATAACTTTGCAAAGCGAAACATGGCAACAACTACGTTTAAAAGTCAAATTTCAATGAAAATGCGACTTTTAAATGGAGGTTGTAGTATTCTTCAATTAAAGGCAGATATGGAGGCACACATTTATTATAAAGTTTCTTATTTTAATTTTACAAACCAGTCTTATGTTATTCATCAAGCAGGCGAGGAGCAAGAGAGATCACGTCGGAACATTATTAATTATCTGTGGGCTACGTTCGGAGACGTTCTTGACAACTAAATAACAATCGGATACAACATCCACAGATACTACAGAGGTGTTACCATGTTGCGCTCTACAAAGTTATCGTAGTCACACTTTTAAGTATAGAAGCGTAACTGACACTCAAAATTGGCCCCACAGACTACGTGCTTAGTGCTAACGGGCATTTCTCCAGAAATATGTCTGCGGTCACGCCATTCATCTGGCCCTTTTTCATACTAAATGTATGAAGACAGATGAATGAGTCGCAGACATATTTCTGGAGAAATGCCCACAGGGGCAGAGGTAGTAATTAGTGCTGAAGAAAATACTATAGCATGAAATTCATTTCTCACGTCAGTAGGTTCAAACCTACTGATTGGGATGATTGTTTTCAAACCCAATCAAAGATTTTTGTCTTTTAAACGATATGTAACTTATCCGGAAATGTCGTCCACTCAAATTTTATGAATCTATATACATAAAACAAAGTCGTGTTAGTTACACCATTTATAACTCGAGAACGGGTGGACCGATTTTTATGATCTTTGATTTTTTGGGTTTGTCTCTGCCCCGATTAACAGAATAACTGGGGTTATGGGGCACATTTTAGTGTTAGGTAGTTTTGTTAGGCGTTGTCATTCCATACATTATATTTCGATGATATTAAACGACAAAAGCAGGCCTTTGTGGTAGACGAAATTATTTGACGTATTTTTTCCTTATTCTACCTCAAATCTAGCTTATTCCACATCAAATGTTACCTTTGAAGTCGCGACAAGGGATCAGTTTTTTCGTAAATGTGGGTACCGTATATCGTATGTCCACACAGTAATTTGTAGGTAGGATAAGAATATACTTCAATCACGTTTTGAACTTCAATGGGTTTGAAACCTCCTTTGTATATTAACGGGCTTCACAAAAGGAGAGTTCTCTAGTCTATTGTATTTTGTATGTTTTGATGATGGGAGGTATTGAGCGAGACTCCTCGAAAATTATAAGCACTAGTGGAGCTGCTAGCGACTTAGTTCGCGAGGTGAAATATAGTATAGTTAAATGTCTAAATATTTTATTAGAAGAGAAAAATTGAAAAATTATATGTCTCAAGCAGGATTTGAACCTGCATCTCCTACAGCTATCCGGGCCAACACAGGCGCGCTACCAACTATGCCATCGAAACGTTGCCCAAGTCACCCAATTTTTCAACCAGTCTTATCCTTTGTGACGTCATCCTGGGTGACGCAGTTAAATGTCTCTTTTTTGCTTCGTGTTAGGCTATGTGTAGCTCGCGAGTGAGTGATTCAAAAGAGCTATATCAGTTGGCCTAGCTCACTAGCTCAGTTCCGATTCAAAAAACTCAGTATATCTTTCAACTCACTCGTTCACTCGCTCTCAAGTAGCTCTATTGAGCCGTGAGCTGCAAGAAAAGACTCGATAAACATGAGGTTTTCGTCCCTGTTTTGTCACCGTATACCTAAATGCTCTGTCTTTCGTTCGGAAATATTCGGTTTTAGAGCTACTTAGCTGCTAGTGAGCTGTTGACACACCACTATAGCTTGGCAACTTCGTTGGTGACACTCACCTGTGTGCTTTTTGTTCTGTGCAGCCGTAACTACTTACACAAGTTACCGCCAACACGGGGCCTCCGGAGGCTGCCTCCGTCGGTCGCTGTTCGTGTTGGCGGTAACTTGTGTAAGTAGTTACGGCTGCACATAACAAAAAGCACACAGGTCAGTTTTACCAACGAAGTTGCCAAGCTCACACCACTGAGATACTGAGCTAAAAGAGTAACATATCTTTGAGAGCTAAAGATTCATATCACTTTAGTGACACATTTTGCGCATGTCTAGCGCAGGCGGATAAAAAGTCGTCTAGATGTGTTAATCGGGGTCATAATTCATAATCAACCTGTACATGACACGATGAACTGCACCTGAAAGAGACCTGAAAACAAACTTTAAAATTAAATTGGTTGTTTACTTAATATCTTTAATTATGTACTTACCGGCTGCTATTTCTATGTGTGTATGTATAACAAACGTATGCGCGAGCGCATGCACATGTGTGAGCGTTGCCTACAGCCTAGTAGAACTCAGTTGTTGTCCTTTGGTTGTCCTTTAGCTACTTTATGACGCACGCATGTCCATGGACTCCCGTCGCTAACATTACCTGCATACCAAATTTCATGAAAATCAGTCTGGTAGTTTTACGTGATGTGCACACAAACATACAAACAGACACATAGACACAAATAACCAAACAGACAAAAAATTGAGAAATTTTACGGCGAAATCGCAGAGTGAGCTACTACAGTTCCGAAAAATAACCACATTTTTATTTAAAAAAAAACCGACTGCGGTGGAATGTTTTTTTAACTGCATAAAATGTGCCATTTTATTTATTTTAACGAACTTACCCAGTGACACTCGCACCATCAAGACGAATCTAATGATGTATAATTTATCAAAATCGGATGTGCTGTTGAGTAGTTACGAGCGGACATAGGAACGGACATACATACTTACATACAGACATACATACAGGTCAAACACGTAACCCCCGGTCAGGTCAAACAAAAACAATATTAACGTAACAGTAGGTACTTAAAGTACAATTTAAAAAGTACTTTAAATACCTAATTCTAAATAATGTAATGTGTCCACAAATCGTAAATCCCCTTGTCCGGATAAACGGCCATATTTTAGATTTAAAACACGTTTGTGCATTGAGTAATGTCGCTCGTTAACGCGTCTAGCGTTACGCGCCAGTGGTGTCATTCAGAATTGCACTGTGAATCTCGTCCCCTATATAATCCCCGAATGTGGAATGAACTTCCTGCCGCAGTTTTCCCGCAAGGCTACAGTATAGAGTTCTTCAAGAGGGGAGTGTGCGGTGACTGCTTACCATCAGGCAGGCCGTAGGCTTGTTTGCCACCCTAGTTGTATAAAAAAATAATTAAAAAAAGTAAATAGAGGTTACAACGTTACTTTATTTTCACTCATAATTTTCTAGTTTTATATTTTTACTAGTGTTACAGTGGCATGTTGTGTTAATAATCTGATTTTGAATTTAATCGTGCAATGGAAATGGTTATGTTTGGAGTTTTTCTACACCAGTGTTTCAACCTGTGGGTCGCGACCCCCTGGGGGGTCGCGAGGCTTCTTTAGGGGGGTCGCAAGAGGTCGAGAGGACTACTTCAGTAAAAAATCGATGAAGTTTAAAAATATAGATTTCATGTATGGCACACATGATCAAAATGCGAAGGGGAGGGGGGTCGCGAAATATTTTTTCATACCAGGGGGGGTCGTGTCATGAAAAAGGTTGAAAACCACTGTTCTACACGATATAATCATAAATTATGATATCCGCAAAAGAACAAAGTGACGGACAAGGCTCGCAGACACAGTATAATAAATAGCAGTAATTTTTCTTCCTACAAGAGGTACATCGCGCGCTTGTATGTGTGCGCGCCGTAAACGCACTACAAGCAAAGATTTAAGAATACGTAAGAATGCTTAAGTATGGATCGCACTCACACAGACGCGCGATCGCGTATACAATACGTGTTGCGTGCTCCTAAACGGCCGAAGTTAGACTATTTGTCCGTCTTTATACTTTGTCGCAGGATTGCACGGTTGAAGTGGCAGTAGGCAGGCCAATTAGCCCGGAGAATGGATAACCGTTGGGGCAGTAAAGTCCTGTAGACTTACGATGCTACGCTTTGTCGCGCGATAAATAAATGATAAAGTATTTGTCACGTTCTGAATGATAGAAGAATAGTGTATGAGAGCGACGGATGCTTTATCGTTTCTTTATCGCGTGACAAAGCGTAGCATCATAAGCTTACTGGAGTGGCGACAACGCATACGTAAGTGCAGCAGACGGCCCCAGACTCGGTCGACAGATGGCCTCGTGAAGGTAGCAGGGAGCCGGTGGCTACGGATTTTGTGGCGATATATTGGGGAGGCCTGTCCAGCAGACGTCCGTGGCTGATAGACAGATAGAATCGGAGGTCATGCTGATGCAATCATATCATAACAAAAAACGTTTAGTTTCAAATTATGCTAAAACAAAGATGGCGCTAGCATTAAAGGCCCTATTGCACGTTAATTTTGGTTTTACACTCGCGGTCAAAAATTTCGGGTCAGTGAAATACCGCCATATTTCGTAAAACACTCCAGGGTTGTGAAATTATTGAATCCCGTTTTGATCTTTAATTACTTTCAGTATTATCTGCAAAGATAATACTGAAAGTAATAGATATTTCAGGTTTAGATCGAGCTCGTAAAAACCCATGAAAAATAATGGCGTTAACGGAGTGAAATATCGCAAAAATCACCATTTTTGGATAATGATATTTTTATGATGGGTTAGCGGATATTGCTAATACAGACAGGTATTATGAAGTATAATACGGAAATGAAACAAGTGTCAAATATTGAAAAACACCTATTTCTATTATTTAAATTACGGTGACCCGAAATTTTTGACCGCGAGTATATAAGACTTCTCATGTCATTTCGCTGAGATAAAATATATCAAGCTGTAAAATCAATCAAATTACTTATAATTGATGCCGTGGAACCGAACGATGACCTTCTTTATGTTTGTATGGAAAACCGACCGATCTGAATCGCCTTAAATCACGGTTTATTATATGAATGAGTCTCAAGGCGGGAAAGCGACTCCATTGAACGCCTGATGGTTCAGGGCAAGGTATAAGGCACTAGATGGCGTGGTTGGTCGCCCATGCGACGGACTGACCAAATAAAATCTGCTCTGGGTAACACTTTGCATGAATGTACCAAAAGTGCTACGAATCGGACGGGATGGCGAGATATCGTGAAGCGGGCAACAGCCCCTAACCCTCCCTCATGATGACCACGACCGCTCTGACAAGAGCGAAACGAAAAAGAAAAAGGCCACTTCCGACGGTTCGGCCACTTCCGACGTGCAGCAACGGGCCGCGGATGCAGACCCCGCTGCAGAGGCTCCATCACCGGTGTGGTTTAGTGGGTATGCTTCCTCCTTCTAAGGGGTGAGCGCCACATAACCTCCCCGAAGGGTCCTTTTAAGGGCCTGGTAATGCCTGGGGGGTATGCGTAATGCATTTCCACGCCGTTAAAAAAAATTAAGATATTGATGAGAGGACGAGATTGGCGATGAATTTCTAAATGATTACTAGCGACGCTGGAGCGTTGTTAATCACGCGATTTGTCACATTAGAGGGTTTTCGGTTTATTTGTCTGGCCGCTTTGGTTAGGTGACGATTTCATTAGATTAATCTCGATTTGCTTAATTTTTTTTATATTGAGGTATTTACTTATTTATTTTTATGGAACTTGCTTGAATTATTATTATTTGTGTTTCCCGTTCACGGGACAATGGTGTCCCGGACCTTTGAGAGGCGTGCGCGCGGTTTTATTTGTATGGATAATACCGGTTTTTCGGTATTGGCTCATACAAGTAATACCGGTATAGCATGTCCTAATTGTGCTACCAGTATGGGACGCCATAGATCCCGGCGTGCCTCGGTTGGCGCGCCGCCAGCGATACAGCTTGGCGTTATATGACCATAGTGTTATGATCCTTGTTACACAAGTTCAGCGTCAGAATAGGCCGTTTCAACTCATGTTACTTATGATATCAGTGGTGTGTGAAATCAAAAAGTTCAGTTGTTCAACATAAGTGTATTATGTTCTCATTCTGTATTTTGAGTGGTTGTAACTTTGTACTGCAAATTAATGCTGTTATTATTTACCCTCTGTACTCAATAAATGAGTACATGGAACTTATTTTTTAAATGTTTTGGTATTGTCTTGATTATTTTTATTGTTATATGCATTATTATAAATTCTAATGAAGATCTTTATTGGGAAACACGATTTGATTATTACTTGATTATCTGTTGACATTGTGACATTTACAATCCTATCCTCATTTTATGTTTATCCTTTCGTATATGCATTTTATTTTTGGTATTGTTCTAATAATTACTTTTATTGTTTTGTTATTAAAAATTGTGATGACGATCCTTATTGGGAGACATGATTTGATTATTGATTGTTACTTTTAATTCTTAAATCTTTTGAAATTGTTACCTTAATCCTCATTTTGTATTTTTGTTTTTGACAATTATGGCTTGAATACTTATAATTTTGTCTATACAAATTTATACTGATTTTTGTCGTGAAATAAATGATCTATCTATCTGTCTATTTTTATACAAATAAAACGTATAATTATAAAAGCAACTTTGCGGGAAAAGCTTCACAATGATAAAAATTGTTACTTATTTTGTGGTTTAAAAGACTTAGTCATATAAGCACAAACTTTAAACAATAACAAGGATAATAAACACTAACCTTCAGTAATTCCCTCATACCTACAGAAAAACAATGAAATAATAGTGCGATCGACAGTCCGAAAGGCAGTACCAAAAATTCAAATATCCCAAAATATTATCACCTATCGCTACTTTAACTCATCACATCGATTCACCACAGAAACCTAGTTAAATGCAAAACCATGCTCAAAAGCCGCGCTGAGTTCGCTTGAATTTGAATTTAAACTCGATTCTAAAGATATTTTTATCAGCTCCCAGTAAACATGCCTGCTCTAGCAGAATTTAAACAACCCCGACTGGGTGTAATTCCCGAAAAATATCGAAAACGAGCGCCGAATCTCATGCATACGAAACAGTACATTACAAACATACCACAGTACCCCTAACCACTGTAACACTAACGGCATAAGACCTATTTTCCTATAAATAACTTTCCAAATAGCGTGGTTCTTAACCGCTTTGTTACACAGTTTTGTTTACAGTCAATCTGATCCTTAATCCGATACTTTAAAGATCAAGTTGACTTGGTTTTGCGCAGCTTTATCCTGGTCCGATAGAAGAACTAATTAGTAAGGATAAGATAACATTAGATAGGTATAATCGGGAAAATAATGGTAAGTTATATTATGTATGTGTTTGTTCTGTCAAATAAAGGGAAATTGGCTTTGGGGAATTGAATTGGGGCACCAAACGTAATTGCCATTATTTTTCTTTGATTAGTTTATCTTCCTCACTTATTTTGCACTGGGTGCCCGCAACTTCGTCCGCGGGGAAGAAAGAAGCCGGACAAAAAGTATCCTACATTTTAACCGAGGTCATAGACGAGCTATACACCAATTTTCATGGAAATCAATTCAGTATTTTTGCGTGATGCTGATGGTGAACATAGTTTTGCTACCAAGGACCAAGGACCTTAAAATAAATAGCTGGACGCAGCCTCGCTAACAAGGTAACTGAAGTACCTCTAGTCCGCCGGTTTCTTTAACGCTGGTTGGTCAGGTCAATGTGTGCGTGCTGCGGGTAGTAGGAAAAAACTTGTTGATTAGCGTGTGGCTCGTAAGTACAAAGCACAAACCGGCCGACTAAAAATGCTTCACTTGTCTGTTGGGGAGGCTCCGTCCGGCCATTTATTTTAAGGTTCTTGCTTGTTACAATATTATTATTATGATATATTATACAAATAAATAGTTTTTTTACAGTTATTAGTTACTTTTTAGAAAATCTTCAGTGTTCGCAAACGAAGGATGGTTTTCAATTCGTCTGTATGTTTTTTTTTTGTGTCTCTGTTACGCAATTAGTCAAAAATGGCGACCAGATAAGGAAAATTCTTTATCTGCTTAAAAGGATACACTTCTGAGGTGGCAAGCAAATCAAGATCTGGTGAATAACAATATAAGAAATATTTATTGCCACACTAAACACAGAACAGTTACAGAACTTACACAATACAGAATAACATTGAGAAACGAATGCAGAGAACTTATACAATAAAATACATAGTGACGATGCGATGTTGAAAAAAATCAAGGGAACTCTTCAAATATCGTAGGCACACATATTATAGGTTTTATTTAGGATATTGTCACTCATGCATTCATGCATTTCTTATCAAAATAAGTTAATTAAAAGTTAGTTAATTTTGTTTAGTTAGCATGTTTTTAAATTTTTTGATTATGTCGCCGCCAACTAGCTTAAATAGCCATTTGGTTAACTGCCTAGCCTTTTCATTAAACGGCGCCATTTAGTTAAGCGCCTGGATGAACAACGGGCCCTCTAGCCCCTCTATCATACGGCATCATCTAGGCAAACTACTTTCGTTCAACAACATTAAATAACCCGCTCAGCGGAGTTAAACTGAGTCCATCAAATTTCAGTTGTATAAATCTATTCTGTCCTAGAACCTGATCTCACATAGGGGGACGGGGGGGAGCCCTCCACAAGGGGGGATCGGGGGGCAAAGCCCCCCACATGGAAAAAGTGAATAAAACAAACTCCTTTTTTAGGTTAGGTTTGTTAGTCAGCTTGTGTCCCTCAAAGCAGAAATAGAAGCTCCGCGCAGCGGGGCTTCGTCGACCTGCTGGCGGGTCATAGTTGCCCTTCTACACGAACGGCCTAGGCATTGGCCAGCCATATCGTTAATTGATACATTGACGCATTTGTTAAATTTCATCCAGGCAGTTAACTAAATGGCGCCGTTTAGTGAAAAGGCTAGGCAGTTAACCAAATGGCTAATTAAACCAGTTGGCTGCGACAATTATACTATATATTAGACAGATAGGGTATACACTTGCTTGCCAGAATTTCATTTGCCATAATTTCATTTGCCATACTATTCAACTGCCATAATGTTGTTTCCCATAATTTCATATGTCATACTCATTGTTTACTATATTAATCATATGCCCGAATCTTTGTTTCCCATAAAATCATTTTCAATAATATCATATGCCAGAATCTTTGTATCCCATAAAATCATTTTCAATAATATCATATGCCAGAATCTATGTTTCCCATAAAATCATTCTCAATAATAATCATTTGTCATCATTATCGTAATCCATAATAATCACATGCTATAGCATAATATAACTATGGAAAACCGAATCGTGTGGTGTGGTGGAAACATTATAGTCGACCTGGGTTAGGTTGGTTTATAACAAAGGGGCCGTTGGGGGTAATGATTTTAACAAAAAACTTACATAGGCGGAACGACAAAGGGGGGACGGGGGGGCGGAGCCCCCCTCAAGGGGGGCTCGGGGGGCGAAGCCCCCCGCATTAAGAAAAGCTCAATACAAAGGTTACATTAAGCAAAAAGTAGGTTAGGTTAGGTTAGAACTGCGTCCCCCAACAAAAACGAACTGCTGTCAGAAAAGTAGGTTAGGTTTGAACTGCGTCCCCCAACAGAAACGAACTGCTGTCAGAAAAGTAGGTTAGGTTAGGTTTGAACTGCGTCCCCCAACAAATACGAACTGCTGTCAGAAAAGTAGGTTAGGTTAGGTTTGAACTGCGTCCCCCAACAAAAACGAACTGCTGTCAGAAAAGTAGGTTAGGTTAGGTTTGAACTGCGTCCCCCAACAAAAACGAACCGCTGTCTGAAATGTACGTAAGGTTAAATGAAACATTATACGAATATTAGTTACAAGAAATAAATGTAGTAGCATACCCACCAACGTATTAAAACAACGAAATAATTTTCGGGCGCTTGCAGAAATGTAATAAGCAAATGCATAGCCAGAACAGATTGGAAAATACTATTTAGCATGGATTTTAAATATATATTCCATTAAATAATATTATTGCACTTAATAATATGGATAACAACACGTATGGCATTCGTAACATTATGGCATTTAATATTCGGGTAAACAATAATATTGCACTTAATAATATGGATAACAATACGTATGGCAATCGTATCCTTATGGCATTTAATATTCGGGTAAACAAGAGTATGCCAAATAACTATTATGGTAAACGAAACATTCGGGCAAATGAAATTCGGGCAAGTGCAATTCGGGCAAATGAATTGTATGGCATATGTACTTCGGGCAAACATTAGACAACCGACAGATAGATATAGTTGTCTATTGTTAACAGATACAAAGGAGCAAAGAGTTATTCAAAAACTTGCACTCGTTGATAATAACTTTTTTGTTTAACACCAGAATTTTTCCCTTAAATTTCCAAGACACTTCATTATATTAAGGGCTCGTCTGGCCGCGATTACGGAGACCGTAAATCTCCGTGATTTAGGGCGCGTATCGCGGCTCCTGCAACTTCATCTCCTTTTGTATCCTACAACGGATTATATTTTCATTATCTATAGCCAAGATTGGAGGACAGCTGAAAAATGTCTGGTTACTACACAGTATGATAGCAGTCATTTATCTTCCGAAAAATGGTACGTCGGGCGCTAGTATGTGTGCGCGCCGTGTACGAACGCACCACATGCAAACATTTAGCAATGCGTATAAGATTGATTAAGGGTCGGCTAGATGCTGGAAAGTAAAGCATGCGACACTAGTTCGCCACCAGGTGGCGCCTGAGGCGCCTCGTTATCGAAATTTACCCCATTCACGCACACACACATACTGGGTCATTGACCGCTATTTTTTTAATTGGTAGCATATTGCGTTTTGCACTTCTAACAGACCTCCTCGGTGAAACCGCTTTAAGTCAAAACATCATATTCTGTAGTGAAAGAGATAAATTGTCACCTGTCCTTGTAATTTCGTTTATGACGTAATTGATGTGTCAATTGTTTCTCGTAGAAATGAATTTCAAACTAAAACGGAATATTGTTGGTCAGATTTCGGAAGCTTCAATGCAAATTGCTTTTTTATCTAGTAGGGTAGGTATAATCCGCACAAATTTAAAAACCTTTAGGTGGGTATGTCAACCTGGAAATTTAGTTCTATTCACGTTATCATTAGGGTCTAAAATCAAAATTGTTATGACAAATTTATATCACATTATTAGCGAATGTGCTTGCCTGTGTAAATATAAACCTATCATATAACTATATGAAATCTAATTGTAATATCGCTACTTAATCGACTTCGTATGAAAAATAGATCCCATCAAAAACATTACACGTAAAAAGATGCAAGTCTCGCAACTCTCAACGCAGTTCTTTTACAACAAAAAAGTTTTGAGATATAATGTTAAACCAAGTCAGTGCCGGGGGGTCCACAGTACTCGATTCTCACCGACTTGCCTATTATTAGATCTATAAAATGTGTTCCTCCACGGTCAAATAATAGGCAAGTCGGTGGGAATCGAGTACTGTGGACACCCCCCCCCCCCCCCCCCCCCCCGTACTGACTTGGTTTAACATTATATGTCAAAACTTTTTTGTTGTAAAAGAACTGCGGTGCGAGACTTGCATCTTTTTACATCTTAATGTTTTTGATGGGATCTCCTTTCTTTTTATAAGTGATCTTCCTTTATTTATTACATTCCAATCCATTCTTTTTTAAATTTGAACTGCAAAAGTAAATTTGTAATCGCATGTATTTGTATAGGATTACAAACTTATGTGTGCAGTTGTGACTGAAGTTGCAATATTTGGAGGTTTTTTAGGACTTTATAGGCTAAAAACTAACTATGTTTAAAATTTGGAGCCTGTGAGTCTGCAAGAAGTACCTTAGAATTATGATGATCATCAGTCAGTGAGTCAGTGACAAAACTAAGGAACCTTTACATGCAATAGTTCTCAAACTACACGTTCAAATTGAATGATATTGAGAATATATATGTCTTATTGTGCCCTATATATCCCTGAAATTTCAGGGTTCTAGCTTTAGCCAGTACAAAATTACGGGAGGCTGAAAATGGCCTGAATGGCTTCGAGAAAAGGATGGTACGGTCGTGCCTTTGTTTTGCTCGACTTGGCGGGGGCACTGCCGTGCCCCCAGATTGTAGGTACCGATCAACTAGCTTATTAAAGCAAGTTATTAAATAAATAACTTTATAAGCTAAAATGTATGTGTCATGCGTTTATAAATCCAAAACTTTATAAAATATGATCGTCTTGCAAATCAACTTGATGTATATCTAAAGCATGCTTTTGTTCCATATTATCAATTAAGATTTTTTAGTACAGTCAAGGTCAAAGATATGTATACACCCACAGAGTGACAAAAAGCGTAGTCATCTAAATGGTCATAAATTCAGCTACATATAAATATACATAAATTAGTATACATAGTTTGAGAGATAACTATGTATACAACAGTTTCAATAATATGTCCTCATTTATTAAGCCATTGACTAAGAAACACCATAAAGTTCAGAAATATAATATACACTATTAACCATAATTATATATCTAACATGATAATCAAAATTATGTAAGCAATCCAAATTACATAAACACAACTCTATTGTCAGCGGCATATGAATGTATAATTTGCGTTAAATTTATGAAAAAAAATGGGAAATCCTTTTGCGGAAATAAATGTTAATTGTGTTTTATTTATCGTCGTAATTTGGAAGTATTTAAAGAATATATTTTATAAGTAGCTGTTGTAATATAACATCATGGTCTGTAATCAATATTAAACAGAAATGCAAAAAAACATCTAGCTGCAGGATTGGAACGCGGGACAACAAGTAAATGAATTACACCTAAATTGCTGAGCCACAGGACTACGGTAACTGACGTCTGCATGGACGAAATATTGAAACGCATTACCTATTTTAAGTTGGCAGCTTCAATATTGCAAAATCTCAATTACTTGACTAACATAGTTTAGTTCCAATAACGACGTGACAGGTCAAACAAAACATGAGACAAACATATACAATGACAAGTCTGCACTGTTTTCGTGAATTGTCAAAACATTCTATTCAAATTAGTTTCGTGTGTCAAGACTGTAAAGTTGATTTTCGCACGTTTATATTTTGTATACATATTTCTGTAGCAGTTACTGAATCTATATTGAATTGAATGACATAAATATAAGCACATACAATATATTGCATCATTTGTAGGTTACTGATTATGTAACTTTCATACAAGTTTTTGAACTTGCCTTATACATATTTATGTGGCCATTGAAGTTCTTGAAGATCTTTTGAACTTTTTATGATTACCTGTTTTCTTTCACATTACTTGCATATATATCTTTGACCTTGACGTACCTGCACATAAATTATGGGGATGTCCGTTTATCACATGAGATTTTATCTATTCTCATTTTTAATTATAAAATTCAAACCTTATTGAAATAGTAAATGTATTGCCTTCGTATTTAAAAACTGTGTACTTAAATGTCCACCTTAATTAATACTAATTTAAAATCACATCTTATCTAGCAAATAGGGAGGGATGAATCAATTTTGCGAGTTTTTCTAGTATTACTATTGTATTGTACTGTACCTTTCTTTCCTATTGCTTCTCTCCGCTCTCTCAAGAAACATGTGTTCCAAACTGCATACTGCTATCTGCGGCCACTTAATCTAAATTACGCGTTGTCTGACAGTTATTATTTTAATCAAGCTTTTACACTCGCGAGCAAAAGTATCGAATCACTTTGCATTTTTTCGTTTGCATCCGATATCTTTGTAATTTCCCATTTGAATCTGAAAATTATGGTATTAAAAGAAAGCTTACAATGTAACGCTTTGAAAAATGTGCCAATTCAATAATATTTCAGATCCAAAGGCTGAAAAAAACTCGAATACCGGAAGTAACTCGAAAATGGCCTTAAAATAAACAAGGGAAACTCGAAATAAAAGGCTTGTTTAAAATAAAATTCAATTTATTATTAGTACGCTAGTAACGGGTATTACGACCCCTAGCCCTACCGACACAACGTAAACGATTTTTCATGGATTTTATTAATTTCCTGATGTAACTTTGAGGAATCGCTTCCCACTCCTCCAGCAAGGCAATCTTCAACTCGTCGACAGTGGCTGGAGCAGGATTCCGGGCCCGAACGCTCCTCTTCAGACGGTCCCACATGTGCTCAATGGGGTTAAGGTCCGGGCTCATCGCTGGCCAGACCATGGTATCGATGCCCACCTCGCGGAGGTAGGCAGCGGTGACCCTTGCGGTATGACAAGGGGCATTGTCCTGCATTAGCATGAACCCCTCATCAAAAATACCGGCATAAGGGACGACGTGGTCTTCCAAAATCTCCGTTATGTACCTGGCAGCAGTTAATCCACCGCCACGACCACCGCCAGGAACAAAAACCAGCTCAGTCCGTGCATCGTACGAGATGCCGCCCCAGAACATGACTGAGCCACCTCCATAGGCGACTCTTTCGGAAATGCAGCACTGAGCGTAGCGTTCTTCTGGCCTCCTGTAGACTCTTTCTCTTCGGTCGCAGCCATTCAAACACATTCTGCACTCGTCCGAGAACAGAATCGGGGTCCATTGGGCCAGGGTCCAATTCTTGTGAATCCTCGCAAATTCCTTTCGGGCTGTGCGGTGCCTTGCCAGCAACCTGGGCCCTGTCGCAGGCCTCCTGGGTGTCAGGTTCGCTGCCTTGAGTCTCCTTCTCACGGTCCACTCGCTGGCAACCACTCCTCGCACCTCCCGCAGACGCTGCTGGATGGTAACTCCAGTCTGGTGACGATTTCGAAGAGACGTCGACACAATGAAGCGGTCGTCTCTCTCCGATGTGCACCTTCTGCGGCCGCTTCTAGGTCTTGCAGTAAATGCTCCTGTTTGCTGGAACCTCTGGTACAGTTTACAAACTGTGGACTGGCTCAGATTCACTTCGGCAGCTACTGAGCGTTGACTACGCCCTTCTTGCAGGAGCTGGACGACGACGGCGACTTGAGCTTCGGTGGCTTCCATTTTTTCTGGGTATTCTTCACAGGATAAGATGCGGAGATGTGTGCAGGTCGACTTCTGGTAAGTGACTGATAAGAAATCGATCGTCAGTCTTCTCACACTCTCCTCCCTTGGGGGAGCTGTGGGGAGGCCATATCAAGGCGGAGCCTTCTAATGGCGGGTTCTTCGCAACCGCGCTAGGGCGCGGCGGTAATCGTTAGGCGTCCATTGTTGGCAGCAGGGTTTTCTGGTTGTTGGTTGATCCGGTCTGTTAAGTGGGCGCTGGTTGGTGGCCTTTCTGCGGCATGGCGGCAGTGGGCCTTTCAGCGGCTTGGTGGTCTCTGAGTTGGCCTTTCAGCGGCTTTGTGGTGGCGGGTCTGTGGTTGTCGCATCAGGGCACCTGGGTGTATTCAGGTGGTTTGGCGACGGGATGTGGTAGGTGCTTGGGGCTCACGGAGAATTCGGGATTAGCTCTCTTGGTAGAGCTTTCCACTGAGCTTCAGGTGGACGCGCGTGGAGCGGCGCGATCCCGACGAGGTGCGGTTCTGTGGAGTGGTCGGCTCTGTGGAACATGGAGCGGGCCAGTCTTCCGACGAACTCGTCCAGTCCTTCCCATTCGAGGTCTCTCTTGATGAGGTCGTTTCGGACGTATCTTCGGGCTCTGACGATAGTCCGCAGGGTCTGATTTTCCTGCGCACGCATCCGCTTTCGGTTTGTGGCGGATACAAGACCGTACCATGCGGGTGCCGCGTACGTGAGGCGGGACCGCAGGTAGGTCTTGTATATTCCTAGCTTGGTGCGCAGGGGGAGGTTCTTCGTGGCGAGGACTGGACGGAGTTGGGCCCGTGCTGTCTTCACTCTGGTT
This sequence comes from Eudemis profundana, assembly GCA_947034925.1. Lineage (NCBI taxonomy): Eukaryota > Metazoa > Arthropoda > Insecta > Lepidoptera > Tortricidae > Eudemis > Eudemis profundana. Next base: position 16,479,700 of record OX344816.1, on the reverse strand, counting down.
ACCGTTTCATCCACTTGGTGCTTCATCGTGAGCCCCCTGTCTATTTTGACACCCAAGTACTTGACGGTGTGCGACCACGCAACGTCTTGTCCTTGGAGAGTGAGGGGCGGTGGGAGGGCTTTCATGCCTGCCATCATGGCTTGTGTTTTCCCGACATTGACGACGAGCCGCCACTTTGCTAGCCAGTCTGGGAGAACGTCAAGGGTGCGCTGTAGTTTTCTTGCTGCGTGGGTGGGATTTATTGAGGACGCGAACAATGCAGCGTCGTCCGCGTAGAGTCCCAGCTTGACGTCTCCCACCACTGGGATGTCGTCAGTGTATACGGAGTATAAGGCTGGGGAGAGGCAGCTGCCCTGGGGGACGCCCGCCAGGATCGGGCGTTCCGTTGAGATGGCGTTTTCCACCGCCACCTGGAAAGCTCTCTCTTTGAGGAATGCGGCGACTACTCTCACCAAACGACGTGGAGCTGTGGACGTTGACAGTTTGAAGAGCAGGCCCTCATGCCATACTCTGTCAAACGCCTTCTCCATGTCGAGGAGTGCTGCAGCGGTGTACTCCTTTTTGTTCAGGCATACCGTCATGTGATGCAGCACCCTGGTGAGCTGTAGCGTGGTCGAATGTCCCGCGCGGAAACCAAACTGCTCGGGTCTTGGGACGATGTGTGGCTGGAGATGTCGCAGCAGGAGGCTCTCGAAGACCTTTGACATGGTGCTTAGGAGGGTGATCGGGCGGTAACTCTCCGGGTTCTGTGGGCTCTTTCCGGGCTTCTTGATCATGATCACCCGGCCTAGCTTCCACTGAGAGGGGAAGTGGCCGGAGCGCAGGATTCCATTGTACAGCTTGGTGATAGCTGCAGTGGTACGAGGTGGTAGGTGCTGTAGTGCTGCATTGGTAATCTTGTCTGCGCCCGGAGCTTTCTTCGGCTTCGTGCGTCTCAGTGCTCTCTGCACCTGGCCGGGTGAGAAAAAGATGGGATCTTCTTCCGCCACGATCGGTGCTGCGAAGTACTGCCGTAGGTGTGCCTCTACTGCTGTGACATGGTTCACGTCGTCTGTGGGGTTTGGAGTGAACTGGCGCTCCATGCAGTCCGCGAAGATTTCGGCCCTGTCTTCCGCGCGGTACTTCAGAAGGCCGTCCTGGCCTTTGAGTGGGTGTGCTGTGGTGGGTGCGAGGCCCAGTTGGCGGCATAGGCGGTGGACTGAGGGCATGTCACCGTCTACCGATGCCAGGTGTAGCTCCCAGGAGTCGGATTCGTGCTGAGCCAGCTCTTCCCTCACTCTCTCTATCAGGTTGTTGAGCTGGGTCTTGAGAGCTGGATCTCTGATCCTCTGCCATTCACGACGGAGCTGGCGCTTTCGCTGTATAAGTTCCTGGATCCGCCTAGGCAGTGGCTTACGCCTAGCGCTGGGCGGAACGGTGTGCGATGCTGCTTCCAGCGCCTGCTGGATGTCCCTGGTGATGGCTGACGAGGTGGTCTCAACATCTTCTGCTGAGGACACTGGATGTGGGTACGAGTGTCCTTCCATGTGTGACGCGAAGGTGTCCCAGCAGATGCGGCGCGGTGGTCTTGTGATGGAAACTGTCGGCATGTCGTTGATGACCATCAGTACAGGGCGGTGGTCTGACGGTAAGTCCGGCAGCGCTTCCAGCTTGATCGAGGCCTCCATGTCCTTATGGATCACAAAGTCGATGGTGTCTTCGGACGTTCCATGGTCGCAGTAGTGCGTGGGTTCGCGCGGTCCGGAGACGTCGAAGTTGTGATCCTGGGCTGCTTGTGCGATGATGCGGCCAGCTAGGTCCGTCCGGGTTGAGTGCCAGCCTGGGTGTTTCGCGTTGAAATCCCCCGCCAGGATGGTCGGGATGGGGGAGCGCAGTAGTTGCAGTAGGTTGGCAGTCAGGTTTCCCGGTCGTTGTGGGGGACGGTAGATGCTGTAGATGCGCAGGTCGTGCCCGGAGATTTGGAGGTCGACTCCTAGGGCATCCATCGCGTCAAGGTCCTGGTGTTCTACAGCCTGGTGAACTATCTTTCTCCTGATTATTATGGCCAGTCCACGGTACACGCGGCCTTGGGGGCTGATTTGGTCCAATCTGTGGATGATGTATCCGCTGATTTTCAGAGGCTGGCTTTCCTGGAGCCACGTTTCGTTGATGAGCATAACATCTACTTCCTGCTCCCTCAGGAAGTGTCGGAGCATGTTGATTTTGCCCTTCAACGACTGCGCGTTCCAGAATACTACCCGGAGTTCTCTATTGAAGAGGAGGCCGGAGAGCGGGGACTGCTTGGAGCGACTGGGCGAGCGTAGCTGGGTCTTGAGTTGCAGCGAGTTGAAGGAGCTGCGCGATCAGTCCCAGCATGACAGCCGTGGTGTTGGGTTCTTGTGTTGGAGCCGGCGCCAGGGGGCGGGCGGCCTTGGGTGGGTTGTGGGTACCCAGGGATTGGCGATTGCTCTTTTCAGCCTGGGGTATCTTTTTGCTCGCGGATTTCTTTTTTTTTCTTTTTTTTTTGAGCATTGTATTTATGGCTGACCCCTGAGCCTGATGTTTTTGATCCCTGGGTCCCCTTGGTTTGGGGCCGTTAGCCGGCGCCATCAGGTTTGATGAGGCCGACTCCAACACAGTGGTCTTCGGGATCGTGGCGTTAGTCTGGGGTCCTCTTGCAGGTTTGGTTAACGGGAACGTTCCGGCCCTCTTGTTGCGGAGCTCCCGTTTGAACACCGGACATCCGGTGTGGTTTGCTGGATGTGGGCCAGCGCAGTTGGCACATGTTGGTGGTTCGTCCTTGGGGCGTGTGCACTCGAAGGCTCTGTGAGGTCCTCCGCACCTCACGCACTTTGGTGAGCGGTGGCAGCATTGCGAAGAGTGGCGAAAGCCCTGGCAGTTATGGCACTGCGAAGGGCCTTTCTTTCCTCGCCATGCTTGGATCTGCACCGTGGGCATGTTCAGCAGCTCTGTGATCTTGAAGATGTTTTGGGTCTCTGGGCTGGAGTTCGACAGGACTGTGAAGTAGACGCATCCTGGGCGCCCTGTGCGCGCCTCGACTGGCCTGACGTACTCTACCGAGAAGCCTCTGCTCCTGAGGTCCTCCTCGATCAGTTTGGGGTCGGTGTCTAGGGGCAGTCCTCTTATCCCGACTCTCATCTGTAGGTCTTCTTTTTTGGAGTATACGTGGAAGGGGGCTGCCTCCTTTCCTTCCGCGTCTTGGAGGTCTATGAGGTACCTTTGGATGGCCCTGAATTCCTCGGCCGTCTTTGGGATAAATGTCACTCCGTCTCCCGCCGTCTTGGCGTTGGGAGGGTGGCCCAGCTCGTCCTTCAGCCGCGCGAAGTGCGTGGGCCAGTTTGGAAGACGGTCGACCGTAATCGGCGGGTAGCTGGGGGGCTTCTTGGTTTCCTGTGCCTCTATGGTTGCCGTTTGGTTGGTGGCCGCGCCTGGGGGGGGCGGCCTTGCCCGTGGAGCCGGGGTGGGCTTGGCTGTTGCGGCGGCGTAGCTGGTGGTTGTGGCGCTGGTAGTCCAAGAAGGGGTAGCTGTAGCTGTAGGGATTCTCTGTGTTGCAGCTGTAGGTTTGTCGGGCACGTGCCTCCCGGGCTTCCTTGCTGCTTCTGTGGGTTTGCCTTGTGCGGTCCCTGTAGCTGTCGGGTTTTTGACCTTTGGGTCTTTAGCTGTAGGGCTTCGCGTTCGTGTTGCGGGGGCTTGCATGGGTGGCGCTGTGGGGGAGTCCTTTGCCTTGGGGCCGGCCGATTTCGAGCGAGCGCGTAAGCGTGGATCTCTGGGCGGGGAGGCTTTGCGGCATCTGCGCTTATCGCCTTCTCTCGGTGGTGCTGTTGGGCTAGTCTCGTCTAGCTTGCGTTTTGCGGAGGCGACAGATAGTATGTTCGGGTTCTCCAATAGGAACTTCATGAACGGTCTGTCCGCTGGGATGAGTTTCACTGGGTCTCCGAGGAGGTACTGTGTGATCCGGACATAGGTCGCGATCCAGTTTTGCAAGCCCTCCGAAAAAGCTCCCATCTCTTCCAGGCGAGCGACCATGATACGATCACGATCGTGGTGTACTCGTGGTGAGTAGGTCGCGGCGGGGGGGGCCGGCTGCGGGGTGCGTCCCATTTCTGTGTCGGGAGTGCTCCAACCTCTTCGTAGGGTTGGGGGGGGTTTCTTTGGCCCGGCGGGGGTGAGTTTCTCGCTGGGGGTGGCTTCTTGAGCGGCTTCATGGGTGTCGGTGGCGTCTGCGTACTCGCTTTCGTCTTCCGATTTTTGGTTTTTCCGGGTGGGTAGTTGAGTCTGTGCTCGTTCAGATCTACCCACTGCGGAAAATCTAAAATGAGGTGCGGTGTGCGGGGGGTCGCCAAGCGTAGGTGGATTCGAATCTCGCGACTCTCGTCTACCCTCCCTCTGTGGCAGAGGGGGCTCGCTTGGCGTAGACGGGGGGGGGTCCGCGGGGGGCCTCCACCCGTCCTCCCGTTTATCCCGGGGAGGCGGCTGGTTCATTGTTGATCTGAAGAAGCACGACGCATATGTCCGTGGACAGGTCTTCTTTCTTCAAGAAAGGGGCTCTTCGCCGGCCGAGCCGGGCGCGATCCGGCGGCTTTTTCCAACGAAGAAGGCGTCCTGATTCGCTGCGGTTTCTGGTGCGTCGTGTCTGGTGGTGGTGGTCCCATCCCCCACCACCCCCGTTTTATAGGGGTCAAGGGTAGTGCAACTCGTGGGCGTTAGAACCCGTAACAACACGGGAAACCGGGAGATTGGCCATAATCTGAAAAATCCTGGGCCAATGGTCATGTTTCATAGCTTTTTATAAAGCTAATATTCTAACAAACATATTTACATTTAAATAATTTAGAAAAATAAACCGATTTACAAAGATATTGGATACAAACGAAAAAATGCAAAGTGATTCGATACTTTTGCTCGCGAGTGTATATATGTCGGGGACAGCAGCAATAATTCATGAAATCTAAGACTACTGTAGTACTTAGTAGATTTGAAATGGCGGCGAACGCCGTGTGACGTAACATCCGGTTGCGCTGCACGTAGACGGGCTCGTTGGGCAAGAGTGTCAATTCTCTTTCTGACTGTGTCGTGGCGACAACACTTGTCTTACGATTCTGTCAGTTCGTCTGCCAGTAGTTAAAGTTGCTATTTGATAATTGTAATTCTGTCGATTAATAGTGAAATGAATCATACTGTGTAACGAAATTGTCTATTTGCTCACTCGAGTACCTATGCCATAATATTGTAACAACTATTGTAATGCCTGATGATTGAAAAGAGAACCTGGTGAGTTTCTTCCGGCGCTTCTTCTCACCAGAATGTCATTTACCGAAGCGGCCAAAAGAATCAGACGAATAAACGATTTGATCTGACATGAATCCACTTCTTTAACCAACATACCTCAACGGCCAGGCTTCTGCAGCTAACCCTTCCTGACTGACAGTCACGAGAGAGTATCCGACATATATCAATATATTTTTATATATAAATGTTTACATTTATAGTTAACCGGATTAACTTCAACTACGTAATTTTGTCGGTAACACGACACGAGTAAATATGACGTTTTCACGCAAAAAATATTACCATGTCGCCAGTGTATAAGAACGGTTTTGAATTCAAATCGAATATCTTTGCTTTAAAATCGGAGTACCTTTACTCGGGATAGTAATGCTCGGGCTACACGAGGCTAGTTTTTCAAGCTTGCTTCGGCTTAACCAACGCTGTGAGACTAGTTAATGATAGATCTAGCAAAAAAAAACATTTTTTTTCATTTGGAAAAATTAAATCGGTTAGGTATGTAATTCGTTGTAAAACTATTAATCAAAATCAAATGTGTGCTGTGTGCGAAACCTATGAAGCCCAAGGGAGGGTTATGTTTATGTGTTTGACCGGTATGTATGTATGTACATAAGTATTTATGTTAGGTACCCGACTGCGGCGAAGCCTAAAGGAGGGTTATGTGTTTAACCTGTATGTAAGTATGTATGTATGTTCGTTCCTATATCCACTCGTAACTACTGAACGGGGCACACCAGATTTTGATAAAGGATACATCATTAGATTCATCTTGATAGCGCGAGTGTCATTGGGTATGAAGTTTGTTAAAATAAACAAAATTTAATTTAATTCAAATATTCTGGGTACTAGCTCCTGTACTACTCACAATACATGAAGCGACTATCGGCAAGAGTGCCACGCCACGAGTGTCCTTTGAGTATACAAATATACGTAAAATAAAAATTAACGGTTAAGAATGTATATTTTTAATACCATGTCTGATGTCATACCATAGCAGTAGAAAAAACAATAAATAATATTTTACATGCTTTGTATCAACTTGATGACGTGTATAACAAAAAAGTTATATATAACGTCACGCAAATATTTTTAACCTTTTGAACGCTCAAGGGCAAAGCAATAGGTACGCCGTGCCACTGACGCCACAGGGGTAAAGAAATAATGGCAACATAAAAGTGGGCTGTTTTTATAAAAAAAAACCCCGACCGCGGTGCACTTTGAAACTGCATAAAATCCGCCATTTTGTTTATTTTAACGAACTTCATACCCAATGACACTCGCACCATCAAGACGAATCTAATGATGTATCATTTATCAAAATCGGATGTGCCGTTGAGTAGTTACGTACGATCGGACATAGGAACGGACATACGTACATACTTACATACATACATACAGGTCAAACACATAACCCTCCTTTGGGCTTCGCCGCAGTCGCGTACAAAAACGTTGACGGCTAGGGCCATCATTGGCGTGACAGTCACGATTTTTCGTTGACGGCGGTGGCCGTCTGTGGCGGTCAAAGGGTTAATTACTTCTAATTCACCAGGAAATTTAAGCTATACTAATAATTTTATTTTTATCGAAAACCCTAGCGGTGGGCGTGGCGACCAGAAAAAGCGCGCGTTATGAGTTAGAGCGAGAAGGTAGGATTCGGCGCATTTTTGTGACTCGAACGTGGGTTTTGTTATATAGTGCGACTTCTACGAAGTACTATTACTTATTCTGTGCCTTTACTCCAAAACAGTCAGATTGGAATTGCCACCCTGCCGGACACCGCCACGTATCACCCACCAGGCTTGATAGCCTTGCCAGCAAGCCAGCCCTTCTAGATAATAGTTAGAAAATACATAACTACATATATTCTTCAAAAGAAGGGCAATTCCACGGCAGAGAGTAACCCAAGTTACCAATTTTTTGCAAGTCCTTATATTGAGGGCGCAAATTCAGGTGTCAATATATCTAGAGAATAACGTTATACTTATTTAGATTAAAATTAATACTTAAGTTTGCGTCATAAATAAATAAACACGCGATGAAATGATAACTTGTGCTACATTTTCATGGAATTTCCCAGAAGAATTATTTTGGATTGTCTTTAACTCCTGCTGTTATTAAGTACTATAATTTACCCGCGGCTTCGCCCGCGTTGTTCTATTATTATCCCAAGTGAACTTTTTAACTCGATATAAAGTATCCTATGTTTCAATCAAGACGTGCATGCTAAATTTCAGCTCCATCCATTCAGTTGCTTTGCCACCCCTAACCTATGCTATGTTTGTTACTAAATAACGCAACAAACATCCAAACCTCCAAACAATCATTTGCATAATTTTGTCGGCGAGTGAGTCGGCCAATCAGGGGAATAAAATATTTTTTTGAAACTTTGAAACTATTGGTTAATTAAAGTTAAAAGAGGATCCACTAGTCAGTACATCAAAAACATTTGCATTTATATTTCATGCCTGCCTCAGGATCTTGGTTAGTACCTAATATACTGTTGCCATGGTTATCTCTAAATAACCGACCAACGTTTCAAAACCTTCATTTCAGCAAAATGGCTCATAAATTCAATAAAATAAAATAAAATAAAATAATTTATTTCTGTAAGTAGGCCCTCAAGGGCTCTTTTACATGTCTTACATTCTTTGTCTTCTTTTCTTTTTGGCGCTTCGGGTAATGACCTTCTGGTGAGAAGAAGCGCCGGAAGAAACTCACCAGTTTCTCTTTTAATAATTTAATATACATTACATTACCTTAAACAAAACAAGACAAATAAAAAATAGAAAATAAATTGATACTAAAATTAATGGAGATGTAAAGAGTCTCAATGAAATGTTTGTCGACAAAATAGCAGGCACATGTTTGGAACGACTATTTTACTGTATTATATTATCATACATGCCAATATAACGAGTGAGTGAATGTTAGACCTTGTAGGTTTTCTTGTATAATTCCTCCTAAGGCCCAAGAGCACTTTTGGTATGTTCGTTTTCAGTTACGCTTTTAAACAAACGACTTTTTTAGTGATGAAACACACTTAACTCTCTATCTCAAAAAATACTAAACCGATTTTGATAAAATTTGCATAGATCCCTAAGTTGGACTTTACCTGGTTGAACTAGAAAAAAAAATTGTAATCCGATTTATAGACTGAGATGAAAACCGTTGCATGAGTTAAATTAAACAGCAAAATTGCTACGTGTTTCATATTTGTGATTTTTTTTTCTATTCAATTCAACTGGATTTTGAAATAATAAATTAATAATAAAATGTGTTTATTTTCACCTCATAAAGGATATTTTTACAAGCTAAATTCGCAAATTTGTTTTTAACACTAGTATAATAATAAATAATGGAACCAATCTGAAAGTAGAGCCTCTTAATTAAAAATAGTTTTCTTTAATCAGTATATAAACGATGTACTTATAAGGTAACAAACATAAAAAATACAACAAGCTAAAAAAACCTCTTTTTTTTGTGAAACTAGTTAAAAATATTGGTACTTAAATAATTTGTAAAACTTTTAATCTCATATGTGCTACATTTGAACGTATTTTTTACTAATATTTTGTAATGATAATTAGATAATTTATAATCTATGACTATATTTTTCTGTAAAATTCAAGACCGGTTAGCATTCATATTATTTTAAAATTGCGAATTTGAGCCTCCTGTGATTGATGAACGCCCCTAAGAATGTTTATTTTATTATCTTTTATAAAATTGGAAATTCTAGATTTGTGTGATTAATGAACGATCCCTTAGCTATATCATAGATATGTTAAAATTACCCTATTTTAATACTGTCTGTAACAAAAAATTATCTATGTAGAAACTGATTTTGTGAAATTTCTCTCAAATGAAATTGCATACAGCCACAGAAACTAGTACTAGAAATCTCTCTCTGACAAAACTGTTGTTTGGGTCCGACCACCACACAGAATGTACCCTTTGGGTATGTTGCCATATACACCATAATAAAACTTGTACATTATTTATTACTTTCCATATACCACTAGAGTTAAAATTACATACATTTACTCAACTATTTCTGTCTCCATATACATATGCGTTTTGTAAAAAATACTTACTTCCCAACCAACCGACAGGCCAATCAACTGACTTTATGTATTTTATAATAGTATATTTATATTTTATAGGTTTATAATATCACATATAACATTATACTTATACTCAATGAACAGAACATAGTTTATCTTGTGATCTTGTACTTTAGATAAAAACTCCAGAGGTCTGATACACATTATCTTCATTGTAGATTTGTAGAGATATTGGTCCCTGGAAATTGATGTAATGATTTGGGCATCTGAAAAAAATAAAATAAATTAATTTTCTTTGTACAAAGTATACTTTATTCAGGGGATAGGTTGTATAAAATACAATACGAAGTAATACAGTAGAAATTAAATAACTAAATATCGGATACTACAAAATAACTATGATAATGATAGTCAGTCTGTCAGTCGTGGTGTGGAAGAGCGGCGCCATCACCGAAACGAAACAACTTCACTGCTGGCTTCCATTTGTGGCAGGTGCCTCGGATGCACATGCTGGTCGCTCTTATTATTGAGGTTATTATACGAGCTCTCAGCCAGCCCAAAACGCAAGACAAGGATCTGTCCCAGCGAGATGCAAGTGCTTCCCCGAGGTGCTTAACAAAGGTAGCTAATTGTGGTGCAAAAACTCCATCCACGGAGGTGACGAGGGGTGTAAAAGTGGCATAACACAACTCCCAGGCGTTGGCATATTTGTTTTGCTTTACTGACTCGGCAGATTTCAGGACAGAAACAACAGGGCAGTACAGTGAGATGTAAGAGGGAGCGTCGGTGTCTACAACATGAATGTCGAATAACGCCTCCCTCTGTGCAATCCACACGCCACGGCATGCTAGATCTCCTCGTAGGCCAGTGTCACCTTCGGTGATAATGGGTTCTTTGATTACATTTCCCCACGCTTGTTGGCATAATTCACAAAAGAGATCCCTTATTTTAATATGACGTCTCGTGACCGCCAGTTTTGCAACAGAGGGCATGATAAACATCCACACCAATTGAAACAGTATTTTATATGTTCATAATACATTACATATTAGGATTAAAGATACGATTTTATATTAGCTGGATTTCTGTACCTGCGTTTGACGAGGACGTAGATCGCTTTCATTCCTGGCTCCAAATTACATCGCTTATCAATCTTATCATCGAATAAAACTGACCTGCTACACTGTTTATCACTATTAAACGTTCACTGGGTACATCAATATATAAAATAATAGCTAATAAGCGAATTTTGGTGAATATTGAAACAAAAACATTACTCGAATTTCATAAACTGACTGACAGATAGTGAGTGACATTGACTGACAATCTAATTTCTTTGATAGTGTGCGTCCAGTTCACACGGTCGGTGATACCAAATAATTGTCAAAACATTCCCTTCCGTTTAATGTTATTGAAAATAGGTTTTTGTATTTCAATGGCATTTTAATAATAAAACCAGGAAATGTTCTTTAACTTCTATTTTTCGTTAACTTGGTATTATATTTTCTCCGATATTATGAAGAATAATATCAAAATATCATTAATAAGTCCCCGTAGTTTTTCCTACTTATTTTTTACAATCTAGTTACTGGTATCATTAGTGTATGTGTAAATGCCTGTCAAATTGGGAATTTTTGCGATACGTCCGCTCTGTAAGAGCCGCTCGCGGCATCTGAATACAAGGAATACGCGACGTCATGGGAGAACTGTATGAAAATTTTCTGTAAGTTTAGATATACCAGTTAAATTCTCCCGTATCTTTACGAGTAAAAATTTGAAACTGCCCTGAGGCCCTAGATGAATAAAGTAGCTTTTAGGAAAAAGTGTTAAACTATTACGCCTCAAAGACAAATGTTCATTTATGCTTCGTCAAAAAGCCGGCCGTGTTTTGATTTTTCCGTACTTTTCGAGTCAATTATGGTGAAATCTAGGGCAACAAAAAATCTGTATCCGCCCGGATGCCCTTGACAGTTTCTTTGTGAACACATTCATATAGTTATTAATACAAATATCAATAATTCCTTGAACAAATTCTTTGGTCAATCAGAGCTCTAAAATGACATTTTTCGGAACAGTCCCCTTAAGTAAAGGCTGCGCCATCGCCGCGAGCGCTCGCTTTCGCAAAATTTATCGAAAACTGCAGTGTGTTCGGATGTTTAAAAGACAGTGCGTAAAATCAGAACTATCGTATTTTGCCCTTCCTAAGGATCCCGAAAGGTGAGTAAAGTTTGTGAGTAGTATAAATCTTATTTTTTAAGTCATTTGTAGAATGTTTGATAGTTTTGTGTTTGTGTAGTTTCGTCAACGTACCTACCTAACCTTCGATATTAAATTGACATTGTGAGACAAGAGGCCAAATTTCATAGTTCTAGTTCTAGGTCAACGGAAAGTACCCTATAAATTTTGGTTTCCTTGAGAGTGTCGAAATACCTATACGTTTTTTGCGACATAAACGGCCATATCTTTTTTTACATTACCCTAGAAATTTGATTTTTTTTCACAGCTTCAAGGGACCGTAGACCTGAGTATATATATAAAAAAAAAAAAAATTGTTTATTTTGCCGAAAGTGTACATAAAATAATGTTTACCTGTGACCGCCACACTAGGCTAGGCCTGTCTCGTATGTATGGTTTCCGAGATAAAGGGTCTTGATAGACGGACAGACAGACGGACAACGAAGTGATCTTATAAGGGTTCCATTTTTTCCTTTTGAAGTACCGAACCCTAAAAATATCCGAACATTTCTGAAAATCGTGAATTGGTGACTTTTGAGGCGTCGGTATTTATCATGATTCATTTTGCCAGACTCATCGACTGCGGTACCACCAAAGTAAAATGTGTATCAATTGTTATTCATGTTTTTTCTGTAGCTGCACTGCAGCATATTTTCAATCAGTTCTGTGTTGTACAATCGAATAGTTTAGCGGGCTTATGTTCCGCAACTCGACGACAAACATGCGCCTATTTTGCATGAGAATAGTTTAGTATTTATCTTATTTTCATAGATTATATTGTTTGTATATAATATTTTGAGCGATACTACGCTAATATACGAGTTTTCTCTGAACCAGATGCAACCGGATACCACTAAATCCCGTCAAATGTCGTTACCGAACTAGATTAATATAAGCCAAGTCACTCACACAAGTACCCAACAGTTATTTTCGACCTTATTTTCTCCAGAATAAAGTTTAGTTTAGGACCACGAAGTATTGAAGTAAATAATTTGGAAGTTTTGGTCGTCGCTGGCGCCCCCTGGCGGGTTAATTGGCCCTTACTCCACTGACCCTGGGATCATCGCATTATATTAATGGACAGAAGACACTTATTCTACACTAGTATACTTGCATTTACCCGCAGCTTCGCCTTATTCCCGTTACCAAGCAACCAATACTAAGGGAACGCTTTACCGGGATATAAAGTATCCTATGTTTCAATCCAGGACTTGGTCTACTTGCATGCCAAATTTCAAGTCAATCCATTCAGTCGCTACCCCGTTATTTAGTAACAAACATTCAAACGTCCAAACATCTTCACAAACTTTCGCATTTATAATACTACTAGCATTTTCCCACGGCTTCACCCGCGTTGTTCCCGTTATTGTCCCAAAGGAACTCTTTTTCGGGATACAAAGTATCCTATGTTTCAATCCAGGACTTGGTCTAATTGCATGCCAAATTTCAAGTGAATCAATTCAGTCGTTACCCCGTTATTTAGTAACAAACATCTAAACATCTGCACATACTTTCGCATTTATAATACTAGTGGGACTAGTGGGATAGTGGGACTAGTGGGACTAGTGGGATTAGTAGTGTGGTAAGAAAGGACAATAGAGAGATCTCTCTCCAGGCGGGTGTTGTGCCTGGGCACCGAAGTCCAATGAGAGCTAGTCGGAAGTCGTATTTATGCAACCTACTTAGAAAACTTCGATAGCGTGTTGTAGACCAATGTCAGAATTGACAGATGACAGGAGCGTTGCCACAGTAGGATTGACAATGATAGAGTACAAGATTCGAATGGGCGACACCAGTTGGCAGCACCTTCGTTATACACGTTCCCTAAGGCAATTTATTAGCGTTGAGTGTTAAGGTCACTTTAGGCGTGATGTAACCGAGGTAATAAAGGATCGGTGTAACTCAATGTGAAAAAGAGATTTGGTATGTTTGTATGGCTAGGGCGCTTAACTCCTTTTTCAATTAGATAGATACAACTAGGAGATTTATTTTCGAATCAAGCCGTTGTAGAATTCCACTAAAATTGATTCTTCTTTGTTTGTGATGATAATATTTGATGTTGGCATGATGTTGGTATTGATTTAAACTTTCAAGATTTTCATTCATTATTAGAAGTATTATAACAAAACGGGACTTAATCGCGTGGTCCCTTCGCGACCATGGATGTCACGGCACGTCCGAAACGTCGAGGTAATAATGAAGGAATTAATTAATGAATACATTTATTTCAGACCTTGAGTCCATATGTGTATGAATTGAAATAATCTACTGTAGTAATACTAAAATTAGTTGTTTAATTTTTGTTTGTCAATACCAAGGACCATTAAAACATGAGGACTGTCATTCTCCATACAAAAAGCTGTTCCCCGATATTTACAACGCCATCTATGTATAAGATTGGTATTTAAGAATATATATATAAGAGCTAGTGAGCCGTTGACACACCTTTTTTTTTTTTTTTGGTTGGTCTGTGTCCCGCCTGGTCAGTTAATGACCACTTTGGGCAATCATGGAGTTGTGCCCCTCTCCGAAGGAGAGGGGCACAAGCCGTTGACACACCACGGAGCTACTGAGTTTATAAGCGCTAATGAGCTGTTGACACACCGCGGAGCTACATATCTTTGAGAGCTAAAGATTCATATCACTTTTTACACTTTAGTGACACATTTTGCGCATGTTTACTAGCCAAAGAGATAACACAAACTTCCCCTTCACGAATCCAAAGAGCTCTATAAATGTTCCGATTTATTTCCACCGCACACGACAAATCTTAAAGAAAAGCAACGAGTCAGACAAGTCACAAACTAAACCCAACTTGCACCGCAAAAACTACGGCCAAGTTCCGCAGGAAAACTCCGCGACTTGGCAAAGTAAATAACTGTCTGCCATGTTTATTTATAAAGGCAGATTCGTGTGTAGGATTTGGATAAACACGGTATTAGGAATGGTACAAGAAAACGTTTAGTATTCTTCCTTAGACATCATTATCATTACGGATAATGTTTTTTACTACATGCTTGATTAATTGATTATGTTGCCATTTTGTGTAAACAATTTCATCATCAGCCTAAATACGTCCTACTGCTGGGCACAGCCCTAATCTCATAGACGAGAGTGAATGGGCTGTAAATTTCACGCTAGCCCACTGCTAATTAATTATCTACGCAAAATTGGGACCACACTCACATCACATCACACTAATATTATAAATGTGTAATTTTGTGAATATGTTTGTTACTAAATAATGGGGTAACAACTGGATGGATTGAGCTGAAATTAGGCCTGCAAGTAGACCTGTATTGACCTGTGTTGACCTGTATAGAATACTTTATATCCCGGTAAAGGGTTCCCTTGGGACAGGAACGGGAACAACGCGGGCGAAGCCGCGGGTAAATACTAGTATCATATAAAATCAAACGCTGGAGAGGGGACTCCACTATTAAGTTCCTGTCCCGGTTAAAAAAACACGTGAAGCCATCAAGCAATCAAGCCAAAAGCGCGTGAGCTATAAGAGGCCTCTCTTGGATCTCTGTTGTCCTGAACCTGAGCTTCATTTGTATTACGTTCAATATAACACCCTGTATTTTATAGAGACAGCTTTAGAAAATTATGTCTATCTATAATATATAATATCCAATACGAGCAAAGAATTAAACCAGACATAGTGCTTAGTAGGGTAATCATTAATTAAGAGCATTTTTGAAGTTACTCTTAATTATGACCCCGTAATTAATTACTGGAAATTTACCGAGTAGCAGTGTACCACATGTATACATTTTATGACATTACGAGATACGAGCTTTTTTAAACTAACTGTCAATAACCGTGTGTGACCGAATTATTTCGTATAGATAATATTTTCATTGTAATTTCAAGTGAAAGTTATGTTATAATTTTATAAATATAATTTTTAGGTAATGTACTAACCACGGTTGAAAAGTTTTACCCGTATTGGATTTACACGCTGTATATCCTGAATCATAATATGATATTCTAAAGCTAATAATCATTGAATCCGCATAAGTTAATTTAATGCTCAAACTCACACTACACGGATTAGCGTTTATTGGCTAACCGCTCAATGGAGCGTGTCGCGTAAACAAACACCCGAAGGAATCCCACAACTTTACGACACCGACTGCGTAAGTTATGGCAAGAATTCGGGTCGTTTGCCGAAGTTTATTGTGTCCATCCACCCGTAAGACTTTTACGAATCATAAACACAGCTCGTAATAACCGCACGGAGCTAAACACAGCCCAAAGGACATCGCCGTAAAGTCGTAATGCCCTCGCCGCGAACCGGTGAAATTAATTCAGGCAATTTATCCATACCATCGTTGTCATTATGACCTCATAGCTAGTAATCACAATATTCGTCACTTAGCTTAGCTTCCAGTGTTCAGCAATTTTTTTATGAGCGTCCTTTTTTACGAGCTCTTGTAATAAAATAGTCGGTCTAAAAAACTGAGCGTCGCAAGATGGCAGCTATGTAGTGTCCGACTGACACTAGTTTTCGCGGTCGAAACCGAAACCGAAATCGAATTTCGGCTTTAACCTTAGTTTTGGCCGAAACTTCCATATAGGTAACGTCATGTTGTCGAGGGAAGAAAAGAAACGACAATCATAATCAGTCAGTCTACATTTTTAAATAACAAATTAATCATTTAGTTAGTCTCTGATATTTGAAATAATAATTAATATAACATATTTATTATAACTTCTTATTTCAAATAAATTACTTATGCTTTTTGTGCTAAGGACTGTCCAATCGCAGTGCGAAACCCATCAAATTCAGTTTCGATTTCGGCCGTAGATTCGGCTGGATGGCAGCCAAAACCGAAACCGAACCGAAACCCGTTTTTTAGCTGAAACTAGACCGAAACCGAAAGTTCGGTAGTACTCTACGGCTAGGTTTATAGGGGTAGTGGGTGCTTGGGACCCACTGCACGTCCCGTCCGCTCGAGATTTCGGACGACGTAGATAATAAGCCATGAATATCTTCGGACTAAATAACAGTAATCTGGTTTACTGCCGTTGTGTTAATATGGCCACATTCCGCTTTATATCACTACTGCTGCAATTCATATGAAAAGACGGCGTATAGCTTCAGTAAACCATTAATTTTAATGACAATATGAAAGATTTTCACCACGTTGGCCGCTTGCCAAGTCATTAATAACTGTATTGATATAAATGTAAAGTATATGTAACCCTTTAGTCAAAGCACCTAAAACATATGTGATATAAACTGTTTTTGTTATTCATTAATAGATACAGCAAAGTGTGTACATTAAAGACTTTTCCAAAAAAAGTAACTAAAGTTTTAAAAACAAGAAATTTTTCGTTAATAAAGAGTTTCTGGAATTGTTGTTTGCGCATCAAGTAAAAACTACAGATAACACATGGAAACCTTTTAACTCGACTACAGCGAAGCAAAACAGAAACATTTAACACCTCCACGAACGTTAGATGTGTAGATATCAAGTATAAGTTACACCTAAAAAATCATTTCATCAGCGGACGCCGGACGGTCAATCTCCGGCTCCTCCTGAGGATGCCTCGTAGAGAAGCGAAACACGTGTCGAGTTTTGAATTTTTGGTGGTGGTTTGTTATATTTTTTTTTTATTTTGCATGTAAATGCATGAAAAAATGCGCAGGTGATTATAACGGGCTACTAATAGGGAATATGCATGATTTTTTTTTAACAGATTTC
Source organism: Eudemis profundana (assembly GCA_947034925.1). Lineage (NCBI taxonomy): Eukaryota > Metazoa > Arthropoda > Insecta > Lepidoptera > Tortricidae > Eudemis > Eudemis profundana. Next base: position 16,462,401 of record OX344816.1, on the reverse strand, counting down.
TTAACAAAATTTGAAAATACCGTAAAAAAGATGACAAAATTGAAATCGACCGAGAAATACGGAAGATATAAACATTTTAAAGCACAAATCAGACAGCGATTAGAGAGAGAGATCCGATGTGGACTATGACGTCATAGTACACGGCCGCCATACCATCTCCATACTATATTCTGTTTTGCGAGAAAGAGATAGAGATAAATCTTTGTTGCGTTATATCTTGGTTATTTTTATAGTTATTCGAAAAATATTTTTTTCCTACTGTTTTTTATATGAATGAGCTTTTATTAAAGTAAATAAAAAATATCATGCATATTCCCTATTGTCTAACACGTTATCATATAGCGGATTAGCAAAGCAATATTTTTGTATTAATTCAATCAATTAAGTTAACAAGTTTTACTTCATACCTTCATTCACATTCCTGATCACTTTTCAAATCTAGGTTCCCTCTTCAACCAAATACAACAGAACTAGCACTCTGCATTTTGCGATCGATTTTCTGTTCAAACTTCGAGATTCTCTTTAGAAATCGCGGCTTGCATGCTTAACGCCTCGATAGACGGTGCAGATACGGTCTTTGTCGCAAGATATGGTAAATTCTAGCGAAACGTGAAAAATGTCTGTTAGAGCATCATGTATATCCGCCGCAGTCGGGTAAAAACTCCTTGTGCTGTTCGTAATCTTAATCCGCAGTTAAATTATACAGTGGAAGCCATGACAAAACTTAGTATCAGTGGCTAGGGGTCATCCATAAAGTACGTCACTCGTTAAGGGAGCGAGTCGACGCAGTGTGACATTGTGTGACAAGGAATGGGAGGGGTCCTTTCGTGACGTCACACTTCAAAATCGAATACATCTAAGTGTTTTAATGCCAAATTTGAGCTTAAGGTTTAAAAACGTTCTGTTGGCGAGTTCACACTCGCTCTACTCGTGTCACGCGCGTTAATGTTGATTATATTAAAAAATAATTTAAATGAAAATATAACTAATTTCATAACTACATATATAGATACAAGAAATCAAAGTACATAGAAAAATTAAATGGTACTCATCTGTTGTCCAGACCGGGAATCGAAACCGGTACCTCTGGATTTCCGGCCCAGCGCCTTAACCACTCGTCCACCGGAGCACACAGCAAGCGCCCTCAATTTTACCATCTACTTTGACTTTCGTATCATTCTAGTTTAATAGGTTTTATACTGTGCTTGTAGTAATAACATTGTGTTGTCAACAGAGACACCAGCGTGGAAGACCTGCGGTACCTGACCGTGGACCAGGCGTTGGGAGACCTGGCCCAGTTCATCCAGCATGTCAAGAGCGACTCCTTCGAGAACGGACGCTACAAGTAAGTCGGGAATAACTATCGAAATATAATGTATGGAGGGCATTTCTCCAGAAATATGTCTGCGACTCATTCATCTGTCACCATACATTTAGTATGAAAAAGGGCCAGATGAATGAGGTGACCGCAGACATATTTCTGGAGAAATGCCCTGGAACAGTATGGAACGATAACGTCTAACAAAATTGACGTTGAATTTTGCCCCACAACGCCCACTTTTTAAAATCAATACGTCTTATGTATCAAGTGGTATTAATAACTAGAGACCGGATTTGATGTAGCGATCTCAATATTAATATGGATATGACTAGTGCAATTTGTTAAATACATGTCATGTTGGTTATATAAGGTCTTAATTTTTACTGTGCATTGTGCAGAAGAAATATTAAAGAAGAAGAACTTAAAAAAATTAACTATTTCAAAAATTAACAAACAATGTTTTTATTTATTATCACAATAATTTTTGACCAATATTTACAAAAGCTTCCAAAAAGGTTTTTAGTTTATTGTTCCGATAAATTACATTATTTTTGTTTGTAGAAAAAATAATAAATTATACCAGTCATAGCCATATTAATATTGAGATCGCTACTTCAAATCCGGTCTCTATTAATAACCAACTTAATGTTTACTATGTGTGAGTCTAAAATCATTTATGACAAATATTAGTATTAAGGATTTGTGAGTGGTTTACCTCAAAAGCAAAAAATCTTGTAACTTTTCACTTTATCGCACTTCAACCCGGTAGAACAAAATCCATATAGATTGTTTTACATGAATCAATTTTTCGCGTGGCTTTTTACATTAGTATAATTTATTTATTGCATTTTATTCTCCGTGTAGTATTTTACCCTGGGCGCATTTCGCCGCGATCGACGTTTATTTGGAACTCTATTTTATTTAACACGTTATGCGTTTGTGGCTGTAGTTTCATGCCTTAAGGGCTATCAAACTCGTTAAAATATTATTTTTTTGACTATTAAATACTAAACAATACCATTGCGAAATTTATGTGCTATTTTATATTTGTTTATATTATGTAACGAAAAAATACATACGAATACAAAATATACGATTGAGGCACAAGGCGAAAGCACACGATCAAGGTGAAATGCGACTAAACATACGAGTATTAGCGGCCAAAAAAAAAATAAACGATTGAGACACAACGCGAAAATTAAATATGCGATCGAGGTTAAATACGATAAGGTAAAACGCTACAAGAGTTTTTTTTTTGCTTTTGAGGTAAAACACTAACAAATCGCTACTGAATAAAGCATATTTGTAAAAAACAATATGGACCTCTTCTTCCAATATTCCCGACCCCAGAACCTACGACCTGGAAACAGGCTAGCTCGCCCAAATTCCACAATGCGAATGATACATTCAAGCCCTTTCGGAATGTCGATTAGAATATACAACAAAATCCCCGATAGAATTAAGATCATAAACGAATTTAAAACATTTAAAAACAATTTTAAAACATATTTAATAGAAAAAGCTTACTACACAATAGACGAGTACCTTAACGACTAAATGTATGGAATATCAAATGAAAACAGACATAATGCCAACAATTGTAATTTAAAATATAAATAGAATAATTATACGTCCTGACATCTCTTCTTAAACATATATAAAGTACTTACTATAATTTTATAAATGTTTACATAATATAATATTTTGCTACTTAAATAATAGGATGTTACATTAAAAGTTAAGTATACATAATTTATTAAGGCATGCTGTGATAATAGTTAAATGATACTCGAATAATAATGATAATATAAGAATAGAATCTAAATGAATGTTACCTACAAAATTGCTATGCCCTGACAGGGTTCATGTTTAACTGTAATAACCTACTTTAAGAGCCTTATACTAACATGAGTGCAATAAAGAAATTTGATTTGATTTGATTTGATTTGAATTTCGTGAGAATTTGATTTGCCTCTAGAGCCCATGTGGACAGCATTCCAATGCTTCCACATACCGCAGGCAGGGTACTCCGTCAAGTGCAGCAGGCTGTTGAGACTCCCACTCACGCGATGCATCAGGGAGGCAGTTCTTTTGCGTATTATCGCACCGAAACTAGCTTCCGCAAACATATAACATTATGATAACCCTATTTACGATTGAGACAAAGAAGTTAGTTGAAGTACAGCCGCATCACTTTCAAAGCGCGTATATAAGGTGCTAACTTATTAGTAGCAGATATTGTTACAGCTGATAGTACTCGGTTCCTGGACGATAGTATGAAACATTATAGCTTTACGATGTTTTTTGGAGAAAACTGAAAAACAAATTTACTACGTAAATACATCCTATTAATGTGATTATTAAATGAGAACTCATTGAACAGATTTTAGTACCTCTTTTACCTAACACTTAACTCTAACTGGCCACTTCACGCCGATAAATCAAATACTTGATTGTATTTGCCGTCTAATTGTGTCGTTTGCAAACAATTGTAGACATGAGTGAGATGCCAGATAGTGTTGAACGTTTTGTCAGTTAAATGCACATGGTGATTATTTTTACACGAAATTATAATAAAATTTTTGTTCGGTAAATGAAAACAAAAAATATATGAAAATATTTCTTAATTTCTATTTAAAGTTAGTTGTCTTAAAGTAAATTATCACGTGTTAAAATATCTGCAACTAATAAATTAACACCTTATAATAACCTACTTTTATACACTTGTTTCTGCTTGTTCTTCCACGTTTATTTGAGCTATATCATTTCCGTCTCTCATGATTGAATGTGTGACAGGGACGGGGCAGTGGCCCTGGTGGGGTGCTCCTACGCCGGCAGCATGGCGACGTGGATGAAGCTCGGCTACCCGCACCTTGTAGACGCCGCCTTCTCTGACAGCGGGCCATTGCATGCCCAGGAGGACTTCCCTGGTAAATCTTCACCATTATCATCATCATGAACCAACTGTGGTATTAGTAGTGCTCTTAGCAGCATGGTGACGTGGATGAATTTGCCTGTTCTTTTCAGAGTATCTGGAGGTGATAACAGAAGCAATTCGCAGCCAGGGCAGCGAGGCCTGCCTGGCGAGTATCGAGCAAGCTGTCGAGCGAGTAGTCCAGCTACTCGACCAGGCCGGCGGGGCGGCTACTATCTCTAGCATGTTCAAGTGAGCACACCTTTCATTTAAATACTGAATTAATTTAATAGTGTTTATTTTAATGAATGAATTAAGGTTTATCTCATATAAATGCATAATGACAAAAAAAAAAAAATTGCGAAGAAGGAATCCACTCAACATGGTGTCAAGTCGCAGAAAGAAGAAATCTATCCTAAATAATATTTGAGGGAATCACAAAAAAAGACTAGATTTAAAAAAATGGGATTAATCTGGAAGTACACCCTTTCGATTTAAAAATATAATTTCAACTCAGATCATAAATGGGTGGATCTTCGGCCGCGACATTTGTATGGCGAACTAAATGTATGGTATACAAATGTCGTGGACGAAAATCCACCCAAATGATGGTGTTCTAAGGCAACAAACTCCTTTTTGAAGTGAGTTTAATTTGGGACGAAGTTCATGACGAATTTATGAATTTTTCTAATACAGTTTTGTCATGAATAAAGGCAACTCTGGATTCAAAATTAGCTAAGTGATGTTCAAAATGCTATCTCATGGCTTATTATGAGGAATTAGATGTTTTGACTTAAAAGTATGACATATGCATCTTGAGGGTAAACTCTTCGTAGCCACTTAAAACAGATAAAGTTAACAATGCCTTCTTTAGAGAATGTTATTTTTGTTTGTATTTAAAATCGATAATATCACATTAAAATTATTAAAAAATAGAACATACAATGTATAAACACTGTATGTCCAACGAAAAAACTTCTCCGGTATAAAGAAAATAAAAAACAAAAAACTGACTCGTGAAGGATTTGAACCTCCGCCCTCCGATGTTCAAGTGTAAGTTTATATCGGCGCTCTAACCTACTGAGCTAACGAGTCGATGCATTAGAGAGTGAAAATAGGCATCATATGGTGCAGGATGACTCACAACGACTGATTGTAGGATGTCCGTATTTGGCAAATAAATACCTACCCTCCATATAACTATTATTTGCTTATACTTATATTGCTACAAAACAAAAATTGCCCAATGTTGGTGCCCAAAAGTTGTCTGGAAAAGATCACTCATTAGCGATAGGACCTCATATTGTTTACGTTTAATCTAACTGCTCATAATATCTTTGTGATTGTTTTAATGTTACGAGTACTAGTACATTAGACAACTAGGGTAGTAATACAAAGAAAGGCCGAGATCGCAGAAGTTAGCGGCCCGAGCTGCAAGCGAGGAACGTAAATATGCGATCGAAAGAAAGCCCTCGGTCGCATATTTACGTAAACTTCTGCGATCTCGGCCTTTCTTTATATTACCACCCTAGTTGTATAATGTACCTACTATTTTGTTGTGAAAATAGGCATCATATGGTGCAGGATGACTCACAACGAGTGGTTGTAGGATGTCCGTATTTGGCAAATAAATACCTACCCTCCATATGACTATTATTTGCTTATATTGCTACAAAACAACAATTGCCCAATGTTGGTGCCCAAAAGTTGTCTGGAAAAGATCACTCATTAGCGATAGGACCTCATATTGTTTAGGTACGTCTAATCTAACTGCTCATAATATCTTTGTGATTGTTTTAATGTTACGAGTACTAGTACATTACACAACTAGGGTAGTAATACAAAGAAAGGCCGAGATCGCAGAAGTTAGCGGCCCGAGCTGCAAGCGAGGAACGTAAATATGCGATCGAGGTCTTTCTTTATTACCTCCCGTGTTGTGTACATCATTTTATGTCTACACTTGGCCAGAAAGCGGCTTAAATATATTTATGCCACACCTGGCCAAGCCGCTTTCTGGCCAAGTGTAGACATAAAATGATGTACACAACACGGGAGGTAATAAAGAAAGCCCTCGGTCGCATATTTACGTAAACTTCTGCGATCTCGGCCTTTCTTTATATTACCACCCTAGTTGTATAATGTACCTACTATTTTGTTGTGAAAATAGGCATTCATATGGTGCAGGATGACTCACAACGACTGGTTGTAGGATGTCCGTATTTGCCAAATAAATACCTACCCTCCATATGACTATTATTTGCTTATAGTTATATTGCTGCAAAACATCAATTATCCAATGTTGGTGCCTAAAAGTTGTCTGGAAAAGATCGCTGATTAGCGATAAGACCTCATATTGTTTACGTCTAAATTAACTGCTCATATCTTTCTGATTGTTTTTATATTACGAGTACATATTTAATTACAAACAGATCACAATGCAAGCAGCCGAAAATTTCCCGACATGTTACGAATGTTCGTGGCAAACATAGTAGGTAGTAGGTACTTTTCTAAATGAAATTTTGTTTATAGGTATTCTGTATTTTTGTGTTTGAGGTGTTCAATAAAAAGTAAGCATTACTGTGGTCCAAATTTATTGGTAAGATATTTTGTGAAATTATAGGCACCTACAACATCTTAGACATCGTACCGTACTGACAAGGCAATTGCAACCTATTTCTTTGAACGTTACATGAATACGTTTTTTACTTTCCAACAGATGAGCAACATGCTTCTTTGGCACTTAGTGCTATAAAAAAGCTTCCAATTCACTATATCGATGTACCTACCATTCAACCACATCAAAATACCTAGATCTGTTTACGTATCCAGATATTTTTATCAGCCTGACTAGCCTGAGTCATGTCCTTCACGCGAACCGTCAGACGCCGCTTGCGTGACGTCACCTCGCGCTGCTATGACGTCATTCTGCGTCATATAGTCGGGGATTTCGTTGACTGTCAAAAGGACTCGTTAGCTCAGTAGGTTAGAGCGCCGATATAAACTTTGTCTTGATCATCGGAGGGCGGAGGTTCAAATCCTTCACGAGTCAGGAATATTCCTTTTTATTTTTTTTCATTCAAATATTCTTTGGAACCCACATGTCATTTTTCTAATCACTGACCATGAATATAATATACTTTTTCTACTCCTGTACTGTTATCTGTCTTTTACTTGGTCACGAACACTAATATAAGAACATATATAATATGAGTTCAGAGAAGTCTATACTCTATTCCCCATAACAGCACTAGTGTCGTTATAGCCACTTTACGTTATTGCTAGCAACCACAGACTTCTAAATCTAGGTTAAACTGAGGTCAAGGATTAAGCGCTCAATTTTAACTTTACGGTAAAAATGCACAACTACCAACTTAACAAACAATTAAAATCCTACGGCTTTTAAGAAAAACAAAACTTTCTGAACTAAATTCATTGATGCCAACATGAAAACAAAAGTATTTTTAATATATTCACTGCGTGTCAACTTCATTTAAAAAATAAAAAGTTTACCATAGACACATACTGACAGTCATACGTCATATTTGCCTTCTTTGCAGGTTATGCCTTGTTTGTATTTTATAATTTTAAAACCTGTCGTAGAAAAAGTATTGTATGCAACGTTGTATAATTAAGTCAAAAAACGCTCATTGCGTCTCTATTTGCGATACTCGCCGCATTCGCGGCTCGTATCGCAACTCACGCAATTCGCATTTTTTGAACCTTCTTATACAACTGTTGCATAAAATACTATTATGCCACACGGGCATAAAGTGCCTTGCCGCTTTCTAGCCAAGGGTATAGATGAAATGATGTACACAACACGGGAGGTCATAAAGAAAGCCCTCGATCGCATATTTACGCCCCTCGCTTGCAGCTCGGGCCGCAAACTTCTGCGATCTCGGCCTTTCTTTGTATTACCACCCTAGTTGTGTAATGTACTATTATGCCACACGTGGCCATAAAGTGGCTTTATCCGCACGCTACGCGTACGGAAAAGCCGCTTTATGGCCACGTGTGGCATAAAATGTTGCACAAAACACGGGAGGTAATAAAGAAAGCCCTCGATCGCATATTTACGTCCCTCGTCTGTAGCTCGGGCCGCAAACATCTGCGATCTCGGCCTTTCTTTGTTTTACCACCCTAGTTGTGCAATGTACTAGTACTTACCACGGGCGATAATAAGGAGAGCCTCATATCGCATATACCTGTGATCTGAGACATTCTTTGTTTTACCGCCCTAAGTAATGTACTATTTCTTATTATGGTCTTTAATGTGGTATTTATATATGCTTATGTACAGACAAGTGTTAAAAATATGAGTGCAATTAAATACACAAAAATATGTTCGAATACTTCGAATACATTCAAACCCTGACATAATTCAGAATTATATAATATCAGTCGCAGACTGACACTCGTGTATTCTTATCTAATCAAATCACTTACTTAATTATTTACTACAATTACCCACTCAAATGTGGAGGGTACATTTGAGTGGGTACTAGTATCATTTTGTGTTCACTATAATAACAACTTGTTGAGAAAGATGCCTTAATATGCTGTACCTATTTGTAACAGCGTTAGGTACTATCGATTTTTTTTTTTGTTTTACCTTAGCTTTATCTATAGTCTGTTTTTTTACCTATAAAGTAGGAAGAATACGACACGCTCATTGGCTCATTTAAATTAAGTACGTTTATGCCACACCTGGCCAAAAAGCGGCTTTTGCCGTACGCGTAGACGCGATGTCATTCTGCGTAATATAAGTCGGGGATTTCGTTAATTGCCATAAGGACTCGTTAGCTCAGTAGGTTAGAGCGCCGATATAAACTTTGTCTTGATCATCGGAGGGCGGAGGTTCAAATCCTTCACGAGTCAGGAACATTCCTTTTTTTACTTTTTTTACATAAAAATATTCTTTGGAACCCATGTACACAACACGGGAGGTAATAAAGAAAGCCCTCGATCGCATATTTAAGTCTCTCGCTTGCAGTCTCCTGACGCAGTTTAATCAAATCATTTATTTCTGCAAGTAGGCCTCAAGGGCTCTTTTACATGTCTGATTCTATTGGCACTTCGGAAAATGACCTTCTGGTGAGAAGAAGCGCCGGAAAAAATTCAATGTAGCACAGCGATACTCAACCTGCGGCCCGCCGAGCCATTGTGTTAGGCCCAAATTATGGTTAACTATTTAACATTTGGCCCGCAGCGCCATATTTACACCGTAGGGGCCACGTATTTGTGGCGCCTGCCAAAAAAAGGTTGAGTATAGCTGGCTCTAGCATAACTGGCCGCGACTTCGTTTCTCGCGCGACAGAGCATCACCTGTCACAGTCACACCACATTGAGTGGAAAGAGATAGGTAGTATTTGTGGCGCGATAATGAGTCGTGTGTCATATTTGTGCTAGCGGTAGGTACAGTCGAGTTCATCATTATCTGTGCAAAGATTGGACCAAAAATATCTGAACAGGACCTTATTGTCAGAAACATAAGAACTAGATCAGATATTTTTGATCCGTTTTTTGCTCAGATAATGATGAACTCGACTGTTACAGTTGCCCTTTTCAAAAACATAATTTTGTACCCAACCTTTCTACTCGCAGCACGTGTACCACAATCCAGCCCACGTCGCCCCTCGACGTAGCCACGTTCTTCTGGTTTGGCATCACGGAGACCTTCGCGTACCTGGTCCAGTACGCCACGCCTGGCAACATCCCGGACGCGTGCGCAGTACTGACCGACCCCTCTGTCGGTGAGTGATCACTATCACCTCGTCACCGGTTCTGGTTTAGAGAGACCTTTGCGTACCTGGACCAATATGCGGCGCCTGGCATCCCAGACGCGTAGGTACGCACTGCTGACCGACCCCTCTGTCGGTGAGTGATCACTAGCAGACCTCGTCACCGGTTCTGGTTTAGAGAGACCTTCGCGTACCTGGTCCAATTTGCGACGCCTGGCAACATTCCAGACACGTGTCTGGAATGTTGATCCCAGACGCGTAGGTATGCACTGCTGACTGACCCCTTTGTCGGTGAGTGCCATCAGACCTCGTCTGCCAGCAATGCTGGCTCGGAGAGACCTTCGCGTATCTGGTCCAGTGTGCCACAGCGACAGGTTGATGATGACTTCAAGAATATTAAGCTACATCGCCACGAAGCTAGAGGTCCCGGGTTCAAATCCTGGTAAGGGCAACTATTTGTGTGATGAGCACAAGTATTTGTTCCTGAGTCCTGGAGGTTTTATATCTATTTAAGTATACAGCGTGGGAGGGACTATACCGACAAACTTTAACTATAGATTCTAACAACTATTAAGTGAGTAAAAAATGTTATGTGATGTATAGTCGAAAAACGCTTACTTTCCGAGATATCCATTAATTTGTAAATGAAAAATCCCAAGTGTGTAACAAGCCCTAATAAATGTGACTAAGATACCTTTACTATTTTTTTTAAATCCTTTAACTAAACAGGAACCTTCGCAGTATTTGATGGTAAGCGACTACGAGGCCAAAAAATTTACCTTTCTTTTCCATTTTAGCTTTTTTTTTCTTTTTGATAACTTTTCAGGCAGTAAGGACATGTTTATAACGAGGGGCTTAATTTACTGATTTATTTTGTTCCATAAGACTATTAATGTAAAATGACAATATTCGACCCATGTTGATATAACATTATTTACTCGTCACACCACCAGGAATTCATGGCTGGAGTATGTCGGTATAGTCCCTCCCACCCTGTATATTTATCTACATAAGTCGTCGTCTATTACCCATAATATAAGTATTGCTTAGTTTGGGACTAAGTAGGCTGATTTGTGTAAGATTGTCCCCACAGTATTTATATTTACGAGTATATTTACTTATTTATCAGGAAATGACGGCACGTTTGTCTTAGTGGGAGTGACACCGCCTATGAAGCTAGAGGTCCCGGGTTCAAATCCTGGTATGGGCAAATATTTGTGTGATGAACACGATTATATGTTCCTGATTCATGGACGTTTTGTATCTATTTATGTATGTATTTATCTATACTATATCGATACCTTTAGACTCAATAGGTGTAAACGCCGTAGGTGCTAATGGCGTTTACACCCTTTGAGTCTAAAGGTATCGATATATATATTTTCAATGCAGAGGGTGCGAGTGCGAGCGGATTCCATTTCTCGGCAATTGAGATGGATTGAGATGAAATTTTATTATACGCTAAATTTCATAGTAGTCCTGGATTGCAGTTTCCTTGGGATAATCAATCACGGAAATAACGCCGCTAGTTCTCTACTAAGTCAGTCCTTTCACTCCAAATTATAGTAACGCCATCGAAGTTCGATCAATATAAAGTATAATTATTCCAGTATACCGCCCTGCTAAGCCAAAAAGTCTTATCATAATACGAGTTTTTACGACTTTTTAGCTTATGACGGCAACTATCTTGTTGACAGAGGACCCAGTCCAACGCCTAGCCAACTGGATCACTAGCCAGCCCTGGACGCAGCCCTGCATCGAGACTCGCTACACCGTCGTGGTAGAGGAACACACCAACACCAGCTACGACGCGCCGCAGGCAGTCAGTGAGTTCACCCACTAAAGATAAGAACGAACCAGGCGTAATACAAATTGTAATCAAAAGTAGCAGACCGCACTGAGCATTGAAAACGCTCTATACAAAACGGTAGGAACTTATGACGTCATCCGTTCCGTCGCTGTACGAAAAGTCTGTATGAAAAAAATAGCATTTTGCCATTTTGGCACGAAAAAGTGCGTTTAAGCACATAGTTGTCATACATATATTTTTTCAGTGTTATTTAAGCATTCCGAAATTGACTTCAATTTTTCTTTAAAACGATAAAAAATAATCGGTGTTTTTTAAATTTTGTGGTCTCATAACTTTATATTTTTTATACATTTTTTGTTTATTTCCTTTGTGTTATGATAATTTAGTATTTTACAATCCATGTGACTATATTACCTATGTTGTAAAATTCAACATTACCAGTCAACATCCCTATTACGAGGCAGCGGTACGATGTGACGCGACCTTACTATTACCTGTTATTATACCTCGCTGGCGTGTAGTCCCACTGCCACTGCCATACAATCTCTTACGAAATTTTTATGCCACACCTGGCCATAAAGTGACTTTTACCGCACGCGCGAAAAAGCCGCTTTCTGGCCAAGTGTAGACATAAAATTGTGTACACAATACGGGAGGTAGGTAGTAAAGAAAGCCCTCGATCGCATATTTACGTCCCTCGCTTGCAGCTCGGGCCACAGATATCTGCGATCTCGGCCTTTCTTTGTTTTACCTTCCTAGTTATATGTAATGTACTATTACGTCACCCTACTGCCGAAAGTGATATTTACAAAAATGGCCACTTACGGCTTGGATTGACGTAAAAAAACCGGCCAAGTACGATTTGCATTCGCACACGAAGGGTTCCGTACCACAGTAAAAAAAGATGCCAAAAAACACTTTCCTTGTATGGTTACCCATTTTTATTTTTAACTTTATTTTGTTTTTATAGCTTGGCAACTTCGTTGGTGACACTCACATGTTTGCTTTTTGTTATGTGCAGCCGTAACTACTTACACAAGTTACCGCCAACGCGAAAGGCGACCGACGGAGGCCACCTCCGCAGGCAGCCGTTCGTGTTGGCGGTAACTTGTGTAAATGGTTCTGGCTGCACATAACAAAAAGCACACAGGTGAGTGTCACCAACGAAGTTGCCAAGCTATAGTACCTATTTGTTGTTATAGCAGCATATAAAATACATATTCTATGAACATATCAAGCATCTAACTGTTACCATTATTAAATATAGGAAAAAAAAATACGAAAAAACACGTTGCTTTTATTTTTTATTTTATTTTGTTTTTATTATTTTTTGTTATAGCGGCCATAGAAATAGACATTATGGGAAAATTTCAAGTCTATTACGGTTCAAACGTTGGAGCCCTGTGACCGACGGACAGACGGATAGCGGAGGCTTAGTAATAGGGTTCCGTTGGCACCCTTTGGGTACGGAACCCTAAAAAAGATAAATAAAAACTGAAAGTTTTGTTAGGTGGCATAGGTATATTCTCTGCCATGTAAGTAAGTACCCTCAACATACTAAAATCTCGCTAGAAGCAGAGTAAACTACTATCCAATATTGCTCCAAATAACCCCTAGAAACACCACGTCCGTATTCCCTCCTCTAAAACACAAACACCACCTTCCTGCCTTGTAAATACGGCACATAATCGTTTAACACCACGCGCTTTATAAAATGCAAAATCCTTGTTTTCATTTTGTCCATCAATATTGCAAAATTCGCAAGCCATGCAGTTTCGCTACGATCCAGGCTATCTTGAGCCGAATTTACACGGTTCTACAGAATGCTCAGAGGCCAAGTTTTGCTGGTGAATTGTAGTAACAAATTCATCTGCTGGCGGCAGCTCGCGAATATTACCATATTTCTCGCGAAATAATCAAAATGGATAACTCGCTACGTTTCTTCGACAAGTTATTATTCAATTTACAAATCTGATGCACTTACAAACAAGGAAATATACTTTGGCCAAGTTATAAATCATTTTGGAACATATTAATGTTTCGAAAGTATATTAAGCCATTCTCACGAAGTATGTCTGCGGTCACCTTATTACCGCGATGCTGTTTTCATACTAAATGTATGGAGACGCGGTAATTAGACGCAGTCATACTTCGTGAGAATGGCTGTTTATGTGGAGTCCAATTTGGGCAGAAAGTTATTAAGAGAAGGCGTCTTAGCCATTTGCACTACTGGCGGCGAATAAGCGAGTAAAATTGGGCGAGGGTGTTACATTGCGGATCTGGAAAAGTCGATCGATCAGAACAGTCAATTACAAAGATCGATACGGTTAATGTTACAAAAATATGTATAATAGGGATGTAACGAATATAGGTTTTTGAACATTTGCGAATGTTGAATGTGCGAATATTGAAAAGCTTGCGAATATTCACGAATACGAATGCGAATACGAATATTCGTTACATCACTAATGTATACACGACCTTAATGTTAAGTCAATGAAGGCGTGTATAGTTTAATTAGCCATTTGGTCGACTGCCTAGCCTTTGCCTGGATAAAATTTAGCCAATGCGTCAATGTATCGATTAACGATATGGCTGGCCAATGCTTAGGCCGTTCGTTTAGCAGGGCAACTGTGAAGTTAATGAAATGGCTGACCAATGCTTCTAAACAACTATAACCCATATACACAACTAGTTTGCAGCAAAAACTAACCTTAGAGTGAAAAACAATCGAAACTACCTACTGCTAAAAACCTATTTCTACAATGTGGCATTGTGCCGAGAACGCAGGCAGCATTTCCTCGCTGAATCGCGATTGTTATGCGCTGAGCGAGGAAGCTACCAGCTCTCTTGTCCCCCGTGGCATCGACCAACCGCTTTCAAATTTCTTTAAAAAGGACCTGTGCCGATGGGCTCCACGGACCAAGGGTCTCAACACCAAAGACCATAAAATGGTAGTTGGCGCTGAGGCCCCTGTATTTCCGCCGTTTGAAGGCTTCGGCCGGTAGTTATTATCCTTGCTCATATTGTTTAATTTTGAAGGATACACAGAAAAGTAAAGTCCTATACTTACATATTTACGACGGCCGCTTTAGCTTAGTTGGTAGTGACCCTGCCTACGAAGCAGGAGGTCGAATCCCGGTAAGGGCATTTATTTGTGCGATGAGCACGAATATTTGTTCCTGAGTCATGGATGTTTTCTATGTATTTAAGTATTTGTATCTATTAAATATATCGTCGTCTAGTATCCATAACACAAGCCTTATTGAGCTTACTATGGGGCTAGTTCGATTTGTGTAAGATTGTCCCCTAATATTTATTTATTTATTTATTATTTTATTTACTCCACAATTATTGAGTTATCAATATGGATGTACAAAATCCCAACTCGACAGGGCGAAACAAATGTTAGTCGAAACAATGCCCGTTCGCAAACTAATTAATATAACAGTTTACTATTATAATTAAACCTCGTGTTTAGTGTGCACGATTGTGGCTGCAATTATACTGTCACAGTTTGAAAATGTACAGTAGGCCATTCTGGGCAAAGTATACAGGGTGAATTTTAAATCGTGAATCGTAACCACGTTTACCGGTAAAGCTACTTAAGGCTAATACAGAGCACTAGTGTTAATTACAATTAAAGACCCGCTTAATTAATTATGAACAAAATGGTGGAGGCGCTTATACCATTAATCGTAACAAAACTGAATTATTTTATGAGTAAATACGATTTAAATAGGTACTTATGTTGACAATGTTGACGATGTTGACATTATTGACAATACGTGCCAAAATTCTATCCAGCCAACTTCAATATTAGGAGGTTGGATATCTAATGTTGAAATTTTCATGACAAGTACGAAACATGAATGTAGGGTGACCACGAGATTTTAAAAATTAGGATAAATCAAAAAAAGTGGACAAAATAAAAACATACTTAATTTAGGTTTAAAAGCATTGTAAGTTATTGTTAACTATGTATAGACGATTCACGATTTAAAATTCACCCTGTATAGACGAAAAGTCCAACTTCGATCGTTTAGGAGCGCGCGACACGTATTCACACAGACGCGCGATAGCACGTCTGTGTGAGTGCGGTCCATACTGGAGCGTTCTTACGCATTCTTATTTCGTACACGGCGCGCACATTCAAGCGCGCGATGTACCTTTTGTAGGAAGAAAAAACTGACAAGTGCGAGTTGGACTCACTCACCGAGGGTTCCGTACAGTAGGCAAATATATTAAGGTACCTACCCTATACATTTTTTCCCTTAGTAAAGTCTATTCTTTATGATTTAATTGAAAATGTATAGTTTTCAGATTTTCATTTTTCCCAATACTTGTAGGATAAGACAGGATTTATACTTGCCAAATTTCATAATTCTAAGTCAACGGTAAGTAAGTTTTTGGTTTCCCTAAGAGTGTCGAAATTTCCGTTTTTTGCGGCAAAAATTTCAACTTAAAATTTCAACTCGATACCTCTACGTGTTCCAGGTATAAAGGGTCTTGACAGACGGTCAGACAGACAGATGGGCAACAAAGTGATCTTATAAGGGTTCCGTTTTTCCTTTTGAGGAACCGAACCCTAAAAATTACTACAATTATATTGTGTCCTGGGGACAAAGTCGCCTACCGTCACAGAATAAGTAATAGTACCTACTCCATAATCAAGGACCATTAAAACAAGAGGACTGTCATTCTCCATACAAAAAGCTGTTCCCCAAATTTACAACGCCATCTATGTACAAGCTTGGTATAAGAATTATACTATTTACAATTATTCAACTTTGCAAGCGTGCGTGACACAATATTTAAATGTTAGAATTTATTTATTATTAGCTGTTTACGAACTAATTGTTACTATACTATGTTTCTTTGTTCAATTATAACATCGTTAAATGTTTAAGTTTTTTAGCGCCATCTAGTTTTTGCCTGGATATCCCCTTGCGGTCGGGTTACGATCCAAAGTATGGAGGATGACAGTCCTCTTGTTTTAATGGTCCTTGCCATAATCAATGTTCTTTATGTAGTTTCTATATGATTTTATCTGCAATAAAGCCTTTACATACATACTATGTAGTGGGCCGACTGCTTGTGTTAAACTACGACACTGTTGACCCTCGCTCGAATTAACGCCCCCATTAATAGTGAATTGAATCGTGACGTCGGCAAACACGGCTTTACAAATAGGCATATTTATTTGACCACTGAAATGTATATGACGTTTGCCGACGGCTCTGTCCACAACGATGAAATTAATATCGTCAACTATAGCCCAACTTTAAATTTTCGATCCCATTTCAGCCCCATTTAAAAAGGTAAAATGTAACAAGATTTTTTTATGTCCAGGGCCCTATTTAATAAACGCTACAAGTTACAAATTGTAAATTGTAGATTACAGGCTACAATTTTACAAATTTATGTTTAATAAAGTTTACAAGTTAAAAATTTGTAATGGTGGAAAACCTACATAATTGTAGTATTGTAACTACAATTTTACACATATCTGTTTAATAAACATTTTCATTCTACAGGTGACGATTCACATATTTGTAGGGAAAACTGCTTTATTAAACACACGATTGTAATTACATGTTTAGATATTATGTAAATTGTAGTACAATTTCGACAGGTGGGCTCATGGTGTGTCAAAACTTGAAGAGATGTGTCCTACAACCTAAACAATAATAAATAATATTAAACATGGTTTATACAACAAGTAGTGAGAGTAGTGATGGTAGCTTGTTGATTTTCATATCATGACTTAGTTTTTCATTAAACCGACTGAATAACACGACTTTAATCTCGTATATTAGAAACAGAATTGTAATACTTGATGACAGTTCAAATCAGCTTATTTTTATGAAGTGTCAAAACGCTTAGAAAGTATGCCGTTTGAATGAAATACTGACTTGTGATGTCATGTTCAACATGGTGCCTTATTTTTAGATTTTGTCATTTTAAAATAATGTAATTCACGAAAATGAGTGTTTTATTCGAGCAGTTTTGGAAACGTAATTTGATGTTTAAAGTTAATTAATTTATTTTGATCGTTGTCAAATACCCTATTTTGTTGTTGTTATACATAACTTTACTAATAAGAAAGTACTCCGTGTAACACTAAAATTCTAAACTCTAGACTAAGAAATCTACCTTCTATATTAAGAACTTACACCAAAAACATACATTTTATGTAAATTGTACCCTACAACTACTTATTTGTAACTACAATATTGTCATCAAAATCTACGGGCATTTTCTACATGTGCAAACTTTTATTAAACAGTACTTGTAATTGCGATAATTGTGAGTTATACATACGTAAATTTCTTACATATTTGTAAGGTTTATTAGACATCACTTGTAGTACAATTTGACAAATCTGTTACTTTTCTACAAAATTGTAGGATTGTAACGTTTATTAAATAGGGCCCAGTAGGCTTGGGTTAGCGGTTTTTAACAAATTACGCTAGTTGATGACAGTTCAAATCAGCTTCTTTTAACGAAGTGTATAAACACTCTGAAAGTATGCAGTTTGAAATACTGACTTGTGACGTCACGCTCAACATGGCGCCTTATTTTTAGTTTTTGTCATTTTAAAATCGTTGCTGGCACGAAAATGAGTTGAATTGATTTAATCCGGGCAGTTTTGGAAACGTAATTTAATGGTTAGAGTTTATTAATTTATTTTGATTGTTGTCCCCCCCCCCCCCCCCCTTATTCCAACCGTACCGTACTATGAACGTATCAGACACGGTATGACAAATGGCGGTCGCTGACACACTTTTCAATACAAATAATAATAAGGTGGCGTTTAGGTTAAAAATCCTATTAAACCAGAATGATACAGAAGTCAAAGTAGATGGCAAAATTGAGGGCGCTTGCTGGGTGCTCCGGTGAACGAGTGGTTGAGTCGCTGGGCCGGAAATCCAGAGGTACCGGGTTCGATTCCCGGTCTGGACACAGGTGAGTGCCATTTAATTTTTCTATGTACTTTGATTTCTTGTATCTATAATATGTAACATAAAAATGTGGTGTAATTTACCCGCATTAAAAAATCAATGAAGAGGCAAAATGTTTCTTTCATATAAAGTAAATAATAATAATTTTGCCTGAAACGTTCATAGTACGGTCATGGTATAATACGGTGTAATGGGCAAAGAACTTTAAGGTTTCTTTTTTACCATTTTGGTACGGAACCCTAATTATCAAATCAGGCTAAAAAGTAGACCCAAAAATTTAATTCCCATTACAAAACACATCGCAACGGAGCTCGCAAATTCCATGAAACACGAATTGAACTTTCGCCAAATAAATAAAAGTTGCCCGTTAGCCGCGGCATAATCCGCGTGTTTGCGATGTGTTTGTTGGTTTGTTTGTTGTTTCGGGATCCCACTTGAGAGTGAATATGATTTACTTTGTGAATTGAAAAATAACTCCCCTTTTGCGGTCCGTCTATCCGTATGCGACTACGATTACTTTCCAGAGCTGAACATAGGAATACCTCCGTTTAAAAGTCAAATTGCCATGAAAATGTGACTTTTATGGAGGTGCTCCGCTTTGCAAAGTTGACGTAGTCGCACTGTATGACACACGGTAATGCTTCACAGTCGTTATTTCTACGCAATCTTGTTTCCTCCTAGTAGCGATTCTGCACAATATGAATTCCACACAACTGAATTTAATCACATGCGTTATACTTCACGATACTATCTAAATGATTTGATACCTCATTTATCTATATCTGGGTAGTTCTCTGCGACTAAAAAGTCGCACCAATCGGATCATTACCATCGCCACATTATAGATGAGCTCCGTATAAACTATGGAGTCGTTTTTGGTTATCTTGTAGAAGTCGCGTGCCTCTGCTATTTTTATCATAATGATCCTGATTGCTTTTATAAAACCGCCAATAATAGTGGCGATGGTAATGACAAAAAAATCGCGGTATAAAATCGCAGAGAACTACCCATCTAGGAAGAAAAAATAATGGCATAAACCTAATATAATCCGTCGCACGGATTTGGATGTAACAATGATTTCGTAAATAGGTGAAGACAAAGTCAAAGTTCTTAATTAAATGTTTTATTGAAAGCATAGATTGTAGGTACATTTTGTGCATCACATTAAAACCTTCAATGTTTTTAATGAACTATATACCCACTGAGATAACAACTATAACCTGTTTATAATATGTTTTGAAGATGGGATTCATAAGGAATCGACGGAACTCCTCAAGAATGCAATACTTGAAGTAGGTTATTTATTTCTAAAATAATTAGGACCTAGGTATTATAAAAGTCTAATTTTTAATGCCACTCCCAGAGGGGAGAAACTATCAAATTGACCTCATTCATATGATTACTGCTAATAAATTTACCTTAAAATAAATAGCCGGAAGGAGCATCGCTAACAAAGAGCTGAAGCACGTCTAGTCTGCCGGTTGCTTAGCGCTGGTTGGTCAGGTCAATGTGTTGTGCTGCGGGTAGTAGGAAAAAACTTGTTGAAATTCTGACGACTAATCCGATTGCAACTAGTTTTATAGAACGAATATGATCACTGTCGCAAATTGTTTGGCAGAGGGGAAATACTCAGTAAGGCCACTCTCTCTCCGTCTTGCTCTAAGCCCAGCCTTGAGCTCCAGAGGAGCTCCGGCCATATACGATGTGCAGCAACCATTGACGTATACAAAGGACAGGGCTAAGCGAGGGCGCAGACGGTTCCAACGCTTTGGCGGTAAAAATACCCCCGAATCAGGACCAGTCGGCAGTGCGACACGCGGCGCGTGCACTGCGCAGCTAGTCTTTATATCTGCATTTTTTGTTACGAGGAAAATAGTTGCGAACTGTTCGGATGGGCCTATCCTTACTTTTGAAATCATTGGCAGCAACGGACCGCTGTTGCAAGCACCGCTGCAGAGGTTCATATAAGAAAATATATTTTTGATTGACATATAAAGAACATAGCATAAACAATGTTTGTTAATACACTTATTGTGAACATGGCCTAAACCATTAGCATTGTAGTTTTATTGCCGAAACGAGCAAAAAACGTTTTCGCGACCTGACACGCGTTTTGGAGGATAAACATTCATTCAACGAGTTAAGGATGTTGTGCCAAGAAACTGTGACAGCAGATTTAATAAACAAGATAGAAAAGCTGCTGCCATATTGTATAAATAATGCTTTCCTTCACTGTCACCGTCCATTTATCTTTGATCTTCTATATGCATATAAAACAGTTCCGTGAAGGTACTGACAGGCAACGAACATCTTAAACAACTGCAGATATTGAAACACATATATCCTTGTAATAAAACAACTTAATCAGATTAAATCGCGTATATTACTACATTTTTACGTCCTATCATCTGCGTCTCGCCGTTACAGCATTGTGTAACTTTCTTTACATATTGTGCCCATGTGGCAATACCTTTATTATAATTTGGATTTTTTAAAGTGGGTTGTTTGTATGTACATACAACGGTAATTTTGACACAGAATAACTAGGGTGGTAAAACAAAGAAAGGACGAGACGAGATCGCAGATATTTGCGGCCCGAGCTGCAAGCGAGGGACTTGAATATGTGATCGAGGGCTTTCTTTACTACTCCCGTGTTGTGTACGTAATTTTATATCTACGCTTGGTCAGAAAGCGGCTTTTTCCGTACGCGTAGCGAGCGGTAAAAGCTACTTTATGAGCAGGTGTGGCATAAAAGTCACATTTTCATAGAAATTTGACTAGGCTACGCGCACAGAAAAAGCCGCTTTCTAGCCATGTGTGTCTCTGGCCAATATGTTTTTCTCAGTCTGCCCGTAACTACGAACGCTAAAAAGGGTTACAAAACATCGGGACGTAAAAATTAAGTAATTTACACGATTTATGATTTGATAGCGGTTGGTCCACCATGCGATTCGTCCAAATGGAATTGACTGTCTTGTTTCGTCCAATACGCAGTATGTCCAACACGCTTTTCGTCCAAAACGCGTTTCGTCCAACACGCGTTTCGTCCAACACGCGTTTCGTCCAACACGCGTTTCGTCCAACACGCTTATCGTCCAATACGGGTTTCGTCCAAGACGCTTTTCGTCCAACACGCGTTTCGTCCAACATAATGCCTGTCCGTCTGCCTGACAACAAACGATAGTGCTGGTTTTGGATTCTTTGGCTTTCTTCTTTTGCTCGGGTGGATTCTTCGGCTCTGGGTCTGGCATAGAAATATAAATAGTACCTAGTTACCTACTAGCCGTTTCAAGTAAAAAACTGAAGTACATTTTTAAGGAATTCACGGAATGGACGTTCGAATTCGGATTCGTTTTCCACGACTTCGTCGGACTATAACTTTTTTTTTGCGAAGCCGGTTAAAACAGTAGGCTATGTTCTTTTTTGGGACTAACACGATCTCCATAACAAATTTCATCTTAACCGATTGAGTGGTTTAAGCGTCAAGAGACAGACAAACAGGCATACATTAATATATATATATATATATATATGGCATATATTATTTATTAGTATTTATAATATTAGTACCTATGGATGAAAAAGTAACGCCGAACCAATTTGACACTGGGAATTGACAACATTTCATATTTTCAAAAGATCTTAATTCGAAAACCATTTGGGTAAAACTGTATTTTATGCTCAAAAAAAATATTTTTGGATTTTTTTTCCCATTCATTTTGGAAAAAATCGTCTATTAGTGTGAACCGGAAGTGTGACGTCATTTTCCCTGCATTATCGAGAGAGACCTTAGTGCTGAAACGATTAAAAAGTGTATGGTATCCGGTTGTCATTTTCTGACATACTTGCCGTCTGACGTTTATTTGTTTTGAAAATTGTTACAACTGCTTAGCGGCTTTAGAAGTTTAATTTTCTTACCGTTGGTTCATTTGCACGTTTTCGAAGACCTTAAAAGACTTGGCACTTTTCCACTGGACTCCGATAACGCATTCAAACATTATTAACTTGGCATTCTTTTACCGGACACCGATTTTTTTCATATAATGAAGACATCAGAAGGTTTTTCTCAGGCTGATAGCACGAATCTGCCGCGTGTTGAAATTATGATGATGGAGTACACATCGGCAAGTGATAAATATAATCCAGCCCAAATAAGAGGAGCAAAAGCATCGTTGTCTTCCCGAACTTCCTATGTTGACAACGCTGTAACGCCTGGCAGTTATTTTTTTAATCGTAATTGTCGCTCTGGATTCTAGTTTTTTTGAATCGTAATTGTCGCTCTGGATTCTAGTTGGGAAAGTGACGTCATTTTCTACATACTCCCTTTTAGAATGAGCTACTTTTCAAACTGCTATTTTTAATTGAATAATTGAGTTAAAACGAAAAAGAAAAAATACGGGTAGCTTAAAATTCCACCTATTTTCTATCCAGCTCATAAAATGAAGGAGTAGAAAATTTGAAATATTGTCAATTATGTCCCACCCCTCCCTAACTATTTCACTGGAAACTCTTTCTAGTTGTGTTTGCTCCAGTGCCATAGGGTCGGAAAGTATGAACATATTTTTACCGTCGACTGTACTCGTATAAGCGAAAATAATCAGCCGTCTTATAATTGCTTTGTTTAAAGCACTATACGGGTAAGAAGTTGAAAAAGAAGTTGTTATGGAGTTTGCAACCTTCATCGTAGATAAGGTGTTAATACTGGCCACTTACATATAATAAATGACAAGATGACACATATTACTATTCTTTTATTGTGACTGCATTTCGGCATGATCGGTGAATTATTTTCGAAATTAAGGAAGAATAATGAGTGATTCGTTTGATCTAACGTTTGTAAAAAGCAAAAGGGGTGCCCCGGCACTATTAAGAAACGGTTTTCGCTATAATTTGAACCAAAACATACGAACAGGCAATACGTTGTGGCGATGCAGCAACAGGAGCCAGTGCAGTGCTACGGTCACGCTGAATGAAGCACGGGATTTAGTACTTCGTGAGAGCCAGCATACGTGCGAACCAGACTTCTCGAGAAATGTCATAGATATAACATTGAACGCTTGCAAGGACAGAGTTGTAAAAGATTTCGGGTCTGTTCAGCAAATTTTCGAAGAATCTATCCAGCAACTGGAAGACAGTGGTGTTGTGGAGCCAGACGAGATACCAACGTATCACTCAAAAAGAGACGCACTTTTAAGGTATAAAAAGAAAGCTCTGGAATTAACAAGTTTATCATTTCGTCGGCCAAGCGACGTAGTCATTCCACAATCATTAGCAGATGATTTTTTAGTAAAAGAAATCGGTAACGAAAACAAAATATTGGTATTTTGTACAAGGGTGTCACGAAAACTACTCGAAAAAACAAAAAATAAAACGTACAAGTTTTATGCTGACGGTACATTTAAAAGAGCAGCAAAGCCCTTCACGCAAATCTTTACTTTGCATATAGAGTTGTGTCCTGACAGTAAATACCAGAACATTGTTCCAGTCGTTTTCTGTTTACTTCCAAATAAAAAGCAAGAAACTTACCAAAAACTGTTCACTGTGTTAAAAGAAGAACTCTGTGTTGAGATCAAATATTACAAAGCAGATTTTGAACTGGCACAGTTCAATGCTTTGAAAAA
Organism: Eudemis profundana; assembly: GCA_947034925.1. Lineage (NCBI taxonomy): Eukaryota > Metazoa > Arthropoda > Insecta > Lepidoptera > Tortricidae > Eudemis > Eudemis profundana. The sequence goes on along the minus strand of OX344816.1, from coordinate 16,438,029 downwards.
TGTGTACCCAAACGTTTCTATAAGTGGTTGCTTCTTTCACTACCAACAAGCCATCCGCAAAAAGTGTAAAGAGTTCCAGCTAGATCAGACATCAGTCGGCAGAAACGTTATGAGACTGTGCTCATATTTGACCCTATTACCGACAAATTTCCTGACTGACGCGTGGCTAGACATAAAGATAGTCGGTGAGGTGTGTGACGATGCCGCAGCATTCGAAAAATTCTGCATATACTTCGAAAGACAATGGGTACCATTTTTCGAAATGTTGAGCGTGGCAGAGGGAAATCAACGTACAACGAATCCTATAGAATAAAAATAGACTCAATAAAAAAGTTCCTGTGAAGCCCAATGTGCTGTTGTTAGTAGATATTTTGAAGAAAGAAGGGCGGCATTATGATATTCATATTAAAAGAAAAAAACCGGTCAAGTGCGAGTCGGACTCGCGCACCGAGGGTTCCGTATAAACTCATAAGTAGACCAACCTTACGACTAACAGCAACCCTGCCTTAAACCCGCTTTAGCCCTATTCAACCAAGAAAAATCTTAACAGCGCGATGCAGCGTATGCTACAGCGACATCTATTGATACTAAATAGCGCGTAAATTTTACTTGTAATTTAAATTTAAACGTTACTTTTTGTTATTGGCTGATTGAAATAATTGTTTGTCAACTAAGTTAGTTCTCATGTATCATTTTTAGCCACAAGCTACCTTATTTTAGATTTGTGTCCCTAGATGGCGCTAGTGGTATTTCATTTTTATGGTATTTACTAGTGTCAAATTTCCTAACATACTCCTATTATAGAGTTTTTAATCATTATTGTTACTTTATGTTTTTTTCCCGATTCCTGATGAGTGATCATTGTATTTAATAGACATTTTTTATATAATCTGAAATAAATCATCGCTTAGTTTTGCTACTCTCCGCTAGATGGCTCTCGTAGGGAGGGTAGAACTAATATGTTAAGATTTTTGTAAATTTTTAAAAAGTATTCAAGTTAGGAAGAGAAAATATAACGGTCTTCCTAATAATAATAACAATCCTAATAAGTAGATACATGAATAGTTCAAGAAAAACTGTATGGCGATTAGTTTAGTAGGAGCAAATAAGTATGTGTTATGATTTTTGCAAATTTCTCAAAAACGGTGCAAGTGAGGAAAACCGTTATATTTTTCCTGTAATATTTAGGACGACATTAATAATTGGTAATTATGACACATTTTTCTGATCAGTAACTTCGGAGATAATAGGGGGGGAATGGTATTTTTTTAAACTTTTTTCGCCATAAATCAAAAACTATTTATTTAAGAAAAAAAATTAATATAGTATTTTAATCTACAAATTAAGCTCTTTCATTTGATACCCCACTCGATATATAAGCCCTACTTTCAATTTTCAAAATCCCATTACGGAGCCCTTTAAAAAAAAAGTAAAAAAGGTACAAGATTTTTTTTATGTCCAATAAGCTCGGGTTAGCTACTTTTAACACTATTCCAAATTTCAAACCGATAGCAGCAGTAGTTCCTGAGATATCTGGCTGTGACAGACGGACAGACAGACAGACAGACAGACAGAGTCGCACCATAAGGGTTCCTTTTTTACCATTTTGGTACGGAACCCTAAATACCTATGAGTAGAATGAGAAGATTACGCGATATTCGCTTTAACGAGTTTTGAAAAGAAAATTAAGATTATTAAGAAAGTGTGAGATATCAGCAATGCAATTTCTTAAGAAAATAATATTTGCAAAAATGGTATAATTGTATATTTGTATATAGTAAAGAGTGGAAAGTGTTCAATTTAAGTTTTATGTAGGTATGACTCCTTTAAATAAATACTAATAATTTGCTTTCAATTATTTTAATATTTACTAATACTACGTTCAATAATTGTTTATGTACAGTCTATGTCAAAGAAACGTTTACAAATTTTGCATTATTACCATGGAAATACGGTGAAAAAAAATAATAGTACATTACTGCAGAGGCGGGGAAGTAAGGGGTTGCCGGCCGAGTACATATAGCTGGCCGAGCGAAGCGAGGCCAGATAGTTACGAGGCTGGCAACCCCATTTCCCACCAAGGTATGTATAGTGCTGTTCTCAAATATGCAATGAAATAAATAAACTTATTAGTACTAAATAAATTTGTAGTGACTAAATAAATTAGTCTTATTTTAACGTAATAAAATATTTAATTAAGAATGTTTCCATTATGTGATTAGTACTTACTTAACCTGAATAATATTTTATAACACAAACTTTCTGTCAAAAAGTGACGTTAGTGACATATTATATCCATAGATAATGCAAATGTCAAGTCACGTTCGGTCCAAAAGCTGTTTCAGTTTACATTTTTACCGCGAATATTTAGATGAAATATTTTAAATGGAAAGTAAATTTTTGGTCAGCCGTTATTAAAATTGATCCGCAAAAAAAAATAAGCAGTTAAATCATTTGGGCAGCATACAAAGATTTGGCTGGCAATAAATAAAATCGGGCGGCAACTCTTGTTCAGCAAACAGTTTAAAAACGGTTAACATTTTAACCAATATTAATCTGCTTTTTTAATCATTTGGCTGCCTAATAAACAGTCGAGCTGCAAAATAATTACTTGGGTAGCAAGATTTTACAATTGGTCAGCAGAGAGTTTAATTGAGATATACAGGGTGTCACTGTGATATATACTGGGTGTCACTGTGATATATACAGGGTGTCACTGTGTTATATACAGGATGTCACTGTGATAGATACAGGATGTCACTGTGATATATACAGGGTGTCACTGTGTTATATACAGGGTGTCACTGTAATGTATACAGGGTGTCAGTGTGATAGATACAGGATGTCACTGTGATATATACAGGGTGTCACTGTGTTATATGTATACAGGGAGTCACTGTAATGTATACAGGATGTTACTGTGATATAAACATAATGTCATTGTGATATATACAGGGTGCCATTGTGTTATATACAGGGTGTCACTGTGATAGATACAGGATGTCATTGTCAGCAGAGAAAACATGTCTGTAAGCAGTTTAATTGAAATATACAGGGTGTCACTGTGATATATACTGGGTGTCACTGTGATATATACAGGGTGTCACTATGTTATATACAGGATGTCACTGTGATAGATACAGGATGTCACTGTGATATATACAGGGTGTCACTATGTTATATACAGGGTGTCACTGTAATGTATACAGGGTGTCACTCTAAAAACGAAACAGCTCCCAAAAATAGGTAGGTTAGGGTTATTTTTTTTTTGATGACCCTAAAACGAAACGGCTCCCAAAAATAGGTAGGTTAGGGTTATTTTTTTTTAATGACCCTAAAAACGAAACGGCTCCCAAAAATAGGTAGGTTAGGGTTATTTTTTTTTTTGATGACCCTAAAAACGAAACGGCTCTCAAAAATAGGTAGGTTAGGGTTATTTTTTTTGCTGACCCTAAAAACGAAACGATACACGTTGTGAATAAATAATATAACTTCTAAACATTATGAGATGTATAAAAAATCGAAATACCAATTTTATATGAGCCCATCACAGTGACACCCTGTATACATTACAGTGACACCCTGTATATAACACAGTGACACTATGTATATATCACAGTGACACCCTGTATATATCACAGTGACATACTGTCCTGTATCTATCACAGTGACACCCTGTATATATCACAGTATCACTCTGTATCTATCACAGTGACACCCTGCATATATCACAGTTACATCCTGTATCTATCACAGTTACACCCTGTATATAACACAGTGACACCCTGTATATATCACAGTGACACCTGCTACTTGACAGCTGACAATTACCGAATGACAAAATGCGCACACGATTGGCGGCAGAATAGTTGCGCCCAGTTAGGTTTTATTGCCCCCTTTTTTTGATGAACAAAATGAAATATTTTGCTTACCTACTGATTGCTTACCAAAATTTGATTTACCGTAGATCGCTTAATGCAGCTCAAATATTTAATTTGCTGACCAAAATAATTTAAAGCAGATCAGTATATCATTAATTGCAGCCTGATTTATAAATGTTTGCTTACCATAAGTTGCTTACCAACTAGCTATTTTGGCTGACCAAATACATATTTCTGCTGACCAAAATATGAATATTTTGCTGATCGATTAAATGATACCCATTTTAAATGTGTATTCGTGTAGTTAAAATTGCAATTTAAAATTGTTAATAATGTGTTATTTGTTATGTTCATGTCAATTTTAAATAAATGAAACTGCAAAATGCAGCAAACATAGTTTTTTTTTTTAATGGCTGAATGCCGTGATGCTGAGGCCCAAATAAATGTGGAATGGAAATAAAAAAAAAAAATACATTGCCGGCCTTGTAAGTATGAAATTTCATTACGTGCCAAGTGTCAAGCCGCACCGGAAACGAGGTACTTTGCGGCCTATTTTTAGGCACGTAATGTCAACATTTCATGCCATGTTTGAGAAAACATATTTTATGCTACTAGCTAGTAAGAACAAAAACCTCAGCGACCTATTTGTCGAAAACATTTAATAATGTACCTAATCTTACAAATATTAGTCATCATTATTAATATTATAACGTCGATACGAAAAGGGCTGATAAACCACCTCATAAGATAACAGATTAAGTGAATTAGACTTCAGTAAAAATCTCTTAGTTTATATTGACGTTTTTGCAAAACTTGTGCTAAGTGATGCCCTGACTCGGTGTTTTGAGTGTCATGACTAAATTATCAAGTATTTTTCAAATCTGTATTTTGCTATGGGTTGCCAAATAACTTTGCTATTGAACCTCATTCCTATTTTTGTTAATTTCTTCATGATGTGGCCACAGTAGAGTAACAAACAATATTTTTTCAGATTTTTCCAAATTTCACCTCTGATTTCTAACGAAGGTGGTGAAAAAAAAATGTACCAACACAACCAGGCACATGACATAAAAAAATAGCACATTTATTGTTGTTTGTAAAGCGGTATAACATTTACTAAATACTTTAATTGTTTTTGAGATAATATTACGGCCCGCAGAACCTACCAACACCATTTTCGAGCAAGTGTGATGAAATAGTACATTACATACCGAGGCCAGTAGAGTAAGAAATGCCTCAGATCTCATGGAATTGTCGGCCGAGGCGAAGCCGAAGACGGCAAACATGTGATCTGAGGCTTTCTTATTTACTGGCCAAGGTTTGTATACTATTTTTCTGTTCGACGGAGCCAGAAAGCGGCATCTTGAAATCGGCAAGGTGACGCTTGCCAGCCGGAGGGCAGAAAAAATATTTTAAGTTTTCTAAGTCATACTTTTATTTATTTATTTATTTATTTTATTCAGGAGAACCAACAGCTATTACAATACAAATAGAAACTTCAGTAGAAATACAGAGCCAATTACAGGAACTCACATGTAGATTTAAAGTAAGAAACATAAACTTAAGCAATACGCACATCTTACAACCTGCAGCGCACACATGCACTTTTGATTAAGTAATTATTTTTGGAAATATTCGCCCCATAACCCCATAAGTAGCATGAATTGTGTCTCCCTCTCCTCTATCTTGTCATCCGTGAATCCAAAAAAAGTATGGAAAAAATTACAAAGGTAATTGTTTTCAACATGATCGGATTAATCGTTTTTGAGTTATAGCCGAAAACTGACATTCTTAAGAAAAAATACTTAAGCGCATGGAAGATACGCTCTTTTGCTGCTGCACTTTTTCACGTCGTATTTTATAAATTCTGAGACTATAGTAAGTGTTTCAATTGAGTTGTACCTATGTAACGCACTCAAAATTTACCCAATGTAATCATAATAGTGGGATACATTTATTACATTTTTATGTACGATGGTACGGAACCCTTCATACGCGAGTCCGACCCGCACTTTGTTTTTTCCTTTTGAGGTACGGAACTCTAAAAAGACGAATAGCGATATGGACGAACCGCGGTAAGGATTCTTGACGAACGACGTAATGGACGAACTGCGTCTTGGACGAATAGCGATATGGACAAATAGCGATATAGACGAATGAAGATATGGACGAATGACGATATGGACGAAACGCGTTAAGGGAACTTGACGAACCACGTAATGGACGAACTGCGACTTCGACGAATCACATGTTGGACCAACAGCTATCAAATCGATTTAATCTGTCCATGTTGTTTTATTACAATGAGTGATAATCCCAAAAACCAAAGACAACATATCGTCGCTATACTTACTCAACCACGTATCTACTCGAATAGTTTGATAGAAAACGCACCTGTGTTACGAGTAGAAAAGTGCGATTTTCCTATGAAACTATTGGAGTAGATACGAGGTTGAGTAAGTACCTATAGCGGCGATATATGTCCTTACAAGCATAAGTTCCATTTATTTATAACCATGCATCTTTGTATTGTTTCTGTATGATTTTATGCAATAAAGTGTTGTACTTACAATTTACATACATACATTTATCCTTTCGGGAACAGAGGTGCACTATGACAGGTTTTTTGAAATTATACCCTAAAGGGTTGAAATGAATATCTTCACCCCGTAAAAGAACTTGTATGAAAATATTGGAAATTAACGCGAACAGCTGCGAGGCGTCTTGTAATTTGGAATAAAGTATTTTATTTAAACTTTCACGACTTCCAGTCATTGTTAAAACAAAATGGGATTTAATCGTGTAAAAGTATGATATATTTTCATGTTTTGTTATAATAAAGTACCTACTACCAGTTTCCAGCTCATAAAGTAACTCTTTGTGAAAAATCACATCGCTTTGTTGTTGTAAGAAACTTACTTAGGTACTAGGTAGGTATCGTATTTATAAAATTTTCTACTACAACGTATTTCACTTAGAGAGAGATTGTTGCATATTTCGTTTATAAAAAGTAGTTATGTCAGTCTCGGGTTCGTATTTTTATCTTATCTCTGCAAAAAATGCGTTCACACACATTAGAATTTCTCAAATTATACATTTCATTGAAAATAAATAAAATTATAACTATTATAAGTGTTACATGACCTTATTAATTGTAATTTCGTATTGCTTAATAGACATAAATACAATCAATAATTTACTACCAATCATAATTATAAGTATTACTTACACGACATTTAATAAGCACCGTTAATTATCATAGATTTATTAATGAAATCATTTGGGCTTACTAGCATTCACCTGCGGCTTCGCCCGCGTTGTTCCCGTTACTGTCCCGAGGGAACTCTTTTTTTTCTTTTTTTCCTTTTTTACCCGACTGCGGCGAAGCCCAAAGGAGGGTTATGTGTGTTGACCTGTATGTATGTCCGTTCCTGTGTCCGCTCGTAACTACTCAACGGCACATCCGATTTTCATAAATGATACATCATTAGATTCGTCTTGATGGTGCGAGTGTCACTGGGTATGAAGTTCGTTAAAATAAACAAAATGGCGGATTTTATGCAGTTTCAAAGTGCACCGCGGTCGGGTTTTTTTTAGTAAAAATGTGGTTATTTCTTTCTTTTTCTCTGTTTTTTTTTAGTATCCTATGTGTCAATCCAGGACTTGATCTACTTGCATGCCAAATTTCATCTCAATCCATCCAGTCGTTACCCCGTTATTTAGTAACAAACATCCAAAGATCCAAACGTCGTCACGAACTTTCACATTTATAATTATTACTGTGATTAATAGGATGATCTAGGCAAGTTCACACGTTGACATCAGCTTGGACAGGAAGAATAGGTATACCTAGTTTTATGGTACCCACGCAAATTGCACGCTATGTAATAACTTCCCTACCCGGTTGCGCTAACTTTGCACCTAGCGTGTACGGTGCCGCATACCAACGAAGTGCAAACTTGTAACTCGGTTGTGGGTAGACAGAGATACATGCAGTAGGAGAGGGATCTGCATTGTAGATTCGCTGCTAATTTGTCTGCGAAACACGGTGCCTACACACGGACAAGGAAATATTCGGGTATAGACATTTGATAATCCTATAAATATTCGTACCCTTGGTAAAATAAAGCCGTATGTGACTTTACGTTTAAGTGCTTTTATTACGCGAATGTTACACAAATGCTGTAAACTATACGAAACAAAAATATTTATCGCTTCCCCTAAAAAGTCGTCATTTTGCAGATGCGGCTTTATTTTACCAAGGGTACGATTTGTGTAAGGGCCGAGACAGACGGACAGCATTTGAACTGCAACCCAGCTGCAAAATGGCAGTTCAAGTGCAGTTCTGCTGCAGTTGGTGTAACTGCATTCAAACTGCAAACCGACTGTGCAGTCCGCTTGCATTTGCCGTGCAGTCCTGTCAATCGCACACCGACTGCAAGCTGGCTGCACGGTCGTAATGCAGTTACATTGCAGTTGGAACGACTGCAGCAGAACTGCATTATAACTGCAATGCCGCCTCTTGCATAACCTCGGTTATCTATTCACTTTACGAGTTCGACGTCGAAGCAAAAGAAGCAGCAATAATATTTCTTCAAATCTCATACTGAAATACGTGTGAACTCTATTCACTTCTACGAGTAACTGGCGGAGCGGATCATAAACACTGCAAACATTATGAGCCGTTCTATTGCAGTCGTATTGCAGTTGCTTCAACTGCAATACCACTGCATTACGACGGTGCAGCCAGCTTGCAGTCGGTGGGCGGTTGACAGGACTGCACGGCAAATGCAAGCGGACTGCACAGTCGGTTTGCAGTTTGGATGCAGTTACACCAACTGCAGCAGAACTGCACTTGAACTGCCATTTTGCAGCTGGGTTGCAGTTCAAATGCTGTCCGTCTGTCTCGGCCCTAACATTCGCGTAATAAAAGCACTTAAAACGTAAAGTCACATACGGCTTTATTTTACCAAGGGTACGTACCTATTATAAATGTGAAAGTTTGTAACGATGTTTGGATGTTTAGATTGGGATGTTTGTTACTAAATAACGGGGTAGCAACTGGATGGATTGAGATAAAATTTGGAATGCAAGTAGAGTAAGTCCTGGATTGAAACATAGAATACTTTATATCCCGGTAAAGAGTTCCCTTGAAACGGTAACGGGAACAACGCGGGCGAAGCCGCGGGCACGCGTACGGAAAAAGCGGCTTTCTGGCCAAGTGTTGAAAATGATGTACACACAACACGAGAGGTAATAAAGAAAGCCCTCTATTCCATATTTACGTCCCTTGCTTGCAGCTCGGGCCGCAAACATCTGCGATCTCGGCCTTTCGTTGTTTTACCACCCTAGTTGTGTAATGTACTATTACTGGGAGCAGTATATGTGACAAAGTAGTTAGATCCACGAGATTAGAACATTTATCTGCAAAATAATGTTAACACAGTGAAAGCCACGGAGAAAACTAGTTAAATAATATCGTATGTTAGTCTATTATTGAATTGGCAAGGATTCAATAGTCAATAACTCGTTACATTTTGCTGAATAAATATCGTCGCACGCTCGCAAAGTTATTAAATATTAAACTCATTAATTCATGTTATAATTTAATTTGATGAAGTCTAGACAAAGTTGACTGTTGACATTAATTAAACTATTATTGATACAAAGACTAAATATATTGACAAAACCGGCCAAGCGCGAGTCGGGTTCGCACAGGAAGGGTTCCGTGCCGCTGTCAAGGAAAACACGCTAATAAACATGTCTTATGGGGACCCCTTTTTATTTTTACGTTTATTTTGTTGTTATAACAGCAACAATAACTAAATATTTTTACTAAAAAAAAATAGGTAAAAAAACTTTTTAAGTTAAACGGTTTTATCTTATGTTAAAAAATGTACCAAAAAGTAGAAAATAAATTTAGGACACAAAACTGGATCTTTTCGAGATTTTGACATCTGTTAGATGGACAATCGTCCAATAAGCGGAATAATTAATAATCTGGGACTTAACATACTAAATAAAAACGTGGGGCGCAATTTTAAATAATATTCCTTTGGACAGGCTTTCAAATATGAGTTTTCCTATTTACGTAATTAATAACACCCGCAGCCTTGCCTGGATTATAACACACAGGTAATAGACACATTAAGCAAAGTAACTGTTCTAAAACCATCTCAAAGTATCAAGCAGTTAGTGCAAACCACATCAACGTAGTCCAGCAGTTTTCATGTTTATACGGACAGACAAACAGATGCGGGCGGATATATTGTTTCATAATATGTAGAGATATAGGTAGATAGATGCAAATACAATGCGCCCCACGTTTTTATTTAGTATGTTAAGTCCCAGATTATTAATTATTCCGCTTATTGGACGATTGTCCATCTAACAGATGTCAAAATCTCGAAAAGATCCAGTTTTGTGTCCTAAATTTATTTTCTACTTTTTGGTACATTTTTTAACATAAGATAAAACCGTTTAACTTAAAAAGTTTTTTTACCTATTTTTATTTTCTAGTTTTTAGTTTAATATTCAACTTATGACTAAAAACCATTGCGCAAACTATTCCTTATTTTGAACTATCCTCATGTCATTTTTGTGAGCCCGAAGAAAGTCAGGAGCTGAACAGGAGAATTTTTCAAACATTACGTAGGTACTAGTAACCCTCTCTAGTTTGGTTGGACTCATTTGGTTGGCATTGATGACTCCAATACTTTATACTTGGGGTCGAGGAACTGATGATTGAATTAGAAAGCGAAAGCTACTAATCAATTTTAAAGGTAAAGTCTCATCTCATTTTTGCGAGTACCAATGACGAGTTTCAGGGTGCAAAACCGATGATTGCACGTTCAATACTGCGGAGCTGCAGAGTAACTTTCTGCGTATCACCAACTACGCATATTATCCCAATGTACCTTGCACTTACGCAAGCATAAGGACCGAGTTAAAGGCATTTGGGTGTTTGTAAATACGTGAATGGGCTCGCCTTGCCACACTGTGACGATATACGCCTACGGTTTGGGGTTACTAGTAACAGTTTAATATTTTTACTTTCCGTTTTCTCACACCGTCATCAGGCCCTTGGCACTAAGTATAACGTACCAGACTAATTGTCAATACAAACCGAATTACACAAAACTCGTTGGGATTAAGTAACGTTAAAATACTTCCATTTTCAACATACAGTTGAAGATTTCCATATTTTACCTCCTGATTCCATCAGCCGACCGTTATTATCAACCAAAAAACCTAAACTCGAAAGGGTTAATAGTAACAGGTGAGGATTTCGACTGTCCACCTCACGACTCATCATCATTGCCTTCGTTAGCAAGCTTAATTTGGACTCATCAATACCAGCCAAATGAGCCTGAATTCGAAAGGGTTACTAAAAACGGTTGACGAGTTAAACTCTCTAGCTCCTGACTCTATCATCAGACCCTCGTCACCATGTATAACGTATTGGGCCCGTCAATACCAAACGACCAACCGTTTGGTTGAAGGGGTTAGGTACTATAAACGGTTGAACATTATCTGCTCTTCATATCCTGACTCCATCTTCAGACCCTCGACACCAACTTTAACGTATAGGGCTCGTGAATACTAATTAAATGAGACCAAACTTTAAGGGCTTGTTAGCAACGGCTGAAGAGTTCCACTCTCTACCTCCTGACTCCATCATCAGACCCTCGTCACCAGGTTTAACGAATCGGGCTTGTCAATGCCAAGCGAATGAGCCCACGCTCGATGGAGTTAGTAGTAACGGTTGAAGAGTTCCACTCTCTACCTCCTGACTCCATCATCAGACCCTCGTCACCAGGTTAACGAATCGGGCTTGTCAATGCCAAGCGAATGAGCCCACGCTCGATGGAGTTAGTAGTAACGGTTGAAGAGTTCCACTCTCTACCTCCTGACTCCATCATCAGACCCTCGTCACCAGGTTAACGAATCGGGCTTGTCAATGCCAAGTGAATGAGCCCACGCTCGATGGAGTTAGTAGTAACGGTTGAAGAGTTCTACTCTCTACCTCCTGACTCCATCATCAGATCCTCGTCACCAGGCTTAACGAATCGGGCTCGTCAATACCAAGCGAATGAGCCCACGCTCGATGGAGTTAGTAGTAACGGTTGAAGAGTTCCACTCCCTACCTCCTGACTCCATCATCATACCCTCGTCATCAGGTTTAACGAATCGGGCTCGTCAATACCAAGCGAATGAGCCCACGCTCGATGGAGTTAGTAGTAACGGTTGAAGAGTTCCACTCTCTACCTCCTGACTCCATCATCAGATCCTCGTCACCAGGCTTAACGAATCGGGCTCGTCAATACCAAGCGAATGAGCCCACGCTCGATAGAGTTAGTAGTAACGGTTGAAGAGTTCCACTCTCTACCTCCTGACTCCATCATCAGATTCTCGTCACCAGGCTTAACGAATCGGGCTCGTCAATACCAAGCGAATGAGCCCACGCTCGATAGAGTTAGTAGTAACGGTTGAAGAGTTCCACTCTCTACCTCCTGACTCCATCATCAGATCCTCGTCACCAGGCTTAACGAATCGGGCTCGTCAATACCAAGCGAATGAGCCCACGCTCGATAGAGTTAGTAGTAACGGTTGAAGAGTTCCACTCTCTACCTCCTGACTCCATCATCAGATCCTCGTCACCAGGTTTAACGAATCGGGCTCGTCAATACCAAGCGAATGAGCCCACGCTCGATGGAGTTAGTAGTAACGGTTGAAGAGTTCCACTCTCCAGCTCCTGACTCCATCATCAAACCACCTTGAATTTATCATAATGTTGTATTGTCACGGAAACAGAATCTGTGTGCAAAGTTTCATAAAAATCGGTTTAGTAGAAGTAGTTGAAAAAGCTGCCGCAAGATTTGACCCAAACAAACAAACTTGACACAAACACGGTAAGTTAAATAAAACCGTTTAAAAACCCGACCGCGGTGAACTTTAAAAGTGCATAAAATCCGCCATTTTGTTTATTTTAACGAACTTCATACCCAGTGACACTCGCGCCATCAAGACGAATCCAATGATGTATCATTTATCAAAATCGGTTGTGCCGTTGAGTAGTTACAAGCGGACACAGGAACGGACATACATACATACAGGTCAAACACATTACCCTCCTTTGGGCTTCGCCGCAGTCGGGTAAAAATACACATTCTGTGAAAATGTCAATTCTGTAACTATTAGGTACGGTTCAAAAGATGAAAAATGTTTATTGAGGTTTTCAAGACGGATACAAACAAAAGCAGGGTTGGAACCTTCCAGTAAGCAAATATAATGCTTGTGTCGGAAGGCTCCGCTCCTCCATCACTCGGAAAGTGTAACAAACCAAAATAACGTTATAGATAAATTACATTATCATTAATCTTAAATCTAATCTTATTAAAATTATAAACAACAGAATTGTCTCTCTCTCTCTCTCTCTCTCTCTCTCTGTCTCTGTGTGTGTGTGTGTGTGTGTGTGTGTGTGTGTGTGTGTGTGTGTGTGTGTGTGTGTGTGTGTGTGTGTGTGTGTGTGTGTGTGTGTGTGTGTGTGTGTGTCTGTCGGTGTGTGTGTGAGTGTGTGTGTGTGTGCGTGTGTGTTCTATTTTTAGTATTTGTACATATGTTTACATATTTCTCACTACATTTATTATTCAATTATTGATTACCTAACTAATAAGAGGTAATGAAAATAATTAAACAATAATATCAGTCAGTATTTTCTCTGTTTCTTCATAGTTTAGGTTTATTAACCATTCTATTACCGCTTTTTTACAGGCATGCAATTGCATTGGGTATATATTAATTAATTTATTTAAACAATTATATAAATGAGCAGATTGGGCAACAAATTGTCTCTTAGCAAATTTAGACTTACAGATAGGTTCTGGGGCTGCTCTATCTTTCCTTCTACGATTTAAGTTTTGTGGTTTGTAATCAAGAGTACTGTGTAACCTGATGAGTGTACGTAAGATATACAGTTTACGCATGGACAATAAATTACAATCTCTGTACAGCTCTGTAGTGGGGTACCTAAACGGTTTGCTAAATATTACTTTAAGAAGGCACCTTTGGGCCCTTTCTATTTCCAGAAACTTTGTTTTATTTGCACCACCCCAAATTGGTATGCAATAAGACATTATGGATTGGGCTAGTGTCATATAAAGCTGCTTAAGAAGTTCAAAGGATGCTACGTGTTTTAAAATTTTAAATATCCATATAAGTCTTCTTATGCGTCCATTAAGATGTTCAATGTGCTCATACCAAGAAAGCCTTTGGTCAAGTATAACACCAAGATATTTGGTAGATGACACTTTATTAATATTGGTGCAGTTACAGGGAGCTCCATCATCAGGGTTGCAATCGTGTAGTTTCAGAAGGTGGCTACCAGTAGGTTGTGTATTTTCGTACTTCGTGAAGCACATATAATTGGTCTTCGATGGGTTTAGTGTAAGCAGATTTCGTCTAAGCCAGGACGAGATTATTTTTAAACCCTTTTCTGCTTTTTGATGAACCTCTTCCCAAGAGCCTGCAGAGAAGACCACTACTGTGTCATCGGCATACGAAAATACCCGACCCCCATGTGAAGTGAGACTAGCAAGATCATTGATATAAGCCAGGAAGAGCGTTGGTCCAAGTACACTACCTTGAGGGACGCCAAAAGAGATGTATTGCTCGCTACTTACATGCTTACCGATTTTTACTCTTTGGGTGCGATTCCGGAGGTAGTCCGTTAAAAGAGCAAGTGGTTTTCCTCGGACTCCCATGCATTCAATTTTGTGTAAAAGAATGGGAAGCGAGACCGTATCGAACGCCTTACGTAAATCCAAGAAGATTGCAAGACATTTACGCCCATTATCAACTTGTCGAGTTACCTCCGAGGTAAGTGCCAGCACAGCGTCTTCCGTTGATTTCCCTTGCCTGAATCCGAATTGAGTAGCTGAAAGAATGTTGTTCTTATTGAGGTAGTTGACTAGTCGGTTATTTATTAGCTTTTCCAGAATCTTAGACAACGCTGGGAGCACTGAGATAGGTCGATAATTATTGACGTCCTCTCTGTCGCCAGCCTTGTACACAGGAGTAACAATGGCTTGTTTCAGAGGCTTGGGAAAGATTCCTTCAGCAAAACATTGATTAACCAGTTTAGTTATTATAGGAACTACTAGAGTTCTGGCCAGTTTCAGAAATTTAGTAGGGATGCCATCCCATCCTGGAGCACTGTCATTTCTAAGAGTCATCAGAATACTGTCTACTTCTTCTGGATATGTGTCTAGTAACACAAAAGAGGTGGGGTTCATTATTGGTGTCGGAAGAGAGCTAGACTGTTGATTTGGGGGCACATTTGATGTAATGGCTTCTGCGAGTGTTTTTCCCACGTTGGCGAAGAACCTGTTGACGTTATCAACTGAAATATCTGGGGAAGGCGATGAATTTAACAATTCTTCTCCATTATTATCCATTTTTTTATAATGTGTAATTTTTTTAATATTATTCCAAAGGGCTTTAGGATTTTTTGATGACTTTTCTAAAAGGTCCCTGTCATGTTTAATTTTAAGTTTCCTGGTTAAATTGTTGCAGAAATTCCGGTATCTCCTGAAAGATACCTGCAATATTTCATTATCTGGTTCAGATCTGGCTTTTTGTTGCATTCTATTTCGGTGGGTGTATATAATTTGTAGGTGTAACATAGGGGTATGTTATTTAAGTAGATTTCCATTGCGGGCTTCAGGGGCGGGGTACTAGGACTGCATGCGTTGTAAGAGTGGTTAAGAATATGAGTCAGCAGTGGTTGTGTGAGTTTACTCCGTTTATTCGTCAGTATTGTTAAGGATATCTTTTTTTGTTTACTAGGCGTGCATAGATCAAAGCGTTTATTATAATTATATTTAGAGTGTATGAGTAAGGTGTAAGTATTTGGTGTGTGTGTGTAAGTATGAGTATTTGGTGTGTAGAGTGCATAGAGTAAAGATGAATTAATTTTTAAACGACTATAAAGTCTCAGCCTACCAGGGCTACATATATCAAGGTAAGTGACTACTACGCGATTCGAAACAGAGTCTGGCTTAAGCGGTATACAACTCTTGGAAGTACTAGGGAAGCATGACTTCAATGTGAGTAAATCAATAATGGTTGACAAGAGCATATTTTGGATATGAAGTGCATACTTAGGGCCAAAGCATGAGAGTAATCTACTAGGAGTACATAGGGCATTAAAAAGTAATTGTCACTTATCCATGGAATGCGCCGCCTGCGTCGACTGCAACTCTACGGAGGCTACTTCGCCGCCGTTGTTTGCACCCGTTCCGCTGCAGCCGTTCTTTCCGGGATAGTTTTCTCTCCCTGAAAAAGATGCCCTGTAACAGACGGACAACGGAGACTTTCATGTATGCTTCAGTTATCTGTAAGCGAGGCTACGTCCGGCCAAGGACCATTAAAACAAGAGGACTGTCATTCTCCATACAAAAAGCTGTTCCCCGAATTTACAACGCCATCTATGTATAAGCTTGGTAAAAGAATTATATTATTTACAATTATTCAACTTTTTTTATGTGTGATAGACAAGCATTTGACTCCGATCACACCTAAATGTTAGAATTTATTTATTATTAGCTGTTTACGAACTAATTGTTACTGTACTATGTTTCTTTGTTCAATTATTACATCGTTAAATGTTTAGTTTTTTAGCGCCATCTAGTTTTTGCCCGGAAATCCCCTAGCGGTCGGGTTACAATCCAAAGTATGGAGAATGACAGTCCTCATGTTTCAATGGTCCTTGGTCCGGCTATTTATTTTAAGGTTCTTGGTTGTTACGAGCAATGTCATTTACATGTGAGTAAAGTAGAGGTCGGTCGATACTAAAACAGTTTTAAGAAACAGTTTCTATACGAAAAACGAACGAACTGTTTTTACTCGACCGAAAAACTGTTTTTGAAAAAACTATGGACATTACACAGCGACGGAACCAACACGTACCTACACAACATAAAACTACACTAACGCAAGCGCAAAAAAACTAGTCGCAACAGAAAAATCGTTTCTTATAAATAACAAAAACGCAAACTTCGAACGTAACTCAGTACCTCTAGCACAACTGTGACACGCGACACTTTGTCGCGCGACAAATGCTACCTGTCTTTTTCCACTCAATATCGTGTGACAGTGACAGGTGATGCTCTGTCGCGCGAGAAACGGAAGTCGCAGCCAGTTATGCTGGACATACAGCGACGTAGGTACGCGACTAACGCAACGGTACACAACGACGAACGAACATACACGAACGTTTCGTTCTCACAAACGGTTGCAAATGCTTAAATACAAACCAGTTTCTTATGAAACCGTTTTTTAAACCGAAGGAACGGTTTTGTTTCGTTTCTCAAAAAACTCGAAACAACCCACCTCTAGAGTAGAATTCTCACGACCCGTGTGTATCGCCGCCACCACAATCTGCAGGCTCCGGTGCTTTCAAGACTCATTTCGAGCTACTGCGTGTATGAGAGAATCGCTATAGTTAGTCGTACAACGTTATTTAGGGCCGAGGCATACCCCCTAGCGTTGCTAGGAGTCCGGATAAAGCCGGACATAGTCAGGCTTTTTGATTGCGCGTCCGGCCAAAATAAACGGTGTCCGGCCATTTTTTTGTCGTACCTATAATACTGAGACACAAAATCCTCAATGATGTAGGTCCGGCCTTTTTACCTAAATGTCCGGCCAAACTGGCCGGTCTGTCCGGCTATTAGGTTTCGCTACCTGGCAACCCTACCCCCGTCAGATGCGAGGGTATACAACAAAACTCCACTAGTCACCATGCGGCGCCGTGGTGATGGCAATGACGTTTTATTTTTAACCGACTACCTAAACAAAGACAGTACTCAATTCGTCTGCATGTATCTGGAGGCACGGTAGTGCTCCCGCCAATTCGAGCAAAACAAACTGACTTGTTATAACATTACATCTCAAAACTTTTTTGCTGCAGAAGAACTGCGTTGCGAGACTTGCATCTTTTAAATGTCATGTTTTTGATGGGATATTTATTACGCAATTACTCAGAGAGGGCTGGACCCTGATTGGAAACAGGAATAAGCGCTAGGATGATTATAATCACCACCATCTTTGTTGCAGTGCGGCTATGGACCTACCAGACCTGCGTGGAGTACGGCTGGTACCAGACCACCACGAGCTCCCGGCAGCCCTTCCTAAACACCATCCCTCTGGAGTACTTCCACCAGATGTGCAGAGACTTCTTCTCCTCATAGTAAGTAAAAAGATGAAACCCAGTCCCACAGGCACCTGCGGTCCCAGCGCCGGCAAGTAGGCGAGTAATACTGGGCGAGTAGCATTATACTGCGGATCTGGAAAGGCCGTGTTGCCATACATATATTTTTTATGCCACACCTGGCCATTAAGTAACTTTTATGCCACACCTGGCCATAAAGTGACTTTTATGCCACACCTGGCCATAAAGTGACTTTTTCCGCACGCTGCGCGTACAGAAAAAGCCGCTTTCTGGCCAAGTGTAGACATAAAATGATGTACACAACACGGGAGGTAATAAAGAAAGCCCTCGATCGCATATTTACGTTTCTCGCTTGCAGCTCGGGCCGCAAACTTCTGCGATCTCGGCCTTTTTTTGTATTACCACCCTAGTTGTGTAATATACTATTTCCGCACGCTGCGCGTACGGAAAAAGCCGCTTTCTGGCCAAGTGTAGACATAAAATGATGTACACAACACGGGAGGTAATAAAGAAAGCCCTCGATCGCATATTTACGTCCCTCGCTTACAGCTCGGGCCGCAAACATTCTTTGTATTACCACCCTAGTTGAGTAATGTACCATAATATAATAAACATTTTTTCGACCTTTACAGATACTTATACATATATTGCGCAGTTTTATTGGCTGTTATGCGCTGTGTCTCCAAATAGATTTATCTTTCACGTCTCCATAAAAAAATTAAATCAAATTCAGTTAAAAATAGGGAAAAAGTAGGGTGTCCCTTATTAGGCATAATTTAAAACTCCTATTATGAAAACGCATAACAGTCTAGGCATACGATGATTGAGCATACCGCTTAAATGGCATAATAATAAAAATGCATACACGTTAATTGGCATACCGACTGATTTGGCATACCTGAAATTTGCATAATATTGTTAGGTATACCGAACGCATAAATTTATGCGTTCGGTATAAAAAAGCGTTTCTGGAAAACTATTCTAAGTTTTACATCCGTTGTTCACATACCTACTCCTAACTTTTTGGGTTTTTCTTATTACTAGGTGGTAAATGCTGGCTAAACTAAATTTCTACAAAAAATTAGGTTAGGTTAGGTTAGAACTGCGACCCTTACGGAAGCGAATCGCTTCCAGAAAAGTGTAGGTTAGGTTAGGTTTGAGCTGCGGCCCCAGGGTGGATTTCACAGCGTTTCAAACGCCGTCATCACCAATCCCGAAATTTCGACGATTCATTTTAAGAATGTATCCCATTATTTTGATAAAATCCGAAAATAGTACCTACTATTTTTATGTTTTGATCAAAAATTATGTAATTTTTAAAAATATGTCATTATAATATCGGGATTGGTGAACCCCCCAACAGAAACGAACTGCTACCGGAAATGTAGGTTTGGTTAGGTTTGAACTGCAACCCGAAAGAATCGAGTTGCTACGAAAAATGAAGGTTAAGTTAAGTTAAGTTAGATTTGAACTGCAACCCCATCAGAAAAGGAATTTTCAACGTTCCATTAGGCATATTAAAATTATACTTTTTAATATTTATGAAGAATAATGTTATACTAAGTCATTGTTAGGCGTATGGTATGGTATGCGAATTAAAATATGCGTTTTAAAATATACATTTTAATATTATGCGAATATACAATTATGCGTAACAACGGTATGCGTTGTCAAAATAGGAAGATTTACTGTATGCGTTTTAATATAGACCCGAAAAAGTAACGTGTAGAGCTACGTTTATCGTTTGTTACTTAATTATTTATTTCTGCGTCACGCCCAATGCGTATGTCATGTTATGAACCATAATTTCAAAACCCAAACAGTCTCATAGACACCAAAAACCTAAATTATTGTGGTTATAAGAATCACTTACGGAAAATTAACGTGAAATAGGTAGGTACTTAATTGGGATAGGAAGGTCGTGTCAGAGTGGTTTGGAAGGCATATCAGCATAATTATTGTTACGCATCATGGAGTTTACAAAACCACATAATCCAAAACATAATATGGAATGTATAAGTGTTAGGTAGTAACAGTTTAACTTAAGCTAACTTACCTTACTACTAGAAAAAACATTATGCCCTAATAAAAGCTTGATATTTATGTCAAGCAGGTAGGTATACATTTCTGCGAACTGATCATTCGATTAAAAGTTTTTCTGCGTAATATTTTGAGCGAAGTGTATCTCGAGAAAATCAATACCAAAGTATAAAGACAGCTAACCACATTTTTATAAAAAAAAACCCGACCGCGGTGCACTATGAAACTGCATTAAATCCGCCATTTTGTTTATTTTAACGGACTTCGTGCCCAGTGACACTCGCACCATCAAGACGAATCTAATGATTTATCAAAATCGGATGTGTCGTTGAGTAGTTACGAGCGGACACAGGAACGGACATACATACATACATACAGGCCAAACACATAACCCTACTTTGGGCTTCGCCGCAGTCGGTTAAAAAGTAGTCACATTTCGGCCGTTTAGGAGTGAGCGATACCTATTCAATACTTCCAACTTTCAAATCGATAGCAGCAGTAGTTCCTGAGAGATCTGGCTGTGACAGACGGACAGACAGACAGAGTCGCACCATAAGGGTTTCCTGTTTTACGATCTCGGTACGGAACCCTAATTACTGCTATTATTCTGTGTCAATACTACACTCGCGGTGAAAAATTTCGGGTCACCGCCATATTTCCTAAAATAGGTACTCCAGGGTTGTGAAATTATTGAATCCCGTTTTGATATTTAATTAATTTTAGATATTATCTGCAAAACACTGAAAATAATAGCAATTTCAGGTTTAGATCGAACTCGTAAGAACCCATGAAAAATAATGACGTTAACAGAGTGAAATATACAGGGTGATTCCTTAGTCACTAGCCATATTAATTCCAGGCACTAGGTAACACGTAAG
The DNA here is from genome assembly GCA_947034925.1 of Eudemis profundana. Lineage (NCBI taxonomy): Eukaryota > Metazoa > Arthropoda > Insecta > Lepidoptera > Tortricidae > Eudemis > Eudemis profundana. Next base: position 16,417,000 of record OX344816.1, on the reverse strand, counting down.
GAATCTACATTCAAAGGAAAAAAAAATTAATTAAAAAAAAAATCCTTTGAAAATAGATTCTTTTCTAATCTACTTTCAAAGGAAAAAATATGTTTTTTTTTTAAAAAAAAATCTTTTGAGAGTAGATTCCTTAAGTGTTACCTAGTGCCTGGAATTAATATGGCTAGTGACTAAGGAATCACCCTGTATATCGCAAAAATCACCATTTTCCCTAATACACCTAATACAGCCATGCAGGTATTATGAAGACAAGTATAATTATGTAAATGAAACAAATGTCAAATATTGAAAAACACCTATTTCTCTATCTATTATTTAACCTTTTGAACAAGGGCGAAGCAATACTCTGTGCCACTGACGCCACAGGGGTAAAATAAAGATGGGTAAAGAAATAATGCCAACATAAAAGTGGGCTGTTTTTCAATAGGTTTTCAGCAAAAAAAACGTTAAATTATAGTGACCCGAAATTTGTAACTCGGGAAATATTGTAATTTTTCAGCTTCGACGAGAACCTTCTCCGCGGGGGCATCTCCCGCACGAACCTGCTCTTCGCGGGCGGTCGCCAGCTGCCCGCCGGCGTGGTGTCGGTGGCGGGCGGCCACGACCCGTGGGCGCCGGTGGGCCCCAACGCCACGCACGCGACCCCCCGGGCGCCCGTCATCGTGGTGCCCGAGGTCTCGCACTGCCGCGCTGTGCAGTGAGCGCTTTATATCTACACTTATTTGGACGTGGTTTAACGAAAAGGATCCAATCCACGAGACAGATTTATATGGAATTGCATACAAAACTGTGTTGTTGATTGGATCCTTTTCGCTAAACCACGTCTATTTGTAAATCTTTATCTTTATCTTGTAATCAGATTTAGTAGTTAGGGTCCAGATAGGAGATAATCCCAAATCGAAGCTACCAAATCCGGCTACAAAATATGACTAAAAGGCTTCCGATTTGTAGCCAGTTTTGAATTGGGATTATGTCTTCCACGCATCAAAATAGGCGCATATATATCTGTGACCTACTTGCGGAAAATTAGCCCGCGTTAACCTATTTCTCCAATTTAAATAAATAAATAAAATAAAATAAAATAAAAAATTTATTTAGAAACTAGCTATCAAATCTGGCTAAAAGATGAGATTAAAGGGTCTCTGCTCGGGTACCTCCCGCACGAACCTCCTGTGCGCAAGTGAAATGACCTTTAGGACGCCCAAGTGCGAAGAAAAACGACGTGCCGCTGACGCCACAGGGGTAAAATAAAGATGGGTAAAAAAATGCCAACATAAAAATGGGCTGTTTTTCAGTAGGTTTTCATTAAAAAAAAGTTGGCAGCCAGGGCCGTCACTAGCGCGACAATCACGATTTTCCGTTGACGGCTCTGGCCGTCTGTGGCGGTCAAAGGGTTAAAGTTATTTTTCACAGGGCTCGGCAGCCGGTCGCCGCCGGTCGGTTGCGTCAATCCATATAATTTAGGGCCGATACAGACGGACTGCAACCCAACTGCAACTCCCTACGAACTGCATCACAACTGCGCAGTCAGCGTGCAGTTGTGATGCAGTTCCCATACAAATCGTAGGGAGTTGCAGTTGCGTTGCAGTCCGTCTGTATCGGCCCTTAGTGTGGGGTTGCGGTGCACTCCGGCGCGGCCTGGTTAATGAGAGTCGTACATAATACGTAATCGTTGTTTCAGATCCACAGCATCGAGCGAGACAGAAGAGTTGGCGCGCGCCAAACGTGACGTCATCGACCACGTGGTATACTGGATGACGGGCGAGCGAGTACAGTCGGCGGCGCACAAGCACGCCGCCAGCCTACTCGGGCTACTGGCAGTCGCAGCTGGAATGCTACTCAAGTAGTTTCGTATAAGGAGCATTCCACCAAAATGGCACAAGGCGCTATTTTTTTTATTTATACTTAGAAGTATAAACAAAGTTACGAAGTCAATTTTTGGCATGTCAATATTTTGTAACTTTGTTTCTAAATTGATAATGTAATTTAGGACTTTATTTATATTTTTAAGGTAACTGCCATAGTAGTCTCGTGCGGGACAAAGTAGAGGATTTCGTTGAATGCTCCATAATTGCATTTTATTAACCTTTTCCACACCAACGACGTATATATTGGCACCGCAGGTTGGACGCCAACGACGCATATATTGGTCACAGACCGCAGAGCGATATAAACCTCCGTGCACCAGTATAAAGTTCAATTTCGGTTTTGACACTGTTATGTCATGGCGTCTGATTTGCGACTTTTATGTTTTACGTGGCGGCGAAAAGGATAAAGACTATGTGATTTTTTTCAAGTGGTTTCTTAAAATTGCAAATTAATGAGGACACAGCGATACTACTGAATGAATTAATCATTTATTCAACACTTGTATATAAAATAATTGGTCAAAATAAACTAAGGTTAATTTAATTCTGTCGTTTTATTTATGGAAATTAATTTAAACTTCAATTAATAACCATAGTTATTACAAAATGATTGAGTAACAGAATAAACATAGGGGGTAATAAATGAAACTCACAAATACATTTGTATGTAACGGTATTTATTTATACCACTATGTATTACAATATATTTTGGATGTATATAAAGCGGGCGGGAAGCGACGAGATACCGCCCGAGGGCGGCAATTTCGTGGATAAAACAGCGATCGGTGGCCGGGTATATTCATTATTTCATTAATTTAATGATATCCTAATTTAATGATTTGATTACCAATGAGAACAATTCCAATCAATTTCAAATCCTAAAAGCTCGATATATAACATACAAACATACAAATATCCGGAAAATGGATGGGAACTGTTGGTCTATGCCTAGCTTAAAGTATAAAATATATATTTTCGTATATAGCTAAGTGTATACATTTATAAAATCGCTTTCTAAAGTGGAATTTCATACTTAACTGTTTAGGTACAGATGTCCTTATTTAAATACATAAGCTGATGCAGGGTGACTTTAAAAAAAGTAATTTCGTCAATTCATGCGTTACAAAAGTTGAAGTAACCCTGCGTTAAATAAATATCACACTCACAAAGGCGTCGCCTAGAATGTTTTTTTTTTTATATTACAGCTTGCTCGGTTATATCACTACTATATGGCATTATAAAGGTACTGGGTTCAGGGCACTTTCGTATTTTCTTTTCATATTAATGCGACATACATAACAGTCAAAAAGTGTCAATTTGTGCATTTACAGTTCTCTAATCATAATTTAATGAGTTTCCAATAATTATATTGTCGAGTAATACTTCCGAATACAAACAGCAAATACACTGAATATAGATTTTTTGATTATTTTTACAAAATTTAGATTACATAAAACACATAGTCGCTCTAACACGGATATTTACATTTTACACCAACATTAACTTAACAGAAAGTTCTGGAAAATATTGTTACATAGAGAAGAACGTCCGCCTCGGCGGATCACATAACGTATGGAATCATAAAAAATAAAACTTTCTCTTTAATACTACATTAATTTCGTACTTACAAGTGTAAAGCTAAGAAACAATTATTACAAAATATACAAAGGCGATTCGGATCGGGTTACGCTTATCGAGTAAAACAATTACAAAAATAGTCGATCAAACGTTAACGGAACAGTATATAACGAAATATTAAAATTTGATAAAAAGATTTACGATATTGACGGTCGTTCGAGTCGTCAATAAGAACCGTCATATTGACAATGTACACTAAAGTCTACCGCTGATAATGTTATCTGACAATGGTATACATTTCATAGGCGACAGATATTTCAAACATTTTATGCGACTAATTTGAAACACGGAGTTTCAAAAAGTACTCCAGTTATTGTTTGCGTCGAAGGCAGAATAATATTCCATTTTAAATATAAAAAATACTTGACAGATTGAATTGTCTCTTATATAAATGCAACTTAGTGCGAGTGTACCTAATGATTTTGTTAATGCCAAAACTGCCACATGCGCAATATAATGATAAGTACTTATAGATGAATTACTGAATCCAGTCGATTTTTGACAGTAGTGGCGACAGTGTCTGTGTATATATATAGATTGGCAAATTAGAAATTGCGATTTTTTTTATCATAACATGAATATATTAATTTAACGATAATGGGAAATTGCAATCGCTGCGAAAGAAGGATAAATTAAGCGTATATTTTGACCAATAGTACTATTTTTGTTCTAAACTCGAGAAAAACCAAACATCAAATATCGATACAGATGTATAGAAGACAAAAAACCTACATAGGTATAGTCACATAAACTAGTACAAGAAATAAATAATAGAGATACTTATTTATAGAAAAACTACATTCAACTACCACGCGGACTCAATAATCGATCTATAACATGGTCTGAAATAACTCGCTCTAAGTCCCATCAATATAACCGCAGTACATTCGTTTAAATCCATATACGTATCAAAATCGCCAAGATCTCGAAGTCCAGCACGCCTATTTGACGTTAATTCCTTTTATTTAAATACAAATCCCATTATTAATCAGCTTAGACGATGGTACACATCGACAGATCATCGTCAATATGAAAGTCGAAGGGGCCGTGGAAAGACCGAAGGGGCCGTGGAAAGACCGAAGGGTAACACGTCGTATTGGAAGGCGCCCGTGGCGGTGACTTTCATTCCTTTTATTTAAATACAAATTCCATTATTAATCAGCTAAGACGATCATACACATCGACAGATACATCGTCAATATGAGTGGCAGGGGCCGTGGAACGACCGAAGGGTAACACGTTGTATTGGAAGGCGCCTGTGACGGTGAGTGACTCACTCGGTGGTCGCGGCCGGCTTGCGGCGCGACCATCACCCGCCGTTGCTCGGTTGGTCCTGAACAATCGACACGGTTCATGTTACTAATAATCATTAACAAGGACCGGAATTCTTGGTAGCAAAAATTAAACTTTGATAGGGTTCAACCAAAGTGTTTTATCGAATATTCTACTTATCGATGTTACGGAATATTATCGCACATTACCGTCTTATAAGATTATTCTGTAACATTTGACCTCTTTGATAAGCAACTTGCATCTCCATATTAAAATAAATCATGTCCACGTCACATATGACATTTACGTCGTTTGAGTTTTCATAAATAATTCCCGTGCCGTGTTACTAAAATTCATAATTCATTTGGTTAATTTTAAAAGAAAAACAACTAACAAATGGATAAAGAAATTTCTATAAAACATACTCGTATTTTTACAAAATAAACAATATCAATAGTTGATAAAACACTTCGGTCGAATCTTATCAAAGTTTGATTTTTGCTATGAAGAATCCTTCCTTAATCATTAGCTAACATGTCATTGTGATAGTAGAAAAATGCACCCAGACCGGGTTTTTTTAAGCCTGACCAACTTGCAGAAAGAATCTTACAAAGTTTTTTAAGAACATAGCGGCAATATTACCTGTAGCGATTGGTCCACGCTGTTGGCGGGGTACGAGATCTCTTCGGCCGGTTGGTAATCTGTAACGTTAAAATAAATATTTGTTAATCAAATAGTCGCTACGCAATCTGAAAACGAACTAATATCCCTTTGTCTCCGTATACATCAAAGTGAGCATTAATTTTAAGCATTAAAATTGTAAACCGACGTGACCTTTCTATAAGGATAAGCTTTTTAATTTCACTATCAGATAACGGATATGTTTTTTCCGTTCGGTATCTAACGAGCATCATGGAGGTTCAGCGGTTCAGTCTAAAAAATATAGTGCCGAAAATGATAATTAATCAAATATATTTTATGCCACACCTGGCCATAAAGTGGCAATTACCGCTGCTACGGGTGTGGAAAATCTCACTTCCTGGCCTGGGGGAGACGTAAAATTTCGTACTTACCACAGGAGGTAATAGAGAAACCCTCAGATCGCATATTTATCGCCCTCGCCTCTGCGTCAAACACCTGCGATCTGAGACATTCTTTATTTTACCGCCCTAGGTAAGTAATGTATCATTTGCCAAGACGTGTTCGGCGAAATAGCTGAGTCGGGACAAACTAGCTTGGGCTGAAATCGGGTTTGGCCGGTAACAGATATTATTATACTAACGAGGCACGTTGTATCGCAACGCGTCGTTGGCTTCTCTAAGTGCGGGTATCTCCCGCCGCATGTCCCGGCGGGCCGCCTCCAGCGCGGGCAGCGCGCCGAGCAGGCGGCACAATGTCCGTTGCAGCCCGCCGTGTAACGGCACCAGCTGGGCGGCCAGGGACGCCGACGTTGCGTTGCTCTCTGGAATAATAAGGAAATTATTTTAACTAATAACTACTATTCAATCTTAGTTTATACACTTAATAAGTAAGTACACTTTAGTCTTAGTTTTTAGGTTTAATTTAATTTATAGTTAATTTTAGTTTACTAGTAGTTAGATATAGTTTTCAGATTGTCAAATACAATGTAATTTATTTTCGGTATAACTTAGCAAAATTTTGGAGATATGAAAAAAAAATAACTACTATTATTTACCATGTATGTTTGTTTCTACGAGCACAGATTAGAGAATATAAACAGATATTTCACTGTCGCGCGTTTCTATACAAAAAACAAAAATAGGCTTGTGTCCTAAATTTTGTTTCTGATGCAGATGGATTCTACTATTTATGAGGAACAAATATATAACTATAACTACTACACTTGGATTACTATAACACCCACAAATTGCAATCAAAAGTAGCCGACCGCACCGAGCGTTGAAAGCGGCCCATACAAAACGGACGCACCCTGCGACGACATCTCTTGTCCATATAGCATTTTGCCATTTTGAGCACGAAAAAGTGCGTTTAAGCACATAGTTGTATCGTACATTTATTTTTTCAGTGTTATTTAAGCATCCGAAATGGACTTTAATTTTTCTTTAAGACGATAAAAAAATACCGTTTTTTTTTTAAAACTTTGTGGTCTCATGACTTCATATTTTTATACATTTTTTGTTTATTTCTTCTGTGTTATGATAATTTAGTATTTTCCAATCCATGTGACTATATTATGTTGTAAAATTTAACATTAGTCAACATCCCGATTTCCACGATGGCATCGAAACAAGGGTGTAAGGTGATTAATGGATAACTTATGAACTAGGGATAGATCTCAAAATTGAGGACACTTTTATTAAACCTATATTAGCTAGCCAGTCTGTACTTACGTCCATTGTTAAAAATATTTATTGTTTACTAACATTAGAATTTAAGATAATTGTTACTAACACATTATGGGCCCAGTGTCCGAAATAAAGTGATATTTAATTTAATTTGTTTGATAAATCTAAGTGCCCTCTATCACCAGTTCACATGTTATCCATTAATTACCTAGCACCCTGTATAATGACTCACCCAAGGCGTCCTCGGCACTGGGCTCGGGGTCGGCGAGGTCGCTCAGCATATCGAAGGACACCTCCTTCTCCAGCGACGAGATCGTCTCCAACACAGAGAACGACTCGCCCAGACGGGATTGTTCTAGATCGCAGGGCGAACGGGACGGTGAGCCTGGCTCTGGAATAATAAACAGAAAAGGTAAGGCACATCGGGGCGTCAACATGTGCAATATGGATTTTTTTATTTAAAACGTCCTCTCGACTAACAGTAACAGGTACAATTTTTTTTATATAACTTAAAAACATCTAAAAAATTTATTAGATCTTTTAAGTCACATCAAAAAAAAAAAATTAGATTTACTTTCCACAACATACACGTCTGTAGTGACAGGTCGTCACAAAACTGACGATTTTAGTGTCAAACTCCATAGTCTACTACTTTGTCACCTCCGCAACCTGCACGTCTGTAGTGACAAGTCGTCACAAAACTGACGATTAGTGTCAAACTACTTAGTCTACTACTTTGTCACCGACTGACAGGTTAGACGGTATTTGAACACGACTTAAGATTCACTTACACACATACATTTTAAATAAAAATGCCCCTATAGCGATTTAATTAGTTAAAGTTGTTTTATTAGAATAAGTGACCATAGTTATGCAAAAAGAGACCAGAGGCAAGCTTTGTATACTTGAATTATATACTTTACGCAATTAAGCAGAAAGTATATAATCCGAGTACACGAAACTTGCCTCTGGTCGCTTTCTGCATAACTATGGTCAAGTAATGGGTAGTTCTCAGCGACTAAACAGTCGCACCAATAGCATCATTACCATCGCCACATTATGGACGAGCTCCCTATAACCTATGGAGTCGTTTTCGGTTATCTTGTAGAAGTCGCGTCCCTCTGCTATTTTTATCATAATGATCCTGATTGCTTTTATAAAACGGCCAATAATAGTGGCGATGGTAATGAAGCAAGCAAAACGGTAAAAAATCGCAGAGAACTACCTTAATAATCGTGGAAACCGAAGACAATATTAAAACATTAATAGTGTTAAACAGATCAATGATGATGCTTCTGTTAAGTATGTAGTGTAGACATTTCGGGACAAAATAGCGTATTATATCGGAGGACTAAGCGATGCAATGCCTCAGAACTCGAAGAAGCACTCAAACCTATCTAAATTTTGGTTCGGTTTTCACACCTGAGACTAAATTTTCAAAGACTTCTCCCATCTAAAACCCAACCAATTGGATTCCATTAGCCCACTATTTTTGTACCGGCGTCTCATCTTAACTACACCATTGTTAGGTTTATAATTTTCTATATTCGATCGTAGATCCCCATAAACAAAGATTTTTATGCCTAAAGACTGAGAGACAAGTATCCGGAGATCCTCAGGGCGTTTCTCCAGAAATATGTCAGCGGTCACCTCATTCATCTGGCCCTTTTTCATACTAAATGTATGGAGACAGATGAATGAGTCGCAGACATGTTTCTGGAGAAATGCCCCTCAACATTTTTAGTCTTCATCGACTTTTGGCATCCTCAACTTTGTTAATGTTCATCCGCGCCCGGCCCGATCCCACTTAATCTGTCATCCATATCTACTCGAATAGTTTCATAGGAAAATCGCTTTTTTCTACTCGTAATACAGGTGTTTTTTCTATCAAATTATTCGAGTAGATACGTGGTTGAGAAAGTAAAGGAGCGTTATGTTCGGCGGCCAGGACACAACATCGGAGATAGCAGTTTCGGAGCGCAGTTTGGTGTTTCTTATTCGATCCTGCGAAATCCTCGCGGACGTTTCTGTAATAGAAAAACCGGTCAATTGCGAGTCGGACTCGCGCACCGAGGGTTCCGTACAAACTCGTAAGTAGATACGTGCATAGTTTAAGAAAAATTGTATGGCGATTAGTTTAGTAGGAGCAAATAAGTATGTATTACGATTTTTTCACTGAAAAACTTTTATATTTTTCCTGTAATATTTAGGATGATTTTAATAATTGGTAATTATTACAGATTTTCCTGTTCAGCAGCTTCGAAGATAATAGGGGGGAATGGTATTTTTTGAAATTTTTTGGTCATAAATCAAAAAGTACATAATTAAAAAAAATAGAAATGGCTTTGGAATATACAAATTGAGCCCTTTCATTTGATACCCCACTTGATACAATAGCACAACTTTCAATTTTCGAGCTCCCATTACGGCCCCCTTTAAAAAAAAGTAAAAAAAGGCATAATATTTTGTTTCCGTCCAATAGGCTCGGGTTAGCGGTTTTTAACACTATTCCAAATTTTAAGTCGATAGCATCAGTAGATCCTGAGATATCTTGCTGTGACAGACGGGCAAACGGACAGAGACCGGAACTTACTTACCGTTTTGGTATGGAACCCTAAAAATGGTGTAATTTGGTGAAGCATACCTGCGGAATCCCTGCTACTGGCCCTGAGGGTGGAGCTCCTCTGCAGCGGTTGTCGGTGGCAGCGGTCGCAGCGTCCCCTGGCGCGCGCCGCCACGGCCGCCGCCTCGTTGACTGTGAGGGCCCGAGTTAGAGACTCGGTCAGTTGGTTGGCTGCAACATGGAGACGACATTACTATACGATACACGAGATCAACGTGTATATCGCAGCCAACTAGCTTAATTAACCATTTGGTTAGCTGCCTAGCCTTTTCATTAAACGGCGCCATTTAGTTAAGTGCCTGGATGAACTTCGGGCCTTCTAGCCCTTCTATGAAACGGCTAGGCAAACTACTTTCGTTCGGCAACATTAAATAGCCCGCCTAGCAGAGTCCGTCAAATTTAAGCTATATTTATAATATCTATTCTGTCCTAGAACCTGATTTCACATGGCGGGGGGGGGGGGCTTCCACAAAGGGGGCTCCGGGGGCGAAGTCTCGAAGTGGAAAAAGTGAACGAAACACACTCCTTTTTTTAGGTTAGGGTTTTTAGTCAGCTTATTGTGTCCGTCAAAGCAGAAATAGAAGCCCCGCACAGCGGGGCTTCGTCGACCTGCTTGCGGGTCATAGTTTAGTGAAAAAGCTTGGCAGTTAACCAAATACCTGGTTAAACCAGGTGGCTGCGACATATTCACAAAAGCAACTGTAGACATGTGTAGTTCGCGAGTAAGTGATTCAAAAGAGCTATAGCAGTCGGTCTAGCTCACTAGCTCAGTTCCAATTCAAACGACACAGTATATCTTTCAATTTAAGCTACGTGTACGATGATAGATGATATAAGATGAGACATAAAATGATGTAAAGCCCTCGATCGCATATTTGCGTCCCTCGCCTGCAGATCGGGCCGCAAACATCTGCGATCTCGGCCTTTCGTTGTTTTACCACCCTAGTTGTGTAATGTAATATTTGTTTGCATACCTTGTGTGAGCGCTGCAAGCAACAACGTGTGTATTTCCGAAGGTTCTTCCGCGCTCGTGCTTCGCTGCAACCGCAGCTCGCCCGACGTATCTGCGAGTAAACAATTCAAAACTAGTATTTACTCGCGGCTTCCACCGCACCACATTTACCGGGATATAAAGTATCGTATGTTTCAATCCAGAACTTGCTCTACTTGCTTGCCAAATTTCAGCTCAATCCATCCAGGGGTTACCCGTTATTGAGTAACAAATCAATCAATCAATCATTTATTTGCAAAAACATACATAGGTGACAACATAACCAATTTTCGTTTCGCCATAATTTGGCATGCAAAATCTTATTCTAGTTTTTTCTTTAAGAAATAATATTAGTCATACAATTTGTCAAAATATTCATTTAAATTTATAAAATGGTCGAATAATCAAGTAGGATTTTAACAACCAAACATCTTCACAAACTTTCACATTTATAATATTAGTAGGATAGTGGGATTGGAAAATGCCACTTACGGGCTAGGGTGACGTAATAATACTTTATAATATATAACAGGTAGGTATCCAAGTTATATATTCACATTCTGTTATTTTATAGTCATAATTGTCATAAGAAAGTACAATTTCTCGATAAATGAATATCGTTGGGAAGTCCCAAGGACAATTTCATTCGTAGCACAAAAACTTGTATGTCTGTTAATTATAAATTCACCGCATTGCCCTAAAACCTTGGCTCAAAGCGCGTTGATCGCCCAACATGATCACTTTTTATATTTAACCTTAGCCTTAACCTTAACCGTTGCAATTCGATCCTACGACCTCACTACACCATATCCGTCTAAGTAACTAAAGCATCGACGCTTTAATAACTATAGTTATATTATCCTCTAGCTGCCCATCATACATACAAAAGAAATTCAAATAATATAAGTTCAGTTTTTTGTAATTTTTACGTTTTATTTTAAAGGAAGTAAACAATGACAATGTGATTTTAAATACTTTAGATGTGAAAGGAAACACCATCTCTTTGTACGTTTGACGTGTTAGATCCCCTTTTGCAGCGAATTACGGAACAATTCGGCATATTCACGGAGATCTCTTCAGGTGAGTTACTAGATATAGTCTGACGTCTAATCCAATTGCAACTAGTTTTATAGAACGAATATGAGTACTGGCGCAAATTTCTTGGTAGAGGGGAAAAACTAAAGCAAAGCGACTCCCCACGAAGTGCGCGTCGCTCTAAGGTTATTTTAGACTACTCTCTAACATATATCACAATAAATCAGATCGGAGCTGGACAGTCGGGTATCTTTCCTTGTTAGATGTCGGTAGGTGGTTCTCGCCTTTTAATCCTATTAATTACTGCACTCACCGCATTGCCCTAAAGCCTCGGCCACAGCCAGGTCCGCTACCTGCGCGTAGCTGTCCTGTGGCACTCCGAGTAACTCCGCTACTACAGCACTCTTGGTACTATATAAACTCACCGCATTGCCCTAAAGCCTCGGCCACAGCCAGGTCCGCTACCTGCGCGTAGCTGTCCTGTGGCACTCCGAGTAACTCCGCTACTACAGCACTCTTGGTACTATATAAACTCACCGCATTGCCCTAAAGCCTCGGCCACAGCCAGGTCCGCTACCTGCGCGTAGCTGTCCTGTGGCACTCCGAGTAACTCCGCTACTACAGCACTCTTGGTACTATATAAACTCACCGCATTGCCCTAAAGCCTCGGCCACAGCCAGGTCCGCTACCTGCGCGTAGCTGTCCTGTGGCACTCCGAGTAACTCCGCTACTACAGCACTCTTGGTACTATATAAACTCACCGCATTGCCCTAAAGCCTCGGCCACAGCCAGGTCCGCTACCTGCGCGTAGCTGTCCTGTGGCACTCCGAGTAACTCCGCTACTACAGCACTCTTGGTACTATATAAACTCACCGCATTGCCCTAAAGCCTCGGCCACAGCCAGGTCCGCTACCTGCGCGTAGCTGTCCTGTGGCACTCCGAGTAACTCCGCTACTACAGCACTCTTGGTACTATATAAACTCACCGCATTGCCCTAAAGCCTCGGCCACAGCCAGGTCCGCTACCTGCGCGTAGCTGTCCTGTGGCACTCCGAGTAACTCCGCTACTACAGCACTCTTGGTACTATATAAACTCACCGCATTGCCCTAAAGCCTCGGCCACAGCCAGGTCCGCTACCTGCGCGTAGCTGTCCTGTGGCACTCCGAGTAACTCCGCTACTACAGCACTCTTGGTACTATATAAACTCACCGCATTGCCCTAAAGCCTCGGCCACAGCCAGGTCCGCTACCTGCGCGTAGCTGTCCTGTGGCACTCCGAGTAACTCCGCTACTACAGCACTCTTGGTACTATATAAACTCACCGCATTGCCCTAAAGCCTCGGCCACAGCCAGGTCCGCTACCTGCGCGTAGCTGTCCTGTGGCACTCCGAGTAACTCCGCTACTACAGCACTCTTGGTACTATATAAACTCACCGCATTGCCCTAAAGCCTCGGCCACAGCCAGGTCCGCTACCTGCGCGTAGCTGTCCTGTGGCACTCCGAGTAACTCCGCTACTACAGCACTCTTGGTACTATATAAACTCACCGCATTGCCCTAAAGCCTCGGCCACAGCCAGGTCCGCTACCTGCGCGTAGCTGTCCTGTGGCACTCCGAGTAACTCCGCTACTACAGCACTCTTGGTGCTATATAAACTCACCGCATTGCCCTAAAGCCTCGGCCACAGCCAGGTCCGCTACCTGCGCGTAGCTGTCCTGTGGCACTCCGAGTAACTCCGCTACTACAGCACTCTTGGTGCTATATAAACTCACCGCATTGCCCTAAAGCCTCGGCCACAGCCAGGTCCGCTACCTGCGCGTAGCTGTCCTGTGGCACTCCGAGTAACTCCGCTACTACAGCACTCTTGGTGCTATATAAACTCACCGCATTGCCCTAAAGCCTCGGCCACAGCCAGGTCCGCTACCTGCGCGTAGCTGTCCTGTGGCACTCCGAGTAACTCCGCTACGACAGCACTCTTGGTACTATATAAACTCACCGCATTGCCCTAAAGCCTCGGCCACAGCCAGGTCCGCTACCTGCGCGTAGCTGTCCTGTGGCACTCCGAGTAACTCCGCTACTACAGCACTCTTGGTACTATATAAACTCACCGCATTGCCCTAAAGCCTCGGCCACAGCCAGGTCCGCTACCTGCGCGTAGCTGTCCTGTGGCACTCCGAGTAACTCCGCTACTACAGCACTCTTGGTACTATATAAACTCACCGCATTGCCCTAAAGCCTCGGCCACAGCCAGGTCCGCTACCTGCGCGTAGCTGTCCTGTGGCACTCCGAGTAACTCCGCTACTACAGCACTCTTGGTACTATATAAACTCACCGCATTGCCCTAAAGCCTCGGCCACAGCCAGGTCCGCTACCTGCGCGTAGCTGTCCTGTGGCACTCCGAGTAACTCCGCTACTACAGCACTCTTGGTACTATATAAACTCACCGCATTGCCCTAAAGCCTCGGCCACAGCCAGGTCCGCTACCTGCGCGTAGCTGTCCTGTGGCACTCCGAGTAACTCCGCTACTACAGCACTCTTGGTACTATATAAACTCACCGCATTGCCCTAAAGCCTCGGCCACAGCCAGGTCCGCTACCTGCGCGTAGCTGTCCTGTGGCACTCCGAGTAACTCCGCTACTACAGCACTCTTGGTACTATATAAACTCACCGCATTGCCCTAAAGCCTCGGCCACAGCCAGGTCCGCTACCTGCGCGTAGCTGTCCTGTGGCACTCCGAGTAACTCCGCTACTACAGCACTCTTGGTACTATATAAACTCACCGCATTGCCCTAAAGCCTCGGCCACAGCCAGGTCCGCTACCTGCGCGTAGCTGTCCTGTGGCACTCCGAGTAACTCCGCTACTACAGCACTCTTGGTGCTATATAAACTCACCGCATTGCCCTAAAGCCTCGGCCACAGCCAGGTCCGCTACCTGCGCGTAGCTGTCCTGTGGCACTCCGAGTAACTCCGCTACTACAGCACTCTTGGTGCTATATAAACTCACCGCATTGCCCTAAAGCCTCGGCCACAGCCAGGTCCGCTACCTGCGCGTAGCTGTCCTGTGGCACTCCGAGTAACTCCGCTACTACAGCACTCTTGGTGCTATATAAACTCACCGCATTGCCCTAAAGCCTCGGCCACAGCCAGGTCCGCTACCTGCGCGTAGCTGTCCTGTGGCACTCCGAGTAACTCCGCTACTACAGCACTCTTGGTACTATATAAACTCACCGCATTGCCCTAAAGCCTCGGCCACAGCCAGGTCCGCTACCTGCGCGTAGCTGTCCTGTGGCACTCCGAGTAACTCCGCTACTACAGCACTCTTGGTACTATATAAACTCACCGCATTGCCCTAAAGCCTCGGCCACAGCCAGGTCCGCTACCTGCGCGTAGCTGTCCTGTGGCACTCCGAGTAACTCCGCTACTACAGCACTCTTGGTACTATATAAACTCACCGCATTGCCCTAAAGCCTCGGCCACAGCCAGGTCCGCTACCTGCGCGTAGCTGTCCTGTGGCACTCCGAGTAACTCCGCTACTACAGCACTCTTGGTACTATATAAACTCACCGCATTGCCCTAAAGCCTCGGCCACAGCCAGGTCCGCTACCTGCGCGTAGCTGTCCTGTGGCACTCCGAGTAACTCCGCTACTACAGCACTCTTGGTACTATATAAACTCACCGCATTGCCCTAAAGCCTCGGCCACAGCCAGGTCCGCTACCTGCGCGTAGCTGTCCTGTGGCACTCCGAGTAACTCCGCTACTACAGCACTCTTGGTACTATATAAACTCACCGCATTGCCCTAAAGCCTCGGCCACAGCCAGGTCCGCTACCTGCGCGTAGCTGTCCTGTGGCACTCCGAGTAACTCCGCTACTACAGCACTCTTGGTACTATATAAACTCACCGCATTGCCCTAAAGCCTCGGCCACAGCCAGGTCCGCTACCTGCGCGTAGCTGTCCTGTGGCACTCCGAGTAACTCCGCTACTACAGCACTCTTGGTACTATATAAACTCACCGCATTGCCCTAAAGCCTCGGCCACAGCCAGGTCCGCTACCTGCGCGTAGCTGTCCTGTGGCACTCCGAGTAACTCCGCTACTACAGCACTCTTGGTACTATATAAACTCACCGCATTGCCCTAAAGCCTCGGCCACAGCCAGGTCCGCTACCTGCGCGTAGCTGTCCTGTGGCCAGGGGCGTATTTACCCTAGGGCCATCCGGGCCATGGCCCGGGGCGCCAATCTGCCAGGGGCGCCAATCGGCCAGGGGCGGCATAGCCGCCCCGGGCCGATTGCCTTTTGTTCTGGTTTTGGCGCACTTCAACTGACTTTTACTTCTCATCTTTTTTATTTTATCAAAAATACGGTCGTAAGTTAATGTTCGTCAATACCTACGGAGTGCGTCTGTTATTAAAAACATACAGCGTGTTAAGTACAATAAGGACATGCTCTGAATAAGGGCGCGGGCGGGCGGGGCGCAGAGTGAAGAGGGGACGGTTTCTCAATATTGAAACCTATTTTACAAAACAACGAATAATCCAGTAACCTTGTCATCTGAAAGTACGGGGTACTTTGCGCCAATCCAGTAGTTCTGATTTTTTGCAGACTTGTTTATGATGTTGAATGAATAATCTAAATTTGTGACATGGAGCGCCAAACGCAACTTTATCAACAATCGAAAAAACCGCGAAAATCTCGGTTTTCAGATTTTGGCGATTATAACCCTAAAGGACTAGTTTTTGATAGTACCTTCTCAGGACGTTTCTAAAGTAGGTACACAAAATTTCCTACAATATGAAATAATAAAACTATCTCTGCAGAGTGCAGACCTAATACTTACCGAGATAAAGCTTGTCAAAATTCATAATTTTTCGAACTTCGCAATTTTTGGTGAGGACATTGGGCTGATCATCCTCACTGCGATCGGCACGGCACCGCCCTTCCCAGAGGACTAAAATAACTTAATTTATTGATTTTGAATAACTCAATTTTTTTGTCCCTTTTTGTTTGTTTTTACTTTGTTACGTATTTACTAACTAATTAACAATTAAACCTAATAACTTTTGTTATCCTTATCTTTTTTATTTCATTATGCGTAGCTTAGCTTATAATTAAACGTCATCGTTCACACTTCTCATTTTCTTTTTTATCATCCCATAACGTACAAGGTTTCGATAGTATAACACGGGTTACGAAGAACCATGGTCAAAATTCATTCAGAACGACAGAATATTGCAAAAAATTGCGAAGTTCGAAAAAATTATAAACTTTGAAAGGCTTTATTTCGGAAACTATTGGTCTACAGAGACAATTCTAGTATCATGGGCACTGTAGCAAATTTAGTCTCATTTAAAAACGTCCTGAGAAGGTACTACCTAAAACTAGACCTTCCCAAATTTTTACGGTTTTTTCGATTTTTGACAAAGTTAGGTTACACTCTCAAGGCAAAGTATAAAGAAGAACAAGTGGTCCAATTTCGGCCGTTTAGGAGCGCGCGACACGTATTCACACAGACGCGCGATAGCTCGTCTGTGTGAGTGCGATCCATACTGGAGCATTCTTATTTTTTTGCTTGTAGTGCGTTCGTACACGGCGCGCACACATTCAAGCGCGCGATCCGTCGCGATTGTCCCAAGCTCTGATGTATAAAGTTACTGGATTATAAGTAATGAAATTATCATTAATGACTTTGTAAACAAATTATTACACCGCAAAAAAAAAATCAAGTAGTACCAAGTTAATAAAAATGTTGTATTTTTTATTTCAATAATTTTTTTCCTTGACTTCTGGGGCGGCGAAACATTATTGGCCCGGGGCGCCAAATTTCAAAATACGCCCCTGCCTGTGGCACTCCGAGTAACTCCGCTACTACAGCACTCTTGGTACTATATAAACTCACCGCATTGCCCTAAAGCCTCGGCCACAGCCAGGTCCGCTACCTGCGCGTAGCTGTCCTGTGGCACTCCGAGTAACTCCGCTACTACAGCACTCTTGGTACTATATAAACTCACCGCATTGCCCTAAAGCCTCGGCCACAGCCAGGTCCGCTACCTGCGCGTAGCTGTCCTGTGGCACTCCGAGTAACTCCGCTACTACAGCACTCTTGGTACTATATAAACTCACCGCATTGCCCTAAAGCCTCGGCCACAGCCAGGTCCGCTACCTGCGCGTAGCTGTCCTGTGGCACTCCGAGTAACTCCGCTACTACAGCACTCTTGGTACTATATAAACTCACCGCATTGCCCTAAAGCCTCGGCCACAGCCAGGTCCGCTACCTGCGCGTAGCTGTCCTGTGGCACTCCGAGTAACTCCGCTACTACAGCACTCTTGGTACTATATAAACTCACCGCATTGCCCTAAAGCCTCGGCCACAGCCAGGTCCGCTACCTGCGCGTAGCTGTCCTGTGGCACTCCGAGTAACTCCGCTACTACAGCACTCTTGGTACTATATAAACTCACCGCATTGCCCTAAAGCCTCGGCCACAGCCAGGTCCGCTACCTGCGCGTAGCTGTCCTGTGGCACTCCGAGTAACTCCGCTACTACAGCACTCTTGGTACTATATAAACTCACCGCATTGCCCTAAAGCCTCGGCCACAGCCAGGTCCGCTACCTGCGCGTAGCTGTCCTGTGGCACTCCGAGTAACTCCGCTACTACAGCACTCTTGGTACTATATAAACTCACCGCATTGCCCTAAAGCCTCGGCCACAGCCAGGTCCGCTACCTGCGCGTAGCTGTCCTGTGGCACTCCGAGTAACTCCGCTACTACAGCACTCTTGGTACTATATAAACTCACCGCATTGCCCTAAAGCCTCGGCCACAGCCAGGTCCGCTACCTGCGCGTAGCTGTCCTGTGGCACTCCGAGTAACTCCGCTACTACAGCACTCTTGGTACTATATAAACTCACCGCATTGCCCTAAAGCCTCGGCCACAGCCAGGTCCGCTACCTGCGCGTAGCTGTCCTGTGGCACTCCGAGTAACTCCGCTACTACAGCACTCTTGGTACTATATAAACTCACCGCATTGCCCTAAAGCCTCGGCCACAGCCAGGTCCGCTACCTGCGCGTAGCTGTCCTGTGGCACTCCGAGTAACTCCGCTACTACAGCACTCTTGGTACTATATAAACTCACCGCATTGCCCTAAAGCCTCGGCCACAGCCAGGTCCGCTACCTGCGCGTAGCTGTCCTGTGGCACTCCGAGTAACTCCGCTACTACAGCACTCTTGGTACTATATAAACTCACCGCATTGCCCTAAAGCCTCGGCCACAGCCAGGTCCGCTACCTGCGCGTAGCTGTCCTGTGGCACTCCGAGTAACTCCGCTACTACAGCACTCTTGGTACTATATAAACTCACCGCATTGCCCTAAAGCCTCGGCCACAGCCAGGTCCGCTACCTGCGCGTAGCTGTCCTGTGGCACTCCGAGTAACTCCGCTACTACAGCACTCTTGGTACTATACAGGGTGTCCCTAAAACCAACTTTTATATGATCAGGGCTGATAGACCAGCTCATAAGAACCTAGATTAAGCAAATTTGACCTCAGTAAAAATCTCTTAGTTTTCGAGATATTGACGTTTTTGTAAAACTCGTGCTAAGTGATACCCTGACTCGGTGTTTTGAGTGTAATTGCTAAAATATCAAGTATTTTACAAATCTGTATTTTGCTATGTGTGGCCAAATAACTATGCTATTGAACGTATTTTCTATTTTTGCTAATTTATTCATGCTGTGGACACAGTACAATAACAAAAAAAAATTATTCGATTTTTTTCAAATTTCACCTCTGACTTCGAACTAGCGTGGTGAAAAAAAAATGTACCAACATAACCAGGCACTCAACGTAAAAAAATTGCGCATTTATTGTAGTTTCTAAAATGGTATAAAATTTACTAAACACTGTAATAATTTTTGAAATAATGATATTTTGCTACAAAATTAACTGTCTGCCGCCTTCATCTCATACGATCCGGTTGAACTAAGTTTGCACCTGGCGTGCTTGACATCACATACAAATTAGGTGCAAACTTCACGTAATCGTCAATATCTCGAAAACTAAGAAATTTTTATGAGGTCGATTTTACTCAGTCTCGTTTTTTATGAGCTGGTTTATCAGCCCTGTTCGCCATTTTGTAAAAGTCGCGAATTTTGATAGCCTGGATCAGTCTTTCGAAAGTCATGACTTCAAATTTCAGTATTTTCTTAATCTGCTTTTTGTAAAACATTACTTAATAATTATGCTATCATACCTTTTCTGTTCGAAATTCAAATTCTGGTACGAAATTTAACCAATGGAGTATTGTAGTATAACCTCCTTTTGAATTAAAATGCTATTATCTTAAAAACTACGGTGTCTGTCTAGTGTGTAAAATCTTACTATTTTAAACTACATTATTTTTTTTTATTTTAGCATGGTAAATTTGTTTTAAGTATTACGCGATTCAAATCCGAGGTCATATTTTGAATCACGTAAAATCTAATCTATTTTGATAAGGTATGGTAGCATAATTATTAAGTAATGTTTAAAACAAAAAGCAGATTAAGAAAATACTGAAATTTGAAGTCATGACTTTCGAAAGACTGATCCAGGCTATCAAAATTCGCGACTTTTACAAAATGGCGAACAGGGCTGATAAACCAGCTCATAAAAAACGAGACTGAGTAAAATTTACCTCATAAAAATTTCTTAGTTTTCGACATATTGACGATTACGTGAAGTTTGCACCTAATTTGTATGTGATGTCAAGCACGCCAGGGGCAAACTTAGTTCAACCGGATCGTATGAGATGAAGGCGGCAGACAGTTAATTTTGTTACAAAATATCATTATTTCAAAAATTATTACAGTGTTTAGTAAATTTTATACCATTTTAGAAACTACAATAATTGCGCAATTTTTTTACGTTGAGTGCCTGGTTATGTTGGTACATTTTTTTTTCACCACGCTAGTTCGAAGTCAGAGGTGAAATTTGAAAAAAATCGAATATTTTTTTTTTGTTATTGGATTGTGTCCACAGCATGAATAAATTAGCAAAAATAGAAAATACGTTCAATAGCATAGTTATTTGGCCACACATAGCAAAATACAGATTTGTAAAATACTTGATATTTTAGCAATGACACTCAAAACACCGAGTCAGGGTATCACTATGCACGAGTTTTACAAAAACGTCAATATCTCGAAAACTAAGAGATTTTTACTGAGGTCAAATTTGCGTAATCTAGGTTCTTATGAGCTGGTCTATCAGCCCTGATCGTATAAAAGTTGGTTTTAGGGACACCCTGTATAAACTCACCGCATTGCCCTAAAGCCTCGGCCACAGCCAGGTCCGCTACCTGCGCGTAGCTGTCCTGTGGCACTCCGAGTAACTCCGCTACTACAGCACTCTTGGTACTATATAAACTCACCGCATTGCCCTAAAGCCTCGGCCACAGCCAGGTCCGCTACCTGCGCGTAGCTGTCCTGTGGCACTCCGAGTAACTCCGCTACTACAGCACTCTTGGTACTATATAAACTCACCGCATTGCCCTAAAGCCTCGGCCACAGCCAGGTCCGCTACCTGCGCGTAGCTGTCCTGTGGCACTCCGAGTAACTCCGCTACTACAGCACTCTTGGTACTATATAAACTCACCGCATTGCCCTAAAGCCTCGGCCACAGCCAGGTCCGCTACCTGCGCGTAGCTGTCCTGTGGCACTCCGAGTAACTCCGCTACTACAGCACTCTTGGTACTATATAAACTCACCGCATTGCCCTAAAGCCTCGGCCACAGCCAGGTCCGCTACCTGCGCGTAGCTGTCCTGTGGCACTCCGAGTAACTCCGCTACTACAGCACTCTTGGTACTATATAAACTCACCGCATTGCCCTAAAGCCTCGGCCACAGCCAGGTCCGCTACCTGCGCGTAGCTGTCCTGTGGCACTCCGAGTAACTCCGCTACTACAGCACTCTTGGTACTATATAAACTCACCGCATTGCCCTAAAGCCTCGGCCACAGCCAGGTCCGCTACCTGCGCGTAGCTGTCCTGTGGCACTCCGAGTAACTCCGCTACTACAGCACTCTTGGTACTATATAAACTCACCGCATTGCCCTAAAGCCTCGGCCACAGCCAGGTCCGCTACCTGCGCGTAGCTGTCCTGTGGCACTCCGAGTAACTCCGCTACTACAGCACTCTTGGTACTATATAAACTCACCGCATTGCCCTAAAGCCTCGGCCACAGCCAGGTCCGCTACCTGCGCGTAGCTGTCCTGTGGCACTCCGAGTAACTCCGCTACTACAGCACTCTTGGTACTATATAAACTCACCGCATTGCCCTAAAGCCTCGGCCACAGCCAGGTCCGCTACCTGCGCGTAGCTGTCCTGTGGCACTCCGAGTAACTCCGCTACTACAGCACTCTTGGTACTATATAAACTCACCGCATTGCCCTAAAGCCTCGGCCACAGCCAGGTCCGCTACCTGCGCGTAGCTGTCCTGTGGCACTCCGAGTAACTCCGCTACTACAGCACTCTTGGTGCTATATAAACTCACCGCATTGCCCTAAAGCCTCGGCCACAGCCAGGTCCGCTACCTGCGCGTAGCTGTCCTGTGGCACTCCGAGTAACTCCGCTACTACAGCACTCTTGGTGCTATATAAACTCACCGCATTGCCCTAAAGCCTCGGCCACAGCCAGGTCCGCTACCTGCGCGTAGCTGTCCTGTGGCACTCCGAGTAACTCCGCTACTACAGCACTCTTGGTGCTATATAAACTCACCGCATTGCCCTAAAGCCTCGGCCACAGCCAGGTCCGCTACCTGCGCGTAGCTGTCCTGTGGCACTCCGAGTAACTCCGCTACTACAGCACTCTTGGTACTATATAAACTCACCGCATTGCCCTAAAGCCTCGGCCACAGCCAGGTCCGCTACCTGCGCGTAGCTGTCCTGTGGCACTCCGAGTAACTCCGCTACTACAGCACTCTTGGTACTATATAAACTCACCGCATTGCCCTAAAGCCTCGGCCACAGCCAGGTCCGCTACCTGCGCGTAGCTGTCCTGTGGCACTCCGAGTAACTCCGCTACTACAGCACTCTTGGTACTATATAAACTCACCGCATTGCCCTAAAGCCTCGGCCACAGCCAGGTCCGCTACCTGCGCGTAGCTGTCCTGTGGCACTCCGAGTAACTCCGCTACTACAGCACTCTTGGTGCTATATAAACTCACCGCATTGCCCTAAAGCCTCGGCCACAGCCAGGTCCGCTACCTGCGCGTAGCTGTCCTGTGGCACTCCGAGTAACTCCGCTACTACAGCACTCTTGGTACTATATAAACTCACCGCATTGCCCTAAAGCCTCGGCCACAGCCAGGTCCGCTACCTGCGCGTAGCTGTCCTGTGGCACTCCGAGTAACTCCGCTACTACAGCACTCTTGGTGCTATATAAACTCACCGCATTGCCCTAAAGCCTCGGCCACAGCCAGGTCCGCTACCTGCGCGTAGCTGTCCTGTGGCACTCCGAGTAACTCCGCTACTACAGCACTCTTGGTACTATATAAACTCACCGCATTGCCCTAAAGCCTCGGCCACAGCCAGGTCCGCTACCTGCGCGTAGCTGTCCTGTGGCACTCCGAGTAACTCCGCTACTACAGCACTCTTGGTACTATATAAACTCACCGCATTGCCCTAAAGCCTCGGCCACAGCCAGGTCCGCTACCTGCGCGTAGCTGTCCTGTGGCACTCCGAGTAACTCCGCTACTACAGCACTCTTGGTACTATATAAACTCACCGCATTGCCCTAAAGCCTCGGCCACAGCCAGGTCCGCTACCTGCGCGTAGCTGTCCTGTGGCACTCCGAGTAACTCCGCTACGACAGCACTCTTGGCACGTAACGCGCGGTCGATCGCCGAATCCAGCCGACGCAGTTGTTCTGTGGACACAATTACACATTTAACCAACTTCAATAAGCAGGAGAATATGTCTCTGCTTAGAAGGTTGGTAGAAGGGATCGAGTCAAAAAATGCTGGCTTGATGTTGCCAGAGAGTTATGCGAGGCAATTTGTAGATGGCTATTAATAATCTGTACTGATTCCATAGATTCCGAAAATGTCATCTGCGATTTTTGGTAACGTGCACGAACTATAGGTGGCAGCACTAAACGACAAAAGATACACGGGTGTATAATAAAGGAATCTATAACCCCTGTCAAAGTCAATATTTAAGTGTCAATGTCAAATATAATAAGTCGTAGCTACACTGACGTTAATCGTCTTTCATCGCGATAAATTAACGGCGTTTCCGTCAATGTGGCCTCAGCATGAGAGGTTACTTGGCGGCACCAGTTGCCAGTACCTTCGTCGTGCACGTTCCTTATACATATCATTTTTTATAGCGATACATTAAAAAAAAATAAAATCAAGCTCAAAAAAGGTAGAAATATAGTACATTACACAACTAGGGTGGTAATACAAAGAAAGGCCGAGATCGCAGAAGTTTGTGGCCCGAGCTGCAAGCGAGGGACGTAAATATGCGATCGAGGGCTTTCTTTATTACCTCCCGTGTCGTGTACATCATTTTATGTCTACACTCGGCCAGAAAGCGGCTTCTTCCGTACGCGTAGCGTGCGGAAAAAGTCACTTTATGGCCAGGTGTGGCATAAAAAGATTTTTTTGAAGGTCAATGCCAACGTCAATATTTGGAATAAACGTAATCATTTTTTCATAGCCCACCTGGCACCTACTTACCTGGTAAGAGGCCAGCAGCGGGACCGACTTCAAAAAATCTTTTCTTTCTTTCTTTTTTGAAGTCGGTTTAACTTTTGATTTTCAGTTTAAAACTAATAAATCACCTGTTGTCTTATTTGAGTCAGTATTTTGTTTTTATTTGAGAATCACTATATTTTTTTGTGTGTAGAAGTAATATAGAGGATGAGAGCCGCACTCACCATGATGCGTGAAGGCTTTGACGGCAGTCTGCGCCTGTTCGGCCCTGGGGGCGCTGATGGTGACGGCGGCCTGCGGCTCCAGGGCCCGCGGCGGCGGCGCCGAGTGCGTCGAGATACGCGTCGTCGTCGGCCGCCGCAGCCTGCAAGCGGACGATAACAATCCCATCATTACCATTAGACGACCGCTTTAGCTTATTTGGTAGTGACCCTGCCTACGAAGCGAGAGGTCCCGGGTTCGAATCCCGGTAAGGGCATTTATTTGTGTGATGAGCACGAATATTTGTTCCCGAGTCATGGATGTTTTCTATGTATTTAAGTATTTGTATCTATTAAATATATCGTCGTCTAGTATCCATAACGCGAGCCTTATTGAGCTTACTATGGGGCTAGTTCGATTTGTGTAAGATTGTCCCCTAATATTTATTTATTTTTTATTTATTTATTTATTACCATCGAAGTATCCTCGCTACTTAAAAAACTGGATAAGTGCGAGTTACACTCGCGCGGAGAGGGTTCCGTACGTTCGAAACAATATAACACTATACTTTACTGCACAGACTTCTTATAGGTTTTCCTACAATGTATAGGCGCATGACTATTTTTCAAAATTCCAGGTCCAGTAGTTTCGAAGATAAGGGAAGGAATGGTCAATTTTTGCCTATTGTTTTAAATAACTTCAAAACTATTTATATAAAAATTATACATATTTGAGATTGTCACAGTGAGCCCTTTCATTTAATATGTCACGCGATGTAGTTTGATAACTTTTGTTATTAATTTTCTAGTTGACCCCCCAAAAGTGGCCCCCCATGATTAAAATTTATATATTTTCGAGAAACATCCGTGTTTGGGTCATTAACCTTAATATATTTATCAAATTTCAACTCGATCGAACCAGTACTTTCGGAACAAATTGGCTGTGACAGACACACACACGAGTGATCCTATAAGGGTTCCGTTTTTTCCTTTTAAGGTACGGAATCCTAAAACCACGATGTTTCTCTATAAGTTTTAATGCGGGTAAATTACACCACATTTTTATGATACATATACAAGATGTCCCTAAAACCGACGTACATTCGAAAAGAGCTGATAGACCAGCTCATAAAACTAGAGATTAACTAAAATTTGGCCTCGTAAAAATCTCTTAGTTTTCGAGATATTCGCATAAGTCAAAGTTCTTTATTCTTCAATTTAGGGATATTAAAATACACCAATGAATGTAAAGATTTACCACCAGCTCCAGTGTGAAACCTCTAACCCGAGAAAAACCGGCGTAAGAAACTCAGCGACGTATATTTTTTTAAACGGTTTTATTTAACTTACCGTGTTTGTGTCAAGTTTGTAAGTTTGTTTGGGTCAAATCTTGCGGCAGCTTTTTCAACTACTTCTACTAAACCGATTTTTATGAAACTTTGCACACAGATTCTGTTTCCGTGACAATACAACATTATGATAAATTCAAGGTGGTTTGATGATGGAGTCAGGAGCTGGAGAGTGGAACTCTTCAACCGTTACTACTAACTCCATCGAGCGTGGGCTCATTCGCTTGGTATTGACGAGCCCGATTCGTTAAACCTGGTGACGAGGATCTGATGATGGAGTAAGGAAGTAGAGAGTGGAACTCTTCAACCGTTACTACTAACTCTATCGAGCGTGGGCTCATTCGCTTGGTATTGACGAGCCCGATTCGTTAAGCCTGGTGACGAGGATCTGATGATGGAGTCAGGAGGTAGAGAGTGGAACTCTTCAACCGTTACTACTAACTCTATCGAGCGTGGGCTCATTCGCTTGGTATTGACGAGCCCGATTCGTTAAGCCTGGTGACGAGGATCTGATGATGGAGTCAGGAGGTAGAGAGTGGAACTCTTCAACCGTTACTACTAACTCTATCGAGCGTGGGCTCATTCGCTTGGTATTGACGAGCCCGATTCGTTAAGCCTGGTGACGAGGATCTGATGATGGAGTCAGGAGGTAGAGAGTGGAACTCTTCAACCGTTACTACTAACTCCATCGAGCGTGGGCTCATTCGCTTGGTATTGACGAGCCCGTTTAGTTAAACCTGATGACGAGGGTATGATGATGGAGTCAGGAGGTAGGGAGTGGAACTCTTCAACCGTTACTACTAACTCCATCGAGCGTGGGCTCATTCGCTTGGTATTGACGAGCCCGATTCGTTAAGCCTGGTGACGAGGATCTGATGATGGAGTCAGGAGGTAGAGAGTGGAACTCTTCAACCGTTACTACTAACTCCATCGAGCGTGGGCTCATTCGCTTGGCATTGACAAGCCCGATTCGTTAACCTGGTGACGAGGGTCTGATGATGGAGTCAGGAGGTAGAGAGTGGAACTCTTCAACCGTTACTACTAACTCCATCGAGCGTGGGCTCATTCGCTTGGCATTGACAAGCCCGATTCGTTAAACCTGGTGACGAGGGTCTGATGATGGAGTCAGGAGGTAGAGAGTGGAACTCTTCAGCCGTTGCTAACAAGCCCTTAAAGTTTGGTCTCATTTAATTAGTATTCACGAGCCCTATACGTTAAAGTTGGTGTCGAGGGTCTGAAGATGGAGTCAGGATATGAAGAGCAGATAATGTTCAACCGTTTATAGTACCTAACCCCTTCAACCAAACGGTTGGTCGTTTGGTATTGACGGGCCCAATACGTTATACATGGTGACGAGGGTCTGATGATAGAGTCAGGAGCTAGAGAGTTTAACTCGTCAACCGTTTTTAGTAACCCTTTCGAATTCAGGCTCATTTGGCTGGTATTGATGAGTCCAAATTAAGCTTGCTAACGAAGGCAATGATGATGAGTCGTGAGGTGGACAGTCGAAATCCTCACCTGTTACTATTAACCCTTTCGAGTTTAGGTTTTTTGGTTGATAATAACGGTCGGCTGATGGAATCAGGAGGTAAAATATGGAAATCTTCAACTGTATGTTGACTGTATGTGACTGTTGATTTTAACGTTACTTAATCCCAACGAGTTTTGTGTAATTCGGTTTGTATTGACAATTAGTCTGGTACGTTATACTTAGTGCCAAGGGCCTGATGACGGTGTGAGAAAACGGAAAGTAAAAATATTAAACTGTTACTAGTAACCCCAAACCGTAGGCGTATATCGTCACAGTGTGGCAAGGCGAGCCCATTCACGTATTTACAAACACCCAAATGCCTTTAACTCGGTCCTTATGCTTGCGTAAGTGCAAGGTACATTGGGATAATATGCGTAGTTGGTGATACGCAGAAAGTTACTCTGCAGCTCCGCAGTATTGAACGTGCAATCATCGGTTTTGCACCCTGAAACTCGTCATTGGTACTCGCAAAAATGAGATGAGACTTTACCTTTAAAATTGATTAGTAGCTTTCGCTTTCTAATTCAATCATCAGTTCCTCGACCCCAAGTATAAAGTATTGGAGTCATCAATGCCAACCAAATGAGTCCAACCAAACTAGAGAGGGTTACTAGTACCTACGTAATGTTTGAAAAATTCTCCTGTTCAGCTCCTGACTTTCTTCGGGCTCACAAAAATGACATGAGGATAGTTCAAAATAAGGAATAGTTTGCGCAATGGTTTTTAGTCATAAGTTGAATATTAAACTAAAAACTAGAAAATAAAAATAGGTAAAAAAACTTTTTAAGTTAAACGGTTTTATCTTATGTTAAAAAATGTACCAAAAAGTAGAAAATAAATTTAGGACACAAAACTGGATCTTTTCGAGATTTTGACATCTGTTAGATGGACAATCGTCCAATAAGCGGAATAATTAATAATCTGGGACTTAACATACTAAATAAAAACGTGGGGCGCATTGTATTTGCATCTATCTACCTATATCTCTACATATTATGAAACAATATATCCGCCCGCATCTGTTTGTCTGTCCGTATAAACATGAAAACTGCTGGACTACGTTGATGTGGTTTGCACTAACTGCTTGATACTTTGAGATGGTTTTAGAACAGTTACTTTGCTTAATGTGTCTATTACCTGTGTGTTATAATCCAGGCAAGGCTGCGGGTGTTATTAATTACGTAAATAGGAAAACTCATATTTGAAAGCCTGTCCAAAGGAATATTATTTAAAATTGCGCCCCACGTTTTTATTTAGTATGTTAAGTCCCAGATTATTAATTATTCCGCTTATTGGACGATTGTCCATCTAACAGATGTCAAAATCTCGAAAAGATCCAGTTTTGTGTCCTAAATTTATTTTCTACTTTTTGGTACATTTTTTAACATAAGATAAAACCGTTTAACTTAAAAAGTTTTTTTACCTATTTTTATTCAAAACAACCATACAATATCATAACTTGACGGCTACTACACAGTTTTTTTTTTGCACAGTTGGTGCACTTCAGGTTAAAAATTAATTAATCATACAGAACAAAAAACCGATCTGCACCACTAAAATAACTCAACACTTACATGTGCTTCTCCTCCCGATCCACGACCTCATCCCTCGGTTCCTCCTTTTTCTCTTCCTCCTCCTTCTCCTTTTCTTCTCTCTTCTCCTTCTCCTCGGTCCGTTCCCTCTCTTTTTCTCTCTCGGCGCTCGCCGCCCGCTCTCTCTCGTCCGCGGTGGACTTCTCCGAAGCGTCCGATGGATTACGAGAGACGTTTATACCTGAAATAGGTTTTTGGAAGGTTAAATAATAATAATAT
Organism: Eudemis profundana; assembly: GCA_947034925.1. NCBI lineage: Eukaryota > Metazoa > Arthropoda > Insecta > Lepidoptera > Tortricidae > Eudemis > Eudemis profundana. Next base: position 16,387,677 of record OX344816.1, on the reverse strand, counting down.
ATATTATACTGGTTAGAATAAAATAAAAAAGGAAATAACATTACATAAATATTGGTAGCATTGATGATATAGACGTATGTTTAACTCTAATGGCATAGTATAGTTAGTTATGATTACTTGATGTTCCACGTGTTAACTTAAACCATATTTTTTAATGTTGTCTTCGGTTGCCACAATGACTAACTGCAAGTAAACATTCTAAACTACAAAAGACAAACAAGCGTACGATAAATATATTTAAATTTATTTTTCATCACACTTGCTCGAAAATGGTGTCATTACACGTAGGTTTTGCGGGCCGTAAATGACCTATTACGCCCTGGGCGTAATGGTTTTCTTTTTAAATTTGAAACGCTGGTTCTGTTTTACTCTTATTTGTCATTTTCAAAGGAAACGCCAACTTACTTTTTTAACTTTTATTACTGAAATATTTATTTAAAGAGAACTGTTATTGCAAATACATGTAAACACATATTTCTGTAACATTAATTAAATGTTTAAATATAGTATTTCAGTATTTTGCAAATATAAAATAAACCATTTTTAGTCTTTACCGCTATGGTTTCCGAACGTGACTTGACGTTCGCATTGTCTATGAAATATGTCACTAATGTCACTGTCAGTTTTACAATTTTATGTAAGGTTATTTTAATCAGATTTCCTCACAAGTGTGATGAAAAACATTGTGTGTGCCACGGGCGGTAAAGGAATTACAAACTCGTGTTATTAAAGCCCTCGGCTTCGCCTCGGCCTTGTAACAAACACTCGTTTGTAATTCTTTACTTACCGCCCTTGATACACAATGTACTATTTAAGCCGTCCATTCACAAATTTTACAGAATCAAACTAGAGAAAAAGTGAAACGGTTTTGTAAATAATGCAACTGACACAAGTGTTCGGTTGTATTAAATATTGATTCTCCATCTTATCATGCGAAGTGGCAGTCATAACAGTGAGATAACAATGCGATTATATCTGGTCAACAACAAATTAATTAATTTCATATTTCAGTTTGAATGTATCGTTACCTTAAAGCAACGCGGAGTTTTTAGCGAGCAGCCTTTTGTAAGAGGCGTTGACAAAGCACTAAATAATTAATAATCTCCCCAGATGTTGCTCCTACAATGGCAATGCTAACGCCATTCTAGGTTAGTGCTAAATTATTATTTTTTTTATACAACCAGGGTGGCAAACAAGCGAACGGCCTGCCTGATGATAAGCAGTCACCGCAGCCTATAGACGCTTGCAACACCAGAGGCATTACGTGCGCGTTGCCGACCCTTTAAGAACCTATTCATGTACGTTTCGTACTCTCCTGAAATGAATTTAGGTGACCGTCAAGATGGCGTACATCGTAAAGATATCCAGAATCTGATGCAGCCAATAAATAGGACCCAAATAGTGCCGACGAAACACCTAGGTTAAAAAAATAGTACCCTTAATCTTTCTGAAATATAAGGCCTGTTCACGGTGTACGCTACCGGGCGTCAAGCTGGCGTACACCGCTAGTATCTCTGGAACGGCTTTCTTTTTGGCATATATATCTGAAGATATCTACGGTTTTTGGAGACGCTTTATATCTCAAAAAATGGTACCCAAATAGTACCCTAGATCCCTAAAATTTCAATTCTCTAACTATCGTAGAAGCCGTTTTTTTTTGTTTATTGTTATTAACATAATTCTTCTAAGTCTTCCTGTAACTGACAATATATGGATCATAAGATCTGAAATAAATGATTTTAATTAATTTTTTAATTATTAGTAACGTACCAGAGTCATCAGTGGAACGGCTGGCGGAGTGTTGGTGTTGCGGCGTGAGACTGGGTTTCTGTTCCGCCAGTTTGGCCAGGGGACACTCCTGAATGTTCTTTACCCATCTGCGGTATAAAAAAATTAACATTTATTTATCTAATACAATAAAACGAACTTTTACGAACTAACACAATAGTACATTACACAACTAGGGTGGTAAAATAAAGAAAGACCGAGATCGCAGATACCTCCCGTGTTGTGTACATCATTTTATGTCTACACTAGGCCAGAAAGTGGATTTTTCCGGAAGCGTAGCGTGCGGCCGACAGCCCGTTTCGGCCTAGCTTCGGCAAAAAAAACGGGTTTCGGCTTAGTTTCAGTTTTTGCTACCATCCAGTCGAAACCGAAACTGAATTTGAGGGGCTTCGTCATGCAATCGGAACATATTTCAAAAACGCAGAGAATTTATTTGAAATAAGAAGTTATAATAATTTATAATTAATGATTACTCTAAATATCGGAGACTAAATGATTAATTTGTTATTCAAAAATTAAGACTGACTGATTATGATTGTATTTTTCTTTCTTTCCATTAAACATGCCCTTATATGGAAGTTTCGGTTTCGGTTCTGGTTTCGGCCGAAACTGAGATTAAAGCCGAAATTCGGTTTCGGCCGTGAAAACTAGTTTCGGTTGGACACTACTTGTATGTATGTATGTAAACACTTTATTGCACATAAAATCATACAGAAGCAGTACATAAATCAATGGTTATGTACAGGGTACAGGGGTCGTACTTTTCATGCCGTTGACAGGCAAATGACGTCAACCTACATACAGGCTGATTTAGTTAAGGAATTACATTGATTTACCGTTACCGTAAATTACCGGTATCGTTTAAGTTATGAATTAATAACATTTTTTTACTTTCATTGATTGGTGTCAATGGTAGTAGACATTTTGTAAGTAAAAATGTATACGTCTGTGTTTTTTATTTTAACGGAAAATTGGAAATATCAATCGGATATGCGATTTGATATATACTTATCCGAACGTATCATATTTATGCGGTCGCTTTTATATCAAAATGCGTTTCTGATTTATTTGCCAATTTCCCGATTCAATAAATAAGATAACACAGGCAGACACATCTTGATTTATAAAATGGCTTCTATCATTGACACCAACTAATTACAGTAGTGATCAAATTAATTCATAGCTTTTACGATACCGGTAATTTCCGGCAACAATAAATAAATCTAAAACCTAAAATGAATCATGCTGTATGTAGCTTGACGTCATTTTTACGTCATCGGCATCAAAATTACGACACCTGGTTATGTACAAAGGCGAGCTTATATAAGGGATCTCTTCCAGCTAACTTGTCTTATGATAAGATACATACGTGGCATACTCGGCGGGCGTGTTGGTAGACAATTCGTGCATCTGCACGCCGTTGATATTCATCAGGAAAAACGTGTTGCGCGCCGCCGCGTTCGGCCGGAACAACACCTTGTCCCTGTTAAAATACATTTACTTATATTAAAATAATCTATTTTTTTGTCATAAAACAACTTAACCTTTCGTTTGCGTGGGTGGTAAAAATCGCGGAATCTAGCCTCATTTGCGTCGTATTGAGCAAAAATTTTATCTGTAAAAAAAATGCAAAAAGACTGCCTAAATATGTGGTCAGGATCCTTATCAAACACAGACGAAAGGTTAAACGGATTAAATTTTATTGAGTCCCGACGTTTTGTAACCCTTTTCAGCGTTCGTGGTCGCGGGTACACTGAAAAGGGGTTACAAACGTCGGGACTTAAAAAAATTTAGTAATACACGCGATTTAATCCGTTTAAGTTGTTTTATTACTATGAGTGATAATGAATTAGGTAAGTCATACCATTTAACGAGAGGTGAGAGCGGCGCCTGCTGGCTGGGCGCGGGGATGGGCCGTAAAACGAACTTATCGCCCTCCCGCTGCAGCAGCACCAGCACATCTGTCAGCATCAACGCCTGAAAACACAATTATTTTCATTATTACGACCTCCTTAAAGATGATACTTGATTAACACTTTCACAACCAGATAAACAATAGGGATGACGACTGGGTTAAAAATATATAACTCTATTTAGTTCGTCAGTTAGATTATAGAAAAATATGGGACACGTATTTTTTGGTTTATCAAAATATTAAAAATCGACAAAGTTATAGATCATCAAACTTGTGGAGTGGGGGGGGGGGGCTTGTGACGTCACTCCTAGGTGAAAATTGAACCAAGGAGTGACGTCCCTCGAAACTTCTAAGCAATCTATACTCGTCATTTTTTGTTTGTCAAAGAAAAGAAACAGTTTTTTTAGTCGTCTAGCCCATTGGCTACTTGACAACTTTTTTTCTGTGATATGTTATAGAAAAACCTCTCAATAATAGAAATATTAGTGAAAAAATCACTTCAATATCATAAAAACTCACCGAGATACTACAATGTTAAAATCACATTTTTTGACTTTCCCAAATACGTGCCGAAACGCTTCCTACTGAAGCCCGTTATAACGTGACGTCACGACTCATACGTTGTTTGGAAAAACCGAGAACTTTATTCTGCAACTATGTTAAAACTTGCGTTTATCGTAACGGTTTTATAACAAAGGTTACTATAAATTTTATGGGTTATTTAATGGTATTAATAGTTTTTAATAATTTTATACTCTTAAAATGGACTTTCCCATCCAACTTTGGAGGCTCATAAAAGGCATTTTTTTTTTTCAATGCTTTCCTACGAATTCACGGAAACATTGGGAATCACACCCCTAGTTACACTTTACCCTGGCACAGATGGAGTCATTTGTGTGACGGTGTTTTTGTGGCAGCGTTCTACCTTTACTTTAAAATATTTGCTGCTTTTCTTCTTGTGGTGTCATAAATAACTATATTTTCTTTCTTTCATTACTCACCAGCACAGCTATCTTCTTGTTCCCGTCATGTCTAACAGCTAACTCTCCCTCCATCCGCAGTTGTCGCTGCGTGAGCTCCAACCGCTTTAACTCTTCCCATTCGTTGCCGGCGCGGACTTCCAGTTTGTTCTGGATCGTTCGCAATCTGAAACCAAACGGCGTCAAGTGAGTTGCTGTAGGCGTTCTGTTTGATACGTTGAAATCAAACTTAAATTATGTTAAATACTTTCCAAATCAACTCATAATTTCAACCATGGTTGCAAATCAATATTTCATTCTAAAAATAAACCTTCATTCAAATGCACCAGGTGTACTTTTACGATTGAAATCTACCAGCATTCGGAAAATATGACACCTGAACAACAAAAACGTTCAAAAAAGCTGTTCAATTATTATTTTTATTAGACAGTATATAGTTTCATGTGAGAAAAAAAATTGTAAGTGTTAGACTAAATACTTACAAGTAACAAAAGAGACAAAAGGTTGCGGACCTTCGGAATACAAGCTCTAATAGTCAGATAAGACGAAACGAAAGATAATTCTAAAACTACGTAAGTCATAAAGTTTCATCGCGTTATAAAATCTTTACAACTTCCCTTAAACACGTCAAACAATGGAACAGCCATCATCCAACATACCTGTGGTCATTTTCAGCCGTCCTAATAGCGTATCAATGCTTCAGGATATTGCAACTTCCCTTAAATACCTCAAACAATGAAACAGAGCACAGAGCAGCCATCATCCAACAGTACATACCTGTGGTCATTTTCAGCAGTTCTGATGGCAGTATCGACGCTCTGCAGCACGTCTTTAGCCGTGTCGTGTGCTCGCTTCAGCTGAGCTATATCTTCGTCACTATCGGCGTCTGACTCGCACACTGTCTTCAGGATACCTTCCAGGAGCAGCTGGTATTTCGTCAACCTGAAAATTTACATAATAATGAATAAAAAAAATTTAAAGTGAACATTATAAAATCCCAATCCTTTTCTAGCATCAGAAAGTCTGGATTTTTGGTAAACTAGAACTAGTAAAGTTCAAAGAATTGTAAAACTTAGCCCCATTTAGACAATGCGAGAACTGGCATGCAAGTTTCGCTACATTGCGGTATTTCTTTGACTAACTGAATTCATTGTCCCTCAATAGTCCGCAATGTAATGCAACTAGCATGCAAGTTCTCGCATCGTCTACATTAGGCTTTAATGTGAAAACGGACAGGAACTGATGGTCACTCGGACCGATGAGTTCTCGAGTCACATCAGCCACAAGCTGCACCGATCACCACCTGATGAAGGTTACTCCAGTTCAATGAATGCGAGCGGCAGAGTACCGCTTATGATGGCATTCTTTGATGAAGATCTATCACTAGGGCCGACGAGCTTTGACTTACACCAATCATAAAGCGGATTTTTGGCCTGGTAAAGTTGGCTGGAGTCGAATAGATGCGAGTAGCCCAGTACCAATCATGATGACGTTCTTTGAGGGAAACTTATCACTGCGACCGGCGAGTTTTTGACGCCAGCCACAAGGTGGACTATCTAGTGAAGGTCACTGAAGTCCAGGTCAGGTAGAAGGGAAAAGATCTAGAGGATGATCTCCTATCCGACAGACAGACCTGCTAAAAACACGTACCAAATCATCCGTGGTCGAGTGCTCTCGCAACACTTTCAACGGCCAATTAAGAGACACCGCGAAGGAACAGCCACGACCACTCTGACAAGAGTGTACGACTAAGAAGAAGACTAGATTCCAATGGATACGGGTGACAAAGTACTGGCCATGATGGTGTTTTTTGGGAGAGACCTATGTCTTGTCTAGCAGTTATCGTTTCACCTCTCTGCCATACGCAAGCCAATAAGTACCGCAGCTGCAAAAGTCCACACCGGGGCAGCTCCCCCGCGAAGGAAGTGAGTAAGAAGAGAGCAGCACGGCTGCCCCATATCAAAACCCAGTAGGTCTCCAGACAAATTTTACAAGAGAGCTTAAAAACATTTTTATGTTTATGTTTTACGGCCGTTTTGAAATTTGATCTGGAGCACTTACTATGTTTTGATATGGAGCAGCCGAGCAGTGGGCGTCTTTCAGCTGATGCTGAGAGTTGGCGTCACCTCTGCCACACTATGCAGAGCCTGCATGGAGGAGACAACCGCCCAAGTCATCTCGAATGCCCGGGGTATCTAAGTACCGGGCACACCACCTCGGAACACCGAGGACGCTGGGACCGTCCAAGTCAACAAGTCGGCAACATAAAGGGTCTGCTAGGCTTTCTGGTAGAGTTGGGCTGGCAAGAGTGCCATCGACCCAGCACGCAAAATAGGCGCATATTTATCGTGCGGAAAATTAGCCCGCGTTAACCTACAACCTACCTCTGCCACACGCAAGCCAACAAGTCCCGCAGCTGCAGGCGCCCACAGCGGGGCAGCTGCTCCCGCGCAGACAGGAAGTGGTGCAGCTCCTTATTCTTCCGGCGTCTCTCCCGGAGGGTCTCTAGTGCGAGGCGCTGCCCGCGGCAGAAGCGGGACAGGCACGATGCGTAGCCCGAGTCGCCCAGCTGGAAATTAAACGGTATAAGTCACGATATGAGTCTCTGAACGAGCGGTACAGTGGGTAAAGGTGATAATGACAAGATTGTGTTTGGATCTGTATGTGTAGTGCAATTTATGGAGATTAAGAGCCTTCGCACATTGGGTTACTGGTGGCCGCCACACGTTACGGGCAAGTTTTTTCATACATTTTGCAAAGCATCGGTGCACATCGGGTGTGCTCGTGACTTTATTCGGGTCACAAGCTCCTTTATTGCATTCCTTATGTATTACAGATGCAAGAGTGGCGCGCCGAGCTACGCGTGGCCGCATTTAGTGGCCGATGTGACTAGTGGCCCGATGTACGACCGCTCTAAAGGGCACTTTGAACAATAAAACATCATTTCGACAAGAAATTAAACACATTTGGAATTTAAGTTTACGGCATACAAAGATTTGAGAGCACCTTTAGCCTAATCATCATTCGCTTGCCCTTGTCTCGTTCAATTGGAGTCGGCGCAGCATGTCTGCTTCTTCCATACCTCTGTATCACCCGTCATCTCAGCATTTTTACATCCTTCCTAGCCACTTAGCTCTTTATGCCTAATCGGAGCGATAATTCGTCACTACTTTGAAAAAACTCGTATCTAAAACTTCGTACAAAAGAACGTCAAAAGTTACATATACACTTACTGCGTTTTTACCTGGAGTCAGTATCACACGTATTTTTTTTAGCAATGACGAATTGGTACTGGCGACCGTAACTGCTCAAACTGACCGTACTTCAGGAAGTAATTGGTAACACAGGTACATAATTTATTAAGGCATGCTGTGATAATAGTTAAGCCTAGAACAATGTTAATGATAACATAAGAATAAAATTTAAAAAAATATTACCAATAAAATTGCTATGCCCTGACAGGGTTCATGTTAAACTGTAATTGCCTACTTTAAGAGCTTTATACTAACATGAGTGCAATAAAGAAATTTGATTTGATAATACTGAAAATAACTGTTAACTTACCGTACTCAACATGGCGTCAGCGACCGGCCGTATCTGCACAATATGGTTGCTGGAGTCGTTCCTCAACTTGCGCAGATCCGCGTACAGCTTCATGTGTCTCTCCCTAACTCCGGGCAGGTTGGGGAACAGAGCCCGGAGCTCCTCAGCTGGCAGTAGAGACGGCTGCTTCTCTAGAGGACGCAGGAAGTCCACGCCCAGGACCTTGAGCCAGCGGACGTGGGAGCCCTCGGACACTATCAGTTCTGTTGGAGAGAGAGGTCATCTAGAATTGGGCTGATTATAAAGTTACAAAACTTTCTTAAAAAGCGTTCAAAAGAAACGAGGTTATCAATTCGACCCGTATGTATGTAATATTGTCATAATTGCAGTTTATATACATATAATTTTTTAGATAACTGGACTCCTAATGATGATAATTAGTTATGTTAGATGAAAATAAGATCCCACCCGGAGACGAAGTACAACCGTACTTCATAAGTTAATATCTATCACCGTTTTAAGTTACAACTTGTTACACTTTCATGCAAAAACTGCGTGTTTTAACCCTATTTACAGGCGCGGACGTGGGCGGCGGCGTGTAGCGATAGCGGGCGGCGAAGTAGTAAGATTGTACAAATATTAATAAGTATTATTTTTCTTGATTATTACAAGCATTTAGCTATTGCAAATCGATTCTACATCAAAAATGTGACACTTTATTTTCAGGAAAGTCCCTCGTTACATTCCACCCGGTATATCGTTATGTTTTGCATGCTAAATGATTGGTCAGATATGACTCGACGCTAACTCATTCCTTACCACCTTTTGTAACCATATCTAAAGCAAATAGATAATTCCGTTTGGTTTGACTCACCATGTATGACCTCCTGGCGCTTCCTGAGCCGCGCGGACAGCAGCAGCGAGTCCAGCGTCTGCGGCGGCAAGCTGTCCGCCCACTGCGGCGCCAACGGCTCTTCCTCCTCCGACCAGTCCGATTGGGACGCTGGAACACAAATTATTACGTCACTTCAACCTTTATTAGACGAAGCATTGGCATGTTGGAACATAGAGGTCATCTATACACCAATGTAAACTTAGGTAGCTGGCTTTAAATAAGTGTTTGAGTAAGACAGTTGTCATAATAATAGATTGTCTATTCTGTTTCGATCGCTCCAGCGTGCGGTGCTCAATATATTGGGAACTTGTAATTCTGTATTAATTTCCTGATCCACTGATTCTCCGACATGGTAGCAGAGCGTGTTTACGATCCACGGACCAGGTGGACCGACGATTTAGTGAAAATCGCGGGAAACCTCTGAATGCGAGCAGCACAATGCCGACAGTGGTGGAGATTCTTGGGAAAGGCCTATGTCCAGCAGTGGGCGTCTTTCGGCCGATATGATGAGGATGATGATAAACTTTTATTAACACTTTCACGACCAGGCAAAAAATGGAACAATACCCCACAAAGCGAGCTCATTAGGTGGGTTTGACAGGCCAATAATTTGCAACGCAAAATTGGCCGGCATCTGAGCCAAAGTTACGAAAGGGGTAAACGAGCTGACGAGCCATCTGATGAAAAGTGGTCATTGCCCATAGATACATGCAACACCAGAGGAGCTACCTGTACAAGAGACATGTATACTCGCTCTTTTAAGAGCCCCATGTCATAACGCAACTGCTCAAAGTCAAGCATCATCGTAAACAGTTACAAGTTCTTACTAGGCATAATTAGTGAAGTCTTTGTGAAGAAGCACGCTCTGGAAGGAGAGACATATAGATCACTATTTTAACGTTCTGCTGATGGTATGAGCATGTTTTTTTAAGACGCTGAAAGTCAAATATGTTTACTGTGGCGTAAAGTGGCCAATGGCCAAGAATTTGGGCTGTAGGCCCTAAACGCTCCGCGCTACTGACCCACAGATATTCAAAGATGACTCACTAGGACGTACTCATCCAGAGGCTGTCAGAGGAGGGCGTGCAGAACTGGGAAATTTTAGTATGATAGTACCCGGAATTTCCGGTTCTCTCATTCTAAAATTGCCCGATTCTGTACGCCCTAATTTGTATTTAGCCAGTAATCCAGATTATCAAAGGTTCAAAAATTACTTACCCTGCGGGTCGGCGGGTACTGTGGTGCTCTCGTTGCTGCGCGAAGACAAACTGGAGCTGCTAGAGCTCCCAGATGGCGCTGTAGCCGGACCACCCTCCAGGTCACTGCAAACACCAAACGGTAGTCGTTAAAACTCATATTGACCAAATGAGTAATCAAAACACACACACAATAGCCGATTCTGTTTTTTACAAAGGCTACTTATCCTCAGACACATCGCACAATACTATATAGAAAGAAATGAACTATTTGTCGCAAGAAAAAGAGCTGGCAGCGTTTTATCCAGCAAACTTTGACGATCAATCCTGGGCAGAGAATCTTTAATATACGCGGGTTCAGCGTTTTATTATCGTCATTGTCATCTCGGTAAATATTGTTCAAAAAACGCTACGTAGAATTAACTTTAATAAAAACGCATTATCTAACAAGTTACTGGTATAATTTTTTTTTTTTTTTAATTTATTTCTCACAAACACAGTACATAGTTACACTTTTCATGACTTCGCCAAACTGCGGAACAGTTTGTTGGCGAATATAGCACTCGTTACTTAACCTACACTGTGCACTGTAACATTACTATACTACTACTACTAATGGTACCAGAAATTACATTACTTATCAAAAAACTAAACTTAACTATGAATTTTCTAATAATGACGCTTTTAATTTCTTTTTAAATATCTAAACCAATTTAGTTTTTATTAAAGCGGCTATTGGTACCTTTAGCTTTGGATCGACACGTATAGGTAAACAAATCATAAATTACGTTCGCAATGCTCCAGAAAGTATCAATAAAGATCATTAAAATCATATTATGGCGATTTCTGCTTACTGTAAACACTATTCATCAAACCGATATGGCCTTATCCTTTAATCTCTTCTATACGCAGCACAATACCTGCTCCTGCTCTAAATATAGTGATGACACATGAAGCAAAGGTCATCGTCGAAGGAAGTCCGCGCACCAAACATCGCCCGGAAGCGACGCGTGCTACGCTTTTAGCCCATTCATGTTAGCTTTCCAGTGGAGTCTGGATCTAAACTGCAGCAAACGCGACCTAGTTAAGGCGGGTCTATATCCTTAGCTCAGGTTTTATGGTGCCCCAACAAAACTCTCGTATATTTTATGTGTTTTAGGAGATATAGAAAACACATTATTTCTTTAATAAAGAAATCGTTTGAATAGAAATCTAAATCAAAGCAACGATCAAACAAAAAAAGGAAATAATTAGTAAATCAAAGCAACGACCAAATAAATAAGGAAATATTGATAAAATCAAAACGACTCTAGAGCAATGTGCATCTTGTGCCACGTGCCGAAAACTGATGACTAAGAAACCTTTAGCGCTGAAACACCATTCAATAGGCGTCAATGGTGACATTTAATTGCTCATGTTTACGGTTTTGAGGGAACGGGGCGCATTGTTGATAGTGCGGCGTCCGAAAATATTCTCGCACAAAGGAAACTGCAAACTTTTGGAACAATCAATTGTTACACTTTCTGTATACCTTTGACATTCATGAAGACTCATTCCTTCATCCAACTTTTATAGAAAAAAACTACCGACTTCTTGCATTGAAACTACGACTCGAGCAAATTCACGAAGATACTATAAAAATACTGAATTTGATGTACATGCACCTATTGTTTGAGGAGTTCCCTGAAACACCGAACAATTGAAAATCACGACCACTCATTATAAGATACTAAGATGTTTTGGATGCGACATTGAAAAGATGTCTGTCGGAGACGATAATTGTATCCGAGTTTAGAGTAAGGCTAAAATCTTCAAAAGCGAAATTATACCCGACATGGCAATGTAATTTCACGACGACAACTCGCTCGAGAGCACTCTAGTCTAATCCGATTCAGAACACTCAAGTCGCTTATTTGTTTTACTTATTGATTTATATTGCGAAAGCCGTTCGAGTGCTTAAACCCGTGTCAGAAATTCAAATTTTTGATATGAACGACGGGTAATATGTTTCCTTTTTACGTCAATAATCTGAAAATATCACAAAAAGTTCACAGATGTAGCAGACCAAGTCTACATATTTATATTACTAAGCGAACAAAATATTAACCGATCGATGAATCAGTAGGTACTTTAATCTTATGTGACCCAAGACGCATCCTTGAGGCACACCTTTATAAAATGTCTATGTCGTGCCTAAATATTATTCGCAATCCACTTTTGCAAATCCATTTCCGGTAAAAGCCCCACTGTCCTCTTTTTAACCCACGCAAATAAATAATGAGTTAAAAAAATCTATTTTTAGGTCCCCGAGGGTAACGCACCGAGTGATGGATAACACCGGACACCGATTTGATCGCTATTTGATGGGTTCTAAACGGGAGTCCATACAAACACGTATAAGTGCGGGGCATAATGATCCTCAAGTATAGGTAGGTAAGAAGGTAAATTGGATGAGGGAGGATAACAAATGAGTTGCAGATTAGATTCGACGGCAAATGATGAAGCAATTAAGGTATTGGATGGGCCTGATATTGATATATTGGTAATTATTGGGAAAGTGGTTCAGGTACAACAAGGTTATTTTTAGGCGGTTGATCTTAAGATTGAGGTTTCTCAGAGATGGATATAGGAAGTAAACAAAACAGGGGAAAATGTAGATGTAAAGGAGATGATTAGAAAGGCCTTTGATCAGCAAAGGGATACTAAATAGACCAATTTAAAAAGGTGACGTTCCGTGTGCATTGACCAATACGTCATGTTATAAATTGTTTTTAGAATGCTGAAGCGCTATTATTGTGACATCATTTACTATTTTTATTTCTTGTAAATATTCAACATCAAACTATAATGAATTTTACGGCATGTTCTTTCCACTGTTAGTCGCTAATTGACATATTTTATCATAGTAACAACACAACTATCAAGTTAATTTCTAGGAATACCTCGATTATCTAGATTGTAGTACCATGAAACTATTAGAGATAATTACTAGATGCCCCAGAATGTTGCACACCAGGGATGCTCGTAAACTCGGTCAAGTTTACGCTACTTTTTATCTACACAAACATTCATTACATAAACGATATAATCCAATCAAAAACATTACATATAAAAGGATGCAAGTCTCGCAACGCAGTTCTTCTACAGCAAAAAATGTTTTGAGATGTAATGTTAAACCAAATCAGTACCGGGGGGTGTCCACAGAACTCGATTTCCACCGACTTGCCTATTATTTACCCGTGAAGGATTCTTTGTTTGAGAACTAATGTGTTCCTCCCCGGTTATCTGGGGCCACGGCAGTGCCCCCGCCAAGTCGAGCAAAACAAAGGCACCACCTGGTCCTTTTCTCGAAGCCATTCAGGCCGTTTTCAGCGCTTCTGTAATTTTGTACTGGCTAGAACTGGAACTCTGAATATTCAGGGATATATAGGGCACAATAAAACAAAAAATTATTTTCAATACCATTCAATTTGAACGTGTAGTTTAAGAACGATTTAAGAACACGTCAAAGTTCCTTAGTTTTGTCACTGACTGACTGGTCATGCTCCGTCGCGCGACAAGCGACGTCGCTGCCACTTGTTCTAGCTCGGCTGGACTTCAATCAAGCCCGATGGACAACAATGATGGAGTCTACCGATGACGGATGGATGAATTGTATTTCAGTGATAAGCAACAACCACTAGGGACCACTAGGGACCTCTAAATACGAAAACGAGGACTAAATAAATAACCATCCTAAAGTTAATCAAGATTATGAGAAACAAACCTCATTGCTAAAAAATTTGATCAAATAGAAAAGTACAAGAAAGTACAAGATATTCTTTATTCTACACCACTGAATACAGAAGATAAACAAGGAGATTACGGACATATATATAAATAGCGAAAAAGCTATTTCTTGCAGACAGCCTGAAAGAAAAATGTACAATCTAAATTGTAAACTCTGTAAGGTATCTGTCAATATTCTTGTGCTGCCCACACATTTGATTTTCAAATGGTGTCAAATAGGCAGCTATCATACAGTTTACATTTCCGTTACTTCAAAATTAATAACGTCCAAAGTTCTCTAGTAATGGACCAAAATCGAGAGCACCCTAATGTCCTGTTAACGATCTCGGCACCACCTGCACCTTTGACAACGTCGAGACGAGGGCAACGACACAGACAGACGGACGCCCACACAGCGATTCGACAATACGTAGAATAACATATGAGGTTTATACGTCTTTACACTCTTCTAGTAGTGATCAAGTTGAATCAGACAATGAGACAACGCGAGTGGGAGATTTACCGTATGTTGCCGAAAAAGTAAATGTTGTAGACAAAGTTAGGATACCTAAACATAAAGAGAGAAAGACAAAATGCAATCTTAAACTGAAACATTCCTTATAAGAATTTTTTGTCGTATTAAAAATAGCGCTATTCCAATAAAGTTGCAAAATAAAATATATCAAAAGCTGACACCAGCAAGTACTTATGTTGGATGGGTTCACTTAAAATTCCCGAGAGTTAGACGCGGGAATGTAATCAAATTCCTTGGATTGGATCAAAGCAGAGAATCTTGGGTTTCAGGAATTCTTTATTATGTCATAACATTCGAGCGAAGTTGCTTGTTACATGAAACATTTTAGATAAAATGTGCTTAGCATATTCACAGTTTAAAAAAACATACAGTCCAGCACTCACAGCAGACAGCCACCTATGACATGCCATGATGTGCGATGTCATTCAAACCATGCAAATGATATCTCAGTTACTAATACTACGCATGGCGAATATGGCGATGTATCCAAGTTCCAGTCTGTCCCGTTGCTCACTAGCGGTGGCACGATTATTTTATAAAAATGTTTTTGTTTGATAGTTTCTTACATAGTATATTTTATGTCGGTGGATCAAATGTTTCGGTTAAACGTAACGTATTCGTCCATAAAAGAGACGGTATCTCTCCTAATAAGAATTCTTGACTGGCTGACCGTTGATTAGACTAGAAATAAAATTATGCACCAAAAACAGTGTTTTTGTAAATTTATTCCCCAGCTAGATTAAACAGCGGATCTAAAAATTAATTGAAATTCTGGGTTAGTATCAGGTGGTCAAAAACGCAAGTGGTCCACAGCGTGAACTCACCCAAAAATCACTTGGGCAAATCTGCAGACCGTCGAATATGCAATCGGTCTATGAAGCAACTCGTCACAAAATCATTTCGTCCACTGTCATATTATCAACTCGTCTTAAATGCATGCGGTCTAAATAGCTGATCGCCGATAAAGCAATTCGTCGAAAATACACCCACCCACAGCGTGAATGTGGGCCACTTGCGTATTTGACCACTAGATACTAAGCCGAAATTCTTACGGTGACACAAGTTGTACCCTTAAAATTTTCACACTGATTATTCTCATTCATAATATATCCTCATTCAAAATTACGCGCATATAGACTTGGCAGCAACCGAAAATGCTACTAAAGATTGACTTTTTCCTGATACCATGTAATAAAATGTCTTGAAACCCTTTTTAAATCAGGAAGCACCAAAGGCTATTACGAAACGCTACGTTCGTTTCGTGTCTCGAGACATTTGTGCGCTGCGTTCCAATTTTATGGCAATTTCGTTCCATAATGATCCGAGGTCGGCCGCCGGATCAGATATCGGGGAAATGTTGGCATTTTTACCAATAACATGAGATTAAAGGATAAACTCATTCTCTTTCGTATTTCGCTTTTTATCGAATCATTGCTTTTGAACGATACGAGAGCAAATCCTACTAATATTATAAATGAGACCAAGTCCTGGATAGGATACAATTTTTATCCCATTAGGAGTTCCCTTGGGAATCTTGGGATAATAACGTCACTAATTTAGGGACATGTGTTAATTTTTACTCTAATATTACACTCAATAATTTCGCAAACTTAGTGTTGTTGGATGTGACGGTAAACTTAAATTATCTGACCGACAAAATGTTTGATCCTCCACCTAACCTAGTGCATTTTAAACTTCTTTGATAAGGGCACTCTAGGTTAGGTTTTTTAAAATTAATTTTACATACTGTCATTGTAATAAGCCTTACTGTATGAAACCAAATGAGTATGTTGTACGTAAATAAAGTCGTTATAGCTGGTCCGCATCTACAACCGATGTGGATAGGGTTGCCAGATGGCTGGACCAAAATATCTGGACAAAATTTTAAAATTTCGGGATTTTGGGCTGCACGTCGGGAGAAGTATGAACACAATAAAACTTCTTTCTAGGTTCCGTTTGCAATTTTGTCTGGACTTTTTATATTTTGGCCGGAATCTGGACATGACATGAGATATCGGGAGAATCCAGACGAATCCCGACCATCTGGCAACCCTAGATGCGGACGCAGTGTGGCCACGACCGCTCTGCCAAGAGCGAAGCGACAGAGAAGAAGAGCTGATATACCTCTCAGACATTGTCCTCCTAGCCAGCAGACTGACCGCTGGCGGCTGCCGTCCTGCAGGCAACGACACGTTCCGCGACACTCGCGGCGGCGCTTGCGTCGCCATCTTTGCTCACTAAGCGTCACTCACTGTTCACTAACCGTTCACTGTTCACTTAGTGTCACATAGTCACTTGTGTATTCGTTGACTATTGAAGAGTAGAGAATAAGGTTCGGTTTTTAAGACAGCATTTCACCAATTTATATTAGCTTTAACGCTCTGAAATTCAAATGTCGAAACGTTTTAAAATTTTTCATCACACTTGCTCGAAAATGGTGTCATTACACGTAGGTTCTGCGGGCCATAAATGGCCTATTACGCCCTAGGGCGTAATGGTTTTTATTTTTAATTTGAAACGCTGGTTCTGTTTTACTCTTATTTGTCATGCTCAAAGAAAACGCCAACTTACTTTTTTAACTTTTATTACAGAAATATTTATTCAAAGAGAACTGTTATTGCAAATACATGTAAACACATATTTCTGTAACATTAATTAAATGTTTAAATAGTGTATTTCAGTATTTTGCAAATATAAAATCAACCATTTTAAGTCTTTACCGCTATGGTTTCCGAACGTGACTTGTCGTCTTGATCATCATCATCATCATCTTCCTGCCCTTATCCCACTTTACGTGGGGTCGGCACAACATATTTTTTGCTTCCATTCTCCTCTATCATTCGTCATCTCAGCACTCACTCCTTTCTTTCTCATGTCTTCCTTCACACAATCCATCCATCGCTTTTTTGGCCTACCAACTGCTCTTCTGACTTGTCGTCTTGATATACAGGGTGAAATTTAATTCACTGGCCAAATTGAAACACCCGAAAGAACTCGAAAAAATATTAAACACGTGTTTTTTGTTTTAATATCGCTCAGTACATTTTTTTTGAAAAAAATCATCATCAAGTTGTCCTTAAAATCTCGTACGTTATGGTGAACTGTCAAACTACCCACTACACCCGCTTTCCTTATCAGTTAAGGTCATTGACAACCCGCCCCTCCCACAGCTTGCAATCATGCCACCATATTATGAACCCTATTGCAGCGAGATAAGACGCTTACCTACATAAGTTGCTAATTTTTCCTTCATAATTTAACGGGCTTAGGACCGTCAAAATGCAAAGGCATTTTTTAAATCTAAAATGATAAATCTGACTAATAGATAATTAACAAAAGGTCCGTGGTTTAAAACAATGAGTAAATTTTAAGTCGGGAATCTTTGCATTCAGGCGTATTTAAAAAATTTAATCAACTTATGTACATTTGATTAAAAGTCGACACAATTAAACTATTTACATAATCACCCTCGGTACTTACTGAAGCAAGTATTAGTTATACTGCAATAGATGTTCAAACTGTAATCCACGCACCTCCAAACAAAGTTCGGCACGCTTATGCATATTGTTTTTTAATTTGCGAAGCACTACAACGTTGTTACGCACTTCGTCAAAGGCACGCACAATTTTACGCTTTAAATTGTCGCACGAGATGGTACATTTGGATTCAATCCTTGCCTCCGAAGGCGCGGAACTGATTCCAACTGGTATAATCTTTGTGCACCACGTAAACATTCACCACTTAATAAATAACACCGCACCATTTCGTAATATTCCCGGTTCGAATACATTTTTTAAATCTTAGTACGCGCGCGACTATTATTTTACGGTTGGCGAGTGACGAGTGACTAATCATTTGCTATGTTTACCTCTAGCATGGTTTAAGACTACCCTCGTTTATAAGATTGATAAAATTGCCTACCATAGCAATAGTGTTGTGCTATAGTGGACCCTATTGCTACGATATAAGGTTTAGTGTAGGTTAGATAAGGGTTTTGTTGATGTTGTTATTAAAACATACTACTAGGTATGTTTACATTTGTAGTAATAGGGTGACCACGACTCGTGGAAAATATAAAAAAATTGAAAAATGAAAATTGAAAAATAAAAATTCTTTTTTTTTCGCTAAATAGATTCCTTAAGTGTAACCTAGTGTCAGGAAAAAATTTGGCCAGTGATTTTAATTTCACCCTGTATGTCACTAATGCCACTGTCAGTTTTACAATTTTATTTAGGTTAAGTAAGGTTATTTTAATCAGATTTCCTCACAAGTGTGATGAAAAACATTGTGTGTGCCACGGGCGGTAAAGGAATTACAAACTCGTGTTATTAAAGCCCTCGGCTTCGCCTCGGCCTTGTAACAAACACTCGTTTGTAATTCCTTACTTACCGCCCTTGATACACAATGTACTATTAACATTTTAATTTCTAGGAAGAAGTGTAATGCCAAGAATAAATATCGGGAAGAATGAGATGTAACGAATTTTCAAGATATTATGTAAGTAAGTGGACTAGGTCTGTTAATAAGGGATCATCTACGCATAGCAGTAGTATTTACTCAATAATCAATATCCTTCATAATATCAGAAAATTGTTATTGACTTAAAGAAGGACTCAAACATATCTATACTCGCATTACAAAATCAAAATAAGTAATCCATATACATATTTTTTCATATTTCTTCGTGTAAGTAAATGACTTAATTTTGTGAGTTTGTCTATCTTCTTTGATATTAGTTATTCTTTTTCATTTGCTCAAAGGTTAGCTGGAAGAGATCCCTTACAGGGATAAGTTCGCCTTTGTACATAACCATTGTTCTTTTTACTGTTTCTGTATGATTTTATGTGCAATAAAGTGTTTACATACATACATACATATATGCCAGAACTGATGAGATGAGCTAATAAGGCTGCTTTATTATGTTTTTAACATAATAAACGCGATCATCAAACCTGCTGCTCACAGGTCCATCTAGTGCCTACACGACCTCATTAAAAAGTTATCTATTCTTCCTACATTGCCTATGTCCCTATTATAGGCCGCAAGGGCGCGCGGAACACAAGAGAATGCACCAAGGCAAAGCTATTCTAGCCACGCTAAGACCAACTTTAACCCCTTATCATAAAGCCTATCAGTACACAGGCATTAGTACAAGCGAAAACCACTCTTAATTGTATAACCGTTAAGGCTATGGATTGAGTTGTTCGATGTATGTCTAATTTAGGCGCGTGCGCTGGTTATGGCCATAACATCTCAATAAGAATCGATCAAAGCTTTTTCTGGCGTCTGCGAGTTGCCTTCCGCGGTTTTTGAAACGTAAAGAAATCATTAGAAATATATGGAACGTATAAAATAAAATCATAGAGTGAGTCAGTTTTGACAAAAACATAAAACGACGAATATAGGGACTTGACGGAAGTATTCTAAATTGTAGAATGATCATTAATGTCGTAAATGCATTACATTTTTTTTTATTTCAACATCAAAAAAATGAACGTTAATCTCACTAATAATGATACGAAATAGCATCTTATAATTTACTTAGGCCTGCCATCTCCAAAATTTGACACCTAGGACAAAAAGCGTATTTTTCGCAAACCCGGAATACAAATGAAACTCCGCCCGGACGTTTCCCGGACGCTCTCTAAACTAGGACAAATCCGGGGAAACCCGGACGGTTGGACAGCCCTAAATTTATTGAATCCGTAATGTTGATTCTGCCTATCACCTTGTGTTATTTGCCAGTTGCTGTACAATCCCCAGTTACGATCACTTGAGCAGAAAGCGTCACATTAAGCACCGAGGGATTAAATCTCGTTTACCTGCTAGTTACAATTATAATTAAACCCAATTAACGTTGCCCCTCGAGCGGCAACGCGAATCGTGTCAATCCGAGTTAATCTCGCTAACATAACTAAAACACTATTATTACCTTCAAAACTATAACGCATTATGTTCAGTATCTAATAGTCCTAACTCACCCTTGTCACTACTAAATTGAGTCTAAGATTGCTTGCTTTCGATGGGATTTGAGACGCTTTTGTTTCAGAAGAAAATTATTCTTCAATTAACTAATTCAAAGATTATAAGTGAAATAAATTTTATGGACTTGGTGCTAAAGATCATATTGCGTTGGAAAGTAGAAGGAGAAAATGTAGGTAACGGTGGGATAATTCTTACTGTTTTTGAACATTACGAATATATTTAACTTAAAAGACGTGAAGTATGAGTGGCTTACGCATTATTTAACGTGATACTTCTTTTTGGTGTCTGCCGTTTTGTGGACATAATTTATAAGTATAAAAATTTCATTTCGTCGACATTTTTTTTTTAAATGTTCATGATTTTTGTAAAGATCTTATAGTAACTATTAGGTTAGGTTTGTTTTGTAACAAAGTCAAGGAGAAGCTGTTTATGAAAATAGTACATTACACAACTAGGGTGGTAATACAAAGAAAGGCCGAGATCGCAGAAGTTTGCGGCCCGAGCTGCAAGCGAGGGACGTAAATATGCGATCGAGGGCTTTCTTTATTATCTCCCGTGTTGTGTACATCATTTTATGTCTACACTTGACCAGAAAGCTGCTTTTTCCGTACGCGCAGCGTGCGGAAAAAGTCACTTTATGGCCAGGTGTGGCATAAAATACGTTATGCCACACCGTGGCAGTGGCTTTTTCCGCACGCTACGCGTACCTCGATCGCATATTTACGTCCCTCGCTTGCAGCTCGGGCAAACATCTGCGTTCTCGGCCTTTCTTTGTTTTACCACCCTAGTTGTGTAATGTACTATAGACAGCGGCGCCCAATGGTTTCAAGCGTGTTCGGTGCCGTTCTTTCCGAGTCGAAATATCATGCATTATGCATCTCTAAAATCATAACTAACCAACGTTTTAGCGTTCCGCGCTATAAATAGTAAAACGGTACGGTCGTGGAATTCCGTCAATGTCCGACTGTCTGCCTGACTCGATTAGCTCCAAACTAAATATATCTATAGCAGCCACATTTATTAACCGACTTCAAGCCAATTATATCTTCTTTTACAACTGTGTACATTATTTTACGTCTACACTTGGCCAGAAAGCGGCTTTTTCCGTACGCACAGCGTGCGGAAAAAGCCACTGTATGGCCAGGTGTGGCATAAAAAAATGAAAAAACTTAAATGGATTACACCTAAGGAAAATGACTGAATGATTTCACACGCATTTTGGATGTTGTCTCGTTGTCATAAGTTTCTCTTTCTAAAAAACTAACGTTCGAGTCCGACCACCGGACGGAACACACCGCATCCGATCGTCTCTCTCTCTATCGCATAACGCGTGCTCTTTCTGGTCGCTGGCTAAGCCCCCCCGGAAGAGCAAAACTACTACTACTAGTAGTAGTGTACTAGAAGCCGCGCGGCGAAATCGCGAAGTGAGCCACTTCTGGTATCACTATAGTCGTCAACTTTATGATACATTTAAAAACATTTCAATTCTAAAAAAACGTTGAAATATTCTCCAACATCATCTTAGGGATTTAGACTACGTGATCTACGCTTAGTGTCCCAAATATAACTAATTGATTATCTTAATTAATTGTTGACTAACACAACTACTGGCAATACATATTTAGGTATAATTCTTGAATATCACGTATTCGTTGTAATTAATTCCCTTATCACAACATACCTACAGATGTGGTCAAATTATTACTTTTTAATCGATCTAGTTTAGTTCACACACACAACGCCAATCTAAACAGTATTTTAGAGACCCTTAGAGTAATTCACTATTTCTTCGTCTATATCAGCGGTCGGCAACCTGTGGCCCGCGGGCCTCATTCGGCCTTTGAACCGCTCACTTGCGGCCCTATATTCCGGTCTGTATTGCCGTCGCCTTATTCCGAATAGTATAAAATCACAAATGGTTAACAAAATGCGGCCCGCGTCAATTCCTTAGCTACTATATGGCCCTTGGCTGCTAAGCGGTTGCCGACCGCTGGTGTATATAATTAAATTATCAATAGACAAAAAAAAATACAAATTACTCGAGTGCTCATTTTCTGCCTTTCGGATTAAGTGGATATCCAAGGTATTCCACGCTACTAAACAATGCAATAGTACATTGCACAACTAGGGTGATAAAACAAAGAAAGGCCGAGATCGCAGATGTTTGATGTGAAGTAAATATGCGATAGAGGTCATAGAGGGCTTTCTTTTTTACCTCCCGTGTTGTGTGTGTACATCATTTTATGTCTACATTTGGCCAGAAAGCGGCTTTTTCCGTACGCGCACTTGATGGCCAGGTGTGGCATAAAAACCTTTACTAATCCACTGCAGCAATTTACGAACTGCTATCACCAGTTCTTAATATCGTCGACCGTAGGCTGAATTACGGTAAGGGACATTGTTTTGCCTGTCCCTTACCGTAATTCAGCTTACGGTCGACGATATGGAGTCAAAATACTCGCGCTCGCAACTTCGGCTTCGGATCACGGCAGCATTATTTCGACTGCGCACTGATTCACGGATCTAATTATACATATTTATGACGATATTAACGCCATAATTCTGAATCGGCCTACTATATCGGACATATTTATATGACAAGCTACAATATGTTTAGGTCATTTCGGCTGCCCTATATCAAAACCTAGTAAGTGCTCCAGATCAAATTTTACAAAATCTTTTTTGTAAAATTTGCTGATTTACCAGCTTCTATTTCTACTACAGAAAATGACAATTCTCTTCTATCTACAGTTTTATGATTTAGTACAATTTTATTTCTGATAAAAACTCATATTCAAACGAAGAAATAACCACAATTATTAACACACAAAACCTGCACAAACCTAGTATAATTATCCCGTCCGATAACTTTCAAAATAAACTTTACTTCTCACTATCACCAAATTACCGAAACTATTCTCTTCAAGCAGATTCCAAACTTATCCAATAAGTCAAACGCGCGCTGCCACCGATCGGCTTTACACATATGTATGTATGTACGTTTGTACGACGGTACCGTCCGCGGCGAGGTTCAGGCAACTACTGAACGCCGAGCGGCGGGAATCGTTTTCAACGAAGTGTCTACAGGCGCTAGACGCAGTACTAGGAAATAAGGCGTTTAGATTGTTTATGGTTTTTCCTATGATACTAAACAATAACCGCCTTGATCGGAGATTAATAAGTTCGAAACATACATGGTAGACGTCATCGAAGATCACGGTGAAACAAAGATTAGTGGGAGGATCAGTCCTTTGTCCAGCAGATGGCATCACTTACCACAGCTACTATTGGTGCAATAGATTTTTTAATACAAGCTTATTAAGAATTCTTAATCTTCATCCGTTATACAGGGTGTCCCTAAAACCAACTTTTATACGATCAGGGCTGATAGACCAGCTCATAAGAACCTAGATTAAGCAAATTTGACCTCAGTAAAAATCTCCTAGTTTTCGAGATATTGACGTTTTTGTAAAACTCGTGCTAAGTGATACCCTGACTCGGTGTTTTGAGTGTCATTACTAAAATATCAAGTATTTTACAAATCTGTGTTTTGCTATGTGTGGCCAAATAACTATGCTATTGAAAGTATTTTCTATTTTTGCTAATTTATTCATGCTGTGGACACAGTACAATAACAAAAAAAAATTATTCGATTTTTTTCAAATTTAACCTCTGACTTCGAACTAGCGTGGTGAAAAAAAAATGTACCAACATAACCAGGCACTCAACGTAAAAAAATTGCGCATTTATTGTAGTTTTTAAAATGGTATAAAATTTACCAAACACTGTAATAATTTTTGAAATAATGATATTTTGTTACAAAATTAACTGTCTGCCGCCTTCATCTCATACGATCCGGTTGAACTAAGTTTGCACCTGGCGTGCTTGACATCACATACAAATTAGGTGCAAACTTCACGTAATCGTCAATATCTCGAAAACTAAGAAATTTTTATGAGGTCAATTTTACTCAGTCGCGTTTTTTAAGAGCTGGTTTATCAGCCCTGTTCGCCATTTTGTAAAAGTCGCGAATTTTGATAGCCTGGATCAGTCTTTCGAATGTCATGACTTCAAATTTCAGTATTTTCTTAATCTGCTTTTTGTTTAACATTACTTAATAATTATGCTATCATACCTTTTCTGTTCGAAATTCAAATTCTGGTACGAAATTTAACCAATGGATCCCTTTGAATTAAAATGCTAATATTTAATATCTTAAATGTCTAGTGTGTAAAATCTTACTATTTTAAACTACATTATTTTTTTTTATTTTAGCATGGTAAATTTGTTTTAAGTATTACGCGATTCAAATCCGAGGTCATATTTTGAATCACGTAAAATCTAATTTATTTTGATAAGGTATGATAGCATAATTATTAAGTAATGTTTAAAACAAAAAGCAGATTAAGAAAATACTGAAATTTGAAGTCATGACTTTCGAAAGACTGATCCAGGCTATCAAAATTCGCGACTTTTACAAAATGGCGAACAGGGCTGATAAACCAGCTCTTAAAAAACGAGACTGAGTAAAATTGACCTCATAAAAATTTCTTAGTTTTCGAGATATTGACGATTACGTGAAGTTTGCACCTAATTTGTATGTGATGTCAAGCACGCCAGGTGCAAACTTAGTTCAACCGGATCGTATGAGATGAAGGCGGCAGACAGTTAATTTTGTAACAAAATATCATTATTTCAAAAATTATTACAGTGTTTGGTAAATTTTATACCATTTTAAAAACTACAATAAATGCGCAATTTTTTTACGTTGAGTGCCTGGTTATGTTGGTACATTTTTTTTTCACCACGTTAGTTCGAAGTCAGAGGTGAAATTTGAAAAAAATCTAATAATTTTTTTTTGTTTTTGTACTGTGTCCACAGCATGAATAAATTAGCAAAAATAGAAAATACGTTCAATAGCATAGTTATTTGGCCACACATAGCAAAATACAGATTTGTAAAATACTTGATATTTTAGCAATGACACTCAAAACACCGAGTCAGGGTATCACTTAGCACGAGTTTTACAAAAACGTCAATATCTCGAAAACTAAGAGATTTTTACTGAGGTCAACTTTGCTTAATCTAGGTTCTTATGAGCTGGTCTATCAGCCCTGATCGTATAAAAGTTGGTTTTAGGGACACCCTGTATGTGGCTGTGTATCAAAAAAGGGTCCTTATGGCGACCATTAGGATTATCATCATAATTCATAACCTATATGCCTACGATATGAGTAAAGGTCAACCCCGAATCATGCCAGGCGAGAGAGGGATAGATTAAAACAGAAGGAGAGAGACAGAGAGCGACAGAACCATGATGCCGAATCCCGAGTCCCAGGTCTAACGACATCAACCCGGTGAAAAACTTGGAACGCAGCTGGTAGAAGGCAGAAAGCGATAAAATACTAGGAAAATAACCGTAGAGCCAGCAAGAATTAATTCTACGAAAATTTCATTGTCATTTACTCCATCACCACGCAAATACCCCCCTTAATGTCACCCCATAAGCCTCATAACCGTATAGTAGAAGCGATAAGGGGAAATTTCCTAGGTATTACAGGGCGGGCGCGCCTCGGAGCGCCAATATTGACTGATACACACTCAAGACGTAAACGCCGTTAGTGCCAATGGCCCTTACGACCTTTGAGTGTATATGAAGTTATAATATTGTGAGTGGAAAATTAAAACTGCTGCACGTGGAGGCTTCGTTGTTTACCTTCAGGTTATGAAGCACGATCGCCAGGGATGTAAGAAGCGAATTGCACTTAGAGAAAACGATTTCCTGAAGCTAAAAGAAAACATAATAGTAGGCTTAATTAAAAAAAACAAAGAGAAAATTTAAAACTTAATTACCGGAGCTCAGTTCAAATTGGGTGGCAGAAGCATGGCATGGTATGGCAAGCAAGCCTTTAGTCTACCGCTGTCAAAATTTTGCTGTTATACAAGAAACGTCGATGCTTTAAACAAAAAGTTCAATTCGATTGTGACGGATAAGGCATACGGGTTAAACCGGGACACACAAATAGACTTGAAAAAAAAAAATACTGAACTTAGAATTCATAAATCGAAAAAAAAATACAAATTCTCGAGTGCAAATTTTCTGCCTTTCGGATTAAGTAGGATATCCCTGGTATTCCACGCTACAAAATAACCCAAATCTAGAGTCCCACCGAACTTTCGGTTTCGGCCTAGTTTCGGCTAAAGCCGGTTTCGGCTTAGTTTCGGTTTTGGTTGCCATTCAGCCGAAACTACGGCTTAAACCGAAACTGAACTTAGGGGTTTCGCGCTGCGATTTCAAAAAACACTGACTAATTGAAATAAGAATTTATAATTTGTTATTTATTAATGATTACTTCAAATATCAGAGAGTAAATATTAATACGTTATTTAAAAATGAGTCAGTCTTCATTTTTAAATAACATATTAATTATTTACTAATGATTATGATTTTTAGGATCCCATAGACTAAACTATAAATGCTAACTTTTCAATGTTATTTAGTCTATGACACTCTCTACTCAACTATAATATTTATTATAATATGCTTTAGACAACTATGATAATTTTGAAAATAGAACTTTCAAATTCAAAAAAGTGTATCCTTGTGTAAAAACCTCCTTTTAATGCAAATTCGATGGCTAAATGCGTTTCAGAACGTAACACCTGTCAAATTTGCCTCTACTTAAACACGCTCCTGCCACGCGATTGGTGCAATTAGTCCTGTAATGAGCCAATCACAAACCGCTTTACAACCAATGCTGCCGCTCAATTGTTTTCGGCCTTTAAATAAAACTTTGAATGAATAGTTTTAGTGGAAGTACGGTGATTGTGATAGTTTATTTGTTTGCTTGATGTTGTTTTAGTTGACTCATAGAAAAAGTATTGTATACAATAGTTACATATTTAGCTCTTAAAGTTCTCGTACCTTATATAGGCCACTCGGCAAGCCTCGTGGCCTAAACACGGTACTCGACTTTAAGAGGAAATAGTAAGGTCGAGAGAATTGAAAATTAGGTATTTGTAAAATGTGTCGCTATCCCGCACTGCCCGCCTCTCACCCGCAGAGCGCGATAGAGACAACTGCAGCTTGGACCGAAAATAACTTTTAAAATTTCATGAAAACAACGTTTCGTAGTCCCCTGATTTCTTCCCCAAAACTTAACCTATTTAACTAATTTTTTCATTAAACATTAAAGAAAGGCTTTGGCCGTGTTCCTATGTTTTCCTTTTTTTTAATATTCTAGTCAAATTTGTTTTCTGGATGTGTGAACACAGCGGAAAATCTGGCATTTTTTTTAGGATTTTGAAGGTTAATATCTCTTTTGAGAATCAATTTATCGTAAAAAGGAAAACATAGGAACATATCAATAGTAGCCATAGATTTTTGGACAAAAAATGATTGCTCTACTGGCATTATCCAGGGAGGAAACAGGGGACTACGTTTGTATGGAAAAACTGCCCTCCTGTTTCCTCTTAAGAGCCTTCATTATGTTACGATTGTATAAAATACTATTTCCCACGACAACATGACGTTATATGGAAGTTTGGGTTTCGGTTTCGGCCGAAACTGAGATCAAAGCCGAAATTAGGTTTCGGTCGGACACTACCCAAAACCCTCCACTAATCCACTGCAGCAGTATATTCGCCAACTGAATTGCGGTTTTCCCTGCAGAGGATTAGTCCTCAGCTCGCGAGGAAATCCCAGAGGAAATCTGAAAACGCTGAACTGGTCTTTAGATGCCATCGACAGCTCCAGTCCCGAATATAAATTTGTAACGAAATTTCCTTTTATTCTAAAAGTGACGTTAGTTCCGGATGTGAAACAAAAAAATACATTAAATTTATAGCGAACCAGCTATCCCGGCGAACTTCGTTACGCCTCAGACTTTTATTTTTTAAATGTTTTCTGTTATTCGGGGCAGAGACAAACCCAAAAAATCAAAGATCATAAAAATCGGTCCACCCGTTCTCGAGTTATAATATCGTCTGCTGACAAGATGGCAAATACCTACTTAAAGCAAAGCTCGTATCTCAGTATCGATTTACTAATCAGATACGCCCTTTTGAAGAACAGTGACAGAAGTTTTAGTGAGTTTTGATTGTCACCAGGCGATATAAATATGACAAAAACTGGCATTTAGCTTCGTCTGCGTTATTCCCGTAATTAACCCAAGGGAACTATTTACCGGGATATAAAGTATCCTATGTTTCATTACTGATCTTGGTCTACTTGTATGTCAAATCCCAATCAATATTTTTTATTAAATCATTCAAAAGATAGTAATAAATAATATGACTCAAGAACAGAACTTGAGTCCATCATACAAACATTTGCCATTACCAGGATTTGAACCTAGGACCTCTAGTTTCGTAGACGGTGTCACTCTCACTAGACTATGCCTCGCCAAGTTAGTTTCCGTGCTGAAATCATCGAAATATAATGTTTGGAAAAATAACGTCTAACAAAATTGACGTTGAAAGTTGCCCCACAACGCCCACTTTTAAAAATCAATACGTCTTATGTATAAAGTGGTATTAATAATCAACTTAATGTTTACTATGTGTGAATCTAAAATTACCAATGACAAATATTATATTACGTTTTCTGGAAACTTCATTTTTGAATAGGTTGCATATTGTTTAAAAGACGAAAATCTGTGATTGGTTAAAAAGCTACTGACGTGAGAATTTCATTTGCCGCTACAGTTTTTTCTTCAGTACTAAGTCCTAGCTCCGCCCCGTTATTACTTATTCCGTGGGGCCGATTTTGAGCTTCAGCTACGCTTCCATACTTATTATATTTCGATGGCTCAAATGCCAATTTTTATGCCAACATACAGTGTGAATTTTATTATAATGTTATTATGAGAGCGAAGTTTATCATCAGAAACAGACATGCACTTTATAGGAGTTTTATTGTAGTGCGGCCTTTGGGAACTTCGCGTTTACGACTCGCGCGTAATAGCTTTTCGATGAGTGCCTGAGAGGTTTCTCATTTTAAACAGCGGTGTATTTTTTTAAATCTTTACCAGGCTAAAAATGGGATTTCCCACTCAGTTCTGCTTTTACATACAATTTTAAAAAAATTGCTGCTTTACTTACTACAGCTTCAATCAAACGTTTACAGGGTTGGGAACCTGAATACCATATAAACGGCAACCATAATGCAAATAGCCATGACTAGGCAAAAATGAGATGCATTTATTTAAAAAAATATCAAATATGACATTCATAGATTTTTTAAATCTTCTTACAAACGCTATGAGTTAGTGACATCCCGCGGCATCGCCCGTTGGCCACAAATTGGCCGCAATGTTGGGTTTACGACGCCACGGCTCGTTAACCGGACGGATGGACGCTAAATCCGGAATGGGTCACAGAGTCATATGTATTTGCCTAGGCTTCAAGACAGACTGGAGAAACATTGACGTTTTCCAGTTATACAATATACCATATATATGCAGAAAGTCAACAAACTGTCTTAAAAACGTATATTCAGATTTGAACCCATTCTTCTAGTCAGGATATGTGGAAAAGGCAGTCCGAAGACATAACTAGCCAGATCCATTTAAATTAAGACGCTTAAACTAACAATCGAATGCGCAAACATTTGACCAATTTTATGATTTTTTGAAATTTTAGGTACAAATTGCATCTCATACTTTTACTGGAAAAATTTGCAGACAGTAGTGGAAATTTTATAAGTTTGTGAAGTTTTTTCATGTCATAATTCACCACGAGTCAAGAAAAGTAATAAATTTTATAGATACCTCAGAAACAAGCCGCCCGAATCAAGGGACGGTTGGAATATTTATTGATGCTATTTGGTCTATCAACAGCGCAGTTTCTTTCCATTTCTCTATTGTATTGTATGTAATAGGCTCGTTGTGATGTAAGTGTTTTCATATTTAAATACCGTTGTCATCGGTAAGCACAATTAGCTCGAAGTTATGCGGCTTCGGCGTAAATAGCTTGACCCCTTTGACTCTGGCTGAGCCTTTCTTTGCTCGATATTGTGGGCTTGTTGGTTTTACGTGTCCGGATATATCTGAGTATACTCTTTCTATTATTTACGGCAGACTATAATCATAAATTTGCATCACGGAGGATACTGGATTATATAAGTGTTGAATTACAATGTGATGACCATGACTATACATATTACACCAGAGCATCTAATCAATGAAAATTTCTTTAACTGAGCGCCTGTAGGTAATACAATTATAGCACCATAGGTAATATTATAATTACAAAATTAATTGTTTGAGTACTTTCACCCATCGAAATATTTGAAACCAAATCAAAATTCTGAACAAAAATAATTTGAATGGACCAGCATAAGCAATGCTCAAAATTTTAAAAGGTCGCTACATTTCCGTACGAGGTTGATGGTTAATTAAACTATTACAATGATTGTACAGATCTAAAATGTTTTCTCGTGTTTTACCTAAATAAATTACTTCGTTCTGTGTTCAGTGCGGCAATAAATGTTTCTTATTCTTCTTATTCAAGCAAACGCTCAGTGACTTATGTATCCCCGCCATTCATTACACGGCTAGCCTCGACGAAACTTTCCACACACGCCGACCTGCCATATTGGCCCATAAACCCTGGCCCAGCCTTCTGGGGAGGGGCGGTGACGTCAGCATCTTACTGTTTGCTGCTGGTGTTTGTGCCCTGAATCGCTAGACTGATGGGGTCTATTCTTGTACAGTTACACTCAATGGTTGTGGTTTATTTCAGAGGTATTGACATTAAAAAAAGATGCTAGAATATTCAAAAGGTCTGAACAATCATTAATATTTAGCAAAAGTACGTTTTCTATCTTTTCAGGGATTCATTTATAGACAAAGGTATATATTATGTATTATCATCGCCTAGTACACGCATTGCTTAGTTTGGGACTAGGTCAATTTTTGCAAGATGTCCTCAATTAATAGTTAAATTTTTATAGTCTTCAACAAAGGAAGCAATCTCTGCCAATCACTTGAACTTATAGAGTAACCGGAAATTGTTTGAAATAAGTTTATTTGCGAAATAATTAACACCGTTTTAGGAAAGTTACTAACTTAGTTCAAACTTCAAACAGAGGTAGTTACAGTAATTACAATACATTTTGCAAAACGCGATAAAGAACATCATAACTAACTCTCAAATATTACTAACCCAATATTTAATGGAAATGGGAAATCACATATTAAGCTTAGGACAACAAAAATGTGTACAAAAACACAACCATTAACAGTTTACATCTAAAGTGCCGAGACAAAACGATTAGCATATTATTCTAAATCCAATTTGACTTTAGCGAGACAAATAATAGTACTTAGTGAATTTTAACAGGCGTGGTTCACTCCGCGATTTCGCCGCGCAGCTACCAAATTTTGAGCGGCTTCGCCACCGACCAGAAAGGGCACCCGTTATGCGATGGAGAGACCATCGGATGCGATGCGTTCCGTCCGGTCGTCGGAGCCGAACGTCAGTTTTGTTAGAAAGCGTACTTCTGTACGTTACGTAGTACTATGACTTACTCTGTGGTAACGATACAATCATCACCGTAACTTTTCCCCTTTCATCCCACGCATAACAAGGTTTTAAGTGGAAACTGCTGACAACCGGACAGCGTGGGGGAGCGCTACGAACGTGCTCGTAGCGGGGTCTACGAGTGCTACGCCGTAGCACCCTTTCAAGATGAAAGGTAAAGTAAGCGAGTTAACAGTTATACTGCATTGTTAACCTCAAATGCTATGAATAAAGGAAAAAAAATCTTTGAGTTTTTCACCTGAGCATTGAAACTTATATAATGCAATTAACCTCTTGCTTTTTCACTTACAGCCCTAGAGATAGAATATTTATGAGCAATATGATGGCATTATTCCTTCACTATATATGCGTAAAATGACACGTAAGATAACCTTACCGTAAATGTTTACAACTTTACTCAACATTTTTAAGTATGGAATCAAATAGACAAAGATATTAGACATTCTATTATACTGTGGTGACGTCATAGCGATGAGAGTGCGGAGTCTCCACATAAATTTGTCATGTAATATGAATTATTATGAATAAAATGAATATGAATATGAATATAAATATGCACTCGTAACTCAGCAATTAAGATTTCCAACAAATGCAATCTGACAAGTATTTTTCCGTCTGGAAAGTGTAGAAACGCCAGCATTGTGTCCGAGATTAAACTGGAAACAAAAGCGCTTCATCCTCAACAACCGTCGGCGGATAACGCGAGAAATAATTTAAAGAAAACTTTGAGCAACTGATGAAAGTCTGACAGAGAATAGATGTTACGCCATAAAGGACAGGATGAAACCTTATTTTTAAGCAAATTATAAAAAAGCTGACAAAGTAAATTTCATTATTACTCCCCATTCAAGAATTAGTACATTACACAACTAGGGTGGTAATACAAAGAAAGGCCGAGATCGCAGAAGTTTGCGGCCCGAGCTGCAAGTGTTGTGTACATCATTTTATGTCTACACTTGGCCAGAAAGCGGCTTTTTCCGTACGCGTAGCGTGCGGTAAAAGCCATTTTATGGCCAGGTATGGCATAAACGTGTTTTTTGGCGTCTTTTTGCTCGACGGTCCCTTCGTGTGCTCCTCGCACTTGGTCGGTTTTTTGTGTCTTATCAACTTCCTTACTATGACCAAAATATTCCTAACTAGCATTTTCCCGCGGCTTCGCCCGCGTTATTCCCGTTATTTTCCCAAAGGAACTCTTTCAAGGGATATAAAGTATCCTATGTTTCAATCCAGGACTTGGTCTACTTACATGCCAAGTGTCAGCTTGATCCATCCAGTTGTTACCCAGTTATTAGGTAACAAACATCCAAACACCTTCACAAACTTTCGCATTTATAATATTAGTGGGATGTGAATGCTGTGGGCAGAAACTAGTATTTTATATCGTGAAAGCACTTAGGTTGACAGCCTTTGGACGGAAAGTGACTTCCTACCGCCTTTTACAGCACCGGAAAGCGCAAATGCGTTAGTGGTTTTGTGTAGGAGCTAGGTAGATAGTAGTTGCGGAAAAAAAAAGAAGTGGGCTGATGTTCGCAAACTGAACGTCTAATTTTGCGCCTATTTTTTACACATAAAATAACGCCTTTAAATAATTGTTTGTCTATGTTTATATTTATGGTGTATGTTAGAACGTTGAATGGCCCGTCTCATAACCCTAATAAATAGAAAAATATCCTATTAAAAGCTCGATTTCTTGGTAACTCCATAGACATTTTCGATAACGTCAGAGACGTCAAAAGTGTGGGTCAAAAAGTTGATTCACCCTGTAATTGCCAACTCAACTCTACCCTATAGCTGCTATTTTCACTCATTAACCGCAGATTCAAAGTGTCGCAGCTGCGGAATTATGGAAATCATTCATAGAAACCTTTTTCTAAAAAATCATTAGTGTTAATAAAGATGTATCCAGATTAAAACAAACAAAGGAATATAGATTATTGGTACCACGACAATTATATTAACAGCAAGATTTAATATAATAGAAGAAGTAAGAAAGTAAAGCGAAACATGAAAGAAAATGGCGGAGCTAAGGTTACCGACCTTAACCAATTCATTGAACTTAAAGCTGAAATATTTCCCTTTACCTCAAAACATGAAACAGATGAATACTTTCGTAATTTAAATAAAAACATCGTTCAAACATCTGTCAATACTCACATTGCCAATAACACAAGAAGTACCGAAATAAACTCAAATGCAGAATCTCAGAAAAAATGTCCAGCACTTAACGATCGCGTATCAAAAGGTATCTGTTAACATCGAAAGGAAACCACCAATTAACCGGAAATTTCCAGTGACTCCAAATGAAAATATAGGACAGCATATGTAAAATCCCCAATTCAATAGATCGATTACGATGCAGCAAACCTGAAACTGACAGATGACCAACATGATGGACAGTTCAAGCGAAATCAGCATTTAGGTTTACGAAGACAGCAATCGACATTCCACAGATAGGTAAACAAACTTACGTCGATTGAGATATTAACACTGAAGGAGGATTAATGGGAGGGAAGCCTTTGAACGCTGTGAATGGCCAATAAACAGAATTGAGATCTTAAAGAGTCGTTGGTTTGCGGAAGTTTCCGGCCAATAACGATCTAAATTCTAAGTTTAAAACGCAAATACGAAGCAAGTCTATAGAAACGATTGCAAAACATGATTAGTAAGTAGTAGTCGATTGGATAAAAATCAAATACGTTTAATTGTAGTAATCGACCATAGAAAGAAGGTGGAGTACCACAGGTCATTATTTTACTTATTCGTAGTATTGCATTTTAGCACCCGAATCTACTTGAAGATAGTTTAGATTCGTATTGACTATAGGAATGTAGTTGCAGTATTGAGTCTGGGTATGGGTTTTACCCAGCAGCTTCAACTAAAATACAACACAGCAATATCCAAGGGTGTGCATATCTTCTTTTCGCGAAATGTTGTGTTGACACTAATGAAGCTTTATTATGAATTCTTAAAAAACTACGTAGCTCGAACTAGGAAAATCCTAGATTCAGATATACAAATTAGCTAGAAACATCAAAGATTTATGTTATGCCACAGCGGATTATTTAGAATAACAAAAATAGCGATTCGCGGTGAGATGTAAACACCCCGGGGCCGGCCAATGTCACTTCCGTGGATTGCGTAATGATAAAACAGGGGAGATTACACATTCAAGGCCTGTATGACACGCACCAAGGTAATGTGACAATAATATCACTGCACTACTATGTGGACCGACGATTTGGTGAAAATCGCGGGAAACCGGTGGATGCGAGCAGCACAATGCCGACAGTGGTGGAGATCCTTGAGGAAGGCTTATGTCAAACAGTGGACGTTTTTCAGATGATGATGATGAATACTATAGCTTTCTCTTTCTCCATTTGCGAACCATTGTATTCTAGATGGTACATATGAAATGGCAAAGCATTGGCGCTGTTAGAGCATGGTATCTTATTAATCGAAGGTACAAATAAAGATGCAATTTATCCATTAACTTCGCTAATTTCCTGCTATGTTTGTTAGGACTTGTGAGAGCCGAATCGTTTGTATTAAATATAAAACTCATAGCTTTACGGTGTCTACAATCAAATCCACCACTATTTCAAAAAGAGGTCAATTAATAAAAACAATTTTGTTATAATGAAACTACATTGCTTCATAGAAAGTAATGGCTTTTCATTTCTTCTTTGATACGAACACAAAAAGTAGTATTCAGTTTCGTTTGAGTTCACTTCATATATTTCGCCCAATTGCCATTTAGTCCAGGTCTCCGATTATTTTTGATACAGTCTTCTACACGAACATAAAGAATAGTATTCAGTTTTGTTTGGGTTCACTCAATCCCTTTCGTCCAGTTCCCATTTAGACCAAATTCCCGATTCACCCAAGTTTACGATTATTTTTGATACCTGTCTATATGGACACTAACAATAGTCTTTGGTTCACAACAGTAATTTATAGAACTTTAGCTTCCAACTAACACTACAAAAGGAGCGTTTTGTTTGGCAAGTTCGAGTTATATTGTGCCGCGTTGTCTTGCATTGCAGCACAGAATGCGACACTCAAGAACAAAAGCCTGCCCCGGAGCGATATGACTCGACTCTGAAAGCGTCACATAGTTCACAATGTGTCTCATTGTAGCAAACTTTAATTGGAACTAAAGTAATAATTTTTAGGATGTATGGGATGAAGCTTCACAACATCGTTATACGATATCGTGGACAGAGTGAAGTGGGAAGACCATTCGGGATGATAACTAGGAAGAGAAAGAGAGATAAGATATAACTGAAGCTACAAAGTCAATCGGAACTTTGAGCGGCCTGAGATAACGGGAACTCATTTATTAATACTAGAAATTAAAACATTTAGAAACACTTCGACAATATTCATAACTTGAACATCGATTGCAATTTTTCAATACATTACCAGTTTATTTGCTGTCCGATTCCTGAGAAGCCATTTTGTTATTGGTTAACTTCACGTCGTTCCCCGATTCATTTTTGGCTATCTTCTACTTTAACAGCGTTCCTTCCTAGCCAACTTCAGCCATAAGTCTATTGGCATCAAATCGCCGCCGTTTAATATCACATTTCTTCTAACTCTAAAAATATACGGCCTCTCACGCTAATAACCCTAAGGATTTTATCCAAACCTTGACGCTTTCCTCGAACCAGCCCATTAGTCATTTTCTCGAAACCCAAGGCAATTATAACACATACCATCGCGAATATGTCAACTATGCGAAAACTATAACTGTGAAATTGGTGCAGATATGAATTCCTGTGCAAAAACGTGGATATTTCATGTTAGTCGTGATTTATGCGTCGTAAGTGTCGCGATCAAAGCGCGGGACACGTGAACGCTCGTGTTTTCGTAGTCGTTGTGGATTAATTGGATCGAGACAGGAATGCGATTTACAATTGAATTCCGATTGTTACATTGACCCGACTTGTCCACGCCCATACTAATCTTTATCTGGACTAGTATAGTTCAGAACATAAATAAGTCTAGAACCAATATCAAGTGTCTTTGTTAACAACTTAACTGAGCTTCACCGTACCACCGCACTTTCAGATCTCTCCACGTTTTCAGTGCCTTTCCTCCAAATTCGATACTTCGGTCTATAATAAGGACGCGAGCAGTTCCAAGTACTTCTATTCAAGTTCAAGACTGAATTGTTATATTATGCGCGCAAGAACACCTGTTGTTTACGATTGAATATGCTGTTTTAGATTTAAGTTTCATGTGATCTTTTAATTTGATACGCAATAAGAAATTTTGTTGTCGTTGTTATCTAAGCGTCCTAAGAATTCTTGGCATGTCGATGATCTTGCAAGTCTGAGCACTATCTAGAAATTTCTTCCAAAATTCGAAACTGAACGGATTTGTAACCTATATCAGCTCGCCCTAAATCCAACGTTATTTTCCGCGAGGTTCGCGTCAATCACAGCCTATCTGTTTATCGCGTCGAGTGCGTTTTAGCCACTGAGTTAATTGATTCAGTCGCTAGGTAGTATCAGTGTAATATTATCCATATACAGTATTATGTCAGGTTGCATAGAAAGCCGGTTTGTGGCCATAACATAAGATAAGATAAATAAGATAAATTTACTTATACCAAATTGCACAGTTACATAAACACATGTAGTATCCGGTAAGGACCAAAATAGGCTGAGCCTGTATCTTGGTACTCACAGAGTCGGTAAACATTCTACACAGGCTGACAGTTACAATATTGGACATGGAAAACAAAAAATTTTGAAAGTGAATTGCTTAATATCTTTTGATAATGAGCTATATAATGCAAAGAGACTTCTCATTTAAGCGTGCTTGTGTCAATGCAAAAGCGACCATACATTTGGACTAAGACGGCTACAGAATGGATACAGCTTGGACCGGGAGGAGATCGCCGGATGAACTGGACGCACATCTCAACGACTGCTCAGATGTCATATTGAATTGGGCTGACTGGAAGTCTAGAAGAAGTTCCTTGCTCGGCACTCTTAGAATGTTGGACCAAACATGCTCTCTAGCGCGTCGCGCAAACATCTGAGCTTGACAATTACCGCCGCTGTGTGGACGACATCAGACGAAACAGACACGACATCGACTACCGAGAACACAAGACCATCAGACAAGAATGAAGGAAAATCGAAGCCAATATGACCAAGAACGCAAATTTAGGCTAAAAAAGAGTATTTTCAAGAACATCCCTCGTAAATGCAGCTAAGGACTTAGGATATCTCTAATCTATCCATCTATCTGTCTGTCTGTCAGTGACCACTGCTAATAACGGTCATGTTTATAAACCGCCCGCGGAATCTCCCGCGCTGTCTGCTTGTTTATATACGGATATATTTATACGCTCGGGTTAGCATTGACACCGTTTCTCACCAGCCCGTAATTCGAGAAGATGGAGTGAAGAAAACTCTCAGAACTACGCAATTCGGGCGTTTGATGTTTTGTAAGGAATCACCGTTGATGAAATCGTTGACGCTTTAATTTGGAAATTCTAATCTTCTTTAGCTCAAAAGGACGGGAACGTAGTCTTATCTTCAGACGTCGTATTTTCACTCTGCAAACATTGCAGTTATCCGCCCGTCTGGAGTCTATTGTCCTCTATTCTACGGAGTTACAATAAAGATCAAGATCTCTCCTCTCCGTTGTCTCTTTCTGCAACATTACAATGGGACGCCATAGCTACGTCGCCAAATCATAGAATTCCACCACAGTCAACAACATGACGGCCACCACTTTAATAAGAAATTAAAGACGAATGACGACGTCATGATCATTCGCCAAAATCGGAGATTTCCATATCCCCTCCCTCTATCAGAATTCTAGGTATAATCTACGGCGGCCTGAATATACCGCTCCACGACTAAGGAAAAGCATCACATGCTTGCTTATCTTAACACGCAATAACATGCAACTCAGGTACCCGAAAACCCGGGTAACTGACTTTATTTAGAGCCGGGTTTCATATTTGACCGGGTATTGCATTCCCTATCCGCGACGCGCCCGGAACAGTCAACGCAGTTTAGAAACTCCTGGTCTATCTCTAATAATGATAATAATTTGTTGCTCGTATAGTTCGACGGTCGAACATAACATTGCACTAAATTTACGGACATTAGCGCTATTAAACACGCTTAAATCATGCGTCCCGGAATGATGGACGATCGTTAAATTTACTGCTTGTGGTGAATCGGAGTGGGGTGGAATTCGGATCAGAGATAAAGCAAATAAGAATTGGAAAAAGAAAAACAAATAGCAACTTCAGATCCCACAGATCAAGGTTTTTTTGAGGAACCTGTAATAGAACGCGATGATAGTCTTCTAAATGTTCCAGCAAATATGACAGCAAGCGGTGATGATCACAGTTAATTTTTATTATAAACGATATACGGTATTGAGACTACACATGATTTAATGTAAAGTCGTCGTCACTCGATAGTCTATCGCAGTAAAAATCAAGTGTCACTAATGATTAATGAAATAAAGAAAAACGCCAGAAAATATAGAACTATTAATATATAAATATATAGAGATGAAATTTGGCATGCAGGTAGACTTGGATTGAAAAATAGGATACTTTATATCCCGGCAAGAGTTCGCGTGGTATAAACCGGAATAAAGCAAGCCAAGCCGTGGATAAATAGTATGAAAAATACGCTTTAAACTTTCAAGATTTTGTCTCATTAGGTAAACAATATACGATGTCAAAGTATATAAAATATATAAAATGAGAATGGTCTCGGGTGCCAAATACCAACAGATTCGTCAATACGCGCGCACTGACAGCGCTCGACATACGGTTTAATTAATATTTGTATACTCTAATCAACGAAGACGTTGATAAGGACAATGTTCTCTAAAACAAGAATAAAATACTGTCAATATCTAAGGTTACACTGACGAATTCATTTAAACCTGGAAGCTATATGGCACGAAAAAGGGCATGTATTGTAAGGCTGCTATTTCTGCAATTTGCATTCCCTCAAATGGGCGACAAGCCTGATTGTTGTTGTTATATATCAGTTGGTTCACAACCGGTGGTCCGCCGCCGACTGGTGGTCCGTCAGTGTCAGAAATATAATAGTAAGTAAACTAGAGGCTCTTGCATTTCATAAAACCTTTGTTGGTTAACAAAAACCAACGTTTAAAATTGTGACGTAATTTTCAGATAATCTGTGACATTGTGGCGTTTGATAATAAGAACAGAGACCAAGTGGTCGGTAGTCGGAGAAAGGAAAGCCACTGATATACATAAATAGATAAACATTCCTCGTGAACAGAGACCAAAGTGGATGATGGTTAGAATAAGGTTGGGAACCAGTGATATACATAAATAGATTGTCCTCGTTGACTGGGCTACCGGCTGAATATAACCGGATGCAGTGCGTCACCCGGGGATGCCGAGCTGGCGCGCCGCCAGCGCCCGGGTGCGCTCCTCCTGATAACGTATACCTGCTTACTAAATAAATTCAGAAGGAATCTAGATAGAACTTGGTCTAGGATTCCAGCGCAGTATAATAGCAGTAACCAGGGCTCGGAAACCGGTATTTGCTCCATACAAAAATACCGGTATTCTTTGCGTTCTTAGGTTTATGATTTCGTTTTTTAACAAGACAATCTAATAATACGAAATCATGACTTAAATACATTACTGAGCTCTACATAAAAATAAAAATACTGTAAGGACAACCTGAACACTGGCTATATCCAACAAAGTTGCACTTAGATCGGTACCAGGACACTCCGATATACACGGAAACGAACAAGCAGACGAAC
Organism: Eudemis profundana; assembly: GCA_947034925.1. Classification (NCBI taxonomy): domain Eukaryota; kingdom Metazoa; phylum Arthropoda; class Insecta; order Lepidoptera; family Tortricidae; genus Eudemis; species Eudemis profundana. The sequence goes on along the minus strand of OX344816.1, from coordinate 16,346,738 downwards.
TTGCAAAGAGCCGACATACCCCACGTCGGCCCGGAACCGTTTTGTGGCACCACTAAACAAAAAGCTTATTCTCTGCTACACAAGCTTTACAAAATTAGGGCAATCGAGCAGTGGATGTCCGCAAAAGGACAAAAGCACTCGAAACTGTGACGTGGTACTTCTGGGACCTCCTGTATAAATTACGTACTTATAAGCGCAGGTGCAAGGTGAAATCGAGAGTCTACAACCAACCAACCGGGAGTGTTCTCCCAGTAATGACCTACGCATGCGAAACGTGGACGTTAACCGTCGGAAGAATCCACCGCCTGAAAGTGGCACAGCGAGCTATGGAGCGCTCAATGCTCGAAATCTCTCTGCGAGATAGAATACGGAACGAGGACATTCGCCAACGCACAAAAGTCACCGATATCGGCAAAAGAGTTGCGCAACTAAAGTGGCAATGGGCCGGCCATATATGTCGCAGAGACGATGACAGATGGAGCCAGCGAGCTCTACACTGGAGACCTCGAACGGGTGGCAGAAGCGTTGGAAGACCGCAAGCCAGATGGTCGGACGACATCAAAAAGACGGCAGGGCGACCTGGAGGAGAATCGCCGCATCAAGAACCAATTGGAAATCCATGCAAGAGGCATATGTCCAGCAGTGGACACATATATGCTGAGAAGCGCAGGTGCGGTCTATGTCCGAAATAAACTTCTAAACCATGAATTTCATTAGACGAAATAAACCTTATAATACCGTTCTACCAGCAAAGTTAAAAAATGGCCATCAATATAAAACTCCCCGATCCGCACTATCTGATATAAAAGGATTCCAATAGAAAGGAGCCGTCAAGGTGAAAAATAGAGAAACCGATATCGGAATGATATATTCATACTATATTTCCCTAGGGGTGCCATTGTCGGAGGATATCACAGCCGGGCTCCTTTCTCTAGTACAGACACAATAATTATGAAACTGTCGAATTTAGCTACAAGGTTTAACGCGCCGAGCGGAAAAGAAGTATTTTCCCAGGAGTACCTAATTTGGCAAACGTAACTTGATAAATAATAAACCAGAGATCGTGCAGCATCTACCGCCATGTATTTATTACATTAAATTGTGTTGTAAAAGTAACCTACCCCTAGGAAAAATGGGAAAAAGAGTAAGGACAAAAGAGAAACAACACTTTTAAGCAATAAATTAATATTAATACGTAAACCGATAGAATAATCATAAAGTACTTAAAAACTGCATCTATACGTCCAACACATACAATTTCAACATAAGGGCAAATCACATTCGCTAAACAACCAAATTTAAAACTTATGTCTCTCTATTAAGATTTATAATTGCTTGCACCTCCCAACTGGCATAAACTTGACTAAATTTTCAACTCTTTGCTAAAGACATAAGGTCGAAAATTGTTTACTAATATATACTTGTATTATTTCATTAGATTTTATACTCTCTGCTCAAGACATAAGGTGGATAATTGTATGATAAGTTTACCGATTGCTTTCAGTACGTAATGTTATGGTTACATGCACGGACAATGCGAGCTCGACAATAGACAATAGTGGTGTCAGCCGCGGCATAGAGGGTGTTGGTATACAGGCTGCATTTAAATACGAATGAACGCATAGAACTGCATTTATGGATGATTTACGTTACGCAAAAGGGACGCAATTTATGAATCCCAAGCCTACCTATGTGTTTGCCTGTCTCATCGTAGCTTTCAAATTCAATTATGGTTTATTTGCAGAAAAAGGGTTTGTGAGGGGTCATAAAGGTTATCCCACCTTTTCCAGCTGTTTTCTGACAGCATGCAAATATTTAATATTAAATCAATAATATACCTGAAAAAGGTTTATGTTACACTTTGCTTAAAATTTACGAATTCTTTAATATTATAGAAACAGTTCAAACCATGTTGAATGTAGTTTACTTCATTAGATCTGATTTCCCTCGGATGCTAATCCAAAACTCATTCAAAAACATGAGGATTTTGAAACGTAATTTAGATTGAGACTATATTTAAGTTTAAATCAGACTCCAGTAAAATACCGTAGCTACCGTCAAAGATCAAATTGTCTTAAACTCAAAACCAACTAAGCCAGTCCATTAAAACTTCAATTCTCGCGCTTAAAAGTCTCCCGAGACAAATCTCGTTACCGCCCGAGTCCTCGCTAATGGAGCCAGAGCACCTGGGCAGGGGGGAGAGGGGGGTTTCTGAAGTTGGAGGATAAATGTTTCGTGTAAATCCTAATTTATCGGCAGTTTGACACTTTAATATTTCAAAACATGACAGGAGATTGAAGACAATAATTTGTAAACTTGCCTGACACGCTGCCGTGTATCCAGATTTGTGTATATTTTGAACTGTTGTAGTATACAATTTTTGTGTAACCTTTCATTATGGAAGTTTTTGCCGGAGGCCTATTTCTAACAGTTTTCATAATGAAACGATAGAAATGCAACTTTTAGTGACGTATAAGATTATATACCAATGCCAAGATGTCTTATTTAAACAGAGAATATCAATATTTTAAAATGCTGGGCTATGGAGTAATGAGATATATACAAAATTGCGTATATACTCACCGCGGATAATGACAAAGGACGATAAATATAAAATAGATGGATTGAAATCGAAATTAAACATTCTCGAATACAGGTACACGTCAATGTTTTCTTTTACTGTCCTGGAATGCGTTAAAGGACACTCAACTTTTATGTAATTAATTGATTGTATGATATCAATGAAATACCAATTATTCATGGGGAACAATTAAATTAAACACCCAGATGTTAATTTGCATAGTAAAATAAAAGCAAGGCATAATTGTTGAGAACAAGTAAAAGGAATCTTTATCGAAAATTATAAAATACATAATATTTATGAGATATTCATAGGCATAGGGATTGTCGATTTGTATAACAATTGTTATTTAAATAAACAGATCTAGCAGTCGATAAACAACGCCTGTTTACTGTCTTTTAGCACCGTAGCAAAATGAGCACGAGACAACACTTGTATTATCTGTCAGAAGGTCGCATTATTTATTATTCAAAAACAATCTGTATGATGTATTCAATGAAATGTCACATTGTAGCCAAACCTTGTGAATTCAAACAAAATCACTAAAAATGTTCACTTAAAATTCTCCGAAAATTGCACTTAATAAACTTTAGTAGTCCGCAATGCGTACAGTATCACCTCGCGACACAGACTGAAATAATACGTTGGCCGCAGTACAATCTGAAATCCAGACTACTAAGAACCCTTAATACTAACAAAAATACAAAGCTGAAAGCTCAAGCAGTACTGGACGGCGGATTATAATTAAACCACATCGAAAATTCAGCTATAAAGTCGAGTGATAGAGTTCAAATTCGAATAAAACTGATAGTTGCAATAAATTAAAGAATTAATCGATTTTCAATAAAAACAAACCTTCCCGGATAAACAATAGTGTTGAAATTCGTTTGTTTATACACAAACTACGATTGCGAACGCATTAAATCACTTTCAACCCAAATTGCACCTAAAATAAAGGTGTTAAAGTTGATTTTCGGTTGCTAATAAATTAGAGATGTGTCTTTTAGATATTTTAGGTTTGAATTAAGTTTGGGATAGTTCGAAAATAGCTGAAATAAAAAAAAGAAGGATGGTCGTCTGCAGCGTTTTGTTGGTTTTGGATGAGACGCGGAATGCTGGTGGGAGCTTACGTCAGTTGCAAAGATAAAAGACAAACAAGTAGTCTAACTTCGACCGTTCAGGAGCCCGCGACACGTATTCACACAGACGCGCGCGCGTCTGTGTGAGTGCGATCCATATTGGAGCATTCCTGCGCGTTCTTAAATCTTTGCTTGTGGTGTGTTTGTACACGGCGCGCACACATTCAAGCGCGCGGTGTACGTTTTGTAGGAAGAAAAAATACTGTATTATATTATGTCAGTTGTGTTCGAGGTAACCTTTGGGAAAAAATCGACACGTTTCGATACTAGAAGGCCAACTTCCCTGATCACGTTGGTCTGGTTTATGGTTTTGGGTTATGTCTCAAAATAACTAGTACTAGTTAGCACTGGCGTGGCGAAAAAGATATCCTGGGGCAAGCCGATGCAGATTCAGTGTACATTTTCCGTAAGAGCTGTAGAATAAGGTGCTCAAATACCTGATATTAGGCAAGCCGATAGGAATCGAGTTCTTTAGACGCCACGCTACTGCTAGGTTCAGAAGTTTCTCTTTCTAACAAAATTAACGTTCGGGTTCGGATCGTACCGTGTCTGTCTATCGCATAACGCGTGCTCTTTCTGTTCACCGGTTAAGGCAGCGTTTCCACCAGGGATGCGTAGCGAGGAATGTGTTTGTCGTAACCAATGGAAACAGCTCAGCGGAGCGAGGAAAAGTAAATGAAGTGTTTCCATTGGTTACCACAAACACATCCCTCGTTACGCATCCCTCGTGAAAACGCAGCCTTAGCCGAGGGGCAAAATTTCATACAAGTAGCCGCGCGGCAAAATCGCAGAGTGAGCCACTTCTGGTTATGTTGGGCGTACACTGATGGAATGGACGGAAGCGGTGTAATGAGAGGTATTTTGACAAAAGGTGTCAAAATCTTACGATGCTCTTGTGTGCGACAAATAGTTTGGATTTCTTTCTATTCAGTAAAGTGCAAGAGAAACGGTTGATTGTCATCTTGCACGCCAAGTTACGTACTTTTCAACTCGTCGTAGCAAGTTTGGTCTAAACTTTGCCAATTAGTATACTTCGAAGAATAGGAATACGTTAATGAATTCTGCCTATCCACTCACTCGCTTTAGGTAACCGTAGTTACCTGTCAAATCACTTTTCTATAGCAACAAATTCGAACGCATCGGGCGCCGACAGCATTGCAAATGTGTCTGTCATGAAGAAAATACTCGAAAAAAATTAAACGTCACTCTATCTGTAGACCAGTGCACCTTCCTGAAAATTATCCTACCGGCTGAACGGAAAACGAGCAAGCGAGTGGTTATAAGTTATAAAATGTCGTCGAGAACAGCGCCACCTGTGTTAGACGTGCGGTACTCACTGGTTGTTGTGCGCGGTGAGGCGGTTGGGGTCGCTGGCGTTGCGGTGCTTGCCGCGGCGCGGCGGCTCGCGCTCGCGGCAGCTCTCCGCGCGGTTCACGCCGCGCCCGCCAGATGACGCCGTGCGCCAACTGCGGAAATTATACAGACGATTATATGATAAGCGACTTAATATTATATTATGCCACACCTGGCCATAAAGTGGCTTTTACCGCACGCTGTGCGTACGGAAAAAGCCGCTTTCTGGCCAAGTGTAGACATAAAATGATGTACACGACTAGGGTGGTAAAACAAACAAAGGCCGAGATCGCAAATGTTTGCGGCCCGAGCTGCAAGCGAGGGACGTAAATATGCCATCTCAGGCTTACTTTTAAGCCGGTGTATGCCACTACTAAATTAAGATAAATACTACGAAAGACCACCGCTGTATAGTTGAGTTTTTTTCTCACCCCTGCACCTCATGCATACCCGGGTCGAATTCAGGCGTTTTTCCAGCGTTTTTTGTGACATGATAAGCTGCTGTCAAAACTTAATAACGCTTAGACGTATATTTTATTGACATTGGATAATCACCCAACAATCTCAATTGTTGCTACTGCTAGCGCCACCTATGAGCGAGTAGCAGAACTTCACCATGTTCTAAAGTTTCCACGTTGTAACTATGACCGCAATGTATGTGTGTCTGTCCCTCTCTGGCACCGTAGCTCTTAAAAGAGTGAACTTATTTTTCATTTGAAAGTAGGTTTTCTAGCGATAGTTCTTAGACATAATTATATTCATCAAAATTGGTTCAAGAGATATATGTAGTTAAATTTTAGATTAGTATTTTAGTTAACTTTGCCCTTTCTTCATTTCCTTAAGCTATCAAAGGAATATTTGTACTAAGTTCACTTAATTCAATACTTAATTTGTTTTCGACTCGTATTTTCCAATTTCAAATTGTTTTTTTTTTCTGGAAACCGCAAGACAGATAACGCACGATTATTCTACTGTGAACAAAAACGAATCACACAAGTGTCCTTGGATACAAATCGCCAGGAATCTGTTTTATTGCAACGTAATAAAATAACCGCGCTGTAAAACGCTACATTGTTTACAAACAAACCTTTGTACTTGTATCGTATCTTAGATAATAGCGCGTTAGTCACTGATAAGTACGTCATGCCTAGTGCCTACACCTTGCCAGCCAAAGCAAAGTATAAAGACAACCAAGTAGTACGACTTCGGCCGTTTAGGACCGCGCGACACGTGGGCGTTTCTCCGGAAATATGTCTGCGGTCAGCTCATTTATCTGGCCCTTTTTCATACTAAATGTATGGAGACAGATGAATGAGTCGCAGACATATTTCTGGAGAAATGCCCACGTATTTTTACACAGACGCACGACGCGCGTCTGTGTGAGTGAACGCCATACTGTGGCATGCTCGCGCATGCTCAAATCCTTGCCTGCGGTGCGTCCGCACACGGCGCGCACACATGCGCCCTTCCGATGCACCTTTTGTAGGAAGAATAAAACCGGCCAAGTGCGAGTCGGACTCGCGCACCGAGGGTTCCGTACAAACTCATAAGTAGATACATGAATAGTTCAAGAAAAACTATATGGCGATTAGTAGGAGCAAATAAGTATGTGTTAAGATTTTTGCAAATTTCTCAAAAACAGTGCAAGTTAGGAAAACCGTTATATTTTTCCTGTAATATATAGGATGACATTAATAATTGGTAATTATTACAGATTTTTCTGTTCAGTAACTTCGAAGATAACGAAGGGAACGGTATTTTTTTTAACGTTTTTCGCCATAAATCAAAAACTACTTATTTAAAAAGAAATACTGTTTTAATCTACAAATTAAGCCCTTTCATTTGATACCTCATTCGATATAATAGCCCTACTTTCAATTTGCAAAGTCTCATTACGGACCCCTTTAAAAAAAAAGTAAAAAAGTTACAAGATTTTTTTTACATCCTATAAGCTCGGGTTAGCGGTTCTTAACACTATTCCAAATTTCAAGTCGATAGCATCAGTAGATCCTGAGATATCTTGCTGTGACAGACGGACAGACAGACAGACAGACAGACAGAGTCGCACCATAAGGGTTCCTTTTTTACCATTTTGGTACGGAACCCTAAAAACTATCGAAGTATAGAGACGAACAAGTAGTCCAACTTCGGCCGTTTAGGAGCGCGCGACACGTATCCACAGTCCACACTGACGCGCGATAGCACGTCTGTGTGAGTGCGATGCAAGCTGGAGCATTCTTACGCAGCTCTCAATAAACATGTACGCCTATGGCACAGTCGAGTTCATCTACATCTTCACACTTACGGAACAGAAATATCTGAACACTATGGCACAGTCGAGTTCATTTACATCTACACATCTTACGGGAACAAAAATATCTGAACACGACCCTATTGTCAGGAGCATAAAAGCGTGTTCAGATATTTTTGTTCTCTTATATGTGTAAATGAACTCGACTGTACCATAGGCGTACATGTTTATTGACAGCTGGGCCCCGAGTATACTTGAGGTGCAAGGGTAAGGGTTCCCACATACGCAGTGTTGGACGGGGCGAAGAGAAAGCGACTGTGAGTGCTCTAAGGGTGAATCAACCTTTAGACCCCCACTTTTGACGTCTCTAGAGTTACCGAAAATGTCTCTGGAGTTACCGAGAAATCGAACTTCTAATAGGATATTTTTCTATTTATTAGGTTTATGAGACGGGGCATTCACACAAATGTAGACAGCCATTATTTGAAGGCATTATTTTACAACGAAAATTAAAAGTTGTGGACAGCGTCGTGTGGGCAAATAAGTTGATTGACCCCTAAATCTCCACTCTGCCTAGTAGAAGGGCATTTCTCCAAAAATATGTCTGCGGTCACCTCATTTATCTGGCCCTTTTTCATACTAAATGTATGGAGACAGATGAATGAGTCGCAGACATATTTCTGGAGAAATGCCCAGAAACGCTCCCTAAAACTCGATTAGTCGAGGTTTCCGTATACAGTTTTACTCAGTATATTTTTCCTTTACCGAAAGTGCCTAAAGAGGACAAAACTAGTAAAATTCCAGGAACATTTACTCACTTGGTATCCTTAGTAGGCTGTTCCTTGCCAGCAGCTTCGGTCGCCTCCGCCTCGGCCTCGGGCGCGGTCGGCTCCTCGGACGAACCCTCTCGTTTCGACTCTCCTGCGCAGAAACGTTACATTAGTATACGACAATGTTGTTATATATTTTAAATATGGTTAGAATTATTTAAAAATTGTAATATGCGTAGTAATTGTCCTTAGCGCCATCTTATGAGAAATGTTTAATACTAACGTAACAATAATAACTACTATTTACACATAGCGCTCGGTCACTGCATAGCTTGATAATTGACTACTACTAATTTACAGAAAATACTTACACTTTACTTATCGAACTAACGCTAACGCAATTACGTTCGTTAAATGGTCACAGCGACATCGTATGAGTTAGAAAATGAAATATTAGAAACCTTAAATGACAATAAGATAAACCATATAAGCACTATTTTTTCTCGAAACAACACAAAATCAAACGAAAAGAAAATGTGAAACAAAGCTAAAACATTTATATAAAAAAAAACCCGACCGCGGTGCACTTTGAAACTGCATTAAATCCGCCATTTTGTTTATTTTAACGAACTTCATGCCCAGCGACACTCGCACCATCAAGACGAATCTAATGATGTATCATTTATCAAAATCGGATGTGTCGTTGAGTAGTTACGATCGGACACAGGAACGGACATACATACATACATACAGACCAAACACATAACCCTCCTTTGGGCTTCGCCGCAGTCGGGTAAAAATATAATGTCAGAGCGGAAAGAGTTCAATGTCAAGTGATAACGGTCACCGCACGCGGTCGCGGATAGCTTGGGATACCGCACAAACATTCAATAGGTTTTACCTACGCTAAATGATAAAAGGAGGAAATTTGAATCAAATATGCTTGACAACGAACGAGATGATGTATGTATGATGTATGCTGACCTTTGTGTCTATCTTCTTCGGAGCAAGGCACCACTTCCGATTAGGTTAACGCCGAATCCTCTTGTAGCAAAATGACCAGTGACGCAAATTGACCAGGAAGCGACATACATCTGTCTCTTTCTAACAGTTTAAGTTGGAGAGAGCATATTTTTTTTAATAACTATCACACTAACGCTAATTATGATGACAAAGGCTTACTGGATGTCCAAAGACTAAATAGACCGTGCAACAACCAGACTATGTCCCGAAGTTTTAATTACGCTTAAATATATACCACTTCGAAATATAGGAAACAAACCAGACTCAACAGTGTTTAGTATTAATAATAAGGAATAAGGAAATACTGAAGACATTGACAGCAAGTACGCGTAGCTCTGAACGTTTTTAGTCACTCAAACCGTTAACCATCCTGTTATTATCTAGTCTGACTATTAAACAATGTTTATGGAGCTTAAGTGAATCACCAAGACGTCAACGTCAACTGAAATGAAGAGGAAACAACAGAATGACATAAGAATCTTGAAACTATAGCTTTGTGGTCTTCAATTTCTACCATGACAGAATAAATGCAAACTATGAAATTAGTAGTATTTTACATTGTCATACCAATTATGGGTTAAATGGAAAGGAAATATATGATGTAACAGTGTTTAAAGAACATTATTGAATTTAAATCAATTCATGAATTATTATATAAGCTTTTTGAAATAAGCAATGATTCAAAACAACATGACAAGTTAGAATTTAATTTTAAAGGAAATCAGCTTATTGTGAAGCAAAAGGCAGTATTACAAATTCTAGTAATTAACAGGGAAAGTTACGTCAATTAAACTTATGATGAAATTTTAACATAAACAGAAAATTTCCAGTTACGTAAGAAAGCATACGAATACCAAAACATGTTTATGCATGTAGTAAAGTAGCTGTTAAGTTTAATACAAACTACGTATCTTACATTCGAAACAAAGAAAATTTTGTAGATAAAGCTATAAAGGTGCCGACAAAGTCCTGAATGGTCATCATTCAACATTAAGTTCAAGTTATAGAAGAAATTATTTTTTTGATCTATTAAGCCAGATAAAATAGCTACCTGAAAATCGGATATAATAACTACACACACAAAATATGACACACTGGTACAAGAATTCTCTCAAAAGCTGTCATTTAGACACTCATTACTCATATTACAAGAGCAAAAATGACAAGCGTCTATTAACATTATAGTCACAAGCTACTATTTAAGTGTGCAATGTAGTTAATAAATTAGCGGTGATCTCATCCCATTCATCTGAGCGGGGCATTGTGCGAGCGTCAACGCTTACTTGATCATTATAATAGAGCTGGAGGAAATACCGCGGATTCCGATGATGTTGCTTCAGTAATTACGAAAACAAGGGCTGATGGAAAACAGCTGTTCTGTAGCCATCATAATCAACATAATACATACAGGAAGAATAGCAAATATAATATCAACTTAATACATACATTAAGAGTAACAAATCAACGAGACCAATCGTAAGAAACAACGGAGAACGACGTATTCTATCAGAACCTTTTCGTTTTCATAAAGCTTGAAATATTTACAAATGATAGTTAACAAACGGAGTTAGTAACATCCTTTAGTTTTAATTATTAATAGACAACGTAATCAAGCACCGGACAATGTTATCCACTTAGGCATATTGATAAACCATACACTGATAACTTCCACAATGGTATAAAGTATTTTGACGTAAAATCATTAGTCATTAATGAAGAATATAATAAAACATTAAACACCACCGTTAAGCAAAGAAACGCACAAACTATTACAAAACGCACGTCATAATATCCTGATCAAACAGTCGGCCGGGAAACTGGCAGTTTACACAACGGTCTATAGTAAACACGGCGGCAAGCCAAGAAGCTCATGGCGAGTTCTACAACGCCACTTCCAATTACTTGAATGACAAAGCTAACGCGGATGGTAATAGACGTAATCGAGACGAACAAATCCCAGTTCAATCACGTTTTAATAGAAAATGTGATACATAAATAACACTTTAATAACCAGACCAGACATCGTTATATTCGTAAACTTGGTAGCATTTTTAGTGCAGGCATCATGGCACTTAGTGCACTTGGAGTGGCATAGGAGTAAGCAATTTCTATTTATTCTACCTATTACAGATGTTAAAATTAAGCTTATCTACATCCATATCATAATTTCTCTACAATATGTTCAGGAACGATAAGCAAATGGCCTATATTAAGAAACCCGTACACTCGTGTGATCTTATTATGAAACTCGCCTCCGGATCGTTTCATAAAACCACACTCGTGTATGCCTCTCATTATGCACCAGTCACATAAATAACTATTAAATTAATTAATAATTTTGGTTGTATATTCTCTACTATGCACTAAAAGTGCTATCATACTATTTATATTATTAACGATTAAGTTCCGTACTTACGATGTTCAAACATTATCCCGCCCAAAAGGTCTTGGTCTTGTTATACGTAAGCAGAAAATTACTTACCAGTGATAATTACAAGAAGTACAATTGAAACTATATCTAAATTTGTTACAGATAATAATGTAATAGATTTGTATAGGAATTGGGCTCAGTACTGAAACTGTTAACTTTATACAGTCAAATAGAAATTTACAAAACAACGTCCATGTATAATGTATACCCTACAACAATGCCTGTTTACCGAGCGCCGGAATGCAAACATTGTTAGTTGGCGGCCTAGATTCTAATGGGAATTCTCGATATCTAAAACAGGGCACGGATTTAGGAGCGAATTTAGGACTTCGAATAATTACTTTTCTAAGAAAATCGACCTCGAACATTGAACCTACAACACAAGTTCCCTCAATTCCTCATCTCGTCACAATTTTTTTTTTTATAAAAATGGGACTAATCCGGAAGTAATAGCAGAAGTATTCCTTTCAACTACAAATATATATTTTTAAATCTGTTCATAAACGACGGAATCCTGAGGTAACGGACATTAAAAAAACTGACCAGAGAACCTTTTGTGAAGCGAGTTAAAAATAAACAATAACGACACGTGTAATACACTTCTTAAAAGAAAGATGTTCCGCAGTTGCCGAAATAAAATAAACATCCACAATATTATAAGATGTTAATAAGAATGAGACATCGAAATTCAGAATCCTGAAAGATCTTACTCTGTCTGACAAGATTGATTCCAAGGATATTCAAAAGTTTATCCAATCTCTATCTCTTGCACATTCCATCAGGGAAAACAATGATCAAAAGCAACCCATTAATCATTTAAAAGTCTTTAAGGACAGTAATCAGAACGCGATCCGGAATCCCAAAAGCACTGAACCTATATCAACGAATTCTACAATACTTAGAAATCAGAGCACAATCCCGAATCCTAAAACCTATATCAACGACACGGTTAGAAAGATTCATTCTGGCATTGATGGCCCATAACGTGTTTATAGGATATAAACTGACACTTGAAGCGAATGAGCAGTAAACCTCAAACACACTGGAATGGCAACAATCTTGTTCGCACATTGTAAAATGAATCAACCTGAGATTAGATCAAGAGGATATTTACAGAAAATTTTAAATGTTTTCAATTGAGACTATAACAAAAGTATTGATAATATCAACCAATTGATTTAAGCATGTGATAGCTGTGTATGGGTTTTAAATAGTGGGCGGGTTTTTTTGCGTATAGTAAATTACAGGAGCAAAAACGACTCAGCTCAATTCAGCCTTTCAATTTTGGCGATTTAGAGTGATTTCTTAGAAATACATGTCAAGTGTCAACTGGATGCTATAAACTGCAACAATCCAGAACATAACGGTAACGCCGAAAAAACATCAAGACTTGTCTTGAGTCATAGAGAAAATACTCAAAATCGATGAGTATCTCAAACCACTTTCTCAAAATGCTTTAGCATTGAACTAAGATATTTCAGACGGAGCGACAGGCGAAAATGAAAGCGATATCTGAAAAATCCTGCTTTTTAAAACAGTGTCAAAATTCGTACTTATTTAAAATTATGACCAAATGCAAACAACTTATTAGATCATTTAACACACTAAAATCTGGCACTTAATCTAAAGCCGCTTGATTGACTATGATTACATCATGCACAAACATGAACCAATTCCCGATGCACGCCACTGTTCGACCCACATCCTCAATTGATCCTGCGGTGCATTTATAATCGCTGTCAAGTGCATTGACGTAGGTGCACTGTTAATCGAATTGGCAGAACATTTGCATGGCAATGAGGTAAACAAAGGAGATGGAGGTTTTCATCAACAAGATAGCTACCCAAATGTTTAAGTAGTTAGAAGTCGATCATAAAATCTATGCTTGTTTTATCACACTGTGTCTTTAATATAATAAAAAATAAAATAAAATAAAATAAAATATCTTTATTTTCAGACAGCTTTGGTCCATAGGATGTTAGTTAATACCAGTTAAAGTAAACGCCATAATTAGGCGAACTAGTTTGACAGATAAATATGCATGGATAAACGGTTAATATAACTCATCGCCAGTATTCCGAGAATGCATATGATGGCTTGAAAAGCATGAGTCACGGAAAACCCCTTTTACAGATAACGGTAATCATAACGTCTGCAGCCTGCAGGTGTAACAGGAAAATGCAAGCTTCCAGACGATATATAAAAATAGACAAAAGTAATCTGCAGATTTTACTGCAATCGTTAAAACAATTCAAGAATGTTACGTTCGTGTTAAACCAAGAAACTACCACAGTTATACAGATTTCAGAAAATAAGCTTCTTCTGTGGTCAATACAAAAGTTAATGGCGTAACTTATCGATATGTTTTTATCCCATACAGGTATACAAACTATGTTCATGCAAAAGCGTCTAGCAAGAAATTTGGGCTTTTAAAGCCCTTAACTTTGGTGTTGTCCACATGAAAGACGCGGACATTAACTCATTAGGAAAAAACTGTAGGACCCAAGAAGGGAGCCCAAAATATAGGTCAATCCAGTTACCGAATAAACAAAACAGCAACAAATTAGTACAAGACATTAAAGAATTGGGGTCTTGAGTGGCTAAATGAGTACCAGTTCGACGCTAAATTAAATTAGTCCTTCATTCAATGAACGAAATTACTTTTTCATTGTACGGCATGAGGATAACTTGGTTTCTGAGAATGAAGCATGTTTGGTCTTGAGGTTTGACCTCAGCGATATCGGAGACATTGCGGTCATTTGCTTTTATTTCTTTTAAGTCAAAGTGTATGTCGGAAAATTAAAACTATTTCAAAAGCTTGGAGAATAATTTGTGAGATTTCATTTATCTATAGCTTGACGACACGTTTTGCTTAGTGGGAGTGACACCACCTACGAAGCTAGAGGTCCCAGGTTCAAATCTTGGTAAGGGCAAATATTTATGTGATGAGCACGAGTATTTGTTCCTTAATCATGGATGTTTACTGGTATTTATCTATGTATGTATATTGTCGTCTAGTACCCATGGTACAAGCATTGCTTGGTTTGGGACTAGGTCGATTTGTGTAAAATTGTCCCCCAATATTTATTTAGTTTAACCCAACTACGATTGTCTGGAAATTATGGACAAGTAGCAGTAGTTTTATATGTATATCTTACTTAACCTCTTGTAACAGTTGTAACATGGAGGCGCTTATAGCTTTCTTGTATTTTAAACGAGAACAAATTTGTACTAGAAGTTATTGGACAAATTCAGGAACTTTAAAATTTTGTTCGAATACCCCGAAACATAGTTTAATCGTAATAAATTTGCAGTATTGCTGACTACATGCTGGCAACGATATTTAAGTACGAATAGTTATAATAAGCGCGTTTGACAGTTTTCCTTCATCTATTATCACTAAAACGAGGAAATGGAGTAACCGCACAACACAACTATAGGACTGGAATGCCAATCATTGTTTTCTGTAAAGGATTCAATACATATGAAACGATCATTGTCAAACGCTTGATCGACGAACAGATACACGCACATGACAAGTATAACTATTAGTACAAGGGAAAACCAGTATGAAGTTTGTTAGCAAAACGAACAGACATGTTTTTATATTTAAACGAAATTTGAAAAAATAAAAGCCTCAAGCGAGACTGGAACCCACATCTGGGTTCACCGGGTCATGGGCGGTTTCCAGCAACCACTGAGGCCTCCGTTCGAGACATTGAATCTTTAAATCAGTCGCTTCATCTTTTTATACGTCTTTCTGCGAGGCTTATAGCGTCATCTATCGCAAGGCTACCTCTTACAGGGTCCGTCGAAGAAACCACAAACAAAAAAACTAAATTAATCTGTCAATAAAAGAACTTTAAGAGGACTGTTACGGATTTAGTAACAGCGCATATTGAGCCAAATTAAGAAATTAGCAGGGTAGACTATTTTAGATTAGAGTACCATGCCTGCTGAAAATTCGGGACACAGGACAAACCAAATGAGAGGTAGAGAAATTAAAGGATATAAAACTATTACCGAGTACCACATAAGGACCACAGATGTTGCCTGATGACTGTACCACAGTGGAAATAGCGAAATGCATCATTAATCGCCGAAACGCGACAATCAGCAATCAGCACCGAATTAGTGTCCGGGCCGGGTCGGAACCCGCTACGCGTGACTCACAAGGATGCGTTATTTATACCGACTTCCCGTCGGCGCGCGCCCGCGCATCCCAATCGGGCGCCATTGTCGATGCCATGTTTGAAGTCGGGAGTGATTGGTATCAGTGGAGGTTAAAGAATAGATGCTTGCAAAGGTGCGTATGACGGAGATATGACTAATTGTGAATTTCCGGTGGGTTTACATTTGATGGTGATACATATTTATTTTTTGACCATAATACCGCGCCGCGGCCAGCGCACAGCGCAGCTGACCTGGACGTCGATCTCAGCAATTGACCAGAGGCACTGGATTGAGATTATTGGAAATCAAGGGGAATGTCATTGCCCTGCCCAGGCTAGTTAAAAAAAACCGGTCAAGTGCGAGTCGGACTCGCGCACCGAAGGTTCCGTACAAACTCGTCAATAGATACGTGAATAATTCAAGATAAACTGCATGGAGGGACAAACTAAACTTTGCTCTTGAAAAACTGTTGTCCCCATACATCGACATAATTAGGTATATCGCGGTTAGTTTAGTAGGAGCAAATAAGTTTGTCTTACGATTTTTGCGAATTACATAATTTCTAAAAAAACGCTGCAAGTTAGGAAAATCGTTTTTTTTTCTTGTTATATTTAGGATAATATTAACAATCAGTAATTATTACAGATTTTTCTGTTCAGTAACTTTGGAAATAATAGGGGACAGGTATTTTTTTTAATCCCATTTCGGTCCCCTTTGAAAAAAAGTAAAACAGTCATAAGATTTTTTTCTGCCTAATAGGCTCGTGTTAGCGGTTTTTAACACTATTCCAAATTCCAATTCCAAATTTCAAGTCGATAGCATCCGTAGATTCTGAGATATCTTGCTGTGACAGACGGACAGACACAGTCGCATTTAAAAGCATTATAGTTTCAGCGCTTCTTCTCCGTTTATTTCGGTGTTACCCTAGGCTTGGCCAGTTAGGAAAATAGACATAAACAATAATACGTAAGCTGATACAGTGAAACTTTATCCAGAAGACGAAGTAGACGATAGTTCTGCAACACTCCTAAATGTAGAACAAAATAATGCTATGGTATTGAAAATAACCGGAAAAATAACACAACGTTAACAAGATTAAACAATAATCAGTCACTGACCTATGAATTACAATATTCAACAAAAGACAACTATCAGTACGGAATGCGTGAAGTCGTTTCCATACTAATTCCTGAATAGCTTACAGGTTACAATAGGCAAGTGACTCTCCGATGATGTCACTGCGCCGGCATTGTGACCAACTATAATTGGCAACATGTGTCTATTAGTAAACGATTGTTAAACAAACGGATAAACAAATCCACTGTTTACTTAATCTCATCATATTATTCTGTTGCAGTGAAATGTGAACTTTATGTAACAGAGACAAGAGTTAAAATAGAAAATGGGGAAGTAAGTCAAATGTCATGTTAAGAGAATTCGAAATGTGCAACGGGATTCATTGAAAAATAAAACTTTGCCAATGGCAAGACGCCAGAACGTAACGCTACGCTCGTTGTCGTGACGATGTTGGTTCCAGTGCGGATTTTGAATTTAATTTATTGGCACGAGCGCGATGTTGACGACTCCAATAATTAACGTAACTCTTATGAAGATGAAGACGAAAACTGAGAGAAAAGATACCGGGGTATAAGACGTTTTACCGTCACAACTACACACCATAAAGTTAATGTGGCCCTAATTATAGCTAACTTTCAATAATCGAAAGTCGAACCACAACTGTCTGGGGCACGGACCAGAGGAATCTTTAGTCAAACCGATAGAACATGTATACAACACCAAATCTATTGCTGATGGCAAACTATTGGTGCCAAGGGTTAATAATTATTATGGAGACAGATCCCTAAAAAAACGTATCCCGTATTTAATCAATAGTTTGCCAGCAGAAATTAGACGTGAGCCAAACAAAAAGCGATTTAAAAGACTGTTAAAAAAACACTATTTAAGCACATTAACTTAATATACTAATTACTTAGTTTATATAGAGACTCATGATCCCACAGACAAACCTTATTAAAGGTTTTGTGGGACACTGTTCCTAAATGTATGTTAACCCTATGTTTTAATAAATAAATAAAATAAAAAAAAAATAAAAAAACAACAAAAACCCCATCACATAACATAGACAAAAGAAATATTACTAAGTATAGGTTCTTTAATGAAGTCAACAGTAAAATTTCCCTCCAGTCATACTTAATTATATATAACCAACTCAAATTCAATTTTACAATTCTGAGATATCACATTGGACAATATACCACTCACAGATGGAAAGCGATGACTCAAATAGCAAAGTACAAGTGAAGATAATCATCAATCTTTTTGCGCGTCTGACCTCAAATATTCGCGCAAAAAACGCACTAGATCGACGACGGCCCATTGACCGTCGCAGGAATGCGTCGGACGGACCCACAGACAAACCGATTTATATATAAACGATCGGCACGGTATGCGATAGGTCGTGGACAGAATAACTGAATGGGCCGATTCAACTGAACTTGAATGGGAGGCTTATATAGCTATTATTAAACTTGAGATAGCATGTGTGGTTAAAGAACTTGATCAATGCGACCGTTCCAATTTGAAAACTCAGTTTTCCCATCAAGAATTTACCAATTAAAGTGACAGTGAAGATTAATAAACACAATAAAGAATACAAGTTCTAGTAATCCGGGTTGTTAAATGCCATGCCAAGGTTCATGAAGCGAAAAAATGTGGTACAATAGAGGTGAAATGTGACACGTAAAACATAAAGACACAAAGAAAAATAACGTACTTATATTAAGGATTAAAAGCGCAAAAGGACATTGGAATGGAGGAAGGTTTTAAACGGAGAATTATTGCGCGTTAAAAAGATTTGCGGCACTGATCTGAGCTGTGTTTTCCGAGACAAATAGGGATCAAGTGACAAAGGATCTAGAGGTGACGTTACTTTGTCAAGAAATAAGCTTTGGGCTTAAAATCACTAAATTTCATTTTACCTCATTATCAATATTCCCAGATCTCAAAACTTCATGGTCTCAAAATACCTAAATTGCAGAATGCCTAAATTTTGTTCACAATCAACCGAAACCTTAATATCGCCGATGTTCAAAATACCTTAGGCTCATAATACCTAAACTTCAAAACAGCATTATGGCAAAACAACATATGCTTAAAACAACCAAACCTCAAAATACCTAAATTTATACTATCAAATAAACACACGTAAAAAAAATTAGGTATTTTAGGAAAGGTAGGTAGGAAAAATGCCTAAATTTAGGTATTTTGAGGTTGAGTTGTTTTGATATTTTGTCATTTCTGTCATTCGGTAATTGAAGGATTGTGCATTTCAATCTTCAGGCATTTAGAGAATATGCCGTTTTAAGTCAAAGTCATAATGAATTTCGTTCATTTTAAGAATGTTACAATTTGACATTTAGGTTTTATGAGCTCATGGTAATTTGAAAATAGGGTGTATTGGCAAATAAGGTATTATGAGATTTAGTGATTTTAAGCCCAAAGCAGAAATAACGACATTGAACTTGACTAATTGCGTGGGAAAATGTTAATATATTATAGAAACTATTGCTTTGTTGCATCATAGCTATTCTAGCATGCATTGGACTGACCAAATAGAGTTAGTCATGAGCATTGCGAAAATGTATCAGAAGCCACGGATCAGACGAGACATTGTAAAGCAACAACAGACCTTAACCCTCCCTTATGATGACCACGACCGCTCTGCTGAGACCGCAACAAAGGAAAAGAAGATTTACCTTTCAGTTTAGTCGCGAGAAATATGTGACTTGCGGTATATAACCATCGATGGCCGATCATCACTTGAATACATAGTGCAATGTAATAAACCTCGCACAATAGTTTTCGCACCGTCTTAATGACTCTTTTAGTTGACAGACGAAGAAAATTATGTATGTAGCAATATATGCATCCTAACAACCGTCGCTTCTACTTCAAACCCGCAAGTAAATGGTCGTAACGAAGCGTTTCGTCAACCTTCAATCGCGCAGGCACGTTAATGAACCACTATTTCTGTACGGACGATCAGTTGTAAACTTTATAGCCTGCACGGTATGGCGAACAGCGTGACCGGCGATAACATTCCGCGCTTCGGTGAAGGATAACATTTATAACAACGACAATTGTAGGCACAGTCAGTATCAAGAAGTTAGTGTAATGTAATGTAACATTAGAAGCGCTAGAGATATCTTCACACATATTTGTGTCTATGGTAATAAAGGTGTGTTGCGATATATAAGGTCCTAATTTATTAGTTGCAGATATTTTTACAGCTGATAGTACTCGGTCTCTGGAGTATATTAAAGCATGAAACATTATAGCTTTTACGATGTTTTTTTGGAGAAAAAGGAAAAACAAATTTGCTACGTAATAACACCCTGTTAATGTGATTACTAAATGAAAACTCATTGAACAGATTCTAGTAGCTCTTTTACGTACTATTTAACTGTAACTGGCCACTTCACGTCGATCCTAATGACATTTGCAGTTTTCCTGCCGAACCGTTACGTCATTTACGACAAACAATTGTTGACATGACAGATAGTGTTATTGTGACATGTGATAATGCACATGGTGTTTTTTTTTAGACGAAATTACAATTAATTTTTTTGTTAGGTAAATGAAATCAAAAAAGTTATATGAAAAGATTTCTGAATTTCTATTTAAAGTTAATTATTTTAATGTAAAGAATAATGTGTTAAAATATCTGCAACTAATAAATTAGGACCTTATATAAGGCATTTTTAATATTACAACTGTTTAACGCTGACTGTATGTGTACGCACAGTCGAGTTTATTTAAATCTACACAAATATAAGAGAACAAAAATATTTGAACACGCTTTTATACTCCTGACATTATGGTCGTGTTCAGGTATTTTTGTCCACGTAAGTGTGTAGATATAAATGAACTCGGCTGCAATAACGTTCTTTAATTTGTGACCCATTCCCCAGAAACACGCATAACGCAATGAAGTTTCTTAGTAACCCGTAAACAAATCATAGTTGACTTTAACAATTAAGTGCCAAGCTCCCAAATTTCCATACAAAATTAACCCGATAGTCGCGTTCTTGGGACTGCTAAGGTAAAAATTTGCTGTAAGAGATACGACCTTAGGTAATCACATATTAAAGATTGCGCCTGTAGGTTTGTTGTAATATGCCTATTATGCCGTAGTAGTGCTGTTAGGCCATAAAACTACTCCTGGCCACCCAGGAAGTCTAATAAACCCTCGATGTTGCGGAAGACTTCTGGGAGCGACCCAGGTAATTAAACATTACAAGCTAATTGAGGACTGGGATATGCATGAGTTGCGGGAGTAAGTCTCGACAAAGCTCGTCACCTTTGCCTTTTCTCTGCCCCAGAAGATTAAGATTATGAGCCTTCCATCAGTATTCTATTGCATACACAACCTTGAAAGATATAGATAAAAGCATTGCATCAGCGCGAATTCACAAATAGCTATACAGGTTTCAAGGGTAAACACATACAATTTGTCAATATGTGTACGCCAAGTTAAAAAATATGAAGTGGACGCTACTAAAGCCTTGTAAAAACACAGCTAAATGCGATTTAAAATACTACAATAAACGCTAATAAATAATGTATAAAGTTATCAGGTGTATATAAATCAACGTCAAGATCTATGAGATAAATAAACGAGTTAGTGGTTCTTTATCATGGCACTTAGGCATATTTTTTATTTTTAAAAGTAATTTTGTCTGTTAGCATTTAAGAACGCTTCATCTTTTGGTGGTTTGATATCCAAGAAATCGCTCATTATACGGGCTCGCATAAAAAAAACTCTTCTCTTCCCGAAAGTTACCAATAGGTGTCTAACAACATAGGTATAATCACTCCAATTTAATTTAGTTTTATAATGCTACATTTATTTTGGAAAAACCACTATATTTGTCACGTTTAGAGACAGTTTATACGTCTCTAAATCCACACGTATCAACAGAACTGATATGTAGATTAGTATACGATAGGTATGTACGAGTCATGCTAATTGCAAACTGAGGTTGACTTTGTATAAGTAACAATCCAGATTGATTTCCCGTCAAAGACAAATGCTTTTTCTTAGACAGCAATACCAGTATTCTATATTATTAAAGTTTTTCGCTGATCATAGATAAAATCCCAGTTTGGATATCTTATTGATATTTATTAAATATGGAGTGTGCTTTAAAAGGTGAAGCAATTTTTAACGAGAATTTATAACGCTGCAAAACGATTCCATTGTGTTAAGTGATGTGTGAATTCTTGAAAGCAATTGTCTCAATCAATACGCTTTGTTTGGGCTAATTTGTTATTTCCTTTACATCATGCATTGCTTTAATGAATTTAAGACCCGCCTTTTATATTGAAAGGATTATTTGAACAATAATTACTTTATAAAATACGATTAAATTTGCTATTCATCGTGAAGTTCACTAACGTCACTGTAGGTAATTTTGGTCCATTTTTAATACGGATTTACTTCCATTACACCAAAGGATTTCCGTAAACAAGAACACCATTCGCACTTACAACCCGTGGCTAATCCCCTAAGGCTCAAAGCTGCGGTCAATGATTAATAGTCTCAACCACAAACCGAAACCGAATACAGACTAGACGAGGAAGCAGTCGCAACTAATGACAAACGACCGGACAAATGCACGTCGTGACCGACGCGACGCCTCAAGACCACGCTGAGGTCGGCCGGTTGCATCGGTCTACAAAACACGGATCACTAGGGCATTAATGATCGAATCAATATGCTGATGACCTGAATTCTTGAGCGACAATCGAGATTAAACAAAATCCGTTGACATGTCTATAAGGCTACACTAATACTCGTGCTTTCTAGAATAAAAGTAATTGAAATCATCTTACCTCTGTGTCCGCTGAACAGCCAAGAATTGTGTTTGTTCGCGTCAAATTTCTTCTTCACAATCGGCGTGGACTCCACGACGCTCGCCTGCCGACTCCTCCCAGCCAAAGGCGTCTTGACACTTTTTTTCTTGCCCTTCTTCAAAGTGCCGCTGTGAGATTTTCTCAGCGTGTTCACTTTGACGGATTGACTCTTCCCTCTAACCTTGCTTTTGCTTCTAGAGGCTTGTCTGCTCAACCTCCGCCTGTGCTCACCGGTGAGTTTAGGTGTAGGAGGTTCGTCATCAGTGTCAGTATCTTCGGAAGGTTTGCTATCTTGTAACGTTAGTGACGCATATCGCTTTTCCTCTTCTAGAAAGGATCTAGTGTAGTTCAGAATCTCTGTCGTATTGACGATTCTGTCTATAGCTTCTGCGACAGCTTCCACCGGTTTGACAGCCGTCGGTGTCTTCTTCCTTCTGAGAAAGAAAGAGCCAACAGACGAACCTTTACTACTCTTCCTCGATTTAGGAGCCTCAGTAGTGCTACTTTTTCTGCTGCTGGAATTGCTTTTATCTTCTTTTTTGCTGTTCTTTCTTAACTGGTCCAGTTTCATAGAAGATCCGTGAATCGAGTCTTTTTCTTCTTCACTCCAAAGACTTTCTCGTGATTTCTTTTTGTCAGCATGTTTGTCTAGATCCTTTTTGTGATCAAACCAATCATCGCCAAGGTTCTTGACTATTTCTAGCGGATTCGATAAGGACATCGTTTTCCGGTGTCCCTTTTTGTTTTTTGCAAGATCAACTTCTTCGTCTGTAATAGCCAACTTGAGCGACTCTTTGCTCATGGTGGGGCTCTTACTAAGCCTTGGGATGGCGTCGTCACTGGCAGATATCGCGTCGCTGTGGCAATCGGCTGATTCGTACAACGATTCGTCGCTCTCATCTCTCCGCTCTGTCGGAAGATTGAAGACGTTAGAAGATTCTAGAATAAACATAAAAGCGTTCCTTGCCATTTAAGTACGAGTACGTTTTATTAATCTGTCAGCAGCATTAAAAGCATACATCGATAAAAAATCGCACAATGATCTCAGTGAACAAAAAGTGTTTCAATCAATCGATTGTCGAATGACGAGACAATGTCAAGATTACAGAATGATTCACGGCAGTTAGACCGTTACGGCGAATGCTTTGCAAAAAGGCTATTATCCTAATTAACATTAACATACAATACGGCTACCGGGCCTTCGCTTTCTACGTGGACAGACATGAGATTTGAGATGTTATTTTACGTAAACGGCGTTTTGTTTGTCTTTTGTAAAACAAGGTGAAAGTTTTTTTCAATTTCACGTACAGCCAATGTGGCCCACGCCACAACCCACGAGATCACCTTATGAAATACTAGCTTCATTACTATTACAAAGTGCTGTAACGTGTGCTTCACAGTTAACATCTACTTTATCATTCAAAACAGCACCGTATTTTACACGCACTAAGATCTCTATTGCATCAAAGTTACTTAGTAAAACTGAGTCTGCATCTCAGAATAAACACAATTAAGTATTACCTAACGCCCTATCTCTGGTACTATCGTAAATTTCTCCGTTATCTAGGAGTGCGTCGGCACCGATGTCAACAAACCTAGAACTGGTTACCAGACGGGTAGGTATTAACCTAAATATGAGATTCTTGTGTATGCAGATTAGGCGTATCTTAATCTGGCTCGAGTTTTATTTAAATTAGGCAAGAATTTGACCACAGTATTAACGTGCTTTAAGTTTTGTAAATAGATAAGCAGGTTTATGGTACGCGTGTATAATTATTTGATATTCAAACAAAATTCTACTAATGTTTGATGACTTACTAATTATTAATGCTCAGAAATATTATTAATGCGAAAGTGTAGTTTTATTTGCATTTCTTTGATGCAGAAACGGAACGACCGTTCTTTAGCTTTTTTGAAGTCCATTGATAAACAAATATTACTCAAGGTCTGGCTAAAGTGGAAACATCGCGCCATTTTAATGTCCCGCACACCTCGACAGCATAAATCACCTTGCTCGCTTCCCCATTCCAGACGATGGCCGTCACTCATATCTAATGTTCTCAGATCATCGACCTAATCACGGACATCCAAGACATGCCAAAATGCATGCAAATTAGTATATATCATACAATCAAATTTGAGTCAAGTTCTTTTGGAACAGAGTTTAATTTCATTTGCCCTAAAACTGATTGCTACAAAACGAATGTCTATGTATTTACTTTTGCATGAGTTTTAAGTTATATTAAAATTCAATAACTTTTATACTCAAGGAGGAATATGGGCAGCTAGACTTCCGAAACGCGTCAAAACTGTAACAGTTACAAAAATACTTAATACCTTATTCTTTTAGGCGTCATGACCAGAGGGATCCAAACGTATGCGCATGACTCATCGCGGCATCATTGTCGAGTAGCTTGCTTCTAAAACGGCCTATGTATATTCGGATCTCGGTATATTCGAGTGTTTCTGACCGTCGAATTGAAGAATTACATTATCAAAAGCGGTGTATGTATATTAGAATTTAATACATTTTACGTCCTTACAGTAATGGAACAGCTCGCGGGACCTGATGTAAGGATCGGTGACGTAGTGCGTGAAGTTGTAAACTATAATGCGAAAAAAATGAGGTCATCTTTATATTCGGTTCACACCTCCTTCTATTGGGAGGTCGGAACTTGAATAGGATCAATTTAAATGGGATTTTCCCTTTACAGATTCCTGGTTCACATCAAAGTTAATCGTGTATACTGTATAAAATAAGCTAGCGCTGAGACGTTTGTGTTAACAGAAGTTTTTTCAAGAAGCTAGTAAACAAATCACTTATTTGTTAGAGGTGTTGTTTTGGTTTTATTAAAATTTTCTCACCTATTAATATTCTTGTATTGATGATGTTATCTTTCACCGTTATAAATGTGATTCTAAAAAAATATTAAGTAAAACAACGCGTCTGCCACTCAAAACGCGACTAGTATTTTAGCTTGAAAGCATTGTTACACTTAAAACACAATAATCGATTAAAAGTATTGTTAAAGAACGGATCGCGGTTTTAACATAGCATGGCGTCATCAACGCGGGAGACCGTTGCGTTCGAATTTTTAACGGAAAATAATTCTGTTACGTTTTTTGCACGTTTACGATTTCATCACGATCACGACCAGTTTCTAGTCTCCTATATTACATATGTATGTGTATTGCTTATTTTCTCAAAAACAGTAATGGCGTGTGCAACAAAAGGAGTATGGGAGCATTTTAATTGTTCTTATGGAGCGTTACAATCTTTAATTCTAATTGTTTTATCGTTTGGGGAGGTTTTATACAGTATTTTATAGTCTCTCATCTTTTGTTTTAGTTGTCAAATAAAATCGTGCGCTAAGCTGCGTGGTTTTCCTCCTCTAGCCATCGAAGCCTAAATCCGCTATATCACTTTCCTGTTCATTTTGGTTCCTTTTAGATATAGATACAAGTCATAGTAAACATATGTTTGGTTTCATGACTAAATCTGTTACTTTGAACGCCAAATAGGACGGTTCTATTTAAAAATCGCTGTCTAAAATGAGTTTACAAAAGTTTTAAAATATTCCTTTGTTGGAGTGCAAAAAATCTCCACGTGTATTTGGGGCGGTCAATGGCTTAAAGACATTCAATTTGAAAACACAAATTAATTCCTATGGCTTTCACAATAAGGTCCTTATTCCTCTGGATGGGTTTATTTTCGTTAGATTTAAAGCACTAAAAATAGTTTACTGCCTGGTGGCAGCTTTAGTTCCTAGTATCGATTGGTTTTCTACGTACTATTCTATTGGTAGTTCTAAGACACCAGTTTGTTTGTCTATATTTGTTTATCTTAGCTGTTCAAAGGATACTCTTTAGTTTGTATCTTTAAGAACTCGAATACGTTTACAAATACAATTTATTTAACGGTAACTGAAGTCATTATTGGGTAGTTCTCTGCGACTAAACAGTCGCACCAATCGCATCATTACCATCGCCACATTATAGATGAGCTCCGTATAAACTATGGAGTCGTTTTTGGTTATCTTGTAGAAGTCGCGTGCCTCTGCTATTTTTATCATAATGATCCTGATTGCTTTTATAAAACCGCCAATAATAGTGGCGATGGTAATGAAAAAAAAATCGCGGAATAAAATCGCAGAGAACTACCCTATTACAGTTTTGTATGAGGCTAAGTAAAGCAACGAGCAAACGTAATGTCACTGTAATTGAATAATGTGACTTAGATCTAAGATAAAGTTTAATTTGATTGCTAATATACTTAGACACAGCGCAAGATAATAAACAAGCGACAATTAATTAAGAGACTTATTATCACAAACCGAGTTACAAAAATAGTTCTGCGACATAAACAAAATACTACAGTATAAACAAAATTTATTTCACAGAAAATCATCCTTTGCATAATCAACGTTGTTTTAAACACAATATCAGTGTTAAAACGAAAGTTTATCAAAAGTTCGTCCGATAATGGAATTCCTGTGATCCGAACCATACCCTTGGGTATTCGTAAACAAGTAACAAGTTGTTAGCATTAATGTATTTATTAACTTGGGGAGATTGGAATTTCTTGAAGAAATGATGGATGGCAGAGAAATTTCCAGTAATTTGATAATGAAATCAGTGAGGTTACTGGAGTGAAAAGCATGGAAATATTTTTCATAGATCCTTTAATTAGTAATTACTACCACCGTGGAATAGTCAAACAACTTTCTAGGACATCGAAGAAAAGAAGAGAAAACCCAAACAAGCACTGAATGTGTTAAAAAACTGTTGGGGGTGTTAATGACAGCATTATTAAAAGAGATATTTCATCGATTTCATTTAACACGTGTGTAGTGTCCAAAACAATATCACGTCTAATTTAGGTTTATGACTCAGTATCTGGTTATCTAGTAGCCTTGTTTTAATTCCTACTATTGTTAATTGCGTTTGACCCATAGTTCAGGGTTGTGCGATCTTGCGTTGATTATAACCATACTCGTATATTGCGTGCAATTAATTCTACAGCTGATTTTATACATGTTTGTGGAACATGTAGTTTTTATTAGGAGCTCTTTATTAAAAATAATTAAATAGACAAACGAATCAATAATTGAAATGGCGTGAGTTAAAGGCATCAAACTCATTCAATAAGTTTAGTTTTTACGTTTTATTCTATACTAACATTTATTTTTTGCAAAGAAGTTAGAGGAGATAACCTCGAGTTACAATATGTATCAACGCAGTCCAAATGTTTGCCCAAGTATTAATACATATTAATACATATTGCTAAACTAACTACCAGACATCGTAACCGAGACATACTGCCACAATTCGTTTTAACAATTCAGACGCAAATGTCCACGAAATCGATACAAAGACCTTCAATAACTCGAGCCTATAAATAAAAAATATACATTAGGGCTATTAAATGTTCCACCCTATGTAACTTTCAAGGTCTAAAGCTAAAGATCGATTGTTATCTGTTTTCTATTTATAAAACGTTTTTACTTTCCTATCACTATTTCATTTGATAGTGTACTTTTAGCAACTGATTTTATTTTCTTGACTGCCTCTTATATACGCGATTTTGTTATATAAATCTTCGCCAAATCGCTTTTCCTGAAACAATTTTTAAGTTCATCCTTTAGCATTAACGTAATTTCTAACTTTTTCTGGAAATCCTTTATCTTTAATGTGATCAGTAAAATTTCCACAGTATAATTAAATAACATAATAGAAACAGTTATCACCTAGCACCCGCATAACAATAATCGTAATTATTATCTCTTTATGTGACAACCGAGTATAACGACTTCTTAACTCACGTGTATGTTCGATAAAGCTTCTAATAGCTGCAATTTCTAGTCCATTGTGTTCAATTATACATGACAAAGTAATTCTCTGATAATCGTTAAGTATTAACATTAGTTTCCTTCTACAAGCATTCACCGTAATCTATAAAAATATTTAGGACATCTTTTAAATCATAATTAACTGTACCTAAATGGCCAGGAAACAAAACTAACTCTATCCACTCCTCCATTACCATCATTCAGAAAGACTTACCTAATGACACTTTCATATCCAAAATGTCGGAATGCCGTCGTTTCTCCTTTTCGCTCTCTGTTGATGTTTCCCTCTCGCTCGACTCCCTGGTCGGCTTAAGGGTTATCGCCTTCTTCCTTCTCAGTCTATTCACCATCCCGTTCTCGCCCTTGACTGTCCCATTTTCTAAAGGCTTCTCCACAACCTTCGGTTCCCGTTTGAACCACATCATCGTTCCGACCATAGGTAACACTTGTTTGATCGCACTGGGTTACATCTGGTGCAGTTTTCACTTTAGCTTTTCACACACTATCAGTTTCACAGTTACATCATATATCTTATCCAATTTTAGTGACAGCATTCGTCACTACATATCACCGAACCTTTGACTTCAATTAGCTGCAAAATTAAGACGTCATGAATCAGTGACGTTCTTGGCAATGTTCGTAATTATGCCGTTTTATTCGCTTATTTATAAACTGAGATTGTCGCCCTTTGTCGCTCTAATATTAAAACGCGTGTTTAGTTAACATTTGATTATACCGATTGAGTCATACATTTGCTGAATAGAATGGCAGATTATAGAGTTATATCAATACACATTGCATAAATACTAATCTGAATGATATATTGTGTTTTGCTGTTGGCGTCAGTCCAACAGAGTTGAATACGGATTGGGTTCCTTCTTTGTAGACCGGTAGTATAAGACTTGAAATCAAGAATTTAATAATCAACACACCGCTTACTCGAGATGAAATCTAGAACACAAATAAAATTGTTTGAAAGAAAAAAAAAATGCATCGATATTAACGAAAATATAAAAATAGTGCTAGCAAATGTTACACGAGAAACTGTACTTCCCATTGTTCCTGTCAAATTACAACTATTACAGACAACTTCGATAAACTTAACGAAATCGATAAATTACCAAATGACGCGAACACTAGAATAAAAAAAAAACAAATAGGTAGTTAATTACCTAATCAAAAGTGAAACACCTAGAAAAACTATCGATCTACAAAACAATTCTTAACCTGCGCAAGAGTTTTACGCAATAAAGTCAGACGCAGCGTCACCGCAGAACAAATAAAACTTGTACGTAGTTAATTGAACGATAACCGTTAAGGCTGGGCACAGTCAACACTTGTGCTCATAATCAGGAGGATACATCGACGAGATATTTATGAAACACACAACTATGTCGATGTAACTACGCGTGAAGAATAAGTACCGCGTCAATGTCATACTGAAATTGCAAATTTTCAAATGGAAACCCAACAACAATAAGAAGCACCAGAACAATAAATGTAGGGGTGACAATTTATTGAATCAATTTCAATTTCTAGTGGTCTAGGGCAGATTAGAAGAGAACAGGTACCGTGGAATCATTAGGACAGGCTTGAAATGAGCTGTAGGCGGACCCTTGCCTAAGTGTAGATCTACAAATTGGTTTCAGTCTCTCAGTCGGGTTACATTTGATTACGACCGCACTGCTAAAAATGCAGTGACTGACCTTCTCTTTACGAGTTTCTTTTATCTTTATTCTTATTATTGTCCGTAACGACAAGCTCACCTTTAATGTCACAATACTCTCCCACAAGTATCCCGCTAAGGTCTCAACCAAAACTAGAATTAAATTTTAATACGAGTTACTTCGTTTTGGTTTGACAAACGCCACAGCCATCCAAAATGTTTACGTTGCAATATTGCTACGTTTACGTCTTGTCTGAATATTAAAATCTTTTCTTACTTCCTATCGGTCTCACAAACGCTACACGTCATTCCAAAATGTATATTTTTCTGTCACACATAAGGGCTGATACGCCGTTTCGGATCGGGTCAGTCCGGATGCGCGGGCGCAGACGGAAGCTGCGCGAGGAAACGGCCTCCGCACTACCGGCCGATAGCGATAGCTAATGTTGCGATTGTCCTCTACGGACTACGAAACGGCGCTGTCTAAACTACCATTAGGCGGTTACGCTAAACATGGGCGATCATGGAAATCAGATGATCTCAGAGCGTTTTATGTGAAATCTCGAAAATAATCCGTAAAGTGACTAGATTTTATTACTAGTCAAGTACAAATGGCAAATTAAGGCTACGTTTCAGAGCTGTGCGATGTAGCGGAGCGGTGCGCGAGGAAATAATAACCAATGCCGTGCTACGCTGAGCCCAGCTAGGCACGTGGATTGGTGGTTATTTTCCTCGCTGACCGCTTGGCTAGCTCGCACAGCTTCGGCAGAAACACAGCCTTAGTGGTCACGCTATATATGGGTCTGTGATAGCCCAGGTAATTTCGGAGCGTTTTATGAGATCTCGAGAAATATCCGTAAAGAAACTAGGTTTTTATTAATAATAAAGTACAAATTGCAATTTAATGCTAAACAACCTTAGCTACCAGTGAATTATAGGCTGTAGAACGTAGCATGAGGTCGGATACATGTACCTATGTAACTTGGCGAGATCGCGTAATCAAGAGTTCCTTTTGATCTGTAAACATTTTAACGCCCTAGAAAGTACTTTAAATTGATTAGTCAAGTTAATATCCCGCAAAATCCAAGTAATTTAACAAAATACGCGAACCACAATTAAATCAAACTGAAATAGCTTTAACAAGTTCAATAGACAAGGATCGAACCACACACCAAAACAAGGTAAAATCTATTTCATTTATCAAAAGGACTGAACAGCTGATAGCTTAAAAAACCCGTCAATATAAATTACCGGGAGCAAGCCATATGGCCAACAGCAAAAAGTGTTCCGCCTCGCCCGCTCGTAGGTAACTGCATTTAGCCGCCAGACAGGGAGAGGGGGTGAAGGCAGGGGGTGGGACGGGGCTGCAGGGAACCGTGAGGTTTCGAAAAGGTATTAATTCAATTTAAGAGAATTATGAATAGTGCTGGAAAAATCTCGCTATTCGGAATAGCGGCCACTTGTAGTAAGAGTTAAGAGAGTTAACACAAAGAGTATGCAGTACAGATTTAAGGTATGTAAAGAGGGAAAAATTTAAAACAGGGATTATTGATTAAATAATGCCTATGAACTGAATGTAATAATAGAAAGAATAGACACAAAAGTACTTCTAAAACAAACGTAATGTGAAAATGTATGCTTAGATAGTTGGGTGTTTAAATAAGTTGATCAAAGTGTGAATTGTTTTAAAAACCTTCAATAAAACCTAACCCTTAGCAAGTATTAAAAGTTAAATTAATTAAAATTAAAAATAAACTTAGCAAGAAACTTGCATTAGCGAAAATGACTCAAAATAAAACAATCTCTCAGGAGTGTAAATGTAAACAGACTTATTTAAAAATATGAGTACGTGTGAAAATATAATTAACACGCGATAAAAACATGATGCATCAAAAACTGGGACCGTATAGGGCCGAGTACAAAGAAAGAGGTTTTGGTGCTAAAAAAGAAACTGAACTAGAATTCGAGGCTTCAGGAGTTAAAATGAATCATTTGGTTGAGTAGTTGGCTCATTTTTACTTTAATTAGAATGTATTATATTGTAGGTATCATCATTTTTATCCGTATTCATATTATAAATGCGAAAATGTTACCACATTTTTCTTCTAGCAGCAATGAGTGGACATGTATTTGTTCTCAAAGAATTAGATTATTATCTGTAGTGCAACGAACATAGAGCTTTTTGCTCTTTAGAGCTTTCCGAGACAAAAGTATTGTTTACAAGATGTGGTTCATTATGAATATGAATGAAGAGTTTATAATATATTTATAACAGAGAACTGTCATAGTGCATTAAATACTGACTATTAGGTAGTATTACGCCGTAGCGTGATATGTATTAGCTAGTGATGTCATTTTTCTATTGCATTATGTTTCATAGAATCCAACATGACTAGGTATCGAAGATGGTAATTATGTATTTATAGCAGTTCTAGCTACTTTTGTCAATCTGTTTTTAAACCAGTCGGATTCAATCATACGTGGTGTGTTCTGTTTCGTCTAATTTCAATACTAAAGTAGAGATGGGCAAACAACGTAGTTCTCTAAACTCATAGTTCAAAAATATATGCACCG
Source organism: Eudemis profundana (assembly GCA_947034925.1). NCBI lineage: Eukaryota > Metazoa > Arthropoda > Insecta > Lepidoptera > Tortricidae > Eudemis > Eudemis profundana. The sequence continues at coordinate 16,313,992 of OX344816.1, read as the reverse complement.
GTTTCAATCTGGGGACGCCAAGACGAGCCAAGCGAAGCGCACTACCTTCGAATCGCTTCGTCGTTTTTTAAACCCTTATAACTTGGGTTTGGATTATACCAGATAAACAAAATTCTCGGCATATGTTGTCAATAGCTTACTTATTAAACAGACTAAAGTTTTTATTGCATATTCCTTTTTTCCATTTTCTATTGAAGTCGGATTTCCTCGTATTGGCTCAAAGCTTTGTCACGAAATTTTAGATATTAACAACATTAGTTTAATTTGAAACATTACCAACAAACCTAGTCGCTGCACATGTAGTAAGGGTATGCTAGCATTTACTCGCGGCTTCGTCTGCGTTGATCCCGTTACTACCCCATCCCAAGGGAACTCTTTACCGGGATTTAAAGTCCCTATGTTTCAATCCAGGCATTGTTCTGCTTTCATGGCCAAATTTCATCTCAATCCATTCCGTTGTTACCGCGTTATTTAATAACAAACATTCTAACATCCAAACATCCAAATCTTCACAAACTTTCACATTTATAATATTAGTAGAAAATAGGATTGCAGTCACCATTCCGCAGTGGGCTAGTGTGGGGACTACAGCCCATTCACTCTCGTCTATGAGTGGGACATATATAGGCTGATGATAAAGATCGTTTGTGATCGATAGTACATTTCGCAATATTATCGACACTATCGATTATCGCCTAGCGTTCGCCAACGCGCTAGCAACCAGGTACAAAATTAGTACAGTCCGGAAGCCCATCCTGCGCTCTAAAACGTCCCCTTCGCGGGTAATTTACATTACGTGCGTCGTGTCGCTTCGCAAGTTAATGTCACTAGCTTCCTGCGTTTTTTCTCTGATTTCCCTATTTTAAGAACATAAGGGTGAGTTCTGTTAGATCATTGCTAAATAGTAGTCGTTTAAAAATAGTACATTACACAACTAGGGTGGTAATACAAAGAAAGGCCGAGATCGCAGAAGTTTACGGCCCGAGCTGCAAGCGAGGGACGTAAATATGCGATCGAGGGCTTTCTTTATTACCTCCCGTGTTGTGTACATCATTTTATGTCTACACTTGGCCAGAAAGAGGCTTTTTCCGTACGCGCAGCGTGCGAAAAAGTCACTTTATGGCAAGGTGTGGCATAAAATATATTTTATCTCTTTAGGCTTCACCTTTTATAAGGTAATTGATCAATCGGTATCAGCGTAATTCGTCCCATTCGTTTTTCGTTCAATTCGTATTTCGTCTCATTCTATATTCGTCACACATTCTTTATGTATAAAGAATAGTCTTTATAAAGAATGTGTGACGAATATAGAATGAGACGAAATACGAATTGAACGAAAAACGAATGTTACGAATTACGCTGATACCGATCAATCATACGAGTATATCCGGAAGTCATTATTATAATTATGTATGTATTTATTTTTCATTATAGAACTCTTCGAACTTTTTCTTTTTTAATATAGAAGTTTTCATCAATTCAGTTATTTATCATTGAAATTAGCCAAAATAACATAGTAATCATTAAACTTTTGATACGAGTGACCAGCGTGGTACGTTTACCACCTCCTCTAGCCCTAGCGCTTTGTTAGTAATTTGTGACTTTATACGATTCTGAATATAACGACCATACATATATTACATACAAAATAGCCAGTATTACATACAAATGAGCTGTTCGCGGGCCGCATGCGGATGCGACCCGGGGGTTGCCGACCGCTGTTATAAGAGTTCCGTTTTTTTTCCTTTTGTACGGAACCCTAAAAATCAGTGTTTTCACCACCACCGTGCAACCATGGTAAACGAAATAAACTCCAGTAGACCAGTTGAGACTAATTTCGATGTCGAAAAGATGTCGGGAAACAGGTCACTAACGGTTAAATTGGCGAAAATCTCTAAGCTCGTTATCTCCCCAACACTTAATAAAGTGTTGTGTCACTTAAACAATGAAAGCTATCTTATCAGCAACTTCAGTATTTGAAGAGCTCAAGCATTTTATTATCTAGATTAATTCAGTATTTAGATTTGATCCTCCACAAATAAATATATACAATACAATGGAAATGCTATAAATTTCATATAAACGGAAGCAGTTTTATGTGAAAACATTATTACATATTTACAATCAATCCTGTCTTCAAATGATTTGTAGTTTATTTCTTCTGTACCACTGCACTCATTAATAAGACGTGATCAATGGATGTTTTGTGTTTAACTTCTCATACAGAACAATATTTATCAATTTTATCATGCACATTCAAAAACAATCGAGTCTCGACCATCCGTTTTAAATTACATTGTCGGTAATTAAAAGTTATCTTTAAAAGTATCGTAGCATAACGTGTTTGACTTTCTTTGAATTATTAAATTCGTAGCAATTAGAAAGTTTTACTTCAGTTATTTGGTTAGATCATCTCTTAAATTGGGTATTATTTTCTATCGTATCAAGGATCATTTTCGGCGTTTTTAACATCAACTTGGGAACGCGTTGGCAAACCAATTTCATCCTTCAATCTTATTCATTTATATTGATTTGTAATTCCACAGACACTGAAAGGACCCAAGTTATTTTTTTATACTGGTGGCAAACAAGTGTACGGTTTGCCTGAGGTTAAGCAGACACCGTAGCATATGGGCGCTTATGCACGTCCATAGCATCTTCCTTATGCACGCTGACGCAGACTCCTAAAGTTCTTAAATTCTTTGAACAGTATTTCACAGCGTATTCGTAAGCATGTGGCATCATCAAAAGTTTTGTAATTAAAGCGAATGTGTTCAGAATGATTGGAATCTGCGAATCGTCAATCACGAGACACGACGCGAGTGATTCGTGGGATTGGCGTGAAGATGGAAGACAGATCTCGTGGGAGCCCGAACGAAGAAAACAAAGATTCAATAAGCCTAAATCGAAAATAGGAACTTATAGCATTAATTGTAGGTATTTGCTTCTAACACGTATAATTAAGCATTTAGTTTCGCCAGCGTTGTCCTCGATAACTCACAAGGGAACCCCTCTCCCGGATATAAAGTATCTTATGTTACAATCCGGAATTTATCTACATGCATCTCAATCCAATCCATGCAATCGTAACTGTGATATTCAGTAGTAAACATCTTCACAAACTTCGACCCTTTTTTATATTTTAGTACTCATTTGGATCCTAATATTGTTAAATAAACAAATAATTAATCGTATATTGTATTACGCAGTTTAAAATCAATCACATAATCATGTCATATTGGCGACCTGAAAAAGACCTCAACCTACTTGAGGCTGCTTTAAGTATATGACTTCTAAGCTGATTTAATTCCACCGTTTCGTAGACGCATACAAATTAAATCAAAATCACGTGAGCTCGGCAAAAAACATAACAAACATATTTCATGAACACACAGAAAGATAAAAAGGGATATTTTTATCATATTAGACTGCCGGAGCTCAAGAAATTGTTTAATGTAATCGGTTTTACGAGTTAAAATAATTGAAGCTACGACCGGCCGTGCGCTATACATCAAAATCTTTATCTAATATTATTGTTTAGACATACGATTGGACAGGGACGATTACAGGCAGACACAGATTATCTAATCTATACTTCTAACTAAATCTATAACAACGAAAATGAAAGCGTGATAGACAATAAAAATTAAACCGATAAAAAGTTGTTGTTAAATAAGAATAATGATGATCGTATTCCTTTGATTGTTAGGGAATGGCTACGCTATCATTTAGCCGAAGTATCCTTTTGTAAAACAACCAGTGGTTATATTTGATTTACAACATCTTTAATAATAGCAGTTTACAGCCGGTTTAGCCATGAATTTAACTGGCCAAATAATGGCGGCGTTCCCAAAGCGAGGCAAACCGAATTTCCAAGCAATGGTATAGATCTGAACACACGGTTAGAATCCGTAGACAAACTGAAGTATACAATGCTGAAAAGCCAGAAAGGCCTATCTTAATACGAGTCTAACAGGTACGTACGGCTATTTGACGGTAGAATAATGGTTGCAACATCGCGAAACTAAATCGAAGGCAACGCAGTTTCGGATATCGCTCATTTCCGCTCAATTTGTGTAAAAATACTATGAGCTCATAGTAGCCAACTAGTGGCCACGGCGCCATAGTTGAAGGAGGAAATAGTCGTGCATAAATCATTGATAAACGGAATATTAACACGTTACACGCTTTAAAATCGCTCTAGCGTGACGCCTTATTATATTTCATATGTTTTTTCTGTTGTTTTATGCCCTCGGATATCTTAAACATACATGACGAATTCATATTAAGACGAGATGATAGTGTAGAAATATGACCCTTCATCTGAGTTTTTTTAGCTAAATGCTGTCATAATAACGTCTTTAAACAATGTCAAAAATCAATTCGTTTTCGTGTTTCCTCTGTGGGATCATTCAACAATTCAATTACATGATCACCGGTAGGGGGGGGGGGGGTGCTTGTATATACATCTGGATTTAAAGGGAGGGGGGGGGGAAGAATCCATGATTACGTCATCATTTTATAACTTATTAGCTAAAGAAATTTTCTAAAAAGGAAAAAGGTGTTGTAAAAGCTAGAAATACTTTAATTAGAAAAGTAATAAAATTACTTTAGTCATCCACCTGAGAACAGTATTGTAAAGCCAATTTAAATTTGAATTTTTCATCCTTAGATGGCTCCTTTCTGTATGACTAGATTAGCTTTATTTCTGTGATTCTTTCACATTTTTTTTATAAAACAAACCAAATGTAATAAGCACGGACGAAGATTACGTAATCAAAAAACAAAAGATTACGCTGTGATCACATAGGCGGGAGGGGTTAAAAAAACGGCCAAAAATGATCACGTAATTGTTGAACGATCCTTGTGTTACACAAATAGAAAACTATAATTTATGCACACAATGGATTACTATTGCATAATAGCACCTTATCGCCATATAAAAACAGATATAGATATAGAACGTTCCATAATTTTATCACTAAGCCACCTGTTTTACTCATCTCAATATTACCTCACTCAGCTTCTAAATTTGGACCTACAAAGATTAGCGAACCAGTTGTTTTCCATACAGAGTCCAAGATTAGTTGAGTTATGGCAGCTAGCTGTCAGAACGTGACGGCATGTAGGATTCCTCTTAGGGTGCTTCTGGGAACTTGACAATAGGCACATGCCAACGAAAACATAACAGTTCAGAAGGCGGTTCCACAATGGGTGTGTTGACATTTTTACAGCCGCGTCAGAAGTAGTTTCTAGCTAGGCTACCGTTATTATTGCTAGTGACATATTTTGGCTGACCGAAACAAGCTTTGTAAAGTATGTTTTAATTTTCGCTCAGTGGACTAATCTTTCGTTCAGACTTTTAGGTTTTATAAGGGCATAATCAGCTAAAATAAAAAACGATGGACATTGAAATCTACCTTACATGCTGATAAAGACAGCAGCCTATAAAAAAGACAGGTTACGATAAATATGATTGAAACATCACCAAGTACTAAATGTGATCATTACAGATAGATGCTGCACTTTTTTGGACTATAAGGTTAAAAACTTTGGCACAAGCAGGATCAAACTCTTGCGATATTGGAAAAATTGTGATAACAAATAACACAACTTATTCTACGACCTCAGTGGTAGGAGCCTTACATCACTTCTCCCGCGAGTGTATAAGTAAGTTTACATCAACAATAAGCCACAAAGGAAATTCCAACCCACAAACTATCCGACAGATGATCGAGAAGTCACTTCAAAGATACAGCTGGCGAAACAGACGCTGTTTACATTTCAAGCGTCGACCTTGCCGAGGTGGAAATACTTGTGGGGTTAGTTATACACCGAAGCAACACCCCGGTAAACGTAAATATACATATGGATTTTTTTAAAGTGGATGAGGCTACTTTAAGACCAATAATGGCATTATAAAGAGGCATATTCAGCCGAGGATTAATACAGACTAAAAGGATAGGTAAGATGTTTATTTTTAACTCAAAAGCATATTACGCATCCTCATTGATAGGTCTAATTCGAATCAAGTCTATAAGGTAGCTATACTTATTACAACCATTGAGTCTAGTCTAGACCATTTCAGGCACCTTTCTAACCCTTTTAGAACAGGAAATGCTATACTAGGGTAGTCAAGCATGATGACTCCTTGATACAACATTGCAGGAATGTTGTTGCGGCCAAGGATATAGCAGGTGAATTCGTATGAATGATCGAATTGACAAAAACGATGAGCTGGATTCCTGTGAATTACCGAAGGTGTTGTGATGACTATAAAGGTAGTTCATGTTTATAAACTGTACATTAAGAACGGGTTTTTGATTGAACGTATCGTTGGAATAAAAATGTCTAGATTATCAGCGCATTATAACCTGACCTAAACCTATCTAGGTTATTCTAGGTACGATTGATAGAAAGATCATTTATTTCATGTGAAAATATCAGTATAAATTTGTAGATTTGTGATTGAATAGGATAAAAATTACTCAAAATAATTGCTATTAGAAACACTTTCTAAATGAACATTTTACAGATCATCATCATAGCAGTATCTAGCCCAGTATGCGTGTAATCCAAAAGTTCTAAATTTATCTTAAATGATTGCGTTGCTTTTAATTCCCTTAAGTATTGAGATAGCTCGCTGGTAATAAATATCGGAATGAAGACGAAACGTGTGGTTGTAGGCACTTATCTCGTAACCTTATAAACCACGTCTAAGGTTTTTCGAGATTACTAGCGAATGTTGAAAACAAAAGGTAGAGAAATTTCTAATTTAAAAAAGCAAGGTAAAAACTATGAGTATACTTGTACTAAGGCTACTATGCGACGATATACACACTTAAATGGATATAAAATATCTATGACTCGAGAACAAATACTTTTTTGAAGCCTGACGAACTTGCAAGTCTTACTGACTGTTGTAAAAATTGGACCAAGTGGCGTGGATTTCTTATAGAAAGAGCTCACTATATCTCGGCTTCTACGATAGCTAGAGAAATGACATTGTAGAGCCCTAGGGTATTATTTGGGTACTATTTTTTGAGATATAAAACGTTTCCAAAAACAAAGCCTTTCCAGAGATACAAACGGTGTACGCCAGCTTGATGCCCGGTAGCGTACACCGTGAACAGGCCTTATATTTCAGAAAGTTTAAGGGTACTATTTTTTTCACCTAGGTATTTCGTCGGTACTATTTGGGTACTATTTATTGGCTGCATCAGATTCTGAATATCTTTACGGTATACGCTATCTTGACGGACACAATATCTGGCCATATTAGTAAAAAAAGTTTCGATGAAATGAATATTCGACTTATTAAGCTTTCGACCAAACGTACCTTCGGTGAAATGATTTTTCGATGAGTGGTGTCTTCGATTGATCAAGCTGTCGCCTAAAAGTAAAATCGATAAAACGTCTTCGATTAAACGATTATCGGTGAAACATCATTCGAAATGGCGTAGGTAACCCCAACACTTACATACAATAATTGTGGGAGCAGATAAGAGCGATAGAAATAGAACGAGACAAAGAATCGAGTATTTTATGAATGGGCGGTGTTTAGACTGGAAATCGTTTACGTTGTGCTATAAATACCCCGATCAGCGAATCTTTCGCGGCTCCTGGAAAATGCCGATTTTCATGGAACAACACATTATAAAGATTTGGATTGAAAACACGTTTCTGTTGAAGAAACGTCGATCTAAGAACCGACTTGGCATGGATTTAAATGCTTCAAAGAACTTGGCAATTCGATTGATCAAATTGAGATTTCCAAATTTTGAGAACTATAATTCAGAGAAGTTATGAATGTCAAACATTCATTGCCATTTGTTTTGCAAAATCGGGTCGATAATACGTTTGTACATAAGTCATTAAAGTCTCTTCTCTATTCAGTATTCCGTCAAAATAACGAAATTTCCTCAAATAGTATCATCTAAAATGACTTAATGGTATAGTACAGATGTTTCTTGCTGATCTGTGGCCGTTTTAATATAAGCTCCCATCGAGCATTACGAATTGATTTCATCAGTCCTAAAAGGCGATTTACTATGGAAAGTCATAGTAAAAGTCGCTTTTTAGACTAGGGCTGCATTTGTGTACATGTATCTTTTTCTAGAAACAGCCCTACAAAATGAGACATAAGAAAATGTACCGACTATCCCTTTGAGGACAATAAACCCCGAAGTGCAGTGACAACCGGCACAAGCTAAAAACAGCAACGTAATCTCATTCAAGCAACTCTAAAAACAAACTAATTCTAATAGAAGTAAAGTCTATTTTGGGGTAAACGTTATAGAAGTTCGGATACCTGAGTGACCTGTAGCAGAACAAAGGATAACGGTGTTGTGCAGGTGACTGTTGCAAAAACATGAAGGGGTGATAGATTGTTTGCAATTTAGCTAAACCAATATTGCCAAGAAACCCGAAGAAATAACAGAAGTTAAAAGAGGAAGGGATGAGAAGTTTATACATGTATTGAATGTTGTGCTGAATTAACTAACGCAATGAAACAAATTCAAGCTCAAGATTTTCTATGTGTTATAAATTGCATTGAAATGGATCAATTACTTAGAAGATTAGCATACAATATTACGACCATCTGTTAATAGCTTTAGGCTCTAATCTTTCCCAAGAATTCATAAACTCATGCCATTAAACACATGCATATAAACAAGTACCAATTTCTCTTTTTAATACTCTACAATCACACACTAGGCCCCGATGGTCGTATATTGAAAAACCTAAAGGAATTCTATAATATCTATCTATATGATATCTAGATTGTTACGATACGTATCATCGCAAAGCAATGTCACAAATAACGAAGGAGCAAACATTGACTCATTACAGTAGCCTCTGTCAGTGTTCACAAGGCTCTGCCAGTCAAGCTGGTCAAACAGTCTGGGCAAGGATACCGAATCTTCGGAACGAATTGGTATAACATGGGGTTTCCGAATGATTTGTGGATGATAAAGTGGTTTGACGCAAATTTTGACCTTTGTATCAGTAATCGTCTAATTTTTATGTATTTATATTAAGGCACCTAACCGATTAAACAATGAAGAAACAACTGTAAAAACAAATACATACTATAGTTATTTTATCCAAAGCACGCATTTATTGGTCTAAGTTGTCGAAGGATATCACTAATTAATTCAAGGTATCTAAATCTAAAATATAGAATTAATTGAAGAACTAGCATCAGAGTCATCAAGTCGGTCCAAGCCGGAGTGACGTAGCTAGAATGGGTGACACTCGGGGCTGATATGTATGTTGCCACCCATTAAGCCACTTTTTTTGTTTTTTTGCGGGCGGGGGTTGCTCTCAGCGATTTCATGGTATTAAATTTTCCTTTTCCGCGACCAGGTGGGTGTCACCCCCCGATGGGTGACACCCAGTTGACCCAGTGTGTGGACCGTCCCCCCTAGCTACACCACTGCCAAACCGTAGAGTGCACCCAAAAGCTATTTCCACCAAGCTGTCCAATAACGTACTATCCTCGAGTGTGAAAGCCAGTGCATCTATATCTGTAGTCTGTGTCACATCGTGACGAGGTCACCCCCGCAACGATGGCCCGTCGATCCAAAACGACGTCGCTTCATCAGAGTCTAATGGTACTTAGTACGTTGTGTAATGAAAGTCAGCCAGCACTATGGCACTCCAAATACAGCGAGCAATTGGCACGCGAGCTAAATTCGGATGTATATGGAGTTTCGCTCCAACGGACTGGGTTTTGTTTGTATGGACTGGTTTGATTTTTGTATGGAATTAAAATTTGATAATGAAAATTGATCGCCTGCTAAATTAATCGAGTCAGATTTTCTCTAACGCGTTATAATATACAAGTCATACTAAACTAACAAAACGATATTTAATTCTTGGCCTATTTCAGTTAAGCTAACATGGTCATTCACATAATAACTACTATTGACAACGGGATATTTACCATGTACCATGTATGTTTGTTTTATATGCTATGGTGTGACTACAACTAAAAACTCGCAGCACGTCAGTTACTCCGTGATGATGGCGCTTGCAACAGTGCCGAAATATCGGGAACTCAATAAAACAAACATACATGGTAAATATCCCGTTGTCAATAGTAGTTAATATATTTCAGTTAAATCTTCCGCTTATGGTGAACCGTATGGGAAAACATTGTTCGTCTCATGTCCACTAGATGAATAAAAAACGACGAACCTAAGGCTAATTATAGCGTATTGACAAATCCGCAAACTGCAGTACATTAGACAAAGATCTTTGTAAAATAAGAAGCACTAAATAAAGACATTAACATGAATGGCGACGTGTGGTGACGCGACTCGTGGACATACTCGAGTTTTTTGCATAAATTTAGTCCCACAATTCATCATAAGGTTATTAAAAACTTTACGAGACTTCTGCGTAGTTTAATCACTATTATCATACTATTATAATAAAAAAATACTTAACATATAAAATAGTTCCGTGACTGGTTGAAAGATAACCATTAAAATATAAACTCAATCATTTCGTACATTTTATCAAAGAGGATTATGAACACATAAGAACATATAAAGTACATATACCTTTCCTACATGATTCGCAAAGAAAAGGCTACTAAAGAATTGTTTTATCTTGACATTAAAAGTCCGAATCGTTGATCAAACAAGCGCTGAAATCATTTATGACATATTTAGTTCAACAAAATGTAAATCACAAAATGTGACCCAAGAAATTACTTTAAAATAAGATATGCTTATTGAAAACCGATTATGTCATTTACTAGGTCCGTGTCGACTATAAACATGTAACCAAAATTACCTTCAATCATAAACAGTTAAAATAAAAAGAAGCACAAATAAGGAGGACCACAGAAGCCGCTGGAATGCGGGACGAATTCCAAAAAGGGAAAGGCACCATAACCATCAGGCATGTTAATGTTGATATGACAGGAGCTATGGCCACTAATCCTTTCAAATTGGACGTTGTTTTTCACATTCCAGCGATAGATGAAGTGAAGCATAGTAGATATCCTTGGGGCAGTTAAATGCAAATGTCTACATACACGGAGCGGAATAATTGCCGTGGTTGTTAGGAAATCTAATAAAAATGCAGCACTTGATGCTAGAATCTAACGCGTTGTATCAGCGTTAATAAAGTTAACATCATTGTCACAGAAATATATTGGTTGTAATGTAACACAAAGAAACCAAGTCACAAAAGTAAATAAAAAATAAAGTTAGAAATTTGCCGGTTTTAAAATCAGTTTTTGTGACATTTCTGCAAAGATATTAATCGTAGACCTACCAAAGAGCACATTAAAGTAAACAAACAAACCGACATTTCAAGGACATAAATTTGCCAGCTACCCTTTCAAGGGACACCAGTTCTTGGCCCAAAGCTCATTAAGAGATAACATAAAGTAAGCTAAAAGTGTGGGAGATAAGGGTTCTGGGAACAATTAAAGATGGTACGGTTTAAAACAAAGAAAGGCCTAACTGCTGTAGCATTGCTATCAATATAAGTCTTTGTGGTAGAGATGATAAGAGGCCATGCTTGGGATTAGACACGTTTTGGGTAATTGTGGATAGTTGACGCCATTTCCAAGAACGTAAATATAAATGGACATGCTCATTTGGCCCTTGACATCCAACTGTCCTACTAATGTTCTAAATGTGAAAGTTTATGAAGGTGTTTGGAGATTTGGATGTTTGTTACTAAATAACCTTTAACATATTTAGGTGAAATTTAACATAACAGCAAATCAAGTCCTGGATTGAAACACCGGATACTTTGTATCCACGGGTAAGGGTGAAGCCAGACGAGCGTAATTTTTATGAGTTATGAATCGCGTAATTTCTGCTACAATCGGGTTCATAGAAAACTCCTGTTTGGTTCGGCGACGCAAAATGAGTCGTCAAAATGTATTGTTGAGAATTGCTGCAGCTGAAATTACGCAGCTCACAACTCACAAAATTACGCTCTTCTGGCTTTTACGGTTACTTACAAATATGTATGTATTTATCAACGTTTCTAAATGGCAGTGTGTGTGGAAGTGTGTTTGTAAGTTTCTTTATTATAACAGTACAGAAATTAAGTGACGAGATTTTTATGGATATAGATATTAAGGGCATTAACGTGAGGGCAATTTTTGTCCCGGTGAATGCACAGCAAAGGCCAGTTTATGATTAAAAAATATAAGGTCTTCCCAATGAGGATACGTGAGTAATAACCAATGCTCTGCAAATGTTCACGTACACTGGTGACACGTGAGCGTACTATTTGAGTAATTATACCAGTTACAACGAATAACCACTAATGGACACAGTCAGATGGGAAACGATCGAACCGCATTGTTACAAGACAAACCAAATACCTAATTATACGACGTACGACACGTATGTAGTCAAAGACACAAAACCAACAAGTACAGGGCATCCGCAGTAAATCAAGAGCCAAAGAAAGACAACAGAAGAATTAAATACTAGCCGAGGTGGCATTCAAAGGCCAATAAGCAGAAGACCTGTCAAGCAATAACGTAGAGTCATGGGTTTGAGTTAGTTTTCCGCAATTCGACTCGGGACATGCGCCTATTTTGCGTTACCTATACTCCGAGGACTAGTATTCTGTAATCAGAGTCTGGGCTGGGGTATCCTGGACGAATCGATCACGTTTTAATTAAGGTTTTCCCGTGGACAGTAACGAGTTAGATTAAAACACCGGTCACGTTGTTCATACGAATCTAAATACCCTATGGGAATGAGTTAAATTTGAATTTGCGTCTGTATCACGTGAAATGAAACTCGAATAACGGTTATTTCAGGTTTTAAAACATTCAAATGTACTGTACTGTATAAGTTTATAACTTATAAGAAAGCGAGTATCCTTGCCGCACGAGTTACACAAATCAGATGATAATCGTTCTAAGTTAATCAAATCTGCCCAAATATGGGATTACACTGTCAGAAGCATAACGCAAAATAATCAGGAAAAGTGATGATTTTATATGGTGTGGTATTTAAAACAGCATATACAAATACTATATCAGTATACGAGTAAACACGACTATACGTTATCAAAAACACATGCAACGTCGAAATAAAAGCGACTAAGGCACGTTCTCGCACTACATAAACAGGGTATGAGATCATACTCCACACGATAAGGAACCACGTTTGAAAAGACGTATATCCTTTACTTTTCAACTCCACATACTCGTTTAGACTGAGGTGTTTGTATGTTAGACCAGTATAAACTGACCTTTCTCGCACCTGCGTGGATACAAATCGTACTATTAAGAGATGCAATTGGACCTAAAGCAGAGGTCAAATGAGTGTGGACTGCGTCGGGTCTCTCTGAATTATTATGAACTTGGTGGTTTTATTTTTAGGTGCGTAATTTTGGTTGTTTTTCTTCCATGTTGCATTTCGATGAAATTTTTTGGTAATTTAGCGAGATTTATGCGTTTAATTAAATCACTCTTTTTCTTATCATTCGCATCTCCTTTTTTGGTTTATATTTATGTCAATTTTGCTACTCAAAGATCGTCTGGAAGAGGTCGCTTTTGTTTTCGTTTTAAATTGTTTTTGATTATAATAATAACTACCCTTTGCAATTTGCTTTTCTGGTATATTTGTATTAATAAGTAATCTATTGGGATATCGTAAAGGCAGACAAATAGGCGCTGTTTTCTCTCGACCAAAACATTTTAAACTGCATATAACCTCCCGATAACCCGACGAAGTTAGCTCATAGCTAAATCAATAACTTGTATTGCGCAAACAATTATAGTTCGTCGAACTTTTGTGATCTGTTTTAATTACCTACCGTTTGTTTAATGAGTCAATTTGCTACTTTTTAAATGAAAATTATTATTATTGTAACTTGGCATCGTAAGTTTTAGCATCACCTAAAGAATGCAGTTAATTTTTCTTACCTCAGTAAAGGTTGCTGTATGAAGAGATATATTTAAATGATAGGATAACTGATTAGGTACCTAAGGTTACTTGTGTTTATGTGAAGCGTGCTATTGGGAAAACTATTCCGTTTTGGACAATTGCATGACAATGTAACAGAAGTTATCATTTCATCGCATATTTATTTATTTATGTGTTGACCGCTTTAGCTTAGTTGGTAGTGACGCTGCCTACGAAGCAGGAGGTCCTGGGTTCGAATCCCGGTAAGGGCATTTATTTGTGTGATGAGCCCGAATATTTGTTCCTGAGTCATGGATGTTTTCTATGTATTTAAGTATTTGTATCTATTAAATGTCGTCGTCTAGTATCCATAACACAAGCCATATTGAGTTTACTATGGGGCTAGTTCGATTTGTGTAAGATTGTCCCCTAATATTTATTTATTATGTATTATTATTTATATTGATTTTAAGTATTTTTTTAAGGTGAGTATTAATATAATGTAGTTTATCGACCTAGTACATAGGTAACAGTATATTCTACACATATCGTGTTGGAGTGTTGCTGTTTATGATAACTACCCAAAGACACGAACGAAACGATAATCACGCAGATATAATTAAATTAGGCTCGTTTTATGACTTTGTGCGTAAATAAGTGACAAATTATATCGAATGGATACCTCAAAAGATTAGAGTTTTTTCTTAGTTTTGAGTCAAAACTAAGAAAAAACCAAGGAAATTGATTTATGTACCATTTCGTACCTTATCACAGTAAAAATCAACATGAAAACCGATAGAGATTCGATACCAATGTCACTATGACAAGGTACGAAATGGTACATAAATAAATTTCCTTAACTGTATGTAAACATCAATGGCTATGTACAAAGGCGATCTTACTTCTGTAAGGGATCTCTTCCAGCTAACCTTATTGATAATTGGATATTTTTTACTAAATAACAGGGTAAAAACTTGATGGACTGAGATGAAATTTGGCATGCAGTTAGGCCAAGTCCTGGATTGAAATTTAGGACACTTTATATCGTTGTAAACCTACCTTACCCTTGGAATATTAACGGGAATAACGCGGGCGAAGCTGCTGGTAAATACTAGTAACAAACAAATGAAACAAGTCCCTACATAACAGAAATCTCTCGGTTGGGCTGAACTGACTCATAGACGTGCCATGGCCTTGCCAGTTATAAGGAAACCACCATTACCTACTAATGCGGCTAACGGCGTAATTTGTCTGTCCTGTTCGACCAATCGATATCATCATCAGCCTATAAGGTAGCCGAGTGGTTGACACTGTCAGTAGTTGCTATGTTGAATGGTAAGTCATTAAGAATAGATGTAACATCGGGATGCCAACTATTGGCCATTAACTTGTCAAACACTGAAATTTGAGGAGTGTCTTTTCAAAAGGGCTAATTTCTCTATGAAAGCGTTTAAAAGTAAGCCCTTTTGAAACGACACTATTTGTAGTTTACCTTTTAAACGTTCGACTGAGGCACAGGCATCATGAATGAAGGTGCCATTCAATATAGGTACTCTTAGTCAATAAACGGATTGTCACTACACCTGTAGTGACAATCCGTAATGGTTTTAGGGGAAAAAGGTTTTGAGACAAAAACCGGTCCAAACAATGGTTATTGTCACCACTTACTATCAGTCAGAAGACGAGAGTAATCCCATTTGATAAAAACCAAAACAGAACTTAGAAAATACGGACTTCCGACTCAAAGTCGAGTATCTAATAATTACCGTTTGCCATCAACATCCAAAAGACATAGGCTTCCCTAAAAGATATCCACTGCGACCGGCTTTTGTCTATTTTTGTGACAAAATGTCGGCTTTTAGAAAAATGAATAAACTCAGTGCAGTGCGCTCGATGCATTTTCTTGGAAAAACTAGTAATTCTTATGATACATATTTTGCCCTTGCTAGCTCATGCACTGTGTTAACTTAGGTGTAACTTGTTGCTTCATTTATGCCTACTGCTCAGTCACGAATACTAAAAATACCTATAGGCATTTTCCAAAAATTTAAAACAGTACTGTCTTAAATTTTTTGCAAGTTTTGCGTTTGGGCTTTAACAATTGTTTGGAAATGAATATTGAACTTGAAAATCCTTTTCCACACTTTAAACTGAAAACTATAATTCTGTGACAAAATATGTTAATTGTTCTGAACTTAAATGCAATTTTTATCAAAACAATAGCTTGAAACATCTTTTCGAATGCAAAACAGTACGCAACAATCTCAACTTCTGTATACCATAAAAAAACGGTTACCAACTTGGGACAATCCAACAAATCCACAAAAGCCAAGAACATCACTAAAACACGGCACTACACAGTCTCTGCTATCGGAGGATCAAAATAAAAAAAACACGACACAGAACTTTCTAACTGATTAAAAATTTTGGATTTGGAACGCGTCGGTCCCTCTCGAGAGGAGGCGTTGGACTAGTCGAAGCGGCGCGCGAGCGGGACAGCGATACCAGCACCTGTGCACTTACAATGAACATGCGTTAGAGTAGCACGGGAATAAAACAATGCATAGAACCGAGCGAGACAACACCACAACCGAACGCGAAACTACCCCGAAACAAAACACAGTTAACACCATTTATGTCTATTTAAATTACAGCTTTACCTCATTGTGTTAGGGTTGATTTTCGTTTGGCAACCGGATCGTCATCTATTTTTTTGATAAGTGCGCGTGAGTTTATGGCCAGGGTCAACATATGGCAAAAGCTACGTGTAGTTGGCCAAATTCCAGAGAACAATATGTATTAGGTATGCATGTTATATAATCCCTCGATTATGGAACTGGACGACGATTAGAGGTTTTTACTCGATATTTGTCGAGTTGGACGAACTTGACAATTAAGTGGACGACTCGGTCGCGGGTTCAATGCCCGAAACTTATTGCATGCTTGGACATAGTAGGTATTTCTTGGTGGAGACAATATGGAGGGTGGGCAGGGCACTTGACTTAAAAGGTTTTTAAAAACTTGCAATGTTTGAATGAACGTACGAGTATATATGTATGTTTATTCTGATTTAATCATGGAATTGAATCTTAAAGCAGTTAAGTAAAACCGATTGAACTGAAATTTGACATGCATATGTAAATCGGATGACAATGCAATATTATCTGACGATGTAGCCTTAAGGCGGCTATATGTAGAATCATGTAAATTACATATTAAGATAAACATACTATGTTTGTTTTTAGGTTTTTAAATGCAGTTTGAGATTATACTACAGCATATCTAAAAAAAATGTTTATAGGTACTTAAAGGAGTTTATCAACCGATTTTTAACCCCGAGGAATGACATAAGTTTGACGCCTATCATGCCTATGTGATTGTGTATCTATCTGTGCCATAGTATCTCTTTACTTTAACGCATGGGCCGATTTGAATGCGATGATGTTTAGTAAATAACTTTTATGCCACACCTGGCCGTAAAGTGACTTCTTCCGCACGCTGCGCGTACGGAAAAAGCCGCTTTCTGGCCAAGTGTACAAATAAAATTATGTACACAACACGGAAGGTAATAAAGAAAGCTCTCGATCGCATATTTACGTCCCTCGCTTGCAGCTCGGGCCGCATTCTTCTGCGATCTCGGCCTTTCGTTTTATTACCACCCTAGTTATGTAATGTACTATTCTTTATGGATAGCATTGCGTTTGATCTTAGTCTCACCTGATGGAAAGTGAAGATAAGGTCTAAGATGAAGCACGCTTACCCCGAAGATGCCCATTCACTCTTGCCTTAAAGACATCCAGGTCGTAAGTCACAGGAAACACAGACGCCGGAAGAGAATTCCAATCACAGTAGCGGCACAGTATAATAGCAGCAGTAAGTTTTCTTCCTACAAAAAGTACATCGCGCGCTTGAATGTCTGCGCGCCGTGTACGAACGCACTACAAGGAAAGTTTAAAGAATGCGTAAGAATGCTCCAGTATGGATCGCACTCACACAGACGCGCGTCTGTGTGAATACGTGTCGCGCGCTCCTAAAAAGCCGAAGGTGGACTAAGTACTTGTTCGTCTTTATACTTTGCTAGCGGTGCAAATCAAAAATTACATTACTGCAGAGGCCGGGAAGTAAGGGCTTGCCGGCCGAGTACATATAGCTGGCCGACCGAAGCGAGGCCAGATACTTACGAGGCTGGCAACCCCATTTCCCGCCGAGGTACGTATAGTCTGTTTTTTGGCGCGGGTTGCTTCCGACGTTTAATGACCAATATTTCATAATCATTGGGATATTACACTGAGATCCTAACACACTCAATGGCACATGAAACCGGAAAATAACCTATTAAGCTACAACAACTAACAAAAACCAGCAAATTGCTTGAGCACGAGATTTCAACTTCATACGATACAGCAATCTTCCATTGAGCAGTCAAGAGACATGTCTCCGCAAACACGAGAAACGCTGACTAATGCAGAAACTGTGTTAAGTTGAAACAAAAATCTAGACAATTAATGTAATAACACACAATATGAAATATGTAGTCGATGCAGTATAATGATTGCACGTAAACGCCACTGCATAAAACTGTTGAGACTGCTGCAGTCTCAACAGTTTTCTGCCGCTTTCGACAACCCATTGTCATACTTTTTTAAATCACAGCAGATTGTATTTTTTTTATTGTAAGCTCTTAGGTTTTCATAGTAACTGTTTTTTTACTGTTTGCCAGCAAAAAACTGGAAGCAGGTATAGACACTAGGCATAGATTGTATATCTAGTGTCCAAACATCCGCAACAATTTAAATTTTTTAGTGACACTTGGGCCAATCACTAGATCTCTTCAAACACATAAAAACCTAAAATTAAAATGTGTTATTTTTACTGAATAGAGTAAGGTACAACTTAAATAACACGCATATAAATTATGTTTTTAAACCTTTCTATGCTACATCATGCAGTCATCAGCTTTACCTATTAAATGCTAGTTCTAGACCAGCGAATTTTGTTGGTCAACCGATAGGGAGGCAACTATTTATTAGAATAAGCGATGAACAGACACATATTTTAATATCATTTGATCTTTGTATTTTACTTTTCTCTTTTGGTGGAAATTTGCGTCTCTATAAATCGGGACCGTTTTCGCTACATCTGGCGGTTTTTATTAAGTCAACCTACTGCTAACAACGACAAACCCATGTTCCGATACAATCCCACGTCAACGTTGAAGCTTCCGCGCTCAGAATCGCGACTCGCACCCTGTGTAGAAAACGGCAACATGTGTACTCGGCAAAAACGCCTTCGTCACATAATAGCAGTCATTTTTCTTCCTACAAAAGGTACATCGCGCGCTAGACTGTGTACGCGCCGCCGAACGCACTACCAGTTTTTTTATTATACAACTAGGGTGGCAAACAAGCGTACGGCCTGCCTTATGGTAAGCAGTCACCGCAGCCTATGGACGCATGCAACACCAGGGGCATTACGTGCGCTCTTGAAGAAATCCAATTTTTAAGAATGCGTAAGAATGCTCCAGTATGGATCGCACTCACAGAGACGTGCTACCGTGCGTCTGTGTGAAAACGTGTCGCGCGCTCCTAAACGGCCAAAGTTCAATTCAATTCACATATTTTTTGTAGTTGGACTACTTGTTCGTGTTTATACTTTGCCTTCGTGTCAGCGGCACCGAGCGGGTAGCAATGGTAGCACCAACACGGTTTAAACGAGAACTTTTCATTTATATTGCACTAATACTAGTAATTCGCGTCGTGCTTCGCCTGCACACCTTAAGCACAGTAATAATGGCAGTAAAATTTAATGTTTTCTTCCTACAAGGAGCATTCCATGAATTCCCTTACGAAACGCTATGGCAGCTACCCTAATAAAACGTATTAGCTGCTAAGAAACACTACCAATCTTAAAGCCGAGTTATACGTTACAATGCTGATAATTAGCTTCCTGAATTTATTTCTCGGAAGTATTAAAACGGTGGTGTCCCTTACGAAATATTTTCATGGAATGCTCCACAAAAGGTACATCACAAAGGTGAATATGGAAGATAATGTCAAATGTCCAATAGGCTAGAATCTAGCCGCTAGATGACTAAAAAAAACTGTTTAGTCCGTCTGTTACGTTATGAAAAATATTGAACACGTATTTTTTGTTTTGTTTGACAAACAAAAACTGACGAGGATAGAGTGCTTAGAAGTTTCGAGTGACGTCACTCTTGAGTACAAATTTTACTCACAAGCCCGTCACAAGCCCCCACTCCAGAAGTTTGATGATCTATAACTTTGTCGATTTTTAATATTTTGATAAACCAAAAAATACGTGTCCCATATTTTTCCATAATCTAACTGACGGACTAAATAGAATTACATATTTTTAACCCAGTCATCATCCCTATTGTCCACCTCTAGCAATATGGCAGATGTTAACCCTTTTCATCGCGCTTTTCACACATTGCCTGCGTTATCTCAGTGACTGTGTCTCGGATATTTTGTTTTAATTGTTGAAGGTTCATTGGCCTGTTAGCATAGACACGTCCGTTTAGACAGCCCCACAGAAAAAGGACAGGAGCTGTTAAATCAGGGGATCTTGGAGGCCAATCAATGTCACCGTTTCATGAAATATTTCTATTTAACATTTCTTTTGTGGCACGTGCCGTGTGACACGTGGCCCCGTCTTGTTGTAAAACGCTCCATAGCAAATTTGCCGTATCTACACAAAGTAATTTTCATCACACTTGCTCGAAAATGGTGTCATTACACGTAGGTTTTGCGGGCCGTAAATGACCTATTACGCCCTAGGGCGTAATGGTTTTCTTTTTAAATTTGAAACGCTGGTTCTGTTTTACTCTTATTTGTTATGATCAAAGGAAACGCCAACTTACTTTTTTAACTTTTATTACTGAAATATTTATTTAAAGAGAACTGTTATTGCAAATACATGTAAACACATATTTCTGTAACATTAATTAAATGTTTAAATAGTGTATTTCAGTATTTTGCAAATATAAATTCAACCATTTTAAGTCTTTACCGCTATGGTTTCCGAACGTGACTTGTCGTCTTGATATATGTCACTAATGTCACTGTCAGTCTTACAATTTTATTTAGGTTAAGTAAAGTTATTTTAATCAGATTTCCTCACAAGTGTGATGAAAAACATTGTGTGTGCCACGGGCGGTAAAGGAATTACAAACTCGTGTTATTAAAGCCCTCGGCTTCGCCTCGGCCTTGTAACAAACACTCGTTTGTAATTCCTTACTTACCGTCCTTGATACACAATGTACTATTTCATCACACTTGCTCGAAAATGGTGTCATTACACGTAGGTTCTGCGGGCCGTAAATGACCTATTACGCCCTAGGGCGTAATGGTTTTCTTTTTAAATTTGAAACGATGGTTTTGTTTTACTCTTATTTGTCGAGTTCAAAGGAAATGCCAATTTACTTTTTTAACTTTTATCACTGAAATATTTATTTAAAGAGAACTGTTATTGAAAATACATATAAACATATATTTCTGTTACATTAATTTCATGTTTAAATAGTGTATTTCAGTATTTTGCAAACATAAAATCAACCGTTTTAGGTCTTTACCGTTATGGGTTCCGAACGTGTCTTGACTTTCGCATTGTCTATGGATATGTCACTGTCAGTTTTACAATTTTATTTAGGTTAAGTAAGGTTATTTTAATTAGATTTCCTCACAAGTGTGATGAAAAACATTGTGTGTGCCACGGGCGGTAAAGGAATTATAAACTCGTGTTATTAAAGCCCTCGGCTTCGCCTCGGCCTTGTAACAAACACTCGTTTGTAATTCCTTACTTACCGCCCTTGATACACAATGTACTATTTGCAACAACTGTTATATTTGCCGCCAAAACAAAATGGCGGCAAAAAAGTTGTATACCTCCAAGTTGCCCACCGCCTACTACTCTACTCTCTAATATCCTAGGGAAAAGTGAGAGAAAAATCGAATCTAAAATTAAACGCGGTATAGTAAAGATATGTAAGAACAGACGCGGCAAATTTATTATCCAAATACTAGAACCACCATTAATGAAAATAACTGGCCAAGAGCATGTCGGACCATGCTCAGTGTAGGGTTCCATAGCCGTAACTATAAGGTAAAAAATACGATGTAAAAAAAGTACAACAACAAAAGAGCGTATCTTCATAGCAATTACGTCCTTTTGTTGAGAAGCGCAGTTTATCGGCAATAACTCAAAAACGGTTAATTCGATCTTATTGAAAATAATTTTCGTTGAAAGTATTAATTAAGCGTTACCTTCGTAATTTTTTCATATTTTTCGGACGCACGGTTTAGAAAATAGAGGGGGGGGACACAATTTACACAACTTTCGGAGCGATTATTTCCAAATACATTCACTTAATCAAAAACATTACTTAGGAACCTTATAGTGTTTTTTAAAGAGCTGTCGAACTATGTACCACACGTTGATATTTGCTGAAAGAATTTTTTTTTACTGTCTTTAACATGTATGGAGTGCCCCCCCCTAAAAATATTTATTTTAATTATTTATATACCAAACTAAGTAGCGGCTCATAAAACACACCTATATTCCAAATTTCATCAATATCCATAATGTAGTTTCTGACTAAAATGCCTGTGACATACGGACAGACAGACAGACAGACAGACGGACGGACATGACGAAACTATAAGGGTTCCGTTTTTGCCATTTTGGCTACGGAACCCTAAAAATAGAACAGTTTGTCTAAATGTGGATTTCTGTGAACACTCAATGAAGTGAACTCTTTATAAACAGTGCTCACCTACTTCGGAACTTCTCGCTAACTGACGTACGAGCCTTTTTCCTGTCGGGATTTTTCTGTTTAAGTACTTGTTTGTAAAATAATTACCTCACCGAAAACATCATCTAATTTTTGAATAACTGACTTCAAATGAACCTATTCAGTAACGAGTAACTGTAAAAAATACCCAAACCGTTATAATATTTGAAGAGTTACTTCGATTTCTCCAAGATTTGGGACCAACTAGAAGGAACCCTTTCAAACAAAAAAGAGTTAACGGTCCAGCCGTCTTCTAGTACTCTAAAAACATACAAATAAAATCCGACGACATGAGGACCTGGTCTCCTCTTTTTTGAAGTCGGTTAAAAATATTAAAAATAAGACTAAAGATGATGACCGAATTAATATTGCTTTGAAGTGGACTACCTAATCAGTTGTTAATGTTATTATGCTCCCCAATACAAGGCAACATTGTGTCTCTAAAAAAATAAAGGTCAGAAATGAGGAGTAGGCGCCATTTCTTACACCAACAAGAGAAATTAATGATTGAATTATTATTCGTTTTAGATGACCTAATCTATTTGTATTATGCTCCTAAATGCAAATCAACATTGTTGACTGTTGACAATGATGATCCCCGTCATCCAAGGCTAGGACAAAGCGGTGTAAATAACAAACCAAAGATATTTGATGCAGTTTGATCCATCGACCACAACATCAACAATTTACATCTAAATATAATACAAAGTCGCAATGATGTACAGTCGCCATCAGATATATCTGAGCTGTCAGTGTACTCATAAATATCTGAACACGGCTGTAATGCTATGAAAATAGAGCCGTGTTCAGATATTCATGAGTACACTGACAGCTCAGATATATCTGATGGCGACTGTACAGTCTTCATCAAAGACAGTAACATGTAAAGCGCCATATATATCGCATATACAGTCGAGTTCATTTACATCTACACATATAAGAGAACAAAAATATCTGAACACGCTTTTATGCTCCTGACAATAGGGTAGTTTTCAGATATTTTTGTTCTGTAAGATGTAAGTGTGTAGATGTAAATGAACTCGACTGTACTTTAGGCACTAGCTTTTGCCCACGACTTCGTCTGCGTAGAATTTGAGTTTTATATCCCTTACTTGAGAACAGATTGATTGCCGAGATTCCTACCAATCTTATCACACCATTAAATAATGATTTACCGTAACTTTTCTATTTATTACACTTCCTTACAGTGTTATGCTCCTCAGGTATGGATATGTCTTTCCCAGGGTCACAAAGTATCTTCATACCAAAGTCAGTTCAGCGGCTTAAGCATGAAAAGGTAGCAGACAGACACACAGTTACTGTTGCATTTATAATATTAGTTTGGATTTGGATTGTCAGCACCACACCATTGTAACTACAACTACATGGAAAAACAAACCTATACATAACAAAGTTAAAATGAAGACCGAACTAATAGAGAAGCATTCTACAAAAAAAGATAATTTATAACGGTTCACAAACCTATATCGCGGAACATAAAAAAAAGTTTTCACTTCAATTTCTATTTAAAAAGTCATAGACACGTTTTATGGAAAGCAAATATGTACATCTATCTATATCCAGCTGGGCTAGAACATACGGCTCCAGATTTGCTTGTCGCGCGACGGAGCCAGAGACAGAAAATCGAAAGGGATAGACAGTTTTCGTCGTGCGACAAGAAGTCGCACGACACAGCTGTGCTAGAGGCACAGGTAAGTAATAAGCGTCGTGATTAATGAAGACATACCAATAACAAGGTAAATTTATATTGCGGATCTTGCAACGTTTCTGGTTAAAGATTTCCTCAGCAATGACACTTTGTATGCTAAGGCTTCAGGCAAAAGTAAATATAAAGCAATTGAGAAAGAGGAAGACGTGAAAGGATTTGCACAAGGAAGCTAATGAAAGCAAGGATAAACGTGTGGAAGTATAAATAATGAGGAAGCAAAACTAAAAACAATTGCAATAATATAAAGATATTGAACGTAAATGTTTTCAATAAGCAAAATCATAATAAAAAAATAAAGATAACTACTAATATATCATCTGTAAGGTAAAACCTTTTTCGGATTCATTTCCTGATAATAATAGGTAGTCAGTAGTCTAGTCTTCACACTAAGCCAAACAGTCGAGTCAGTGTCGTAAGGACATTGACTGGAGATTTCACATATTTTGACTCCAGAAAGCAAGCGTTTATTTGCGGAATAGGTATATTCCGCAAATAAACGCCGCAAAAACTTGCTATTTGACTTTATTTACGACCAGTCGCGATGACTGATTAAGATGTATAGGTAACCTTCACCTTTGAATTAAACCAGCATTAGCAACCGCTAACAAGAAAATAAAACAGGATTTTGAAAACAAACAAGTTTAGCTTGGACGTGAACTTCGCAAAAAGCGTGGCAAAACACACTTTACACGTAATCGAAAAGGTAGTATGTGTCGTAAAAGCTACTGCATTTATGTCCTTTAAGGCTGAAGTGGCAAATTATCATGCACAATGATGTCATCGGGCTTTAGTCACCGTGAGACTGTGTAGGTGCGTCTAGAATAAGGCGAAATCTCGTGTGCAAGTGAATTGAAAATCATGGACGATGGAATACTACTGTCGAAAGAGATCAAACTACAGATGAGATTGATGAAGAAAGGATTTTACTATTTAAAGCCTTATCTGAGACTTTAAAATGATATTCATAGGCTGCTAGTGAATAAATCTTTTGGCCTATTCTTGGACTAAGTTGTTTGACACTTAAAAAGTCCTTAGGCGATAAACGTAGAACAAAGAGGACGAGAAGAAATAGGAGATTAGCGTTAGGAAAAGAAGCATTTTATATTTTGTGTACAGTAGTATTGCCTGCAAGACACTCATTCATATGCACCACAATTCATTACTCATTAACAGGTTTTACCAAAGACGCCTCCATTTCTTTATTGATTGCAAGTTGCAACGTAATTCATTACTACACCTACGTATAGTTAGTAATTACTTTACATCATACTTTCTCTATTTCGTCGTTCGCATTTTCCTCTCCCGTCATTTCTGACTTTTCCATTAACTATACAGTTATGACTAGAGCCAAACGTAAGTCAACGTGAATGTTGGTGCCATTTTAAAATATTAGTTTCTAATAAAATCGTCGGTCACGTACTAAGTTCGGCTTTTATACAGAATTCTTAATCGAAGTGATTTCTAGAGGCCAAAGGCATTATACGTACGAGTAATCCAAAGAGCCAAATAAAGTCCTTGGAAAATATTTTAAAACCTGAACAGTTAAAAGCGTTCCGTAATTAAGATAGCGACATACAATGTACAACCTAAACTACTACAGATAAAGATAAAATATAAAACATATGTCCTTTAAGGTATGTAGAGAAAAAAGTTTTTGTCGGAATTCGACCCCTAAATAATAGTCTTTTATCCCCCGATGAAAGTTTGTACGAATAAGTGTAAAGTTCACAAAGTCGGGGGGCGGCATTAAGTTCTGTATAGGGCATGCAATACCGGTAATTTTCGTTTGGCGAATACCGGTATCCCGGTATTAGCCCATACAAGTAATACCAGTAATGTATGCCCTTTGTACCTATACACAATGAACAGAAAAAGCAAAGCTATGAAAGCTACTGTACAGGCAATAGGTACCAATGTCCCGATTTGAGTCCAGTGAAAAGGGGTACAAACCACCTATAAACTATGCCTCATGGCATTAAGTCTCGTATTGGGCAATAAAGTTTAAATAAATAAACTAAGTACAAAATGTCACAAGTCTATTATAAGCAGGGATCAACTTTTGGTGCCGATGACTTAAAAATGACGTCGAGATACATACAGCATGACCCACTCCAGGTTTTACATTGATTTATCTTTACCGAAATTTACCGGTACTGTAAAAGTTATGATTTAATTCTCGGGTGTGTGTTCTACCATTGACACCAACCAATGAAAGTATTGACCGAATTAAATCATAGCTTTTACGATACCGGTAATTCATTTATCATGTAAGTAGCTTGACGTCAAAAGTTCGACCCCTGATTATACGACTTGAGCTCCTTTGCAGTTAGGCTATGTGTCCCTCAGATTATGAGTCCTCCAATTTCTAGCAGTATTCATTTCACGTCACGTTCGTGTGACGGCGCGACGCAAACATGAGATCATGCCTACAAACCTTGACATGAGAACTCTATTCGATTTATTTTAGAATATTAACTCACAATATGGAGGAAAATTTAATTATTCACTTATCAGGACGTCCTTAGGATTGTCAACAAGTTTAGTCACTTATAGAGCAAGGATTGTTTATATTTTTATGCCACACCTGGCCATAAAGTGGCTTTTTCCGCACGCTACGCGTACGGAAAAAGCTTTCTGGCCAAGTGTAGACATAAAATTATGTACACAACACGGGAGGTAATAAAGAAAGCCCTCGATCGCATATTTACGTCCCTCGCTTGCAGCTCGGGCCGCAAACATCTGCAATCTCGGCCTTTCTTTGTTTTACCACACGTCACACCTGGCCATAAAGTGGCAATAACCGCCCGCTACGCGTGCGGAAAATCCCACTTTATGGCCTGGGGGTGACGTAAAATTTTCTACTCACCACGGACGGTAATAAAGAGCCTTAGATCGCATATTTATCGCTGTTGCCTTCGGCTCGGGCTTCAAATACCTGCGATCTGAGACATTCTTTGTTTTACCGCCCTAGGTAAGTAATTGTAGTGTGATCAATCGACCTTCCCAGATCCGCAAAGTGCTACTCGCCCAACTTTACTCGCTTACTCGCCGGCGGTGGGACCAGTGCCTCAAGAGTGGTCCTTGGGATGATAACGAGGATAATGGGGTAAATACCATAATTATTTTATCAATAAATTATCTGAATCTGAATCTGAATCTGAATGTAGCCGCGGATAAATGCTAGTTCTAAAACAAGTGTTTGTTCAAATTCTGCAAATGGTCAAACATAGCAATATTTTTGACACAAATTAAATTAAATCAATAAACATCATGGCGCCTCGGTAAATATTATTAAAACCTCCATTTGTCAGGCGCAGGATAAGAAATACCTGAACCAAGGCCCGATTTCGATGATAACATACTTCCGTAAAATATTAATAAAGATGCTAAATTTGAACAGCCACCAGTCACGAGACGTGTCGTATTAAGTAGGTGTATCTTTAACCCGGTAGGATGCGATACAGTTGTAAACAGACCAGAATACAAAGAACCTCAGACAATATGAGGTATTTTAGAAAGTAGAGGTATCCTTAAAGTGGTCGAGCTGTGCTTGCGGCATATTTTTACAAAGACATTAACTGAGGTTTACGGGCTTCCTTATAATTGTATCTTAATTATGATCGTAAATACGCGTTTTAATATTATCGAGCGGAACCCGGCGTTAATGGAAGATGGGGGAACAGAACTAGTTCATGAAACTACTAGTCCACAAATTCGACTGAGCACAATGGCCTAGTTTCAGTAGTTCGGTGATTTTAGTCCGGTTCATATATATTCGAACTAATATATACTGAAACTAGGCCAGCACAATTAGGTATTAGTATTAGTACTCATAAATAGTTTTTAGTTATTGTAGATAATCTTCGCTAAGATATTGTAGGAAAATTTCTGGTTATGATCATTATAGGGGACTTTGTTTCTGAATAATCATGAAACTAACGTATTCCCATGCAGTCCCCAAATATCTAAAAAATTATTAACGATATTTTTTTGAGAACAAAACGAACGAAGTCAACCGAAGTCTTTTTTCATAACTTTTATGAATATAAAATGATACGACCCTCTCTGCGAGACATGGAAATACAGATTGAGGCGAAGAAACGTGTAGTGTGTGGCGTAATACGCACACA
Organism: Eudemis profundana; assembly: GCA_947034925.1. Classification (NCBI taxonomy): domain Eukaryota; kingdom Metazoa; phylum Arthropoda; class Insecta; order Lepidoptera; family Tortricidae; genus Eudemis; species Eudemis profundana. Next base: position 16,285,423 of record OX344816.1, on the reverse strand, counting down.
CTCTCACCTCTCCTCCATTATATTTTGTGTAACCTGTTGTAAGAGGAGCCAGAATAAACCATATACTCAATCAAAGGACATCTTTCAATCTCCACATCACAAAGGAAAGGTCAAAATAATCTATTTTAAACAGATAAAAAAGCTTATAAATTACGAAAGAAAAGAAGTTGTAATTTTACCAATTACTTGATTACCTTCGGTGGACAAGAACAATATACGTAATTAAGAACTTAAGCGTAATAAAGACCAATTTAACATTCCCACTGCAAGAACTGGACAGAAACCCACTAACATATTTGCTTAAGAGCCACTATAACAGATCAAAGGGACGTCAATGCCGACGAAATAGTTGCAACCTACAGAAATGACATTATTGTAACGGCTGTCTGTTTGTCTGCGGTGGCTGCAGAGCCATCGTTAACCTAGAAAATTTAACAACGCTTACAAAGTTTGAATCCTGGATAGGCTGACCAGATTTGATTTCGGGTTTTACGGGACAACTGCATTGAAAATATGGGATTCGAGGTTAAAATACGGAACAAGCGGTTTTTTTATGAATAAAGTTTGGCATAATCAATTAAATAACCTATACAATTGCTAAATTTCTTAATGAAAGATTTTAGAAAACAATATTAAATATTTAAAAACACAACATTTTTTATATTATCCGGAAAGGAAAATGTGAAATAATCAATAAATAACCTATACATACAAACTTTGATTTTCTTTATGATTTACTCTTAAAACAATCAACAATTTATTAATTATTTTTAAAGAAAATATGAATAAAATAACTAAATAACATATACAAACAAATTCTACAGTAGGAGAAAATAAATAAATAGGTATTTTTATCAATATATGCCATTGAATCATAAAATTACCGGATAATGTACTGTCTACCGGATAATTATTGGTTTCGCCAAATTACGGGACAGTGAAAAATTCGTGCCTGAAATACGGGACAAGTCGTAAACTACGAAACATCTGGTCACCCTAATCCTGGACCACACTCGAAGTAGAACACGCGTATTAAAATGCATAAGCGGTCATCATTTTCTAGTTTGCGGTTCAAGGGGATTTTGTAGAGGTTTTAGCTACAGCATTGTCGTGTTGTAAAACTTGTTCTGTCTAACGCGTAGGTGTATGATGAGTGCAAGGTCGGACATTTGGGTGCACCGCACCTATTTTTCATCTAGACTTAGTCTGACTGATTTAAATAAGCGTGATGTCATTGTATAACGAATATCACAGTATATGTGCGATGTTCTCAAACGAAATGTACCAGGATTATTCTTGGAAGACATCATTTCTTTGGCCACATGTACGCAGAAAATTGCTCCTAACTAGAATGGCATTTTTTGACACTTTCTAGAACTTGGCAGGTTATGGGCCGGTTACACGCAGTACAAAAATGTTATTCTAATGTGTGCAGTTTGCTTATTCTATCAACATAAAATCGTACAAAATTAGATGGCAAAATTGGAAGGCACTGGTCGCTCCGGTGGTCGAAGGGTGAAGACGCTGGGCCGGAAATCCAGAGATACCGGGTTTGATTCCTGGTCTGGACCATAGCTGAGCGCCGTTAAATTTTTCTATGTACTTTGATTTATGGTTCTATAATATCTATATATGTAACATAAAAATGTGGTGTAATTTACCCGCATTAAAAAACTAATAAAGATACATCATGTTTCTTTCACAAAGTCCATAAACGAAGTTGCGGGTGCGTCCGCTAGGTTTCAATACAAATTTCCGATATCGGCATTAGTGATAGCGGCCTCGGGAGAAGGCCGGCCAGTCTCGACAGACAGCATTTATCTCTATTATTAAGTTACGATTATGACTATACGTACATTTGATTTATTGCTGTACGTAAGGCTGAAGCTTTCTGTGTTGCAAAATTGTTTTGAAGTGTCTTTTCTGCGGTGTCTAATGTGTCTGAACTTGTATTGATTGACCATGGAATCCATACACATGCATTCTGCCGCCATAACGCAAAAGGGCACAACTAACATTTTTTTTCGATACTGAGTTGTATACATATTCGAAATCAGTGAAATTTACTGATTCCGAATATGTATAGAACTCAGTGTCGAAAAATTTTTAGATGTTCCCTTTTGCGTTATGGCGGCAGAATTAAGTGCTTATTTATTTTGTTACTAACTACCCGGATCTAATAACATCTACACTAATGACACTTGAACTGTATCACAGTATAATAGCATTAATTTTTCTTCGTATAAAAAGGTACATCGCGCGGCTTGTATGGCCATTAACGAACGCACTAAAAGCAAAGTTTTAAGAATGCGTAAGAATGCTGTAGTAGGTACGGATCGCGCCGTATGCGCCTCGACCTTAAATAGGTATCGCGCGCTCCTAAACGGCCCAAGAAAAACAACTTGTCTGTCTTTGTACTCTGACTGTAGTGTAACATACAACTGCTACCGAAGATCTGATGCAGTTAGAAGTACCGTTGTCGAGAAAATGCCTAAAAATTTTCAAAAATTCTCCACCCAACTTGGGAATATATAATGTCGCCGTCAACTAGCTTAATTGGCTATTTGGTTAGCTGCCTAGCCTTTTCATTAAGGTAAGGTTTGTTAGTCAGCTTCTGTCCCTCAGAGCAGAAATAGAAGCCCCGCGCAGCGGGGCTTCGTCGACCTGCTGGCGGGTCATAGTTTAGTGAAAAGGCTTGGCAGTTAACCAAATGGCAAATTAAACCAGTTGGCTGCGACATATACAACGGTACGTGACATGATGTAGTATCATCATCATTTCAACCTGGAGACGTCTACTGCTGAACTGCTGAACATAGGTTCCCACCGATTTCCACAACGAACGGTCATACGATTCTTATCTCCATCGACTTCCAGCGCCCTTAACCAGGTCGTCATACCAACTTGCCGGGCCGACCAGGGCTCGGAACCGGTATTTTGCAAAAACACAATTTTTTTATGTGGGGTTCAATAATGTATTTAAGTAATGACTTCGTATTATTAGATTCATCATCATTATTTCAGCCATAGGACGTCCACTGCTGAACATAGGCCTCCGTCATAGATTTCCAATTAGTTCGGTTGGAAGCAACCTGCAACCACCGTGAACCAGGAGCCTTAACCTGATCATCTGTCCATCTTGACATCATTAAATTATCCGATTGAAAAATTAAATAATAAACCAAAGAACGAAAAGAACGGAAAAAATATCGGTATTTTTTGTATGGAGACAAACCGGTATCCGAGCCCTGGAGCCGACCCACGCTGCGTCTTCCATTCGACTTATGTATCTGGAGTTAGGCTTTGTGCAGGCGTTTACGCATCTCTAATCCACACACAAGGTCCTAGTTACGTAATGGCACATGTTTTTCGCGCGGCGTATCGAAAACAAGCAATAAAGGTTTAATTGAGCGAGCGCGGATAAAATATAAATCGCACTGATCGCGCTGGGCGCGAGCCAACGAACCGAACAATTTGCAACGTTGATATGCAGGTTCCAGTTTATCTTACTCACCAGAGAAATTCGATGAACGCACTACAGATAGTCGTCTTGTGATATAGGAAGAGGAATTTAAACAGCCGGCCTTGGGGATGGAAGAGGCATATTCAATGTGTTACGACTTATGACAGAGCTATGCTCGGAGTCTTTTTACATCGAATCAGAGAAAATCCGCAGAAGAACTAAGGTGACCGACATAGCTGTCAGAGTTAAGTTATAGTTACAATGGGCTGGGTATATAGCTCTAAAAACCGATGGCCGGTGGCAAAACCGTTTGTTGTAGAAATCTTTGAGGCAATCTATGTTCACCAGTTTAACGCAGAAATGATAATCAGAGTTTACCAACTACAGACAAGTAACACGGCATCAGTTTATGAACCAAGGACTAAGTTTAATATGTACATGTTAAACATTTCAGGTGCATAATATTATGTGTAAACAGAAACTCGCGTGTTACACACAGAACATTTAAAATTGGTGTTTTTCTAGCTTAGCTATCGAATGTACTTAACTGTCTAATAGATCAAAGCTTGCCAGTGCTTCGAAGATTTAATACAGGCAAGTTATCTTATAAATGTAATTAGGAAAAAAGCTGGGAGCCGCTTATTTTACAAACCGCTTTGACAAGTAAAAAATAAATACCAAACACTAATGCGCTAATACATCTTACACTTGACCTTTTTTATAATTTCGACGGTCGGGCCGGTGAACGAACGGCGAGCACACAACACGGCGGACAAAATAAACACTAGCGCAAAAGCCTGTATGATGTCATCGATATTGTAAGATCAGCTTACACCTATATATACCCATTTATTTAACAATTATACAATACAAGGTACATTCACACCATGTGACAAAATTGTAGTATTTCACTCATACCAAATGAACCAAGTCAAGGAACTCATATTCTTCTATCATTTTATTAAATGGTGAGAGATATATAGATTATTCCAAGAGAGCGTCGTATAAAAATACGGGTATGGGACACAAAGGCTGATGTAGAGGCAGCCACACTCTAAGGTGACTACGATCCTCAGTCATGAAAGAACAAGAAAAAAAAACATAAAAGAAGGTAAGTCTTAACGGAAGCACGTGATATGGCGTACAAAAAGATAATTGACGCCTTATTAAACCGACGGCTTTGGCGGAAAGCCATTCCAACCAACCATTTTAAAGTGGAAAGAATACTTAGTGCCTTATTACACTTACGACTTGCGGGCGACTAGACATTTGTATGGAACGAATGAAACACATCTAACTCGCCTGCAAATGTAATAAATCCCTTAGAGAACAGACGAAAACAGGGGTACAAACGAAGATAAAGTTAAGTAACCATCAGTAGACCTTAATACATTGTAATAAGGGTGACAAGTGGTCAGTCAGCAGTGTCTTCGATTGTACTTGAATTGGAACCCAAGACTACCAGATACACGATCAGATTGTTTTCTTAGTGCTTTGATCGTAATATGATTTTATAATACAGGTTCATTCTTAATGGTAAGGCATTGTTGGTACCTCAGGGATCCCCAAAAGCCCGAATATCGGAGGCATGCAGCCCAACGTCGCGGAAGCAGGTGGTGGCTAAAATTAGACTCTTGCGCAGATGTGCGCTGTGCGTTTTGCGAACCAGAATCCGTGGGATTTTTGGGAGCCAGAATTTACTTCTTTCTTTCGACTAATTATGATTTTTGATACTTAATGGTAAAAACAAGGACTCCGTAGGCATGAAAAATTTCACCTGGAAGGAACTAAGCTCTGTAATAAGTGACGCAGAATATCAGGGGGTACACCAGCTAACATTCTCATAGAGACAATGTGAAGCAGGAAGAATTAACAGTCCAGAAATAAGTGAGGGTTTCGGCGAGAGCGCTGAGTTTAAAGCGAAAGAAGGAAGGAAAGCGAATACATTTAATCGTGACTTCACAAAAGGAAAACAGTCAAAGAAAAAGACGAACACAAAAGAAGTACGTTGCGACAAAACCCACCTCAGCAAAATGTCGACTATAGTCAGCGCTTGTATTCCCGTGAAACCAGACCGGGTTGAGGAGAGATGTAGGTTTCTCAATAGGATAAAAGAAAAAATCAAGGGTAAGACCGATTCCTGTAAGTATATAATGAATTGCGTTGAAGGCTTCTAGCCGTGGTAACGTAGGCAGGGCTCGTCAGTCATACCACAGTATAGTAGCAGTAATTTGTCTTCCTACATCGTACATGGCGCGGCTTGTATGTGTGCGCGCCGTGAACGAATGCACTACAAAAAAGTTTAACGAATGTAATAATGCCCCAGTACGGACAGCACTGTCTGTGCCTGGACTTTGAATACGTATAGCGCGTCCCAAACGGCCGAAGTTTGACAACTTGTCTTTATTGTTTGGTCATACGTCCTAGCAGTGCGCCGACCGTGCGTTAAAAAGGTAAGTGAAACAGACATGATAACACTGCACTGCACCTATTTGCGCTCCTGGCGAGCGTGTTATAAATATTGATGGAGGATCGGAGGCCGGGGGTGGTCGTTGACTGAGCGACCTTACACGTCGGCTATTTCGGACGCGGGTTCGATTTCGTGCAGCTTGTACGGTGACGATATTGACAATATAAATGTCGCCGCCAACTAGCTTAATCAGCTATTTGGTTAGCTGCCTAGCCTTTTCATTAAAATTTTAGGTTAGGTTTGTTAGTCAGCTTGTGTCCCTCAGAGCAGAAATAGAAGCCCCGCGCAGCGGGGCTTCGTCGACCTGCTGGCGGGTCATAGTTTTGTGAAAAAGCCGGGCAGTTATATAACCAAATGGCTAATTAAACCGACATAGACATTAAGACAGAGACATTAAGACAGAGTGTCTTAATCTTTTTTTGGTCACGGACCCCCTACATTATTTCGGAAACCTTACAGACCCTTTCCGAATATAATCAGAACAAAGAAAAACAAAGGGCACATGAAAGTTGTTGTATGCGGACCCCCGACTCTCGTATCACGGACCCCTAAGGGGTCCATGGACTACAGTTTAAGAAACCCTGCGTTAAGAGTTTCAAACGGAATTTACTACTAAATTAAAAGGAAAAAGTTATTGATCGAGCGAGCAAAGCGTCTCCGTTTTAGCTTGAGCAAGAAAGCTTTCGTATGTCTGTCTGTCCGTCAGATGTCCGGCTGTTCTCATCCGGTCTCATTTCTTACATTTGGTCGCATTTCTCAAACGATTCTTGTGAAATTTCGGAAGCAGATTATTATGAAAATTTTCAAAATGTAACAGCACACAAAGCTGCTAGTTATACATTTGTATTGTAATGTTTTATTAATCCCCCATTACTAACTTTATTACTAGTTTACAGGTAGTTCAAGGGTTTTGACCAGTTCGTTGAATAGTAATAAAAATTCGTATGTTAGGTAAGAGTTTTACGGAAAATTGTGACACACCCAACGGTAGTAAAAATCTAAAAACAAGGCTGTCACGCGTCATACGCCACTGTTTACAAGTACAAAAGGTCATTTCTTTCCCGCACTAATAGCGAATTTAAACAAAAAAGCATTAAGCGACACAACGTCATCTCTATTCTAAACCTTATAGACAAGTCGATACAGTTTCAAATGCATCGCATTTGTCTATCGAATTAGTACAGTCTGAAATACAACTTTAAAAACAGAACGAAAAGAAAACTAAAGAAATTACATCCCAATGAGGGTGTTTAAAAATCATAAATCCACCAGGTGGCAGCAGGGTGGCGAATGGTCTTTTTGACAGTAGGTGTCAAAATCCACCAATCACATCACCTGATTTTGACATCTACTGCCAAATAGACCATTCGCCACCCTGCTGCCACCTGGTGGATTTATGATTTTTAAACACCCTCATTCGCTTCCAATTTCAACTTTAAGAACACTGAATTAAGGTTAAAATTGTAGTGGAATTGACAGTGGACCCAAGTTTTTGTTTTAAAGCTGGGTTAAGTGATGAGCGGGGGGGCAAGGTGCAACGGCCGTGACGTCAGCGACAGGTGGCTGCGTCCGCGCACGAAAACATACGGGGGAGTAGTGTGGACGGGAACGCGTTTTTTCTCTGCCCTTTTATTTTTCCTTCAGATTGCTGAAGGAAAAATACAGAACAAGGTAAAGTTAGACCAATGTATTTCAATTAAATAAAGGCCAAACATTATTCACTGAATATGTAAAAAACCACAACAAAGAGAAATCTGCGAATAAACCCATACTACAGAGGCCTTATTTATTTATTTAAACTTTATTGCACAATACAAGAGAGTACAAATGGCGGACTTAATGCCATGAGGCATTCTCTACCAGTCAACCATTAGGGTAAACAGAGATGTTATAGGATGGGTGGATAGGGAGAGGTTATCTATCACACTTGCGATTTGCGGTCGAGCTGCGGGCGAATTTCCAAACAAAACTAGTCGCGGCGAGTTCGCCGCGAGCGACATTTGTATGGAACTTCGCTTCTAACTCGCCCGCAGCTCAATCGCAAGTATGATAAGGTTCTAACCCTGTAGGTCATCCCTCAAATGAAAAAATAACATTTATGCCACACCTGGCCAAAATGTGGCATTTACCGCACGCTACGCGTACGGAAAAAGCCGCTTTCTGGCCAAGTGTAGACATAAAACGATGTACACAACACGGGAGGTAACAAATAAAGCCCTCGATCGCATACTTACGTTCGCTCGCCTACAGCAAACATCTGCTATCTCGGCCTTTCTTTGTTTTACCACCCTACTTGTGTAATGTACTATTCCCAACAGACCAGCAGACCGGCAAAGAGTCCATGTCGACAAATGGAGAATAGTCTTGAATGATAGCACCTGGATATATTAAAGAGCTGTTACAGAAAACCAGTAAGGTAACATAAATAATACCATTAGATATAGTCCCAAACTAAGCTCTAGTCTACTTTTGAAGTTAAGTTTGCTTGAGCCGCTTGAGCCTTATGCGCTGCACAAAACCGGTCATGGTAGCGTTTTTAGGGGAGTGTTACATCCAGCAGTGAACGTTTCGGCTGATAATAATAATGGACCCCTCCCCCCAAACCCAAAACCCTATCCTACAAAATAGAAAACTATCGCAGCGGTACCGATCAGCCGCACCACGCCGTATGTTTCCATTCGTCGAATCACCTGCGGGTAACCCCATACGGTCCGTAATTAATAATTACCTGCCAGGGCCCGCCAGTGATTCCCGAGTTAACTGACAACCTCAATCGTAAATATCGTACCTTCAGATGTGGCGAGACTGTTTTTAAGACTGTTGGTTTTCTCTAATAAAATAAATTGATTAGTGTGAATAGACCTTGCAACTCATATCTTTTTCGAATTTCCTACCCAAAAATAACCTAGAAGAGATCAGTTTTGCTTTAAATATATAGAATAAAACTGCCTCTGGGTAATTCTCATATAGTGTCAGCCGCCCGTCACAACCATAGCAAATTTTTTGATAATTTCCTGAGGTAAATAGGGGGTGCAGTACCGGGAAATTTTACTATGGCAGTACCAGGAATTTCCCGTGGCTCTCCTACTAAAATTTCCTGGTACTGCACGCCCTAGGTAAAACTAGACGAATTTAATATGAATTGTAAACGGCTTTGAGTTGTACAGCAGAATTCGGATACCGTTATTTTCTCCATACAAAATACCGGTATTTTTTTCGTTCTTTGGTTTATTATTTTCTTTATTAATCGGACAATCTAATAATACGAAGTCATTACTTAAATACATTATTGAGTCCTACTAAAAAGTATTGAATAATTCAAAATATTGGGCTATTTCGTGGTTTTTGCAAAATACCGGTTCTGAGCCCTGGTAGGTACAGAATGGCCGCAAATGGCATTGCCACCTTTTTTTGAAGAAAAATAGTATTTTTCTCAAAAAATTGTACTTTTGGGAAAACTAAGAAAAAAATCGTTAGGTACATAAAAAATAAAATGAAATTTTTCGCGAAGATTTGTGTTCCTACTCATAATTCACATCTGTCGTAAAGCTTAAACAATACATAATTGTACGTGTCAAAATGTGGTTACAACTTGTTGCCTTTAATTTTGATATACAAAGAAAAAAGCGTATTTTTCCGATTTCATACAGCCTCAGAAGTAGCAACTTTGACATTGTCTTTCTCCAAAACGCACAGTAATTGACATGGGGTTTCTTTTGCAATTTGTGTTATTACAACTTATTACATTGACATTCGATATTCGTTACAAATGTCTGGTACCAAGCGATCTTAAAACACTGTGCGGCGGCTGAAACGCTCGTTAGAATTACCCGTCTAAGATTAGTTATTTTTATTCATATTTTAAGAATTTCTTGTATAATTACCCGCCAGAGCCCGCCAGTGATTCCCGACCTAACTGGCAACCCCAATCGTAAATGTTTCGCACCGACAGATGTGGGAAGACCATTTGAAATGCAATAAAAGTAAATATGTATATCGTAATTAGTTTGGAACAGCAAACTTTTATAGGGAAAATTGAGCGGAATCAATCTTACAAATGTCCTAAGAATCTTTTTACTACGAAGCAGGATAAATATGCGTCACATTGAAAGACCCAGGAACAAACCGAATTTCCCTACTGATAACATATCAGTGGAATTCCTTAAAGACCGCTGACGCGCTCGCTACGCCATCTAACGGCGAGTAGCGACACCACGGTCTCACAAACTAGACACGCGAAGTTATTCTAGTTCGCACTGACGAGGACAGATGGCGCTAAGGACAATAACATTTAATAGTAATTTATAAGTATTATTAGTCGATAAATAATACTTTATGTACTTACCTTTCTTCAGTATTAAGTGATGTGTAACTGGAAATAAAGCTTACCTGTAAGCAAAATAATACTTATTAGCTTTATCACATTACAGAATATTGTATTTATCTACATTTTTAAACGAAAATAAGGAATATTTTACGTTCGTAAACAGGAATTGGAGATTCACGTAAGACCGTAAATATGCAGAAACCGATTAATGTTGAAAAACTGTAAGTAGGTATAAAACTAAACTTTCTGCTTAATTGCGTAAAGTATATAATCCAAGTATATGAAACTTGCCTCTCGTTTGTTCCTGCAAAAAAATAATTAAGAAGGCTAAATATATTGCCAAGTAGGTACCAACCTAAGCAATAGCTATTCCGGAAGCGATTACGCGGTCTCATCTTAATCGTTGACACTATCATCATACTGAGGTCTGCACTTAGAAAATAGGCGCATCTCTTTTAGAACTAAATGCCAGTATTACCTTGACTGTATTAACTAACTGCATTGGCCCATTGATCCCCCAAATAAGAGGACGACATGTGCGTACGGCTAGCACTCTTGCGCCGCGACATATCTCACGCACGACACATCAGTGGCGGTCGGCGAAGTCGATCGCCAACGGCCTGTAGAGGTCTAGCAATTTTTTTTGCAAAAAATGTATACTGGTGAGTTTCTTCCGGCGCTTCTCACCAGAAGGTCACTATCCGAAGCGCCAAAAGAAAAGTATAGGATCAGACATGTAAAAGAGCCCTTGAGGGCCTACTTGCAGAAATAAATGATTTTGATTATAAAAAAAGCTTCGCAAAGCTGATGTCGCCGACGTCCAATTTTCACTTAGCGCCGCCACCACACGGCCACAGTATAACTATAAGCAGTAATTTTTCCTACAAAAGGTACATGGCGCTTGAATGTGTACGCGCCGTGTACAAACGCACTACAAGCAAAGGTTTTTATTTTTTTAACTGACAAACTCGCAACCCATTCCCGGGCATAGCGATTGTCGGACCGGGTGGTGTCGGCCGTGGCGTTCCCTGGGGTCGAACAAGGTCGCTAGCCGGACCACCCTCGAGTGTCGACTGTGTGACGAAGTTGGACTACTTGTTCGTCTTTATACTCTGGCACGGCGTTTAACAGTCAATGTGAACGCGCATCTATAACGCAGCGCAATACATGTATATGCGCATCTTCATTCATTGGCTGTCACATGCTGTGTGCGTGAGACATGTCGCATCCGTCTTGTGCTAGCCGTACTGGCAGTTTCTTGCCAATTCTAAGCTTGAAGATTACGCTGTAACTTTGATTATTACACTTTACGGTTGTATATTTTTTTCTCGAATACGACTGACAGAGTCAGCAAGCTAAAAATACATTATGGTATACGTTTTCGAGTGGATAGCGCGTCTCAGCAATAGTGTAAGGCTAGATGGAACTAAGGGCATTTCTCCAGAAATATGTCTGCGACTCATTCATCTGTCTCCATACATTTAGTATGAAAAATGGCCAGATGAATGAGGTGACCGCAGACATATTTCTGGAGAAATGCCCTTAAGACGATGGGTGGCAGGCAAAAGAGGATACATAGATAAAACATTTATTGGTTCAACTATACACACAAATTCAATAATTACAAAAAAAGAACAGAGGAAAACGAAAGGCAAAAAAAGGGTTGGAAAGTGTGTCGAAGAGGCAATATGTACCCTAATTGCTTTAGATAACTGGAAATTAGGAACTATCAACCGAAATGACACGATCTCTAACAACGGAGCCGCGGAGCTGTAAGACTGTCGCCGTCTCCGGCGAATGGTGATAAGCGACTGGGGACTCGCGGGTATTGCAAGTATATGCAGAATGCATTGTGTTGCGGTCTATTGCGCGGCGAGGACGCGCTTTGCCAAGCGCGGGGCGAGCAGCGGATGGAAAGGGTGATATGTAAGTCCGATCGGAGATTATATTATAAGTCGTAGTGTTGTGACACGCTAATGCCCAATAGTTTGTCACCTCTACTGCTAATAAGTTTAACATTCAAAACCGCAACTACTGGGATAACTATCAGTTTATTGAGTTATCAGTTCGTTTATGGTTTTCATTACTTGACTTTTAACAAAGATCATTTCTAATAGCTCAACTATGAAACCCTGCAGGGCACTATAACATGTAATTGTTACATTGACAGTTGTCAAGCACTGAGATATCTACTTTCTTAGGTATGATTAATTGAATAAGTATGCAAAACATTAACAACATACAACATAATCACAGACAAATATTATCTATCGTCATGATCACTTAACTCTGGGACGATCACTGCTAATGCCTCCCAGAGTGTTGAACAACAAACGGTGGCACGTTTTCGGTATGCATCAGCTTCTGTGAAAAAGTCAATAACCCATATTCCGGGGGTCTGATTTACACCCCATGACTATTGGTTCTTTGGGCTATATGTCTGGGTCTTTTTTACGGTTCACCCTGTTGTGGCATAATTTTGTAAGTAATAATTCTTTGTGGCATAATGTATATAGTCATATTAGGCTTTGTGCATAAACTGTTATCGCAGAATCTATATTAGCATAATTTTATTACGCAGAATTACGTTAGTCCGAATATTATTTGGTCATACTTTTCATGTTTCGAATCATATTTACACATAAATTAAATGATTATAAAATTATAACACCGAATACTATCGTGGCAGAATAATGTTTTGTCATAATATAACTTTTAACTGTATTGTCGACGACGATATATGGTTTTGTAACCTAACCTACTTTTTCTTCCAGCAGTTCGTTTTTGTTTGGTGATGCAGTTCAAACCTAACCTAAACCTAACTTAACCTAACCTACTTTTTCTGCCAGCAGTTCGTTTTTGTTGGGGGCCGCAGTTCAAACCTAACCTAACCTACTTTTTCTGTCTTATCTTTTTAGGGTTCCATACCAAAATGGTAAAAAAGGAACCCTTATGGTGCGACTCTGTCTGTCTGTCTGTCTGTCCGTCTGTCACAGCAAGATATCTCAGGATCTACTGATGCTATCGACTTGAAATTTGGAATAGTGTTAAGAGCTGCTAACCCGAGCTTATTGTATGTAAAAAAATCTTGTAACTTTTTTTAAAAGGGGTCCGTAATGGGACTTTGAAAATTGAAAGTAGAGCTATTATATCGAGTGGGGTATCAAATGAAAGGGCTTGATTTGTAGATTAAAATGCAATTTTTTTCTTAATTAAGTAGTTTTTGATTAATGACGAAATACGTCAAAAAATACCAATCCCCCCTATTATCTTCGAAGTTACTGAACAGAAAAATCTGTAATAATTACCAATTATTAATGTCATTCTAAATATTACAGGAAAAATATAACGGTTTTCCTAACTTGCAACGTTTTGTTTAAAGGGGTCCGAAATGGGATGTGGAAAAACAAAAGTAGAGCTATTATATCGAGTGGGATATCAAATGAAAGGGCTTAATTTGTAGATTCCAAAGCCATTTTTATTCTTTTTCTTAATTTTGTACTTTTTGATTTATGACCAAAAACGTTCAAAAAAATACCATTCCCCCTATTATCTTGGAAGTTACTGAACAGAAAAATCTGTAATAATTACCAATTAATAATATTATTCTAAATATTACAGGAAAAATAAAACGGTTTTCCTAAATTGCATCGTTTTTTATACATTTTCAAAAACCGTACTTACACATACTTATTTGCTCCTACTAAGCTAACCGCCATACAGTTTTTCTTGGACTATTCACGTACCAATTCTGCACAATAGAATTATGCGTAAAAATAATCGGTCATAATAATAGTATGCGAACTTAATTTCAGACAAACACATATTCGGGATGTAACTAATTATGCTTAATAAGGTTTCTGCCACATTACCATTCGGCGAAAACCGATTATGCCACATCTGTTAGGTATGCTAAAACAGTTTCGGACAATAAATGTTATGCCACATAGAGGGCACCCCTTTTTTACATTAACTCACTCAATTTAGGAGTATATCATTCTCTACCTCTGTCTGATTAGTATAGTGCGACATAGATTAATGGTGCCTTGTGGCGCGACCACATTTTCGGAATCATTTAACTCCGCTTCCGCTTCTCGCTACCTCCTATCCCCGGCCACAGCCAACGCCTAAAGAATAAAAATAGTCGGGCAGAGAACAAAGGGTCCTCCAGCCCAAGGGCTTAATTGAAACCTGGGCTTAATTGGAAATCTAAAGTCAATGGTCGTCATTACGGGAGCGATGTTTGTAGAGAATAGCCCTTTGGAATTTGAGCTTCCCTTTCTATGGAGTGAAAAGAATGGTTAATCGAGATCCAATGACTGAGTGACCTTAAACTTGTTGTATTGTTGTCTCGCGATACTTTTTTACTGTAGCTTGGCAACTTCGTTGGTGACACTCACATGTGTGTTTTCTGTTATGTGCAGCCGTAACTACTTACACAAGTCACCGCCAACACGTGCGGAGGTGGCCTCCGTAGGTCGCCGTTCGTGTTGGTTAACTTGTGTAAGTAGTTACGGCTGCAAATAACAAAAATCACACATGTGGGTGTCACCAATGAAGTTGCCAAGCTATAATATACTGTGCCCACGTTTATACGATTTTATTTAAAGTCGATTTTCCGCATCATTTTTCGCTGGTACAAATATATTTACACTTTTCAACCTTCTTTTATACGGACGAAAAGTGTAAACCCTGTCCGGTCCAGTGCGGTCCCGAGTTCAAATCCAGGTATGGGCAAATATTTGTGTGGTGAACACGAATATTTGTTCCAGAGTCATGGACGTTTTCTATCAATTTATGTATGTATTTATATACAAGTAGGTATGTCGTCGTCTAGTACCCATAGTACAAGCATTGCTTAGTTTGGGACTAGGTTGATTTGTGTAAGACTATCCCCATATATTTATTTATTTAAACATATTTTGTGCCGTTGATTGTACCAAATGGCAATTCCTAAATTGCCGACGAAATGCTCGACTCTAAAATACGCAAATAACTTCTATCAGTTCTGGAATTGGTTTCAAAATACGCCTGTAAAGGTGTTCGTTGTTTATGGGGCTGCGTAAATATTTGGCGCACCTGCTACCATCAGTTACACTACTCCATACCATACGCCGTAACTGCCATCGTTTGGTTGTAAAGATACACCCCTTTGGGTTGAGTAAGGGCAATACAGCTCTAAAATACATTTGTTTACTGTCTATATTAGCTTTATAAGGTGATTCGGTACTTTTCTCTGAATGTATGGCGTTTACGCTGCAAGAGTCTGTTTCGCGACGCGATAAATATTGCATATCTCTTTCTATTCAGTGTAACGTTAGAGAGAGAGAGAGAGAGAGAAATAGAGAAAAGGAGATATAATCAATTATACTCATTTTCGTGTCACCAACGATTTTAAAATAGGAAATACCAAAAAGAAGGTCCCATATTGAGCACTGGTCCCACCGCCGGCGAGTAAGCGAGTAAAGTTGGGCGAGTAGCATTACATTGCGGATCTGGAAAGGTCGTTTGATCACACTGTGTCTGGTCAGCCCGCAATGAACTGTTGCTCGCCCAACTTCAATTGGTTCTACAAGTGACCGCTAGAGGCGCTGTACAACTGTCCATACAAATCATTTACGCGGTCGCTAGCGAATACGGTCACTGTAAACTCATGGTAAAACTGGTCAGCTCGCAATGAACTGTTACTGCTTTACTCGCTTACTCGCCAGCGATGTGACCAATGCCTTAACTGCATACTTTCTGAGCGTTTTAGTTAAAGAGAAGCTGATTTGAACCGTCATCAAATACCTTATTGTCAAAGAATCGTCAGTATCTAAAAAGATCTGAGCCCGTAATTTCATCCATTTGCAGAACAAACACACGAAACGATGCAAACCCGATCGGCTTCTGGTTTCTGTTCCTTTATATCGTGCGGTCGTTCCGTTTATTTACTTATCGAATCATAGAAACGTACCGCGATAGTAAAAGCCAAGGCCGTCGGCACGTACTAATATAGTATATCGATACCTTTAGACTCAAAGGGCGTAAGCACCGTAGGTGCTAATGGCGTTTACGCCCTTTGAGTCTAAAGGTATCGATATGCGTATAGGTTATGTTTTCGAATAAGTTTGCGTTTCTATCGGAGCTGTGCCGCGTAGTAAATAGAGGACCTAGAAAATTTGAAATTGTTTTTAATTAGGGATGTAAAGATACCGATACCGATACCGCCGATATTATACAACCGATATTTGAAGAGCGCGAAAAGAATTTGCTGTATGAAAAAAATCTGCAAAAAGTAATTTCAATTTCTGACTTAATTTATGTATTGGTCTATTACCTTGTGCAATGATAATTACTATGTTAATTAAATCTTTAGTTCTTAATAAAAAAAAAATTGAATTTAGAGTTGACAATTTATTTATTTTTACTTTACACTTTCAAGGTTGACTCTCTGGGACATACAAAATACAAATATCTGAAGTTCATACTTCATTATTTAAGTAGCTAAGATATCGGTATCGGTATCGCCGATATTAATTACTATATATCGGTATCGGTATCGTATCAGCAAAACTGTGTATCGTTACATCCCTATTTTTTAATATTACCAGGCTCACGGGATTTCGCCGCGCCGCTAGTACCAAATCTTGTCCTGAAAAACTTATCCTGTGGTAGGCTGCTATTTTGTTTTATTGCATATCACGCAATACAAGAGCAAAAAACACGATTTCAGCTCGAATTTTGGCAATTATGAATAACTAGCATTGACCCGTGGCTTCGCCCGCATTGTTCCCGTTACTGTCCCAAGGGAACTATTTACCGGGATACAAAATCCTATGTTACATCCAGGACTTGGTCTACTTGCATGACAAATTTCAGCTCAATCCATCTAGTCGTTATCCCGTTATTTAGTAACAAACATCTTCACAAACTTTCTTATTTATAATATTAGTAAGACAGTCGGAGGTTTAACACAACGTTTCTCATCATGAAAAACAAATGGAATACATATCATCAGGATTCTATTAAACTGTCCTGAACGCAACGGCAACGCTAAGTTTCTTGTTGGAATCTTTTTAGCTGGGCTAGGGTTTGGCAACTAAGGCCCCATTTAGACGAGGCAAGAACTCGTATGCGAGTTTGACTCGTACGTTGAGTACAGTTGACCGATGATCGCCGCAATGAAATGAAAATCGCATACGAGTTCTCGCCCTGTCTAAATGGGGGCTAACTCTTGTAAAGTTTCTGGCGCCATCACCATACAGTACAGCGCATGCACCGGCGCTCCGCGTTGACCGTGGGAGTTACGATCATATTTAGGTAGTTAATCATCAAAGGCTCCTTCCAATAACAAGCCCTGGCGCCGCGCCAACTGTCGCTGTTTACAGAGTAAAGGAATTCGCGGATAATCAGCTCGGTGCATACCTTACAGCTATATCTATCTATCAGCCACGGATGTCCTCTACTAGATATATCCGCCATAGATCGCCATCGCCACAGTGCGATCCTGTGCAGACCCCCCCCCCCCCCCCTGGCGGCCCCGTCTGTCTGTCCGTGTCTTATATAAACAACACATATTTTTTGTCATGGGCAAACGAGCACACAGGTCGCCTGATGGCAATTGACTTCTGAGGCCCATGGACATTTGCAATCTTAATATTACAAATGCGTTGCCAACCCTGAGGACTAAGATAGAATGCCTCTATGCAAGTAATTTCACCGGCTGTCTTACCCCCACAACGGAACACAACAGTGCCAACACTGCTCATTGGCGGCAGGTTAGTGGGTAAGATGGTTGTAGCGATCCGGGCGGACCCTACACAAGGTCCTACCATCAAGCGAAGGAAAACCTCGTGTCGTGTTGCCAAAACGACAAGAAACTAGCAAGATTGAAAGCTACTCCACGGACGAGAGTGTAAATCTTAAATTAATGATGATGGGGTACACTTTCAGGAAGCCCTAATGAAAGAGAATACTGAGAGTTCCTCTTGATTGCGTTGTGACGGTCAAACAACCTCACCAAATTAGTAAGGTTTTATATTTGCCTTATTGTTCATGAAGTTGTCACTGTGTTCAGTCTTTATGTGTCAGTATTGTAGCGACAGATGTTGATTCTTTCTTTTTTATCTTAGCATACCCATCTCAATATCCTGCAGCTCTTCAACCATCATTAAAAAGCTGCATTCATGTACAAATAAATGCTGATTAATGTTGAGGGTTCACTTCCCGAAACTCTGCAATCAAAGATAAGATAGGATAAATCTAATTTCGGTTATAACGTTTACTCCGATAGGTTATTATGTACCTACGATTGATAAGATTACTCCCACGAGTGTTATATTAGAGGATAATATGACATTGTTACTTCTATTTTTAGTGAATGTCTGAGGCGCAATTTGCGGGTAGTTCATGTTTAATGTATCTCATGAAATTGTAAGTGTCATCTCTAAAAGATCTCAAACAAGACGTTTAAATCGATCCGAAATGAATAGATCGGTTTCGACTATAGCATAGCACAGGCGTTAAATAATTGTATATTTTTGAACTATGTCACTAGTTTATTTTAACCTAAACTACATCTAAAAGGTCAGTCTAAAGCTGTATTTACCGAGTCGACAAGAATTAATAGACGAATCGAATAGCCAGGAGTATTTTAAGTTAACCAATTCTATCTGAAATAGAAAATGCTAGCTTTCCCGAGGCAGTCTCTTAGTGAAAAGCAGAAAGACAGTAACAATATAAGAAATAATCATGTTTTTACGACTTTTTTCCATTGGTGATACAATGGTTATAGTAATTGTAGCCAATATTAAACTGTTAGCTTTTCATTACCGGAGTGAGTCGGTATTCAATTTGAAGGGTTGACGTTGGCGTTTTGGGTTGATTAAATAATTGGATCATTTGGTAAAATGGAAAGGCATTTTGTGCTGTGACATGATTTCTGTACAAACGCTTAGTCTGGCATTTGAAATCCATGGATCAACATTATTATGTGTTCCATTCTCATTCTAGATCAGTCTATCCCAACCTTTTTGAAGGGCGGACCCCTCGGTGCCACCTTGCCATAGTCAGCGGACCCCCCTCCCTAGAATAATGTACCTTTTAATTTTAGGTAACATACCTATATTTTGCCCGCGGACCCCAGGTTGAGCAACACTGTTCTGGACGTTTCATAGAATTCTCATTTCGTCGACAATTTCTTTTTTGTGAATCCATGATTTTTTTGATAGGGCCATCATAAATCGACCGGTGATTTCCTAAAACGGTTAACACATAAACTAGGCCTAAACAAATTGAACTAAAAATGACGTTGTAATGAGAGAAGGAGATAATTCAACATTTTGTTGAGCAGTATGATAAATTTAACTGCGTAAATACACAAATGGTCCACTGCTGGAGCTAGACATAAACCTCCCCCATAGATTACCACTAAGTCGTCCAAATCCGGGATTTTTTTTGGCAAATACCAGGATCCCAGGATTGGTCATACCAAAAATCCCGGGATATAAGGCTAGTCACCAAGGACCATTTAAACAAGAGGACTGTCATTCTCCATACAAAAAGCTATTCCTCGATATTTACAACGCCATCTATGTATAAAGCTTGGTATAAATTATATTATTTACAATTATTCAACTTTGCAAGCGTGACACAGTATTTAAATGTTAGAATTTATTTATTATATTAGTTGTTTACGAACTAATTGTTACTGTACTATGTTTCTTTGTTCAATTATAACATCGTTAAATGTTAAGTTTTTCAGCGCCATCTAGTTTTTGCCTGGATATCCCCTTGCGGTCTGGGTACGATCCAAAGTATGGAGAATGACAGTCCTCTTGTTTTAATGGTCCTTGATAGTCACTAAGTCCGGTTCTAAACAGACCGCATCCACCGGCTCCCCGCTACTTTAACAATGTCCTCATCCACCGAGTGTTCTTCAGCCTAATTACAATGAACAATTGAAATATTTTCAAGTTTACACGTGTGTATCTCTTGCTATAAATTTCCTGTAATAACTCTATCTACTGAATGGAGAGATTCCATTGGCACTTGAGCTGGCGCCGACAGTATTAACGGTGAATCGACTTGGCTTCGATCCGGCATTGATTAGTACAGTCAATACAGAGATAAGTAATCCAAAAGTCTATCCTATCTCTCATTAGTTGATTGTGATGGAAATATTATTATAACTGGTTTTATTGCGTGTAGAAAACAAGAGCAAAAACACGATTTTAACTTCAATGTTGACAATTTGAACGACGGAGGTGTTCTGAGGAATTTTTCGGTCTCGTACCTCCGTCACACTTTTATCACCGTACTTGCTGCCTCAGGAATAAAGTCCGTCCTCACTTTTTAGATGATCGCCATCCCAAACACAATACTAACACAGCAAGTTGAACGTCGGCCCCCTCAAGATGGTCAGACGACCAGCTTCAGATCGCCAGAAGTCAATGCTGTCCCGATTATGACAATGTTTTGAGAAAATCTACTTATCGTATATTACAAAAAGTTAATTTTCTCAAAACCTAACTATTGGATTAATATGGTTTTTCAGCTTATCAGGGAATGGAGACGAAAAGCGTGCCGTTGTGGAAGTCTTAAGATCAGACTTTATGTTAAGCAGCGAACTTCTTGAGCTTGAAATGACGATATATAAATGCCCCGTACCTGTCTGCAGCTTGTCGGCGGTGAGGCTGCGCAGGAGCCGCTTGATGCTGCGCCGGCGCCGCACGCCGCCATCGTCCGGCGAGCTCATGCCGACTCGCTCGCACACATGCCACACTCACAAGTCACAACCACTGTCACGGTATCCATGAACTCATTTTTGGATGCACTTTTGTTCTAGTTTAAAATGTCTTATGATGAAAATTTTGCTATCGAAGAAAAAACTAAGGTGTACATTTTGGAGGTTGTAAAGCAAGTGTTGGTATTAGGGCTTTCAACCTGGGTTTTTTTTTGTATTGGCAATCCCGGGATTCAAAGATTGGTCATACAATAAACCGGGAATCGAAGCCCTACTTGGTATTTCGTAAACTGTTAAGTGTTTCCTAGTCTTTATTAGTGCGCTATCCTGTTCCAGAAAAACTGTTCCGAACGACAAATACTATAATACAGAATAAATATACTTAGTTGCACACAAGAAAAACGTATTACGAACGCTACATAGCAAAATGAAAAAAACCAGGTCGAACCAGGTCACCATGCCCCGGACCACCTCGTTAGGATTGGACTAGGGCGGTAGACAGTCAACCTCATGAATGTAGTGTGGGGTCGGTGGATGCGCTCCTATGTCCAGCAATGGACTCCATGATAGATAGATAGATAGATGTCCAAATACTGACCCTTCTAAAAGCCACAAACCTACATAGCGCACGGTGAACAAACACAGTAAGGTCGGCAGTAAAACTGAACCGATATAAAAAATTAACGATCGCCGTCACAACACGACTTTTATTACTGATGCAGTTATTAATAGTTGGATGAAAATGTAAACATACAGGGCATACGTTCGGCACACCGAAAACATTGGTTATTGGTGATAGGTCATTGCTACTTGTAGGTGCTGTTGCGGCTGCCGCGATACTGGGTCATTCTTTGAGCTTTTCACCCGCCTCACTTTCGTGGACACATTATTGTCGAGATTCCGGCCGATTTTCATGTAATTTTAAGGTATTTGTTAGAAGTCCCGGATATGTACCAAATAGCATGATATGAGACTTAACTGAGGGAACTTTGAAAGTAAGGCAGCTGAAACGCTGAAATAATGACCCTACTGCAGTGCGTCGGGCATGTTCGCAGACGATTTTTTTTTATTTTGCACATGTGGATGGTTTCCCCTTGACTCTTCGCAGAGTGCGCCACAGCCTCCTGACCGTTGTGGCAGAGAGATGGGACAGTGCCCTAATCAGGCACTGGTAGTTTTAGGTACTAACATAGATATTTAAATTAGTTTGTATTACTAACGACATATGGATTAATTAGTCCGAAATAAATTCTAAAAAAACATTTAAAATTTCCTAACACTTAACGTAAAACTAAATAAAACACAAAATCCGATTAAAACCTCATTACTTTGTAATAAAATTTCACGTAAATCTCAATTTTCTGAACCCAATCACCCATTAAACTTATGAAAAAATTATAACATAAAGGGTCATTGCTCCCCCCACCCCCACCCCTTCTCAACCCTGGGGCAGCCACCGTGAGATCAAAGCGGGCGCGTGGCGTGCAAACATCGACGTGGAGGGATGAAATTAATCCGTTGACAAGGTCACTGGTAGGTATTTACTTTATATGAAAGAAACATTTTGTCTCTTCATTGGTTTTTTAATGCGGGTAAATTACATTACACCACATTTTATGTTACATATATTGATAAATCCTATTAAAACAGAATGAAACGGAAGTCAAAGTAGATGGCGAAATTGAGGGCGCTTACTGAGTGCTCCGGTGGACGAGTGGTTGAGTCGCTGGACCGGAAATCCAGAGGTACCGGGTTCGATTCCCGGTCTGGACATAGGTGAGTGCCATTTAATTTTTCCATGTACTTTGATTTTTTGTATCTATATATGTGGTATTTACTTGTATACAAAGTAGCGATACAAAAAATACAGGGATTCAGGGTTTTTTTTTAGAAGCTGACAAACTCGCAACCCATATGGGCATAGCGATTGTCGGACCGGGTGGTCGGCCGTGGCGTTCCCTGGGGTCGAACCAGGTCGATTCAGGGTGTGTAAGGACCACAGATATATCGAGATAGAATAGTTCGTCGATTTGTATGGGAACCAAGTGTGACGTCAAGACTGTGATTGAGTGATGAAAAACAGCTTTGCATGTGTAGGAACACATTTGGTGGTATTTGAACAATAAATTTCAGTCGCCGTCAACATTATTATCAACATTATTGTCGATATATTTCCGTGGTAAATTTTACCAACATTTTTCCACGTACACGGTTCGAAAGTATTAACGATTCTGAGCCAGAGAAAAACTCAAAAGTCAATTCTGAGAAAGTATCTAAACTCGGGTTTCTTTTTTAAAAAACGCTCGTGTTACCGACTTGACAAAAACGGAACTACAAATACGAGGGGCGTTCAATAAATTCTCGGTATATGAATGAAAACAAACAGATACGATAGATCAATATACTCCCCCCCCCCTATGTCGTACACTTAAAAGATCGAACTATTATTATTTTTCATCCCTCATAAAAATATTTTTTATCTTTGGT
Source organism: Eudemis profundana (assembly GCA_947034925.1). Classification (NCBI taxonomy): domain Eukaryota; kingdom Metazoa; phylum Arthropoda; class Insecta; order Lepidoptera; family Tortricidae; genus Eudemis; species Eudemis profundana. Next base: position 16,261,951 of record OX344816.1, on the reverse strand, counting down.
GTCAAAATGCTCCTCCACTGCTACTTTCAACGCTTCATCGTCAGAAAATCGATTTCCACGCAGATCCTTTTTAAGATTGGGTAACAAAAAGAAGTCGCTGGGGGCTAAGTCCGGACTAATACGGTGGATGAGTAATAGTTTCAAAACCAGATTCCAGAATGGCCGCCTTGGCAATATGAGCAATATGCACAGGGGCGTTGTCATGCAGAAGCAGAACACCTTTGGTTAATTTTCCTCCTTCTTTTCTTTGATTGCATCCCTTAATTGACGTAGAATGTTAGCGTAGTACTGTCCTGTTATATTTACACCTTTTTCTTTATAATCTATCAGTAATATTCTTTCACAACCCCAAAATATTGCGGCCAAGACCTTGCGCCAGCTGAAGGAATGACCTTAAACTTATTGGGATGAGCTGAACCCTTAACGTGCCACTGTTTGGACTCGTGTTTACTTTCTGGGTCATAATGATGAACCCAGATTTCATCTCCAGTAACTATCATTTGCAGCACCTCATCAGGATTTTCACCGCACAGCTCAATAAAAGAACAACAAGCTACACGCATATCTTTTTGAAGCTGTGTCAGCATTCGCTCATAGTGTTCATGTTTGTTCGGCAATTGTAGAAAAACTAAAGAACATATCGATTCGATATTTACTTTTTTTTTAAGTCTATAAATGACTCTTAGCGGCCAGTAACAAGAAAAATACTGAAAGAGGTTGCAAGAAATTAATACCGAGAATTTATTAAACGCCCCTCGTATAAGGAAGAAAAGACTGAGAAAGATCGAGACGTGCGTTTTTAAACAGCTTCAAAAAAGGTCGACGAACCCCATAAGAATAAATTGAACGAAAATTTGTATGTGAGCTAATATGGACGCCAGATGCTGTCTTTAACGTCCATTATTCACATCGCTAAGGCTCTGGATTTAACAGCCCATTAACTAAAGCGACGGTTTGAGTCTCGCTGATGTGCCTTAAAACTTTTCAAAGGCCTCTTTAGCAAATTACCCCCAATTAGCTTAGTACTTTAGTCCCGAAAAAGCAAAGTACGGCTAATTGACTTTCAATTTTAATTTAGCATTGTTAAGTGTATTTAAAATTCTATTACGAAAATTGTAAAATCTCGATAAAAATGGCGTACATTATATGTAACAGTTCCAGGCAAAAGGTACCTTTACGTATTTCAATAACTTCGATTTTTAATTGTACGCATCTATAGCATTTTGGTTTGACCTAATTGAATCAAGTAAAGTAAGTAGTGCCTTTTGCCCGAAGGCAAAATATATTCACGTTCGATTAATAATCGTGCGTCAATTGAAGATATTTTTAATAATATTTATTAACTACACCTATACTAACATATTTTTCAACTTTGTTAGTAACAAATGATTTGCGATTAATCTGAAATAAATGCATGGAATTCGGGAAGTCCTTCTTATTTACCTACAACGGAATTGTCTCCCTAAGATGATTTGATTTTACATCATAACTTATTCATTTTACATTTATATTCTTATTATTTCGTTATCAAAACACTTTGTTTCTCTGTAGCGTTATTGTGTAAAATTGTTTTCGCGGAAGCTCGAACAGATTGTTTTTATACAATAATCCGCAAACGAGTCGCTTCCCTGATGCACAGGGTGTGGAACAGTACCAACAGCTTCCTGAAAGCAATTGCTGAGAGATGGGACAACCCTATCCTGTTTTTCTGGGTGAAGACGCACACGTCACATTATTTAAGTCGCTTCACCCCGAAAATATTACTATAGGCTAGATTATAATAATTATTATTTAAATAAAATTGTTTACTAACCAATATAAATCGTGTAACCTACTAACAAAAATATGGATTCAAAATCTGAAATAAACATTATTCATTCATTCATTCATGATTTAATTACAATTTTACAGAAAAAAAACCGTGACAGAGCGGTAAAATACCACTCCGGAACAAATAATTCGTATGGAGCAATTGTAGGTTAAAAATAAGAACGTCCCATTTATTTGCAATGAATTTAATAAGATGAACGTTGGGGCTAGTGGCCAAGAGACACACACAGGTCTGTTGACAACCTTCGTAGCAATGTAGTGCGTAGCACCTTCGTAGCCGCTGTATGTAGAATGGCTACGAAATTCAGAGCTACACCGCCTACGATCTCTGTTCTGTCAAGTCACAGAAATATATCGATATATAAGGAAATAGTTCGTCTATTTGTATGGGAACCAAGCGTATAAAGTGTAATATCGTAACAGGTAGAAAAATTCACAGAATGTTTATTTCTATGGCTATACAAATAATAAAAGCAAAATTAAATTAAAAATAAAAGGGAGTTCCCGTATGTGAACGACGGACTGTCTAGATTATGCTGGCCGCATTAGTTTTTGAATGTTATATGTCAATGTCTGTTGATTGAGTTGTCTATAGTACCTTACACAACTAGGGTGGTAATAATACGAAGAAAGGCCGAGATTGCAGAAGTTTGTGGCCCGAGCTGCGAGCGAGGGACGTAAATATGCGATCGAAGGCTTTCTTTATTACCTCCCGTGTTGTGTACATCATTTTATGTCTACACTTGGCCAGAAAGCGGCTTTTTCCGTACGCGCAGCATGCAGAAAAAGCCACTTTATGGCCAGGTGTGGCATAAAAAATATTAACACAAAAGTTCTGATGTAAATATCGTTTTTTCGTAGCAGTTCACTGTACATGCATTGCATGCATTGCTCCTAGCGTTTTCAGCACTTTACACCATAGAAAAAGCTTGTTTCTTGGTGTTTTCGTTTGATGGAACCATCCGTGTGCGAATTCGATTTGTACTTGGCCGGTTTTTATTATACCACGGTTCAACCCGTAACACATAGGTAACCCCTCAGTCACCCCCGTGAAGGTCAGTCCGAACTCACCTCGATATGATCCCGATAACGCGCGTCAATAATAATTGACAGTCGGTGTGTTTATGCGTCATAAACGTAGCCGTAACGACGGACGGTATATTAACCTTTGGGGGACATTTAGCTAATTATTTATTAGTATAGAACGAGAGTAATACCGTGAATAACTACCAAACAACAGCCAAAACCCGAAAACTATAGTGCAGAAGGGCACGCAGTCCGACCCTCTTAAGGTGGTCCACCCAAACGACCTGGTTCGCCCCCAGGGAACGCCACGGCTTGAAATTTTGTCAGGCTTCCCAAAAAAAAATACAAAAACAAAATTGTGCAGAAGGGTAATTCCAAGAAAATGTAACAAAAGTTACCAATTCCATCGCGTGTTTATTTATTTATGGCGAAAATTTGTATTAATCTTAATCTAGATAAGTATAACTTTAACCCTTTTTTTTAGATATATTGACACCTGAATTTGCACCATCAATTAAAAAACACGCGAGAATTAGTAACTTACGTTACTTTTTTATGGAAAAAAAATTGGGACACTTTTTTTACGTACAAGGTTCGAAAGTACTAACGATTCTGAGCCAGAAAAACCTCAAAAGTCCATATTTTGAGAAAGTAGCTACCACGGTATTTTTTTTTGGAAAACGTTCATGTACTTAGGAGTATAATATTAGTAGGACTTTATTTTTTATTTTTATTTGCTATTATAGCGGCAATAGATGTCCACATATAAAATTCGACATACACATCAGTGGCGTGGCGTAAAAAATATCTTTGCGCAAGCCGGTGCATATTTGGCTTACATTTTCCTTAAGAGCAGTAGAATAAGGTGGTCAAATGCCTGATATTAGGCAAGCCGGTAGGAATCGAGTTTTTTCGACGCCACTCCACTGATACACATATACTCGAGTGCATTCTAGCTGCATTTCCCGAAACCCAACGAATTTTGGAACGCTGCACTAAGCTTTGATCTATGTAGAATATTCTAGGGAATTCCTCGCTCGAATACCACATGCGGCGAGCACAAGGTATCCAATCCACTGCAAGTATGTTATAAATACACGAGAATAACATAATAAGAAGCGTGTTTACACACATTTCTTCGTTACCCTAGGACAGCGGTCGACAACCTTTTAGCAGCCAAGGGCCACATATTAGCTAACGAAATCGACGCGGGCCGCACTTTGTTAATAATTTGTGATTTTATACAATTCTGAATATTGATACCTTTAGACTCAAAAGGCGTAAACGCCGTAGGTTCTAATGGCGTTTATGCCCTTGAGTCTAAAGGTATCGATGTAGTGACCTTTACATACAAAATAGGCAGGGAGGCTCGCGCGCCGCAAGTGAGCGGTCCACGGGCCGCGGGTTGCCGACCGCTGCCCTAGGATATCAAAGGGTTCTAAAATCACTTATACTAATCACTACATATCATAGTCTCATATTTTTCGATCACCACTCGTCATCGGTGGGCGGTTCATTCCCATTTGTCCTACCACGGGCCAGGATAAGTTAATAAAAAAAATTCAAGACAGTTTTCCTTAAAATCGCACGACGCACGATTATGCTCATTTAAAATAGAACGAAGATGCGACCTGTAGGGGAGTACAGCCAAGCAGCTGGACAGACTTCCGAAAGTATTTTTGTCCAAGCTGAAACAGACACTGTTCGCTCGCGCTTAGCACTCGCTCAATTTTTTTACGAGGCTTCGGGTATCGCTTGCTAAGAGCCTTATCACACAAGCGACTTGCGAGGGCGTTTTCTATACAAATATCGGTCGCGGCGAACTCGTTGCGTGATCGTAATAAGTAGGGTTTCCAGATTGAATGACCCTATTATATCGAGAGAAAAAACAATATGTCGCGATTTTGAGACTTTGGTCGGGAGATGCCCCGCGCGCTCGACGCGAGCTTTTTTTTTAGCCTGAAAGAGCAGAAATTTTCGCGGGACCACCTTGAGTGGATCGGACTAAGTTTTAAAATGAAGTCGTTTGTCGGGAGATTTTCTTCTTTGTCGGGAGTCGGGAGGACATACAAAAAATCGGGAGAATCCCGCCAAATCTCGACCATCTGGCAACCCTAGTAATAAGGCTCTAAGGAATTGCAACGAGTCCCAATAATCCCAATATATAACAAACCGCATAGTGCCATGTCGAGTGGCAGTGTAAACACTAATCTCCAATGTTTGCAACACGTGTGTACAACGTCCCACGCTGCCTGGGTGGTTCAGAACTTCGTGGTCAACCTCGTTCCTAATGTAATTTGACCCGTTAACTAACTAACATGTCGCGGTAAGGAGCGTCCTCACAAAGAACATTCACGTGTAATGAGTTGGCTATAGTATGGAAACCAAGCGTGTAAGATTTTGCGGTAGACGTTTGGCGTCAAGAGTATAGTGATGGAAAACGTATATTTTCCATTTCATTTGGTGGTATTTGAACAATTAATGACACCATTATTATCAGGTTTTCAAAATTGATGTTGACAGCGAGCAAAGAAGGTCCCCGGCCCTTCCTTTTAGCACGCGAGGTATAGTCCGTACAAACTCTTAAGACCAAATGCTGTCAAACGAACGCAAGTCAAAAACTACCTTATGCTCTGATTATAAGGTAGCTTTTGGACTATACTAGTCTAGCAGTTCTCTTACAACCCACTGTTAGCGAGTAAACGATCGACTTTGACTACACTCGCAGTCATAAATTTCGGGTCAGTGAAATACCGCCATATTTCCTAAAATACTCCAGGATTGGGAAATTATTGAACCCCGTTTTGATCTTTAATGAATTTTGGATATTATTTGCAAAAATAACACTGAAAATAATAGCAATTTCAGGTTTAGATCGAACTCGGCAAAAACCCATGAAAAATAATGACGTTAACGGAGTGAGATATCGCAAAAATCACCATTTTTGGATAATATTTTTATGATGGGTTAGCGGATATTGCTAGTACAGCCAGGTATTGGAGAATAGTGTATTATGTAAATCAAACAAGTGTCAAATATTGAAGAACACCAATTTCTATTATTTAAATTACGGTGACTCGAAATTTTTGACCGCGAATGTAATTAGGGGTCAAAAGACGTAGCTCGGCTCGTCGCTTCGACTTTGACGAACCACATCAGCACGACCTCCGCTTACGAACCGCTATTACTAATGCACCGGTAAAATAATATTACGGACGCAATTGACGTTCGATTGTGAATACTGTTAGGCTCACAAAGGCCGTAATTTAGATGGACGTTCGGGTCGGTTAATACGTTTAGAATATAAAGGGGATGCAGGCCGCAATTTGCAAGCAAACTAACCAATAGTTGGGCGATGTGCCAACGTGGAGATACTAGTTTTGTCTCGCGAGTCTACCTACACCCATCACTATCACTACATAGTATAAAACAAAGTCGCTTTCACTGTCCCTATATCCCTATGTATGCTTAAATCTTTAAAACTACGCAACGGATTTTGATGCGGATTTTTAATAGATAAAGTGATTGAAGAGGAAGGTTTATATGTATAATACATGCATAATATAATAGAGAAACACCGTGCGAAGCCGGGGCGGGTCGCTAGTACTCTATAAAAACGATGGCCTAAAGCAGTGTTTTTCGAAGTGTGGGTCGGGACCCCCTAGGAGGATGCAGAGCCTCTAGAAGGTGGTCGCGAGGGTGGAGAAACTTCAGGCAAAGAGGAAAAAAAAAACAAAAAAACTCAAAAGTGTAATGGAATAAAATTCAGGTTAGAAATCGTTGAGGAATATAAATATTTTCGCCTACAAAGGGGGTCGTGCTATGAAATAGCTTGAAAAACAGGAAAATCGGAAATCCGAGATTGTCCCGGAATTACCGTTCTTGTTCCGTGTCCAGGAATTACATTTTATAGTCCCGGATTTCGAATACCTACATCTGATTTTTTTTTTATTAAACGAGTATAGACGCAGAAATCGGTTAATCATGTATGTACGTATGTAAACATTTATTGCACACATAAAATTATACAGAAACAATACAAAGTTATGTACAAAGGCGAACTTATCCTTGTAAGCGATCTCTTCCAGCTAACCTTTGAGCAAATTAGAAAGAATAACTAACATCAAAGAAGGTAGACAAACCAACAAATTAATTTACTTACACAAAGAAAATAAGGCAAGTTTTGAATACACATAAAAAATTTACGTCGATGTACTATCATTAGATATGTATTAAACATAATCAAAATAAAATCGAACTATATATACATATCGCAATAAATAAATAAATACATATTTACATTTACATTTATTTATTAATACATGTTAACATGACATTACAGTAAAAAAACCAATGCGTCATGAAACGTAGAAATAAAATATCTATTTAGGCGACGAAACGGCGTGGCCCCGTTGCATCGTCGTCTCCGGTGTAGGATTCGGCAGGTTGCCCCGGAACCGTCGAAACACGACACCCTTCGGCGGGATATATGTTTATGTACATACAAATATATGTCGGGGACAGCAGCGATAATTCAAGAAATCTAAGATCGTCAATTGACTACTGTAGTACTAAGTAGATTTAAAATGGCGCGAACGCCGTGTGACGTAACGACCGGTTGCGTTGCACGTGGGCGGGCTCGTTGGACAAGAGTGTCGATTCTCTTTCTGACTGTCGTGGCGACAACACTTGTCTTACGATTCTGTCGGTTCGTCTGCCAGTAGTTAAAGTTGCTACTTGATAATTGTAATTCTGTCGATTAATAGTGAAAAGAATCATATTGTGTAACGTAATTGTCTATTTGCTCTCTTGAGTATCTACGCCATAATATTGTAACAACTATTGTAATGCCTGATGATTGAAAAGAGAACCTGGTGAGTTTCTTCGGCCCTTCTTCTCACCAGAATGTCATTTACCGAAGCGGCCAAAAGAATCAGACGAATAAATGATTTGATCTGACATGAATCCACTTCTTTAACCAACATACCTCAACGGCCAGGATTCTGCAGCTAACCCATCCTGACCTGACAGACAGTCATCACGAGAAAATCCGACATCACGCGTGGAATCTGACATCAGGCGTGGGATGTAATCAGCGCCCACAGGATGTGAATGATTTCCAGTGTTTGAGGCATTCCACATCTTCGTCAATATCCAGTGAAAGGCAATTATGAGACTTTGTGTCTAGCGAATTAGACATGCTTTGCAAATGCTTAGATCTCAACAGTAGACATGTGAGTCAATGATAATCGACCGAACGGATGCATTTACTGCGTGAAGAATCATTGTGAGAAAAGTAAAAATAGTTTTACTAGAAAAGAAGTCAATTTCTTACCTTCAAAGCAAGTCCAGCAACTACAGCACAGCCAACGTTAATGTATTCAGTCAGAATATCCAACACTGCCGGTTTTGTTTAAATGGAGTCTCTGAAGAAAGTGTGACCGCAACATCATTAATTGTGATCTCCGAAAAAAAGAGGCACTTGCACTGCACAACAGTCAACACCGTGAAATATAGTCACAAACAATGAAGAATCCTTCAAGAAGTACGGTTTGAAGCCACAACAAATATCATCAATGATCTGCTGCTGCGAGCAAAAGAAGATTCGTCGTTTGGACTACATCACGACACACTACGGATGAGCCACTACAAGGTGACATGGGCGGCAACGGCGCTTCAGGCGCGTTAGTAAACAACGGGCACCACCGCCTGCAAGATTCGCGAGTTTGTGGAAATCTAATGTGATCTGGTGAGTTGTACCCATTTTATTACGATTCTTGACCCGAGTATTTTCTCACAAAGCAAAACTTTACTTTTAAATTGTCAGAAAAACTTTAGTTTGCCATTTAAGATTAAGAATGAAAAAGTTAACAGTAACAAACGAAGTTTACGAAGTAGCTATTTGTGACAGTCACTTATTTTTACGTTCTACCCGCCAATTGTTCGAATTACGATATTGTAAATGTTCGAGCTGTTTCGGATATAGTTTTCTCCGTTATAAAATCGAATCAACACTACTACGTTTCTTGAGAGGAAAATAAATGTTGTCAACCGTTGTTTTCAACTACCTTTAAATTTAATGTTTTTACAAATTCCTAGTTACGCATTCATGTTTGGAAGTAATGTAAAGTTTACTGATGTGGGAAAAGGCGCGGTTCTATGGATTCTAGTGATTAAAAATATTGCGATGTGCTAAAAATGGTCTTGAGTCAAATACCCGTTAACTTTAGTAATTCAGAATTTGCGTATAGTACAATTTGTGTGATTTTTAAATTTGGTAATCAAGATAAATGTCCTATGGAGTCATAATGATCTCATTGGTGATCGGATGTGTCGCATAGGACCACGGGGTTGGTTTTATGTCGAGTAACCACAAGGATGGTTGTAACGCTACAGAAATAACCGGACAAAAGAGGTACTTTTCTTGATATTTTAGTTTTGAAAAATGTTTGGTTGTAATGGGTACTTGAACTCTAACTTTAAATTTTATTTTGATTTAGTAAACAAGAAAGGAACTAGATAAGGTTCGCCCCAAATTCAAAGGTCCATTTGATATCACAAAGTGGTGTTTTGTTTTGAAAGTACTAAACTCTAGATACACCTATAAGTACGCACACGATAGGCTGCGAAAAATGCCTGAAAGCCAAATACCTATTGACATTATTGTAGAAAAGGAAAATCGGGATGGTAATTGAAACAATAATATTGTTTTATGATTTTTTATTAGTTGCTTAGTTAGAGATGGCTCTTGGTTCGGTTGGTCGACTATACTAGAGGTTAGATCGTAGCCGTAGTCCGTTAGAAGTCGGTATCTGCTCTGAGTAGTCCGTGGATGCGCGGTGCGCGGCTAGCCCTAGTGGAGGTCGGGTCTACTGCAGACCGTAGTGTAGTCCAGGGGGATGCACGGCGATCCATTTGGTGGATGCGCGTAATAGCAAGCATGTGACTTGCTGTGTGGGCTTAATTGCCATAGGCCACGAACAAGTTGCCAGTCTCTTGCTTAGCTAATCATTGCTGTTGGTACATAAGTCTTAGACCATACGTGTGTACGTAAATATCCAAGTAATGATTCAATTGGTAATTGGTTGAAAGTTGATTGGTACCACTGTAAATATTGAGAAATAATAAACCACAAATTCCACTTTATTTTCATAGTCACCTTTGCTATGTGTTTAGTTGTAGCGTAAAGAACGATTACGGAGAAATGAAAATAAAATTATTTTGTCGGTTTTTATTTTTTTGTCACTCTGGTGATTATTGTCAGGAATGACCGAATGGCGTACTGTGTTGTTTTTTTTTGCCTGTTTCAGGATAGACACACGAGGACGTGTGCTATGCAGGATGGCCGTGTCGGGGACAGCAGCGATAATTCAAGAAATCTAAGATCGTCAATTGACTACTGTAGTACTAAGTAGATTTAAAATGGCGCGAACGCCGTGTGACGTAACGACCGGTTGCGTTGCACGTGGGCGGGCTCGTTGGACAAGAGTGTCGATTCTCTTTCTGACTGTCGTGGCGACAACACTTGTCTTACGATTCTGTCGGTTCGTCTGCCAGTAGTTAAAGTTGCTACTTGATAATTGTAATTCTGTCGATTAATAGTGAAAAGAATCATATTGTGTAACGTAATTGTCTATTTGCTCTCTTGAGTATCTACGCCATAATATTGTAACAACTATTGTAATGCCTGATGATTGAAAAGAGAACCTGGTGAGTTTCTTCGGCCCTTCTTCTCACCAGAATGTCATTTACCGAAGCGGCCAAAAGAATCAGACGAATAAATGATTTGATCTGACATGAATCCACTTCTTTAACCAACATACCTCAACGGCCAGGATTCTGCAGCTAACCCATCCTGACCTGACAGACAGTCATCACGAGAAAATCCGACATCACGCGTGGAATCTGACATATATATAAATATATACTAAGTGTTCAATCATATTGACAAAAAAAATGTATCATAATTAGAATGTGGGTGGCGTGACACAAGCCCGGACGGACACACCGCGACCCGGTGCACTTGACTGCAGCTGCAATTTGCGGGCAAATAAACAATCCGATAATCGGGCAGCGAGCCAAGCACCGGAATCATAACGAACTCGTAACACGAATAATTTTATTCGATATCGATAGTTATTCACAACTTGGCCGATAACCTCGCCCCTGATACCTGTGGACTAGTAATAACCACAGATATATCGAGGTAGAACGAAAGATTGTATCAGTGGCGTGGCGTCAATAGAACCCGATTCCCACCGGCTTGCCTATTTCAAAGCATATGACCGGTGTATCTACTACTCCCGAAGGCAAAGTAAACCAAATCTGCTCCGGGTTTACTAAGAATATATTTGACGCCACGCCACTGGAGTGTACTTCGCGTGCTAAAAAGAAGGGCCAGGGGCCTTCTTTGCTCACTGTCAACTTCAATCGCCGTCAACACTCTAAACGTCTAGGTATCAAAACGTCGCGGTTGCAAAATGACAAGGTTATAACTGTTAATAAATTCCTATTTGTCATTTTCCTTGGCATTCGATAATTTTAGACGTTTTACAACTAAGACTTGTACTGTACATATTCGGCCTTATGTTGCTACCCTATCATTTTACAATCCATGTATTCTGCTACTTTGTCAGTTTGCTATTAAGGTATTTTGTATACATTTCGCACAGTGATGTTAGATGCCAGCTCAAAAAATATTGTACAAGGTTCCCAAAATTCTGGTATTTTTCAAAAAACAATGGTTGTACGTTGATATTATTTTATTTTAACGAACTTCATACCCAGTGACACTCGCGCCATCAAGACGAATCTAATGGTAATGATGTATCATTTATCAAAATCGATTGTGCCGTTGAATAGCAGACATAGGAACGTCAAACACATAACCCTCCTTTGGGCTTCGCCGCGTTCGGGTAAAAATGGCGATATAAAAAAAATTATAAATACAAAGCAGTAGGATTGTCTAACACACAATGTTCGAAAAATATCTTCTATAGCTTGGCAACTTCGTTGGTGACACTCACATGTGTGTTTTTTGTTATGTGCAGCCGTAACTACTTACGCAAGTTACCGCCAACACGAATAGTGACCGACGGAGGCAGCCTCCGCAGGCAAACATTCGTGTTGGCGGTAACTTGCTTAAGTAGTTACGGCTTCACATAACAAAAAGCGCTCGTGCTCAAAATACCGCATTCCTGAAATACCAGATTTTTCAAAATACCAGATTCTCGATTTATCAGATTCTTGACTTACCACATTCCCGTTACACTACATTAGAAAATCGTAAGTTACTCAAGGATCTAAATAACTTTGTTGGATGTGTTATTTTAGGAATCTGGTATACGGAGAATATGATGTATCGAGAATCTGGTATTTTAAAAATCTGGTATTTTAGGAATGCGGTATTTTGGGAATGAGCGACAAAAAGCACACATGTGAGTGTCAACAACGAAGTTGCCAAGCTATAACGTATTTTAATACTAAAAATCAACACGGACGCTCAAGTGGCACCGTGCACGGGCCAGAAGCCTGTTCGCAGTAAAATCGCCCGTTACGCACGAATCGCAAACAAACACTCGCAAGGTCGAGAGGCGTTCGGAAGGAAACCGTTTATCATTTGTCTTTCCTAATAAGACGACGCTCGAGATAAATCGTATCTGCATCTACTTCAGAACGTTGTTTAAATTAGTAAACAAAATACAGAAATTTAAAAATGTATTCTGCATATGGAGCATTTCATAAAAAAACGTCTACTTTTTGTCCCTTCCGAAAAGCAATGGTAGCTACCCTAATAAAACTTATTAGCTGCTAAATGGCTGCTAAGAAACACTACCCTTAAAGCCAATTAAGTTATAATATTACTATACCGACATTCAGCTTCCTATTTTTACATGTAAAAAGTATTAATTAGGTAGTGTACCTTACGAAACGTTTTCGTGGAATGCTCCATATACAGAGGCATTCTGCAAGGGCACTTTAGATAGATTCATAGATTACATAATTTTGAAGGCAAAGTTTACTGAAAGGATCACTACCAAGAACGAATTTCGTTATTATATCGTATTCCGATAAACAAATAGACATTCAATATAACATAAATTATATAAAAAAACGACTTTTCAGAATTATACAACTGATATATAGAATTTCAATTCACATTGTAGATTTATCATCAATTTTCATACAAAAGACAAGCAAATTTAAGAAAAATGTTGAATGGAGTTTTGTTTCTTTTTAAAAATAAAAGAATGTCTCCTTTAAGTAAAATGAGCTAATTTAAGGATTTAAGGCAGTTTCCCTCCAGGTCCCATCAAATTTTTCCACCCTGTATACCAGTTGTCTGCCTCTAGCGAGGATAGAACCTGCTATAGTAATTATCCGATCAACTGGGCTAATGTTGTTAACGAATACAATGCCATTGAGAGGTAAACCACAAATTAGGATAACGAGAATATAGTGTCAAAAAAGTATAACTGCCTTGAAAGATCATTAGATTTTAGATTCTATTTACTAGACAGTAAAGTGTAAATGCAGTTATAGATAACTGCGATCTTAATTTGTTTTGCATTTCACATTCGCCCGACGGTCTGCAAGTGCGTATTCCGTAGAGAAAAGACTTAGAGATACTATGAGCTTTCAACGGATTATCGGTTCTATGACCGTAATGATAAGGCGGCAAATACTTTCAAACAAAAAATAATAATGCATTTTGCTTTTACAGATTTAACGGGGAGCCAGGTAGACCGCCCGGGTTTACTCGTGTTACGCATTGTTATTTTTTTTTGGTGGTATTGTATTCTATCAATGGCATTGTTCGCTCAATGGCATTGTATTCTTTAACAGCATTAGCTCTCTTGAACGGATAATTTCTATACCTTTGAAGCCCTGCATTTGACAACAATTAACTAATCAAAACGTACCACAAGCGACGCCACTGAACAAACTTAGTCATTTCGACCCTCGTCTAGACTTAGTGGGCGTAACCTGACCCCCTACGCAAACAATTTACAACATACAATTATAGGCCTTATGATGATGTAATAAGGGATATATTTGTGTCAAAATGTCGTGTGAAACCTAACGCAGGGATTCCTGAAAGGGATCCTTTGAGAAGTGTTTTAGTATAACCAATAGTGAGAATGTTTAATGATGTTGAACACATTCTTTTAGAACCCGGAAATGCGTGTAACTCATGGAGAGCTAGGGAAGAAAGCCTTTGTTTGACAATGGGGCCCTCAGATTTTATATAAGTGTTACATTCAAAACGCTATTCATCCTAATTGATCTTGCGAATAAGAAAGACATGGAATTTCCGGGTTTTATTTCCAAAAATATTTTGAAACCCGATTCATTTCTCACCGGAAAGGCGAAACGGAAATAAATTATTTTGAATTTGAATTTAACTTACGTGTTAAAGAAACTTAATGTACGCTGCGCGTACGGAAAAAGCCGCTTTCTGGCCAAGTGTAGACATAAAATGATGTACACTACACGGGAGATAATAAAGAAAGCCCTCGATCGCATATTTACGTCCCTCGCTTGCAGCTCGGGCTGCAAACTTCTGCGATCTCGGCCTTTCTTTGTATTACCACCCTAGTTGTGTAATTGTAATGTACTATTTCGCCCGGTAACCCGTTTATAAAAATGGAATCAGACGGCATTTTTTTGTACAATCGAAGACACTGCTAACTGACCACTTGTCACCCTTATTACAATGTATTAAGGTCTACTGATGGTCACTTAACTGTGTCTTCGTTTGTACATTTTCGTGTTTCATTCTGCATGTTTCACTCAAAGTGACACGTCTCAACACGACGCGAAACAAATTGCGAAGGAAATATGATACGTTCACTCGAATGAGCATTCATTCGAGTGAACCGCCGGATTCCACCTTAACATATTAGTCGTGTTTCCGAAAGTGTCAAAGGAGTCAATTTCGCAAGCGTTGAAAACGTGCAGCTATAGCCTTTTTCACTTCCATCATCAATATTTTACATCATTCATCATTTCAACCTTGACACGGCCACTGACAGAAATATATTGAGGTAGAAGGAAAACGTTTATGTACGTCGCATGATCAAAAGAAGTGGCGACGAACCTCAATCCCCGTCAATATTATCCCATCAAAAACATTACATGTAATAACTAAATATTTTTACTAAAAAAAACCCGACCGCGGTGCACTTTAAAAGTGCATAAAATCCGCCATTTTGTTTATTTTAACGAACTTCATAGCCAGTGACACTCGCCATCAAGACGAATCCAATGATGTATCATTTATCAAAATCGGTTGTGCCGTTGAGTAGTTGGGTAAGGCTGAAAAATTGGGCTTATGTAACATAAAAGTAACAAAAATATATGTTACTGAGTAACTTAAAAGTTACATAAAAGTATTCTTAAGGGATATTCACAATGTCTACAATACAAACACTTTTTGTACTAAGTGTTTATTTAAGAGATCAAATAGGTATATACTTTGGTACATTTTTGAACAAAGATGAATAAGTAATTAAAGGCTGATAGCCACACAAAAGCTGTCTTCACAGATAAAATTAAATCATAATTCTTACTTGTTATAATCATTGTAATTATGTGAAATAAAATAAATAACCACATTTTTACTAAAAAAAACCCGACCGCGGTGCACTTTGTAACTGCATAAAATCCGCCATTTTGTTTATTTTACGAACTTCATACCCAGTGACACTCGCACCATCAAGACGAATCTAATGATGTGTCATTTATCAAAATCGGATGTGCCGTTGAGTAGTTACGAGCGGACACAGGAACGGACATACATACATACAGGTCAAACACATAACCCTCCTTTGGGCTTCGCCGCAGTCGGGTAAAAACACGTTACTCTTCTTTGTGTTGCGCAGTTGGGTATAAAAATTAAAACAAACCAAATATTTTAAACTCAAAAACCCGACTGCAAGAATTTGTAACTGAAAAGAAAGCGTGAACAAAGCTTTACTTTACTTTTATGTTACGTAACTTAAAAATAAATTAAAATGGTAACATAAGTAACTTAAAAGTAACATAAAAATTAACCTCTATTCACTTTCATTTGCATTATATGGAACAATAACAAACATATTAACTCGAACACGACACCTAGCTATAAACTAATATGAAGATTATATTAATAATGTATTACGTAATACAAAACAGAACAAATTTACCATGAAATCCACTCGTAACTTTTAAATTCCATAAAAAATCCTCGGCACAAGTTGAATCGACGCACTGAACTACCCACAAAATGGCCGACCAGTGAGAGGTATACCACAGACTAAAGAATAAATAGTGTTGCCATTATAATGAAATCAAATTCCGCAAATCAACTGCTAAAATAGCAAGATAGAACGGTTACTTAAATTAAGTAACTTAAAAGCTTCAATATGTTGACTTGTCTTATGTTACACGTAAATTATTATTTTAAATGGACAATGCTAATGTTAAAGCTCGAAAAACGTTGCATTAATATATGACAGTTATAAAAAAAACTCCAACATATCAGTATAATATCACAAAACTAAAAAACAAAAATTACAATCTTTCAGGAACATTTTTGGGACATTTTTATTTGTATGGAAATCGATGTAATTGCATAGAAGAAAAAAAAAATTGGAATACAAACACAGAGATTTACATTTGTTAGTTGACTAGAACTAGTAGAAAAAGTTTTGTATTTTGCACGGAAAATTAAAAAAGTAAAATTTTGTAATTACTTTTCGTAAAAACAATGCCGGACGCTTACAAGTCACGAAATCATCCCTTTTTTACGGCCTTACCCAGTTACGAGCGGACACAACAACGGACATACATACATACATACAGGTCAAACACATTACCCTCCTTTGGGCTTCGCCGCAGTCGGGTAAAAAGATGCAAGTCTCGCAACGCAATTCTCCTACAACAAACAAGTTTTGAGATGTAAAGTTCCACCGACTTGCCTATTATTTAACCGTGGAGGAACACATTTTATAGATCTAATAATAGGCAAGTCGGTGGAAATCGAGTTCTGTTGAACTTTTTTGTTGTAGAAGAACTACGTTGATAGACTTGCATCTTTTTACATGTAATGTTTTTAATGGGATCTCATTTCTTTTTGTAAGTGGTCTTCCTTTAATTATTACATTCCACTCCATTCTTTTCAATTTGAACTGCAAAACTAACTTTGTAATCGCATGTATTTGTATAGGATTACTAACTTATGTGTGCAATTGTGACTGAAATTACAACATATTTAGGTTTTGTCATGTATGTGCATAGTCAGTAATAAACCAGTTGTAGTACAAGCCGGTCGTTTCATTAGCTCCGTACACTTCATTGGCTGACGAGTTTGTTAACTTACCCGCGAGTGAAATCGTAAAAAAAAAATATGTCGTTTTTAGGAAATTTAACTACTTTTGACCACAAAACAAGTGATTGGTCGATATTTAAAGGAAAATTAGCCAAATTCTTCACCTTGAATGGCATCGAAGACAATAAAAAAAGTGCAGTGTTAATAACTCACGTATCGGACGAGACATATCGGTTGTTACGTAACCTCGTATACCCCGCCGATATAGAAACACGAACGTACGAACAATTGGTTCAAGTACTCGAAACGCATTTTAAGCCCAAGCAGTGCTCATTTGTCGAGAAGGCAAAATTCTATGGGGCTACCAGGAGTTCAGGAGAAAGTCTAGGGGATTGGGCGGCGCGGCTAAGAGGTCTCGCGTGTTACTGCGATTTTGGCCCCGCCTTGGAGATGGTGCTTCGTGACCGTTTCGTCCTCGGCCTGGGCGCTGGTCCCGAGCGAGACAAGCTCTTTGAGCAGAATTGCAAGACTTTGACCTTCGCAAAGGCACTGGAAATTGCGGAGCAGGCAGAGAGTGCGCGAGAAGCAAGGAAGATGGATTCATCAGGCACTGATGTGAAAGTGAAGCAGGAGCCGGTGTATCGTGTAGGCAGCGACGGTCCCGGCCGCCGCCCCGTTGGCCGCGCGAACGCCGGCGCCGGCTCCAGATGTCAGCGCGATAACAGTGTTTCTCGTTGCTCCGTATGTGGCATGAAAAATCATAGTGGTGATAAGTGTCGTTACAAAGGTTTTCGTTGTCAAAAGTGCGGTGAAAAAGGACACTTAAAAAAAGTGTGTAAGGTTCGGGTGAATAATATGGATGTTCAGGATGATGGCTCAGAATCGACCTGTCAGGACTGTAAGGAATGCGAATTCTTTAATTTAAGGTACGAAAACTATGCTCCTATTACTATTACAGTGAATATAAATAATAAGGAAGTGTGCATGGAGCTAGACTCGGGTTCTGGCATTTCGGTTATTTCGGAAAGCCTCTATATAAAACAATTTTCTAAACTACCCTTAGTAAAGAGTTTTATTAAATTATGTGTGTATAATGGACACAAAATCATTCCCCGGGGATATTTTACAGCTAATGTTAATTATCAAGGTATTACGAATGATATTAAAATATACGTAATTGAAAATGGTGGGCCACCGCTTTTGGGTCGTGATTTTATGTCCAAGTTTGGGTTAGAAATTTGTTCCGTCAATAATAATAATTTGTCCATACATTGTGACGACAAATATGTAAAAAGTCTGATGGATGAGTATGCCGAATTATGGAAGGATGGTATAGGTACGTTTAATAAATTTAAAATTAAGTTGAGGCTCAAAGAAAATGCTGAACCGAAGTTTTTTAAGGCTCGAACGGTACCCTTCGCTATAAAAAATAAGGTAGAAGAAGAGATTGAGCGGTTAACTAACTTGGGTATTTTGGTACCAGTAAATTTTTCAAAGTACGCCACGCCAATAGTCCCCGTCTTGAAGGCTAACGGTAAAGTTAGAATAGCTGGGGATTATTCTGTTACGCTGAATAAAGATATGCTCGTAGACCGATATCCAATGCCCCGTATTGAGGAAGTCTTTGCAAAAATAGGGGGCGGCCAGTCATATACTAAAATCGATCTCAGCGACGCTTATAACCAGTTCCCCATCGACGAGGACTCGCAGGAGCTCACCACCATTAACACGTCGCGGGGGCTTTTCAAATATTCCCGCCTCGTGTACGGCATGGCAAATGCTCCTGGTATCTTTCAGAGGACGATGGAGACGTTATTGGCTGGTATTGAGGGTGTATCGTGCTGGATAGATGATGTATGCATCACTGGCAGTACCAGAGATCAACACATGTCTAGACTGCATGAAGTACTGCGCAGGTTACGTGACGCTGGCCTACGTTTAAAAAAAGATAAATGCGAATTTTTCAGGCCAAGCGTTACATACCTTGGCTATGTTATAGACAAGCACGGCATCAGAACGTGCCCAAAAAAGACCGAGGCGATTTTGAACTCGCCCAGCCCTAAAAGTGTCCTGGACGTAAAAAGATTTCTGGGAGTAATAAATTACTATCGTAATTTTATTCCGAACGCTGCATCCATACTAAGTCCACTACACGATTTGCTCCGAAAAGATGTTCCATGGGTATGGAACGATACGCATGAGCAGGCCTTTAGTGCAATTAAGCGAGAATTAGCCTCCGATAGGGTGCTGACACATTTTGATCCTGCGGCGCGCCTAGTAGTCTCGGTGGATGCTGGTCCGGGTGGATTAGGTGCCTGGCTCGCGCAGGGTAACGAAGGAGATGAAAGGCCCCTCGCCTTCGCATCAAGGTCCTTGTCGGCGAGCGAGAAGAACTACAGCCAAGTTCATAAAGAAGCGGCAGCCATAGTATTTGGTGTAAAGCACTTTCACCAATATCTTTATGGTCGCGATATACCTTTTATTCTTAAAACTGACCACCGCCCCCTGCTAACTATATTTGGGAAAAAAAAATGGCATCCCTGTAATGGCAGCCTCCCGTCTACAGCGGTATGCAATGTTTTTATCCGCTTATAATTATGAAATTCAGTACATAACAAGCGAAAAGAATATGATAGCGGATTACTTTTCAAGGTCCCCGGTTGAAACAATGTATACTGAGCAGGATATCTGTAAGGGAGGGTCCTTTTTAAATTTTATTACGGACGACATGTTACCTGTTTTATTTAATGATTTAAAAGAGGCCACTCTAAAAGATAAAGTGTTGCAAACAGTCTCCAAATACATACGTTTCGGGTGGCCGCGTAAAATAAAATGTAAAAATATTTTACCGTTTTACAACTGCAGAAACGATCTGGATGTTGACGACGGTTGTATTTTACGAGGGCATAGGATAGTTATTCCACAAATATTAAGAGAACGAATGATTCGCGAATTGCATAGGGGTCATTTCGGTGTGGTAAAAACAAAGAACTTGGCGCGTAGTAAATTTTGGTTCCCCGGAATAGACGATGAAATCGAACGCGCGGTCCTCACGTGCAACACGTGTAGCGCGCTGCGCGACGCGCCCCCGCGCGCCGTGCCCCAGCCCTGGCCCCGCGCCTCCGGGCCCTGGGAACGAATCCACATTGATTACGCCCAGCTAGCGCAAAAGGTTTTCCTTATCGTTGTAGATAGTTACAGTAAATGGGTTGAATGTGTGTACATGAGTGATTTGTCCACGAAGTCGCTAATATCTAAATTGAACATGTTATTTTGCACTTTCGGTTTTCCAAAATTGCTGGTATCGGATAATGACCCTAAGATAAGTAACGAGGAATTTAGTAAATTTTGCATGTATAACGGGATAAAACATTTAACTTCTCCTATTTACCATCCTTGCAGCAACGGCCAGGCCGAAATATCCGTAAAGTTATGTAAAAGAATGTTAAAGTGCATATTGCTAAACAATGCCAACGCCACGATCCAAGAAATAAATAAACAATTAGCGAGTTATTTGTTCGAATATCGCAGCACTCCACATTGCAGCACGGGTGAGTCACCGTCTAGGCTGATGTTTGGTCGGGATCTGCGCACACGATTAGATTTAATATTACCGCCACAAAAACATAATAAATCAGATTGTGATGTCGGTGTTGTTAATTGTAGAACATTTGAAATCGGCGAGAATGTTTGGGTGCGTTGTTATGTTTCCCAAAAACCAATTTGGATGGTAGGAAAAATCATTAGTAAATTAGGTAATCGAATGTTTACGGTTTTTGTAAATACTCAAGGTTTGTGTAATCGGCATATAGATCAATTAAGACGTTATAATAAGTCGATTAGTACTGGTCATAACGGTAATGTTTTACCTATGTCGCAGGGTAAACCCTCATACATTAATACCGAACCGCCTCGTGTGAGTTGTACTCATACGAATCCTGCAGAGGTAGAATCAGTATTGCCGCTGTCTTTATCCACAAACGTGCCGCATAATATCAATGACGAATTTTTCGAATGTGAAAATAATCCGGATACTGGTTCTATTGTCTCGGGCGGCGACGACTATCTGCTCGCGGATCCTGCGGCCGCGCCGTCAATGGGTAGTCAAAATGTAATCGCGGAGGAGGAACCGCAGGTGCGACACTCACACGCAGACACCGATGCCATAGCGCGCACGGAAACAATGGACGGTGAACCGCATTCGGATAACGCGCAGAGGTGTGAGTCTGGCACGCGCCGCATTCCCTTGCGCCCTAGAGATAAGGTAATTAATTATAAGAGTTAGTCTATAAGTTTTTCTGTTTTTAATATTTGCGTATTTATTTGTTATCAGGTTCCCAGAATAAGCGTGGGAGGAGTGTCATGTATGTGCATAGTCAGTAATAAACCAGTTGTAGTACAAGCCGGTCGTTTCATTAGCTCCGTACACTTCAGGTTTTTACGTTTAAAATTTGGAGCTTGTAGGTCTGCTAGAAGTACCTTAGAATTATGATGATCAGTGAGTGAGTCAGTGAGTCAGTGACAAAACTAAGGAACTTTGACATGCAAAGTTCTTAAACTACACGTTCAAATTGAATGATATTGAGAATATATCGATACCTTTAGACTCAAAGGACGTAAACGCTGTAGGTTCTAATGGAGCTTACGCCCTTTGAGTCTAAAGGTATCGATATATAAGTCTTATTGAGCCCTATATATCCCTGAAATTTCAGGGTTCTAGCTTTAGCCAGTACAAAATTACGGGAGGCTGAAAATCGCCTGAATGGCTTCGAGGAAAGGATGGTACGGCCGTGCCTTTGTTTTGCTCGACTTGGCGGGGCACTGCCGTGCCCCCAGATTATCAGATTTGAAAATGATGATAATGGTATAATTCATTGTTCAAATACATCCAAATGAAATGGAAAATTTAAGTTATCCGTCACTAAATTACACTTTTGGCGTCAAACGCCAAGCGAAAAACGTTACACGCTTGGTTCCCACACAAATCGACGAACTATTTTCTTCTATCTCTATATATTTCTGTGCTGTTCAGTAGGCTTATGATGCTACGCTTTGTCACGTGATAAATAAATGATAAAGCACGTCACGTTCTGACAAATAGTGTGTGAGAGTGACGGATGCTTTGTCATTTATTTATCGCGTGACAAAGCGTAGCATCTAGAGATGTGCCGTTCCCGGGAATATTCCCCACTTGTATGGGGAATATTCCCGCGGTGGGAATATTTCCCATACAAACGAATGAATGGCACATCTCTAGTAGCATCATAAGTCTACAGACTTCCACAACGAACAATCGCAAGCTACTTGCTTTTTTACCGACTAAAAATTTAAACCAGAGACTGCCGAAACGTGTTGCGCGCGTATAACAAGCATCAAAGTGCAGGCCGAATCAATAGCATTTATCAGCGCTGGCAACCCGCCAACGGTCAAGGGCGAGAGCGAGTCCCGGACTCAACCCCGAAACCGTAAGATGCTAAAGTTCTTCATAGATCAAGATACCTAGAATCTTCACTGATCATGGCCAAACCGGTGCAAAACTTCAACAAAACTTGCCAAGCGGACATAATAGAGTGCTTACAACTATGAAAATATGAATATCTTTATACTCAAGTATTGGAAATCCAAGATTTCGATTTAGAGTTAAATTTAACACTGATCTGCAAATAATATTCTTATTCCCTTCGTTGTAAGTTCGCCTTTATGTCAGCTTTACACGTTTTGCAACGATAGTGCCGGTCACTGTTGATCATAAATGCCCAGCCAAAACCAGGGGTTGCTCACTCGATTTTCCCGCCCGGCTACCCAAATTTTGCCCCTCCGGAGGGGCTTAGCCTGTGATCGGAAAAAGCACACGTTACGCGATAGAAAAAAAGGAACTTAAATATTTTTTGGCAATGGTTACCAATCTCAGCGAATTTAAATCTTTAGACAAAACAACATGCAAAAAAACATGTAACGAAAAAATAATAGACCAAAAAAATTTAGACAACCCGATATAGACCCGTCACCCCCACTAAGCTAAACATATATTTTATACATACATAACACTAGTGTTATAGTCATCTTCTAATCTAAAACATGAGTAACACCGGAACGTTATTTCAGTACGATTGTTCACATATTCGAGACTGATGCTATTTATTAAAAAAAGATGTGTGTGCGCAGATAAATGAATTTAGTTAAGCCCTTTTGTAAAATGAGAGCAGGCCAGTAAGTCCCCGGTTCTTTGTGAGATGACGTGGCGGTTTGTCTGTCGCACTGGGTGTTCTAATACTGAGAAATATACATGTTTTTTTACATTTAATTTTGTACAAACCGATATAACATCTGATATTATCTGCATAAATAACACTGAAAATAATAGCAATTTCAGGTCAGGTTATTTTTGCAAATAATATCTAAAATTAATTAAAGATCAAAACGGGATTCAATAATTTCACAACCCTGAAGTATTTTAGGAAATACCGAAACCCACTCCTCACTGACCCGAAATTTTTGACCGCGAGTCAAGTCAGGTTCATAACTACACTCGGGTGCAAAGAAATCGAGCCACCTTCACATTTTTTCTAAAATCAATTTTATGGAAAAACTGTAAAAGGAAATCTGAAAAATGGAGTATCGTTTGAAAGATAATTTTGATTTCTATCGAATGAGCTTATTTTCACGTGAAAATCGGGTGATTTTCCATACGTTTAGGGCGGAAAACAAAACTCATGTGAAAATGCTATTGCAGCACCGCTATGAAAATTCGAGTATAGGGAAAAAATTCATGGAAAATTAAACATTTTTTTTTTCTTTCAGTATTTTGTATTCCCTCCTCTAGCTCTACGACATGCTTCCATGCGATTATGCATGGATCGAACCAAGTTGCGGATGTATTCTTGAGGGATGTCGGCCCAAACCTCTTCAACGGCGGTTTTCAGCTCACGAAGAGTTTCAGGAACTGGATTCCTTTCTCGAACTCTTCTTTTCAGTTCGTCCCAGAGGTGTTCTATTGGATTGAGGTTAGGACTTCTTGCTGGCTAATCCATGACAGGAATACTGACGCTCCTAAGGTAATTCTTGGTGATTGTGGCGGTGTGCGGCCTAACATTATCGTGCATAAATAAAAAATTATCACCGATAAAGCCCGCAAACGGAACCACATGTTCAGCTAAGATCTCCTCTATGTAGCGATGAGCAGTTAAGCCTCCTGCGTTAGGCCTATCAGGCCCTACGACGAATACAATATCGGTCTTCGCCTCCAATGAAATACCGGCCCAAACCATGACTGATCCACCGCCATATGCGACCTTTTCTTCGATGCAACACTGCGAAAATCGCTCTCCTGGTCTTCAGTAGACCCTTTCTCTTCCATCGTTGCCAAAAATACAGATCCTGCACTCATCAGAAAACATCACGGTCCTCCAATGCTCAAGGGTCCAATTGATATGGTCCTGAGCGAAAACACGGCGAGCTGTGCGATGAGCTGCAGTCAACTTGGGCCCATTGGCAGCTCGATGTGGTATCAGATCTCGTTCTTTGAGACGTCTTCTCACGGTCCATCGACTTATGGACACATTCCGGACCTCCTGCAGTTTCTGCTGTAGCTTAACAGCATTGAGTCGGCGCGCCCGTAGAGAAGTCATGACGATGAAGCGGTCGTCTGTTTGTGAGGTAGACCGTACCCTGCCTGTGCCGGGTCTTCTCGTAAAGGCACCAGTCTCTCGGTACCTCTGGAACACTCGTTGGACTGCTGATCGGCTTAAATTCAGTTGTTGGGCCACTTGACGCTGACTAAGCCCAGTTTGGAGCAGAGCTACGGCTTGGGCGGCTTCAGCAGGGGTATTATCCATTTTTTATGAACTTTCTGGCAAATTTAATAAAGAACAATGTCACCGGTAGAGTTGTAATTCACAATTGATGGGCAATTACTGAAAATTTATCATTTTATACCTTCCCAAACGGCATAATCCACACGTGCATTAATTAGCTCATTAGTAATGGAACAACATTATCACCCATAATTTCGTAATGACACCATTCTTGATTATAAAATTAGCTTTATTTAAAAGCTGAATAAATTACCTTTCTAACGACATCCTAATTTGTTTGTTTTCATGTGCAGATCTTGAATAAATCGAACAAACATGAAAGTTGCGCAGGTGGCTCGATTTCTTTGCACCCGAGTGTATAATAAGTTCATGGTGCAGTGCAGACAGTACAATCAGCGCTGCCTACAAGTGCATGTAGCACCCTCCCCTTGGGAGAGCTCGTAGATTCCGAAATGCGGCGGACTGCGGCATCCGCCACGCCATAACTTACTATAAAATTCATTGCTTCAGTTTCTCCACTGTATTTAAAGTTGATCGGTTACGTTTGGAACAAGAATAATGTTTGTAAACATTAAATTTCATAAGGGCAAGTAGGGCATAGGGGCCAAATAAAATGACGAATACGAATATTTAGGTTATTTGTGTTTTTATTAACTACAAATACTGTTATCATTGTCTCAACCTGGCATACCTGGCATTTATTGTATTTTTGCTTTGAAGATTGTACGGTAGAGGCTTATATTAACGGAGCTGGCATAGTCAGTCTGACAAAAACTCCCTAAAAATAAAGATTAAAAAAAAAACCTGGCATACAAAAAGTATCATTAAATTACGGTCAAGTTGACTCCAAAATAAATATAAACAATAATGTTTATCGGACGAAATTAGTGTCCACTATAATTTACAAAGCAAACTTACATCTACGAAAGGGAATCGATAGTGCAGTTTTTGGCATAGTCGTGACAAAACACGGCCAAATGGGTCATGATGTGAAATAGCTGAAGCGTTGGAAAAACAGTTACTTTCCAGCTTGTGATTTGTGCTCTTACACTAAATAAGGAGTTGTTCACTCCGTGATTCCGCCACACTGGCGAAGTATAAAGACGAACTAGTACGAAGCCCGAGGTCCTGGGTTCAAATCCCGGTAAGGGTATTTATTTGTGCGATGAGCACGAATATTTGTTCCTGAGTCATGGATGTTTTCTATGTATTTAAGTATTTGTATCTATTAAATACAGCGTGTAAGTCTAATACGGGCGAACAATTAAACCAGATATAGCGTTTAGTAGTGTTATCATTAATTAATATGATTTTTTTAATTACACTTAATAGTGACCTCGTAATTAATTTTTGAAAATTTACCGAGCAGCAATGTACCGCATACATGCTTGTTATGGCATTGCGAGATACGAGCTTTTTTAAAGTAACTGTCAACTAGCGTGTTTGTCAACTTGAATGTGTTGCGTTACATTGCGGCCCGAATTATTTTGTATGGTAAATATTTTCATTGTGGTTTTAAGCAATAGTTATCTAAATATGCTTCTTAGGTCCTATGCTGATTACCATTTCAATATTCGCCCGTATTAGATTTACAGGCTGTATATCGTCGTCTAGTATCCATAACACAAGCCTTATTGAGCCTTATTAGCCAGCAACCAAAAAGAGGACGTGTTATGCGATAGAGACGGTCGGATGCGGTGCGTTTCGTCCGGTGGTCAGAACTGAACGTCGGTTTCATTAGAAAGAGAAAATGATGTACGTATCTAGTACTATTACTTATTCTCTGCTTTTGCAAAAGTTCTATGTCAGCTTTTTTCGGAATAGGAGACTATTGTTGAGAAGAGATGAAAATAGAAAATCACCAGTCAGTTGGGTCAAAAATCGAACGTTTAAACCGCCTCAATTCCTGTGGTGGACACATTTTTGTCGAGATTTCTGCAAATTTTTGTTATAACCGATTCCGTGCCGATGACGCGCCAGACGCGTCATAAAAAACCACGCAACAACGCTCCATGACGCGCCTAGCGCGTCATAATAAAATTACAGAAAAATAAAAATTTAAACCTTTTAAACCAAAATATACTTTAATTTCCTATGAAAACTACCACTATTTGTTGTTTTTAAGTGTGGCCCACGAAAAAACTAGAATAACCCATAGTCAGGGGTAAACAACCTAATTATGTTGCCGCTCAGCGCGTCACCAACTGGTTGTATGGAGCATGCTTGGCAGATTTTGAAAAAGAAGGTGGCAGCGAATCAGTTTACCTATTTGGTAGTGATCCCAAACTTCTAATAAATAGTCTGATATCCCATTAAAATTTCGGCAATAATGAGTCCACAGAAGTGAGGCGGTTTAAACGCTCGAGTAATGACCCAGTTATCTATTTAAATGATACTTGATTCGTATAATAAGAAATTGTTTAGTACTGGTTGATTTTTGTTGTTTCGTCCTTCTTTTGCCATTAAATGGAGCTACGGATTTTGAATTTTAATGTTAGAAAGTGATATTTCAATAAAATGCGGTTAGTAAGTTTATGATATTTTTTCGGTAAATACTCTAAAACTATTCGCAACCATCGCAGGAATTCTCGAGTCCCTAGGAATTACTAGTATGTCAACAAGTTACTAAAAGGCGGACATTCCTGTTGACCGTGAGGCTTGGAATTCTAGTCTAGGTTATACCTAGTTACATTGTCGAGCGATGTAGGTCATATACTAGAGCAATTTGCAGATAGCTCAGTGTAAACTGAATTGGCGTAGAGTGCGATATTTTATTACTTACAGAAGTCGTATAGGAACTTCTCGGGATAAATGCTATATTATGTACAGTGATCGGCACTGCCGGTGCAAAACTTCAACAAAACTTGCCAAGCGGATATAATAGAGTGCATGAAAATATTAATATCAAGTATTGGATATCCGAGATTTCGATATAGAGTTTTTGGCACTGATCCGCCGATAATATTCTTATTAACTTGGTTGTAAGTTCTCCTTTATGTCAGCTTTACAAGATTTGTTAAAGTTGACCCGCAATATTTATTCATTTCTAGCCTGGATTATAATATATAATATTTTTATAAATATACAAAGTTATAACATCTGTGGATTAGTTATTTGAGCTATTTCTTTCAGAATAAAAACGTAGCGCTTTATACCGTCAAATGGGCGAAATTAGAGCAAATTATATGCACTGTTGTACAGATACGCTGTTCATTTCAAGATATAAATGCTGCCTTTTCGACGTGTATTTTAAATTTACCATCTCACCACAAAGAGGACTCAGACCTTAACCAATTGAATTAAGGTTCAAAGTTGTATAAAGCCCGTGAGAACGGGCACCCAGCCCTGCCCTTATTTATACACCCTGAACAACATTAGACAAACAGAAAACTAGGTATTTACCCTCCGGTACGCGAGAGGCAGTATTTATACGCGTATTGTTCAGAGTTATTTGCCAACGCGTTTTACAATACAACAATTTGTTGTACAATAACTTGTTTTTTAGCTCCAAGGACCTTAAAATAAATAGCCGGACGGCGCCTCGCCAACAGAGAACTGAAGCCATTTAAAAGCCCAGATGTGGAAGAAATAGTCCAAAGTGTTCCTTCCAACTCCTGTATACTATTGTCGGTCAGTCATTTCCCCACATTATAATATCATATAGTGAGCATGATTAACATAGGTACGCATAATAGCCAGATTCTGCCATCAGAATTTTATGTTCTTTTATCGATATCAATCTTATTTGGTCAATCTGGCCAAATATTTAATAATTTCTAACAACTAATGGGACTTTTTTTACGCAATAGATACCTCTTTGTCTCTTGTCAATGAGATCCTTGAAATAGGGTACTGCAAAAAGCTTTGATATTAACAAGCGAGACCGCAAGCTTATTTTAGGCTGAAACGTCATAAAAACTTTGAATATTTGTTTTTTTTTTCTATGTTACAGGAAATCAGCAGGGTTACAAAGAATTTCAGCAATCTCCCCGTTTAGCAGACGCCACATTAACGGTACTACTTGTGAAATATGCGCAGTATAAACTTGAACCGGCAGTGGAACGGCGCCAAGTGAGTCAACCGTGAGTCAGCCGGGGACACCGCGGCGTGCGAATGTCTTCAGTTGGTGACAGTTAGGAAATGCAATACTACTATTTTACAAATATCGCGTCAACAACGATGCACTAGGCAACCTTTTAGCAGCCAAGGGCCACATAGTAGCCAACGAAATTGACGCGGGCCGCACTATGTTAATAACTGGTGATTTTATACATGCTGAATATATTATTATCGACCTTTACATCGAAAGGGAGGCTCGCAGGCCGCAAGTGAGCGGTTCACGGGCCGCAGGTTGCCGACCGCTGCCGTAGTGTCCGTCAAGATAGCGTACACCGTAAAGATATTTAGAATCTGATGCAGCCAATAAATAGTACCCAAATAGTACCGACGAAATACGAGTACCTAGGTGAAAAAAATAGTACCCTTAAACTTTCTGAAATATAAGGCCTGTTCACGGTGTACGCTACCGGGCGTCAAGCTGGCGTACACCGTTTGTATCTCTGGAACGGCTTGGTTTTTGGAAACGCTTTATATCTCAAAAAATAGTACCCAAATAGTACCCTAGGGCCCTACATTTTCATTTCTCTAGCTATCGTAGAAGCAGAGATATAGTGAGCTCTTTCTATAAGAAATTTCCGGGTACGCCAGCTTGACGGTGTGAAATTTTGTACACCGTTAAGTCTTTTTTGTGTAAGTATTTTTTTGTGTAAAATGCAATAGTTAACGGCGCCGGCGCGGCTATACAGCGTGTAATTCTAATACGGGCAAACAATTAAACCAGATATAGCGTTTAGTAGTGTTATCATTAATTAATATGATTTTTTAAATTACACTTAATAGTGACCTCGTAATTAATTTTTGAAAATTTACTGAGCAGCAATGTACCGCATACATGCTTGTTATGACATTTTATTTATTTTATTTATTTATTTAAACTTTATTGCACAATAATAAAAAAGTACAATCGGCGGACTTAATGCCTTAAGGCATTCTCTACCAGTCAACCATCGGGTAAAACAGAGACTTTAGTTGGTGCAGGATTGTTTAAAGCCGAAAGGACATTTGAGTCACAAATCAACATAAGAGTAAGTAGGTATATAATATATATATTTCAATAATAGACATACACATACAGTGCGTTACCAGCAAGCAGGCTTTTTTTAAAGTAGGGTAAAATAACGTTGTTTCTTAACCTAACCATGACCTTCATTTAATTCGTCGACTAAAATTCCGATTTCATAAATTTTCTAACAAAATTTTAATTGCAAGCAATGTACAGCAAAGTACTAAATTGATAATTAGATGTAAATGCCAGCCCTTCATTCTATGTTTATAACGAAGACATCAAGATAAATGCCTGCATCTACCTATTTCAACAATTAGAGATACCAGGATTGCTACACTTAAGAAAACTACGGAAAAACAACACTAATAAAATAAAACTTAAAAAGCAATACGAGTACTAGACATTTGGACCTGTTTGAAGTGATCGAGAAT
Source organism: Eudemis profundana (assembly GCA_947034925.1). Taxonomy (NCBI): domain Eukaryota; kingdom Metazoa; phylum Arthropoda; class Insecta; order Lepidoptera; family Tortricidae; genus Eudemis; species Eudemis profundana. The sequence continues at coordinate 16,231,414 of OX344816.1, read as the reverse complement.
CCTTTCTTCAAGTTGTACGTGCACAATTCCGTTTATAGGCCTTTCAGACTAACCAGATAGGACCATGCATTCTCTGGACCTCGCTGGACAGCCATTGTTATCAAACGAAGATTATGTGGATGCCGCTGATTTCGAAACCACTCTCGATAAAGTCTCAAGGCTTGAGGAACATTTCCACGTGTCGCACAAATCATGTCAGATAATTCACATGTGTCTTTAGCCATTTTAACGCAAAAAAATATCAGTTTTGCAAATAAATGTTTGTTTTGTAATTTGACAAGCCAATGTCAATACTTTTGTAATTGTCATGTCAAATTTTAGAAAAAACTCTTTAAGCTGTGTAAAAAACTCCATACATAAACGTAATGATAAGGACGGCATTAATTGTGGGATTGTTTTTCTCAACTTTTCACCTCCGTACCACGACATGCCTTGTACCAAGTGCATCAGCGATATGAATAACGATAATTACGTAGTACACCTACTACATTTAAAGTGCGGATTTAGGAAATTGAATTGTGCAGTTAATTCGCATAATTAGGATTTGCTAATACTTGCAAACGATTGCTAATGAAGCATATTATTATCAGTTTTAATAAAAGCCCGCATACCGGTAACACACTGTATACTTGTTACAATAAACATACATATACATATAATAAAACAAAAGTACCCATGCAAAACATCATGACAAATAATTAACTTTGACATTGCGAGATACGAGCTTTTTTAAAGTAACTGTCAACTAGCGTGTTTGTCAACTTGAATGTGTTGCGTTACATTGCGGCCCGAATTATTTTGTATGGTAAATATTTTCATTGTGGTTTTAAGCAATAGTTATCTAAATATGCTTCTTAGGTCCTATGCTGACCACCGTTTCAATATTCGCCCGTATTAGATTTACAGGCTGTATAAGGAGTGTTATGTTTTCAGGTTTGTATCTATGTGAGTTTTTTTATTATCCTTCAAGTCCGGAAATAGTAAAAGGTTTTTAGGTGACTATAAGAGAGTCTAGAAAAAATTAGACTTTACAAGCAGGGGGAAAACTCCACAACAAGAGTAGCTCATACTAAAAATGGCTGGTCTGGTAAAATATGTGTAGTATAAACTTGAACCGGTAGTGGAACGGCGCCAAGTGAGTCAGCCGTGAGTCAGCCGGGGACACCGCGCCGTGCGAGTGTCTTCAGTTGGCGACAGTTGGAAAATTCAATAATGTTTTGTAAAAAGCTATTCTTCGGGAATATAAAACCAGTTGATCAAACCTAACCATCTATCGTGTATAGGCTTCACCTACGCTATTCCCGGCATTATCCTAAGGGCCCATATGCCAGGCAGCAAGAAAAAAATATGTGACAAGAAAAAAAATATTTAAAAAATTAAACCGATTTCATAAAAGAAAATCAGAAATCAGAAATATTTATTTGCATAGACACAGTATAGGGATGTTACAATGCATGTCATGATTCGTGTATCTAGCTTAAAAGCTTGAAGAATTAAAAGTTTTATCTTTTAAAAACCTTAGGGCCTATGCACACGGCGTATTTTAAACGCGCCATCGACGCCCGTTTCGTAGCGCTGTCACTTATCAATACACCCTAAACATCAAGGATTTTTTGCCACACCTGGCCATAAAGTGGCTTTTTCCGCACGCTGCGCGTTCGGAAAAAGCCGCTTTCTGGCCAAGTGTAGACATAAAATGATGTACACAACACGGGAGGTAATAAAGAAAGTCCTCGATCGCATAAATACGTCCCTCGCTTGCAACTCGGGCCGCAAACATCTGCGATCTCGACCTTTCTTTGTTTTACCACCCTAGTTGTGTAATATACTAATAAAATACACCGTGCGCATAGGCCCAGTAATACGGCCAACTATTTTTTTGAGGTCGGTGCTAGTCTCGTACTATTATTCCAAATATTAAGGCTAAAGAGAACCATATAAATTGTATGGTAACTTTCGTTACACAAAGTAGCAAGATCAACATTTTTTGAAGTTAATTCCTTATTTACGAAACTTTTTTTAAATTACCCAAAAGGCTTCTACTTCGCAGTAAGAAATACATGATATAATTCTACCAATCAGTTTACGTTTCCGAGAACGTACCCTATTAGACCTGATTATAAATTATTCAGCATTTTGAGTATTCCATCGCCCACGCACAGTTTCCAATTATCATTTCATTTCCAAACGTCAACTTTAATACTCAAACAACAGGATCGCTTTTCCTTTCTCACGTATGAATTTCTAGAAACGAGGCATACAGTTTGGATTTGGATTCTCAGTTTAAGATACCGCCTAACATAGAATGCCCCTCATACCACAGAATAAGTGGACGTAGTTTAGAGAAAAAGATTCAACCCACAAAAAGTCATCAGTGAAATGTCAACCTTTTGTTTAAGCATTTAAAGTCTATAATTCTAAAATTCGTTCCTGTAGATTGAATCCTTTTCCCTATACTACGTCCAAGTAATAGTACTACTACGTATAAGTCTTTCTCTAAACTGACGCTCGGGTCCGACCACCGGACGCAACGCACCGCATTCGACCGTCTCTCTCTAACGCATAACGCGTCATCTTTCTGGTCGCTGGCTAAGCCCCTCCGAAGGGGCGAAATTTGGTAACAGTAGCCGCGCGGCGAAATCGTGAAGTGAGCCCTCCTGCCTCCTGCTCATATTTTGTTCTAAATAAATGCAATTTTACAAATAAGAGATAAAAATATGAGTAAACACAACCCATTATGCTTGCCAAACTCTATCCTGGCAAAGGTATATTTAATTGAATATTCAAATTCATAAAATTTGACAAGTGTCAACTTTTTATTTAAAAAACAATGCCAAACGATAGCATAAGGCCTAAAACGGCCAGATGTGTTAACAACAATGTCATAAATCAGTTTTAAAATGTAAGTGTACGTGCAGTCCTAAATTTTACAACTTATGCAAGAATAACCCGACGTGATTACTACAAACAAATTAGCTACCTTTTTCATATAGATTAAAAAAAACTCAGGAAAAAATATATCTATTTGGAACAGAAATTAGCAGTGCACTGCACCAATAATGGCAAAAATCTTTAGCGTATTCAATCTATTTTCACCAAATACTGAATACAAAATTTGTTTAATCAGGAAAAGGATGAGGGAAGGTCGTTGTTCAGCGGTATCCTGTGCTGTATTAGAAAAACATGGGGATGTTGTTTCATCCATAACTTACGCACGAGCTTCTCTGACGTCAGCTGTCATAACAAGGGCAGGGCCTCGTCTGAGGAAATGCCTACCGGTGTACATTAAACTCAGTCTTAAGTACAAGTTGGAATAAATTATGGGAGCACTTGATTTGATAAAATGGGAAGGAGCGCCGACGAATTAACATACATAGAACAGAAACACTGCAAGCCAGAATTTCTTAAGAGGAAACAGTAAGGTCGAGAGAATTGAAAATTAGGTATTTGTAAAATGTGTCGCTATCCCGCACTGCCCGCCTCTCACCCGCAGAGCGCGATAGAGACAACTGCAGCTTGGAACGAAAATACCTTTTAAATTTTCATGAAAACAACGTTTCGTAGTCCCCTGATTTCTTCCCCAAAACTTAACCTATTTAACTAATTTTTTCATTAAACATTAAAGAAAGGCTTTGGCCGTGTTCCTATGTTTTCCTTTTTTTTAATAATCTAGTCAAATTTGTTTTCTGGATGTGTGAACACAGCGGAAAATCTGGCATTTTTTTTTAGGTTTTTGAAGGTTAATATCTCTTTTGAGAATCAATTTATCGTAAAAAGGAAAACATAGGAACATATCAATAGTAGCCATAGATTTTTGGACAAAAAATGATTGCTCTACTGGCATTATCCAGGGAGGAAACAGGGGACTACGTTTGTATGGAAAAACTGCCCTCCTGTTTCCTCTTAAGATATTTTCCGGAACGTTAGACTCCCTAACTGAAACTAAGAAAATACTTGACATGAGAGCTACGCAGTGCCGTCATAAGGAAAAGGGACGGCACATCCAACATGTTTTTTCGATATTGAGTTGTATATATATTCGGAATCAGTAAAATTTACTGATTCCGAATATGTATACAACTCAGTGTCGAAAAAAATGTTACATGTGCCCTTTTGCGTTATGGCGGCAGGGTCAAACAGTACCTACCGTACTAATATTATAAATATCAAAGTTTTTAAAGATGTTTTAGTATATTACACAACTAGGGTGGTAAAACAAAGAAAGGCCGAGATAGAAGATGTTTACGGTCCCAGCCGCAGGCGAGGGACGTAAATATGCGATCGAGGGTTTTCTTTGTTACCTCCCGTGTTGTGTACATCATTTTATGTCTACACTTGGCCAGAAAGCGGCTTTTTCCGAACGCGTAGCGTACAAATGCACCCATGCAAAACATCACAACAACCAACTTTAACTTAAATCAGAGAAATGCTGGCGTAGCTTGCAATTAAAGGAGAGTTTGCTTCGAGCTTGCCTGAAGGGCGAAGAAATCACACTAATATTATAAATGTGAAAGTTTGTAAAGATGTTTGGATATTTGGATCTTTGAGGGCCTCCGCTAGCTGACGCGGATTACCCGGAACAGACGCCCAGCTAATAAGAAATTATATGAACAGCGCTAAGTGAAGCGGGCGCGGGTCCATATTTTGCCCGCCCACCGCGTGCGTCCGCTCCATGCACCCGCGTCAGCTAGCGTAGGCCCTCAATGTTTGTTACTAAATAACGGAATAACTACTGGAAGGATCAAGCTGAAAGGCATCCAAGTAGACCCAAGGCCTGGATTGAATACCTTACATCCCGGTAAAGAGTTCCTTTGGGACAATAACGGGAACAACGCGGGCGCACCCGCGGCTAAATGCTTAGTAGGTCATAAAATCTGCTCGGTGCGAAGGAATAGTGATTTTAAAACTGCGGGAAGTGCGATGCTCGCAATAATAACGTGAAAATTGAAACTTATATTATTAATCAGTTATGATTATGATATAATTCGTGTGGTTATCCGAGTTACGAAACAACTAACATTGACATTTCATACCGTCCCAGCGCCCGGGATATGGGCCAGCGGACGATAAGCTAAACACGTGTAATTGAACGGGTATACACGCGCGGGATGTTTGTTCCGCTTCCGGGTTCTATTCCTGGACCCGATACTTAGAAAGGTTGAAACGAATTGTGCTTTCATAACTCTTTGTATTTCATATCCACCAATATTGAGACAGCCCGCAGACACAGTATAAGAGCAGTAATTTTACTTCCCGCAAAAGGTACATCGCGCGGCCTGTACCACGTGAACATAGCCGCGTGCTTGTAGGTTATGTTAGCAAACATTGAATGAAAAAGTGGGACTTGGGTCAAGATGATTCCTTTCTATATGTACACTATGCGTGCGCGCCGTGAACGAACGCACTACAAGCAAAGTTTTAAGAATGCTCCAGTATGGATGGCACTGTTTGCGCCTTGATCTTGAATACGTATAGCGGGCTCCTAACGGCCAAAGTTTAACTACTCGTCTGTCTTTATACTTTGCCGCAGACTAAACTTTTTATCGGCCGATTGTTTAATCGGGCTGTTAATCAGTATGAATCGGTATAATGTGCGCACTTTCATATATGTTCATACTGACTGACAGCCCGATTAAACTATCGGCCGACAAATAGTCTGCGGGCTGCCTAAAGGGACGATAAGACTCGTTACACATTTGTATACAATTATTTAAGTAAGTAAAGCGTCGACCGTAGGCTGAATTACGGTAAGGGACATTGTTTTGCCTGTTCCTTACCGTAATTCAGCCTACGGTCGACGAAAGTATGTACGTTTGCGACCACTGCAAGTCAAACAATAAAAACATATGAACAGAAAATGGATAGACGTCGTGTATGAAGTAATAACCTCACTAAAAACGAATAATCTAGGAACGAAAGTCCTTAAGTTTTACATAAAAAACAATTATTTGTCTTTTACAGCTCTTTTGAAATAGCTACAGGCTACAACATATCCCATAGCGATTCCCATGCAATGTTACAAGGATATAACATTGTGGGAGCCTCCGAAACAGTGACAGCAGCGGTTACCGCAAATATGCGCATACTTTAGCCATCGTCAGGCAATAACATACGAATGGAAGTAAGTATATCTAATCCCTACATATAGCACGGTTCGTGACTTGACGATAGACAACAAACAGTGATTACCACTGAAGATATCAATCTGAAAGGTGCATGACGTTTTAGAAGAGTGAAAAGTTACACAAAGACATATCATCGTGAACGAACATATCTCGAGGTATTATCGTATTTGCATAGCATTTAAGAGTTATATTACATATTAGTGCACCAACTCGCGACATCTTCATAAGCACAAAAACAAAAGAAAAGAATAGAATCAGTCATGTAAAAGAGCCCTTGAGGGCCTACTTGCAGAAATAAATTATTTGATTTGAAGTACAATGTCTTTTTAGGGTTCCGTAGCCAAAATGGCAAAAACGGAACCCTTATAGTTTCGTCATGTCCGTCCGTCTGTCTGTCCGTATGTCACAGGCATTTTACTCAGAAACTACGTGTTGGATATTGATGAAATTTGGAATATAGGTGTCTTTTACGAGCCGCTACTTAGTTTGGTATATAAATAATTAAAATAAATATTTTTAGGGGGGGCACTCCATACATGTTAAAGACAGTAAAAAAAAAATTTTTCAGCAAATATCAACGTGTGGTACATAGTTCGACAGCTCTTAAAAAAACACTATAAGGTTCCTAAGTAATGTTTTTGATTAAGTGAATGTATTTGGAAATAATCGCTCCGAAAGTTGTGTAAATTGTGTCCCCCCCCCTCTATTTTCTAAACCGTGCGTCCGAAAAATATGAAAAAAATCACGAAGGTAACGCTTACTTAATACTTTCAACGAAAATTATTTTCAACAAGATCGAATTAACCGTTTTTGAGTTATTGCCGATAAACTGCGCTTCTCAACAAAAGGACGTAATTGCTATGAAGATACGCTGTTTTGTTGTTGTACTTTTTTTACATCGTATTTTTTACCTTATAGTTACGGCTATGGAACCCTACACTGAGCATGGTCTGACATGCTCTTGGCCAGTTTTTTTTTGTTTCGCCGTAGTTGGGTAAAAAGTATCACATACGAGGGTGGTTTGATAAGTATCTGTTATTTAGTACTTCTAGAATCTTAACATGCTCATGTTTCCGGCTCTTGTATGACACATTATTTATAAGTATTTGAGCCTTTCAATACAGTAGCATCTCTATTTTTTGAATAATGGTTCACAAACTGCACGATTCCGACGACGACGTGGACGTAACTATGAAAAAATTACAACAGTTCGCCGCAAGATCCACTCATATTTTTTTTTATTTAATAGGTAAAGAAAAAAAAATAATGTCTGTTTTTGGAAACTCTCTAACTGTTACTGTGTTCACAGTGTTTTTATTAGAATATAGATATTTTTTTAAATAAGAGCCGATTCTTGACAGTATTGGCTCAAAATTGACACCGACTTATAAAACATATAAAAAATTGGAAACCACATGTCTAGTGATCAATGATGAAGCTGATACTTAAAGCACAGGTCTTACCTATTTTAAGTAGCAGCGTCATTTAGAAAGACATTAGATAAATAAGTGTTCAAGAAATGTTTCAGTGATGTAAACTTTGTTTGATCAATAAATAAAATAAATGAAGATTTAGGTGATAGCTAAAGTCCTTGACTTGCGTGTTGGTGATTTTAAGAAACTTAAACACATTATTCACAAGAATGGGATAAGCAACAGAGTGTGGCTCCAAATGAGCACCAAAAATGGGTTCACGATCTCAACTTGCAATTGGATTCAGGAAAAAACAGGATAGCGAGTATTTATTGATCTATCACCATTGTTTACACTGGATTTCTAGCAAGTTATTTGTATTCACCAAGTTAAAAAAATAGAAAAAGAAAAAAGTTGTACCCTAGTAAAGATACCCAGAAGCCTGTCATGCGACTACTTTACAATTTTTTAATTTTTAAGAAAAAAATAATGCCACAACAATAATACCTAGTGTATTCACCTAGTAAATAGCCTAGCTACAAATTGTTTTAACATGAGATTTTTCTATCTTTACTCTAAATACCTCAAAACAGGTACTTATCAAACCACCCTCGTATACCGTTTGTAGGAGGAAAAATGACTGCTATTATACTGTACTGATGGCTCTCGATCTACTGGTCGCTTCAATCATCTGTTAAATCTAGGATCTTGGCCAAAATGGTACTCGAAAGAATCGGAAGACGATAAGGCGATACCAACCTTTTGAATACGCTGACTAAGTATAGCTTGGCAACTTCGTTGGTGACACTCACATGAGTGCTTTTTGTTATGTGCAGCCGTAACTACTCACACAAGTTACCGCCAACACGAACGGGGGCCTCCGGAGGCTGCTTCCGGCGGTCGTACTTAGTGTTGGCGGTAACTTGTGTGAGTAGTTACGGCTGCACATAACAAAAAGCACACATGTGAATGTCACCAACGAAGTTGCCAAGCTATAGCATTCCAGTGTAACGGTCTCAGCACACAGACATTAATCTATCATAGAACAGTGAATCATCATATTGGAACAAAGATAAGAGAAAAGATGCGCGATTTATTCTATCCGCTCGTATCATATTGTTCTCTCCGTTGTTCATACATATTCTATTCATTGATATGTAAGCTGAATCGAATATCGAGCTTGGCAACGTTAAAAGATTCCAAACAATAATATAATGCAATATTCTGAGAAGACGACTAGTAGCATTACGTGCTGGTATTTCCGGCTTTATGATACTTCCGTCCCTCGTTTCAACCCTTTAGTTACCAGTGCACAGCATGTGATGAAATTATATTGACAACTTTTTCTACCGGTAAAACATATGCACGATGATTATACGGATTAGGTGACAAAATACATGCGAAAATGTTAAAATAGTTTTCAAATTATCGCTATCCAAGTAGTAACCTCCTTGTACAGTCAAGGAATTTAATTTCCTACCCGTTTCATTGAAATGTTGTTAAGCATTCACGGTGCATTAGGGTCGAAATTTCTATTTCAGTAATAGGGTATTTAAATGTCAATGCGTATTATTTGTCACTGCATATTACAGATAACCTCTTTGCGAAGTCATTTGCTCATCTAATTACGAATACGTGTCAGTTGGTGTCAGTGTCAATCGAGAAAATTTTAAAATAATTCCGAATCCAGACTCCGGAAAGTCTACCGCAAACGTCGATAATCTAAATTTCGTTATCTGCGTTCCTTTCATTCGAATATTGCAAGAGCGAGAAAGATGGACTTCCTTCGAATTTCGATTCCGCGGTTGTCATCCTTTTTTGGTAGTGCCTTGACGTTCCAATTTTCAGTTCACCCTGTCAACGTTGTTAATCTGTTACCTAGTTACTGACACAAAACAATGCGTGTGATATGTCAAAGTAACGTCGTACTCTAGCTAGCTCTTATGATGACAGTATGCTATACGATATTGGACCTTAGGTGGGTTGGAAATTAAATTCCTTAACTGTACAGCAAGCAATACTTACGACATACTTGACAGTTTTGAAAAAGAATCACATCTGGTGACATTTCTGTTATGTTTGCTGTGTAATATTTTTATCTAGCAACAAAATCAAATATAAATTATAATGCCTCCGAAGAAATTAGCTAATGGTAACATCTGCCGCCTTATGACTAAAACTAGACTAACATCTATGGAGTTGTATAGAGGTTAGTCTAGTTTCTAGTTCTTCAAGAGGGGAGTGAATAGGTTCTTAAAGGGTCGGCAACGCGCACGTAATACCCCTTGGTGTTGCTAGCATCCATAGGCTGCCGTGACTGCTTACCATCAGGCAGGCCGTACGCTTGTTTGCCACCCTAATTGTATAAAAAAAAGTTTTAGATATCGGCGGCAGACATAGCAGCATAGGAAAATAAAAAGGTGGGAAAAAAGGCGAATGGAACAATATTGGGAAACAAAAATTTTGGGTAGCTAATCGATACACTCTCGGACATTACATTTTAACTTTCGGACTTTCCAACAAGTGGACATTATGACACGGGGAATGTTAAAAGGGAAATTATAAAACTCGGACTTTTCGACAATGAACTTTATGACATCGGTACTTTCTGACCATCTAACATTATATGCCCCTGAACGATAAATGCTTTTCATCCGTCTAATTGTCCATCAGTCTATTAATGAAAGGTAATTAAGATTTAAGCGAGGAAATTGTCAATATACGCTACTAGCTAGTTCATGTATAGTAGTTATAACTCACTTCAACTGTGCCACGCCGGAAGGGCTCTCAAATTAGGGTCACTGGTTAACTAGTTGTTCCGGCAAGCGCCTGTATTCGACACGCGCCAAACTCGTCATACCAGCCCTTACTATTTTATAGGTGTTTTTACTAAACTACTTTTCACGTTTCATGTTCGGCTTCCTAAGTAAGATCCTTTTGTTTCTTTCATATACAAGAACCTGTCTCCATTTTAATTAAAGTAGAGTAACATGATATTCATAAAAGGTAAGATAAGGTATACGATAAAAAGGGTTGACATACGAGTATACCGTCAGTATCAGACGGACCATCTTAATAAGAATGGGATTGCATCCAGTGCAATTGCATCTGATCACGACATTCGCAGGCCACTGCGACTTGGCAGAAGAAAATATAAAGCTGACACTATCTCACAAACAACGTACAGCTTATAAAAACCGACTGTCTAGCATAGAGTTGTGCCGTTCTCGAGAATTCCCGGAAACGTTCTCAGTTTTGTATGGGATATGTTCTCGAGAACGTTCTCTCTCTCCATACAAAACGGAGAACGTTTCCGAGAATGGCACATCTCTAGTCTAGCATAACTGGCCGCGACTTCGTTTCTCGCGCGACAGAGAATCACCTGTCACTGTCACACTATATTGAGTGGAAAGAGATAGGTAGCATTTGTGAGCGTCACACTTGTGCTAGAGGTTTTGGAACAAGAAATCGGACAGAACTCTCTTAAGCAGGGATGCCGTAAAGCCAAAAGGGCCATAGCCCGGGAAGTCAGGCATGTAGGGACGGCTGGCGCAAGCCTTAAAAAATATTGGCCATTAATAGTTAAATGGATGCGAACACTTTGTACGAAAATCTCAAGGGTTTTTCTGAGGTACACACACATCATGGTCTGGTCGTCTATGTTTGTTTAAATGTAAAAAATAATTTACTTTATTATGAATGTATGAGAATTTGCAATATTCCCTGCTGACGTCATACTTGTCACAACCGAACGCATGTCGCCACAATGCCCACCGCAGATAGACTGTCCGTGACCTTTAAGGGCCGATACAGACGGACTGCAACCCAACTGCAACTCCCTACGATTTGTATGGGAACTGCATCGTTGGGTGTTGCAGTTGGGTTGCAGTCCGTCTGTATCGGCCCTAAAAGCTCTTGCCCTATTATGACCCAGTGATATCACAGCTGACCCGGAGAAATTGACTATATTTCCCGAGCTATATTCATTCGTGGCAGTTCGCCGACTCGGTGGACCGATGCCGTGAAGGAACCATATCAGGGAACTCTACAGGTGTCAATCCGGAGGGCGGAAAACCCTGTGGAGTGGAGAGCTTTGGTGCAGGAGCATTCCATGAAAATATTTCGCAAGGGACACCACCGTTTTAATACTTCGGGGAAATAAATTCAGGAAGCAATTATGAGCATTGTAATATCATAACTCGGCTTTAAGATTGGTAGTGTTTCTTAGCAGCTAATACGTTTTATTAGAGTAGCTGCCAAAGCGTCTCCAAGGGACAAAAAGTTGATGTTTTCATGGAATGCTCCTGCATAAAGTTACGGCATTACGTCGCCTCTTTTTATGAGAGTCACTAGACTCGGAAGCTTGGAGGCGGAAGAAGGAAGATGATATTAATCATGTGCTAAGGGGCCGTGGCGTTCCCTGGGATCGAACCACATCGCTTGACCCGGACCACCTTGAAGTTTCACTGATTGCTTAAAGTGAGCAACGGACGGGCGAGAAAGGTTGAAGCGGATCAACCTGTCCTTATGGAGTGTGTATATCGAACTAATGGGAATGTGCTTTCTCGTCACCGCTAACTCAGTTCTCAGTCTACAAGATATTTACACCTATCGCTTCTAATGACATCATCCCAGACGGGCCGTCTGGTATAAGCGGAGCCCCACTGCCCTCTGACCTTTACGTGTAATCTAGTTCACAGATTGCCCTGTCTGATTGGTTGGTGAATTCTTGATGAATTCGTTGTAAAGGGCAGTCCGTTTGAATCTATCGTTATGGTTAATTATGAGAAGCTGAAATTACATTGAAAAATTATCTAAGTATGTAGTTAATTGGAACTAATTTCAATTTGATCTTTTAACCCCTATTTAGTCAAAGTCTTTCATTGTGTTTTAAGTTGTCTGAAGGTAATTTGTCACATTTCATGAGAAAATATGTCTAAACTATCTTCTGTTTTATTATCATCTTTTGACAGATTTCTACCTCCACATTTCTGAAATTGGGAGTTATTACTAAGGAGCCCACTTCTCAGAGATCTCAGCCCTAGTATAGTGATGGGATGAGATTTAAAATAGGCAACCTGCTGGTTATCGGTTTTTATACAGAGTGTCCCTAGCCTCTAGACAAACCTGAAAGGTACAGGGTATTTCTAACTAATATACAAAGTCTCATAACAATTAAAGCAGAACTTAGGGAGAAACGAACTAATTACTTTTTTTGCTTTCGAGTATCCTCATAGAATCGCATGATAACTATTTCTTTTAAAATATTGACACTTATTTGGTGTCACTACTGTCAGTCCAATTAATGTCGTCATTGCGTATGTGCGATACAGTATCTTACTTTTTGTTGATTATTAAATTTTCTTAGAAAATTTCCATATTTATCTAAAAGCTCCTAATTTAAAAAACATGCTTATTAGAGCATTCTTGGGAAGTAATTCTACAGGGGATTTCAGGGTATGTCCAAAGGCTAAGGTCACACCATGCCACTACAGACCGCATAATTTGTCTCTTTGCACGTGTTCAACGGCATGATCCACCTCCATAACTGACCAACTATCGGGTTAGGCTCAAATAAACAAAACATCCTAATTTCATCATGTCGCAATAAACAAAATGACTATTTTGAACAATGACCTGGTGAGCAATATGTCTTAGTTGCACTGAACGTCATTATATAAATAGCTACTACGTCTTGAATTTAAAACGTCTAGGCAGCAAAACGTCGTGGTTGCATAATGACAAGGTTAATAAATTCCTTGTCATTCAATCATTTTAGACGTTTTGCAACTAAGACTTGGTACATATTCGGCCTTATGTTACCCTATAATTTACTATCCATGTATTCTGTTATTTTGACAATTTGCTATTAGGGTGTCTTGTATATTTCGCCGTTATGAAAACAAGACGTAGTGCAACTAAGTCGATATACAAAGTCGTTTTAATATTATGACGTTTTACATGCTTTGGCATTTTTCAACTAAGACCTGATGCAAATTAGGCCTTTTACTTGCATGGTCATTCTGAAATCTGGTCCTTATGAGCCTAACCCGAACAATCTGCCTCAATTCCCTGAGGCTAATTTGCGCTGGCCGTCTGATGACGGACGCTGGGTCCTGGGGGAGCATCCCGGCATTCTCGACTCATCTAATTTGGGCCCGAAGGCCGCACGTAAGACGAATCCGATTAATTGCTTTTTACAAGCTTTTCGTCCTACAAGGTCGGCTAGTGGCCACAGAATCGCTTTTAACACATTACCATTGAAAATACAAAAGAATTTTCTGACAAAATCTACGTATAATACGAATATGCTCATGCGGATTCTCAACACATGTAATTTATTATGACATAGAGCTGAACTGCTGATGGAAGGTGGCCATAGGATCACGTTGCGTAAAATAAACCTACCGTGTTTGGGCTCGGTTTTGACAAAAAAGGCAAATTTGGCGTTAAAAAGCTTGTCTTAAAAATACATTTTAAGACCGAGCTGATTAGGCAGACATGTTCTGGAGTGGAGACCGCAAAGTGGAGTGGAGTGGAGTTGGTATTAATGGGGGATATTAGGTGGGACCTTTTTGTGGCAGCGAGATTTTTATTTTTTTTTATGTTTTCTTGTTTATTTTTTCTATTTTTTGTAACTTTTGCCGTCATAAATAAATGTATTTTCTTTCTTCCTTCTTTCTTTCAAACAACTCGCCCTGTGGGACGACTCTCCGTCAAGTGAACTGACGACACGAAGAGAGTGGCGGGAAGTAGTGTCCGACCGAAACCAGTTTTTATGGCCGAAGCCAAAACCGAATTTCGGCTTCGATCTCAGTTTCGGCCGAAACCGAAACTTCCTTATAAGGACATTTTTATAAATAACTGGCCAAGAGCATGTCGGACCATGCTCAGTGTAGGGTGCCATAGCCGTAACTATAAGGTAAAAAATACGATGTAAAAAAAGTACAACAACAAAAGAGCGTATCTTCATAGCAATTACGTCCTTTTGTTGAGAAGCGCAGTGTGTCGGCAATAACTCATAAACGGTTAATCCGATCTTATTGAAAATAATTTTCGTTGAAAGTATTCATTAAGCGTTATCTTTGTATTTTTTTTTATATTTTTCGGACACACGGTTTAGAAGATAGAGGGGGGGACACAATTTTCACAATTTTCGGAGCGATTATTTCCAAAGGTATTCACTTAATCAAAAACATTACTTAAGAACCTTAAAATGTTTTTGAAAGAGCTGTCGAACTATGTACCACACGTTAATATTTTCTGAAAAAAATTATTTTTAGCTTCTGTAACATGTATGGAGTGCCCCCCCCCCCCCTAAAAATATTTATTTTAATTATTTAACTACCAAACTAAGTAGCGGCTCATACAAGTCACCTATATTCCAAATTTCATCAATATGCATCATGCAGTTTTTGAGTAAAATGCCTGTGACATACGGACAGACGGACGGACGGACATGACGAAACTATAAGGGTTCCGTTTTTGCCATTTTGGCTACGGAACCTAACAGTCAGTCAAATTTTTAATCAACATATTAATCATTCAGTATCTGATATTTGAAGTAATCATTAATATAACAACTATCACTTCGAAATGTCAATTTAATTATTTGTGCTTTTTGAAATAACGACCTCTCAAATTCGGTTTCGGCCTTAGTTTCGGCCAGATGGCAGCCGAAATCAAAACTAAGCCGAAACCCGTTTTTTTTTCGAAACTAGGCCGAAACCGAAATTTCGGTCGGAATCTAGCGGTAAGCGGTTGGATGCGGAGACCTGAGAACCAGGTATGGTAGCGCGAACTGGAAATCTGTGCGTGATTTCTATGTTGGTAGAACTGCAATATGTCAGTGTATCTGCTTAGACGTGTCACTTGTATTTCTTTATGCGTATGTATTTATATATATTATATAGTTATCTATGTATTTATTAGGTATTATTATTTTTAGTATATGTATTATGTGATGTTATGTTATATTTTGTGGGTTGCACCGCCCACAATGCCTTAAAGTTGGTACGCCTTCTGTACGATACATTTTCTTTTGTGCAATACAGTTTAAAGAAATAAAATAAACTGGGGAAGGCATATGTCTAGCAAAGGAAGACTACAATAATAATACTAAGCTGATAATGATGCGACAGAAAAACTTTTATTGGTAAACTTCTACAAATAACTTAATCAGACTTACGGGAACAATTAAGGTGGTTTTCCACCGGCAGGGCGAGACGAGACGAGACGAGGATTGAATTGAAATTTGTATCAAGTAGCGTGATGCGCGAGCGGCGATGCGCGAGGAGAGGATTGAAAAATTCATACAAATTTCAATTCAATCCTCGTCTCGTCTCGTCTCGCCCTGCCGGTGGAAAACCACCTTTACCCCTTTATATCCCCCGTAACTCCCTATTAGGTACCTTGATACGGGTACAAGCCGCGGCTTAGTACACCATTTGTGCTATTCGGTTATTTTTCGGTGAAACTATTTCGGCTCGGGCCCAAAGCGTGAATTTAGATATCGAATATCGATTGTTTTTCATCATAGTCTTCCATATTTTTACGGTGTTTGCAAATAATAGCATTTTCTTCTACTATGTTGCAACCAATATAAGGTTTTAATTTTTTTTAATATCGTGTCAGAAGCCTGATCTTCTTTAGGTAATAGTAAAAATCCCTCCGGTTTTTACCTATAATCAGACAACCAAAAAGGTTAGACGAAATTAAAGAGACAGTCATGAAATGAGAACGAAACCACGAAATCTAAAAACATCAAAGATGCTTATGTCCAACAGTGGACAAAAATATGCTGAGATGAAAATATCAGGTATGCTTATAAAATGAAAGGTAAAGTACATCATCATCATCATCAGCCTATGTGCGTCCCACTGCTGGGCGCCCACTCTCGTAGATAAGATTGAATCGGCTGTAGAAAGAAAAGTACATTTCAGCGTATATCTGCGCGTGTATTAGGGATGTTATCCTGCTTTTCAAAGAAATTACAACAAAATGGCCGCTAGTCCACCGACGTCGGCGCTTTTTCGAAACTGGTCTCTTAGGGGACGCCCGCAGACTCAAGACTTGTAAGTGTCCTTACGGTCTACTTTTTGAGCAAAATTTATTATTTAAGATTTAGCTAACTTGGTTTTACCAAGAATACCTCCCTCAATTCCACTTGGTAACGTAAATTTAACATTTTGTGAACCATCAATTTGCTGCAGAATAACACAACATTTCAGTTCGCTATTTCTCTAAGTCCATTTCCTTGTTACGCGTACAATAAACGTTAACGTAAATACAGGAATCAATTAGTATATTGTGAAACACGATAGCTAAGCAATGTGCGTTGGTTCGGGGAATGTCGGGAATAGATCTGCGCAGTGTCAGAAATC
The DNA here is from genome assembly GCA_947034925.1 of Eudemis profundana. NCBI lineage: Eukaryota > Metazoa > Arthropoda > Insecta > Lepidoptera > Tortricidae > Eudemis > Eudemis profundana. The sequence goes on along the minus strand of OX344816.1, from coordinate 16,214,494 downwards.
GGCGGCTTTTGTTTGCCATTGCGGCTGCGATGACAAATATATCGGTACCTTTAGACTCAAAGGACGTAAACGCCGTAGGTTCTAATGGAGCTTACGCCCTTTGAGTCTAAAGGTATCGATATCCTGTGGCCAATATACAGTGATGTAATGGCAAGATTTTACAGAGATTTTAAAGACATATCGTCGACCGTAGGCTGAATTAGCGTAAGGGACATTGTTTTGCCTGTCCCTTACCGTAATTCAGCCTACGGTCGACGATATATTAAATCTCTAATAGATAATCGTCTTTAGAGCTGAAACACACATTTTAATAGGATGCGTGCATTTATGCTCGTATAATTGAAAGTAGTAATGTAATGTTTGTCATGATTGCGTTTTAAATCGTGCTAAATCGCAAGTTTTGGCAACACTGCTCTGAACCATTGTCTATTCAGAATTTCTGAAAATGACATGCTGTTGAAATCAATGGGTTAAGTTAGGTCTGCTTTTAATAGTCCTGGTGGCAGTTTGAGAGAAAAGTATTTGCTTCTTAAAGATAAAAGACATGATAAAAGAAAAGAAAAGAAATGAAATAATATTTAGACTCAGACTTGTAAAAGAGCCCTTGAGGGCCTACTTGCAAAAATAAACTATTTTATTTTATTTTTTTTATTTTTTAAAAAAACATTGCACGGGAGAGCCCAAAACATATATGTATTCATGTCACGAATATTTACTTTATAGCAAAAAATTACATCAGTTTTCAATTAAAATGTTGTAGTAATATTTCGTGGAAATAACTTTCCAAAGCCAAATGATGCTTCAGTCGAAACGTTTTAAGGTTTACTCTAAGGACTTAATATTTTCAGCGTTTCAGATCTCAGAGCAAATTAAAAAATCATAACAAATTTTCGCTCCCAGCGTGCCGTAGAATGTTTTTGAGCAAACAGAATATTAAAAGGCCCATTGATGGGCTGGGTCTGGGGAATTCCCCAAATGCTTTTAAACTAAAGCTTCATACTTAGAGATTCTTTGAAAAGGTAATTCTGGACGATATTCGCCTTTAAAATGTTACTAAGGAAATGTTAGCAGTAAAGGCATCTAGGAATTCGTTAAGGATCCTCTCTTTAGTTTATATGTATACGTACTCGTCGTGGAAGTCTTTAGGGAAACTTATGTCAAGCAAAGGACCTCAGCATAGCATAGGTTAAGGTAGAAAGTTGAAATGTGACACGTTTAACAAAATACAGTTTTAACACTGTACCAGATAATTCCATGAACCAACCTTTTAGACGTTCTGGCGTATTCTGCTTGTCTGCTAGCATATCCGTAGCAAGATCACGAGAATCCATTGCTCTGTTTTAGTAGTAGCAACGCCCATAAACATTGTGGCATCCATTATATCAGTAAGGTTAAGACGTTCCTAAAATTTTATGGAGTAATATGCCTCTATAGCTATCATCTGACCGACAATCAACCCTACGAGCACACCCCATTCCATCATTATAAATCAAAGCCCGCATAAGCACTAAACCTTCTTTAATCAACTGAATTTCAATTGAAGTCCCCAGGACTAAGGTCTAATTTACAATGATAGAAAGTGTAGTTATGTCGTTTCGGCTATAAAGGTGTTCATTTATTCCTCTGTCGCAGAAATGTGAGTGATTGAGACTCCTGAACGTCATGCACATTTGTAGGACACAGACACGATAAAGGCATACATTAGGTCAACTTTTGTAAGTCACCTATTATAAAAGAGGTCATATGAAGAAGTGATCAAAATAGATTCAAGCCCATTGGCGCTTCCTGCACTCGGAGGATAACTATAACCAAACCACAGAAAAAGTAATAGTACTACGTTAAGAACTTTCTCTCTCTTACAAAACTGACGTTCGGGACCGACCACCGGACGGGACGCACCGTATCCGACCGTCGTCTCTGCTCTGTCTCTCGCATAACTCAGTGGTTCTTAACCGGAGGCCGCGGACCACTGGTGGTCCCTGGAAGCACCTGAAGTGGTCCGCGAAGCCATCCAAAAAAAATATTATATTACCTCTAAACCTATTCACTTAGTTATTAGTAGCTGGAAGGATATTTAAAAGAGTTTGTTAAAAGCGATCCCATTTTGCCTGAAGCTGGCTGTTGCAATTACAAGAACGGTCTAAAAGTTAAATGAATTGCGAACGCCTTGTATTTTTGTCAAGAATCACCGCTGTGGCCTGAAAAGTAAGTGGAAATAATGAAATGATGCCTATAAAGCTATTTATCTATACTATTACGGTTGACATTGGGCCATTTCCCGGGCCTTTAATCGAGGTTTCCAGTTTCCCATTAGTGATAATAAATATTCACAACGGGACGCAACGGCATCCAAATTTTCACGGTCATGAACATCACAAGAAACAAACACTTTAACGCTGAAACGTCTTAAAAGATCTTAGATTATAACGTTCTTTACGACTTTTGAGCTTCAAGATGTCGAATTACTCGAATTTTTGATCAAGTGAGCGCGATCTCGGTTTCATCTTGGGCAAAAATGCTTTCGTACAAAGTATACGAGTAAGGCGAAGAACACACTGAAATCGCCGCGACGGGCGATTTCAGTGTGCGCCACCCCGGGATTTTTCTATACAAATCGATGATTCTACATACAAAGTTGAAAATCGCTGAGTCGCGTTTCGCTGCGATTTTCGCTGCAGTGTGAGATCCCCCTAAAGACACACAAGTAGTCACTTTTCGGCAGTTACTTTAAGAAAGTCCTCAACCTATTCAAAGTACGCATTCGTAAAACTTTGATTGTAGTGCGTTCGTTCACGGCGCGTACACATACAAGCCGCGCGATGTACCCTTTGTTAGGGAGAATAATTACTGCTAATATACTGTGGTATTTCTGTCTGTCTGTTCTTCTCTACAGGTCGTATTTTGTTCTCCTGAAATTTTGTAAGTACGCTCGATATTTATTAGTTTAGATTTTATTGTCGATTCAGTTTATGGATTTGTTTCAAAATTTCGAAGCCTCGGGGGTTGATAGACCAGGGAAGACTAGAGCTCACACAGCTCCTAGTTATATTTTTGGAGGTACGAACTCTCACCGACGATTTTGGCAACCCTTCAATCTCTGATTATCCTATGATACTGATATCTACATAGGTAATAACGCATTGAACAAAAGTACATTACACAACTAGGGTGGTACTCGTAATACAAAGAGAGGCCGAGATCGAGGGCTTTCTTTAATATCATTTTATGTCTACACTTGGTCAAAAAGCGGCTTTTTCCGTACGCGTAGCGTGCGGTAAAAACCACTTAATGGCCAGGTGTGACATATAAACATGAATAGACTCGCTCCGCTCGCGACTTTTTTGCTCGGCTTAGTCGAAAAAAGAATCCTATGTGTTACATAATGCAAATCGGTCAGGTGGTTTTTGCGTGATGTGCGCACAGACAAACAGACGTTACGCTGCTGCTTATTTTTAACACTCCCCAATTAACTTTTAGGAAAAATCTTTAATGTACAAACAGTCTTTCTACGATTTTTTTAATGCGGACGAAACAGGGGGTAAATGTAAATTTAGCATAATTCTTGCGAGCCCAGAGCCCACTTTTTAACTTTTATTGACCTTGTATACGCGTTGCAAATAGGGGATTTTGTCGGACCGGGTGGTCGGCCGTGGCGTTCCCTGGGGTCGAACCAGGTCGCTAGCTGGACCACCCCGAGAGGTCGGACTGGGTGGCTACCGAGGGCGTCGAACCAGGTCACTTTGTCCCGGTCCACCTCGATAGGGTCGGACTAGGTGGGGGCCTGAACGCCTGGAGTAGAACCAGGTCGTTTGGCCAGGGCCACCTTGACTTTTCGCTGATTGCTCAGAGTGAGCAGCGGACCAGCGGGAAGACTAATGGGAGTTTTAGTTGCCGGTTCGCTAGAACTTAGCCCAGCTAAGAAGACTCCGGCAAGAAACTTAGCTGAGCCCGAGCGAGGTCGGAGTGATTGTATACGCGTTGTAAATAGGGGAACAGTAGGAGTCCTCTCAACGGAGGGCAAGGTCGCGCTAATTGCGGGCCGCCCTTGAGCCCTAAACGCTTTGGATGGATTGTTTGCCGAGCTCCGAATTACCGGTAATAACGGTAAATTTGAAGCCGGCAATGTTAAGCTTTTGTTTTATAACAATCAATAAGTCGGAAAGTTTCCTCTGTACTTTTACCACAACTGACGGGCGAACAGTAATAGTACTACTTACAGAAGTCTCTCTTTCTGACCAAACTGACTTCGGGTCCGACCACCGGACGGTACGAACCGCATCCGACCGTCTCTCTCTACTAAAGTAACTCGGTCGCTGGCTAAGCTAAAAATTCTGTTCTAGTAGCCTCGCGGCGAAATCGCGGTGAAAACTCCTGCAGGCTTATGATGCTACGCTTTTTCACGCGATAAATAAGTGATGAAGCATCCGTCACTCTCACACACTATTTGTTAGAGCGTGACGGATGCTCTATCATTTATTTATCGAACGACAAAGCGTAGCATCATACGCCTACTGGTCACACGACAATACTGGTAAAAGATACGCGACTAATAAAAGGAAACGCTGTAAACCTGTTCAGCAATGGCAAGATGATTTGGACTTCTACAGGATTTTTAACTTCATTAGTATCACTTGATTTTTACCGCGACGGACTATCGACTGACGACAACTTTTGACAAAATCACGTGTAGTTTCGATACCGTCTACCGTTTATAATAAAAGTTAGCTGTGATCATCACCGCTTGCTTCTATGTTTGCTGGAACACCAATGAATAAAACCGCCGCGGTCGAAACGCTCTGAAATCAACTCGCAATCGATGTCGAATCGCTAGCAAACATGAACAAGAAATTAATAAAAACGAAACAATAAAAGAACCATCATGGTGCTCCCACATTGGCTATTATAATTATTATAAATGTTATACAACGTTATAAAACATTGTTATCGAACATGTTATACCTAATTACTATGAGTTTTATGAAATATTAGTGAATGTTATCATCGTGTTTTATATTATAACGTTATATAATATTTATAACAGCGAATGTGAGAGCACCATAATGTTCTTTTATTGTATTTCGTCCCACTAATTACTCGTTTGATAACCCTTCCCGAACTGGACACTGCACTAAAGATAATCTACATCCAAAGCAAGTTTCCTTTGACACAAACAGGGACCCGGAAACGCCGTTTACAGATAAGGCTAACCCGCATGGAATCACTTAGCCTTCTAGTGCAGAAATACTCGGTGCATGACAGGTGATTTTAAACTCAGTTGTGAAACCTTTACATATGTACGAGTATTATTATATTATTAACAAACATAGACGGTTTTTGTGGCACGAATAAAATTGTCATAGGGCCAACATTGTCCCAACGTTATTAATTTATCGACAAATATTGTACATTCTTATGACAGTTGTGACTATGAGATAACGTAAAATATGAATATGCAACTCGCATACCTATAATATAATACAGTATTAAGTCCGTTTTATTTGTTAAAATTGATGTTTATAATATACTTATTATCATTATATTACATCGATGGGTAGTGATTAGCATTTTAGTTAGGAAAGGAGAACCGGCAAAAATGTATGGAGGCTGGTCCAAGAACCAATAGCGACGTGACATATATCATTAGAAAGGTGTTTCAATATGCTACAATAGTTACTATGGGAGCTCATTTCAAATCACTGTGTGAAAGAAGTTATGGCAATATAAAAAAACTTATTTTTATAGACGATTTTAAGCAATAAAAATGAATTATTTCGTATTCCATGACGTTACAGTCCACCTGTCAGGCCTCCCCGGCCCCTCAGACTCCTCCAGCCCCTCCGGCCCCCCAGGCTGCCGCTAGCATGATACTGAAGGCACCCCCCGCACCGTTGACGGGACTTGAGCTGGAGGCCAGCAAGGCGAAAGCCCTAAAGACCCGAAGCAAACACGCCACTAAGGCCACCAACCAACCAAGGAACCAGTTCACCGATGAGAAGTCTCTGCGCCTTATGATCCGGGGAATTCCGAAGGAGTTCGCCGAATCAGAGGTCAAGGAGGACCTGGTTGGTTAGACAGGGGATAGCAGTTCGCGAAGTTCACCGCTGCTATCGCAAAAACGATGGCAAAAAGTTCTATATTGTCCTCGCCAAAATCGACTCGAATCACCCGTCGTTTTTACCCGTACCGGGGACCGACTCCTTTTTCTGTCCCCGTCAGCGTCGCTGCACGCAGAGCGTGGGTGAGACTTACGGGGACCCGAACGGCAGCGAGAGCGTGCCTCAGTAGAGGCCGGGGTGGCTGAGACGGACGCGGCCGCCTTTACGGGGACTGGCGACTTCTTAAATGAATCCGCGGCCGGAGGGGCGGGGTGGGCGGGGGTTGTCTTAGTGGCGTGTTTGCTTCGGGCCTTTCGGGCTTTCGCCTTGCTGGCCTGCAGCTCAAGTCCCGTCAACGGTGCGGGGGGTGCCTTAAGGGCCTTTGGTGCCCTGCTAGCGACAGCCTGGGGGCCGGAGGGGCCGGGGGAGCCTGAGCGGCCGGGGAGGCCTGACAGGTGGACTGTAACGTCAAGTAATACGAAATAATTCATTTTTATTGCTTAAAATCGTCTATGAAAATAAGTTTTTTATATCGCCATAACTTTTTTCACACAGTGATTTGAAATAAGCTCCCATAGTAACTATTGTAGTATATTGAATCACCTTTCTAATGATATATGTCACGTCGCTATTGGTTCTTAGGACCGTTTTGTCCGGTCCTCCTTTATTTTTTATACGATGAACTTAATATCAACTATGAAATGTCACTACGTAATAAGTATTTGAAACAGTTATCGATAAAAACATCGGAAGGAAGTCCCTAGTTAATTGACGTTTCTGCCACCTAAACTTCTATGTCTGATTATTAACTAGAAAACCCGCCTGCGACATCGTTTGCGGAGGTGAAATAAATCGGAAAAAGTATCAGGAGTATTTCACGAAAACGTAAAGGACCTACCTTTTTAATACTTTTGACATGTCAAATTATAAAGCTGAATGTCGGTATAGTAATATTATAACTTGGCTTTAAAATGGGTAGTGTTTCTTAGCAGCTAATAAGTTTTATTATGGTAGGTACCATAACGTTTCGTAAGGGACAAAAACTAGATGTTTGCATGGAATGCTCCATCTGGGTCATAATCATTAGTTGAATTTGGATACACAGTAATTTAACTAAACCTAATCAATCACATTCAGAATATAACAACGTTAGTTATTTGTGTGTTCTAATTATCAACAGAATCGACTAATTGCTATAAAACCTGGAACCTCATCTGTGGTTTGCTTGTAACGCATTTCATGTGATGCTCAACGACCAAAAGTAAGAATTGTTTTTGTTATTTTACTGTGATGGAATCGTTAAATTATATTTATCAAGCAATGCCACATTTAACAGTATCATATTACATTAAGAAACGAAAAATCGTTCTTTGAGTTAAAAATTCAAAAGTGCGCATCCTCTAAATATGCGATTTTGATGAATTTTGAAATATGAGGCTTTTACATGAGTGAGACTCAGAAATCGAGCAAAGTGAAAACAAAATCAAAAGTTTGGAAAAATGATAGGATACATCTTTGCGATTAAAACTGTTGGTATAAATAATTATTTAAGGCAGGGGTCGCCAAATGGCGGACCGCGGTCCGCATCCGGACCGCCGACCCATTTTGTGCGGACCGCGGGAACACAGCAAACTTGCACTACAGAGGACGTAATTTAATAAAAATGTACACCCCGCATTATCTTTGTAGACGTCAATTCAAAAACGGCCAGGCGAAGTAACGAGCTAACAAGCGAGAAAGAGTTATGTAAAAAAAATACCTTTGTTATTTCCGTTTTATTTAATAAATATTTTTTCCTATATATAATGGTGTGCAGACCGCGATGGTCATTTCATTTCTTAAAACGGACCCCGAGCGAAACTAATTGGTGACCCCTGATCTAAGGTGTCCAAATGTTCGTAAAGAGAATGAACAAACATTCGGACACCTTAGATAACTCTTACTATAACAACAAATGTTACAAGAAAACCTGCCCACACAATACATTATCAATGCGAATTCGGCGACTGGATGATTTATGCACAAACTTTTTTTTATGAGGATGCTGGTATCGTAAACAAAATCAGCATAATCATGTTTGCCCGATACTGTACAAATAATAAACCGTTCAAGCGCACATCCTTTTTACCGTTCGGGTTCTTCGAGGAAAATTAATTACAATTTTAACAAGTTTCAGTCAAAAAAGTGCAAACTGCACGTCAAAACTTCAAATGAGCTCGAACAGTGGATTTGGGTTATTCTTCAGAAATATCTGCGTTCACGACATGTGAAACTAAATAAAAGCTTATAGTAATTAAACAACTTAAACGGATTAAATCGCGTACATTACTACATTTTAAGTCCCCTTTCTTTCGTAACCCTTTTCAGCGTTCGTGGTCGCGGTAGACTGAGAAAATCATAAATTTCCTGTGTCAAAATTACTGTTATGCAAATTTCTCAGTCTACCCGCGACCACGAACGCTTGTTTTATTACTATGAGTGATAATCGCGGAAACCGAAGACAATATTAAAAAATATTTTTACTAAAAAAAACCGACCGCGGTGCACTTTAAAAGTGCATAAAATCCGCCATTTTGTTTATTTTAACGAACTTATACCCAGTGACACTCGCGTCATCAAGACGAATCTAATGATGTATCATTTATCAAAATCGGTTGTGCCGTTGAGTAGTTACGAGCGGACACAGGAACGGACATACATACATACAGGTCAAACACATAATTCTCCTTTGGGCTTCGCCGCAGTCGGGTAATAAAAGCTTACGATTTTAAGCTAACATGGTCATTCACATAATAACTACTATTAACGACGGGATATTTATGATGTATGTTTGTTTTTGTGAGTTCCCGATATACATGGATACATACATGGTAAATATCCCGTCGTTAATATTAGTTATTAAATAAAAGCTTGTAAAAAAAATATTGAAACAAAACCCAAAACAAGCAAAATAATCATCTTTAGGTTATATACGTCCCACTGCTGGGCACAGTCTACTCTCATAGTTAGATGAGAATGAACGCGCGGTCATTCTCACGCTAATCCAGTGCGGGTTGGGCCTTACAATACAACCTAAGATTTTTTACGCGGATGTATTCAGAATTTCCTCAAAATACACATTCAGAGTACGAGTACGTATAAGCATAAGCAGTAGTTTTTCTTCTCACAAAAGGTACATCGGGAGCGCGCATGTGTGCGCGCCGTGTACGGACGCACCACAGGCAAGCATTTGCTCATGCGCGCCCATGCCACAGTACGGAGTGCACTCACACAGACGCAAGATCGTGCGTCTGTGTAAATACGTGTCGCGCGCTCCTAAACTACTTGGTTGTCTTTATACTTTGACATTACGGTATTTGACAACAATCAATTTAAATTAATGACCACTAACCATCGAATTATGTTTCCAAAACTGCTGGGAAGCAATCAATTACATTCATTTTCGTGCCACCAATGATTTTAAAATGACAATGCCTAAAAATAAGGCATGTTGAGCATGACGTCACATTTATGGCATTATTTCATACTAAACTGCAGTGTTTTGACATTTCAAAAAAGAAGCCGATTTGAACTGTCATCAAATAACCTATTGTCTCCACGGATCCTGGAAATATTTGTTTATTTTGTATAAACTAGCCAGAAAGCCCGAATTCGTAATTTCCCCACAATATTTAATGCCTAATATAATCGAGGCAAAACAAATATCCCAACAATATCAGCGGTTTTACATCAAAATTTCTTGTACAGTCAGTATCAATATCAAATATGTCGTTAATATCCAAATCCTTTCGCTTTGCAACTTTTTAAAAAGACGCCAAGTTCTAATTTTTTTTACAAACATACGAAAAGTGAGATTTTGCTGCTTTCAGAATTGAACTTTGAAGATGAATTAACTATCTTAATTTAAGTTATTTGAAGATATTGCAAAACAAAAGTATCTCAGTTCAGAAGATATTGCAAAACAAAAGTATTCTCAGACGCGCAATAACACGTCTGTGTGAGTGCGATCCATCCTGGAGCATTGTTACGCATTCTTATGCCTTTGCTTGTAGTGCGTTCGTACACGGCGCGCGCACATTCAAACGCGCGGTGTACCTTTTTGAAGAAGAAAAATTACTGCTATTATGCAGGTTACAGTGTTTTGCCTTAACACAGTAGATCTGTCTGTACCTTAGTCACGGAACTGTTTTGTATGTAAGCGTAATGAGATATTCAAGAAAAGAAAAGAGCATAACGTAATCATAACTCCTTTCTTAACAATTCAGAACAATTTGCGTTGAAAACACGACGTGTAAACATAAACGTATTTCACTGAACATTCAGAACTCTCTTGTGAGAATTCTGCCTGCTACGCCACATTACTGCTAACTTTAAGAAGCCTATATCTCAGTTAACATCTTCACAGTAATACCAACTTTATTCATACGAGTATAAGGTTCAAATTTAAAGTAACATACGCATCATAATGTTGAGAAAATGAGCAAATTGAAGAACTGGCGAAGGCTTTTCACAAGTAAAAGTTTATAAAAATGTATACTTTATTCATATGCGACTGTGTCGAATTCTTAATAACACTGACAATAAACCGCAGATACAGTCAAAAGGCTGCCAACATCTAGTTGAATCGCTTAATTTTTCATGAAAATGCAATCAGGAATCGTGTTTATTAAAACCATGTTCGAGACACATCCGTGAGGATAGGCCACACTGAGCCAGCGTGGGGAATTGGGGATTACACTCTACAACCCATTAACTCTCATCCGTGATTATAGGCCTGAGCCTAGCAATGGGACGTAACGTATATAGCAGTAGCGTGGCGTCCAAAGAACTCGATTCCTACCGGCTTGCCTAATATCATTTGAGCACCTTATTCTATAGCTCTTAAGGAAAATGTACACCAAATCTGCACCGGCTTGCCCAAGGATATCTTTGACGCCACGCTACTGGTATATAGACCGACTAGTATTCGCCCACGTTGTTCCCATTAGTGTCCTAAGGGAACTCGTTACTGGGATATAAAGTATCCTATGTTTCAATCCAGGACTTGGTCTACTTGCATGCTGAATTTCAGCTCAATCCATCCAGTTGTTACCGGCAACATAAATCCACATTCTGTGATTTTTTTTAATCTATACCCAGGAATAAATTCAAAATTAAAACTAAAACTAACTAATTAAACCCTAAACACCTTATTATTAAACAAAAAAAAAATACAAAGTCAGACTTATACAACACAATTTACTTAATTACAAAAAAACAAAAACAAACTAAAAAAAAAAAAAAAACCCTATTCAAAAAGACCCCCCCGCATTACTCCCGGCGCAAAAGTGCCCATCAGACTCGCGGCGTTCCCGCGCTGAACCGCGATGGACAGCCTCTGCGCCAGGAAGAAACCGGAGCGGGGGTCATGACCCCTCTCACGCAAGCGACGACCCAGCTCCCCAAGGAAAGCCCTTGCTTCCGCACACCAGCAGCCGGACGTCTCCACCGCAAGGGGAACAAAGGAATAACCAGACAGGCCCGAGTACTTGGCCCTCTTGAGCAACGCATATATATCTATACCTATTATGATTCAAAAGCTAAAGCCCTGTGACGGATGGATAGACGGACACTGGAGGCTTAGCAATAGGGTTCCGTTGGCACCCTCTGGATACGGAACCCTAAAAAAAGCTCTCCGTAGAGTGCCCATTGATCGCCCCCGCAGCGCCTGAGTAGGCATTCGCAATCAGTCCGTGGGTGTTAAAAGGATGGTTTTAACCCTCAATTTGTTCTATTTACGGTCTCCAGAGCTTTCTTGTACACTGTATTTTCTCCGCAGCAAAGTGCGAATATAGGTAGAATGTTTTACTTTCGTCGAATGCGGATTATTGTGCTAAGATAAGATTGAGATTGATTAACATAGGATAAGATTGATGAGATGAGCGAGAGAAGCACCATTGCCACAGTATAATAGTAGACACTTTTTGCTTCCTACAAAATGTACATCGCGCGCTTGTATGTGTGCGCGCCGTGTACGAAATACGAACGCACTACAAGCAAAGTTCTACAAATGCGTATGCTCCAGTACGAATCGCAGTCTTCGCGTCGACCTTGTCGCGCGATTCTAAATGGCCGAAGTTTGACTATTTGTCTGCCTATATAGGGAACGTGCATGAACTATAGATGGCAGCACTAAACGACAAAAGAGACACGGGCGAACAATAAAGGAAATGATCACCCCTGTCAAATCAAGCTGTCAATGTCAAGTCGTAGCTACACTGACGTTAATCGTCCTTGAACGCGATAAATTAACGTTATTAACGGCGTTTTCGTCAATGTGGCCCCAGCATGAGAGGGTATATGGTTTAGATTCGCGGCACCAGTTGGCAGCACCTTCGTCGTGCACGTTCCCTATACTTTGCCTTACATCGAAACTAAAAATTACATCACTCAACTACCCCTGAATATTTCAGAAGGAATGGATAAACAGTTTCTGAATTATCGTCGAGCAAATAAACATAAAACCCCGATTTATTCCCATAGCCATCACATAAACCGCAGTAACTTCATACGCTCAATCAATAAGAGTTCCCTTGATAAATCGCCTCCTCAGCCATGAATGAAAGTGCGTAAAACTATTAATAGTACCTGTCAAACGAACGTCCATTCCGAATTGCCGAATCGCCGAGCTTTTACTAACATAGATTATAAGCCTTTGTAACTAAAACTATGGACATTCCGAGACAAATAAATGAATTTGAATTTAGAAGGATTAAAACCTCGGTTCGTTTTATTTACGCGCTCTTTTTCAAGCCTTTACATTAAACATACCCTGGCATCATTAGATCTTTGTTTGTTTGACATCGATGGCGCGCAATTAGAGTTTCTGCGATCCGGTTCGAAGGACCGTTTTTTCGTTAAAATGCTTATTAGCGTTTGTTTGGCTTCAATCGAGGTTTTTTGATGTTTTTGGGCATATTAGAAGTGAGGATTCCGAAATAACCTAAATTTGAAGTTTGTACTGTTCCGTATCACTCTCCTATAAAACAATAGTCCAGCGATCGGAATGGCACAAAACGAACTCCGAATTGCTAATTTCGGAGTGGAGTACTGGAACAGGTTTCAAAATGTATTACAAAAATGGAAGTACTTAAAAATTGGTTCGTCCAATTCTAAGCTAAACTAAAACAGCATTATCGACACTACTTTGAAAAAAAATCGTACTTATCTAAAAACGTCGTAAAGAAAAAACGTCAAAAGTTACATACGAACTTCATATACACTTACTGCGTTTTTACCGGGAGTCAGTATCAGATACTTTTTTTTTTAAGTACTGACGATATATCGTGCTCTCATTACATATATCTTTACAAATCACAATCACGGGAAGTGTCGCATTAGGGCTAATGAGCGTTACTGCAACACGTAATCGTGATTTACCCCGCCCAGGTTAATTTATTAAAATGGCGGAATATGGAACAATATCCGCGGGTGACGTTGGTTTAGTGTTTACACGACGCCAGGGAAGGGCCGCGAGATTTTGGGTGCGGCCGGGCAGGCCCTTAAGCGCCATATCGTCGGGGATAGTCCAATACCGCCTAAGTAACACATGTAAAGTCAACGCCATAATCACACGAACTAGTTTGACAGATAAAAATGTTGCCTGGCTCACAGAAAATTAAATAGTTATAGGTAAATATCGATAAAATGTTATTGACAGTAATTTGCACGCATCAGGATAGGTCCTTCAATCCTTAAATCTTTTCACGAATTTATTGTGTCACCTTACTTTATTTATTAGGATATAAATTAAATCAAAGTCGTCATTCCTTATTCACTGGCCTAACTCTGGCAACATTTGTGCTTGTGGAACTGTCAAACTAGTTCGTCTGATTATAGTGTTGACTTTAGATAAGGTTTCAATTTCTAACAAATTTGCTTGTAACTGAACCTTATCTACATATGCTACTTGCGCGGCATTGTACTATCCCAGACGATATGAGCAATCCACGACAGTCTGAAGCCTGTTTATTCACTTTATTGAAATGATGTGGCATATAGCTCGAAGAACTGGTAGCCGATGGTGCAGTACATGTTCTCGAACGGAGACCACGAACTGGAAGACCATGGAAATATATCGAGGTAGTATGAAAATTGTATGTACTTCACGTGATAAACGAAGTGGCGGCGACCTAATTTGCACGCCGTTAACTCCCGTCGCCGTGAATATTATTATCAGTTTTGAAAATCTGATAATAACGGTGTAATTCATTGTTCAAATACCGCACCAAACGAAATGGAGAATTTATGTTTTCCATCACTAAATTACACTTTTGGCATCACACGCCAAGCTAAAAACGTTACAGGATTGATTCCCATACAAATCGCCGAACTGTTTCCTTCTACATTTTTTTTTACCTAGCCCATTAGTGTGTCCCACTGCTGGGCAAAGGCCTCTCCATTAGATCCCCACAACTCCCTATTAGCTGCAGCCTCCGGCCAATCGGCCACGAAAGCGTCTAAGTCATCCCGCCATCTCTGTTCTGGCCTGCCCTGCCGTCCGACGGCAGGGCAGGCCTTCTACATATATGACAGTTAAATTATCTAAAAAATATATAATAATAATAGGATAGCCTTTGCTAACACAGTCGGGAATTAAAACCTTTATCAACATATCGTCCTATCTCTTATCCCCGCCTTTGTAGCCCGCCGTGGACTTGGCGTGTTCTTTAACAAGAGCCCTACAATCTCTTCAAAGTTCTTTGTTTACACAGAGACGTCAAGGGTTAACGCGGCGGCATGGTGAGATAGCTGTTAATAGGTTTTGTTAACATTCCAGTTTGGAAAATGATTAAAGTAATATTTATTTTATGCGACACCTGGCTACGCGTACGGAAAAAGCCGCTTTCTGGCCAAGTGGCGACATAAAATGATGAACACAACACGGGAGGTAATAGAGCCCTCGATCGCATATTTGCGGCGCGAGCTGCAAGCGAGGGACGTAAACATCTGCTATCTCGGTCTTTCTTTGTTTTACCACCCTAGTTGTGTAATGTACTATAATCGTATGACATTCACAAGAAATAAGCACCTGCTGCGCCTTACGCCCGACGCATTTGCGTGGCTCAACACCCTGAATGTTGTAATTTCTACTAAAGTAATAAATAAAGTACCAACGGTGGTTCACACAGTAATATATTAAGATAGAAGCAAATACTTCGTCGATTGTATGGGAACCAAGCGTGTAGGATTTTACGTTTGACGTCAGACTGTAATTTAGTTATGGAAAACATAAATTATCCATTTCATTTGGTGGTATTTGAACAATGAATTATACCACTATTATCAGATTTTCCAAATCTAATAATAATGTTGACGGCAACTGAAGTTGACGGTGAGCAAAGAAGGTCCCCGGCCCTTCTTTTTAACACGCGACGTGCATACACTCTTTCCTTCCTCTCGATGTATTTCTGTGGTGGTTCATGTCGAAGGGTTCAATCTTTGAACAACGTGGACTTTGTAGATGTAGCCTATAAGGCTATAGTCTGTACTTTTAGCTAATAGACTATAGTTAGACGTTCTTTTCTGCAAAGCGACAGTCAAACAACAAAACCAGTTGGTCTTGAATAGTACATTACACAACTAGGGTGGTAAAACAAAGAAAGGCCGAGATCGCAGATGTTTGCGGCCCCAGCTGCAAGCAATGGACGTAAATATGCGATCGAGGGCTTTCTTTATCCCGTGTTGTGTACATCATTTTATGTCTACACTTGGCCAGAAAGCGACTTTTTCCGGTATTTTTTGTATAGCTTACAGTGGCGTGGCCAACGTACTCGAAAAGTCGAACCATTTTTGGAATCTATACCCGTGACATCAGATTCAAAATCATGTATATATTTTTAGACAAAGGCGAACCAATCAGCGTGTTTCGTAAAAAATGTTCGCATTTCTATATTGGCGTCAAAATTCGCGGAACCGCTGAAATATATCACAGGATATGCATCCAGTGTGATAGCGGGGCATTGTCTGCGTTTCGTGCCTATTGCGCTGCGTGTTATGTGGCAACGGGTTGTGATTACATACGTATACTCTAAATAAGGGATAAGTTCGCCTTTGTACATATACCTTAATCTTGTAACCCTGTAATTTGTCTTATTTTGTGCAATAAAGTGTTAACATACATACATACATACATAACCACATTTTTACTTAAAAAAAACCCGACCGCAGTGCACTTTAAAGTGCATAAACCCGTCATTTTGTTTATTTCAACGAACTTCACACAGTGACACTCGCGCCATCAAGACGAATCTTATAATGTAGCATTGTTCAAAATCGGTTGTGACGTTGAGTAGTTACGAGCGGACATACATAACATACATACATACAGGTCAAACACATAACCCTCCTTTGGACTTCGCCTAGGGTTGCCAGATGGAATTACCGTATATTATCGGGAGCAGGAAACGATATGTCGGGATTTTGAGACTGGTCGGGAGATGCCCCGCGTGCTCGACGCGCGAGCTTTTTTTTTAGCCTGAAACAGCAGAAATTTTCGCTGGCCGGACCACCTTGAGTGGATCGGAGTAACTTTTAAAATGAAGTCGTTTGTCGGGAGATTTTCTTCTTTGTCGCGAGTCGGGAGAACATACAAAAAAATCGGGAGAATCCCGCCAATGCCCGACCATCTGGCAACCCTAGCTTCGCCGCAGTATGGTTATAATTAGGGTTTCTGATTTCTCGACCTTTTTCATTTCCCGAGCAAGATTTCTAGAGTCTTCTCGACTCTTGAGCCTTTTTCAACTTCATAATAAAACTACGCCCTATATATATATGCGACATACTATCCACGATAAAGGATCGCTCCCTCAGGTGACTGTATTATCCAAACGGACGCTCTTTAGTCAACGTATGCTCGTTTGATGTTCCCGTTAGCTATTATTAGAACGTAATTATCCGCGGATAACGCGCAGGCGCCGGCGTTTTCATTCCCCATTACGCTGGTTATTGTTATACTTGTTATACACTGATGCCCCGTGTTAAATAAGAAAGAAATTGACTAGAACAGCAGTATCACAATTTGGGGGGATTTTAGAGACGGTATTTGTTGGAAGTATTATCTGTAAGTGTGTTATCTTTATGGAAATTAAAAATTTAAAAGTCTCCCTACATATCTGACACGGAATAGGATTAAGGCGGTCAATAAAGCTTTATGTCCACGTAGGGCATGCAATACCGGTATTATTTGTATATCCTATATAGGATCCAGGTTAAAAAGAAGTTGCGGCGACCTACTTTGCACGCCGCCAACGTCAGTTTCCGACATAATTATAATTAATTGTTCAAATATCACCAAATGAAATAAAAAAATAAATTTTACATCAATAAATTACACTTCTGACGTCAAATGCCAAGCGATTTTCGCTTACACAAGTTACCGCCAACACGAACGGGGGTCTCTGGAGGCTGCCTCCCTCGGTCGCCATTCGTGTTGGCGGCAACTGTTCTTCTGCAAGTAGTTACGGCTGCACATAACAAAAAGCACACAGGCGAGTATCACCAACGAAGTTGCCAAGCTATAGTCCCCAAAGGCGGTCATAGGGCGTATGGACCGCGTTCTGCAAGCTGCCGCCAACTGAGTTCTTAACGGAGTCAGACCACCTTGCTGGTGCTTTTCCCTGAGCACGCTTTCCATTTATTTCGCCTACAGTTATTTGTTTCTCCACATCACGTTTGGACAAAGTATAAAGACGAACAAGTAGTCCAACTTCGGCCGTTTCGCAGCGCATTCATTCGGCACGTATTCACACAGACGCGCGATAGCACGTCTGTGTGAGTGCGATCCATACTGGAGCATTCTTACGCATTCTTAAAACTTTGCTTGTAGTGCGTTCGTATACGCCGGGCAAGCGCGCGATGTACTTCTTGTAGGAAGAAAAATGACTGCAATTATATTGTACTTTGGGGGTCGCATAATGTGTCCGACCGAACAGCCAAGCATGGTTATTGCAGCATTCCCCAATGATAATATTCATCATCAGTAGACGTCTTTTGGCTGGTGATAAACGCTAGCGGTGATTTTCTAATAATTTACTACTTTTCCCAACAGACGTTGCAGCTATAAATACATCTAAACAGATGCATGTACGTCATTGGCAACAAGTAATAAGTTGATCAACGCAATTGAACTATTGAGAACAATTGAAATGATGCTGCCCATTTAAATACGTCGCTAGTGATTGCCCGCAACTCTTCCTGCTCAGTGTTCGCAGCGCATCTACCCGCGACCACGAACGCTGAAAAGGATTACGAAACGTCCGGTCGGGACGTAATAATGAAGTAATACGCGATTTAATTCGTTAAAGTTGTTATTCTGCCCTCCGGCCGGAAAGCGTCACCTTGCCGGCCGCTGCGGTGAACGAAGATGCCGCTTTCTGGCTCAGTCGAACAGAAAAATAGTATACAAACCGTGGCCAGTAAATAAAAAAGCCTCAGATCACATGTTTGTGATTACGTGTGATCTGAGACATTGCTTACTTTACTGGCCTCGGTATGTAATGTAGGTACCATGATTATAATGGTTAATGCCTATCAAAAGCTTGAGAACCACTGATGTAAATCGTGCAGCAGTTGTAGTACAATCATGACCAAACCTTTTTGTTTTACAATAATCTGGTCAGCAGTTGACCTCTGTAGCGTTGATAAGCGACTGTCCGATAAAACTAAAATGTAACGTAATTCACAATTTCGCGGTTCATATCGTTTCTAATATAATTTGACCCGGGTGCTGGTAATAACAATTTCTAATCGGGGCTCAAAACAAGGCGGTCCGCTCGTCGTTTCTACTTTGACGGACCACACAGTGTCATATTTAGCAAACATATTAGTAGTCGATTCAGTAAAGTGTTAAAGAGATCATAGAACAGAATATAATCATCATGTTAGGTAAAAGCCTCCTGTTTCTTTGTGCGATACCAGCATTTTATTATTTATCTAGAAATCAAACAGTGCTAGACGGACCTATATACGAACAATTTATGGTATAGATTTTAATGTGCATGCACTAACTCCATTGATCAAATGCATGGAGTTAGTTATACATCTAACTCCTCAACAGATCAATTAGATATGAACTCGTGAATTTGAGTCTACAATTATTCTTGAGAATATCTCTAAAAGTTACGGCATTCCAAAGCAAATAACGACCGTCCAGAGACAATTTCACGAATAGTTACGCCAGACGTTCACGTTTAAAAATGTCACTCATTGAAAGAGACAAAATGCTAAATATTTCTATTGGCCCGACTTTTTTGCTGCAAAAACTCGCGAAATGTCGCCCAAAATATTATAGAACGCGCCAAAATAAACTCTTAACGTATTAAGAATAAAGATGACTATCCGTTGTTAAGTATATTGCTTTTTTTTCCGCTACAACGCAAACGATTTTGGCGCCAATTCCAGCACTGTGAAAATACATACCACTGTAATGAACTAACAATCCAGAAATAAATACACACAAAAACACTTCACTGTTGCAGTTTTTAAACACTTGCACTTTTAAATGCCTAACAGGCACAGATGGCGGAACGCAGTCAGAGAAGCTAATTCCGGGGGGTTCCGCGACCCTCAACAATAAGGAACGCGACGCGATGATTTTGAAATATCAAACAGAAAAACTACCTCTGAAATCAAGTATTTTGCTTTTAAGCGCTAAGACCGCTTTTCTACCGTTTTTAATTGTTTTAATTATGTTATGTACCTTTTGTGATGCGTTTTAGTGCACAACAAAGTAAATCTGTATTGTATACTCGTATCGCACTTTTGAGACAATCCAAACTATTTAAATGAGAAAATAAACTCTCATCTATCTGTCTCTTATCTTTTTTCATGTTTAAACCGCTGAACCGATTTAGTTGAAATTTGGCATATGGGTAGTTTTAGCACCCAGGAAGAACACTGAATGATATTTATCTCGGAAATCATCCCTTAAGAGGGTGAAAAAAGGGTGGAAGTTTGTACGGAGAATCAATTATTTCTCTAATAAGGGATAATATGAACTCTAATTCTACACAAGTGAAGTCGTGGTAAAAGCTAGTAAAACACAATAAACTAAACTAAACCAGGACAATTTCAATATTATTAGACCAGTTTTCGGACCATAAAGCTTTATATTCTTATATTTCATAAAATGTTCTAACTCAACAGTTGGACTATATCAACTTAACTCGATAACTTCCATAGTTTTAGCGTGAACTAGTTAAGTAAATGAATCCCAAAAACTGTATTCAATTTTCGAAACCAAATACAACATTTAGAAGTTATTTAGGTATTATCATTTTTGCCGACGGGAACTTAACATGCTTCTATTTTCTAAACCACACAATCGACCCCACATCCCAATCTTTTGAGCAATACATAACTAACTACTTACTAAATCAAGTTTCCCCACATACTTCGTAAGCATTAAGTTAAGTTTCCAATCAATTTTCACCTGCTCCTTAATTGACAGCAATATACATTAACTATTTACCGAATCAATTTTCTGCCAACAACATTAGTTAAGTTTCCACGGTCACTATATTTTCATCAGAGGAAAACAATACATAACAAGTTACCAAATCAAATTTCCACAAAGTTCGTAAGTTAAGTTTCCACAGGCATTAGTTCGCAAATTTCGAGCGATACGGACGCCCGCCCGCGCGGACCGACGGTTCCGAACTGGAGTTTCAGCGTTTCAGCGAGAAGTTTGGTAAAGTTTCGGTTATGTAAGCGGCCTTGCGCTCACATTGATTGTGCTTTCCTGTTTGTCACTGTTCCCTTGAACTTGGAGGATTCGTTCTAACGTGAAAGCTCGCGTGGTGTACGAGATAAACAAAATTGGCTATACATAACCAGCGATACTGTGAACCTTGTGTTTTGGCAGTACGGTTATCTATGTAGGTGTCGTATTACTTGCTCATTTACTTAGCCACCGCTTCGCCTTATTCCCGTTATTTATCTCAAGGAATTTTTACTGGGATATATAAATTATCTGGTTTCAATACAGAATTTGGTCTACTTGCATGCCAAATGCCTAGTGAGTAATCTGAGAGTGAGAGAGAGAGGGGGGTCAAACTGGCACCTGCCCTGAACGATAGTTTCAGTAGACGCCACGTCAAATATCTGCCCCGACTCGGAAAATCCGTAGATCAGGGGATCTAGTGGCCCTACGAAGTCCGCATTGCCCTAAACCAGTGGTTCCGAACGTGAGGGTAATTACCCCTCCAGGGGAAAACTAAGTTTTGTCAGGGGTAATACGCATGAATGTGAAGCCGTTTTACTTTGAGCAATTTCTTATAAGCTTATAATACCTATTTTTTTGAAAGGGTAGTAATACAAATCTCCATATGAATGTGGGGATTATGATAATAAAGGTTAGACTAGGTTTAGGTTGCCCTAAACCTAGTCTAGTACCTAAGGCAGAGGTGGGCAAATAGGCTACTTGACAGTGTGAAAAATAATGGAAGAATTATGGATATATGTATTAATTATAAGTAGTAAAACCAATTTACGCGAATATTACTAAAAATAAATGGGTAATTTATTTATAAAACCCGGATGAAAATTGATTATTTTTTATCTGTCGCCATTTTATCGAAAACGGTTTGGATTGGCCGATGACGTCACATCATTGTAAACGGCATCGACAGCATCTGTCAATCCTATTCGTTCGTAATTCTGTCATTCAGAAGATTTTAGGTTGCCCTAAACCTAGTCTAGTACCTAAGGCAGAGGTGGGCAAATAGGCTACTTGACAGTGTGAAAAATAATGGAAGAATTATGGATATATGTATTAATTATAAGTAGTAAAACCAATTTACGCGAATATTACTAAAAATAAATGGGTAATTTATTTATAAAACCCGGATGAAAATTGATTATTTTTTATCTGTCGCCATTTTATCGAAAACGGTTTGGATTGGCCGATGACGTCACATCATTGTAAACGGCATCGACAGCATCTGTCAATCCTATTCGTTCGTAATTCTGTCATTCAGAACGTTATGCGATCCTCGTTGACGTTTGTCGGTTTACTATCGTGTTACGTCATAGACGCCATATTGTCCGAGAAAGCGTTTTGGCGCCTAATTTTAAAAGTGCTTTATTCAGAAAAAATACACAAAAGAATTAAAAATAACCACTTTCTGAGTGCTCAATAGACATCATTAAACAATCTGAGTTACTTTTCAGAAAGCTGTCAAGTAGCCTATTACGGCCCGCGGGCCATCTCCGGCCCACCGGAGGTTTAATTTGGCCCGCCGATGGTTCGACATATTAGTATGGCCCGCGATAATATACATTTTAACAGTCCTGCTGTATAGACTTTAAAACACTCTCTGAAATTTCTTAAATTTTGCATGTAAACGTGTCTAAATCGGTTTCGAACCCGTCAAACAGCACTCGGCATTCTGCTCGCGGGAACAATTAAAAGTCTAATAATAGCGGCCCCAGAGTTCGCCTACACTAGCGATTCGCGAAATTACACTCACGGACAATAAATTCTGGTCACTTTCTATACAGGGCGACTTCAAATTGGTAATACAAAACACTTGATTATGGCTCAGTTAATGACATGTAGTTGCTGTATTTAATTATTGCTAATTTTCTAACAAAACAAATAATTAAAGTCCTTAAGTGTGGTTACACTCCATTAAATACCTAAGTGTCATACCTGTCACTCGTATTTTCTTTGACAACCGACAATTACTAATCAAAACACGTTTTCTTCATAAATATTGCGGCATGTGACGGATAACCAAAGAGGAAAGTGTTCATTTGAAAATCTTTAAACCTTTATTTTTATGGTATTTATTTTGTTTATATTGTTTATTATTATGGTAGGATAACCATGTTAAGCCAACAAAAATGGAATAAATTAATAATTTAAAAAAAACATACTTCTGATTATTTTAAAAGTATGAGACTTAATTGAGGGGCTAAGTTTAGGGGATATGTATGTAAAACATTCATTTTGTATTACCAATTCGAAGTCACTCTGTATAATTGTTCATAGAAAAACAACCCGAATTCACTGTCCGTGAGTGTATATGCTAACTAGAACTTACCCATGCGTGTAGAATACGTTTTATAATCCTTTACTTGAGAAATGATTAAATCCCAATACAAATTTCAACTCCCTTACCTACGTCCTTTTAGTCTCGAACTATCTCCACACAAAATTTCATCTAAATCGGTTCAACGGTTTAAACACAAATAGGTATCAGACAGACAGAGTTACTTTCGGGTCATTCCAGTGAAACCGACACCATAGGCATAAAAAATAAATGACTTAATTTATACTTAAATCCATATCTAGAGAATAGAACATTATACCTTGTTTTATTAATCAATGAGTTTTTTCTTTTTTGTGTCTTTTTTTGCAATTTTTTCGTTTCTGAACATGATAAAATCAGCAAAACATTTCGAATGAATGAGGAAGATGTCTCTTTCATTAAAACTAGTCAAATTGTACGTGAACCGCTGATAAAAGTATGTGGTAATAGACTGTATTATCAATTTTCTGAACCTGTTAACATTGAAGAGAAAAAATATTTTTTTGGCTTATTGCTCTAAGAAAACTCCTGAAATGATTACTTGTAACATTAAATAATGCATTAAAGAGCTGATTTAAAGTAAATACAAAAGAACTGTGTTTATACTTTTCATACATTTGTATGCCCAAATGTTACTCGTCCCACCCGTCACAAGCATTGAAAAGCAAAATTATTTTTGTTTTATGAGTTATTTGCGTAAATTATACTAATACCTAATCTATACAATACCAGGAACTATATAAAAATGGGTTGTTTAACAAAAGTGTCATAGTTTCTTACCAATTGCGAATGGTGTCAAGTCAACTCGGAGTGCAGGCACTTTGAAGTCCCACCCGTCACACTTCTTATACCATCAATTTCTCATAATTATAATGACATTTTTATACTTTTTTCAATGGTACAGTATGCAATGACTATTCAAGTATGTGATAGTGTCATATTCAATACGTAAATTGTTGCCGTTTGGCAGAAATAAAGGTGTAGGCAAAAAAGAGTATAAATGTCCCACCCGTCAAAATGGAATGACCCTTTCGCCATTATATTGGGATTGGGATTATTTAGGGGCACGGCAGTGCCCCCGCCAAGACGAGCCAAGCGTGGCCAAGCGAAGCGCAAGGTCACTACCTAAGGTAGGTAGGTAAGTAGGTAGGTAGGTTCTGATGTGTTTCGATATTCATATATGGCGATATTCATGGTAAGTCAGTTACATATGTAATCCTGACTGCACTGCGGTTAGAAGCACCAGTTGCCATAATGGAGCTTATGCTGAAGTGGACGGAAATCGTTAGTCTGCGCCCCAATTTGTGTAATTGCGCGTCCTATTTAGTAAGTTTCTTCTGCACTTCCGGCTGCGACGACATTTATATTAATATAAATGCGAAAGTAACTGTCTGTCTGTTACCTTTCACGATTAAACCGCTGGACGGATTATGATGAAACTTGGTAGGGAAATAGTTCGAGCCCCTAGAACAGGGTTTCTTAAACTTTTTTTGGTCACGGACCCCCTACATTATTTCGAAACTAACTGCTAACGGAATTGACGCGGCCCGCGCTTTGTTAATAATTTGTGACTTTATACGATTCTGAATATAACGTTATATACAAAATAGCCAGGGAGACTCGCGGGCAGGTGAGCGGTTCGCGGGCCGCAGGTTGCCGACCGCTGTTTCAGAGGGTGAAATTTGGAAAATATTTGCTTAGTGCATTATTACATTCTTTTAATAAAAGGCCGTGTATGTCATATTTTTTCTCGATATTTGCAGTAGTTTAGACCAGCGGTCGGCAACCGCTTAGCAGCCAAGGGCCACATGTAGCTAAGGAACGTGACGCGGACCGCACTTTGTTAATAATTTGTGATTTTAGACTATTCGGAATATATTAACCGCAATACAAACCGGAATATAGGTCCGCAAGTGAGCGGTTCACGCGCCGCATGCGGCCCGCGGGCCGCAGGTTGCCGATGGCTGGTTTAGACTGTAGTATGCAGTTAGTTATTATACCATGTATTGATAGCGCGATGGGGCTTGCATAACAAATGGAAAAGGGGACGAAGGGCAGAGCACTGTGGACGTGGGGCGGGCGGCATGTTTATAGAGCTACTGGAAGATCGGCACTGGGAAAATAGTTGATTAACTTGATAATACCTGCCCACTGCTTTCCAATAAAACGCCTTAAAGTTAAAAAAAATATTATCTCAATGTCTACTAAGTGATGTATTGATGTCAATAAATCTAACTCATTTATTTTAAATGCAATACGTTTCGTCGATCTTTCCATCTTCTTTGTTGCAAAAAAATATCGGTAAAAATATACATTCCGTAAAACACTCGCTGCCGGTTTCAAGACCAGTTTCGAACAATATTTAGAGCCAGTGCGCCTAAAACGCTGCATTATCGAGTTACCTGATGGATAGCGCAACGTAGGCATCAATATATTTATGCCACACGTGGCCATAAAGTGGCATTTTCCGCACGCTGCGCGTACGGAAAAAGCCGCTTTCTGGCCACATGTAGACATAAAATGATGTACACAACACGGGTGGTAATAAAGAAAGCCCTCGATCGCATAGGTATTTAATGTAATAATATTGTCTTCGGTTTCCGCGATTATCACTCATAGTAATAAAACAACTTAAACGGATTAAATCGCGTATATTACTACATTTTAAGTCCACGCTGAAAAGGGTTACGAAACGTCGGGACATAAAATGTAGTAATATACGCGATTTAATCCGTTTCAGTTGTTTTATTACTATTTACTGTAGGTAATGTTATGTATAATGTACTATTATGTAAACCCCATTGACATGAATAATAGACAATGCGCAACTTTAAATGCTCTTTACCGGTTTCGACTCCTATTTAACGACGGTCAAAGTACCCTATGAATCTTAAGTAAAAAAAGAGTAGTATCGTTTCTAGTATCTGTAGGTGTAGCCTCGGTTAAGTGTTGTTGCGAGCGCACCGGCAGCGGTGCATGTGGACGGATCACTGCATTATCGAGCGCCCTGATGGACAGGGCTGTTAAGCCATCTACGTATACGTAATAAAACCATAACTGATAAATAGATAGCCTACCAGTGCGCCTAAAACACTGCATTATTGAGTTACCTGATGTATAGTGCAACCTAGGCTTCAATATATTTATGTAAAATTCACTGGCATAACTATTGACCATGCACAGCTTTAAATGCTCGTTACCGGTTTCGACTCCTATTTAGAGACGGTCAAAGTACCCTATGGGTAAAATTAGGAAGCTGAAATGAACTATAGGTAGCTAAAGTCTGTTTTCTATTTCCGAAGACAAATATGACAGCTACAAATGTCATACGTAAAAATAATGTGGCCAGCTTTTAAGAAACAGTGCTGTCCTTTGTTTCGGTTCGTGGTGTAATTATTAATAACCGATATAATAAAAACTGCTATTTACGTTAAAACATATATTTTTAGGTACTTATCGAACATTAATTACATATAATAACTACATTGTATTCAACCTTTAACCTGCTATTGGATAATTAGTGCCTACATATGTGATTCCGTTGCTTGAAATTATAACGCAGAGAAATAAAGCGGGCTTGGCGTATTTTCTGCTTTGTAAGATAAGTAATCAGTTCCGAATCAAATAAAATGTACCTTTAAATATTAGAAATATGGTGTATTTACAAATATTCTATATCTCCAAAAGGGTGGCATTTTTAGCTAAAGGCGAATTATGCACTCATTGTGTTACAGACACTTTAATATCAATAAACATAAGTACCTCCCTAAATTTTTGTCGGTAAGTACCGGTTGTATCACATCACTATTTATGAGTTGTAAAAAACAGGCAACACATGAAAAGTCATTTTTGTCCTCGGAAATAAAAACTGATTTTAATAACCCTTATTCACCGCTATAAGGGTGGGAGGGACTATACCGACAAACTTTAACTATAGATTCTAACAACTATTAGGAGTAAAAAAAGTTATGTGATGTATAGTCGAAAAACGCATACTTTCAGAGATATTCATTATTTTTTAAATGAAAACTCCCAAGTGTGTAACAAGCCCTAATAACTGTGACTAAGATAGTTTTAGTAATTTTTTAAAATCCTTTAACTAAACAGCAATTAACCTTCGCAGTATTTGATGGTAAGCGACTACGAGGCCAAAAAATTGACCTTTCGTTTCCATTTTAGCTTTTTTTTTGTTTTTGATAACTTTTCCTCCAGTAAGGACATGTTTATAACGAGGGGCTGAATTTACTGATTTATTTTGTTCCATAAGACTATTAATGTAAAATGACAATATTCGACCCATGTTGATATAACATTATTTACTCGTCACACCACCAGGAATTCATGGCTAAAGTATGTCGGTATAGTCCCTCCCACCCTGTATATAATGGACTTGGGAGTAACTGATAGGTCTTAATATATCAATACGTCGGGTATCCAGCAGCCCTACCCTAGCATGATGCATTACACCAAGGCTAACGCGATTCGATTAGGCGTGCTAGGGTTAGCAGAGGTATCGGCGCGGTCGTGTCCAATATATGCACACGGTCCAATGCGTTTAGAGATGGGAGTAATTAAATAATGAATTTACTCTGTAAGTACCTTACGGGTAATTCTTAAAGTGTACGACTCAAATTCACCATGCTCTGTCAGTTATTAACCGATTACTGCTATGAATATTAACTATTCTACAGGTGACTTTTTTTCCAGCTTTATGCAGGGAAATCACTGTTAGACGCAAATCTTTCGTTCCCGGCATTTCAGCAAAGAATGAAACTTAGCATTCGAATTTACTTTTTTCTATTTGAAAACGTTTAAAATTTAAAAAGGTTTTATCAAGCTGCCAGTTCAAACTTTTTTTTGGCCTGTCAAAAAATCGTCTCAAAACTTATGAACATATATGGTACATAATTAAATGTTTACACGCTGATATTTCACAGTTCTTAACTATATGCACCCAGTTTATTATTTCTAACAAGTTATATGTATATGTTAAATAGGTATCAAGTTATCCAAAAATAGAGCATGAAGCAAGAATATTTTTGAAAAACATGTCCTAGGGAATTTTTTCCAAATGTATCCTATTTAAGATGGTTCTTTCAACACATTTAGTGCCAAGCTCCCAAATCTTTATACAAAATGAACCCGTAGTCGGGTTCTTGACAATAAATGTGTTAAACCACCCTTAAAACAGTGTATGGTGAAATTGAACGCAAATCTACTATAAGTATAGCGATTCCAAAGAGGATACTGTTAATAAGTGTCTGATTTTTTGAGTCAAGCTTTTATCGCCATATGTGACTTCGGGTCGAAATGATAAGAAAAAAAAAATACGTTTCAAGAGAAAAAATTGTAAAAAAAGAAGAAAGATTTAAATAAATAGCGGTGTTCAAAATGTATAAAGATAAAAAATAGTTTAAGAAACTTAACTTACTCATTTAAATATTCAATATAAGTACTGTTGTTACATACGTACGACAACGAAACTTTCATATTAAAACACAAAAAGCAATTCACTAAAAACGTATTGCCCAATTGACAACATTTCATTTTTTCAAGTGGGCTATTTTATGTTATGTATTGAAAAAAAATCAAATTCTAAGGTATACGTGTTTTTTTATTTTCCCAGAAAAGCAATTTTTCATTCAAAAATATTAAGTGAAAAAATAGCGAATGTTTGAAAGGTCGTAAACGACATATGACGTCACGAGTACGCATTTTCCTTTGCCCCTTGCTTTAGAAAAAAAAATGGGTCGTGCGTGACGGTTGATTGATTTGAGATTTACGTCATTGTCATATAATTGTCAACACAAATTTTCTTCAATAAAATTACAAGTAAAAACGAAAACATGGCATCAAAGGAAACTAAAAACTGTTTTATAAGAACGTTTAGTAATAACACAAGACTGAAACCACAAAAAAAGCTTTTTTGTGTCCCTGCTGGGCAAAATGAGGCATGGTGTCGAGCGGCGGGGCTGGATCGTGTTCCTAAAAGGAAGTTATTCATCTGTGAAGATCATCTCGATGTAAGTACAACCGAATAATATACTTAACCTAGCCCACCTTTGTATTAGATTGGTAGTGGACTATTTATTGATAAAGTTTACTGTACGTACTCATGTTTTGTGATATTTAACTTAACTAGCTAATATAACCTTGTTTATATAGGACTTTCTTAAATAGTTATTGGCACTTGCACTTACAAATTCTTGCAGTGTGCATTGAAATCACCCTCACGGTGTTCAGGCTTATGCTTATTATACATATTTGTCATTTCACAGTTGGAGAAAGACATGGAAAACTATAGATATTGGAAAGTCATGAATGTCAATGCAAAACTGAAACCTCGTCTTCCAGCATCACTCACAAGAAGACCGTTAAAAGAAGCAAACCAGGCAGCACCATCAACCTCTCATGATGAACCTACACCATCTTCTGCATCCTGAGGTGTAATGTGCTGCCCTATTATGACAACCCAAAACATACTAGTTAAGGTAGCGACAAAAGACAAAACAACACATTGTAATTTGGAACCACAAACTTATATATTTGGAAAATAAATATACTCGCACTAAGCCTTACAGTTTTATTTCTTAGGATAATGTTATTAGTTTCATATACAGGTACAGGTATATGTAAAGCAAAAACAGGGCTCAATGTAGGGCACACAATATGGGGTAGAAACTATCTATACGGTACGAAGCGGCACCATACGAAGTTCGAGACGATAAGGCAGCTTTTGCACCTCGTATCCCAGCCAAATTATATTTATCGTCCGTTTGTATGAACTCTAACATCATGGCAGTATCAACCCATGGCAAGTTGGTACTAAATGCTTGCACAAATCCATCTGAGGTCTTCATTTTTATGAGGTTCAATAAGTCCAAATACAAGTGCCAAATTTTCGTTTAAAGAAGCAGCGATATCCGTTTTTATTGCGATGTAAGCGTGAAAAGAAGCAGCAGTGTCCGTTATAAAAGCCAAGTCGTCAAGTAATCAAGTGGAGCGAGAGTAATATCGTAAAATAAGAATAGTCGTTAATACCGAAATGTAAGAACTGACAATGTCATTTGAAAACTTTTGACAGAGTGTGACAACCGGATACATGAAAAAAATTATAGATTTAGTTTTGTCTTTGGTCTATTGTCTATGTACGTACTATCTACGTCACATTTCCGGTTTACAGTTTTTCGCGATTATCTTGGAAATTAACGGGTAAAAAAATAAAATAACTGCCTGGTTACATACGGGAAGCATATTTGCCGAAATGGTTTTTGATTTAGCCCACTTCATATAATTTGAAATGTTGTCAATTACGGTCATTGCTGTTAAACCGCAAAAGACATGTTCGTCATACTCGTTGCAACGAATATTTGCAATAATGGATTTTTATATAAAAAGTAACTCAACTCGGCGATAACACTAAGCGATGACACACTGATATCCAACTGTCGATTTTCACAAAGTCAGAATTCTGACTCAGAAATCATTTACGTTCCTGTAAAATACTTGAAGGGTAAATCCGCGGTAAGAGGTAACGTGAGTCACAATTTTCATTATTTTTTCTTTGCAGGTTCGAATCCTGCCCGAGACATATAATTTTTCAATTTTTCTCTTCTAATAAAATTTAGAATTTTCATTAAGTTTTAAATCATCATGATGCAAATTATACTGTTAATATATCTCTAAAGAAGTGTTACTTATCATCCCTAGATATATTAACACTAAAATTTGTGTCTTTAATGAAAATAATACGGCATGAAATCGTGACTCACGTTACATTTACGCGGATTGACCCGGAAGAGAAAAATCAAAAGGTTGTGTGACGATTTCTAATTTACCGGTAACAAAAAAACAAAATTAATGATATCGGTAAACAATGGAATCATCAACAGGTAATTATGATACCGATTTTAAATCATAGTTTACATCAAAGATATCAGTAAAACATAAAAAAGTAATGTCCTATAAAATCCTCGTAATGGAAAAATTCTTACAATACGTATCTCCAATTCCTGTAATACCTACGATTTTTAAGAGAAATGTCTCAAGCTCGTTTGATATGTATTTATGTAAAAATGTTGATGTGTTATTAAATCAATAACGTCGAAAATACTGATGTTTCGATACAAGGTTTGAAAAATTGCATAACTTTCTACTTAGTAAATCTCGGTAATTTCTCAAAATGTCCAAAATGGAAACTTCCTCAAAAAATTCTGAGAGTTTCAGCAACTTGCACATATGTAATACGAGCTTGCGACGGGAACAGAAAAAGCACTGACCTTGAGCTGACTGCGGCGTGAGCGTCTGGTCCCAGGACTGCTCGTCCTCCAGCTTCCTGGCGGTGCGTTCCACTGCGGGACACATGTTTGTTTTACTATAGTACATTACACAACTAGGGTGGTATACACAGAAAGACCGAGATCGCAGATGTTTGCGGCCCAAGCTGCAAGCGAGGGACGTAAATATGCGATCGAGGGTGTTGTGTACATCATTTTATGTCTACATCTGGCCGGAAAGCGGCTTTTTCCGTTTCAGCTTGCGGAAAAAGCCACTTTATGGCCAGGTGTGGCATAAAAACTTTACAAAGGCCCGAATTGTAATATCGTCGGATGGGGTAAGGTGGGATATTTGGACGCAACAATGTGTTAAGTGCTATGGAAATCCTATGCACTTGACACATTATTAACAGTGTCCATTTAGCCGTTGCGGTGCCAAAGCTGGCGCAGTCGGTAGGATTGCAGTAATACCACAATGTAGAAGCATTCATTTTTCTTTCGACAAAAGGTACATCGCGCCGTTTGCACGTGTGCGCGCCGTGTATGAACGCATTACAAGGAAACTTTTAGCAATACGTAGGAATGCTTCAGTCGGAACCGCACTGTCACCGCGGTCGCTCGTCTCGCGAAATGTATTCTACACATGTATACTGCAGTAATTCTGATGCGAAAAACCGACAAGACGGCAGCCCTCCGCCTCGACCTTGAATAAGCATCGCGTGCTCTTAAAGGGCCAGGGTGTCGTTACTTTTCTTTCCTTAGGGGTCATCCATATAGTTAGTGACATGAAATGTGACAGCCTATGTTAAAAATATGGTATATGTTAGGAAAAAGTGTGACATGGGGGGGGGGGGGGGTCTAAAAATCTGAAAACTCGTGTGACGTAGTTTGTAGACCCTTATGTAATACTCACTGTTGAGGAACTGTGCGGCGGTAGCCTTCCTGGGCTTCCTGTCGGCGTCGTGCTGCGGCGCGTGCGGGTGGATGAGGTCGATGAGCCGCGAGATGCGGTTGTTGTGGTGCTCGCCGTCGATGCAGCAAGCTTCCTCCACTGACTTGGCGCAGTTGCGGTGCACGCGCAACTTGCAATCTAAACAAACAAATTGTTTGATCAGCGCAAACGACAATATGCCTCGTGCAACGGGTTATGGCGGTCAGGATGGCGAGGCAGCCTGCGTATTGGCGGGGAGCCCGCCCTGGGCCTTCGACGCTCGAGTGCTGGCCGATGTTTATTGGCGTGTCACTGAAGCGCGGGCCGGGGGGATCCGGCCACCTCTGGAGGAGATCGGGCGGTGGAGACTAGATCCCGTCGCGCCCTCATCCAGAGGTGGAAGGGAAGGCTGGAGGTGCCGAGTGCCAGCCGCTGGACCATCGGAGCCATCCGGCCCGTCCTCGAGAGATGGGTCGGAAGAAAAAAGGGGTTTCTCTGCTTTCACGGGGAAGAGAAGCTCCCACGCGTGCGGATATGAGCAAATTTATATAAACCAACAACTCACTGTTCTAGTGTGTATGAGTGTAGTTGTATATTTAATCCTAATGTTTTGCAAAGTGGTGTAATAAGTATAGGTAGAGCGTGTATCCTAATTGCGAATGTTTTAGTCACTATCTGGGAGGGGGTACAGACTGACATCGGTCTCTGACGGTTATATGTGACGTTCTCGGATCTCGTTGTTGGACATACCACCAATACCCGTATCATAGTACTATTAGTGTATACTGACCAGTGCAGAAGTAGGCTTGCGGCGCGAGCCCCCATATGACTTGCTCGCAGTAGTGGCAGTGCGCTTCCGACGTCAACGCCTGCAGTTGCAAATGGTGGCCGCGGACGACGAACTGCGGACAATAACAATAAATGGACGTTTAAAATTGTACATGTGTGTTTCTTCTCAGTATATAGACTTTTTGGGCTTTTCTTACTCTCAATACGAGAAAAATTATGTCCTAAAATTTCCATTCGATGGTGGAACAGGCCATGGCGTAGATGCGATAAGGGGTAATTACACAAAAGATCCCATTGGGTTGAAGTGTATCCGTAAGGACCCCTATTACCAAGATAAGATAAGATAAACCTATTTCTCTATACAAAAAATTGGGAAAAAAATCATGTATTAGGTTCGAAAGTTCTAACGATTCTGAGTAAGAAAAACCCAAAAAGTCTATATTCTAAGAAAAAATCCACCTTTTTTTTTAAAACGCTCAAACTTTATGTATGTGTTTGTGTGTGTATTTGGTCTTACTGTTTTTTTTCTATAAAGAGCTTAAGGTTTTAGGACTCGAGCTTACTTGAGTCTTGAAGGATCTATCTCAGAACCTCGAGTTATTAGACTCGGGGAACTTTTAGAGCTTGAGCCTTCTTGAGGGTTTGAGTGCATCTTCAAGGCTAGTGTTTGGCACTAAAGCTTGCAGAATACATACCGGTTGCGGGTTCATCTTGGAGAGCTGCTTCAGCCGTTGTTTATACAGCTTGTCGCGTTGTAGGAAGCCGGCGCGAGCGCCGCCCGCCGCCGCCGCCACCGTCGCCGGCCTGGGGGAGATAGCGTGGTGAGCGAGACAAACACACAATAACCGACCATTTGACCATTTGACGACCGCTTTAGCTTAGTTGGTAGTGACCCTGCCTACGAAGCAAGAGGTCCTGGGTTCGAATCCCGGTAAGGGCATTTATTTGTGCGATGAGCACGAATATTTGTTCCTGAGTCATGGATGTTTTCTATGTAGTAGTAGTATGTAGTATTTGTATCTATAAAATATATCGTCGTCTAGTATCCATAACACAAGCTTTATTGAGCTTACTATTTCGGCTAGTTCGATTTGTGTAAGATTGTCCCCTAATATTTATTTATTTATTTATTTAATATGGCATTCTAAAGACTAGATTTTTCTTAGAATCTAAAGGAAGCACACGGCGGTATTTGCAGCGGTTCAGTAACAATGCTGTCGCAAAAAGGCCGTGATGCAGATGCGATATATGATACAGGATTGCCACAGCCGCGATTCGGCATCGCTGCCGTGGCGATACAGTGCAATGCAGTTCCCTCTAGTCTTCCTATAACCCAGCGGTCGGCAACCCGCGGCCCGCGAATAGCTCGCTTGCGGCCCGCGAGCCTCCCTGGCTATTTTGTATATAAATGTCGTTATATTCAGAATCGTATAAAGTCACAAATTATTAACAAGGTGCGGCCCGCGTCAATTTCGTTAGCTACTATGTGGCCCTTGGCTGCTAAAAGGTTGCCGACCGCTGCTATAACCGATGTCGCGCTCGAACCGTGGACTGGGGTTTACGTTGATTCACTGGGTAACATTTATCAATTTTTAAACTCAATTATAGCCTGTGCGGAAAGAGAATAGGATTTAGATTGGGGGCGCTGTAATGCTTTTCTACTGTATGTGCCGTATTTTCTGTTCTGTGGCCATACTGGTTAGGTTAGTTCCGTTTTTCGCCACGCCTATTCTCTTTCCGCACAGACTCTACCTTTGGTGCGACCAAATAAACTCAAATACGTTTATAAAGTTTTTGATTGAGGTCGCTATGAACGCATTAAAAAACTAACTCTTTATAGTTGAAAAATCAATAAATGTTACCCCGTGAATCAAAGTAATCCCAGTCCACGGTACAGTCGCGCATTTGCATCTTAGGTGGCCTTGGCCTAGCGTCCTGGTTCGACTCCAGGCGCTTTGGCCCCCACCTAGTCCGACCCTCTCAAGGTGGACCGGGACTAGCGACCCGGTTCGACCCCAGGCCCCCCGACCCCCACCTAGTCCAATCCACTCATGGTGGTTCGGCTAGCGACCTGGTTCGACCTCAGGGAACGCCACGGCCCCCACCGGGTCCGATTTTTGCTACACCCAGTAAGGATTGCAAGTTAGTCAGGCTTCAAAAAAAAGTGTTTGCATCAATGCAGGAGCGATGCTGAACCAAAACAGCGCGACAGCATCGCGACAGTCGATTGTGTGATTTAATGACATGAAAATAAAATACAATAGATTCTGTATGCCATTTGTTCAGCAAAACCGCCATTTTGCTCAATCGGACAAGATTATAACCACAGTATAATATGTGGCAGTAATTTCTCTTCCAACAAAAGGCACATCGCGTGCTGTGTGTGTGTGCGTGCGCGCCGTGAACGCACTACAAGCAAAGTTTTACGAATGCGTATAGGAATGCTGCAGTACGCATCGCACTGCAGCATTTGAGGCGTAGACGCCTCGACCGTATCGCGCACTCCTAAAAGTTTGACTACTTGTCTGTCTTTATAAGTCTTTAAAGAAGAGAGGCGACTAAAACTCACGCCAACTGCTTCTTCTTCTTCCCCTTCGGCGACTGCCACCATCTCCTCCTGATCTCCTTCGCCTGCGCTTCGCTCACTTCCGTCAACGTCACCATACTCTCACCCTTACAACAATTACCTATCCTGAACTTATTAAGTCTTCATTTATAACATCACCGTATCACTCAAACCCACTTTTCACTTCCTTTATGTTCCCTTTCACTTCCACTAAAAACCTATATTTGAACCATTTTTTTTTAATTGTACACTAACTTTTTTTTTTAAATCTGAGAAATTTTACATCATTTCTACTCAGAATCACGCATAATATCGTCTCTGATAGAAGAAAAAAATATCGATCTTCCGTTCCGTTACCGCCATATAAGTGTGTATGGAAAAGTAAAGGAAAAGAATTGGGACACTATTTTTCTTATATCAGATATAGTACGCGTGATTCTGAGTAGAAATTAAGAACTTCTAATACCGGTATTATTTGTATGAACGATACCGGTATGACCGTAATAATACCGGTATTGGAAGCTCTAATAACTCCTTTATTCTTTTTTACTATTCGCAAAATAAACGCGTAGAACGTGTTAACGAGGCAAATGCACACTGAAATGTTGATTATAGTATTGAAGTGCCCCGTTTCGCTCTAACTACAAGCTTCCCGTGAAGCGGGAAAGAGACAGAATCAGGATATAAGAAAGGTAAAGTTATAATTGTAATCGAATGTTTTGTACCTAATATAAATAGAGTACTGTTGATTCTGTACTAATATATGTATATGTAGGTAATGCATTTTCAGTATTTTTGTAATATCTCGTGAATTTGCTAGTGTCGTAGAGTCAATGTTTGAAGCCGGCTATTTTACTATCATAAAATTTACTACAACTTTATAAAAGTAAAAATTTATGAATGCGTAACTGTGTAATATAAGTATTTCAAGACCGCATTAAAGACATTATTTTCATTGTAATAAAAGGAAAAGAGGACTTTGCTAAGGGTCATAGAAGATAGAAGAGGTATCATGATGGGACACCTGTTACGACACGATCATTTCCTTAAAACTATTATAGAAGGAAAGATTGAGGGGAAACGAGGCAGGGGAAGACCAAGAAGGAATTACTTTGAGCAGATAAAAGAGAAGGTCAAGGTCGTGAGGTACCAGGAGGTAAAGGAATTGGCGCAGAATAGGAAGGACTGGCGATTGCTTCACCGACAAGAGCAAGGCTCTTAAGTTAAAGAAGAAGAATAAAACAACTGAAACGGATTAAAACGCGACCACGAACGCTGAAAAGGGTTACGAAACGTCGCGACTTATAAAATGTCCTTAAAAAAGTTAAAATGTCCTATACGCGATTTAATCCGTTTAAGTTGTTTTATTACAATGAGTTATAAACCGAAAACAATATGACATTATTTTCTACAAGGAAAAATGTATACTTTAATTTGAAACCGCTTTACGGGATATCAGTATTGCTTTTAACAGGAAACCGTGTTTCCCCTGTCATATTACGTCAATGATGTGCCATCGCTATCGTTCACATGAACTTTACATCGTGTTGTCTTTGTCTATTCCGTGTCATTTTTATTTGTACATAAACATCGATTTGTCCGGGTGTGCTGAACAACTGTTTACTTCAGTTGGAGTCCGTCGCATGGTCTAAAATTGTTAACGTTTGGTCAAAAAATCTTCCGCTAAACGACGTATTTATAAAAAAAATCAATAGCTGCTTAGAAGGTTAGGTTTTTGTAATAATTATAACAATCCTAAATTAGTACACAAATAGGCTGGTAAAACAAAGAAAGGCCGAGATCGCAGATGTTTGCGACCCCAGCTGCAAGCGAGGGACGTAAATATGCGATCGAGGGCTTTCATTATTACCTCCCGTGTTGTGTACATCATTTTAAGCCGTACGCGTAGCGTGCGGTAAAAGCCACTTTATGGCCAGGTGTGGCATAACGTCTAGTTTCAGTAAGAGATACAAAAAATCGACTAAACATTAACTTAGGACAAGCAATACGTGATACCATTACGACCCTATGACATTGTATGGCGGTGGCACACACCGTGCGTGCTCGTGGCCTTGTTCGGACCACAAGCTGCGGTAGCGGTAAAAATTATGGTTGAAATTATAATATAAAATTAAACGAGCTAGAAGTAGGTACTGCTCTGGATAAGCATAGCCAAAATCCCTCCAGCTTACCCAACGATAATTTAGACGCCACAGTCTAGTCATAGTCAAAGTAGTATGGGTGCAGATCTTCAGTTAACTTACTTAAACTGCTTCTTTCTGTTACGGAACCACCACTTTTTATTCTTTTTCACTTGCACTTCCATCAGTACCACCGCCCCACTCCCACTTAAATTCACTTTTAACCTCCAATATTTTGCCTGAACTGCTAGAACGTACAGACTTTTCTAATTCTAGTAATAAATCGGTATTATTTAAGGTACAATCGTAAAATAAGCGACATATTTTACCTTCTCGATAAGCTGAATTACCGGTTTTATTTATTCAATTTAATTTTATATTTAGCAGCAAATTGGTGTGATTTTACTACTTTTTGTAACAAAATGTAAATATATCGATACTTTTAGACTCAAAGGGCGTAAACGCCATTAGAACCTGCAGCGTTTACGCCCTTTGAGTCTAAAGGTATCGATATATTTTTTTTTATAACGAACCCCTACTTTTTCAAAATACCCATTTCGCAGTCATAGCTACATTCGAAAATATCAATTTAAAATCGTATCTATGCATAGGCATTAATTTTGAAATTTGACCATTGCAAGCAGATATTCGGGGACTAATGAAATTAATTCCATACAATTATGTATACTAATTCCATACAATTATGTATGTAAATTAAATCCGCACCTATAATATCTCTGTTTACCCTGATGGTCGACTGGCAGAGAATGCCTTACGGCATGTGCAATAAAGTTTAAATAAATAAATAAATATACTAATCTGAGCTGAGCAGCCTATAAATATTGTTAAATTTTGCTCAACTTTTGCAGAGGGACACTTAAAGACGTAGGTATCAACTGCAGGGAACCTTGTGCAGAAAAAAAATAAAAAAAGTTTTGTTTTGGACCACCCTGATAAACTCACTTTTGACAGTCTTACTCTACCTGACCTAAGACGTGTGAAAATCGCACATTAACCGTATCAAACGAGTACGCACTTAGACAACCTGTCACCTACTGCTTATCTTACGGTTTATTTGTATTTATAACCGATAAACCCGATAAGTTCAAGATGCGTTGAGGTTATGTAATCTTCGTTCCAGTGATCGCATATGCTAGTGTTTTTTTTATTCAATGTGTCGTTCTTAGGCAAAAGGCACTAACGCAGCTCTAAATAAGTTCCTATCAATAGGTTATAGGTAGTAATGCCGTTCTTGTATGTAGCAGTGCTCCATTTTAGAAAAATAACAAAAGTTCCATACATATTCCGTACAATACTTCGTGCAACAAGGGCTTTTAAGTTTTATACATCTACTGCTATGAAAATGCAATTAAAACCGGCCAAGAGCGAGTCGGACTCGCATACGAAGGGTTCCGTACCACCGTGCAAAAAAAACTCTTAATAAACAACTGGCAAAAGGTCTTAAATGCCGTGTAAATTAATGGCACTTAAAACTTTTTGGTTGAGAAGTTTTTTGGCAATAACTTCAAAACGGTTTATTCGTTACTATTCAAAATAATTTTCGTTGAATGTATTTATTAAGCGTTACCTTCCTGATTTTTTTCATATTTTTTGGATTTACGGTTCAAAAGTTAAAGGGCGGGGGACACAATTTATGCAACTTTCGGAGCGATTATTTCCGAAAGTATTCACTTAATCGAAAAAAAGTACATAAAAGCCTTATAATATAATGTTTTTAAAAGAACTATCGAATTATGTATCTCACGTTGACGCTTGCTGAAAAAAAAATTTTTTAGCTTTTGCTACATGTATGGAGTGCCCCCCCCCTAGATTTTTTAATTTTTATTATTTAACTAGCTGTAGTATGTTCATTCAACAACTCGTTCACTCACTCTCTTTCCTCTCGGTTGAGTTTACGTTAGGATGTGCTCCCGTTGTTAATTATTATAGTTCGGGAATAAAGTGTTTGCTGGACCTAAGAGATATTAATTAATTATCACCCAAGTCAGGCGACCCCAGAGTACAACAATTTGGCGACGAGTGAAAACGGAGTGCGAAGAAAAATCGTTTTGTAAAATCAGGAGTGATCTGTTTCGGACAAAGGATAACGGCCATTTTGCATTTTCACGCATCGATGAAGTTGGCAGCGCTGGAAAACGTGACACCCAAATAATTCAACAATGCAGTTCATACCGCTCACTCACTCTATCGGTCATTGTCTATGGATTAATGGCTGACTGACAGTCTGACAGTGACATTAGAGTTGTTTACAAGTGACTTTTCCGATTTACACATGAGTTTATTAACATTTATTGAACATATAAAAAATAACAAGACTAGTTGGATTCAAAACTTAAAGAAAGAGGAATTAATACACATATTTCAAGAACTGGCTTTAGAGGACACAGATGGAGAGGGTCAAGACTTGGAATCTCTGAGAAAGACGCTCAGAGAATTGACTAAAAGCGGGAAATTGTGGTCAATTTTAGAGTCGAAACCAAAAGACAGTGATGCTGAAGTCTTTGATTCTCCACGAGGAATACCAGTAAAAAGCAAAATGAATAGTAATTACGGACATATCGAACCATTTAATGGAAATAATTTTGAGTTGTTTGAACAACAATTGGAGTGCATCGTGGTGCTAAACGACATCCCGGAACCGAAACAAACGGCCTTATTGATTACAAGCTTAACCCCGAAAGTGTTGGAAATTTTGAATCATTTATGCGCGCCGGATGGGCCGCTAAAAAAGAATTACAGCGAATTGTTAGTTATACTAAAAAACAGATTTGCAAAGTCTACCTCTACGGTATTGGACAGATCAGCATTTCGCTCTAGAAGCCAAGCTATAAATGAAAGTGTAGAAGATTATATCATCGAATTAAAGAAGTTGGCTAAACGATGTGCCTTCAAGGATATGGAGGACCAGGTGAAAGAGAAGTTCATTGATGGTGTGAACAAACCATTAATCAAGTTTGAATTACTGAAAAATGGAGAAGCTTCATTAGAAAAACTAATCATTATGGCAAGAACTGTGGAAGCAGCCCTTAAACAGTCAAACATGCCATCTGAAACAGCAGAATCATCACCTGGGACAAAGGATATGTTCTACATATCTCGGCCGAGTACTGCATCTGCATCACAAGTTAAATCACAGTCAAAGGATAAAGGACGGAGCTGGAATAAAAAGAATCAGCCATCAGTGGTCAATAAAAGTGGTGTAGTGTGTTATGTTTGCGGGAAGGACAATCACATTAGGTCGGAGTGCACTCTAAAAAATAAATATTGTTCGGAATGCGGAAAACAGGGGCACATATTTCGTGTGTGTCGTGTGCGGCAAACAAAAGTTGTGGATGTGGTTGGTGAAGAAGGTATTGAAGAGGACATTCAAAATTTATTCAATCTTAAGGAGACCACCGAGATGTACAGTATGTATGCTTTTAATGGTGTTGATAGAAAAGTGTCTCCACAAATAATAACTTTATTGGTAGAAGGACAAAAGGTTGAGTTAGAATTAGATACAGGATCCGAAGTTAGCACCTTAACCATTGATGACTATAATAGATTATTTGCTGACAAAAAGCTTGAAAAGACAAATGTTTCATTTAAAAATTTCGATCAGAGCCTATCGCATCCAATCGGTATTATTAAAAATATAAATGTAAATTGGAATAACAGTCAAAAAATGGTTGATGTGTATATTGTCAGTAATGGGAAACCACGAATATTAGGGAGAAGCTGGCTCAGTATTTTTGAACAGTGGCCATTGGAATTCAATAAAAACATCTGTGATCAGAAAGTGAATGAGACATGTGACCCAGTAGATGTCATTAAAAATAAGTTCATGGAAATATTCACACCAGGTTGGGGGGATTTTAAGGGTGAGAGCATCACATTAAAATTAAAACCTGATGCTAAACCTAAATTCTTACCGGTTAGACAAGTACCTTTTGCTCTCAAGGATAAAGTAAAAAATGAAATAAAAAGACTGTTAGATAATAAACGGATTGAGCCAGTTAAATATAGTGAGTGGGGTACACCAGTAGTCCCGATTTTGAAGCCTGATCAGTCTGTGCGGTTGTGTGGGGACTATAAGGCTACTCTTAATCCTTACCTTGAAACCGACCACTACCCTCTCCCACATATTGAAACTATATTTCAAACTCTGAAAGGTGGTGAATATTTTTGTGAGCTGGATCTTAAAGAGGCTTATTTACAAGCACCATTAGATTCTAATTCTCAGGCTTTAACAGTTATTAATACTGAGTTTGGCATCTTCAAGTACCTGTATTTGCCATACGGAGTGAACACGGGGCCCGGATCATTTCAAAGATTAATGAGTATGAAATTAAGTCATATACCAAATACTATTGTCTTTATAGACAATATTTATATGTGTGGAAAAGATTTGGCAGAGATGAACAGCATACTAGATAAGGTGTTGACTGTTTTAAAAGAATCTGGATTAAAACTTAAAGTAGATAAGTGTAAATTTTTTAGAAAAAGCATTGAGGTCTTTGGATACAGTATAAATAAAGAAGGAATAAGTATTATTAAAGAAAATATACAGCCAATATTGGAGCTACCACCACCAGAGAACATGACCATGCTACGATCTTTCCTGGGAAAAATAAATTATTATTCGCGGTTTTTAAAGGATATGGCTAGTATAATAGCTCCATTATATGACTGTACGAAAACAGAAAAATTTAATTGGACAAAGGAATGTCAACATAGTTTTAACTTAATAAAAAAGAAACTGTCAACGGCCCAAAGTGTAGGTATGTCATTTTGACGCAACTTTGCCTCTGATACTCACTTGTGATGCAGCGTCAGAAGGTATTAGTGCTGTTTTATCAAATCGAGGAACTGACAATGTAATTAAACCAATCGCGTTTGCTAGTAAAAAGTTGACTGACAGAGAAAAAAAATATTGCGCTTTGGACAAAGAAGCGATGGCTATTGTCTTTGGAATAACAAAGTTTTATAACTTTTTGTATGGTCGTCAATTTGAGTTAGAAACCGATAATGCGGCACTTGTAAGGATTTTCGGACCAAACAAAAGTATTCCAAAGATGGCAGCTAAACGCTTACAACATTATGCCATATTTTTGTCTGCATTTTCTTATAAAATCAGACACATTCCGACACATAAAAATCCAGCTGATTATTTATCTAGGAAACCAT
Source organism: Eudemis profundana (assembly GCA_947034925.1). Classification (NCBI taxonomy): domain Eukaryota; kingdom Metazoa; phylum Arthropoda; class Insecta; order Lepidoptera; family Tortricidae; genus Eudemis; species Eudemis profundana. The sequence continues at coordinate 16,171,437 of OX344816.1, read as the reverse complement.
ATCAAGATAAAGAAGGTGAAAGTTTAGATAAAAAGTTTGAGGTATGTGTTAATTACATTGACAGTCCTGATCCAGAAACTATTAACTGGCAAACTATCCAAATAGAGACAAAGAAAGATAAATTATTGTCAAAAATACTAAGATATAGTTATGATGGCTGGCCAGATATCAAATTAATTGAACTTGAATTAAAGCCTTATTTCATGAAAAGAAATGAAATTAGCATTGACAGAGGTTGCCTCTTTTGGGGCCATAGAATCTTAATACCTAATTCTATTCGAAATGAGGTTTTAAATGAGCTACACAAAAGTCATTTTGGGAGTAGCAGGATGATTGACATGGCTAAATCCTATTTTTGGTGGCCTAAATTGAATGAAGATATTGTAAATATAACTAACACTTGTGTCAATTGTCTGTCATACAGAAATGCTCCTCCTAAAACAAATTTAAAGCCTTGGCCAGTGCCGCCATCACCATGGTATCGGATTCATGCCGATTACCTGGGACCACTATTAGGAAAAATGTTCTTGATAGTGGTTGATAGTTTTAGTAAATGGCCAGAAGTATTTCAAATGGCTAATATTGGAAGTACCTTAACAATTCAGAAATTCAAAGACATTTTTCTGCGGTTTGGTTTTCCTATTCATCTGGTAACCGATAATGGTACTTCCTTTACGAGTCATGATTTTAAGACTTTTATGAAAAACTGTGGTATAAATCATACATTTACACCACCCCATCATCCAGCCACAAATGGGGCGGCGGAGAGATTTGTGGAGACTTTTAAGTCGAACATTACCAAAATTGTAGAAAGTGGAAAGTCTCTTAATTATGCTGTGGGAATATTTCTCTCAGATTATCGTAGTACACCTCATAAGGCTACAGGTGTGTCTCCAGCTCGACTAATGTTGGGGAGAGAAATTAGGAGTCGGTTATCGTTATTGCGACCTACACCTATCTTTCAAGATCTACTTTTAAAACAAAATAAAATGATTGATGCTGTTGGTGGTTCCAGGAATGCAAAATTCCAAGTGGCTCAAAAAGTCATGACCCGAGATTTTAGGAAAGGTCATAACCCATGGGTTAAGGGCACTATTATTGAAGAGTCAATTCCTGGAACTACCTATTATATCGATGTAGATGGCGTAAGATGGAAGAGACATGTTAACCAAATATTAAATTGTAGCCAAAGTGATTAATCACAGTTACTGTTATCAGTATTATCTGAGATGTTCTTTTTCATATCACTTGAAGTTAGATTTATGTTAAACACTACTAAAGGTTTTTATTTACTTAGCAAAATAACTATAGACAAGATTGTTAACGTTATTTATTAGTACTTTATTTTGTTAGAGAAAAAAGAGACTTGAGTAAAAGATTTCCTTAAATATATGGCCTGCAAATTTATTATGTAGCAGGGAAGAGTGTAGTATGTTCATTCAACAACTCGTTCACTCACTCTCTTTCCTCTCGGTTGAGTTTACGTTAGGATGTGCTCCCGTTGTTAATTATTATAGTTCGGGAATAAAGTGTTTGCTGGACCTAAGAGATATTAATTAATTATCACCCAAGTCAGGCGACCCCAGAGTACAACACTAGCAAACTTAGTAGCGGCATCTACAAGACATCTATATTCCAAATTTCATCAGTATACGTCTTGTAGTTTTTGAGTAAAATGCCTATGACATACGGACGGACGGACGGACGGACGGACGGACGGACATGACAAAACTATAAGGGTTCCTTTTTAGCCATTTTGGCTACGGAACCCTAAAAAGCGTCGTCATAGACAAAACATATATGACACACAGACATCAACAAAATGTACCATGTCTGAAAACGTCACAATATCATCTAAATTAAATTCTGAGACTTAATTGAAAAAGGTACTCACAAAACAAAAATTGTCGATTAACTTGTGGTTATTCGAGCCCACTGCCACAGTGTACATTGCCGCTAAATAAGTAAGAAACTGATGATACTATATACCTTGACGTATCGGCACCGGCAGCGACGCAGCAACAACAATGTCGTAACACATTTATACACATAAATACCGATGCCGACTAACTCGAATGATCCGACAATCTAAAACTGACTACAAATATAATAATAATGAAGTCAAGTTATTAATTATTTATTACCGATTAGTTACGGGCTATTTTCCCGATGCCGTAATTTCCTTTAAACCAATTCCAGTCAAAATAATATAGTAGTTGTTCAAGCGACGGTTATATTATCCACATTAGTCGGTTCCACGTTTGCGTATTTACCACATTTTCATATTCGTCGTTAGTAGGGTATGCATTACCGGTATCACTTGTATTAGCCAATACCGGAAAACCGGTATCACCCATACAATTAAAATCGGTATCGCATGCCCTACTAACGACGAATCTTATACCTCGATCGTATATTTAATTTTCGTGTTGTGTCTCAATCGTTAATTTTTTTGACCGCTAATATGTTTAGTCGCATTTCACCTCGATAGTGTATTTCACTATCGCCTTGTGTTTTAACCGTCTATTTTATTATTAGACAATATCTTTAGTCGCAGTGTTCTTCGTTACCTTTTATTTTTAATAGCACTTAAATTTCGCAATTACTGAGTATTGTCTAGTACTAGTCACAAAAATAATATTTTAACTAGTTAGATACCCCTTACGCATGAAACTACAGCTACAAACGCATAACGTGTCAAATTAAATAGGGTCCCAAACAAACATCGATCGCGGCGAAATGCGTCTAGGTTAAAATACTACACGGATAATAAAATGCTATAGATGAATTAATACTTGTAAAAAGCCACGCGAAAAATTGCTTCAAGTAAAAAAATATATACAAAGATTTTCTCCTACCGAGATATAGTGCGATTAGGTGAAATGCTACAAGAAATTTTTGTTTTTGAGGTTAAACAGTAACAAATCCTGCCAGGCAACGGTAACGGTATAGTACTGACCTGCACTGCAGATAGAGGGCGGCAGCTTGCAGCGCGGCTAGCAGTGCCGCGCGGCTCTCGGCGCGCGCGCCGCACCCGCCCGCGGCGCCGTGAGTGCCCGCGTTGGCCACCCCGGACAAGCACTGGACCAGTAGCCGCTCCACTATCACTTGCTCCTGTGAACATAATTCGTTCTTATTACCTTACGATACCGGTATTTTTTCAGAACTGTATGTGCAATACCGGTATTTTAACGATGCGATGCATGCAAAGTTTTATTCGATTCCGATACGTAACTTGGTGCGATCCCGGTATTTTAGTGAGAATCAGGAATCTTAGCAAAACACAGATATTTATAGTTATTTAATTACTAGTTGTTAGTACTGGAATTGCCGGTATTGTAAGCTATACCGATAATCAGTATTTACCCACGCCTTATCGACGGCTCATTTTGCGATTAGTCCATGTCTCTTCACTTAGAACTCATGACGCCATCTCTACCTTCTATCTTGTAGCGTAACTAACTATACAGGCAACTAGTCCCTCAAGGATGTCTGTAACTATGATACTAATTACTATAATATCGATAATTAGTAAGTATCTACTATTTGTCGACAACACATCTTTAGATCTACGCGTCGCGTCGTCAGACTGTATAACCCGCCGAGCCCGACACGTCTTCACTTGGAATTACGAGTAGTCTAGTTGTGAAGCCATTTCTCTACATATTTAACTAATGAATGAATGAATGAATATATTTATTACAGACCTTGAGTCCATATGTGTTAGTATTTACAAGCAAAACTTAAACAACTAATGTTAGTATTACAGTGGATTATGTCAATTTAATTAATTAATTAATACATTCATAATAATAATTTCAAATAACAATAATTATAATAATTTCAAATGCAATAATAGGAAGAATAAAATGTCAACGGCAATAAAATATTCGTAATTAATTAAATTAAAAAATGAGGCGTTTATATTTTAAAATGTACGGTTAGGTGAAATTTCATTTTTTCACTAATGATAACGATTCTTATAATACCGGTAATTGTGATTTTGGCGATTAGCAAACCGAAAATATTAACACCGGTCACTGTGGTACCAGAATTATCGAGACCGGTCACTATGGTACCAGTAACATCGATGCTGGTAACTATAATACCGATAAAATCTATACCGGTAAGTATCATCCAAATAACATCGATACCGGTAATAAGTTTCTACCTGTGCCTTGTCGACGACGCATCTCTCGATCTGCGCATCATCAGGCCCGTATAAGCCGCCGAGCCCGACTTGCCGTTTGACTTGGAACTCGTTCAGTTGTTGCGCCATTTCCTCCTTAGCTTTCTGACGCGCTTTCCGGAAAACGTTGCGGAGAATTTCTTCTTTGTCATAGTCTAGAAAGAAAAATGACGATGAAAATACAAAAATGCAGTGATGCATTAGCTGGGGAGTAAGATTTTTGAAGTAGTTTGCAATTTTAACTCAGGAATATTTTTAGTTATATTGCTCGCAATAACCCATTCAAATTATTATCTATATTTAAGTTTACTTTTATTGTTTTCTATTAATTAAAGGGTAAGGATGAGCAAGGAACTCACGTTTAATTATACATTTTTTATTCCTGCAGGCCGAAATTTTTTTTGGATAATAAGATCAATCTAATACCGGATTTAGTACGGGCAAAACCGGTATCCTGATAACTCGATCCAAGATACCGGTATAGAATTACGGGCGGCCGGCGCCAGGAACGTGGACTGTATCTCGTACGTCCAGCGCCGTCACTCGGAGCTCACACTCGGGCACATATCTCGTGACGTACCATCATGCAGCGCGTCCTCCACCTCCAGCGCGGCGTGGGGGTCGAGCGTGGCGGGGCGCAGCGCGGCGGCCGGCGCCAGGAACGTGGACTGTATCTCGTATGTCCACCGCCGTCACTCGGAGCTCACACTCGGGCACATATCTCGTGACGTACCATCATGCAGCGCGTCCTCCACCTCCAGCGCGGCGTGGGGGTCGAGCGTGGCGGGGCGCAGCGCGGCGGCCGGCGCCAGGAACGTGGACTGTATCTCGTATGTCCACCGCCGTCACTCGGAGCTCACACTCGGGCACATATCTCGTGACGTACCATCATGCAGCGCGTCCTCCACCTCCAGCGCGGCGTGGGGGTCGAGCGTGGCGGGGCGCAGCGCGGCGGCCGGCGCCAGGAACGTGGACTGTATCTCGTATGTCCACCGCCGTCACTCGGAGCTCACACTCGGGCACATATCTCGTGACGTACCATCATGCAGCGCGTCCTCCACCTCCAGCGCGGCGTGGGGGTCGAGCGTGGCGGGGCGCAGCGCGGCGGCCGGCGCCAGGAACGTGGACTGTATCTCGTATGTCCACCGCCGTCACTCGGAGCTCACACTCGGGCACATATCTCGTGACGTACCATCATGCAGCGCGTCCTCCACCTCCAGCGCGGCGTGGGGGTCGAGCGTGGCGGGGCGCAGCGCGGCGGCCGGCGCCAGGAACGTGGACTGTATCTCGTATGTCCACCGCCGTCACTCGGAGCTCACACTCGGGCACATATCTCGTGACGTACCATCATGCAGCGCGTCCTCCACCTCCAGCGCGGCGTGGGGGTCGAGCGTGGCGGGGCGCAGCGCGGCGGCCGGCGCCAGGAACGTGGACTGTATCTCGTATGTCCACCGCCGTCACTCGGAGCTCACACTCGGGCACATATCTCGTGACGTACCATCATGCAGCGCGTCCTCCACCTCCAGCGCGGCGTGGGGGTCGAGCGTGGCGGGGCGCAGCGCGGCGGCCGGCGCCAGGAACGTGGACTGTATCTCGTATGTCCACCGCCGTCACTCGGAGCTCACACTCGGGCACATATCTCGTGACGTACCATCATGCAGCGCGTCCTCCACCTCCAGCGCGGCGTGGGGGTCGAGCGTGGCGGGGCGCAGCGCGGCGGCCGGCGCCAGGAACGTGGACTGTATCTCGTATGTCCACCGCCGTCACTCGGAGCTCACACTCGGGCACATATCTCGTGACGTACCATCATGCAGCGCGTCCTCCACCTCCAGCGCGGCGTGGGGGTCGAGCGTGGCGGGGCGCAGCGCGGCGGCCGGCGCCAGGAACGTGGACTGTATCTCGTATGTCCACCGCCGTCACTCGGAGCTCACACTCGGGCACATATCTCGTGACGTACCATCATGCAGCGCGTCCTCCACCTCCAGCGCGGCGTGGGGGTCGAGCGTGGCGGGGCGCAGCGCGGCGGCCGGCGCCAGGAACGTGGACTGTATCTCGTATGTCCACCGCCGTCACTCGGAGCTCACACTCGGGCACATATCTCGTGACGTACCATCATGCAGCGCGTCCTCCACCTCCAGCGCGGCGTGGGGGTCGAGCGTGGCGGGGCGCAGCGCGGCGGCCGGCGCCAGGAACGTGGACTGTATCTCGTATGTCCACCGCCGTCACTCGGAGCTCACACTCGGGCACATATCTCGTGACGTACCATCATGCAGCGCGTCCTCCACCTCCAGCGCGGCGTGGGGGTCGAGCGTGGCGGGGCGCAGCGCGGCGGCCGGCGCCAGGAACGTGGACTGTATCTCGTATGTCCACCGCCGTCACTCGGAGCTCACACTCGGGCACATATCTCGTGACGTACCATCATGCAGCGCGTCCTCCACCTCCAGCGCGGCGTGGGGGTCGAGCGTGGCGGGGCGCAGCGCGGCGGCCGGCGCCAGGAACGTGGACTGTATCTCGTATGTCCACCGCCGTCACTCGGAGCTCACACTCGGGCACATATCTCGTGACGTACCATCATGCAGCGCGTCCTCCACCTCCAGCGCGGCGTGGGGGTCGAGCGTGGCGGGGCGCAGCGCGGCGGCCGGCGCCAGGAACGTGGACTGTATCTCGTATGTCCACCGCCGTCACTCGGAGCTCACACTCGGGCACATATCTCGTGACGTACCATCATGCAGCGCGTCCTCCACCTCCAGCGCGGCGTGGGGGTCGAGCGTGGCGGGGCGCAGCGCGGCGGCCGGCGCCAGGAACGTGGACTGTATCTCGTATGTCCACCGCCGTCACTCGGAGCTCACACTCGGGCACATATCTCGTGACGTACCATCATGCAGCGCGTCCTCCACCTCCAGCGCGGCGTGGGGGTCGAGCGTGGCGGGGCGCAGCGCGGCGGCCGGCGCCAGGAACGTGGACTGTATCTCGTATGTCCACCGCCGTCACTCGGAGCTCACACTCGGGCACATATCTCGTGACGTACCATCATGCAGCGCGTCCTCCACCTCCAGCGCGGCGTGGGGGTCGAGCGTGGCGGGGCGCAGCGCGGCGGCCGGCGCCAGGAACGTGGACTGTATCTCGTATGTCCACCGCCGTCACTCGGAGCTCACACTCGGGCACATATCTCGTGACGTACCATCATGCAGCGCGTCCTCCACCTCCAGCGCGGCGTGAGGGTCGAGCGTGGCGGGGCGCAGCGCGGCGGCCGGCGCCAGGAACGTGGACTGTATCTCGTATGTCCACCGCCGTCACTCGGAGCTCACACTCGGGCACATATCTCGTGACGTACCATCATGCAGCGCGTCCTCCACCTCCAGCGCGGCGTGAGGGTCGAGCGTGGCGGGGCGCAGCGCGGCGGCCGGCGCCAGGAACGTGGACTGTATCTCGTATGTCCACCGCCGTCACTCGGAGCTCACACTCGGGCACATATCTCGTGACGTACCATCATGCAGCGCGTCCACCACCTCCAGCGCGGCGTGAGGGTCGAGCGTGGCGGGGCGCAGCGCGGCGGCCGGCGCCAGGAACGTGGACTGTATCTCGTATGTCCACCGCCGTCACTCGGAGCTCACACTCGGGCACATATCTCGTGACGTACCATCATGCAGCGCGTCCTCCACCTCCAGCGCGGCGTGGGGGTCGAGCGTGGCGGGGCGCAGCGCGGCGGCCGGCGCCAGGAACGTGGACTGTATCTCGTATGTCCACCGCCGTCACTCGGAGCTCACACTCGGGCACATATCTCGTGACGTACCATCATGCAGCGCGTCCTCCACCTCCAGCGCGGCGTGAGGGTCGAGCGTGGCGGGGCGCAGCGCGGCGGCCGGCGCCAGGAACGTGGACTGTATCTCGTATGTCCACCGCCGTCACTCGGAGCTCACACTCGGGCACATATCTCGTGACGTACCATCATGCAGCGCGTCCTCCACCTCCAGCGCGGCGTGAGGGTCGAGCGTGGCGGGGCGCAGCGCGGCGGCCGGCGCCAGGAACGTGGACTGTATCTCGTATGTCCACCGCCGTCACTCGGAGCTCACACTCGGGCACATATCTCGTGACGTACCATCATGCAGCGCGTCCTCCACCTCCAGCGCGGCGTGAGGGTCGAGCGTGGCGGGGCGCAGCGCGGCGGCCGGCGCCAGGAACGTGGACTGTATCTCGTATGTCCACCGCCGTCACTCGGAGCTCACACTCGGGCACATATCTCGTGACGTACCATCATGCAGCGCGTCCTCCACCTCCAGCGCGGCGTGGGGGTCGAGCGTGGCGGGGCGCAGCGCGGCGGCCGGCGCCAGGAACGTGGACTGTATCTCGTATGTCCACCGCCGTCACTCGGAGCTCACACTCGGGCACATATCTCGTGACGTACCATCATGCAGCGCGTCCTCCACCTCCAGCGCGGCGTGGGGGTCGAGCGTGGCGGGGCGCAGCGCGGCGGCCGGCGCCAGGAACGTGGACTGTATCTCGTATGTCCACCGCCGTCACTCGGAGCTCACACTCGGGCACATATCTCGTGACGTACCATCATGCAGCGCGTCCTCCACCTCCAGCGCGGCGTGAGGGTCGAGCGTGGCGGGGCGCAGCGCGGCGGCCGGCGCCAGGAACGTGGACTGTATCTCGTATGTCCACCGCCGTCACTCGGAGCTCACACTCGGGCACATATCTCGTGACGTACCATCATGCAGCGCGTCCTCCACCTCCAGCGCGGCGTGAGGGTCGAGCGTGGCGGGGCGCAGCGCGGCGGCCGGCGCCAGGAACGTGGACTGTATCTCGTATGTCCACCGCCGTCACTCGGAGCTCACACTCGGGCACATATCTCGTGACGTACCATCATGCAGCGCGTCCTCCACCTCCAGCGCGGCGTGGGGGTCGAGCGTGGCGGGGCGCAGCGCGGCGGCCGGCGCCAGGAACGTGGACTGTATCTCGTATGTCCACCGCCGTCACTCGGAGCTCACACTCGGGCACATATCTCGTGACGTACCATCATGCAGCGCGTCCTCCACCTCCAGCGCGGCGTGAGGGTCGAGCGTGGCGGGGCGCAGCGCGGCGGCCGGCGCCAGGAACGTGGACTGTATCTCGTATGTCCACCGCCGTCACTCGGAGCTCACACTCGGGCACATATCTCGTGAAGTACCATCATGCAGCGCGTCCTCCACCTCCAGCGCGGCGTGGGGGTCGAGCGTGGCGGGGCGCAGCGCGGCGGCCGGCGCCAGGAACGTGGACTGTATCTCGTATGTCCACCGCCGTCACTCGGAGCTCACACTCGGGCACATATCTCGTGACGTACCATCATGCAGCGCGTCCTCCACCTCCAGCGCGGCGTGGGGGTCGAGCGTGGCGGGGCGCAGCGCGGCGGCCGGCGCCAGGAACGTGGACTGTATCTCGTATGTCCACCGCCGTCACTCGGAGCTCACACTCGGGCACATATCTCGTGACGTACCATCATGCAGCGCGTCCTCCACCTCCAGCGCGGCGTGGGGGTCGAGCGTGGCGGGGCGCAGCGCGGCGGCCGGCGCCAGGAACGTGGACTGTATCTCGTATGTCCACCGCCGTCACTCGGAGCTCACACTCGGGCACATATCTCGTGACGTACCATCATGCAGCGCGTCCTCCACCTCCAGCGCGGCGTGGGGGTCGAGCGTGGCGGGGCGCAGCGCGGCGGCCGGCGCCAGGAACGTGGACTGTATCTCGTATGTCCACCGCCGTCACTCGGAGCTCACACTCGGGCACATATCTCGTGACGTACCATCATGCAGCGCGTCCTCCACCTCCAGCGCGGCGTGGGGGTCGAGCGTGGCGGGGCGCAGCGCGGCGGCCGGCGCCAGGAACGTGGACTGTATCTCGTATGTCCACCGCCGTCACTCGGAGCTCACACTCGGGCACATATCTCGTGACGTACCATCATGCAGCGCGTCCTCCACCTCCAGCGCGGCGTGGGGGTCGAGCGTGGCGGGGCGCAGCGCGGCGGCCGGCGCCAGGAACGTGGACTGTATCTCGTATGTCCACCGCCGTCACTCGGAGCTCACACTCGGGCACATATCTCGTGACGTACCATCATGCAGCGCGTCCTCCACCTCCAGCGCGGCGTGGGGGTCGAGCGTGGCGGGGCGCAGCGCGGCGGCCGGCGCCAGGAACGTGGACTGTATCTCGTATGTCCACCGCCGTCACTCGGAGCTCACACTCGGGCACATATCTCGTGACGTACCATCATGCAGCGCGTCCTCCACCTCCAGCGCGGCGTGGGGGTCGAGCGTGGCGGGGCGCAGCGCGGCGGCCGGCGCCAGGAACGTGGACTGTATCTCGTATGTCCACCGCCGTCACTCGGAGCTCACACTCGGGCACATATCTCGTGACGTACCATCATGCAGCGCGTCCTCCACCTCCAGCGCGGCGTGGGGGTCGAGCGTGGCGGGGCGCAGCGCGGCGGCCGGCGCCAGGAACGTGGACTGTATCTCGTATGTCCACCGCCGTCACTCGGAGCTCACACTCGGGCACATATCTCGTGACGTACCATCATGCAGCGCGTCCTCCACCTCCAGCGCGGCGTGGGGGTCGAGCGTGGCGGGGCGCAGCGCGGCGGCCGGCGCCAGGAACGTGGACTGTATCTCGTATGTCCACCGCCGTCACTCGGAGCTCACACTCGGGCACATATCTCGTGACGTACCATCATGCAGCGCGTCCTCCACCTCCAGCGCGGCGTGGGGGTCGAGCGTGGCGGGGCGCAGCGCGGCGGCCGGCGCCAGGAACGTGGACTGTATCTCGTATGTCCACCGCCGTCACTCGGAGCTCACACTCGGGCACATATCTCGTGACGTACCATCATGCAGCGCGTCCTCCACCTCCAGCGCGGCGTGGGGGTCGAGCGTGGCGGGGCGCAGCGCGGCGGCCGGCGCCAGGAACGTGGACTGTATCTCGTATGTCCACCGCCGTCACTCGGAGCTCACACTCGGGCACATATCTCGTGACGTACCATCATGCAGCGCGTCCTCCACCTCCAGCGCGGCGTGGGGGTCGAGCGTGGCGGGGCGCAGCGCGGCGGCCGGCGCCAGGAACGTGGACTGTATCTCGTATGCCCACCGCCTTAACGTGGAAGTCGGCACGCCGGCCGCCGACCGGTATCCGTCCGTGATCAGGAGCAGCAGGGTCGCACAAGCACATCTGTAATTATCATAAAACTCCAATTAAGGTCCCGCTCTTCAAGCGAATCAACCATTTAGAGCGGCCGCATATTGGGCCACCAAACGCGGTCACGCGTAGCTCAGCGCTCGGCAGCTTGAGGCCCGAACAAGGCCACGAACACCGCCGTACGATAATGTATAAAAAACCAAGGCCGCAGCTTGTAGGGGCCACCAGTAGCCGGGCTGTGGCCTCCACTAGTGGCCTAATTAGCGGAGGCTCTAAAAGTAACAAGTAAGTGATATTAGCAAAAACTGTTTATTTTACCTCCTCTCTCCCAGCAGCCAATTGAGCAACACCGCCGTCCGTGCTTTTGAATCCAAAACCGTGCGTAGATTCGAAAACAGACCGGGGTTCGAAGTTTCCTATAAATAAAAAATATACGTCACGTTATGGATTCAATACCGGTATTTTTTTACTAATACCGGTTTGATAGATACCGGTACCGGTGTTCAATACCGGTATTGAAAGCCCTAGTCATTTCATATTTTTAACAACCAATTAGAAATCAGTTTTGTATGAAATTTTTGCAAAATATATGGAAATAAAGTAAGTGAAAATTATTTAACTATGCTTGCGTTAATAAATTTCAAAAACTAGATAAGTTAAGTCTTTCCATCAAAAGACGCAGCTACCTAATGAAAAATAGTCATCACGTGTGTATTTTTTAATTAAATTTTTCTAAATGTAGAGAAGTATAAAAAACAACATAACTGACTAAATTGGTTGACACCTACTGTCATTAAAAATGTTTGTCTATAAGTATCAACTAGTTTTGTCGGTTACGTTGTTTTTATGGACATCCATCCAAATTTACAATTGAATTTGATTAAATAATCTGATACTCACAGAAGCGGGCGAGTCGTCTTCTTCCATGGAAATGATCGCTCTTTGTGGATCGGAACACGGCTGGAAAACAAAAGAGTTTGGGATACATTTATGTGGTTAGGCGTAGTCTAAAAGATAATTGAATCTCATTATCTCAAAGAGCACACACATTATCAAACGAACACTTGTCTATATTATTTTAAAATATATGTACTAAAATAATAATTGTTGCTAACTCTTTTCATGTATATTCAATTTCTGACAGTTTATTTTATGATACTTTTGCTTTTGTTTTCATGTTTATTATGTCAATGTCTGTGTAGCCGTACTATTGCGATTTTGTGAATTTCTTATAAAATAATGAAAAAATATCTCTATATCAGGTAAACAGTTTATTTCCTTTGTTCACCAGATCCCTCCGCTTCATCATCAGCCTTTAAATGTCCCACTAATGGGTACAGGCCTACTCTCATGGATGAGTGTACTAAAATAAACACTAAAAAAGTTATAATATCCCAAATTTGGTGACAATTTTACTATATCTAATCTAACCGAATTTGGTAGACCTAATTACCGTCTATCGGCTGTTCACAGGTTATACGTTCACGCATGCATGAAATACCGGTATTACTTGTACGGACCAATACCGAAAAACCGGTATTATCCATACAAATTAAACCGGTATTGCATGCCTTATTCACAATCAAACCGCATGTACGTTTCTGAAATATGCTATTTTCAGGTACTATAATATATAAAAATATTAAGTTATGGTTGGAGACTGAAAACCAGCGGCTCCGCTGAGTCTCAATCCATTTTACCACACTATTGTTTAAGTTTTCTTTTTTGTAATGTACACTGTAATTGTGTTGGTAAATACATTTTCTTTTATTTTATTTACTACACCATCTAAGTACCCTCATGAGTGATAGAAACCGTTACCTGCGTATTGTGAGCGTACGGGGGCGGCGGGGTGCCGGGCGGCGGCGTGCCGCGCTCCCAGCCCGAGGGCGCCCCCGCCACGCCAGGCCCGCCAGCTGCAATACACAACACTATAGTACAATAGGCTACACCAGGGCGAGGATACCGGAATTATCTCCATACAAAAATACCGGTATTTATTCCGTTCTTTTCTATCTTTGGTTTATTATTTCTTGTTTTAATCTAATAATACGAAATCATTACTTAAATACATTATTGAGGCCTACATAAAAAGCATAAAATAATTCAAAATATTGGGCTATTTCGGGGTTTTGCAAAATACCGGTTCCGAGCCCTAGGCTAGACCTAGGTAGGGGTTTCAAACTTTTTTCGCAAAGGCACACGACATGGTCGAACACTTAAGTAATCACTCAAAGAATCTGAAATTTCTTAGATTCAACGGGCCTCTGCAGTGAAATCTAACAAAAGGGCTGCCACAATAGATCAGCAATGGTCGAAGCGGCACATGAAAGGCCCAAATCCCAACAATAATAAATAATAAGTAATTTTTCTTTCTCGGCCAACGGCCCGCGGGAAGAAATCGGGAGGGCCTATGATCCGACCCATGGCACAGAATAACAATAGTACTACGTACAGAAGTCCCCTCACCGAAGTCGCTCCTACAGATGATGTGAGACACGGAGCACCCCCCCCCCCCTCCAGGACGAAAACAGATTATACGTAACTCCAACTCGACCATGTCGTGTGGCCCGCGCGACATTTTTAAAGGTGCTGTATGGCCCTCTGGGAAAAAAGTTTGGAGACTCCCGATCTATACCTTTTTAATTTGATAAAGCAAAAAATACGTGTCCCATATTTTTCCATAATAGCGTAGATATAAAATGAGGTACACAACACGGGAGGTAATAAAGAAAGCCCTCGACCGCATATTCACGTCCGCAAAACATCTGAGATCTCGGCCTTTCTTTGTATTACCACCCTAGTTGTGTAATGTACACTTACGTCTAGGCAGTCCATGGTCCAAATGCTCCGGCGAAGACTGACTCCTCACGTGCAGCACCGGGACTCCGCTTCTGTTGTCCATCTGCAACGTAACCTTCTTGTCACATACAGTTTTAGAGACTCTAGACAACATCTTCAAGGCTTTTGTCACACGACTACCAAACATTTACGATCAGAGCCCGGAATTTCCTTGACAAAACAAAAGACTGTCGCAATCAAACTAGTTTTAGGAACATTTTTCTATCGATATCGATAGCAGTATAATATGTTCTCCAAATAAAAAAAAACAACATTTTACCTGTCTAAATCTTAACCAACCTGAACATCACACCAATTACAACGAGTTTAAAAAAAAAACTCCTTTGCCATCAACTGAAGTTATACGGTCATTTAGTATACATAAATGGCCGTACAGTAAGTTCCAGCAGAAACATAGTAACTTACTGTAAGTAGGTTCTGCACAGCAGTTTTAGCGCTAATACGTCGTTTTAATTTAACCATTTATGTTGGGTAGTCATTTTCATCAGGTTATATTGGCACTTCATCATTAGCATTATGCAATACCGGTATTTTTGTATGGTGAATACCGGAATCCCGGTATAGCCATTCAAAACCGATATTGCACGACTTAGTCAAAACATTAGTTTACAAACTTTTAATTCACTTTCTAAGGATTGTTGAATGAGACCATAACGAATATCAACTTAGTTGTGGCTTATATTAACTATAAATATTGGGATCGTCTGAAATGCCAATGAAACTTATACAACTAAAAAGTATATATCTAAAGTAAGTTGTTAGTCACAAATCGACACAAATTGTTAAATAAAATCTCAAAGCAAACACACACACAAAATACAAATTTGGAAAAAACGGGTCGAAAAATATTGAAAAGTGCCAAATCGTAGGTTAAAGTGGAATAAATAAGTACAGTGTAAAAAGCTGCAGCAATTAAACGTTAAATTTTAACCTTAACCGTTCCGGTAACTGAAAACCTCCACCTTATTATTATTAAGTAATTATGAATTTGGCCCACTTATAGAGGTAGATATAAACTACAGACATAAGCTACCGAGACGGGGACTTACTAAAGCTTCTATTACCGGTATTCCGAAATTTCGGTATTATCCGTACTGAAAATACCGGTATTGAAGGCCTTAGGATTTACCAACGTATATTTAGTTAAAATTGAAAACGTCCATCGCATATTTTTAAGTTTTCTGCATCGCTCTCTGATTTCTATGTCTGAAGCTTAAATAATCAAAATGTAAGAAAGCCAAATTACACAGTAAATTAACGGATTATGTTTCACATAGATAGTTAGAAACAGGACTGCACAATAGGATGGATATAGTTGAAGGTGAATCTACTGAACACTGATGCACAATACAAAAAGTTAAATGAACTATGTCATGGTTTGTGATACTTTTTTGAGTTGTATTTTGACCAAAACATATAAAGATAGTATAAAAATAAGCAAATATGAGACTGCTTGTCTAAGTAAATAACACAAGCTTGGTACACATTCGATTATGATCATAATTAAGACGCAGAACTATCAATATGCAAAGAGCGTGAAATAATACAAAATACAACTTTTCTAAAAATTATCGTTTTATATATTCAATCAACAGAGATTTCAAGTCCTTTAAATCGTATAATATCGATCGCTCCGAGCAAATATTGCAAAACCTATTGTATCCCGTTTTTCTTGTAAATACCTATGTGAAACCGTCCATATGTTACCTGCAACGGCGGTGGCGGCACATTCACCAGCGGATAGCTCATCTGCAACGCGATGGAATTCGGCTGTGGTCCATCCAGCTCCCCGTCCAACGAATGAGAAGACATCCTCATCTTCTGACTTTCATACGACGGCATAGACTGATGCATCGGTGACCCTCTGTCTCTTTTATAGTATTGCTTATGTGCTGGTGACACTGATGAGCATGGCTTGGGTTTGGCTAAAGGATTAACGGGTCCAGGGCTTGGTGACAGAGGATTCCTCTTCGGTCGCTCTATAGATCTGGGTGGCAGCGGAGGAGGTGTCACGTTATCTAGACAAGTCGTCGGCACCATTGGGACGGTGTTATTATGAACGTGTCTTCGTTTGTTATTTGACTCGTCTGAGTTTTGTCGGACGAGAGGCGGTTGGTTTTCCTGCTGGCCCTTATTGTTTTGCCTAGTCCGTAAGTTTCTTAAGCTTTGTCCGGTTAGATTGCTTAAGGATCTAGGCAATCCGCTAAGGAAGCTGGTGGAGTTTGGCGGCGGGGAGCCGGTTTTGTCGAGGTTGGTCTTGGTGCGCGCGAGGCGGGGCGTGGCCGGAGGGTCCGCCATCGGCTACAGAAGTATGGTGTTAATTACGAAGCGTGGGAACATTGCACTATTGTGGTTGTGCTGAGATACCGAATAAATACCAGAATTGCTTGGGCTTTTAGATATCTTAGTAAATTAAAAAGAGACAAATCGTTTTGAAAGGCAAATGTCTTAAACAACTGACATCAGATGCGCTGAAAAATTCAAGGTTAAACATTTCCACAGAATGCTACTAGAGCTGCTACATGGGCGTTCTAGAATCATAACGCTACTAAAGCCTACATAGCCAGAGTATCACTCATATATATGAGAGTGACTGTCTGTACTACTTTAACGTGTTAATTCTAAATATATACGCATGTATATAAGTAATAGACAAAGTACTCATCGTATGAATTAAGGAGTATACATAGTAAGATATTTTAAAGGTCAATTCTGGTATCTCCACACAAGTCTAAAGATAAAGAGAATATATGTGTACTGAGAATAGTGCAATGTTTGTACAGTTACAACCTCCCCCACATCGTGAGGCGAAAGCTTATTCGTTAATGTCGGTTTCTATGCAAGTTTGCTTCGTTATTATTCGTTATTAAACAACATTATGTAAATATTTTATAACTAACCCATAAGCGAATAATTTTCCTACATTAGAAAATGACCCATATTCATTTTATCCTAATAATGTAAAAATAACAGAAACTTCACTTATGACATCACTGCGTTCTTCATGTATAATATTAACCTGAATCCAAGCTCCTCAAAAATATGACAACAAGAATCTACAGTTAAATTTTCCTATGTTATTTTAAGCTGCAAACCAGTTTATATCCTACCCTTGCGATGCAGTTTTTTTTGCGAAAGCTGGTGTTTCTTTCGTCAATCCTAGGTATTTTTTTTTATTAGGTTACATTACCCTTGGCATTTTCCGCCCATTGTGCGGACAGAAAACGCCACTTCCTGATCAAGAGAAGACCTAAAATTATGCACACACCACTGATGATAATAAAGAAAGCACCAGACCGTAAAAAAGGTGCATCGTGAGGGTATAAATTTGTTCACCGATTGAGACATCCAATAATAATTGGACTGTGAATAAAACAGTATCAGAAGTTGTTACCTATTTTAGAAAAGCTTCAATGCACCCGTTTTTACCCATAGAATCAAAGACTAGTAACCCCTATTAATTCTAATCTGTCATCGAGTAAATAAATTTATTGGGCTTCGAATACCGCTATTTTGTTAAATAGCTATAACTGCAATACCGAGTATCCCAGAATGCGTACTTAAAATACCGGTATTTTGAGTATAACTAATACCGGTATGGCAGTTTTCATACTATAAATACCGGTATCGGAAGCCTTAGTAAATATACAAAGCTCTACAAATAATCACTGAAGTGTCTTCGACTACAAAATGCTCCCCTAAAGTTCCTGAAAAGTCGTCCAGCGACCGTTCTCAAAATCCAAGTCACTCAAAAACACCCCTTAGCCTAGGATAGCACCCGAACGTCACAGAACAAACATGCACAGAAGCGACACTGACATGGGACCAACATGAACCACAGAGTTATTGACCGATGTCGACCCGGTTAGGAGTTAGATGTACCGTGTTACGGTGAATACACTTTCGCCTCGTTTTGGGCACAAAAAATTGTTTCAATCCGCAATGTATCATAGTCTTACCGTAAAAGATAGTCTAGATAAGTTAAGCGACAGCTAGACAGCCGCGGTATAGCGATTAATTTTACAAAACCGAAGGCAAGAGTCATAAAAGAGTGCTGCTCACAAGCGCGCGTTTCACGAAGCTAAAAGTTACTATTGTAGAAGTCTAAACTAGCAACATTGGTCAAATACTTAGATTCTAAACTTTTAACTTGTATCTTCGTGAATGTAAAACCATTGAATGAAAAACTAAATGATATTGTCTTCGGTTTTCGCGTTTTATTACTATGAAAAACTTATTAAAACGTCATCTAGTGCCATTATTTTCTTAAAGTTTCTGTTAAACTCTCGCCATTACTTAGAAGTCTCTTTAGGTGCATATCACAACACGGATGGAATTTTACATATGAAAATTATGTGTCAATTTTGTGAGCCCAAAAATAAAACATTTTGTGATGCTGAAATAATAATAAATGGCTGCAACATAGTGATAAAAATCTATTAAAATACGTGAGCAAAAATGGTCTACTCAATGCAGTATTATTTACTGTGGAATTTTGTACAATAACGTGAATTTGCACTTGGATAAATTTCTGTGCGTTCTTTAGATTTGTACAACAAGCAAACATTGAATGGACAAAGTAAAAACATATCTTGCGTTCTCTTGTGACAGTTCCTTATTATCTACACCATACGGTCTAAATTTGAGTTGGGTCGTATGGTATAAGACGTAGGTAGTCTGTCACAGTAAATAAATGCTTCGAACCTTAGGGTTCCCAATACCAGCATCTTTGTAATACCGGTGTCCCGGTATGCATACTAAAGATATCGGTATTCAAGTATCGATAATACCGGTATCCCAGTATGCTTAATTACGTACTAATACAGCATTTTATTTTGGGTGATACGTGTACCACGTACGTTGACTAATAATACCGTTATTTTTAGTTTGATACCGGTATTCCTGTCTGCATACTGATAAAAACCAGTAATTTTGGGTATGCTTAATACCGGTACCACGTATGGTAAACAAAAAACAGTTATATTTAGTATAGTTGATACTGGTACCAGGCGCACTTACTAATACCGGTATTATCAGTATTATCAATACCGGTATCACCATTTTGTCACCATAAATACCGGTATTGGAATTAGTAAATATACATTGTATATGCGAGTGTACCTGTCCAGCGGTGATGGTGTCGATCTCGTGCTGCAGGGTGCCGCAGCGCTGCTCGGAGGACTCCAGTTGCGCCTGCTTCCGTACGTCAGGCACTTTGGAGAGCTCGTCTGCAATATAACAAGCAATGTGTTTATGTCACGGATCGTTACCGGTATTCATTAGAATTAAAATATCTTCCTTAATTTGCAACATTTCCTTGACTTATATGATTTCAATTTAGGTAGCATTATTATACTATGATATAAATTAAAGAAATAAAATATTCAATAACAAGCGACATACCGAAATTTATTACCGGTATTTTTGTATGAAAATAATACCGGTATACGACCGAGACCAGTGGAAATGACACTTCCGCACGTGTATCAAACGACATTTTTAATGCAATTGCGAAAAAAATACAATGAAACGAAAACATGGCACCGGTTGTCACCATTCAGCCAAATCAAAAGAAACGATGTTGGGAAGAAACATACAGACTTTAATTGAAATTAAACATGAAAAAGCAAGAATAGTACATCACACAACTAGGGTGGTAAGGTAATACAAAGCTGCTGCGAGCTGCAAGCGAGGGACGTAAATAAGCGATCGAGGGCTTTCTTTATTACCTCCCGTATTATGTACATAAAGTGTGTGGCATAAGGTACAATTCTTTCTTTCTTTTTTTAAATGGCGTATTAATACTGGCTGTGTTTGTGAGAAATAAATAAAAAAAAAAAAATAAGACTTACTGCGCAGTTCGCGGATGTACTTCTGTTCCTGCTCGAGCATGAGCCTCATCGTGTGCACCTTCGACACTTCCAACTGCCGCTGCTTCTCCGACTGGAATTCATATTCAAATATTCATAAATAATAAGAACAAGACAACGGCACGTCGAGGATCCGTAAAAACATAGAGATCCAGGAGCTGGTGGCCGAACCCAACATCATCGGCGTAACAAAATCAATTCGGTCGCCTACTCCGAATGGGAGAGGATCGTGCGGCCCAGAGAGCGTACGTGGGACGACCGACTGGTCGCCGCCCGGTCGGCCCACCCAGGTACCGCTGGGAGGACAGTGTGCAGGCGCATCTGCGATGTCTTCCGGACAGATGACGTGCTCTCGTTTCGAAGGCCAAGACCCTCTTTGGGTCCCTGAGCCAAGTTAGTTAGTTAATAAGAACAAGGAAGAGGTCGATGGATTGTGTGAGAGATATGGCTATGAAGGATGCACACGTTGAGATGCCGAGTGACAGAGGCATTGAAGAAGACATGCTGCGCCGACCCCAAACGAATGGGACAAGGGCAAGCGAAAACGTAATAAAATGATACAAGCTTTTATTGCCTACTATACTTTTTATATATTCGCAAACTACTTGTCAAAACTAATCAAATTAGCCCGCACACGGTGCATCAATCTTACGTAATTTAGATGATCATATGGCTAGGGCATGCAATAGGAGCACTCCATGAAAATATTTCGTAAGGGACACTACCGTTTTAATACTTTCGAGACATTAATTCAATAACGAAGCTAATTATCAGCATTGTAATATCATAACACGGCTTTAAGATTGGTAGTATTTCTTAGCAGCTAAACCGTTTTATTAGGGTAGCTGCCATAGCGTTTCGTACGGGACAAAAAGTTGATGTTTTCATGGAATGCTCCACTGCTGTGATGCTGTTTTTTAATACCGGTATTGCATGCCCCACCTATGGCCAATTGGCCACCTACCGACTCCATCATCAATCCAGCTCCATGGTACCATATTTTTGCTACCAAATTGGAGCCCAGTCGAACGTTAGGAAGTGCTTCTAATTCAGCTCAATAAAATGATTTCTAAATTAAGTTACATTAAAATAATCGTTTATCTATCGCAAGCGCAGCAATATTATTTTATTACAATAGGCGTAACCGCCTGGCCACGAAGGCCATAGGTGGGAGCGAGAGACTGCGCTCCGACCTCCCGCTCCCACCTATAGGGAACGAGCACGACGACGGTGCTGCCAACTGGTGCCGCCAAACTAAATCATGTACCCTCTCATGCTGGGGCCACATTAACGAAAACGCCGTTAATAACGTTAATTTATCGCGTTGAAGGACGATTAACGTCAGTGTAGCTACAAATTACTATATTTGACATTGACACTTAGATATTGACATTGACAGCTTGATTTGACAGGGGTTATAGTTTCCTTTATTGTCCACCCGTGTCTCTTTTGTCGTTTAGTGCTGCCATCTATAGTTCGTGCACGTTCCCTATATAGCCGCCGCAGCCCCTGTTTAGGCCCCCACCTAGCCCCATACCCAAGTAGCACACAGGCTGTAAAACAGCTTATACAGCTCTTATAGCGCCTAAATTGGAGTTATAATAGCCGTATAAGCTTTTATACAGCTTGTGTGCTACTTGGGTACTTTCGAGGTAGGCCGGACAAGGTCACAGTCGACACTCGAGGGTGGTCCGGCTAGCGACCTGGTTCGACCCCAGGGAACGGCCGACCACACGGTCCGACAATCGCTATGCCCGGGAATGGGTTGCGACTTTGTCCGTTAAAAAAAAATGCGGGGAGATGACGATGGTGACTAACCGACCTTTGTCACAGTAAAGTACCTACAGATGATGTGAGACACAGAGCCCCCCCTCCAGGACGGATTATTTATACCATGACCATGTCATGTGGCGACATTTTTAAAGGTACTGTATGGATGGGCCTCTGGGAAAAAAGTTTGGGGACCCCTGTTATAAAGGATTGCCATAAATCAGGATTTGTCCCGCTGTTTTATTTAATTTAATATGGCAACCCTATGGGACAGCGTCTCAAACCAAATGTTATCATAGGCATATCCTTCAATCCTCCTCCAAACGCCTATAGTATAACACGTCTTATACATTATGAATTACTCGCTACCAGTGGCGTGGCGTCCATATAACCCGATTCCCACCGGCTTGCCTATTTTAAAGCATATACCTACTACTCCTGAAAAAAAGAGTCATCCAAATCTGCTCCGGCTTCACTAAGAATATATGTGACGCCACGCTACTGCTCGCTACATAGCTACATAATCGTCACATAAGCGTCGCAGGTTCAAGGCGCTATTTACACAGGTGTAACACTCGCAAATGGTCCAAGGGTACGGTCAACAAATACATACGATTTTGTATCTTATGCCTTTTTTATTAAGGTCTATTTTGTTAATTTGAGCCGCCAGCTGATCGAATGTATTGCTAAGAATATTGAGAGTATGATACAATGCCATACATGTATATAGCAAAAGTTAACACCTTTATTTTTACCCGACTGCGGCGAAGCACAAAGGACGGTAATATGTTTGACATGTATGTATGTATGTATGTCCGTTCCTGTGTCCGCTCGTAACTACTCAACGGCACAACCGATTTTGATAAATGATACATCATTGGATTCGTCTTGATGGCGCGAGTGTCACTGGGTATGAAGTTCGTTAAAACAAACAAAATGGCGGATTTTATGCACTTTTAAAGTGCACCGCGGTCGGCTTTTTTTTAGTAAAAATATTTATTTGTTCTATATACACTAAATCGATAGACAACGTGTCGCTGTGACAACTGCTGTACCTACAGAAATATGTATATCGAGGTAGAAGAACTAGAAGGAAAAAGTGTATGTAGGTACCTCGCGTGCTAAAAAGAAGTGGCGGGCCTACTTTGCACTCCGTTAACTTCAGTTGCCGTCAATATTATTATCAGATTTGAAAATCTGATAATAATGGTATCATTAATTGTTCTAATACCACCAAATTAAATGGAAATTGCATGTGCTATCACTAAATTACACTTTTGGCGTCAAACGCCCCCCATACAAATCGACGAACTATTTCCTTACACTAAAATCAGTACAGCTGAATTATAACTACTATAAAATATAACTATAAAATACCCTATAGTCACTATAGGGTATAGTATAGTGCTAGAGGTAGAGTGAGATCATCAGGAATCTCCCTGATAAGCGCACCCCGAGTACCTATCAGTGTGCAGTATTATCGGTGACAATGACTCACATTGACGGGCAGCGGCGCGGTGATGGGCGTTTTGTGCCGCGACGTGTTCTGGTGGACGGTGAGCACTGCTGTCGCGTTCGCTGAAACGTGCAAATCAAGGATTTAGTATGATTAAGATTCAATTATTTTGAGAATACACTATCTCCCATTCATAATTAATTCAAGGTTTTCGAATCCAACATAGAAAAGGCTAGACATGCAACATCCGTTGTATGGACCCAGAAAAGTGGTATCGAGTGTATTTATCAAACAGCCAAATAAAATTATTCCAAAATAAGGGGAACCCTGTGGCAGCTATGTCGATTACCTTCGTTCTTTTTCGAATTTCCTAATTTCTGATTCGATCACGTAATGAGACTCCGAACTCTGGAGAGAGCTAGTCTCCATGGCGCGTTACGTTAAGCCACTCCAACTTGGTTCATAATGCTTAACACATTCGGACCCGGTAACTTCAATTAAGCGTTAAGCCTACATACTTATTCGACGTCTATGTAAGTTGCGCGCCTGAAAGTGTTAATAGTCAAAGACCACGCTCCGACTCTCCTCTCTGGTTATCAGAGTCCGTTACTCACCTCGGATCATCATAACGACTTGTTGATGCGTGTGGTGGTGCACGGGCACGCCGTCGACGCGCAGGATGCGGTCGCCGGCGCGGAGCCCCGCGCGCCATGCCGCGCCGTGCTCTTTCACGGATTGCACGTATACAGGGTTGTCGCCTGGAACGTCAACAAACAACATTTTAGAACAGGGAATTTTAAGGAAGCATTATCTTCTACTCTGGCGTAAGTATTGAGGGTAGTTAGTAGATGTTTGCTTGGTCTTTTTATGAAATGTTCTCTAGTCACACTTATTCGAAATAGGTATCCGAGATCTATATACCAAGGGCTGTAACTTACCAGACACTTTCATACCATATCCGTGGCCGTTGCAGACAACCCTGGCTAATTGGTTCCCCGGGGAGCTACACAACGCTAGGCCTTACCCGCGCGACGGTGAGGAAGTGAGACGTCTGTTTGGAGTAAAGTGGCAACTTACTGGACACTTTCATGCCATGTCCGTGGTCGTCGCAGACAACCCTAGCTACTTGGTTCCCCGGGGAGCTACACAACGGTAGGCGTTACCCGCGCGACGGTAAGGAATCGAGACGCCTGTGTTGGCGTAAAGTGGCAACTTACCGGACACTTTCATGCCATATCCGTGGTCGTCGCGGACGACGGTGACGGTGAGCAGCTCGTCGCCGCCCGGCGAGCCCGTCCCGCCCAGCATCACCTGGAAACCACAAAACATATGTCAGTTATTGGAAAAACTGTTAAGTGTGGACAGTTGGCTCCGTCAAACAGAGGCATGGTCGAACTGGTCATATAGTCGAGGGAGCTCTGGCCAGCCGTACCCTACTTAAATAGAATCCTGAAGTTGATAGCAGACCGACTTGACTCGTTCATTCTTAGTCGATTTATCGAGCTGCACGTTGCAAAATGTGCGACTCAATAAAATATGAAAATCCTGTATCTGAAGCAGTGGCGTGGCGTCAAAAAAGTAGGGTTGCCATCCGTCCGGGTTTTCCCGGATGAGTCCTAGTTTAGAGAGCGTCCGGGGAACGTCCGGGCGGGGTTTAATTTGCAGTAGGGTTTGCTATTCGCGGCCCGCAGTTCCTAACCATAACCCATAGTATTTTCAGACGTATCGATAAGATCCAACTAAACCGACACTGAGCTAAGGGTTTAATAGGACGCCTTGTCCTTATCGCAGGGCACAATTTAAAGTTACTGGATTATAAAAGTAGCGTAAAGTTTTGACTCTTCTAAGAACATTACACGCTTTCCTAGTCTTTAAGACAGCTATTTGTAGTATAGCGGGCTCTAAACACAGAAAAATCAAATTGCCAGCGTTCTACCTTCTAAAACCAGGCTAAGTCCGGTCGCTTATCAGATTTGGCGGCTAACTTATGCAAATAGGACAACGCCTCCACACAAAGGAAAAAGATCACAACTATGTATGACCCCTGCATGGCTTTGCGACCGTTTGTAGTTGAGAGATGCATTGGCACGAAAACCCAACCTCATTAGGCAAGCTGCATACTAAGATATCAATCCCAGTAGCGCATTTAAAGACTCTGTCGCAGTATCTAACTAAACAGTACTGTGGTAAACACATCACATCATCCGCCTATAAAAGATGGAAAAAATCTATGGGCCCTGGAGAGGAACTGCCTTAAATCCTTTAGTTAGCAAATTTTACTGAAAGGAAACATTCCTTTATTTTTAAAAATAAACAAAACTGCATTAAAACATTTTCTAAAATTCGCTTGTCTCACCTGGGAATCGAACCAGCTAAAAATTCAAAAAATAAGCACTCACTATTTTATTCCACTAAACGATAGGATTATTGATCCGGATAAAATCTCTCTAATAAACAAGTTAAAAAGATCGTGAAATCTATCATTAATTTTATTTTACCATCAATATCAATACAAAGGCCCAGAGAATTTAAAAAAAATCTATGAATGCTGATTTGTTTCTTTATAAAAATAAAATAATAAGCACAATGAGTTAACTGATTTAAGGTAGTTCCCCTCCAGGGCGCATAGATTTTTTCATCACACTTGCTCGAAAATGGTGTCATTACACGTAGGTTCTGCGGGCCGTAAATGGCCTATTACGCCCTAGGGCGTAATGGTTTTCTTTTTAAATTTGAAACGCTGGTTTCGTTTCACTCTTATTTGTCATGATCAAAGGAAACGCCAACTTACTTTTTTAACTTTTATCACTGAAATATTCATTTAAAGATAACTGTAATTGCAAATACATATAAACACATATTTCGGTAACATTAATTAAATGTTTAAATAATGTATTTTTTTATTTTGCAAATATAAAATCAACTAAAATGGCCGTTACCGCTATGGTTTCCGAACGTGACTTGACGTTCGCATTATCTATGGACATATGTGACAAATGTCACTGTCTGTTTTAATATTTTCTTGTCATACTGGGTCGAAAAGCAAGGTTATTTTATTAAGATTTCCTCACAAGTGTGATGAAAAACATTGTGTGTGCCACGGGCGGTAAAGGAATTACAAACTCGTGTTATTAAAGCCCTCGGTTTCACCTCGGGCTTATAACAAACACTCGTTTGTAATTCCTTACTTACCGCCCTTGATACACAATGTACTATTTCCACCCTGTATATGTCCCACTGCTGAGCGACGCTCATAGACGAGAGTGAATGGGGTGTAGAGTCCTCACGCTACCCACTGCGGATTGGGGAGTTCACATACACCTTTGAATTTCTTCGCGGGTGTATTCAGGTTTCCTCACGATGTTTTTCCTTCACCGAAAAGCTAACGGTACAATAATATTTCGTACATAAGTTCCGAAAAACTCATTGGTACTAGCCAGGATTCGAACCCTCCGCTCTGTACGTAGCCTATTACTTATTCTGTGAATAAGGCACCTTTTGTGGGAACTACAACTACATATTTCATCATTACGGGTGCAAACTGCAAACGCACAAGTAAACATGTTGTCGTTATTGTATAACAACATCACCAGATCGTGCTCGTTTCGCAGTCAGTTTATCTTATCATTTATCAATTTGCGTAACTACGCGATTGAATGAAGCATCGTTTTGCAATTGATTGATCAATGGTCGCTTATTGGAATATTGTTATTTTTGTTTTTAATTCCTGTCTAGCACATGTGAGAAAAAGTTATGGTTGGTATATATGTCGCAGCCAACTGGTTTAATTAGCCATTTGATTAACTGCCTAGCATTTTCACTATGACCCGCTACGCGGGGCTTCTATTTCTGCTCTGAGGGACACAAGCTGACTAACAAACCTAACCTAAAATTTAAAGGAAAAGGCTAGGCAGCTAACCAAATAGCTAATTAAGCTAGTTGGCGGCGACATATACAAGGTGAAATCTTTTACGTGATACAAGATAATTAAATCTCAATCTATCCATGATTTTGAACAACTTTTACTATGGGATCAACTTAGTAAATGCAAAAAAGTCAGCTTTGACTGATCACCGCTTTGTATATGAAGAAGTTACAGCCGCTATTATCCAAAATAATGTTAAATTGGTTACAATACATCATCATTAGTCCAAAGTCCACAAATAGCCCCTCCCCTAACTTAATTAGGTGTCAATGCTACTAACCTCTCGTGCGGACAGACAAAGCACAGGTAAAACACTGTGACCAGTTGTTTGACAAAAAAGCACCGCAATTTATGATTATAATAATTAATGAGCGTTGTGGTCAATAATGGGAAAAGTGGCTGGAAGACGAGCTGTCGGGCGCAGGAAATCATGGCTACGAAACATCCGGGAATGGACCGGAGTAACCAGTGCAGCGGAGCTTTTTAACCTCGCCAAAGACCGAAAGAAATATGCGGAGCTGACGACTGCCAACCTTCACTTGTTGGAGAGGCACTATAAGAAGAAGTGGTCACTTTCCATAAGAAGAGATGAAAAACACAATGAATTGCGATTAATCAAAAATACAATGAGCTATGGTAGCCGGGTAGTTCGGACATGCGCCTTTCAAGAAGAGCTCGTGGGTTTGAAGCCTGGCTCGCACCAATGAGTTTTTCGGAACTTTTGTACGAAATATTATCATAAAAATGCATACCAACATCCGCGAAGATATTGAAAGGTACCTATATATGGAGGAGACTACAGCCCATTTGTTCTCATTTATGAAAGTAGGCCTGTGCCCAGTAGTGTAGTGGGACGTATATAGGCTGATGATGATGATGAAAAATACAAATGCATTGAAGAGACATGGGTATGAAACACTTAATTGGGATGTTAGTGATTTTAAGTTTAGGGGTTTTTTGTTACCAAAAGCTCAATACCAATTGAATGCATCGAGATTAATTTTGATTTTGATATAGTAATAAGTCTTGGATTGAAACATAGGATACTTTATGTCCAGGTAAGAGGGAATAACGCGGGCGAAACCGCAGGTAAATGCTAGTTAAACATAAATCATATAATAAATTTACACAGAAAAAGCATATACAAAAGTGAACTTCCTACAAACATTTCTTCCAGTTAACCTTACATAGAGCACCGACGTTTTTACAAAGTCAATATACTGCTCGCTATACATCAACTGCGCACAAACATAACAGGAAGCACAGAATATGCTCCAAATGCAATAAAACTACAAACCAAACCAATTCGAGTCTTATTTTCATAACACTAGAGTCCAAAACACTACGGCTACTCTAGTAAATACGGGCGGCGAATATTTATTTTACTTGTGCAACTGTTTCCCATGCTGTGATAATAAAATTTCATCGTGAATATTTCAGTACGGTAATTCAAGACTTCGGCAATCTCGCCTCAAATATAATTAGACCCGTGAGCCAACTAGTAATAACAGTGATCACCATGAATGAACTACTAATAACAGAGATCAGGAGTGAAAATATGTCGGCAAATCCGTTGCTTCCACTTTGGCAGTAGAAGGAAATTACTGTAAAAGTTTATGTCAAAAAAAACCGAACTATACTCTGTACTTTTAGGTATTTAAAGAAAGGTAAACAAAAAAAACCACGTGACACGGGTCGGTCAGCCAGTGGTATTGTGCCACAGATACAAAATGTTACTTTGATTGGCTGAACGACCCGAGTTTGCGGTTGAGGCACTGATCTACCTCTAGCACAACTGTGACACGCGACTCTTTGTCGCATGACAAATTCTACCTATCTCTTTCCAATCAATTTAGTGTGACAGTGATAGGTGATGCTTCGTCGCGCGAGAAACGAAGTCGCGGCCAGTGCTAGACCAGTGGTTCCGAACCTGGGGGTAATTACCCCTTTGGGGTAAAATTAAGTTTTCTCAGGGGTAATACTCATTATTAAGTCGTTTTTCAGAGTACTTTCATATACTTGTTTATATTACCTATTATTTGGAGGGGTAATAAATGATTACCCCTCCAAAAAATAGGTAATATATTAATTAATACTAACGCAGGGCAGCTTGTGGCGAGCTGTTGGGGAGTAGCGACCCCACGTACCCGAGTGCTCCGGGGGGTCCTTAGGGAGGGTCATGGGATTTAGTGAAAGGACCTCCGCCTCTGGCTTGCCTTATCCGGCCGTCCAGAGTGGAGTCGCGAGAGCTATATGCTCCAGGCGTGGAAGTGATAAAAGGCATAACGCCGCGAGTACCCTCGGAGAAAGCGCAGCACACCTCTCGACACCCTGCAGCCCTCGGCAGCGGTGTTGCCCCTGGGCCATTGCTCATAATGTCGCTATTTAACAGGGGCCCATCAGCGGAGGGCAAGTCACGGTCTGTCGGTGCCGCGAAAGCCATGAGACACTTTTCCTGACAGGCGCCGTCATGTCTTGATCCATAGCCCAGTATCTAGTCCATAATTACACCACCATAACCCAGTAAATTTAGATTCCATCAATCAACAATAGTCCTTGCATCTGGCGGGGGCTGTCTCTGCGTGCGTCCCGTGACACGGGCAGGGACAGCATCCGCTGGGTGTACACGTTGCCTTTCATTAAATTGTCGAAAGGGCCTCTACGCGTTGGCTTCGGCTCCGCGCACGCCTCCCAAAGGGCCGGGACACTATTGTCTCGTGTACGGGAAAGACATACCTAATAATACAAATCTAGAGGGGGCCTGTGGGTAATGTGGCAATAAAGGCTAGGAACCACTGTGCTAGACGTACTGGAAAGGTTGATCGATCACATTATACCTCGTCAACCTGCAATAAACTGTTACTCGCCCAATGTCTTCTCACTTACTCGCCGGCGACTGCCTAATCTCTTTACGGTTCTTACTGCCTTGTTGATTTGCACAGTATATAAATGGCGTCACAGTAAATATCCTCTGGCACCCGTCGGCATTGTGACAGCGTGACGCCGAATGTTATAAACATTTCCCGGATCCATTATTGTTAGGTAATGGTTGGCCGGTTTACGATTTGCACGAGTTACCTATACGACCCACCACGTTAGACGAATTAGAATGCATATAAATAACTACTCGGAACCGGTATTTTGCAAAAAAAACCCGAAATAGCCCAATATGAGTTATTTTATGCTTTTTATGTGACACCGAATGGACCAATGTCACTTAATCAAATTTTAACAAAGTTATGAATGAACCAGCCTTATCAACGTTTTCCTAATGATCGTTTACGCACACTAGCTAATGGCAGAAACAACACATTTGGTAATGTCAGCTTACTCCCGGTCAACTCATTCAATGATTTTGACAATAGCTACAGAATAAGTAAGTACAGAAGCTTCTCTCTCTAACAAGACTGTCGTTCGTGTCCGACCCGGACGGAACGCACCGCATCCGATCGTTTCTCTCTATCGCATGACGCGTGTTCTTTCTGGTCGCTGGCTAAGCCCTTCCGGAGGGGCAACATTTGGCACTAGTTCACTAGCGGTCTAGCCCTTAACTTGACAATGTGCACCACAGTTCACAAATTCTTTGGCCATCTTTTTGTATTTTTTTCCAACTCCTATCGCACGTTACTGTCGAATCCCGGCGAGTCTTGAATTGTGGACCTTCTGTATTTTTTGCGAAGTTAAGGCCTAGAGTCCGATTCTTCAGAACTGTGCAAAGAAGTAACCAAGTTTCTAATCCCATGATGAACCTTTTATGCTGAAAGTGGCTATTTCCTAAAAAAGAAGAAGAAAGAAAGAAAATAAAGAAATAAATGTATTTTCTTTCTTTCTTCTTCTTTCTTCCTGATTAATAAAACAACTGAAGACAGATTCAACACAACTTTGGCAATTTTTGAACTATGGTGGTATTACTATATTCAACAGGGAATATTATAGAGAAGTATTTTTAGTGACCGAATGAGCGAAGCGAACGAAGCTCTGATTCAGCTTAAGGTGGGTTTAGACCAAACGAATTCTAACACATTCTAACCCCACTCTACCAAATTATTTGTGTGTACACAAAGAATTTGGTAGAGTGGGGTTAGAATGTGTTAGAATTCGTTTGGTCTAAAGTCTAAACCCACCTTTAGGCAAAAATGCTCTTCCCTTCTACAGGTCGCTTTTCTCAGGCGATTCTCGTGAAATTTTATGAGCGGTTAGTTAATTATATGGATTTGACTACTAAATTTTTGGAAAATAAAAAAAGACAGAGCCTTGGTTAACAATCTCGTGAAGTCTATACAACTCATAGAGCCACTTCTTTTAGATCATACAGAAGCATTTCTTTATCGTCACAGTAAACCGAAACTCCTCCGAAAGAAAATTTTTACTCGCTAGAGGCAATGACCACTCATACACACATCGTCATAGTGTGACGCGATAAATTATGATTCCCTCATAATAGCAAAAAACTCGATCGAGTATGACATCACCGCTACGGTTCAGATTAGCCAGGCGAATATAGCTTTTAACCAGTTGACTTAAGGTCTTTACCATGACTTGTTCTTTTGTCCTCAAAAGGACGTAAGTCGCTTACTTTTTCTACCCAAGGGACTGACTTGACTGAGTTTTGAAATTTTATTAAATGAGTCACCGTGTGGCGCTCGCGCTATCTTTATGTGGGTTTGATAGCCCCGCTCTCTGCGTGTACGCATTGCTAAATTCAATGAGGAAAACCAGGAATGAAATGCCTTATTCCACTCCAAAATTATGCCAAACCAAATCATTTATTTCTGCAAGTAGGCCTCAAGGGCTTTTTTACATGTCTGATTCTATTGGCGCTTCGAAAAATTACCGGAAGGAACTCACTTCCTGTTTTCAAAAATAATAAGAGTTACAACCAAACGAAATTCTATTTTCGATTAGTATTTTTATGGCACGATTTTACGGCAGATATCGAAAATAACTGGCCAAGAGCATGTCGGACCATGCTCAGTGTAGGGTTCCATAGCCGTAACTATAAGGTAAAAAATACGATGTTAAAAAAGTATAACAACAAAAGATCGTATCTTCATAGCAATTACGTCCTTTTGTTGAGAAGCGCAGTTTATCGGCAACAACAACAACTCAAAAACGGTTAATTCCATCTTGTTGAAAATAATTTTCGTGGAAAGTATTAATTAAGCGTTACCTTCGTGATTTTTTTCATATTTTTCGGACACACGGTTTAGAAGATAGAGGGGGGGGGACACAATTTACGCAACTTTCGGAGCGATTATTTCCAAATGTATTCACTTAATCAAAAACATTCCTTTGAAACTTTATAGTGTATTTTAAATTTTGCTGAAAAATTTTTTTTTTTAGCTTCTGTATAACATGTATGGAGTGCCCCCCCTAAAAATATTTATTTTAGTTGTTTAACTACCAAATTAAGTAGCGGCTTCTACAAGACACCTATATTCCAAATTTCATCGATATCCAATATGTAGTTTTTGAGTAAAATGCCTGTGACATACGGACAGACAGACGGACGGACACGATGAAACTATAAGGGTTCCGTTTTTGCCATTTTGGCTACGGAACCCTAAAAAGACATGAAATTGATGACCATTTCTAAATTTATGTACGGTTTCAGGGAAATTTGAAAAAAAGTTATCGACGAAATGAAATTACGATGATAAGCAACATTCAATGAAACGCTGACAGACGATCTTTTATGCATAAATGCGATTGTATGTAAGTAAGTGTTCGCTGCGCAAATTACCCTCCTTAACGACGCGCGGTCGGGTAAAAATGGCCGTCTGTGTTGCTTTAGGGGTCATCCACAAGTTACATCACACTTTTTTAGGGAGTTTTAGACCCCCCCATCCATGTCACAATTTTTCCTAACATAGGTATTCCATCTTTTTAATATAGGCCATCACATTTGGCTAGCTGGACTCCCCCTCCCCCTACGCGTGTAATGTAATATGTTGAATTGTTAATGACCCCTTAAGTTATGAGCAGACCTATTGATAGTGTACGTTTCGCTTACACCACCGGTCGGCAACCTTTTAGCAGCCAGGGGCCACATAGAAGCTAACGAAATTGAAGCGGGCCGCACTTTGTTAATAATTTGTGATTTTATACAATTCTTAATATAGCGACCTTTACATACAAAAAACCAGGGAGGCTCGCGGGCCGCAACTGAGCTGTTCACGGGCCGCAGGTTGCCGACCGCTGGCTTACACCGACGAAAATCTACCTATACATTTTCGAGCACCCAACTGTATGCGCTATTGTGCAAGTTGCCCACGGCATCGGAAATCGGAACGTCCCCGGACATTGGAGATAGCGCACCGGCGTCGCAGCGTCTGGGCCCACGATCGATGCCCGGACAGTCTACCCGGTGCATTGTATGTTAATGTGGAATTTCGGGAATGGAACAATGTAACCACGTGGCGGGAGGTTGCGGTGCCTAATAGGAAACACAATAACTTTAGTAGCCTTGGGCTAATACGTGCATAATTTTTGAATGCGATATTTTTTTCATCACACTTGCTCGAAAATGGTGTCATTACACGTAGATTCTGCGGGCCGGAAATGACCTATTACGCCCTAGGGCGTAATGGTTTTTTTTTTTATTTGAAACGCTGGTTCTGTTTCACTCTTATTTGTCATGTTCAAAGGAAACGCCAACTTACTTTTTTAACTTTTATCACTGAAATATTTATTTAAAGAGAACTGTTATTGCAAATACATGTAAACACACATACCGGTAATAGTTATTAAATGTTTAAATAGTGTATTTCAGTATTGCGCAAATATAAAATCAACTAAAATGACCGTTTTAGGTCTTTACCGCTATGGTTTCCGAACGTGACTTGACATTCGTATTATCTATGGATATCACATGGATATAGTATGTCACTTTCTGTTTTAATATTTTCTTGTCATACTGGGTGGATTAGTAAGGTTATTTTATTTAGATTTCCTCACAAGTGTGATGAAAAACATTGCGTGTGCCACGGGCGAAAAGTGGCGAACCTTTTGATTCCACGGTTGTACACACAGCCTCGATAGTAGTTCAGTAAGGCTGACTGTACCTCAACACACGCGTGCCACATTGTTATCACGTGTTTTACAAACCGTAGTAGTGTCGGTTATGAAAGTCGCCATCTTTGTTATCATAACACTTTCATTCACTTCGAGGCGTGGCGTAGAGGCGAGCAGTGATGATTTGCTACTGATACTTATGCCTTAAAATGTTGACCAAATTTAACTTAGAATAAGGCTGCGTTTCTACCAGAGCTCAGCGAGGTAGCGGAGCGGTGTGCGAGGAATAAATCCACCAATCAGCGTGCCTAACGTCGCTCAATGAGGCCCAGCATTGGTGGTTTTTTAGGGTTCCGTACCAAAATGGTAAAAAAGGAACCCTTATGGTGCGACTCTGTCTGTCTGTCTGTCTGTCCGTCTGTCACAGCAAGATATCTCAAGATCTACTGATGCTATCGACTTGAAATTTGGAATAGTGTTAAGAACCGCTAACCCGAGCTTATGGGATGTAAAAAAAGTCTTGTAACTTTTTTACTTTCTTTTTAAAGGGGTCCGTAATGAGACTTTGAAAATTGAAATTAGGGCTATTATATCGAGTGGGGTATCAAATGAAAGGGCTTGATTTGTAGATTAAAACACTATTTTTGTATTTTTTTTTAAATAAGTAGTGTTTGATTTATGGCGAAAAACGTTAAAAAAAATACCATTCCCCCCCTATTATCTTCGAAGTTACTGAACAGAAAAATCTGTAATAATTACCAACTATTAATGTCGTCCTATATATTACAGGAAAAATAAAACGGTTTTCCTAACTTGCACCGTTTTTGAGAAATTTGCAAAAATCTTATCACATACTTATTTGCTCCTACTAAACTAATCGCCATATAGTTTTTCCTTGAATTATTCATGTATCTACTTATGAGTTTGTACGGAACCCTCGGTGCGCGAGTCCGACTCGCACTTGGCCGGTTTTTTCCTCGCACGCCACTCCGCTACCTCGCATCGCACAGCTCTGGTGGACACGCAACCTAAAAGCCAAAGAAACGAGAATCAGTAAAATAGTTTTTATTTCAATCTGAACGATAAATTTTCCTTTTACTTACGCATTGTCTGATGTGTCTAGTTAAAGAAACAGTTTTTCCCCATCACATACTTAACCAATGATCGCACTTTCACCGGCTATCTCATCATACAGCACTCATAAAGATGAGCATAGCAATAAAAGTAAAAACGACCAATAATTATACCCGCAGATCTTGTATAAATCCTCCTGACCGGTTCTCATTTCTATACGACGTGATCTGCCAGTCTAGCGATATCGGCACTAGAGTCTGTGCGGAAAGAGAATAGGCGTGGCGAAAAACGGAACTAACCTAACCAGTATGGCCACAGAACAGAAAATACGGCACATACGGTAGAAAAGCATTACAGCGCCCCCCAAAATTAATCCTATTCTTTTTCCGCACAGACTCTAATCCTGTCTAGGAGTCTAGGAATTAGGAATTCCTACACCCATAGATAGTGTCTATCAGATAACAACGCAACTATAGCTTGGCAACTTCGTTGGTGCCACTTGTCAAGTCAGGATCGGACGGAAGCTCCCGAAAGGCTCCCCACAAACCCGGAGCCCAACAACCCCAAGCCGGGGGCTTGCGGCAAGCCCCGCAAGTCAGGCCCCTGATGCCCTCATAGCCTAAAACGCGGTTTTCACTGGGCCGACACAGAGGGACTGCAACCAAGCTGCAACTTATATAGAAACTGTACAGTCGGCGTGCAGGATGCAGTTCCCATACAGATCGCTGCAGGCATGCAGTCCGTCTGTCCTCATTCGTGGGATAGACATTAGGTGCAAAATTTGCTCAACTAGGTCAAAAGTTGCCGGTCAGTAACGAATCAATACTCGCAGACTGCAACACGGTTCGAATGCGGCAATGTAGTTAATTTGAATTTTACATACCAAGGGCGGCAAAAACGATAGTCGGAGCGACAACGGAGGAAAAGCTAGCCACGAGTAATTTAAGACATTGCTGAAGTCTGAATTATTGTCTACAGTGTGGGAGTAAATACCAGCCCACAATGCGATATGTCAAAACGACATCGCTTACCCAGCTACCAGAAAGAGCACACGTTATGCGATAGAGAGAGACGGTCGAATCCGGTGCGTTCCGTCCAGCGGTCAGACCCGAACGTCACGCAACGCACGGGTGCACTTTCCGTTTCTTTCGGTCTTCCTAGATATTTATATTTACTCAAAGCATCTCATACACGCAATAAAAAGGAAAAACAGGTTAAAAGCGACTTACAACTAGGTATTTTAGGACGACTATTTTTATTTTCATTGACATGAGTAACAGCGAAAACGTAATGGAAATAATTAGACAAATAGGTTGGATGTTCTCCAACTAAAATTGGGCCCGGGAACGAGCACATCAACTGTATGTTAAATTCCGCAACAATAAACTTTTGTCAAACAATTCTAAACCTTTGATTGATTATTTGATGCGTTTACAACTAGACTCATCGTTACTGGTGAGATTGATGGCAAACGACCTAGAGGCCGCAGCGCAAATAGATGGGCAGATCAGCTGCAGGTCGCACTACACGATGCCAACACGACGATGACATGCACTACACGATGACTTCACGACCCTCAGTCAGCAATAAGAAACACGACGCGAGGAAGAGGAGGATACAACTAGAATAGAAAATACACGACACACAACTGACGGACAAATCCTCTTGAGATTATCGGGGAGTCGGTGGATGAGGTCTGCACAGGACCGCACTCTGGGATGATCTATGGGAGGCCCAAGTCCAGCAGTAGACGTCCGAGGCTGATAGAATAGATACAATAATTACCAGGGGTCTCGAATTACCGTAGTTCGCTTTTAGTGCAATAAAGATAAAATAAATAGTAATGTCAGCAGCAGCTAGTCTAAGCAAGCGAACCGTTGAAAGATTTTCACACGCTATATTCATAATAACAATAGATTCGTGCTCAGATCATTATGAGCTCGTTTGCTTGGCTACTTTTTCTGCTGACAACACACTGTTGAGACAGTAATGGAACAAAACAGTGCCTCTAATAAGAAAGGGCATAAGTCAGATTTAAACGAGGAACAAAAGGTCGTCAGTCTCATAGTAGGACTGACGCCTCTCTGCTTTTAGCTTATATCTGACTAATTCCCTTTTTTACTAGAGGCTCTGAAAAGATGGGCGAGTTCGAGGACTGAGGTTGACTCTCAACGCGCGGTCACTAGTACTGACCTACATTTCGATCTGATTGGTCGCAAGCGCACGGCGTTTTATGATTGGCCAATTTGGCGTTTTTAACAGGTCAACAATAACATCTGCGCCATAAATTCTATCCTATCCTTCTAATATTTTTGAAAGTTTGTGAAGATCTTTTGATGTTTGTTACTATATACGGTTAATACCGGGATCCCGGTATGAGCACATACAAGCAATACCGGTATGGCCTGCCCTAGATGGATTGCGATGAAAATTGGCATACAATTAAACCGATACCTGGATTGAAAAAAACTTTTTTTTATCCCGGTAAAGAGTTCCCTTGGGATAGCAACGAGAACAACAAAAAGGAGCGCGCGATACGTATTCACACAGACCCACGATCGCGCGTCTGTGTGAGTACGATCCATACTGGTGCATTCTTAAATCTTTGCTTGTAGTGCGTTCGTACACGGTGCGCACACGTTCAATCAAGAAAAAATAGTGCTATTATTATACTGTGCCAGGTTTCTGTAGAGTTAGGCAGCGTTTCCACCAGAGCTGTGCGAGGTAGAGGAGCGGTGTGCGAGGAAAAAATCCACCAATGCCGCGCAGAGCGAGGTTAGGGCGCGGACCCATGTCCACGGCACGGCGTCGTTCGCCGTGAAACCAAAGTATAAAGACAACCAAGTAGTTCGTCTTCGCCGTTTAGGAGCGCGCGACACCAGAGCGTGCCTAAGGCACAGGGCTGCCGCTCGTCGGTTCTGTAAAATACCTACTTACTACGAACGTAACTTTTATTAGGTTGACCTCGATCGAACGAACAATCGTTCGAGGTCAACCTAGTAAAAGTTACTTATTTCAATATGAAAGTATCTGATCGCACACATCTGATGTTAATGTTATTAAGTATAATAGTTTAAATAAATTAGTATTTGTATGTGTACATGTAAGTAACGCAACGATATTTCGGCTCGTTTCATAAAACCACTCTCGTGTTTAAGGCATTTTATGTATCAATAGAATCAACTAATATTTAATTAGTACACGTTTAAAAAATCTGTTAATTTTACTCATCACTGTCAAACAAAATAATTATCTACTCTATTTAATTGGTATAGTTTGATCACAAAACTATCAAACATTCTATAAACGACTTAAAATATAACATTTATATAGGGACTAATAAAATACACACCTTTCGGGATCCTTAGGAATGCAGAAATATGACAATTCTGGATTTTGCGCATTATTCTTCAAACATCCGAACACACTACAGTATATACGTCTTCTATACTTTGCTTCGTCCGCAGACATTTTGAACGTTCGACCGCTCGCGACGATTGCTCAACCCTGACTAAGCACGCGGCGATGCTTGCCTGTGGTGCGTCCGTACACGTACAAATGGCACGCACACATGCGCGCTCCCGATGTACCTTTTATCGGAACAAAAACTACCGTCTACCGTGGTGAAACGGCACCGCGCTCGCCATACAGTTTCTATGACGCGCGCCGCGTCACCGCGTACGGCGCCGTGGACATGTGCCCAGAGCCTTAGGCACGTTGATTGGTGGATTTTTTCCTTGCACACCGCTCTGCTGACTCGCACAGCCCTGGTAACGCAGCCTTACTGCGTGCGGTAGGGATACAAACTAGGCGAGCACGCATTGTCTGACATAACGGCACTCTCCTATACTGTGTGAAAGCAAGTTTGTTTTGCTCCCCGACCGAGACAAAAGCCGCAAACTTAAGAGGAAACAGTAAGGTCGAGAGAATTGAAAATTAGGTATTTGTAAAATGTGTCGCTATCCCGCACTGCCCGCCTCTCACCCGCAGAGCGCGATAGAGACAACTGCAGCTTGGACCGAAAATACCTTTTAAAATTTCATGAAAACAACGTTTCGTAGTCCCCTGATTTCTTCCCCAAAACTTAACCTATTTAACTAATTTTTTCATTAAACATTAAAGAAAGGCTTTGGCCGTGTTCCTATGTTTTCCTTTAATAATCTAGTCAAATTTGTTTTCTGGATGTGTGAACACAGCGGAAAATCAGGCTTTATTTTTAGGTTTTTGAAGGCTAATATCTCTTTTGAGAATCAATTTATCGTAAAATGGAAAACATAGGAACATATCAATAGTAGCCATAGATTTTTGGACAAAAAATGATTGCTCTACTGGCATTATCCAGGGAGGAAACAGGGGACTACGTTTGTATGGAAAAACTGCCCTCCTGTTTCCTCTTAAAGGAGTTAAGGCAGTACCTATAGCACTAGTTGCAGGCAAAGTATAAAGAGGAACAAGTAATCCAACATCGGTCGTTTAGGAGCGCGCGACACATATTCACACAGACGCGCGATAGCAGGCGAGTTTCCATACAAAACTAGTTGCAGCGAACTCGTGGGGAATGACATTTGTCTGGAACTTCGCTTCTGACTTGCCCGCAAATCGCAAGTGTGACAAAAACTGCCCCGTTCGGCCAGTCTACCCCCAACGCAACCTAGACACCACACCCCCTCGTACCAAAGAAAGTTCTCCCATCTTCCAATCTGTCCTTGAACGGACCTCCAACTTGCGGAATTGTTTTGACGGGCGAAGTCGACAATGACCTAATTTCGCAGACGAAACTATTCTATTGGCGAACTCATCAGTTCAGGGACAAGAAACACGCTTATCGAATCGTCTCAAGGTCATTGATAAGAGACGTGTAATTTGCACATAAACATACAATAAGTAATAGCTAATAGTACTACCAAGGACCATTAAAACAAGAGGACTGTCATTCTCCATAGTACTTTGGATCGCACCCCGACCGCAAGGGAATTTCCAGGCAAAAACTAGATGGCGCTAAAAAACTAAACATTTAACGATGTTATAATTGAACAAAGAAACATAGTATAGTAACAATTAGTTCGTAAACAGCTAACATTTAAATACTGTGTCACGTTTGCAAAGTTGAATAATTGTAAATAATATAATTCTTTTACCAAGCTTATACCTACATAGATGGCGTTGTAAATTCGGGGAGCAGCTTTTTGTATGGAGAATGACAGTCCTCTTGTTTTAATGGTCCTTGGTACTACGTATGTTCCTTTTTGTGACAAAACTGACGTTCGGGTCTGACCACCGGACGGAAAGCAAACATCCGATCGTCTCTATCGCATAACGCGTGCTCTTTCTGGTCGCTGGCTAAGCCCCTCCGGAGGGGTAACATTTGGTACAAACGAAGACACAGCTAAGTGACCATCAGTAGACCTTAATACATTGTAATAAGGGTGACAAGTGGTCAGTTAGCAGTGTCTTCGATTGTACTATAGTAGCCGCGCGGCGAAATCGCGGAGTGAGCCACTCCTGATTACCTATAATGATAAATGCTTACCTATCGTGAATAAAAAAAAAAAATACATCAGTGGCATGGCGTCCAAAGAACTCGATTCCTACCGGCTTGCATCAGGCATTTGACCACCTTATTCTACAGCTCTTTAAGAAAATGTACTCCAAATCTGCCCCGGCTTGCCCAAGGATATCTTTTACGCCACACCACTGATATACAAATACATATACACATGTTTCCATGACAACGGGTCCGTGATGGCAGCGGATAGGAATTCGCCGTGGCTAAAGCGCGATGAGTCAGTGTTTTATCACGAATATTGCCCTCGGCGAAGTTCCCGAGGGCTGATGTAATTATAAACTCACGCCTGTTTCTTGTTACAATGTTATAGGTACAGGCAGCGAGGTGGGCCAATATTCACCGTTTTTATGGCGTTTTATTTTCCTTATTGTCGTCTCAGTAAATGTTGTTCAAAAAGACAATGTCTAGAGTTAACTTTTTATGGAACCGAGTGCCTTCGCCGCGCGGTTACTAGTACCTAGAGATGTGCCGTTCCCGGGAATATTCCCCATTTGTATGGGGAATATTCCTAAGATGGGAATATTCCCCATACATGTGGGGAATATTCCCGGGAACGGCACATCTCTACTAGTACCAAATGTTGCCCCTCCGGAGGGGCTTAGCCAGCTACCAGAAAGAGCACGTGTAAGGGTACAAACTGAGTGGACGCTCGAGCGGGGCGTGCAGCGGGGCGTTTATGTTAAACATAAACAAATGTAGGTGTGAGCGTCCTGAGTGCACGCTGCACAAAACCCATAGACAGACGCAGCCCGCCACGCCGGACGCGACGCTGGACGCAACGCTCGACGCTCGCCACTGAGGCCGTATGGTATAGAAAGAGACGGTCGGATCCGGTGCGGTCCGTCCGGTAATCGGAGCCGAACCGAACGTCTGTTTTCTTAGAGAGACTTCTGTACACAGTACTATTAATTATTCTGTGCTGAAGTGTACAAAAGAATCTAGACACGATTTACTAAAGAATGTTTCTGATCTAAGAATATTAATTCTGAAGTCAATGTCGCGGTCTCGT
Organism: Eudemis profundana; assembly: GCA_947034925.1. NCBI lineage: Eukaryota > Metazoa > Arthropoda > Insecta > Lepidoptera > Tortricidae > Eudemis > Eudemis profundana. The sequence goes on along the minus strand of OX344816.1, from coordinate 16,129,541 downwards.
GGACAAGCGATGTGGTAACACATTTATGACATCCTCAAGGTTCAAGCGACAACTATCTTACATTTTTCTGTAGTTAAGTAAATTACATATATTAATAGGCGTTCGCTGGTGAACGATTTGTAATAAAAAGATCTTAAAGTTTAATTTGATGCGTATAAGGCTGCGGCTCCATTGAGGAGACGAGACTTGTTAGTTTCACCGGATTTGTAGTTTGGAGCATTGCCGACTGCGCGAGACTGCCACACACAGACTACCTCCACTAGACGGAGCATGTTGGGCGGCGCGCGCTCACATCAGATATGGTCAATCGTATAGCATTACGACATTACGCGACCAGCCGCTCTTTCAGTTGCGACCATGTTTCTGACTTCTGTGTGCACCAAACGTGAAATAAATATTTCTGTTCAATCCGACGACAATCTCAAAACATAAAATCATAAAAAAGATGTGAAACACGCGTTGCTAGTAATATCTACCGATATTTAATCGCACATATGCGTGGTGAGCTCGTGTCGTATGGCATGCTCCGTCTAGTGGAGGTGGTCTGTGCTGCCACAGTATGGCGTTCACTCACACAGACGCGCGTCGTGCGTCTGTGTAAATACGTGTCGCGCGCTCCTAAACGGCCGAAGTCTTGTCTTGTCTACTTGGTTGTCTTTATACTTTGCCCAAAGTGTAGACCAAAAGCGCGGCGGGTTCCCCATGCACACTCCACAAGACGCGGGGGAGGTTTTAGTCCGTAGGAGTTTGTGGATAGACTCGAGACAACGAGACGCTGGAGTCTATCCTCGAGCGAGTCGGGCATGCTGTCAAGTACGGACCTGGCAGTATCCAATGAGGATTTCCTCCCTCCACGCAAAAAAAAACGTCAGTTTTGTTAGACAGAGAAATCTCTGTACGTAGCACTATTAGTTATCCTGTGGCCAATCCAAGAAATCAAAATCTAGGACAATTAGATCATATTGGATCTCTTCCAACCTTCCACATTTGAGAATAACATATCTCAAGGCTGAGTACGTTTAATCGCATAACAAAAACGACCTTTTTATCTACAATGGTCCGAGAAGAGCGGATGTATCGTACGACTAAAGATGACTCAAATCGCATCATCCGTTCAGGAGTCACCGCCACAGATACAAGCACAGACAGCTGGTCTATCGCGTCATTAATATTATAAATAGCATATACTCGCGGCTTTGTCCGTATTATTCCCGTTATTATCACAAGGGAACTATTTACCGGGATATAAAGTATCCTTCAATCCAGGACTTGGTCTACTTGCATGCCTTTCAGCTCAATCCATCCAGTTGTTACCGCGTTATTTAGTAACAAATATCTAAACATCCAAACATCTTCACAAAATTTCACATCACCAAGTTTGGTAACTAGCATTCTACAGGGATAACTAATTCTTCTCAGCTAACCCGGTTATCAAATGGGATTTTATTTTCCTCGTAGAAAACCGATATTTTATTTGGTTTTCTAAGAGGACGAATTTATTCTTCGTAGCTAACTCGGTTATCAAACGGGAATAAATGAATTAATGTTTTGAGTGAATGAGTTCATCATTATCTGAGCAAGAACAGATCAAAAATATCTGATCTAGTTCTTATGCTTCTGACAATAGGGTCTTGTTCAGTTGTTTTTGGTCCAATCTTTGCTCAAATAATGATGAACTCGACCGACTGTAGATACCTACCAGGGCCTCGTTTCACGAAGCTACAAGTTACAATTTTACAACTCTACATTTGCAACATTGCTCAAATACAGCAACGCTATTGGTTGATTTGGTAAATGTTGCTAGTTTAGACTTGTAAAATTGTAACTCGTAGCTCCGTGAAACGAGGCCCAGGTACTAAATTTTGCACAGCTGATCATCTTCGAGTAGCGAGCGATTCACGAAAATCACCACGCCATACTTTTCCAACGGGGTCAAATAGCCGCCATAAGGGTTTTTTTTTTTTTTTCAAAAACGCGAGACAGATGATGCACAATTTTCCAAATCCAAAATGAAAAGAGGCATAGAACCGGGGACCTTCAGAACCGACCCACGAACAATTAACTGGTTTATAATGCACAAGTGTAGCCCGCTAATTGTCCGGACCGGACACATCACTAAACGGAGTCCATTGACCTTGCCGCAGTCGCCACGCCATCCTAAAGACGCTATCAATAATAAACAAGACACGAGCATCATCCAGCATAAACGTATAAGCTATGTATCTATAATTCTACATCACCATTCACCGTTAGGGAGCGTCTGTTAATTACGTGAGCTTCTGTCGCTTTTATCCCTCTTATCTTTGCGAGGTTGAAGGCTGAACAATTCCCAACGTCAAAGATTTTTTGATTCGTGTCATACAATATCATTTCCTTAATTTACTTCTCATCTGACGCTAAAAATTGGGTTATTCCCACCTGTTACCACCAAATTGATTTAGTATTAATTTTTACTAAAACCATACATTTAGTGGTAACAAGTGGGAAAAAAATCCCAACTGTTACCACTAAATCAATTTGGTGATAACAGGTGGGAAAAACCCTAAAAAAATAACTTTTAATTGAACATGTACCTGTCGTTTTTGATGAGAATTTATTTGATGCCGATATTATTCGTCGTAGTTATAGAAAGAGCTTTTACAAAAACTAACATTCCATCTCATCTAGAAATCTGTATAGAACAGAGTGGCACAGTATAATAGCAGTACTAATTTTTCTGCCTAGAAAAGGTACATCGCGCGCTTGTTTGTGTGCGCGCCGTGTACGAACGCACTACAAGCAAATATTTAAGAATGCGTAAGAATGCTCCAGTATGGATCGCACTCACACAGACGTGCTATCCCGCCTCTGTGTGAATACGTGTCGCGCGTTCCTAAACAGCCGAAGTTAGACTACTTGTTCGTCTTTATATTTTGACAGTGGTGGGGAAAGTACGGCCCGCGTTTTAATCAAGCCTGCTGGTACTTCGAAATAATTATATGGCCAGTGATAATATTTTTTGCCGGTCCAGCAGTATCGAGATTTTAAAAGAAAGCTAGCCCATCACTGGTATAGAATCGCAATAATATTTATACGCAATTACCGTCGGTACTACAAAGGTAAAAACAAGCCATTACTGATAACCCCGTAAACTCGGCCAAGTGGCACGAAACACGTCCGCGTGTCTCTGACTCATCGCTGCGCAAGGAACATAATACTCAAGAGAAGAACGCAAACTCCATATAAAAAAATAGTAACTTCCGGTTCTTGCGTTTATACTACTAGCGACATTGTGGTACCACACATGAACTAATTGATGGCGGGGTTTTTAAATGCCACAGCTTGTCAAAATATGGCGGGGTTTTTAAATGCCACACTGAAATTTATTTTATATAAGAAACTATGTTTATTTTTATTTAATACCAAATATCGACCGATATTCGGTATTAAATAAAAATAAACATAGTTTCTCATCCTCCATAAATTTCCATACTCGTCTCATTTCACTTTGTATACTTTTGATGAAAGGTGAAGTTGATGATTGATATGATGAAGTTTAGTATTTTGAACTCTAGTGTGTGCTGGGAAATTCAGTTTATAAAAAACAACGATAAAGTATCTTGAACATATTTATTCATTTTGTAAAATATTTAGTTGTCTTTGTAATGCGTTTTCACTCGCCTCCTCGGAAAAATGGATGCTAACATGGCGATCACAACACAACCTTGAACACAACACATAAACCAAGTATAATCGCTCGTCACACTTGCACAGTCGTTATCCTCGTTTTTCACGGTGGAATAGATGCCTGAGGGCAAATATTTTTGTAAAGAACACAAGAATTTGTTCTTGAGTCATGAATTTTCTGTCTATTCAAATATGTCACGTGGTCCTGTACCACAGCCAAGTCAAAGTGTAGGGTAGATATTTTCCACGAGACCATTTTCTTAAGTATTAAACATAGCCGATTTTGTCACACAATTACATTTTTAAACGTTTATCACACCAAAATATTTTAGACAAGATATTATTAGACTTTGATTTGACGTGACGCCATCTTCAATTGGCAGTGTTGCCAGGTCTAGATTGGAAAAATCAGATTAAGGATGTCCTAAACAACAAAAGATTTGAATGATTACATGAATCTTAAAAGGCGAAGGTTATTTTTTCCTTTAGAAGTTTGACGTTTAGCTCTCACAATGTCTACATCCTAATATGACCGTTCTCTAAAATGTTAATGTAACTAAAACTTCAAAACCCTAAAGAAGTTATAATTACATAAATTAGGTAAAAAGATCCAATATGGTAACACTAATACAGACTAGTGTTGCTAAAGTAAAATATTGTACAAGTTTTATTTTCACATTTAGCAATAGTCAAATATCGCACGACGCACACGTACAAAAGTACAAGTTGCCAATATTTGTTCTAGAGTTGAGAGACCCTGTCGCTGCGACTCCGAGCCTGCGAGTGACACCGCGGTCGCGTCGCCATTTTTTTCTCCGCGAAAACAAGGCCACATATTTTGACGTAACACCGGTATTCAGTTATCTTTAACCTCTGTAAGGTTACGTTTTGTTTTGTTAATTGTTTTAGCGGTCTTATTGTGAAATTTTATTACTCGTATTAACTAACTGCCCCGGCGAACTTCGTTGCGTTCCGCCCCGGAATTTTTAATTTTTAGATGTTTTAATAGTTATTCTGCTATTCGGGGCCGGAGACAACCCCAACAAATCAAAGATCATAAAAATCGGTCCACTCGTTCTCGAGTTATAAATGTTGTAACTAATCCGACTTTTTAAGTTTTTTTATAGATTTTTGACATTTCTATAAGTTTTCTTAAGAATAATAAGTGCATCAATAAATTGATCTGAATAAATTAGCTTATGATGTTACAAAACCGATGATTCGAAAGTCCTACTAGGCCTACTTGAATTAAGAATATTTTTGATATTAACGGGGCCGTGACGTAATATTGGGCCTAGATTCAGTAGTCCGGTGATATTAGTCCGGTTTTAACTAATATGTATGGGACTAATAAACCGATCTACTGAAAACTAGGCCTGATATTGCGTACGATACGATCGGTAACTATTGCAACAGCTAAATAACTTATTTACTCTTTCTAGATACCATCAAAGTTCAACACGCTTTCGTAAAAATCTCGTTGCAAGGTAAACGAGCGGATCTATTCGTCGGCCTCGATTTGAAAACCATCACGAATCGACTTTGGCTATTGTGTCCAAATGAATATGTAAAACAATTTTAGCTGGCATTCGACGAACAGACAAACAGTTTCATCCTTGAAGACAGAATTTTAGAACTTGCAATGTAAATGGAGAAAACGACCGCACCCATACATGAGGCGTCGGATCATAATCTTCTTTACAGACACAGTGTCAGACAAATAATGAATACCCAATTAAGGGGTCAGCGAAATAAACCAAATAACAAACACCAAGCTGAAGTAAAATCAGCTCTCGCACATTACAATAAAGACCATAAAAGCCGCAGGAATCCTATCTTATCTAGCGGACACTCCTACATGTCTGATACCGTATTCGCCGCTCGAAACTGGGTTATCAAAGCAAGTTTCAATTATAAAGGATTGTAGATTGTAATTGCACCGGGAACATGAGTAACGCGGGGTTTTACGATGGTACGTGGCAAAGATTTGAAGAAACGCTTCTTGACGACGTTTACGAACTCGTGGCTTGTGATGTGAAGATTTGTGATCTGGAAAGTTTGACATTTATAGTCGGACACGTCAGCTCAATTTGATTGAATTACTGCTAACATCGAGGTCGAAGATCGACTTTAAGACTGTGAAGCAAATTGTGAAACCACAATTTCTTAAAAGGATTAACATGGTGACAATCTAAAGAACATTAAATAGTGTGCGTGTGGATTGAGTGAGCACCCTTCTGAAATAAAAAAAAACATCCTGTTCATTTAGTAAAAGTTCTAAAACAATTGTAAAACTAAATCTCTGTATTTGTAAAAAGATAAATCAAAAGATATAACCTTTAACGTGTGCTCACTCAGTTCTCACAAACTACCAACGAAATCAGGGAATGTATTCATTTAACATATAATATTTATATACGATTTTTTAGTAAAACCTGTGCTAACTTACCTTTATAATTTGTAGATCACCTAGTAACGTATTTAAGATTTTACAAATAATTTCTTATGCTCACTCAATCCGCACACTTTCGAAAACCCGATTTCTGATGAAAAAACTGAAGATTTAAACTGCTATATATGTGTATATTTTAGTAAAACTAATCTGGGAATTTGTAAAATACAAAACGAACCACTAACGTGGCAGGTTTTTGGATGATAAATGTTTGTTAATGCTCACTCAGTCCACACGTTACAAGTAAGTTAAAAATGTAAATATCTCAATATTTGTAGTATTACATAAACTATAAATTACTTCACCTTTTAGTAAAAATTTTTACTAAATATCCACCATCTAATATTTTATATTCGTTGTCTGTTTTTAAAGATATTCAATTGCAATTTTTCTAATGTAAGTAGATCGATTAGGTTGACCACACTTTATTATATTATGGTCATATCCATGAATTAAATTTTAAAGTAAACAATTGTTTTGATTAGGTTAGTACATACTTATTACAATTAAGAGTTACCTGATCCGTAATTATTACCTTCCATTTACTGTAAAAGATTTAATCCGAGATCAAAAAATAAAAATAAAATATCTTTCAATGTCAAAGTGACGTACCAGGGGTAGTAACCTTTTTGATCTCATATATTTTTTAAATGAACTGTATTTTGGATATGACCATAATATAATAAAGTGTGGTCAACCTAATCGATCTACTTACATTAGAAAAATTGCAATTGAATATCTTTAAAAACAGACAACGAATATAAAATATTAGATGGTGGATATTTAGTAAAAATTTTTACTAATAGCTGAAGTAATTTATAGTTTATGTAATACTACAAATATTGAGATATTTACATTTTTAACTTACTTGTAACGTGTGGACTGAGTGAGCATTAACAAACATTTATTATCCAAAAACCTGCCACGTTAGTGGTTCGTTTTGTATTTTACAAATTCCCAGATTAGTTTTACTAAAATATACACATATATAGCAGTTTAAATCTTCAGTTTTTTCATCAGAAATCGGGTTTTCGAAAGTGTGCGGATTGAGTGAGCATAAGAAATTATTTGTAAAATCTTAAATACGTTACTAGGTGATCTACAAATTATAAAGGTAAGTTAGCACAGGTTTTACTAAAAAATCGTATATAAATATTATATGTTAAATGAATACATTCCCTGATTTCGTTGGTAGTTTGTGAGAACTGAGTGAGCACACGTTAAAGGTTATATCTTTTGATTTATCTTTTTACAAATACAGATATTTAGTTTTACAATTGTTTTAGAACTTTTACTAAATGAACAGGATGTTTTTTTTTATTTCAGAAGGGCGCTCACTCAATCCACACGCACACCATTAAATAGAGTGCGTCTACTCTGCAGTGCGGTATATAACCACACCTCCATTTAAAAGTCAAATTTCTATGAAAATGTAGTCGTTGTCGCACCTATTAGTTATCAGTAACACATTATTTAAGGATATTCCTATTCATGCCATCTGCTTTGAAGTTCAACTAAAAAATACAATTTCCAAGAAGCTAGACAAAAACGTAGCAGGAACATTTATGCTTACCCTAAATACTAAATGCCACTGTTTACTCAAAACAGTTCAAACAGCGTTGAACAATGTTCTAAATATCGCCCATGGGAATAGTAAACAATTACTCACAACTCGTAATCATGAGGTAGGTGCTGACATCGAATGCAGAACATTCATAATACACTTCAGTCTAAAATCCATTGTTTGCAAAACTATAAGACGTGTGAATCAAACGGTAATGGACTTATTGTTGAAGCCAGACTGGCAAATGCATAGTTTAGTGGGATGTACTCCAGTGACCACATAATATCTATGTTTTAGCGGTGAAAATGTATTGTGGGGCAGTGAAAGTAGCATCCAGTTGACCTGTGAACCTATTTGGCTCGGGTTAGGAGGTGACGAGGATGTTGCATGAAATAAGCAATTTTTGCCAATATTGTGTGCAATTTATAGAGCGTTGAAGCAATCCGATGAACAAACGCAAGTTCGTTTTATTAACAATGTAGGGGGATGTTGCAGATCTTCCAAAAGTTAGGTATTTCGAAAATCTTCTCGGAAACGGTAAATCTCTGGTCTATCCATAACCATCAGTGATGTTCGCGTAATCGGATACATTTAGTAAGTATCTTCAAGTCCGTTGATCCGCTATTGTTAAAGCTGTCTACGCAATGGGAATCTTCTCTTACAACGTCGTAACTTCCTCGTTTATAATTCCTATCTTAGGTCTATAAATAGTAGTTGAGATAACAATTCGGCCATATCAAGCAAATATTTTTATTGAAGCAAAAATTGAAAAATGAAATGATGAACCCCGAGTCAACTGAACAGTCAACGTCATAAATATCTATACACGGATGAAGTGACAAAATTTTCTAAAATGACAATTATGTCAAGGGCGTAATAGTATACGGATATTTTTGTCGCATATATTTATTATGTTGACTGTACATTTATCTAGAACTATTTGTACGTACCAACCGACATACGGACGTCGCATGTCGTCAGATCTGATTCCGGTTATTTATAATCGAGAGCATTTCTAGCAAAATGCGCATTCGCGTACCGGGTGACGGAAGACGTCCATTGGAATAATGAATGGCGTCACTAAGTGACATTTCTGTTAGTAGAAAATGCGAGCTTTTCAAAATTTTATGTTATAGATTTACGCGGGCTATGTTTACGCAACTCGACGTCTAATGTGCGCATATTTAGGGTGCATCTTTTCACGTATTTTTTTTAGCGATACTAATTAGGCAGGTACTTATTGCTTGGTAAAATCTGCGATAAAGACAGCAGGGTTTCTTAAACTGTGGTTCATGGACCTCTTAGGGGTCCGTGATACGAGACCCGGGGGTCCGTGGCTATGCATACAGCACAAACTTTCATGTGCCCTTGATTTTTTTTTCTGATTCTATTCGGAAAGGGTCTGGTTTTCGAAGTAATGTAGGGGGTCCGTGACCAAAAAAAGATTAAGAAACTCCAGTTTATAGAGTAGAATTACTAATGTTCATAGGAAGGATAGGAAGAATTTTTCGCAGAATAAGTAGTAGCGCGTTATATAGGTATACTTAGTTGTGCTAGAACGCGTGCTCTTTCGCTGGCTGAGCCCCTCAGTGGGGGCAAAATTTGTGGCGAAATTGCCGAGTGACTTTCTGCCAAAGCTAAGGATAAAATCCAAAAGGAAATATGAAACAAGTTTTTACCCTCAAGATGTACCCTTATGCTGAAAGGTGCTATTTCCTCACAGTTAAATTAAAACAATTTCAATCAAGAATAAACAGTTGAAACATTATTTAAGAAAAAAATACCTAGTGTTTATTCTCGAGAAAACAGAGGAAACTAAGTGGACTAATTATTTCCTTTTTTTTTTCTTTCAATCTTGTCCCCCCATTACTGGCTCTTCAAGCCCTAGCGCAATAAGAATACTGGAGCGGAAAGCTCATTATCGAGCATTCCACGATACACCTGGCATAAGTTGGATAACTATCCTCCCTCCCTAGGGCAGGAATGTAGGGCGCAGTATCTGGGTTAGAATAATTTTAGTCTAAATTGAAACTAGAAAAGTTAAATGTGCAATGCATAAGGAATGCTGTCTGCTTAGTTAGGAGTTGTTCTAAAATTACGTGAGCGCCAATGGGTTGGGGGGTTTTGGTTTGCTTATTTTTGATAGTTTGAGAGTAGAGATGTGCCGTTTCCGGGAATATTCCCCACTTGTATGGGGAATATTCCCGCGGTGGGAATATTCCCCATACAAACGGGGAATATTCCCGGGAATGGCACATCTCTATTTGAGAGTCGAGCGGAGGAGGGGATGGGCTCAATGACATGATCAGCCATTATATTTTTACGAAATTTTGGTAGATTCCGATTTGAATACACACATTTTTGTATACTTTATGGTGTCCGAATGTTCGTAAAGAGAATGAACACACATTCAGACACTTTAGATAATTCTTATTATACCAGGGGTGTCAAAACTACAGTAGGCGACCCGTTTCAATCCGGTCCGCGGAAAAAATGCGGGAGATCTCATGGTCCGGCCCTTCCGTTGTCGGCCATTCTCACGAAGTATGGCTGCGTCTAATTACCGCGTCTCCATACATTTAGTATGAAAACAGCGTCGCGGTAATTAGGTGACCGCAGACATACTTCGTGAGAATGGCCGTTGTCACTGCGTGGCAACGTGTGTTCGTATAAACAACCTATGAATCTTTTGACACCGTAATTCGTAAGCGTAAGTGGCGGAGAGGGGTACTTATGCGGAAGATAAAAAAAATGCAGCTTACGCAATAAAAACAAACAACAAAGCAAAATTATGAATACACATAAAATAACTATAAAACAACATTCAATAAACGCTAAAAACAATACAAAAATGTCACAACCGGCACGCGAAAGGAAAACAATCGCTCGCAATTACGCTGGCGTGCAATTTGGAAATATTAACTCATCAACCGGGCAGAAAAAGAGCTTCCGGTACAGTAAAATAACTATTACACTTAACATTGTCGAGTCAACACGCTAGTCAACATAGTGTAAAAACAGAATCGGACTTGCTAACCATTTTCAAGGCATGTTTACTTAATTATCTATTAGGAAATGCGCCTGCAAAATGTAAAACTGACTTAATTTCTAGCTGAGGGGCCATCACTAAATTACGTCATACGATTTCGCAGATTTCTAGACCTAGATCCTTGCGGTTTTCGTAAAAGTCTAACATGCCTATTGCCTATGTTAAAAAGATGGGAATATTTTTAACATAGGCAATAGGCATGTTAGAAAGATGCGAAATGTTAGGAATGTAATGCAGTGTCACGATTGGCTTAACCGCCTTCACCTACGCACGTAACGTAATAAATGTACCCATAATTTGAACTGATATTGAATAGATATCGAAACAACTATTTATTGTTTTAAATAATTATTAAATGATTTAAATATCTATTGTTACTTTTGATTACTTTTACAGAATCATTCCTTTCTCTCGCTTGTTGAACGAGTTCCTCTTCAATTAAGGCTCCTACACGCTATGTCAACAATTATTTTGAAACTCCGAAAATAACATTTCCTCGCAAGACCGTTGCTTTGAACCGTCACGTCATAAGTGCCCTCGTCTAAACCCTGAAATAGGAATGCGATTTAACAAGCACCACTGTTAACAACCTCTTCAGACGACCGTAATGACAGGGATGGTTATATTCACGTTGGATAACGAAATGATCTTAACAAGTTCCACGGTTAGTACATCTTTCACATCAGGGGCCTGTTTCACGAAGTAACAAGATACAATTTTACAAGTCTAAATAGCGGTATTTAGATGGTGTTGTTGTTGGTCAATGTTGCTAGTTTAGACTTGTCAAAATTGTTACTTATAGCTTCGTGAAACGAGCCACACAGGTCTAAAATATGTAAACGATTTTGAATCTTATTCCTTAGATACAAGTTTCGAAACGTACACGTATTATGAGACGTGACTGTACAACCGCCGAATACAACAACAGACAATTAACGACAAAGATCGCATATTATCTATGTGTATTCGTAAATTTCACCATAGAATATGAGATATAGTATAGTATGAGTAGATCGCACACGCAAAATTTCAATCAAATGAGATAAGAGCACGTCCATTGATCACGTGATGCTCTAATGGGAGAGGAGGGTCAGGCTAAAATTTCACCAGAATCAGTGGGTGCTATAAAGAGGCCAAAAAAGCTTCTTGTAATTATGCGCCCTAATTAGAAACGAGTGAACATCTCTTTTTTATATATATATTCACTGCAAAAGTTACATTTAATCTACGGTAGGTAGGTTGACGGTTTGTCTACCAACACACCCGCTTCATGAAACCTGGTAAAAACAAAACGATTATTAATTGATGCCTATCATTAACGCCAACCTCCGAAACTTCCTAATATAGCGCAGGGGCGTATTTACCCTAGGGCCATCCGGGCCATGGCCCGGGGCGCCAATCGGCCAGGGGCGCCGTAGCCGCCCCGGGCCGATTGCCTTTTGTTCTGGTTTTGGCGCCATTCAACTGACTTTTACTTCTCACCTTTTTTTTATTTTATCGAAACTACGGTCGTAAGTTAATTTTCGTCAATACCTACGGAGCGCGTCTGTTATTAAAAACATACGGCGTGGTAAGTACAATAAGTACATGCTCTGAATAAGGGCGCGGGCGGGGCGCAGAGGGAACTGGGGGCGTTTTTCAATATTGAAACCTATTTTGCAAAACATTGAATAATCCAGTAACCTTGTCACCTGAAAGTACGGGGTACTTTGCGCCAATCCAGTAGTTCTGATTTTTTGCAGACTTGTTTATGATGTTGAATGAATAATCTAAGTTTGTGACCTCGAGCGCCAATGCAACTTTGTCAAAAATCGAAAAAAAACCGCCATAATTTCGGTTTTCAGATTTTGGAGAGTATGACCCTAAAGGACTAGTTTTTGATAGTACCTTCTCAGGACGTTTTAAAAGTACACAAAATTTTCTACAATATGAAATAATAAAATTATCTCTGTAGACACAATAGTTTTCGAGATTATGCTTTTCAAAATTCATATTTTTTTGAACTGCGCTATTTTGGTGAGGACATTGATTTGCTGATCATCCTCACTGCGATCGGCGCCGCCCTTCCAAGAGGGCTAAAATAACTTAATTTATTGATTTTGAATAACTCAATTTACTAACTAATTAACTAATAAACCTATTAACTTTTGTTGTCCTTGCCTTTTTTATTAGCTTATCTATCATTAAACATCATCATTCACACTTCACATTTGAAAATCTCATTTTTAACATCCCATAACATAACGTACAAGGCTTCGATAGAATAACAGGGGTTACGAAGAATCAATCAGGGTCTAAATTCATTCAGAACGACAGAATATTGCAAAAAATGGCGAAGTTCGGAAAAATTGTAAACTTTGAAAGGCTTCATCTCGGAAACTATTGGGTCTGCAGAGACAATTCTAGTCTCATGGGTATTGTAGCAAATTTAGTCTATTTTAAAAGCGTCCTGAGAAGGTACTACCAAAAACTAGACCTTCCCAAATTTTTACGGTTTTTTTTATTTTTGACAAAGTTAAGTTCCGCTATCGAGGCAAAGTATAAAGACGAACAAGTAGTCCAATTTCGGCCGTTTAGGAGCGCGCGACACGTATTCACAAAGCCGCGCGATAGCTCGCCTGCGTGCGTGCGATCAGAATTTATTAAAAATATTGTATTTTTTATTTCAATAATTTTTTTCCTTGACTTCTGGGGCGCCGAAACGTACATTGGCCCGGGGCGCCAAATTTCAAAATACGCCCCTGATATAGCGCCAGGTTTACACAACACAAGGTCAATTCAATTGACATGTTTCCACGCACGTGTGCAACGTACTAACATTTCACCGCTCAATTTATGCCAATGGCGGAGCGAAAGCGATGTTCTACGGCTTGTAGTTTGTGGCAGATCTATTTCTAAATAGTGTATGTACAATCACCGGCAATAACATATGATACACACGCGTAAATATCTGACACGACCTTATTACTATAGGAAAAGAGTGGAGTCAGATATTTTTGCTTGCTCAGTTTCATCATATCATATACTATTGTCGGTGACTGTACAAATAGAAAAGGCGTGATATTTTGATTATCAGAAAACTAGATTGGATAGTGAATAAAGTGAAATTTATTAGTTAAAGATCCACATCACACGGTTTTTCAGATTTATAGTGACACCCTACGACTTCGACACACTTTTCCCATCATTTTAATATACGTTGTTAAGTTTGGCTAGACTAATCCTCCCACATCTCCTCTGAGTGTGACATAATTTGTGGATAATCCCAGGAAAAATAATAAAGTACTGCTACACTAGAATAGAAACCGATTTTAAGCTCGATAAAAAAAATTATATTCAAGACTTAGTAGTTTTTTATACGGACAATAAAAATAATTGCTTTAAGGTCTGATCCTGCCAGGTGGTGAGGCATTCACACTTCAGCCAAGGAATTAATTAAGGAAGAAAAAGAATACTTATAACGAATCTTAGAAATACATGAGCCCCATTTGACAGAAGTTTAAATATGAAATTCCGATAACAGTTGTTTTCATCTGTGATCAGTTATCAACCAATAATGAATGCTCCAGAAATTCAGACTTCTAATTGGTAAAACAATTGTAATTGATGAGCAGTGTCGTAACGCCACATCCTGACTGAACGGAAGCTGTCAATGAAACCAATTGCCAGCCAACTGGCCATACATTTCCAATAAATTCGGCAGTTTCTCAAACTAGTAAATATTTATGATCCAACTACTGGCAACAGCAACAGTCGAAGGCAAAAGGCCCAGAGGTCGAAGCCCGAAGAGATGGTCCGACCAGATGAATGAAGGTTTTAGTTTGTAATAACTGTAAAGCTCGGAGACAGCTAAATTCACTTTATTTAGAAATTAAAGTAAATATCCGTGGATAGGTAAATTTCGGGTATTTACCGATATAGGTATGTACTTTAGGTATTTACCCGGGCAGTTACCCGTCGCTAATATAATACTAAAGACCAGGTGACTGTCAGCTACGTCACCCTGATTACGTCAGGTGCTTAGCTCATCAGCCGCCGGACCGGTCCGTGTGGTCTAAGTACCTATAGCTATATGTTGCTTAGATGCACCTTTAGCGCTTAGCTGTTACTTCATACAAGCGACACAAGTGAAGATATATAAGTGCCTCTAGTAAGCAAGGGAATAAGTCAGATTTAAACCAGGTACAAAAGGGTGGACGTCTCATAGGACTTACGCCTCTTTGCTTTTGGCTCATTTCTGACTTATTCCCTTAAATATATGGAGAGTGATACACAAATTGGTAGGAAGATTTCTTAGAGCAGCAGTAGTGGAGTAAGTATTTTGGTTTGATGAGAGCGGGAGCGTGATATAAAGGCTTATATGTCTTTCTAAAAAGAAATAACCGACTACAATCTATGAGACTAGTAAATTCACGATATATTATAAGAATACTGAAATTGCTAAACCTATTATATTTGCAGAGTTCTGTTCCCTCAACCTTTTATGGATCCATTCGTATATATTATAATATTTGAGAAGCTCTACTAATTCCTATTCTGTGCCTACAAAGCAGCGGTCGGCAACCTTTTAGCAGCCAAGGGCCACATAGTAACTAACGAAATTTACGCGGGCCGCACTTTGTTAATAATTTGTGACTTTATACGATTCTGAATATAACGACCTTTAGAGGCTTACAGGCCGCAGGTTGCCGACCGCTACTATATAGAATACTAAAATCGCTAAACATGAGCCTACAATTGAGGAGTTACAATTCCTCATGTATCCTGTACTCGAGACAACCATAAAACGACCACTATACGACTGCCTGACTAGAAACACGTAACTCCCAGCCTGACAAAGCCAAACATTTGAATACGTACCCATTGGCACATTCACTTACACCAAACCGTTGCACTTTGATCTCTCCTCCATTGGTGTAAGGTTAAAAGTCGCGTGGCTTTGCACCCATTTGATAAGTCATAATCGTTTAGTGTTGGTAAACAGACGTTAGATCTCGTTGCAATTTGCAATACTCGTAACTTTACTGCCGGGGTGACTAGTGTTACCTGCTGTTTCGTAAATAATGGAAAGATGGGGAAAATGTATTCGAATAACGATAACACTCATTACACAAATAAATCATTTTGTGCTTACAAAGTCATACATATCGGATTCATTTGTTTAATCTAAAATCATTTAGATACATAAATAATCCAGCAAAGGAATCTAATCTAATTTAGTAGTTTGATTAAAATCTTGCGACTACTTTTTATGAATATCACATAAATATGTATGTAAAAGTATCCGTGACAATACAACATTCTAATAATTAACGATAAAACTAGTTCAAAATTGTTCTCGTTTTAAGGATAAAGGTTTGCTACGCCTGTTTCTTCTGGCTACACTTAAATTTATAAAATTTAAGTTAATTTGGTTATCTTGATAAAAAAAATCATGTCCAGTTCAACACCCTCATCATACACCAAGTTACCGTCTCATTTTTACGACTAATAATTAGATATAAACATTATCTCTTAGTCACATGTTTTCGACCAACCTTCCCAATTGTCGTAATCACGGAGCTATAAACTCATACACGCATTCCAGGTCTGATACGTTGTAAGTGCAGTCAGTAGTGTAAATAAGTTTCTGTAAAAGTATGTTTTTGAGACAAGCTTTTATTGCCGATTGTACTTTGTATAATAGCAAACTGCACGTCACAACTATTCAAATGAACCCAAACACTGAATTTATCTTATGTAATTTAGCTGATCCTATGGCTACCAGTAGCGTGGCGTCCATATAACTCGATTCCTACCGGCTTGCCTAATATTAGGCCATTAGAGCACCTTATTCTACAGCTCTTAAGCAAAATGTACACCGGCTTGCCCAAGGATATCTTTTACGCCACGCCACTGATGGCTACCATCCGGCTCCATCATCAGATCGGCTCCATCTCATAATTATATTGGTTTTGCATAGGTATACTTGCAAAATTTCAGCTCAATCTGTTGAAGATATCTGCTTCAAAATTGAGTTGCAAGATTCCACCCGAACAAACATAGTTACATAGATACATTAATTGCTAAATAAAGGCATGTAAAATATGTGTGCATACAAAATTACAAATACTCAAAATGTCCAAATAAAACTTCTGCAGTGGCAATAAGAACTCCGTACCATATTTATGAAACGATTTATTTGATACATGTTTTTGGGTCGATTTCAGACGTTTTTCCAGCGTTTTTTGTAACTTCATGTCACTGGAGTTTTACCGTGAAGGACTATCGAGTGACGACAACTTTTGATTAAATCATGTGTAGCCTCGATACCGTCTATCGTTTATAGTAAAAGTTAACTGTGATCACCACCGCTTGCTATATTTGCTGGAACACGAATGAAAAAACCGCCGCGGTCGAAACGCTCTGAAATCGACCCTTTTGCACTTGACTGTACTCATATCCCAAACCTTGTTATTCCTATCCTTATGTTTCTTTTTAAGTGGGACAGCACGGGATTATCCTTACCAAAGCTTTCATCGCGGTTTGTTTTTAACCTCCTTTCACGTTAGTTGTGTTCGGTGAGGTTTTAAGGTGACCCCTCCTCCCCTAACTAAAATCACGTGTATACGAAATGAGTTAGAATGTTAGTACAGTTTACTGAACTATTTTTTTCCAATAAACTATTACAGTTCACAAAATAAACTTGCAAAATTGATGAACGCGACCTCATTAAAATTTTAATTATAATTTTTTCGACGCCATTTCTGGATTTATTCTGCTCACCCCTTTCGAGCCTCACGTAATTTATGGATATACCTTCCATTCTCTAGTTTTAGTTTGTATGGAATAATGGTAATTTAGTGCCAAATAAATGTATCTTCTTATACTCATACCTGTTATAATCTAAAACACCGATTCCAGTTTAAACACCACATAGGCTCTTCTTGATCCGGGAAAGCGACGACTGCGCAAGACAGTAAATCCGTAATTAAATTTGATGCCGCACGCAAATAGACGCTTTGTAGTTAGACGAAACGGGCAATTAGGGGAACTGTGCGCAATCAGGTATTGGTCACATCGATAAATGTGATGCGCAGACTCCGCAAACAGCTGGGCTACCACACCAGTACTCCTCTGGTTCGATTTTTGCAAGTCAAACTCATTTATTTCTGCAAGTAGGCCTCAAGGGCTCTTTTACATGTCTGATTCTTTTCTTTTGGCGCTTCGGTGACCTTCTGGTGAGAAGAAGCGCCGGAAGAAACTCACCAGTTTCTCTTTTCAAAAAACCATTACAACAATTGTGACATGATTACATAAAATGACATTTATAAAATGCAACAAGCAAATAACTGGGCACAGTTTTTTTTCTTTTACCGAGAGACGTATTATAGGTAATCTCCGGATCCATTACATTAGAAAATTTAAAAACTACATTTTTAGAGATGTAAAGGGTCTCTACTGCCGTCCTCAAACTAAAAGGCCGCTAATTTGTATGAAACTTCATATAAACCAGTGGCCCTCAGTCATTAAGACTTGCAAGTTTGTCAGTTTCCAAAAAAAAAACCTACAACTAATGGGCGGCACTTTGTTGCTGGACAAAAACTATCTATATATATGCCTGCAATCAGGTAGATCACATTAAAGATTTAAAAAAATAAGTCTCGTTTCAGAATTATTTTCCTTAATCGCAAGATGGATAACACAAACTATGTATACCTAATACCTATCCCTCTCTTATTGAATATACCTACTTAGCTTGACGCGCGACAAAGTATGTTTTGCCAGCTACGCACCACATTATATTGAACTGAAAGGTAGGAATAGCTCACTCCGCGATGTCGCCGCGCGGCTACTAGTACCAAAAGTTGCTCTTTAGGCTTAGCCAGCGACCTGCAATAGCACGCGTTATGCGATAAAGAGAGAGACAATCGGTTGCGGTGCGTTCCATCCGGTGATCGGATCCAATTCCAAACCTCAGTTTTGTTACGGGTGCGTAACGATGGCTATAAAAATTTTTGGTATAATATTAGTCGCAATAACGCTCATTTGATATAATTATTAAATCATATAACAACACTTAATATATTTACATATGACATAATTATTATTTCTTATAATGATCATTTGATAGAATAACATTTAATATAGCATTCTTTAAGTATAATGCTTATTTCCTATAATGAACTTATGGTATAACGTTATTTTCATATAAAATACAATTGGCATAACCATTATTGATATAATGTATCAAAAAGTAGGTTAGGTTAGGTTTGAACTGCGTCTCCCAACAAAAACGAACTGCTATCAAAAAGTAGGTTAGGTTAGAACTGCGTCCCCTACCAAAACGAATGGCTATCAAAAAGTAGGTTAGGTTAGGTTTGAACTGCGTCCCCCAACAAAAACGAACTGCTATCAAAAAGTAGGTTAGGTTAGTAAATTATAAGGGCACAGAAGAAAAAGGGGGGACGGGGGGGCGAAGCCCCCCACAAGGGGGGCTCGGGGGGCGAAGCCCCCCGCATTAAAAAAAACTCAAACCATAAGTTCAATTAGGTTAGGTTAGGTTAGGTTAGGGTTCGAACTGCGTCCCCCAACAAAAACGAACTGCTATCAAAAAGTAGGTTAGGTTAGGTTTGAACTGCGTCCCCCAACAAAAACGAACTGCTATCAAAAAGTAGGTTAGGTTAGTAAATTATAAGGGCACAGAAGAAAAAGGGGGGACGGGGGGGCGAAGCCCCCCGCATTAAAAAAAACTCAAACCATAAGTTCAATTAAGTTAGGTTAGGTTAGGGTTCGAACTGCGTCCCCCAACAAAAACGAACTGCTATCAAAAAGTAGGTTAGGTTAGGTTTAGGTCACAGGCGTTACAATTTCAAATATATAAATGGTAATAAAGATTTATATACCTATTATACCTCTTGATTGTTATATATTATGATTTGTATATAAAATGAGCGTTATACCATATAATCGTTATAAGAAATAAGCGTTATACCGAACGTTAAATATACGAAATAAATGTATATATTTTAAAATTATACCAAACGTTTATTATACACAATGAGTGATTATACCCTTTGAAATTATATCAAATGTTGATATATCGATAGAAAATATATTAAATATTTTTATATCGATCATTACACACCCTTTTGTTACAAATAGAAACTTCTGTACGTAGCATCAAGGACCATTAAAACAAGAGGACTGTCATTCTCCATAAAAGAAGCTGTTCCCCGAATTTACAACGCCATATATACCTTAACCTTACCCAGTTTGAAGTGAGCTCTTCTACTTGAGACTACAATACCATTGAGTGGTTAACCACAAATTATGACAATGAGCTTGTAGCAAAAGAAGATAATAAACGCCTTGGAAGGTTAATATAGTTTTTCTACTTTATTTTTTTGGACAATAGACTACAAAATACACTAACAGAATAATGGCGATTATAACATTTGTTGCATTTCATTTCCATTTCAAACCTACCCGACAAGAAATAAGGTTGAAAATTCGATATACATACAGTGTACTTCTAACCTTTTTTTTTGTAAGTATTTGGTTGGCGATTCGAGAACAAAAGTAGATAATAGCATTGTATAGATACAATGCTATTGTAAGCACAGGTAAGTGGATGAGCTCACTTGAAACTGGGTAAGGTATACATATGTATAAAGTATAAGCTTGGTAAAAGCATTATATTATTTACAATTATTCAACTTTGCAAACGTGACACAGTATTTAAATGTTAGAATTTATTTATTATTAGCTGTTTACGAACCAATTGTTACTATACTATGTTTCTTTGTTCAATTATAACATCGTTAAATGTTTAGTTTTTTAGCGCCATCTAGTTTTTGCCCGGAAATCCCCTAGCGGTCGGCTTACAAACAAAAGTATGGAGAATGACAGTCCTCTTGTTTTAACGGTCCTTGGTAGTACTTATTCTGTGATGCCTGCATACCTCTTTTCTGCACCTGCACCACTGCATCGAATGTATTTAGATGCATACTTCTGTGTGACAAAATATTTTCGAGTATTTGTTTACTCAAATATTAATTTGACTGACTGTACGATAATCTACGGCTGCAAACTATCACGAAGCCGGGGTTAGGCGGGTTAATTGGTTTAGCTCATAAACGGGCCAATAAAACAATAGTTTTAAGATTATTAACTGCAATTATACATAGTCGTATAGGTGCCGTTAATTGTTACCAATTAAAGGTACACATGTGTATATTACGTTACGAATAAATACACGGTGTCCAGAAAGAGTATTGGGTATTTGTTCTTAGAGCTAGAACAAATACTCTTTCTGGACGCCTTGTACTAGGGACTGGCCACGCGCTTAGTGAAAGAAAATACATATGTATATAAAAAATAAGTAAATGCATGAGGCCCTACTGGGAGTCTTGCCAATTACCTTGAAAATTATATTAAGAGACATTCACTAACATTTTAAGTTATTTCAAGCGAAATTTTGAGCTTTTATAAAATACATAATTTTGGTTGTTATTTCTTCTGCTCACGTAATACTTGAACGGGCCCTAAGATGCAACGTCAACTACAAGCACAGGATTCGTGTGTCCATTTAATGATTCTATCAGCCATTTGATCAATTAACTCTTAATGCCCATAATACTGTTCATAAATACATCTGTCTTCATTGCAACTTATTTAATTGCATATTACAATCCTAACTTAACAATTCTAACTATTGCATTAGTCGCTTTATAAACAAAGAAAATGGCCACCGTAGCCAACAAAGCGTAATAAATCACCATTAATCTTTGATTTAGTACCTTATTGTTTTAAGAATAAGGGTCAAGTTAGAGCGGGAAAACCATGGAAACGGCAAGAATGGACTTATAACCTCCTATTTGACATTGTATAGTGAACTTTATTCTGCACAAATTAAGGTTTCTTATAGAAATAATAGTAAATCGTAAATATAAAAATGCGAAAGTAACTCCGTCCGTTTGTCAGTTACCTTTTACCACGTTTAAACCGATTTAGTTGAAATTTTCTATGGAGATAGTTTGAGACCATAGAAAGGACATAGGATTTTTTTTATCCCAAAAAATCATCATTTAAGAGGATGAAGAGTCGACGTGTAGAGAATCAATCATTTCCCAAGTAGGTACCGGATATAATAATTCGAAATCACGGGCAAAAAAAAGCTGGGGATTATATAAACCCTTTCGACAGTACAGTAAGTTCAGTTACTTTTGTATGCGTATCATGTTACCATTTTGCTTTGGTCAAGAAACATAGAGAAACCTTATTACAATAATTTTGCCATTGCGCGCTAAAGGGCCCGTGTTACTGCTATGTAGACTTTCTCAATTATTTATTGATAGCGTTTGTACTTATTGAAGTTTTAGAAGCAACTGACTGACGATGATGATGACGTCTAATTGAAAATCCTATCCTGTCCTATCTTACCAATATTATAAATGTAAAAGTTTGTCAAGATGTTTGGATCTTAACGCGGTGAATAACAAGTGAATGGATTGAGATGAAATTCGGCATACAACTAGAGTATACCAATTTCATCCACAGCCGTACACTAGGCAAAGCGGGACACCCCACGACACCCAACTACTTTCAACTCAAGCGGCTACTCTTCACTTTGATGATGGACTATTTAACTCCCTTTGTTTTCCGCACTTATAACAGACTTAAACACAATAGAAATCGCCTAATTCGCAGTAATTGTTCGGCTATTCACAATTAATTAGAGCGTGAATAAAGCAATGACTGGTCACAATAAGAGAATGGGTCAAAACAGCAAATTGTTTAGACAATAGTGGCGCTAAGAGGCGAAACGACTTTTAGTGGTATTAGCCCGACATACATACCTACATGAATGCACACACATACACAGGGATGATTGTAATAATTCCAATAGTAGGATTCACCTATTTGGACTCTGAACACACGGCGCAGCTTTAAGTACACAATATTCACAACAAGATAGATATCTTGGGAATCAACCCTTAGTCGAAATGATGTCGATGTGAGATTTCTGAAGTGGGATTGTATTTCCACACAATCGTTTGACTATACTGGCTGTCGATTGAATCAATATGCAATTGAGCCTACCTCTAAGAAACCTCGAAAAGAATGATAGTCGAACTCGAAGAAAGTATATACTCGACAATCTCGACATCATAGTATGTATTTGCTCTTCTTCCTCAGTAGAAATCAGTAGTAAAGGGCTAATTCCCCTCAGCTGATTCCGTTAAAAACTCTACAAAATTAATCAATATTTTTCTCTTAGCGTTTACGACCTGTCTACACGTGGCCGACAAAACAATAGTTCTGCCAAGCAGCAACGGTTGGCTACCCCCAAGTGTAACCAGGTAAGGTGCCCTTCACGCCTAGCTTGCCGCACTCGTACGTTAAATACATTATTCATGATATCGAATGAATTAGCTTCGGAACTTTCCCGAAAATAGCGGTTTCAGAAACAATCCTCGTTGCATCCACCTTTACACTTCAAAGTCTTCAAACGTACAGTTTTTAGAAATAATCAATTTCCAGTTAGAACTCTGTAATCGTTGTTGACAACTTGTCTTATTTGGTGGGCTTTTAGTCAAAGTGGCCATGGCCATCCTATTCACTCTTGACGGGAAGTAATCCGAGTTAGATTCTTCCGTGAAAAGATTTACTGGAAGCGATTTACACCCTTGAGTATGTAGTTCTAATGAAAAAAGCAGAAGCAAAATGCTTTATATGAATCGTAACGTAAGGGTGAATGCCAAATCTACGCCTAATCCTATAATAACGAAAGACTTGACAAGCGGGCTACATTTCGCTTCACCATCGAGCCCTGGCGCCTTCGAATGTAGTACCGTTGTCTGATGTAAACGCATCTGCACACCGCGATGACGCAACGCGTCTAATTGGCCGGTTTCACTTCCCCGCTGATCTACGATATGCCTACGCATGCGTCTTTACCATGCAATGCGTACAGGTACTGTCAGGGGCGAAATAATTTATCAGGGGACAATCTTGCACGACCTTACGGACTAAGCTCTAGATTTTAACTACAGCTTAGCTTGATATATCGGACTGTGTCGTTGCCAGCCGAAAAGTACAATCATGGCTGTTGTCAATAAACACTTATTTACGAATTAATATTGATAGAAAGTACAGTATAGTAGAAATATTTACTGTCATGACAGTAGGCTGTTGATGATGATTTATATAAAGATGCAATTATTAACAACCGGAAAAGCGTTTACCTGTACGTCTAGCATAACTGGCCGCGACTTCGTTTCTCGCGCGACAGAGCCTCACCTGTCACTGTCACACGATATTGAGTGGAAAGAGATAGGTAGCATTTGTCACTCGACAAAGAGTCGCGTGTCACAGTTGTGCTAGAGGTACTGGGAACGACAGAATGAACCACTTTACAGTAACAGACCTGAGTGCAGTCTTAAAGAATGCGATGGTGCTGTATTTGCTGTAATGTGGAAATTACACTGTCTGCCTCCTTACCTTTAGCCCCGACTTTACTCAATTCGCACGCCTTTTCATCACTCTTTTTCCCATGCTAAACAAAGGTTGTCATGTTTGGGTAAGCCCGTGAGTGTGACATGATTTATGGGTGACCCCTAATATAAATATTTAAGAGCAATACCTAGCTGAGCAACTTTTCAAATCTCGAATTTTTGACGTAATGTTTCTGTCGCGCTGCTGTGGACTCCGCCTCCAATTCGTGCCATAAGGACAACTGCAGCTTGGACTAAAAATCCCAGGCAAAAAACTCAAAAATCGAGGTTTCGCTCTCGACTGTTTCCTCCTCCAAAACGCAACCAATTATTATAAAATTTTGGGAACTGCAAGAAGAAGAAATAATCTACGCCGCTATGTTTTTGATTTTTTTGATATTTGTTGTCATATTGGTATACTGCGCCTTTTTTGGCAGCCAATTCAATTAAGCCGTTTTTGCAATTTTCAAGGCGCTGTAAGTTTCTTTAAATAAAATAAAAATGCTCTATGTCCAAAAACCAGAGAGGAAACAGTCGAGTCGAGAGCGTTTGTATGGGAAAATCGCAGGTAGGCATTCCTCTTAATAGCTTTATATATCTGTTTGAATCGCGTCAGACCACGGAACAAGTACTACGTACTACAGAAGTTTCTCCAAAGTAGTAGGTAGGGCCAAATTTGATACTTGTAGAGTCTGTGCGGAAAGAGAATAGGATTTAGATTTGGGGGCGCTGTAATGCTTTTCTACCGTATTTGCCATACTGGTTAGGTTAGTTCCAGCGTTTTGCCACGCCTATTCTCTTTCCGCACAGACTAACTGCGCAGCGAAATCGCGGAGTGAGCCACTCCTCGTTAGACCTGTAAAAAAACTAGAGCCGTCTGTGGACTTTTTGTCCTTGTAGATATTATATCTGCTGAAGTGCTTATAGATAAAATCGAATAATTAAGTCACTAACAAGGTTATTAGTCCCATTACGTTCCCGTGATGGGACACTAATTGCTTTACGAGAATAGGTGTATGGTAAATCTGTAATGGATCGCGAAATATCAAAGCCAATTTGCCCTTCCACTTTCGAGCTACGGGCATCTATTTAATATTGGTTGTACTTTTCGAGAGACGTATGCCTCCCCTATGATTGTGCCGAAGTGTTGCCATTTTACTCACGAGAAACGCTAGTTTTAAAGCAGAAAGCATAAGAGACTTTAATAAAAGTTGCAATGATGAGGATGAGGTGTTAAAATAATGTAATAAGTATTTAAAAGGTAAAGTAAGAAAGTAACAAGCTAGGTATCATAACCTAAATAGCTAGGTCACTTGCGAAAATACTAAGTCACTAGTTAGATAACCAAACAGAGTGTAAAATTATGCACCAATTATGTTATTCAATGCGCATAATTCCACTTAATTAGATGCTATCATAAACTGTTTGCAAACAAGATACATTTAAGGAGTTTTCATGGAATGTGTTTAAATAAATAAATAAATAAAAATAAATAAATATTAGGGGACAATCTTACACAAATCGAACTAGCCCCATAGTAAGCTCAATAAGGCTTGTGTTATGGATACTAGACGACGATATATTTAATAGATACAAATACTCAGTGTCAGTGTTTCAGTTTTATTTTCAACTAGCTAGGCTTCGCCTGCGTTATTGCAGTTATTGTCCCAAGGGAACTCTTTTCTGGGATATAAAGTATCCTATGTTTCAATCCAGGACTTGGTCTTGCTGTATACCAAATTTCATCTCATCCATTCAGTTATGCATTGTTTGGTAACAAACATCCAAACTTCCATCATCATCTCATCATGAGTTTTCACATCTATAATTCTATATACAAAAAACAAAGTCGGGTTAGTTACACAATTTATAACTAGAGAAAGGGTGGACCGATTTTTATGATCTTTGATTTGTTGGCTTTGTCTCTGACCTGAACAACAGAATGACATCTAAAAAATAAATAAAAATTGAGGCGGAACGAAGTTCGCCGGGACCGTTAGTTTATAATATTTTATTTGGAAAGGATTTGTTTAATAACAACAACAATAGCAGCTGTTAAGACCATAAGATGACAATTTTTCCATATTGTAACTACAAAACTGGCATAATTTTACAAAACCATAGCAAAACCCAAAAAAGGATTATGATTTTTGTGGTCACATTAGATATTGCTGATGAGAAGGTATATCTGTGAAAGCTTACCATTTAATCAAAGACACTTCAAATTTAGTGACAATATGAACAACCACAAAGACAATCATAAATAAGTTTTATTCAATAACGTTAGTGACAACCAAAATGAGTGAAAACCTTGAAAAATAGACAGATCTAAATAAAGATAATGCAGTAGGTGTATACATGTGTATGTATGTAGATACTAGTCATATCTGTATAACAATTAGAAACTCTGCAAGGTGAAGTGAAGTCATTGTGTGGATATCTGTCTTTATGCATACATGTATGCAGGTGTATTATGTCATTCTGATGAATGTCTATTTAAGTCAAGATTCTGTCACTCTCTATAAATATCTAACAACTATTAGGAGTAAAAAAAGTTATATGATGTGTAGTCGAAAAACGCTTACTTTCCCAGATATTACAAGCCCTTATAATTATGTGACTAAGATTCTTTTACAATTTTTTTAAAATCTTTTAACTAAACAGCAATTAACCTTCGCAGTCATTCATATATTATATCAATGTTCGCAGTATTTGATGGTAAGCGACTAAGCGACTATGAGTCCAAAAAATTACCTTTTGTTTCCATTTTGGCTTTTTTTTTCCTTTTTGATATCTTTTTCTCAAGTAAGGACATGTTTACAAGGAGGGGCTCAATATGCTGAAAATTGTTCCATAAGCCTATTAATGTAAAATGACAAAATTCGACCTATGGTGATATAACGTTATTTACTTGTAGTACCATCAGGAATACGTGGATAAAATTTTTCGGGTTATTCAGGGGCACGGTGTATATGTATGTGTCTATCAATTACTCCAGGCTCGATTGAACGAGTGAAGACTTGAAAAAATTAGGTAAGGAAAGGGGGAAGAGTGACGAGATATCACATTAATTTTTCCATAGAGCTTGAGAATTGTAAAACCTAATCTATTTTGCAAAAAAATACATTTGTAGTTGTGTAGGGGTAGACCCAGCCACACTAAATAACATCATGATTATTGGACGCACCCTAACCCCCTACGTTCAGTAACTAATCACTGTTCCCTAGAAATAGATGTTTTCTTATAGTCAATGATTGACAATAAGAACACATTAGTAAGTTTACACTTATCCCACAAATTTTGTGTATAACTTTGCTAACGACACAAACATAGTTAACATAACTATTAAAACCTGTAAATATGTTATGTCAAGGAGCATAATGCAATATGACCATAGAAATATGCAATATGTTTGACTTTGCAAGCTGTTAAAATTTATTGAAAATTGGTAATAAGTTGCTTAGTTTACAGTTATTATGTCTTAGTTTATTACAGTAATATGTCAATGACTGCAATAATGTGAGCAACAAATATTATACTATATTGAATCAATAACAAACTATACATATTCTAGAGAGTAAAATTCTCTTAACATGCTTTGATTGTGAAAAGTATTCTTATTCATGTGTGACATATACATTAATAAATCATTGCCTTTTAACAACATGAGCATTCCACTTTTAATTCAATATGTTTGGAGTCTTATGGGTTTTCGAGAAATAATCATAATTTACTATTTAGTATGAACAGTTTACCAAAATAAATTAACTTTGTTCCATGATAACTTGGTATGTTGAAGATTTTTCTGTTTTTTCACTATTTAAGTCCGGATTTAGACCTTTTTTTTTTTTTTTTTTTTATGTTATAAGTGGCAAACGAGCAGACGAGCTGCCTGATGGAAAGCAGTCAACGTCGCCCATAGATATCTGCAACACCAGAGGTGTTACCTATACGTTGCCGATCTTTGAGAGCCCTGTTTACTCGTTTCTTGAAGTACCCCATGTCATAGCGCGCTGGGAACACCTCAGGTGGGAGTTCATTCCACATCCTGCCAGTTCTTGGCAGAAAAGAGCGTGATGCCCGCTTGTTCTTGGGATGCCACGCATCTAAATAGTGTGGATGAACCTTATTCCTGAGGCGGGAGGTACGGTGATAAAAGTGCGACGGAGGCACGAGCGCAAAAAGTTCCTCAGAACACTCCCCGTTGTACATACGGTAGAACAAACACAGAGAGCCAACGTCTCTCCTGAGGCTAAGTGGTTCCAAACCGTATGTTAGTACGGGATCGTCGACAACACGAACTGCCCGGCGTTGGATCGAGTCCAAAGGGAGAAGCTGGTATTGGGGCGCTCCAGCCCAGAGATGGGAGCAATACTCCATATGTGGTCGCACCTGGGCTTTATATAGTAAAAGCCGGTGACCGGGAGTGAAGTACTGCTTCGCCTTGTTGAGCACCCCGAGCTTTTTAGAAGCCAGTTTGGCTTTGCTCTCCAGATGGCCCCGAAATTGAACTTCGCTCGTAATGTCGACTCCGAGGATCCCAATACTTTTGGAAAAGGTAAGGGCAGTGTTCTGGAAACTTGGCGCTAAGACAAAAGGGGTTTTTTTAGTGGAGAACGCGCAGACTTGTGTCTTACTGGGGTTAAATTGGACGAGATTTCGTCGACCCCAATCTGAGGCTTCCTCCAAGGTAGCCTCGACTTCAGACACAAGTCTTACCCTGCAATCTGCTAACTGCTCGGGAGAGAGGTTAGCACGGCCTGTATATTGGCTATGACCCGTGCTGTCATCCGCATAGCAATGAATATTACTAGTCTGTAACATATCATTGATATGCAGGATGAACAGGGTGGGCGATAGCACAGACCCTTGGGGAACGCCAGCATTAATGGGCATAGAGTCCGAGCATACACCGTCAACAACGACTTGAATGCTACGCCCGGATAGAAAACTGGCGATCCAGGTGCATAACCCCTCAGGTAGCCCGTAAGACTGAAGCTTCGAAAGAAGTGCCTTATGCCAGACCCGATCAAAGGCCTTTGCGATATCTAGACTGACAGCTAGTGCCTCCCCCTTACTCTCGATGGCAGTAGCCCAGTTGTGAGTGAGGTACACAAGAAGATCACCAGCGCCGCGACCATGGCGGAAGCCGTACTGCCTGTCGCTAATAAGCTGGTGTTCTTCGAGGTAACCTAGGAGCTGGTTATTAACCACACGCTCCATCACTTTAGAGAGCAAGGAGGTGATCGCAATAGGCCGGTAGTTGGACGGATCTGTGCGGTCACCCTTTTTCGGAACAGGGTGAACATTGGCTACCTTCCACGAAGATGGGACTTTCCCCGAGCAGTACGAGAGAGAGAATAGGCGCGTTAGAACCGGTGCCAACTCTGGAGCACACACCTTAAGCACAATGGCTGAGATACCGTCCGGCCCACTGGACTTGTTGACGTCGAGAGCAAATAGAGCGCTCCTTACCATACTTTGTGTAAAGCGGATTTCCGGCATGGAGTACTCGCAACACGGGATAGTAGGCGGTGTACTGCCCCCGTCATCAAGTGTCGAATTCGACGCAAAAATGGAGCAGAGCAAATTTGCTTTCTCCTTTGCGGAATGAGCCAGTGAGTCGTCAGGTTTGTGCAGAGATGGTAACGAGCCCCGACAGAAATTTCCCTGAACAGCTTTGGCGAGAGACCAGAAAGCACGAGTCCCAGAAGGATAACCAACTAGTTTCTCGCCAATTCTGCGGGTATGTGCAAACTTTGCTGCGGCAATACTTTTCTTGCAGGACCTGGATACAGCGTTAAATTGCTTTTTCAGCTCAGATGAGTATGGGTCATTGGCCTGACGTGCAGCAGCCCAGTTTTGGTAGGCCTGACACTTGAAGATGCGAGCTTCAGCGCAAGAGCCACCAAACCAGACCTGTAAGTTTTACTTATTTAAGTAAGGACTCAGCTATATGTTACACTGAGATAGTCAGTCTAACGTATTGTGTCTAACCTACAGCTGCATCCTTACCTACGTAAGTAAAACTTACAAGTGTAATTCGGGCCTAACATTTGTGATACAAAAGAAAAATCTAGGCCAAGATTACGGTCTTGTTCAATTCTCCCTGTCGGACTACAGAAGCGTTGTTAAGTGGCATTTGTTATGGCACAACGGACAGCCTAATCTAGTTACTACATATCCTTTGATGACCAATACACTCACATTTTTACCACTTCCTATGTAGTGGTGGTGTCTTGAACCTGTATGTAATAGAGTGTTGCGTTTGTGTTATTGGAAGAATATCACTGCAGTAAGTTAACTTGTAAATTAAGCCATAAGTTGTGTAAGGTAAATTCGCAGGCTTAGATAAATCTGCCATCCTATGACTAAAACCTGGCTAACCTCTATGGAGTTATATAGAGATCTAGCTCTTTTAAGTACACAGAAATATAACAATGGTATGATAATATATGATACAAAGCTGCAATAAACAAATCTCAAGTTGGTGTGCCCTGTAAATTGTCTTACAGAAATTATAGATACAGCTGTAGAGAAAAAATGAAAGATTATAAGAATAGTAAATACCAACGTGCAAAAATTTCACGCGTCGAGTTTTGTGGACAGTGAAAATGAATAATTTATTCCCAAAATACTCGACTATGATGTCACTGCCATAGGAGCTCGCGTCCTACGCTCGTTATGTCATGTCTAATAAAGAAGGGTCAATTTTAATTGACGCCACGACCTCTCGACGGCGGAACCATTGCATCCATAATGGGTCACCGCCAAAACAATAACAATACTTTCCAAAAAGGATAGGGGACTGACAATACCACATACTTTACAACCTATCCCGCTCCCTCGTAAACCAAAAACCCAAATGTAGACAAGGATAGACATACGTGTCAAAACTTTACGAAACAAAAAGTAATATTTACACGAAGCATGAAACTTATTTAAAAGTACTTTTAACAATTATTTAATAGGTCAAAGGCTTGTACTAACCGTTATCAAGTCAACATAAATCCAAAACAGATGTCAGGGCGAAGTTACTCGGGAAAACAAGACACAAAACACTAATAAAACACCTTGTTAGAAACTAGATCACAACGTAAGCACTCTGTAACACGACATGCACTGGCACTGAAGGGACGGCACGAGCACTTTAGTTTTATTTACAACGATGACTATTCCACGTTTATGCACGCATACATTCCGAGACGTCTGTCGTGCTCCTACGAAATTCGGCCATTTTGCTATTGAAGAAAGAAGGCCACCTTTCAGCCAATAAACAAACAGATTGCTCGTCTAGTGCTTCCATCTGACGACGTTCCAAAACTGACTGCGTCACACTCACACAATAAAAAAAAATTGCGCTGCGTTTAGATATTGCAAAGATATTGGGAGCACTATCCCTTCCTAAACTGGCAACACTGATGAACCAACTTATCGTGCCTCTCTTTTACTCAGTATGATTTGCGTGAAAAGACAAAATTTGCTAAACTTATTGTTGAACGCAGCATTTCTGTCAACCTGTGTACCTCATAGGTGCGCGAATATTTAAATTGTTGAAAGCGAAATCATTGAAATTCTATGTTTTAAATATTTACATTGGTAATGCATGCAAACTATCTGAAGTTCAGACCCATGTTCTCTAACTCTGAAGATCAGACCCATGTTCTTTAGGAATTTCACTGTCACTAAACTATTCAGTTGGAGAAAGAATGGCTCGAGTGAAACCACAACAAACAAGTCAACCACTACTTTTTAGGTATTATAATGTAATAAATGTATGTACATTTATGAAATATGTTTATTTGTAAAATCGAACCCAGATCTGTTTAAGACAAATAGAGATGTTTGTAGATTTAACACTAGGTACCCTGATAGGCTAGTAGTGCATCACAAAAGAACAGCTTTGTATAACCGAAACACATTTAATATGAGTATTAAAATTTATAATAAACTTGATAACGACATTAAAATGTTGCCTTTACAGATGTTTAAAAGAAAACTCAAAGCTTGGCTTGTGCAAAAGGCATTCTACTCCATTAATGAATACCTTTTGAATGTTGATCATAAAGGGTTATATTTTTAAATTGATTTTTAGCTATAAGATTTTGCATGCCAGAAGCTGGTGAAATATGTGTTTTAATATTTATTGTCTGACCATCTTTTATACCATGTTTCAAGCAAAATAAAGTTATTTGTATTTGTATTTGTAAATAAAATGTATATTGATTACAAGATTTTTATTCCATAGCATATAATTATAAATAGTGAATACAAACTAAGAACACATGAAGAATAACAGTATACTGATGCTGAAAACTTTAATGACAAAAATTCCTTGAAAAACTGTTCTAAGTCCCACTTATGATTAAGGTTTCCTCATCATCTGCCTTATCCTGAAACAGTCTACTCTTCGGGTTAGCATGCCTTTGCTTGTGTTTTAACAGACAAGAGTGATTCCTAAACTTAGCTCTGCAAATGTCACAGATTAAAGATGGGTCCATATGGTGACGTCTAACATGTTCTGCTCGTCGAGATGAGGAAAGGAACCGTAGCTCACAGACCGTACACTTATAAGGTTTCTCTCCTGTATGGATACGAGTATGGTATAAAAGAGACTCTCTCGTAACAAATTTACCGCCACAGATATCACATGGAAAGTTCTTTTCCTGTGTATGCTTGACCGTGTGCGCTTTCAGTCTACTCTGACAACTGAATTTCTTGTTACACCAGCTACAAACATGTGATTTCCCGGTATTACTATGTTCAAATTTTATATGAACACGCAATGTGTTTTTACGGGAGTACTGTTTGTGGCAAATATCACATTTGAACAGGCCTTCGGTTGCAGATTTCCTTACAGTTTGCCCACAGACACCGAACTCAATGTGCTGTTTAAATGTGTCCTTATTTTTGTAGACTCTGCCACAATTCTGGCAGACGAATCTAAGGCGATGTGAAAGTTCATGCTGCTTAAGGCTGTAACGGTTGTTGTATGTTTTCCCGCATTCAACACAGATAGCTGTTCTGTGACAATCTTTTAGGTGCTGCTCCAAAAGGCTGTATGATGCATAGCTGCGCTCGCATTTTGAGCATTTAAATGTCTTTGGTGCATGTACCCTGAGGTAATGTTGCCTTAAGTAATCCATAGTCTGGAAAATTTTTAGGCATCCATTGCATTTGTAAGCAGAAGTTGTACTGTCTTTATGTAACATAACCTCTTTAGGCAAAGTGGTTCTAGGTCTAGTCTTTTTTAACTTTTTCTCTTTTGACTTGTTATTTACTGGTTGTTCTGTATCCACTTCGACATCAGCATCAAAATTTTCTTCATTCTTCACACCTTGTATGTAATATTTGTCATTAATTCCATTAGAAACTGATTTGAACCTCTTTAAAATGGCGGAAGGAGAGTGCACAGGCCTCTTATAATCATAGAACTCTTGTGCTGTAAGACTTTCATTTAAAGATACAAATAATGATTTACAATATCTGGTTGCTTCCGCATTATTTGTTACACAATTATCTAGACTTTCAATAGCTTTCTGTAGACTTGACGAATTCTCTTTACATTGTTTGATGAAAGTGTAACAGTTCAAAGCTGTTACTGCACACTGGTTGCACACAGTATCAAAAGCAATGTTATCGCTGACCTGAAAATAAAATTTATACATGACAAAAAGCAAAGCATTTTATTTTATGCCACACCTGGCCATAAAGTGGCCAGCCGCTTTCTGGCCAAGTGTAGACATAAAATTATGTACACAACAGGGGAGGTAATAAAAGCCCTCGATCGCATATTTACGTCCCTCGCTTGCTCGCTCTCGGCCTTTCTTTGTTTTACCACCCTAGTTGGGTAATGTAACCTGTTTGACTTATAACTAGTGTTATTTGTGAAAATTATAAAACTGTAATATGGTTACACCGTTATTAGGATATTTACCTCGGTTCCTAAAACATAAGCCAGTACTTCAGACAGTTCCAAATGGCTAGAAACGTTGTTCGTTTTCATAACAACTTCATCCTCTGTATGAATAGCAGCGTAGTCGACTGTCTCGAAACACAAGCAGCATACGTTTTCTTTTCGTAATAGTGCATTAAATATAGCATTCTTTAAGCCTGTCATTGTTTAAAACGACGATTAAATATACAGTTTGAAATGTAAATAAAACCATTGAATTAAAATTAAACTAAACTATCATCAAAACTTGCTTCACTCGTTTGGCTCATTTGGCTGTCAGTTTGACAGTTCAAAGCAACATTTTTCCGGGAAAAAAATTAATCGAATCGCGGTAATATCTTGGTCCGTATTGAACATGAGCATAGCAATACAGCAATACATGTTATTTTTTTTGTTATAATCGAAATCTTGCGATCAGCCCTGTTGGCTATAAGCAGATGTGGTGGTCGAGTCGGGTGCTACCCCCAGCGGGGTACAGCCCCTTTATTTGTGTAGTTAGTCTGTGTGCTGACTATCCTGGTTTGATCCTGGTCAAACATGTCTTACCTCTTTTTAAGCCGACGAATAATTTCTGGCATTGTTAGTTGCCCCGCAAGTTGGTTTGGGTGTTTTTGTAGTCTTGCTTTAATATTGTATTGAAATTTTATTTTCATGACTATTAATTATCGTTTATGATAAATACAGGCGTTTTATGAGAATGATTATGACGAATTTTTAAGTAAATTTGTAGTTTGTTTTATACTGATAACTAATCAGCAGGGGTATCAATTATCAGGAGATCGGTATGTCACCCGTCTCATGGACAGAAAGAGACAAAGGAGATCGTCGATAGTGGTCGATATGTTGGTAAAGGTGGATTTAGACCAAACGAATTCTAACACATTCTAACCCCACTCTACCGAATTCTTTGTATGTACACAAAGAATTTGGTAGAGTGGGGTTAGAATGTGTTAGAATTCGTTTGGTCTAAATCCACCTTATAGTGTGGGACCCAATTGTAAAAAAGTCTTCAAATAACGATTTTCGTGTGACTCATCTCCGCCATACGAACTACTGGTATGTACTTATTCGGCATATTTTCCTGAACATAAAAAGTGCGGTAGTCACTTCCTAGGGGTATGGAGGGGGTAGCTATGACGTAACAAAGATGGCGGCCGGGCCTATACTACTTACGCTATGTTTAGATAACTACTGGGCCGATTTACTCAAATAGGGTGTCAAATGAAAGATAATTAAATGAACATTATTTTATTCTAAGGATTCAATACTGTAAACCTAAAACCAAATGAAATATTTTCAAAAAACTACAATTTGTAAAATCAAACTTTTTTTAACATGTGAAAAACTCGGAAACCGTTAGGATTATGGAAATTTAGACTATTATAAAAAAAATAGGTACATTTATCACCTTTCGAATAAACTTTAAATCATTAAAATCGAGCTATAAACAACGGAACTGCAGTCGTCTAAGTGAGCGTGGGTAGCGCCGAACTGACTATGGTACTTCGATTTTGGTACGAATAATCTTGTAAATAACGTAACAAAACGGGTACAATCACAGCAAAATAAAAAAGTATTATGGGTGCTTGACTAAATGTCATAGAGGTTTGCAAGACAAAGAGAGTGGCATTTGTTTTTTTTTTTTCAAGATGGCGACTTCAATATGGTGGCTGATTTTTAAATTAGTCCGAGGGGGCCGAAATTCAGTATGGGGGGGTTTTTGGGGCCTACGAGTCTGAATCTGAATTCAGAATTTTTTCGTTCATACAAAAAATATTTTTTTTCATACAACTAAAAAAAGTCAATTTTGCGAGCCCGAAGGGCGAGCTTCAGGGTGCGAGGCCGAGCCCCCGCGGAGGGCCGCAGGCCCGACGCGTCGCCCCTTGGCAAGCTCTCCTCATCCCCAAGTAACCTAAAGCGAGGCCGAAGGCCGAGCTCCGCGTAGGGCCGAAGGCCCGAAGTGTCCGAATAGTCCCAATTTTCTCTATATCCAAGTATATTAAAGCTCACCCGAGGGCCGCAGGCCCTCGGGCGAGTGTCAGCGATGCGAGGCCGAAGGCCGAGCTCCGCGTAGCACCGAAGGTGCGGAGCGTCACAGCGCCGCTCCCAATTACGCGAGCCCAAGGGCCGCAGGCCCGAAGGGCGAGCCCACCCAGATCCTTACTACCCTCACAGTATCTTATAGCTCTCCCGAGGACGGCAGGCCCTCGGGGGAGCATCAGTGACGCGAGGCCGAAGGCCGAGCTCCGCGTAGCACCGAAGGTGCGGAGCGTCACGGCACCGCTCCCACTTACGCGAGTCCAAGGGCCGCAGGCCCGAAGGGCGAGCCCACCCAGATCCTTACTACCCTCATAGTATCTTATAGCTCTCCCGAGGGCCGCAGGCCCCCGGGGGAGCGCCAGCGACGCGAGGCCGAAGGCGGAGCTCCGCATAGCACCGAAGATGCGGAGCGTCACAATGCCGCTCCCACTTATGCGAGCCCAAGGGCCGCAGGCCCGAAGGACGAGCTCACCCAGATCCTTACTAATCCCCAAGTGTCTTACAGCTCACCCGAGGGCCCCTTCGGTGCTACGCGGAGCTCGGCCTTCGGCCTCGCGTCGCATACGCTCCCCCGAGGGCCTGCAGCCCTCGGGAGAGCTATAAGATACTTAGGGGGTAGTAAGGATCTAGGTGGGCTCGCCCTTCGGGCCTGCGGCCCTTGGACTCGCGTAAGTGGGAGCGGAGCTTTGACGCTCCGCACCTTTGGTGCTACGCGGAGTTCGGCCTTCGGTCTCGCGTCACTGACACTCCCTCGAGGGCCTGCCGTCCTCGGGAGAGCTATAAGATACTGTGAGGGTAGTAAGGATCTGGGTGGGGAATCTGGCTGGGTGAGGAATTGGGAGCGGCGCTGTGACGCTCCGCACCTTCGGTGCCACGCGGAGCTCGGCATTCGGCCTCGCATCGCTGACACTCACCCGAGGGCCTGCGGCCCTCGGGTGAGCTTAAATATACTTGGATATAGAGAAAATTGGGAATATTCGGACGCTTCGGGCCTTCGGCCCTACGCGGAGCTCGGCCTTCGGCCTCGCTTTAGGTTACTCGGGGATGAGGAGAGTTTGCCAAGGTGATGACGCGTCGGGTCTGCGGCCCTCCGCGGGGGCTCGTCCTTGTACCCTGAAGCTCACCCTTCGGGCTCGCAAAATTTACTTTTTTTTAGTTGTATGAAAAAAAATATTTTTTGTATGAACGGAAAAATTCTGATTTCAGATTCAGACTCGTAGGCCCCAAAAACCCTCCCATACTGAATTTCGGCCCCCTCGGACTAATTTGAAAATCAGCCGCCATATTGAAGTCGCCATCTTGAAAAAAAAAACAAATGCCACTCTCTTTGTCTTGCAAACCTCTATGACATTTAGTCAAGCACCCATAATACTTTTTTATTTTGCTGTGATTGTACCCGTTTTGTTACGTTATTTACAAGATTATTCGTACCAAAATCGAAGTACCATAGTCAGTTCGGCGCTACCCACGCTCACTTAGACGACTGCAGTTCCGTTGTTTATAGCTCGATTTTAATGATTTAAAGTTTATTCGAAAGGTGATAAATGTACTTATTTTTTTTATAATAGTCTAAATTTCCATAATCCTAACGGTTTCCGAGTTTTTCACATGTTAAAAAAAGTTTGATTTTACAAATTGTAGTTTTTTTAAAATATTTCATTTGGTTTTAGGTTTACAGTATTGAATCCTTAGAATAAAATAATGTTCATTTAATTATCTTTCATTTGACACCCTATTTGAGTAAATCGGTCCAGTAGTTATCTAAACATAGCGTAAATAGAATAGGCCCGGCCGCCATCTTTGTTACGTCATAGCTACCCCCTCCATACCCCTAGGAAGTGACTACCGCACTTTTTATATTCAGGAAAGTATGCCGAATAAGTACATACCAGTTGTCCGTATGGCGGAGGTAAGTCCCACGGAAATGAATTTTATTCTCATTGGGTCCCAGACTATTAAGCAGGGCCTCGTTTCAGGAAGCTACAAGTTACAATTTTACGAGTCGACACTTGCAACATTGGTTAAATACAGCTACGCCATTGGTTGATTTGGCCAATGTTGCTAGTTTATTTATACTTGTAAAATTGTAACTTGTACCTTCGTGAAACTGGGCCCAGACGGAAAAGACTGACTGAAGACTGGGAAGGTTGTAGAGTAAATATTAAACTACCTTCAGGTAATTGGAATTTAAAAACCTGGCAAATGTTAAGTTGCAGATGAAGTCATACGAGGTGAAGTCATACAAAGAGACACCAAGACAAAATTATGAATCTGTTGTATAAGCCACGTGCTCACAAATCAATTTATCGGAAAAATGTCTTTAATATGTGCATCGAACTATTTAATAACTTACCTGAAGACATCAAGATGCTTCAGGGAAATAGCTTTAAAAATAAATTAACCAAATGGCTTCTTGAAAAGTGCTTTTATAGTGTTAAGAGCTACTTAGACCGTACGTGACCTGATCTGTGATATAAATGTTGTTTTATTGTTTATTGTTTCTAATTGACTTTTAAATTTGAATTGTAATTTTATTATTTTTATTGGCATGTTTTAATTTAATTTCTAATTTATTGTTATTATTTATTTTTTATAAGGACTATTTTCGTATATTATTATTATTATTATTTTTAAAGTAACCAATTAATATTTCATTTATAGATAATGGAGCGTGCCTGAATATTTGCACGCCTGCTTGCAGGCTGAATACACAAGCAATGTATTTCTCATAAGACCTAGAATTAAGAATCTGTATTCACGCAAATAAATAATTTTGATTTTGATTTTTGATTTTGATGGACAGAATATTGATTGTTATTATTACAACTGTTGTACTTATGTGGAGTTTAAAACAAAAACAGAAAAACCATAGCAATTTACTGTATTATATTTAAATATTCCCCTAGGAACACAAAGTGCAAGCTGATATTGATCTGCAAGAAAAGTTCACAGTATGTAATGTAACGAATCAGTGTAGGTATTATAACAATAGTGTTCATTGGTCCCATATTGGTATGTCATTTCTTGCGTTTTGTGTTTCAATCAGTTTTCTGCACTTATTCTAAGAACTACTCTCTTTTTCCGCATCGGTTGTGTAGGGACTTCCTTTGGTTCCTTGATTCCTTCTGGCCTTTCAGCTTTTGGCACATAAAGCTTACTGGAAGGGTTGAAGTGCCTCCGCTCATGTTTCCGTTTACCAGCCCCAGATTTAAATATTGCTGGGCATAATCTGCAGGGCAAGGACGGCTCCCAATGCTTTCTCCTCAAATGCTCCATGCGTCTTGATGCAGAGACAAAGCTTTCGTCGCAAAATTCACAAGAATATGGTTTTTCACCGGTGTGCAGACGAGTGTGGTTAACTAATGCTGGATGTGTAACAAATTTTTCATTGCATAGATCACATTGGAATTTCCGTTCGCCAGTATGTTTCACTATGTGACTCTTCAAACTGCTGGCTGCCTGGTACCTCTTGTTGCACCAGGGGCATGTATGTACTGCTTTATCACTACCAAAACCATGTTGAGTTATCATATGTGAATGCACGGCATTCCTACTCGCAAAGTGGCTGTTGCAGATGTCACATATAAATTGCCCTGTATTGACCGATTTCCTTAAAACCCTACCACCTCGTTCGCAAACACCATTGTTGACATGCTCTTTCATGGTTCGTAATGTTTTATACACTCTATGGCACCTTTTGCAGACATACTTGGTGGATTTATGTGCTATTTCATGTTTCTTTAAACTGGCTATGTTCGTGAACGGTTTACCGCATTCAAAACAAACTGCATGGGTATGGGAAATATTGAGATGAGTTTCAAGCAACTTGGCAACTGAAAACTTTCGATCACATTTAGGGCACTGCAACTTCTTGGGTGCATGAACTCTCATGTAATGAATCCGTAAAATGGTACCAGTTTCAAAAGTTTTGTGGCAACCATTGCATATGGCCTTCTTAAATGTGCTGTTTTTATGGAACATGACCGAGTCAGGTAAAAATTCCATTTTACACTTAAGCGTCTTTCTTCTCTTTTTCTTTTCTGTTTTAATAGTAGGCATATCAAAGTCACCATCATAGTCATTATCAAAGTCATCTAAATCTGGATCCAGCAATGGGACTATCCAGGATTTTGGTTGGTGTCTAGGTGAGCTCTTCACATAATACTTTCCATTATATTTATCTGTCGAAATGTGCTTGAATCTCGCGAAAGCGCCGGGAAGCGACGTCACTGGACGTTTATAATCGTAGTAGATCTGCGCCGAAAGACTTGTATCCAAAGAAAGAAATATTGCCTTACATGAATCAGTATTTCTAACACCGGTTTGTAAGCAATTATCTAAGCTCTCAATAGCTTGCTGTAAGATTTCATTATTCTCCTTGCATCTTTTAATGAACTGATAACTGTGGATCGCTGATACAGCGCAGTTATTACACAGAGTTTGGAATGCAAGGTTATCAACAACCTGAAACAAGATTATACTGTAAAATATTGTTATAACATAGAATATTAAATCTATATATAATAAATCTTTACAGTATATTTACCTCGTATCCTAAGGTGTAATTCAACACTTCAGACAGTTGTATACTAGAGACGTCCACCAAGGCTTCATCGTCAATACGAATCGGTTCACTCGGTTCAGACGCCACAGAATTAAAACACAAGCAACATAAATTGTCGTTCCCAAATAATGAGTCTATAAGGGCATTTTTTAATTCCGACATTGTGATAGAGATGTAATTTTTATCCTGTTGACAATTTATGTTGTTTTTAACCAAATATACGGAGAAGAAAATCGCAATTTGACAATAACAAATTTGGGAGACGATAATGCACAGCCAAAATAAAGTCCGGCCCGATAATGCACAGCCTCGATAATCCGCGGCCACAGGGCCGCGTATTATCGGGCCAGGCTTTATCGGGTCGAGCTTTCTCGCCCTGTACAGATAATGCTCAGCCCGATATTTCGAAGCCACGTTTGGCACAGGGTGATAATGTACAGCCCAATAATTGGTGACCAGCGATTCGAGCCCAATGGCTTCGAATTATCGGGCCGAGCATTATCTGTACAAGGTGATAAAGCTCGACCCGATAATGCCCGGCCCAATAATTGGAAGCCTCCTTTTTTTAGGTTAGGTTTGTTAGTCAGCTTGCGTCCCTCAGAGCAGAAATAGAAGCCTCGCGCAGCGAGGCTTCGTCGACCTGCTGGAAAAGTGGACACCAATTATCGGGCTGTACATTATCGGGCCGGGGAATATCGGGCTGGGCATTATCGGTACAGGGTGATAATTGGAGTCCCTGAATCAGAAGCGATGTACACCAATTATTTTGTTGCGCATTATCGGGCTGGGCATTATTTGGCCGTGCTTTATTGGGCTGAACAAGTTTGGTTCAGGGCGATAATTGGAAGCCACGTTTTGCACAGGGTGATAAAGCCCGGCCCGATAATCCGCGACCATTTTTGGGGTCGCCAATTATCGGGCTGTACAATACGGGGCCGGGCATTAACCGGACCCACAATTTTGACATGACAGGATAGAGCGACGTTCCGTTCCGTTAAGATTGCTTAAACTAAGTTTAGTTAAAAAATTTAATACGTTACGTAATTTCCGCAAGATGTTGATGATGTTGCTTTTTTGTTATTAATTTAGATGCATTCATATCGAGTAAAAAAAGCATATAATGGTAAATTTAAATATCTATCTGACAAAGTATAAAACATACCGAATATTTTTCTGAACCATCCCTAATTGCGTTTTGATCACTTGCATTTACTCCAAAATAATGTTATTGGCGCTATAGATGCTATTTCTATTTGATTGGTTTTCGATGGATTATAATATAATTAAGGAGGAGTGTTAGAATAAAGAGGTTTTTATTCCTATGTAATTTCAAAACTTCTAAATCCTTTTTTTTGTGACGCTGACACATTCTGCTCTGTCCATTGTTTTACATTCATATTTATTTTATTTTCCTAAATAAAATAAATATCTTTATTTTATGCGCTTACTCTGAAGCAATTACTAGTGTCGGCCGACGAGCGGCAAGCACTAAGATATTTGAATTGAGAATATTAGTATCATCATCATTTCAATCTAAGGATGTCCACAACTGAACATAGGCCTCTCTCAAAGACTTCCACAACGAACGGCAACCGTCATACCAAATAAAAACATGTAAGGCATTCATTAGAGAAGGCAATAAATAAAACACTGCAATAAATAAAAAAAATAAGAATAATTTATTCTCAAAGGCTTACATACTTTGTCACTTTTATAAGTACATAATATGTTAGTCTACTAAACATAATTTCAATGTGTGTGTGGTATGTATATATAATGAAATTAGCACTGTTTGTCAATTTCATTTGTTTTATCAAGTGCTATCAATGTTTCTGCATATCCATCATTATCAATAAATTGGGGCACATTTTGCCAATGTGTTTTCTTCACATGTCTATTCAATTCTTTCTTCAAACTAAACATTTTATTGCATATCGAACAGCATTCTGACTTAGCCGTATGCTTTCTTTTAACATGATCAGATTTCCGACCAGACGTTACAAAGCTTTTCGAGCAAAGATCACACTTGTACGGTTTTTGATTCTTATGTAACCTCAAGTGTTCCATCAGTGTTTTTTTACTAACAAAATTGTCACCACAGACCTCACATGTTTCGGTTTTAACTTTATCATGAATACTGATGTGTTCGGTTAAATTGCTCTTTTTGAAAAATCCTTTAGAACATATGGGACAAACATGGGGCCGGAGACCTAAGTGGATTTTATTTATGTGTGCTTCAAGACTGCCTTTACTTAAACTTACGAAGCAACAGTTATGACAGTTGTACAATGTCTTGTTTCTTTTCCTTTTATTCGTAGAAACATGATTTTGGACATGTATTTTGTAATGTGAATGTGTTTTCAACAATTTGGAGCAATACGGACATTGTTTTTCTTTATGACAATTCAGGTGGCTTTTGAGAGAACTTGGTGTTTTGCAGTTTTTCCCACATATATGGCAAATAGAGGCTTCATTTGTATTATTGTGGGCAATTTTTTTATGGTCTTGTAACTGAGCTTTTGAACCAAAACTCATATCACATTTTAAACATTCTTGAATTTCAATATTTTCAGTATTGCTTATAGTGTTTAAAGAAATGTCATTGTCAGTAGCATGTATGTTTAGATAGCATGTATTATCAACATTCTTCATGCTTGCAACTTCTTTTTCCAACTTCTGAGTGATTTTCATAAGATTTTTCTTCATTAAATTGTGCTTTTGTATAAGAATATAAATACTTATGACAATGTTTGAGCATTTATCACAGACTTCTTGAAATATTGTCTCCTGAAATAAATCAAAAATAGTACAAAACTTAAATGGATTCTTATTTATTTTATTAATTGAGCAAATTACATGTAAAAATCTTGTGTAGGCATTAATTACTATGAATACTACTTTCACTTTCTTATTTTAAATGATAAATGAAATTTAAATTTAAAACAGTTCTGCATGGATAGGTGAAACCAGATTTATATACCTGTAAAGAAAACAAGGAGGAAACCATTTTAAACATGGATATCGAAAATTCCTGTTGATCTTCAACAATTATCATTTCTGTATGAATATTGTTTAGTTCGTCGTGTTGTTTGAAACACAAAAAACAAGTTTGGTTTGAAACATTTGGATTTATTATTAGTTTCACAATTTCAATATCCATACTCTAAGATAAAACTGTAATTCGTGATGTAATTAATACATTTTACAATACACGACCTGAAAATAATATTTATCAAAGTGAATTTAAATTATAGAAAGAAACCTGAAACAATAATAGAAATAGAACTAAAATAAAACTCAATTCAACTATGTCAAAGTTGTTGGCAGACTGTCAACGTCAATGTCATTTCATTCTCCACAGACTAACTACACTTCACGTCGTTGAGATCAACTCTTTTAAAATAAAATTACTAAATTAAATGTCATTGGCAAATACCAACATCACTAAGCTAACGAAATTTTTATGATAAAATATTTTATTACGTTAAATAATACAAATAAATAAACAGAGTATGGTAAAATATTGTGATTCAAACGCAAAGGGCTTTGGACACTTATTTATTAGACTGTCACAC
Organism: Eudemis profundana; assembly: GCA_947034925.1. Taxonomy (NCBI): domain Eukaryota; kingdom Metazoa; phylum Arthropoda; class Insecta; order Lepidoptera; family Tortricidae; genus Eudemis; species Eudemis profundana. The sequence goes on along the minus strand of OX344816.1, from coordinate 16,085,198 downwards.
TTCTTATCTTCACAATATTGATTTATAAACAACTCTCTATACAAATGACAATGTATCTTTCTTTCGTGGTGGCTTAGACTGGAGTGAGTGTCATGACGTTCAAACGAACGACATACATTCTTACATTCAAATTGAGTATCAATCATTCGATTCCAACTGGCCAGGCAGTATTGATTGTCATTAAACCTCAATCAATAACAAATATGATAAAAAGAAGAGAAATCTAGTGCTCCAGGATGGGTATTCCGCAGCCATCTTCGCATCCAAATCTTCCTATTTTTCTTCTCGTTCCCCTAATTCTAATAGAGACTGCTCTGATGATTGATATTTGTATTTTGACTTTGATCCAGTTTATTATTTGTGAGTGTGGCTTGGACCATTTTTCACATAGCTTAAGACATGTTTTTTTTTTATGAAGGATTCATATTCAGTTTCAACAACGCCATCACAAGAGACCACAAGTGGAGTAAATGAAGAATAAGAAGAACTCTAAGATCTTCTGCAGCCAGATCGTATTTACGATGTTTTTCACGAGCGTGTATTTGGGCAATTGTGGGCCATGTGAGTAGACCATACGATGCGGCGTCGGCATTTACAATGCGAATGTCAAGGAACGCCTTCCTCGCTGGCTCCCACACGCTTTCCAATAGTAAGTCGCTTATTAGCCCTGGTTGATCTAAAATTTCGGCTCGCATTATAGGCTCAGTAGTAGCCGAAATTTTTATTGTAGCATTGTTAGAGTCTGTGCGGAAAATGAATAGGATTTAGATTGGGGGGCGCTGTACTACTTTTTGTAATTGAAACGCAGAGGGCTTTGGACACTTCTTTTAATCGACGTTCTCACTATTTTAATCACAATACTTATTATAAACAAATCTCTATACAAATGACATTTATCTTTACTACGTGGTAGTCAGGACTGGAGTGAGCTTATGTCATTCAACGAACGACATACTTTCTTTCATTCAATTTCAAATAGTAGAACCATTCGTTTTCCAGGCGGCCAGAGTTGATTGTAACAAAACCTCGTTACAATAACACTTTTCAACCGTATTTGCAAAAAAAAAAATTGCCATAATGGTTAGGTTAGTTCCGTTTTTCGCCACGCCTATTCTCTTTCCGCACAGACTCTATCATGGAGTTTTGTTTGGTTAGTTGGCTATATGTTATTTAGATCACATCATAACCGGCTGTAGCCACTACGTTGAAGAAACGTTTTTTCAGTTTAGTTTGACAGTGTAGCGTTGTCTGTGCTCTAATTCCGTCAATTTGGTGCCATGTTGCGCTAAACTAAATAATATTTTTTTGCATAATCACTTTACCTACCTTAACATAAAAGCCATTATCGTTATATCTTTTGGTGAGTAAATGTTAAATAATATGATCAAGTTAAAACATCACTCAAAAATCCTTCGTGCGTGACACAATACAAAAAGAATCGTACAGCAATTTCGCTTCTTTTGATTGATCGCCATTTTGTTCGCTTGGCACCTACATGAAATTTCATTCGTGTATTTTTTAAATTAACTTTGTGAGAACTTTTCTCGTAAACTTTACCTTTAGATAGTTTTATTATTATTATAATCTAAAGTGAACTTTTGCTTACGCTTTTATTTATTATTGATGTATTTAATTAGTAACTCTGCAATAGTAGTGCAGTAATTTATTCAGTGATAAACTATAATAATTAGCTTACAATTTACCTACATAGCTGTGTTGGTTTTTATATTTTCAATTCATCTCGTAATGTATTTGATTTGACCGTACAGTAGAAATTGCCAATCTTCTCTATTACCTGACAGTCTTCATGCAGTCTTTCGATTTGACCTCAATGATTGCAACTATTAATTATGATTTAATTTCTTAATATTTCAGAGAATATAAATTCCATACATAATGGAGGAAGGGGAAACTAACATAACAGAGCCAATGGACGCAGAAAATGCAGATATAATTATAACAATGAAAGATTATGATGATTTTGATTACATCAGGGATAATCTTAAGAATGTATTGTACTCATCGCACTTCTGCGGTATCTGTCTTGCTGCTAGTGAAGATTTATGTCCCATTGCAATGGAGATGGAAGTGGTCACGCATAGAACTGCTGAGGTTAGAACTGTGGAAGATATTGTCAGCTATGTGTTTAATAATAATGTAAGTATTTTTTTGTATTTTGATACTATCTATAAACAATATTGATCTAAGATATATGAAGAACATATTTAGATTATTGCGACATTAATGACCAGTCAAATGAAGCTATGATTGAACTGAACTAGTGCAATGCTCAAAATCAAAACCATCACATTTGGAAGCAATGTCTTCTAATTTTTTTTATACGTAAATATCACGCATTTTTCAGGTCAAAGACATCCTAGTCAGCTCTTACACGTGCGACACTTGCATTGATAAAGTGTTAGAGTCCTACATCTTCATAAAAAACTCCCGAGACTCATTCAAAGTCATAAACAACTGTATCAATGAGTTAAACTACAAAGCTGTCAATGCTATTGAACAGCTAAACCCCACAGATAACTATGAGAACTCGGAAGTTCTAATTATACTGGAAAATAATGATACCCCTTACATTGAGTATGTGGTCAAGGAATCTACGGTTAAAAGTAACACAGTAACTGTTAAGAAGAAGAAAGTTCAGAAGAAGTCTTATAAAAAGCATGCTGGGTACCGGTGTGTTGAATGTAACATAATTGTTCAAACATTCAAAGAGTGGAAACTGCATGAGAGGGATTTTCATGAAAAACCTCAAATTCAGTGTCAGATTTGTAACAAAATCTTAAGCACGGAGCAGAGCTTGAAAGTCCATTACAAAACACATGCGATGATGAAATGCAAAATTTGTCAATTGCTGGTGCCTGATGGGGATTTAAATGAACATTTTAGATTGAACCACGAAGATGATAAAAAGACTTGCCACATATGCAACCTGGCTTTTTACACAAACAGCGAAATTAACGCCCACATGAAAATAAGTCATCCTAACGCTGATGATCCTGATCCCTCTAATGTCAAGACACAATGTCAAATGTGCCTAAGACATTTTGAAGGGGAGGAACTAAATGAACATAAATGCAAGTTTAGGTGTTCTGAATGCTCAGAAATTCCTTGCATCCATCACAAATACTTGCTCTCTTATCGAGACCAAATCAGAGCAAGAGCATCAAAGATAAAATGCATGGACTGTGACTATGTGTGTCACAAAAAAGACTTTCTTATTGGACACGCAAATAGGGAGCATTTGGATCATATATCCTTTGCTTGTGATATTTGTGGCCAACGTTTCTATTCCAAGGTGGGCCTCCGAGGACATATCTATCAGTTCCATACAGAAAGTTATGTGTGTGAGTATTGTGACCAGGAGTTCAAGAATAGTTCAAATTACTTTGAGAACCACAAAAAGCAATGTGCACTTGTTGAAAGAGAATTTAAATGTAATGAATGTCCGGCTTCATTTGAATCCTTTAAATTCCTCTCTAATCATAATAAGCGGAGACATATCCAGGAAATTTACCCTTGTAATCTATGCACTAAAACATTTTTGACTGAAGGTAAACTGAAAGAACATACAGTCAAAGTACACAGTGGATTGCAAAATAGAAACAGGAGATCCTTTACCGACTGTGTTATATGTGAGAAAAAATTTGATACTAGAGCGGATTTGAAACGGCATATTAAAACGCATGGACCAGACGCAAAGTTCCCTTGTAGGACTTGCAATATAGAATTTGAGACACTAAGGCAACTGCAAGTCCATAGGAGAAAGCATGTCCGATCATATTGCGAACGAGTCCAATGTCCTACTTGTAATATGGAACTACAAGCCATCTGTTTGTCTCAACACATGCTACGTCATGCGGTTGAGTCTGGAGAAGCACCAGCTTTCAGTTGTGAAGTATGTGGAAAATCATGTTCTTCTAAAGTCTATCTGAAGTATCATAAGCTAAGCCACGAGCAACCAATACCTTGCCCGGAATGTAACAAACTGATTAAGCCAGCCGGCCTGCAGAAACATATCAAGTACCATGGCTATAAAGATGACCCAGTTATGAGGGAGAAAATGAAACGGAAATACAAATGTGAGTTATGCGAATACATAGCGTCAGATCCAAGCATATTAGAAGCTCATGTGAATCGTCATCATTTAAAAGTGAAACCTTACGTCTGCTCAATTTGCGAGAAAGATTTCTGCGGCAAATTACAACTTACACGACACATGGACACACATTACTTGACTAAAAATTTTAATTGTGAAGTTTGCGACAAGAGATTTTCTAATAAGATTTGTTTGCGGATGCATATGAGGCTCCATACGGGAGAGAGACCTTATTACTGCGAAATTTGCGCAGATAGTTTTATCTCGGCAAGCGCCTTGAAAACCCATAGAATCAAGCGGCATTCAGAGAAAACTATACCTTGCCCATTCTGTAAGCGAATGTTTTATATAGCAGTGGAAATGAGACAGCATTTCAAGAAATACCACTGGCCGCATAAAGATAGGAAGTTTGACCATAGAGAAGTAGAGGGGCTGGGTAGGGAGTACTATCATCTGTTTGAGGATGGCAGAAGACCAAGATTAGACGAAGATACTAATTATGAAGAGACTAGCAATATCATAATAGAGGAAGTAAATGACTAGAAGATTACTTGATATACTAGTCTGGATATAGTATTGATAGGAGGGATCTAGGTAGATGTTATGCTTGAGGATCGAAATCAAATAGGTATTAGAGTTCATTTGCATTTAAACTTTGTGGCAAGATGCGCAATAACAAACCAGAATACTGCGCTATTTATTGGTACCTACAATAGATGGCGCTAGAGGTCCAAAGTGCTTATTGTAGCTAATGTGATAGTAAATCATGGATCTCTCTTCTTAGTCGTGCACTCTTGGCAGAGACTCTTGTGATGCGACGATGCGTATCTCTAAATCATGTATATTGTATTCTTATTCATCTGTAATAAAAAACTGTTTTGCCAACCTTTTATATGGTGTTTATTTTGTAATTAACCTTATCCTTGCCTGGGGCAAATAATGGGTACATATCAGAATACCGAAGTTCAAAATACCTAATTTTGACCATTTCGTAGGGGCAAGTGCTCAACCTGTGGACACTTTCCAGAATTTGACTTTTAATCAGTTGTTAGACAAAAACTACGCGTATTATAAATGAATTCTTTATTTTGTTTTAATCACAATTAAACAATCTTCAAAGTCCACATATGTTTTCTACGCTAGCTATCCGCAGATGGCGGATAGAAGCATTTTAAAAAAAACACTCATTTTGTCCATAGGTACATCTACTGTCTGTACCTATGGACTCCAAAAACGTACCTATGGACGGTAACGTACCTACGGACATTAATCAACAACATACTTTTAAACAGAATAAACTTCTAGAATAACGTAATTAACAACATACAATTAAACAACATGTAATTATATGTTGCTCTGCATATCACAGTTACTTTTTTTCTTCTTGAAATCTAATATTCTTAGCAAAATCTCAAGTATAATTATGGGATTTTAAAATGCCTCCATTGTCAGCAGAAGAATATGCTGTGTGTAGTAATGCTGCTTTTTTAAGTAATCATATATCTGTTGCTCCTCAGTATCGCTAAATATCCTCCTGACATCATTTTTTAGGAGTTCTAAGCCTTCTTCACCAATATTTTGACAGTGATTTAATTTTATGTTTTTAAAGATTGTCGATTTTGGGATTTTAAACTTCTCTGCGGCTTTCCTTACTGAACTTCCATTTTCTACTTCCCAAACAGCTGCAGTCAGAGTGTCTAGGCATATCTTGTCTCTATTTTTCCCAGCTTTACTACGAGGCACTAAAACAAACAAAAATATTGTATATTAATTTTACTGTCCACAGGAACATTCAGTATAACTGTACCTATGGACAGTCCACAGGTACATTCACGGAGGTATCCACAGGTACAATTTCGGCGGTTTTTATTTTGAATTCATACCGGTCACTATAAATGCTACCTACGATTAACGAAATCTTGTAGAAATAACGTTTACATCATATAAATTAATATGCCATTGCAAAGACACCCGCAACATTTAGAGATTTTACATAAAACATGCTTTAAAAGAAGGTAAAAAATTACTTTTTGTCACAAAAACTTTCGGCAGCCTCAAAACACACAGTTTCTGTAATCAGTAAAGATGGCGATTAGCTAGTGTTGCCATATGAAAAAAATACTTTTCAAATAAGTGATTGGTATTTGACTATGGTTATTCGTTTTCTCTGTATGAGTAGTGTCCACAGGTAAAACCGTCCACACGTACAGCACTTGCCCCTATTTCAAATGTTGGTGTATCAAACTTAGGTGTAATAACTGTTGATATTTTAAACATTAGGTCTTTCGTCCAAAAGGTATTTTAAACTTAGGTAATTAGTCCAATCGGTATTCTAAACTTAGGTAATTCATAGGTAGGTGTTAGTTGCTGAGGTATTTAAAACATTAGGGATTTTGAACGTAGGTTATTTAACGTTAGTTTTTTTAATTTTAGACATTCTGATATGTACCCCAAATAATACGTGAATGCAGTATAATCGGTAGTGTAACGGCAGGGGTTTAGGAGGTACCATGCATATGTCGCCGCCAACTAGCTTAATTAGCTATTTGGTTAGCTGCCTAGCCTTTTCATTAGAATTTTAGGTTAGGTTTGTAAGTCAGCTACTCAGCTTGTGTCCCTCAGAGTATAAATAGAAGCCGCGCGCAGCGGGGCTTCGTTGACCTGCTGGCGGGTCATAGTTTAGTGAAAAGGCTGGGCAGTTAACCAAATGGCTAATTTAACCAGTTGGCTGCGACACATATACCAGCTTTAGTATAAGTGGGTGTGGCATCACAGCGCGAACCTTGTTATGAGGCGACCATCAGCGTAAAGCTGTGCTTATATTGATATGATGTGTCGCCCACACATTCATGCTGCGGGTGTACTACGCCGAGAATGTTACACATTGCCACTGTTATGATTACACGGCAACAGTGGCAAGTGGCGTTACCTTCCCGAGTGGTGACTGTACTAAATAGTAATACTGTAAATTGTGATATTATGATGGCGTGCGTGTGAATGATAAAACACCAGAGCAAATACGAGTATTTGCTCTGGTGTTCAAGAAACCAGGCGTAAGTTTTCACGCCCTGTAGCGTAATTTTAACACGTTCCTTGTCCAATACAAAATGATATGACAACGTCACGTCCATGCTTCCACTTTGGGGACACTACCTAACTTATCAACGAAAATTTGTGTGGAGACACACGGACTTGTGATATCTAACGTGAAAATGTGAAATGTAAATCTCATGTATACTAAAGGATAAAAAGAGAAACTGGTGAGTTTCTTCCGGCGCTTCTTCTCACCAGAAGGTCATTACCCGAAGCGCCAAAAGAAAAGAAAAGAAGACAAAATAATGTAAGACATGTAAAAGAGCCCTTGAGGGCCTACTTACAGAAATAAATTATTTTTATTTTAACGTCGTGGCCCCATTTGAAGTTGTGAAACCATAGTGGAAGCACGGACTCCTGAAAAAAAGCTTCATGGCCCCACATTGGGGGCACCCGGGCAGGGAACGCGTTAATCTGTAGAAGAACCGAGGTGTCGGTTGTCAGCTGTTAGAATTAGCAAGTTGACGTGGGCATACCTATAGCTCGAAGAACCGATGGCCGACATAAAGTGACCGACAAGATGGCGTACACCGTAAAGGTATCCAGAATCTGATCCTGCCAATAAATAGTACCTACCACCGTAATACCTAGCTGAAAAGAATAGTACCCTTAAACTTTTCGAGATATAAGGCCTGTTCACGGCAGTGGCGTAGCGAGGGTGGTGCAGGCAGGGCGCCAACAAGGAGGGGGGCGCAAACACGAAATTTACTAACTACCTATCAGTGGCATGGCGTCTAAAGAACTCGATTCCTACCGGCTTGCCTAATATCATGCGTTTTACCACCTTTTTCTACAGCTCTTAAGTAAAATGAACGCCAAATCTGCACCGGCTTGCCCAAGGATATCTTTTACGTCACGCCACTGCTACCTGCTATAGGTACAAAAAAATAACCCACCCCCCCCCCCATTTCACATGGATTATCCGCCTTAGGGAATATTTTTTGAGATATAAAGCGTTTTCGAAAACAAAGCTGTTCCAGAGATACAAGCGGTGTACGCCAACTTGACGGGCCGGTAGTGAACACCGTGAACATGCCTTTCTCGAAAAGTTTAAGGGTACTATGTTTTTCACCTAGGTATTTCGGTGGTATTATTTGAATTTATTTGGGTACCGTAGTGACCCCTAAGTTCGCCTAGGGTGCCTATCTTTGCCTAGTTGATTTTCCTAAAAGTCTTTTAAGACAAGCAGCACATAAAACAATGAAATATTCAGTACTTATACATGACTTGATGATAGTTTTAAGTTTAGCTTGTCGGAAAGCAAGCTTAGGAAAATCAACTAGGCAAAGATAGGCACCCTAGGCGAACTTAGGGGTCACTACGGTACTATTTGTTGGCAGCATCAGATTCTGGATATCTTTACGGTGTACGCCATCTTGATTCTTGATGACAGTCACGACGACGACATAAAGGTTCTCCAATGGAGAGGTGATGGAGACCATGAAGCGACTGGTAAGGGTTGCCAAAAATAGCAAAAATATAATAACACCATGTAAAATATATTAAATACATTTATTAACATTCTAATAGTAAATTATAAAATTCTCCTTTAGTTTCGTGAAGTTTGTGGTATTGGCACTTTAGCTTTAGAGTGTTTACCGTGCGATTTTCTATGTTCGTTCAGGAGGGCGGCAGAGATGTACCTTTTCTGGCACAAATCACAATCGAAAAGTTGACCTGTCGAATGTAATTTCAAATGTTTCTGCAAAGTAACCTTTCTTGCGAACCTCTTGGGACATAAGGGGCATTGTTCTGGCCTTGGTCTTGATTCAGCTAAATGTAGCCTAATATGTTCCCGTAACTTATGTTTACTGTAGAAAGATTTTTTACAAAGATCGCATTGGTAAGGACGATTCAACAGATGAAATCTGTTCACGTGGACCTCAAATTGGTTTTGGTTCTCGCATACTAGGCTGCAGTGTGGACATTTTAAATTATTTTTTGGATCTTCATGACTGTCTATGTGTTGTTTTAGGAAGTTCTTGTCTATGTATGTGAAACAAACTGGACATTTTTCGTGGTCGCTGTGACTCTGCATATGATGCGCTAGAGCATATTTGTCTATTAAGTGTTCGCTACAGACGCTGCACTTCAGTGACTCTGTGACATCCAAGTGAGCTTGCATATGTTTATCATACAGAACTTTAACGGTAAATCGCTTGGTACACATTTTGCACTCGTACAGACAAACATGATGTTTGAAGTCGAATACATTCTTGAACTCCGTTTGGCATATCGTACATTCATAGAGCATAATATTATGCTCCATTTTCAGGCATAAATGATGAACTATTTTCATATGACGAGCCATGTTGCATTTGTTTGGAATCTGATAATTGCAGACTACACATTCATCATTTACTATAAGAGCGGTTTGCTTATGCTGTAGCCCACATTTTAAAGCCATGAATTTCTCTCCACAAAATTCACAAATCAGGTCTTTTCCGAGTATCTTTGGACACTCGTGACTGTCTAAACTCTCTTTATCTGGAAATACTCTTCTGCAGCCTCTGCATCGGAAGTGGTATGAATCACTATGGTTGGAGAGATCAACATGCAATGAAAATCTAGCATTACATATTTTGCATTGATGTGATCTGTGTTTCAAGTGAGCATAGTTAGCATGTCTGATGATATCCTGCTTAGTTTTGTATTGGTACTCACAGTCTGGACATTTAAACAATGTGATATTGGCTTTGATCTCCTCGATGTATGATAACAAGTACTTTTCGTGTACACAATCGTGTTTGCATTCGGTACACTCTGTCCGAAACACGCAAACATGGGGGTTGTTTGGAGAGTTTATTATATTTTGGTTGCATTTCTTGCATTGGGTTTTACTAAATGCTTTGATTGAGCCAGGTGCGTTAATAATTTCAACTTTTTTAGCATGATAATTAACCATATGCTTTGCTAACTTGTCTTGATGTAACAGGGCGTAACACAAAGTACAGTACGCCATGTCTTCAGTATGCATTAATAATAAATGTTCGACCAACAATTCAATGACGGGAAACTGAGCGGTACATCTGTAACACTTGGCAGGTTCTGTTATGCTATGTGTCTTGTAGTGTCTCCAATAGGATTCAAATTGGATGAAAACTAAATTACAAAGACCACATCTAATTTCATTTTTATCTAGTTTCTTAACTATATCCGAATTTTTGAAAATAATATTACACTTAATTAAATCCTTTATATTGTTGTTTGATGCTTCGTGCATAGTCTCAGACGGTTTTCTTTTCTTTATAGATTCTGAAATTACTCCTGTAATTTCAGAGTTATTTCTTTTAGATGTATTTGTATGCGTCTCGGGCAAATTTAAGTTATTAGTACTTTCATTCTGATCGCATATTTTACTTTTGATTGTACTCATTCCTTGATCCTGCAACCATTGTGTCAGATCTATATTATGTTTTTGTTCAGAATTGTTTGGAGGTGAGTTTGTATTTTGTATATCTGCATCATCATTCCAATTCAGTTCTAATAATTCATGAGGTGCCACTTCATTAATACCTCCTTCAACTTTACAGAGTTTATGACTTGGAATAAATTTAACAGTCAATGCTTCGTTAAAATTAAGTTTTTTAACAGGGATTTTTGTTAGATGTGTTGTGTTACATGGCTGTTCGTCTGGCCATTTCAGTTCAAGCAAATCTTGAGGAACAAGTTCATCATTGTCATAAGCTTCAGTAGCATTACTTGGTTGTATTAGCTTCACAGATAAAGAATTATCGGAGTTCTGTTCTGCAACTGGTATTTGAGCACATTTATTGACTTTTAACTTTAAATTCTCCTGGAAATGCATATGCTTTTCAGCTGTTTTCATCTCCTCTTCCATTAAGTTCATTATTAAGGCTTCATTACTATGTAGTTTGTTATTCAGTGCTTGTGTGTCTGTTACTATTGAGGTTTCTTCATCTTCTGCCCAATTAAGTTCTAGTAGGTCTTGTGGTGCAAAATCAGACATATCTACACTTTTCTTAACTTTCCGTACAGTTATTCCGGTAGGCAATGTGTTTTCTGTGAAGTTTGCAGCAGAGGACTCATCTTTTAAAGCTAAAAACTTATGCATATCAGGCTCTTGAAGCAATTTCGTTTTCAAAGATTCATTGTTGAGTATAATCTTATGTGTCTTTAAGTGATTTTCACCACTCATAGTTATTGTTTCACTCTGTGTTTTAGCTTGTGAAAGATTGTCAAATGTTTTGAAGTTGTAAGGACTTGTTTTGTTATTGATACTTTCAACCAAAGCCCCGGTTTCATCTAAGTAGTCAGTCCATTTCATCTGTTGTGATATTTCTGTCAATCTCCTCTGTATGTTTTTACAGTTGTTTCTTAGTTTAAATATGAGCATGTGAGCGTCAAGTATCACATCCACACATTCTTGGCAAAATTTTGTTGCTGGTATGATACTCATTATCTGAAAAATAAAGCAAATATATTAAGGAAATTCTTATTATAATTTTTAAATGATAAAATGATTTGTTAGGTGGACTTCCCGATATATTTATTTTCTTGTATAAAAAAATCCGATCGTCATTTTTCCTGTCACTTAATTTTCCATACGAAATTTGTTCTATCCTTACATTTTACTTTTCGCAAAAATTCTCAGTCGCAAAAGTTCCTTCGTTGTGTTTTTTCACTGTAGTTTTTTTTTTAATATCTGGGGGCACGGCAGTTCCCTGGCAAGTCGAGCAAAACAAAGGCATGGCCGTACCATCCTTTTCTCGAAGCCATTCAGGCCATTTTCAGCCTCCCGTAATTTTGTACTGGCTAAAGCAAGAACCCTGAAATTTCAGGGATATATAGGGCACAATAAGACATATATATTCTCAATATCATTCAATTTGAATGTGTAGTTTAAGAACTATTGGATGTCAAAGTTCCTTAGTTTTGTCACTGACTGACTGACCGGCTGTTTCACTGATTCACTGACTGATGATCACCATAATTCTAAGGTACTTCTAGCAGACCTACAAGCTCCAAATTTTAAATATAGTTAGTATGTAAAAAAGCGAATGAGAAATTTTGCGAGAAGTTAAATGTACGCATAGGAAATAGTTCGTATGGAAATCAAGTGACTGGACAAAAAGACTATCAGAAATTTTTATACAAGAAAATAAAAATATCGGGAAGTCCACCTAACAAATCGCTAAAATGTTGGATACAGAGTTTTCAAAGATATTAGGTAAAAAACACAGATTATATAGAAATAGGAATAAGTTATTATAGCTCTCAGAGTTATTAAAAATTACAAAGTATTCATACTATTATAATTTACAGTGAATCTCCTTACTCTTGACAATATTTAATTCTTTTCCGCATTAGTCATTAGATAAATCTCCTCTAAATATTTGTTTATTTACATAATTTAGTACAAGACTATGATCAAGTCACTCAATAACAATTTATTTCTGCTACCAAGCTATCAAAGCAAAAAGCCCATATAATCATACTCAATACTTACGCTAGGTCCAAATGTAGACAGCATAATGTTTTTCAGAGATTTTTCCATCTCATTATCAGAACGACACAAAACAAATGCAGTATCCCAATTAACCAGATCATCTTTTAGACGTAAACACGAACCACAAACATTCTTTCCCAGTAATAAATTCATAATATGTTGATGCCATATTCTGTTGGTCACTTTTTGTTTTCGTTCTAAGAGAAGCTGAGAATCAGGTATTCTTATGTAGCCTCTAGAGGCTCTAGAAGACATGTTTACTCTCAAATACTTCGCGTTTTAACGAAGCGAAGCGAAGACAAAATCGGAATAATCGATTAAATGTCACATGTGTCAAGTGCAGCTGTATTTTCGCGAGGAAAACACTACTTGTCTATTTTTAATTTCTTATGTCCAAATCGTTCATTTGTCTCCTTTAATAAATCGTGCCTGTTGTACCTAGTTTTCTAAGGAAATTATTACAATATCATTCTGTGATATCCTAGGGGAAAAAGAAATGTGAGCAAAAATGACTTTTAATTTATTTACTTACTCGACATTCGGCAAGACCACTCGGGACAAACATGTCGTAATGACTAATGACATAATAATATGAAAAAAATCATGCGTCTCTCGCCGAGTGTGTACGTTTAGTCTTTTAATCTCGATACGGTCCGGGTGCCAAGCACTGAGGGGTGAAACAGCGGACTGCATGTCTTATGTATGCCGGTGGGGGCGGCTGCGGAATGCCCAACGTGAAAAGTCAAAAAGTATACATTTTTTACTTACGCCGCCCCGTACCGACTGGCTTTAACCGCCACTGCGACTTTTGCCATTTTTGACCCCATCTACCCTCATGAAAGAGCACAAAATCCCCCCTCCCTCAGGACCCTTACGTATATTATAAATGGTCCCTTTTTCAACTATCATCTTTCGACCCCTTTTATATCCGTTTATTGGAATGAATAGGCTGTTACTGAACCAGCGAGCTATATGTTTGGCCCTACCACTTCCCACGGGAGTCAGTTCCTGGAGCTTGTCGAATAAACGTGATTAGAATTTTGCTTTGCACAGCAGGCCTTTGCTAGCGAATGCGTGGATTTGAAGGCGCCTTGGCACTCGCGCATGGACCATGCTGAAAGACCGGAGTGAATTGCCCGGTAGGTCAGAGTTTACAGTGATTAGTGAGCAGTGTATTTTAGTGCTCTTGGTTTTTTTTGCACTACTGTTGAGTATACAAAGTAAATAGATAGTAATGGAATGGCGAGTGCACAACGAAGGTGCTGCCATCTGGTGCCACCAATCCGAATCTTGTACTCTATCATGCTGGGGCCACATTAACGGGAAACGCCGTAATATCACGATGATGGACGATTAGTTCTAAAAATAGTGTGGCCACGACTTACTATACTTGACATATTTAACCAGTATTTTTTCAGGTCTGATAAGTTTCCTCTACCACAGCCTCTACTGTCAGCATAGTGACTTCTGTCGATCGAGTGCTGCCACCTGTTATAGTTCACTTGTAGTGATTACTTAGTGCTTAATTGGACGTTATTTGCACTATTATAGATGGATGAACGAGAGCTTGGAATTGCATTTGTAGTGGTCGTACCTACCGTTCGCGTGAAAAGGAGAATAATTTAAGTATTTATCTTAATTTAAATACCACTACAAATGCAATTCCAAGTTCTCAATAATCTGGGGGCACGGCAGAGCTCCCGCCAAATCGAGCAGAACAAAGGCACGGCCGTACCATCCTTTTCTCGGAGCCATTTTCAACCTTCTGTAATTTTGATTCATCTATACTGAGTGTACTAAGTAAATAGTAATGGAATGGAGAGTTATTTTTACTTTGACTATTCGAGCTCATTTTCTTTCAATAACGAGGCATATGTATGATAGTCTGTGCGGAAAGAGAATAGGATTTAGATTTGGGCGCGCTGTAATGCTTTTCTACCGTATTTGCCATACTGGTTAGGTTAGTTCCGTTTTTCGCCACGCCTAATTCTCTTTCCGCAAGACTCTAGTAATGTTTTCAAGCAATATCACTTTGCTCCTTATTAGTACTTTTCTTGTGAATGACACAACATTACCGTCGGGGTTAGTGCAATACCGCGTAAGTAGCATATGTAGATAAGGTTCAGTTTCAAGCAAATTTGTTAGGAATTTAAACCTTATCTACATGTGCTACTTACGCGGTATTGCACTATCCCCAACGCTATGCAATGAAAAACGAATAATTATAAACTCGTTTATTGCTAAATAAAAAGTGACCTTAAGCCTAAATAAATAATCTATTGAAATGTATTTTATTTAGACTCTAAATATAATATACGACTTGGTATAACTAATTTTAATTGAACTGTGTGCCAAGCATTGAAATGGATAGCAAATATGACGCTGCCTCAATATTTGGCAGAAATCTCGTGCCATCTCTTTGTTTTCTATGAAAAAGTAAAGAGATGCAAGAATATTTAGCATATTTAAGGCATTTAAATGTTTAAATTCCGTATTGAAATTCTATCGTAGTATCTTTTATCAATCAATTTGTATTTGAAATAAAGGTAATAGAATTCTAACAATTTATGTTTTCTTTTTATTCAATATCACAATAATTATGTGTCCACATTTTTTTTAGTTTATTGCATATACAAATAGATTTCAACTTATAACTATCTTAAGTTCTTAACACAAAAATAAACCTAAATTAATTGTATGCTATAACAACGCGTTGTGATTATGAACCATAATAACATGGGATTTGAGGTCATATTTGCTTGAGAACACACTTTTACACAATTTACAATACAATGTACCTCCATGGTAGTTCCTCATATGGTTCTTCGCTTTTAGTTCAGAGTAGAATGCTTTACCACAAAGCGGGCACCGATGTGGTGTTTCCCCGGTATGTTTCCGGAGATGAATCACCATATTTTTCCTAGTATTAAACTTCTTCTTACACAATTCACAGCTTTCTTTGGACTTCAGGTTATGGATCTTCTTATGTTTACTCAAGTTACTTTCTGTATAAAATTGTCTTTCGCACATGTCACACGAGTATGGTTTTATTTGCAAATGGACTTTATTCACATGTAAAGAGAGTTGGTTGTCGTTTGGATAATCCTTCTCACAGAAACTGCAAATTTGACTGCTGCTTTTAATCTGCCTCAGTTTGCCAGCATGTCTCTGCATGTGACTGTCAAAATGTCTTTGACTGATGAAGAATTTGTTACACAAGTGACATTCTTTCGTCAAATGCGACGCTTCGTGAGCCTGCATTCTGTCTTCACCATCAAAAGTTCGTCCGCAGACTTTACAAGAGAAAAAGCTAGTTTTGCCCTGTATGTGAACCATTTTAATATGCTCATACATGAAGAACCTCGATTTGAAATGCGCTTTACAGATGTAACATTGCACGTTTTTGTTGACATGTTTCAAAATATGTCTTTGAAGATGGAAATCGGTTACAAAACTCTTGCTGCACAACGGACACCTGAATTTGTATTTGTAATACCGTTTATTTGGTCTTTTTTTTTTGTTAAAAGTGAGGAATTCACTGACATCGTCTACAGAATTGTATTCTTCGTTATCTGACGAGTATTTGTTCTGATATCCGTTCACTAGCCTTCTGTTGGCGTAGGTTTTCGTCACTCTTTTTGCGGGGTTGTCTATTTCCGTGTACTTCTCTCTTTTTACGCTGAACTCGTCAAATATATCAATGTCTTGAATGAAATCTTTATTGTCTTCATTGAGGAACGTGTTGATGTAGTCTTTTATTTCAGGTTCAGATTCACTTTCACTTTCAGGTTTTCTGAATTCGTCTTCAAGCACATCTACTTTTAATTTATCCTCATCCACTTCATCTTCTTCAAGTAGGAGATTCTCATCGAAATAGTCTAGCTCTTTTATTGGTAAAATAGATTCCTTTGCTATTTCTATAAATATATTTCCCTCTGGTTCGTCTACTTTGTTTAGGCTATCTAGCATGGAAGTTACACAAGTGTTTAACCTCTCCCTGGTGTAGACGGAATGGTTTATAAACACATACGATGTAATAGCACTGTTAAAGCATCTTTCGCATATTTTTGTCCCTGTGTAGCTGGTCGCAGAATTCATCTGGAACAAAAAAAGAGGAACTTAAGGTAAGCTTAAAGAATACTAGAAAAAAACAAAATGGACGTATAAACGATAAGTTGACAGACAAGAAAAGCCAGGTTTTTAGGTGTTCAATTCAATACAAAGTTAACAAAAACGGAATGTCAATAGGCGGACATGTTGACTTTAAGATTCCATATGTGACATTCCGCGGGTAAAGTTTTTCATGGCGGGCCAGAAAATATAAGAAATTTCAGAGGAGGGCCAGAACTAGAGCAAAAATGTTGTTTTATCAGGGGCCATATAAGTACTACTATAATTCGAAGGACCGCCGGCGGGCCGGATTAAACCCTCCCCCGGGCCGGAGATGGCCCGCGGGCCGTACTTTGCCCACCACTGTTATAGACGTTGTCGCTTGCGTCGTATCCGACTCCGTTACTACAGGACATCAAGATAGAAGGACGCAAGCGACAACGTCCATAATGTACCTTACCCGCGGAATGTCACATATACATGATTTCTATCTTTCAAAAATAAATTATGTACTGCATAATAATGCATATATCAGTTGGTAGCTTAAATTACCCTCCAATAATTTTCTTGTAACCTATAAAAATGTCAGTGGCGTGGCGTAAAAGACATCCTTGGGCAAGCCGGTACAGATTTGGCGTACATTTTCCTTAAGAGCTGTAGAATAAGGTACTCAAATGCCTGATATTAGGCAAGCCGGTAGGAATCGAGTTCTTTAGACGCCACGCTACTAATGTCTAGATCTACTTTTAGTTTTGTATCGGTATATTGAGAAAAAAATTCAATACCTGTGTAGTGATCCAGTAGTTGTATGCAAATAGAAACGATACATTCGTTAGGGGCAACAATAAGTGAATGTCCTAAAAATGCCTTATAAATTAGAACCTATAGGACCTCATTAGGCATATTATAAGAGCAATTGTTACGATAAAATATGCTATGCTACAATACATCTTGATTATTTCTAGTAATATATGTGACGGTTTTTAGTAAAACGTCCCACTTTGTCGATTCTAGTTACGGAGTTACGGGCAGTTTAGTGAAATATGGCAAAACTTACCGAAAATCAACTTTCGATGAAAACTGATAGAACATACTGTAATAAACCTATGATTTTGATAACGACGCATAAATCTCCATTTTAAGCACCTTTTTAGGGCCTCAAAGTTTAGTGCCCAGCGACCCACTTTGTCGCATACAGAAAAAATCGTCGATATCATATTTGTACCTGTTATTAGAGAACAATTTCTACTTTGCCGATATGGTGTTATGAGTAATTTGTAATATGTGGTCATCCAAAATGAAAGGGACCTTCTGGCCGCGGACACACACGCAATTTCATTCAATTTCTGCATTAAAGATAAGGCATTAACTTCGTAAGCACCTGCCGAAGCTGCAGAAGGTTCCTTTCGTTTTGGATTACCACATATAACACAGTCTCTTAGAGCTATAGTTATTTATTGAAAATTCTTTAAACTTGCAATAGTGAAAAGCGACAATTGAGAAGACGTTGATTACAATTTGGGGCCGCAAAAAACACATTTTGTTGTTTGCAGTTATGGACGGGTTGGTATAAAATTATTTGCCATACGAGGGTGGCACTGAAAGTTTTTAGAACTGGCCATTTGTAAATGATTTAATAAAAAAGTAAGTTCAATTTTGCAAATATAACTCTCCCATTATAACTGAGCATATTTTTAAAATTTAAAATTGGCTTTGTCACGTCAGCATGAATTAAACACGAGAAAATTTTCGCTCAATGATTTCTATGATTTTCGTTGTTATTTAAATGTGAAAGAAAGTTATAAGAGCATTTTTAAAACAGTTTATATAAAAGTTAAGTCACTAAAACGTCAACATTTTAAGTTTCCTTTTTTCTTACTAAGATGTTTAGCTTGCAACCCAGCAAAATTGCAATTTTATTGTTAATTAAGGCAACATAAGGCTAAAACAACCTTAATTATCTGCCAAATAAAGTTCATTTTGACGTGAAAGCTTTGAAAATCTTGGTAACAAATAGATGATTCCGCTTGATAAATAAAACAGTACCTAATATTTAAAACGCCATATCCAAGTATTTTTATCACAAACAATATTCCTTTAGGAACTCGTGCTCATACAAATTATGATTTTATACTTGTAGTAATTTTTTAGCGTATGATCCACCAAACCGTCAAAGTGGGTCACTAAACTTGAGTCGAAAAGAAATTTCGTTCAATTACGTTAAAAAAGTTTAAACAAACGACGTTAGTATCAAAGACTCTTAGATTAACAATAACAAACCATTATCTCATACATAAAACTGAAAAATATACCAAACACAAACACTTTCAATGAAGAAGCACTAAAGTTTAGTAAACCGACCAAGTGGGACGCTCCCTATATAAAATCACTAAACTTTATACACACAAAAAGTACTTATAATTTGATATTTTACATACTTTCTATGCTTGATAAGTATGATTTTTAAGTAATCTCATGTTATATATTAAGAGACACATGTATTTTAATTTTTATGAATGGCACTCTTCAAATCATTTGTTATTAACTTTTTGACATAATAACTAAATAAAAGGATCCACAGAATTATTTCTGTCTTTTTTAGCATGGGAAACCATTCATAAATACAACTTTAATGATAAATCTGCGTGCCGTATAATAGAATATAGAAATAAACCCATATTCAGGATTTACATATTTTCGTCCTGTTTTTATGTTCAAGCCTCCATAACATTCAAAATACTAAGGTTACATACATGATTTTAACTAATTTAAAATCCCTAAAGTATGCCCATTTATTTAATACCAACCACTCCATAACTTCAAAGTAGAAGTGTGTTTTCTGCCATCCCAAACTTTAACCAACGTTTTCTCAATTGTCGCTTTTTCACTTCTGCAACTTTGCAGAATTTTTAAAAAATAACTATAGCATCTAGAGACATGAATCTTTCACCACAAGATAGCGTATGATCTGTAGTATTAGGAACTACTCTTAACTCCATATCGACGAAGTGGGACGTTTTCCCAAAAACCGTCACATATTGTTTTTTAAACCATAATAATATATGTATAGTGACTTAATATTAAGTGTCATTACACTGCCATTATTGATGTGTGTATAAATGAAGCTAAATACAAGGAAATTGAATAGGGTACTTGCCTGTAGTCAATATAAATTACTTCACGCTAGCCTTGAAATCTGCTTTCGAAAATTTGCAAAAATCAACTAAAATTCACCTATTTAACGTTTTACACGATTTTTAGAAGACCAAAAGCTATAAATGAGGAGATGATTTGATGTTTGAGCACAATGACGTCATTATGCTTTTTCTCATAGAAACTTCATACTATCCGAGCGTTTTGACAATTCATAAAAAGTAACTGATTTGATCTGTCAGGAAAGTACCCTATTACAGTAAATAGGGATTTTAGAAGTGATTTTGCCATTAATCCATCGAAATATAATGCATGGAACGATAACATCTAACAAAACTGGCGTTACAATTTGCCCCATAACGCCCACTTTTTAAAATCAATACGTCTTATGTATCAAGTGATATTGATATCCAACTTAATGTTACGTGTGAGTCTAAAGTCATTTATGACAAATATTAGTAAGTTTGAGAAGACTGCAATTTCGAATAAGTTGCTTATTGTTTAAAAGAACAACAAAACTACTGACATTAGAAATTCATTTGATGCTATAGTTTTTCCTTTTGTACTAAGTAGTGGCTCTGCTCCGTTAGTACAGTCGCCATCAGATATATCTGAGCTGTCAGTGTACTCATAAATATCTGAACACGGCTCTAATGCTATGAAAATAGAGCCGTGTTCAGATATTTATGAGTACACTGACAGCTTAGATATATCTGATGGCGACTGTACGTATTCCGTGGGATTTTGAGAGTCAGTTACGCTTCCATACTTATTATATTTCGATGCATTAATCCACATTGGCCACATACCTTTTTGATAAACGATAATGTATTTAAAATTAGTATATTTCGAGAGCCGCTATCAAAAAGACCACATGCCAATGATAAATTAAATATAATTGATGGGAATAACTTAAAACTCTAAATGAAGTCTAAATCGAAGTATTTAATAGCTAAACATTATGTGATCTTTTTTGCTTGGATTTCACAGTCAACTTTATACACATCAAAACATTTTTATATGAAAGAAACATGATGTTCCTTTCTTAGTTTTTAATGCGGGTAAATTACACCACATTTTTATGTTACGTATTAGATATGAGCGCCGCGCCGGCGCGCCGCCGCCGCCGTGAGTTTTTGCGGCGCGCCGCCGCCGAGGAAAACACGCGGCGCGCCGCCGCAGCAAATTGAGGCTTGCTTTCTCGCTCGCACTCGTAGCCCGCCCGCGTTTGCACACTCAGTCGCGTCGAGTATTTAGTCGAATGAACGTATGTTTGTTTATATCGTCTCCAATTGATGTTTACAACGCAAGTAAGAGATATTCCCGTAACAAGTATGAAAAATCTTTCACAACACAAAAACAAACAATTTTAAGTGTGAAAGGACCATGGGCATTGTATAGGCAGTGTCCCCAAGACCAACAGAAATGAATGAGACATTTTACTATGGCGACGATCACCCGAAGAATGGCCGCGTTCTCCGTGTTCCCCTCGTGTTGGTTTTTTTTTCCTGGGCCGTACGCATATTTCACTCAAACATGGAGATCACACGGAGGTTCCGTCGCTAGCATCGCTGCTGTCGTCCATGATGGTAGGTTCGTATTAATCTTACTGCGATAGCCGTCTGACTGTGACTCCTCTGAGGTCTTGTTACGGCGGCTTTTTTCTGAACGGTGAGTGCGCCAGTCCACATGGGGGCCATACAGAGCCATGCTGCACAGGGCATCGGCATTGGCTGTTGTGCCCTCCGATATTAATCAGCAGCAGCCAGCGACGAGGCCTGGAGGACCTTAACAAGGATCCATGGGGACGCCCGTACCGAGTAGCGCGCAAAAAACTACGTGTTGTATGCACCCCACCAACGGAAGGTTATAGAGCCAGCCATCGTGAAGAGAGTAGTGGATGAATTGTTCCCGGAACCCACGGGACGGCGAGCGAACTTGAGGACTGGCTTCGGAGAGTGTTCGACACATGTCTCCGCGTCGAAAGCTTTCCGAACATAAGGAAGGAGGGCCGGCTTGTCCTCATTCCTCAGTTTGGATTCAGGGCGTGTCGTTCTACGATTGATGCCCTGGCCGCACTCAAGCTTTGGTGCAACGAGGCAGTCGAGAGAGAGAAGGTAGTCCTCGTAATCGCACTAGATGTCAAGAACACATTTAATAGCTTTCCGTTCGAGACCATACTGGAGGCCCTCCGATTTCACGGTGTGCCGAGATATCTCCGGCGTCTATAGTGCAGGCGTACCAAGACTGGGTGGTCCGATGGGAGGGCGCAGACAGGAAGCTCTACCATCGCCTCGTTCGGTGGGTGCGGCGTTCCGCAGGGCTCTATGTTGGGGCTTCTACTGTGGAACGTTGACTTCGACTGGATGCTCCGCGGTCCGCTCCTCCCGGGAATTAGCGTGATTTGCTATGCTGATGACACGCTCGTCACAGCCCGGGGATGGACATATCAAGTGACAGTTCGGAATGGGTCCACCATGGACGCCATAAACTCCCCAGGATGGTTAGGGACTACGCAACCAGAAGAGGGGAGGGCGCAGTGAGAGGGTGTAGACATCGGTAGTGCTCTGCAAAACGAGGGGAGCACGCATACCGCAAGGAATGCAGTGCGGTGTTCCACAGGGGCCTGTTTTTGGACCCTTCCTATAGAAAACAAAATACGATTTTCCAAGAAAACCCCATTATTGGGGTGATCGTCGCCATAGTAAAAATCCATCGTGTTGCCAAGGTCCATTAACTGGCACATACCTCATCTCTGTTGGTGGGTGGGGACGTAACTGCCCATGGTCCTTTAAAAATTAACAATTACTACGGTTGTTTATGTTCTCCGTTCGTTTATTAGAATAAAATACAGCCTAATTTGGTATCAAAATATGGTTTTCTTAATTTTTTCTTACAAATCGGGCTTTAATAAAAATACAAAGATCCAAGGCCACGCCGCCACGACGCCGCCGCCAGGACGCCGCCGCCGCGAAAATTTTCAGTCCACGCCGCCGCCGTGAAATTGGCCGTCGGCGCTCATATCTATTACGTATATAGATACAAGAAATCAAATTTATATTTATTTAGATTTTGGTTAAATCCTATTAAACCAGAATCATACAGAAGTCAAAGTAGATGGCAAAATTGAGGGCACTTGCTGGGTGCTCTGGTGGACGAGTGGTTAAGTTGCTCGGCCGAAAATCCAGAGGTATATATAGTATTTTTTATTTATATTTGTCCAATCCACTTAAAGGAAACAAAGCGATTGTTTGTAAACCTCAAAAACACCAAGCTGACGTTATTGTAAAAAGTTGTTACAACCACCTTTAAAGTTCAGTTTACAACTGCATTAATAGAATAATGGCGCTCCAGCTGCCCTCGCTTTAGTCGGATCTCAGGTAGTCAAGGGGTGTGAAGTGCATTTTAACTCTTGGCAAAGGCCTTAGAGTTGATAATCCACGAAAATTACAATGCACGAAGTGTTTATCTGTGAAGCACGCTTCTCTTTTATGACGTGACGAACGATAATGAGGTACAAAACCACACAACAGTATTGTTTCCTTTAAGTGGATCGGACAAATATAAATAAAAAATACTATACCGGGTTCGATTTCGTAACGTCACATTTCAAAATCTAATACATAATAATAGTTAAAAAAACTTAAAAATATTTCCAACTCTGTATGGACATAAGGTTTAAATTGTTTTGTTGGCGAGTTCATTAACAACATTAAAAATAAGTTCGGAACAGCTGTTTTTCTAGATGTAAAATTGCAAAATATGTGACGTCACATTAGGGACAGGGGGATTTCACAAATGTGACCAACTGTGACAAGGACGGTCGAGGGGTCAAAAAGTGACAAAATTAGTAGGTCGACAAAAATATTATGGGACCCACGCTATATCTATTTCTAAGTATTAAATTATTTACAAAATCCAAACATGAACTTAAAAATATGAAATAATACACTGTCTTGAATTATTTATGATAGGCCATTCTTCTTA
Organism: Eudemis profundana; assembly: GCA_947034925.1. Classification (NCBI taxonomy): domain Eukaryota; kingdom Metazoa; phylum Arthropoda; class Insecta; order Lepidoptera; family Tortricidae; genus Eudemis; species Eudemis profundana. The sequence goes on along the minus strand of OX344816.1, from coordinate 16,061,271 downwards.
AAGGCCTTGCAATTCTTCTGCCAGCCCCTTTGGAAGATCCTGCTCCAATATTAAACTTCAAACCAGAACCTGGCGTGAGAATACTTGAATGCTCTATATTACTTAATTGAGCAGCAACATTACTTGGCTGAGCACCAATTTTACTAGAATGAGCAGTATTATTACTCAGCCTAGCAATGTTAAATGAAAATGGGTTGGGATTTGGCGGTATCATTATTTGACTGCCATATTCATCTGCTATGTCCATATCTTCTGTGTCTTTAATTCTTTCTTCTGTCAAGTCATTATTTGATGGCACAAATGGCTTGTATGTATCTTCAACATTTTGAAGATGCATTCCTTCAAAATTTACTGTGGGAAGAGTAAGTACATGTTGATGTATTGTATTTTCATTGCATTCCTTTGTCACAGTTTCTGAAGATTGAGAATCAGCATTCTCACGAGTCACATCAGTTTTGAATGTTTTAAATGGATGTTTACAATCTAAATTAACTTTTAACAAGTCATTTTGATTATCCCTGTTAGATTCACAGCAGACACATGTTTGTCTTTCTTCCACATTGGTAGTCAGGCATATGTGACAGTCCCATTTCGTTCTCTTAGGCTTAGTGTCATCATCTGTTAATTTTCTTTGCCCATCTACATTTACATCTTCAATTGTTATGGTGTCTATAAGATCTGCAGTTATATTGTAGCTAGTGGTTACATTGGTATCAGTAACTTTCTTGCAAATATCACATTTATCTGATGTTTTAAAAATCCAACAATAATTGCACTTTTCTTTAGTCCCCACATAATTGATGTCAGTATTAGCTGCTTTTTGATCTATTGTAGTTTGTTTATCAATACAAGTTTTACAGGTGGGTATGTTAAATACCCAACAAGTTTTACATGGTGTTTCGGTTATTGGTGATGAATTTTCAAGGCTTTCATTAACTTCATTATTAGTTGATTTGCTACTTTCATTATGGATGGTTAAAGTTTCATCACCATTTTGCAAAGAATGTTTCATTTCAATCTTTTCAAGTTGTTCCAGCATTGCTAAATTGTCATTAACTTCATCCTTTGATATAGAACCATTATCATCAACAAATTGAGCTCCAGTACTTGTTTCCTTTACAAAATATTTTTCATTCTCATCTTTATAATAACTGGGATCAGAAAAGAAGAATAGGAACATTTCATCACAGTCAAACTTATCATTTGAAATTATCAGTGGGTTCGAAATGATTATTTGATTGACATTGCATCCAGAAGTATCAAGAGTTTCATTCTGTGGCTTGTCTTTGGTCAGTTTAGCAAATTTCATTATTTTCGCCTGATGCGGAACATGCAGTTCTTGGTATTTGTAGGATTTTCGCTAGAAAACGAACATAATTGACGTTGATACCTAAAATACCTGAGAGGCGTAAGGCAAACTACCAAACAGATATGTAGTTTCTAAAGTTATTCACTATTTTGTATATGGTAAAATAAAAAAAACAATTAAATATTTTTTTTTTGTGCAAAAACAAGTTTATGTTTTATTAGGAAGTGGCCTCACGCCTCTAAGTGTGGCAATGTAGAAACTTTAGATACACAGAAAACTATATAACTTCAACAATGAAGACGAAAATGGTCGCATCAGCAAGGTCATGCTAGTTTGAAGCTTCTCGACTTAGTAATACTAGGGCTTGAAAACAAAAATGTAAACCTCAATTGTTGGGTTTTATAGGAAAATCGCACTTTTCTACTCGTAACACAGGTGCGATTTCTATCAAACTATTCAAGTAGATACGTGGTGGTTGGACTAAAGCAAAGGGGGCGCAGGACAGAAAAATTTTGATGGGGTTGGTGTCATTATGACACCTATTTTTTATGATGCCATCGTATAGAGGACGCTAAAATAAGCATGTTTTGTATGGGCAACTTTTCTCTAAACTTGATAATTACCAAGATAAATGACGGATTATCCTGGAGGATTATACCAATGTAAAATTTTCAATTATGGAATATTATGTATATGATATTAGCCTGCGAAAGTCTGAATTTAGGGCTCTCGCTGGTTAGGACGCGTGCCGACACAGCGCGCCCTAGTGTTTTTATAAAGCCGGAGGCGTGGAGGGAGAGCAGCCCTCGCCCGCCATGACGAAGCGCGGGAACGAGTGAGGCGAGCGGCTGAGGCTGGTCGCCGAAGGCGACCAACAAGCCCAAGCTGCGGAGCCGAGCGAAGTAACCGTGCGCCATCATGCAAGGGCGGAAGGGCTGCTGTTCCCGCAGCGCCGGAGATGGAAAGTCACTATTGACATTAAAAACGAGCTGCTACCAGAAAACTGTGGTATGCGGATGTGTTATGCGCTCCGATTTAAAGTCATTCGTCGAAAATTTTACAAGTGCTAGAAATTTGCCAACTTTGAAGTCAATTATCTCGGCCATTTTTGATTTTGGAGACAAAGTTGTCTACAAAACATGCTTATTTTAGCGTATTCTCAAGGATAACATCATAAAAAATAGGTGTTATAATGACAACAACATTCATCGTCCTAAAATCGTACCAACTTTGAGGTCCAATATCTCGGCCATTTTTGATTTTACAGAAAAAGTTTTTTCTACAAAACAGGCTTATTTTAGCGTCTCGAATAGAGATGCAGCGAATATTCGGCCACTATTCGGTATTCGGCCTATTCGGCCACATTTAGACTATTCGGCCGAAGCCGAATAATGGCATAGTATTCGGCCGAATACCGAATAGTAAATTAACACAAAGTCGAAGGAAAAAGAAGGATGAATTAATATTTTATGCCACACCTGGCCATAAAGTGGCTTTTTCCGCACGCTGCGCGTACGGAAAAAGCCGCTTTCTGGCCAAGTGTAGACATAAAATGATGTACACAACACGGGAGATAATAAAGAAAGCCCTCGATCGCATATTTACGTCCCTCGCTTGCAGCTCGGGCCGCAAACTTCTGCGATCTCGGCCTTCCTTTGTATTACCACCCTAGTTGTGTAATGTACTATTAATAACAAATTATAAACAGTAATCAATATTAAATATTAGGTTAATCATCTTTCACATCAATTTCAAACATATATAGAACAGTGGCATAAACAACGAATTAGAAATTAAACTACTTACAAATGAAATTAAATTTTTCAATGGCGCATTTTTCTATCATAGGCTGCCTACGACGAGTAACAAGTTGCAACCTGTACAGAGATTCACGGCGCCGCTCACCCGGGCGTTCGAATTTACTTCATTTTAGGTAAAACCATTGGCCGAATATTCGGCCGCCGAATATTCGGCTATTCGGCCGTCGACTCCGCCGAATATTCGGTATTCGGCCAAATTACTATTCGCTGCATCTCTAGTCTCGAATGAAATTTTTCTAAGTGTTTTATGATTCCTATATAATTTTCACTTTTGGTCAAAAATTTTCTAAGTCCTTATTTTGCGCCCCCTTTGCTTTAGGCGGACCCCCAAGACGCGCCACTTTGCTCGAGTTTGTCTTTGGTTGAATGAATGAATGAATGAATGAACGTTTATTTAGCGCAAAAATTATGTTACACACAGAAAATATTACAATAAAAGAAATAAATAAAAACGGCGCTAAAAGGGGTCACCACTCAGCATTGTGCCATAGCAAGCCATGGCGCTGATTTTCAGTGGTGCCCTGAAACTAAAAACTAACTTAAACTAATTATCCTAATTGGACGAACGCAGAGTTAAACAATAGAGGAAAACAACAGACGTAGAAACTTTAACAAGTGTTACACATTAATAACAAAAAATAACAGAAAAAAACATTAACAATACATCAACAATACTCATACATGCCATTTAGCCATGGAACTGAGCATTTAGCATGGTTGAGTAAGTATAGCGGCGATAAGTCTGTATAAGGCACATAACAGGCCTTGAGAGCGTTCTTTGTGTTTAATAGTTAGGATTTTCACTCAATTTCCATGCAGATACTTGAAAATCTAGTACTAATTGCGGTTATGTATCTCACAGGAAAACATTGAAAAATCTTGTAGCCTGCTTGCATACTGGGCGCCGTATACAAAACGCGATTTATGGTGTGCACATTAGACTTACACTTCTTGGCACATAAGCTTATATGCTATTTTTTTGTTTTATTTTTTACCAGAGGCACAGAAATAATATTTCAAAAATACTCACATCAGGCAATGTGGAGCCCAAAATGCTATACAGCGTTTTGTCACCAGTAGCTCCCGGATATCCGCCATGAAGCCGCACCATCTTGTCCAACTCCACTAGATTTGGTGTCTTGTCTAGACAAACAGCGCATAGTTTATCCATATTTTTCTCAACCAAATGCTCTAGAACGGACTGAAACTTGTGTTTCTCAATATGTTGTAAATAACTACTGTGATCCTTGCTAATAAATCCGCAAGTGCTGCACTGGAAATCTGTTTTTTCTACAATCTCCGGCTCTATTTCTGGACCACTGTGCAGCTGCTTCCAATGCCGTTTCAGCTGCACCCTTTTGACGAATGATTTGCCGCACAAGCGGCAGTTAAACCACATATTGCTCGGATGACTCTTTTCATGGGCAATCAAGTCATCTATTTTAATGAAAATTTGCCAGCACTTTGGGCACTCAAAATCGGACATGTATTTCTCATTGCTTAATGATACGGACTGTATGTTAACTATTTGTCTCATCGGTTCAGCGTAATCCATAACATTTTGATGTTCTGTGTATAGTACATTGTAGTTTGGGTTTAATTTCTGTCTACCTCGTTTTTTGGTTCTTTCTAAAGGATCTAGTTTCTCTAGCTTGGCGAACATGTCTTCAAAGCAATTTCTCAATGCCCGTTCGGACTGCTCGCATTGTTGTGTGAAGAGATATGCAGTGATGGTGCGGTTGAGACATTTGTTGCATATTTTATTTGGGAAATTGGGATCATTCAGTGCCTGGAATTGAGAAAAGGCAATGTTAGATGCAGAAAGACCAGATTTCGAATAAAAATTACACAATTCTATCTTAATAACAATTAAGGCAACTGCGTTCACTATGCACGAAGCATACAATGAACTGCATATTCCACAGAATTCATTAACAAACTAGGTCATATAACGTGTATGTACACTAACCTTAAATGGATGAAAACTGGCGACCATATTGCGAATGGTAACTTTGTACAGCGCTCCCTTGCCTGCAATTTGCATTATTTGGTCTAGATCGGAAAGAGGAGACGCAATATTCAGACAATAGCGGCAAACTTTTGACCGTAGCGTCCCTTCGAGCAAAAGTTCCACGGCTCTTTTTGTAGTCAATTCTTGGTTATAACTCGATGGGACACTCTCAATATTAACTTTAGGCATTCCCAATGAAAAATTTAGGATGTTTTTCTCGGGTATATCCGAAGTTAACTGTTTATTTGGCTCGTCCAAGTCCATTTTGAAGCAGGTTAGGTTAACTTGACAATTTACGCGTTTACTGTGTATCAGAAATCCAATAATATACTGGGAGATTTAGTGCACTTCAGAATATCTAAGTACGGCGCTTTTAAAGCATATTGCTAATTTGCAATATGAATGATAATAAGAAAGCTTTGAATATACAATTTTTTAGACTTATTTGCTGTCAAGCGAAGAAAATGGCGGCAGTCTCAGTGCGCCGGCGCGCGGCGTTGGCCACTAGTGTCAAGATGTTTGAGATATTGGATAAAACGTTAACAAACCTACTAAACATCGTTAGTAACTTTATTGCACTTTAATGTAATAAAATTGAGGTTGATTACTTATATTGTGACAAATAACAGTTTGGGCCACAAACTCTGGATTCGTTATAATTTGTCGCCCTATGTGTGATATACTATTGAATGTAATGTGTAATGTAATAGTACATTGTGTATCAAGGGCGGTAGGTAAGGAATTACAAACGAGTGTTTGTTACAAGGCCGAGGCGAAGCCGAGGGCTTTAATAACACGAGTTTGTAATTCCTTTACCGCCCGTGGCACACACAATGTTTTTCATCACACTTGTGAGGAAATCTAATTAAAATTAACCTTACTTAACCTAAATAAAATTGTAAAACTGACAGTGACATTAGTGACATATCCATAGACAATGCGAAACGTTCGGAAACCATAGCGGTACAGACCTAAAACGGTTGATTTTATAATTGCAAAATACTGAAATACACTATTGAAACATTTAATTAATGTTACAGAAATATGTGTTTACATGTATTTGCAATAACAGTTCTCTTTAATTAAATATTTCAGTGATAAAAGTTAAAAAAGTAAGTTGGTAGTTTCCTTTGAACATGACAAATAAGAGTAAAACAGAACCAGCGTTTCAAATTTAAAAAGAAAACCATTACGCCCTAGGGCGTAATAGCTCATTTACGGCCCGCAAAACCTACGTGTAATGCACCATTTTCGAGCAAGTGTGATGAAAAATAAAATTATGTTCTCATATGCGACGGCAGGTATAAAATTATCTGAGTTATAAGTCGAAACGCCATATCGTTATTTCTTACGTCATACAGACGTCATACTTTACAAGGGAATGTTACATTATGAAATGTCAATTATGTCAAATCGCGACTTGTTTTGCCAACTAGACATAGTCCTGTCACTGTTGCAAAATAATGCAATTTTCATACTGTTTACGCAGATTATCCTTTTACAATTTGACTTAAAATTCTTCTCAGTGATATGTGGCGTTGATAAGTGAGATTCAAAATGTCGTGGCTCAATATAAACCAAAGTTTGAACAGTTTGAAAGGGCAGATCACGAACTTTGCTTCTGAGGTGTTATCTGAAGGTCCTGTGCAGGATAGTGAGGACAATGCAGCAGGCACAGACGCTTCTGTGAAGGAACTTGAAGAAAAATGTCGCAACCAGGAACTGGAAGTAAGTTTTCGATGTATAACTATACATAATATAGGAGTGCCTTGACAGATGTTTCTTAGGTTATGTTTAGTATTTGTTCGAGATATTTCGGGAAATATTTCATAATTGCTTTGAAGTTTAGGCTTTTATTACGCTCTTAGTGCTCTATAAACAATTTTAGCTAACATATGTTATCAGAAAATGCCTATTGAAGCCATATTCGTGTTAGGATGTTACTGTAAAGTTTACAGTGTAAACATATCTTAGATGAAGTTTCAGTCTCTCAGTGGTTGTTTGTTGCTGCAATGAACACCTTACTGAGTTGTTCAAATTGTGCAATGATTGTGAATTGTGGTGTGATGGTTAGATACTGACTGAAACTTGAACATGCATTTAAAATGAAATGTTTGTAAGTGCTGAAATTGGATATTCGTATAAATATTGAAGAATGGACGTACCAATTAATGGATCATTGACATGTCTAAGTATAAAGTAAGTAAGTATAATACCTACCAAGGCTAAAAAGATGGCATATATTAGCTGGATCAAAGACACTAAGTCCCACATACACTGGAGATGGTGTTCAATGGAACCCACCCAAAGAAAATTAAAATTAGTCCCTCCTATCTGATTATGGCCTAGATGGCCTATGGCAGATTAAATAGTGAAAAAAATAAATAAAAATATCACTCATAAAAATCAAAATTATTACTACGAACGTACGACCAAACACTCTCCTTGCGCGTCTGATTCCAAACTTCGACATTGGCAAATACACCCCAGATCCAGGGCGTGTGCGCCAAAGAAAAAAAAAATGTTTAAGTATCTTTTAAGTGTGTCACAGTACATGTTGCGGGAATAGTGGAGTGGTATTAGTTGGGGATAGTGGTTTGTAATATTTGTAATTAGCCGACATTTCGATTTACTCCAGTGTACCTACCTTACTTGGAAAATGAAAAACCATGGCCAGTGTAAAGTGCTCAGGTCATTATAAGTTGTTGGGGTGTCCTAGAGGCATGATGTAACTTATGACTGAATAAAATGAAGGTATTAGTACTGATACTAATCATTTTCGTTCAGAAAAAAGGGCAAGTCTAAAACACTCTAAAACTCACTCACTTCAAATTTATGCGATCCAATAGTAAACCGGTTTCAAATACCTGCTATCTGAGACATTCTTTGTTTTACCGCCCTAGGTAAGTAATGTACTATTACATGCATGCTTGTTTAGAGTGTTTTAGACTTGCCCTTTTTTCTGAACGAAAATGATTAGTATCAGTACTAATACCTTCATTTTATTCAGTCATAAGTTACATCATGCCTCTAGGACACCCCAACAACTTATAATGGTTTACTATTGGATCGCATAAATTTAAAAGGCATAATGCATCATTTCGCATAATTCATCATTTCGCATAAAGCTTTTTTTTCTGAACAGGTAAACTTTTCAGGATTATTACAATGCAAACCTAACCTAACCTAACCTATTTATCAGGATGAGGCCTTAAAGAGTCCTGAAAATTCTACAGTTTAAGAAAAAAATGCATTATGCCGAATGATGAATTATGCCAAATGATGAATTATGTCTTTTAAATTTATGCGATCTAATAGGTTCCCTTTGAAACCTGAGCCAAAGGCAATGGTGATAAATATGCGATCTGAGGCTTTCTTTATCACCGCCCATGGTAAGTACAACATTTTACGTATCCCCCAGGCCATGAAGTGGGATTTTCCGCACAGGTAGCAGGCACTTATTGCCACTTCATGGCCAGGTGTGACGCAAAGATTATTGAATGTTGATGAAGCGAAAGATGCTTGGACTGTAGCAAGTGGAATGACTTAGTTTCGGCTTCTCCTGTTGGACAATATGTATGTATTCAATAATCTTTACATTTTTTTACGACTGCTCGGAGTTGTCTGAATTCTGATAGCTAGAAATTAAATACCTGTAGACTTTGGGGGCTGAAAACGGCTGTAGCCTTTGCCCAATTGTGGAATACTAGTCTCAGATAATAAAAACACAAATTAATCACTTTTGTATTAGGTAGGAAATAATGTTAAAGTCCTTTTATTTCTGGCGATTGTGCGAAATATAAGTGCAATTTTATTATTACCACCTATTGTTTACCACTGTTTTTGTATAAGTTTGCATTGTAATTTATCTTTTGGTGTGCAATAAAGTATGATTGTATTGTATTGTATTGTACAAGCTTTTATTTAGTTTCACCTGTCCCGGTGTCTAAGACCGTAATGAAATCTTGCAAGTTAAATTTGACCGACTTCCTGGTTTCTGATGGAGCTGAAATTTTGCAAGGATATGTAAATTGGATGACAATATAATATTATCTGAAGTGATGATGTTGCCCAAAGGTGGCCAGGCCATAGTATCAAATAAATTACACAAAATATATCTAACATGTTTGGGTTCATTTGATTAGTTTTGACATGCAGTTTGCGATTGTACCAAACAAAGTACAGTTGGGAATAAGAGCTGGTCTCAAAAAATTTTTTACAGAATTTTTAAGTGTCGTCTACCAGACAGCAAATGAGTCATTTTCAAAAATATTGTACACTATTAAGGGATTTAATTAAAACAAAACTTAATTTATTCTGTGTTTCGTAACACAGAGGAAGCGATCGTGATTTTGTTTTTATTAGACCCTTAACTATGTACAATCGAACCAACTGAATCATGACCCACCATAAGCTTATTTTGCTAAACCCCTTAAATGCAAGTAGGTCGAAATTCGCTTGAAGAATTATTTCCTTGGTAACGAACTTGTTATCATTTGATTAGACACTGACATTTACTGAGTGCACTGTTAAATAAATCGGACAATATCGACTAAGCTCGTATATGAAAAAGAAGAGATGATGTTACTGTCTTTATCTGTATTACGTAGGTAAGTATAGGAAGTTTTCTACGAACGTAATGGTGCCACTTCACTTGGCCGTATTAAATTTGCTCAACTATTAGTCGCATTTATTTCTCTAGAATATAAAATCAAAAATAATGCAGTCATGTTTGCGCAAATACGGCCAAGTGAAGTGCCGGCATAAACTTTAGATTACAGGTTTCAATCACGTCATTCCTATAACTATTTTAAGGACAGAAACTTGCCATTGTTGGTCTTTCAAGCTATATAAGTAAAAAGAGTAATAAAATTTGTGAAATGAAAAAAAACTTTATTTAATCTTTAACAGATCTAATTTAAATTATAAAATTCAGTATCTAAAACCTAGTGTGTGCACCATGGTTATCGATAACGGCTTGTAATCGGTCACGCATCGACCCTATTAGACGACTGCAAATGTCGCTGTCTCTCAAGTAATCCCAAATTTCGTTACAATGTTGCTCAATTGCTTCCTTTGTTCTCTCGTTTCTGTTATCCCACATTTGGACCATCAAACCCCACAAATTTTCTATTGGGTTGAGGTCTGGGGATCTACTCGGCCATGGAATCAAAGTAACTTCATCATTATGCAGATCAAACCAATTTGAGACTACCCTGGCAGTATGCACTGCACAGTTGTCATGAACGTAGGAAAATACTGGCACATCTTCACGCGGGTAAACTGTTCGCACTGTCGGTAACATAGATTCTTCTAATAGATCGACATACTTCATTGCGTTTTGCCGAGAAGAAATATGGACAAGCTCACCTACTCCTCCGATACCCATCCACGCCCACATATTCGCTGAAATTCGACCGGATAACTGATTAGGCACGACGTGATCTTCTGTGTACCGGGTGTTATCGTAACGCCACAAAGTTAAGCGACCGTGTTGAGAAGATCGAAATGTTTTTTCATCTGTAAATATAGTGTTAGTCCAGTCGTAGTCTAAATAAGCGTTTGCAAAATTCCTTCTCGCTGTTTTATGATCATCCGTTAAGGCTACTTTCTCAGCATAATGTCTGTAATGCAGTCCAGTGCCGTGCAAATAATTTCTAATAGTTTGTAGACAGACGTCATGTTGTGCCGCAAAATATCGGGTGGGAGTAAAAGGATGTTCTTCGTAATGGTGTTGCATGTCCACTCTTTGTTCGTTCGTGAGTCGGCGAACGCCGTGGTTATGGCGTCGTCTGCCCTCGAGGATGCCCTCTTCGGCGTGCCGTCTGATCCAGGTCCTCACTGTATTCCGAGAAATATTCAATTCGCGTGATATTTCCCGTATGCCATAGCCTTCCTCACTTAAGACTACAATCCGAGCTCTTTGTTCTTCTAAATTAGCCATTATTAAAAATTATTAAGCATTTAATTTCTATTTTTTCACATTGACTGACAACTTGACATAATATGACACACTTCAGGGCTATGAAACTTAGAACAACTCGGTTTTTGTTGCGTCAAACGTTGTCTAACAAAGACCCTGGATGGCGTTACTATCGACTTTTGTGTTTTTCCGTTATAAGCAGAGCACGTTTTACATAATGCTTTCTTTGACACTGATGACATGTTTTAATAGTTTCATTAAAAAATATCTATTATAATGATAATTAGTTAAAATTAACAACAGATTTATTAATTACACATTACTACAAATGTGATATGTACGTGGAATGAAACGTTGCAGCGGTTATAAACGAAACTTCTTAGTGAACTCTTTGGTTTCTAAGTAATTTTGTTTTTTTCAATTTTACTGTCAATATTTTGCTTGTGTCAAAATAAAATGAAAATTTACGGTATTAAGTGACTTTATTTAATTGGCGACGAAATGCATGCCGTACCATTTGCACAATTCCTCAGTGTTCAACAAACGCAACAAGAACAAATATAAAAACTTGTCAGGGTAGCACGCGCGCACACCGCGACACCAGCGGCAGTGATTTACATTACACAATAACGGACGGCAACGTGACGAGCGCCACCACATCACAGGAATGATCTCGTGATAGAACAGTTACACAAAGCCTTCAACATGGATAAGTACCTACAATCCTAACCATTTTCGAATGAGCGACTACATAGACCTCTTCGAAGCAAAGTGCATAATCGTCGGCATGGAGGAAGCTGACAATATGAAAAAAGACCTTCTGTTTAACAACATTACGCCTGACGTGTTCAGTGAATTGAAGATAGCACTTATTCCCAACTTCGAAATAAGCACGTACCCAGACATAAATAAATCATGATAACGTCAGAGAAAACTTGATTTTATTCCTCCTCTTATGTTTTTACCCTGGGCAGATTTTGTTCAGTCAATGCTTGGGAATGCCACTTAACCGAAATTAAATTTTGTGTTGGAAATTCCATACCAACTAATTTTGATTTCGGTTACATTGCATTCCCTAGCATTGACTGAAGAAAATCTCAAAGAATGCATACGTATGTGGGTATAAATAGGGTGTGTGTGTGTGTGTGGGCGAAATGTTTACTGCCTAAAACCGCTGGGAGCACTTGTGTCGCCTTGGTACCAGTCATTCCCGCAAGATGGCTCTCTTTACCCTATATATTACTTTACTCTTTGACACACTTGTAGAACACCCCATTTTTTAAATTTATTTTTTCCATCATCAAAAAGTTTAGGTTAAATAAGCGAGAACTAGCTCGAAATTCAAACAATGACTGTATATGTGTGAAATGTGGTTTTATGGCAATGATAACAAAGGTTAAAATTGCATAGGCTGCGACCTGTATTGACGTAATTTTATTAGTACCTAAAACGTCGTAAGTGCATTATACGCGATAGATCTTACAAGTTTGAAAGTTTCACACGAATTATCAGGCAAGTGGGTCATGATTCAGTTGGTTCGATTGTACATTTTTTTTGAAAATGACTCAAATACCAATCCAATCCCAAATAAGGTCTATACGAACTTATTACTATTGGAATAGAGTTGTGTCAGATGTTTTTGCAAGTTCCTTTCCAGTATCGGCACAGTATAATAGCAGTAATTTTTTTTCTTACAAAAGGTACATCGCGTGCTTGAATGTGTGCGCGCCGTGTACGAACGCACTACAAGCAAAGTTTTAAGAATGTGTAGGAATGCTCTTGTTTTTTTTTTTTTTTTTTTTTTTTTCCTTTTGGCGCACACGCCCTGGAAGTTTGGAATCAGACCCGCAAGGAGAGTGTTCGGTCGTATAAATTTTGATAATCATGAGAGGATCGGACGGGAATCCTAAAACAAAAAACATTTATGTTAAGGACAGCACAGACATTACATGACGAAAACAATTTTTTTTTTTTAAAAAGGAGCGGATGACTGTTTACTTGACTGACATAGAGGAAGATAGAGGGAAGTACAGTATATATGTCTCAGAATTATCCAAAACATACGACAAACGGAAAGTTGTCGTCCACATTTCACGCAATTAAACCTACTTACTCTCCCATCAATGTATATCTTGGAGGCAGCGCTATTCGTCAAAAAAAACATGACACTGTTCGATTTTGTCAAAAGCTCACGGCGAAAAAACCAACTGACCCTCCCGGCACCAAAAATGGATCTATACAGAAAAAGCCCATATTATAGGTGTATCAAAATCTATAACAAAATACCGGAAACAATAAAAAGCGAAAACAGAGTTAATGTTTTCTACACTAAATTGAAAAAAATGCTTATAAATAAATGCTATTACCATTTGAATGAATTTATGACAGATGAGACCCTTAAAGCTTACTGACATCCTAATATAAAATTGAGTAAACCTAATTGAATAAAAATTGTTATGCTAGTTTATAATGTTACCCTATTGACACCTTTATATAATATAAATGTAACGACGATTTGTGTATATGTTTGTTGTAACTTAATTTTTCATCGTAATTTAAATTTTAATTTTGTATCCAATACATGTGAGCGTGTTGCATGCATTAACTTAGAATAAGTATACTATACAATGTTGCTGTGCCCTAACAGGGTTATGCCGGAATTGTGTTTTTATGTATATAACATCTTGTAAGACCCATACTGCAATAAATAAATGAATATGAATATATATAAGCTAGATAAAAGACGCAGAGAATCGAGTTGTTTATAACTTAATAACATGCTCCTGAACATATTTTAAAAGAAGAGTAGTAACAGCTCAGTTCATATAAGATAGTACCACCGGGAAATTAGCAGGGCGCGGGATCGTCTTGGGGAGAACATCATACAGAGAATAATTGTGTTTTGAACAGTTGAAGAAGATATGTTCCGGTGTTCCTTCGTCAAGACCGCATTCACACTAGGAATTATCCCGTACCCTAATTTTTGCTAGAAATACTGGTGTACATACGTGACCAAGACGTAATCTCTGCTCTTGCTCTTGCTTTGCTCTTGTATGGCTCGCACTCGTGCTGTCGCGCGTCAGTGTGAATACGTGTCGCGCGCTGCTAAACGGCCGAAGTTGGACTACTTACTTTGGTATTGGTGACTGTACAGCCGGGGTCATAATCTATTTTATTGCTCCAGCTGCTATCACTGTATAAACAAATGTCACAATAGTGTCACCCTTTCCCTGAACTTTGCGTGAACACTCATAGGGACTAACCGAGTTATTAGTTTAGTTAGAAAAATGTGGCTGTCCATCAGAAAAGGGACTTGACGCCAACGCCATAAGAACTCCGATCTCTGTAATTGGACGGATTGATTCGTTATTCCATAACCCCGTCCAATTATACAAGGTGTTTCATTGAACGTAATACAACTCTTGGTTTTTAAACTCCTCTCCCTGGTGCTAAAACCGGTCTCTAAGGTCTCGTGTTGTTAAAGTCATCTTAATTAATTAATATCACTGTTTTAATTATTCATAGTTTTTTGGTCTCATTGTGGTTACCCTACTTAGCGTTAAGAGAAAAAAGTTTCAATCTAATTTTGTAGTGAAAACTTACCTGTTTGCTTATTTAGGTCGATAATTTATGAATAAAATGCATGCATTTTGACACATTATTGAAGTTACTGGTCATAACCATTGAGGTATAATGTACTAACGTACTAGAGACGACACCACGAACGTAAACTGTGTGCCGGCCGGCCGCGCGGCGCGCATGCGGGTGGGGATAACTTGCCATAGAATATGACTTTGACTAACAGACACGCAACACCATACTTAAAGTAGTGAAATGAAAATAAATTGTTAAAATTTTGTCATATACTTTGATTACCTTTAAATAAAATTAGTTTAGTAAGTTTCTGGCGCCGAGAATAAAATATTTCTGTTTTATACTAATAACAGAAAACATTTGAAAGTACAACTTAAAATGACGCCATTCACGACTTCAAAATCACCATGTATAATTAGTAAATATGAATAACTAATAATTAGTAAGTACTTGAAAGAAATTTTTCTTTTATACTGAGAACGGAAAACATTTGAAAGTACATCCATAAAATGACACCATTGACGACTTCAAAATCACCATGTATAATTAGTAAATATGAATAATCAATAATTAGTAAGTACTTGAAATACATTTTTCTTTTTACATATTAAAAACTGAAAACATTCACAATTATAAGTACCTAAAGTCACGTCTGCGCGGTTCATCTATGATTTCGGTTGATAAAATGGCGGCCATTGCTTCGCGTTGACAAGAGCGTGCCCATAATTAAAATATTTTCTAAAATAATGTTAAAACAAAATAATTTGTTTACTTACCGATGAAAGGTAACACCTTGATTTTTTTTCGACTTCCTCGAATGATTGGAGCAATCCCTTAAGGCGCAGGAAGGCATTTTTAAGATGTATTTATTTACGCGTAGGAACAACCTCCTCACACCAAGCGCAGCGGCTGACTGAGACGTTGTGGTCCAGTGGACCTCAACGCATGGCGCAAATTCTTGGTTCGCGATGTCGTCTCTAGTACGTTAGTATTTTATACCTCAATGGTCATAACAAACAAACAGGTCACGTAAGCGTGACGTCATAAGGTTGACACACGAAGATATTGTAATTTCTTAATTCTGTTAGCAAACTAGGCAAAGTTAATTATGACGTATTTTAATAAATCAATTTGTGCATTTTGTTCTCGGTCGTTAACTGAGCCGGAATTGCTTAATTTGTATTACGTTCAATGAAACACCCTGTATTTATGCCACACCTGGCCATAAAGTGGCTTTTTCCAAAAAGCCGCTTTCTGGCAAAGTATAGACATAAAATGATGTACACAACACGGGAGGTAATAAAGACAGCCCTCGATCGCATATTTACGTCCATTGCTTGCAGATCGGGCCGCAAACATCTGCGATCTCGGCCTTTCTTTATATTCCCACCCTAGTTGTGTAATGTACTAATAAGTGTCCTTATGTATTGGTTTATGCAATAAAAAAATACTACATACTAAAACCCATTTTTGATGGACTGCCACAAATAAGTTTCTAAACATGATGTATCTTTCACTCTCATGTTATTCTACATCTGTGGGAGAAGAATGGCATGATAAGGTTTTTTGCTGTCGAAATTGAGATGTTATTTCGCGCAATTAAAGAGTATAAAGTTGTAAAATAAAACACATTTCAAACGTACACACCAGGTGCAGCTTTGGCGTACATTTTCTTTAAGAGCTCTAGAATAAGGTGGCCAAAAGCCTGATATTAGGCAAGCCGGTAGGAATCGAGTTGTTTGGAAGCCACGCCACTGGCACCGGCCTCAAAAAATAGTTGCCTTAATAGTAGGTACATTACACAACTAGGGTGGTAAAACAAAGAAAGGCCGAGATCGCCGATGTTTGCGGCCCGAGCTGCAAGCGAGGGACGTACCGCCCGTGTTGTGTACATCATTTTATGTGTCTTGGCCAGAAAGCGGCTTTTTCCGTACGCGTAGCGAGCGTGCGGTAAAAGCCACTTTATGGCCAGGTGTGGCATAGAACTCGTGGCGAAAAGTCGGTAAAATTTTGTTGCCAGGACATTTCAGTTTTTCATACGGCAACACTAAGTGGGGGTGACTGTACGCCTCGTGTAGGGTAGATAACTTATCTGTTTGCGTTGTTTATCTGATAAGGGCCAGCTTTTCGATCGGGGCTTCGCACGCGTGTCATGCGGGCTGGAGACTCAGGCGCAATGAATACCAAATAGCGTTTGTCGTGGCTGGGTCGTTACGCGTTTTCGTTGTAACGAAACGTTGTCCATTGGTCATATAGCACGTAGAACAGATGGCCGTTGGGGCCGAAAGGATCACGAATGGAGACCACAAATCGGCAAGCGCAGCGTCGGACGTCCACCAACGAGATGGACAGATGATCTGGTTAAGGCTGCTGGCAAACGGTGGATGCAGGTTGCTTCCAACCGAACTAATTGGAAATCTATGAGCGAGGCCTATGTCCAGCAGTGGACGTCCTATGGCTGAAATGATGATGATGATGATGATGAAACGCTGTCCCGATATTATGATGGCATCTCTTTTAAAAACCGGACAAGTGCGAGTTAGGTTCGCGTGGAGAGGGTTCCGTGCGTTCAAAACAATATAAAACAATTATACTTTATTGCACAGACTTTTTATAGGTTTTCCTGTAATCTATAGGTGTAGGACTATTTTCCATATTTTTGTCAAAATTCTACGTCCGATAGTTTCTGAGATAAGGGTGGGGGGATGGTCAATATTTGCCTATTTTCTTAAATAACTTCAAAACTATTGATAGAAAAATAATTTAAAAAAATATATTTGAGGTTCTCACAGTGAGCCCTTTCATTTAATATGTCACACGATATAGTTTTTTTTTTAATTTTTTAGTTCACCCCCCAAAAGTGGCCCCCATGATTAAAATTCATATATTTTCGTGACCTTTCCGTTTTTGGGTCATTAACCTTAATATATGTACCAAATTTCAACTCAATCGGACCAGTACTTTCGGAGCAAATTGGCTGTGACAGACAGACACACGAGTGATCCTATAAGGGTTCCGTTTTTTCCTTTTGAGGTACGGAACCCTAATTACATAATATTTGATCGAAATATGAAAAAAGTAGGTACTACATTCTTAAAGTGTACCTATCGTAGAAATTTCGGCTCAAGGCGACCTGGTTCGACCCCAGGCGCCCCCGGCACCCACCCAGTCCGATTCACTCGGGGTGGTTCGGCTAGCGACCTGGTTCGACCCCAGGGAACGCCAAGGCCGACTATCGCCCGGTCATACTATCGCTACGCCCACTAGGGTTGCGAGTTAGTCAGGCTTAAAAAAAAATCTCGTGATTGGTGATGACGGACGACAGTTGAAACGCTCAGAAATCCACCCTCCCGCGTTGTTCTCATCAAGCAGACATCAAAACTTATTATCATTAAAAATATCAAAATTGGACCAATCCTAGAATGGATTCGTTCAAATAAAAAATAAATGTGAAATAATAGTACATTACGTCTCCCCCAGGCCACGAAGCCACTTTATAGCCAGGTGTGACGTAATAGTACATTATGGCATGCGCGTAGCGTCCCAAGAGGCGGCTATCACTGCATACCATGCCTACGTATCTTCAAGTCTGCGTTACGGTCTTCTGCTCTGGGGTAACTCTATAGATGTAGACCGAGCCTTTAAAGCCCAGAAAAAATGTATCAGAACTTTGTGTCGAGCTGGATATAGGGACTCGTGTAAGCCATTATTTAAAGCGTTACGTATTTTACCCCTCCCATGCTTATATATTAAAGAAGCTTGTATATTTGTAAAACAGCATCTCAATACATTCCGAACAAATGCTGACGTATTTAACTTACGTACTAGAGGGGCGCAAAATTTGTACCTACCAAAAGCCAGCCTCTTACTTGTTAAACGGAATGCTTTTCACTCGGTTATAAAAATATACAACAAATTACCAGATACTATTAAACAGTGTGACATTAATCAATTTAAACGAAAAATTAATAATTATCTTACGGACAATTGCTTTTATTCAGTTCAAGAGTACTTGACTCACTTGGATAATAATTAATTAATGCAATTATATATATTTATTTAAGTCAATTGAAATCTGGTAGTATTTATTGCGTGACATGTCCATGAAATATTAATGTACGTATTAAGTGATATTTTGTAATTTAATTTTGTTATTTCTATTATTATTGACATTTTGGTAATTTGAATTTGATTGTAATATATTTTAATCCTGTATTGTAAATTATTTAAATGTACGAAAGACATTTCACTGTCTATTTTCTATAAGTTTAAAATGTTAATATTTACACGTCGCATCAGCGGCCAAATATGCGAGACTAAATTGTATCCAACATCTTATATCCGTGTACCATATTTGCGTAAATAAACTTCATTTCATTTCATTTCATTTCATTTCATTTCATTATGTATCTAGGGCGGTAACGAAGGAATTAATAACACGAGTTTGTAATTCCTTTACCGCCCGTGGCACACACAATGTTTTTCATCACACTTTGAGGAAATCTAACAATCTTACTAATCCACCTAGTACGAGAAAATGTTAAAACAATGCGAATGTCAAGTCACGCTCGGAAACCATAGCGGTAAAGACCTAAAACGGCTATTTTAGTTGATTTTATATTTGCAAAATACTGAAATACACTATTTAAACATTTAATTAATGTTACCGAAATATGTGTTTACATGTATTTGCAATAACAGTTCTCTTTAAATAAATATTTCAGTCATAAAAGTTAACAAAGTAAGTTGGCGTTTCCTTAGCGCATGACAAATAAGAGTAAAACAGAAACAGAGTACTCAAATTAAAAAAAAAACCCTCATTACGCCCTAGGGCGTAATAGGTCATTTACGGCCCGCAAAACTTACGTGTAACAACACCATTTTCGAGCAAGTGTGATGAAAACTATATTGTGTGTAAACTATCTCGTGATGTTTTTTAAAGTCGTTTAAATAGCACTATTTACAAGCCGCCTGAAGTAAATCGTGAAAAATAACGTTTTCAGCGCTATCGCTAAACATACGTCACTGATTCTGCGTAGTAGGTCGTATTCAAATGTGCCAGGAAATGATCTTTTACCTATCTATAGAAATCATAGATTATTGACCTAGACACGATAGTAGTGATCAAAGGACTCGAGCCTTTTAGCCCTTTTTAAAAAGGCTCGCCTCGAAAAAAGAGCTTAAGGGCTAAAAAGTCCTTTAGCCTTTTTCATATGAGATAGTATAGTTGGTAGGTGGATAGATGGGTAGGCGGGTAGAAGGGTAGGTGGCTAGAAGGGTAGGTGGGTAGAAGGGTAGGTGGGTAGAAGGGTACGTGGGTAGAAGGGTACGTGGGTAGAAGGGTAGGTGGGTAGAAGGGTAGGTGGGTAGAAGGTGGGTGGGCTTTTTGGTTCGTGATGATGATGATCAGAGATCGGAATAGGCTGAGTATAGTCACCTAAACTTCGCGGGAGGACGTAACTAAGAGTGGTTACATTACAACCATCAAAAATAATTGATTCTTTTTATTGAAACCGGGATTTCCCTGGTTTTGGGAACTCCGTAATAAAACGTCGGAACCCCATCGTGTTTGGGCTCATTTGTTTTGTCTTGACGAGTACTCTGAACCAAAATGATATCCAGGGTCTGATGAAAGCGAGTTAGAAATCCGTCATATATGATTATGAACCGATTTGAAAAAATCTTTTCTAATTGAATGGGCAATTGGGTATGGGACAGCGTTGCCCGACTTTTTTTGCCAAGTCGGGATTTTGAAACTTTTCGAGTAAAAAAAAAGCGGGATTCTTTCGATGAAAGCAGGACATAGTAAAAAAAAACGTATATAATCAGAAGTTTTTAAATATTATCTGTCTTTTTATTTGAGTTATAAATTACGTTTACGTGACAATAGATAGCAAAAATAGCCATAGAAAATGTATTTTAAGAAAAAATGTGCCACCCGCCCGCACTTCCTCAGCACGCTGCACGCACGTTCGAGTTATCTTATCCCCAAAAAGCGGGACTGAGCCTGTCCCGTGCGGGACATTTAATTTTGATTTAAAAATCTCTGTCTGACAACGCTGGTATGGGACGTAAAAATTAAGTTAGTATACGTGATTTCATCCATAAAGTTGTTTTATTACATTGAATGGGTATATTTCCAGCCAGAGATTGGCCGCATTTTTTTTAATATGAAGTCGCAATTTTTTTTTCGAAAAGTTATTTTATTATTGTTTTGCGTATCTGTGCATTAGGTAGCTCATCTTCTACCTGAGCCTGCTCTATGGTAATTTTACGAAATGGAAATATTTGTCAACGACCGTTCTGCGATTCTAATCTCGTGCGCTTTTCCATAGAGATCAGGTGCCATTTTTTATTATTCATTTATACAACATTTTGAAGTTTTTTGCGCAGCAATGCCTACGGGATCTGTGACGTTTCTCAAACAATGGAGATAAAAAAAATTGATTCACTGACCCGTTTTTTGTGTAGAAATTGACCATTTTTAGACTTCATTAAATAAATAAAAAGCAAATAACTACGATGCTGAGGACATGGCTCGCTGGTTTAGTATAAATATAAATCTGACGCCCCAAAAACCAAAACCATACATTTGGTGGTAACAGGTGGGAATACCCCGAATTAGCGCCTATATGTCACAAAATACACAATTTCCTAATGAACAATGCCGCGAAAAAAATTTAGTTCTATTATAAATGATTAATACAAAAGATAATATCTATTAAACAGGATTCTGAATAATTCGGGCCTATTTTATCAACTACGGTAAACGCTAAAAGAACTCGGCGGATATCTATTTGTCACCGCCATAGAAAAAAACTATCCAATAGCGTTCGATCGTTTTAAATTTCAAATTTGGAACGATTTAAATGCGCGCAGCCAATAGGTCAGAGTGGAATATTCGCATCGTAAGCTTTGTTTTCTATGTTGGCGGCGGTGGATATGTGCATTTTAACTTGATTTGATGGACTAACTATTTCAGATTTATTTCTCTTTTTTAGAGTTCCGTACCCAAAGCCAACGGAACCCATTACTAAGGCTGCGGCTCCACATATAAGCTTCCGTCTGTCCGTCTGTCCGTCTGTCCGTCTGTCACAGGGCTCTATCTTTTGAACCGCAACAACAAATAATAAAAATAAAATGAAGTTAAAAATAAAAGGGGGTCCCTATAAAAGAATAGTACATTACACAACCCGGCAAGCCAAGCCGTCGATCGCATATTTACGTCCCTCCCTTGCAACTCGGGCCGCAAATGTCCGCGATCTCGGATTTTCTTTGTTTTGCCACCCTAGTTGTGTAATGTACTATTCCAGACTGTTAAAATGCTATTTCCTTAATTTTCAGATCGTATCGCTGAAGCGGCTCACTACAGAACTAGAGGCCACTCTGCAGTCTGAGGTAAGTTTAAAATCGTTAAATATGAATCAGTATGTCCACAGGTCCACACTTTTGTTCGCTGAGGCAGGATGGCTCGCGGCGCTGGCTCGCGGCGCTGGCGCGCGGTTACTATAGCTTTTGGTTGCTTTTTGCTATGTGCAGCCGTAACTACTTACACAAGTTACCGCCAACGACGGAGGCAGACTCCGCAGGCAGCCGTTCGTGTTGGCGGTAACTTCCAACCAAATGTTGCCCCTCCGCAGGGGCTTAGCCAGCGACCAGAAGAGCACGCGTTATGCGATAGAGAGATCGGATGCGGTGCGTTCCGCCCGGTGGTCGGACACGAATCAGTTTTGTTAGAACAGTGGTTCTTAACCTTTTAGTGATGGTCCCTTTTGACAAAATCTGTGTCTTGCCACGGACCACCAACTGCTTGGAGGCAATAGAGAGTAAATCGGTTTAGAAGTTTTTTTTTGGATAGCTTCGCGGACCACTTCGGGTGCATCCAGGGACCACCAGTGGTCCGCGGACCACCGGTTAAGAACCACTATGTTAGAAAGAGGCGTAGTACTATTACTTATTCTGTGGCGGAGTTGGAATAAGAAATATCTCCTTTTTGCTTCGTTTTAGTCTAGTAAAAAGTATTATATGTTTCAAAAATGAAAATAATTTATTTCTGCAAGTAGGCCCATGTCATGGGCTCTTTTACATGTCTGATTCTATTCTTTTCTTTTGGCGCTTCGTGTAATGAGGTGAGAAGAAGCGCCGGAAGAAACTCACCAGTTTCTCTTTTTAAAAGTATTAAATCAACAATTATGACATTATTACATGTGATTTCATTAATACATTACATCAAACTTAAAACCACATTATTAGAGATGTAAATGGTCTCTAGGCGTCGAGACAAGATAAATAAAATAATAGAAAATAAATAGATTGTAAAATTAAATGTAAAGTCTCTCTAAAATTAAATATTATGCTTTGGAGGTGTAAAGGATCTCCAAAAGTCAAAATATAGAATGGAAATGTTTACTAGATATCTTACAGAAAGGTAAAAATTCTGCGATTCACATGATATAAGAATAACTTAAAAAATAAATTAAAATTAAAACCATTTTGCTTAGAGATGTAAATGGTATCTAATTGTCAAGACAATTGGCAAGTACAAAAACAGAACAAACAACACAACTAATTAATCAAATAACATTATTTTAAAATATAACAATTTCCAGCCACAGTTAATACCACGATGTTTCATCATTCATGTAGTCTTGTGTGCTATAATAGGGTCGATTTCAGAGCGTTTTGACCGCGGCGGTTTTTCTCATTCGTGTTCAAGCAAATATAGCAGCAATCGGTGGTGACCATAGTTAACTTTTATTATAAATGATAGACAGTATCGAGGATACACATGATTTAATCAAAAGTTGTCGTCACTCGACAGTCCTTTACGGTAAAAATCGAGTGACACTAATGAATTAAAAGAAAACACTGGAAAAACGCCTGAAATCGACCCAATAAGTTTGCTAAGCGGCGATGACTGTGGGCCATGTATATGTATGTATGTGTGAATTGCAAGGGAATATGTATGACTCCGCACCTTAGACCCCCGCGATACATATCTAACTGAGTTATGTAAAACGCACCAAAACATACATATTTAACGTTTCCTGTGGCACTGATTTGAATGCATTTTAAATTACAGTTTTTTGGCCTTTAAAAGCGCTTTATGATACGGGTCTTTGCATGACCCCTGAATAAAATCAATTCAATATTATTCTTAGAATACTGTTTTGAAATTTCCGTTCGTCCTTAATGCTCTAATATTTTTTTTCCAATCGACACTATGACACAGAATAAGTAATAGTAATATGTACAGAAGTCTCTCTTTCTAACAAAGATGACGTTCGTGTACTAGTACCGGACGGAACGCACCGGATCCGACCGTCTCTCTCTATCGCATAATGCGCGTTCTTTCTGGTCGCTGCCTAAGCCCCTCCAGACGGGCGAAATTTGGTACAGTCGAGTTCATCATTATCTGAGCAAAGATTGGACCAAAAATATCTGAACCAGACCCTATTGTCAGAAGCATAAGAACTAGATCAGATATTTTTGATCCGTTCTTTGCTCAGATAATGATGAACTCGACTGTACTAGTAGCGGCGCGGCGAAATCGCGGAGTGAGCCACTCCTGGCTATGACGAAAGTATTGATGATATCTGCCAATTTGCAGTATATGATAGCTTTGTATAAGTTAAAACGACGGTCAGTATTTGGTTTTATTGTGTGTATTTTTAATTTTATTTCATTTGATGATCATAGTATAGGATTCATATAAATTGACATTGTGTAATTTATATTGTACTTCTTGTATTATGAAATAAAAAATCTAATCTATACAATTACAAGAGCTAAAAACGCGAGCTTTTTTAGACTTTGGGCAACTTTCGAGATGTTTGACAAAACATTTCTATGAAATACATGTCAGCTCGACGCAGTTATAGGTACCACAACGATCTTGAACTCAAGAGTAACATCGAAAAAATATTAAGGGTCAATATAAAATACAGAATCATAGATAAAATAGTTTAAATTGATGAGCATCTCAAACGTGTATAGGTGGTTTTCCACCGGCAGGGCGAGACGAGACGAGGCGAGGATTGAATTGAAATTTGTATGAAGTTTTCAATCCTCTCTCCTCGCGCATCGCCGCTCGCGCATCGCGCAACTTGATACAAATTTCAATTCAATCCTCGTCTCGTCTCGCCCTGCCGGTGGAAAACCAGGCCTCTTAAAACGCGGTCATTAATTTATGACAGCTGACGATTCAAACTGTTGAAGATATCTGTTAGTTATTATGCCCGTAACTGTAATTAATTTCTTCATTATCTATTAGTCTATAAACAATGGTTCCTAGAAATACTTTGACAAGTGTCAATCTACAGGCGCTTTGAAAATATGACATCTGAAGAGAAGAAACGACACAGGAAACTCTTCTTTTAGTATTTTTCTAAAGTATATTTGTAAATTAAATAGACACATAGAAGCCTCTCCTTAGGAATCCCTGCTGCATTATGAAAGAAAGAAAGAAAAACTTTATTCAGTAACTTAAAAATAGGAATTAGAGCAGATACACAGAAAATTATACAGATTAAGGACAACACGGCTCTCAAAAGTCGGGAACGTATTGGCTGATCCTGTGATGATCATATATCCATGGGCGTCGATGACCACTGCCCATCGAGTGGTATTTCCCAATTACAACATAAAAAAAATAACGGGACAAAGGTGAACATCCTAGCAAACAAAGCTAAAAAGAGCAGGAGATAGGAAACAAATACAGATAAAAGTATTGATCGCACTATAGAGAGATAGCACACGTTATAAAAGGGCAGCTTGCGACTGGTTGGGGCTTCGTTGGGTGCTGACAGACGACCTATCGGTAAGTGCTAGATGTAAGGTACAGTAGCAATAATATAGCATAGTTAAAGTACACAGTCGGCCACAGACATGTAGATAAGTGCAGAAGTAAGATCAAACATGCATAAATGCAGGAAGCTTCCAGACTCTTCTTTCTTGTCGTACCCTCATTACCGAGGATCGTGACCAACTGTAATGTCCCTCCACATAACGCGGTCAAGGGCCATATGGGCTGCCCTCTGCATCGTACAACAAGCATTTTTTATGGTGTCAGACCACCTTGTCGGGATTCGTCCTCTGGCGCGTCGACCTTCAACTTGGCCTAGAATAATGCATCCCTCAAGGCAGTGCTGAAGTTTCCAAAAGTACTCAGAAATTTCTCGAAGCGTTCGCAAGAATTTTGAGAAAGTTTCCCTTTTAGAAAATCCCTACGGGAAATTTTGAGAAATTACCGATATTTTTCCAAGTGGAAGGTTTTGCAACTCGGGATATACTCATTATGAGGATTCATGTCGGTCGGTTCCCCATCCAAACGAAAAGAAGGTTTAGAATCGACCTTAACAACGTCAATTTTGGTTGGAATATATTACTTCCTTCGTTTAAGAGGAAACAGGAGGGCAAATTTTCCATACAAACGTAGTCCCCTGTTTCCTCCCTGGATAATGCCAGTAGAGCAATCATTTTTTGTCCAAAAATCTATGGCTACTATTGATATGCTCCTATGTTTTCCTTTTTACGATAAATTGATTCTCAAAAGAGATATTAACCTTCAAAAACCTAAAAAAATGCCAGATTTTCCGCTGTGTTCACACATCCAGGAAACAAATTTGACTAGATTATAAAAAAAAAGAAAACATAGGAACACGGCCAAAGCATTTCTTTAATGTTTAATGAAAAAATTAGTTAAATAGGTTAAGTTTTGGGGAAGAAATCAGGGGACTACGAAACGTTGTTTTCATGAAATTTTAAAAGGTATTTTCGGTCCAAGCTGCAGTTGTCTCTATCGTGCTCTGCGGGTGAGAGGCGGGCAGTGCGGGATAGCGACACATTTTACAAATACCTAATTTTCAATTCTCTCGACCTTACTGTTTCCTCTTAAGCATTAAGTGTCCGATTTAAAAGATTCTCCAACCGGATCCGATCGTATCAAATCAACCACAGAAATATATCGAGGTAGGAGGAAAAAGTGTATGTACCCCGCGTGCTAAAAAATTTGCACGCCGTTAACTTCAGTTACCGTCATTATTATCAGATTTGAAAATCTGATAATAATGGTATAATTGTTGTAATGCCACCAAATGAAATAGAAGACTTATGTTTTCCATCACTAAATTAAACTTTTGGCATCAAACGCCAAGCTAAAAACGTTAAACGCTTGGAGCTCATACAAATCGAAATATTTCCTTCTCAACTCCTCCCCATTCCATTCATATATCGACTCTCCACTAAGGAGCTGATCCAAAGCGAATTGCTTCTTCGTTGTTCACTTCATTTCTGTAGGTCGTGTCCAGTTTAAAATGGCTTATCCTGGCTCTTAATGTACCTACATGTACATGTAACATCCATACGTTC
This sequence comes from Eudemis profundana, assembly GCA_947034925.1. Lineage (NCBI taxonomy): Eukaryota > Metazoa > Arthropoda > Insecta > Lepidoptera > Tortricidae > Eudemis > Eudemis profundana. Next base: position 16,034,245 of record OX344816.1, on the reverse strand, counting down.
TTTTCTTCGTCCATTCCCAAGGCAGTAGTTATAGAGACACTAGTTATGGCCTTAAATATATTTACTAGTAGATCTCTGTAAGCAGCAGGCAGATTCACTAGGTCCACAGCCTAGTGAATCTGCCATTCCTCCTGGCTCTGCCACTGAACAATTTCCCAAAATATAATCGACACAAAATTGATGAGATAATTACCTATATAGAACTGTAAAATGAACAGGAACTTCGCATGTCCATACCTGTAGATATTTACACAAATGTTCGAAGATACACGAGACTTCATATATATTCGGAAAATGGGGTATTAATGATATTATGATGCAATCTTGAGTGTGTTTCGGTTTAATTATTATTGTTTAACTGTCTCTGTTACTAAATTTGACACATAGGACAAAAAGCGTAAATCCCCGGATTTTGGAGCTTAAAAGTTTTAAGCTCCAAAATCCGGGTTTTAAGTTAAAACCCGGACACGTCAACAGCAACACAATTTTTTCCGGTTCGGGGGGTGCATTAGCTCTTGCGGGCCGCCGTAGTAAACCCGGACTACAAATTAAGACAAATCGCGGAAACCCGGACGGAGGGCAGCCCTATTCTATCCTATACCACAGAATAAGTAATAGTACTACAGCTACACAGAAGTTTATCTTACTAACAAAACTGACATTCGGGTCCGACCACCGGACGGACGCGCCGCACCCAACAAAAACGGAAGCCCTCATTGAGTGCCCCGTTTTATAATATCGGAGGCGACTTCGCGAATTTTCCGGAAGATGACGCTCTGTTTACTTGCCAAGAAAATAGTACTTGGCGCTTTTAAGATTTTCCTTGGACTCATGTCCCAATAGTTCATGTATAATGCATGCACCATGAATGATTCTAAAAACTTAGCAGACGTCATGCTATAGTGACGTCTTTTATGTATCTGATGACGTCACAAGTGCTCGTGTTAGGTTTTAAGTAATTCAGGTCAACTGGACTTATCTGTAAGTCCATAGTTAAGTGTAAAGTAAACCGCTTGAGTATATTTGCTGAATTGCGTTTTGTGTGTTTTATTATGTGGAATGCTTTTCCATAGTTTTGGACGTAGGCGTAGCACGGTCCTTACGTACGTAGAAATTAAAAATAAACTTTATAGCTTGGCAACTTCGTTGGTGACACTCACATGTGTGCTTTTTGTTATGTGCAGCCGTAATTACTTACACAAGTTACCGCCAACACGAACGGCGACCGACGGAGGCGGCCTCCGCAGGCACATGTGTCACCAATGAAGTTGCCAAGCTATAGACTCAAAGTTTTTAAAATAGACCTATTTAATTTTTTTGTTGTTTTGTCCCTGTTTGATAATAAGTCCTTTTTTAGGGTTCCGTAGCCAAAATGGCTAAAAAGGAACCCTTATAGTTTCGTCATGTCCGTCCGTCCGTCCGTCCGTCTGTCCGTCCGTTCGTCCGTCCGTCCGTCCGTATGTCACAGGCATTTTACTCAAAAACTACAAGACCTATACTGATGAAATTTGGAATATAGATGTCTTGTAGATGCCGCAACTAAGTTTGGTAGTTAAATAATAAAAATAAAAAAATCTAGGGGGGCACTCCATACATGTAACAGAAGCTAAAAAAAATTTTTTTCACAAAATGTCAACGTGTGGTACATAGTTCGACAGCTCTTTTGAAAACATTTTAAGGTTCTTAAGTAATGTTTGTGATTAAGTGAATTCCTTTGGAAATAATCGCTCCGAAAGTTGTGAAAATTGTGTCCCCCCCCCCTCTATCTTCTAAACCGTGTGTCCGAAAAATTTAAAAAAAATTACAAAGATAACGCTCAATTAATACTTTCAACGAAAATTATTTTCAACAAGATCGGATTAACCGTTTTTGAGTTATTGCCGATAAACTGCGCTTCTCAACAAAAGGACGTAATGGCTATGAAGATACGCTCTTTTGTTGTTGTACTTTTTTTACATCGTATTTTTTACCTTATAGTTACGGCTATGGAACCCTACACTGAGCATGGTCCGACATGCACTTGGCCAGTTATTTACTTTAAGCATTGAAAAAGTGCGTAACGAAAAGGAATGAATATTGTACTTTTGATTACGTACTCTACTTCACTGTAACAATTTCTTAATGGGTACAAGGAGAAATAGAAAATCGCACAGAAATATATAGAAGGAAATAGCTCGTCGATCTGTATAGGAACCAAGCGTGTAAGGTTTTCGCTTAGCGTTTGACGTCAAAAGTGTAATTTAGTGATGGAAAACATACATGTTCCATTTCATTTGGAGGTATTTGGACAGTTAATTATACCATTATTATCAGATTTTCAAATCACATCATAATATTGACGGAAACTGAAGTTGACGGCGTGCAAAGTAGGTCGTCCCACTTCTTTTTAGCGCGCGAGGTGCATACACTTTTGCCTTGTAACCGATATATTTCTGTGGAAAAACCCATGTATCTAATTAAGTAATTACATATTTGCAGTACCTTGTTGGGGTATTAAAAATGTAAGACCTTTGATTGATTTGATACATTATGAAAGCAATAAACGTGCTGATATCTCATAGTTGTATAGTAAGTTTATATGTATTTTTTACACTGTACCATTACTTATAAACATACTTTTATTTAACTTTAATGTGTTATATTATTATCAGACACAGTCACGAGTGCCATTTATTGCTAAGCTTAAGTACAAACGTTAGTAGGTACTAAAAATAAGTCAAATGAAAGACACTAGGTATCGACTTACTTATCAATCGCACATTCTTAAAATAAATAGATTAGTAATGAATGAATGAAACAGTCCTCAAAGAAACGAAATGTTGTCACAATTTCCAATGAACCGCAATATGTAGCGTTTCCCAAAAAAAATTTGAGTCAGTTACGTTATTTTCTCTGTATAGGTGCGAAATGTATATTTTAAGTTTATACTACCACTATTGAGTGGATACTCAATGTAAGTATCTACGACAGTGGTTCCTAACCTTTATTGCCACACCACCCACAGGCCCCCTCTAGATTTGTATCGTTACCCCTCCAAAAAATAGGTAATACAGACAAGTATATGAAAGTACTCAAAGAAAAACGACTTAATATGAGTATCACCCCTGAGAAAACTTAATTTTACCCCTAAAGGGGTAATTACCCCCAGGTTCGGAACCACTGATCTACGAGTAGGTATTCTAATTTCGATTATTATTATGTTAATACGAACATCACAAATGCACGATATCATATTGTTAGTTACTTCATTGCAAATCCTAATCTCTACAGCCTTAGCTAACCATTTCAACCGTAGAAATGCATACAAGCAAACAAATGCAAATGCCCCTAGTGATATATTTGTAAACTTTATCTACCATCGCGTATTACAATCCCAAATCGACCCTTCACAAAAGTCCCTCAACAAAAGCAGAAAAACATGTCCCAACGCATTACTAATTGTAAATACGTTTGAACCTCTGAACTCGTCGCCTTTTGAATACATTGCATTTTCATGAAGGCTCTACACTCACACGTGGCTACGCTTGTCTATGTGTGCGTGAAGGCGGTACTGAAACTCAGGCGCCGCCTCGGCAGTCAGTCGATGCGAGGACGTCACAACGAACGGTCGTCTAAAGCGCTGTTCTAAACGCGTTCGATTTTCAAAAGTGGCGGCAAATACAGTTATCACGAAGGATATCCACGCCGTAGCGAGGTGAGTTCTTTTTTTATTTACTCAGCCAGGTATACAAAGTTTGTATTTCGTATACGGTTGTGACATCACGTTTTTTTATTATTTTAAGAACGCTCGTATGTGAAGATAATGCCTACTTTACAACGCAATGTGGTGATTCATTGAAAATTACATGTGTTTTGTTTAAGCTGTTGGTGATATTTGCGATAGCGTTCGTAGCTATTTTTATTTCACATTGAATTTACAGAGAAATTTTCAGTTATTTTTTTTGTATCACTTTGTTAATTAAACATAAGGACCAAATTTGTCCTGTCATTTCCCATGCTGCTTAGTTTTTCATATGAAGCACGTACAAATTCTTGAAAAAGAGTAGTTACAATGTAAAGGATTCCCCGCCCCCTAGCAGTAAACCATTAATCGCCGATTTAAAGCATCCCTCCTTCTCGCACACACGTACGCTAGAAAGAGACATGTGCGTTCGTCATCATCAACATCACGAACTCTATTCTTCAGACTTCGGAAAATACACCTGCGACGTAAAAAAATTATAAGAAAACCACTAGATAGTCGCTTTTCTAAGAACCGTTAACAATGTTTTTATTTGGTTATGTTTTAGTTTTCTGGGGTGTAATTCCGATCCTTAATATTGTAGTCGAAAATAAAACTCCTGGATATTTTGACAGCGGTTGCTACGATTTCTATCAAATAGCTAAACGCACCCAAAACATACTTAAATTTCGTATTACACGTGGAGGTTCTAAATTTATTACGCTGTTCCATTGCCCTTTTTAAAAAGTTAAGTTACTAGTAAAATAAACCGGCCAAGTGCGAGTCGGACTCGCGCACCGAGGGTTCCGTACAAACTCATAAGTAGATACATGAGTAGTTCAAGAAAAACTATATGGCGATTAGTTTAGTAGGAGCAAATAAGTATGTGTTAAGATTTTTGCAAATTTCTTAAAAACAGTGCAAGTTAGGAAAACCGTTATATTTTTCCTGTAATATATAGGATGACATTAATAATTGGTAATTATTACAGATTTTTCTGTTTAGTAACTTCGAAGATAATAGGGGGGGAACGGTATTTTTTTTAACGTTTTTCGCCATAAATCAAAAACTACTTATTTAAAAAAAAATACAAAAATACTGTTTTAATCTACAAACTAAGCCCTTTCATTTGATACCTCACTCAATATAATAGCCCTACTTTCAATTTGCAAAGTCTCATTACGGACCCCTTTAAAAAAAAAGTAATAAAGTTACAAGATTTTTTTTACATCCTATAAGCTCGGGTTAGCGGTTCTTAACACTATTCCAAATTTCAAGTCGATAGCATCAGTAGATCCTGAGATATCTTGCTGTGACAGACGGACAGACAGACAGACAGACAGACAGACAGACAGACAGACAGACAGACAGACAGACAGACAGACAGACAGACAGACAGACAGACAGACAGAGTCGCACCATAAGGGTTCCTTTTTTACCGTTTTGGTACGGAACCCTAAAAACTAGCCAATTCTTAATCGTCTAAGCTGATTTTCATCAAATATAGCTTTGTAGAACCTCCGCAAAGAAATGGACTATCTAAAGCTCAAACTTATATACAATAAGGGTTGAATGGCAAAACCATTTTACTTGGCTTCATCTGAAGTACACTTTCATAGAAAGCCTATGTTGGCCGTGACAAAGACTGCCGGCGAAAGTGACGAATTAAGAATGGAGGACAAAATCAGAATGAGACAAATTAAGAACTTGACAAAAAAGGAATGGGACGACCCAAGATGATACAATTTCCGTAAAGAAGTTCAAAGGTGTATGTGGACTTATGGAGTCCCCAACTCGCACAGGACCAGCGTGGGGACTACAGCCCTTTCACTCTCATCAACGACGGTAGGCCCAGCAGCAGTGGAACGTATATAGGCTGCTGGTAATGAAGGCATCTTTAGAAGCGCGATAAAGGATTTTCTCTTTCCCCATAGCGTGAAAACTGGCAACGGTGCCAAGGTTGGTAATTACGAGCCAATCGGCTGTATCTATGCCATCGATAATTATTTAAACAACTTATTTATTTATGATTATTGCCGGCACGCCATTGATTATGCGTTGCTGAGTAATAATGTCGTTCATTTGTACTTAGATTACTGGTTGCTTATTGATTTCGGCAAGTCGACGGCACAACTGGACGTTTTGGGAGAACAAAGTAATCCACGAGTCATCATCGTAACCTTTTAATTATGCTACATTAAACTAGCCGTGCCACACCACCAGCCTACGTCCCACTGCTGGGCACAGGCCTACTCTCATAGATGATAGTGAATGTGCTGTAGTCCACACGCTAGCCCACTGTGGATTGGGGACTTCACATACACCAAACGAACGAACACACGAACGAACGAGTAAACAGGGCTCTCAAAGATCGGCAACGTATAGGTGACACCTTTGGTGTTGCAGATATCCATGGGCGACGTTGAATGCTTTCCACCAGGCAGCTCGTCTGCTCGTTTGCCAATTATAACATTAAAAAAAAACACCTTTGCGACTTAGTTTGGACGAAAAGCCTTTTCCTTCATACTAGTCCTTCTGAGAATACTTGACAAAAGTTTTTAGACCTAACCTTCTTGTAGTCGCTACTTTTTCAAACATAATTAAGAACTACACACACAAGTACACACTCAAAATGCACTCAACCTTTCGATCCAGATTAATTTTAGGTAGGATCCAGTGGCGTCCAAAGAACTCGATTACTACCGGCTTGCCTAATATCAGGCATTTGACCACCTTATTCTACAGCTCTTAAGGAAAACGTACGTCAAATCTGCACCGGCTTACCCAAGGATATCTTTTACGCCACGCCACTGTAGGATCTGAATGATACGTGTATATCAACATATTTTAGTTACATAAAGTTCATTGTAAAACTTATTTATACGTTTTTGAAGGGATTTGGAAGGATTAAGGAATTGTGTTCTGATAAAGATCTCTTGCGCAAAATTTCACACTTCTACGCGGTTTATCCCCACTGGTTTATACATTGTCAGTCGTCAGTCAGTCAGCGTTTGGGTATAATTGGGTAGATGTTTCGGGCAGTCTGGTAGGATGGTCATTTGATGACTGTGCTGTTTAATCTAATAGTAAAGTATAAAGTATTATTAAATAATAAAGTAGTATTAGTATTTAGATTCATGTAACTATGTCCAATTAGCGAACCGATGACAACATTCCGCAGTGTGACGTCGCTCGACATAGCGAAGTTAACTTTGTTAATGTTACTAAAATGTGATATGAAAATGGAGTTAGCTTTGTTAACGTTACTATTAATGTTATACGAAAATTCTTAAGGAGGGGTGAATGTAGTTGGTAAGGTTGTGAAAAATGGAGTGGAGGTCTATCTTCGTAGATAAAGAGCACATTTAGAAGTTTTGATGTATTAAAGAGAAGCTCTAGCCAGGGTAATATTATTTGGCATCGGAGTACAAACGAGAATCGACCTAAGAAGTTATATTTCTTAAACGTTACTTCCTTTATTCTTTATTCCATATTGGAATTATAGTTAGAAACGGGATTTTTCATAAGTTGAAGCTCTATTTTGTAACGTTATTTAATTTTTATAAATGTTGTACTAAATGACCATGTGACAAGGCGACTTTAGTTACTTAAATCCTCGCTTGCAGAAATTACACAGTCGCAAACAGGTCAAGTTGACAGAGGTACAAAACCGAAAACCACGTGACATTCAACAATGATGTAACTGACATTGAACACACAGCAATATACTAAACTAGAAAAGCACGACTACATACAATTTTACAAGAGACATACGTCCTTTCTTAACACGAAGACAGCACAATCGTAATCACAGATGCAGTAAAATTACACGCTGCACACGCCATTCCATTGTTCGAATGAGACGGCAGAATTAGAAAAAAAAGGACGTCTTTAATTGCCTGTGGTCGGTAAAAAATGGCGGATTTGTAATAGATTGGATGTGGGGAATCTGACTAGCGACGACATAGAAATAAATACATAATTTACTAATAAATAAAGCATCTATGTTTCTGTAGGGATCTCAGTAAAATACAAAATTCCCTTGTCTTCTTACCAATTAATGGGCTCGTTTGATATTCTACATATATATTATATTCGTCTGCTATTTGAAAAATGAAATGCCGATTATGTAATTTTTATTATATTGATGTACTTAATTTACCACGGCGCCACCCATTTTCTTACAGCATTGTTTCAAGATTTTTGTCGATTAGAAACACAACCGAACGCTATTTTGGACAAGGTTTAAAATCAAACGAACAAAGTACGGCCATACTAAGCGACGTTAAGTGACATTACGTCTGCAAAAAACACCTTCATTATTATTCAAGTACATCGAAAACACTTACAAGCGTCCACTATCTCATTCGTGCTCGAAAAAGTATAGTTTTCAAGTAATTAGGGCATTATGTGCTCGCTCACGCCTCACGAAGAGCTACGGCAATTAGAAAAAGCAAATAGGACCATAGATAATGTCGTGACGGTTAAAAAAAGCAGTAAAAAGGCGGGAAGCGGTGACCGTTAATTTCTTATCAGCCAGCACTATCTGTCGAGGTGTTGAACGATAATTTTCTGATAATTTACTCGTTTTACGGTGAAGTGTCTTGGAAAGTGGGGCTCGTCGATAATAGTACTTCGCACTGAGTATCGCACCTTAAAGCGATCTTCGAACGTACTTATAGGAGTTCAGAAACTTTGAAGCGCAGAAAAATACTAATTAAAAGTCTTAGAAACTCCACTCTTTGTTCTTTCTTTCCATCTAGTTGCTCTTGGGATATGAATCTTGAGTGTATCTAGAAATCGTCTTAATATGACGTGGCGACTGATTCTTTAAGTTTAATCGCGTTTGTCATTTTCGATCGCAATGCCAGGTCGATACAATCCAGGTATAGGTTTTATCAAGCTAATAAAAGCTTTCTTAATAGAAACTCATAAATTGACGAAGCTGGAGATTTAATAAAATTCCAAAATTTTCAGTTTGAAGTTATATTTTTGAGTCTTTTGAAATACCACTGGAGTGACATCCAAAAATCTCAATTCCCGTCAGCTTGACTATTTTAAGCGATTTGAAGACCTTATCCTAGGGTTTCCCAATATTTTTTATATCGCGATCTGCGAGCCTTTTTTCAGGCTGTAATTTTCTTTGCGACGCTCTTGTAATAGAGAATACTTGCATGTATATCCAAAGTTTTTCATGACGTCACGCCATTGTTGAATACCTTGTGTATTCCGTCACCAATTCATGTGAACTATTTGTGTATTCCGGCAAAAGATACCTACCACTACTTGTTAATAAGGTCCTAGCAATAGGTTAGTCCAGTCCTATGAAGATGCAATAAGAAATTAGTACATTAAACAACTAGGGTGGTAATACAAAGAAAGGCCGAGATCGCAGAAGTTTGCGGCCCGAGCTGCAAGCGAGCCTTTATGCCACATCTGGCCATAAAGTGACTTTTTCCGCACGCTGCGCGTACGGAAAAAGCCGCTTTCTGGCCAAGTGTAGACATAAAATGATGTACACAACTAGGGTGGTAATACAAAGAAAGGCCGAGATCGCAGAAGTTTGCGGCCCGAGCTGCAAGCGAGGGACGTAAATATGCGATCGAGGGATTTCTTTATTACCTCCCGTGTAAATGTACTATACTATATTGCTAAAGGTCTCTAAAGGCCCACTACACCGTATCATACTATGACCGTACTATGAACGTGTCAGGCAGAATAAATATGTTTTCTATTGAAAAGTATTAGACTATCCCCGCTAGCACGTTCCGTCACCGACCAGTATTTGTCATACCGTGCCTGATACGTTCATAGTACGGTCATGATACGGTGTAGTGGGCAGAGACATCCTTTCTACTAATATTATAAATGTGAATGTTTTTGAAGATATTTGGATGTGTAGAGATGTTTGGAGGTTTAGATGTTTGTTACTAAATCTGCCGTCCGATATCTAAAACTAGACTAACCTCTATATAACTCTATAGAGGTTAGTCTAGTTTTAGTCATAGGACGGCAGAAATAACGGGGTCGCAACTGAATGGACTGAGCTGAAGTTTAGCCAAGTAGACCAAGTCCTGGATTAAAACATTGAAGTTGAAATTTAGCAAGCAAGTAGACCAAGTTTTGGATTGAAACATTGCAGTTGAAATTTAGCATGCAAGTAGACCAATTTCTGGATTGAAACATTGAAGTTAAAATTTAGCATGCAAGTAGACCAAGTCCTGGATTGAAACATTGAAGTTAAAATTTAGCATGCAAGTAGACCAAGTCCTGGATTGAAACATTGAAGTTAAAATTTAGCATGTAAGTAGACCAAGTCCTGGATTGAAACATTGAAGTTGAAATTTAGCATGCAAGTAGACCAAGTCCTGGATTGAAACATTGAAGTTAAAATTTAGCATGTAAGTAGACCAAGTCCTGGATTGAAACATTGAAGTTAAAATTTAGCATGCAAGTAGACCAAGTTCTGGATTGAAGCAACGCGGGTAAACGCTAGTTTTTAATAACAGAGAAGTCGTGGTTCTCTTTCACGGCTACTCCATTCGCGGAGATCGTAATATTTATACTCCACACGACGCTATCGGCCGTCACGATCCATTAAAGGGTGCCACGCATGTTAATACGACGAACTTATCTTTACTGGTAACACACACAACCATGTTCCGGAAAATGCAACGAATAAACAGGATTTTCCGTGAACTTGCTTGCCGTGGAATGTTCTCCATTCTAACCTTCTTCCAAATATTCTTAGAGGGGTCTCGTTTCTCGATTGCCTTAATCCAGGGGTTCGCAATCTTTTTCAGCCCGTGGCGCACTTATAAGTTTAGTACTTCGTCACGGCGCCCTAGCCTAGTTCGTTCAAAACAGGTATTGTTGCTTTATAGTTACCCGCGAATATAATTCAGTTCAGTTTTAGATAATGATAGAGGATGTCACGGCGCAGCTTTTTACTTTCCACGGCGCACCAGGGCGCCGCCGCGCACTTTGGGAACCCCTGCCCTGCCTTAATCAATATCAGCCTATTTCAGTCCAGTGCTGAACACAGTAGTCTTCTGTTGACGGCCTTGAGTTCGATCTTCGTCTTTTCTTCTCCATCTACAACCATCTATTCTGTCACAATGAGCGTCTTCCCCAGCAGTTAGGTATCGGTTAAGTACCACGAGGTAAAAAGAAAAAGGTCTGACATAATCGAAAAAAATCGACATATCGACAACTGCAACAGGGGTCGGGGTAACAGCCGCTTGCCTTAGATCTAAAATTTTGCGGTGTTTTTTCATAAAATGAACTTGAAACCTTTGCCAAGTTCGTATCCCATCTTTTTCAAAACCTCTAAAATCGTGGAAAATCAGGACATTCTCGATATCATTACGGCGTTTGCAGGCAGAACCTATAGATAACTACTCGTAGTCATCACAGTGCGTGACCTAATTTCTATAAAAATATTAATGAAAATGATAATGATTGCGTTGATAAGAGGTTTTCTCAGTAATCTAGTGGTATATAAGATAATGACTCATATTTATTGGAATTGCCAACTGAAATAGACAAGATAGAATAGAGGGTTTAGCTTGGCACTATAACATTGTACGATTTATATTGATATCTTACAATTCTAGAAGTGTTCTAATTCTAATCTTATATGGTGACTGTTTGTCTGTCTTTTAGACTGGTTGCTTATGTATCATACCTGCATTGCTAAATAAAGAAAAGCGTTCCTTATCTAGACCGAAATGAGTCACGTCTAAGTATTCGTAATTTTTACAACATGTACTGTATGGGCAAGAGTGGTTTACTCCGCGATTTCGCCGCGCGGCTGGAAGTACATACATACCAAATATGCTTCTTCGGAGAGGCTTAGCCTGAAAGAGCACGCGTTATGCGATAGAGCAGTCGATAGGCTTGTGCGCGCTCGTTCATTAAACGGATCGCTCCAAACTAGTACAATCGTGCTAATGTACCTACTAGTTCGGTCTTTTAGTTTTTAGTTCACTAGTACACTACTGTTTCTATCTCGTTGGTACCGTTTCGTTCTGTACTGTTCTGCTCTGTCCGATCAGGATCAGACCGACCGATCTGTTCCAGCACTGTGCTGAACTGTTCCGTTCCATTTTCTCTTTTATTCAGAGCTGTTTACATGTCGAATGTCGGTCGGCGGTTGATCGGACTTGATCGGTTAATGTACTAAACGTACTAAAGAGCGGAAACGAAACGGAATAGTTCGCTCTAGTAACAGTACTAGAACTAGAACAAACCATTCCGTTTCGTTTCCGCTCTTTAGTACCGCTCACAGGAGCGCAATTCATTCTTTTTAATACTTAGTGCCTATCAGTGGCGTGGCGTTATAGATATCCTTGGGCAAGCCGGTGCAGATTTGGCGTACATTTTCCTTAAGAGCTGTCGAATAAGGTGCTCAAAAGCCTGATATTAGGCAAGCCGGTAGGAATCGACTTCTATGGACGCTACGCTACTGGTGCCTATAGAGCAGGGTTGCTTAAACTGTGCTCCATGGACCCCTTAGGGGTCCGTGATCCGTGATACGAGAGCCGAGGATCCGTGGCTATGCATACAACACAAACTTTCATGTGCGCAATGATGTAGGGGTCCGTGACCAAAGAAAGATTAAGAAACTCTGCGATAGAGAGCGACGCTCGGATCCAGTGCGTTCCGTGCGGTAGTCGTTTTGTACCTACTAGTAGCCGCGTATCTACAAATGTCGAATTTTGGGAGCCTTTTTACTTTACAATCAAGATTATGCTCGTATTTGAGAAAATAAGGTGTTTAGGAGTAGAATACGAGAAAGATAGGGAAGTTTAGGAGCACGCTCGTGTTTCATGTTTCGACAGTAATTTTGAATGACTACGTCACTTTTTTTTACGTCACGTACATGTCACAATAATTACAGCAATGCGGTATATGTATCGATCAAGTTACAGAAGCGATGCGTTTGTACAAAAACGCCTTAACTGTGTATGCGACCCGGAGTAGCTTAGTGTCTTTTTTATTCGGATTAGGTTCAAAAGTGCCGCTGTTTGCGAGTTCTTCGCTCCCGGCGGCGCGTATGCGCAACATGATATACCGACGAAACTCCAAAGCTGACGAGGGATTAACCAAAGTATAAGGCTGCGTTTCCACCAGAGCTGTGCGAGGTAGCCGAGCGGTGTGCGAGGAAAAAATCCACCAATGCCGGGCCGCGCCGAGCGAGGCTAGGGGGCCATTCATTTATTACGTAAGACGATTTAGGGGGGGAGGGGGGTCAACCATGTCTTATTTTTTCTTACAGGGGGGTGGGAGGGAGTTTTGATCGTTCTTACGTAAGATCATAAAAATGCGCAAAATAATCTTAACTTTTGAAAAAGCGCGCAAATCCGCGCGAGAGCGTAGGCGCGTGCTCGGTTGCCTATAGGTGCTTTAGTAAAAAATTAAAAACTGCAAATAAACGTCCCTACAAAAATGATTCTTTGAAAAATAAAAATTAAAACAGCCCAAACGTAAAATCATTTTTCCTTTAGATTCTTACGTAATAAATATTAAATAGGGGGGGGGGGGGGGGGGGGTCAGCCGATTCTTATTTTTTCTTACATAAGGGGGGGGGGGTGTCAAAAACTGGCAAAAATCGTCTTACGTAATAAATGAATGGCCCCTAGGCACGTTGATTGATAGATTTTTTCCTCGCACACCGCTCCGCCACCTCGCACAGCTCTTTAGGCTGCTTCCACCAGATCCTCTGGTGGAAGCAGCCTAAAGACGAAGATGAAAAAAAAATAAAAATAATTTATTTCTGTAAGTAGGCCCTCAAGGGCTCTTTTACATGTCTTTCTTAAATTCTTTTATCTTCTTTTTTCCTTTTCTTTTGGCGCTTCGGGTAATGACCTTCTGGTGAGAAGAAGCGCCGGAAGAAACTCACCAGTTTCTCTTTTCATACATGAGATTTCATTAATACATTACATTAACTTAAAAATTACATTTATAGAGATGTAAAGGGTCTCTCTATGCGTCCAAACAAGACAAATAAAAAATAGAAAATAAATTGATACTAAAATTAATGGAGATGTAAAGAGTCTCCGTTGTCAAAATATTATGTTTTGGAGGTGTAAAGGATCTCCAAACGTCAAAATACAAATTGAGAATAAGATGTTGTCCAACTTCGACCGTTTAGGAGCGCTCGACACGTATTCACACAGACGCGCGATAACACGTGTGTGAGCATTCTAACGCATTCTTAAATGTTTGCGTTTGTACATACACGGCGCGCACACAAGCGCGCGATGTAACTTTTGTGGGAAGAAAAATTACTGCTATTTGTACCTACTGTGCTAACACCACAGACCATCTCCACTAGACGGAGCATGGCATACGACACGAGCTCACCACGTATATGTGCGATTAAATATCGGTAAGTTGGCGTTTCCTTTGAAAATAAAAAATAACAAATATGAGTGAAACAGAACCAGCGTTTCAAATTTAAAAAGAAAACCATTACGCCCTAGGGCGTAATAGGCCATTTACGGCCCGCAGAACCTACGTGTAATGACACCATTTTCGAGCAAGTGTGATGAACAAGTATTTGTACTACCAAGGACCATTAAAACAAGATGACTGTTGTTCTCCATACTTTAGATTATATATATCCCGACCGCAAGGGGATATCCAGGCAAAAACTAGATGGCGCTAAAAAACTAAACATTTAACGATGTTATAATTGAACAAAGAAACATAGTACAGTAACAATTAGTTCGTAAACAGCTAATAATAAATAAATTCTAACATTTAAATACTGTGTCACGCTTGCAAAGTTGTATAATTGTAAATAATATCATATCATTCTTATACCCAGCTAATACATAGACGCCGTTGTAATATGGGGGAACAGCTTTTTGTATGGAGAATGACAGTCCTCTTGTTTTAATGGTCCTTGGTACTACGTATAGAAGCTTCTCTCTCTAGCAAAACTGTCCGACCACCGGACGGAACGCACCGCATCTGACCGTCTCTCTCTATCGCATAACGTGTAACGCGGCGCAATCGCGGAGTGAGTCAATTCTGGTTTAGGTGGATTGAGTCCAGTCAGAGAACTGTATGCTTATGATGCTACGTTTTGTCACGCGATAAATAAGTGATAAAGCATCTGTCACTCTCACACACTATTTGTTAGAAAGTGACGGGTGCTTTATCATTTATTTATCGCGCGACAAAACGAAGCATCATAAGCCTACTGGACTCTTGAAGTAAATTGTTAACACTTTTTTCGTTTTAATAGACTGACGTTATACCTATTTCTCGAGTTAGTTACAGTTTGAGATATTGTAAAGGTGCCATTACTTTCGATACTTTAATCAAGGACCATTAAAACAAGAGGACTGTCATTCTCCATACTAAAAGCTGTTCCCCGAATTTACAACGCCATCTATGTATAAGCTTGGTAAAAGAATTATATTATTTACAATTATTCAACTTTGCAAACGTGACACAGTATTTAAATGTTAGAATTTATTTATTATTAGCTATTTACGAACTAATTGTTACTATACTATGTTTCTTTGTTCAATTATAAAATCGTTAAATGTTTAGTTTTTTAGCGCCATCTAGTTTTTGCCCGGAAATCCCCTAGCGGTCGGGTTACAATCCAAAGTATGGAGAATGACAGTCCTCTTGTTTTAATGGTCCTTGCTTTAATTCTGTTAGTTATTCCGATTTCGCGTTTACCATTTCGCATAATATCCTGGGGTCAAAAAACATCCGTCGTGACCTGTATTATATGATAATAAACAAAACTACATTACAATTTCAAAGTGGGGAGCGTGAATTATACATTTAAAATCGTCTACTTACTTTTCGATTCTTTGACCGAGTTTCGATAAGAAGTTTTGTATCTTTTTATTCAACAGCTTTTTTGTGATACAGTTAGGTGGCTGATTCGGGTATAAATGCCTGAATAACGGGTTTAGAAATAGGTAGAAGGCAATTCACCTGTTGACTCGATTTTTTTTCTGTCGTAAATGGATTCTACTATTTGCGAGGAACGAATATCTATATGACACCTAATACATTTGTATAAGTATAACAGCCACAAATTGTAATCAAAAGTAGCAGATCGCACTGAGCATTGAAAACGCTCTATACAAAACGGGAGGAACCTATGACGTAATCGCTTCCATCGCTGTACTAAGTTGTATGAAAAAAATAGCATTTTGCCATTTTGAGCACGAAAAAGTGTGTTTAAGAAACACATAGTTGTCGTACATTTATTTTTTCAGTGTTATTTAAGCATTCCGAAATTGACGTTAATTTTTCTTTAAGACGATAAAAAAAAAATCGTTTTTTTTTAAACTTTGTGGTCACATAACATAACTATATTTTTTATACATTTTGGGTTTATTTCTTTTGTGTTATGATAATTTAGTATTTTCCAATCCATGTGACTATATTATGTTGTAAAATTCAACATTAGTCAACATCTGAATTCTGGGAAACGTTACTATTCCTTTCGTTCATGACTGATGCTCGTGACAGAACGTTGCCTTCGTCAGGAGGGGGTCACTCAACGATTTCGGGTTTACTACAACTTTTTTGCCGCCATTTTGTTTTGGCGGCAAATATGACAGTTGTTGCATGAAAATTACTTTACGTAGATACGGCAAATTCGCTATGGAGCGTTTTACAACAAGATGGGGCCACGTGTCACAGGCACGAGCCACAATAGATAGTTTCCCGGTCGATTAATTTCAAGAAACGTTGCCATTGATTGGCCCGCAAGATCCCCTGATTTAACAGCTCCTGACATTTTTGTGGGGCTATCTAAAAGGACGTGTCTATGCTAACAGGCCGACCTTCAACAATTAAAACAAAATATCAGTCACTGAGATAACACAAGAAATGCGTGAAAATGTGATGAAAAACGCGATGAAAAGGGTTCACGTCTGCCTTATGGCTAGAGGTGGACATTTGTTTGACATTATTTTCCATTTTCGATGACGCACGCATTGCGCACCCTTAACCTAATAGCCGAAAACCATTGACTTGTTTTCTTGTTCTTTGAGTGAATTCGCAAAGGCAGCATTATTTGTAGTTAATATGTTACGTGTGTAAAAACTAGTTTAAATAGGTAACGAAATCGTGCAAATAGTTACACTATTGTCTTAGGCTTAGCACCTGTAAAAATAGTTGTAAGTGTGGAAAAATAAATTTAATTGCCGGCTCTAAATACTATATTTAACAAAAAATGCTTAATATTTTTAATATTTCATAGAAAAAAAAATCAAAAATAAAGTGTACTTATATCTGCTATTTAGCCATCCTGTAGTACCAAATTTTATCTCACCGGAGGAGCTTAGCCTGCGAACAGGAAGAACACGCGTTATGCGTAACTTTAGTTCTATGATTTGTCCTTATGTATATGAACGAAGTGTGAGGAATAGAATTCGCTTCCAGAACCTGTATTTTCTGACAAATCTAACTTAGATGTCTCAAGACAAGAGTGAATAGGTTTTTACTGAACAGGCGAGCAACATTTTGGCCTCTTAGTCGCTTACCATCAGGCGCTACTGGGACCAATCACAGGTCAGTTGTAGAATAAAAAAAGAGAAAAGTGTGAAGTGAACTTCCATAAAAGTGAAAAAAAAAAACCGTCGGATGCTTGGCCTCTGTCACGTCCAAATTTGTACGTGTGCAAATAAAACTGAACGGAAGACACTCCTGCACAAACACGTGAGCCGCGTCATACTGTGACTAAGTAACGATGTGACATACTAAACACACTTAGGTTTGTACAATACCGGTATTTTAGGATGGACAATACCGGGATTGCCTGTACCAGAAGGCTCACTCCGCAATTTCGCCTCCCGGCTTCTTGTAATTTGAGTTTATGAATATCCATCCATACCTGAAAACAAATACAATTTAGTATCATAATGATAGACCTTAAAACGGGAGTCAAGAGCACTACCAACTTACAAAAACTACTTACAGAAAATTTCCCTAAAACACCTCTCATCCATTATTAAAATTTCACGAACAATGAATGAGCCCACACCATTCCCCGCGTTATCGGGTTCGTTGCCCGGGCCAGTCCGCATCCTGAGCCGAAGAGTCAACAAAGCTGTATCAACAGCGGCGCCCGCGCCGACGCCTGGATTCCATACAGAGTTCCAACAAGGTTCAACGGATTTCGAAAAAGTTGAACAATTTGAGCTTAACTTTTTACTGTCCGTGTAGGCTGTATCTAGAGAAGATTTAGTAATTGCTGGTGTGGTTAACTTTGTCTAAACAGGTAAACCCTTAGACAGACAGTATTTTATTTAAACATTTGGCAGATTTACACGTTAAATACAGATTATACGCATATTAAGTTTGGGATTCATTAGTCATTTGATGACATCGTTGTTCAGGTTGATCAAGTCAGATCAGAATAAATGAAAATTAGGACTAGCTGTGTTAGCTCTCGTGAAAATGTCACCGTCTTGTCTATGACTCAAACTATAACTGCAACTTACAATAGAGTAGAAACGATTATCGTCACCATGCAAGTCGTAAAAAGTTTCTATTTGTATTTACAAAACATCTGCCTCCAGCTATCAGCTTTTCCATCTTAATAATACCAGCAAGTTGCGCGGTGTCATATACTTCTCTACGTGTTGGTAATCTAGTTCAAAAACCGAGGCATCTGCCGGCATTCCACCCACGTCCGAGCAATCAGCTCGTGCCATAGCCCCAGCGTATCCTGACCCATATCAAACTAAACGGTAGCTTAGAAAACCCAGCGAAACTCAATACTTATGTAAACTCTTTAGGATCGCTTTAAAATGGACTTGCGTATGCTTTTACAAAGTCACCAATGCAGACGCCAGAGTCGCTAGCGATGAATACTGGTGTAATGTAATATGTGGTGATGTTAGTTTTATATTTTCCAGTCCGCATTCATATCTTTGTGAAGCGTAACAGGCTGTACGTGAGTAGAATGACGCCATTGACGATAATTTTTAAAAAGAGAATGCGGGCTTGCGCCTAAACACCTGTCAAGTGTCAAAGGGTTTTACTTTTTTTCGAAACGGCCAGCACTGTGTTCTTTGTTGCCAGGTCGGAAAATAAACTGGAATGACAAAGTTAAACAGATGATAGGGTAGTACCAATTGTATTCTTAAGTTACTGTGAAACCGACGCTCGGTTTCTGACGTACATGATCATAAAATTACTCAGCTAATCGAATTTATGTACCATCTGCTATAAAAATGTGTAATGTATTTTATTTATTAGTCACTTATTCATAGAGTGCGACTACGATTACTTTGCAGTGGGGTATATGGCAACACCTCCATTTAAGAGTCACATTTTCATATAAATTAGACTTTTAGATGAAGTTGTTGCCGTATACCCTACTACTGAGTTATAGTAGTAGCACTCTATGTAAGCTCTTATTTTGATATGAAAACTGTTGAGTGAAAAGAATTGTTTTGCAAACGCAATAACCCTTTCACACTAAGTACATGTACGTACTTTTCAGTCAAGGAGAAAAATCTCGATAAAGCAAATTATCTTCTACATTAGAAGGATAATAATAGAAAACTCTCATTGTCTTCATTTTCCGCATCAATTCAGTAGAAGTCCTTTGTGATTCAGATCTTGTCATTGGTTGTCTATTTCCGACGTATTATTTGTTGGAAGTCGACGTCACGGCACTGTCGTGTGCAGGCTTATCCGTATGATCTCAACAGGTAAACATGGCGTTTCGTCAGTGCTCTAGTGACTTAGATCTTAGAAATGGTGAGTTTTGGGGATGTTTTCACTTGCTGTCCGCCGGAGAGTATACTGTTTCACTTTTTGCTAGAGCTTTTTGAGTACACCTCGATCAAGTGGCATCTTTGAAGGTGCCCCATTGTTAATCCCCTCAAATGCTGTTTCTCCTTTAACCAAATGACATGAATGAACATGACTTGAACCTGGACATTGAAACCGCATCCCGCCAGCGTCCAAACCATCAGTCACAAATTCGAATTTCGTCCCATAGACAATGTAGCATCCGTTTTGTAACTGCCCGCTTTCTAAAACCAAAGATAAAGTAACCGTTTCGTAACCTAACCCCGGTTAACCTCAACAAAAAGCCATATTGCCAAGTAAATACATGCGGGCATTGTAATTCAAATAAATTTAAATCTCTGAACGTCTTCGTGTCGCAAGGCTGGACCGAATACTGTGGCATGTGATGCAACTGTCTTCGTGGATCGCTTCTGAAATTCGCGCTTTCTGTACGAAATGTATGAATTGTAGATTCCGAATGCTCTCAATCTGGGTGTTCTAGAAGCCGTACCTTTGTTTCCTTCTACAATGTTCCTGTATCTATTCAATACTGAAAACAACATTAAACAGTATGATAATAATATTCTGTACATGTATTTAAAAGCCATTGATTATAGAAGTATGAAATTTAAAAGATCTTCCTAAACCGGACAAGTGCGAGTGTGGACTCGCCCACCGAGGGTTCTGTACAAATTTGTAGGTACATATAATAAAGTACCCTATAAATTTTGATTCGCTTAGTCTCTCTCTGGGGTCGGGCCCTCCTGTCTGAGGGTCGTGTTCAGCATCAGAGTTGCATCTGGCGCGGATGATCTGCCTCCACCGGTTTCTGTCCAGCGCGTCTCTTACAGCCGTGTAGAATTTGGAGGACGACGAGTCTCACTTGATCGGTCCATCTTGTGGGTGAACGACCGCGCGATCTTTTGCCTTCGGTGTTCCCAATCCCAACCACAATCAGTTTTTCTAGATTTTCATCGCCTCTGCGCATTGTGTGACCGAAATACGAAATAATGCGTTGTTGGCATATGGTGGACAAGCGAGTTTTTATTCGGAGTTGGTTCAGGATCGATGCATTGGTGCGCTTCACTGTCCAAGGTATTCTTAGCATTCGTCTCCAGCACCACATCTCGAATGCATCGATCCTTTGTCTTTCTCAAGCCAGGATTTTCCCGATTCCCTTAGTAAAGTCAATTTTTTTAATGATTTAATAAAAATGTATAGTTTTCAGATGTTTCCCTATACTTGTAGTATAAAACGGTGTTTCTTGCCAAATTTCATAGTTCTAGGTCAACGGAATCTTCGCAAAAGAGTCACACTATTTCAATACTGGTTTTTCAACCATTGTTTGACGTGCCGTCAGTTTTATTGTTTCTCAACAATTATCGTGTTTTTCCTCACAGTGTACTATCACTGCAGGTGGAGGATTTTCCTTAACGATATTAATAGGCGTGTCATTAGCTTACCAACCCGCATCAAAGCAGCTTGACAGCTGTTCGATTCTCCCGTCAGTAAGGGGTTTCTAATCATCAGCCTACTATACGGCTCATAGACGAGAGTGAATGGGCTGTAGTCCCCACTTTATGGCCAGGTGTGGCATAAATTAAGTTTCTTTAGTATTGTTATAGATATTGGTTACTTATTCATCATTCACAGCTATTGGAGGTACTAAGAGAATGTGTTGGTAATCAGCAAATAGAGGACTATGTTTTTGCGTCACTTTAGTTTGCATACAAAATTATTCATAACACGACCTGGCAAACGAAATACAACATTAAGAATAGGTACGAGAGCTCATACTCAATTAGCACTTAGATATTAAAGGCTGCGTGTCGATTTGGACCCAAAATATTTGCGGTTAGAATTCAAATTGGGCTGGATTGGTTTTTATTTTGATAGCGCCTTGCGGTAGGTCGAAGAGTTTCGCACGTAGATGCCATTTTTGTGACGTTTAGCGCGGGTCTGTAACTTTGTACAGGTACATTCCGCCATTTTGGTCTGTCCCATGGGCTAGGTATCCATCACAGAAATATAGAGGTAGAGCGAAATAGTGTATGTACCTCGTGTGCTAAAAAGAAGTGGTGATGAGCTTCTTTGTACGCAAACCCAAAAAAGTTAAAATCACTAACGGTGTAACTAACCCGGCTTTGTTTTATGTACTTATATATAAAGCAGGGTTTCTTAAGGCGCGGTAGGACCTGGCTCGCATTTCACATACAAACTAGGGTCGGGCGGAATGCAGATTATTGCAGATTATCTTCGATTTCTAACATAAAAGTATAGGTTATCAACCCAAACATGAGAGGATGCCCTGCATGACTGTGAAATCATGATTGTCAGGTATTAATTTTGTCAGAAAAGGTAACTGGTGATGAACAAAATGAAAAAAAATGAAAAAAATACTTTATTTTATAGTGTTTTTGCGCTACTTTTCTATCGAGCGAAGTGTTCGCTATCGTGTTCTAAGTGAGAGGAAGCCATACAGTTCTGAATATTATTATATATGTTTTACAGTGACCTAAGAGTCAAATAAGTGCTCTAAAAATGATTTGGAAACTAGGCTTCCGTGCCCGATTCTGGTCTCACCTCGCCTTAATCTTTTATCGTCCATGGACCACCTACAGTCGCCATCAGATATATCTGAGCTGTCAGTGACGTCATCACTACTCATAAATATCTGAACACGGCTCTAATGCTATGAAAATAGAGCCGTGTTCAGATATTTATGAGTACACTGACAGCTCAGATATATCTGATGGCGACTGTACAATATTTCAGAAATCTTACGGACCCTTTACGAATATAACCGGAGAAAAAGAAAATCAAGCACCTACTTGAAAGTTAGTGTCGTATGCGAGCCACGGACTCCTGGCTCTCGTATCATGGACCCCTAAGGCAGTGGTTCCTAAACTTTATTACTACATCACCCACAGGCCCCCTCTAGATTTGTATCGTTACTCCTCCAAAAAATAGGTCATACAGACAAGTATATGAAAGTACTCAAAGGAAAACGACTTAATATGAGTATTACCCCTGAAAAAGCTTAATTTTACCCATAAAGGGGTAATTACTCCCAGGTATTCGGAACCACTGTCCTAAGGGGTCCATAGACCACAGTTTAAGAAACCCTGATATAAAGATTAGGAAAAAGGATGTTAGGACGAATCTTAGTCCAATAGTAAATGAGTAGGCGCGACACGCACGAACAGAACTAGCAGTTTCACTAGTAATATTAGTCTTCAATATATTCTAAAGATAATTTGTCCAAGATAACGCGAATCAGATAATTATCGTCACTAAAGCCGCCATATACGCCAAGGATTTTCCTCTCAAGTCGCTGCTTGGGAAATATGTAAAATGTCAAGTGTGGAGTTTTTTAATAGACTCTAAATTATCCAAAGGGCAGACCGTTCAGTCATGTCTTTAATACATAGTTACCTACACTGGTCATATTTCTCACCTTGCAATTTTAGCACCAATAGTGCGATCGGTCGCGAGTTGGGAATGCAACCCGGGTACCCGAAAACCCGGGTAACCGACTTTATTTAGGGTCGGGTAAAACCCGGGTATTTTGACTCAGAACCAGGGTTAAAGAAACGTGGTAATTAAAAAAAAATATGCATGTATCGTTTTATTTTAAAGGGAATAAATAAAATCTAACGTCGGCCGCCTTAAGACGAACGCGAAAAAACATCACATGCTTGTTTATCTTACTTAACACGGCCGGCACTACCTTTTTATATCTTGCAAACTGAGCGTCATACTATCCGAGCGTTTTGACACTTCATAAAAAAAAAGAATTTGATCTGTCATCAAATAGCTCCAAAATTTTGCACTGGAAATGGCAAAGGCAGAAGCCATTCAGCCACGCTTAATTTATTTTATTTATTGTTAACTTTTTTAATTTCAAAAATCGCGCCACAGGCATCGTTCGCGAAAGTCCGATGTTTGTTTTTCGAATAACTTCGGCGGTGCGTTCAAAAGTGAGAATGAGACGCGGGTGGGCCGGCGATTGTTTTTTTTTTTCGTTTTTTGTCGGTTTTCGAACGAGCATGTTACGTGTCTTTGGTTAATGATTTGTTTTGTGGATTGATTGTTGTTTGTATTAAGTATAAGGACATTATACTTGTCTACGACATCTGTTTTTAGACCTTTGGACATTGATATAATATCGTATACCTAAATATAATTTCAAAATAAATAACCAATGTCAAAATTTATTTTATTTATTAAAATTTTATTGCACAAAAGAAAACTTATCGTACAAAAGGCGAACTTAATGCTATTATGCATTCTACCAGTTAACCTTACAATTCAGTTCATTCAATCATTATATGGTCCAGTTTAGTAAGAAATCACGTAATAATAATAAATTAATAAAAAAAAACGAAAAAATTAAAAACTTAGAAACTATGCTTGCTACGTCAAATCTGGGGACAATAATTTTACAAAAAATAAAGTTATATGTGGCCAAAGAAATAAGTAGAAAATTCACAACATATTTTTTTGCAATCTACTTAACTGTTTATAAGGAACTCCATTCATGTTAAGTACCTTTGACCTGTGACGTCATTTCCTATTGAACCTAGATTTCCATTATCCGGGTACAAAACGGCCATAAAATACCCGGCAGCGCAATTAAAAACAATGCACATGGAAGTAATAATTCACAACGCACCCGTTCACAAAACGACGTAAGTATATTCAACAATAGCGGGGCGGTTACGCGCTTTTATGATGGTATAACAGCCATCAAACCATGAACTCTGGTATCGTTCAGCCACCTCTTGCGTCCCTTTCGCACCTGTACAGAAACATACAAAGCAGTATGTTAGGGTTGCCATCACAGAAATATATCGAGGTAGAAGGTTATTCCTTCTAAATATTTTTACTAAAAAAAAACCCGACCGCGGTGCACTTTAAAAGTGCATAAAATCCGCCGTTTTGTTTATTTTAACGAACTTCATACCCAGTGACACTCGCGCCATCAAGCCGAATCTAATGATGTATCATCTAAAATCGGTTGTGCCGTTGAGTAGTTACGAGCGGACATAGGAACGGACATACATACATACATACATACAGGTCAAACACATAACCCTCCTTTGGGCTTCGCCGCAGTCGGGTAAAAAGTGTATGTGGTTACATCCACTTCTTTCTAGCCCGCGAGGTTTCGCGTGCCAAAAAGAAGTGGCGGCGGCCTACTTTTCACGCCGTCAACTTCAGTTGCCGTCAATATTATTATCAAATATGAAAATCTGATAATAGTGGTATAATTAATTGTTCAAATACCACCAAATGAAATGAAAAAAATATGTTTTCCATCACTAAATTACACTTTTGGCGTCAAACGCTAAGCGAAAAACGTTACACGCTTGATTCCCATACAAATCGACGAACTATTTTCTTCTATCTCGATATATTTCTGTGGTTGCCATGCCATACACAGTGACAGGATTTCTCAGAAACCTTGGTAGATTTATTAATAAAAACTGAATATACGTTTTTATTATTCATTTATTACAGATTTTAGCAAAATATAAAGACTGATAAGTAGGCAGAGGTAGTCACTCTTCGGCTGCTTAGGAGCGCGTGATACCTACCCTACCTATACAAGGTCGCATACGGTGCGATTTGTACTGAAGCATTCTTACGTACTTATCCGTAAAACTTTGCCTGTAGGGTCTGTGCGGAAAGAGAATAGGCGTGGCGAAAAATGGAACTAACCTAACCAGTATGGCATTTTTTTTTGCAAATACGGTAGAAAAGCATTACAGCCCCCCCTCCCCATTTAAATCCTATTCTTTTTCCGCACAGACTCTAGCAGTAATTTTTGATCCTAAAAAAGGAACATCGCGCGCTTGAATATGTGCGCGCCGTGAACGAACGCACTATAAGCAAAGATTTAAGAATGCGTAAGAATGCTCCATGGTTCACGCGCTCCTAAACGGCCGAAGTTGGACTACTTATCCGTCTTTAGACTTTGCTACAACTACTATAGTACATTACATAACTAGGGTGGTAATACAAAGAAAGGCCGAGATCGCAGAAGTTTGCGGCCCGAGCTGCAAGCGAGGGACGTAATTATGCTATCGAGGGCTTTCTTTATTACCTCACGTGTTGTGTACATCATTTTATGTCTATCTACACTTGGCCAGAAAGCGGCTTTTTCCGTACGCGCAGCGTGCGGAAAAAGTCACTTTATGGCCAGGTGTGGCATAATAGTACATTACACAACTAGGGTGGCAATACAAAGAAAGGCCGAGATCGCAGATGTTTGCGGCCCGAGCCGCAGGCGAGGGACGTAAATATGCGATCGAGGGCTTTCTTTATTACCTCCCGTGTTGTGTACAGCATTTTATGTCTACACTTGGCCAGAAAGCGGTTTTTTCCGAACGCGCAGCGTGCGGAAAAAGCCACTTTATGGCCAGGTGTGGCACAAATGAATTTTATTATTAACTATAAACCTATTATTTACTCCTTTTAGCTGGACACTTTCAACTGATACCTCATATAAGACTGTTCTACTTACCTCTACCCTCCATTGACCCTAATGGGTCTCCAGGATATGTATCTCTTGCGCTCACGCACGTTTTATCTCGCATAGCGCCGTCTCGCTCGCTCTGTTTGCTCTCGCCATTGCGTTGCCTGGCAACGCGGTGTTTACACAGTTTGAAGTTGAATGATCGGCGGTGTATGCGAAAGGTACGACGTACAGTCGGCGCCATAAATGCTTTGGTACAGTAAACCAAGACAGTGGTCTAAGCTACCACTTTCAATAAAATGGAAAAGCATGGTGTTCATGGAATCCATTTTCTAGCCGCTGCCCTATTATCAGGCCACCCTCCACTCTACTGCTTTTGAAGTTAATAGAAGCCCCACGCCATTATTACCTATGATATTCAATTACAGCAATGCTGTTTATACTTTTGAAAATAACTGAAAAGATTTTCACGAAACTCCTAACAATAGTACATTGTCTATCTAGGGCGGTAACGAAGGAATTGCAAATGAGTGTTTGTTATAAGCCCGCGGCGAAGCCAAGGGCTTTTATAACACGTGTTTGTAATTCCTTTACCGCCCGTGGAACACACAATGTTTTTCATCACACTTGTGAGGAAATCTTAAATAAAAATAACCTTACTAATCCACCCAGTATGACAAGAAAATATTAAAACAGACAGTGACGTTAGTGACATATTTCATAGACAATGCGAATGTCAAGTCACGTTCGGAAACCATAGCGGTAACGGCCATTTTAGTTGATTTTATATTTGCAAAATACTGAAATACAATATTTAAACATTTAATTAATGTTACCGAAATATGTGTTTACGTGTATTTGCAATAACAGTTATCTTTAAATAAATATTTCAGTGATAAAAGTTAAAAAAGTAAGTTGGTGTTTCCTTTGAACATGACAAATAAGAGTAAAACAGAACCAGAGTTTCAAATTTAAGAAAAAACCATTACGCCCTAGGGCGTAATAGGCCATTTACGGCCCGCAGAACCTACGTGTAATGACACCATTTTCGAGCAAGTGTGATGAAAAAACATTTACTGTGCGGGAAGAAAATACCACTTCCTGGCCAAGGGAAGACGTAAAATTGTGGACACACCACGGGCGGTAATTATTAAAGCCCTACCTATATCGTATATTTAACACCTGGGTAAATTCCATAAAACTACTTTTCTGACAGCTGTTCGTTTTTGTTGGGGCAAGCAGTTTAAACCTAACCTATCCTACTCTTTCTAAATGCGGGGGCCTTCGCCCCCCATCCCCCCTTTGCCGTTCAGCCTATGTAAGTTTTTTGTTACTTCCCCAAACGGCCCCTTTTTTATGAACCAAGGTAACCTACTGACCCGGGTCGACTGTAATATTTTTCTACAAAACACCGTTTATTTTAGATTAGTAGAATTAATAAAATATTATAGCGAAAAGTACGTATGTCGAAAAATTGCTTGGAATATCGTTAAAAAATAAACTGAAAATTTGTCGAAACGTATGTAGTGCGAAAATGGCAACGAAACAAAATACGTAACAATTCATAGGGCAAGTGAATGAGACGGGAAACGTTTTTCGGACAAACGATACTGTTACTAAACGTTAAATGGTAAACAGAAAAAAATACGAAACCTGTCATCGGACAAACGATAATAATTCGAATAAGTAGTTTTTGGCCAAATGAATTTTGGTGAATGGATTTTAGCGTTTGCCTAATATTGCCATTAGCTTTCTAATCTGGAAATCGAAAAAAGGGCTGACTATTCGATTTGCCTCTAAAATCAGAATCTTGGATCGGAGATGGATGCTAGGGAATGCAATTGCCAGTTAAATTTGAAATCCGGGTATTACCCGACCCTAAATCTAGTCGGTTACCCGTGTACCCGGGTTGCATACCTACAGGTTTAGTGGTCTGTGCCTACAATTAACGTGCCAGCATTGTCGGCTGTGTTAAGAAAGATAAGCAAGCAAGTGGTGTTTTTCGCGTTTACTTTAAGGCAGCCGACGTTAGATTTTATAATCTATTCTTGTCTCTTCTTCTATCTTCGAAATATTTTAAAATAAAACGATACATGCATATTTGTTATTAATTACTAGGTTTTCTTATATTCCAAAAACCCGGGTTCCGAGTCAAAATACCTGGGTTTTACCCGAATCTAAATCAAGTCGGTTACCCGGGTATCCGGGTTTTCGGGTACCCGGGGTTGCATTCACCCTTCAAAGTCAGATGGCCTCTTTAAAAGTCTGTCCGTTCGCTCACTTTAAAAAGAATAATTGAATGTTTAACGATTATCTAATATTCAAATTCCGAACACTTGTCCCATAGACAATGGCGGCCGCGACCTCTCCGCCTCGCCGCGTAACCGTGCCGGTCGTTATTATCTATGGTTATTATTTGGCTGTATGGGCTTACTTTTGCCTGTTTAAATGAAACAAATTATATTCCAGTAAATTATTGATAGTAGGTAAGGTATTAGGGATTCCAATATTTCCAATACCGATATGAATGTATGTAAAAAATAAAAATACCGGTAAGTATTGCAAGTTGTTGTAGATATGCCCACTTTTTCCTTTTTAACTTAAAAAAGGGGGTTTTCGCTTTTTCAGTTCATCGTTTTTTATATAAGTATGTTTCCTGATTGCTCGAGATAATTTTTTTTTAGTTTGAAAGCGTACACTTACCAGTTAGTCCCATTGTCATCAGTTCAGGGTCTGATGATGGTGTCTTGGAGAAATTGGAACACTCTTCAAGTGTTATAAGCACACCTTTAGCAACTTGGGTTGTAGTGACTCGTGCATTTGTTAGTCAAGCGGCTTTATTTTTGGTCATATCAGGTCAGCGGTCAGTTAGCTGTAACGTTAGACGTGAGGTCACTCCTGTCTAGAGCAGTGAGCACGCGCTATCTGGTTACCTTGACTCCTAACGGGGCTTGATATAGGAGCTGCCTACTTTTAAGGTACACGTTTGCACCCAGACTATTGCACGGGCGTAGCCAGTTTAGTTTTAGTTATCGGGGGGTTGGGGGGGGGGTTAGTAATCAATGAGATATGCCGCCCGCCTGTTCTTTAACTTGGGTTTTGAACCTTCAAAACCCTACCCCTGGCTACGCCCGTGGACTTATGGCATACAGCCGTAGCAGATGGCGTGTCGCGGTGATACTACTGGTTTCTACGTACGTATTGCTATCCAGTACGTCTAGCACAACTGTGACTCGTGACTCGTCGCGCGCGACAAATGCTACCTATCTCTTTCCACTCAATATAGTGTGACAGTGACAGGTGAAGCTCTGTCACGGGAGAAACGAAGTCGCGGCCAGTTGTGCTAGACGTTCAGGTTGCGTATCGCTAGTAGCGTTGAAAAAACCCGAAAAAAAACGAGTTTTGCAAAAAACACTTCAAGCAAGTATGCCTTTTGGAAGCGCCGCTAGTTTTTTCTAAGGTTAGGTTTTTAAGCCCTTCTGGCATGTGTGTGAACATCTTTACACATTAGGCCCATCTGGCAACACTAATATTGAATTTGTATTTTTTAAAGTGGGTAGGTTTGCACAACAGTAATTTTGACAGAGGAAATTTATGATTTTCTCAGTCTACCCGCGACCACGAACGCTGAAAAGGGTTACGAAACGTCGGGACTTAAAATGTAGTAATATACGCGATTTAATCCGTTTAAGTTGTTTTATTACTATGAGTGATAATCGCGGAAACCGAAGACAAAAAACACTTGTTTTTTCCGGTATTTCCAATATAGGCGTGCAGAACCGGGAAATTTTAGTATGGTAGTATCGGTAATTCCCGGTTCTCTCATACCAAAATTTCCCGGTTCTGTACGCCCTAATTCCAAAGGAATACATAGAATCCAAGACTGTCGTAGGAACACGTCGTCCGCTGCTACCGCTTGCAGTCGGCTACGAACTTTACGACACGTTTAGCTTAGTGAGAGTGACACCGCCTACGAAGCTTGAGGTCCTGGGTTCAAATCCTGGTAAGGGCAAATGTTTGTGTGATGAGCACGAGTATTTGTTCCTGAGTCATGGATGTTTTCTATCTATTTAAGTATGTATATCGTCGTCTAGTACCCATAGTACAATACACGCATTGCTTAGATTGGGACTAGGTTGATTTCCGTAAGATTGTCCACCAATTATTATTTATTATTTATTTATACTTACTTGTACCTTGGCACGGGTGCTTGCCGTTTTATCGACAAGCGTTTCATAAAATGTTTGATTTAGTCGAATTTTCTTTTCATCGCCTTTTTTCTCAAAAACCATAAAATTTTCATGATTTAAATATCATCGGAACCCTTAAGTTAAATAGGTTAGTTTTATGTTAATCTGAAGAATAGAACGGTTTAGTGAAAAATGACTAACATCACCTTAAATAGCTCCACGGTGGTTACCTATAGGACAATGTGCACATTATTCTCAGCTATGTCATGTATTCTGGGCTAAGACTTAAGACCATATCTACGTAAGGCGCGATAGCCGCGAGCGAAGAATGAACCATAAAGGAGGTTTGCGGCAGCCTATATAGCCTGTGGCCGCTAAACAATGCCCCTTGCCTATTTAACGTGTTTACACAACTGTAACAAAGTTTAATATTCGTTTACTTGTGACTCAATTCTTAGTCTCATAGAGACACTTTTCCATTCGAAATCCTATATAGATGTGTTTGTCACCTCATTACTTTTCTACCTGTTTTCGTTCTTTGTATTATATCTATATATTTGTCTATCTTTAACACTAACCGTAAATGAACTGTCATTACAAGGTTGATCACAACATTGTCAGCTGATACGCCCTTCTCTCGTCTTTACTAATATTGACATCCAGCAGATTGACCTTACGCCGCGTTTTGCAATTTTATCGCCAGCCAACAATTTATTACCTACTGCACTATATGACCCCAAGGAGATCTTGGCCTAATAAGAACAAATCGACCAAGTCCCAAATCAATGTGGTTACTAGCCGACGATATACATATATTGATAAATGCACTCTTAAATGTATAGAAAAGATTTGTGCCTCGGGAGCAAATACTCGTGCTCATCACACATACTTGACCTCACCAGGATTAGAATCCCTATACGTCAGAGGCGTAGTTCTAAGATGTCAAAGTCAAACTTTTTATCTGCCAAACAATAGGTGCCTATGCTGGCTATCAGCCATGGATAGCCTCCTGCACGCAGCCACCATTAAGACACCATGACCGACTTGCCCATTGTAAGTATAACCAGTAAAATTACGAGTATACTGGTATTGTGGTTGCTGGGAAGTCGCTGTGTTATCACGTTAGGTCATTAAATGTCTCGAATGTGACGGCGAGTTAGAGAGGGAGGGTGGAAGGAGCAAGGGGTTTGCGAATAAACAACCGTTCCGTAGTTGATGCACATAACTCGGATATAAACTTAAGTATCAAGTGTTAAACAAAAACCTCTGAATATGACTGAAAAAAATCAAGGACTTCAGCGGAATTGAGACAAAACTCAGGTTGAAGCTAGTCTTTTATTAAAAACAGAACCTTACAAATTTCCTTTAAAATTCGGGAAAAAGAACAGAAAAACAACGATTCTAAAACAAATAGCCCTTATACACCGGGGTTTCAGGGGTCCGTAATACGAGAGCCAGGGGTCTGTGGCTATGCATACAACACAAACTTTCATGTGCCCTTGATTTTCTTTTTCCCTGATTATATTCGGAAACGGTCTGTAAGGTTTTCGAAATAATGTAGGATTGTTGGTTGAAGGACCAAAAAAAGATTAAGAAACTCTGTTATACACTATGGAAATTTATGTTATTCGACTTCTAATTGCAATTTCCTTCGATCCTAAGTGACATTGACATCCAGCTGTACATTGGTTTTTGCATAAGCGTTAGTAAGAATTCCTCATACATATTAAAATTGTATTTCTTCAATATTACATGGCGTTGCAAGCCTAACCGTCAATCACACTGACATTGGCTCGTGCACCGCCAATGGACGTTCCTTTACCACCGACATTAAACGTCCTAACCACCCAAACCTCAATTTCAATTTAAACCTTATCTTCAGAACCATTAAGTTAAAATTCGTATGATAGCGCCGGCGCATAATTTGAAGCGTAAGGTGGAAGTCCTTCAAATATGCCATTTGCCGTTAATCTTAGGTTTTTAAGAGTTTCTGCCGTTTTTCCATGGGAAAACGCACATTCAACAATGACCTTTAAAACTTCCGTCACACTGTTCTATCTCTCAATCCAAAACTTACCCTATCTTAAACGAATACGACTCAAATTTACTTGACGGTATCGAAAGTGGGAGGCTTATTCCAATTTAAACGTTTGGTATTCGGACTAATGTCGTTTTTCGCTTGCAGAGCTGTAAGCATTGAGCGTCGTCGCACGCGATCGTTCCGCCGCGCGCCTGCGCGAAGGACGATGTCATGTGAAATTGATTCTCGATTGTTGATGTATGAGTGATGAATGAGTTTGTAATAGTGGGTTTTTTCTAGCTTTTCTTTCGCAGCTCTAACTTGAGGGAGATTGAGGATGACCAATCCGAAAACCTGATGGATGCCAACGTTGAATTCTGATTGGTCAATCGTTGAATTACGTTTGTAGACGTATTAGGTTGTCATGTCATTATTGGCCTAGCGCTTTTTCCGTTTCTTTCGGGGGTCGTTTTGACCTCAATTGGATATGATCTCTGAGGGATTGCCGTTAGACCTCTGTAACCCATAAATTAACGACCGCCGTTTAGCACAGCAGTATTAGGTATTGGAAGTCTGTTAGTTAAACTCATATGGCGGCAGTTGGGATTTGAACATGGCACCTTCCGATCCAGTGTCCACATACCAAGCCTATTCCACCAATGCTCTATTAGGTTACCGTTTTCATCTTTCTCTTCTTTTTTGTTGCTCTTTGGGCAGTACGGTCATGATCATCATGAGGGAGGGTTAGGGGCTGTTATTGTCTGCCTTTCGATGTCTCGCCATTTCGTCCGATTCGTGGCACTTCTGGAACATTCATGCTAGATTGCAGTAGATTTTATTTGGCCAGTCTATCGCATGGGTGACCTGCCATGTCGTCTAGTACCTTCTGCTTTACCCTGAACAGTTCAGTGGAATCGCTTAAAAAAACTTAAGTATCCGTGTATGTATTTCTGCTAAAAATACAGGACGCTGTACAGGTGTATTTCCGATCAAAAACAAATAAAAACAGAATTGAATACCGTCTCTTATTATGAAATCGGTTGGTCCCGCGCTGGCATATCAGCTTAATTATTTCTGCGTCGTATAGGAACATTTACTACGATTATTTATACCGATATTAGACCAAGCGAATCGCTTGACTGCAAGTACAACCGGCGTATAATATTACATCATTTATTTTATTACTAGATGCTACCTCGCGACTTTGTGCGTGAATTTTCTACTTTTTCATATAAAATTTAAGCCCCCGTTTTAACCCCTTTATCTAGCTCGCATCCCCAATCCCTTACTTGCTAGTTTTCGTTGAACTCTGTTGCTGTGCCTTGACAGGTAACTATGGTAACCGAAAGCAAGCAAGAATGGATATTTTACTGATGTTTAAATTGCCACCTAGGAGCATTTTGTATTGGAGAAAGAGAAGTCGGCTTTTTACGATTTTCCGGGCACTTTAATTTTTATCTTTCTAAAAGCCCTCCTCGAACTCCAAGGAATATTTAAAAAAAAATAGCTAAATTGGTCCAGCCGTTCTCGATTTTGCCATACATTATTCTCTAGGAAAAATATCCTATGTCAGAGTTTCTTAAACTTTTTTTGGTCACGGACCATTATTTCGGAAACCTTACGGACCCTTTCCGAATATGATCATGCAAAAAGAAAATCAAGGGCATATGAAAGTTTGTGTTGAAGGCATAGCCACGGACCCCCGGATCTCGTATCACGGGCCCCTAAGGGGTCCATGGATCACAGTTTAAGAAACCCTGTCCTATGTCCAGAAGTGGACATGTTTTGATGAATTATATGTGCATTATGCGATACCTAGCCTGTGAATGGTTCAAAATACCTCTCCATAGTTTTAATAAGCGGCCAGTCATAACAGGGTGTTCAGTTTCTAGCCGCAGGTGCCATGTTTTGAAAACCAGCGCCGTGTGCGCCGGAGCGCCATTGTTTCACGACTTGTAGTACAAGAGCTGGCGAGAGCTACGAGTCACAATGCTAGTTTTAACAAGCATGAGCGGCAGAATGCTCCTGTACCCTATATGACAGGATTAACTAGTTTAGGGCACAGGATAACATTCCCAGGCCTACTTTATTTAACATGCACAGATCCATACAACACACATTGTACGCTATATGTCTAAGTACGAGTATGTAACGAGGCTAACATTAATGGATTCCATACAAATATTTTTTTCATTTTCATTGGTCAAACCAACCAACGGCGTTGTTGATATTGACCAATGTCGCTGGTTTAAACTTGTTAGATAGTTACTTGTAGCAAAGTATAAAGACAAGTAGTCAAACTTCTGCCGTTAAGGAGCGCGCGATTCGTATTCAAGGTTGAGGCGTAGACAGTGCGATCGGTACTGAAGCATTCTTACGCATTCTTAAAACTTAGCTTGTAGTGCGTTCGTTCACGGCGCACACACATACAAGCCGCGCGATTTACCTTCGTGAAACGGGCCACTGGCGCTGGTGGTCATTTTTGAGAAAATGCCGGAGGATAGAGCGTCCTCGAAGAATTAAATAACTTAAAGAAAAGTAAGGACTGTGTCTCCATATTCATGAAATACAAAAATTTGTAGATATCGCAATTTCATGAGGCCGTCATATGTCGTTATACTTATTATAATTTTGATTTGTGTCCCCCCTCGCCTCACTTTCTATTCTACAATTTGTTTTTAATGTGCATTTAGGAGTCTGAAAACATAATTACATTTTCATTGTCTTGACTTACATAAGATTAGTGATGAATGAGATGTATTGCAAAATCTAAAATAATTGAAAAACATTTCTTACTGCTCAGTGTAGTCTCCTGGCCTATTCTTCACTTAATCAAGCTTTGCTGTCAGTGTCGACTTGAAGTTAGTCCAGTATCTCCGCTATAATACCACAATGAACGTACTTCATTTTTTAAATATCCGTTATGAGATAATTTTAATATCTTCCTTTATTGATTCTTCGAAGTGCTAACAGAATTGAATAGGTTTTAGTGTATGACATTTTTAAAGAGTGCGTTGATTGACTCTGGCTCCCAGTGTTTTACATTTTTGTGTTCAGCTTACGTTAATAGTGTTCGAAGTTTTAATGAAAGGGACTCCGGTGATTCGTGTAACGACAATTTAATGATAAATATGAATTTCATTGTGAACCAAAGAGCGTGCAGTTTTGTTCGTAATCATAATGGGTGATACAGAGCGTAATAATGGACCGATGCCCGGGCGCACTGTCGTGTGAAAGTTATTATTGTGATTTGTGACTGTCATCGGAGTAATATATACATATTAACTAGTCTGTTTTCCTAGTATCTATTTCTTCCTTCTTTAAAACTGTTCAAAGTTGTACAATATACCTCTAATCTACAGGATTCTATAATTTCTGGTGTCACTTTGCTACTGTTATTAATTATTCAAACTATAAAATCTAGATCTATAAACTTAAATCTTTTGTCATTTAACAACATTTTCTGCTGTACGCATTACATATGTATAATTCTGTCAAAACTATATGTACCTTGGATTTTCCTATATCTCTATTCCTCTTGCTTCTAATTACTGATTTACCTTGAATGTTTTTCTTATATATAAAAGTTACTTTTTACCTATCTTATTTTATGATTTTCTTACTGCAAGAAGAAAAATAATCAATTTCTTATCTTCCTTAGTATCTATCTAAAAATGAACGAAATGTTCGGTAAGGGATATACAGTAACATCACCATGAAATTGACAATAATATTCAGTTTCCAATTATTCTGGATAGCGGTGGACACTGAAGATCAGGTAATTAGGATAAATATAAAATAACTTTCAGTTTATTTCTTACATATTTACCAATCGGCCTCCTTTCTTCCCCTTAAGTAAATTAAAACTTTATCAATTTATTTAGTAATTAGATAATATTGCTTTCTGGCCAGGAGATAACATGCTTGTTTAATCTGGTTTTTTACCCGACTGCGGCGAAGCCCAAAGGAGGGTTATGTGTTTGACCTGTATGTATGTATGTATGTCCGTTCCTGTGTCCGCTCGTAACTACTTAACGGCACATCCGATTTTGATAAATGATACATCATTAGATTCGTCTTGATGGTGCGAGTGTCACTGGGTATGAAGTTCGTTAAAATAAACAAAATGGCGGATTGTATGCAGTTTCAAAGTGCACCGGGGTCGGGTTTTTTTTAGTAAAAATTTGGTTATTATAAGTGTATTGGATTGTAGGTAATATAGTTTTTAGAACGTTATCATTCGCGTTCGCTATTTGGACAGATTCTTCTATTATTTGTTTCATAAATAGCACTTAACCAACAGAAAACCATACATTGTTTAAAATATATGTTCTCAAATACCTCATAAAGTGCAAATTCTAAATCGCAACCACATTGAGGTCGCGAGCTGCCAGGATTGACAAAATGCCTCAAAGCACATAAAAACCGAAGGGTCTCAGTAATCTTGACCCATAGCTCCACCAGCATACCAAAATCCTATCTCAGACCTTATCCCCAAGTCTAAAAGCTTATAGTCGCTTGAGGTTTAGGCTGGTGTCAACGTTTACAGCCCGAGTTGTCACATTGTTTGACAATGTCTTTAGCGTTTACGTAAGCTAAACGGTCGCCGATTATGGAGATTTGAAGAGAATTGAACAGAACCCGGTCAAGGTTTGGCGCTAGATGCTTCCAACTTCGTAAATATCCGTTGTATAACCATAGATAAATTATGATGTGCCACGGGTGGTACCTTGTGGTCGCTATTGAGTTAACCACATATTAATTATCTGCAATAGATAAACTGTAGATATGAAAAAGGTTCAAGTTCCTAAGATGTGTAGTTACGAAGTTTGGAAGCAGTCTGCAAGCATGGCCCTCAGACATTCTTATTCGGGCGGCGCCCTGCGAATATCCTCGCTCCACCTAGTTAACTTACCCATAACCATAATAGGCTTGTGTCCTGATTTTTGTTACATTATCAAAAATATTAGACACGTATTTTTGTTATGATTTATACAAAAATAAAAATTAAGATTAGCCCATTAAAGTTCCGCGTGACGTATCGTCGTGGCTCAATTTTTATCACGTTGTAACGTCACGAGCTTTATCTTGGTCATTTTTTGGTTGATTGACAAAAGAAAAAAATACGTATTCAATATTTTTTGATTATCTAACTTACTACTATACGGACTAATTATAATTATGTTTTTACCTAGGAAACAAGCCTATTGCCGGTGTTGGTGTTTTAATGCTGTGCAGCAGTCTGTCAGTCGTTAACGCGGCCGGTGCCAATCGCCTCGGTTTACGCCCCATTGTGCCCCGGCCCGCTCCTATTACACGCGGGAGTAGGGACCTCGCGCGGGGCGTTAAACCTTGCCTATGCGACTTAAAAAAAACCAAAACTGTTAGTACACATTACATACTTCAGAGAAATTTAAACTTTATTGAATCGAAAACTTACGTTGTAAATAGCCGACTTTCTCGATATGTTTCTAGTCCATCTGGCACTGTTAATCATGAGTATTGGACAGTAGCTCTTTCCAACCCGCATTGGCCCAGCGTGGGTACAGCCCGTTCACTCTCATATATGAAGGTAGACCCTCAGCAGTGGGATGCATACATGCTGCTGATGATAATGGTATAAGCTTTTATTTAAAGGTGGTCGGCCACAGACGTAGACGACGTAATTACGTACGGTATTTCATAGAAATGCATAGAAACCAGTAGAGTCACAGTTACACGTCGTTTGCTGCTCCTCTTTGCAGTCAGCTTCGAACTTGTACATTAACTTGGAACAGACCAAACTGACCCGGCCTGACCCGTCCTGGGTAGGGTCGTTGATTTCGTCTGCGACCAACCCACCTCACAATTTGAAAACCAGCGCTGGACCTCCTCGCCCAGTATTCGCTGAGATTGGTACCCATTGCCAAAAAAATTGAGTTTTTTTTCCTTCTTTCTTTGTTAGCAGCAGTTTTTAGTTTATTAATATACTAGCGACCCACCCCGGCTCCGCTCGGGTGCAAGCCAATGCCGAGACATGTAAACCTTCCTCTTGAGTCACCCTATCTATTAAAAAAAAAAACGTATTTTTTTATAGCATTAAATATTGTCTAAGTTCTAATTAACATTTTGGGTGAGCAATTATTCTACTGCTGAAAAGTAACTCTTCAACTCATATAGCTTACATATTAATAGTGTAAATACGGCCTTATGGTAATTTTACTGCAAATAGGTCCAGGAAACCTTAAACACAATACTTCATAAACCGTAGGTAGCTTACGAGAAAATTCTAAAGGGCTTGCGTAGCACACCTTAGAGTTATTGGCATAGCAATCAAACTAACGTGAACTTTAAGTCATTAGGGATAGGGTGTATTTTTGCTTGAATCG
Organism: Eudemis profundana; assembly: GCA_947034925.1. NCBI lineage: Eukaryota > Metazoa > Arthropoda > Insecta > Lepidoptera > Tortricidae > Eudemis > Eudemis profundana. Next base: position 15,995,676 of record OX344816.1, on the reverse strand, counting down.
CAAGATTTTCATGGATTTTCTACGTTACGCTGGAAACTGCGTAGTTATAGCGATTTCAATTTTAATGGCTGTATGCTTATGAATGTTGGGAATAATGCTAAAGACATTCAAGTCGCTTCGCTCTCTGTACAAATGAATTGGGGATTAAGTGAGAATTTGTAAAAAAAATTGCTTTTACAATCCCAATGGGACAAAAAAATGTCCCAACATTTTTATGCCACACCTGGCCATAAAGTGACTTTTTCCGCACGCTGCGCGTACGGAAAAAACCGCTTTCTGGCCAAGTGTAGACATAAAAGGATGTACACAACACGGGAGGTAATAAAGAAAGCCCTCGATCGCACATTTACGTCCCTCGCTTTCAGCTCGGGCCGCAAACTTCTGCGATCTCGGCCTTTCTTTGTATTACCACCCTAGTTATGTAATGTACTATTCCTATTGTGTTACAATTTTTCCATATACTTGGTATAACGGTAACACAAAGGAAAGTTTCATTAATGTATAGAAAAGGAACACTTTTTTTCTTCTATTGGGATGGAACGAGCTCGTAACTCTAAAGTAGAAATAATATAAAATTGCTAGAAAAATTCACAATGAAGAAAGTGTTTTTTTTAAATGCTCAATTCACTTTAACGACACCAAATTTGTTATATTTTATTACATCTAGGTATATATAGTCTTTATCTGCGTAAAACAACATGAGAAATAAATAAAAAACTATGCAAATGGCCGTGTCGTGTATAGTCAGCGGCATCTATTGGCGTAATTCGAAATTAAACTTTTAATGACTCAAAAATTTACTTTTTATATACTTTATTCACTTTTTAGGTACTTTATTCACTTTTTAGATATTTTTTTGCTTTTGTAGCTTTTGCTGTTTCGAATATCACCTCTCCCACCGTTTAACACTTCGACGTCACGACCAACAACCCGGCTAGTGGACGCTCATCAACTCAGATGCCGCCCGGTTTTGCGTCGCACATTGGTGGCCTCACAAACCCGCCTAGCGGGCTCTGTCGGTTTCTGGGGTATTGTTCAATTTGGTCTGGTCGTGAAAGTGTTAAAACTCACACATACCTATCAGATACTTCAATTCTATGATTTGTTTGGTTCATACTAGTATTATCAATATACTGTTATGTCTCGATTAAAAACACCAATGTTTTTAATGCATCTTTAGTAGGGTGTTAATTTGTTTTAAAAATGTGTTTATCTTGTCAGACTTTGCTGCCTGAGTTTCTCTTATTCCAAAACTGTAAATCTAAAATTTCAAGGTGATGGAAACATATTTAGGGGTTGCGCAAAATGGTCACTAAGTAAATGTACTGAAACGCATATTTTATATATTTCAGAATAGTTGAATTTGGATATACAGTAATTTAACTAAACCCAATCACATTCAGGATATAACAACGTTAGTTATTTGTGTGTTCTAATTATGAACAGAAACGACTAAATGCTATAAAACCTGGAATCTCACCTGTGGTTCGCTTGTAACGCATTTCATGTGAGGCCCGACGATTCTTAGTATGGATTGTTTCTGTTATTTTACTGTGATGGAATGGAATTGTTACATTATATTTATCAAGCAATGCCACATTTTACAGTATCATTTATTATCTTAATAGCATCGATAAATCGTTGTTTGAGTTAAACATTCAAAAGTGCGCAACCTCTAAATATACACCGATTTTGATGGTTTTTTCTTTAATATGAGGCTTGTACAGCGAAGTGAAATGAAAATCAAAAGTTTGGGAAAATGAAACACCCTAATCTTTAGTTAAATTTGCCACTAAACGAACTCGAACATTCCATCGAAAGCAATTTGAAGTATTCGAACCAGACGCCCTTACCATGCACACACATACAGCCATACACGCTGACAAACTGTTCAAACACGATACGTTATCTCCGTTTCTGTGCCCGCCGTGTATGTAGGTAGACGATTCAATATTGGTATTGTCATATTTTTTATACTGAACGAATTTGACCCTAGGATACTTAAATACTTCTATGAAACGTTGTCGTTCTCAGGTAAGAAGTATCACTTTATTAGCTGTCAAAAAAAATCATAACAATACCTCTAGCACTTCTGTTTATTTGTCGTGTTTTTGGATTTTTTTCAAAATGGTTGTGCCATGGAGGTTGACAGAGTTCTACAGCTTAGAGAGCCACTACTATCATACCGTAGGTGGTATGGAATCGTTTTTAGGGTTCCGTAGCCAAAATGGCTAAAAAGGAACCCTTATAGTTTCGTCATGTCCGTCCGTCCGTCCGTATGTCACAGGCATTTTACTCAATAACTACAAGACCTATACTAATGAAATTTGGAATATAGATGTCTTGTAGATGCCGCAACTAAGTTTGGTAGTTAAATAATAAAAATAAAAAAATCTAGGGGGGGCACTCCATACATGTAACAGAAGCTAAAAAATTTTTTTTTCACAAAATGTCAACGTGCCCAACGTGTGGTACATAGTTCGACAGCTCTTTTGAAAACATTTTAAGGTTCTTAAGTAATGTTTTTGATTACGTGAATACCTTTGGAAATAATCGCTCCGAAAGTTGTGAAAATTGTGTGTCCCCCCCCTCTATCTTCTAAACCGTGTGTCCGAAAAATATAAAAAAAATTACAAAGATAACGCTCAATTAATACTTTCAACGAAAATTATTTTCAACAAGATCGGATTAACCGTTTTTGAGTTATTGCCGATAAACTGCGCTTCTCACTCAACAAAAGGACGTAATTGCTATGAAGATACGCTCTTTTGTTGTTGTACTTTTTTTACATCGTATTTTTTACCTTATAGTTACGGCTATGGAACCCTACACTGAGCATGGTCCGACATGCTCTTGGCCAGTTATTTCCTAAGAAAACCCCGAGAATTGATGCATAGCCCGCACCTCCACCATGTGTAGGGGGTCGTTTAAGGGAAATACTGATAAAAGACTATATTGGGTTCGAAAGAATATAAGATGCCTTTATGGCAGCGCTCAGATGACAACTGAATCAATTAATTTATTTAAACATTATCTTACACTAAAATATAATAGAATATAATCATTTATTGTCAGAAAGTGAGTAGTGATAAATGGATGTTAACAATAGTATTTTAGTTCGTCACAATCAGCCAGAATATGTTCATAATTCTTCACTGACAGATTATATTCATAATTCTTCTGTAGAGGCAGCCAGCATCTACAATATATATAGATTTGTATGTAGAAGGCAGGTATAGTAGACGACTGTGGCAGCCTTATCGGCAGAATTTCACGCGCCACTTGTTAAATGGAGAGTTCAACTTCCTTGCATAGTAATGAGCACGGCACATGCGAGGACATGACGTGTCAGCTACGCTTAGCTACATTTTCGAATATTCTACTGAATATTATAGGCCTTAGAGCAAAATGTGCCTTTGAGTCGCCATAACACATTTTTCCGATACGGAATAGATTGCCATTTTATGCAGGGCGCTGCGCGATAAAAATCGTCTGTCATTACGATTAACTTCATATTGTCTTCGGTTTCCGCGATTATCACTCATTGTAATAGAGCAACTTAAACTAAGTAACTTCGTTAAGGCTTATTTTTCTATGGTTTTCATAGAAAGAAAGAAAGAAGAAAGAAAATGCATTTACAATACAATATTCTTTATTGTGCACCAAAACAAAAGATTTTTCAGATTGAGATTTTTGAGATTTCATTTATTTATGACAGCAGCAAAAAATAAATAAAATAAAATAAAACAATAAAGGTGAATGCTGTAGAGAAATAGGCCCTTTTGAAAAGACCATCCTCTGTTGTGGATTCATAACATGCAGTTGACATGACTTATTGTATTTTATTTATTTATCATTTAGAAATGTTGCACATAAGTTCCGGAAAACTCATTGGTACGAGCCCACGACAGCTGCTTAAAAGGCATGTCCGAATCACTCGGCTACCATAGCTTCATTATTAGTTATTACTATTAGCTTTTCGGCGAAGGAAAAACATCGTGAGGAAACATGCATACAACTGTGAAGAAATTCAAAGGTGTATGTGAATTCCCCAAACCGCAGTGGGCTAGCGTGGGGACTACGGCCCATTCACTCTCATCTATGAGAGTAGGCCTGTGCCCAGCAGTGGGACGTATATAGGCTGATGATGATGAAGAAATGTTGTGTCAAACCTTGGGCGCCGTGTTGGCGCCAGCACAGCCCAACACGGTCGCGACACGGCATGTTACAGACAATGGGAACTTACATAACGCAGCGTAATATGCACTTTCTCATTGGGTTAAATTAGGGTAGGGGAGACCGGGTATGGTTGTCTCGCGGGTTGGTTGTCACAGCGGCCATAAAATAATACTAAACGAAGGAATAAGTGCATCGATTGGTGAAGTACGGAAGGATGTACAGTTCTTGCCATCTTTTAACACCGATCGATGTACTTAATGTTTCGTTTAGTATGATTTTATGGCCGCTGTGACAACCAACCCGCGAGACAACCATACCCGGTCTCCCCTAGACAGTAGGCTTGTGTCGGTCAGGACCGAAGAACTAAAAGGAATGAAATCCCACCTCGGACCGATAAGATCTAGTTCCTCTTAAGCGCTCTTAATCGGTCTTCGGTCCTATAGTTGAGTAGTCGATACGTCGGTACAAATCGGTTGGCAAATGATCGAATGAGTTAAAATCAAATATTAAATAGCTAGCTCCTTTTTTCTTTCAGGGCTCGAGATTTGCTCCTGAACTAAAGGAACTAAATGACCGAACTTAGTTCCTTTGACCGATTGACCGAGATCGGAGCGCTCTTTTCAAAGAACGAGGGGGCACAACTCTATAGGTAGTAGGTAGTCCAAAAAAATACTTTTTTGTTTCACTTTCTCCACAAGGATCCCTCTGCAAAATTTGGGCGAAATTTAAACATATTTAGAGGTAGCAGAGACTAGCAAATAATTGTATGGTATTAATTTGGGCACCTAGTCAGGCCTAGTCGCCGAATACCTGCTTACAATTGTCAAATTTCAACCGCCAACACGAACGACGACCGATGGAGGCAGCCTCCGGAGACCCCCGTTCGTGTTGGCGGTAACTTGTGTGAGTAGTTACGGCTGCACATAACAAAAAGTACACATGTGAGTGTCACCAACGAAGTTGCCAAGCTATAGCAGCCTGTTACTTTATTTGACATTCGTCATTATTATTCGGGTAGGTGTCGCTAGGAACATATATGACGAGGAAGGCCTACAAACATTACCTTGGGGTTCCTGGTCACCTTTGGTCACCTTAGTTGTTATGGTATAATCCAATATGCACACCAGTTAGATTACTGGTACCCTTGACGTGTGCCATTACACAAGCTAAATATCGCGTTGATAATAAATAAATAAATAATAATAAATAAATAAATAAATATTAGGGGACAATCTTACACAAATCGAACTAGTCCCATAGTAAGCTCAATAAAAGCGTGTTATGATACTAGACGACGATATATTTAATAAATACAAATACTTAAATACATAGGAGACATCCAAGACTCAGAAACAAATATCATCACACAGATAATATTTGCTCTTACCGGGATATGAAACCCAGGACCGTCAGCTTCGTAGGCAGAGTCACTAATCACTAGGCTAGACCGGTCGTCAAATAAACTGCATTACATGATAAAATCGCAGAGACCACCACATTTTCCAAAGATGACTGACATTTCATCTTTCAACTACATTTATTTCCTCTTTTTAATCTACAACGGCTTGTATTTCATAACATAACCAACCTCAAAAAGGATCTAGTACTAGAAGGTAAGTAATAACTAGAACCCTCTCTGCGACCTTATCCAAGCCAATAAACAGGTGTTTTTGGCTAATGTATGAAGATACGACATATGTGACGTTCTGCGGTTAAAGGTACCTTATGGATATTGTCGTTTGCGTCGTATCCGACTCCGTTACAATAGATAGGGCGTCAATTTAGAAGGATCACAAATATTTTTTTATTTTTTACTCAAAATACCTTCAAATTTTTGAGCGATCCCTAAATATTGTTAGATTTCGTTCAAATTTTGCAGAAGGGCGTTTTAAGTCTTATCAAAAGGAGCAGATAAAGATATCCGTCGCAGCTAGCCTTGCTGTTAGTACCACCGAGGCCCCGTTCTAGTCATCGAGTCTCTCAATCTATTAGCCTGATATTAACTGACTGTACCACGTTACCAAATGGCCGTAACTGATCCCTAGGCCAGTGTTTGCCTAGCCGCGGGATTAAGATAAGCTATCGCGTTATCAGCAGATACAACCCTGCCCGTGCATACCATGCAGTGTGGGAGCGCAACAGCTACGATGAAAACTTACGTACAATCTGGAATGCAGTAATCTCGTTGTGCTATTATTCCTATACCACAACATTGTGTAAAACCTTCAAAAGGCTCTAATGGTATACCGCCAATTAATTTGTATGAAAAACAAAGCGACTCGGATTTCCTTAGTATTATCAAAGTATAAAGACGAACAAGTAGTCCAACTTCGGCCGTTTAAAAGCGCGCGACACGTATTCACACAGACGCGCGATAGCACGTCTGTGTGAGTACGATCCATGCTGGAGCATTCAGGCGCGAAATGTACCTTTTGTAGGAAGAGAAATTACTGCTATTATACTATGGCCTAACATACATAAAACCTACACCCCCGTACTAGTCTAACACAAATAAAATGTTATCTTTGTGAAAATAAAATTGCGACGAGTCTTCAAGACTCCAAATACTGACCCTAAATATCTCGAGGCATCAAAGCTTAGAGGTTGATAGGCTAAAAAAATATTAACTATACTTATAATAACGCCTTGTTTTCTTTCTTTACAGAGACTCAACCGGAAGAATGGAGTCAAAGAAGAAGAAACCAGTTGGTACTGGGACCCTCCACCGCAGGCGTCGCGGCCAGAAACTGACATCGAAGAGATGTACCAGACACAACTCAGAGCACTCCAAGACGAACTTTCCGCCTTAAAAGACCGAGACAGCGCAGACCTCAGGCCAGATAATGACGATGAGATCCAAAGGTTACGGGAAGAAAACAAGAATCTAACGACAAATCTAGAAGATTTAGATTCACAGCATCAGCTGGCTATGGAGAGACTTTTAAGCCTAAAGAAAGAGTTGCAGAAGAATTTTGAAGTCTTAAGGCAAGAGCACGAAGATTTGAAATATAGTAACGATGAATACGCCAGTGAAGTGAATGATTTGATCGCCAAAATAAAGGCGAAGGATAGTGAACTGGAAAGTTTGAAGACGGTGAAATCAGATTACGATACTTTGCATCATAAGTATATGAATTTAGAAAGAATCCATGATCTATTAAGAGAAAACGCTGAGAAATTTCAGGAAGAAAATCAAGAATTACACGAAGAAGTATTTAAATTACAAGAGCAAGTTACTAAATTAGAACATGAAATTGAAGTTGTTACTAAACATTCTGAACTATCTGATACTGTACCTAGGGATAGGTACGAAGAATTGCTAAAAGAACTGAACGATCTCAAAGACAGCAGAAACTCCAACCACGATCACATTGATGAAGTAAATATTGATGATAACGCTAAGAGTGTCATTGAAAATTTAAAACGAGAGTTACATGAGGTAAAACATAGATTAGCTCAAAAAGAAAATGACACCCAAACGGATAATAAAACAGTCAAATCTGAAAAGATAATGCAGTTTTACAATAAATATGTAAACTTTGACCTGCCGGTAGATTATCTCGGTGAAGTACCAACAAGTGGTGAAAACGTAGTGGTGTTTAAATTAGAAAGTGTATTTAAAACCCTCAATTCTTTTAAAAAAGACATTGATGCGCTAGAACATAAACTATCTGAAAAGAAATTAAACATTGACCATTTACGGACACAGATAGATGATTTAACTACAGAAAATGACTTCCTAACTAATGACCTACAACATTATGAAAAAGAACTGGAAGAAATGAAAAAGAATAATGATTTTTTGATATCAGAAATTGCAGCCTTAAAGAATACGTCCAAATTAGAACCAATAATAGAAACCCATGAAGATAACATAGTGAAATTAGAAACGGAGCTCGCAGATTCCAATAAATTGAATAAAAATTTTGAATCTGAAATACAACGAATAGAAAAAGAACTAAAGGCAGTAAATGATGAAAAAGTGTTGCTTCAAAAAAGCCTAGCTGACTTAAAAGAGAAATACACGCTGATGGTTAGTGAACTTGATATGTTCAAAACACAAACCAAAGCCGTGGAAGACTTAGAGAATACAGCAAATATCGCGAGTGAAGAAATGGTTAAAACATGCACACGTGAAATTCACGAATTGAAAAAACGGCTCAATGTCGCTAATGCTAAAAATGAGCAGTTGTCAATAGATGTACATATAATAGAAAATGACAAAGTGTTACTTACGCAAGAAATTGACAATCTTACGCAAAGATTAAGTCTCAAAAACGAACCACAGAGTTTAGCAGTAGAGCAAAGACTTGTTAAAGAAGATTCTAGTTTGTTAGAGACTGTCGGTGATAGTCTAGAATCTGCGCATAATAGACATAAAAATGAATCATTATTAGAAGAGGACGCGACACAGAAAAATACGAGTGCAATACTGACTGACCTAGAAAAAATGAAATTAGAAAAAAGTACAATTCAAGAGAAGTTGGATTTGACTATAAATGAAAATTCTTCACTTAAGGAAAGTATTTCTCAGTTGAATACTGCTATTGATCACATAAGGCAGAAAGAGGAAAACTTGGTAAGTCAAATCAACGACTTAAATAATGCTAGACAGGCAAAAATTAATAATGAAATGTTACTTCAGCAAACTATTCAGGAATTAAATGAAAAAATAGTAAAGCAAGAAAAATTGGAGACGCAAATCGGTGAACTTAAAGAAGAGAATGATATGTTAATGCAAAAGAAACTTCAACTAGAAACTGAGCTGACCTCCACTGACAGCAAAATTTTGCAAATGGAGGAAGAATTCGAAAAATTAATATCTAATGTAAGTGAAAAAGACAATCTAATAGACATTCTCAATTCTACGATCACAGATAATAACACAAAAATAACGAATTTAACTAAACATATATCTGAATTAGAAAACAGTGTAATGACTAAAACGAATGAAATCACCAATTTACAAAAATCGCTTACTGTGGTGAATCACGCGTTAAATCAAGCTAGTCAGCAATCAAATCAAAATCACGAAGCTATTCTACTAGAGAAAGAAGCAATGACCCAACAGCTTATAGAACTGAATATTGAAGTTAAAAACAAAACCGAGCTACTTTCGACATTAAACAATACAATCGTGGAGCTCGAGAAAAATTATACGCAACTAAAAACATCAGCTGATGAGAAGGATAAGGAAATTAAAGAGCTACGTCAAAGTATGGTAGAACTTAGCGATAAACTAAAGAATGCTGACCATACCACTAATGCCGATGATTACTCCATATTGCTTAAAGAAAAAGAGGACATACAAAGCCAAGTCGTAGATCTTCAAAATAATATTACAGCCAAGCAAGAAGAACTCAACGAAATCAAAGTAAAATGCGACCAAATGGAGAGATCTTGTATAGAGTACAAAACTATATTAGACAATACAATGGTTGAGAAAACGGAGTTAATAAATTTAGTGAATTTAAAACACAATGAAAGTTTGCAGTACCACAATGAAATTCAGAGGCTGAATCATGTAATATTAGAACAGAATAACGAATTGAAAAGGATATTTGATGAAAAGAACCAGCAAATGCAAAATAACGAAACGTGCCCGATTTGTGAGAATCTAAGAATGACTCTACGTGAAAAAGATGAAATAATAAAGACACTTAATCAGAATAACAGCGTCTTTGAAAAGAATAAGGCTGATTTGTTGAATGCAAATGAAAGCTTGCGGATGTTAACGGGGAAATGCGAAGGTTTAGAGAGAAATCTTGAAATACAGTTGGAGTCGGTTAAGAAATTGACAGCAGAAAAGATACAGGTAAGTTTATACATCTCTTTAAATACCGAATATAGGAAATCTTATTTTAAAACTTCGACATTCACTCAAGTTTAAAATAGGTATTCCTATAAATATACATTTAATTTGACGTACAATACTGTAGAAGTAGTCGTTCAAATGCGGCTTCCCAGACTACTGGAAAATTCGTCGCGAAATTCTAATATTAGAAATACTTTCCAATCACAATCATATTAATTGAGATATCTTAAATCTAAATACATCAGCGCCTCTATAGTAGCTATTAGAAACTTTGCTCCAAATAGGGCATCAGGGCCTGTAACGATCTGTACTGTAGTGAATAATGTTTGGCCATTGGGAAAACTCAGACCCCTATCGAAATACAGACCTGGACTTGAAGTGTCAATCGATTACCGTGTTAAATAATTGACATGTTTATAGATATCCATTAATGTGAAACTTTAACAGTCATTGTCGAATGTCAAAATACAAACCGAAGCTAAATGAGAGAACAAATACGATGGGCCGTCTGCCTGTTTGCCAGTTAAAGACAATAAAAGCCGATCTTTCTAACATCATCAACAACATCGTACAAATTTTAAAGTTTCGAAATTTTAATATCACTTTTATTACTTTCCAGTTGTCAGAACAGCATGAGAACGCGACTCGCGAGTTGGAACGATTACGTCATCACCTGGTCGAAACGGAAGAGAACTACACCCAGGAGCTGATGACGTCAGAGCAGAAGCTCACAGAGTGCCAAGCGCGGTTGCAGCACGTGGAAGACCGGGCCAAGCAGAGCAGCACCGTCTATACGAGTAACAGGTAAGCTATATGGACAGATAAGAATTCATCACCATCGTTTAACTTCACTCCGACATGGTCAAGCTCATCTAAGTATCTTGTCAGTCTTCTTAGCTGGGCTAGGGGCAGCGTACCGACAGCAAAAACTCCCAGTAGCTCAGTAGCTCGATCACACACTACATAAGGACTGGTTGAACCGCTTTAACTGCTCCGTTGCTCATTTTAAGCAATCAGCGAAAAGTCAACGTGGGCGCGTTTAGCGAACCTGCTCGCAGGTTTGTACCTAAGCCCCTATCTGGTTCGATTCCTACCCAAGAGTCAGTAGTCAGGACTAGGTGGGGGGAGGCAGGTGATACAAAAATCACCGTTATGTTAACCCTCCGACGTCCTCTGTTGAATGTAGACTCCTTCAAAGACACGGAACAAGGAACGGTCGCACACTTTTTACTTTTTACCTACATCGAGCAGCGACCATGACCATCTTGTGGGGGCCGACCCACGTGGCGTTCCTCGTTTCGTAGTCCCCATTCGAGAACCTGTCCTACTTTGGGTATGGGTTCATTTCATTGAATATTGCTAACTATATCTGTGTCCACTGCTAGACATATGCCTCTTGCATGGATTTCCTCTTAGTTCTTGATGTCGCGATTCTACTACAGGTCGGCCCTGCCGTCTCTTTGATGTCGTCCGGCCATTTGGCTTGCGGTCTTCGCTTCTGCCACCCGTTCGAGGTCTCCAGTGTAGAGCTCGCTGGCTTCATCTGTTATCGCCCTCTTTAGGGCGTCCTTTGGGGCGTTTAGGGCATTATTGATAACTAAACCCTTGTCGTTCCAGCATCCGCGCGAACCAGGAGGTGGAGACGCTACGCAACCAGATTAGACTGCTGGAGAAGCAGCGCTCGGACGTGCAGGCGCGGCTCGGTGACGCGGAGGACGCGCGCGGCCGCGCCGAAGCCGCGCTCACCAACTTGCAACTGGTGTTGGAGCAGTTCCAAATGGGTGAGTAGGTTATAGGCGACACTGCACATTTGAAGATCTCACGCGGGCCACACGACATGGTCACACACGGACTTAAGTAATCTTTTTTCTCGAGCGCTGTCGTCCTGGGGGAGGGGAACTCCTTCAATGCCTTCCTCATGACCTTGACTACTTTTCTTGAGTCACTACGCTCAACAACGCGCCGGTTCTCTAGAACCTTTCACACGCGTACAATAGGGATCTGGAATGAACTTCCTGCTAAGATTCTGCCACTGCGCGGCACTTTATAGTGGCGGTGGTTCGTCCCAGTCGGACGAACCACCGCCACTATAAAGTGCCTGTTTAAGGCAATAAAAAAAAAACTAGTAGTTCGCAGTGAGCGGTGACATCGCGTCCCATAACTATACCGTCTGAAGTCTGAAGAAGCCTTGAACCAAATTTCGAAATTAGGAAGAAGGTATCGCCCCTAGAGGAAATCAACGGCATTACCTTAAATTCTTCTCATGGTTTCTCCATAACCCCTGCAACAGTGCAGCTTATCTTGGAACTTAAAAAGTTTTATTAGTCTCAATTAAACTTTTTCAGGAATAAAAAAAAAATGTGTTTTGCGTTACAGACAAAGAGCGCGACATCCACACAGCCACTGAAAAAATAAGAAACAAAATTGAGGATCTGAAAAAAGAAAATGGCGGCTTACAGAAAGAGATAGAACGACTCAACTTGAAACTCCAGGAGGCTCTTGCTGGTCTTCAGGCTGCCACTAGACTTGGAGATCAGTTGGAGACCAAAACGGCACTAATCAATGATTTGAAGGAACAAGGTACAGTAATTTTGGCTCGGGTTTGTATTATATTTAAATTTGTAATTAATAATTGATTAATTCTGGTTGACTTTAGGAATTTTGTAGTTACGTTATTGTATTTGAAGTTGTAGTTTTCTAGATAGATTGTGTTTAAATTGTTTTTAAAGTAGTCGTTTATGATTGGGCGTTTTACTGTCAAGAATATTCAATATTGGGTTGGTTTTAATAGTTCAGATCTAAAACAATGTTTGTTTATCTGCCAAGTCGAGCAAAACAAAGGCACGGCCATACCAGCCCTTTCTCGAAGCCATTCAGGCCATTTTCATATAATTGACACAAGAACATTTTCATAGAATTGAATTGATCTTATTGTTTATACTTGATAACTAGTTAAGATCCATAACAAAATGTAGCTTCTGAAAGGTCGCAAGGGAGTGATGGCCAGGATAATCGCAAATCTTTGTACAATCGAACACACTGTTAACTGTACATTTGTAAACGAGTGTCAACTTTATTACAACGTGTTAAAGCCTATGATGGCTGGGCCGTTAAGAGTGGCTTCGTTTGTACGAGAAAAGAAGACACTAAAGCACCCAATCTTTTTAAATTATCTAAACTGTATGTAAACTAGTGCTATGTATCACCAATTTTAATCTATAGATCCCAAACATCAGGTAGTTTCGGTAGAGCGCCGCCCGGCTAAATATCAGCTGGTAATTCTGGGGTCGTTACACCCAGAGTGCCAGGTGGTATGATGCTGGGCAGCGAAACTGCGGATACATTGACAGTTGACACATGTCAGTAAGTTCGGTGTGCTTGTGTCCTAGGCCTCAAAATACCGGTATTTTTAGTATAGCTATTACCGGGATCACGGAAATGCTTATACCTAAAATGCTGGTGTTGAAAGACCTCTGATGTGTCCACTGTGCAGTCCAAATACCTGTTTCTGGAAAGTAAAACTGTAGTAGCTTGTAAATTTGGGGGGCTTTTAGGAGCGACAAGTGAGTTAGATCAAATCTCGAACATTTCAAAGTTAGTTTGCTTTGATATTAGCTGGAGTTCCTAAATCAAGGCGTTTTTCTAAAGATCCTTGCTTAAGAATCAGTTCTGATGTCACTTTGTCCAATGTTACTTATGTCGTAGAATAACTTAATTTTGACTTGGTAAGTAAGTTGGACGGGACGGAGTGACAGGGCAAATAGATTTTGTGATTCATGTTATATGCAGTATAATTAGAATATAATTTTACACTCACTTTACAAAAGATAAAGTTTCTTCCTTTGTGGTCAAAATAGCGCTTTTCATAAGCTGAAACACTGATTATCTCCAGTCTTAATACAAAATACCTTTACAGTAACAGGTGCCCATTTTGAGTTCGTTTGCAAAGTGTGTCTATGAATGTTAGTGTGCAGTGTTACAATTGCGCTAAGCATAACTTTATAATTGTATTTTCAGTTTGTTAATCGCAAAGTATGTTTGTCAATTTGCACTTTTATTAGTCGATAATAATCACTTGGTTTCCTGCTTTTTATGATAGTTTTAGCAGTATTTTGACTGTTGCTTTAATATTGATCAAAAGCGTTGATTTGCACTCTTGGTGAGACTAGAATCATAAAACACTGTTATCTCTTCTCACCAAGATTGTCAATTGTCACCTATTTTGTTAATACATTGTATAGTATTATAACAGTAAGAAATCTCAATACAAACAGCAAGCTTCCGCCTTCTTCGGTCTAATCTCATTTGGTAACTGTGAGGCTTGATCACGACGCGCCCGCGCGCCTGCCGGCCTGACTGTCACAATGACGTCTGTCACATTGACACTTGTCACACTGGCAACTGTGGCCACTGACAGTTCCGACAGGACGCGCGTGGTGGCGTTCTACTCAGATTACCGTATGGGATTTGATCGAGGAATTTGGCTTTTCGTCGTGATGTCCTTTTCTTTTTTTTATTGCTTATAATTTCGTCGTGAAATCGAGCTCCACATTTAACTCATAATCGAACTTTTTTTATTTCCCGCCCATTGAGGCTTATTGTTTTAATTTTTTTATATTTAATGTTTGTGGCTCGGTTTGACATGTCAATAATATTGTATGTTATTTGACATATGCGTCTGTTGCATCCAAGTTTTCATCGCACATTGTTATTTTTGCTTTAAGCACACATTTATGTTGTGTGTTTGTTTTATGTTCCCTAACGCTGGAAACGTTAATCAATTTAAATCAACATTTTACTCAGAAAACTAACGTGAGATCATCAAACACTAAATTAAAAATGGATCACTCAAAACATCTCGAATAATGTCGAGTGAAAGTCTCGTCTTATTACAACGTGAGTGATCCGTTTTTAATGCAATTAAATCAATATTCTTATGCATTTAACCTTTTTTCTTTGCTAAATCATGAGTGGCTCCAACGGATACTAAATTTAGTCGGAATGTTTCCAACGTTAGACTTGGCCGATACTTTATAAAAGTGACATATCATAAAGTCGTCAGAAAGTGACAGTTTACATGCAGAACTTAATATAAGGCATTTGTTATATACACATCTGTCACCGTAAATTATTGTCACTTTTATGAATTAAAGTCATTCGTTTTGCCATGTTGTTTTGAAGCCAGTAGAAGACTGCTAGAAGATGCTGCATTGTCCCTGAGTATTACTTCAGGTACTGGTGGATTTAGAAAAACGGGGGGTGGCTGACACCGGACATAACCGGTTTGTGTACGGACCAACGTAATCTACACCACTTTTGTGAAATGCCTGAATTTACTTGGCAATTTCCATAAACCTTTTCACACAGGTTATTTAAAAGAAAATGCTTCTAGTTATAATGTGATCAGGTTATGTTTTGAAGTGCTACAAGAAATAAAAGACAACATCAATGTAAGATGATCGGTGTAAAATTTTTGGTCAACATGTTTTATAGTATTTTGGTGTATTTGTTGAAATCCGGTATACACAAGCATGGTGCGGTGTTCTGGTGTCCGTCCGTCCCTCTCCCAGTCACTGAATAATACTTTGAGATCGTGCTAGCCCATCGTCGAGCCGCGAATGAAGAGCTTGGTAAGAGTAGACTACGTTATTTTACTTGATTAATTTTTTTTATTTTTGTAGTTTAGATTCTTTTATTGTCGATTTATAATTGTGTATCTAGTTATTGTACTACTTTTAGTGTTATATTTAGGGCGTGCAGTACCGGGAAATTTTAGTATGGCAGTACCGGGAATTCTCGGTGCTGCTATATTAAAATTTTCCGGTACTGCACGCCCTAATTGTATTTATCTTGTTTTTTTTTTAGTGACGAACATGTTTTTTTTTTTAATTTAAAATATTATTGGATTAAATTTGAACAATGCTTAGTCAGCTACGAACATTAAATTTTACCACAATAGTCTTAGGCTGGTTTCTTGTTAATCGTACTCGTATTGCCCACAAGTACAAAGTTCTTCCGACTTTCCAAAAAATAAGGGTCTTTAAATACTATCTGTAAATGGAAATACACGCGATTTAGTCGCGGCCATTATTGAAATATAATATATAAATATATTATGATTTGTGTAAGATGCCCCCTAATATTTATTTAAATTGAAAAATAAAATTCAGGTAATTTAGCGCATATGTGTTAGTTACAAATGTCTCAGAATTATGTTAGTAAATACATTCAAGTCAACCAATTATACTCCAATTACATAATACAGTGAAACCTGGATAACATTATAAATCTGTGCCTATGTTAATAGTCATCTTACTGTACCCACAGTGAGAACTTTGCAGACGTCAGTAGGGGCGGCGGAGGAGCGCTACTACAGCGCCATCTCCAACCAACAGGACAAGGTCGACAAGAACCTCGTCAAGAACCTCCTCCTCAACTACGTCCTCGCCGGGAACACCAACAAGTGAGTAGTCACCACACTGTACCCACGGTGACAACCCTGCAGACGGCGGGGGAGCGCTACTACAGCGCCATCTCCAACCAACAGGACAAGGTCGGCAATATAATATGTGGAGTCGGGATGGGTTATCACTTTATCTTTCTTTGACTACGGAACCCTAAAGAGTAAGTTTGTATGTATGTAAACACTTTATTGCACATAAAATCATACTGAAGCATTAAGTAGAAGAAGAAGCAGCAAGTATTAGCCTATTTAGCTTTAGACTACCTTTACACTCAGCGTGGGCCGGCTAGCGACCTTTTTTTTTTCTTTATTTTTTTTGTTTTAGGTTTGAAGTACAAAACTAGGGTGGTAATACAAAGAAAGGCCGAGATCGCAGACATAAATATCCGATCGAGGGCTTTCTTTATTACCTCCCGTGTTGTGTACATCATTTTATGTCTACACTTGGCTACACTTTAGAGCCAGGTGTGGCATAATAGTTATTTATGTGACTGGTGCACAATGAGAGGCATTAAAAGACGAGTATGGCTTTAATATGAAACTCGCCTTCGGCTCTTTTCATAATGAGATCACACGAGTGTTTTAATGCCTAATTATGTGCAGTCGCATACATAATTTTATCTACATGTATATCATAAGTTTTCTACAATATGAACGAATGGTACTATTAACTTATTTGTAGGTATAAAACCTAAGTTTAAATAAAACACAAATAAAAACTTTATTTATTATGCTTTATTTTATAACTTCACTCTGTAAGGTGCATTAAGAAAATTAAAGTATCGGTTATCGATACTTTAATGTAAACATTAAGATACAGTGTGCTTTAATGAAAACATTAAGATGCAACCACAGGTACGGATTTCTTAATATAGGCCATTTGCTTATCGTTCCTGAACATATTGTAGGGAAATTATGATATGGATGTAGATAAATAAATTTATTTTGATGATTGTTCCTAGAACTCAAGTGTTGCGAGTGATGTCGACAGTGCTGGACTGCAACCAGCAGGAGTGCCGGCGGCTCGGCCTGGAGAAGGCGCCGCCCGGCGACGGCCTGGCCGCAGAGTTCGTCAAGTTCCTCCAGGTTAGGGTTGCCAACCGTACTATAAAATATAGTATTGTACTATAGTTTGACTTTGTGTACTATACAGGGTGTTTGGCAGATGGATGGACAAACTTACACAGGGGATAAGTGGGACCATTTGCTATGTGGTCCACCAAAAAAAATTTTTTATTAGGCCCTATGGTTTTTTTAAGACTCTAGTATCAGTTTAGATAAAAATAAAATAAAGATAAAGTCCGTTTCATCATTTTTGAAAAAGTTATGGAGGTTTTAAGTTTCGAAAACGGAATATTTTTAAATAATAAAAAAAAATGTAAAAAAATCATAGGGCCCAGGTGAAAGTTTTGAGGTGGGCCACGTAGCAAATGGTCCTACCTATCCCCTGTCAAATCAAATCAAATCATTTATTTTGCAAGAACATACACAATTAGTTTTTTTTTACATGTCAGTCATTAAATATAATTACATGTATGCATGTTCCGCCACAGTAAGGCATGCAAATCTTACAGATACCTATTTAGGTTCAAAGATCTTTATTTCTCATAAGAATATAAATTCACTTATATGAGACATACTTTAAATTACAATTTTCTAAATCGGTGAGCGTACAACAATAAATATTTTATAATCTTAAACAATATACATACTTATAAATACTGACACTTTTCGGGTAGATAAATACTTAGTGCAGTCCAGCTCGTACCATCGAGTAAACAGTTTACTGTACATTTGTAAACGAATGTCAACTTTACTGCAGCTACTATTTAAACAATACATTATTTATTTATTATCATTAATAAGAATAACAATCAGAGATTCATTTGTAATGTCAGTCAATTGTTTAAATATTAACCATATAATCTTTGGAAAAATTCGCTTATCGAGTAAAAAGGTCTTATGAGCAAATACGATTTCAATTGTTTTGAAAATTCATTTAAGTTATTACATTGTTTGATGTCGCTATTTAGAAAATTGTAAATTTTTATTCCATTATATTCAAGGCTTCTTCTAAAATTAACGTAATTATTATACTTAGGCAACTCAATATCTGCAATGTTTCTCAACGCATGTCTCCTATTTTGAGATATAAACCTGTATTTAGACTTGTTTCTATAAACATAAAGGCTAGTTAAGTAAATATAAAGTGAAATTACTGTCATTATCTTATGTTTTACGAACAATTTGTCCATCCATCTGCCAAACACCCTGTATACTGTTGAAGAAATATATAGTACGCAAAAATACTATATTTCGACCAGTGCTTACAAATGGGGCCGATATTACTCAATATACGAAGATTTTTCTTTAAATGTCATCTATGGACATTTTGTTAGAAACGGGCTTTCTCAGCTCATATAGTTGCCCCACCCAATTGGAAATGTAGATGGAATGTTAGTAATCAATTAATTTACACTCTTCAAAGACCTTTTTCTTCAAAGTATCCTATATTTTCTCTTCAGTGTACTATATTTTTTAAGCCTTGGACTGGAAAATACCATATTTGTCCAAGAAAAAGTTGGCCAACCTACTCCAGGTATTGTCCATTTATGACTTGCCCCGGGTTCCGAATATCCCGGATTAAATGTAGACCACGGTCGGGGTCAGTTATAGTAGATTGTGTCACAAGGGAGCAAAATGATGTATTTACGGCGAGGGCGTATATTGAATCCTGAACGAAGCGAAGGATTGTGCAATAGAAGTATAATCCGGAGCGTAGTGAGGGATTCAAGTGTTAACGCCCGTGGTGAAAATAATTTTGCTACCTTGTGACACATATTATTTTTCACACCGACTATGAGGAAAATTCAAATACAAACGCTACCTACCAAAATACATTTTCAATTTCAATTTTCAATTCATTTCATTTATTCTCATGTAGGTATACTAAGATACACTTATGTCCGTCAATACAATATACACTTATTATTATTACAGTTATATTAAATACATTAAATACTATTACAATTTTTCCAAACATCTTTATCTGTTATATAATCTGACACCTTATAGAAAGATTTGTGCGTCAATGTATCCTTAACTATTTTCTTAAATTTATGATTAGGAAGATCAGTTATTGGACTAGGGATTTTATTGTAAAAATGCACGGCTTGTCCAATAAATGACTTCCTAAATTTTGCAAGGCGTATCCGAGACACAGCCAGCTTTCCCTTATTTCTAGTATTGAAGGAATGTAAATCATAATTTTTCGGCATGCTTTCAAAGTGCTTTCTTGCGTACATAATCACTTCATAAATAAACAGTGATGGCAGTGTTATTATGTTGACTTCTCTAAATAAGTCTCTTAAGGATGTTCGTGGTTTTAAATTATAAATTGCTCGGACTGCTCGTTTTTGCAGAACAAATATGCTGTCTACGTTTGCGGCTCTTCCCCACAGCAAGATACCATAAGACATTAAGCTATGGAAATAGCTATAATATACTAGTTTAGCTGTGTCTACGTCAGTGATTTGCCTAATTTTTCTAACAGCATAGGCAGCAGAGCACAACCTACTACTTAAGGAAGCCAAATGCGAACCCCATTGTAATTTGGAATCAATAGTTAATCCAAGAAAGAGAGTGTTTTCTGAAAACTCCAAAACATGATCACCTAATATTAACTTAAGGTGAGATTTAGGTGTTGAGCGAGGACCCCAACTTGAAAAACGAATACATTTGGTCTTTTTTGGATTTAAAAGTAAATTATTTGTTGAAAACCAATGCAATGTTTTCTGTAAAACAGAATTAATAAATATGTCAGCTGACTGATCATTTCTTGGCACTTTAAATAAGAGAGACGTGTCATCCGCAAATAAAACCGTATTAGTTAGATCATTCAGCATGTAAGGTAAATCATTAATATAAGTCAAAAATAAAAAGGGACCTAGTATAGACCCTTGGGGTACTCCTATTTTGACTGCCATATCCTCTGACTTAGATCCATCAACATCAACACATTGAGTTCTGTTTGTTAAATATGTCCGAAGGACATCCAAGGCCTTTCCCCTAACACCATAGTGATTGAGCTTTGCCAACAATATCAGGTGATCCACACAATCGAAGGCCTTAGATAAATCGCAGAATACGCCAATAGCGTCATGCGAATCCTCCAAGGCATCAAATATATGTTTCACAAGACTTGTTGTGGCATCAGTTGTCGAACGGCCCTTAGTGAAACCAAATTGATGGCAATGTAAGATATTATTGGAATTAAAGTGGAACAAGACCTGATTCAGAATTACTTTTTCAAATACCTTGCTTAGAGCAGGTAGAACCGAGATGGGTCGAAAATTTGTCCGGTCTTTGGGGTCGCCAGATTTGAAAAGAGGAACTATTTTGCTACATTTCATAAGATCAGGGAAGGTACCACTATCAATGCACATATTGAAAATTAAACACAGGTCAGGAGCGATAACATCGATTACTGCATCAAGTAATTTCGTAGAGAGTCCAAATATATCTTTGGTGATCTTTAAATTCAGGGATTTATAAGTTTTTATTAAATAAACTTCATTGATGTGATGAAAATTAAAAGAATCGCCCTCAGGTACATTATTCCTTAAAAGATACTCAGCTTCTATACAACTCGAGTTAAGAGTCTTTGTTGTTTCAACCGGAATGTTTGCAAAAAAGTTTACAAATGAATTCGCTATGTCTTTATTATCTTCAAGTACTAAATCATTGACTATCAACTGCATTTTATTTCTGCATGCTTTAGTTTTACCTAGTTCCTCGTTTATAACCGCCCAAGTCGTTTTTATTTTATTGCTAGAAGATTTAACCCGATTACTAATATACATTGACTTGGCCTTCACGCACACTTTTTTAAACAGTTTAGAATATTGTTTAACAAATTCGGAAAAAGACTCGTCACAAAACACAGTTTTCAAATTATACAATTCATATAGATGGTCTCTGCTTACTCGAATACCTTGTGTAGCCCAATCATTAAAATGCAACTTTAATTTTGGTTTTGCTTTTCTTAAAGGAAACGTTTTTTCAAATACCTCTGTAATGTTATGGAAAAGGTTCGTGTAATAGTCATTGGCTGTTTGGTCTGATTTACAGCTGACAAAGGTTGAAGCGGTTTGTTTTTGTATTAAGGCGTTTCTAAAGCACTCTACTTTTTCACTAGTAACAGGTCTGTAGTCGTACGTTCGCGAAGGATTACATTCGCCTTGCACTTTGAAAGTGGCCATTTGGCCCATATGATCGGATCTTAAATAATTTATTATTTGCCTGGACGCACAATCAGAATTACAAAATATATTATCTATACACGTTCTGGAAGTAGCACTTATTCTGGTAGGGTCGTTAAACAGATGAAAAAGATTAAAACATTTAAATAACTGTATTAGTTTATTGCGCTCGGGAGTGTTCTTTAATAGATCCACATTAAAATCACCACATATTATTATATGTTTTTTACACCGAGTTGCAAGCCTTAATAGTTCCTCGGTAATGTTTTCAAAATGATCAAAACTACTCGCTGGCGGGCGATATACACAAATGATTAGACAATGCTTCATCTCAACACATGATAATTCGATTACTCGCTCTACTGAAAGGGCACAAATATCGGGTCTATTCTTGAAATCACTAGTTTTTTTTATAAGAATCAGTGTGCCACCTCTTATTGCGGACTTTCTGCAGAACGAACTTGCAATCTCATATTCACCAAAGTTAGAAATAATTTCAAAATCTCTTAGCCATGTCTCAGACAAACATATACAATCAACAGAATTTTTTTCTAAGAATAAATTGATTTCCAACTCTTTTCCAGGAAGACCTTGTATATTTTGATGCACTACTATCAAATCGTTAAGCTTCCTGGCAAGCAAAAATTTTTACAGCAATCAGATGTGTTCGGTTCTATCCTAATTAAGTTAGTCTTACTATTAAAACAGTCACTTTTTATTATATGAGCTAAGAGTCTGGCAATAACTTGCCTATCCTTTTGTGAGCTAGAAATGTAGTTATTACGTATTAACTTTAGGCTAGATACATATTTATTTAGATCAAACAAGTAAAAGCCAGCACTCTGTGCACTTGTCAAATTATATAACAGAGTATTTATTTCATACATTTCATAGGTATTACACTCCGGCACACATATATATGGCAATGTCGATATAATAATATTTTTTATTTTACATATTTCATACAGGTCTAGTAGACGCTGGAAACAATGTTTGACTTGTTCTTTGTTAATGTTTGAACAACTACTATTTCCTGACAAAAATATCAACGTTTTTCCCTTAAAAGCGATTAAATCGTGTGCTATAGCTTTATCTAAAAGATTTAAAATGTTTGCGCCGTGGTAGCAATAGTTGATAACTTTGGAATTGGGGCAATTTATTTTTAATAATTTTCCCAATCCTCTGCCCAATTCATCCGAAAAGACTATCACGTCTTCATCATCAGCACGGCATTTGGATTTAATATACCTATTTGATGTTTCATGTAAGATTGAAGGTTCCCGTTCCTGTTCCATGTATGTGTCTGTTTCGTTACATCTCGGCGGCGATAAATGTAGACTATAATCTGTCTTCGCTGTGTCCCCGTCAGGTAAGGATTTCAGTTGTTGAGTATTGTGGTGGCGTAACTCGATGTTTAATTCATTCAAGGCTCCAATATATCCTTTGATTTCTTCCTGAGCCGCGCTATACTTAATTGACACCGAATCCAAGTTTAACTGAAATTTTGTTACTTGCGCCTGAAGGTCATCTATGTCATGTTTGTACTGGCTCTGCATTTCTCTAATGTTCTTTTTTAGGGTGATATTACGTTGTGTTAAACCCCTTAAGCTGAGTCGGTATTGAATACCACTTTTAAAATACTTGTTGTTCACACACAATGATTTTCGCTTATTCCTCTTGGAACTAGGCTTGATGAGGCTCGTTGAGGTACTGTTGGCGCCAGTCAAAGTGAGGTCTATTTTATACATAGGTTCATGCGGCTGTGTTTTGGTCACGACCAAATCACTATAAAGAGACATTGTCGCCTTACGCTCCAGGTCCTGGATGTGTTCATTCTGGTTTAATATACTCGTTTGGGCCTCGGCTAGCTCTTGTTCTAGGTCTGATATGCGCGAAAGGGATTTTTCATACTCTAAAGTATCCGTGCACTCCACAAATGCGTTAACCACTGCTTGTAAGTTATCGCGCTCGTCACAAATATCTTTTAAAGAGGCGTCACATTTTGCTAACTCACTTTTCAGAGTAGTATTGCGTTCCAAAACGTTTTTAATTTCAATTTCACTCTCCTCCCTTTCTTGCAATAACTTATTACATGTTTCTTTGTACTTCCGAAGCTCATTCAGAGCATTTCGTAGTTTATTTTCTGTGTCTTTACTACGTGTCAACATTGTTTTACCTTTACAGTTACTTTGTTTTATTAGAACGGTAAAGGGGAAAAAAGAAAAGAAAGACACTAATATCAAGAAAAAAAAAATAACAATAAAAAAAAAAACAAAAACAAAAAAGATGTCGCTGCACGGGGTTCGAACTCCGGTTCACCGCGTAATGCTCAGGTAATAGTACAGCGTCCAGACCACTGATCCATCGAGACGATATCTGTAGCGGCGAAAATTCGATACAGTGTCTACTAATTAATTATGAGTTCACTTTTACGCTGTTTAGTTCTACCGACCACAATAACGATTTATAAATTCACATTATTTCTTTATTTTGCGCTTTCCTTGGTTACCAGGACACTGTCGAACACTTATTATTTGCTTAGGGTCACTGTACAAGACACTATTTACACCGGTTTATAGCGATTTCACGATTTGTTTACATTTAAATTGTTCGTATTTAATTATTAAACATAATTATTAAAAATGAAAAGTTAAATTGTTAAATTTATAGTCTATTATTATTTTATTTTCATATTATATTTATGGCCCTCGCCTGCGGCTCGGACCGGAAACACCTGTAATCTGGGCCCTTCCTTATTATACCGTCCTCTGTGTGTAATATACTAATAAAGCTATCTATGGTATGGCATATTCTAAATGGGTTCAAACTAAAAATACCCTGTTATCATTGAACAGAAAAGTACCACTTTGATCCCTTTTATGAGGGAGCGAAATACTTTTTTCTGAATAGGAGGTGTGAAATAGTACATTACACAACTAGGGTGGTAATACAAAAAAAGGCCGAAATCACAGAAGTTTGCAGCCCGAGCTGCAAGCGAGGGACGTAAATATGCGATCGAGGCCTTTCTTTATTACCTCCCGTGTTGTGTACATCATTTTATGTCTTTTTCCGTAAATTCCTTTTTCCGCAGCGTGCGGAAAAAGTC
This sequence comes from Eudemis profundana, assembly GCA_947034925.1. NCBI lineage: Eukaryota > Metazoa > Arthropoda > Insecta > Lepidoptera > Tortricidae > Eudemis > Eudemis profundana. The sequence continues at coordinate 15,970,852 of OX344816.1, read as the reverse complement.
ACTTTATGGCCAGGTGTGGCATAAAAACTGTTTTAATGAACGGGTTTCACTTTGATCTCGCCTGAAAGAAAGACAAAGACAAGATAAGCAGGTTAATTCAAGTGGGTAATGGTTGCCAAAGCTCATTGAACCGCGATCCACCTAGCAAGAACATTAAAATTCAGGACTCGGCTTGTGGATGTCATGTCAAAATCTGCATTTTACTTGCTTGGTCGTCTAACTGCGAGTATTACATTACTAGCATTTACACGCGGCTTTGCCCGCGTTAATCCCATTATTATCCCAAGGGAACTTTTTACTGTGATATGTATGCTTCAATCCAGGACTTGATTTACGTGCATGCCAAATTTCAGCTCAATCCGTTTAGTTGTTACTGCGTTATTTAGTAACAAACCTCTAAATGAAATAAAAACAAACTTGAAGAATGCTACATCGATTTTGGCCCAGTTTACAGTTCTGCTGACGTACATGCTAGCATGTCACATTGATTCAAAGTGATACATAGTTAATAAGATTTGAAGTGTATTAAACTTCATATTTAGTATGTACATATTTAGTATTAGATACAAATGTTTGATAGTCCCTTTTGCCTGAGATACAGGGAATCCTAGTTCAGGCATAGGTTCAACTCTCTAATTGTATATCTTAGTCTTTAAATGTCATTGTTGTCTAATACGTTGTTTAATAAATGTATTATTATTAAACAGCTCACAAACTTTCACATTTATAATATTAGTGTGATTGTCATTTAATTTCAGGATGAAAGCAAACCGCGTGCCCCTCTACCGAGTATGATGGGTATCACAAGGAGCACGACGCCTAGCTCTAGGAAGAGCTCTACTATAGGTAATTACAGAACTTAATATTGTTTATGCCACACCTGGCCATAAAGTAATACGGAAAAAGCCGCTTTCTGGCCAAGTATAGACATAAAATGATGTACACAACACGGCAGACAATAAAGAAAGCCCTCGATCGCATATTTACGACCCTCGCTTTCAGCTCGGGCCGCAAACTTCTGCGATCTCGGCCTTTCTTTGTATTACCACCCTAGTTGTGTAATGACCAAAAAGTTTCTTTAAACTATAGCCTTGTGTTTATTTACTCACTCATTCATTTCATCCATTCACTTTTTGTAGCTTTGTGTGTAATTATCCACCTCAACTCTCGTGAAACTACCTATACCTAGGTAAGTATGATGGATATAGAGCAGGAGGGCATTTCTCCAGAAATATGTCTGCGACTCATTCATCTGTCTCCATACATTTAGTATGAAAAAGGGCCAGATGAATGAGGTGACCGCAGACATATTTCTGGAGAAATGCCCAAGAATCTGTCCGTAAAGCAGTTTCTTTGTTCCAGGCCCATCCCCCATCCCCACAGAACTCGGCCACAAGCGGAACCCCTCAACGGGCTCCAACAACCTCCTGTTCCAGAACATAGACAACGTGGAAACCACGTCGCAAGTCTCCATAGAGTCGGAACCCCGGCTTGCTGCTGCAGACCCTGGGGTCAATCAGACCAGGAACACCGAGGGGGCGATACTGAAGCATGTGTTAAAGGATATGCCTTGAGGGTTAGGGTTTAACCACCAGGACCTGCTTCGCGATATTTCTCCATCTCTCCCTGGGTAAATAACCAAAATTAGGAACCTATGTCCTAAAAATATTCTTGTTTACTTTATAGGGTTTACCCTTAGAGCGTTGACAATCGTTTCATCGACGTATCGTTTCATCGAAATATCATTTCATCGAAAGTAAATTTTCTCTGAAACCATTTTTTTCTTGAAATTAATACGAGGTGAATTTTTATTGACCGTTCAAATTTCGACAGTGGATTCTTAAGCGAAAAATAGAAAATACGTGTTTTTTCAGTCGGTATCTTCGTCGGGTCTTTCAGTACTAATATATTGAGAAACAGCAGTTGAAAGATATCCTAAAAAAACAGTAATCCTCAAATTACTAATTATTTTTTCGGACAACACATTTTATGGTGGAAATTTTACCTACATTTTTTCTTCAAAAATGGCATCTTTTATTGATACCTTATGCCTAGGCAAAATTTGTACGGTCAATAAAAAATCACCCTGTATGAAACAAACCTAACCTAATAGTGTTTACAGGTGACTCTTTAAAAAATCCTGAAAAGTTAACGGTTTCAGAGAAAAAAGTAGTCGACAAAATGAAAATTCGATGAAATGAAACATTCGATGAAACTTTTGTCGACGAAACAACATGCACCGATTTTTTAGACATACATAGAACCTTGTAATATTCAGCCAGCGATTTTTCCTATTCGTCAAATTTTATTTGGACGTAAGCGCGATCAAAACGACATTGAGTTTTCGACTTTATATTATTTTTAATGTGCAACAAAGTGCACAATACATAAATATAGACAATACGGGAACATATTTTGAGGTGTTCTAAATCTATGAATAATGAATGGCCAGTGTTCTAAAAACAATCCTATTCAGCGTGTATCTACTCAATACTGCTTATAAGTTTCTTTTTTATTACTAAATAATAATTGGTCTTAGGTTATTTATCAATGAAACGCCATTGTTTCAAACTTAAGAACAATGAATTCCCATTGTTTTTAGTTTGAAAACAGTGAAAAGTGTTGGTTGTTCAATATGTGAAGAGTAAAAAGGTGTAGTTCTTGTGAATTATAAAAAAGGTGCTTCGGGAAACATCAATCAACTGTCATAGATTTTTTTAGCAAATACTCGCAGGTTTTAATTACTTTCTGTTATGTTTCTTGAAATAACGTGTTAAAATCAGAATTCGTGATAAAATTTATGTAGGATATTTTCGTTGCAAATTTGAACGGGCAATTCTACGTAACGAATAATTAGGGGAAATGGCTCAAGGCAATAATTTGACATATTTAAAAGCCAGGTAAGATAAAGATATTAAAGCCAGGTTAGATAAATGTCTAGAAGTAAGATCGGAGGATAAAGTTGATTACTTTCGTAAAGTCTCATGAAAATATGCTGTAGTGTCAATAAGCTTTGATTACGACTAAATGCTCTAGAAAAGACTAATAAAATATTGAATTTGTGATGATAAAATTCTTTGATCGCTTACTATGTTACAGACGACTTGGGTGGGTTATAGAAGTTGCATTTTTATCAAAGAAATCGCTTAGAAAATCTTGGAATACATATATGCTTGCTACTTTTTTCTTCTACCTACTCGTATTGGGATGGAAAAAATTGACATTAAACTTCACAATGAAGAAAAAATAGATTTTTTTTAGACATGCTCAAAAATCCAAGCATCTAGAAAAAAAGGAAGAAGTTCTAATTCAGCTTGCAAGATATGACCGAAATAAACATACATACACACATTGCAAGTTAATAAAAAATAGTAAAATTACTGCTACATAAAATACGATATAAGTCGGAGGAGTTACTCATAATATTTTGTACTTTATTATGCAATTGTGTCATGCCCCATTTCACAATAGTACAAATTACAATTCTACTATATATTGTAAAAAAAAATTGAACTGTGGTATATAAAGATAAAGACTATCAATGCTCCGAAGTTGGGGGCTTGTGACGTCACGCCTAGATGAAAATTTTACCATGTTGTGAGTCGTGACGTCACGCGAAACTTCAAAACACTGTATCGTCGTATTTTTTTGTTTGTCAAACAAAAGAAAAAATATGTGTAAATTTTTTTAGTAATCATAGCTATTGTCCAATAGCTCATTTTACATGTAGAATTGTAGCTTGTGTTAAAAATATGTCAAATCATGGTGGTTATTTAAATTACTATAGTATTATTAATAAAAGTGCTTTTTCTACAAATGTAATTCCATTATCACAATTGTAATGAATCTGTATAAATATTTTTAGCATTTAATTAGTTTTGAGTTCAATTGTATAAAAATTAGTTCAAATAAATTTGATTTCTAAGTACTCTGTGTATATTTTAGTGCCTTATGGAATAGTTTTAGTGCTCATATGTGTGGTTTTTTTTAACATCAGTTTGCTTAATTTTATTTTCACTAAAGAGCAATGTATTAATTACTCATTAATTCAAATAAAATTAAATTTATCTTAAAATTTATTGTAAAATTTTAAGATGATTATTAGTTGTTCCAAATTTAATTTAGCTGTCCCACTGCACTTTTTTAGTTTCACTTTAGTTGGTAGTTTTATGAAATAATTGTACATTCTTCTGTTTCGCCTGTATTTTGTTCAAATTAGTTATTTGTATGCCTATATATCTATATCCCTTTAAATTGCTAAGTCCCATACAATAATGTAATGATACTTTAAAATTTTAATTTTATGTCATAACAAAATTCGTAATTTCAATACTTATTGAGTTTTTTTAATAAAACAAAAAATGTTGGATATGGTTAAGGCTGGTAATACACGTCAGACTTTTCCATACGATGATCGGGTTCGATATTCTGGGTTTATTTATACTCCGAATGTTTTCGATCGAAGTTCGTATTCTGCCGTCCTATTCACTCAAATATTCTATAGCCAGCGAGTAAGAGAGACGACACGATACGACCTTCGATATCGAATATCGGAAGGCGCTCATATCATACCGGGTGTGGCCTGTAATAGGAGCAAATAATTAAAACGTAGATTCTACTCGAACAATAAAACTTTTGTCCAAAAACTTTTAAAATAATGTTGTCTTGAGATTTCCTTTTCATACAAATTAAATAGTAATTTTAATGTTATTAAATATCAGTCTGATTGACGTCGCTTGTCACGCTACAATCGTAAAAGTATTCGCAATACATTGCTGTTTCAAAATAACTTTGACTTTAATACTAAAAAACAAAAAAAGTTATTTTTAAATGTGGCTGAACAAAATATGTTGTTCAGTTTGAGGAGTACAACCGATATTTTAATTATTTCCTCCTTTACAGGTAGGGTCTTTGTCGGGAGTCTGGAGGACATAAAAAAATCGGGAGAATCCCGCCAATTCCCGACCATCTGGCAACCCTATTCACAGGCCACACGTTGTATAATTACATCCGATTCTTCTAATAGTCAGTTCGGAAGTTTACTGAGTGCCACGAACACCTTCCGATTGTCGCTGTACATTGTTAGTTGGGCGTTTTCCAAAATAAATACCGGGATGGCTACTTTCTCAAAATATGGACTTTTGAGGTTTTTTTTGGCTCAGAATCGTTAGTACTTTCGAACCTTATACGTAAAAAAAGTGCCCCAATTTTTTTTCCCATTACGTCACTATTTTGGATTATGTTTGTATGAACGTGACGTAGTGGAAAGAAAAAAATCCATACAAATTTGGGACACTTTTTTTACGTATAAGGTTCGAATGTACTAACGATTCTGAGCCAGAAAAACCTCAAAAGTCCATATTTTGAAAAAGTAGCTACCCCGGGATTTATTTTGGAAAACGCTCAGTTCCGACTATCGTATGGAAAAAGTCTGACGCGCATTTCCAGCGTTATAGTTAGGCCTTTTGGTTAATCGATTTCGCACGTTACCACGAAGGTAATAAAAGTCAAAATTAATTTTAATAAATATGTACCTACCAGTGCATGAAACGTCTGGTTATAATAATGTAAATTTAATTTGTGAATATGTTAATATCGGTATTAATTAATTATATTGGTTTATCGCAGTAATATATGAATGCGTCCAGATAATCTTTTGTTTTAATTACTTATCCAATTGATCATATTTACTGAATTCCTTAAAACCTTCGTTGTGCCTCTATAAGTGGTGACTTATAGGGAACGTGCACAACGAAGGTGCTGCCACCTGGTGCCGCCAATCCGAATCTTGTACTTCATCATGCTGGGGCCACATTAACGAGAAACGCCCTTATTATCGCGATGAAGGACGATTGACGTTAGTGTAGCCACGAATTATACTTGACATTGACATTTATAGGGAACGCGCACGACGAAGGTGCTGCCAACTGGTGCCGCTAATCTAAATCAAGTACCCTCTCATGCTGGGGCAACATTGACGGAACCGCCGTTAATTTATCGCGATGAAGGACGATTAACGTCAGTGTAGCTACGACTTAGTATATTTGACATTGACACTTAGATATTGTCATTGACTTTGGCAGCTTGATTTGACAGGAGTGATAGTTTCCTTCATTGTCCACCCGTGTCTCTTTTGTCGTTTAGTGCTGCCACCATAGTTCGTGTACGTTCCCTATAACCAGTTTTTTTTTCAGGCCTGATAAGTTTCCTTTACTGTCCGCGTGGTGTCTCTTATCGATTTAGTGCTCATTTTGCATTAGAAAGATCGTGTACCTATTATTCGTGACGTGATTTCAAGAAAAACTCTCTTGTAATCGGAAAATTTGTTATCTTAAGAGGAAACAGGAGGGCAGTTTTTCCATACAAACGTAGTCCCCTGTTTCCTCCCTGGATAATGCCAGTAGAGCAATCATTTTTTGTCCAAAAATCTATGGCTACTATTGATATGTTCCTATGTTTTCCTTTTTACGATAAATTGATTCTCAAAAGAGATATTAAACTTCAAAAACCTAAAAAAAATGCCAGATTTTCCACTGTGTTCACACATCCAGAAAACAAATTTGACTAGATTATTAAGAAAAAGGAAAACATAGGAACACGGCCAAATCCTTTCTTTAATGTTTAATGAAAAAATTAGCTAAATAGGTTAAGTTTTGGGGAAGAAATCAGGGGACTACGAAACGTTGTTTTCATGAAATTTTAAAAGGTATTTTCGGTCCAAGCTGCAGTTGTCTCTATCTCGCTCTGCGCCGGAGAGGCGGGCAGTGCGGGACAGCGACACATTTTACAATACCTAATTTTCAATTCTCTCCACCTTACTGTTTCCTCTTAACTCGTAAAAATATACTGAAATAAGTGAACTTAGTTCAATATTGCCCTCTGATATCCTAGGAAAACGAAGAAACGTGGGCAAATATAGTAGTTAAAATTCTAATTTAATATGAAACGAGGCATACAACAGAAAACAAAGGTGAAAAACTTATTAGCCCTGAAAAATTGTCATACTATAGTTATACTGGTTATAAATATCAATGTCATTTTTTTATAACCTGACATAGGTACTTTCAAGTCTTACTGACTGTTGCAAAAATCGGACCAGGTGGGGGCCGTGGTGTTCCCTGGGGTCGAACTAATATAGGGGGTCGGACTAATATAGGGGGTCGAAGCGCCTGGGATCGAACCAGGTCGCTTGGCAATGTCAATGTCAAGTATAGTATTCTGGCTACACTAACGCTATTTGTCTTTCGCATCGCATTAGGAATAAACCGAATAAAGTTCATCCTCACTTTGTAGATGCCTGGCATCCCATAAAGGGAATTTCGGGAAAACGTGTACAAATACGTAGTATTTATAGTTATCATAAGGGCTCGTCCAGAAACCATGTGATCAAATATGGCCTATTTTTGACCCCCCCCCCCCAACCCCCTTGGTGATATTCGGTGATTGTAATTATGACGGTGATTGTATCATAGACGATCACATGATTTTTGGACGAGCTCTAAGTGATAACAGATGTCCCGCCATGTTCTCATTGTTCAAAGTTTAGTTTATATTTAAATCAATAGAGAAAGTGACCTGTCACCTGTCTTTTCTTTTGTCATCTTTAAGTTTGTCTCTTGATAAATTATAGTTTCTCTACTCGACGCTAGATGTAGTGTATCCCTCAGCAGGTCGAGTCTAGAACGCGCTGTTTTTCTGAATTTCATAAAATGTTTAGCGACGTTATGTTATACCAATAAACCGGTCGGGACGAACAGTTCAACATGCGAAAAGAAAATTATCTGCAAGGAAAAGAAGCTAGGGATTGCAATCCGCCGGAACGGATCTGGCGGTTTTTGGTAGCTACAGGATCCGGTGACACCGGATCCGGACCATTTGTTCAACATACGAAAAGAAAATTATCTGCAAGGAAAAGAAGCTAGGGATTGTAATCCGCCGGACCGGATCTGGCGGTTTTTGGTAGCTAACGGATCCGGTTACACCAGATCCGGACCATTTGTTCAACATACGAAAAGAAAATTATCTGCAAGGAAAAGAAAGAAGCGTTTGTGAAAGTAATCTAACAAATCGTAAACAGGGCACTCAAAGGCCGTCAGGGTAGTTCTCTGCGACTAAACAGTCGCACCAATCGCATCATTACCATCGCCACATTATAGATGAGCTCCGTATAAACTATGGAGTCGTTTTTGGTTATCTTGTAGAAGTCGCGTGCCTCTGCTATTTTTATCATAATGATCCTGATTGCTTTTATAAAACCGCCAATAATAGTGGCGATGGTAATGAAAAAAAAATCGCGGTATAAAATCGCAGAGAACTACCCGTCAACGTATAGGCAACGCCTGGATTATTCTTCAGAAATATGTCTGCGACTTATTCCTCTGTCTCCATACATTTAGTATGAAAAAGAGCCAGAGGAATAAGGTAACCGCAGACATATTTCTGAAGAATAACCCGCCTCTGGTGTTGCAGATATCCATGAGCTACAATGTCTGCTTTCCATCAGGTGACTCGTTTGCAACTTATTGCATGAAAAACCGGCCAAATGCAAATCGAATTCACACACGAAGGTTTTCTTTACGGCCGAGCGAAAACCACGTTTCTTGTATGGGGACCTCCTTTTATTTTTTTATAACTAGCTGTCCCGGCGAACTTCGTTACGCCTTAGATTTTTTTTATGTTTTAATTGTTATTCGGGGCAGAGACAAACAAAAAAAAAACAAAAATCATAAATTGGTCCTCCCGTTCTCGACTTATAAATGGTGTAACTAACACGGATTTGTTTTTGTTTGCTAGAGAATAGGTTCCCAAACTTGTCCCTTGGAAGAAATTGGGCGGCGTTGACGGTATCCAGCGGGGCGTTGTCGCTTTTGAAAAACAAAACTTAAATCACAATATCAACTACAAGACAAACTATTCCGAGCGATGGTACTATGGTACTAATTTTTTTTCACACCAATGTGCTTGTTTTTGTCTGGGGGCCGCTGAAATATTTTATCATGCCTAAGTGGGCGGCCAGTCAAAAAAGTTTGGGAACCTATGCTGCCGCCATAACGCAAAAGGGCACTAAGTACCAACTTTTTTTTCGATACATATTCGGAATCAGCGAAATTTACTGATTCCGAATATGTAATAATCTTGGTATCGAAAAAAAAAGTTAGATGTGCCCTTTTCCGTTATGGCGGCAGCATGTGCTAGAGCTGGGAGCTGGGAGGTACAGGAGTGGCTGACTCCGCGACATCACCGCGCGGCCTTGAGGCCCCTGCGACCTGCGACCAGAAAGAGCACGCGTTATGGGATAGAGAGAGACGGTCGCATCCGGTGTGTTCCGTCCGATGATTGGACTCGAACGACAATTTTGTTAGAAAGAGGGAGACTTCTGTACATAGTACTATTACTTATTATGTGGTGCGGCTAATACACTCGCGGTCAAAGAATTCGGGTCACCGTAATTTAACTAATAGAAAGAGGTGTTTTTCAATATTTGCCACTTGTTTCATTTACATAATATCCTATTCTTCAATACCTGGCTGTATTAGCAATATCCGCTAACCCATCATAAAAATATTATTATGTTCTAAAAATGGTGATTTTTGCGATATTTCACTCCGTTAACGTCATTATTTTACATGGGTTTTTACGAGTTCGATGTAAACATGAAATTGCTACTCTTTTCGGTGCTTTTGCAGATAATATCTAAAATTAATTAAAGATCAAAGCGGGATTCAATAATTTTACAATTCTGGAGTATTTTAGAAAATACGGCGGTATTTCACCGAGTGTATAAAAGTGGCAGTTCTGTAAAAGGGAGGCGGCCGGCGCTCGGTGCAAGAGGTGATTAATGCAAAGGCGCGGCGCGGGCGGCGCATCCAATCACTTTGTGTCTGCGACTTACATCACACGACCTTTTTACCACACGTTGGTTGTTCGTGAAGACAAGGGTAGGTACGCTTTACAGAAGCTCCTAGAAGCCTTCGGCATAACATTGTATAACTAGGATTCTTTGTTACTAATCATTATATTAATTTTGAAATAAATTATTTGATTTGATTAACAGCAGTAATTTTTACCCGGCTGCGGCGAAGCCCAAAGGAGGGTAATGTGTTTGACCTGTATGTATGTATGTCCGTTCCTGTGTCCGCTCGTAACTACTCAACGGCACAACCGATTTTGATAAATGATACATCATTGGATTCGTCTTGATGGCGCGAGTGTCACTGGGTATGAAGTTCGTTAAAATAAACAAAATGGCGGATTGTATGCACTCTTAAAGTGCACCGCGGTCGGGTTTTTTTTAGTTAAAATATTTATTTAGTCATCCTACAAAAGGTACATCGCGCGGCTATGTGTGCGCGCCGTGAACAAACGCACTACAAGCAAAGTTTTACGAATGCGTAAGAATGCCAGTCCATGCGTAAAAAAATGTGTAATAACCATATTTTTACTAAAAAAAACCCGACCGCGGTGAACTTTGAAACTGCATAAAATCCGCCATTTTGTTTATTTTAACGAACCTGATACCCAGTGACACTCGCACCATCAAGACGAATCTAATGATGTATCATTTATCAAAATCGGATGTGCCGTTGAGTAGTTACGAGCGGACACAGGAACGGACATACATACATACAGGTCAAACACATTATGAGTGGCTGTAGTCAAGTAAATAGAAATAACTACCGTAAACTCAGGTTTTTACGGCCCAGTGCATACAACTATGGCCCAAACTATGATGCTCTCGTGTAGACAGTTGGACTTTATTTTTAACTATAGTTATATGATGCTGCAGTATATATATTTAATTATTACTCATGATGCTCACGGCTGAAGCCAAAATTAACGCGGTATGTACCTACACAAGGGGATACCTACTCCAAAGTTTAGACCATATTTGAGTTTGACGACTCTGTCCTACTTGACGACACGACCCTCGTTCAGAGGTGCTCGCGGCGGCGAGGACGACCACCGAGACCCAACGAGACACTAACATTCGAAATTAGGATTTACACTTACACACTCGCTATTACACCACTTTGCTTATAACAGTTAGGATAAAATCATACACACTTACACTTACATATCGTTTTCTGTTAGTTTCACCTTTAAGAGGAAATAGGAGGGCAATTTTTCCATACAAACGTAGTCCCCTGTTTCCTCCCTGGATAATGCCAGTAGAGCAATAATTTTTTGTCCAAAAATCTATGGCTACTATTGATATGTTCCTATGTTTTCCTTTTTACGATAAATTGATTCTCAAAAGAGATATTAACATTATTAACCTTCAAAAACCTAAAAAAATGCCAGATTTTCCGCTGTGTTCAGACATCCAGAAAACAAATTTGACTAGATTATTAAAAAAAAGGAAACATAGGAACACGGCCAAAACCTTTCTTTAATGTTAAATAAAAAAATTAGTTAAATAGGTTAAGTTTTAGGGAAGAAATCAGGGGACTACGAAACGTTGTTTTCATGAAATTTTAAAAGGTATTTTCGGTCCAAGCTGCAGTTGTCTCTATCGCGCTCTGCGCGGGAGAGGCGGGCAGTGCGGGACAGCGACACATTTTACAAATACCTAATTTTCAATTCTCTCCACCTTACTGTTTCCTCTTAAACACAGTAGTATCCGCGCGTGAGGAGAGACTAGTCCCCCGCGCGCAGCATTGACCTTCTGTTGAAGGGCCCAAATACATGGAGCCCTACAGACGAGCTAGGTACGGAAAAAAAACCATATTTGAGTGCGCTGTCTATATCTACGATCGTAACGTGTAAGGGGCCTGGAAGTGCAACATTAGGGATGTAGCCACCACTCCTTAATGCGACTGTACCGTGGTACAGTCCGCAACAGCAATGCAGGTATAGAGAACGTGCAAGAACCATAGGTGGCAACACTAAATTGACAAAAGAGGCAATATACGGACAGTAAAGGAAGCTTATCAGACCTAAAAAAAATACTGGTTATAAATATCGGCATCGCCGATTATAATATATACAACCGATATTTGAAGAACGCGAAAAAAATTCAGATGACTGAAAAAATCTGCAAAAAGTATTTTCAATTAGGTACTGATTTAATTTATGTATCAGTTTATTACCTTGTGCAATGATAATTACGTTGACAACTGTTCCTTCAAAATATGAGAATTATGAGCCGGGTAATTTGTTTGGCAATTAAAATTTACGCAGTCCCAAACATTAGCAACCGTGTCTATTTTATTTTCAACCCATTTGCATTGCAGACTGTACGAAGTTAGGAAGACGGAAGTTCTGAACACGATTTTTTTAACGGCGTAAACTACAATATCTTCGCCTCTTTACGTAACTGCTAAATATCTACGAACTTGTACTGTACAGTGAGGGCGACCGTTTTTGTGCTCACCAGTTGGCGCCACTGTCGAGTAGGGTCTTGAAGTATAGCTGTCAGCGGCCATTCTCACGAAGTATTCATGACTGCGTCTAATTACCGCGTCTCCATACATTTAGTATGAAAACAGCGTCGCGGTAATTTAGGTGACCGCAGACATACTTCGTGAGAATGGCCGTCAGTTTGTTATAGGGAACGTGCACGAACTATAGGTGGCAGCACTAAACGACAAAAGAGACACGAGTGGAAAAAAACCGGCCAAGTGCGAGTCGGACTCGCGCACCGAGGGTTCCGTACAAACTCATAAGTAGATACATGAATAGTTCAAGAAAAACTATATGGCGATTAGTTTAGTAGGAGCAAATAAGTATGTGTTAAGATTTTTGCAAATTTCTCAAAAACAGTGCAAGTTAGGAAAACCGTTATATTTTTCCTGTAATATATAGGATGACATTAATAATTGGTAATTATTACAGATTTTTTTGTTCAGTAACTTCGAAGATAATAGGGGGGGAACGGTATTTTTTTTAACGTTTTTCGCCATAAATCAAAAACTACTTATTTAAAAAATAATACAAAAATACTATTTTAATCTACAAATTAAGCCCTTTCATTTGATACCTCACTCAATATAATAGCCCTACTTTCAATTTGCAAAGTCTCATTACGGACCCCTTTAAAAAAAAAGTAAAAAAGTTACAAGAATTTTTTTACATCCTATAAGCTCGGGTTAGCGGTTCTTAACACTATTCCAAATTTCAAGTCGATAGCATCAGTAGATCCTGAGATATCTTGCTGTGACAGACGGACAGACAGACAGACAGACAGACAGACAGACAGACAGACAGACAGAGTCGCACCATAAGGGTTCCTTTTTTACCATTTTGGTACGGAACCCTAAAAAGGAACCTATCGCCCTTGTCAAATGAAGCTGTCAATGTCAATGATAATATGTAAGTGTCAATGTTCAATATAGTAAGTCGTAGCTACACTGACGTTAATCGTCCTTCAACGCGATAAATTAACGGTATTAACGGCGTTTTCATCAATGTGGCCCTAGCATGACAGGGTATATGGTTATTGCGGGTGTGAAAGCGAAGTAACATTTCAATCGTATTTAATGCCTTGAAAGTTGAAACCGTACCATAAAAATATCGAGCATTCCTCAGTATTGCATTTAGTTCGGAAAAAAGAGGACATAAGTTTCCGAATGATGAAACTGTCTCAAAGCACTGACATTCGTTGACCCGTAACTCATATTTGCCATAAATAATCTCAGATATTGCAAAATATTGATAGCATTATTCTAATAACAAATAAACCACATTTTTTTACGTTAATTTAGAAGTTTAGGTAATTTTCTCACAGCTTCAAGGGCACATAGACTTGAGTATATGATTTTCATTTCTAGATGATACTTCCACGCGTTCCCGAGATAAAGGGTCTTGACAGACGAACAGACAGACAGGCGGACAACAAAGTGATCTTATAAGGGTTCCGTATTTTCCTTTTGAGGTACGGGACATACAAATTAGATGCGTGATTATTATTCTTCGCCTTTTATTTTCGCTGAATTAGGTAAATATGCCATTTTCTAAATCTAAATGAGCTAGTATTTAAGGTGACTGAATTTTTTTATTTTCATTTGACTGCTCTCTGTAAGGTTCGCTGTCTGAAGAGAACGTCGTAAAAACGAGCCCCCACTTCAAGTTGCAAGTACCCAAAAAACCGTGTTAACCGACTTCCTTATAATCTAATCAGTGAGAATAAAACAGCAATAACAAACACCCAAAAATAGAGATGTGACCCAGAAAGTGTCTGGGCCGACACCATGACCCCAAAAAACCGAAATCCACCCCTATCGACGACGCACGACCATAATTAAAAAGCAAAGTTATTCCACCCTTCGTGATTAACAAACCCCCTTTCACCCCCCACCCGTTTCTTCATACAATGGTCAGTAGCGAGGCACCTACGGAGCGGCTTCGTAGCCTTAGAAACTAAGAACAAAACAAAAATAAACAGAAGTGCTTAAATTTGCGAATTATTCGCGTATATTTAGCGCTAAAATAATCTTAAAAGTGTCTAAATTGAGTTGAGCGTGTATTAAAAAAAGTGCGAATTTTTTTAATTAAAAAAAATGGCCCTGCCTAATAACCTTCGCAAGGCGTTTTCACTTGAAGAAACGGTTTCTTAATGTTACATTTTACTTGCGTGCTCGCGTACATTTATACGCTGGTGTTCCATTTTCAAAAATGACCGCTAGGACGCTCGGTTTTCGCGCCAAAAAAACTATAATGGCGGACTTATTTTGTGATATTTTTTACGTGTTCAAAATCAAGCTGAAATGACGACGTTTGTGTGTGTGACATGAAATTAGCGAAAATGTGAAGTTTAAAATAAACCTGTTTGTATTTGTGATTGTCTAAAACTTTTTGACTGTGTGTGTGTTGTTTTGCTCTGGATTTATCTTATGGGTTTGTACCACGTTTGTACTTTTTAACAATATTTTTTCATTATATATATGCCATTACCTACTAGGTTAAGGCACATATAAAATGAAGAGGGTTATATACCTAGTTCTTACATATTAGAGATGTAAACCATAGGCTAACATTATGAACTATGAGCTAGAAAGTAATAGGTAAATAAATACAAAACATTGCAAAAACTAGTGGAACTTCAATAGGCTTCAATAGGATTTGACATTTAAAATAAAGAAAGAAAGGGAGAAAATACATTTATTCATGACATCACAAAAGGAAAATACAGCAATAAAAAAATAAAAGTTGAACGCTGCCACAAAATGATCCCACCTCAGCAAAATGCCGACCTAAGAGCCAGCGCTGGTCTTCCGGTGGAACCAGACAGACGTCATGACGAGATAATCACATGACCGGTCCAGGACAGACACACTGAAGGAAAACATGGGACCCTTGATATACTTACGTACGTGTTTATGTTGTTAAGGATTGATTGAATCAGGCGTTACTTTGGGGAAATCCATGTCAATTAAAACAAAAATATTGGGATGGAAAACCCACCCATCAACGGACGCCGGACTGTCAATGACTGTATTTTTGCTGGTGGGTTGTTGCATTTATTTGCATGTTTTTTATTTTGCATCTGAATGCAGGAAAAAATACGCAAGTAATTATAACGGGCTCGCACTAATTGACTAACAAGTTAGCCTATCCTACATCTAGATACTCTATCTAATCGTTACTTACGTCAGTTATTTAAGATAATATCAGTAAGAAGCATGGGAAAATTACTAGTTAAATATTTTTTGCTTCAACCAATTTGCATATTTAAGTAAGTAACCTAATTATATGTTAATGTACAATATGTTCAGTAAGAGCCTTTTTATTCCTCTTTATGCCGAGTTGCATTTTGTGAAAGAATGTATGTGATGGAAGTGAATGCCATCTTTAATGATGATGTAAGTCATGGTGTTTGGAAATCATAAATCAACGAGAGGGGCAGAGCAGGACACCATAGTTGTCGGCCATTCTCACGAAGTATGACTGCGTCTCCATACATTTAGTATGAAAACAGCGTCGCGGTAATTAGGTGACCGCAGACATACTTCGTGAGAATGGCCGTTGTCGGGCTCAGCTAAGTTTCTTGCCGGAGTCTTCTTAGCTGGGCTAGGTTCTAGAGAACCGGCAACTAAAACTCCCATTAGTTCGATATACACACTCTACATAAGGACATGATGATCCGCTTCAACCTCTCCCACTGGTCCTGGCTCTTCAGCTATCAGCGACACTTCCGTGGTGGTCTGCGGCTAAGCGACCTGGTTCGACCCCAGGGAACGCCACAAGCCCCCACCCTGTTCGATTTTTACAACAGCCACTAAGGCTCATAAGTACTGTCAGCGTCAATAAAAAGTCCGTGAGTGTATTTATATGTCCTTGAGTAGAATCAAATCTGTAAAAGAGCCCTTGAGGTCCTTGTACTTGCAAAAGAATGATTTGTTTTGGTAGTTTTTTACCTGATTCTCTTGTAACTATACTGAAACCTCCACAGCCAGCAATAACCGGCCGCGTGCTCGTACACCTTATCAATAACAAGCTCATACATAACAGCCTTGAGGTGCTCTGAAACGGGGCCATTACAAAATTAACGTTAAATTAATGGGGCTTAAGTCCAATTTGCTGATGGCGCGGTGTCGTGGTCTATGCGGCAGAATCGGAAGATGTATTTTGGTTTTGATTTTTATGGAAATAGTTTTCAGTGGCTTCATTTTTGGAAAACGTCAATAATAACCACATTTTTAAAATCTCGGCTGCGGTGCAAAACATACCGCGCATTAAAGTGCATAAATCCGCCATTTTTTTTACGAATTGTACCTTTTGACACTCACGCGATCAAGATCGTGATCTAATGATGTAATATTTATCAAAATCGGGTGTGTCCTTGAGTAGTTACGAGCGGACATAGGAACGGACATACATACATTCAGGTCAAACACATAACCCTCCTTTTGGGTTTCGCCGCAGTCGAGTAAAAATAAATAAAATAAGGAGTCAAGAGAAGAGACAAAGTAAGATCGAAACATATTGTAGGTAACTAAATTTAAAGATGCAAAAACATTATGTAAAACATAAAATGGCGATGGACAGGATATACCTATTGGTAAGAAAGACAAAAGAGAAAAACTAGAATAATATCAAAATAATGAAAACAAAAATATTGCTTTGCTAATCCGCGATATAATAACGTGTTAGTCAATAGGGAATATGCATGATTTTTTTTTAACAGATTTCTTAACACAATTTGAAAATACCGTAAAAAAGATGACATACAGTTAAAATAAAATTAAAATCGACCGAGAAATACGGAAGATATAAACAATTTAAAGCACCAATCAGACAGCGATCAGAGAGAGAGATCCGATGGACTATGACGTCATAGTACACGGCCGCCATACAATCTCCATACTATATTCTGTTTTGCGAGAAAGAGATAGAGATAAATCTTTGTTGTGTTATATCTTGGTAATTTTTATAGTTATTCGAAAAATATTTTTTTCCTACTGTGTTTTATATGAATGAGGTTTTATCAAAGTAAATAAAAAATATCATGCATATTCCTTATTAGTGCTAGCCCGTTATAATTATTTGCGTATTTTTTCATGCATTCACATGCAAAATGTAAGAACATGCAAATATATATAACAACCCCCCAAACCACCAAAAATACTAGGGCGGTAAGTAAGGAATTACAAACGAGTGTTTTTTATAAGCCCGAGATGAAGCTGAGGGCTTTAATAACACGAGTTTGTAATTCCTTTACCGCCCGTGGCACACACAATGTTTTTCATTACACTTGTGAGGAAACCAAAGATGAACACGTGTTTCGTCTGGGAACCTATTAAATCGCATAAATTTTAAAGGCATAATGCATCATTTGGCATAATCATCATTCGGCATAATGCATTTTTTTCTTAAACTGTGGAATTTTCAGGACTCTTTAAGGCCTCATCCTGTTAAATAGGTTAGGTTAGGTTAGGTTTGCGTTATAATAATCCTGAAAAGTTTACGGGATCAGAAAAAAAAGCATTATGCAAAATGATGAATTATGCGAAATGATGCATTTGTCTCTCTACGAGGCATCCTCAGGAGAAACTGTAGATGTTGACGTCGCGTTGTTGATGTCGCGGATTAGCAAAGCAATATTTTTGTTCTAATTAACATGGATTTCCGCAAAGTAACGCTTAATTCAATCAATTAGGTATTTAATATCAGAATGGTTTTGCGAGGTCGTGTGGATCCGAAGCCTGAAGGTTTCTGAATATGAGAAGTACCCCATGTCATAGCGCTGACATTGACAAGATGTGGATTTCAAATAATGTGATTGGTCGATTCTACACGTCTCCTCTCCGTTCCGCTCGTCTCCGCTTTAGTGGAGCCGCAGCCTTAAGGACTTGCTAACTTGGAATAAACTTTCCGTCGTCGCATAAGGCATCGTCCTAATAGAACGCGAATGCGCGAACTCGAATAGGTGTCCTAACCGTCAGCTGTCCGTCGCGCGATTGTCAGTTAGGACACCTATTCGAGTTCAATATGTTTGATCGCGCGTTCGTTTCGTACGAGTAAAATTCGCGTGAACTTACGATGATCGCGCATTCGCGTTTTATTAGGAGGATGCCTAACGATGTGTTGCTTCCTGTACAAAGTGAATAGAATGCAGACTATCTGCCCGACTAAAGTTCGGCAAGATACGCAAAACGCGATATACGAGTAATTTACGCCATGTCCAACTGCAACGTATTTATTTAATCGTATGACATTTTCAAGAAACTGGCAAAGATTGCGATGAATGCTTTTTTCCGAAAGAATTGTTGTCCAGAAATTTCATGTTTCTGAAATTTGCAGTATCAATATCAATTTGATATAAAGTATCCTATGTTTCAATCCAGGACTTGGTCTACTTACATGATGAATTTCATTTCAATCCATCCTGTTGCGACCCGGGTATTTTAGTACTAAACATCCAAACATCTTCACAACTTTCACATTTATAATATTAGTAGGATTATTAAAACCTGAAAAAATCACTAACATAGGTAATTATTTTGTAGAAAAATATTACTAATAATATTATTGTTTACGATCCCACAATAGGTAGGAAAATAAAGGTAATACTCTTGTTTAGATCCACGATATCGTATTCATTCAAAAACGCATTGTGTGAAATTAAATGAAATTCCCTACATGAGTCGAAACTTCAGCTATTAGGTAATCTAATAACGTCTAATAATATGTATACACTTCAGAACGTATGTCTATGGAATAAGACACATTATCGTACAGATATTTTTAATCTGGACACAGTATTGGCAATAACAAAATGGCGTCGGAGCGAGCCCGTCATTAATCACGTGTAATACGCCAAATTAATAGTTTTCACGCCTTATCTACCTCACGAGGGTTCGTGTAGTGATGGGAGGTTTCTGACTTATTAATGTTTCGGATAAAAGTTTCCGTCATCATTTTAACCGACTTTTAAACGAAGGACACTACTCAATTTGATTTTATAGTTTTTTTTTGTATGTTTGATACGGGATTTTGTCAATTATGAAATGAACTCGTGCATTTGTTATCAAGCCGGTAAAATATAAATTTAGTATTCATTATTTACGTATTAATTTCATTTCATTTGTCGTGCTCATTGATTTGATTCGACCCGCGTATACCGTTCGATTAAAAATCGCTGTAGGTAAGAAACGCTGAAAATATAACTATGTAGTTTCAATGAAATTACAATCGTTTCAAAGCTAGGTTGTGTCGGGCTCGGTGCGAGCGCCGCAGAATTGCACGTGTCACTCTCAAACCGCGGGGCGGGCGGCGCCGTCACACAATAACCCAGTAGTTTAACTTGATTATTTATTTCACGAGAATATAACAGTATTTTGTTGTACCTACAGAGTTGCAAGTATTCCTCCCACTAATATCATAAATGTGAGAGTTTGTGAAGATGTTTGGATGTTTGTTGAAACATTACTATAGTTCATACCGGTTAACAATAGACTCTAGAGCGACACAGAAGCAGGGATTCCAAACATTTTCTGTAAAGTTGTAATAATATTTATATGATGTAAAATTGTAAGACAGTTTGTCAAAACATACAATAAACTTTCACTTCTTCTTCTTCGCGATGGTCGAGTGACAACGGACGTTAGAGCAAACGCCCCTTCCACTGCCCCACAGAATCACTCATATTGAATGTTACAAATAACTATTCACCAATTACTTAGGAATGACAAAAATTAATAGAAACATCATACAATTAAAAAAAAATACAAATTGGATATAACTATTTGATAGTACAATATAATAATGACAGCTCTGAGCTGTCTCATATATTGAGTGTTGCTTATCTCTGGCTCTTTAGGTATTTTATAAGGGCACTTTTTTTATTTTCAGCCAACCAAAAAGTATGGACATCACCAATATTTGATTTTTGAGCATCTACTTTAGAAATGTCATTTATTGAATGTCAACCTAAAACCGGCACTATAAAGTACCTATTTTTTCTTCTGTCTATTCCTATAGGAAACAGACTGTATAATAAAAAAATATTTTTTTATTATTATAGTATTAATTTAAGGATAATTAACGCTCTCTAGAGTAGGTAGTTTATTCATTGTTTTGTAGATTTTTTTTGTTAACTAAAGGACATTCACAGTCATACACAATGTAAGTTGTTTTTGAATAAATGTGTGGTAAGAGAGGACAATAGAGAGATCTCTCTCCAGGCGGGTGTTGTGCCTGGGGACCGAAGTCTGATGAGAGCTAGTCGGAAGTCGTATTTATGCAACCGACTTAGAAAACTTCGATAGCGCGTTGTAGACAAATGTCAGAATTGAAGATGACAGGAGCGTCGCCACATCAGCCCCCCTTTGAGATCGAAGGCCGGTGACGTATGAAGTGCAGCTTATGCGGTGTAGGATCCGCTTGCAAGTGCCAGTGCTCAGAACCAGTGTGGCGAGCGAGAGTGCTCAGAGCCGAAGAGGCGAGCGAGGGTGCGAGGACTGCGAGTAGTAGCAGGAGTAGCAGTAGTATTAGTAGAGTAGTAGTTAGTAGTAGTAGCGGAAGAGTGCAGTCGAGTCGCTAGTAGCTGAGTATACCAGGGCATGATTAGATGGTATGCTATGGGTCTGGCTTGCTGTGAAGCTGCGTCATAGTTCGTCAAAGTTGCGTTTATGTCCATTGTCGGAGGTCACCACTGTGGTAAGAGAGGACAATAGAGAGATCTCTCTCCAGGCGGGTGTTGTGCCTGGGGACCGAAGTCCAATGAGAGCCAGTCGGAAGTCGTATTTATGCAACCGACTTAGAAAACTTCGATAGCGCGTTGTAGACAAATGTCAGAATTGAAGATGACAGGAGCGTCGCCACAAATGAAATCAAAAGAATGTTACGTAATAATAACAACTGGATGTATCAAGCTGAACTTTGCTTGTAGTGCATTTGTACATGGCGCGCACACATTCAAGCGCGCGATGTATCTATTGTAGGAAGAAAAAGTTGGAGACGCAAGTTCGAATCCTTCCCGACGCATGTAATTTTTCAATTTATTATACAAAATACTTACACTAACCTTCACCTAAGTATTTAGAACTTCAATGATTTTTAAATCAAAAACTAAAAATAAGGAGATGATTTGACCACTGAAAAATTACGTCATAATACTTGTTTTCATAGAAACTAGATACTATCTAAGCATTTTGACACTATTAATAGTAACCGATTTGATGTATCAGGAAAATACCATTCTTCTGAATGTCTGGAGTTAGATTACTGGGTTACTGTAGTGCCGTAATTACAGTTGCACGTGAATGACGCTGACTCAGCCCGCGACTGTGGTGACTGCAGTCTACGTACCCAAGGGTACATTATAGTACAGGTTATACACCCTGTAGTTCTGACAAAAAAGTGACGCACGAATCACGTCACTGCGTTTATGGTGCGTCAGCTTTTGAGCATCGAAATATAATGTATGGAACGATAACACCTAACGACACGGAGGTTAGAATTTGCCACGTATCGCCTACTTTTTACCCGACTGCGGCGAAGCCCAAAGGAGGGTTATGTGTTTGACCTGTATGTATGTATGTCCGTTCCTGTGTCCGCTCGTAACTACTCAACGGCACATCCGATTTTGATAAATGATACATCATTAGATTCGTCTTGATGGTGCGAGTGTCACTGTGTATGAAGTTCGTTAAAATAAACAAAATGGTGGATTTTATGCAGTTTCAAAGTGCACCGCGGTCGGGTTTTTTTTAGTAAAAATGTGGTTATTAAAATCAATACGTCGTATGTATCCAGTGTTGTTGTTAACCAATTTCAAATTAAAAATAAATCAAAATTAATATTTATTATGTGTGAGTTTAAGGCCATTTATGACAAATATTCATATAAAATTGAAGTAGACGTCATTTTTGGATAGCTTGCATATCGTTTAAAAACAATAATCCTCCTTTTGGGCTTCGCCGCAGTCGGGTAAAATCTGTGATTGGTTACAAACCTACTGACTTGAGAAATTCATTTCACACTATACAAGGTGAAATTTTAGGGCGATTCTCCGAGCGTTTTAACCGCGCGGTTTGACAATCATTATTGTCCGACGATTATTTACTTAACGAAAGGACAAATCGTGACAATTTTGATAAAACTAGACTTAAGCTCGGGACTGTTTTTCGGTTTCATAAAAAGTTAACTCTAGGTATCGTTTTTTTGAACAATATTCACTGAGACAATAATGACGAAAATAAAACGCCGTAAAAACGCTGAATATTGGCCCTTTAGTGGTTGTTTTCCGTTTAAGGGCAAGTAACGTGTTCTGATTAGAAAAAAGAAGAAAAAAAAATTTTTGACGTAAAAAAAAATTGTCATTTGTACGGGGGGTCGGCTAATTTGAACGACCTGCTCCATAGAAAATAATATTATTTTCGCGTTAAAAAAAAATTCTTCCACTTTTTCCTAATCAGAACACGATACTGAACATGCCCTTAAACGGAAAACAACCACTAAAATTTCACCGTGTATATAGCACATGCTATAGTTTTCTCTTCAGCACTAAGTACCTACTGTACGAAACCGGTCGAATTCGGTTCGTTCCGTCTGGCGGTCGGACCCGGTTTTGTTAGAGAGAGACTTCTGTACGTAGTAGGTACTGACTTATTCTGCGTCTCCTGTCTGTGCCCTGACGGAAGGCATAATTGGTTTTTTATGCGGGTAAATTACACCACATTTTATGTTACATATATAGATACAAGAAGCCTGTTGCCGATGTGAAGTTGTACCCACCTGACGAAGCCTGCGTTGCGGAGTTAATCTTATGTGGTGATCTTTTATTATTATTTTTTCTTTCAATTTGTTATGTGTTGATTAAATGAGTGATATTATTGATACAAGAAATCAAAGTAGGTACATAGATTTAGGTTAAATCCTATTAAAACAGAATGATACGGAAGTCAAAGTAGATGGCAAAATTGAGGGCGCTTACTGGGTGCTCCGGTGGCGAGTGGTTGAGTCGCTGGGCCGGAAATCCAGAGGTACCGGGTTCGATTCCCGGTCTGGACACAGGTGAGTGCCATTTAATTTTTCTATGTACAATCGAACCAACTGAATCATGACCCACCATAAGCTCATTTTGCTAAAACTCCTAAATGCAAGTAGGTCGAAATTTGCTTAAAGATAGATTTCCATGGTGAGGAACTTGTTATCATTTTATTAGACACTGACATTTATGGAGTGCACTGTCACTGTATTCCGAGATATATTCTATTCGCGTGATTTTTTTCGTATGCCATAGCCTTCCTGACTTGAGACTATAATCCGAGCTCTCTGTTCTTTTAAATTGGCCATCATTTAAAATGATTAAGCATTTTACAATTTAGTTTCTATTCTTTCACATTGACTGACAACTGATAACTTGACATTTGACGCACATTTAGAACATTGTATTTATGAAATATTATTTTTACATCATCAAAAAGTTAAGGTTATCTAAGCGAGAGCTAGCTCGAGATTCAAACATTGACTGTAAAATGTGTTTCTATTGCAATGATAACAAAGGTTAAAATTGTCTCCGACCTATATTGACATTATTTTGCTAGGATCTAAAACGTCCTAAGTGTGTCGATAGACCTTACAAGTTGGAAAGTTTCAAACGAATTGTCAGCAAAGTGGGTCATGATTCAGTTGGGTCGATTGTACTTTGATTTCTTGTATCTATATATGTGCAATCATTATGTTTTCCGGCCAAGAATAGTGATTTATCCACATGCGTAACTCACAGTATGCGCAAATCCATAGGCTGCGGTGACTGCTTACCATCAGGCAGGCCGCACGCTTGTTTGCCACCCTAGTTGTATAAAGAAAATCAGTAAACACTAGAAACAGCTCGAGTTGATGTATAGGTTAGGTATATTATTCACAAACAGTGTTAGTTTCGCTACCGCGCTCAAGGATACTCCGCGCCCTTGGGTCCGTTCCTTATCGCACGTGGACAAGCTCGCGGTCAAAATTGCACTCATTATAAGCTTATTTGGGATCTCTTTTATTATTCTTTAACTAACTACGATTGACCATAGTAGCGTACGTAGCGGCTGATGGTAAACCAACTTCAAAAAGGAGAGAGTTTAGGTTAGGTTAGGTTACCTTAGAGCAAGTAGGTTACAAAAGGTACATCGCGCGCTTGTATGTGTGCGCGCCCGTGAACGAACGCAGTAAAAGTAAAGTTTTACAAATGCGTAAGAATTAGGGATTGCAATCGGTTATTTTTAATATGGATCCGAAACCGAGTTTTTTGTGCATTCCTTAGTAAGAATGCCCCAGTGCGGAGCGCACTGTCTGCAGCTGCACCTCCGCCTTGAATACGTATCACGCGCTCCTTAACGGCTGTAGTTTGACCACTTTTCTCTCTTTATACTTTGGTTATTATTCACAAACAATATCCCTCCGGAGTGTTACGTCAAAGTCGTAAAATGTCCATTCTCGAAATTGCGTCCAGATCGCAAGAAGTCCATATCTTACAGCGTCTAAGTCGTGCCACGTCTAAGTCTCCGACGGTCCAAATCGTGAAATATCTAAGTCGTAAAATGTCAAGTCTTTACTAATGTCTAAGTCTCGGGCGGTCCAAATCGTGAAATGTCTAAGTCGTAAAATGTAGACTGGAGTCTTTACTAATTTCTAAGTCTCGGGCGGTCCAAATCGTAAGCGTAAAATCTGAATGCGGTTCATTTGTTTAAGAAAGGGATATCCAATATGAGATTTTGTTTGAAGTTTGTGGATGCAATCAGATACTGGCGCATCCTTTATCTGATGAGGCTAAATGTTTGTATAAACTCGTAGCGATAGGATTAAGTAGAAGATAAGTACTCCAATAGACTCACAGAGTAACATAGTCACCAAAGTGACTAAGTTCTTTAAATAAAGAAAAAAAAATCGTTTCGCCCCAGTGTCCAAGGATACATCGCGTCCTTGGGTCCGTTCGTTATTGCCGCGGTCGGCGCCGGCGAGGGACAAGGGCTGGCCGCCAAAATTGCACTCATTATAAGCTTGTTTGGGACTGTGACTGTGACAAACATTATGGTGGACTTAATGCTCTAGGCTAGGTAGTTAAGAGGAAACAGGAGGGCAGTTTTTCCATACAAACGTAGTCCCCTGTTTCCTCCCTGGATAATGCCAGTAGAGCAATAATTTTTTGTCCAAAAATCTATGGCTACTATTGATATGTTCTTATGTTTTCCTTTTTACGATAAATTGATTCTCAAAAGAGATATTAACCTTCAAAAACCTAAAAAAAATGCCAGATTTTCCGCTGTGTTCACACATCCAGAAAACAAATTTGACTAAATTATTAAAAAAAAGGAAAACATAGGAACACGGCCAAAGCCTTTTTTTAATGTTTAATGAGAAAAATTGTTAAATAGGTTAAGTTTTGGGGAAGAAATCAGGGGACTACGAAACGTTGTTTTCATGAAATTTTAAAAGGTATTTTCGGTCCAAGCTGCAGTTGTCTCTAACGCGCTCTGCGGGCGAGAGGCGGGCAGTGCGGGACAGCGACACATTTTACAAATACCTAATTTTCAATTCTCTCGACCTTACTGTTTCCTCTTAAAGGCTATGTAGAGTCCGACCGAAATTTCGGTTTTGGTTTCGGCTGCCATCCGGCTTCTCTTTAAATAAACAAGACAATTTTACGTCTTCCCCTGGACACAGAATAATAATAGTACTACATACAGAAGTTACTCTTTTTAACAAAACTGACGTTCGGCTCCGACCACCGGACGGAACGCACCGCATCCGACCGTCTCTCTCTATCGCATAACGCGTGCTCTTTCTGGCCGCACTCTCAGCCCCTCCGGAGGGGCAAAATTTGGTAATAGTAGCCGCGCGGCGAAATCGCGGAGTGAGTCAAACCTGCTAAAATGTCTTCTTGAAAATAGAATTATAACCATCTACTATTTAAAACATCTGGAAAACAAATTTAGAAAAAAATTAATCATTCATTTTGTCATTCTCATAAAGTAACCAACTGTAAAAGCGTTATGTGTCAAAAATACTTCTTTTTAGGGTTCCGTCCGTACCTCAAAAGGAAAAACCGGAACCCTTATAGGATCACTTTGTTGTCCGTCTGTCCGTCTGTCAAGACGCTTTATCTTGGAAACGCGTGGAGGTATCGAGTTGCAAATAAAACCATATAAGTACTCAGGAAGTGCTCGGGGTAAGTGGAAATCTATGAGGGAGGCCTATGTCCAGCAGTGGACGTCCTATGGCTGAAATGATGATGATGATGATGAAATACTCAGGTCTATGGTCCCTTGAAGCTGTGAAAAAAATCAAACTTCCAAGTTAACGTAAAAAGATACGGCCGTTTATGCCGCAAAAAACCTAAATTTCAACACTCTCAAGGAAACTAAAATTCAAAGGATGCCTACCAGTGGCGTGGCGTCAGTTTTTCTACAGCTCTAAGGAAAATAAACGCCAAATCTGCTTGCCCAAGGATATATATCTTTTGCGCTACGCCACTGGTACCTGGTACGGAAAGGAAAGTTCCTTTCCGTTGACCTATGTAGAACTATGAAATTTGGCAAGAAAGTAATATCGTCTTACACGTATAGGGAAAAATCTGAAAATTAAACATTTCTAATTAAATCATTAAATAACCACATTTTTATTAAAAAAAACCCGACCGCGGTGCACTTTGAAACTGCATTAAATCCGCCATTTTGTTTATTTTAACGAACTTCATGCCCAGTGACACTCGCACCATCAAGACGAATCTAATGATGTATCATTTATCAAAATCGGATGTGTCGTTGAGTAGTTACGAGCGGACACAGGAACGGACATACATACATACATACAGGCCAAACACATAACCCTCCTTTGGGCTTCGCCGCAGTCGGGTAAAAAGTAGACTTTACTAAGGCAATCAAAATCTATAGGCTACTTTAATATAATTTTCATCACACTTGCTCGAAAATGGTGTCATTACACGTAGGTTTTGCGGGCCGTAAATGACCTATTACGCCCTAGGGCGTAATGGTTTTCTTTTTAAATTTGAAACGCTGGTTCTGTTTTACTCTTATTTGTCATGTTCAAAGGAAACGCCAACGTACTTTTTTAACTTTTATTACTGAAATATTTATTTAAAGAGAACTGTTATTGCAAATACATGTAAACACATATTTCTGTAACATTAATTAAATGTTTAAATAGTGCATTTCAGTATTTTGCAAAAATAAAATCAACCATTTTAAGTCTTTACCGCTATGGTTTCCGAACGTGACGTGAAGTCGCATTGTCTATGGATAATGTCACTAATGTCACTGTCAGTTTTACAATTTTATTTAGGTTAAGTAAGGTTATTTTAATCGTTCATTTTAATCAGATTTCCTCACAAGTGTGATGAAAAACATTGTGTGTGCCACGGGCGGTAGTGGAATTACAAACTCGTGTTGTTAAAGCCCTTGGCTTCGCCTCGGGCTTGTAACAAACACTCGTTTGTAATTCCTTACTTACCGCCCTTGATACACAATGTACTATTACCTACAAATTTGTACGGAACCTTGGATGGGTGACTCCGATTCGCACTTGTCCGATTTTTTCAACCTTCAAAGCATTATTAGTCCTAATTATGATTTACTACAGCTCTAATACTCCACATTAAACCATGTTACAACTGCGATGATATCATATAAAGAGAAACTAACTTAGAACTCTAATAACGTTATGGCCTTTTAGTTTCAACAGTTGAACGATGTTCGGAAGCCGTTAGCTTTCCTTGTAGGCCAAGGTTCAATCAAGTTCAACTAAAAGGAAATTGTTTAAGTACTCATTTTCTATAGTAAATAGAATTGAGTCACAAAGGAGCAAAATGAAGTAGCAGTGCGGTGCGCCTGTATTGTTGTAAAGCCGTTGGAGATGCGCGTTCAAAATCTGCCTGAAACATACATTTTCAATTTTCGCTTTCTACCTATGAAACTTTTAAAATTAAGTATTTACGAAGAGTAGATAGATCTACATTGATTAAAACGAAGAGAACGCGTTTTGCCTTTCCACTTTTTGGTGTACCTAATTTAAATCGTACTTAAGTACTAACAATAAAGAAACGAACATGCGAACTTAGTTAAGGCTTGCAAAAATGAAGCTATGTCCAGAATGTCCCGCAATTACTTTAACTAAAGAACATTATAATAGCCGCATAGCCGCACGGGACGCGGACATTTTCATTTTATTCTGGCCGTTCCGCATGCGGGATGGTAGGGTTCGAGTTTTTTGCTCGCACATTAGCGTCCGAGTGTTAGCGGGCTTGGGGCATTCCACCAGAATGTCGAGCACGGGACGCCATTTTTTTCATACTTCTAACAAAGTTAGGAAGTACATTTTTGGTACGTCAATATTTTATAACTTGGTTTCTGAATTGATAATGTCATTGAGGACTTTCTATTTGTTTTTAAGGTAGCTGCCATAGCCGTCACGTGCCCGACAAAGTAGTCGTTTTCGTGCAATGCCCCTACATACAGACCCGTCTTTCCCAGTGGGCACTTTGGGCAAGTGCCCAGGGCCCCGCCATCGATAGGGGTAGGGATCTAACAAAATAGTGTTCTGTCAAAGTCATAGGGGCCCCATTATCCTTATATGCCCAGGGCTCCAATAGGTTAAAGATAGCCCTGGCTTCATAGAGGCTTTAGTTTTCACTATCTTATCTTATCGTATTAGGGGTCCTTTCGGATACACTTCGACCCAATGGGATCTTTTGTGTAATTACCCCTTACCGCATCTACGCAGTGGCTTGCTCCACCACCTCCATAAATCGGATGATGGAACCCAGTGGTAGTGCCTGGAATTCATTTGGCTTCGGATAGCCCGTGCCAAATTCCTGAATTCTTTGTCTGGCGAGCGCGCGACATTCACAAAATGTGTTTCATTGTCTCTGCCTCCTCGCAACACAGTCAGACGGCTCAGCCAGTCGGCACAGTCAGTCAGCTGTGTTTTCAGAAAGCCCCAACTAGGCCAGGAGTCCTTCGAAGTGACCTGTAAACACCAGTGTTATGAGCTTGAGTTGCCTTCTGCTGTACTTCCACAGTTTGTTCGACCAGGTTGAGTTGACTCTTTCCATGAAGAGCTTCGACTGCCTCAGGCCCGCAATGCCTTTGCACTCCTGTTGGTGTTGGTTTTTGGCACGGTCCTTGATCGCAGTCGTTATGGTACCCGGGTTTACGCTAATCTGGAGTTGGGCGGAGCGGAGCGGAACGATCCTTGAATTGACCAATAAAACTATTTACTGATTCAGAGGAAATTTCGAGCACTGTAATTGTTTAAGCCACGATCTAGCCCTCTCCTAGTTTCAGCTTCGTCTCAGTGTGGTGTCTTCACCTTAAGACATCCACTACTGAATATAGGTATCCTCCAAATACTTCCACAACAAACGGTTAAACGTTTTTTGCTTCCGTCGTCTTATAGTCACCTAAACCAGGTAGTCATTCATTCCCGGTTTGCTATATCTAACTTGCATTGTGTTTGATTACTCACAATAAAGCTGTGTCCAGAATGTCCAACAGTTCCTTACAGAACATTATTAATAACCCGCACGCCGCATAGTCACAGGAGATGTGAACTTTTTTATTTTATTTTGACCGTTCCGTATACAGTAAACCGCTATACTGTATGAAGGAGAACTTTTTCTACCGGTAAAACATATGCACAAGGATAATACGGACTAGGTGACAAAAAACATGAGAAAAAATTCATCTAGCAACAAAATCGAATAGAAATTAATGCGTCCAAAGAAATTACCTAATGGTAACATAGCCACATAATAATAATAATAAATTCGCCTCGCCTTTCATTAAATTGTCGAAAGGGCCTCTACGCGTTGGCTTCGGCTCCGCGCACGCCTCCCAAAGGGCCGGGACACCATTGTCCCGTGTACGGGAAAGACATAATAATAATAATAAAGCTTTATTATTCCATGCAAAAAATAATAATTTACAACAATAATACTGGATTACTATTGAATAATTAATTAAGAGCTGAATTGACATAAATAAGTATAGAATTTTAACATTAGAAATTAGAATTGGATCTTAAATAATTATTTACATTTTTCATTAATCAATATTATTTTTGTATGGACCCCCTTCGGGTAAAAGCCTCCTCCAAGTTGTGCCACTTTTCCCTGTCTTTGGCGATGTTTAGCCATCCTCGGCCTGCTATTACTGCTATTTCGTCCGCCCATCTGGCGTGCGGGCGGCCTCTTGCTCTATTTCCTCGCGGTCCGGGCCATTCCACAGATCTCAGAGTCCATCGATTGTCTTCATACCTGGCCACGTGACCTGCCCATTTCCATTTACTTTTTAACACGAAAGTTAAGGCATCTTTGACATTTGTTTTCGTGCGAATGTCCTTATTTTTGACCTTATCTTTGAGTTTTATACCCATAATGCTTCTTTCCATTCTTCGTTGTGTGGTTTGAATTTTGTTGCTTGTTTTGGTATCGATAGTCCAAGTTTGACAACCATAGGTTAGACATGGTAGTATTGCCGTGTCCATGACAATTTTCTTAGTTTGCAACGGTAATTTAGACTTGAAAATTTCTTTATGCGCCCAATATTTCTTCCAGGTGAGTGCGACTCTTCGGTTCACCTCTTCTGAATTTCTGTGTTTATTGAAAGAGATTTCTTTGCCCAGATATATGTATTTTTCTACAAATTCCAGGGGTACGTTGTTGACCGAAATGGGTGACGTATGGTGGTTAGTCATCACTTTTGTTTTGTCGAGGTTCATTTCTAGACCAACTTTTGAGCTAGCCTGATGTAACTCATTTATCATCATGTTAAGTTGTTGTGGGCATTCCGAAAACAAGATGATGTCGTCGGCGAATCTGAGGTGACTTAAAAAGTTTCTATTGAGGAAAATGCCTCGGTTGGACCATGGTAGGTTGCCCATTACATGTTGTAGAACGGCTATAAACAATTTTGGAGAAATTGGGTCGCCTTGTCTGACTCCTCTGTTAATGTTGATTGCTGGGCCAACTTTATCTAACTTGACTTTGCTTGTGCTATTGCAGTAAATGTTCTTCAGTATATTTATGTATTTTTCTTTTATATTTATTGATTCTAAAGCTTCCCAGATGCTTCCGTGTGATATTGAATCAAAAGCTTTTTTGTAATCAATGAAAGCTACGTACAGTAGGCTACGGAATTCTAAATATTTTTCAATCACCTGGTCAACGACTTGTATGTGATCTGCTGTACTAAAGCCGCTTCTGAATCCTGCTTGCTCGATCGGTTGGTGTGCATCGATGTCTGGGGACATCCTTTCAAGTAGACAAGAGGCGAACAATTTATATAGACAAGGCATGAGGCTTATGGGGCGGTAATTACCTATGTCAGATGGATCGCCTTTTTTATATAACAGTATTATTTCCGATTCCAGCCATAGACGGGGCACAGTTTCTTCATCAAGGATTTTATTCCATAGGATAGTAATTGGCGTCAGTAGTAGAGTCTTTGCTGACTTGATGTACTCGTTTTTAATACCGTCTGGTCCTGGGCTTTTTTCCGACTTAAGTTTCATTATTTGTTTTAATATTTCTGACTCTGAAAACTGTTGTATTGGGGAGGTGTCTGTGTTGCGGTGGATATGAGCAGCCTCGTTTCGTGTTGTTTCGTCTGGTTGACTATATAGTTTAGCGTAAAAGTCAGTAGCCACATCTATGATCTCTGTTCGTGATTTGCATTTGTTAGTGCCGGGCTCAAGTGATGGAATCCATGTAATTGATTTGTTTAATTCTTTATAGGCCTTTTTAGCAGATCTGGATTTCTCGAGGTGTTTTTGTATTACGTTCGTTCTGTAAGTATCGTAACATCTTTTTATTTCTTTATTGGTAAGTTTGTATAGTGTTTTTAACCTTTCTTTGTCGTTTTTGTCCAGATGAGGCATATTTTGCAATTTACATCTTTCTTTCATGAGTTCTAGCGCTTTATCTGACAGGATTTTGCTTTTTTCTGTTTCTTTAATGCTTTTTAAGCTTTCCTTTATACAGGGTGTCCCTAAAACCAACTTTTATACGATCAGGGCTGATAGACCAGCTCATAAGAACCTAGATTAAGCAAATTTGACCTCAGTAAAAATCTCTTAGTTTTCGAGATATTGACGTTTTTGTACAACTCGTGCTAAGTGATACCCTGACTCGGTGTTTTGAGTGTCATTGCTAAAATATCAAGTATTTTACAAATCTGTTTTTTGCTATGTGTGGCCAAATAACTATGCTATTGAACGTATTTTCTATTTTTGCTAATTTATTCATGCTGTGGACACAGTACAATAACAAAAAAAAATTATTCAATTTTTTTCAAATTTCACCTCTGACTTCGAACTAGCGTGGTGAAAAAAAAATGTACCAACATAACCAGGCACTCAACGTAAAAAAATTGCGCATTTATTGTAGTTTCTAAAATGGTATAAAGTTTACTAAACACTGTAATAATTTTTGAAATAATGATATTTTGTTACAAAATTAACTGTCTGCCGCCTTCATCTCATACGATCCGGTTGAACTAAGTTTGCACCTGGCGTGCTTGACATCACATACAAATTAGGTGCAAACTTCACGTAATCGTCAATATCTCGAAAACTAAGAAATTTTTATGGGTCAATTTTACTCAGTCTCGTTTTTTATGAGCTGGTTTATCAGCCCTGTTCGCCATTTTGTAAAAGTCGCGAATTTTGATAGCCTGGATCAGTCTTTCGAAAGTCATGACTTCACATTTCATTTTCTTAATCTGCTTTTTGTTTTAAACATTACTTAATAATTATGCTATCATACCTTATCAAAATAAATTAGATTTTACGTGATTCAAAATATGACCTCGGATTTGAATCGCGTAATACTTAAAACAAATTTACCATGCTAAAATAAAAAAAAATAATGTAGTTTAAAATAGTAAGATTTTACACACTAGACACCGTAGTTTTTAAGATAATAGCATTTTAATTCAAAAGGAGGTTATACTACAATATTCCATTGGTTAAATTTCGTACCAGAATTTGAATTTCGAACAGAAAAGGTATGATAGCATAATTATTAAGTAATGTTTAACAAAAAGCAGATTAAGAAAATACTGAAATTTGAAGTCATGACATTCGAAAGACTGATCCAGGCTATCAAAATTCGCGACTTTTACAAAATGGCGAACAGGGCTGATAAACCAGCTCATAAAAAACGAGACTGAGTAAAATCGACCTCATAAAAATTTCTTAGTTTTCGAGATATTGACGATTACGTGAAGTTTGCACCTAATTTGTATGTGATGTCAAGCACGCCAGGTGCAAACTTAGTTCAACCGGATCGTATGAGATGAAGGCGGCAGACAGTTAATTTTGTAACATAATATCATTATTTCAAAAATTATTACAGTGTTCAGTAAATTTTATACCATTTTAGAAACTACAATAAATGCGCAATTTTTTTACGTTGAGTGCCTGGTTATGTTCGTACATTTTTTTTTCACCACGCTAGTTCGAAGTCAGAGGTGAAATTTGAAAAAAATCGAATAATTTTGTTTTGTTATTGTACTGTGTCCACAGCATGAATAAATTAGCAAAAATAGAAAATACGTTCAATAGCATAGTTATTTGGCCACACATAGCAAAATACAGATTTGTAAAATACTTGATATTTTAGCAATGACACTCAAAACACCGAGTCAGGGTATCACTTAGCACGAGTTTTACAAAAACGTCAATATCTCGAAAACTAAGAGATTTTTACTGAGGTCAAATTTGCTTAATCTAGGTTCTTATGAGCTGGTCTATCAGCCCTGATCGTATAAAAGTTGGTTTTAGGGACACCCTGTATAGTGTACGATTCTTTGGTAGTAGTCCTCCGCTTCGCAGTTTTTATACGTCGTTATAAGTTCTGGGATATAGTTATTAAGGGTTTTAAGGTACATTTCTTGCTCAGCTACTGTTTTCAGCTTACTAGGTGTCTGTGAAAAATTTCGTCTGCTTTTTCGTGTTGATTTCAGGTGAATCGTGGCTCTTAATAACCTGTGGTCTGAACCAAAAGTAAATGACGACAGTACTTCGTATTTAGTGATTATGTGAGGCTTCGTGGTCATTATGTAGTCTATTTCATTTCTCGTGTTTTTGTCCGGAGAGATCCATGTCCATCGGTTTTTGGGTTTTAGCTTGAACATTGTATTGATTATTTTTAGGTTGTATTCTTGCGCATATTGAATGAGTCTCTCTCCTCGTACACTTCTTTTTCCATATCCATATTTACCAGTTATTGAACGTTCATAATTCTTTGGAATTCCGATTTTCGCATTAAAATCGCCCATAGAGACTATGTGCTTTGTAGATATAGAGTCGTGAGCTTTCGCCATGTCGTTGTAAAAGTTGTCTATTTCATCCTGAGATGAGTTTTCAGTGGGTGCGTACGCTTGAATTAATGCGAGACGTATGCCATCTAGTTCCATTTCTAGTAAGCAGACTCTTTCGGATATTCCAGTGAATTTTACGATTTTTTCTTTATGTATCTTCTTAACTAGGAAGCCGAACCCGTGTAATTCTCTAGTTAGGCCTATGTAGTACATAATGTATTCGTCGTCTTCTTCAATCTTTTCACCAAGACGGCGAACTTCACACAGCCCGATTACGTCGTGGTTAATGTCTTGTATAATAGTTTTAGATCAGAAGATAGTGATTTTGCGTTGAAAGTACATATTTTGAAGGTATTTTTTGATTGAGTGGTATTCCTTGGTGGGTTTTGGTCGAGCTCTCCCGCGGTGACCGGCCGTACTGGGAGATGAGGGGTGGGTAGAGCGCCCAACTTTAATTGCTATGCTGTGTTCTGCTGAGGTGTCCCCGTTTGGCTTTGGGAAGTATCTATCTCAGAGAGGGTTTGTTTAGGCTTCAGTATTATATGTATAATCTTCCATCGTTGTTGCCTTGTTTTTCTTTGACGGCTGCTTATCGGTATATTGCGAATCTTGGCTGCTAGGGAGAGATATCTCCGGGGATTCGGACAGGTTCCTCCTCCTCTTGTTTGGTTGGTTGCGAGGGGAGTGCTTGTTGTTCAATACAATGAGTTTGTCGTATTTTATGAAGGCAGTGTTACCTGCTTCTTTTTCTCTTCCCAGTTTGGTTTGCAGCTCTTTCCGCTTGTTTAATACTTCTATTGGATAGTCTTCTGTTACATAATAAGATGTGTTTTGTAAGCAACGTTTGTTTTTCAGAATTTTTATTTTGAAACCCATTGTATTGAATGTTATTATCACTGGTCTAACCTTCTCTCCTTTTTTCCCCAGTCTTCTCACTGCTTCGATGTTATTAATATTACAAGAAACTTTTAAATGTGTATTTATTATATTAATTATCGATTTTTCGAGTTGATGGTATGACTTTTCACCCTCTTCTATGCCAAATAAAACTAAGTTCTTGCGTCGGGACTGCCTTTCTAAATTGTTTATTTTTGTACATTGCTCCTCCATTTTTTTCTCCAAAAGTTCGTTTTTTAGCTCCAGGTTGTTAAATTTCTCATTGAGGCTGTTAATTATTGTGTTTTTAATCTCTTCTTTCATATCCAACATATCTTGTTTTTGTTGTTTCATATCTTGTTGCATATTTAGTAACATATTTTTTATTTCTTCCATGTTTTTTTTTGCTGTTGTGATTCTCCTAACGACCTCTCTGAGAAAAGTTGTGTACTTCTTGTGAACCTGTTGGCCGCAGTGTCGATATGTATCGAGTGGTATCGGTAGTAGTCGCAAGATGGCAGGTCACGCTCCGACCGAGGTCTTGCTTAAATAGTTCAGCGAGCTGCGATAGATGGCGCTGTTACGGTTGCATTCAAGAATGTAGTTAAACGATCGTTACATTGAACTTTTGGGGTTATAATTTATTATTGTTTTTGTTTTTGAGCACTTTTCCAAGTATTATTTTGAACTCCAACTTCGTCGTACGCGCACAACAGTGATATTTTACTCCTTTGCAATGTTTTTATTGTGGGTTGAAACTTTTTTCGAGTGTCTTTTTGGTGAGTCGTATTTTACACTTTTTGCACTATTTTACTGTTTATACACTTCAGTCTTCATCTTGTCCAAGACAGTCAATACATTAATCACATATTTTTGCACAGTTCACATTATTTTAAGACTCTTGAACACTATTAAAGTTTATTTAATTGCGAGTACGATGTTGACAGTTGCATAGTTGCATCTACCCCTACATAGCCACATAGGAAAATAAAAAAGTGGGGAAAAGGCGAATGGGACAAAAAATAATGGGAAACAAAAATGTTGGGTAGCTAATCGATACACTCCGCTCACTTGACATCGTATTAAACAAAGTATAAAGACAGACAAGTAGTCAAACTTCCGCCATTTAGGAGCGAGCGACACGTATTCAAGGTCGAGGCGCAGACAGATGATCATGATCCATATTGGGGCATTCTTACGCATTCGTAAAACTTATATAGTGCGTTCGTTTAGGGCGCGCACACATACAAGGCGCCCGATGTACTTTTGTAGGAAGAAAAATTACTGCTATTATACTGTATTTAGAGTGGTGTCATTCTCGGGAATTCTCGAAAACGTTCTCAGTTTTGTATGGGAAATGTTCTCGAGAACATTCTTGCTCCATACAAAACGGAAAACGTTTCCGAGAATGGCACATCAATAGAGAATAGGGTATTAAATTGAAACCTCGCTGCCAGTGGCGCCCGACCTCACATTAGCACAACATGTAAATGTTCTGACTCTTTTAGGTTATTCCATATTGT
Source organism: Eudemis profundana (assembly GCA_947034925.1). NCBI lineage: Eukaryota > Metazoa > Arthropoda > Insecta > Lepidoptera > Tortricidae > Eudemis > Eudemis profundana. The sequence continues at coordinate 15,933,681 of OX344816.1, read as the reverse complement.
AATAATTATGTTCGAGGACGAACGCAAGGACGACCTAACATAACATTCTGAGCGTTTCAAAGTTTTCTTCGAGTACAATAAGCATCAAATAGTTAGTAGCGACCAGTGGCGTGGCGTTAAAGATATCCTTGGCCAAGCCGGTGCAGATTTGGCGTACATTTTTGTTAAGAGCTGTAGAATCAAGTGCTTAAATGCCTGATATTAGGAAAGCCGGTGGGAATCGAGTTCTTTGGACGCCACGCTACTGGTAGCGACCAAAACAGGCAAATATATCGAAATAGATTTTTCATCATCATCATCATTTCAGAGAGAGACGGTCGAATGCGGGTCAGCTCTTGGCTTGTGTCGGTCAGGACCGGAGAACTAAACGGAATGAAATGCCATCTCGGACCGATAAGAACTAGTTCCTCTTCAGCGCTCTTAATCGGTCTTCGGTCCTTTAGTTCAGTAGTCGATACGTCGGTACAAATCGGTTGGGAGCGAATGATCGAATGAGTCAAAATCAAATATTAAATAGCTAGCCCCTTTCTTTCCTTCAGATCTCGAGATTTGCTCCTGAACTAAAGGAACTAAAAGACCGAACGAGTTCCTTTGACCGAGATCGGAGCGCTCTTTTCAAGGAACGAGCGGGCACAACTCTAGCAAAGTATTACCGTATTATCGGGAGCGGGGAACAATATGTCGGGATTTTGAGACTCTGGTCGGGAGATGCCCCGCGCGCTCGACGCGCGACCTTTTTTTTTAGCCTGAAACAGCACAAATTTTTGCTGGCCGTCCGTCCGGCCACCTTGAGTGGATCGGACTAACTTTTAAAATGAAGTCGTTTCTCGGGAGATTTTCTTCTTTGGACGAGTTGAGTCGGGAGAACATACAAAAAATCGGGAGAATCCCGCTAATTCCCGATCATCTGGCAACCTTACGCGCAGGTCCAAATGCTTGCCTGTGGTGCGTCCGTACACGGCGCGCACACATGCGCGCTCCCGACGTACCTTTTGTAGGAAGAACTACCGCTTATATCGTGACTCTAGTCAGCTCCGTCCCGTCGTCGGACGCGAACGACAGTTTTCTTAAGGAGAGAGCCTTCTAGGTAGGTAGTAATAATACTTTTACCTACTTATTCTGTATCTGTGCCCAAGACGAGCCCACGTGTCCCAACGAGTCGTTGCGTCGGCGCCGATTACCGCGCGCACGCGCCGTGGAGGCTGCGCTTGCCCAACCTCCGGCCATCTTATTTATTTAAACTTAATTGCACAAAAGAAAACGTGTACAAAATGCGTTAGAATCTTACACTAGCGTGGCGTCCAATGGACTCGATTCCTACCGGCTTGCCTAATATCTTATTCTACAACTCTTAAGGAAAATGTACACGGAATCTGCACCGGCTTGCCCAAGGATATCATTTACGCCACGCCACTGGAGCCTTAGGGCTCGTCCAGAAATCCCCCCCCCCCCCCTTGGATATTTGGTGATAGTATCGCTACCCCCCCATCCAAGATCACGTGTAATTTTTTTAAATTTGTGCGTAATTTCGTTGTTTTTGGCTTTCCCGTTATGTCTTCTCAGACCCCCCCCCCCCTCCTCCATCGTGATCATTCGTGATATTTTTCTGACCCCCCCCCCATAGATGATCACATGATTTCTGGACGAGTCCTTATCACCAGTGACCGGCACTATCGGTGCAAAACTTTAACAAAACTTGTAAAGCTGACATAAAGGAGAACTTACAACCAAGGAAAAATAATATTATTGGCAGACCAGAACTCTATATCGCAATCTCGGATTTCCAATACTTGAGTATAAAGATATTAATATTTTCATGGCTGTAAGCACTCTAATTATGTCCGCTTGGCAAGTTTTGTTGAAGTTTTGCACCGATAGTGCCGATCACTGCTTATCACACTTGCGTTTTGTGGGCGAGTTAGAATAGTAGGCACCTTTTGCCTGCGCAGGACACAATTATTTAGATACTTACTTAGAGCTTCAGATAGATATCTAGATACTTAGATCTTAGATAGTTCTATTGTTCTAGACATGCGTGCCGCAGGATATGGACTGCTTGACTAATTTCTAAATGGTCGAGCTGCTTGCGTCACGTTTCGTAAAAACGATATAACAAAAACAAACCTTTAAAAATCCCATTTTTAACTATTCAGGTAAGGATCGGATGATGGGATCTTGGAGAAATCGAGACAAATATTCAAATATGATCACGGCCATTCTCACGAAGTATGACTGCGTCTAATTACCGCGTCTCCATTTAGTATGAAAACAGCGTCGCGGTACCTAATTAGGTGACCGCAGACATACTTCGTGAGAATGGCCGATCATTTCTTTTTTTCTATTAATATATAACTTTCTTTAAATACTATACCATGACTGCAATTGCATAATGAGGAGCATTTAAAAAAAATAGGAGGCAACTGAAAAACACTTAAACATTGACTAATACTATAATAACTATTAACAATTTGTATTTTTCAATTCTTTTTTATATCTGTATTACCCGTATTTCTCGTTGGCGACGACGAGACGAGTTAGTCTCCTTTTTTATTAAAAGAGTAGTTCGCCCGAAATCGGGAAAATTTGGAGGAAGCGGGGCTTTATCCAACAGCGGGCTGTTAAAAAATGTGTATTATTTATTTATGCTCACATACAATACGATATTACTTTATTGCACACCAAAAGACACTTCACACTTTTTTTACGAAAAAATTAATTAATTTATTAACTAACTAAACAATAATGAACATGGTGACAATCTAAAACTACTTATTAAACTAAAATTAACAATAAATTAAATTCAACGTAAAAAGCTAAGACTAAAATTTTTCTATTGTTTTTTTCTTGCCATACGGCTAAATAAATAAAAAAATATCAAAAAAAAACTTATATTTAAGACAATAATGGTATACAATAGTCGGTCTTATCGCTAAAAATCTGTTCCAGAAAACCTTTGGGTAACGGAGTCGATGCAAAATAACACGAGTAAATGAGTAACTACCTAGGTGAGAAATAAACACACATTTTTCTTTTCCAGATAAACTCAAGCGAAAAATGCAATAAAATGGCCCTGAAACTGAAATACACGGACGAACACGGCATCCTCCACATCAACATGAGCCCGTCGTCCACCCCCAAAAAGCCGGAGCCCGAGCCCCAGGCGAGGGACATCACCGACCCGAAGTTCGACACCATCAACAGCCGCTTCGGCCAATACGACCTCTTCGGCGGCAAATACGAAGTGGGAGGGGAACCGCCTTCGCTATTTCGAAGCCGGTACAACAGTATCGAGGAGGAGCTCGCGAACACGCCGTACGCATTCACCAGCGAGCGGTCGCTGCGCTTAGACAACTTAGACATAACTATAAAGCAGTCATTAGACGCGTCACCGTCTAAAGACATTGAGGACGATCGCTTCTTTAGGAACTTGAGTGTGGACGATGATTTGTTCGGGCCGCAGTTAGACGTGAAAGAATCGCCGGCGTTTACAGTGACGCAGTTGATTCATGCGCAGGATAGGTATTTTGATCTGTCGTCGCGACAGTCGAGCAGTGTGGTGGACAGTCCGAGGAGTAAAGTGGTAGTTGAAGTGCGGAGCGCGCCGGCATCGCCGCAGGATAAGGATGAGGCGTTCAAAGTGCTGCCAGGGGATGCTGTGAAAGCTGCGCCTGCGCTACCGTGAGTTTTATTTGTTTTCAAGCTAACATGGTTCATATAACAACTAATAATACCAACGGGGTATTTACCAATGTTTGTTTTGGTGAGTCCCCGATATTTGGGCACTGTTGCAAACGTCATCGTCAACGGAGTAACGGAGTGGTAAATACCACGTTGTTAATAGTAGTTACCATAGTTTTATTTGTTTATGCCACACCTGGCCATAAAGTACGGAAAAAGCCGCTTTCTGGCCAGGTGTACACATAAAATGATGTACACAACTCGGGAGGTAATAAAGAAAGCCCTGAATCGCATATTTAATACCTCACTTGCAGCTCGGGCCGCAAACTTCTGCGATCTCGGCCTTTCTTTGTATTACCACCCTCGTTGTGTAATGTACTATTATAATTTATACATTTGTATTATCTTAATACAGACTACAGAGTTCTTGATACAGCTGGACCTAATGCAGTAAGGCATTCTCTACCAGTCAATCATCAGAGTAAACAAAGACATATATACGCGCGGTGTCTAAATTAACAATTAATGTATTATAAAATAAATATCTAGATACAGCATTACTAAAAAAGTTTGTACAAAAAATTGTATGGACGCGTCAACTGTTACAAAAGTTAACTTTAGTGTTTTATTACCATTTTTTTAATGGTATACAATGCTACGATCATTTTTCATAGTTGATAGTTGATGATGACAAATAGTACCTAAATATTTTTAGATGGGATCTAGTAGGCTTAAGAATAAAGACGTTGTCTAATCGCAAATATTCTATGTGTCTTTTTAAATCTTTCAGAGGTAAATATAATTGAGGAAATGAATCCAAAATTCCAAATTAGCAATTTAACCTGTGTTTTTTTCTTTAATGCTGAAATAAAAGTACCTACACTGAGAATATTGAAGTTTGCGCTACAAATATTTAAGTTGCCTATGCCATTTAATTTAATTTTTTTTTTTTTTTTATTATTTATAATCATCAATATAATAATATCGTCGTGATGAAACTAAACGCACTGGGCTAGAGCAACCCAGTTTTCGCTATTTTGCTTTTTTTTTGGAGTTGCATAATTACACAAATATTCGCCTTTTCCGGGAATCGAACAACTTTAACGGATTAAATCGCGTATATATTAACTTAATTTTTACGTCCCTATGTAAAAATCGTTTTATTTAAAGTAGTTAACGCTGTTTTATTACAATGAGTGATCATCGCGGAAACCGAAAACAATATTATGAGCTTCGTTTATAAACATTAAATAAAAGAAAGACATGAACCTAAAACTATACAGTACTATAAGTATTGGATTTACAAGCTGTATACCTATACCTATATACTTACGAGTCAAAACCAAATTATAGGGTAATTCAGAACACCACCGCCTATCTCATGTCGAATATAATTTGACACCTAAACGAAAAGCAGAAGTTCTTTAGTACAAAGAGGTGAAAGACAAATTGTTTAATAAAAACTGTACAAAGTAACTAAATCTAGATTAACATGAAATGTACTATAAACTAAAACTAGATTACAATGAAATAAACTAAAACTAAAATAAATCTAGAAATGGCCTAGAGCGTGGTACCAAAGATGCTGGCAGCATTTCCTCGCTGGATTGTGAGGCTGATGCGTCGAGCGAGGAAGCTGCCAGTTCTTTGGCCTCTCGTGGTTTCTCTGAGTCACTTGGACAACTCCCTGAAGACTCAGAGCGGTAGGGCCCCACGGACCAAGGGTCTCGATGTCAAAACGAACCAAATTATATTCTGCGCCACTATACACCTTGGCGGTTTCTGCCGCCCCTGCTGCTGCCGCCCATAAGGAGGTTCGGTGGAGATGTGATGGATGAAATGAAATGAAATGAAATGAAATAATTTATTTCTGCAAGTAGGCCTCAAGGGCTCTTTCACATGTCTGATTCTTTTGGCGCTTCGGCAGATGACATTCTGGTGAGAAGAAGCGCCGGAAGAAACTCACCAGTTTCTCTTTTAAAAACATTACAATAACTGTGACAATATTACATTGCATATCACAAACAACTACTTAACTAAATGATGAGTATTAAGAGTTCATAATCGGTAATCAAAATACGAGTATATCGGTACGTTCCACTGCGGTCGGAGCACTGTTATTACTAGAACACCGATCAATATACATACATATTAGCAACAAGTCAAGTTAAGAATAAGAACTCATTTAGTCAAGTGTATTCACAGGAGCCACTTTTGCATCGTCATAGGCTACATTTCAGTACAAAACAGTAGGTACATTTAAAATTCAAATTAAAACACACATTAACAGTAGTACCTATCACAAATGAGACAGAAGAGCTTCAGATTTATGCATCGTCAAAAAAAAACAATATCATATTAATTCAAATTTAATTAAGGAACAAAAATATTAACAAATTTTAATTTCAATACAAACCGTCCGCACGCGAACTTAGGGATTGAAATCTTATATTTATATCTAGAGCTACAAATTTTATTAAAATAATCTAAGTTGACGGTGAAGATCTGAGTTACTCTACTGGATAATTTTTGGTTCTACGAGTATAGTCTCAAACGCACGTAAGAAAAACGAGTGGTTAAGTCTAATAATATAGTTTCTTAAAACCGCCGCTTTTTGTTTCGTAATGAGTAACATCCGGTGCGATGCATGTAGGTGTTTACAATGTCTTAGTTATTTGAAAATATGTTCTTAAGATTTGTTTGAATTTTAGTTTTTAGGAATATACCTACTTATTTTAGGGCTTACTTCGATTTAATGTTTGTGCTGTAGAAAAGTTTAAATATATTCAAGTATCTAATCAGGTAGGTATATATCACTTAATACCGATGTACTAAAATAATATAAAAAAAATCTATAGAATAAGCTTGGCACATATTTATTAAAACAACATAAAACATTAAAAAAAAATAGATATCTAGGAAATCTATAGAATACATCCACTTAAATATTGTTCTTCAAAACAATAATATTATTTTTGTATTAACTTAATGAACTTATATCACTTTATTTATTTTAGGGTTCCGTACCTCAAAAGGAAAAAACGGAACCCTTATAAGATCACGTTGTTGTCCGTCTCTCTGTCAAAACCCTTTATCTCAGAAACGCATGGAGGTATCGAGTTGAAATTAATACCATATACTCAAGTCTATGGTCTCTAGAAGCTGTAAAAAAATCAAATTTCTAAGTTAACGTAATAAAAATATATGACCGTTTATGCCGCAAAAAATGTACATATCGACTCTCTCAAAGAAACCAAAATTCAAAGGGGTTCCGCTGACTTAGAACTATGAAATTTGGCAAGTAATGCCGTCTTATACTACAAGTATAGGGAAAAAATCTGAAAACTATACATTTTTAATTAAATTATAAAAAATAGATTTTACTAAGGGAATCAAAATTTATAGGATACTTTATATCTACAAATTTGTACGGAACCCTCGGTGGGCGAGTCCGACTCGCACTTGACCGGTTATTTTTATGAGGCCAGGTAACAAAGTGTAAACTAATAATTACAAAGATATCAAATGTGTGCTAAAGCTATGACAAAATTTACACTTCAATAACTACCTAGCAACATGGCCACTGTAGGTACTTAAGTATCAAAACCAGGGCTCGGAGACCGGTATTTGCTCCATACAAAAATACCGGTATTCTTTCCGTTCTTATCGTTCTTTGGTTTATTATTTTCTTCAAAGTTACAAAGTAATAGCACAAAAAGTTTGGGACTAACGCTAAAAACTTAATGCTGGTTCATTATTTCGTTTTTTAACCAGACAATATCTAATAATACGAAATCATGACTTAAATACATTACTGAACTGAACTCTACATAAAAAGCATAAAATAATTCGAAATATTGGGCTATTTCGGGGTTTTTGCAAGCACGGGTTTCGAGCCCTGATCAAAACAAATCCTTATAAGGCGTTTTATTTACAACTTAGTCAATTTCTAAAATAAATTAATGTAATAGAAAATGAACCAACCTACTTGCGTTTCAACCGAAGCGATTCTCATTACAATAAAATCTATGACTAAATTAGACGAACATTGTTAAGTTGAATACAACTTTTCGCCATTAGTATTAAGGTATTAAATTAATTAGCAAAACCTTTTGAAAAGCGACTTAAGTTACTGCGGTTTCTAGATTTTAGTATCTCCAACGCCTAGGTAACTAAGTCTCTCAAAACAAATAACAAAGAGTTTCGTTTTATGTAGGTAATAAGAATGACAAGGTTGAATGAAATTACTTGTAATTTTTAGCATTTTATATCTTTAAGTGTTCATTTTATTCAAAACTAGCGACCCGCCCCGGCTTCGCACGGTGTTTCTCTATTATTATGCATGTATTATACATATAAACCTTCCTCTTCAATCATTCTATCTATTATAAAAAACCGCATCAAAATCCGTTGCGTAGTTTTAAAGATTTAAGCATACATAGGGACAGAGAAAGCGACTTTGTTTTTATACTATGTAGTGATGCTTATCTTCTCAAGTAAAACATGCATGAGACAACTTTTTAACGCTTCATTTGCATAGCTGTGTGTTGAAAAAAGTTTAGAAATAACAAAAGATAAAGGATAGAATTTAGTAGAATCAAAATTATATCTCTTTTTATTTTTGCCCTCTTTTATTCTATTCCTTTAGGGTAGGTATTGGGCGACGTACAGCGACGAGCACTCGGACATTTACCTTACTAAAGGTAAAATATATGCTAATTTGTTGCTTTCACACTTAATGAATAGAATCAATGAAAAGTAGATTACAAATACCGAAGAAGGTAAAATATTATTTTGGTTATTTTGTGTTTTAATTTCAATAAGTATTATTTGATTGTAAGTTTTTTTATAGAAAAGTATGCTGTAGAAAAATCTAAAATCCTAAGATTTTCAAAGTCCGGCCGCGAACCTGTCATGAGACCAAAAATCCTGAAGTCTCAGGACAAATCTAGAGATATGGTAGCCCCAGCTGATAATAAAAGTGTAAAAACTTCGATCAACCTGTTAAAGTTAAACCATATCAAATCTCTCCGCACAGAGTGCCGCGAAACCAAAAGTGACCCAAATGATCTCATCGTTCAATTCGAGCAAATTGCTTATTTTCGGCTGATGTTTATTCATAGAGTGATATAACCCGAGGTTACGAGTTTCCTGATCTCCGGTTTAGTTTAAATCATTTTTAGGGTTCCGTAAGACAGAAATACTAAAACCCTTAACCGAGAATTTATAAATAAAACTTCGCCTATAATTTCGTTTGCTTATAATTAGACTTTTAGATGGCTCACTTGAGTAATTATATGATGGGAACTTCCACTTCCTCCCCCTTTTTATTCCCTTAAGGCAGTGGTTCCGAACCTGGGGTAATTACCCCTTTAGGGGTAAAATTTAGTTTTCTCAGGGGTAATACTCATATTAAGTCGTTTTTCTTTGAGTACTTTCATATACTTGTCTGTATTGCCTATTTTTTGGAGGGGTAACGATACAAATCTAGAGGGGGCCTGTGGGTGGTGTAAGTGTGGGTGTATAAAGGTTAGGAACCTCTGCCTTAAGGGATGGTTACCGCAATAAAAATCATCCTATATTGTATGCATGTATGAGTGCGCGCCGTGAACGAACGCGCTACGAGCAACATTTTACGAATCGTTAAGATGCCCCAGTACGGATCGCACTGTCGACCTTTAAATACCTACGTATCATGCGCTCTTAAACGGCCGAAGTCTGACTACTCGTTTGTCTTTCGGCCATTCTCACGAAGTATGACTGCGTCTAAGTACCGCGTCTCCAATATACATTTAGTATGAAAACAGCGTCGCGGTAATTAGGTGACCGCAGACATACTTCGTGAGAATGGCCGCTTTATACTTTGTCTCAGGTTCTTAAACTATGTCCATACCTCATGTAAACAGGTTCAGCGGTTTCTTTAAGAGAGTGGTGACAAATACAGACAGTTACTTTGGCATTTATGCCTGTTGATGTTTTACTGAATGCCGCCTGTAAGACGAAGATGTCACATATACGAAATTTCGATGATATGGTTAGGTATGTTTAATTTGGTTTTATCACTTAAGCTTGTTGGCATCCACCGAGACCTAAACTATGCGCGTGGCTATTATGGAAGGCCCCATATCTGCCGTGTTAAAGAAAAAAACTACTTTTTAATAAGAGTTTCATGACGAAAACGTTGCTTTTTACATTAGCACGGCAGATATCATATCCAAGAAGGTTCTATAAGTACGGAACCCTCAGCATTGTGTGCGTTCGTAGTATACAATATGTATTTCTCATAGGAAACACACGTTTCCCGGCGTGAAATATAGGGGAGGGCGGAGGACGAACGATCACCTCGCGGCATTACGTGTACTTACATTCACTGGTTTGCATAATACGTTTGTTAGATAGGTTTGATGTTCTTGCTTTTTTGTTGATAGTACTTAGTCGTTAGTAGTTAACTAGTTTTTCGTCGTGCGGCTACTAAAGTAAAATCCACAGACCTACGGACTAAATTGACAAGTAAGTATGAACAAATGTTGCCACAGTTCGGCCAGTGTCGTTCTCATCGATATTAAAATTATTGTTACATCGTAGGTTTAAGGTCCACCCAGACGGGACAATCAAATTGGCAATTTGATCAGCTAATCTATATACCAACTTTTTCCAGTGATTTCGACAGATCAAAAGGTCTGTAGACCCCTAATTAGAGATAAAAATTTGATGTCAAACCAGTAATAATGTACATGAAAATTATATAATTATGATAGTTTATTGAATACATACATTCAATTAAATGAATTAATAAAATTATTGTTCTTTATTTTCAAATTCCCAACAATGTGGTCCATCTTTTTAACAAAAAAAAGCGGGTATCTTCAGAAGTAGCTGGCCACTGTTTACAAACTACTTTTATGTATCTAACGACATACGTTGTCATTGCTATTACGAGTGTTTATTGAAATTGTTACGTGTTATTATGGATTCGCATTTTAAACCATTATTTGAAAATAATATACTTATTTTTGATTTAAACTAGTCTGTTATTTGTACTTTACAACTTGTCGATATATTGTTATCGACATATACCCTTCATTATTTGTATTTTGCTGTTCCTGGTATCACTTGTCAGTCATTTGTCAATTTAGTCCGTAGGTCTGTGGAGGGGCTTAGCCAGCGACCAGAAACAGCACGCGTTATGCGATAGAGGCAAAAGGGCTTATTTTTCTATGGCTTTCATAGAGAAATATTAATAAGCCCATAAGCCTCCACTCCTCAAGTGTACCTATGCATGACCACACCAACCAAGCCATCTAAAATGTCTTCAATTCCAATTTCCAGCCGCCATGTTTGGCTAGCCTCACACGACTATGAGCATTCTCGGTTCGTTGACTTCATATCAAATTGGCTACGTTTGCAATAAATATGAAACCGGCCAAAACACGCGCCCGCGCGGGCCTTTGCCGGTGAATTGTTAATTAGAAGAGATTTGCTTGGAATTATTTCTAAAATTATATTTGGCCGCGATTTATACCTATGATTTTTGATTATACCATGAGAATTATTCATTTTTGTGTTAAAGAAAATTGTCTATGGCACTCTCTCGCCCTCAGTATCTATGCGATAGGGAACGTGCACGAACTATAGGTGGCAGCACTAAACGACAAAAGAGACACGGGCCGACAATAAAGGAAACTATCACCCCTGTCATATCAAGCTGTCAATGTCAATAACAATATCTAAGTGTCAATGTCAGATATAGTAAGTCGTAGCTACACTGACGTTAATCGTCCTTCATCGCAAAAATTAACGGCGTTTTCGTCAATGTGGCCCCAGCATGAGAGGGTACATGATTTAGACTGGCGACACCAGTTGGCAGCACCTTCGTCGTGCACGCTCCCTATAGATCTCGAGAATCCCGCCAAACTGGATACCTACACGAAACGGCTCACCATTATAAGCAGTGGTGGGTACTATCGGTGCAAACCTTAAACAAAACTTGCTAAGCAGGCATAATAGAGTGCTTACAGCGATTAAAATATTAAAATCTTTATAGGGTAAGTGCTCCAGTGAATGAACAAATCCAGTGAACGAACAAAATGCATGTTTTTGTCGTAAAATAAGATTTCTGTACCATTTTACTACGCGTGATATTTTTTTTTCGGTTAGCAACATTATTTGGTAAGTTCTGGTAGCACTCACTTCAACTCATACGCATCAGTGTCAAAATAGCGGCGATTTAAAGTGGTCATGTGGTTGCTGTTCGTTTTTTATATGGTGGTGTAATAAGGGTTAAGTTCAGGTACGTTGTGTTTAATGTGTTACTGCGTGTGTTCCGTTGCGTCTGCCTTGTACAGTGCGTGTTTTTTTTAAGCCGTAAGGTCATGTTCGTGCTATTAATGTATAGTTTAATGTGATTTATTTTCAAATAGTAGCTTTTAATCCATTGTTCTATAACTAGAAATCAAAATGGCTTAAATCCAATGAACGAACGGGGGGGTACATTCACTGGAATCGCGTGATTTATTGTTTGTTCAATATCTGACGTTTCAGTAGTAGTTATAAGATTTGGTTTTCTATGACTTTGATAGAAATGTGCTGTCTGACAAAAGGCCAGTGTTCGAACAAAACTTTAAATATTAAATTTTTAACAGTTTATTCAATTTTGAACAGTTTATTCACTGGTCTGAGTTTTCCAGTGAATGAACTACCGCAATAATAGATAGTTAATTAATTAGTTTCCAAAAACCAGTGAATGAACTACAACATTTACTATATTTTTCTTGTTTTAGAACATGGAAACTTCAAAAAATCATACAAAAGATTCCAATATGACCAAGAATCTCTCGACAAAGCCCAAAAAGCCCTTATACCAAAGTAAGACATTATTTTTAAGGTGGTTCTTTAATTGGTTTCATTTGTTCATATACAAAAATTTTGTGTTCATTCACTGGTGATTTTCCATTTTATCCCCTTAAGCTTGCTATAATTTAAAACTGTGCAGCGCTACTACAAAATAAAAATGATTTTAGAAAACTAGAATAGTTGTTTACTCTATAGGACCAGTAATATTTGAATTGAATTATTGCTATCTGCCAAAAATATTTTTTTTAAGTTGAAAATTTCCTTAAGTGTTCATTCACTGGAGCACTTACCCTACCTACTCAAGTGTTGGAAATCCGAGATTTCGATATAGCGTTAAATTTAACACTGATCTGCCAATAATATTCTTATTTCCTTGGTTGTAATTTTTACAAGTTTTGTTAAAGTTTTGCACCGATAGCGCGCCGGTCATTGATTATATTTAAGAGGAAACAGGAGGGCAGTTTTTCCATACAAGGGTCATACAGAAAATCGATAAAAAAAGTGTTCATGTTGCATTAAAATTCAGTTTTGACCAATTCAAAGTTTAATGTTTTTTTTATTGAATATTTCTCTTCAAGACAATTCATTTTTGAATATTTTAATAGCAACAACATATGATAACATAAGATAAATATTAATTATTTTGCAAAAAGTCTCCTTCTGTGGACTGTTATACGGTGAGGTATTTTTCTTTAAGTACTCATTAAAATTATGTAATCGTCATTTATTCTTTTTACTTTGCATGGATTGCGATGAACAATCCATTCAGTTAGCCACTACTGGTATTAGAAAAAAATATATATGTCTACGTTCTTTAAAAAAGTTAATACTTTACCTGTTATACACTTTTGAATCTTTTCTGTGGGCAAAATAAATCTGTTACAAAAGTCAGACGTGTGATCCTATCCGTATTTTTTTTTGCATTGGCAACACCAGCAGTCTTGTTGATACTTTCCCATAGTTTGTTGGATGTGAACACGCATAATACGTTGAAAAAAAGTTTTTTTAATTTGAAAATAGTGATGTAAAAGATCGGTGCGTCTTTCCTGTTCATCGTATATATCGGTAAATGGTAAAATGAAAAATTACTTATGCACTGGCCCTTAAATATCATAGGGAGTATTTATTGCATATCTAACTAAACTAAATCTAACCTAAAATTTGATCGAGATAAAATTAATTTTTGAATGTACCGTCTCTTCTGTGGCCATCTTTCCTGTGTCCAATAAGTCCACAGAAGAGATTAATGTCCACAGAAGTGACATATTTATATTTATTTATACTCTTTAGATCAATTTTAGATAAGGGACAAATCATGTGATCATTCTAAAGTATTTCAACTCGACACTCCCAAAGTAAAAGCTATCCTACTACTTTAATAATTGTTTTTGTTATCTTCTGTGGTCAATATGATCTCTTCTATGGTATGTCCACAGAAGAAGATGTCACATCTGTGTAAGATTTAGAATATTGTTCTTTTTTCTTAAAATATGTAATTTTTTGACAGAATATTGATAAGGGACAAATCATGTGATCATTTTAAAGTATTTCAACTCGACACTCCCAAAGTAAAAGCTATCCTACTACTTTAATAATTGTTTTTGTTATCTTCTGTGGCCAATATGATCTCTTGTATGGTATGTCCACAGAAGAAGATGTCACATCTGTGTAAGTTTAAGAATTTTATTTATGTTTTTATAAATACTATACTTACAGTTATATAATTGTAATGGGATACATAATGATACACAAAACAATCACTTTATCCCAAATGTTTCAGATTTAGTGTAACGAGCTACATTTGATAGCAACATTTGCTATCAAATGGACAAATTTGATCTCTCCTGTAGTACGACCACAGATCAAGACGTCAATTCTGTGTACATTTAAGAATTATTTTTTTATTCCTTATTCACTCAAATTAAGCAAAATATATTATTATTATAACAACCAGCATACACTTAAGAAGTATTTCAATCATATTGACTTAACATACATCGTCCTCTACTATATAAGTGAGTTACTTTAGTGATCTTCTGTAGCCATGCTTAATCTCTGCTGTGGACGTACAAGAACAAAAATACCACTTTTCACCTTTAAATTTAGAGACTGATCTGTGTCTTTATTTTTACTGAACAGTTTTGAACATAAGTAATAAATAAAATAAGTTTGATTAAGATCTGAGTGCTTTTCATTTTTTCAAGTTTCATTTTTCTTATTTCTGTATGACCCACAAACGTAGTCCCCTGTTTCCTCCCTGGATAATGCCAGTAGAGCAATCATTTTTTGTCCAAAAATCTATGGCTACTATTGATATGTTCCTATGTTTTCCTTTTTACGATAAATTGATTCTCAAAAGAGATATTAACCTTCAAATACCTAAAAAAAATGCCAGATTTTCCGCTATGTTCACACATCCAGAAAACAAATTTGACTATATTATTAAAAAAAAGGAAAACATAGGAACACGGCCAAAGCCTTTATTTAATGTTTAATGGATGGATGTTCTAGGATGACCTAGATTATAATATACAACATATACTTAGATTAGATATTAGTTATTTTTCCAATTGACATTTTGATTTTATTTTTTTATTGTAATTTATTTTGTAATTATTTCATTTTACTTTGACGATCTTTTTGTGAATTCATTTTAGTTTTAATATCTAAAACACTATGTAATTTCCAACAAGAAATAAATTAATCTAATCTAATCTAATGAAAAAAATAGTTAAATAGGTTAAGTTTTGGGGAAGAAATCAGGGGACTACGAAACGTTGTTTTCATGAAATTTAAAAGGTATTTTCGGTCCAAGCTGCAGTTGTCTCTATCGCGCTCTGCGGGGGAGAGGCGGGCAGTGCGGGATAGCGACACATTTTTACAAATACCTAATTTGCAATTCTCTCGACCTTACTGTTTCCTCTTAAGTCTTGCGTTGTGTACTTTTTAACCACCTACGAGAGTTCCACCTCGGCTTCGCTCGAGAGTTTTTTTTACCAAAAACTCCTCACAATAAAGAACGTCGAAAACCACAAAAAACAGAGATATCGCTCGAGCCGTTCTCATAAAATGATCAGGCTTAGGTATATGGAGCAATCGATTTTTATTTCTATAGATTTTTTTTATAATACCTATCTAACAGACGCACCTGCTGGCCAAAGGCCTTCCTCATAGATCGTAAAAGAGATCCACCAACTCCCCGCTACTCTCACGAGGTCGTAATGTCAACCAAGTCTGGTGGTGGTGGATGTACTAATAATTAGTATTGCGCACCGAGGCTTTCTTAGAAACTTCTAGGTAAATATAACAACCTCGGCTCGAAAGCGAAACCGGTATTTTGCAAAAACCCCGAAATAGCGCAATATTTTGAATTATTTTATGCTTTTTATGTAGAGCTCAGTAATGCAATTATGTTATAAAACTAAATTAATAAACCAAAGAACGATAAGAACGAAAAGAATACCGGTATTTTTGTATGGAGCAAATACCGGTTTCCGAGTTCTGAAATAGAATGCTTTTTGCATATTCTTATTCAGTATTTTTTTCTGCGTCGACTGGTATAGTTTTTTTTCTGTGATGATAAATAAAATCTATACAGCATAATTTTTAGTAACTATAACTATTATAGTTACTGAAAATTCCTATGTATTTCCTAAGCTTAGCCTATTATGTTAAAATACATTTGCTTGCAAAGGTAAGGCGCCTTACCAATACTTACAAAACGTAGGTATCTTTCGTCAGTCGTTGTAAGAAATTATGTAACTACGTACAATAGGTACGCGTGAGGGTTTGTGACCGTCAAAATAACTTGATAAAAAACACAAACCATGATCTTGATTCCTTACCTAGTCAACAATCATAAAAAAACAACGAAACTTCATTTGAATCACCTAATCGTTAGCGGTCAACTCTATTAAGTATCATCAGTGGAGCGTGGAGTCATTATTTGGGCATGACCTTTGTCACTTCCGAAGATTACGTAAATTATAAAGAATTCTATAGAAAACTACTCAAGTTTATAAGGCTATTCGTACTTCGACAATACCTTGAAAAACCTTGCCTTAGACTGGTGTCAATTTTTGTTTGGTCTCTGCCAAGAACCACCAGATAAAAAGACACCAGACGAGTAGCACCCAAGCTGTATATGACTTTAACACCATTCCAAATTTCAAGTCGATAGCATCAGTGGATCCTGAGATATCTTGCTGTAACAGACGGAAAGACAGACAGACAGAGTAACTAGCACCATAAGGGTTCCTTTTTTACCATTTTGGTACGGAACCCTAAAAATGACCAGCAATCAGGCCTATCAGGTTTTTTTTACACCAGAGCGGTATTACTGGGAAACAACGGATAATTCTTCAGATCTAGATCAGTAAGATATGAAAAACTCATAGCAAATTTTTTTGGGGCGTTCTTACGCTTACCGGTATGTCTATATTTCCTCCAAAATACAGAACTGTTTTACATTGCGGAAAACCTCGATCTCCATAAGAGACCTATCACACTTGCGATTGCGGGCGAGTTAGAAGCGTAGTTCCATACAAAATATCTTCGCTTCGACCAATGATTTCAAAAGTAAGGATAGGGCGATCCGTACAGTTCGGGTGGATCGATTTTCGGCCGCAACATTTGTATGCCAAACTAAATGTATAGCATACAAATGTCGCGAACGAAAATCCACCCGGGTCTATATTCCCTGTAACAGTAAATGGAGCCTTTTACCACGCAATTAGGCATTTTTTTTAACGTCCGGCTGCGCTGTGCGCTGCGCGTCGCACTGCCGCGTTGGTCCTAAAACAGATTTTTAGGACCAACGCGTTGGAAACTTGGAACTGTCTGCGCGCTCGTTAGCCCTTCCCTGTCCTTTATATACGTCAATGGCTTCGACTCGAACTCCGCTTCTAAGGGCCGATACAGACGGACTGCAACCCAACTGCAACTTCCTACGATTTGTGATTCGGCGTGCAGTTGTGATGTAGTTCCCATACAAATCGTAGGGAGTTGCAGTTGGGTTGCAGTCCGTCTGTATCGGCCCTAACTCGCACGCAAAACGTAAGTGTGACAATCCCCTAAGGTCCAACGAAAAAAATGTCCCACCGTTCTTTTGTCTCTGGTCTGCAGTTTGTTTTCGTTTTTTACAAGACCTTGGCCGTCACCGTGTAATGCCAATAATGAGTGCGGCAAAAACGCCACAAAAACCCGTCATTCTGTGATTCTTTGATTCCGTATTATTAAAAAGCGGTTATTTTTTTGCGAGGTAGAGGTATCGTTTGATATACTCGTAATAACTTAAGCATTGTTTGTAGCGCGTTTAACGAAGTTAGATTACAATTTTACACGTCTAAACTAAACTAGCAACATTGGCAAAGTATAACGAACAAGTAGTCCGACTTCGGTCGATCCATATTGGAGAATTCTTACGTATTCTTATTGTTTCGCATATAGCGCGTTCGTACACGGCGCGCACACATTCAAGCGCGCGATGTACCATATGTGGCCATAAGGTGGCTTTTTCCTCACGCTGTGCGTACGGAAAAAGCCGCTTTCTGGCCAAATGTAGACATAAAATGATGTACACAACACGGGAGGTAACAAAGAAAGCCCTGGATCGCATATTTACGTCTTCGGGCTCGGGCCACAAACATCTGCGATCTCGGGCTTTCTTTGTATTACCACCCTAGTTGTGTAGTGTACCGTAAGGTCGGGGTACTTTAGCCCTGGGGGGGGTAACTTTGGCCATAGGGATTAACTCGATTCAGGTTTTATTATTGCATTTAAATTACGGCACATTGCCATGTGGTTGGTTTTAGCTGACTGTTCATGTTTTTATATTTATTATCAGACGTTATAGATTTGAGATATGTGATTTACAAGGTGGGCAAAGTTACCCTACATTTGGCCAAAGTACCCCGACCTTACGGTACTATTTTT
Organism: Eudemis profundana; assembly: GCA_947034925.1. NCBI lineage: Eukaryota > Metazoa > Arthropoda > Insecta > Lepidoptera > Tortricidae > Eudemis > Eudemis profundana. The sequence continues at coordinate 15,915,216 of OX344816.1, read as the reverse complement.
GTTGCCAATGAGTTGCACTATAACCCCTTAAAAGGAATGTATTCAATATCCAAACACCCTGTATGATGCAGTGTATTTTCAATTATTGTTCATAATTCACACGACTAAAGCCAAAATAGGCTATTTTCCTGACAGATCAAATCAGTTACTTTTTATGATGTGTCAAAACGCTCAGATAGTATGAAGTTTGTATGGAAAAAAATGAAATGACGTCATTTTATTCAAATATCAAATCATCATCTTATTTATAGTTTTTGATCTCTTAAAAATCGTTTAAAACGCTAAATAGGCGATGTTTAGTTCATTTTAGTATATTTTCGAAGGCTGATTTAAAGGCTAGCGTGTAGTAATTTATATCGACTACAGGCAAATACCCTATTAGCGTGGCATGTACTTACACAAAGGAGACACTTCATAGTTTGGCTACACCATAGTTGAGGGCATTGGTTGGAACATAGAAGGGTGCACAAAAATGAGAGTGACATCCACTAGTGACTAGTGGGCATTTCTCCAGAAATATGTCTGCGGTCACCTCATTCATCTGGCCCTTTTTCATACTAAAAGTATGGAGACAGATGAATGAGTCGCAGACATATTTCTGGAGAAATGCGCTAAGTGGATGTCAGTACCGTACCGTGGCTTTAATTGCTCTTTCTAAACGTCCGACCTAACCGTCATAATGGAGCATTCCATGAAAATATTTCGTAAGGGACACCACCGTTTTAATACTTCCGAGAAATAAATTCACGAAGCTAATTATCAGCATTGTAATATCATAACTCTGCTTTAAGATTGGTAGTGTTTTTTAGCAGCTAAGACGTTTTATTAGGGTTGCAGCCATAGCGTTTCGTAAGGGACAAAAAGTTGATGTTTTCATGGAATGTTATCATGAATTCTTTTTATCATATGGATGAGTGAATTCACGATAGCATTTTTTTATCAATTAGAAAAAGTAAACGCCCACGGTAGTGACATCCACAGTAGTGACTAAATGCACAAGAATGAGAATGACCTAGAAACCTGAGTTTAAAGTAGATAGTATTACCGAATTGATAGCCGTAGGTAATTGCTTAACAATATTCTAACCAGAGACCTGAATAAAAAACAGTTCTCGTTGACTTAACCGCTATTAAATACTTAAACGAATGTTTCTCCACACTGAATGGTTGGCTGCTTGCACTCTCACAAAAGCAAAATGTATTAACTGCATGTCTTTCTCTCGCGATCTTATTTATTTGTGCGAAAGGTACTTGCTTCCATCTCATTCGTCCAAAACACGTTGGTGGGCGTTTTCCAAAATAAATACCGGGGTAGCTACCTACTTTATCAAAATATGGACTTTTGAGGTTTTCCTGGCTCAGAATGGTTAGTGCTTACTTTCGAACCTTATACGTAAAAAAAAAGTGTATCTTTTGTAGACCGAAGGATTACCTACTGGCTACTATTATTGTACTGGTTAGGTCGTTTTAGAATTAGTAGCAGTAGCGCTAAACCTTGGTTTTGTGTGAATATCAACAGTCATTGCAAGTTTAAAGGTGACAGACAAGGATACTGGATTTAAATATAACGATGACAATCAGATTTAGTAAAAAAAAGTCTCTTGTCACCAGTTGTTTTGCTCAAACACTTGGACGGTTTTTACGTTCGTGATACTAAGGTAATGATTATAGACTGTAATATTACGTTACACACCTAGGGCGGTAATATAAAGAATGACCCAGATCGCAGAGCATCGAACATCGTCGCAGTCACAGGATAAGTAATAGTAGGTACAATGTACAGAAGATTATGTCTCTAACACAGTGGTTCCTAACCTTTATTATCATATCACCCACATTCTCATCAAGATATAAGCTTATAAGAAACTGCTTAAAGTAAAACGTCTTGACATTCATGCGTATTACCCCTGACAAAACTTCGTTTTACCCCTGGAGGGGTAATTACTCCCAGGTTCGGAACCACTGCTCTAACAAAACAAACGTTCTGGTCTGACCACGGGACAGAACGCACCGCGTCCGACCGTCTCTCTCTCTCTCTATCGCATAACGCGTGCTCTTTCTGGTCGCTGGCCAAGCCCCTCCGGAGGGGCAAAATTTGGTACTAGCAGCCGCGCGGCGAAATCGCGGAGTGACTTTGTCACTATTACATATTGAATGAAAAGAGATAGTCGCACGTCACAATAGGGTATTTGACAACAATCAAAATAAATTCATTAACTCTAACCAGCAAATTACGCTTACAATCTGGAAGCGTAATTTGCTGGTTAGAGTTAATGAATTTCGAAAACAGCCCGGATAAAATTATTCAAACTTTTTTTCGTGCCATCAACGATTTTACAGTGACGAAAACTAAAAATAAGGCACCATGTTGAGCATGAGTATGACGTCACAAGATAGTATTTCATACTAAACTGCATACTTTCGGAGCGTTTTGACACTTCATAAAAAGAAGCTGATTTGAACTGTCATCAAGTAGCCTATTATGCTAGAGGCTACTTATCACGTATTTTTCAAATAAATCAACCCATTTAACTTTTTTCACCCGTAGTCGATCGCAACTAAGTAGATCGGTTGTTTCGCCGTTATTAACATTATATAATGTGCTAAGTTTTTCAAGATAATGAGGTAATACTATTGCTTTATGCTACGAGGTATAGTTAGTGCTTATTACACTCGTATTAAGCCATTGACTTTGCGTGTAAAATAGTGATTGCAATTCGCTAGTAATAATAGGATTACTGCTTTACTGAGCCAAAAATACCTCATATTTAGATAAATAAATAAATAAATAAATATTAAGGGACAATCTTACACAAATCCAACTAGCCCCATAGTAAGCTCAATAAGGCTTGTGTTATGGATACTAGACGACGATATATTTAATAGATACAAATACTTAAATAAATAGAAAACATCGATGACTCAGGAACAAATATTCGTGCTAATAAAGTAGTGCAAATATTAGATAGATAAGAATATTAGTCTGTATAGATAGGTCATTCTCATTTTTGTGCATACAGTCACTACCGCGAATTGCTCTTTATAAGGGATAAGTTCGCCTTTGTCCATATACATTTATTTTGTAACGTAGATAAAGTGTTTACATACATACATAAATGTTCGACCTAACCGACATAATATCATGAATTCTTTTAACCTATGGGTGAGTGAATTAGGTAGTTACAAAGAGTATAACACCCAAGCATAAAAAAAAAAAAAAAAAAGCCCACGGTAGTGACTATGTGCACAAAAATGAGAATGACCCAGTTACGGCTTTTTGTCTTAAGACGGCAGAATTAGTTTAAGTATTTCAAAATACTCGTAGGTATAGTTTTGTAATTTCTTGTCAAAAATCTACAGTCTTACAGCCTAACAGCCCGATGTTCCGTTCCAGAGTTAAGTAGTAACCAAACCTTTATGATTTAGGTACTTTATTACGCAAGATGCACTCAAAGTAAAGCATACAACAGTTTAAAATTTTACTAGGGTTGCTTTTTTCCCGAAAAAACGTCACCTCTTTCGACCATACCACTCGTTTTGAAAGCTCCTTAAATAAGCGCCGAAGTCGAGCCTTTAAAATTGTACCGTCTTTGAAAATAGTACATTACATAACTAGGGTGGTAATACAAAGAAATGCCGAGATCGCAGAAGTTTGCGGCCCGAGCTGAAAGCGAGGGACGTAAATGTGCGATCGAGGGCTTTATTACCTCCCATGTTGTGTACATAATTTATGTCTACACTTGGCCAGAAAGCGGTTTTTTCCGTACCACGCCACTAGTCATTTATGCCACGTGTGGCATAAATGACTTTACACTTAAATCATCGTGAAATCGTACCATCTACGCACCTAAAGAAACTAGTCAAACTATTAACATTATACGCATATCAACGGTCGTTTACATGTCACGACACTTACACAACTATCTGACGCACATGGTGAAACGACAACAATGAAATTGCCTTTCCAGATCGTATAATGCACGGTTTCATATCATATACAATATGATACGAAAATGAGAAAAGCGTAATTTCTATCACAAAAGGTATGCAATTGTTGGTTTCGAGGTTACTTAATCCATACTTCCATAGTGTTTTTACTTTTTTTTTGCTTGCGGTTGGAGGTTACTTTTTCTTTTTAGCGGTGGCGGTGCGTAGAGATGTAGGTCACAATTTTTTAACCTATTTCACAGAAAGGAGGAGTTCCTTTAGTCAGTTATATATTTTTATATGTACCTATTAAATTTGTTATCTTAGAACTCAATTGTTCATTTTCGAAAATAACCACATTTTAAAAGAAACACAAGTAAATTTAAACATAAATAAATAAATAATTCATTCAATAACACAAAAGTCCTGTTTACAAAAAGTGTTGGTGTCTTTTTTTATCATTTTTTCCGAAAAGAAATCCATTAGGTTATACTTAAGTTGTGTTTAACTTTGTATTTATCATCATCATCATCATCATCATTTATTCATCGCGGCGAGCTCGCGGCAAGTTCGCGATCAAAATCTGTATGAAAACACGCTCGCAACTCGCTCGCAAATCGCCAGTATGAGCCCTTAAGGGTCATTCTCAAAAAATGATGTCCGTAGTTAGGGCTTTATAAAACAACCTCTTAATCTTGTTCCTTGGTGTAACGAAAGTTAACCATCATTATAAATTGTATGGTAAGTTTCGTTACACAAAGGAACAAGATTAAGAGGTTGTTTTATAAAGCCCTAACACTACGGACATCATTTTTTGAGAATGATCCTTAATCCAACTAGGATAGTATTTAATTCTAAGCTTATTTGTATAAACTGAATTTATAATTAAATGCGCTTTCGTCTTTGACAACAATATAATCGGTTTTCATTCTAAGTTTAATAGCTTTTAATGTACCAATTACCTAACCTAACCTGTATCAAATCATTTTACAACAAACGCTATTACCAATGATACACATAACAATAAACTATAGCCACCTAGATTTACAATGTGTAATTTTGTCCAGAAAAATACAGCTGTTGGTTGTCACTTGTCAGTTCAGTTCTGTTTGGCGCCAGGCTGTGGTTTACACTGTACGCGGGAAACAGACTATCACCGATACAACGGGTTCTACTGCAATCATAATAACTATTCTAGTTGGGACTAAGCAATAGGTGCTAAACAACAATATTCATATTACATAGAATCATAGATAAATACTCAAACAGATAAAAGCATCCGTAACTCGGGAACAAATTCTCGTGCTCATTACACAAATTGCCTTCACTAGGACTAGAATCAGGGACCTATAGCTTCGTAGGCAGTTAGGCAGGGTCACTCTCAATCAATAGACTAAATGTATCATTAAATATTTTATGCCACACCTGGCCATAAAGTGACTTTTTCCGCACGCTACGCGTACGGAAAAAGCCGCTTTCTGGCCAAGTGTAGACATAAAATGATGTACACAACACGGGAGGTAATAAAGAAAGCCCTCGATCGCATATTTACGTCCCTCGCTTGCAGCTCGGGCCGCAAACTTCTGCGATCTCGGCCTTTCTTTGTATTACCACCCTAGTTATGTAATGTAATATGGCAGATGACCAACTGAACTGATATAAAAAATAGTACATTACATAACTAGGGTGGTAATATAAAGAAAGCCCGAGATCGCAGATGTTTGCGGCCCGAGCTGCAAGCGAGGGACGTAAATATGCGATCGAGGGCTTTCTTTATTACCTCCCGTGTTGTGTACATCATTTTATGTCTACACTTGGCCAGAAAGTGACTTTTTCCGCACACCCAGCGTGCGGAAAAAGTCACTTTATGGCCAGGTGTGGCATAAACATATTTAATTCAAATAAATTCATGATTAAATTACGTGTTAAAGATAACTTTACACTCTTCAATCGTCAATATATCACTTATCAGGGTTATTCTTCAGAAATATGTCTGCGGTCTCCTTATTCCTCTGGCCCTTTTTCATACTAAAAGTATGGAGACAGAGGAATAAGTCGCAGACATATTTCTGAAGAATAACCCATCAATCACCATTAGACTGCGTTACATTATGACATTATGCGTTCTAACAAATCTTCGCGTTCAAATTTTTCCTCTGCGAGATATTATTTATTATCTAATGTTTTATTAAAATTAAGGAAGTGTTTAATAAAAACAATTTAGTTGTAGTTACAAGCGAGTTAAACGAGTTTTGTCATGTTTCTGTATAATGAAGATAATTGGGCGGCAAGAAAGCGTACTAAACGTAGGCCAATTACACTGTTCCTTGTAATTTCGTGATATATACGTGTTATTTAACGAATTGTGGGCTATAGTTGGTTAAGAGAGGTCGTATATCTACAATCAAGTAATTTTAATGAGATTATCGTAATTGGGTAATTGTTAGGGTCTTGATACATTGGAAGCTTGTGTTGCAAGGGTTTAAAAATATCGATGAGCCGTCTCTATTACAAAACTGTACCGCTGTAAGTATAAAATAGTTTTCTCACACACACCTACACAAGACTACAAAGTATTACTACAAAGAATTAATGTTTGCGTGCCTGCTCTTCGACATAATTAAAACTAAAATGCCCTCTTATCTGTATAAGAAACTCGAATGGGTCTCTAGTAATAACAGTCACCACCGAATAAGAGCTTCACGATCACGTGCAATAGTGCTACAAGTCCCCCGACACCGAACAGCTGCTTTTAAAGGGAGTTTCAGGTATCGAGCAACAAAATGCTGGAATACGATACCACCACCCATTCGCCAACTTAATCATAAGTCAACTTTCAGATTACAATATCGCTTACATTTATTAAATGAACAAAAATTGAAATCCTTAACTCCCTTCCTGTCTCCTGCTCAGCCATATATAAAGTTTATGATCCCCATTTTTCATTCAATTAAAATATCATCTTTTTTATCTTGTTTCTACTACAGCCTGCTCATGTGTCCAAATTGAAAAACTCATTCATCAACAACTATACATATATATTTATGCTCACTGAACCACATATACACGCACTCTTACACTTTGATACACACTTCTTGTTCATATTACTATTTATTACACAATTTCTCTTCTTTGTTTTTTGTTTTGTGGGTCCTGGCAGAATACCAGCGAAGTGGCCTGCCACTTCATTTATGCTGAGCCAGCGCCTATTCTCTGCCACGACACATTGTTACCTGATAAGTTAATTTTTACTAGTTTCTAAGTTTTTTGTAATCATTTTGTAATCATGTATGTTTTGGGCATGAATAAAGTTTTAATCAATCAATCAGAAGCTTTTTATAATATTTTTATTTTATTTTAGGAATTTTAAATTTTATTTTGTTTTTCTTGTTTTATTGTATTATCGGAGTGTCTTTTGGTTAAAAAGTGCTGCTCCAGAGACCTTCAAATAAGTTTACTTAAGTAATTTTCATCAAAATATGTACGGATATTTAGTTTTTACAATATTATAATTATAATAGTATTCAATACAGTTAGTTACTTTACTTTAATTGACACATTTATATTTTATATCTAGACTCTACCTATAATTGTCACGTTTATAATCTTCTCATGTATTCTACGTATATAATGGTTTTTAGTTTAGGGCAGGCAACAACAGAAGGTTAGGTAAGCCAAGGGCGCTAAAAGCGCAAATCCCCGGATTTTGGAGCTTAAAACCCGGACACGTCAACAGTAAGCATTAGCATGGTGCATTCGCTCTCGCGGGCCGGAGTAGCAAACCCGCACTACAAATGAAACCCCACCCGGACGTTCCCCGGACGCTCTCTAAACTTGGACAAATTCTTAGAAACCCGGACGGATGGTACTAGTAGCCGCGTGGCGAGATCGCGGAGTGAACCACTCCTGCCAAAAGTTAACAGACCTAATGTTACCATACTGTTTTGGTTACTATAAAATACAGTCCTACACTCATTAACCAATTGCCGCCAAAACGGTTTCAAAATGGCGATTCAAGATGGCGTCGCACGATTATTGACACTAATTGGACAATAACGATTAATGTGTCGTTGGGCAAGCTGCTTGCGTGTCAGTCGGAATCGATTGGTTACAAATTACAATGGGCCTGAGTGTGCGAAATTCGACTGGCCAATTTTGGGAGTTGGAAACAAGTTTAGTTTCAATACAGGGTGACGAATATGTTTACTGTTTAGTTTCTTATTTTTGGCTAGAGTCTGTGCGGAAAGAGAATAGGCGTGGCGAAAAACGGAACTAACCTAACCAGTATGGCCACAGAACAGAAAATACGGCACATACGGTAGAAAAGCATTACAGCGCCCCCCAATCTAAATCCTATTCTCTTTCCGCACAGACTCTACCTATAGGAAACTGCAGGAGGTGGCAGCACTAAATTGACAAAAAGGGCCACTATACGGAAGTGAAGGAAATTTATCAGGCCTGAAAAAACTTGGTTATAGATGTCAATGTCAAGATTGTCAAGTATAGCAGTCGTGGGCAAACTAACTTTAATCATCCATCGTCACGATATTAAAGGAGTTTCCAATGTGGTAGTATGATAGAGTACAAGATTCGGATCTGGCGGCACCAGATGGCAGCACCTTCGTTGTGCAGGTTCCTTATACTAATAAAACACTGCACTAAAATTACAAGTTAAATAATAGTCAACATAGCATTTGTAAAACTACTCAGACTCAAACTCGGAAACATTAAAATTAAAAGCGTTCTCTTTACTATAAAAAAAATTGTTAAGAGTAATCGTGATTTATTTATTAGGTATAAGTAGGGTTATTCTTCAGCCATATGTCTGCGACTTATTCCTCTGTCTCCATACATTTAGTATGAAAAAGGGCCAGAGGAATAAGGTGACCGCAGACATATTTCAGAAGAATAACCCATTACCTACTTTAATCACAAGCGACTAACCACATGAATGGTAATTCAGTAACAGATGCTCATTATTGCACAATCTCATAACTGTGTGAATAATTAGAGATTAGAGATGCATCCACGCGCGCCCGCGCAACTGATGCAACGCGTTTTGAACTTGAAGGTAACGTTATGAAACTTTTGATTGTTCTCGGTTATTTGGGAACAATTGGCTGATTATACCAATCATATAGTTTAAGGCAATTTATCGATACAAGCTTATTATTTACTAGCATTTAACCGCGGCTTCGCTTGCGTTATTATCCCAAGGGAAATCTTGATCGGTCAATCCAGGACTTGGTCTACTTGCATGCCAAATTTCAGCTTAATCCATTCAGATGCTACGTTATTTACTTTACTTAGTAACAAACTGCCAAACATCTTCACAAACTTTCACATTTAAATATATAAAAGAAGAAACTGACTAACACAGCCCAAACCGCTGGTCCTCTCTCTCTCTCTGGTCGCTCCCTCATGACTGAGGATCGTGGTCATCGGTGGATGTGGATGGTCTACACCTAGTTTTTATGATGTGCCTCCACCGGTGCCTGTTCATCGCGTCTCTGACGACCGAGCAAAACTTGGTTGAGGATGGGCCTTTCACTTGATCACTCCATCTGGTTGGAGACCGACCCCGGGCTCGTTTACCCGCCGCTGGTCCTAGACATTTCAAATTTGGCACGTATAAGGTCTAGAGGTGCACTAAGAAAGGATTTTTCAAAATTCACCTCCAAATAAGGGTTCAAAATTTGTATGGAGAGTCTACGATTTTTGAAGTAAGATGTTTGAAACTTCAAGTTTAGACTCTTCATTAAAATAGATAAATAGCGGTTTCACAGTTTTTCAAAATTCTTCCGCTAGAGGGTTTAAAAAATTAAATTTTTTTAATCGTCTGTTTGTTTGTGCGCGCGTCACGTAAAAACTAACGGACCGATTTGCATGAAATTTAGACACATAAGATACTTTTTTCCGACAAAGCCGAAGCAAATTTAACTTATTTCACCTCCGCGAGCACAGTCACAAGCAGGGGTCGGATACCGGTATTTTCTCCTTACAAAAATACCGGTATTCTTTCCGTTCTTTGGTTTATTATTTCATTTTTAATCAGACGATCAAATAATACGAAGTCATTGTTTAAAAACATAACTGAGCCCTACATACTAGTATATTACACAACTAGGGTGATAATATAAAGATAGGCCGGGATCGCAGATGTTTGCGGCCCGAGCCACAGGCGAGGGACATAAATATGCGATCGAGGGCTTTCTTTATTACCTCCCATGTTGTGTACATCATTTTATGTCTACACTTGGCCAGAAAGCGACTTTTTCCGAACGCGTAGCGTATTATGTTCACTGGCTACTATTAATATTCTATTAGTGCTAACCGCACTTGGCCATCGAAACAGCTTTAGTAACCTTTTGTTTCAATAGCATAGTTGAGTACTAATACTCAAATCAATCATACAACTTTCTAGGTGCAATTAACTCCTTCACAATGTTAACTCCCAAGCCTGAGTCACCTGTCCGCCTATACGTGAGTGCGAGAACACACGGCTCCTACGTACCCTATTGTTCTGGGTTGGGCAATGCAGTGATGCTTCGTAGGATGCACCTCGGAATAGAGCCAAGGACAAACACGGTCATTACTTACTCATTTATTTATGGTTTAATAATTTATTTCTCTAAAAGAATACACAATTCACTTAACTAGAGAAATATAAATTAAGTTCTTAACTAAGTAGCTAAGTACAATGTGTACGAATGATAAATAACAAAACTTAACGTAATTCCTTAACTAAAAATATTAATTACAAAGTGGGTACTTAGATGTAATATTCCAGTTGTTTGCCGATACGATCGTCGCTGCACTCGCAAGTCATAGGTTCTTATTACGTATTCACTTGCAATTGCTATTATGCTATACCGATCATGCCGATTAACACTGTGATAGCAATATAAGATGTGTGTGTTTAGCGAGATATTTATTTCATATAAAAGTGATTATTATTTTGCTTGTAGTTATTTATTTGTTAATATTATGATTTTTATTTTTCTATTGTAATTTAAGTAGGTATAGACATATTTAGGTGGACGTAATTTGTTATTATATTTAAGTATTACTATATGAAACAAACATGATATTCCTTTATTCGTTTTTTTTAATGCGGGTAAATTACACTACATTTTTATGTTACAAGCGTTTTTTTGTGTTAATTTTTCTATGTACTTTGACTTATGTATATAATTATATTGTATTATGATGAAGTATTTATTGTCATTAATGTTTTTTTTTTATTAATGTTAATTAATAAAAAAATTCAGAGTAATCGCTTAAAATATGTATTTTAAGTTTTTGTTTGTATAGGTTAAACGACTTTGTTTGTTTTATAAAATTAGGTAACCTCTTATATAGCTGAGCGCCCTCATAGGTTATTGTTTTTCTGCCATAGTACTTTAGTATTTATAAAATAGTAGCACCTTTTGTAGGAAAAAAAAATACTGCTATTATACTGTACTACGAATATATGCACAACGAAGGTGCTGCCACCTTGTGCCGCCAATCCGAATCTTGTACTCTATCATGCTGGGGCCATGGAGCTGAGGTTCAGCTTCGGCCACCTACCTCCATGCAGTCCGACTATTGTTACAGCCTTAAAGGCTAGCAGTGTACAAAAAAAAAAAGCTGGGGCCATATTAACAAGATGCCGTTATTATTATTCAGGCCTGATAAGTGTCCTTTCCTGTCCACATAGTGTCTCTATCGTCGATTTAGTACGATCGTTATAAGCACTAAACTGTTCTTCAGGTCCGTCGAGTAATTATAATATAATTAAAACAAAATATACTTGTACCAAGGACCATTATAACAAGAGGACTGTCATTCTCCAAACAAAAAGCTGTTCTCCGATATTACAACGCCATCTATATATTAGCTTGATATAAGAATTATATTATTTACAATTATTCAACTTTGCAAGCGTGACACAGTATTTAAATATTAGAATTTATTTATTATTAGCTGTTTACAAACTAATTGTTACTGTACTAGGTTTTTTTTTCAATTATAACATCGTTAAATGTTTAGTTTTTTAGCGCCATCTAGTTTTTGCCTGGATATTCCCTTGCGGTCGAGATACTATCTAAAGTATGGAGAATGACAGTCCTCTTGTTTTAATGGTCCTTGCTTGTACGTAGCAGTGTGTATTCATGGGAAAAGAAAGACGGCGCACACAATTATTGCCATATTAAAATTAGTTTAAATTTACATTTAATGTTGCTAGTTATAAATGAATCCTGCAACAACGATATTATATTAATTGTAGACTAAAATAGGCTGGCAAGATAGGCGTGGGATGCTCTAATTTTTATACCGCGCTAGCAAAACGCTTAGTGAACACCCCGATCTCTAAGTTTCTAGTAATCGTGTGGTTGCAGAGGCTACACGGGGTGGGCGGGCTGCGGTCGACACTTACAATAGAAAGTAGAAACGGTTATGTTTCATCCCGGTTTAATATAGGTAATAAATATGACGAGGAAAGCCTAAAACATTGCCTTCGGGTGATCACCTTTGTTCGTCGATTATTAGCAACCATTGAGCGTCCAATTCCTTACGTTTTCCAAAGAAGACTGACATCTAGGGTTGCCAGATTTTTTTTGATCGTGTAAGGGACACATGAAAAATATGTATTTTACTTTGTTTTTATTGCTTGTTAGTAGTTGTATTTTAAAGAAGATCGTGCAAGTTTTAACATATTATCTTTGTTTAATTTTATATATTTGTAAAATTCAATGCAGCTATAATCATAGTTGAAAGCGGTCATTATTCGCAAGAAATATAAAATATAAATACGGGACAGAGTCTGTCCCGGCGAGAAGTTTATAATTATCCCTGAAATACGGGACGTCCCGGGAAATACGGGACGTCTGGCAACGCTACTGACATCCCATCTTTCAACTTGATATTTCATCTTTGTAACAGTGTACGAGTGCAACGTCCAGCCAGGTCTACAACCCGCATGCAGGCCGTCGTGGGGTGCAATTGTCACTGAACCGTTTAGCCATAGTGCGATTAATTCACGCGGTCCAAGTCACAAGCGTTGTGCTCGGTTACGGTGCGTGTCTGTTGCATAATTATTTAAAGTCATAATAATCATAACACTATAATCACACTGTAGTATATTACACAACTAGGGTGGTAATACAAAGAAAGCCCGAGATCGCAGATGTTTGCGGCCCGAGCTGCAGGCGAGGGACGTAAATATGCGATCGAGGGCTTTCTTTATTACCTCCTGTGTTGTGTACATCATTTTATGTCTACACTTGGCCAGGAAGCGGCTTTTTCCGTACGCGCAGCGTGCGGAAAAAGCCACCTTATGGCCAGGTGTGGTATAAATATTATAAATGCGAAAGTTTGTGAAGGTTTTTAGATGTTTACTTATAGATGTTTGTTTCTAAATAACGGGGTAACATCTGGATGGATTGAGCAGAAATTTAGCAAGCAAGTAGATCAAATACTGGATTGAAACAAAGCATACTTTATATCCCGGTAAAGAGTTCCCTTTAGACAGTAACGAGAACAAAGCAGGCGATGCCGTGGGTAAATGCTAGTATTTGTCATAAGATTTGTAGGTCCTAATTTTGTACCCTCTGAAACCGTGGATTTTTCAAAAGATTATTCTATTGAAAACGCATTATGCCTAATCATACATTATACATAGATTATGACAAACATAACATAATTAATTACGTTTATATGGAATCCGCTATGGATTTTCTGGGCTAACTAGAACCCGTGTGCTTTGTTATGGTAATTTAATAACTTTATGCCATACCTGGCCAAAAAGAGGCTTTTTCCGCATGCTGCGCGTACGAAAAAAGCCGCTTTCTGGCCAAGTGAAGACATAAAATGATGTACATAACATGGGAGGTAATAAAGAAAGCCCTTGATCGCATATTTACGTCCCTCGCTTGCAGCTCGGGCCGTAAACATCTGCGATCTCGGCCTTTCTTTATATTACCACCCTAGTTGTGTAATGTACTATTAAAACATACTCTAATTGAGTATTCCTAATAATATTTATTTTGATTGTTTTAATAGTATCAACACGAACATTAATTTACTATCAATTCTCTTTGCTGTGGAAGTTTTTAGTTATTTGCTTTCAAATGCTATCAAACTGCGAGAGAAAAAGTGTTAATGGTTATTTCTCACTAGATTCCATGTTAAGTCAAATGGGTCATTATTTGAGCGTTTCACCCGCCTCACTTTCGTGGACACATTATTGTCGAAGTCCCCTCAGATTTTAGTCTCATATCGAGCTATTTGGTACATATCTGAGACTGCTGACAAATACCTTAAAATTACATTAAAATCTGCCCGAATCTCAACAATAATGTGTCCACGAAAGTGAGGCGGGTTAAACGCTCAAATAATGACCCAAATATAAACCAAACTGAAACCTACGCTTCAGCAAAGCATAAAGACAGACAAGTTGTCAAACTTCGGCCATTTAGGGGTGCGCGATACGTACCCATTCAATGTCGAGGAGCAGACCGTGCGATCCGTATTAGAGCATTCATAAAACTTTCCTTGTAGCGTGGTTCATGGCACGCACAAGCGCGCGATGTACCATTCATAGGAAGAAAAATTACTGCTATTATCTTAGAGCATTTAGACAGGAGGCGCCTTCAGCGCATCTTTCCGAACAAAAAAGTCTGCCGCGTTCAGAGGGGGGCAGGGTAACACACATATAAAAAAACTACCCACAAATGCAAAACTCTCTCTCATTGCTACGCACTCATACTAAAAAAATACAACAACACAAATTTAACTTCTTACACTAATGCAATAAAAAGCAAGTAAATACACAATTTGCTTCATAGGATGTAGGCGTAATCGCCTAAAATTCGAACCGATTATTGGGCTGCCAAGTGGCTGGAGAAAATCGATATCGATATTTTTTCGAGACGTTGCAGATGGCACCTTGGTGTATAAAATTATTACGTCAATTATGGGATAATTTACTGAATTATAAAAATTATACTACTATAAATTTAATATGCTTCTAGGTACTGCATTTAAAACCGTTTTCTATTTTACTTAGAATGTGTCAAATTTCTATTTAAGACGTGAACATTATACTTTAAGCAACGAAGTCGAAGTATGATTCCAATAAAAAGTGTTATAATAAAAATGAATTAGAATTTAAAAACCAATATAACTAGGTATTCTTTATGGATACTTACACAATTAGGTTTGGTTATTTTTTTACAATGTGGTCTATTTCGAAATATATTATATTTTTATTTTTATATTTGTTGTGGCCTATTTATACTGTGTTCTAGCAAATAAAATATTTGATTTGATTTGATTTGATTTGAAAGCTATTTCGAGGATTAGCCTGCTGGAGCAGTATACTTTAACGTAATAACATCAAACCAGTAATAAATCTAAAAGTGAAAAAAATGGGAATGGCGTTATTGATTAGTTTTCTTTTTTTTATTGGCCAAATCTTGAAACTGGGATTCTGTGAAATGTCGGGAACAAATGCTGCTGGTACGTGTCGGTCTCTGCATGTCGATTGCAAGCTTTAGTCCATATATTTTTAATGCCTATATTCTTGGGGAATCTGGAATTATTATATATATACCGGCGAGCCACACACCATACGCACTATAATCATACCCGAGTCTAAAAATAGTATTAAGCTGATTTTAGTTGACAAGCTTAATACCATCTGTAAACTTTTCAATGTCATTTTTGTCATATGTAATTTATAATGTATTTTATATTTTGCAAAAAAAATGTATCTTTACTTTGTACAATCAAAAAAATGGTTTTTTGGTAGTAAGAACAATAAACATCACTACTATGATAAACTTTACGAGTAAACCCCGATCTCAATAAGCTCAGTGGTAACAATTTAATTTACTGTATAAATAATATTCACGTTTTATCGAAACAAAATTCGACAAAATAACAGAAATGGCGTAGCACTACTGTGGCAGATTTATGACTTCACGAACACTTTAAAACACTTGGTATAGTAATTAACTTATCGACCTTACAGCCGTAGACACAAGGTTCATTTTCGAATTAAGTAAGAGATGGCTTCGGTACAAATGTTGCGAAGTGTCATATTTGCTTGTGTTTGCATATAAAATGTTGAAGACAGTAGTCCTTATTACCTGAAATACGGTGAGACGTCAAACGTCAAAATAGACGCCATTTTATTCTTTCCGTTAGGATCTAAATGAATGTCTTCGAATCGATTTTATATAATCGATACTTGGCGTCGAATTTGAAATAAAGTGTTTAATACAAAAATTATGTTAATGTAGTGAAGTTAAAGCAAATATTTACTTATATGTGAAATGATATTCCATCTTTTTGTAGATTTGACGTGGTGGAACGTTTTTTGCACCCAAAAACAGCACATAAACGGCATTTTGACGGAGCTCGTCATGCGCTGAGAACGATTTCCAGACTGTGTATAATCGATTAATTGAAGTAGTTTTTATATCATGCATGCACATTGTGCTTGCACCTTTGGCAGAGGGGAAATAATATGAAAGGCTTCTCCAGTCTAAATGCTCTAAGGCTATTATACTATAGCTTCAGCGTCCGCTCCCGCTACCTCCTATGCCTCGCGCCTGCGCACCGGCGCGTAGCGGGCGAAAGTGCGGTACGTAACAAGCCCTACTTATACGCAAGGGCGTATATTGTTACGCATAAAGCGGCGCTTACGCCACTCTGGGGAGTTACGCTTGGTACTATGAATATACATACGTGTATGAAAGTATATGGAATTATATGGGACTATTAAGTATTTTGTGATGGTGGGTGAGTTTGTCACTGATACAGAGTATCCACTATCCAGTAGGCTTACAATACCTACTTATATTCATAGTAATAAAACAACTTAAACGGGTTAAATCGCGTATATTACTATATTTTAAGTCCCGACGTTTCGTAACCCATTTCAGCGTTCGTGGTCGCGGGTATATTGAGAAAATCATAAATTTCTTCTGTCAAAATTACTGTTGTGCAAACCTACCCACTTTAAAAAATACAAATTCAAAATTAGAGTTGCCAGACTTATTTTTTATAGTGTGTTGAATTTGTATTTTTAGGTGTTTTAATAGTTATTCTGTTAGGTATTCGGGGCAGAGACAAGCCCAAAGAATCAAAGATCATAAAAATCGGTCCACCCGTTCACGAGTTATAAATGGTGTAAGTTAATTAAGGTAAGTTAAGTTACACCGTGTAACTAACATAACTTTGTTTTATGTATATAAGATATCATAAATTGGATATTATTTTATTTCAAAACACAAAGTACAAATAAAATATAACTACTTCTAAACTTAAATCAAAATTAAATCTTTCTATTATTTTATTATATGTATATTGCGCACTTTTGATTATCTATCACAAATTACAAACTTTACGCAATCACCAAACAATTTTACGCATAAAATTAACATGCATGACCCTACAAAAGACGCACCCAAATAACATTAGACAGAAATCCACTTCACACACTTTTATCAAAGTTCAAAATCGAATAACAAATTTATTTTATTAAGGGTTATTTCGACTGGAATTATCTTTAATTTAAGGTTGGCAGAACAATCGTTTTCACACATATTATTCGTGTAATTCGGTGGGCGATCCAAGGCTGGCACATCCTTGAGGTTGCGACGCTGGGGATGGCGGGGTCAAGCGAAAATAATTGTCGAAACGAATGGAATCATAATAAAAATAATAAAAAGGCTAACTGCGAGTCGAATTGGTAGTCGAAGGGTTCAGTGCCAAGGGGCAATCAGGGAATGCAATACCCGGTCAAATATGAAACCTGGATATTATCCGACTCTAAATAAAGTCGGAGTAGTCGGAGTAGGAGACTTGGAGAGCTCTCGGAAGAATTCTCGGTGATGACCGGTCTAAAGCAAGGGGATGCCTTATCACCAGCGCTTTTCAACTTCCCGCGGGTCCGCTGCTCACTCTGAGCAATCAGCGTAAAGTCAAGGTGGCCCTGGCCAAACGATCTGGTTTGACTCCAGGCGTTCAGGCCCCCACCTAGCCCGATTCTATCGAGGTGGACCGGGACAAGGTGACCTGGTTCGACCCCAGGCACCCCCGGCACCCACCCAGTCCGACCCAACTCGTGGGTGGTCCGGCTAGCGACCTGGTTCGACCTCAAAGGAACGCCACGGCCGACCACCAGGTCTGACAATCGCTATGCCCATATGGGTTGCAGGTTTGTCAGTTTCTAAAAAAAAACTTAGCCCTTGTACATGTCGTCAAAATTTTCTATACAAAATGTTTTTTTTTTGTTTTTACCAAGCTGCCGCACCGCAACTAAATCACCCAAAAGTGATCTATCCATAATTTTGACAGTATTTGTCGTTTAGATTAAGACTTTGCTCATAACTAGGCTAGTAGGTTTAACTCACCGAAGCAACCTACTACTCCACCGACCAATTATAAATTAAATTCACCTAATTACCTTCAATTCGCTTCGCGATCGGAAAAAATACGCGCTCGCTCGTGACCAAGGTGATGGATTCGTTAGATAATGCATTTTGCGAGCTATCGACTAATAAATAACTGGATAACGTAAATATCATAATAACTTTAATTGGGCGATAAACGTCATATTTGATTCACTTTCGCATTCCAATTAGTGATTTGAGTTTTTATTGAATCGGTTTGGCTTTGACCCGATATTCGCCGTGTAGTTAATGATGATTTAATCGATGTTATACATCTTAATGGAGTAGAGAATTTAATTGAAATGTTTAGACATAAATGAGTGTGTAAAACATGTTGTTAACCTTTGTATGGCGCAAGCCACACACATAGTTATAGGTTTCTTTGTATTTATTTTGACAAAACTTGTTGCATTACATTACATAACATTGGCATTAAGAGGTCATCCATATATTACGTCACACGTTTAGGGGGGAGGGGGGTCTAGCCAAATGTGACAGCCTATGTTAAAATATGGAAATTGTTTGGAAAAAGTCTGACATGGGGGAAAGCAGGCTCCAAAAATCTAAAAAATCGGTGTGAATCGATGTGGATGACCCTTAATAGCTGTTTTTACCCGACTGCGGCGAAGCCCAAAGGAGGGTTATTTAATGTTTTGTTGGCGAGGTCACACTCGCTCTACTAGTGACACGCGCGTTGATGTTGTTCTACAGATATCTTTTAAACCCCGTACACCTATAATTCTTTCTGTTGGAAGTCTGAAATAAAAAAACCGGTCAAGTGCGAGTCGGACTCGCCCACCGAGGGTTCCTTACAAATTTGTAGGCACCTGAACTTACTCATTAGGATGAGTAAGTTCAGGTGCTACCAGTAGTGCCTGCTTCTTCTTAGTCGTATACTCTTAGCAGAGTAGTCGTGGTCATGGCGGTCGTACCACGGCCTTTTGACTGTTTCCCGCCATCTCTCCCTCACCGACGCATTTCTCGCGCACAGATTTAGGGATGATTCTGTTAGGGCTTTCACATGATCCATCCATCGCAAGGGAGAGCGTTCTCTGGATCTTGAGCCATTAACTCTACCCTGAACAACAAGTCTTTCCATAGCGTCACCTTCCATACGCATAACGTGGCCTGCAGGACTAGCGAAAATATTAACGACTTGGGAGGGACATGAGTCGCAAGTCGATAACTATTTTCGCTAGTCCTCCGACCCACCCCGCTTTCGCCAGCCCCGGCTAACCCCCCCGAGGTCACTCGGCACTCGCCACTCGAACCGTCACGTGGCGAACTGAATAACGATTAATTCCTAACAGTGGCGATTACATGCAACAACGCTGGAAATAGTTATATAGGCCAATACGAGTAATTCTGGCCAACAGAGAATAACATACACGATCTAGTTAATTAATTAAATTAATAAACAATTTTCAAACAACTCTAAAAGATATAACTGATTTCAATCAAACATATTATTCATCAACTTACAGAATTAACATATTTAACGAGGAAGGCCTACAAACATTACCTTACTGCCCTTGATAGAAATCAGTACTATGATTATTTACAATAAAGTCACCATTCACTAACTATCCAACTTTGACTCTTGACTTTTGACTTTTACAACTCTTGACTCACTTTCCACCCTGACTCACAATCCCTCATGACATGACTAATGAAAAAACGGTCAAGTGCGAGTCAGAGTCGCACACGAAGAGTTCCGTACCACCGTCGAACAAGATAACATTTTGCTTGTATCGGGCGGGGCCCCTTTAACAGTTATTTGGTTTTTATTACACTCACGGACAATGAATTCGGGTCACTTTCTATATAATTGTTCATAGAAAACGACCCGAATTCAGTGCCCGTGAGTGTATTTCTCGTATAGCGGCAATAATGCATTTTGTTGTTGCAGCTGAGAGCCAGTGGACACTGCGAGGTCTTGTCCTAGAGGACAGTGCAGCTGCCAAGTTGTTACTCTTTTAGCACCACCCAGGGGACACGTGTAGGGCTATCTGAGGTAGTTCCTACGGATGCAGAGCAACATCGACCCCCATACGATAAATAAATAGAAATGCGCACTTGTGACTCTTTTGGTGTTGCAGGTGTCTATGGGCGACGGTGATTGCTTACCATCAGGCGACCCGTCTGCTCGTTTGCCCCCTATTCCATAAAAAAAAATGCATTATGTGAAAATTTTAAATCTTTCAAATTCAAAAGTTTGTATCATCCAGTTTGTGGACCTTTAAATAAAAAAAAGTCGAACAAACTGACAGTGAAGGCTTAGTGATACGAGTAGGGTCCCGCGGGCACCCTGGGCAAAGTATAAAGAGAAACAAGTCGTCCGACTTTGGCCGTTTAGGAGAGCGCGACACGTATTCACACAGACGCGCGATAGAACGTCTGAGTAAGTGCGATCCATACTGGAGCATCCTTACGCATTCTTATTTCTTTGCTTGTAGCGCGTTTGTACACGACGAGCACACATTCAAGCGCGCGATGTACCATTTGTAGGAAGAAAAATTACTGCCGCCACGGAACCCTAAAAACTTCGCCTGATAGCAATGGCCGAGAAAATTAGAAGTAATATGGCCGCCGAGTGACTTGCTGTCTTTAATTGGTTTGGAGCAAATTTTCTGATAAAGCCCTTGGTTTTTGCGTGTTCAAGTTTTGTTGGGTCAGGAAAGAGGGTTGATTTAACTGCAATTTACTTTGAGGGCTTTGTAACTAGCTAGTTACAAAGCCCTACAAGCGAGTTACAGCTGTACCCTGTGACTTTGCGCGTATTTGCGACATTTTCATACAAACTTCCATCAACCGTTTCAACCCTATATCGGATGAATTTCTTAGCGTACCTCTAGGCTATCTGCCGTGATTTAAGCTGTACGCTGTCTGTCAGAACTTAGTTACTAAACTATCTATGTAATTTTATATGTATAGATTGTAAGATTGTGGCGCTATGAGGTTGAAAAACAATCGCTTTGTTTCCTTTAAGTAAATCGTACACAATACACAACGAAAACTGAACGAAGAATACTACTAACGTTCTATATTATTTTAAAAGCTCTAAGCTGTCTTCTGCGTCTTACGATTTTAATGAATACCGCAATCGTGAATGTATCAGAGTATTTCATACAGCTACGAAAAATTCCAACTAGTATGGTACGAAAACCAGACATTCATACGTCTTTCTTTTCCAGTGTGGTGCCAACATCGAAGCGGAAAAAGGAGTCATCCTTCGCGATACTAGCGGAGCCGCCTGTCGCCTCCCGCCCCTCTAGCCCGCGCTCGCTGCCGCTCGAGACGCGGACTGGACGAGTTTCGCCGTTCAGAGGTACCTATATTGACACTTATATGAATCGATAAACTAAGTACCTATCTGAAGGAAGTCCATAATTTGCCTCGTTTGTGTCAGAAAAAAATCTATACTTATGAAAAATTTCTTTTCCTACTCAGGTAGAGGCTTTAGAGAAGAAACCTCCCGGCACAACACTCCAAAAACCTCCGCGGCCAACTCCCGCGCCAGCTCCCCTCGCCGGCGCACTAGCTCCTTGTCCAAGATCGACAAGATGGCTACCGCCACCCTCCCGCCGCCCCTCGTCCTGAGCAGGCCGCACTCTCCCCGCAACTTCCTCAAAGAGAACATAGAAGAAGTCAGAGAGTTGAGTGAGCTGAACAGAGAAAAGCATGAAGCTGAGGCAGAACAGAAATGGAGAGAAGAAGAAGAGGCGTTGTTGAAGGAAATGGGGATTCTAGACCAAAACGCCAGTGCAGAAGTGATTAGAAATGTGGTAGGGTCTAGAACTACTTCAAGGTCTAATTCGCCAACTAAAATTAATTTGAAGAGTCGATCGAGCTCTCCAGTAGCGATTCTACATTATGAGAACATACCGGCAGATAGTAAAGAGTTTGTTAATGCAACAGAAGGCCTCGCTAAACCTGTGACCCATATGTCCAGGATCAGGGCGGTGTCGCGCTCGCAACCACAGTCTAACAATGGATCCCCACAGCATTCTAAAATCCCTAAGAGGCAAAGCTCTGTCTCTCCCAAAAGGACTGTCACTATACGTGATGTGTCGAGCTCACGAAAACCTGGTGAAAGTAATTTAAATAAAAGTCAAAGGTTTATGTCAAATAGCACAAGTAGCATACACGAAACTATAAGAATTGGAGGAGCAGCGCACGATAAAAGAAATATAAGTAAAAGTACACAGCATTTAAGCATCGCTCCAGCTGTTATTAAAGGAAAACCACCGATTTCCCCTGGAAGAGGAGGCCCACCGCCTTCTAACAGAGCTATTAATGCTAAACGACTCTCACCCATCGTAGGGACACCAAATAAAAGCCCCACGGAGGACCTGAAGCCAAGTTCCGCCAAAACGCCAAAACCTTCCCCTTTAGCCAAGAAACCAATCAAAACTGCCGGAAACACGCCTGCTACATCTAGATTAAATTCTAGACAGCCTAGCAGAACAGTCAGTAGAGATCCGAGTCCCGAGAAAAGAAGGCCACTCACTAAAGTCTCTACTTCTTCTAGACCCCCATCTAAACCTGCTCAGGGCAAACCCGTAAATAGATCATCAAGCACTCGATTAGCTCAGAAACCTACAGTGCCCAAAACTGAAGTAAAAAAACCTATTAATAGGACAAACAGTATGAAAAGCTTAGTCAGAACACCAAGTACAAAAACGTTGAACGAAAGACCACCGTTAGTTAAAAGAGACAGCAAAAGAGATATCAAACCTAAGGCTCAATCGACGCCGAAAATTAATGAGATCGGTACAAAGATAGAATCCGTGAGAGAAGAAAAAAAAATTGAAAAAGTCAAATCTGCAGCTAAAGAGAAAGTTAAAGATAAGAAAGAGGTAGTCAAAGCGGAACCAACCATCGAAGATACGAAAACTACTACGGAAAAAGACACTGTCAAGTGTCAAGATAATGAAACACAATATGACAAGATTGTGAACGAAAATGGCGAAATTGTGCTTTTAACGAAAAAGAGCGTTATTTCTATGACTACAGCAGCTATAACAGCTCAGCCTTTAGAAGTTGTAACTAAAGTTACAAATCAATTGCCTGCTGCATTCGAAAAGGCGAGAGAGAAAGGTATTTTTGAAAGGCACAGTTCTAAAGATTCATTAGCACCGAAAGACGAAGAAAAAGAAAAGGAGAAAGAAAAAGAAACAGTCCAAGAAAAAGGTATCACAGAAGATAAAACTGAAGAGAAAAAGGCGCCAAAGCCAGTAAAAACTGAGAAAAGTTCAAATTTCCTTGATGATAATATAAAACTAAAACCTTTACTACCACCTTACACTAATCCTCAAGTAGAGAGAGTAAGACAAAAAATAGACGACATACTAAAGTCTCCAGAAGTTTCAACTGAAAACATACTAGCAGCCGCTGGTGCAGCAGAGAAAGAAGCTAAGAGTAAAGTGAAAAGCGCCACAGAAAAAATGAAAGAGGAAATAAAAGAAGCCAAAAAAGAAGCGGCAGCTAAAACAGAAAACGTTAAAGACGAAATAGTTAAAGAAAGTGACAACGCGGTGACAGAGATCCGCTCTGAAGCTACTAAAATCGTAGACAGTATTATAACTCCAGTAGAGGAACCGAAGGTATCAGAGAAAGTTGATGAAGCTAAAAAAGAGATAGAGCCTATAGTGATGGTTGTGAATGAGAAAAAGGGGGCAAGTACGAGTGAAGTTGTTGAGACAATGAGCGGGACGCTAGTGAAAGGGGAACCAGAGGTGGAGGTGCAGAGTTCTAACCTTTCGTCCCCTGGGGTAAGGAAGATGGCGGTGCAAGGTAAAATGGCCGACGGGAACGACTCAGACAAGTCTGCGCAAAGCAATGGCGGGTGAGTCACTTTGTTTATTATGACTTATTGTTACTAAAATAGGAAGAGTTTTTTTTGTACAGTAATTGGTGAGGGTTAAATACATATAAGCTAAGCAGTAAAACGTAAACAAATAATTACTAAAAAAATATATGTTTGTCGGTCTGTCTGACAGTTTTACGCGCATTTCCATGACGTTTGGTGTACTTAGATTCTATTATCCGACTAAGACGAAATAAGAAATAGGTAACTTTTTAACTTTTATCACCTCCGTGTACGAAGTCGCGACTCGGGAGCAGTAGGGTTGCCAGATTGAATTACCCTATTATCGGGAGCAGGAAACAATATGTCGGGATTTTGAGACTTTGGTCGGGAGATGCCCCGCGCGATCGACGCGCGAGCTTTTTTTTTAGCCTGAAAGACCAAAAATTTTCGCAGGCCATTAGTTGTCAATAAGGTTCTAGCAGTAGTTTATAGCTATGAAAATTCAGTATAAAACCGTGGATACCTCACTCAAGTTAAAAGGTTTTTAAAATAATATTTTCTGCCCTCCGGCCGAAAAGCGTCACCTTGCCGGCCGCTGCGCTAAACGAAGATGCCGCTTTCTGGCCTCGTCGAACAGAAAAATACTATACAAACCTTGGCCAGTAAATAAGAAAGCCTCAGATCATATCTAATTAAACAACAAACATGCGATCTGAGGCTTTGTTACTTTACTGGCCTCGGTATGTAATGAACTATTAAAGGCCGAGCCACACCGGCTGCGTACACGTCTGCGTGCGCGTGGCGTACGCGTTGTATAGTATGAATGTTTTTCAAAATGGCGGCTAGTCACGCTCAAAGTCAAGGAGCCGCAGCGTAGGTACAGTGCGTGCACACGCAGCCGGTGTGGCTCGGCCTTAAGCCACCAGTATGAAGTACCTAGTAAGAAAAATACTTACAACAAAACCTTTATGCACTACCTTTTCTTATTCTTTAGAAAAGTTCAAATCATTTCTTCCATACCCAAAGGGTGCCAATGTAACCCTATTTACTGCGCTGCCCGTGTGTCTTTAACTCTAATAAGTGACTTGAAATTTTCACATTTTGCATTTCTATTGCCGCCATAACCACCAAACAACCAGTTTTTTAGTGTCATTTGCTTTTCGGTGGTACGAAACCCTTCGTGTGCGAATTCGATTCGCACTTAGCCGATTTTTACACACGCAATTATAACGTAATGCTTATTGTTCTTCATTGATGACGCTATTATAATTTAAATGTTCTCCAAGGAGATTCAAATCTTTACATATCGCCGTTGCAAAACACGGAAACCAACATTAAATAAACCATAGACAATTATTATTCCACATTTAATCTATTGCGCCATAAGAAAGCAAACTCTAGAGAGTTCTCCATGTCGATTAGTGCGGTGAAAATGCCCCGGGGAGTCGCATTGTCTCTGGCTATCGTTTTCATCAAGACATTTATGCTGTCTGTGGTTTCGGTCGGGTGGAAATGGAAAGACGGTTAAATTGTTTGTCTAGCGGGTATCATATCGTAAATCATCGTCATCAAGCATGCGTTTTGCTGGTAGTACACCATATTTATAAGCCATTTACTTATAGATAAGCCATATTTTCCATAATTTCTGGCTAAATTAATAATAGTCAAATTACAAATTTCTTCAACTCGGCACGCCTATTTTTTAAGGCGGATTTTAATTGCTCAAGATCATCTACTCTTTACACTTTGTTGCATTGCATGTGCTTAAAATGAGAAAGATTGTATTGACAATGAGGTAGGCCTAAATACACGTTCCGAATAATCCTCCTTTAATTTCAATCCACAGA
This sequence comes from Eudemis profundana, assembly GCA_947034925.1. Taxonomy (NCBI): domain Eukaryota; kingdom Metazoa; phylum Arthropoda; class Insecta; order Lepidoptera; family Tortricidae; genus Eudemis; species Eudemis profundana. Next base: position 15,889,184 of record OX344816.1, on the reverse strand, counting down.
CATTATCACCAGTGCGAAGACAGATCTCGCCTTTGTCGTGCCGTTAACTTTTTTAATAAAATCAATTTAATTTATATGCACCTTTTCCCTTCTAATATATATGTTCCAAATTGAAGTTTTTTGAACCAAATATTACTTATTCTTAATTTTTTTCCTTTTCTGTGGTGAAGTTTTTCTTTAGTCGTTCCGAGAAGTGGTCCGTTGCCGTTGCTAAGTTTTTCATAGCAACGCGATGATACATAAGACCATCAAGGTCCGCCGGGGGCAGTGCCGTGACCGCAGCCCATTTGCATACCGCCCTGCCAGGGCTACCAGCAACCCCAATGGCCGGTTTCACGAAGCTATAAGTTACAATTTTACAATAAATAAATATTGCGGGACAATCTTACAAAAATCGATCTAGTCCCAAACTAGGTAATGCTTGTATTACGGGTGCTAGATGACGATATACATACATATAGATAAATAAATACTTAAATAGATAGAAAACATCCAATGACTCAGGAGTCCTGAGTCAGGCAGGACTCAGGACCAAATACTTGTGCTCATCACACATGTGAACAAATAAAACAACTGTTCATCCCGACCCGAGTGGTTTATTGAACTTCTTGATTCTAATTTGGTTCCGTACAAATCTTCCGTAAAAAACAGCGCGTTCTAGACTCGAGCTGTTGAGGGATACCCTAAATCTAGCGTCGAGTAGAGAAACTATAACTTGTCAAGAGACAAAATTAAATATGACAAAAGAAAAGACAGGTCACGTCACGTCCTCTACTAACATAAATATAAACTAAACTTTAAATAATGAGTACATGGCGGGACATCTGTTATCACTTATGATAACTATAAATAGGTACTATACTTTTATATTATACACACAAATATTCGCCCTTACCAGGATTTGAACCCGGGACCGCTAGCTTCGTAGGCGGTGTCACTACAAGACTAGACGTGTCGTCTCTAGCTTCGTAAGTGTAAAGACGAACTATTATACTGTCACTCGGAACTGGTATTTGAAAAAACCCTGAAATAGCCCAATATTTTGAATTATGCTCTGGTTTTTACGTAGGGCTCAATCATGTATTTAAGTTATAATTTCGTATTATTAGATTGTCCGATTAAACAATGAAATAATAAACCAAATAACGAAAATAACGGAAAAAATACCGGTATTTTTGTATGGAGAAAATACTGGTATACGGCCCTTTGTGTCAAGAAATACTTGTCTGAGGTCAATACATTATAAGTAATTAATTATTTCACGGTGGCCCTTAAATCTGCTTTTGTCAGCTGGCGAAAATTAACTTAACTGTAGTCAAAGTATGTAAGTAAAGTATGGTAAAAATGAGGGCGCTTGCTGCGTGCTCCGGTGGGCAAGTGGTTAACGCGCTGGGCCGAAAATCCAGAGGTACCGGGTTCGATTCCCGGTCTGGACCGCAGGTGAGTACCATTTAATTTTTCTATATACTTTGATTTCTTGTATCTAATGTAAGCAACAATTTTGATTATTTGCTACCAAATCCAATAGCCAATTATTAAAAGTTCTCATGACGTAGGATATCACAAATATAAGTGAACAACCTCTCGGCCCTCCAGCGAAAGTAGACCGAACCCGGGACATCCGGCAGGCCGGGCTCCTCGTACGCAGCGGAAATTAAAAGTATATCCGACAACAATGGCGCCTGAACCGCTACCATAACTTATTCTGCTCTACTTTGTAAACTAATAAGTAAATTGAGTTCGATAATCATTCGGTAATTTTCCTACGTACCGTAAAACGGGGTTATTTAACCTACGGAGCTATTTGGAAAAAATAACTCAACAGATTTTGTTTAAGGATTTTGTTTATTATCTTTTTTGTGAAAGACCAAAAAACGTTATTAATAGACCACTAAACCAACTTCACATTAGATTTAGCCTTTGGTCAGGCAAAGATCCATGTGTCATTCATGATCTTCATGGCCCTGACAAAAACCTATGGGCTATACCTATGGGCTCAACTTCCCTTCTCCATAATTAATTTCCAAAATTAATTTAACTTTTCACAAATAATAGGTAACAACAAAACAGGACTGAGTCGCTTAAAAATGTGATTTTCATAATTTATTAAGATCATTAGGAACATATCCATAACATAGAGGTAAATTACTAAATCATTAGGTTTCGGCATTTATCTCTTTCACACTATTCTTTAGGAACATGAAATTAAAGAAAGATAGTAACTATTCATGTCTAAACTGCCGATAATATCCGGCTCAAAGGACCATACATGTAACCGTATGGGGGTTATTCTTCAGAAATATGTTTGCGGTCACCTTATTTCTCTGGCTTTTTTTCATACTAAATGTATGGAGACAGAGGAATAAGTCGCAGACATATTTCTGAAGAATAACCCATGGTTGTAATAAAATTTTGGCATTCTTATAAAGCGATATCATTCTAATAAGGGAGAGAAAATCTATTGTTTAGGTTTAATTGATTAAAACGATAAACTGGTGCTGGCAACCCTGTCTAGCATTTTACTACAACCTACTTACACTTTCACGGCAATTTATTCTTCGGAATGTGTAGACAGAGTTCAAGAAATAATGTTACTTAAAATTACGTAATATAACATATACTATATTTTCGTACCCTTGGTCAAATAACGATGCATGTGACTTTACGTCCAAAGTTTTTTTATTGCTCAAAAGTCATACAAATCATACGAACTCCATGATTACATACAGATTCTGAAAAGTTGTAATTTTGCAGATGCATCGTTATTTGATCCACATTCGCCCACAATAGTCCGCAAAAGTCCCTTAATAGTCGCATAATACCGCGAGATAAATAAACTATAAGAAAACCATCAAGTTCTGTCTGACAAGTGTGTAAGTACGAAAGTGACGAATTTCAAATATTTTATCGCGAGATTTTACCTAGTACTACTGACTAGAAGATTACTTACATGCGAAGTACTTGAAATAATAATTTATTTTGCAGAAGTAATTAAAGTCATTAAAGTCGTATCGGTACGCAGAAAACTCCTTTATTATTCCTAACGATCCTACAAAACATGTAATTTAAATAGCCAACTTTATTTCCATCGGACGTAAATAAAACAAAATTTGTTTTTAATTCCAACAACAAAGAAAGTGGTTAATGCAAAGTCGAGAATTATAATCTCGACTCGCACGCGAGAGGCTATAGGTAACTTGGCACTCGATACAACCCTCGAAGAAATCGGTCCCAGTCCGCCTTCGAACGGCAACGACCCCGCCCGCCCGGGCGCCATTTTGTAAATTTACCAAAATACTGCGTGCAATAATAAAACGCAATGACGCGCGCCATAGACAATACTGTCGCGCGCTTTTTAAAAAATCAAATCGTCAACTAGTGCTTCCAAAATGATTATCCGATTAGTGACGTGCATTTAACCGGTTTCAAAGTGTTTTTTGATTTTTGAATAATGATACACAACAGGACAGTCTACATTTTGCCAAACGAACTACTGCCAAAGCGGTACGGCAATGATAACGGGTAAAATTTCATATATAATCATGTGTAACATATTTTCTTTATTCTGAATACATTAACATGGCGAGTCAGACGTAGGTACTCATGGGTGTTATGACCTTAATAATAAATAAATGGCACACATTACGTATAATGACTTAGAATTCTTTGGTAAAGTAATTTTAATGAAAAGACCGTGACCCAAGGCAAAGCGGACAAGCATGTTAGCGATGTAGCCTTGTTATAAGACTTATATGTAATGAGAACCAAAAATCATCGCCCACAGACAGCTTGAGACAGATACACACATCAGAATAAGATAGTAATACAAACCTGACCTGACATGGTGGTGTTATTTGGGGAAGGCATAGTCCAGCAGAGGACGTCTTTTGTTGATGAATACATAGATACCTAATATTGAAACAGATAACAAATGTGATCCCTTCGACTCACTGCAATTATATTTATTGATAGTGTACGGTGCCTATAAGTCCCAGTACCGTATGTTGTTGAGAAAGAGCTTGCGAATTTAATTCCGGCTTTAAAAGTATTCTGAAAGAATGAATACTTATACATTGTGTTACTATCAAGTTGCGGTATGATATTACCGTAACTTGATAGTAACACAATGTAAATTGAAATAAAAAAAGCCATATTTTTACCCATTCCGTTTCAATACGACCTTTACTGTTAATCGCAGATTACTGGTTACCATTGTTTACTGTACCTGAAGCGAATAACTAAAATTTCATTAATTCATTCAAGAATTCAGACTTATTTTTTCATCGGTATTCATTAAAAGGTTTTTGTACAAATCCCATTCGTTCAATAACAAATTCATTCATAAAAGGCCAACCTCAAACGACTGTGGAACTAAACATTGGCATTTGTTTTCCAAATTCTAGTTACCCTGGCCAATCCACGCTGCAAAGGTAAACTGACCCGGAAGCTTGCATGCCGAATGCGAACACGAACACTGCACGAGCCACTACAGTTTCTGCTGTATTGATAAACTATCGCTTTAGACAATCGGTGACTCTGGGCACTCGAGTCCAACCCTGGTCAAGGTGCTATCAAACCACTGCTTAAAAGACGTTGACGCATCGTAAAGTGACGTGACTAATGCGTCACTTTTTTGTCGCGTACCTTTTTCCGGTGTTTAACACTTTCGCGCGAGTACCGATCAATTAAGCGTTGTTAAGCGTTGTATATTCGACGTCTATATAGACGTTGCTCACGCAAAAGTGTTAAAATACGCAGTGTCTGTTGTATCCATGCGTATTTTAAGCACAGGTTTTTCCAAACCTGGCTTAAAATACGTGCTCGTTCGTTAAACAGACCGCTACGAACTAGTACAATCGTGCTAATGTACTAGTTCGGTATTTTAGTTCATTTAGTTAGAAAGAAAGAAGTAAGAAAGAAAATACATTTATTTATGACAGCGAAATTTACAAAATAGAAAAAAATAAGAAAACACAAAAAAAATAAAAATCTCGCTGCTACAAAAAGGTTCCACCTCAGCATAATGCCAACTCCAGAACCGGCGCTGGTCTTCCGGTGGAACCAGACAGAGGCGACGTCATGGCGAGTTGTTCATTGCTTCATTGCACATCATAGTTCACTAGTACACTACTGTTTCGATCTAAGCGTTGCTGCCGTTTCGTTCTGTACTGTTCCGCTCTGTCCGATCAGGATCAGACCGACCGATCTATTCCAGCACTGTGCTACTGCGTTCCATTTTCTGTTTCATTCAGAGCTGTTACATGTCGGATGTCGGTCGGTGGTTGATCGGTTAATGTACTAAACGTACTAAAGAGCGGAATCGAAACGGAATAGTTCGTTTTAGTACAATGACCAGAATTCATTATTTTTAGTACTTGGTACATTTACTACACAAGCCTAGAAGGTACGCGTCAAATGACGTTTAACTCTCGTCACTAGACATGTGTAAGTAATGCGCGTAATATCACAAATGAGATATCACTCGAACGCGTGATGTTGCATTACGCATTACTCCGAGAAATCAAGCATCACTCCAAACATCACTCTAAATAACATTGCCCGAGCGCGAGTGAGAGCGAGGACCGAGTGAAGCGCGCGTAATAGTTTCAAAAGACGCCCTAGACTCCAGAGAACACGCGCTGCGTAATGTAGATGATAGCTGTGATGTTGGTATCTCACGCGCGCCCGCGCTACTGCGTATCGTCATCGACTATGTACGGGTGATGTTTGGAGTGATGTGATATCTCAGTTTGATATTACGTTTTCGGAAAAGTGATGTGATATAGCATTACTTTTTGAGGCACTGTTTTGCGCATGTCTACTCGTCACTGCGTTTATGCTGCGTCAACGTATTTAGAGCAGCGGTTTGAGCACCGTCACTCGTTTGATGATTTAAAACTATGAACGCACCGGACAACTAAATAAGAAACGCATGCTTTAAATAATGGTTTTCGAATAAACGCATGGTTTAAATAATGGTTTCCGATTAAACACATAGTTTAGATGATGGTTTTCAATTAAACGCATAGTCTAAAAAAAGTATTTCACAGAAGCAAATTAAATTAGGTTATCCACCTAATAATTGTCTGTAGATTGTATATTCTGTTGGTCATATTATTAAGCCTCTTAAATAACACGGTATTATTTGTGATGTCGAGGATCGAAGTATCAAAGAGTAGGTGTAGTAATACCTAGTTATTCTTTGAAAACATCTAATTTTTTGGGTTTGACTAGGTATATAAAAATAATAATGCTGTCACTTATTTAAGTGACAGTGAAGAGTATAACTCAAAAACTGTTCTATAAAAATCTCTTTAAAAAGTTTGCTATTCAGCGCTACTTCTGATCTAGATGCATATTTTTTCTTGAACCCTGAAAAGTTGAAGGTTGCAGAAAAAGCCGCTGCTTTATATAAATGTAAGCGGGTCGCTTTCTTATCGCATTATTTCTTATTATAACGGTTTGAATGGCGTTATGACGTCAGTGGGTGACGTAGCCTCTGCCATTATCAACATCAACAATAAATTCAATCGTGACACTGGACATGCGCAAAATGTGTCACTAAAGTGAAAAGACATGAATCTTTAGCTCTCAAAAATATGTATCACTCTTTTAGCTCAGTAGCTCAGTAACTCCGCGGTGTGTCAACGGCTCATTAGCTCTTATAAGCTCAGTTAGCTCCGTGGTGTGTCAACGGCTCACTAGCTCTTATAGCTCAGTAGCTCCAAATTCGAATATTTCCGAACGAAAGAGAGTATTTAGGTATACGGCGACAAGACAGGGACAAAAAGTTCGTCTTTATCGTGTCTTTTCTTGTAGCTCACGGCTCAATAAGCTGCAGGTCGATTCACAAGCACTGGCGCGAATTTTGTGTGCAGCCAGTGCTTATTTCATATTAAATCCGCTCAGCTCTTATGAATCGACCTGTACTTGAGATCGTGTGAACGAGTGAGTTGAAAGATATACCTACTTACTGAGTTGTTTGAATCGGAACTGAGCTAGTGAGTCGCTGAGCTAGACTAACTGATAGCTCTTTTGAATCACTCACTCGCGATCTACACATTTCTAGACTACAAGATTAAAGTATGGTTACATTACAGATTCCCCCAAAGCACAAGCACTACACCGAAACCTCCCGCCCGCGCCCACCGCCAATCCCGAGAAGAAGACAAGTCGAAAGATGTCAAGGAGGCCACTCCCGACCCTGAAAAGAAGCCAAACATCTGCTCCCGTCTCATCGGGAAGTGCAAGGCGTGCTGTCCCTGCTGCGGCAAGCCGGAGGATGATGAAGCAGAGGTTAAAGATGTGGAGAAGGGAGAAGGATTTATGAGTAAGCTGAACTGCTGTAAGAGAAAGAAGGAGGAGGAGCAGAGGATACGAGATGTGGAGAGAGCGGCGGGGAAAGTGAGTTAGCATTCGTGTTGAGAATTGTAAAAGCGTCTAAGTTCCCGGAATTTGGTTTGACTATTTGAAACTTATTCGTTTTGTGAAAATACGCAAATCCTATTAAAACGAATTATTTGATTAAAAATATTGATCACTATATCATCGAAATATAATGAGTTTGGAAGCGTAACTGACACTCAAAAGCGGCCCCACGAAATACAAAGGGGCGGGGCTAGTACTTAGTCTTGAAAGAAAAAACTATAGCATCAAATTAATTTCTCACCGTCAGTAGGTTTGTAACCAATCAGAATTTTTTGTCTTTTAAACGATATGCAACCTTTTTGAAATTGCCTGCTGTACATGAGTCTTCCCTTCCTATCTTTGAGCACAATTCATGGCCTCCAATCTTATAATATTATTGTATAAACTTTTAAACAATATCTATCCACAGGCAGCGATCGAATTCGAGAACGAAACAAAACGCAAACGAAAACTCCGCGATATCATTTGCTGCTGCGGCCGGCGGCGTGTCAGCGATGTCTCCGGGATCCCTTACAGCGTCAGCGAGGACGCGGCGCAGACCGGGTGCTGCGGGAGAAGACAACCAGTCGTTGAGAGGAGAGACAGCATACTTAGCGACAGAGAGCCTTCTAGGTGAGTACATACCAACTTAAACTTTAAGTATTTATCACATAGCAGTCCTGTCACAGTCACCAATTGCCAAGACGTGTCGTAAAACACTGCGATGTGCGTTGTTGTGGTGTTGGCGGTAAGTTTGCGATGTCTTCGGGATCCCTTACATTACAGCGTCAGCGAGGAAGCGGCGCAGACCGGCTGCTGCGGGAGAAGACAACCAGTCTTTGAGAGGAGAGACAGCATACTTATCGACAGAGAGCCTTCTACGTGAGTACCAACTAAACTTGAAGTATTTATCACATAGCAGTCCTGTCACAGTCGCCAATACGTATCGTAAAACACTGCGATGTGCGTTGTTGGCGGTAAGTTAGCGATGTTTCCGGAATCCCTTACAGCGTCAGCGAGGACGCGGCGCAGACCGGGTGCTGCGGAAGACCAGTCGTTGAGAGGAGAGACAGCATACTTAGCGACAGAGAGCCTTCTACGTGAGTACCAACTAAACTTGAAGTATTTATCGCATAGCAGTCCTGTCACAGTCGCCAATTGTAGACAACTTACGTAACAATCATAAAATACTGCGACGTGGTCTGTTACTGTGGTCATTGGTGAGTCAGTAATGTCCCCAGAGTTTCGTACAGCAATTTGTCATTTTACAAACTTCATAATTATCATACCAATCATCATTTATTCACAAGGAAAAATTACATGGCGCCCAACGTGGGATTTTTCAGTGATATTTTTTTATTGGTTCATGAATTATAATTTACTTTTACACTTCTCTTTTCGCGAATTAAGTCGGTTGAATGTATCTACGCCTAAACTTTAAACATGACGCCCAACATGGATTTCATTGTAGTAACATATACTACAACGACTGTTGAATATAAAGCAGCTGTACCTTATCAGATTATGACTTGTAATTTTTTTAAACTAATTACCATATACTGAGATTTCTATGAACCGCTGCAGACAACTATGATTCAAACTATTGTGTGATCTTGTGTAGACAGTAAGTACACTTCTTCATAATTCACACTAGATCAAATTGGTGCGGCATGTACACAAGAAAATACTCTTTAGTTTAGTTAGACTACATTTGAGTGCATTGGACCATATAAATCTGAGTTTACGGTATAATTTAATGCTAAAGACGTTAAAATATTACGTTAATATGAAATGTATCGGTAGTTATAAAGTATGCAATGTTTGTTCCTGAAACAGCTGCTTAGACATGTATAGCTCGCGAGTGAGTGACTCCAGCTCATTAGCTCAGTTTCGATTCAAACAACTCAGTATATTTCAACTCACTCACTCACTCTCGCTCTCAAGTAGCTCTATTAAGCCGTGAGCTGCAAGACACGACACGATAAATACGAATTTTTCGTCCCTGTCTTGTCACCGTATACCTAAATGCTCTCTCTTTCGTTAGGAAATATTCGAATTTGGAGCTACAGCTATAAGAGCTAGTGAGCCGTTGACACACCACGGAGCTACTGAGCTTATAAGAGCTAATGAGCTGTTGGCACACCGCAGAGATACTGAGTTAAAAGAGTGATACATATCATTGAAAGCTTAAGATTCATATCACTGTTTTCACTTTAGTGACACATTTTGCGCATGTCTACAGTTGCTGCAACAACCGGCTCTGCACTTGGCTACGTGGTATGTGCAGGCGGCGCTCGGAGCAGTCGTCGAGTCGGCGCCCCAGTCTGTTCTCCAAGAACAAGAGCCTCTCACCGACACTGCCGCCTGAGGTAAACATCTTTGTTTTTCTTTGTCTACATGTGTCCCACTGCTGAGCCAAGGCAACAAGCGCTGCTCGAGTGGTAGAATAGAGGAATATATTCTACTACTCGATCAACGCTTGTTAATATTGTTTTTATCATGTTATATTGATATTATTTGTCATCGCATTTCTACCGCGACAGCAAGCAAGTCACCATGAAAAGGTTAAGTGGTTACAGAAGTCAAGGATGTCAAAACTTCAATGTATGCTTTATAAAATAAAATAAATTTTATTTATTATGTAACCGTTCCAGTTGAATTGATGTTTATGTTCAAAATATCAAAGTCGATTTTATAACAGCAAGAATTTGTCAAAGGCGTACGAAGGGTTAATCGCGGCATCGATATATTTAAATCGTAATTCTGACAGCTTTAGCAACACCGTCAGTTACCCTTGAACGTACAGTAAGTCAAGAAAGTGGTACCACTTTTGAACTGTAATACCACTCAATAAAGGCAGACAACTTTCTTGGCAAACAAAACCAACCACAGAATGTACCCTCAAGTAGCTGACCTTAACTGGAGCTGGCGACATTTCCCCGTAAATCATTGACCCTCGCATAATGTTGCGGTCACTCGACACGCAAACTTCGAGGTTCGGTACTGACTATGTCTATCGATATTGTCTTCAGTTGACACTTAAAGGCAGTTGTTTCTTTAGCGCAATAGGGCACAGAAAGAAATACTGCCGTCTGTAGGTACCACCGTCAAGCAAAAAACGCCAAAAAATCACGTTTCTTGTATGGGCCCTTAAATTCATTATTTCATTGTCTTTTTATTATTCGTTGTTATAGCGGCAACAGAAATACACATTCTGGTTTTTTTTAAGTCTCTATTTATTACGGTTCATAAGACACAGCTCTGTGACAGACGGATAGACGGACAGCGGAGGCTTTCGTAATATGTAGAGCTAGGTCGCACCCTTTGGGTACCGAACTCTACAAATGAAAAAAAGTTTTGCGAACAAAAGGACCTCACACAGTAGTCTGTAACGCTTGCTGATGAGTGAGGCCCGCATATTAAAATATCGAAAAAGTATAACACACACACAATGAAACTGGTAGGCAACTCGGTGGAAATCGAGTTCTGTGGACTGAGTCTGTGAGAAAGAGAGCGAGGGGCACGGCCGTGTCCCCAGATAACAGGTGATCGAACCTGACTGGGTTAAAAATATATAATTCTATTTAGTCCGTCAGTTAGATTATGGAAAAATATGGGACACGTATTTTAAGGTTTATCAAAATATTAAAAATTGACAAAGTTATAGATCATCAAACTTCTGGAGTGGGGGCTTGTGACGTGACTCCTAGGTGAAAATTGTACCTAGGAGTGACGTCACTCGAAACTTCTAAGCACTCTGTCTTTGTCATTTTTTGTTTGTCAGACAAAAGAAAAAATACGTGTACAATATATTTTTGTAATAATCTAACTGATGGACTAAACAGTTTTTTTTGTGGTCTAGCCCATTACATATATGTAATTAAGCAGTGATACTACATGTGCCTAATAATAATAATACATGTGCCTATTTATATATCTACAACAACCATGGCAATATAATACATATTGCCCCCCGATTTCGCCTCGCTGGCACTTGAAGAAAGCTGCTATTTAATTACGATGCAACAACTTTCGTGACACGACGTAATTATAATTATTGAATGAAATACACCCTTTCAGAGTATATAGAAAGACATAATATACAAGGGCTGATACTTTTAAAGCTAATTCAAAATAATCATATAACCTTTATGAAATTGAAATTAATGTATTATTTTACATAACCTTTTTTTCTAGTCCAAAGAGTTAGTAATGCAATATATATATATATATATAGTTATTTAAGGTAGTCTCAGTAACAATTGCTATTTATAGTTAAGAAATAAATGAATTATTATTAGGTTCTCATACTGAAGAACTGGCGCCCAACGTGGGACTTTTTGTAGATTGCTTGTTGCTAAGTTCATTATATCAAGATCAAGAGCAAATTACTTTAAACAATAAATATTTATACATGTGAATACAACGTCCTTGCACTTGGCAAATATTTTGATAAACAAATATTATGGTATTGTTTCTTACAGTATAAAACTTCATGGTTCGCGAACTTTTTGACGCATGACCACAGATAACGTCTCCGGTGCGGTGGCGTTTTGTTGCTGCACAAACCTCACAAACAATGTCGGCTCGATGCAAACTCGCGTGCGGCGCCCCCTTTTTTCTTTCGCGCGATTCGGATCTTCCGCATACATTAAAAATGCGGTAAAGTGGCGCGACAAATACAATTGGAGAGTTTATTAACTACCAACCAACAAGGCTTTTTTATAATATAAGGTTTTAGTTATTTAACGACACTGTCTGAACTATATTCATGCGTAAACAAGTAAAGCGGTTTAGATCTTTAGATGGATGGGGGAGGAAGTTTATACATATAACGCAAACGAAATCGAAATATACAACAAGTAACTGTCACGAGGCCTCCTTACTATCTGTTACTGCCTGTATAAATTCAGGGGAATTTATTGCTTCTCGTCATGGTGTAACCTGTCTTACGGACCCTTAAATACAACCACCGTCGCTAAAAATAATTACTTACTACGACTTTGACGCTATATTTAAAAGGAACTAGGTTGGAGGCAAGGTTACTCAACAGCTCGATATCCAATCAAACGTATGCATCGAAGATATTAGCGAATTGAAATTGACAGTCAGTTTGCGTTTGGTAACGACAGTGGGAAATTGTTAGTGATAAATATGTGTAAAATATAAAAAAAATACTCTTATTTATTCGCTTGATCGGTTATTTGTCTCAGTGCTTGCTTAGATTGACTACGAAACCTGAGGTCGCGGTCGTGGGTTTGATCCCCGCCTCAGGCAAAAGTATCATAAACACAGTTTAGTTCATTGAGGTTTGATTGTTGTGTTTTTCTCGGGCTTTTAAACTAATCTTACTAAGTTTATAAATATTTAGGTAATAAAAATGTCCTTGAATCCTCGGCGTCCTCACCATGGGTACCTAGGTACTTTGCTCAAAAATTATTTAAAAGCAGAGCATGAAAACATCAATGAATATGTATGCATGCGCATTCAACTTCAGTCCAATCAAGACAAAATCAAATCAAAATCTTAAAAAGACGCATAAAGGGCAGATTTTCGCAAACAAATACTCAATTTTGATATTTGTACAAAATCACGCAAAATAGGCGCTTCAGACGTCGATTCGCGGAAAACTAACCCGCGTTAAAGACGAGTATTTGATGACTTAGGCCTGGTATATGTCTGTGACTGAAGCATATTAAAAAGCCAACATGTCGACGCTGATGCCCGTGACTCCCGTCCCGTCCCCGCGCCCGAGGGTGCCGTCTCGAGCCAGTGTCATGTTCGCCAAGGAGTCCATGAAAGCGGACGTGGATCTGGATGAAGACTTAGAGGTATCACACCACAACTCTAATAAATCATCGCCGCGCAGTGGCAGCGTGCTGGGCCCATAACCTACCTAATAAAACGACCGTTTAGCAGTTAACAAAGAACTAACGTTTATTGTTTCAAGTACACAGTGTTACATACCGAGAGTTAATAGATGGCGCTAGTAGTTAGTTATTTTGAGAATTGAATGGCGCCAAAATCAAAACAAAATGCAATCGGCCAGGGGCGGCGTGGCGCGCATTGGCGCCCCGAGCCATGGCCCGGATGGCTCTAGGGTAAATACGCCCTGCCTATGACGAAAACTTGGCTAGTCTCTATGGAGTTGTATAGACCTTATCCGGGTTTTAGATCAGACGACCTACGCCAGCTCGAATGTACACAGCAAAAAACAGACTGGGGGGCTCTTAGACTTAATAATACACCTAGAGTCTCGATTTGAAACGGACACCCGGGTGTCCGACACGTCCATAGATAGACTCTATCTATGGTCGATTATATTCCCGATTAGGGAATGTTTGTCTGGACAATTATATCATAGTGATAGTGAGATATATGCTGTAAGACGTGTTGTAAATAAATAAATAAATATAAAATAAAGACCCGAAAACCCGGGTAACTGATTTTATTTACCTAGAGTCGAGTAATACCCGGGTTTCATATTTGACCGGGCATTATACCTAGTCCCGATTACCTAACTCTTGATCGGGATCGTTACGCCAAATGTCCCGATTTTCAGATAATTTCTAATTAAAGCATCCATTAGTACTACTCGTAACTTTTCAAATCCATTTTTGTTTGTTTGACTGAGTTTTTCCCGAGTTTTGTCTGTTATTATAGCAACAAACCGATACAAATACAGATCTTGTTCCAGGACACTCGGAAGAAGCTGGACCCGTCTCTAGTGGAGCACACGAGCATGATACGAGCGGCCATACCGGCGCTGCCCATCGTGCTGGCCTACTGGTGTCTGTTCTGCAACGTCGTGGTGCCAGGGCTCGGTAAGATCAGTTTAATGACGTATAGGTGTCCCTAAAACCAACGTGAAACAACCAGCCTCTGTTATAGGGGAGACCGGGTATGGTTGTCTCGCGGGTTGGTTGTCACAGCGGCCATAAAATAATACTAAACGAAGGAATAAGTGCATCGATTGGTGAAGTACGGAAGGATGTACAGCTCTTGCGATCTTTTAGCACCGATCGATGTACTTAATGTTTCGTTTAGTATTATTTTATGGCCGTTGTGACAACCAACCCGCGAGACAACCATACCCGGTCTCCCCTACCCGGTTTCCAAACGGACAAATGAACCGATTTAGGTATGTTATGTATGAAGGCTAAGAAAACGTTCATCACCTGGACCACAGTATAAGCAGTAGTTTTTCTTCCGGCAAAAGGTACATCGGGAGCGCGCATGTGTGCGCGCCGTGTACGGACGCACCAAAGGCAAGCATTTGCCCATGCGCGCCCATGCCACAGTATGGAGTGCACTCACACAGACGCGCGATCGTGCGCTCCTAAACTGCCGAAGTCGTAGGTACTACTTGGTTGCTTTACTTTGCCTGGACAATTTCAACCTGAAAAACGTCCTCTGCTGAACCTAGGTCTCCTCTAAAAACTTCCAAAACAAACTGACGCTAGCTTTTTACCTTCATCGACCTCTTCGGTTAAAATAAAACGACAAACTCGTTATGTCTCTGAAGTTGGAGAATTTGCACAAATACACGCTTATAGTTAAAATCAGTGATCGTTTATTTTAGTAATTTTAGGGAACGGCCAGAATTATCAAAATTTATTTTGTTTTAGAATCTTTCTCATGTAGTTACTTTGATTTCTTGTATCTATATAATATATTTTAAAATGTGGTGTAATTTACCCGCACTGAAAACTAATAAAGAAAAATCATGTTCTTTCCTATAGTATTAATTACGTTGTTGTTCCAGGAACGATATTCAGCGGGATGTTTTGTCTGTGCTTCGGGATTCCCAGGTTCGGGGTACACGACGGCGCCAAACATAGGATAGGTAAGATAACTAACCTATAGGCGTCCCTACAAATCCATATATATAATAAGCTGACAAACTTGCAACCCTATTGGGCGTGGCGATGGTCGGACCGGGTGATCGGCCGTGGCGTTCCCTGGGATCGAACCAGGTCGCTAGCCGGACCACCCTAGTGGGTCGGACTGGGTGGAGGCCGGGGGCGCCTGGGGTCGAACCAGGTCACCTTGTCCCGGTCCACCTCGATAGGGTCGGACTAGGTGGGGGCCTCAACGCCTGGAGTCGAACCGGGTCGTTTGGCCAGGGCCACCTTGACCCTAAAAATCCATTAAAAGCCACATGCATGAGGTGCGGGGCGTGCTTGCTTCCACGCCATCGCTTCACCTAACCGTATATTGTAAAATAAAAATGCAGTTCCAACTGCGAAGAGTGTGGTTCCATCGAGGATGTGCACATTTTGGTTAAGTGACTCGAGAGAAAAGAGGTACTTACTGTAGCTAGAGTTTGGGGCCTAACGTGCTTGCATGTAGGCGGAACCCCATTCAAAGGTTGCCAAGTTTGTATACGGTTCTTTTAAAACATAGTGTACAAATTTGGTAACCTTTTTGTTTTTTTAGGTATTCATGTACATTTCTTATTTAATTTTTTCTCTGAACATTGATAGAGGCTTAACGGAGCTGGCATAGTCTCAGTCTGACAAAAGCTGTCTAAAAATAAAGTAAAAAAGGTGGATTAAAAAAAAACCCCACCGCGGTAAAAAATACAGCGCATTAAAGTGCATAAATCCGCCATTTTGCTTGTTTACGATTTTTTTTTATCCAGTGACACTCGCGTCACCAAGACGAATCTTCTGATGTATCATTTATCAAAATCGGGTGTACCGTTGAATAGATACGAGCGGACATAGGAACCGACATACATACATAGTACATACCACCAGTACCAGTACCAGTGGCGTGGCGTTCATAGAACCCGATTCCCACCGGCTTGCCTATTTTAAAGCATATGACCGGAGCATCTACTACTCCGGACGAAAAAGTAATCAAAATCTGCTCCGGCTTTACTAAGAATATATTTGACGCTACGCCCCTGATACATACATACTTACATACATACAGGTCAAAAACATAACCCTCCTTGTGGGCTTCGCCGCAGTCGGGTAAAAAGAAATGCCCTTGTGGAAGAGAGGACAATAGAGAGATCTCTCTCCAGGCGGTCGTTGTGCCTGGAGACCGAACTCCGAAGGAAGACGGTTAGAAACTTCTATAGCGCGTTGTAGAACCGTATGGAGATGACGCTCTTTGTATGGACGTTGATGTGAGCGCCATCTATCCATAGTCGATGTCGATGTCCACTGTTTCCAGCGTAAGTCGCTAGGTGGCGATGTCGCCACACCCTTATCGATCCTAATCCCGTTGTTCCCCAGGGTCGTTCGTGATCAACCTGCTGGTGGGGTGCGGGCAGCTGTTCACGGTGCTGTTCTGCCTCGTGGGCTGGGGCTGGTCCATCTGGTGGGGCGTCATCATGCTGCGGGTCTCCCGTAAGCTATACTCACATTTATAACATCATATCATCATTATAACTTGGCTTTAAGATTGGCAGTGTTACCTACTTAAGAGTTGAGGTACATTGGGGTAATTTCGAACGTGGGGTAATTTTGAAAAATTAGTATTTTATACTAATCCGTGCAATTTTTTTAAGGTGCGCAATTAGTTGAAGCACTATTGGCGTGTCTAGTACCTAAAGTGTCAGCATGTTACTGTAAATAAATATATGTTACGTGAATTACGAGAAATTCATGGAATTACCCCATGCTCGAATTTACTCTAATGCACCTTAATTAGTATTAGGTTAGGTAGAAGGAAAAAGTGTATATACCTCGCGTGCTAAATAGAAGTGGCGGCGACCTACTTTGCACGCCGTTCACTTCAGTTGCCATGAATATTATTATCAGATTTGAAAACTCTTCAATAACGTAATAAGAAGTAAATAAACTATTTTCCTTTGTTAATTTTAGGTAAATATCGCAAGCTGAAGGCCGAGGCGGCGGCAGAGGAGGCCGAAGCACCTCCGGTCACCTCCAACAACCACACCGCGAGGGCCTAACGAACGCATTGAATGTTCAATGTCCTGAAGATTTCCATTAATAATGTAAATAACACACATTGGTGTAGCATACGGAGGGCGGTACAATGAACTGGGGCTTTCAAAGCTGTCCGAGCTTTGGCCTTAAAACACAGAGTCAATTTTCTCCCACCATGAAACTTAAAACCAGTTTTCAGAGTCTAATCTCGAATAATGAGAAGAACGATACGAATTTCTATTTTCAGACGTAGCCCCATTTTTCAGACGAGGTATACCAACCAAAATATGAAAAATATTGTACATAAATTTCGACTTTCACACGGATACGACTGTACAGCTGACGGCATTTATCGCAGCTTAAAAAAATGGAAAAGTTAAAAAAATTGGATTAAATATTCCTTCTTATTGGAATAAATTAAGTCTAGAAATCTGCTGGTCAGAATACGTTTTTTGTATCGCGCAAAATATCGCGATATCGGTTTTGTAAAGTCAAAACTTCCATTTAAAGTTTTCCGGCCCGTTTGTGGCCTTTTTAAACGCATCGTAGAAAAGCACAAGTTATTAAGCCCCAAGTGCTACAAAGTAAAGTATTATACACTGATAGATGATTAAGATAGATTTAAAACTTTTGTATCTGACCAAATTAACATTTTTTAATCTAAGTATACTGAACGCCAGAATTAAGCGGACTAGATTGACAGTTAAACAAACACAAAATAATCTTGTTAAAATTCTGTTCGTGCTGTTTTGTATTCATATTATAGATGGTAGAGAAAGAGAACTATCTTAGAAGAGGGATCAGTTGAAAGTGTCCAGCGAAAAGCACAAAATAATAGTTCAAAATCTCCCCAGAATGGCGCTAGCGTTGCAGGAGAGCATTTAGTACATTACACAACACGGGAGGTTAATAAAGAAAGCCCTCGATCGTATATTTACGTCCCTCACTTGCAGCTCGGGCCGCAAACTTCTGCGATCTCGGCCTTTCTTTGTATAACCACCCTAGTTGTGTAATGTACTAATTACGTCACACCTGGCCATGAAGTGGAATTTTTTCGTATACTTGAAGCCATTTTTAGGGTTCCGTAGCCAAAATGGCAAAAACGGAACCCTTATAGTTTCGTCATGTCCGTCCGTCTGTCTGTCTGTCTGTCTGTCCGTATGTCACAGGCATTTTACTCAGAAACTACATGATGGATATTGATGAAATTTGGAATATAGGTGTATTTTATGAGCCGCTACTTAGTTTGGTATATAAATAATTAAAATAAATATTTTTAGGGGGGGCACTCCATACATGTTAAAGACAGTAAAAAAATTTTTTTTCTGCAAATATCAACGTGTGGTACATAGTTCGATAGCTCTTTAAAAAACACTATAAGGTTCCTAAGTAGTGTTTTTGATTAAGTGAATGTATTTGGAAATAATCGCTCCGAAAGTTGTGTAAATTGTGTCCCCCCCCCTCTATTTTCTAAACCGTGCGTCCGAAAAACGAAGGTAACGCTTAATTAATACTTTATACGAAAATTATTTTCAACAAGATCGAATGTACCGTTTTTGAGTTATTGCCGATAAACTGCGCTTCTCAACAAAAGGACGTAATTGCTATGAAGATACGCTCTTTTGTTGTTGTACTCTTTTTACATCGTATTTTTTACCTTATAGTTACGGCTATGGAACCCTACACTGAGCGTGGTCCGACATGCTCTTGGCCAGTTATTATCTGTTAAACTGGGCCGCCTAATTCTAGCTTTCCGTGTAAATAGGTCGACACGTCTAAGTAGCAGATGGGTCACGCAGATTTTGTAGGTCGAGTTAAGTGTTCGAGTCTTTCCTGTGGACATTACAAAGTTAAGGGCTTTTTAATCCCAATTTAATTGCTGCCCTATTTGCAAGTAGTGCCCACTACTTTCAATACTTTTAGAACTTATGATAAAAACAGTGATATTTATGTACACAGGTCAAAGTAATAGGTACCTAAGTAGTCCAACTTGGGCCGTTTAGAAGATCCATACTGGAGCATTCTTTGCTTGTAGTGCATTCGTACACGGCACGCACACATTCAAGCGCGCGATGTACCTTTTGTAGGAAGACAAATTACTGCTGTTATACTGTGCCCAGGCCGCCAACTAGAGTCTGTGCGGAAAGAGAATAGGATTTAGATTTGGGGGCGCTGTAATGCTTTTCTACCGTATTTGCAAAAAAAATGCCATACTGGTTAGGTTAGTTCCGTTTTTCGCCACGCCTATTCTCTTTCCGCACAGATTCTGTGCCACAGACTTGTATTGTCCACAGAAAAGACGTTTATTTGAAATCTGTCTGACCTAGATATAAAGTAGCATTTTTTGAATTATTTTCTTATAATATATGCATTTCTGACAATAAGGGTTAGTTCCCTTTGCATAATGACAATGTACCTATTTGTATCAAGAAATAACTTAGGATTTGAGAACAAATAATCAACACAAGTACTTACAAGCGTATTTATTTATATTAAATTAAAATAACACAAATTAAAATTAAGACAATGAATGGTGTCTTAAGGAAAATGTTTCAAAACTTGAAGAGAGTATAATTTGTACATTATTTTTAAATAGTTCTTCCATTAAATAAATTTTAAAATCTTCCAATTGTGAAACTAAATTAGTATTCAAGAGCCGTTGGCTTGATAGTAATGGCAAATGAGTGGAAAACTTTAATTTTAAAATATGTATAGAATTCTGAAAGAAGAACTTAAAATATTATTTTACAAGGATATTATAAAGTTAAGTTTGAATATAATTCTAAAATTATAGTCGCTTATGTACAACGAATAATCAATAAAGACTTTACTTTGACAATTTCGTCTTATTTCCCAAAATACGCCTAATCTATAATTAACTAGCATTTTCCCGCGGCTTCGCCCACGTTGTTCCCGTTATTGTACCAAAGGAACTCTTTACCGGGATATAAAGTATCCTATGTTTCAATCCAGGACTTGGTCTACTTGCATGCCAAATTTCAGCTTGATCCATTCAGTTGCTACCCCGTTATTAGGTAACAAACATCTAAACATCTTCACAAACTTTCATTTTATAATATTAGTGGGGTGGCCGAAATCAATTTTGGCGCCAAATCAAATAACATCGAAACTTTTTCTAAAGCTGTTCAAGACTTTGATAAAAATCCTTGAAAATGTTCCGATGTCCAAGCTATTTAAGACTTATTTAAAACGTCAAAGACCGTTTTCGACCAAACTGGAATAGCTTTAGAGCAAAAAACCTAGTCTGAGCGGAAAGAGAATAGGCGTGGCGAAAAACGGAACTAACCTAACTACTAGAACAGAAAATACGGCACATACGGTAGAAAAGCATTACAGCGCCCCCAAAATTAATCCTATTCTCTTTTCGCACAGACTCTACAAGTAGGTATAAAAATAAGTCTAACTTAAATAATGCTGATGGTTCAAATATTTTCTTTTTTATTATAAGACGACTAACATCCTTCTATTATTGATACAGAGACCAAATGCATAGAAAAATTAAATATGACTGAATTTTCAGTAAAAGGATTGCACACAGGACTGCGTATGCATATCCTTGAGTGGGGCTAAGGCATGCAGCCTTTCAAACGGAAAAAGATACAAAGGTCGTTAGTAACACTGTTACAAATGCAAACATGTGTCCTTTTTGTTATGTGCAGCCGTAACTACTTACACAAGTTACCGCCAACACGAACGGCGACCGACGGAGGCAGGCACATGTGAGTGTCACCAACGAAGTGGCCAAGCTTTACATCTCGATTAATTTTCGTATATGTCTCTTCATTTTTATTTTTTTTAATTAATTCATCTTGTTTTGACGCCTAGAGACCCTTAACGTACTAAAAAATCTAGTTTTATGTTTATTGAAATGTACATTAGTTAAGTATTTGTTTGATGCATTGTATTAAAGAAATTACATGAAATATTTTCACAATTATTGTAATGCTTAATGTTTTTGAAAAGAGAAACTGGTGAGTTTCTTCCGGCGCTTCTTCTCACCAAAATGTCATTTGCCGACGCGCCAAAAGAATCAGACATATAAAAGAGCCCTTGAGGCCTTCTTGCAGAAATTAATTATTTCATTGCATTTCACTAAACATTTCAACATGGCCGGTAAGTGATAAATTGATAAATTTATTTATACCAAATTGCACAGTTACATAAACACATGTAGTATATGGTAAGGACCAAACTAGGCTGAGCCTGTATCTTGGTACTCAGAGTCGGTAAACATTCTACACAGGCTGACAGTTACAAGTGACCAGGTGGTGCAGTGGTTAGCATGTTGTCCTGGCAAGATGCTGGTTCGAATCCTGCCTTGGCTAAAGCAGGTCACGTTTAATTTTTCTGTGTATTTGATCTTTATATCAATAATCAAAATAATAATTGTGGTGAGCGACATTACAATTTCAAAAACTCAACCATCCTTCTATCTCTGAATAGATCGTAGTGTTCAGGTGTCAATCCTTCCAGTTTCGTGTGATCAAACTTTTCTTTTCTCTTCCAATGTACTTGCTGAATATGTCTGCGGACGAAGTATGGCGTATGGAACATTGTAGCGCAGAGAGGACAAGGATGCGTCTTGTCTGTATGTTTCCTCAAAATATGAAACTTGCGTTCGCTCGCAGAGTTTAAGCTCACACTGCATAGATGGCATGGGTATGGACGTTCACCTGTATGCAGCCTCCTATGCTTAACTAATGCAGTGGTACTGCCAAGCGTATCCCCACATATATCACACTGCCGTTTACCAAGCCCCATGTGCCTGTCAATGTGAGCCCTAAGTTTTCGCTTGTCTAAGAACTTTTTATTACAAGTATCACATTGAAACGGTGTTACTTTCAAGTGGTATCGGTTCACATGGGTCTTGAGGATGAAACTGTATCGTGCAGTATAGTCGCAGTGCTCACATTTGTGTCGGTAGCCTCGGTTTGGATCAATATCGGCCATATGCTCCATCTCTCTCATATGCAACAAGTATGATTTTTTATCGCCAAATTTGATGTCACAAAATTGGCAATGATTGTTCCTATATGACTCCACTCCGTGAATATTAGTGCAATGTTTCTGCAATTTTAGTTTTCCATTAAATTTCTCAGGGCATAGCGGACAAGAGTAACATCTCTTTAGAACAATTTTCTTTTTAGGTTGTTTCGGTACATCAACATGTTTCAATGAGTGCGTAAGCGCCTGATTTTTAGTTTCAAACTTGGAGGGGCATTTATCACAACTGTGTGATTTCTCAACGCCCATGCATTCTATTACATGGGAGCTGTAATGTTCCTTTGGAATAACAGAGCTACAATAAGAGCAAATGTGATGCTCACGATGGAAAGTATCAAAATGGCTGAAATATTGTTCTCTCATGTGGAAAATCTTTCCGCACAATTCACAATTGTCTGCCAGCTCATCCATGTGCTTTTTGTCAATATGGTCTATCAATGGTCTGAGGGTGTTCGAGGAGTATGAACACTCTAAACATCTGATCTTCGTGCATTTCTTGTTCTTTTGTTCAACAAAGTGTTTAATGAACTTCTCATGCTGACAGGGTCTCTTTGAGCATTTTGGACAATAAATATTATTACTATGCAGCTGTTGTTGCCATGTGGACACCACACTTTTACAAAGTCTTAAATGGGCTTTTAAGAATTTACTATCGCAAAATTCGGTGTTGCAATAATCACATGTGTATATTTTAGTGGTAGATTGGCGTCCCACTAGTCCAAAACTGTTAGTAACCTCTTTTACAGGTGCAGTATTGCTGCTCCATTTGAATTTCTCTAGCTTCTGTAGTTTATGTTCAGCTGGGTCATCTTCTTGTAAGACTATTACGGCATTAGCGCAAGATGGATTGTCTTGCATGCAGTTCAGCAGGTCCACAGTCTCCGAATCAAGCTGAGTAAGGAAGTATTCGTAGTTATTGGCCCTGTGTTGTGTGGTTTGTATGAAAGCATATGTGTATACAAGTTTGACCTGGCAGATGCTACACATATAGTTGCTGAGGATGATTCTGGAGCCCTGAAAGTTTAAAAATAAATTTTCATGAATACAATAAAAAAACTTTTACCAGAGTTAGGTGTATGGGAAGATAACGGTGGATCTCAACAAGATAATATTAAAAAAGAGCCTGGCTGCATTTCCGCCAGAGCTTTGCGAGGCAGCGGTGTGGTGTGCATGGAAAAAATCCACCAATCAACATGCCTAGCCTAGTGTGGCCCTGCTTTAGTGGACACAAAAAATTAAAATGCAGAAAATGCAGCCTTACAGATTTGATCTGCAAGGGAATGAGGAAGCTTGGCTTTTAAATATTTATTGACTGAATCAGGTGTTACTTTGTGGAAATCCATGTTAATTAAAACAAAAATATTGCTTTGCTAATCCACAAAATGATAATGTGTTAGTCAATTAGTGCTAGTCCGTTCCATAATGGTCCATTTTGACACAGTTGTTCAAGAGGAGTAAACATGACGGAAATTATGCCTTATATTAAAACCGATTATGCGTGATATGATAACTTAACCTTAGTATAAGTCTTACCGCGTCTTCAAATAGCTCTTCGATGATTTCTCGCAGATTTAGCTGACACTCATTGAGCTCTTCTATTAGAGGACAGTCCTCTAGAACCTGAAGCGGCCCCTCGGCCTCGTAGCATATCGTGCAAAACTTCGGAGTATTCAGAAGATTCCGTAACTTCGCCAAAGTTGGCTTCGGTTGGCAGCCTACTGTTAATTTCAAATCGTTCCAAGCTTCCATGATGCGATTATAACATTGAAAGATCCCGATTTGAGAGTACCGATACGATGGAAGAATTTAACTAATTATATTTGTAAGATAAGGCAAAGGCACAAAAAATTGGCGAACAGGTCGCTACGCTTCGCTTGACTGGAAAAATGTCTGACAAATGACAATGACAGGACAGCGTCAATCAGCGTCACAAAACGAAAAGGATCCACAGACAAAAAAGTCTGTGACGCTATTTCAGTTCAACGGAAACCGGAAATTCTTTATGATCATTGAAAAAAATAACGCTCGTAAAAATAAAGCATAGAAATTACATCAATCATTATGTATCCAGTTACTTTTTATTTTAATTAAGAGCTTTATTTTTTAGCGTGATATCAAAATTAGGCAGTTAAAGTTAAAATAAATTTAAAATTATATCACAGCAATTTTGTTTTGGCATAATATGGTCAACGGTGGTGAAGTTGAATTGGAATACACTTATCACTATCAGTCAGTAAACTGTCTGTACCATGGTCTGTACTGTACCATGGTCTGTACTGTATCATTGAAGAGTTTGAAGTTCGGTTTGCTTTGCTTTTGTTTTCGTTATATTCGTTAATCGTTATAAACATATGGAATAGTGGTTATAAAAGATGGTAATAATATTGTTGAATAAAAAATTATAAACAAGCCATGGGGAAGAAAGCAAGGGATGAAACAGGGCAATTTGTAAAGCCAAAGCTATTAAAAAACCTCAAGACAATTTTACAGAGCACTACCTTTTGTACTGTTTGTTTTGATATTAATGCTGGATTGTTACATTTGGACAATTCTCTAGTGGTCGAAAACTTGGAGGAAGAGGAGATAACACTGAGAGAAATGTTGGAAGCAATATTTGGGAATGTAAGTACTATTTTGTCCAGTTTCTTATGATGATAAACATTACTGTGTTAGGAGATAAGGTTTTCTCTCCTACTCAATTGACATTTTATTATAAATATGCTTCTGTTGATACAATTTCATGAAGAAAATTATTTTCAGACCCAAGATTTACTTGCAAGTGACTTCATCTGCGAGAAATGCAAGTCCTCGGCATGGAGAGCCTTTTCCTTCATCAGCAAGATGAAAAAAACAGCTCTCATCTACACAAATTACCTCGAGCAACTAGATACGCAGACCTCGGAGTTGATAGCTCGCCCGATAGACAATGAATGGAAAAATGCCATGATTGTTCTAGATGATTATCATGGGGAACCAGAGGAAACTAAGCCAACGGAAGCTTACAAAACCTTGTACTTCTGTGATATGTGTGGCAAAGGTTATAACCGAAGAAGTTTCTTGATAAAACATTTAAAGAAACATGCAACGGGCAGCTCTACAGTCCTCAACTGTCCCCATTGCGGATTCCGGCCTTGCAAACATGAGAGATACATAGTAGCATTTAATAAACAGTCTATGCTGAAATTAAAACCAATGACTTGCATAGAGTGTGACTGTGAATTTGGACAAACTCTGCCTTTTCTCATTGCCCATGTTAACAAAGAGCATTTGGATATTACAACCAATGTTTGCCAAGAATGTGGTGTGACTTTCTATTTAGAAAGCCAATATCAAAAACACTTTAAATACCACCATGATAATAAGCATGTTTGTGAGTCTTGCTTCCGTAAGTTCAGAAGTACGAAGCATTTGGAAAGGCATATCACAGCTTGTGCTGGTGTTACAAAACCATTCAAATGCAGTAAATGCCCAGTTCGATCGGAAACGAAATTCATCAATCAGTGTCATATGGCAACACATAGTATTAGTTACTCAGAAAAACGATTGAAACATGTCTCAAAAATAGGTCGAACAAGAATTTACAAATGCCTAACATGCAACGAAGCTTTGAAGACGAAGCTAGAATTACGTGCGCATATAAAGAACACACATGAAAAGAAGCCCAATTTGTGTCTGTATTGCAATAAGCAGTTTAATTCTAGACAGGATTATTTAGTTCATGTTCAAACCGAAGAACATAGAAAAAATGTACCGTACAATGGCTTTAAACATAACTGCTCGCATTGTGACTACTTTGCCAATACCCCAGCCATGCTGAAGGCTCATATAAACAGAGTACATCTAAACATCAGACCGTTTGAATGTGAACACTGTCAGAAACGGTACTTCGACAGCACTCAACTCAACAACCATATTAAAACGCATACAGGAGAGAGGAAACCAAAAGTCTGTGATATATGCGGTGCCCATTTAGCCGGACCGACAGCTCTAAAGAAGCATAGAAGGCTCCATACCGGAGAGAATCCATATTCGTGCCCGTATTGTGAACTCAAAACTAACTGTAATAGTAGCCTGAAGATGCATATCATGCGGAAGCATATGGAACCAACTATAACCTGTCCGCTGTGCGACTTAAAGTTTCATACAATGAACAATGCTAGAGGACATGTGAGAAAGACCCATTGGAAGAGCAAGGATAAGTTTGATTATACGAAATTGAAGGGATTATCGCCTAAAGACTATGATTTCTTTAGGGATAGGAGAAAAGCTATTGTGTAATGAAAGAAGTTTTTTCTGCCCTCCAGCACGAAAGCGTGACCTTGCTGGCCGCTGCGCTAAACCACGATGCCGCTTTCTGGCTCCGTCGAACAGGAAAATATACGAACCTTGGCCAGTAAATAAGAAAGTCTCAGATCATGTTATTGTCAGCCGAGGCTTTCTTATTTTACTGGCTGGTATGTAATGTACTATTTTACTTATTTTATTAGTGTCAAACAAGCAAGACAAATGTAAAAAGATGGAATATTGTAGGAAAAAGTGACATGGGAGGGGTCTAAAAATCTGAAAAATCGTGTGACGTAATTTGTGGATGACACCTTAGGCTCTTATTGACGACTAAATGAAACTATTTATGTAATTTTTTTATTGTATTTTTGCTTTGAAGATTGTACAGTAGAGGCTTAACGGACGGCTGGCATAGTCAGTCTGACAAAAACTCCCTAAAAATAAAGATAAAAAAAAATAAAAACTATGCAGTACCTCTTACC
Source organism: Eudemis profundana (assembly GCA_947034925.1). Lineage (NCBI taxonomy): Eukaryota > Metazoa > Arthropoda > Insecta > Lepidoptera > Tortricidae > Eudemis > Eudemis profundana. Next base: position 15,862,081 of record OX344816.1, on the reverse strand, counting down.
TGACACATTTAGATTCCTTGTGTTACTGTTATAAATAAAAAACTTTTATTACGTCATCGATTTATTTCATTACGGTTCCATACAGCTAATATAAATAACTAGCGTAACATACAAACGAATATGGCCGATATTATGTATACGTAAACCATTGCTATGCGATCCTACGTGGCTTGACTTGTAGTTGTGACTTTTATAAACACATGCTAACATGATGTATGTCATGGAAGAAACGTTGAGATAAATAAATCATGTTTTTAGAAGATTTAAGTCCCGTTTGGCTATAATATGTATGGTTTAGATTTAAAAATATTTACTTCAGTTTTAAGAGTGAATGCTACTGAACTAGCGAGCAGTCATGTTATTTATATATTGAGGTCAATAACTGATCAGCTAAGAAAAAAAAAATATTTTGAAAATTTTAATCGCAGGTGTCATTAAAATTTTCCTCTTTATTAATTTCAAATTAATATTTGGGGCTATATACTCCGAAAATGTCACGATACAATATAGGGAACGTGCACGAACTATAGGTGGCAGCACTAAACGACAAAAGAGACACGGGTGGACAATAAAGGAAACTATCACCCCTGTCAAATCAAGCTGTCAATGTCAATGAAAATATAGTAAGTCGTAGCTACACTGACCTTAATCGTCCTTCATCGCAATAAATAGGCTACTTGATGATGACAGTTCAAATCAGCTTCTTTTTATGAAGTGTCAAAACGCTCCGAAAGTATGCAGTTTAGTATGTAATACTATCATGTGACGTCATGCTCAACATGGTGCCTTATTTTTAGTTTTCGTCACTGTAAAATCGTTGATGGCACGAAAATAAGTCTGAATGATTTTATCCGGGCAATTTGGGAAGCGTAATTTGCTGGTTAGAGTTAATAAATTTATTTTGATTGTTGTCAAATACCCTATTACAGCGTTTCCGTCAATGTTGCCCCAGCATGAGAGGGTACTTGATTTAGATTGGCGGCACCAGTTGGCAGCACCTTCGTCGTGCACGTTCCCTATAGCCCTTGATCAAGCCAGTTTATTTCACATACATCATGCTAGTTAGGTATTCCGAAAAAAGAAACTTGTGAGTTTATAGTACATTACACAACTAGGGTGGTAAAACAAAGAAAGGCCGAGATCGCAGATGTTTGCGGCCCGAGCTGCAAGCGAGGGACGTTAATATGCGCATGAGGGCTTTCTTTATTACCTCCCGTGTTGTGTACATAATTTTATGTCTACACTTGGCCAAAAAGTCACTATGGCCAGGTGTGGCATAAAATAGTACATAACACAACTAGGGTTGTAAAACAAAGAAAGGCCGAGGACGTAAATATGCGATCGAGGGCTTTCTTTATTGCCTCCCGTGTTGTGTAAATCATTTCATGTCTACACTTGGCCAGAAAGCGGCTTTTCCGTACGCGTAGCGTGCGGAAAAAGCCACTTTATGGTCATGTGTGGCATAAACATTACTATGTCAGGTCTGAAACGTTCAAGAATTTCAGCTTTACAGAGTATATCAGCAAGAATGGTGTACCGAGAGAGACAGCTATATGCTATTCGTATAGTGCTGTCTCTCTTCTCTTGTACAAATATTGTTCTACTAAAGAGCGAAAAGAACGTCACAATGCGAATAGGCTACTTGATGACAGTTCAAATCAGCTTCTTTTTATGAAGTGTCAAAACGCTCCGAAAGTATGCAGTTTAGTATGAAATACTATCTTGTGACGTGCTTGTGACGTCATGCTCAACATGGTGCCTTATTTTTAGTTTTCGTCATTGTAAAATCGTTGATGGCACGAAAATAAGTTTCAATGATTTTATCCGGGCTGTTTTGGAAGCGTAATTTGCTGGTTAGAGTTAATGAATTTATTTTGATTGTTGTCAAATACCCTATTCCGGAGCGGTCTACCCACTTACAATATTATTGTCAATACATATCTACCTGTCTTATTTTAATCGCATGCAATATAATATGTCCTGGTGGATATTGCGAAATAATATTGTAGGTATAAATAGTAGCCCCTTTAACGCACTAAAATAAATTATCATTGGATTATTTATAGACGAAATAATGTTGCCACACAAATAAATTAACTACTTTTAGACAAATATCGCTTGATTTCAGATAAATCGGTATGATTGCGTATATTAAACCGTGTTGCCGTCGCTCGAAGCTAAACCGCTTGGTTATTTTAAAACAAATCCATAAAAATTACAAACTTTTCATTTCACAATACATTTTTTCATTCTGTGGATTTGTGAGGGATTGTAACTATCTCACTTCAGTACTTCAACACACACACATGCGTCCTTCTCATAGATGCGTTATTCTCGTCAATAGACTGATAGTGTACCGTGCCCATACATTTTTAATTTCGTCATACTTATTTTGCAATACTATATGAGCGTTTTCCAAAAAAAATACCCGGGTAGCTACTTTCTCAAAATATGGACTTGTGAGGGTTTTTTGGCTCAGAATCGTAAGTACTTTCGAACCTCATACGTAAAAAAGTGTCCCAATTTTTTTTCCATTACGTCACCATTTTGCATAGTGTTTGTATGAACGTGACGTAGTGGAAAGACAAAAATCCCATACAAATTTCGGGACACTTTTTTTTACGTATAAGGTTCGAATGTACTAACGATTCTGAGCCAGAAAAACCTTAAAAGTCCATATTTTGAGAAAATAGCTACCCCGGTATTTTTTTTGGAAAACGCTCATATGACAAATGCACGAAATGGACAAGAACACCCACGAGTTTTCAACGAAATTCAAACCTTTAGACGAAAATTGAAGGTTGGAATTTCGTTTGTGGAGTGAATTCTTTACCCTTAACAAAGTCTAATTGGAAAATACCTTCGTCCCGTTTTAAAATAACCAAGCACCCATCTTAAAACTAAGCTATTTACAATTTTAGAAAAGCTATTTAATAATAAGTATGTCTGTGGGCGTCCAAACTTAGAAAGTAACAAAACGCAAAAAAATTGCTCTACATAATTAGATCTTTTTAGCACTTTAGAAAACATTAACCACCGTTTATGTAGGTACCTTATTGTCGAGATCTAAGTGTTTATTCGGGGCTATTTCAAAATAAGCCGTCTTATTTAATACCTAAACATCCACCAGCTTTTTTTTACTGATCTGCGAGTGCCCGATGGAAGCGACTAAGAGGCCAAAGATGTAAGCATGCCGGTTCAGTAACAGCCTATTCACACTTGCCTTATTTTAATTAATATCAAATGCACTGTTTTGGCCTAAAATTGCTCTTTCGTCGCGAAAAACCTAACGGAAGCAATAATTTGGGCATAACTTTACTAGTTTTATGTTTAGGGTTTTATTTACAAAAAAAAATCAGTTCGAGGTATTTTTGAAGTTTTTACTAAATTTCATAATTTGCTGTTTCTTAAGTTTGCACGCACACATACACGTATAACGTTTACAAATTGCACACCAATAGTGAACGAGTCACGGACGCGATAGCACCGTCTAATACTAGTCTATGCAACTACCTCTCAGTGGCGTGGCGTAAAAGATATCTTTGGAATCGAGTTGTTTGGACGCCACGCCACTGCTACCTCTGTCTGATACTCATTTATCTAGCAATCTGGTTTGACCCCAGGGAACGCCACGGCCAACCACCAGGTCCGACTATCGCTACGCCCAGGATGGGTTGCGAGTTAGTCAGATTAAAAAAAAAAAAAACATTTATCTACGCACTTGCTTTCGGTAGCTGTAGCTACCTGTCAAATCTTTTATTCTATAACAATAGAGTTGCACGAAAAATGTTAAGTAATTGAGTGATTATGGGACTGTTAATCGGTTTGTCGAAAAGTAAATCTATAAACAGAGAGATCTCTTCAGACGAGGCTAGTGACTGGGGCCAACGTTCAATAACATTTTATTTAAACAACCCTTTTAAAGACTTGTAGCACAGATTATATAATAGTTCTTCGAACAGATACGACACTCTCCCGCAAAACAATAGAAAAGAACATTCTGGAATCATAACGTCCGAAGTGCGGTCGCCGACCCCGTGCGCCGTAAAATAAGTGCTAGGGCTGTCGACCGCTGTTGTTTTTTGTTCGTGAACAGGCTTAAGGAGTTGTCAAAACTATCGGACTTACTTCGTAGCGGTAGGCGGCACGCATGCGAGCACGTGGCAACCAACTGAGTGTACCGCCGGCGGTAAGTGACGTCACTCAAGGTCGCGCTCGGCGAAAAACGAGTGTCGGCCGCCTGCTTGTAGTGTGGTCTAGAATATTTCAAGATGAAGTAGTGTATGCAGTCCGTTTTCAAGAAATACAAATAGGTAACTCGTTAAAAAGATATAAAACACAACAAACTACATTGATGGTGTTGTTTCCCGTTACAATAAAAAAAAAACTAGAGTATCAGACGAGGTCGCCATTTTGCATCAAAGACATCGCACGCTGCAGATAAATATAGGAGAATTTAAATATGTTAAATGATAGATAACGCATTTAAGATACAGATCCATGTTAAAAATAAATCTAGATCTAGTTAAAAATGACTGAGAAAATAGGTCTATGTCTAGGGACGTTTCCTTTTCTACATTTTAATTACTATGATTTAAAAGGTTCACCGAAAGTTTCTATTAAATACGGTCAAACTCAAAAGTAGGTATTTTGATACCTTGCCAGTATAACCAATCGCATTACTTAAGTACTTAAATTACCTACTTTTGGCGTTGACATGTCAACAATATGCCTGAACGGACAACATTTTCAAGGTGTACTTTTTAAGATTATGTGTTCAAAACGATCATCAATTTGTACAATGGGTCGTTATGGGATTCAAACCACAACAAAGTCGTTAACAAAATCGCAACCTTAATTTTTACACTGAAGGTTGGAATTTAGTTGAAGTATTTGTGGCGAGTTGGATCTTTAACTACGTCTAATTTATTACAAGAATAGTGGCCAATTTGAATTGTATCAACGATATGATGAGTGAATTTTCTAATTTTTCATCTTGACGTTCGTTTAAAAATGAACCTTACATCAAATCGTAACATGGTTTTTTTACAGACACTGCACACTAATTAGTTGAATCCCTTGTCCGTTTCGGCATATTATGTGATGCTAACTTTTTAGGTAGTGACAATCCAAACGTCAAAAGCATAGATGAGTTAGCTCGTTAGTGTGTTGGGTTCATATTTATTAGAAAGTCGTAAACGTTTATATTTGTCACCATTTTATTAAAGAGATCAGTAAAACTCTCGAGGTTTATACACATACTTAAAATAGTCTTCATAGGTCCAACGCTATCAAAATTACCTATAATTTCAAACGTTCGAGACACGAAAACTGTCAATTTTCCTCTATGGATTGTCACTTGATTTGATTTCGAAAGGTGCAATTTAACTGTATTCAGTACTAGAGGTGCTATTACTTTGTATGATTTTATGGACATTCATTATAACTACCAGCAGTAGAAAATAATATTAGGCCAAAATAAACATTTCATTTCAATTTTATTTTCTTAAACAGTATCTGCCAGTTTTAGGCAAAAAATAAATTATAGTGTCAACTAAAATAATATTTACATTTGTAATAAAAATGATCGTTTAAAAAAACTACTTAAAAAAATAAAGAAACGCTTCGCGGCGTTGTGTCTATGGCAAATTGTACTTAATTATCACTGTTGCAAATGGGAGATAAAAAAATATTTATCTGTGGACAACCACAGACAAGATAGACGGGGCAAATAATATTTTATTACGGTCCAAAGCATATGTTATAAGTATTTATTGTATAGAATGAAAAATTACGGCATATAAATTAGGTAAAAAAATTACGGCATATAAATTAGGTAAAAAAATTGCGACGTCTATCGTATTCGTCTGTGGACAAAAAAACATAAACTTTTAGAATTCTTTGGTAAGTCGATACCAAAATTGCAAAGGTCAGATTAACGGCAAATTTGAACGTTAACTTAACTTTGGTGGACCTAATGTTGGGCCACACCGGGTGCCTGACTTAGTGTGACCCTATATATAACCTAAAATGTAATATATGACAATTCACATCAAAAATAGCCGACATTTTGTGTATAAAGAGTGAGAAAAAGTTTCGTTTTGATGCTTACTTGACGTAGTTAAGCGAAAAGGATCTAATCCACAACACAGTTTTGTATGCAATTCCATATAAATCTGTCTTGTGGATTGGATCCTTTTCGCTTAACTACGTCCACTTGATGTTAAGCGTCGATGAAAGCTGAAGTATGCTTACTCTGATATTACCAATTAACTATTTGATTTGAAAATGTACAATGTATCTGTTGAGTTATCTGGAATATCGCTAGATTTTTTACTATATTTTCATGTAAATTGTCACATATATGTTATAAGCGAAACATACAAATATAGGAAACAGTATAATGAGTATTACGCGTCTTACAACAAAAAGCTACATACAAAAGCTCGCAAATACTATATATTACATACAATCGAATTGGAATTGTCGAAATGTTAAAATTTCATAAGTTTTTGCAGGACGGTGCCTATAATAAATAGACTGTTTACACAAAACCTTTTAGAAAGGTTATCGAATGATACAACGAATGCCACTTTGAATGAAACAATTTTTTTTCATTACTATAAATGTATTTTTTTTAACAGTTAAGTTATTATAGGAACCGGCCTAAAGTTGATACAAATGTGTCTGTCCAAATCTAAAAAGATTTTAAATATAAATGTATGATCTCATTCGTACTTGCTAGTAAGGGACAGTTGCTTTTGAATAGCGACATACGACATACTCATACTAACGCAAATTCATACTCATAGGCCAGAAGTTGTGCTAACCCTTTAGACATCACATCACTTTAATTTTGGACAGTCACAAGTCAATATTAAAATACACGAACTTAGAATAAAAAGATCCCAGCTTCCATAAAACCGTTCGATGGAATATAAACCCTATAATACTGACCATAAGACTCAATCCCGAACTAAGATGGACCCTTTTTATTCTCAAGTCTACTAAACTAACCTAAATTAATGGACTCGCCTAAACAGCCTCGATTCGACACGTATAGCACTACATTTAGACGCAGTTAAGGGAAAAGGATTCAACTTACAACAAAAGTAGTAAACGAAATTCCAACCTTCAGCCGAAAAGTTAAGGTTGGAATTTCCTTGAAGTCTTTGTTGAGGGTTGGATCCTTTTTCCTTAACTAAGTCCATTTCACTCAACGCTTTTACAAGACATCAAATTTTTATAAGGATCATATGTACTGAAAATTCAGTTCGACTTATTCGTGTCAATGCACCGACAATTTTACCCTCACCTAAACATTGATTTATAATAATGAGAAATGTATATCAATAGTTATAGTACCAAATGTTGCTTTTGCGACTTAAAATTTAGTAACGCATAAGACTTTTAATTTGATTTGTTCACAACGGGCCGAGGCAAGCGGTTCAAAACCGCACTTAAACAATACTTTAAGTCACAGTGTACGTTTCTATAAGTCACGGTGTTCTCTCGTTGAATTCAAGATGTACAGTCGAGTTCATTTACATCTACACATATAAGGGAACAGAACTATTTGAACACGCTTTTATGCTCCTGACAATAGGGTGTTCAGATATTTTTGTTCCCGTGTGTAGATGTAAATGAACTCGACTGTACACATGGACAGTGTATACATGTACACAATGAACACTAGTTAAGTCAGAGTGCAAATCTTAGTATAAATTGCACATGTAGTCCCCTTCAAAGAACGCGCTATGTTTGTACCGCAGAGTTAGGTCACTGTGTACATTATATAAGTCATTGGTGTATACATGTGCACGATTAACAATAGTTATAACGGTATTTTCACTTTCCGGCGTACCTTTTTTTCAGGATTAGGTAATTTTGGGTTTCTCTTACTCGAAATTACGAGTAATTTTCGTAAAAACAGTGTTGACCAGAAACTAAAAATTCCCTTAAATAACACGAAGGACACTAGTAATAAGTCACAATGTACTCTGTGAGTCACAGTGTACACATTGTACACTAGCATATACTGTTTACCATGCACGTAACGTAAGTCACAGTGTACCAGTGCAACCAGAAATGGGCTTAATTACTGAAGTATACAGTTGTTTTTCCGCTGAATCTCCACTTGTGAGAGGTTGCGTTCTATCTCGTCGTCGTTCGCTATCCTGTAATATAATGAAAATATTTTAAAATATATGAGAGCCGAGCCCTAATGTGAAATTTCTTTATCCTTTATTTCTTATCCCAAAATATTGTAAGTAGTACTAAATTTACAAAACACGTAAACACAAATCCCATATTTTACACTGAATTCATAATAAAAAGAAATCAATATTCAGTCAGTAAGCGGCTCTCTGTCGCGCAACAAATGCTACCTATCTCTTTCCATTAAATATAGTGTGACAGGGACAGGCCATGCTCTGTCGCGCGACAAGCGAAGTGGCAACAAATTATGCTAGAAGTACAGGAATATACTGCCCTGGTTAATAGGGCCAAAATTCTTTTTAGTGAAAGAAAGAAAGAATTCATTCATGACAGCACAAAGTAAAATACAGCAAAAAAAAGCAAAGTTGAACGCTGCCACAAAATGGTCCCCACTTCATCAAAATGCTGACCTGGCAAAGTGCCTAAAATGAAGATGGAACTTCATGGACACTTTTACAAAATAGCAGATGTCTCGTAATATTTTTAGTGCAGTTTTACGTTAGTTCTCAACCAGGCCTTAAAGTTTATAATGAATTATTTCGATATTTTGGTCTTTTTATAGCAAAAAAAGTGTCGATTCTAATTTAGTGTCCACTGCGTTACCAAAAAATGGTTTTTATATTCATAGCCCACATATTTCGACAAAAGTTATCATTCAGGGTGAGCGTATGCTTTTTGGATATTATACTAACGGGTAAGAAATGTAAAAGGGACTTTTTATTAGACATCAAAAAATGTGGCCCACTAGCTTCTAGTGTAAATCCAACGCTGGGGTAGTTGGCTTATTTGTTACATGTGGTATAAAAAAAATGGTATACTCACGCTTTTTCCTGTTCGTCCATCTCTTGCACCAATCTGTCACGTTCGTTGACAGCTGACAGCAACTCCTGTGAAACAAAACAGCATTTTATATTTCACACTGGCGATAGAGAATATAACTTTTTATTAAGATGCGGGTACTAAGGGGTCTCAATCTTGCAAATACTGGAATTCAGCGGAATAGATAATCTTCAATCTCATTTTTCCTACTCTACGTGTACAGGATGAACCACCACACTTATTTCGGTTTGTTTTATGCCGCCCCCAGACTGGCGCAACACAACATGCAATGACAGAATTTTCCGTCCACATTGGTACAAAATATCATGTAATGTGACACACTTTGCAACAAATTCCCATAGTCTGGACGCCTTCCGCGCATTCGACGCGCACGCTACGAGCATTACAAGACGCGCGCGGTGCGATTCGTGATTTGTCAGTTTTTCGGACGAACTCATTTATTACACCTGTCTGTCTCCTTTATTACACCTTAAAATGCCAAAAAATAATTATTCTGACAGGATTATAATCTAGAAATGCCATTCTTCCGACCGGTATTATTTACAGAAGGATAATTGGACGCAGTTAAGTTAAGGGATCCAACTGTATGTTGGATCCTTTTCACTTAACTACATAAAATTTTGCTATAGGTGGCAAAATACCAAAATGTAAAGTAATTCAGAGTTAGGTTATGTTATAGCCTGCGAAAAACCAGTGTAGTTTTATCACTATGTGATTCGGAAGAATGAAGCATTCGGAATAATCATCATCAGCCAATTCTCATAGACTATTGGGGACTTCACATGCACCTCTGAATTTCTTCACAGATGTATGCAGGTTTCCTCACGATGTATTCCCTTCACTTCGAAATAATGATTCTTCAGAATAGGCTATTGATGGTGGCTTATTTTTAGTTTTTATTATAAAAGGAATTATATATACCTGTAACAAGAGTCTTTCTCGACGTTTCTGTCCGTCCGTCTTCCTCCACTCCTCGACGCCTAAGCTGAGCCGCAGTTCCCTCGCTAGCAGCTCGCACCGCCGACTGAGATCCTCCTCTTGTTCACTGTAAAAACATATTGATATAATAACTTGGACACTTTTTTTCTTCTATCAGAGACGATGATGAGTAGGAATGATGTAAAATTTCTGAGATCTAAAAAAAAAGTTAAGTGTACAACTTTAAAAAAATGGCCCAAATGCTAGTTTTTTAATCAAAAAACTCACAGTATGTTGAGTTGCATCTGCCGCCGCAGCAGCGCGTTTTTCTTGTTGACCAGATTGAACCACTGTGACATCAGTCTGTCCTCCTCCTGCAACGCAACACAACAACACTTGTACGTACTTATTCGTAAGATTTTCAATATTCGCAGTCGCGTTCGTATTCGCCAGAATCGTTGCGAATATATTGCGAATACTTTTGGTGCATTTTAGATCCCAAATAATGAAAAAAAAGAGAACTATCGACGAGTAATGAGGGTATTTAGAAATCAGAAATCCACCAGCTGGCAGCAGGGTGGCGAAAGGTCTATTTGGCAGTAGATGTCAAAATCAGGTGGTGTGATTGGTGGATCTTGACGCCTACTGTCAAAAAGACCTTTCGCCACCCTGCTGCCAGCTGGTGGGTTTATGATTTCTAAACACCCTCATTGAAAACTCGGTTAGATAAGTAAGTAGAGAAAAAGACAATCAAGGGCACATGAAAGTTTGTGTTGAAGGCATAGCCACGGACCCCCGACTCTCGTATCACGGACCTCTAAGGGGTCCATGGACCACAGTTTAAGAAACCTTGCATTACAACATAAATCGTCTGCAATAGACGCAAATGTCAGGATAATTCCATGACAGACAGTAACTTCAGTTACCAATTTTTCTCGTGTTTCTTTATTGATGGTGCAAATTCAGGTGTCAATATATCAAGGGATTAAAGGGCCAATATTCAGCGTTTTATTTTCGTCATTATTGTATCAGTAAATATTGTTCAAAAAACGATGCCTAGAGTTAACTTTTTTATGAAACCGAAAAACAGTCCCGAGTTTAAGTCTAGTTTTATCAAAATTGTCACGATTTGTCCTTTCGTTATAGTAAATAATCGTCGGACAACAATGATTGTCAAAACGCGCGGTCAAAACGCTCGGAAAATCGCCCTAAAGTTATACTTATCTAGATTTAAATTAACACTTAACGCCATAAATAAACACGCGATGAAATGGTAACTTCTGTTACATATTCATGGAATTACTCCTAAATATTCTCAAGGGGAACACCCCTTGAGAGCCAAGGCACTTGAAGGACAGGGCTCGAAACCTGTATTTTGCAAAAATCTCGAAATAATTAAAATATTTTGAATTACTTTATGCTTTTTATGTAGGGTTATAATGTATTTAAGTAATGACTTCGTATTATTAGATTGTCCGATTAAAAACGAAATAATAAACCAAAGAACGAAAATAATGGAAAAAATACCGGTATCCGAGCTCTGGTTAAGAATAAGGATACAGGAATATAGGATACCGGGTATAGAGGGGTGCGGAGGCACGGCATGACTAGGCGTCTCCACTTTCGCTGGAAATAAAGGTGAGGTGGAAAGGCATGTTTACTAACGTTATAAGAACTGGGACTTTATAAATAAATTTCAATATTGTGGGGACAATCGTACGCAAATCGACCTAGTTCTAAGCAGTGCCTGTATTATTCGGGACTCGTGTGAAATGACTAGGCTTGGGAGTTTTGGCTGCTTACCGTGGTTCTAGAATCGTCATTATGTTATAGTATATTACACAACTAGGGTGATAATACAAAGAAATTTTATAATATATTACACAACTAGGGTGATAATACAAAGAAAGGCCGAAATCGCTGATGAAGAAATTGACGTAAATATGCGATCGAGGGCTTTCTTTATTGCCTCCCGTGTTGTGTACATCATTTTATGTGTACACTTGGCCAGAAAGCGCCCCCTTTATGGCCAGGTGTGGCATAAAGTACAATTTATTCGAAATGAAATATCCCGTTGTTTGGGGTCATCCACAAAGTACGTCACACGATTTTTAGACGTTTAGACCCCCCCCCCATGTCACACTTTTTCCTAACATATTTGACCTTGTTAGTATAGGCTGTCACATTTGAAAAGAAAGAAAGAAAGAAAATACATTTATTCATGACAGCATAAAAACATTATAGAAAAACAATATGTCGTATCGTGATAAAATAACAACGTTACATTAGCCAAAAATATCTGATTATTGGCTTGGATAAAGTCGCAGAGAGGGCGCTAGTTATGACTGACCATTTAGTATTAGATCCTTTTTGAGTAATGCAGGCAGTTTAGATTAAAAGGAGGAAATATGACGTTGATGGATGAATTGTTAGTCATCTTTAGAGAATGTACGGAATTACGTGGCTCTTTGGGAATTTATCGTGTAACTTCGTTTATTATCACCGCGACATTTAGATTGTGTAAAGAAAGACATGAAGAGCAATACACCAGTACTCAAACTGGTGCGGATACTGGATTATTGGATGATTATTGGACCATACCACTAGGGTGGCCAAAGGTGATCCGGAACCCAAAGGTATGGTTTTAGGCCTTCCTCGTCAAATATATGTCGCAGCGTCAGAGTTTCGCCTACTACGAAGGAATGTCAAGTTTGTCTATACTTGAGTGTGTTTGGTTGCGATACAATGACGTTTTATTCAAAATTGACTTAGTGCTGTCATGGTTGTTAATTTTTAGCATGTCAGAAAATCGGTGAATTGTTCTGGATAAGGAATGGGAGACGGTGGTGGTTGAACTGAGCTTACGGGGCGAAGAGACACGCCGTTTTGTATTGCAACCAACCTCACTGCATTTCTTCGTTTATTATGATTAGTTAGTGATACTATCGAGCTCCAACCGATGGAAGCGTACACTCGACTGCGGATTAAGGCAATTTGATGGACATTCTGATGACTCTTACCCCTGACGCCGACATCAGAAGTGGGATTTACTCGTATCGCCTACATGATGCCTACGTACCTATTACCCACTGAGTGCATACTTAATGGAACTAATACTGAAACATTTTTACTTCTCGTGGAAAGGCAAAGTAATCAACTTCCTGTGAAATACTGCTATCAGAAATCGATCCCAGCAAGAAAATCGACACGTGTACTTGGATTTCCACGACTGAATTTTAATCAGCTATCATTATCAAGGATTCGGTTGTGGGGTATCGAAGAATCCTGTTATAAGAAAAGAAGTCAATTTCTTCCCTTCAAAGCAAGTCTAGCAACTGCAGCACAGCCAACGTTAATGTATTCAGAATATCCGACACTGCCGGTTTTGTTTAAATGCACTCTCTGAAGAAAGTTTGACCGCAACACTATTAATTGTGATCTTCGAAATAAAAGAGGCACTTGCACTGCACGACAGTCAACACCTTGAAATATAGTCACAAACAATGAAGAATCATTCAAGAAGTACGGTTTGAAGCCACAACAAATAGCGCTTCAGGCGCGTTAGTCAACAACAGGCACCAACGCCTGCAAGATTCGCGAGTGTGTGGAAATCCAATGCGATTTGGTGAGTCGTACCCATTTTATTACGATTCTTAAATTTGGTAATCAGGACAAGTGTCCTTTGGAGTCATAATGATCTCAGTGGTGATCGGATGTGTCGCATAGGACCACGGGGTTGGTTTTATGTCGATTAACCACAGGGATGGCTGTAACGCTACAGAGATAGCCGGGCAAAGGAGGTACTTTCCTTGATTTTAGTTTTTGAAAAATGTTTTGTTGTAATGGGTACTTGAACTCTAGCTTTGAATTTTATTTTGATTTATTAAACAAGAAAGGAACTAAATAAAGTTCGCCCCAAATTCAAAAGTCCATTTGATATCACAAAGCGGTGTTTCGTTTTGAAAGTACTAAACTCTAGGCACACTTACAAATACGCTCATGACCGAGTGATGACAAAGACTACTGGTGGTATGTTTTCTTTTCAGACGCACTCGAGGACGAGGCTCGAGGACGGCGGTCACGGGCCACTACGGGTCTTCGTGCCAAGCCAAGGAGAAGGGGGTCAATGTGTGAGAAGCTTGTCTGCACCTACTGGGATTTTACGTCACTCCGGTGCGCACCTTTCATTATGGTTCTAAAGCAGAGTGCTAACTTGCTAAAGAGTCTGTCTTGTCCAAGTTTAGTTGTAAACGGATTTAAAATAGTGAGATTTTGACCGGTAAGCTCAGCGGTGAAAGTGACAAGAACTCTACGTTTTTGTACTAATTGATGCCTTTACGAAATACGTGCTCTTATACCACACTCACAATATTGACACTGTAAGTAGTATCGAAGCTGTAAAAAACAGCACCTCTCTCTTTGGTGCTCCGGTAAGATTAATTGCGGACCAAGGGCGATGCTTCGCAAGTCGGGAGTTCCGTGAGTTTTGTGATACGTCGCACATAAAGCTTCACTTAATAGCTACAGGCAGCTCGCGTGCGAACGGGTAGGTAGAGCGTATAAAGGGCACGCTTAAAAATATGCTCACAGCTGTGGAGACCACCGATCAGTCTTGGCAAGATGCGCTGCCTGATGTACAACTGGCTTTAAACTGCTCGTTAAATCGTGTCATTAAAGCAAGCCCACTAGAACTAATGATTGGTAGGGTTGCGAGACCTCTTGACATCTTATTGACTGACGATGATGAACAGACTGTAGACATAGAACAAGTTAGGGCTGACGCAGTTAAAAGTATTGAACGACACATCATCATCATTAAACTTAAGAGCTACGCTCTTGTCGGTGGAGTAATCGCCACTCTACTCTATTCTGCGCCATTTGTTTGGTTTCCTGATACGACGCGGCGCTGACTTTCTCCTTCGCTTGATTGAAGTATGTTAACCTTGGTCTACCTCTGCCTCTCTTGCCCTCAATTTTCCCCTCTAAGATGTTCACAAAGAAAGTGTCATGTCGTATCAGATGTCCAATCATCTTTCCTCTCCGGTTCTGGATTGTTTTTAGCAAACTTCTTTGTTCCCTCACCATGCTCAGAACCTCTTCATTGGTCTTTCTTTCCGTCCAGCTAATTCTTTCCATTCTCCTCCAGCACCACATCTCAAACGCTTCCAGCCTTTCTCGGTCCTTCTGTGTCAGTGTCCATGTCTCACTGCCATACAAAGCGATACTCCAGATGTACACCTTAATTAATCTTTTCTTGGCTTTTTTAGATATTTTTGCTTTGAGCAAATGCTTTTTGTTGTTGAACGACACGCCGAGTATAATAAGTCGAGGTTTGACAGCACAAAAGCGAAATTTAATAACTATAGTGTAGGTGATTTTGTCTTGCTTAAAAACGAAGAGCGGAACCAGACAAAGCTTGATCCAAAATATAAAGGGCCATACCGTGTCATAGAAGTACTTGAAGGCGACCGTTACATTTTGAAAGCTTTGAGTGGCAACCGCAAGTATAAGTATGCTCATGATCGCTTGAGAAAAATGCCTAACGGTTTTTCTGTAATGGATATTGATGATGGTAGTAATGAAACTGTTGAGCAATAAATTTAGTTTAAGGTTGTTTAAGTTATTGTGGCCGAAATTGGAACATTGTTCTATCTTTGTGAATTGAGTGGAACATCACCGGATGGAGGTGATAGTTCCTGCAGGGTCATCTGCCTGATGGAGGAGATGATCGTTAGTGGAACATCACCGGTTGGAGGTGATAGTTCCTGCAGGGTCATCTGCCGAATGGAGGAGATGATCGTTAGGAGGTATCATCCGCCGGATGGAGGCGATGATCATTGGAGGATAATTGTGTGTGTGTGTGTGTGTGTGTGTGTGTGTGTGTGTGTGTGTGTGTGTGTGTGCGCGCGTGTGCGTGTGTTTGTGTGTATGTGATACTTATTTTGTAGTTGCTCTATGGTTGCTGTATGGTTCCTGTAAGACCCTTATAGGTCAGGATTGACCGAAGCGATAATGTTTTGCTGCCGAGAGTTATTTTTATTTCAGACTACGCACACGAGGACGTGTGGTGAGTCAGAATGGCCGTGTCGCAGCGTCAGAGTTTCGCCTACTACGAAGGAATGTCAAGTTTGTCTATACTTGAGTGTGTTTGGTTGCGATACAATGACGTTTTATTCAAAATTGACTTAGTGCTGTCATGGTTGTTAATTTTTAGCATGTCAGAAAATCGGTGAATTGTTCTGGATAAGGAATGGGAGACGGTGGTGGTTGAACTGAGCTTACGGGGCGAAGAGACACGCCGTTTTGTATTGCAACCAACCTCACTGCATTTCTTCGTTTATTATGATTAGTTAGTGATACTATCGAGCTCCAACCGATGGAAGCGTACACTCGACTGCGGATTAAGGCAATTTGATGGACATTCTGATGACTCTTACCCCTGACGCCAACATATATATATTTTAAAGTAAAGATTGCCAGAAAACGCTGCCACAAAACGGTCCCACCTCAGCATAATGCCGACCTAAAAGACCAGCGCTGGTCTTCCGGTGGAACCAAGCGGGGGCGACGTTATGCCGAGAAAGTCGTATGACCGGTCCAGGACAGACAGACAGAATGATACATTATGAAATTTATAAATTGCATGTGTATATTGACTTGGTCGGCTAGGTCCACTTATAGTGAACGCGGCCAAAGCGCGCGCCAACCAATGGTGCCAACCGATCAAGTCAAACTTCACTGTCTCTGGTCACGGTCCTACGTCAAAAACGTCAAAACAAAATCCAAGATAAGTTTTATTAACAAACACATGCCAACTACAAATTAAACTTAAATTTAAAACATGAAACAAACAGTATGTTATAATTGAGGTACAGGACAGAACGAAACAGAAAATGACATTAGCGGGAAAGTGTTCGTCTCCGCTCTGCAACCAGTAAATTGACTAATGCAATTTAAAATGTTAGTTAAATTGTACATGGGTACCTAATCTACTCACACAGCTTCACTCAGGCAATGCTTTTGGGACATAAAACACAGGTATGTACTAATCTGGCGATAATTCAAAGACAGCTTGTGTCGTGTCGCAATGTTTCCTGCTTGTTTTGGTGTGCAAGAACATGTTTTTTAAGTGCCAATTTAAAACTTGGTATTATTTGGCAGGTTCGTGATTGGGGGTGGGATGTTGTTCCAGCATTTAGTTGCAACGTAACGGAAACTGCCGCGAAAAGGAGCTGACGCGTGTTGTGGCGTAATGAGCTGTATACTGCATTGACGTGTTCCACGCTTACGCTTATTTGGCTAGACCCCCCCCCCCTCCATGGGTGTGACGTACTATATAGATGACCCATGATGATGATAGTAATGTGCTATTTATTCGAAATGAAATACCCCATTATAAGACTTACCTCCGTGTTATCGGCGCTCTGCATGACGCATCTGAGTTGTTTCTCGAGGGCGGCGGCTCGCTCGTCGATGGCGGTTTGTTCTCGCTCCAACGCTTCCAACTCGCTTTGGATGTATGAGCCCGTTTCGCGACCCTGGACAGTATAAAAAAAACTTCAATTTAAAGATAGAAAAAAAAATTCAAGTCTACCTATTACTGTTCAAAAGCTAGAGCCCTGTGACGCACGGACAGATGGACAGCGGAGGCTTAGTAATCAGGACTCGAAACCGGTATTTTGCAAAAACCCCGAAATAGCCCAATATTTTGAATTATTTTATGCTTTTTATGTAGAGCTCAGTAATGAATTAAGTCATGATTAAGATAGGTACGCTGCCACAAAACGGTCCCACCTCAGCAAAATGCCGACCTTAGAGCCAGCGCTGGTCTTTTAAAGCTTAATTATGTAGCCTGACAAACTTGCAACCTTGACAAAGTCGAACTAGCTAAAATCGAACCAGGAAAAGTTGAACTAGTAAGCAAAAGTCGAACCAAGAAATGAAGACCACGATGGTACTGTTTACTTATTCTGTTATGGGGAATACCGACCTCTTCGGTACCGGCGTTGTCCAGTAACGCCGCCAGCGGGAGCGGCGAGCGCCGCGCGCCGGAACCCACGGAACCTTCTGCGAACACAACCAATTATACACTAGCACCGACTCATAACCTAAGGCCGGATATACAGGGTGTCCCAGAAAGCAAATCTCCAAACAAACTTTGAAGCCAAGTCGGCACGGGTTCCCATTATCTCAGAGCTGAAATTTAATATATCATAATATTTTAGTAGTTCCAACGTTTTTAGGGGGTATGCATTACAAACAAAAAATAAAAACAAGTTCAACAAAAAACGAAAGTTACTTCTAAAGTGTAATAAGTGCGTTTAATCAATAATAAGTGTAAAGCGATAAGAAAATAAACCTTCTAGAAACGAAGTGAAGTTTCAATTTAACAGAAGATTTACCTGACCGGTCCGGACTGACGGAACTCTTCCTGGATCCAGGGCTGGAGTGCGAGCTTTGTGACAGCATCGCTTCTAGCTGCTCCACGCCGCCCGCTGTGCCGTTCCCAGAGAACATTAGTAAGTCTACAAGGGTGGAAAGGAAAAAGAATAAACAAAAAAAAGCAAACAAAAAAAAATATATACAGGGTGAAATATTATTGACCGTCCAAATTTTTCCTAGGCATTAGGTATCATAAACGATCCCATTTCTGAAGAGGTAAATGTAGGTAAAACTAAATAATTAGTAACGTGACGATTACGCGTGTCGACGCGTAAGTTGTCTCGGCGACTCAACGCGAGCGGGGTAGGGGTCGCGGGGAGGGAACCGTGGCCGTCTCCCACGCAGTGCGCTACGGCGGTATCCACAAACGTATGTTTTGTTGGGGTCACCTATTTTTGGCATAATTTTATTTGTCCGAATGTTCTATTTGCCCGAATACTATTTACGCATAATTGTTATTTTACAGATAATATTGACTTTTCAGAATAACTATAAAAGAAACCTAACCTAACCTAATATGTTCTAAATGGCTGATGTAAAAGATTTTGCAAAACATTTTCCGTTAAAGCTAGAGAAAAATTATGCGAAATAAAATTCGGGCTAAACAATACATTCGGACAAATAAAATTATGCCAAATAAAGGGCACCCGTTTTGTTGAGATATCTTTCAGCTGCTGTTTCTTAATATTTTAGTATTTTTCGTACTGAAAGATACTGACTGAAAAAAGACGTTAATGCACTAAGGTTATGTTTAAAGTTACGTTTAAATAAAGGGCACCCGTTTTGTTGAGATATCTTTCAGCTGCTGTTTCTTAATATTTTAGTATTTTTCGTACTGAAAGATACTGACTGAAAAAAGACGTTAATGCACTAAGGTTATGTTTAAAGTTACGTTTTAAGGAATCATCATATTTACTAGAAATATTTTGAATCCTCATAGCTTAATGTGGAAACACCACAATTTTATTATAATTATAGATACATTGAGCAAATGCATTGAAAAATCAAATACGATCAACTACAGCTAATGCCGGATTTGAACCCGCACCTCTGTCATTCCGGGACAGCGAGTTATCCAATTTCTCCAATTAGCTTATGACGTCACCGCACGTAAGTTTTGAATGCATTCATTATTTCCGTTAAATTCAACAGGTTGCTTCGTACGTCAACATAAGCTACCAGGTATATCGCTTTTTGTTATTTTTTTTACTTTAATACAAAATAAATTAATATTGAGTTGATGACTATTTTAAAATACACTTCTGCGTTAGTCAAAAATTAACATCAACTATGACAGTGTTCGAATTATGACAGCTCATTTATACTGGTTGGTGATTAAAATAAGATTATGAATAGTTTAAAAACGGTATGAGTTACATTAGTTTCTAGAGAAATCTTAATTAGATCTGAAGGATGTGCCCTCGAAGTTAACGGAAATCAATAAAACACGCAAACAATATTTGGAGGAAATTTATTACCTTTAGATTGTTCGTTTTAATTTATAGTTTTAGTTTGTTATTGTTTTTGTTACGTCCCCGCGTTAATCGGAACGTATCGGATGACAGGACACTTGTCAACGTCAAATATTGCCACCAAAAAGAAACGTGATTTTAGACAGATTCGTTCTCGGTTCAACAGCGAAGGTGGTTCGGCGCCCGGCGGTCTGATCCCCTTGTTGTACGCTGTAATTGGTAATTTTGTGAGTTTTGTGTACCAGAAGGCGACTTATACGTTCTTTTGTGATTGTTTGTATGCACGAACTGTTGGTGCGAATTTTGAAGTGCGCTGATTGTTTCGCGACGCGAACCGCACACATTTTGGCGGCTGGACCGGCGATTTGATTCGCCTCGGCGGCGACCTGGCCTGCTGAAGACCCCTTAACGAGACTTTGACTCTTTGACTGACCCGACTGTGACTTTACTTGACAAAATTGAGCTTGCGTCAGCGGTCGATTGGGTAAGTGAAAATTGTTCTTAGCCGTGTCAAAGTTTCCTTCGAACTCCGCATTCGGAGTCCTATTCTATACGAGACACCCGGGTTCCGTGTGGAACAGTTTTATTTCAATTTAAACCTTTTTTTCGACCTCTACAAACATAGCGTAGTCCGACTATAGTTGAGGACTCACCTGCGGCGATTTCGTCCATGACGGATTGTTTGCTGATGATCTCGACGGTGCCTCGCGGCGACCGGACGGAACCCGTGGGTGACGTTGGACTGTGAAAGCATTTTGTAAAGAAATTTTGTTTTAGATATATCAACAAAATAATGAACGCAAACAACTGTGGGCAGAAGTATGTAATATCAAAAATTGACGTCATTTGTGTAACTTTGAGACAAAAGGAATAATACTACTGCTAATAATGGTATAATTAATCCCATCAAAAACATTACATGTAAAAAGATGCAAGTCTCACAACGCAGCTCTCCTACAACAAATTTTTTTTGAGATGTAATGTTAAACCAAGTCAGTACCGGGGCCCGGTGTCAACAGAATTCGATTTCCACCGACTTGGCTATTATTTACCCGTAGAGGATTATTTATTTGAGAACTGTAAAATTCCTCCACGGTTAAATAATAGGCAAAACTAGGGATGTAACGATACATTGTTTTGCCGATACGATACCGATACCGATATATTGTAGTAAATATCGGCGATACCGATATCTTAGCTAAATAATAAAGTATGAACTTCAGATATTTGTATGTCCTTATTATACCTAAAACTTGGCTATATTTAACAGAGAGTCAACCTTGAAAGTGTAAAGTAAAAATATTAGAAAAATATAGATAGTCAACTCAAAATTCAAATTTATTTTTTAAAAAGAACCAAAGATTTAATTAACATAGTAATTGTCATTGCATAAGGTAATAGACCAATACATAAAATAAGTCAGTAATTGAAATTACTTTTTGCAGATTTGTTTTCATACAGCAAATTCTTTTCGCGTTCTTCAAATATCGGTTGTATATTATCGGCGATACCGATATATCGGTATCGGTATCGTTACATCCCTAGGCAAAACGTTACACGCTTGATTCCCATACAAATTGACGAATAATTTCCTTCTATCTCGGGATATTTCTGTGATAGATACCCTCGTATTAGTGATATCTACCTTACAATACCAGCTCGCGCGTTGGCTATCAGCTTTCTCGCTCGCTCCCGTAGCATTTGTTGTCTCTCCTCTTCTGTCATTGGCTATTAAAACATACATTTTATTTTCAAAACTGTTGGATGGCGAATAAGGCACAATTTTCCGATAAAATAATATTAAATAGTAATTAAACCTGTCAAAAACACTGAAAGAGTAAATGGGTGATTCTCTGAAATTTGGTTTAACTTTGAGCCGAATTTTGAAAGTGGTGTTTTTAGATAATAATCAGTAAAGTTTTTATTCTTTACTATCAGTATAACATCTACTTTGTTGTATCTGAAAGGGCCAGTCACTTTACTTGATATTTTAAGAGATATTTAAGATTTTTTTAAATCAGTGTTCTAGGGACGATACTGTATCGCGATAGTAGCGATGCAGAATCGTATTTAGGTGTGCAAGGAAGGGTATATGACCAACGACAGCATCGCGGCTGAATCTCGACTGAATCGCTACAAAAAGTCACCGTGTGTTATCTCCCTACGACAAGGAGACTTATTTTTTCCAATCGCCTCTTTGCATGTCCAGGTTTTTTTGCGATTTTCACTTTAAACAACATTGTTTTCTTTATATGCACCATATTCTACTACAAATACACGAGTATTATGTTTCAAACCATGCATCAACACAATATGACCTTGAGTCCCTAGATGTCAAACCACACAAAATCAAACGTAGCCTGTTATTTAAAACAGACATCAAAACCAATTTGTGATCAAAATAACAAGGCAGACCTAACTCAAATGTATAATAAGTAATGAGATCAATTATTAATTAACTGTCTTTGAAACGACTTATCTAGGGCCTGAGAGTTTGACTAGCACAGCACGTGTTTCCGCAGCAGTCTGCGACTGCAGTAACAACAAAATGTCTGCCGCGGCTTGGCTCGTGTTTACAGCTAACTTCACACCTATGCTTTCTTATTCAGTAAGTTATGAAAGGGCCTGATGTTTTTTATCGCTTACACTTTTTGCCGCTTACATAATCTGATGAAAAATATTGTTATTAAAATTAAATAGTAATGACAAGGTTAGTAATGTAATAGTAAACGTGTTTAAATGGAGTTAAATCAAAGTTTTCTTATAGAATTAGAATTACAGTGAAATGCTTACTAAATTTGGGAGATCTTCCATGGCTAGGGCCTGATATTTGGGGTATGAAAAGGCGTTTTTTGGAAATAAAGGATATTGTGATTGATATCAAAGAATACCACCTAGCAGTTACAAATATTGGATAAAATCAATATAAATATGTGAAAATTGTTACTAACACCAAGTTAACCAAATTTCAAAGAATCACCCAAATATAAACGTTCTCACTTTGGTTTGCAATTGCAACTCCTGCTGTTTACATAAAGATTTACGTCTTCTCTTATTGATTTGTGTTTATTATAGTAATAAGGCCCACGGTAGTGACTGTGTGCCCAAAAATGAGAATGACCCATATGCTGACTTTAGAAAGTCATTTTGCGGTTAGAAATTTAATAACTAATTAACGTATGTCACTATTCTCTACTCAAGTGACGTACTAAAAAAAGAAATGTTAGTCTGGATCCTTAAAATCTGAGTAACGTAGTTAAGGGAAAAGGATCCAATTCGATGATCAAAAATCTTAATAAAAATGTCCATTTTGTTTGAGAAAATAAGTTCTATTAATTCCAAAATTGATTTTGTAAGGGCTGGATCCTTTTTGCTTAACTAAGTCCAAATATAAGACATACCTTTTGCGGACTCAGATCTCCATTCCTAATCCCATTTATTTCCTTTTCGTCTCTTTCTTTAGACTCCTGTCGTTTTTTCTCTTTCGCTCTCGCCTCTCTCTTCGTAGCCTCAAGCAGCTGTCTTGCTCGCTCTTTAAGCTCGTCGTGACGGGACAACAATTGCTTTAGCCAATCACAGCAAAGCATTCCAGGTTTCGACCAATGGGAGAGCGGGTAGCGGTTAAAACGGACCAATCGGGGAGTCGCGTTTCATAATCCGACCAATGAGAGGCGGGTAGCAGTTAAACGGACCAATCAGAGCGTCGCATTTCGTCCGATAGCAAGCAGCACACATGTTTAAAGCGATGTCGATGGGTGATATGTGGATGGAAAAATAAGTATGTTTAGTCTAATGCACGCTAAAACTTCAAAATAAGCGATTAACAATGTATGTGGTGTGTCTATTGATGCCAAACAATACGTTTTGAATATTTTTTTACCCTCTATTTTAACTAGGATCCATGAATGAAGCCGATAGAACTTTTTGTACATTTAAATTTTGATACAACTGCTTTTCCTTGCTTTTTAAATGACTTCAAAAAAACAAGAGGTTCTTTTATTTATGTATACTGCCACGAAACTGCCATTCAGAACTGGAAAAATCTTTTCGTCTGAAAGCGGCCACGTGCTCCTATTGTAACCAGGTTAGGATCTGATGGGATCTTGGAGAAATCCAGGAAATTATTCAAATATTATAGGCATACCAAATAGTGATCTGTGTATTTTTACAGTGACTCTTGTATTTTTATTGAATATACAGGGTGTCCCTAAAACCAACTTTTATACGATCAGGGCTGATAGACCAGCTCATAAGAACCTAGATTAAGCAAATTTGACCTCAGTAAAAATCTCTTAGTTTTCGAGATATTGACGTTTTTGTAAAACTCGTGCTAAGTGATACCCTGACTCGGTGTTTTGAGTGTCATTGCTAAAATATCAAGTATTTTACAAATCTGTATTTTGCTATGTGTGGCCAAATAACTATGCTATTGAACGTATTTTCTATTTTTGCTAATTTATTCATGCTGTGGACACAGTACAATAACAAAAAAAAATTATTCGATTTTTTTCAAATTTCACCTCTGACTTCGAACTAGCGTGGTGAAAAAAAAATGTACCAACATAACCAGGCACTCAACGTAAAAAAATTGCGCATTTATTGTAGTTTCTAAAATGGTATAAAATTTACTAAACACTGTAATAATTTTTGAAATAATGATATTTTGTTACAAAATTAACTGTCTGCCGCCTTCATCTCATACGATCCGGTTGAACTAAGTTTGCACCTGGCGTGCTTGATTTCACATACAAATTAGGTGCAAACTTCACGTAATCGTCAATATCTCGAAAACTAAGAAATTTTTATGAGGTCGATTTTACTCAGTCTCGTTTTTTATGAGCTGGTTTATCAGCCCTGTTTGCCATTTTGTAAAAGTCGCGAATTTTGATAGCCTGGATCAGTCTTTCGAATGTCATGACTTCAAATTTCAGTATTTTCTTAATCTGCTTTTTGTTAAACATTACTTAATAATTATGCTATCATACCTTTTCTGTTCGAAATTCAAATTCTGGTACGAAATTTAACCAATGGAATATTGTAGTATAACCTCCTTTTGAATTAAAATGCTATTATCTTAAAAACTACGGATTCTAGTGTGTAAAATCTTACTATTTTTAAACTACATTATTTTTTTTTATTTTAGCATGGTAAATTTGTTTTAAGTATTACGCGATTCAAATCCGAGGTCATATTTTGAATCACGTAAAATCTAATTTATTTTGATAAGGTATGATAGCATAATTATTAAGTAATGTTTAAAACAAAAAGCAGATTAAGAAAATACTGAAATTTGAAGTCATGACTTTCGAAAGACTGATCCAGGCTATCAAAATTCGTGACTTTTACAAAATGGCGAACAGGGCTGATAAACCAGCTCATAAAAAACGAGACTGAGTAAAATCGACCTCATAAAAATTTCTTAGTTTTCGAGATATTGACGATTACGTGAAGTTTGCACCTAATTTGTATGTGATGTCAAGCACGCCAGGTGCAAACTTAGTTCAACCGGATCGTATGAGATGAAGGCGGCAGACAGTTAATTTTGTAACAAAATATCATTATTTCAAAAATTATTACAGTGTTTAGTAAATTTTATACCATTTTAGAAACTACAATAAATGCGCAATTTTTTTACGTTGAGTGCCTGGTTATGTTGGTACATTTTTTTTTCACCACGCTAGTTCGAAGTCAGAGGTGAAATTTGAAAAAAATCGAATAATTTTTTTTTGTTATTGTACTGTGTCCACAGCATGAATAAATTAGCAAAAATAGAAAATACGTTCAATAGCATAGTTATTTGGCCACACATAGCATAATACAGATTTGTAAAATACTTGATATTTTAGCAATGACACTCAAAACACCGAGTCAGGGTATCACTTAGCACGAGTTTTACAAAAACGTCAATATCTCGAAAACTAAGAGATTTTTACTGAGGTCAAATTTGCTTAATCTAGGTTCTTATGAGCTGGTCTATCAGCCCTGATCGTATAAAAGTTGGTTTTAGGGACACCCTGTATATTAGTTTGGAGTTGGTTATTTTAATTTTGTATTGATTATTAGATAGATAATGGATCCTAGTGGATAGAATTTTATCCCCAGAGCACATGTCGCAATGTACAGTCAAGGACAAAAATACAAGGAATTTTTAACGCAACTTCCCAAATTTACTGCAAACGACAATAAACTTCACATTCTCATTTCAAATATTTTTTTAACTGTCCAAGCATTAAACAAAACGGTAAGCCACAGCGTAGAAATACAAAGCTACTCACCGGCGTGGGTTTGGGCAAGTCCGGGGTGGTTTCTTTTATGTGTTGCTTCTCTGTTTCCGACTTGTCTGTGCTCTGTGTCAACGGGTCGGTCGCGGCTGGTTCTATTTTTGGTTTCGGTTCTGGTGTTTCTGTGAAGATATGTCATTATTTATTTTCACCACGGGCGTTAACCCCTGAATCGCTCACAACGCTCCGGATTCTACTTTAGAATCCTTCGCTTCGTTCAGGGTTCAATGTACGTCCTCGCCGTAAATACAATATTTTGCTACATCATTTTATTTTGTTTGTTGGGGAATAAACAGAAACAAGTGTACAGTCGAGTTCATTTACATCTACACGCTTACTGGAACAACAATATTTGAACACGACCCTATTGTAAATGAACTCGACTGTACAAAGGTGAATAATTATTCTAATAATTAAAGTAAGAAATATGCACTTATTTCCGTAACAGCACTCACTAAGACATGCTTTGTAATATATGCTATAATGCTATATCATCTACGCCTACACTGCAGCTTAATCACTAAGCATTATACATAAAAATGAATGTATACCAACGCAACTCGATATATTTCTATGCGTGCGACTGTATATTAAAGTTACCTGTATCTGTGAGTCTAGTGATGTTGAAGGTGTTCACAGTGGCGGTGACAGCGGGCGCGGGCGCGGGGGCGAGCGCGGGGGCGGGGGCGGGCGCGGGCGCGGGCGCGGGGGGCGGGGACTCCTCCTCATCCGACCCGAACGGGTCGGTTAATTCTTTGCGGGTCATTAGGCGGTTGGGTCGCGGCGCTGGCGACTGCAGTAAAATGAAAATGTTTATAACCTGTACTGTATTTAGGTGTCGAAATATAATGTATGGAGCGATAACGTCTAACAAAACTGACGGTGAAATTAACGCTCCAACACCCACTTTTAAAAATCAATACGTCTTATTTATCTTAATACATATCTGTTATGTATACTGTAGCTAGTTGTAATGACTGTTAGCTTAATAGTCTATTTCTCGACGTGAAACATACGTTTCCCATTTTGTATTTCGACGTTTGGAGGTCCTTTACACCTCCAAAACATAATGTTTTGACAACGGAGACTCCTTACATCTCCATTAATTTTAGTCTATGTTTGCCTATTTTCTATATTGTTTATCGTGTTTTGATGCCTAGAGACCCTTTACATCTCGAAAAATGTAGTTTTAAGTTTTGTGTGTAAAAGGTAAAAAAAAACTGTGCCCAGTTATTTGCTTGTTCCATTTTATAAATGACATCTTATGTAATAATGTCACAATTGTTGTAATGTTGTTTTTAAAAGAGAAACTGGTGAGTTTCTTCAGGCGCTTCTTCTCACCAGAAGGTCATCTACCGAAGCGCCAAAAGAAAAGAAAAGAATCAGACATGTAAAAGAGCCCTTGAGGCCTACTTACAGAAATAAATGAGTTTGAGTTTTATCAAGCGGTATTGATAATCAAATAATGTTGCGAGCCTAAAGTCATTTATGACGAATATTAGTATTAAGTTTGAGAAGACTAATCTTTTTTTTTTAAGAATATAAAATGTCAGGGTTCTGAAATGAAATCTACAAATCGTCCCTTCACCTCTCTTATTCGCATCATACAATTGAACGCAGTTAAGTGAAAAGGATCCAATCCAACTCACAACGTGTTCAATGAAATTCCAACCTTCAATCTAAACCTTAAGGTTGAAATTTCGTTGATGGAATGTTTGAGTTGGTTGGATCCTTTTCACTTAACTATTTCCAATTTACATTTTGCGAGTATGTATTTACCTTGTCCGGAGTATATCGTTCTTGTGAATGCCGTGACGGAACAGACACTTGGGAAATTTGAGAATCTTGTGACACTTGTGATCTGGAACAAATATTATCATTCATATGGGCCACTTTGGGGTTTGGGTTCAAATACTGATAAGGGCAAATATTTGTATGATGAGCACGCTCATTCCCAAAATACTAGATTTTTAAAATGCCAGATTCTCGATAATAAGATTCTCCGTGCACCAGATTCCCAAAATAATTCATCCAACAAAATCATTTAGATTCTTGCGTAACCTACGATTCTATAATCTAGTGTAACGGTAATGTGGTAAGACAGTAATCAGATAATTCGAGAATTTTGAGCATGAGTATTTATTCCTGCTTGTACTAAGGGTACTGGACGACTACGTACTGTACTTATATAGATAAATACATATTTAAATGGATAGAAAACATTCCTGGATACCAGGATTTCAACCCGGGAACTCTAGCTTCGTAGGAGTCTTTAGACACACAACCAGCCACTCCACACAGGTTGCATGCTTATTGGTCACTTAGTGGTATAAAGAATATTTATGCCACACCTGGCCATAAGGTGGCCCTTACCGCACGCTACGCGTACGGAAAAAGCCGCTTTGATGTACACAACACGGGAGCTAGCAAAGAAAGCCCTCGATCGCACATATATCTGCCATCTCGGCCTTTCTTTGTTTTACCACCCTAGTTGTGTAATGTACTATTATTCGCTCATGCCCAAAATACCGCATTCCCAAAATACCAGATTTTTAAAAATACCAGATTCTCGATTTATCAGATTCCTATCTTACAATATTCCCGTTACACTAGATTATAAAATCGTAATTTACTCAGGGATCTAAATGATTTTGTTGGATGTATTATTTTGGGAATCTGATATACGGAGAATTTGATATATCGAGAATCTGGTATTTTAAAAACCTGGTATTTTAGGAATGCGGTATTTTAAGAATGAGCGCTATTATTTAAGTACTCACCCTGGCCTGGGTCGGTTCTCCATATTCTTCGATCTTCTCGTGCTAATCTCTCTGCTGAACAGATCTCTTGGTAGCGACCCATCTGTATCGTGTCGGCCTACCAGATAG
This sequence comes from Eudemis profundana, assembly GCA_947034925.1. Taxonomy (NCBI): domain Eukaryota; kingdom Metazoa; phylum Arthropoda; class Insecta; order Lepidoptera; family Tortricidae; genus Eudemis; species Eudemis profundana. Next base: position 15,833,023 of record OX344816.1, on the reverse strand, counting down.
GAGGATTCCGTCTCGTCATTGCCTGTGAACAAAACAACACAGTTATTAACAAAATAGAGTTTTTTTTTATTATACGAAGGTGTTACGCCAGTTTGTTTCCACCCGCGAGTTTTAGGTTTTCTGAAAAGTATAAAAACATGTATCGAATAAATAGTTTTTTACCAGGCGTTCAGGCCCCCACCTAGTCCGACCAATCGAGGTGGACCGGGACAAGCGACCTGGTTCGACCTCAGGCGCCCCCGGACCCCACCCAGTCCGATCCACTCAGGGTGGGCTGGCTAGCGACCTAGTTCGATCCCAGGGACACACGATCGCTATGCCCAATAGGGTTACGAGTTAGTCAGGCGTCAAAAAAAAATGGTTAGGGCGCATAAGGTCCCACTCGCAAAATGTCCCTCCAACAAAATTACGTCCCATGCGCAAAATGTCTTCTTTGCTAATGGCCCCTTGTGCAAAATACCCCATTCGCAAAACGTCCCTTTCTCAAAACGTCTCACCCCTTTCGCAAAATGTCCCTTCTGTAAAAGCCCCTTTCGCTGAATGTCCCGACTGCATAATGCTTGTACGCAAGAGAGTCTTCTTGCGTAATGCGTATTCAAGTGAGAGAGAAGGAGATGGGCAATATGTTTGTTACTAAATACAAATACGACAGGGTAACAACCGGATGGATTGAGCTAAATTTTGCATGCAAGTAGACCAAGTCCTGGATCGAAACATAGGGTACTTTGCATCCCGGTAAATAGTTCTCTTGGGACAGTAACGGGAACAACGCGGGCAAAGCCGCGGGTAAATGCTAGTAATACTTACATACGGGTCAAACTGATAACCTACTTTTTTGAAGTCGGTTAAAAACTAAGCGATTAACAGCCAATTTTGCAAAAGGTACGTTTTGCGAACGGGACATTTTGCGAAAGGAACGTTTTGTGAACGGGACATTTTGCGAAAAGAACGTATTGAGAACGGGACATTTTGCGAAAGGGACGATCTGCGAAAGGGACGTATTTTATGTCAAGGGACATTTTGAGAACGGGATACTATGCGGAAGGGCCGTTTTAAGAACGGGACATTTATAAAAGGGACGTTCTGCGAAAGGGACCAAGGGACATTTTGCGAGTGGGACCTTATGCGCCCTAACCAAAAAACTGTTTTTTAAATATGGTACAATATGGTACGTTCTTCTTGCCGCTGCAAAAGTTGCGTTAGGACATATTTTTGCGCATTTGTATGCACCCATATTTTTACAATTGACTGTACCTTAGCTATGGAACTGTTTTATATGTATGAATATATCATCTCGGTCACTCACCTAATTGTTCTACTTGTAATTCGTTCCCCGTGAAGTGCGCCCGCAGTTGGAATAAGTACGTCATTATCTGAAGAAGAGAAATGAATACATCAGTTAGGATGTGAGGAGATCATTTGGACGAAGTTTTAATAAATATTTCTGACATTTGGACGTAGTTAAGGGAAAAGGATCCAACCTACAAAAATTTAATTAAGCTCAGTGAAAAAGGATCTTGGCTTCCGAATGAAGAGCACACCAATCGAGCTGATGCTGTTTCTTGCCAGTTTCCGGCTTCAAGGTTAGGCAGATGTTCGACCACGTCTCTTTGTTTCTTTTCATCACACTTGCTCGTAAAGGGTGTTATAACACGCGGGCTTATAGACCAGCTCGAGCCGATTTACCTCCCGTGGGTTATAAAAATCTATAACTCCCACGGGAGGAAAAACTGTATGAAAATCTATAACTCCCGTGGGAGTTATGAGTTTAGTTTTAAAATATAGGACCTACCCGTACGTCATTTCAGACTAAGGAGGTTTCAAATCAGCCAAGGCTTATTTCACATCTTCAAAACTTGGTTAAAAAACAATTTTAGTGTATATAAAAATTATATGGTATATTTTACTATTATTTCAGTAATTTTTGCAATTATTTTAATGCAATTAAATTAATTTACTTTAAAATTTTACGGAAAGTAAATTTTTGGTCAGCCGTTATTAAAATTGATCCGCAAAAAAAAATAAGCAGTTAAATCATTTGGGCAGCATACAAAGATTTGGCTGGCAATAAATAAAATCGGGCGGCAACTCTTGTTCAGCAAACAGTTTAAAAACGGTTAACATTTTAACCAATATTAATCTGCTTTTTTTATCATTTGGCTGCCTAATAACCAGTCGAGCTGCAAAATAATTACTTGGATAGCAAGATTTTACAATTGGTCAGCAGAGAGTTTAATTGAGATATACAGGGTGTCACTGTGATATATACTGGGTGTCACTGTGATATATACAGGGTGTCACTGTGTTATATACAGGGTGTCACTGTGATAGATACAGGATGTCACTGTGATATATACAGGGTGTCACTGTGTTATATACAGGGTGTCACTGTAATGTATACAGGGTATCACTGTGATAGATACAGGATGTCGCTGTGATATATACAGGGTGTCACTGTGTTATATGTATACAGGGTGTCACTGTAATGTATACAGGATGTTACTGTGATATATACAGAATGACATTGTGATATATACAGGGTGCCATTGTGTTATATACAGGGTGTCACTGTGATAGATACAGGATGTCACTGTCAGCAGAGAAAACATGTCTGTAAGCAGTTTAATTGAAATATACAGGGTGTCACTGTGATATATACTGGGTGTCACTGTGATATATACAGGGTGTCACTATGTTATATACAGGGTGTCACTGTGATAGATACAGGATGTCACTGTGATATATACAGGGTGTCACTGTGTTATATACAGGGTGTCACTGTAATGTATACAGGGTGTCACTCTAAAAACGAAACAGCTCCCAAAAATAGGTAGGTTAGGGTTATTTTTTTTGATGACCCTAAAAACGAAACGGCTCCCAAAAATAGGTAGGTTAGGGTTATTTTCTTTTTGATGACCCTAAAAACGAAACGGCTCTCAAAAATAGGTAGGTTAGGGTTATTTTTTTTGCTGACCCTAAAAACGAAACGATACACGTTGTGAATAAATAATATAACTTCTAAACATTATGAGATGTATAAAAAATCGAAATACCAATTTTATATGAGCCCATCACAGTGACACCCTGTATACATTACAGTGACACCCTGTATATAACACAGTGACACTATGTATATATCACAGTGACACCCTGTATATATCACAGTGACATCCTGTCCTGTATCTATCACAGTGACACCCTGTATATATCACAGTATCACTCTGTATCTATCACAGTGACACCCTGTATATATCACAGTTACATCCTGTATCTATCACAGTTACACCCTGTATATAACACAGTGACACCCTGTATATATCACAGTGACACCCTGTATATATCACAGTGACACTTGCTACTTGACAGCTGACAATTACCGAATGACAAAATGCGCACACGATTGGCGGCAGAATAGTTGCGCCCAGTTAGGTTTTATTGCCCCCTTTTTTTTGATGAACAAAATGAAATATTTTGCTTACCTACTGATTGCTTACCAAAATTTGATTTACCGTAGATCGCTTAATGCAGCTCAAATATTTAATTTGCTGACCAAAATAATTTAGAGCAGATCAGTATATCATTAATTGCAGCCTGATTTATAAATGTTTGCTTACCATAAGTTGCTTACCAACTAGCTATTTTGGCTGACCAAGTACATATTTCTGCTGACCAAAATATGAATATTTTGCTGATCGATTAAATGATACCCAAATTTTACTATGAAAATCGGTACAATCTGGCGGCATTGCCTGTCAAGTTTAAAAACTAAACGCAGTTCTTAGCATTATCTGTGGAAGACTACATATATTGAAAAAGTTGACAGTTGCAGTTGTCTCTTAGCGGGTGCGTTTAGTTTATTTGATTTTTATGTTTTATTTTTTTTCTTCGCAAATGTGATGAACTACTTGCACAAATAAATTATTTTATGCCACACCTGGCCATAAAGTAACTATTTCCGAACGCTGCGCGTACGGAAAAGGTCGCTTTCTGGCCAAATGTAGACATAAAATGATGTACACAACACGGGAGGTAATAAAGAAAGCCCTCGATCGCATATTTACGCCCCTCGCTTGCAGCTCGGGCCGCAAACTTCTTTGTATTACCACCCTAGTTGTGTAATGTACTATTATTTTATTTTTATTTTGTTAAGGATACTCATTTTGCACCTGCGTTGTGGATATGGCAAATCTGTGTATTAGGTATTTTTTTTATCACTTAAACAAGCAAACTCCTTTAACTCACCGCTAGCCTATCCGGTTTGCTCTTACACACGTCGGCCGCAGTGAGGACCTGCGAGATACCGAGCGTAGCGCTGGCCTCTAGCGCCACGCGGAGATTCTGCTCGCTCTCATCCGGTTGGAGGCCGGAGAAGTCTCTGGAATCCAATTGATTATTAGTTTATCCTCGCGACCACGAGCGTTGAAAAGGGCACGTCCAGAAATAATTTCATCCAATTTGGCCTATTTTTACCCATCTATCACTATCCTATCCATTTCTTAGGGGCCATTCATTTATTACGTAAGACGATTTTTGGCAGTTTTTGAGAAATAACAAAGTAAATGTATAACAGACGTAATTAATCGAGCAGATAACAATTGACAACCTTTCATTTTTTTGAGCTTTTAATTTTATTGGTTCACCATATTTGGTTTGAAAAGACGAATACGCTGATAGTTTATTTGTTTCACCAGGATTTGTAATTAATAAATAATTAATATATTAATATTTACTTATTCTAAAAGGGCGTAACTACAGTTCTACGGTAGAATAAACAATTACTTTAGTCTTATCGCGATCGAAAAAAAGTAAGCGATCTGACAGTATGCATTGACAACGTCAAATTCAAAATTATGACAGCTTATTTTTTCTGTCGGCAAAAGGCACTGGCATTTCATCAATTGTGCCGTAGAACTGGTAAAATGAGAACATATTTTTTATTCATTTGTATTTTTTATATTAAGCGATATAAAAAAAATATAAAAATAGTGTTGTGTTCAGGAGACAAAATGCTTTCCAATCGTATATACATTTTAATGTGTTCTTAAAATGAAATGTTGTCAATTTTGCCATGCACTTACTTCCTAAAACGCTCTGACTGAGACATGAATGATGTGGAACATGTTATACTACACTAAACTAAATTTACTGTGTAGGATCAAACTATGTTATTTAACAATTTTGATACAGGAGGAACTACACACATGCTTGATAATAAATAAAATACATTTGTCTGTACTAAGGACCATTAAAACAAGAGGACTGTCATTCTCCATACTTTGGATCGTGCCCCGACCGCAAGGGGATATCCAGGCAAAAACTAGATGGCGCTAAAAAACTAAACATTTAACGATGTTATAATTGAACAAAGAAACATAGTATAGTAACAATTAGTTCGTAAACAGCTAATAATAAATAAATTCTAACATTTAAATACTGTGTCACGCTTGCAAAGTTGAATAATTGTATATAATATAATTCTTATGCCAAGCTTATACATAGATGGCGTTGTAAATATCGGGGAACAGCTTTTTGTATGGAGAATCACAGTCCTCATGTTTTAATGGTCCTTGGTCTGTACTGAAGACATGGATGCGGGACAACATTTTACAAGCTAATACTATCCTAAAGTTTTGAATTTAGTCTTATAAATAAATAGCCCCTTAGCAGACCAGTTTTCCACAATGTCCTAGTACTCACATCAAGTCGGGCCGGAAGCGGTGTATGATGGCGCAAAACGCGAGTCCTGACCGGAAGCTGGTGGTCAGGTTGGTCACTCGACAGGACCTGTATTCCCCGGTCACCATCTGGCACCATTCTAGCAAGTCTTGCACCTTCAAAAAATATATTGTAACATAAAAAAATCAAAAAATGGTGACTAAAATCATATTATTAAAAGAACCGGAAGTGCGAGACGGTCTTGCCCACCGAGGGTTCCGTAGAAATTTGTAGGTACATACATAAAAGTGACCTCTAAATTTTCATTCCTTTAGTAAAGTCTGTTTTACATCTATATAAATACAAGAAATCAAAGTACATAGAAAAATTAAATGACACTCACCTATGGTCCAGACCGGGAATCGAACCCGGTACCTTTGGATTTCCGGCCCAGCGTCTTAACCACTCGACCACCGGAGCACCCAGCAAGTGCTCGCAATCCTGCCATCTACTTTGACTTTTTGTATCATTCTGGTTTAATAGGTTTTTAACCTAAATATTTAAATTTCATAGTTCTAAGTCAGCGGAATGTACCCTATAAATTTTGGTCTCCTTGGGAGTGTCGAAATATACGTTTTTTGCGGCATAAACGGCCGTAATTTGTCAACATTAAATTTTCGAACTTCCATTTCGGACCTCTTTAAAAAAAAGTAAAAAGAAATAAGATTTTTTTTTTATGTCGAGTAGACTCGACTTAGCGATTTTTAAAACTGTTCCAAATTTCAAATCGATAGCAGCAGTTGTTCCCGAGATATCTGGCTGTGACAGACGGAAAGATAGTCGCTTTTTTTTTTTTTTTTGAAACTGACGAACTCGCAGCCCCTCCTGGGCGTAGCGATTGTCGGACCGGGTGGTTGGCCGTGGCGTTCCCTGGGGTCGAACCAGGTCGCTAGCCAGACCACCCTGAGTTGGTCGGACTGGGTGGGAGCCGGGAGTGCCTGGGGTCGAACCAGGTCACTTAGTCCCGGACCACCTCGATATGATCGGGCTAGGTGGGGGCTTCACGCCTGGAGTCGAACCAGGTCGTTTGGCCAGGGGCACCTTGACTAAGAGATAGAGTCGCACCATAAGGGCTCCTTTTTATACCATTTTGGTACGGAATCCTAAAAGAAGTAAACAAACTTACCGGAGTTTTGTCCTTATCAATCCTCCCCTTTTCCTCCCCCGTCGGCGTCTTATCATCCTTTTCATTGTCATTCCTATCCAACGCGATATTATTAAAATTGGACTTTAAATCTAACGGCTTAAGGTTCAATCTCGAAATCATCTTCGGTTTGAACACAACACTTTTAAAACCCTCCTGGGGGGTAGTCGCTTTGGGGGTGGAGGTAGATTTAGGCTCGATTTTCAGAGATCTATTCAAAAAGTCTGTTTTTTTTTCGGTTATAGATTTTGATAAAAAGTCGGGTTTTTTGAAATCAGTAATTTTGAGGTCGTTGGTCGGGGTCTGGTCGGTATTGGGTGACGTGGGGGTGGCGGGGGCGGTGGGGGTGCGGGAGGTGTCAAAACGGAGGCTTTGGACACTGTTGGGGGTGGCGGCTACGTCGCTGTTTGTGAGGCTTTGCGTCATTTCTTCCATTTGTTGTCGAAGGTCGGACATCTGTAATAAATGAAAAATAAGTACAGGCCGATTCACAAGAGCTGGCACGAATGGATCGAAAGTGATGTCACTTGTCACTGTTGAGTGACGTTCTTATACGGAAGGCTCCAAATATTTTGTAAACTAAGTATAAAACATTTCTTCTTTATAACACATAATATAATCAGGAGGTGAAAGATATGGCACAAAGGTAAATTTGACGGTTCGCTACATATATTTTACTATCATGGGGTTTTTATTTCATTCATACCCTATTTTCACACTGACGCCGCAATCTACGAAATTATGGCGAAAATATGCGAAACTCATACTAAATTTAGACTGTGTACATAGAGATTTTTTTTGTTCATAAACACGCAATGCAGACTGCGTTACAAAGAGTTATGAGACAAGATTGTCTAAAAACACCATTACCTATCTCTTATTTAATCAACCTGTATTTCATCATTTTGTGATGCACACATAAACATTATCATTCACTCATTCAATCCATTCGTGCCAGCTCTTGTGAATCGACCTGTATACACAATTTATCCCGTAAAGACAGAGAAAATAATAAAAGGCGACATTACAATCATCTAGCAAACCAAAATCTGCAAATGGACAGCCCTCATTGATTCATATATCAAAGAAACCAACATTTCACACATTCCTTAATTTCGTTCAGTAATTCTAAGCAAAAGTAAAGAAATTATTAATTTATGCCACACCTGGCTATAAAGTGGCTTTTACCGCACGCTACGTACGCTACGTAGGTACGAAAAAAGCCGCTTTCTGACCAAGCGCAGATATAAAATTATGTACACAACAAGGGAGGTAATAAAGAAAGCCCTCGATAGCATATTCTATCATCTGCGATCTCTGCCTTTCTTTGTTTTACCACCCTAGTTGTGTAATGTATTATACCTGTCTTGTGGAGTTGTCGGATAGCGTGTAGTCATCTTCGTCTAAATCTTCTAGCACGGCGATGTCCGAGTTGTTATTTACGGAGAGAAGGGAAGCTAGAGATTGCATGTCCTCGTCTCTGTAAAATATATATACGCATTCAATAGGCTACTTGACAGTGTGAAAAATAATGGAAGAATTAAGGATATATGTATTAATTATAAGTATTAAAACCAATTTACACGAATATTACTAAAAATAAATGGGTAATTTATTTATAAAACCCGGATGAAAATTGATTATTTTTTATCTGTCGCCATTTTATCGAAAACGGTTTGGATTGGCCGATGACGTCACATCATTGTAAACGGCATCGACAGCATCTGTCAATCCTATTCGTTCGTAATTCTGTCATTCAGAAAGTTATGCGATCCTCGTTGACGTTTGTCGGTTTACTATCGTGTTACGTCATAGACGCCATATTGTCCGAGAAAGCGTTTTGGCGCCTAATTTTAAAAGTGCATTTTTATTTGCTTTTTTCAGAAAAAATACACAAAAGAATTAAAAATAACCACTTTATGAGTGCTCAATAGACACCATTAAACAACCTGAGTTACTTTTCAGAAACCTGTCAAGTGGCCTATTCAGGATGATTATACGTTTTTAAATAAACATTTTCTAAGTAAAACGCCGGTGAAATTCTACATGACTATTTTCCACTAAGTCTTTGGATAAAATGTATAGTATAAGCTTTTAAATTATACAGGGCGACTTCAAATTGGTAATACAAAACACTTGATTATGGCTCAGTTAATGCCATGTAGTGTAACACGTTAACCCCTATGTTAAAATTTGCTGTACTTAATTATTGCTAATTTTCTAACAAAACAAATAATTAAAACCTAAGTGTCATACCTGTCACTCGTATTTTCTTTGACAACTGACAATTACTAATCAAAACACGTTTTCTTCATAAATATTGCGGCATATGACGGATAACCAAAGAGGAAAGTGTTCATTTGAAAATCTTTAAACATCTTTGTTTATTATTTTGGTAGGATAACCATGTTAAGCCAACACAAATGGGATAAATTAATAATTTAAAAAAAAACATACTTCTGATTATTTTTAAAAGTATGAGAGGGGCTAAGTTTAGGGGATATGTATGTAAAACATTCATTTTGTATTACCAATTCGAAGTCACCCTGTATACGCAACAAGTTTTGGAATTGGATAATATGGGGAACTGTTTTCTACTAGATGATATCCATGTGGATATTACCGAGAAACGTATGGTAGGTATATAAGATATGGAATTATGCAGTTAAATATTCTATTATTTGAAAATGACGGTAAACAATGTTTTCTTGGAATTGGATATTGTGAGGAATATTTATTTTTAAGCAACAGGATTTATGGTTTTTATGGCTCGAAACACGGTGGTGGGAAGTAAGTATTAATTAAACATGTTTCCTAAGAATTGCATATTTAGAGGAAGGAGTATGGGATATTTGTATTTTATGAAAAGGATTTTTGGCTTGAATCACGATGGTAAATAAGTGTGAACTTACGTAGCCTGTCCCTCTCGCAGCAACACGCAATGTAGAGTGAGATGCAAAGATGAATTGTGAGAAGATGGGAAGCAGAATAATTAACTGCTCTATAATTTGGATATTATGGGAAACAGGTTTTTGAAAAACTGGATATTATGGGAAACAGGTTTTTGAAAAACCGGATATTTTGGGAAACTAGAATTGATATTAAAACACTGAGGAAAACGGATATTGTGGGATCCGAAATTTATTCAAATATATAGAGGAAGCTCTTCGAGGTTTTGGATATATTAGAAAACAGAGTTTTTGTGCAATAAAGTATGATTGAATTGTATTGTAACTTACGTGGCTTGTCCCTCTCGTAGCAACACGCAATGTAGAGTGAGATGCAACGATGCTGCTTGTATTTTCTGCGTCGTGGGTTCCAGCGTTAGTATGAGTGGTCGTTGGGAGGGTTCGAGGGACGCGTATTTGCGCATGTTGATCGCGCATACCGCGAGCCTCCGGCGTTTGCCCGTGGGAGACACCTGGAGATAAAAAACAAATGTTTTTATGCCACACCTGGCCATAAAATAATGTACGCAACACGGGAGGTAATAAAGAAAGCCCTCGATCGCATATTAACGTCCCTCGCTTGCAGCTCGGGCCGCAAACATCTGCGATCTCGGCCTTTCTTTGTATTACCACCCTAGTTATGTAATGTACTATAGAACATAAACCGCCGCCATGGAAAAAACACATTTTTACAAAACGAAAGGCTCTCAGTTTACAATTAAGAAAAATGTACTAGCTTAAGGAAAAAAAATCACATCTGTCTATAAAATAAACTACTCCTATACAAATGTATCCTTAAACCAATCTGGACATATGGTATTCAGTTGTAGGGAACCGCTTCCAACTCTTTTATAGAAATTTTACAATGATTTCAGTCAAAAATCCTCAAAATGGTAACGAACGCTCCCTGGTTTATCACAAATGAACAGTTACACCACGACCTAAAGATTAAAACTGTCAAGGAAGAGATAATTCTTCTTGGTTCTGGGGCAACCTGCCGAATCCTACACCGGAGACGATGATGCAACGGAGCCACGCCGTTTCGTCGCCAAAATAGATATATTATTCTTACATTTCATGACGCATTGGTTTTTTTACTGTAATGTCATGTTAACATGTATTAATAAATAAATAATAATAATAAATAATTAACTCCATGAAAACATACGAGCAGAGACTAAATAATCACCCAAATATTCTGGCTACGCAGTTGATGCAACGCGAATATACATTCACTCAGTATTTTTTTTTTTTTTGGATCTGACTAACTCGCAACCCCTTCTGGGCGTAGCGATATAGTGCGCCGAGTTACGGACATGCTTCTATGGGAATAGTTCACATTCGGATACCAGCACCAAATTTTAGTATGTTGTTAGGCATCGTCTCTGGACCCCAAAACTGCCGGGAGACAGTCTCTGAAAGGTCAAGGTCACCGAATATGACGACATTCATCTAGCCCCTCCCTTGTTCTTAAGAATGTTTAATTGTGACAAAACTACACATCTCACATCCACATAGGAGGTATCAAATGAAAGGTAATTAAATGTACTATAAATGACTTTTACGTTTGAATTTAAAAAATGTTATACTTTAGGAATTATTCACACAATAATTTCAATGTCAGAAAAAAATATACGGAAATTTAGGTTTTACAGCAAAACTAAAAACACTAAGTTATGCAAATGTACTACAAAAATAGAAACAATTTATTAAGCTTCATAACACAGCTTAAATCTTGGAAATCTGTCAATAAATATAGAAAATATAGCCCAAAAACCTTGTGCGCGCGAAATACTCCCATAGTGCCCCGAGTTAAGGAAAAAAAAATTCCTTCCGGATACCAGCACCAAATTTTAGTATAATATTAGGCATGCACTCTGGACTCCAAAACTGCCGGGAGACAGTCTCTGAAAGGTCAAGGTCACCGAATATGACGTCATTCATCTAGCCGCTCCCGTATCTTATAAAATAAAATAAAAAAGCCTTTTATTTCTAGTCCAGTTGCATTACATGTCGCTTACACTATATTAGTTATATTTATATTATTAATTGTCATCACAGTGTCACTTTTAAGTATTTTTTAATCTAATATTAGTCAATTTATTGTGATAATCAGCAGGATAACATAATGTATACATTACATGTTATGGACAAGAACCCCTCGTCAGGTGAAGGCCTCCTCCAAGGACTTCCACTTTTTTCTGTCTTTTGCCGTTGTAACCCAGCTTGGGCCAGCTACTCTTTTAATATCGTCAGACCAACGACTTTTTGGTCTTCCTCTTCTTCGTTTCCCTCCAGTGGGGCCGGGCCACGTCGTTGCTCGCGCGGCCCAGCGTGTGTCTGACATTCTGGCGACATGTCCGGCCCATCTCCATTTGAGAAGCTTTGCGAACTTTAAGGCGTCGATTATCTTTGTTATCGTTCTTATATGTATGTGAGGTATTTTTTGCATTTTTCTTATATTTGTCAGGCTTCTTTCCATGGCTCTTTGGCATGTAGTCAACTTATTTTTTACCTTGCTTGTGAATATCCATGTTTGACTAGCATATGTTAGTGAAGGCAGGATGCATGAGTCCATTACTTTCTTTTTTAGTTTAATGTTTAGTTTGCTTTTTAGTATTTCTTTCAGAGACCAATATTTGTTCCAAGCAATCTTTATTCGTCTGTCAACTTCTTGTTCATTATTCTGGTGGTGGAATGATATCTGTTTGCCGAGGTAAATGTAACTGTCGACGAACTCTAGGGGCGTGTTGTTGACTGTTATGTTTTTCTGAATATTATTAGTCATAAGCTTTGTTTTTTGGAAATTCATTTCTAGGCCTACCTTGATACTTGTTTCGTGTAGGGTTTGTACCATATGCTCCAGCTGGTAGCTATGTTCTGATATGAGTACAATGTCGTCCGCAAACCTTAGGTGATTAAGATGTTTTCCATTTATGTTGATTCCCATATTGTTCCAGGACATTGCTTAAGACTGATTCTAGCACGGCTAGAAATAATTTTGGTGACAGTGGGTCGCCCTGCCTTACGCCTCTGTTTATCGGTAATGTATAAGTCATTTATAGTTCATCTAATTACCTTTCATTTGATATCTCTTATGTGGATGTGAGATGTGTAGTTTTGACACAATTAAACATTTACAATTACACATTTGCATAACTTAATGTTTTTAGTTTTAATGTAAAACCTAAATTTCCGTATGTCTTTTGATATTGAAATTATTGTGTGAATAATTCCTAAAGTATAACATATATTAAAATCAAATGTATAAGTCATTTATAGTACATCTAATTACCTTTCATTTGATATCTCTTATGTGGATGTGAGATGTGTAGTTTTGTCACAATTAAACATTCTTAAGATACGGGAGCGGCTAGATGAATGACGACATACTCGGTGACCTTGACCTTTCAGAGACTGTCTCCCGGCATTTTTGGAGTCCAGAGTACATGCCTAATATCATACTAAAATTTGGTGCTGGTATCCAGAAGAACTTTTTTTTTCCTTAACTCGGGGTACTATGGGAGTCTTTCGCGCGCTCAAGATTTTTGAGCTATAGCTTCTATATTTATTGACAGATTTTCAAGATTGAAACTATGTTATGAAGCTTAATAAATTGCTTCTGTTTTTGTAGTACATTTGCATAACTTAGAAAGAAAGAAGAAAGAAAGAAAGAAAGAAAGTCATGTCGGTCGTCATGTGAATATCTTGTAATGACGTCGCCCCTGTCTGGTTCCCCCGGAAGACCAGCGCTGGCTCTTAGGTCGGCATTTTGCTGAGGTGGGACCATTTTGTGGCAGCATTCACCTTTAGGTTTTATTTTATTTATTTTTACCACTGTATACAGGGTGATTGATAATTCGACCTATACTTTGAAAGGGGTTATACTAGAGCTCATTTGCAATAAATTTAGCTCAGTAAACTAGGGGTCTAAATTTGATGGTTATCAAGTTATTTGAGTTTTACGTTTTTTTAGAAAAAGCCCGCTTTTCGGACTAAAAATGATAATTATGAAAAAAGTACTTCCATTTGGCTGGTATAAACTTTGTTTTCTAAAAGCCAATGAACCAATGACTACTTCAAATAAAAATTTGTGTCAACATTTCAGAATTATCTTAAAAATAAACGGTCATGAAAACCAAAGTCATAATTTTTTTTTTCGATTTTGTTACAACTGATGAGAATTACTTGAAAAAAATGTACGGCACTTGATGTAAAAACTACAGAAATAAGTTCCTCAATTAATAAGCTTTCCAAAAAAGTACAAATGTTGGCAACTTTTTCAAAAATCTTGAAAATAATAATAATAATTCCAGAGCAGGTAGCGGTTTCGCAAAAGGCGTACCTGGCCCGGAGCCGCGTTGTTTGTGTCACCTTTATTTTTCTGAGGGCTTCAATTGACCTGCCTCGGTATCTTATCTTACCTTATTAGGGGTGAGATCAGGGTAGATTGCGTTCAGGCATGTTCGTGACTAACCGAGGTTTAATTATCTTCATTCAGTAAGTGATCAATTATCTGCCTTCGACCTTCTTTCCAATTCAGACGTATCGTTGTTAACTTATTTATTTTACAAATGAAATGAATTATTGTTTATCAAAACAAAGAATAATAGCATGAACCTCGTATAATCCAACGAACTAACCGAGGCTAAATTATCTTCATTCAATAAGTAATCAATCAATTACTGTCAACCGTCTTTCCAATTGGACGTATCGTTGTTAACTAATTATTTTACAAATCATTAACTAACTAACCGAGGCTTAATTATTTTTTTCAGTAATGAGGTGACCAATTAGTTAATTATTGAAAGTAATAATGATACCTAATGACTGACAGAAATAAGCATACCGGACCTGAAGCCAGTCTGCTTACTTTGTGTTTCTTCATGCAGAAAGCACGATATTAATTTATTTACATCAAATGCTTGTTGGTAGGAATAAGATTGCAAAAGCAGTAAAATAACCAGTTTCTAAATAAAATTTTATTTTAAAATAATTAAATTATTACTAAACACAAAAAGAAGCACGCAGGGTAATGTTTCGCCATACGATAAATAAATAATTAAAATAAATTACAATTACAACTACAAATCTTGTTCGAATTGCCTGCCTCGGTTGCGAATGCAAGCACGAAGTCTTGTACGTACTTCACTGACTGTAACCCGCGTCGACAGACTTTCTTTAATAGTTTGGGCAGCTGCTACAATTTTTTCTCGTAAATCTTCTACATCACGAATTGGCCTGTCGTAGACTAATGCCTTCATGTGACCCCAAATGTAGAAGTCGCATGGAGTTAAGTCGGGACTTCTCGCTGGCCAAGGGATCGGACCACCTCGACCAATCCATTTTTCTGGATAATTCACATCCAACCAATGTCGCACACGCAGATAATAGTGAGCTGGGCAGCCATCGTGTTGATACACCATGGCTATCCTTCTGGCAAGCGGCACATCCTCCAGCAGCATAGGTAGTTCGTCCCTCAAAAAGTTCTCGTACGCGTCACCGGTTAATCGTGCCGGCAGAAAGAATGGCCCGATCAAATTGTCGTGCACTATACCCATCCAGACATTTAGTGAGAATCTGTGCTGGTGAGCTCCTTCTCTGGACCTCCGTGGGTTTTGATGTTTGGGGGCCCAAAAATGCAGATTGTGGTAGTTAGTTATTCCGTCGCGGTCGAAGTTGGACTCATCTGTCCACAAAATGTTCTTCAGGTACTCCGGGTCTTCGATGTCAGCATTCAACAAAAATCTGCAGAAATCGATTCTTCTTGCAGGATCTCCCTCCTCGATAGCGTGTACTGGAGTGTAGTGGTACGGATACTGCCGTGCTGAATGTAATGTGAACCAAACCTTCCACTGAGTTATCCCAAGCTGGTTAGCCACAATCCTTGTTGATGTAGTGCCATCCGCGCGGAAACACTCCAGGATTTGTTCCTCTTCAACCGGATCATGGACTGGAGGTCTTCCAGCATCAGCTTGACGACGTTGAACCGATCCAGTTTCTCGAATACGTCGATACGTCGCACCAAACACACTTACATCAGGTAAACGGCGGTTGGGGAAGCGTCGTTGATATTCTCTGCGAGCCGCAGCGGAGCCGCCATCACAAAACCCGTAACAGTACAGGATATCCGCGTATTCTTCATTTTGATAAGCAGCCATTTTTTTTAAGAAATTAGTACGTCCGAGTTGGAAAGAAGGTCAAAAGTAATTGATTGATCACTTACTGAATGAAGATAATTAAACCTCGGTTAGTCACGAACATGCCCGAACACGAACCGAACGCAATGTACCCAGATCTCACCCCTAATTAGATAAGATAAGATACCGAGGCAGGTCAATTGAAGCTCTCAGAAAAATAAAGGTGACACAAACAACGCGGCTCCGGGCCAGGTACGCCTTTTGCGAAACCGCTACCTGCTCTGGAATTATTATTATTATTTTCAAGATTTTTGAAAAAGTTGACAACATTTGTACTTTTTTGGAAAGCTTATTAATTGAGGAACTTATTTCTGTAGTTTTTACATCAAGTGCCGTACATTTTTTTCAAGTAATTCTCATCAGTTGTAACAAAATCGAAAAAAAAAATTATGACTTTGGTTTTTATGACCGTTTATTTCTAAGATAATTCTGAAATTTTGACACAGATTTTTATTTGAAGTAGTCATTGGTTCATTGGCTTTTAGAAAACAAAGTTTATACCAGCCAAATGGAAGTACTTTTTTCATAATTATCACTTTTAGTCCGAAAGGCGGGTTTTTTCTAAAAAAACGTAAAACTTAAATAACTTGATAATTATCAAATTTAGACCCCTAGTTTACTGGGCTAAATTTATTGCAAATGAGCTCTAGTATAACCCCCTTCAAGGTATAGGTCGAATTATCAATCACCCTGTATATTGTGCTGCTGTCATAAATAAATGCATTTTCTTTCTTTCTTTCTTTCTTTGCATAACTTAATGTTTTTAGTTTTGCTGTAAAACCTAAATTTCCGTATTTTTCTTTTGATATTGAAAATATTGTGTGAATAATTCCTAAAGTAACACATTTATTAAAATGAGATGTTAAAGTCATTTATAGTACATCTAATTACTTTTCATTTGATACCGCGTATGTGGATGTGAGATGTGTAGTTTTGTCACAATTACACATTCTTAAGATACGGGAGCGGCTAGATGAATGACGTCATATTCGGTGACCTTGACCTTTCAGAGACTGTCTCCCGGCAGTTTTGGGGTCCAGAGACGATGCCTAACAACATACTAAAATTTGGTGCTGGTATCCGGATGTGAACTTTTTTCCCGTAACTCGGGGCACTAATAGTCGGACCGGGTGGTTGGCCGTGGCGTTCCCTGGGGTCGAACCAGGTCGCTAGCCAGACCACCCTTGGGTGTTCGACTGTGTGCCACACACAGTCGACACGCAGGTCGGGCTGGGTTAAATTCACTCAGTTAAAGAGAAAAGAAAGCCCCTATAGACGTTTTGTGAAGTAAACAAGCTATGGCGGCCGTCAATAGACTGCTCGCCCCTCAAGTCAAAGATGCAACTCCCTAACCGTTTGTTGAATGTCTTTGTGACAGTATTGCAAGAATATACTTGAAAAAAAAAACACATAAACCGCTAACAAAGGTCGTAAATATACGTCTTAGGCCTTTATTTACTACCGCCCGTGATGTTTCCACAATTTGACGTCTTCCCTAGGCCAAGAAGCGAAGAACTTTTGGTCTAGCGTGATGTAAAATGTTTTATGCCACACCTGGCCATAAAAAGCCGCTTTCTGGCCAAGGGTAGACATAAAATTATGTACACAACACGGGAGGTAATAAAGAAAGCCCTCGATCGCATATTTACGTCCCTCGCTTGCTGCTCGGGCCGCAAACTTATGCGATCTCGGACCCTAGTTATGTAATGTACTATTCTTCATGTCCTAGTTAGTTCTCGGGAGACAATGGATTTTAAACGTTTAACCTCAGAGGTTGTATGTGTTCCAGTGTGTGTTTTACCAGATGGGCTGCATGATTGTTTGTATCCTACTAATACTGCCCCCGGTAGTTGAAAGGGCACAATTAAATAGGAAATCTGAATGAGATGCGCCCTTTTAAGTAACGGTGGCAGTATATCACAGTAATATACATATTATAAATGTGAAAGTTTGTGAAGATGCTTGGATGTTTGTTACTAAATAACGGGGTAACGACTGGATGGATTGAGCTGGAATTTGGCATGTAAGTAGACCAAGTACCGGACACATAGGATACTTAATATCCCGGTAAATAGTTCCCTTGGGACAGTTACGGGAACAACGCGGGCGAAGCTGCGGGTAAATGCTAGTCTAGGTATAAACTTTGGCGCGGGAGCCCTGGTGGCTATAAAAGCCAGGGCAGCCGGGGGGCACTAGTGGTAGAAGTGCTACGAGCCCACTGTGCCCCCAACAAACGGCATGCGGGGAGACGCCGGTGGGTTTTTAGCGGGCATGCTCCTCCCCCCCTCTGACTAGCAGAGGGTCTGCGAGAGGAGTAAGCCCCACATAACCCCCCCAACCAACATCTGGCCTCCCTAGGCCGGGGGGGTATGCGTAATGCATTTTCCCACTGCAAAAAAAAAAGTTTAGGTATAAAAGGAACTCACATCTTCGAGCACGAAGGTCCAGTCCTTATCCTCCAGCTCGTTAGTTCGGGCATCTTTGAACAGCGTCACCGCCACAGATTTGTTTTCAGGCACCACGAACAACACGCTACCCCTGAAAATGAAGTTTAACATAAGTATAGCGACAGCAGACGTCAAGGCTCGGAACCGGTATTTTGCAAAAACCCCGAAATAACCCAATATTTTGAATTATTTTATGCCTTTTATGTAGGCCTCAATAATGTATTTAAGCAACGATTTCGTATTATTAGATTGCCCGATTAAAAAATGAAATAATAAACCGTAGAACGAAAAGAACGGAAAAAATACCGGTATTTTGTATGAAGTAAATACCGGTATCCGACCGCTGCCAGACTCCCTTTGCAACTTCTTTGTAAGTCGAATTTCCAAAGGGAGCCAATGGAATCGTATTTAATAAGCCTCCGCTGTTCATCTGGCCGTCTGTTATAGGTAGGCAGAGATCGGACAAATTTGCGTCATCGCTCCTAAAAAATGTGGACATGACTCAAAAATATAATCAAATAATTATTTCCTTACCTGAGATTTAATTTTGATACTCAAAAAATACACAGGTTTGTTATAATATACATTTATTAAAGAAAATAATCAGTATTTACGAGCGATGACGCAAATTTGTCCGATCTCTGGTTATAGGGCTGTATCTTTTGAAACGTAATAGGTAGAGACTCGAAATTGTCACAAAACGCGTATATTTGTTGCCGCTATAACTACAAACAATAAAAACTAAATAAAATTAAGAAATAAAAGGGGGTCCCCAAACAAGCACGTTTTTTTTGGCGTTTTGTGCTCGACGGGACAGCAAGTTACCGACCAGGACAGATAAGTCCCGCCTAGTTGAGGATATAAATAATTACTTGAGCGGATCGTTGAGCGAGGGTTCCCATTGCACCGGGTCCGTGATGACCCGCCGCGACCGCCGCGTCCATACTATGGATAGCTAGTCACAGACCGGGACAGATAAGTCCCGTTTAATTGAGGATATATAATTACTTGAGCGGATCCTTGAGTGAGGGCTCCCACTACACCTGGTCCGTGATGACCCGCCGCGACCGCCGCGTCCATACTATGGATAGCTAGTCACAGACCGGGACAGATAAGTCCCGTCTAATTGAAGATATATAATTACTTGAGCGGATCCTTGAGCGAGGGCTCCCACTGCACCTGGTCCGTGATGACCCGCAGCGCCTCCGCATCCATACTATGGACAGATAGTCACCGACCGGGACAGATAAGTCCCGTCTAATTGAGGATATGTAATTACTTGAGTGGATCCTTGAGTGAGGGCTCCCACTGCACCGGGTCCGTGATGACCCGCCGCGACCGCCGCGTCCATACTATGGACAGCTTGTTTGGCTTCCTGGAAACAAACATTTAATGAGGTTAATAACTATCTTTTGGCATTTTTAAATAAAAGGTACTATTATGCAGCTAATAACTTGTGGAGCTGTTGCCGTCGAAAATAAAATAGAACTTTCACCCGGATCGCTCACCCCGGCTGCCAGACCTGTCAAAGAGTTGGATACATTAGTTACCTAACGTCCTTTCCTCTTCAACGTGCTGCATAGCGGAACTGCAAGCTGGGCGCATTCATGCTGCATCTCGCTAGCGCGATATAGTCGATGGAGACTCGTTCCAACCACGCCCCCTTTGCGCCCTGGGCTGTCCTACGATTTATAAAGGTCGGAGGTGCAAAAACTTGTTTAGGAAAGGCGTAGTATAAAAGCAGTACCATGCGCCGGACCAGATCAGCTGACTACTAGAGCTGTAAGGGTGTTGGATATATACCATTAATGTCCTTTATGCCACACCTGGCCATAAAGTGGCTTTTTCCGCACGCTGTGCGTACGGAAAAAGCCGCTTTCTGGCCAAGTGTAGACATAAAATGATGTACACAATACGGGAGGTAATAAAGAAAGCCATCGATCGCATATTTACGTCCCTCGCTTGCAGCTCGGGCCGCAAACTTCTGCGATCTCGGCCTTTCTTTGTATTACCACCCTAGTTGTGTAATGTACTTCAACGTGTTGCATAGCGGAACAGCAAACGCGGCGCATACTGCTTCTCACCCTTAGACTAGTATGGATAGTTACCATTTGGGCGAGGTCTCGAGGTCGACGCGGTGGTAGGAGGCGGTGTAGTCGAACTTGGCCGCGCGCTTGTTGACGCGCTGGAGCCGCTTCCACACGGACGCCATGCGCGCGCCGGACGAGCTCAACTGCCGATAGAGATACATACTAATTATTAAAATAATAAAATAAAATAAAATAATTTATTTCTGTAAGTAGGCCCTCAAGTGCTCTTTTACATGTCTCATCTCTAATTCTTTTCTTTTTTTTCAATTATTAATTGACTTAGGCTTGAACAACATTTGTATGCCGATTGGCCGAACATAGTGATACCTCATTAATATCTGTACCACCTTTGTAACCTATGCTTCACAAATAAAATATACTTTACTTGGCGGATATCCTGTGGAATTCTACTATCCTATCCTAACCACATCGGTGTCCGTCAAGATAGCGTACACCGTAAAGATATTCAAAATAGCTAGAGAAATGAAATTGTAGGGACCTAGGGTACTATTTGGGTACTATTTTTTGAGATATAAAGCGTTTCTAAAAACAAAGCCGTTCCAGAGATACAAACGGTGTACGCCAGCTTGACGCCCGGTAGCGTACACCGTGAACAGGCCTTATATTTCGAAAAGTTTAAGGGTACTATTTTTTTCATCTAGGTTTTTAGTCGGTACTATTTGGGTACTATTTATTGGCTGCATCAGATTTTGAATATATTTACGGTGTACAAACAGCAACACACTTAACTGCCCATTAAAGACAGAGCAGAGAGAAAATGGTAACGATGAAAGAGATATATAAATTTGTATTATGTCAACTTCAAATCAAATAACGTTTGCGTATGTGTAATGTGCCTTTGAGCTTTGTCATTGTAGTTGTTTGGGCAAAGTTTTTTTTTTCCATACTGTAAATAAAGGTTTTATTTCAACAAGACAGGTGAATTTGTCAAAATTATGATTTAGCTTTCAGACGAACGTTGGGATGAAATAAACTAATTAAATTGCTAATGCTTTTATTGGTGCTTCATATTTTTGATATGATGCACCAATATAATGTAATTTATATTTATTATTCATTCATTCTTTTCCACGAATTCAATAATATGGCATTAATGTCAATAATGACGTTGGATCAGCCATAAAAGAAAAATTTTTGTTTCAAAACTCTTTTGAATAATAGCCAATTTATACTCATAAACACACGCACACATGCATAACACGACGCCTTCAAGTGTGATTCTCTTTCTTGCAGTATTTCCCATTTTTGAAGTGTATAGTTAACTGTGTTGCTGTTTGTACGCTATCTTGACGGACACGTCGGTTCTCAACTAAGTTGTACGTCTACTCCTATACTAATTACTAGCTACACATAAATAAAAATATTGATAAGGCAAAAACTGTATGTAATGTATTGTAAATTACGGAGAGAGGATACTGACACGAATAAATCAAAACTATCATTGGAAGTGATAAAAATATGCCGTAAAGCTATTTTAACCGCGCTGATAACGTAACATTGTCTCTATTGACAATGTCAATGACTGCCAACGGTTCTACTTAGATATTATTGTACAATTGTCAAAAGCTTTTCTTGGTACAAGACAAGACCAAAGTTTATTAGTTTTTAATATTCATTAAAAATTAGGGAATGTCATTGGAGATGGATCTTTTACGAGTTGGATATTGTGAAAATACATCGCATAATTGGATTTTATGGGAAACTAGTTTTCAAAAAATTGAATATTGTGGGAAATTGGATATTAAGGCAAACAAGCTTTTTATTTCTTTATACAAATATATGTATAATCAGTCGAGTCTTTATTTTTCAATAACACATTAATCATTAATTTCTGATATTTGAAGTAATCATTAATATACCATATTGTAACTTCTTATTTCAAATAAATTATCAGTGTTTTTTGAAATAAAGACTGTCCGATCGCAGGTCGAAACCCCTCAAGTTCAGTTTAAGTTTCGGCCGTAGGTTCGGCTGGATGGCAGTCAAAACCGAAACTAAGCCGAAACCAAGGACCATTAAAACAAGAGGACTGTCGTTCTCCATACAAAACGCTGTTCCCCGAATTTACAACGCCATCTACATTTATTTTAGACAATTTACAACTAGCATTTTCCCGCGGCTTCGCCCGCGTTGTTCCCGTTATTGTCCCAAAGGAACTCTTTACCGGGATATAAAGTATCCTATGTTTCAATCCAGGACTTGGTCTACTTGCATGCCAAATTTCAGCTTGATCCATCCAGTTGCTATCCCGTTATTAGGTAACAAACATCCAAACATCTTCACAAACTTTCGCATTTATAATATTGAGTTTCTTCCGGCGCTTCTTCTCACCAGAAGGTCATTACCCGAAGCGCCAAAAGAAAAGAAAAGAAGACAAAATAATGTAAGACATGTAAAAGAGCCCTTGAGGGCCTACTTACAGAAATATTTTTTTTATTTTTTATTATTTTATTAGTGGGATTATTCAACTTTGCAAACGTGACACAGTATTTAAATGTTAGAATTTATTTATTATTAGCTGTTTACGAACTAATTGTTACTATACTATGTTTCTTTGTTCAATTATAACATCGTTAAATGTTTAGTTTTTTAGCGCCATCTAGTTTTTGCCCGGAAATCCCCTAGCGGTCGGGTTACAATCCAAAGTATGGAGAATGACAGTCCTCTTGTTTTAATGGTCCTTGCCGAAACCGAAAGTTTGGTCGGACTCTAGTTTGCTGCCATTGCGGGCTCTATGAGATACATTTTGTAAAATCGTTTGTACCATGGTGCAAGGGCTATTCTTCAGAAATATGTCTGCGATTCATTCATCTGTCTCCATACATTTAGTATGAAAAAGGGCCAGATGAATGAGGTGACCGCAGACATATTTCTGAAGAAATGCCCAATAAATGATGACCTTTTTTTTCTCATTATTCAGGTAACGAACGGCATTATTCTTCAACCTTATCCAACGTTCCTTCACTGTTTGATTCATAGTCAGTCACATCACAACTCTCACAAATTAATGTACAATGTCTTTATCTCTAAGTTAACTTATAACTTCACAACAGCAATGCACTCGAGATAGGTACTATTAATTTTATCACTTGTCACGCTACATACACGTATATTATTATTGTATAATTATACGCAAAAACAATAGTATTTCCAATGTGGTTGTACCATAAAATTACGTCACGTAGGTATCGTCATAATAATATGTATGACAAGGAAAACTTGCATGCAGCATCCGGCGTTTAATATAATATTATTTGTCCTATTGTAACATTTCGCATAAATTTATCTTTGATAAATATAATCCGATTTAGATGGGGCTACCTTACAGGGAGAATAAAATGTCGAAAAGTCGTTTCAATATTGGGATAAGGAGCTATATCTTGAATAAAAAAAAAACACATTTATAAATCAATGTAACAATATTAATGAACAGACGAAAATACTGATTTCTAAGAAATTGTATTCCGCATTTTTATAACATAAATATCTAAAGTATTTTATAATTTGTAATTTCGTATAATTTATTTTAATCTAGCCAGAAACCTAATGTTTTCTTCACGTAGTATAAAACAGTACGAGTAAAAACATATCAATAACTACATTTGGCGAAACGATGCATTAGGCGAAATAAACTTATACCAAACATTACACTCAATCTCTCCGTTGCGTCACTATTTTAACCACAAGTAACGCGACACAACCAAACTTTTTATAAACAATATCCATATCAATAAAATTCAGAATTATGCAAAATTTTAACCACAACTGAACCACGCACACTGGTTTTACAAGGAAGTTCGCATTTAATGTAAAAAAAATGTGAATTCAAAGTTTTCTCTTGCGTTAAGTCAATGGGAATATTGAGAATGAAATTAAATAATACAGAATAATATTGAAATAGTAAATACACGTATTTATAATAAGGATAAAACAATAACTGAAGGCGAGTCCTCTACAGTCGTTGCCTTATCGAATGATAAGCTAACTAGTTGTTTGTTCCCGAGTTCACTTGTTTAATTATTTATTTGATCCTAACTAAATTCTACCCAAAGGTTGTTTGGAAGAGATCGCTTTGTAGCGATAAGACCGCCTGCTTTCTACCTTTTTAAATTGTTTTAATTATGTAATATACGTCTTGTAATGTGTTTTTCTGGTGTGCAATAATGTATATTCGTATTGTACAGTATAATAGCATTATAGCAGTAGGGCATTTCTCCAGAAATATGTCTGCGGTCACCTCATTCATCTGGCCCTTTTTCATACTAAATGTATGGACACAGATGAATGAGTCGCAGATATATTTCTGGAGAAATGCCCAGTAGTGATCCAGTAGATCCCTACTGGAACATTCTTACGCGGCGCGCACACATTCAAGCGCGCGCTGTACCTTTTGTACAGTCGAGTTCATCATTATCTGAGCAAAGAACGGATCAAAAATATCTGATCTAGTTCTTATACTTCTGACAATAGGGTCTTGTTCAATATTTTTTTGCTCCAATCTTTGCTCAGATAATGATGAACTCGACTGGAGGAAGAAAAATTACTGGTATAATTGGTGCTTCAGGGGTCAAAATTATAACAAATAGCAATGCCTTAATAAAGTGAGGAAAGTAAATAAAATAACACTACCGACCTCAGGGCTAAAAATAAAGCACAACCATTATAAGGACACATTTATTGCCAAACTGAATTATACCGTAATACACAAGTATTACGATATCATTTTCCACGACAAAATCGTTGAAACATCGATATGAATAATTTAGAATTTCGCCGCGGTATTCTTAGTGCTATGCTGACACTTTTTAAACTGACGCAAATATGTAGTAAAGTATAAAGACGAACAAGTAGTTCAACCTCCGCCGTTTAGGAGCGCGCGACACGTATTTTCACACGACGATAGCACGCTGGTAGTAGAACCTGACAAACTCGCAGCCCATCCTGGGCGTAGCGATTGTCGGACCGGGTGGTTGGCCGTGGCGTTCCCTGGGGTCGAACCAGGTCGCTAGCCAGACCACCCTGAGTTGGTCGGACTGGGTGGGAGCCGGGAGTGCCTGGGGTCGAACCAGGTCACTTAGTCCCGGTCCACCTCGATATGATCGGGCTAGGTGGGGGCTGAACGCCTGGAGTCGAACCAGGTCGTTTGGCCAGGGCCACCTTGACTTTGCGCTGGTTGCTCAGAGTGAGCAGCGGACCAGCGGGAAGGATGACTCGGGTCATCCTGTCCTTATGTGAACTTGTGTATCGAACTAATGGGAGTTTTAGGTGCCGGTTCGCTAAAACCTAGCCCAGCTAAGAAGACTCCGGCAAGAAACTTAGCTGGGCCCGAGCGAGGTCGGAGTGAGATAGCACGCTGTGTGAGTGCGATCCATACTGGGCTTACGCATTATTTCTTTGCTTGTAGTGCGTTCGTACACGGCGCGCACACATTCAAGCGCGCGATGTACCTTTTGTAGGGAGAAAAAATACTGCTATTATACTGTGGTGTAGGGCGTCCCACGTCCGCCGATGCGGCAACATTTTATTCAGGCGCCGAGCCGTGATT
The DNA here is from genome assembly GCA_947034925.1 of Eudemis profundana. Taxonomy (NCBI): domain Eukaryota; kingdom Metazoa; phylum Arthropoda; class Insecta; order Lepidoptera; family Tortricidae; genus Eudemis; species Eudemis profundana. Next base: position 15,806,913 of record OX344816.1, on the reverse strand, counting down.
ATGGCCAAGTTCTAAGTTTATTGGGAGACCTATGTTCACTGGTGTAGTGTTTGTGTATCCTAGATACATATTATACATTGTCTCATGTACATCAGTGACGAGGTAACTGTCAGCAAGCAGTCTATGTCTATGACTAACGGTATAAGAGGCTGGACGTGTACCTGCGTACTGGACGTAGCTGAATATTGGGCAATATTCAGCGTTTTTACGGCGTTTTATTTTCGTCATTATTGTCTCAGTAAATATTGTTAAAAAAAACGATGCCTAGAGTTAACTTTTTATGAAACCGAAAAATAGTCCCGATATTAAGTCTAATTTTATCAAATATCTTAAATAGCTGGACGGAGCGTCGCCAACAGAGAACTAAAGCCATTTTTAATATGCCGGCTGCTTGTACATACGAGCAGCACGCACACATGAACTAGTTTTTTCTATTGCGAGCAGCACGCACACATAGGTAGCCAGCAGTGGCGTGGCGTAAAAGATATCCTTGGGCAAGCCGGTGCAAATTTGGGGTACATTTTCCTTAAGAGCTGTAAAATAAGGTGGTCAAGTGCCTGATATTAGGCAAGCCGGTAGGAATCGAGTTTTATGGACGCCACGCCACTGGTAGCCAGCTACTGTAGCCGGCTTATTAGACATGCTTCAGTTCTTTGTCAGCAAGGCTCCCCGGCTATTTTTTTGAGTCCCTTAGTCAAAACCATCAACAGACAGACAGACTTCCTTTACTAGAAGATAAGTGATCCTTCAGAGATACTATCGAATGCGATAATGTATCAGCTCTCCATGTGCGTAATGACTTGATTACCGCAATATGACAGTTGCCCGCTGCGCTTTACAGTGATCAGCGGTGCGGTATATCTTTTATGCCAAGTGTAGACATAAAATGGGGCTTACCACCAGAATGTCGGGCACGTGACGCACACATACTTCTAACAAAGTAAGGAAGTACATTTTTGGTATGTCAATATTTTATAACTTGGTTTCTGAATCGATAATGTCATTTAGGACTTTTTATTTGTTTTTAAGGTAGCTGCCATAGCGGTCACGTGCCCGACAAAGTAGACGTTTTCGTGGAATGCCCCAAATGATGTACACAACACGGGAGCGGCGGGGCGGGATGATGCGTGTTCTTTCAAATTGGTACTAATATAGGGCTGCCATTTCCAAAATTTGACATCTAGGACAAAAAGCGTAAGTCCCCGGATTTTGGAGCTCAAAACCCAGACACCACGCGGTTTTTTTCTGGCGAGATGGGGGGGGGGGGGGTGCAGTAGCTCTCCTCGGTCGCGAGTAGTAAACCCGGACGCTCTCTAAACTAGGACAAATCCGGGGAAACCCGGACGGATGGCAGCCCTAACTAATAACCGCGCGGCGAAATCGCGGAGTGAGCCACTTCTGACGTGATATACGGAAAAAGCCGATTTCTGGCCAAGTGTAGACATAAAATGATGTACACAACACGGGAGGTAATAAAGAAAGCCCTCGATCGCATATTTACGTCCCTCGCTTGCAGTTCGGGCCGCAAACATCTGCGATCTCGGCCTTTCTTTATTTTACCACCCTAGTTGTGTGATGTACTATTAATGTATGAGTTGTTTATACATTGACAATTCCGCAGCCACCCAGTAGCATCCGATAACACTATGATACCCGACACCCATCTGTATTATCTTTTTTAGGGTTCCGTACCAAAATGGTAAAAAAGGAACCCTTATGGTGCGACTCTGTCTGTCTGTCTGTCCGTCTGTCACAGCAAGATATCTCAGGATCTACTGATGCTATCGACTTGAAACTTGGAATAGTGTTAAAAGTTGCTGACTCGAGCCTATTGGATAAAAAAAAATCTTATACCTTTTTTACTTTTTTTTTAAAGGGGTCCGAAATGGGATGTGCAAAAAGAAAAGTAGAGCTATTATATCGAGTGGGATATCAAATGAAAGGGCTTAATTTGTAGATTCCAAAACTATTTTTGTTTTTTTTCTTAATATTGTACTTTTTGATTTATGACCAAAAACGTTCAAAAAAATACCATTCCCCCCCTATTATCTTCGAAGTTACTGAACAGAAAAATCTGTAATAATTACCAATTATTAATATCATCCTAAATATTACAGGAAAAATAAAACGGTTTTGCTAAATTGCATCGTTTTTTAGAAATTTTCAAAAATCGTACACATACTTATTTGCTCCTACTAAGGTAACGGCCATACAGTTTTTGTTGAACTATTCACGTATCTACTTACGAGTTTGTACGGAACCCTCGGTGAGCGAGTCCGACTCGCACTTGACCGGTTTTTTGCCTATACAGTGGTTATACTCATTGAGGTAATAATAATAAGCTATTTGATGACAGATTAAGGTGATTCAAGTCGGTCGGTTTTCCATACAAACACAAAGAGGGTCATTGTTTGATTGATTGATTGATTAAAACTTTATTCATGCCCAAAACATACATGATTACAAAATGATTACAAAAAACTTAGAAACTAGTAAAAATTAACTTATCAGGTAACCATGTGTCGTGGCAGAGAATAGGCGCTGGCTCAGCATAAATGAAGTGGCAGGCCACTTCGCTGGTATTCTGCCAGGACCCACAAAACAAAAAACAAAGAAGAGAAATTGTGTAATAAATAGTAATATGAACAAGAGGTGTGTATCAAAGTGTAAGAGTGCGTGTATATGTGGTTCAGTGAGCATAAATATATATGTATAGTTGTTGATGAAAGAGTTTTTCAAATTGGACACATGAGCAGGCTGTAGTAGAAACAAGATAAAAAAGATGAGATTTTAATTGAATGAAAAATGGGGATCATAAACTTTATATATGGCTGAGCAGGAGACAGGAAGGGAGTTTAGGATTTCAATTTTTGGTCATTTAATAAATGTAAGCGATATTGTAATCTGAAAGTTGACTTATGATTAAGTTGGCGAATGGGTGGTGGTATCGTATTCCAGCATTTTGTTGCTCGATACCTGAAACTCCCTTTAAAAGCAGCTGTTCGGTGTCGGGGGACTTGTAACACTATTGCACGTGAAGCTCTTATTCGGTGGTGACTGTTATTACTGGAGAACCATTCGAGTTTCTTATACAGATAAGAGGGCATTTTAGTTTTAATTATGTCGAAGAGCAGGCACGCAAACATTAATTCTTTGCGGGCTGCCATCTTTAACATATTTGCGTCATTTAAATAGGGTGTGACGTGAGCTCGCGGAGGGATGTTAAAGCACGCGTACGGAAAAAGCCGCCTCCTGGCGAAGTGTAGACATAAAATTATGGACACGACACGGGAGGCAACAAAGAAAGCCCACGGTCGCATATTTACGTCCCTCGCTTACAGCTCGGGCCACAAACATTTGGGACCTCGGCCCTACCTTGCTTTACCACCCTAGTTGTGTAATGTAATGTACTATTTATCTTATTTTATATGAGTATAATAAGTATTAAATTATATGAGAGTATAATAAGAAATGTTATAAAAATTAAAGTTGTATCATATTATTATCGGTATTAACAAATACTTACCGTTAGGTATGTTACCTTACGGTATTTGTTAAAACCGATGTCAAAATATTGGCATAAAATGTTCTAAAATCGTGTGTGTGGTCTGAGTTGTAGAGCATTACATCATTTTACATAATTAATATGTGCCTACATGATTTTAGAACATATTTTATGCCAATATTCTATGCCTATTGCTGCGCCGACCCCAAATGAATGGGACAAGGGCAAGCACATGATGATTCTGTGTCTATGTATCGATAAAAATCAAAGTCCCAGTTAAAAATAATCAGCAAAATTCTCAGGAATTCCAGCACTTACAAATAAATAAAACGTTGACCAACAAATATGAACTTTACAACCTTCGAAATAAAGCATATTGCCGACATCCGTCATGAGGTCATCCCATCAATGTTATATTTAGTTTCAAGTGGGTGTACACACATGCATTCCGGTACAATTGATTTTGAACTTTGACCACATGTGAATAAGGTTGAGAAAAGGTATTATAAAGTAATGTTTACTATTTGAAGATGACTCCTACAATAATATGCAGCTGGACTGGTGTTCTTTATAAAGTAAACTTGAAAATTAGACTTTATTGTTAGTTGAGCATTTTCCAAAAAAAATACCGGGGTAGCTACTTTCTCAAAATATGGACTTTTGAGGTTTTTCTGGCTCAGAATCGTTAGTACATTCGAACCTTATACGTAAAAAAAGTGTCCCAAAATTTGTATGGGATTTTTTTCTTTCCACTACGTCACATTCATACAAACACAATGCAAATTGGTGACGTAATGGAAAAAAAATTGGGACACTTTTTTTTATGTATAAGGTTCGAAAGTACTAACGATTATGAGCCAAAAAAACCTCACAAGTCCATGTTTTGAGAAAGTAGCTACCCCGGTTTTTTTTTTGGAGATGCTCAGTTTCCTTTTTTTTTCTTATGCTATATACCTAATCACATATTTGTTGTTTCAATTTCACAATATATATACGGATTTTAACAGAGAACAAAATTGTTAACAATTTAAATTGATTACATTGCCTATATTACTTCATTTTTACGTACCAATGTTTTGCTCTTTTCAGTGTTCGCGGTCATTACAATGAGTGATAATCGCGGAAACCAAAGATAATGTTAGAGACAAAATTATTATATTGAGTATTGAAGTACACATTTGTTTAATATTGTTTTCAATGATAATGAATGACATTCATTCAGTTATCAGCAGGCAAACAGAGGGACACAGACTTCCTGTTGTTTAAATAAAAATAAACATTTATGCTTTGCTATTCCCAGGCTCTAATTAATGTATTTTTTAGGGATGTAACATTTCCAACACCGATACCAATATAAGCCAATCCGGCGATGCCGATATATCGATTATATACAACCAATATGAGAAAAGCATGTAATTTTTTTCTATCTGAATAAAAATCTGCCTGAAGTAATTATCATTACACAAAGTAGTTTACTGACTGAATTTATGTATCGGTTTATTATTTTGTGTAATGATAATTACTTTCGTAACGATCACTTTGATTCATAATATATTTTTCTTTGAATTTTAAGTTGACAATTTATTTATTTTTATTTTACACTCTCAAGGTTGAGTCTCTGTTAAATATAGGCAAGTTTTATGTATAATAAAGACATACAAATGCCTGAGGTGCATACTTCATTATTTAGCCATAATTATCGGTATCGGTATAGACTATTATTTACTACAATAATCGGTATCAGTATTGTATGGGCAAAATTATGTATCATTACATCCCTAGTATTTTTATATTTCTAGTCTGAAAAAATACATTCGTATTTTTTTTCATTTATTTCCATTTATTAGAAGCAAATCAAATACCTAGTTCGACTTTGCTGAACCTGAATTTGGCTCGTTAATTTCTAGGCAAAATCTAGACTATTATAAAATTGCAATTTTACCTATCAGTGGATTAATAACAAAAATACAGGTATACCAGAATAACTAGATAAGAACATGTCTTTAAAAGTTACATTGACAAGGTATTCAGTACGAGCTTGAAGCTCACGGGACTTAAACCTGCGGAGGTTTCATTGGCGGGTGCCAACAGTTTAGCCAGTATTTCTTCATTATTGTTAAATAGTATAATTGTGTTTGTAAAATCAAAACTGAATAGTAGTTGTTTATAAATTGACTGATATTATAACTAATTAAATGATTGATTACCTGTTTTTTTAATAAGCTTATATTTTTGTATTAATTACACATGTTAAAATATTAAAAATACATATTATAAATCCAGACTGTTATCTTTCATATACATTAAAAATACCTACAGTAAATATTGGCAACTGTGCAAAGTAGCGTTGCAACTGATAAGGGATACCGGGAAGCATTTTTATCTCTAAGCAAACATCGAAGACATGAATTTATACCATAAATACCCTAAGTTTATTCACCTACAGCTGGAACAAGCCTCTATTTCATGCCCCTTTAACTGGCAGACTACTCAGCAAACAGACATAAAAGGACCACAGTGTAAACAGAATATTAAAGCATACAAACATACACCGACATGCGCGTAGTACTCTATAGCTAAAAATAACACAGCAATCGAAGGAAACCCTACGAACGAGCCGTAAAATTACATCATTCCCCACCAGAGTTCAAGGAACTGGCCGTGATATCATCGGGTATTACTCTCTGCAACGCTAATTAACACAAAAAACCCCGCTACAGTCAAAAGACAACGCGCTGCGCCCGAAATCAAGGATATACTCACAGAAATCAAAATATCGATGTGTCTCGCATCAGAAAAACAAGGTCATTACAACACTTCCCACTCTTTCTTTTGCACTGAACACAAAAACTTTACTAGTATCACTCGTTTCCTGCCGATAAATGAGTAATTTCTTTTTATAGAGGCTTATTTTTTACGTAAATTACTGTGAACACTGCAGAAAATTTCAGTCCATTTTTGACGTTTGTCGCAGACGAAGTGCAGTGTTACTGCGGTAAAAAATAAACATCAAGAAAAAATGATGGTCTTGCTTACTGAAAATAATTATTAAATATATACCATTGTATATGACTGAGTCCCTTATGAATCAAATTTAAGTAGAAAAACCATTATCATCTACTGAACAATGCGTTATAATTAATTTTATGAAGTAAGGATGATTTTATTTGAAAACAAGGAAAAAACCTTGTCGACCTTGGAAATGACATTTTTTTTTAGATCGACCAATAACAAAACGCAAATTACAAAATCCAAAATGAAATCGAAGTGGTCTTTGAAGTCCGCAAATTGTCAGATTTTCAAAATATGAAGTAATTTAATAATGTTTTACAAGCTGATTGTGTAATATTTACCTAATGTAATAAAATATATACACCGCGAAGTGTTTTAGACTGTTACGTGATTATTTTTTTTACAAGCACCGGAGTTGGAGGTTATGAAATAAGAATCGACATTTAAAAACATATTTATGTTTAAGCTATACAAGAGAATTACGTAAACAATGTCGAGAATACTGCACAATCGTATAAGGTAACCTCTAACCTCTTCTACCTGCCACCTTCATTCTATTTATAATATTGACTAAGTTCTACAACATAATTTCTTGATTTTCTAGATCGTCATTGACGAAGTCTCCAGTGTGGTCATGTGTGGATAAGCGGGCTGTGGCGTTCTCGGTATGGACGGGGCGCAGCTTACTTCTCCGAAAACCTATAGACACTAGTCATGTCCAGAAGAGGAAATATGGGATGTTGGTGGCCCGGGCTGTCCGAGGGCTCCTCAAGATCAGATATCTGGTTCTAGGAGGCGCTGTGGGTGGCGGGATGACCTTAAATAAGGTATCTAGTGAAAGAGATGAACACTGCTTATTTGGTTACATTCTATTTTCTCCAATTTAAACAAAAGACTTCAAACATTTTCAATAATATAGAAATAGCTATAGCTGCTTAAATATATGGTTTTCTTGTGACTTGCCAACCTAGTTAGAGTAATTTCATAATGATTTGTATATATTAGTGGCAGAAACCACAAATAACTGATAGGGTCCCTATGCAAAAAACACTGTTATTTTATACTCTATCAGTTACTGTTAAGAATTTAATCAAAAAAATTCTCAGATCACATTAAGTGACCAGAACCCTAGAAAGACTAGACTAGAAGGAAATAGTTTGTCTATTTGTATGGGAATCAAGCATGTAACATTTTTCGCTTGGCAAAAATGTAATTTAGTAATAAAAAACATACATTTTCCATTTTATTTGGTTGCATTTGAACAATGCATTATACCTACCATTATTATCAGATTTTCAAATCTGCTGTACATAAATGATTTGATTTCATCTCTTTGCAGAAATACATAGAATGGAAGGACGGGCTCCCTGACATGGGGTGGCTGAACGAGCTACTCCCAGATGAGCAGCAGTGGAACCAGTTCACAACCACACTCCTCAACGCCAAAGAGAAGATTGGGGATAACCTCAATATTGGTGAGAGCACATCCTTATAATCCCTGGTGTGATATGAAATTATTAATGTAAAAAGCTAAATATAGTTTATTTTTCCATTTAAACTATTGTGTAGTACAGGGGTTCCCAAAATGTGCTCCATAGAAAGTAAAGAGGGGTGCCGTGAGTTGATCCTCTATCATTATCTAAAATCACAAATATTCGCGGTACCTATAAAGCAGCAATACCTATTTTGAGCGAACTAGGGTAGGGCGCCGTGACAAAGTACTGAACTTGTATGTGCGCCACGGGCTGAAAAAGATTGGGAACCCCTGGCCCCTGGTGTAGTAGATATAGGTCTCAAAAGATTTGATAATATTTAGGGATGTAACGATACATAGTTTTGCCGATATGATACCGATACCGATATATTGTAGTTATTAATTGGCGATACCAATATCTTAGCTAAATAATGAAGTATGAACTTCAGATATTTGTATGTCCTTATTATAACTAAAACTCCCAACTCCTAACAGAGAGTCAACCTTGAAAGTGTAAAGTAAAAGTAAATAATTGTCAACTCAAAATTTAATATTTTTTTTATTAAGAACCAAAGATTTATTTTACATAGTAATTATCATTGCACAAGGTAATAGACCAATACACAATTAAGTCAGAAATTGAAATTACTTTTTGCAGATATTTTTTCACACAGAAAATTCTTTTCGTGCTCTTCAAATATCGCTTGTATATAATGTTTACATTCCTAATAATATTATAGTAGTGTATATTGAATAAATATTTTATTTGCTTAGATTTTTACTAAACTTACTAAAGTTTGTAGATGTGACGTCACAAAGCCCCCCTTTGTCACGTCATGTTACATTTCGTAGACCCCCTTAACTTCTCACTTATATTTTTAAATGTAAATGCCCGTATTGACCTTTGACCCCACTTTTGCTAACCTATAAATACATTACTCGTCAATACCCTATGTATTCCTGCCTTGTCAGTTGTGTTACCATGTCTCGTCGCTGTTATAGGCTAGTGTCCAAGCTAGTTGTTTCCCGTAGGTGAGCCCCTGATGCTTGTCGCAGATCCCCGGCTGCGGGACGCGGGGATGGCCAGGGCGGCGGAGCTGCGGGAGTGGCTCTCGCAGCGGTATGAAGACGCCGTGGCTGCCGCCGCTGCCAACCAGCAGAATATTGGTGAGTTACCACTGGTACCGGGGCACCAGAAACCAATAGGACAGCAGAACGTGCTCCGAAGACCTTTGCTAAAATGACCAGGATAACATATGTGCAAGAAAGCGACTCGACAAACACATAAGTTAACAGATACTACAACCAGCAGTACTGGGACTCCAGAAACCGATAGGAAAATTAACTGCTCCTATGAAAGAAGTGTTTCAGAGCTTTTAGCTAGGAACACCAGCATAAGAAAACTCTATACCACATTGGTAAGTTAGCAGAGATACTAGCAGTCCAGAAACCAATAGGAAAACAGAAAATGCTCCTAAGACAGTGGTGGGCAAAGTTTTTTCATGGCGGGCCAGACAATATAAGAAATTTCAGAGGAGGGCCAGAACTATAGCAAAAATTAATTTTGTTTTATCAGGGGCCATATGTACTACTTATTTCGAAGGACCGCCGGCGGGCCGGATGAAACCCTCCCGCGGGCCGGAGATGGCCCGCGGGCCGTACTTTGCCCACCACTGTCCTAAGGCCTTTGATAAAAAGGCTTGGGTAGCAAGGAAATGACTCTACAGCATGTAAGTTAACAAAGATACTAGGACCCAAGAAACCACGAAGATATCAGTAAGTATTCTGGAGGTAAAGTTAATAGAGGTACCAGGACTTCAGAAATCAATAGAACAGTAAGTGCTCCGGAGCAACTAAGAAGGCAAGAGTCGCATAAGTTTAAGGTGCAACAGAGTGCCTCCAGCTGTAAGAGGAGCTCCTGACCGTAATAGGTGAGTAGTCGCTAGGTCGCTAGTTGTGTGTGTGTAGTTGTGAGTTAAGCTAGCTAGTAACTCATATCCAAGGTACTAGGACAACATAAACTAATAGGACAACAGTAACTGCTCCTATGAAAGAAGTGCTTCAGAGCTTTTAGCTGAAATACAAGGATAGCATACTCAAGCTACCAGCAGCATATCAGTGAGTTAACCTAGCTGATAGTTACAACAGAAACCAATAAGACAGTAAGCACTCCAGAGCTAAGACAATCAGGCCTAAGTTACAAAAGGGTGACCTGACAGCATTTTGATTAACAGAGATACTAGGACACCAGTAAATAGGTACAATGGAGCTGTTAGCTGAAAAGACCTGGCAGACCAGCATAAGTGCGAGAAAGTGTCTTTACAGCTTATTGGTAAGTCAGTATCTATATACTCCAGAAACCAATAGGATAACAGAAAATGCTCTGAAGGCCTTTGCTAAAAAGACCCCGTGCAAGAAAGATAGCATTTAAGTTAACAGAGCCCCAGAAGCCATGTGGATATGAGTAAGTATTCTAGAGGTCTTAGCTAAAGCAAAATTACAAGTAATTGACTCTAAAGCGTATTAAGTAGTATGGAGGGTAGTCGGGAATTTAATACCTACTCCAGAAAACAATAGAACAGCAAGTGCTCCGGAGCTCTAAGCTAAGAAGACCAGGTTCGCATAAGTTTAAAGGTGGGCTTAGACCAAACGAACTTTGTGTGTACACACAAAGAATTTGGTAGAGTCGGGTTAGAATGTGTTAGAATTCGTTGGTCTAAACCCACCTTAAGGTACAATGCAAGTTCTTGCTGTAATAGGAGCTACCAATAGGTGAGTAGTAGCTACAGTAAAACTCGCTTAAGACGATCTGGAAGGGTCAAAAACGCGTCATAAGCGAGAAAGCGTATTAGGCGTCATAAAAATGTATGAAAATGTGCCTCAAGTTGCAGGAATGTATGGCTTATTATGCGAGAAATCGCATTACACGTGATCGTATTAAGCGGTTTCTACTGTAGTTGTTTCCATTTGAGCCATCCCAACAGCCATCGTTTCGAGCTTATATGCCCAGTCCATTGCCACTTCAACATCCTAACTCTGACGTGTCAGGTTTTTATGAAATTGTATCTTTATCGCAGCTATCGGAAATTCGGATGCTTATATACCTAAACTTAGCCGTCAGCCTCGATGTTGAGTTGTATGGAGGCGGACACAATTAATTTTTCATCACACTTGCTCGAAAATGGTGTCATTACACGTAGGTTCTGCGGGCCGTAAATGATCAATTACGCCCTAGGGCGTAATGGTTTTCTTTTTAAATTTGAAACGCTGGTTTTTTTTTACTTTTATTTGTCATCTTCAAAGGAAACGAAAACTTACTTTTTTAACTTGTTTCACTGAAATATTTATTTAAAGTGAACTGTTATTGCAAATACATGTAAACACATATTTCTGTAACATTAATTAAATGTTTAAATAGTGTATTTCAGTATTTTGTAAATATAAAATCAACCGTCTTAGGTCTTTACCGCTATGGTTTCCGAACGTGACTTGACTTTCGCATTATCTATGGATACAATATGTCACTAATGTCACTGTCAGCTGTCTGTTTAACAATTTCATTTAGGTTAAGTAAGGTTATTTTAATTAATATTTCCTCACAAGTGTGATGAAAAACATTGTGTGTGCCACGGGCGGTAAAGGAATTACAAACTCGTGTTATTAAAGCCCTCGGTTTCACCTCGGGCTTATAACAAACACTCGTTTGCAATTCCTTACTTACCGCCCTAGATACACAATGTACTATTATTAAGCTAAGCTAACATAAACACATACTACCTCTTTAAGTATTTAGTTGAACTATTTGCAGTTATTTTTCATGTACTCGTTTTTTTGAAGTCGGCTAACAATAGCCATAAGCTAAACATTACTATGACGTTTTGTATAATCGCGGCATTTGGGAACTTACATTAATAAAAATCAATTTTTTAAGAAGCTGATTCCATATTTGCTTAACTTTTTCCGGAATTTAGCCCACTTTAGGTATAAAAGCATTCGAATTTCTGATGCCTGCTTATCAGTGGCGTGGCGTAAAAGATATCCTTGGGCAAGCCGGTGCAGATTTGGGGTACATTTTCCTCAAGAGCTGTAGAATAAGGTGGTCAAGTGCCTGATATTAGGCAAGCCGGTAGGAATCGAGTTCTTTGAACGCCACGCCACTGCTGCTTATTATGTGATGGTTGTCAACAGAGTCATCCCCGAAGATTGTTAACAACCTGCAGAGCAAACCCACCACAGCGGCAACCGGCGGTCGCTCTACCGAAGATCCCCACAATTATGGTAAGTTTCTCTTTTATTCATCGATCGAGCGAAGTGAGCGAAGCGTCTCTGTTTCAGCTTCAGGAAAAATGCTGTCATAGCGACCGCGGGAGGTTTTTTCATTCGTGTTCCAGCAAATATAACAAGCGGCCATAACCGCAATTAACTTTTCACATTCAGTTCACATTCAATTCAGTAAAAAGTATTTTTCACACCTCCTATTCAGAAAAAAGTATTTTGCTCCCTCATAAGAGGGATCAAAGTAGCACTTTTCTGTTCAAGGACAACAGGGTATTTTTATTTTGAACCTACTTAGAATATGCCATACCATAGACAGCTTTATTAGTATATTACACACAGAGGGCGGTATAATAGAGGAATGGCGCAGATCACAGGTGTTTCATCACATAAATATAATATGGAAGTGGTAAATTCGTCCCGTCCGTAAAAAATTATAAAAGTTTTATAAAATAATAAGAGACTATAAATTTAACATTTCATTTTATTAAAAATGTGTGACGCTCATTGATTAACTATATATTTCGTTATTTTGATAGGTAGCGTTTGTATTTGAATTTTCCTCATAGTCGGTGTGAAAAGCAGTATGTGTCACAAGGTTGCAAAATTATTTTCACCACGGGCGTTAACCCTTGAATCCCTCACTACGCTCCGGATTCTACTTTAGAATCCCTCGCTACGCTCGGGTTTCAATTGTACAATCGTTCAGGATTCAATGTACGCCCTCGCCGTAAATACATCATTTTGCTCCCTTGTGACACAATCTAATTGACAACATTTCAAATTATATGAAGTGGGCTAAATCAAAAACCATTTCGGCAAATATGCTTCCCGTATGTAACGAGGCAGTTATTTTATTTTTTTACCCGTTAATTTCCAAGATAATCGCGAAAAACTGTAAACCGGAAATGTGACGTAGATAGTACGTACATAGACAATAGACCAAAGACAAAACGAAATCTATCATTTTTTTCATGTATCCGGTTGTCACACTCTGTCAAAAGTTTTCAAATGACATTTTCAGTTCTTACATTTCGGTGTTAACGACTATTCTTATTTTACGATATTACTCTCGCTCCACTTGAAATACTTGACGACTTGGCTTTTATAACGGACACTGCTGCTTCTTTTCACGCTTACATCGCAATAAAAACGGATATCGCTGCTTCTTTAAACGAAAATTTGGCACTTGTATTTGGACTTATTGAACCTCATAAAAATGAAGACCTCAGATGGATTTGTGCAAGCATTTAGTACCAACTTGCCATGGGTTGATACTGCCATGATGTTAGAGTTCATACAAACGGACGATAAATACAATTTGGCTGGGATACGAGGTGCAAAAGCTGCCTTATCGTCTCGAACTTCGTATAGTGCCGCTTCGTACCGTATAGATAGTTTCTACCCCATATTGTGTGCCCTACATTGAGCCCTATTTTTGCTTTATACATACCTGTACCTGTATATGAAACTAATAACATTATCCTAAGAAATAAAACTGTAAGGCTTAGTGCGAGTATATTTATTTTCCAAATATATGTTTGTGGTTCCAAATTACAATGTGTTGTTTTGTCTTTTGTCGCTACCTTAACTAGTATGTTTTGGGTTGTCATAATAGGGCAGCACATTACACCTCAGGATGCAGAAGATGGTGTAGGTTCATCATGAGAGGTTGACGGTGCTGCCTGGTTTGCTTCTTTTAACGGTCTTCTTGTGAGTGATGCTGGAAGACGAGGTTTCAGTTTTGCATTGACATTCATGACTTTCCAATATCTATAGTTTTCCATGTCTTTCTCCAACTGTGAAATGACAAATAGGTATAATAAGCATAAGCCTGAACACCGTGAGGGTGATTTTAATGCACACTGCAAGAATTTGTAAGTGCAAGTGCCAATAACTATTTAAGAAAGTCCTATATAAACAAGGTTATATTAGCTAGTTAAGTTAAATATCACAACACATGAGTACGTACAGTAAACTTTATCAGTAAATAGTCCACTACCAATCTAATACAAAGGTGGGCTAGGTTATGTATATTATTCGGTTGTACTTACATCGAGATGATCTTCACAGATGAATAACTTCCTTTTAGGAACACGATCTAGCCCCGCCGCTCGACACCATGCCTCATTTTGCCCAGCAGGGACACAAAAAAACTTTTTTTGTGGTGTCAGTCTTGTGTTATTACTACACGTTCTTATAAAACAGTTTTTAGTTTCTTTTGATCCCATGTTTTCGTTTTTACTTGTAATTTTATTGAAGAAAATTTGTGTTGACAATTATATGACAATGACGTAAACCTCAAATCAATCAACCGTCACGACCCATTTTTTTTTAAAGCAAGGGGCAAAGGAAAATCCGTACTCGTGACGTCATATGTCGTTTACGACCTTTCAAACATTCGCTATTTTTTCACTTAATATTTTTGAATGAAAAATTGCTTTTCTGGGAAAATAAAAAAACACGTATACCTTAGAATTTGATTTTTTTTCAATACATAACATAAAACAGCCCACTTGAAAAAATGAAATGTTGTCAATTACATCGTGAGTGATCCGTTTTTAATTCAATATAGTATTAACTGCTTTCAAATTCTTTGTTCTGTTGCAAGACTTGTGTGCAGCAATACAAAAGGTAGCACATTAACTTTTGCTCACCTAAATATTGATTCTTTCTAGAAAAACGCGTCCACGCCCTTCAAGAAGAAGTGCTGGCGTTGCAAGCTCGCTACCAACGCGAGTTGCAACGCTTGGAACAAGAAAACAGGGAACTGAGGCAGCAGAATATGCTGCTGCGCCAGGGGAGGCAACCGCCTGCCAGGAAAATTAAGGTAAGATGGAGGAAAAACGCGTCCACGCCCTTCAGGGAGAAGTGTTGGCGTTGCAAGCTCGATACCAACGCGAGTTGCAACGCTTCGAACAAGAGAACAGGGAACTGAGGCAGCAGAATATGTTGCTGCGCCAGGGGAGGCAACCGCCTGCCAGGAAAATTAAGGTAAGATGGAGGACAAACGCGTCCACGCCCTTCAGGGAGAAGTGTTGGCGTTGCAAGCTCGCTACCAACGCGAGTTACAAGTGTTACAACGCTTGGAACAAGAGAACTGAGGCAGTAGAATATGTTGCTGCGCCAGGGGAGGCAACCGCCTGCCAGGGAAAATTAAGGTAAGATGGAGGAAAAACGCGTCCACGCCCTTCAGGGAGAATTGTTGGCGTTGCAAGCTCGGTACGAACGTGAGTTACAAGTGTTACAACGCTTGGAACAAGAGAACTGAGGCAGTAGAATATGTTGCTGCGCCAGGGGAGGCAACCGCCTGCCAGGAAAATTAAGGTGAGATGGAGAAAATATCTGCCTATTCACGTCCCACGGACCCTGTTCTGTCATGCGTCATGCTCGTGAACGGGTGCCGTTTGTGGGGTCCGGTCTGTTCACGCTTGCATGGGCTATGTTGAATGTGTTTAATAGAACTGACGTGAGAGACTACATCTTGTTCTCAATTGAAGTTAACGTTTTATCTTATAGCTTGACGCATAGAGTCCGTTTTTATAAATAATTCACTTTAAACCTTAGAGACCATATACATCTCTGAGGAATGTAGATTATATGAAGGGTCCACGGAAAGAACATGTCTAGTCACTTTTTTTTGAAAATGAGATTTTAATCTCAAAATGTAGAGCTCGCAATAAACTATAACTTACCACTTGATTATAGGTGAATATCTTAAAATAATATATATATATATATATATATTTCACTTTTAAAGAGATGGTTGCCATAGTAGTTGTTCCCGATGACTAACTTTCAAACCGCTATAACTCAAAAAGTCAGTTGATGTTCATGTTCTTTCCGTGGACCCTTTATATTATGTTAAAAAATCGTTTTTGGACTTGCCAATGTTTTGACGCTTAGATACCGCATACATTTCTAAGAAAAATTGTTTTAATTTTAGTTTTTAAGTTATATTTTTTACTATACCAACATATATTACCTTTTTTGATAGACCTAAGTGCCCTATCACCAGTTCACAGGTTATCCATTCAGTCCCTAACACGCTGTATATGTAGTAACATTTGTTAATTGAATAGAAGTTTGAAATCAGTTGTTTTATAGTATTTTATGCAACAGTTGTATAAGTGGGTTCAAAAAATGCGAATTGCGTGAGTTGCGATACGAGCCGCGAATGCGGCGAGTATCGCAAATAGAGACGCAATGAGCGTTTTTTGACTTAATTATACAACGTTGCATACAATACTTTTTCTACGACTAGGTTTTAAATTATAAAATACAAAATTAATCATAACCTGGAAACAAGGCAAATATGACGTTTGACTGACAGTCTATGGTAAACTTTTTTTTTTATTTAAAATATATTTAAATTAAAAATACTTTTTTTATGTTGGCATCAATGAATTTAGTTCGGAAAGTTTTGTTTTTCTTAAAAACTGTAGGAATTTAATTGTTTGTTAAGTTGGTAGTTGTGCATTTTTACCGTAAAGTTAAAATTGAGCGCTTAATCCTTGACCTAAGTTTAACCTAGATTTAGAAGTCTGTGGCTGCTAGCAATAACGTAAAGTGACTATAACGACACTAGTGCTGTTATGGGGAATAGAGTATAGACTTCTCTGAACTCATATTATGTATGTTCTTATATTAGTGTTCGTGACCAAGTAAAAGACAGATAACAGTACAGTAGTAGAAAAATTATAATATGAATGATTGTTGCAGCGTTCCCTGATCGACATGTACTCTGCAGTGTTGGACGAGTTGTCCGGCTGGGACGCCGGCGAGACCGACCGCCTGCCCCGCGTCGTGGTAAGTTAAACATTATGCCACACCGGGCCGTAAAGTGGCTTTTACCGCACGCTACAAGTACGGAAAAGTCCTCGTTCGCAAATTTACGTTCCTCGCTTACAGCTCGGACTGCAAACATTTGCGATCTCGGCCTTTCTTTGTTTTACCACCGTAGTTGTATAATGTACTATTTTTATCGTGTTTTGACGCCTAGAGACGCTTTAATGGATCCGGACATTATACAGGGTGAAATTTTATTGACCTTCCAAATTTTTCCAAATAAAAGATGCAATTTCTAAGAAAAAAATGTAGGTAAAAGGTCATTGGGCGTTTTTGAGCCGCTTTCCGAACTTTCGCGTACAGAGACCAAACTAGTTTTAAAATAGAGAATTTAATCTCACTTTTCTAAATATGTATTTTTTTATGTATCAACTGGCAGAAAAAAGTTATTCAACAGTATGTGTACGATATAATAGTACAATAAGTGATTGGCTCGCCTGTTTAGACGAATTAGCAATTGATTTTGATCAAGCAGAATAAAAAATTGGTTTTTAAAACTGGATTTTATTTTTATTCCTCTTTATATTAAACAATATAACTACAGCAACGCAATATAACAGCAGCTATTCAAAGTATTTTTGAAACGCAATATAACAGCAGCTATTCAAAGTATTTTGTATAGTTCTGACATAATTCATTGCAAAAATGCTATAATGATAAGAAATGATTTTTATTTTTTTTCTCAATTTTCCCATGGTGTACAAGAATGCGACTCATACCTCTGAGTAGCAGATACATTTACCTAGCCCTATTTCGTTTGTGTACGCCGTGGGTCATATGTCCGAACAAAATGCCCAATGACCTTTTTACTATAAAATGTGCAGTCCGAAAAAATAATTAGTAACGTGAGGATTACGCGTACCGACGCGTAAGTTGTCTTGGGAGTGGGGTAGGGGTCGCGGGGAGGGGGGGGGGGGGGGGACCTTTGCCGTCTCCCGCGCAGTGCGCTACCGCGCTATCCATAAACGTATGTATTGTAGGATATCTTTCAACTGATGTTTCTCAATATTTTAGTACTGAAAGATACTGACTGAAAAAACACGTATTATCAAAAAAAAATTCAACCTGTATACATCTCGGTAAAAAAACTGCCCAGTTATTTGCTTGTTGCATTTTATAAATGTCATTTTATGTAATCATGTAACAATTGTTGTAATGTTTTTGAAAAGAGAAACTGGTGAGTTCCTTCCGCCTTCTTCTCACTAAAAGGTCATTACCCGAAGCGCCAAAAGCAAAAGAAAATAATTAGACATGTAAAAGAGCCCTTGAGGCCGAAATAAATGAGTTTGAGTCAAAATCCTCAGCAGTGACGGAACGATTGAGAAGAGAGAGTGTAAATGGCTAGACGACAAAAAAAAAACCGTTTTTCACACCTCCTTTTCAGAAAAAAGTATTTTGATCCCTCATAAGAGGGATATTTAAATTTTCCTCATAGTCGGTGTGAAAAGCAGTATGTGTCACAAGGTAGCAAAATTATTTTCACCACGGGCGTTAACACTTGAATCCCTCACTACGCTCCGGATTCTACTTTAGAATCCCTCGCTACGCTCGAGACTCAATTATAGAATCCTTCGCTTCGTTCAGGATTCAATGTACGCCCTCGCCGTAAATATATCATTTTGCTCCCTTGTGACACAATCTACTATAGTCCGTCAGTTAAGTAGGTTATTATGTACACGTATTTTTTCTTTTGTTTGACAAACAAAAAATGACGAGGATAAAGTGCTTAAAAGTTTCGAGTTACGTCACTCCTTGGTACAAATTTCATCTAGGTGAAACGTCACGAGCCCCCACTACGGAAGTTTGATGATCTATAACTTTATCAATTTTTTAATAATTTGATAAATCAAAAAATACGCGTCCCATATTTTTCCATAATCTAACTGACGGACTAAATAGAATGATATATTTTTGACCCAGCCGTCATCCCTATTATTACATTTTTTTATGACAGGTGGTTGGTGACCAATCTGCCGGGAAGACTTCCGTCCTGGAGATGATCGCTCAAGCCAGGATCTTCCCCCGGGGAGCAGGGGAGATGTGCACCAGGTAAAATAGTGTAGGTTTGCTTCAAAAAGACTCGGTAGGTACCTCTAACTACCCTTGAAAAGAATCAGTCATGTAAAAGAGCCCTTGAGGCCTACTTGCAGAAATAAGTTTTGAGGTTTTTCATGCTCAACGACTACACACTGCACATTATTTTTACCCGACTGCGGCGGAGCCCAAAGGAGGGTTCTGTGTTTGATATATATGTATGTATATCCGTTTCTATGTCCGCTCGTAACTACTCAACGGCACAACCGATTTTGATAAATGATGCATCATTAGATTCTTCTTGATGGCGCGAGTGTCACTGGGTATGAAGTTCGTTAAAATAAACAAAATGGCGGATTTCATGCGTTTTTAAAGTGCACCGCGGTCGTTTTTTTTTTAGTAAAAATATTTTTATTATCGCAGTATATCTTTATAGTAGCTGTATACACAAATATAAACACATTTTAAAAAACCTTATTATTTGTGTTATTAATATTTTTATTGACACGCTCTGCTACTATATCTTGGCAACTTCGTTGGTGACACTCACCTGTGTGCTTTTTGTTATGTGCAGCCGTAACTACTTACACAAGTTACCGCCAACATGAACGGCGACCGACGGAGGCAGCCTCCGGAGGCCCCCGTTCGTGTTGGCGGTAACTTGTGTAAGTAGTTACGGCTGCACATAACCAAAAAGCACACAGGTGAGTGTCACCAACGAAGTTGCCAAGCTAAAGGCGCCGCAATATTGATCACTGAGCTGGAACCTTTTTGTACTGCTGCAGCGTACACAGATAACAATTTACAATTTATCATGTGCATTGTTTGTGTTTTTTTCTATGTTTATCTTTCCCGTACACGAGACAATAGTGTCCCGGCCCTTTGGGAGGCGTGCGCGGAGCCGAAGCCAACGCGTAGAGGCCCTTTCGACAATTTAATGAGAGGCAACGTGTACACCCAGCGGATGCTGTCCCTGCCCGTGTCACGGGACGCACGCAGAGACAGCCCCCGCCAGATGCAAGGGCTATTGTTGATTGATGGAATCTAACTTTACTGGGTTATGGTGGTGGAATTATGGACTAGATACTGGGCTATGGATTGAGACATGACGGCGCCTGTCAGGAAAATTGTCTCATGGCTTTCGCGGCACTGACAGACCGTGACTTGCCCTCCGCTGATGGGCCCCTGTTAAATAGCGACTATGTTTATTATTATTAATGTTTTATTTATACTCTTTTTATGTTTTACTTTTCTGACACCCTACCTAGACATAATTGATGCCGTGGAAGCAAACGATGACCCTCTTAATGTTTGTACGGGAAACTGACCGACTCGTAGAGTCTGTGCGGAAAGAGAATAGGATTAATTTTGGGGGGCGCTGTAATGCTTTTCTACCGTATGTGCCGTATTTTCTGTTCTGTGGCGATACTGGTTAGGTTAGTTCCGTTTTTCGCACGGAAGAAAAAACAAGAGGAAATGGCGTGTTAGCCAACTAGTATGAAAACCGGTGTCGCCAAACTCACACAACCATAACATAATCGGTACATGACACACTTATACAAAACGTTTTTAATTGGTGTAACTTTTCAATATCGTTACAGATTAACAGACGTTACTTTTACAAATCAAAATCAGTTCTAAAGTACTCAAGTTACAGTGCAAAATACAACGTGCAATAGCCGTAACAAACGCTTATTTGCAAATTGCGATTATACTTAACTAGATGTCGTAATAGTTCGTCTACTCGCCGATAGATGCATTACAAAATTTTACAACAGTGCCATCTGTTATTGAGAAGAAGTATCATAATAGGGGTGCGATTAAGTACGAATAGAATGATTTGTCGATATCGATATAAAGTCAGCTGTATA
Source organism: Eudemis profundana (assembly GCA_947034925.1). NCBI lineage: Eukaryota > Metazoa > Arthropoda > Insecta > Lepidoptera > Tortricidae > Eudemis > Eudemis profundana. Next base: position 15,785,894 of record OX344816.1, on the reverse strand, counting down.
AAGATGAAATACACGGTTTTTAAGCGAGTTTAGAAACATCTTAACTTGAAGTGTTTCGCGAACAATTTGAGAGTAAGTACATATATATTTTTGAGCGCTTTTAATACTTTTTTCTACTCCTGTACTGTTATCTGTCTTTTACTTGGTCACGAACACTAATATAAGAACATACATAATATGAGTTCAGAGAAGTCTATACTCTATTCCCCATAACAGCACTAGTGTCGTTATAGTCACTTTACGTTATTTCTAGCAGCCACAGACTTCTAAATCTAGGTTAAACTTAGGTCAAGGATTAAGCGCTAAATATTAACTTTACGGTAAAAATGCACAACTACCAACTTAACAAACAATTTAATTCCTACGGTTTTTAAGAAAAACAAAACTTTCCGAACTAAATTCATTGATGCCAACATAAAAAAAGTATTTTTAATTTAAGTATATTTTAAATTTAAAAAAAAATGTTTACCAAAGACACACTACTGTCAGTCAAACGTCATATTTGCCTTGTTTCCAGGTTATGATTAATTTTGTATTTTATAATTTAAAACCTCGTCGTAGAAAAAGTATTGTATGCAACGTTGTATAATTAAGTCAAAAAACGCTCATTGCGTCTCTATTTGCGATACTCGCCGCGTTCGCGGCTCGTATCGCAACTCACGCAATTCGCATTTTTCGAACCCACTTATACAACTGTTGCATAAAATACTATTTTTTCACCTGACTCAATCCCAATTTACTTTTCAAATATGTAGTTACAATCAAAAGACATATTTAATAAGAAATGTTACTTTATTTTTATGCATGTTGTTAAAATTTAGGTTTGTATATAATGTTCCGTACGTTGTCACAATAAGAGCTTTCCACGTTGAGTGAGACGGATGTCAGTTTCCAAAAAATGGCCTGAGCATATGGTGCTGCTGCTAAGGGGCTGCGGAAACCAATTATCACGCCCAGTAATATTTATCCACTCTTCTTAAAGGAGTGGATCTTTCGAAAATCTGCAAGGATAAAATTTGCATTTAAAGTGCAATAAGTAACCAATTATTTGTACCTAACCAATATCGATAAAAATATCGACCTCACCTTAGCTATCTCTCTAATTGAGTAGCAATAAACTGACATCTCGAATAGCGATTTTCGAGACGCTTCCATGAAGAAAGAACAAATGATTATTAACTTTATGTATAGTGACAGAGAGTTCATTTTTATTCAATAAATGGGAGGCAACTTGGAAATGTAAAATTATTTCGATATTAATAAAATAAAACTTACCGGTGATAAGATACACCTCCAGGAGACACATTTACCGATTTGCTCGAATTGCGGCAGCATAATACTGCGCAATACGGCATTGCAGCGATTAAATATATATTTTTTACTCAAACACAAACGTCAGGTTGCCTTGGTCACGGAATACAAGACTGAGGTTTAGCTTGCGCCTCGCCGCAAGCCCGTTGCTACGCGGGAACGCCCACTTGCCACTTCCATAGTCTCTTTCTTCCGTGGTTTTTCGCCACGCCTATTCTCTTTCCGCACAGACTCTATCACCTTAAATGTGTTGTTCCAGAGCCCCAGTGAAGGTGACGCTATCGGAAGGTCCATACCATGTGGCACAGTTCAGGGATTCCGCGCGGGAGTTCGACCTGAATAAGGAGTCTGACCTGGCCGATCTCAGGAAGTGAGTGGATCATACATTTGTAAGAGACAATAAATCGCCCCACAGAAAAATACTGACTTGCACATCAAAAAAATCCATATGTACATCAAAGCTATGTTTTGATGTTTGTTTTGTTAGTTTTTGATGTGCAGGTCAGTATTTCAGTTAGGTTATTTTTTTTTTGATGTGCTTTTAAATACTCCCCCATTTTTAATATGATCTAGTGTTCGCGTCTTTCGGACATCGTCAAAATTGGACGTAGCTCTGCAAATAGTAACCAATCCATAAAATGTGATGAAGTAATGTCTACTTTTTCAGTGGGCGCATAAAGTCCACTCGCAAAACGTCCCTCTACCAAAATTACGTCCCATGCGCAAAACCAAAAAATGTCCCCTGCAATTGCAAATGGCCCCTTGTGCAAAATACCCCTTTCGTAAAACGTCCCTTTCTCAAAAGGTCCCATCCCTTTCGCAAAATGTTCCTTGTTAGGAAGTAATTTTGCATTAAAGACCTTGCTGCTCTCGTTTAAACGATATGTTTAAGCACATGTCAAGTGTGTTTTAGAATCTGTCTGTCAGAATACCGGTTTTTACGTGTCTAAATAAATTACGTTTATTTTCAAGAATTCTTGCATCTTTATTAATTTAGCTGCTGATAATCGAACAGGTTATGGGCCCAGTCCTTAAACAAGTTATTTATTAGAAGTGTCACGTTTACAGGGAGGTGGAGATGCGCATGCGCAACAGTGTACGTGGCGGTCGAACTGTCTCCACTGAGGTCATATCTATGTCTGTGAAGGGGCCCGGCATACAACGCATGGTGCTTGTTGACCTGCCCGGCGTTATATCTGTGAGTAACTAGGGTACGTTTGCAGGGAGGTGGAGATGCGCATGCGCAACAGTGTCCGTGGCGGTCGAACTGGCCATAAAGTGGACACATAAAATGATGTACACAACACGGGAGGTAATAACAAAGCCCTCGATCGCATATTTACGTCCCTCGCTTGCAGCTCGGGCCGCAAACATCTGCGATCTCGGCTTTTCTTTGTATTACCACCCTAGTTGTGTAATGTACTATAATAAATTCTTATAAATTGAGACAGTGCTGGCTTAGTAAATGATCTTTTTTTTATAGACTCAAACAGTGGACATGGCGTCAGACACAAGAGACGCAATCAAACACATGAGCAAGCAGTATATGGAGAATCCGAACGCCATCATATTATGTATACAGGTAATATTTACTTTAACCAATGACCTATATTATAAAGGCTGAATTTTAAATCGCGAATCGTAACCACGTTTACCGGTAAAGTAAAGCTACTTAAGACTAATACAGAGCACACTAGTGTTAATTACAATAAAAGACCCGCTTAATTAATTATGAACAAAATGGTGGAGGCGCTTATACCATTAATCGTAACAAAACTGAATTATTTTATGAGTAAATACGATTTAAATAGGTACTTATGTTGACAATGTCGACGATGTTGACATTATTGACAATACGTGCCAAAATTCTATCCAGCCAACTTCAATATTGGGAGGTTGGATATCTAATGTTGAAATTTTCATGACAAGTACGAAACATGAATGTAGGGTGACCACGAGATTTTAAAAATTGGGATAAATCAAAAAAAGTGGACAAAATAAAAAGGAAAGTAAATTTTTGGTCAGCCGTTATTAAAATTGATCCGCAAAAAAAAATAAGCAGTTAAATCATTTGGGCAGCATACAAAGATTTGGCTGGCAATAAATAAAATTGGGCGGCAACTCTTGTTCAGCAAACAGTTTAAAAACGGTTAGCATTTTAACCAATATTAATCTGCTTTTTTTTATCATTTGGCTGCCTAATAAACAGTCGAGCTGCAAAATAATTACTTGGGTAGCAAGATTTTACAATTGGTCAGCAGAGAGTTTAATTGAGATATACAGGGTGTCACTGTGATATATACTGGGTGTCACTGTGATATATACAGGGTGTCACTGTGTTATATACAGGGTGTCGCTGTGATAGATACAGGATGTCACTGTGATATATACAGGGTGTCACTGTGTTATATACAGGGTGTCACTGTAGTGTATACAGGGTGTCACTGTGATAGATACAGGATGTCACTGTGATATATACAGGGTGTCACTGTGTTATATGTATACAGGGTGTCACTGTAATGTATACAGGATGTTACTGTGATATATACAGAATGTCATTGTGATATATACAGGGTGCCATTGTGTTATATACAGGGTGTCACTGTGATAGATACAGGATGTCACTGTCAGCAGAGAAAACATGTCTGTAAGCAGTTTAATTAAAATATACAGGGTGTCACTGATATATACTGGGTGTCACTGTGATATATACAGGGTGTCACTATGTTATATACAGGGTGTCACTGTGATAGATACAGGATGTCACTGTGATATATACAGGGTGTCACTGTGTTATATACAGGGTGTCACTGTAATGTATACAGGGTGTCACTCTAAAAACGAAACAGCTCCCAAAAATAGGTAGGTTAGGGTTATTTTTTTTTGATGACCCTAAAACGAAACGGCTCCCAAAAATAGGTAGGTTAGGGTTATTTTTTTGATGACCCTAAAAACGAAACGGCTCCCAAAAATAGGTAGGTTAGGGTTATTTTCTTTTTGATGACCCTAAAAACGAAACGGCTCTCAAAAATAGGTAGGTTAGGGTTATTTTTTTTGCTGACCCTAAAAACGAAACGATACACGTTGTGAATGAATAATATAACTTCTAAACATTATGAGATGTATAAAAAATCGAAATACCAATTTTATATGAGCCCATCACAGTGACACCCTGTATACATTACAGTGACACCCTGTATATAACACAGTGACACTATGTATATATCACAGTGACATCCTGTCCTGTATCTATCACAGTGACACCCTGTATATATCACAGTATCACTCTGTATCTATCACAGTGACACCCTGTATATATCACAGTTACATCCAGTATCTATCACAGTTACACCCTGTATATAACACAGTGACACTATGTATATATCACAGTGACATCCTGTCCTGTATCTATCACAGTGACACCCTGTATATATCACAGTATCACTCTGTATCTATCACAGTGACACCCTGTATATATCACAGTTACATCCAGTATCTATCACAGTTACACCCTGTATATAACACAGTGACACCCTGTATATATCACAGTGACACCCTGTATATATCACAGTATCACTCTGTATCTATCACAGTGACACCCTGTATATATCACAGTATCACTCTGTATCTATCACAGTGACACCCTGTATATATCACAGTTACATCCTGTATCTATCACAGTTACACCCTGTATATAACACAGTGACACCCTGTATATATCACAGTGACACCCTGTATATATCACAGTGACACCTGCTACTTGACAGCTGACAAATACCGAATGACAAAATGCGCACACGATTGGCGGCAGAATAGTTGCGCCCAGTTAGGTTTTATTGCCCCCTTTTTTTTGATGAACAAAATGAAATATTTTGCTTACCTACTGATTGCTTACCAAAATTTGATTTACCGTAGATCGCTTAATGCAGCTCAAATATTTAATTTGCTGACCAAAATAATTTAGAGCAGATCAGTATATCATTAATTGCAGCCTGATTTATAAATGTGTGCTTACCATAAGTTGCTTACCAACTAGCTATTTTGGCTGACCAAATACATATTTCTGCTGACCAAAATATGAATATTTTGCTGATCGATTAAATGATACCCAAATAAAAACATACTTAATTTGGGTTTAAAAGCATTGTAAGTTATTGTTAACTATGTATAGACTACAAAAAAAAATATTACGATTCACGATTTAAAATTCACCCTGTATTATACGATGTACTCTTTATTACATACGAACGAAAACAAAACTTACTTGTAGAAGTTATTTTTTTTTATAAATAAATATGGGGAGACAAATCTACCTCGTCCCAAACTAAGCAGTGCTTGTATGCATACTAGACGATAATATACATACTTATACAGCGTGTAAGTCTAATACGGGCGAACAATTAAACCAGATATAGCGTTTAGTAGTGTTATCATTAATTAATATGATTTTTTAAATTACACTTAATAGTGACCTCGTAATTAATTTTTGAAAATTTACCGAGCAGCAATGTACCGCATACATGCTTGTTATGACATTGCGAGATACGAGCTTTTTTAAAGTAACTGTCAACTAGCGTGTTTGTCAACTTGAATGTGTTGCGTTACATTGCGGCCCGAATTATTTTGTATGGTAAATATTTTCATTGTGGTTTTAAGCAATAGTCATCTAAATGTGCTTCTTAGGTCCTATGCTGACCACCGTTTCAATATTCGCCCGTATTAGATTTAAATGCTGTATAGATAAATACATACTTAAATAGATAGAAAACATCCATGACTGAGGAATAACACTCGTGCACATCACACAAATGTTTGTCCGTACCAGGATTTGAACCCGGGACCTCTAGCTTCGTAGGCGGTGTCACTCGCACTGAGCTAAACGTGTCGACAAATTAAATTTTCCGTGATGGTATAGGTTATATAGGTTATAGGTTTACGCGGGCTTGTTTTCCGCAACTCGACGACAAACATGCGCCTATTTTGCGTGATGGGTTGATGGCACTACTCTTGCCAACCCAACTCTACCAGAAAGCCTAGCAGACCCTTGACGTTGCCGACGACTTCTGGGAGTGACCTCGGTGTTCCGAGGTAGTGTGCCCGGTACTTGGCCACCCCCGGGCGTTCGAGAATGACGTGGGCGGCTGTTTCCTCCTCCTCCATGCAGGCTCTGCACAGAGGGCTGTCAGTAACACCTAGAGTGAACAAGTGTTTGTTTAGTAGGGCATGTCCAGTGATAGCTCCAATTCCGTGATGGTATATACGGTACAAAGCGAAATAAATACATTTTAATCGTAATTAATGAACTGATAAATAAAATACATTTTTATTTGACAAAAACCTTTCCCTACAATTACAATTTTGATAGAAAGAAAAGTATACACCGTGGGCCCGTATAACCCGACCAACTTTAACCATAGATTCTAACAACTATTAGAAGTAAAAAAAGTTATGTGACGTATAGTCGATTAACGCTTACTTTCCGAGACATTCATAATTTTTAAAATAAAAACTCCCAAGTGTGTAACAAGCCTTAATAAATGTCACTTGATACTTTTACTGTTTTTTTTAAATCCTTTAACTAAACAGCAATTAACCTTCGCAGTATTAGATGGTAAGCGATTACAAAGCCAAAATATTGACCTTTCGTTTCCATTTTAGCTTTTTTTTCCTTAATAACATTTCCTCCAGTAAGGACATGTTTATAACGAGGGACTGAATTTATTGATTTGTTTTGTTCCATAAGACTATTAATGTAAAATGACAAAATTCGACCTATGTTGATATAACGTTATTTACTTGTAATACCATCAGGAATACGTGGTTAAAGTTGCTCGGGTTGTACTGGCCCACGGTGTATAGATAGATTTCTTATGTTTCTCTGTGTCTGGAATAGTAGGTATGAATGAATGAATGAATGAATGAATGGTCGTATGTATGTATATTTACATCACCCCAGGACGGCCATTTTCCTATCTCACTGTTCGGTTCATAGACATCTGCGATTTGGGTCTTTATTTAACCGCCCTAGGTGTGTAAAATGATATGTGTATCGTGTATGGATCATTTTCATAAATGGTGTCCGTAGTTAGGGCTTAATAGCACAAAATGTTGTGTAACGAAAATTATCCTGTATGTTTATATTCGTTACACGAACAACAACGAAACTAAGATTTTTTTTCTCAGGTTCGTTACGATTTTCCCCTATATTTAGTTTGGGCGTAACGAAACTGAGAAATTCAAAATTTGTATGGAAAAGTTGGGCCATTTTGGACCACTTTTTTTATTTAATAAATGAAAAGTGCTCATGATTGTGAGTAAAATGGTATAAGACACACCATGATCAGACAAAAAAAGTAAAAGGTAAATTTTTTCTGCAATTGACCCAACTACGGACATCGTTATCTGAAAATGACCCGTATACGGAAATGTGTAACTTACAGGACGGGTCAGTGGACGCGGAACGAAGCAACGTGACGGATCTCGTGTCGTCCTGTGATCCCTCGGGCAAGAGGACGATATTCGTCCTCACCAAAGTCGATTTGGCTGAGGAGAACCTCGCTAACCCCAACAGGGTAAGTTACTTATTTATTTATTTCATTCATATTCATTGCTTTGTGTGTACAAAAGATCTTAAAAACTAATGTTTTATCACAACCCTGTGAGGGCACTGCAATTATTGTAAGTAGTCATTATAATTAAATACATTCACATTCCTATGGAAGAGAGAGAGAGAGATTAAATAAAATTTATATTCATTTTAAATAAATTCCAGTTAATTAATAAATTAATTCTTATTATCCTAAGTATTCATTGATTGTGTAGTATGCTTTTTGTAAAAGATATTTTTTAAGGAGATACAATACAATTCCAAGTATTCTCTCTTATTCAACCAAAAAAATTGGATGACTTGGACAGAGTTTCTGTAGCGTAGTTGGTAACGCGCCTGAGTTTGGCCCGGATAGCCGAGGAGATGCAGGTTCGAATCCTGCCCGAGACATATAGTTTTTGATTTTTTCTCTTCCAATAAAATATTTGGAATTCGTTGGCAGTAGTTTATGCTATAATAAAAAATGATACAATTTTAATTGATATTTTTTACATTACTCGAAAAATCTACTACGACGCTACGAGTGCTACGTATTATGCAAGGCTCCGCCCATAGCTCGGCCGTCTAATAATTAACACTCATAATTCGCCTGTTGACTCGATTTTTTTTCTGTCGTAAATCGATTCTACTATTTGTGAGGAACAAACATCTATATGACACCTAATACATTTGTATAAGTATAACAGCCACAAATTGTAATCAAAAGTAGCAGATCGCACTGAGCATTGAAAACGCTCTATACAAAACGGGTCCTCCTATGACGTCATTGCTTCGATCTCTGTACTAAGTTGTATGAAAAAAATAGCATTTTGCCATTTTGAGCAGGAAAAAGTCGTTTAAGCACATAGTTGTTATACATTAATTTTTTCAGTGTTATTTAAGCATTCCGAAATTGACTTTAATTTTTCTTTAAGACGATAAAAAAATATAGTTTTTTTTTAAACTTTGTCGTCTCATAACTTTATATTTTTTATACATTTTTGGTTTATTTCTTTTGTGTTATGATAATTTAGTATTTTCCAATCCATGTGACTATGTTATGTTGTAAAATTCAACATTAGTCAACATCCGAATTTTCGTTGTTTTAGATCCGTCGCATCCTAGAAGGCAAACTGTTCCCAATGAAGGCCCTGGGCTACTACGCGGTGGTGACGGGCCGCAGTCGGAAGGATGACTCCATACAAAGCATTAGAGAATACGAGGAGAGGTTCTTCCGGTCTTCTAAACTATTCAAGTAAGTGACATATCACCACACCACTACAGTATAATTAGCTGTAGCGTTGAAAAACCTGGAAAGAACCGTATTTTTCCTAAACAGCTTATTTTTAAACGACCACTTTACGAAAAGAAATATACAGGGCGGCCCATTTCGATCGGTCAGTATGGGAAAGTCTAAAACTATAAGACATACGAATCTCAATATCTGTTCTATGTTGTATTATATATATAGTGTGAATTTATCCTGAAAATTGATTTTACATTGTTTAGTATTTATATTTTATAGTCACTCCCATTTTGAGTTGCACCACCTTGCTAGCTCTGAAAACCCCTGCACGCTGGCCGCTACAAACTGCGATTTTTCATACTTCTTGTATGACACCGGCGCACAACGTGCTTTTTTTTTTTTTTTTTTTTTTCTTTTTTTTTTTTTTTTTTTTTTTTTTATTTAAACCTGGCAAACTCACAACCCATAGCCGGGCATTGTGATTGTCGGACCGGGTGGTTGGCCGTGGCGTTCCCTGGGGTCGGACCAGGTCGCTACCCAGACCACCCTGAGTTGGTCGGACTGGGTGGGAGCCGGGAGTGCCTGGGGTCGAACCAGGTCACTTAGTCCCGGTCCACCTTGATATGATCGGGCTAGGTGGGGCCACGAGCTGCGGGAGTGACGCTTTAAGTCACTTGTGGTCGTGTTTAGTGGCCCAATATGCAGCCACTCTGAGTCACTTGTAGTCGTGTTTAGTGGCCCAATATGCGGCCGCTCTAATTATCGTCTAATTTTTTTCCAGAGACGGCCTTGTGACTCCATCGCAAGTGACGACCCGCAACTTGTCGCTGGCCGTGGCAGATTGTTTTTGGCGCATGGTCCGCGCGTCCGTCGAGCAGCAAGCGGACGCCTTCAAGGCGATGCGGTTCAACCTCGAGACCGAGTGGAAAAACACGTTCCCTAGGTGAGATGTGACTGAAACTTAGAAATACACCTTAAAAAACATCACACATTAAGATTTCCCTTTCATTCGATTTTTTTTTTTTTTTTTCGTTTTTGAAACAACTTTTTATTGACAATAATAAATAACAACAACAGTATAAAATCCTAAGTACTAACCGATCATTCGATTAGAAAAAATAACTCCGATAAACCTTCGCTCGTCGTCGAACCTAGATGAGATATGCCAGAAACTTAGAAAGACACACCTTTAAAAACCACACATTGTCATCATGTCTTCACAATAAGATGATCTCTCTCTCTCTCTATATATATATATATATATATATATATATGTATATATCTCCCGTGAAATCCGCGAAATAACTTTCAACCACCTCGCTTCGCTCGGCGTCGACCAACCGAATTCCAAGGATTCCAAATTCGAAATCCAAATCAAATTAACCTGTCTGATTCTATTCTTTTCTGCTCCTTCTGTCAGAAAGTCATTCTGGTGAGAAGTAGCGCTGGAAGAAGTCCCTTAATATTTACGCTAATTTTATTTTTTTGTCCACAGACAGCGCGAATTAGACCGAGACGAACTGTTCGAACGGGCGCGGGCCGAGTTGCTGGACCAATCGGCAGAACTGTCCGCCATTCCTGCCGCCTTGTGGGAGAAGAGGCTCAACGGCGCCCTCTGGGCCGCCGCCGCAGGCAAAGTCTTCCACGGGATCTACCTGCCCAGTGCAGCATCAGCTCAGGAGGATGTTGGTGAGTCCTTTTCTACGCCCAGGGAGTGAATACTGCCATTGAGTCTAGGTTCAATGGGTTACAAACACCCATTGACTCTAAAACGTCACAAGCCCCCTTTGATTCTATGTCACAAACTCCCATTGACTCTGAGAGGCACAAACGGCCTTAAACTCTAGGTCGAGGGGTCATAAACTCCGCTTGACTCTGGATTCAAAATGTCAAAAACCCCATAAACTAGGTACAATCAGAGCCTCAATAACTATGTTTTGGAGACCATTTTTTCCACGATTCTACCCACTGGGCCGCCGCCGCAGGCAAAGTCATCCACGGGATCTACCTGCCCAGTGCAGCATCAGCTCAGGAGGATATCGGTGAGTCATTCCAGCTGCAGCAGCGAAAATCCTCTTTAACTCCAGGTTGAAAGGGTCACAAACCACCATCACCAAGGCTTCACAAACCCTCTTAGACCCTGGGTCCCTTGACTCTGGATTCAAAACGTCAGAAACCTCATAAACTAGGTCCAGGAGATCAGAGCCTTAATAACTATGTTTTGGAGACCATTTTCTCCATGATTCTATATTCAGGGGGTATGATTCCCTATACGGGTCGACCATTGAGGGTTAGATAAGCTCTGAGCGGGCGCGGGCCGAGTTGCTAGACCAATCGGCAGAACTGTCCGCCATTCCTGCGGCCTTGTGGGAGAAGAGGCGCCTTCTGGGCCGCCGCCGCGGGGAAGGTCTTCCACGGGATCTACCTGCCCAGTGCCGCCTCAGCTCAGGAGGATGTTGGCGAGTCATTCCAGCTGCAGCAGTGATAAATCCCCGCTGATTCTTGGTCCGTGGAGTCGCAAACCCTTGTTGACTCCAAGGGATCACAAGTTCCGTTTGACTTCCGAAAGAAAGAATCAGACATGTGAAAGAGCCCTTGAGGCCTACTTACAGAAATAAATTATTTCATTTCATTTCATTTCACTCTAATAGGTCACGAGCCCCATTTGGCTCTGCGTTAAAGGGGTCACAAATTTTCATTGACTCCTAGAGGCACAAACTCCCTTTTACTCTAGAAGGTCACAAGCCCCTATTGGCTCTTGTGTTAAAGAGGTCACAAACCCCTATTGATACCGAGAGGCAGAACCCCCCTTAAAGTCTGGGTTGAGGGGACATACTCTCTTAACCCAAGATTCTAAATCTCAAAAAACCCTAAACTAGGTCCAGGGGATGATATTAATAATTGGTAATTATTACAGTTTTTTTCTGTTCAGTAACTTCGAAGATAATATGGGGGAATAGTATTTTTTTTTACTTTTTTCATTCTAATTCAAAAAGTATATGATTTTAAAAAAAGGTTTTGGAATCTACAAATCAAGCACTTTCGTTTAATACCCTACTTGATACAATAGCACTACTTACATTTTTGACCTCCCATTTTGGCCCCCTTTATAAAAAAAAGTAAAAAAGTTATATTTTTTTATATCTAGTAAGCTCTTTTAAAACTATTCCGAATTTCAAATCGATAGCAGCATTAGTCCCCGAGATATCTGACAGACAGAGTCGCACCATAAGGGTTCCTTTTGTACCATTTTGGTACGTAACCTTAAAAAAGATACTGGGCCCCTTGACTTGAGTTTTCACAAGATATGTTTCTAGGCGTGTATCTGGTCAGAGGACAGAACGCCCCTCGACAAGCCCACGCCTTGAGCAAGCCACAAGACGAGAAACCAAGCCAAGACCTTCCTAAAGATAGCGACGGTCGTGAGTTTCCTATTCCTTCCCTTTTTCCCTATCTATCAGTAATCTAGTAGTTCAGAATGGAGCAGAGTGGGTTCAGAGATTCCTCTACACCAGTGGTTCCTAACCTTTATTACGACATCACCACACGCCCCATCGACATTTGTATTGTTACCCCTAAAAATAACTAACACAGGACAGTATAGGGAACGTGCACGAACTATAGATGGCAGCACTAAACGAAAAAAGAGACACGGGCGGAAAATAAATATTTTTACTAAAAAAAAACCCGACCGCGGTGCACTTTAAAAGTGCATAAAATCCGCCATTTTGTTTATTTTAACGAACTTCACATACCCAGTGACACTCGCACCATCAAGACGAATCCAATGATGTATCATTTATCAAAATCGGTTGTGCCGTTGAGTAGTTACGAGCGGACACAGGAACGGACATACATACATACAGGTCAAACACATTACCCTCCTTTGGGCTTCGCCGCAGTCGGGTAATAAAGGATACTATCGCTCCTGTCAAATCAAGCTGTCAATGTCAATATAGAGTTATTTGTAAGTATTATAATATGAAATGTAATATGGACATTGTCTGAAATAAAGAAATTATATATATATATATAATATGTCAGTGTCAATGTCAAAAATAGTAATTAGTAGCTACACTGACGTTAATCGTCCTTCAACGCGATAAATTAACGTTATTAACGGCGTTTTCGTCAATGTGGTCCCAGCATGAGAGGCTATATGATTTAGATTGGCGGCACCAGTTGGCAGAACGTTCGTCGTGCACGTTCCCTATAAGAAACCACTCAAAGAACACGACTTGATATTTGTGCGTATTACCCCTGAGTAAACTTCATTTTACCCCTAAAGGGGTAATGACCCCTTAAGGGGTAATCATTGCTCTATACGTAACCCTGAATTGGACATATACTAGAAGTGGCTCACTCCGGAATTCCGGCGCGGAGGGGCTTAGCCAGCGACCAGAAAGAGCACGCGTTATGCGATAGAGAGAGACGGCCGGATGCGGCGCGTTCCGTCTGGTGGTCGGACCCGAACGTCGGTATTGTTAGAAAGAGAAACTTCTGTACGTAACGTAGTACACTTATTCGGTGGTTATGCCAAATAGAGAGAAGAATCTGGTAGTCGTATTTAAGTATCTTTTGATCTTGAGTACCTTATACAGGTTATTCCTAAAAACCAACGTACATACGAAAAGGGCTGATAGACCAGCTAATAAGATACCAGATTAAGTAAATTTGACCTCATTAAAAATCTTAGTTTTCGAGATATTGACGTTTTTGCAAAACTCGTTCTAAGTGGATACCCTGACTCGGTGTTTTGAGTGTCATGGTTAAAATATCAAGTATTTTTCAAACCTGTTTTTTGATACGGGTAGCCAAATAACTATGCTATTGAACGTAATTTCTATTTTCGTCAATATCTTCATGCAGTGGCCACAGTAGAATAACAGAAAATATTTGTCTGTTTTTTTTTTGCAAATTTCACCTCTGCTTTCGAACGCATTTATTGTAGCTTCTAAAATGGTATAAAATTTACGAAAGACTTTTCGTATGTACGTTGATTTTAAGGACACCTGTATATCCATATACAGGGTGATTTCGGGGTCGTGATCCCAACCATTTTTTTCTGACTCAGTAAATGATTGCGATGTTACCTGTATTTATTTTAATTGAAACAAAGATGATTCGTTATTTACGTATTTTTATTTAAAAATTATTATTGACTCAAAATCACCCTACTTTTAATGTTACACCTTTTTAGAAAACAGACTCTCTGATAGAAGTCCATGCACTTGACATAAGTTTTCTTGGGAAATAGTAGGGTGACCATGATCTCGAATTACCGCAGTTTTTTTTGCTGACTAAAATAAGTCGCTGGTGTACTGTTAGTCCTAACCTATCGTGATCCTTAGGAGAAAGTAAGTTAAATGCTTCTTTCTTGCTCCACGACCCCGTAATCACCCTGTATAATAACTGATGATGGTTACAAAATAGTTCTAACTCCTCCCATAACTCCTCTCCTCCAACTCCTGTCCAGACAAAGTGGTGACCAAACGGATCAAGTATAAGCACCCAAGCGACTCCGCGCCCACTCCACCCGGATCCGGGATCTGGATCGACCCTTACGACATTGACGCCAGTGAGATTATGTATATGTAGTCTAGCAGTAGTGTGGCGTCCAAAGAACTCGATTCCTACCGGCTTGCCTAATATCAGGCATTTGAGCACTTTATTCTACAGCTCTTAAGGAAAATGTACACTAAATCTGCATCAGCTTGCCCAAGGCTTTCACGCCACGCTAATGTAGTCTAGTAACATTTCGAACTCGAGAACATTACGTGTTCTTAATAAATTTTGCCTTTCAATCAAAACTAATCTCCAGATTAGTTTTATATTTCTTAGTATTTGTTCTGTAAAATGTATAGTTTGTTATGTTGATAGATATTGGAGGTTCTTTTGGAAAAATTTTGCTCCTCGATTCTAGAAGTATATTTGGTAAAAGGGCGAGGGACGTAAATATGCGATCGAGGGCTTTCTTTATTACCTCCCGTGTTTCCACGCTGCGCGTACGGAAAAAGCCGCTTTCTGACCAAGTGTAGACATAAAATGATGTACACAACACGGGATACCTCCCGTGTATTACCGTGTATCCCGGGGTATTACCATAAAGAATGCCTTCGATCGCATATTTACGTCTCTCGCTTGCAGCTCGGGCCGCAAACATCTGCGATCTCGGCCTTTCTTTGTATCACCACCCTAGTTGTGAAATGTACTATTTTCTACTCCTGTACTGTTATCTGTCTTTTACTTGGTCACGAACACTAATATAAGAACATATATGTGACGTCCTACGTGAAAAGGTACCTTATGAGGGTTTCTAGTAACGGAGATATGAACGGTTTTGTGAAATCCTTCAAAATCATCATTTTTTTCTTTTATGCAAAATTGAAAAATATAGGAATAGACGTGTATTTGTAGCTTGGTTTCACTGCTGTACGTTAATTTTTTCTATATAAAAATTGGGTTCAAAGTTTAGTAGAAAAGGTACCTTATGGCGGATCACATACAAAAATGATAAAGCTGTTGATAAAATTAATTAATAAAATTTACTAGCAATTTTGCTTATTTCTTTTTTATACCACGACGGTGGCAAACAAGCATGCGGCCTGCATAATGGTAAGCAAAAATTTTCGAAATGATCCTAGAAAGCTGAAAATTTGGAAGGAAACTGGCACTGGGTGCCACAGATTCGGAATTGAAAAAAAAATAAAAATAAATACATTTATATGTCGTTTTTTTTTAAATTTTTAACTATGAAACATTTTTTTAAAACAGATAAAAAAGTGTTTTTGACGAATCGTATAACTTTTTGACAATTTTTAGAAAGACCTTGTTTTTTTTAAAAAAATTGACAAAAATAAAAAAAAAACACTGGCGATTGCCCATCATTTTTGACCATTTTAGAAAAAGTTTTTTAATTTTTTCTTTCAACAAAACTTACAAAAATAGACTTTTTTTGCGGTTTCTATAATTTTTTACCACTTTGTCATGTTTCCCTTTCAACCTTTTTAGAAAAAGTCTTAAAAACATTTGTTTTTAAACATAAAAACGTGTTTTTGGCGAATCGTGAAACTTTTTGACCATTATAGAAAAACCTTGTTTTTTTCTGAAAAAAATTACAAAAATAAAAAAAACACTTTTTGGCGAATGCCTATCATTTTTGACCATTTTAGAAAAAGGTTTTTATTCATTTTTTTATTTTACGAAAAAAGACATTTTTTGGCGGTTTCTATAATTTTTGACCACTTAAGAAAAATAATCTTTTTAATTTAAAACACGCTAAAATCCACGACGAACACTTCTCACAACTATTCGAACGAAAAGGTAAGCAAATACTGCTCATGCCGGCCGGCTGAGACTCCGAGCGGCCAGAAAGACCGAGAGAGAACGATACGTAAAGTGTTGGTGAGAGTAGGACAGATGCGTGGCGGTACTGGCGGTGTAGCCAAAATAATACCACGGCACGGCGGTATGAAGGACAAAAACTGAGCAAGTTACGACAAGTATTTCTAACATTTTTAAATTACACCGCCATGAAGTACCTTTTGTACTAAACTGTAGAAGCATATTATTCAGCCTTTAATTCGCCTATAACAAAAATAAAGATAGGCAAAGACGTGTCGTAACATATAATTTACTAAATGGAAATACATAATAAAAAAAACACAATTTTTACACAACATTGAATATCTCCGTAACTAGAAACCCTCATAAGGTACCTTTTCACGTAAGACGTCACATTTGAGAATTACTCTTAATTGGTCAAGATTTGAAGTAAATTTCTAATAACCTTTTTTCTTCAGTTTTCTGTCTTAATACAAGATTTGTCAATAAATAATGTTAATATCGTGCCATACTGTAATTATCAATATTTTTTGCTTATGGCCCGCCATAAGGTACCTTTTCTCAAATGTATGGGAATAATTTGTGATTTTTACGTAACTTCAATCGTTTATAAATAAAAAAATACGACTTGTAGAATAATAATGACACTTTTGAGATACTTGTGTAGACTGATTAAATATAATTTAGAACTCATTATACGAAAATTGTGAATATTATAGGAATGATGAAACATATAATAAAAATGACATTTTAATTAAAATAAAAATATTTCGTTAACAATGTGATTTTATTTCTATCCCAAAATGTGCAGTCTAATATCTCTAACTATATACAATGGTTCAGATTACAATATGTTAAAGAACAGGCCGAATTTTTTTTTTTTTTAATTTCGTTCTCAGAAGCGACTTGCTCTAATCAAAGGCTGATTTTTCACGACCTGGAAGTCACATTAAAAAAACCATTACTGATTTCCAAAGAAAAATACCTTGAGATACATAATCAATCATCATCTCCATAACTTCCAACGGGAACATACTTAAAATTAGTTTCAAACTTCTTTTGACGATTTCTCAAAAGTGCAATTTTAGCATGTGCAGGTTTGATGTTTTTTTAAAAAAAAGTATGGGACTTAGGGTCGTGATTCTTTTTGTATTAGATAGCTTATTTAACACAGATTTAGGATCTGTGCTTAACTCAATACCAACCATAAGGTACCTTTTCCCGTGGAACGTCACATATAATATGAGTTCAGAGAAGTCTATACTCTATTCCCCATAACAGCACTAGTGTCGTTATAGCCACTTTACGTTATTGCTAACAACCACAGACTTCTAAATCTAGGTTAAACTGAGGTCAAGGATTAAGCGCTCAATTTTAACTTTACGGTAAAAATGCACAACTACCAACTTAACAAACAATTAAAATCCTACGGCTTTTAAGAAAAACAAAACTTTCTGAACTAAATTCATTGATGCCAACATAAAAACAAAAGTATTTTTAATATATTCACTGCGTGTCAACTTCATTTAAAAAATAAAAAGTTTACCATAGACACATACTGACAGTCATACGTCATATTTGCCTTCTTTGCAGGTTATGCCTTGTTTGTATTTTATAATTTTAAAACCTGTCGTAGAAAAAGTATTGTATGCAACGTTGTATAATTAAGTCAAAAAACGCTCATTGCGTCTCTATTTGCGATACTCGCCGCATTCGCGGCTCGTATCGCAACTCACGCAATTCGCATTTTTTGAACCTTCTTATACAACTGTTGCATAAAATACTATTACGCCACACCTGACCATAAAGTGGCAATAACCGCCCACTACGCGTGCGGAAAATCCCACTTCATGACTGGGGGGAGACGTAACATGTTGTTCTTACCGCGGGCGGGATTTGAGGCTTTCTTTATTAAAAGAAAGCCTCAGATCGCATATTTATCGCCCTTGCCTTCGGCTCGGGCGTCAAATACCTGCGATCTGAGACATTCTCTGTTTTACCACCGTAAGGAATGTACTATACCGGGTGTGGCCTGTAATACGAGCAAAAAATTAAATCGTAGGTTCTACTCCTCAAACTAGACAACTTTTATTCAGCGACTTTTAAAAATAACTTGTGGTTTGATTTTTAGCACACTTTAAAGTTTATCCAAACACGCAATGTATTGCGAAATTGATTACGTCTGTAGGGTGACAAGATTGACAAGCAATGTCAATTGGACGGATTTTGATGTACATTGAAAATACTAATTACTTTGTATGAAAAAGAGACAATCTAAGGACTACATATTTTTAAAAAGTGGTGGAACAAAAGTTTTATTATTTGAGGAATAGAATCTACGGTTTAATTTTTTGCTCGTATTACAGGCCACACCCAGTATAGTCACTACTTTGAAGAAAACTGGTATCTAAAAACGTCGTAGAGAAAAACGTCAAACTTAGGCGAAGAGCACACTGAAATCGGCCGTCGCCGCGATTTTTTCCGTGTAGCTGCGCATAGTAGTTGCGATTCGCGGCGACTCGCAGCGAGTCGCGGCGATTCGCTGGGAGTCGCCGCGATTTACGCGCCAGTGTGCGCCACCCCGCGATTTTTCTATACAAATCGATGATTCTACATACAAAGTTGAAACTCGCTGAGTCGCGTGTCGCCGCGATTCGCGCTGCAGTCAGTATCAGATACGAGTTTTTTTACCCGACTGCGGCGAAGCCCAAAGGAGGGTTATGTGTTTGATCTGTATGTATGTCCGTTCCTGTGTCCGCTCGTAACTACTCAACGGCACATCCGATTTTGATAAATGATACATCATTAGATTCGTCTTGATGGTGTGAGTGTCACTGGGTATGAAGTTCGTTAAAATAAACAAAATGGCGGATTTTATGCAGTTTCAAAGTGCACCGTGGTCGGGTTTTTTTTTAGTAAAAATGTGGTTATTTCAAAGTAGTGACGATATTCTTATTCCACAGACAAATTCAACACATCCGTCGACATAAAACTCCGAGACTGGGCGGAAGCGGAGCTCCCGGTCCAATCCATCCAAGCGGGGCTCGAAGCGCTCAAGGAGGAGTTTGAGGAGGTCATGGCTAAAGGGGGCGAGGGGGACCCGGTGTTCGATGCGTTGAGGAAAGAGGCCGTCGAACAAGCGCTCATGAGGCATCGATGGGAGGACCGCGCCCAGGATGTGAGTACAATTGGCTACTTGACAACTTTTTTCTGTGATATGTTATAGAAACACCTTTCAATAAGGTTGGTATTATGCTGAGGTGGGACCTTTTTGTGGCAGCGAGTTTTTTTTTGTTTGTTTTCTTGTTTATTATTTCTTTTTTTTGTAACTTTTTGCTGTCATAAATAAATGTATTTTCTTTCTCTCTTTCTTTCTTTCAATAATAGAAATATTAGTGTAATTGTAAAAATAGTAGTTAAAAAACCACCTCAATATCATAAAAACTCACCGAGATAACTTTTGAATGCAGTTCTTTTCCTTTTTAAAAATAAAAGAATGCTTCCTTTAAGTAAAATTAGCTAACTTAAGGATTTAAGGCGGTTTCCCTCCAGGGCCCATCAAATATTTCCACCCTGTATGTCTGCGGGGAGAGAGGACACCAGTGGCGTGGTGTCAAATATATTCTTAGTAAAGCCGGAGCAGATTTGGATTACTTTTTGTTCAGGAGAAGTGGATACTCCGGTCATATGATTTATAAAATAGGCAAGCCGGTAGGAATCGGGTTCTATGGACGCCACGCCACTGGGGAACACACAAGGTAGTCTCCAATAATATCTGGAAAGGGCTATAAGTGGGATGACTGGATGGAAAGAATAAGTAGTAGAGTAATTCGTTTGGGGGGGGGGGGGGGGGGGCATGCAATCCAAACAAACGGGGCTCGAAGCGCTTAAAGAGGAGTTTGAGGAGGTCATGGCTAAAGGGGGCGAGGGGGACCCGGTGTTCGATGCGTTGAGGAAAGAGGCCGTCGAACAGGCGCTCATGAGGCATCGGTGGGAGGACCGCGCCCAGGATGTGAGTACATTAGCTATCCATCTACTTTATGGCCAGGTGTGGCATATTAGTAGTTTTAAGTTTAATGTAATGTATTAATGAAATCTCATGTATTAACGCCATATTATTGTAATACTTATAAAGAGTGTTTGAAAAAAGAAACTGGCGAGTTTCTTCCGTCGCTTCTTCTCACCAGAAGGTCACTACCCGAAGCGCCAAAAGAAAATCAGACATGTAAAAGAGCCCTTGAGGCCTACTTGCAGAAATAAACATTTTTAATTTTTAATAATTTCGTTATAGGTACTCAGAGTTCTACAGTTAAACGCGTTGCAAGACCGCTGCGTGGGCACTAGAAGTGACTGGGACGGCGCTGTGGCGTTGATGGAACAAGCGTTACGGGACAAACTCAATGAGACTAATAAGGAACTCACTGCCCTCACAGGTAATAAATACATTTCCAGTAGGGATGTAACGATACATCATTTTGACGATACGATACCGATACCGATTATTGTAGTAAATAATCGGCGATACCGATACCGATATCTTAGCTAAATAATGAAGTATGAACTTCAGATATTTGTATGTCCTTATTATACCTAAAACTTGGCTATATTTAACAGAGAGTCAACCTTGAAAGTGTAAAGTAAGAATAAATAAATTGTCAAGTCAAAATTAATTAATTTTAATATGAACCAAAGATTTAATTAACATAGTAATTATTAGAGACCGGATTTGAAGTAGCGATCTCAATATTAATATGGATATGACTGGTATAATTTATAATTTTTTCTAACACACAAAAATAATGTAACGTATCAGAACTAAAAATTAAAAACCTTTTTGGAAGCTTTTGTAAATATTGGGTAATAATTATGGTGATAAATTATAATAAATAAAAACATCGTTTGTTAATTTTTGAAATAGTTTATTTTTTATCGGGTTTCTAGGATGACAGACGGACAGACAGACAGACAGAGTCGCATCATAAGGGTTCTTTGTTTACCATTTTGGTGCGGAACCCTAAAAATCGTCTACATATATGTTACAGGTCCAGGCTTCAAAGACCGCTGGCTCTACTGGCAGAGCAGCACCGACGAACAGAACAGACGGGCCGAGGTCCGAGCCGAGTTGGATCGACTCGGCTCGGCTCGGCCTAATCTGGCTTATGATGAACTCGTAGCTGTTCGAGATAACCTTAGAAGAAGGGGTGTTGAAGTCGACAACGACTACATTAGAGAAACCTGGAAGCCAGTGTATTTAAAGTAAGTATTTTTAACGTAGAATTTAGCTTTATGTGAACCGTATAGACCTCGCTACGCTTTAAATTCAACCCTAGAAACCCTCGCTACGCTCTAGGGCCATATCTAGAAACCAGCGCTACGCTCTAGATTCAACTCTAGAAACCCTCGGTACGCTCTAGAATGAACTAGTAATCCTAGCTAAGTTCTAGGTTCAATCCTTAAAACCAGCACTAAGCTCTAGAAACCCTTGTTACGCTTTAGTTTCAAACCTAAAAACTAACACTACGCTTTAGGTTCAACGCCTTCAGGGAAAAATAAAAAATAATAACGAAATAACATTGAAAATATTATCACAACTAAAATACAAATTACATCTCAATAAAATACACCCCGCTCTTCACAGATATAATTAAGTTGTAGTTAGTTACATCTTAGTTGTTTTTGTTAAATAGGTAACATTAATTTGTCAAAAGAAGAACGGGGTCTCCTGGTACAGTACTTGGAGACTCCAACCTTTGCAATGTAGGATATAAAAATCCTGAATTTATAACACAAATAAAATAAGGAGCACCCTAGTGTACATATTTCACATAGAAATTACCCAAGACCCTGGAATAAATCGCTTAGTTGTAACTAGATCGCATTGACCCAGATATTTATTTCAGTACATATGTAGGACCCATTTTGTAATAAAGGGAAGAATTATTGCCAAGGACCAAGATTAAATAATCCTCTTGCTGTTGCTGCTTTTCCGCATGTTGCTATATATATATTTCTTAATAAAACCTTTTTTCGACCTCTGCAAACTTAGTGTGGCGCAATCTGTTTTACGCTGTTAACCTTATTAATGTGAAAACATTTTTTTTTTAGAAATTTCCTCGAACGAGCACAAACGAGAGCGAGGGACTGCAAAAAGAGCTTTTACCTGTACAGCCAACAGAACGGCAATGGCGTAAGTACATTTAAAATGTATTGGTTTCGGTACGGAAGATTTATCGGGAATAATGTAAACGTGCACATTGTAGAGTCCGACCGAAATTTCGGTTTCGGCCTAGTTTCGGCCAAAAAACATGTTTCCGCTAAGTTTCGTACAGTATTTATTTCAAAAACACAGATAATTTATTTGAAAGACTAAATGATTAATTTTTTATTTAAAAATGAAGACTGACTGTATTTTTTTTTCTTACGAAAACGCCCTTATATGGTTTCGGTTCTGGTTTCGGCCGAAACTGAGATCAAAGCTGAAATTCGGTATCGGTTTCGGCCCTGAAAACTAGTTTCAGTCGGACACTAGCACATTGTATGATTATACAAATTGCCAATGTCCATTGCTCTTGACTTCAAAATATGAAATTAAATCATTTGTAAATATCCATACATCCAAACCGCTTATCATGTCCCGCACGTTTGGTTTTAGCCGCAAAGGACGAACGCGGTAAGTATATTTTGTAAATTGAGTAGGTTGTGCGTGAGCGTTTTCCAAAAAGAATACCGATGTAGCTACTCTCTCAAAATATGGACTTTTGAGGATTTTCTGGCTCAGAATCGTTAGTACTTTCGAACCTTATACGTAAAAAAAGTGTCCCAAAATTTGTACGGATTTTTTTCCCACTACGTCACGTTCAGTATAAAATAGTGACGTAATGGAAAAATAAATATGGGACTTATTTTTACGTATAAAGTTCTAAGGTAATAACGATTCTGAGCCAGAAAAACCTCAAAAGTCCATATTTTGAGAAATAAGCTACCCCGGTATTTTTTTGGAAAACGCTCGAGTGTGTTAGTAGTGTCGTTTACGTAACGTTTCCATGGTTTGATCCTTTTCATCACGGTTTACTTTTGGAATGTCGACAAACGTATCATCGACATATCATTTCATCGAAATATCACCAGGGTAAATTACACCACATTTTATGTTACATATACACCGGCCCGAATAACCCGACCAATTTTAATCACGTATTCCTGATGGTATTACAAGTAAATAACGTTATATGAATATGGGTCGAATTTTGTCATTTTACATACATTAATAGTCTTATGGAACAAAATAAATCAGTAAATTCAGCCCCTCGTTATGAACATTGGGGAAAAAGTTATCAAAAAGGAAAAAAAAACTAAAATGGAAACAAAAGGTCAATTTTTTGGCCTCATAGTTCGCTTACCATTAAATACTGCGAAGGTTAATTCCTGTTTAGTTAAAGGATTAAAAAAAATTGTAAAAGTATTTTAGTCACATTTATTAGGGCTTGTTACACACTTGGGAGTTTTCGTTGAGCGTTTTTCGACTATTCGCTGGGTGCGCGGTGACAGCCCCAACTAGCGGTTACAAATACCGCGGACTTTTTTTTTGTGTTTTGTGGCTTTTGCTGCAAGGCACTTTGCCAACTAAAAACGTAAATTTCGCTAGTAAAAAGTGACAGCTGGTCTGCTGAAAGTTCCTTTTTTGGCCATGACGCGCGCTGCGATAGATTATGTTACCCCCACCTAGTACTTTGCACCTAGCGAATACATCACATAACATTTTTTACTCCTAATAGTTGTTAGAATCTATAGTTAAAGTTGATCGGGTTATACCGGCCCACGGTGTATAGATACAAGAAATCAAAGTACATAGAAAAATTAAATGGCACTCACCTGTGGTCCAGATCGGGAATCGAACCCTCTGGATTTCCGGCCCAGCGCCTTAACCACTTGGCCACCGGAGCACCCAGCAAGTGCCCTCATTTTTGCCATCTACTTTGAATTTTGTATCATTCTGGTTTAACAGATTTTTTAACCTGAAACCTGTTTTTCTATGTAGGTACTTTGATTTCTTGTATGGGTGGAAAAAAATGTATGGGCCCTGGAGGGGAACTACCTTAAATTCTTTAGTTAGCTCATTTTACTGAAAGGAAACATTCCTTTATTTTTAAAAAGATACAAAACTGCATTCATAGATTTTTTTAATTTTCTTGGCATTTGTATTGGAATTGATGGTAAAATGAAATTAATGATAGATTTCACGATCTTTTGTACTTGTAAGACCAAATGTTTATTAGAGAGATTTTATCCTGGCCAATAGTCCTATCGATTAGTAGAATAAAATACTGAGTGCTTATTTTTTGAATTTTTATCTGGTTCGATTCCCGGGTGAGACAAGCTAATTTTAGAAAATCCTTTAATGCAGTTTTGTTCCTTTTTAAAAATAAAGGAATGTTTCCTTTCAGTAAAATCTAACTAAAAGATTTAAGGTATTTCCCCTCCCGGGCCCATAGATTTTTCTACCCTGTATATATGTCGCCGCCAACTAGCTTAATTAGCCATTTAGTTAACTGCCTAGCCTTAAATTTTAGGTTAGGTTTGTTAGCTTGTGTCCCTCAGAGC
This sequence comes from Eudemis profundana, assembly GCA_947034925.1. Classification (NCBI taxonomy): domain Eukaryota; kingdom Metazoa; phylum Arthropoda; class Insecta; order Lepidoptera; family Tortricidae; genus Eudemis; species Eudemis profundana. The sequence goes on along the minus strand of OX344816.1, from coordinate 15,760,806 downwards.
AGAAATAGAAGCCCCGCGCGCCGCGTAGCGGGGCTTCGTCGACCTGCTGGCGGGTCATAATTTAGTGAAAATGCTAGGCATTTAACCAAATGGCTGATTAAACCAATTGGCTGCGAAATATATATGTAAATTTTCCCTTTTACAAAAAATAGTAATCCACGTCCCAACGTTGCAGAAAGAGTGCTGCGAAGTAGTGATGTTCTGGCGCGTGCAGCAGACTCTCCGCACCACGGCCAACGCGTTACGTCAGCAGCTTGGGAACAGGGAGGCTGCGAGGCTGGACCGCGAACTGAGAGAAGTTCTCGACGAAGTAAGAGTACAGACTCTTTGATAAGTATTAATAATTACCGCTCGACAGTTCCAACGCACACACGAGGCGTTCTAATTATTGCGTTCTATTTAATCCATGTCTTTGTACGTGCAATATGTCGCTAGAAAGTTCATTCGGAGAAAAAGAATTGCTTTTGTAGAGCCTAGAAACTTATAAAAACAGAAGAAAATATTCGGTGCACCCAATTAACACAACACGACCAGAACAAGGTGGATTCAGTATTGTTCATTATTATGTATGAATACAGTAGTATTCAGTAATTACTTGGATTTTTTTTTAGTGTACTTGACTTAAATCATATAATAATCTTCTCCAACAAATTCAATCAGTTTTTCTATATTTGCAACTTCAGACATCGTGGTGAACGCAGCGTTTTCTGTCTCGGCGGCAAAAGAACTCCAGAACGCGGCGTTCCGCTTTGACCGCCGCGGTCTGACTAGAGATGTGCCATTCTCGGAAACGTTCTCCGTTTTGTATGGAGAGAGAACGTTCTCGAGAACATTTCCCATACCAAACTGAGAACGTTTCCGAGAATTCTCGAGAACGGCACAACTCTAGGTCTGACCGCCTGCTGTGTGCATTATCGTAAGGGACTCTACTAGGGACTACATTCGAAAGGACGCAGAACTCTGAACGCGGAACTCGGAACGCGTAACTCGGAACGCGTAACGCGGAACTCGGAACGCGGTACTCGGAACGCGGAACTAAGAACTCAGAACGCGGAACTCGGAACGCGGAACTCGGAACGGGGAACTCGGAACGTGGAACTCGGAACGCGGCACTCGGAACGCGGAACGCGGTACTCGGAACGCGGAACGCGGCACTCGGAACGCGGAACTCGGAACGCGGTACTCGGAACGCGGAACTCGGAACGCGGAACGCGGTACTCGGAACGCGGAACTCGGAACGCGGAACGCGGTACTCGGAACGCGGATATCGGATCGCCAGACCGCGCTCTGTCTGCGCGTACCCTACAGGTCGATTCACGAGAGCTGGCGCGGATTTAATATAAAATAAGCACTGGCTGCATACAAAATCCGAGCCAGCTCTTGTGAATCGACCTGTACCAATTATTAATATCATCTTAAATATTACAGGAAAAATATAACGGTTTTCCTAAATTGCACCGTTTTTTAGAAATTTGCAAAAATCGTAACGCATAGGTACTTATTTGCTCCAACTAAGCTAACCGCCATACAGTTTTTCTTGAACTATTTACGTATCTACTTACGAGTTTCTACGGAACCCTCGGTGCGCGAGCCCGACTCGCACTTAACCGGTTTTTTTTTAATATTTATTTGTGGTATTATTGACTCTTCATAAAGATATTTTAATTCCATTTTAATCCCAACAGATGGCGGCTGATCCGGAACTAAAGAAGAAACTGTTGTCCGGCAGAAGAGTAGAATTAGCAGAAGAATTGAGTAAGTTACTTTTCTATTATGTCCGATTTCATTACATTTATATGACAGCCATACATTTTCACTGTCATTAATTGATTGATTACCATTTTCACGACTAACAACCCGCCTCGCTCGCCCCTCGTTTGGCTCTTAACTTTTGCTCAGGTGCCGGCCGATTTGCGTGGCACATTATTGTGTCCGTCAAGAAAGATATTCAGAATCTGATGCAGCCAATAAATAGTACCCAAATAGTACCGACGAAATACCTACGTGAAAAAAAATAGTACCCTTAAATTTTCCGAAATATTAGGCCTGTTCACGGTGTACGCTACCGGGCGTCAAGCTGGCGTACACCGCTTGTATCTCTGGAACGGCTTTGTTTTTGGAAACGCTTTATATGTCAAAAAATAATACCCAAGTAGAACCCTAGGGCCCTAAAAGTTAAATTCTCTAGCTATCGTAAAAGCCGAGATATTCCATGACTTAATGGTGTATAAAATTTCACACCGTCAAGCTGGCGTACCCAGAAATTTCACATAGAAAGACTTCGAATTCCGAAATCACGCTGTTCACTATATCTCGGCTTCTGTTTGCGTGAGTCGCGCGCGCGCTCAACGCAATAGGCTACTTGACAGTGTGAAAAATAATGGAAGAATTATGGATATATGTATTAATTATAAGTATTAAAACCAATTTACGTCAATATTACTAAACATAAATGGATAATTTATTTATAAAACTCGGATGAAAATTGATTATTTTTTATCTGTCGCCATCTTATCGAAAACGGTTTGGATTGGCCGATGACGTCACACCATAGTAAACAGCATCGACAGCATCTGTCAATCCTATTTTTAAAGGTAGAACGTTATGCGATCCTCGTTGACATTTGTTGGTTTACTATCATGTGTCGTCATAGACGCCATATTGTCCCAGAAACCGTTTTGGCGGCTAATTTTAAAAGTGCATTTTTATTTGCTTTTTTCGGAAAAAATACACAAAAGAATTAAAAATTACCACTTTCTGAGTGCTCAATAGACATCATTAAACAATCGGATTGACTTTTCAAAAACCTGTCAAGTAGCCTATTCCTGAAAACAAACTTGTTCATTTATAAAAGTTGTATGTATGTACCAGTAGCGTGGCGTAAAAGATATCCTTGGGCAAGCCGGTGCAGATTTGGCGTACATTTTCCTTAAGAGCTGTAGAATAAGGTGCTCAACTGCCTGATATTAGGCAAGCCGGTAGGAATCGAGTTCTTCGGACGTCACGCTACTGGTATGTACACATTTAGGGCCTATGCACACGGCGTCATTATTTTTAGGGTGTAAAAGCGACAGCGCTACGAAACGCGCGTCAACGGCGCGTTCAACTCGGGGTGGTCCGGCTAGCGACCAGGTTCGACCCCAGGGAACGACACGGCCGACCACCCGGTCCAACAATCGCTATGCCCATGGTTGCGAGTTTGTTAGATTCCAAAAAAGTCGCGTTCAGAAGATGCCGTGCGCATAGGCCCTTATGTTATTGTACTTTATTGCACAAAATAAGGCAAGGTACAGGTGTTTTATTAGAAGAGAAAAGTTGAAAAATTATATGTCTCGGGCAGGATTCGAACCTGCATCTCCTCGGCTATCCGGGCCAAACACAGGCGCCTTACCAACTAGGCTACCGAAACTCTGCCCAAGTCATCGAATTCCTCAACCAGTCCCTTCATTTGTGACGTCATTCTGGGTGACGTATGTAGCACCATCTACCATTGAGTCCTTAGAACCCATATGTATGGCACTGTGGTCTCAACTCGTATTGAGAAATCCACAGTAACGATGTGCTACACCCAAACATGATTTTTTATTAAAGCATTAACGACTGCCAACGAATTCTAAATATTTTATTAGAAGGATAGCCGAGGAGATGCAGGTTCGAATCCTGCCCGAGACATATAATTTTTCAACTTTTCTCTTCTAATAAAATATTTAGAATTCGTTGGCAGTCGTTAATGCTTTAATAAAAAATCAAGGTACAGGTGGTTATTAACCAAAAGTATTTTTCGTGGTTCTTAAATTTGTTTCACTTTTTTCCAGAACGCGTCCGGCAGGTCCAAGAGCGTTTAGAAGAGTTCATAGAAGCTCTCAACAAAGAAAAATAAATGTATATTGTAGCGGGGAGTTCATTCATAGTGTTACAGTCTAAAAAAATGCTATGAAAACTAGTTGGCGTTAATATGCGATCGCCATACATTTATGTGAAAATAAAGACCTTATAGCTTGGCAACTTCGTTGGTGACACTCACATGTGTGCGTTTTGTTATGTGCAGCCGTAACTACTCACACTAGTTACCGCCAACACGAACTGGGATCTTCGGAGGCTGCTCCCGTCGGTCGTCGTTCGTGTTGGCGGTAACTTGTGTAAGTAGTTACGGCTGCACATAACAAAAAGCACACATGTGAGTGTCACCAACGCAGTTGCCAAGCTATAGTGAAAGGTGTAATCACATCTTTGACACATTTATTTATTTGAATCATTACATATTTATAAATGGCGGATTTAAAGGCATTTTCTGCCAGTCAATCATTAGGTCAAAGAGCCATTAAATACATTATGTCAAAGGGACAGTTACAAATGTATTACTTAACATTATATACGTTAAATAATATTAAAATAAATTCTAGGCAGAATGGAACGTCTCACTTGGAATAGTCCCTACGAAGTATGGAGTATAGAGTTTAGAACAGTGGTTCCGAACCTTGGGGTAATTACCCCTTTAGGGGTAAAATTAAGTTTTCTCAGGGGTAATATTCATATTATGTCGTTTTTCCTTGAGTGTTTTCATATACTTGTCTGTATTACCTATTTTTTGGAGAGGTACAGTCGCCATCAGATATATCTGAGCTGTCAGTGTACTCATAACACGGCTCTAATGCTATGAAAATAGAGCCGTGTTCAGATATTTATGAGTACACTGACAGCTCAGATATATCTGATGGCGACTGTAATGATACAAATCCAGAAGGGGCCTGTGGGTGATGTGGCAATAAAGGTTAGGAACCAATGGTTTAGAAGAATCGTCAGAGTGGTGCTACTATTGCAAATAGTTATGCTATATTGCCGATTAATACCATACTTTAGTCACCAATGATCTTAACCCTTTGACCGCCACAGACGGCCACAGCCGTCAACGGAAAATCGTGACTGTCACGCCAATGACGTTCACTTTTTTTTAAATAAAAACCTATTGAAAAACAGCCCATTTTTATGTTGGCATTATTTTTTTTAACCATCTTTGTTTTACATATGTGTACATCGTTTTATGTTTACATTTGCAATTTATGGTCAGGTGTGGCATACTAGTACATTACACAACTAGGGTGGTAATACAAAGAAAGCCCGAGATCGCAGATGTTTACGGCCCGAGCTGCAAGCGAGGGACGTAAATATGCGATCGAGGGTTTTCTTTATTACCTCCCGTGTTGTTTACATCGTTTTATGTCTACACTTGGCGAGAAAGCGGCTTTTTCCGTACGCGCAGCGTGCGGAAAAAGCCACTTTATGGCCAGGTGTGGCATGAAGTTCAATTTCGATTTTGACAATTATGACATGGCGTCAAATTTTCAACTTTTACATTCGACGCACCGTCGAATATTAACTAATAGTTACTATGTATATGATTACCTCTTCAAAAATCATGAATTTTTAAGTTTGTAAAAAAAGGTGTCGATGAAATCAAAATTCGATTATACTTTTCTCGACAAAACGGCAAACATACTCACATATACATATATTTAACTGTAATGAATGAACTAAGGTATAAATATGTATATTTATATTTAAAGTTACGTGACATAAGTCATATCACTCATATTAACCATGAAGATAAGTGAATGTGTATGTTGATATTACCTTTAACATGTTCACTGTTCCCATACAAAACTGGATGGACTGATCGGAGAATGTCACAAGTCTCAACTGTGCAATCAGTTTGGGGAAGGAAAGCGTTAATTACTAGGTTTTTTAACCCGGGTTCTGAGTCAAAATACCCGGGTTTTACCCGAAACTAAATTAAGTCGGTAATGGGCATTTTTCGAATAATGTTTTATTAAATAATATTAATAAAAAATAATTCACGATTTTTATTCGCAGATGATTTATTCGCGAATAAATGATTCCACGACTTTACAAATGACGGATGATTTATTCGTTAATTTATTCGAATAAATCCAAGATAAATATTTAAGGTACAACACGAATAATGACTTGTTTTTACTGTACTTATATCGGGTCTAACACATCATGTGTTCCTAAAGGCTCAGGCTTCCTAAAGGCAGTTTGAATAATAGAAGTATGTTTTATATACGTAAGGCAAAAATCTTAGTTCGTTCCGTTAGTACAAAAACAGTTCTGTTTAGTTATTATTTTTTCGAGAAAAGTCAATATGGTATTCCAATAAATAATTATTCCTGGCAATTCATTCGCGAATAAATCATCCGCGAATAAATTATTCCACGAATAATTTATTCGAATAAGAATAATCATCCGCCAATTTTATTCGTCATTCGCGAATAATTTGGTTATTCGAATAAATTTTGCCTATCTCTGCCCGGGTTGCATTTCCTAGTAACGACCTGGTTCGCAATCAATGTAGGAAAAAAGCGTCCGAGCATCCGTTGTGGCAATTTTGGGGAGACCTATGTTCAGCAGGACGTCTCTTGAAACGATGGATCTTTCAATGGTGGTTCGGATGTGTATGTATTTGACGTGAATAAAGATAAATCGCACCTCTAGAATGAGAATGACCTAATCCAAAAATTTTGATAGTTTAGTTTCAATCTTAAAACTACTTAAAACGGTTTTAGTTTTAACTCAATTGCTAAAAAATTGAATTAGGCGCTTTCATACTAACGGTGCGAAACATTGCTTGTGGGAAACATACTTCTGTTTAGAAATAATAATCACTTTATTCACAGATTTCTAACTTTTAAAATAAGTATTCTAAGTTACGTAATTTTAAGTTAGACATAAACTGAACTACTAGATTTCGTGATATTTTTTATTTTAAGACAGTGTTTATTGAAGACATCCTTACCATTGATCAATTGATTGATACAATAAACTTTTGCATTTTTTGCCGGGTTTAAACCCGGCCCAAATAAGTTTTTAAAAAATCTGTGAATATAATTCTTATTTCTGAAAAGATGAATGTTTTGTTAAGTTTGAGCATTTCCTATATATCCGGTTCATTTTTTCACCCTGTATTATACTGCACTGTAGCAAAAAAAATGTAACGCTAGTCGGATACATGTAAGAGGCCGAAATATCTCTAAAGTCAAGTTTGTGAACGAAATAGGTAACTCAAAAGTCAAATTGAGACCGAAATAGGTACCTTAAAAGTCAAATATGAGACCGAAATAGGCATCTCAAAAGTAGGAATGGCAGTTATTTTTAGTAAGAAAAAGGTCGAATTTTAACCGAAGGCGAGCTTTTTTCATACGAAAAATATAGCCTAGTTGCATTCCTTACTCAAAAGTCAAATTTGAGACCGTAATAGGTATCTCAAAAGTCAAATTTTGTGCTTCAAATAAGTTATATTTGGTGATATGTATTAGATAACCCGGTCCGAACAGTATTAGAGGATATTGGCGGTTGACACGCCTCTGGTTATATATTGTGTTGCTACTTGCTGTATCATTTCCTTATTTATAACTGCTTGATCTAAGTTATCTCTAATAAAACGTTACACTGATGTTGCGTTTTTATTGATTATTCCCATTAACATTAAATGTAGTTGTTTATATAATGTTATAGTCCTTTAGTCCGTTTTCACAATTGCGGTGTCGCAATTGGCTACTAAAGAAAAATAATTTTCCGCTGTTTCGCAATTAATTACCAAACAAGAATTTATTTGCTGTTTTCGTAATCGAGTATATTTTCTTCGTTCGCAATTAATTACCAATCGCTACAAGCTAAAATTTAAGAATGCGTAAGAATACTCCAGTATGGATCGCACTCACACAGACGCGTGATCGCGAGTGTGTGAATACGTGTAGCGCGCTCGTAAACGGCCAAAAAGAATAGGATTAATTTTGGGGGGCGCTGTAATGCTTTTGTACCGTATGTGCCGTATTTTCTGTTCTGTGGCTTTTTTTTTTTTTTTTTTTTGTGCTTGAACAAATGCTAGCTCTTTGAGCTGTTGCAACTATCGGTCTTCGTGGCGGTAGGCATGCCTCGGCAAAACCTCGGCACCACGGGAGTTATTCATCGGCGTGCAAGGACACTCGAACCGAAGTGGGGAGTGTACCTAGCGAACATGTGATACAGTAGTTCGTCTTGTAGGTAGTGGTTCTAAGGTAAGTTTTTATGTGATGTCGAGAGGATTTAGTGTGGGACTACCGCGGCGGCCGTCCCCGCCGGCGGAGACGACGGCGTGCACGTGGAGTGGACCCGGCGCCGTTCGGGTTGTCGTCTTGTTGTCTGTTTAAGTAGTAGTCGGCGTCATGTACTACTTCAGTGTCAGTGTCGTTTTCGCTGACGACGTCATCGGGGTACCATCTGTTGATGGTGGCCGTGATGACGTCGTCAGGGTCAGTCAGGATGTGGCGAGGTCGCCTCACTAGTCTGCGCAGGGCAGTACGATACTGGTTAGGTTAGTTCCGTTTTTCGCCACGCCTATTCTCTTTCCGCACAGACTTTACGGCAGCAATTATGATTGAAGTGTTTTATATTATAGCTTGATACATTTTAAAGCCAAGAAAATAACGTTTAGTTTCAAATGATGCTGATAGATGGCGCTGACCTTCAAGCCCTAATTGCTTGTTAAGGTTTATGTACAATTGCGTCATGTATGTGTAATAGTAAAACATGATGGGGTTGGAGTGCCATTATGTGGTGAGACGTACAAATATTAATGTTACATTTGTAGAACTTCGTTCGATTCGGAGCGGCATTTCGTTTGTCCGAAAGAATAACTGATTTTGACTCTTGATCATCCATAAAATCTAGATCGCAAGTGGCTTCTGTGAGTGAATGATTCAGTTTATTTATAATTTTCATTCGATCTAGTCCATTCAATTTCGCTCACGGGTAAGGAGAATCCTAAATTTACCCGGTTTCCAAACGCTCCTTAACGGTGTTACCAAATTATTACTCTAGTGCAACATTAGATATTATCGAAATAATACTATCTGTTTTGCTGAGGCTCTGTCAGAGTTAATTAATATGGCTCTGTTAATCCCACTAATATTATAAATGCGAAAGTTTGTGAAGATGTTTGGATGTTTGTTACCTTATAACGGGGTAACAACTGCATGGATCAAGCTGAAATTTGGCATGCAAGTAGACCAAGTCCTGGATTGAAACATAGGATACTTTATATCCCGGTAAAGAGTTCCGGGAACAACGCGGGCGAAGCCGCGGGAAAATGCTAGTTATATATAAAAATAAGTTTTCTTGTATAAAATGTGCAAATGTCATGAAATAATTTGGACTAAAGGTTGTCTTATATCTTTTAGAATTTGTTTTCGAGAAACATGATTGAGTCTAATTCGTACTACGTTTAATAAGCATTTACTTTTGGTAAGTAATGCCGTGATTTTTAATTAAGCTGTTTCAACACTATGAAGTTAGTGTAGCATGATTTAGCACTTTTCCCTATATTATTTTGGCTTTAAGTGAATTTCAAAGCCGGCAACATTGAATCCAGTGACGCGACCGTTGATTGACGCTTCACAAATGTCTAAATGACATTTTATTATGGAAACAGAAACAATTTGATTGAATTTGAACGAAACAATTTGATACTAGTTTGCTTATAGTGTTGCATTATAAAATCTAGTCTTCCTTGATTATAACCAACATGGAACCAGATGCTGGTATTTTATTGTCTGCGTTGAAATTCGTATCGAAGCAAGATGAATACGTTTGTAGGTTATGTTTTAGCCCTACGCCAAACTATACGAGATATATTCAGGATCCAGTGCACTTGAAAAAGCCATTTTACGATGACACCGTTACGTATGCCGAAATGTTTGAAGAATTGGGTGTAAGTAGAAGTTTCCATGCTTTAGTGTATAATGCAACCTGCCTTTTATGCGTAATGACTGATGTACTAAAACTGTCCAACAGGCATCATACTCTGACTCTGTATGTGTATACACGACAACTGGTCGGGAAGATAGCAGACCAAGCGGTTAGAAACGCTTTATAAAAAAACTGTCTAACAATTATTTTGCATACTATGATATATACAAACAAACCTAATCATTTTATTTCCCGGTCGCGCGAATAACTCGCTGTGACAGCCCCCTGTTTGGATCCACTGGAAGATCAGTGCTGGCTCTAGCTCAGGTTTCTCTAACTGTAGTTAGCGACCCACTGGTGGGTTCTGAGCAAATATTGAGTGGGCCCTGCCTGTAGAACGACACACCAACCGGCCGGGCGGCTGGTGACTAACGCCAGACTAGGCATATTGCAAACATTGTTATTTGGAAACTCATATTGGTAACGGTTAAATTTCCTAGAGGTGGGTCCAAGGTTTGTAAACTTGTATTAGATGGGTCGTAGCCCAGGCAACTTTGGGACCATATAGTGGCAGCGAGCTTTCTTTGGGTTTTCATTTTGTGCAGTCATAAAGTATTATATCAAACTTAATGAATGTGTATCATTTGTTGTAGGTTGTTGAGGAGCCCTTACTACCACAAACCCTCTGCGATAACTGTGCCAGAGCTGTCACAAGTGGATATTTATTCAAGAAACTTTATGAATATTCCAATGACATGTGGGAGGCAGCGTTAGCAAAGCTAAATACTAGCTTGATCCAATCTAAAGCCATCAGTCCTTCGGTTAACACAGCTTACTTAATGCTAAGCAAAGAAAGTTATATAGTAACCAGTCGGAAGACCTTTTCGCAAGATACAGCGGTGTCTAAACTGAACCGTGCAATCAAAAGCCGGACCAGATACGTGCACCGGAAGACTACGGGCTGCAATTTAATTTGTGAGGAATGCGGTAATAAGTTCCAATCTAGAAGCCTGCTACTTAAACACATGAAAGTGCATAAAACGAAACCGGTACACTGTTCCCAATGCTTCAAAGTGTTTTCGACTTTACTTCAATTGACAGAACATGCAGAGAGAGTCCATTATCCAAAGAAACTGAAATGCGGCAAATGTTGCAAGATGTTCAGTACGGAAAGAACACTTAAAGCCCATGACAGACAGGACCATGTAGCTGTTTTATGCAAGCTTTGCTTCATGCAGTTCCCATCTAGAACGGCATTAAAAGTTCACCTTGATAAACATGATGTTATAAAATGCCCCCTATGTAGCAAGAGCTTTATGAATAGACAGACGTTCAGGAGTCACTCCAAGCAGTGTGGTAATAAGAAGGCAAAAGAATTAAGCTTTTTCTGTGACATCTGCCAGAAAGGCTACATTCGTAAGAATGCTCTCCGTTCCCATCTGAAAATTGACCACGGTTTCGGTAAAGTGTTGTCTTGCAGTTGGTGTTCAAAGAAATTCGACGCAGCCAGTAGATTACGGAATCACATAGTGAAGCATACAAGAGAAAGGAACTTCCAATGCATACAGTGTAATGGGAAATTTGTTACTCAAGCAGCATTGGTGTATCACACTCGTTTGCATACCGGAGAGAGGCCGTTTCCTTGTGATTTGTGCGATGAAAACTTCCTCTCGGCATCTAGACGCATGGAGCATAAACGGAGGAAACATTTTGGTCCGACGATGGAATGTCATATATGTCATGTGAAGTTTGTACTCGGAAATCAGCTGAGGAAGCATGTGGCAAGACATGCGGATCCTCACAGCAAGCTTTACGTGCCCGTGGCAGAGGAGAAATCGGACAGGACAGTCTACAAATACGTATAGGCCTTACTGTGTGTATTGAAGTAGACTATTGATTATTTTTAGTTTTAGTATTGTCTTGCTAAAATGTCTCTAGTATTCCATTACCTTTAGCACATTTGGACAGAAATAAGGTGATTGGCGTCGGTCGGTTTTTCCATACAAGCAAAGAGGATCACTGTTTGCTTGCACGGCATTCGACTATGTTTGAAATTATATTTTATTAAAAAGTCTGCTTATAAAGGAACTGAATAAAACGGCTTTAACTTCACTGTTAAATTTCCAGCTAAGATTATACTTTATTCATTTGAAAACCCCTTTTTTTTGGTAAAAACATCTTAGGGTAGTAATTTATCCACTCATGCCCAAAATACCGCATTCACAAAATACCAGATTCTAGATTTATCAGATTCCTGTCTTACCACATTCCCGTTACACTAGATCAGTGTTTTTCAACGTGTGGGTCGCGAGGCTTCTGTAGGGGGGTCGCAAGAGGTCGAGAGGACTACTTCAGTAAAAAAAACGATAAAGTTTAAAAAGATAGATTTCATGTATGTCACACATGATCAAAAAGCGAAGGGGCGGGGGGTCGCGAAATATTTTTTCATACCAGGGGGGTCGTGTCATGAAAAAGGTTGAAAACCACTGCACTAGATTATAAAGTCGTAGGTTACTCAAGGATCTAAATGATTTTGTTGGATGTTTTATTTTGGGAATCTGGTATACGGAGAATCAGATATATCGAGAATCTGGTATTTTAAAAATCTGGTATTCTGGGACTGCGGTATTGTGTCCGTCAACATAGCGTACACTGTAAAGATATTCAGAATCTGATGCAGCCAATAAATAGTACCCAAATAGTACCGACGAAATACCTAGGTGAAAAAAATAGTACCCTTAAATTTTCTGAAATATAAGGCCTGTTCACGGTGTACGCTACCGGGCGTCAAGCTGGCGTGCACCGTTTGTATCTCTGGAACGGCTTTGTTTTTGGAATCGCTTTATATCTCAAAAAATAGTACCCAAATAGTCCCTAGGGCCCTACAATTTCATTTCTCTAGCTATCGTAGAAGCCGAGATATAGTGAGCTCTCACTATAAGAAATTCCCGGGTACGCCATCTTGACGGTGTGAAATTTTGTACACCGTTAAAGTCATGGAATATCTCGGCTTCTACGATAGCTAGAGAAATGAAGTTTTAGGGCCCTAGGGTACTATTTGGGTACTATTTTTTGAGATATAAAGTGTTTCCAAAAACAAAGCCGTTCTACAGATACAAACGGTGTACGCCAGCTTGACGCCCGGTAGCGTACACCGTGAACAGGCCTTATATTTCGAAAAGTTTAAGGGTACTATTTTTTTTTACCAAGGTATTTCGTCGGTACTATTTGGGTACTATTTATTGACTGCATCAGATTCTGAATATCTTTACGGTGTACGCTAACTTGACTGACACGGTATTTTGGTAAGGAACGAATTTATCTATTACTATAGTTTGTTTTTTTAGGTATTTAAACAGCCAGTACTATCGTGCCACAGATACAAAACATTTCTTTGATTGGCTAAAAGACCTAAGTCACGTGATTTTTTTTGTTTACATTTTTTAAATGCCTAATAGAACAGACTATAGCTTTTAACCGCGACTTCGCCTGCGGTATACTATACGCGTTATCATCGCATGGGAAACGTTCACCCGAAATCCTATGTTTCAATCCAGGACTTATACCACGGTAATACAGTAGTTTTTCTTCCTACAAAAGCTACATCGGGAGCGCGCATGTGTGCGCGCCGTGTACGGACGCACCACAGGCAAGCATTGCCGGCTGCGCGATTCAGGGCTGAGCCATCGCTGCGTGCGGTCGAACGCACAAAATATCTGCGCACAAAGTGAAGTATCGAAGTCGTGTATACCTAGTGCAGTGTGTTCGGATGTTTGAGGATTAGTGTTTAAGTGTATCCATTAATTTTACTAACAGTTAAATACAGTTTCATTTATTACCACCTAGCGTAAACGACGTTTTTCTAAGTAATTGATTAACCAAAATAAAAACTTTTAGGTACTAATAATTCGGACTATACAAACCTTTTACAAATGATGTATACCTATGCCGCTACATTTGGCCGTATTTGTCAAATGTTCGTGTTTCATCGCTTTTGCGCGGATGGCAAATAAATACGGCCAGTTTTTTTTTCTTGTTGTTTTAATGGTGGATCTGCTATCAGTCATCAGACTATGATCAGATGTGGTGTAGGTCGGATTCTCTTGTAAAGTATGCTTTCCAGCGATGGTAATCACTCATCTGCTATTAATCGGTGCTAGAAGCGACTGTGTAGCTCTTGTATATTACAGTCAAACCCTCCAACATTGCCCACCGCCCAATCTTTGCCCGGGAAGAAAATATACTATTTCACACCTCCTATTCAGAAAAAAGTATTTTGCTCCCTCATAAGAGGGATCAAAGTAGCACTTTTCTGTTCAAGGACAACAGGGTTATTTAGTTTGAACCCACTTAGAATATGCCATACCATAGACTTAAATTACACACCGAGGGCGGTATAATAAGGAATGGCCCAGATCACAGGTGTTTGCGGTCCGAGCCGCAAGCGAGGGCCATAAATATAATATGGAAGTGGTATTTTCGTGTCGTCCGTAAAAAAATATAATTGTTTTATAAAATAATAATAGACTATACATTTGACAATTTAACATTTAATTTTTAATAATAATGTGTGATGCTCTTTGAGTAACTATATATTTCGTTATTTTGTAGGTAGCGTTTGTATTTGAATTTTCCTCATAGTCGGTGTGAAAAGCAGTATGTGTCACTCGGTAGCAAAATTATTTTCACCTCGGGCGTTAGCACTTGAATCCCTCACTACGCTCCGGATTATACTTTAGAATCCCTCGCTACGCTCGGGATTCTATTGTATTATCCTTCGCTTCGTTCAGGATTCAATATACGCCCTCGCCGTAAATACATCATTTTGCTCCCTTGTGACACAATCTACTAATTTTCTTCCTGGGAAAAGATTGGGCGGTGGGCAATGTTGGAGGGCTTGACGGTATGCCTTTTGAGGCGCTTTTGGTAGTCCAGTAAGGTTAGTTGGCGGACCAGAGGATTTGGATGGTGACTTAGGCGTGCTTGATACTTTCCCGACACTGCGTATTTCCTCTTTGATCATCGGCACTTCTAGATGGTTATGTTATGTACCAGGGCACATTCGAAATTGTTCTGAGGATTTTATTTTGTAGCCGTTGTATACACATGACATGGGAGTTACTGGCGCTGCCCCAAAGTTCTATACCGTATATCCAACATGGTTTCAAGGCAGCTTTATAGATGAGTAGCTTGTTATCTATAGATAGTTTTGAGTTTCTACCTAGCATCCAATGAAGGGTCTTGTGTTTTATAGATAACTCATCCCTTTTATGTGGTTCTTCCATGTTAGCTGTCTGTCAAGATGGAGGCCAAGATATCTCACATGATTTGAAAGCGGTAGAATTGTGTGGCCTAATCTCACAGGGGGGCAATCACCTTTCTTGAGAGTGTAGGTTATATGTACAGATTTGTTTGGGCTCGCCTTGATTCTCCAAGTTTCCAGCCATGCATTGATCTTTTCGAGTCCATTTTGCCAAGTAAAGTGATCACACACACAAACTTTCACATTATGATTAGGGATGTTACGATACCGATATATCACCGATATTTGAAGAGCGCGAAAAGAATTTGCTGTATGAAAAAATCTGCAAAAAGCAATTTCAATTACTGATTTAAAATTGTATTTGTTGGTCTATTACTTTGTGCAATAATTACTATGTTAATTATGTCTTTGGTTCATAATATTTTAGTTTGAGTTGATAATTTATTTATTTTTACTTTACACTTTCAAGGTTTCAAATAATTAAATTAAATTAGAAAATATTTATTGCCACAAAAAAAAATATGTTACAACAAAATAATGAAAAGAAACATGAATAAACTAAAAACTACAAACAAAGAAAAAAAAGGAACTTAAATATTAATCATAATCTGGATCGTATCGGCAAAATGATGTATCATTCATTACATCCCTAAGTATGATAGGATTTAGTACTGTAAAGGAAATTCAAGCCAATATTGCAGGTAGTTTCAAGATTCCAATTTTTAAAGTTAATTAAAATAAAAAATAGTAATAATGTTGTTTATTTTTATTTATACAAATAATTTATGAATTATTCATGATTTTCAGTCTTCATACTTGATATAATTATGCTGGTTTAACCCTCATCCTTATATTTAGGTTCAGCAGTGCACCAATCAATAACCTTTTCGTGGTGTCGCTTTATATGCATCTTCAAGAAATGCGGTGTCACAAACTTGCGGGAGCAAATTTCACACATAAGCGTTGGTCCCACATGTTTAAATTTGATGTGTTCGGCCCGAGCTGACGCATTAACGAATCTTTCTTGACAGTGTTCACAAGTGTATGGCTTTTCACCGGTATGTCGTCTTGTGTGGTATAATAATGCTTCTTTAGATACAAAGCGGTTTGAGCAAATAACACAAACAAAATTCTTCTCCTTAGTATGAGTTACCATGTGCACTTTCAGGTAGCTTGGAGCAGTGAATTTTTTATTACAATGCGGACATATGTGGGGCTTCCCGTCACCATGTTCGAATTTATAGTGGACTCGGAGACCGCCTGAAGTACTGTAGCTTTTACCGCACTCTTTACATAAGTATGGTCGATGTAGTTTAGTCCGAATAGGATGCGGGTCTAGCAACCCACTTTCGCATAGTTTGACATGTTTTAGATAGAAATCTCTGGTTGCATAACTTTTCCCACATTTTGGACATTTGCTTTTATTGAAATGTTTTTCTTCATGAGCTTTTAGTTTAACAGAGCCTTGGCAAGGTTTTCCACACTCTTTGCATATGTGAACCTTGTGGAGTCTGTTGTGGTGTTCGACAAGAGCTTCCTCCGAGTTCCTGTATTGTTTACAATCTGGGCATTTTAGTTTTTTACATTGTTGGTTACTTTCATCGGTGCTTTGATCAGCTTGCCAGCATTTCTCGCAGACTAACCGATTGTGGCTTTGTTCACAGTATTTCTGGTACTCCTCAGGACATTGGAACTGTTCCGAACATTCATCACAAGCTACTTTTAGATTTACTGCAATATCACTGTTGCCTATCATGGATGGGACAACTTTTCTCATTAATATCAGCTCAGAATGATCTTCTTCCACCTCAACATATAAAGCGTGATCATTGTGAACTTCAAGTTGTACATCAAGTGATTGTAATAAGTTGTCTAGTACATTGTTAAGGAGTCTCGTAGACTTGTGGCAGGTTTGTATCAATCTTATAGCTCTCAGGGCGTCAACGACACACTCTGTGCAGACAGCATCAACACCTGGTATTTCATCTATAACCTGAAAATAAGTTTGTATGAGGAAATATACTCAAATTATAAGATTTTAAAGAAAATTTTATATTGTTATTACACACATGTACTAGTGCTTTAGTGAAACAATTGAAATTGAGTAAGCGAGTTGGAAGATATAGATAAGGTTAGAGTAAAACACAGTAAAAACTGGCATAATTAACACTTGCCTCTAACCCAAGGAACTTAACAAGTACTTCAGAGAGTGGTTGTAAATTTTGCTCACTCTCTCCAATATCCAAAACTACTCCGTCTCCAAAACGAACATAATCATCTTCAATAGTCTTCAGGCATAACCTACAGTGACTGTAGCGATTCCCATTCGTGATATTAGAGACGATGACTTTTATATCTGGCTTAACACTCATGTTGAACTCTTCACGTGGTATTTAAGTTAAGAAAGTCCAAGAAATCTAAATGTTAAAAATATCAACAAAATATGTGTTTGGCAGTTCGCGCTCTCAAAATTTCGTTCAGAATCGATGAAGCTATGAAATAAATGACAACATGGCGTCTAGGAAAATACAGATAAGAAAACATTACCTAGGTTTGGGAATATTGTACTTTTTTTAAAACGAAACACTCATTTTCGGACAAAAGTTTTCATGTGTGACATCATCATTAATATTTTTCGGATAAAGGAAATAATTATTAATTTTTTTTTCATGGTCCTACGGCAAGATGACGTCACGGTTTGTTTGGGTGGGTTTTTTATCGCAGTATTAGTCATTCATAGCAGCCGCCCAATGTTGTTGTGTATTAATAGATGAGTGTTTTTGGATTGAAATCGGTATTGTAACCGGATTCAAGGTAATCTTGATAATATCCCCCATAGTTATATGTTATATCTAGTTCAGTTGCAATTTAGATTAATTTAAAATTACAATGTTACAGTAGTATTTATTTTTTAGCTAGTAATAACCGGTTTAAATTTTACCTTAGACTATTCTTAGTCTAAAGGTGGGTTTAGACCAAACGAATTCTAACACATTCTAACCCCACTCTACCAAATGCTTTGTGTACACACAAAGATTAATAATGCGAATGATATAATAATAAAAACCGGTCAAGTGCGAGTCGGACTCGCGCACCGAGGTTTCCGTACAAACTCATAAGTAGATACATGAATAGTTCAAGAAAAACTATATGGCGATTAGTTTAGTAGGAGCAAATAAGTATGTGTTAAGATTTTTGCAAATTTCTCAAAAACGATGAAAGTTAGGAAAACCGTTATATTTTCCTGTAATATATAAGACGACATTAATAATTGGTAATTATTACAGATTTTTCTGTTCAGTAACTTCGAAGATAATAGGGGGAATGGTATTTTTTTTTCGCCATAAATCAAAAACTACTTATTTAAAAAAAAATACAAAAATTGTGTTTAAATCTACAAATGAAGCCCTTTCATTTGATACCTCACTCGATATAATAGCCTTACTTTCAATTTTCAAAGTCTCTTTACGGACCCCTTTAGAAAAAAAGTAAAAACTAAAAAAGTTACAAGATTTTTTTTACATCCCATAAGCTCGGGTTAGCGGTTCTTAACACTATTCCAAATTTCAAGTCAATAGCATCAGTAGATCCTGAGATATCTTGCTGTGACAGACGAACAGACAGAGTCGCATAAGGGTTCCTTTTTTACCATTTTGGTACGGGTTGGTACTTGGTAAAATAACGTACCTATACTTATTAAAAAAGTTATTAAAAAAAGTTAAAAGCCTTTTTAAAACTTAGAAAGCACTATACGGTTGAGCTTAGTTTGCACCTGTTTGTCTATAAGGTCGCATACATATTAAGTGCATACTTAGCTTACCTAACCGGTGCGCCGGTTAGGTAAGCTAAGCGGTGTATGTATGTCATGTAGGTATATGTACAATGAAGGAGGAAAATCGTTAGGTATACGTAAGTATAATTTTGTTAAAGTGGGCGGTATTTATAGTTAGCGGCATGCAACAGATAGGTATTTAACTTCATATCAGAAAAACACGACCGAAGAGATATACTGGCACGAATTCGAGGGAAGCATTCTGGGTCCGCTGCTTTTCCTTTTATACATAAACGACCTCCCTAGGGAGACGCCGTGCCAAATGTCTTTATTTGCTGACGATATTTCATTGGTAATACCTGACGGTGATACCAAGGCCGCCTCGTATGAAGAATACTTAAACTCTACAGTAAATGCAGTTGACTCATGGCTATGTGCCAACAACTTGAGAACAAATATAACAAAAACATGTTACATACACTTCCATAATTACAAGACACAAAGACTAGACCTACAATTGCAATGTCGGAATCAGCTGATTGACCAAGTTAGTGACGTAAGATTTTTAGGTATAACATTGGATCAACACTGTTCCTGGAAGCAACAGGTTAAGTCAATATGCGATAAATTGGACAGATTCGTTTACGCTTTAAGGCAACTGAGAAGTGTAGCAGATGAAAAAACTACCCTACTCGCATACCATGGCTATGTCACCTCGATTTTAAAATATGGCATCTCAATATGGGGTAACTCCACAGATGTGAATAAAGCTTTCATTTCCCAAAAGAAATGCGTTAGAGCGGTCTGTGGCGCTGGACCAAGAGATTCTTGTAGACCCTTGTTTCAGAGGCTTAGATTACTCACCTTAGTAGGTTTATATGTACTAGAGCTGGGGTGACTCGTTAGGAATAATTCTTCTTATTTCAATACTCCGGCAACTAACAGCAGGTTGAGAGCGAGAGATGAGTCGAAGTTGCAGATGCCACAGAGTAAAACAAAATTATTTAAGAAAAATTGTCACTTAATGAGCATTAGAGTTTATAATAATTTACCACGTGACATTCGACAGTTACCTGATAAACTGTTCAAAATAAAATTGAAGAAATGGCTTATAGGGAAATGTTTTTACAATTTAAATGATTTTTTTAATTACACAAATTATTAATTATTATTAATGTAAACAATTATTGTTATTAAAGTGACATACAAATTAATTTTATATTCCATAATTATATTAAGAGTATAGTAGAGTCTGGCTAATGAAAGATGAGACTAAAAAATAGCGGCAAATTTAAAAAAACAACGGGTTGCAACACTGTTTATAGGGTGACAAAAACGGTAATGATACTTGAGCCGATTTTTGAGTTGTTGTCACCTTTTTAATTCTTCCGATTTTAGTGAAAATTGGTAAGTACATAGCTTTTATTAGAGTGTTAGTGTTTATTTATGATATATATTTACTCCCCACATTAGCCACGGAAAGAAAAGCAAAAACAATTCAGTAAGTATTTTCGGAAACTGTTACTTTCTTATGTTGCATATTGAGTATCAAAATCACCACAGCATACTATCCTCAGAAATCTAATGACGTTTGACACATTTGACGTTTGTATAATGTCGCCATTTAAAAAGTTTGGAATAAATGTCAGTCTCATCTTTCATTAGCCAGACTCTAGTTAGGTTTGAAATTGTATTGTTTGTATCTGTGTAATTTACTAATGTATAAATAAAAAAAAATTATGCATGCCAATCTGTGGCTAAGCACGTGGTTCTTTTAAACTACTTAAATGTCATCAAAATGTATTACCGTGTTTATGCAAATAAATTCTCATTCATTCTCATTCTCATTCTTATCTCTCTTATCTCCAATTTACAATAGAATTGTAAATGTATCAAAATATATCACTATAATAGGTATTTAATTCTGATTTGCAGATGACACCATCAATTGCAGTTAAATTATCGGGCAACCTAGGTGAGCGGCATCGCTGCCTCAACGCCTTGGTCCATGCTCACCAGCAGAACACATCCTTCCTGACCCTCCCACACAGCCCCGAGGCCGCCCCCGCCGACCGACTCTTCACGATAGACCTCGCTTCTAAACAACGGAACGTGGACTACATAATACACACCCTCAAAGACGACGACATGCTGTTCGTGAGCAGAGCTTTGAAGAGTTTGTGGCTCTTACAGCCAGAACATTCGGGGATAGTCAACCCAAACTTCTTGGAACGCGAGCTCTTCGTGCAGATGACATTGCAAGCTGTTAACAAAATGAAACACTGGATACAGCTGCATTTACGAGATCCGCAAAGATGCGAAGAGTTCTATCGATTTTATAAAGACAGAGACTTTGATGTAGCTGCTAAATTTCTTTGGCATTGTTCCAACGAATTTATTCTAAGTGAGATCACCGATATATTGGTGAAAATCACGCCGAAGCATTTGAAAGTGCTGAGCGAAAAGGTTCCCCAGGTCACTAAAATTTATTTTGACAATTTAAGTGAAAATCAAGCTCTTTTAAAAAGTTACCTGCAACAGGCTGAAAAGTTTTTCACGAATGTGAAATACATCTTAAAATCTCAGCCTGACGTGTTCTTCTATGTACTCGAAAACTTCTTCGTTTCTAGGGAATTCTGTCGATTCAATTCGGTAATAACAAAGTACATAATGAGGCATCATAAAAACAGGTTTTTAGAGAAGCCCGAGCTTTATACCGCGTGGTTCTTGAATGTAGAGGAATTGGCCAAACACTTGAGTTCAGAGGAAGTTAAAGAGTTGGTTGTGAAATTAGCGAAGGCGGAGTATCTCGGACCTTGGTTCTCATATAAAACCGTCGAGCCCTTAATAAAGCGCGTTAACGAGAGAGAAAGGCCAGCTTTCAAGAAATTTGTATTCGTTGAGAAAGCGTTCGGACTCACGGTAAAAGAATGGCCGTATCCAATACCGACTCCACCGGTAGTAAAGGTTCCTCAGAATAACCTATTCCAAGATGCAGATATAGGTACAGATTATTACCCAGTTGGAATGTATATGCAAGCATGCAGCGATCAAATGATGTGTTGTAGGAAAATGTTAAAGAAAAGGAAATTTGCTAAATGGGGTCCCTTGAAAACGCTTCTCGACGATCTGTTTGACAAATACCGTTTCTCCAACTATAAACAAACTCTGTTGGAGCTCCGAAAGCGATTGAAGGCGGAGAGTTCGGCACAGAATCGACAGTACATGCTGCTGGTGCTTGTGAGCAAGACCGGCGGCCACGCAGAAGATTTGGCGTCGCTTTTAGACCTCTTATCGCAATACAAGAACGAGCCGGTGCAAATTCGCGCGACCATTGTTAGGAGCTTGGTGAAGCGAGCGTTCGCCTGGCGCGTAGCGCCGGAATACTGGACGAAACTCTTAGAATGGGGACACGGACTTGGTTTGGATGGAAGTCCCCCCGAAGCCGCCTGCCGCGAAGGTCTGCACGCTGTAATCGCTCGCGACTTGCTAGCCGGCGCCATACCCAGTGACGCGGTCTGGAAAGCGTACTTGGAAGACTTCTCTCCTCTCGCTGAGTATTCATTTACTGCTGAAGAACGCGGTCACCTCCGCGTGCGGTTGCCCGCAGCGCTGCTTGCCATTGTTCAGTCCGACCCCGACAAAGCGTCGGCTCGACTACATCTCTTGCTGGACGCTCTCGCCGCGTACCGCATCCGTTTCGATGCCATCCCCGGCGTGATGGAAGCTATCGCAGCGGCCGCTGAACGCAATTTTGAATCCTCCGAAAGCTTGCTCAGTCGAGTCTACAAAGCTGGAGTCGCGAGAAAGCGTTTGATAAGAGAAAACTTTGAAATGATACAGACGGATGCGTCGTATGTCAACGCACTTCGGCATGACGTCTCGATTCTTGAGAAGACGAACAAATTTGAAGAGATTATTGATAAGAACGATCTGAAACATGAGAAGTTTCTACGGAAACTGGCGCTTTACTTCACAGAGAAGGACGGATTAGGGGAGCGATACCGCGCTTTACTGGAGCTCCGAGCCACTGCTTCGCCTAATATAACACTGGCTCGGCCTCTGGCTTTGCTCGCCGGCTCAACTTTTCCATCGCTTTTAAAAGTGTTTGATGCCGCGTCTCCTGAAACGCCTCAGCGGCAACTAGCCGCCGCGCTGAGGGATAATGCTCACGTTGTCAGACCGGCTTTCGACTTGGAGCGTTTCGGATGGCGCGCCGCGGGAGCCAAGGCTGTGGCCAACCGCGTGGTCACATGTAGACAGAAGGACGTCGAACGGTATCTTGCAGAGACTTTGTCCTGGCGCCGTACCTTACGTTTATCTCTGGTGTTAGCGAAACGGGTGGATAAAGAACGAGATGCCTACGAAGTTTTTGCTTCTAAGAAGCCTGCCGCATCCCTCATATCGGCGTTGAGATATTTCAAACGAGAGCAAAATAACGCGGACCTGCGAGTTTGGGAAGTGGTAAAACCTAATATTTTGAAACTTAATGAAGTTCAATTGCGCCGAATCTCGAGATACCTAAAAGATATATCGGAAATTGTTGCGTTTGGTCGCCACAGCAGTTACTTGGCTGAGTTTTGTGTGCTTGTTTACAAAGCTTCTAAGGACATTTTAGCAGATGTAGAAACATCAATTCTTTGTCAAATACCAGCTGTTTTGCCTGAAGTAGACGAGCAGTTTATTTTTGATAAAATCGATGATTTTTTGCGAAACCATTTTCAAGCTACTACCGACAAATGTTCATTGTTGAGAAGCATTAATTACGATGATGACAGGATGAGTTGTGTTTGTATATACGTCGGTATAACTGCCAGATTCTTGGTACTAAGTACTTCTGAAGAAATGTTGGAGGAAAGACTTCGAAAAGTTGCAATACCCTTTCTTAAATGCATTGAACTGATGTGGAAACAAACTCCCGAAAAAGATATACCGTCGGTCGAATATTTCTTGGATTCATTATTGCTTCACCTAAGATACAACAAAGCGTATTTCGATGTTAAATATGTGTCATGTCTGCCTGTGTTTGAGAGGCTTACGGAGTGGATGCATGGTTTCTTGCCTATAGAGAAATGGTTCGCCAAATATGTTACTGTACATTTGACGATGCTCTACTTTAAAACTGTCAGGCACTGTCTCAAGCAGAGAACAGATTTGTTTTCCGACGAAACCAAAAAACTTGAAGAAGGACCTACTATGCTGGGGACGATTTTCGGGAAGTTTATCAGTAACGAAATAGAAGAGTTGACCCGCAAATATTTCCCTTCAATAACGGAGTTGTATGGTGCTGTAGCTGTGATTTATTTTAGGAAGTATTTTCCGTATGATAACCGGTATGATGAGAGCGTTGAAAAGTTCACGACAGCGGTTGTGAACGGGTTATTGGCCAGCAAATCCTTAGCATCGTGTGTTCTGGCGAAATACATTTTCAAGGCATTTCGAGATCGACTAGGAACGGAAAATGTTAACGATATATTAAAATCTTTTAAGGAAAGCGAAATCCAGGAATTATATTTCGAGCTTGATGATTAAATTGATTACCTAATTAAGTTATCTCCTGTGTAAATGTTTTTTAAATGGTCTAATATCTAATGTAAGTCAGGAATGTTAAAATAATATTAGCCTTATTAATGAAATAAAAGTTACGTAACATTTATTTCTATTATTGTAGTAACCTCGGTGGGCGACCTTCCTTGCGATTTGTGGTAGTCAAAAATGGTACAACAATATATAGTAGTAAGTAATAAAATATGGCTGAGTGCTTCTCCATGGTCATGTTACCATTGTACATGATCTTCATTGTAATGGCTGTGACTAGCGAACTCAAGGCTGAGTCGATCCTCTATCATTAAAAAAAATATATATATTTCTGTAAGTAGGCCCTCAAGGGCTCTTTTACATGTCTCATCTCTAATTCTTTTCTTTTGGCGCTTCGGGTAATTGACCTTCTGGTGAGAAGAAGCGCCGGAAGAAACTCACCAGTCTCTCTTTTTATTATCTAAAACCACAAATATTCGCGGGTACCTATAAAGCAACAATACCTATTTTGAGCGAACTAGGGTAGGCGCCGTGACGAAGTACTAAACTTGTAAGTGCGTTAAGGGCCGAAAAAGATTGTGAACCCCTGCCAAACGGTTTCGGTTGATTGGGTTAATTTGCGATAATTTTCTCTCTAATATCGAAGGGTACGAAATAATATGAACTTGAATATTCGCTAATATTTATTTAGGGTTGTAAATACCGGTGACAACTATTTCTTTATTCACTTTGATGATGTAGAGGAATGGAAGCTCAGCAGTGACGTTTATGGGAGACTCAATTTCTGATAATGGGGCCATTTCCAGAGCTAGAACGTGAGAAACGTTATTAGGAAGTAACAAGATAATTAAGACTACATATGAAAGAAACATGATGTTTCTTTATTTGTTTTAATGCGGGTAAATTACACCACATTTTAAGTTACATAATATATACATACAAGAAATAAAGTACATAGAAAAATTAAATGGTACTCACCTGTGGTCCAGAGCGGGAATCGAACCCGGTACCTCTGGATTTCCGGCCCAGCGTCTTAACCACTTGGCCACCGAAGCGCCCTGCGCGCTTATTTAATTTTTCTATGTACTTTGATTTCTTGTATCTATGTAAGTTAATAAAGAGTTGGAAATGAAAATTTTATGTCGCAAAAGGGCTGCTGGTTAACTGTCCAAGAATATTTGGTTACTGGTACATATCAGTGGCGTGGCGTAAAAGATATCCTTGGGCAAGTCGGTACAGATTTGGTCTACATTTTCCTTATGAGCTGTAGAATAAGCGCTCAAATGCCTGATATTAGGCAAGCCGGTAGGAATCGAGTTCTTTGGACGCCACGCTACTGGTACATATCTACCTATACCTCTTTTCATTATTAACCCCCGACGGAAAAAAGAGGGGTGTTATACGTTTTACTTATTATGTATAATCTGTGTATTGGCGTATCATCAGTGGCTTTGTGTGTCTGTTTGTGGCATCTTAGCAGGTGAACTGAATTTAGTTTTTTTTCTTTGAAAGAGGATTTAAGAGTGTTCTTAGTTAGGTTTAATCAATATCGGTTCAGCCGTTTATAAGATATTTTAATTAGAAATTAAACATCGGAGATTTTTACGTACCAACGGCATTTAGTACCACATTAATATTTAAAAAGCATGTTTTTTTTTATTGCTATAGACTGGCAAACAGGCAGCCGGCCCACCTGATGGAAAGCGGTCACCGCCGCCTATAGACATTTGCAACACTAGATGCATTGCCAATGCGTTGCCGGTCTCGAAGAAATTTGATGACACCCTTTTTAAAAAATCCCATATTGTAGCGCAGTGGGAAAATCTTAGCAGAAGTTCATTCCAGATCCTTATTGTACGCGCTAGAAAGGTTCTAGAGAACCGGCGCGTTGTTGATTGTAATGATTCAAGGAAATGGGGATGAACCGCCTGCCGATGACGAGCAGTGCGATGGTAGAATCAGACCTTGCAACAAAACAGTTCCTTGGAACATTCCCCATTATACAAACACCCCCATCATTCCCTATTATAAAACTTAAACTAAAAATTTTAAAAACCGCGGGAATCTTCCCCCGCGCTTTGAGCTTCTTCGGTCGAACATTTCTACATACTTACTTCGAGGGAGAAAGTAATAATAGGTACTCACTAGGTCGAGCCCTCGTTTCCACATAATGCGATCCTACCCCGCATTCGTTCACTTTGATGACCACCTTCTGAACAGCGTTCGTCACAAATAAGTTGCCGTCGCCTTTTATGACTTCAGTCAAGCCAGAAGCGTTTTTGTTAAAAATATTCGTTAACCCCAACTGAAAATCGATGTATACCGGGTGAAATCTAAACTGTGACATAAGATGATAAAACCTCAATCTATCCATTTTGAACAAGTTTTACTATTGGGTTAACTTTGTAAACGTAACGCAGACGTCAACCTTAATGAGTTAACGTAAAAATCATGGCTCAGAAAACTTCGACAGTGGTTCGTATTTGGAGTTGCCAGAGATTGGCGATCATCATTTATGTTCGTATTAATTCGAATTTGGAGTAAATCGTTGGAACCCTGTAATTTTAAATGATAGAATTGCGTTTGTACGTGATAATGCACGCAGTGTTGGCATCCTGATGAATTGTTTCGCGTGCGACGTCTGCAGCTGCGGAACCGGCCGACTTGGCTGGTCTTCTGACGGTAACTTTGACTTTTGACGGACTATAGATAGACCCCAGACTCTGGCTGTGTTGATGCGAAGAAGAAGCCAGCGAGTTGGTGAGTATTAAATCTTAGTTTGTAGACTTTTAGTTTTAAGCCTTTTAGACATATTTTTTTAAACAATCTCGTACCGGCAATTCAGTGTTCGACACAAGCCGAATGTAAAACATTTGGGTAATCGAGTTCAAATATGGCCGGAACGTGTAGGTAAATGACAGACCTATAATTGTCAAATAGTGTGATTCTAAAATCGGTCGCCCGGGACTATTAAAAATGTTTACCTTCTGGTATTCCTTAGCTAGATCTATATTCGAAGATGTCCAAAACCTAGGTATAGTCAGTCGTAAATATCTCTTCGTCATCCCATTTAAAGCTGCCTGTATCCGGTCTGGAGCGGTTTTCAGTTTGTACAAATATTATGAACGATGCTTTGTCTTCTGTGAAAGGGATTTCTACTATCTGTAATTTCATCAAAATTAGGTTTTCTTTTTGTTTGTTTTTTTTTTTTTAATTTGATTCAACTTTATTTACTGGATTCTTACCTGGCAATTAAAGTCTCCGCTGTTGAGGTACTTGTATCTGCCGGATCTCGTCATCATAGCATTTTCCTTTTTGTCAGTTACAGTGAATACATGTTTCCACATACCCTGAAATCATTTTTGTTTTCATTTATTCTTTTTTCCTATCCAAAATACTAATATATTAAATATGAAAGCTTATTTAAAACGTTAGAATTTTGAATGCTAAGCGTTTTAAATAACACAGTGACAATTGAATTAATTGCCATGAAATTTGGCTTAGTGGTCGCCTGGTCGGCACTATACTTAGGTGCAAAACTTTAACAATACTTGCCAAGCGGACATAATACATAGAGTGCTTACAGCCATGAAAATATTCATACCATTATTCTCAAGTATTGGAAATCCGAGTTTTCGATAAAGAGTTAAATTTAACACTGATCTGCCAATAATACTGTTATTTCCTTGGTTGTATGTTCTCCTTTACGTCCATTTTACAGGTTTTGTTAAAGTTTTGCACCGATAGCCAGTCACTGTTTATTATTATCCCAAGTCAAAAAAGGCATACTTCCAATTATAGGCTTTCAAAAAAGATGTCCGCAGTTGAAGCATAATTGAACATAACCATTTTTTTACTTAAAAAAACCCGACCGCGGTGCACTTTAAAAGTGCATAAAATCCGCCATTTATTTTAACGAACTTCATACCGCGCCATCAAGACGAATCTAATGATGTATCATTTATCAAAATCGGTTGTGCCGTTGAATAGTTACGAGCGGACATAGGAACGGACATACATACATACAAATCAAACACATAACCTTTGGGCTTCGCCGTAGTCGGGTATAAACGTTAATCTTTTTGTAACGAAAGTTAACAATACAAATTGTTTTGTAACTATCGTTACACAAAGGAACAATATTAACATTTTGTTAAATTAAGCTCAAACTACACACTTCTTTTTCTGAAAACGATTCTTTGCCACCAAGACCGGGTCCACATTATCGCTTCGATAAAATATATAGGTACAGTTATTTAAGATTAAATTAAAATTATAGTATTTTATGCAACAGTTGTATAAGAAGGTTCAAAAAATGCGAATTGCGTGAGTTGCGATACGAGCCGCGAATGCGGCGAGTATCGCAAATAGAGACGCAATGAGCGTTTTTTGACTTAATTATACAACGTTGCATACAATACTTTTTCTACGACTAGGCTAAAATATAAAATACATGGACGTCACGCGTGTCTCGTCCGGTCTCTCCGAGTGTGTACAGCCGGCATGACAGTTGTGTCTATGGTAAACTTTTTTTTGATATGGCTGGTGACACGATGTGACGATAATTAAAATACTTTTTTTTATGTTGGCATCAATTAATTTAATTCGGAAAGTTTTGTTTTTCTTATGAATCGTAGGAATTTAATTGTTTGTTAAGTTGGTAGTTGTGAATTTTTATCGTGAAGTTAGAATTGAGCGCTTAATCCTTGACCTAAGTTTAACCTAGATTTAGAAGTCTGTGGATGCTAGCAATAACGTAAAGTGACTATAACGACACTAGTGCTGTTATGGGGAATAGAGTATAGACTTATCTGAACTCATATTATGTATGTTCTTATATTAGTGTTCGTGACCAAGTAAAAGACAGATAACAGTACAGGAGTAGAAAAAAAATATTTTATTCAGTAACACAAATAGTTTTACAATATACAGGTTGGTGCCTCTTTTTAAGTATTTTTAGTATCCTTGATACTTGTGTCAAGAGACACCGCTCTCGTAGCTTTAATGGCACAAGGTGAGTTTAACTTAGGAGCTAAATTTTTTTTGCTAAGTTATGTACGCACCGAAAAGTAGATAGTATTGAAAATCATCATCGCACCTTCTTGAGCACAAATGTCAGCTTTGTCAATGAATACAGATATTGCACTTTGAGTTTTGGAGGAGATCTGGAAAATAATCACTTTTTTTACACTTTCAGTATTGTCACGGAATCCTCGGTGCGCGATCACTTTAGGGACATTTTCAGAAAAACATGTCTGTAGTTAAGGGGTTAATTTAATAAAATGTATTCTTGTTCCTTTTTGTAACAAGAATTACCATACAATTTCTATGGATATTTTTCGCTACATAAAGGAAGAACATATTCATTTTCTTCAATTAACCCTTAACTACGAACATTTGTTTTTGAAAATGACCCTTTACAAGGGTTTCAGAAGTAATCTACGGCACTAGTGCCGTAGATTCACTGTGTGAAGTCAGTAATTTTTTTACAAAATATATGAATTTTGTATATTTGTAGTAAAGTCAATCTTACCCATTTGTTAATTTTTTGAGAAAGTTGCGCTGCATTACTCAGGTCTTCTCCTTTCACGCTCGATGTGAAAATATCTTTTACGTAGTTTTTGAATAAAGATTGTATTTGATGCTTGTTTGACACGTATATGCGGCTCAGAACGGCCACTGTCATGCCAGTTAAAGACCTTAGATCTTTCATTAAGGGTTGGAAGCGAGCTTTCACCTGCAAAATTAGTATCCAAGGACCTTAAAATAAATAGCCGGACGTAGCCTTGCTAACAAATAACTGAAGCAGTTCTAGTCCGCCGGTTTCTTTACGGCTGGTTGGTCAGGTCAATGTGTGTGTGCTGCGGGTAGTAGGAACAAACTTGTTGATGTGTGCGTGCGGCGCGAAAGTACCGGCCCACTATGAATGCTTCAGTTAACTGTTGGCAAGGCTATGTCCGGCTCCGGCTATTTATTTTAAGGTCCTTGGTAGTACCGTAAGGTCGGGATACTTTAACCTTATAACTTTTATAAGGTTACGTTACCCACCCATGAAAACCTTTTGATTAAATTAATTCATTGTTAAAAATGACAACAAAAGATTACACAAATGCGGATAAATTATATAAAGTCATGTTTAAGAATGTGTTAATTTATTAAAATTGGCTTTTATTAGTGAGCAAAGTAACCTTATAGGGCAAAGTACCCCAACCTTACGGTACGGTAAACTCAGGATTTATGTTCTTTCATACTTTAGTTCTAGAGAAATATTGTATAATAAAAGAAATAACTAAATATTTTATTACAAGAGAAAAATTTAAAAATTATATGTCTCGGGCAGGATTCGAACCTGCACCTCCTACGGCTATCCGGGCCAACACAGGCGCGCTACCAATTACGCCACCGAAACAT
This sequence comes from Eudemis profundana, assembly GCA_947034925.1. NCBI lineage: Eukaryota > Metazoa > Arthropoda > Insecta > Lepidoptera > Tortricidae > Eudemis > Eudemis profundana. Next base: position 15,730,078 of record OX344816.1, on the reverse strand, counting down.
TGCAAAAAAAAGATGATTTGGGCAACGTTTTTTTTTCAGTCAATGAATAATTATTTATATCAGACTTTTAAATCCATATTTTTGTTAGTAGGTTACACGGTTTATATTGGTTAGTAAACAATTTTATTTAAATAATAATTATCATAATATACCTGTAGCCTATAGTAATATTTTCGGGGTCAAGCGACATAATTAATGTGACGTGTGCGTCTTGTCCCATCTCTCAGCAATTTGTTTTCAGGAATCAATTATTATCTTCGAGAGGAACGAAGATATCGACGAGTGCACCGATATATTTAGGCCCCCGAATACTAAACGTTATTATTACTTGTTCACGTGCAATAGTGATTTGTTATTAACCCAATGAAAAGTAAAAATATAATTAAGAACAATCTAATGTATAATAAATAGATTTAAAAACATACGCTTAGTAACGTAATCTTAAATGGCATATAATGGTCAACAAGATGGATTCTCTGGTTATAGATATAAGTAAAAATAATAAAAGAAATATGCTAATATTATGTGATCAATATGGAAAATCTTTAGCCGAATTCATAAAGAATAAGTGTTCTAGAATCACGTCCATATTGTCGATATGTAAACCCAACGCGCAATTAAAAGATATTATAATGAATATTACAAGTCTAACAAATCACATGAGGGATGACGATGATGTTGTAATAATTGTCTCAAATGTGAAAAACTACAAAATATCTTACATGATGCAGGCAATCAATCATTGTAATTCTAAACGATTAAAACTGCAGGTGACAACATTGCCGTATGGCAATAACAAGGGTACCAATTGTAAAATATCTGAAATTAACAATAAACTTCGAGGTATTGTTCTAAGGTCACAGGGCACATCATTGATTGAAATAAACAAGTATAAAAAACAGTATTTCACTTTCAAAAATAAGATATGTGACAGTTTTGCCTTATTTTTGTACTCTACCATTATAAGTAATTCGACTCATGAGTTTACACACAAATATAGTAACCTCATATACCTCACAAATGCTTGTTCAACCGCAACATCAGGTAAAAATGAATGTGACAAATCAGAACGTCCTTTTTTATGCAGTACTCCAATGAAACAAATACTAAAATAGATAATTTTAAATTAAAAATCCTTCATCAAAATTGTCGAAGTATTAGGAACAAGCTTTTAATAGTTCATAGATTAGTTGATCAGTATTGTCCTGACATAATTGTAATTTCTGAGTCATGGCTAAGTGAAAGTGATGTAAACTGCATAGTTATTCAGGGATATATACATGCTAATTATTTTGTTCGAAAAAAACGTATACATGGGGGTGTATCGATTTTTGCGAACAAAAAACTTAAATACTCAACTTGTAAGAATATAGATATATTAGCTTTAGAATATCATTGCGAAATATGCGCTATTGAGATAGAATTAAAACCCAAAAATGTAATCGTAATTGGATTATATAGAACTGGTATGGGCGACTATTGCAAATTGTTAGAGACATTAGATAAACTATTTAATATTCTGTGTGTTGAATATAAAAAGTGCTCAGTAATGATCCTTGGTGACTGGAATGTTGATTTTAGCGTAGAATCAACGAACAAACGAGCTCTACTTGATTTAATGGCACCATATAACTTACGAAATATTATAGACTTCCCAACAAGAATTGATGGCGAATCAAAAACATCGATCGATTGTCTTGTCACAAATATCCATAATGATATACTGAGTGTACAGTCACTGCCAATGGGTTTGTCTGACCATGATGCCCAACTTGCAGAGCTTCAAGTACAAGAATGCTGTCAGCCAAAATATGTATATGTTGAATGTCGTCAACAGAACGTAGAAAATGTCTCAAATTTCTGTAAGGCTATGATGTCATATGATTGGCATAAAATAATTGTGCCGTATGATTCCACTAGTTTCGATAAATTTATTCAAAAAATATTGCACAACATGAATATTCACATGCCTACTAAAATAATTAAGAAAAAATATGTCAATCGGATTCCATGGATGTCAGAAATAACGTCCAAGTTGCTACGAGAAATCGATGATTTACACCTATTCCAAAAACAATATCCACAAATTGACTTCAGAGACAACGTAACGAAAAAGAAGAAGGAAATACAAGAATCACTATCAAATATGAAAAGAACACATATTGAAGAACGTATCATACATGCAAAGAACCCTAAAAAGGAAATGTGGAGAATAGTTAAAGAAGAGACAAGTAGTAATATACAAGAGTATAACTGGAATCTTAAGGATCCATCTACTAAAAATACCATTGATTGCAGTGATATGCCAGACTACATCAACAACTTCCTTCTAAAAATAGGGGAAGACCTAGCCCTAAATAACGGCCCTGATATTACAGAAGCCATAACACAACTAAACAATAATTGCTCGGAAATAAAAACTGTATGCCAATTTTCCAAGATTAGCCCGCAATACCTTTTAAAACTTGCAAGAAATAAGATATCTAGATCTCTAACCAAAGATATATATGACATCTCAGGGAAGTTTGTGTTTGATATACTAGATGAATTGTTAGACCATTTGACATATCTTATTAACAACGTTCTCAATTCCAGCATGTATCCACAATCTCTAAAGAAAACACGCCTGTGTCCTATATATAAAGGAAAAGGTGATAAAACAGACGTAGGAAATTACAGACCGATTACTATTGTCCCTACAATATCGAAACTAATTGAGTCTGTAATGTCAAGCGATTTGTTAAAACATGTGGAACAGAATAATGCTTTGTCGAATGCACAGTATGCCTATCGAGCAGGACGTTCTACCACAGCAGCAACTCACAAATTTATGGATAGTGTAATATCGTGCTTGGAAAATGGATGTAAAGTTGTAGGCATCTTTTTAGATCTCTCTAAGGCATTTGATACTGTGAATCATTCATTACTATTGGCCAAGTTAAACACATATGGTATAAGGGATCAGAGTGCCGAACTACTAAAATCGTTTTTATCAGAAAGGGAACAAACCGTTGAAATAAAAGTAGACGGTAAGCACTACAGGTCACAGCCACAGGTGATTAAAGTCGGCGTACCACAAGGTTCATCTTTAGGAAATACATTATTTTCTATATTCCTAAATGACATAGCAAAACTAGACATAGATGGTGAAATAATTTTATATGCAGATGATACAACGTTAATCGTAAGCGGCGAATCTGATGACAATTTAATAAATAAAATTAATGACATTTTACTTAAATTAGAAAAATGGTTTAAAATCAATGGACTAAAATTAAATGCTGAAAAAACTTCAGTAATGAAATTCAGTGCATGGAATAGGGATTGTAATACAATGCAAATAATGCTACCGAATGGCACATTAATTCAAAGCGTACCACACGTTAAGCTGCTGGGATTTGAATTAGACCCTATGTTCTCGTGGAAAGTCCATATAGATGTGATGTGCAAAAAGATAGCAAAAGGAGTTTTTGTCCTAAAGCAACTGAGACCACTAATATCTAGTAATAATTTAAAGGATGCCTACTACTCATACATTCATTCAATTCTCTCATATGGCATCATTCTATGGGGTAATTCAACGGATTTTGAGCGTGTCTTGAAAATGCAAAAACGTGCTATTCGAATCCTGGCTAACGCCAATTACCGTGATAGTTGTAGGGAACACTTTAAAAATCTGCAAATATTAACATCAGTGTCGACATATATATTGGAAATTGTATTATATGTCAAAAACAACCAAAATGAATTTAAACGTGTAGGTGAAGATAGGACGCGACCAACACGATACCCTGAAAATCTAATTACCAGTAGGTGTAGGCTTAATATGGCAAGAAAGTGCCCGAAAATTATGGGCCAAAAGCTGTTCAATAAACTGCCGAAAGCAATTAAAGCTCAAACTAATGTCAACACATTCCGGCACCAAGTGAAAACTCTGCTTCTTAATAGAACTGTCTATAGTATAAAGGAATACTTGAGTTACGATTATAATCTTAACAATTAGATTGATTTATAATTATGAATGTAAATAAATAATGCAATTTAATAAGTGTGAAATTTGTAAAAATGTGACGATCTCAATATGTGTACATACTTTGTTAACTTCAAAATGTGTAAAAGTATTGAGAAATAAACGAATCTGAATCTGAATCTGAATCTATAAAGATTTACTCTAAGCTGTGCATGAAAAAAAAATTGTACCTATTTCTCCAAAATAAACAGTTTAAATTTTTAATTTTTTTTATTTTTATTATTTACTGTTTTAAATTTTTGTATAGATAAGGGGGTTGTCTATTGTTTGCCCGAAGTACATAATACTATACGTTTCAATAAATATCATTATTATCTTCTAATAAAACATTTGTAATTCGTTGGCAGTCGTTAATGCTACAATAAAAAATCAAAGAAATAACTGTCATGGCTAACATGTTTTGCTTACTTCAGACGGCGTGTGGACTCCGACGGCGTGTTCCAGCTGCTCTCTACACGGACCGGTCGCGGCGATCAGCAGCTTCGCCAGTGGTACCAGCGCGGCTAGCGGCGAACACACCATGTCCTTCTTAGGATCTGTTAAGGCGTAATCCTGAAACGTTTATAGTATTTTATGCAACAGTTGTATAAGTGGGTTCAAAAAATGCGAATTGCGTGAGTTGCGATACGAGCCGCGAATGCGGCGAGTATCGCAAATAGAGACGCAATAAGCGTTTTTTGACTTAATTATACAACGTTGCATACAATACTTTTTCTACGACGAGGTTTTAAATTATAAAATACAAAATTAATCATAACCTGGAAACAAGGCAAATATGACGTTTAACTGACAGTATGTGTCTATGGTAAACTTTTTTTTTAATTTAAAATATACTTAAATTAAAAATACTTTTTATATGTTGGCATCAATGAATTTACTTCGGAAAGTTTTGTTTTTCTTAAAAACCGTAGGAATTTAATTGTTTGTTAAGTTGGCAGTTGTGCATTTTTACCGTAAAGTTAAAATTGAGCGCTTAATCCTTGACCTAACGTTTAACCTAGATTTAGAAGTCTGTGGATGCTAGCAATAACGTAAAGTGACTATAACGACACTAGTGCTGTTATGGGGAATAGAGTATAGACTTCTCTGAACTCATATTATGTATGTTCTTATATTAGTGTTCGTGACCAAGTAAAAGACAGATAACAGTACAGGAGTAGAAAAACAATTTAAATAAATAGCTTTTCTAAGAACAATAACCGACATCAAACATTCGATCACACTAGTTCCTTCAACTCCTCATGGGTCTCAGACTACCAGTATTAAAACTAGATTTTGGCACTAATATGGAAGCGTATCCGTATAGCGTATAAATGATGTCTGTAGTTAGAGATTAATTTAACAAAATTTTAACCTTGTTCCTTTGTGTAACGAAAGTTACCATACAATTTATATGGTTAATTTTAGTTATACAGGAACAAGATTAACATTTTTGTTAAATTAAGCCCTAACTACAGACAAACATCTTTTTTTTACTGACCTATTTTTCGAATCTGTTCATAAAATACTAACTTTTGAGTTAACAAACATTTAAAAAAATACAGACCCTTATCCATTTCGTGAAGTCGTTGATTATTATCATTATAAATTGGCCTGTTACGAGTCAAGATACAATACCGACGTACATACAAATACAAAAATTATGATATATGTACATATTTATATCCTAGTAACATCTAGTACCATAAGGGCAAATATTCGTGTGATGAGCACGAGTTGTTCTTTTGAGAAAAAAATCTATTACTAATTAAAAATTTAAAAATATGTTTCTTTCATAAAGCAAAAATGCAATTTTAGAAGGAAGAAATCTACAGGGTCTTACCAACGCCATTTGTTTTCTTAAGTTTCCATGTAAAATAAGTGGCAAGTCGTCTTCGTACATGATTTTAGATGTATCTTCTTCCGAATTGGAATCATTAGAATCATCTGGAGAGCCAAATATAGCTTTCACTCCGAGCGCAATATCTGTTTAAGCGATAATCAATTCATAATTTCAAAAATTACTTTAGAATCAGTAAAGGTTTGAAAGGGAAAGCCTACTGTTAGTGATTAAATTTAGTATCAATGAAAATACAGATCCATTAAAAAACACAACATGTAAAAAGATGCAAGTCTCGTAACGCAGTTCTCGTACAACAAAAAAGTTTTGAGATGTAGTGTTAAACCAAATCAGTACTGGGGCCCGGTGTCAACAGAACTCGATTTCTACTGACTTGCCTATTATTTACCCGTTCCCGATTTGGGAACTATAAAATCCTTCCTGCGCGGATTGTATTGTAATTGCAATATTTTTTAGGCTTTGCGTGACATGATAGGCTAAACAGCTAATTATATTTAAAATTTGGAGCTTCAGTCTGCTAGAAGTACAGTCGAATTCATCATTATCTGAGCAAAGATTGGATCAAAAACAACTGTTACGGCATTTAAATGATCTGGGGGCACGGCAGTGTCCCTACCAAGTCGAGCAAAACAAAGGCACGGCCGTACCATCCTTTTCACGAAGCCATTCAGGCCATTTTCAACTTCTTGTAATTTTGTGTTGGCTAAAGCTAGAACCCTGTACGTCTAGCATAACTGGCCGCGACTTCGTTTCTCGCGCGACAGAGCATTACCTGTCACTCTCACACTATATTGAGTGGAAAGAGATAGGTAGCTTTTGTCGCGCGACAAAGAGTCGCGTGTCACAGTTGTGCTAGAGGTACTGAACATATATTGGGCATAATGAGACTTAGATATATTCGCAATATCATTCAATTTGAACTTGTAGTTTAAGAGCTATTCCTCGACAAAGTTCCTTAGTTTTGTCACTGACTTACTGACTGATGATCATCATAATTCTAAGATACAGTAGAGTTCATCATTATCTGAGCAAAGAACGGATCAAAAATATCAGATCTAGTTCTTATGCTTCTTACAATAGGGTCTTGTTTAGATGTTTTTGGTCCAATCTTTGCTCAGATAATGATGAACTCGACGTACCTATAGCGTTTAGCTTAGGTTTGCCAACCGCGGCTACTAGAGCAACAGGCTTCGTCAATTGATAAATTAATCATAAACTTACTTACAGATTACGATTTTATGTTTCATGTTACGCACCTACGCGCGTTCGTGTAGCATGTTCAACTTTATTGCGTAATCGGGTTTTTATCAAATTCAGAACTCGATAAAAGAATATTGAGTAAAATATCGAACGACTTACCTATTTCTGTAGACTAAGTTTCACTTAAAACGTTTTAACTACTACTACTATTTTTTCACACCTCCTATTCAGAAAAAAGTATTTTGCTCCCTCATAAGAGGGATCAAAGTAGCACTTTTCTGTTCAAGGACAACAGGGTATTTTTAGTTTGAACCCACTTAGAATATGCCATACCATAGACTTAAATTACACACCGAGGGCGGTATAATAAGGAATGGCCCAGATCACAGGTGTTTGCGGTCCGAGCCGCAAGCGAGGGCCATAAATATAATATGGAAGTGGTATTTTCGTCTCGTCCGTAAAAAATTATAATTGTTTTATAAAATAATAATAGACTATACATTTGACAATTTAACATTTAATTTTTAATAATAATGTGTGATGCTCGTTGAGTAACTATATATTTCGTTATTTTGTAGGTAGCGTTTGTATTTGAATTTTCCTCATAGTCGGTGTGAAAAGCAGTATGTGTCACTCGGTAGCAAAATTATTTTCACCTCGGGCGTTAGCACTTGAATCCCTCACTACGCTCCGGATTATACTTTAGAATCCCTCGCTACGCTCGGGATTCTATTGTATAATCCTTCGCTTCGTTCAGGATTCAATATACGCCCTCGCCGTAAATACATCATTTTGCTCCCTTGTGACACAATCTACTATGGATCAATTTTACTCAAAGAGTTTACGGCGCTCTACGTGTCCAATGTCCAATATGATAATAGTAAAGTAAAGTAAAAAAGTATTTATTGACTCCACCACAAAGTATACAGTATTTACAGTAACAGTGATAAAATATAATGAACTTAAGATTAGGTACAGAACTTGTGCGGTGGAGGCTGGTGCCCGAACTAGGAGGAACCTGTATGTCAGGTCACCAGGTCTCCAACCCTCAGATGTCTATAGCAACATTTTTAGGAACCGAAAATACTCTGTCGTTTCACTCTTGGCAGAGCGGTCATAGTCACACTGAGGCGTCCACGTCGGTGGTAGAAGTAGACATAGCACGATCTCCCGCCACATCTCCCTGTTGGCAGATTGTCTGGCACAGTCAGATAGGCGGTCTCCTACAGCGGCTTTCACTTGATCAGTCCAGCGCATAGGTGACGTCACGATCTGGTTCCTTCCACTTTTCCCTGCATGACCAGCCGCTCTGTGGAGTCATCCCGCCTGGAGAGATGCCCAAAATATTGCAGTATAGCAGACAGACGCTGCGTGATGCCGAGCTTCTAGAGTATGACCACGTTGGTGCAGAACTCCGTCCAAGATATCCCGAGCATCTTCCTCCAGTACTAAATTCTAGTGTCGAAAAAGCGTAGAGAAAAATGGGGAAAACCAGTGTCTAGTGACAGGAGCAAAGATGTGTTTCAAACTTCATGTTGACTGTGACAGGAGCAAAGATGTGTTTCAAACTTCATGTTGCTGCCTGTTGTGTTTTAGGCTGTACGTTGTTACCTACACTAATTTTTTCTTGCGACTTCGCGAGTGCGTAAACTCGTTATTCACTTCAAGGGATGTTTGCTATTAAATTCCTTTAAGGCGTAGTGTTGTTGGAGTTACTTTCGTGTGGTACTAAAAATTACTATAGGGAACTTGCAAGAACTAATAGATGGTAGCTTACAGTAAATGGACAAAAGATGTCTCTTTTCACATAGTGTCCTATGTGGACAGTAAAGTAAATTTATCAGGCCTGAAAATACTCGTTTAATATGTCAATGTCATGTAATAGTAAATTGTGGCCGCACTAAGGTTTATCATCCTTCATCGCAATATTAACGGCGTTTCCAGTTAATGTGGCCCAAGCACGATCGAAATATAATTTATGCCACACCTGGTCATAAAGTGGCTTTTTGGGTCGATTTCAGGCGTTTTTCCAGCGTTTTTTGTAACTTATTTAATTTAATATAAAATACTTTTCATCTAGGGATGTAACGATACACAGTTTTGCCGATACGATACCGATACCGATATATAGTAGTTAATATCGGCGATACCGATACCGATACCGATACCGATATCTTAGCTTAATAATGAAGTATGAACTTCAGATATTTTTATGTCCTTATTATAACTAATGGCAATGACTACTGGCTATATTTACCAGAGAGTCGACCTTGAAAGTGTAAAGTAAAAATAATTAATTGTCAACTCAAAATTTTTTTTTTTATTAACAACCAAAGATTTAATTAACATAGTTATTATCATTGCACAAGGTAATAGAATAGACCAGTACATAAATTAAGTCAGAAATTGAAATTATTTTTTGCAGATTTTTTTTCATACAGCAAATTCTTCAAATATCGGTTGTATAATATCGGCGATACCGATATATCGGCCGATATATCGGTATCGGTATCGTTACATCACTATTTTCATCCATTAACCAGTTCGGTGAAGGTCGTTCTATACTCGGATCTTAGACTATATGGAAGTGTAACTAAAGCTCAAAATCGGCCCCTTGGAATACGTACTTTTTTAATACGGAATACGTACTTTTTTAATACGGAATACGGAGTTTTTTAATAACAAAAAACATTGCGGATCTGGAAAAGTCGATCGATCATATACTGTACCCCGTCAGCTCGCAATGAACTGTTACTTGCCCACTTTACTCCCTTACTCATCGGCGGTCGAACACGTGCCAGAATCAGAACAAAAGGAACAAGAATTAAAGTATTTTATTGAATATTAATTGTCGTCTATGTAATGATCCGGGAAATATGATAGAACAGGCCCGTAGTACTTCTTGGTGGACACTGTGGCGTCATCGTCATCTTTACTCGGGTCATCATTTCCGTCTGATTCGACTTCGTTTTCATCTAAAAAAGACAAATTGATATAAGCGTCGTTTATAAAAAAACCGAAGTTACGGGATTAATTTAACAAAATGTTAATCTCATTCGTAACGAAAGTTACTTTTTGGAGCACTGCCCCAGACTGAGATCCCATATTGCAGAATAGATTGGCATAGCGCATAGTACCGGAATTACCTGTTCTGAGTTGCTTTATTATATAGGTGCATTTTCTAACTCTGCTAGGTATATGCTGTTTAAAAGATAGCTTGTCATCAATTATTACTCTTAGGTATTTGACTTTATCAGATCTGACAATCGAGCTACACGAGCGTGTGTAAGAACTAATAGTACGGTCACGACATTTGCTAGGGTGAATTTTAGGTTACGATATGCATGAGCGGAAGAAACGGCAGTGTCAGAAAAAGTTAGAAAGTCGGATTTAACCACATTGAGTTTAAGTAAATTGTCATCTAGCCAAGTACTAACATCAGACAACCCGCACTTAGCGAGGTTGAAAATATCAATCCACGCCTTACCATGAAAAGGCACAACAGTATCATCTGCGTAACAAATTATTTCAGGACCAATCAGCTTGATTTTAAGGATATCGTCCACGTAAATAAGAAAGAGCGTGGGGCCGAGGATACTACCCTGTGGAAATTCAAAAGAGATGGGTAACTCGCCGCTGCTGAACTTGCCAATTTTGACAACTTGCCACCTGTCGATCAGGTTGTCAGGTAACTGTGAAACCAATCACCACCCCTCTCACGCCTAGGGCATTTAATTTATTGAGTAATATATCAGTCCAAAACAGTATCAGATACCTTACACAGATCTAAAAATACTCCCACACATCTTTCTCCACTATTAAGATAACTGGATATTTTATTTAAGAGATGAATGGCTGCATCTTCACTAGATTTTCCTGTCCGGAAACTGAATTATCCGAATACAAGCTCTGAAACGTCCTTATCCATTGGACAGCAATATCTTAAAATAGTTCCATATTAATTTGAATGTAAACTGTTACGTCCCCACGTTAATCGGAACGCGCCCTTTGTAAACGTCAAACCGTATAACCTACAATATGGTGTGACAGATTGACTTCTCGGACGTACTTTGACGACTCGACACACGCGGTGTTGTTTTTGCGAGTTTTTTGTGTGCCAAAAGGCGAGTTGTACGTTTTTGTGATTTTGTGTGCATGAACGGTTGTGCAAATTTTGAAGTGCGTGGATTGTTTTCGCGACGCGAACCGCACCTTTTTGGACTTGGCTCGGGACAGCATTGTTTCGCCTCGGGGCGACGCCCGGCCTGCTGAAGACTCCTTGACTGGTATAGACTTGACTGCCCGACTTTGACTTGACGGACGGAGCCGATATCAGCGGTCGCATGGGTGAGTGCAGTCAGAAATACCGAAATTAGTTTAAGTTCCTTATACCCTGAAACGGGGTTAAATTCTAGACGAGACACCCAGGTCCCGTTTGGAACATAAACAAATAAATACCGCTGTGGTTACCATTGTTGGCATTGCTACCATTATCATTGCTGCCATCATTAGGGTTACTATTGTTGCCATCGCTAGGGTTATCATTGTTACTATAACTAGGGTTATCATTGTTACCATCACTAGGGTTATCATTCTTACCATTATTAGCGCTACCATTGCTGCCATCGCTAAAGTTATCATTGTTACCATCACTAGGGTTACCATTTTTGGCATTGTTGCCATCGCTATTAGAGGCAGCACCATTGCCGCCACTAGGGATGCCGTCGTTGCCATTACTAGCGACACCGTTGTTGCCATCACTAGGGTTACCACCGCCGCCATCACTAGTAACAACTTCGTTGCCATCGCTAGGGTTAGCATTGTTACCATCACTAGGGTTATCATTGTTACCATCACTAGGGTTATCATTATTACCATCATTAGCGCCACCATTGTTGCCATCGCTAAAGTTATCATTGCTACCATCACTAGGGTTACCATTGTTGCCATCGCTAGGATTATCATTGTTACCATCGCTAGGGTTACCATTGTTGCCATCGCTAGGGTTACTATTGTTACCATCACTAGGGTTATCATTGTTACCATCGCTAGGGTTACCATTGTTGCCATCGCTAGGGTTATCATTGTTACCATCGCTAGGATTATCATTCTTACCATCATTAGCGCTACCATTGTTGCCATCGCTAGAGTTATCATTGTTACCATCACTAGGGTTACCATTGTTGCCATCGCTAGGGTTATCATCCTTACCATCATTAGCGCTACCATTGTTGCCATCGCTAGAGTTATCATTGTTACCATCACTAGGGTTACCATTGTTGGCATTGATACCATTATCATTGCTGCCATCATTAGGGTTACTGTTGTTGCCATCGCTAGGGTTATCATTGTTACTATAACTAGGGTTATCATTGTTATCATCACTAGCGTTATCATTCTTACCATTATTAGCGCTACCATTGTTGCCATCGCTAGACTTATCATTGTTACCATCACTAGGGTTACCATTTTTGGCATTGTTAAGGACATTGTTGCCATCGCTAGGGTTACCATCGGTGGGATCACTAGCAATGCCGGGATCCGAGGGATTATCAGTTACTTCCGTTGATGCAGTGCCATCCGAATCAGACCCGGCATCATCTAAAAAAGTAAAATTATATTAATCTTGTTACTCTTGTTATCAATTTCAATGTTTTAACTTAACTGGAATGAAAGAGATCGCTGGTTTAGCGGTAAGACCGCCTGAAACCTATAATTAATTTTTTTTAAATTTAATTTTAATTATTTAATTTTAATAGAAATAAACAAGTAGAATATACTTACGGAGGTCTCCAGGCCCCACTGAAAATAAAAGTTATTATTCATCAAATTGATATTTGGATATTTGATTAGAAGAGAAAAATTATGTCTCGGGCAGGATTCGAACCTGCATCTCCTCGCATATCCCCTGCATATCCGATCCGGGCCAAACACAGACACGTCACCAACTACGCTACCGAAACTATGTCCACTTACTTACTACTTGCTCAGTGACCCAAAAAGGATCTTGGCCTCAGACACGAGAACTCGCCACTCTTCCCTATTTTGTGCCACCTCACGCCAGTCGGGTACTTTGAGGGCACTTAGGTCTTCCTGGACTTCATCACTCCAGCGGTATCGGGCATTTCTCCAGAAATATGTCTGCGGTCACCTCATTCATCTGGCCCTTTTTCATACCAAATGGAGACAGATGAATGAGTCGCAGACATATTTCTGGAGAGATGCCAATCTAGGCCGTCCAACCGGACGTTTTCCACACGGTCGCCCTATATATGCTTTCTTTACCGCCCGCTCTTCTCCCATCCGTTCCTTCTACGCCTCCACGTTCCATCCTTAATTTAATAGAGCCAGAAGCGCTGAAAACTGTGTGGCGTCGGTATTTTATAGAAACTACCTATGTCCAAGTCATCCAATTTTTCAACCAGTCCCCTCATTTCTGATGTCATCCTGGGTGATGTATGTAGCATCATCTACCATTGAGTCCTTACAACCGATATGCATGGCACTGTGGTCCCAACGCGTATTGAGAAATCCACAGTAACGATGATTTATAGGGTTCCGTAGCCAAAATGGCTAAAAACAGTCCGTCCGTCCGTATGTCACAGGCATTTTACTCAAAAACTACAAGACGTATATTGATGAAATTTGGAATATAAATGTCTTGTAGATGCCGCTACTAAGTTTGGTAGTTAAATAATAAAAATAAAAAAATCTACGGGGGCACTCCATACCATACATGTAACAGAAGCCAAACATTTTTTTTCATCAAACATCAACGTGAGGTACATAATTAGATAGTTCTTTTAAAAACATGATAAGGCTTTTATGTACTTTTTATTGATTGATTTGAAATAATCGCTCCGAAAGTCGCATAAATTGTGTCCCCTCCCTCTTTAACTTTTAAACCGTAAATCAAAAAAATATGAAAAAAACCAGGAAGGTAACGTTTAATAAATACATTCAACGAAAATTATTTTCAATAGTAACGAATAAAGAATTTTGTAGTTATTACCGGAAAACTTCTCAAGTCAACCAAAAGGTTTTAAGTGCCATTGATTTACACGGCATTTAAGACCTTTTACCAGTTGTTTATTACGACGTTTTTTTGTACGGTGGAAGAAACAGAAATGAAAGCCATTTTTACCGATAAAATTGGTTGAAATTTCACCTCTTTTAATATTCTACAGATTATAGAAACCCTGTATTTCTGTGGCCTGGCTATCATGTTGCGTGGGGACGCCCAGCCGGTGTCAGGCGGGCTATCGACCACATACATCTCTAAGAAAAAATGTTTTAATTTTAGTTTTTAAGTTATATTAGGCGAGTCACAGATTTTTTTATATTTCTGTAAGTTTGTTTTTTTGTAAAGCATGTAAATTTAATGATAGTTTAGTAGTTTATTTCTGGTTTCCCATTTTGTATTTTGACGATTGGAGATCCTTTACACCTCCTAAACATGTTTTGACAACGGAGACCCCTTACATCTCCATTAATTTTAGTGTATGTCTCTCTATTTTCCATATTTCTTTTTAATTTAACTTGTTTTGACGCCTAGAGACCCTTTACATCTCTAAAAAAAATCGGTTGTCTGTAAAGTCGGTTTACTGACGATAGTCGAACGTGATAACGTTGACCTTGACCCTGACTTTGACTTTGACTTTGACTTTGACTTTGACTTCGACTTCGACTTCGACTTTTTTCCCAATAAGCTGCTACAATGACATTGACACGCTAAAATGATGGCTAAGTGGCCAGTGTAAATATCTGCCGTTCCACGAATATAATGTCAAAGATTTGTTTTAATAATTTTTAAACTACGATTAAAGCAGGCGTAAAACGGAACTGCCAAAGCAGCATCCACTATTTAAATTTAAAGATTTTTGCCAAACTCAGCAGTGTCTCTTGTCATTCAATAGAGATTTTGACAGCCGTATCTTAGGGAATAAGGGCTAATTTATTAACAATTTGTAAGAAACTATCGTCTTAACGACTTAAGTGCTGGAATAATTTAAAGTACCTATTTGACAGGTAACGGCCCTGCAAGGTAACGGCCCCGCAAGGTAACGGCAAATGACGTCACACTTTTTCGTGCGTGCAGCCGGCTCCATCGAATTATAAGACGTTATCACGTCAAAAATTTAGTTTTATGTTTATTGAAATGTATACCTATTAGTTAAGCACTTGTTTGATGAATTGTATTACTTATTGAAATTGCATTTTCACAATTATTGTAATGCTCCATGTTTATTTTAAAAGAGAAACTGATGAGTTTCTTCCGGCGCTTCTTCTCACCAGAATGTCATTTGCCGAAGCGCCAAAAGCAAGAATCAGACATGTGAAAGAGCTCTTGAGGCCTACTTACAGAAATAAATTATTTCATTTCATTTCATTTGTGTGTGTTCATTCAGCCCAGAAAATTGCCTGACTATTATACCTGAGACGGGTTGGTCGGTGGTACACCGGGTCGACTTAAACATAAACGTGCCAGGGGTGAAGCGGTTGGCGTTCGTTCGAGGCAGACGGTTACTAAGTCGATCTATTCCTAAACAGAAATATATCATTACATTACAAGACCAAGTACGTTAATAGTAGTACGTACCTAGGGCGGCAAAGCAAAGAATGTTTCAGATCGCAGTTATTTGACGCCCGAGCCGAAGGCAAAGGGCAATAAATATGCGATCTGAGGCTTTCTTTATTAACCCCGTGGTAAGTACAAAATTTTACATCTCCCCCGGCCATGAAGTGGGATTTTCTAACTGCTTTAGCGTGGGTTATTGCCACTTTATGGCCAGGTGTGACGTAAAATAAAAAGCTTCACGTAGCGTCGCTAACAGATGAATGAATGAATGAATTTACATACAAAAACACACAGATACATTTATAACTAAAAGAAAGTATACATCGATTTTTTCTGCAAAAAAGGAGTCCAATCAGCATGGTATCAAGTCACAGAAGGTGGCTCAACGCTGGTATTATGTGGCTGCAAATGTAGAGCGAAACAAAACTGCACGTTACACTTGGTGAGTTACACTTGGTTGTTGCACAAGGTGAAGAACACACGGAGCGGCGCGGCGCCGCCTACCGCGGCGGCACGCGGTCGAGCGGATTGAAATTTTGTATCACGATGTAGATAATCCGTCGAGACCGGGCATACGGTGCCGTTCCTCCACGCGTATGATCGGCACTGCACACACGCGGCTGACGCGGCTCTGCTCGCAGTTGTGAGCTCTACCAATGAGATAACTTGTGATTCTCCGCTGTGTAAAGCGGTACCGCGCGGTTCCGCCACAGAATATATATAAGCTAAAGCAGTAAGGAAGCTACAAACAAAACGATCGAAACGCACGCACACATAGACGCGTACTTTTACAAGGCCCCTAAGGGAATCTCGCGGTGCCGTCAGTCGCGAGTGCTGCATAGAGGCGAGCGGTCGTGCTTTGTTTTTGTTACGTGCTCGCGCCCAGACAGCCCGCGATCTTTTCATTTTAAACAACCCTAACGCTCTAATGGAGCGTAGGTATTTATTTCAAAAAGTAAGCGTAGCTTCCATACTGCTCTATTTATATTCTGTGGTTCCGCGGCAAAACCGCCTCTCCGCGCTGTCGAGCGGTCCGCGTGCCGCCGCGGCAGGTGGTGCCGCGCCGCTCCGTGTGTTCTCTGCCTTACGTACTAAACAATTATTGAACTATATGTATATCTACATACACCGAAGCACGTATAGTAACGCCGGGCGATGTGTTGCCCATATAAGGCTGCTACGTGGGTTATGTGTGCGTGCTGCTCGTAAATACAAAGCGACCGGCGTACTAGAGGTGCTTCAGTTGTCTGTCAGCGAGGCTACCTCCGGCTATTTATTTTAAGGTCCTTGAGTAAGTATTATAGCTTGGCAACTTCGTTGGCGACACTCAAATGTGTGCTTTTTGTTATGTGAAGCCGTAACTACTTACACAAGTTACCGCCAACACGAGCGGCTGCCTGCGGAGGCTGCATCCGTCGGTCGCCGTTCGTGTTGGCGGTAACTTGTGTAAGTAGTTACGGCTGTATAGAACTCAAACTCATAACAGGGGTGTTCACAGGTCACTTCGGGGTCAAAGAACTCCTGGCCAAGTTGGGACTTTTTGACAACACAGATTGTAGACTGTGTGGCGAAGAGGCAGAGACAATGAAACACATATTGTGTGAATGTCATGCTCTCGCCAGGCAAAGAATGAATGAATTTGGCACGGGCTATCCGGAGCCAAATGAATTCCAGGCACTACCACTGGGTTCCATCACCCGGTTTATGGAGGTGGTGGAGCAAGCCACTACGTAGATGCGGTAAGGGGTAATTACACAAAAGATCCCATTGGGTCGAAGTGTATCCGAAAGGACTCCTAATACCAAGATAAGATAAGATAAGATACGGCTGTACATAACAAAAAGCAATAGAATTCTTTTCTATTCTATTCTTTACCGCCAACACGAGCGGCTGCCTGCGGAGGCTGCATCTGTGGGTCGCCGTTCGTGTTGGCGGTAACTTGTGTAAGTAGTTACGGCTGTACATAGCAAAAAGCACACAGAGTGCGAGTGTCACCAACGAAGTTGCCAAGCTATAGTCAGCAATGTTAGTAGTGCTAGGGTATCTTTTATATCTTCTTTTTTTGAGGACAGTTAAATTTTATTTTATTACCTTTATATTGGAGTTTGTACTGTTTTGGTACTTACTGTCACTTCCCTCTATACCTACATAAAAAACAATTATGTAGCACATGGACAATCTTATACACAAATCGAACTAACTAGTCCCATAGGTAAGCCTCAAAGGAAGGCTTGTGTTATGGATTCTAGACGACGATATATTTAATAGATATAAATACTTAAATACATAGAAAACATCCAAGACTCAGAAACGAATATCATAAAGAAAAAAAAATATATTTGCTCTTACCGGGGTTCGAACCCAGGACCGATAAAAAAAAAAAAAAAAAAATATTTGCTCTTACCGGGGTTCGAACCCAGGACCGTCAGTTTCGTAGGCAGAGTCACCACTAGGCTAAACCGGTCGTCAATTTACCATTGAAAAAAAAAATACAATTATCTTTGGATTGAATTAGAAATCAGAGTAAAGACTGATGCTTATTTAAAGACATTAATAATTAAAAAAAAACAAGCATTTAGAATTCGTTGGCAGTTGTTAATGCTGCAATAAAAAATCAAAACAAATATTTATGTCAGAATGACTTACTTGATAAATTTTCTCCATATTCTGGGTAGAAATAAAATGCTCGATTTGTAAAACACGCTCAATTGTTTTTAAGAGATTACTTTTATACAAGAGGGAACATCCAATAAATATATCGATACCTTTAGACTCAAAGGGCGTAAACGCCGCAGGTTCTAATGGCGTTTACGCCCTTTGAGTCTAAAGTTATCGATATATTATGCCGACAGTGAAGGAAACTTATCAGGCCTAAAAGAAAATACTGGTTATAAATGTAATGTCAAGTATAGTGTTACGTCCGTGGGGTAGGTAACGTGATAGAAAAATGCACTAATTAACCACTAATTAAAAAGGCAAACTTTATTGCAAAATTACTAATTAACAAGGCTTACTTACTTAATAAATCACTGTACTAATCACTTCACTATAACGCACTTATTAACTTTTCGCTTAGGTTCGCTTTGAGACTCGCACTGTATCGCCATTAGTTCAAAACTGACTGGAGCGTCGGTGACGCGCGGCTTATATATCCGAAGACCCTTGCTCTCGAATGTTCCGGAGAAATCCTATCTGGAATGTTCGGTCCAAAGTCCAAGGGCGGTCGGTGATCCCTCGGTCAATAACGCATCGCGAGTGTTCTAGGCAATCTAGATTGTTCGATGTTCGATTCGGCTGGAACATTCCCGACTATTGCTATCCCTTTCTAGTTCTGTCTCTTTCACACACTTCTCGAACCTTCTCAATATAGCTGTCTCTCTCTAAAAGTGCTATCTCTTTCACTCCTTCGTGAAATTTCGCCATATACTGAAGTGTACTTCAAAGGCCCATAAGGGGTCCTGAAAACGCCTGAAAACGGGTTTTTTAGGTTATTGCGCCATCTGATAGAGGGTGCCCTGAAACGGACTGAAAACATGTTTCAGGCGCCTGAAAACAACGGCAACTAGGGTGAATTTTCAATCTTCTAGTATGTGAAAGAGCCACCTCTGAAACGGCCTGAAATCACTTTTCAGCCTGCTGAAAACGCTTCTAAAGCACGGAAAATCACGTTTAAAGTTTTGACCTATACCACCGGCGCAACAATAGGTAGTTTCACGAGAGTCGAGGTGAATGATTACATACACAGCTACATGAGTACTCATTGCAAAAAGTGAATGAATGAAATTAATGAGTGAGTAAATAAACACAATGCTATAGTTTAAAGAAACTTTTTGATCTATATTGCAATTCACTGTTGAACCTGCTATCGGTACGAAAAAAGAACAGTAATTTCAAAATCCCGCTGTTATTACATGACAGTGTTGTTGTGTGCGTGGCCTCAACTCTCGTGAAACTACCTATATGGTAAGTCGTGGCCACACTAATATTAGTCGTCCATCATCGCGATAATCATAATCGATAAAATATTTTACGTATTTCGTACGATTTTACATATTTTGATAGTATGCGAAGCGAAGTTATAACACTCGACTTTAGAGATTTTCATTTAGCATTATATGTGCTAAACTAGCATCACTGCGCAACATTGACGACTATTTTATGATGTTTTCAAAATAAAGACTTGGCTTAAAGGCCAAAAAAAATCTATTGACAGTTCATACTCATAAATATGTTGCCAGTGTAAGAAATTAGTTCCAATGATATTGCACGATATGATAGATAGATAGATAGATAGATTTATTTATTTCTTATTGAAAATTACATAATGTTTTATTATCTAAAACTAAAATGAATTCACAAAAAGATCGTCAAAAATGGCTGAACCTGATAATTTTTTGGTCTAGCGTTTACTTGCATAGAAAAAGCAGTGGCGGATTTGCCCTAAAGCCCAAAAAGTTTGGTGCAAAAATTGTCTGCCACAACTGAGAAGGGGGCGGCTGGTATACTTACTATATGGCCAGGGGCCTGGCGCAACAATGATGTCAGAATCCGCCACTGCCAAAAAGTAGTAGGTACCGTAAGATCGGGGCACTTTGGCCAAATGTAGGGTAACTTTGCCCACTTTGTAGATCACATATCTCAAGAAATAAAATAAAAAATTTATAGCGTCACGTATTTTTTTATATTACTTCTCGGCCATTCTCACGAAGTATGTCTGCGGTCACCTAATTACCGCGACGCTGTCATCATACTAAATGTATGGAGACTCGGTAATTAGACGCAGTCATACTTCGTGAGAATGGCCGTTCTATGTCACATTGGTCAAAATCCGCGGCCTTGCCCAAATACTAGCGAACATAAGATATAACAATTATTACCACTGAAAATACCTACGCACCATTCTCTTTGGCCTTCACTGCTTTTTCTAGAAAACAAGCAAATAAAAGTTTTACCGCGCAATTTTATTATAAAAAATCTGGGTCATTCTTGAAAATTATCATTCCCTGTGCACACTTGGCATGGCGAATATTCAGAAGATCCCCGCCTCAATTTTTTGTCTTTTAAACAATATGCAACCTTTTAGAAATTGCGTCTTCTCAGCTTAATATTAATATTTGTCTGTAGACTCAAAAATAGTAAGCATTAAGTTGGTTATCAGCCCCACTGATACATAACGCACCCTTAGTAATAAACCGGCCTAGTTAAATTCGTTTTAAGATTGAAAATAAATTCTCATTTTTTTTGAGTTAGGCCGGTTTTTAGTAAGGGAGCGAAATATGTATTGATTTTTAAAAAAGGGCGTTATGGGGTAAATTTCAACGTAATTCGGCCATTCTCACGATATAATTGCGTCTAATTACCGTGTCTCCATACATTTAGTATGAAAACAGCGTCGCGGTAATTAGGTGACCGCAGACATACTTCGTGAGAATGGCCGAATTTTAATTTCGATGTTTAGAATGGAATTTTTGGAAGTCATTAAGTATGTAAGTAGTTCCGGCCAATCTCTACAAACTAAACAAAAATCCCATTCTAATGAGGCCGAATATTCTGAATATTTCTGCCTAGGGGATTGATGTCTTTCAAGAATCACCCAGGAGTGGGTCACTCCGTGATTTCGCCGCGTGGCTACATAGTACCTAGTATAGACTCTGTACTTTTAGGTACCGTAAGGTCGGGGTACTTTGGCCAAATGTAGGGTAACTTTACCTACCTTGTAAATCACAAATCTCAATTCTATAAGGTCTGATAATAAACACAAAAACATGAACGGTCAGCTAAACCCAACCATATGGCAATGTGCCGTAATTGAAATGCAATAATAAAACCTGAATCGAGTTAATCCCTATGGCCAAAGTTACCCCCCTAGGGCGAAAGTACCCCGACCTTACGTTATTTAAAAAAAGGTAAACAAAAAACCACGTGACACGGATCGTTCAGCCAGTGGTATTGTGCCACAGATACAAAACGTTGCTTTGATTGGCTGAACGACCCGAGTCACGTGGTTTTTTTGTTTACCTTTTTTTAAATACCTAAAAGTACCGTACCAAATTTTGCCCCTTCGGAGAGGTTTAGCCAGCGACCAGAAAGAGCACGCGCTATGCGATAGAGAGAGGTCGGATCCGGTGCGTTTCGTCCGGTGGTCAGACCGGAACGTCAGTTTCGTTTTGTTAGACTTCTTGTACGTAGTATTGTTATTCTGTGGCAAAAGTTAGTAAAAAAAAAAACTAAAAATCGTCGTTCGTCTTTTCAGTTGTAGGAGACTTAAACAACGCGTCCTACTTACTGAAATGACAAAGGTCTCCCTCATTTTTTCACGTTTATTTTGGATATTTTTGAAAACTCGCCACCGCTAAAACTAAGTTTACCTACTGAATTTCATACTTACGCGCTGAAAGTGAGCATAAAAGAAATATGTGGATTAAATGGCTCTTTATTTGAGCGTTTCACCCGCCTCGCTTTCGTGGACACTTTATTGACGAGATTCCGGCAGATTTTAATGTAATTTTAAGGTATTTGTTAGTAGTCTCGGATATGTACCAAACAGCTCGATATGAGACTAAAATCTGAGGGAACTTAGACAATAATGTGTCCACGAAAGTGAGGCGGGTAAAACGCTCAAATAATAACCCAAGGCCCTTTGTAGGCAGTATAAAAAAGTTTTTTTTTATAAAAGGGGAGCATGATTAACTCGGTCCCTGCCCCGGTGCACCGGGGGCATGCCCCCAATGTGGGGTCATGAAGGTTTTTTCACTTCCACTATGGGGTCACTTCCCCATACTGATTGCACAGTTGGGACTTGTGACTAGGGATGTAACGATACATAGTTTTGCCGATACGATACCGATACCGATATATTGTAGTTAATATCGGCGATACCGATACCGATATCTTAGCTAAATAATGAAGTATGAACTTCAGATATTTGTATGTCCTTATTATAATTAAAACTTGGCTATATTTAACAGAGAGTCAACCTTGAAAGTGTAAAGTAAAAATAAATAAATTGTCAACTCAAAATTCATTTTTTTTTATTAAGAACCATAAATTTAATTATCATTGCACAAGGTAATATATCTACCAATACATAAATTAAGTCAAAAATTGAAATTACTTTTTGCAGATCTTTTTTCATACAGCAAATTCTTTTCGCGCTCTTCAAATATCGGTTGTATTATTATCGGCGATACCGATATATCGGTATCGGTATCGGTATCGTTACATCCCTACTTGTGACATTGTCCGATAGTTGTGTTGGGGACAGTGAACGTGTTAAAAAATCCATATTGTAAAAATCTTACCTAGATTAAGTTTCTGGTTAAAATAATCATCATTCGTTGATATTATTCGTGGATTCGCTGATGATATAATGACTGCCTGGAAGCAAACATTACACAAAGTGGGTTTTCGTTTAAAAAAATAATACGAGACATTTTAGGGTTAAAACTAAATAAAGGTCGAAATTAAAACCATATCCTCAAGTCTACGGTCTCTTGAAGCTGTAAAAAAATAGAACTTCTAAGTTAACGTGAAAAAAAGATGCGGCATGTATGCCGAAAAATCGTAAAAAACGTAAATCGACACTCTAAAGAAAACCAAAATTTATAGGGTACCTACCTACTCTCCGTTGACTTGGAGCTATGAAATTTAGCAAATACCTAAATAATACCGTCTTATACTATATTATACATGTATAGGGAAAAATCTGAAAACTATACATTTCTAATTAATAAATATAGTCTGTACGGAACCCTCGGTGGGCGAGTTTGACTCGCACTTGTCCGGTTTTTTTAAATCATTAACAATACTAATAGATATTGATTTAGGTGGAGGCCTAAAAAGGGAGGGGAAGTGCCTGCGAAGGCCGAAAAGGCTGAAAAGAGGGAACTCGTCCTGGGGGACCTCTCCTCTAGGGAGATGTCTCTGGATAGACAGTCAGGGGGGGGGGGGGGGGTAGTCTGGGGGGATCGGCCTACGAGTCGTACGCCAACTCTACGGACGACGAGGGGAGCCTGCCTTCACTCTCGGGGTGGGGGAAGGAGTCCTCCCTAAAGAGGAAACTGCCCTCAGGAGGTAGGGACACAGCCCCGGAAAGGGGCGCCAAGGTAAAGTCGGCTGGCAGGGGAAGTGCCGCCCAACCCAAGGGGGCGTACAGCGGCCTTAGCGAGGCCAAGGTGAGGCTCCGGAGGCTCGAAGATGAGGCCTCCGACTATGAGGACAACTCCCGGGTGAAGGAGTTCCTAAGAACCTCCCCAGTGAATCATTAACAATACTAATAGATATTGATTATTTTTAGTTAACATTTTAACGGGAATATTTTTCTTAATTATCCAAATGAATTCAGAAATCAACGAATAATAAATAATCATCAAAAATATTTGTAAAAACCACATTTCTACTTAAAAACCCGACTACATCAATCCGCCATTTTGTGACACTCGCGCCATCAAGACGAATCTAATGGTGTATAAATTTATCAAAATCGGGCGAGTCGTTGACGAGTTACGAGTGGACATAGGAACGAACATAAACTTATAAACATATATACATACATACTTATATACATATCAATCACGTAACCCTTTTGGGCTTCGCAGCAGTTTGGTAAAAATGGGAATCAATTAAGCATTCCTAAATTGATGTACATATCCATCCTTACGCAGCTTAAGATAGAAACTAGGCATGTAACGATACCGATACCGATATATCGTTATCGTCGATTATCGGTATCGCCGATTATATACATACAACCGATATTTGAAGAGCGTGAAAAGAATTTGCTGTATGAAAAAAAATCTGCAAAAAGTAATTTCAATTACTGACATCATTTATGTATTGGTCTATTACCTTGTGCAATGATAATTACTATGTTAATTATATCTCTAGTTCATAATATATATATATGTATTTAATTTTGCGTTGATGATTTATTTATTTTTACTTGACACTTTCAAGGTTAACTCTCTGTTAAATATAACCAAGTTTTAGGTATAATAAGGACATACAAATATCTGAAGTTCATACTTCATTATTTAGCTAAGATAACGGTATCGGTATCGTCGATTATTTACTTCAATTATCGGTATCGGTATCGTATCGGCAAAATTATGTATCGTTACATCCCTAACTTCTAACGCAATAAAGAATTTTGAATTTTTGAATTTGAGACTCTGACTACTCTGAGTGATATGCTTCCAAAGAATTTTGACCTACTTTGGACATGTGGCGATAAGAGATCCACAGAATTTAGAAAACTTCTGGCGGTAGGAAAAGTGGAGGGAAAAAGGCAGTGCCGTAAATAGCCTTTTCTGCGCCCTTGTTTTTTTTAGATATTATAGGTACCCTAGGGTCCTGCCTGGTCTGGTCATTCTGGCGCCCCCCAGAGTCTACGCCCTGTGCTTGGGCACCGGTGGCACCGCCCCATTTACGGCACTGGAAAAGTCACGCAGACGATCTCCCTTTCGATGGACGGACCAAGTGAGAACTATATAACTGGTCTTCCTATCACCGCTGCCTTGAGAAAAACCGAAGATAGTAACGGATGGCGAAAGATAGCGTAGAGCTCAGTGAAGGTCTTTCAAATTGAACACGACCTTCAGTAATGAAGAGTACGACGAAGAATCGATGTATAAACTTTTTTACAAATACTCAAGTAATGTACGTACATAAATAGTTATTGCTCGAACACAGTGCGCGGTACACATTCTGCTCGCGTGCCAACGGTAAGGTTGTGCAATACAATAATTTCAAGCACTTTTCATCATTTTATGCTTATTTTATCAGTCGTAAAACACTACATGTTATGATTTTGGTAAACTTGTGAGAACGGTATGAATTCTTTGCGTTGAGATTCTTATCGGAAAATATTACATGCGTTTTTAGATTATTAGGATTCCGTAAGTCGTTAAGAGAACGTGCACGACTAAGGTGCTGCCAACTGGTGCCGCTAATCTAAATCATATAACCTCTCATGCTTGAGCCACATTGACGAAAACGCCGTTAATAACGTTAACTTATCGCGTTGAAGAACGATTAACGTCAGTGTAGCTACGACTTACTATATTTGACATTGACACTTACATATTATCATTAACATTGACAGCTTGATTTGACAGGGGCGATAGTTTCCTTTATTGTCCGCCCTCTTTTGTCGTTTAGTGCTGCCACCTATAGTTCGTGCACGTTCTCTATATCTCCGAGCGCTGACACTGCCCCCATACCGTGTGTCCGAAGGGACCGGGACACCGTGGGTCTGGTGCTGGTCCCTGACTTCCCCGGGGGATGGCCGTCGGTCGAGAGGAGCTGGTGAGGGAAGCCACACTGGTTATGCTACAGTGCCCTTTTCGGTGAGGGTTCGTACTAGGCGAACGTGCCGGTGATGTCGTGTTCAAAGTGCTGGCACGATCTTATCTTATCTTGGTAACAGGGGTCTTTACGGATACACTTCGACCCAATGGGATCGTTTGTGTAATTATCCCTTATCGCCTACGCCATGGGCTGTTCCACCATCTCTGTAAATCGAATGATGGACCCCATTGGTAGTGCCTGGAATTCACCTGGCTCTGGGTAACCAGTGCCAAATTCTTTCATTCTAGTTCTGGCGAGGGCGTGACATTCGCACAATATGTATTTCATTGTTTCTGTTTCCTCGCCGCACATTCTGCATTCAGCATTGTCTGATAGTCGCAGCTTGATCAGGAATCCTTTGAGCCCGAAGTGACCCCCGTTATGATTCTGAGCTGTCTTCTGCTGGCACTATACCACGGCATCACCATGAAGGCACAGGCGAGGCAGGACTCCAGAGTTTTAGTGGGTAGGCCAATCCCTTCTGGAGCGGAGAGCCCCACATAACCAATGCGTGACATCTGGCTGTCACCCCCGATGGCCTTAGGTTACGTAGTGGTATGCAGTTTCATGCATTTCTTGCCCGTTAGATTATAAACTGACAGTCGGTGTTACGGTGACATTCACATAAAATAAAGTGTGTCGTTATAGGTATAAATAAACACACCATTTATTTATAATCTTTTATTTTATAAAAATAAGGTACAAAAGGTCTTTATTTCTAACAACTTACCAAAACTGTATTTATTTTTACATTACAAATAAATATAACTAAGAAACGGCAGTTTTCGTGAGTATTATAAGATTAATATAATTAAACAGGGTACGTAATAATTTTGCAGCCAATAACATTATCAAAAGTAAATGAAATTAACAGAAAAAGGAGAAAAAAAAATATAAAAGTGTAAAAACAATATTTTTATCAAATAATGGTAACTACAATTTAAATAATCTATCTATTTTAACTAGAAATGGTAACTTCAACTTTACATTTAACACATTAATTCATTTTGGCGCGAAAAACCATTGACATAACTTTTTTACACTGTAAGAGAGGGCACACACCATCCAATTTGGGAACGAAGCAATCTGACGTGATCAGATGTAATTAAGCATGAAAAAATAAATCGTAATGTTCATACTATTTCTAAAAAGACAAAATTCCTGCTTGTTTTGAAAATGTATAGTTTTTATTGCAGTATCACTTTATATTTCACACGTCAATATATTTTTATGATTGGTTTAGTTTAGTTCAACACTTACTATAAACTTTAAATTAATTTTACTCGAAGTATGATTTATTAAATAGCTTGATCCAATTTGTATCCGCAAAATAACATAAAAACCCAAAAATATGTATTTCGAGCTATAAAAACTTTAGTCTCGAATGACGGTAATAGATGACGCTGACGGATAATTGCATGTTTCTGGAATTCTCACTTAATTTTGCGCACACACAGGCATTTTATGAAGCTTTAAAATGAAATGCATTTCAATACAATTTGATGTAGTGGAATAACTGGGTGTAGAATCACCTTAATGCCTTCAGTTCTCCTATTCCACAAAGTGTATCTTATCTCAGATAGGTAACATTAGGTCCATAGACAGTACAGACGTGGCGTAAAACTTTTTCGTAAGCCGGAGTAAAGAGGCTTCACTATTTCTAAAATATTATTAAATGTCCCAGAATGAGTGCCTGCCGTTTTGCCGAATCAAGGCGTAACTGAACTGAAGCCTTTGTTGTATGTAGTACTTAGTGTAAATGTCCTTGTTCTAAAACGGACAGTAACTTCATACAAGAAGGGCATTACTTAAGTTTTTTACCTATACAATACGCTTTAAAATAGGCAAGCGGTACAATTAGCGAAATGGTCGAGACATTAATAGGCAATGGGAACGCACGTAATACAATGTAAGGTGGATTTTTGAGTGCTTGAGATTATCCCTGTAGTTATAGTCCATACAAACTCTTAAGATCAAATGTTGTCAAACGAAGGCAAGCCAAAAACTACCTTATAATCAGAGCATAACGTAGTTTTTGGCTTGCGTTCGTTTCAACATTTGGTCTTAAGAGTTTGTACGGAATATACCAGCTTGAATAAGTGCAGGGTGTCAACTATCAGGCATTAACGAGTCACACACTAAGACGTTATCATTGGCTGTTACATGTCACGCACGAGCTGTCTTGTGCTTGAAGGATGGATTTAAGAACGCCACGTCAGAGATAGCCAGTCTGAAGTCTAGTCTAGTATTGGTAGCCGCCTCCTTGGCTGGGGGGCACGTATTGCTGTCCGGGGCCGCCGCCGGGCGCGGAGCCGGACGGGTAGCCGGATGGCTGGTCGGGGTACCGGGCCTCGCCTTCATAGGTCACCTGAAATTCCAAAAATAATATTTTGAATAGGATCCTTAGGTATATACAGGTCTGTCATATAACCCGGAGAACGGATAATCATTGGGGCAGTAAAGTCCTGGAGTAGGGACCACATATAGGTAACGGCTGCGTAGGACGGCCCCCGACTCAGTGGACGGACAGGACCGTTGGTTTCCAGAGAGCCGCACTCTATGGCGATCTATGGGAGAGGCTCTCTAGCTGCAGACGTCCGGTTGTTGAATACGGCTTTCGTAAACGACCTAGAGGCCGCAACTCAACAAGATGGGCAGATCAGATCTGTTCAACCTAGAACAACCAACTGCACGGCACACTACACGATGCCAAGAACAGGCACACAGGTTGGGGCACCGTCAGCATTTGAACCTGGGGCCTCTAGCTTTGTAAGTGGTGTAGCTAAACGTGTCGTATGAATTTTTATTGTAGCGTTAACGTCTGCCAAGGAATTCTAAATATTATTAATAGTAGCGAGAAATGAGAAAATCCTACCCAAGGTATATAAAAAACGTATCCATTACATTATGGGTGCCGTGACCAGGATGAGACTTTCATACAATTGTCAATTCAATCAACTAGATTGATGAGATGCTGCCAGTTCTATCTACTGAAAGAAAAGAAACATTGAGATCCCACCTCAGCATTGAACCCGTTCTTCCAGTCAGCCGTTACATTTTGGGTGCCGTGACCAGGATTAGACACTCATTCAATTGTAAACCCGACCGACCAGAATGAGGAGTTCCATCTACTGAATGAAAAGAAGTATTGAGAACCCACCTCAGCATTGAACCCGTTCTTCCAGTCAGCGGTATATTTGACGATCTGCGTGCGGCCGTCGGGGAGGGCGACGCGGTACTCCCCCCGCGTGACGTCACCGTCCGAGACGGCATTATGGCTGTAGTCATTGCCATCCTCGTTCACTGAGTACGCGAAGTCGAACGGCATGCCGGGCTCGTGGTGGTGGTGTTCATCGTGGGAGTGCTGAAAAAAAAACAGAATTATTAAATGAGTAAATGGGTAATAATAGTGCGTTCGTACCAGGCTCGCACACATTCAAGCGCGCGATGTATCTTTTGTAGGAACAAAAATTGCTGCTATTATACTGTGCCAGTGGTGGACTAAGCGTGATCTATGGAAATCTCCGGCGGGGTTTAACCAGCGACCAGAAAGAGCACACGTTATGCGACAGGGAGAGAGATGATCAGATGCGGTGCGTACCGTCTGGTGGTCGGACCCAAACGTCAGTTTTGTTAGAAAGCGAAACTTCTGTACGTAGTACTATTACTTGTTCTTCGTCCTCGGTGCAAGCTAATAACGACAAAAATGAACTCATACAGAATGGTTAGCAATTTACAAAGGCTATTACGAAATAAACCGTTATATTTTACGACTGAATAAAAATAACCGTAAAACGATGAAGTGCTTGAAACTTTTGGATTACAAAATTATTTTAGAGTTAAAGAAACAAAATGGGCCGTTGTCTTCAAATATTAGTTTGTATTGCAGTGTGTGTCATTTATTATGAAACTTTTATGACTTAATCTTTAAAGTGACTTAAAAAAGCAGGAGTTTCTCAGTTAATTGCATTTAGTGTGCTCGAATTGTTAGAAGACGGCTAGCATAATTTGTTTTTTTTTTTTTTTGGGATCGCACGAGACAAGGCGTAGGACGTTGTGCTAGCCGTGCAGTTGAATAACCCTCGTTTATTTAGTTTCATTAAGAAATCTTACATTATTATGCAATCCTGTCTTTCAGGGCCTTGTAATGTCAATTAGTGCATTTCCAATTGAGGGAAGAGTCGATAAAGGTAAGACGTAAATACCATTTTTTTAAAATAACGTTTTCATTTTCGTACATAAGATTATCATAAGCAGCTTTTGTTCAGAATCAAGTTTAGAATTGGCTACATCTATGAGCCCTGAAAGGGAACTACCTTAAATCCTTCAGTTAACTCATTTTACTTAAAGGCAACATTACTATATTTTTAAAAAGAAACAAAACTGCATTAATAGATTTTTTGAATTTTCTTGGCTTTTGTATTGGAATTGATGCTAAAATAAATGATAGATTTTACGATCTTTTTTACTTGTAAGACCAAATGTTTTTTAAAGAGATTTAATCCTGACCAAATAGTATTTGAATAAATTAGTGAGTGCTTATTTTTTTATTTTTTAGCTGGTTCGATTTCCGGGTGAGACAAGCGAATTTTAGAAAGTCTTTATTGCAGTTTTGTTAAACTAAAGGATTTAAGGTAGTTCCCCTCCAGGGCCCATAGATTTTTCCACCCTGTATAGTTTTTAATATCTATAAGTTACAAATACAATACTTACTTCTGTATCAGAGGAAAAAAAATAACGATTAAAAATCAAAGCGGTGTCTAAACTAGAGCACTTTTTGTGTGAATGACCGAAAGGACTTTTCGAAGTGTAAAGTGTTGAAAAGAGGGATGACATGTCATATTGTATGGAAAAGTCAGGAATTTACGCGAATTCCTGCTTAGATTGTCCCAAAGCTACGTTACAATAGGTATAGTAGGTAGGTATCTATGAGGGAGGCCTATGTCCAGCAGTGGACGTCCCATGGCTGAAATGATGATGAAAAATAGGTATGAGATTTTTAAAAAGAGTGGCATGTCTTCTAAACCGGCAACGAATTGGTAATGCGTCTAGTGTTGCAAACGTCTATAGGCGGCGGTGACCACCTTCCATCAGGTCGGCCGTCTGCCTGTTTGCCAGTCTAGGGCAATAAAAAGACAAAGTCCAGGGAAAGAAAAAATATTCATAGATTGCGACTACGACAACTTTGCAGAGCGGAACATGGCAACACCTCCGTTTAAAAGTCATGAAAATGTGACATTTAAATGGAGGTGTTTTTTTTTTTTTTTTTTTATGAAATAGGGGGCAAACGAGCAGACGGGTCGCCTGATGGTAAGCAATCACCGTCGCCCATAGACACCTGCAACACCAAAAGAGTCACAGGTACGTTGCCGGCCTTTCAGGTGGGAGTACGCTCTTTTCTTGAAGGTTTGAAGGTCGAATCGGTCCGGAAACACTGCAGGCGACAATTTATTCCACAGTTCAGTCGTGCGAGGCAGGAAGTTTCTAGCAAAACGCACAGTTGTGGACTGCCAACCATCTAAGTGGTGAGGATGGTAATATTGTCGCGTAGAACGATGGCGGAAAGATGCAGCAGGGATTAATCCGAACAATTCCTCGGAGCATTCCCCGTTATATAGACGATAGAAGATGCAGAGCGAGGCTACATCTCTACGCAGTGCCAAGGAGTCGAGCCGATCTGAAATAACTTGGCAGCCGACGATACGAGTCGCTCTCCGTTGAATGCGGTCTAGAGGGAGAAGCTGGTACTGGGGGGCCCCAGCCCACAGATGAGAACAGTATTCCATATGTGGATGGACCTGCGCCTTAGGTGTTGCCATGTTCCGCTCTGCAAAGTTATCGTAGTTACACTCTAGACGTTATTTTAAAAATATACTTTAATTTTCAACCTGGACAGTTTTATTTACATTTCCAGCTTGTAAGTATTAATTTCATTTCAATAACTTAATGCATCTGACTTTGTGCATCGGCTTATCGTTTTCTTAGTTATTAATTTTATCTGCATCCATATCATAAATTGTCTTTTACTGCATTCGGAAACAGTATATAATGACCACCATAATTACAACTGGCAATGTAACATGTTATCTGTGACAGTGTTACTTTAATGTAAGAAAAATTAAAATAAGTTCGAGATCGATACTGTCATGAAAATCTAGTTAGTCATTATTTGAAAATCGGCCATGGCAGTGCAATGGCGGCCATTATTACCGTTCCCAAACACATGAATGAGGATTTATAATATGTGTGTAGCAGTGGCGTGGCGTAAAAGATATCCTTGGGCAAGCCGGTGCAGATTTGGCGTACATTTTCCTCTTGAGCTGTAGAATAAGGCGCTCAAATGCCTGATATTAGGCAAGCCGGTAGGAATCGAATTCTTTGGACGCCACGCTACTGGTGTGTAGATAGCCACTCCTCCGGTGTCCGGTGGTCAAGTGGTTTGAGACGCTGGGCCGGAAACCCAGATTTACAATCCTTATTGGACGTGGTAATAGTCGAACTAGGTGGGGGCTGTGGCGTACCCTGGGGTCGAACCAGGTCGCTGGCCGGACCACCTTGGGGGGACCGGGGCACCTGGAGTCGATCCAGGTCACTCGTCCCGGTCCCCTTAAGAAGGAGGGTCGGAATAGGTGGGGACCAAAGCGCCTGGCTCGAACCAGGTCGCTAGGCCAGGGCCACCTTGAAGTTACGCTGATTGCTCAAAGTGAGCAACGGACCAGCGGGAAGGTTGAAACGGATCAACCTGTCCTTATGTGAGTGCGTGAATCGAACTTAGGTAGTTTTAGTTGCCGGTGCGCTAACCCTAGCCCAGCTACGAAGACTCCGGCAAGAAACTTAGCTGAGCCCGAGCAAGGTCGGAGTGAAGTTAAACCAGGACATTCGGGTCCTGGGGCAAGTCGGGACGCGGCCCTACTGTGCTGTTGTCGCGAGGAGGTCGACCCCGCCGGCGGGGTCAACGCTGTGTGCGTGGGACTCCGTCCAACGATCTCGCAGCGATGATTCTTTCGAATCCTGCTGAGATGTCGTCGGGAAACCCATAGGTACCGGGTTCGATTCCCGGTCTGGACCATAGGTGAGCGCCATTTAATTATTCTATGTACTCTGATTCCTTGTATTTATATATGTAACATAAAAATGTGGTGTAATTTACCCGCATTAAAAACTAATAAAGAAACATCATGTTTCTTTCATATTGACTATTTCACCTAGTCTCGGGGGTTATTCGCACCTGTTCCCACTAAAACCATACATTTAGTGGTAACAAGTGGGAAAAAAAATGTAACAGTGGTGGTAACAGGTGGGAATAACCCAGTCTCGGGTGTCATCTATGAAGTGTTAATTAAACTTGAATTAAGTATTGGTTAGTAGATTAATTTCAAGCTTCAGTTGTATTTTCTAGATAAAAAAGCGAAGGCCGAAGAGATGCGTGAGTATTTCATTTCAGCTTATAAGTACTTAATAGGAATGTTTACTATATCTGAAGTTTGTTAAAATCATATAAGATTCTGTTAAAATCATCAAAATAAGGAAATATGTTAAAGTTTTGAGTCCTAAAGTGTATCTTGTTTTACAAGCCTTCAAATTTGGGTGGAAAAATCCATTTAAATCTATTAAAAGATTAACAATGTTTAATTTTAACTTTTTTGAAATCGTTAGGATGAACGTAAGTTTTAACATAGCTGTTAATTTGTTGTTAATTGCTGTTCAATTTTAATCTAGTTTATGGAGTACGTCTGTCAAGTAAGTATACTTAAAACCGAACAATGAATTCGGGTCATTTTCTATGAACAATTATATAGAAAATGGCCAGAATTCATTGTTTGTGAGTGTATAACTTAGAACTCTTCAAGACAAGAGTGAATAGGCTTAACCGGCGAGGTACATCTTCGGCCTCCTAGTCGCTTCATGACTAAGGACAATCCTAAAGAAATACGAATAATCTTCATCAAAAATAATAAGCGTGAAAAGTAATTCGTTGTTGACTTTCTAAAAAAAGTGACTGAAGTGGATAGTTTCGTGAAGGAGTTTCAGATTTTTACTTCAAAAATTGTGTGATCCCCATATAAACTTTCAAGCCTCGTTTAGCCCCCTTTGTGGATGAATTTCGAAGAATCCCTTCTTATACTTACGTTATACGACCCTAATGTGAAAATTTCAAGTTCCTAGCTTACTAACTTCAGTAGTTTTGGCTGTGCGTTGATGAGTCAGTCAGCGGATTATATTAGGTTTATGCCATCATTGTTTCTTCCTATTCGCGATTCTGCACAAAATAAATTCCACACAAATGAATTTAATCA
The DNA here is from genome assembly GCA_947034925.1 of Eudemis profundana. NCBI lineage: Eukaryota > Metazoa > Arthropoda > Insecta > Lepidoptera > Tortricidae > Eudemis > Eudemis profundana. The sequence continues at coordinate 15,695,786 of OX344816.1, read as the reverse complement.
CATGCGTTATACTTCACGATACTATCTAAATAATCATTTGATACCTCATTTATCTAATCATTATTTAGATAGTATCGTGAAGTATAACGCATGTGATTAAATGCAGTTGTGTGGAATTCATATTGTGCAGAATCGCTACTGGGAAGAAACAAGATTGCGTAGAAATAACGACTGTGAAGCATTACGCATGTGATTAAATACAGTTGTGTGGAATTTATTTTGTGCAGAATCGCGAATAGGAAGAAACAATAATGGCATAAACCTAGCCTAGTATAATCCCAGTCAGTCAGTCAGTCAGACTTCTTTTATATGTAAATAAATAAGATGTAAGATACTGTAAAAAAGAGAAACTGGTGAGTTTCTTCCGGCGCTTCTTCTCACCAGAAGGTCACTACCCGAAGCGCCAAAAGAAAAGAAATGAAATAATACATACATATTTAGACTCAGACTTGTAAAAGAGCCCTTGAGGGCCTACTTGCAAAAATAAACTATTTTATTTTATTTTTATTTTTGTAGATTAGATATATCCATTTGATTAGTTGACTTTTCTTATAGGTATGGAAGATCGTGGTGTACAACGTGGTGAAAAAAAGCGTATATCCAATTATAACTATTTATTATTATTTTTAACAGACTTCTAAAAAAAGGAGTTTCTGATTTTTTGTGTATGTTCCCCGATTACTTGAAAATGGTTGGACCTATTTGGAAAATTCTTTTGTGCCACACCTGGCCATAAAGTGGCTTTTTCCGCACGCTGCGCTTACGAAAAAAGCCGCTTTCTGGCCAAGTCTCGACATAAATCGATGTACACAACACGGGAGGTAATAAAGAAAGCCCTCGATCGCACATTTATAAACATCTGAGATCTCGGCTCTTCTTTGTTTCACCACCCTAGTTGTGTAATGTACTAATTAATGTTTGAATGGATATCTGGGATACTGTGGACTCGGGTCACTCTGATTCAAAGGGTAACATTGATCGTCGATTTTTAAACCCAAATACCTTTGATTTTGAACACGTTTATTAAGTATTTTTAATGAGGTTCTGAATGCATTCAAAAACCAACTTCTTATAGTTGAAAAATCGATGATCAATGTTACCCCGTGAATCAGAGTAACCCCAGTCTACCGTACATGCTAGGTGGTCCTACTATAACCATTTCAGCCTCTGAAAATGAATGGGATCTTAGAGAATTCGACGGATTTTTTCAAAATAATATATGCATACTTATATTTGGTAATTTTTATCGAATTCTGGCTCGGACAATGATATTTTTGAAACCTATTTAATTTATCAGTAGCTTTTCGTCGAAAGAAAAAAATCGAGAGGAAACCTGCACATATCGGCGAAGAGATTAGGGTTCCGTACCAAAATGTTTTTTTTTTAAAGCCTGACTAACTCGCAACACTATTGGGCGTAGCGATAATAGGACCGGGTGGTCGGCCGTGGTGTTCCCTGGGGTCGAACCAGGTCGCTAGCCGGACCACCCTGAGTGAATCGGTCTGGGTGCCTGGGGTCGACTTGTCCCGGTCCACCTCGATAGGGTCGGACTGGGTGGGGGCCTGAATGTCTGGAGTCGAACCAGGTCGTTTGGCCAGGGCCACCTTGACTTTTCGGGTAGGAACCCTTGTGGTGCGACTCTGTTTGTACAGAACCCTCGGTGGGCGAGTCCGACTCGAACTTGGCTGGTTTTTTTTCTATGTATTTGGTAAGGACCTTAACGCACGCATAGGTAGCCGGCTTATTAGACATGCTTCAGTTCTTCGTTTGCGAGGCTCCGTCCGGCTCTTTATTTTAAGGTATTTGGTCTTTGTATCTATAATCGTAATAAAGATTCTAGTGTTTCCACGTTACAAAATCTAAGCACATTAAGTATATATAACGGTTAGCTGGAAGAGATCCCTTACAGGGATAAGTTCGCCTTTGTACATAACCATTGTTCTTTGTACTGTTTTTGTATGACGGCCATTCTCACGAAGTATGACTGCGTCTAATTACCGCGTCTCCATACATTTAGTATGAAAACATCGCGGTAATTAGGTGACCGCAGACATACTTCGTGAGAATGGCCGATGATTTTATCTTACATACATACATACATAAATCTTTTGTTTTTAATAGTCGGGGGGCTTGTAAGTAAAGTAAAAATTGCGAACAAGCTGAAAGGAAGTAATGATAGAGAAGGTTACCCGCTATCTACTCGCTGCACTACGGACCAGGCGGTCACTGGGCCGTTTATAAATGGTAAGTTGAGACTAGGTAATGCAACAGGGAATGTGCACGAACTTAGGTGGCAGCACTAGTGATGTGCCGCGGGAATATTCCCGTGCCCGGGACTATGGGCCGGTAAAATGCTTCCTTAATAAGCCACAAGCAGTTATTATAGTTTTTATTTTTTTTAGAAGAGGACTTGTTGAGCTCAGGAGAGGATACAGAAAACTCTGTTAAAAAAGATGACAGTCGCGACTCCAAAGGCAATAATAACGAAAAGAAAGGTAAAATTGACAAATATGATTATTTTTAGGATTTCGTAACTCGTTTTTAAAAAAATCTTTGAATATTACTTACTTTTAAAAATAAAGTGAAGTCTCCTTTCAGCAAAATATCCTATCTCCAATATTTGAGGTACTTTCCCTTCATGTGGCATAGTTTTGGAACGCCCGGTATAAGGTTCGCATCCGGACCGAGGCACATGATTTTTCAATTTTACTCTTGTAATTAAATATTTAGAACTATTTAGCTATCCTGGCGAACTTCGTTCCGCCTCAGATTTTTTTTTAGATGTTTTAATACTAATTCTGGGCAGAGATAACCCCAAAAAATCAAAAATCATAAAAATCTTAAAAGACTAGCCTTCGTACTTCCGCAGTCACAAGTTCGAAATAGTTATTTCGCTCTCTTCCACTCGGTGATAAATTACAGTATTGAATTTTGGGGAACTGCTGCTGAATGGCGCCGTGTTTTTATAATGCAGAAGCGAGCTGTAAGGATCATAGCTCGTGTCCCTCCCGGTACACCGGCTGGACAGCTCTTCATATCGCTGGGGATTATGACTGTAACGTCTCAATACATCTTCAACATCGCGAAGTTCATAAGATGTAATATTAACTTATTTCCCCAACGACCTGAAAACCAACGATATCTAAGGAGTAACCATAGCGGAAAACTCAAAACAACCTGGTGTAAACTAGCCAAGTCTACCAAGATAACCCGTATAATCGGCCCAAAAATATATAATGCAATTCCCGATTGCATTAAGCAATATGCTAATGACCAAACTTTTTTTAATGAATTAAAAAAATGGCTTGTCCGAAAGGCATTTTATGACATTTCAGAATTCTATGATTTCACATCCTGAAACCAATTATTATTGTCGAATGATTATTTAAATATTATTAGTGTAAGTAACTGTCAGTGTAAGAAATTAATTGGAACATAATTATTATCTTTTTATTATTGTAATTTAATTTAATTAATCTTATTGTAATATTTTTTTTGACATGTGAAATCGAAAAACATTTTACGAATAAATGAGTATGAGTATGAGTATGAGTGGTCCACCCGTTATCGCGTTATAAAATGGTTACTAACCCGACTTAGTTTTATGTACCTAAATAAGATTCTCTGTCAGACGTTAATACTATAATAAAACTTCGTATAATTAATACAAATAAATAAAACCAAGTAAGTATGAATTGGGATCGGATCGTATTCTCTCTATTCGGTTTCGTAACTCGACCCAACCAACTGCCCAACTGGTCGCCACCCGGTTGGGCGACCCAGGTACCGCTGGGAGGACAGTGTGCAGGCGGATCTGCGACGTCTTCAAGTCGTTAACTGGCAAGAAGTTGCGCACGATCGGGACAGATGGCGTGATCTCGTTTCGGAGGCCAAGACCCTCTTTGGGTCCCTGAGCCAAGTTAGTTAGTTAAGTAAGTATGAATAAAATAATTGTTTTAAAGGGCGGTAATTGTTTTCAGATGAACATCAGATAGACACAGACTACTCCAACACCGTGTCGACTAAGAAGTACGACGCCCCGGTGTCTTACTTCCCTGACCAATATCTAGATGACGCCTGAAGTGAATAAATATGTATTTTTTGCACAGGCTTTTATTTAACTGTATCGTTATAGTATGCACAGTAAAATAGCAGTAATTTTTCTTCCTATAAAACAGCGGTCGGCAACCTGCGGCCCGCGGGCCGCATTCGGCCCTTGAACTGCTCACTTGCGGCCCTATATTCCGGTCTTTATTGCCGTCGCTTTATACCGAATAGTATAAAATCACAAATGGTTAACAAAATGCGGCCCGCGTCCATTCCTTAGCTACTATATGGCCCTTGGCTGTTAAGCGGTTGCCGACCGCTGCTATAAAAGGTACATGACGCGGCTTGTATGCGTGCGCGCCTTTTACGATACAAACGCACTACAAGCAAAGTTTTACTAATAAACGATCCGAGAGTGACTACTTTGTCCGTCTTTATACGTAAGTCTCCAACCCCATACGAATCCTCCAATTCTTCGGGCACATCACCCGTAACGAGGACTCCATGGAACGTTTGGTGATGCAAGGGAAAGTCGAGGGCAAAAGCTCTCGGGGGCGGTCTCCAACACGGTGGACGGACCTCATCAAATCTGTGACACGTTCCAGCATAAACGTTTAACTCTCACTCCGCCAAACATAGAGATACATGGCGCTGCATCACAAGAGAAGCGGTGGCGCAAGACTCGACCGAGACATGACCACGACCACTCTGCTAAGAGTGCACGACTAAGAAGAAGTCTCCAACCGTCATTGAGCTATCGTAGGGACAACAGCCTATCCAATCTCATTTATAAGAGCCTGTTTGGTTTGGATTGATATGTTAAACCATGTAAATATTCAAAAAGACGCCATGTCATGTAGCACTGTCAAAATCTGTATTTACGCTCTATAGTAGGTACGTTTAGTATCAAGTCCAATCAACCGCCGACCGACATCCGACATGTAACAGCTCTGAATGTAAGAGAAAATGGAACGCAACAGCACAGTGCTGGAACTGATCGGTCGGTCTGATCCTGATCGGACAGAGCGGAACATTACAGAACAAAACGGGAGCAGCGCTTAGATAGAATCAGCAGTGTACTAGTGAACTAAAAGACTGAACTAGTACAATAGCACGATTGTACTAGGTCGGAGCGATCCGTTCAATGAACGAGCACGCACAAGTCTACTTTAGGTGTTGTTAGCATGCTAGGCACGACACTGCTGCACACGACATGTGTTCATGGCGTCCTAAGGGTTCGAGGGAAAATGAACCATGAAGGAATAGTGAAGTTTCAGCTGCAGTGTTGGTACTTACGTCATGAGACGGCGGCGGTGGGGGGTTGTTCGGGCCGGGTGGCGGGGGGACGTACGCGGGCCCGCGCGCCGGGGGCTGCGGCCTGAACGGACCGGGTTGCTGGAAAAAAGGGATAAAACGATGAAAAAAAAAACATTGAAAGAACGTGCGGCAGAAGAATGGTTTGCTAGCTTTGAAACTTATATTAAAAACAAGTATGGGAGACGTCTGAGTGCTTAACACTGTCCCAGTCATCGACATATAATAAGTATGGAAGCGTAACTGAAGCTTAAAATCGGCCTCACGGAATAAGTACTAACGGAGCGGACCTGGTACTTAGTACTGAAGAAACTACTGTAGCGTTCCAAAATGGTCCTAAACAAGATGACGAAAATAATATCAGAAAATCGAAATATAATGTATGGAACTATAATGTCTAACAAAATTGAGGTTAGAAGTTGCCCCACAACGCCCAATTTTTAAAATCAATAATTCATTCTTAGATTGAATCTTAGTGGGTACTGATAACCAACTTAATGTTTACTGTGCGTGAGTCTAAAATCATTTATGATAATTATTACAATAAAGTTTGAGAAGTCTTCATTTTTGGATTCTTTTTAGTCGGTACTCTCTTGCCAGAGTGTTCGTGGTCATTATTGTATATCATTTTTGGATAAAAGACAAAAATCTGTGATTGGTTACATTACAAAGCTATTGACATCAGAATTTCATTTGCCGCTACAGTTTTATCTTCAGTACTAAGAGCTCCGCCCCGTAAGTATTTATTCCGTCGTGGGGCCGATTTTGAGCTTAAGTTACGCTTCCATATTTATTATATTTCGATGTATCAGAATCACCATAGAATCATAGAGAAAATAACCGAACCCAAATAGATGAGCATTTCAAACATCTGAGGCTTTTAACTCCACCCAGTGTTTCCACGATCTTTATTACCCCGACCTTTGTTTAGGTGCAACTAAATAGCGACCTTATCGTTAAATAACGGTTATAAGACCGATATAATACTATAATGTAGCTATTAGCGATTATGCGCCGTTTTCACGGACACTGAGCGTTGGGCGAGTGGAACTTTAACTAGGGATTAAAGTTTTAACTAAGTTTTTTGTAGTAACTTTTCAAATTCGGGTTAAAGTCAAAAGCGAATTTTAAATTGCGGGCGTGATAAACATTTGCACAAAAAAATTATGATACTAACATCTGTATCAAAGAATTGCCAGCTACAGTTTAAGTACATATTACCATGGCATATTTAAAATGGCGGCTGAGTTAATACGAAGTCACTGGGAATATGTAAAAAAATTGGTTGCCTGTAAAGTCGGTATACGGGCGAAAGTTTTACGTGACAACGACTTCGGAATCTTCGGGGACGCGTGCCTCTCACTCGCTCTCATTGTGAGCGCATAACGTGAGCGGAGCGTAACGCAGTTTCTTGAAGTGTCACCCGGCAAACCAATTTATAAGACGTTGTCACGTCAAAAAAAACTTATTTCGTTAAGTAGGAATTAATGAGAATAAATGAGGTATACATTTTGAAAATAAACTAACTTTTATAGATGAAGACTAATAGTTATTGTATCGGATATATGTCTGCAACTGTGTATTTATAGTACATTACATAACTAGGGTGGTAATACAAAGAAAGGCCGAGATCGCAGAAGTTTGCGGCCCGAGCTGCAAGCGAGGGACGTACATATGCGATCGAGGGCTTTCTTTATTACCTCCCGTGCGTGTTGTGTACATCATTTTATGTCTACACTTGTTCAGAAAGCGGCTTTTTCCGTGCGCGCAGCGTGCGGTAAAAGTCACTTTATGGCCAGGTGTGGCATAAATTACTAACAGCCTTGGTGAATGAGGGCTATAGTTTTTGTGCTCATCAGTTGGCGCCACTGTCGACTAGGGCCCGGAAGTATATTATTACCGGTGTGAAAGTGTCAGTTTATTATTACCGGTGTGAAAACGAAGCTTACATTTCAATCGTATTAGTGTAGTAATCGTAAACCGTACTCAGTATTGCGTTTAGTTCGGAGAAAAGGGACGAAAGTTTCCGAATGATGAAACTGTCTCAAAACACTGACATTCGTTGACTCGTAACTCATATTTGCCATAAATAATCTTAGATATTACAATTTTTTGATAACATTGCTCTTATAACAAATAAACCCGTGTAGCCCTCCACAAACAGTGACATTTGACTTTTCGGAGACCGCACGGTACGCTAGCGCCTCTAGCGGCGAAATTCATTCGCGGTAGCCGTCATTGAGTTACTCTAAACCAAGGACCATTCAAACAAGAGGACTGTCATTCTCCATACTTTGGATCGTGCCCCGTCCGCAAGGGGATATCCAGGCAAAAACTAGATGGCGCTAAAAAACTAAACATTTAACGATATTATAATTGAACAAAGAAACATACAATTGAACAAAGTTGAATAATTGTAAATAATATAATTCTTGTACCAAGTTTATACATAGGTAGATGGCGTTGTAAATATCGGGGAACAGCTTTTTGTACGGAGAATGACAGTCCTCTTGTTTTAATGGTCTTTGCTCTAAACAAATTGAATCGTGAACCGAACCGAGCGACCCAATTCACCTTTTAGTAGAAAGTAAAAGGTAGTTAAGCTACAGTTAGCTAAGTGCTACTCGGCCTAACAGTATTTCGGGGTTCAAGTGTGCATTGTTTACACACGTATTATATGTAATCTTGGACGAGGCCAGTTATTTTAATTGTTATGAGAACGTTAACATTGCGGAGGATTGTAAAACAAACATTTATTGTTCGAGCTTTTATGGTTCACTAATAAAATGTATCTATAACTATTGGTGTAAGGTGATTCATAATTTGGCCGCAAATCTCGTTCTAAATTTTTTGCTAAGGAGTTCTACGGCATCAATTAGGCGTGTTTGAATTGTGTTTTATCTTGTGGCCTCATACATTTTGTCTGCGTGAAATATATTTTCAAAACAAGAAGCTAAAAAATATATTTTCTTTTAGCAAAAAAACGTTTGGTTTTACATGCTTATAACAGATGGTGTTGACCTTAAGCGGCAGGTTGCACGTTAATTTTGAGACTTCTCATGCCATTTCGCGCAGATATAATGTCGTACCGTACCCTTGGTAAAATAAAGCCGTATGTGACTTTACGTTTTAAGTGCTTTCATTACGCGAATAAGTATAGCTTCTTATTTCAAATTTTTTTTTGTGCTTTTTGAAATAAACGATCGGACATCGCAGTGCGAATCTTCTCAAATTCAGTTACTATGCCGAAACCCGTTATTTTGCCGAAACTAGGCCGAAACCGAAACCTAAATTTCGGTCGGTCTCTACTGGCCGGTTCTGTAATGACTCATTACAGTACTGGCTAAAAATGACACCATCTTCACGTTTTGAAGGCAAAAATTTTGTACCTAGGTACATTACTTACTGCATTCCTTGGACGACCGATGAGAAAACTTGGCGTTATATAGCGATTGTTTCTCAGTCTTTTCTTGTATTTTGAAAAGTTTTGCATAGCCGTATTCTTTTATACCTGACACAACGGTGGTATATTTTTGGCCGGTACTGTACCTACGTTTATGACGAAATTGGCAGTAAAGTCCTGAATCACCCTCCTGACGTTCGTCTGCAAATCGTAATAACATCTTGGTATTTTACAAGCTTTTGTTTAGCTTGGAACGTTCGTATGTTTGTCGGTTTCAACATTTGCAAACCATTTATCAACTTGTTGCTATCTAATACTTATATATATAACACTTTAATGATGTCAGAAAGTGATCAAGAAAGTTACCGTGTGTCTTTATTTATATTAAAATCTAGTCGCGTCTCAGTTAGTTAATTATTTAAGAAAAATGTGTCGTTAATGTAAATGTATGTGTAAATTAATTCGCCCTCTGTTATTACTGTGCACTTTCAGGGTGTCACATGTATACCTGCTTATTTATAAATCCATCCATATATGTTTGTACTGTGATAAAAAATATTCCGAGCGAATCTAGGCTTTTACGTTGTAACTCGTCATTATTATTCGCGAAGTGTTTTATTTTTATTTACTACTGAAAAAAATCTTCAAATCCTAGCGACCCCTGAATATTGTTAAACGCTCAAATTTTGCAGGGGGATGTTTAAAGTCTAATGGAATAGAGGGAACTTTATAGAAAATGAAAAACAAATAAAACTTTTTTTGGACCACCCTAACTGACGTCCAATGCTGGACAGCAGCTAAGCTAAGCTCTCACCGTGGTCCCAGCGTTCTCTGAGGGAAAGGGCACCAATGGGGTTCATAACTGTATCTCTTTTGAGGAGAGGTACCTGCTTTAACTATTTGTGGCAGCATCTTACCTTGGTCCCAGCGTTCTCTGTGGGGAAGGGTACCGAGGGGGGTTCATAGTTATACCCCTTCTGTGGGGGGAGGTACTCGTTGGCTGCCGTCGCTATGGCGACCACGCAGCTCGCTACTAGGCAAGAGATCAGCATCTGTAAAGAAGGAAATAATAATGAAATGAAGTGGACACTTTAATAGTGACAACGTAGGTACATTTGTTTATTTTGTTTGTTTCAAACCATGCAAGAGCATTTGCAATTATTTCTCAGTACTTACTAAACCGATTCTTATGAAACTTCGCACATGGATTGAGTTTCTGTCACAATACAACATTATGATAATTTCAACTTTGTCTGATGACAAAGGCAGGGAGTGGATAGTGTGACTTTCCAGTTGTATGTGCAGCCATGCAACGGATAATTTATAGTACATTAGGCCCTATTTGGTCAGTTTTTATTTCGTCAGATTTAAATACCTCTAGATTTCTGGCTGTGGTGATGTCAAAAATGGCGTGCATTTCACACTACAAGATGGCAGACGTCATTTCAGGTCACGTCACAAATCAGCGCCCCCATAGACCTACAGATGAGTATTTAAATCTGGCGAAATAAAAACTGGCCAAATAGGAAACTGACCTACTCGGAATCTGACGAAATAGGAAACTGACGTATTCGAAATCTGACCACCTCGGAATCTGACCTACTAGGAATCTGGCGAAAATGGAATCTGACTTATTAGGAATCCTTCGAAATCGGAATCAGACATATGTGGCACCTGACGAAATCGGAATCTGACCTCCATGGAATCTGCCGAAAACGGAATCTGACCTACATGTCATCTGACGAAATTGGAATCTGACATACACCGCCGAAAGCTAAAATCTGATGCCTAGTAATATTGACGGAAATTGAAGTTGACGGCGTCCAAAGGAGACCTCCTTTCGTCACTTCTTTTTATCATGCGAGGTACTTCGAGTTCATCATTATCTGAGCAAAGCTTGGACCAAAAACATCTGAACAAGACCCTATTGTCAGAAGCATAAGAACTAGATCAGATATTTTTGATCCGCTCTTTGCTCAATTTTTTTGGCAGGTACTAAGTAAACGACAAAAAAATGAAAAAAAAAAAAGATTTTTTTTTGAGATGTGGCCGTATCGCCGTCAGTAGGCGAGATAATGATGAAATCGACTAATAGGTACATACACTTTTTCCTTTGTATCTCGATGTATTTCAGTGATTACAACCATGCTAACACAGTCCAGATATTACAAACTGTATATTGGAAACTTTTTAGCGGGAAAGCGTATTGTGTAGGAAATAAAACTATGTAAGTTGTAGGGACAGCGTATTACGCGGGGAATCGTATTAAGAGGAAACAGTAAGGTCGGGAGAATTGAAAATTAGGTATTTGTAAAATGTGTCGCTATCCCGCACTGCCCGCCTCTCACCCGCAGAGCGCGATAGAGACAACTGCAGCTTGGACCGAAAATACCTTTTAAAATTTCATGAAAACAACGTTTCGTAGTCCCCTGATTTCTTTCCCAAAACTTAACCTATTTAACTAATTTTTTCATTAAACATTAAATAAAGGCTTTGGCCGTGTTCCTATGTTTTCCTTTTTTTTTAAAATCTAGTCAAATTTGTTTTCTGGGTGTGTGAACACAGCGAAAAATCTAGCATTTTTTTTTTGGTTTTTGAAGGTCTCTTTTGAGAATCAATTTATCGTAATAAGGAAAACATAGGAACATATCAATAGTAGCCATAGATTTTTGAAAAAATAATGATTGCTCTACTGGCATTATCCAGGGAGGAAACAGGGGACTACGTTTGTATGGAAAAACTGCCCTCCTGTTTCCTCTTAAACGTGATCGTATTGAGCGGGGTATAGGGAACGTGCACGACGAAGGTGCCGCCTGGTGCCGCCAATCTAAATCATTATACCCTCTCATGCTGGGGCCACATTGATGAAAACGCCGTTAATAACGTTAATTTATCGCGTTGAAGGACGATTAACGTCAGTGTAGCTACGACTTACTATATTTGACATTGACACTTACATTATCATTGACATTGACAGCTTGATTTGACAGGGGCGATAGTTTCCTTTATTGTCCGCCCGTATCTTTTTTTTCGCTTAGTGCTGCCACCTATAGTTCGTGCACGTGCCCTATACTAACTAGTTTCGTTGTTTAAGCGCAAAATCGCAGTGGATAAAGAATGCGCGTTTCGCGCAGGCGCGTGAGATTTGTTGTCTCCCGACCGGCGTGCATCTGCATACAATGACATACCAGTACCGACAGCAGATAACATAGGCTATTTTACAACATTTCTGTGATAATATTATGTTATAGAAACACTTCTCAATAATAGAAATATTAGTGAAAAAACCACTTCAATACCATAAAAACTCACCGAGATACTACAATGTTAAAATCTCATTTTTAGACTCTCCCAAATACGTGCCGAAACGTTTTCCACTGAAGCCTGTTATAACGTGACGTCACGAAGACATACGTCGTTTGAGGAAATCAAGAACTTTGTTCTGCAACTATGTTAAAACTTGCGTTTATAAATTTTAACAAAAGTTACCGTAAATTTTATGCGTTATTTAATGGTATTAATAATTTTATACTTTTAAAATGGACTTTCCCACCCAACTTTGCAGGCTCATAAAAAAGTTACACGTTAAAGAATTTGTTAGTCTGTTCTGCTGTCGGTCCGTATCGTTGCACCATGCACAATGCCCCGATAGTGCAAGGACGCCTCTCGTCAGCTAAAAATGCAATCAATGTTACTGCTGTGTCACTAACAAGGATCATTCCATGAAAACATCAAATTTTTGTCCCTTACGGAACGCTATGGCAGCTACCCTAATAAATCGTATTAGCTGCTAAGAAATACTACCAATCTTAAAACTTTATGATATTACAATGCTGATAATTAGCTTCCTTAATTTATTTCTCGGAAGCATTAAAACGGTGGTGTCCCTTACGAAATATTTTCATGGAATGCTCCACAATAGCACACTTGCTACGGTTTCGATTTTCCGGTTTTATTTGATGTATATCACGCCAGTATCAACAAAGGATATGTTAAAAAATAGGTAATGACGTTTTAAAGCGCTATGGATAATTTTTCTTTAAATAACCTTCTTTTTCTTATCTCAATATCTAATTCTAGCCCGTGCGCTTGGCATCAGTATCCGGCCGGGCGTATAAGGAACATGCACGACGAAGGTGCTGCCAACTGGTGCCGCCAAATGCTGGGGCTACATTGACGAAAACGTCTTTAATAACGTTAATTTATCGCGTTGAAGGACGATTAACGTCAGTGTAGCTACGACTTACTATATTTGACATTGACACTTACATATTGACATTGACAGCTTGATATGACAGGGGCGATAGTTTCCTTTATTGTCCGCCCGTGTCTCTTTTGTCGTTTAGTGCTGCCACCTATAGTTAGTGCACGTTCCCTATCTAAGGCAGGACCTATGTCACTTTTGCTGACGCGCTGAGTCAATAACCTGCTGGCGGAGTGTTTAGGAGCCTATAGAGTTTCACTGCGGCATTTTAGTGTGAGTTGGGATCAGCCTTGACAATGACATTCAGGTCTGATAAGTTTCCTGTACTGTCCGCCTAGTGTATTTTTTTAAAGCCTGACTAACTCGCCACCCTAGTGGGCGTAGCGATAGTATGACCGGGTGGTCGGCCGTGGCGTTCCCTGGGGTCGAACCAGGTCGCTAGCAAGACCACCCCGAGTGAATCGGACTGGGTGGGTGCCAGGGACGCCTGGGGTCGAACCAGGTCGCCTTGTCCCGGTCCACCTAGATAGGGTCGGACTAGGTGGGGGCCTGAACACCTGGAGTCGAACCAGGTCGTTTGGCCAGGGACACCTTGACTTTTCCCTGATTGCTCAGAGTGAGCAGCGGACCAGCGGGGTTACCACCTATAGCTTCTGCACGTTCCCTATAGTTCCGCCTAGTCCAATCACAGCGCTCGAAATCTCCGTGTCACTGGAAACGCACCTTAAGGCTTCTTAACGAAACAAATAGGTTCATTCATCTCTGTCAGCGGATGAATCCGAGTCAACAACGTCGGCAAACCCCGAGGTACATTTTCAACCGCAGAAATACATATCGTCGGGGATAGTGCAATACCGCGTAAGTAGCATATGTAGATAAGGTTCAGTTTCAAGCAAATTTGTTAGGAATTGAAACCTTATCTACATGTGCTACTTACGCGGTATTGCACTATCCCCGACGATATCGAGATAGGAGGAATTAGTCAGTGTTGGCAAAAATGTAATCCCAATTAACAATTAACGATTAACGATTGATCTGTTAATTGCAATTAACCATTAACGATTACTGAAAAGTAATGGTTAATTGCAATTAACCATTACGTAAGTGTTAATCGTTAATCGTTAATTGAGATTAACAATTGATTTAGCTACGCATCATAAGTAGGCAAGACATCTTTTTGAAAAATAGGAACAGCAGAGCTCACATCCACTTAGATATGTCTTAAATGATGATCAGGGTCTGATGATGGAGCCGGGAGGTGGCCATGGGAACTCCGTAATAAAACGTCGGAACCCCATCGTGTTTGGGCTCATTTGTTTCGTCTTGACGAGTACTCTGAACTGAAATGATATCCAGGGTCTGATAATGGAGCCGGAAGGTGGCCGTGGGAACTCCGTAATAAAACGTCGGAACCCCATCGTGTTTGGGCTCATTTGTTTCGTCTTGACGAGTACTCTGAACCGAAATGATATCCAGGGTCTGATGATGGAGCCGGAAGGTGGCCATTGGAACTTCGTAATAAAACGTCGGAACCCCATCGTGTTTGGGCTCATTTGTTTCGTCTTGACGAGTACTCTGAACCGAAATGATATCCAGGGTCTGATGACGGAGCCGGAAGGTGGCCATGGGAACTCCGTAATAAAACGTCGGAACCTCATCGTGTTTGGGCTCATTTGTTTTGTCTTGACGAGTACTCTGAACCGAAATGATATCCAGGGTCTGATGATGGAGCCGGAAGGTGCCCATGGGAACTCCGTAATAAAACGTCGGAACCCCATCGTGTTTGGGCTCATTTGTTTTGTCTTGACGAGTACTCTGAACCGAAATGATATCCAGGGTCTGATGATGGAGCCGGAAGGTGGCCATGGGAACTCCGTAATAAAACGTCGGAACCCCATCGTGTTTGGCCTCATTTGTTTTGTCTTGACGAGTACTCTGTACCGAAACGATATCCAGGGTCTGATGATGGAGCCGGAAGGTGGCCATGGGAACTCCGTAATAAAACGTCGGAACCCCATCGTGTTTGGGCTCATTTGTTTTGTCTTGGCGAGTACTCTGAACCGAAATGATATCCAGGGTCTGATGATGGAGCCGGAAGGTGGCCATGGGAACTCCGTAATAAAACGTCGGAACCCCATCGTGTTTGGGCTCATTTGTTTTGTCTTGACGAGTACTCTGAACCGAAATGATATCCAGGGTCTGATGATGGAGCCGGAAGGTGGCCATGGGAACTCCGTAATAAAACGTCGGAACGCCATCGTGTTTGGGCTCATTTGTTTCGTCTTGACGAGTACTCTGTACCGAAACGATATCCAGGGTCTGATGATGGAGCCGGAAGGTGGCCATGGGAACTCCGTAATAAAACGTCGGAACCCCATCGTGTTTGGGCTCATTTGTTTTGTCTTGACGAGTACTCTGTACCGAAACGATATCCAGGGTCTGATGATGGAGCCGGAAGGTGGCCATGGGAACTCCGTAATAAAACGTCGGAACCCCATCGTGTTTGGGCTCATTTGTTTTGTCTTGACGAGTACTCTGAACCGAAATGATATCCAGGGTCTGATGATGGAGCCGGAAGGTGCCCATGGGAACTCCGTAATAAACACGATGGGGTTCCGACGTTTTATTACGGAGTTCCCATGGCCACCTTCCGGCTCCATCATCAGACCCTGGATATCATTTCGGTTCAGAGAACTCGTCAAGACGAAACAAATGAGCCCAAACACGATGGGGTTGCGACGTTTTATTACGGAGTTCCCATGGCCACCTTCCGGCTCCATCATCAGACCCTGGATATCATTTCAGTTCAGAGTACTCGTCAAGACAAAACAAATGAGCCCAAACACGATGGGGTTCCGACGTTTTATTACGGAGTTCCCATAGCTACCTCCCGGCTCCATCATCAGACCCTGGATATCATTTCGGTTCAGAGTACTCGTCAAGACAAAACAAATGAGCCCAAACACGATGGGGTTCCGACGTTTTATTACGGAGTTCCCATGGCCACCTTCCGGCTCCATCATCAGACCCTGGATATCATTTCGGTTCAGAGTACTCGTCAAGACAAAACAAATGAGCCCAAACACGATGGGGTTGCGACGTTTTATTACGGAGTTCCCATGCCCACCTTCCGGCTCCATCATCAGACCCTGGATATCATCTCGGTTCAGAGTACTCGTCAAGACGAAACAAATGAGCCCAAACACGATGGCGTTCCGACGTTTTATTACGAAGTTCCTATGGCCACCTTCCGGCTCCATCATCAGACCCTGGATATCATTTCGGTTCAGAGTACTCGTCAAGACAAAACAAATGAGCCCAAACACGATGGGGTTGCGACGTTTTATTACGGAGTTCCCATGCCCACCTTCCGGCTCCATCATCAGACCCTGGATATCACCTCGGTTCAGAGTACTCGTCAAGACGAAACAAATGAGCCCAAACACGATGGGGTTCCGACGTTTTATTACGAAGTTCCCATGGCCACCTTCCGGCTCCGTCATCAGACCCTGGAGACCTTTTATGAAAACATTGAAAGGCACCCTCGATATAACCGTCATACCAAAGTAATTGAAGCTATGGTTAATTGGGATTAACAATTACAGTAATTGCAATTAACAATTAACTCGTTAATCCCAATTAAAGTAATTGGAATTAACGAGTTAATGGAATACAAATGTATTCATTACAAATGTAATGGGATTGATAATCCAATTACATTTGTATTGGATTAATGCCAACACTGGAATTAGTTCGTCTATTTGTATGGGAACGAAGCGTGTAAGACTGCATGCATTAGACAGAGTGTATTTCGCAAGAAAAGAAAGTGACGAGTAGCGTTATTGTATACTTACTGTTAAACCGTATGTTCTGTTTAGTTTAATGAGCGTTCGAGGGATTGCTCCGGTGGTACCCGTTTTTATATGCATTTATTTAGTTCACCAAATGACCACTAGATGCCTCCGGTGGTACTGCGTTTTACATTTTTTAGTTTATATTTAAGTATTAGATGGCGTGATGGCGTCCTTTTTAGGTTAATTCTAAGGATATTTTTAGTTTGTTAATGTGTCGATAGAGGCCTCTGTTACTCATGCAAACTAGATAACGGAGTGTTTCTTGAAAATACATAAGAGCTCAATGAATCAATGCTGTAATGAGTTCCAAAAGGTTAAAAAAGTAACAAATTAGTAATAAATAATTAACTAACCAAGTGTAAAATAATAGTTCAAGGGAAAATAAACCATGAAACAAGGAAGTGTAGTTTCAGTTTAACACTTACATATTGGTGCAAAAAAAATTAAAATTAAATTTGTTTATTTCATGTAACATTGACACATATTATGTAAATATTATAACTTAAACAAGAAACTAAAGGGCAAAACATTTTTTTTTTAGGCTGACTAACTTGCAACCCTAGTGGGCGTAGCAATTATAATATGACCGGCTGGTCGGCCGTGGCGTTCCCTGGGGTCGAACCAGGTCGCTAGCCGGAGCACCCCGAGTGAATCAGACTAGGCAAACCAATATGTATATAACGTTAAAGACATTCAAGTGTCGCCCTTTTTTCACCGCCTTAAGAGTTGATTTCCCGGATAAAAACCTAGTTACGTCCTTCTCAGGGTCTCAAACTAATACATAAACTGTTATCTAAATCGGTTCAGCTGTTTAAACGTGAAAAAATATGAAAAATAGACAGAGCTACTTTCGGATTTATATTATTGGGGTTACATCTTACACAAATCGAACTATTTTTTTTATTGCTATAGACTGGCAAACAGGCAGACGGCCCGCCTGATGGAAAGCGGTCACCGCAGCCTATAGACATTTGCAACACTAGATGCATTGCCAATGCGTCAAAATTCAAGCAAATTCAGCAATACGACTTGTAATTAGGTTGTTAGACGCCGAATAAAAATACATATTTAAATAGATAGAAAACATGCACGTCTCAGAAACAAATACTCATTTCACAAATATTTGCCTATATCAGGATTTGCACCCAAACGTGTCGTCAAAAAGTTGTGTAATGTGCTTAGCTTTAGAACCACCACCTAAATTTAGACATCACATCAGAATTTTATGCAATTAGGTGTCTCATAACTTTATTCAACCCATTGTGATCACTGGCATTACGATACCTCATCGATGGATCTTTAAGTTTATTGATAGTACAGCCTCATCTTCTCTAAACGACTTAAATTTCTATTATTCAACTTAAATTAAACCCTAAGTCTGTATTATTAAAGTTCACTTTCAAGGAATTGAAGATGGAGATAGGCTTTTTAGCAATTACTTCGTAGATGTGATGCTACTTATCCTATGGAATGTGGATGGAAGGGTTCAAGGTGTAGACATAGAAGTTTACAATTTATACACGAAATCGTAGCAAAACTGTTCGTGCGCTTCACGCAAAAACTACCAAACTCTCCGCGAAATTAGGTATATAAATTAGTACCTCGGTTAACACATAGGTTACTTTTTACTCGACCAAACTATAGCAAAAGTTAATGTCTCCTACATTAACTTATCTCCTGCGAGCGAGTCTACTTGTTACTAATTACTGACAACCGAAGTAAGAATAAACATTTAAAACGCCTTCGAATAAACATCTAATGTTAGTAACTACTTGTAAAGTACTTTAATAAAATATAGGGTCAATCATAAATGGTGTCACGCTTACAGCTTACAGTTCTAGCCAAAATATATACTCGTATGTTAAAAACATGGGTACCGTGGCGAAGTAGGAGGTCTAGAAATTTAAAAATATATGTAACGTAATTTACGTAGTTTCTTCCGGCGCGGCGCTTCTTCTCACCAGAAGGTCCATTACCCGAAGTGCCAAAAGAAAAGAATAGAATCTAACATGTAAAAGAGCCAATCAGGGCTACCTGTAGAAATAAATGATTTTTATATTATTTATTTATTTAGGGAAACCACCCTCTCTTTAAATAAACAGTTCAATTGGTATACACGTTTCTGACCTTCCATATAGGTATAATTGCCATAGATATACTCGCGGACTAGCTGGTGTTTTATAGTTTAATAGTAGGTCGCGGTGAAAATCAATTTATACGCAATAGTGCACAATTAAAATTAAAAAGTGTTTGTAAAATGTGGTATGCATGGATATTGTTTTTTGGAAAGCGGAACAAGTTATTGCGTTTAACACAAATTTATTCGAATATCATTTGGGTTGGGTTGGGCTCCTAATGTTTTTTAGGCACATTAATTTGACATTACTCCTAAAGTTCATATTTAAATGCAAGACAAATATATCTCGACCACCGATTCAGCAACTTTACGCGTCGCTCAGCAGTTATTTGTAAGTCATTAATTACTTTGCGGGATTCGGGGGTTTATTTTGTCATGTAGTTTTACCATTGGCATTATAATACCGACTATTGGGAGTACAAATAATGGTATGACATAGTTATAAGTATACCTACGTTATATGACTGTTTTGGTGTGGTAAATTTGGACATTCGTAGGTGCATTTTACTATGCCTAAATCAAAGAATTAATAACTTTGACTTTTTAAAGTTGGTTTAGTTACTCGGACCTTGGTCACAATACATCGCGCGACTTGTATGTTTGCGCGCCGTAAACGGACGCGCTACAAACAAAGTTTTACGAATGCGTAAGAATGCGCCAGTACGGATTGCACCTTGAATAGGTATCGCGCGGTCCCGGTCCTCAACGACCGAAGATTGACTACTTGTCTGTCTTTATACTTTGGCGTATAAGTCAACGAGTTTTGCCAAGTATGAATCAGGACCAGAGACAAGCCCAGAGCGTTTAGTGGCTTTGAGCAAATGCTACGGTTCCACAGTATCTGGTAACCTTATAGCCGATCGGCGGTCACGAGTTGGGTGTGGTGCACATCCATACCTTTGATAGCGGGTCGCATAAATTTGTACTTATTACATTGTATGCGGGATTCTATTCAAATGGGAATCTCTTTTATTGAGTGAAGCGAGCGGGGGTTCTTTTTAGCCTGACTAACTCGCAACCCTAGCGGACGTAGCGATAATATGACCAGGTGGTCGGCCGTGGCGTTCCCTGGGGTCGAACCAGGACGCTAGCAGGACTACCCCGAGTGAATCGGACTGGGTGGGTGCCGGGTGCGCCTGGGGTCGAACCAGGTCGCCATGTCCCGGTCCACCTCGATAGGGTCGGACTAGGTGGGGTGGCGTCTGGGCCACCTTGACTTTTCGCTGATTGCTCACAGTGAGCAGCGGACCAGCGGGAAGGATGAAACGGATAAACCTGTCCTTATGTGAACGTGTGTATCGAACTACGAGCGAGCGGGGTATGGGTTTGCTGTTATAAGGCTGCGTTTCCAACAGAGCTGTGCTCCGCTTCCTCTCTCGCTGGTCAGTTGCTCAATTTGAACAATCAGTTTCCTGGTTCGATCCCAGTTGGCTTATGATGCTACGCTTTGTCACGCGATAAATAAATGATAAAGCATCCGTCACTATCACACACTATTTGTCAGGATGTGACCGGATGCTTTATCATTTATTTATCGCGTGACAAAGCGTAGCATCATACGCCTACAGGAAACGCCCCAAGCCCCCACCCTGCTCGATTTTTGCAACAGCCACTAAGACTTGTGACTTCGCTTAAGGGGAAATTAAAAAAGTTGTGGTTGCCCTCTGACTGAATACT
The DNA here is from genome assembly GCA_947034925.1 of Eudemis profundana. Taxonomy (NCBI): domain Eukaryota; kingdom Metazoa; phylum Arthropoda; class Insecta; order Lepidoptera; family Tortricidae; genus Eudemis; species Eudemis profundana. Next base: position 15,675,150 of record OX344816.1, on the reverse strand, counting down.
TGACACGTTTTATGATTTTTACAGGTTCTGTATATTTTTATGTATTTCTATATGTATATATACTCATATATATGTATTTATTTATTTATATATGTATACAGTATATGTATTTATTTTATTTATTTACATATAATAAATAATAATAATAATAAATAAATAATAAATAAGAGATCCCTCAAAGGGATAAGTTCGCCTTTGTACATATACCTTGATTTTGTAACCCTGTAATTTGTCTTATTTTGTGCAATAAAGTGTTTACATACATACATACATACTTGTAGATAAGTATTGTCAGATAAACAAAAAAGAGCTCTGCGAGGTAACGGAGTGGTGTGCGAGGAATCCACCAATGCCCGGCCACGTTGAGCGAGGACGCACGAGGACGAGGACGAGGACGGAGGAGGAGGGCACGTTGATTGGTGTCAGAAGTCCATGTCAACTGCATGCTTTTAAACCACAGCTACCGGACTCAAAGTTAACGTCGGAAAAACATTAAGATTCGTCTTCAGTCGTAAAGAAACGGTTTCATACATACATAACAAAAGTTACCATATTTTAAATATTTTTATACTTTGAAAATGAACTTTCCCACCCAACTTCGGAGGCTCATAAAAAAGTTACAAGTTAGGTATCAAACTCAAAACGTCAAAATATTTCTTTATTTTGCTCATTTTAACAGGATCTTATATAATATTTCCAAATTTCAGTTACAGTCAAGTACCCAATTTAGTATTCTTAATTTGAGACTAAGATAATGTAATCTTTGTGACCGCAAACTATTCATCTGTCAGATAGAATTAAGATTTAATCAGGAAGCGAATTAAAAGCGAGAGTCCATTGCATAAAAGTTTAATTAAATTGTCTACGGTTATGTGGACAAAGACACGACTTTGTTTTTTATTACAGAACATAAATTACGTTATATTTAAACCTGTTTAATACGGTGGTAACTAATTACCAGTTTAAGTCGTGAATATGAGTTATTGGCTTCTTTTTATGTAAAAACGGACACGCCTTTACTTCATAAGAAACATCTATCAATCTTTAATTAGGTGTAAGTTTACATTTTAATAGTTATTTATGATTTTTATGTTTTCTTATACATTATTATTGTTTGTTTCCCGTATAGTGTAATATTTTAATCATCATTCAAATGTAGTTATGTTCCTTTAAGTTCGGTACTAACTACCTATCTACTACTAAACTATGTTCAGATAAATGATGGTCATAACTGGTAAAGTCCATGAATGTTCGGCTATATGCCATTAAATATTATTTGTTGTCCATTACTGGGTACTACTGTGCGTAACATGTCCATGATTGGTGCTGTCGCCCTATTTTATACTCGTAGAATGCGACTACGATAAATTTGCAGAGCGGAACATGGCAACACCTCCGTTTAAACGTAAAATTTCTATGAAAATGTGACTTACATGGAGGTGTTGCCATGTTACGCATTGCAATGTTATCGTAGTCGCACTCTAGGTAATATGTCAAAATATTCATAATTTGTAGAAGCGATTATGATAGTTAATTACTGTGTGACAAACCTTTTAATTCGCTATCTCAACCTCCATCTACCGTACCAGTTGAAAGTTCAATAATGCAATTAAGTCTATGTCACCTTTTAAAACTGTACTGCTCATATATAAATAGTTCACTTGAATTTCGAAATAACAATCACGAGATGCGAAGCACGCTGCAAACCAAATAAACGTTCATTGAAACTAAATAACATTAAGATTAATATTTTGATTCTAGACTTTGTAGCCCTAGGTATTAGGTTTAAAATGGAATGGGGTGGCGGGAGCAGTTCAAACGTTCGAAATTTAAAAGCGTGTTGTCTGTGGTCACGTTTATGGAGCTAGCTGTAACGCAGGGAGGTGCGCGCCACGATTCTTGGGAAAAAGTTAGTTATTTTGGCTCATTGTTTTTATTGAGAAATTTAATTAGATCTTGATCCAAGCGTGAAGAGCGACTTTATCCTTTTATTGTTGATATTTTATTCACACGAAGCGATTTGCTTTACCGTTCTAATGTGTACCGCCAAGGAATGGAATTCGCTCCTTGCGACTGTTTCCTCGGCCATTCTCACGAAGTATAACTACGTCTAATTACCGCGTCTCCCCATACATATAGTATGAAAATAGCGTCACGGTAATTAGGTGACCGCAGACATACTTCGTGAGAATGGCCGTCCTCATAAATGTAACTTAGGACTCTTCAAGATGAGACTGATTAGGCTTCTACTGATCTTTCGAGCTACAATAGTAGTAGCTTACCATCAAACGCTACTGAGGTCAATCGTAGATCGTAGGTCAGTTATAAAATTAACATAAATAATAAAAATTGTTCGTTTTTATGGTTCCGTACCCAAAAGTTGCCAACGGAACCTTATTACTAAGACTCCACTGTCCACCTGTCTGTCTGTCCGTCAGTCCGTATATCACAGGGCTGTGCCCTTTGAACTGTAATAGGTATGGTATGGGAGCCCGTTTCTTTTGGTTGGCACCCTTTGGGTGGGCTATTCTTCAGAAATATGTCTGCGACTCATTCATCTGTCTCCATACATTTACTATGAAAAAGGGCCAGACGAATGAGGTGACCGCAGACATATTTCTGGAGAAATGCCCGGGTACGGAACTTTAAAAGCTCCAACTATTTGTAGTTTTTTTCACAATAACTTTGGAGCGGTTATACAAATATCAGTAAATCTCCCTTAGACATAGAAAATTGTGCAAAATTACAGAACAGTTGTTTATAACCACAGAGTCGTAAAACACAGTTTGACAACTGAGCATTGAAATTATTTAAAAGGTCATAACTTATAACAGCTTACATAATAAGTTAAATACTGCAATTAGAAGCAACCTTTGAGCAAAGTGCAATCCTGCGCAATGTTTGATTACTATGGTTTTTAATCTAGCGTGGAATTAAGAGCATTTATACCATGGTGCGATTTGGCAATATCAAAAGTCCGGGTTGAGTCCGGAAAAGTGCGATTTTCACAGAAATTACTGAGATTTTGTCATTTTTCGACAGTTCTGCTATATTTATGAAACATCAAGAATGATAATATTTCATTGAAAATAAATGAACGCACAAGATGAAAATGAAGCTGTTATAAGTTATGTCTTGAGTAAATCTTTAAGTTTAATCCAAGTTTCACAACATTATTTAAAAAATGCGATTAGCAAAACTCACTAAACTTATTTTTCATTCAGTTTGCTTTAATTTAAATGCAACGAAAGTAGTGTTAGCCATGTATACCAATAAGTCATTTTTTAATTTAATTTCTCACTCATGGGATATTTTCGAGTTCTCGAAACAGTTTAAAAAAAGAATTTGAATGTTTTGCAACTTGTCTATTGAAAGGTGAAAAAAAAGGTTATCTTTTCGTTTATTTTCTGTGTTTTCCAAAACGTCTAAGAACATGGACAAAAAAACAATAATTGATTTCACATTGTCTATGACCGGATGTGGCCGGTTTTTTTTAACGGTGTGAACGCCAATTACTCATCGAACAAAGATAAAATGCAATTCCCACAACGTGCAATTACTTTCATTTCATTCAGGAAGCGGGTTAATATCGACAAAAAATTCCTAGACGTTAACAAAACGCAACTTATATAAAACACGAATAAAACAAAATGATATTCCAAATATGACGCGCAGAAAACGTTATGACACATTGTGGTGTTGCCAGTTCCCATCCCACATTAAAAAACAATGGCCGGCTAATTAGGCCAGTGTTGCACTATTTCGTAATGTTGGCACTATTGCGTTCGTATTGCTTTTTGATTAAATGACGTTCCATTGTCTTAAGCGATTGTGTTGTCTTGTCTTCCAGTATTAATTGAATTTACGAGCTATTATATTCGATCCTATTCGAATTGTCTATGGATTTCAATCGGTAAGCCATACCTGCATGCTTATTTGTGAAATGATCGAAAAAAAGGGTATTTTTACCCGACTGCGGCGAAGCCCAAAGGAGGGTTATGTGTTAGACCTGTATGTATGTATGTCCGTTCCTGTGTCCGCTCGTAACTACTCAACGGCACATCCGATTTTGATAAATGATACATCATTAGATTCGTCTTGATGGTGCGAGTGTCACTGGGTATGAAGTTCGTAAAAATGGCGGATTTTATGCAGTTTCAAAGTGCACCGCAGTCGGGTTTTTTTTAGTAAAAATGTGGTTATTATTAAAATGTTCAATAAGAAATAAAGGCATCTATCTATCTCTATTATCGATTAACGTTAGTGTGGCCACGAAATCTCAAAACAAAGTTTATTTATTTAAACATAATATAAATATAGAAATTCATAAATGATGAACGAAAAAAATTAAGTAAAACTAGACTAAAACTTCACTTATCTAAAAGAAAGGTCGGGCCCCCGCGGCAGCGTGCCCAATGCCCATGATGCAGGCAGCGTTCCCGCGCTGAATAGCGATTGCTAATTACTTGAAATAGATATTTATAATCAGTATTTTCTTTTCTAGTTAAGATAAGTTTTCTTTACTATCCGCATAGTCTCTTTTGCCGTTCTAGTCCTGCACGTTTCCTATATTTGGCAAAAAGTAGATCAAAATCCACTTGCCAGTTGCCACATATAAATGAAATGCACATTACAGCGAAGATTATAGAACAGAACAGCTGTATCTTTTAGTTCTCAGCGCAAATTAAATTCTAATATCGTTAGTTCATGTCGTAAGGTTGTTAATCTTTATGCAACGTCGATTACAAAGGTTAAGTAATGGAATTAGTTCACTCATTCAACACACCAAGTTACTAGCTATAATTTAACTGCTTAAGGCTGCGTCTTCACCGGAGCTCTGCGAGGCTGTGTAACGAGGATGTGTAACGGTGTGAATGTTTCCACCAAAGATGTGCGAGGTAGGGTTTATAGTCAATCAGGTCTTGAATTGAATGTAATCTTATTTATAGATCCATGTTCCATTAAAAGGATTATTATTTTGATATAGTGCTGTATGCTCCCTAGGTCTTCGGTTTGACTTTTGTAAATGGACTAAATTAGGATCATACGCAAAAGTATCTTGTGAATGTCCGAGGTAACCACTCCGCAAAAGGCTTGAAGATTTTGATAGCCATTTATATGGCTTTGCGAAATGTCTTGTTCCCAGGCAAAACTACTAACATTTATATGGATCAATCCTGGTCTGAAATAAATCATTTTCATTATTATTTTATTTTAAAACGTGGCAATCGCCGCTTGTCAACAAGACCCCATTTAAACGGGTCGAGAACTCGTATTCGAGTTTGATTACATTGCGGGCTACCCAGGTACGATGAGTACAGTTGATCGATTAATCGCCACAATGAAGTGAAAATCGCATACGAGCTTTTGCTCCGTCTAAATGTGACCTTAAGAACAAAGTCGTTCGCATCTTTATACCAGTGATCTGTTAGGTTCTCCCCAGATTATACGAAGAATCAGCTTCAGCCGGTCGAAAAGCCTTTAGTCCAAGGGCTCTTCCAGAAATCATGTGAGGGGGGGGGGGGTCAGAAAAATATCACGAATGATCACGATGTGGAGGGGGGGGGGGGGTCAAAAACTACGAAATTACTCAACAATATTTTCAATTTTAAAATTACTCGTGATCTTGGATGGGGGGGTGGGTAGCGTTACAATCATCAAATATCACCAAGGGGGAGGGGGAGGGTGGGTCAAAAATAGGCCAAATCGAGCCTCAAGCAGGAGTGGCTCACTCCGCGATTTCGCCGCGTGGCTACTAGTACCACATTTTGCCCCCGCGGAGGGGCTTAGCCAATGACCAGAAAGAGCACGCGTTATGCAATAGAGGAGATGGTCGGATCCGTTCCGTCACAGTAGGTATAATACAGTAATTTTTCTTCCTGCAAAAGGTACATCGCGCGCTTGAATGTGTGCGCGCCGCACTAGAAATTAGAAATTAGAAAATATTTATTGCCACAAAAAAGAATGTGTTACAACAAAATAATAAAAAGAAACATGAATAAACTAAAAACTACAAACAAAGAAAAAAAAGGAACTTAAATATTTTTTTGGCAATGGGTACCTACCAATCTCAGCGCTGGTTTTCAGATTGGTCCCTAGAGAGAGGTGACTACAAGCAAAGAAGTAAGAATGCTCCAGTATGGATCGCACTCACACAGACGTGTTATCGCGCGTCTGTGTGAATACGTGTCACTCATAAACGGCCGAAGTTAGACTACTTGTTCATCTTTATACTTTGGTTACGTCCCGTCCGTTCCGTAAATAGTGAAAGAGTAGAGATTACATTTACACGCATGTCAAATTGATTGGATTAACATGTAATGATCTCTTAATAAAATAACTTTGATCACGGACCGACAGCCGATGCCAAAGTAAAAGTAGCTAGTAACTTGGTGTGTTGAATGTGACATGTATATCTGCAAATACTTTTTTTCGGTAGGTGCAATGCAATTCTGCTTGTAAAAATGTTACGTAGAAATTTTTGAATCCTATTTATGATTAGACGTCTACATCGAGAATAATTATGAGTTTAAATCCGTTGTGTCATTTCAAGGAAAACTTTATTAAAATCTAAAAATATAAGTCTGAAAAACATGATGAAGTACAGACACCTATAGGTGAACTTAATGCACTATTATCTTCTGATGTACTACGAAACGTGGAAAAATTACCGTTAAAATTCTATCTAAAATAAAACGAATGTAATTGTTACGTAGATTGCATGAAAGGTCAATGTCACATAAGAAATCTCGACACATCATCGGGCCTTATTGGAAGCTTCCTTCACGAACGCATAAAAAAAGGTACAACTTCCTAATTTAGAACGCCGAGTCACGAATGGGATGAATAGAGCAATCACGCGCAGCTACCAACATGACCAATGCCGCCCCTTGACCCTTGTGCGGTGCCTTTACTGGTAATGGACTCTAATAAAGATGCACGCACACGATGCTTAGAATAAATGCAATGTATTTAACTGAAGAAGCCGCATTTTTAAATATGCATGACCTCTTAGTGGTCCCTTCCATGTACCACTTTCCCCCCCGCGGAGGTACGTGGTTTTGAGATACCTACTCATGGTTGATGATAACTCGGCTAGTTCATCAAGAGTCAAGACCCATGTGTGACCCTATTTTCACTCTGAGGAACGAACCTACCTCAGTTAAACTAGACGTGGTTTTAAGGTTGATGAGGAATGGGATGAATACTATATAGGTATGCATCTAACATTACCTAATTCAATTAGTTCACAGACCTGTGACCAAATTGTCGAAGCCCCGCGGAGCGGGGCTTCTATTTCCGCTCTGAGGTACGCAAGGTGACTAAAGAACCTTCCTGAGTTAAACTAGATGTGGTTTTAAGGTTGGTATGGGATGAATAGAGCAATAACGCAGTGCTACCAACATGACCAACGCCACTCCTTGGCCCGTGCGCGGTGCCTTTACTCTTCACTGAGGCATTAAATTAAATGCCTTTACTGGGGCATTAAAAAAGATGCACGTTCATGATTTGAACGCCATGTACTTTACTGAAGACGTCGCGACCAATTTATGCGATTCTTGCACATTTGTTTAGGTCAGTAAGCAATGGCAACATGTAAGGTAAACGAACTAGTTGTAATAAAACATCTTTAAAGGATGAAATCGCGTATATCACTTAATTTTTTTGCGTCCCGACGTTTCGTAACCCTTTGGTCGGGGATATATTAAAAAAGGGTTTAAGTTATTCTATTAGAATGAGTGATAATCGCGGATTCCGATAACAATATATAAATGTTCTAGTATTTGCTGTTACCACAGGTCTGGTCATCTAATAAATGTTATGTCATAATATTATCGTTTTTTACTCAAAAATCTTTAAAGATTAACATCTTTAGCACTCACACGTAGACAAACAATAGACACAAATAGTGGTTGTGGCATACTTGATTTAATGTTTGTTGTGTCTGTGGTTGGCCAGTTGGCAACATTGGGACAATGGTCAAACTTAGGTACACAACACAATCGAGGGTCAAAAAGGTCACCATTGCATCAACAAAAAATCTATGACATTTCAATTTTTTTGCTGTATGCAACTTTCTTTAATCCTAATATGGATTGTCCACGCTCTCTGTATACATAATCGGCCATATTTAACAATAAATGTTAAATAACACATCAGAATACAATTTGATTAGGTTGCCATCCAAAAACAGGCCGTAACACAATGTGATTAAGCATTTGTTATAAAGGATGACAACTGTGTCTAATGTGATGTCAAAGTGTACAAAATGATATGTAACTTTCTTGTCACATTGGTGGTGATTTAGGCCGCGCCGCTGCGCGTACGGAAAATGCCGCTTTCTGGCAAGGTGTAGACATAAAATGAAGTACACAACACGGGAGGTAATAAATAAAGCCCTCGATCGCATATTTCCATCCCTCGCTTGCAGCTCGGGCCCCAAACTTCTGCGATCTCGGCCTTTCTTTGTATTACCACCCTAGTTGTGTAATGTACTATTATGCCACACCCGGCCATGGGCTGGTAAGGAAAAGTATAGACATAAAACAACACGGGCGGTAATAAAGAAATTGCCTTCGGCTCGGGCGTCAAATACTTGCGATATGAAACATTCTTTGTTTTACCGGCCAATGTAAGTAATGTAATGTGCACGATGAAAATAAGTTAGCTTCATTTAAATGGATTTTTAAATGAAAATCGGGACTAACGGGAAAATGAAAAAAGTACCTCAAAATTTGATATTCTTTTAAACTAGATCATAAAACAGTGCAGTTGAAAACAATTTAATTTTGACAATTATTTTGTATTAAATACTGTGTCTACACGTCTCCATGATGCAATATTGAGTTGGGTTCGATCGAGTTTTTTTCATTATAAGGAAAACTTTAGGAATGCCAGTAGAGGTAAGTTATAACGTATTTCGTTACACAATATCAGGTCTTTTTTTTGTAAAAATCGATTTTTTTCTACAATTTTTATTTTCTTGATCTGGTATCCCTAACCTAAAGGGCTTTGCATAAATTTTTGTACCATAGACTATAATTGCATGGAGTCCCGAGCAATTACTCGCAGTCGTAACATTGTGAAACGGTTTGCAACGATTTGCAGTAATTCGCTATCAATTTGAGACCATTTACTTCGCATCTTGCGTATTTACGTAAACTAATGCTTGGTTATATAACAAGGAACAAGGCTCACCTGAGAATATAGATTTTGTATGGAGACCAATCTTTCAACGGCGCTTAAGTAGCAAACAAAATGTACCATAGGATAAGTAATAGCGCTTCGTACAGAAGTTTCTCTTTCTAACTAACCGGACGGAACGCACCGAGTCCGATCATCTGTCTATCGCGTAACGTGTGCTTTTTCTGGTCGCTGGCTAAACCCCTCCAGAGGGGCACAATATGGTGCTAGTGTGGAAGAGAGGACAATAGAGAGATCTCTCTCTAGGCGGGTGTTGTGCCTGGGGACTGAAGTCCGGTGAGGGCGATGGTTGAAAGTGTCATATATAGGAAGTGAGTTAAGAAACTTCTATAGCGCGTTGTAGAACCGTATGGACGTGTATGTGAGCGCCATCTATCCATGGACGATGTTGATTGTCCACTGCTTCCAGCGTAAGTCACTAGGTGGCGATGTCGCCACCCTAGTATCCGCGCGGCGAAATCGCGCAGGGAACTTATTCTGTGCCTAAACGTATTAGAATTTTATCTAATGTATCTTTATTTTTTTATTTTATCAGCATTTATTCTTAAAGCAACTGTACACAAAAATTGGTAACGAGATGTTAAGTACCTATTGGTTGTATTTGTTACTTTTAACAAGATAAATTAAAGCAAACCTTGTAAGCATTGATGCTTTTATTTGTACACCAGATAATTGCAAGAAGATAAAAACAACTGTGTCCATCATCTATTTAGACTTTTAGCGATAAAATTACCATTGGTTGTAAACCGTTTAAGTTACATAACGCAATTTAAAAAGTTAACATTCGAAGTTCAAACTGACAATACTGGCAGCCTACAATTATCATTAAAGGTTTCCAAACTTAACTATGCGGTATCTTCGTCCTTAACACGTTGTAAAAAGGTCTATTTTAGTTTTATTTGAAGTTTTAGATATGCTTGCGGAGTCCGGATGCTTCTACGATTATATACTATGTGCTCTATGGAATTATGCAATCTGTGATTATCTGTGGTATTAGCTGTTTTTGTTACATTTTTAACGATTACTTTTAGGGTTCCCATGCGTCATAGATTAAATAGCCATTGTTTCCTGTAAGTAATGAGTTTTATTTCCGCGTTTTTTCCTTCAATTTAAATGCATAACATTATATGTTTTTTTTTTAAATTGAAAATGTTGAGTGGCAAAACCTACCCTTAAGTTATGGTTACCTTTAAGTTATGATTTTGCCTGTGATTTTATGTGGACAATATAGATATTTTTTCGCTTCCTTGTTTTTCCAAATATCTGTAAAATCCTTTTTGATTGTGATCTGAGGAAGCACATATTCAACCTTTTTTCATGGAAAATATGTGCTTTAAGCAAGAACGGAGTGGCTCATCCCGCGCCCAGAAAGAACACGCTTTAGCACGCTTTATGCGATAGAGAGAGACAGTCGGATCCAGTGCGTCCCGTCGTTAGAGACAGAGAGAAAGATTTCTGTACATAGTACTATTACTTATTCTGTGCAGTAAGTACGTACACTAAAATAAATGACGTAGCACACATTAAAAAGACAAAGACATTAGCAAGATTTAAATCAAACACAATGGCGCTACCATCACTTCTTAAATTTGTTATTGTTTTCAAATAATCAAACGCTTAACTGAATCGAATCGTTCTGGCAATTTGTTCTGCCAACATTTTGGATTTGGCACTATTGTTTGTAAAATTGTGAGCGAATTAAATTTCTAAGAATAAGAGATTTTGTAACGCTATTGTTTAGTTTTGAATAGATATCGCGATGAAATTAGTTAAGATTTAGACAAGTACCCTTTTTGTTATGTAATTTGTTTTGTTTGTTGTATTTAAATAAATGTGATGAAAAAACTCAAATATATGTTAGGTTTTATCTTGTTGATAGATGTTACCATGTTATAGATTAGGAGGTCGCAGCATAAAAGATAACCATCGCTAAAATGGCTAACTTTTGGTTCAAGCGATGAAAAGGGATGCCCTGATGCTCTGTCACTAACTTGGTGAAAATGTGGGGTGTGTTTTCGTTTTCAGCTCGTTCTTTTTTTTTCTTTTTTGGAGCCTAACTTGCAAACCTGGCTGTAGCAAAAATCGGGCCAGGTGAGGGCCGTGGCGTTATCTGGGGTAGAACCAGGTCGCTGGCCGGACCACCTTGAGTGGATCTTTCAGCCCGTTGAATGAGTGTTCAGTCACCTGGGGTTGTTAAAGCCCGTTTCCACGAAGATTATGACTGATTAAGTACATTTATGATATATGGCTTGTGTTTTTATTAAGGTGCTAAAAATGCACGTGCGCCGTACTTAATACTGGGTTTAGGGCTCGAAATGTATTTCATTACTTTATATGAAAGAAACATGATGTTCCTTTATTAGTTTTTAATCAAATTACACCACATTTTTATGTTACATACATAGCTACAAGAAATCAAAGTACATAGAAAAATTAAAATGGCACTCGCCTGTGTCTAGACCTCAAATCGAACCCGGTAGCTCTGGATTTCCGGCCTAGCGACTTAACCACGCGTCCACCGGAGCACCCAGCAAGCACCCTCAATTTTGCCATCTACTTTGACTTCTGTATCATTCGGGTTTAATATTTTAATTTTTCTGCGTACTTTGATTTCTTGTATCTATATATGTAATGTATATCATTGTCATAAAAATACTGTGGATTGCCTCAGCTACCTAAGCTTCAGTGATAGGCCACCGTTCTCCGTCGCATGAACCAAAATGTAGTCATTTTAACGATAGTTACCGCATATGCTGCGACCTCCTGTTCTATTTATCGACTCTGCTGTGGATGTAACAGCGATATGATGTATGCCCTGCCACAGTATATCATAGTTACGTGGTCTGCAGCGACGACACGAAAATTGCGAACAATTGGGGATATATTTATTTACAAAGTTGCATAGGTGAGTGGAGTAGTGGTCATAGAGTTTGATTTCTACTGAAGAGTGTATTTTAAAGTATACTAGTAGGGATGTAACGATAATACATAATTTTGCCGATACGATACCGATACCCATAATTGTAGTAAATAATTGGCGATCGATACCGATACCGATATCTTAGCTAAATAATGATGTATGAACTTGAGATATTTGTATGTCCTTATTATATCTAAAACTTGGCTATATTTAACAGAGAGTCAACCTTGAAAATATAAAATAGAAATAAATATATCGTCAACTCAAAATTAAAAAAAATGTAAGCATATACGTATATTATGAACCAAAGATATAATTAATATAGTAATTATCATTGCACAAGGTAATAGACCAATGCATAAATTAAGTCAGTAATTGAAAATACTTTTTGCAGATTTTTTTTTCATACAGCAAATTCTATTCGCGCTCTTCAAATATCGGTACGAGGTACTTTGCGGCATATTGTAAGGCACGTAATGTCAACATTTCATTGCATGTTTGAGAAAAACATAGTTACTTGTTTTTAACTTTGAACTACTGTCCATATTCTATAACCAGTAATCTCGGAAGACACTCATAACTTGCATTTCTCGAAACTGACCCCAGTCTGTGCCGTACCGACTGTGTGTTACGCCGCAAATTGCGGGCACGTCGCGTAAGAGTCATTTGGTGACGCAAATATTTCTGGGGTCATCTGCGTCACGAAGCTAACGGCAGATAGAAATAGGTAAGTATTATACTTACTTGTGCAAGCAGAAAGTGCCAAAAAGTTGGAAAAGCTGTGAAAGAAATGTGGAAAGTTTCGCTAGAATTTTAAGAACGCTACGAGTGTAGGAAATTCCACCACCACGTGGATAGTGGGGTGCTCCGATTCGGGTTTTGTTACATATTCTCCAATGCATATAAAATACAATATTATCTCAGCCATTATTATTATTTGAACGTAGCGTATTTTTTAAGGCAAAACTATAAAAATAATTATCAAATTTTGTCAAAAAAGTCCTGACTTTCTTCAGACTTTAAAACCTGCGCCTCATATTTCAATAATATTAAGAGTTTACAAAATTTCAAAACTCCGAATGACAAAATTCCGAATTAGTAACGAAATTTCGGAGAAATGAAAATCGCAATTCCGTTTAACGGACAAAGGGTACATCGAGCTTTTAATTTTTCGGAGAAATAAATGTCGGAATATAGAAAAATCTGATTTTTGAAATTCGGTATAATAAATATCGTGTTTTTCAATAATCGGAATTTAATTTTTTAGGATTTATGAAATTCGGAGTTTTGAAATTCGGAATAAAATAATTCGGAGTATTTGGGTGTTCCCATTATTTTATTGTTGGCTTACTATGATATCACTGTTTTTCTTATTAATGGATGACTGTTATTGGCCTACTTTTATGTAAAACATTTTATGTAAACCTGTATATTTACGGCTGTTGTTGTCCTGAATACCATTAAAATAAAATAAAATAAAATAAATTCCCTTAGAGAAAATATTTAGAAATTACTGAGATTTTTCTGAGTGGACAGATTCGTAATTTTTGAAAGTTTCCGTTGGCACTCCAGTAATTATATTACGAGTTTAAGATTTCAAAAAAACTTTAGATAAACGTTACTCAGTTCGTGTTGACACGGAACTAATTTCGAACGAAATTAATCACGAAAAACCTCCATGTGACTAATACTTTGCAGTACCTATAATCTGTCGCAAGTTACTGACTGATTGGCATTCCTTATAAACTAAAAACCGATAGCATTGTCAAGCAAGTAGCTACTAAATTAGAGTTATTGTACAAATGTCTGTAATTAGATATCCATTGTGAATAAGGTAAATTACGCTTACTTGTATAAAGCTACGTAAGAGAGTAATTCTACAAAGCAATTCAAATATTTATGCTGCCTGGTAGTGCCACAAGTGTAGACATAAAATGATGTACACAACACGGGAGGTAATAAAGAAAGCCCTCGATCGCATATTTACGTCCCTCGCTTGCAGCTCGGGTCGCAAACTTCTGCGATCTCGGCCGTTCTTTGTATTACCACCCTAGTTATGTAATGTACTATTATTAATTTCCGTGACAAAGGTTGACATGACAGAAAAAAACTCCCAAAAAGTGTATGTACTCGTAGGTAACTCGCGTGCTAAAATGATGTGACGATGACCTACTTTGGATGCCGTCAACTTGAGTTTCCGTCAATATTATTATCCGATTTGAAAATCTGATAATAATGGTATAATTAATTGATCAAATACCACAGAATGAAATGGAAAATGAATGTTTTCCATCACTAAGGGCTTTATCACACTTGCGATATGAGAGCGAGCTGCGGGCGAGTTTCCATACAAAACCAGTCGCGGCAACTCGTGAGCGACATTTGTATGGAACTTCGCTTCTAACTCGTCCGCAAATAGCAAGTGTGATAAGGCACTAAATTACACTTTTGGCGTTAAACGCCAAGCGAACGTTACACGCTTGGTTCGATCGTATTAACGAACTATTTACTTTTAACTCGATATATTTCTGTGGTTCCCCTCAATTCATTTGGATGGCATCATCAAGCGACTTAAGTCACCATAAATCATTGACGTATATAAAGGACAGTGCTAACGAGCGCGCAGACGGTTCCAACGCGTTGCTCCTAAAAATCTGTTTTAGGACCAACGCGGCAGTGGAACGCGCAGCCCACAGCGCAGCCGGACGTTATAAAAATGCCTAATTGCGTGGTCAAAGGCTCCATTTACTGTTACGGGGAATATAGACCCGGGTGGATTTTCGTCCGCGACATTTGTATGCTATACATTTAGTTTGGCATACAAATGTCGCGGCCGAAAATCGATCCACCCGAACTGTACGGATCGCCCTATCCTTACTTTTGAAATCATTGCCGTAAATGGATTTTATGCCACACCTGGCCATAAAGTGGCTTTTTCCGCACACTGCGCGTACGGAAAAAGCCGCTTTCTGGCCAAGTGTAGACATAAAATGATGTACACAACACGGGAGGTAATAAAGAAAGCCCTCGATCGCATATTTACGTTCCTCGCTTCATCTGCGATCTCGGCCTTTCTTTGTACCACCCTAGTTGTGTAATGTACTATTAAATTGTTGTTGGCAACAGATACTAAACGCTGGCTAGGTTAGTGGAAAAAATGCTCAACCGACATGAATTTCGCAGTGCTATATACTTAAGAATTTGAACCCATACAACTGTCATTGTTTTTACCTATTGTCTCGATTCAATACTTTCAAGTACGCAGCCACAATTAATGAACGTCGCCAACAATGCTGCGTGAGAATCGTGTCCGTTTTGTACCGAGCTTTATGATTATGCTCATTGGTTTTTAATTACTTAATAAATTTACATTAGTGTTGTATGTTTGTAAACACGCTCTACAGGGTGTAATCGGTCAGTGTAGCCAGGCGAGTAATTATAAAAATATTAAGTTTAAACGCTCTCATACATTTAGTACGACGTTCGTTGAGAGATTAGTTCATAAGGCCTAGTAATTTCACCATTATAAAATGATCATGAATTGTTTTATGTTATCCATATCCACATTAAGAAAAGGTACATGATAAAACTTTATTATAAATGTGATTGTAACAGCAGAGCGCCTATCATCGCCTACATAAAGGAATATCCAGCCCCTACTTACAGCCTCAAAGAACGTCGTACTAAATGTATGGGCGCGTTTAAACTTAATATTTTTAAAATTACTACTTTTATTTAAAAAAAGTTATTAATGTGATTTTACGCATTGGGTAACGTACTTTTGATATCAGTTTAAAGTCTTCCAATATCTGTTATATTTACAGAATAATCGCCTGGCTACACTTAACGATTACACCCTGTATACGTGTAGTAAAATCGTAGCAAGACTGTTTGTACAGTATACAGCGACATTGATAAAATGACTCATAATGTATGTATGTATGTATGTATGTATGTAAACACTTTATTGCACAAAATATGACAAAGTACAGGGTTACAATGTAATATGACGTGTCATTTAGATAATTTTGAAAGACGTAAAACATGACGCATACTCGTATGCATGGATCAAAAGAGAAAATATTATATTTATTTTAGTTGTACGTTGTACGCAAATAAAAATTGCTATAAGAGAAATAACACAGAAAACTAATAAAAAATAAAGACAAAAACTTTTTGTCTACATTTTATTAGTTTTCTGTGGTATTTCTCTTCTAGTCACTGAACAAAAAAGGAAAATAAAAACCTACCTAATTTTTTTGATCATGGTTTTTACGTAGGTATATAAGTATTAAGTATCATCATGCGGTTTATAACTTGTTTTTTATTATATAAGCACGTACCTTTGTTGAGGATTCCATTTCTATTTTCTTACTAAAGATACCTGCAAAAAAAACAGTAATTAGCTATAATTTCATTTTCTCTTCTTATTTAATTGTCTATCGTTCGTTACATAAGTAGCCAATTTGAATATTTATTCACTTTACCTCTGAAAAAAAATCCAATACCTATTCTAGGAAAACGCCTCCACTCACGCCAAGGGGGACTAATGTTCTAGATAATGTCTTAGTTTTATTTAAACACTATAATTTTTACTTTTAGGTGTATATCTTTTTTTTTAGAATTGTATTTTTCAACCCCTGTGAAATGCAGGAGTTTGACATATTTTAGTTTTTAAGGAGTGGTATTAGATGTAATGATAATAATTAAGTAATGTTTTGTATGTAATGATAAAAAATATGTTTTATTTGATTAAATGGTGCTGAAAATAAATAACTTCCTAATTTTTAATCAACAAATAATTAATGTGTCCTTTATTATTGTTTACTTTTTTAAGTGCTTTTTATTTTTCATAATGTGTGTGTAATAACAAAAGAAATAAGCGTTTCATCTATCTACCTAATTATACGTAATTTGGCGTTACACCGTTTTCGTGACTGGCGGTTAGGACTGCAATTTGCGGTCGCCTCTTCGGGCCAGACGTGGCAAAATGTGTTAACTTCATTATTTTATAATTGCAGGCAAACGCCATGAAATTCGCGTGACCTTGGTTTCATAATATTGTGCACATTTCCTACTTTATGGTATAGCATCATGGCCCTAATTCTTTTAAACAGACTTCACATTATGAGGGTTAGTCGGTAGTTCTGTAAGGAAGGTGGTGGAAGAAACTTCTCAAATATTATCTTCTTTGTCGTTTATTTATTTATTAGCATTTTAGTTTTACAAGGTATGCTGTTTAATATACTCCTCCTAATTATTACTCACAAGGAAAGGTACCCAACTGTCCGACTCCGATTTGATTCATTTTGATATTAGTCTAAAATAGCAGATACGTATTTTTTTTTAGTTGCCCAAGTTCAACTTTTTAGGAAATATTGTCCTTCAAAGTACTAAAAAGTGACTAAACCCTCCAACTTCTACAGATAAAAAATTCATGCAAGTTTCTAGTTAATTACTGGTTTCATTAATGTTGGAGAACATGAAAAAAGAATAGACACGTGTTTTGTCATTTCACCTCACTCATATTTGAGTCATTTTCAAAAAAATTGTACATAGTTAAGGGTTTAATAAAAACAAAATCACGATCGCTTCCTTTGTGTTACGAAAGTTAGGCATACAAACTATATGGGTAACTTTCGTAACACAGAGGAATGCATTAAGTTTTGTTTTAATTAAATTCCTTAATTGTGTACAATTTTTTTGAAAAAGACTCATTTTCCTAAAAAAACACCCTTCAAAGTTTGAGCCCTTTGAGGTTGTTTTTTTTTAGAAAAATATGAGTTTGAGGCATAAATAATATTAAAAATGTCTGCTCTATCTAATCGTAGCAGGCACCACTTCACTATAGCATCGTGATGTTCAAATCGAATAAGCATAATACTTATTACAAGTTTACTGAGCAATAAAATAAACAATTTATTTTATAGAATCTTATATTTACGTAGGTAAATGAATAAATTTATTGTTTATACGCCATAAATAATAAAATAACTACGCCTAGTTTCCCAACGGAATTAATAACGGAATAACGGTGCGGGGCGGGGTGTTTTAATTATTTTTTCTCTTATGCCGAGGTTTAGTTTAGTCTTATACGTAGTTTAATTATTTTAGTTTAGGATAAATTTCAAGTAATTTTAAGTTTTTTATGACCTTGTTATTCTTTGTATTGCCAATTAAATTACTCTATTCCATTTATTTTTAATAACTACAAATGTCTAAATAAATGGAAAGTGTGTTAATGTCTACAATAATGTTTGTCGTAATCGTAAAATATTATACAACAAAATGGCAGACAAATAAAATTTTAGTAACAATCAGAAACAAGCATCATTTCATCATTTTAGTGGCTCTAAGGTTTATACGTAATTTTTACGACGTGAAATTATATCTGTAATGTAATTACAGAATGTTTACATAAGTCATTATTTTGTAATTTTATTGGAAATGTAATTGACCGTTTAGTAAAAAAAAAATGTCATCATCAGACGTTGTAAATTTGGTATAATCTTATTAATTTATTTATACTTGATTGCACGATACAGTAAAGTACAAACGGCGAACTTAATGCCATAAAGCATTCTCTACCAGCATTTTCAGATATGACAGAGTATCATAACAGTGAGAGATTGCAATCAAATATTAGTTATGAATCAACTATAATTAACTTCTGTATGAAAAATTTGTGAGTGTCAGTTTAGGGCAAATATATTTATTATTTTTTTTCTAGTAATTTTATACATCACATACTTTAGTTTTTGTCAAGGTTAGTTCAATTGTATAGTTCGATTTATTTTTTTTCTTCAATGTACACTTCTCTAGTTGCAAACTAAAATAGTTTTTTCAAATAATAACACACTTTAATTTCTCTATTTATTTTTCATGTTATCGATACATCTCCTAGCACTTTTTAGTTATTTCCCCATTTTTCTAATTTATTGAACCAAAAGACCGTGGTACATAATGTGTATATCGGCTCTATAATAAATACTTAAACAGACTTTAAATCCACAGATCCATCTTTGCATCTCGTTAAAGATTTTCTCCCGAGCCTTTCATTGTGCTGCCGATAAATTTAGCGTCGTGCCAATAATATGCCAATATCGTGCGAACGGAAGGTCATTGCCCTTTTCCGCGCTGAGCCGAGAACCGAGATACAAACTATAACAAAACTGTAGAACTCTGAGAATCATCTATACGTTACTTCTTCGCGGTTTTGATTATATTCTGTACTTTCAGGTATTTAAAAAAAGTAGGGATGTAACGATACACAGTTTTGCCGATACGATACCGATACCGATATATAGTAGTTAATATCGGCGATACCGATACCGATATCTTAGCTAAATAATGAAGTATGAATTTCAGATATTTTTATGTCCTGATTATAACTAATGGCAATGACTACTGGTTATATTTACCAGAGAGTCAACCTTGAAAGTGTAAAGTAAAAATAATAAATTGTCAACTCAAAATTCTTTTTTTTTATTAAGAACCAAAGATTTAATTAACATAGTAATTATCATTGCACAAGGTAATAGAATAGACCAATACATAAATTAAGTCAGAAATTGAAATTACTTTTTGCAGATTTTTTTTCATACAGCAAATTCTTCAAATATCGGTTGTATAATATCGGCGATACCGATATATCGGTATCGTTACATCCCTAAAAAAAAGGTAAACAAATAAAACCACGTGACTCGGGTCGTTAATCCAATGGTATTGTGCCACAGATACAAAACGTTGCTTTGATTGGCTGAACGACCCGAGTCACGTGGTTTTTTTGTTTACCTTTGTTTATAGGGAATGCAACCTGGGACCTGAACTCCGGGTACACTTTTTTTGTATCAGAGACGATAGTACGCGTGATTCTGAGTAGAAATTATGTAAAATTTCTCGAATTAAAGTAAAAGTTAGTCCTTAGAGCTACTTTCGTTTTGCAAAATTTTAAAAACACACCAGATCCTAATTTTATTTTTTTCATACAAACATACGAAAAGTGAGGTTCACTGCTTTCAGAATTGAACTTGATGAATTAACTATCATAATTTAAGTTTTTTGAAGATATTGCAAAACAAAAGTACCTCAATTTACCGAAAAGAATACCGTCGACCGTAGGCTCAATTACGGTATAAGGGACATTGTTTTGCCTGTCCCTTACCGTAATTCAGCCTACGGTCGACGATACGGTAATACGGTATTCAAGAAGTAATGTATTACAATACCTTATATTACTCTAGCATGGTCAAGATCAAGCTATATTAACAAAGAAAATCATAGGCACATCAAAAAGCTTTGCAAGGTCGAGGACACAGGTTCAAACACTAGTATAGCAATGCGTCATTCGCCCACCTATCTGTCATGTCACTTAGTATGCACATCTGTACTTGAAACTGGATCTTATTGTTGAAGACTTAAGGTCTAATTTAAAGATAGTTGAAGCAGCAGCCCTTTCAAGTGCTCACGTATTGTGATGAGTAGGAATTTAGGTCATCTGTGGGTTGTACAGTCAGCAAAACATTAGCGAATAAATCGTCTCCTAAATGAGTATTTCTAAAAAGTTTGTACAAAATGTCGTATGGACACGTTAATGGTTACAGAAGTACTTAATAACCTTTATGCCACACCTGGCCATAAAGTGGCTTTTTCCGCACGCTGCGCGTACGGAAAAAGCCGCCTTCTGGCCAAGTGTAGACATAAAATGATGTACACAACACGGGAGGTAATAAAGAAAGCCCTCGATCGAAACTTCTGCGATCTCGGCCTTTCTTTGTATTACCATCCTAGTTGTGTAATGTACTATTTTGTTTGCTAGGTTATTTATGTACATTTCTTTTTAATTTGAAGATTGTATAGTAGAGGCTTGACGGAGCTGGCATAGTCAGTCTGACAAAAGCTCCCTAAAAATAAAGATAAAAAAGATAAAAAGTAGTGAACTTTCCTATTTCATCACCAATTTTTTGAATGATACAGACTACTATTATTGATTGTTTTTTGTAATTAAGATTCTATTGGCAATATTCTTCCCTAATTATCTGCATCAATGAAACATACGTTAGACAATAAAATTAGGAAATTGAATATTGGTATGCTAATAAGCCAATACTTGGCTTTAAGATTGGTAGTGTATCTTGGCAGCTAATTAGTTTTATTAGGGTAGCATAGCGTAAGCGACGAAATGTAGATATTTTCATGGAATGCTCCAAGTATGATGCGAAGTTCTTATTGTCACTGCGGAAGGTGCATTCGGACATATTTATTTTGTATGCACCCATATTTTTACACTTGATCGTACTTTACTATTTTGCAAGTCATTTTTGGCAACACGTTAGGTAATTCATTAATTCGTAGTCAATGTCGACGCTAATACAATTAGAAAAAAAAAGAAATACTTCCGAGTAAGATACATACATCAAACTTATAACACCCCTCGTTTTCCGTTGGTGGTCAAAAATAAAATTTAAATAAGTATTTAAAAAACCCCTGACTAAAAAAGCTCTAAAGAGTAAAAATAATATGCACCCTGTATGTTTTTAATGTTGTAATGTTTTTTGAAAAAATATATTTTCAAATACGATCACGATATTCGTACTTATCTAAAACTATAATGTAACAATTTAAATTATAGTAAGTTTGTTACAATTTTATTAAGGATGGTGGCGGTTAGCTCAAAATTCCCACGAACGTAATCTGAAGATTAGATGGTTTATGGATGTAGGTAATAACATTGAGACATTTCCCAAGTGAACTAGATTGTTAAAGTTTATCCAAGGATCCATCGAATTGTGTTTAGATCAAGGACCATTAAAACAAGAGGACTGTCATTCTCCATACAAAAAGCTGTACCCCGAATTTACAACGACATCTATTGTATACTCGTAAGCTTGGTAAAAGAATTATATTATTTACAATTATTCAACTTTGCAAACGTGACACATTATTTAAATGTTAGAATTTATTTATTATTAGTTGTTTACGAACTAATTGTTACTATACTATGTTTCCTTGATCAATTATAACATCGTTAAATGTTTAGTTTTTTAGCGCCATCTAGTTTTTGCCCGGAAATCCCCTAGCATTCGGGTTACAATCCAAAGTATGGAGAATGACAGTTCTCTTGTTTAATGGTCATTGGTTTAGATCTTGTTTCCCAGTAGCACTTGAACAAATTGTATGGAGTTTTGTAACTATTTTGTTGCAAATAGTAAAAAAAAAGTAACCGTTCGGTGGAATAATAGTATCCTAATCCTAACCAATAGGGTAGTCAAAACAAAAAATCTCCGCACACACCAAGGCTCCCTTTGTGATAAGACTTAAAACGACAATACTTAAAGGGTTGCTCAAATTTGAAGATTTTTTTGAGTAAAAAATTACCGAATAATATGTGCCATAAAGTAACGGAATAGATTGTGCTCGCGATTATTTTGAAATTTGACTATTTTAAGCAGGTATTGGTGACTTTTCAGATTAATCTCATTATATTATTTGCAAATCTGAGTGACCTCTAAATGTTGTTCAATATCCCTCAAATTTTGCAGAGGAGCGTTTAAATTGAATCAAATAACCTTGTGGAGAAAGTAAATTTTTTTTTTTTTTGGCTATCCTATTAAACAATTTTATATCATAATGAACTACTGTTTCGAGGAATAAGCATCTTAAACATTGAGCAAAACGAAAAAAATATTCGTAGTACCTCTTGTAATGTGTTTTTCTGGTGTGCAATAAAGTATACTTGTATTGTATTGTAGTTTCAGACTTATCCTCTACATTAATTTATTTTTTAGGGCTCAGACGGTGTTAGAGTCAGAGTTTTGTTTTCTTATCCTGTAGAAGAAGTAATTAAATGTTTAGCTAATAGATTTTGTGTTTAAAATTATTTTTATTCAAAGTTTGTTCGTTTACTCTTAATTTTACGAAATGGAAAAAATACCATAATTCAAGCCTCAGTGAATAGTTCAAAAATTTACATTATAATTTTTTGAACTATTGGGAATGGGATTCACTGAGGCTTGAATTATGGTATATTTTTCCATTTAGTAAAATCAATAGTATTTAATTATATTATAATTAAATAAAAAATACAAAAAGACTATCAAATATACGTCTAGCCGACTATACATTTCCAAATTAGGGGTCAAAGAGTGATCCCATAACAATACAAGAAAACAGTTTTTTTTTTTTAAATTTTATTTTTTGGCAGTTCAATTTTTAGGGCATCAATCGCGGGTAGCATGGATCAGTTAGGAGTCGAGAGAGACTTTATGCAACAAATAATACTATTATTATTTATTACGGTAATAAACGTCACAATATTAGCCGAAACTAGTTATAAAGGCCTTTTATGACTAACGATTATACCGATTGGTCATAAATCATTTCGTGACAGCTTGACATAATATGTCATTATCAATCAATTCAGTATTGTTAGGACGGTCATTATTGGATTTGCGTGTTTATTTGTTGTGTGTTTATTAATGTATTGGAAGTTTATTGCCATTTTGAATTAGGATGTCATTGGAACTATGAAAGCGTGCCATAGTTCGATAAAATGCCAAAACGAGTTTTTTAATCTACCTAATTGTATTTAAGTCTATTTCTAACTATAGATTTAAATTTTGTTTCAATGTACCTAATTGTTATAATTTGCGTTATTTTTAAACCAAGACACATAATTGTAAACAATTTTTTTTAATGAAAATTATGAATTTTGCTGGACTGTGTTTTTGCGTTATTTTTGCCGTTTCGGTGCAATTTTAAATGAATAGATTTATTTTTTCAATTCTATCCGAAATTCTTGACACTCCATTTACTTATTGAAACACTAATAATAGTTTCAGTAAATGATAACGAAAATTTAATTATTAGCGTTTAATTTTTCCTTTTTCACATAAAGATAGAAGATGGTGGATTTTTTAACTTATTATTTTTTTATTTATTACTATTGAGTTATTTGAGAACGCAAGAAATAAATAAAAATATCCTTTAAAAAACTCTAAAAATATTAAAATCATTTCACTTGACTGAAAATTAAAATACAGGAAAAAAAAATCACGAGTAAATTCTCGAGCAGATTCACACATTCAAAAAAACACGAAAATATAAATGGAAATAATCCGTACCGTGGCACAAAATCCAAAGGGCACACACACACACTACGCGCACTGACCGGCAACTGCGCGATGCACTCGTGCGCAGCTTTTATACATGATCTTGTTTCTGCTCGCTGGGGGGGTTCCGGGTATGGCTTTTCAGACGCCGAGAAAATATATTTTCACCCCTAAATTAAGCAAAGCTGAAAAAATACGCTTATAAAGCCTTAGTAAATTTAAACTGACAAATTGTTGAGGTTTGAATTGCGGTTCAATGAAAAATACCAAAAAAATAACGGTCTGAACATCATCCCCTTACTGCAAAAACCGCTTATCTGATTTAAGTATACGGAGATTATCAATAAAACGAATTTATTGTTTAAAAAATGTTAAATTTTGTTGTATATAATGAAGTAAAATAGTACACTTTAATTATGTTACAACTATACTTTAGTTTTTTTTTAGCACATAAACCTTTAAATGCGTTTTTTTCGACTCTATTAAATTCAGATATGCGGTTTTTGCAGTAAAGGCACGACAATATGGAATGTGTATAGTAGGACGAACTGTCAAAGTAAGGATTATTCTTTTCAAATGATTTATTTCACAAGTAGGCCTCAGGGTATTTTTTCAGGGCTTCGGAAAGTATAACCTGTGATGAGAAAAAACGCCACAAAAACACACCAAAACTTTTATCGAGTATTTTAATTAGACATGTGACTTAAATTTTTTGTATTTAGTTTGGGTCTATATTGTTTACCATAAATTTTTAAAATCATAACTTTTCGTAATTATCGAGAAAAAAAAATGACTTTTTCTCGAAGACTTAAATTTTCAGAATTGTTATTAAACAAACTTAACCTAACCTATCAGATTCTATGCGATAGCTGTTCAAAATATGTTTGATATGAAAATATTACGTAATATAAAAAATACTAAACTTTCGATAATTTACCATGTCAAACAATAGATTATGTATGACTTATACATTTATGGAAAACAATGTCATCTTTATAAATTTTAATGTTTGACTTATTTTTTAATGTTTGTGTTCTGTATTTTTCAACTACACATTATTAGCTGTAATTGGTTTATTTTGTTTTTTTTTTGTTTTTGGTTGTGTATTTTCCTTTAGTTTTTTTTTAATTAGCCTACAATGATGTCTCACTGGCAAATACCTCTGGTAGTAGCGCTGGCAGATTGACATAAAAATGCCCCCGTTTTTAATTTTTATACACTCATGTCAATAAACTACAGGTACGAAACAATACACTTATTGAAATGGTTTTAAAGTAAAAAAAATCCAACATAAATTTAAAGAAAAAACTCCTCTAAGGCCGAACCAGCGAGAAAAAATAGAAATCAATTTTATTTCGATTTTCCGACGTTCTACACATTATGTATAAGTTTTCGTTTTCTTTAAGCATTATTGATTCCGTAGCTTTTTTGTAGTCTCTTTCGGATTATGCTTCTAACACGTCAAGGTCATTTTCATGTAGGGCAAAAAGGGTTTCAGTAACTGCCCTTACTGACCCTTGTCGACTATCCAACATGTATACTTAAAGGTTCTTAAAATTATAAATGCAAATGAAATGTAAGGATTTAAGGACAGTTTTAGTATGTTTCTTAGTTAATCCCACTAATATTATAAATGTGAAAGTTTGTGAAGATGTTTGGATGTTCAGATGTTTGGATGTTTGTTACCTAATAACGGGATAGCAACTGGATGGATCAAGCTGAAATTTGGCATGTAAGTAGACCATTTCCTGGATTGAAACATAGGATACTTTATAACCCGGTAAAGAGTTCCTTTGGGACAATAACGGGAACAACGCGGGCGAAGCCGCGGGAAAATGCTAGTAAGGAATAATGGTAATTTTTGGTCCAAAATAAATATTCTTATCTACTTCAAATTGATAAGAGGGCATTTCTCCAGAAATATGTCTGCGGTCACCTCATTCACCTGGCCCTTTTTCATACTAAATGTATGGAGACAGATGAATGAGTCGCAGACATATTTCTGGAGAAATGCCCAAGAATGCGTTTTTTATCTTTTCTGTAATAAATAAGAAGGTAAGGTTGCAGCTGTCACCTCCATTGCTAACTTTGATGAAGATGGCAACTACAGGAACAATGTCAACCACTGGGACGTCTACCTTACATGTTTAGAATAGGGAATATGCGTGATTTTTTGTTAATAAAAGCTTATTCATTTCGAACATAAAAATATCCTTAAAATTTATCTCTATCTCTGTCTAGCAAAACAGACTATGTGGATGGGGTTTATATGTCACGTACTGTGACGTCACAGTCCATATCGGATCTCTCTGTCTAATCGCTCTATAAATTAGTTATTTAAAATGTTTCATCTTTCGTATTTCGTATGTCATAATTTTTTCGGTATCTTGTTATTTATTTAAAAACTGCGATAAAATAATTTCGTGCATATTCCCTATATTATATTTGTATAACGTAATGGTCAAAGCAAAAGACACGACAAGTGGAAAGTCCATTTTGACATATCCATTTATACACAATAGCATTGTCATCGTAATTTCACACGCCTGCCAAAATTCACATCGGTGATTAGATATGCGCGAAAATTGCAGATGAACTTTCTATCCATAAACAGGAGTGGGTCACTCCGCGATTTCGCCGCGCTACAAGTACCAAATTTTCCCCCCCCGGAGGGACTTAGCCAGCGACCAGAAAGAGCACGCGTTATGCGATAGAGAGAGACGGTCGGATGCCGGTCAGCTCCGTCCGGGCATCCGACGCGAACGGCAGTTTTTATTTTTTGATTTGTGATAGACAAACATTGGACGCCGATCGCACCTGATGTTAAGTGACGATGAAGCCTAAGATGTAGCATGCTTGTCTAGAAGAATATGCCTACATAGTTATATCTCGTATGTAACTGTAAGCAACTGACCTGTGATAATGATAAGTAATTATCATCAATAAAGGAGTTTGAGTTTGAAGATGCCTCTTCACACTCTTTTTTTTTTTTTCTGTCAACTTGAAGAGATCCAAGTCATTTGTTAGAGAGAGAGACTTCTGTACGTAGTACTATTCTTATTGTGTGGTCATGTAGCACAAGGTGATAAGAAAATCGAAAACCGTAAATTTGTACGGTGATTGCGAATCCGACTAGCACTTGGTCGGTTTTTAGGGTTCCGTACCTCAAATGGCAAAAACGGAACCCTTATAATAACGTAATACTTGTTGGTCGAAAAGAGAAACTGGTGAGTTTCTTCCGGCGCTTCTTCTCAGCAGAAGGTCAGTACCCGAAGCGCCAAAAGAAAAGAAATAATACATTATTTAGAATCAGACTTGTAAGAGAGCCCTTGAGAGCCTACTTACAGAAATAAAATTATTTTATTTTTTATAGCAGGGTTTCTTAGACTGTTGTCCATGGACCCCTTAGGGGTCCGTGATACGAGAGCTGGGGGTCCGTGGCTATGCATACAACACAAAGTTTCATGTGCCCTTGATTTTCTTTTTCTCTGTTTGTATTCGGAAAGGGTCCGTAAGGTTTTCGAAATAATGCAGTGGGTCCGTGACCAAAAAAAGTTTAAGAACCTCTGCCTTATGGGATCACTTTATTGTCCGTCTGTCCGTCCGTCCGTCCGTCTGTCTGTCCGTATGTCAAGACTCTTCATCTCGGGAACGCGTGGAGATATCGAGTTGAAATTAAAACCATATACTAGTCTATGATCCCATGAAGCAGTGAAAATATCAAACTTCTGTGTTAACGTAAAAAAAAGATATGGCCGTTTATGCGGCAAGAAACGTAAATTTCGACACTCTCAAGGAAACCAAAATTCAAAGGGTACTTCCCGTTGACCTAGAACTATGAAACTTGGCAAGTAATATCGTCTTATACTACAAGTATAGGGAAAAATTTGAAAACTAGACACTTGTAATTATAGGTTAACGCGGGCTTATTTCCCGCAACTCGACGACAAACATGCGCCTATTTTGCGTGATGGGTTGATGGCACTACTCTTGCTAACCCAACTCTACCAGAAAGCCTAGCAGACCCTTGACGTTGCCGACGACTTCTGGGAGTGACCTCGGTGTTCCGAGGTAGTGTGCCCGGTACTTGGCCACCCCCGGGCATTCGAGAATAACGTGGGTGGTGTTTCCTCCTCCTCCATGCAGGCTCTGCACAGAGGGCTTGTCCAGTGATAGCTCCCGTTGACACTTGTAATTCGGAATATGTTGAATTTTACAACTAATACAGTCACATGGATTGGAAAATACTAAATTATCATAACACAAAAGAAATAAACAAAAATGTATAAAAAATATAAAGTTATGAGACCACAAAGTTAAAAAACAACGATATTTTTTTATCGTCTTAAAGAAAAATTAAAGTCAATTTCGGAATGCTTAAAAATAACACTGATAAAATAAGTGTATGACAACTATGTGCTTAACGCACTTTTTCGTGCTCAAAATGGAAAAATGCTATTTTTTTCATACAGACTTACTACAGCGATGGAGCAGATGACGTCATAAGTTCCTGTCGTTTTGTATAGAGCGTTTTCAATGCTCAGTGCGATCTGCTACTTTTGATTACAATTTGTGGCTGTTATACTTATACAAATGTATTAGGTGTCATATAGATGTTTGTTCCTCACAAACAGTAGAATAGATTTACGACAGAAAAAAAAACGAGTAAACAGGCGAATTAAATCATTATTAAAAAATATAGTATTTGTGCGGAACCTTGGGTGGGAGAGTCCGACTCGCACTTGTCCGGTTTTTTTAATATAACTAACCTACGCTACGTTGTTTTGATTAATGTCCGACAAAACATATATTTATCTCCATTACCGACGATACCGGAAATACGTGTCATGTCCAACATGATGATAAATCATCGTCTGCTAAATACTAGTTAGCTATCAAGTACGTCCTTCTATCGCGCGATTTTTAAGTCAAACAAGTATAAATTAATTTTATTTATAACTTAAAAGAATACTTCAATAATTGAATCTATGTTTTAGGAGTGAGAAGTTTCCTCTCTATTTTCCATATTTCTTTGTAATTTATCTTGTTTTGACTCCTAGAGACCCTTTACATCTCTAAAAAAAATAGTTTTATGTTTATTGAAATGTATAGCTACTATTTAAGCACTTGTTTGATTAATTGTATTACTTATTGAAATTGCATTTTCACAATTATTGTAATGCTCAATGTTTATTTAAAAGAGAAACTGGTGAGTTTCTTCCGGCGCTTCTTCTCACCAGAATGTCATTTGCCGAAGCGCCAAAAGAAAGAATCAGACATGTGAAAGAGCCCTTGAGGCCTACTTACAGAAATAAATTATTTCATTTCATTTCATTTCATTTCCGATTCCTCGTGGTTATTATCATGAATGTATTTTGAAATAACCACATTTTTACATACTTTATATGAAAGAAACATTTTGTCTCTTCATTGGTTTTTAATGCGGGTAATTTACACCAAATTTTATGTTACATATTAGATACAAGAAATCAAAGTACACGGAAAAATTTAATGGCCCAGCGACCGGAAATCCAGAGGTACCGGGTTCGATTCCCGGTCTGTACACAGGTGAGTACCATTTAATTTTTCTGTGTACTTTCATTTCTTGTATCTATATATGTCACATTTTTACATATTCAGAAAAAATCAAAGTACATAGAATAATTAAACGGTACGACTGTAATGATTTTGCCATCTACTTTGACTTTTGTATCACTCTGGCAATTGAAGGCACTTGCTGGGTACTCCGGTGGTTTTTTTTTCAATATATCGATACCTTTAGACTCAAAGGACGTAAACGCCGTAGGTTCTAATGGAGCTTACGCCCTTTGAGTCTAAAGGTATCGATATTCTTTAACTGAGTAATGGGAATAATAACGTTAACCTACATAGGTATACATACAGGGTGATTACGGGGTCGTGGAGCAAGAAAGAAGCATTTAACTTACTTTCTCCTAAGGATCACGATAAGTTAGGACTAACAGTACACCAGCGACTTATTTTAGTCAGCAAAAAAAAACTGCGATAATTCGAGATCATGGTCACCCTACTATTTCCCAAGAAAACTTATGCATAAATTATTAAGTATTCTATCAGAGAGTTTGTTTTCTAAAAAGGTGTAATATTAAAAGTAGGGTGATCACGCATTTTGAGTCAATAATAATTTTTAAATAATTATACGTAAATAACGAATCATCTTTGTTTCAATTAAAATAAATACAGGTAGCATCGCAATCATTTACTGAGTCAGAAAAAAATGGTTGGGATCACGACCCCGAAATCACCCTGTATAAAGTCATACGTCAGAGTCAGAGGAACAATGAACGAAACCGACGGATGGACTAATTGCTACATATTGAAATGTACTTATTACTACTCGTATACTTATTGTAATAGACAGCTGATTGGGCTCCGAAGTACTTATTGTTATAAATAGAATAGACATTGTGTACAGAAGGTCGGACGTACCGTTATTTGTTTAATTAAGCTTTTGTTCGACAACCTGTAAAGGCGCCCATATATCTACAGCGATTTGGGTATTTTCACAGTAATTATTGCATTTTTTGTTTGAATTCGCCTGTTGACTCGATTTTTTTCTGTCGTAAATCGATTTTACTATTTGTGAGGAACAAATATCTATATGACACCTAATACATTTGTATAAGTATAACAGCCACAAATTGTAATCAAAAGTAGCAAATCGCACTGAGCATTGAAAACGCTCTATACAAAACGGGAGGAACCTATGACGTCATCCGTTCCGTCGCTGTATAAGTTGTATGAAAAAAATAGCATTTTGCCATTTTGAGCTCGACAAAGTGCGTTTAAGCATATAGTTGTAATACATTTATTTTTTCAGTGTTATTTAAGCATTCCGAAATTGACTTAAATTTTTCTTTAAGACGATAAAAAAATATCGTTCTTTTTTTAAACTTTGTGGTCTCATAACTTTATATTTTTTTATACATTTTTGGTTTATTTCTTTTGTGTTATGATAATTTAGTATTTTCCAATCCATGTGACTATATTATGTTGTAAAATTCAACATTAGTCAACATCCGAATTGTTCAAAGTAGGTAGATTATATTAACTTTTTTAATTTTGTTTTTATAATAGTAACAGGCAATAACATGCGTTTAGGGAAAACATCGTGAGGAAACCTTCACATTGCGGGTAATTAAATGTAACTATGTTCTTGTTGGTCTGGTTTCCCTGTTGGGTCGTTTTCAAATAAGATGCCCGTAGTTAGCGCTTTATTAAACAGAGTGTTAATGTTGTTCCTTTCTGTAACAAAAGTTACCTTAATTTATATGGTTAATAAAATAAAAATAATACATAAAGGAAAAAGTTAACACTTTGTTTCATAAAGGCCTACGGACATCTTTTTAACCGGCTTCCAAAAGAAGGACGGTTCTTCTTTGAGGTATATTTTACCTCAAAGAAATAATATATATATATATGAACCGTTGATAATATAGATATATATAATAGATATTTATAGTTTTTAACCTGTTATTTTTGAAGTCGGTGCCAGCTAAGGAGCTCAACATAGCCAGCTTTGCGTGGCAGGCACCAACTTCAAAAATAACAGGCTAAAAACTATAAATATCTGTATATTTGTATTTGAGGTAATTAACATATTATTTTCTGGTTTTTAGTTTAAGTTTTTGAAAGTCGGTTTTTATTTTTTTGAGAATGACTCCGTTACAAGAGTCATAAACTGTGACGACCGCTTTAGCTTAGTTGGTAGTGACCCTGCCTACGAAGCAAGAGGTCCTGGGTTCGAATCCCGGTAAGGGCATTTATTTGTGTGATGAGCACGAATATTTGTTCCTGAGTCATGGATGTTTTCTATGTATTTAAGTATTTGTATCTATTAAATATATCGTCGTCTAGTATCCATAACACAAGCCTTATTGAGCTTACTATGGGGCTAGTTCGATTTGTGTAAGATTGTCCCCTAATATTTATTTATTTTATTTATTTATTTTTATTTTATTTATAAAGGTCAGATGCCATATTATAGCCAAAACTTCGAAACGGGAAAAAGAGCTAAAGAGAGATATTTTCTGCAAAGACGCATCTTGAGGTAGGAGTGGGTCACTCCGCGATTTCGCCGCGCGACTATTAGTACAGTCGGCCTCAAAAGTAGCTGGACACTTTAGTACTACGCCACGGTACAAATGTGTTCAGCAACTTTTGAGGCCGACCGTACCAATTTTTTTTCCCTCCGGAGAGACTTACAAGGAAAGGTACCCAACTGTCCGACTCCGATTTGATTCATTTTGACAAGGACCATTAAAACGAGAGGACTGTCACTCTCCATACAAGCTGTTCCCCGAATTTACAACGCCATCTATGTATAAGCTTGGTATAAGAATTATATTATTTACAATTATTCAACTTTGCAAGCGGGACACAGTATTTAAATGTTAGAATTTATTTATTATTAGCTGTTTACGAACTAATTGTTACTATACTATGTTTCTTTGTTCAATTATAACATCGTTAAATGTTTAGTTTTTTAGCGCCATCTAGTTTTTGCCTGGAAATCCCCTTGCGGTCGGGGTACAATCCAAAGTATGGAGAATGACAGTCCTCTTGTTTTAATGGTCCTTGATTTTGATATATGTTATAGAGTAGTCTAAAATAGCAGACACGTATTTTTTTTAGCTGCCCAAATTCAACCTGTTAGGAGAAATTGTCCTTCAAAGTACTGAAAAGTGACTAAGCCCTCCAAGTTGTAGAGAAAAAAAAAATCAAGCAAGTTGCTAGTTAATTACTGGTTTCATTATATGTT
Organism: Eudemis profundana; assembly: GCA_947034925.1. Classification (NCBI taxonomy): domain Eukaryota; kingdom Metazoa; phylum Arthropoda; class Insecta; order Lepidoptera; family Tortricidae; genus Eudemis; species Eudemis profundana. The sequence continues at coordinate 15,642,116 of OX344816.1, read as the reverse complement.
GGAGAACATGAAAAAAGAATAGACACATGTTTTGTCACTTCACCTCAAACTCATATTTTCCTAAAAAAACACCCTCAAAGGGCTCAAACTTTGAAGGGTGTTTTTTTGAAAAAAAATATGAGTTTCAGCCGATATAACGAAACACGTGCCGATTATTTTTTCATGTTCTCAAACAGTACAAGCTTTGAAACATATTACCTTTTTGAAGCTGCGCTCTTCAGTCGCAGTGTTTTTGCCCTGAGGTCGAGGATGAACCCCCCAAAACCAAAACGAAGTAAGCACATAACATATCCATACAAACTTAACGTGTTTTTCTCTTGAGACTTGCACTCGGTCACTCGTGTCAATGGACGTTCGTATAAGGAAGGGAACCAAAAACTGGCATTTTATTTTTAGCTAGCCTTTACTCCCAAGAATGACCTTAATTGTATAGGAATTTAAAATGCCGATTTCAGATGTTTTTTCGAATATAATGGCGTTTTTTTTTGGCGTGGTGATTATTGGTTCCGGCATAACGAGGTGGTTACCCCTGTATGCAATTAAAGAACGCGGATTGATGCTTCTTATTGTGACAGCGTGTTTTTTAATTACATTAAATTTTCGTGACATGTAAAGGTCAAATAGAGTCTTTCCTGTGGACATCACAAAGGGGTTTAAAAGCGTAATTTTCCTGCTGAAACCTTATAGGCACGTAATACTACTCTTACTCTACCACTCAATATTAGACCTTCACACAGTCATAAAGAGGGTTAATTTCAATTCAATCCTCGTCTCGTCTCGTCTCGCCCTGCCGGTGGAAAACCACCTTAAGGGTGGCAAGCGTACGGCCCGCTTGATAGTAAGCAGTCACCGTTATCCAATGGTCCCTTGTAACTTCAGGGGCATTACGTGCGTTGCCTACCCTTTAAAATAAAAACCCATTCACTCCCCTCTCGAAAAACTCTATTTTGTGGCCTCCTGGGAAAACCGACTTTGTACCTATGACTTGTATGGGTTTGTCATTGGCGTGGCGTAAAAGATATCCTTGGGCAAGCCGGTGGAGGTTTAGTGTACGTTTTGCTTAAGAGCTGTAGAATAAGGTGCTCTAATGCTTAGGCAAGCCGGTAGGAATCGAGTTCTATGGATATTATATACAAAATAAAAAAAAAGTAAAATGAAAATAAAATAACTTTATTAAGAACGAACTTAGAGACTAGCTACTTATATTAATAGCACACAGATCACACCATATTTGCGTATTGCGTCGAAGGTAATGAATAATTTGAGTGTAAGTGTCTTCTGTTCCTCGTACTGGTATAAAACTGTATCACGGTGAAACAAGATTTACTATCGTCGTAATTATGACAAACTTTATCAGAATCTTTATAAATGATTGTGGCGTTCAGCACTAAGGATATCAGGAATAAAGGAATGAAACACAGTTTGTATCCGTACCCGGGCCGGTTGATTGACAGCGACCATCTTGCTCTACGTGTAGTCTGACACTGACACTCGGAACCAACCAACCGTCCGTATACATTTATTTATATATAATATATATATTACCAATCTGTCAATACACATTACGTAGACACCACATCTCTCCCTTTTTTTCAAGTGTTTATTTTACAGGCAGGTATTTATAATTAGGTTTATTATCACATTAATAGATTTTGTTTTATTTTGTTATTTACTGTACATATTGATGAATACGATACCGATTCTTACTAAGATAATTTATGTCGAGCTAATGGGGGTTTTAGTTGTCGGTTCGCTCGCTACCCCTAGCCCAGCTAAGAAGACTCCGACAAGAAACTTAGCTGAGCCCGACCATGGTCGGAGTGAATTTAATCCAGGATATTCGGATCCTGGGCAATCGGGTCGCGGGCCCTTATGTTATGGTGTCGCGAGGAGGTCGCCCTCGTCGGCGGGGTCTTGTATACTGTAGACTGCATGTTGTTACGTCACTTGTAATCTGACTCTGATCCATGCGTATTGTAAGTACATTCACCACAATGATGTCCATTTATCTGCCATAGGTACATCATAACTTTGACTGGTGACATACAGAATAACACCATCCCATGATTGCCGTACACAAGTGTCATAATATTAAATTAAATATCAATTTGTCATAGTTCCTCTATAATAATCACTGTGAGGTAATATGACATAACTGTGGGAACCCGCGAAGGACGGCCGAGGCAATTTAGGGCTTGACAAATGACACACTGACATATGACATACTGACATTGACATTATTGACAGCTCTTCTAGTTGATATTCGTATTCGTAACGTGTAATAACTATAGCTGGCAGCATTAAATCGACAAACGTGAACACGGGAGGTAATAAAGAAAGCCCTCGATCGCATATTTATGTCCCTCGCTTGCAGCTCGGGCCGCAAACATCTGCGATATCGGCCTTCCTTTGTTTTTTCGACCCCAGGCACCCCCGGCATTCACCCAGCCCGACCTGTGTGTCGACTGTGTGTGTCACACAGTCGACACCCATGGGTGGTCCGGCTAGCGACCTGGTTCGACCCCAGGGAATGCCACGGCCGACCACCCGGTCCGACAATCGCTATGCCCGGGAATGGGTTGCGAATTTGTCAGTTTCTAAAAAAAAAGGGCTTCCTTTGTTTTCAACCTAGTTGTTTAATGTACTATTGTTTGATCAAGTGGCGTCTACAAAACAAACAAGGGCATCTTTTGATGTTAGTTTTATGAACGTACTTGTCATCGTGACATGACATGACATTTGAGAGATATTGGGCAAGAGAGCGATGTCGATGTCATTCAGGAGATATGGCTCAAAATGGGCAGATACGATTTTACCTTGGTCTTAACTTGGAAACCTCAGAGATTTTGAAGGATTGTTTTATTTCATCGCATCATCATAATATTAGCCATAGGACGTCGATTGCTGGAAACATGTCTCCTAATAGACTTCCACATGGGCCGGATAGAAGCGTAAAAGGGTACGTTTCCTCTCCTTTAGTGCCACCAAAGTATTTTATTTTTTCATTTTTTTTTAAACTGACAAACTCGCGGCTCTTATTGGGCATAGCGATTATATGACCGGGTAGCCGGCCGTGGCGTTACCTGGGGTCGAACCAGGTCGCTAGCCAGAACACCCTGGCCACCAAAGTAAGAAAAGTACCAAAACAGTTTATTCTTATTTTGATCGGTAATACCATTTGAAAGTTTTTTGAATTTGCCGCTTTTTAGGTTCCTTGCATTAGGGGAGACCGGGTATGGTTGTCTCACGGGTTGGTTGTCACAGCAGCCATTAAATAATACGAAACGAAGGAATAATTGCATCGCTCGGTGTTAAAAGATCGCAAGAGCTTCACCTCCATCCCTACTTCACCAATCGATGCACTTATTCCTGCGTTTCGTATTATTTAATGGCTGCTGTGACAACCAACCCGTGAGACAACCATACCCGGTCTCCCCTACATAAGCTATATCTATTTAAGTATACATTTATTTATACCGGGTGTGGCCTGTAATAAGAGCAAAAAATTAAACAGTAGGTTCTACTCCTCAAACTAGACAACTTTTATTCAGCGACTTTTAAAAATAACTTGTGGTTTGATTTTTAGCACACTTTAAAGTTTATCCGAACACGCAATGTATTGCGAAATTGATTACGTCTGTAGGGTGACAAGATTGACAAGCAATGTCAATTAGACGGATTTTGATGTACATTGAAAATAGGTACTAATTACTTTGTATGAAAAAGAGACAATGGACTACATATTTTTAAAAAGTGGTTGAACAAAAGTTTTATTATTTAGTTTAGTAGTAGTAGTAGTTTTATTGTTTAATTTTTTGCTCGTATTACAGGCCACACCCAGTATAAGTATGTACATCGTCATTTGGGAAAGTCTAAAAATGTGATTTTAACATTGTAGTATCTCGGTGAGTTTTTATGATATTGCAGTGGTTTTTAGGGTTCCGTAGCCAAAATGGCTAAAAAGGAACCCTTATAGTTTCGTCATGTCCGTCCGTCCGTCCGTCCGTCCGTCCGTCCGTATGTCACAGGCCTTGTACTCAAAAACTACAAGACCTATACTGATGAAATTTGGAATATAGATGTCTTGTAGATGCCGCAACTAAGTTTGGTTGTTAAATAATAAAAATAAAAAAATCTAGGGGGGGCACTCCATACATGTAACAGAAGCTAAAAAAAATTTTTTTCACAAAATGTCAACGTGTGGTACATAGTTCGACAGCTCTTTTGAAAACATTTTAAGGTTTTTAACTAATGTTTTTGATTAAGTGAATACCTTTGGAAATAATCGCTCCGAAAGTTGTGAAAATTGTGTCCCCCCCCCCTCTATCTTCTAAACCGTGTGTCCGAAAAATATAAAAAAAATTACAATGATAACGCTTAATTAATACTTTCAACGAAAATTATTTTCAACAAGATCGGATTAACCGTTTTTGAGTTATTGCCGATAAACCGCGCTTCTCAACAAAAGGACGTAATTGCTATGGAGATACGCTCTTTTGTTGTTCTACTTTTTTTACATCGTATTTTTAGGGTTCCGTAGCCAAAATGGCAAAAACGGAACCCTTATAGTTTCATCATGTCCGTCCGTCCGTCTGTCCGTCTGTCCGTCTGTCCGTATGTCACAGGCATTTTACTCAAAAACTACTTGATGGATATTGATGAAATTTGAAATATAGGTGTCTTGTATGGGCCGCTACTTAGTTTAGTAGTCAAAAAACTAAAAATAACTGGCCAAGAGCATGTCGGACCATGCTCAGTGTAGGGTTCCATAGCCGTAACGTAACTATAAGGTAAAAAATACGATGTAAAAAAAGTACAACAACAAAAGAGCGTATCTTCATAGCAATTACGTCCTTTTGTTGAGAAGCGCAGTTTATCGGCAATAACTCAAAAACGGTACATTCGATCTTGTTGAAAATAATTTTCGTTGAAAGTATTAATTAAGCGTTACCTTCGTGATTTTTTTCATATTTTTCGGACGCACGGTTTAGAAAATAGAGGGGGGGGGGGACACAATTTACACAACTTTCAGAGCGATTATTTCCAAATACATTCACTTAATCAAAAACATTACTTAGGAACCTTATAGTGTTTTTTAAAGAGCTGTCGAACTATGTACCACACGTTGATATTTGCTGAAAAAAAATTTTTTTACTGTCTTTAACATGTATGGAGTGCCCCCCCTAAAAACATTTATTTTAATTATTTATATATCAAACTAAGTAGCGGCTCATAAAAGACACCTATATTCCAAATTTCATCAATATCCATCATGTAGTTTCTGAGTAAAATGCCTGTGACATACGGACAGACAGACAGACAGACAGACAGACAGACAGACAGACAGACAGACAGACAGACAGACAGACAGACAGACAGACGGACGGACATGACGAAACTATAAGGGTTCCGTTTTTGCCATTTTGGCTACGGAACCCTAAAAATATTTTTAGGGGGGGCACTCCATACATTTTAAAGAAGCAAAAAAAATTTTTTTTCAGCAAATATCAGCGTGTGGTACATAGTTCGACAGCTCTTTAAAAACCACTACAAGGTTTCAAAACAATGTTTTTAATTAAGTGAATATATTTGGAAATAATCGCTCCGAAAGTTGTGTAAATTGTGTCCCCCCCCCTCTATCTTCTAAACCGTGTGTCCGAAAAATATGAAAAAAATCACGAATGTAACGCTTAATTAATACTTTCAACGAAAATTATTTTCAACAAGATCGGATTAACCGTTTTTGAGTTATTGCCGATAAACTGCGCTTTTCAACAAAAGGACGTAATTGCTATGAAGATACGCTCTTTTGTTGTTGTACTTTTTTTACATCGTATTTTTTACCTTATAGTTCCGGCTATGGAACCCTACACTGAGCATGGTCCGACATGCTCTTGGCCAGTTATTTTCACTAAAATTTCTATTATTGAGAGGTGTTTCTATATCACAGGAAAAAGTTGTCAAGTAGTATTGTTATTGTCTTTCTATGTTAAGTTTATTTCTAACAATGTATACTCTAGGTTTTTGAAAATTAATTGTAGTTACAAATTCAATACTTCAGCGTAGAAATCAGCAAATTTAGTCAATGGCAATTTTTAAATTGACCCCACGAGACAGGCCTAGCCTAGTGTGGCGGTCACAGGTAAACATTATTTTATGTACACTTTCGGCAAAATAAACAATTTTTATTTTTTATTTTTTTTATTTAGTATCCATCACAGAAATATATGGAGACAGAATGAAATAGTTCGTCGATTTATACCCAGTCCAATCCACTCTGGGTGGTCCGGCTAGCGACCTGGTTCGACCCCAGGGAACGCCACGGCCGACCACCCGGTCATATTATCGCTACGCCCACTAGAGTTGCGAGTTAGTCAGGCTTTAAAAAAAAGAAAATAAAAATAAAAAGAAAATCGTCCATTTGTATCGAAAGTATCGAAACCCAGCGTGTAACGTTTTTCACTTCGCGTTTCATACCGAAAGTGTAATTTAGTGATGGAAAACATAAATTTTCCCATTCATTTGGTGCTATTTGAACAATTAATTATACCATAATTATTTGATAATAATATCGACGGCAACTGAAGTTAACGGCGTGCAAATTAGGTCGCCGCCACTTCTTTTCAGCACCTCGATATTCTGTGGTAAGGTCAACTGGAGTTATTGCGTCCATGGGGGTAAATGCGTCTTTTGAAGATTCCATGAAATCCAAACTCTTTAAAATGATTCCTACTGTAGCTGCCTGCAGTGGCGGCGTAAGCCAGTCGGGTACCCGGGGCGGAAAGGTCTACTTTTTTCGGCCGGGGGGGGGGAGGTACATTCGGCACGCCACCCCCGTCACGCCCCTCCCCCCCCATGCTGCCTGTAAACAGCGCACAGTCAACCAATTTGATTCCTAGGCCACTATAGAACTTTGTCGCATTAACTAGTAGAGAATTACAACAACGTAGTGCGGGTCAAACGATTGATTGATTCATTGTGACATGGTTCTATAGGAGTTCGGATTTAATGGAATCTTTAAAAGACGCAACTACCTATCTTTTTTTATGACATATGGGGCAAACGAGCAGACCAGACAGATCTCGGTTGACTTTATCCATATTACAAACATTGCTTTGTTTAGGACTAGAACAATTTGTGTAAGATTGTCTCCATAATTTTTATTTATATTTAGAAAATGCTCTGTTAGATTGTGTCAGTGTCATCACAAGGCACGCAATCCCATGTTTTTCGTAATCATTACTCAACGCTGTTGTTATAGTAATACCATGATTTACACCACCATAGCAAAATGGTTGGCAAAGGTCGTTTGTGGCACCTACCTCTACAGTTGTATGTGCCGTATGACCATTATAAAGATCGTGTTCGAGCTTTTATTGAGCGATTACATGGTTAAAGCTTCGATTTTGTGCAAAGATGTAGAAACCCATCGTAGATTTGTACAAACGATTCACCATTACTAGAAACAGAGATCAAAGGCTTTCGGCAGTGTACGTCAGATTCTGATTTCGTCAGATGACATGTAGGTCAGATTCCATGGAGGACAGATTCCGACATCGTCAGGTGCCACATACGAGTATGTCTGATTCCGATTTCGACAGATTCCTAATTGGTCAGATAACATTTTCGTCAGATTTCATTTTCGCCAGATTCCTAGTAGATCAGATTCCGAGGTGGTCAGTTTCCTAGTACGTTAGATTTCGAATACGTCAGTTTCCTACGTTGTCAGATTCCGAGTAGGTCAGTTTTCTATTTGGGCAATTTCTCTTTCTTTAACCTCCACGCGTTCCCGAGATAAAGGGTCGTAACAAACGGACAGATGGACAATATAAAAGGGTTCCGCTTTTTCCTTTTGAGGTACGGGGCCCTAAAAATTAAAATTTATTTACTAATTTTCGGAAAAGTCAGTTAATAACTCCGAAACTAGAAACGGCCACAGAGTAACTTTTCCCATAGCCATGGCACAAATTCAAAATGATGTTGAAGACACGTTTAGCTTAGTGTGAGTGACACCGCCTACGAAGCTAGAGGTCCCGGGTTCAAATCTTGGACGGACAACAAAGTGATCTTATAAGGGTTGCGCTTTTTCCTTTTGTGGTACGGAACCCTCAAAATTACGCTCATCCTAAATAGAATAAGAAAACTTTCACTTTGATATCACGTATCTCTAATATGACATGAATCATGATGATGAGATCACTTAGCAAATGTGTAACAACAAGGTCGCAGGTTCGTTCCCAGGCGAGGAATGTGTAGCATTCGAGCGAGGACGTGCTGAACTTTACCACCTGATTGACAGCTTTTTGACAGGCCGCCATTATTATGAGAAGAGCTCATTGTTGAAGATGACATTTGGCGATGCGGTAGTTTTTATAACGTTCTGCAATTCTCAAATTCAAATTACTTAATTGCTGTTTATTTAATACAGAAAAGCAAACTAGGTATAACTAAAATGAACTACTTACTAAACTAAACTTAATTAATACAAAAATATTGCTTTGCTAATCCGCGATATCGCTTGGATTTCCACAGAGTAACATCTGGTTCAATAAATTATTTAAACTAAACTTAACCGAACTGTGGAATAAATTGTCGCCTGCAGTGTTTCCGGACCGATTCGACCTTCAAACCTTCAAGAAAAGAGCGTACTCCCACCTGAAAGGCCGGCAACGCACCTGTGACTCTTTTGGTGTTGCAGGTGTCTATGGGCGACGGTGATTGCTTACCATCAGGCGACCCGTCTGCTCGTTTGCCCCCTATTTCATAAAAAAAGTAAAAATTAAACTAAACCTAAAAAAAAAACTGAATTAAAACTAAGAATTATCTGAAACATAGGGCCCCCTTGGCATGGTGCCGAATATCTTAGAAATTCAAATTCGAATTGAAATTCAAATATATTTTCGTTAAAGTGGCAATAACCACCCGCCACGCGTGCGGAAAATCCCACTTCATGGTTTTCGGGAGATGTAAAACTTTGATTTAACTTGCAATATTTCTGTGTTAGTTCAGTTCAAATCTTGCCTGTACATTTTAATGTAATTATCTTCAACAGATTTAGCTGAAATTTTGCACACATATGTAAATCGGGTGACATGTATTATGACATGGAGCTGATCTGATGATGAAGCCAGAAGGTGGCCATAGGATCTAATTTACATATGATAAACTCACGATAACGAACTGCTCACGTCTTAAATTATATTTGTTTTGACATTGCCAGTGAACTTCTGAATAGTCCTTAAAGGTATATCAGCTATCATAAATGCTGTATGACATGTCATCTTTGTCATTATAATAAATAATGTATAAATACCAGTCACCAGAACATAAATCAGACCTTTTATTGCCTAGTTATAGACTAGATCATGCGCATAAGTTTAATAATACGGAAGTACGTACTTTTATTATGTCAATCAGAGGTTAATCGTACAACTATTGTACGGTCGGCCTCAAAAGTTGCTGAACATACCTATTTGCATCGTGGCGTAGTACTAAAGTGTCCAGCTACTTTTGAGGCCGACTGTACAACTAGAGAGGATGCTTGTCCGCCATCGAAATATAATAAGTACGTATATTTCCATATACGTACTTATTATATGTATTTCGATGGCGTATCTGACGCTCAAACTCGGCCCCGCGGATTACGTACTAACCAGGGGCGTATTTACCATGGGCCATGGCCCGAGGCGCCAATCCGCCAGGGGCGGCTTAACCGCCCCTCGCCGGTTGCATTTTATTTTGGTTTTGAGGCCATTCAACCAACCTCCTAAAAATCAGTTTTAGGACCAACGCGGCAGTGGGACGCGAAGCGCACAGCGCAGCCGGACGTTATAAAAATGCCTAATTGCGTGGTCAAAGGCTCCATTTACTGTTACGGGGAATATAGACCCGGGTGGATTTTCGTCCGCGACATTTGTATGCCATACATTTAGTTTGGCATACAAATGTTGCGGCCGAAAATCGACCCACCCGAACTGTACGGATCGCCCTATCCTTACTTTTGAAATCGTTGCACGTGTCGCGACGCCCCTGGGACAGTATCGCGACTCCTCGGAGCGTCGCGACGCAGTTTGGGAAACCCTGCTCTAAGGGAAAGTCATACATACAACAAAGCACGCTAAACGCTTATAAATGTGACCTTGTAGTAGATCCTAATTGTGTCAAAATGGCGAAAGGGTAGAAGGTCAATCAATTAGCGAAGTGATCATCTTAGTTATCAAGGTTTTGTGAACCCGGGAACTGATGCCGGAAAACAACTTTTTATGTCTGTGGGTTTAGTGAAAAGGTACAAGTCACATTTATACCAGGATCAAAAGGTCACAACTCTATAGTATGACTATTATATTACTATAGACTTAAGCTCTTTTGCTCCTAGGTTAAATGTGACTTGTACTCCTTTTGACTAGACCCACAGATGTGTACTCTCGTAAAATTACCTATTTACATTCATTTTAACGATGATATTTGCAACGGTTGTCGATATAGGTTACTTTTTAATTAACTTCTCTTTATAGTACATTACACAACTAGGGTGGTCCCAGTCCGACCAAACTCAGGGTGGTCCGGCTAGCGACCTGGTTCGACCCCAGGGAACGCCACGGCCGACCACCCGGTCCGACAATCGCTACGCCCACGTATGGGTTGCGAGTTTGTCAGTTTGAAAAAAATAAATAAAACTAGGGTGATAAAACAACGAAAGGCCGAGATCGCAGATGTTTGGGGCCCGAGCTGCAAGCGAGGGACGTAAATATGCGATCGAAGGCTTTCTTTATTACCTCCCGTGTTGTGTACATAATTTTATGTCTACATTTGGCCAGAAAGCGGCTTTTTCCGTACGCGTAGCGTGCGGTAAATGCCACTTTATTGCCAGTTGTGGCATAAAATATTATAGGTATACCTAAAAAGCCTTTCAGGTATTTTTCTAATAATTCTTCTATTTTGTAATTGGATTATATTCGTTTTAGGTAAGTCAGTTAAGTTTTTTTTAATTTGTATTAATTTTCATGATTCAACACGTGCTTTAACATTAGCGCAGCGCTATCAAGGTAGTTTTCCACCGGCAGGGTGAGACGAGACGAGACGAGGATTGAATTGAAATTTGTATGAAGTTTTCAACCCTCTCCTCGCGCATCGCCGCTCGCGCATTGCGCAACTTGATATAAAAACCACCTTTACAATCAATAACGTGCAGTTAACAGCGATTTTAACACGTTTGCCAGCGATACCCAAATAATGGTGTGTACTAGAATGACAGTAAAATTTCGCCATACAATACATCCCTATGATCGGATACATAGCAGAATGTGCAAGTCGCAAAATGTGCAGGCTACGTAAAATGAGCAAATCGCAAAAAGTGCAGATCTCATAATAAACAGATCGCAAAAAGTGCAGATCTCAGAGAACGACAGCGGCAAGCGGCGTACCCACCTAGTCCGATACTATCGTGGTAGACCGGGCAAGGTGACCTGGTTCGACTCCAGGCACCCCCCGGTACTCACCCTGCCCGACCTGCGTGTCGACTGTGTGTGTCACACAGTCGGACACCCAAGGGTGGTCTGGCTAGCGACCTGGTTCGACCCCACGGCCAACCACCCGGTCCGACAATCGCTATGCCCGGGAATGGGTTGCGAGTTTGTCAGTTTAAAAAAAAAAAAGCGGCGTACTGCGTGTGTGTGTTGACTTACACAGATGCGTTGCATCTGTGTGAGTCAGAGTGAAACTCAAGTTTGACATTACACTCTCGAATATCTGTCGTCGAACGACCTAAAGAATCTCCGACGAAGAATAACACAAGAAATAATACCATTTTTATATATGGAGGAAGCCAGTGTGTAGGAGCAGCATCCAAACTCTTACACATTCAAAACGAGAGTGAATATAATAAATATAAGGTGTTTTCATCAGTGAAACCAGATGGAGCTACTAAGTCGATAATAGATGAAATAACGAAATACAACTATGTAAAAGGAGATAAAATAGTCCTCTCAGTCGGCGAACATGATAAAAATATTGTAGAGACTATTAACGCACTAAATAGTACTTTAGAATATTTGCAAGATTATTCACTTTTAGTATTAAGTATAAGACACAGTGAAAATATTGATAGTAATGTAATGAACTACATCATCTCTCAGTGTTGCCTGTATAAACCGAATTGTGAATTTATTAATCTTGCCAGGTGTAAGTTCAACAGCAAAACTAAATATCTGAATCAACTATGTACAAAAATTTGCAATACTGTCGACCAACTAGATTTTAAAGAATCTTACTATACATATGTTCCAAGCAAGCCAGTTTTCCCTCTACTGGCCTTACCCCCTCAAATAGATAGTCAAAAAATTATTAAAACCCCCAAGCAAGGAACTATTCCCTTCTACTTTAAGAAAGTTTGTAAAAAACTACAAAATGATAGTGATGAACCTTTGGTACTTTCAAAAACACAAAGTAAAGATCAAGATCATACTTCAGACAGAACAAACACTCTTTTTTGTTCCAGACCCAAACGCAGAAAGTCCTTGTAATAGTTTAGAAAATGAAAAGACCTTGAACATTTTCCATCAAAATGTGCAAGGCCTCAAATCTAAACTAGGACAGATTGAAATTCTTGCTAATACTAAAAATATTGACGTCTTCTGCTTCACAGAAACTTTCCTAAAAAAATGCGAATGTAACATTCTGCAAATTGATTCTTTCAAAATCTCTGTCAATTACTGTAGAAGTAGAAAACAAAGAGGTGGTGTTGCAATTTATGTTAAAAAATGTTTAAACTGTATAAATTTAGAATGGATTTCCGATATGTCGACTGAACTACACTTTGAAGCGTGCGGTATCGCAATACCGGAGCTAAACTGCGTTATTGTATGCTTATATAGGACTCCGGATAGTGACTTTAAACTGTTTATATATAAACTAGAGATTCTTTTGGCCAAACTAGTACTTCGGTCTAGGAAAATGGCGCAGAAAATCTACATAGCAGGCGATTTTAATATTAATTTATTAAGTGATGATGTAAGCTCGAAAACATTTCTCTGCACACTTTCAAAGTTTAACGTTAAGCCATCAATTTATGAACCCACAAGAATAACCTGCCATTCACAAACCTGTATTGATAACATATTGACAAATGATCGCAGGGCTGTTTCCCAAGTTATGAACTTGGGCATATCTGATCATACAGGACAGTTAATAAAAATACAAACAAATTATAGCTTCAAAGAAAAGTTCTGGTATGTACGAGTAAGGAAAATTGTTAACTACTTAGAAATTTTCATTAAATACATTTCTCAAGTTAGCTTTAAGGAAGTGTATGAAAACTCAGATGCAAATGCGGCATATCAAACTTTTATTAATATATTTCAGTTAATTTTTGACCTTTGCATTCCGCAACAAATACAGAAATTAACATATAAAAAGAAACAAAATTGGATTACAAAAGGTATAATGAAATCCTGTTCAACAAAACGAAAAATGCATTTAAGCATTCAAAAACATAAAAACAACACCAATGAAATAAAATACAAAAATTATTGCAAAATATTAAAACGAGTGTTACGGAAGTCGCGAATTATAACAAATGACAAAACAATAAAATATAGTGCAAATAAAACTAAAGCCACTTGGGACTTAATAAAAAAACATACAACAGCAAATTCCATAAAAAATACAATCGAAGGGTTAAAGAAAAATGGTGAAAATATAACGGATCCAACCGAAATAGCTAAAAACTTTAATACCTTCTTTACTACCCAAAATTTTAATGAGACGTTTAATCCCACAGATTATAATAGCACTACTCAGAGTTCTTGTAACAGTATTTTCATCACACCTGTTGACTCAGAAGAAGTGAGGAAAACTGTGAAGTTGCTAAAAAACAAAAATAGTTCAGGACACGATGAAATTCCGGTCAAATTAATAAAGTCATCTATTGATTTCATAATTGAACCTTTAGTTTTCATCATAAACCTTATGTTAGAAACAGGAATTTTTCCGGATGATCTTAAAAAAGCGCTTATTAAACCATTGCATAAAAAAGGAGCCAAAGATGACATGGTCAATTATAGGCCTATAGCACTTCTACCAAGTTTTTCTAAGATCTTCGAAAAAATTATTTATAGTAGACTATTTACATATCTGAATAAAAATAAAATAATAAGTCCAAGCCAATTTGGTTTTCAAAAAGGAAAATCTACATCCCTAGCTATTTTTAAGATTTTCAAAGATATCTGGGATAAGGTAAACGAAAAGAAACCTTGCGTTGCTTTATTTCTTGATATGTCTCAAGCTTTTGACTGTGTCATTCATAGCATAGTGCTAAAACAATTGGAAAATATAGGTATAAGAGGTCACGCTCTAAAGTTATTTGAAAGCTATCTGTGCAATAGGCAGCAAAGTACAATCATCTCCAAATATTGTGAAGAAAATAAAACTATTGAGCAATATCAATCAGGCTATGAAAGTATAAAAATAGGAGTACCGCAAGGTAGTGTACTTGGCCCTCTTTTATTCCTGATTTACATTAACGAACTTCCGAAGATTGTTAAGGAGCCATGTGTTTTGTTCGCAGACGATGCGACTATATTATTCTCTGACGAGGACTCAAATATGGCAACCCTAGAAGAAAACACAAACGCTACGCTAAAAACAGTAGTTGATTGGCTGAAAAGGTTAAATCTGAATGTAAATCTGGCTAAAACAAAACTAGTCCACTTTAGAAATTACAGAACTGTCCCACTAAATCTGAATGTCTCTCAAGCGGGTGTACATTTGGAATTTGTAAATAGAATTAAGTTTTTAGGGGTGACAGTAGATTGTCACTTGAACTGGAAAGCACATGTCATGTCGAATCAGTTAATAATAGCATTTCGAGCAACTGCTATGCTCTATCTATTTTATCCGAAACATGCTCTGAGACCATTGTAAGAAATGCTTACTTTGGAAATGTCTATCCACTACTTACTTATGGTATAATTTACTGGGGAAATTCCACTGATGTTCAATCAACATTTATACTCCAAAAGAGATGTATACGGACTATATACCGATTATCTGTGGAGCAGTCACTTCGGGATGTTTTTAGAGAAAAACGACTGCTCACACTTACCAGCATCTATATTCTCGAATTGTGCAAGTTTGTAAAAAATAACTGTGATTATTTTGTTCCAAAATCTCATTACATAAAAACATTACGAGATAAATACAAATACGACTTGGTTCTTCCGAAAGTTAATAATAGAATATATAAAAACAGTGCTTACATTTCCGCTATAAAAATATTCAATAAACTTCCCTTGGACATAAAAATGCTGAATGGAACTAGATTTAATAATAAATTATATAAGTGGCTTCTAGAGAAGTCTTTCTATAATTTAGATGAATTCCGGAACTACGAAAGTCCTATTTAGTATTAGTATCCTAAGTATTTGCAACACTAGTTTAATTTAGTTTGTAAGTTATTGAATATTGTATGCCTGTAATAGTTTAATTTAGTTTGTAAGTTATTGAATATTGTATGCCTGTAATAGGCAACTGTTGATACTACACTACCTTATAATTTGTTTCATCCCATGTACACAGTTTGCACAATAAATATTTTCTGATTCTGATTCTGATTCTGACTACTCAGCCAAAATACCTGTGGTATAAATAATTGTTGACATAGCACCAAATGAAATGGAAAATTTATGTTTTCCATCACTAAATTACACTTTTGGCATCAAACGCCAAGTTAAAACGTTACACGCTTGGAGCCCATACAAATCGACAAACTATTTTCCAATATATTTCTGTGCGTATAACGCACTTTGATTAAACGATAACTTTAAATATAAAAAAATACAATCTAAAACCTTGATGTAACACATTGCACCCAAATGGCAAACACAAAAGTCTGTACAAACCTAAAAAGTCTCATCACCTATGAATCTCCATGGCACTTCTAACCTTTTTAAAGCCTTAATAATGAGGCAACGCCATTAAAGAAGTGTAACAAAAGTATCCGTTACAATGAAAAGTACAGTCGGCAATCGATTGGTTCCGAGCAATCCGGTTCAAGGTGCAAACTAATTAGACTGTATCTTCTTTGTTCGTTTCGTAATAAATGCGTGTGATTATACTTCGCTAATGATATTGAGAAACGGGGGCTTGGAAGTGATTTGCGGCGTGGTTAAGACCGAGTAAGCTTCTAAGCTTACATTTCGCACTGTTAGGGGCCATTCATTTATTACGTAAAACGATTTAGGAGGGGGGGGGGGGGGGACAACCAAGTCTTTTTTTTTCTTACAGGGGGGTGGAAGGTAGTTTTGATCGTTCTTATGTAAGGTAAGATCATAAAAATGAGCAAAATAATCTTAACTTTTGAAAAATTAAAACTATTAGTAGTACCTGCAAATAAGTCTCTACAAATATGATTCTTTGAAAAATAAAAATTAAAACAGCCTAAACGTAAAATCTTTTTGCCTTAAAAATCGTCTTACGTAATAAATGAACTACACTAAGTTCGCAGAGGTCGAAAAAAGGCTTTATTAAAAAAGAAAAAAATATATACATATTGTGAATTTAATTAGTAGTCAAAATCCAATTTAAAAAGGTAATCAATAATGGAAACATGTTTTAATCATTTGAGAGCGGGTAATTCAGTAGCCCGAATGGAGTTTTTTCGTTGAACATTTGACAGTGGTTTGACAGCTAGAGAATCGCGCGGGTACCTACTTGGCGCGATATGTTGGAATTGAGGCTGTTGTGTTCGCGAACTAATCCATTGGCTCTTATACTTGTTTTAAATCACAGTAATTTAGTGGCAAATGTGTTCACATGAACTTAAATGATTAGTTGAAGTAGCGGAGTGTGTCCATTTCCGAATGTTTCCTTGATATACGCGCCCAAATAGTAACAATGATTGAGACCGGTCGGCTAAACCATTTGTTCACTTCGTAATATATATATATATATATATATATATATATATATATATATATATATATATATGGCAATACGGGGAAACTACAGCAAGAGGATTATTTAATCTTGGTACTTGGCTATCATTCTTCCCTTTACTACAAAATGTGTCTACATAGCCTACCTACTAGCATACCTGCTGAAATAATTATCTGGGTCAGTCTTGCACACATCGATCTAGTTCCTACCAAACTAAGTGATTTGTTGCAGGGTCTTGGATAATTTCTATGTATTTAAGTATTGTATTAAAATATGTACATGTATAAAGCATTGCCTAGTTTGGTTGGGACTAGATAGATTTGTGTAAGACTGACCCAGATATTTATTTCAGGGGGTATGTAGACCCATTTTGTAATAAAGAGTCCCTAGTCCTGAATATTTATTTCAGGTGTGTAGACATATTATATAATTATTAGACGGGAATGTATTTGCCTAGTACCAAGCCTAATTATTCCTCTTTCTTGTGATGTTGACAAAATGTCATATTTTTAGTACAAATATAACGTTAACATTCTTCAATCTAATATGTAATAATTTCTACATATTTTCGATTTTTATTAAAACAAAAAAAGTTTTAATTTAAGAGGATTTTTCGAAGCAGTGTCTAAGTTTAGGCCCCGTTGTCAAGCTTTCGGTTCGTTTATAAAAAAAAACAGACAAGTGCGAGTCGGACTCGCCCACCGAGGGTTCCGTACTAATATCCTTGGACAAGCCGGTGCAGATTTGACGTACATTTTCCTTAAGAGCTGTAGAATAAGGTCCTCAAATGCCTGATGTTAGGCAAGCCGGTAGGAATCGAGTTCTTTGGACGCCACGCCACTGGTACCTACCTACATAATAATAAAGTACCTTATAAATTTTCATTCCCTTAGTAAAGTCTATTTTTTTAATGATTTAATTACAAATCTATAGTTTTTTTTCATTTTCATTTATTTCCTATACTTGTTGTATAAAAGACGGTATTACTTTCCAAATTTCATAGTTCTAGGTCAACGGAAAGTGCACTTTGAATTTTGGTTTCCTTGAGAGTGTCGAAATGTACGTTTTTTGCGGCATTATCGGCCTTATCTTTTTTTCACGTTAACTTAGAAGCTTGATTTTTTCACAGCTTCAAGGAATCATAGACCTGAGTATATGGTTTTATATTCAACTCGATACCTCCACGAGTTCCCGAGATAAACGGTTTTGACAGACGGACAACAAAGTGATCTTATAAGGGTTCGGTTTTTTTCCTTTTGAGGAACGGAACCCTAAAAAGAGCCTTTCAAGTTTTTAAATAAGGTTGCAAAATGATCACTCCGAGAACTTCGATGAATTGAATAAAATAGTCGCAATACGATATCTCTTCTTGTATTTTAGTGCCAAACATTGTCAGCAACGTTTTATACCAATATATGGACAATAAAACAATTTTATGTATCTATCAAACACTTAAAATAAGCAATAAATATCAGCAATAATATAAGAATTACGACGTAAATCGCAATAAGATGAGTGGGCTCTGTAAATGGTAAAGTATGCTTGAATGTATGAAGGTAAACGGATGTGGATTCACACCTTAAGGATCTGTTAGACTAGTCAACGAGGATAGTCTTGATTCACACAGTGTTCAAGAAACGTGGGAAAATCCTACTTAATATTATCAAGGACCATTAAAACAAGATGACTGTCATTCTCCATGCAAAAAGCTGTTGCTCGAATTCACAACGTCATCTGTGTATAAGCTTGGTGAAAGAATTGTATTATTTACAATTATTCAACTTTGCAAACGTGACACAGTATTTAAATGTTAGAATTTATTTATTATTTGCTATTTACGAACTAATTGTTACTATACTATGTTTCTTTGACCAATTATAACATCGTTAAATGTTTATTTTTTTAGCGCCATCTAGTTTTTGCCCGGAAATCCCCGAGCGGTCGGGTTACAATCCAAAGTATGGAGAATGACAGTCCTCTTGTTTTAAAGGTCCTTGATATTATAAATGTGAAAGTTTGTGAAGATGTTTGGAAGTTTGTTACTAAATAACGGGTTAACAACTGCATGGATTGAGATGTTTGGTCAGCAAGTAGACGAAGTCTTGGATTGAAACATAAGATACTTTATTTTTTTTTTTATTTTTTTTTTTTTATTTACAAATTAATTACACAGCATTACAGGTAACTATTGCACTGTGAAATTCAGGATTTACAATTTGAACACTACACAATAAAAGAAAACAATAACATTACACACTAGAGGGCCTGTCATCCATCATCTCGCAGAATCTCAAGCACTCCTGACACAGCCGCCCATCGCCATGCAAGTAAGTCACACTCCGGTGCGGATATCAAGAGCGCGTTGAGTTGTGCAAGGGCGCGAAGGAACGGTGAGTTCCGGTGAGATGCTGTGCGGGCTGGAGGCACTGCCAAGAGCACACTTTATGTCCCGGCAAAGAGTTTCCTTGGGACAGTAACGGGTATAACATGGGCAAAGCCGCGGGCAAATGCTAGTGATATATAGTCACAGAATAAGTTACTACTTATTCTGTACGTAGTACAGAAGTTTCTCTTTCTGGCCAAACTAGCGTTCGAACACCGGACGGATCGCACAGACGAGCGCGCGTCCGTGTGACTACGATCCATACTGGTGCATTCTTAAATCTTTGTTGCGGTGCGCTCGTTCACGGCGCGCACACATACAAGCGTGCGATGTAACTTTTGTAGGAAGAAAAATTACTGCTATTATACTGTGATATACAGGCTATTACTGCTATTATACTGTGATATACAGGCCATTACTGCTATTATACTGTGATATACAGGCCATTACTGCTATTATACTGTGATATACAGGCCATTACTGCTATTATACTGTGATATACAGGCCATTACTGCTATTATACTGTGATATACAGGCTATTACTGCTATTATACTGTGATATACAGGCCATTACTGCTATTATACTGTGATATACAGGCCATTACTGCTATTATACTGTGATATACAGGCTATTACTGCTATTATACTGTGATATACAGGCTATTACTGCTATTATACTGTGATATACAGGCCATTACTGCTATTATACTGTGATATACAGGCTATTACTGCTATTATACTGTGATATACAGGCTATTACTGCTATTATACTGTGATATACAGGCCATTACTGCTATTATACTGTGATATACAGGCTATTACTGCTATTATACTGTGATATACAGGCTATTACTGCTATTATACTGTGATATACAGGCCATTACTGCTATTATACTGTGATATACAGGCTATTACTGCTATTATACTGTGATATACAGGCCATTACTGCTATTATACTGTGATATACAGGCTATTACTGCTATTATACTGTGATATACAGGCTATTACTGCTATTATACTGTGATATACAGGCTATTACTGCTATTATACTGTGATATACAGGCTATTACTGCTATTATACTGTGATATACAGGCCATTACTGCTATTATACTGTGATATACAGGCCATTACTGCTATTATACTGTGATATACAGGCCATTACTGCTATTATACTGTGATATACAGGCCATTACTGCTATTATACTGTGATATACAGGCCCTATCGATAAATTAATGAAAGGCGAAGTGTACTCCCTTAAGTAGCAATGGGCGGGGCACATTGGTCGCAGAACTGATGGCCGTTGGGGCGTCAAAGTTCTGGAGTGGCGACCATGTACTGGGTACTGGAAGACGAAGATTTGGCAGGCCTCCCACAAGGTGGTCCGACGATCTGGAAAATCGCGGGAAGCTGCTGGATGCGAGCAGCACAATGCCGACAGTGGTGGAGAACCTTGGGGAAGGCCTCTGTCCAACAGTGGGCGTCTTTCGGCTGATATGATGATGATGTGTATGTAGTGTACTCCCCGCGGATGCTACCTCTGTCCGTGTCATGACGACACAAAGGCAGCCACCGCTAGATCCAAGGCTATAAATCTACCAGGAATAGGCTGCGGCTCCACCATTAGTTGAAATCCACATGGAAACAGCGAACAATAATGTGATTGGTCGATCCCACGCGTCTCCTCTGCGCTCCGCTCATCTCCGCCTCCTCTTCCTCCTCGCGTCGTATTCCTCATTGCTGTGGGTCGTGAAGTCCCCGTGGAATCAGCTTTTCTCCAACGATGTCTCGCCATCTGCGCCAATTCTTGGCATCGTGTAGTGCGACATGTAGCTGGGTGTCCAGAGTGATACGGATTTGATCTGCCCATCTAGTTGGACTGCGGCCTCTGGGTCGTTTGCCATCAACCTTGCCAGTAACGATGAGTTGTTCAAGATTGTGGCCTTCCTTCCTGGCTATGTGACCGAAAAACTCTAATATTCTGCGTAGACAGATGGTTGACAGTCTGGTCTTGATGCTCAGTTCGTTTAGGATAGACGCGTTTGTGCGAAAAGCTGTCCAAGGAATTTGCAGCATTTTCCTCCAGCACCACATCTCGAAGGCATCAATACGGTCACGGTCAGCCTTTTTCAGCGTCCAAGTCTCAGCTCCGTAGCTGAAAACTTCATGTCCGCCTCAGTGGTGCCGCATCCTTATAGTGATTGAAATATGGATAGAAAACAGGGTTTTAGTTATAATTTCTATCGTTACTTGTTATGTTTTTGTACCTATGCTAAATAAACTTTGCAATACCTATTAAAGGACGATCTCTTTAGCAGATAGGTTTATTTACACTATTCACAATGTAATGGTGCATAATGTATGTGGATAGGCATCGAGAATGCGGTCGATTGATGCAAAGCATGCCTATGTGAGGAGTCTTTGTGTCAGTAATGTTGTTACTACTTAGGAATGCGTCATTCACTTGACAAGATATGTATGTATATAATAATAAGGTGCTAACAAATTAGGTACCCATATTTTTAGGGCTGTTAGTACTAAGCTTTCTGAGTTTATTTACGTATAAAACAATAAACAAATTATGTATGTTTTTTGGAGAAAATTAGGGAAGTAAGTTTGCTACGTAAAGCACCATGTTAATGAGGTACCTATACAATAATCAGTGATTAAGACTTCTTTTTTATTATTATCTTATGGTTACTAATTTTTCAATGTGAATGAACTGGCCACTTCACAGAAAACGACGTCCACTTGACAGAAAATGTTCTTGTCAGTGAAATTAACAGTATGATTAAGCTTGTGTTTGGTAAATGATTACCAAAAAATTATATGTAAAGTTTTCTTAATTTCTAGTTAATGTTAATTATTATAACGTAAAGTATCTTCTCTTACAATATCGGTAGCTAATTTGTTAGCACCTTATATAATCCCATCAAAAATGTTACATGTAAAAACATGTAAGTCTCTCAACGCAGTCTTCTACAACAAAAAAATGTTTGAGACCCGTGGAGGATTTTTTATTTGAGAATTATAAAATGTGTTCCTCCACGGTTAAATAATAGACAATTCGGTGGAAATCGAGTTCTGTTGACACCGCCCCAGTAGGTACTGACTTGGTTTAACATTACATCTCAAAACTATTTGTTGTAGGAGAACTGCGTTGCGAGACTTGCATCTTTTTACATGTAATGGTTTTGATGGGATCTCATTTCTTTTTGTAAGTGGTCTTCCTTTGTTTATTACATTCGAATTCATTATATTTCCCATTTGAACTACAAAAGTAAGTAACTTTGTAATCGCCTGAATTTGTAAAGGTATCCAAACTTACTTATGCAGTTTGTATTTAAATTGCAATATTTTTAGGTTTTGCGTGACTTGATAGGCTAAAACCTAATTATGTTTAAAATTTGGAGCTTGTGGGTCTGCTAGAAGTACCTTAGAATTATGATGATCATCGGTCAGTCAGTCAGTCAGTTAGTCCGTCAGTCAGTGATAAAACTAAGGAACTTTGACATGCAATAGTTCTTACACTACACGTTCAAATTGAATGTTATTGAGTACCTATAGGTCTTATTATGCCCTATATTATCCCTGAAAATTCAGGGTTCTAGCTTTAGCCAGCACTAAATTACGGGAGGCTGAAAATGGCCTGAATGGCTTCGAGAAAAAGATGGCACGGCCGTGACTTTGTTTTGCTGCACTTGGCGGGGGCATTGCCGTGCCCCCAGATATATATGTCGGGGACAGCAGCGATAATTCAAGAAATCTATGATCGTCAATTGACTACTGTAGTACTAAGTAGATTTAAAATGGCGCGAACGCCGTGTGACGTAACGTCCGGTTGCGCTGCACGTAGACGGGTTCGTTGGGCAAGAGTGTCGATTCTCTTTCTGACTGTCGTGGCGACAACACTGTCAGTTCGTCTGCCAGTAGTTAAAGTTGCTACTTGATAATTGTAATTCTGTCGATTAATAGTGAAAAGAATCATATTGTGTAACGTAATTGTCTATTTGCTCTCTTGAGTATCTACGCCATAATATTGTAACAACTATTGTAATGCCTGATGATTGAAAAGAGAACCTGGTGAGTTTCTTCGGCCCTTCTTCTCACCAGAATGTCATTTACCGAAGCGGCCAAAAGAATCATACGAATAAATGATTTGATCTGACATGAATCCACTTCTTTAACCAACATACCTCAACGGCCAGCATTCTGCAGCTAACCCATCCTAACCTGACAGTCAATCACGCGAGAAGAATCCGACATATATTTTACCTACACTCACGGACTATCACTTCGGGTCATTTTCTATGAACAATTATATAGAAAATGACCCAAATTTATTGTCCGTGAGTTTATTACAAGAGCGGCTCTTTTTTTTGAATCGTGACGAACTTGCAAGTCGGCCGGGGGCCAGGGGCAAGGGGGCCGTAGCGTTCCTTGGGGTCAAACCAGGTCTCTTGGCCGGACCACCTTGAGAGGGTCGAAGGCGGGAGGGTTATTGAACTTACTACGAATAAAAAGTTGTAACAAGAAAAAAAGGTATTTTCTAATTTATGTGTAAAGGAAAACGATTGGGGGTTTCACATACACCTTCGAATTTCTTCGCTCATAACTATACGCAGGATTCCGCACAATATTTTTCTTCGCTCGCTGAACTAACTCATTGGCTTATGATATTTCATGACACTAGTTGCAATAATTACTGACAATAAAATGATTTTCGCACTCATGTCGCCACCGCATAATGTAATTAACAATGCGTATGCTTGCGAATACGGCAATTATAGAGACAATGCTGATGTTTCAATGAAGAATTATTGTAATCAATTTTAGGTGGCAACGTGGGTTGCCAACTATGTATTAGGCAATGTCAGGAGTGGCTCACTCTATCTAGTGCGATCCACTAAAGGTGGTCCGGCCAGCGACCTAGTTCGACCCTAGGGAACGCCACGGCCCCCACCGGGTCCCATTTTTGCTGTGAAAATGACCAAGCAATAGAGTCCGACCGAAATTTTGGTTTCGGCCGTAGTTCGGCCGGATGGCTGCCGAAACCCGTTTTTTAGCCAAAACTAGGCCGAAACCGAAATTGCGTCCGATCCTTAAATATAACACCCCTCGTTTTTCGTCAGGGTTACAATAGTACACTGTGTATCAAGGGCGGTAAGTAAAGAATTACAAACGAGTGTTTGTTACAAGGCCGAGGCGAAGCCGAGGGCTTTAATAACACTCGTTTGTAATTCCTTTACCGCCCGTGGCACACACAATGTTTTTATCACACTTGTGAGGAAATCTTAATAATATAACCTTACTTAACGTAAATAAAATTGTAAAACTGACAGTGACATTAGTGACATTCCATAGACAATGCGATGTCAATTCGATGTCAAGTCACGTTCGGAAACCATAGCGGTAAAGACTTTAAAATGGTTGATTTTATATTTGCAAAATACTGAAATACTCTATTTGAACATGTATGTATGTGTTTACATGTATTTGCAATAATAGTTCTCTTTAAATAAATATTTCAGTAATAAAAGTTATAAAAGTAAGTTGGCGTTTCCTTTGAACATGACAAATAAGAGTAAAACAGAACCAGCGTTTCAAATTTAAAAAGAAAACCATTACGCCCTAGGGCGTAATAGGTCATATACGGTCCGCAAAACGTACGTGTAATGACACCATTTTCGAGCAAGTGTGATGAAAAAAAATCTTACTACGTTGATATCACTGTATGTATACAATTCCAGATGACTACATGAACTTGCGTGTCATGATAATTAATAAACAATCATGAATATTGCATAAGAAGAATTAAATATCTATTACGCTGCACACATCAAATAAATTAACCAATAGTAATAAAAGTCAGCACGACACTGATCTTGCAAATCTAGCTGTATTAATAAAAAGCTACAACAGTGTTCGTCTGTTTATCTATATCGATGGCAAAAAGCGGAAACTTAGTAACCGCCAAAATACATACTTTACACCAGAGCCAAAAAACTCCCTTCGGCCACTTTGGAAACCAAAGGTTCGAAACCAGTTTAGAACACAGAATTATTTTTCTTCTTAGGAAACCTGGTTTCGAATAAAGAAAAATAATTCTGTTTTCCAAACTGGTTTCCAATACAGAATATAAAATCTTGTTTTGAAACTCATTCAATACTAACCGATTTCAGAAAACGATTTCGAGATTTTAGACGACCGCTTTAGCTTAGTTGGTAGTGACCCTGCCTACGAAGCAAGAGGTCCTGGGTTTGAATCCTGGTAAGGGCATTTATTTGTGTGATGAGCACGAATATTTGTTCCTGAGTCATGGATGTTTTCTATGTATTTAAGTATTTGTATCTATTAAATATATCGTCGTCTAGTATCCATAACACAAGCCTTATTGAGCTTACTATGGGGCTAGTTGGATTTGTGTAAGATTGTCTCCTAATATTTATTTATTTATTTAAAATCATAACTTCTATATTTATTAACAGAAATACATGAAACTTGGATCAAGTGCATGACTTATAGGCAGATATGGGACAAATTTGCATCATCGCTCGTAAAATACTGATTATTTCCTTTAATAAATGTACATTGTAACAAACCTGTGTATTTTTTGACTATCAGAATTAAATCTTAGGTAAGAAATTAATTAAATGATTATATTTTTGAGTCATGTCCACATATTTTAGGAGCGATGACGCAAATTTGTCCCATCTCTACTTATAGGTTACTTTCAAATATTATATTCAGAAGTGACTAGTTTACGGTTTAGTGACGTTTACGCCACTGGCACTTTTATTTCCGTTACGCATAAACGCTGTAAGTGAAAAAGGTAAATGTACTGAAATCGTACATTCAGTAAGAATTTCATAAAGCATAAATGCTGTAACCGGTTGCATTTTTTTTCAACAACAACCAAGTGGCGGTACCTACGTTTCCGCCACGATTTTGCCATCGATATGTCGATGGGAAAAAGGAGGATATTGGACCAAATATTTGGTAATTCGTATTAATATCCATCAGTCAACAATAAATACAATCGCGGTCAAACATTTCGGATCACCGTAATTTAAATTGCACAGACTTTTTATAGGTTTTCCTGTGATCTATAGGTGTAGGACTAATTTCCATTTTTTTTCCCAAAATTGTAGGTCCTATAATTTCGGAGATAGGTAAGGGGTGAATGGTCAATTTTAGCCTATTTTCTTAAATAACTTCAAAAATATTAATATAAAAATAATAAAAAGAATATAATTGAAATTCTCACAGTGAGCCCTTTCATTTAATATGTCACACGATATAGTTTGCTAACTTTTTTTTAAATTTTCTAGTTGAAAATGTGGCCCCAAAAGTGGTCCCCATGATTAAAATTCATATATTTCCGTGACACGTCCGTGTTTGGGTCATTGGCCTTAATATATGTACCAAATTTCAACTCAATCGGTCCAGTATTTTCGGAGCAATTTGGCCGTGACAGACAGACACACGAGAGATCCTATAAGGGTTCCGTTTTTTCCTTTTGAGGTACGGAACCCTAAAAAAAGGTTAGACGGACTGACTTTTGTAAGCCCTGTAACAGAAAGAAGACCGAAGTGACAATGGCTACATTCACTGGCCTCATAACCACATTTT
Organism: Eudemis profundana; assembly: GCA_947034925.1. Lineage (NCBI taxonomy): Eukaryota > Metazoa > Arthropoda > Insecta > Lepidoptera > Tortricidae > Eudemis > Eudemis profundana. The sequence goes on along the minus strand of OX344816.1, from coordinate 15,615,170 downwards.
TACAAAAAAAAAACCCGACCGCGGTGCACTTTGAAACTGCATAAAATCCGCCATTTTGTTTATTTTAACGAACTTCATACCCAGTGACACTCGCACCATCAAGACGAATCTAATGATGTATCATTTATCAAAATCGGATGTGCCGTTGAGGAGTTACGAGCGGACACAGGAACGGACATACATAAATACATACAGGTCAAACACATAACCCTCCTTTGGGCTTCGCCGCAGTCGGGTAAAAATACGTAGGTTTCCTCGCAATGTTTCCCTGACAGCTGCTATACATACAAGGGTTATTCTTCAGAAATATGTCTGCGGTCACCTTATTCCTCTGGCTCTTTTTCATACTAAATGTATGGAGACAGAGGAATAAGTCGCAGACATATTTCTGAAGAATAACCCACAAACTTATACCTACTAATCATTATTTTATTTCGTGATGTTACAATTGGCCTTGGATGTCTAAAATAGTACTTTGTGGTTAACTAACAAAGTGCTTTGTCAATGTGTGATTATAAAACCACACATTTTACCTAATCATGCACACTGATTTGGGTCATTATTTGAGCGTTTCGCCCGCCTCACTTTCGTGACACATTATTGTCGAAGTTCCCTCAGATTTTAGCCTCATATCGAGCTATTTGGTACATATCCGGAACTACTAACAAATACCTTAAAATTACATTGAAATCTCCCGGAATCTCGACAATAATGTGTCCACGAAAGTGAGGCGGGTGAAACGCTCAAATAATTGCCCATTTACTAAAGAAACGAGATGACTTGCAATTAATACACTTTTTTACAAGATTTTTATTATCGTTTTATTAACTTGCAATTTTATATGGGGCATTAAAGATTTTTGGAGGATCAGAAGTGTCTGATAAAAGCTTGACGCAAAAATATTTTTTTGACAGAAACTTATTTCTCAGTCTTCTATTATTAAAGCAATTTTTATTGTGAAAGATGCATTAGACAGTACATTTATTTAAATAATAGACATACATAGTTAGCCAATGATCGATAAAAAAATAAACAACAGGTGTGCAGCCTTCGACAATGGTCGTTGTAACGATCCATCATTGTGAATTTGAAGCAATTAAAATGCCTAAATTGTCGATTAAGCGAAGGATGTTTATGCTAAATGTTTACCATGTAATCTACAGTAACATTACGGTAATTTGTCCGTCGGGTTGTAATTTTTATTTGATTTTTAAGTGACTACAAAAAACCGGCCAATTGTGAGCCGGATGCGCACACGCAGGGTTCCATACCACTGCCTGTTACATGTTTAGATTTTTTTAGTTTTTAGGGTTTCGTACGTTAGTGTGCCAATGGGACCCTATTACTGAGCCTCCGTTGTCCGTCTGTCTGTCACTGTAATTTTTAATTTTATTTTGTTTTTATTATTTGTTTTGAACAGCGGCAATTCAAATTATCTACCTATAACGATTTAAATGATTGAATCGTTGGCATCCTTTGGGAACGGAACCCTAAAAACTAGTAAAAAATGTATGTTTTATTTCATGCTTTTTAATGTTATTTTTGAAAAAGGAATGAAAATGTTACATCATTTTAGTAGAGAGCTGATACTATTCAAATCGAATAATCGATTTTTAACAAATATAGCTGAGAACACCCACAAGGAAACCTGCTTTCATGTAAAAAATCGCATCGAAATCGGTCCATCTGTTCAAGAGTTACCATGCCACAGACAGAGACACTGACAGGTAGACAGACATTCGCGTCAAACTTATAAGACCCTTTTTGGGTCGGGGGTTAAAAAACAAGCGACGTCGCGGGTACTGCTAGTAAATAATGAAAGGCATGGCGACATCCGATTGACCAATTTCACATGTAATTGCCTGCAATTTAATGTTGCGACCGATTAGATGCGGTCTTAAGTGACAAGCCCGAATAAGGCGGTTTATGCCTATATTGCGACTCGTCATGGGTTTCTGGCCCTTTAGGCTATGCATGGGTTACGTTACGTAGCAAAATATCTAAGATCGAATGTCATATTGTCATAAGCTCGACACATTATAGGTTATACAGGTTGGGCAACATGGAGGTATACTTTTTACTGCCGCCATTTTGTTTTGGCGGCGAATATGACGGTTGCTGCATGAAAATTACTTTGTGTAGATACGGCAAATTTGTTATGGAGCGTTTTATAACAAGACGGGGCCACGTGTAACACGGCACGAGCCACAATAGAAACATTAATAACCACATTTTTACTAAAAAAAACCCGACCGCGGTTCACTTTGAAACTGCATAAAATCCGCCATTTTGTTTATTTTAACGAACTTCATACCCAGTGACACTCGCACCATCAAGACGAATCTAATGATGTATCATTTATCAAAATCGTATGTGTCGTTGAGTAGTTACGAGCGGACACAGGAACGGACATACATACATACAGGCCAAACACATAACCCTCCTTTGGGCTTCGCCGCAGTCGGGTAAAATGAACATTTTTCCGATCGATTGACACGATGACATTGATTGGCCCCCAAGATCCCCTGATTTAACGGCTCCTGATTTTCTTTATGTGGGGCTATCTAAAGGGACGTGTCTATGCTAACAGGCCAATGAACCTTCAACAAGTAAAACAAAATATCCGAGACACGGTCACTGAGATAACGCAGGAAATGTGATGAAAAACGCGATGAAAAGGGTTAACGTCTGCCACATGCTAGAAGTGGACATTTTGTGTGACATTATTTTCCATATTTAATTGCCGGAATACTACAATATTGAACAAAAAAATACTTAATATTTTTTTATATTTCATAGGATAAAATTTCAAAAACAAAGTGTATAACCTAATATTGTCTTCGGTTTCCGCGATTATCACTCATAGTAATAAAACAACTTAAACGGATTAAATCGCGTATATTACTACATTTTAAGTCCCGACGTTTCGTAACCCTTTTCAGCGTTCGTGGTCGCGGGTAGACTGAGAAAATCATAAATTTCCTCTGTCAAAATTACTGTTGTGCAAACCTACCCACTTTAAAAAATACAAATTCAATATTAGTGTTGCCAGATGGGCCTAATGTGTAAAGGGTTACGAAACGTCGGGACTTAAAATGTAGTAATATACGCGATTTAATCCGTTTAAGTTGTTTTATTAATAAAAGTTTATACCTGTTATTTGCCCAGCCTGTACGTCTAGAATGTCGAAAATCGAATCGACAAAATAATAGACTAGGAAATCAAAAAAAGTTTTTAACCTTTTTTTTTATTTCTTTATATTTTACGCTCATCATAGCACTCATCTTCTGTCAGCTTTACAGGGCCAGCATAAGAGCAGATGCAGTCCGGCCTTGGCGTCCTGGATGTCAGGTCAGCGCCCACAACCCCGGCCGCGAGCTCCTGAGGAGTTTCAGCCACTTCCGACATGCATCAACGGGTCCCGGAGGCAGGCTCCGCTGCAGAGGCTCCATCACTACTATACACTATACTGGACAGTGACAGTGAACTTTTCCCATTTTCGAGCATGTGTGATGAAAAATATGTCATATTTTTCATCACACATGCTCGAAAATGGTGTTGTTACACGTAGGTTTTGCGGGCCGTAAATGACCTACTACGCCCTAGGGCGTAATGGTATTCTTTTTAAATTTGAAACGCTGGTTCTGTTTTACTCTTATTTGTCATATTCAAAGGAAACGCCAACTTACTTTTTTAACTTTTATTACTGAAATATTTATTTAAAGAGAACTGTTATTGCAAATACATGTAAACACATATTTTTCTGTAACATTAATTAAATGTTTAAATAGTGCATTTCAGTATTTTGCAAATGTAAAATCAACCATTTTAAGTCTTTACCGCTATGGTTTCCGAACGTGACTTCACATTCGCATTATCTATGGATATTATGTCACTAATGTCACTGTAAGTTTTACAATTTTATTTAGGTTAAGTAAGGTTATTTTAATCAGATTTCCTCACAAGTGTGATGAAAAACATTGTGTGTGCCACGGGCGGTAAAGTAATTACAAACTGTAATTCCTTACTTACCGCCCTAGATACACAATGTACTATTACAGTTCTGAACATAGATTTCTTGCAGTTGCCAGCCGGTACCTGGAATCCATATCTACACCATGCTCCATCATGTAGCATAGGCTGTTAAGTACAGTAATTCCTGTACTTACAGTATTACCTGTTGTACCTGTCTCCTGTTAACACGTGTAGCTTGACTGTAATGTGTTAATCTATGGAAATAAAATAAAACACTGGTGTGGTTTTAGTGGGTATGCCTTTTCCTTCGGAGGGGTGAGTCCATAACCTCCCCGAAGGATCCTTTTAAGGGCCTGGATCCGGGTAATGCATTTCCAACCATTAACAAAAAAAATTGCATAGCAAGGAAAGCAATCAGTTTTTCGTGAACAAAGTAGCGGGCAAATTCTAATAGCATTACCTAATAAAATTACAGATACAATGTCACTAGTCTGACCACAGAACGTGACAAGTCACGATGAAGACGTTGTATTTTGAACTTTAACGACGTGAGGTTAGGTATAAAATAAAATTGACTTTTATTTGTAGTTGTCTCTTTTAACTGGTGACCGTGGTATGCGGTAGCGTCAAATGGGATAGAAATGAATTTGCGTTGGCTAGTGAGTCTAGTGACACAGCTAGTGATGGGGAATGCTGTTAATATACTAAACATAGTCGAATTTCTCGCTATCTGTTTAGAAAACTAGATCTGATCTGACACACGTTTACTTCCAAGTGACTGAAAGAATCAAGAATAAAAACAAGTTTATTATTATACAGGATGTTTGGCAGATGGATGGAAAAACTTACACAGGGGATAGGTGGGACCATTTGCTATGTGGTCCACCCAAAATTTTTTTGTTTTAGGACTGATGATTTTTTTTTAATTTTCTTCAATTTACTTCGTGTGCACCGGATTATTAAATTTGTAAGACTCTAGTATCAGTTTAGATAAAAACAAAATAAAGATAAAGTCCGTTTCATCATTTTTGAGAAAGTTATGGAAGTTTTGAAAACGAAAAAATTTTTAAATAATAAAAAAAATTAAAAAAATCATAGAGCCCAGGTGAAAGTTCTGGGGTGGGCCACGTAGCAAATGGTCCTACCTATCCCCTGTGTAAGTTTGTCCATCCATCTGCCGAACACCCTGTATAAAAATATCCTTTTTAATAAAAGCCCTGTAGGTACTTCCTATAGGTTATGGGTGGGCCCATAACGGCTGCATATAACAAAAAGCACACATGTGAGTGTCACCAACGAAGTTGCCAAGCTATAGTATCCAATTTTGCCGCCGATAGAGAGATAGAGAGAGGCGGTCGAATCCGGTGCGTTCAGTCCGGAGAGATACTTATGTATGTACTTACCAAAACTAACTACAACTACCAACTATTACTCTGTGCCCTTTCTAGGATTTGAACTCGGAGCTTCAATAAAATAAAATAATTTATTTCTGCAAGTAGGTCCTCAAGGGCTCTTTTACATGTCTGATTCTATTCTCTTCATTTGGCGCTTCGGGTAGTGACGTTCTGGTGAGAAGAAGCGCCGGAAGAAACTCACCAGTTTCTCTTTTCAAACATCTCAAGTACCTATTCATCTATAGTCTTCGTAGGTGAACTCGAATAACTCGAGACAACAATGACGGCCCACCACTAACAGCACTGTGTCAATCTAGGAGCAATCATTAGTGTTGCCACACCGCGGCAGAAGCGCGCAGTCGTGAGGAAAAAAGTTTTCATTCTCTATGGTTCAATGTTGAAATATTATTTTTCATCACACTTGCTCGAAAATGGTGCATTACATACACGTAGGTTTTGCGGGCCGTAAATGAGCTATTACGCCCTAGGGCGTAATGGTTTTTTTTTTTAAATTTGAAACGCTGGTTCTGCTTTACTCTTATTTGTCATGTTCAAAGGAAACGCCAACTTACTTTTTTAACTTTTATCACTGAAATATTTATCTAAAGAGAACTGGTATTGCAAATACATGTAAACACATATTTCTGTAACATTAATTAAATGTTTCAATAGTGTATTTCAGTATTTTGCAATTATAAAATCAACCGTTTTTGGTCTGTACCGCTATGGTTTCCGAACGTTGCGCATTGTCTATGGATATGTCACTAATGTCACTGTCAGTTTTACAATTTTATTTAGGTTAAGTAAGGTTAATTTTAATTAGATTTCCTCACAAGTGTGATGAAAAACATCGTGTGTGCCACGGGCGGTAAAGGAATTACAAACTCGTGTTATTAAAGCCCTCGGCTTCGCCTCGGCCTCGTAACAAACACTCGTTTGTAATTCCTTACCTACCGCCCTTGATACACAATGTACTATTTTATGGACATTATAGTTTGAGGGGGTGTTCCGGGGGCAATATTAAGAGTTTAAGCGACGTTTTAATGAATATTTCTCATAAGAGTGAAGATTCCAGCGCGTATTTTTAGGGTTCCGTAGCCAAAATGGCAAAAACGGAACCCTTATAGTTTCCTCATGTCCGTCCGTCTGTCTGTCTGTCTGTCCGTATGTCACAGGCATTTTACTCAAAAACTACATGATGGATATTGATGAAATTTGGAATATAGGTGTTTTTTATGAGCCGCTACTTAGTTTGGTATATAAATAATTAAAATAAATATTTTTAGGGGGGGCACTCCATACATGTTAAAGACAGTAAATTTTTTCAGCAAATATCAACGTGTGGTACATAGTTCGACAGCTCTTTAAAAAACACTATAAGATTCCTAAGTAATGTTTTTGATTAAGTGAATGTATTTGGAAATAATCGCTCCGAAAGTTGTGTAAATTGTGCCCCCCCCCTCTATTTTCTAAACCGTGCGTCCGAAAAATATGAAAAAAATCACGAAGGTAACGCTTAATTAATACTTTCAACGAAACCTATTTTCAACAAGATCGAATGTACCGTTTTTGAGTTATTGCCGATAAACTGCGCTTCTCAACAAAAGGACGTAATTGCTATGAAGATACGCTCTTTTGTTGTTGTACTTTTTTTACATCGTATTTTTTTACCTTATAGTTACGGCTATGGAACCCTACACTTAGCATGGTCCGACATGCTCTTGGCCAGTTTTTATATAGATAAACCGGTCAAGTTCGAGTCGGACTCCCGCACCGAGGGTTCCGTACAAACTCGTAAGTACATGAATAGTTCAAAAATAACCGTATGTGTAGTTTAGTAGCAGCAATTATTTATGTTTTTCCATCACTTAAATATATTTCTGTAAGTGCAGCACTCGCTTCTTAATTTTTTTCGTTCGACTCCATTACATCAGTACGAATAACATAACACTTGGTACAAATATGTTACCGTCCATTCCCAAGCATACTAGCCTTAGATCGTAATGCCATAGTAAGTGATCTAGACAAAAACCCAGCCGCTAAGTGTAGGTTATGATTAATGACGTGAGGCGTGAGAATCTACGCTTGATCAAGATCGCGTCAGAAGACCTGGGGTGCTATTTTGTTATGTGATTCAGTAAAAGTAAAGTTATTATTATCTGACTGCTAATAAAAGAGGAGGTTCTCAATTCGTTGAATTTTATTATTATTATATTTTTTATTAAAAAGTTGACCTGTGATTGACCTCAGTAGCGCCTGATCGTAAGCGACTACGAGGCCGAAGATGTAGCTCGCCGGTTCAGTAGATGCTTATTTACCCATTTTTTGGGATGATGGTTTTGCGTTTAATCTTGGTTTCATCTGATGGAAGGCGAAGACAAGGTCTAAGATGGAGCACGCTTACCCAGAAAATGCCTATTCACTCTTGCCTTAAAGATATTCAGGTCGTAAGTCACAGGAAAAAAGTCTGTGTTCCCCATGACATCAAAAAAAATAACACATTAAAATAGTTTTCGCATTGCCTTGGTTAAATAAACCTGCACATATTTTGAACATTCATAATTGCCATGAATCTATACGAAATAATTTTACACCGTATCCACCCACCTAAATAAACGTTTTTTAATATAAAATAAACATAATAACATGCATTTAACTTAATTTTCCTATCGATTATACCATATACGACCTGTTTTTCGACCTTACCGAAATAAAACTACTCGGAAACTGAAAAGGAAACATCAGCTATGGATGTCGTTGGCGGATACGATGTTTTGGAGTTGTGTGTCCGTTTGTAGACTCAGGCGCAAGGTCCCATAATGGCGTGTAAAGATATAATTTGTTAACAATGTGGTTATTATACGTAAGTTTTTGACCTTTCGCCATCTTCCGAGTATCATCAATATAGTTGCGTGCATTGTTGTTGAGCGTAAAATGGAGTTAATACAAAAGGTTCCGTGAGCCCGGGGTCCGCTTTCGGACATTTTCTTTTCCACTTCGCACGGTCTTCTGCATCTCTAATTGTGAGACCAAATATTAGGGCATGTGAGTGTTAGGACAAATGATCATTATGACAAACAGTATTAGGGAATGCAAAAATAAGTTAAAAAAATTTAGGGATCCCGATATAGATCCTTTGCACGGGTGTCCCTCGAGATCCCTAACATCGTTTGTCCTAAAATCACTTGCCCTAACTGTTTTGTCCTAATGGGTATTTGGCCTAACGATCAGTTGTCATAATAAGGTTTTTCCATAATGTTATTTTTGCCATAATACTCTGTTGTCCGAAGCTTTTTTGCCATAACTATTAATATTCCTAATGTTATTTTGCATATTCCTCGCGATCCCTAATATCGTTTGTCCTAAGCAACTAGAGTTATGCACGAGTTCTTAGCTACGAAAAGGCTTAAAAAGGGGGGACGAGGGGGCCGCATGGAAAAAAGCAGACAGAAAAAGTAGGTTAGGTTGAGTTAGGTTTAGGTTAGGTTTGAAACTGCGTCCCCCAACAAAAACGAACTGCTGGCAGAAATGATGTGAGGGGATCAAATATTAGGGCATGTGAGTGTTAGGACAAATGATCATTATGACAAACAGTATTAGGGAATGCAAAAATAGGTTAAAAAAATTTAGGGATCCCGATGTGAGGGGATCAAATATTAGGGCATGTAAGTGTTAGGACAAATGATCATTATGACAAACAGTATTAGGGAATGCAACAATAGGTTAAAAAAGTTTAGGGATCCCGATATAGATCCCATTTGCACGCATGTAATCCGTGTCAAGTCAAGCCAGCATCTTACCAGTAGTGCCAGGTGGTAGTACCTTGTGCAGGGTCCGCCCGGATCGCTACCACCATCTTACCCACCAACCTGTCGCCAAAGAGCAGTGCTCGCACTGTTGTGTTCCGGTGTGGGGGTAAGACAGCCCGTAAAATTACTAGCATAAGGCATTTCATCTTGGTCCTCAAGTTTGGCAACGCATTTGTAATATTAAGATTGCAAATGTCCATGGGCCTTAGAAGTTACTTACCATCAGGTGACCTGTCTGCTCGTTTGCCTTCCCCATGATTTAAAAAAAAACTTTTTGGGTCTACCCCTTCTACCGGGACTCGGCGGAGGTAGTCTCTGTTCCCTAGGTAACTTGCTGGCTTCCGTTGTGTGCAGGGTATCTTAGAGTAATATACCCAGATGTGTATGTATGTAAACACTTTATTGCACAAAATAAGACGAAAGTACAAGGTTACAAAATAAAGGCATATGTGCAAAGGCGAACTTATCCCTTTTAGGGGTATCTACCATTTTAGGGATCTCTTCCAAACAAATGAGGTGGTAAACAAACTGACAATCATGTACAAGAGATCATAGAAGCATTTATATGTAAATAGACACAATAAATACATATAATGGATACAAATATAAGTACATAAAAATCAGAACCACAGAACCTGTAAAAAACATTTATAGGGAACGTGCACGAAGTATAGATGGCAGCACTAAACGACAAAAGAGACGGGCGGATAATAAAGGAAACTATCGCCCCTGTCAAATCAAGCTGTCAATGTCAATGACAATATGTAAGTGTCAATTTCAAATATAGTAAGTCGTAGCTACACTGACGTTAATCGTCCTTCATCGTGATAAATTAACGGCGTTTTCGTCAATATGGCCCCAGCATGATTTAGATTGGCGGCACCAGTTGGCAGCACCTTCGTCGTGCACGTTCCCTATAACGTGTCAATTATTCGAAGCACGAACGCTTGTCAAATCCTTGTTTCGACAAATGCTTGTACGAAACAAGCATTTGTCGAAACAAGACAATGATCGTCGAGACAATGATTTGACGAAACAAGGATCCGACTAAATAAAGATTGGACGTAACTAGAATTTGACAAGACAAGTATGTGACAGAACAAATTTATTACGATTCAAGGACTGGACAATACAAGGGATTGACGTACAGAGGATTAGACAAAACTAGCATTTAACGAAATAAGCATTTGACGAAACAAGCATCTGTCGAAACAAGGATTTGACAAGCGTTCGTACTTCCCAATTATTCAGTCAGGATGCAACTACAACTTTTTTAGTTTCCCCTTAAACGAGGCTACAGATCGACACTGCCTGAAGGAGAGTGGCAATCTGTTCCATAATTTGACAGACTGTACAGTGAACACCCAGATGTGGCAATGGCCCGCTGCCTACGGAACGCTGCCGCGGTTCAATAGATTCATAGCATCATTACAGCGGAGCACGGATCATCTGTGGCATTGTTGCGCCGAACTAATGAATGGAGGGACGGGACATGTTGAAGAGAACTATTTAAAGAGAAATAAATAAATATCGGGGATAATCTTTCACAAATCGAGCTAGTCCCAAACCAAGCAATGCTTGTACTATGGGTACTAGAAGACGATATACACACTTATATAGATAAATGCATACTTCAATAAATAGAAAACATCCAAGACTCAGGAACTCATACTCATCACACAAATAATTGTCCGTACCAGGAATTCAACCCGGGACCTCTAGCTTCGTAGGCCGTGGCACTCCGTTAAAATTATTCTGCTATTTGGGGTGAACACAAACCCAACAAATCAAAGATTATAAAAATGGACCCACCCGTTTTTTGGTTATAAATGGTGTAACTAAGCCAACTTTGTTTTATGTATACAGCGTGTAAGTCTTATACGGGCGAACAATACAACCAGATATAGCGTATAGTAGTGTTATCATTAATTAATATGATTTTTTAAATTACACTTAATAGTGACCTCGTAATTAATTTTTGGAAATTTACCGAGCAGCAATGTACCGCATACATGCTTGTTATGACATTGCGAGATACGAGCTTTTTTAAAGTAACTGTCAACTAGCGTGTTTGTCAACTTGAATGTGTTGCGTTACATTGTAATGTGAGGAATTCATGGTAACTCTTCGTTACTGTTTACGACATGTGACGCACGGATTTGGGTTATAGCGAGTTAGCATTATTATATTATAAAAAGATGTAACTAGCTTTAAGACACGTCTTCGCCTTTGGTCTTTGTCTTGAACTTGCTCTAACAATAGTTACACAATATAACGACTAACACCATGAAGGAGTATTACTTCAAACCCCCATAGTCCCCATCTGCAACCTGTATATTACAACATTGCGGCTCGAATTATTTTGTATGGTAAATATTTTCATTGTGGTTTTAAGCAATAGTTATCTAAATATGCTTCTTAGGTCCTATGCTGACCACCGTTTCAATATTCGCCCGTATAAGAATTACACGCTGTATATAGATGTTTGCTATCCCACGGATATTTTTTGGAAAAATCTTTAGTGTAAAAGTCTTGCTACGATTTTATTTCACGTTGGTTATATCACTAATATGGATTTCCGTAGGCTATAAATGCGGATATGGCAGTGGTTCCGAACCTGGGGGTAATTACCCCCTTTAAGGGGTAAAATTAAGTTTTCTCAGGGGTAATACTCATATTAAGTCGTTTTTTTTAGTACTTTCATATACTTGTCTGTATTACCTATTTTTGGAGGGGTAATGACACAAATCTAGAGGGTGCCTGTGGGTGATGTGGCAATAAAGGTTAGGAACCACTGGGATATAGTGATAGCAGCGCTCTGCAGCGCAAAGCGATCTTTGACAATTTAAAATTATGCTTTATTATTGCATGAAGCCATCCAACACGCCAACATACACACGTATTAGCCCACACAATTAAATTAGCACTTATTGTACATATATAAAAGATATTACAGTATGTTCCAACCTACACCAATATATATTACACGTATACAGGATGTAAGGAGCAGCGTACCGAAAACGGAAACTAAGTTTGGTTATGATACTGAAATTTTCTCGACTCACTGACGTTCCTCGTCAGTAAGTAAACGTTACAGAAACCATTATATGTATCTGATTTTTTCGGAAAAAATCTTAAAAATATGCTATTTTCATCAAAGAAAACAAGCAACGTCCAAGACATACCATTAGCAAACTGAACGTGCGAAAAACTAAAAATGGTCTCCTCAACCAAACACTGAATAGACAAAAATGTTCTCCTTGAGTTTCCGAAAAACTCAATTTACACACGATCCGCCATCATTCAGCCATCATTTTCGGCATAATGCCGCAGGAGCTTATTTTAGAACTCTACATTTTTAGTCGTAGTTTTAATTGTTTTCTACTTGAAGGTTTTTAGATGTAATTTTAGTTTTATCTTTAATTTTAGATTGATTATAACGAAATTGTATTCTTTGTTGTTTAATACTTTGATTTACGATTATGATCCAAAAGCTTGGTCTCAGTTTCCGATTCTTCTTTTACACCCCGTATATGAGCGTTTTAATTATAATCATTATTTATTGAACCTTCCGGTTTTTGACTGGTTAATGATGGTCGATTGTATTATTAACTCATGCGTATAATGTGTTGGTATTTCTGGGATTTTTTAAGTATTTTAATTGTTAATTTGGTAGAATTGTATGTAAGTAAATACAATTGCAATTAAGCCTCTTGTGTTAATGTTTTTAAAGTTTTATAAAAAAAAAATCATATTGATATGAGCAATGTGTCTTTAAATCAAATTACGTACGAAAGTTTTTACAGTTCCGTAGCTTAATAGTAAAAAAAAAACGGAACCCTTATAGGATCACTTTGTTGTCCGTCTGTCCGTCCGTCCGTCTGTCTGTTCGTCTGTCAAGACCCTTTATCTCAGGAACGAGTGGAGGTATCGAGTTGAAAATTAAACCATATACTCAAGTCCACGGTATCATTATGCCGCAATAAACGTAAATTTCGACACTCTTGAGGAAACCAAAATTCATAGGGTACTTTCCATTGATCTAGAACTATGAAATTTTTTGCTCATATTACAGGCCACACCCGGTATGTTATGTACCTATAAATTTGTACGGAACCCTCGGTGGGCGAGTCCGACTCGCACTTGTCCGGTTTTTTTTTAATTTGTTTATATAAGGTCTTAATTTTTACTATGCACTGTGCAGAAGAAATATTAAAGAAGAACTTAAAAAATAAACTATCTCAAAAATTAACAATCGATGTTTTTTTTTTATTATCACCATAATTTTTGCCCAATATTTACAAAAGCTTCCCAAAAAGGTTTTTACTTTTTTGTTACGATAAGTTACATTATTTTTGTGTGTAGAAAAAATAATAAATTATACCAGCCATATACATATTAATATTGAGATCGCTACTTCAAATCCGGTCTCTATTCATGAAGTTGCCAAAGATAGGTTAATCAGTGGTTTAGCATTCCGTATCTTCCTTAAGAATGATGATTCCGAGCTAAGACCGCAAATTTCACACAGATTGCGAATTGCTTCCCACGTTAGGTGTTAACTTGGCAAACACTTAGGTATCTAGGATAAGAGTGATCTTTAATGTCGTGTAGGATTTGAGAGGTTTGATGAACCCTATACACAGTGGGAATGAGTAACCCGCAAACTTTAACTATGAATCGTAACGACTATTGGGAGTAAAAAGGGTTATATGCTGTAGGTATAGTCGAAAACCGCTTACTTTCTAAGATATTCATTATTTTTAAAATGAAAACTCCCAAGTGTGTAACAAGCCCTACTTTTTTTTTTTTTAATGACATCGCGCTCTTGGCGCATTCAGCCAAACAAGTAAGACTGGGAAACGGAATTATTTAAGATAGGAAAACGGACTATACGGAATTTGGAAAAGGCGAGGAAAAGATTAAGCCCTACCTAATACTTATAAATGTGTAATTGTAAGATACTTTTTTTTTTACTACTTACTTATCTTTTTTTTAATTCGATAACTAAACAGCAACTAACCTTCGCAGCCTTTGATGGTAAGCGATTAGGAGGCCACAAATTTACCTTGTGTTTCCATTTTAACTTTTTTTTTCCTTTTTGATATATTTTCCTCCAGTAAGGATATGTTTACAAGGAGGGGCTGAATATACTGATTTATTTTGTTTCATAAGACTATTAATATAAAATGACAAATTCTACCCATGTTAATATAGGTAACGTTATAAAATTGTGGAAATTAAGGACTACTAGCGCCGTACTACGATGAAAGAACAAGTTTATTAGATTGACACTGATAAAATAGCAATAAAAAGATAGTTTTCAATAAGGGTGCTTCCGCCATCACTCCTCGGGTCACCACGACTGGTGACTGATCTTTTGAAGGAAGTTTCAAGCCGGAAGGTCGAAGGGCCGTCTGCAGGGTGCCCTTTATGCCGCACTAATTCAAAGTAAAGATGAAGGCCCGAAGCGTTCCAGTCGTCTTACGCAAACCATATATCAATCTCATTTTTGCGAGCCCGTAGGGCGAGCTTCAGGTTGCGAGGCCGGAGGCCGAGCACTTCTGCAAGTGCACTACATATATCCGCAGTAAGTCCAACGGAGGCCGAAGGCCAAGCACCACTTTGGGCCAAAGTCACATGGTTATCTCACGCAAACCGTATATATGAGTCTCATTATCGGGACCCCGAAGAATGATCTTCAGGCTGCAAAGCCGAAAGCAAGCTAAAGTCTTGTTTAAGTCTTTTTCGTAGTCAGGTTTTAATTTTTAACTATATTTTCATTTGTAGCGCATTTCTTTTTAGTAACGGTTCCGGAACCCTACATTGAGCATGGTCTGACATGCTCTTGGCCAGTTATTTTATATATCGTCATTTCTTAAAAAAAAAAAAACACGTATCTGACACTGACTAAGTGTATATGACGTTTGTGTGTAACTTTTGACGTTTTTCTCTGCATCGGTTTTAGATACGAGTTTTTCCAAAGTAGTGACGATATACATATAGATAGATATGTAGATAGACGAAATTATCGCTAAACTTGTAAATTGCCGTACATTACTGTTGAGATGGTAAATCACGTTTCCAATGATATACAATTATATATCGCGGACGAATACATATTCATGCATTCCACGACGTATATAGAAGTTCTGTCGCCTAGTTGGACAAGATGACCAGTAGTGCTCACGACTTGAACTGGCGACTGTGACCTTTTGTGAGCAAATGAAGTGAGGTGAGTGAGGTTTATGCTAACTACATTAAAATGGTTTCAATATTATTATTTTACCTAATTTTCCAAATGATATTGTACGAAGATTTAATATAATTGGACAGCGAGTGAAAACATATAGGTCAACCGTGTTTTTAGTGATTTCCGATTTTCCTATACTTTGTACTTTTAGGTATTTAAAAGAAGGTAAACAAAAAACCACGTGACACGGGTGTTTCAGCCAGTGGTTTTGTGCCACAGATACAAAACTTTACTTCGATTGGTTGAACGACCCGAGTCACGTGGTTTTTTGTTTACCATTTTTAAATACCTAAAAGTACAGAGTATAATATCAGGCATTTGACCACCTTATTCTAGTGCTCTGAAGGAAAATGTAAGCCAAATCTGCATCGGCTTGCCCAAGGATATCTTTTACGCCACGCCACTGTAAGGTACCTTTACCCGCGGAATGATACATACAATCGTTATACGTTAACGACTCCACAGAGCGGTTAGCCGTGCAGGGAAAAGTGGAGGGAACCGTATGGCGTGACAGGTCACCTATGCGCTGGACTGACCAAGTGATAGTTGCTGTAGAAAACCGCGTATCCGACTGTGCCAGACTGTCTACCAACAGGGAGACATGCTGGGAGATCGTGCGGAGAGCTGTGTCCGCCTCTACCACCGCTTCAGTGTGACCACGACTGCTCTGCCAAGAGCGAAACGACAGAGAAGAAGAAGAATATGCGTTGAAATATTATCTCCAGTTTCCACCATATTCACTCATACGTGATTTAATCTGCTTCAATTTTAATGCAAAATGAATGAATTTGAGAAGAACCTTAGCGCATATCAACATTGGCGCCAGGTAATTTGTGATTTATAGTTAAAATGTAGGCAACATCAGTGCATTAACAATGTTGTTAAATAGTTGTAGACACGATTAAGAGGCCTTACGACGCATTCCTTCCTAAGGGCCCGTCACTACGAGAGGGCTCGTCCAAATCGACAGACTGAAGTTGAGACCGACACAACATAGTCAGTAGGTTCAATTATATCCGTTTAACTAAGTCCCAACAAAAGCTTTAAGGTACCAGCCCACGAGGAAGATCACCTATGAGATGGACAGAGCAGGTTAAAGCTGCAGTAAAGTCAGCCGGGGTAATTACGTGTATGGGGGCAAATACGCCTTTTAAAAATTCCATTAAATCCGAACTCTTTAAAACTACCGCCAATCTACCTGCCTGTAAAGTACAGCATATACTACAAGCATATTTTATATTATTTAACAATCGGTTACACTCTTCATCAGCTCGCAATAAACTGTTACTCGCCCAATTTCACTCACTTACTCGCGGCGGGACAAGCCTAAGACCTCTTAAATATTTGCTGCACGATTAACCCGACTGCATTAAACATACCTTCCTAATTATAATTTACGGCCCCATTATCTGCCAGATTAATTAGCTGTCAGTTAAACGCGGCATCACTATAGCGCGGCCTCGGTGCGTCTGCGCATCTATGTACGCTTCAGTATATTCAACTATATTAAAGTAGCTTCGCTTTGGAACGTGAATCTAACAAATAGTGAAAAATTACCGGACAAGACTTACACTTAGTGCGAGTCAGACTCACCCACCGAGGGTCCGTGCTTTGTAGACACATATACTTGTGGTGTGTACCAGTGGCGTGGCGTAAAAGATATCCTTGGGCAAGCCGGTGCAGATTCGGCGTACATTTTCCTTAAGAAGAAGGTGGTCAAATGCCTGATGTTAGGCAAGCCGGTAGGAATCGAGTTCTTTGGACGCCACGCCACTGGTGTGTACAATCATTTTATGTTTAAACTTGTGTATTTTTATTGCCGCTATAACAAAAAATAATAAAAATAAAATAGAGTAACTGGAAGGGGGTCCCCATACAAGAAACGTGTTTAATTGGCGTTTTTTGCTTGACTGCGCAGCTACGCTTCAGTACAGTCAACTAAATTAACGTAGCTTCATTTTGGAACGTGAATCTAATAAATAGTGAAAAAAAAACCGGACAAGACTTACACTTAGTGCGAGTCAGACTCACCCATCGAGGGTTCCGTACTTTGTCGACACATATATAAATAATAATAAATAAATAAATAAATATTAGGGGACAATCTTACACAAATCGAACTAGCCCCATAGTAAGCTCAATAAGGCTTGTGTTATGGATACTAGACGACGATATATTTAATAGATACAAATACTTAAATACATAGAAAACATCCATGACTCAGGAACAAATATTCGTGCTCATCACACAAATAAATGCCCTTACCGGGATTCGAACCCAGGACCTCTTGCTTCGTAGGCAGGGTCACTACCAACTAAGCTAAAGCGGTCGTCAGATATTAAAGTACCCTATACATTTTGATTACCTGGGCCATGTTTTATTTTGTTGTAATTTTTTTTAATTCTTCCGATTTTAGTGCAAATTGGTAATTGCATAGTGTTCAGCCTTCTGTGTAAGAAAAACATTTTCCCGATATGTCCTACAAACTTTGTATGAAATCTTTCACTGAGTTACAAAAAAGATATGGGATTTTCGTAACTCATTGGAAGTTTTCATACAAAGTTTGTAGGATATATTGGGAAAATATGTTTTTCTTACACAGAAGGCTGAACACTATGTAATTACCAATTTTCACTTAAATCGGAAGAAATAAAAATATTACAACAAAATAAAAAATGGCCCACCTTAGTAAAGTCCTTGAACAACTCATGGTCACTGGCAAGGTTGATGGCAGACGTCGGAGAGGTCGCAGTCCGCTGAGATGGTCCGACCAGATCCGCTCTTCTCTTGACACTAAGTTGCATCACGCCCTCCATGATGCCAAAGACAGAACTAAGTGGCGCTCTACTGCTGGACGCGTAATTGCTAATAATCACGGCTGCAAATAACAAAAAACACACGAGATAACTACGTAAAGATGAGTGATGTGTGTTGTCACCAAACGCACCTGTGACTCTTTTGGTGTTGCAGGTGTCTATGGGCGACGGTGATTGCTTACCATCAGGCGATCCGTCTGCTCGTTTGCCCCCTATTTCATAAAAAAAAAAAAAAACGAATTTGCCAAGCTATTGGAAACTGGGATTTCAAAATTGTAACAGTTTATTTTATTTATTCTAAGCTCGATTTTTAATTCTCATAACATCTCTCTTGACATGTAGGCAATGCAACTTACCTATACAGGGTGGGAGGGACTATACCGACAAACTTTAACTATAGATTCTAACAACTATTAGGAGAAAAAAAAGTTATGTGATGTATTGTCGAAAAACGCTTATTTTCAGAGATATTAATTATTTTTTAAATGAAAACTCCCAAGTGTGTAACAAGCCCTAATAAATGTGACTAAGATAGGTTTACTAATTTTTTTAAATCCTTTAACTAAACAGCAATTAACCTTCGCAGTATTTGATGGTAAGCGACTACGAGGCTAAAAAATTGACCTTTCGTTTCCATTTTAGCTTTTTTTTTCTTTTTGATAACTTCTCCTCCAGTAAGGACATGTTTATAACGAGGGGCTGAATTTACTGATTTATTTTGTTCCATAAGACTATTAATATAAAATGACAATATTCGACCCATGTTGATATAACATTATTTACTCGTCACACCATCAGGAATTAATGGCTAAAGTATGTCGGTATAGTCCCTCCCACCCTGTATAACGTAATTTTAAATTAAGTAATTAATTTAATAATCTGATCTATAACATCAAAAAAAATATGGTGCCAAGTTGTTGAAATAATAAAACTAGAGCAATCACACCATTCCGTAAGGGATAATTAACATTTAAACGATGTCGTAATTACCACTAATGTTATGTTAGGTATTTAATCATCTCACGTACCATAATAACTCTCAGCTGTACATATTGCGAGCGAAGATAGGATTTGCAGATATTGATGTTAACGTCATTTTTGTGGATAAGAATTTAACGCTAATTCTTGGCCATATTTTTAGGGTTCCGTACCAAACAGTGCCAACGGAACCCTATTACCAAGCCTCCGCTGTCTGTCTGTTTGTCACAGGGCTCTATCTTTCAAATCGTAATAAATAGAGACCTGAAATTTTCACAGCATATGTGTTTCTATTTTCACTATATGATAAAATAATAAAAATAGAATAAAGGGGGTCGCCATACAAAAAACCGGCCAAGTGCGAGTCGGACTTGCATACGAAGGGTTCCGTACCACCGTACAAAAAAACGTCTTAATAAACAACTGGCAAAAGGTCTTAAATGCCGTGTAAATCAATGGCACTTAAGACCTTTTGGTTGAAAAGTTTTTCGGCAATAACTTCAAAACGGTTTATTCGTTACTATTCAAAATAATTTTCGTTGAATGTATTTATTAAGCGTTACCTTCCTGATTTTTTTCATATTTTTTGGATTTACGGTTCAAAAGTTAAAGGGGGGACACAATTTATGCAACTTTCGGAGCGATTATTTCCAAAAGTATTCACTTAATCGAAAAAAAGTACATAAAAGCCTTATAATGTTTTTAAAACAACTATCGAATTATATATACGTCACGTTGAAGTTTGCTGAAAAAAAATTTTTTAGGTTCTGTTAGTGCCCCCCTAGATTTATTTATTTTTATTATTTAACTAGCAAACTTAGTAGCGGCATCTACAAGACATCTATATTCCAAATTTCATCAGTATACGTCTTGTAGTTTTTGAGTAAAATGCCTGTGACATACGGACGGACGGACGGACGGACGGACGGACGGATATGACGAAACTATAAGGGTTCCTTTTTAGCCATTTTGGCTACGGAACCATAAAAACGTGTTTTTCTTGGCGTTTTTTTACTTGCTTTTAGTTGTGATAATAGGTAGATGCTTCATATGGGTATCCCCTTATTTGGTATAAAATCAATCCGTATAAAATCACTTCGTCGAAATTCATTTCGGATAATGATACTACTTTCTCAAAATATGGACTTTTGAGGTTTTTCTGGCTGAAAATCGTTAGTACTTTCGAACCTTATACGTAAATAGAAGTGTCCTAAATTTATTTTCCCATTACGTCACTATTTTGCATTATGTTGTATGAACGTGACGCAGTGGAAGGAAAAAATTCCAAACAAATTTTGGGACAATTTTTTTTACGTATAATGTTCGAAAGTACTAAAGATTCTGAGCCAGAAAAACCTCAAAAGGTCATATTTTGAGAAAGTAGCTACCCCGGGATTTATTTTGGAAAACGCTCAATTATATTATCGCTATAATTTCTTTGATAATTTAGTGCGTTGCCTCACTGATAATCTTAAAGCTATAGGGCACTAATAGTAAGGTATTTAGTGAAGCTAATTGATACAATCAAGCAATCAGATCTCATCATCCAGATAGCAATGTAACAAGACCTCTCGATTTATTAGAAAGTTCCTTATGTAGCCTTTAACTCGATGGCATAAGAGCTATTTTCATGTCATGGGAGAGGTCTAGAGATAGATCATATACTGGTTTTAAACTATTAAAGATACGTTATAAAATTGTACTGTAGGTTATAGCAGTTGTTTGCACCTAGCGTTTAAGACGTTGGATACAAAATGGGTGCATACTTAACTTAACTGGGTTATAGTGTAATGTTTTGATGGGTACGGGGCAAATGTCAAGTGAGGTAGCTTTTGATTGGTCCTTCGACCCGGATAGGCGTCTAATTTGTTAGTTAGTAAAGTAATAATTATTTCCATACTAATAACTAAAAGGACGTGATGGTTTGGGTTGGGATCATAACAACTACACTGTCAAAACGACCAAATCATCATAAGGTCCAGATCTCTAAAGGACCATCTCTTTAGAAAGCCCATATCTCCGAATGACTAGGTAGCAAAACACGACTACTTCTTGAGAAGACCACATCGTTAATAGTCCACATATCACAAAGACCAGGGAGCAAAACGACTAGTTCGTGAAAAGACTATTTCGTTAATAGACAACATTTCAATAAGACGAGGTAGCAAAACGACTTACTGAAATTCTGTCAGTGCAAGTACAGTTTATTGCATATTTTTTATTCATAACATAAAAAAGCAAAAAACAGTAAAATAAAATAGACTTTATTTATTCATTAATATAAACTTACAGGTAAATTAAATTATATCTATATATTCTTAATTTAACGTAAATGGGTAACCGTTATGACCCAAATAATAACTTATATGCAAACAAAACTTAAACTTAACACAAAGTTTTATGTTGGTTTATCATTTAAAAATTTAAATCATATTTTATAGAGGAAATGTTATCTAAAACTCGAATCTGTTAGTTAAAAGTATATTATAAAACTATTAAAAATAATTAAATAGTTAGGTACATTACAATATGTAATGTAATAGGCATGATGTTTAATTCAACAATGCCCAAAATGACCACAATTAAATGAAATAAGAAAATCTAAATACATAAAATGGGCATGATTATACCAACATTTGGCTATCTAGTCGTTTCTCGTCTTATTGAGATGTTGTCTATTAACGAAATAGTCTTTTCACGAACTAGTCGTTTTGCTCCCCGGTCTTTGTGATATGTGGAGTATTAACGATGTGGTCTTCTCAAGAAGGAGTCGTTTTGCTACCTAGTCATTCGGAGATATGGGCTTTCTAAAGAGATGGTCCTTTAGAGATCTGGACCTTATGATGATTTGGTCGTTTTGACAATGTAGTTGTTTTGATCCCAACCCGATGGTTGGGTTATTGGTCAACAAGTGCGAGTTAGACTCGCGTGGAGAGGGTTCCGTAGGTACGTTCAAAACAGTATAAAACAATTATACTTTATTGCACAGACTTCTTATAGCTTTTCCTGTAATCTATAGGTGTAGGACTATTATCAATATTTTTTTTCTAAATTCTAGGTATCATTGGCGTGGCGTAAAAGATATCCTTGGGCAAGTCGGTGCATATTTGGCGTACATTTTCCTTAAGAGCTGTAGAATAAGGTGGTCAAATGCCTAATATTCAACATACATGCCGGTAGGAATCGAGTTCTTTGGACATAACAAGTTTTAATTACAAGTCGATAGAGGATCTCAATAAATCGTTGCTTATCGGCAACAGGGATACGAGATTTGTACGAGGTACGAGGACATTATCAGGCTCGTACGAAAATGTACGAGGTTTTGGGTTAGGAAGATTTTCACACACTAAATTTCGTTACATACGTGTCGTTTTCAGCAAAGGTATGCAACTTTCCATTGCAAAAATTATACAATATTCGTATGGTTGGCACTCCAAAAGCAGCCCCCCCCCCCCCAGGATTTACATGTACGAGGTTTGAAACTCAAAATACGACGATTTTCAAAAAAATTCTAAGGCTGGCAACCCTGACAGGGACCCCATCAAAAATTAAAAGTTTTATTTTGAGTCTCACTAATAATGTTTGAATTTAAAGTTCAATTGTGTCCACCAAATCATAAAGACGCTGAGCCAAAAGCTCGTCCAGACTACTGCGGACCACAGAGCTGGCTCGTTCTTTACTCAACGGATTAGCATAGCGATCCAGAGGGGGAACGCAGCCAGCGTAATGGGGACCCTGCCGCAGGGGCCCGATCTGGGGGAGATGACTTAGTTTTAGTTTATGTTAGGCCAATTGTATAGTTTATTTTTATTTTATTTTTTTATTACTCAGTGTACCTCCACTTCCCTTGTTTATTTAATTAATTCATAAATGATTGTGGTTTATTTTGGATTGGGATGTTATTGTTAATAAACAGCAAAATGTCGACGAAGCTTTCGCTAAACGGCGCCTTGACGTGTTTCGCCACTACGCAACTGGAGCATTGTCTTACTTCAACAATGAGAAACCTTGACATGCTCGCTTGAACTTCCGAAGTGAATAAATATCCCGATAAGTAGTTCATGGTATTTCTCAGCGTTTTTGCGGTTAGGATGTTTGTAAGTAAACACTGCATTTATCTCATTGTAATAAATAAATAAGTGGGTTTCCTGACTATGTGGGTTTTATGGATTATATTAGGTTTATGCCATTTTTGTTTCTTCCTATTCGCGATTCTGCACAAAATAAATTCCACACAACTGAATTTAATTACATGCGTAATGCTTCACAGTCGTTATTTCTGCGCAACCTTGTTTCTTCCTAGTAGCGATTCTGCACAATATGAATTCCACACAACTGAATTTAATCACATGCGTTATACTATACGAAGAAACAACAATGGCATAAACCTAATATAATCCCTTTTTATGAAGTGTCAAAATGCTCAGATAGTTTGAAGTTTCTGTGAAATATGAATGTTATTATCGTTTTTTTTAAGCTAGGTTTTTTACACTATAAATATACAGGGTGTCCCTAAAACCAACTTTTATACGATCAGGGCTGATAGACCAGCTCATAAGAACCTAGATTAAGCAAATTTGACCTCAGTAAAAATCTCTTAGTTTTCGAGATATTGACGTTTTTGTAAAACTCGTGCTAAGTGATACCCTGACTCGGTGTTTTGAGTGTCATTGCTAAAATATTAAGTATTTTACAAATCTGTATTTTGCTATGTGTGGCCAAATGCTATGCTATTGAACGTATTTTCTATTTTTGCTAATTTATTCATGCTGTGGACACAGTACAATAACAAAAAAAAATTATTCGATTTTTTTCAAATTTCACCTCTGACTTTGAACTAGCGTGGTGAAAAAAAAATGTACCGACATAACCAGGCACTCAACGTAAAAAAATTGCGCATTTATTTTAGTTTCTAAAATGGTATAAAATTTACTAAACACTGTAATAACTTTTGAAATAATGATATTTTGTTACAAAATTAACTGTCTGCCGCCTTCATCTCATACGATCCGGTTGAACTAAGTTTGCACCTGGCGTGCTTGACATCACATACAAATTAGGTGCAAACTTCACGTAATCGTCAATATCTCGAAAACTAAGAAATTTTTATGAGGTCGATTTTACTCAGTCTCGTTTTGTATGAGCTGGTTTATCAGCCCTGTTCGCCATTTTGTAAAAGTCGCGAATTTTGATAGCCTGGATCAGTCTTTCGAATGTTATGACTTCAAATTTCAATATTTTCTTAATCTGCTTTTTGTTAAACATTACTTAATAATTATGCTATCATACCTTTTCTGTTCGAAATTCAAATTCTGGTACGAAATTTAACCAATGGAATATTGTAGTATAACCTCCTTTTGAATTAAAATGCTATTATTTTAAAAACTACGGTGTCTAGTGTGTAAAATCTTACTATTTTAAACTACATTATATTTTTTTTATTTTAGCATGGTAAATTTGTTTTAAGTATTACGCGATTTAAATCCGAGGTCATATTTTGAATCACGTAAAATCTAATTTATTTTGATAAGGTATGATAGCATAATTATTAACTAATGTTTAAAACAAAAAGCAGATTAAGAAAATACTGAAATTTGAAGTCATGACTTTCGAAAGACTGATCCAGGCTATCAAAATTCGCGACTTTTACAAAATGGCGAACAGGGCTGATAAACCAGCTCATAAAAAACGAGACTGAGTAAAATTGACCTCATAAAAATTTCTTAGTTTTCGAGATATTGACGATTACGTGAAGTTTGCACCTAATTTGTATGTGATGTCAAGCACGCCAGGTGCAAACTTAGTTCAACCGGATCGTATGAGATGAAGGCGGCAGACAGTTAATTTTGTAACAAAATATCATTATTTCAAAAATTATTACAGTGTTTAGTAAATTTTATACCATTTTAGAAACTACAATAAATGCGCAATTTTTTTACGTTGAGTGCCTGGTTATGTTGGTACATATTTTTTTTTCACCACGCTAGTTCGAAGTCAGAGGTGATTTTTGAAAAAAATCGAATAATTTTTTTTTGTTATTGTACTGTGTCCACAGCATGAATAAATTAGCAAAAATAGAAAATACGTTCAATAGCATAGTTATTTGGCCACACATAGCAAAATACAGATTTGTAAAATACTTGATATTTTAGCAATGACACTCAAAACACCGAGTCAGGGTATCACTTAGCACGAGTTTTACAAAAACGTCAATATCTCGAAAACTAAGAGATTTTTACTGAGGTCAAATTTGCTTAATCTAGGTTCTTATGAGCTGGTCTATCAGCCCTGATCGTATAAAAGTTGGTTTTAGGGACACCCTGTATAAAAAGTAAAATACAACGACCACATACAAAATACAGGGTGAATTTTAAATCGTGAATCGTAACCACGTTTACCGGTAAAGCTACTTAAGACTAATACAGAGCACTAGTGTTAATTACAATTAAAGACCCGCTTAATTAATTATTAACAAAACGGTGGAGGCGTTTATTACCATTAATCGTAATAAAACTGAATTATTTTATGAGTAAATACGATTTTTAAATACCTACTTATGTTGACAATGTCGACGATGTTGACATTTATTGACAATACGTGCCAAAATTCTATCCAGCCAACTTCAATATTGGGAGGATGGATATCTAATGTTGAAATTTTCATGACAAGTACGAAACATGAATGTAAGGTGACAATTAAGGTTCTTTAAAAAAAAAAAAATTGTAAGTTATTGAGACAGCCGCAACAGCCTCCCGGCCGTTATGGCTGATAGGTTGGACAGCCAGCTCCTCTTGCACTGGACCAAGGTTCATGCAATACTTGCCTCTTATACTTAAACTTCTAATATCACTCGTTAACATAAGTTTGTAAGAATATGTACTAGAAATAATGTAACTAACACTAGGGTAAGGGTAAATGTGACTAACAACTATGGACTGTAGTCTGAAATAAACGATTTTTATTTTTATTTTATTTATTTATTTATTGTTAACTATGTATAGACTTAAAAAAAAATAACGGTTCACGATTTAAAATTCACCCTGTATAAACACATTATAAAAAAGCTGACTAAGGGTGTCGCCGGCAGCGGGGTAGGGCCCAGGCTACCGGTGGTGTCGGGCTGCAAAGAGAGGAACCTCCAGACAATGCGCGCCGTGTCCAGATTCCAGAAGTACCGCCTTTGTTTCAGCTCAATCCATCCAGATGTTACCCCGTTATTGAGTAACAAACATCCAGACATCTTCACAAACTTTCACATTTATAATATTAGTGTGATGTGATTTAATTGTAATACCTTCAGGATTACGTGCTTAAAGTTTATCGGGTTACTAGGGCCCAGGATGTGTAATTACAGCTTCCCAGTTTCATGAGCAAATTCACGTTTCTACTGCTATAATTCATTCTGCGGACAACACAAAGCTTATTGCAAACATTTAACATTTCAGACCACCCACCGAATACGACACAGATATTAGAAAACGTGCACGGAAAGTGAGAATCAAACCTTGAACCAAGTTTAAAGCAAGCAGTGCAGTAATTACTAAGCTACCATATAATTTTACCGAAGAGCAACCGATTTGATTTTGAACCGTTAAATATTTTACAACCATGTCGTAATAACATTACAAGAACGTCCAAAAATATGTTATTTTGAAACATATGTCTGTGGAATATGATTCAAAATCCAATACTTTTTAGACTTGGTCATATAAAAAAAACTTGATATAACATTTAAGTGTGATAGGGTTGCATTGCATGACTTGGTGAATATCGAAGGTTAGTAAAAAATGTTTTATAAAAGGTCAGGGATGCTATTATTATCTATAAGTTTATTTTTTTAATTATTTTAACCGAGAAGGGCCTGGACATTATTGCTAATATGTCGTGTTATTATGTCGTTATTTTTGATGATAATGACAGAGGAATATTTAGATAAGTTACGAATAAAAAATCTCATCATCTTCGTATTGGCTGACCTGATCATCACAGCCAATGCACGGAAATGAACGATCATAAAAAATATTATTATTATTTAAATTGGTCCATGCGTTAAATACGATAGACCCACGTTAATACTATAGAAAAAAGTAAAACTATAGATGGGCCAATTGCAGATTTTTTTTATCTTTTACTTTTTTTATTTAATCATGGTGTGTCTTATACCATTTTACTCAAAATTACGAGCACTTTTCATTTATGAAATAAAAAAAGTAGTGCAAGTCCCAACTTTTCCGTACAAATTTTGAATTTCTCAGTTTCGTTACGCTCAAACTCAGGAGAACATCGTACTGAGATTTTATTTTTTCTCAGTTTCGTTACGATTTTCCCCTTTTTTATCAAGTTGCGCGATGCGCGAGGAGAGGATTGAAAACTTCATACAAATTTCAATTCAATCCTTGTCTCGTCTCGCTCTGCCGGTGGAAAACCACCTTCGGGCCAATATTCAGCGTTTTTACGGCGTTTTATTTTCGTCATTATTGTCTCAGTAAATATTGTTCAAAAAAACAATGCCTAGAGTTAACTTTTTAAAAAACCGAAAAACAGTCCCGAGGTTAAGTCTAGTTTTATCAATATTGTCACGATTTGTCCTTTCGTTATAGTAAATAATCGTCGGACAATAATGATTGTCAAACCGCGCGGTCAAAACGCTCGGAGAATTGCCCCTTCGTACTTTTCAATACAAAGAATATACGGTGTAGTGGGCAGAAACCTTAAACCGTAGGTTTAGGCAAGGACCTTAAAATAAATAGCCGTACGCAGGCTCTCCAACAGAGAACTGAAGCCATTTCAAATGCGCCGGCTGCTTGTACTTACGAGCCGCACGCACACATCAACTAGTTTTTTCCTATTGCGAGCAGCACACACAGATAGGTAGCCGGCCGATTAGACATGCTTCATTTCTTTGTTAGTGATGCTTCGTCCGTATTTATTTGAAGGTCCTTGGGTTTAGGTTAGTATTAAACATGCGTAGCGCAGTTCATTCGGTTTCCCGTAATTACACACAACCGGGCTCGAACCCCGGACGCCGGGTTATCGGGCGTCCGTCGCGGCTGTCACGCCGTGATTATAGCAAGTGACCTTTATCGATGCATCGGACCACAGCCTGAGTCATACAGACGGACTAAATGCCAGACAAGATCTGTGTGGGATATGCATCGACTGCACAGTTTCTAGAGTCTGTGCGAAAAGAGAATAGGCGTGGCAAAAAACGGAACTAACCTAACCAGTATGGTAATTCTTTTTTCTCAAACATGGCATGAAATATTGAAATTACGGGCCTAAAAATCCTCGTTTCCGGTGCGGCTTGACACTTGGCACGTAATGGAATTTCATAGGCCTAGGCCGGCAATGTATTTTTTTTTAATTTCCATTCCACATTTATTTGGGCCACAGCATCACGGCATTCAACCATTAAAAAAACAAAAAACGATGTTTGCTATATTTTGCAGTTTTATTTATTTCAAATTGACAAGAACATAACAAATAACTCATTATAAACAATTTTAAAATGCAATTTTAACTACACGAATACACATTTAAAATATTTCATCTAAATATTCGCGGTAAAAAAGTGAACTGAAACAGCTTTTGCATTGTCTATGGATATAATATGTCACTAATGTCACTTTCTGACAAAATTTTTGTGTTATAAAATATTAAGTAAAATTATTTATTTCATTGCACATTTGAGAAAAGCACTATACATACCTCGGCGGGAAATGGGGTTGCCAGCCTCGTAACTATCTGGCCTCGCTTCGCTCGGCCAGCTATATGTACTCGGCCGGCAACCCCTCGCTTCCCGGCCTCTGCAGTAATGCACTATTTTGCAAATACGGTAGAAAAGCATTACAGGCATTACAGCGCCCCCAAATCTAAATCCTATTCTCTTTCCGCACCGCACTACACAAGTTCATCGAAATATAATGTATGGAACAATAAGATAAGTTCGCCTTTGTACATAACCATTGTTCTTTTTACTGTTTCTGTATGATTTTATGTGCAATAAAGTGTTTACATACATACATACATAACGTCTAATAAAATTAAGGTTGAAAGCTGCCCCGCAACGCCCACTTTTTAAAATCAATACGTCTGATGTATCGTGGGATTAATAATCAACTTAATTTTTACTGTGTGAGTCTAAAATAATTTTTGAGAAATATTAGTATTAAGTTTGAGAAGTCTTCATTTTTGGATAGTTTGCATATCGCTTAAAAGACAAAAATCTATGATTTCTACTAACTTGAGAATTTCATTCGCCGCGCTGCAGGTTTTTCTTCAGTACTAAGTGCTAGCTCCGCCCCGTTAGTAGGGGAGACCGGGTATGGTTGTCTCGCGGGTTGGTTGTCACAGCGGCCATAAAATAATACTAAACGAAGGAATAAGTGCATCGATTGGTGAAGTACGGAAGGATGTACAGCTCTTGCGATCTTTTAGCACCGATCGATGTACTTAATGTTTCGTTTAGTATTATTTTATGGCCGTTGTGACAACCAACCCGCGAGACAACCATACCCGGTCTCCCCTACTAGCTCTGCCCCGTTAGTACTTATTCCGTGGGGCCGATTTTGAGCTTCATACTTATTATATTTCGATGAATTAGGTTGATTGGAAACGTATAAAATTATTCAAAAACGGGATTCAATTATTTCACAACCCTGGAGTATTTTAGGAAATATGACGGTATTTCACTGACCCGACATTTTTGACCGCGAGTGTATTATAGGCACACATATAGCGAGTATTATTGTCCATAGTCAGTCGTGCATTTTTTATCGAAATACGTACGATCATTGGAAGTCGGTTATTTTAATTTTATGGTTATCTAACCTACTAAGGACCTTAAAATAAATAGCCGGACGTAGCATCGCTAACAAAGAACTGAAGCACCTCTAGTCCGCCGGTTTCTTCAACGCTGGTTGGTCAGGTCAATGTGCGCGTGCAGTAGGAAAAAAACTTGTTGATCTGTACGTGCGGCTCAAAGCAGCCGGCGCACTAGAAATGCTTCAGTTATCTGTTGGCGAGGCTCCGTCCAGCTATTTATTTTAAGGTCCTTGCAACCAACCGTTTTAGTCTGCAAGGAGCCGATCTAGGGTCAAGCTAGCCGATTTATCGTCACTGCCCGATTGGATCCGTCGCTAGCTATAATACTAGGAAGGAATAACCATGAGGTGTAATTGGTTTTAGATCAATCACTATGCCATGCTAACGAGTTGGAGATAAATCGATCCAAGATCCTTGGATTTAGGTCATACAGTTGTAGTACGAGATAAGTGTTCGCATTTTTCGTCATAAAAGGCTTTTTGTCGACATACGATTCAAAGTCAAATAGTTTAATTGCACATTATATTGTATTTTTTTATTTAATATGTGGTAAACGAGCAGACGAACTGCCTCATGAAAAAAAAAGACCGTGATGCCTGCTTGTTTTTAGTATGCAAGACGTTGTATAATAAATATACTTACACTTTTTACCGAGTTCAAAAAATACGATTTTATCAATTCGACCCGTATGTTCGTAATATTGTCAGAATTGCACAGTTTTGAGATATGTTACTCAAATTTATCCATAATACCAGCTTCTAAACGTGTGTGCCAAATTTCGTAAGTGTATGTATGTTTGTTCGCGCATATCTTAAAAACGGTGTACCCTTGTTTTGCCGACAAACTTTTCATCGAATATTATTTCATCGACAACGATTCATCGAAACTTTAGTACTAGTAATATTGTTTGGCGTTTTTTTGTTTCATTTACTATTCATTTCAATTTTTCTTACTGCGTAGAAATACTATTCAACGAATATTACTTGATCGCTGATTTGTTTCAAATTGTTTTAATTGGCACAATTACTAAACATTGCAATTCATTTATTCGACGTATTACTTTAATACATTTTTATATGTCGTACTATATATTGTCACATTTTTCTGTTGTAAGAATTTTCAATAGTACATTACATAACTAGGGTGGTAATACAAAGAAAGGCCGAGATCACAGAAGTTTGCGGCCCGAGCTGAAAGCGAGGGTCGTAAATAATGATTTATATAATGATTGATATAATGATTTATGTATACAATATTAGCCTGCAAAAGTCCGAATCTAGGGCTCTCGCTGGTTAGGACGCGTGCCGACACTGCGCGCCCTAGAGTGTTTTTATAGAGCCGGAGGCGCGGAGGGAGGGCAGCCCTCGCCCGCCATGACGAAGCGCGGGAACGAGTGAGGCGAGCGGCTGAGGCTGGTCGCCGAAGGCGACCAACAAGCCGAAGCTGCGGAGCCGAGCGAAGTGACCGTGCGTCGTCATGCAAGGGCGGAAGGGCTGCTGTTCCCGCAGCGCCGGAGATACGGAAAGTCACTATTATTTTTTTTAGCGAATTCTATACGATAAAACAATAATAAATAGGTGTTATAATGACACCATTCCCATAACCATTCGACCAGATAGGTAAACAATTTTTAATATCTAAAACTACCCACATACTACAACCGCGCAGAGTGAACCGATTGACGTGGCTGCGTTTAGTTTCGATAACGAAATATAATATTACAAATTTAAATAATTTTCAGCGGAATAAATTTTATTGCATGCAAAGCAAAATGAAACAAAAATACCCGTAAAGAAAAAACATGATATAAAATATATACAAAATCCAACCATTCGACCAGATAAACAATTTGATATCTAAAACTACCCACACACTATAACCGTGCAGAGTGAACCGATTGACGTGACTGCGTTTAGTTTCGATAACGAAATATTGGTGTCCCCTTGTTTCGCCGACAAACGTTTCATCGAATTTTCATTTTGTCGACAACTTTGTTCTCCGAAACCGTTAACTTTTCAGGATTTTTTAAAGAGTCATCATGTAGATTAGGTTAGGTTTGTTTTATATTAATTTATAGAAAAATATGGTTTCAGAGAAAATTAACTTTCGATGAAATGATATTTCGATGAAATGATATGTCGATGAAATGTTTGTCGACAATTCAAGGGTAAACCCGAAATGATTACAAATTTAAATAATTACATGCGGAATAAATTTTATTACATTCAAAGCAACATGAAATAAAAGTACCCGTAAAGAAAAAACATGATATAAAATGTATACGAAATAACACAAGTACCAATTAAAAAACACTGATTTAAATGAACTAGTAATGATTCATCGACGCAATGACTTGTCGATGAAATGAAAATCCTTGGAACGTTGCCTTTGAAATAATATTCGATTAAATGTCTGTCGGCAATTCAAGGGTAAACCCTTAAAAACTGTAAGTCGGATTGCAAAACTGTGGACTAGGTACCTATAGTCTAACATAGGGAACTGCGCAAGTTACTTTTACGGCACGCTACGCGTACAGAAAAAGCCGCTTTCTGGCCAAGTGTCGACATTAAATGATGCACACAACACGGGAGGTACCTAATAAAGAAAACTCTCGATCGCATATTTACGTCCTTTGCTTACAGCTCTTTATTTTACCACCCTAGTTGTGTAATGTACTAAAAACATGTCTTCGATACACATGCGAAAGTGTCATTTCCGCTCGTCCGGAGTTTTGTCTCATCAGATATGACCAGGCATCGGAAATTTGGATGCTTACCTCGTAACTTTGTATGGGTCCGATATAACGTTACGAGGTTTGCGAATTAGGCCGACGTTTTAAGGCCGAGCCACACCGGCTGCGTGTGCACGCACTGTACGCTGCAGCTCCTGGACTTTGAGCGTGACTAGCCGCCATTTTGAAAAACATTCATAGTATACAACGCGTACGCCACGCGCACGTAGACGTGTACGCAGTCGGTGTGGCTCGGCCTTTATACCTAAACTTTGCGGTCAGCGTCAATGTTGACTTGTATGGAGGCGGACACAATTTAATATATTATGAAATTTCCCTAGATTTCTAAATTAAATTATTATGCGGACATAAACACAATACTACCTATTTAAGTATTTAAATGAACTATTTGCAGTTATTTTTCATGTAATCCATTTTTGAAGTCGGTTAGAAATAGCCATAAGCTAAACATTCGCGAGATACTACATTACTATGACATTTTGTATAATTACGGAGTCTGGGAACTTA
This sequence comes from Eudemis profundana, assembly GCA_947034925.1. Lineage (NCBI taxonomy): Eukaryota > Metazoa > Arthropoda > Insecta > Lepidoptera > Tortricidae > Eudemis > Eudemis profundana. Next base: position 15,581,862 of record OX344816.1, on the reverse strand, counting down.
CATTATTAAAATCAAATCTTTAAGAAGCCGATTCCATATTTGCTTAACTTTTTCCAGAATTTTGCCAACTTTAGGTATAAAAGCATCCGAATTTCCGATGCCTGGATATGACATACAAATCGCAATACTTAATTAATACCAATTTTTAAAAAATCAAACATCTGACTCAAATCTAAACTACACTGGAAAGCGAATACTTATCTTGTAAAGGCCAATCGAACAGAACACCTTCCTTGGTTTGATAACCAAAAATCCATCAAAAAGTTTATTCAATTGAAAGGATCTTCAAAATATTATTGGCGTGTAATTTATAACTGACTGTAAATTTCACGCAATAAACAGGCGATAAATTTAAATGTGAGATGACGTAACTGTATCAGTCATAGGTTAGCGTTAACAATGCGTTAAAATAAAATAGGCTGTAAGGGGCCTTGTGTAGGTATTGTAGGATTCTCATTACAGGTCGGGCCGGAGCGCATTTTGAAATTGGTTAAGGTGGTTTCGCTCCATACAAAAAAACCGGTCAAGTGCGAGTTGGACTCGCGCACCGAGGGTTCCGTACAAACTCGAAAGTAGACACGTGAATAGTTCAAGAAAAACTGTATGGCGGTTAGCTTAGTAGAGCAAATAAGTATGTGTTACGATAATATTGTCTTCGGTTTCCGCGATTATCACTCATAGTAATAAAACTACTTAAACGGATTAAATCGCGTATATTACTACATTTAAAGTCCCGACGTTTCGTAACCCTTTTCAGCGTTCGTGGTCGCGGGTAGACTGAGAAAATCATAAATTTCCTCTGTCAAAATTACTGTTGTGCAAACCTACCCACTTTAAAAATACAAATTCAATATTAGTGTTGCCAGATGGGCCTAATGTGTAAAGATGTTCACACACATGCCATTATTACTATGTGTTACGATTTTTGAAAATTTCTAAACAACGATGCAATTTAGGAACACCGTTATATTTTTCCTGTAATATTTAGGATGATATTAATAATTGGTAATTATTACAGATTTTTCTGTTTAGTAACTTCGAATGGGAATGGTATTTTTTTGAAAGTTTTTTGAACGTTGTAAAAAATAAGAATGGCTTTGGAATCTACAAACTAAGCCCTTTCATTTGATATCTCACTCGATATAATAGCTCTACTTTTGTTTTTCCACATTCCATTTTGGGCCCCTTTAAAAAAAAGTAAAAAATGTAGTATAAGATTTTTTTTCTATCCAATAGGCTCGAGTTTGCGATTTTTAACACTATTACAAATTTCAAGTCGATAGCATCAGTAGATCCTGAGATATCTTACTGTGACAGACGGACAGAAAGACAGACAGAGTCGCACCATCAGGGTTCCTTTTTTACCATTTTGGTACGGAACCCTAAAACCTTGATATTAACCCGTGAATGTGCACACATTCACGGGTTAATATCAAGGTTTTCTAAAAAACTAATTCTACGATATTTCTTAATTGATATTCTGACTTCGGCAAAGTCATGAAATACGCGTACATAAGTGATGAGTGTATCATACGTGTAAGGCTTCTTAAATAGACACTCTCGTGCGTACTTGACCTATGGCCTGAACTTGTAAAAATGCCACTCCTCTAATCTAGAGACCCAGATATGTCATCTAATAGTTACATCAAGAGCATTTATGGAATAAATAGATTACACACTCTAACTAGAATTAACTACATTTATCGTGTAGAAAAAAAAAATATATTAATTATCTTACTCATTCAATGGACAATGACGGACGTTTGGGAGGCGTGCGCGGGCCCGAAGCCAACGCTTAGAGGCCCTTTCGATTTAATGAAAGATGAAGTGTAGGTACACCCAGCGGATGCTATCTCTGTCCGTGGACGCGTTCAGAAACCTTCCCCGCAAAATGCAAGGATTTTTGTGACTTGATGGGATCTTAATCTACTGGACTATGGTGGTGGAAATATGTACAGAAAACTGGGCTATTGATTGAGACATGACGGCGTCTGTCAGGATAAAGTGTCTCATGGCTACTATGGCACTGACAGACGGAGACTTATAAATTAAAATTATTACTGACACTAGCAAATTCACAGAGAAAAATTATGTTTTTCTCAAGGACCTTTTTTTTTGTTTTTTTTTTTTTATTTATGTGTGATAGACAAGCATTTGACTCCGATCGCACCTGATGTTAAGTGACGATGAAGCCTAAGATGTAGTATGCTTGTCTAGAAGATCTTGTCTTAAAATAGATAGCCGGACGGAGCATCGCTAACAAAGAACTGAAGCATCAATAGTCCGCCGGCTAACTTAACGCTGGTTGGTCAGGTCAATGTGTGCGCGCTGCGGGTAGTAGGAAAAAACTAGTTGATGTGTGCGTGCGATCTCGTAAGTACAAACAGCCGGCTAACTAAAAATACTTCAGTTCTCTGTTGGCGACGCTCCGTCCGGCTATTTATTTTAAGGTCCTTGGTTTTTCTGTCTACCCGCGACCACGAACGCTAAAAATTGATACGAAACGTTGGGACGTAAAAATAAATTAATATATGTACATGATTTAATCTGTTAAAGTTGTTTTATTATAATAAATACAAAGATATTCATATATATTATAAAGAGGATATCATAAATCATTATAAACTGTTTTAGGGTATACAATAATATTACAAGCCATAATTAAACATTATGCCACACCTGGCCATAAAGTGGCTTTTACCGCACGCTACGCGTACGGAAAAAGCTTTCGCGCTTTCTGGCTAAGTGTAGACATAAAACTATGTACGTGTCGCAGCCAACTGGTTTAATTAGCCATTTGGTTAACTGCCTAGCATTTTCACTAAATTATGACCCGCCAGCAGGTCGACGAAGCCCCGCTGTGCGGGGCTTCTATTTCTGCTCTGAGGGACACAAGCTGACTAACAAACCTAATCTAAAATAAGGAGGGTGTTTAATGAAAAGGCTAGGCAGCTAACCAAATAGCTAATTAAGCTAGTTGGCGGCCACATACACAACATGGCAGGTAATAAAGAAAGCCCTCGATGCATATACAGGATGAAAAAAATCTATGGGCCTTGGAGGGGAACTACCTTAAATCCTTTAGTTAGCTCATTTTACTGAAAGGAAACATTTCTTTATTCTTAAAATGAAACAAAACTGCATTGAATTTTTTTTTAATTATCATGGCCTTTGTATTGGAATTGGTGGTAAAATGAAATTAATGATTTCACGATCTTTTTTACTTGCAAGACTGAATGTTTATTAGAGAGATTTTATCCTGAGCAATAGTCTTATCGATTAGTAGGGTAAAATAGTGACAACTTATTTTTTTAATTTTTAGCTGGCTCGATTCCCGGGTGAGAGCAAATTTTAGAAAATATTTTAATGGAGTTTTATGTCTTTTTAAAAATAAAAGATTGTTTCCTTTCAGTAGAATGACCTGACTAAAGGATTTAAGGTAGTTCCCCTTCAGGGCCCATAGATTTTTTCCATCCTGTATATTCCCTCGCTTGCAGCTCGGGCAAACATCTGCGATATTGGCTTTTCTTTATTTTACCACCTTAATCGGGTAATGTACTACATCGTAACAGTTTTTAAATGTTATTTTCCATTAGTTACAATTCGATTTCAATAATTTTACTTTATAGACTCATTCATTTACTAATGACTAATGTTTCAGTTTTTATAGCCTGCTGCATATGCATCGGTAACTGCGTAATGCTTTGTAATATTTTATTTTGCAGTTAGATGGACAGTTGTTTACTAGTTCCGGATACATAGCTCCAGATTTAGCAGACTTGGCAGACATATAGCCAGACAGCACTACGTTGGCTAGGAACAGCAGGGATTCTTCCTGATCGATCAGCTCGCTCGAGTCGGCCCGAGCTGGCGATGGTATGAAAAGACCCACGCTGAGAATTACGACGATCAGCATTTTGAACCTGGAATAAGTTTCAGAATCAGATTCAGATGATTTAGATTTAGATTTCTTTATTTGATAATATAAATTAGCCTACAGTCAATTTACACGTTTTATAATCATGATCGTCAAACAAATAAATGAAGAAATTGAGTAAAGTAATTAATATAATCAATTAAAATCAATGTCGACAAAAATAAAATTAACTACATGCATACATATAATAAGGTGTCATCAACGGATATCCAGGCGTGGGGAGCGACTTCATCCTTTTGTCAAAGTATAAAGACAACCAAGTAGGGTGACGGCACCCGGAATGGACATTTTTTTACCGTAAAACCCACATTTTAAGTAACTGACACAACATTTTTAAACTATCAGCGCTATGTTCAGATAACTGATGGTCATAACTGGTAAAGTCCATGAATAGTCGACTATAAGCCATTAAATGCTTGCTGTCCATTACTGGGTACTACTGTGCTAAACGTGTCCATGATTGGTGCCATCACCCTAGTAGGTACGACTTCGGCCGTTTAGGAGCGCGCAACACGTATTTACACAGACGCACGACGCGCGTCTGTGTGAGTGAACGCCATACTGTGGCATGCTCGCGCATGCTCAAATCCTTGCCTGTGGTGCGTCCGTACACGGCGCGCACACATGCGCGCTCCCGATGTACCTTTTGTAGGGAGAAAAGCTACTGTATACCATCAATATTCCAATTATTTGCATGAAGCGATTTGCTTCGACGTTTTTAATGCGTACTGCCAAGGAATGGAACTTGCTTATTCAAGATACGAGTAAATAGGCATCTACTGAACTGGCGAGCTTCATCTTCGGCGTCGTAGTCACTTACATTATAGATAATGTAAACTCAGTTTTCTGCGGTCCAGTGTTTGCTGGTATAAGTCGACAAGTCCTGGATTGAAATTAGTAGTACCAGGTCGAAAGTTCCTTGGTAATAACCCCGAAAAATGCACACGTTAAATGTACATGACCAAAATACGCAAAATGTCAAACAAGCAAAGTATTCTTCAGAAATATGTCTGCGACTCATTCATTCTCCATACATTTAGTATGAAAAAGGGCCAGATGAATAAGGTGACCGCAGACATATTTCTGAAGAAATGCCCCAGAATGTACACACGCAAAATGTACATATTTTCTTCTATAATTTTCTAGTTACAACATTATTTAATACCATATAGGTACCTAATACAACAATTTAAATAGTATTAAACTAGAACTCACCTGTCAGTGGTGTTACTCACCAGTTGATTTTAAAAATAATGTATTCAAGTGATAAACAATCAAGCACCCGATTTCTAAAGCTGTCAACTACAAAATGAGGTAATTTTAATGACCAAAGTTATCGTGTAAACGCAATTCAGGTACACTTAATTATCAAAAATGTGAGTTATCCTTATAACACTTATCTTTAAACCACGTTCCTGTTATTTTCCTGGATTATGTAGTTTTGGTATTTGTGGTGATTGTATTTCAATTATTTTACATTTAATCGACTCCTAAAAAGGAAAGAGGGTATTTTTCCATACAAACTCTCTCAACTGTCTTTTCCTTAATTTTTAGGGTACCAAAATGGTAAAAGAGGAACCCTTATGGTGCAAATTTCAAGTTGTGCTATTGTATCAAGTGGGATATCTAACGATAGGGCTTAATTTGTAGATTCCACAATTTTTTTTCCAATCATGTTCTTATTGATTTAGGACGATAAATGTTCAAAAACATACCATTCCCCCTTATATTATCTTCGAAGTTACTGTACAGAAAAATCAGTAATAATTAACAATTACCTATCAATATCATTTTAAATATGATGGAAAAATATAACAGTTTTCCAAACTTGCACAGTTTTTTATAAATTTGCAAAAATTTGTACTTAACACAAAGATTTTTGCTCCTACTGAACTAACCGCCTAGTTTTTCTTGAACTATTCGCGTATCTACGAGTTTGTACGGAACCTACAGTGCTCTGCGCGTTCAGTATAACAACGCCTTCAGGGGGTTGTTGGGGCTGCCCTGGCGCTGCAGTGCGTCGGGGATGTTTGCAGAGCGGAGAACTGACGGTTTCCAAGACGTGATGCGCAAGCGGGTGGCATCCCTGAGTGAGCGCATACGGGGCAGCCCCAACGCGCTTCTGAGGGTGGTAGCTGAGAGGATGGACAGCCCTACCTTTCACTGGATGTCTGTGCACGTCATGTCTAATTATAATTATACTTTCCACTAACAAACTTAGAATAAGTTTTACTAACACAGTATGGATCAATTTCCGTTTTCATTTCATTTAATCCGTTTAAGTGGTTTTATTATAATAAGGAAAAAATTGCGACGGTATCATGTATATTTATTTTCCAAATACAAATTCTGCAATAACGCTTAAGGAGTAAGTACATTATAATAATACTTTCTTTGAAAGTAAGTACAGTAAACGAACAAATACAAACAAAATAAAATTTAAATTTCCTAAAACGAAATAAGCCTAAAAACTAAATTAAACTACCTAAATTAAAATACCTAAAATACAATAAAAATATTATAACAAGAATACCCCTTCAAGCAGCTCCGCCTGCGGCATGGTGCCCATTACGCTGGCAGCATTACCTCTCTGAATAGCCAGGGCAATTCTTTGCGAGAGGTATGCGCTAGCTCTGGGATCTCCCGAGGCATGTACCAGCCGCGGCGACAGGGCCCTCATGAAAGTTTTCATATCGGCTGACCAGGGTCCCAAAGTCTCCACCGCAAGCGCCTCGTAATCCTTTAGTAAGGCGGAATATTTGTTATAATTTATAATTATATTATTTACCGAATGTTTTCAGGATATTTTTGTGACAATGTCGAGCACTCGAACTTTAACTTAGATAGCCAAACTTTGGGAGAAAGAATGAGGTAAGGTCGTTGTTAGACCGTCTAACTATAAGTAGGTAAGTAAAATTCCAACGCCGAATTTGGCAGTTCGTGACAGATGCAACCTTGCATGTGAATCTGTCGGTTATTATATCCATTGTGGGCGAAGATTGCATCAAGTGGCGGATGCGCGAACAATTACTTGTTAATGAAATATTTTGTTTAAACTATGCGGATACTTCTTTAGATTATGTAGAGTTGTGTGAATGACTTCAGTTTCCGTACAATTTTTCATCCTGTATAGTGTGTAAGTAAATCGAATACAGAATCTTTAGGCTGCTAATGGTGAGACTCTGTCTGTCCGTCTGTCACAGCCAGATATCTCAGGAACTACTGCTGCTATCGATTTGTAATTTGGAATAGTTTTAAAAGTCGCTTATGCTTAGCTATGCTAGCTTATAATTGAACGTAAAAAATCTACCTTTTTACTTTTTTTAAAGGGGGTCGAAATGGGAGGTCAAAAATTTTAAGTTGGGCTATTATTATTATATCAAGAGAAGTAGATTTCAAATCTATTTTAAGTTTTTTTCTTAATCATACACTTTTTGAATTAGGACGACAATCGTTAAAAAGCACCAGCCCCTTCCCCATAAAAGTTATTTAATTAATTAAATGAATATTATCCTTAATATTACAGGAAAAATATAACGGTTTTCCTAACATGCACAGATTTTTAGAAATTTGCAAAAATCATAACGCATAATTATTTGCTCTTACTAAACTAATCGCCATACAGTTTTTCTTGAACTATTCACGTATCTGCTTACAAGTTTGTATGTAACCCTCGGTGCGCGAGTCCGACTCGCACTTGACCGGTTTTTTTATTGATTGCTGGGTCATCGAACTTCTTGTAGACCAATTATAAAACTAGGTAGGTACTAGAGGAAATAAACATTCATGATCGATCAGACGACAAGGATGTTTCTTAAATTAACCGACTTCAAAAAAGAGGTTTTCAGTTTTACAAAAAAAAAAATATTTTCTTAAAAGGTCAGCTACAGAATTCACGGGATCTTAAAGAATTCGAGGGAACATTTCAAATATTACCTACAGGCACAATCATAGTGTTACTCCTGAATTTGTTAATCAAATAGAAGTTTGATGTCCGTTTTAAATGTTTTTTTATGTATTGATTATTTTTTGTTGGATCGATTAATAATCGCGTTGCAGGCAATTACTGATTTTTAATTAAAATGTTAAGTATATACGTGAGGCCGTGTTTTTTAAAGATTAGTTTGTTGGTAATTAGTAGATCATGATTTATATATAATTTGCATATCAATCTTAACATCAGTGTAATCATTCAATTCGAATTATATTGGTAGTTGCCCGTGACTTTTAATGATATTCCTTCTTACAAACTTGTTTAGTATAATAATCATTAAGTACTTTAACAGGGCTTCGGCTGAAAATGTACAACACACAAAATATACAGTACACAATATGTACTTAACCCATATATACCCAGAGCATTTTTGTCTTGCCCATATCTTTTTTTGAGCAATTGGAATATACTATCGACTAACAATAGCATAGGAGGATTTTTGGGCTGGTTCGTTTTCGACCCAATGGGCATATATGGGTTTTAAAAGTTGTCTAGAAGAGATCGCTCTTAAGCGATATGGACCGCCTATTGTTCACTACAATACTTATATAAGTTTGAATTGTTCTTTTGGTGTGCAATAAAGTAATTATTGTATTTTATGTATCATACGCAAAATATTAATGTTATTTTACCAATAAATATTAATATGAATATATATACAGTAACAAGCAAAATGTAAAACTAGCATAAATTACATAATCCTTACTTTTTACATTTATAATGTACATGTACAAGACGTAAAATGTACATAGGTACGTAAAATGTACAGATGCATAATTTGCATAATGTACATAAATAAAACGTACAAATAAAGAATAAAAAACACGCAAAAATGTACAGTACAATACGCAAAATGGACTTTATTATACCTCTTCATTATTTCAATATGCACGAGATTCAGCATTTTATGTATTGTACATTCTGCGTAGTTGTGAATTTAGCAAATTGTACATTTCGCGAAATGTACATTTTGCGTTTTGTGCATTTCCCCTATATTATTTATTTATCTAAACTTTATTGCATAGTACAGGAAAGTACAAACGGTGAACTTAATACCATTATGTGTAATTTATACATTTGTCGTTTATAATGCGTATTGTACATTTTCAGCCGGAGTCTTTAAGGTCAAGTCTGTTAAATGTCTTAATTATGTTTATAATTTGATCACATAGTTTTATGACACACAAAAAATATTTCATTGATATGTGTCATATTTTTAAGTGGATTAAAATGACCGTGTAGCAAAGTTTTACCTGGAAATATCACAAATAATGAGTATATGAAATTGGACATAAACAAAGGTATAAAGCCCTGTAAGCGATCACTTCCAGTTAACCTTTAAGTTTTATTACTGAACATCGTAATTTATTAAGCATTGAATTTATACTGCCACTCTAATTGCATAATTAAAAACGGACGTATATTTAGAATGTTCTAGCAAAATCACTTGCAACGCTTAGGATCTGGCGATATTATCAACTTCGTCAGGTCAAGTCAAAATGCACAAATAATAAGTAATAAACTCAGTGCCGTAAATAGCCTTTTCCGCGCCCTGTGCGAGATTCTATAACTGCGCCTTTGTTTTTTTTAGATATAATAGGTGGCCTAGGGTCCTGCCTGGTCTGGCCATTCTAGCGCCCCCCAGAGTCAATGCCCTGTGCCTGGGCACCGGTGGCACCGCCCTATTTACGGTACTGAATGAAGTGCCATCAGTGCATAAAAAACTGTCTGCAATAATTGCACAAGTAATGGATATAATTTGTGCTATTCTTGATATCCAAATAATAGTGTATAGGTTATTTAACAAAGTTAGAATTAATATAAATTGTGACGATTTTATTATGGACCCAATAATATCAAACTGTCACTTTATAATTAGTTACGTATTCCTTTTTTAAAGAATAAGAATTTGATTTAATCATATATATTATCTCAATTGAAAAATTTAATACCTAAAAAACTAGGGATGTAAGAAATGGGTATGGGTCGGGTTGCATAAAGTTTAAGGTCATATTTTTGATACGCATACGAGGATTCGTCATACTGATCATTACGCATAACTGTAAATAGTCATACATTTATGCGCATAACGATTTTAATCATAATGTTTATGGACATACTGTGTAATGGGCATATAGTTGATAAGCATACATTTATTCAAGCATACTTTATAATGGGCATACATGGATTGCTCATACAACACTTTAACCATACTAAGTAAATGCATAAAATGCTAAACGCATACGACACTTTAACCATACTAAGTAAAAGCATAAATTGCTAAAGGCATAAGCCTAATTTTAAAAGTTCTCTTATATGTTGCGTCACAGTTCTAACCAAATATACTTTTCTGGCAGCGATGCGGTTCTGTGTGAGGTCACAGTTCTAACCTAACCTAACCTACTTTTCTGGCAGCGATTTGGTTCTGGGTGAGGTCACGGTTCTAACCTAACCTAACCTACATTTCTGGCAGCGATTTGGTTTTGTGTGAGGTCACAGTTCTAACCTAACCTAACCTACTTTTCTGGCAGCGATTCGGTTATGTGTGAGATAACAGTTCTAACCTAACCTATTCTACTTTTCTGGCAGCGACTCGGTTATGTGTGAGATAACAGTTCTAACCTAACCTATTCTACTTTTCTGGCAGCGATTCGGTTATGTGTGAGATAACAGTTCTAACCTAACCTACTTTACTGGTAGCGATTCGGTTATGTGTGAGATAACAATTCTAACCTAACCTACTTTTCTGGCAGCGATTCGGTTATGTGTGAGATAACAGTTCTAACCTAACCTAACCTACTTTTCTGGCAGCGATTTGGTTCTGTGTGAGGTCACTAATATTGTGTAATGAGTAGAAATTAAAAATACTTCAATAATATAAATCGTTTCTTTTTTGAAGAACCATCGCAAATCCATTATCAAAATTTATGCCATACGATTGTTATAATCATCAATATTATGGCTTGATAAATGTATGAAATTTACAATTATTACTAAAACCACTTATAATCATCAATGTTATGGCTTAATAAACGTATGAAATTTACAATTATTGGAAAAACGACTTATAATCATCAATATTATGACTAAATCAATGTATGACAATTTACATTATGGTTAAACCAATTATGACTCCGTATAATTATGACACGGAACAATTATGCCATAGGACAATTTATGCCAAAAAAAAATATGAGCATCAACTTTATGCTTAAACTGTTATGACAATTAATAATATGACAATAGTTGTAACAAATACAAACAAGATAAAATTTAAATTTCCTAAAACTAAAAAAACCTAAAAACTAAACTTATCATGATTATATCGTTAGATAAATAAATACGTTTCATCAGTATCCTATGTCCCCTGGATGGGGCAGAGGGCGTCCACATTGGTCCTCCATGGCGTTCGGTCTTGAGCTTCACGTTTTATCTCACTCCACGTGTTCCCGATATTCTTCTCCTCGTCTGCAACTGTGCGTCGCCAGGTTTGTTTGGGACGGCCACGCTTGCGCTTTCCTTGTGGATTCCAATCTAGCGCCTGCTTAGGAATGTGATCAGAATCTCTTCGGAGGGTGTGGTCAAATACGTTTAGATAAAGTATATTATTACAAGTGTTTTAATCATAACTGTTATGACTTATACTTAAAAGTTGCTATAAATTATAATAGGACAATTTTGTCACGGCGGTGGTTCTAGGGGGGTCGTAACATTCGGCTGTTCTAGTGTTAAAGCATTAAATTTATATTGCCACTAATTGCATAATTAAAACGGGCGTATATTTAGAATGTTCGTGCAAAATCACTTGTAATGCAACGCTGTTAGGGTCTGGCGATATTATCAACTCGCGACTTCTTGGTTCAAGTTTTATCCAGAACAAAATTAGGGGAGGCTGAAAATGGCCTCAATGGCATAGAGAAAAGGATGGATGGTACGGCCGTGCTTTGTTTTGCTCGACTTGGCGGGGGCACTGCCGTGGCGCCAGATCTATGGGCGAAAATATCAATTTATCGTAACACAATTTTGATGAATTAAAATAGAATTTATAAACAGTAATATGTGGTTTATTAGCTTAGTTATTGTTGCGCCCCAAAATGGTTTGTTGTGATACCCACCTTAAAATTGAATATCATTACATATGCACAATTTTACAATAAATCTAATTAATATGAAAATGGCCATTGCTATATGCAATTATGACGAAAAAGGGTACGGGTTAGTGAGGTATGTATGTAGTGGAAGTACCACAAATGGGAGAAGATCGTGTGACCCAAGGACCTTTAAATAAATAGCTATTTATTTTAAGGTCTTTCGTGTGACTTCTTCATTGAGTTAAACGTTGAATGAGTTTGGCTATATTTTTTACGCCACACCTGGCGATAAAGTGGCAATCACCGTGCGGAAAATCCCACTTCCTGGCCTGGGGGAGACGTAAAATTTTGTGCTTACCACGGGAAGTAATAAAGAAAGCATGGCATATTTATCGCCCTTGCCTTCGGCTCGGGCGTCAAATACCTGCGATCTGAGACATTCTGTGTTTTACTTCCCTAGGTAAGTCATGTACTATTTCCAAACTTAGCTGATTTGGTGTAAATTAAGCAAGAGTTGGATGGATCGCATAAGCTGAGCGATTCAAAGTTATATCACGACCAGACCGTTTTTACATAAAAAAACGCATACGTTATACTACACATGTCCGTCTGTCCGTCACGTCAGTAGCTTCCACCTCTGACCTTATTACGTTACGGGTTTATTTAACATCGCTAATTGGGAAATGAAATAGACATTTAGTTGCAAACGACGTAAGTGATATATGGATTTTATGGCGCTTATTACGTTCTAAACCAGGCGAGAAGTAAAAGTGGAGCGAAGGTGAAGGAAGATACGACATTTAATTCTAGTGCTTACTTTCTGATCGGGCCAACGAAGTTAGTAAAGGGTTATTCTTCAGAAATATGTCTGCGACTTATTCCAATGTCTCCATACATTAATAAGACTAAGAATAAGGTGACAGACATATTTCTGAAGAATAACCCTAAATTAGGGGGACGAAAAGGTGTTCCGCGTTACTAGCCGACTTCTAAAGAAGGACAGTTCTAAATATGATTACGCCCCAATAGATACCCTGCTGTCAACTCCTAGAACAGTGTCAATAACTCGGATGTTTACCTTACCAACATATGTAATTATACAGGGTGTCCCATAAATGACACGTCACAGTGACACTGGAGGTAGACCAGGTCAAGAGGTACCAAACCAACTTAACGTGACCCCAGTAAAAGTGGCACGGTTTTTGAGTTATTGTCGAATTAAAGTTTTTCATGAATTTTGACCGTTTTTAACATTATTAGTGCCATAAACGGAAAGGTGTTAAGGTTAGTTTTTTTATGTGTACGGTAACATGAATTGTTAATTAAGGTTACAGAAATGGTATTTTATCCAAAAACTAAGTAAAATTGAAAAAAATACTAGTTTGATCTTGAATTGATTCACAGCGAAACATTAATTTCGACTTTAACCACCAGTAGTGAAAAAAAATTACGGTCGGCGGGTCATGTTAAGTTGGTTTGGTACCTTTTGTCCTGGTCTACCTCCAGTGTCACTGTGACGTGTCAGTTATAGGACACCCTGCAGTAAAATCGTAACATAAAAGAAACTGAGGAGTGTCCAATCCCACTAATATTATAAATGCGAAAGTTTGTGAAGATGTTTGGATGTTTGTTACCTAATAACGGCGTAACAACTGGATGGATCAAGCTGAAATTTGGCATGCAAGTAGACCAAGTCCTGGCTTCAAATATAGGGTACTTTATATCGCGGTAAAGAGTTCCTTTGGTACAATAACGGGACAACGCGAGCGAAGCCGCGGAAAAATGCTAGTGCTAGTGGTTTATAAATATGAAACTTTATGAAAAAGTTTGGAGGTTTGGATGTTTGTTGCTAAATAGCGGGGTAACAACTCGACGGATTGATATGAAATTTGGCATGCAAATAGACCAAGTCCTGGCTTGAAACATTGGATGTTTTATATCCCGGTAAAGAGTTCCATTGGGACAGTAACAGGAACAACGCGGGCGAAGCTGCGGGTAAACGCTAGTGAATAATAGACGGTCTTGAAACAGTAGCTTTCTTTGCTCGTTACAGTTTTACATTATAGATGATGAGGTAATAATGCAAGGATATTTGAAATCAATTTGCTCTTCTTTATAGAAGCGCCGCAAGGTCGCGCAATCGCGGCCTTTCAACGCTCGCTCGTGAGCGATCGTCCCTTTCTATTTGTAACTGCTCTTAGGCGGTGATCACATGCCCGAAATAGTCGAACTAAACGCTCTACACGTTTGAAACGCCCATACGAATATCACTCTAAATTGCTAAAGTTTAAGCTAAAATCGTGTTGTTTGCTCTTGTATTGCACTACACACAATTCGCCGGTTGACTTGATTTTTTTCTGTCGTAAATCGATTCTACTATTTGTGAGGAACAAATATCTATATGACAGCTAATACATTTGTATAAGTATAACAGCCACAAATTGTAATCAAAAGTAGCAGATCGCACCGAGCATTGAAAACGCTCTATACAAAACGGTAGGAACTTATGACGTCATCCGTTCCGTCGCTGTACTAAGTCTGTATGAAAAAAATTGCATTTTGCCATTTTGAGCACGAAAAAGTGCGTTTAAGCACATAGTTGTCATACATTTATTTTTTCAGTGTTATTTAAGCATTCCGAAATTGACTTTAATTTTTCTTTAAGACGATAAAAACTTTTGTGTTATGATAATTTAGTATTTTCCAATCCATGTGACTATATTATGTTGTAAAATTCAACATTAGTCAACATCCAATGTATCATATACTTCAGATGGCTGATATCACCAATGCTCTTCTCATAAATTTAATTTTAAGTGCTTGAGTTGCTCTGTTATATCACTACATAGTATATAACAAAGTCGCTTTCCGCTCTCTGTCTGTCCCTATGTATGCTTAGATCTTTAAAACTACGCAGCGGATTTTGATGCGATTTTTTTAATAGTAGCGTGATTTAAGAGGAAGGTTTATATGTATAATACATGCATTTAGTATCAACATTGCACCCGTGCGAAGCCGGGGCGGGTCGCTAGTAATAAATAAAAAAGATACTCTACTTCGATTGATATGTGGTTTTTCTAGCTTGATACATTTTATCAGAGAGAAACAACTTGAGAAGTCTCAAAACGTCCAAGAAATTCCGTACAAACAGCACACTCGTGAGTGATCGTCCCTTTCTACTTTTCACGTGCCCAAAATAATCGCGCATAATTTAGGCTCATAATATAAATATCACTCTAAACTGCTAAAGGGAACGTGCACGACGAAGGTGCTGCCAACTGGTGCCGCCAATCTAAATCATATACCCTCTCATGCCGGGGCCACATTGACGAAAACGCCCTTAATTTATCGCGATGAAGGACGATTAACGTCAGTGTAGCTACGACTTATCATATTTGACATTGACACTTACATATTATCATTGACATTGACAGCTTGATTTGACAGGGGCGATAGTTTCCTTTGTCCACTCGTGTCTCTTTTGTCGTTTAGTGCTGCCGCCTATAGTTCGTGCACGTTCCCTAAACAGCTATTCAAGGAAATTGTCAAAAAGCTGGTTGAGGTCACAAGGGACCGAAGAGCTGGCTGGATACAGCAAGAAAACGCTGCCAGTATCTTCGGAAAGATTCAAAAGGGCCCGAAAGTTTTTAACTCAAAGACACTCGGTACATTTGCTTTCCTTTATACTCGCCATACAAGCATTGCTTAGTTTGGGACTAGCTCGATTTGTGTAAGATTGTCCCCCGATGTTTATTTATTTACGTCACACCTGGCCATAAAGTCTACGCTACGCGTGCGGAAAATCCCACTTAATGGCCTGGGGGAGACGTAATATTTTTTTCATCACACTTGCTCGAAAATGGTGTCATTACACGTAGGTTCTGCGGGCCGTAAATGACCTATTACGCCCTAGGGCGTAATGGTTTTCTTTTTAAATTTGAAACGATGGTTTTGTTTTACTCTTATTTGTCGTGTTCAAAGGAAATGCCAATTTACTTTTTTAACTTTTATCACTGAAATATTTATTTAAAGAGAACTGTTATTGCAAATACATGTAAACACATATTTCTGTTACATTATTTTAATGTTTAAATAGTGTATTTCAGTATTTTGCCAATATAAAATCAATCGTTTTAGGTCTTTACCGTTATGGGTTCCGAACGTGTCTTGACTTTCGCATTGTCTATGGATATGTCACTAATGTCACTGTCAGTTTTACAACTTTATTTAGGTTAAGTAAGGTTATTTTAATTAGATTTCCTCACAAGTGTGATGAAAAACATTGTGTGTGCCACGGGCGGTAAAGGAACTACAAACTCGTGTTATTAAAGCCCTCGGCTTCGCCTCGGCCTTGTAACAAACACTCGTTTGTAATTCCTTACTTACCGCCCTTGATACACAATGTACTAATACTTACCACGGGCGGTAGTAAAGAAAGCCTCGGATCGCGTATTTATTGCCCTTGTTTTCGGTTCGGGCGTCAAATACCTGTGATCTGAGACACTGTTTGTCATACCGCCCTAAGTAAGTAATGTACTATTATTTTATTTATTTATAATATAAAGCTAGTAAAGGGTTATTCTTCAGAAATATGTCTGCGACTCATTCCTCTGTCTCCATACATTTAGTGTGACAAAGGGCCAGAGGAATGAGGTGACCGCAGACATATTTCTGAAGAATAATCCAAAAACGTTGCGTTTTTCGCGTCCGTTATGACGCAGCCTAACATACAATTGGAAAGGGACGCTGTTAGCAACAAATGTATCATCCGTACTTAATGTGGATCAGCAGTGTCGAGTGTTGAAACTCTGATATAATTGTGCCATTGCGTAGTTAAATATAGGCTAGGTATGGGAACTTACGCTACTTATGTAAATCGGTTTCAAATGTGGTAGATAATTTGTGTTTTTTGTGTGCCATATTTTAAGTGCCGTATTCCCAATACCACTACCACTTTTGAGTTTGGCTCTCAGTCAGCGAAGGTGGTCATGTACACCACTATTACTATAAGTAACCACACGTGGAAGAGCGATTTTCTGTTAAGAGGAAATAGGAGGGCAGTTTTTCCATACAAACGTAGTCCCCTGTTTCCTCCCTGGATAATGCCAGTAGAGCAATCATTTTTTGTCCAAAAATCTATGGCTACTATTGATACGTTCCTATGTTTTCCTTTTTACGATAAATTGATTCTCAAAAGAGAGAAGAGAAAAAAATACCAGATTTTCCGCTGTGTTCACACATCCAGAAAACAAATTTGACTTGATTATTTTATATTTGATTTGATTATTAAAAAAAAGGAAAACATAGGAACACGGCCAAAGCCTTTTTTTAATGTATAATGAAAAAATTAGTTAAATAGGTTAAGTTTTGGGGAAGAAATCAGGGGACTACGAAACGTTGTTTTCATGAAATTTTAAAAGGTATTTTCGGTCCAAGCTGCAGTTGTCTCTATCGCGCTCTGCGGGGGAGAGGCGGGCAGTGCGGGATAGCGACACATTTTACAAATACCTAATTTTCAATTCTCTCGACCTTACTGTTTCCTCTTAACACAAGTATCTAGAATACTTAAAAAGAGGCACCAGCACAGTTTTTTTTTATTTTTTTATTAGGTGACAATCTTACACAAATCGAAATAGCCCCATAGTAAGCTCAATAAGGCTTGTAGTTATTGTAACTCAACCATAGTTATTGAAAAAAAATATATTTTATTTTATTTTTTCAATTTTTAAGTTTATTCACGCTTACATACATAGTAATTTACTCAAAAACCGGGCAAGAGTGAGGCGGACTCGCCCACCGAGGGTACCGACCGTACAAATACTTAAATTAAAAAAAAGTCTTTAAATAAAGATATATTATATTTATGATTTAATTACAAATGAATAGTTTTCAGATTTTTCCCTATACTTGTAGTATAAGACGGTGTTACTTGCCTTTCATAGTTCGAGGTCAACGGAAAGTGCCCTATAAATTTTGGCTTCCCTGAGAGAGTCGAAATGTACGTTTTTTGCAGCATAAATGGCCATCTTTTTTACGTTAACTTACAACAGTGTTTCTGAACCTGGGGGTAATTACCCTTTATGGGTAAAATTAAGTTTTCTCAGGGGTAATACTCATATTTAGTCGTTTTTCTTTGAGTACTTTCATATACTTGTCTTACATATTTTTTGGAGGGGTAGTGAGTACAAATCTAGAGGGGGGCTGTGGGTGATGTGTCATAAAGGTTAGGAACCACTGACTTAGAAGTTTAATTTTTTTACAGATTTAAGGGACCATAGACCTGAGTAATTGAGTATATAGTTTTAGTTTCAATACGATACCTCCACGTGTTCCCTTCGCCCTCGGTGGACGAGTCGGACTCGCACTTGTCCAGTTTTTACTACATTTTGTGTTTTCTTAAAAAGGTACAATTGGGATGTTGAATAATGTTGAATGTTACAACATTATATAGTCACATGGATTGCAAAATACTAAATTATCATAACACAAAGGAAATAAACAAAAAATGTATAAAAAATATAAAGTTATGAGACTACAAAGTTTAAAAAAAAACGATATTTTTTTTATCGTCTTTAAGAAAAATTTAAGTCAATTTCGGAATGCTTAAATAACACTGAAAAATGTATGACAACTATGTGCTTAAACGCACTTCTTCGTGCTCAAAATGGCAAAATGCTATTTTTTTCATACAGACTTAGTACCTACAGCGATGCAACGGATGACGTCATAAATTCCTACCGTTTTGTATAGAGCGTTTTCAATGCTTAGTCCGATCTGCTACTTTTGATTACAATTTGTGGCTGTTATACTTATACCAATGTATTAGGTGTCATATAGATATTTGTTCCTCAGAAATAGTAGAATCGATTTAGGACAGAAAAAAAATCGAGTCAACAGGCTAATTGTACATCTGCGAATTCCTACCAACATTCGTACGAGGAGCACTATGTAGAAAACGTTAGCTATCGCGCGTTATACGTGACCATCATAGCCCGTGAATGGTTACGATTCTGTCCGTGATTCTGAGCACATTTAGGTGATCCAGTCGACCTATAGGCGCGGGCCGGAGGAATGTGGGCGAGCCGTCTAAAAGGCTATGACAGCCGTGATGTTTCACTTACTACACGGAATAAGTAATAGTACAATTTACAATACAATACAAATATAATATTTGTTTTTCCAAAAATAGCATATTTTCGTACCTATAGGAATAGACAGAAGAAAAAAACCGGGCAGGTGCGAGTCGGACTCGCGCACCGAGGGTTCCGTACAAACTCGTCAGTAGATACGTGGATAAGTCAAGATAAACTGTATGGTGGGACAAACTTAAATTTGCTCTTGAAAAACTGTTGTCCCTATACATCGACATATGTCGTGGTTAGTTAAGTAGAAGCAAATAAATTTGTCTTACATTTTTTGCGAATTTCTAAAAAACGCTGCAAGTTAGGAAAACCGTTTTATTTTTCTTGTAATATTTAGGATGATATTAATAATAGGGAATTATTACAGATTTTTTTATTCAGTAACTTCGGAAATAATAGGGGGAATGGTATTTTTTCTAACGTTTTTTGTAATAAATCAAAAAGTACATGTCTAAGAAAAAAAATTAAAATAGTTTAGGAATCTACACATTAAGCCCTTTCATTTGATATACCACTCAATATAATAGCTCTACTTTTCATTTTCAACATCCCATTTCGGTCCTCTTTAAAAAAAACTAAAAAGGTATGATTTTGTTTTCTGTCCAATAGGTTTGGGTTAGCGATTTTTGTGTGCCTGCTATGTTATGTTATATTTGTTATATTAGGGGACACACACAATCTCACAAATCTTCCACAATTCTTACACAAATCGAACTAGTCCCATAGTAAGTTCAATAAGGCTGAAGCTCAATAAGGCTCAAGCTCAATAAGGCTCAAGCTCAATAAGGCTCAAGCTCAATAAGGCTCAAGCTCAATAAGGCTCAAGCTCAATAAGCTCAGCACCTGCTGAGACATCCGCTGCTGAACGTAGGTCTACCCCAAAATATTCCACACCGATCAGTCAGGTTCACTTGTCTGAGGTCAGGTTCTATACAATCATAATTTTTTTAGATATATTTTAGTTTTAGGTAGGTATATTTTAATTTTTACTTTAGGCTTTTATTTTAGGTGCATATTGTATCTACTTTATGGTTTTAGTTTTTAATTTAATTTAGTAAGTTTGAAGTTTATTGTAAAAGTTCTGCCTCTACGGCCATCGGTTCTTCGAGCTATGTGCCCTGCCTTTTGCTACTTAGTTTGCTTACCCGTTTTTTTGTTAAAAACACTTAAATGTAACATCATTTTAAATGGTAAACGAGCAGCACATAAAAAATACACAACTAGGGTGGTAATACAAAGAAAGGCCGAGATCGCAGAAGTTTGCCGCCCGAGCTGCAAGCTAGGGACGTAAATGCGATCTAGGGCTTTCTTTATTACCTCCCGTGTTCTGTACATCATTTTATGGCCAGGTGTGGCGTAAAATTGAATAACATTATATTGCTTAATATTGGCATTTTATTACAAATCGGAGTATAAGTTTCTATACGAGACAGCGTTCCTTAATTACTCAGTCTTCGGACGTGTTAACCAATTCGCAGTTACCCATGATTAACCATTAAACTAGCGTTAACAGCGTTAAATCGCCGATCGGCGTTAACCGCTCAGTTAATCCAAAAACCTCATTATCTAGCCGGCGCGGTTAAACTTAACCTTTGTAAATGTTACCCGGCCAAGCGCTGCGTGCTTTATGGATAGAGGAGGCATGGAGTCAAACTTTTTGTGAATACGATATTTTCCAACAATCAAAATAAACACGCAAAATAACTGGCTAAGAGCATGTCGGACCATGCTCAGTGTAGGGTTCCGTAACCGTTACTAAAAGGAAATGCGCTACAAATGAAAATATACTTAAAACTTAAAACCTGACTACGCCTTCGGCTTTGCAGCCTGAAGCTCGTTCTTCGGGCCCCCGAAAATGAGACTCATATGCGGTTTGCGTGAGATAACCATGTGCCTTTAGCCCAAAGCGGTGCTTGGCCTTCGGCCTCCGTAGGACTTACTATGGATATAGTACGCTTGCAGAGGAGCTCGGCCTTCGGCCTCGCAACCTGAAGCTCGCCATACGGGCTCGCAAGAATGAGATTGATATATGGTTTGCGTAAGGCGACCTGGAACGCTTCGGGCCTTCAGCTTCATTTAGTGTGGCATAAAGGGCACCTGCAGACAGACCTTCGACCTTCCGGCTTGAAACTTCCTTCACAATATCAGTGTCAAGTCGTGGTGACCCGAGGAGTGATAGCGGAAGCACCCTCACTGAAAACTATCTTATATGGCTATTTTATCAACGTCCATCTAATAAACTTGTTCTTTTCATCGTAGAATGCCGTTAGTATAGTCCTTAATTTCCACAATTTGTTAAACTATTTACCGCTGGGCTTCGCCATACGAGTAAATAATACGATGTGACAGAGTGCACCAACGAAAGAGCGTTTCTTCATAGCAATTACGTCCTTCCTTTTGTTGAGCGGTTTATCGCCAAGGGAATATTATTATCAAGGACCATTAATTCTCCATACTTTGAATTGTAACCCGACCGCTAGGGGATTTCCGGGAAAAAACTAGATGGCGTTAAAAAACTAAACATTTAACGATGTTATAATTGAACAAAGAAACATAGTACAGTAACAATAGTTCGTAAACAGAAACAGCTAATAATAAATAGGTAAATTCTAACATTTACATACTGTGTCACGTTTGCAAAGTTGAATAATTCTGAATAATATAATTCTTTTAACAAGCTTATACATAGATGGCGTTGTAAATTCGGGGAACAGCTTTTGGTATGCAGAATGACAGTCCTCTTGTTTCAATTGTCCTTGTTATTATATATATATTTATTTAAAGGAGGCTCTACAGATTGCTCACTGACTGCGCGAGGCACGCGACATTCTCCGTCACCTTGGTACTTCCGATACATCCGCTGCACCAAGCGTTGAACCAACGTACACTAGTACAAAGAAAGATCTCCCTGCTACTCATTTATAAATAACTAGCATTTGCCCGCGGCATCGCCTGCGTTATTCCCGTTAGCATCCCAAAGCAAGGACCATTTAAACAAGAGGACTGTCATTCTCCATACAAAAAGCTGTTCCCCGATATTTACAACGCCATCCATGTATAAGCTTGGTATAAGAATTATATTATTTACAATTATGCGCGTACGGAAAAAGCCGCTTTCTGGCCTAGTGTAGACATAAAATGATGTACACAACACGGGAGGTAATAAAGAAAGCCCTCGATCGCATATTTACGTCCCTCGCTTGCAGCTCGGGCCGCAAACTTCTGCGATCTCGGCCATTCTTTGTATTACCACCAATATAATATGGAAGTGGCATTTTCATCCCGTCTTTAAAAAATAATAATCGTTTTATAAAATAATAATAGACTATAAATTTAATATTTCATTTTTAATAATTAATTATTAACTATATACATATTTCGTTATTTTGGTAAGTAGCGTTTGTATGTGAATTTTCCTCATAGTCGGTGTGAAAAGCAGTATGTGTCACAAGGTAGCAAAATTATTTTCACCTCGGGCGTTAACACTTGAATCCCTCACTACGCTCCGGATTATACTTTAGAATCCCTCGCTACGCTCGGGATTCTATTGTACAATCCTTCGCTTCGTTCAGGATTCAATATACGCCCTCGCCGTAAATACATCATTTTGCTCCCTTGTGACACAATCTACTATAAACGGATTAAATCGCGTATATTACTACATTTTTTAAGTCCCGACGTTTCGTAACCCTTTTCAGCGTTCGTGGTCGCTGGTAGCATTTCAAGATTTTCAAACTTCAATTCCTTTATCTAACAGACGAGATTCCGTGAGACAGATTCATGATGTTAATTTACGGTTTCTGTGGGGTAATCCACAATATCATCGCCAATCTCGTCTCTAGGATAATTTGGCTTGTGAACTAGTAATATAGTGTGGCGACACTGCCACCTAGTGACACTCGTTGGAAGAAGAGGACAGTGACAGCAATTCAACGACAGATGGCGCTTACATCAACGCCCATGCAAACGGCACAATTCCCATACAGTTCTGCATCGCACTATAGAAGTGTTTATAACGCTAACACTACATATACCACTTCCAACCAACTTCCGGACCGGGACAATGTGACCTGGTTCGACCCCAGGCACCCCCGGCACCCACCCAGTCCGACCCAACTCGGGGTGGTCCGGCTAGCGACCTTGTTCGACCCCAGGGAACGCCACGGCCGACCACTCGGTCCGAAAAATCACTATGACCATATGGGTTGCGAGTTTGTCAGACTTCCCGCGGACTTCGGTCCCCGTCATGGTCATGTCTCTAGTTTTCGATCCCAACTCAAGTGGCTCCCTATCCGTTTTCGACGTAACTCTCACATTCTTTCTCTACTTTATAGCATACTTTTCAACCCCGCAACTCCCCGCTATCTTAAAGAGCGTTTCAGTTACCTGTCGTCGGTAAGATGCGCTAAAAATTTGCTCTTAAATGTTCCTTCCTCTCAATCTAAATTCTATACGAAATCCTTTACCTTCCAGGCCATACGTTTATGGAACTCCTTACCTCTCGAGTTAAGATGTGCTGAATCTCTTCCTATTTTTAAAACCAATATTAAAGAGCATTACCTATCCGTCCCGTAATATTTTTAAATTGTGTACTTTTTGGAAACTGTTTCTTTGTAAAGCCTGCTGACTGTTTTGCGGTTAATTTTTTCCCCTATTTATTTATTTTTATTTATGTATGTATATGTAGGTTTATATATCTATTTATTATGTATGTTTATGCCCCTGCGGTTATTTATTTTTGGTACCAAATTAGCCCTCGCTCTTGTTACCCTTCGCACCACCTACTGTTTTTTGGTTTATTTTTGTGTCAATTCCGCTACCCAAAGGTTGTCTGGAAGAGATCGCTCTTAAGCGATAAGACCGCCTGTTATCTACCTTTTTAAATTGTTCTAATTATGTAAGTACCTCTTGTAATGTGTTTTTCTGGTGTGCAATAAAGTATATTTGTATTGTATTGTATTGTCCCCGGGCACAACAGCCGCCTGGAGAGAGATCTCTCTATCGTCCTCTCTTCCACAGTAACTTCGTAATCGAGGACCCAATTAAGTCGGTTGGCCCGTTACTTCGTCATGTCATGGACAGGGATATTTGGGAATGATAACGTCCTGCAGGAGTAACCATTAATTTTTAACATTAAGTGCACCTACTGTGCAAAAAACTGTGTAGTAGTAAGGTATACAGGTAAGTAAATATAATAATATTAATATTGTAATTGTTTTGGAAAAGTTATACCTCGCTGAGTTTCTTAGCCGGTTCTTCTTGGGGCAGAGGTTTTTTTTTTACTCTGGAACTGGTGGTAAATCTTGACATTCATAAGTGCATTGTATTATGCCTAAATTGAAGAATAAAGTACTTTGACTTTGACTTTGACTTCGACTTCGACAGGAGCGACTCACTCCGCGATTTCGCCGCGCGGCTACTAGTACAAAATGTTGCCCCCCCGGAGGGGCTTAGCCAGTGACCAGAAAGAGCACGCGTTATGCGATAGAGAGAGACGGTTGGATCCAGTGCGTTCCGTCCGGTGGTCGGGCCCGAACGTCGGTTTTGTCAGAAAGAGAAACTTCTGTACATAGTATTACTTATAGCGGTCGGCAACCTTTTAGCAGCCATGGGCCGCATAGTAGCTGACGAAATTGACGCGGGCCGCACGTTGTTAAAAATTTGTGATTTTATACGATTCCGAATATAACGACCTTTACCTACAAAATAGCCAAGGAAGGTTCGCGGGCCGCACGCGGCCCGCGGGCCGCGGGTTGCCGACCGCTTCTTATTCTATGCTCTCAGTAAAAAAAACAGTAATTATTCTTTCTACAAAAGGTACATCGCGCTTGTATGTGTGCGCGCCGTAAACGAACGCACTACAAGCATAGTTTTACGAATGCGCAAGAATGCTGCAGTACGGATCGCACCGTATGCGCCTCGACCTTGTATAGGTATCGCGCGCATCTAAACTACCGAAGAGAAACTTTTTTTTTTTTTTTATAAATAGATATCGGGGGACAATCTTACACAAATCGTGTTAGTCCCACACTAAGCAATGCTTGTACTATGGGTACTAGACGACGATATACATACTTATATAGATAAATACATACTTAAATAGATAGAAAACATCCATGACTCAGGAACAAATATTCGTGCTCATCACACAAATATTTGCCCTTACCAGGATTTGAACCCGGGACCTCTAGCTTCGTAGGCGGTGGCACTCCCACTAAGCTAAACGTGTCGACAAAGAAGTCAAAAGAAGAGAAACTACACTCATAGAGAATGAATTCCGCTCACTTTCTATGAACAATTATAAACAAAATGACCCGAATTCATTGTCCGTGAGTGTACTTGTCTGTCTTTATACTTTGGTCCAAGATAACCCCAACAGTCTTCTCCAGCACCACATTGATTGACTGATTGGGACGTAAGGCACTGGTTCCACCGCTAGACGAGTAGCATTACACTGCGGATCCGGAAAGTCGATTGACACTGCCTGGTCAGCCCGCAATGAACTGTTACTCGCCCTTTTTTTTTAAACTGACAAACTTGCAACCGATTCCCGGGCATAGCGATTGTCGGACCGGGTGGTTGGCCGTGGCGTTCCCTGGGGTTGAACCAGGTCGCTAGCCAGACCACCGTAGGGTAGGGTAGGGTGTCCGACTGTGTGACACACACAGTCGACACGCAGGTCGGGCTGGGTGAGTACCGGGGGTGCCTGGAGTCGAACCAGGTCACCTGTTACTCGCCCAAATTCACTCGCTTACTCGCCGGCGGTGGGACCAGGCCGGCTAGCATAACTGGCCGCGACTTCGTTTCTCGCGCGACAGAGCATCACCTGTCACTGTCACACTATATTGAGTGGAAAGAGCTAGGTAGCATTTGTCGCGCGACAAGGAGTCACGTGTCACAGTTGTGACAGAGGTACAGTGCGTAATAGACGGCAAAGTGCTGAATTACCTGCTTGAGACAGATTTATGACAATTTGGATGGATGGGCCTAGTGCCCTTTAAGGACAGTAAATCCTGCCATTAAAGTTAATGTACGCTCCTGTCGGTATTAATGCCGGTATAAATATAGATGTCAATAGAATAGAGATAATCAAAATAAATGAATTGATGCTAGCCATCAAATTGTGTTTCCAAAACTGCTCGGATAAAATTAATCCCATCAAAAACATTAGATGTAATAACAATAACCACTTTTTTATTAAAAAAAGATCCGTCCGCGGTGCACTTTGAAACTGCATCAAATCCGCCATTTTGTTTATTTTAACGAACTTCATACCCAGTGATACTCGTACTCGCGCCATCAAGTCGAATCTAATGATGTATCATTTATCAAAATCGGATGTGCCGTTGAGTATTTACGAGCGGACATAGGAATGGACATACTTACATACATAGATACGTACCTACATACATACAGGTCAAACACATAACCTCTCTTTCTCTCACATAACTCCTTTTCACTTTGCCGCAGTCGGGTAAAAAGATGCAATTCTCAAAACTTTTTTGCTACAGAAGAACCGCGTTGCGAGACTTGCATCTTTTTATTTTTACATAAAATAAATTTATAGCATGATGCATTTTATTTGCGCGAATTGACATTTTGCATTGTGTGCAAAGTTTCAAGAAGAACTTTCAAAGTTTCGGTTTAGTAGAGGAGTTGTTGTAGAAGATGTCGCAAGATTTGAAACAAGCAATCAAATATACGGGGTCAAGCTAAATAAAAGCTTTTAAAATCCATTTATTTACGACAAACCAATAAACCAGCGAACAGGCTCGGAATTTGTTTTATGGATAGATGTTGCGAAGTAGGTAGCAGACGAGACTAAATAATAAACTGCACTAGTGATGTGCCGATTCCTAATATCCCGGTGTTAATAGTAGTATTAACACCGGGATATTTACTAATGTTGACATTACGTGCCTAATAATAGGCCGCAAAATACCTCGTTTCCGGTGCAGCTTGACGCTTGGTATGTAATGGAATTTCATACTTACACCTCACAATTGCTCTGTGTGCAATATTTGCCTTCGGCTCGGGCGTCTTTTTTTAAAGCCTGACTAACTCGCGACCTTTATTGGGCGTTGCGAAATTCGGACCCGGTGGTCGGCCGTGGCGTTCCCTGGGGTCGAACCAGGTTGCTAGCCGGACCACCTTGAGTGGCTCAGACTGGGTGGGGGCCGGGGGCGCCTGGGGTCGAACGAGGACGTTTGGCCAGGGCCACCTTGACTTTTCGCTGATTGCTCAAAGCGAGCAGCGGACCAGCGGGGGCTCGGGTGTCAAATATACTATTAAAATAAAACGATACGTGCATAATTTTTATTAATTAGGTGCTAGGTTTTTTAACCCGAATTCCAAGTCAAAATACCCGGGTTTTACCCGACTCTTAATAAAATCGGTTATCCACGTACCCGGATTTTCCGGTACCCTAGTGTAAACGTCTTTGTCGACTGATTTTAAGATCGTATTTTGATCGCCGATTAGTCGACTAATCGACCAACTCCATAGTCTTCCCATCCCTAGTCGTATTGACGTCTGCGTCCAAAGTGCTTAACTGACAATTTGTCGTGTTACCTTTAAGAACAGCGATGCATTATGAGGAGTTATGAGAATTTCTTAACGCTGCGCTGTCTTAAACATTTACAATTAGCCGGGATACTTTAGTAGATAAATAGCCATCTAGACAGACAGATATGAGCCGGACTCATCTGTATAATGGCTGTTTTCCCACGCCTATTCGACTTGAGTGAATGTATAGAATGCCAGAGTTAGCAAGTTGGAGTGGCATACAGCTTTTCTTTATGTAATAATTGGCAAACGAGCAGACGAGCTGCCTAATGGAAAACAGTCTTCGTCACCCATGGATATCTACAAAACCCTACCTATACGTTGCCGATATTTGAGAGACCTGATTACCCGTTTCTTGAAGTACCCCTTGTCATAGCGCTTGGGGAACACCTCGGGAGGGAGGGAACACCCCTTAGGGTTTAAGAAACCCTGGGTTAAGGGAAGGTAAGGAAGTCGACCGTTATGGGAGTTTTTGGGGAAGAACTACGTTCAGCAGTGGATGTATCAAGATTGAAATAATGATGATGATGAGTAAGGCTAATACTAAACCAGCAAGTCTTTACATTCAAGATAATGCCGGTTGATGTGCAGTTATCTGCAGATAACGGTCAATTATATTTGTATGATTGGTTTGGGTCATTGGTTCTCGACGAAGGTAAAACATTGTGAGGAAAGCCGCATCTGCGAAGACATTCATGGATGACTGACTCATAGGTCAAGTCAGGTTCTAAAAATAACCTCAGAGATGAAGCCTCGTTGACAAGCCTTTTATGTATTTTGACATATGTCAACAGAAATGCCCCTTACGATCATAACCATCCAAAGATCATTAAGGTCATCATAGTCCGCTCGTTAGACGATCTAATCAATTAGCAAATTGGATATAATCATAAATGCTAAATCGCCTATCCTTTTATGCGCAGCCGCAACCTTCGAAATGTAGCAGATGTGGACGGACGTGGGAAAATGGCGGCGCTCGAG
The DNA here is from genome assembly GCA_947034925.1 of Eudemis profundana. NCBI lineage: Eukaryota > Metazoa > Arthropoda > Insecta > Lepidoptera > Tortricidae > Eudemis > Eudemis profundana. Next base: position 15,553,152 of record OX344816.1, on the reverse strand, counting down.
TAGGCGAAGTGTTCTTGATGTTTTGTGTACATTACTTGCTGGTGATAAGCTTACCTGGGGGCAGCGCAGTGCCCCCGTCAAGTAGAGCAATTTAGCACGTGAACTACTGGATGGGCTCATCCATCGTTGTCTAAAAGCGACTTTTTCTTATGGAATAGTAAAAAGTAGCCTTTTAGACTATGACGGCAGATATTTATTACATCAGTAACCTAATTAGTTTAATCAAGGACCATTGTTTAATAAAAAAAAACTATAGTAAAGAAAAAAAGTATTTATTCGGATAACACACCATTACAGTTATATAAATGAAACAATACCAAAAAAAAAACGCAACACAAACAGAGATGTGCAACCGAAATGGTCTCCACTCAGCAATGCAGCAGTAGCCGAGTGGTTTGGACATGCAGTTAGCTTTTCGGTGAGGGAAAAATATCGTGAGGAAACCTGCATACATCTGCGAAGAAATTCAAAGGTGTATGTGAAGTCTCCAATCCGCAGTGGGCTAGCGTGGGGCCTACAGTCCATTCACTCTCATCCACGAGAGTAGGTAGGCCTCTGCCCAGCAGTGGGACGTATATGGGTCAATTGGGAAAATCGTAACGAAACTGAGAAAAAATAAAATCTCAGTTTCGTTACGATTTTTCCCTATATTCAGTTTCGGCCTAATAACGAAACTGAGAAATTCAAAATTAGTACGGAAAAGTTGGGACATTTTGCACTACTTTTTTACTTCATCAATGAAAAGTGATTCTGATTAAAATGGTATAAGACACACCATGATCAGACAAAAAAGTAAAAGGTGCATTTTTTCTGCAATTGACCCATATACTCGTAGGTGATGTTTTTTTTTTATTTTATTTTTTTTAGAATCTGACAAACTCGCAACCCATATGAACAGCGATTGTCGGACCGGGTGGTCGGCCGTGGCGTTCCCTGGGGTCGAACCAGGTCGCTAGCCGGACCACCCATGAGTTGGGTCGGACTGGGTGGGTGCCGGGGGTGCCTGGGGTCGCACTAGGTCACCTTGTCCCGGTCCACCTCAATAGAATCGGGATAGGCGGGGGCCTGAACGCCTGGAGTCGAACCAGGTCGTATGTGATGTGTAACCATTAATGTACGCTCACTCAACCCATTCAATCGCTGCCTATTCGAAGCCTAACATTGAGTTACGGACGCATCGAAAGGTCCCCCTAATTTCGCATTCCACGCTACACATAAATAACTCCATGTTTAAATTTGTTGCAATTTCGGTGGGAGTAAATCACGTGACATGGAGGTTAGTTGACGGATTGGTGACATTTAAACTAGCGTTGGCGTGCAGGCTGGGGAAAGAGGTTTTGATTTGTCTGTTTCTTCCTATATTAATATGTTTGCTAGGTACCTACGGGTGTAACGAAGTTAACTTTCATTTCACAAAGGAACAGGATTAATATTTTGTTTAATTAAGCTCTAACTACGGTATTTTGAAAATAACCCTTTTCTGTTTTCTCTTTTTACCCGACTGCGGCGAAGCCCAAAGGAGGGTTATGTGCTTGACCTGTATGTATGTCCGTTCCTGTGTCCGCTCGTAACTACTCAACGGCACATCCGATTTTGATAAATGATACATCATTAGATTCGTCTTGATGGTGCGAGTGTCACTGGGTATGAAATTCGGTAAGATAAACAAAATGGCGGATTTTATGCAGTTTCAAAGTGCACCGCGGTCGGGTTTTTTTTAGTAAAAATGTGGTTATTGTTTGTAGGTACCTTTGTGTTTTGCAATTTTATGTGTTTTAGCAAAATAATAATTATCTAGGACGACTTACAAAATAACCAACGTTCAGCACTGAGTCTAGGACATTAGCAAAATATTATAAATATATTGAAATTACTACTCGTTAACAAAATCAAAATTGAATTTGAAAAAAAAAATATTTTCCTTTTATTGTGTTATAATTTGGGGTGCAATACCACCTATACTGTCACGATTTTTTACAAAATAGTGTTCTTTCTTTTTTGAGTCATTTTCAAAAAAATTGTACACAATTAAGGCATTTAATTAAAACAAAACTTAATTTATTCCTTTGTGTTACGAAAGTTACCCATATAGTTTGTATGCCTAAGTTTTGTAACGCAAAGGAAGCGATCGTGATTTTGTTTTTATTAGGTCCTTAACTATGTAATTTTTTTTGAAAGCTCTTTTACTTTTTCTTAGAACTGTCCCTAACTGAAAACTTGCTTTTAATTTCCAAAAACATAAGCAAATTTTGTGAATACAATTTACCATATTCGTTGCTTGGTGTTTCGTTAGGTTTACTATTTGATCGCATAAATTTAAAAGGCATAATGCTTCATTTCGCATAATTCATCATTTTGCATAATGCTTTTTTTTCTGATCCCGTAAACTTTTCAGGATTATTATAACGCAAACCTAACCTAACCTAACCTATTTAACAGGATGAGGCCTTAAAGAGTCCTGAAAATTTTACAGTTTAAGAAAAAAATGCATTATGCCGAATGATGAATTATGCCAAATGATGCATTATGCCTTTTAAATTTATGCGATTCAATAGGTTCCCGTTTCGTTAGGAAATGAGTAACGTGGCACTCAATATTTTATAGCAAATGAAACAAAATTAAGACTGTATAATAAAACATTTATTATTCCCAATCACAGGACTGTATGTAACATCCAAACATGTACTTATATATTTTATAATAAACCTATAAAATTAAGTACCAAAAATGGTAATGCCTTCAATAAAACAAATTCGTATGCGATAAAATCACGGCTGGCAGCTTCCTCGCTCAACGCAGCAGCCTTACAATCCAGCGAGGAAATGTTGCCAGCATCTTCGCCACCACGCCGCACGGCGATTTTTGGGCCTATTTTAGTTTTAGCTTATTTAATTTAGTTTTAGTCTATTTTATTTTAAGCCCGTTTCTATTTTAATGTTCTTTTCATGTAAGTACAATACATTTATTCACCCCTTAAATATATTAAACGTGTTTTTGCCAACAAAAAAAATCATGTAACTGAATTGAATACTGACACTGCACCAGAAATGGACATAGTATAAATTGTATATATAATAACTTAACTTAGTTGATGTTGATGGTTGTTTATAGAAGAAAGAAGTTTTATTGTAAGTGATGGAAAAGTAGCGAAGTTAAATATACAAAACACAATATATTACCACACACAATATATATACACAATTATTATTATTAATTATATACCGCCTATTGTTTACCAATGTTTTTGTATAAGTTTGCATTGTAATTTATCTTTTGGTGTGCAATAAAGTATGATTGTATTGTATTGTATTGTATTGTAATGTATTGTATTGTATATCAAATTATGACATGATCAAAACTAACAAAGTATTAAAAAACTAAGAAGGTGCTTGCAAAATGTATTGTGGGTATTAGATGTACATCAATACAGAAATAATGATTGAATGAGTACTTTGAATCATTGTCCATCCTAGAGACGGCCATTTCTGAACACAGTTCTCCCCCAAAGTCTTCCGCAACGAATGGCCGCGTGCCTTTTGACTCAATCAACTTTCGGCGACCTTAAAAAGGTCGTCTGACTATCTTGCGGGCGGCTGACGCTACACCTCCGATGAATTATGACTATAATTAAATTATCTGTCAGTGTAAAATAATGCTTAAATAAGGTATATTGATTCAGTTTTCATCTGAGTGCCGCCACATAAACATGATCTTTCGGAATAAAATAAATCAAAATTCACAAGTTAGTCTTTATACACCTTTAACCTCCTGAGTTCCGGACCCCACACCTCCACCATTTGTGTAAAACCTTACACATGGTGAGTGCGCGGTCCGGAATAGTAACCGCAGGGTAACATTTAACAATAGTACATTACATAACTAGGGTGGTAATAGAAAGAAAGGCCGAGATCACAGAAGTTTGCGACCCGAGCTGCATGCGAGGGACGTAAATATGCGATCGACGGCTTTCTTTATTACCTCCCGTGTTGTGTACATCATTTTATGTCTACACTTGGCCAGAAAGCGGCTTTTTTCGTACGCGCAACGTGCGGAAAAAGCCACTTTATGGCCAGGTGTGGCATAAAGAAAATAGTAGGTACCACTTTCATTATTTGGACTGGAATTGGATTATTTGGACTGCCAGTCCTATAGCGGATTTACACCTAAGTTTTACTTCCGTAAGTAAGGACGCAACGTACGTTAAACTGACTATCTCAGAGTAACGTATAGCTGCGTCACTGCGTCCTCACTTACGCAAGTAAAATTTACAGGCGTAAATCCAGCCTATGGCTCTTTAACTACCTCCATTAGATCTTTGTAAAAATAGTTGTCGATATTTACCGACCCTTTACAGATGATATCAGTTTAAATTATTACCTACAATGAGGAAACGTATAAAAAAATCTCTTATTTTTATGTTTGGCTAGCTGTATTTTCATGTTAAAATTCTGTCTATTATGGGAAGTATGACAATTGAAAAACCTGATTGGTTATATACTGATATTTGATATTGAATGTTTATTTCACTATTCGGCCACAAATTACAAGTTAAAGAACAATATTATTAATATGTACTAAGTACTTATTTGTCGAGTAATCTCACTTTAACATTGATCAAATTGTATCATTTTTATTAGTGATTTTTGGCACAATATTACTGAAAACCGTGTTCTTAAATAAATTATACATACTATAATCAGCAGTCAAAGACTAGGTTAGTGCCCGTCCTTTTGTCAACCACTGGGACCACTACAGTTCTCAAAAATATACAAACTAAAATGTAAACTTATATCTAACATTTTTTGGAATCTGTTTCCACAGATAATAAATTAAGAAATTATGCCATAATTTTTTTAAACAAGGCAAGTACGATAAGAACTTAATCTAGGAATAAGTTAATTTTATTTTAATACTTTACTACGAATAGGAACATCATTTCGCTACGGCGGGTAAGAGTCTTGGTCGGCGGGTGCTGGATTACTGAAAAAAAAAAAAACTTTTGTTAAAAAAATCACGTTTGCGCCATCTAGTGACGAATAGTTGAATCCAAATTCTAATTTGATTAATTTTTTATCGGCAATACACAATAAGTCATTTATTTAAGTGTTTCGAAATCTTTGAAGAACAGAGCTTACCAGTTATTAAATAGATAGATAAAGGATACTAGAAAGATGTGTTTCAGAGATAACCGGTCAGATCCAAATACACGAACCCAATACACAAGACTTTTTTTAAGGCTTTTCGATCATAATCGCCTTTTTAATTAAGCGACAATTAACCAATCACCATGTGAATTTCCATTTTGCGTTACTGCCGCCACCTACCGCCGGATAGCTAAATCAAATTACTGCCGCTACTCGCCGTCGTAGCGCTAACGAGCGGTTTCCAAAAAAAAAATACCGGGGTAGCTACTTTATCAAAATATGGACTTTTGAGGTTTTTCTGGCTCAGAATCGTTAGTACTTTCGAACCTTATACGTAAAAAAAGTGTCCCAAATTTATTTTCCCATTACGTCACTATTTTGTACTGTGTTTGTATGAACGTGACGTAGTGGAGAAAAAAAAAACCATACAAATTTTGGGACACTTTTTTACGTATAAGGTTCGAAAGTACTAACGATTCTGAGCGAGAAAAACCTCAAAAGTCCATATTTTGAGAAAGTACCTACCCCGGTATTTCTTTTGGAAAACGCTCTAACGTCGTCTTAAAACGATTGTTTAGAATGATGTGGGTTCTTACATGTTTCCTTGCGGGGTAAAGGAAGGAGGACACGGTGGTCTTCCCGTAGACGTTCTTGGCGGTGCACGAGTACTCGCCCATGTCGCTCCAGTGGATGCCCGTAATGTACAGGTCGCCAGAGGGCAGCACCTGAGATCAAACAAGTCATGTAAGGTACAGATGACTACAATATGAAGAAATGGGTAATAAGGTAGTCCAAAAAATATGCTTTTTCTTGTTTTAATTTCTCTGCAAGGTTCCCTTTATTGTATTAGACTTCTAAAGGCCCTCTACAGACTGAGCAAAATTGAACAATATTTAGAGGTCGCACCAATTTGCAAAAAAATGTATTTTATTGATTAGGGTAGTCGTCGAATACTTTGCTAACGATGGTCAAATTTCAAAATTATCGCGAGGATAATCTAGCTTACTTTATGTCACATTCGTCATGTTTATTCGCGTATGCATTGCTGAGAATAAGAACATTTTATACTTTTTTTATTATTTTTACTTAAATAACTCTTCAACTTTATGCGAAATATTGTCAGATTTTGTTCAAATTTAGTTGAAGAGCATTTTAAGTCTTATGAAATGAAGGGCGTCTAGTGGAGAAAGGATTTATTTTTTGGATCAAACAATGATTTTTAACCGACGTCACAAAAAGTAGGTTGTATTTTTTTTACTACCTCAGCTTCATAGTTAATAATGTTGATTAAAAAAAACTCTTCTTTTAACTGAAAGGGCATTTAGAAACACATAGGACCACTTTAGAAGTATATACGTTTCCAATGAAAAAAATAATCTTTGAAATCGGTCAATAACTGGGAGTTTTAAAATAACAAACACAAAAATTACAACCAGCTAGATACCCTTTTCTTTTTTGTAAAGTCGATTAGTAAGGTTGAATGTCTAATTACACTGGCTATAAATATTATTTTAGTCATGGCATTTTGGGACTGTATAATTTTTTGTAAGCATCAGTATAATGTAAATAAATCTACCAATTCAAGTGTGGTTTCCAAGCAATGAAATTCGTAAGAATTATGACTTTTCGAATTTATGCATCCCTTTGGGCTATGTACAGCACTGGACGTTTTTCAGCTGAGCGTGGATATCAGCCAGGCCAGTCTCGTGTACACGCTTTGGACGTTAAGATTCTCATTCTCGCCCGCATTCTAAAGTTCCCGTAGATGACGTAATACGATTAACTACTGATGAGGGCAAACATACCCTTTGGACTATGTGCAGCACCGGGCGTTTTTCAGCTGTGCGTGAACATGAGCCATGAGGTTTCGTGTTGCCTTTGACGTAATATTATCATTCTCACCCGCATCCTAGAGTTCCCGTAGATGATATTCTGGTGCGTATCCTGCCAGTAGACCTGCGGTTCCGTGGGGCTGTACACGCGGCACGGGAGCACCACGTTGCTGCCGATATCCTGGAAGATCTGGATGTAGTAGCTGGAGATGACTGGGGCGGTTGGCACGGCGAAGAGAGGCAGAAGGAGGTCAGTGTCGTCGCCTGGAAAAACGAAGGTGAGCATGATATTTTATCCCATATATCAATCATGTAATAGAGTTAGTTGAGATGTGCTAACATGGTCATTCACATAACGTTCGTTACTCCGCTTGCAACAGTGCCGAATTATCGGGAACTCGTAGAAACAAACACACATGGTAAATATCTCGGTATTAATAGTAGTTATTTATTACGTATAAGTATAGTAAGAGCAAGAGCAAGTTCAAGACAAAGACTTGTCTAAACAAGTTACATCTATTTATAATATAATAATGCTTACTTGCTATAACCCAAATCCGTGCATCACATGTCGTAAACAGTGACGAAGAGTTACTGTTAATTTATCATATTACAATAACCACAGCTCACTAAAAACTACTAAGCGCCTATCAAAATGTGAATCGCAAATGTTTGGCAATCTTTTTAGTTTTGTATTAATATTTTAGGCACTTGGTTGTGAAGGAGTTTAGGTACTGTCATCTACTGTAAGTTTAGTTGAGGAAATATGATACTTCTTCACACGCTGAAGTTGCTCGCCGTATGATATTTATGTTTTCTATATTTCATTAAAGTCTCCACTACGTACCAGGGGAACTATAGTTGATACTGCAAGAGCGTTCAGGCTAATCCAACCCGTGCCTCGCCCCATGCCCCCACACAATTGCTCTGACTGAACAACTGCTCAGATTATACTAGAAGTACGTACCAGACTCAGTGTGGATGCGGTCTCAGTGGCAAGCCCGGTGCTCGAGCGAGACGCAGGTGAACACGTAGCCGGTGGCCGCGGCCGATACCATTAGCGTGGACATCAGCCAGGCTAGACGGCGTAGAGACGCCTTTGCGTTGGACCAGCCAAGATAGCGGCAGAGCAGAGGCTATCGATAACTGTATCTAGGCTCCACAAGCTACTAGTACTCCGAGTTTGGCTAAGAAACAGCTGTGTAAGCTGATCTAGAAACGCGAGTGTTGTTTGATACTGGTTTTACAGTTACTTTGTTTAGTATCACTGTTCTGCTGGTATTATTAGGTGATCATGTTGGAGAAGTCTGGCAGAAAACTTAATAAGCTGATTCATCTATTACTATTTCAGTATCGGATCTGTAGACATACCTTTTTCCAATGGTCTTTAAATGCGTGCATTGTTCGATAGCGGCTCTGAGGCATCGTTCTTCTAAGTTGGCGTTTTCTTTGCAGAGCAGTCGTGATCTGCTGTTGCACTGTGTGATGCAGAGATAGTTCACCATCTAACATACCCGTTAGGCGCCTGCTGAATACGGGAAGTATTTTCTTAGGGTTTTCTGCTACATACCAGGCTCAGTGTAGATGGTGGTGGACGCAGTCTCGGTGGCAAGGCCAGTGCTTGCGACACAAGTGAACACGTCGCCGGCGGCGGCGGCCGATACCACCAGCGTTGACATTAGCCAGGCTAGGCTCGTGTACACGCCTTGGATCTCGTTGGATTCCTCCAGGTACTGTAATTTAATAAGTAAACGTTTAATCATTGGACGGATTTTGACAACCGGTTTAGCCTAGTGGTTAGTGACTCTGCCTGCCTACGAAGCTGACGGTCCTGTGTTCGAATCCCGGTAAGAGCAAATATTATTTGTGTGATGATATTTAGTTTCTGAGTCTTGGATGCTTTCTATGGATTTAAGTATTTGTATTTATTAAATATATCCTCGTCTAGTATCCATAACACAAGCCTTATTGAGCTTACTATGGGACTAGTTCGATTTGTGTGAGATTGTCCCCTAATATGTATTTATTTATTGGACAACATGACGCTTTAATAACTAACATCATTGAAGGAAAGATCGAAGGTAAGCGTGAAATGGAAATACCAAGGATATTATGAGTTAATTACGAAACTTGATAACGAAAACAGCAAAAAAAACTTGGTTGATAATAAACTACGAAACAGCGTAATATAGTTGTTCCTTAGTAGCCAATTACGAAACAGCAATTATTAAAACAGACAAAAGGGAAGCCCAAGACTCTAGGCAATAATTCACTCTCGAATTTTGAGTTACTTTGGCCACGTTATGCTTAACGACTTGTACTGACTTGTTGTCCAGGGTAGAGCTTAATGGCTCAAGATCCAGAGGACGTTCTCCTTTGCGATGGACGGACAAGGCGAAAGCCCTAACGGAATCATCCTTAAATCTGGTGAGGGAGAGATGGTAGAGACAGTCAATAAGGTCATGCTACGACCTCCATGACCACGACTCTCTGTACGAAGAGTATACAATTCAGAAAAGAAAAAGAGATAAGAAGCCATACCATACAAAATAAATAATAGAGACAATAGCCGTCACGTTGTATTGAGAAGTCAAGAAGATGGCTCTCGATAGGGCCAGATGTAGCTAATGGAGTGTGCAGCTCTCTCTGCACGCTCCATTAGCTACAACGACAAACATGATTCTCAGTTTGTCTACCAACTCTCTTGTCTCGCCACTCAACTGCTCGAAGGTTAGCTAGAAGAGATCCTTTAAAGGGATAAGTTCGCCTTTGTACATATACCTTTATTTTGCAACCCTGTACTGTACTTTGTCTTATTTTGTGCAATAAACTGTTTACATACATACATACGACAAAACTAAAACTCTTTAATTTATGAGAATTAAAAAAAAAATTTCTTCATTGTAAAGTTTTTTGCCAATTTTATGTTATTTTTAGCTACTTATTAGAATTACAAGTTCTTTCCATCCCAATAGAAGAGAAAACGTGTCCCATACCATACATTAATGAAACTTTCCTTTGTGTTACCGTTATACGAAGCATATGCAAAAAAAGTAACACAATACAAAAAAAAATGTTGAGACAATTTTATATCCCATTGAGATTGTAAGGGCTCGTAATTCTATACAATAAAAATAATATGAAATTGGCAAAAAAAAATACCAATATTTATAGAAATGGTCTTCTGATTTAATGTTATTTCTAGTTACCATTATTTGGACACATTGCCCGCCGTGAACCTGACAACTTGGAGAAAGTTGTGGTTGTTGGGAAGATAGACGGCAAGCGGCGACGTGGCAGGTCTCCTACCCGATGGTCAGATCAGGTTTCCGCCCTCACAGGCCTCACAGAGACGACCGCCATGAAGAAGGCCGAGGACGGGATGGGATGGAAGCGATTGGTGACAGAGGTCATCAGAAAATTTCAAGACGGACACGACCTTCAGCAATGAAGTCAACGACTAGAGAGAGCACTCATGATGATTCGACTTACATCAGTGATGGCCTCTCCATTCTTCAGCCACTGCACACTGGGTGCAGGAGCGCCGAGGACCTCGCACTTCAGTTCCAGGGGGGCGCCACTGAAGTGGGCGGTCTCCGGCGGCGCCTGTTGTATCGAGAGGATGTTGCGCGCGCGCCGCTTGGTTAGCGGAGCCACTGAAAATAATAACCACATTTTTATTAAAAAAAACCCGACCGCGGTGCACTTTGAAACTGCATAAAATCCGCCATTTTGTTTATTTTACCGAACTTCATACCCAGTGACGCACCATCAAGACGAATCTAATGATGTATCATTTATCAAAATCGGATGTGCCGTTGAGTAGTTACGAGCGGACATAGGAACGGACATACATACATACAGGTCAATCACATAACCCTCCTTTGGGCTTCGCCGCAGTCGGGTAAAAAGAAAAAAAAGTTGCTATATAAAACAACTTTAACGCTTACGTTTTTGAATAATCAGGTAACCTCAAAATAAAACAAAAAGTAATAAGATGCCAATTAACTGAACTGTTCTCCTTTTTATTATCTATCTATAAATTATTTATCGACCTCGCCTTTAGCTCGGGCGTCAAATACCTGCGATCGGAGACATTCTTTGTTTTACCGCCCTAGATAAGTAATTTACTATTATTGGTAATGTAAATGTGGTATAATAAACGATTCGTACATTGCTTTCCAGCCCCACGTTCCACATCCTAACTTAGAAATCAATTTAAAGGACCCCGCAGCAAACTTAGGGAAGAAGTGGTTTCAGTCAAATCTCACTAAATTTAACTATGATGTAGATTCAGCTCTCTTGATTTTTTTTTATAAGGGCACAACTCTCTCAAATGTATACTTTCTGAAATAATCAATTTAAATGTTTTATACAAAATATATGTTTTACGTAATTCCTCCTTTTTGCTCTGTTATGCATGTCGTTCTCATCTCGTTCGTAAAATACCTAGATTAATTGATAAAATGCAATGTCAACGTGACAGAAACATTACAAAGGTCATATTTAATGTTCGATAATTACGTTATTATAAGCACATGAATAAAAATAAGAAAATACAACACATGATGGCATCAAGAAATCCTTTCTTTGTCTGCAATAATCCTGTCGCTTCATTAAGTTAGTAACTGTTAGTAACGGTCAGCGCGTATCATTTCGTTATTACGAATTCGATATATTTATCGAATTAAGAAAACACGTCACGTACATAAAAAAATATATGCTTGATTATTTCAGAAAGTGTACATCTGAGAGAGTTGTGCCCTTATAAAAAAAGAATTAGGAGAGTTGAATCTACATCATACTTAAATTTAGGGAGATTTGACTGAAACCACTTTTTCCCTAAGTTTGCTGCGGGGTCCTTTCCAATTAAAACCCAGGTCACCATTATCATACATTACTGAATAAATTGAAATTCAGTCCATCTGAATTTCAGAGTTCAGGAATAAAGGAGTGGATATAGCATGTATTTGAATTTAAAAGCAGGTTTCTCGTCTCAGGATTTTGCAAGTCAAAATTGGTAACTGGCCCAGTGCGCATTATTGATATTTATTCAGCTATACGATATGGGATATTTTTATGCTGTATTTAGTTTTCGTTTCTTTCACGAAAAAAGCAGAGTGAAGCCAATAAATCCACCTAGCCCTTTCCGGACGGGAAATTGGTTGCATGAAAACTTCCGACTGTTGTGACAGCATAGCACCCGTTCAAGCAAAAATAGTACATTACACAACTAGGGTGGTAATACAAAGAAAGCCCGAGATCGCAGATGTTTGCGGCCCAAGCTGCAAGCGAGGGACGTAAATATGCGATCGAGGGCTTTCTTGATTACCTCCCGTGTTGTGTACATCATTTTATGTCTACACTTGGCCAGAAAGCGACTTTTTTCGTACGCGCAGCATAAAATTATGCATCAAATTTACGCATAAAATTATGTACACAACACGGGAGGTAATGAAGAAAGCCCTCGATCGCATCGTAAATTTAACTTACCATTAACTTTAATATTGTTATCAAGTTGTTTATTGTCTAGCAGGGCGTGGGCGTTCACTTCGAATCCGTACTGCAGCGACACTAGCGCCGCGGCGACGAGTAGCGACCCTAAGTTGAACATTCTGCTATCCGACGATAGGTGGCGTTGAGTATGTGAAATATAATCTGAAACAAACAGAAAGATTTTAGTAAAGCTGTGTATTACCTACTACAAGTTGGTTGGTGGTTGCTGGTTAAGGAGGAGGCGAAAAGTGTGCGATCGATGGTAGTGGGAGTCTTTTGGAGAGAGCTATGTTTAGCAGTTCTATGTGTATCAGGTTTTCGGTGAAGAAAGCTTCGCGAGGAAAGCTGCCTACATTTTTGCTTTATTTTTTTTTCGGGGGACAATCTTACACAAATCGTGTTAGTCCCAAACTAAGCAATGCTTGTATTATGGGCACTAGACGACGATATACATACTTATATAGATAAATACATACTTAAATAGATAGAAAACATCCATGACTCAGGAACAAATACTCGTGCTCATCACACAAATGTTTTGGCCAACGACCTGGTTCGACCCCAGGCGTTCATGGCCAACGACCTGGTTCGACCCCAGGCGTTCATGGCCAACGATCAGGTTCGACCCCAGGCGTTCAGGCCCCCACCTAGTCCGATACTATCGTGTTAGGCCGGGCAAGGTGATACTAACCCAGCCCGACCTGCGTGTTGACTGTGTGTGGCACACAGTCGAACACCCAAGGGTGGTCTGGCTAGCGACCTGGTTCGACCCCAGGGAACGCCACGGCCAACCACCCAGTCCGACTATCGCTACGCCCAGGAGGGGTTGCGAGTTAGTCAGTGTCAAAAAAAAAAAACACAAATGTTTACCCTTACCAGGATTTGAACCCGGGACCTCTAGCTTCGTAGGCGGTGGCACTCCCACTGAGCTAAACGTGTCGTCAAACATCCGTGAAGACATTCAAAGGTTTATGTGAAGCCTCCTATTCGCAGCGGGCTAGCGTGGGGGCAGCCTATTCACTCTCATTTATGAGAGCCTTGTGCCGCAGTGGGACGTATAGGTTAGGGTGTCCCAGAAAGCAAATCTCCATACAAACTTTGAAGCCAAGTCGGCACGGGTTCCCATCATCAAAGAGAACTGAAAGTGTATATACCATAATATTTTAGTAGTTACAAATTTAAGAGGTATGCATTAAAAAAAAAAAAATCTTGCCCATACAACACAAATATTTTTTTTGTTATTTTGTAATGCATACCCCTCAAATATTGTTTAACTACTCAAATATATTGGTATACAAAATTTCAGCTCGCTGTGATGACGGGAACGCTTGCCGACTTTTGGCTTCAATTGTAGATTGACGATGAAGGTCGTAAAACTCGTAAATAATTTGAGACTTTTTGTCTTCAACACCAAAAATATTATCGTAAATCTGACTGGTACGGAACAGTAGCTTATAAATTTACTGAATCCAATTTTCGCTCACGTCTCCCGAATCGTCCTGTATATTGATAAGAGCAGGAAGTTTGCAAGATGAATGAATATGAATAAATAAATGTATGATTTTTAAAGTGCATGCCATACGTACTATTCGTAATGCATTGTGCAATAAGCAGGTTGAAATCGATTTTAAAACACAAAAACCGTCCAAATGCAAGTCAGGTCGCACACGAAGGGTTCCGTGCCATCGAGAAGTAAAAAACGCCTATCAAACTGGATTCCCCTTGTTTAAGTCATATTTACCTATAGTAATATTTTTAGTCATTATTATCGAAAGTCATAAAGTATTTGGAAAAACAGTAGCAGCCTTTGTATTTTATTTCCGGGTCATTTATAATAAACAGTTCCTGTTTGTTACAATATAATGTATAGTATAAGTACTTTCGGGAGTAATATCCAATCATTGGTTTTTGGGTCCTTTTTAAAAGAAATCGAATATTATCATCTGAAGCCACCCCCCGCAAATTCATCCTGTACACATAGCTAGAAAATCTGTCCTATGGTCAGTAAATTCAGGTCGGTAAATATTCAAATATACCTAAATCTACCATAAGTTAGGCTCTCAAATTCTACACATAGTCTTTCATTACTGAATGGAGACAAGAAGAGGTTGAGGATAAGGGTTTGAGACGAAAAAAAAATTACAAATAAGATCATAACGGCCAAAAAGCAAATTGTATCTCGTCTCCGAGCGAAAGGCCGTCGATACTCTTAATTTGTAAAATAATGGCACGTGTAATTATATTTGTTTTATTTTTAACGTAGACTCTAATCACGAATACTACATGTTTTGTGCTTGCAGTGTCTTTTATCAAGCTGTAATTTTAAATAATCATATGTACACCATTTGCGTGCTACTATTTTTCTGAACCACTCTTTAGTTACTTTTTTAATTATAAAAAATATTGTGAAATAGATAATACCAATGAATACGTTGTAAGGCAGCATTTGTATGAATGTAGCATTGCATATTGTGTTGGTATTTCATAAACATTTAATTACATACGTATATTGTGAAATCTGAAACTGTAGGTCACGATATTGCTGAGTAATACGACAAAAAGCACCTTCGTCATAAGAATATTATGGATATAATTACATTTCTTGGAATATGTATACCTCGTTTCAATTTAAACCGACTGCAACAAAGGAGGAAGATTGCGGAATAATTTTTGATCGATTTGGAAAATGATATTATTTTAAATGATATACCAATAAATAGGGTTGCCCCATTGGCACCAAGTCACGATCTGATGATGGGATTTCAGAGAAATCAAGTGAACTTTTTAATAGTAGGTACATTACACAAGGGTGGTAATACAAAGAGAGGCCGAGAACATATGCGATCGAGGGCTCTCTTTAATACCTCCCGTGTTGAGTCGATAATTGTCACAACAGTACATTACATAACTAGGGTGGTAATACATAGAAAGGCCGAGATCGCAGAAGTTTGCGGGCCGAGCTGCAAGCGAGGGACGAAAGTATGCGATCGAGGGCTTCCTTTATTACCTCCCGTGTTGTGTACAGCATTTTATGTTTACACTTGGCCAGAAAGCGGCTTTTCCGTAAGCGCAGCGTGCGGAAAAAGTCTCCTAGCACACACATATTCCCGGTTTCAAGTTGGGTCACATTGAAATTGCATAGCGAATAACGCGCGATTTTCAAATGTAAAATAGAACGAGTTATTGTGTATTATACTAGTGATGCTATGATATGAGCAGACATAAGTTTTTTCATCACACTTGCTCGAAAATGGTGTCATTACACGTAAGTTCTGCGGGCCGTAAATGGCCTATTACGCCCTAGGGCGTAATGGTTTTCTTTTTAAATTTGAAACGCCAACTTACTTTTTTAACTTTTACACTGAAATATTTATTTAAAGATAACTGTTATTGCAAATACATGTAAACGCATATTTCGGTAACATTAATTAAATGTTTAAATAATGTATTTCTTTATTTTGCAAATATAAAATCAACTAAAATGGCCGTTACCGCTATGGTTTCCGAACGTGACTTGACTTTGTTTATGACTTTGACATATGTCACTGTCTGTTTTAATATTTTCTTGTCATACTGAGGCGATTAGTAAGATTATTTTCATCACACTTGCTCGAAAATGGTGTCATTACACGTAGGTTTTGCGGGCCGTAAATGACCTATTACGCCCTAGGGCGTAATGGTTTTCTTTTTAAATTTGAAACGCTGGTTCTGTTTTACTCTTATTTGTCATGTTCAAAGGAAACGCCAACGTACTTTTTTAACTTTTATTACTGAAATATTTATTTAAAGAGAACTGTTATTGCAAATACATGTAAACACATATTTCTGTAAAATTAATTAAATGTTTAAATAGTGCATTTCAGTATTTTGCAAAAATAAAATCAACCATTTTAAGTCTTTTCCGCTATGGTTTCCGAACGTGACGTGAATTCGCATTGTCTATGGATAATGTCACTAATGTCACTGTCAGTTTTACAATTTTATTTAGGTTAAGTAAGGTTATTTTAATCAGATTTCCTCACAAGTGTGATGAAAAACATTGTGTGTGCCACGGGCGGTAAAGGAATTACAAACTCGTGTTATTAAAGCCCTCGGCTTCGCCTCGGCCTTGTAACAAACACTCGTTTGTAATTCCTTACTTACCGCCCTTGATACACAATGTACTATTTATTAAGATTTCTTCACAAGTGTGATGAAAAACATTGTGTGTGCCACGGGCGGTAAAGGAATTACAAACTCGTGTTATTAAAGCCCTCGGTTTCACCTCGGGCTTATAACAAACACTCGTTTGTAATTCCTTACTTACCGCCCTAGATACACAATGTTTTATTGTGGCACGAATAAAATTGTCCTAGCGACTTCCCAGCGATATTAATTTATCGATAAATTGTATTTTTATGACAGTTATGACTATGAGATGACGTATAAAATGAATATGCAACTTGCATATCTCTTATACAGCATAAGGCACTATTATGCTATACAATGTCATACAATTTAGTTACCTAAATTGGCCTTTGTTGCATTGCAAGGCACTCCTGATTTCAGTTTACTTTGTATGAAACTCGTTTGAATAGCATTAAAAGAAGTTCTTGTGAAAAAACACGTTAATAATCAATTTTAGTTGCTGAAATTGATGTTTATCTGAATTTTAAAATCCATAAAAGTATCCCTATGAATTACTTAAATTACATATTATCATTATATAACATGGAAGGGTAGTGATCAGCATTTTAGGTAATGTCTATTTTATCTGGTGAACTTAATCTACAATGAAATGTCACTTCGAAATAAGTATTTGAATATTATCGATAAATTTAATATCGGAAGGAAGTCCCTAGTTAGTTGAAGTTTTTGCCACAAAAACTGCTATGTCTGGATATGAGATTGGCTGATTGAAGCTATATTTTACTACATATCAATGTAAATAGCGCGAATTAATCCATTGAGTACGCTATGCCCTACTTCGTATGCTAAACTCCTTTATTCCGGTTTTGTGACGTTGATCATATGATAAAATTTGCTTTGGTAAAGTAAAATCCATATTAGGAGCATTGCATCAAAAGATCTACTTTTTGTTGCTTACGTAATGATACCCTAACAAAACTTATAAGCTGCTAAGAAACACTGTCAATCTTAAAGTAAAGCATGGAAATTATTTAATGATAGTTTAGTAGTATATATATCTCGTTTCCCATTTTGTATTTTGACGTTAGAAGGTCCTATATACCTCCAAAACATGTTTTGACAACGGAGACCCCGAACATCTCCATTAATCTTAGTGTATATCTCTTTATTTTTTATTTTTCTTGTTGTGACGCCTAGAGACCCTTTACATCTGTAAAAAAAATTAGTTTTATGTTTATTGTCATATATGTAATGTAGTTAAGTATTTGTTTGATGCCTTGTATTAATGAAATTGCATGTAATATTTTCACAATTAACGTAATGCAACTTTTTTTTGAAAAGAGAAACTGGTGAGTTTCTTCTGGCGCTTCTTCTCACCAGAATGTCATTTGCCGAAGCGCCAAAAGAATCAGACATGTGAAAGAGCCCTTGAGGCCTACTTGCAGAAATAAATTATTTCATTTCATTTCAGCCAAGTTATAATATTACCATGCCGATATTTAGTTTCCTAATTTAACATGTTAAAAGTGTTAAAAAGATAGTGTCGCTTACACAACGTGGAATGCTCCACTAGCGTGCGTTTCCATTGCTTTGCTTAGCATATAGGTATCAGATAGTCGTCGAGGTAATCTATTAAATACTGGAAAGTGTCGTGCAAATCACCCAGGATTTTCACATGAATGATGCCACCGATTACTGACACGGAAATCACCGGAAAATGCCAAATGTACGAAACAAGGTGTAGTTTTGCTTACACTTTAATTGCTATTCAAAACTTCCTTTAACTAAATACTAATAAGTATAAGATTCTAAGTACTAGTGGCGTGGCGTAAAAGACATCCTTGGGCAAGGCGGTCCAGATTTGGCGTACATTTTCCTTGAAAGCTGTAGAATAAGGTGCCGAATTGCCTGATATTAGGCAAGCCGGTAGGAATCGAGTTCTTGGACGCCACGCTACTGCTAAGTACTAACCTAAGATTAACCTAACCTAAGCCTAGGACTAATAAGGGAATCGCGGAGTCGATAAATAAAAAAAAATCTTATACCTTTTCTACTTTTTAAAGGAGCCAAAATGGGATGTCGAAAATTAAATGTGCTATCATATCATATGGGGTAACAAATGAAAGGGATTCATTTGTAGATTCGAAAACCGTTCTCGTAAACGTGCAGTTTTTGATTTAAGCCGGAAAACGTTAAAAATATACCATTTCCCCCTATTATCTCCGAAGTTACTGAACAGAAAAGTGTGTCATTACCGATTATTATCTTAAATATTACAGAAAATACATAACGATTTTGTAACTTGTATCGTTTAAAAAAAACACAAAATTCGTAACACAAAATTATTTTGTCAGTTACTAAACCGCGGCCTACGTCTATGGGAACAACAGTTTTCCAACAGCAAAGTTAAGTTTGTCTTCGAATACAGTTTATCTTGAAGTATTTGGGCTTTTTTATTTAAAATATCCTCTTAACTTAACTAGTAGTTCAACAGGTCGTCACAAAACTGACGCTTAGTGTCAAACATAGCTTAAGTTTCGCTTAACTGTACATTTTAAAATAAAAATGCCCATTTACTTAATTCTACAAGTTTGTACGGAACCCTCGGTAGGCAAGTCCGGCTCGCACTTGACAGGTTTTGTTTTTTGTTATGAGAATCACAAAATGACGTCGGTACAGTGCTTTGAAGTTTCGCGGCATGTCACGTCTCTGTACAATTTGTACGAAGAAGTGACGTCTCAACCCCTGTCCTGTCCGTCCGTCACAGGGCTCTAGCTTTCGAACCGTAATAGGTAGAGAATTAAAATGTTCGCAGAATGCGTATTTGTATTGCCGCTATAAGAACAAATAGTAAAAACAAAATAAAATGAAAAATAAAAGGGGTCCCCATACAAGAAACTTGTTTGTGTCGGTCAGTCACAGTCACAGGACTGTATCTTTTGAACCGTATTAGATAAACACTTGAATTTTTCACAGAATGTGTATTCCTATAGGCTAGACGACTAAACAAAACTGTTTAGTCCGTCAGTTGGATTATTAAAAAAAAAATTACACGTATTTTTTTCTTTTGTTGGACAAAAAAGTTTTTGTAAAAAAGTTTTGTTTAAAAGTTTTGAGTGACACTCTTTGGTACAAATTTCACCTAGGAGTGACGTCACAAGCCCCCACTCCAGTTGTTTGATGATCTATAACTTTGTCGATTTTTAATATTTTGATAAACCAAAAAATACCTGTCTCATATTATTTATCCATAATCTAACTGACGGACTAAATAGAATTATATATTTTTAACCCAGTCGTCATCCCTATTGTCGCTAAAAGTTCAAGAACAAGAAAATTAATTCAAGAATTAAAAGGGACCCATACAAGAAACGTGTTTTGGCGACTTTTTACTCGACGGCGGTTCGGAAGCCTTCGTGTGCGAAGTCAACTCGAACTTGGCCGGTTTTTATTAATTTGATAACGCAAAAAATACATGTTCAATGACACTAATATTATAAATGTGAAAGTTTGTAAAGATGTTTGTTACTAAATAACAGGGTAACAACTGGATGGATTGAGTTGAAATTTGGCATGCAAGTAGACTAAGTCCTGGATTGGAACATTGGATAATTTATATCCCGATAAATAGTTCCCTTAGGATAGTAACGGGAATAACGCGGTTGAAGCCGCGGGTAAATGCTATACTTTTTTACTTTTAGGTATTTAAAAAAAGGTTAACAAAAAAACCACGTGACTCGGGTCGTTCAGCCAATCAAAGTAACGTTTTGTAACACGTTAACCATCACAAAAGTCGTTAACTTTACCATTTTTACAAATTTTCAAAATAAACAATACTATTGTAATGGTACATTACACAATTCGGGTGGTAAAACAAAGAAAGGCCGAGATCGCAGATGTTTACCCGATCTGCAAGCGAGGGACGTAAATATGCGATCGAGGGCTTTCTTTATTACCTCCCGTGTTGTGTACATCATTTTATGTCTACACCTGGCTGGAAAACGGCTTTTACGTCACACCTGGGCATAAAACACAGATTCCTGGCCAGAGGGAGACGTAAAATTTTGTACTTACTACGGGAGGTAATAAAGAAAGCCTCAGATCGCATATTTATCGCACTTGCCTTCGGCTCGGGCGTCAAATACCTGCGATCTGAGTTCATCTGAGACATTCTTTGTTTTACCTCCATAAGTAAGTTGTACTATTTCCGTACGCGTAGCGTGCGGTAAAAGCCACTTTATTGCCAGGTGTGGCATACATTCCTTTTCATAATTTAGATATTATCTAAAATATTTTTCCCTAATGATCCAAATGAACGACAAATAATCATCAAAACCATTGGTAACAAATTAGGAATCAATTAAGGATGTGTTAATTGATGTACAATCTTTTTAAAAAAATGCTCAGGTGGGTATACCTTTAAAAGGCCTCTCTTAATAGACTATGTGCCTACGTGACACCGAGCAGACACCTCATTTCGGATTCATCAGTGCAACAAAACCATTCACACTATCGTCAAATTATTTTCAAAGAAAAATCAAGCTCATCTCTTATAATTAAAGTAGTTTTTCGATTGTAGTTATAAGATTGAATGAATGAGGATTAAATTTGAGTGTGGTAGGTACCTGCCATAGCCGGGTCGTATGTTTTCACTTCATATAAGTGGTATTATTTGGATAAAATACTGGGTGGACATCTTCAAATAGACATTTGTATTTTGACGTTTGGAGATCCTTTACACATCCAAATCATAATCTGACAATGGAGACTCCTTACTAAATGACGTTGTTTGACCATTTCGCAACATTGTCCACGATTGATTATGTCCAACTAAAAAATTACGTGTGTACGTAATAATTCGTTTTAGAGTCTTTTTTTAAGCCTGACAAACTTGCTTGTCTTTCAGGTGGGCGCCGTGGCGTTCCCTGGGATCGAATCAGGTCGCTTGGCCTACTTGGCTTGGGTTACATCAAAGTCATATGCCTAATGCCGTCCGATCACTGAAAGTGGTCTAAGCCACATATGGCCGATTTTGAGTTTTCTATATGGGCTAAGAGACAAAAAAAGCCGCATCGACCTAGATCTTGATTTCATTGTTCTATCTTATGTAGTTTTGAAGATACAGAATCGTCCAACACGGCTAAGTGCATGATTTTCCGGAGTTTCCACAATTAAAACATGACTAACCAACATTGCTAGACTATAACCTGTCTAAGAATGGTTAACTGTTGGATTCATCCAAAAACTTGTCTTTTGGTACACGGTTATAAGCTCGTTATGCACATATCCTTAACAAATTCCTGGTTAACATACTTTTGCCTCTTTATAACAATGTTTTTTTTGTGTTAATAGTGTTAGTTTAACCGTGTTTTTGTGGGAAATTTATTGTGATTACTATTACAAATGCTACGCTAAAAACACGTCACTATGTTAAAGCGTGCATACATTGCTTAAAAAATAATAATACTACGCTTGAACCAGACTAACCAGCATCGCTACACTAAAACCTGGCTATGTTCAGGTCACATTTCCTAAGGCTGGGCGCACTACTATGGTTCTTCGATCGGATGAGCTCTGCACACGGATGGTTGATTGTATTCGGTTTTTACACACCCCAGTCGAGTGCCAAAGCCTATACTTACAGTAAATATTGAACCTATTAAACGGCGGATACCTCGATTCGGTAACTTAATTTGGAAATCTAACGCTAAAACTGCATTATATTATTTATGCCACACCGGGCCATAAAGTGGCTTTTTCCGCACGCGGCACGTACGGAATAAGCCGCTTTCTGGCCAAGTGTAGATATAAAATTATGTACACAACACGGGAGGTAATAAAGAAAGCCCTCGATCGCATATTTACGTCCCTGGCTTGCAGCTCGGGCCGCAAACTTCTGCGATTTCTGCCTTTCTTTGTATTACCACCCTAGTTGTGTAATGTACTCTATTTATTGATTAAAACTTTTCAAGGGTTGTTTGATTATATTTTATGTAGGTATTTATTAGTTTCAAAAATAAATCCTTCATCTTTTTTCCTTTTATTAACTTATCTTAACTTCTCAATAATTTCGATTTATAGTGGAATATCAATTGGTTGTGTGGAAACTGTAACTTTATAAAATGAGTTTACTACTCTTAAACAATAGTTAGCTATGGCGGTTTGTTATTTAACGTGTTTTAAAGTAGTACAGCGATTTTTCTTTCATTAGTCCATGGTTAGAAAATGACTTATGGCTACTAATGTGTCTATTGTTAAGTTTTTTTTAATTAAATTTAGTCATGAATACATGTCTATAAACCGAATAAGTAACTTAGCTATGTTTTAGTTATGCAAATCGAAACAAATCGGAAATGTTAGTAAAAGTATTACTAAATACTGCACTATAACATGATAACAAGAAGCGCATTAATATAACAAGTATGGAAATAGTTCTATTTGGTGTATAAAAAAAATCCTACGTAAATCTTCACGTTTTCTAGAAATATTTGTTTTGGAGTTTTTCTTAGACCACTTTTAGTGATTGGACGGCAGAATTTAGCAGTAACGTAAAAAAACGAACAAAGGAGTAAAATATAACATTACGTGCTTTGTTTTATTTTTGTACTGTAGTTTTAAATTTAATTGTATACTATAAGGTGCTAACAAATTAGCTACCGATATTTTTAGGGCTGATAGTAGGTACTAAGCTTTCTGAGTTTATTTATGTATAAAACAATAAACAAATTATTTATGTTTTTTGGAGAAAATTAGGGTAGTAAGTTTGCTACGTAAAGCACCCTGTTAATGAGGTAAACAATCAGTTCTTAAGACCTCTTTGATTATCTTATGGTTACTAATTTTTCAATATGAATGAACTGGCCACTTAACAGAAAACGACCCCCACTTGACAGAAAATGTTCTTGTCCGTTAAATTAACAGTATGATTAAGTTTGGGTAGAATTTGAATTTATTTATTTTGTTCGGTAAACCAAAAAATTATATGAAAAGTTTTCTTAATTTCTAGTTAATGTTAATTATTATAACGTAAAGTATCTTCTCTTAAAATATCAGTAACTAATTTGTTAACACCTTATATATTTATTTAGTAACTTATTCAATAAAACATTTATGGAATTAAATTGAAAGGTACCGGCAACGACCTAAATTAAAAAAAAGAAAGAAAAAATCATGTATTTTGTACATGATCTAGTCGGTTATATTGAACTCAATTGCAGGTCATTTAGTGTCTTTCAAAAAGAGATATCCGTAGTTCAGAGATTAATTGAACAAAATGTTATATTCCCTTGTGTATCGAAAGTTACCATACAATTTATATGGTTGACTTTCGTTAGACAAAGAAAAGCTTAATATTTTATTAAATTAGGTCCTAACTACATACATCTTCTTTGAAACTTTTCGTACCCTTGGTCAAATAACGACGCATTGACTTAACGTCCAAAGTTTTTTATTGCTCAAAAGTCATACCAAATCATACGGACTACATGATACACACAGATCCTGAAAAGTTGTCATTTTCAGATACGTCGTTATTTGACCTAGGGTACGTTTTATTGAGTAAAAAAAATATTCGAAAAATAATTTGTACACTGTACAATAAATTACGTACCTCCTTCGTCCAATCACTATCACGACACTGGACGCTCGATCTGTGTCCTTGTTTGTTCACGAATACGTGCTTTTCAATAGCTACCACCCTTATATACGGAGCGGGCGCGGTCCACACGGGGTGGTTTTCCACGGAAAATTGTTTTTAGGTATATTTTGTCTCAGATAGGTAACTAATTATTTTATCGTTATTTATTATGACTATTTTTTATAATTATGCATTGAAATTGAATGAAACAGCTGTATTATGTTACATATTACATAATTTATTATTTTAATGTAGTGTTTTTTTAATATATTGTGATTTGTCGTTACGGCCAAAGGGTAAAATTATGAACAATTTATTACATACACACACACATACCTAATTATAGGTCTCAATGTTATAAATTTATGTAATTTTAATATATATCTACTTATTTATACTAGGTATTCTTATTCCCTGTTTTACTGAAATATTTTTAGTGTAATTAACTGAATTAAATATAAAATTTGAGGTTAAATATGCCAGCGATCTTGGTACAATGCCACTGAGGGTCATAATAGAAATTGATTTTGAGTAGTAAGTAGTTTTAATTGTTTTTACTTTAGAATTTTGGTTTTAGATTTATTATATTGTAATTTTTAATTAACAAATACAGTATTAATATTTAGGAAAACTTTATACAGTCACAATCTGTTGTCTCTAAGTAATTTTATTTGGTTCTTGATCATTTTAAAATATCAATCACATTGAAAAAAGAACGGGAATTTAGAGCAAGGTTAAATACATGGGAATTTAAGCAGATGCATTGTAATATTCATTTATGATAATACAGTTAGTGATTCTGGTTTTTTATAGCGGCTTTCTAGGATTTTGGATGATTCACCGCGTGGTTTAATATTGCGTCATAATTGCGTGATACCTACTAAGAAAAAAAAAACTCACCAGAAAAATAGAGGCACCTTTTAAATATCTGCTAACAATTCAAACGACTAAATAAACTCTTTACTAACATAATTTCAAACAAAAAAACGTGTTGATGTCACGACGAATCGAGAGGAACTGTCACGAAATGAGTAATCCTGACTCGTTTCTCAAGCTATTAAAATGCTGATTAAAATTACTAGGAAACAATGCACGTACAAAAAATTTACAAGACTAACTTTCACTTGAAAAATTCAACGGTATATCTTGTATAATACATTTTAAAGTCCATTTTTGATTGGCAGGATTATTTCAAGATGGAACTGTATGGGTTTAGAATAGCCACGAGCGACCAAAAAAACAGGATCTTTTGCGCGACATGTTTGGTGGAGGAATGCGGGACGCATGTCATACAATAGATTATGGGAATCAAATAAGACAACATATTTAACACGAAGTTCGACCACTTGATTTTTCGTGTCACGGACCAACCTTTTTTTTTAATCAAGTGGTTTATCAAGAGATTAAGTAAGTTAGATCGTTTAATTTCAGTTCAATATTTTATATTTTTTTATTTCTTCTACCAAGTGATCGAATTTTTGTTATTGTTTTGAACATACATTATTGAACTGTCATAGTAAATAAGTCGTTTTTTGTTGAAATTTGACATAATATTTGCGTGAATTTGTATGAACCACTATAAATAATAATTACAAGAAATATTTTGATCCTTAAGATTTAGATTTTAATGTGGAAAAACCACACTCTTTATTACGATTATGGATACAAAACCAAATAAATCCAGCCTTGACTAGTAGGTCGCGTTTAATTTTTCAATGTTGGTCATTATTTCAATATTTAAAATAAAAGAAAAACATGTTTGTATTTGTTTTTTTTTTTATTTTACCTAAAAATACAAAAATACAACTAAAACATTAAACCGAATAATTATTTTCTAGATAAACAATAACTGCAAAATAATATGGTAGCAATAGTGTACCTGAGCAGCAGTGGCGTGGCCTCCAAAGAACTCGATTCCTTCCGGTTTGCCTAATATCAGGCATTTGACCTCCTTATTCTGCCCTCTTAAGAAAAACGTACGCCAAATCTGCACCGGCTTGCCCAAGGATATCTTTTACGCCACGCCACTGCTGAGGAGGTACAGCTAGGAACAATTGGCTCCTTAAAAACCCTAGTCTTTAGACTATGAAAAAGGCGATGGTGACTAGTCGAGCTATATCGTACAAATCAATCAAATTACTGAAATTTAAAACTGTAGTAGTAAATAGGATATTAGTAACGCATAGGTAAGCGTCACGTAGAGCAGACACCAGGTAGGCAGGCACCTAGTGTCAGTAGCGGGGACACGGTGGATGCGATCTGCACAGGACCGCACTCTGTGGCGATCTATGGGGGAGGCCTAGGTCCAGTGGACGGACGGTGTTGGAGCGATGGTAGTGTCTGTCTTAGTGGAAGTTCGTGGCTATTAGATAGATAAAGATTAGTGGGATGTATCCTTTGGTCAAACTATTTTGTAATTTGTTTAAAATACTAACCAAAATATTAATCCTTATTTCGTTTTTAATCGGAGTCTTTGTACTATCGAAAGGTCAGCCCACCTTTCCTCTCAAGCAAAGTTTCTGACCGCAATCAAACGCATCCTGTCTTGACAGATTACGTTCCATTGGTCACGTATAACTTCCGTTTGTGTCGCTGAACCATTCGAGCTATCAAGCAGTTAACGAATGCATTAAATGGGTTTCTATTTTAATTTCTCTTAAATCGATTATATAGTTTTAACCCATTTACTTGGGGCTGTCGAATGCATTGCATTTCTATTTATTTTAAATCGATTGTATAGTTTTAACCTACTTTCTCTTGGCCGCGTAATTCTAATGGGTTTTGATTTTTTCCAAGGAGACGCATATTTAGGAACTTTACGGTACGGGTGACTTTAGCCTTACTCTGCTCAGTTGTATTGTTTAATTTTTCCTGGCAATATTTGAATTTTTTATATTAATAATGTTATTTGAAGTTAAGTTTTTTTTTATGAAATAATTTCATTTGTCAAAATACTTTTGATCGTCACCTAACCTAAAACTAAAGCTTTTTTTGGATGTGCAAAGTTATCCAGCAGAACAAAAGTACCTAACTCTAATTAACGGTATTTTGTTTCGTTATATAAAATATAATCTGTGCCATCTTCGATTCTCTACAACCGTAGTATCTACGGTCCAAAATATAAAAAAATATATTTTTTTAATTAAGTGATTTAAATTTAACATTTTTTTTTAGTTTTTCTACCAAATGATAAATTTTTTCTTATTATTTTAATCATACATTAATGGACTGTCATAGTTAATATATCGTTTTTTTTTTAAATTTTACATCGGCGGGTTTAAGTGGGTTAATCTGTCAACGTATTTGTCTTTTGGTTAATTAGTCAAAAAATACTTTGTGAGGTTTTTTTTACTCTCGCAATTTTGTCACGGCCACGGCATACTAAACCGTATCCCCGGTGGTAAAATTACAGTTTTAAAAATACTGTACACAACCACATACATAATGTTTAAACCGACTTTTTCTAAAAATCTCCTATCATATTTAGAAAAATGTCGTTGATTGTATTTACTTACAACAATTTTTTCTCAGTAATGAAATGACCCTGACGTATTCATTGATTTACTCGGAAGGAACATGACGTCAAACACAGGCGCCATGATAAAGAAAAAGATGTCAATGTAAGCAGTAGCCAATTGTCATTATATTTGATAAGTATGCAATCTTATCAGTTATCGCAACAAGATTATAAAATTCCTTTTATCAATTAATTTTTTTTCAAATAAGCACATGACACTTCAAATTTATTAAGCGAGCTATCGAAATTTAGCAGGGTTGGGAAAAATTAAGTTTTGAAGCCTTGTAGTTTGTGAAGACCGCCAGTGAAACGCAAACTCATACTAAAAATTCAGTATGTCGAAAACACAATACATACAATATAAAAACCTACTTTTAAATTGATTTTCCATAGTAAATAATAGACCACGCGCCGCGCATACGGCGCTCGCAGATTAAAACGGCCCCAGACCGGTGAACAGACGACCTCGTGGCGATATATGAGGGAGGCCTGTGTCCAGCAGTGAATGTCAAAGCACAGTCATGCTTTAAATTATTTTTAAGTATTATTCCAATATCGGGACTGTCATTATTAAAACCTATTAAAGACCACCTCGATCATCTCGATCAACGTACACGTGATTTTAATTAATGGAATTAGTTTGCATGACTGTTGTTGTAACTGTTTCTTTCCTTTTAAATGTTGAACTGCAGACAAGAATATTAATTTTGTTATTTGATAAAGTACTACTTATTAATTATAGAATTTTAAATGACTAGATTTGTGAATTCTACGTGTTTTTTTTTCAACTTTTCTACTGTGAAAATCTCTTTTTAGTCATTTGTGTTAGTTTATCTGAAAACTGTGATTAAATAATTTCTATTTTTCGTTGTACCCAATTAAGAACTCAGTGTGGAGTTATTGTTTTGTCCTTTTGGTAACGCACTTTTTCAATGTTTAAAATAAAAGAAAAGGGTTATTCTTCAGTCTGCGACTTATTCCTCTGTCTCCATACATTTAGTATGAAAAAGAGCCAGAGGAATAAGGTGACCGCAGACATATTTCAGAAGAAAAACCCAAAAACGTAACAAACAGTACAAGTCAAAAATAGAAATGCCCTTACAAAATAATTGAGTATTTACGAGTCTACATATAGTCAGTACGTTATGGCCGTCATACTGCTATTATAGGTAGTCGTATGACGGCGTTTGCTATAATAGCAAAGTATAAAGACCAACAAGTAGTCCAACTTCAGCCGTTTATGAGCGCGTGACATGTATTCACACAGACGCGCAATAACACATCTGTGTGAGTGCGATTCATACTGGAGCATTCTTACGCATTCTTGAATCTTTGCTTGTGGTGTGTTCGTACACGGCGCGCACACATTCAAGCGCGCGGTGTACCTTTTGTAGGAAGAAATATTACTGCTATCAAGGACCATTAAAACAAGAGGACTGTCATTCTCCATACAAAAAGCTGTTCCCCGAATTTACAACGCCATCTATGTATAAGCTTGGTATAAGAATTATATTATTTACAATTATTCAACTTTGCAAACGTGACACAGTATTTAAATGTTAGAATTTGTTTATTATTTATTAGCTGTTTACGAACTAATTGTTACTATACTATGTTTCTTTGTTCAATTATAACATCGTTAAATGTTTAGTTTTTTAGCGCCATCTAGGTTTTGCCCGGAAATCCCCTAGCGGGCGAGTTACAATACAATCCAAGGTATGGAGAATGACAGTCCTCTTGTTTTAATGGTCCTTGCTGCTATTACACTGTGACTATAGTCCGTTAAAATCGAAGCGACCAGCGGACCGATCGATATCTTTTGACTTCCGATTACAAACTGTCATTACTAGTTTACGTGGTAAGTTATATTAGAGACGATATTGACGGCGAGATGGCGAATTATCCTACTGAAATTATCTTATCATTCATAATTAAGTCATATTTAGATACACTTTAGTTTTAGGTTAGTTTTATTTTAGGTGTATATTGTTTCTACATTAGGGTTTTAGTTTAATGTTTAGTTTTTAATTTAATACAGAAGAGTACAAATGGCGGACTTAATGCCATTAGGCATTCTTCAAGGGCAAGGCATTTTTTGAGGAACCTAACTTGTTCTGGAATAAGTCATTTTTAGTTCCCAAAATTATTAAAAGATGTCGCCACATTCCTAACAAAGCGAAATACAAATGCACCTAGTGTGGATCGTTTAATATTAACCAGATGATGTCATTTTGTGGCGCGAAATTTCTGTAAAATCAAGGCCAAGAAAAGGGATAGACTGCACAAAAAATCCAGACAATTTTACAGTAAACTGAATAACGCATGAAACCCACATTGATATGGAATTATTTTTTGCATTATTTTAGTTTGAACTATATAGCAATTTTCCTCTTTTTAGGGTTCCGTACCAAAATGGTAAAAAAGGAACCCTTATGGTGCGACTCTGTCTGTCTGTCTGTCTGTGTCTATGGGACAGAAAAAAAATCTTATACCTTTATTACTTTTTTTTTAAAAGACCGAAATGGGATGTCGAAAATCAAAAGTTGAGCTAATATATCGAGTGGGATATCAAATGAAAGGGCTTAATATGTAGATTCCAAAACCGTGTTTATTTTTTTTCTTAGACATGCAGTTTTTGATTGACGACAAAAAACGTAAAAAAAAATACCATCCCCCCCTATTATCTCCGAAGTTACTTAAAAAATAAAATTAAAACAACCTTATTTGCTCCTACTAAACTAACCGCGCCATATGTCGATGTATGGGGAGTTAAGTTTGTCCCACCATACAGTTTTTCTTGAATTATTCACGTATCTACTGACGAGTTTGTACGGAACCCTCGGTGCGCGAGTCCGACTCGCACTTGACCGGTTTTTTTTTCATGGTAAGTTTTTGACCATGATCTCAGATTTGTCAGGTTGGTTTTCCTTCAAGGGACTACCATCTGACCTCGGTAACACTTAGGGAATGGGTTATTCTTCAGAAATATGTCTGCGGTCACCTTATTTCTCTGGTCCTTTTTCATACTAAATGTATGAAGACAGAGGAATAAGTCGCAGACATATTTCTGAAGAATAACCCGAATGCAACCCGGTAACCGACTTTATTCAGAGTCGGGTGAAACGCGGGTATTTTGACTCAGAACCCGGGTTAAAAAACGTAGTAATTAATAAAAATAATGCATGTATCGTTTTAATTTAAAGATAATAAATAAAGAATAAATAATCCAGATCATCTGTCCAAGTTGTTGGTGTACGTCTGAAGCTGCGCTTGCCGATTCATGGTCTCCATTCGAGAACCTTTCGGCCCCAACGGCCATCTGTTGCTGCTGGCTCACGGTGGATGCAAGTTGCTTCCAACCGAACTAATTGGAAATCTATGAGGGAGGCCTATGTCCAGCAGTGGATGTCCTATGGCTGAAATGATGATGATGATGATGATAAAATAAAATCTAACGTCAGCCACCTTAAAACGCGAAAAAACATCACATGCTTGCTTATCTTACTTAACACAGCCAGCAATGTCGGCAAGTTCATTGTAGGTAGGGGAGACCGGGTATGGTTGTCTCGCGGGTTGGTTGTCACAGCGGCCATAAAATAATACTAAACGAAGGAATAAGTGCATCGATTAGTGAAGTACGGAAGGATGTACAGTTCTTGCCATCTTTTAACACCGATCGATGTACTTAATGTTTCGTTTAGTATGATTTTATGGCCGCTGTGACAACCAACCCGCGAGACTACCATACCCGGTCTCCCCTAATGCAACCCGGGTACCTGAAAACCCGACAACCGGTAATTTAGAGTCAGGTAATACCCGGGTTTCATATTTGACCGGGTATTGTATTCCCTAGTAACACTTCTGAGGTGTAAAGGTCTCTCCGTATCGTACCATGACTGTACTGGGGCATTCCAAAAGAATGTCGGGCACGTGACGCCATTTTTTTCATACATTTGCACGTGACGCCATTTTTTTCAAAGTTAGGAAGTACATTTTTGGTATGTCAATATTTTATAACTTGGTTTCTGAATTGATTATGTCATTTAGGACTTTATTTGTTTTTAAGGTAGCTGCCCTAGCCGTCACGTGCCCGACAAAGTAGACGTTTTTGTGGAATGCTCCTACAGTGGCGTCGCGTTCAAAGAACTCGATTTCTTACTGGCTTGCCTTATATCAGGCATGAACACCTTATTCTACAGCTCTTAAGGAAAATGTACGCCAAATCTGCACCGGCTTGCCCAAGGATATCTTTTACGCCACGCCACTGCTGTACTATGAATGTATCAGACACAATATGGTTCGACCCCAGGCGCCCCACCCACCCAGTCTGCTCCACTCGGGGTGGTCTGGCTAGCGACCTGGTTCGACCCCAGGGAACGCTGCGGCCGACCACCCGGTCAAATAATCGCTATGCCCAATAGGGTTGCGAGTTAGTCAGGAGTCAAAAAAAGACACGATATGACAAATGCCCATCAGTGACGGAACGAGCTAGTGGGCATAGTCTCATACTTACAAAGAATATTTATTTCGCCTGACACGTTCATAAGACATATATAGATACAAGAAATCAAAGTACATAGAAAAATTAAATGGCACTCGCCTGTGTACAGACCGGGAATCGAACCTGGTACCTCTGGATTTCCGGCCCAGTGACTCAACCATTCGTCCACCGTACACTCAGAAAACGCCTTCAAATTTGCCATCTACTTTGACTTCCCGCACCATTCTGTTTTAATAGGAATTAACCTAACTTTTCTTAACTTTTTTCTATGTACTTTGATTTCTTGTATCTATATATGTAACATAGAAATGTGGTGTAAATTACCCGCATTAAACCAATAAAGAGACAAAAATGTTTCTTTAATTTATTTATTTATTTATTTATTTAAACTTTATTGCACAATAATAAAAAAGTACAATCGGCGGACTTAATGCCTTAAGGCATTCTCTACCAGTCAACCATCGGGTAAAACAGAGACTTTAGTTGGTGCAGGATTGTTTAAAGCCGAAAGGACATTTGAGTCACAAATCAACATAAGATTAAGTAGGTATATAATATATATATTTCAATAATAGACATACACATATACTTGTTACAATAAACCTACATATACATATAATAAAACAAAAGTACCCATGCAAAACATCATGACACATAATTAACTTTGACTTGTATCAGAGAAATGCTTGCGCAACTTGCGCTTGAAGGAGAATTTGCTCTGAGCTTGTCTGATGGGAAGCGGGAGATCGTTCCATAAACGAATTGCCTGAAGGGCGAAGGAATTGGACATAAAACCAGTTCGGTGCAAAGGAATATCGAGCTTAAGGCTACGGGATGTACGGAGCTTGCAACCAGGACGGGAAGTTAGAAAAGTAAATTTGGATTTGAGATATTCTGGCGCAGCTCGATCGAAAAGTATAGTATAAAGGGTACAGAGGATTCTGAGTGACCTGCGTTCGCGGATAGGCAACCAGTTGAGTTTACGGCGAAAGGCGGACACGTGATCGTACTTGCGGAGACCGAAGACAAAGCGTATACAATTATTTTGAAGTCTGTCCAGCTTACTTAAGAGCTCCTGAGTGATATTTGAGTAACACACGTCACCATAATCAATAACAGGTAATATTAATGCCTGGACAAGAAGAGTCTTTGTGCTGACTGGAAGAAAGTGCTTAAACCTATAGAGCGCTCTTAAAATGTTTGTTACTTTGCGACAAACGGCAGACACCTGAGGGGCCCAGGTAAGACCGCTGTCAATCACCAGTCCCAGGTTCTTCACGTCGGTAGCGTACGGAACTACGTTGTCCTCGAATAATATCGGTGTCAATCGTGCCGAGTCAGTTAGGGCAAGTAGGCGTGAGCTTCCAAGAATTATGGCCTGGCACTTAGACGGGTTGACACTTATACCGTAACTACGAGACCAAGCGGCGATACTGTTGAGATCTTTGTTGATTAATCCAATAGCTTGAACTAACTCACCGGGTTTAACTTGTGCGTATATTTGCAAGTCGTCGGCATAAAGATGGTGAGAGCATTTTATACTAGGTGTAATAAGGTTGATAAATATGGAAAAAAGAAGTGGGGAAAGAATACCGCCCTGTGGAACACCAGAAGCAAGTTCACACCAGTCCGAGAGAGCTTTATCAGCGCGAATCGCCTGTCGACGATCCTGAAGATAAGAGGAAAACCACTCAGCCGCTGTTAATGAGATGTTAAGGTGTTTTAAAGTAGCGAGTAAAAGGTCATGATTCACAGCATTAAAAGCGTTAGAGAAGTCGATCAAAACTAGCACCGTTAATTGAGAGGATTCCATGCCTTGTCTCACGTCTTCTAGAACTTTAAGCAATGCTGTAGTCGTACTGTGACCAGAACGAAAACCTGACTGAAACGGAGAGACCAGGTGGTTAGAGTATACGTGTGAAGACAGTTGTTTGTGAACAACAGCTTCTAAAACCTTCGATAGAAATGGAAGAATGGAAATAGGGCGAAAGTCTTTCAGTAAACTGGGGTTAGAGACTTTAGGCAGAGGGATAACGTAGGCGTCTCGCCACTGTGAAGGAAAAACCCCAGAGTACAACGAAAAGTTAACAATATGAGTGATAACTGGGAGAATGCATTCCAGGATGCTGACTATCATCAACCTACTTATCTTGTCATGACCAACTGCGTTAGATTTGATCGATATAATTATGTTATGAATCTCATCATCAGCGGCTGGGGTGAAGGAAAATGAGTTTTGAGAACCACAGGGCAAGGCATTAATAAAAGAAATACTTTTAGAAATAAGGCATTAATAAAAGAAATACGTTTAATGTAAACGTTCATAAGATTTCATTAATACATTACATTATACTTAAAACTACATTTATAGAGATGTAAAGGGTCTCTCTATGCGTCCAAACAAGACAAATAAAAAATAGAAAATAAATTGATACTAAAATTAATGGAGATATAAAGAGTCTCCGTTGTCAAAATATTATGTTTTGGAGGTGTAAAGGATCTCCAAACGTCAAAATACAAACTGAGAATATTTACTAAATATCTTACAGAAATATAAAAAAAAATCTGTGACCCACGATATAACTTAAAAACTAAATTAAAAATAAAACCATTTTCCTTAGAGATGTAAATGGTCTCCAAGTATTCACACAGACGCGCGACAGCAGGAAATAAGACTGCGTAAGAATGCTCGAGGATCCATACTGGAGCATTCTTACGCAGTCTTATTTCTTTGCTTGTAGTGCGTTCGTACACGGCGCGCACACATTCAAGCGCGCGATGTACCTTTTGTAGGAAAAAAAATTACTGTGCCCTTGCGATGCTTACGATAGGGGGGTTGCTGCACAATTGCACATTGGATATGGGCCGGACCTCCTCAGGAGTTCACGACCGAGGTTGAAGGGGCGTTGACCAATGTCTGGGGCGCCAAGGTCGGACTGCACCTGCCGCTCCTCTGCCGGACCTGACATTAGAACCCGGGACTTTGCGATGACGAGTGTGTCTTCAGAAATGGCATCTTTTATTGATACCTAATCCCTAGGAAATAATATAACGATCAATAAAATTACACCCTGTATTTCTATGGTTAAACTGTTCATTTAATACTGATATCGAGTTACAGGTACTGATTCAAACTTAAGGTCGTCCCAAGGACCTTCAAATAAATAGCCGGACGGAGCATCGCTTACAAAGAACTGAAGCATGTCTAATCGGCCGGCTACCTATCTGTGTGTGCTGCTCGCAATAGGAAAAAACTAGTTGATGTGTGCGTGCGGCTCGTAAGTACAAGCAGCCGGCGCATTAGAAATGGCTTCAGTTCTCTGTTGGCAAGCCTCCGTCCGGCTATTTATTTTAAGGTCCTAGGGTCATCCTTTATTTTTCCGATACAAACATTGTATTCCCAAAGGCATTATTAGTTTGCTTCAATAACAAGCCAGACTTAATTGGGAGCTATGTTCGTCCCTAGCTACGCTATTTATAGCTGAAAGTCTATTTTGGCACCTCATTTACGTAGATTCCGAGGTATGGCAGTCATGAATGGCGGAAAATTGGAAACAAATGTGTGTTTAGGTTGTTTGTTTATGGGTACCGCGGATGCTAGAATATGGATGACGACTGGGTTAAAAATATATCATTCTATTTAGTCCGTCAGTTAGATTATGGAAAAATATGGGACACGTATTTTTTGGTTTATCAAATTATTAAAAATCGACAAAGGTATATATCATCACGTCACTCTTAGGTGAAAACTGTACCAAAGAGTGACTCCCAGTGAGTGAGTCCCACAAGACAGACCATCGGTTTTGTGTCTCGGGTTGCTTTTTTGTCAGCTAGCGATAAAAATGTGGCACTCGACGTCACCCAGTTTTTCAAATTTACGCAACATTAAAAGCGAAACGAAACTTCAGTTTAAAAACTTCGGACTCCGGAAACTGAGGCTAACAAGCCTAAAGCTCGTGGGTGGACCGATGGACTGGCATACTAATTTTATTCTCCATGTGAAAGCTCCGCCCACGTAAGTTTGGAGCTGTGGAAAGCTTTGCCGTTGGGAATTACCGTTTACCTATTTATGAAAGTGCCATTTTGATAAACTTCTATTTTGCCCTCTAGGGGATGGATGACTGATTTAGTCTACTGATAACACGCTTAAAGGGCATTAGAAAATTTAAATGTTTTCGATAAAGACTAAGACCACAGAAATATATCGACGGTGGAAAGGAGAAACCCTTTAAGCGACATTTTGGGCGGAATTGAGTTATATATATCGTTGAAATCAGCTTTTTTTTCTGCGTCGTTTGAGTCTTATGACTTTGATGTCGCTTAATGAGTCCCAAAAATTGTTCAAAGAAAATTACTTTATGCGACACAAAGTTTGAGTCAAAAATAATCGGTGTCACTTAACTATACAAATATTCATAAACGTAGGCGCTTAAAGTGTTTTTAAAAACACTCATATTTAAGGAAATGTCGCTTAAGGGGTGTTCCTTCCCATCGTCTATTCATATAAAATGTCGTTTAAGGCGTTATTCTTGTATGGATTTAGAATTCTAGAAAATCGAGGGTGTTGCTTACATGTTGTTTTTTCCGGTAACATTATACGTACCATTTCACTTAAGCGACACTTATTTCTGAAATTCGTAAGTTCTTGAGAATGATGTTATTATTGTTTAATACAGCTTGCAATTTTACATTATATAATGCAAAGAGGTCAACTTTCTAAATTGGCTAGAAAAAAACCTACGATTTTTTTCCAAAAACTTGTACTCTAAAACGCCCTCCTCTAAAGTGTACAAAATGTCGCTTGTAGGGTTTCTCCTTTCCACCGTCGATATCGAGGTAGACGGAAAAAGTGTATGTACCTCGCGTGCTAAAAAGAAGTGACGATGACCTAATTTGAACGCCGTCAACTTCAGTTTCCGTCAATATTATTATCAGATCTGAAAATCTGGTATAATTAATTGATCAAATACCATCATTATGACACGGAAAATGTATGTTTTCCATCACAAAATTTTACATTTGGCGTCAAACGCCAAGCGAAAACTTTACACGCTTGGTTCTCATACAGCGAGCTGTTTCCTTCTAGGTATGTCGATATATTGCTGTGACTATGACGAAAGTCCTGATAATTGTTGCCAATTTATTATTCCAAGGGAACTCTATCGAAATATACAAAAAAAAAATTACATTTATTTTTAAGGTTATCTGGAAAAGATCGCTTATTAGCGATCGCTTATTGTTTACCATTTAATATGCTGTTTTAGATTTAAGGTTTTATGATGTTTTGTTTTGGTGAACATTAACAGTAATAGGTAGACTCTTGATATGTTTACAGAATATGTCTTTCTATTGCCACTATAATAACAAATAATATAAATATTTTTTTTAGTTAGGTACCTACATCGTGTGAGTCATAGATTTTTTTACATTTCTGTAAGATATTTAGAAAATAAGTATTCTCAATTTGTATTTTGACAACGGAGACTCTTTACATCTCCATTAATTTTAGTATCAATTTATTTTTTATTTGTCTTGTATGGACGCATAGAGAGACCCTTTAGTACATCTCTATAAATGTAGTTTTTAAGTTAATGTAATGTATTAATGAAATCTCATGCATGAAAAGAGAAACTGGTGAGTTTCTTCCGGCGCTTCTTCTCACCAGAAGGTCATTACCCGAAGCGCCAAAAGAAAAGAAAAGGAAAAAAAGAAGATAAAAGAATGTAAGAAAGACATGTAAAAGAGCCCTTGAGGGCCTACTTACAGATTTTTTTTTTTTTTAAATACGGTCAATAATGAAAGGGAGACTCCATACAATAAACGTGTATTTTAGGCATTTTTAGCTTGATTTTAGTATTTGTAGTAGGTAAATGCTTGATATGATTATGTATTTCTATTGCCGCTACAGCAAAAAATAATAGAAGCAAAATAAAAGGGGGTCCCCATACAAGAAACGTGTTTTAGCGTCTTTTTGCTCGACGGTGGTAACGAGCCCTTCGTGTGCGAATCCGACTCGCACTTGGCCGATTTTTTTAAGAATGACCCATTTCTCAACCGATTCTCATTCTCTCAGTTGGAAATCTCAAACTCAAACTCATTCATTTCTGCAAGTAGGCCTCAAGGGCTCTTTTACATGTCTGATTATTTTCTTTGGACTCTCATGACAGTACAGTTCTGAGGACGTTCGTAAAGACGGCTGAGTCATAGTAAAGGGTTCTTCCAAAGGAGATAGATATCTTAATTACTATCAGACATTCCCGCGTCAGTCTTGGTGGAATAATCTTGAAATTTATTGTCAATCTAGTCATGAAAATAATTTGACCCTTGAACTAGTAAGTGACGGCACCAATCATGGACACGTTAAGCACAGTAGTACCCGGTAATGGACAGTAAACATTTAATGGCTTATAGCCGCCTGTTCATGGGATTTACCAGTTATGACCATCAGTTATCTGAACATAGTGTTGATACTACATATGAGAGAAACATTATGTTTCTTTATTAGTTTTTAATGCGGGTAGATTACACCATATTTAAAGTTACCACCAGCGCCTTAACCATTTGGCCACCGGAAATCCAGAGGTACCGGGTTCGATTCCCGGTCTAGACCACAGGTGAGTACCATTTAATTTTTCTATGTACTTTGATTTCTTATATAAATATTCTTAGTGTTGATAGTTTAAAAAATTAGTATCGATTACTTAATTTTTTTTCCTAAAACCCACGTTTTAGGAAAAAATGTCCTTAATTTACTGGTACCGTCGCCCTAATAGTGCACAATCGGAGGTCACGATTAGGGTATGCAATACCGGTATTACTTGTAAGGGCCAATATCGGGATACCGGTATTGGCCCATACAAAAAATTACGGTACTCATACACACACATACTATCTATTCATAAAATATTTTTAAATTTTACATGTCGAGAATTTTACTAAGAAAAGATTACAATAAAATTAGTTTGACTAAATTAAATTACAAATAACAAAAAGATAATAATTATGTTCAAATTAATTCCTGACATTGATAATTAATTGCACGAATAATATTTAAATATCTATTTAATTATAATAATTGGTTTCAATATGTAAGATCATAATATAATTCGGAAATGTCATAAAATGCCTTTCCGACGAGCCATTTTTTAATTCATTAAAAAAGGTCTGATCATTAGAATATTGCTTAATGCAATCGGGGATTGCATATATTTTTGGATTATACGGACGGGATATCTTGGTAGACTTGGCTAGTTTGCACCAGGTACCTATTGCATGCTCTAGTCACAATATGTCAGTTCGCTCATCGCTTCGACTTCCAGACCTCCGATTAGTTTTTAGTTTCCACCGGAGATGTCGTCATCATCATCAGCCTGCGGCAGTCCACTGCTGGACGTAGGCCTCTCCCAAGACGCGCCACTTTGCTCAATCATCAGCTATACTCATCCAGTTGCTGCTAGCCGCCCTGCGCAGATCGTCGCTCCATCTAGCCGGGGGGCGTCCCACACCACACCGTAGATGTGCGTGCGACGTAGCTAACCTAGCTTAGCTACCTCGCATAGCTCTCGTGGAACCGCCGCCTTAAATTAAACATTGACGCCAGGTTGAGAACTAACGTAAAACTGCACTAAAAATATTACGAGACATCTGCAATTTTGTAAGTGTCTATAAAGTTTCATCTTCATTTGAAAATAATTTTGGCCCACCTGCTAATTATATTGGCGACGAGGTTGTCAGAAAAATTGTGAATAACCTACAGGAATCCCATTGTCATTGTCACTTAACCCAGTTTGACCTAGTCCGCGTTTTGTCCCAAGTTTTCCTTTAAGGAAAATGTTTTGCATAAATATTGAGTTTTCACGAAATCGTGTGGAAATGCGGAATATTGCTTCGTGGGTATCCGGGTGGAAGATATTTTATGTTGAACGACTGATAAAGTCGATCCGTTATTACTTGTATTTGGTAAACTTTATACCAATGCATTTCTGCCAAAAACATATTGACAGTGGAAATTTCAAATGTCGTAAGGGACGAGGGTCTCCTTTTCAGGAGAGCCCAAAACAAAATTCCATTTAAAAAAAAAATCGTTAGTTACCTACTTGGGAAATTCTTAACCGATTGGTATGATTCTTAGATTTATACTTTTCATATAACTTCATCTACACCGGAAGACTTATTGGAAATCCCTAAACTCAATAGTTTACGATACACGGCGCGCACACATACCGCGCGCGATGTACATTTTGTAAAAAGAAAAATTACTGTGACCGAGTGACTCAAATCACCTTAATAACGCCACATTACGTCAAAAGTAACAAATTTGACTTCAGTGTGCCCTTTTGTACTGTATTGCCCTTTTGTATATTGTTTAAGTACTAATCTATGTGTTTAGATATTTACTTATTGTATAAACCTACTCGTATTATATAGAGGTGACCAGTTCGACTTTCAAAGTTCAAAACTTTGACTTTGGCACTTCGTCCGCAAGGCTGTTAACGCAACTATGACGTCATTGTGGAGTCCAAAGTATGAATCCTGATAAATTTAAACTCAGAAGTGGCTCACTCCGCGATTTCGCCGCGCGGCGACTAGTACCAAATTTTGCCCCCGTGGAGGGGCTTAGC
Source organism: Eudemis profundana (assembly GCA_947034925.1). Classification (NCBI taxonomy): domain Eukaryota; kingdom Metazoa; phylum Arthropoda; class Insecta; order Lepidoptera; family Tortricidae; genus Eudemis; species Eudemis profundana. The sequence goes on along the minus strand of OX344816.1, from coordinate 15,512,277 downwards.
CAGCGACCAGGTAGAGCACACGTTATTAGTGCCCGACACAGACGGACTGCAACCGAACTGCAACTTGTATAGAAACTGTGCAGTCGGAGTGCAGTCAGTGTGCAGCTGGAATGCAGTTCCCATACAAATCGCGGATGGTATGCAGTCCGTCTGTATCGGCCCTTAGTGTCCGACCGAAACTAGTTCTCAAAGCCGAAACCTAAACCGAATTTCGGCTTTGATCTCAGTTTCGGCCGAAACCAGAACCGAAACCGAAACCTACATATATGTTTTTGTGGGACAAAAAAATACAATCATAATCAGTCAATCTTCATTTTTAAAAAACATAATATGTATTAATCATTTAGTCTTCGATATTTAAAGTACTTAATCATTAATTGTAACATATTATAACTTCTTATTACAAATAAATACCAAGTTTTGCCCCCGTGGAGGGGCTTAGCCAGCGACCAGAAAGAACCACGTAACGAATTTTCTCCTAACAAAACTGACATCTCTCTATATCGCATAACGTGTAGAGTCCAACCGAAATTTCGGTTTCGGTTCCGGCCTAGTTTCGGCGAAGAAACGGGTTTCGGCTTAGGCTTAGGAAACTACGGCCGAAACTAGAGTTGTGCCGTTCTCGAGAATTATCGGAAACGTTCTCAGTGTTGTATGGGAAATGTTCTCGAGAACGTTCTCTCTCCATACAACACGGAGAACGTTTCCGAGAATAGCACATCTCTAGCCGAAACCGACACTGAATTTGAGGGGTTTCGCCGTCCAATCGGACAGTCTTTAATATTGTCTTCGGTTTCTGCGATTATCACTCATAGTAATAAAACAACTTTTTCTACTCCTGTACTGTTATCTGTCTTTTACTTGGTCACGAACACTAATATAAGAACATACATAATATGAGTTCAGAGAAGTCTATACTCTATTCCCCATAACAGCACTAGTGTCGTTATCGTCACTTTACGTTATTGCTAGCAGCCACAGACTTCTAAATCTAGGTTAAACTTAGGTCAAGGATTAAGCGCTCAATTTTAACTTTACGGTAAAAATGCACAACTACCAACTTAACAAACAATTAAATTCCTACGGTTTTTAAGAAAAACAAAACTTTCCGAACTAAATTCATTGTTGCCAACATAAAAAAAGTATTTTTAATATATTCACTGCGTGTCAATTTAAAATAAAAAAAAGTTTACCATAGACACATACTGTCCTGTCAGTCATACGTTATATTTGCCTTGTTTGCAGGTTATGCCTTGTTTGTATTTTATATTTTAAAACCTGTCGTAGAAAAAGTATTGTATGCAACGTTGTATAATTAAGTCAAAAAACGCTCATTGCGTCTCTATTTGCGATACTCGCCGCATTCGCGGCTCGTATCGCAACTCACGCAATTCGCATTTTTTGAACCCACTTATACAACTGTTGCATAAAATACTATTAAATATCGAAGACTAAATGATTAATACATATTATGTTTTTTAAAAATGAAGATTGACTGATTATGATTGTATTTTTTTGTCCCACAAAAACATATATGGAAGTTTCGGTTTCGGTTCTGGTTTCGGCCGAAACTGAGATCAAAGCCGAAATTCGGTTTAGGTTTCGGCCGTGAAAACTAGTTTCGGTCGGACACTAATAACGTGTGCTCTTTTGGTACTAGTCGCTGCCCGGCGAAATCGCGAAGTGAGCCACTTCTGACACCGTATACGAATATTCGACGTCGAATTCTCATTTACACGAATGCTAAGTGAGGTCGCTCACAGGAATATATCGAAAGAAAAAGAAAAAGTGTATGTACTCGTACCTCGCGTGCTAAAAAGAAGTGGCGGCGACCTACTTTGCACGCAGTCAACTTCAGTTGCCGTCAATATTATTATCAGCTTTTCAAATCTGATAATAATGGTATAATTAATTGTTCAAATACCACCAAAATTAAATGGGTAATTGATGTTTTCCATCACTAAATTACACTTTTGGTGTCAAACGCCAAGCGAAAAACGTTACACGCTTGGTTGTCATACAAATCGAGGAACTGTTTCCTTCTGTCTCGATATTAGGGTTCCGTACCAAAATGGTAAGAAAGGAACACTTATGGTGCGATCTCAGGAACTACTGCTGATATCGATTTGAAATTTGGAATAGTTTTAAAAGTCACTACCCGAGCGTACTAAATACTTTTTACTTTTTCTAGACGGCCGAAATGGAGGTCGAAAATTTTAAGCTGTGCTATTGTATCAAGTGGGGTTTCAAACGAAAGGGCTTAACTTGTAGATTCCAAACCATTTTTATTTTTTTCTTAATCATTTACTTTTTGATTTTGAAGTTATTGAACAGAAAAATCTGTAATAATTACCTACTAATTATTTATATCATACTAAATATTACAGGAAAAATATAACGGTTTTCCTAACTTGTACCGTTTTTTAGAAATTTCCAAAAATCATAGCACATACTTATTTGCTCCTACTAACCTAATCGCTATACAGTTTTTCTTGAACTATACAAGTAGATACTTACGAGTTTGTACGGAACCCTCGGTGCACGAGTCCGACTCGCACTTGACCGGTTTTATTCATGCGAGGTCGCTCCTTTTTCAGCGGGAGCAACTAGTTTTTCCATTCCCTGCCAACAATAAGGGAATCTGACACGTCGTTTCGTCTATCATGTATTGACAGTATGATAGACGTTACTCGTAACGGATAATATAATATTGGTACGTAACATTTTACCTTATTTTTCTATATAAGGTTGCGTCAACCCTTTTGTTACTCGAAGTCTTTGATATTTGAAACTATAGTTTCTCGGTATTGATCAATAACTAGGTAAAGATACAGTTAAGACAAAGTAAGTACATACGTATCGGTGGAGTGGCATAAAAGATATCCTTGGGCCAGCCAGTGCAGATTTGGCGTACATTTCCCTTAAGAGCTGTAGAATAAGGTGGTCAAATGCCTGATATTAGGCAAGCCGGTAGGGATCGAGTTCTTTGGAACCCTTTCCGGCTGTTGTGACAGCTCATAGCAGCCGTTCAAGCACAAAAAAACTTTTCATCACACTTGCTCCAAAAGGGTGTCGTTACACGTAGGTTTTGCGGACCGTAAATGACCTATTATTATTATTGCCATATGGCGTAATGTTTTTTTTTTTGAATACGCTGTTTCTGTTTTACTCTTATATTATATGCTCAAAGGAAACGCCAACTTATTTTTTTTACTTTTATCACAGAAATATTTATTTAAAGAGAACTGTTATTGCAAATACATGTAAACACATATTTCGGTAACATTAATTAAATGTTTAAATACTTAGTGTATTTCAGTATTTTGCAAATGTAAAATGAACTAAAATGGCCGTTTTAGGTCTCTATCCCTATGGTTTCCGAACGTGACTTGGCATTCGCATTGTCTATGGATTTATGTCACTTTCTGTTTTAAAATTTTCTCATACTGGGTGGATTAGTAAGGTTATTTATTTATTTAGATTTCCGCACAAGTGTGATGAAAAACATTGTGTGTGCCACGGCGGTAAAGGAATTACACACTCGTGTTATTGGCTTCGCTTCGGGCTTGTAACAAACACTCGTTTGTAATTCCTTCGTTACCGCCCTAGATACACAATGTAGTATTTCATCTCACTTGCTCGAAAATGGTGTCGCTACACGTAGGTTCTGCGGGCCATAAATGACTTATTAGGTCCTAGGGCGTAATGGTTTTTTTTTTAATTTGAATACGCTGGTTCTGTTTTACACTTATTTGTCATGTTAACTTTTATCACTGAAATATTTATTTAAAGAGTAACTGTTATTGCAAATACATGTAAACACATATTTCGGTAACATTAATTAAATGTTTAAATAGTGTATTTCAGTATTTTGCAAATGTAAAATGAACTAAAATGGCCGTTTTAGATCTTTATCCCTATGGTTTCCGAACGTGACTTGACATTCGCATTGTCTATGGATATATGTTACTTTCTATTTTAAAAATTTCTTCTCATACTGGTTGGATTAGTAAGGTTATTTATTTCGGTTTCCTCACAAGTGTGATGAAAAACATTGTGTGTGCCATGGGCGGTAAAGGAATTACACAATTCCTAGTGACATAAAATGACTTACACAACACGGTAATAAGCCGGGAATTAAATACAAATGCTGCTACTATTTTTCCGGACCACTCCTTATTAAATGAAAGGGCTCACTTTGAGAATTTCAAATATATTTTTTATAATGTTTATATAAATAGTTTTGAAGTTATTTAAGAAAATAGGCAACATTTGACCATTCCCCCCTTATCTCCGAAACTATTGGACGTAGAATTTTGAAAAAAATATGGAAAATAGTCCTACACCTGTAGATTACAGGAAAACCTATAAGAAGTCTGTGCAATAAAGTATAATTGTTTTATATTGATTTGTACGTACGGAACCCTCTCCACGCGAGTCTAACTCGCACTTGTCCCTTGTTTAATTCAACATGATCGAGTGTCACGGGGCATTTCTCCAGAAATATGTCTGCGGTCACCTTATTCACCTGGCCCTTTTTCATACTAAATGTATGGAGACAGATGAATGAGTCGCAGACATATTTCTGGAGAAATGCCCCACGCTACTTTTCTTTTCAAAGTTACGTAATAAACATGCATGATTTAACCTAATTCCCTTTTGTATCCTCTTTGCACCTACGAATATTTACGTGATGCACCTTATTTCTACATATTAAGGTTCATATTTCAATGCTCCTGTATGTGTTAGACGGTAACGCAACGGTAAAAAATGGTATAATCTGGAAAATCCCGACAGACGCAACGCAAGTCTGGTTTCATGGATTTATTGCGTTAAATGCCGGAAAACACAATAAAGGGACGTGAGAGAAATGATAATGTGGCTAATGCTGGCACTACACTTGGCCGTATTTGCCAAATATTCGTGTTGCATCTCTTTTCTGCGGCATAGGAAAGGAAAAAGATGCAACACGAATATTTGGCAAATACGGCCAAGTGTAGTGCCAGCATTAGAGTACGCAGTTGGGTTGGGTTAGAACACAGAATGTTCCATTCATATTCTTGAATTAAAACAGGGTAGATGGGTGAATCGACTTTTAGACCCACACTTTCGACGTCTTTGGCGTTACCGAAAATGTCTCCAGAGCAGTGGTTCTTAACCGGTGGTTCGCGGACCACTGGTGGTCCCCGGTGTTGGAATAAAACCTCTATGTAGTAGTTAGCAGTTTATGAAATAAACGGATTGATGTCACTCGCTAAATAACGTGTCAGGTTATGGGCTAGCCGTCCCTTAAAATAAAGAAAATAAAATGTTTTTAATGTCTTAAAAGCATAAAAAAAGTGGTTTCTGTAGAAACATAAAATAAAGTGAATTGCCGGAAGCAATTATAAAAATAAGAACCGTAAAAAAAAGAGAATAATATGTCAGACCAAAATTTGTTTATTGACATCCTACAAGACACCGACAGCTACCAAACATGGAAATTTCAAATAGACATTCTTTTCGACTCAAAGGGATTAGGAGAAATTATAACTGGAAAATGTACAAAAACTGAAGAAAACAAATTCAAAGAAAAAGATGCTCAAGCGAAAACATACATATTAAAAACTATTAACCGGAAATATGTTACACATCTGTTTGATTGCAAAACTGCTCATGAAATGTATCAAAAAATTTGCAGCATATTCGAAGGCTCGGAAGAAAGAAAGAAAATGAGCTTACTCCAAGACTTCTATAATACCCAAATAAAACCCGATTTGTCCATGGAAGATAATTTGGCAAAATTCGAAAATTTGACATATCGACTAAAACAATTGAAAGTCAATCTAGATGATGCGATGGTGGAATCCAAAATTTTAACCAGCCTTGACGATACATACCAAAATTTTATTACAGCGTGGGAGTCAACGTCGACTGAAGATCGGAATCTTAAAAATTTAAAAATTAGGCTCATCAAAGAAGAAGAGAGGCGTAACCAGGGAAGTTCTTTTGACCAGGTAGCCTTAAAGGCGCAATCTTCTTCCAGATCTAAAGCAGGTATTGAATGTTTCATTTGTAAAAGATCAGGCCACTTGGCCAGAGACTGTAGGAATTGCTGTAGGATTTGCAAAAAGACAAACCATAAAGAAAAGAACTGTTTCTTTAAAAAGAAAGACAATGTGGCACTAGTAGCCAATAAAAATAAGAATGATAGTAGCAATCTAGAGACCTTTGTTGTAGACTCCGGTTGTACTGTTCACTTGGTGAACGATAAAAACCTATTGTCTAACGTTAAGACAAATAAAACTGAGATCGGTACAGCTCAAAAGGGCTGTAACCTTAAAGCCGTTTACGAAGGTGACTTTATAGGTCAAAATTGTAGCGTTAAAAATGTACTCTGTGTTCCCGAGCTTTCCCATAACTTACTTTCAGTTTCAGAGATTACCAAACGCGGTGGTCAAGTTTTATTTCAGGGAAATAATGTTGAGATCAGCAGTGGAGGAAAGACCATAATAGGAACACAAGAATCATCTGGATTATTTACACTAGAGCTACCTAAAGCCGTGAGCTGTAATGAAGAAGCCCTGTTCAGTAAGAAGATTGAGAATGATTCTGCCTTAACGTGGCATAAAAAGCTAGGCCATCCTGGTCAAGGTGTGTTACGAAACCTACCGAAAGCAGCAGATGGTATAAAAATAGATAAAGTGACGGCCGAAGAAAAAAAAATGCTAGATAGTTGTGAGGTGTGCATAAAAGCGAAGCAGACGAGATTTCCATTTAATACGGAAAGAAAAAGAGCACAGAAACCTCTAGAGATAATTGATACGGACGTGTGCGGTCCTGTAGAAGTGGAAACGTGGGACAGAAAAAGATATTTTTTGACTGTAATTGACGACTTTAGCAGTTACACAAAAGTCTATCCCTTAAATTCCTTAAAAAATAAGAGTGAAGTACTTTTTCACATAAAACAATATATAGAAGAAGCTGAGCGAGAAAAGAACGAAGAAGTATCTACAATAAGTTGTGATAACGAGATATTAAGAGACAAAGTAGAAGAAGAGTTCTTGTCAGTAGAACCGACAGAAGAAATAGTTGAAAACCAGAATATAGAAGTAGAAGAACAAGAAGAGATACAAATAATTGAAAATGCTGCTGAACGCCAGCGTGAAGAAATAGTAGATTCAGAACAAGAAAGCAATTACGAGAGTCCATTGACTGACTCTAAAGATAGTCAAGTAGGAGAAAATCAACTAGAGAGAGCAACAAGAAGTGGTAGATCCGTAAAAATGCCCGTAAGGTACAATGATTATGCCCTACTTACGTTTAATGAAGTTATGAAGACTCCAGAGAAGGAAAAATGGAAAAAAGCGATTCAAGATGAGCTAAATTCACTGGAAAGGAACGGAGTTTGGAAATTAGTAGATAAAGAAAAGGCTTCTGGAAAGAATATACTTACTAATAAATGGGTATTCAAAGTCAAAGAAAATGGAACTTATAAAGCCAGATTAGTAGTGAGAGGCAATGAGCAAAAAGATACTGAGTTTGATGAAATATTTAGTCCCGTGGCCTCTCAATCAGCAATAAAATCTCTGTTTGCTATAGCAGCAGCTAGAAATCACAGTTTCATGACATTTGACGTTAAAACAGCGTTCCTTAATGGCGAACTAAGAGAAGACGAAGACATTTATATGAAAATACCTCTTGGTGTTACCAACGAAAAAGGCAAAATTTGTCAACTAGTAAAGTCTCTGTATGGACTTCGCCAGTCTCCGAGAAGATGGAATGAAAAGTTCCTTAAAACTATGTCAGACATTGGCTTTACACAAGCAAGAAACGAGCCGTGTATTCTAAAGAATAAAGACTTGTCAATCATTATCGGAATCTACGTCGATGACGGAATAATAATAGGACCTAATAAAGAGAAAATACGGCAGACTTTGAAGAAAATAAATTCGAAATTTGAAATAAAAATTTACGAAAAACCAACATCTTACTTGGGAATGGAAATAACAGATAACAGCGAAGGTTTAAAGTTAACCCAAACATTATATGCAAAGCAAATTCTGAAGAAATACAACATGGAGAACTGTAAATACGTGGACACACCATGTAAACAAGAAGATGATGTTAAAAGTTGTACTGAAGAGAAGGAAGTCCAAAAGTTCCCATACCGAGAAGCTGTTGGAAGTTTATTATACTTATCCACTAAAACCCGCCCCGATCTCGCTTACGCGGTTGGCATGGCAAGCAGAAATATGGAAAACCCAGATAGCAAAGATATAGTTGCCGTAAAGAGAATATTAAGGTACCTGGCAGGCACCTTAGGAGAGGGTGTGTGCTATAAGAAGAACAAAGATTTAGAGTTTTCTGTCTTCTGCGATTCAGATTACGCTGGAGATATTAAAACAAGACGCAGCACTACAGGCTACATTATTATGTTGGATGGAGGACCAGTAGCGTGGTGTTCACGTAGACAGCCTATCGTCGCGTTGTCTTCAACCGAAGCTGAATTTATTGCAGCGGCCGAATGTTGTAAGGAGACAATGTTCCTAAAATCCTTGCTGGTTGATCTCAACATTAAAGTACCTGTCACATTCAAAATTGATAATCAGAGCGCAATTCAGCTCATAAAAACTGGGATCTTTAATAAACGGTCTAAGCACATTGATGTGCGTTATCATTACATCCATGAGGTGTATGCTAGCAATGGATTTAAAATAGATTATTGTTCAACCGAAAATCAAACAGCAGATATTTTAACCAAGGCTCTAGATAAAGTAAAGTTCTTGAAACATAAAAATAGTATAATGTTAACTTGTTAAGAACTTTTAGGATGAACGTTTTTGGTGAGTTAATTCGCCCTGGTTAAAAGAACTTAACTGCGTTACGCCTCTGCTCAGTTGGACTATGTTTTTATTCAATCTGTTGATGTTATTTTTATAATTTTATATTAATAACTTGTATTTTATAAACATAAAATTAGGAGAGGGTGTTGGAATAAAACCTCTATGTAGTAGTTAGCAGTTTATGAAATAAACGGATTGATGTCACTCGCTAAATAACGTGTCACCCGGAAGCACCCGAAGTGGTCCGTGAAGCCATCCGAAATAAATACTATATTATCTCTAAACCTATTTACTTTCTATTGCCTCCAAACAGTTGGTGGTCCGTGGCAAGTCACAGATTTTGTCAAATGGTCCCTCATCATTAAAAGGTTAAGAACTGCTCTAGAGTTACCAAGAAATTGAAATTCTAATAGGATATTTTTCTATTTATTAGGGTTATGAGACGGGCATTCAACGTTCTATCATACACCATAAATTCAATCATAAGCAAACTATTATTTAAAGGCGTTATTTTACAACGAAAATTAAAAGTTGCGGACAGCGTCGTGTGGGTAAAAAAGTTGACCGACCCAGATATTTTTCAGTGATCAATAGAAACCGGATTTGAAGTAGCGATCTCAATATTAATGCGGATACGACTGGTATAATTTATTATTTTTTCTACACACAAAAATAATGTAACTTATCAGAACAAAAAAAGAAAAGACCTTTTTGGAAGCTTTTGTAAATATTGGGCAAAAATTATAATGACAATAAATAAAAACATCATTTGTTAATTATTTAAATAGTTTATTTTTTTAAGTTCATCTTTAATATTTCTTCTGCACAATGCACAGTAAAAATTAAGACCTTATATAACCAACATGACATGTATTTAACAAATTGCATTAGTCATATCCATATTAATATTGAGATCGCTTCTTCAAATCCTGCCTCTAGTGATCAAAATAAATAGTAAATTAACGCACAAGTCTACAAATTGAAGATCATCCTTCTTTTGTGGAAGTTGGTTTAAAACCGACGCACTATGGAAAATAACCAAATCGCCTGTGTGCCTGTACTGTTTGAATTAATTAACAACTAATAATTTAATACGAAAGACAAAAATAAAAATAGTACAAAGTAACTAAAACTAGATTGAAGTTTGTATGAAGTTTTCAATCCTCTCCTCGCGCATCGCCGCTCGCGCATCGCGCAACTTGATACAAATTTCAATTCAATCCTCGTCTCGTCTCGCTCTGCCGGTGGAAAACCACGTTTAATCGCGTAACAAACCTAAAAAAAAACCGGCCAAGTGCGAGTCGGACTCGCGCACCGAGGGTTCCGTACAAACTCATAAGTACATACATGAATAATTCAAGAAAAACTATATGGCGATTAGTTTAGTAGGAGCAAATAAGTATGTGATAAGATTTTTGCAAATTTCTCAAAAACGGTGCAAGTTAGGAAAACCGTTTTATTTTTCCTGTAATATATAGGACGACATTAATAGTTGGTAATTATTACAGATTTTTCTGTTCAGTAACTTCGAAGATAATAGGGGGGGAATGGTATTTTTTTTAACGTATTTCGCCATAAATCAAACACTACTTATTTAAAAAAAAATACAAAAATAGTGTTTTAATCTACAAATCAAGCCCTTTCATTTGATACCCCACTCGATATCATGGCCCTAATTTCAATTTTCAAAGTCTCATTACGGACCCCTTTAAAAAAAAAGTAAAAAAGTTACAAGACTTTTTTTACATCCCATAAGCTCGGGTTAGCGGTTCTTAACACTATTCCAAATTTCAAGTCGATAGCATCAGTAGATCCTGAGATATCTTGCTGTGACAGACGGACAGACAGACAGACAGACAGACAGACAGACAGAGTCGCACCATAAGGGTTCCTTTTTTACCATTTTGGTACGGAACCCTAAAAATAGACGATCGTCCATCTTTTGAAAGACGGTTAAAACTATAAATGTAATAGTAATGATATTTTAGTGAGCAGTTAGTTGTAACGTTTGAAAATTCACCCCTTAAATAGCTTTGGTTAACTGTAGGATCTGAAACTAAGACAATACCTAGATTTAAAATCTAGACAGGGAGTTGGCACCGACCGTTCGCCTTATGCCAACTGTAAAGTGATTCACAATTACGTTGACAAACTCGTCCTCATATAATATGGAGGGTATTATACATTATTATAACAAAACGGGACTTAATCGCGTAAAAACATGATATTACCTCGACGTTTCGGACGTGCCGTGACGTCCATGGCCAACATGATGATGGCCATGGGTTGGGTATTATAGTATCCCCATATCCATACTATAGGTTGGCAACTTCGTTGGTGACACTCACATGTGTGCTTTTTGTTATGTGCCCCGTCAACACGAACTACGACCGACGGAGGCAGCCTCCGGGGGCCCCCGTTCGTGTTGGCGGTAACTTGTGTGAGTAGTTACGGCTGCACATAACAAAAAGCAGACATTTGAGTGTCATCAACGAAGTTGCCAAGCTATATACAGGGTGTCCCTAAAACCAACTTTTATACGATCAGGGCTGATAGACCAGCTCATAAGAACCTAGATTAAGCAAATTTGACCTCAGTAAAAATCTCTTAGTTTTCGAGATATTGACGTTTTTGTAAAACTCGTGCTAAGTGATACCCTGACTCGGTGTTTTGAGTGTCATTGCTAAAATATCAAGTATTTTACAAATCTGTATTTTGCTATGTGTGGCCAAATAACTATGCTATTGAACGTATTTTCTATTTTTGCTAATTTATTCATGCTGTGGACACAGTACAATAACAAAAAAAAATTATTCGATTTTTTTCAAATTTCACCTCTGACTTCGAACTAGCGTGGTGAAAAAAAAATGTACCAACATAACCAGGCACTCAACGTAAAAAAAATGCGCATTTATTGTAGTTTCTTAAATGGTATAAAATTTACTAAACACTCTAATAATTTTTGAAATAATGACAAAATTAACTGTCTGCCGCCTTCATCTCATACGATCCGGTTGAACTAAGTTTGCACCTGGCGTGCTTGACATCACATACAAATTAGGTGCAAACTTCACGTAATCGTCAATATCTCGAAAACTAAGAAATTTTTATGAGGTCGATTTTACTCCGTCTCATTTTTTATGAGCTGGTTTATCAGCCCTGTTCGCCATTTTGTAAAAGTCGCGAATTTTGATAGCCTGGATCAGTCTTTCGAAAGTCATGACTTCAAATTTCAGTATTTTCTTAATCTGCTTTTTGTTTCAAACATTACTTAATAATTATGCTATCATACCTTTTCTGTTCATTAGGCAAGTCGTTAAGAATCGAGTTCTTTGGACGCCACGCTACTGTGACCTACACAATCGATATCCAAATAGAAATAATGTAAGTACCTAACTCTTTCTTCTATAACTTTTCTATTTTGTTACAATTTTTTTAGACGACACTATTATTGATTACTAGCATTCACCCGCGGCTTTGCCCACGCTGTTCCCTTTATTGTCCCAAGGGAACTATTTACGGCGATATAAAGTATTTTTCACACCTATTCGGATCCCTCATAAGAGGGATCAAAGTGATAATTTTCTGTTCAAGGATAACAGGGTTATATTTTTAGTTTGGACCCATTTAGAATATGCCATACCATAGACAACTTTATTAGTATATAGTATATTACACACAGAGGGCGGTATAATAAGGAATGGCCCAGATCACAGGTTTTTGCGGTCCGAGCCGCAGGCGAGGGCTATAAATATATTATGAAACGGTATTTTCGTCCCGTATGTAAAAAATAATCGTTTTATAAAATAATAATAGACTATAAATTTAACACTTATTTTTTAATAATAATGGTGATGCTCTATTGAATAACTATTTATTTTGTTATTTTGGATTTGTTAGACAGCTTTCGCGAAATCGTTTTTCCGTGCAGTGAGTTTCAGCAGTCGCGTTTTTCCGCGATTTCTTTTTTTCAACTAGTAAAATTTCTTGGTCTTACTTTTATGTAGTAGCGTAAATTTTTAATCGTTCTTGTCCTCGATAGGAGGGTTTTTAATAGCAAATTTTCTCAAAATCATTTTTTTATAGTCAGACATATTCGAATTCATATATTTTCACAGGCGTATTTATTTCTAAATGCATAATTCCTTAATAACATTTTTATACCGGAATATTTCTCCTTACTTTTGCTAGATATTTAATTTTTTTACTGAAAACAAATTTTAAATACCTATAATACGTGAATCGGATTTCTTTGCTGAACGTAACAATTAATCACTTAATTTTTAGGGTTCCGTACCAAAAATGGTGAAAAAGGAACCCTTATGGTGCGACTCTGTCTGTCTGTCCGTCTGTCACAGCCAGATATCTCAGGAACTACTGCTGCTAACGATATGAAGTTTGGAATAGTTTTAAAAGTCGCTAACCCGACCCTGTCTGATATAAAAAAATCTTGTACCTTTTTACTTTTTTTTAAAGGGGGCCGAAATAGTAGGTAGAATATTTAATGTTGTGCTATTGTATCAAATAAAAGGGCTTACTTTATAAATTCCAAAACCTTTTTTATTTTTTTTGTTTATCATGTACTTTTTGGTTTAGTTATGACCAAGAACGTTAAAAAAATATAATTCCCCCCCCCCCCCCCCTATTAACTACAAAGTTACTGAACAGAAAAATCTGTAATAATTACCAATAATTAATATCATCCTAAATATTACCGGTGGTTTTCCTAAATTGCACCGTTTTTTAGAAATTTGCAAAAATCGAAACACATACTTATTTGCTCCTACTAAGCCAACCGCCATACAGTTTTTCTTGAACTATTCACGTATCTACTTACGAGTTTGTACGGAACCCTCGGTGCGCGAGTCCAACTCGCACTTGACCGGACTTTTTATTTTTTATTTTATTAAAACAATCGTATTTGAAGAAATGTGTAGTTTTCGTGAAGCGTCAAATCGTTCTTTCATACATAAACCCTATCTGGCAGATAATCTGGGGGGCACTTGCTTAAGTAGGTAGGAAGATACAAGATAAATAATATGACTATGAGATATAAATAATATCAAGGCAAATTATTTACATGAACGTTTTCAAAAGAAAAACTATTCTATTAAGAAACATAGCGAGTTCTAAAAACTTCTTGTGTGTAATTTAACGATTTGAAATAACTCGATTGTGAAAACCTCCTACAGAGGACAAAAACGATTAAAAATTTACGCTACTACATAAAAGTAAGACCAAGAAATTTTACTAGTTGAAAAAAAGAAATCGCGGAAAAACGCGACTGCTGAAACTCACTCCACGGAAAAACGATTTCGCGAAAGCTGTCTAACAAATGGACTTGGTCTACTTGCATGCCAAATTTCAGCTCAATCCATTCAGTTGTTTGTTACCCCTTTATTTAGTAACATACATCCAAATATCTAAACATCCACGCACGCGTTCCCGAAATCAAGGGTCTTGACAGACGGACGGACAGAAGGACAACAAAGTGTTCCTATAAGGGTTCCGAGTTGAGCTCCGATTATGAAATATTATTATTAATTCACGGTTCAAATTATGTTATGGGACGATATTGGTAGCATAGTCCTAAATTACCCTACTGGCTGTCTGATTATGTTTTGCAGAATTATTACATTGTATGAAAATTTGATTTATGAAATTTTACATCCTTGTAACTTGAATTATTTGGTTTAGCAGATTTTCACGGATTATTCTGATTTTTAAAGATAGTGGACACTAGCGTTTACCCACGGCTTCGCCCGCGTTGTTCCCGTTATTGTCCCAAAGGAACTCTTTACCGGGATATTAAGTATTCTATATTTCAATCCAGGACTTGGTCTACTTGCATGCCAAATTTCAGCTTGATCCATCCAGTTGCTACCCCGTTATTAGGTAACAAACATCCAAACATCTTCACAAACTTTCACATTTATTTAGTGGGATTCTGTGGTTTTGGTTTGACGTATGTAGCGAGTTGTTAAGTCGATAATTGTCGACAATTGTGACATTTTTGGTCAATTGTCGTAATAGGTCCCCGCTGCGTTTGCGCTCTCACCGGGGTGTAAATGGAGTCTTGTTATGATGCCGTTAATTGATTGGCGTGTAATAATAGAAATAACTCATCTAAAAACCGGTGAAGTGCGAGTTGGATTTGCACACGAAGTGATTGTTGGAGTAAAAAACTAGGGATGTAACGATATACAGTTTTGCCGATACGATACCGATATATAGTAGTTAATATCGGCGATACCGATACCGATATCTTAGCTTAATAATGAAGTATGAACTAATAGTAAAGATAATAAATTGTCAACTCAAAATTCATTTTTTTTTATTAGGAACCAAAGATTTAATTAACATAGTAATTATCATTGCACAAGGTAATAAATAGAATAGACCAGTACGTAAATTAAGTCAGAAATTGAAATTATTTTTTGCAGATTTTTTTTCATACAGCAAATTCTTCAAATATCGGTTGTATAATATCGGCGATACCGATATATCGGTATCGGTATCGGTATCGTTACATCCCTAAGTAAAACCATTCCATGGATTTTACTAGAAATATATCGAGATAGAGGATTTTTCGCTTGGCGTTTGACGCCAAGAGTGTAATTTAGTGATGGAAGACAAAATTTTCCAATTCATTTGGTGGTATTTGAACAATGTATTATACCATCATTATTAGATTTTCATTATAATATTAAGAACAACTGAAGTTAAGAGGAAACAGGAGGGCAGTTTTTCCATACAAACGTAGTCCCCTGTTTCCTCCCGGGATAAAGCCAGTAGAGCAATCATTTTTTGTCCAAAAATCTATGGCTACTATTGATATGTTCCTATGTTTTCCTTTTTACGATAAATTGATTCTCAAAAGAGATATTAACCTTCAAAAACCTAAAAAAAATGTCATTCTCCATACAAAAAGCTGTTCCCCGATATTTACAACGCCATCTATGTATAAGCTTGGTATAAGAATTATATTATTTACAATTATTCAACTTTGCAAGCGTGACTCAGTATTTAAATGTTAGAATTTATTTATTATTAGCTGTTTACGAACTAATTGTTACTGTACTATGTTTCTTTGTTCAATTATAACATCGTTAAATGTTTAGTTTTTTAGTGCCATCTAGTTTTTGCCTGGATATCCCCTTGCGGTCGGGGCACGATCCAAAGTATGGAGAATGACAGTCCTCTTGTTTTAATGGTCCTTGATCACAATTAAATAACCGCCAAAAATACAAAACTCGACACGTGTTTTGCCTCTCTACGAGGCATCCTCAGGAGATACTGGAGATGTTGACCGTCCAGCGTCCGTTTATGGAAAACCATCAATGCATGCATGATGAAATACGCAAGTCAGTATAACGGGCTGGCACTAATTGACTAACACGTTATCATATCGCGGATTAGCAAATCCATATTTTGGTTTCAATTGCCTATTTTGTTTTCAACAAAAAAATGATGTTATAACAGGGATGACGACTGGGTTAAAACTATATAATTTTATTTAGTCCGTCAGTTAGATTATGGAAAAATATGGGACGCGTATTTTCTGGATTATCAAAATATTAAAAATCGACAAAGTTATAGATCATGAAACTTCTGAAATGGGGGCTACAATTTTCACCTAGAAGTGACGTCACTCGAAACTTCTAAGCACTCTATCCTCGTCATTTTTTGTTTGTCAAACAAAAGAAAAAATACGTGTACAATATTTTTTAATAATCTAACTGACGGACTAAAAATTTTTTTTAGCTGTCTAGCCCATTATGTAAGTACTCTGGTATGAAATGATGATGCCGATGGCACCAATAAACTGCCATCTGTTGCTCTTTTAGAATATTTTATATTCAATTCAGTCTACGCATTTAAAATGGGACATCTTCCCATCTGTCTGGAAACTTTAGGTATTTTGTATGACATTTGAAATTATAATCTCGATTGTATACAGAAGGCTGATTCACAATTTTGTCGTCAATATCGTCTCTGATCTAAGAAGAAGTGCTGAACATCGTGAATGAAAGAAGAAATTTGCTGAAAACAATCCTTAGCCGCCGGAAAGGTAATTGGACGACTGATATGACATGACGTTTTCTTTGTGAACAAAAATTCAAAATAATTTATTTCGGTAAGTTGGCCTAAAATCTAACTCTACCTACTGGATTGGCTGTGATGCTGGAAATATGGATTAAATACTGGGCTATGGCTTGAGACATGACGGCGCCTTTCAGGAAAAGTGTCTAATGGCTTTCGTGGCACTGGCAGTAGGTATTGTATTGTCAGGGTGTGCCAAAACGGCGTATATCCTAATGATATTATTATACCTTATGATGATATAAACTAATATTATGAACTATAATGATTTTAATATCTTATAAAGTTTATATAAACTGAAATTAGGCCATGTAATTCTTACTTATATGACAAAATATTATTTCAAATGTACGTTATTTCAATGGAAAATTATAAAAATATAGTTTATGTAGTTATTTATATAAAGCGTTTATTATATATTATTAACGCTAATAATGTGAAATTGTATTAAAAATAATCAAACAGTCAAACAGACAACCTAACAAACAAACAAGAATTTCAAAAACTATTTATTGCCATTTTATTACGTACTTATTTTTAACACTCCCATCTTTAATGTACAAACACAGATTTTCTACGATTTTATTATATGTATATGTCGCCGCCAACTAGCTTAATTAGCCATTTAGTTAACTGCCTAGCCTTTTCATTTAAATTTTAGGTTAGGTTTGTTAGTCAGCTTGTGTCCCTCAGAGCAGAAATAGAAGCCCCGCGTAGCGGGGCTTCGTCGACCTGCTGGCGGGTCATAATTTAGTGAAAATGCTAGGCATGGCTGCGACATATTATACAAGAATGACGGTATCGTTATGAACTATAGCCTACAGCTGAGACGTCTAGGACAGACAGACTACATTTTAGACCTGAATAATACAATAGATTATGCAATCGAGCGTTTTCCAAAAAAAATACCGGGGTAGCTACTTTCTCAAAATATGGACTTTTGAGGTTTTTCTGGCTCAGAATCGTTAGTACTTTCGAACCTCATACGTAAAAAAAAGTGTCCCATTTCTTTTTCCATTACGACACTATTTTTCTTTATGTTTGTATGAACGTGACGTAGTAGAAAGTAAAAAATTCCATACAAATTTTGGGACACTTTTTTATACGTATAAGGTTCGAAAGTACTAATGATTCTGAGCTAGAAAAACCTCAAAAGTCCATATTTTGAGAAAGTAGCTACTAGCTACCCCGGTATTTTTTTGGCAAACACTCAATCATGCTTAGTTTTTTTGGGATTTTCGATACTAGGCTTGCGCGTGACCTGTCTAATTCTGTGTGTCTAGTGAAAAAGGGTACAAGTCACATGTCTACCAGGTACAAAAGGTCATAACTCTATTGTATGATTTGAGCTCTTTTGCTCCTAGGTTAAATGTGACTTGTATCCCTTTTCACTTGACCCACAGAATTATACAATAGGGCAGTTTGAATAGTACATTGTGTATCTAGGGTGGTAAGTAAGGAATTACAAACGAGTGTTTGTTATAAGCCCCAGGTGAAAGCGAGGGCTTTAATAACACGAGTTTGTAATTCCTTTACCGCCCGTGGCACACACAATGTTTTTCATCACACTTGTGAGGAAATTTTAATAAAACATTACTTAATAACGGGGTAGCAACTGGATGGATCAAGCTGAAGATTGGCATGTAATAGGCTTGTGTCGGTCAGGACCGAAGAACTAAAAGGAATGAAATCCCACCTCTTAGGCGCTCTTAATCGGTCTTCTTTGTAGTCGATACGTCGGTACAAATCGGTTGGGAGCGAATGATCGAGTGAGTCAAAATCAAATCAAATATTAAATAGCTGGCTCCTTCCTTTCCTTCAGATCTCGTGATTTGCTCCTGAACTAAAGGAACTAAAAGACCGAACTAGTTCCTTTGACCGATTGACCGAGATCGGAGTGCTCTTTTTAAAGAACGAGCGGCCACAACTCTAGCATGTATGTAAGTAGACCAAGTCCTGGTTTGAAACATAGGATACTTTATATCCCGGTAAAGAGTTCCTTTGGGACAATAACGAGAACAACGCAGGCGAAGCCGCGAGAAAATGCTAGTTAGCACTAAAGCAATCACTATGTGCCTCCGCAAACATACCTGATGGGCTACAAAAACGACAACTCTGTCATAAGTGGGGCTGCCATCCGTCCGGGTTTCCCCGGATTTGTCCTATTTTAGAGAGCGTCCGGGGAACGT
The DNA here is from genome assembly GCA_947034925.1 of Eudemis profundana. NCBI lineage: Eukaryota > Metazoa > Arthropoda > Insecta > Lepidoptera > Tortricidae > Eudemis > Eudemis profundana. Next base: position 15,493,160 of record OX344816.1, on the reverse strand, counting down.
CCGGGCGGGGTTTCATTTGTAGTCCGGGTTTGCTACTCGTATTCCGCGATGTAAATGCACATCGGGTCCAAAATCCGGGGATTTACGCTTTTTGTCCTAGGTGTAAAATTTTGGAGATAGGCAGCTCTAGTGATATCGACGACGACTGAAAAACCCACACTTTTTTTAATTCATTATTATACATAAAACATGACCCATAAACATTTAAATGAGCAAAACGGCGGGAAGCATTTTGAAGTAAGTATACATTACACCCAGAAATGGGAATAGGTGCCTAAATGCATGTTTTTAGGGTTCCGTACCAAAATGGTAAAAAAGGAACCCTTATGGTGCGACTCTGTCTGTCTGTCCGTCTGTCACAGCAAGATATCTCAGGATCTACTGATGCGATCGACTTGAAATTTGGAATAGTGTTAAAAACTGCTAACCCGAGCCTATGGGACGAAAAAAAAATCTTATGCCTTTTTTACTTTTTTTTAAAGGGGTCCGTAATGGGACTCCGAAAATTGAAAGTAGGGCTATAATATCGAATGGGATATCAAATGAAAGTGCTTGATTTGTAGATTAAAATGCCGTTTTTATTTTTTTTCTTAAATAAGTAGTTTTTGACTTATTACGAAAAAGGTAAAAAAAAATACGATTCCCCCCTATTATCTTCGAAGTTAGAGTCTGGCTAATGAAAGATGAGACTGACATTTATTCCAAACTTTTTAAATGGCGACATTATACAAACGTCAAATGTGTCAAACGTCATTAGATTTCTGAGGATAGTATGCTGTGGTGATTTTGATACTCAATATGCAATATAAGAAAGTAACAGTTTCCGAAAATACTTACTGAATTGTTTTTGCTTTTCTTTCCGTGGCTAATGTGGGGAGTAAATATATATCATAAATAAACACTAACACTCTAATAAAAGCTGTGTACTTACCAATTTTCACTAAAATCGGAAGAATTAAAAAGGTGACAACAACTCAAAAATCGGCTCAAGTATCATTACCGTTTTTGTCACCCTATAAACAGTGTTGCAACCCGTTGTTTTTTTAAATTTGCCGCTATTTTTTTGTCTCATCTTTCATTAGCCAGACTCTACTAAACAAAAAAATTTGTAATAATTACCAATTATTAATGTTATCCTAAATATTACAGTAAAAATATAACGGTTTCCCTAACACGCACCGTTTTTGAGAAATTTGCAAAAATCTTAATACATACTTATTTGCTCCTACTTAGGGAATGCAATTACCGGGAAAATTTTGAAACCGGTAATTTACCGACTTCGGTAGTTCAAAACCGGTAAACCGGTAAATTACCGGTATTGGTGATTTGAAGTAAAAAGCTGCGAAAATGTTGTTTAATTTAAGATTTCTGTTTGATAACCATCCATAAACTAAAAGAAATCAAGCCAGGTGCGAGTCGGATTCGCACACGAAGGGTTCCGTACCATTGTCGAGCAAAAATACGCCAAAAAATACACTAATTTATCCCCCTTTTCCATATATGAATATGTGTTTGTGGAAGCACTTCGAAGCCCAAGTAAACGAGGCTTTGGATGACATCGTTTCTAAAAGAGAAAAGAACCGTAAAAGATCCACATGGATTACTGAAAAAACGTGGAACCTAGTCCAACACAGGAAAGACATGAAAGCCAAAAGCCTCCAAGATCCTAAGAGGATGAAGGAATATTCCAGTCTATCAAAAGTGATCCAGAAGGGAATGCCGCAGAGACAAAAACAACTTCATCATGGACATCTGTCGCGAGGTTGAGTCTCACGCCATGAAGATGCAAACATCAGATCTCTTCAAGAAAGCCCAGCTGCTCAGCAAAAAGTTTAAGCCCAAATCTTGGGTCATAGAAAACTCCGATGGGCAACTTTTGCACGAACTTGACAAAATTGCAGAGCGCTGGCGTGAATATTGTGAGCAGCTGTATGAGAAGTCCTCAACAATAATCGAACCCTGAATGGTTTGGAATCTCATGGACCTGGAACCTGGTATTCTTAAGTCCGAGATAGTGTCAGCAATTGATCGTCTTAAAACCAAGATGGCCCCAGGACAGGATAATACCCCGTCCGAAATTCTCAAGGCCCTAGGTGACAGGGGAATTGACCTTTTGCACAAGATCTGCAACCACATTTGGCACAAAGGCAAGTGGCCGAAAAACTGGACCCAATCAGTAATCATCCCGCTGCACAAAAAAGGTTCGACTAAAAAGAGCGATAACTACCGTACCCTTGCTCTGATCTCCCATGCCAGTAAAGTCCTACTTCACGTGATGAACAGCAGGATCCGTCATTATCTAGACTGGCAAATCCCGCAAGAGCAAGCGGGTTTTGTGAAGGGTAAAGGTAGGTACTAGGGAGCAAATACTGAATATCAGACAAATTGTGGAAAAATGTTACTAGTTCGACACGCCAGTCATCATGTACTTCGTCGACTAAGTACAGTAAGGCTTTTGACTGTATCGACTGGGGCTGTTTATGGGAGGTTCTGACGGATTTGGGTGTACCTCGACACCTCACAGCACTACTTCAGTCGCAATATTACAACAGCCAGGGAATAGTGAGAGTCGACAAGAGTACATCGAATCCGTTCAGCTTTCGTAAGAGCGTCCGACAAGGCTGCATCCTCTCACCCATCCTATTCAATACATACGGCGAGTACATTGTACGGAAAACATGTGACGGCTGGAATGGTGGCAGCACTGCTGGAGGTCGGAATGGTGGCAGCACTGCTCAGATCTCTAATTTGCGATATGCTGACGACACCACCCTTTTAGCAGCAAATGAAGCTGAGACGGGCAGTTTTTTGGATAGAATGGGATGGGTTAGCGAAGAACTTGGCCTCGCAATTAACAGATCCAAGACTAAAGTCATGATCGTGGATCACTCAGGCAAGCTAGCTCAGCGGAACGCTCAATTTAGAAACTACAGACAACTTTGTATACCTGGGTTCCAGCATAAGCAATAATGGCTCTTGCGAGACGGAAATTCGCAGAAGGATCGGAAAGGCAGAAGGAGACAAGATATGGAAAGACAGGAATAAAAAAACTTATTCAACATTTTTGAAGCAAAAAAAAGTTAATTAAATCGTTAAATCACATAAAATCATTGGATTTCGATAAAGTACAGGCGTTTCGTAGTACATAAATTTATAAACATCAGCGTAAACCAATATTTTTTTTTTTTTATATGTTTCGGTAAAAAACCGGTTTGGGGTTATAATTACCGGTAATTTACCGGCTTAATTTTTGACCGGTTTACCGGTAAACCGGTAAACCGGTATACCGGTTTGCATTCCCTACTCCTACTAAACTAATCGCCATAGAGTTTTTTTTGAACTATTCATGTATCTACTTATGAGTTTGTACGGAACCCTCGGTGCACGAGTCCGACTCGCACTTGACCGGTTTTTTGTTCTATCACATTAACAGAATATGAAAATACCGTAAAAAAGATGACATGGAGTGAAGTTAAAATTAAAATCGATCAAGAAATGTGGAAGATACACCTTAGCATTTAAACTACTAGTTATGGCGTTCGAAATTAATGATTCTGAGCCAGAAAAACCTCAAAAGGGCTATTCTTCAGAAATATGTCTGCGGTCGCCTCATTCATCTGGCCCTTTTTCATAAAATGCATGGACACAGATGAATGAGTCGCAGACATATTTCTGAAGAATAGCCCAAAAATCGATATTCTGAGAAAGGAACTACCTCGGGATTGTTTTTAAAAACACTCGCAACATTTCCAAACTAAAATATCTAATATTCTCATGTCCTGTACCTCTAGCACAACTGTGACACGCGACTCTTTCTCGCGCGAGATATGCTACCCATCTCTTTCCAATCAATATAGTGTGACAGTGACAGGTGATGCTCTGTCGCGCGAGAAACGAAGTCGCGGCTAGTTATGCTAGACGTACTGGAACGGTGGAGCGAATAACTCGTCGCTGTCTCTGACGTGGGACCTTTTTGAGGCAACGACAATCCTTTGTATTTTTTCTTTTCTACTTAGTTACTTACTGTGTACTTTTTTGTGCTCATTTTTTGTGTTTTTGTGTCTATTTCATTTGCTGGTTTTTATTTCTTCTGAAACACTTTCAATGCTTGTCTCATATTAAGATTAATATATATATTTTTCATGTGATTTTGGTTCCACTAACAGTTCCTCAGTGGACATCTGTAATTGGCTTTGTGTTTTAATAATGGGGATGACGACTGGGTTAAAAATATATAATTCTATTTAGTCCGTCAGTTAGATTATGGAAAAATATGGGACACGTATTTTTTGGTTTTTCAAAATATTAAAAATCGACAAAGTTATAGATCATCAAACTTCTGGAGTGGGGGCTTGTAACGTCACTCCTAGGTGAAAATTGTACCTAGGAGTGACGTCACTCAAAACTTCTAAGCACTCTATCTTCGTAATTTTTGTTTGTCAAACAAAAGAAAAAATACGTGTACAATATTTTTAAACGGTTTTATTTAACTTACCGTGTTTGTGTCAAGTTTGTTTGTTTGGGTCAAATCTTGCGGCAGCTTTTTCAACTACTTCTACTAAACCGATTTTTATTTAATAATCTAACTGACGGACTAAACAGTTTTTTTTTGTCGTCTCTAGCCCATTGTCTCTGTATATTTCTCTATTGAAATGCTGTTGATGTCCCAAATAAAAAAAAATGAAAAAAAAACGCAATTTTCGAGTTATCTAGCTTTTATCTGATAATCTTATTGGGAATTAAAATTTGTACGAAATTCGCATAGACCAGGATATAGTAACACATAGAACTTCTTTCTTCCAAATTTTAGAACACGGATATTTGCTTTACCATTTATAAGTAATTTGCATGTTTGTCTCTACTATTTGGCTTTTCCATTATATATTCATTAGGATATTTATCAATGTACATAACATAACTGTATATGGATAGTCTGAATGATTTGACATTTAGATATTGGCATAAGGGTGGGATGAAACGAGGGACTTTCCTAAAAATATAGTGTCATATATTTGTTGTAGAATCGAAGAAAAACAAAAGTCTCGAAATAACATTCTTTAGAATTTCTACAACCCTAACGCTGTTGGAACTCTATGGTTGTCAATGTGTCACATTAATTTACCTACATCGTTTGTGAAAAGTTCGTTTACAAAATAGTACATTATGCCACACCTGGCCATAAAGTGGCTTTTTGCGCACGCGCAGCGTGCGGAAAAAGCCACTTTAAGGCCAGGTGTGGCATAAATAATATTTATGCAAAGCAAAAAGATTAACGGAGGCTTATTCTACAAATAGCCTAGAGTTTAATCACCACCAAAAGCGTTAATTAGCTCGTCATTACGGCTAATGAGACTCGGATTACGTACAGGGTTAAGGATTATGCCAACTTTACATCCCCTTTGATTATAATATTGCGTCACATGGAAGCAAAATCATGTCTTTAATCATGTATTTGGTTGCCATAAGTGTGGGGACTCAGACCAGGACATTTAAAGATAAGATATGATAGCGTTTATTGTCAAAAACTGTGTACATTTAGTTCGCATGTCATAAAATAATAAAGTCCAACAGTTTACCCATTTCGGGCGTACAATAAAGAAACAAAATAATAAGAAATTTGACTAAGAACTAGATTGGAAAAAGAAACTTTTGTTGGATTTATCTAAAGTATTCATCCAAATTATAGTAACCTTTGCTTAGTAGCCACTCCTTAAGTTTCCTTTTAAACATGATTCCATCTTGGGACTTAATATGTTCAGGCAAATGATTGAATATTTTAATTCCAGAGACATATGAGCTCTTTCTAAGTATGAAGCTGTAAGGTACGGTTAGGTACATATGTCATATTTGTATTGTGACCTAATATTATTTTTAGAGTCAATAAAATCATAAAGAGTCAGAAAGAAAGAAGATAGTAGTAAGTATTTAATTAGAAGAGGAAAACGATATACCTCGGGCAGGGTTCGAACCTGCACCTCCTCGTCTATCGGGGCCAAACACAGCCGCCCAAATCATCTAATTTATCAACCAGCCTCTTCATTTGTGACGTCATCCTGGGTGACGTATGTAAATAAATAAATATAAATATTATTAGGGGACAATCTTACACAAACCGAACTAGCCCCATAGTAAGCTTAATAAGGCTTGTGTTATGGATACTAGACGACGATATACTTAAAAGATACAAATACTTAAATACATAGAAAAGATCCATGACTCAGGAACAAATATTCGTGCGCATCACACAAATAAATGCGCTTACCGGGATTCGAACCCATTGCTTCGTATTTAACATCATCTATCATAGACCATCAACTTTAAAAATCGTTTGGTCCCTATACAAAGTTTCAACCCCTATTAAACCCTTTTCCGGGATGAATTTCAAAAAACCGTGAAATTACTTTCCTGTATACATATTGAATGGTCTATGTGCGAAGTCCCAGACCACCGACTTTAAAAATTGTTTGGTCCCTATACAAAGTTTCAACCCCTATTTAACCCCTTTCCAGGATGAATTTCGGAAAACGGTGAAATTACTTTTCTTTCATTTTAATGAAAAATCTAAGCATGAAGTTTCAAACCTCTTACTTTAAAAATCGCAGACTCTCCATACAAACTTTCAACCCCCATTTTAACCCCTCAGGGGATGAATTTCAAAAAACGGTGAAATAACTTTTTTTTTATTCTAATGAAGAATCTAAGCACGAAGTTTCAGACCTCTTACTTAAAAAATCGTAGTCTCTCGATACAAATTTTGAACCATTATTTGAACCCCTTAGGGGATGAATTTCGAAAAATCCGTTCTTATCTCTCGCCTACGTCATATGACTATTCTACTGTGAAAGTTTCAAGTTCTTCGCTTCAGTAGTTTCGGCTGTGCGTTGATGAGTCAGTCAGGACTTTGCCTTTTATGGTGGACAGGGAGTACAAGTTATTTTTGTAACAAAATATCATTATCTCAAAAACTATTACAGTATTTAGTAAATGTTATACCATTTTAGACACTACAAAAAATGCGCCATTTTTTTACGTCATGTGCCAGGTTGTGTTGGTCATTTTTTTTCACCACCTTCGTTCGAAATCAGACGTGAAATTTGGAAAAATCTGAAAATTATTTTTTGATATCCTACTGTGGCCACACCATGAAGAAATTAATAAAAATAGGAATTACGTTCAATATCATAGTTATTTGGCTACCCATATTAAAAAACAGATTTGAAAAATACTTGATATTTTAGTCATGACACTTAAATAACCGAGTCAGGGTATCACTTAGCACGAGTTTTGCAAAAACGTCAATATCTCAAAAACTAAGAATTTTTTACTGAGGTCAAATTTACTTAATCTGGTGTCTGATGAGCTGGTCTATCAGCCCTTTTCGTATCAAAGTTGGTTTTCAATCAATCAATCAATCAAATTCTTTATTTCGGAATAAGCATTCCATTAGCGTTTAAGCGTTTTAGGGACACCCTGTATATAGATAAACTAAAGGATGCCGCCAACTTCCTATCTGAGAACCACATTTTATGAAGTCGGTTAACAAGTTTTTCAAGTCTAAGAAACAAAGAGTAAAGCTGTACAATTCCCATAGTTATATGTAATAATGCTCTGACTCAAATGATCTGTTGACATGATATGATGGTAAGCGCGAAGTTGATTATTTGATAAAATGGTTCCTTCGTCGAAGTATATTAAAGGAAAGTCACAGAATGTGCACGAACTATAGGTGGCAGCACTAAACGACAAAAGAGACACGGATGTACAATAAAGAAAACTATTACCCCTGTCAAATCAAGCTGTCAATGTCAATGGCAATATCTAAGTGTCAATGTCAAATATAGTAAGTCGTAGCTACACTGACGTTAATCGTCCTTCATAGCGATAAATTAACGGCGTTTCCGTCAATGTGGCCCCAGCATGAGAGGGTACATGATTTAGTTTGGCGGCACCAGTTGGCAGCACCGTCGTCGTGCTCGTTCCCTATAACGCGTGATCTTTCTGGTCGCTGGCTAATCCCCTCCAGTCAACGCGATTAAATCAATCGGGATTGATGTAGTCATGATTAATGTATTAATCAATTATATGGGCTTTTTTATTTAAAGTGCGTTCTTGACTGACAGTTAACAGGTCGTTACAGAACTGACGATTAGTGTCAAACTCCATACATTTCGTTACGGACTGACAGGTTAGACGGTATTTGAACATAGCTTAAGTTTCGCCTAACCGTACCTACATTTTAAAATAAAAATTCCCATACGTAACCGGGATACATCAGCGTTATGCTTTCGATTGCTATTAAAATTTCCTGGAAAAAACTATGACCCATATTGTAATACAACAACTTTAACGGATTAAATCGCATATATTACTTTATTTTTACGTCTCGAGGTTTCATAGCCCTTTTCAGCGTTCGTGGTCGCGGGTAGACTACCGTAACGTTGGGACGTAAAAATTAAGTAAATAATATACGCGATATAATCCGTTAATGTTGTTTTATTACAATGAGTGATAATCGCGGGAACTGAAGACAATAGAATGTCCTAAATTGTTAAAAAAACGAATTGCTTTTTACTGATATTACATTTATTATAGGTAAATAATTGACTGAATTAGGCGTTACTTTGCGGAAATCCATGTTGATTAAAACAAAAATATTGCTTTGCTAATCCGCGATATGATAACGTGTTAGTCAATTAGTGCTAACATGCAAATTAAAAAAAAACATGCAAGTAAATAACCCATATAACCATTGTGTCAAATCTTCCCCTCTTTTGGTCGCCGCGACGGAACCGCGACCAAATTGTGACAAAGTGGTCGCGGTTCAGGTGCGGCGTCCAAAAGTGGGGAAGATTTTACACAAATGGTTATATGGGAAAACAAATCAACACCGAAGATACAAAACTCGACACGTGTTTCGCCTCTCTACGAGGCATCCTCAAGAGAAGCTGGAGATGTTGACCGTCCGGCGTCCGCTGAAGAAATGACATAATATTTTATCATAACCTTCTCTTCTTGCGGTTTATCGAAGGCAATGCCGATTCCAACGGATTTTTCAAATCATTATTGACCTATGGATCCCTAATGACACAGAAAAAGAAACTCATTTGCGCAGTCGACAACCTCAGGTATAATGCATCTCGCTAATGAACTCGCAGATACCTAATGTTTGTAGTTGCTGAGCACTTTGTGTGAAAAACGCTAAAATACACACACTGCAATGTAACACATCGAGAGAATACTCAAGGAAAGGTTCGAATTATGAGTGTATGTATGTAAATTTAGTAACAAACATCCAAACCTCCAAACGTCTTAAACAAACATCGGGTTAGTATCAAGTGGTCAAAACGCAAGTAGTCCACAGTACGAAACGAACTCACCCAGAAATCACTCGGGCAAATCTGCAGACCGTCGAATACTCAATCGGTCTATGAAGCAACTCGTCACAAAATCTTCACAAACTTTCAAATTTATAATAGGAATGACGACTGGGTTAAAAATATAATTCTATTTAGGTAGTCCGTCAGTTAGATTATGGAAAAATATGGGACACGTATTTTTTGGTTTATCAAATTATTCAAAATTTACAAAGTTATAGATCATCAAAGTTCCCGAGTGGGGGCTTGTGACGTCACTCCTAGGTAAAAATGGTACCAAAAGAGTGACGTCATTCGAAACTTCTAAGCACTGTATCCCTCGTAATTTTTTGTTTGTCAACCAAGAGAAAAAATACATGTACCTATAATATTTATAATAATCTAACTGATGGACTACACAGTTTTTTTAGTCGTCTAGCCTATTATTTGTAGAAAGGATACCGTCATATGTATAAATTAGTAAGATAGGATTAAAAGTGTGGCTATTGGAATATTTTTGCCAGTCTATCGCTTTCAAATCTCACAATACACGTCTCGGAAAATCTCGTATTTGTCACGCTATATTAATTGCTCTCTTGCTTGAGTTGGTAGGTAGTTGTAGTTTTCTTCAATTTTACAGCTTCTGAGCAATTATTTAACAAATGCTCTGTCAGAATCGTCTAGACCGTACCTATTCAGGCAATGGTAAATATGTTTAACTGAGTGCCAAAAGAGGACTGTTTTCAATTCGTATGTATGTTGCCTTTTTAGTATGATACCTACGCAATTTACTCGATTCGGACAATTTCTTTTTTTGTTTGATGGTGGAATCTTGGAGAAATTGAGGGAACTCTTCGAATACTATAGGCACTTATATAGATAGAGAGATAAAGGGTCTTGATAGACATTTTTCAATCGGTAAATTTCAAGCCGGTTTTTTTTGGTTTAATTTTGCTGTTGATTTTTTATTACTTTTCAGTACGCTTGGGACTAATTAGACGTCACACGGTTTTAGTTGTCAAAATTTATGAATATTTGAATTTTAAAATCCCCTAAAAGTATGCCTATAGCACCTAAACGGGCAATAATTTTCTGCAATTTGTGGCTGGCAAGTCTTGCCATCTTTCTTTTCCTTCGTATGCTAAAGCAAGATGCACATAGTAGCCGGGCCAGAATTTGTAGACAAATATTCCCCTCTAGAAGCGAAATATGAATTACTTAAATTAGTGATCTGCATTTTAGTTAATTTCTAGTTTATCCTTTTTTTTTTTTTTGTCGGGCCGGGTGGTTGGCCGTGGCGTTCCCTGGAGTCGAACCAGGTCGCTAGCCAGACCACCCTTGGGTATTCGACTGTGTGCCACACACAGTCGACACGCAGGTCGGGCTGGGTTAGTACCGGGGGTGCCTGGAGTCGAACCAGGTCACCTTGCCCGGCCTACCACGATAGTATCGGACTAGGTGGGGGCCCGAACGCCTGGGGTCGAACCAGGTCATTGGCCAGGGCCACCTTGACTTTGCGCTGATTGCTCAGAGTGAGCAGCGGACCAGCGGGAAGGATGACTCGGGTCATCCTGTCCTTATGTGAACTTGTGTATCGAACTAATGGGAGTTTTAGGTGCCGGTTCGCTAAAACCTAGCCCAGCTAAGAAGACTCCGGCAAGAAACTTAGCTGGGCCCGAGCGAGGTCGGAGTGTGCTATTTTATCCGGTGAACTTGATATCTACTATGAAATGTCACTTCGAAAATTTATATTTGAAACAATGATCAATATATAGGGAGGAAGTCCCTAGTTAATTGACGTTTTTTTCCACAAAAACTACTATGTCTGATGATGACTGGACACGGGTCGAATCCAGACCCCGTCTAGTCCCTAGACACCTAATCTCAACTGCTAAGCTCACTCACAGCCTGACAATTCAAGTGCACGTATCGAGACACAAACGTAACGGGCGCATAGTGACGTGCCTTATTGCTATTGTTATCGATGGTAACCGACTTCACAAAAATAGAAGGTTCTCTGGTTCTTAAATAAATGCAATCGAAAAACAAATTTGTAGGTACAAATATTAAAGTACCCTATAAATTTGGATTCCCGTATTAAAGTCATTTTTTAATGATTTAATTAAAAATGTATAGTTTTCAGATTTTTCCCTATACTTGTAGTATAAGACGGTATTACTTGTCAAATTTCATAGTTCTAGGTCAACGGAAAGTACCCTTCGAATTTTGGTTTCCTTGAGAGTGTCGAAATTTACGTTTTTTGCGGCATAAATGGCCGTATTTTTTTTTCACGCTAACTTAAAAGCTTAATTTTTTCACAAATTCAAGGGACTATTTTTTTTTTTTTTTTTTTTGTAGGGGACAATTTTACACAAATCGAACTAGCCCCATAGTAAGCTCAATAAGGCTTGTGTTATGGATACTAGACGACGATATATTTAATAGATACAAATACTTAAATACATAGAAAACATCCATGACTCAGGAACAAATATTCGTGTTCATCACACAAATAAATGCCCTTACCGGGATTCGAACCCAGGACCTCTTGCTTCGTAGGCAGGGTCACTACCAACTAAGCTAAAGCGGTCGTCAACTATAGACCTCAGTATATGGTTTTAACTTTCACTTCGATACCTCCACGCATTCCGGAGATAAAGGGTCTTGACAGACGAACAGACAGACATATGGACAACAAAGTGATCTTATAAGGGTTCCGTTTTTTTCCTTTTGAGGTACGGAACCCTAAAAATATATGAAGAATTTTTAACTGTCTTGAAAGGCATCTTAATTAGTTGCCGCCTATTTTCTCACCTTAGGGTATTTATTTTATTTATTCAAAACATAGTCACTAGAAGTTTTGAAGTTTATACCTATTTAGACCAGTCTATGATAATTGATCATTTACAATTTTACATTACAGTCACCTACAAAATTAGTGAGTTAATCGTTTCATAACTTCATCAGTGATATATTCATGTCATTGTTATTATTCATTCATTTGTGTAACTAAAGCATACATGATTTGACTTGACTTTTTAGGGTTCCGTATCTCAAAAGGATAAAACAGAACCCTTATGGGATCACTCGTGTGTCTGTCTGTCACAGCCAATTTGCTCCGAAAGTACAGGACCGCAAGAGTTGAAATTTAGTACTTACATATATTAAGGTCGATGAGTTGAAGACGGACGTGTAACGGAAATATAATTTTAAACATGGGGGCCACTTTTGGGGGATAAACTAGAAAATTAAATAAAAAGTTAGCAAAACTGTATCGTGTGACATTTCAAATGAAAGAGCTCGCTATGAGAATCTCTAATGCTTATATTTTTTATCATTGCAGTTATTTAAGAAAATTGCCGAGTTTAATATTGCTCGAAATATATATTTTTAAATAAAGAGGTAAATAAATATTAGGGGGGATTTTTGTATAGATACATGCTTTTTTATTTGTGTGTTTATTTCTCTATCTGTGTGTATGCCGGAACCCCCTCCACGCGAATCTAACTCGGACTTGTCTGGTTTTATTTGTTCAGTGATAACTCGAGTGTCATTTATCCGACCCTCGTGAAGTTGGTGGGAAGGATTAGTAGGCTCAATTATCAATGACAAAAGTCGGTACAGTTTTAAGTGTAGGTATCTATAAGTGAATAGACAGTAAAAATTGCTCTATAGTCGCCGTATGAAATGCTTAATTTCCAATTTAAAATCTGCCTGATTAACCCCTTTAAAAGGAAATAATTATATACACAAAAACTTATAATTATTTATATTCTATATGCAAATTAGGGTGAAAAGTTAAAAGGGTATTTAACATTCCAAATGGAAGTGACCTTAACTCTTTTTGTTTTCACTCTTTTCAGCCATTCCACCTATAAAGTAAGTAAATATTAGCTGAGATTCACATATACTCAACATTCTGAGTTAACTTCACTATTAAGAAATGCCTAGAAAACAATAATTAACACAACCCAACCATAACGCAAATCTACACATTAGAATGTAAACAAAAATGATGAAACACACCACGCAATATAGCAATTCATTTCATTGATCAAAAGTATCGTACGACACTCGCCTGATTCTAATTCAGAACAATTTATTGATGACGTTATCAGGCAAATTACATTTGCCGACAGATTTATCGATATTATTAATGATTCGATATAGTTATAGTTTTTTCAGTGACACAAATAAGTTTGTCAATGGTAAGTGAAAATAGCAATGGACTTATTTATATCAGTGAACAGATATGAATGGAGTATTTATTTAGTACTGGCGATGTCTTTGCTTTTGTAGTGGTATTTGCCGTTTTAGTTTAGGCAGGTAGTTTTGGAGTTATTTAAGAAAATAGGCAAAACTTTACCATTCCCCCCCCCCCCCCCCCCTTATCTCCGAAACTATTGGACCTAAAATTTTGAAATAAATACGGAAAATAGTCCTACACCTATATATTACAGGAAAACCTATAAAAAGTATGTGTAAAAAAGTATAATTGTGTTGTATTGTTTTGAACGGACGGAATCCTCTCCATGCGAGTCTAACTCGCACTTGTCCAGTTTTTATATTATGAAATAAACAAATCTAAATAATTAACCGTTACATTTTTCTTTTTTTTATAGGCTAGGTACAAGAAATTAAAAAAATCATAAGCGGTATGTCGTATGTATCTACGAAGGTGAGTAAAGACAGCCACAGAATAAATTCCACAAGACAGGCGTCGGGGCCGTGGCCAGCCCAAAAGAAGATAAGAGGAAACCCGGATGACCGAGAAATTTTTAGTATGGCAGCACCGGGAATTTCCCGACCGGGACGTTCAGCAAGCAGTGGAAGTTTTCAGCTACTGATGATGATGATATGATTTGATATTTTTACTACGATTCTTTATTTCTGATATTTTAAGATCATTAATAGGGTCAAATTTGTCACCATAAAAGAGATTTATTTATTGACTTACAACAAGAAAAAGTAGTAAAAAAAATCACAAATAAATACAAACAATATATTTTTTCAAATAATCAAAATTGGCTTAGAATTTTTAGAAAAAAAACAGGTGCGGGCAAAAAAATTAAAGAAGTAATATCATTGATGAATTGTTACCATTTTATCAGTGAAAAAAAAATCGATAGTTGCGTCAGACCAGCACTAAAGTTGACATAACCACCTTAGCGTCACCCACGGTCCTATCTGATAATGCCAAGATACCGCACTACTCACCGCGCGGTCGCAATAAAACGACGTGCCGAGACTTTCGAAAAAACCGCTAAACTATCGACAAGCGTGTCGCGTCACTGTTTTCGAATCGCGGCCAATCGAGACGCGTTCGTTTTTCGAAATTTGAATTGACAGTTGAGTGTCGATGTGTGCGTGAAGGAACAAGATGATAAGTGCTTTTTACAGGACAGAGTATGTTTTCTATTTCGCTATAAAGTAGTTCGTTTGATTTCGAGTTTTTTGCGGCTTTCTACAGTTATACAGGTAAGTCCTTCTTTTTTTTATAACCGACCAGCTATTGACTCTGCGCGCCTGCTGGTAAGCAACTACGGGACCGATATCTTTAGACTCAAAGGGCGTAAACGCCGTAGGTTCTAGTGGCGTTTACGCTCTTTGAGTCTAAAGGTATGTATGTGTAGCTCGTCAGTTCCTTATAAGCCTATTTATTTTATTATTATTGTTAGGGTTTGGGCCTTTTATGGGCCACTTCGACCATTGCTGATCTATTGTGGCAGCCCTTTTGTTATGTTTCAATGCAGAGGCCCGTTGAATCTAGGAAATTCCAGATTCTTTGGGCAGTGAGTAGTTGTATCTCTTCCGGTAACAGATTATGTCGCCCTAGAGGGATACTGCGTTTGCGCATGAGTGGTCCGCATGAGCAAAGGATGTGCATGGCAGTCTCCTCTGACTCTTGGCAGAACCTGCACGCTGGATCCTGTTTAATACCCATTTGAATTTTAAATCTTTGTTTATAAATCTAGCTTACTTACAAGAAAACGTACCCAACTGTCCGGCTCCGATTTGATTTATTTTGATATAATGTTAGGAGAGTAGTCTAAAATAACAGATACGTATTTTTTTAGCTGCCCAATCTCAACCTATTGGGACAAACTGACCTCCGGGCAGTTGGGTACCTTTCCTTGTTAGACCTAGGAATTTTTTACAAGCTTTTAGGTATTTAATTTGCCATGTTAACATATACGTTAGGGTCAAATATCTGCCGACCTATCGCTAATCCCGGCTAACCTCTATGGATTTCTATAAGTTAACCGGGTTTTAGATATAGGATCTTAGAAGCTAAAAATTAAACTTCCACCACCACTTTCTGATGTTAGATTGGGCTCTAATTTGGTATACTTAGAGCCTTATCACACTTGCGATTTGCGGGCGATTAGAAGGGAAGTCAGGTGCAATTCACTCGATTTTGGCCTCCCACGCGGTGGGTGTAGCCGATCCGGTCGCCGGCGACCAAAACGTCACAGGTTCACAATATAATTATCGTGACAGTACGCAAACGCCGTTGATGCCGGCCGAACGCCGCTAGCGAAAACTATGCGAGAACGTATTGTACTGTGTGAAGTTTCCGTGCTGTGGCTGTGGCGGTGGGAATTGCCACGCTCGCGTCTAAACAATAGGCTTCGGCACGAGCGTGGGAATTCTTGTTTTTTGTATGGAAACGGGCGAACGGGCTAATCTATGGCGAAGTTCCATACAAATGTCGAGTTCGCCGTGAGCGACATTTGGTTACTGGTTTTGTATGGAAACTCGCCCGCAAATTTGTATTTGTCTTTATTGTGATAAACGGTTTCATCATGCAACAATTTATAACACAGTAAAAGTCACTTAAAAATACTCTTAAATTACGGTACAGTACTTACCGTACTTATTTATATCTTAAGTAAACGCCCTTACTTGCGCATCTTCGGTGACAATGCAATTAATGGTACGATGGAGCTGGTCTGATAAAGTCGGAAGATGGCTGGGTCATACAGATTTTGTAGTATGAGTTAAGTGTTCGCGTCTTTCCTGCGGACATCACAAAATTATGAGCTTTAAAATTTTCTGGCTAAACCCCTAAAGGCAAATATAACAGCAAAAGAAAAAATTGACAAGCTGTAGTTTGGTGAAAAATGGTCGTAGGGAGCCATTTTTAAAAAGCATTTTGAAGCTGTAATTTTCAGATTTTCTGTAAAAAATATTTTAGGAGCTACGGCACTCATGCAATCCTAGGTACCTACATAAGAAAACAATCTATTTTTATTTTTACCACACCTAATCAAGCCGTCACGCAATTTTCCACCGTTTGAGCTAGTCATCCTATTTTTGACGAGTTTTAGGAACATGGTAGAAATGTCCATCGAAACCAGTAAAGTTTTAAAGCCGTAGTTTGGAAATCCATGGTCTAAATGTCGTGTTCATTTGTTTGCCTTACGCAGTTTGCATTTATACAGAAAGGTACAATCGCTAATAAAATCTTTTTGACAGACTTTTATTTATATAACATTAGTTAGACAAACAATCCAACTAGGCAGGTCCAACTTCCAGAAAGAGGTCAATCGTCGAATTCAACTCGACTGGGCAGCGTTCGGTAAGCTACGCAACATCTTTTCGTCCCAAATTCCGCAGTGTCTCAAGACGAAAGTCTTTGACCAGTGTGTGTTGCCAGTGATGACTTATGGAACAGAGACGTGGTCGTTTACAATGGGCCTCATAAGAAGGCTCAAGGTCGCTCAAAGGGCAATGGAAAGAGCTATGCTCGGGGTTTCTCTTCGAGATCGAATCAGGAACGAGGAGATCCGGAGAAGAACTAAGGTTACCGATATAGCTCAACGCATTGCAAACCTTAAGTGGCAATGGGCAGGGCACATTGCTCGCAGAACTGATGGCCTTTGGGGTGGTAAGGTTCTCGAGTGGCGACCACGTACCGGAAGACGAAGTGTTGGCAGGTCTCCCACAAGGTGGACCGACGATCTGGTGAAAACCGCGGGAAGTCGCTGGATAATAGCAGCAGAGAGCCGACAATCGTGCAGATCCTTGGGGAAGGCCTATGTCCAGCAGTGGACTTCTTTTGGCTGAAATGATGATGATGATTAGTTAGAGCGTTTCAACCGCCGTCATCACCAATCCCGAAATTTCGACGATTCTCTTTAAGAATGTGTCCCATTATTTTGATAAAATCCGAAAGTGGTACTTACTTTTTTCATGATTTGATCAAAAATTAAGTGATTTTTTAGAAATATGTCATCAAAACATCAGGATTGGTGATGACGGCGTTTGAAACGCTGTGAAATCCTCCCAGTAACAGTAACGTGAGTGACTCACTCCGTACCAAACTTTGCTCTTCCGGAGGGACTTAGCCAGCGACCAGAAAGAGCACGCTTGCGCAAAGTGGACGGGTCCGGTCGGATTCGGTGCATTCCGTCCAGTGGTCGGACCCAAACGTCAGTTTAGTTAGAAAAAGAAGCTTCTAAACATCGTACCTACTATTACTTATTCCATGACTATCATTATCATTCATATTGCAGTATCATTTCTATGGATATTATGGCCCACAATGATTTATATTTGAATTTAAATAAGAAACTCAAGCACGTGCATACTACACACGTAACCTAATTGATTTATAGTATCTATACTACGCATCACTTCACACAAAGTAGTCTCCACGTGCCAATGGCGGGCGCCATCTTAGATATTGCAGTGATTAGGAAGGATTGTTGAACTTAGGATCGATTGAATGATAAGTTATGTTATGATAAAGATATTAGGATATTAGGCCCCCCACGCAAAAAGAAGGGTATTATAATCATCGAAATTTAATAATGGAAGCGTAACTGAAGTTCAAATTCGGCTCCACGGAATAAGTACTAACGGGGCGGAGCTAGCACTTAGTACTAAAGAAAAAACTGCAGCGGCAAATGAAATTCCCACATCAGTAGCTTTGTAACCAATCACAATTTTTTGATTTTTAAACGAACAATTTTTATGCAACCTATTCAAAATGAAGACTTCTCAAACTGAATACTAATATTTGTCATAAATGATTTTAGACTCACAAAAAGTAAACATTAAGTTGGTTATCAATACCACTTGATACATAAGACGTATTGTTTTTTAAAAAATCTACAAAAAGTAATTTCAAATACTGACTTAATTTATGTATAGGTCTATTACCTTGTGCAATGATAATTACTATGTTAATTATATCTTTGGTTCATAATATTTTTTTTTAATTTTATGTTGACAATTTATTTATTTTTACTTTACACTGTCAAGGTTAACTCTCTGTTAAATATAGCCAAGTTTTAGATATAATAAGGACATAGATAGGTTTGAGGTGCATACTTCATCATTTAGCTAAGATATCGGAATCGGTATCGGTATCGCCGATTATTTACTACAATAATCGGCATCGGTATCGTATCGGCAAAATTACATCCCTAATTGAAATCCAAAACTTTAACAGGATCCGATCTTATATAATTTTAACAAATTTCGGGTACAGTAAAACTGCCTATTTCTAATTACTACGCATTAGCATGATAGTATCAGATCTCTAAGTATCAGATATACTGTTTTATTAAAAAAACATATCTGGTAGTATCTTATAGTGAGTTATTATTTTGGCATTGTGGTAAACAACAAATCATCAATCAAAGCTACTTTATTGTCTATCGATCTATCTATTTATCTGTAAACACATAACACAGACGTTGTAAAATAGCCTGTTATTGTATTACATTATGCTCAAATGGGTGAAGTTGGAGCATCAATGCTTTCGTTTTATGTCTCGATTCAAAACATTTCATCAAAGGCCTCTTAAAAGTAGAAGACATCGCCTCAAGGTGGTTTTCCACCGGCAGGGCGAGACGAGACGAGACGAGGATTGAATTGAAATTTGTATGAAGTTTTCGATCCTCTCCCGCGCATCGCGCAACTTAATACTAATTCCAATTCAATCCTCGTCTCGTCTCGTCTCGCCCTGCCGGTGGAAAACCACCTTAACGATCGACCTTCCATCCTATTTTAGAGTTCCGTGCCCAAAGGGTTCCAACTGAACCCTATTAATAAGCCTCCGTCCGTCTGTCACAGGGCTCTATCTTTTGAACCGTACCTAATAGGTATAGACATGAAATTTTCACAGAAAGTGTATTTCTATTACCGCTATAACAGCAAATAATAAAAACTAAATAAAGTTTATAATAAAAAGGGGTCCGCATACACGTGCTTATTGGCGTCTTTTTCTTGACGGCGGTACGAAACCCTTCGTGTGCGAATCTGACTCGCAATTGACCGATTTTCTCAACCAAACGAATTTTGTAAGCAATACGAGTTAAATACACGCAATGCACTAGGGTTGCCTCTCTTTATTCTGGCAAAGGTGATGGAACTGGCACCTTCCCATATAAAATGTAGTATATCAAATTTCTTTTGTAGAGATTTCCTAACCCCACATATTTATATGGAAAGGTAGGTAATCTGCCGTCCGATATCTAAAACTGGACTAACCCCTCTGCAACTCCATAGAGCATGACGACCGCTTTAGCTTAGTTGGTAGTGACTCTGCCTATGAAGCAAGAGGTCCTGGGTTCGAATCCCGGTAAGGGCATTTATTTGTGTGATGAGCACGAATATTTGTTCCTGAGTCATGGATGTTTTCTATGTATTTAAGTATTTGTATGTATGTATCTATTAAATATATCGTCGTCTAGTATCCATAACACAAGCCTTATTGAGCTTACTATGGGACTAGTTCGATTTGTGTAAGATTGTCCCCTAATTTATTATTATTAATTTATTATAGAGGTTAGTCTAGTTTTAGACATAGGACGGCAATAATTTTAATCTCACTTCGATGATCTAGGCCTAAACCCAAGTTGTGTTGTTCCCTATATCTTTTTCCTAATCAAATAAATTCAGTATGTAATACGAGGCAAAAACATCGCGTAGAAATGCCCAGATACGTAGGTAAACTTAACGAGTAACCTTGACTCATTGCTGGTCGTCCGGCCGTCGACACCGCCTGCTGCACCGTCATGCAGCACCTTTAGATCCTTCAACCTTAGCAGTTTCATAGTGGTTTCTTTGGGTTTCGACATTACATCGACTTTGACACACAAAATAACACAAACAAATCAATTGTTAATCAAAAGAACATCAACAGTATAACAATAGTTTATTTGTCATTATTAAAATAAGCGGGGTCTCTCAAGGTAGGTATTATAGGTAGGTAGGTAGCATTTTTAAGATTTCTGTTTTTTTGTTAACCTGGTAATTGCTGGGTCCTCTACCTATAAATCCTATCCTACCTGCCTATCTACATTCATACTACCTATATATTTTTCTTATACTACTAGGGAACAGATACGTAGAACAGATGGCCGTTGGGGCCGAAAGGTTCTCGAATGGAGACCACGAATCGGCAAGCGCAGCGTCGGACGTCCACCAACAAGATGGACAGATGATCTGGTTAAGGCTGCTGGCTC
The DNA here is from genome assembly GCA_947034925.1 of Eudemis profundana. Classification (NCBI taxonomy): domain Eukaryota; kingdom Metazoa; phylum Arthropoda; class Insecta; order Lepidoptera; family Tortricidae; genus Eudemis; species Eudemis profundana. The sequence continues at coordinate 15,472,327 of OX344816.1, read as the reverse complement.
ACGGTGGATGCAGGTTGCTTCCAAACGAACTAATTGGAAATCTATGAGGGAGGCCTATGTCCAGCAGTGGACGTCCTATGGCTGAAATGATGTTGATGATGATAGGAAAACAAGCTTACAGCGTGTCTGATGTTAACCAGTCATCGTAGCCTATGGACTCTTGCCAGGAGCAATACGCACGTGTTGCAGACTGTATAAAAACCTATTCATTCCCTCTTGAAGAATTCAATACTATAATAAAAAATAAGGATTTATGTTTATGACCTACCATAACGTATGAAGCTTAAAGATGAGACTAAAGACCATTTAAATAAAATAAAAAAACCAAAACTAAATGCAAATTGCAGCTTATGCAAAGTATGCCGAGTGGAATCCCTCGACCTTGCATTTACCCGACCATGACTCGAACCGACAAAAATCACATGTTCGGCTACTTAGCCATATCCTGGCAGTCTAGTTATTGCCTGATCGTCCGGAAGATATGACGCAATAGGAGTTTCCAAACTAATGTGTCAAGTGGTGGTATGACTGCCGGATTAGAGTACCCGGCATTATGGTGTTGTGGAGTCCCACAAGGAAGCATCTTAGGACGTCTAATATTTATAGCAGAGTTCCTCAAGGTAGCATCCTAGGACCTCTGATATTGATAACGGAGTCCCTCAAGGAAGTATCTTAGGGCCTCTAATTTTGAAAGTGGAGTCCCTCAAGGAAACATCCTAGGACCTCTGGTATTCATGTTATATTATTAGTGACTATGACCTACCCTAAACAACTTTCAACTACAGAATCATTATAAAAATCAAATCTATATTCAATCACACATCTTCCAGGTTTACATTTATCTGACCATACCTTGGACCGACAAAAATCACATATTCGGGTACCGTAAAACGGGGTGAATAGGGACAAAATTGACATTCAAACCTCGATAAAATTTAATTTTTACATATGTAAACTGAATTGTATATATAATAAATGTTCCGGCCGTTTGTTTGTATATTAGTTTTTTTCTGATTTTGGGTAGTTCCAATTCACAACTTTGACAATAAACACAAAATCCCTCCTCACCCCGTAGTCCCTCGTAATTGGGGTGAGACGGGATTTCAGACTAAGGTGAGTTGGGTAAATTGTTGGATCGACACTTTTGGATTATACAGCTCCATTTGCAATAAGAATATATTATTTAGTAGCCTTTAAAAACCACCTTACCCCTCTGTCATCCCTACTCTCCCCGTTTGTAACCCAACTGTCCTCACAATCCCATCTCACCCCATTTTAAGGTACTTAACCGTATCCTGTCTGTCTAGTTATCTCCTGATCGTCCGGAAGACACGACGCAATCGTTTCCGAGCAGATGTATGTCAAGCGGTGGTGTAACCACCGCATTAGAGTAATTGCCATGTCGTCTGATATCACAATGCTTGCTACTATCCAGTCGATTTCTCGTGTTCGATTTATTTATTTTCACCGATAATGTTCTTAGTTTTAAAAGCTAGGAGTATGAGATGATTGCATTTTTTGTTTGTAGTGAGTCCCGAGTAGGCCATTTTTTTAACGCTGTTAAAAATAAACCTGACACATTATTATTAAAGTCTATATTTATAATTTGAATTTGAATAAAACTTTGAACAATTAACAATACAATACAATCATACTGTATTGTACACCAAAAGAAAAATTACAATGCAAACTAACATAAAAAACAGTGGTAAACAATAGGTGATCTTATCGCTATAAATCTACTTTAAGAAAAATATTTTCCTGCCATTTTCCCGGGGTGTCGGGGTCCGCCATAATAATGATTTTAAATACTTTCGGTTTATTTTTCGCAAGTTTTGGTCGTACATTAGCATCCACGGACGACGCGCAGCTAACTTGGTAATTAGCAGTAGGGCATTTCTCCAGAAATATGTCTGCGACTCATTCATCTGTCTCCATACATTTAGTATGAAAAAGGACCAGATGAATGAGGTGACCGCAGACATATTTCTGGAGAAATCCCCAGTAGTCGGCACTATCGGTGCAAAACTTCAACAAAACTTGCCAAGCGGACATAATTGAGTGCTTACACCCATGAAAATATTATAGTACATTACACAACTAGGGTGGTAATACAAAGAAAGGCCAAGATCGCAGAAGTTTGCGGCCCGAGCTGCAAGCGAGGGACGTAAATATGCGATCGAGGGCTTTCTTTATTACCTCCCGTGTTGTGTACATCATTTTATGTCTACACTTGGCCAGAAAGCGGCTTTTGCCGTACGCGCAGCGTGCGGAAAAAGCCACTTTATGGCCAGGTGTGGCATACATATCTTTATACTCGAGTATTGGAAATCCGAGATTACGATATAGTTCACAACCCTGAAGTATTACGGAAATACGGCGGTATTGCACTGACCTGAATTCATTGTCCGTGAGTGTTTATTAGGTAGATGATATAGGTACTATAACAGACAAACGGTAGCGGAACCAATCACTACATATATACATACTTAATATAATTCAATAATGCGAGCTAAAGATGTCTTCCGTATAGAAACTACCTAGGAAACATACAGTTATAGAGACATGAGGAAAGATGGAATGGATTTGACCCTGCCAATGGAAGATTAGCATCAAATTGTAAGAGGAGCAGTTTGTAAGAGGGCATTCCGGCCATTCTCACGAAGTATGTCTGCGGTAGAGTTGTGCCATTCTCGGAAATTATCGGAAACGTTCTCAGTTTTGTATGGGAAATGTTCTCGAGAACGTTCTCGCTCCATACAAAACGGAGAACGTTTCTGAGAATGGCACATCTCTCTGCGGTCACCTAATTACCGCGACGCTGTTTTCATACTAAATGTAAGGAGACGCGGTAATTAGACGCAGTCATACTTCGTGAGAATGGAGGATTTATTAATTGATGGAATCAGGCGTTTGCGGAAATCCGTGTTAATTAAAACAAAACTATTGCTTTGTTAGCTAATCCGCGATATGATAACGTGTTAGTCGATTAGTGCTAGTCCATTATAGTGTCTACAAACTCGCACTAGTCCGGTGTTTTATTAGAGCATTGACGTCTGCCAACGAATTCTAACTTTTTTTTCTACTCCTGTACTTTTATCTGTGGTTTACTTGGTCACGAACACGAACATACATAATACATACATGAATAAGAACATACATAATATGAGTTCAGAGAAGTCTATACTCTATTCCCCATAAAAGCACTTGTATCGTTATAGTCGCAAAACGATACTGCTAGCAGCCACAGACTTCTAAATCTAGGTTTAAGAAAAACAAAACTTTCCGAACTAAATTCTTTGATGCCAACATTTAAAAAAATATTTTTAATATCGTCACTGAGTGTCACTAGCGAGTATACGTCAAATTAAAAACAAAGTTTACCATAGACACATACGTATTATACTGTCAGTAATATATGTCATAATTTGCCTTGTTTGCGCGCTATGTTTTATTTTGTATTCTATATTTTAAAACCTAGTCGTAGAAAAAGTATTGTATGCAACGTTGTATAATTAAGTCAAAAAACACTCATGGCGTGTCTATTTGCGATACTCGCCGCCGCGGCGGCTCGTATCGCAACCCACGCCATTCGCATTTTTTGACCCTACTTATACAACTGTTGCATAAAATACTATTAAGAGAAAGATTGAAAATGCCACGTACTTCGGTGGCTCAATCGGTAGTGCGCCTGTGTTGGCCCGGAGAGCCGTTGGAGACGCAGGTTCGAATCCTGCCCGAGACATATAATTTTAATTTTTTTCTCTTCTAATAAAATATTTAAAAAAAACCCTCTTTTGGTACAAATACCATCTCTTTGGCACTTGTCCCACCGCGAGTAAGCGAGTAAAATTAGGTGAGTAACAGTAACTGTTACTCGCCCAATTTCGCCTGTTAAAAGTAAAATTCTTTTTATATAATGCAAAACACATTATTTTCAGGCTATTTCCGTAATAAAATCACTTTTGATGTACGTATGGTCACATGTTGCGTTATTTTTAGGTGACCTGGTTCGACCCCAGGCACCCCCGGCACCCACCCAGTCCAACCAAACTCAGGGTGGTCCGGCTAGCGACCTGGTTCGACCCCAGGGAACGCCACGGCCGACCACCCGGTCCGACAATCGCTATGCCCACAAGGGTTGCGAGTGTGTCAGATTCTAAAAAAAAAACGACTAATAATACCAGTATCTCTTTGAACTATGGAACTTGTGAGTACCTATGTCAACCTCCATGGCTCCATGATTAAAAAAAATACAAAAACTGCGAAAATAAATGCGTTATTTTACCAAGGGTATGAGTTCATTGCGGGCCGACGAGGCAGTGTGATAGTGATAGAACCTTCCTTTTTTTTCTTTTTTTTTTGAAGCCTGACTAACTTGCAATCCTTACTGTAGCAAAAATCGGACCCGGTGGAGGCCTTGGCGTTCCCTGGGGTGGGGTCGAACCAGGTCGCTAGTCCCGGTCTCCTTGAGAGGGTCAGACTAGGTAAGATAGAACCTTTCCAGATCCGTAATTTAATACTACTCGCATAATTTTACTCGCTTACTCGCTGGCGTTGGGGCAGGTGCCTTTACAACTAAAGCGCCCCCGAGACGGTCAAACGGTTTGACTTAAACACGTAGATTTTGGTTTGACTCAAACCATTTTGATAGTTTACAAAGGTGGTTTGAACGGTTTGTCAAACATATACGGGATTGAAGCCCGTTTGATGAAATTTCATATTTTTGTTGTGTTTGACGCGCCGTTTGATCGTGTTCCGACGCGTTTGAATAAACTCGGCTTAGTTTTGTGGTGGATTTCGTAGTGTGACGTGACACAAGTCTAATCACGGCGGCGTACCGAACCAAACTGCGCAGTGCCGTTTGACAACCGTTCAAACCGACATCAAACACATCAAATGGTTTGAATCAAACCATTTGACCGTCTCGGGGGCGCTTAAGTACGCACGCCTGATCTATAGAGGAAATACATACCAATCATACTCAAAACTATTATCCTATTAAAGTCATAAGCGACATCTATTTCATACAGTGACATACTCTTTTATACATTTCTACCATATTGTGCGTAGTTCGTACAGCGAGTATGCTACGCAATTTCTTAATGTGACAGTATGTTTTATTAGTGTCAAATGTAATGTTCCGGTCAATATTATTTAACAGACTTCAAAGGACGCCATTTGACGCAGTTTCTACACGACTGCCCAAGGAGTGTTATGTTTTCAGTGTATGTACTTTTGTGAGTCTCTTTATTGCACAATAACTTCTGAATTCCTTAACTGATTTAGACATGTTAGGTATCGTTAGAATCCTTAAGTTAGCCCGAGTGCCAGGCTATGTGACGTCATCATAAAAGCAACATGGCGGATTGTGTACGCCATATTGTGTGGTCGGAAGAAAAAAAAGTCTTCTGATCCAATCAAGTGGGGTATCAAAATGAAAGTATTTGAAAGTTGATCATAAAAATATACAGTTATAGTGAACAATATTGCTGTACTTTAAATCGCACCATTGTAATTTTTGCGTTGTGTTGTCATTAGTAATTTTTTTACTGGCTATTTGACAACTGTTTTTCTGTGATATGTTATAGAAAGACCTCTCAATAATGGAAGAATTAGTGAAAAAACTACTTCAATATCATAAAAAGTCACGGAGATACAACAATGTTAAAATCTCATTTTTAGACACTACCATGCCAAATACGTTTCATACTAAAGTGTACTGTAACGTGACGAAACGATAGATACTTTTTTGGGGAAATCAAGAACTTTGTTCTGCAACTATGTTAAAACTTACTTTTATCGTAACGGTTTTTTAACAAAAGTTACCATACATTATTTGGGTTATTCCAGTGGTTCCTAACCTTTATTGCCACATCACCCACAGGCCCCCTCTAGAGTTGTATCATTACCCTCTAAAAAATAGGTAATACAGACAAGTATATGAAAGTACTCAAAGAACTTAATATGAGTATTACCCCTGAGAAAATTTGATTTTACTCCTAAAGGGGTAATAATCCCTAGGTTCGGAACCTCTGGGTTATTCAATGGTAGAGTAAGACTACGATAACTTTGCAGAGTTTAAAATAAAAAAAAACTGGCCAAGAGCATGTCGGACCATGCTCAGTGTAGGGTTCCATAGCCGTAACTACCTATAAGGTAAAAAATACGATGTAAAAAAAGTACAACAACAAAAGAGCGTATCTTCATAGCAATTACGTCCTTTTGTTGAGAAGTGCAGTTTATCGGCAATAACTCAAAAACGGAACATTCGATCTTGTTGAAAATATTTTCATTGAAAGTATCAATTAAGCGTTACCTTCGTGATTTTTTTCATATTTTTTGGACACACGGTTTAGAAAATAAAGGGGGGGGGACACAATTTACACAACTTTCGGAGCGTTTATTTCCAAATACATTCACTTAATCAAAAACATTACTTAGGAACCTTATAGTGTTTTTTAAAGAGCTGTCGAACTATGTACCACACGTTGATATTTGCTGAAAAAAATTTTTTTTACTGTCTTTAACATTTGAACATTGTATGAAGTGCCCCCCCTAAAAATATTTATTTTAATTATTTATATACCTAACTAAGTAGCGGCTCATAAAAGACGTATATTCCAAATTTCATCAATATCCATCATGTAGTTTTTGAGTAAAATGCCTGTGACAATCGGACAGACAGACGGACGGACATGACGAAACTATAAGGGTTCCGTTTTTGCCATTTTGGCTACGGAACCCTAAAAATCTATGAAAGTGTGACTTTTAAATGGAAGTGTTGCCATGTTCCGCTTTGCAAAGTTATCGTAGTCACACTCTATTAATAGATTTCAATATTTTCGTACTTTTAAAATGGACTTTCTCGCTCAACTCTGTAGGCTCATTAAAAAAGTTACACGCTAGGTATCAATTTCGAAACTTTAATATATCTTTTTATTTTGATTGTTTTAAGAGGATAATTTTTTTACCAATTTCGGTTACAGTCAGGTACCCCATTACAAAATAGGTTGCCATTACTAGTTTAAAAACCGGTCAAGTGCGAGTCGGACTCACGCACCGAGGGTTTCGTACAAAATCGAAAGTATACACGTGAATAGTTCAAGATAAACTACCATTTTGGTATGAAACCCTAAAAAGATGGCAGCGAACTGAGACCTCCTTTTTTGAAATCGGTTAAAAAGTAATCCCCCAGAAGATTACATAGAAAACAAGCCGGAAATTCGAACTGAATAGTTTGAAAGGAAGCATCTTTGCATATCCAATATGCATTTTGCATAATCTCGGAAACGAGACCCGCATCGGGCAGATCGGGATTCCCTTGTTTACTTAGAGCAACACAGAAAGAGGCGTCATAGAATGTCGGACTACGCTAAGTTTGCAGAGGTCGAAAGAAGGTTTCATAAAAAAAAAGTCATATGGCAACATCACATGAAAGAGGATTAATCAGTCTTGATACTAGGCAAATATCTTCCGATTTAATAAGTATATAATGTGTCTACATGCCTACTGAAACATTCAGGACAGTCTTGCACAAATCGATCTAGTTTCAACCAAACTAAGTAATGTTTGTATACATGTATATATTTAAATATTATACTTAAATACATAGAAATAATCCAAAAACCTGGAACAAATCACTTAGTTTGGTTGGAACTAAATCGATGTGTGCAATACTGACGCAGATATTTATTTCAGTAGGCATGTAGACACATTTTGTAATAAAGGGAAGAATTATTGCCAAGTACCAAGATTAAAAATTCCTCTTGCTCTAGTTTTCACACGTTGCCATATGTTTTTTTTTTAAATAAAACCTTCTTTCAACCTGTGCAAACTTAGCGTAGTCCGACTATATCAAAAGGCACTTGTCCGGCACACAAATTTCTGCCATATTTGGCTACGGGGGAACGAAGTAACGCACACTTACTTACACACGCGTACATGAAAAACAGTCCTTCACTACGAAACTAACACGTAACAAAAAGAACAACACATTAACCAATTCACATTCACAAAGATACATTTTGCATTGAAATAGTGTAATGACGTGACGCACAACATTGATAAGCTTAGCAAAACACCATAGCAACGTAAGCTTGCTTGTTTGTCAACTAGTAAACAAACTTCAAATAATGTCAAATCAGATTTTTTATGTTTTAAAGGAATTAAAAAATGATAATTGTGATTCTAAATTTCTTAGATGTGAAAGGAAACACCATATCTTTGTAAGTTTGACGTGTTAGATCTCCTTTTGCAGCAAATTACGGAACAATTCGGCATATTCGAGGTGAGTTACTAGATTTAGTCTGACGGCTAATCCAATTGCAACTAGTTTTATAGAACGAATATAATCACTGGCGCAAATTGCTTGGCAGGGGGAAATACTAAGTAAGACCACTCCCCACAAAGTCCGCGTTGCTCTAAGCCTTGTTTCCCATAAAGTTATAAGTATTATACCTGGGCTGATTGATAAGTACCCGTTTTCAAATGTTGTTCGTATGACTGGCCGAAAATATGCATACGACTGTTTTAAGGCATCCTTCATGGGCCAGAAAATTAAAAATAAAACATAGAATTCTTTTGTTTTTTTTTCTTTGGCGGCAGTTGAGTGACAGCATTCGGTTGTAATTGCAAAAAATGGAGAAAGAACAATATATTTCTGTAATTCGCTTTCTGTTTTTAGAAGGTAAAACAGTGATGAGATTAAAGTAAGGATGCAAGCAGTTTACAGGGATAATATACCTTCGATGACAACGATTACATATTGGTTTAATGAATTTAAGCGGGACAGAACATCCGTCTTCGATTAAAATCGACCTGGCCGCCCCATTGAAGTTTCTTAGGAAGATATGTGGTCAAGAAAATTGAAAATATTGGCCGACCGCCGAATAAAGCTTAGGGAAATTGTTGACACTGTTAATGTTTCAATTGAGCGGGTACAAGGTACAACACATTTTAGAAAATAAATTAGGAATGAAAAAGGTGTCTGGGTTATTTATTCTTCAGAAATATGTCTGCGGTCACCTTATTCCTCTGGCCCTTTTTCATGCTAAATGTATGGAGACAGAGGAATAAGTCGCAGACATATTTCTGAAGAATAACCCGTCTGCGAGATGGGTGCCGCGTTTACTCACAGGGAACAAAAGGTTACCCGAATGAGTAATTCGGAACAATGTCTAATTATACCCCGGAGAGAAAAGAACAGTCGAAGCAGTGGATTTTACCAGGTGAATCGGCCCCAAAGAAAGCAAAGACCGTCTCTTCGGCTGGAAAGGTGATGGCGACCGTTTTTGGGACTCGCAAGGCATCATACATATCGATTACTTACAAAAAGGAAAAACGATAACATGAGATTACTATGCTAGTTTATTGAGCGTATTTGATGATGTTTTGAGGAATAAACGCCTCCATTTAGCAAAGAAAACTCCATACACTTAGTATGAAAAAGGGCCAGGGGAATAAGGTGACAGCAGACATATTTCTGAAGAATAACCACCGTATGTACGTAGAGCGTACTGATTCTGTGGTTATACGTAGGTTACGTTTTGCTCGTTTATTAGGTTTCAGTTCCGAAGTTTAATTGGTATTGTTGAGAAATATTCCAATATGGAACATAATCTGAAATACATCGCAACTGCTAACGGAAGATCTAAAAGTGCAAATGTTTTGTGAAGTAAATCAAAGTTTAGGGAAACGTTATCATCAAATTCTAAATCTCGAAAAGTACCTAATCTTAAGGGCTTCATTACGCACTGGCGATGTGCGAGCGATTGCGAGCGTGTTTTCATACAGATTTTGATTGCGGCGAACAGGTTTTGTATGAAAACACACTCGCATCTTGCTCGCAAATTGCCAGTGTGATAAATAAATATTGGGGGACTATTTTACATAAATCGACCTTGTCCCAAACTAAGCTTGTACTATGGGTACGATGATATACATACTTATATAGATAAATACATACTTAAATAAATAGAAAACCTCCATGACTCAGGAACAAGTACTCGTGCTCATCACACAAATGTTTGCCCTTACCAGGATTTGAACCCGGGACCTCTAGCTTCGTAGGCGGTGGCACCCCCACTGAGCACTGAGATCAAAATTATGGGCTTACTCTTCCATTGTAGCAATAATCGCGAAATAATAATGACGGTCAAATCGCTCGAGCATTAACCCCCTCCACCACGCGCTTCGCATATAAAAATCCTGAAATATCAGGAAAAATCCAGCCACTTGGCAACATTAACAATAAAAGGTCAGCTCGTCGCCAACCGGAGATCACGAGATAAAATCGAAAGAGTGCACTCGAGTCAATTGTCTTGAGTCGCCAGCAGTTATAACTGACTCGCGCTGGCGGCTAGTTAACAGCGACAGTGGTTTGGGGGGCGGGGGAACCGAATTTAGCCGGATAACATTTGGGGATGTGTGTGGGGTATTTTTAATTATCCGACTGCGGCGAAGCCCAAAGGAGGGATATATGTGTGTACCTATGTAAATATCAGTGGCGTGGCGTAAATTATATCCTTAGGCAAGCCGGTGCAGATTTGGGGTACATTTTCCTTAAGAGCTGTAGAATAAGATGGTCAAGTGCCTGATATTAGGCAAGCCGGTAGGAATCGAGTTCTTTGCACGGCACGCCACTGGTAAGTATGTATGTATGTACGTCCGTTCCTATGTCCGCTGGTCTTCTTTCCACTCCAGAGTGCCGAGATTTAATAATGATAGGCTAGATGACTAAAAAAACTGTTTAGTCCGTCAGTTAGATTATTAAAAAATATTGTACACGTATTTTTTCTTTTGTTTGACAAACAAAAAATGACGAGGATACAGTGCTTAGAAGTTTCGAGTGACGTCACTCCTTGGTACAGTTTTCACCTAGGAGTGACGTCACACAAGCCCCCACTCCGGAAGTGTGATGATCAATAACTTTTACAGTTTTTAATATAATTTGATAAACCAAAAAATACGTGTCCCATATTTTTCCATAATCTAACTGACGGACTAAATAGAATTATATAGTTTTAACCCAGTCGTCATCCCTATTGCCATTATTTTTTAAAGAGGTTGTAAGCAAAATAGTTCCAATGCCACAGTGGGTGGGCTTGGAAGAGCAAAGTCCAAGTCCTCATTACCATGTCTCCACGCAGTCTCTGGCTCTGATTGGATCAAATTGCATTCCACGCGCCCGCAGCTGATGTAACCATCAATGGGTATTGCATTGGCAATAAGCCGTACTGTATTCGGAATTTGTTAGAATTATATAAGTAAGATCCTTTACATGAAAGATTTTTATTTTTTCTCTTCATTGGTTTTTAATGCGGGTAAATTACTCCACAATTTATGTTACATATATAGATACAAGAAATCAAAGTACATAGAAAAACTAAATGGCACTCACCTGTGTCTTGACCGGGAATCGAACCTGGTACCTCTGGATATCCGGGCCAGCGACTCAACCACTCGTCCACGGGAGCACCCAGTAAGCGCCCTGAACCTTGCCATCTACATTGACTAAGCCATTAATATAAGATCCTGTTAAAATAAGCAAAATAAAAAAATATGTTGAAGTTTTGAGATCTATATCTAAAGTGTAACTTGTTTTATGAGCGTTCAAAGTTGGATGGGAAAGTCCATTTTAAAATACTATATATCCCGGTAAAGAGTTCCCTTGGGACAGTAACGGGAACAACACGTGCGAAGCCGCGAGTAAATGCTAGTAATAAATAAATATTAGGGGACAATCTTACACAAATCATTCTAGTTCCAAACTAAGCAATACTTGTACTGTGGGTACTAGACGACGATATTGACACACTTAGCTATAAATACGAAAACGTCCATGGCTCAGGAACAAATATTCGTTCTCATCATACATATATTATATTTGCCCATACCAGGATTTGACTCCCTGTATACGTCCACGAGCGATATCTTTGTGAATTGATTTGAATTTTTACGTCTACAATCATGTAATTTTCAATAAAGAAATAAATAAATCTAATCTAATCTAACCAATCATCACTTAAGAGGATGAAAACGGGATGAATATTTGTATGATGAATCAATGATTTGTCAAGCAAGGGATATAAAATTGTTCACGATTTTCACGAACGAAGTCGCGGACAAAAGCTATGTTAGCTTATTATAATTAACCAAACAACACATAATAACTTTTGACATAATGGGGTCCTTTTTCACGCCAAACCACTAATTACTGTAAAAAGTAATGGCATAACTGTGAAAGGCTACACCTTCATTATCACAAAACGTGAAGAAATTCTTTTCGGCGGCCATTATACATCCATGCCATGAAAATACATATTCAGCATCGAAATATAATATGTATGGAAGCATATCTGACGCTCAAAATGTACCCTCTCAAGGTGGTCCGGGCCAGCGACCTGGTTCGACCCCAGGGAACACCACGGCCTCCACCTGGTCCGATTTGTGCAACAATCAGTAAGACTTGCAAGTATGTCAGCTTAAAAAAAAACCGCTCAAAATCTGTGCTCACTGAGGTATATACAGTGTGTCCCAGGGAGAAGTGACCGGCGGAAGTAGGTCGATTATTTGCGTAAAATTATCGATAAAAAACATTACTTAGGGGGGTCTATCGACAAAAGTTTTTTTTTATTGCTATTTTTTTTATTTTACTAATTTTGCGAGATTTTCTTGGCTTTGACTTTATTTTCTATTCTGTATTTGTTTTTATAGCCAATATTGTAACTAATTCGATTAAGCTACAAAATCTAACCAAAATAAATTACACATTTAGAAATTTTGGAAATAAGCTAAAAAAAACGATTATTTTTTATTGTTTTGCCGAAAATTCCGAAAATTGTCCCATACTTCGTATTTTTTTACAATTTACTATTAAACTACCTGATATTCTCTATAATATCTCAAAACAATGTTATTAGTTATTATTAATACTTTTCAAAATATTTCAATAGTAGTGCAACAAGTCGGCTGACTTCAGTACAATAACAGAAATAACAATTAAAAAAAAAATGTTGTATACCTCTGAAATATTTCTTTTTATCGATGACTTCGCATGAATATTCAACCATCACAATCTGGTCACTTCTCTCTGGGACACACTGTATAGCATCGTTATGGCCAGTTCACATTATTCCAGTCCAGTGATCCAGCGGGCTAATCCAGTCCAGTTGTAGACTGGAGCATATCGTTTACATTATTCCAGTCTTTTAAGAGTTGTTAAAGACTGTTACCAAAAACAACCACGCGTATTCACTATATCACGTTCAATCCAGCACTGGATTGACGTTTACACTATTCCAGTGGCGCTGGATTGGGTGAGCTGGAATGAAAAGTTGACGGTCTCTCCAGTCACTGGACTGAAATGCTCACTGGAATGCACTGATTGGATTGCTGGACTGGAATGCTACTGGAATAATGTGAACTGGCCATATATTGAACGTGCAAGGCGCTGTACTGTTATATGCCCAGCCCATTGCCACTTTCTCTCTCTCTGGGGTCGGTCCCTCATGTCTGAGGATCGTGTTCAGCATCAGGTCTGCACCTGGCGCGGATGATCTGCCTCCACCGGTTACTGTCCAGCGCGTCTCTTACAGCCGTGTAGAATTTGGAGGACGTCGAGTCTTTCACTTGATCGGTCCATATACGACACGCTTAGCTCAGTGGGGGTGCCACCGCCTACGAAGCTAGAGGTTCCGGGTTTAAACCCTGGTAAGGGCAGAATATTTGAGTGATGAGCACAAGTATTTGTTCCTAAATCATGGATGTTTTCTATCTATTTAAGTATGTATTTATCTATATAATTATGTATATCGTCGTCTAGTAACCACAGTACAAGCATTGCTTAGTTTGGGACTAGCTCGATTTGTGTAAGATTGTCCCCCGATATTTATTTATTTTATTATCTTGTTGGTGAACGACCGCGCGATTTTTTGCCTTCGGTGTTCCCAACCGCAATGAGTTTTTCTAGATTTTCGTCGCCTCTGCGCATAGGCTACTTGATGACTGTTCAAATCAGCTTCTTTTTATAAAGTGTCAAAACGCTCCGAAAGTATGCAGTTTAGTATGAAATACTATCATGTGACGTCATGCTCAACATGGTGCCTTATTTTTAAGTTTTCGTCATTGTAAAATCTTTGATGGCACGAAAATAAGTCTGAATGATTTTATCCGGGCTATTTTGGAAGCGTAATTTGCTGGTTAGAGTTAATGAATTTATACAGGAAATCAAAGTACACAGAAAAACTAAATGGCACTCGCCTGTGTACAGACCGAGAATCGAATTCGGTACCTCTGGATTTCCGGCCCAGTGACTCAACCGACCATTTAGTTTTTCTGTCCACTTTGATTTCCTGTATCTATATATGTAGCATAAAAAGTGTGGTGTAAATTGCCCACATTAAAACCAATGAAGAGACAAAAATGTTTCCTTCATAATATATAAAGTATTTTGATTGTTGTAAAATACCCTATTGTGTGACCGAAATACGTAAGAATGCGTTGTTGGCATAATTATGGTGGACAAGAGAGTTTTTATTCGGAGTTAGTTCAGGATCGATGCATTGGTGCGCTTCGCTGTCCAAGGTATTCTTAGCATTCGTCTCCAGCACCACATTTCGAATGCATCGATCCTTTTTCTTTTGCCACTTTAACACCCTGTATTACACGGATTCGATTCGCGCAATCTCGACTTGATTACATCTGCCTAGCAACTGACCGCGATATGAATGAACAACGCACATGGCAACAAGTTATGAATCAATCTGAATGCATAAACCATTGATGGCCTCTAATTGTCTTGTGACGTATGTAATTGACATTTACAATTTATTGCTTGACAACTTGACACGAGGAGCCGTTTATTGTAACTACCAATGAATTAGTTGGAGCATTCCATAAAAACGACATCTTCTTTTTGTCGCTTACGTAACGCTACAGCTAGCCTAATAAAACTTATTAACTGCCAAGAAATACTGCTAATCTTAAAGCCAAGTTATGATAATTATGTATTACCATATACCATATCAGCTTCCTAATTGGGAATATGCATGATATTTTTTATTTACCTTAATGAAAGCTCATTCATATAAGAAACAGTAGGAAAAAAAATCGGTTGTCTGTAAAGTCGGTTTACTGACGATAGTCGAACGTGATAACGTTGACCTTGACCCTGACTTTGACTTTGAATTTGACTTTGACTTTGACTTTGACTTTGACTTTGACTTTGACTTTGACATTGACATTGACATTGACTTTGACATTGACATTGACATTGACATTGACATTTACTTTGACTTTGACTTTGACTTTGACTTTGACTTTTTTTTTTTTAAATGTAAAGAAATCATTTATTCCAGGAGAAAAAAAAAACAGAAAGACATGAAAATCATCCGCTACATGCTTCGTCAAACTTACTTAATAATAACGCATGCAAACCAAATGTTTATCCGCAACAAGCATCGTCAATCTTAAAAATAGCAATTAAAAAAAAAAACAAAAAAACCCCACTATGCAAAAAATAAATAAAAATTAACCTAATAAACCCCCACTCTGCATCAAGCCCGATCCAAAAGTCCCCATTATGCCGGCAGCATTGCCCCGCTGAATGGCAACAGAGACTTGTTGGACCAACCAGGACCCAGAACGAGGATCATTGCCCTGACTTTGACTTTGACTTCGACTTCGACTTCGACTTCGACTTCGACTTCGACTTCGACTTCGACTTCGACTTCGACTTCGACTTCGACTTCGACTTCGACTTCGACTTCGACTTCGAATTCGACTTCGACTTCGACTTCGACTTCGACTTCGACTTCGACTTCGACTTCGACTTCGACTTCGACTTCGACTTCGACTTGAGTACCAGCCGCCCTTTTCTCAGCAGCAGCAGTGATTTTTTGTCACGATTGGCCGCCCCTAATATCTGGCCGCCCTAGGCCCGGGCCTACTAGGCCTTAGGGCAAATCCGCCACTGGTCTCTTTGTCATTCAATAGAGATTTTTGACAGCCGTATCTTAGGGAATAAGGGCTATTTTATTAACAATTTGTAAGAAACTATCGTCTTAACGACTTTAGTGCTGGAATAATATAAAGTACCTATTTGACAGGTAACGACCCTGCAACTTGTGCCCCTCTCCTTCGGCTTGTGCCCCTCTCCTTCGGAGAGGGGCACAACTCCATGATTGCCCAAAGTGGTCATTAACTGACCAGGCGGGACACAGACCAACCAAAAAAAAAAAATAACGACCCTGCAAGGTAACGGCCCATGACGTCACACTTTTTTGTGCGTGCAGCCGGCTCCATCGAATTATAAGACGTTATCACGTCAAAAAGTATTTTTGTTGCGAAATGCGTCCTGTAGTGGTGATAAAAAAAAGAAATCCGCCGGCCGGACATACGAAGGCATTTTTGCCTAACCTGTAACGGAGACACTTCGCTCGCTTCGCTCACACGGCCAGTTGTAAATATGAAAGTTTGTACAGGTGTTTCGAGGTTTGGGTGTTTGAAGCATTGGATGTTCTGATGTATTTTACTTAATAACGTGGTAACAGTTTAATGGGTAGAGATGACATTTTACATAAATAGACCAAGTCCTGGCTAAAATAGGATACTTTATATCCGGTATAGGGCTTGCTCGCGGGCAATACCGGAACCGAAAGTACTTACCGGGCTTTTGAACCGGGCAAAGAATCGAGATGTCGTGATTTTCGGGAAACACATTTAGCTAATTAGCACTTTGTATTGCAATGTGTAGTTGATTTCATTAAAAAACTAACTGAATCTCGTCGGACTGAAGTATTGACAGAGTTTTTGAAAAGTACCGCAAATACAATCCCGTTTCTATTATCAGCCAGTACCAAAAATCCCGGTTTTCCAGAACGGTACTGGTACTGCATACTCCAGTAGGAAGTTTCCTAGCAGTCTGTACTTTTAGGTATTTAAAAAAGGTAAACAAAAAACCACGTGACTACAGGGAATAATTACGGGTCGTATAACCAGGCGGAGCCCCGGGTCTTTATTAGGGATGTAACGATACCGATACCGATATATCGGTATCGCCGATAATATACAACCGATATTTGAAGAACGCGAAAAGAATTTGCTGTATGAAAAAAAATCTGCAAAAAGTAATTTAAATTACTGACTTATTTCATGTATTGGTCTATTACCTTGTGCAATGACAATTACTATGTTAATTAAATCTTTGGTTCTAAAAAAAATTGAATTTTGAGTTGACAATCTATTTATTTTTACTTTACACTTTCAAGGTTGACTCTTTGTTAAATATAGCCAAGTTTTAGGTATAATAAGGACATACAAATATCTGTAGTTCATACTTTATTATTTAGCTAAGATATCGGTATCGGTATCGGTATCGGTATCGCCGATATTTACTACAATATATCGGTATCGTATCGGCAAAACTATGTATCGTTACATCCCTAGTCTTTATACATTATCACTGTTGCTACCGCGAATCGGAAAACGCAGTGTAGGGCGCCCTGTAATGTAACAAGGTGGAGTGACGACATTCGGAGGGCAGTAGGTGGTGACTGGAGGAGAGCTGAAGATCGAGCTCAGTGGCGTGCCATGGGAGAGGCCTATGTCCAGCAGTGGACTGATACAGGCTGATGATGATGATCACTGTTGCTACCCCATTCAGAACAATGATAATGACGTTTCAAGCAGATGATAATGCGATAACGGATAGTGTCAATCGTATTCAACTGAACCACATACTGTTAGAAGCTGCCTACTTATTCTAACTTGCCTGTAACTTTTAGTCTAGGTAGCATTATATGTTTGTGTTTAAAGTTATCCTTAACTGATTAAGCTGAAATTTTGCATCCATGCAAGTGTGGCATAATAGTATTTTATACAATCGTAACATAATGAAGGCTCTTAAAGTCGAGTACCGTGTTTAGGCCACGAGGCTTGCCGAGTGGCCTATATAAGGTACGAGAACTTTAAGAGCTAATTATGTAACTATTGTATACAATACTTTTTCTATGAGTCAAGTAAAACAACATCAAGCAAACAAATAAACTATCACAATCACCGTACTTCCACTAAAACTATTCATTCAAAGTTTTATTTAAAGGCCGAAAACAATTGAGCGGCAGCATTGGTTGTAAAGCGGTTTGTGATTGGCTCATTACAGGACTAATTGCACCAATCGCGTGGCAGGAGCGTGTTTAAGTAGAGGCAAATTTGACAGGTGTTACGTTCTGAAACGCATTTAATCATCGAATTTGCATTAAAAGGAGGTTTTTACACAAGGATACACTTTTTTAAATTTGAAAGTTCTATTTTCAAAATTATTTTAGTTGTCTAAAGCATATTATAATAAATATTATAGTTGAGTAGAGAGTGTCATAGACTAAATAACATTGAAAAGTTAGCATTTATAGTTTAGTCTATGGGATCCTAATGGAAAGATTAAAGTCGACGAGTAGAAAAAGTATATTATTCGTTGTTGTTTTCTTTTGACATCTAGATTGTATTCTAGAAACTTTGTACACTATTATATTTTTTATAAGATTATAATTTTTTTATAATTTGACGATCCTATTGTGAACTTTTATTATTATTATTAATTTTTGACATTTCGTACCCTTGGTCAAATAACGTCGCATGTGACTTTACGTTCAAAGTTTTTTTATTGCTCTAAAGTCATACAAATTATACGAATTACATGATACACACAGATTCTGAAAATTTGTCATTATGCAGATACGACGTTATTTGACCAAGGGTACGATTTCTATACGTTTTCTCAAGAATAATAATAATTGCATCAATAAATTGCTGTAAATAAATTAGTGCTTGTTGCTAGGCCTATACTTACGTAACAACAAGACCCTTTATCTCGTGGACGTGTGGACTGTGGAGGTATTGAGATGAAATTTAAACCTACTCAGCTACCAGTGGCGTGGCGTAAAATATATCCTTGGGCAAGCCGGCGCTGATTTGGCGTTCCGAGGTGGACCGGACTAAGTGACCTGGTTCGACCCCAGGCACTCCCGGCTCCCACCCAGTCCGACCAACTCAGGGTGGTCTGGCTAGCGACCTGGTTCGACCCCAGGGAACGCCACGGCCAACCTCCCGGTCCGAAAATCGCTACGCCCAGGAGGGGCTGCGAGTTCGTCAGTTTCAAAAAAAAAAAAAAAAGCTGATTTGGCGTACATTTACCTTAAGAGCTGTAGAATAAGGTGCTCAAATGTCTGATATTAAACAAGCCGGCAGGAATCGAGTTGTTTGGACGCCACGCCACTGCAGTGTGGTCAATTTGGGACTTGCGGCAGCTCTAAGAAATAAGATGTTCTTCTATTGTCACCTTTTTCCAACCGTAGAGCTGCTAATCGATGTCCTGCGAGCTTTTAGAAGCTGCTGTATGAGCCGAACAGCGTTGTAAAACTATTCAGCAGGGACGTTAAAACGATGAAGCGGTCGTCTCTCTCAGAAATGAACTGTCATCGTCAGAATATTTGCCTTCTGGTCAAGCCTCTAGTGTCTTCAAACAATTAGAATACTCGTGGAACAGTGAAATGTCTGATATTAGGCACGCCGGTAGGAGTCGAGTTCTTAGGACGCGACGCTACCGTCAGCTACTCACCTAACTCAGGTCCAAGGTCCCTTGAAGCTGTGAGCGAGTGCGGCTTGTGCTTTCAAGGCTTGCGAACACAGAAATATATCGAGATCCTCCTCCTCCTTTTTTACAACACCAGAAGCCTTATGGTGCTACGTTTTGACAATCGATAAATAAATGATAAAGCATCCGTAATTTTATATGAAAGAAACATATTGTCTCTTCATTGGTTTTTTAATGCGGGTAAATTACACCACATTTTATGTTACATATATAGATACAAGAAATCAAAGTACATAGAAAAATTAAAAGGCACTCACCTGTGTCCAATACAAGTAATGTGTTCAATACAAGTATAACTATTTATAATAATTTACCAAATGATTTACGGACATTATCAGGGAATATATTTAGACATAAGTTGACGAAATGGCTGATGGATAAATGTTTTTACAGTGTGGGGGAATATTTAAATTATAAAAATCTACTGACATCTTAATGATCGATTACGTATATATTATTATTTTAATTCAATAACATCTATAAATCTAGCTTAATTAATCAAATATTTGTACACGTGCTTGCATGTTGAATACAAGAACATTTTATACTGTAAAACCTTTTAAACTGTATTCTGACAAATAAAAATTTTCTGATTTCTGATTTCCAGACCGGGAATCGAACCTCTGGATTTACGGCTCAGCGACTCAACCACTCGTCCACCGGAGCACCCAGCAAGCGCCCTCAATTTTGCCATCTACTTTGACTTCTGTATCATTCTGGTTTAATGGGATGCATCCGTAATTTATTGACAATTTATAATCTTTATAGGTAGCACGAACGCTTGTCAAATCGTTGCTTCGACAAAATGCTTCTTTCGTTAAATGCTAGTTTTGTCATTTGTCTAATCCTCTGTTCGTCAATCCCAAGGGATTGACGTCGTGTGTCGTCGACGTGGGAGGGATTGTCCAGTCCTTGAATCGTTATAAATTTGTTCTGTCACATACTTGTTTTTAGGGTTCCGTAGCCAAAATGGCAAAAACGGAACCCTTATAGTTTCGTCATGTCCGTCCGTCTGTCTGTCTGTCTGTCTGTCTGTCCGTATGTCACAGGCATTTTACTCAGAAACTACATGATGGATATTGATGAAATTTGGAATATAGGTGTGTTTTATGAGCCGCTACTTAGTTTGGTATATAAATAATTAAAATATATATTTTTAGGGGGGGCACTCCATACATGTTACAGAAGCAAAAAAAAAATTTTTCAGCAAATATCAACGTGTGGTACATAGTTCGACAGCTCTTTAAAAAACACTATAAGGATCCTAAGTAATGTTTTTGATTAAGTGAATGTATTTGGAAATAATCGCTCCGAAAGTTGTGTAAATTGTGTCCCCCCCCCCCTCTATTTTCTAAACCGTGCGTTCGAAAAATATGAAAAAAATCACGAAGGTAACGCTTAATTAATACTTTCAACGAAAATTATTTTTAACAAGATCGAATGTACCGTTTTTGAGTTATTGCCGATAAACTGCGCTTCTCAACAAAAGGACGTAATTGCTACGAAGATACGCTCTTTTGTTGTTGTACTTTTTTTACATCGTATTTTTTACCTTATTATATTACGGCTATGGAACCCTACACTGAGCATGGTCCGACATGCTCTTGGCCAGTTATGTCTAATTCTAGTTACGTCCAGTCTTTATTTAGTCGGATCCTTCTTTCGTCAAATCATTGTCTCGTCTAATGCATGGTGAGTCAAAGTCAGGATTCGTATCGATCGTGTTTTATCAATTTTACAACGTTTTTTTCAAAACGTAGCATTCTGCCTACAGATGACGATGATGATGCATCAAAATAAAAAGTTCCACAGTTTACGCGTCGCAATTATACAATGCACGTGTCGTATGACGTACATGTAAATGGGCATGTATGACCATGTAAATACGGTGGCAGGTGACCCACATAACCACCAGCGACTAGGGTTCAGTGGGAGGTTCGCCCTAGCCTCCGGTGTTTAGGTTCCGTCATAAAATAGTTGACATTTCTTTGTTTATATGAATATTAGCGATTTTACGAGTTGATTTTATTCTAACTCGGATAACTCCAGTTGACTCGACTCGCATCAACCGGATGGGATCCGCTTCGTGGCAGTAGAAAAACGGATCGGCGAGTCGAGTCGAGTTCAGCGTATTCGTAACAAAATGAATATTCGTCGAGTTGGCGAATCACTGACTCGCGTGCACTCGCATAACTCGCATTCGTTATCCGGTCCGTGTCAATTCTAGCTAGAGTTAGGTATGCGAGTTGATTCGAGTTGCGAATGAACTCGATTCGAATCAACTCGCTTAAACTGTGGTTCGAGTTATTCGAATCAGACAACTCGACTCGCCCATCGCTAATGAACATAAATAAATAAATAAATATTGTGGGGATAATCTTACACAAATCGACCTAGTCCCAAACTAAGTAATGCTCGTATTATGGGGTACTAGACGACGATTATTAAAATATCTAAAACATTAATATTTCGGAGGCGGAACGAAATTCGCCGGCTAGTTATATTAATTTGTGAATTCAAAGTACATTTTAATAACTCGGTATATCATATGTTATTATTACAATGATAATTGGTAATACCGCACGCATGACGAATGTATAACTCGGGCCATGATGGTCGGTATTTGGGACAGGTGATTTTAGAAAGTTGATGAGAAAAATACCAATACGTAGGAATATTCCTCTCGTAGGTACCGTAGTGACCCCTAAGTTCGCCGAGGATGCCTATCGTTGCCTAGTTGATTTTCCTAAATATCTTCTAAGACAAGCTGCACATAAAACTTTTCAATATCAAGTACCTATGATAAATTACCTACTTGATATATAATAGTTTTAAGTGTGGTTTTAAGCAAGTTTAGGAAAATCAAATAGGCAAAGATAGGCACCCTAGGCGAATTTAGGGGTTACTACGGAATTATTAGGGCCGTATTTTAGGGCGTTTTCTAATGATGATATTGATCACAAGCAGTACCTATCTGGACTTAACATTACATCTCAATATTGTCTTTGATTTCCGCGATTATCAATCATTGTCCTACCGAAACTAGTTTTCACGGCCGAAACCGAAACCGAATTTCTGCTTTGATCTCAGTTTTGGCCGAAACCAGAACCGAGACCAAAACTTCCATATAAGGTCATGTTTTCGTGGGAAGATAACAAAAATGACAATCATAATCATTCAGTCTTCATTTTTAAATAACATATTAATTATTGAGTCTTTGATATTTAAAGTAATCATTAATATAACATACTAGCATTTCCCCGCGGCTTCGCCCGCGTTGTTCCCGCTACTGTCCCAAGGGAACTCTTCACCGGGATAAAAAGTATCCTATGTTTCAATCCAGGGCTTGGTCTACTTCCATGCCAAATTTCAGCTCAATCCATCCAGTCGGCAACCCGTTATTAAGTAACAAACATCCAAACATCTAAACATCCAAACATCTAAACATCTAAACATCCAAACATCCAAACATCTTCACAAACTTTCGCATTTATAATATTAGTGGGATGGGATTAACTTCTTGTTTCAAATAGTTTATCTGTGCTTTTTGAAACAAAAAGTCTGTCCGATCGCAGTTCGAAACCAATCAAATTCAGTTTCGGTTTCGGCCATAGTTTCGGCCGGAAGGCAGCCGGAACCGAAACTATGAGTAAACCCGTTTTTAGCCGAGACAAGGCAGAAACCGAAACCGAAATTTCGGTCGGACTCTATTCATTGTACAATGAGTGATAATTGTACACGGGTGTATTTTCAAAGGCACTTTTTTAGCTGTCCCAAGCCAATTAAAAAAAAATCGAGCTTAAAAATACTACTTACATATTTTTTACACATTTTGCACATTAAAATACACCGAGACATAATAAAATAAACACCGTGAATATGAAAACAACGTTTAAAAAAAATATCAAAACTTCACAAAAGTATGGTGCACTAAGTCTGTGAGCCATGTCCCAGTCGCGGATTTGTTCAAACAATTTCGCATAACTTTGTTTGTAGGAATCGTATTGATAAGAATTATACACTATTAGAAAGAATATTAAATAACGCATTACATCGTATAATATTTCACGCGAACGCACGTTGTGTTAACAAGTGGCCGACCATTTTGTCACTGTCCCACGATTACGTTGTTCTATCTCTTCGTTCAAATACCTGCAAATATTTGAGATGAGTCAGCTAATAGACCAAGCCAACACAATGGATTTTTACTACGACGACGATCATCCCAAGAATGTGGACACAAAATACGAGTTTCCAAGAATGGAAACTCGTATTTTGTTTTCTATAGGAAGGGTCTAAAAACAGGCCCTTGCCCTTCAACACCGCACTGCAATCCTTACGGTCACCATGCTCCCCTCATTTTGTAGAGCACTACCGATGTCTGCACCCACTCACCCTCCCCTGTTCTGGTTACGTAGTCCCTAACCGTCTTGGAGAATTCCCCAGGGAGTTTATGGCGTCCATGGTGGACGCAATCCAAAGCCCGAACATTAGTGACATTCGGTGGATGTCACTAATGTTCGGGCCCGTGGGCCCTCCGGATGCTGGACGATGCGGAACGCCAGTATTCTCTAGAAGAGCTTCCCGACTTCATCCAGCAGGGCGTTGGGACGATACCCCGAAGAGTATGCAGGATGCAACAACTTCCTGAGGGGGCTTAGCCTACCCTGTTTCCAGCATTCCGGAGAGATCCCCTCCTTTAGCCAGTTACGGGCCAGTTAATGGGCCTTCCCCATGGATGGCCTTACAAGTTCTTTTCTCCCCCAACCAGCCGCTGATTGCCTTTGAAAGGATTCTGCATGAGCCGGATATAGTACTGCAGAGAGTCGCCACAGTCCTGAGAATGCCATCGCTCAATGCTATCGCCCTCTGTGGTCTACGCAAAAGGGTTTTGTTTCCAGCAGTGAGAGCATCTACTCACACGGGTGCCCTATACAGAGGCCATGCTTCGGACAACGCCGGAGTAAAGACGCCGTTTGGCAGGAGTTTACCGAGTGCCGCGGCAGCACTGAGTAACCTGGGAGCGTGCTTAGTGAAATAAAGTTTGAAGCTTCTCCTGCCGTCAAAGATGAGACCGAGGTATTTTCTCGGTCCCAATCCGGATTCTCAATGCCTGGAGCTGGATCTGTGCCCCACGTGGCGGACCTCTTTGAGGGCCATGGAAGAGTAGCACCTCCATCTTTTCCACGGCGACTTGGAATCTCAGCATATGGATCCGCTCCACCACCAGTGTCGCCATCACTTCGCCAAGCCGAGCAGCCTCTTGATATGTCCGTCCGCGGGTTGTGACGAGTGTATCATTAGCATAGCAAATTACGCTAGCTCCGTGGAGGAGCGGACCGCGGAGCAGCCAGTCGAAGTCAACGTTCCACAGTACAAGACAGAGCCCTGCGGAGCAACGCACCCAACGAGGCGATGGTGGAGCCTCCCGTCTGCGCCCTCTCATCGGACCACCCTGTCCCGGAGGTAGTCCTGCACTATACATGCCGGAGATAACTCGGCACTCCGCGAAATCGAAGGGCCCCCAGTATGGTCTCGAAAGGAAAGCTGTTAAATGCATTCTTGAAGTCTAGTGAGATTGACTACGTCCCCTCTCTCAACTAGAACGACACGACCTGAATTGGCTGCTGACTAATATTGGACGGCCCAACAGCCAATGCCGATGTCCTGCTCAGCATGGCTGACGCACTGGATTGACGGACTCGCCGTTCAGAATAAAGCCGCCCGAAGAAGACCTCAGGTGAGTTAGAGGGCTATCACAGTGAGAGAGTAGTACGAACCTACCGCAGTCTTATGGACGACAGCAGTGACTCTAGCGGCGGAACCTCGGTGTGATCTCCATGCTGGAATGGAATATGCGTACTGCCCAGGAAAAAAAACCGACAGAGTAGTAGTACTCTATGTCACAAGGCGAACACGGAAACGCGCGGGTTGCAAGTACGGTGTGGTGTTTCACAGGGGCCTGTTTTTGGGCCCTTCCTATACAAAACAAAATACGATTTTCCAAAAAAAAAAACATTCTTCGGATGATCTTCACTAACATCGTGTTGCGCCTTCGCAACACATTATTAACTGACACATAACTCATTTTTTTTGGTCTTTGGAACATTGCCCATATAAATTTGCCCATGGTCCATTAAACTGTAATATTTTACTAAGCTCCTACTCCGATTGCATATGCAGGATATCAAATGGACGATAATTTTACACTTACTTACCTAATTGTTTCATGTAATCGTCATTTCTCTGCCAACATCATAATTTCGCTGGCACATTTTTTTTCAAGATCTCATTACAGCTAAAGTATTCATAATAGAATGGTGCCTCATGCAGATTTAGAATCCCAGTTTAAAGGTCTTTCGAATTGACTGGTCATTGTAACCAATATCGAAAAAAAAATTTTGCCCAGCGAAATTACGAAAAAAGACTCGTTTCAAAAATACACCCACACAATGAACTTGCCGCCATTGCCGATGCCGGCCGTGTTAAGTAAGATAAGCAAGCATGTGATGTTTTTCGCGTGTGCTTTTAGGCGGCCAACGTTAAACTTTATTTATTATCTTTAAAATGAAACGATACATGTATAATACAAAACACGAAGTATGTCTACAGAACGCAATTACTATAGTAGAATTGTCCGTGAAGCGGTTAAAATCAAAAAACACCGCAATTTCAATCGGGAAGATGGTTTTAAGCTTTCTTCGTCGTGGAATCCAGTCATCAGCATGTGTAAATATCATCAAGTGTCTTCCGGCAAATCGCCTGATATTTAGTGTTGTGTGTCGGTCGAGTGACAACCCTAATATGCAAAGTATTAATCAAGACCAAGTGCGGGTAGTTCGGAAAACCCGCGCGGCTATAAGATGTTGACACCCGCCTCGCCAGTCCCTTCGCGACCATGGACGTCACGGTCACGGCACGTCCGAAACGTCGAGGTAATAGCATGTTTTTACGCGATTAAGTCCCGTTTTGTTATAATAATGAGTGGAAATCGTGAAAGTTTAAATCAATACATGTATAATTTTATTCATTACTACGTTTTTGTAACCCGGGTTCTGAGTCATAATACCCGGGTTTTACGCAACTCTAAATAAAATCGGTTACCCGGGTTTTCGAGTACCCGGATTGCATTCCCTAATAGGGTCAATTGCAGAAACAATTTACCTTTTACTTTTTTTGTCTGATCATGGGGAGTCTTATACCATTTTACTCAGAATTATGAGCACTTTTGATTTATGATATAAAAAAAGCTGTCCAAAATGTCCAAAATTTCCGTACAAATTTTGAATCTCAGTTTCGTTACGTCCAAACGAAATATAGAGGAAAATAGTAACAGAACTGATAATTTCTTTGTCAGTTTCGTTCGCCTAAATTTAGTTGGGGCGTAGCGAAACTGAGATTCAAAAGTACGGAAATTTTGGACAGCTTTTTTTTATTTCATAAATGAAAAGTGCTCATGATTCTGAGTAAAATGATATAAGACATACCATGATCATACAAAAAAAAGTAAAAGGTATTTTTTTTCTGTAATTGGGTAGGTCAAGTATTTCAAAGATGTGTAGTTTATATATTTTTTCGATAGGCCTTGTCGTTAAGGTCCAGAAAATGTCGCTACTGCATTTTTATTCCCTGTGATTTTTCTAAAATATTGTGTTAAATTCTCGATTAAAAAGGGACGCCTGGCTAACAAAATTAGTGCCTAAGTTCGCAATAAAAATCAAACAATTGTCTATGCGAGGTCTGTCGGCTGTCAGCTGTCAATTGTAACAAAACAAAATGTAACCAAATAACGTGAAAATAAATATAAGAGAAGTTTGATAGGTATTTAAGTATACAGTTATCGCAAACTTTATGCTAATGACGAGTACTTACATCAATGTTTTAATACCTCTTAATTTTAGCAATATTATGCTTATCGATCGTCTGAAAATATTCAAGGATCATAGCATTCATAGCCATCTCACAAATTCTAGTCTCCGCGCACGAACTCATTTTGATGTATTTGTTTTGACATCAAGGGTGAAGCTCTAGAATTCTTTTTACTTTTTCCTTCAATCCAAAGGCCAGCACAAAAATCTAATAACACCGAACACAAATACCTAAACAGAATATTGATTTTTTTGGCTGTCGCAAATGACACTTGTCTTGTCAGTCGACACACCACAGACCTCAACAGATACCTATTTTATTAAG
The DNA here is from genome assembly GCA_947034925.1 of Eudemis profundana. Lineage (NCBI taxonomy): Eukaryota > Metazoa > Arthropoda > Insecta > Lepidoptera > Tortricidae > Eudemis > Eudemis profundana. The sequence goes on along the minus strand of OX344816.1, from coordinate 15,444,480 downwards.
ACACTCGACATTTTGGCGTCCTTAATTCATCGGGAATTGAAAAAAATATTTTACAAAAATTACAGGTAATAACAATGCAATAGCGGTATTTTCTAGTTCATCACATCGGGAACTATCGAAAAAATATATAAATTACATTACATATCTTTGAAAATCTTTACTTAGACAATTGACCCAATATGGACTCCATCTGCAAATATTTGTCGCACTGTGGTGGATTGCACTCTCCTACAAGTAGGTACCGTAGACTGTTAGTGTATACTAATTTCTTACTTTTAATACCGTAAATATACATACTAACCCCTTAGCATTAAGTACTTTTATATCTTTTTCTACTCCTGTACTGTTATCTGTCTTTTACTTGGTCACGAACACTAGTATAAGAACATATATAATATGAGTTCAGAGAAGTCTATACTCTATTCCCCATAACAGCACTAGTGTCGTTATAGCCACTTTACGTTATTGCTAGCAACCACAGACTTCTAAATCTAGGTTAAACTGAGGTCAAGGATTAAGCGCTCAATTTTAACTTTACGGTAAAAATGCACAACTACCAACTTAACAAACAATTAAAATCCTACGGCTTTTAAGAAAAACAAAACTTTCTGAACTAAATTCATTGATGCCAACATAAAAACAAAAGTATTTTTAATATATTCACTGCGTGTCAACTTCATTTAAAAAATAAAAAGTTTACCATAGACACATACTGACAGTCATACGTCATATTTGCCTTCTTTGCAGGTTATGCCTTGTTTGTATTTTATAATTTTAAAACCTGTCGTAGAAAAAGTATTGTATGCAACGTTGTATAATTAAGTCAAAAAACGCTCATTGCGTCTCTATTTGCGATACTCGCCGCATTCGCGGCTCGTATCGCAACTCACGCAATTCGCATTTTTTGAACCTTCTTATACAACTGTTGCATAAAATACTATTATTTTGCATACTATAGGTAGTAGGTATGTGTCCTTTAGTTACACGAAATAAATGATTTTTATTTTTATTACTTACAAGCGTATGTTTTGCACTGCCAAGGTCAGTGTTCAGTGAAATGCATGTACATGGTTATGGTTAGCTATTCTCACGTCTCCAGGGCCTGCAAGTAGTTGCAAGGTCAGGATAACCGGTCCTTAGCTTAAGGCATAGTTTTACTTACGAAAATAATCTTTGACATTACCTGTAATCTTCTCTTTTAGATATTTTTTCTACTCCTGTACTTTTATGTGTCTTTTACTTGGTCACGAACACTAATATAAGAACATACATAATATGAGTTCAGAGAAGTCTATACTCTATTCCCCATAACAGCACTAGTGTCGTTATAGTCGCAAAACGATACTGCTAGCAGCCACAGACTTCTAAATCTAGGTTAAACTTAGGTCAATGATCAAGCGCTCAATTCTAACTTTACAATAAAAATGCACAACTACCAACTTAATAAACAATTAAATTCCTAAGGTTTTTAAGAAAAACAAAACTTTCCGAATTAAATTCATTGATGTCAACATAAAAAAGTATTTTAATATCGTCACTGCGTGTCACTAGCAAGTATACGTCAAATTTAAAAAAAAGTTTACCATAGACGCATACTGTCAGTCATATATCATATTTGCCTTGTTTGCGTGCTATCTTTAATTTTGTATTTTATATTTTAAAACCTATTCGTAGAAAAAGTATGCATGCAACGTTGTATAATTAAGTCAACGCAATCAAGTACCTAAAACGCTCATGGCGCCTCTATTTGCGATACTCGCTGCCGCTGTGGCTCGTATCGCAACTCGCGCAATTCGCATTTTTCGAGCCTACTTATACAACTGTCCAAAAGTGAAAGACTCGTCGTCCTCCAAATTCTACACGGTTGCAAGAGACGCGCTGGACAGAAACCGGTGGAGGCAGATCATCCGCGCCAGGTGCAACCCTGATGCTGACCACGATCCTCAGACATGAGGGACCGACCCCAGAGAGATACAACTGTTGCATAAAATACTATAAAAAAAACCGGCCAAGTGCGAGTCGGACTCGCGCACCGAGGGTTCCGTACAAACTCATAAGTAGATACATGAATAGTTCAAGAAAAACTATATGGCGATTAGTTTAGTAGGAGCAAATAAGTATGTGTTAAGATTTTTGCAAATTCCTCAAAAACAGTGCAAGTTAGGAAAACCGCTATATTTTTCCTGTAATATATAGGATGACATTAATAATTGGTAATTATTACAGATTTTTCTGTTCAGTAACTTCGAAGATAATAGGGGGGGAACGGTATTTTTTTAACGTTTTTCGCCACAAATCAAAAACTACTTATTTAAAAAAAAATACAAAAATACTGTTTTAATCTACAAATTAAGCCCTTTCATTTGATACCTCACTCAATATAATAGCCTTACTTTCAATTTGCAAAGTCTCATTACGGACCCCTTTAAAAAAAAAGTAAAAAAGTTACAAGATTTTTTTTACATCCTATAAGCTCGGGTTAGCGGTTCTTAACACTATTCCAAATTTCAAGTCGATAGCATCAGTAGATCCTGAGATATCTTGCTGTGACAGACGGACAGACAGACAGACAGACAGACAGACAGACAGACAGACAGAGTCGCACCATAAGGGTTCCTTTTTTACCATTTTGGTACGGAACCCTAAAAAGGTATACAAAAAAACCATGTGACTCGGTCGTTCAGTCAATCAAAGTTATCAAAGTAATATCAGGAGTGCCTCACTCCGCGATTTCGCCGCGCGGGTACTAGTACAAAATTTTGCCCCTGCGGAGGGGCTCAGCTAGGGCCAGAAACGGCACGCGTTGGGTCCGTAGGGTCCCAGTGCCAATAGCATATTTAAGTACCCCTTCAAAAGTTTTAGAGGAAACAGTAAGGTCGAGAGAATTGAAAATTAGGTATTTGTAAAATGTGTCGCTGTCCCGCACTGCCCGCCTCTCCCCCGCAGAGCGCGATAGAGACAACTGCAGCTTGGACCGAAAATACCTATTAAAATTTCATGAAAACAACGTTTCGTAGTCCCCTGATTTCTTCCCCAAAACTTAACCTATTTAACTATTTTTTTCATTAAACATTAAAGAAAGGCTTTGGCCGTGTTCCTATGTCTTCCTTTTTTTAATAATCTAGTCAAATTTGTTTTCTGGATGTGTGAACACAGCGGAAAATCTGGCATTTTTTTTAGGTTTTTGAAGGTTAATATCTCTTTTGAGAATCAATTTATCGTAAAAAGGAAAACATAGGAACATATCAATAGTAGCCATAGATTTTTGGACAAAAAATTATTGCTCTACTGGCATTATCCAGGGCGTGACCCCGTTGCATCGTCGTCTCCGGTGTAGGATTCGGCAGGTTGCCCCGGAACCGTCGAAACAGAAGACTTCGGCCAGAAGTCAGCACATGCGATGGTCTCTTGCAGCGGCCGCGGCATGCGCACCACTTGATATACGACATTTGATAAGACACGACAACTTCTTTAAAACTACTCTACCTCTCAGGTAGAAGAAGACCTAGACGCAGCTACATGGACCAAGTGTAGAAAAAAGTTGGTGTCGTGTCTTATCAAAAAGTTAAGAAGCTGGCGTACATCTTTGAGTAATTATGTATACTAGAGGAGCCATAGCAAACAATGAACGTGTCGCAACCTGTAGGCGAGGGCGGGGCCTTTCTTTATATTAATTTCCACCCTAGCTGTGTAATGTACTATAATAGGTTCACCTTGTTTTGGCATAATTTTATTTGTCCGAATGTTCTATTCAACCGAATACTATTTACGCATAATAGTTATTTTACGGACAATATTGACTTTTCAGAATAATTATTAAAGAAACCTAACCTAACCTAATATGTTCTAAATGGCTGATGTAAAAGATTTTGCAAAATATTTTCCGTTAAAGCTAGAGAAAAATTATGCGAAATAAAATTCGGGCTAAATAATACATTCGGACAAATAAAATTATGCCAAATAAAGGGAACCCCCTAAAGGTTCACCTTGTTTTGGCATAATTTTATTTGTCCGAATGTTCTATTCAACCGAATACTATTTACGCATAATAGTTTTTTTACGGACAATATTGACTTTTCAGAATATTTATAAAAGAAACCTAACCTAACCTAATATGTTCTAAATGGCTGATGTAAAAGATTTATTAGATATGATATTGATAATAATTGGAGGTCTATATGTTTCTTACCAAATAACGCTGTAACAATTGAATGTATTGAAATAAAATTTGGCATACCTACATATCAGTGGCGTAGCGTAAAAGATATCCTTGGGCAAGCCGGTGCAGATTTGGCGTACATTTTCCTTAAGAGCTGTAGAATAAGGTGCTTAAACGCCTAATATTAGGCAAGCCGGTAGGAATCAAGTTCCATGGACGCCACGCTACTGATACAATATAGTCCTGAATAAAAACATAGGATATTTTATATCCCAGGAAACCATATCGGGATAACCATTGACGTATATAAAGGACAGGGCTAACGACCGCGCAGACGGTTCCAACGCGTTGGTCCTAAAAAACAGTTTTAGGACCAACGCGGCAGTGGGACGCGCAGCGCACAGGGCAGCCGGACGTTATAAAAATGCCTAATTGCGTGGCTCCATTTACTGTTACGGGGAATATAGACCCGGGTGGATTTTCGTCCGCGACATTTGCATGCCATACATTTAGTTTGGCATACAAATGTCGCAGCCGAAAATCGACCCAGCCGAACTGTACGGATCGCCCTATCCTTACTTGTGAAATCATTGGGGATAACACAGTTGACGCCGCGGATAAATGCTAGTCAAATCGTATTCGGGCACAACACGTATAGGCATCGTCCTTAGGCAAAGTTATCCGATAGTAAGGATAGTACGCTTTCGACGCCTATAGGCGTTGTATCCGTCAACGTGTTGTTCCAAAAACGTCATACGAGGCAGGATTCACCCACGATCTCCGCATGAAACTTTATTGTCTAATCAACTAATCAAGCTGAGTCACACCGTCAACTTTAATTGTAAAAGCTCCGCTTCCCATTAAGCTCCAAGGTCACGGTCACTTGCAAGCTTACGTCACCGCGAGCTTTTTCTACGACTTTTTGTGCGCTGTTCAGAAGAAATGCTTTTTTATTCCGTTCGTGGTTTGAATGTTTATGCGAAGTATTGTTTTGTGGTTCCGTACATCTATTCTTCTAACTATATTTCACAACGAGCGAGCAGATTATAAACGGTATAGGTAGTGTTGACAGCATGGAACAAGAAAACCAGGTACCGTAAAGTCGGGGAATTTCGCCCTGGGGGGTTACTTTGGCCATAGGGATCGATGACAGGACACTACTGGACGACACGACCCTCAATACAGAGGTGCTCGCGTCGGCGTGACCTCACAGACAGTGACTTAAAACATTCGCAATTAGGATACACACTATACATACACTTATTACACCATTTTGCAAAACATTAGGATTAAATACAGATTGTATACAGTTGTTGATTTATATAAAATTGGCTCATATCAGCACGCGTGGGAGCTTCTCAAAGAATAAAGTCAAGTCACTCAAGTTAAAAAATAAAGACAAAAGTAGTTCAACTTGGGCCGTTTAGGAGCACGAGACACGTATTCACACAGACGCACGATCGCGCGTCTTTGTGCGATCCATACTTTTTTTTATGAAATAGGGGGCAAACAGGCAGACGGGTCGCCTGATGATAAGCAATCACCGTCGCCCATAGACACCTGCAACACCAAGAGTCACAAGTGCGTCGCCGGCCTTGCAGGTGAGAGTACGCTCTTTTCTTGAAGGTTTGAAGGTCGAATCGGTCCGGAAACACTGCAGGCGACAATTTATTCCACAGTTCAGTCGTGCGAGGCAGGAAGTTTCTAGCAAAACGCACAGTTGTGGACTGCCAACCATCTAAGTGGTGAGGATGGATACTGGAGCAATCGTGCGCATTCTTAAATCTTTGCTTGTGTCCGTACACAGCGCGCACACATTCAAGCGCGCGGTGTACCTTTTGTAGGAAGATAATTCACTGTCATTATACTGTAACCAAGCTACGCCAGTATTCCCTGCTCTGTACAAACAGCAACACACTTAACTGCCCATTAAAGACAGAGCAGAGAGAAAATGATAACGATTGAAAGAGATATATATATTTGTATTATATTGCTAATGCTTTTATTGGTGCTTCATATTTTTGATATGATGCACCAATATAATGTAATTTATATTTATTATTCATTCATTATTTTCCACGAATTCAATAATATGGCATTAATGTCAATAATGACGTTGGATCAGCCATAAAAGAAAAAATATTGTTTCAAAACTCTTTTGAATAATAGCCAATTTATACTCATAAACACACGCACACATGCATAACACGACGCCTTCAAGTGTGATTCTCTTTCTTGCAGTATTTCCCATTTTTGAAGTGTATAGTTAACTGTGTTGCTGTCTGTACAGACGAGTTCATCATTATCTGAGCGAAAATTGGACCATTGGAGCTTGTCGCCAATAGAGATCGGCTCGTCGAAGCTGGCACAGGTCTTTTTGGACTTCGTCGATCAAATTCAAATTCAGCAGAAGACCTCTATCAAATGCCGCAAATATGGAAGCCTCGGACACAGTATAATACAACTAAGGTGAAATTTTAATGGTTGTTTTCCGTTTAAGGGCACGTTCAGTATCGTGATCTGATTAGGAAAAAGTGGAAGAATTATTTTTTTACGCCAAAAAAAAAATCTTCTTTTTTTTCCTCCCCACAAAAGGTATTATTATGTCTGGCCTTGGCCTACGAAGTGAGTACTTTAGGCTTATAACTAATAAATTAATATCGGACAATGAAAATGACATAATAAATATCATGTACTTTTAAATTGTTCATTGATTGTTGACGAACACTGATTGTTTTGTTTACCAAATTTCCACATTAAAAAAAACGGAGTATAAGACGTCCCATCGGATCGGACCTCAACTTGGACTGAAACATTCATATTCAACTTTACATTCGCGAAGGATTCTTTTATTATTCAAAAGAACCCTAAAGCGAGCAGGTGCGCGCACGCAGCTCGAAGGCCGACGATGAAAGTAGACGCTTCACAAGTGCTAGGGGTCCGCGGGCGTTGAAGTCTTTAAGTATTTAATTTACCCATTCGCTTGTCGTACCGAGTAAGCGAGTAAAGTTGGGCGAGTAACAAACAGTTCATTGCGGACTGATGAGGTAGTGTGAGTGATCGGCATTTCCAGATCGTCAATGTAATGCTATTCTCAATTTCACTCGCCTACTCGCCACAACCACACTTATTTTTTTTCAGGGACAATCTTACACAAATCAACCTAGTCCCAAACTAAGCAATGCTTGTACTATGGGTACTATACGACGATATACATACTTAAATATAATGGGGGCTGTGCACATGGCGTCTTTTAAACGTGCCGTCGACGCGCGTTGCGTAGCGCTGTCTCTGTTTATTTTTAGGGTGTAAAAGGGACAGCGCTACCAAGGACCATTAAAACAAGAGGACTGTCATTCTCCATACTTTGTATTGTAACCCGACCGCTAGGGGATTTCCGGGCAAAAACTAGATGGCGCTAAAAACTAAACATTTAGCGATGTTATAATTGAACAATGAAACATAATCAGCTAATAATAAATAAATTCTAACATTTAAATACTGTGTCACGTTTGCAAAGTTGAATAATTGTAAATAATATAATTCTTTTACCAAGCTTATACGTAGATGGCGTTGTAAATTCGGGGAACAGCTTTTTGGCGCGTCGACGGCGCGTTTAAAAAACGCCGTGTGCATAGGCCCATAGAAAACATCCATGACTCAGGAACAAATACTCGTGCTCATCACACAAATATTTGCCCATACCAGGATTTGATCCCGGGACCTCAAGCTGCGTAGGCGGTGTCACTTCCACTCCCACCCCACAGTAGACTTATGATGCTACGACGCTTTGTCGCGCGATAAATAAACGATAAGCATCACGTTCGCAAAACGTCTCGGTCTGACAAAATGTGTGTGAGGGTGACGGATGCTTTATCATTTTGTTTATTGTGCAACAAAATGTAGCATCATAAACCTATTGATAAAAAAGGTACGGACCCCTCACACCGCCATTCCACAAACTAATTCTTTTTGCGTTCTTTTTTCCCGCCATTTTTTCACAGCTGAGTCACTCGCTTTCTTGCCAGCGTTACGTAATCCGAAACGTTTTTTTAATCCACTTGCAAGCTGTCATATGAAGGTGGGATTTTTACTTTTTGCTTGTAACAATTAGTTAATAATTATAACTTAGTGGAAGAACTGATGGCCGAACCTAACATCATAGGGATATAACTAACCTAAAATATAACTAAAACCTTAAAGTAAAAAACAACCAAAACTACAACTAAAAATCTAGTTCTAAAATGGGCCCCTATGGCATTGTGCCGAGATCGCTGGCAGCTTTTCCTCGCTGAATCGCGATGCTTATGCGATGAGCGAGGAAGCTGCCAGCTCCCTCGTCCCCCGTGACCGACCAACCGCTTCGAAATATCTTTAAAAAGGGCATGTCATAGGGGAAACGCAAGCTCATTGAATCCGTTGGCTTGGCCACCTTGAGAGATAAATAGGAGGAGAATCGGAAAGTAGAGAGCACACTTGGGTCGCCCAAGCGGTCGATATCCTGTAGAACGGCCCAGGTATCGCCGGAAGGACAAGGATAGACACGCGCAAAATATATCACTAAAGTGAAAAGTGTGATATGAATCATTAGCTCTCAAAGATATGTATCACTCTTTTAGCTAGTAGCTCCGCGTTGAGTCAACGGCTCACTAGCTCTTATAAGCTCAGTAGCCCAGTGGTGTGTCATCAGATCACTTGCTCTTACAGTTCAGTAGCTCCAAATCCCAATATTTCCGAACGAAAGAAAGAACAGTACGTAAGTGCGGTGACAAGGCAGGGACGAAAAGTGTTGATCGTGTCTTTTCTCGCAGCTTACGCTGTGTTAAACCAAGTCAGTACCGGGGGGATGTCCACAGAACTCGATTCCCACCGACTTGCCTATTATTAGATCTATAAAAGTTGTTCCTCCACGGTTAAATAATAGGCAAGTCGATGGGAATCCAGTTCTGTGGACACCCCCCCGGTACTGACTTGGTTTAACATTACATCTCAAAACTTTTTTGTTGTAAAAGAACTGCGTTGCGAGACTTGCATCTTTTTACATGAAATGTTTTTGATGGGATCTCATTTCTTTTTGTAAGTGATCTTCCTTTATTTTATAAATTCCAATCCATTCTTTTTCCAATTTGGACTGCAAAGCTAACTTTCTAATCGCATGTATTTGTATAAGATTACAAACTTATGTGTGCAGTTGTGACTGAAATTGCAATATTTGGAGATTTTTTAGGAATTGATAGAAAAAACTTAAACTTAAACTAAAAACTACCTATGTTTAAAATTTGGAGCCTGTGAGTCTGCTAGAAGTACCCGAACGTCAGTTTTTTTTAGAGAGAAAGACTTCTGTACCTAGAACTGTATTACTTATTTTAAACCGCGATTTAGATAGAAATTCGGATGGCGATAGTTTAAGACCCTGGGAACCATAATTTTATCCCGGAAACCATCCCTAAAAAGGGTAAAGGGTAGGGGGGAGGGGTAGAAGTTTTTATTTTCTCGCAGATCATCAAAAACCTTCATACCTGAGCGGCCCTTAAATATCGTTGAATTTCACTAAAATTTTGCAGAAAAATTTTAAGTCTTACCAAAATTAAAAGAAGCCTCGAGGAGAAAGATTTTTTTTGGACAACCCTAATACCTACTTATAATAAAAACTCATGTGTGGTTAAAACAGTTAAAATACCGTACTCTAATGTTCCATTATAAAACTTAACTTTACCCGAACTATAATTGACTCCTCTTCAATATCAAATAATTTAGTAATTGCTTAGCAACAACTATCCCAACAAAGGGATTGAATAATGTATCGATAATTTTATCGATATACTAAATGTGAAGGTTTGTAAAGATGCTCACTCCGCGATTTCGCCGAGTCAGCGACCAGAAAAAGAACGCGTTATGCGATAGAGAGAGACGGTCGAATTCGGTGCGTTCCGTCCGGTGGTCGGACCCGAGCGTCAGTTTATGTAGTACTATTACTTATTTATGTAGTACTATTCATTAATCATTCTGGGGTAGTATATATGTACCTCCAAATCCCATAATTGGCCAGGCCTCCAAGCATTCGTTGTCCCTGGTAAAGTGAGAAAAACTTTAAATTTAAATTAAGGTTGTTACAATCTGCCAGGTAGACCAATGCTTAAGGATATTTTTACATATGTCAGAAGGGCTTTAAATACTTTTTTTTCTTAACTAACCTACAATTTTAATGATGCCTGATGAGCGATTGTTAGAAGACTCCAAGCGCTTCGAAATAAGGCAAACTTCCTGATTAGAAAGAAGCGTCGAGAGAAAACTTTCAGATTGCCATTTCATATTCATTGTGATAAGCTTTGACGTGCTTAATTACAGAACTATGCATGCTATACATTAATTTAACATAGGTTAAGTAATACTATTGCATTTAAGTATAATTTTTGATTGAATTTGACTGACCCTCCTCAGCAGTGGTCTCCTCTTTTAAAAAGAGCCAGTAAACTTTGACATGTAAGAGTGCCCTTGCGGCCTACTTGCAGAATAAAGTTCATTATTTCATTGTATTGCATTATTTCATATTAAAATAGGTATTAAGATCATTTTAACTAGTCTCATAAAACGACTATGACGCATAACAACGAACACCCATTTGACTTCATGATTTATTTTGCAAATACCTTTTGATACATTCAGATTGTACTACGTTAAAAATAATTTCATGCCACTTGTTCAAACAGTAGCACATTTCAAGGTATGTGGTATGAAGACAGCTGTATAAGTATTGGTGTGATTCATACTTTGAGGCATCATATTGCATAGATATGACGTAAGTGTTGTAAAATAAGCAAGACATACCTTTATAAAAAAAAACACATTAACATTAATTCCCTACCAGTCAACTATTGCGTAAAACAGGACGATATCATAGACACAAATCAATATAAGAGGTAGGGTCAACCGGGGTAATTGCGTCTATGGGTCAATTGCAGAAAAAATGTACCTTTTACTTTTTTTGTCTGATCATGGTGTGTCTTATTTCTTTACCATTTTATTCAGAATCACGAGCACTTTTCATTTATGAAATAAAAAAAGTAGTGCAAAATGTCCCAACTTTTCCGTACAAATTTAGAATTTCTCTGTTTCATTACGTAATTGCAGAAAAATGTACCTTTTACTTTTTTTGTCTGATCATGGTGTGTCTTGTACCATTTTACTCAGAATCATGAGCACTTTTCATTTATGAAAAAAAAAAGCTGTCCAAAATGTCCAAAATTTCCGTACAAATTTTGAATCTCAGTTACGTTATATAGGGGAAAATAGTATAATTTTTTTGATCAGTTTCGTTACTATTTTCCCCTATGTTTAGTTTGGGCGTAAGGGCGTAACGGTAATGAAACTGAAATTCAAAATTTGTACGGAAATTTTGGACATTTTGGACAGCTTCTTTTATTTCATAAATGAAAAGTGCTCATGATTCTGAGTAAAATGGTATAAGACACACCATGATCAGACGAAAAAGTAAAAGGTAATTTTTTTTATCAATTGACCCTTTTATGTGCCACTTGTCGAAGAGGAAGTTTATGAAAATTTATAGGCAAAGATAGGTAGCCCAGGCAAAGTTACGGGTGTTCGCAGTATTTGATTTGATTATTAAATCGTGGCAAGTTTACTCGCCAATGTCCCATCACTACACTAGAATGTAAATTGAAAATTTGTTCACAATAACTCATCCAATTATGAAACTCCGGTGCCTAATTCTAGTTGCGATTACTCGAATTAAGCTATAAATTATTATCTACTAAACTTATCTTTGGTACAAAATCACTCTTAAAGCTAACGTAAGAAGGTCCAAATTAGATTGATATCAAAAACCTCGTAAATTACGTCATGTGTACAGACAGCTATATAACAAAGTTATATTTGCGGCTAAACAAGCTTCTTTAATCGAAAGACTGTCTGAATTTGTGTACAAATCTGACGCTTCCTCTTTTAACAAACAGCATTTGTATGTTTGTAAAGCTTTATTATTTAATGACAGCTCGTCAGTTCGGTGATTTAAGAGCCGTTTTTAATTTTGACCGAAAAAAGTAAGAACAAAGTCAAGTTCGGACACCTGAGTTTAATTTTAATTTTTGGACTGCGCTTCTCAAAGTTTGGTTTGAGAAGGCTTCTAACTTTTGGAACGCTGATTAATGGGTTATTCTTCAGAAATATGTCTACGGTCACCTTATTCCTCTGACCCTTTTTACCCGACTGCGGCGAAGCCCAAAGTAAGGTTAGGAAAAAAAGGCTGAAGAAAAGCAGATGATTGCGGCCCGAGCTGCAAGCGAGGCGAACCTCCCGTGTTGTGTAGGTACATCATTTTATGTCTACACTTGGCCAGACAGCGGCTTTTTCCGTACGCGTAGCGTGCGGTAAAAGCCACTTTACGGCCAGGTGTGGCATAAAAGTGTTAATATCTCTAAAGAAGTGTTACTTATCATCCCTAGATATATTAACACTAAAATTTGTATCTTTAATGAAAAAAACACGCAATGAAATCATGACTCACGTTACATTTACGTCTAATGACCCTCGCGATGATGGACAGTGGCCAACTACTGGGACAGTATCAAGCACTCGTCTAGAATACGTAATAGTACCGTTATGTACGTCATTACGTACAGAGGTTTCTCTTTTTAGCAAAACTGATGTTCTGGTCTGACAACCGGACGGAACGCACCGGATCCGATCTCTCTCTATCGCATAACGCGTGCTCTTTCTGGTCGCTGGCTAAGCCCCTCCGGAGGGGCAACATTAGGGTGGTCCAAAAAACACTTTTTTTTTATTTTTTGATAGGCCACCCCCTTATTTTGTTACACATATTATGTTGATAAAATACACCAAGTTTTGTAATTTTATCTCAACTATAAAGGGGTGCTCAACGACTTTGAAATTTTTAATGTTGTATGAAACCTAAAAAAATTAAATAATGATTTCTCTGATTTTTATTTCAGTAATTGTTTTTAGACTATTTGGGCATGTGATTAATAAAATGTGATTTCTAAAAGTATTTTTATTTCTATTTTTTATAAAATATTTAAAATCTTAATTTCAAAGAAAACCAACAAGAGCATATTGCAAGCTCTTTTTTGACTTATAACAACAGCCATACTTATATATAGGTTAAATATCACTAATAAAATATGACTAAATCAGTAAAATTAAAAAAAAAAAATTCAAAATTTTTTTAAAAATAGAAATAAAAATATTTTTAGAATTCACATTTTATTAATCACATGCTCAAACAGTGTAAAAACAATTACTGAAATAAAAATCAGATAAATATTTTTTTTTTTTTTAGGTTTCATACAACATTAAAAATTTCAAAGTCGTTGAGCAGCCCTTTATAGTTGAGATAAAATTACAAAACTTGGTGTATTTTATAAACATAATGTGTGTAACAAAATAAGGGGGTGGCCTATCAAAAAACAAAAAAGTGTTTCTTGGACCACCCTAGGCAGCATTTGGTACAAGTAGCCGCGCGGCGAATTCGCGGAGTGAATCTGATTCACTCCTGCCTTAAGTCAACAGGAATAGAAGAGATCGGTAGCGGAAACGCATTAGCGGCTGCGACGAGTGGTCGAGTCGCTGGGCCGGAAATCCAGAGGTACCGGGTTCGATTCCCGGTCTGGACACAGGTGAGTGCCATTAAATTTTTCTATGTACTTTGATTTATTGTATCTATATATGTTACATAAAAATGTTGTTAAGCTCCTTTTTAGGGTTCCGTACCAAAATGGTAAAAAAGGAACCCTTATGGTGCGACTCTGTCTGTCCGTTTGTCACAGCCAGATATCTCAGGAAATGCTGCTATCGATATGAAATTTGGAATACGAGTAGTTTTAAAAGTCGCTAACCCGACCCTATTTGACATAAAAAAATCTTGTATGTTTTTTACTTTTTTTTTAAAGGGGGCCGTAATAGGAGTTTGAAAAGTTAATGTTGTATCAAGTGGGGTATCAAATGAAAGGGCATTTTTATTAATTTTTTTAATCATGTACTTTTTGATTTAATCTGAAAAATGTTCAAAAAAAATACCATTCCCCCCCTATTATCTTCGAAGTTACTGAACAAAAAAATCTGTAATAATTGCCAATTATTAATATAATCCTAAATATTACAGGAAAAATATAAAAGTTTTCCTGACTTGCACCATTTTTTAGAAATTTGCAAAATACTTATTTGCTCCTACTAAACTAACCGCCATACAGTTTTTCTTAAACTATTTACGTATCTACTTACGAGTTTGCACGGAAAACTCGGTGCGCGAGTCCGACTCGCACTTGACCGGTTTTTTAAATTTGTCTAGGTTTTGATACGGGGCAGCCGGTGTACCCGGGTAGCATTCCCTAAAACGCACGCGTGCCCGCTGTACGATCAATTAATCATACGACTTAACACGTGGAAACTGAAATAGCATCGCTGCCACGTGGCAGGAGACGCGATTAATCGTGATCACCGGACGATTTTGTTAACGGCTTGCGCTTGCATCAGCCGACCCTGAACTTGAGGTAATGGCCGTGTTCCTTAGCGACTGGCCCTCCGGATGGGGATGACAACCGTCTCCTACAATGGGCTAGACGACTAAAAAAACTATTTTTCATCACACTTGCTCGTAAACGGTGTTATAACACGCGGGCTTACAGACCAGCTCGAGCCGATTTACCTCCCGTGGGTTATAAAAATGTATAACTCCCACGGGAGGAAAACCTGTATGAAAATCTATAACTCCCGAGGGAGTTATGAGTTCAGTTTTAAAATATAGAACCAACCCGTACGTCATTTCAGACTAAGGAGGTTTCAAATCAGCCAAGGCTTATTTCACATCTTCAAAACTTGGCTACAAAACCAATTTTAGTGTATATAAAACTTATACGGTATATTTTACTTTTATTTCAGTAATTTTTGCAATTATTTTAATGCAATTAAATTAATTTAGTATAAAATTTTATTTTGAAAATCGGTACAATCTGACAGCATTGCCTGTCAAGTTTAAAAACTAAACGCAGTTCTTAGCATTGTCTGTTGAAGACTATATTGAAAAAAGTTGACAGTTGAAGTTGTCTCGTAGCGGAGGCGTTCAGTTTATTTGATTTTTATGTTTTATTTTTTTTCCTCGCAAATGTGATGAAAAACATTGTGTGTATCACGGGCAGTAAGGAGATTACTAACTCGAGTCATTAAAAGCCCTCCGCCTACGGCGTCGGGCTTCTAATAGACTCTCGTTAGTAATTCCCTTCTTACTACCCTCGGTGCACAATGTACTATAGTCCGTCAGTTAGATTATTAAAAAATATTGTACATGTATTTTTTCTTTTGTTTCACAAACAAAAAATGACGAGGATACAGTGCTTAGAAGTATCGAGTGACGTCACTCCTTGATACAATTTTCACCTAGGAGTGACGTCACAAGCCCCCACTCCAGAAGTTTGATGATCTATAACTTTGTCGATTTTTAATATTTTGATAAACCAAAAAATACGTATCCCATTTTTTTTCCATAATCTAACTGACGAACTAAATAGAATTATATACTTTTAACCCAGTCGTCATCCCTATTAGAGTCTGTGCGGAAAGAGAATAGGCGTGGCGAAAAACGGAACTAACCTAACCAGTATGGCAATTTCTTTTTTGCAAATACGGTAGAAAAGCATTACAGCGCCCCCAAATCTAAATCCTATTCTCTTTCCGCATAGACTCTAGCAAAGCACGATTAGTCATCGTCGGACAGGTCGGCGTGGGAAGAACGCAATAATCCATAGAAAATTTAAAATATTCTGAATGAAGACTATGACCAAGGACCATTAAAACATATGAGGACTGTCATTCTCCATACAAAAAGCTGTTCCCCGATATTTACAATGCCATCTATGTTAAAACCTTGGTATAAGAATTATATCGATACCTTTGGGTTCAATTGGCGTAAAGGACATTTTGGCGAAAATGAGTTATATATACAGTTTTGTTCAGAATTTCAAGCCCTACCGTTCTGTGTAGTTAAAATTTCGATATCTTTAAAAAAAGTGCCTTTACGACCCAGTTTTTATTCATCGTATTCGCAAAACTAGCTCAGGTTAAGGGACGTAAGTGTCAAGTTATAAAATACGAATTAAAAGGTGTATCGTAAAGTACGCCGGTAAATATGAATACTGTCGTATATGACCTATTTTTTTCTTGTTGTCCTTTAAGCCCTTCATTTCTCATGATTACTTTCCATAAGCGCATAGTCGAGGTGGGCGTTAAGGACATGTTTTCTTTTACTTGTCCTTTACGACCTGCTTTTAAATTATAATACCGTAATTTGATAAACCGAATAAGGTTGTAAAGGCCAGGTATTATTTTACACGTCCTTTACGACCTGCTTAAAAAATGATTACACCATTATTTGATAGAATTAAGGAGGTTGTAAAGGGCATGTATTCTTTTACACGTCCTTTACGACCTGCCTTCAAATTATTATACTTGTTTACATACCGTAATTTGATAAATTGAACAGGGCTGTAAAGGGCAAGTAGTCTTTTATTTGTCCTTTAAGACCTGCCTTAAATCTAATTATAGCACATTTTTTAAAGAAGAGCAGGGTTGTATAGGGATTAGCCTTTATTTTTGGCATTTATTGCCACAAATGTGTGTCTAAATTCTGAAATAAAAGCAATTTACGTAATCGTAAAGGTCTAAACTATCGATACCTTTAATTGGGTTCAATTAGCGTAAAGGACAAAACGCTGGTTTTGAGGAGAAGCAAAAAACAGTTTTATTTTACAAAAAATGGCTACAGTATTTTGGTTTCTCGACCTATACTTTCGACATGTATATGAAAAATATTTGAAATGCCCGTATCTTTAACCTGTGATGGCAGTTCTAGCTGTAAACAATGTATTATGGAAGTTAGATGTCCTTTACAACTGGTAAAAATGCTATCAATGTCATTTACACCCGTGACTTTTTTAAACATTTGGAAATGATGGGGTTGTAAATGACGGTCTCAGATGACTTTGTTCCAATTTCGGGGCGTAAAGTTAAGAGCTATGTAATAAAAATTGACAGTGTTCAACTTAATTTACCTTAAAGAGACTTGAAAAATGTAGAAAAAGACGATGAATTCATTATTTTTCATACTATTATACTTATTGTTTACATTAACAGTGTTTTACTCACTACGTACTCGTCCTTATGATTGACATCCTAATGTCGATAATCATTAGCCACTATGTCACTTCCATTATTATGATTTAGTGCTATTGGAAGAGAGTAAAACACTAGTAGGACATTATTAAGTTGTTAAGTTTATTTTGTAATGTGATATGTATGTTAGTTTGTAAGGTATTTATCTATGGGCCTTTGATGCCGGAAATAAATAAATTATTATTTGTATGTCTTTCCCGTACACGAGACAATGGTGTCCCGGCCCTTTGGGAGGCGTGCGCGGAGCCGAAGCCAACGCGTAGAGGCCCTTTCGACAATTTAATGAAAGGCAAAGTATACACCCAGCGGATGCTGTCCCTGCCCGTGTCATGGGACGCATGCAGAGACAGCCCCCGCCAGATGCAAGGACTATTGTTGATTGATGGAATCTAACTCTACTGGGCTATGGCGGTGGAAATATGGACTAAATACTGGGTTATGGATTGAGACATGACGGCGCCTGTCAGGAAAAGTGTCTCGTGGCTTACGTGGCACTGACAGACCGTGACTTGCCCTCCGCTGATGGGCCCCTGTTAAATAAATAGCGACATATGAGCAATGGCCTAGCTAGGGGCAACACCGGTGCCGAGGACTGCAGGGTGTCGAGAGGTGTGCTGCGCTTTCTCCGAGGGTACTCGCGGCGTTATGCCCTTTAACACTTCCACGCCTGGAGCATATAGCTCTCGCGACTCCACTCTGGACGGCCGGTTAAGGCAAGCCAGAGGCGGAGGTCCTTACACTCTTACCCATGATCCCTCCCTAAGGACCCCCCGGAGCACTCGGGTACGTGGGGTCGCTACTCCCCAACAGCTCGCCACAAGCTGCCCTGCGTTAAAATGTCAATTCACTACCCAAATGATCCCACCACCCTCGCCAACTGTACTCTGTAGTAGCGTCACTTACTGACCGCGCATACAATTTATGTGACGAGGATCATTTGGGTAGTGACATTTAAAGAACGTTCTACAGAGAAATGGTTATAATGGGCGGATTATACCACCTAGACGCACCGTTTTGCCTAAGCACCTGGACTAAAAAGTTGAACGACAACCGGCGTACCTACCATAAATGTAAAGGGAGTGACAGATAAAGTTGCCAATATTTTAAAGAAGTTCTTGGTGAAGACTGTCTTCACTCCCCACAGAAAACTGGCACAATATCTACGTACGCCAAGGGACCGTTTTCCGCTTGAATGCCCAGGTATTTACAAAATTGACTGCAGCTGTGGTAGCTCTTACATAGGTCAGAATAAGCGCACTATCTCATGCCGTATAAAGGAGCACATCCGAATGTTTAAAAACAACGAACCTCGGAAATTGGCAATCGCTGAACATCTTCTGAACGCGGAAACGATTGGATTGAGTTGCACAACCCATAGATCCTCTCGCTCGACAGAAAAACACTATATACCCAGAATGGTTAAGGAAGCTATTGAAATCCTCAAGTATAAAAATTTAAACCGGGAAGACGGGTTTCAATTGTCGAGCATCTGGTATCCAGTGATCCGTTAGTTCTCCAAGGGAAAAAAGACATGTTCAGGAGTAAATACGCGAAGTGATACTGTAAGTGTTGTGTGTCGTGAACGTGATCGAGTTCCAAGTGAGAATGCGGACGGTAGTAGTATGAATAACGCGAAGCGAACCCGAAAGAGGGTAGATCGCTATGGTGTGTGGGTAGACTACAACTAAAAACTCGCTGCATGTCAGTTACTCCGTGATAATGGCGCTTGCAACAGTGCCGAAATATCGGGAACTCACAAAAACAAACATACATGGTAAATATCCCGTCGTTAATAGTAGTTATTATGCCTAGCTGAATTCATCATCTTTTTATACATTTTTCAAGTCTCTTTAAGGTAAACTAAGTTGAAAACTGTCAATTTTTATTACATTGCTGTTAACTTTACGCCCCAAAATTGGAACAAAGTCATCTGAGATTGTCATTTACAACCCCATCATTTCCAAATGCCCAAAAAAGTCACGGGTGTAAATGACATTGATAACATTTTTACCAGTTGTAAAGGACATCTAACTTCCATAATACATTGTTTACAGCTAGAACTACCATCACAGGTTAAAGATACGGGCATTTCAAATATTTTTCATTTACATGTCGAAAGTATAGGTCGAGAAACAAAAAAACTATAGCCATTTTTTGTAAAATAAAATGGTTTTTTGCTTCTCCTCAAAACCAGCGTTTTGTCCTTTACGCCAATTGAACCCAAAGGTATCGATATTATTTACAATTATTAAATTTTGCAAGCGTGACACAGTATTTAAATGTTAGAATTTATTTATTATTAGCTGTTTACGAACTAATTCTTACTTTACTATACTATGTTTCTTTGTTCGATTAGAACATCGTTAAATGTTTAGTTTTTTAGTGCCATCTAGTTTTTGCCTGGATATCCCCTTGCGGTCGGGGCACGATCCAAAGTACGGAGAGTGACAGTCCTCTTGTTTTAATGGTCCTTGCTATGACAAAAGTGATAATCTCAATCAACTCATTATAGCAGAGCTCGGAACGGATATTTTGCAAACGTTGAACTGTCTCTGGGTCCGACTCGCACTTATCCGGTTTTTTTTTTTATTTGCCATCACCTCCTTTGCTATTGTTTCCTAATCTTATCAACGGAAACGGGCATTTTCTGCATATGGCCAGACTTGAATGGAACTACGTTACATTCATGAATGGATTTGTAAAACGATTGCAAAAAAGAATATGTCGCTGTTGTTTCGCGTAACGTGGGCTAGGTTAGGAGAAAGAGTACGTATAATATACAGTCACACAGTCACACAGTCGTATGTCACACAGTCGAACACCCAAGGGTGGTCTGGCTAGCGACCTGGTTCGACCCCAGGGAACGCCACGGCCAACCACCCGGTCCGACAATCGCTATGCCCGGGAATGGGTTGCGAGTTTGTCAGTTAAAAAAAAACTTGCGATTTGCGAGCGAGCTGCGGGCGAGCTAGAAGCGAAGACAAACTCAAACTCATTTATTTCTGCAAGTAGGCCTCAAGGGCTCTTTTACATCTCTGATTATTTTCTTTTAAGTGCTTCGGTAGATGACCTTCTGGTGAAAAGAAGCGCCTGAAGAAACTCACCAGTTTCTCTTTTAAAAAAACATTACCTACAACAATTGTGAAGTTCCATACAACTGGTTTTGTATGGAAACTCGCCCGCAGCTCCCCCGCAAATCGCCAGTGTTATCACCCTTGGGCCAATCATAATTATAGAAAGTCATACAACATATTTTCTACAAAATTACAAAGTTTTCAGAATTGTTATAAAACAAATACTCTCTTTTAAGTCGGTTCCTCACTGCTGAGCAGTCTGACTCCGCCGATTAATCTTTTTGATGGCAGCTCTCCAGTTCTCCCTGTCGGCTTGTGAAGCGCGCTGCTGAGTGTCGTAGCCAGTTGGTCGGATATCTGATTGCACCATCGTGTTGGGCTTCTTCTCCGTGGTCTAGTGCCGTTAGGGTTGTAAAAAAACGGTTTTTTTTTCTAACTTGAAAAAAAACATGAAAAAAAACCGTGAAAAAAACCGTTTTTTTTCTGGAGTACGTTTTTTTTCAAAAGTATGAAAACTCAAAATTTGCAAGGCAGTTAATACTTTTATACGGTTGTTTTACTTGTTTTGGACTTTATGTTAACCATTAAACCAATTTAATTTAACAACTTTGATTATTAACAACATAAATGAAATCTGTAGTGGTAGTTATCGCAATTTACTGTTGGCAACACCAACGCCTCTCGTCGCCGCATCGGCGAATTCAGGGATTCCCCAAAAATTGTTGTGAATAGTTTTAACGTTCTTTTTGCATTTACTAAAAATAGTTTTGTTAAATAAATCACGAAAAACCGTTATTGTGGCATATTTTTGTTCATCTGAAAAAAAACGTAATTTAGAAAAAAAACCATGGTGCCAGGTTTTTTTTCATGTTTTTTTTCATAAATTTGAAAAAAAACGTTTGGTTTTTTTTCTATTTGCAACCCTAAGTGCCGTCCATCTTTCCCATCACCATTGTATTAGGGTTAATACAAATACCGAAAATTAGGAATTTCTACAAAACAGTAAAATTTTTTGGGGTGATAATTGGTCAAGTCACTGTTGGCGTGTATAGTATCGTGTTAACATGTTACAGTAAATATGTGTTGTGTGGATTCGGATTTAGCCTAATGCACCTTAGCAAAAAAACTTATTTCTATATTATATATCTACTATCACTACCTACTACAACTAACCGCACACTTAACCGTAACCAAAAACCGGTCACACTTTGAGAACCGCGCGCGCGGCGGCAATGTATAAAAGAAATGCTTTACCCTATCACGGTCAGTGCGCGCACGGTGCCTTATGACGTCGGTGTGTGCCGACCTTTACCGTTAGTGATGTGGTGTGATCTGACATCGAAAAAGTGATACATTTCAAGATATTTTTGTAGGATACATTTCGGTGAGTGCTTGTCAAAATTCAATAACTTACTTTTTTCTACTCCTGTACTGTTATCTGTCTTTTACTTGGTCACGAACACTAATATAAGAACATACATAATATGAGTTCAGAAAAGTCTATACTCTATTCCCCATAACAGCACTAGTGTCGTTATAGTCACTTTATGTTATTGCTAGCAGCATCAGACTTCTAAATCTAGGTTAAACTTAGGTCAAGGATTAAGCGCTCAATTTTAACATTACGGTAAAAATGCACAACTACCAACTTAACAAACAATTAAATTGCTACGGTTTTTAAGAAAAACAAAACTTTCTGAACTAAATTCATTGATGCCAACATAAAAAAAGTATTTTTAATTTAAGTATATTTAAAATTAAAAAAAAAGTTTACCATAGACACATACTGTCAGTCAAACGTCATATTTGCCTTGATTCCAGGTTATGATTAATTTTGTATTTTATAATTTAAAACCTCGTCGTAGAAAAAGTATTGTATGCAAAGTTGTATAATTAAGTCAAAAAACGCTCATTGCGTCTCTATTTGCGATACTCGCCGCATTCGCGGCTCGTATCGCAACTCACGCAATTCGCATTTTTTGAACCCACTTATACAACTGTTGCATACAATACTATTACTTTATAGCTTTTTTTTTATTTTTTAAGTAATAACAGTCTCTTTAATTATCGGTAATAAACTATCTGAATAACGGTAATAAAACAAACAAAAGTAAAGAATAAACTATAAACTAAAACCTAAATATACCTACAAACGAGTTAAGCTATATAGTATTACTTTATTGAATTTGACCATGCAGTAGTTGTAATCTAAAACAAACAGCGAATGTTTCATAAACTATTTATGTGTAGTTTATTACTTATTGGCTTCGCTTGCGTTATGGCCAGTTCACATTATTCCAGTAGCATTCCAGTCCAGCAATCCAATCCAGTGCTGGAATGCTACTGGAATAATGTGAACCGACACTGGAATGCACTGGAATGTACTCATTCCAATGAGCATTCCAGTCCAGTGACTGGAGAGACCGTCAACTTTTCATTCCAGCTCACCCAATCCAGCGCCACTGGAATAGTGTAAACCGTCAATCCAGTGCTGGATTGAACGTGATATAGTGAATACGCGTGGTTGTTTTTGGTAACAGTCTTTAACAACTCTTAAAAGACTGGAATAATGTAAACGATATGCTCCAGTCCACAATTGGACTGGATTAGCCCGCTGGATCACTGGACTGGAATAATGTGAACTGGCCATTATTGCCAATATCATCTCAAAGTAACTCTTTACGGGGATATAGTATCCTATGTCTCAGTGCAGGACCAGGTCTACTTGCATGCTAATATAAATAAGATAGAAGATAATTTCAGCTCAATCCATCCAGTTGTTACCCCGTTATTTAGTAACAAACATCCAAACTTTTTTCCTAAAGGGTCATACAGCACCTTTGAAAATGTCGCGCGGGCCACAGTCATGACATGGTCGACTTGGAGTTAGTTACGTATAATCTGTTTTCACACCTCCTATTCAGAAAAAAGTATTTTGCTCCCTCATAAGAGGGATCAAAGTGATACTTTTCTGTTCAAGGACAACAGGGTATTTTTAGTTTGAACCTACATAGAATATGCCATACCATAGACAGCTTTATTACTATATTAAACACAGAGGGCGGTATAATAAGGAATGGTCCAGATCACAGGTGTTTGCGGTCCGAGTCGCAGGCGAGGGCCATAAATATAATATGAAAGTGGTAAATTCGTCCCGTCCTTAAAAAATAATAAACGTTTTATAAAATAATAAGAGACTATAAATTTAACATTTCATTTTATTATAAATGTGTGATGCTCTTTGATTAACTATATATTTCGTTATTTTGGTAGGTAGCGTTTGTATTTCAATTTTCCTCATAGTCGGTGTGAAAAGCAGTATGTGTCACAAGGTAGCAAAATTATTTTCACCACGGGCGTTAGCACTTGAATCCCTCACTACGCTCCGGATTCTACTTTAGAATCCCTCGCTACGCTCGGGATTCAATTGTAGAATCCTTCGCTTCGTTCAGGATTCAATCGCCCGCCCTCGCCGTAAATACATCATTTTGCTCCCTTGTGACACAATCTACTATTTCGTCCTGGGGGGGAGGGCTCTGTGTCGCACATCATCTGTAGGTATTTACTGTGCGACTTCTGTATGTAGTACAATTCATATTCTGTGCCGCGGGCAGGATTAGAATGCCTCGCGGGCCGGATCATATGCCCTCCCACTTTCTTCCCGCGGGCCGGATTGGAACGGCTGGCGGGCCGGATCCGGCCCCAGCGACCCCAGCGATAGAGAGACGGTCGGATCCGGTGCGTTCTAACAAAACTGACGTTCAGGTCCGACCACCGAACAGAACGCACCTCGCGGCGAAATCGCGGAGTGAGCCACTCCGGCCACAGGAACACTTACGAGTCTGAATCTACCAGCGTGCAGCGCTTCAGAAAGTGTTATCTGAAAGTTATCTATCATGCATTGATTTCGTCATTTCCATTTTGCCTAGGCGTGGACTTGGATCAAAGTCAGAGTTCTTTATTCCTTCTTTTAGGCATCTTAAAATACACTAGGGGAGACCGGGTATGGTTGTCTCGCGGGTTGGTTGTCACAGCGGCCATAAAATAATACTAAACGAAACATTAAGTACATCGATCGTTGCTAAAAGATCGCAAGAGCTGTACATCTTTCCGTACTTCACCAATCGATGCACTTATTCCTTCGTTTAGTATTATTTTATGGCCGCTGTGACAACCAACCCGCGAGACAACCATACCCGGTCTCCACTACGAATGTCAAGATTTCCCACCGGTTCCGGTGAAACCTCTAGCCCGAAAAGAAACGGCGTAAGAAACTTAGTATATTTTTGTCAAAACAGTCATATGACTGTACAATATCATATCTCTTATTACATAAATAAATATCGAGGGACAATCTTACACAAATCGAATTAGTCCCAAACTAAGCAATGCTTGTACTGTGGTTACTAGACGACGATATACATAATTATATAGATAAATACATACTTAAATAGATAAATACATACTTAAATAGATAGAAAGCATCCATGACTCAGGTACAAATACTCGTGCTCATCACACAAATATTTGCTCTTACCAGGATTTGAACCCGGGACCGCTAGCTTCGTAGGCGGTGGCACTTCCATTGATCTAAGCGTGTCGTCATATAATCGTAATTTAATATAGTATTTTATGCAACAGTTGTATAAGAAGGTTCAAAAAATGCGAATTGCGTGAGTTGCGATACGAGCCGCGAATGCGGCGAGTATCGCAAATAGAGACGCAATGAGCGTTTTTTGACTTAATTATACAACGTTGCATACAATACTTTTTCTACGACTAGGTTTTAAAATTATAAAATACAAACAAGGCATAACCTGCAAAGAAGGCAAATATGACGTATGACTGTCAGTATGTGTCTATGGTAAACTTTTTATTTTTTAAATGAAGTTGACACGCAGTGAATATATTAAAAATACTTTTGTTTTTATGTTGGCATCAATGAATTTAGTTCAGAAAGTTTTGTTTTTCTTAAAACCCGTAGGATTTTAATTGTTTGTTAAGTTGGTAGTTGTGCATTTTTACCGTAAAGTTAAAATTGAGCGCTTATTTCTTGACCTCAGTTTAACCTAGATTTAGAAGTCTGTGGTTGCTAGCAATAACGTAAAGTGGCTATAACGACACTAGTGCTGTTATGGGGAATAGAGTATAGACTTCTCTGAACTCATATTATATATGTTCTTATATTAGTGTTCGTGACCAAGTAAAAGACAGATAACAGTACAGGAGTAGAAAAAATACATTATACACATTTTTTAGCACAGTTTAGCTTAGAAATTACTAGTGAAAATTCAGTGCCTCTAGTAGGGGTTTCACCCTTACGTCACAGCAGTAATTTGTGACATTCCGCGGATAAAGGTACCTTATAGATATTGTCGCTTGCGTCCTTCTATCTTGATGTCCTATAGTAACGGAGTAGGATACGACGCAAGCGACAATATCCATAACGTACCTTTACCTGCGGAACGTCACATTTTTATTCCTACAAAAGATACATCGCAGTTGAATGCGTGCGCGCCGTGTACGGACGCACTACAAGCAAAGATTTAAGAATGCTCCAGTATGGATCGCACTCACACATACGTGCTATGACGCGTCTATGTGAATACGTGTCGCGCGCACCTAAACGGCCGGAATTGGACTACTTATTCGTCTTTATACTTTGTCATCAGCGCGTCAGATTTCGGGTAGAACATACCCGGTTTTCTTGTACAGTCGAGTTCATCTACATCTTCACACTTACGGGAACAAAAATATCCGAACACGAGCATATTGTCAGGAGCATAAAAGCGTGTTCAGATATTTTTGTTCAAATATTTTCGACTGTACAGTCGGCCTCAAAAGTAGCTGAACACTTTAGTACTACGCCACGATACAAATATGTTCAGTAACTTTTGAGGTCGACCGTACCATGGATAATCCGAGCGTACAAGAAATTAGTTGAAAATGCGACTAGGAAAGCCAGCGGTTGAAACCACAAAAATATATCGCGTGCTAAAAAAAGTGGCAACAACCTACTTCGTACGCCGTGAACTTCAGTTTCCGTCAATATTATGATCAAATTTGAAATTCTAATAATAATGGAATAATTAATTTTTCAAATACCACCCAATGAAATTTTTTTATTTTTATTTATTTAAGGTTGATCAACGACAGTTTACACCTATACAATTCTGTAACAACATATAATAATTTCGAAGAGCAGTGTAACAGTCACTTAAAGATAAACACCTCATGCATAACAGTGTGAAGAGGGCGATTCCATTATCGCGGGTGCAACGTTTTGACTCATTCAAGGCCTCCTCCTAATAAAACGAAAAACATTTATTATAAAAATATTGTTTTAAGGATTACTTTTTAACCTCTTTTCTACAGATTTGTGTATAAGAATTTAAAATAAATGTTTAAATAGCCACAAGACAGGGTTAAAGTGCTATCGCGGGTGCAACCAAGTCGGGCCACTTCTCCGGATCACAGTATAAAAACAGAAATATCTTTTGATTGTCAAATATTTAAAATGTTTTGCCTATTTATATTGAAAGACAATAAACAATCAACTATAGAAACATAAAAAAAGTATTATAAACTGAAACTATCATTAAATTATTCACTGTTAAAACGATCGCGGGTGCAACATCGTATGATTCGCAGTTGGTCCTAAATCTTAGAATGCTAAGGTTTTCAAGCGCTTTAACATTCTGAATATGAAGTTAAGTCCATAACAATTAATTTAAGACCTCACCCTACACGATGGTATCAAAAAAAAAAATTTTGGGACTTGAAAATTGATGTCAAGGTTCGTCTCTAGCGGAATCGCCCAAGATTAAGTTAACTTAAGAGAATACAAGTTAATTATGTCTGAGTATGTTTGCTCTTAAAAATGAGACAAGTTAAAACTAACTATCGCTTAATTACACTTTTGTCGTTCGACAAGCGAAAAACGTTACACGCTTGGTTCCACACAAGATACCCAGATAGGCTGATGCTACAGATAATGCGTACAACTATGAAAAGGGTTATTCTTCAGAAATATGTCTGTGACTTATTCCTGTCTCCATACATTTAGTATGAAAAAGGCCCAGAGGAATAAGGTGACCGCAGACATATTTCTGAAGAATAACCCAAACGCCGTAGCTGCTTCGCCATGTGTGTATTTTTTTTTAATAAACTGCCTGAGGATATCAAAGAACTACCCCTCAATTAATTAAAACAAAAACTGTACTCATTCCTTACTCAGCTATACTACACTTTAAAGGAATATTTAGATTAAAATCGAGGCTTTTCAACTGTAGTCTTATATAATATAATATAATATAATATAATATAATATAATATAATATTAGGGGACAATCTTACACAAATCGAACTAGTCCCATAGTAAGCTCAATAAGGCTTGTGTTATGGATACTAGACGACGATATATTTAATAGATACATACATACAAATACTAGTATAGTAGTAATACTAGCATATAGTTTTAAGGTTATTGTTTGCCTCTAGGTATTTTATTGTTAAAAATCAATTTAATATACAATACAAAGAATAACAAGATCATAGAAAACGTAAAATAACTTAAAATTTATCCTAAACTAAAATAAAATAATTAAACTACGTATAAGACTAAACTAAACCTCGACAAAATTTTATTTGCATGACTTACTAAAGCCTAAATATAAGCTCAAGACTTAGAGATACTTAACATCCATTATGTACTACATTTACAGCAAATAAAGATTTTCTATTTCACATACAAATCGACGAACGATTTCTCTATATTTGGGTCATTATTTGAGCATTTCAACCGCCTCACTTTCGTGGACACATTATTGTCGAAGTTCCCTCAGATTTTACTCTCATATCGAGCTGTTTGGTACATATCCGAGACTACTAAGAAATACCTTAAAATTACATTAAAATCTGCCGGAATCTCGACAATAATGTGTCCACGAAAGTGAGGCGGGTGAAACGCTCAAATAATGACCCATTTCTGTGGTTGAAACGCCGCTAGAACTACCCGTCTACTGCTTCAAATGACCATGAATCCTATATGCACAGATAGAACTCTGTCTGATGCAATCACTGTTCAACCTAGCTCATAATTAGTGTCCGTACCAATGACCTAGACACACGCCTGTGGCATTCCTGAGGAGAAATTCAGTCTAACAATCACCTATTACTCCTATTCGTGTTTATAACTTAATATTTAATTATGCCACACCTAGCCATAATGGTTTTTTCCGCACGCTACGCGTACGGAAAAAGCCGCTTTCTGGCCAAGTGTAGACATAAAATGATGTACACAACACGGGAGGTAATAAAGAAAGCCCTCGATCGCATATTTAGGTACGTCCCTCGCCTGCAGCTCGGGCCGCAAACTTCTGTGATCTCGGCCTTTCTTTGTAGTAAAAATATTTATTTCCTCAGTACTAAGTACTAGCGCCGCCCCGTTAGTACGTAGTCCGTGGGGCCGATTTTGAGCTTCAGTTACGCTTCCATGCTTAATATATTTCGATGTGACGAAACATGACGGCGTTTTCACGAAAAAGTGTCTCTCGTGAGATCTCATTAAGAAACTCGCCTTCGGCTCACGCTCGTGTTTTAAGGCCATTCATTATTAGTTGCATTAACTACTATTATCTGTAAACCGTAGTCACAAGTTCTTGCATTCGTAAATAATTATTTTATTTACAGCCTTTTACTTAGAAAAAGAAAGGTTTGATTACCTACAGAGATTATTTATTTGAAGTTCGGGAGAATTTCCCTTGGGATTCCATACTCTATCCTTACTTCCTCTTTGGGGATGTTCAAAAATCCTGTAGGGCGGTGAAAAGTAATAGTCTATTACGCACACGCCCTTTTAGGGTCTAATAAATAACAACCCATATCCGGAGAATAAGTAATAAAATAATACTAAGTACAGAATTTTCTCTTCGAGATCGAATCAGGAATGAGGAGATGCGTAGAAGAACTAAGGTTACCGATATAGCTCAACGAATCGCAAACCTTAAGTGGCAATGGGCAGGGCACATTGCTCGCAGAACTGATGGCCGCTGGGGTGGTAACGGAAGACGAAGTGTTGGCAGGCCTCCCACAAGGTGGACCGACGATCTGGTGAAATCCGCGGGAAGCCGCTGGATAATAGCAGCACAAAGCCGACAATCGTGGAGATCCTTGGGGAAGGCCTATGTCCAGCAGTGGACATCTTTTGGCTGAAATGATGATGATGATGATGATGATGATGAGAGAAGTTTCTCTTTCTTATAAAACTAACGTTCTGGTCCGACCATCGGACGGAACGCACTCGATCCGATCGTCTCTCTCTATCGCTTAATGCGTGCTCTTTCTGGTCGCCGGCTAAGCCCCTCGGCGGGGGCAAAATTTGGTACTAGTAGTCGAGCGGCGAAATCGCGGAGTGACGCACTCCTGGCGTCGTAGATTCAATGTTTGAAGCAGGTTCCGTCTTTTTAGAAAAGCTTCCTTTCAAACTTTTTATAAACTTTCAATCTTTATGTGTACCAGTAGCGTGCCTCCAAAGAACTCGATTCCTACCAACTTGCCTAATATTAGGCATTTGAGCAGCATATTCTACAGCTCTTAAGGAAAATGTACGCCATATCTACACCGGCTTGCCCAAAGATATCTTAAACGCAACGCCACTGATGTGTACGTAAACTAATAGTACATTACACAACTAGGGTGGTAATACAAAGAAAGGCCGAGATCGCAGAAGTTTGCGGCCCGAGCTGCAAGCGAGGGACGTAAATATGCGATCGAGGGCTTTCTTTATTACCTCCCGTATTGTGTACATCATTTAATGTCTACACTTGGCCAGAAAGCGGCTTCTTCCGTACGCGTAGCGTGCGGAAAAAGCCACTTTATGGCCAGTGCTTCTAGCATAACTGGCCGCGACTTCGTTTCTCGCGCGACTGAGCATCATCTGTCACTGTCACACAATATGGAGTGGAAAGAGATAGGTAGCATTTGTCGCGCGACAAAGAGTCGCGTGTCACTGTTGTGCTAGAGGTACAGGTGTGGCATAATAGTAGATTGTTCAACTAGGGACTAAAACAAGCCATAATGACACGAGGTGTTTAGCCACCCGAGCGTAGCGAGGGTGACTATAGATCGAGTGTCATTATGGTTGTTTAGTCCCGCGTTAAACACTCTACTTTTCACTTTGAATGCGAGGAAAAAAACGACGTTCTATTACACAAAATTACAATATTTATTGTTCCGTACTTTCGGTATAAAGTTGCACTATACACATTAATTGTTGAAATATTGTACTCAATACTAAATACTAACTCAGGCTTTAAATGCTGGCATTTTTAGCCAACAGGTTCAAACGTGAAAACTACCTATTTTAAAACTAATTGGATCATGCAAAATAAAATTAAGTTACCCCTAATCTAGTTAAATTGATTTATATTCGTAATAATTAATCATTATTACTATATTAAATCGTTATTTTTTTAAATATTTTTGCAGAGTTGTCTTTTTAGGTTATTTTCACATCCAAAAATTGTCTATACACAATCACTAAAAATGGCGACAATATTCCAACCACAAACACCCCGATTGGCTGTTTAGGGGTTTTCAAAGTCAATTAAAAAAAAATACTTTAATCCCTAGAGATTAATAAGGAACTTTAGTTCCGATATACAGAGACTAAATTAACATTTTAAGAGCATGAGAAGTGAAAAAATATTTTTCAGTTTCAGTACTTTGAGCAATCGGGAAACATAAATAAGAAGATTCCGAACTGAGGCCGTCTTTTTTAAAGTCATAATAACTACTATTAACAACGGGATATTTACCATGTATGTTTGTTTTTAAAGTCGGCTAGCAGGGGGACTTATCTTTCACTAAAGTAAACTCTACTACGCAATACTGAGTCATACAAATCTTCACGTTGTCATTAAGTAATTGATGACATGTCAGGTCAACAGCCCCTCAAGGCTCGCGCTTGACGTCATAGCAGCCGGTCGTAGGTTCAATGCCGGGCTGTGGCAACTCACTAACCCATAGTCAATCTCGTCTATATGTCGCCTGGTTTATTTCGCCATTTGGTTAGCTGCCTAGCCCTTTCATTAAACACACTCCTTATTTTAGGTTAGGTTTGTTACTCACCTTGTGTCAAAATAGAAGCGGAGCTTCGTCGACCTGCTGGCGAGTCATAGTTTAGTGAAAATGCTAGGCAGTTAACCAGATGGCTAACTAAACCAGTTGGCTACGACATATACATACATAGGGGCGATTCCATTATCGCGGGTGCAACATTTTGACTCATTCAAGGCCTCCTCCTAATAAAACGAAAAACATTTATTATAAAAATATTGTTTTAAGGATTACTTGTTAACCTCTTTTCTACAGATTTGTGTATAAGTATTTACAATAAAAGTTTAAATAGCCACAAGAGATGGTTAAAGTGCTATCGCGGATGCAACCAAATCGGCCCACCTCTCCGGATCACAGTATAAAAACAGAAATATCTTTTAATTGTCAAATATTTAAAATGTTTTGCCTATTTATATTGAAAGACAATAAACAATTTACTATAGAAACATAAAAAAAGTATTAAAAACTGAAACTATCAATAAATTATTCACTGTTAAAACGATCGCGGGTGCAACATCGTATGATTCGCAGTTGGTCCTAAATCTTAGAATGCTAAGGTTTTCAAGCGCTTTAACATGCTGAATATGAAGATAAGTCCATAACAAATAATTTAAGACCTCACCCTACACGATGGCATCAAAAAAAGTAATAAATTGTGGGACTTGAAAATTGATGTCAAGGTTCGTCTCTAGCGGAATCGCCCATAGGGTGCTTACAAATTACCGAAATAGTTAGAGACTTCAAATTTTCACAGAATGTGTGTTTCTATTAGGGCATGCAGTACCGGGAAAATTTAGTATGGCAGTACCGGGAATTCCCGGTTCTCTCCTACTAAAATTTCCCGGTTCTGCACGGCCTAGTTTCTATACTCGCTATAACAACAAATAATAAAATAAAAATAAAAGGGGGTCCCCATACAAGAAACGTGCTTTTTGGTGTTTTTTGCTCGACGGTGGTACGGAACTCACTGGGTAATTCACTGGGGGAACAGCACAGATGCTAACGATTTATTTATTTCATAAAAAAAGTGCATTGGAATACTGTCCAACACCAAAAGCCCTGATAGCTGCAAACCTTATTTTATACAATATGGAATATTGACGCTTACATCCATCTACATCTATGAAACATGCATATTTGTACGCAAACAACCACATCTGTTCACAAAATTAGTAGACCAACCACGGCGCTGTGAAACGAGATTTAAAAATAATCTAGCATTAAACACTAATTCCAAACTAAAGATGCATAGAACAAGCCCAAATGTAATGTCAATAAAAATTTACAACCAAATTCCTAACAACATTAAAACAGAAAAGAAGGAAAAAGTATTTAAAAAATTGTTAAAAGATTTCCTCCAAAACAAAAGCTACTATACTTTACAAGAATTCCTTAATGACCAGAATGCTTAGTGATAAAAAAAAAAAAAAACCACGGACTGCCTCTATCCAAATTTTTGCAATGCCCTCCAGGGTGTTTTATATGTTACTATTTTTTCTTATGTAAATTAGTATGTAACATGTGAATGCAATAAATGAATGTGAATATGTGAACCCTTCGTGTGCGAATCCGACTCGCACTTGGCCGGTTTTAAATTCTAGTTCACGGTTCAAATCCTTTTAAAGACGCAAATGACGCCGAACTTGTGAATGATCGGTCTGTCATGCAATGACAGAACAATTTACCTATTACATACCTAGGACTAGATAAATGGGACATCCCACAGATACCTTCTGCAATTGTGAGGAATGCGCTCATGTGATTGCTACTCACACTACATATACTGCGGACATGCGAGGCGGGGCGTCGCATTAGGCTTGAGGGTAATTGTTGCAAATTATCATGCAGTTTGCACATATGTACCTTTTCTCATATTAGAATGTGCCATTTTTTCAGTCACGAGTACGTTTTTATGTTTATGCCACACCTGGCCATAAAGTGGCTTTTTCCACACGCTGCGCGTACGAAAAAAGCCGCTTTCTGGCCAAGTGTCGACATAAAATTATGTACACAACACGGGAGGTGATAAAGAAAGCCCTCGATCGCATATTTACGTCCTTCGCTTGCAGCTCGCCCTAGTTGTGTAATGTACTATTTCGTGATTCCGAAACGTAAATTGGCGGTAAACGTAAAGCCGTCAGATAATAATAGATCACCACGTGTAACTACTAGAAAATGATGATAGATATGGATAAGTGGATAGCAAAACGATTCATCAATCATTTGATAGTGGTGAAATTACTAGGTCTTATGAACTAATCTTTCAACGAACGTCCTACTAAATGTATGCAACTGAATACTTTTAAAATTACTCGTTTATTTAAAAAAAGTTATTATCGTGATTTTTCGCATTGGGTAACGTACTTTTGATATCGGTTTAAAGATTTCTAATATCTGTTATATTTACCGAATAATCGCCTGCCTACACTTAACGATTACATCCTGTATGTAACAAAAAGCAAAAAAATTTTTCCATCATCCAATAAACCGGAGAGGGGACACACTTATTTTCTATGAAGCAAAAAAAGGAATCAACTTTGACATATGCTTTCGTAAAAAAAATAAGCAAAAATAATATTAAATATTTAATCACATATTTTTAAGATGTCATTTTGTTTGTGGCTTTCAAAAACCAGTTTCTGTGGATTATAATACTCTATATTCAATCACCAATAAGGGGGACACCATTTGTGTCTGGACTGACCAAGAATTTGGTCCTTACCCAAGTACCTAAAGATAAAAATGAGGTCGACCCAAACTTAAAGTCCACTTCCTGGTACGCAGTCCCAAAAAAAAAGAAAAAAAAACCGTCTCATAAAGACAAGAATGCCTTATCTTGTCGAGTGTCCACGCTTCCCGGTAGTCACCGTACAGCATTCCTAGTCTTATGAATGGAATGGGGTGGCTATGAGCTCTGGAAAAAATGAGACATTCTATTCTACTGAAACAGGTGAAATCTTTTACGTGATACAAGATAATTAAACCTCAATCTATTCATGATTTTGAACAACTTTTATTATGTGGTCAACTTTGTAACTCTCTCATACATTTTGGCACAGAATATAAATAGAGCAGTGTGGAAGCTACGCTTACTTTTTGAAATAAATACCTACGCTTCATTAGAGCGTTAGGGTTATTTAAAATGAAAAGATCGCGGGCTGTCTGGGCGCGCACACGTAACAAACGCAAAGCGCGGCCACTCGCCTCCATGCGGCACTCGCACTCGCGACTGACGGCACCGCGAGATTCCCTTAGGGACCTCGTAAAAGCGTCTATGTGTGCGTTCGTTTCGATCGTTTTGTTTGTTGCTTCCTTACTGCTTTAGCTTATATATATTCTGTGATTTTGGTCTACCTATTCATGACCTTTTCTATTTGCGTTTACAAAGTTGACCCCATGGGTAGTAAAAATTGTTCAAAATCATGGATAGATTGAGGTTTAATTATCTTGTATCAAGTATAAAATTTTATAGAAATTATCCGTTCAAGAGAGCTAATGCTGTTAAAAAATACAATACCATTGAGCGAACAATGCCATTGATAGAATACAATACCACCAAAAAAAAATAACAATGCGTAACACGAGTAAACCCGGGCGGTCTACCTGGCTCCCCGTTAAATCTGTAAAAGCAAAATGCATTATTATTTTTTGTTTGAAAGTATTTGCCGCCTTATCATTACGGTCATAGAACCGATAATCCGTTGAAAGCCCATAGTATCTCTAAGTCTTTTCTCTACGGAATACGCACTTGCAGACCGTCGGGCGAATGTGAAATGCAAAACAAATTAAGATCGCAGTTATCTATAACTGCATTTACACTTTACTGTCTAGTAAATAGAATCTAAAATCTAATGATCTTTCAAGGCAGTTATACTTTTTTGACACTATATTCTCGTTATCCTAATTTGTGGTTTACCTCTCAATGGCATTGTATTCGTTAACAACATTAGCCCAGTTGATCGGATAATTACATTATAAATGTGAAAGTTTATCCAGATGTTTGGATGTTTGGGGGTTTGGATGTCTCTTACTAACGGGATAACAACTGGATGGATTGAGATGAAATTTGGCTTACAAGTAGACCAAGTCCAGGATTGAAACATAGGATATCCATAATTTATGGGAAACTAGCATTTACCGGGTTTCCTTGCGTCATTACCGTTACTATGGAGTCATCATTAGTACGTCACACCCACCGGGTCTAGCCAAATGCCTATGCTAACAAGGTCAAATATGTTAGGAGAAAGTGTGACATGGGGGGGGGGGGGGGACTAAGAGTATGAAAAATCGTGTGACGTACTGTGTGGATGACTCCTATCCCATGGGAGCTCTTTACGAGGATACTGCGAGGCGAGGGATCCTCCGTTTCAATCCGGGAATTTGACTACTTGCATGCCGAATTTCATGTCAATCCATACACTTGTTACCGCGTTATTTAGTAACAAACATCCAAACATCTTTACAAACTTTCACAATTATAATATTAGTTGGGAAGTGGAATAGAAGGACTAGCAGGATATGAAGTAGGATTTAATTGTATCAATAACTACAATTTGTTTTCAGGTGACCTCTTTTTCGGTTGTCGGGCAACATCCAGGTCAGGGCTCTAAAATACTAGATAAGTGAGTTTCAGATGTACGATATGCTATTTTACTTACCTTAAATGTTAATCTAAAATTCGATATTAACACGTAATATGTAGATTATCTGATTGTTAATCAATTAGAAACTAATAAAAATTGCATAATCTAATCAGGCATAATCGAGACTTGACCAAATTGATCTACTGATTATGAACTGGGTTTATATATATGACCTTCGTTTGAATATCAAGACATGTCGAAAATTCTCTCTTCGAAGTCAATGACAATTATCGCTTAAACGGGTCGTTATTTGAGCGTTTCACCCGCCTCACTTTCGTGGACACATTATTGTCGAAGTTCCCTTAGATTTTAGTCTCATATCGAGCTATTTGGTACATATCCGGGACTACTAACAAATACCTTAAAATTACATGAAAATCTGCCGGAATCTCAACAATAATGTGTCCACGAAAGTGAGACGGGTGAAACGCTCAAATAATGACCCAAACAATAAGAAAGAATACTAAACATGCATTAATTAACCAAACCAATCGCACCAGCCCTGTTACCATGAATGTGTCGTGAAAAAGGCGTGGTTTATCAAATTACTATCATGATTACGAACGTGAAAAGGGCGTGACAGTCATGAGTTCGGTTTACACCTAATCATTATATTACACTTTGAACGATTAGCGTCATAAATAATGATAATCTGTTACTATTATGGAGTCGTAAAAGAGGTGTGTCTGTACACTGATGTTTATTTATTTAAACTTTATTGCATAAAGAGAAATGTATGGTATAAAAGATGAATTTAATGCTATAGTCACCCGATTTTAAAAAGGTTCGTTAAGCCTCATTGTTAGTATAAATTACAAGTTATATTTAAATAAATGTACAGTTTTAGATATGTATCTATCTATCTATAGAATTTTACAAACTCATCAATATTGATTGAAACTTTCACGATTTTCACTCATTATTATAACAAAACGGGACGGATCGCGTAAAAACATGCTATATTATTACCTCGAAGTTTCAGACGTGCCGAGACGTCCATGAACCATGTACCACGGAAATATTTTAAGATTCCCTCACTCCCTCATCTTAGGCTAGCTTCGGAACCCGGGATCCGCTTCCCAAAATCCTACTAATACTATAAATGTGAAAGTTTATGAAGATGTCTGTATGTTCAGCTACAGATGTTTGTTTCTAAATAACGGGGTAACAACTGGATGGATTGCGTTGAAACCTGCCATGCAAATAGACCTAGTCCTGGATTCAAACATGGAATACTTTATATTCAGATAAAGAGTTCCCTTGAGGCATTTACAGGAATAAGCGCGGAGTAAATGCTAGTTAATAAATTAGGACTGTCCCGACTAAACATGGGTGGCGTAGTCACCCTACACGCACAGGAAACACGTGGCTAGCCGTAATCTGCGGGATGACGCAACTGCCGGCAAAAAACGGTCAGCCCGTTCGATTCCCGGTTGTGAATTATGACTGGTTGTACACTTACTATTTATTTTCACTTGCTTAATTTTTCTAGCATAGCATCGAAATATAATGTATATGTCGCCGCCAACTGGTTTAGTTAGCCATTTGGTTAGCTGCCTAGCCTTTTCATTAAACACACTCCTTATTTAAGGTTAGGTTTGTTAGTCAGCTTGTGTCGCTCAGAGCAGAAATAGAAGCCCCGCGCTGGCGAGTCATAGAGAGCTTACTACAGGATTTAAGGTAGTTTTAGAATAACCACATTTTTACTAAAAAAACTGGACCGCGGTGCACTTTGAAACTGCATAAAATCCGCCATTTTGTTTATTTTAACGAACTTCATACACAGTGACACTCGCTCCATCAAGACGAATCTAATGTTGTATCGTTTATCAAAATCGGATGTGTCGTTGAGTAGTTACGAGCGGACACAGGAACGGACATACATACATACATACATACATACATACAGGTCAAACACATAACCCTCCTTTGGGCTTCGCCGCAGTCGGGTAAAAAGTACATAAGTTCCATATAAATCCCGTACACTACTACATGCAACAGGTTTTATCTATAAATACGTATAATAAATCCCCTGGTTACTCCCAAACCTAATCTATTACCAAGAATGATTTATTCCCAAATGGTACTAAAGGAATGTGTCAAAAAAACGGGGTTCATTCTTCCTGGCGCCAGAATTCTGATGATACAAGTGTTAAGCCGTCTTTTGTTCGTATTTTTTGTCAAATATGGCGGTCTTTGACAATAGTGTCACATGCATGACGCAACAAACGGTAAAATGTTAAAGTTTTTTGTCAAATATGGCGCCTTTTGACAATGCTGTCATAACTATGACGCAATAAACGGTAGAAGCTGGTCAGATGGGTTTTACACCACCTGTTTAGCTTATTACCCTACTGCGGCGAAGCCCAAAGGAGGGTTATGTGTTTGACCAGTTTGTATGTATATATGTATGTCCGTTCCTATGTCCGCTCGTAACTACACTAAAGGAACTCTTTGCCGGGATATAAAGTATACTATGTTTCAATCCAGTAGGTTTATGATGCTACGCTTTATCACGCGATAAATAAATGATAAAGCATCCGTCACTCTCACACACATATTGTCAGAACGTGACAGATGCTTTATCATTTATTTATCGCGTGATAAAGCGTAGCATCACACGCCTGTAGGGTTGGTTTACGTGCATGCCAAATTTCAGCTTAATCTATTGAGTTGATACCCCGTTATTTAGTAACAAACATCCAAACATCTTCACAAACTTTCACATTTATAATATTAGTGTGATTTGCGCCTACGTTGAAAAATAACTTCCATAATTTCGGTATGTGAAAGTCGATGAATGAGAAGTCCCTTTGACAGCTCAAAAGTGCCACGAGAATTCCGGCATCTGCTAATAAGGGCCGATACAGACGGACTGCAACCCAACTGCAACTCCCAACGATTTGTATGGAAACTGCATCACAACTGCACGCCAACTGCGCAGTTGTGATGCAGTTCCCATACAAATCGTAAGGAGTTGCAGTTGGGTTGCAGTCCGTCTGTATCGGCCCTAAGCAGTGGTCGGCACTATCGGTGCAAAACTTCAACATAACTTGCCAAGCGGACATAATAGAGTGCTTAAAGCCATGAAAATATTAGTATCTTTATACGAATAAGTATTGGAAATCCGAGATTTCGATATAGAGTTAAATTTAACTAGGGATGTAACGATACCGATACCGAGATTTCGGTATCGCCGATTATATACAACTGATATTTGAAGAGCGCGAAAAGAATTTGCTGTATAAAAAAAAATCTGCAAAAAGTAATTTCAATTTCTGGCTTAATTTATGTATTGGTCTATTACCTTGTGCAATGATAATTACTATGTTAAATAAATCTTTGGTTCTTAATAAAAGAAATAAATTTTGTGTTGACAATTTATTTATTTTTACTTTACACTTTCAAGGTTGACCCTTTGTTAAATATAGCCAAGTTTTAGTTATAATAAGGACATACAAATATCTGAAGTTCATACTTCATTATTTAGCTAAGATATCGGTATCGGTATCGCCGATTATTAACTACCTACAATATATCGGTATCGTATCGGCAAAACTATGTATCGTTACATCCCTAAATTTAACACTGTTGTCAAAAGTATTCTTATTTCCTTGATTGTAAGTTATCCTTTACGTCAGCTTTACAAGTTTTGTTAAAGTTTTGCACCATATAATTCAAACTAAATAAAACGTGTCCCTCAAGATGGCGTACACCGTAAAGATATTCAAAATCTGATGCAGCCAATAAATAGTACCCAAATAGTACCGACGAAATAACTAGGTGAAAAAATAGTACCCTTAAACTTTTCGAAATATAAGGCCTGTTCACGGTGTACGCTACCCGGCGTCAAGCTGGCGTACACCGTTTGTATCTCTGGAACGGCTTTGTTTTTGTCAACGCTTTATATCTCAAAAAATACCCAAATATATTTACGGTGTAGGTACGCTATCTTGACGGACACAATAAAACTGTTAAAAAAATATCAAACTAGTATTCCCTGAGAACGGAATTCCAAGTTCCATCAGGAAATTCCCACGCCTATGACTAAACTATCCCTTTTAATATGTTCTACGTATCGATAATTACATTTAAAAACTAAGAATATCATTTCAAAAAGACCTTAATTTTATTTCGACGCAACTTCAAAATCCTACCTTAAATTTGGTCGCATAAGATTCAATTTTGTATTACCATGAAAATGGATCCGAGGACTTTTTATAAGTAACTGTTAAACTGTAACTATTACTAGTTGCTATACGGAAAAATGCCGCTAAAATAATAATTAAGACAAATTCAACCTTAACTGCTTTTGAATAGGGTTTAAAATAGTGATATTCAAAGACAGAACTAGGCAGCTCCATCGCTAATCTACAAATTCAGCCAAATTTGTACCCTTTCTATTAAACATAAAGTTCATTTTAGAATACATTATAAATATCCTAAAGTTGAATATAGACGCATTTAGTTTTCAGCTCTGCTTCTTCCACATAAGGTTCAAATTAGTATACATCATTACAATGTATGTTAATTGGTGAGTCGTCGGTCTGTCTGTCCGTGTACAAAGTCACGTAGTTGACTCCGCCATCTTACGTCCAAAAGGGCTTAAGCGTGTATGCAACTGGAATGCACTTACCTAAGTCGTTTCTAAACGCATTTTAATATGTGTCATTTGACTTTATATCAAATTGCATGCGATACTGTGCAATTGGCCTGAGGTTAACTGAAAGAGACCGCTGGATTAAGTTCGACTTTGCACCCGTTACTTTGTTAGCCGAGTGGTTCGGACATGCAAAGGTTCAAGCAAAGGTCGTAGGTAGACACGTGTAGCTCGCCAGACTGCTGCGTAATAGTACATTGTGTATCAAGGGCGGTAAGTAAATAATTACAAACGAGTGTTTGTTACAAGGCCGAGGCGAAGCCGAGGGCTTTAATAACACGAGTTTGTAATTCCTTTACCGCCCGTGGCACACACAATGTTTTTCATCACACTTGTGAGGAAATCTGATTAAAATAACCTTACTTAACCTAAATAAAATTGTAAAACTGACAGTGACATAAGTGACATATTCCATAGACAATGCGAACGTCAAGTCACGTTCGGAAACCATAGCGATAAGGACTAAACATGGTTTATTTTATATTTGCAAAATACTGAAATACTATATTTAAACATTTAATTAATGTTACAGAAATATGTTTTTACATGTATTTGCAATAACAGTTCTCTTTAAATAAATATTTCAGTAATAAAAGTTAAAAAAGTAAGTTGGCGTTTCCTTTGAAAATGACAAATAAGAGTAAAACAGAACTAGCGTTTCAAATTTAAAAAGAAAACCATTACGCCCTAGGGCGTAATAGGTCATTTACGGCCCGCAAAACCTACGTGTAATGACACCATTTTCGAGCAAGTGTGATGAAAAAGACGTTAACGAACCTTTTTTTTTTAAAGAATGACTAACTTGCAACCCTAGTGGGCGTAGTAATCATATGACCGGGTGGTCGGCCGTGTCGTTCCCTGGGGTCGAACCAGGTCGCTAGCCGGACCACCCCGAGTGAATCGGACTGGTTAACGAACCATAAAAGCAAGGACTGCAAGGCGTCTTGGGTTATGACTCACTGGAGTTACGAAGAAACCTAAGTCTGATCAGTTTTACATTAAAAATCCTACGGGGCAAGACTGACGGTGTGAACCTGGTCGCGAGGATTTTGAGGCTCTCGGCTCCTAAGGAGGTACAATAGGCCCGAAACAATGTCAGTTTCACCTCCCTAGTACAGCGCGCAAACTTACGAAATAATAACGAGGTTACGACCTACGACTTATAGTCTTCGACTTACAGAGGTTTTCCTAGGGCCATGTTCGACTTAGAGAGGTTAAGGCTTCTGTACTTTTTGACTTGGAGTTACAGAGGTAAAATAAATATAAATTCGAGTTATAGAGGTAAAATTTCCTATAGACCCAGGGAGATTAAATCACATTACATTGGATCTGAGACATTTCTTACTTTGTTGGCCTCGGTACGTAATCTACTATCAGACCCGTCTTTCCCAGTGGGCACTTTGGGCAAGTGCCCAGGGCCCCGCGATCGATAGGGGTAGGGATCTAACAAAATAGTGTTCTGTCAAAGTCATAGGGGCCCCATTATCCTAATATGCGCAGGGCCTCCAATAGGTTAAAAACAGCCCTGTCTACTATTTAACCAAAGTTGATGTCGATTAACTGAACTATTAACTCCTAATTCGTTTGAATCAAATCACTAATTAACGGTTACTGAACTTCAGGAATTGATATTGATTTCATGATGTTCACTCATTATTATATTATAACAAAACCCATCATCACACATCCGAAACGTCGATGTAATAACACGTTTTTCGTGATTAAGTCCCGTTTTGTTAGAATTTGCTTCCTACAACATAATCTTTTCCACTAAAATAGAAATAACTTGATATTTGATAGGATATATTAAATTCTTTGTAGTAATATTAGCATTAATATGAATAAGCCGCCCGCTACGGTTTTGTGTCAAAGGATCTAAATATAGTTTATATCAAAGAATCCTCATCTTTGATATAAACGACAAAATACAATTCTATCTAAGCCTCACATCTGTCAATCAAATATCAAAATGGATGAAAATAGCGTAGCCATTGAATTGCCAAATGTTTAATCAAATTCACGTTTAGCCGTGTATCAAGTGGGAGTGATGGACCGACGATCTAATGAAAACCGCAGAATTGTTTTCTAAGAAAACTGACGTCCGGTCCCGACCACCGGAAGGAATGCACCACATCCAATCGTCTCTCTCGTACTCGTAGACCTGGTCTCTAATTATGGGCCTCTTAAGGAAGCTCAGAGTCACTCAGCGAGCGATGGAAAGGGCTGTGCTCGGGACCTCTCTGCGAGATCGAGTCAGAAATGAGGAGATTCGTAGGCGAACCAAGGTCAGGAAAGCAAACTGAAGTGGCAATGGGCAGGGCACATAGCTCGAACGACCGGTGGCCGATGGGGCAGAAAGGTTCTCGAGTGGAGGCCACTGGCAAGCGCATCAGCTTGGGACAGCCAACAAGATGGTCGGATGACCTGGTTAGGGTTGCGGGGACTCGCTGGATGCGGGTCGCTTCTATCCGGCCCATGTGGAAATCTATTGAGGAGGCCTGTGTCCAGCAATGGACGTCCTATGGCTGAAATGATGATGATGATAATGGAGCCTGGCAAACACTGGGACATTTACCTCACCTATAGCACAAGCATTACTTAGTTTGGAACTAGGTCGATTTGTGTAAGATACGCTCCCAATAGAAATATGTCTGCGGTCACCTTATTCCTCTGACTCTCTGACCCTTTTTCATAAATGTATGGAGACAGAGGAATAAGTCAGAGGAATAAGTCGTAGACATATTTCTGAACAATAACCCACCTGGTTTCCTTGTATTATGTATTGTACGAAAGATTAGTCTATAGTAGGGATGTAACGAATATCGGTTTTTGAACATTCGCGAATGCGAATGCGAATACGAATAATCGAAGTTGATATTCGCGAATGCGAATGCGAATACGAATATTGGTTATACAATTTTATTATACTAGAAATAAACAAAATGAATAACTATGAAAATTCAATACTTAGTTTTCGATTACGACTAAGGTAAGTTTAATTCAGTTTTGCAATAAAATGAGTAATGAAGTTTTTAGAAAAATTCTTTACCTAAAGTCCGACTCGATCTTGGCCGTATTTTTTTCTTTTCCACTAATTTTAGGATCTAAAATGCACCAAAAATATTCGCAATATATTCGCAATGATTTTTGCGAATACGAATGCGAATACGAATATTCGTTACATCACTAGTATATAGTAGGGCCCTTAAGATTTACAATCGGGGGTTAAAATTAGAAATTATAAATAAACGATTGTTTGTCTGTTTACTAATTGTGGTATGCGTTAGATTCTAGAAATTACGGTATGCTGTTTGAAAACATCTCGCTTAATGGGAATTCTGAACGGGAATAGCGGTGAATCGGTTTTCCGGCATTTTGGTGGCGATAATCACTTACATTGTTGGCATGTTGTGCCACGCCTGGAACGTGAGAACAACCATAGCTTGGCAACTTCGTTGGTGACACTCACATGTGTGCTTTTTGTTATGTGCAGCCGTAACTACTCACACAAGTTACCGCCAACACGAACGGGGGCCTCCGAAGGCTGCCTCCGTCGGTCGTCGTTCGTGTTGGCGGCAACTTGTGTAAGTAGTTACGGCTCCACATAACAAAAAGCACACAGGTGAGTGTCACCAACGTCGTTGCCAAGCTATAATCAAGTATTCATAATTAGGTATTAGACAATAATCAAAATAAATTCATTAACTCAAACCAGCAAATTACGCTTCCAGAAGAGCCCGGATAAAATCATTCAAACTCATTTTCGTGCCATCAACGATTTTACAATGACGAAAACTAAAAATAAGACACCATGTTGAGCATGATGTTACGTCACAAGATAGTATTTCGTACTAAACTGCATACTTTCGGAGCGTTTTGACACTTCATAATAACCACATTTTTATTAAAAAAAACCCGACTGCGGTGCACTTAGAAACTGCA
Organism: Eudemis profundana; assembly: GCA_947034925.1. NCBI lineage: Eukaryota > Metazoa > Arthropoda > Insecta > Lepidoptera > Tortricidae > Eudemis > Eudemis profundana. The sequence continues at coordinate 15,399,684 of OX344816.1, read as the reverse complement.
TAATATTCGCCATTTTGTTTATTTTAACGAACTTCATACCCAGTGACACTCGCGCTATCAAGACAAATCTAATGATGTATCATTTATCTAAATCGGATGTGCCGTTGAGTAGTTACGAGCGGAAACAGGAACGGACATACATACATACAGGTCAAACACATAACCCTCCTTTGGGGCGGACACAGGAACGGACATACATACATACAGGTCAAACACATAACCCTCCTTTGGGCTTCGCCGCAGTCGGGTAAAAAGAAGCTGATTTGAACTGTCATCAAGTAGCCTATTGGGTCATTATTTGAGCGTCTCACCTGCCTCACTTTCGTGGACACATCATTGTTGAGATTCCGCCAGATTTTAATGTAATTTTAAGGTATTTTTTAGTAGTCTCGGATATGTACCAAATAGCTCCATATGAGACTAAAATTTAAGGGAACTTCGACAATAACCACCTATACCTTACCACCATACTATACCTTACAAGAATTCCTAAATGACCTTCTCGAATCTTTGCAATGCCCTCCAGGGTGTTTTATATGTTACTATTTTTTCTTATGTAAATTAGTATGTAAGGATAATAATATGTAACATGTGAATGCAATAAATAAATGAATATGAATAATATGTCCACGAAAGTGAGGCGGGTGAAATGCTCAAATAATGACCCAATTTGGTGACGAGTTGTATAATTGTATGGAGCGCGGCTTGTTCGGTGTGAAAAGGATTGTTCGGATTCTAAAAGTATGCAGTAGAGTCCAACCGAAATTTCGGTTTCGGCCTAAAAAATGGGTTTCGGCTTAGTTTCGGGTTCGGCTGCCATCCGACCGAAACTACGGCCGAAATCGAAACTGAATTTAAGGGGTTTCGTCCTGCTATTGGATATTCTTTTTTCAGAAAGCATAGGTTATTTATTTGAAATAAGAAGTTACAATACTCGTTCGTCGGCAAGTAGTCCAACTTCGGCCGCTTAGGAACGCGCAAGGGTGGATTTCAGAGCGTTTCAACCGCCGTCATCACCAATCCCGATATTATAATGAAAAATATTTTTAAAAATTACATAATTTTTGATCAAATCATGAAAATAGTAGGTATTATTTTCGGATTTTATCAAAATAATGGGATACAATCTTAAAGTGAATCGTCGAAATTTCGGGATTGGTGATGACGGCGTTTGAAACGCTGTGAAATCCACACGCAACACGACACATACGCGCGATAGCACGTCCGTGTGAATGCGATTAATGCTGGAGCATTTTTACGCATTCTTATTTCTTTGCTTGTAGTGCGTTCGTACGTCGCGCGCACACATCAAGCGCGCGATGTACCTTTTGTAAGATCAAAACACAGTGGTAGTTCTACCACTGTGTCACAGTGGTTGTTCAGTGTAGTGGTAGTTCAACCTCATGCTTGCTTGTATTATAGGGATTAGACGACTGCAAGACAAAGCCGTTTATACTAATAGGTACCTATGATTCCATTTTATTTGGCAAAATTTACTGGTACATTAACCCCGGTAAACTACCTTTAAAATTAACTTTAACCAAAACATTCACTAATCACCGCAAACTTGCTTATTATTCTTAGTAGAAAATAGTTTAGTAGCGGCGAAAGATTTCTGCACTCAATCTAAGTTGTTTATGTTTACATTGCACTCGGATTGATGAAGATATGGTTGAAATATTTAAAAAACACGTGTTGCAAGTGGGTGGTTAGTTTTGCGCTATTCGGGATACAAGGAAAAAGTTTGTGTCAAAAATTTCATCTTTGATACAAGGACCATTAAAACGGGAGGACTGTCATTCTCCATACTTTGGATCGTACCCCGACCGCAAGGGGATATCCAGGCAAAAACTAGATGGCGCTAAAAAATTAAACATTTAACGATGTTATAATTGAACAAAGAAACATAGTGCAGTAACAATTAGTTCGTAAACAGCTAATAATAAATAAACCACCATACAGTTTATCTCGAATTATCCACTTATCTACTGACGAGTTTGTACGGAACCCTCGGTGCGCGAGTCCGACTCGCACTTAGCCGGTTTTTTTAGACAGACTTCAGTACGTACGTAGTACTGTTACTTATTGGGTAGTATTTAAATTAAAGGCACATAAAAAATAACCATAACCTAACTGAAATACTGACTTGCACATCAAAAAATACCAAAACAAACATCAAACCTAGCTTTGATGTACATATAGATTTTTTTGATGTGCAAGTCAGTATTTTTTGTGGGGCGATTTATTTCTCTTACTTATTCTGTGCGGGTGCCATCTATTTCGCATTTTTTTTTTGTCCGAATGTTCTATTTGCCCGAATACTATTTACGCATAATTTTTCTCTAGCTTTAACTTAAATTATCGGTAAAATAACAATTATGCGTAAATAGTATTCGGGCAAATAGAACATTCGGACAAATAAAATTATGCCAAAAATAGGCGACCCATTCTGTGCTTATGACACGAAGTCGCGGGTTCACTATTTAAATAAAAACTGATAGCGAGCGATACTGTATTAAGTTAACCTAATTTTTTATACAAAAGTGTGTATGATATCAAGTGTTTAAATACCTACGTACATATCATTCTAAATTTCATTCATCGAATCCGCAGTTTTGCTGACAAATAAAATGGCACGTGAGATGACACGACGTGGTGAGTTTATTCTATCGTTATAAGGAATCGGTGTATTCTAATCAGCTGAATTTAGATAATATTTATACTATCACATTCACTACCGTTATTTAATACCACAAAAACACAGACATAGAGAACGACAAAAAAGCAATAGAAATTTAAATGAAATTGCGCAATATTATTTCATATCATTATCTAGTGTTCACTGGCAAAGAAACGTGATGTGCTTGTGAAGTGCCGTTTTTATAATCATTGACCGAGCCTGATTGATATGTATCACTTTTTTAGGGACTTACTTAATACGACTTCAATAATTATACATTATTCGGTGGTTAGAAAAAAATCTAAAGACATCCTTTATTTAATAGGGCTGAGAAAATTTGAAATGTTTTCATTGAGACTATTAAAAATTATTTATAATTGCTGCCAATCGATAGAAAAAGCCATATGAAAACTTACACCTTTGGCCAAAAGTATTGAGTATGTGTTTGTGAAATAACTTTTAAATTAAATATTATTTTGTAACAATAAAAATATGCAACACGCAACATTAAATAAAATTCTTATGAATCCGCTGGGACGTCCAGTAACTTAAACTGCGTTTACTTACTTTAGTTTGTGTTTCTTAAATTGTTACATTGACATGTATCTTTTGTTTTAATCGGAGGAATTTCTATGTTTGGTCTATTTCAATGAGACTATTGAGATTATCTTTTTTTACAGTTTTAAATACTTTTTTTTTTAATTCTATAAATTCAAAGCCTTCAAGCTTTTTACGAAAATGATCTTTTTTTTGGACTGCGATATGATATGAAGTAAATTTTTTTCTTACCCGGTACGCTTTTGTTACCCGGTTTTTTTCTTTTTTTGCAACCCTATGTCGGCTATGAATATAAAAAAACTATTTTTTGGTAACGTAGCCAACAACACTAAAGGGTTATTCTTCAGAAATATGTCTGCGACTTATTCCTCTGTCACCATACATTTAGTATGAAAAAGGGCCAGAGGAATAAGGTCACCGCAGACATATTTCTGAAGAATAACTCTAAACTGGAGGCGACATGGGGATTGGTAACACAATGATAATTTCGTCGACTTGTACCCATTAACGTATAAATAATGTTCAACGGCCAAGTCACACAACATTAAATATAATAATAAAGAAATCGCAGTAAGGAACCTTAGACTTGGCATGACTTTGTCTAGAATTCATTACTTTTTAGAGATAAACAAGCAGCTCCGTCGAGACTTGGCTGGTTTTTACAGAATGTTTTTGGTGGGATATTGTTTACTACCTCATTCAAAGAAAAACATAGTTTCCTAATAGACGATACCTTTCATATTTTCCTACAAACGGATACATATGCTGAAATTTTGACACTCTTCTTATCAGTTCTCAACTGTACAACTATTTATTTACGATCGAATTTTGAACATACACATTTTCAACTTGTGCCGTTCTATTGTTAAACGAGTTGTTAAGTTCTGGAACATCCGATCCAGAGACATTATCGGAGTAGATGACGCAAGGCTAGCCTGCGTGTTGCTGCGTAGGTAATGCATACAATCTGTCAGATTTGAGCCTTGCTTGCTCGATTTTATTTTTGGTATTGTTTTAATCATTATTTTTATCGTTATATTACTATAAGTTGTGATGACCATTCTTATTGGGAGATATGATTTGATTATTGCTGATTACTTCAATTTTTTGCGTACTCGTTATTTTCTTGCGTACATGTGATGATATTTAGTGAGCGAAAACGTCAGAAAATTCAGCCTGGCAAGCTCGATTCGCATACAGTCACGTAAAAATACAGATAATTTTTCGGAAACTACAACTAACGAAACGGGATTAAAAAATATTAGGACACATTTTTTTTCTCGTATCAGAATTGTAGTAGGTACTCGTGATTCTGAGTAGGAATCACATAAAGTTTATCAAAATTAAGTGTTTGGTAGCACTTCGAAAAAGGTCATTGGGCATTTTGTTCGGACATATGACCCATGGCGTACACAAACGAAATAGGGCTAGGTATGTAGGTAAATGTATCTGCTACTCAGTGGTATGAGTCGCATTCTTGTAAACCATGGGAAAATTGAGAAAAAAATAAAAATCATTTCTTATCATTATAGCATTTTTGCAATGAATTAAGTCAGAACTATCACTACATCGTACACATACTGTTGAATACCTTTTTTTCTGCCTGTCGATACATATTTAGAAAAGTGAGATTAAATTCTCTATTTTAAAGCTAGTTTGGTCTCTGTACGCGAAATTTCAGAAAGCGGGTCAAAAACGCCCAATGACCTTTCCATAAAATACTGCGTCTATCGCAATATAGGTCTGTGATCGGATTCCACCCCGAGGCCCGTGCTTTCAATTCAATCGAATGTCAAATAGTCTGCGGACTAATCGATTCCATACTTAAACCGGCGCGCGCCGCTATCACAGTATAAAGGTGGTTTTCCACCGGCAGGGCGAGACGAGACGCTACGCGGATTGAATTGAAATTTGTATGAAATTTTCAATCCAATTCAATCCAAACGCTAGGAGAGGATTGAAAATTTCATACAAATTTCAATTCAATCCGCGTCGCATCTCGTCTCGCCCTGGCCGGTGGAAAACCACCATTATACCAGTAATTTTTCTTTCTACAAAATGTACATCGTGCGTTTGAATGTGTGCGCGCCATGTACGAACGCATTACAAGCTTTAAGAATGCGTAAGAATGCTCCAGTATGGATCGCACTCACACAGACGTACGTGTCGCGCGCTCCTAAGCGGCCCAAGTTGGACTACTTGGTCGTCTTTAAACTTGGCCGCTATCCTTCTTTTTAATCGTTCTCACCCTGGCGCTTTTCCCTTTCTTTCAAGGATTTGATGATTCTAGATCATGTTTCCAGACACGTTTGAGTATTTCTAAAAAGTTGGCACATAAAGACGACCACTGGGGCAGATGTAGAGTTGTGCCGTTCTCGAGAATACTCGGAAACTTTCTCAGTTTTGTATGGGAAATGTTCTCGAGAACGTTCTCGCTCCATACAAAACGGAGAACGTTTCCGAGAATGGCACATCTCTAGGCAGATGAGCTCTATTGTGAAGGCCACCCCAACCAGCAAAATAGTCGTATAAGCAAAGCTTTTTACAGCTAAAGATCGAGAAATGGTCGTAAAAAGGAGTCAAAGATGCCAAATCGTCGTATAAAAGAACTATACTCAACTCTTTAGCATTTTCGCATTTTGGGCGTAAAACTATGTCGACTAAACGTTTACTCGATATATTTACAGCGCGTTTACTCAACTATTGTATAAAGGTGCCAAATTTCACTTTTATACCACTGTAAGTTCTAAATTAGCTGTATAAAAGCTTCTAATTTTCTAATTAGCTGCTGAAGAAGTCTTTATAGCACCGTCATACGACATGTTTCCCTGGAAGCATTATAATGGTAAAAAAGCTGCTTATATGACCAAATAGCATCTCAGTTACTTTTAAAGCACTAAGTGCTATATAAAAGATATTGATTTACTATTACAGCACCTGCCGAGAGAAAGCTCTAAAAGTGACTGTTATAGCACCTAAAGCAATTCAAATGATCTTTTAAAGCCATTATGCAGCAAAATGTGGCATAAATGATATTTGAAATCTTTTACAGCACCAAACCGTCTATAATGGCGTCTGCATAGTAATATAAATGTAATATATTTTCTATTTTTCAACTAAAAGTCGAGTAAAGATCGTAAGACGGCAAACGTACTTCTATAATGGCGGAACAATTCTTTTTGATATTTTAATTATATAAATAATTTATTAATACCTCGAAAATGAGGAGGCCCATTAAAATTATAACTAGAAATATGAGGAAGTTAACCGAAAAATAAAATTTCGCATTGAAATTTAGTATGTTACATGTACATGAATAAAAGCTAACACCGAAGACATATTATTTGAAAGAACATGGCTACCATTCTATATTTGTTAAGTAGGAAATATTTTCTTGTTTTCTGACACAAATAACACACATTTATTAAAGCTGCAAATACTTCCAACACTGAGTGCTATAAAGCTCGCCAAGTTGCGATCAATCGACTAAACAGCTGAGTGAATGCAACAAAGTAGCTGTCACAGCGCTATTAAGTCGAGTAATAGTATTTTATGCAACAGTTGTATAAGAAGGTTCAAAAAATGCGAATTGCGTGAGTTGCGATACGAGCCGCGAATGCGGCGAGTATCGCAAATAGAGACGCAATGAGCGTTTTTTGACTTAATTATACAACGTTGCATACAATACTTTTTCTACGACAGGTTTTAAAATTATAAAATACAAACAAGGCATAACCTGCAAAGAAGGCAAATATGACGTATGACTGTCAGTATGTGTCTATGGTAAACTTTTTATTTTTTAAATGAAGTTGACACGCAGTGAATATATTAAAAATACTTTTGTTTTCATGTTGGCATCAATGAATTTAGTTCAGAAAGTTTTGTTTTTCTTAAAAGCCGTAGGATTTTAATTGTTTGTTAAGTTGGTAGTTGTGCATTTTTACCGTAAAGTTAAAATTGAGCGCTTAATCTTTGACCTCAGTTTAACCTAGATTTAGAAGTCTGTGGTTGCTAGCAATAACGTAAAGTGGCTATAACGACACTAGTGCTGTTATGGGGAATAGAGTATAGACTTCTCTGAACTCATATATGTTCTTATATTAGTGTTCGTGACCAAGTAAAAGACAGATAACAGTACAGGAGTAGAAAAAAGCAATTTCGTTGCTTTCATTCAACCGACATATTAGTTGCCTGATGGTGAAATTATTGCTATTATAGCATTAATGATGCTGTATGGCGCTTTGTCTCGACCTTTATAGCATCATTTGGCTATTAACTCGACTATTTTACGACAATTATAGCACTTTAAGCTGAGTAATTTGTGCCCAAATCGCGTCGAGTAAACGTTTACAGATCTATTACTCGACAGTTTGAAGACTCTTTTCTCAGCTTTAGGTGAAAATAAGAACGTGCTCTCGACTTTCATACGACGTAGTTTTGCTGCTTGGTACGAATCGGAAAACGTAGTGTAGGGCGCCCTGTAACAAGCTGGAGTGACGACATACGAAGGGCAGTAGGTGGTGACTGGAGGAGGCCAAATGTAACAGCCTGTACTAACAAGAACAAATATGTTAGGAAAAACTCCGAAAAATCCTGTGACGTACTTTGTGGATGACCCCTAATTATCCAAATAAATTAACAAAACATTAACCAATAATAAATCATAATCAAAAATATTGGTAGCAAAATAGGAATCAATTAAGGTACTACAATAGATACACGAAATCAAAGTACATAGAAAAATTAAATGGTACCCACCTGTGGTCCAGACCGGGAATCGAACCCGGTACCTCTGGATTGCCGGCCCAGCGCCTTAACCACTTGTCCACCGGAGCACGCGGCAAGCGCCCTCAATTTTACCATCTACTTTGACTTTCGTATCATTCTAGTTTAATAGATTTTTAACCTTAACGCCGTCCATGAGAACATGTATCCCACCTCAACGCATAAACTAATGTGGTGGTGTAATTTACTCGCATTAAAAACAAAGAAACATCATGTTTCTTTCATATGTAGTATTAATATTAGCGCCATCTCTCGCTCAATTGTCATGGCTGTAAAGTTTATGCGATGAGATGTGTAATAAATACGTGTTCTCATAGATGGCATTTAGGTTAAAAACCTATTAAACTAGAATGATACGAAAGTCAATGAAGATGGAAAAATCGAGGATGCTGCGTGCTCCGGTGGCCAGGCGGTTAAGGCGCTGGGCCGGAAATCCAGAGGTACCGGGTTCGATTCCCGGTCTGGACCACAGGCGAGTGCCATTTAATTTTTCTATGTACTATGATTTCTTGTATCTATGTATGTAACTTAAAATGTGGTACAATTTACCCGCATTCAAAACAAATAAATAAACATCATGTTTCTTTCATATTATGTAGAATTAAGTGATAGTAAATAAAACCATTGTCTGTTAAATTTTGAATTTTGTTTTTAAGTTTTTCTTCTTTAATATTTCTTCTGCACAATGCACAGTAAAGATTAAGACCTTATATAACCAACATGACATTAACAAATTGCACTAGTCATATCCATATTAATATTGAGATCGCTACTTTAAATCCGGTCTCTAGTTATAAGGGTTCAGTTTTAGTCCTTTTGAGGTACTGAACCCTAAAAATATAAGTTTACGCAATACGAGGTTGGGATTATGTTGTCAATAAAAGGAATACGGCAAAGCAATAGACATCTATGTCCATCCCCGTGAATAAAGTTATGGTTATCCTCTACTAAGTGATAAATAAATTATCTTCTAGTTGTATCATATCCATGTAGACACAAGTCATTCAAATAGCACATGTGTGTTTTATCGTACGTTAATTCCACACCGTAGTAAGAGATACGGTTTATCTTATCTTATCGTTTAGTTCGGGGACCCTTTAAACAGGGGTTTTGCGAAGTCAACTCAGAATTCGTCGTATTTATGAGCCTTGCACTTTAAAAATCGGACAAGTGCGAGTCGGACACGCTTACCGAGGGTTCCGTAGAAATACTTTAAATAAATACTATTTTTTAATGATTCAAATACAAATGTATAGTTTTAAGCAGGACTCGGAAACCGGTATTTGCTCCATACAAAAAATACCGGTATTTTTTCCGTTCTTTTCGTTCTTTAATATAATATATATTAATATTAGGGGACAATCTTACACAAAATCGAACTAGCCCCATAGTAAGCTCAATAAGGCTTGTATTATGGATACTAGACGACGATATATTTAATAGATACAAATACTTAAATACATAGAAAACATCCATGACTCAGGAACAAATATTCGTGCTCATCACACAAATAAATGCCCTTACCGGGATTCGAACCCAGGACCTCTTGCTTCGTATGCAGGGTCAGTACCAACTAAGCTAAAGCGGTCGTCAAATACTTTAAATAAATACTATTTTTTTACGATTTCAAATACAAATGTATAGTTTTAAGCAGGGCTCGGAAACCGGTATTTGCTCCATACAAAAATACCGGTATTTTTCCGTTCTTTTCGTTCTTTGGTTTATTATTTCATTTTTCAATCGGACAATCTAATAATACGAAGCCTTTACTTAAATACATTACTGAGGCCTACATAAAAAGCATAAAATAATTCAAAATATTTGGCTATTTCGGGGTTTTTGCAAAATACCGGTTCCGAGCTCTGGTTTTAAGATGTTTCCCTATACTTGTAGTATAAGCACAGATTATATAATAGTTCTTCGAACAGATACGACACTCTCCCGCAATACAATAGAAACGAACATTCTGGAATCATAACGTCCGAAGTGCGGTCGTCGACCCCGCGCGGCGTAAAATCAGTGCTAGGGCTGTCGACCGATACCCAAATAAATTATTTCACAAATAGATTGAATTAAAAAACAATTTTTTGTTATTATTTGTTTTATTTACAGATGTTGCACTTTAACGTAATTATGTATAAACTTTTTCCCTACTCTAAAATTTCTATTGTTAAATTTTAAAATAGAGAAAATTCGAAATCGTATAAATACGCGATTGAAGTGCAGTGCAACGCGGCCTATGCGAGCGCTTTTGTTTTTTTTTGTTCGTGAACAGGCTCAAGGAGCTGTCAAAACTATCGGACTTACTTTGTAGCGTTAGGCTGCACGCATGCGAGCACGTAGCAACCAATGGAGTTTTGTACCGCCGGCGGTAAGTGACGTCACTCAAGGTCGCGCTCGGCGAAAAACGAGTGTCGGCCCCCTAAGGCAGAATTACTTGCCAAATATCGTAGTTCTAGCTCAACGGAAAGTGCCCAATGAATTTTGGTTTCCTTGAGAGTGTCGAAATGTACGCTTTTTGCGGGATAATCATTTTTACGTTAATTTAGAAGTTTGATTTTTTATGGCAACTATATTTTCTGTCACCAAAATTTAGATTTGTCACTAAACTGCAAGTAACCTATTTATAATATCTGTCCCCAGGACATCATATAAATCAAAACGGTCTATAAGTAGGTATAAATCACCACATTAATGTGAATGTGTCTTAAATAATAGTTTGATCACTGCACGGCAAAAGGGCAATTTGCTATGCCGTATTCCTTTTATTGACAACATAATCCCAACCTCGTATTTCGTAAACTTGTGTTTTTAGGGTTCAATACCTCAAACGGGAAAAACGGATTCCTTATAACATCACTTTGCTGTCTACCTATCTGTCTGTCTGTCTGTCCGTCTATCAAGACCCTTTATCTCAAGAACGCGTTGAGGTATCGACTTAAAATTTAAACCATATACTCAAGTCTATAGTCCCTTGAAGCTGTAAAAAAATCAAACTTCTAAGTTAACGTAAAATAACTGGCCAAGAGCATGTTGGACCATGCTCAGTGTAGGGTTCCATAGCCGTAACTATAAGGTAAAAAATACGATGTAAAAAAAGTACAACAACAAAAGAGCGTATCTTCATAGCAATTACGTCCTTTTGTTGAGAAGCGCAGTTTATCGGCAATAACTCAAAAACGGTTAATTCGATCTTGTTGAAAATAATTTTTGTTGAAAGTATTAATTAAGCGTTACCTTCGTGTTTTTTTTTATATTTTTCGGACGCACGGTTTAGAAAATAGACGGGGGGGGGGGACACAATTTACACAACTTTCGGAGCGATTATTTCCAAATACATTCACTTAATCAAAAACATTACTTAGGAACCTTATAGTGTTTTTTAAAGAGCTGTCGAACTATGTACCACACGTTGATATTTGCTGAAAAAATTTTTTTTTACTGTCTTTAACATGTATGGAGTGCCCCCCTAAAAATATTTATTTTAATTATTTATATACCAAACTAAGTAGCGGCTCATAAAACACACCTATATTCCAAATTTCATCAATATCCATTAAGTAGTTTCTGAGTAAAATGCCTGTGACATACGGACAGACAGACAGACGGACGGACATGACGAAACTATAAGGGTTCCGTTTTTGCCATTTTGGCTACGGAACCCTTCTCTTCCCATTTCTACTCTCTCAAGGAAACCAAAATTTATATACCTACTCTCTGTTGACCTAGAACTATGTAACGAGTAATACTGTCTTATACTAAAAGTATAGGAAAACATCTGAAAACTATACATTTTTACTTAAATCATAAAAAAATATACTTAAGGGAACCTAAATGTATAGGGTAGGTACTTTAATATACTTATATACCTACTAATTTGTACGGAATCCTCGGAGGGCGAGTCCGACTCGCACTTCCGGTTTTTTAACCTTTTTAGGGTTTCCTACCCAAAGATTACCAACAGAACCCTATTGCCAAGCCGCTGCTGTTCATCTGTCCGTCTGTGACAGGGCTTTATCTTTTGAACCGTACTAGGTAGAGACTTGAAATTATCACAGAATGTGTATTTGTATTACTGCTATAACCAGAAACAATAAATAGTACATTACATAACTAGGGTGGTAATACAAAGAAAGGCCGAGATCGCAGGAGTTTGCGGCCCGAGCTGCAAGCGAGGGACGTAAATATGCGATCGAGGGCTTTCTTTATTATCTACGGTATGTGTGTTTTATGTGTGTGGCATAAATAAATTAACAGGGGGCCCCCAAATAAAAAACGTGTTTTTAGCGTTTTTTTTGTTCGACGGTGGTGCGGAACACTTCGTGTGCGAATCCAACTCGCGCTTGGCGGGTTTTTGGTATATTTACTTTTGGTTATCTTAAATAATTATTGCATCTTCATCTATTATGTTCATTGTTATTATTATAATGTAACTGGGAAGATGCTCTTAACGAGCCAAACGAAAGTTCAGATAAGACTACTCAAATTTATAATTAAGAAAAATGTATAAATTCTGGAATTCAAATTTACCTATACATAATTGTTTATTTAATAATTCAAATTACAAATAAAATATAACGACTGATTAGTAAGTCTAAACTTAAGTAAACAATTAAACTAAACCTAAATAAAAACTAAAAATAATCTAAAAATCTGGGCCCCTTGGTATGTTGCCGGATACTTTAGATCCTAAAATTAAAATATTGGAGTACTAATAAACATGTTATAAATTACAATTAATCTACCTTAAAAACCTTAAAGTAAAAACAGATACACTTAAAGTACAAACTGTGGTACAAATAAAATATACCTACCTAAATACAAACATAGTTTTAGCTTATAATATAATTCATTATTTTTGTTAGCATATTATAAAAAGTAAACTTGCTAAATTATGATTCATTTAATAAACGCGTATAATTTTATTAAGTTTTAAGTAAAAACAGGTACTTACTTTCATAGTATAATTCTTTAGTTTTGTTAGCATTTTATAAAAAGTACACTTGCTAAATTATGATTTAATATAATTAAACTTTACTATTATAATTATATATTGCACTGTTATTTGCACTGTTATTCTCAGTATACATCTATTTTCTTAAGTTATTATTGTTATTTTATTTCATTTTTTTTTTAATTTTAATGATATATGAAATTCTGTATTTTTTGACTATCCCTGTTGTGACTAATGCTACTATCATTGTTTGTGCTCTATTTATTTTGATATTTAATATGTATTTTGACCTTGCCAATTGATTTTTTATTTTTTTTATTGTTCCATTTTGATTTGTGTAACTTGTGAATTTCAATATTTAATTTGTTTATTCCATTTAACTGACGATCTCGTTTTAAATTCTTATAACTTGACATGTAATCCCACTTCTAATGTAATTTTAAAATGAGAAATAAATAATCTAATCTAATCTATTAAATATGGACATTTTCATTTTCGATGTGAACGGGGTTAGAAAACCGTTTAAAATTTGCAGTTAACATGCAACCGGGGCGTCCAGGCGTGCGTTATGCGATTTAAATTTCGAGCCACCGGGCATATAAATAGAGATCCGATATGGTCCAGCCCATTTCGTTCGTGACCACCACTCGGCTGCTCGGTACCATTTCACAAAAACTTCTCGTTCCCATTTTTAATCTGTGCTGTGCTTTAGTGACTTTTGAGGATTTTTTTAAAGGTAATACTTTTTTATTTAAAACTTAGATAAGTACAGTTTTGTTTTTATTTCTTTTTTTATAGAGTATGTTTTTGGATGTTATATTTGATGTGAACTTGTTGAGGATAATTAAAAAGGTTTGTGTCTGTTTAAAAAAGTCCGCATATTTGACTCGGATAATTTTATTTTAAGGTTCTTTTTAGGTTTTTTTATATTTTTAAATAGAGCATTTTAACACGTTTCTTAGTAAACATAAATACAGACGTGATTGATAAAGTTACTTAATAAAATTGTTATATTTGTTACATAATAGGAATACTTATATTACGTGTCATTGACATATCTGAGTAAGCAAATGTGTTTATTTTATAACTTACTTTATTTTATTTTATTACCTTATCCTGATCTTGAAAAATGTCGGCTTAAATACGAAAAAATCGCTCATTTTTATTTTGACGCATGGAAAAATGAGGAAGGCCTTTGCCAAGCAGTAGCACATTTACCTCATTTATAAAATATTACCGTAAAAGTATTAGTAAAGTAATAGAAAAACATGTAGATAGATATATTGGAATGTTAGTCCTGTAACAAGCTTTCTCAGTTAAGTTAAATTTGTTTTTTTTTTTAACTTAAATATTTATGACATTAAACGGGGTACCTGCCATCCATAGACATAGAACACTTTTTAACCGACTTCACTGATAAGGAAAATATATTTAATTATTTTATCATGCAAGATAAATATAAAACCTTACAATGAAACTAAAGCTAGATTAAAATGAAATTAACTATAAGCTGAAACTAGATTAATATTAAATAAAGTGAAATAAAAATATTACCATGCCGCAGAGCCCATTTACAGATTTTTCGGGTTTAGTTTATTTAATTTTAACATAAATTACTCAGTAAAAAAAAATCAAATGCAAGGTCACATATTTATTGCATATAAGCAAAATATCAAAAACATACCATCTGTAATGCAATTTAAAATAATCATAACCTAAAAAAATTCACAACATTATTTTTTACAATGAAAATTACACACATTATAAATAAACAATTCTCTTTCACTCAGATATTAAGATGATTTAAAATTCAGTCTAGGAAATTAAAGAACAACTGTTTTTCTCAAACGAAATATTAAATTATAAAAAGGTTGCACGAAAGAATATACTCGTAGGTAATCATAAATTCTCTTTCAGTATTTTTTCCATCGTAATAAGAAAGTTAAGGATTTTTCCAATAATGTTTATCAGACTCTTCGAAGAACTATTTATAACCTTATTCATTTATTAAGATATTGTATAGTCACAAATACAGGCTGTATATACACCATGTTTTTTTTTTTTATTTCGATGAATTTTACGGGAGTATTCCTTAGGTAAAATAAAGCTAACTTCTCCAAGAAACTAATGTTGTAACTCATACCGTTTTTAAAATATTCATAATCTTAATTTAATCACCAACCAGTATAAATGAGCTGTCATAATCCCAACACTGTCATAGTTGACGTTAATTTTTTTGACTAACTCAGAGGTGTCTTTTAAAATGGTTATCAACTCAATATTAATTTATTTTGTATGAAAAGTAAAAAAAAAATATTTCTAATTTAACAAAAAGCGATATACCAGGTAGCTTCTGTTGACGTAAGAAGCAAACTATCGAATTTAACGGAAATAAAAAAAAACACGGTGCACACAAGCAATATTTTACGTATAAGTAGATTAGGTATGACTTATTTTGTACGATTTAGTCGTAAATGTAAATGCTGCACCTATAATGCTTCCGTTTACCATTATGGTTGACTATTAGAGAATGCCTTACGACACTTTAAGTCCGCCATTTGTGCAATAATGTTTAAATAGATAAATTCATAAACTATAGGTCGATTCACGAAAGCTGGCGCGAGATTTGACAGAATTTCTATGCAAATAGCTGTCACGCAGTACAATCTCGCGCCAGCTTTCGTGAATCGACCTGTACATACGTATTTGAAAAATGAAATGATAAAAAGTCTTTTCAATTTATTTTTGATGCCAATCAATAAGTTTTTTTAATAGGCGCAAAAATCCCCTATGAAATTAGAGCGATCGTACAGTTTTGACTGACAAAGTGCTATGTGACCAAAAAATCATAACCCTCCTTTTTGCTTCGCCGTAGTCGGGTAAAAATAGAGTCATTCCACGTAAGAGTAACGCGAGCCACAATTTCATTGTGTGTTCTTTTCATTAAAAATAAAAATTTAAGTGTCAATATATCTAAGGATGATAAGTACCTAAGTAACACTTCTTTGGAGATTAATTAACTTAAACTTGCGTAAGTCTAAACGGTATTGGGCCATAGAGGTAACTTGCGTTACTTCTATGGCCCAATACCGTTTTGATCTTTGGGGTACCATAACTCAAAATTTGAATACCTACTGTACTGAGTGACCTAAAAAGAAAACCCAAATGTTTTCTTTTCTTATTCACTAGTCAAATTGTATTCAAGACGAGTGAACGGTGAAATAGGCGTGTGCACTAAATTTTGGTTCTGATGTAAATCGAGTCTACTATTTGTGAGGAACAAATATATACCTATAACTACTACACTTGGATTACTATAACAGCTACTAATTGCAATCAAAAGTAGCCGACCGCACCGAGCGTTGAAAAGGCCCCATAAAAAAACCGGCCAAGTGCGAGTCGGACTCGCGCACCGAGGGTTCCGTACAAACTCATAAGTAGATACCTACGCGAATAGTTCAAGAAAAACTGTTCTGAGTTCAGAGAAGTCTATACTCTATTCCCCATAAAGGCACTTGTGTCTTGCGTCGCAAAAAGATACTGCTAGCAGCCACAGACTTCTAAATCTAGGTTAAACTGAGATCAAGGATTACGCGTTCAATACTAACTTTACAATAAAAATGCACAACTACCAACTTAATAGACAAATAAATTCCTGCAGTTTTAAGAAAAACAAAACTTTCCGAACTAAATTCTTTGATGCCGACATAAAAAAAAACTATACATTTTCATACATTTCAAATTATTTAATCTTACGGTTAACACCATACCATATTACATAAACATTTCTTTACAAAACTAGGCATTATACGATTATTAAATAAGGAATTTAAAACACACGTATTAGATTATATGTCAATTGTTTCTCATTTAAAACACTGACGTACTTACCTAATAATATGGTTTAAATTAGAATGTATTTTCATTGGATAAAAAAATAGGAAAGCTTTAGATCCACATTCAGGGTCCGTTGCCGGTTGTCTAATGGGAGTATAATAATAATAAATTCATTTATTTCAAGTAACCACGGAATCAATAATTTTGTTAGTAATAAATTAACCTTAAAAAGAAAGATGTTAGTAGTAGTTCTTACATTATACATTCCTGTCTCGACAAGTGCATTTCACAGCATTGTCTCATGTAGGGGCAGTCAAGTCTGTCCGCTATCGAGCGCAGGATGGGGCTGGGGCTGGCACGCACCCGGCGCACCAGGGATGAGCATCGCTTGCGCATTGTTGCATAAAAGCAGTCCATGCGCGCTTCAGCAAACATCCCTGATGCGCTGCAGAAGCGAGACAGCCCCAACAGCACCCGGAACGCGTTATTGTACTGGACCCGGAGGGCTCCACAGGCCCGTTGCGTTGCGTGAAATTCTTCCACAAGCTGCACAACCGCTCGCTGAAACTCCCATTAGTTTGATTTACACACTGTACAGGTCGCGTCACGTAAAAATAACGCTGAAAGAAAGTAGAGGGGGTGTGTTTGCGCATTGTCTCGCACGAAAGTACTATGTTTATTGTTTTACTTTTAAACTAGCCTTTTGCTCGCGGCGCGGTTCGATTAACCTGCCCTCCCCGCGTCGCACCTAATACCACCAAATAGATCGATAAATGGCCTAATGCGCAGCTTGACCACCAGCGTTCTTTTTACGTGACGCGACCTGTACTAAGGACAGGTTGATCCGATTCGTTGACTCGATTTTGGCCTCCCGCGCGGTGGGCGAAGCCGATCCTGTCACCGGCAACCAAAACGTCACAGTTTCACAAAATAATTATCGTGACAGCAAAAGCCGTTGATGTCGGCCGAACGCCGCTAGCGAAAACTATGCGAGAGCGTATTGTACTGTGCGAAGTTTTCGTGCTGTGGCTGTGGCGGTGGCAATTCCCACGCTCGCGTCAAAACAATAGGCTTAGACACGAGCGTGGGAATTCTTGTTTTTTGTATGGAAACGCGCGATACTGAAATATCTGTTTATATTCTCTAATCTACAACGGCTTAACATTCATGCGTATTACCCCTGAGAAAACTTCGTTTTACCCCTGGAGGGGTAATTACCCTCAGGTTCAGAACCACTGTGGACCTTAAGGTGAATTACTGTGATTTTGCATACATAATTCCAAAACTTTATTAATGCTAATTCCTTGATACAAGTGAGATCGTAGAAAAGACAATTAATCTTAATTGTCTTTTCTACGATCTCGATTATCCATAAAATCGTTTTTTTTTTTCAAAAATCTCCAATACCGAACAGATACCGAAACCGGAATTCCGGTATTGCATGCCCTACTCGTGACATAGCAACGCAACTTTGTAATATGACAGAATCGTTGCGTTTAGGGTTATTCTTCAGAAATATGTCTGCGACTTATTCCTCTGTCTCCATACATTTAGTATGAAAAAGGACCATAGAAATAAGGTGACCGCAGACATATTTCTGAAGAATAACCCTTTAGCGTGTCGAGTTGATTTTCTAAGAATAATTACTTCAACTCTCCTTCTATGTGGTTAGGGCGATTATCTGCGTCATGACTATAATATACGTTGCTCTTTTCTAGGATTTCACTGATTTTAGACGTAGAATGAAAGCTATTTATCCAATCCGAGCTGATATTATAAATGCGAAAGTAACGCTGTCTGTTTGTTACCTTTCCACGCTATAAGCTATAACCGATGGACCGATTGTGACAAAATTTCGTCGGGTGATAGCCAAAACTCATTATCGCAATAATAAATTTTGTTAGTGATGTAAATCGATTCTACTATTTGTGAGGAACAAATATATACCTATAACTACTTGGATTACTATAACAGCTACCAATTGCAATCAAAAGTAACCGACCGCACCGAGCGTTGAAAACGCCCCATACAAAACGGACGCCAACGGTGACGTCATCGTTGGGTCCTCGCTGTACTAAGTCTGTACGAAAAAAAGTTGAATTCTTTCGATTTTTTTTTCGAATAACTTCAAATATAGCGAAGATATAAGCCATCAAAAAAATATCTCTGTCTCTTTCTGGCATGCGGTTTGCATGGCGGCCGTGGACGTCATAGTCCATATGGGATCTCTCCGTCTACTCGCTGTCTAATTAGTGCTTTAAAATGTTTATATCTTCCGTATTTCTCGGTCGTATTTAATTTTATTTTCACTTTACGTCATCTTTTTTTAAGGTATTTTTATATTTTGTTAAGAAATAAGATAAACAAAATTCATGCGTATTGTCTTTTAATAGTATTTTAAGCAACAGTTGTATAAGTAGGCTCAAAAAATGCGAGTATCGCAAGTAGAGGCGCCATGAGCATTTTTTGACTTAATTATACAACGTTGCATACAAAAAAAATTCTACGACTAGGTTTTAAAATATAAAATAAAACATTAAACATAGCACGCAAACAAGGCAAATATGAAATATGACGGAGAGTATGTGTCTATGGTAAACTTTTTTTTTATTTGACGTATACTCGCTAGTGACACGCAGTGAATATATTAAAAATACTTTTTTTATGTTGGCATCAATGAATTTAGTTCGGAAAGTTTTGTTTTTCTTAAAAACCGTAGGAATTTAATTGTTTGTTAAGTTGGTAGTAGTGCATTTTTATCGTAAAGTTAGAATTGAGCGCTTATTCCTTAACCTAAGTTTAACCTAGATTTAGAAGTCTGTGGCTGTTAGCAGTATCCTAATGTGATTATAATGACACTAGTGCTGTATGGGGAATAGAGTATAGACTTCTCTGAACTCATATTATGTATGTTCTTATATTAGTGTTCGTGACCAAGTAAAAGACAAATTAAAGTACAGGAGTAAAAAAAATATTGATTTTATCGACTGAATCAGGCGGAAATCCATGTTAAATAAAAAGAAAAATATTGCTTTGCTAATCCGCGATAATAACGTGTTAGATAATTAGTGCTGGCCCGTTATAATTACTTGCGTGTTTTTTGATGCACTTACATGCAAATAAATATAACAAACCTCCACCGAAAATACAAATCTCGGCACGTGTTTCGCGTCTCTACGAGGCATCCTCAGGAGCTGCTGGAGATGTTGACCGTCCGGCGACCGCTGACGAAATGAGCAAAAGGAGCATTCCATGAAAACATCAACTTTTTGTCCCTTACGAAACGCTATGGCAGCTACCCTAATAAAACGTTTTAGTTGCTAAGAAACACTACCAATCTTAAAGCCGAGTTATGATATTACAGTGCTTATAATTAGCTTCCTGAATTTATTTCTCGGAAGTATTAAAACGGTGGTGTCCCTTACGAAATATTTTCACGGAATGCTCCAAAAGCCGTTTCGTCAGAGGTTTGGTAGTGGTGGATATTTTATTACGTCGACGTCGCGAAGGGACTGGCTCTTCTATTTTTTTTTTGGGGCTGATAAACTCGCAACCCTTATGGGCATAGCGATTATCGGACCGGGTGGTCGGCCGTGGTGTTCCCTGGGGTCGAACCAGGTCGCTAGCCGGACCACCCTGAGGGGTCGGACTGGGTGGGTGCCGGGGGCGCCTGGGGTCGAACCAGGTTACCTTGTCCCGGTCCACCTCGATAGGGTCAGACTACGTGGGGGCCTGAACTCCTGTACGTCTAGCATAACTGGCCGCGACTTCGTATCTCGCGCGACAGTGCATCACCTGGCACTGTCACACGATATTGAGTGGAAAGAGATAGGCAGCATTTGTCGCGCGACAAATAGTCGCGTGTCACAGTTGTGCTAGAGGTACTGGAGTCGAACCAGGTCGTTTGGCCAGGGCCACCTTGACTTTTCGCTGATTGCTCAGAGTGAGCAGCGGACCAGCGGGAAGGATGAAGCGGATCATCCTGTCCTTATGTGAACGTGTGTATCGAACTAAACTGTCTCTTATGAAAATGTATATGTTTATATATTATGATTTGTTATCTATTTTGTCCGTAGGTCTCGAATCTCAAGGATGTACTTACTCGTGGTATTCGCGCTGCTGGCGTGCGCGCGCGCCGCCAACGTCAACAAGCACATGCGCCTACTGGAGCTGGACAACCACATACAACCTAATTGTGAGTGTACTGTATAAAACTTTAACATTATTTCAAAATAATATCTAATCTAAATAAATCTATCTATCTATCTATCGTAAATTCCAACACCATTTTGTGGAAGAACAGTTTAAAAAAAATAGTCGTAACTTAAAACGTGTTTGTGAATATGTATCGTAAAGTGCTGAGGTGGGGCCTTTTGGTGACAGCGAGGTTTTAATTTTTTTTTGGTGTTTTCTTGTTTTTTACTTTTTTCTCCCACGTTTTGCAACTTTTTGCTGTCACAAATAAATGCATTTTCTTTCTTTTTTCTTCTAAAGTATACTATCGAATACCATCTTTACAAAAGCTGTGGTAATATGTCAATAATAGCCACATTTAACGAGATTTTGTATAAAATAAGGCCAATAATTGAGTAAATAAACAAAAACTGGGTCGGAAAAATCTAAGTAGGAACAGTTAACGAAAACCACGCCGAGCCCAACTGTTACGTAAACCGAATTCATAACATTTACGATAGCTTACTGGACGACTATATTAATTACATACGATTCAAACAAAATGATATAAACATTGCTGTACAGTCGCCATCAGATATATCTGAGCTGTCAGTGGACTCATAAATATCTGAACACGGCTCTAATGCTATGAAAATAGAGCCGTGTTCAGTTCAGATATGAGTACACTGACAGCTCAGATATATCTGATGGCGACTGTACAATGTCATTAAACCTAATATTGTAAGTGGCAGAAGGTCCGAAATTGGTTACATCAAGAAAAAGCGACTACACAAACAGATTTAAAAAGTCATAAGTACAACTTATTAACGGTTCATGAACTAAAACTTTAGGTTATACAACATTTTGCTTCATGAACTAAAGTTTAGATGTCACCACCTTTGTTGATTATTCGGCTGTGCTTTCAAAAACTAAAGTTTAGGCTGTAAAAAGTGTGTTTATGATTTTTACCTTTAGCTTGAGCATTCCATGAAAATATTTCGTAAGAGACATTACCGTTTTAATACTTCCGAAAAATAAATTCAGGAAGCTAATTATCAACATTGCAATATTGTAATAGTTAGGTTGCAACTGGGGACTATGGGGGTTCGAAGTAATAGTCTTTCATGATGATACTTGTTGTATTGAGTATAAGACAAGACTAAGACGAAGACCAAAGACAAAGACGTGTCTTAAAGCTAGTTAAATCTATTTATAATATATTAATGCTTACTTGCTATAACCCAAATCCGTGCGTCACATGTCGTAAACAGTAACGAAGAGTTACTGTTAATTCATCATATTACAATATCATAACTCGGCTTTAAGATTGGTAATGTTTCTTAGCAGCTGATACGTTTTATTAGGGTAGCTGCCATAGCGTTTCGTAAGGGACAAAAAGTTGATGTTTTCATGGAATGCTCTGGAGCATTCCATGAAAACATCAACTGAACTCATCATCTACTGAAGCAATAGGTAGGTGTAATCAGCCTGCTAAACATTTACTGTCCTGTCCACGACTGCATTTTATTAAGCAATTGGACTAAGCTTCCTTGTAGCAACGATTTTGGTTCATGAACTGTTAAAAAGTTATATTTATGTTTTTTAAGAACTATTTAGTTCATGAACTTTTTAAGAAATATGCTAATGATTCTTTATGAACTAAATTTTAGTCCATAAACTATTCAAAATCGCGGTAATGATGACATTTAGCTACTAAAGTAATGGATATCAATTCAATCCTATCCGCGACTGCATTTTATGAAGCAGTCGGACTGAGCTTCCTTTGCAAAGATGTTGGTTCATGAACTGTTAATGTTATACTTATAATAATTATTTTCAGAACCTATTTGTAGACTCATTAAGAAATGTGCTAATGATTTTTATGAACTAAATTTTAGTCGATAAAGGATTAAAAACGTGCTAATGATTTAGCTACTAAACCTAATGGGTAATGAGGTTAGGTTAAGGCTCAGAACCGGTATTTTGCAAAAACCCCGTAATAGCCCAATATTTTGAACTATTTTGTGATTTTTATGTAGTTCTAAAAAATGTTTTTAAGTAATGACTTCGTATTATTAGATTGTCAGATTGAAAATGAAATAATAAACCAAAGAACGAAAACATTCCGGTATTTTTGTATGAAGAAGATACCGGTATCCGACTCCTGTGAGGTATCATTACCCTTAGCAATAAAACAACTTAAACGGATTAAATCCCGTACATAAGCGTTTAAGTTGTTTTATTAGAGTGATAATCGCGGAAACCGAAGACAATATTTTATACGTATGTATATGCCTATACATACTTCACATAGACTATTATTTTGTACATATTCGTTGTGAATCCGAATACCGCACCAGAACATCTCTGTTTACCCTAATGGTTGACTGGTAGAGTATGCCTCATGGCATTAAGTCCGCCATTTGTACTCTCTTGTTATGCGCAATAAAGTTTAAATAAATAAAATATTATCATTACCCTGCTAAACATTTACTGTCCTGTCCACGACTGCGTTTTATTATGCAGTAGCACCCGGCTTCCTCGTGGCAACGACTTTGCAAGTCAATTGCAAGGCGTTCAACACGTGTTAAATTCATGGAGCGATTTTATTGGTTTGACTTTACTACTATTTACGGTATCAGGCTATTTTCAGCAGATCAAATCAGCTTGGTTGAATTAAGTAACGCTAAAATAGTATGCGGTAGGGCAATACCCGGTCAAATTGGTCAATTGCATCTCAGTTTCGTTACGCCCAGCCCAAAATAAATATACGGGAATTACTGATAAATGTGGAAATGACACTTCCGCACGTGTATCAAACGACATTTCTTAATACATTTGCGAAAAAATGTCGTGGAAACAAAAACATGGCACTGGTTGTCACCATTCAGCCTAATCAAAACAAATTATTTTGAAAAGAAACATACGGAATTTAATTAAATTTAAACATGAAAAAGCAAGAAATACATTTATTATTACTTTGTACCTACTTTCTTATTTGCAAATAAATGTGTTATTTAGTGTTCAAAATTTTTCTGGAAAGTAAAAAGCACTAGTGCGCAAAATACAACTTTGCACACGATTTACAGCTACGAAAAGTACCACTTTTTGAGCAAGTAAATAAATATTAGGTGACAATCTTACACAAATCGAACTAGCCCCATAGTAAGCTCAATACGGCTTGTGTTATGGATACTAGACGACGATATATTTAATAGATACATACATACAAATACTTTAATACATAGAAAACATCCATGACTCAGGAACAAATATTCGTGCTCATCACACAAATAAATGCCCTTACCGGGATTCGAACCCAGGACCTCTTGCTTCATAGGCAGGGTCACTACCAACTAAGCTAAAACGGTCGTCAAAGCGGCAAGTGTATTAAAAAAAATCCCTATTGTTTCAGTAATCTCCCCCCGCGGCCCGCGCCGGTTCCTGGCGATGACACGGACACCTCCGCAGCTCCTCGCTCACCAGCGAGGCACCACTGTGACGTTAACATGCGAGGCGTTCGCGGCGCCTGCGCCCTCGATCCGCTGGTTCAAGAACAACCAGCCCGTCTACGAGGTGAGTTTCCACTTGATATACAAATGTTTTTTATGCGACACCTGGCCATAAAGAGGCTTTTACCGCGCGCTACGCGTACGGAAAAAGCCGCTTTCTGGCCAAGTGTAGATATAAAATGATGTACACACCACGGGAGGTAATAAAGAAAGCCCTCGATCGCATATTTACGTCTCTCGCTTGCAGCTCGGGCCGCAAACATCTGCGATCTCGGCCTTTCTTTGTATTACAAATACAAATTGTTTATTTTCAAAAATAACATTTCAAAATTTTACATTATGCTGACCCCCACACTAGGTAAATACAATTTACAGTTACATTTAGCAATTAGCTAACGACAACATTGTAGGTTACAGGTTAGACTCTGTGCGGAAAGAGAATAGGCGTGGCGAAAAACGGAACTAACCTAACCAGTATGGCAAATACGGCAAATACGGTAGAAAAGCATTACAGTGCCCCCAAATCTAAATCCTATTCTCTTACCGCACAGACTCTGATTACATTTAAATATTACATTTAAAGTATAATAGATCCCCTCCTACTCGTATTTCCAGTACGATCAAGAGTCCAACGAGATTTTTGACACGAACCCGACGTCGCTGGCGCGCCTCACGTCCACGCTGCTGGTGTCGCACACGGGGGCGCGCGACGACTACACGTGCGTCGCGTCCGCCGCCGCGCACACGCAGCGCGTCACCACGCAAGTCTATAGCACAGGTTAGTCAGATAAAGGGCTATTCTTCAGAAATATGTCTGCGACTCATTCATCTGTCTCCATACATTTAGTATGAATAACCACATTTTTACTAAAAAAAACCCGACCGCGGTGCACTTTGAAACGGCATAAAATCCGCCATTTTGTTTATTTTAACGAACTTCATACCCAGTGACACTCGCACCATCAAGACGAATCTAATGATGTATCATTTATCAAAATCGGATGTGCCGTTGAGTAGTTACGAGCGGACACAGGAACGGACATACATACATACATACAGGTCAAACACATAACCCTCCTTTGGGCTTCGCCGCAGTCGGGTAAAAAGGGCCAGATGAATGAGGTGACCGCAGACGTTTCGTCGAATGTTTCATTTCAACGAATTTTCATTTCGTCGACAACTTTTTTCTATGAAACCGTTAACTTTCAGGATTTTTGAAAGATTCATCCTGTTTACATTAGGTTAGGTTAGGTTTGTCTTATATTCATTTCAAGAAAAAGAAGTGGTTTTAGAGAAAATTTACTTTCGATGAAATAATATGTCGGAAAAACGTTTGCCGGCGATTCAAGGGTAAACCGAAAAAAAGTACCTAAGTGATTTTTTTTTTGAGCGCTGACGTCTGGGACGAAGCCAAATACATATGCCTACTGTGTTAAAACTATATAATTATATTTAGTCGGTAACTAAGATTATGGAAAAATATGGTACACGTATTTTTTGGTTTATCAAAGTATTAAAAATCGACAGATCATCAAACTTCTGGAGTAGGGGCTTGTGACGTCACTCCTAGGTGAAATTTGTACCTACGTCACTCGAAACTTCTAAGCACTCTATCCTCGTCATTTTTTGTTTGTCAAACAAAAGAAAAAATACGTGTACAATATGTTTTAATAATTTAACTGACGGTTTTTTTAGTCGTCTAGCCCAGTGTTTTTCAACCTGTGGGTCGCGACCCCCTGGGGGGTCGCGAGGTTTCTTTAGGGGGGTCGCAAGAGGTCGAGAGGACTACTTCAGTAAAAAATCGATAAAGTTTAAAAAGATAGATTTCATGTATGTCACACATGAGATCAAAAAGCGAAGGGGAGGGTGGTCTCGAAATATTATGAAAAAGGTTGAAAACCACTGGTCTAGCCCATTGTACCTACTGCTGCTCGTCTGCTCGGCCCGTGAACCTAAGCAGTGGATTAGTGTGAGAGAGTAGCATAGACTTATTATAGTCTGGCTACTCGGATTTGAGCCCACTGGGACCAAGGACCTTAAAATAAATTCAAGACTTTGTTTCGCCATGTTTGCGAATTTGGATTGTATTTTACTAAATTTCACGCCCCTCTTGTTGGCGCCCAAAAATCATATTTCTTAAGAATAAACTAAAAATAAATTCACTGAAAGACTTTTTCTACTCACCAACAGATGGCAGCACCGACTTAATACCGGACCGAGCGCGGCTTATACCACTAGCGCCGCAGATCCTCGTCACCTACAAGGTGTTCATGGACCTCATCGGCAATAACGTGGTGCTCCCGTGCCACGCCAGAGGCCACCCGCGGCCAATGGTCACGTGGAAAAATAATAGGGGCGCCACGGTGAAGAAGGACCCTAGGATGAAGGTTAGTTACGCTACTCGCCAGAAGATGGCGTTAACATTAATGTCGTCAATTTAGTTTGTCAAGCTTGATTATCAAAATGAAATTGATTTTTTTTAGCTGTGTTTATAAAATTATTATATTATATGCGGTATAAGGTAAACATTTATTCCATAGCCATGCTACGGTTGCTTCTTTAACAAAAACAAACCTCTTTTATTTAAACTTTACTTTGTTTTGAAACCCTTGCGGGTAACGGCCTTCTTCAAATGGCCCACTGCTACGTCTTAATGGAAACCGCGGAAACCGAAGACAATAAATTATTTTGAAATTGCTATCTATAATGAATCTGATTTTTAAGGTTCTGTACCCAAAGGGTGCCAACGGAACCCTATTACTAAGCCTCCGCTATCCTTTTACCTGTCCGTCTGTCACAGAGCTGTATCTTCTGAACCGCAACAGGTAGATTCTTGAAATTTTCACAGAATATGTATTTCTATTGCCCCTACAAATAATAGAAACAAATTCAATTTATAATGAAAAGGGTCTCGAATCTCCATACAAAAAATGTGTTTTTGGTGTACCGCAACAGGTAGATTCTTGAAATTTTCACAGAATATGTATTTCTATTGCCCCTACAAATAATAGAAACAAATTCAATTTATAATGAAAAGGGTCTCGAATCTCCATACAAAAAATGTGTTTTTGGTGTATTTTGCTTGACGGTGGCATGGAACCCTTCGCGTGCGCACCCGACTCGCACTTGATCGGTTCTATTGTATCCTGAGAAGTAACCTTTTCGATGTTCCAATTATAAGGTTCAGTTTAAAAATCTATGTAAAAAACAATCATATCGAATAAATATTCATTTCATTCTGATATTCCTGATAGCAATAACCTAATGTCAGAATCTTATTTACAGATTAAATTTAGTTTACTTCTCAATACAATACAATTTATTGCGCACCAAAAGAAAACTTTCAATGCAAACTGACGACCGCTTTAGCTAAGTTGGTAGTGACACTGCCTACGAAGCAGGAGGTCCTGGGTTCGAATCCCGGTAAGGGCATTTATTTGTGTGATGAGCACGAATATTTGTTCCTGAGTTATGGATGTTTTCTGTGTATTTAAGTATTTGTATCTATTAAACATATCGTCGTCTAGTATCCATAACACAAGCCTTATTGAGCTTACTATGGGGCTAGTTCGATTTGTGTAAGATTGTCCCCTAATATCTATTTATTTAAAAAAAAAAACTTATATAAAAACAGCGGTAAACAATAGGCGCTCTTATCGCTAAAGAGCGATCTCTTCCAGACAACCTTTGGGTAGCACAGTCGATAGTAACATTTCTGTATTCAATTTTCTATTGCAGGTGCTTCGTTCAGGCGAGCTAGTGATCGCGCCTCTCCTGTGGAGCGACATGGGCGAGTTCACTTGCCACGTCTCCAATGCGTTCGGCAGCCAGCTGGCCACGACGTTCGTCTACCCTGCCAGCGTCAGTAAATCTAATGGTATTTACTTCTGTTATAATAGTATATATATATATATATATATAGTCTCCTTTAACCGTACGCGTAGCGTGCGGAAAAAGTCACTTTATGGCTAGGTGTGGCATAATAGTACATTACACAACTAGGGTGGTAATACAAAGAAAGGCCGAGATCGCAGATGTTTGCGGCCCGAGCTGTAAGCGAGGGTCGTAAATATGCGATCGAGGGCTTTCTTTATTACCTCCCGTGTTGTGTGTGTACATCATTTTATGTCTACACTTGGCCAGAAAGCGGCTTTTTCCGTACGCGTAGCGTGCGGAAAAAGACACTTTATGGCTAGGTGTGGCATAAAACTTATATAATCTACTTCAATTGGGATCAAGCACTATTTACAAAATGTCAAAACGCCGTACCTACTTGACGATTGGAGTCATGTTGCGCTGAACTATTTATGTATGAATTTTATTGAAAAAATCTAGGTGGGTAAAAAGGTGGGGGGTATGTACAGTAGACAACTCCTAAGAGAACTACTTAAGCGAAAAAGAGAAAACACCTTAAACTGGAAAAGTTTTACAAAGAAATGTTTAAAAACAACCGAATCAGAAAGTCTTCTCGCCGAATTATTTACGCTGGTTCTTCTCGGTGCATTGTTTTACATTGGAACCGTTGGTAAATCTTGACATTAATAGGTACATTTCGATATGCCTAAATTGAAGACTAAATAACTTTGACTGCATAAGTTTTACTTATATTTTTTCTTTTTTTTCAGGTAGGGTGAATAAACCGAAGCAGTAGACCAACAAACAATCGAAGCCTCGTATACTTAACCTGGATGTTCCTGTATAGTTAAGTTATGTATTTAGTTGGCACGCGGGCGAGTTACTATACCGATGTAAACACGCCACCAAAACATTAAAACAGACACAAACATTGTACGTCTACAATCAAAAGAAATCTATTTTAAAATATCCACCGAAGAAGCAATAAACGCGGGAAACCAAAAAAAAACTTTTCTTTCATAAATTCAAACATACCTATTTTTCCTATAATTAAAAACATTTTACTCAGTTCTCCGTAATAAAACTGAATTATAATATTTAATTTTTACTCTATACTTGCGGCTGGACCGTAAAATCTTCTTTTCAAAGCTCGCGTGTATATTTATCGAGTCTGCCTATTTTTTTATTTGTTGTGTTTAAAATGTATTTTTGTTAATGATGCCATTAAAATACATATCTGGACGTTTATAGTTATCGTATTATTGCCATCAAAAAATTGAAAGGACTTAAAAATATTATTCGTCATATTTTTAGTCTGATTACACTAGTGACATCTTGTGTCGAGTAGTAAACAACCGAAGCTTCAGTTTCTCGCTACTCGTCGCTAGAGGTCAAATACAAATAACAATTGAATTAAATAAACTCAGATCTGTAGGTAAACGGTGTCATTAACTAAATATTTATAAATAATTCTTAACGAATGAACCATTATTACATAATGTGTTACTGTATTATTTAATTATTGTGATTATACCTAACTAATATTGTAAATCTGTGATGCAAATAGATGGATATGAATAAAATAACGAACAACTTATTATTGAGTTTCATTTGCAAGTCCCAATTTAATTTACGTACAGTCAGACTCGAGATTACTTTGTCAGGTTGATACTTTTAAATTTGGGCACAATTAAGTTTTCTATCAAAAAAAATAGATAACGGTAGCAAGGACCATTAAAACAAGAGGACTGTCACTCTCCATACTTTGGATTGTAACCCGACCGCTAGGGGATTTCCGGGCAAAAACTAGATGGCGCTGAAAAACTAAACATTTAACGATGTTATAATTGAACAAAGAAACATAGTATAGTAACAATTAGTTCGTGAACAGCTAATAATAAATAAATTCTAACATTTAAATACTGTGTCATGTTTGCAAAGTTGAATAATTGTAAATAATATAATTCTTTTACCAAGCTTATACATAGATGACATTGTAAATTCGGGGAACAGCTTTTTGTATGGAGAATGACAGTCCTCTTGTTTTAATGGTCTTTGACGGTAGCATCGGAGGTATCGCCATCAAATTACTATGTGCAAAGCTTTACCTGGAGCAGATTTAAATACAGATCATAATCTTTTACTGAGTTCACATAATTTCACAACAAAGAAAGTCAGGAGAAAACCAAAGCCAAAAAATATTGATCTCACTAAACTTAAGGACATAAAGAGCAATATTAGAGTGCAATATAGTAATAATATAGGTGATAAGTTTGTAGAGTTTAAGAATAATTTAAAGGAGGACATAAATGAGATTAGCATAGAAGAGAGATGGGTAAATGTCAGGAATATATTAAAAAAAGGAGCTGAAGAAACTTTACAAAAAGAGAAACTTGTACCAAAGAAAAAGTGGCTGAACAGAGAAATTATTGACTTAATGATAGAAAGAAGAAATTACAGAAACAAATCTGATGACAACAGTATAAAAGCATACAAAAAACTGACCAATCAGATAACAATAAAATGTAGAGAAGAAAAAGAAAAGGATATAGTTGAAACATGCAATATGATAGAAAAATTTATGAGTAGAGGACAGACGGATAAAGCCTACAGTATTATAAGAGAAATTAACAAACAGTATAAAAGTAAAAGTACCACAATTTTAAACGAACAAGGGCAAATACTTTTAAATAATGTAGATATAGTCGATAGATGGATACGGTATTTAGAAAGCTTATATGAGGGAGAAGAGCTGACAAATACTGATATAGAAAAAGAAGAACAAGTAGAAGAAGATGAGCTAGGACCAGACATACTTCGAGAAGAGTTTGACAAGGCAGTAAAATCTATACAAAATGGTAAAGCAGCGGGCATAGATAATGTTTATATTGAAATGATTAAATTTGCTGTATGTGACCCACTCCTGGATGAAATTTTCTTGCTCATTAAACAAATTTATTCAACTGGACAAATTCCGAAAGATTTTAAAGTAAGCAAAATAGTAACCTTACCGAAAAAACCTAACACACTTATGTGCGAAGAGCATAGAACACTTAGTCTAATCTCACAAGCCAGTAAAATCCTTTTAAAAATACTCCAAAATCGGATCAGGTCTATATCAGAAAATTACTTGGGACCCGACCAATATGGGTTCAGGGAGAACAGAGGTACTCGAGAAGCAATACTCGCTCTAAGATTAATCATAGACAGACGCCTGGATCTGGGACTCGAAACTCATATTGCATTCATAGACCTAGAAAAGGCATTCGATAAAGTTAACTGGAGGCAAATGCTAAAAATTCTGAAAGAAGCAGGTTTAGACTACAGGGATAGAAGATTGATTTACCAACTTTACAAAGAACAGGAAGCACGGGTAGAAATGGGAGAGGAGAATGGAAGTGCAAGAATTAGACAAGGTGTCAGACAGGGGTGTCCACTTTCACCACTGATATTCAATATTTACATAGAATGCGCAATAAGAAAAGTACTTGAATTTGAAAAGGGGGGGATCAAAATTAATGGAGAAAAAATACATTTCATTCGTTTCGCAGATGACATTGCTGCTTTTGCAGAAACTTCATCGCAATTAGAGGAACTAATGGCAAATATGGATACAACGTTTCAGGAATTTAGCTTAAAGATAAATATTAACAAGACTAAAACGTTGACAGCATCAAAACATCGTTCTACCCATCCTCCAATAGTACTCAATAACCAGCTTATTCAAAAAGTAGATCGTTTTAAATATTTAGGCAGCTTAATTACTAGCGACTCCAGGTGTACACCAGATATTGTCGCAAGAATTGCTATGGCGAAACAAGCTTTTAATAAGAAAACACAACTGTTAAAATCCAGTATGGCATGCAAGAGCAAGAAACAGCTTATAAAAGTGTACATTTGGAGCATTGCGCTTTATGGAAGTGAAACGTGGACAATGACGCAAAGAGATAGAGAAAGATTGGAAGCATTTGAAATGTGGTGCTGGAGGAGAATGGAAGGCATAAGCTGGACAGAGAAGAAAACCAATGAAGAAGTATTAATGATGGTGAAAGAGAAGAGGACAATCCTGAATGTTATTGCAAACAGACGAGGAAAAATGATAGGACATTTGATAAGACACGACAATTTCTTTAAAACCATACTGGAAGGAAAGATAGAGGGAAAAAGAGGTAGAGGAAGACCTAGACGCAGTTACATGGACCAAGTGAAGGAAAAAGTTAATGTTGTGTCTTATCAAAATGTCAAGAAGCTGGCGTACGTCAGACAAAATTGGAAACAACTCCACCGACAAGAGTGTAACTCTTAAATTAATGAAAAAAAAAAATGACGGTAGCAATGCACCATAGACAGGAATGTTAAGATGATGATGCTAGAAGCGAGTTAAGCGCGGATTTTAAAGCATAAGTAAATATCGACACCAAATATTGATTAATTACTAGCAACTTAGCCCGCGGCGATCCATCATGGCGGCATGAGTGATTACTTTAAGGTGAGAGGTTCACACAAGACGATTAACTTTTTTTTAGTCGAACGAACATAGAGAATCTCGTGTTAACTTCAGTTGGGGCAGTGTCTCCGCGATGCGATTGGCCTTTGCAGGCCGCATGCTGCCGCCTTAACGAGCACCTGCGGGTGATGGGTCGGGAGCACCACCACCTGCGCCAAGAGGCCCTGAGCTGAAAGGCCCCCAGTGTTCCGGGGCGCCTGAAGCGGAGAACAACTTATAGTCGGGCCCGAAAGGGCAACGCTGACGGGGAACTGGTGGAGAGCAACAGCGTTCCCGGAACCCCGTCCAATAGCGAGCGGCGGAACACCCCAGGAATATTAGTCCGTGGAAGTCGGACATACCCTCCCAGCTTCTCCCGAGCTGGGTGGGATCCGTTACGGATTTCTCCTGGGAAAACAAAAAAAAAAAAAAAAAAGTGGCTCCGCGATTTCGCTGCGCGGCTACTACCACCAAATTTAGACCAGAAAAAGCACGCATTATGCGATAGACAGAGGCGGTCGGATCCAATGTGGTCCATCTGGTGGTCGGACGCCAAAGGCCACCCCTCGTGGCTTGCGCCAGCCGCCTCTCGCGGCCTGCCCCGGGCCGTGGCCCACTTGACTCTAGGGTAAATACGCCCCTGCTGACGACGACTCTCGAAAGTCTAAGGCAGCGGTCGGCAGCAGACGGCCCGTAAGCCTTCTCAAGCCTATTTGGCCCGCAAGGCTATTTTTGATATGTACTTGGTCGTTATATTCTAATTGTTTTTTTTCAAACCTGATTTCAACTACAAGTGTACTGACTCTTGGGTAGGTACCTATCTAACAAGGTGGGGGCTGAGGCGGCCCCTGGGATCGAACCATCGGTCGCTAGCACCAGACTACCAGGAAGTTTCGCTGAGTGCTCAAAGTGAGCAACGGGCCAGTGAGAGTGTAGAATAAGTTGAAAAACCAAACAAACCGAACTCAATAGATTCTTTTTTATTTATATCACTGCGGACACATAATATTTTACACAGAATATTAAAACTAAAACATTATAAGTTATAACAGTAAACATAAATTCCTGAAGGGACAAGCCGATAGTCAAAGCCTGCCTTTTCTAGGGACACCTTTTCCAGCCAGTGATAAACCCCAACGCGCAGCGGCTAGCTGCAAGAAGTTTTTATCGCGACTACTCTGTGCCTACCATGAGTTGACTTTTCGATCGGCGCTAGCGAGTATCGAGCGCTCGATGACAGTCTCTCTTTCAAACTATTGGTGCGTGCGAGAGAGGTGCACTGACTCTCGATACGAGAAACTCGCTAGCGCCGATCGTACACTCAACTCATGGTAGGCACACTGAGCGGCGGCGCCGAATTGCGTTTCGAGACGCATCGAATCGCCGTTGCTACAAGAGAATTGTTATGTTATACTCTGTACTTTTAGGTATTTAAAAAAAGGTAAACAAAAAACCACGTGACTCGGGTCGTTCAGCCAGTGCTATTGTGCCACCGATAAGGGTACAACACCCCTTCGGCCGCGTACGTAACCGACTTTTGTAACCAGCTACGAAATGAGAAAATTTTTACACGGAAAGTTACACGGTTAAACTGTTACTTTGATTGGCTGAACGATCCGAGATACGTGGTTTTTTGTTTGAATTGGTAAATAGCTCGATTGTAACACCGACATTGTGGTGGTACCTTTTTCCTGATAAAGTCACTGTAGAACATCCGCCTTGTACCGGACACTGTATTAGTACCCTGGTAC
The DNA here is from genome assembly GCA_947034925.1 of Eudemis profundana. NCBI lineage: Eukaryota > Metazoa > Arthropoda > Insecta > Lepidoptera > Tortricidae > Eudemis > Eudemis profundana. The sequence goes on along the minus strand of OX344816.1, from coordinate 15,365,093 downwards.
GGGAACTCTTAAAAACTTACATCTAGAAAGCCTAAAACTAAAATTCATTAGAAATCAATATGCAACACTTACAGACTCGCTGGCTTCCTCTTATTATCAACACAATCAGAGCCTGGGGTCCATAGTCCGTCAACAGTCACAGTTACCGTCAAAAGACCAGCTCCAAGATGGCCGGCTCCCAAGCTGCAGACGTGGCGTAGACTCAGGGAGGCGCGAGAATGGCCAGACCAGGCAGGACCCTAGGGTACGTATAATATCTAAATAACTGGCCAAGAGCATGTCGGACCATGCTCAGTGTAGGGTTCCATAGCCCGTAACTATAATATAAGGTAAAAAATACGATGTAAAAAAAGTACAACAACAAAAGAGCGTATCTTCATAGCAATTACGTCCTTTTGTTGAGAAGCGCAGTTTATCGGCAATAACTCAAAAACGGTACATTCGATCTTGTTGAAAATAATTTTCGTTGAAAGTATTAATTAAACGTTACCTTCGTGATTTTTTTCATATTTTTCGGGCGCACGGTTTAGAAAATAGAGGGGGGGGGGGGACACAATTTACACAACTTTCGAAGCGATTATTTCCAAATACATTCACTTAATCAAAAACATTACTTAGGAACCTTATAGTGTTTTTTAAAGAGCTGTCGAACTATGTACCACACGTTGATATTTGCTGAAAAAAATTTTTTTACTGTCTTTAACATGTATGGAGTGCCCCCCCTAAAAATATTTATTTTAATTATTTATATACCAAACTAAGTAGCGGCTCATAAAACACACCTATATTCCAAATTTCATCAATATCCATCATGTAGTTTCTGAGTAAAATGCCTGTGACATACGGACAGACAGACAGACAGACAGACAGACAGACAGACAGACAGACAGACGGACGGACATGACGAAACTATAAGGGTTCCGTTTTTGCCATTTTGGCTACGGAACCCTAAAAAACAGGGGCGCAGTTATAGAAGCTCGCACAGGGCGCAGAAAAGGCTATTTACGGCACTGCGAACACATGCACAAGCACATATAAAAAGGGGATTCTATCACTTAATTTTTTTATTTCAAATTTGAATTGAACAATGAGAACAAATCCCGTCCGCACCCGGCTCCAATCCGTTGCAAAAGGGTTATGTTATGAGACAGAATGTCAAATTGACAGCTAGCAGGTGCTGTCATATGAAAAGTTGTAGGCCGTTCGGAAACACGGCGGACTTAGCAGTCACAAAGCACGGCCCGCGTCAATTTCGGATGTTACTATGTGGCCCTTGGCAGCTAAAAGGTTGTCGCTGGTCTAAAGTAAGGGGTGTCTCTAAGAACTCATACATAGTCTTAGCCAATGAGGGTGTTTAGAAATCATAAACCCACCAGCTGGTAGCAGGGTGGCGAAAGGTCTTTTTGACAGGAGGCGTCAAGATCCACCAATCACATCACCTGATTTTCACATCTACTGCCAAATAGACCTTTCGCCACCCTGCTGCCAGCTGGTGGATTTCTGATTTCTAAATACCCTCATTGTATATTTAAACTGTGACGCTGTAGTGTCTCGCCGCGTGCGCACGCTCACGAGCCACAATCTCCGCGATTGCGAGAAATTGATCACTAGGGATGATGTTGATACGGACAGACATTACCAATATTAGGACATGTTTATACCTTCCATCGTTGGTGGATCGTATGACGACCTTTCGAATGTTAGTACAATAATAGTACATTACATACCGAGGCCAGCTAAGTAAGAAATGTCTGAGATCACATGTAATTAACAAACATGTGATCTGAGGCTTTCTCATTTACTGCAAAAAATAAATAAAAGCTTGTAAAAAGAAATTAGATTACTCGGGACGATACTATTGATGCAGACAGACATCCTAAATAAGTTCATGTAATCATGTCACAATTTCTTAGTATTTTGAAAAGAACAAATTCGAAACATAGGTGTTTAAGACTTACGTCTTAATATGTGTACATACATATAAGTATATGTGAGTGTCACTATGCTTTGCCAGATGGCATACCTACAATCAGCTACAGCAACAAGTTTCTTGTGGCGTTTTTTTCATTGTTCTCACCAGAAGGTAAAGTCCCGAAGCGCTTAGTAGAATCAAATCTGTAAAAGAGCCCATGAGGCCTATCTGCAAAAATAATTGATACAATACAATACAATACAATATTATTTATTGTGCACCAAAACAAAAGATTACAAAAACTTAAATCTAAAACAGCATAAATGGTAAACAACAGGCGGCCTTATCGCTAATAAGCGATCTCTTCCATCCATTGATTTGATTGGTTTGGTTTGATTTTCCAGCGATTGATTTGATTTGATACGACTTCGCACATTTGGAACAGATCGGTCGTGTCGACTCCGTCCCGTAATACCTAAACTAGTCTGATAGTTCGTGTAATCACGCCATTTTGTCGCCGGTAAATTCCCCGCACGTGGAAACATGCGCTTTGCCTTGCGACATTTTACGAGATTTATACGAGTTTGCGACTTTGATTGAATATGTGTCTTGGTTTAGTGTAAAGTGGTTACCGCCATATTTAGCTACGGAGCTGAGACTTCTTCTTTCGGTGCCTCCTGTCGGAGGTTGGCGATCATCATTGCAATTCGAACTTTAAATAAAATAATTATTTATTCAGGTATGAACCCATTGGCACAACATTAAAAAAAATTAACAACATTGAGAAACATTATTATATCATATAAATAAATTATATCACAATGAATGAAATTAAATTACAATAAATTAAATTTCTGCCACACCTGGCCATAAAATTATGTACACAACACGGGAGGTAATAAAGAAAGCCCTCGATCGCATATTTACGTCCCTCGCTTGCAGCTCGGGCCACAAACTACTGCGATCTCGGCCTTTCTTTGTATTACCACCCTAGTTGTGTAATGTACTATAAATCAATTAGAATTAAAATTACATTTGAATACATTAATAAAAGCGAATAATTTGCAATGTGAGGCTACCACTTCATAACCGACACCTCACCTCACTCGTACACGCAGTAATTATGTAGTTAGACGATTCACTAACCCTTCTAACAAATGACCAATGTCTCTTACGTACTACACCTAATGTTGCCAGATGGTCGGGATTTGGCGGGATTCTCCCGAATTCTTGTATGTCATCCCGACTCCCGACAAAATAAAAAATCTCCCGAAAAATAACTTCATTTTATAAAACAATAATTTATTTAAGTTCCAAATTCATCAAGCGAAACGTTGCCCTAAAATGGTTAAATGTGTGAAAAGTAACACAAAATGACAAAATACTTGTGGCAAGCTAAAAAATAAATTACTTTTATCATATTTTGTTGGTTATGGTTATTGATAATTAGATAATATATGTAATGAAAAAACATATTCTGCTTTTTTTGTTAGTATTTATTTACGTAGAGGCAACGGACGACAATAATGTAAAATTTTGTTGTTTTTAATATATTTACTTTAATTTGATTTAATGTTTGTTTCTCCCGACCAGGTCCCAAAATCCCGAAAAATTGTTATTTTCTCCCGATAATAAGGTAATTCGATCTGGCAGCCCTAACTACACCACCTCGGTAGCCTAGTAGCAATTTATCGACGGCTGCTCTGGACAGCGATCGTGTTCTCATTCCGAACCATTCCCGGAGGTTTCTGAGCCAAGATGTCAAGAAGCTGAGACTTGGACTCTGAAAAAGTCTGACCGGGATCGTATTGATGCTTTCGAGATGTGGTGCTGGAGGAAAATGCTGCAAATTCCTTGGACAGCTTTTGGCACAAACGTATCTGGAGCGTTTTCCAAAATAAGTCCCGGGGTAGCTACTTTCTCAAAATATGGACTTTTGAGGTATTTCTGGCTCAGAATCGTTAGTGCATATACTTTCGAACCTTATAACGTAAAAAAATGTGTCGCAAATTTTGATTTGTATGGATTTTTTTCCCACTACGTCACTTTTCATACAAACATAATTACAAAATGGTGACGTATTGAAAAAATAAATTTGAGACACATTTTTTCACGTAAAAGGTTCGAAAAAACTAACGATTCTGAGCCAGAAAACCCATAAAAGTCCATATTTTGCTCTCCGAGATCGACTCAAAAACGAAGAGATCCGTAGAAGAAATAGGGTTACCAACATAGCTCAACGGATTGCAAACCTTAATTTTATTTTTTATTTTTATTTTATTTATTGGGCACACAGAACAAATTACAGTCATTAACACAATTTACATAACGCTAATATAGATCAGATCTGGACTACAATTCTTAATGATGCATGCACAGATGGATTATTAGTACAGTTTGTTATAATACGCTAGAAATTATATTCTATCTTAGATGTTTTACAAGTTAACAGGATAAACAATGATCAACAATAACATTGTGTATTATTAAATAAATTGCGTGAAATAAAATATTAATTTAAAAATAAAGCTACTACTTATTGTCACAGAAAATCTTTTTGATGATACTCTTAAATGTAGGTAAGCTGTGTTTAAATATGTCCAAGAAAGGATGCTCAGTCACAGTGTCGTTATACAAACGACACATTCGTGTTATGGGATTATAGAAAGAGGTGTTATTTTTATAAATCTGAAGCTGAAAAATGTTGCGAGACGGGTTTCGAGATTTGTATCGGGTAATGAAGTTTAGAAGAGAAAGAAGGTATGGGCAGTCAACATGTGAGTGTATAATTTTATATAAAATAATTAGTTCGTTGCATTTTCTGCGGGAAGAGAGAGTTGGTATGTTAAACTGTTTAAGTCTGCTTGAGTACGATCTCAGTTTGCGGCCGAGGTGGAGCCTGTAGCAGAGAATGTTAAAAAACTGCTTTTGAACTTTTTCAATCCTGTCCATGTGTACTTTGTAATATGGCGACCATATTACACATCCATATTCAGCGGTGCTTCTAACCAGAGAGTAATATAAATACCTTAGTGTATTAACATTTTTGAAGTCCTTAGTTGAACGAGAGATAAAACCAATGAGTTTAATGCATTTTGAAATTAATTGATCATAGTGAGAGTGGAAGGTTAGTTTTTCATCAAAATAAATACCCAGATCGCGAATAACAGAAGTACGATTTAGTATGAAATTGTTAAGAGAATAATTAAATATAATTTTTTGCTTTGATGCTGTAAAAGAAATAATGTAACATTTATCAGAATTTAAAAACATGCGGTTTGCAACACACCAATCCGCCACTATGTTAAGGTTATTTTGTAATAGTACGCAATCGTCAACACCGTTGATGGTATTATAGATCTTAAGATCGTCTGCATATAATAGGCAGGGACAGGACAGGAGCTCAACCAGGTCGTTAATAAAGACGACAAACAGAAGAGGCCCTAGATGGGAGCCCTGCGGCACGCCAGATGTTATCGTGATAGGTGCAGAAAGATGACCTTTGATATTAACAAGTTGACTCCTATTATTAAGGTAAGAACAGATCCATCTAAGTAGATTACCTTGAATGCCATAACCTTCCAGTTTTTTTATTAGAATCGAGTGATCGACTTTATCAAACGCCTTCGAGAAGTCAGTGTATATAGAGTCTACTTGAGTTCTTTTAGCAAATGCACCACATAAATAGTTTTTGTAGACTAATAAGTTACTGACAGTGGATCTGTTGGACACAAAACCGTGTTGACTGGGAGAGATGATCATTTTAAAATGGGAGTTAAAAATGTTATACATGACTGACTCAAATAGTTTAGAAAAAACGGACAAAATACTGATGGGTCTATAATTTTTACATTGATTTTTCTCACCCGATTTGTGTATTGGTGTAACGTGGGCGGTTTTCCAAAGAGCAGGAAAGATTCCGGTCTTGATCGACTTGTTAAAAATTATGCAGAGAGGTGGTGAGAGTTCATCGCAGCAACTTTTTATGAATGACGGGGGTATGCCATCGGGGCCCGCTCCTTTCTCACAGTCAAGACCCTTAATCCTAGAACTAATTTGATCACTACTCACGCTAGTATCACATAAACTAAACTTAAGTGGCAATGGGCGGGGCACATTGCTCACAGAACTGATTGCCGTTGGGGCGTTAAAGTTCTGGAGTGGCGACCACGTACTGGAAGACGAAGCGTTGGCAGGTCTCCCACAAGGTGGACCGACGATTTGGTGAAAATCGCGGGAAACCGCTGGATGCAAGCAGCACAATGCCGACAGTGGTGGAGAGCCTTAGGGAAGGGCTATGTGCAGCAGTGGACGTCTTTCGGCTGATATAATGATAATGATAAATCCCTAATGAAGAATTACTGCCATAATACCTACATATAGTTTATACAGGCACCAGTAATAGATATAGCTCATTTCTCTAGTCAACTGGTTGGGCAACGCATCGTGCGTCTGATGTATCGATTAGTTATCTTACTGCGGAGCTCAAGTCACACGATCAAGCGGGTAATTGAGGAACATGGTACAAGAAAACCAAGAATGTTCTTCCCAAGTCGTTCTTGTGGACAGAAGAATAAGACTCGTAGAATCACCCATTCCGATAGGGGTCCGATTCTCCCGATGGCAAAAAAATATTCACTGCATCTGTAATAGGGTCATATTTTGAGCGTTTTAACCACCTCACTTCTGTGGACACATTTTTGTATAAATCCCTACCAATTTTTTTTTTAATTTATTTAAGAAACAAACAGTCTTAAATGACATTACAAAATATCTTAGCTTACAAAGCTACAATTACTAAAATAGTAGGTAGTATAGTTTCCTACATATGTAATTTTTTTGTTGAAAGTTAACAAGTTCTGTGACCATAATAATTGTGCATTAAATTATATTTCAATACCCATTATACTTCTATTTTCAAAAAGGTATTAAATAATTTAAACACTACAAATCTAAAATAAACACATTTTACAGAAAGAAAATAAAAATAATCACCACAATGACAATAACGTAAAACAGTGTTAGGTATTTAAATACTGCCAACGAACTACCAAACAAATCAGCATCCATGCACTTCTCATTGTACAGTCTGCATACGCGTTTCAGATATGAGTGTCGTGCATGTTTAGTTCTGCTACCAGCAATACTAAACAACGCCCTACTACGGCAACTACGTTCGGCCCTACGAGGCACACGAAAACTAATGTTTTGAAGGAGTACGGGGGCATCCACCATATTGTTAATAATTTTAAATAAGAACAATACATCAGTGCAAGTACGCCTAAGAGAAAGATGTAATGTTAATGGGATATCAAACTATAAGCCTAAGCCGCTTCATTTCGTTGATAACTGTCCAGTGGCGGATTTACAGATTTGCCGCCAGAAGGCTATTCAAATTTTGCCGCCCCTACCGACTGACCAATCATGAAGTTATGTTTTGATTTATGATATGAGCATTATCGTCCTACTTACACCACCATTATGAAAAAAAAATCCATGCGGCAAAATACTTGTTATGGTAAATTATGATACCAGTGGGCTACATTGGTTATTACAGTCGAGGCTGTATTGCCTAGCACGAGCCGGCAGGCGAGGACTGCACCTAATGGCAGAGCCAAGACTATTATGACCAATGCCCACGAGTATCATACGACGTTTTTCAACAAGTTTTCAACACACTTGAGAAGAAAAAATTAAACGTATAATAAATTTAGAACTTCTGTTTTCGCTCTTATCTTGTGGGTTATTTAGCAACACGTGGTGTTGTGCGTGGCGCGCGCCGATGTATGCGATGTCGGTGCTGCCATAATATCCGCCGGCCGAACCCCACAGCGTGCTCTCATTGGTCAATTTGCGGCATCGAAATATAATAAGTATAGAAGCATAACCCATTCACTGCGACGTCCAAACTCCAGAAGCATGTACGGCGCGCTGTCATACATTCGAACTAGCTGCCGTAGAGTCACGACAGCGTGTCGTTACTCAGTGGCTCAGCGATGCGAGCTTTATATTGGATAGCGTTATGCGCGATTTCTCTTTAGCCAACATAATGTTTTGTTTTAATTTTAAAATGTTTTTTGCAATTTTTTTATTTAGCATATCTTTATTTTCTCTGGGTTGTTTTTTTACAATACATAAAATAAAAAGTAAAAAACCTTTATATAATATTAAGGTTAATAAAAGGATAAAAAATAAACTATAAATAATGCACGGTCTCCAGGTCGGTGCCACGAGGGAGGGTGCCCAGGAGGCTGGTCGCAATACTCAATATTAATTTATTTTGTATGAAAAGTATCATCAACCTACATACCAACCAAGATAAAATAAAATAAATAAATATTAGGCGACAATCTTACACAAATCGAACTAGCCCCATAGTCAGCTCAATAGTCTGGGCGGAAAGAGAATAGGCGTGGCAAAAAACGGAACTAACCTAACCAGTATGGCCACAGAACAGAAAATACGGTACAAAAGCATTACAGCGCCCCCCAAAATTAATCCTATTCTCTTTCCGCACAGACTCTAAGGCTTGCGTTATGGACACCAGTCGACGATATATTTAATAGATACAAATACTTAAATACATAGAAAACATCCATGACTCAGGAACAAATATCTTGCCTATCCCAATTTTTATTTATTAAAAAAACTTAGCGCAGAGCTGCGTTGCTCGCCGACATGGACCGGTAGTTGATAATTTGAAATAGGTACGTCAATATAGTAGGACTACGCTAAGTTTGCAGAGGTCGAAAGGTTTTATTAAAAAAAAACATAATTATGGCAACATGTGGAAACTACAGCGAGAGGAATTTTAAATCTTGGTACTAATATTTACCTAGTATCAGGACTGAATTATCCTCTTTCTTGTGATGTTGCCATATGATTTTTTTTTAAATATAACCTTTCAACCTCTACAAACTTAGCGTAGTCCGACTCTAATGTACCTGGGAATATAAACTCTAGGAATGAGAGTAATCGTTATCGCTTATCTTCCTTATGGGGATTATAGAGCGGCATTGGTAACAATGATTAAAAATAACACGCTAATTTGTGCATAAGCAAGACCACTGCTTCAACTACATGAACAAAAGGCATGGCGGGTAAAAGCTCAGTGTCAGTGCTAATTATTATCAGTAAAAATACGACGCTGCAAACCATTATACTCTCTATCTGCACGTGCAACTTTAATACAAAAGGGCCGCCGGGTAGGTAATTTTATTAATCATTAGTTCGTTACCTATTGCTCAAAACGTATTTTTTTTTCTCCAGGCGTAACATCAAAATATTTCCTTTTGAAATGTCTATTCATACAAGGTGTCTCGTGAGGAATCCAAAAGATTTTAACCACGCATTCCTGAGGTCATTACGAGTAAAAAATGTTTATAACATAATATCAAAACCGGCAAAAAAAATTATTTGTTCTTGATACGATGATATTTTTTGAGTTTTTGTAGATTTCGTGGTTTTAACCATGTCGCGTTTCTCAGAAGTGCTCGTGAGGAACTCAAAATGTAAAATTCGACAGTAAAAAAAAATATTTTACGTACAAAAATCAATAAAAAAAAATCCTTGTAACTTTTTTCTTGTATTTTTGCATTATGTTATATAACATTTTTTACTCCTAATGATCTCAGGAATGTGTGTTTAAAACCTTTTGGATTCCTCACGAGCACGTTGTACATTATAATAAAATAATGTCATCAACACGATTAACATAAAATCGCCTGATTCCGTATATACATTTACGCATTCATTTTCGATCAATGCACGGGATCAATGCATTCGCTTACCTAAAATCTCACTGGTAACATACAAAACTGCATAACGCCATTCATTACTCACGAAGTACCATTATCATGTACGAAAAAATATAACTCCATTACAATTCAAGGAGAAATAAACTTTATGTGTACGGGTTACGGTCCAAAACGATTATAAACCAAGTTATCGGAGTTACGTCATTATTGGCATTGAAGGAAATACAACTCTCGCCGCTCGCTGAATCACAACACGCTGTCGTGATACTTAAAAGTACTAATATAATTAATATTTTATTTTTTAAATGTAACTATTTGTTATATTACTTATCGTGTAATTCGCTATATATGGCAGTCATGAAAAAATTTAATCAGAGAGTGTTTAATCTCTATTGAAATTTACTAAAAGTTTAGTGTTCTTAAATAAAGAGATTTTATTCTAAAATTCTCAAAATAAGTATCAGTTGCTTTTAACACATCCTTTAAGTATGTAAAATTAAGAAAACGATATTAAAAAGATGTATCCTGATGGAGATAAAGCCAAAAATGTGGTAACGACACACTGTCGTGACCAGCGCGCGAAGAGCGTTCCGGAATCACGACAATGTGTCGTGATTAGCTGTGAATGGGATAACTGAAGCTCAAAATCGGCTCCACGGAATAAGTACTAACGGGGCGAAGCTAGTACTTAGTACTGAAGAAAAAACTCTAGCGGCAAATTACATTCTCACGTCAGTAGCTTTGTAACCAATCATAGATTTTTGTTTTTTAATCGATATGCAACCAATCCAAAAATGAAGACTTCTCAAACTTAATACTAATATTTGCCATAAATGATTTTAGACTCACACATAATAAACATTAAGTTGTTTATCAATATCACCTGATAGGTACATAAGACGTGTTGATTTTGAAAAGAGGGCGTTGTGGGGCAAGTTTCAACGTCAATTTTGTTAGACGTTATCGTTCCATACATTATATTTCGATGATTTGCGGTAATTACAACACTAGTGCGGTAATGTAAAGTAAAAAGCACGCGTGTTTAGGTAATAAGCTGCGTTCCGCGCGTAAGAACAATGAAATAAGAGCCACTTTATGAGCAAGTGTGTTGAAAAATTGTTTATGCGGACTTATTAGTGACGTATCAGAACACACCTTAGAAAACTTGAAGGGTTTTCAATGAAGACAAAAGTGGTAAGTACTTGGATTAGTTGTGTGTAGTGGAATACGAGAATCCATATTTGCGACTTCAAAAAACTTATGCTCGCTGCGCACCTCGCGGAAAAATGCGAAATTTTGTGATATTTTTCACTTTTTGCTCTAAGGGTTTCGGCCGAATTTTCGGCACAAGCCCATGGACCAAGCGTTTTTCTACAATAAAATTCAGTAGTTTTCTATAGGAAATTAAATTTGAATCAATTTAAGTCCAACCGCTGCTTTATAAACTCTATACGCTACGCACTAAACTATGGCCCATCGAAAATTTATAATTTTAACTTTTTGCGTCCGTTCCGCGAGTACCTAGTTCACATAGAACTGAGCTTTTGAATCCAGCTCTTAAGCAAACACACACTCCCTTGTATCCTTTCTTACATTTACAGGCTAAGATTTAAGAAGCTGTCGTGGGCTCTTTGTTAATTTGCTAGTGGGATGAGGCGATAGGAACTCATTTCCCAATCCCATTCGCCATTCGGTGTGGTCTTTTGCTACTCCCACTCACTTTTGTAGGTGCGGAACGCGTGGAAAGAGGAAGCCTCAGTGGCTGAGGGCAAACGTGTCAAATTAACCTTTGCGTTTGCCGCTGTCTTCACAAACAGGTAGAACCTTTAGTCTTGCAGTCTCTGTGTAGCTGGAACACCAGCTAGCTACCAGATACTTTTCGCCAGTTTCCACAATACTCTCACGAGTTCCATCTTTATGTAGAGAGATGGCAGCCAGATTCAGAATTTCCTTTTACCCTGCCAGAAAAGGGCTCAGGTGGAGGAAACAAAACTTAAATTTGTCAATATTCGGGAAAAATTGACCACTTTTGAAGGTTCATAGTTTGGTCCTTGTAGTATTTATAGAGCTGCGGTTGGACTGGAATTATTGAGAAATAAAATAAATAAATTTATATTAAATTTTACTGTTAAGAAATACATAGGTAAAAAGCTTTTTAGGGTGGATTTTTGTCCGCGACATTTGTATGCCAAACTAAATGTATGGCATATCAAAACATCGCAGTTTTTCGCGTGGTGTAAAGTGAACACAAGTTTTTCGAAGTTACAAATTTGTATTCACACTACGCTGATTGGTCTATACACAACATAAATCAGAACTATATCATGCTTTGTGTTTGCATTTTAGCATTTTTAGTGTCGATTTCCTCCTACTAGGCTGGTACTAGACTAGCCTAGTAGGTATATTAATATAAATCTATTTCATTCTTGTAAAAAAAAAAATTTTGGCCCCAAATTTGCCGCCCCTGTAAATCTGCCGCCCTAGGCTCCAGCCTACTCAGCCTGCTGGTAAATCCGCCACTGTAACTGTCACTGATCCTGAATCCCACGACACAGGCCTAGTGTGGGAATCACTGTTACCACTTACTCATTTATATGCTCAGTTATAGTCAATAAATCATTTTAATTATTTACTTTTGTCATTTATTACAAATCTGGGATCACTACCAAATAGATTAAAACGGCACAAAAATTTGCAGGGATTTCAAAAATATTTCCACAGAAGTGAGGCGGTTTAAATGATCAAATTATGACCCAATAGCTTGTGACTTGCGCCGCAGCCGCCGTGGCGCAGGCAATTTGGCATGCGCACGAGTGGCCCATCATCATGTCATACCGCAATGCCCGCCGAATTAACATTTTTGCAATTCGATCCGCTTAGAATTGGCTACCAGCTGCGTAGACGAGATTCCCTATAATTTAACTTATCAGTTACTAGTCCTCTCTAAACTTACTCTATAGGGAACTATAGGTGGCAGCACTAAACGACAAAAGAGACACGGGCGGACAATAAAGGAAACTATCGCCCCTGTCAAATCAAGCTGTCAATATCAATGATAATAATATGTAAGTGTCAATGTCAAATATAGTAAGTCGTAGCTACACTGACGTTAATCGTCCTTCAACGCGATAAATTAACGTTATTAACGGCGTTTTCGTCAATGTGGCCCCAGCATGAGAGGGTATATGATTTAGATTGGCGGCACCAGTTGGCAGCACCTTCGTCGTGCACGTTCCCTATATAAGACCTTACTAAGACCAATATTAACTTATGGCTCAGAAAGCGGGGTACTTAGATGAGCATAGCTTATTGGTGTTTGGAAGGAAGACCTTTCGGTGGATTTTTGGCGCGGTGCCGGAAGATGAACAATGGCGAACGCGGTACAACCACGAGCATTACGACATCTTCGGGGAGCCAAATGTGACTAAAACTATCAAGCTGGGCCGCTTGCGTTCGGCTGGACACTTGACGCGAATGGATGTAACTAGGGCCCCATTAAAGTGACTTGATGTAGCGAGTCCACTTGTCTAATTCGAATAACTCGAATCAGATTCTAAGCGAGTTGATTCGAATCGAGTTCATCCGCAACTCGCATACCAACTCTAGCTAGAATTGACATGGACCGGACAAGCGACCGGATAACGAATGCGAGTTATGCGAATGCACGAGAATCAGCGAACTCGAATCAAGAATAAGAATACGAATACGCTGAACTCGACACGACTCGCCGATCCGGTTGACTGCGGAGCGAAGCGGATCCCATTCGGTTGATGCGACTCGAGTCAACTCGAGTTTCGATTCGACTTAGCGGCCGCGTCAACTCGGGTTGGAATAAAATCGGATGGCCGTCGTGACGGCGACAAGCTGAAACTTCGATGGTTGGATGGCATTGAGAAAGATCTTAAAGCGATCGGTGTTAGTAAATGGATTGAAAAACTAGACTACGATACTAGACTAGATAGACTGGAGTGTAGGAAGATAATCTCCCAGGCCGAGGCCCACCCAGAGCTGTAGCTCCTCAGATGATGATGATGAGTTACTAGACCTCGCTCGCGACCAGGCTCACTCCGCGATTTCGCCGTGCGGCTGGCTACTGGTACCAAATGTTGCCCCCGCGGAGGGGTTTGGCCAGCGACCAGAAAGAGTCCGCGTTATGTAACAGAAAGAGACGGTCGGATCCGGTGCGTTCCGTCCGTTGGTTATTTTTTTTAGAAAGAGAAACTTGTGTTCGTAGTACTATTACTTATTCTGGGGCAGGGTATCAACTACTTGGCTTTAGGATGTCAAAGGCTTTCCAGCGTTAATCTTATAATTTCTACTTTTATAGTTTATCTTTATTTTCCTCTAGGCTGATTTTTTACAATACATATATAAAAAGAGAAATACAAAATGCACATTCAAAATATAAACACATTATAAAAAAACCTAACGTAGGGTGCCGCCAGCAGCGGGGCGGGGCCCAAGCTACCGGTGGTTCAGGCTGCAGAGAGAGGAACCTCCTGACCATGCGTGCCGTGTCCAAAAATACCGCCTTCTGTATCTGACCCTTGATCCAGCCATCTAGCGAGAGTGTCTTGAGATGGTGATCGAGATTCTTCGTTATAAGCCCGTTCGCCGAAACGACTATCGAAACAATGATAGTCGAATCAACATCCCACATGGCGGTAACCTCGTGAGCCAAGTCAAGTTACTTGCTGAGCTTGTCTTTCTCGGCCTTCACGAGGTTCTCGTCATGGGGGATGCTGATGTCGACGAGCACTGCCCGGCGCTTAGATCGATCTATTAATACTTTCTAATGTTATTAGACCTTTTCAAATGAAACCCTTACATTTCAATTTATTCCCATTCACTTAATAAACCATCTATGTCCATTGCTTGCAAATGACGATTGAAATCGACGTCTATCGTAAAATTTGTCTGGATCGTAAAATCCTTTTAGAATTAGTTAGTGATCGCGTTCCAATTCTGGCTGCTAATGGTTGCGCAGGCGCATCACGAAATCCTTGATCTGCGAGTTTTCGATCATACGGATAATGATGATGAAGATGCTGTCATTTTATCCTTAATCAGGGACATAGGCACAGTGTAAAGAAATAAAAGGGTAATTTTTTTGAAGAGGATGTTGTTTTCGACATTTGTGTGGCATTTTTTTTTTTGGAAAGTGTGAAGTTTTAAAAAAAATGGTGTATGAGGCACCACTCTGTTACTCAGGGGCGCTGCCACCGCCGTATCTGCCGTATCACTTATGCAAGGCCCCCGGGCCACGGGGGCCCCCGACGTGAGAAATCTTTACCCTTCACAAGGGCCCCCTTACAAATTTTTATACTGGGCCCCGCCAAGGCACGCTATGCCACTGCTGCTACTAACAGTTTTCTAAATATTGGCGTTAAAAAAACGATGCCATACAAATGTCAACAGTGGCATACAAATGTCGGTAGAAAGGCCGAGATCGCAGAAGTTTGCGGCCCGAGCTGCAAGCGAGGGACGTAAATATGCGATCGAGGGCTTTCTTTATTACCTCCCGTGTTGTGTACATCATTTTATGTGGAGACTTGGCCAGAAAGCGGCTTTTTCAGTACGCGCAGAGCCAGCGTGCTGAAAAAGCCACTTTATGGCCAGGTGTGGCATAATAGTACATTACACAACCAGGGTGGTAATACAAAGAAAGGCCGAGATCGCTGAAGTTGGCGGCCCAAGCTGCAAGCGAGGGACGTAAATATGCGATCGAGGGCTTTCTTTATTACCTCCCGTGTTGCGTACATCATTTTATGTCGACACTTGGCCAGAAAGCGCCTTTTTCAGTACGCGCAGAGCCAGCGTGCTGAAAAAGCCACTTTATGGCCAGGTGTGGCATAATAGTACATTACACAACTAGGGTGGTAATACAAAGAAAGGCCGAGATCGCTGAAGTTGGCGGCCCGAGCTGCAAGCGAGGTACGTAAATATGCGATCGAGGGCTTTCTTTATTACCTCCCGTGTTGTGTACATCATTTTATGTGGAGACTTGGCCAGAAAGCGGCTTTTTCAGTACGCGCAGAGCCAGCGTGCTGAAAAAGCCACTTTATGGCCAGGTGTGGCATAATAGTACATTACACAACCAGGGTGGTAATACAAAGAAAGGCCGAGATCGCTGAAGTTGGCGGCCCAAGCTGCAAGCGAGGGACGTAAATATGCGATCGAGGGCTTTCTTTATTACCTCCCGTGTTGCGTACATCATTTTATGTCGACACTTAGCCAGAAAGCGGCTTTTTCTGTACGCGCAGCGCGCGGAAAAAAGCCACTTTATGGCCAGGTGTGGCATAAAATCTTATTTAGGGTATCACACTTGCGATTTGCGGGCGGGTTAGAAGGGAAGTTCGGCTGCCCCATATCAAATTGAAAACCTAGTAAGTGCTTCAGAGCAAATTATAAAAAGGGCGTAAAAAAATAAGCTGCTTTTTTAATTTTTCTGGAGCACTTACTAGGTTTTAAAATGGGGCAGTCGAGTTGCATACAAAATGCCGCTCGCGGCGAACTCGCTGCAACTTCGCAGCGACTGGTTTTGTATGGAATTCTTAAAAGTACAATTATTTTAGTTAAGGATAATGTATTGTTATTATTTGTTTACTTATTGAATAAGGACTTCTTAAAAGATAAATATCTGTTTCAATATTACTTAATTATCTGATGCGCACAATAAAATTGCTTTGGCGTCCATTATGGCTCTGTAAATATACCTCCGATTAAATATACATTTGGAAATTCTCACGAGATTCATTCATATGATCTATAAATAACAATAACGTCTAAATTACAAGCAAGGGCACTTATTAGGCGAGAATTTTTATAGCACAGTGATGGGAAAATTATCGACAATACGCTTAAGTCCAATGTCGATAATTATTGAGAGTAACGTAACGCACAAATTGACGTATTTACATTTTTATTTTAAAATGTACGGTTAGGCGTATCTGGGCATTTTTATTTTTAAGTGTACGGTTAGGCGAAACTTAAGCTATGTTTAAGTACCGTGTAATCTTTCAGTTGGCGACGAAATATATGGAGTTTGACACTGTCAGTTTTGTGACGACCTGTTAAGCTATATAACAGGTAATTTTAAATAAAAAGCACATCTAATTTATTGGTAAATTAACTGATCGTCTGCCCCCAACAGAGAAATCGTGGCGTGTTCAAATTCTTCAGTTACCGATTGTGGTCATGTTCGAATCAACATTTTAAGATCGGCTAAACAAATGAATATAATAATAGTACATTACATAACTAGGGTGGTAATACAAAGAAAGGCCGAGATCGCAGAAGTTTGCGGCCCGAGCCGCAAGCGAGGGACGTAAATGTGCGATCGAGGGCTTTCTTTATTACCTCCCGTGTTGTGTACATCATTTTATGTCTACACTTGGCCAGAAAGCGGCTTTTTCCGTACGCGCAGCGTGCGGTAAAAGTCACTTTATGGCCAGGTGTGGCATAAAGACATTTATCTCGGGCCGCAAACTTCTGCGATCTCGGCCTTTCTTTGTATTACCACCCTAGTTATATAAGTAATGTACTATTACTTGCTTAGTCCACTCAAAGACCTCACTCGCTTTAAAAAATGCATTCATGCAAACTTAAAATTAAAACGCATATAAATCTCGCTCTAACTTTCCATAACAGTTGACACGAAAGTTGTCAGATATCGATGAAGACAAAAAGCGTGCCATTTTGTGGAAATCTTTAGAAGACGTGCTTAGGTTGAAAATTGTGATGATGAACTTTACTTTTTTTTAAAACCTGACATTGCCTGCGAGTTCTACTGACCCTTGGGTAGGAATGTAACCAGGTGGGGGCTGATGCGGTCCCTGGGATCGAACCAGGTCGCTAGCACCAGACCACCAAGAACTTTCAAATTAAAAAGTATCGATATCAACGCAACACTACCACCCGATACAATTACTTATATCGTGTCGGGCGATAATCGACCAATCGAATAGCATAATCGTTGCAATCGGATCATAATCGCATTCAGATCGAGTCGAGCAAGGTTACGCACACTTCACATACGTATGGGAGTATTTTGTATGGAATTGAGTGTCGGTTAAAACGTTATGGACATGGAGTGGCTGGGTGAATGGGATGAGCATTTCACAAGTATATCACGATTTAATGTCGAAATTAATCTCTTTTTGAATTAGATCCTAATACATAGATTTTGTATAACTACAGAATAAGTTATAGTACTGTGTACAGAAGTTTCTCTTTGTAACAAAACTGACCGGTCCGGCAGTCCGGCCACCGGACGAAACGCACAGCATCCGACCGACTTTCTCTATGGCATATTATCATTGCAAAAAAGAGAATAAATGAAATGCATGAGTGAGTAAATAAACACAAGGCTAGTTTAACGAAACTTTATGGTCAATCTTGCAATTCACTGTTGAACTTGCTATCGGTACGAAAAAAGAACAGTAATTTCAAAACCTCGCTGTCATTACATGACAGTGTTGTTGTGTGCGTGGCCTCAACTCTCGTGAAACTACCTATTCGGGTAGATTATGACCCTGGTTAACATATAGGATACTTGTTACCCGCCTATTTCATGTCTCCGAACAAAGCTGGGAGCTATATAAGGAACATAGTTTAAAGTTGAGTTGGAATGATCCAATCTCCGTTGGCCCATCGATAAATGATGAGTGAGGCAAACACCGTGACTAACTCTTAATGACTGCATTCAGCGAGCCCGAAACGGACTCACAAGTGTAACGTTTATTAATTCATCATTATACATTCCACTAGAAACTAGTTCTCAAAGCCGAAATCGAATTTCGGCTTTAATCTCAGTTTCGGCCGAAACCAGAACCGAAAACGAAACTTCCATATAATTAAGGTCATGTTTTCGTGGGAAGAAAAAAAATACAATAATAATCAGTCAAGACTGAAGTTTTTAAATGACATATTAATCATTTAGCCTCCGATATTTAGAGTTATCATTAATTATAAGTTATAACATATTGTGACTTCTTATTTCAAATAAATCGCTCCTTGAAAATCATAACGTCACTATGTAAAAAATGACGTTTTTGAGTTAACAACGCCATCTGTCACGTGATTGTAAGGAACGCAATACAAAGACACCTATCGCTCTAGCTCTATTTAAAACGACAGAGGGCGCTAGTGTCATTACGGCGAATAGTGGAAATTGACGCGCGACTTTTGGAAACAATGTCACTATCCTTAGAAATACAGCGAAATTCTGTGGATTTTGTGAAGAACGTTGTCATTTTTTGCTTAATGACGGTGTTCTGTGAGATTAAGCGGAAAGTACTACAATTTTTCAATGGAATACAGTATCTATTCGTAATACGTCAGTTCGAACTTATAATGTGGTATCAATATCAAGACTCAATCTGAAGCAATAGTGTCATTTTCGCTTTAATGACACTTGTCTTCTGGCAATTTTTAATGTTATACTTTGTGTTGGAGAGTTTCACACTTTATTATGACATGCGCCTTGCATAAAGTGGGGAGCAACATGTTTCGCCTCGGCCGATCGCCCTCTATTAGTGCGAGGAGTCAGTTTTTAAATTAGTCTATTAAGAGTCATTGTAGAGAGACAATATACGGTCTCAGTAATTATCAATCACGCTATTTTATTGAACTCCTCTTAACTCCCAAACATGGGCCAAACGAACCGGATAATTGCCAAGCAGTTGGATATACAATCCTAAGAAAAGGAAGAGTTAATTACGAGAAGTTCACCTATTACACCGAGTGGCACCTGCGTCTACGTCGAAGGAGAGACAAAGGAATTCGTTTTGTGGTCGAGATTCAAAATTAGAAATAGACTTTAATCAAAATCATAGTTTTTCAGTGGTAAAGTGTCTTAATTAATCTCACCCAACACTCAAAAGGTATAATTTAGCGTAATTATTTAAATGTGTAAAGGTTAGTACATGTGCTTAACTATACTTTAATTTTAGCTTTAAGTTAAGTGTACCGGTCTGAATCATTAATAAAATATGTTTAACTTAATACAATATCAATAAATTAAAGTAATTATATTCATTAATTAAGTAATCAAACATATATCAGACCGCTAAGTATATCACATTTAATTTTTAGGTATGTGCATTTGTCCGTGCTAACTTTTAATCAAATTCGTAATTTCACATTTATTGAGACTGTAATTAATTAATAAAAACACATTTGCGTACTGCTTAACACGTAAAAATCTTATAAATAGTATAAATAATTAGTAGCAGGAATTAACTTAACCTAACTTTGTGTAACTTATTTTTGTACCTATTAATACTTTCAGTTAAAAAAAATTGATCTTTGATTGTAAACGTTCCAGGTTGACTACACTCGCTTTCCAGAATGGCCGAAGAAAAAGAATTAATTGCTAAACGAGCCAGTTACAAAGGGAGATTAACAATGTTTCAAAATTATCTAGAGAGCTTGGACGTTTCTTCATTGTCGTCGGCTGAGGTAAATGAGTTACAATTGCGAATTGGTAAAATTGAGGCGTTGTATAACCAATATGATGAGGTTCAGTTAAAAATTGAGTGTATTTCGGGAAATAGTGATAGCCAAATGGCTGAGCGGGCCGAGTTTGAAGACCGCTTTTTTAAAGCCATTTCCGAAGCGCAGGACATACTGGCTAATCATGACAAAGGGCAAGAAACGTATAATTCGGCAGCAAGTGTACAATCGTCACGTAAAAGCAATAATAAACTCGTTAAATTGCCAACGATTTCTCTTCCAAAATTTGCAGGACAATTTGACACTTGGCTTTGTTTCCGCGACACTTTCACTAGCCTTATCCACTCTAATGACGAGATAGACGATGTAAACAAATTTCATTACCTTAGGGCCTCTTTGGAGGGTTCCGCAGCAGTCGTCATACAATCCGTCGAGCTCTCATCTGACAACTATTCTCTGGCTTGGAAGTTGTTGTGCGATCGTTATAACAACAAGCGACAACTACTTCAAAATCACGTCTCAGCTTTGTTCAACATAGAACCAATTCCACGCGAATCCTCACTTCACATTAAACGAGTTATTGATCAGGTAAATAAAAACCTACGTTCACTAGAAACACTGGGCGAGCCTGTCCAGCAATGGTACACACTTCTCATTCACTTAATTTCACATAAGTTGGATACTCAGTCCTTCCGTGCATGGGAAGAGTATAAGGGTCGCTTGGATAAAAACGAAACAGTTAAATTCGATACATTTCTAACCTTTTTGAGAAACCGAGCAGACTTGTTAGAAACACTGGAATTCTCATCGATTCAATCGTTACAAACAAACAAGAATGCATCGAAAGTCAAGTCTATGATAACCGTGAATGATAGAATAGGTAATAATAGCAACAAATCGTTGCCACCTACTAAAGCGTGTCCGAGATGCAAAGGTGATCATTGCTTAAGTAATTGCTCGCAATTCTTGGCGTTAAACAATTCGGCACGATTGCAATTATTACCTAACTATAAGGTTTGTTTCAACTGTTTTCGTGGCGGTCATTATGCCAATCACTGTAAGAAACCCGGTTGTAAGATATGTAAGCGTAAACACCACACACTTATACATATATCGGAGTTAATGCCTAAATCAAACGTAAACAACGTTAATGAATGCAATGATATTCGCACGGGCGTCGCCGGTGGCTGCGGCCAGGTGACTACTCCGGCGCATCCCGTGTTACCTGATCAATCTCACGTGACCTTATCAACTAACGTTGCAGCGAGTACTTCTAATTCATTATGACATAAACAAGATGTACTGTTGTCAACTGCTTTAATAAAATTATATGATGTAAATAAAAAGGAGCACATCGCTCGCGCAGTTTTGGACAGTGCTAGTACAAGTTGTATAATGACGGAAAGAATGTATAAACGGTTAAATTTAGCTACTGATTTTGTAAATAAAAGCGTACTAGGCATAAATAATATTCTGTCGCCTATAAGTAAGATGTGTCGAGTGGAAATTAAATCACTTAATGAACGGTTTACGACCAACTTACAATGCTTCATTTTACCGTCAATTACAGACGACGTTCCTTCTCGTCACGTCAATTTGTCAAATTTAAATATCCCTACGGATATATGTCTAGCGGATCCACACTTTTACACGCCTTCTGATGTGGATATAATAATTGGCGCTGACTTATTCTGGGATTTATTAGGGACGCAAAAAATTAAATTAGGTGACGGGCAACCGGTCCTGTATGAAAGTCAACTTGGTTGGCTGGTCGGGGGGCCTATAACTTATCGCCACAGATCACCGATGACATCGTCAATTAGGTGCAATCTTTTAGCCATTAATGCAAATAGTGCAACATTATCATTTGATGACGACATTCAAAACCAATTAATGCGTTTTTGGCAACTGGAAGAGGTTAGCCATCAGTCGTCTCAATATTCTCACGAAGAGAAATTATGTGAAGAGCACTTTCAGGCAAATACTTTTCGTTTAGGTAACGGTAGTTTCTGTGTAAGGTTGCCATTAAAACAGAGTCCAGACTTGCTAGGGGATTCATTTCAAAGAGCTAAACATTGTTTTTTGTCACTGGAACGTAGATTAAAGAATAGGCCATCATTACGAAAGCTGTACAACGAGTTTATGTCCGAGTACTACGCTTTAGGTCATATGTCTGAGTACCAACCTACTGATTTGAGTTTGCGTACTTACTACATTCCACACCACGGTGTATTGCGTGAAAGCAGCTCTACCACTAAACTGAGAGCGGTATTCAATGCCAGCAGTCCCAGTTCTTCACAGGTATCGTTAAATGATTTATTGATGGTTGGTCCAACGGTTCAGGACGACCTACTGTCCATACTTATTCGTTTTAGGCAGCATAAATACATTTTATCAGGCGATATAGCTAAAATGTATAGGACAGTGGTTGTACATCCTGACGACCGTAATTTGCAACTGATCCTATGGCGTGATAACGAATCTGATACCCTGAAGACTTACCAATTAAATACTGTCAGTTACGGAACTGCTAGTGCTGCATTTTTGGCAACCAGGTGCCTTAAGCAAGTAGGCTTGGAATGCGAGGACCCTATGTTACGTGAGGTAATCACACGTGACTTTTACGTCGACGATCTCTTGAGTGGAGGGGATAATTTGGACGAAGTCATTAGATTGCGCCAGGGAGTAACCGACGCATTAGCTGCTGCATGCATGCCTTTACGTAAATGGAAATCTAATGATTCGCGATTAATAGATTCACCCACTCAAGAGTCGGTAAATTTGAATATAGGGGCGGAAGCTAGTAAGACCCTTGGCCTAGGTTGGTACCCAGAACCTGACCAGCTATATTTCCCAATAGGCTCATTTACTCCCAAGGGAAACACTAAACGAGACGTGCTGTCAGCTATTGCGCAGATATTTGATCCCTTAGGTCTTTTAGCTCCCTGTATAATAAAAATGAAAATTATCATGCAACAACTGTGGTTACACAAATTGTCTTGGGATGAGCAGCTCCCACCTGAAACTCTTAGAGAATGGACTGAAGTAGTTAAGAGTCTGCCCATTCTCAACACAATTCTTATTCCGCGAAGAGTTTTATGTGATTTCCATGAGCATTTCGAGCTGCACATTTTCACGGATTCTTCCGAGCGAGCGTACGGCGCCTGTGCGTATGCTCGTAGCATCAATAGTCAGGGAGAAGTCTTAGTCCGGCTGCTAGTAGCAAAAAGTCGCGTGGCTCCCATAAAGCCTTTAACTATACCGCGATTAGAACTTTGTGGCGCGCTAGTCGGTGCTCGCCTATACCAAAAGGTAATCAGTTCACTTCGAGCCCAGGTTAGTAGCACAACCTTCTGGACTGACTCGACCATAGTTCTAGCATGGCTAAAGATGTTACCTAGCAAATTGCAGCCTTTTGTTCGCAATCGCGCTGCAGAAATTCTCGAAATAACCGGCAATAATATCTGGAGACATGTACCTACAAACGAGAATCCCGCTGATCACGTATCTCGCGGTGTTGATATAAATACAATTAAATGTCTTGATTTGTGGTGGTCAGGGCCTAGTTTTCTAAAACATGATTCATCAGCATGGCCGCTAAACCCGAGTACAAAGGATGTCACCACTTTGCCAGAGGTTCGAACCGAAATCACTTTACATTCGCTTAGTAAAGACATCGAAAGGGTCGAGTCTTTCATTAACTTTGATCGGTTTTCGAATTTCTCACGGTTGAAGCGAGCGGTTGCGTATGCTTTACGTTTTATAGCCACTTGTCAAAAGAAACCTGCAACAACTAAATACTTAAATGACAGTGAGCTGAAAAATGCGTTAAATTTATTAATTAGAATATCGCAATCTGATTCATTTCCGGAATATAAAATGCTATTAGCATCACAAAGTTTGA
Source organism: Eudemis profundana (assembly GCA_947034925.1). Taxonomy (NCBI): domain Eukaryota; kingdom Metazoa; phylum Arthropoda; class Insecta; order Lepidoptera; family Tortricidae; genus Eudemis; species Eudemis profundana. The sequence goes on along the minus strand of OX344816.1, from coordinate 15,341,065 downwards.
CAAAAAAGAGTGCATTGCTCAAATTAAATCCCTTTTTAGACGAAAACTCTATTATGCGTGTTGGTGGTCGCCTGGAATACTCGGAATTCACGTTTGAAAAGAAACACCCAATAATTATACAGTCCACTCATAGGTTTACTAGGTTGTTATTCAATTTCGAGCACAAGCAATTAATGCACGCACCACCGCAGCTTTTGCTAGCTACTATCAAGGATAGGTACTGGCCGATAGGGGGACGAAATTTGGCTAAGTTATGCTTTAGGCAGTGCACTACGTGCATTCGTATGAAAGGTCGTGTACTGAGTCCCTTGATGGGTAACTTACCGAAATCTCGTCTATCTCCTGGGGATCACGTGTTTGTCAACGTAGGCGTTGACTACGCGGGCCCGATCAGCTCAGCTAGTCGTCAGGGAAGAGGCTGTAGGCTAGTGAAAGTGTACATTGCGATTTTCATCTGTTTCACTACAAAAGCAATACACTTAGAGTTGGTCGGCGATTTAACGAGTAATAATTACTTGATGGCTTTGAGTAGGTTTATATCGCGCAGAGGAAAGCCCGCTAACATTTATTCGGACAATGGGACCTCATTTGTTGGCGCATACAACGAACTTTCAAAGTTTCTCAAGACCAATTGTAACTCATTAGCTGAAAGTGCATCTAATGATGAAACGAACTTTCATTTCCTTCCGGCGTACGCGCCACACTTCGGTGGTCTCTGGGAAGCGGGCGTGAAGTCAACTAAACATCATTTAAATCGAGTGCTGGGCAATTGTAAATTGACTTATGAAGAGTTAAATACCACTTTAGTCAAAATTGAAGCCATTTTGAACTCTCGGCCACTCACGCCGCTGTCTACGGAACCGGAAGATCTGATGCCATTAACACCCGGACATTTTCTCATCGGGCGTCCGATGACTTCTCTGCCAGTTCGCGACTACCGGGATCACTCCTTCAACTATTTATCGCGCTTCCAGCGTGTTGAGCAGCTGCGCCAACATTTTTGGAGTCGTTGGAGCAAAGAATATGTATCTGAACTCCAACAAAGAGTAAAGTGGCAGTCTGGTGGAGATTCCTTGTCACTTAACGCGCTGGTTCTTCTGAAAGAGGACAATCTGCCGCCTTTGAAGTGGAGGCTGGGACGTATCGTTGCTGTGCACCCTGGAGCGGATGGCGTTAATCGAGTTGCCGATGTACGGACAGCAACTGGAGTCGTACGCAGAGCGTTCTCTAAAATTTGTCCTCTCCTGGATCCTGAAGTTCCTGGTTGAAAGTCTAGCTTTCAACGCGCGGGGGCATGTTGGAGAGTTTCACACTTTATTATGACATGCGCCTTGCATAAAGTGGGGAGCAACATGTTTCGCCTCGGCCGATCGCCCTCTATTAGTGCGAGGAGTCAGTTTTTAAATTAGTCTATTAAGAGTCATTGTAGAGAGACAATATACGGTCTCAGTAATTATCAATCACGCTATTTTATTGAACTCCTCTTAACTCCCAAACACTTTGTGTTAAGACTGTTAAAGTGGCAGTATATCAATAATGACCGTTTTATTTTCAATTTCATGTCTTGATGCAGGCTAATAATAAAGATGTACTGTATTTTTAGTACGTTAAATGACATTGTTGTTTTAATAACTAAAATTATTTTTAGCATTATTAGTCGTCGTTTTCGATGTAGTGTCAATTTTGTCAGCTCAAATTACTATAAATTCACTCGTTTTGGTCATGGTGGTCGTGGTTTTGGCTGTTTTATGTTTAAAGCCGTTATAACTGCTAGAAGCTGTTTACAACACTGTTACTGTTTGATTATTTTGTGACTACTTGTTTAATGTCACGGTGTGAAATGAATAAAATTGTTAACTGTTTTTGAGACCTATAGTCATTTGCGTTAATAAATGTTATTTAACAAGTTTTCTTTAAGAATGTTTATACAAAAACATGGATTTTTCTTTCAAATAACCAGATATAGTGTCATTGTTCCTTAAACTAAATTAAAGTTTAGGAAAACACATGCCTGAAAAGTGACATTAAGCAAAAGTTAATGGACTCGTGACATTATTATTTTCTTTAAATTCAATTATCAGATAAATAAAACATAAAAGACAGAATTTACTCTTATCAGTAAAAAGCATAGTCACGTATTTAACCAAACACAGTATAATAAATTATACTTTTATTACAAATAAGGTATTTTTCCTAAAGTCACCCCGTTTTACGGTAGTTGTAGATGTTTTAATATTTCGGAAACTTTCAAGCCCCGTACCCAAAAATCGTGTTTTTCGTTTAATGGCGTTATGATTTTCAAGGAGCGATTATCTGTGCTTTTTGAAATAAAGACTGTCCGATCGCAGCACGTAACCCCTCAAATTTCAGTTTCGGTTTAGGCCGCATTTTCGGCCGGATGGCAGCCGAAACCCGTTTTTTTGCCGAAACTGAAACCGAAATTTCGGTCGGACTGTACTGGGCACAGACCTACTCTCATAGATAAGAGTAAACGCGCTGCAGTCCCCACGCTAGCCTACCATACCTAGATTGCGAGGTACACCTTCGAATTTGTTCGCGAATGTACGCAGGTTTCCTCACAACGTTTTTCCTTCAGCTCCTCTTTTAAAAAAATGGAGGTTACTGTCAGCGACCGTTCAGGCGCCCCTTTATGTCCTCTCACTCCCTACGAGGCCTTTACTCGTGAATTCCCAAAATTTTGAAATCTCGCCCAGGCTGGTAGTACTAAAACGGCTCTGTCCGAATACTCGACACTGTCCCAGTAGTCGCCATATAGAATGTTAAGTCATTAACAGTACATATTTCAGCAGTGTGTCAACTATTAACACTAGGACGTTTACATTAGAAAATATGTTTTATGTAGGGAATGCAACCCGGGTAACCAACTTTATTTAGGGTCGGGTAAAACCCGGGTAGTTTAACTCGGAACCCGGGTTAAAAAACCTAGTAATTAATAAAAATTTGGCATGTATCGTTTTATTTTAAAAGTGATAAATAAAATCTAACGTGGGCTGCATGAAAGCAAACGCAAAAAAACATCACATGTTTACTTATCTTACTTAACACAGCCGGCAATACCGGCAAGTTCATTGTAGGTAATGCAACCCGGGTAGCCGAAAACCCGGTTAATTGACTTTATTTAGAGTCGGGTAATACCCGGGTTTCATATTTGACCCGGTATCGCATTCCCTAGTTTTATGTAACTATAGAATATAGGTTATTGGTAACTATTACTGATATGGGCATATTCCAACTGTATGCAAGAGAATACGTCAATCAAATGCTCCAATTACCTCCTAAAGGGGCAGTACAAGAATAACGTATTCGCATTTAGTTGTTCGCCACTTACAGTAATTCGAGTCATCTAGTTCCAAATACAAACGAAAAAGGCGTTTTCATCACACTTGCTCGAAAATGGTGTCATTACACGTAGGTTCTGCGGGCCGTAAATGGCCTATTACGCCCTAGGGCGTAATGGTTTTCTTTTTAAATTTGAAACGCCGGTTCTGTTTTATTCTTATTTGTCATGTTCAAAGGAAACGCCAAGTTACTTTTTTAACTTTTATCACTGAAATATTTATTTAAAGATAACTGTTATTGCAAATACATGTAAACACATACTTCGGTAACATTAATTAAATGTTTAAATATTGTATTTCAGTATTTTGCAAATATAAAATCAACTAAAATGGCCGTTACCGCTATGGTTTCCGAACGTGACTTAACATTTGCATTGTCTATGACATATGTCACTAACGTCACTGTCTGTTTTAATATTTTCTTGTCATACTGGGTGGATTAGTAAGGTTATTTTTATTTAAGATTTCCTCACAAGTGTGATGAAAAACATTGTGTGTGCCACGGGCGGTAAAGGAATTACAAACTCGTGTTATTAAAGCCCTTGGCTTCGCCGCGGGCTTGTAACAAACACTCGTTTGCAATTCCTTCGTTACCGCCCTAGATACACAATGTACTATTCGTGCGTCATCTCCGGTACCCAAAGGTTGTCTGGAAGAGATCGCTTCCTAGCGATAAGATCGCGTGTTGCCTACCATTCGTTTTTAAAACTTATCTGGTTTATTTAAGGAACTGTAGTTTTTTCATGTCCAATAATAGTACATTACTTACATACCGAGGCCAGAAAAGTAAAAAATGTCTCAGATGACACGTAATTGTCGACCGAGGCGAAGCCGGGGACGACAAACATTTGTGATCTGACGTTTTGTTATTTACTGACCAAGGTTTGTATACTATTTTTCTGTTCGACGGAGCCAGAAATACGGTCTTCGTTCAGCGCAGCGGCCGGCAACGTGACGCTTTCCGGCCGCAGGGAAAAAAGAATACATGTGTGTGTGTGTGTGTGTGTGTGTGTGTGTGTGTGTAGGCATTTTCCACCACCAGCCACTTTCTCAAAATATGGACTTTCGAAGTTTATAATACGAGCCAAGATCACACGCTGCCGCCGTTTAAAAGGCGCATGTCTAAACCACTCGGCTACCGCAGCTTCCTCTTGAGATACCTACGGCAAAGTTATTGCTAGGGTCATCTTATTGACTGGTCTATATACCCTAATGGGCGGCCGCTGTCATCAAAGCGATGCGCGCGCAGCTCCGGGCCAAGGCTGGCATACCTAAATAATGCCTAGCGCATGGAGTATTGAAGACTAGAGATTATAGGTAGTATTTTTTATTTACATTTGTACGATCCACTTAAAGGAAACAGAGTGATACCAGAATTAGCGGAATTCTCTCGATTTTTTCTATGTCCTCCCGACTCCCGACAAAGAAAAAAAATCTCCCGACAATCGAGTTAATTTTAAAACTTAGTCCGATCCACTGAAGGTGATCATTTTGTTGCATGGGGATCATTTTGTTCTATGACAGTAATAACGTCTAAACAGTAGAAGTTGGTCAAAATGACAAAAAATGTTACGCAGTAATTTTCAAATCGCGGCAACTCTAGGCCTTGCCGGGTTTTTGAAAGGCAACCCTATGCCATCGTGTAGTGTAGGCAATGTGATTGCCTTCATTTTTATGGTCAGGAAAAATGAGGGCTTCTAACCAAACTAGCGAATGACATTTTTCAAAAAAATCTATTAATGAGGGTTAACCCAGTTGCGTATGAGGATCATTTTGTTCTATGGCAGTAATAACGTCTGAACAATAAAAGTTGGTCAAAATGACAAAAAATGTCACGCAAGAATTTTCAAATCGCGGCAACCCTAGGCCTTGCCGGGTTTTTGGTAGGCAACCCTATACCATCTTGCTTGTAATTCAATTGCCTTCATTCTTATGCAAAAATGGTCAGGAAAAAGGATGAGGGTAAATTAGCCTTTTTAGTAACCTGTTCAGAACGTGGCACCTAGGGTGTCCCAGAAAGCAAATCTCCATACTAACTTTGAAGCCAAGTCGGCACGGGTTCCCATCATCACAGGGAGCTGAAATTTTATGCACCATAATATTTTAGTAGTTCCAAAATTTTTAGGGGGTATGTGTTACAAAATTTAAAAAAAAAAATGTTTTTGTTGTATAACCGGCGGCAGGCAGCGGCTATATTCGGTTGCTGGAATAAAACTCACTAGAACAGGCTGGCTTCGTTTACTGCTGTAACTTAAAATCGCTTTCCGTTACACCGCCATACGCATCGATCGATACTACTCCTCTATGACATTTTACAACCCTTCCGTTTCCGTACAATTAAGTGAAATACAAATTAAAACAATGCAAACTATTATCCATTGAGAAACAGTATTACTGGACGTATTAATTAACATTAAGCCTATCTAAAATAATATTAACACTAGCATTTCAATCAACAATTAAACAAAACCTTAAAAGTACTTCAACTACTAAACACCAAACCGAACAGAGTTGCCATTTGCAAAATAAATTAGAACAATACTTCCAAGCCGCGAAGGGTTGCCATTATATAGACCCACCAAGGAGTACAAGCATGTACCTAAACCCAAATATCGTGTAACACTCGGCCGTCCTGACTACAGCCGTGTCCCACGGCGATCTTTGAAGGAGTCCGTCGCCGGCATCGTCGAAGTTTTATGAGTGCCTGCGCCTGCCACGGCGGCGCCTCCACCCCGCCAGGAGCCCAGCCCAGATGTTGTAGCCGCAGCTGCGATGGGGCCAGGACGCGCTTCACGTGCCCCATGATTCTCCAACTGAAATAAACAAAGAGTACTGGAAAATCCTGTTACAGAGTCACTGACGTATCCTATATAAGTAGTTCCACCCAAAGCCCGACTAAAGCACACAGCACATAGCAAAATAGATTTGGGAGTAGGCAGGTCTTTAAGAATTAACATTTTCTACCGATGCACACAGTAAACAAGGCCTGACGTAAACACCGCCAATTATATAGGTAGCATGCTCGAACACGCAGCATAGGTATGGGTTTACCCATGTGAGACCAATCACCGAAGGCACATAGCTAATTTATCGTAGGCACATAGCAAATCCGTGGTAAGCACATAGCGTTTGAGCACACAGCATTTGAGCACATAGCATGGGAGCACATAGCAGCACATAGCATTTGAGCACATAGCAGCACATAGCATTTGAACACAACGCCCAATTATATGTCAGCACAAAGCAACCCCGATATATACAATTTTCCTAAAATAGTCAGCCTCTCACATCAAAAGATTCATAAGTGTACATCACCTGCATCGGCAGCCAACACGTAGCCACCTCGTGACCTCGCCGTTGACAGTTGCTGCAGACCAGCAGGCTCCGGCAGTCCTTTCCTTCATGCCCGGACTTACGACAGATGTAGCACAGCTTTACGGACGGAGTCCCGGAGGACCGCTGCCACGTACCACCGGCAGCCTCCTCATTTCTGATAGCACCGCTCTCTATACGCTTGTAATTCTCTAGCGAGGACAAGTACCCGTAGTACAGTTCCTCTGCAGTGTCGCACTTGAAAGCTTTAGCATTCGCTCGTAACTCTTGCGGTAAGCCCCTGATTATGCATGAAGTAGTCCCCTCGTCGTCCAGCCTACACTTCTTGATGAGAGATAATTTATCATGAAAATATGACGTCATCGTTTCATTATCGGCCTTCTTACGATTTAACATGACTTCCAATTTATCGACAAAATCGGTCGCCATAGGGAAAGCCCGCATCAAAACATTCTTCCAATCGTCCCAGGACAAATCATATTCGTCGAGATCATCGTACCAATCACGTGCAGAACCACGTAGCCTCATGTGCATCACATATGACTTGTCAGCATCGCCCCAATTGTAAATGTGCCCTAACTGATCTATCTTATTAAGCCATGCTTTAACGCACAGAGTTTTGGAGCCCGGATCGAATTTCGGAATCAATTCGGCATCCTGATGCGTAGTCTTCCTCCTTTTACCTGCGCAGCTCGTCTCGAAGTCAGAAAAAAAATTCCACATTTTCTCTTTCACCTTGTCAGTTTCGTATTCACCGGTCTTACGTTTACCTAGGCCGCCGATGTACGGACCCCAACCTGTCATATTTTAGGTCTCCTGGGCGTGTCGCTAGTAATCCCACTTCTGATCTATAACCGGCGGCAGGCAGCGGCTATATTCGGTTGCTGGAATAAAACTCACTAGAACAGGCTGGCTTCGTTTACTGCTGTAACTTAAAATCGCTTTCCGTTACACCGCCATACGCATCGATCGATACTACTCCTCTATGACATTTTACAACCCTTCCGTTTCCGTACAATTAAGTGAAATACAAATTAAAACAATGCAAACTATTATCCATTGAGAAACAGTATTACTGGACGTATTAATTAACATTAAGCCTATCTAAAATAATATTAACACTAGCATTTCAATCAACAATTAAACAAAACCTTAAAAGTACTTCAACTACTAAACACCAAACCGAACAGAGTTGCCATTTGCAAAATAAATTAGAACAATACTTCCAAGCCGCGAAGGGTTGCCATTATATAGACCCACCAAGGAGTACAAGCATGTACCTAAACCCAAATATCGTGTAACAGTTGTATGGGCAAGATTTTATTTTTAGTTAGTATGGAGATTGACTTTCTGGGACACCCTTGTGGCAACCCCTAGCCTTGCCGGAATATGGGGTGGCAACCCTAGTGCATTGTGTTTATTGATGCATGCTCTTTCATGTTTCGTTAGGAAAAAGAGTGAGGGAAGGTCGTCGCTAGGCGGTATCTTAAAACCACTCCAAAGTGTGTACAACTCCATCTCTTTCCTTACCCGTCTGTACGTACCTAAGTAATTATTGTAAGTGCGCTAGATTGCATGTGACACTTGCGGTGTCTGTCGCTAGTGAAGACGCTTTTTTTTTTTTAGCAACTGACAAACTCGCAACCCATCCTGTACGTCTAGCATAACTGGCCGCGACTTCGTTTCTCGCGCGACAGAGCATCACCTGTCACTGTCACACTATATTGAGTGGAAAGAGATAGGTAGCTTTTGTCGCGCGACAAAGAGTCGCGTGTCACAGTTGTGCTAGAGGTACTGGGCGTAGCGATTGTCGGACCGGGTAGTTGGCCGTGGCGTTCCCTGGGGTCGAACCAGGTCGCTAGCCAGACCACCCTGAGTTGGTCGGACTGGGTGGGAGCCGGGAGTGCCTGGGGTCGAACCAGGTCACTTAGTCCCGGTCCACCTCGATTATGATCGGGCTAGGTGGGGGCTGAACGCCTGGAGTCGAACCAGGTCGTTTGGCCAGGGCCACCTTGATAGTGAAGACCAGGGACCGCAACTTTGGTGCCGATGACTGACGTATGACGTTTAGTCCGATATAGGATGTTCTTTTAATAACATTGCAATACCTCAATTCTTTATAATGAAATATTAAGAATTATTTGCATAAAAAATAATGTTCACATTAAAAAACGATGCAAGTATTATTTTTATTCGTTTTTTTACAGTAATGTAATTGTAACAAAAAATATTATACTTCGTGTAAATAAAACAACATATTAACGGAAGGATTTTTTTTTATACATTTCACACGTACATTCAGGGCAAAATAGTTCTTGAACCTCTCGCCAATTACCAAAATTAGCGTCGCACTGGTCATAATTCCTATAACCGCACCTGGAGCAAATGTTGTTGACGATCAACCATTCTTCATCTAAATTAATTTCTTTTGATGGAAATGACGCCAATGACTTTAAAAATAGCTCTTTCCGCAAAACTTCTGGCAATCCAAGATTCCGAACCCATCCTCGAAAATTTAACATCTAAAACAATAAGTGTCAAGAAATAAAATTAACAATATCGGTATAATAAGTATTATAATATGGGGCCCGTGCTTTTCATTCTGATGACACCAATTTGACATCACGCTGCAACTATATCATCTCAAATTTGGTAACAAATGATAGGCGGTGAAAAACTTACTTTATCATCAAAATCGTATTCATTATTTTCATCTAAGTAAGAATTAAGATTTCTACTTAATATTCTAGCAATGCACTCCATTGTAAGTTCTCGTAATGACTTGGGAATCGAATTACTTCCACCCATATTTTACGTCCTTAACGACAATATCTACCAAAACTTCAGAAAAGTGACAATTAATATGGTATGTATTTTTTTTGTATAGATTAAAGATTGTTCTCTTAACTGCCAGTTAGGAGAAAAATCACCATATAGTCCACATATAACCCTAATACCACAGCGTAGCGGGAAGCTTCATACAAAATACGCGACCAACCCGGTAGGGTCAGGGTTGTCAAAAAAAAATATCGTCCGTGGTAAACAAGTACACGCCCAGTCTGATGATAAATGGTCACCGTAGCCTATGGACGCTTGCACATACAGCGTTTATATGAGTTTAATAAGCACAACGTACCAGTCTGATATCCTTTAGTTATTATACTTCGATTCAAAATTTATAATCAAAATCTGTTCCAAACTACTAGGAGTCATGTTACATCGCGTGCTAGTAAAAATCCACTTCAATATTGAGAAAGATCTTTCTACCTCTACGGACGTAATAGGAGCATATTTGAATAAACGCCACAAGTTCATTTTTTCTGAGGGTTCATAGAGACTAATTTCCCTGTGGTTGTTCAGATCAGCCATATTTTCCATAATCTGTAATCCACTATTTTTTTTTAATAGTGTTCTATGTTTTCTGTATATGTTTTTTCGCTTTTCATGTAGCATAATCTTAGATAATTTTGCGGTAACAGTTTTAACCACACGCAACGACTCGCTCAATGCCAAAGATGAATTTTGTATATGTCTAGTAGAATCAACCAAGATGCTGCAATGTTCTGTTATGAAAAATATGTTCTCTTTTACGTTAGGTTTACGAATTGCTAACTTTGCTCTTCTCACTTGGGCTGCATTTTGTTCATTTAAAGCATTAATAACATTAGTGATTTCATCAAAATACTTCCTGTAGTACATGCACGCCTCAATCCACGTATTCCAGCGTGTTATAACGGGCCGTGGTGGCTGAGGTATGTCAGGGTAAAGTTGTCTCAATACTGACATTCTTGAGGGCGATTTTAAAAATGCTAATTTTACACTTGCTATTAATTCATTAACATCATCGTATAATTCTCTAATTTTCTCTGCAACACGGTTTAGCCCGTGGGCTACACATGTTACGTGTGTTAAATTTGGGAAAATGTCGTTTAGTGAGCGGCCTGCTTTTAACATATACGGAGCTCCATCAGTGAGAAACAATGCCACTCTTTCATGATAAGTATCACTTTCAAACAGTTTGTTTAACGAGTTAATCACTAATTTTTTAATAGTAACATTATTGGTTTTGGCCAGAACTTGACAAGCGATAAGGTGTGGTTTGCTCGCGTTGGTTTCCTTAAGAGCTCCGACAATCACATTTGCAATTTTTTGCTGAAGTCTGTCTTGTGTCTCATCCACACTTACGTAAATATATGAATTACCTATATCTTGCCGTATAGAAGCGTAAGTCTTTTGAAATGTTTTTGGTAAAAAATTACACCTTAAGTTCGATTCTGACGGTATACTCACATTATTTGCATATTTTCCGCTAATGCATTTTTCAATAAAATTGGAAAAGTTCTTATTTTTTAATTGATTCCAGGGTATATTCGAAGCTATCATAAATTTTGTTAAATCCATATTGAAATCATGCTGTGTCATTTTTACTCCTTCTCGTTCTATATGCTTTTTTGTTTTCAAATGTTTCTCTACATTACTTGCTTTTCCTGTTAAATATTGGTCACAGCAGGAGCAGTACATTTTTTCATTTTGTAAAATAAGAAAAGGAAATTTCTGCAAATACGATTCCATAGCGAAGCAATAATATTTCGGTTATATTTTACCAATGAAAAATAATTAAACAGAAATTGGTTGTCATTTCCCACAATCTTGGTTTTAACATGACAAAGACAATTATGTTTTTATACGTGGCCAGTACGTGGAAAACTCTTAACTCAAGTTTTAATATCAGTAAACTAAAGAGGCTAATAAGTTGTTATTTGATTAAGTGTATATAATCTAGATAACAACACTCTGTATTTAGCTTGACGTCGTACGTCTGTCATCGGCACCAAAGTTGCGGTCCCTGGTGAAGACGCAGTCTAGACACATGTACACTCAAGAGTAAAAATGTCGGGTCACCGTCATTTAAATAATAGAAAGGTGTTTTTCAATATTTGACACTAGTTTAATTTACACAATATGCTATTCTTCATAATACCTGGCTTTAGCAATATCCGCTAACTCATCATAAAAATATTATTATCCAAAAATTGTGATTTTTGCGATATTTCGCTCCGTTAACGTCATTATTATTCATGAGTTTTTACCCGACTGCGGCGAAGCCCAAAGGAGGGTAATGTGTTTGACCTGTATGTATGTATGTATGTCCGTTCCTGTGTCCGCTCGTAACTACTCAACGGCACAACCGATTTTGATAAATGATACATCATTGGACTCGTCTTGATGGCGCGAGTGTCACTGGGTATGAACATGAAAATAAACAAAATGGCGTTATTACGAGTTCGATCTAAACCTGAAATTGCCATTATTTTCAGTATTACTTTTGTAGATAATATCTAAAATTAATGAAAGATCAAAACGGGATAATAATATCAAGGACCATTAAAACAAGAGGACTGTCATTCTCCATACAAAAAGCTGTTCCCCTTTCAACGCCAACTATGTCTAAGCTTGGCATAAGAATTATATTATTTACAATTATTCAACTTTGCAAGCGTGACACAGTATTTAAATGTTAGAATTTATTTATTATTAGCTGTTTACGAACTAATTGTTACTGTACTATGTTTCTTTGTTCAATTATAACATCGTTAAATGTTTAGTTTTTTAGCGCCATCTAGTTTTTGCCTGGATATCCCCTTGCGGTCGGGGTACGATCCAAAGTATGGAGAATGACAGTCCTCTTGTTTTAATGGTCCTTGATAATATAAATTTGTTCACAACCCTGGAGTATTTTAGGAAATATGGCGGTATTTCACTGACCCCAAAGTTTTGACCTATTTTTTTTTTTTATTTTACCAGTAGCTTGGTCGGCTTCTGCGACCAGTTGCTGCGCATAGAACGCCAAAGTTTTGACTGCGAGTGTAGTCTGCCACAGACGTTTAGAACTTTAGACATTTGTCCTACCGCGAGTAAACGAGTAAAATTGGACGAGTAACAGTTCATTGCGGGCTGACGAGGTACAGTGTGATCGACCGACCTTTCCAGATGCGCAATGTAATGCTACTCGCCCAGTTTTACTCGCTTACTCGCCGGCGGTGGGACAAGTGCGTTATAGTCATAACAAGCGTGCGGGCACGGAGCGAGAATCGGGTTTTTAGGCGAGTAAGGACGTTTTCAGTTGTTTCATCGACCACTGATCGACCAATATATCAAACGAAAAGATACTATAGTCGGAGTTTGCAGAGGTCGAAAAAAGGTTTTATTAAAAATACAGTATATAAACTTACGAAAACCATTTAAATACTAACATCCTGTATTATTTGTTTACAATGTAACATTTGTTTTCTGGTTGTCAAGTCCAATAACAAATGCAATGTCAGTTAAAATAATGCTATCTGCACACTTACGATTAAATACGACGTATAACTCAATGTTTACAATTGCAAACAAATAATACAGGATGTTATAGAATCATTAATTAATTAAATTTTATTTATCAATTATAAATTTTAAAAAGTGTTAGTATTTCAATAATTTATATACCACAATCTTATTTATCGCCTAGACATGTCCGGATTTAAATAAATGGTTTTCGTAAGTTTACATACTGTAGGTATGGCAACATGGAGAAACTATAGCATGAGGATTATTTAATATTGGTACTTGGCAATAATCTTACCTTTATTACAAAATGTGTCTACATACCTACTGAAATACATATCTGGGTCAGTCTTGCAAGTTGCACACATCGATCTAGATCCAACCGAACTAAGCGATTTATTGCAAGGTCTTGGATGATTTCTATGTATTTAAATATGTACACGTATACAAGCATTGCTTAGTTTGGTTGGAACGAGATCAATTTGTGCAAGACTGTCCTAAATATTGGTTTCAGTAGGTACCTATATAGATACATTATATACTTCACCATCAAGTATCAAGAGTAATTAATCCTATTTCTTGTGATGTTTCCATATGCATTTTTTTAAAGAAAACTTTGTTTTTGGTCTCTGCAAACTTAGCGTTAGTCGCACTCTAGTCGGCTGTGTAATGTAATGTAATTTTATTTCATTATTTGCATTTTGACATACTGCATATATATCTGTTATGTATAATGTAGCTAGTTGTAATGACTGTTAGCTTAATAGTCTATTTCTCGACGTGAAACATACGTTTCCCATTTTGTATTTCGAAGTTTGGAGGTCCTTTACACCTCCAAAACATAATGTTTTGACAACGGAGACTCCTTACATCTCCACTAATTTTAGTCTATGTTTGCCTATTCTATATTTTTTATCGTGTTTTGACGCCTAGAGACCCTTTACATCTCTAAAAATGTAGTTTTAAGTTTTGTAATGTAATGGATCCGGAGATTATATACGTCTCTCGGTAAAAGGTAAAAAAAAAACTGTGCCCAGTTATTTGCTTGTTGCATTTTATAAATGTCATCTTATGTAATAATGTCACAATTGTTGTAATGTTGTTTTTAAAAGAGAAACTGGTGAGTTTCTTCAGGCGCTTCTTCTCACCAGAAGGTCATCTACCGAAGCGCCAAAAGAAAGGAATCAGACATGTAAAAGAGCCCTTGAGGCCTACTTACAGAAATAAAGGAGTTTGAGTTTGTGTACCGATTACAAATTAATCGACATGTAATTAGTATGTATTTGTCTTAGGGTGGTCCAAAAAAACACTTTTTTTTATTTTTTAATAGGCCACCCCCTTATTTTGTTACACATATTATGTTGATAAAATACACCAAGTTTTGTAATTTTATCTCAACTTTAAAGCGGTGCTCGACGACTTTGAAATTTTTAATGTTGTATGAAACCTAAAAAAATAAAATAATTATTTCTCTGATTTTTATTTTAATAATAGTTTTTACACTGTTTGGGCATGTGATTAATAAAATGTGAATTCAAAAAATATTTTTAATAATGCAATAAAAAAAATAAAAAAAGTGTTTTTTTGGACCACCCTAATCTGTCTGTAGGAACGTTGGGTTAGCGCTCGGAATGTAGAAAGGTAATTTAGTGCTTTTTGAGAAACTCTCGAATCGTGGCTCTGTGGTGGAGCCCTTGCAAGACAGAGGTTGCAGGTTCAAATCCGGCCACTTCCTTAAATTTCATGTACTGCGCTGTGATAATGCTCGTAGCTGTCGCAAGTTCACACTGAACTTTTGGAACATTCTATGAAAACATCTACTTTTTGCCGCTTACGTAATGCTATGATAGCTACCAGTGGCGTGGCGTCCAAAGAACTCGATTTCTATACCGGTTTGCTTAATATCAGGCGTTTGACCACTTTTTTCTACTGCTCTTAAGGAATATGAACGCCAAATCTGCACCGGCTTGCCCAAGGATATCTTTTACGTTACGCCACTGGTAGCTACCCTAATAAAACTTAAAAAAAAACACTACCAATCTTCTTCAATCAAATCACCACATTTTTACTAAAAAAAACCCGACCGCGGAGCACTTTGAAACTGCATAAAATCCGCCATTTTGTTTATTTTAACGAACTTCATACCTAGTGACACTCGCACCATCAAGACGAATCTAATGATGTATCATTTATCAAAATCGGATGAGCCGTTGAGTAGTTACGAGCGGACACAGGAATCCTCCTCCTTTGGGCTTCGCCGCAGTCGGGTAAAAAGCCCGACCCCAGGCACTCCCGGCTCCCACCCAGTCCGACCAACTCAGGGTGGTCTGGCTAGCGACCTGGTCCGACCCCAGGGAACGCCACGGCCAACCACCCGGTCCGACAATCGCTACGCCCAGGAGAGGCTGCGAGTTTGTAAAAAAAAAAAAAAAGGGTAAAAAGCCAAGGTATCATAATACCACATCGATATTGAGCCTCCTAATTTTACATGTCAAAAGAATTAACATGGTACCTAGTAGTGTCCGACCGAGATTACTTTTCATGGCCGAAACCGAAATCGAAACCGAATTAGAATCTCAGTCTCGGCCGAAACTAGAACCGAAACCGAAATTTCCATATAAGGTCATGTTTTCCTGGAAAGATACAAAAAAATACAATCATAATCAGTCAGTCTTCATTTCTGATTAATGATTGAGTCTCTGATATTTAAAGTAATCATTAATATAAAATCACACATAATAAGAGTTCTTATTTCAAATAGTTTATCTGTGCTTTTTGAAAAAAGAGACTGTCCGATCGCAGTTCGCAACCAATCAAAGTCAGATTAAGTTTCGGCCGGTTGGCAGCCGAAACCGAAACTATGCCGAAACCCGTTTTAGCCGAAACTAGGCCGAAATCGAAATTTCGGTCGGACTCTACAAGGTAGTATCGCTTACGTAACGTTTCCTTGGAATGCTCCTTTTCAACTTGTGAGAGTGCAACCGTTCGTTGTGGAAGTCTTAACCTATACTTAGGGTTGCCAGATTGAATGACCCTATTATCGGGAGAAAAAAACAATATGTCGGGATTTTGATACTTTGGTCGGGAGATGCCCCGCGCGCTCGACGCGAGCTTTTTTTAGCCTGAAAGAGCAGAAATTTTCGTTGGCCGGACCACCTTGAGTGGATCGGACTTTGTAAGTTTTAAAATGATCTCCTTTGTCGGGAGTCGGGAGGACATACAAAAAATCGAGAGAATCCCACCAAATCCCGACCCTCTGGCAACCCTAGCTATACTCAGCAGCAGATACACTACGTGGGCATTTTCCCGGTAATTTCCGTGACATTCGGTGGCAACATTAATGTCGAAATTTGGGAGATTTGCACGACATTTTCGAGTATTTGATAGACAAAATGTCATGTAAATTTCTTAAGACTTTGACATTAATGCCACCGAAGTCAAACCCACGGAAATCACCGGAGAAACTCCCATATTATACAGAAGAGTTGAAGTTCGGAAAGCATCAATTTTTCGAATTTCATTATACCGAAACGGATGTTGGACTGAAGTTACTGTCTACGGCAAAATCAGCGTTACCACAAGATAAGTAATAAATAGTGTTACGTACTTGGGCAAGCCGGAGCAGCTCCGGCTCCAATTTTCTTTAAGAACACTAGAATTAAGTGCTGAACTGCCTAATATTAGGCTAGCCGATGGGAATAGAGTTCTATGGACGCCACGCCACTGTGTACGTACAGAAATTTCTCTTTCTAACAAAATTTACGTTCGGGTTAGACCACCGGACGTAACGCACTGCATCCCATCGTCTCTCTATATAAAAAAAACCGGTCAAGTGCAAGTCAGCCTCGCGCACCGAGGGTTCCGTACAAACTGGTTAGTAGATAAGTGAATAGTTCAAGAAGAACTGAATGGCGATTAGTTTAGTAGGAGCAAATAAATATGAGTTTAGATTTTCACAAATTAAAAAAAAAACGGTGCAAATTAGGAAAACCGTTTTATTTTTCTGTAATATTTAGGATGATATTAATAATCGGTAATTATTACAGATTTTTCTGTTCAGCAACTTCAGAGATAATAGGGGGAATGGTATTTTTTTTACGTTTTTTATCTTAAGTCAAAAACTACATGTTGAAGAAAAAAAAACGGTTTTGGAATCTATACTTTAAGCCCTTTCATTTGATATCCCACTCGATATAATAGCTCTACTTTTGATTTTCGACATAACATTTCGGTCCCCTTTAAAAAAAAAAGGTATACAGTTTTTGTTTTGACCAATAGGCTCGGGTTAGCGATTTTTAACACTATCCCAAATTTCAAGTCGATAACATCAGTAAATCTTGAGATATGTTGCTGTGACAGACGGACAGACAGACAGAATCGCACCACAAGGGTTCCTTTTTTACCATTTTGGTACGTAACCCTAACAATGATGAACTCGATTATTAAAAGTTTGACACTATTTTTACCCGACTGCGGCGAAGCCCAAAGGAGGGTTATGTGTTTGGCTTGTATGTATGTATGTCCGTTCCTGTGTCCGCTCATAACTACTCAACGACACATCCGATTTTGATAAATGATACATCATTAGATTCGTCTTGATGGTGTGAGTGTCACTGGGCATGAAGTTCGTTAAAATAAACAAAATGGCGGATTTAATGCAGTTTCAAAGTGCACCGTGGTCGGGTTTTTTTTATAATTCAGAATACTTTAATCCGGATGATGTTCTTCATCATCACTACATAATTTAAAACAAAGTCGCTTTCTCTGTCCCTATGTATGCCTAAATCTTTAAAACTACGCAACGGATTTTGATGCGGTTTTTTTTAATAAATAGAGTGATTAAAGAGAAAGATATATATGTATAATACATGCATAATATAATAGAGCAACACCGTGCGAAGCCGGGGCGGGTCGCTAGTTATATATATAAACTTTCACATAATATTAACCAATATTAACTATGTATTAACAAAACTAAAACTAAATCACGATTCTTACCCAAGTGCTCCGTTTCATCCTGCCTCTCAGAAACAAAATGGCGTAACACCTTCACAGTGACGTACAGCAAAGTTCGTTATGATGTGCGCAGGAGTGGATGTATTGCGTACACGCATCGTGTTGTCGTGATGCTACTGAAACTATGCGTCGGTGTTACTAATTAGAGATCCTTGCACAGCTACGCTTTGGAAGCTGCTGGGGCTTATAAAAACGGCCAAGTGCGAGTCGGGAACGCACACGAAGGAACGAACACCGTCAGCAAAAAACGCCAAAAATCACATTTCTTCTATGGGGACCCCCATCAATTTTTAATATAGTTTTTTGTTGGTTGTTATAACAGCAATAGAAATACACATACTGTGAACATATCAAGTATGTAGCATCTTGCAAATCTTGTAAAATATGCCAAAAATACTTTCTTGTATATAGGCCCTTTAATTTTATTTTGTCGTTATTATTTGCTTATTATAGCAGCAATAGAACACATTCTGTAAAAATATCAAGTTTAACCTATTACGGTTCAAAGCTCCTGTAACAGACGGACGGACAGACTGCGGAGGCTTAGCAATAGGGTCCCATTTGGCACCCTTTGGGTACGGATCCCTATAAATTAAACCTCTAATGTATGAAATTCCTAAAAACATATGTCCGGCGATCAGTAAGGCTACGTCTCCTCCAGGGATGTGCGAGGATGTGTTTGTCATGAACCAATAGGGAACGTGCACGACGAAGGTGCTGCCAACTGGTGCCGCCAATGTAAATCATATACCCTCTCATGTTGGGGCCACATTGACGAAAACGCCGTTAATAACGTTAATTTATCGCGTTGAAGGACGATTAACGTCAGTGTAGCTACGACTATATTTGACATTGACACTTACATATTATCATTGACATTGACAGCTTGATTTGACAGGGGCGATAGTTTCCTTTATTGTTCACCCGTGTCTCTTTTAGGGTTCCGTACCAAAATGGTAAAAAAGGAACCCTTATGGTGCGACTCTGTCTGTCTGTCTGTCTGTCTGTCTGTCCGCCTGTCACAGCAAGATATCTCAGGATCTACTGATGCTATCGACTTGAAATTTGGAATAGTGTTAAGAACCGCTAACCCGAGCTTATAGGATGTAAAAAAATTCTTGTATCTTTTTTACTTTTTTTTTAAAGGGGTCCGTAATGAGACTTTGCAAATTGAAAGTAGGGCTATTATATCGAGTGAGGTATCAAATGAAAGGGCTTAATTTGTAGATTAAAACAGTATTTTTGTATTTTTTTTTAAATAAGTAGTTTTTGATTCATGGCGAAAAACGTTAAAAAAAATACCGTTCCCCCCTATTATCTTCGAAGTTACTGAACAGAAAAATCTGTAATAATTACCAATTATTAATGTCATCCTATATATTACAGGAAAAATATAGCGGTTTTCCTAACTTGCACTGTTTTTGAGAAATTTGCAAAAATCTTAACACATACTTATTTGCTCCTACTAAACTAATCGCCATATAGTTTTTCTTGAACTATTCATGTATCTACTTATGAGTTTGTACGCAACCCTCGGTGCGCGAGTCCGACTCGCACTTGGCCGGTTTTTCGTTTAGTGCACGTTGCCTATAGAACACTTAATTTACCTATCCTCGCACCGCTGAGCTGTTTCTATTGGTTCATGACAAACACATCCCTCGCTACGCATCCTCGCACGTTCCTAGTGGAAACACAGCCTTAACCTACATTTACAAAATCTAATACAAACTAAAAATCGTATAATACGCGGTATACATGAACATAGTCTAAATGCTTTCCCTACGTTTAAAACCCTAAATTTAAAATGTAATCTAATCCATTCGATACATTAAGGCAAGGACCATTAAAACAAGAGGACTGTCATTATCCATACTTTGGATCGTACCCCGACCGCAAGGATATCCAGGCGAAAACTAGATGGCGCTAAAAAACTAAACATTTAACGATGTTATAATTGAACAAAGAAACATAGTACAGTAACAATTAGTTCGTAAACAGCTAATAATAAATAAATTCTAACATTTAAATACTGTGTCACGCTTGCAAAGTTGAATAATTGTAAATTATATAATTCTTATACCAAGCTTATACATAGATGGCGTTGTAAATATCGGGTAACAGCCTTTTGTATCGAGAATGACAGTCCTCATGTTTTAATGGTCCTTGATTAAGTTTAAAAATTACTACTTATTCTTTTCAACTCGTTCCATCTAACAATTATCTTTAAGCGTTTGAATTGAGCATTCACGTCTCACGACGTAGCATTCAGTAAAAAGTCTAAACCAGTTTTAACAACCATACAAAAAGCACTGAAGGATGTGTATACAAAGAGTTGTCAAGTTCAGGGCAGTTGGGTTACCGAGGCCTGAATGTACTTGACATTGACACAAATCGTCTACTGTAAGGTCGGGGTACGGACCTTGGAGGGTAACTTTGGCCATTGGGATTACGAGCCTGGACCAGGCATGTCTCACTCTGCGATTTTGTTTCGATGTAATTATTATTCTGCCTTGCCTAATGCATTAGGCAAGCTCAGGGCTGCGCCGACACCCGGCAGCGCCTGTGTGCGAAACCTATGAAGCCCATAGGAGGGTTATGTGTTTGACCTGTATGTATGTATGTAAGTATGTATGACGACGTGTATCAAAACAGTTATATTATAACGTCACGCAAATATTTTTTATAACTACCTCTAATTCACTAGGCAATTCAAGCTATAATAATAATTTTATTTTTGTCGACAACCCTAGCGGTGAGCGTGGCGATCAGAAAGAGCGCGCGTTATGAGTTAGAGCGAGAACGTATGAGTTAGGTGCATTTTTGTGACTCGAACGTGGGTTTTGTTAGACAGTGCGTCTTCTGTACAAAGTACTATAGGGAACGTGCACGACGAAGGTGCTGCCAACTGGTGCCGCCAATCTAAATCATATACACTCTCATGCTGGGGCCACATTGACGAAAACGCCGTTAATAACGTTAATTTATCACGTTGAAGGACGATTAACGTCAGTGTCGCTACGACTTACTATATTTGACATTAACACTTATGTATTATGCAGACAGGGGCGATAGTTTCCTTTATTGTCCGCCCGTGTCTCTTTTGTCGTTTAGTGCTGCCACCTGTAGTTCGTGCACGTCCACTATTGGAATTACGAGCCTGGACTTCAGCCGAAGCTGCGGAGCGAAGTACGGGCGACCGTGATTTCTCACGCAAGGGCGGAAGGGCCCGGAGCTAAGGCGGAGTCTGACACCATCCAAGCCCATCGAGGATATTCAATATTATGGCATTTACATTCATCATCATCATAGGCCTTTGCGTCTATTACACACGATTCATGGTGCAATGTTAGAGAGACATCGCTTTTGGTGGCTAAATAAACCGATGCGAGAGCGACATGTCCTCCCACAGGCCTGACAAGAGAAGTTTGCAAGAGATGGTCTTTGTCTCTTGTCAGTGAGTGCAGCGAACATTACATTAGGGCAGACGTTATTATATTATGGTTTGGTGGTGGGTGGTGTGGTGGTTGGTGGTACATTATTATTGGATGACCATACTGAGCTTACCATCGCTCAATTGTACATAATGTTATGCAAATAAATCATTTCGTAATAGTACATTACATAACTAGGGTGGTAATACAAAGAAAGGCCGAGATCGCAGAAGTTTGCGGCCCGAGCTGCAAGCAAGGGACGTAAATATGCGATCGAGGCCTTCCTTTATTACCTCCCGTGTTGTGTACATCATTTTATGTCTACACTTGGCCAGAAAGCGGCTTTTTTCGTACGCGCAGCGTGCGGAAAAAGTCACTTTATGGCCAGGTGTGGCATTAAAGATCATTTAGTTATTATGCAATTTACTTAGGACTTAAGAAAATAGTGCAAATGAGCATTAGGTTATTCAATATTAGGATAAACAACATTATGGCATTTATATTAGGGCAAACGTTATTATGGCAAAAGATCATTATGACTAAAGTTATTATGGAATTTACAAATAGGAAAAATGATATTATCTGTTCCAATATAAACCCCAAAAGCATTGATTAAAAAACCGGCCAAGTGCGAGTCGGACTTGCCCACATAGGTTTCCGTACAAATACTTGAAATAAAGACTATATTTTTTGAGATTTCAATACAAATGTATAGTTTTCAGATCTTTCCCTATACTTATAGTATAAGACGGTATTACTTGCTAAATTTCATAGTTCTAGGTCAACGGAAAGTGCTTTATAAATATTCATTCGTTTTGAACTGCATAAATGGCTGTTTTTTACGTTAACTTAGAAGTTCGATTTCTCCGCAGCTTTCAGGGACTGTACACCTACGTATATGGTATTATTTTCAACTCGATACCTCCACGCGTTCCCGAGATAAAGTGTCTTGACAGACAGGCAGACGGATAACAAAGTGATCCTATAAGGGTTCCATTCTTCCTTTTGAAGTACGGAACCCTAAAAAGCATTCGTCAGCATATACAGGGTGGGAGGGACTATACCGACATACTTTAGCCATGAATTCCTGGTGGTGTGACGAGTAAATAATGTTATATCAACATGGGTCGAATATTGTCATTTTACATTAATAGTCTTATGAAACAAAATAAATCAGTAAATTCAGCCCCTCGTTATAAACATGTCCTTACTGGAGGAAAAGTTATCAAAAAGAAAAAACAAGCTAAAATGGAAACGAAAGGTCAATTTTTTGGCCTCGTAGTACCAGCAAATACTGCGAAGGTTAATTGTTGTTTAGTTAAAGGATTGAAAAAAATTAGTACAACTATCTTAGTCACATTTATTAGGGCTTGTTACACACTTGGGAGTTTTCATTTAAAAAATAATGAATATCTCTGAAAGTAAGCGTTTTTCGACTATACATCACATAACGTTTTTTACTCCTAATAGTCGTTAGAATCTATAGTTAAAGTTTGTCGGTATAGTCCCTCCCACCTATAGACTAGTAAAGTGATCGAAATTAGAGAAAATTGTATCAATATCTAGTGAAGGACTGGCGGCTACTGCACCTGCAAGGATCCGTCACGATCGCAACTGGAGCGAGTGCGCTGGCATGCCAGTATGCTCTATTTGATTATTCAAGTAGATAACGAAGATATGTATCGCCCCGACAACGAAATTAGGGGGGATTTTAAGGCGTTTCAACTCCAACAATCACCAATCCCGAAATTTCGACGATTTAAGAATGTATCCCATTATTTTGATAAAATCCGAAAATAGTACCTACTTTTTTTGTTTTGATCAAATATGTAATTTTTAAAAAGATGTCATCATACTATCGGGATCGGTGATGATGACGGCGGGAGGGGGCGGAGTGGGGGAAGGTATTTTTTAACGTTTTTTGTCTGAAATCAAAAACTACACGTTTAATACCGCAAATAAAAACAGTTTTGGAGTCTACAAATTAAACTCTTTCATTTGATACCCCACTTGATATAATACTTTTAATTTTCAGCCCCTTTTAAAAATTATATGAAAAGGTACAAGTTTTTTTTTTTATGTCAGCGATTTTTAGACTATTCCAAATCGATAGCAGCAGTAGTTTCTGAGTTATCTGGCTATGACAGACGGACAGACAGATAGACAGAGTCGCACCATAAGGGTTCCTTTTTTATCTTTTTGGTAGGATGTATAGACGGTAACTAGGATATATAGTTTTTCAGCTATCGGTAATAATAAAATTCAAGTTAAGTACTAGGTACTTTAAGCCTTTATTGTTATGAATCGTTTTCGGCTCTCCTGTAAAATTTGCTAAAGCTTAGTTATCAATCTGAAAACCAACGCTGGGCCTCTATCCCCAGCATTATTAATATTTTATTCTTGTTGTTGTAATGTATTTTTTTATGGCTATGAATATTTTCTTACTTCTAATTTCTTATAATATATACAATTATACATTGAGCAAGTACGTTGAAAATCAAATGCGACCCACTACAGCTGAAGCCGGATTTGAACCCGCACTTCTTTCGGAGACAGTGAGTTATCCAATTTCTCTATTTAGCGGTCTGTCAGATCCTACGTAAAAATTATTTCTTCCTAATTTCTTGTTTTTAATTTTTAGCAGCCAATAGGCTTTCAAATGTAGGTGGGCGTTTTCCAAAATAAATGCCAGGGTAGCTACTTTCTCAAAATATGGACTTTTGAGGTTTTCTGGCTCAGAATCGTTAATACTTTCGAACCTTATACGTAAAAAAAACTATCCCAAAATTTGTATGGATTTTTTTTCCACTACGTCACGTTCATACAAACACAGTACAAAATGGTGACGTAATGGGAAAATAAATTCGGTACACTTTTTTTACGTATAAGGTTCGAAAGTACTAACGATTCTGAGCCAGAAAAACCTCAAAAGTCCATATTTTGAGAAAGTAGCTACCCCGGTATTTATTTTGGAAAACGCTCAGGTAGAGTAACCATCCATTCGGCCCCTCAAAGCAGATGCGCCAATCTCCAGCGCAGGCGCATCGATGCCCGACCCGTATATAAGCCGCGGGCCCTGCCGTACCCATCACTCTCTCATCGCCTGAACTTCGGTTGGTCTACTTATATTTACTATTTATTCATTATTAATTCAAATTTATATTAACACGTGTCAAAAAAAAAACATTTCGTTAGTATTCGGGTTACTTGTTCATCGCCTGGACTTCGGTTGATCTAATTGCATTTACTATTTATTCATTAGTTAATTTAAATTTGGATAAATAATTTATTTTAACACATGTCAAAAAATATTTCGGTAATATTCGGTTTGGTTACTTGATCATCAGTTGGTCTACTTACTCACATTTACTATTTACTCATTATTAATTTAATAAATATCGTGTGTTTACATATAGGAAAAAAGTTCACTTTTAAATAAAATTTCTTTTGGCACTGGTTACACATATATTTTAAATTTCAGTTGGTCTAGTACATTTCCTATTTATTCATTAGTTAAATTAAGTTTATATTAAAAGTTCATTTTAACACGTGTGTCAAAAAAATATTTCGTTAATACTCGGGTTACCCGTTCATCGCCTGAACTTCGGTAGGTCTACTTGCATTTACTATTAATTCATTAGTTAAATCAAGTTTATATTAAAAGTCTCATATTAACACATGTCAAAAATTATCTATCGCTTATCACTCATAGTCTGGACTTCGGTTGGTCTACTTGCGTTTACTACGTTTTCATTGGTTCATTCAAGTTTAGACAAAAAGTTAAAACACATGTCAAATAAATCAATTTTATAGTTTGGGGTATATGTTTATTTTAAATCCAGTGAAAAATGTTACTTTTCGTTAATTTTCTGTTGCTACTTACATAATATATTCAACTCGCTACTCGCCTGAACTTCGGTTGGTCTACTTCGATTTACTATTTAGTTATTTTCTCTATAATTATAGATTTATTTTAGTTTTAGTTTATAGTATATAGTATATTTAATTGAGTTTTAGTTACTTTGTATTGTTGTTATTTATAAATTATTTATAAATTAATTAAATTTTAGGTCTATATTGATTCCGAATCCTTATTGATTTTAATAAATTCAAAAGACCAGGTTTTAAACGAAACTTTAGTTAATTCAAGTGCGAATTAACACTTCATTTTAACACATGTCAACTAAAACATATTTCGTTAATATTCGGTTCAATTATTTCCTACTTGCATTTACTATTTTATCAACTGCAGACGTATTTAGTTACTTGCAGTTTGTGATCTATTGATTATTGATTCAAATACAACTGAAAATTTAATTCCGTATTAACTCTAATTTGAGATACCTACCTGTTGATTCTTAACACTTTTTAAAATAGTTCACGAGTATTTGTTCCTGAGTCATGGATGTTTTCTATCTATTTAAGTACATTTATCTATAGAAGTATAATCGTAGTCTACTCGTAGTACCCATAGTACAAGCATTGTTTAGTTTGGGACTAGGTTGATTTGTGTAAGATTGTCCCATTTTTTTTATTATAGGTATCACTTTTTAACTATTTTTTTTTGTTCGGCTCTCGATAATCTTAATGAAGTGTATATTTTCTTTTACAGATTAACATCTTTATAGGAAAATACCAAAAATGAGGGTAAGTAACTTTAGTTTATTTTAATCATCTTACTATATTTAATATTTGTATCATATGCGTGTACCAACTTGTTATGCCTGTCAAAATTAGGGCTACAGAATTTATGGCAATGTATTACTTATTCTGTGGCAATGTACATGATGGTCATTTTCATATTACAAGTCTGTTTCAATTCCAAAATAGTTTCCCTATCTCATTTCGCATAATACCATAGCCCTAAACTGGGTAAGAGTTTCAATATTGTACTAGCACGTTAGTTTAAAGTCTATTGACATACATTTTTATAACAATGATAATTATTTTCACTGTCATATTAAAAAAAAACATCGTTTATTTCTGCAAGTAGGCCCTCAAGGGCTCTTTTACAAGTCTGATTCTATTCTTTCTTTTGGCGCTTCGGGTAGTGACCTTCTGGTGAGAAGAAGCGCCTGAAGAAACTCACCAGTCTTCTTTCTATTTTAATATTAATTGTCATGGTCATGGTGTTTTATCAATGTAAGTTGGAAAATTTTATAATAGTATTTTATGCAACAGTTGTATAAGAAGGTTCAAAAAAATGCGAATTGCGCGAGTTGCGATACGAGCCGCGAATGCGGCGAGTATCGCAACTAGAGATGCAATGAGCGTTTTTTGACTTAATTATTCAACGTTGCATACAATACAATACTTTTTCTACGACTAGGTTTTTTAAAATATAAAATACAAACAAGGCATAACCTGCAAACAAGGCAAATATGACGTATGACTGACAGTATGTGTCTATGGTAAACTTTTTATTTTATTTTAAATTGACACGCAGTGAATATATTAAAAATACTTTTTTTTATGTTGGCATCAATGAATTTAGTTCGGAAAGTTTTGTTTTTCTTAAAAGCCGTAGGAATTTAATTGTTTGTTAAGTTGGTAGTTGTGCATTTTTATCGTAAAGTTAGAATTGAGCGCTTAATCCTTGACCTAAGTTTAACCTAGATTTAGAAGTCTGTGGCTGCTAGCAATAACGTAAAGTGACTATAACGACACTAGTGCTGTTATGGGGAATAGAGTATAGACTTCTCTGAACTCATATTATGTATGTTCTTATATTAGTGTTCGTGACCAAGTAAAACACAGATAAAAGTACAGGAGTAGAAAAAATCGTTTATACATTCTGAAAGTTTTACATTTTCTGATCAAGTGTATTTATGAAGAAATATAAAACAAGTATTTAGCATATTTATGACATAATATTGCCTTCGATTTCCGTGATTATCACTCATTGTAATATTTGTAATAAAACAATTTAAACGGATTAAATCGCGTATATTACCCGAGACCACGAACGCCGTATGTCTACCTGGGACCACGAACGCTGAAAAGGGTTACCAAATGTCAGGACTTAAAAATAAAGTAAGCGCGATTTAATCGGTTTAAGTTGTTGTTTTTACGATAGTTATGGCAATTTACTTAAAGAGAGCTAATTTAATATTCATATAATATCATTTATATTTCAGATATTCATAGTGTGTACACTGCTAGTGGTGTCGACATTAGCCGAGCCTCCGGTTGACAACAGGTTAGTTTTTATCGAAATAGTTATTGGCAATATTTTCTCAGACAATAGACAGCGCGTGCTTGGCAATATTAACATTGTAAAAATATTGCTATACACACCATCATTTTACATTAAAGAAATTATAATCTGAAGACTGTTTTCTGTTTTTTTGTAACTAATTTTTTTTTGTTTATTATAATTGTTTCATTATTGCACATACGCACGAACGTACGTCACGATTAGTAGGTACAATGAAAATGCCTCTGCCTAGAAAACCAGCGGTTCCGCGTTTGATTCCCAACAAGTGTGGAAGTTAATGTTACGGAAATTAGAATCTAACTCTAAGTAGGTAGATCGTCTTAGTCATAAAGGTTTGAAATTTTGATTTTTAAATACGCATTTCTAATATTTCCAGATACCTCCCACCTCAGCAGGATTTCAATGGCGGCTTTTCTGCGCCATCTCAAAGCTACGGCGCCCCTGGAGGCTCCCAGAGGCAAACGGATGCCGTGTTCGGGTAAGTCATACTGTTTGTTAACGCTCTTATTTGTGGGGAATATTGCCGGTCATATTCTAAAAGTTTGAGGTAGAATTTATTATTTATTGAAAGTTTGGGAAATACTGCCAACAATGTTTTTAAATCAGTTAGGAAATATTCTTAATGTTTTTTAAAAACTTTTATATCATTTATTATTTTTGAGGTCACAGGGTATCTTATTTAATAAAAAATCTAGATTGAGAATATGTTGCAGGTACGTGCTTTAGCACTAAACAAATATATCCAAAGTAGCGACACCTAACATAAACCCTTCAACAACATAGCTCACTTCAAGCATTATTTTGTCGACCACAACATATCCAAATACTACAATTTATATTTTTATTCTTTAACTGGCATTTATTCGCCTTTCGCTTGTGTTATTTTGATTATTAACACATTTTTACCGGGATTTATAGTATACTATCTTTCAAAGTACTTAGTTTACTTGCAAACCAAATATCATCTCAATTTGCTGCCGGAAACTTTAGATTAAAAAATATATCATTTGGTTATATTTACAAAATGTATAATTTACAAAAATTATGCTAATTAAATTAAATAATATGAGGAACAATACCAGAATAAAATATTCACCTCGTCACAGGTCTAAATCAAATTAATAAAACGAGACATTTATTAAGCTCGCTGATATTTTAAGTCATAAAACTTTGTATGTTTTGTGTCAGGACATATTTTGATCGGGCTACGAGTCGTGACCCCCCCAGACGTTCGTATGACGTGCATGATTGCTCGGGCAAACCGCTAATTCCGCGGATGCTCCACTTTGACTGGTCTAATAGCTCAATTATGAAACCGAACTGTTACTTAAACTTCACAGGCTACGTGGGCTCAAACTTTGATTTAAACAACTAATAATTTACTATTTTCACATGATCCTAATTTTTAAATGACGCAAAATACCCGTTCTGTAAATAAAAAATCACCCCTTGACCATAAGTAGAGAATAAATAAATAAAAAAGTACCAGCACGTCAGACATAGGACGAAGACAGATCAAAACCTCTATTTATTGGACCAAAATAAAACTATTTATGAACAAAATAGAGACATGGCGAAATATATCTATCACTGTTTGATTGTTATTTTACTATGTTATAGATGTTATACCTAGTTCAAATTCTAATCTCTTTATTTGCTTAAAATGTGATACAAAGGATGGTACATAGTTATATTTGTGGTTATATTCACGTATTCAGTACAATATTGTGTTTATTAAATACTAGCATGTACCCGCGGCTTCGCCTGCGTTATTCCCGTTATCCAAGGCAACTCTTTACCGGGATATAATAGTACATTGTGTATCAAGGGCGGTAAGTAAGGAATTACAAACGAGTGTTTGTTACAAGGCCGAGGCGAAGCCGAGGGCTTTCACAACACGAGTTTGTAATTCCTTTACCGCCCGTGGCACACACAATGTTTTTCATCACACTTGTGCGGAAATCTGATTAAAATAACCTTACTTAACCTAAATAAAATTGTAAAACTGACAGTGACATTAGTGACATTATCCATAGACAATGCGAATTCACGTCACGTTCGGAAACCTTAGCGGTAAAGACTTAAAATGGTTGATTTTATTTTTGCAAAATACTGAAATGAACTAATTTAAACATTTAATTAATGTTCCAGAAATATGTGTTTACATGTATTTGCAATAACAGTTCTCTTTAAATAAATATTTCAGTAATAAAAGTTAAAAAAGTACGTTGGCGTTTCCTTTGAACATGACAAATAAGAGTAAAACAGAACCAGCTTTTCAAATTTAAAAAGAAAACCATTACGCCCTAGGGCGTAATAGGTTATTTACGGCCCGCAAAACCTACGTGTAATGACACCATTTTCGAGCAAGTGTGATGAAAAGTATTTTATGCTTCAATCCAGGACTTGGTCTACTTACTTCAGTTGTTACTGCGTTATTTAGTAACAAAAATCCAAACATCTTCACAAACTTTCGCATTTATAATATTAATTAGTGGGGTTGTACAAGATTCGTCCGTAGGTTCAATTAGTCTAAGGGAACTTGCATTGCATGTCCCATAACCCAATTAAACCTGCGGCCCATATGTAATCAAATACTTAATCCGACATTGAATTACACGTTCATTCGACAATATTTCCCATTGTTAAAATATTGCCAACTCAACGCAAATATCCGCATAATGACTAATGACCGACTGATCTTTAATCATTTGTATATGTAATAGTATAGAATAGCCTAATTAATAGTGTAGAGGTCAGTTCGATCATTGTGCAATAAAAATCGAACCTTGACTTTGCTAGTTGTACAACTGTGTACAGTTGTACTCACAAATCACTTTCGCTGTATACATAATTATATATTTTTTAACAAAATGTACAGTTAACATCATAAACATAATGTATGTAACCAACGTGACAAATTTATCTGTATACTTTTATGCCACACCTGGCGGGCATTTCTCCAGAAATATGTCTGCGGTCACCTCATTCACCTGGCCCTTTTTCATACTAAATGTATGGAGACAGATGAATGAGTCGCAGACATATTTCTGGAGAAATGCCCTGGCCATAAAGTGGCTTTAAAAAAAAAAAAAGAAAAAAGTCGCTTTCTGGCCAAGTGTTGACATTGACATAAAATGATGTACACAAAACGGGAGGTAATAAAGAAAGCCCTCGATCGCATATTTACGTCCCTCGCTTGCAGTTCGGGCCGCAAACATCTGCGATCTGGGCCTTTCTTTGTATAACGCCCCTGACATGATTGTCATTTAAGAAAGTTTTGTCACTTTAGCCGTATCAATTAATGATGTTGACTGTAAATAAAATGGATTTTATTCTTTATTTCCATAAGAATGCTGGATTTCATTTCAGGACAACGCTGAAGCCAATTTTTTAGTATTACACCCTCCCGTCACGCTATAGTTTGTAGGTACTTTAAGGTATTTAAAAAAACCACGTGACTCGGGTCGTTCAGCCAATCAAAGCAAGGTTTTGTATCTGTGGCACAATACCAATGGCTGAACGACCCGAGTCACGTTGTTTTTTGTTTACCTTTTTTTAAATACCAAAAAGTACAGACTATAAACGTTTTTGTCCCTGACTGTACCGTAATCGTTTAATGCCCGTAACCGTATCACGATCATCACGATTTGCTTAATGACTATTGATCTCTTTAACAAGTATATATAGGTACCTAAATTCCAAACGACGCATGTACCAATGAAACTAGTAATCACTTACTTTGTTTTAGAATAGTACTCGTAGTTTAGAATTATAATCAAGCATAGAAAGTACATAGGCATGGTACACGATTTGAATATTAGCGAAAATTAGGCGTTTAATCTCACGATAAGGTATTTCGTGGGATCCCCTTGTTTCCCAATTTTCCCATAAAGTTATAGGTACTTAAGTCATTCTGTATTGTTAGTCATAATTAACGAAAGTCATAAAGTATTTGTTTCTCTAAAACGGTAATATTTTTAGGATATTTTAAAACGTTGTCATATAGAAAAACATAGGTTAGGTTAGGTTTGTTTTTTAACTATTCTGAAAACTTAACGATTTCGTAGAAAATAGGTTGAAAGACTTTTTGATAATTATGACTAACATTATAGTATGACTTAAAAAAATTATGGGAGAAAATATATACCCAGATATAACACTAGCTTCCAATAAGCTGGAGTACTTAAACAAAAAGAACAATGAGATTTTAATTGACAGGACTATACAATTTTAGAATGACCACCGAGAATCATGTGTCGTGGTATAGAATAGGCGCTGACTCAGCATGGTGCTGCGAGGTACGCAGCGCTGATCTTCCGTCAGAACCATATAAGTAGAAGGACGTAGTCTCTGCCAACTTCGATGGGAAAAGACATGATTATATGTACTTATGTATGTATACGTATGTACTTATGTTTTTTTTTCAGAGGACGTCCATCATCGTCGTACGGTGCCCCAGGCAACGGTCGCTCCAGCTCCCGCCCATCCAACCAATACGGACCCCCTCAACCCTCCAGCCAATACGGAACCCCCTCACAATTCCGCGCCCAACCCTCCAACCAATACGGACCCCCTCAAGCCAGAACACAGCAGCCGTCGAACCAATATGGACCCCCACAAGCGAGGAACCAGCAGCCTTCCAACCAATATGGACCCCCACAAGCTAGAACACAGCAGCCTTCCAACCAATATGGACCCCCACAAGCCAGAACACAACAGCCGTCGAACCAATACGGGCCCCCACAAGCAAGAACACAGCAGCCTTCCAACCAATATGGACCCCCTCAAGCGAGAACACAACAACCATCCAACCAATACGGACCTCCGAGGAACCAACCTTCAAACCAAGCTCCCAGATCTCAAAACTCCAACCAGTTCAGACCATCCAACCAATATGGTCCTCCTAACCAGGGTCCGTCGAACCAGTACCTTCCCCCTGGACAGAATGGCCAGGGTAGACAGCCGTCCGCTGAGTATGGAACCCCTGGGTTTGAGGCACCGAGCCAGGAGTATGGAGCACCTGGTAACGGTGGTGAGTACTTAAATATTTAACCCTTTATATGGCAGAATCAAAATTGTAAAGCAAAAATGACCGCCTTACAACATCGTCCTTTGGCATTTTTTTCTTAACCAGAATTGTTAAAACAATTGAGCCTCGAGGAAGCTTGAATTCCTGTCCTCGGTGATTTTTGGGCGTTAACGGGTTAAGTAAAACAATATGGCGCTTTGAAAATGTGATGAATTTCAGTAGATTTCGGATATAACGACCTTCAAGGGTCCGGAGATATTTGGTCGTACTAACCGGACGTCGCTCTATA
The DNA here is from genome assembly GCA_947034925.1 of Eudemis profundana. NCBI lineage: Eukaryota > Metazoa > Arthropoda > Insecta > Lepidoptera > Tortricidae > Eudemis > Eudemis profundana. Next base: position 15,308,061 of record OX344816.1, on the reverse strand, counting down.
CGGCATTGCCCACACGACAGGCATACGGTCACAGTATAGTATAGTAGCAGCAATTTTTCTTCCCACAAAAGGTACATAAGGTCGCAGCCAACTGGTTTAATTAGCCATTTGGTTAACTGCCTTTTTCACTAAATTATGTTATGACCCGCCAGCAGGTCGACGAAGCCCCGCTTCTATTTCTGCTCTGAGGGACACAAGCTGACTAACAAACCTAACCTAAAATAAGGGGTGTGTTTAATGAAAAGGCTAGGCAGCTAACCAAATGGCTAACTAAACCAGTTGGTGGTGACACACACATTGCGTGCGCGACTTGTAGTGTCCGCACCGTGAACAAACGCAGTACAAGCAAAGTTCTACGAATACGTAAGATTGCACCAGTAAGACTCGCACTGTCTGCGCCTCGACCTTGAATACGTATCTCGCGCTCATAAACAGCCGAGGTTTGACTACTTATCTGTATTTATACTTTGATGCGGTTAACGCGCCTATTATGATCTGGGGTAGCAGTTCAGAAGCGCGTTCCCATCGGCTGTCTTGTGCTAGTCATCTTTTTCGCTATATTTAGTCTTTATTGCACAATACAGGGAAGTACAAACGGCGAACTTATGCTTATAGAATGGATGGAATAAGCTTATGTGGGTATCGACCACATTTTTCGCAGACAATTTGCGGCCATTGTTTACTGTGCAAATCCGCATCTCTGCTATGAAATTGTATCGCTGTGTGTATGATGTTTTTTTAGGCAAACAGGTAGATGGCCTATTAAACTGTACAGGCTACACACTATTGTATAGACAGCTGTTGCTGTATAAATTGTCTCTCTCTCTGAAGTCAGTCCCTCATGTCTGAGGATCGTGATTAGCGTTAGGATTGCATCTGGAGCGGGTGATCTGCCTCCACCGGTTTCTGTCCAGCGCGTCTGTTACAACACGTCAAGGACGAAGCGTCTTTCACTTGATCGGTCCATCTTTTTGGTGAACGACCGCACGATTAACTTCGGTGTGCCTAACCTGTAACTTGTAAAATGCAATATATTTTGTTTTACAGGCCAGCAATATTCGCAAGGCGGTAATTTCGGTGATGCCCAGAGCCGACAGTACCTCCCACCTGGGGGCGGAAACGGTGGAGGGTACGATGACGGTAGCAACGGGGTAAGTTAGATTACAGAACAGACTATACTACTTTACCAAATTTAGGGCAGGTTATAGCTGCAGTGCAGTAGAGTCGGAAAACAGCTCTTTAGAGAGGAGTGGCGACGCATCGTGAAGCGTGCCACCAACACCTGAAATGACGACCACGACCACTCTGTCAAAAATGATACCAACAACGAAGAAGAAGGCCAAATTTAGACCAGAACGGACCGTGAGCTGACGAATCACACTGTTTCCACTGACGTGGAGCGGAGTTCAGATTTCGAGCATTAGGGCATTCCACGAAAACGTCTATTTTGTCGGGCACGTGACGGCTATGGCAGCTACCTTAAAAACAAATAAAAAGTCCTAAACCATCCATTCAGAAACCAAGTTATAAAATATTGACATACCAAAAGTATACTTCCTAACTTTGTTAGAAGCATGAAAAAAATGGCGTCACGTGCCCGATATTCTAGTGAAATTGTGCTTGGTTAACTCGCGATCCGTTCCTCTCCACTCTGCCAGGAGTGACTCACTCCGCGATTTCGCGCGGCAACTGGTACCAAATTTGGCCCCTCTGGAGGTGTTTAGCCAGCAACCAGAAAGAGCACGCGTTATGCGATCCAGTGCGATCCATCCTAAGTATAATCGGGCTCAAATGTTAACGTCAGTTGCCGTCATCAAATCAATCATCAAAATCTGATAATAATGGTATAATTAACTGTTCAAATACCACCTAATGAAATGAGAAATTCATTTTTTCCATCACTAAATTACACTTTTGGCGTCAAACGCCAAGCGGAAAACTTGGTTCCTGTACAAATCGGCGAACTATTTTCTACAATCTCAATATACTAGTACTTGTGGGATAGAGACTAAAGCTGAATGTGTTTATGTCCAGGAGCCCGCAAACTACAGCTTCGAGTACATGGTGAAGGATGACGCGTCGGGCAACGACTTCGGACACCGCGAGTCCAGGATGGGCGACCGCGCTGAAGGCTTGTATTACGTGCTGCTGCCCGATGGCAGGAAACAGGTAAAGTTTATCGAATTTCTAAATGGGTGCTAAGTTTGGCTCTCGAGAATGAACCTCCATGTTCATTCTCGAAAACCAAACCATATTAAAAAAGAAAAGCGAATAACTTAACTAATATACAGCGTGTAAGTCTAATACGGGCGAACAATTAAACCAGATATAGCGTTTAGTAGTGTTATTATTAATTAATATGATTTTTTAAATTACACTTAATAGTGACCTCGTTATTAATTTTTGAAAATATACCGAGCAGCAATGTACCGCATACATGCTTGTTATGACATTGCGAGATACGAGCTTTTTTAAAGTAACTGTCAACTAGCGTGTTTGTCAACTTGAATGTGTTGCGTTACATTGCGGCCCGAATTATTTTGTATGGTAATTATTTTCATTGTGGTTTTAAGCAATAGTTATCTAAATATGCTTCTTAGGTCCTATGCTAACCACCGTTTCAATATTCGCCCGTATTAGATTTACAGGCTGTATTACGCACCCTGCGCGTATACGCTGAAAATGACCCAGATAGCAGGTGTTTGTATAAATATGCGGTCTATCCATTCTTTATTTTTACCACCTTTAAATTAGCTGCTCCACCAGTTGAGTGGAACCCACCTACTGACTCCATCATCGTATAGGTTACATATTTATTGTCTTTCAAATTTTCAATTCCTCGCAATATCCATACAAAATATACCACACCGATCACAGATTTTGACTTGTATTTATTCCTTTAATTAGTGTTCGACGGCCACGGTCGATGATGTTCGACTGCTCTTTAGAATATTTTTACTGCTGTCAAAATGATCAAACACTGCCAGTGCCGACTTTTTGATTTCGGTAAACTGCCTTGAACCCCTAAACCTCGCTTCGCTCGGTTCTTTAGATATGTGGTATTACTATTTCAGACCGTAGAGTACGAGGCAGACCAGGACGGCTACAAGCCCCGCATCTCCTACGAGGACACCGGTGCCGGCGCAGGCTACGACGCCAACAGCCAGGGCTACCAAGACGGCTACAACCAAAATGGCGGATACTAGACAAAATGGACGACGCTAGTAGAGTTAGAACATTGCTATTTGATAATGCAGGTGTAGGGAGACATACCAAGCGGCGTATGACGGTCGTGTATGTTGCGTCATATCATCATAGCATTGCATCACCGTAGCGGTTATTCCCATTTCTTTCAGGGTAAATACGTTTTTGACTATAATACCAGAATTGGTTATTACTTCGAATTATGACAAATAATTCAGAAAAGGCGCTAGGGTGATGGTGGATCCTAAAGCGATAACGTACAGATAGGGATTGCTATCCGGCGGACCGGACCCGGTAATCCAGCTGGATCCGGCCGGATTGGCTATGAAATCAGGATTACAGGATCCGGTCCGCCGGATTGCAATCTTTACGTACAGACGATTCTTATTGTCAAAAATATACCTGCTGGTGCTGACTGTATTTGTTAAAAGAGATGATCATGACACAAGTTTCATCAGTAGCAATGAGCAATAATTCTAATGGTGTCACTTTAACGTAGTTTACCTACTTGTTCAGATGAAAAATGGGATTGAAGATGGAATAAGGACTTCGCTTGATTGAATCTAAGTGGGAGCGGGATGAAAGTGCTAGATAGAAAGATAAGATGATGATATGTTTCAATAGCCAGTAACGCCATTTTTGATCCTATATTTTAATCTGAGCAAGTGTGTTTGGTCTAGAATTGACGAAGGGAGAAATACATTTAATTAAATAACTATGGAGTTAAAAGAAACCAATGTGATACTTGTATTTGTGTTCATATCAAAGAGCCTAATTCTTTGTGTAACAATATGATTTTTTGTAATTCTCAGATTGTTATCACTTTGTATGGATAGGTCACTTTAATATGCTACATATTTGTACTATATCGACGACTTTAGCTATGTCAAGGGATTTTGAGCCATATTACGAGACTTATAAAGTACAAGACGCTTTAGTATGTAAAATGTAAGTCTAAGCAATATTATTTGTAATTTTAGTATTACTCAAAGATACAGTAAATTCAGTTTATTACGACTTCGCTACAATGTCCAATGTACCAATATGTCGCTATAACCGAACCTAAATTTGGCTTACTAGCGACCTACTATGGAAGCTTAGCCGTGCGCTTTGTACGTCATTCGGTTAGTGCGCCTAAATATAGGTCAGTCTCTGACAGTCGTTATATCCGGTTTCTACTGTATATAGTAAAATTACAATTTGTAATATATTTAACACGGATATAGGGCCAGTAATATATTATCATGCTTTAATATATGTATATAACAACGTTTATATTTCTTATGGATACGTCTACAATATTTTTTTCTAAACTAAAATTAATCTAAAGAATAATCTTTTGTACGCCAATGATGTAGTGACTCACTCGCCATGTCCTCCACATGGCGAGTCAGTACCTACTATGGCGTGCAAAAGGTTGGCTAAGACCGAATGTTAAACATTTTTATGTATATAATTTTATATTGCGTTAAAACTCATATTTTTATTATGTATTCGACGAAACTAAATTTATAAAATATGTATAACAATCTAGCTCCTTCATGTTAACCGTTTTTTATTGATAATTTTTGTTTTGTCATTATTTCTGTTACTATTTAGCTTATAGTTAGTAAGATATTGTAATCAAATACTCAAAGTGTAAATAAACCAGTTTTATACAATAATATTATACTAGTTTTGTTTATACTTTTCTATATAAGTCAAAAGTACCAAGCCGCGTTTGTCTTTACATACCCAATAAATTCGGACACTATTGGACCGATTTTGGTGACATTTTTGCGCAGGAAATCTCTATCAATTCAACAATCAATAATGAAAATCTGGAAAACGAAATATTTCAATTTACATCGTTTTGCTACTCGACGACAGATGGCACTGCAATTAATATTGAAATGCTAACGTGCCATTCCTGTTACTCAAATATTGTATAACATGAGTGCGAAAGAGATAAAGCAAATCGATGTTTGCGGTGCACTGATAGTGACTTATATTTGTTATCTGTAACAGGGCTTGTTTACGAAGATTTCTAACGCGCTACTAACCATACAAAAAGTCCAAACCATACAACCATTGATTAGTTTAAACGTACAGTCCAATTATATTAATATTTGTTTTATACTGTTTTACTAACCTACATAGTAAATAAAATAAAAAAATTGCTTATGAAACATTTTCAGTTTATAACATGCTTTATAAAAGAATCCAAAGTGGAAACTCTGTACTGAAATTTGTGCACCGATAGTGCCGCCATCTTTGGCAGTCAAGAGAACTATAGCTTTGAAGAATTATATAAGATTATATGAAAAAAAAAATCGTTCTATAGTCTTTGTTCGAAAGATTTCAACTACCGCTGTTACATTATTATTCTCTATCTATAGTTTATCCAAAAACATTTTTTAAATTGTCCAGTATTTGGAAATTTTGGAACAGAATAGAAGTCTGGTCCGTTGCTTCGAGTTTGAGGCAAAAATGCGTTGACTGCTAAATTGACATTAACATACCTACCGGTGCAAGATGAATGTCTTATACGAATAACAAAACGCAAATTAAATAATATTTTATTAATTATCAAAGGGAACCTTTTTTAATGCAAATGAAATTTTTTAGGTCAGTATTTGCTGATAGAAATTGTATTAGAGTTCACAATTATTATTGTTTTTAGTAATCTATCAAAACATTAGATGTCGTGGTTGTTTACGTTGCCTGATAACGTTAAATTATGTCTCTACTCTACTACGCTGCCTCACCGATACCGAGATGAAAGTTACGCAGTCTGTGGTCCCGTCAGCCGTGTGCGGGTGCGGTGTCAAAAAAATTCGTGAGTCAAAACCTGGAAAAAATTCCAAATTGGAGAGTAAACTAACATGTTAACTGAGTGATTAGACTGTACTATCGTGTGTTGTGATAGCGCCGTGTCCATTTTAACAAAGGTAAGTCAATTTGGCTCTAATTTTTGCACATTCCTATAGGTATTGTTTGGTCCTTACATCATTCGTAAAGCTATATTTTTGAACTGAACTTAGGTGTTTAAATATCAATAACATTACAATATTCTTATTATACTTTACCGCCGCAGTTTTATGCCAAAAGATGCGGACCAGGGTTTTCGCGAAAAATCTTTTTTTTTTTTAATGATAAGCGGTTTTATAACCTTTGCCGGTTTATGCCATGTTGGTCTCATTAATTCATTCTAAGTGTGCTGACCTTGCGAGGTGGGATTCGCACGGCTCAACTTTAGAATATCTGACATCGAGTTCGCGGTCCATATTTTTTTTACAGATAGAGCTCACAATAAGAAGTCTTTTCACCAAATCTGAAGTTGCGGAAACCCATAGTTTTCGAGAAAAAAAATATCAAAGTTTCCATACAAACTCGCAATTTTTGGCGTTGATAGGCGTAATTAGCCGATTTTTTGACAGATTTGAGAGCGTTCCGTTACACGCGGAAATTTAAGCTGTCACATGGTGACGAATTATAGCTTATGTTTTGTAATAATGAATTCATAATTTATAAGGATACTTGTGTATGCAATGAATTTAGTTTTTTTTGGTAATTTTTAAGTGTCATTTGTTGTTAATATGTTAACATTTGCTAAATATTAATGGTAGCAATGTAGCAATATACTACAATGTGACGAACGGAACGCAATAGGGGCGAGGGGTAGAGAGGGGAAGGACGCCATTAGACGCTGCCGTATCGGGATTACGTATATATTTTGTTTGTCTTGTCAGTTGTTATCTATCTTAGACCTCACAAGGGGGGACGGGGGGGCGGAGCCCCCCAACAAGGGGGGCTCGGGGGGCGAAGCCCCCCGCATGGAAAAAGATAGACAAAACTAACCTCTTTTTTCGGTTAGGTTCGTTAGTCAGCTTGCGTCCCTCAGAGCATAAATAGAAGCCCCGCGAAGCGGGGATTCGTCGACCTGCTGTCGGGTCATAGTTGTTTACAAAGAAATCCCTAATCAAAGCGCATTTTCAGTCCATCGCGTCGGTCAGACTCCAAAATAACCTCAAAAAATGCTCATTTTCGGTTTTTTTTTTCAATTTTTTAACTTTTTTCCTATGATTTTCCGCAACTTCTCGATTTCAAAAATACACTTAGGATACCTTAATCTACTCCCAAAAAAAAATTGGCATGTTTTGGCCATGTCAGATATTGTAAATTTCTTCCATTCGCACTTTGGTCTCAGTAGAATAAATTACTTTTTGTTTTGACTTGTTGGATTTCTTCACTTTTACCTACATTACATCACTTAGCGCAATCAGGGGCGAATTTACCCTCACTAAGACTGATTGGGCCATGAGGGTTATCAAACCAGTCAAATCATTTATTTTAGCTTCAAAGGCTCTCATTAAAGTAGTAAGCAAGATTGATTAATTATTGCTTACTGGGCGGCCCCATCCCTTAGATACCATAAAAATGTACTTTTAATACAATAAAGAATTTTGAATTTTTTTAATTTTGAAGATCTCAGACTCGAATGAAGGCATAAGTCATCTCAGTCAGTGGCGTAGCAAGGTTGGGGCCGGGCGGGCTATAGCCCCGGGCGGCACATTGAAGGAGGCGGCATAAACCCAGCATTTTTTCTATACCTAAGGGGTAAAATAAGAAAACCCTTTTCCAAATCGCCCACGCGAAAATTTTTGCTCAAATTTTAAATCCCAAACAATTACGTTTCCTAGTTATTTCTATGTTATTTGTATTAGAATTAGAACTTAAGTTAATTTGACTTGTAAGAAAAAAGGCGTGTGCAGCAGTGTTGCCTGATCTTCTGATAAAGCAGTAGATCTACCTGATTTTTGAGAAATCTACTGATTATTAAATGCTAGGCTATCACACATAAAACAAAAAATTATAGACAAAATAACCGTAGAAATCGGAGACAGATTCCAACAACTGCAAAATCTGGCCCTAAAATATGAGTTTTTAAGGCCTGCTGTATTTTGTGTGTATTTAAAGTGGCCCCTACCGCCCCCCAGTAGGGCCCTAGGGGCCTTGGAAGAAATTGGGGGTGCTATCGCTATTGAAAAAAACTGGTCAAGAGCATGTCGGACCATGCTCAGTGTAGGGTTCCATAGCCGTATCTATAAGAAAATGTGCTACAGATAATAATAAAGCTAAAAATAAACAAGTGGCAAAAGGTCTTAAATGCCGTGTAATTCGATGGCACTTAATACCTTTTGGTCGAGAAGTTTTACGGCAATAACTTCAAAACGGTTTATTCGTTACTATTCAAAATAATTTTCGTTGAATGTATTTATTAAGCGTTACCTTCCTGATTTTTTTCATATTTTTTGGATTTACGGTTTAAAAGTTAAAGGGGGGGGGGACACAATTTATGCAACTTTAGGGGCGATTATTTCCGAAAGTATTCATAATCAAAAAAAGTACTTAAAACCCTTCTAATGTTTTTAAAAAAACTATCGAATTATCTATATCACGTTGACGTTTGCTGAAAAAAAAATTTTTAGCTTCTGTTACATGTATGGAGTGCCCCCCTAGTTTTTTTTATTTTTATTATTTAACTAGCAAACTTAGTAGCCGCATCTACAAGACATCTATATTCCAAATTTCATCAGTATACGTCTTGTAGTTTTTGAGTAAAATGCCTGTGACATACGGACGGACGGACGGACGGACATGACGAAACTATAAGGGTTCCTTTTTAGCCATTTTGGCTACGGAACCCTAATAAAAGCTTAAAATCACAATATCAACTGCAGTATTTTTCCTTATTGCTCACATGATTTAATTTGCATACTCAAAACATCCCAGCATCAGATCTTGGATATCTTTATGGTGTACATCATCTTGACGGTCACGACAGTATCACAATAAACTAACAAGTTATCTATAGGTGGGTCCACACTTGTGACAATTTGCCGAACATTATCCCGTAACCGTATCAGAAACACGTATCTGTACCGTTAATGTGGACGTAGGTATTTTGTTACGCGAACAATTTGTTACAAGCTGCAGTACGGCTCAGCATGTCGTCGTTTCTGCAGACGACGACATGCTGAGCTGCCAGGTAGTCGGTAAATGACAACCACCGACCGACTCTTGTACCAATGTCATGCCACGCAGTCTGGTTCGACACCATGCGTCTACACTTGTGACATTTCATTGTAAACGGTTTGTAGCCGTGTCAGCACAATCTCGAGCGTCCACATTTAGCGTAACATGTTCTGTTGCAATGCCACGTAGTCCGGTCCGTCGTCAAGTTACAAGTGTGGACCCACCTTGAATAAACAGAGCTCAGAGAGAGTGGATAGCTGTCTCCATTACATGTTAGATTGCATTCATATGGCCGATAGCGAAAAACCACTCTTCTACTCGGTATACTTACTGGTCAAAGCCACTCACTGTTCCCGAGATATTTCGAATGACGTTGTGAAAATGAGACGCTGCGAGTTAAAAAACACTGAAAATTATCTTTGCCATTGTGACAGGTCTTTGTCCAGTGTCTGTAGCCAGTGATGATATACGAAGCACAAGCATAGTCTCTCACTATGAGCATAATGAACTAGCTCAGAGTCGCAGTAATTGTTATGGAGAGAACTATGATCTTGATCAGAATCCTTTTACTTGAGTAGTCTAATTTGAAATCTGTAGAAGAAACTAAGGTGAGCCAAAGTTAGAAGTTGAAGTTAAGTAGTCGCTTAAGCTAAGACTGCTCTCTCTCTGTACCTTTGTATGTTCCTGGTGCTGGGCCGACGGCCTGCTCCATGGATACCAGGTGCAACTGCGTTTGTTGTAGCGGTACAGAACCCTAGTTTGTTGTTTTAAATCAAATCAAATACATTTATTTGCAAAAATACAGTCACAATAATAGGTGGTAGGTACAAATTACTTTCAGTGTATTTTGCTTGCAAGCAAGCGTGCAAATATTTTTGTGAGTCGACACATTAAATTATAAATAAAGAATTAAATTATACAATATTCGCAAAATAAAATAATATCACAATAATAACCATAATCATAAACATCGCAGTAAATATCAAACATAATTTATTAGATTAGTCAGTCAAATTAAAATTAAATTCTAAATATTCCTTAACACTATAAAAACAACTGTATAATAATACAACTGTATATTAATAGCTTTTAAATTACGGATTAGACAAATTCAAGGTTTTCACTGAGACCTCTTCTGAATCCTACCCCACGAACTGCTAAACAGCGCTTCATGAAAATATTGTTTTATTGTCTAACTAATCAGCTGGGCTTAATGTTTATCTAAAGAATAATGAACCCTAGTGATTATTAAAGAAAAATAATAGTACATTATACAATTAGGGTGGTAATACAAAGAAAGGCCGAGATCGCAGAAGTTTGCGGCCCGAGCTGCAAGCGAGGGACGTAAATATGCGATCGAGAGCTTTCTTTATTACATCCCGTGTTGTGTACATCATTGTATGTTTGCGTGCGGAAAAAGTCACTTTATGGCCAGGTGTGGCATAAATGAATTAATCCAACATTTTTAGTATTCGAAATATTCGTTTTATTCGAATAATTAATACTTAGGTATTCGAATTTTATTTGCGGCGCATATTCAAATATTTCGAATATTCGAATTGCAAACCCTATACCCGTCCATTTGGGTAGATACGGGTAAACACCTATTTACCTACGGGTGGGTAGATCGGGTAAATACCCACGACCCATCTCTAATTGGCAATGACTGGCCCCAAAGGAAGGTTATATTGACGCTCACACAAGCATTGAACATTATTGACTTGGACGCTAAATTTCAAAATGAACTCTAAGCTAGAGTGATTTGTAACTTTACCCAAGTTACAAATCACTCAAGCTTGGAGTTCATAAATGTATAAGGAAAACAACCAGACTCTGAACGTAGGTACTTTTAATATCAGCATTTTTGTATGGCAGGATCACATAAGGCTCACAATAACATAAGGCCGGATTTGGGGCATTCCACTCCACCAGAATGTCGGGCACGTGACGCCATTTTTTTCATACTTCTACCTGTAGTATTTTAATAAAATGCAAGAAAACGAGAGACACGCATTTATTTTAAATAAATCATTACAACTTCACAATGCTTAGCTTAATCAGTTTCGAGTAAAGAGACCATAGATACCATAAGCTTACGCTACGTTCGGAGACGCACACGACACACTAATTGCGTTCGGATATAGTATCTACCGATACTACATCTTCCCCCTTTTATTTTAAATTTCATACATTCTCTTCCCCTCTTCTTTTGAGAAACTGTTAACAATGCAAGAGGTATGAAATTTGTTTTATACACTAATTACAAGCTTCAACTTAAATAATCACAGCAATCAAACTAACTGTTCATACATACAGTTATACTAAATTAAACTATACTTTAACATTAATAGGAGTTATAAAGAATCAATGAAGCCACACACTCAACCAAGAGCAGAGCGTTGGAAGACTTTTCAATCACCCAGGTCGAACATGATAAGAAGTCCTAGTGTATCTGACATTATTGTTATCAATAATATCATAAGACCTTAGTCCATTATACTTAACAATTTTACCTTGTAACCACTTATGACTATTACTGTCTTTCTTAAACCATATTTTCTGGCCAACAATAAATTCATCTTTACATTTGGTATTAGCATTATAATTAGTTACATTTCTAGAAACAGTCTTATGAAACTCACTTTGAATATTAATATTTAGTCTTGGCCTTAAATATCTGGAAGTGACAGGCAATTTAGTTTTGATCTTTCTGTTCATTAACAATTCTGCAGGTGAGAACTTAGTCCCACAAACAGGAGAAGACCTATATTGTAACAGCGCAACTCTGTAGTCAGAGTTGTCTTCCTGGCACTTTACAATCATTTTTTTGGCAATTTGTACAGCTTTTTCTGCCATGCCATTTGACTGTGGGTACCTAGGGCTCGTGTAGGTAAACTTGAAACCCCACTTATTGGCAAAATCTTTACATTCACGTGAGTCAAAGGGAATATGGTCAGAAACAATCTCACTTGGCACACCAAATATACAAAAAATGTCTATAAGGCTGTTGATAATAGTCTTGGCACTTTTATTACAAATTAATTTTATCTCTAGCCATTTTGAAAAATAATCATATATCACAAGATAGCTTTTCTTTTTATATTCCATTATGTCCGTACCTAGTTTTGAGAAAGGTAAGTCAGGGATGTTATGACATAACAATGGTTCTTTGGTGTTGTTATTCTGATAAGTTTGACAGACAAAACACTGTCTTACTAAATTATCTAAATGTTCATCAATTTTGGGCCAATAATATAGGTTTCTAGCAAGGTTTTTCATCTTAGTCATACCTAGATGGCCTTCGTGTAATTTTCTCATTATGTCTATGCGTAATGACTTTGGTATTAGTAATCTATGCTTCATAAATAACAAATTTTCATCTAAAGTAATATCACCTCTGAACTTATAGTAATATTGCAGGTTGTCAGGAATATGTTTCTTTTCCGGCCATCCATTTTTAGTAAATTCTATTAAATTTGATAACTCTACATCCCTATTCGTTTCTGTAACTAATTCTTTTTTAAATTCATCTGTGCATTGCAAGTTATTTGCTAAGCCTACACAGTGAATGACATCATACATGTATGGTTCATCAGAGTCATTAGTAGTTATGAATGCGCGTGACAAAAGATCTGCAATATACATAAATTTACCTTTTAGATACTTAAATTCAATGTCATACTTCAGCAATTTCAATTTGAGTCTTTGAAGTCTGGGCGATGGGACCTCGTGTATCGGTTTTTTAAGTAAGGTTTCCAAAGGCTTATGATCATTAAGAACAGTACACTTTTGTCCATAGATATAGTAATGGAATTTTCTAGTGGCCCATACAACACTCAACAATTCTTTTTCGATCTGTGAGAAATTTTTCTCGGAGGCTGTCAAACTTCTTGATGCAAAACAAACGGGTTTCCCATTCTGTAGTAAACAACAGCCAAGACCATCTTTTGAGGCATCACTTTGTACAACCACGGGTTGTTTTGCATCAAAGTTTTGTAGAACAGGTGCCCCAGTAACATGCAATTTTATTTTGTTGAAACAATTTTCATGTACATCTGTCCACAGCCAGTCTACATTTTTCTTAAGCAGTAATTGGAGCGGTGATGCAATTTTAGCTAGATCAGGAACAAATTTCCTAAGATAATTTATCATTCCCAGAAACACTTGAAGTTCCTTTTTATTAGTGGGACTTTTAATACTGTTTATAGCTTTTATTCTTTCAGGATCAATTTTCATGCCTTCATGAGAAAAAATGTGACCAAAATATTTGACTTCTTTTAATTTATATTGGAATTTATTTTTATTAAAGCGGACATTGTGTTTCTTAGCTCTTTCAAATACTTTAGCTAAAATTGTATCATGCTCCACTTCACTGTCAGCACATATTAGTAGGTCATCACAGTAAATAATTACTCCAGGGATGTCCCCAAAAGCCCTTTCATTGTATTTTTGGAAAATTTCAGGCGCTACTGACAGACCAAACGGAAGCCTATTAAATTTGTAGCAGCCGAAGGGACTGTTGAAAGTACAAAGCTCACTGGATTTTTCATCTAATTTTATGTTATAGAACCCTTCAGAGAGATCAAGGACTGAAAAGATCTTTTTATTTGATAATCTGGGAACAATTTCCTCTAGAGTCGGTATTAGGTAATATTCTCTGAGTAATACACTATTAAGATCCTTGGGATCTAAACAAATTCTTAATGACTTATCTTTTTTTTCAATTATTACAAGATTACTCACAAAATTCTTAGGATGTTCGACCTTGGTGATTATATTCCGTTCCTCCAACGACTTCAGCTTCTCTGCTAACCGGGCTTTGATTGCGTTAGGCACCCGACGCGGGGGCCGCACCACAGGTTCCGCATCTGGTTGAGTGCGCAACGTCAGGGGTTCCGCGAACTCCCCTACACCCTGGAAAATTTCACAATACTTTTTTAAAATGATGTTTTTATCATTTTTAGCACTATTTATAGTGTGAATATTTTTAATTAGTTTTAATTCCATTAAGGAACAAAGGCCTAAAATCGCTTTCACATTTTGTTTCACAATTATAAACTCAGTATTATATTGGACATCATTAAGTGTCAGTGTTAAGTTTATTTTTCCTTCAGGAATGATACGTGTCCCTCCGTATACTTCTAAAATTATTGTTGTCTCAGACAGTTCTAAATTATTTTCATCATCGACAACTTTTTTAAGATCTTTTAGTGATAAAACATTCACCTGGGCCCCTGTGTCACACTTAAACTTGATGACATATTTATCATTTACTTGGAGCGACTCTGTCCACTCTCGAGTGGATTCATTAATTGTGTGACATGCCCTAACTAGTCAGATGGACTCCTCATCCTCAACACATTCAATTACATTTATTAATTTGCACCCAACTTTAAAGTGATTATATCTATTACAGTGTTCACAACGTTGGCCATAGGCCGGGCATGCTCGAGGGCCATGTTCAGTGCCACATTTTTTGCAGTTAAATAATTTATTTTTTTGAGTGAGTGCATGTTGTTGATTATACTTAGCTTTGTTATTTGATGAGTTTGATAACTGCTGAGACTTGTATTGATGCGCTGGAGCCTGCCGCTGTACTGCATCAACCTCAGCAACGGACTGCTTCGCCAACACCCGGGCATGTTCTTTGGACAGCTCCGCTGATCTGCATACGTCCACTGCTTTTTCCAGAGTCAAGTCCCTTATTTCAAGTAATTTCTGCTGCACCCGCTGTTCTCTGATGCCGACTACAATTCTGTCCCTGAGCATTCTGTCAAATTGAGTGTCAAAATTGCAATTTTTAGCGATTTTTCTTAACTCTGTGTAATAACAATCAAAACTTTCCCCTTCATCTTGTACACGCTTGTTAAACTGCCATGTGTTTATAACCTCATTTGTTTTAGGTTTGAAGTACTCTTCGAATACATTTATTACCTGTTCTAGTTTACAGGGCTCCTCTTCGCTGCTCCTTAATGTATTAAAATACAACTCTTGCGCCGGTTGTCCAATGCAATTCAGTAAAATCGATGCTTTCCTTGCTTCCGAAATTTTCTCCAAGCCGGCCGCTGACACGAAAATTTTAAAAGCTTGCTTGAACCTGAGCCATTGAGGGTATAGTTGTTCGATTACCTCAAGATCGAGGGGCGCCGGCATGCGGTATTCCACGCCCGACATCTTGAATTTTCCAATGGTCGATTTTTATATTTTACTTTTATTTATTATTGTTTTAGCTGGAACTTAGTTCTTCTTCGACTGCGCCATGTAGTATTTTAATAAAATGCAAGAAAACGAGAGACACGCATTTATTTTAAATAAATCATTACAACTTCACAATGCTTAGCTTAATCAGTTTCGAGTAAAGAGACCATAGATACCATAAGCTTACGCTACGTTCGGAGACGCACACGACACACTAATTGCGTTCGGATATAGTATCTACCGATACTACACTACCAGAGTTAGGAAGTACGTTTTTGGTATGTCAATATTTTATAACTTGGTTTCTGAATTGATAATGTCATTTAGGACTTTTTATTTGTTTTTAAGGTAGCTGCCATAGCCGTCACGTGCCCGACAAAGTAGACGTTTTCGTGGAATGCCCCATTTACACCTGTAAGTTCTACTTACGTAAATAAGGACGTAGCTATACGTTAGACTGAGATAGTCACTCTAACATATTCTTTCTAACTAAAGTAAAGCTGCGTCTTTACTTACATTAAGTAAAACTTTCAGGTAGAGTCCGACCGTAATTTCGGTTTCGGCCTAGTTTCGGCAAAAAAACGGGTTTCGGCTGCCATCCGGCCGAAACTACGGCAAAAACCGAAACTGAATTTAAGGGGTTTCGTGCTGCGATCGGACAGTCTTTATTTCAAATAACCACATTTTTACTAAAAAAAAACCCGACCGCGGTGCACTTTGAAACTGCATAAAATCCGCCATTTTGTTTATTTTAACGAACTTCATACCCAGTGACACTCGCACCATCAAGACGAATCTAATGATGTATCATTTATCAAAATCGGATGTGCCGTTGAGTAGTTACGAGCGGACACAGGAACGGACATACATACATACATACATACATACAGGTCAAACACATAACCCTCCTTTGGGCTTCGCCGCAGTCGGGTAAAAAACACAGGTAATTTATTTTAAATAAGAAGTTATAATATGTTATGACTAATGGTTACTCTAAATATCTAAGACTAAATGATTAATTTGCTATTTCAAAATTAACACTGATTATGATCGTCATTTTTTTTCTTTCCACGAAAACATGACCTTATGGAAGTTTCGGTTTCGGTTCTGGTTTCGGCCAAAACTGAGATCAAAGCCGAAATTCAGTTTCGGTTTCGGCCGTGAATAGTACATTGTGTATCTAGGGCGGTAAGTAAGGAATTGCAAACGAGTGTTTGTTATAAGCCCGAGGTGAAACCGAGGGCTTTAATAACACGAGTTTGTAATTCCTTTACCGCCCGTGGCACACACAATGTTTTTCATCACACTTGTGAGGAAATCTTAATAATATAACCTTACTAATCGCCCCAGTATGACAAGAAAATATTAAAACAGACAGTGACATTAGTGACATTTAAGTCCATAGACAATGCGAAGTCATGTCACGTTCGGAAACCATAGCGGTAAGCGGCATTTTATATTTGCAAAGTAAAGAAATACATTATTTAAACATTTAATTAATGTTACCGAAATATGTGTTTTGTTTACATGTATTTGGAATAACAGTTATCTTTAAATAAATATTTCAGTGATAAAAGTTAAAAAAGTAAGTTGGCGTTTCCTTTGAAAATGACAAATAAGAGTGAAACAGAACCAGCGTTTCAAATTTAAAAAGAAAACCATTACGCCCTAGGGCGTAATAGGCCATTTACGGCCCGCAGAACCTACGTGTAATGACACCATTTTCGAGCAAGTGTGATGAAAAACTAGTTTCGGTCGGAAAACGGACACTACTTACAGGTGTAAATCCGTCCTAATAGTGTATTTACAATGCAACTATCGAGCTCATTTTGTATGATTATTTAGAAGCTTTGCACTGAATGTGTTAAAAAAACAATGGTTAATACTAGGCTGTCTTATTGCTAAAAAGCAATCTCTTCCAGACACATTATTATACTACCTTTGGGTACCTATCTAAGGGAGACAAAGAAACATGGCATGAATAACAGTTAAAATGGAACTTAAACTAATAATAGGGATGTTGACTAATGTTGAATTTTACAACATAATATAGTCACATGGATTGGTAAATAGTAAATTATCATAATGTATAAAAAAATATAAAGTTATGTTATGAGACCACAAAGTTTAAAAAAAACGATATTTTTTTTATCGTCTTAAAGAAAAATTGGAGATTGACCAACTTTGTATGGGAGTTGGACCAAGTGCTGCCCAGACTAAAGACACAGTGCATTATGCTCCTTAGGCTTACACTAGACTGTATACTAAAGCGCTTTAAGATCTATCCCAGGAGTCATGAAAAAAAAACTTTTTGATTGGCACTAAAAATTAATTATTTCTTACATTAAAAGTAACAGATTTTACTGTAATCTCGTCGTCTAATCGTCGTCATTGTCATCGATAGGTTATAGGTTAACGCGGGCTTATTTTCCGCAACTCGACGACAAACATGCGACCATTTGCATTTTGCGTGATGGGTTGATGGCACTACTCTTGCCAACCCAGCTCTACCAGAAAGCCTAGCAGACCCTTGACGTTGCCGACGACTTCTGGGAGTGACCTCGGTGTTCCGAGGTGGTGTGCCCGGTACTTGTCCACCCCCGGGTATTCGAGAATGACGTGGGCGGCTGTCTCTTCCACCTCCATGCAGGCTCTGCACAGAGGGCGGTCAGTAACACACCCTAGAGTAAACAAGTGTTTGTTTAGTAGGACTTGTCCAGTGATAGCTCCGGTTAGAAGATGGAGCTATGGCCTCTTTAGCTGGCGTAGCTTCCGCGACAATCCGGGGTTGATTGCCGGGAGGGCCTCTCTGGTTTGCTTGCAGGTACCCAGGTTAGACCCGCAATGTTGCTGTTCTACCTTCGTACCGACCCCGCAGTCCCTGGAACCGCACGTACACCGAACCCAGCATGAAGCCGAGTCGGCGCTCGTGGTCCACGAGAGCCTGCACCAACGTCGCTGGTGTGCCTGACGCACCTCTTTTAATATTATTTTACCTTTTTATACGTTTTTGTATTTTTATAGACTTTTGTTTTTATATGACATTGTTACTTTTGGCAGTCTATTAAAAGACCATATCCGAACCAGCTCTGTTTAATTCCAAGAGTTACAACTGGTATGCTGACGATAGCAAACATTTCCGCTTCCTGCCATTCTACTCTGTGGAGTAGCCAGCGGTCAATCTCCGCCCACCGGTTCTGGTACTGAAGAGTCCGCGCAACCGGGCGGAAGTCTTCCAAGAGCCCAGGGAACTCGATGCCGCATCGTACTCGTCGTGGCACCTCGCTCTGCCGCTTCACGACGTCGACGACCTTCTCCCCCGTAGAGAGGGTGACGGTCGCCACGCTGCGCTAGAGCCATGTCAAAGTGGCCTGGTCCTCGCACCACAGCCTCAGGACTCCGTTCGTGGTGATCGGCTTACCTCGGAACAGCGGGCCGGACGTCTGGCTGTTGCATGGCTGCGAGGCCTCCTGCATGAGCAGCGCCTACAGCTGTTGCTGGACCTCATCCAACAGCTTCTGTGTGAGGTTCCCCGTAGTCGTTGTCGTGATAGCAACCAACAGTTCTGCCTTAACAGCGTCCGCGTAAGCTGTCCGCGGTGCATCCCCCGTCGACTCGATCCTCTGCCTGTTGGGGTCGCCTCTTGTAGAGATCGGCTCATCCAGGCGGACCCGTTTGGCCGAGGGTCTGGTCTCCGGGTTACTGCTCTTTGCGGTCCTGTCTTCTGCTCCTGTCCCTGAAGGTGTGGCAGGACCTACTACTATGTCTAAAATGGGCTCAGTACGGCCTTTCGCCTGCGCCGAGTCTGTCTTTGTCGTCCACGCGCTAAGTTTCGAAGCCGCCGGTTTCCCAGCCGCTTTTCTGCCTCGCACGGACTGTCTTTTGTGTGAGGGCACTGTGAAAACAGCACCGTCAGCGCCACGGTGTGTCTTGCGTGGGGGCACTGTAGATACAGCACCGCCACGGTGTGTGGTGTTGCCTCCTCGGATCGCTGACGTGACTTCGAAGGCACGTGTGGTCGAGGGCGGCACTGTAGATACAGCACCGTCCCGCGGGTGTGAGTGTTGTGTGGAGGTGGAGGGCACAGCGTCAGCCGCACCGACACTTTCGTGTGTGTGTGAAGTGTTTGGGGTGTTGGATCTTGTGGAGTCCATGTTGTGTATGTTGTGTTCTTCATCTCTCGAGCTTCCACCCGCCGTGTAATCGCTCCCAAACAAAAAACTAAAAGTTCAAAGTAAAGCCGAAAGCGCTCGCTCGCTAAAAACCCTTAAAAACAAAAATTCATGTAGTTTTTTTTCTCCTGGACCGATTTTAAAAATATATGTATTTTCTAATAGAGGGTAACGCAAGGAACTCGTTAGAGGTATTTTCATCTCTGGGCAACATTTGGTCCAAACCTGGTCAATCTCCTTTCAATTCAATTTCGGAATGCTTATATAACAATGAAAATATAAATGTATGCTTAAACGCACTTTTTCGTGCTGAAAATGGCAAAATGCTATTTTTTTCATACAGACTTAGTACAGCGACGGAACGGATGACGTCATAAGTTCCTACCGTTTTCTTTAGAGCGTTTTCAATGCTCAGTGCGATCTGCTACTTTTGATAACAATTGGTGGCTGTTATACTTATACAAATGTGTTAGGTGTCATATATGTCGCAGCGTCGGAGTTTCGCCTACTACGAAGGAATGTCAAGTTTGTCTATACTTGAGTGTGTTTGGTTGCGATACAATGACGTTTATTCAAAAATGTCTAAATACTTCTTTATTGAAAGAAAGTAGGTATGTAACGATACATAGTTTTGCCGATACGATACCGATACCGATATATTGTAGTACATATCGGCGATAACGATACCGATATCTTAGCTAAATAATGAAGTATGAACTTCAGATATTTGTATGTCCTTATTATACCTAAAACTTGGCTATATTTAACAGAGAGTCAACCTTGAAAGTGTAAAGTAAAAATATTAGAAAAATATAGATTATCAACTCAAAATTCAAACTTATTTTTTAAAAAGAACCAAAGATTTAATTAACATAGTAATTGTCATTGCACAAGGTAATAGCCCAATACATAAAATAAGTCAGTAATTGAAATTACTTTTTGCTGACTTTTTTTTATACAGCAAATTCTTTTCGCGTTCTTCAAATATCGGTTGTATATTATCGGCGATACCGATATATCGGCCGAAATATCGGTATCGTTACATCCCTAAAAGAAAGTACAGTAAACGAACAAATACAAACAAGATAAATTTTAAATTTCCTAAAACTAAATATAGCAAAAAACTAAATTAAGCTACCTAAATTAAAATACAATAAAAATATTATAAAAAGAATACCCCTCAAGCAGCTCCGCCTGCGGCATGGTACCCATTACGCTGGCAGCATTCTGAATAGCCAGGGCAATTCTTTTTCTTCTTCAAAAATTGACTTAGTGCTGTCATGGTTGTTAATCTTTGGCATGTCACAAAATTGGTGAATTGTTCTGGATGAGGAATATGAGACGGTGATGGTTGAACTGAGCTTATTGGACGAAGAGACACGCCGTTTTGTATTGCAGCCAACCTCACTGCGTTTCTTTTATTATGACTAGTTAGTGATACTATCGAGCTCCAACCGATGGAAACCTACGCTCGACTGCGGATTATTGGCAATCTGATGGACACCCTGACGATGCCTAACCCCTGACGCCGACATATAGATATTTGTTCCTCACAAATAGTAGAATCGAT
This sequence comes from Eudemis profundana, assembly GCA_947034925.1. NCBI lineage: Eukaryota > Metazoa > Arthropoda > Insecta > Lepidoptera > Tortricidae > Eudemis > Eudemis profundana. The sequence continues at coordinate 15,286,899 of OX344816.1, read as the reverse complement.
TTACGACTGAAAAACTGGCCAAGAGCATGTCGGACCATGCTCAGTGTAGGGTTCCATAGCCGTAACTATAAGGTAAATAACTGGCCAAGAGCATGTCGGACCATGCTCAGTGTAGGGTTCCATAGCCGTAACTATAAGGTAAATAACTGGCCAAGAGCATGTCGGCCCATGCTCAGTGTAGGGTTCCATAGCCGTAACTATAAGGTAAAAAATACGATGTAAAAAAAGTACAACAACAAAAGAGCGTATCTTCATAGCAATTACGTCCTTTTGTTGAGAAGCGCAGTTTATCGGCAATAACTCAAAAACGGTTAATTCGATCTTGTTGAAAATAATTTTCGTTGAAAGTATTAATTAAGCGTTCGTGATTTTTTTCATATTTTTCGGACGCACGGTTTAGAAAATAGAGGGGGGGGGGGGACACAATTTACACAACTTTCGGAGCGATTATTTCCATTCCAAATACATTCACTTAATCAAAAACATTACTTAGAAACCTTATAGTGTTTTTTAAAGAGCTGTCGAACTATGTACCACACGTTGATATTTGCTGAAAAAAATTTTTTTTACTATATTTAACATGTATGGAGTGCCCCCCCTAAAAATATTTATTTTAATTATTTATATACCAAACTAAGTAGCGGCTCATAAAAGACACCTATATTCCAAATTTCATCAATATCCATCCTGTAGTTTTTGAGTAAAATGCCTGTGACATACGGACAGACAGACAAACAGACAGACAGACGGATGGACGGACATGACGAAACTATAAGGGTTCCGTTTTTGCCATTTTGGCTACGGAACCCTAAAAATCGAGTCATCAGGCGGATTTACTACAGATATGTCGCAAAACCTTATTAATTATGTCATCATGATGTTATCTCTGATACGGGTTTAACGCGTGTACTTTGGCCACTGATCGACCTCAATCTGATCCCTCGATAGTTGAGCTCTAAGCTTGTTTATTCATATTGATAATGTTTTCATTTTAGTTTCTCGGGATGTGATGTATCTTTACAAACAAATTGCCAAACTGATAATGATACAGGAAAACGTGTTACCTTTTCCTGTTACTGTTAGTACACATAATTATGTTTTAATTGTAATGCGATAATCAGTTCTCTAATCCAAATTCAAATTCTTTATTTCATAAAAAACACGTTTTAGTGGTCTAAGGGATGGAGCCGCCCTGTAAGCAAAAAATTGCCTGTGTCGGGAGACACCGCTCTTCCTTAGGTAACATGAGGTTTAAACAATTTATGACTCTTACTCTTAAAACTTAAAGTTATACAACTATAGAGAATCTCTAATCTCTTCGGTACTTGTGCATATTTTCATATAGTTATACAAATATAGTTTCTTTGTTGTTTAATGGTTGTTTTCCGTTTAAGGGCATGTTCAGTATCGTGTTCTGATTAGGAAAAAGCGGAAGATTTTTTTTAACGCGAAAAAAAAATATTTTTAAATATTTAGTGGCGCTGGAAAAATATTGTTTTAACCACATAGACTTAAGTCTATTAAGTTCGGATTTTTTTTCCAAATCGGTCTAGCCATTTTCAAGTAATCGTCCCCTATTACAAACCTACATAAAAATTGCTCTTTGTTTTAAAGTCGGTTAAGACTGGAAACTTATATCGAATAAGAAATGCACGAGAAACTAAGAAAAATACCAAAATCGCTATAGGTGTGCCTCTAATATTTGAAGAGTTCCCTCGATTTCTCCAAGGTCCCATCATCAGATGCTGATTTGGTTGCAATGGAATTACCTCGAAAGTGTACCCTTTCAAACAAAAAAATAATTTTCCAAATCGGTCAAGCCGTTTTTTAAGTACCTAATCGGGAAAGAAACCTACATAAACATTTGTTCCTTTTTTGAAGTCGGTTAACACTAAAAACTTATTGCTAATAAGAAATGGACGAGAAACTACGAAAAATACCGAAATCGCTATAGGTATGTGTGCCTCTAATATTTGAAGAGTTCCCTCGGTTTCTCCAAGATCCCATCATCAGATCCTGATTTAGTTGCAATGGGACCACCTCGGAAGTGTACCCTTTCAAACAAAAAAAGAATTTTCCAAATCGGTCCAGCCGTCTTCGAGTAATCGCATAGCAAACATACAAAAAAATAAATAAAAAAAAAACACAGACGAATAGAGCACCGTCCTTCTTTTGGAAGTCGGTTAAAAAGAATTCCCTGTTTCATGAAGCTTCGTGAAATTAATTAGATGCGGCGGGTTATTGTATAATGTATACAAATTGGCAAGCGACAGAGGAAACGCGTCCGCCAAGGTTAATGGTACGTACTTAATCAATAAACAAGTGTGCACTTTTCTTTTTCAATGTTAACTTCTTTTTTACGACTTTTTAAGTCTACAAAGACACTCGTCTATATATCTGTCGCCGGCAACTAGCTTAATTAGCCATTTAGTTAACTGCCTAGCCTTTTCATTTAAATTTTAGTTTAGGTTTGTTAGTTAGCTTGTGTCCCTCAGAGGGCATTTCTCCAGAAATATGTCTGCGACTCATTCACTGTCTCCATACATTTAGTATGAAAAAGGGCCAGATGAATGAGGTGACCGCTGACATATTTCTGGAGAAATGCCCCAGAGCAGAAATAGAATGGCTGAAAACCAGTTAGCTGCGACATATCTATCAGCCACGGACGTCCACTGCTGGACACAGGTCTCCCCCATGGATCGCCACAGAGTGCGTCCTGTGCAGATGTATGCGTAGTCACCACTCCGGAACTTTATGGTTATTTATTTATTTAAAAAAAAGTACAAATGGCGGACTTAATGCCATGACGCATATGTCCTCGTCGGGTTATCCGTCTCGTATCTGCCATTAATCGGATCTCATTTCTGATTGAATCAGAAATGAGGAAATTCTGTATGAAAGAAACATAAATAAATAAATAAAATAAATAAATATTGGGGGAGAATCTTACACAAATCGAACTGGTAAGCTCAATACGGCTTGTGTTATGGATACTAGACGACGATATATTTAATAGATACAAATACTTAAATACATAGAAAACATCCATGACTCAGGAACAAATATTCGTGCTCATCACACAAATAAATGCCCTTACCGGGATTTGAACCCAGGACCTCCTGCTTCGTAGGCAGGGTCACTATCAACTAAGCTAAAGCGGTCGGCTGATGACATGATGTTTCTTTATTAGTTTTTTAATGCGGGTAAATTACACCACATTTTTATGTTACATATAGATACAAGAAATCAAAGTACATAGAAAAATTAAATGGCGCTCACCTATGGTCCAGACTAGGACTCGAACCCGGTACCTCTGGATTTCCGGCCCAGCGTGTGTGGGCGGGAAATCCAGATTGTGTGTACTTTTTATTATAACAAAACGGGACTTAATCGCGTAAAAACATGATATTACCTCGACGTTTCGGACGTGCCGTGACGTCCATGGTCGCGAAGGGACTGGCGAGGCGGGTGTCAACATCTTCTAGCCATTTTGTTCTTCCCGTTTTGTTATAATAATGAGTGAAAATCGTGAAAGTTTAAATCAATATTGTGTGTACTTTGATTTCTTGTATCTATATAATGTAACATAATAAAATAAAGTTAAAAACTAAAACCCGACTACGAAAAAGTCTAAAACAAGAATCTTAGGTTTTAGTTCGCCAGGTACAGATAAATTGCAATTTTTTTAATTTAGAGAACGTTTCGAGTATGCCGTCAATCGTTCGTAGTCGGAGGCCCCGGCAAGAAGACAAACAAAAAAGGGGCCTCCGACTACGAACGATTGACGGCATACTCGAAACGTTCTCTAAATTAAAAAAATTGCAATTTATCTGTACCTGGCGAACTAAAACCTAAGATTCTTGTTTTAGACTTTTTCGTAGTCGGGTTTTAGTTTTTAACTTTATTTTATTTACGTATTTTTAGTTATTATTCAGTTACGGTTTTAAGCGCCTTTTCCTTCCTAAGAAGGCCAACGACCGAGCTCTTTCATGAGCACCCTCCATTTAATAGTATTTAATGACAAGAATTACAACAGTAACACTTAGATACATGGTTTGCTTACAACGATATAAGATGCTTTATGCTTTGCTTTTGTCCCGCTTAAAATTACTACGAGACGGGGTGTTTGCGGAAGAGCTCGGTTTTCGGCCTCGCAGCCCGAAACTCGGCCTTCGGACTTGCAAAAATTAGACTAATACTCGTAGGTATACGTAAGTACCCAGGGGCGCTCGGTGCCTTTGGTCCAACGCGGTATTCGGTCTTTGCCCGCTTAAAATTATTGCGGGATACTGGATTATTGGGTGTTTGCTGAGGAGTTCGGCCTTTGGCCTCGAAGCCTGAAGCTCGCCCTTCGGGCTCGCAAAAATCAGACTAATAGGTATACGTAAGTAACCAGGGGCGCTCGGTCGGTACCTTTGGTCCGACGAGGGGGTATTCGGTCTTTGTCCCGCTTAAAATTTTTGCGGAATGCTGGGTTATTCGGTGTTTGCTGAGTAGTTCGGCCTTTGGCCTCAAAGCCTGAAGCTCGCCCTTCGGGCTCGCAAAATTTAGACATTTATATATAGTTTGCGCGAAGAAACCAGGAGCGCTTCATGCCTTTGGCTCTGTGCAGTACTGCTTGCGAAGGAGAAACAACATGAATTGATATGTTAATTAGTCAAAAAGTATGAAAACCGGTGACATACAACCGTAGCAAAACATATGTACATGCCACACTTTTATAAAATGCTTTTAATTGGAACAACTTTAGAATTATCAAAATCAATTCTAACGTGTTTTACTTATACTGCAAAAAAGGTACAAAGAAAAAATATCTTTCACTAACACCTATTTGAATATCGTGATTCAACGTAACTAAATGTTGTCATATATGATTCCACTCCTCGCCAAAAGATGGATTAAAGCAGTTTACAACACAGTGTCATCTGTTATTGAGTAGAAAGAAATAATTACTATAGGGGTGCGACTAAGTGTGACTAGAGTGATTTATAGATATCGATTTAGGGCCTTATCACACTGGCGATTTGCGGGCGAGTTTTCATACGTGTCCGTCAAGATAGCGTACACCGTAAAGATATTCAGAATCTGATGCAGCCAATAAATAGTACCCAAATAGTACCGACGAAATACCTTGGTGAAAAAAATAGTACCCTTAAACTTTTCGAAATATAAGGCCTGTTCACGGTGTACGCTACTGGGCGTCAAGCTGGCGTACACCGTTTGTATCTCTGGAACGGCTTTGTTTTTGGAAACGCTTTATATCTCAAAAAATAGTACCTAAATATTACCCTAGGGCCCGAAAATTTCATTTCTGTAGCTATCGTAGAAGCCGAGATATTCCATGACTTAACGGTGTACAAAATTTCACACCGTCAAGCTGGCGTACCCGGGAATTTCTTATAGAAAGAGCTCACTATATCTCGGCTTCTACGATAGCTAGAGAAATGAAATTGTAGGGCCCTAGGGTACTATTTGGGTACTATTTTTTGAGTTCGCCGCGAGTGACATTTGTATGGAAACTCGCCCGCGGCTCGGTCGCAAATCGCCAGAGTGATAAGGCTCTTACAGTCAGCTGTAAAAAAATAATACATGGTTACCGTATTTAGAAACATCTTTACTTGAAGTTTATTGCAATTAAAGAGTAGATATTTTTGAGTGCATTTAATACGTATGTCTGCTGATTGCCTGAGTCCAAGACTTACTTTTTCAAATATGTTGCTACATTAAAAGAAGTTTTTAATTAGATAAGTATGTTTCTTTGCTTGTATGAAATTATGAAAAATATCTTGGCCACCGCATACTGTGCTACTGCTACGGGGCTGCGGAAACCAAACTATCCCGGCCGGTAGTATTCATTCACTCTTTTTCTAGAAGCGGATCTTTCGGATATCTGAAAGGGTTAATTTTGTATTTTAGGTGCACTGAGTTATTCAATTCATACGTAAGTTATATATATATCGACATTGGTTACGTAACGGTTACGTAACCAATGTCGATACAAAATATCGACTTCATCTTAGCCACACCTCTAGTTGAGTAGCTTAGCAAACTGTCATTGCGGATAGGGAAAATCGACATGTACAATTATTTCAATATTAACCCTTTTTCTCGCAATGGTAAGTATACTCAACATCGAAAACAAAAAAATCCTGTCATGTTATTGTCAATTATTTTTACGATTTGTTTTAATAAAACAATTATTTATATCCAAACCTATCCTTACCGTAACAATTAATAACTCAGGTGCAGGTATTTTGATTTTTAGAGGTACAGTAAAGTGGAGACTACCACTAACCGCTAGACGCAAGTTCGAAATAAATTTGGAAAAAATATTATTTCTTATAATATTAATTTAACTACCGATGATACAAGTTTTTGAAGATGTCTGCTTGATATTTTTGTGTATTTATAGCAAATTAGAAGAAAATCCAACATTCTACAGGGTTACGAATATGCATGTTGAGTATTCTCAACATTGCGCAATATTCTACAATCTACTCTGAACCAAACCTGTTGAGTATTCTCAACATTGCGAAGTTAAGGTTATAAATGATAATATTTGCAGCACAATAAAATGTTCACTATCACCGTACTAAAGCACCTTTTTTGTCATTCAATTTCGGTTTTTAAACTAACTGTACACATAGGTAAAGGTCATATTTGCTAGGTTAGTTTCTTTTCGTTTACTTACTCGATGAAACGGGATTATATCGGTCAATTTAAGTTATGGTACTAAATATTGTCAGGAAATACTGATTCTTCTGACAGCAACAAAGAAATACGATCAATTATGGCACAAACATAACACTGGCACTCTTGGGTATGAGCTCATAATCACGTTTCATGTCATCTTAGTTCAGACAATGAAGCTTGATCTGGCAATATTGAAGGAGTATAATATACCTTAACAGTTATATAGTCCATATATATAGATTAATTTAATGTTATTTTTACCATCTGATTCTGCAATAAACTAAAGAAGTGAATTATTTATGTGTTTCTTACCAAAAAATATAAAAATCAAGGTAAAATTTACTCTAAATAGTCAAACAAAGTTGTTATACATATCAATAAACGAATAACTAACATTCGCAGCTTTATAGCAAAGTTTTGAGCATTCCAACAAGTAAAGTTTCTGTATATGGCTTGTTCAATAGATTTATAGATTTAAAACAACCAAAAATTTACAGTAATTTCTAATCATAATGATCTTAAGTTCACTAAAATACTTTGTAAGCGTCTTCCAGTATTTCAGCGATGTGCTACAGAAGAAAGTTGACAACTACTTAAACAAGAAGGAGACTGAGACAGTTCTGCGGATAATGATTTTCTTAACCATGATCCGCAGGACTGTCTCAGTCTGCAATGGAGGTTTTTAACATGGTTAATTAGTATAAACTACAATAATATGAGGCACGTTGCTAGACTGGGCTGATACAGACTTGAGGAGTTGAACTGGGGAAACGGGATTAGAGAGGTTGAAAACTAATCTGAAGAGGACATTTAGGGCAAGAAACCATTGGAGAGAGTTCGTGATCATCAGAAACCATTGATAACGTTCATAGACACCTTTATTGCAAGGGTAGTGCTCAGTATCCTGTAATAAATGGCACAAAAAGAGGAGGAATCGCTTCAATAAACTTTTTATCAAAGTTATTTGCACAAAACATACATGGAAATTGTTTGTAGTGTGAAAGAAGTTAGTTATACTCTATTTACGACATTAATTAAATAAAATTATTTTAAAGAAAGTAGTATTTTTATATAAACTTAAATCCCTACAAAATGCGCAGTGTTGAGTATGCTCAACGTCTATTAAGTTAACTGAATTGTTCAATGTTGGACACTGTTGAGTATTCTCAACATATATTTTCTAAAGAGTTATTTATGTATGATTTTTTTTATTATTTTTCTTAGCCTCATGAGACCCCTAATTACGCATTTCAATGCCTAGAACAAAAGAAAATTAGAAAAAAATATCTTGAGCGTTAAAGGGTTAATACAATAATACGTACCGGTGATAATATATGCCTCCTCAGACATAATTTTTAAATCTGCTCGCAGTGAGGCAGCATATTTACGGCATTACAACGATTTTATTTCAACATTTTTGATGTGACACAACACACGCGTCAGTTGGCGGCATGAAAATGACATGTATTCGGCAATGTTCGCAAATACGAAGTTACCCGATATCTCTCAATACGAATGACACATGTAAAGGTCTAGCATAGCAGGCCATTAGGATATGGAAAGTAAATTTTTGGTCAGCCGTTATTAAAATTGATCCGCAAAACAAAATAAGCAGTTAAATCATTTGGGCAGCATACAAAGATTTGGCTCGCAATAAATAAAATCGGGCGGCAACACTTGTTCAGCAAACAGTTTAAAAACGGTTAACATTTTAACCAATATTAATCTGCTTTTTTTATCATTTGGCTGCCTAATAAACAGTCGAGCTGCAAAATAATTACTTGGGTAGCAAGATTTTACAATTGGTCAGCAGAGAGTTTAATTGAGATATACAGGTTGTCACTGTGATATATACTGGGTATCACTGTGATATATACAGGGTGTCACTGTGTTATATACAGGGTGTCACTGTGATAGATACAGGATGTCACTGTGATATATACAGGGTGTCACTGTGCTATATACAGGGTGTCACTGTAATGTATACAGGGTGTCACTGTGATAGATACAGGATGTCACTGTGATATATACAGGGTGTCACTGTGTTATATGTATACAGGGTGTCACTGTAATGTATACAGGATGTTACTGTGATATATACAGAATGTCATTGTGATATATACAGGGTGCCATTGTGTTATATACAGGGTGTCACTGTGATAGATACAGGATGTCACTGTCAGCACAGAAAACATGTCTGTAAGCAGTTTAATTGAAATATACAGGGTGTCACTGTGATATATACAGGGTGTCACTATGTTATATACAGGGTGTCACTGTAATAGATACAGGATGTCACTGTGATATATACAGGGTGTCACTGTGTTATATACAGGGTGTCACTGTAATGTATACAGGGTGTCACTCTAAAAACGAAACAGCTCCCAAAAATAGGTAGGTTAGGGTTATTTTTTTTTTGATGACCCTAAAACGAAACGGCTCCCAAAAATAGGTAGGTTAGGGTTATTTTTTTGATGACCCTAAAAACGAAACGGCTCCCAAAAATAGGTAGGTTAGGGTTATTTTCTTTTTGATGACCCTAAAAACGAAACGGCTCTCAAAAATAGGTAGGTTAGGGTTATTTTTTTTGCTGACCCTAAAAACGAAACGATACACGTTGTGAATAAATAATATAACTTCTAAACATTATGAGATGTATAAAAAATCGAAATACCAATTTTATATGAGCCCATCACAGTGACACCCTGTATACATTACAGTGACACCCTGTATATAACACAGTGACACTATGTATATATCACAGTGACACCCTGTATATATCACAGTGACATCCTGTCCTGTATCTATCACAGTGACACCCTGTATATATCACAGTATCACTCTGTATCTATCACAGTGACACCCTGTATATATCACAGTTACATCCTGTATCTATCACAGTTACACCCTGTATAAACAACGTGACACCCTGTATATATCACAGTGAAACCCTGTATATATCACAGTGACACCCTGTATATATCACAGTGACACCTGCTACTTGACAGCTGACAATTACCGAATGACAAAATGCGCACACGATTGGCGGCAGAATAGTTGCGCCCAGTTAGGTTTTATTGCCCCCTTTTTTTTGATGAACAAAATGAAATATTTTGCTTACCTACTGATTGCTTACCAAAATTTGATTTACCGTAGATCGCTTAATGCAGCTCAAATATTTAATTTGCTGATCAAAATAATTTAGAGCAGATCAGTATATCATTAATTGCAGCCTGATTTATAAATGTTTGCTTACCATAAGTTGCTTGCCAACTAGCTATTTTGGCTGACCAAATACATATTTCTGCTGACCAAAATATGAATATTTTGCTGATCGATTAAATGATACCCTTAGGATATTAAGCAGGTGTCAAAATATCAATATATGTTTTTTCTTTTTCCTTCAAGTATATTATGAAAGTAACAGGTGATGACGTTTGGTGCCACGACTGCCATAACTGCACATTATGCTAGCCCTTCTGTAACGAATTGTCGGAGATCAAGCTGTTGAATATCGTTCTTGTTGTTATTAAAATGAAAATATTGTTGCATAATATACTTGTATCAGCATGTGTGATACATTTTTGCAATAGGTTTTTAAAGCTCTTTAATTTGATATGTAACTCGATGCTACTCGATGACTTTTATTTTTTAATCCTTGAGTTTTTTGAGAATCACGGCCCTTATATTAAATTTCAGTTTCAACTAACTAGCCTATAACCCGCGCAGAATCAAGACGAATCTAACGATACCCCACATGTTTGAATCGGTTTAGTAGTTTTTGAGTTATGAGGGAACAAACGAACATACAAACATACAAACATACAAACATACAAACATACATACATATATACATACGGTGCTAAAATCATAACCCTCCTTTTTGCTTCGCCGTAGTCGGGTAAAAATGAGGAAATTCGTAAAAGGTAACCGACATTAGCTGCCAGAGTTAGCTAGTTGAAATTGCAATGGACTGGGCATATAGGCAACGTGCACGACGAAGGTGCTGCCAACTGGTGCCGCCAATCTAAACCAAGTACACTCTCATGCTGGGGCCACATTGACAGAAACGCAGTTAATTTGCGATGAAGGACGATCAACGTCAGTGTAGCTACGACTTACTATATTTGACATTGACACTTACATATTGACATTGACAGCTTGATTTGACAGGGGTGATAGTTTCCTTTATTGCCACCCATGTCTCTTTTGTCGTTTAGTGCTGCCACCTATAGTTCGTGCACGTACCCTATAGCTCGAAGAACCGAGGGCCGATGAGGCCATATTTTTAGGGTTCCGTACCAAAATGGTAAAAAAGGAACCCTTATGGTGCGACTCTGTCTGTCTGTCTGTCCGTCTGTCACAGCAAGATATCTCAGGATCTACTGATGCTATCGACTTCAAATTTGGAATAGTGTTAAAAACCGCTAATCCGTGCCTATGGGACAGAAAAAAAATCTTATACCTTTTTTACTTTTCTTTAAAAAGGGACCGAAAAGGGATGTCGAAAATCAAAAGTTAAGCTAATATATCGAGTGGGATATCAAATAAAAGGGCTTAATATGTAGATTCCAATACCGTTTTTATTTTTTTTCTTAGACAAGTAGTTTTTGATTTAAGACAAAAAACGTTAAAAAAAATACCATTCCCCCCCTATTATCTCCGAAGTTACTGAGCAGAAAAATCTGTAATAATTACCAATTATTCATATCATCCTAAATATTACAGGAAAAATAAAACGGTTTTCCTAACTTGCAGCGTTTTTTAGAAATCCCTCGTTCCGAGGTGGAAGAAAGTCGCGAACAACTTGTGTCAAAAATCGAGAGCACTCTATCCAGAGTCTCCGATTGGGGTCGAGGAAATTTAGTTCAGTTCAACCCCACCAAGACACAAGTTTGCGCGTTCACCGCTAAGAAAACTCCTTTCACTGTGGCCCCACAATTCCAAGACACGGCCCTTACCATCTCGAAGAGTATCTGGATCCTAGGTGTTGACATCTCCAGCGACGTTCAGTTCCGAAGTCACCTAGAAGAGAAAGCGAAGCTGGCATCCAAAAAACTTGGTGTCCTGAATAGAGCGAAGCGGTACTTCACTCCTGGGCAAAGACTGTTGCTGTACAAATCACAGGTCCGACCCCATATGGAGTACTGCTGTCATCTGTGGGCTGGGGCGCCAGCATACCAGCTTGGCCCTCTTGACTCGGTCCAAAGACGCGCTGTGCGAATAATCGACGATCCCGTACTCACAAGCGGTATTGAACCCTTAAGTCTAAGGAGAGACTTCGCCTCCTTATGTGTGTTCTACCGCTTGTATAATGGGCTATGTTCTGAGGAATTGTTTGACATGATGCCTACGGCCACCTTCTACCACCGCACTGCTCGCCATCGGCAGGGTATTCATTCACACATGTTGGAACCAAAATGGTCGCGCACCGTGCGGTTCCAAAGAAATTTCCTACCGCGCACAATCCGAATGTGGAATGAGCTCCCTGCCGCGGTTTTCCCAGAAGGCTACAGTATGGAGTTCTTCAAGAGGGGAGTGAATAGGTTCTTAAAGGGTCGGCAACGCGCACGTAATGCCCCTGGTGTTGCAAGCGTCCATAGGCTGCGGTGACTGCTTACCATCAGGCAGGCCGTACGCTTGTTTGCCACCCTAGTTGTATAAAAAAAAAAAAAAATTCGCTAAAATCGTAATGCAACCTTATTTGCTCCTACTAAACTAACAGCGGCATGTCGATGTATGGGGACAGCAGTTTTACAGGAGCAAAGTTAAGTTTGTCCCACCATACAGTTTTTCTTGAATTATTCACGTATCTACTGACGAGTTTGTACGGAACCCTCGGTGCGCGAGCCCGCCTCGCACTTGACCGGTTTTTTTTTTATCATGTCAGTAATTTTTCTTCCTACAAATGGTGCATCGCGCGCTTGAATGTGTGCGCGCCGTGTACGAACGCACTACAAGCAAAGTTTTAAGAATTCGTAAGTATGGATCGCACTCACACACGTGTCGCGTGCTCCTAAATGGCGGAATTTGACTACTTGTTCGTCTTTATACTTTGGATGGGGTGTGAAGGTTCTCGAATGGAGACCATTTATCGGAAGACGTCTCTAATATTTGAAGAGCTCTCGATATCTCCAAGATCCCGTCATCAGACTCTGATCTGGTGCCTGTGAGACCATCTACCATCTGGAAGGTAAACCCAAAACCAAAACAAAGATTCCCACAAATTGTGAATCTCTCCTTCACCTTTAAACGATGATTCAGTGGTATATAAACGGAACGTCACATGTACTAGTATTGTGCTATAATTATATATATTCTACAAATGTGATACCACCTATACCTACCTACTATAGTATCAAGCCCTTTCATTCATGAACTATTTTGGCACACACCACTATCATTTGAGCTCATACTAATTAGTAATCATGAGAATAGACAATACGTCTGCCGCGTTTAATATCCCATTTAAACCGATTTAAGAGATTTGTAAGTATAAAAGAAAGCGAGAGTGTGTGTAACAATGAATTATTCTATCAAGAGGTTTAGAAGGAGAGAGAAGGGTGCACGTGGTGAGTTTTTGTTTCGTTACGTAATCTAATGATTTTCATGTGTTGTTCTTTGCGTTTTCAACATGACATTATGTTATTGCTCAGGAATCAGGATATTGATATGTCGACTAGTTTTGTCGTTAAGTATTATTGTTTACAAAGATGCCCGCGCGTTCGTTCGCGAAGATGAAAAAGTTTAACCCACATTTTTATTATTGTAGTAAGAAAGGTATTCTTTAACCATTTGGAGCAACATTTAACTATAACGCTAAGCTATATCTGTCTAAATCGTTTTAGCATGATGTGGCTAGCTAGAAACATACTCATATCTAGGGCGTAGGGCGGTATTAGGCATACTATAAATACTGGTATTTCACGGCCTACTCATATCCATACAAACTTCCAGAAAACAATGTAGATACCAAATGACCTATTGCCAGTAATAATCATCAAAATATTTTCAATGTATAGACTTTTCATTATTACAGTTTTTTATATCATAGATGTAGATTATTTGGGCCGTTCACATACCTACCTCTTCGACCAGTATTGATCTATTGTGGCAGCCCTTTACGTTACAATTCACTACAGCAGAGGCTCGTTCAAAGGTCGCTCAAAGGGCAATGGAAAGAGCTATGCTCGGGGTTTCTCTTCGAGATCGAATCAGGAACGAGGAGATCCGTAGAAGAACTAAGGTTACCGATATAGCTCAACGCATTGCAAACCTTAAGTGGCAATGGGCAGGGCACATTGCTCGCAGAACTGATGGCCGTTGGGGTGGTAAGGTTCTCGAGTGGCGACCACGTACCGGAAGACGAAGTGTTGGCAGGCCTCCCACAAGGTGGACCGACGATCTGGTGAAAACCGCGGGAAGCCGCTGGATAATAGCAGCACAAAGCCGACAATCGTGGAGATCCTTGGGGAAGGCCTATGTCCAGCAGTGGACGTCTTTTGGCTGAAATGATGATGATGATGATGAGAGGCTCGTTGAGTCCAGACATTTCCAGATTATTCGCTTCCTTCGAGAGTACTCGACTAAGAAGGGACAAACGAAGTGCAAACTTGAACTAACTGGGACGTACTTACTAAACGCTAGTGTATAAAGTACATATAAGGTTCAAAATTGTGTAAAATTGCTTGTACTTTATCCTACATAGTAGACTATAGCTTGGCAACTTCGTTGGTAACACTCACATGTGTGCTTTTTGTTATGTGCAGCTGTAACTACCTACTCACAAAAGTTACCGCCAACACGAACGATGACCAACGGAGGCAGCCTCGGGAGGCCCCCGTTCGTGTTGGCGGTAACTTGTGTAAGTAGTTACGGCTGCACATAACAAAAAGCACACATGTGAGTGTCACCAACGAAGTTGACAAGCTATAGTTAGGTACTGAGTGACACGCGGGTTTTCACTAACCGTTTTCCTCAACGCTCGTGTAATTTTCCTAGCAGTTCTTGATAATTCTTATCCTTGTAGTATATTAGTAGGCAAGTTATAGACGAGGTCATAGATAAATATAATATCTACTAGATGGTGTGGGGTGGGATGGGTGGTATATTATTTCCCATAATTTTTAAAAGTCATACTGTATTGTTAGTCATAATTATCGAAAGTTATACAACCTATTACTATTAAGTTTTCAGAACTGTTATAAAACAAATCTAACCTAACCTATTGCTTTCTGTATGCTATATGTTAAAATATCCTAAAAATATTACCGTTTTAGAGAAACATACTTTATGACTTGCGATAATTATGACTAACAATACAGTATGACTTATAACTTTATGGGAAACAAGGGGATCCCGGATAGCTTACTTAAAACACTATTTGTACATCTTAGAACAGTTATTTTGCTGCACCATTACTGAAATAATTAGTTTTAAGGCAGTTGCGAAACAGACATAAATCTAGACCTCGAAAAATTTAAACTTTATTTATCTCCAAATACATCACCATATTTCAAACATTACAATAATTATATTCTTTTTTTATAAGAGCCAATAAATAGTTCAGAATTCACTTTGATTTTCGTATTTTTGTGCACCTTACGAGGTTATGCGAAAAATCACATTATGACAAAGATATTTATGTCAAACATCTGGCACTGACGGACTACTCTTACGTGTTACAGATTAGTTTATCATTACACTTGATGCCACCCGCGACTTTGGCCGCGTTTTCCAACTTTTTCATACATACTTGCATCCACTGTTTCACCCTCTTAGGGGTTTAATTTAAAACCCTTTCTTAGTGGACCTCTACGTTCCCTATAGAACTTGGGTCTAGAATTTCGTGGATATACGTTGTCTGTACCTTAGTCAGAGAACTATTTTATATCTATAGAAGATAGATTTATGTATTATGACACGTTTAGCCTAGTGTTAGTGACATCACCTGCGAAGTTAGAGGTCCCGGGTTCAAGTCCTGATATGGGTCAATATTTGTGTGATGAGCACGAGTGTTTGTTCCTGAGGTTTATTTTTGGTTTGTGTGTTTATTTATATAAGTAAATATATCGTATAATACCCATAGTACAATCGAAGACACTGCTAACTGACCACTTGTCACCCTTATTACAATGTAAAAAGGTCTACTGATGGTCACTTAATTGTGTCTTCGTTTGTACAAGCATAGCTTAGTTTGCGACTCAATTTATGTAATATATCTCCTAATATTTATTATGCTTCTCAAAACCGTTCATATGGAAAATATTATTTATATCCTGTTACCAAATTCCCGTACGCTTTATTAGTTGGTTATCTGCAAAAATACGTCATCGCGTGATAAAGAATGGGCGTGGAATGACGCGGGACGCGCCTCCGGCAGTCTGAATGAACGTTTGCGCGGGAACTGACGTTCGGAATTTAAAAATACGCGCGGTTTGAAGTAGTTGTCTTTGTTTTTTCTTATCGATTAGTGTTTTAGTTATTCCAAATTTGAAATGGGTGACGGTAAGTTTTTAATAACAGCCAGCATTCGTTTTTTTTTTAAGAAATGTGTGTTTAATAGGTTTGGTTGGTGATATATTTTTTGCAAATGACAAGAGTCCAGGGTATTTCTTAATGGGGTAATTAAAATAATAGCGATTAAATTAAAATTGTTAAATACTAATCTCGTGTCTTTATGAAAGGTGACTGAGGAAAAAATGAATTTAATGCAATAAAATGGGTTTGATTTCTTTTTATTTTCTTAAACTGCTTTAGGTTAATTTGTTAACATTTTTACAAGTTTATATGTGGTTTATAGAGGTTTTATCGCAGGTTATACTAAATTATAAAACCATTAAACTTTAATACAGGAAAGACGATTGTAAAATGTTGGGATTATATAATTGTGTCTACTTTTATCATAATAGATTATTGCTTAATCTTTCAAGATAAGCCGATGCTTATAAAGTAATAAATTAACAGTTTTCTACGTAAAATGTGTATTCTAATGCATTAAGATGTGGCAAATCATATTTTTTACAAGCTTTTATTTGATTTGCCATACATTACACTCAACATCATAAAATAGAAGAAGTAGACCATTTCACTCTACTAGGCATTGCTTGGGCATTGCTATCGATACAAATTTAAATTGAAAAATGCATATTTAAAAAATAAAAGCCAAATTGTCAAGCTTTATCTATGCGCTTGGAGTGTTAAAAGTAAACATTAATCCCATCAAAAACATTACATGTAAAAAGATGCAAGTCTCGCAAGTCGCAACGCAGTTCTCCTATAACAAAAATATTTTGAGATGTAAAGTTAAACCAAGTCAGTACCGGGGGGGCATCAACAGAACTCGATTTCCACCGACTTGCCTATTATTAGATCTATAAAATGTGTTCCTCCACGATTAAATAATAGGCTAGTCGGTGGAAATCGAGTTCTGTTGATACCCCCCGTGACGTAGTCGATGCAAAATTAACAAAAATAACTGAGTAGTTAGGTATTACCTGCACCTGTTAGGTTAGTGCATTTAATAACGACCGGTTTGCCATTTAATTAGGCCCAAAACCGGTATCAATTTTATAACCAACATGTATCGAAGTGACTTACCGTTACCAATAAACGATTCCAGATCACATTTAGCATTTATAAATGAATTTGTAGTAAAAAGTTAGTTCCAAAAAAAAATATTTGGCAACTTTTTGCTTATCGTCCGTTTTTTTATGGTTCCGGATGGTTAAGCATAGGGTGCCAGCGGGAGTCTATTACCAAGGACCATTAAAACAAGAGGACTGTCATGCTCCATACAAAAAGCTGTTCCCCGATATTTCAACGCCATCTATGTATAAGCTTGGTATAAGAATTATATTACATACAATTATTCAACTTTGCAAGCGTGACACAGTATTTAAATGTTAGAATTTATTTATTATTAGCTGTTTACGAACTAATTGTTACTGTACTATGTTTCTTTGTTCAATTATAACATCGTTAAATGTTTAGTTTTTTAGCGCCATCTAGTTTTTGCCTGGATATCCCCTTGCGGTCGGGGTACGATCCAAAGTATGGAGAATGACAGTCCTCTTGTTTTAATGGTCCTTGATATTACTAAGCCTCCACTGTCCGTCCGTACGAACAGAAAGTGACCCAAATTCGTTGTCCGTGAGTGTATACTTAGAGACTTGAAATTTTCACAGAATGTGTATTTCTTTTCTATTGCCGCTTTAACAAGAAACCTGATTTTTTTCCTTTTTTTGCTCGGCGGTGGCACTTCGTGTGCGAGTCCGACTCTCACTTGGCCGGTGTATAGTGCCGTGCCGAGATATAGTGAGCTCTTTCTATAAAAAAAAATCCGGGTACGCTAGCTTGACGGTGTGAAATTTTGTACACCGTTAAGTCATGGAATATCTCGGCTTCTACGATAGCTAGAGAAATGAAATTTTAGGGCCCTAGGGTACTATTTTTTGAGATATAAAGCGTTTCCAAAAACAAAGCCGTTCCAGAGATACAAACTGTGTACGCCAGCTCGGCGCCCGGTAGCGTACACCGTGGCCAGGCCTTATATTTCGAAAAGTTTAAGGGTACTATTTTTTTCACCTAGGTATTTCGTCGGTACTATTTGGGTACTATTTATTGGCTGCATCAGATTCTGAATATCATTACGGTGTACGCTATCTTGACGGACACTTAATTTGCTTTCTTTATTTAATTATCAACGTTTGACCTCAGTAGCACCCGGCAACAGATTATGAGATCATAAGGTAACTGCATTTAATTTTTTTTAATATTTTTGGCATGCTACTTGCAGTAAGGACTTTTATACATAGGAGTGCTGAATAGGTAATGCAATACCCGGTTAAATTTGAAATTATATTACCCGACTCTAAATTAAATCGGTTACCCGGGTACCAGGGTTTTCGGGTACCCGGTGCATTACCCACAATGTTAAGTAAGATAAGCAAGCATGTGGTATTTTTTTGCGCATTTGAGTCAAACAAAATACCCGGGTTTTATCCGACTCTAAATAAAGTCGGTTACCCGGGTACCCGGGTTGTATTCCCTAGTGCTGAATTTATGATTTATTTTGTTCCTAAAAAGTAGTAATGTTAAATAACAGAACTCGACCTATGTTGATATAACATTTTTTAGTTGTAATGACATCAGGATATGTGGTTAAAATTTGTCGGCACCTATACTCCTCACCGTCTATAATCGCCGATTAGTCGACCATTTGAACTCAGATTAGTCGGCTAGTCGGCCAAGTCCATAGTCTTTTTATCTGCTTTCTCATTGTGTTAAACGTACACGTGTCCAGCAATCCACTCAAACCTTACCTACATACAAATACTTACTACTCCGATATAAGACGAAGTGATTGAAGTGGTTAAGAGGCCTCACACATTTTAAATGCTATTATTATTTTTACAAGCTGTAGTTAACTGTTGTGACTTAAATACCATTAGCAGAGATCGAAATAGGTAGAGTATATTTACCTAAACTTCGAAGAACATAGTCGAAAAGTGGAGACTCCCTTACAACTAAATTTTTTTGCGGGACTTCAAGACCCGGAATCATACTAAGAAATTATATTATTGGTATTCTTTCGCACAATACTCGAACATTCTCATTATAGCAGTCTCTTTCTAATAGTGCTGTCTCTTTCACTCCTACGAGAAATTTCGCCATATACTGAAGTGTAGTTCAAAGGCCCATAAGGGGTCCTGAAACGCCTGAAAACGGCTGCGACTGCGCAGTCGGCGTGCAGTTGTGATGCAGTTCCCATACAAATCGTAGGGAGTTGCAGTTGGGTTGCAGTCCGTCTGTATCGGCCCTTAGGGAATGCAATACCCAGTCAAATATGACATCCGGGTATTACTGACTCTAAATAATGTCAGTTACCCGAAAACCCGGGCGTTGCACTCTATGTCCAATCCAAACTGCCACGAAAATCCTAACTTTAATTATTAATATATTTATTATAGTCTGCTCTGCACTGAAAATCCAACATTTCTTTAGTCCAACTAATCGCTAATTTCTTATCTAACGCAACTAGATTGCAACATTACATCACCAGCATACATTCATAGTACATTTGTTGCACTACACTGCATCATAGTCCGTGGCTAAATGTATGTAAATGTAATTAAAATATACAGTTGGTCAACGCTCATATAAGGTGAAATGAAATGAAATGAAATAATTTATTTCTGCAAGTAGGCCTCAAGGGCTCTTTGAGATGTCTGATTCTTTTGGCGCTTCGGCAGATGACATTCTGGTGAGAAGAAGCGCCTTAAGAAACTCACCAGTGTCTCATTTAAAAAAGATTACAATAATTGTGACAATATTACATTGCATATCACAAACAACTACTTAACTACCTAAGTAGATACATTTCAATAAACATAAAACTACATTTTTAGAGATGTAAAGGGTCTCTAGGCGTCAGTGGTGCTTGTACTAGGAGCAAGTAATAAAAACGTAGATAATACTCCTCAAATTGGACATTTGTTCAGAGACATTTAAAAATAACTTATGTTGTAATTTTTAGTACACTTTAAAGTTTATTTGAAGCCACAATGTATTGCGACGTTTTTTTTATGTTTATAGCGTGACAAGCGACGTCAATTAGACTGATGCTAACGTACATTGAAAATACTATTTAATTTGTATGACAAAAGATAAAATCTAAAGATTCATCATCATCATATCAGCCGAAAGACGTCCACTGCTGGACATAGGCCTTCCCCAAGGATCTCCACCACTGTCGGCATTGTGCTGCTCGCATCCAGCGGTTTCCCGCGATTTTCACCAAATCTCTCTCTTCTTCTTCTTCGTCTTTATACTTTGACCCCCGTCAAAGGCGTGTTCTAAGAACTGCCCCACACTAGCGACCCCGCGCAGCATCGATGCTCTAAATCATAGGTTCCCAAACTTTTTTGACTTGCCGCCCACTTAGGCATGTTAAAATACTTTCGGGGCGCTGAACACCCCCATAACAAAAAATAACCACATTTCTGACAATTTTTTTCAACGGGGGTTGCAAATGGAGGCTGTCGCAGCTTGGATAAATTTCTAGCTTGTTACCACTGATTGAATTATTTAGCAACTATTTCAATGATGCTACCATCGAATTAATCATGTAGAAATCTATTTATACCATAGAGCGGCCATAGAGCGGCTTTCTGGCCAATTGTAGACATAAAATGATGTACACAACACGGGAGGTAATAAAGAAAGCCCCCTGGTTAGCATCAACGACCCCCCAATTTCTTCCAGGGCCCCTAGCGCCCCCTGGGAATCCTCAACGCTCAACGCCCTCTGGGGGGTGGTAGGGACCACTTTGGGAACATATGCTCTAAATATCAGCCTACTGTATATTCCTTAGACCAGTGTTTTTCAACGCGTGGGTCGCGATCCCCTGGGGGGTCGCGAGGCTGCTTTAGGGGGGCCGCAAGAGGTCGAGAGGACTACTTCAGTACTAAAGTTTAAAAATATAGATTTCATGTATGTCACACATGATCAAGAAGCGAAGTGGAGGGGGGTCGCGAAATATTTTTTCATACCGGGGGGTCGTGTCATGAAAAAGGTTGAAAACCACTGCCTTAGACTGTGGCTTCCTTCTTCCGCCGACACGTAAGTACCGCACTCACAACTGATATAAAGGATTTCCCGCTAAGCGGTGATCCAACAATTCTTTATTGCGGTTTTCCTTAACCGCTCTCCAAGGCCCGAGGGATCATTCTAGTGTTTTCTTGAATGGTCGCATTGATTGGCGTAGTATAGTCAGCTGGGAAAATGTAACGGAAGTTCCCATTTCATCGCGTGTTTATTTATTTAGGGGCCATTCATTTAGTACGTAAGACGATTTAGGGGGGAGGGGGGTCAACCATGTCTTATTTTTTCTTACAGGGGGGTGGGAGGGAGTTTTGATCGTTCTTACGTAAGATCATAGAAATGCGCAAAATAATCTTAACTTTTGAAAAAGCGCGCTAATCCGCGCGAGGTAAGCGCGTGCTCGGTTGCATATAGGTATTCAATTTAAGAAACTATAAGAATTACTCCCGTAAGTTCCTAGAAGTATCAGTTTACCCAATTTTTAGCCATTGAATCTTGCCAAGAAACGGCGACATGACGTTGGTGTTTGGCATCTAGTACTAGTAGTTATTTCTTAGTCATGAAAAGAAAATGTTAAAATGGTTTTTAAAATAATTGGCAGACTAGCTATATTTTTATAATGGCACATATCCAAGTAGGCTCAGTATTGTTATACTTATCCTCAAGTTGGTTTGATTTCTAGTTTAGAAATAAAGTATACTAATACAGCGATTGTTATCGATTTTCGCCATATTTTATAAACACTTGATCAATAAATTTCTATGACAACCTTGAGATATCATTAAGAACAATAAAAAAATAGCAAAAATACACTTCCATGGTTAAGGATTGTTTATCCTGTAGGCTTATGAGACCGTCACGTTCTGACAAATAGTGTGTGTGTGAGAGTGACGGATGCTTTATCATTTATTTATCACGCGACAAAGCGTAGCATCATAAGCCTACTGAAGAAGGTGTCTTCGGACATAATTTTGTGCATTTGTATGCAGCCACCAATTGATTGTATTATACACACGACAATATAAAAAACGGCCAAGTGCGAGTTGGTTTCGCACAGGAAGGGTTCCGTTCAAGGGTTCAGGTCAAGAAATACACCAAAAAAACACGCTTCTTGTATGGGGACCCCTTTTTATTTTTAACGTTATTTTGTTTTTAGTATTTGTTGTAGCAGCATAAGAAATACATATTCTATAAACATATTAAGCATCTAACTATTGTCATTATTAAAATAGGAAGAAAAAAAAACAGTTCTTTTGTACTATTTAATTAAAGAAATTATCTTTAAAATGAGATCTTCATTAAAGACAACAGAACAGATAAAAATTACCCTAATTGCCGATAAACTGCGATTCTCAACAAAAGGACGCAATTGCTATATGTAGATACGCTCTTTTGCTGTTGTACTTTTTTACATCGTAATTTTTACCTTATAGTTACGGCTACGGAACCCTACACTGTGCATGGTCCGACTTGGCCAGTTATTTAAATTACGAAAACCCGGGTTCTGCGTCAAAATACCCGGGTTTACCTGACTCTAAATCAAGTCGGTTACCCGGGTACCCGCCTTGAACTTCCTTACTGGTCACTAGGGCGGATCATTTTTCTAAACTTAAGAAATCCTTTTACGATGGGTGCGGATTTGGTGCTCTTTATGGTGCAAATGACGTTTAAAAAAACATTTAAAAAAATATTAAAAAATGGGAAGTGCCTCCACAACGCTATCGAAAAATAATAGTAGATTGTTCAACTAGGGACTAAAACAAGCCATAATGACACGAGGTGTTTAGCCACCCGAGCGTAGCGAGGGTGACTATAGATCGAGTGTCATTATGGTTGTTTAGTCCCGCGTTAAACACTCTACTTTTCACTTTGAATGCGAGGAAAAAAACGACGTTCTATTACACAAAATTACAATATTTATTGTTCCGTACTTTCGGTATAAAGTTGCACTATACACATTAATTGTTGAAATATTGTGCTCAATACGATTAAATGAACATTCAAAAAGCAAAGAAAAAATTTTCCGCGGTTCTTTATTTTTTTTTTACTTAGTGAAGTCACTCAGGCTTTAAATGCTGGCATTTTTAGCCAACAGGTTCAAACGTGAAAACTACCTATTTTAAAACTAATTCGATCATGCAAAATAAAATTAAGTTACCCCTAATCTAGTTAAATTGATTTATATTCGTAATAATTAATCATTATTACTATATTAAATCGTTATTTTTTTAATATTTTTGCACAGTTGTCTTTTTAGGTTATTTTCACACCCAAAAATTGTCTATACACAATCACTAAAAATGGCGACAATATTCCAACCACAAACACCCCGATTGGCTGTTTAGGGGTTTTCAAAGTCAATTAAAAAAAAAATGACTTTAATCCCTAGAGATTAATAAGGAACTTTAGTCCCGATATACAGAGACTAAATTAACATTTTAAGAGCATGATAAGTGAAAAAAACTAACAATTTTCGCACCTGAAGCTATGATTTAAAAAAAAATTAAACGCTAAAAAGAACAGTTTTATTTTTTAATATTTTAGAAAAAGATACAATGTTCAAATATAGCACATAATAACTCAGAAAACTGTTATAGTTTTGGAGTTTTTACCCTCGTCGATATTTATAGTAACGCTAGGTAGAGGTATTATGAATGAAAATAGGTCTAATTTTATGAAAAACTAATGAAAAGAAAATAATAACAATATACAATAATACACATGACCAATATAGTACTAAATAGTTAGGTTCCAAAACACCTTTTTTAAATGTATTTTTCATTACTTTCAATCGCTTTGTGGAGGCACTTACCGATACTTGATAATTTTTTCAAATATGGCCTCCACAAGAGGCATCAAAATCGCACCCTTCGTTTTCGAAAACCTTAAAAAAATATGTTTTCATACATTGAGCGATCCGCCCTACTGGTCACCCTTGGCCTCAATGAGCCGCTTCGCAATATCCCTATTAAATTCTTTAAAATCGTTTCATATTTAGCGTAAAAGCGTATCGCGTAAAATACTCAACTACAAACTACAATCTAACCTTCAAAACTTATCGGTTGTTTATCTGTAATAAATGCCATTACCCTTCCATAATTATTACTCATCCGATATTTGCATATTTCCATATAAATACAAAGGTTGGTAAACTCGGCAAACAACGTTACACACTTGGTTCCCATACAAATCGACGACTGTATGTAGTATACTTATTTTACGACCGCAACTACATCGCGAGAATTCTTTGTAATCAAGGAGGCACGCCTACTTGTAGGGATTGCTTTTCATCACGTCTCAATGTACTTGTGTACCACTTGACAATTGCTTTGATTAGATAATCTCAGTTAGTTACATTTCGGTGTCTGTCCGTGCAGACAAGTGCAAAGAAGTAGAATATAAATCATACCCACTTGTAAAGGGGTATACCGGGTATTCCAAAACTATGCGGCATGAAGGTAAAGTACCTCGAATATTGGAGATAGGATATTTTGCTGAAAGAAGACTTCATTTTATTAATAAAAGCAAGGACCATTAAAACAAGATGACTGTCATTCTCCATACTTTGGATCATGCCCCGACCGCAAGGGGATATCCAGGCAAAAACTAGATGGTACTAAAATACTAAACATTTAACGATGTTATAATTGAACAAAGAAACATAGTACAGTAACAATTAGTTCGTAAACAGCTAATAATAAATAAATTCTAACATTTAAATACTGTGTCACGCTTGCAAAGTTGAATAATTGTAAA
This sequence comes from Eudemis profundana, assembly GCA_947034925.1. Lineage (NCBI taxonomy): Eukaryota > Metazoa > Arthropoda > Insecta > Lepidoptera > Tortricidae > Eudemis > Eudemis profundana. The sequence goes on along the minus strand of OX344816.1, from coordinate 15,261,846 downwards.
TAATATAATTCTTATACCAAGCATACATAGATGGCGTTGTAAATATCGGGGAACAGCTTTTTGTATGGAGAATGACAGTCCTCATGTTTTAATGGTCCTTGATAAAAGTAAGTAATACTGCACTCAAAGTTTTTTTTTTAATACTTTTTTGTATGGGAAATAATTTTCTTAACATTGAAATCAAATATTTTACGGTATTCCTTTCGTTTGAGATACTATGTTACTCAAAAAAAAATGTTTGTTTTTGTCCACTCTTTCGATTGTCATCATAAAAATACGGGGTGTTTGTTATGTTTTTACATGTGAGTCGGTTGGATTCCCAGACGAAGCAAGTAATTCTTGGAAAATACTTAAATGCAGAATTACTAACTTTTAAAAATAACATTAAGTCTTCTTTCAGCAAAATATCCTATCTACGAGTATCTACTTACGAGTTTGTACGGAACCCACGGTGCGGGAGTCCGACTCGCACTTGACCGGTTTTTTGAAATGACAAACCCTAAGAATAAAGCAGTAATCTGACCATGTTAAGCAGGGTCGTGACAAGTCGGTTTTTGTTGACCACTGCATACCTACTATTTGTGCATTTTGACACCTCAAGGAAGCCTATTTGATATTGATATGCTAGCCACAGAAATACAGGGTGTTTGGCAGATGGATGGACAAACTTACACAGGGGATAGGTGGGACCATTTGCTACGTGGCCCACCCCAAAATTTTCACCTTGGCGCCCTATAATTTTTTTACATTTTTTTTATTTATTTAAAAATTTTCCGTTTTCAAAACTTAAAACCTCCATAACTTCTTGAAAAATGATGAAACGAACTTTATCTTTATTTTATTTTTATCTAAACTCATACTAGAGTCTTACAAATTTAATAATTTGGTGCACACGAAGTAAATTAAAAAAAAATCATAGGGCCTAAAAAAAAAATTTTTTAGGGTGGACCACATAGCAAATGGTCCCACCTATCCCCTGTGTAAGTTTGTCCATACATCTGCCAAACACCCTGTATATCGAGATATAAGGAAATGGTTCGTCGATTTGTATGGCAAAGAAGCGTGTAACGTTTTTCGCTTGGCGTTTGACGCCAAAAGTGCAATTTAGTGATGGAAAACATAGATTTTCCATTTTATTTGGTGGTATTTGAACAATTAATTATACCATTATTATCAGATCTTCAAATCTGCTAATAATATTGACGGAAACTGAAGTTAACGGTATTCAAAGTAGGTGGCCGCCACTTCTTTTTAGCACGCGAGGTACATAGGTACACTTTCCTTTTACCTCGATATATTTCTGTGATGCCAGCAAATAAAAGAGCCTATTAATGAAATGAAATAATTTATGAAATGAAATAATTTATTTCTGTAAGTAGGCCTCAAGGGCTCTTTCACATGTCTGATTCTTTCTTTTGGCGCTTCGGCAAATGACATTCTGGTGAGAAGAAGCGCCGGAAGAAACTCACCAGTTTCTCTTTTAAAATAAACATTGAGCATTACAATAATTGTGAAAATGCAATTTCAATAAGTAATACAATTAATCAAACAAGTGCTTAACTAATAGCTATACATTTCAATAAACATAAAACTGAATTTTTTTTAGAGATGTAAAGGGTCTCTAGGGGTCAAAACAAGATAAATTACAAAAAAATATGGAAAATAGAGAGACATACACTAAAATTAATTTTAATGGAGATGTAAGGGGTCTCCGTTGTCAAAACATGTTTAGGAGGTGTAAAGGATCTCCAAACGTTAAAATACAAAATGGGAAACGAGAAATAAACTACTAAACTATCATTAAATTTACATGCTTTACAAAAAAACAAACTTACAGAAATTAAAAAAAATCTGTGACTCGCATAATATAACTTAAAAACTAAAATTAAAACATTTTTTCTTAGAAATGGATGTGGTCTCTATTTAATGTTACATAGTTACATGCACGCTAATCTCAGTGTCTTTAATCACAACACAACTTAATCGCCGTGTCAACTCGAATTAATTACAAACACACAATTTTATATCACGGATCTGAGATACGCATATCTAAATGACTTGCGGTGTCTTTGGCCAGCGGAAAATTCTAGCGATAAATAAAACTTATCGAAAAACCTTTAGGGGTCATCCACAAAGTACGTCACACGATTTTTCAGACTTTTAGACCCCCCCCCCCCCCCCCCCATGTGACACTTTTCCTTACATATTTGACCTTGTTAGTATAGGCTGTCACATTTGGCTAGACCCCCCCCCCCCATGGGTGTGACGTACTATATGCATGACCCCATATATGAGAATGAAAAATGAAAAAAGTTCATTTGGTTATAAACACTTTTTTGCAATGTAAAAGGCTGGGGCCTCCTTTTAAGCAATTTCTTATGCTTGTGACAAGAGACACCGCTTCCTTAACAACACATGGTAGAAAACCATAAGAAACTTAACGCGGAACGTCACATTTATGCCTTACATAGTAGTTACAATTTTCGAATTACAATTAAAGCTACAAGGTATTTATCTACGGTACAAGCAAATAGTAAATTACATAACTAGGGTGGTAATACAAAGACATTTCATTTCATTTCCATTTATTTATTCAAGAAACAATTTACATTGTATGTGAATATTTCATTAATAATAAATTATAATAATACGCTACTGCCACAACTAGGTCTTAATTTAAAATTAATTGTAATTAATTAAAAAGTCCAGTCTATACATTTACAAAAAAAAAATACATTATATATTTGCGGCCCGAGCTGCAAGCGAGGGGACGTAAATATTCGATCGAGGGCTTTCTTTATTACCTCCCGTATTGTGTACATCATTTTATGTCTACACTTGGCCAGAAATCGGCTTTTTCCGTACGCGCAGCGTGCGGAAAAAGCCACTTTATGGCCAGGTGTGGCATAAAGGTATTTATCTACAGTACAAGCAAAATACACAAACAGACACGTAGTGTGTAGGTGTTGGTACCGCTATACATTATTATAGTGTATTACAGTTAGTACATTATGCTAGTACTTAATAAATATAAATGGTATCTAAATTAAAATTATGTTACATATGACAGGAGTGCCTCTGTTAATTATGAATAGACATAAAAGGTCATTATCTCTACGTGGTCATAAGCGTCACATATCGATACCTTTAGACTCAAAGGGCGTAAACGCCATTAGCACCTACAGCGTTTACGCCCTTTGAGTCTAAAGTTATCGATATTGTTTTAAGATTAGAGGTTATGAGGTCGTAGGGCAACGTTTTGAGGAAGTGATCAGTACTGATACTGTCTGTGGCGCCGTTGTTTTTAAAGATAATTCGGCCAGTCTGTTCACTTTGTGGTCAAATTGTTTTCGAAGCCAAAGGTCATAGCTTCGTTTCTGTATCATAACTTTGTACAATCGAACATATACTTAGATTGGGGTTGTGTACGATCTGCTTAAACAAAACAATACTGTTGTGTGGTTTTGTAACTCATTATAATCCGTCATAAACGAGAAGCTGAGAGTGCTTCATAGATACAAACTTTGTGCATTGACATTTCAGTGGATTACGAACTCTAGGGCCATTGCCAAAACTTACAAACAATCGCTTTGTTTAAGGTGGTTGCGTTCCCATACAAAAGTTGGTGCACCTTCACGGGCTAACGGCAGGGTATATTAAGAAACTAATTTGACAAATATCAATTAATTTACGTTTTATTTTGGGCAAATGCATAAAAAATGGTATATTTTCACGCTAAATACCATATTTCACCGATGAAAAACTTGGATATTCTATCACTGTGTGCGAATCACCTACAGGTGGGTAACACAACTCACGCAAACACAGGCAAATGGTGTATGGGCGTGTGTGTGACTTATCTATTGATATTTCAAAACGGATCTTAATTTACGCACCTTTTCAGTGTGCATCCGTAGCCGAGTGGTCTAAAGCCTTCACTTATGGATACGTTTGGTTGTGGGTTCTAATCCCGGAATAATTTTATTTTTTATTTTTTTTTCGTTTTTATCGAATACTACACGCTGTAATTAATTTTGTAATTTAGCCTGTTTATGCCAAATTACTAAATATTTTGACTAAATTTATATTCTGAAATATATATGTACCTACTAAATATTGTTTTGTTTTACTTTTTAAATCAGGATACTTAAATAAAGAGAAATAATAATAATACGGAGGTAAATTTTACAAAAACAATCTAAGCAATCCTTATTAGGGTAAAAAATTACCAGGATTTGAACCCGGGACCTCTAGCTTAGTAGGCGGTGTCACTCCCGCTAAGCCAAAAGTGTCGTCGATCGTTAGGCATTCATAGATGTCTGACAAACGGTGACAGATGGCAACGTCGCATGTCACGGTGGCAACGCAACGTTGCAACTCTGGGCAATTTTTTGATTCGCGCAAACTAAAATACGAGAGTCTAGTAGTCAGGGACGTTCAAATACTTTTCGAGAAAATTTATATTGTACCATCACCTTATAACTTTACCCATATTATTGTTTCCTAATAAATACAAGTGATGTGAAAACACAAATCTACTATACGAGTACAAAATTAATATTTGACATTCCATATTTAGGATTCCACAAAATGAAGAAGGTTTCAGAACATTACGCTGTCACCAATAATGCTGTCATTCGTTTTGTTTCTAAATTTTCCAATTGGTGAAGGGAAGATGCATTTATCGTAGAGAGGATGCCAGAATTGATTTGTTTGGCGGCGTATGTTGCGAATTCCTTGGACCGCACGCCGCACCAACGTGTCCATTCTCAAGGAGCTCGGAATAACAACAAGGCTGTCCACTATGTGCTCCCAGCGGATACTAAACTACTTCGGACATGTTGCTCGCAGGAACCCAGACAACTTGGAGAAGCTGATGGTAGTTGGGCAGGTAGACTTAAAAAGACCACGCGGTCGATCACCTACCCGTTGGTCAGACCTAATCAAGAAGCTCACTGGCCTGCCAATACCTAAAGCCATGAAGACCGCCGAGGACAGAGACGCTTGGAAAAGCTTGGTGCAGCAAATTTCAAACTAGACACGACCTTCAGCAATGAAGACGACGACTAAATCTAGAAAATCAAGAGTTCTCTCAATAACACATTGAGTGAGTCTGAGTCTGCCTGTTCAATGTTTATACAACTTATAATATGTTATTGGTCCGTAAACTTACGGCCCTAAGAATCTGTAAAATATGGAGATCGGCTTCGCCAAATTTGAGAATAAATATATTATGAATAAAACTATTTTACTCAGTTATACGTCTTATTCCATTCAATATATTCCCATACAAAAAAGAGCTGTACATTTATCGTGAAATAAACGGTTGCGTTTGTTTCACAAATTTATTATATTACCCAGTGGGTAATAAAAATTGAGTAATACCCATGTGGGTATGAAACTAGGTGGTAATTACAAAGTTATTTTTTGACCTATCAAAAAAAATGTGGGGTAGACAAGGGGGAAAATCGGCGTTCGTTTGTTCGATGGTAACTCGAGAATATTGTTGCTCGAGTACCTACCTACACTTTTCTTTATTTTACCTTCGAATTTTCATGACTATTACCCGAGTTTCTGCTTATACGGGTTTACACAATAGCCGGAGCGCCGGAGCACAATAGGCGAACTTACAAGTTAGAATCTCTGTCAATAGATGTCACTTTTATCAATGATTTTGCTTTAGTGTGCGTGTATATTTACCTGTCAAAGTACTACTCGAGTTTCATACACATTCCTGCGCTTGGTAAGCACGTACATAAATTATTATGAATTAGAAATCATCGAAAGAGACTCAAAATATTGGGCCAATTGATTCTCATGCTGGTAAAATAAGCAGATATCATAATTATAGACTTGAACATTTGGTCACGTGACCAAGACAGCGCCATCTCTGAGCAATTCTGCCCCGGGTCACCGTGCGATACGCCCTTAAGTGGATCGTACACAATGCCAACCAAATGAGTATAACTGTACATTTAAAAATCTTCTTGTGGACAAGGAGTCGCATTTCTTTAAAATAATCGCAATTTTCCAATTTTCCGCAATTCTCGCACACACGCGTAACGGGTACAGTCATTAGTGTCAGTGACTGTCAATAATTATTATTATGACAAGTGTGACAAGTCATGTTTGTTTACATATTATCTTGGCGCTATTTTAATCTATTTGATAAAGATTTTGACAATGATAGCAAACTCTTTTAGCCTTTTAAACTAATGGACTGCATCGAATAATCTAACATTTTTTTACTAAGAATAAGAGCTCGTATTTATAGTATCCATAGAAAAAATTAACTCAAGTATTCGTAAAATTTTTATCTATTCGATAAAAACGGTTACAATGCAATACCACCTCCTTCTTGAAATCAGCTTAGGAAATGAAATTTGTTGATGGAGATTGCAAAACAAATTGATTGAATTGAATATGTTTCTGTTGTTCGCAGGCGGCGATATGCCGGTGAAGGATGGAAGCCGGCGGTCGCTGGTCGGCGTTATAGACGACGGCACCAAGACTGTCCGGGTCGTGGTAAGTTGCTGCTCTATCTATCTAAACAAAGCGATCGGCTCAGTGCGGCGATGTGCCGGTGAAGGACGGAAGCTGGCGGTCGCTGGTCGGCGTTATAGACGACGGCACCAAGACTGTCCGGGTCGTGGTAAGTTGCTGCTCTATCTAATACTTATCCCATCAAAAACGTAAATGTGAAAGTTCGTTAACAATACATATAAAAACAAAGGGATGTTTACAAAACAACATAACAGACTAGTTGATATAGAAGAACATTTTTATGACAGTAGTTGTCAAACGAAGGTAACTAGTTAGTTATGTTGTTTTTGTAAACAAAAACATCCCTACAAATTCAATAACATTTCAAATTACTCATATATATATATATATGTACACCTAAGTCTTAACACCTATGTTTCACAAATAAAGTATTTTGAATTTTGAACTTTCAACTTTTCGGGACTTTCCATGTTGTTCCACACAGACAAAATGTATCAAATCAAGCTATAAATTTACCTCGTAAGGTCCAGAGCACTTTTGTTGTTTTTGAATTTGGAACCTTATGTCATAATATAAAAGTTCAAGACTAAATTCGAATTAGTCCTATAGGTGGTAACCGTGGGCAAAAAAGCACATTCCAAACAAAATTGATGTCGTTTACATCTTTATGTTTGTATGCAGAACCAACCGACTCGATTCACGTTAATATTCGACACGAATGTTTTGTACATTTACAATGTTTATTGATTTGTAGCTCACGACTCAACAAACATGGTCGTGTCACCAATTTACGTGTATGTGTTATTTTAAGTAACAGCTGTCGATCAAAACACTTCATTGTTGTAAATATAAGTGGAGGCCGATATAGAACTTTATCCCAATAAATATGCCTCACAAATGCATGTCATTGTAAATTATTGTCTAGTAGGGCAATGACTCTTTTTTTTTAGAATCTGACAAACTCGCAACCCTTATGGGCATAGCGACACAATGTTCAGATAACCGATGGTCTTATAGTGTGAATCTTCCCAGGTGAATTTTTCGCTTCGAGCCCTAATCTTTCAAACAAAGGCTATTGTATTCATTATGGCAGCTTTGCCATAATAGATACAATGGCCTTTGTTTGGCGCTAGCTAGCTTGTAGCGCCTGGTGCTAGGCCATTGTATCTATTATGGCAAAGCTGCCATAATGAATACAATGGCCTTTGTTTGAACGATTAGGGCTCGAAGCGAAAAATTCACCTGGGAAGATTCGCACTATAACAGGTAAAGTCCATGGATGGTCGGCTATAAGCATTTATTCTTTGCTGTCCATTACTGGTGCCGTCACCCTAGTCACTCTTCGGCCGCTTAGGAGCGAGCGATTCCTATTCTAGGTCGAGGCGCAGGCAGTGCGATCCGTACTGGCGCATTCGTAAAATATTGCTTGTAGCGCGTTCGTTCATGGCGCGCACACATAGGTATAGTCTGTCCGCCGACTTAAGAGTAAAGAGTCATAAAAATGAGCTAATTGGTTATCTATTATAGAAAATAGTAATAGTACTAAGGTACAATATCAAATGACAGCGCAAAAATTGCAAATGCAATAAAAACATTGGAGGGTAGGGTTGCAACAATCGGGAATTTTCAACTAGTACCTATTCCGTTGAATCTGGTTTAGTGGTTTATGGTTATGTTTTAATATTTTACTCACTTATTACAGTTTTGACAACCCTATGCAGGTGTGAAGATACCTTTTGTATTTAAAACATAAATAGCATTTTGAACTTTAATAGAATGTGTTTAGGTCGAAATTCACTACTTCATATTACGACTTGTCACCTTTCGAAGTTATAATGTAACGAGTTTTATGGCTTTTTACTCTAACGCCGCCGGATGAACTAGCGATTTACCTTGTAGGAAGAAAAATTACTGCTATTAACTATCAACCCATTAATTTTCCAGATATATGAAGCAGAGCGTTCTGAAGAGCTGGCAGCTTACCAACTGGATAAGACGGAGGTGCAACCGCAAGAAGGCTGGTCGGAACAGGATCCCCTGGAAATCATACACCACATTAAATTGTGTGCTGAAAAGGCGGTCGAACAACTTGCTGTCAAAGGTACGTTCGGATTTTTGCCTCTCACCTTTGGAGCAAGGCGCCACATTGCACAAACTGGCCATTTTGCTGACCTTACAAAATACCCCTTCCTTGCCGGTATCACTCTTGACAGGCGTTGGTGGCAAGCTTCACAACACGCCGGCACTCTTCTCTACAAAACACAGATATTGAAAAAAAAGGTAGGTCAGGAAACGCATACGGATTTTTATGCGATCCTGAAGTCTGTAATACAGATAGATTAGATATTGAGACTGTATGACAGGCACGAAGTAAGATTCCAGTTGGATAAAACGGAGGTGCAGCCTTGGAGCAGGACCCTTTAGAGACCATACATCAAATTAAGTGGTGTGCGGAAGACAGTAAAACAACTTACTGTCAAAATTCAAAATCATTTATTTCTGCAAGTACGCCCTCGAGTGCTCTTTTACGATTCAGATTCTATTATTTTCTTTTGCTTTGGCGCTTCGGGTAACGACCTTCTGGTGAGAAGAAGCGCCGGAAGAAACTCACCAGTTTCTCTTTTTAAACATATTAAGTATTACAACAATAACAAAGGTGAGGCACGTATTCGAAATTCCCATTGCAGTCAATTTATAGTACATTGTGCATTGTGGTAGTAAGAAGGGAATTACTAACGAGAGTCTATTAGGCTTTTAATGACTCGAGTTGGTAATCCCCTTACTGCCCGTGATACACACAATGTTTTTCATCACATTTGCGAGGAAAAAAATAAAACATAAAAATCGAATAAACTAAACGCACCCGCTAAGACACAACTTCAACTGTCAACTTTTTCAATATAGTCTTCCACAGATAATGCTAAGAAGTGCGTTTAGTTTTTAAACTTGACAGGCAATGCCGCCATATTGTACCGATTTTCATAATAAAATTTTAAAGTTAATTAATTTAATTGCATTATAATCATAATCATTTATTCCATTGCAATCATGTTCATATTATCATTTACGGTCTTACATGTAATTTAAGTAGCATTAGTAGCAATTGCAAACATTACTGAAATAATAGTAAAATATACCATATAAGTTTTATATACACTAAATTGGTTTTGTAGCCAAGTTTTGAAGATGTGAAATAAGCCTTGCCTGATTTGAAACCTCCTTAGTCTGAAATGACGTACGGGTAGGTCCTATATTTTAAAACTAAACTCATAACTCCCACGGGAGTTATAGATTTTCATAAAGTTTTTCCTCCCGTGGGAGTTATAGATTTTTATAACCCACGGGAGGTAAATCGCCTCGAGCTGGTCTATAAGCCCGCGTGTTATAACACCCTTTACGAGCAAGTGTGATGAAAAATCCATTTCTCACACGATTTTCAGAATTCGGAAAATCTTTACAGAATTTTCCCATTCCGGAATTCCAGACACCTGTGACACATAGTGCATATTATCACCTTACAGTAGTTGATAGGTGAAGATATGAATAATAGTAGGTACGTTACACAACTAGGGTGGTAAAATTCAGATGACGATGCAATATTATTATGACATGGAGCTGATCTGATGATGGAGCCGCATGGGCCTACGATCATCTAAACTGCATAAAATATTTTTTTTTATTCACGATAGGCAAGCATTTGACCTCGATCTCACCTGTTGGTAAGTGAAGATGAAGTCGATGATGGAGCATGCTTACATAAATCCACTGTTTTTGGGCTTATTTGATTAGTTAGGTTAGTTTGTGGAAAAGTGCAGTTGGCATTTTTTGACAGAAACTTATATAATTCTACATATGAAAGAAACATGATGTTTCATTATTTGTTTTTAATGCGGGTAAATTACACCACATTTTTATGTTACATATAGATACAAGAAATCAAAGTACATAGAAATATTAAATGGTACTCACCTGTGGTCCAAACCGGGAATCGAACCCGGTACCTCTGGATTTCCGGCCCAGCGCCTTAACCACTTGACCACCGGAGCACCCAGCAAGTGCCCTCAATCTTACCATCTACTTTGACTTTTTGTATCATTCTGGTTTAACAGGTTTATAACCTCACCACACCACACCTCACCTCACCTGACCACAGGTGAGTACCATTTAATTTTTCTATGTACATAGCTAAAGTTATTGTAACTACAAGATAATTATGTGACACTCCAAACTCATTGTTTCTATTTCAATACACATATTTAGATTGGCGAATAGGAAGTGTATTCAGGTTAAAAAATATGTCTTAATAAAAAAAACAGGCATTTGCATTTGTTAGGCCGCGGTCTGGATACAAGCGTGCACGTGTTACACAAAAAAATCACGCTTTCACAATGACTTCGAAGATGCAACTGGTGGTTGAGTAAAAATCAATTGACAGACCGTCGAAACATTCGTGGTAATTAAAAACAGATGGTTTTACAAAAAAGTCTTTGTCCCTAATTGGTTGGCTCGTTGAGGGGTGGGTCTGGACAAGATGAGCTTGCAAACGAATTAGTTTTGTAACTGGTCATCTACAAACTTCCCTGACTGTACTTTGATTTCTTATATCTATATATTTAACTTATATAATTGTTTTCAGGATACTCCAAGGAGGATATCGTCACGTTGGGCATCACGAATCAGAGAGAGACGACCATCGCGTGGGACAAGTTTACGGGGGAGCCTCTACATCCTGCTATAGGTATGTTAGGGCCTTATTCTTGCGATTCGCTGGCGAGCTGCAGGCGAGTTTCCATACAAAACCAGTCGCGAACTCGAGCGACATATGTATGGAACTTCGCTTTAACTCGCCCGCAGCTCGCTTGCCAATCGCAAGTGTGATAAGTCTAAGCTTACCTAATAGATTTAGTTAACTAGTTATAGAATTTGTCTTTTTAAAAAGAAATAAACTTCAAACTGTCAATTTTGCTTAGAGAACTGCCGTGAGACAATCATATTGATATTACTCGAATTAAAAACGGAATTGCGAATTGACATATCAGGAGGACTAGGGCGAATGTGTTTTCCCTTTCCATTGTGCTATTTACGTCTGTTTCTTCACATTTTCTATCGTTTCACTCACAGCATGGAACGACATACGCACAGACGCCACAGTAGACGCTATCCTCGCCAAAGTTCCGGACCAGAACAAAAACTACCTGAAGAGTATCTCCGGCCTTCCTATCAGCCCTTATTTCAGTGCTCTGAAGATGCGCTGGCTGAAGGACAACGCCAAGAGTGTGCGGCGGGCAGGGAGGGACAAGAGGCTCATGTTCGGAACTGTAGACTCTTGGATCGTATGGGTGAGTTAAATTACAGAAATAGTGGAACTTCACTTCGATATGGTCGGTCCCAGCTAAGTTTCTTGTCGGAGTCTTCTTAGCTGGGCTAGGGGTAGCGAACCGACAGCTAAAACTCCCAGTAGCTTCAATACACACTACATAAGACAGATTAGACAGAGACAGTGCCTGTAGTCTCTATCAGCCATTACTTCAGCGCCCTGAAGATGCGCTGGCTGAAGGATCACGCCAAGAGTGTGCCGCGGGCAGGGAGGGACAAGAGGCTCATATTCGGCACTGTAGACTCTTGGATCGTATTCCGAAGTGGATCCCATCCGGTTGATGCGAGTGGGCTCAACTCGATTTTCGATTCGAGTAAGCGGCCGAGTCAACTCGAGCTATCCGAGTTGGAATAAAATAGAATCCGACCGAAATTTCGGTTTCGGTTACGGCCTAGTTTTAGTAAAAAAAACGGGTTTCGGCATAGTTTCGGATTCGGCTGCCATCCGGCCGTAACCGAAACTGAATTTGATTGGTTTCGAACTGCGATCGGACAGTCTTTTTTTCAAAAAGCACAGATGAACTATTTGAAATAAAAAGTTATAGTATGTTATATTAATGATTACTTTAAATATCAGAGACTCATATGTTATTTAAAAATGAATACTGACTGATTATAATTGTAATTTTTTTTTATCTTCCCACGAACACATGAGCTTATATTAGTCTAAGATCCGAGTATACAACGACCTTCACCGAACTGGTTAATGGATGAACAGTATTTTATATTAAATTACATATGTTAATAAATATACTGCAAGTGGGTTGCCTAAAAAAAATCAGTCCAGAATATGATTAATTAAAAATTTAAGTTAAATTTGCACTTGGTTGGTATGTGATGCTAAGCAAACGAGGTGCAAACTTAGCTCAACCGGTCAGTATGAAGTCGGCACTAGTCGGGTCGGGGGGGTTCACAGAATGAGCAGATTTTTGGTTTAGGGGCATTTTAGCACATAGCAAGCCGCGCCGCTTCGTGTGTTCTTCACCTACGTGCGACAGAGAGGTCCCAGCGAACCATCCCATGCGATAGAAGAGTGTAATGTGCTAAAATGCCCCTAAACCCAAAAATCTAATCATTCTGTGAACGGGAACCCGAGCCGACTTTATCCTAACTTTCTTATACTAACCGGTTGAGCTAAGTTTGCACCTCGTTTCCTTAGCATCAGATACCAACCAGGTGCAAATTTAACTTAATTTTTTAATTAATCATATTCTGGACTGTATTTTTTTAGGCAACCCACGTGCAATATATTTATTAACATATTTAATTTAATATAAAATACTTTTCATCCATTAACCAGTTCGGTGAAGGTCGTTCTATACTGGGATCCTCTACTATATGGAAGTTGAGACTTTATTCAGGGGATAAGTTGTAGAAAACACGATACAAAGTAATACAGTAGAAATTAAATAAATATCGGATACAACAAAATAACTATGGTAATGATAATCAGTCTGTCAGTCGTGTGGAAGGGCGGCACAATCATCGAAACCAAACAACTTCGCTGCTGGCTTCCATTTGTGGCGGGTGCCTCGGATGCACATGCTGGTCGCTCTAATGGGGATGACGACTGGGTTAATAATATATAATTCTATTTAGTCCGTCAGTTAGATTATGGAAAAATATGGGACACGTATTTTTTGGTTTATCAAAATATTAAAAATCGACAAAGTTATAGATCATCAAACTTCTGGAGTGGGGGCTTGTGACGTCACTCCTAGGTGAAAATTGTACCTAGGAGTGACGTCACTCGAAACTTCTAAGCACTCTATCTCCGTCATTTTTTGTTTGTCAAACAAAAGAAAAAATACGTGTACAATATTTTTTAATAATCTAACTGACGGACTAAACAGTACTTTTTTTGTCGTCTAGCCCATTATTGGAAGACTTCCAATGGAATATGGAAGTTTCGGTTCTGGTTTCGGCCGAAACTGAGATCAAAGAAATTCGATTTCGGTCGTGAAAACTAGTTTCGATCTGACACTAGAATAAAATCAACTCGTGACATCGCTACATTGGTTGTAGAATCTGACGGGCGGTGTGTGCGGCGGGCTGCACTTGACTGACGTCACCAACGCGTCGCGAACCCTCCTAATGAATCTCGAGACTCTAAACTGGGACCCCATGCTCTGTAGGTAAGATGATATTGCCTTTACTGATTTACAACCTTACACTTACACGCTACTTATAACAGGGTAGTTTACTACATATACAGGGTGAAAAAAAACCGCTCATTCCCAAAATACCGCATTCCTAAAATACCAGATTTTTAACTCTTAGGTGCATACAGTATCATAAATGATACCTACTACTAAAATGACACAAGTAAAAATCTAATTAACGTAAATTTCAGACTTTGTCAAACTCTTCACGAAATCTCAAATCGACATGAATTTTATTTTCACTTGAGACATTTCAGAAATAAAATGCACGTATGCATCTAAGGGTTAAAATTAATGGAATAAAAAGCAATTTATAGAAATAAATAATAGTTTGTATTAAAAGACGTTTCTCGCGTTAGGCACTTTTTTCACAGGAGTGACAGGCTATTCGTTCGCAGAACCGCCGCGAGGTAGCGCGCGCGTTTGCCGGCCAGTGTGTGGTTTATGCCAGAGTTCCAACAAAAATACCGGATTCTCCGTATACAAAATTCCCAAAATAACACACCCAACAAAGTGATTTAGATCCTTGAGTAACTTACGATTTTATAATCTAGTGTAACGGGAATACAGGAATCTCATGAATCGAAAATCTGATATTTCGGGAATGGGGTATATTGGACACAAGCGAAAAGGCCCTGGAGGGGAACTACCTTAAATACTTTAGTTAGCTTTTACTGAAAAGAAACATTCCTTTATTTTTAAAAAGAAACAAAACTGCATTCACCGATTTTTTTAAATTTTCTTGGTTTTTGTATTGGAATTAATGGTAAAATAAAATTAATTATATATTTTACGATCTTTTTTACTTGTAAGACCAAATGTTTATTGGAGAGATTTTATCCTGACTAATAGTCCTATCGATTAGCAGTTTCTATGGGGTCATCCATGAAGTACGTCACACGTTAAGGGGGAGATAGGGGGTTGACGAAGTGTGACATTGTGTGACAAGGGCTGGGAGGGGCCCAAAATTGAGTGACTTCACACTTCAAAATCTAATATATCTAAGTGTTAAAATGCCAAATTTGGGCGTAAGGCTTAAAATGTTTCGAAGACAGTTCACACTCACTTTACTAGCTAGTGTCATGCGCGTTGATGTTGATTATATTAAAAAATAATTTATATTAATAAATAATAATAAGGAACAGCTATTTTAATTTAACAATTTCTAGATGTAAAATTTGCAAAATATGTGACATCACGCTAGGGGGGGTCACAAATGTGACCAACTGTGACAAGGAGGAGGGGTCAAAAAAATCACGACATTAGTATGACGTACTTTATTGAACGTCACGTTACGTCATTTGAAATTAGGGGGGGGGGTCTGGTCAGCGGACGATGGTAATATGACGTAGGAGGGGGCGACAATAGGACGATAGGATGATTGTAGGGGGGCGGGGGGAGGGTAAAAAAACGGCAAAAATCGATGACGTAATTTATGGATGGCCCCTTAGGAAACTAGCTTATTGCTGGAACATTTTCAGGTTGTTCGGTATCCATCGAGACTCGCTGCCCCAAATACGCAGCAGTTCTGAAGTGTACGGCGTTGTCAAAGATGGATCCATTTTGGATGGTATCAAGATATCTGGAGTAAGTATTATACTGTTTATTTGTCTTGCCAAGGACCATTAAAACAAGAGGACTGTCATTCTCCATACTTTGGGAGACATCTCCATTAATTTTAGTATCAATTTATTTTCTATTTTTTATTTATCTTGTTTGGACGCATAGAGACCATTTACATCTCTATAAATGTAGTTTTTAAGTTAATGTAATGTATTAATGAAATCTCATGTATGAAAAGAGAAACTGGTGAGTTTCTTCCGGCGCTTCTTCTCACCAGAAGGTCATTACCCGAAGCGCCAAAACAAAAGGAAAAAGAATATAAAAGAATGTAAGAAAGACATGTAAAAGAGCCCTAGAGGGAGCCCCACAGAAATAAATTATTTTATTTTATTTTATTTGGATCGTACCCCGACCGCAAGGGGATATTCAGGTAAAAACTAGATGGCGCTAAAAAACTAAACATTTAACGATGTTATAATTGAACAAAGAAACATAGTACAGTAACAATTAGTTCGTAAACAGCTAATAATAAATAAATTCTAACATTTAAATACTGTGTCAGGCTTGCAAAGTTAAATAATTGTAAGTAATATAATTCTTATACCAAGCTTATACATAGATGGCGTTGTAAATATCGGGGAACAGCTTTTTGTATGGAGTATGACAGTCCTCTTGTTTTAATGGTCCTTGGTATTATACTGTTTTTTGTCTTGCTATTATGACATTTTGTTGGAAATAAGCTTATGGGTGAATAAACTTCTTTGTCGGCAAAATTTCACCTCCAACTAAAATTTAAGGGAAATCTTTATTCGGATTTTTTATTATAACTTGCGTAATGCAAATATTTTTTATTATAACTTGTTTATAAGCAGTGACCTAGCGGACATAGCTGTCCCCAACTTTTGTATGAAAATAAGGTTTCGTCCGCTGGGTCACCCTATTTATTTATTAAAAACGAGTTTTATTTTTACCTAATCTTTCTATCTCTAGATGTAAGATCTTGTTCTATTTAAATCATGCAAAAGGTGAACACATTAGGAGAAAGGGCAATCTTTGCATAAGACAAAAAAAAGTTGATTCACCTTTATACTCATTCATTAACACATTTAGTGCCAAGAACCCGACTATCGGCTTCATTTTTTATGAAAATTTTAAAGCTGAGCACTGAAAATGTTAATTTTATAATACTGTTTTTTTTTTAATTCAGATACTAGGTAACCAGCAATCCGCACTGGTCGGCCAGAACTGTCTGCAAGCCGGCCAGGCCAAGAACACATACCGCAGCGGCTGCTTCCTGCTCTACAACACGGGCACCCGCCGCGTGCAGTCCACACACGGCCTCGTCACCACCGTGGCCTACAGACTGGGCCCGCATGCGCCGCCGGTCTACGCGTTAGAAGGTTAGTCAGCCGACAGACACCGGCTAATACACCGGGCAACCAATAGACACCAGCCAGCCAATATACACTAATGAACCAATAGACACTAGCTAGCCAACGGACACTAGCCAACCAATAGACACAAGCCAGCCAATAAACACTAGTCAGCCAATAGATACTAGCTAGCCAATGGACACTAGCCAGCTAGAAGACACTAGCAAACCAATAGACACTAGCCAACTAATAAACACTAGTCTGCCAATAGACACTAGCTAGCCAACGGACATTAGCCTACCAATATACACTAGACAACCAATAAACGCTAGTTAGTTAATAGACACTAGCTAGCCAACGGACACTAGCCAGCCAGTAGACACTAGCCAACCAATAGACACTAGCCAACTAATAAACACTAGTAAGCCTATAGACACGAGCTAGCCAACGGACACTAGGCAACCAAAAGGCACTAGACAGCCAACCAATAGACACTAGACAGCCAACAAGCTTCAGCCAGCCGACAGACGCCGACTAATACACCAATAGACACTAGCCAACCAATAGACACTAGTCAGCCAACCAATAGACACTAGCAAGCCAACTAATAGACACTAAACCGCCGAAGGACACTAGCCAACTAATAAGCTCTAGCCCACCAACAATTTTCAACCAATAGAGACTAACCAGTCAACAACAGCCAACCAATAGACACTAGCCAACCAACAAGCTCTAGCCAGCCAATATACACTAGCCAACTCACAGATATAAGCCAGCCAATAAGTAGACACTAGCCAATCATTTTGCACTTACCAGCCAATCAATTTGCACTAGCCAACCAACATGTCTGCAACACATCTGCGGAACGTACACTTACACACGCGTACATTAAAATAAGTCTGTCACTAGGATACTAACACATAACTAATCAAACAACAAATTGACAATTTCACAACCACTAAGACACGTTTCGAGACCAACTTGGTCCTTATGTTTGACGATAAAAGAGGTGTACGTTTGGCTAAAGGCCCTACGAAGTCCGTGTTACCCATAAAGATGCTACTTATTTATTTACTTTTTCTACTCCTGTACTTTAATCTGTCTTTTACTTGGTCACGAACACTAATATAAGAACATACATAATATGAGTTCAGTGAAGTCTATACTCTATTCCCCATAACAGCATTAGTGTCGTTATAGTCACATTACGCTACTGCTAGCAGCCACAGACTTCTAAATCTAGGTTAAACTTAGGTCAAGGATTAAGCGCTCAATTCTAACTTTACGATAAAAATGCACTACTACCAACTTAACAAACAATTAAATTCCTATGGTTTTTAAGAAAAACAAAACTTTCCGAACTAAATTCATTGATGCCAACATAAAAAGAGTATTTTTAATATGTTCACTGCGTGTCACTAGCGAGTATACGTCAAATTTAGTTTACCATAGACACATACTGTCAGTCAGTCATACGTCATATTTGCCTTGTTTGCAGGTTATGCTTAATTTTGTATTTTATATTTTAAAACCTAGTCGTAGAAAAAGTATCGTATGCAACGTTGTATAATTAAGTCAAAAAACGCTCATTGCGTCTCTATTTGCGATACTCGCCGCTGTCGCGGCTCGTATCGCAACTCACGCAATTCGCATTTTTTGAGCCTACTTATACAACTGTTGCATAAAATACTATACACTTCATTGTACGGTAATAAAACCTACAACAGGCGGACTTAATGCCTATTAGTTAAATTTTCTTCTTGTTACAGGATCGATAGCAGTAGCGGGGGGCGCCATGAAATTCCTCCGCGACAACTTGAAACTAATCAAAGACGTGGCGAAAGACACGGAACAAATCGCCGGGCAAGTGTTCTCTACGGGCGATGTTTACTTCGTGCCGGCCTTTAGTGGGCTGTACGCGCCATACTGGCGGAAGGACGCTAGAGGGTAAGGAAATATACACCTTAAGGTGTAAGGAATAGAGTTTCTTTCAGAGTAGCGCAGATTCGCGATCGCTGGATAGCTTGTAAGGGAAAGTTGTCTCAGTTGCACGCTAGATGGCGCTGGTTTCTCGGGTGGATCGCGCTGTTAAGATTTTTCCTGCTGCGTATAAGGGAAGTAGCACACGATGAAACGACCTGGTTCGACTCCAGCCGTTCAGGCCCCACCTAGCCCGATCATATCGAGGTGGACCGGGACTAGGTGACCTGGTTCGACCCCAGGCACTCCTGGCACCCACCCAGTCCGACCAACTCAGGGTGGTCTGGCTAGCGACCTGGTTCGACCCCCGGGAACGCCACGGCCAACCACCCGGTCCGACAATCGCTACGCCCAGGATGGGTTGCGAGTTTGTCAGTTTAAAAAAAAAAGACCCTTTGTATCACCCCTCAGGGTGGTCCGGTTGGCGACCTGGTTCGACCCCAGGGAACGCCACGGCCGACCACCCGGTCCGATAATCGCTATGCCCATAAGGGTTCCGAGTTTGTCAGTTTACAAAAAAATACCCTTTGTATCAAGGTGGCCCTGGCCAAACGACTTGGTTCGACTCCAGGCGTTCAGGCTCCCACCTAGTCCGACCCTATCGAGGTGGACCGGGCAAGGTGACCTGGTTCGACCCCAGGCGCCCCCGGCCCCCACCCAGTCCGATCCACTTGGCGTAGGGCATGCTCCCGGTACTGGATTTCCATACAAATACGGTACCGGAACCGGGAATTCCCGGTTCTCGCCATACAAACTCAGTACCGGGAGCATGCCCTAACTCGGGGTGATCCGGCTAGCGACCTGGTTCGACCCCAGGGAACGCCACAGCCGACCACCCCGTCCGACAATCGCTACGCCCAATAGGGTTGCGAGTTTGTCAGCTTATAAAAAAAAAATACATTTTGTAGCGATGCAGTCGCGCGTGCTGGAGTGCTTTTTCTGATTATTTTTAGGGTGTAAAAGGGACACCCTAACAAAAAACAGAGACAGCACTACTATATCGCTACCTAAAGTAAAGTCGCTGTATGCTACCTCCCTCTATGCGCTGAGGAAGGACGCTAGAGGGTAAGTCAATATATACCTTAGGATGTAAGGAATAGAGTTTCTTTCAGAGTGACGTGGGACGTTCTTCTTTTTAACCTACAATTACTCCATACTAATTATTTGTGACTGAGTGGTATTTTACCGCTCTGTCACGGTTTTTTTTCTGTAAAATGTAATTAAATTATGAAAACAATTTTACACAATAACGCTACAGAGAAATAAATGTTTTGATAACGACATAATAGGAATATGAATGTAAAATTAATAAGTTATGATGTAAAATCAAATCATCTTTGGGAGACAATTCCACTGTAGGTAAATTAAAAGTGGATAAAAACCGTCTCTTTGTTTATTTTAACGAACTTTATACCCACCCAGTGACACTCGCGCCATCAAGACGAATCTAATGATGTATCATTTATCAAAATCGGTTGTGCCGTTGTGTAGTTACGAGCGGACATAGGAACGGACATACATACATTATTATAACAAAATGGGACTTAATCGCGTAAAAACATGCTATTACCTCGACGTTTCGGACGTGCCGTGACGTCCATGGTCGCGAAGGGACTGGCGAGGCGGGTGTCAACATCTTCTAGCAGCGCGGGTTTTAGCCGAAATTAATAATGAGTGAAAATCGTGAAAGTTTAAATCAATACATACATACAGGTCAAACACATAACCCGCCTTTGGGCTTCGCCGCAGTCGGGTAAAAAGAAGAACGGCCCACGTGTATTCGAGATCGCATTCGGTAAATTATAAGCTATTGTTTCGTACCATTAGTGAAATTAACGTAAATTTGTTTGGTGTTGAGAACAAGTTTTAAAATATTTACGACTTTAATGATCATTCTACAATTAGAATACTTCCGTCCATTACCGATGCTTGTCGTCTTATGTTTTGTGAAAGTTTGCAAACTTTGACTTTACCAAAATGACTGAAAATTTACTTTCTCCATAATCAAAGTGCTGACCTTTTTAATGAATTGCAGTAGGTTGACCAGGATTATAGTGAATTAAGTTTTGTGCTTAAAGAAAGGAAGAAGGTGTTTCTTTTAAATACGATATTGAACCATTTATTGACATTCTCCGAATCCATTGGATTGGTCCTGCTCACGCCTTCCGAATCATCCTGTAGAACCAAACTAGTTTATGAAATATAACGTATAAGGGTGAATAAACTTTTCTTCAATCAAATTTCACCTTCGACTAAAATTGAAAGGAAATCTTTATTGGGATATTTTTTGAATAAAGTGCTAATTTAAAAGACAGATAATAAAGCTACGTAATGCAAATATTTTTTATTATAATTTGTTTATAAGCAGTGACCCAGCGGACATAGCTGTCCCCCACTTTTGTATGAAAATAAGGGTTCGTCCGCTGACTCACGCTATTTATTAGTTAAAAACGAGTTTTATTTTTACCTAATCTCTCTCTAGATGTAAGATCTTGTTCCATTTAAATCATGTTAAACCATGCAAAAGGTAAACAAATAAAGAGAAAGCAATCTTTGCATAAAGCAAAGAAAAGTTGATTCACCCATAGTCTTGATTGTTGCAGAATAATATGCGGTCTGACGGCCTTCACCACGAAACACCACATAATCCGGGCGGCCCTGGAAGCTGTCTGCTTCCAAACCAGGTGAGGCAGATAATAACTCTTCTAAACGGATCTTATTGGTATTAGCAAGTCAAATATTTACTAAATATTCACTACATAGTATAAAACAAAGTCGCTTCCCGCTGTGTGTCTGTCCCTATGTATGCTTAGATCTTTAAAACTACGGATTTTGATGCGTTTTTTTTAAATAGAGCGATTCAAGAGGAAGGTATAATACATGCATTTAGTATCATCATTGCACCCGGGGCGGGTCGCTAGCGACTGCCACAATAAATAAAAAAAAGTAAAAAAGGTATAAGATTTTTTTTATATTAAATACGCTCGGGTTAGTGACTTTTAAAACTATTCGAAATTTCAAATCGATAACAGCAGTAGTTCCTAAGATATCTGACTGTGACAGACGTTCAGACAGACAGATAGAGTCGCATCATAAGGGTTCCTTTTTTACCATTTCGGTACGGAACCCTAAAAATCATGTTTGGCTGTAGCACATCGTTGGTGTGGATTTCTCAATACCAGTTGAGACCACATTGCCATACATATGGGTTGTAAGGACTCAATGCTAGATGATCTTACACATGTCACCCAGGATGACGTCACAAAGGAAAATTGGATGACTTGGATCTCTTCAAGTTGAGAGTGTATAGGCATCTTCTAGACAAGCATGCTACATCTTAGGCTTCATGGTCACTTAACATCAGGTGCGTTCGGGGTTAAATGCTCGTCTATCACACATAAAAAAAAAATTAAAAAAGAAATCGATTTTTTTATTGCAATTTGTGGCTGTTATAGTAATCCAAATGTAGTAGTTATAGGTATAGATTTGTTCCTCATAAATAGTAGAATCCATTTACATCAGTTACAACATTTAGAACACAAGCCTATTATACAGGGACATATTGGAAGCGATGAATAAGGACTGCGGTATGCCGTTGGCCAAACTGCACGTGGACGGCAACATGACATCTAACGACCTTCTAATGCAACTGCAGGCTGATGTCATCGGAATACCAGTCTGTGAGTATTTCAATAACATTCTTAATTTTCACAATAAAATTAATATATATATTTTTTATAATTTATATTTATTTTTACCCGACTACGGCGAAGCCCACAAGGTGACACAGACGAAGGTGCTGCCAACTGGTGCCGCCAATCTAAATCATATACCCTCTCATGCTGGGGCCACGTTGACGAAAACGCCGTTAATAACGTTAATTTATCGCGTTGAAGGACGATTAACGTCAGTATAGCTACGACTTACTATTATACTTACATATTATAATTGCCATTGACAGCTTGATTTGACAGGGGCGATAGTTTCCTTTATTGTCCACCCGTGTCTCTTTTGTCGTTTAATGCTGCCACCTATACAGGATGTAATCGTTAAGTGTAGCCACGCGATTATTCTGTAAATATAACAGATATTGGAAAACTTTAAACTTAAATCAAAAGTACGTTACCCAGTGCGTAAAATCACATTAATAACTTTTTTTAAATAAAGGAGTAATTTTTTAGAAATATTAAGTTTAAACGCTCCCATACATTTAGTACGACGTTCGTTGAAAGATTAGTTCATAAGGCCTGTGAAAAATGTGAAATTACTTTCACCATTATAAAATGATTCATGAATTGTTTTATGTTATCCATATCCACATTGAGAAGAGGTACACGATAAAACTTTATTATAAATGTGATTGTAACAGCAGAGCGGCTATCATCGCCTACATAAAGGAATATCCAGCCTCTACTTACAGCTTCAAAGAACGTCGTACTAAATGTATGGGCGCGTATAAACTTATTTTTATTTAAAAAAAGTTATTAATGTGATTTTACGCATTGGGTAACGTAATTTTGATATCAGTTTAAAGTTTTCCAATATCTGTTATATTTACAGAATAATCGTCTGGCTACACTTAACGATTACACCCTGTAGTTCGTGCACGTTCCCTAGACCTCTAACCAGTCCGACCCAACCCCAGTCCGACCCAACCCCAGTCCGACCCAACTCAGGGTGGTCTGGCTAGCGACCTGGTTCGACCCCAGGGAACGCCACGGCCAACCACCCGGTCCGACAATCGCTACGCCCGGGTATGGGTTGCGAGTTTGTCAGTTTAAAAAAAAAAACCCTAGACCTTACCTTGTGTGTGCAGTGCGGGCCCAATCCTGGGACATGTCGGCGCTGGGGGCGGCCGTGGCGGCCGGGCACGCGGCGGGCGTGTGGAGCGCCGACGCGTGGCGGCAACACGCCACGCCGGCCGACACCTTCCTGCCCACCACCACCGATGACGGTAAAACTTTGTCTTATTTTGTGCAATACAGTGTTTACATGGGTGAATCAACTTTGCTTTATGCAAAGATTGCCCTTTTTTCTTATTTGTTCACCTTTTGCATGTTTTTACATGATTTAAATGGAACAAGATCTTGCATCTAAAGATAGATTACGGTAATAAATAAAAATAAAACTCGTTTTTAATAAATAAATAAGGTGACCCAGCGGACGAACCCTTATTTTCATACAAAAGTGAGGGACAGCTATGTCCCCTGGGTCACTGATTATAAAAAAAATATTTGAATTATGTAGCTTTATTATCTGTCTTAAATGAGCATACACTCTATTCAAAAATATCCGAATAAAGATTTCCTTTCAATTTTAGTCGGAGAAGGTAAAATTTTGTTGGCAAAGAAAAGTTGATTCACCCACATACATCCTGATATCGTCCACCGTAGGTTCGATTGGGGTGAGAGACAGCCAAACCTACAATCTGCGATATGTAAATTCTTGCCAATGTTGTTAACCGATTCGCTGACACCTTATTTTTTCAAAATCTGCCAAGCATGCTCCATACAACCAGTTGGTGACGCGCACGTGACGCGCTAGGCGCGTCATGGAGTGTTGTTGCGTGATTTTTTATGACGCGCCTGGCGCGTCATTGGCACGGAGTCGGTTAAACCTCGCTGGTATTATAAATACTATTTAAGATTTTAAATATTTAATACTATTATAATACCTTGTTAATATTGTAAATCTTTGACAAAATTACAAATACTTATCAGTATATATGTATTATTAGTCCTGACTTATATTGTATTTCGTAATATTATAAGTGATTGACAATATTATAAATCCTTGACAATATTGTAAATCCTGAACAATATTGTTTTATTAAGTCCTTCTTAAAATTATAAATGATTGACAGTATTAGCAAGTTTATATTAAGTTTGTATTAAATATATCGTCGTCTGGTATCCATAATACAGGCCTTATTGAGCTTACTATGAGGCTAGTTCGATTTGTGTAAGATTGTCCCCTAATATTTATTTATTTATTTTAATAGGTATTGTAAATACTTAATATATTTAATAGGGAATATGCATGATTTTTTTTAACAAATTTCTTAACAAAATATGAAAATACCGTAAAAAAATGACATACAGTCAAAATAAAATTGAAATCGACCGAGAAACACGGAAGATATAAACATTTTAAAGCACTAATCAGACAGCGATTAGAGAGAGAGATCCGATATGGACTATGACGTCATAGTACACGGCCGCCATACAATCTCCATACTATATTCTGTTTTGCGAGAAAGAGATAGCTATAAATCTTCGTTGTGTTATATCTTGGTTATTGTTATAGTTATTTGAAAAATATTTATTTCCTACTGTTATTTATATGAATGAGCTTTTATTAAAGTAAATAAAAAATATCATGCATATTCCCTATTACTTAAATGTACAGTTTTAGGCATGAGCTATGTTTAAATACCATCTAACTAACCTGTCAGTTGGTGATGAAATATATGGAGTTTGACACCAATCGTCAGTTTTGTGAGGACCTGTTAACTGCTAGTTAACAGGCCATTTAAAAAAAATACCCATATATCACATTATCAAATTCGAAATTTTGGAAAACATTAAATTCCAGAAAGTAGATCCCATAATAACATATTACCTCACGGACAATGAATTCAGGTCACTTTCTATATAATTGTTCATACAAAACGACCCGAATTCACTTCCAGGAGTGTATCAAGGATATACTATTTGTAAGACTAATGCTTTTTAGAAATATAACATTTTTTTTTTTTTTTTTTTTTTTTTCTTTATTTAAAGAGCTTAGTCACTTTGGTGACTATGTTACTCTGTGAGTATACTAATGACGTACTTATCTTCTACTCAATCCTATCGCTACGAGTTTATACAAACATTTAGCTTCATCAGATAAGGGATGCGCCAGTATCTGGTTGCATCCACCAACTTCAAACAAAATCTCATATTGGAAATCCCTCCGCGCGTCCGCGTTCCGGACACATTCCATCATAATATGATACGCATCTTCTAGTACGTCACACTCATCGCAATTCGGTGAGGGTACTTTTCTCATCAAATATGCGAACTTATTTAATGGCATGTGTCCGGAACGTAATCTCAGTGCCAACACTATCTCACGACGATTCATACAGGAGTCCGCGAACCACGGGCCTTTTGAGAGTTTTGGCTGGATCGTTTTATACCAAATGGCTTTCTCTAACGATCTTACATTGAAATATTCGTTCCACAACTCAAAACACTGTGTTTTAATCAAAAAAATGGAATCCATAAACGTAGGTACAATGCTAAAAGGAACCCCGTCGCTAATTGCCTCGTTCGCCAAAGTATCCGCAATCTCATTACCGATTATGCCTATGTGGGACGGTATCCATTGCAAAACAATGTCTTTATCTTGCGATTTTAGCGCGCATATTGTTTTCAATATGGAATAGGCTATCGGTGCGCCTCGAAAAGACGAGGTGCATCGAGCCAGGTGTTGGAGTGCGCTCTTGGAGTCTGTCAGAATGACAAATGTCTTTACGTCCACCGCTTCGACCCATGACAATGCTTCTGCAATAGCTATAAGTTCGGTCTGCATGATCGAGATATTTGCTGATATTTTAAATTTCATGGATATATTATTTTGAGGGTCGTAGAAAGCAGCACCTGATATTCCCCGATTTTTAGAGCCATCTGTAAATATTTTGTAATGCGAGTTAAATTTTTCGTTGAGTTCTCGTACACATATTGATTTTATTTGACTTTTCTCGTATAATCGTTTCGCGTGGGTGATAGGTTCTAATTTAATTTTAACCACGTCATATAAATTTATGTTGCTAGTCCATGTATCTAACGTAAACATTTCTAATTGTTTATTTGAGTGAATCGGAACATCTTTAAATTTGTCATGTACATTAACTAACAATGACTTTTTCATACCTAGTTGTCGAGTTCTAAAGATAGCTGATAACCGTTCGATAGAAGTAATTGTAGGGTTGTCTAATAAAGACCTCGATTTCATATAGAACTTTCCCGCCAAATAATGCCTACGAATGTGTAATGGTGGAACAAATATAACATTTAAAATTCCTTTTTTTCTCAGATCGCGACGCGCGATACACGAAATGGAAGATGGCGGTCCAACGCTCCCTCGGCTGGGCGACTGTCAAAAAGTCGATCACCATGACAGGTCAGAGCATACGCAACTTTAGCATGACCCGCCTTAACAGCTTAGATACCATCTCTACCGGTAGTCGGAAAAACTCACTCTTCGACAACGGCACTGACATAGACCTAGAAATAGACGAGGAATGTAGCACGGTCGAAGAGCTACTACAGTACCAAGCTAGAAAATTCTCCATATTCCCTCAAAAGCGCAAACACGAGCGGAGTATATTAGACGACGCGGATTATTTCATGAATAAAAAAGAATGCGATTTCGGTCTCTGTCAGTGCTGTAAGAAAAAGTTGCAAACGAAAACTAACTGGGAGTCCATTGAGGAGATGATCGAAAACGATCCGGAGATCATATTCGATGGCGACCACAATCCAATTTTAGTCGAGCCCAAGCGTGTATGCGGGGAGGTAGTGGAGTTGGCTCCGATCGACTCGGATCCGACCTTGGTTATGGGGAGCGGGGTTAGTTTGAGGAAGCAGATGCATTTGGAGAAGTTGCCGGCGATTTTTAAGGCGATTTGCAGCAAGTTTACGCACACGTCGCTAACGTAGCTTTCTGATCGAGTCGAGGCTTAGGGGTCATCCATATAGTACGTCACACCCATGGGGGGGGGGGGGGGGGGGGGGCTGGTCTAGCCAAATGTGACAGCCTATACTAACAAGGTTAGGAAAAAGTGTGACATGGCTGAAAAATCGTGTGACGTACTTTATGGATGACTCCTTATGGAGTTTTGCAAAAAACGTGTTGTTTTTTTTTTTCAGAATCATTACTTTTTATTACAATCGTTAAATCTTTACTTTCTAAAGCACAGATTAAGTTATGGAAAATTGTTTTTACCACACCTATATACAAGAAAGTAATCGTGCACACAATAATGAAAACTTTCTAGGATTAACTGTTACTCTTAAAACCATTGTATGTGCGAACGATGTTGAATATGAACACTTTAGAAGTAAAGATACTGAAAAAAAAACACTTAAACACTTTTTTTGGAAAACGACCTACTTAGATTTGCAGACGAACAGTTAAAAATGGATACAGTTAAAATAAAAGGATCCAGTCCATAGTAAAGTGATCTCCGAAATTCCAATCTTAAACCAAAGGCAGCAATTTCTTTGAAGACTGTGCTATGGATTGAATGTTTTTCTCTTAATTACGTCCATCCAAATGGTTTATGGTCCTATTTGTAAACGAAAAAAGACAAGCTTTCGTAGGTTCGTATATTCTTAGGGCTGGCACAACTAGCCTCTTCGTAGCAACCATTCATATCATAGGTGGTATCCTAAATAGGTGCTACTTGCAAAACAATTTACAGTTTTTTTCGTTTTGGAAACTATTATTCCGCTCTTTAGTCAATGTTATTTAACGGCATATGAACAAATAGTAAAAACAGTTCGTCCCCGGAGCTTAGATAGTTTTTCTGTAGAGTGGGCTGCTTGCTTGTTCGTCACTTGTTGGTACGGAAACAGTGCGGTGTACGGTATAAAAATAAAAATTACTTACACATGTTGTTTTCGTGAAAACTCACTCAGGTACGTGCGAACTTGGTGTTATAAATCATTGGCAATATTATAAATTCATTCTAATATTGCAAAAATCCTTTCCTTATATTGTAAATCCTTACGACAGCGATGCGATGAGGAAGGGGAATGGATAAACAATGTCACAGATTTAATAATAAATCTGTCTATATTTGCTTGTGGGACGACTAAAGGATTGTTGCTTTTATGTGACTAAAATTAAGTCGTGTTCTTTTCAGTCGTGTTTTTCATATTGTTTTCAAATAGAGGCGGGTTGTGCTAGCCCATCGCTTAAAACTCAATTATCGCTTTAGGCAAGCCTTTGGAAAAAAAAAACAGTATTCAAAAACGGTGTGGGGGTTTAAGCTTTTGTTTCCCGTTGAAATAAATGTAAAGATGCAAACGTTAACATGATAATACAAATCAATTTTTGACTACATTTTACAAGTCATTTGAATGCGCCTAGTAAGCTTCTCGGCACGCATAATTAGAAAAAATCATGCAAAAAATTTAATGATCTTCTCTCTTAATCTGTCTGAGTTCCAATGACAATACCACTGCCCGAGTCAAATGAACGTCTTAATTTTAGATTTTTATTGCAATCTTTTGAACCAAATGCTTACCATAGAGTCTCGAAGAATAATCTCCGGTAATTCGAGTACCGATTTCGAAGAACATAAGCGGTAATCAAATTATGGTCTGACAAATAAATAAAAAAAAACATAGAACGTGGCCCGTGTGGTCGACTCATAATTATATAATCTTTTGAACTCTAAATGCTAACTTATAATATGAATATTGGCAGTTCGCTCCAAATGGTTACCTCCTAAATCGAGGTCCGTTTTTCAATAAGATCGGATAAACGGTACTCAAGCTATCATCGGATAATGCAACCTCAGTCACTCGTCAAAAGTACGTAGATGCATTTACCTACCCCTTAGCCGCATTTGCCCCAGTGACCCTTAGGGCATTTCTCCAGAAATATGTCTGCAGTCACCTCATTCATCTGGCCCTTTTTCATACTAAATGTATGGAGACAGATGAATGAGTCGCAGACATATTTCTGGAGAAATGCCCCCTACACTTTTTTTCCTTTTAATGCATCTTTACAGATATTTTATGCTTTTTCAACGAATAACGGCGAAGGTATTTTTAATTAAATGTGTATGTCACTGAAATATCCTCGTTTATATCTCTTTCAGGCTATCAAAATAGGTTAAGTAATTTGGCTAGTAAATTATAAAAATGCATTTTATATTAAAATGCACATTCGCGCTAAAATGTAAAGGTGTATTGTGAAAGTAATTTTTTATTTTATGTTGATGTATTATAGTTGAGTACTTTTTATGTCAACTTTGTTACCTATTCTGTCAATATGTATGCACGCAAGTAGTGAGGTATTCTGTTTTAATGAAAAAATACTTTATAATTTATTGAGAATGTTAGTTTCTATTAGGAAATTGTCTGATAAATATATATTTTTTCATAAATAACCTTAAAGGATTACCACGTAGTAGTATGCAATTTTCTAGAGAATTTGTTGTAATTTACAACAAAGTTTTTAAGAATTAATTGAAAACTATTTTTTTTAAACGCGCGTGTTAGTACTTAGTAGATGTTAATGTAAATTGTTTAAATTCATAAATTATTCATGTACTACCAAGTAATTTATTCATGAAATCAAAGCTTTGTTCCTAAAAATGTATTGTAAAAAAAACATGAGCGACAGATGAAGGAACTTATTGCCTTTTTCTACGAATGATCTCATAAGTGTATATTTTCGAATAAATTGTCGACTCAAAAAATACCAAATTCATATGTAGATAAGGATTAAAATTTTACTAACTCTGCGTGTTACATTATTTTTTTTCTTTAGACATTTTTATTATGATTGTATTATTTTTTACTAACATAGCGATAAGATTGCTATTAACTCGAGTATTGAATAAAAGTATTATTTATTCTTGAAATGTTTTTAATTTTTCTACGCCTTTTAAGATTTTTACGCGCAAATGTAAAGACTTTTCGCTTTCAAAAAATAGTCATCTCGCTCAATTTCCCTGACATTTATAAACCAATAGTTAAATTGCCAGCAAATAGGGATATATACTCACTAAAAAAATATATAATTAATCCAACAAATAGATAACCAAAAAGTTGGATGTGTGTTTTTTCATTTGTCATTCAAACAAAAAATCACAAAAGTAAAACGCGTCAAAGTACGGAAGTGGGGGCTCCGTGTTAAAAAGTTAGACTAAACCTCAAAAATAAAATTCGTAATTTTAAAAATTACGAATTTTCAGTAAACTGCAATATTTTTGAGGTTTAGTCTAGTAGAGATAGTACAGCGTTAGCGTATTAAAGTAAATATATGTTGAATGCATTATGAGAAATACTTAATATTCAAAACTACCCCGTGTTCGGATTTACGCCAATGCACCTTATACATGTATATTTTCATATTTTTTTGTTTAATTGAAGCTCAAAATATGCGTCCAATATCTTTTTATAGTCTTAACTGACGGACTGTTTTTTTAGAATAAATAGCCTATTGTCTATATTCCATGCATTTATACGTTTGAATTACGAACCCCAGTGAAGTTGAAAAACATGAGACTCAAGAGTTGCGTTGGCAACATTTTGCTGTTTTTATTTACTTCTTGAGAACATAACTGTTATACGGCTATAGTACGCTTTATAACAGCTGCATGCTGATATGTCATTTGGTGGTATAAAAATCATATGGTCCGAGATCAGTTCTTTTAGATTTATTTAGTTTTGGGGACTTCGAAGCTTGGCACAGGGCTTCGAAAGGGCTTAAGATCAACTGGGGTAATTGCATCTATGGGGGTAAATGCGTTTTTTAAAGATTCCATTAAATCCGAACTCTAAAATTACCTGCCTGTAGTATACACTGTACTTTACAAGCAGGTAGGGGGCCATTCATTTATTACGTAAGACGATTTAGGGGGGGAGAGGGGTCAACAATGTCTTATTTTTTCTTACAGGGGAGTGGGAGGGAGTTTTGATCGTTCTTACGTAAGATCATAAAAATGCGCAAAATAATCTTAACTTTTGAAATAGCGCGCAAATCCGCTCGAGAGCATAGGCGCGTGCTCGGCTGCGTATAGGTACTTTACTAAAAAATTAAAAACTGCAAATAAACGTCCCTACAAAAATGATACTTTGAAAAATTAAAAATTAAAACAGCCCAAACGTAAAATCGTTTTTCCTTTAGATTCTTACGTAATAAATATTAATAGGGGGGGGAGGGGGTCAGCCGATCCATATTTTTTCTTACATAAGGGGGGAGGGGGTCAAAAACCGGCAAAAATCGTCTTACGTAATAAATGAATGGCCCCTAGGGTAGGGGTAGTTTTAAAGAGTTCGGATTGAATGGAATCTTTAAAAGACGCATTGGCCACCATAGACCCTTATGTCCAATTACCAACCGAGGTAACCTTATTTTTAATAAGCCTTTTTGAAAATACCCTCCTCTATTGATACAAATACATTGCAAAATTAAATATAATCTATTGTAGTCAAGCCCGGACTACAGTGAGTCACGTTTCAATTTTCTATGTATTCGAATTACGATCTTTGTAGCAATAGTCGTTATAAAGAGTGTGGTATTTCCAAACATTTTAAACAATCAAAATATTGCCAGTAAATATATATTAGGCCCGGGCCAAACGGGACAAAAAAATCGAGAAAGGGGGCAGCTGGTACTTACATGACCCGGGGCAAAGTATAAAGACAAAGAAGAATACTTCGGCCTTTTAGGAGCGTGCTACCGCTGCGTGTTTTCAAGGTCGAGACGCAGACAGTACGAACCGTACTAAAGCATTCTCCCGCACCCTTAAAACTTTTCTTGTAGCGCGTTCGTTCACGGCGCGCACACATACAAGGCGCGCGTTGTACCTTTTGTAAGAAGAGAAATTACTGCTAGTATACTGTGCCTGGGGCCTAGGGGGCATTTCTCCAGAAATATGTCTGCGGTCACCTCATTCATCTGGCTCTTTTTCATACTAAATGTATGGAGACAGATGAATGAGTCGCAGACATATTTCTGGAGAAATGCCCCAGGGTGGACAAGGCAAATCCGCCACTGGGTTCGAACATATTGGCACTGAATGTTTTTGTTTAGTTGAAATCAAGCCCGAAGAACAATTGGATTGTGGTCGACCTTCGAGTCTTCATGGAAATTGAATAAGTTTGCAACTTTTTGTCTTCAATTACAACAGATAAGTTACTTTTATTTTTAACTGCACTACTTATCATCTGCACTGGTTCACTAATTTTTAATCATTTGCTCATTATCACACATATTGTAATTTTTATATGTATATTTGAGTGTTTTACTGGGATCAGATGGGGCATATCTATTCATGGGGCAAGTTCTTCTAACCTAATAATATCGTCGCCCCCATGCTAAACTTACAAATGTGCAATTTTGGTGAACTTGGATTTTAGACCTAAACCTATACAGATTATGATCAAATTTGCGAATTTCTCAAAGTGGCAGATTTGTGAGTGTAGCATGGGGGCGGCGATATAAGAAAGCAATAAAGGCATTTCTAAAAGAAATGGCATTTTCTTATTGCACGATTTTTTGGCAATTTTCTGTTATTTCTACTTATATTATTATGGGCTTACAATCCCAATGGGACAAAAAATATGGACCAATGTATGGAAAGTTTGGGACATTTTTTTCTTGTATTGGGTTGGAAAGAACTCGTAATTCTAAGTAGAAATAACCTAAAATTGGCAGAAAAATTTGGGCGTTTTTTAGAAATGCTTATAAGAAGTACCCTACGAAATTCCAAAGGAATCAATAGTTTCGAAATTTGAACCCCGAACCCCTCTTTGTTCGGCGCTCGCTGAGCTTGCGTTTTCATCTGGTACGCGAGCACAGCGAGCACGGAACAAAGAATTTCACTGGTCATCGAATCCTAAGGGGCAGGGGGTAAGGGGTTCAACTTTCGAAACTATGATTCTATGACACCCTCCCTTTAACTTTCTATATATACATGCTTGGACAGGTTCGACGGTATATAACACTGACGACTAGAAATAAAATTAACACACATGAGTTTCGGCTTACTGTATATCTATTTTTAAATAGAAAACCCCTATTTTTTTTTTACATACAATGTGATTACAGAGGAGAGATACAAGCTGCTCGCATCGATGCCAGCCACGTTGTTCCTGATCGGCAGCTTTACCATGCTAGTCGTTTCTCACGCGCTCAAGAATAGGTGATAAGCTAATGTGTATCTTATTGAATAGGGAATAAGGTATAAATTACACGCAGTCTTTGCTACATGTATGATCAGTAAACATTTAATCAATCGGCCAGCAGTAATCAGTACTCATATTGACAGTTGACCGAATATAAGCATGATTGATATGATTAATGGTATAAAAAAACCAGGAAAGTCGTGATAAGTACCCGATTGATTAAACACTTGAACAATATAAGAAAATGTGTAGCCCATCGGCATTTATTAAATAAATTACCCGCCCGCGAAATGATTTGTATTTGTTTGAAAGAAAAGTATCTAATGTGATTATCTCAACATTCCTTTTTAGAAGCAAATAATTGAAAATAATATTATATTTGCACAAAATAACGGCATATCAAGCTTGTGACGTAATTATGTCCAATGTCATCAGCTCTCCCGGGAAGGGCATACCTGGTTTTCCTTTACCATTAATGGTACTAACGTTCCGCCAACACTGTCACGCAGATTTGGAATAATGTGGTCACTTACTCACATTTATTGCCGTTTCTACATGAACCGTGATTGTTCTACTTTTTTTTTATTATTTTTGTCAATCACGAGAAATAGTGGATCTAGATTTGGGTAAGGTACCGCGGGTGAAATTTATAGTTGTAATGTTTTTTTTATTGGCTATGTTTTGTAATACATATATGTACCGAATTTTCACTTTGTCTTAGGTGAAAACTTAGGTGATCCGCATCAGCAAAAGGCAAAATGAGTTGAGTGACTGATTTTTGATTCTCTACATAAATCGTATCTACCCTGGTATTTTTAATAATTGTTTAATTAACATTTTTATGAACATTTATTTATTTCAATGAACATTTATTTAATTGTCATTCCAATTAGTGCGAACATTTATGGCATTTTTAGAATAGATTTTGTTAGTTTTAAGTTTTCTACTTTTTTATTTATTTATTTTAGCGTAAGTGAATTGCTATTCTTATCGAAATAAGGTTTCTAGTTTTGTATAGTAATTATAATTTGTAACGGTAAAAATGGGTTACTTTGTAAATTTCCTCTGAACAGCTCAAAGCTTGCGCGTGGTGGCTACTTAAAAGGCAGCTAACACAATCATACCTCTTCTTTGATGTTAGTTATTCTTTCTCACTTGCTCAAGTGTTAGCTGGAAGTGATCCCATATAGAGATAAGTTCGCCTTTGTACATAACCATTGATTTTTGTATGATTTTATTTTACATACAAACAACCTACTGATGTGCCGACGAAGTCTCAAAAATTGCAAAACTGTCCACTTGGAAAAATATAGGTAATTCCTCAGGAATTATAAGTAATTTTCCAAAATGTAAACTTTGTTAAATTCTTGGTCAAAGGTTAGTCAGAGTGCAGCCCTACTAACATGCGGCCAATGCGTTTTTTTTTCAAAGGAGTAAAAATGGGAACCTTTCCTCCCATTTGTACTACTGTTTATTTCAATTATAGAATAAGATATACTTAAACCATGAAGATATCAAATTTAAATCAATTTTAGTGACCTAAATAAAATAAAGTTAGGTTAGTAAATATATCATGTATGTATGTTCCCTATTGTAAATAACTAAAACATTTTTCTATTCAAGCGTACGATTGTACTATCAAGTTTTTAACAATTCACGATTTTATTACGACGATTGTTTATTCGTTATAATTTTACCTTGTGGTATAATTATTTGTATAACTATTGGATATATTGTTAACAATGTAGAATCCTTAACCTACCTCTGAACTTAATGCTTAGTCTATCTCTCTTGCCTGTCAAACTTGGACAAAGTCAAAGCTTTGTGAACAATGATGAATGAATGATATTCAACAAATGTGTCAACTATCATGCATTTAACTACCAGTGGATGTACAGTCAAACTTTCAATTCAGATCAATTTCCTAAAAATGTTCTTTGAACACTACACGCAGTAAGGTTGCTTATGAAATTCTACTTAAGATGGGTTTGTAATTCGTGACTCACAGACCACTAAACCTAAAGACGTCGCATAGTCAGGCGACCCCCGCTGCCACTCATACGGTAAATTTACTACAAGATTGAGACACGCCCCCGTTACTAACTTCAGTCTGTTCTCGGAAGTTGCGTAAGTAACATGATTAAAAATGCATTATTGTTGCGTGAAATTGTGTGGCAAAAACACTAAAACATCTGGCGTGCAAAAGGATGGAATTTCATTTTACAGGTAAGCAAATTTCATTAAAATTACTAATTAAATATGCGTATTATCAAATAAAGTTTTCTAGACTGCCGTAGTCACTCGTTGATGTCTTTTAACAAAGTCTCTTTCTATCACGCTATGCGAATAATCGCACCTTCCTTGTCTACCATTACGTGGCATTACTAAGTGCGAACTAGTGATGTCCATAGTATGTGTTGATATCTGATAACATGAAATATGCAATACATCGCAAGTAATTTAAAAATATCGAAATATTATCCATCATATGGGCAAAGTATTTGCGCGCAGCCGCGTCTAATTATTATTTATACATTTAAAGTGGTAAATTGTCTTTTAAGACTGCAGTGTTACATTATAAATCATTCAAAGCATGTCAACTAAAGTGTGTTCAATTTCTTTAAGGTTTACGAAGTGTCCTAATATAAAGGAAATGTGGATTGATGCTACAAAACAAAGTATCGTATGTTCTCGCCATTTTAAATCAGAATATTTTAGATAGACAAAATCTGGGAACAGGCGACTTTTAAGTCCTAATGCCATTCCTACGCTTCACTTACCAACTGTGATGAGTATATTGATTCTTCGTTATCAGCTGAGTTGTGTAAAGGCAATGTTTAACGTTATAGTATTTCGTTGACACTCAGACTTACAAGAACAATTGTTGCCTCAAGTGCTCACCTAGTCTGCCCTCAAGTGCTCACATAACAAACAATAAATTAGCTAATTTATTGCCGTGACTACGATGCTCAAACTTATTATACAGCAGCACTTAAATCATAGTGGCATTAATTATTACAATTAAGCTCAAATTAATACCAATTTATAATAAAGTTTTATTTTTAAGAATTAACAATATATTTAATGATAATGCCAGTAACAATCCATTGCGGTCAGTATTTAAAAATCATGTCCTACTCAATAGTTTGAAAACAGTGAAGTGTAATAGAGTAGGTATGTAAGTCGGGAGGGGGGGGGGGGGGGTAATGTTTGAATGAATGGGGTTGTTTTATTAATTTAGCTCTAATCATCGATCATCGTCACATCACTAGCGGCCCCCAGAAATTTTGTTTATATTTCTGTGTGACGCCCACTTGACCTTCAATCGGCAAATCACAGTGCGGTAAGCGCTCGTCGCGTCTCCCGCGCCCCTTTAGTTTTGGCAGAATCGGTTTCAATGAAACAATCCTATGAAGCGACGTCTTTAGGTTTAGTGGTCTGTGTCGTGACTATACAAGTTCACAGTCACCTTCATGATTATCTGTATAATTAAGTTCCTCCTAGCAATAGTTCCTTGTTAATCATATAGCTTAGTAATTATTTTTAATTAAAGCGAAGCAGGTACTAATATAAACAGATAATTATGAGGCTGATCTTGCGAAATCCTGAAATACTTCTGCAATTGGTTTGACCTATAGCTATGCACCTATGTCGACATAAGCTTAAACGGGAATGTATAAAATAAGCATTAATCGTTTTGAAGCATTTGAAACATATTTCTTTTAGTGTGTTTAAAATAATTGTCTATCGTGACGTAGCAAGTGTATTGCCACTATGTATTAATCAATGCATATTAATTACTAATTCGAGTCAAAATCAGAATCATTAGTGTACATCAGTGGTTCCTAACTTTTATTATCATATCACCCACATTCTCATCGAGATTTGTAATATTACCCCTCCAAAAAAATTGGTATTGATAAGCTTATAAGAAACTGTTCAAAGTAAAACGTAATTACCCCTGAGAAAACTTTGTTTTACCCCTGGAGATGGAGGGGTAATTACCCCCAGGCTCGGAACCACTGGTTGGTGTACATTGTAATTTGTTTTTCTGTTACTAACACTAGTATTAAGAGTTAATTATGTTTGTCATCTTACTAACAACTATGGACTTGTTTCCGAAATAAATTAATATTGAATTGAATTAACAGTAACAGTGTAATAATGTCAGCGTTGGCCGAACGTTAGTGTGATTAGTAGTAACATTCAACCAAGACTTACTTACTAAGTCAGTACCTAATGGCCCGCACTTACTGATATATTGACAGAAAGTTTCAATATTGAAAGGCACGTGCATTTTTTAACTTAGAAACTTTATTTAAATTCTCGTAAAATTTTCCAGAAATTCTCGGTATTTTTTAGTAACTTTCTGCAACTTGCACTCCCGCACTGATCAGTCGTCAGTGAGTACAACCATTAGTGTGATTAGTAATTGTACTAACATCCAACCAATATTAAGTATTTGAGTCAGTTGGCCTACATTGATTAGTCATCAATAAGTTTGAAGATTAGTCATACTAACATTAGACCAACACTTGACCTTTTTTGGAACCAGAAACTTAAAGTGGAGTTAGTAATTTTCAATATTGTAACGATATTTATATGAAAAAAATATGTAATTTTAACAATTTATCGAATTTGCATGTTCTGGATTATTTTTTACCTCAGTGTGGTTGTGGATTTCCAGTGTGCAGTCATTTACGTATTTTCAGCGTTTAGCTTTAATATAAGAAATTATGTGGATGTGATCCTAATTTTTTCGATTATTTCATATTTTTGTGATTGAATACTAATCATTCCTTTTAGCATTGTTTTTGCGGGTTAGTGATTTCTAATTATTTAAATCCTTAAAAAATTGACGGGGCAATTTTTATAATAATTTTAATCACATTTTGAATACCGTCTTTGATCATTTCTTTAACGAATTATTTATGTGCAGCCGGAATCAAATAGTCGATACCATCCAAAGCGCCATATATATCTACACATCTTTCTTACTATAGGCACAGAGGTGTGGTGTGACGATAAATATTTTATGCTATGCCACACCTGGCCATAAAGTGGCTTTTCCCGCACGCTGCGCGTACGGAAAAAGCTGCTTTCTGGCCAAATGTAGACATAAAATAAAACACAACTTGGGAGGTAATAGAGAAAGCCCTCGATCGCATATTTACGTCCGTCGCCTGCGGCTCGGACCGCAAACATCTGCGATCTCGGCCTTTCTTTGTTTTACCACCCTAGTTGTGTAATGTACTATTGTCTAATTGGATTCTTAAGTAATTTCTTGGAGTCTGTGGTTGACTTATGAATGGAAATTAAAGACATTTTTATAAATTTTAAATTTTACTGTAAGTACTTAAGTGACATGTTACCAATTTGCTTGAATGGATTTTTTAATTGTTAAATTTGTTATGTTTATTTATGGTGAATTAAATAATTTGTTGGGTTTTAGTATTTTCTTTGCTCTTTGCCTATTAACCTTTCAGGCGGCGGTGCTGCTAACTGGTGCCGTCCAACGAAAGGACATTGCCGACGGGTCTATGGGGCCTCGTACCAAATCAAAAGTCATTGTGTCAACACGAAACCGACTGTAACTTAAAGAACAAGAAACTGCCTTTCCTAATCACTAAATCCCATTAAAATTGTATTCGGGGATTCATAGGAAATTAAGATTGATTTCAAGATTTCGAGGTTAGTTTTTGCGTAGCAAACCGTCTAAATATTTGTCAACCGGCCAAATACAAAATCACCTAATAACTTTAATTTATGACGTTGTCGAGACTTAACTTAGTCCTATGACATGTCATTTCGGATACCTGTTTCGTTAAAGCGCAAGTGCAAGACACGTTACAGTGGCAGGTGCAACTGTCAAAAAAGATCCTTAAAGTGTATTGAAGTGTGCAATTGTGGTGGGAAATGCCACCTCGAGTGGAGAATCAAATAAAAAGTTAACTACGATTTTCTTCAGGTATTTGGTTTAATTTCATTACACAGAATGATATAATTTAATAATATAGTGTAAAACACGTTTTTTTATAGCCAACTATAGTATAGTTACACACATGTTTTTGAGTTTTGATCTAAAGCAAATATATTTTCATGATTTATCACACTATAAGCACAGGTCACCAGCTAAGTTAAGTTGGTACTCCATGTATTTTGTATGAAAAACCAACTTATGATGGAAGTTCGGAAAATAAGTACATTTTTTTAATTTTTCTTTTTTCATGCTCGTTTATGCATTTCTGAAATATGATGCATGTACTACATGTATATTATACGATCTTCTTGAGAGAGACGGGGTGAAAAAATAACTTCGTGACTATCGCGTAGCACGTTTGATTTTTTTCCAGGTTGAGGTTGTATGATAAGGTTACATAAAATATATATTATATTAAAGCTGATAAAATTTCCCGTCTAAGAGTATTTTATTACACTCAAAAACCCTTATATTTTTTTCAATATACACCTTTTTGTTCAAAAAAGTGAAGTGTAATTTTCATATTTTCTTCAAAATTTGAGTTTTTTTTGTATGAAACTTCATACAAATTATATCGAAATTGAATTCCTCGTCCTTGATTTATACGAAAATGATACCAAACTCGAGGTGGTAGGCAAATTGAAACCAATAGATTTTTTTGTCCGAAGCAAGGTAAAGCGTCACTTTGAGTGGGGGGGCACATGGCTACCGGGCTAAATCAGCTCAGATTGACCCAATACACAACTATATCAAGGGAATCCATCCTATACCAGTTGGCGACCTCGAGGTCAATACAAAGCGGACTAAGATGTCATCTAGGTATTTTGTCAACACTTCTTGCAACTCTGGAATACCCCTCACTTCAAGATTGCATGATCTGGTTTTTTGTTCTAAGTCCTCAATTTTGCATAGTAAGAACGATGTTTCCTGTTTGAGATCCTTTATAGTCTCCTCATATCTGATTTTCTTTTCCTGATGCTCACGCATGTAGGTCTGTAGCTCCGTTTCAGTTTTCTTTAGATTATCAGTGAGTTCCTTTGCTGCCATTTGATCTTCCTTAAGTTTGGTGACCTCGGACTCCAGGATTTCGGTTTTTTAGCAAGCTCTTGATTCTGCGTGCTGAGAGTTGATATAGTGCCTTCTATTTGGCTCATTTTCAGGTTTAGCTCTTGCAGGATTTCACTCTTTAAAACTTCTAGTTTGCTCTCGATGTAGTCACGTAGGTTACTTATTTGCGTTGCAATATTTGTGTCAGCTGAGAAAGAGGACGAGCTCTGAGCGGCGTTCCCGCTAGCCGTGCTCGCGGCGAGTGATCCGCTTACCGGGATATTGCTGTTATCGCCACGTTTTTCTACCGCTTTGCACCGCGAGTATTTCCATGTGTCCTTGTATCTTTTTGACTTCTTTGTGAAATTGTCCTAAGTGATTCTGAAACATTGATAGTGGTACTGGTCCTGGCACCCAGAACAAGTTTTCTTTTCCGATTCTTTTACTACTTTATCACAGGCACTACACTTCATCGTCTTGTTGTAATATTCTATTATTCTAGATCAGCAATATAATTTACAAGCAAGCGCAAGTACAAATCACTTATATAGTAAGCTGGGTTACGGGTAATGTAGTATGGCGTAGCACTCGTAGCATCTACGTAGCGTATGACGTCAGTTTTCGTAGCACTCTGCCGGCAATGTAGCTAATATTCGCACTGCGCCGTAGCATTCGTTTGGTCAAGTGGTTTGTGCGCTCACCTTGCAATCCGACGACCGTGGTTCAAATCCCAGCAAGATGCAAAGAGTCACCGACAGACACCACACTTTGGGAAATATAACCGTCTCTCTCTCGGACCGCCCACTGGGCGGAGACTTCAGACTTAAGCACCGCAAGACGAAGCAGGAATCAGAAATTTAACCAACAACCAATCAGAAATTTGGAATTCACAGACACCCGACGAATGAGCAACGGGCACTCGTTCGCCTGATCTAAACATCTCTAGAGCATATGCTCTCGAATCCTAGTTCTTGGGTTGCATTCTTGCTCGCTGATATTCGTGTGGTATAAACGCTGAGAACACTTTTGTTTACACTGAAAGTTCAAGAATGAATGTTCTGCTCTGGTTCTAGCTCTTTGTTCGTTTGGCTAAACCCACCTTTAAGGTAAATCCTTTCTGCACATCACCTTTAAATGCCCTTTTTCACCGCACGTATCACACATAAAATATTTGTATCGACACCTGCCCGCCCCGTGACCGTGCTTGCCGCAGCGCGTGCACGGCGGCGGCGCGCGCGCCGCCGCTGCGCCGTCCCCACGCGATGCAGGCCGTCGTCGAGCGGCGGCGCGCCGGCGGGGGCCCCGGCCGACGCGCCGGCAGGGGCCCCGGCCGTGGCCGCGCCGGCGGGGGCCTCGGCCGTGGCCGCGCCGGCGGGGGCCCCGGCCGTGGCCGCGTGCCGCTCCGCCGCCTCCAGCGCCAGCGCCAGATTTACCGCGCGCCTGTAGTCGATGTTCCGCTCGGCAAATAGCCTGGACCTCATCACTTCGCTCAGCAGCCCAGACACGAACTGGTCGCGCAGGTTTACCTGGAGGTGG
The DNA here is from genome assembly GCA_947034925.1 of Eudemis profundana. Classification (NCBI taxonomy): domain Eukaryota; kingdom Metazoa; phylum Arthropoda; class Insecta; order Lepidoptera; family Tortricidae; genus Eudemis; species Eudemis profundana. Next base: position 15,219,407 of record OX344816.1, on the reverse strand, counting down.
GAGCCAAAGTTACATGTTTTAGCTAAATGTTTTAGACTTTGTAGGTAAACGCGAATGTTTTCACTGTGTTGCTGCTTTCTCTGCCGGAAGATGTGTCGTTCCGCTATTTCCGATCTCGCGGGTTCAAAATGCTCCCGCACTAAATTTACCAATGCGTCGAAGGTCTTTTCTTCGGGTTTAGCCGGCGCACACAAATTACACATTAGTTCATAGCACTCCGGGCCGACTAAGGTTACTAGCGAAGCCACGTGCAAATTGGAGTCTATTGCATTTAACGCGATAAATTGCTTTACTCGGCGCACGTAAGCATCCCAGTCGGATCCGACGCGAAAAGATTCAACACTCCCGAGTGGCATTGTAAACGAAAAGTACGAAAAACTGGAGTTTTATCAAAAAATTCCGATCCCGTCGCCAGTAATATGTTCTTTAGCAATGAAACACCGATTACGACCGAGGAACATAATACTCAAGAGAAGAATGATAACTCCATATAAAAAAAACCGGTCAAGTGCGAGTCGGACTCGCACACCGAGGGTTCCGTACAAACTCATAAGTAGATACGCGAATAGTTCAAGAAAAACTGTATGTCGATTTGTTTAGAAGAAGCAAATAAATATATGTTATATTTTTGCAAATTTCTAAAAAACATTGCAAGTTAAAACAGTTATATTTTTCCTGTAATATTTAGAACCTGACGTGTAATGATTCTATTTAATAGCAAGGACGATTAAATCAAGAGGACTGTCATTCTCCATACGAAAAGCTGTTCCCCGAATTTACAACGCCATCTATGTATAAGCTTGGTAAAATAATTATTTACAATTTTTCAACTTTGCAAACGTGACATAGTATTTAAATGTTAGAATTTATTTATTATTAGCTGTTTACGAACTAATTGTTGTTCAATTATAACATCGTTAAATCCCCTAGCGTGAAACAGGCCATCGCTTAGTTTTGCTACTGTCCGCTAGATGGATTAATGGATGGATTAAGTTTATGTAAATTTCTAAAAAAGTATTAAAGTTAGGAAGACCGTTCTATTTTTCCTGTAATGTTCAGGTTGATATTGATAATTAGTAATTATGACACATTTTTCTGATCAGTAACTTCGGAGATAATAGGGGGGGAATGGTACATAAAAATGTATAAATCAAAAACTACTTAATTAAGAAAAAAAATAAAAATGGTGTTTTAATCTACAAATTAAGCCCTTTCATTTGATACCCCGCTCAATATAATAGCCCTACTTTCAATTTTAAAAGTCCCATTACGGAGCCTTTTAAAAAAAAAGTAAAAAAGGTACAAGATATTTTTTATGTCCAATAAGCTCGGGTTAGCTACTTTTAACAGTATTCCAAATTTCAAATCGATAGCATCAGTAGTTCCTGAGATATCTGGCTGTGACAGACGGACAGACAGACAGACAGACAGAGTCGCACCATAAGGGTTCCTTTTTTACCATTTTGGTACGGAACCCTAAAAATAGTAACTTCCGGTTCTTGCGTTTATACTACTAGCGACATTGTCGTACCACACTGAACTAATTGATGGCGGGGTTTTTAAATGCCACAGCTTGTCAAAATATGGCGGGGTTTTTAAATCCCACATTGAAATTTATTTTATATAAGAAACTATGTTTATTTTTATTTGATACCAAATATCGACCGATATTCAGTATTAAATAAAAATAAACATAGTTTCTCATCCTCCATAAATTTCCATACTCGTCTCATTTCACTTTGTATACTTTTGATGAAAGGTGGAGTTGATGATTGATGATTCAGTTTATAAAAAACAACGATAAAGTATCTTGAACATATTTATTCATTTTGTAAAATATTTAGCTGTCTTTGTAATGCTTTTCCATTCGCCTCCTCGGAAAAATGGATGCTAACATGGCGATCACAACACAACACTTAAACCAAGTATAATCGCTCGTCACACACTTGCACAGTCGTTATCCTCGTTTTTCACGGTGGAATAGAAGCCTGAGGGCAAATATTTTTGTAAAGAACACAAGAATTTGTTCTTGAGTCATGAATTTTCTGTCTATTCAAATATGTCACGTGGTCCTGTACCACAGCCAAGTCAAAGTGTAGGGTAGATATTTTCGACGACACCATTATCTTAAGTATTAAACATAGCCGATTTTGTCACACAATTACATTTTTAAACGTTTATCACACGAAAATATTTTAGACACAAGATATTATTACATTATGTACATTGACAAACACATAACGTCTCTATATTGAAGAATGCGTACTGAGTTTCCCTTAAAAACGCTCAAAACATACCTTTTTGTCCTTGGTTACCGTGTTTTCTCTATGGCTCAGCAGGGGTGCGCGCTCGCGCTTGACCAAAAGCGAGCTGTCATCTTCCTTAAGTGTCATAGCGTATGTTTTCCCGCTAAAAGTGACAAGTGCTCTTACATTTTATCGTGAAAACTAGTGAAAATTTAGTGAAATCCTGTGAAAATGAACCCTTCTGACAACGCGGAGGAGGCGGACTCCATTCCGCAAAATGATAGAGGTTCTCGTGAATCAGTAAGTTCTGATTCCGATGGGTCGTCTTCGTCCTCGGAGGAGGAGACCTCTCCACCAAATAAACGCCCTCGGATTGCTCTCGGCGAGCAAATGCCGCAGGTAGCGTACGACCCGCGGGTCGACACGATTATTTCACAGGTGAGTTACCTTACAAATGTAATGTTACATGCACACGCGACTAGTGGCGAGGGGTCATCAAAACAACCCGTCGTTGACCGTGTTTTAAACGACTCTGAAGACTCCTTGATTCCGATAAGACAGACGAAAAAGATCGTCGAACTAGGAGAGATTGACACGGAAATAAAGGATGGGACTGTTGTTCAACCTGCTGATCCTAGCCGTTTATTAGCTTTGAACAAACTTCAAAAGTTTAACTCGCCGGCTTGGCAGGCGGTTCGTTATAAAAACTCATTAAAGTCCGTGTTGGCTACCCCAGGTTTTGTTGAATTAAAGATTAATGAGGAACTGATGCATTTCAATAAGGGTAAAGATTATCTTGCATCTACAGAAAACATGTTAGCCGGCCTAACCAATGCAGTCCTGGCAAATAGAAGTATTCTGAAACAGGGCCTACAGGAGTTAATTGATTGGTCTAATGGCCATGAGCTTAATGCTAACACCTTATATGACAAGGTGTCATCAATATTTGGATCAGGCTCGCCAATTTATAAGAATTATGAGACGACTTTACAAATTATGACAGGAAAGAGAACTGAATGTATTGAAGTTCGCCGCAACCGAATTTTGAATGAGGTGTCAAATCCAAACTTGAAGGTGAGCTTGAAGAACCTTCCGCCAAGTAATGAATTTTTATTTAGTAGAGAGGCTATGGCGCCTCTGATCCAATCCCTCGGAGGAACACAAGTTTGGCTGAATACTCCCACATATGTAAAAGAAAAGAAAACTCTTGCAAATACTAATACTACCAGACAGTCAGAGAAGCAGGCAAGAGAATATGATGGCTCTGGCTCTAGGAGATTTCAGTCAGACGTGCAGACTCACAATACACATCAAAAGCGTGATAAAAGAAACAAGAGACAGGGCCAAAAACAGAATAAGCCCTTTCCCAATAACCATGCCTCGGCCAAGAAGAAGTGACAATCAAGCTTTTCAGGGGGGTTGTCTACAGTTACACAAGCACAAATGGAGTCAACTAGAAGCAAACCAGTTCATTTTGAAAACCATAACGGGATCGAGAATCCCATTCAAATCCAAACCCCCCCTTACATTTCCAACACATTACCAACAGCGAAGATTCTGTACAAAAGTATCCCCGGAAATGACAAAAATGATAGGACAGCTAAAGGACCAAAAGATCTTGGAGATCCCACCAACCAAAAATCCCAGCTTCATTTCAAAGATGTTTTTGGTGAAAAAAGCAGATGGTGGAGTTCGGCCAATTTTCGACCTGCGGGGTCTGAACCAGCATGTTGGAACCAAGAAGTTCAAGCTAGTGTCTCATGCAACAGTACCAGAGTTTTTGCAACCACTGGACTATATGATAAAGATAGACCTGTCGCAGGCTTACTTTCATGTCCCAATATTGAACTCGCACAGAAGATTCCTCAGAATAGTATACAATGGGGAACTGTTACAGCTAACTTCTTTGCCCTTCGGCCTGTGTTCAGCGCCACGTACCTTTGCAGCCCTTTCAAACTGGACTGCGGAAGTCCTTCGGGGGAAAGGTATCCGAGTCCTAGTGTACCTGGACGATTACCTGTTGGCAAATCAGAACCGTTCAGAGTTAGAGGATCAGGTCGCGGAGACTGTGACTCTTCTCGAACATCTAGGCTGGAACATAAATTACTCAAAGTCAATTCTAGAACCAACACAAAATCTAGAATACTTGGGTCTATGTTGGAACACCCTCAAAAACGAAAAATCATTACCAGAACAAAAGGTGTTGAAGATTCAGGACCAGCTGGCACGCTTGGAGAAGCGAGGCAGGTGTTCTCTCCTAGAGACACAGACCCTTCTCGGCCATTTGAACTTTGCCAACATAACTATACACAGGGGTCAGCTACATTGCAGAAGGATGCAGATTTTCCTCAGACAATTCTGTCAAAACAGACCTCGACAAAAGAGGATGATTCCTTCAGGAGTTCTGGCAGAAATGAGATGGTGGAAGAAGTCTCTTCACTATACCTCAGCGCCCCTACTCAAAAAGGACATAACTCACTTCTTGACCACGGACGCAGCGGATGCGGGATGGGGGGCCCAATTAAACGGACTTCACCTGTCAGGAACGTGGAACAAGAAGCAGAGGGCATGGCACTCCAATCTGAAGGAGATGTATGCGGTTTATGCAGCAATAAAAAGTCAGATGGACCACCTCGGAGGTGCACACATACTAGTCCAGACAGACAATCGCACCCTCGTTGCCTACATCAGGAAGGAGGGGGGCACGAAATCCTTACTGCTGCTGAACCTGACAACCAGACTGCTGACACTCACCGACCAGCTGAAAGTTTCACTGTCGGCTTGCTACCTCCCAGGGAGGTACAACAGTATCGCAGACAGGTTATCAAGAGGAAAACCTCTTCCAGAGTGGCATTTGCTCCCAGAGGCCACGGAGGCCATATTCAAAAAATGGGGAGTGCCAGAAATCGACTTGTTCGCTTCCGCAGAAACAAAAGTAGTCCCAAAGTATGTAACTCTAGATTCCAGAGATGGGCTAGCCGAATTCTGCAATGCGTTCAGTCGTCCCTGGAGGTACCAGCTAGGATGGATCTTTCCTCCTCCCAACTTAATACCACAAGTGCTGCGCCACTTAAACAAAGCATCGGGCACATTCATTCTGATTGCCCCAGTGTGGACTCAGTGCTACTGGATGCCGGATGTTCGGGCACGAACCTTAGAGGAGCCTCTACCAATACCGAACCTGCGGAGGGTGCTGGTGGACAAGACCACAGGTTATCATCCTCCCCAAATAGAACTCCTGGAGCTACAGGCCTGGAAGATTGGGGGTGGAGCAACCAGATAGCCGGATGGAATATTCATGAGAGAAATCTTCTAAAGAAGAGCTGGAGATCTTCTACTTTAACTACTTATGCTCCAGCAATAAAGAGATGGAGAGAGTGGTGTACGGAACAGAACATAAACTGTAAAGCGCCCAGCGGAGATGACGTGGCGAGATTTCTAGCAAACTTGCATCTGAATCACAGCCTGTCATACAATACTATTTTATTACACAAATCCGCTGTAGCTACCTATTGTGCTAACTCAGAAATGTTGTCCAAAAATTTCTTAGTTAAACAGATTTTAAAATCTATTTCTTCTGCAAAACCAATAGCCCAAAAACCCCCTATATGGGATACCAAGATATTGTATGACTGGCTGTTAGCAACTGAAATAAAGGATACCTTATTTGACACAGCAAGAAGAACTGCAATAATATTATTACTGGCTTCAGGAAGGAGAATTCACGATTTAACTCTACTAAGAGTATCAAAAGAAAGTCTTATAGAGTTGGATGGTAATATTACCTTGTGGCCAACATTTGGATCAAAGACTGATTCATCAACTCGACGACAATCTGGTTGGTGTTTGACTGCCCACTCCGAAGAAAAGATTTGTCCAGTCAAACATATAAAACAATTAATAACCTTATCAGAATCTAGACGTTCCACTGTTCAAAATCTTCATGATTTATTCATAACTGTAACTGGGATTGTTAAGCCAGCGTCTAAGACTAATATTGCAGGATGGATAAGATCTATATTCAAGGAGGCTGGCATTGATGCTCCACCAGGGAGTGTAAGGTCAGCAGTTGCCTCTAAAGGATGGCTGGATAACAGACCAGTAGATGAGATATTAGAAAGGGGCAACTGGAGATGTTTTATGACCTTTAAGAAGCATTATTATCGTTCTGTGCAAATGCCTGAAAATAATTTTAGCTCAGACATGCTTCATAATAATTTCACAAGTGCTTGAATTGTGATTATATAATTAGTAATTAAGCCTTATTAGAAATATGAATGGCAATATTTCTTTATAATATGAAAAAAGTTTATTTTGTTATTTTCATAATACATGTGTTGTTTCTTTGTTTAGTTGTATTACAATTCAGTTAATGAATGGTGATTGATCTCAAGTATGCTTGAATTAATGTGATTATTGATCTCAATTTAATTGTGCTAGGCGGATGCCTTTTCATTTCAGAAATGTTGATTTCTATAATAAAGGCTTATCTTTATTAGTTTGTATTATGTACATCTCATCCAATAGACAATTCACATAGCGTATGTGTGTTTTCTTTCAATCAGCAGATATCAGACACGTCTTCAATATAGAGACGTTATGTGTTTGTCAATGTACATAATTGGAATGTTTTGCATTCCAACAAAACATATATTATGTACTAAACAAACACATAACGTCTCGGCAAGGGCCTTGCTGTTGAAGACGCTATGACACTTAAGGAAGATGACAGCTCGCTTTTGGTCAAGCGCGAGCGCGCACCCCTGCTGAGCCATAGAGAAAACACGGTAACCAAGGACAAAAAGGTATGTTTTGAGCGTTTTTAAGGGAAACTCAGTACGCATTCTTCAATATAGAGACGTTATGTGTTTGTTTAGTACATAATATATGTTTTGTTGGAATGCAAAACATTCCAACTTTGTTTTGACGTGACGCCATATTCAATTTGCAGTGTTGCCAGGTCTAGATTGGAAAAAGCAGATTAAACATGTCCTACACAACAAAAGATTTGAATGATTACATGAATCTTAAAAAGCGAAGGTTATTTTTTCCTTTAGGAGTTTGACGTTTAGCTCTCACAATGTCTACATCCTAATATGATCGTTCTCTAAAATGTTAATGTAACTAAAACTTCAAAACCCTAAAGAAGTTATAATTAAGTAAATTGGATAAAAAGACCCAATATGGTAACACTAATACAGAGTAGTGTTGCTAAAGTAAAATATTGTACAAGTATTATTTTCACATTTAGCAATAGTCCAATTTCGCACGACGGACACATACAAAAGTACAAGTTGCCAATATTTGTTCTAGAGTTGAGAGACCCTGATTACGACTGACAGTTGATATATTGTTAAATACGTAGGTATGCTCACAATAGTATAACTGTAATCTTTGATACAACGAAATAAACAATATCTGAAACAGCTGAGCAAGTATTGCTGCCAACCTAACCAGCGAAATAAACGTCAAAATCACGAGTGTTTCTGTCAAGTGATTAGATAAAAAAGTAAACAAAGTAGAAAATTTAAATGTTTTGATGCAAATAATGGTGAGTCTAGTACGAAGATAATTTCACGTCGCTAAACATTTTTTATAAAGATTCTGTGATTTATTTCATTCGTCTCTTGTTTTTCAGTTTTGAAAATGTAACTAGTTGGTCGAATAAATTCATGAATATACGTTAAAATAAACCATGATCCACATAAATGATTTGCCGTTAGATTCCTTCCTCGAAATACTTTTCAAAACAGACGGCTGCACGCTAGGAATATGCCGAAGAGTAAGCCGAACCTGGAAAGAAATCATCGACTCAAGTGATTTGCTTTGGCACGAATGTTGCAAGAAAGAATACACGCATTCTTCAGTTATCGCGAAGAGAAAATCCGGCAAAGACACAAGTTGGTATCACATCTATAAAAACCTCAAAACATGGTCAAATATTTCTAAAGTAGAGAATAAGATGCGGGAGTTCTATAATTTTTCTTTGCACGATAAATGCCACGCCTTAGAGATTGACAACGGGATTTTACCGCTAAAAGACGCCAGAGGAGTCGTTCTTTATGATATGAACACATTAAAAAATGTGCCGGTAGTGGTTCCCGAGAAAAACTGTCTGAAAGTCGCACATAATGACAGCGCTTCGGCCATTTTGATTAGATCAGGACTGTTGCTGCAGCGTTCTGTCACTAACTCTAACTACATGTCGGAGGCATTCTTTAAAGCGGATAACTTTGTCCTGTCCGAGAATGCAATGTATTTCTTCAACAATAGAGACATTTTCAAGTGCGATTTAGGCAATGAGAATCTTTGCTCCAAATTAATATTACATTGCGATTATGATATTAAAGTAATGCAGCACAATGGTAACGTCTTGTACATCTTTACTGATTGCGGAAAGATAGTGACTATAGAAAATGATCACGTACAATCTGTTAAACCGGTAGCCGTGCCTCCAGAATGGTGGAAACAGGTGAAACACATCACCGCAATCAATGACAAAAACTACGTCTGCCATTCGCGTATTTTATTTAAAATCGAAACGGATACTTACAAGCATTTGTACATTGAGTTTCCACCGATTACAGCGTTATTCTTCTATGGAGATATTGTTTTGATTGGTACGAAGAATAGTGAGATTCTGCTGTACCGTCTCTCGAGCCAGAAGTACATGAATAGACCAATATTTGAGAGGCTAGGAGAACTGCCAGAAGGAAAGTATGCGGTTCAACTGGACGTCTGCGAGAGAAAAACTGGACCCGTCATTGTCGCTGCCACATTTTTTGAAATATTCATATTTGAATATGACTTCTTCCCCAATGTAAGTATTAAAAAACTTTTTAATTGAATTAAAAGTCCTTTTTCAATTGAAAATAAGGTAGTGGGATTTTCCGCACGCGTAGGGGCGGTTATTGCCACTTTATGGCCAGGTGTGACGTAAAATAAAGAATGACCCAGATTACATTACTTACTTTACTTACTGCTATTACTTACTTGATGTTCCCTACAATAACTGTAATGTTTCAGGACAACACGGACCCAACCAAGAAAACCTTCACCTCAAACAAACTGTGCATATACAAGAGACTTCTCCGTCTAAAGGATAGATTGCAGTGTCAGTCCTTTATTTAATTAACCTAATCAAGTACCAAAGTTAAATCTAAGAGTCCAAACATGGTACGTTAATCTTATGTGATTTAGATAATCTATGGCCTTCTGATTCCATCACCACAGCTCCGCAGTGGGTGGATTTCAAAAGCGTTTCAACAGCGGTGGTGTTTTTTCATTCGTGTTTCAGCAAATATAGCGGCGGTGATCACAGTTAATTTTTATTATAGACGGTATCGAGGCTACACAAAGTTGTCGCCACTCAATAGCTCTTTGTGGTAAAAATCGAGTGACACTAAAGACATAAAAGAAACGCTGGAAAAACCATAATTTTGCCTTTATATATATAGTTGCTTTAAAATTGCAAGATTTAACCCGAACATACATACATACATTGTAAATTAATCATTAAAAAATAAAAGCTTGTAAAAAATATAGATGATGATTTAATGAATGTGTAGGTGTTTGGTTGTTATTTGTATTGTTTTTGTTTAATTTATTCAGAATATAAAATAAGAGATAGCAGTATCTCACGAAAAATATTATTACGGACGTAGTTTAGGAAGGATCCAACCCACACGAACCAATTTCCCTAAACTACCTCCTTGTCAATATGAGAAGTCAAATTGTGGGTAGGGTTATTCTTCAGAAATATGTCTGCGGTAACCTCATTGCCCTGGCTCATACTAAATGTACGGAGACAGGGGAATGAGTCGCAGACGTATTTCTGAAGAATAACCCAGATAATATTTTTATGGAAGAAAATTATGTTATTGTACCAATTTAATACTTGACAATTTCGCTACTATCTATTGATCATGGTATTATGGTCAGTCTCGCGTGCGCGCTCATTGGTGACGCACGGTTTCTCGTTATACGAAAACGACGCGTGCGCGAGTGTCGTAAACATGGTGAATACTGTGAAATGTAACTCTTGTAACATTGTGATCGACGAATTGCTGTCGTATATACAAAATAAAATCTCCGTAATGGACGAAGATACACTTGTGCGTCTATGTACTACGTCGTTTACGACCAGTGAAATTCAAAAATCCAAGTCGTTATTGTTCGGTTCCGTACCCACAAGCAAGCGAAATATACTAAGGAAAAGGGACGGAAAAGATAAACGTGATATCAATGATATTATTCAACTATTCAGAACGACGGACCCAGATGTGATCCCCATATTTGTGGCACGGCAGTTAGAAAAGTTACCGCCAGTGACCTTTGACCATCTGGATTGCACGAAATTGTTAAAAGATTTAGTTCGACTTCAAGCCGATATGGAGACGATTAAATCGACCTATGCCACGTCTCATGAGGTTGAAATGTTAAGAAATGAACTGCATGAAGTGAACAGAACCGTCCCACTGCCAGCACGTCTATCCGTATGCAATGTAAACAACATTCGTGGAGGTTGGTGTATGGACAGCGGCCCGATCGGCTTATCGCACACTCATGACTCGACGAGAAGGGATAGTGACCATTCTGTAAATGGTACTACGACGTCTCCTATTCAAAAGGAAGACAGTAGGCAGTACAGGTCGATTGTAATAACGGGTAATAAACCTACCGCGCCGAGCGCCGATACTGTATCGCCGGCCGCCGCGGCCAGGGAGATGAGTCACCGCACCTACCAGGTGATCGAGCCGAAGCCCGCGCTTGCCAAGCGTACTGATAACGAGGTGCATGATATAATAAATAGCAAAGACTATGAACAACGATCGCCGGAGCGACTAGAACAGAATGCAAACATTATAGATGACGACAAAGGCGAATTTACTACTGTGGTGTATAAGAAGAAGAGGGCGAATTATCGCTATAGAGGCCAAATCGGAGTGGCAAACGAAACAAATGCGAAATTTAAAGCAGCTGAGCGTAAAATACCTCTGTTTATATCTAATATACATGTAGATACACAGGAGACAGATATAGCAGACCACATATTATCTAAAACTCAAGTAAGCGTATCCCTCGAAAAGATAGATATGAAAAGAGAAAGCGGACACAAGGCGTACAAGTTCTTCGTGTGCCAGAGTAAACTATCTTTATTTATGGACAAGAATCTATGGCCTAAGGGCATTATTTTCCGAAGATTTGTGCATTTCCGGTACAAAAACAATGCGATCGGGACTAGTTCCGACAACGGCCAGGTAATAAATGGATAACATGGCATATCGATTTGCTAGTTTTAACTGTAAAAATGTGAAGCGCTCAGTGGATACTATTAAGGAATTATGCCAAACCTGTGACGTCATAGCCATACAAGAAAGCTGGCTTATGCCAGATGACCTGGGTTACCTAGACACGATCGACGACAACTTCTGTTCGACGGGAACCTCTGCGATGGATACGACTGCGGGTATGATACGTGGGCGGCCATACGGCGGAGTTGGCTTACTGTGGCGGAGGGCGGCATTTCAAAGTGTATCGATAGTGCAGTGCGATAACGTGCGTTTATGTGCGATAAAGGTTGCGACAAATTATAATAGGCCTTGCATACTGGTGAGTGTGTATATGCCCACTGACTGCAGAGACAACTTGCCCGAGTTCACGGATTGTTTGAGTGCGGTGAGTGCTATAATTGAAGAATATGGCTTAGAATTTGTGTATCTAATGGGAGACTTCAATGCTCATCCTAATGAACGCTTCTTTATTGAACTCATAGACTATTGCAATGAGCAAGAATGGTGTTGCATAGATGTAAATAAACTAGGAATAACGTCAGATACTTATACTTTCTTTAGTGACGCGCATCAATGCAGGCGATGGCTAGACCATTTTGTAGTCACACAGTCCGCAATGCCGTCTGTGCACAATATATATGTAAAATACTGTGTTACTTGGTCGGATCATCTACCCATAATTTTAGAATGTGACCTTAATGTAATTGTACCTAGAGTAAGTGGTCAAGTACAGATTGAAAATAAAACTGTTATGTGGGGGGAGAGAACGACAGAAGAAATTAACATGTATACAGAGGAATGTCATCAAAAGCTGCGACTAATTGACTTCCCCGTAGAGCTGGAAATATGTGCTGATAGTTACTGTCAGGACGTAAGTCATAAAAAAGTTCTGGATGTTCTATATGATGACGTAGTTAGTGCCCTTAGAACGGCTGCCATAGCTGGTAGAAGCGACAGGCAGGGTAAAGCTAAGAAACACGTTGTAGGCTGGAATAAGTATGTCAAAGGCGTTCACGAGGTGGCCAGGCAAAGATGTCTAGATTGGTTTAAGTCCGGAAAGCCAATGAGTGGTACTATTTTCAACCGGATGTGTGAGAGTCGTAAAATCTTTAAGTCGCGGTTAAAGTGGTGTCAAGATCGCCAAAACCAGATTAAACTAGACATCATAACCTCACACCATTCGAGGAAAGATTTTCGTGCTTTTTGGAAGTCCACGAGTAAAATGAAATCTTCATTGGGCCGCCCCGTTGGCGTTGACGGCATAAGTGATTCAAAAAACATTGCCAACCTTTTTAAGGATTGCTTTACCATAAAATCACCCCTTGGGCCGAGGGTGCGGGAGGTGCTTGAGAACGAGGTCACTATTGAGGACGTGGGTACTGGATTTGTCGCCAAGGATATTGATAGAGCTATTAAATCTATATCTAGAGGCAAATCTCCGGGGCACGATGGCCTCAGCATTGAGCACCTCCAGCATGCTGGTCCACACATAACACGGGTGTTGGCAATGTTTTATACTCTGTGCTTAAGGCATTCTTATCTGCCTTATGCTTTAATGCGGACAATCGTTGTGCCTGTCGTCAAAAATAAAACAGGAGACCTGGCAGATAAAAATAACTATAGGCCTATATCGCTTGCAACTGTTATAGCGAAGGTGTTGGACAGTCTGCTTAATGCACAGTTAAGCAGATATGTGGAATTGCATGATAATCAATTTGGATTCCGTCCGCAGCTTTCCACCGAAGCTGCGATACTGTGTCTTAAGAATACTGTCCAATACTATGTTAAGAGAAATACTCCAGTAGTTGCCTGTTTCCTAGACTTGTCAAAAGCTTTTGACCTGGTTTCCTACGATATACTATGGAAAAAGCTGGAGGACACAAGTATGCCACCAATAACAGTACGACTGTTCAGGTACTGGTATGGAAACCAGGTCAACAGCGTTAAATGGGCAAACGGAATGTCTGATGAGTATAGATTGGAGTGTGGGGTGAGGCAGGGGGGGCTGAGCTCACCGACTCTATTCAATCTATACGTAAATGGGCTAATCGAGGAGCTCAGCAACACCCATGTCGGCTGTCATGTAGATGGTTTATGTGTTAATAATCTAAGTTATGCGGACGACATGGTGTTGCTGAGCGCGTCGGTATGTGGAGTACGCAAGCTACTCAGTATATGTGAAACCTACGCCGTAAAGCATGGTTTGAAATATAATGCGACCAAAAGTCAGTATATGATCTTTGAGATTGGTCGCGTCAGAATGGCTGAGGTCCCTGCCATCAATCTTAACGGTACCCCTCTTGATAGGGTGGAACAATTTAAATACCTAGGACATGTGGTTGCGGCCGATCTCAAAGATAATTTGGACTTGGAAAGGGAGCGAAGGGCCCTGTCGGTGCGGGCTAATATGATCGCGCGTAGGTTTGCAGGATGCTCCACAGAGGTGAAAGCCACGTTGTTTAGAGCTTTTTGTACTCCCCTCTATACCTGCAGCCTGTGGGCGAACTATACGCAGCGGGCCTATGGGGCCCTTCGGGTACAGTACAACAACGCGTTCCGGGTGCTGATGGGACTGCCTCGCTTCTGTAGCGCATCAGGGATGTTTGCGGAGGCCCGTATCGATTGTTTTTACACAACGATGCGAAAGCGTGCCACATCCCTGGTGCGCCGGGTGCGCGACAGTCCCAACACCATTCTGAAAATGTTAGCGGGCAGGACAGACTGTAGATATTTGTCGCACTGTGGAGGACTGCACTCCCCTACGAGTGCTGTAGTTTGGTAGGTTTACGCGGCCTTTGTGTCGGTGTTCCCAGTATACCTACTGGCGAGCTATAGCAGGGGGTGCCGCGAATGGTGCAGTCTGCCCTAGTCTTTTGTAATAAGTAAAATACTAATAATATGTTATAATTCATTAATTGTACCTACTAACTCTTTAGTCTTAAAAACTTCTATCTGCCTACTAACTAACATATTATGTGTCCTGGTTACATGAAATAAATGATTTTAATTTAATTTAATTATTAGCCTAGGATGAGATAATTAATTATTAATATATTAATAAAAAAATTATAAATGTGTTTTGAAAGTTGTTTAGTGTTCATGAAAAGTGAAGTAAGTAAATTATGTTGAAAATTAACCTTTCTTTTCTTTGGTTCTAATGCCTTCTTTATCCCGTTCCGTTCCGTATCCCACCCCGGAGGATCTATTTTTAACCCTTTGAACGCCAGCAACGCCTAAAGGTGTCACATACCGCGGAGCTATATAAACCTAGGCACAAGTTTAAAGTTCAGTTTCGGTTGTGACAGTGTTATGGCGTAGGTATGGTTGCATCTTTCCAAGAAGTTTAAAGCTGGAATCGTGTCTGAAAATCAAAACCTTGCTTTGCTACACTAACATCATCTGTTGTTGAATAGTCAAAAAAAATTTAACTCGAGTGTTCCGATTCTTCTTGCATCTCAGTTAGAACTTGCATCTTAGTTAGAGCTTGCATCTCAGTTAGCACAACAACTTACAAGAACAATCACCGCAATTTTAATAGTCTAGGTATACTTTTCACTGTGGTCCTGTGCGCGCACACGCCACTTTTACACACCCGTGGTTCTGAGGTTTGCTGAGGTAGCCTACCGCCCAGGGCTCGAAACCGGTATTTTGCAAAAACCCCGAAATAGCCCAATATTTTGAATTATTTTATGTAGAGCTCTAATATATTTAAGTCATGATTTCGTATTATTAGATTGTCTGGTTAAAAAACGAAATAATAAACCAAAGAACGATAAGAAAGGAAAGAATACCGGTATTTTTGTATGGAACAAATACCGGTTTGCCCTGCTAGTCCTGCTACCGCCACCTGACCGCCACGAAGTCCGGTAGGGCATTTCTCCAGAAATATGTCTGCGGTCACCTCATTCATCTGGCCCTTTTTCATAATAAATGTATGGAGACAGATGAATGAGTCGCAGACATATTTCTGGAGAAATGCCCGGTAGTTGTGACAGCTGCTAGAGTTAGCACCTGTTCAAGCACAAAAAAAGTTCAGGTTCTCGAAAACTGAGCCGCCAGAAGTGTTGTAATCTGAGGTGCTGGAAGTGTTGAATCAGGCGACAGACGATCATCCGGACAGAATCACGGGTAGACTCACAGAAATATATCGAGGTAGAAGAAAAATGTATAAGTAGTGCTAAAAAGAAGTAGCGGCGACCTACTTTGCACGCCGTTAATTTCAGTTGCCGTCAATATTATTATCAGATTTGAAAATATGATAATAATGGTATCTATAATTCATCGTTCAAATACCACTAAGTGAAATAGAAAATTTATGCTTTCCATCATTAAATTACACTTGGCGTCAAACGCCAAGCGAAAAACGTTACACGCTCTGTTTCCATACAAATCGACGAACAATTTTTTTTTTTATTCACGATAGGTAAGCATTTGACTTTGATCTCACCTGTTGGTAAGTGAAGATAAAGTCGATGATGGAGCATGCTTACCTAGATAGTGCCTATTCACTCTCGACTTGAAGAGATCCAAGTTATATTTTTCCGGGAAGAGGTCTGCTGGAAGAGAGTTCCACTCCTTAGCTGTCCTAATAAGGACAAAAAGCAAAGCGCTTTGTGCGAGTCGTTGGTATATCGACAACGTAAGGGTGAAACCCAAGTCCACGCCTAGTCCCACAATGACGAAATGGAGATGGCGGAATCAGTTCATGCAATCCCAACGCACACTCGCCGAAATGTACCCTGTAAAATACCGATAAACTGGCGACCTTTCTGCGGTGTTTAAGACTTTGCAGGTTTTGCTTCACCAGATCAGGATCACCTATGAGCTTCCTGGCACGCCTATTTCTGTGGGTGGACTACATAATTCCGAAAGCATCATTTTTCCGAATTTCATAACTCCGTTCTGTTACGTTGCACTGAAATAAGTAGTTGAGTTTGACAAAGTCTGAAATTCACGTTACGTTACGTACCACAATTAAAAAAAACTCGTATCTGATACTGACTCTAGGTAAAAATACAGTAAGTGTATATGAAGTTTGTATGTAACTGACGTTGTTCTCTACAACGTTTTTAGATACGAGTTTTTTTTGACGTGATAACGTCTTATAATTCGATGGAGCCGGCTGCACGCACGAAAAAGTGTGACGTCATTTGCCGTTACCTTGCGGGGCCGTTACCTTATCAACTCGAAAAAACAGTAAGCGCCGCAGGATTTCATACATCTTACGCGTTTTTGCGCAAACTAACTTTATCAACTCGAAAAAACCGTAAGCGCCGCAGGATTTCATACATCTTACGCGTTTTTGCGCAAACTAACTTTATCAACTCGAAAAAAACAGTAAGCGCCGCAGGATTTCATACATCTTACGCGTTTCTGCGCAAAATAGGTACTTTATATTATTCCAGCACTAATGTCGTTAAGGCGATAGTTTCTTACAAATTGTTAATAAATTAGGCCTTATTCCCTAAGATACGGCTGTCAAGATCTCTATTGTATGACAAGAAGTCAACGTTATCACGTTCGACTATCGTCAGTAAACCGACTTTACAGACAACGGATTTTTTTTTTCATTGTAGGTTCTAGTTGGGATGTGCCTACCATACCATGAGTTGAGTGTACGATCGGCGCTAGCGAGTTCCTCGTATCGAGTAGGGATGTAACGAATATTCGCATTCGCAAGGATTACTGCGAATGTGTTGCGAATATTCCTAGCGCATTTTTTTACAAATTTGTATAAGATAATTCAATAATCAAACTTGATCAAAGGAATATTAAATTTCAAAAACAGGAGTTTAGATGCTTTTTCTCCTTCCAACTTACTACGCTGAGGTGTATAAAGGAGGCTTCTCTGTGTATATAAAAATAGTAATCGATTCGTCGTAGCAAAATAATCCGAGTAGAGATATTTCCATAAAAATAATGTCCGACAGTTAACCATGTATATTTTTTTGCTTCAAAGTATTCACACGTCACGTAACATTTTTAAATATAATGAAAAACAATATATAATCATCTGACAACACTGTATTCGATGTAAACGAAATTATTCATCATCACAACCCATTTTAGGCGTCAAATTTGAGATTGGTGCAACGGCGGCAAAGGAGATTGCCGACGCGTCTATGGGGCCTCGTACCAAATCAAAAGTCATTGTGTCAACACGAAACCGACTGTATCTTAAAGAACAAGAAACTGCCTTTCCTAATCACTAAATCCCATTAAAATCGTATTCGGGGATCCATAGGAAATTGAGATTGATTTCCAGATTTCGAAGTGAGTTTTTGCGTAGCAAATCGTCAAAGTATTTGTCAACCGGCCAAATACAAAATCACCTAATAACTTTAATTCCTGACGTTGACGAGACTTCACTTAACTTAGTCGTATGACATGCCATTTTGGATACCTGTTTTAGGTATTTTATTGTGCCTATTCAGATTGTTAAAATATTATTATAAAAAAAGTTATTTGAAACTATTTTGATACATCGTGAGGTAAAAAATATTGTAACATTACATTTACGCTCAATGTCTCGTATAGTGAAGTATCAGCGAAATATCACTAGTTATTTGTACCAAATAAAGAATTTAAAATGATTTACGACCTTCGACGCAAAATTGTGAAAAGACGTGTCTTATAAAGTACCTTATATTTAAACTTAGAATAAGACAGAATGTCAAGCTGTCAATTTTCGTGCTAAGATCAAGAAAACTACATACATAATTAATTGTATTAAGACGTATCTATGACGTTAGCTTTGTCTTTTACACTCATGTGAGAAGTAGTCTTAAGAAAGAACGAGACAAACATGTTACTTTCCTGGGTATAGGACAGCTGGATGCAGTTCGTATGAGAAAGAACCGCGGAGTTTTATGGAATTAAAATTTTTGTATACATTTGTGTAGACGGTGGTGCCACTGTCATAGGCCTTTTAGATTTTGACCGATTTTGTCTGTCAAATACAGTTTTAAGGAAATCATACATTTTTCATGGTGGCGGCGGAAATCGTACAACACATTCTTTTTTAATTGATCTCAGATTTCCCATTTTAAATTCAGTAATAAAAAAATCCCAATGGTTAAAAAAATAAAACTAAGTTTTTGGTATCGTTTTGGTTGTGACACAATTTAATGACGATATTGGTACCAAAAGTCGGCAATCTCCTTTGAAAACTCAATATTCGCATTCGCGAATATGAATGACGGATATTCGCATTCGTATTCGCGAATGTTCAAAATAGGATATTCGTTACATCCCTAGTATCGAGAGTCAGTGCACCTCTCTCGCACGCGCCAATAGTACGAAAGAGATAGACTGTCATCGAGCGCTCGATACTCGCTAGCGCCGATCGAAAAGTCAACTCATGGTAGGCACACTAGTGACGATAGAATAGGGAATATGCATGATATTTTTTTATAAACTTTAATAAAAGTTCATTCATATAAGAAACCGTAGGAAAAAAATATTTTTCGAATAACTCTAAAAATAACCAAGATATAAGACAACAAAGATTTATCTCTATCCCTTTCTAGCAAAATAGAATAAAGTATAGAGATTGTATGGCGGCTGTGTACTATGACGTCATAGTCCATATCGGATCTCACTGTCTAATCGCTGTCTGATTAGTGCTTTAAAATGTTTATATCTTCCGTATTTCTCGGTCGATTTTAATTTTATTTTGACTTTATGTCATCTTTTTTACGGTATTTTCAAATTTTGTTAAAGTATGTGTTAAAAAATATTAATGCATATTCCCTATTATCACAGTTGGCCAACGCCCATACTATGGCGTGACAACTACAAGTGAAATAAAACAAAACATTGTCAATAAATTATATTTATTTATTTAACAGTTACTTTATATTATCTTACATAAACTATATCGAAATGTTTAAAAAATATTATTTGGAAAGGCCACCTTAATATTATTAATTACATGGAAGTAGATGATAAACGCGATAGAAACATATTCGGGTTATTCTTCAGAAATATGTCACCTTATTCCACTGGCCCCTTTTTCATACTAAATGAATGGAGACAGAGGAATAAGTCGCAGACATATTTCTGAAGAATAACCCATTCACCATTTATCTTTATTATTTAAATATTTGGAGGAGGATTTGAACTTTAGTTTCAAAATTACAATAACTGACTAGAATTATCTGAAAATCCTTTGTGCATATAGGTATACATCTATTACGACTTTTTAGATAAATATCTCTTTAGAATTCATTCACTAATGTAATTGACTCTGTACAATTTATAAATTTTGATAGATTGAAGCTATTCAGGTAAAATGCACTGAGATTTAAACATCATCGTTTAATTTTCACGTTTGCGTCACAAATTGAGCAAAGCCGGTAAATTTCAGAACCTTTTGACTGACGAAAATTTCTTTGTCAAATATGAACTCCAAGATTTTGGATAGCACTCGGACACCCACAAAAAAATTTTTTGGTAAAAATGTTCTGAAATCTTCAATAAACACATATATATGCGTTTTTTGTTTTAAAGCACTAATTATTACGGTGTTTTCCATATAGCTCGGGTTGTTATTGAATATTTTTACCCAACACTAAGAAACGAAGGGTTATAATGTAAAATTGTACAGAAAAAAAAATAAATGGACCTTAATCATGCTGTACTAAAGTCAAAGGCAATTCAGTTTAAAAAGTAAAAAAATATTATCATCTTTGTTACACGATTGTACTTATATACAGCGTATTTTTTTTTAAAAACTTGAAAATATTATTACGTCACACCTGGCCATAAAGTGGCAATTACCGCACGCTACGTGCGAAAAATCCCACTTCCTGGGGGAGACGTAAAATTTTGTACTTACCACGGACGGTAAGAAAGAATGCCTCAGAATGCATATTTATGGCCTTTGCCTTCGGCTCGGGCGTCAAATACCTGCGATCTGAGACATTCTTTGTTTCACCTCTCTAGGTAAGTATAATGTTCTATTAAATCCGATAAAAATTCTAAACGACCCAAATGACACCCAAGTTAAAAGAAAAACACTATAACATCGTGCTAAAGTTGACATTATAACAGAGCAAGTGAAGGGTACATGGAAAGAACATGTCTAGTCACCTTTTTTTGAAAATGAGATTTTAATCTCAAAATGTAGAGCACGCAATAAACTATAACTTACCCCTTGATTACAGGTGAATATCTTAAAATAATATTATATTTTTCACTTTTAAAGAGATGGTTGCCATAGTAGTTGTTCCCGATGACTTTCAAACCGCTATACAGGGCTCGAAACCGGTATTTTGCAAAAACCCCGAAATAGCCCAATATTGTGAATTATTTTATGCTTTTTATGCAGAGCTCAGTACTGTATTTAAGTCATGATTTCGTATTATTAGATTGTCTGGTTAAAAAACGAAATAATAAACCAAAGAACGATAAGAACGGAATGAATACCGGTATTCTTGTATGGAGCAAAAACCGGTTTCCAAGCCCTGCCGCTATAGCTCAAAGTCACTTAGGTGACTAGACGCGTTCTTGCTGTGTTATACCCTTCAAGTGCAGTAAGAAAGGGACGGCAGTATTGGCGCAGCGTGTCGCTCACTCGGCCATCTCGACCTCGTTCTGTTTGCGGAAGCAGTCTCCCACCGGGAAGAAGTCCCAACATCGCTGGGTATACATGTTCCATACATACGTCTCCTGACCTGCAAATTAATAATATACCATTTAAGGGTCATCCTCAAAAAATGTTGTCCGTAGTTAGGGCTTTATAAAACAAAGTGAAGTTAACAAATTTTTGTGTAACGAAAGTTAAACATATAAATTGTACGGTAAGTTTCGTTACACAAAGGAACAAGATTTAGACGTTATTTAATAAAACCCTAACAGACATCGAACCATCCATAAAGTACGTCACATGTTAAGAGGGGGGAGGGGGTCGTATTGTGACATTATGTGACAAGGAGTGACAACGTGAATACGTGTCGCGCGCTCGTAAACTTCCGAAGTTGGACTACTTGTTCGTCTTTGTACTTTGGTATGCCCCCAGGGTACGCATCCAAAATTGCCACCCACCCCCCCTCCACTGCTCGTTGGCACCCAGGGCACGTGCCTGCCTGCACCACCCTAGTTACGCCTCTGAGCATCATACGCCTACTGGCAGGGACCGGCACCGCTTACTTTTATCGAGGTTTTAAGACGGGTTTTTAAAGCGCTGGTTTATTCTGTTAAGCTTATCACAGGCTTAATACAAACACAGCATATCGTTTGAATTATTCGAGTTAACCCAAAACCGCAATCTGAACCCCCGTAAGAGTTGTTACTGGGAAGCGGTTCCGGACGGAGCGCAAACTGATTGATCTTAACCGTCATAGTAATTCATTTCATTTTCATTGGACGAGGCTAAGCTATTGCCGGCTACTCTCGGCATTAAGTAAATAAAACCGCTTCTAAAACCCCTTCCAAATGTCTTAAAAACCCCTTCAAAGGGTTCCCCTACCCTAGGGTTCGGCTTAACTCGTTACAAGGTTAAACCCGTTTATGAGTTACCTCAATCAGATGTTAACCCAAACAAACGATTAATACTCGAACGGCGGGTGTTCTCGTGACTTTGTCCTGGCCACAAATACAGTGTCGAACTACAAGTGGCCGCGTTTAGAAGCATTACACGAAAACGTGTCGTAAAGGGCACTAACTTTTTAACACCTTTGACATGTAAAATTAGGAAGCTAAACGTCGGTATAGTAATATTATAACTTGGCTTTAAAATGGGTAGTGTTTCTTAGCAGCTAATAAGTTTTATTAGGGTAGCTGCCATAGCGTTTCGTAAGGGACAAAAAGTAGATGTTTCCATGGTATGCTCCTTAATAGTGGCCCGCTCTTATCTCTCCCTGTGACACACACACATACGTACCAGTGTATTCGGTGTCAGGTTTGTTGATGAGATGCATGAGGAAGAACATGTAGTTGGCGAGGTTGTGCTCGCGTTGGACGTGCGTGTCGAAACCGTGAGGCACCTGAAAACGGAAATAAATAAATGCGTAAATAAAATCGATTCGAAATAGTTCGCAGTTTAGGGCCTTATTACACTTGCGATTTACGAGCGAGCTGTGGGCAAGTTTCCATGCAAAATCAGTCGCGGCGAACTCGCAGCGACTTCGCCACCGCATCCGACCGTCTCTATCGCATATCGCATATCGCGTGCTCTTTCTGTCTGGCTAAGCCCCTCCGGCGGCGCAAATTTAGGTACTAGTAGCCGCACGGCGAAATCGTGAACTCCTTATGGCGACACCGCCACCTAGTGACTTACGCTGGAAGCAGTGGACAATCAACATTGACTATGAATAGATGGCGCTCACATCAACGTCCATACAAAGAGCGTCATCTCCATGCAGTACAACGCGCTATCGAAGTTTATAAGCACAATTCCTATATATAATACTTCCAACTATCTTCTATCGGACTTCGGTCGGCACAATACCCGCCTGGAGAGAGATCTCTCTAATGTCCTCTCTTCCATGTCAATCATATGTTAACCCAAACAAACGATTAATACTCGAACGGCTTAAGCCTTACGAACGGTTTAAGTCAACGAACGGCTCAAGCCAACAAACGGTTTAAGCCAACTAACGGCTCAATCCAACGAACGGCACAAGCCAACGATCAGCACAAGCCAACGAACGTCTTAAGCCAAAGAACGGTTTAAACAACGAACGGCTCAAGCTAACAAACGGCTCAAGCCAACGAATGTGTCAAGCCAACGAACGGCACAAGCCAACGAATGGCTCAATCCAACGAACAGCACAAGCCAACGAACGGCTGAAGCCAACGAACGGCTCAATCCAACGAACGGCACAAGCCAACGAATGGCTCAATCCAACGAACAGCACAAGCCAACGAACGGCTTAAGCCAACGGACGGCTTAAGCCAACGAACGGCTTAAGCCAACAAACGGCTTAAGCCAACGAACGGCACAAGCCAACGAAAGGCTCAATCCAACGAACGGCTCAAGCCAACGAACTAGTTTTCCGGTCGCGGCCTACAGGTAACACTTACCAGGTCGAGGTAGTCCTTGCCCATGCCGCAGATGAAGCAGTTGGACTCCATGTCCTCCTTCACCGACTCCAGCTGGTCGCGGAGCTCACCGAACGCGTCGATGATCAAACCTGGAACATGGAATAGTATTTTGTAAAGATCACCTAGGCTCGAGCTATTTTCAGGACGTTTGATATTAATGAAAAAGAGTCCTAATTAAAGGCACATATTCCAGTAGCCCAGAATTATTTTAAACAGAAATCTTATTACAGGTCGATTCACAAGAGCTGGCACGAATGGATTGAACGAAAGTAATGTCACTTGTCACTGTTGAGTGACGTTCTTATACGGGAGGCTCCAAATAGTTTGTAAGCAAGTAGGTACATAACACTTCTTCATTATTCAAGAAATAACCACATTTTTATAAAAAAAAAACCCGACCGTGGTACACTTTGAAACTGCATAAAATCCGCCATTTTGTTTATTTTAACGAACTTCATACCCAGTGACACTCGCACCATCAAGACGAATCTAATGATGTATCATTTATCAAAATCGGATGTGCCGTTGAGTAGTTACGAGCGGACATAGGAACAGACATACATACATACAGGTCAAATACATAACCCTCCTTTGGGCTTCGCCGCAGTAGTCGGGTAAAAAAAATACATATAATCTACACATTATCAAGACTACACAGGTAAAAGATATGATAGAAAAGTAAATTTGCCGGTTCGCTACAAATGTTTTATTTTTATCGTAAAGTTTTTATTTAATTTATGCCATTTTTTTTTTTTTTTTTGAAACTGACAAACTCGCAGCCCATCCTGGGCGTAGCGATTGTCGGACCGGGTGGTTGGCCGTGGCGTTCCCTGGGGTCGAACCAGGTCGCTAGCCAGACCACCCTGAGTTGGAGTTGGTCGGACTGGATGGGAGCCGGGAGTGCCTGGGGTCGAACCAGGTCACTTAGTCCCGGTCCACCTCGATCGTTTCCACACTGACACTGTAATCTACCAAATCATGGCGAAAATATGCGAAACTCATACGAAATTTAGAAGTTTCGATGCAATTTCCGCGCTTTACGGCGTCAGTGTGCAAACGATTGTGTAGGTAGGGATATTTTTGTGGTTCATAAAATATACACAATGCAGACTAGGTTACGAAGTTATGAGACGAGATAGTCTAAAACACGATTATCGCTTACTGAATCAACCTGCGACTAATCATTTTGTGATGCACACACATAAACATTATCATTCAATCGTTCAATCCATTCGTGCCAGTTCTTGTGAACCGACCTGTACGAGGACAGTTGTGTTGTCCATAGTGTTCCTGCACGTTCCCTATTGTTACACATTAGATGAAGAAGATTGCTCACCCTGGATGATAGCCAGCAGGATAATGATGATGAAGAAGAAGAATGACACGTCGAAGATGATGCGCCACACCTCCGAGTCATCACCGTCGGGCGGCTCCAGCTCGTCGCCGATGCCGCCGCCCGCGCGCACGCCTTTGTAGATGTTGAACACGAAGCACTACAAACATGGCGATATAATATAACACTAAAAATCCTCCAGTACTGGGTGAATCAACTTTTTTTTGTCAGCAAAATTTCACCTTCTCCGACTAAAATTAAAAGGAATTCTTTATTCGGATATTTTTTGAATAAAGTGCATGCTCATTTAAAAGACTGATAATAAAGCTACGTAATGCAAATATTTTTTATTATAATTTGTTTATTATAACTTGTTTATAAGCAGTGACCCAGCGGACACTTTTGTATGAAAATAAGGGTTCGTCCGCTGGGTCACACTATTTACTTGTTAAAAACGAGTTTTATTTTTACCTAATCTATCTCTAGATGTAAGATCTTGTTCCATTTAAATAATGTTAAAACATGCAAAATGTCAACAAATAAGGAGAGAGAAAAATACAAATGTTTTTATTTGTATTTTTTTAAAGTGGGTAGGTTTGCACAACGGTAATTTTGTCAGGGAAAATTTATGATTTTCTCAGTCTACCCGCGACCACAAACGCTGAAAAGGGTTACGAAACATCACGTAAAAATAATTAGGGAAACAAAAAAAGACTCATTTTTGTTGACCTGTGACATGTCAAAAGCCACTCACCGACAGCATGTCGTGACAGTTCCTGTTGATCTCGTCGTCCTCCTCCTGCACGTAGAACTTGCGGAAGAAGTTGAACGCGATCACCGTGTATATGTACACTATGATCGTCAGCAGGATCACCGTCAACACCAACTGGAACGGGACAATCGCATAGTTTAGAGACCAATAACCTGGATAAAGCTTTAGTTTATTATAGGTATATAGCAGTGGCGTGGCGTCAAATATATTCTTAGTAAAGCCGGAGCACATTTGGATTACTTTTTCTTCAGGAGTAGTAGATACTCCGGTCATATGCTTTAAAAATAGGCAAGCCGATGGGAATCGGGTTCTATGGACGCCACGCCATTGGTATAGTAATTATCCGTTCAACAGAGCTAATGCTGTTAAAGAATACAATACTATTGAGAGGTAAACCACAAATTAGGATAACAAGAATATAGTGTCAATAAAGTATAACTGCCTTGAAAGATCATTACATTATAGATTCTATTTACTAGACAGTAAAGTGTAAATGCAGTTATAGATAACTGCGATCTTAATTTGTTTTGCATTTCACATTCGCCCGACGGTCTGCAAGTGCGTATTCCGTAGAGAAAAGACTTAGAGATACTATGAGCTTTCAACGGATTATCGGTTCTATGACCGTAATGATAAGGCGGCAAATGCTTTCAAACAAAAAAATAATAATGCGTTTTGCTTTTACAGATTCAACGGGGAGCCAGGTAGACCGCCCGGGTTTACTCGTGTTACGCATTGTTATTTTTTTTTGTGGTATTGTATTACCTCAATGGCATTGTTCGCTCAATGACATTGTATACCTTAACAGCATTAGCTCTCTTGAACGGATAATTTCTATATATAGTTACATTCCTAAAAATTAATGGGTATGGGTACTTAAGCTAACTTCGATTTCATTGACAATTTTCAAATAATTGAAATATACGTATAAAGTTGACAGTCACATGATCGACTTCCCGTTTTTTGTGATTGTGTGTATCCTGTGTGTCGATGCCTATTTCTTTTACGTCTGTATCAGAACGTATTTCCTGTGTTTGTACCTGTATTCTGTCCGTTCATGTTTCCCGTTTCCTGTCCTGTCTGTGTTAGTAGATACCTGTTTGGTGTGAGCTGTATGTATGTATCTGTTTCTTGCGCGTGATTACTGTGTGTTCATCCCTGTTTCCAGTTTGTGACACTATTACCTGTCCGTTGTTGAACGAACCCTGTTTCCTGTGTATTGGTAACATTTCTTGTGTGCGTACCTTTTTTCTGTGTGCAACAACTGTGTCTCAGTAAATGCTTCCTGCACGTAACAGACTGTATTGAGCCATGTTTCCTGTTTTTAACACTGTTTCCTGTCCGTACCTGTTTCCCGTTGTGCGTGACGGACTGCAAGATCGTCCGCAGCGTCTTGAACCCGACGGCGACGTCAAGCAGATGCGCCACGAAGAAGAAATTGTTAGTACCTTTTTAGTACCAATAGGCACTTGTTTCCTGTGTATTCATAACTCGTTCCTGAGTTTCTCCTGTTTCTTGTCGAGTGTTGAACCCTGTTTCCTGTGTTACCTGTTTCCTGTCGGTGCCTGTTTCCTGTTTGCGACCCTGTTTCCTGTCCGTACCTGTTTCCCGTTGTGCGTGACGGACTGCAGGATCGTCCGCAGCGTCTTGAACCCGACGGCGACGTCGAGCAGATGCGCCGCGAAGAAGAAGTTGTTGAAGTTGCCCATCACGGAGAAACTGAAGTACCACAGCGAGTATAGGAAAGAGTTATCCGTGAACGTGACGCCCGCCTTCCACACTTGGTAGCGCCAGTCGATGTTCACGATACTGCAGATAAGATGAACGAATTATAGTACATTACACAACTAGGGTGGTAATACAAAGAAACGCCGAGATCGCAGATGTTTGCGGCCCGAGCTGCAAGCGTGGGACATAAATATGCGGTTGAGGGCTTTCTTTATTATCTCTCATGTTGTGTACAAAATGTGTACACTTGGCCAGAAAGCGGCTTTTTCCGTACGCGCAGCGTGCGGAAAAAGCCACTTTATGGCCAGGTGTGGCATAAAATTATTTTTTAAGTTTATTTTAATTTTAGGAATTTTAGTTTTTAGGTACCAATAGGTTTATTTTAGTTTATTTAGTTTTAATCTAGTTTTTTGTTTTATTACTAATAAACCCAATAAATGAATGACCGAATGAATTAAATGAACGAATCAATAAAATGAATCAATGTAATGAATGAATGAACGAAATGAATGAAGGGATGAAAGATTTAAATAAACGAATGAATGCAATTTAAGAACGAAATGAATTAATGGAATTGAGAATCAATAAAATCTAAACGAATTGAAGAAATCAGTTTTATTGAACCATGGATGTACCTAACGGATGATCTAGCGAAGGTCGTTGAACGAAGGCATTGTTGTTTTTTCTGATGATAATGATGTTACTTACTATGTTATATGTTACTTACTGTATGAACGAATGAATGAAATGAACGAAATTAACATATTAATGAAGTGAACGAAATTTAAGAATGAATGATTGAATGAAGCGGTGGAAATGAATGAATGAAACGAATGGAATTAATTTACAGATAAGCTCAATACGGCGCAAATGAGGCTTGATTCCGCGACTTCTTACCGATTACACATACGAAAGGTTAAAATTAACAAAATCTGTTTTATTGTACCATGGAAGTACCTGACTGGTGACCTGGTGAAGATGACTGGATACGGGCATTGTTGTTTTATCTGATGATAATGATATTACCAAGGACCATTAAAACAAGAGGACTGTCATTCTCCATACTTTGGATCGTATCCCGACCGCTAGGGGATTTCCGGGCAAAAACTAGATGGTGCTAAAAAACTAAACATTTAACCATGTTATAATTTAACAAAGAAACATAGTACAGTAACAATTAGTAAGTAAACAGCTAATTATAAATAAATTGTAACATTTCAATACTGTGTCACGTTTGCAAAGTTGAATAATTGTAAATAATGTAATTGTTATACCAAGCTTATACATAGATGGCGTTGTAAATTCGGGGAACAGCTTTTTGTATGGAGAATGACAGTCCTCTTGTTTTAATGGTCCTTGATGTTACTTACTACTGGAAGAAGCCCTTATTCCCTGTTTCCTCGTGGGAGGCGAAGGAGGTCTCTGAGTATGACTATTTATAAATTGTATAACTGCATAGTAAACCCACAGATAGACTATAGGTACTCACTACTGGATGAAGCCGTTGTAGCTGGCCACCTCATGAATGAATTAATTAAAATAAACAAATGAATCAAATGAACGCAATTCATGGAGTGAACTAAATTAACGAATGAATGACTGAATGAAGTGGTGGAAATGGATTGAATGAATGAAACTAATGGAATTAAAATTAACAAAATCTGTTCTATTGTATCATGGAACCTGACTGGCTGGTGAAGGTCGCTGGATGCGGACATTGTTATTTTGTCAGATATGATGATGATGGTTACTTACTACTGGAAGAAGCCCTTATTCCCGGTTTCCTCGTGGGAGGCGAAGGAGGTCTTCTCCATCCCCAGCATATTGGAGATGGAATCGAAGTCGTACGTCTCGGAGTACTTCGCGCGAACCTTCTTCTTGACGAACTTGTCCCAGTAGTTGACAGGGAATGATCTGAAATAAAGAATATGTTGTTGATCCAACGGGCCATTTGCCAAATATCAATAAAGAAAGAAAGAAAGAAATACGTTTATTTAGCAGAAACTTATTAAAACATTTACAAAATAAAAAAAATACCCTAAAAAGGTCGCCACTCAGCTTAGTGCCACAAAGTTTTTTTTATTACTTACTTCGCGACGCTGATTTTCAGTGACGCCTGTAGGTCTCTCAGTAGCAAATAGCTGATATAAGTACAGTATACATACATTGTTTTTTAACTAAACAAACCAATCAGATATCTTTACCTAAACAAAACATTACATTTACGTTTATTACTACAAACAATTAGAAGACTAACCTAAAATACATTATAATGATGCAAATACATTATAACCATAGCGGTAAAGACTAAAAATGGTTTATTTTATATTTGCAATACTGAAATACTATATTTAAACATTTAATTAATGTTACAGAAATATGTTTTTACGTGTATTTGCAATAACAGTTCTCTTTAAATAAATATTTCAGTAATAAAAGTTAAAAAAGTAAGTTGGCGTTTCCTTTGAACATGACAAATAAGAGTAAAACAGAACTAGCGTTTCAAATTTAAAAATAAAACCATTACGCCCTAGGGCGTAATAGGTCATTTACGGCCCGCAAAACCTACGTGTAATAACACCATTTTCGAGCAAGTGTGATGAAATAGTGCATTACTTACCTAGGGCGGTAAAACAAAGAATGTGTCAGATCGCAGGTGTTTGGATAAATATGCGATCTGAGGCTTTCTTTATTACTTACCAGCTCGGGATACTTTATATCCTGGTAAAGATTTCCCTTAGGACATTAACGGGAATATTGCGGGCGAAACCGCGGATAAATGCTAGTTCTAATATTATATGATTTGTCACCAAATATAACTGTGAATACTACTTTACTGCCTTTAAGTATGTAGTTGTAACAAATACTATGCTAAAATCCATCCTGATATTTTAACTTCAATAGTAAAGATAACCTTTTAGCAGTTGCCATAGATAGACTGAATCGTGATGGGTAAGATGTAGCCAATAGTTGTATGAAATATGTAAATTATATGATAGATAGTTAACAATATGCGTAACGTAGGTAAGAGGACTGATTAAATTCCAACAAATCTACCACTGTGTTGCCATTAAAATGGAACATTTCATTAATAGTAAATTATCACCTAGAGAAAAGTTGCTCGTAAATAATATATTTGTTAGTAATTTTAGAGGTAAAATTAAAATGCACTGTCCAAATTAACATACTTCTATTCATACAGGTCAGGTTAATAAATATTCAATTGTAACTATTTTGTGGTAGAAACATTCATATTGCAATGATAACATTAATCATGAAAATGTTGAGTAACGTCACTGACAATGGCAGATGTCATTGTGATATTGACATGTCTTGGTAGATTCGTTGGAATTTAATTATGAATCGTACTATAATGTTACGAAATACGTGTACGATTTGCTAACAGTGCCAAAGTCCATCACCCTGGTTTAACCCCAATAGAAGACGTTGCTGCCCGATACTCCTACGTAACCTACCACTGGGTGCATAACCGGGAACGTGCACGACGAAGGTGCTGCCAACTGGTGCCGCCAATCTAAATCATATACCCTCTCATGCAGGCCACATTGACGAAAACGCCGTTAATAACGTTAATTTATCGCGTTCAAGGACGATTAACGTCAGTGTAGCTACGACTTACTATATTTGACATTGACACTTACATATTATCATTGACATTGACAGCTTGATTTGACAGGGGCGATAGAAAGAAATAAGAAAGAAAGAAATAATTTATTTAGCGCAAAAACATTATACAATAAAATCAACATCAACATTTGAGGTTTGAGTAGGTTCGCGCTAAATAAGGACCCCACTCAGCATAATGTCACGGCAAGCCGTGACGCTGATTTTCGGTGAGGCCCTCAGAGACTTAAACTAAAACTGTTTAAATTAAATTAAACTAAACATTTAAACACCTTGTGGTAGCGTAACCTAACATCTAATAACATTTGTATTGTAAATATGTGACGACACGAGTAAACATTAACCACTAACCACTAACTACCATACCACCAGACACAAAAACTAATGTACGTGGGTATTAACTCCATATTATTATTATTTTTCTACTCCTGTACTTTTATTTGTCTTTTACTAGTACTTGGTCACGATAGTTTTCTTTATTGTCCGCCCGTGTCTCTTTTGTCGTTTAGTGCTGCCACCTATAGGTCGTGCACGTTCCCTATAAGTGGTTTAAGATAGTACTATTGGTTTGTAAACTGTCTACTCACTTGGCGGAAATGACCAGTTTGTCCCAGTGGCTCTTGAAGTCGTCGTCTTCAGGCTGTTCCGCGATGAACAGTCCGTCGAACTCCAGTCGGCGAGCGATTTCCTTCTCGCGCTTGAAAATAGCTAGCGGCACCTGATACCAATGATTAACAAGTTAAAAAAAAATCGGTATAGTGCGAGTCGGATTCGCACACGAAGGGTTCCTTACCAATGTCAAGCAAAAAGGCGCCAAAAATCACGTTTCTTGTATGGGGACCCCCTTTTATTTTCAATTATTATTTGTATGTCTTACCCGTCGGACCTTTGGGAGGCGTGCGCGGAGCCGAAGCCAACGCGTAGAGCCCTTTCGACAATTTAATGAGAGGCAAAGTGTACATCCAGCGAATGCTGTCCCTGCCCGTGTCATGGGACGCACACAGAGACAGCCCCCGCCAAATGCAAGGACTATTGTTGATTGATGGAATCTAACTCTACTGGGCTATGGCGGTGGAAATATGGACTAAATACTGGGTTATGGATTGAGACATGACCAGGCAACATTTTTAGCTGTCAAACCAGTTCGTTTATGGCGTTTACCTTAGGTATGGTATTGTAGGCAGGAAATTAAGCCATGTGTTACCTTGAGATGGTAATATCCGATGAGGATAGCCAACGACACGACGGAATGCAGCATAGCGGCGGCTTTGAGTATATGTTCCATATAGAAGAAATCTTTGTCTATGTGCACTATCTCTATAGGATCCTCGTCCTCGGCGGACTCCCCGCTACCTGTGGGGGACAGTGTTTTAAAGGGTTAGAACCAAGGACCATTAAAACAAGAGGACTGTCATTCTCCATACAAAAAGCTGTTCCACGATATTTACAACGCCATCTATGTATAAGCTTGGTATAAGAATCATATTATTTACAATTATTCAACTTTGCAAGCGTGACACAGTATTTAAATGTTAGAATTTATTTATTATTAGCTGTTTACGAACTAATTGTTACTGTACTATGTTTCTTTGTTCAATTATAACATCGTTACATGTTTAGTTTTTTAGCGCCATCTAGTTTTTGCCCGGAAATCCCCTTGCGGTCGGGGTACGATCCAAAGTATGGAGAATAACAGTCCTCTTGTTTTAATGGTCCTTGGTTAGAGCGAAGTAATAGAGTACTGTAGAGGCTGACCGACTCTACAGAATAATTATAAATATAATTCAAATATCTGTCCGTGGAAGATAATGTTAAAAAAATAATAGTACATTACACAACTAGGGTGGTAAAACAAATAAAGGCCGAGATCGCAGATATTTGCGGCCCGAGCTTCAAGCGAGGGACGTAAACATGCGAACGAGGGCTTTCTTTGTTACCTCCCGCATTGTGTACATAATTTTATGTCTACACTCGGCCAGAAAGCGGCTTTTTCCGTACGCGCAGCGTGCGGTAAAAGTCACTTTATGGCCAGGTGTGGCATAAAAGAATTTTGACTTAAATTTTTACTTTGAATAGCTTACCGTCACCACTGCCTGACCCAGACCCTGAGCCAGAACCGCTGATGATGTCTCCGAGACCGGAACCTTCGTCATCGCCCTCCAGTGTCGACACCTGGCAACCAATGTTTATTGATACTAAGATCACAAAAAACAAGTCAGGGTCATTCTCAAAAAATGAAGTCCGTAGTTAGGGCTTTATAAAACAACCCCTTAATCTTGTTCCTTTGTGTAACGAAAGTTAACCATATAAACTGTATGGTAAGTTTGATTAGAATAAGAATAAGAATAATTTTATTGCACAAAATAAGACAACATTACACATACAGTAATTAAAATGGTGAGAAATACAGTGCACTACAATTATCACTCACGCGAATTACCAGGGGACCCTGCACTAGGCTAAGCCTGTATCGCGGGGATCCAGATTTCCAATTAAAAGTCATGCATTAAGTGACAAAACATGTCAAGAGCAAAATCTAAATCTAAATGTAGTTTAATACTAAAATGAAAGTATAATTCCAAAAGCCTAGGTAATTACATTCGAAACAGTGTGTGAAATAAAGTAAACAAATCTTTCTATACTACTTTTACAAAAAGTGCCTCAGTCTCAGAGTAGTAGGTTACACGAAGGAACACGATTAAGAGGTTGTTTGATAAAGCTCTAGCTACGGACATCATTTTTTTGAGAATGACCCAAGAGAGAATACATTTTTACTGAACTAATAAGCTACACTTTATATGAAAATAACATTTTGTCTCTTCATTGGTCTTTTTAATGCGGGTAAATTACACCACATTTTTATGTTACATATATAGATACAAGATATCAAAGTACATAGAAAAATTAAATGGCACGCACCTGTGTCCAGTCCGGGAATTGTTATAAGCTACATATACGCTACATTGGTGTTTGCCCACTCGCAAAAGGACACACCCATAATAAGTACCGGTCAGTCAGTATTGAGAAGATATTAGACCAACGCTACAATGCTAGAGTCCTCGCGTACCTTTTTTTACACATTCAGTGCAAAGTTTCCAAATTTCCATACAAAATGAACCCGATAGTTGAGTTTTTGGCACTGAATGTGTTAATAACGGTATCCTTACAAAAGAAGATCTATTACAGTAGCACCATAGAGCTGACGTGTTGAGAATTTCTAAAAAAAAATTTTTCTCCATTGTGAACTTGTCTGTCAATTTTATGTCATTTCAACTTAGAATAACGAGCTCTTTCCATCCCAATAGACGAAAAAAGTGTCCCAAAATTTCCATACATCAATGAAATTTACTTTTGTGTTACCGTTATACAAAGTATATATATAAATGGTAACGTAATAGGAAAAAAATATTCGGTCAATTTTTTGCCCCATTGAGATTGTAAAAGCCCGTTCTAAGTAGAAAAACAAAAAATTGGCAGAAAATTGCACAACAAAAACATACTTTTTTTTTAGAAATGCTCTTACATTGCCGTGGGTATGATATAGTGCATTACACATAGAGATGTGCCATTCTCGGAAACGTTCTCTGTTTTGTATGGAGAGAGAACGTTCTCGAGAATATTTCCCATACAAAATTGAGAACGTTTCCGAGAATTCTCGAGAACGGCACAACTCTATACACAACTAGGCTGGTAAAACAAAGAAAGGCCGAGATCGCAGATGCTTGCGGCCCAAGCTGCAAGCGAGGGACGTAAATGTGCGATCGAGAGCTTTCTTTATTACCTCCCGTGTTGTGTACATCATTTTATGTCTACACTTGGCCAGAAAGCGGCTTTTTCTGTACCCGTAGCGTGCGGTACACCGGGTTGTTGATATTAAAGCAAAATTTAATATTTTAAGGTGTGGCAAAAAAGGCATTTATGCCACATCTGGCCATAAAGTGGCTTTTTCCGCACGTTACGCGTACGGAAAAAGCCGCTTTCTGGCCAAGTGTAGGTAGATGTCGGCGGCCGATCGTATAATCCGCCAGATCATGATATTCCTAGGCATATCATGATATGCCGGCAAATCATGATATGCCTGAGATACGACCAGGCATATCACGAGTGCCTAATAATAAATACGGCAGATCGATGAGAGCAATGTATTCGTCGATATTCCTAGCTACATACTGGGCCGATCGTAAAATAGTTGCATTTTTGGCCACTGGTGGCGCTGCGTCCGCGTTGTCATTGTGTTTACCGCGTGAATGATGTCGGCGTCTCGAAGAAATGAATCTTGTACGCAAAATAATGTTATTATTCAAAAGAGAAGTGCATTTCAGGAAACATATGAACGTCAGCTCCATGAGTTTTATATTAATCACGTTGATTCTGTGCACAATGTAAAAAAACCATGAACTTCTGCCCGTATTTTAGAGGTTATTATTTTGTTGATAAATAAGAAGTGTTGATAAAAAAAATATGAGAATCAAATTTATATTTAAAGTGTTATGACCATCGATATTATGACAATAGTTGTCATGTAACCAGAGACGTGCACCCTTGTATAAGATTACTAAATGACTGTAATTTAATTTGTGTTTTTTAAGAAATAAATGATTTCATATTTAAATATTTTAATTCTTATATTTTTTTCATCTTGCTGAAATTCTGGACACCCTAGTTAAACGATATGCCTAAACGTTGTTAGGAAAATCGTCAAACGATGAGCTTTGAACGATATGGCGAGTGATAGCTAGCCACATCATGATTTGCCGGCATACAATGATATGCCTAGGAATATCACGATCTAGCGGATTATACGATCGGCCGCCGACATAGACATAAAATGATGTTCACAACACGGGAGGCAATAAAGAAAACCCTCGATCGCATATTTATGACCCTCGCCTGCAGCTCGGGCCGCAAACATCTGCGACTCGGCCTGTTTTTGTTTCACCACCCTAGTTGTGTAACGTACTGTTTCTTTCTTTCTCTCTTCTGTCGTGTTGTGTCCGTACCTTGTAGAAGAGCAGCACGAAGTTGATGCAGAAAGCGAGTATGAGCGCGCAGTACTTCAGGTTGTAGAAGTTGCGCGCCAGGAACGAAACTGCGCGCTTTGTGTACTGCGAGAAGTCCACTTGTGACACGGCAGAGGGCGCTGGTGCCTGCACCGCCTGCACACCAAACGATGGGTTATGCTTTAGTGACCCCACCGTACAAAATTTTGCACATAAGGTGCTATGGGGTAATTTTGAAAATTTCAAGCGAAATTTTAAAAGTGTGCAATTAGTTGAAGCACTGTTGACATTTCCAGTATAGTGTTAGCGTGTCACAGTAAATGTATGTTGCGTGGATTACGAGATATCCTTAAATTTCAGAGCTACCCCAATGCACTATAATAAAGTTTACTTGACAGGCCCAGCTTAAAAAATCCGTTGTTATAAACGTCCACTGTACATTTATTTGGACATACTGTTTCCATGCACATATCTATGTTTTAAACCTATTTGAGAATTATATCAAGTTCGTGTGTATATTTCACATATTTTAATCTACGTCACCGTGTACCTACTTGAACTTATAAAAATAGCATCAAGCATAAAACGAATCTAATTTTCAAATAACGAGGTAGTGCCTGTGGCACGGACAGCACAGTTATATTTATTATGTACGTTGGGTTTCATTTGCTACGAAGCTTTCAAAAAGCTGGGCCTCGAAGAACAAAAGAAAAAGATACAATAAAATACATACAGGTCAAGCACATAACCCTCCTTTTGGGCTTCGCCGCAGTCGGATAATAAAGTGTATCACTCAGGTGGAACACTTAAGTTGCGGCAATGCACACACAGCGTCAAATTTTTGTATTTTTTTTGTTCTTTTATTTTAATTTCTACATTTTGTTCATTTGTATTTATTTTACGAAATGGGTATCTGTGTTTGGCGTTTTTTTTATATACACTGTGTGTGTAATACCAAATTAAACAATCATTTTTTCTATCCGCCTATCTGTATATCTCAAATTACTACGATATGGGCACCATATAAATGTCAAGATATATTTAGGTATAAAAAATAAAGAGACTTTTGAAAATAGCAACATTACCTTTTTACAATGAAATTGTCTTCTTTCAGATCCTCGCTGCGTCAAAGCAAATGATAACTTTACTACACTAATACTACTCTAAACTTTATAGAAGCAAAATATACCGAATTGTTCATACTTAGGCGCCAGCATGGATGTAATAGGTGCTCTAATTTTGTCGTCCGATAAACAAACGAGAAAGCACACGTAAATGATAGAGTTCCGGATGTTTTACAATTTATTTATCGCATTATAAACGTTAAGTTCTATTATAATTGGTCTACTGAAGGTACAAGCATTTTTAAAAGATTGTGAAGAAAGTATGGGGTACCTTTTTGCTCTCAGCTTCGATAGCGGACATGGCGGCTTGCTGGGCGGCCTGTGCTTCTAGACGCTCCTGCGCTTGCTTCTTGGCCTGTTCTCCACTGAAATATACATAGATATAAAGTATGTTAACTTACGAAAACTATTTATTTAAATCCGAGCATGTCTAGACGATAAATAAGATCGTGGTATTTAAATAATTGAAATACTAACACTTTAAAATTTTGTAATTGAAATACATTTTTTTTTTCTTTTTAATTAAGGCCTATCCTTATATTCAAAGCTAAGAAGTTAAGAAGGAAAAATCCATACTTACTCACAAAATTTTGCTAAAATACATTATAATCATAATAATTAGGACTATGCTTTTTGGATTACGATTATGTACATAAAATAGGATAATTGACTAAAGAAAATATACTGTAACAAATAAAACGGATGCTTAATCCAAGAAGAGTGAGTCCAGTAAAAAAATGGATAACGTTACAATTTAGTGCCGTGACCAGGATCTTACATACCTGAACCAACCGGCTCTAATAAATGGTTTTATACGGTCGAAAGGTCGTATCATTTTGTGAGCAGCTTGAATTGATAAATTTGGATGATCGTATTATGATTTTGATTTAAAGTTCATCAATAAACGATATCTAATAAATAATTGACAAAAGTGAAACCTCTTTCTCCTTTTACAATCTGAATGCTGGGACCCTGTTTTACACACTTTTGACACAAAGTAATGCAGTTTAAGTAATAAATACCCGAGCAGGTCGATCAGGGATGGCGGTTGTTGTTCCTCAGAGTGCTCTGCGGTTTCGTCGGGGGAGGCCTCCGCCTCTTCGCCCGATGAAGGTGTTGATGTGCTTGGGGACTCATGCGGTTTCACTTGAATTCTGAACAAGTAATCATACTTTGTGGTCAGTGAGTTTTACGTTGTGAATATTAAGATATTATATACCAACTGCTTTAATATCAATAACCCTGTGTACTTTACTAAATCTACTAAATCCCAGGCCGTGTCAGTTGTCTCGATTAATTGGACGTGGTTTAGGGAAAAGTATCCAACCCAAACGAACCAATTTTGGAATTATAGAATTTAAATGCTTAAACATAACTTTTTGAGGATTAGATCCTTTTCCATAAACTACGTCCAATTACAATCCGGAACTTTTAAGATCAGAGTGCATAAACATCTTGTTATATCGTAAAGTAATTAACGGCTTATCATTAGGCTTCATCGATATCATGGTGCATTCGAATTGCTGATGTGTTATGCATTTATTAAAACGAATAGGATGTCAAAAATCATCAATCATTATTTAGCTGATGATTGATGATTTTTGACATCCTATGATGATTGCATTCTTTTTTTATTTTGATGTTCACTTTCTTTTTTTTTATTTATTTGCGATATAAACGTTCATTCATTCACCCATATTCAAATACTCACTGGCCATTGTCTTCTTTAGTAATATCCAGACCGAAAGCAGAAACCTGCATTTGTCCCGTATCATCTGCCGCAGGCAACGCTGGTAGCATCCTTGATGGACCTAACATAGCAAGTGATATTAGAATAATGTGACAGATATAAGTAATATTAGAAAATGTGGTGGCACACACAATAAGGATAAGTTGAACCGCTTCAATAGATACCTTTCCGTGAATACGTTTAAGTTGATGGGCATTTATTTTCAAAATGCTACCAAACACTTAATATTTTAAATTTGATAAATTTTAGGTGATTGGTACTCAGAATCGCGAGTACTATCAACTCTGATAGGAGAAAAGATGTGACCAATATTTTTTTATTCCGTTTTCGTTATTTTTTGACGACCGCTTTAGCTTAGTTGGTAGTGACCCTGCCTACGAAGCAGGAGGTCCTGGGTACGAATCCCGGTAAGGGCATTTATTTGTGTGATGAGCACGAATATTTGTTCCTGAGTCATGGATGTTTTCTATGTATTTAAGTATTTGTATCTATTAAATATATCGTCGTCTAGTATCCATAACACAAGCCTTATTGAGCTTACTATGGGGCTAGTTCGATTTGTGTAAGATTGTCCCCTAATATTTATTTATTTATTTATTTATTTCCATATACACTTGTAAGGCGGTAACGGAAGGGAAAAACAAAAATTGTATGGACACTTTTTTCTTCTATCTGAGTGGATAGTACTCGTGATTCTGATTAGGAATCAAATAAAAATTGTCAAATTTAAAACATTAACTGTTTGGTAGCATTTTGAAAAAAAAGCCCATGTTCAACTGTTATAATAATAGCAATAGATGTGACTTACAAAGGTAAAATAAAATACATTAAAATAGGGGCGTGAATTTCATAATAACAATACACGATTGGAGTGTCTTTACACGACGCCAACTGGATTTTTGAACTTGCAAAACTTGTTCGAAAGTGCCAATAAGCATTCACACTTTCCAATCCAAGTAGCAATGTAAGTAATTATTATTTTAATAATTTCATCATTAGATAAAAACATCCGACATAGAGACGACAAAAATATGTACAACATCGAAATAAACCAAAAATAATGTTACCTGTTAACGCTCAAAAGCAGATTTATAATTGTTATGAAATATAGACATAATAATTGTTATGAATTAATAGTTGGCCGAATTATTGTTTGTTAAAAATTTGGAAAAGTATCAACATAATTTTGTTAAACTGTTAAACCTGCGTTTGGCGATTTAGTACGGTGTTTTAGGGCGTTCGGTCACTGCGTAGCATGCGCTCCCTTAATAAATAATTATTCTAAAAGTCAATGTTTCCTTAATTTGTCATGGATATCATCATCAGAAATAGACTTTGAAA
Source organism: Eudemis profundana (assembly GCA_947034925.1). NCBI lineage: Eukaryota > Metazoa > Arthropoda > Insecta > Lepidoptera > Tortricidae > Eudemis > Eudemis profundana. The sequence continues at coordinate 15,179,127 of OX344816.1, read as the reverse complement.
AACTAGGACCAATCTGAAAGTATACCCTTTCATTTAAAAAAAAATCTTACAAATCAGCTTAACACTATCAAAAAGAAAGTTGACTAGAGAACCATTTTGAGGAGTCGGTTAGCAATAATCTGACAGGGATATGGGATGCAAGATTGACTGTAAGACTGCCTATCTAAAATAATTTAAGATCCTAATCATAATATTCTTGAAAATAAACAATGATTAATTCATTCGTTCGTTCGTTCATTCATGCGTTCACATTTCTTTTCACTCTTTAATTCACCCATTCATTCTATTTTACTCATTCAGTTTTTCATTCACTCATTCGTTCACTCTTTTATTAGCTCATTCATTCACTCATTCTCATCTTATCTATTTATTTTTCCGTTCATTCCTCCATATAACATCCGAACAGTCAGTGACGTGAACTCCATAAAGACAAAAACACAGTGCACCCTTTAATTTCTGCCCTATTAAAGGTAGTAAGGTAGAAATTAGTACAGTATAGGTAATTTCACGAGAGTTGAGGTGAATGATTACACACACAGCTACATGAGTTACTCATTGCAAAAAAAGTGAATGAATGAAATGAATGAGTGAGTAAATAAACACAAGGCTATAGTTTAAACAAACTTTTTGGTCTATCTTGCAATTCACTGTTGAACCTGCTATCCGTACGAAAAAAGAACAGTAATTTAAAATCCCGCTGTCATTACATGACAGTGTTGTTGTGTGCGTGGCCTCAACTCTCATTAAATTACCTATAAATAGAGTGTTAATATACCACCTACCCTACTAATTTTTACCTTCCTACTTTTAGTAGGAGAGACATTAAAACAGTAGGCAGTTTCTTTTGGTCTTTATGGAGCCATTCATTCATTCGTTCACTCTTTTATTGCCTCATTAATTCAATTTTTCATTCACTCATTCTCATGTAGTCCACCGCCCCACAGTGACCGCCCGCAAAGCCGCAAGCCACCCGTACGTACTGTGACCGTGGCTCCCTTACTTTGACTCTGTGTGAGCAACCTGAGCTTCAACTGACCAATTTTCTCCTCCTCCGTGGGTTCCGGCGGAGGCTCCTCTGTCTGGGGGCCTCGCATCAATCCCAGGAGCACGCCGAATATGTACCTGAGGATAGGGGGTCAGATATGCATTTTTTAAAGTTTATCTCTGTAAATATATTACGCACCTATCATTGTATTAAGAATAACCCAGGTCACAGATTTATGTGGTTAGAGCGATCTTATTATACAGTCCTAGGTGTGTAATATACGATTACGTGTTATGCAGGTCAGTAAGTGGATTTTTTCATGGCGTAGCATAACGACCAGAAAGTACCACTTGCGGCCACGGGTGGCGTAAATTTTGAGGTGTACCTTTACGATGCAATTATTATGTAAATATGCCAATTGAACTATTCGAGCCGGAATTGACAGTCCAAGAGTAATATCTCGATAAGGAGCTATAGTCGCATATATAGGTCGCAACAACATAAAAAAAAATGAGGGTGACATAGTGCACAGAGAAAAAAAGTATAATTATAAGTGGTATACTTAAAAATCGTTATTGTGATTGAGATAAGGTGTGGAGACAGCAAAAATAAATGGAAACCCTAACTAATAACGAAATATCAGATTTGTTACACAATAAACACCTATAGTTTGACATTTGATGGTTCTCCGTTACAAATTATGTCTTTCAAAAGCTATAAAAAATATTATTTTATTACAAATTAGGGTCATTCCACGTCAAAGTAATTCGAGTCACCATTTCGCTCGTGTTATTTTTCATGAAAGACACAAATTTAAGTGTCAATATATCTAGGTATGATAAGTAAAACTTCTTTAAAGATTATTTAACACTCAAATTTGCATTATGATGATTCAACACGCATTAAAATCGTCTTACAGACCCAGTAGAAGAAAACTTTAAGCGTGACTGACATAATTATGTATCCATTTATAAGTTATACAGCTTTTGAAAACCACAAAATCACTTAACTTTCAACCCTCTCATAAATTATCTTTCGAAGGTAGATACTTATTAGGTACAATTTTATCAACTAGGTACTTAAATAACCTAAACCTACTGTCAAAAAGCACCAAAGTTACTTTTTCTAACCTAACATGCTTAATAGAGTGCGACTACGCAAAGTTTGCAAATGACAATAACAGGTTTTATTTAAAAAAAATGCATATGGCAACATCACAAGAAAGATGATTAACTAATTAGTCTTGATATTTGGCAAATATCTTTCCGTTTAATAGTTACTCACTGAAATAAGTATTCAGGACAATCTTGCACAAATCCATCTAGTCCCAACCAAACTAAGCAATGGTTGTATATATTTAAATATAATACTTGAACTTTTTTTATCATCGAACACGATAAGTTTATAGACGAGGGATGTGGAGGTACAGTGAATAGTAAAAAAAATATATAAATATAAACTATACGATTACAGTAGCCTAACCTAGACTAAAACTACATCATGTCCCCCAGATCGGGCCCCTGCGGCAGGGTCCCCATTACGCTGGCTGCATTCCCCTCTGGATCGCTATGCTGATCCGTTGAGTGAGGAACGAGTCAGCTCCCCAGGTAGCAAACTGACGTCAGCGACGTATAAGCGACGTCACTCATACGTCATAATGACGTAATGGACGTCGTGGGACGTCGTGATGACGTCAGCTTGCTACTGGGGTCTGTGGCCCCCAGTCGTCTGGAAGAGCTTTTGGCTCAGCGACTTTATGAGTTCGTGGGCGGTTTACTATTGGATCGCATAAATTTAAAAGGCATAATGCATCATTTCGCATAATTCATCATTTGGCATAATGTTTTTTTTCTGATCCCGTAAACTTTTCAGGATTATTATAACGCAAACCTAACCTAACCTAACCTATTTAACAGGATGAGGCCTTAAAGAGTCCTGAAAATTTTACAGTTTAAGAAAAAAATGCATTATGTCGAATGATGAATTATGCCAAATGATGCATTATGCCTTTTAAATGTATGCGATCCAATAGGTTCCCTTCGTGGGCATCTTGACTCCACGGTCTGAGAGTCTCGACTGCAAAGGCCGCAAACACATGCTGATCTGTGAGACAAATGTATTTGCGGCGCTTTGCTGCCTCAGCCGCTGCAGCCGCCCCGCCTGCTCTCAGCGAGGTTGTGGCGAGATGTGACGGCGCAAGGGTGTCTACGCATGTTACGTCCCAGTCGCCACGGCACGAGGGTCATGCCGACGGGTCGCTTGCCATACCTAAATACATAGAAATTATCCAAAACCTTGGAACAAATCGCTTAGTTGGTTTGGAACTAGATAGATGTGTTGCAAGACTGACCCAGATATTTATTTCAGTAGGTATGTAGACACATTTTGTAATAAAGGGAAGAATTATTGCCAAGTGCCAAGATTCAATTATCCTCTTGCTGAAGTTTCCCCGTGTTGCCATATATCTTTATTTTAAATAAAAACATTCGATATCTGTGAATTTAGCGTAGTCGGACTATATTATAAAACTGAAAACATCAACTATGCAGTTAAACGTACCTAGGAAGAAAGTTACAAGACAAAACACAAGACGAAGGTGCTTTAAGGTATGTCCATCCTTGTCTAGTATCTGTCTTATTCAGTACATCACGATCTACCCTCTAAAATAACATTTGGGTAAGTGGGTGGGCTTAGCGTTTCAACTGTCATTTCCGCTGTGTTACAAAATATTCATTTATACAATGAAAAATGTAGAAACTTTTAAGGAATATAGATAAAATATTAGCGGATCTTCTTATTATTATTTAAATGTAAAGCATTTCCTTATCGCTTAGTGGAATATTTATTAGCACAACGGAAATGACGGTTGAAATGCTTTTCGGCCTTACCCTATGCACCAGGTTAAAGTCAGTTAAAAGACTTTAAAACAAGAAGGATTTTTTTTATGCCCGGCTTACTCGAAGACTGCTGTGCCGATTTGGAAAATTATCTTTTGTTTGAAAGGATATATGAGGCAGATATATCGCAGAATTTTTACGATTCTGTAAGTTTTTATTGTTATAGGTAAGTTATGTAAATATACTTTTTGTAACTGGACAGACGGACTGAGCAGTTTCATGCGACGTTTCATCTCTTCAGATGTCACTTTACGAACCGTGGCCTATTAGGTAGCAGAATAAATGATCGGATTTGGTTATTTTAATTTTGTATATACAATATGAAATTATACTCTCGTAAATATAACAATAAAAGTAATGTATTAACTTTTCAAGTTGGCAGCTTTATTTATATGCCAAAATAGTTGTTTTGGTAATAAAATGTTTTCGAGTGGTAAATCGTTGGTCACCCAATAAGACAGGCGTGGATGAGCTGTAGAATCTATAGACTAGCAAGAAGACAAACATTACGAAGTATGTACATATATCTATACACTTAACAAAGCATTTACCAATGACTGTGCGTCGTACGTTGCGTGAAAACATGAGAGTCCGTAAATATCATAGTAACATGGTAACACATAACCAGTGATCGGCACTATCGGTGCAAAACTTCAACAAAACTTGCCAAGCCGACATAATAGTGCTTACAGCCATGAAAATATTAATATCTTTATTAGGGATGTAACGATACATAGTTTTGCCGATACGATACCGATACTGATATTGAAGGAAAACACGTTAATTATTTCGGAGTATGTAATTTGAAAGATACAATTTTATAAAGTCACACACTGACTCTGTCACAGTTTTTTAAACAGCCTAAAAGGAGTTTGCAACAGATATATTGTAGTAAATATCGGCGATACCGATACCGACATCTTAGCTAAATAATGAAGTATGAACTTCAGATATTTGTATGTCCTTATTATACCTAAAACTTGGCTATATTTAACAGAGAGTCAACCTTGAAAGTGTAAAGTAAAAATATTAGAAAAATATAAGAATAAGAATTAACATAGTAATTGTCATTGCACAAAACTCAAAACTCAAACTCAAACTCATTTATTTCTGTAAGTAGGCCTCAAGGGCTCTTTTACATGTCTGATTCTTTTCTTTTGGCGCTTCGGTAGATGACCTTCTGGTGAGAAGACGCGCCTGAAGAAACTCACCAGTTTCTCTTTTAAAAACAACATTACAACAATTGTGACATTATTACATATGATGACATTTATTAAATGCAACAAGCAAATAACAAGGTATTAGACCAATACATAAAATAAGTCAGTAATTGAAATTACTTTTTGCAGATTTTTTTCATACAGCAAATTCTTTTCGCGTTCTTCAAATATCGGTTGTATATTATCGGCGATACCGATATATCGGTATCGGTATCGTTACATCCCTAATCTTTATACTCAAGCATTGAAAATCCGAGATTTCGATATAGAGTTAAATTTAACACTGATCTGTCATAGTACATTACACAACTAGGGTGGTAATACAAAGAAAGGCCGAGATCGCAGCTGTTTGCGGCCCGAGCCGCAGGCGAGGGACGTAAATATACGATCGAGGGCTTTCTTTATTACCTCCCATGTTGTGTACAGCATTTTATGTCTACACTTGGCCATAAAGCGGCTTTTTTCGTACGCGTAGCGTGCGGAAAAAGCCACTTTATGGCCAGGTGTGGCATAAATAATATTGTTATTTCCTTCGTTGTAAGTTCTCCTTTATGTTAGCTTTACAAGTTTTGTTAAAGTTTTGCACCGATAGTGGTCACTGCACATAACAAATTAGAAATAAAGCAATATAAGGGTTACTTTTTTATCATTTTGGTAAGGAACCCTAAAAATGATGGTAATAGGTAGTGCGATTTCGGGTAAATGAGGTAAATTAAACTTTGACAATATATGTAGTAGGTACAAAATTAAACAGGTTTCATAAATGAAACAATTGGCTTAAACATCTCAGCAAGCGCTTACAGGAGTTAATGCAAGTGATACATAATGAGGCCATAAAACACGAGTGTGGTTTTATGAGCCGAGAAGCAAGTCTAATTTTCAAAATTTTGCTCTTTGAAATATTTGGATAGCGTTTATATATAAACACCTAATTACTTGACATGAGGATAGACTTTTCGTTGACAGATCAAAGCAGAGAAATATATCGAAAAAAGTGCATGTACCTCGCGTGCTAAAAAGAAATGGCGGCGACCTACTTTCCTCACCTTTCAAACCCATAACGTGGCCAAAGTAACCCAAAATTCGACTCTCGGCAATAGTTTACTCCATTGGCGAGAGCCTTTGCTCGATCTTAAGCGATTGGAAAATACCATCATAAAATCGGGATTTTAATGGGATACCCATTGTTTAAACCTCAAAATCGCACTACCAATTCCGAGCTTCAGCAATACTCAATAAGGTTCAATTTTACTATATATGAAAGAAATATGATTTTTCTTTATTCGTTTTTAATGCGGGTAAATAACACCACATTTATTTTTTAGGTTTCATAACCTATTAAATCAGAATGGTATAGAACTCAAAATTGAGGACACTTGCTGGGTGGTCCGGTGGCGGAGTGGTCGACTCGCTGGGCCGGAAATCCAGAGGTACCGGGTTCGATTCCCGGTCTGGACCACAGGTGAGTGCTATTTAGTTTTTCTATGTACCTTGATCTATACAGGGCGATTATTGGGTCATGGAGCAGGAGTGAACGGGGTACTGGGGAGGGTCACACTTGACCCAGTCATTTCGAACATTCGAGGTCGCAAAAAATCGCACAACGCTAAATATATTGGGATGTTGTTAGGATACATATAAGTAGTTTTAACTCGATTTTGCAGTTTCGAAAAAGTTGTGCTAAATTTATGGTGCTCCAAAAACACCGAAATTTTCGGTCATTTTTCAGATTTTGGTCTGTATCTTCTAAAAATCAGATTTTTGGATAAAATTGTCTATGACACTATTAAAGAAGATAAAATTCCCTACAATATGACTTTACCATCAACTCTGCATGTTCAGAAAATGTTGAGATATAGCACATCAAAAAATTGCAAATTTTCCTTAAAAGTTCGAAATTGCACTTTCAGCTACCTCTCAAGCTGAATAGTAGCTGAAATACTGATCTTACAATGACAATTAGATGTATGAAGTTATAGAGCAATTATTGAGCTTTATTTTAAGTATAATTTGAACCCTGTACTTGCGATAATTCTCTTGTTATCGAAAAAAACCAAATCATTAGAGAACTCAGATTTCTCAGGAAAGAGTGCTCCTAAAGCAAATTGTTAGTATATTGCGCAGTTATTCATAGGAAGTTTTAAAAATGACTTTATATTTCTAAACATCATTCATTTAAAAAGTTCTGAGGGGCCATGATGATCGCGTACATCGCACATTATGTAAATGACAAAAGCATCGTCACATTTACATACGTGCGTAAATTCGAGAGTGTTGAATACTTTATTATTTATTTATACTGTGATATGTGCAACCATCATATGCCCGCTAAATTAGTCTTAAATACACATTATATGATCTTGGTCATAAAATGTGAAAATCAACGTGTACAGGACACCACGTAAATTCGTATTTATTGTAATAAGTTACAACTTAGAAGTGAGTATGTAGTTCCTATTGGAACATTCCATGAAAACATATTTTTTTGTCGCTTACGTAATGCTATGGTAGCAAACCCTAATATTCTTTTAGTTACTACTAAGAAACACTACCAATCTTAAAGCCAAGTCTTGATATTACCATACCGATATTCAGATTTTAATTTTACCTGTAAAAAGTATTAAAAAGGTAGTGTCCCTGACGTAACGTTTCCGTGGAATGCTCCTACGGTGTTTGAGAAAACACCTTTTTGAGCCGAGGAAAACTTTGACTCGGCTTCCCGTTTCTTAACTATTACCCCACTCATAAGGATCTCATGTGGGGCTCCTTGTCCACCCAAATTTGTATGATGGACTTTGGCACTGTTAGAAGATCGTACACGTATTTTGTAACATTAGGTTGGTCATCTTGCCTACGTTACGCATATTGTTAGCTTATCTAGCATATAATTTACGTATTACACACAACTGTTGGCTACATCCTACCCATTACGATTCAGCATAGGCATACGATACGGCCCCTACTCCTTCTTCCTGCCATGCGACCAGTAATTAGGAGCTTCTCCAGACTATCCGGACCTGACCTGACCAGATGCCCGAAGAAGCTTTGGACACGTTGTGTACAGATTGTGGAGTCTCGTTTTGATGTTGAGCTCGTCGAGAATAGACTCATTAGACGAGTACATAGTAGAAGACAAGCTAATATTAGTAAAAATTCATACAAACTTACTTATAATATTATCTCGTACTTTGTTATGCAATAAGCCCCTGCTTGACTACTTAGCCATGAACATGATTTTGACGACACTTTTCTAGGTGTAATTCAGAAGAATACGACCATTTAGCCAATTGCGTAAAAGCAAGCCTAATATTATAAGTACCTACTTACACAAAATAGGAGCATAATTAGACGCGGAAAACTAGTAGGTGTAAACGTATAACCACGTATAACTACACAAACCTACCGGTTGCATGACGTTTCGTTGACAAACGTTGAATCTAATGTTTTATGTCATCGAAGATAACTTTTTGCCGGATTCCGTAAAATGTCAGCAATTCAAGGGTAACTACATAGCCACTCTTTAGTGTAAGTTATTGCGATAAATACTAATTTACATTGCGTCCTGTAATTCTATCACTGGAGCCGAGAACTCGCCATCACTTTACGTTGATTTTCACATTTTAGGACTAAGATCTTACGATATGTATCTAAGACTAATTTAGCGGGCATATGATGGTTACGCATATCACAGTATAAATAAATAATAAAGTATTTAACACACTCGAATTTACGCACGTATGTAAAAGTAAATGTGACGATGCTTTTATCATTTACATAATGTGCGATGTACGCGATCATCATGGTCTCTCAGAACTTTTTAAATGATTGATGTTTAGAAATATAAAGTCATTTTTAAAACTTCCTATGAATAACTGCGCAATATACTAACAATTTGCTTTAGGAGCACTCTTTCCTGAGAAATCTGAGTTCTCTAATGATTTGGTTTTTTTCGATAACAAGAGAATTATCGCAAGTACAGGGTTCAAATTATACTTAAAATAAAGCTCAATAATTGCTCTATAACTTCACATATCTAATTGTCATTGTAAGATCAGTATTTCAGCTGCTATTCAGCTTGAGAGTTAGCTGAAAGTGCAATTTCGAACTTTTAAGGAAAATTTGCAATTTTTTGAAGTGCTATATCTCAACATTTTCTAAACATGCAGAGTTGATGTTACACTTATATTGTAGGGAATTTTATCTTCTTTAATAATGTCATAGACAATTTTATCCAAAAATCCGGTTTTTAGAAGGTACAGACCAAAATCTGAAAAATGACCGAAAATTTCGGTGTTTTGCAACCACCATACATTTAGCACAACTTTTTCGAAACTGCAAAATCGAGTTTACACTACTTATATGTATCCTAACAACATCCCAACATATTCAACGTTGTGCGATTATTTGCGACCTCACCCAGATTTTTATGTTCGCCACGACGGGGGTAACTGAGCAACTTTCACTTTGGCGACAACCACGAAATCGCGAAAAATAATCTCCCTATATATCGAGGGCTTCATGCTAAAGGGGAGTATAAGCAAGCGTTTTGCTTTGCGTATACGCCCCTTTGGCTTGAAACCCTCGATATGTAAGGTTCAATCTTACCTGACAACGACGACCACTCCATAACCCATGTAGTAGAATAGATAGAAGAACATCTTGAAGAAGCCCACAGCCAGCTCCGCCGGTGGCATCTGCTGCATGTCCGCGATTTTCTGCTTTATGTTGGCTGGAGATAGAGACGAAAATGCCGTGGCGAAGCCGTCCTTGATGGATTGTAGGCCGCGGCGGAATGGGTCCTTGCCTTTGCTGGAAATAATGAAATACACGTTTAAGCGAGTTTTTTAGGATAGTACCTCAAAAGGAAAAAACTGAACCCTTATAGGATCACTCGTGAGTCTGTCTGTCTGTCACAGCCAATTTGCTCCGAAAATACTGGACCGTTTGAGTTGAAATTTAGTACTAAAATTAAGGTCAATGACCCAAACACGAAAGTGTCACGGAAATATATGAATTTTAATCATGGAGGCCACTTTTTGGGGGTCAACTAGAAAATTAAAAAAAAGTTAGCAAACTATATCTGCCCCCGGTAGTTGAAAGGGCACAACTATATAGGAATTTTGAATGAGATGTGCCCTTTTAATGAACGGTGGCAGATATTGTGTGACATATTAAATGAAAGGGCTCACTGTGAAAATTTCAAATATATTTTTTTTATAATAATTTTGAAGCTATTTAAGAAAATGGGCAAAAATTTACCATTCTCCCCCTACTTTTATCTCCGAAACTATTGGACCTAAAATTTTGAAAAAATATGGAAAATAGTTCTACACCTATAGATTACAGTAAAACCTATAAGAAGTCTGTGCAATAAAGTATAATTGTTTTGAACGTACGGAACCCTCTCCACGCGAGTCTCGCAGCTGTCCGGTTTTTTTTTCTGTAAATGACCTGCGAATCCTGCGATTGACGTCGATAACGCTGTCTCCTAACCTTTCTAATCCTTTCAAGGCGTCTTAAACCCCCTATCTAAATAAAATAGATAAATATTGCGGGACATCTACCACAAATCAGCGTATGCCCGCGACACGGTTCAGCAGCATTCCGTGGCAGCTTTCGGTATGCTGCTACGAAATGCTGGAACAATCTGCCTCCCCCAGTTAGAAGAGCTCCTTCAAAGTTCCTTTTTAAAAAATTACTCAAGCAACATCTGTTTGCTCAGCAATTGTGTCTGGGTTGACGTTTACCGTGTCTGTGGGCTGATTTATGGCCTGTAACTTGCAAGCGCGTCCCGTATAATGCTTTATCGCCCATCAGAAGGCTTAATTTAATAAAGTATGTATTTATATCGCACTCCCTTTCATACCCCATATACCTTAATTTTATTATTACTATTATTTTAAATAATTATCATATAATTGCACTCCACACACATACACACTCACATACTTATTTATTATCACACGCACCTACATATTGCACGGTACGTACGAACGTACACAGCACGCTGTTGCGACACATGCTGAGTGGGTTCCATTTTTGTTACCATTGTGCCATTAATTTTAAGAATAGATTAAGTTTGCATCCTAGTTTATATGTAATACTTAATGGTGTTTTTGGTTACAAAATAAATGTTTCTTCATCTTCTTCTTCTAGTCCTAAACTAAGCAAAGCTTGTATTATGGGTACTAGATGACGATATCTATACAGGGTGGGAGGGACTATACCGACACACTTTAGCCATGAATTCCTGGTGGTGTGATGAGTAAAATAAGTTATGTGATGTATAGTCGAAAAACGCTTATTTTCAGAGATATTCATTAATCATTATTTTTTAAATGAAAACTCCCAAGTGTCTAACAAGCCCTAATAAATGTGACTAAGATAGTTTTACTATTTTTTTTAAATCCTTTAACTAAACAGCAATTAACCTTCGCAGTATTTGATGGTAAGCGACTACGAGGCCAAAAAATTGACCTTTCGTTTCCATTTTAGCTTTTTTTTTTCTTTTTGATAACTTTTGCTCCAGTAAGGACATGTTAATAACGAGGGGCTGAATTTACTGATTTATTTTGTTCCATAAGACTATTAATGTAAAATGACAATATTCGACCCATGTTGATATAACATTATTTACTCGTCACACCACCAGGAATTCATGGCTAAAGTATGTCGGTATAGTCCCTCCCACCCTGTATAGATAAATACATACGTAAATAGATAGAAAACATCCATGACTCAGGAATAAAATACTCCTGTGTGCTCATCACACAAATATTTGGCCTTACCAGGATTTGAACCCGGGACCTCTGTCTTCGGTGCGTCTTCGTCGGTGTCACTCTTAATAGGCTAAACAAGTCGTCAAATCTAATCCTGTTAGGCCTCCTTAGGCCTCCCATACTTCCTTCAGTCTCCTAGGCTTCTTCAGGCCTCTTTAAGCCTTCCGAGGTTTTGAAGCATCCTAGTCTTCCTGTGACACACAAACAGTCCCAATGCGTCCATCATCTCAAACACAACAGTAAGCTTACGTGTCATCATCATCGTCCCCGAGGTACATATACGCAGCCTCCCGACTCTTCGGCCCTCCGCCTTGCTCCTCAGAAGCGGCCATCAGTCCAGAAGCATGCGTCATCTCAAAGATGGCGTCTTCGCAGAAGTTGACGAACGCTTCTAGCTTCTCTTTGTCACCGCCCTCAGTGACGATGCTGTAGAAGAATGCGCGTTTGGATTCCTGAAATAAAACTCATTGTAAGCGCAAAGTCAAAATATATACGCTAGTAGGGTTTCTTAAACTGTGGTCCATGGACCCCTTAGGGGTCTGTGATACGAGAGCCGGGGGTCCGTGGCTATGCATACAACACAAACTTTCATGTGCTCTTGATTTTCTTTTTCTCTGATTATATTCGGAAAAGATCTGTAAGCTTTTCGAAATAATTGAGCATGATGTCACAAGATAGTATTCCATACTAAACTGCATACTTTCGGAGCGTTTTGACACTTCATAAAAAGAAGCTGATTTGAACTGTCATCAAGTAGCCTATTAAGTACATTATAACATTCTATAGATAAAGAATAAGCTAACACAACTGACGATGGAAATGGTTCCTAGCATCGGTCAGGAACCATCTCCTGTGCCATTTTTGGGCAAGTTCGAGCTCTGACCTTGATCTGTGGCTTCTCCCATTGCTCAATATTGGACTCCTTGATCTCGAAGTAGACTCGCTCAATGCGCTTGGTTCCGCCCATTATCTCGATGCGGCCCAGAAACGGCTCGAAGTAGTTTAGCACAGACCCTGCCGTCTCCAGGAAACGGGCCAGCCTACAAAACAAGATATCAATCAATGAAGCGTTTTGAAATAGTAATTCCACCAGGTTCACTCTCCAATTCTGAGTTACTTTGGCCACGATATGCGTAAGGGTTGTTGTCTAGGTTACGGTTAATGGCTCAAGGACACTCTCCTTTGCGATAAACGGACCAATTAGATATAGACTGACCTAGCCCAGGTTAGTCTATCATCTATAGTAGAGCTTGCCGTCGTGGTTAGTCCTACAGCACGCCAGGAGGAACTAACTCCTCATTGTAAAGACGATAGTTGATAGACTCACTTAGTCCAGGTTAGTCTATCAACTACCTATGATAGACTAATCTGGAAAGGTTTGGGCATGTGTTCGGACAGATTGGTGAGCAGCACAGCCAGGTTGAAGCCGATCTCCTTGGTGGGCTCATGGAAGTGGTACTTTGCTCTTGGTAATTGTAGTAACCGACTTAACTCCTCTCTGGAGATGATATATGACTGACCTGGGCTCGTTGGGCATGTGTTCGGACAGGTTGGTGAGCAGCACAGCCAGGTTGAAGCCGATCTCCTTGGCGGGCTCATGGAAGCGGTCGCAGAAGCCAATGTAGTCCAGTTTGCCGTCGTGATTGGTCTCGCAGCACGCCAGAAGGAACTCTATCTCTTCACTGAAAAGATACGGTTCGTAAGAAGGTGGGTCGTGTTCTATAGACACATTAGGGTCAATTTAGAATAATCACTTGGAAACAATAGAAGAGTGTCTTTTCAAAGGGGCTTATTTTTCAATAATCTGAATATAGAAATAAACCCTTTTAAACAGACACTCCTCAATAACTGATACTATAGATTAAATCATTACGACACAATGCAAAACGAGTTATTACTTTTTCACCTTAGATTATAGAATTTTGTCGACAAGTTTTACCCACGTTTCTCTGTTTCTCTAGAATATCAGAGGGTCATGGTGATTCTTCGAGGATCTACTTCCTCTGTCCACAAAAATTGGCGATTTCCCCTCAGTCGCGTTTTATTTTTGGTCGTTGTAGGTATAGAACTTGGCAAGTGTTACACAATTGGCTACTTGACACTTTTTTCTGTGATATGTTATAGAAACACCTCTTAATAATAGAAATATTAGTGAAAAAACCACATCAATATCATAAAAACTCACCGAGATACTACAATGTTAAAATCACATTTTTAGACTTTCCCAAATAAGTGCCGAAACGCTCCCTACTGAAGCCCGTTATACAGTGACATCACTACTCTTACGTTGTTTGGGGAAATCAATAACTTTGTTCTGCAACTATGTTAAAACTTGCGTTTATCGTAACGGTTGCATAACAAAAGTTACTATAAATGTTATGAGTTATTTAATGGTATGAATAGTTTTTAATAATTTTATACTTTTAAAATGGACTTTCCCACCCAACTTTGGAGGCTCATAAAAAAAGTTACACGTTAGATATCAAACTCAAAACTTGAAAATATTTCCTTATTATGCTTATTTTAACAGGATCTTATATATTTTTTACAAATTTCAGTAACAGTCAAGTACCCAATTGCCCAAAAAGTATTTGCTACTAAAGCTACTGAGAAATTGCCAATTAATTGTGGACAGAGGAATAAGACTCGAAGAATGACTCTTATTCTGTACTAAGTTGACTAACTGCAGTACTTTATTATGTGATAAGATCGCACGACTCATATTTTAGTTTTTCTTCATGACGGATAACGCACGAGTTTATGTATGTATATATGTAGGTCAATGAGTCATCGACGCCGCTAATTTCCGGGGTCTCCATCATCTGCCTGATGATAGAATAGGAATATTCTAGAAGACCCTAGAAGGCTACTTACGGGGTATAACCCTTTTACTGTTCCATCTTGAAGTCCTTGCGTAAACAGCCATCGCTGCCGTCAATTTCCAAGCCCATAATCTGCTTGGTACCTGCAGGTTCCTGGTAGATTCTGGAAGCCAACTTACGGGGTATAACTCTTCTGCTGTTCCATCTTCTCCTTGAAGTCCTTGGGCAGCACCCAGCCGTCGCTGTTGGCGTCGATCTCCAGGAAGCTGGCGCTGGACGTGAGGTCCTTGAGCTTCAGGAACATGTCGAAGTACTTCAGGATCAGCTCCACGTTGCCGGCGCTCTCCACCAGGGTGTCTACCATCTGCTTACCGATGGTGCCTGGGAAAGTCAAAAGTAACATTGCATAAAAATCTATACAAATATCAAAGTCAGAATGGGAGTCAAATCAGCTCCAGACGACAGTTAGTGTTGCTAGGTGGGCATTTTTGCGAGAAGAATCACCCGCTGGTCCACTGCTCACTTTGAGAAATCAGCCTAACTTAGGTGGCCCTGGCCTAGCGTCCTGGTTCGACCCCAGGCGCTTTGGCCTTCACCTAGTCCGACCTTGTCATGGTGGACATTAGTGACCTGGTTCGACCTCAGGGAACGCTACGGTCCCCACCTGGACGGATTTTGCTACATCCAGTAAGGATTTCAAGTTAGTCAGGCTTAAAAAAAAACACAGTTAATTAGAGTCTGCAATGAAAGTTGAACGTTCAGCAGTGTACATCTATGTCTGATAATAGATAGATGATGAACTGACCGTTGACGACGTTCCCCTCAAGCATGGAGAGCATCATGGTGATCATGTCCTTCTGCAGGTTGAGGAGCTCCTTCAGCAGGTCGACCTGCGACGAGTGCTTTGACAGCTTGTCCTGCATGTGCGAGAACAGGAACAGGAAACCGCCCACTGCGTCCCACAACCTAGCGAACAATATCATACATAATCATCATCCTATACAAGTCCCACTGCTGGGCACAGATAAAATACTCCACGCAGCAAAATTGCGCGGTAATAAAGAAAGCCTCAGACCGCATATTTATCAAATACCTGCGATGTGCATCTGCATTTACAAAGTAGGTAAAAAAGTACTTTATTTTAAGAAACGGTTTTTTCCGGCTGAAGTCACGGTTAAAAGAAAAAAAGGAGGAAGAGTGAAGGACGAAAGAATGCTAGTTTTCAAGCATAAAAAATAAAATTACAATTTTATACAATATCAGAGTATTTTTTTTTATTCTACCGCCGTAGGGGGCTGAAATGGTAATAACTTGGTTTTCATTTCGTTATGACTGTCAACGAAGTTTTTTTTGTCGTCACGTTTTCAAGGCGCGAAGCCCCTTAGCGACCATAGGTGGTGGCCACGCCTTATCCGGCCTTTGGACTTACGAGGCGTATTTTTTACCTGGAATGTGCCAACGCCTGCTGATTCTGCGTGCAAGGCCCCTGGATGACCTCAGTGAGGGTGTTGAACACTTGAGACGCTACGCCGATGGCCTTGAAGAAGTTCGCTTTGCCGGCGGGGTCGATCAGCTCCTACAATACATACACCGGTTAAAGATTATTCTTCAATAATATAATTCACCTTGGGGAATACTGAAAAAAGAATGGAATTTTTGGGTACTGTGTGGAATCTGCCAAGTTTTACAAAATATCCTAAAATGCATCGAATTGTAATGTATAGAACGACCAAGCCTAACAAAACTGACGTTGAACTTTGGCCTAAGGCTCCCCCCGTTTATATACACCGTGGGCCCGTATAACCCGACCAACTTTAACCGTAGATTCTAACAACTATTAGAAGTATAAAAAGTTATGTGACGTATAGTCGATTAACGCTTACTTTCCGAGATATTCATAATTTTTAAAATAAATACTCCCAAGTGTGTAACAAGCCCTAATAAATGTGACTAAGATACTTTTACTGATTTTTTAAAATCCTTTAACTAAACAGCAATTAACCTTCGCAGTATTTCATGGTAAGCGATTACAAAGCCAAAATATTGACCTTTCGTTTCCATTTTAGCTTTTTTTTCCTTTTTAATAATTTTTCCTCCAGCAAGGACATGTTTATAACGAAGGACTGAATTTATTGATTTGTTTTGTTCCATAAGACTATTAATGTAAAATGACAAAATTCGACCTATGTTGATATAACGTTATTTACTTGTAATACCATCAGGAATATGTGGTTAAAGTTGGTCGGGTTGTACTGGCCCACGGTGTATATATAAACCGTCCGTCGTGTTGGTTGGTTGATATTTGGATGTTTGTTACTCAATAACAGGGTAACCACTGGATGGATTGAGCTGCAATTTGGTATGCAAGTAGAATAAGTCCTGGATTGAAACATATGATACTTTATAACCCGGTAAATAGTTCCCTTGGGACAATAACGGGAACATCGCGGGCGAAGCCGCGAGTAAATGCTAGTATATTATAAATTTGAAAGATTGTGAAGATATTTGGATGTTCAGATGTTTGGATGTTTCTTACTAAATAACGGGGTGACAACTGGATGGATCAAGCTGAAATTTGGCATGCAAGTAGACCGAGTCCTGGATTGAAACATAGGACTTTATATCCCGGACGACAGCTAAACGTAGCTCAGTGGGAGTGCCACCGCCTACGAAGCTAGAGGTCCCGGGTTCAAATCCTGGTAAGGGCAAATATTTGTATGATGAGCACGAGTATTTGTTCCGGAGTCATGGATGTTTTCTATCTATTTAAGTATGTATTTATCTATATATGTATATCGTCGTTTAGTACCCACAGTACAAGCATTGCTTAGTTTGGGACTAGCTCGATTTGTGTAAGATTGTTCCCCGATATTTATTTATTTATTTATTACTAGCATTTTCCCGCGGCTTCGCCCGCGTTGTTCCCGTTATTGTCCCAAAGGAACTATTTACCGGGATATAATGTATCCTATGTTTCAATCCAGGACTTGGTCTACTTGCATGCCAAATTTCAGCTTGATCCATCCAGTTGTTACCCCGTTATAAGGTAACAAACATCCAAATATCCAAACATCCAAACATCTTTACAAACTGCCAAATCCAAACATCCCACTTCCCACTAATATTATAAATGCGAAAGTTTGTGAAGATGTTTGGATATTTGGATGTTTGGATGTTTAGATGTTAGTTACCTAATAACGGGGTAGCAACTAGATGGATCAAGCTGAAATTTGGCATACAAGTAGACCAAGTCCTGGATTGAAACATAGGATACTTTATATCCCGGTAAAGAGCTCCTTTGGGACAATAACGGGAACAACGCGGGCGAAGCCGCGGGAAAATGCTAGTAAAGAATATTTGTTTAATCCATAGGTACCACTGCTACAACTCCTCACAGTACCTTGCTAGAGTAATGCCAGTAGAAGTCCATAATGGATTCCTGTAGCCGCAACAGGTAGTCGACCGTGCAGATGACCACGTTCACAGTCGTCGTGTTGCCGGCCTGGGTACGGAGGTAGTTCTGCCATTCTGAATAACAAATAGTACATTACACAACTAGGGTGGTCAAACTAAGCCCTCGATCGCATATTTACGTCCCTCGCCTGCAGCTCGGGCCATTAAAATCTGCGACTCTGCCTTTCTTTCCTCCTGTGTTGTGTTCATCACTTTATGCCTACACTTAGCCAGAAAGCGGCTATTTCCGTACGCGAAGCGTGCGGTAAAAGCCACTTTTTGGCCAGGTGTGGCATAATAATTATTTGAGCATAGTTGTAATGAGTATGCGCATAGATGGCGTTTAGGTTAACCTATCAAGTCACACGAATTTGATGACTTATCAATCCGCTCTCCCTCCTACCCCGACTTTAGTTACATTTGTGTAACCACCTCTGCCTTGAAGTGACGTTAAATAAAATGCAATTGAAATTTATAATTGTACCTAGTTTAGGAAAAAGGATACCTACACAAACCAATTTCAGAATTATAGAATTTAAATGCTTAAACAAAGGTTGACATGTCACTGTTTTTGTGGGTTGGAGCCTTTTCCCTTAGCTACGTCCAATTATTAAATTAAAACGGTATAGTTAATGTTCATCGCCATTTAAAATATGATATGTACTCATTACGTAAATATGTCAAATTAAAGTTTCGAAAGTTTGAAACACACTGCCTACACTACCCTATTGAGAGGAGGGTAGAAATTGGTAGGGTAGGTCGCGCCCTTCCCCCCCCCCCCCATGGGTGTGACGTACTATATGGATCACCCCTAATATATGGACGAACCCCTACCTAAGCCGTGTCCTTCACTTCACAGGTGAGTAGTATGAAGCGGAACTGGGCTCGAGAGCTTATTCATTGTTTAATTACATGTTATAATTTTTTCTAGCTCTTCCCCTTCTCGTTAACAGCATGTCAAACTTTGTCAACCTTCTCCCCCTTAAGGTGTAACGTAACATGGACTCTTACCCAAGTTGTGGCCTTCACAGGTGAGCTGTATGAAGCGGAACAAAGCGCAGGTGAACTCGGCGTCGTGCATGTTCTTCTCTCCCGCCGCGCCCTCCAAACCCACCCCCAAACCTGAAGGTAACCATAACCAATTAAGTAGGTAGGTACCAAGAAGATAAATACAATCCCGTCGCTCTAATTCACCTGTTTTGTGCCTTTCTCATTCAAACACCCCTTCTGCTCCTTCGGAGCAAGGCACCACTTCCAATTGTCCAAAATTACCATTTAAACGGGGTACATATATACACATTAGAACAGTGTTTTTCAAAGTGTGGGTCGCGACCCCCTGTGAGGTCGCAGAGCCTCTTGAAGGGGGTCGCTGGGGTCGGGAAACCACAAACAAAAGGACAAAAAAACGAAATAGCTCAAAAGTGTAACGGAATCAAATTCAAACTCATGGAGGATAGGGGGTCGCGAAATATTCAGTTTCAGTTTAGTTTAGTTTAATTCTATTCTCGCATACAAAGGGGGCCGTGCCATGAAATAGTTTTAAAAACACTGCATTAGACAATGTTTCACTGTTGCAGGGGTTGCAGAGACCATAATAGGGTACTTTCCTGACAGATCAAATCAGTTACTTTTTATGAAGTGTCAAAACGCTCAGATAGTATGAAGTTTGTATGGAATAAAAGTGAAATGACGTCATTTTACTCAATCATCAAATCATCTTTTTATTTGTAGTTTTTGATATTATAAAAATCGTTTAAAACGCTAAATAGGTGATGTTTAGTTTTTGCAAATTTTCTAAAGCTGATTTAAAGGCTACCGTGTTGTAATTTATATTGACTACAGGCAAATACCCTATTATGGTAGCTTTTTACTTAGAAAACCACGAGAGACTCAAACATATTGAACTAAAAACGGATCACTCGCGTTGCACAAAAAACGAGACATCCACTCGACATGTTTCTCGTATTGGTCGAAAAGAGAAACTGGTGAGTTTCTTCCGGCGCTTCTTCTCACCAGAAGGTCAATTACCCGAAGCGCCAAAAGAAAAGAATTAGAGATGAGACATGTAAAAGAGCCCTTGAGGGCCTACTTACAGAAATAAATTATTTTATTTTATTTTTATTTTGTATAACGTGAGTGTTTCGTTTTTAGTTAAATATTATGGTAGCTGGTCCAAGGTAACCTGAGGAATATGGGGAGTCTACCTTCAGCCTTGGTGTTCCTCTCGAACGCGTCCAGGTCCAGCACGGAGCAGGAGTTCATCAGCCCGGCGATGGACGTGAAGAAGCCGACGTCTTTTTTGTCCTTTAGATGGTTCAGCATGCCCTAGAGATTTAATTAATGTAGTAGCCGGTCACGATTTTTTTTCCCAAGGGATTCCTATCACAGAATGACAAATGGATGTACTAAATATGTCAAAATTTTAATTTGTTAATTAAAATAATAAAAACACCTTTTCTGAAAAAAAAAAACGATGGATTTTGAAAAAAATGGTACCAATCTGGCAGAATACGGAATCGGTTCGGTACGGGTTCGGTCGGAGTTTGCAATGTAATTTTCTTTTGGTGTGCAATAAAATATGATTGTATTGTATTGTATTGTTCCTATACGACGGAGTTCTGAAGTAAGTAACCAACATTTAAAAAATACAACTGACTAGAAAACTTTCTTTTTGTATGAAGTCGGTTAATTATCCGGGGGATATTCGTAGTTACAATTTGGTACCTACTAGAACAGCCATTAAGGTGGTTGCGTTCCCATACAAAAGTTGGTGCACCTTCACGGGCTAACGGCAGGGTATATTAAGAAACTAATTTGACAAATATCAATTAATTTACGTTTTATTTTGGGCAAATGCATAAAAAATGGTATATTTTCACGCTAAATACCATATTTCACCGATGAAAAACTTGGATATTCTATCACTGTGTGCGAATCACCTACAGGTGGGTAACACAACTCACGCAAACACAGGCAAATGGTGTATGGGCGTGTGTGTGACTTATCTATTGATATTTCAAAAGGGATCTTAATTTACGCACCTTTTCAGTGTGCATCCGTAGCCGAGTGGTCTAAAGCCTTCACTTATGGATACGTTTGGTTGTGGGTTCTAATCCCGAAATAATTTTATTTTTTGTTTTTTTTTTGTTTTTATCGAATACTACACGCTGTAATTAATTTTGTAATTTAGCCTGTTTATGCCAAATTACTAAATATTTTGACTAAATTTATATTCTGAAATATATATGTACCTACTAAATATTGTTTTGTTTTACTTTTTAAATCAGGATACTTAAATAAAGAGAAATAATAATAATACGGAGGTAAATTTTACAAAAACAATCTAAGCAATCCTTATTTGGGTAAAAAATTACCAGGATTTGAACCCGGGACCTCTAGCTTAGTAGGCGGTGTCACTCCCGCTAAGCCAAAAGTGTCGTCGATCGTTAGGCATTCATAGATGTCTGACAAACGGTGACAGATGGCAACGTCGCATGTCACGGTGGCAACGCAACGTTGCAACTCTGGGCAATTTTTTGATTCGCGCAAACTAAAATACGAGAGTCTAGTAGTCAGGGACGTTCAAATACTTTTCGAGAAAATTTATATTGTACCATCACCTTATAACTTTACCCATCTTATTGTTTCCTAATAAATACAAGTGATGTGAAAACACAAATCTACTATACGAGTACAAAATTAATATTTGACATTCCATATTTAGGATTCCACAAAATGAAGAAGGTTTCGGAACATTACGCTGTCACCAATAATGCTGTCATTCGTTTTGTTTCTAAATTTTCCAATTGGTGAAGGGAAGATGCATTTATCGTAGAGAGGATGCCAGAATTGATTTGTTCTTTAACAAATAGTCCGATTAATGAAGCATTTCACCTCGGAATAATTCCTCTGTCGCTGAAACTTTGCAGTGTGATAAAGTAGGGTATAAAGCATACGTTTGACAAATTATCTAGGATTTTTGATATTTCGAAGTTAGGTATTTCTGCCAAAACATGAAAATCGCTTATAACTGCTTGTGGAAAATTCCTCCGTCCGAAATTCCATCGGTATATGATATTATATATTAATAAGAGTATATATTATCATTATCTAGGAAAATTTCGATTTCGAATAGGTAGAAATTTTAAAATACCTATTTTGCATCATAACTTCTTCAGGAAAATTGCTCCGTCAATTTTTATTTTTTTATATGCCCTAAATCCTTTAAATATATCGCTTTTCACAATTATCTAGGAAATTCTCCTTATCGATCACACCTTACAGATTTTCCGCAATAACTCACTGGGAAAAATTGCTCCGTCAATTTTAAATTTTTTATATGCCCTAAATTATTTGAAGATATCGCTTTTCACAATTATCTAGGAAATTCTCCTTATCGATCACACCTTACAGATTTTCCGCAATAACTCACTGGGAAAAATTGCTCCGTCAATTTTAAATTTTTTATATGCCCTAAATTATTTAAAGATATCGCTTTTCACAATTATCTAGGAAATTCTCCTTATCGATCACACCTTACAGATTTTCGGCAATAACTCACTGGGAAAAATTCCTCCGTCCATTTTTATTAACTTATTAGACACAGAACATCAAAATAATTGTGTATTATCAGTACAGATATAATAAACTATTTTTAAAAAGCGCGCTTTCGAACAGCACCGAGCGCGGGGTGCGGGAGGACTGCGGGGAGTGGAGAAGAACTACAAGCCTACAAGGCCACCACCGCCGCACCGCCGACGCCGCGTCGCCTGATTCGTCGTCGATTTTCCTGAGCAGTTTGTACAGTACCTCACTACACATGACGGCATATTTAGACGTAATTATTTTTCACTCCAATGCGTCCAGCTACCGCAGCCGTCCGGCACAGACTAAGCGTGTTTGTGCCGATCGGCTCAAACAGGTTTTACAAGAAATCAAGTTGAGGTGCCCACTCTAGTATACATAATAACTCAATGGGCACGGAAAACTTGACGGTGCGGGCGGGGTTACCCCACTCCCGCACTACGCGCTCGGTGTTGTTTGAAAGCGCGCTTTTTAAATATTGTTCATTATATTGCGATATTCGAAAGTTAATGTTTAAGGGCGAAAATTTACTGGATAATACACAATTATATTATATTTTTATGTTCTGTGTCTAATAAGTTAATTTCATACAAATGGACGGAGGAGTTTTTCCCAGTGAGTTATTGCGGAAAATCTGTAAGGTGTGATCGATAAGGAGAATTTCCTAGATAATTGTGAAAAGCGATATATTTAAAGGATTTAGGGCATATAAAAAAATAAAAATTGACGGAGCAATTTTTCCCCATGAGTTATTGCCGAAAATCTGTAAAAGTGTGATCGATGAGGAAAATTTCCTAGATAATTGTGAAAATGGATATATTTAAAGAATTTAGGGCATATAAAAAGATAAATATTGACGGAGCAATTTTCCTGAAGAAGTTATGATGCAAAATAGGTATTTTAAAATTTCTACCTATTCGAAATCGAAATTTTCCTAGATAATGATAATATATACTCTTATTAATATATAATATCATATACCGATGGAATTTCGGACGGAGGAATTTTCCACAAGCAGTTATAAGCCTTTTTTCATGTTTTGGCAGAAATACCTAACTTCGAAATATCAAAAATCCTAGATAATTTGTCAAACGTATGCTTTATACCCTACTTTATCACACTGCAAAGTTTCAGCGACAGAGGAATTATTCCGAGGTCTCCATACAAAGAATCTCCTCGTTTCCTGGACTACTACACTTTTCTTTATTTTACCTTCGAATTTGCATGACTATTACCCGAGTTTCTGCTTATACGGGTTTACACAATAGCCGGAGCACAATAGGCGAACTTACAAGTTAGAATCTCTGTCAATAGATGTCACTTTTATCAATGATTTTGCTTTAGTGTGCGTGTATATTTACCTGTCAAAGTACTACTCGAGTTTCATACACATTCCTGCGCTTGGTAAGCACGTACATAAATTATTATGAATTAGAAATCATCGAAAGAGACTCAAAATATTGGGCTAATTGATTCTCATGCTGGTAAAATAAGCAGATATCATAATTATAGTCTTGAACATTTGGTCACGTGACCAAGACAGCGCCATCTCTGAGCAATTCTGCCCCGGGTCACCGTGCGATACGCCCTCCCTCTATTTGGCATACGTTTGATTTGTCCTAAAGTATTGTTAGTCTGAACTGTATTTCGCATGTTTTTCTAGCTTTAACGTATTATTTTGGAAAATCTTACTCACTCACTTAGAATAGGTTATATGTTAACTATACAATATACTTAGTTGAGGGAAACAACAAGCGGTCCGCATAGAAGAAAAAGAGAGAAGGGAGATGGTAAAAAGGGAACACTGGTATACCATTTGTATGTCGATGTTGCCACCACGAAGTATAGAGATGCCGAGCTGAAGAGTCTTCATGACCATGTCGCTGGGAATGCCCTTGGACGCCGATATGTGCAACAACACCATCTCGGCCACACCACGGTCCGCCAATCGCGCCTGGTGGAAAAGCAGCTTTTGCTTCTCCATTTCTTGCTCCTGAAGTAAAAAATGGATAATTAATTGATGGAAGAATAGGACGCTAAAGACATTCTCAACGAGATTGGCTTGGAAATGAGGTTTGCAGATCTGATGTTTTAGATAAATTGCTGCTAATAAAGAACGCCGTGTTGCATTAAAAGAAAAGTTTAAACTTTCGGCTTTTGCGAATTTACAGATTAAAGATAAGTACATGTACCTAGTAATAAGCTTAGACATAAGTATTATGAAGTGTACATGACTGCAATAAATAAATACAAAAATACAAAATACATACCATTATTATAACAAAACGGGACTTAATCGCGTAAAAACATGATATTACTATGTTAATGATATTATTATGTTAATGAGTGAAAATCGTGAAAGTTTAAATCAATACATACCATTAACGCATCCATTGTAGTCTGCATGAAATTTGATAATACGATACAATCTTACACTACTTCATTCATAAAGAATTGCAGCTTTTTATTTGGTTTAAGATGACAGAAAACTTTACAATTTGCAAAATTTGATGTTCCATATTAATAACCTTTAAGGCAGCAGTTTGTTATATTGATAATAGCTTTTGACTTCCATTTTGATAGTGATCTTCCAATTCATATATGCTGTCAAATTCAACATCCTTACAGTATAAACTTACGTGTATACTGGCTTTCCCTTCATCCTCCCCTCCTGCTTCCGCCTCGCCTCCTCCCTCTTCCTCTTCCTCGCCTCCTTCCTCCTCTTCCTCTCCACAGGACTTCGCTATGATGTACGCGTAGGACATGTATAGGGGATCCTCCTGGAAATCCATAAAAAAGCAAAATTAAATTCGGACAGGAGAGGAATCTTCTTATTCTCTGCCATCCGGCGGATAATTGGGGCCCTAAAGAAAACGAATACGATCGCGAACGAATACTAAACAAGATCACGATATATAATTTGAGTACTCTTTATTCGGCAAGTTTATTTGTCAGTGAGTTATAGGTAAAAAACTAACCCTAGTAGCATGTACGAGCAGTAGAGTAGGAAATCTAAATGGAACTTGTGTGCTTTTCTAAAATAGAACGTCAAACTGTCTAAATTAAATATGCTTTAAAATACCACTATTACAAATAATATCGCTTGAATAACTAGAAACGGAGTAGCAAGCAACTTTCGGAACGGAACGACCCTCGTACATTCAAGACGGGCATTACTTAAGTTTTGTAGTTGTGGTTTTATACTTGACTTACACTGTAAGATTAGGTTAGGTTTATTTCATGAATTTAGCATAGATTTCCGTTCATACAATCGATTCCCTATAGTAGCCATTATCAATCGTAATCGTTTATTTTTTACAATTTATTTAAATATGCCTCATCTCTAAATACGCCATTGACGATGTATCAAAAGACCGATCTTACATATCGTACACAATAATGAAAATACCTAATATTTTATTAGAAGAGAAAAATTTAAAAATTATATGTCTCGGGCTGGATTCGAACCTGCATCTCCTACGGCTATCCGGGCCAACACAGGCACGCCACTAACTACGCCACCGAAACGTTGCCCAGCTCATGAAATTTTTCAAACAGTCTCCTTTGTGACGTCATCTTGGGTGACGCCACAAAGGAGGAGATTGGTTAATTGGGGTTGGGGGGGGAGGAAATAATTATGAAAATACCTGCAAAGCGCCGGAGCGCTCCGTCATGGCGCCTCGACAGAAGGTGGTGACGAGCTGCGTGAGAGGGTCGGGCTTGCCCTCCTCCTCTACCACGTCACTCTTCTTCAGCTCCGAGTCCTCGAACGATTGCTGGAATATGTATTTTATGTTTAGGGTCACATAAGAGTGAGAATCGCCATCCTCACGTAGTGGGAGAACGACGAAGAAGAAGAAAAGTAAGAATAAGCTTTATTTTTCTTAGAATTATAAAATAATTACAAAGTATCGGTATTAATATTATTTAAAGAGGAATATAATATATATTTTCCTGTACTAGTCTTAGTACCGGTGCAAGAAAAGAACGGGGGCAAAGCAGATAAGAAAACGAAAAAGTTTAAACATTCTTTAAACACAACATTACTTATGTCTTTCAGACTTTAGATGCTTAAAGTGACCAAAATAGATGATAAATTGTTGGCTGAGTTTTAATTGTGCGCTAAATTCTGCTACCGTATATTCTGATATCTAAAAGATACAATACGACCCGTCCTTTTTAAAAACCCGAAGGCAATACGAGGTCAAGTAAGTTATAAAATACATCGAATATATTGAGTTCATAATAAGATATGATTCAGTGGTAAAAATAAAAGGAAGTATAATAGGAACGATTAGAATTTTCAAAGCACAAGAATACTATTAAATTATTATTTACCGTCAAGTCCTCAATCATGACTTCTTGACCGATGTTCTCTTCTTCCAGCCATAATTCATAGTAAGTTCTCGCGAATATGTTGCACGCCCGATGTCTGTGAACACAAAGCGAGATTGCAAAAAACTGTACCACTAATCCAAGATCTGCATTAGTAACATGCAAATTAAGCAATAAAACCATGCGGATATAGGCAAAGATACGAATTAAGGCAATCTTCATTGGCTTCTCTAAGTTTGTCCTCCACTTACATAAACCTAAATTGGTTTCACATCAGCATGTGCAGCTGTACTTGCATCGACTCTTAAAGTTACTTTAGGCCCTTATTACTTACCTGCTCATCTTATAAAGATGCGTGGACCTCAGACAGGCCACGGCGGCGCGTTTCCTGGCCGCGCAGAGCAGCCGCTTCCAGTTGCGGCAGCGCGGCGCGGGCTTCGTCGCCTGTTAGTGTTAGTCCGGCGGCGTGCAACCACACTGTTGTTAGAACGCTATAGCTAACTAGCAATCTTAAACGTCTCTTGTTACAGGGAAGAAGATGCAATAGGGTATTTTCCAGTGATCAAGACAAAACTTTCAGTGCCAAGTCCTCAATGTTCCAAACAAACCCGGATCTCGGCAATGAATATGTTAATTAACGCTAACAAAACTGCTAGAAAAAAATCCAGCTATATTTCTTTTCATGTCTGTAACGAAACGTCTCTGTTGTGGCAGGTTCATCATTTCACGGGTGAGTATAAATTATGCATTATATACTTTGAGTACAACATGAAACGATGGTATTAATAGCACAAAAAAAACTATAAACTGTAATACCTAATAGTTAGAAAAATCTTGTACAACACGATAAAATTACACTTAGAAAACATGCTTGTTAAACTGGAAATCAATGTACGATTTTAAAGCAACGCTGACGCTAAAATGTAAATGTCCTCTCTCTGTTTACATTTGTCTTCCTCTTTAGGGGAAGTAATCGGTATATTTAGTAGAAAAACCAAACATACACAGAATAAGTGGAATTACCATCCGCAGAATAATCACACAGAGCGGGCGAATCGCGAGATGTTAGTGTTATATATTATGAAGGAAACATTTTTTGTCTCTTCATTGGTTTTAATGTGGGCAATTTACACCACACTTTTTATGTTACATATATAGATACAGGAAATCAAAGTACACAGAAAAACTAAATGGCACTCGCCTGTGTACAGACCGAGAATCGAACCCGGTACCTCTGGATTTCCGGCCCAGTGACTCAGCCACTCGTCCACCGTACACTCAGAAAACGCCCTCAATTCTGCTATCTACCTTCTGTGTTGTTTTCTGAGTGTACGGTGGACGAGTGGTTGAGTCACTGGACCGGAAATCCAGAGGTACCGGGTTCGATTCTCGGTCTGTACACAGGCGAGTGCCATTTAGTTTTTCTGTGTACTTTGATTTCCTGTATCTATATATGTAACATGTTAGTGTTAGTTGACACGAAACGCATCGTTATTGTTATCGGTATAGGCTTGGAACCTCGTGAGGGCGTGGAGCGAGAGTTGGCGGAAGCACGCGATGACGGCGCGCTTGCGCTGGATGGACACCACGGAGCGGTACACGTTCTTACTCATTTGTTGCGGGTGGTCGATCTACGTCAACGGTCACGACACGTTACGTTATCACGTCATCAACAGTTATACAAATACTATATTTATTTATTTATTTTATTTACATGGAGAACCAACAGCTTAAACTATATTAATAGTGACTTAACTGGTAATAAACAGCCAATTACAGGATCTCACTTATAGTATCATAGTAACATGATGTTTCTTTATTAGTTTTTAATGCGGGTAAATTACACGCATTTTTATGTCACATATATATAGATACAAGAAATCAAAGTACATAGAAAAATTTAATGGCACTCACCTGTGTCCAGACCGGGAATTGAACCCGGTACCTCTGGATTTCCGGCCCAGTGACTGACGAGTGGTCGAGTCGCTGGGCCGGAAATCCAGAGGTACCGGGTTCGATTCCCGGTCTGGACACAGGTGAGCGCCATTTATTTTGCTATGTACTTTGATTTCTAGTATCTACTTATGTAAGTTATACAAATATCAAGAAAATATAATTGTAGTGTTGAATTTGAAAGATCGGATCTATACGGTCCATTGGCGACACTAAATAGTACATTACACACATAGGCCGGTAAAGTAAACAATAACCCAGATATATATACCCCCAGATCCCAGATATATTTGTGCGCATAAATACGCGAGTAAACAGGATTTTTCTCACGATATCCAGCTGTAAGTATTCGCTACTTATAGCTTGTGCCCCATTTCACGAAACTACAAGTTACAATTTTACAAGTCTAAACTAGCAACATCGCTCAAAAAACAACACCAACATTGATTTGGCCAATATTGCTACTTTAGACTTCGAGCTTCGTGAAACAATCCTGCACCAACTAAAAATCTCTGTTTTACCCAATGGTTGACTGGTAGAGAATGCCTTAAGGCATTAAGTCCGCCAATTGTACTTTTTTATTATTGTGCAATAAAGTTTAAATAAATAAATAAATAAACAGGCCACTGGGAAGACTTGAAATGCCTATCAGTTACTCACCATATGCAACCCAAACAGCACTTTGCTCATAGCCACGATCCTCTCAACAGTATCGTCGATGATCTTGGCCTTGTTCTCGGCGGTGTTGTCGGCGATGGCGGCCTTGCTCTTGGAGCCGAGCTTGCTGTACAGGTAGTGTTGCCAGGACATCTCGTCGGCCGGGTCGATCTTGTCGGGCAGCGTTAGTTGGATCTTCGCGAACTCGGCTACGTCTTGTTCTGACATTTTCTGTCAAAATTAGTGACGTTAGAAGATTAAGAAAAAAATCATCTTGTTTCAAATAGCGAGTTTCGTTTGTATTAGAATAAGAATAATTTAAAGAATAAGATTATTTTATTTTAAATTCAATCATACCTTTAAGCAGTCTTCTTACTCTTTTTTCACGAAGAAGGAAAAGGTTTGGCTATCCAGATCCTTTTATCAAATAACTGACCAGAAATTGACCTTAGTCGCAACTGATTGTAAGCGAATACGAGGCCAAAGATTGGGCTCGCTGGTTCAGTAACAGAAGCTTAAAGGATGAAGCGAAGTGCTTCATGCGAATGAATTTAATATTGACAGGATAAATATGAAGACGCTCCCCACGGCTCCTCCCATACAGCGTATTTGAGGCCAACCAACAACAGCGTCTTTAGGCAGGCCATCAGCTCGCACCTGTTGCCTCCTGGTCACTGTCTCCTTATCTTGAGGAATCGGTTCTTGCAGTACTGTACCAGCTCCTACCATTCCGTGAACAGGTTTAGCGGACAGGCTGCACTCTTCAGGTAGGCCATCAGCTCGCGCCTGTTGTCTCTTGGTCAGTCTCCTTCATCATATCAGCCGGAAGACGTCCACTGCTGGACGGTCGTCTTCCAGTTAGGAAGGTGCAACTTCGAGAAAGATTAATCATCGAATCCAACTCGCCTTGACATTTCGGTAAGCTACGTAACATCTTCGCAAATCTCACAGTGTCTCAAGATAAAAGTCTTTGCCTCCTAACCTTAAGGAACCGGTCCTTGCAGTGCTGCACTAGCTCCTGCTCCCGCCCAGCGAAGAGGTTGAGGCCGACAGGCAGCAACCTCTTCAGGCAGGCCACCATCAGCGACGCCTGGACTTCCTTGTCCTTATCTCGCTTCTTGTCGCGGTGCTTCTTCTTTTTCTATAAAAAGAAAATATGGATCAACGATGATACTTCAAGTATGGACAGTTGCCACCATAAGGTAATTTCATTTAAAATGTATTTTTTTTAAATACCTAAAAGAAAAGACAAGTAAATGCACCTAGTGTGTTCTTAGAACACACTCATGGAATGCAACTCAATTTTTTTTAGTATGGAAAACTCGGTTTCGGTTAAATTCGACTTTTTTCCGTGATAAAAATAACCGATTGCAATCCCTATACCTTATCATAAGGTAACACAAGTTTAAAGTTTTTCATTTACCTTGCCGCCTCCTTGGGGTGCTCCTTCAACCACGGTGGTCACTCTTCTTGTCGCCGTGGGCATGATCAACACCTGTACAAATAAAATAAGCATTCAGCTGCGTATGAGTCAGATTCAAATGCATTTATCAGGCAACAGAGACTTAAGAACCTATAAATTAAATATTAAATAAATATCGGGGGACAATCTTACACCAATCAAGTTAGTCCCGAACTAAGTAATGCGTGTATTATGGGTACGAGACGACAATATACATACTTATATAGATAAATACATACTTAAATAGATAGAAAACATCCATGACTCAGGAACAAATAGTCGTGCTCATCACACAAATATTTGCCCTTCACAGGATTTGAACCCGAAACCTCTAGCTTCATAGGCGGTGGCAGTCCTAATGAGCTAAACGTGTCGTCAAATTTAAATTTCCGACTTTAATCCTATTCAAATAACAAATGCAAGAGTCACTTTGAAAAATACCCAAACCGCTATAGGTGTCTAAATATTTAAAGAGTTCCCTCGATTTATCCAAGATCCCATCATCAGACCCTCACGTGGTGACGATTGGCCCGACAGGTTGAGAACCTCCTTTTTTAAAGTCAGTATAAATTGGAACTATATGATCCCAGTCAGACTACACACAGTGCACAGTTTCTACGGGATAGTGCCGCAAAAACGCAAATACCGGGTTATCAATAAATATTTCTTACCATGTTGTCAATTTCGTTGGCAGATATGAAGTTCTGTTCTTCCTTCAGGAAGTACTGACTCTTGGACCAGATGTTGAATATCTCAGCCACGTGGTTGTAGAGCTCCTCCGCTTCTGCTCAGAGATAATAATAATTGTACAATATGATTATTTGGACTTTCAAAAATCTGCGATCGGTTACAAAGCTACTGACGTGAGAATAGGGAATATGCATGAATTTTTTTAACAGCTTTCTTAACAAAATATGAAAATACCGTAAAAAAGATGACATACAGTCAAAATAAAATTGAAATCGACCGAGAAATACGGAAGATATAAACATTTTAAAGCACTAATCAGGCAGCGATTAGAGAGAGAGAGATCCGATATGGACTATGACGTCATAGTACACGGCCGCCATACAATCTCCATACTATATTCTGTTTTGTGAGAAAGAGATAGAGATGAATCTTTGTTATGTAATATCTTGGTTATTTTTATAGCTATTCAAAAAATATTTTTTCCTACTGTTTTTTATATGAACGAGCTTTTATTAAAGTAAATAAAAAATATCATGCATATTCCCTATTTCATTTGCTGCTACAGTTTTTATCTTTAGTTCTAAGTATTAGCTGCGCCCGTTGGTTTTGTAAAAGAAAACTACTAACCGGTGACGTTGTTCCTGAGCCAGTGGTTTCTCTGCAGATCGACGTATTTGATAAGTAGAGGGTAGAAGGAGTAGATGTCGCGCACCAGCAGCTGCCAGTCTTCTTGGATCTGCGACTCCACTTGTGACGTGTCGTCCGTCGACGACTGGAAAAACATTATTTGTGATTGTGACACAAAGTCCATTAATACGTTGGCTGCCCACCATACTACACCTGCACCGGTATGATCTCACCGGTGATGCTCGTGGCAGCCAACTTGTTAAAACAGGCTATGTGACGAATCAAACCAACTTCTTTTTAAAAGTTTGGCAATTCATAAACAGTCATATGAAGATTATGTGTGATTGAGGCTCAGATTTATCGAAAAATAGGCTATATTCCTGACTGACCGAACCAACTTCTTTTTCTGAAGTGTGACACTTCATAAAAAGAGTATCTTGTATCTTTATCCACGGCCACTCTGACTAGAGCGTACGACTAAGAAGAAAAAGAAGTTGATTCTATTTGAATTATTTTCTACTTTGTGGAAATGAGTTCTTCTTAATAGAATATGGTCACTTTATTCTATCATCAGCAGGCATGGCTACCTACTAAGAATCGTCTCAAAAACATATCAGCCTTCCTTCTAAATCTTCAAAACACACCGAAAGGTATATCATTAAGCGAAGACTCACCTTAATAAATGCCCTTAAATTCTCCTTCTTACCAGACAAGAATCAAGATGTCTGTCCTTATCTCGACCTTTCATTGTTAGTAAGAACATCTCTCAGTAAACATCAATACACATCAGCTGGTATACCATTTAGCGTAGACTCACCTTTATAAACCCTCTCAAGTTCACTTCGTTATGTATCATAGTGTCCGTCCGTTTTCGGACCCTCTCTGCTAATGGCAAGAACTTATCCCTCAGCAGCTCCTCGGAGCCGTTGATGATGATCTGCTGCGTGTAGGTGGCGATGCGCATCATCCACGGCGCGTTCTCGTTGCCGACTACTTACCGTTACTAAGAAGACCCCTCAGTAACTCCGCAATTCATACCAGCAGTCATATTATTGAGAATACCCACATTCATAAATACTCTCTTGAGAGGAGATTCTTCTCCTTATGGTGCATGGTATCGGTCAGTTACAGGACCTACTCTACTAAAAATTAGAAGAATCCTCAGTAACTCCTCAATATAAATCAGCTGGTATACTATTTAGCGCACTCACCTTAATAAACCCTCTCAAGCTCTCTTCCTTATGGAACATTGTGTCTGTCCGCTTCCGGACCCTCTCTGCTAGTGGCAGGAACACATCCCTCAGCAGCTCCTCGGAGCTGTTGATGATGATCTGCTGCGTGTATGTGGCGATGCGCGTCATCCACGGCGCGTTCTCGTTGCCGATGTTCTTCTTGATGAGCTTCAACACGTTCTTGAGGAGCTGGTTCATGTGCTCAGCTGTCACCATGGTCACGTGGTTGCTGGAAGGAAAGGCAATGTTAATACGTTGATTTAAAAGAGCAGTCTTCTTTCTTCAACTACATATATGCATTCAGAAAGTTTCCAAAATGTTGGGAAAGTTCTTGGTAATTTCTGGAAACTTTCACAAGAATTTTTTTTTTTTTTTTTTTTTATTTTTTTTTTTTTTTTTTTTTTTTTTTTTTATTTATCGTATAAAATAATAACTTATTAAATACGTATACAATTACAATCTAGCCTAAATACAGACTAATGAGTAATATAAATTTGACCTAGTTTTATAAAGTTATGATATATAAGATTGTGTCCATCGGCACTTTTCTTATTGTCTCTATTTAAGGGGAAGTCACTTTGTTCATGTGTCTATAGTTAATACTTTCACAGCACTTTTTATTTATCACTTTACACTAACTCAAAAGGTTTCGTTCTCTTGAGCCGTCGCACGATGTCCGTGTGATCGAGGAGCTGGATTGCCTCGACGTTCACATGATGAAGCAGCCTTTTTTCGTGGGCTTCAGCGTATTTTTTTACAACTTTATCGACGAACTGTATGTTGAGGTCCCGGTGTAGGTCGTCATTTCTTATATACCAGGGTGCATTCACAATGACCCTAAGTACTTTATTTTGAAATCTTTGTATAATGTGCATGTTGGTTTGTTTGGTACAGCCCCACAGCTGTATTCCATAAGTCCATACTGGCATAAGGACTTGTTTATAGAGAAGTAGTTTGTTATGTACTGACAGTGAGGAGTGTCGTCCCAGTAGCCAGTACATCTTCTTGAACCGTATTTCAAGTTCGTCTCTTTTCTTTTTAACGTGAGCTTTCCAGCGAAGCTTCGCGTCAAGCGTCATACCTAAGTACTTGGCTGTATTTTCGTATGGTATGCGTTGTTGATTTATATAAACTGGGCAGTACTGATCTTGTTTATTTGTAAAGTTGACATGAATGGATTTAGACTCATTTAACTTAATTCGCCATTTCTTTGTCCAGTTATGGACTTTGTTGACAGCTACTTGAACCTTTTCCGCTGCTTCTGCATGGGTACTTCCAACCGCCATTATAGCGGTATCGTCGGCAAAGGTCGCAATAGTGTTGTTGTCTAGTTCTGGAATATCACTTGTGTACAGTAGGTACAGGACCGGGCCTAGTACGCTGCCCTGTGGTACTCCAGCTTTTATTTCTTTGATTTCTGATAAGGCAAGAAAATTCTTGCCTTATTCGGAAGACTCTACCTGTTATGTAGGAATGCAGTATATCTGTAATCGACTTGGGTAACAATCTTTTTAATTTAATTATGAGGCCTTCATGCCAGACTTTATCAAAAGCCTGCGCCACATCTAAGAAAACCGTAGAGCAGACTTTCTTGTTTTCAAGGGTATTTTCAACTATATTTGTGATTCTGTGTACTTGGTCTATTGTCGAATGACTTTCTCTAAAGCCAAACTGATGTTCAGGGATAAGTTTTTTATCTTCTATAATAGGTTTTAGTCTTTTGAGTAAGAGTTTTTCAAACAGTTTTGACATGACAGGCAGCAGGGAAATTGGCCTATACGACGTGGTGTCGGAAGGTGGCTTTCCAGGTTTAGGTATCATTATTACCTCAGCGACTTTCCATGAATCTGGTACATACTTTAGCCTTAACGCAGCATTAATAAGGGTTGTCAGCTTAACTATAGCTTTCCTTGGAAGATTGTGTAGTATTTCTCCTGATATAAGATCAAAACCTGGACATTTCCTAGGATTGATATGTTGTTTTATTTCTCGTTGAACTTCTCTAGGTGATACCAGTTTTAGTTCGAATTGATCTTCACATACGAGTAAGTAGTCGTCAATTGGTTCGACATTTGGTTGGGAATCGTTTGGTCTAAATATACCCTCTAGGTATTCAGCAAATTGTTTTGCTTTTTGTTCATTAGTAACTGCCCAGCTTCCGGTTCCAAGTCGAATTGGCGGAATATGATTCATGGGACGTTTTAAGTTTTTAGTTGCTTTCCAAAGTGAGTAATCTGTGCTACGCTCACTAGTTAGCTTTTGGAGATATGTACTTGTACAAGAATCGGTATGGCTTTGGATTCGCCTCCGTAGTTGTTTTGTGAGATTATTTAACACGTTTTTGTCTTGTGGAGACCTAGACTGGTGCCATATTTTTCTCTGTTTTCTTTTTTCTGCTATTAGTTGCCGAATTTCCTTGGGGTATGCGTTCTTGGTATCTCTTTTTATAATTTCTGGCGTATTTTTCCATGCGGTTTGTTGTATTAGCGTTACAAAGTTCTCTAAGTCTAAATTTAGCTCCTCTTGGGTCTTTAATGATACTTTGAGGTTTATACTTTTATCTAATTCTAGTTTAAAGCTCTCCCAGTCCGTTTGTTTGTTAACAAGGCTAGGGCTAGTTTCCTTATTTAGTACTTGTTTATGTATTTTTAAGTATATAGCTGAGTGATCTGAGTTCATATCATAACTTTGCTCAGTTTCTAGATAGTTACGAGATATATTTTTGTATACAAAGAAGTCTATCAAGTCTACCAAGAAATTTAAGAAAGTTTCCATTTTAAGACATGCCCTATCTATAGGACGTTTTGAGAAATAAGCAGATTATCAATAACTTAGTACATGGAAAGTTTCGTAATTTTGGAAAGTTATTAGTTTCCATTTTGAAACATTGCCTATCTATACCTATATAATAATAATAATAAATCATTTATTTCGAGTAACTGGACCCATATTATTTGTTAGTAACAACTTATTTCTAATGTTAGTATACACAGGAAACACAAAAAAGAGAGAAACAAAACAATTACACAAAATATGCACTGCAGGAAACATGCAACTCGCTGCAGTGCCTCATATACGGACAGTCAAACCTGTCCGCTATCGAGCGCAGGATGGGGTTGGGGCTGGCCCGCACCCGGCGCACCAGGGATGTGCATCTTTTGCGCAATGTCGCATAAAAACAGTCGACGAGTGCTTCAGCGAACATCCCTGATGCGCTGCAGAAGCGGGGCAGCCCCACCAACACCCGGAACGCGTTATTGTATTGGACTCGGAGAGTCCCGTAGGCCCGCTGTGTATAGTCTCTCCATAAGCTGCACGTGTATAGGGAGGTACAATAGGCCCGAAACAATGTCAGTTTCACCTCCCTAGTACAGCGCGCAAACTTACGGGCAATCATATTTGCTCTCACCGACAGGGCTCTCCGTTCCCGCTCAATATCTGTATTGTCCTTCAGATCGGAAGTGACAATATGACCTAGATATTTGAAGCTCCTTACCCTTTCCAGCGGACTACCATTAAGTTTAATGGGAGGAACCTCAAATATCCGGTTGCAGGTAGGCTCGAACACCATATATTGGCTTTTGAAATTGACCTATGAAATTTGCAATTCTGGAAACTTTTCTTCGCCACATCAATATATACAAAACAAATGTGTACAAAAGAATGTTCGAGAACGCTCTAGGTAACCTAACAGAAACTCAATAAATATTATCAGTCACAAGACGTTTACAGCTGGACGGTGGATGGACGTAAGCTTGCTCAAAGTATGCCTCCATGAGCAACTCTGCTCTGCTGACTATCAATGCTTTAGCGGGTGGGAGTCATTAACTCTTATACATGTCGCCGCTAACTGGTTTAGTTAGCCATTTGGTTAGCTGCCTAGCCTTTTTATTAAACACACTCCTTATTTTAGGTTAGGTTTGTTAGTCAGCCTGTGACCCTAAGAGCAGATATAGAAACCCCGCGCAGCGGGGCTTCGTCGATCTGCTAGCGGGTCATAGTTTAGTGAAAATGCTAGGCAGTTAACCAAATGGCTAACTAAACTAGTTGGCTGCGACATACACACAACAGTGATCTACTGAAATGAAATAATTTATTTCTGCAAGTAGGCCTCAAGGGCTCTTTCACATGTCTGATTCTTTTGGCGCTTCGGCAGATGCCATTCTGGTGAGAAGAAGCGCCGGAAGAAACTCACCAGTTTCTCTTTTAAAAACATTACAATAATTGTGACAATATTACATTGCATATCACAAACAACTACTTAACTAAATACATTTCAATAAACATAAAACTACAATTTTAGAGATATAAAGGGTCTCTAGGCGTCAAAACAAGATAAATTACTAAGAAAAATAGAAAATAAAAAAGCATATACTAAAATTAATGGAGATGTAAGGGGCCTCCGTTGTCAAAACATGTTTTGGAGGTGTAAAGGATCTACTATCGGTGGCTTACCCCTGTGTGGGGGTGACGTTGTCGGGCCCCTGTGGCCACCAGAAGGCCAGAGATATAAGCAGAGCAGTGGCCGCACGACATTGATGTTCGGTGCAGCGTACGTCTTGTCTGATCTGACGACCGTTCGTCGTGGAAGTGTTCGGGAGGGACCTATGTTCGGCTGTCAACGGTTGAAATGATGTTGATGCATGTCACTTACCCCTGTGTGGGGGTGACGTTGTCGGGCCCCTGCGCCCACCAGAAGGGCAGGTAGGAGCACAGCAGCGGCAGCACGACGTCGATGATGTGCGGGGCGTCGGCGTACGTCTTGTCGGACTCCACGAACTGGTCCACCTCGCCCAGGATCGTCTCCAGCGTGGGCATGGACTGCTCCATTTTGGCCATTATGTCTGTGGAATAGGTATGTAAAATACATAAGGGGTTATCCACAAATTACGTCACAGATTTTTAGACCTTTTTAGTGATTCGTTCGCGATTCGTGTATTTCTAGAGTTTTAGTTCTCATCAAACAATTTTCCTTAAAATGGGAAATATTTAATTGAGCTTTTAAAATCGTAAATGAGCATTTTAAAAAATAATTGCCGTTTTAATTTGTACAAAATCTTTGAATAAATTATTGTGTCTATATTACTTCAGCTATAAATAAATCATAAATGAACTGTAAATATTGGTGAACAGAATTAATATTTGTAACTCTTTTTTAATGTTTGAGCTTGTTCTTAATGATTGAGCTGTTTTTAAATACTTGGTAGTTGTCATATACTTGACTTTGTCACCTAGCTACGTTTGTTTACATTTTTCACACTATTTGACAAACAAAATTTATATTATTGGTATATATTTTTAATGAAAAAAAATTTTTAATGGAATTTATAGAACTATATTTTTAATGAAATTTACAGAGTCAAACAGATAAGTTACCTTGCGCCTCGAGCGAGTGGTCGGCGATGCGGTTGAGCAGCGAGAACTGGTTGTGCTTGTTGAGGTGCGGCTCCAGGAACGCCACCGGGAACGTGGAACTGAACGCGCCCAGGCACGACCCCTGCACAGATATGACAAACATTTACATACCGTTAAAGGGGTCGTCAATAAAAACGTTTAAACCACACCTGGCCATAAAGTGGCTTTTTCCGCACGCTGAGCGTACGGAAAAAGCAGCTTTCTGCCATAAAATGATGTACACAACACGGGAGGTAATAAAGAAAGCCCTCGATCGCATATTTACGTCCCTCGCTTGCAGCTCGGGCCGCAAACTTCTGCGATCTTGGCCTTTCTTTGTATTACGGCCATTCTCACGAAGTATGACTGCGTCTAATTACCGCGTCTCTATACATTTAGTATGAAAACAGCCGCGCGGTAATTTGGTGACCGCAGACATACTTCGTGAGAATGGCCGATTACCACCCTAGTTGTGTAATGTACTATTTTAGGCCGCCATACCAAAGTGGTAAAAAAATAACGCTGATCTTGCGACTGTCTGTTATGTTTGAAGGTTTCAGGTTTCATGTATGTATGTATGTATGTGAGTTTCTTTATTCCACAATAACTTCTGATTTTATTTAGTTTTTATCATTTGTTGTTATAGTGCACTAGAAATCCACCTTCATTTTGTGAAACATTTAAGTCTACACATTCAAAGAAAAAAAGAAACATCGCTATATAATTGTACATAATGTTATGCAAACAAATTTCATTCCATAAAACAAAAATAATAAGTAAACTTACCAAAGCTGGCTTGTGTCTCTCGATCTCAGTCTTGAGATATTTCCTGTCGTGCGTGAGGCCCACGTCGGTGCCGAGTGTGTACATCGAGCCGAGGATCTTGTACGAGGCCACTTGGATCTCGTCCACTGGGAACATCACAATAATGTTAGCTATAAACTTAAATAGATCAAATTGATGTTTTAAATTATCCAACAATATTATTGCTGGCTCGTTTTATTCGCTGTCCAAAAACTCGCCGTTTTGCATTTCGGTAAGGCCGTGGAGCGTTTCAACCGCCCTTTCCGTTGTGTTACGGGCATACGGGTTCTCGACACGTCTAAATGGGGCCTAACTAACCTTTAAGTTCTGCAATACTATTTCATTCGCCTAGCGTGGTATGGGCATTTGAGACGGAGGAATGTTAGCCATGTGACAAGACGAGTGTTAGGTAATGTGGAAGGTTCTGGAAGAAGTGGTAGACCTAGGAAGAGGTGGATGAATTGTGTGAGAGATGATATGGCTAGGAAGGATGTATGTAGGATGTGGTGTGACGACCGCATTAGCTTAGTTGGTAGTGACCCTGCCTACGAAGCAGGAGGTCCTGGGTTCGAATCCCGGTAAGGGCATTTATTTGTGTGATGAGCACGAATATCTGTTCCTGAGTCATGGATATTTTCTATGTATTTATGTATTTGTATCTATTAAATATATCGTCGTCTAGTATCCATAACACAAGCCTTATTGAGCTTACTATGGGGCTAGTTCGATTTGTGTAAGATTGTCCCCTAATATTTATTTATTTATTTATTTAAACGCTGAGATGATGGGTGATAGATAGATATGGAAGAAGAAGACATACTGCACTGAGCCCAAATAAATGGGAGAAGGGCAAGCGAATGATGAGATGGTAAACTTACGTAGTAAGTCAGCGCCATACTCGCAGTTGGCTAGATGATCAAACATGGCCGTCAATACAGGTAGTATGACGCCATTGATGTAGCCCAGTGATGTTGACGTCTTCAGGTGTGTTCCACGCAGGTGTGCATACTTGCCCTGAGGAAAGGACAAGTTTAATATCCCGTTTACTACCCGCTTTGTGGAGATAATAGGTCACGCGCGGTAGATACCGAAAGTACCGGGATTTCCCGGTATTTTGAGCCGAGCAAAGAACCGGGATGTGACAATAGGTGCCCCGGTACTTTCGGGACTTTTGAGAAACACATTTAAGCAGCATTTTTCATACAATTGATGTTTTCTGTATTATATTGAGTTCTGTCTAATAGTAATTAAAACAGTGAGAGAAACGGCGGAAAAAAATATATAATTCGAAACGAACAAGCGCGTAGTTAAATTTTAACCTAACACGGGTGGCGACCGTGGCTGGTAATGGTGAAACGGCGGCGACTCATCCCCGATTGCCCCACTCGTCCGTAAAAGTGTGATTATTAATTAAATTGTATTAATA
Source organism: Eudemis profundana (assembly GCA_947034925.1). Taxonomy (NCBI): domain Eukaryota; kingdom Metazoa; phylum Arthropoda; class Insecta; order Lepidoptera; family Tortricidae; genus Eudemis; species Eudemis profundana. The sequence goes on along the minus strand of OX344816.1, from coordinate 15,137,807 downwards.
AATGTGCTTTGAATGCAATGTGTAATAGGGTATTTGACAACAATCAAAATAAATTCATTAACTCTAACCAGCAAATTACGCTTCCAAAACAGCCCGGATAAAATCATTCAAACTTATTTTCGTGCCATCAACGATTTTACAATGACGAAAACTAAAAATAAGGCACCATGTTGAGCATGACGTCACAAGCACGTCACAAGATAGTATTTCATACTAAACTGCATACTTTCGGAGCGTTTTGACACTTCATAAAAAGAAGCTGATTTGAACTGTCATCAAGTAGCCTATTGTCTTTATTATAAAACTAACTAAACATCATCTCACTGAAGTATAGCCAGTCTTTGAAAACCCGTCCCGAAAGTACCGGGACGTCTCGGTTCTATTATTGGCCAGTACCGAAAATCCCAGTTCTCCAGAACGGTACCGGTACTGCGTACCCCTGCGGTACTTACATCCTGCAAGTTGAGTATGGTATGGCCCAGGTCATCGGCCACGTTGTTGAAGAAGGTCAGCATGGAAGTCCTGATGAACTCGGGGCAGTTCTTCACGAGCGACTTGGCGTCGATGCCCTTCACCAGCACCTGGAGGCAGCGGACGGTGATCCTCACGTCTGGACCGAACGCTGCCAGTCTGGAAATATAGTTCTAGTTATCTGTGGCCCACAACTTCACTTGCGGTGGTGTAAGTGGGATAAAAAGTATCCTTTGTGTTAACAAAGGTCGTAATCTACCTGTAAACTAAATGTCATGGAAATTGGCCAGGTAGTTTTTGCATAATACGCGAACGGCTAAAACCTAAGTCTGACTGCCTATAGCTTGGCAACTTCTTGGGGACACTCACCTGTGTGCTTTTTGTTATGTGCAGCCGTAACTACTTACACAAGTTACCGCCAACACGAACGGCGACCGACGGAGACAGCCTCCGCAGGTAGCCGTTCGTGTTGGCGGTAACTTGTGTAAGTAGTTACGGCTGCACATAACAAAACGCACACAGGTGAGTGTCACCAACAAAGTTGCCAAGCTATAGTGATTGTCTTTTTTTGGCCATCACGCGGCTTGTATGTATGCTCACAGTGAACGATCGCTCTTCAAGCAGTTTTAAGAATGCGTCAGAATGCAGGACGGATCGCACCGTATGCGCTTCGACCTTGAATAGGAATCGCGCGCTCCTTAACGGCCGAAAAAAAACTACTTGCAAAGTTGCAACGCACACAGATTACAATTTATCATGTGATTTGTTTTTTTTTCTGTGTTTATTATTATTTTTTATACTCTTTTTATGTTTTACCCCTCCGTTTTCTTTGTTTTTTTTTTGTGATAATTGTATTTGTGTGTGTTATAGTTGAACAAATAAATGTATTATCTATCTATCTACCTGTCTGTCTTTATATTTGGTAGATATCTGTCTCACCTGGACCGCAGCAAGCTCGCCAGCTTGCAGAACAACGCCGCAACCATCTCTTTCTCCTTCAGACTGGCCGCGCCCACGTTGTTGGTCGCCGTTGCCACCGCTATAAAGTAGTTGCGATGCGTGGAGAAGTACTTCTCCATTAAAGGCAGGACCACCTGGACGGAATTGAGGTTGAGATAGTACACACGATTTGGGAGATGTGGTCGTTACAGCTGTGTGAAACTTGTGTAAATAAACCTTCAAATTCCTAAAACATTACCGATTCGGACTTTGGTGAAAGAAGGAAACTTAACTACATATAATACATTAAAGTGGTTATATAATAAAATAAACGTCCGAGTGTTTGTCATTGCGCCAGTAGTTGGCATTTTGAATGTTAAGGCAGGAGCGGCTCGCTCCGCGATTTCGCCGCGCGGCTCCTAGTACCAAATTTTACCCATCCGGAGGGGCTCAGCTAGGGCCAGAAAGAGCACGCGTTATGTGATGAGAGAGACGGTCTGACCCGAACGTCAGTTCTGTTAAAAAGATAAACGTATGTACGCAGCGCTAGGTATTATTTATTCTGTGGTTCAGTGCGACTAGCTTCCATGAATAACTGGGCCAACATTCTTTTTGATGCCTAATAAAATGTCCCTCTTACATTTTAACGCATAGTTTCTTACCCGTTAGTATTATACCCAAAAACATATTATTTTGTAATTCAGAATAGCGCACGCTCACCCTGAATGTTTAGGTACTTTTGTCGAAATATGTGAGCTATGAATAAAAAAAACAGTGAACACTAAATTGGAGGCGATACGTGGACTGGTAACGCAGATGTGATTCGAGTAAGAAAAGAGACTTTTTTGCTATAAAAAGCCCAAAATATCGAAATAGTTCATCGTAAACATTGATGTCAGAGGTTGAGAAATAATGTAAAGCTGCACTAAACATATTACGAGACATCTGCAATTTTGAAGTGTCTATCAAATTCAAATTCAAATAATTTATTTCGGATTAGATATCCATAGTATGTGTTAGTAACAAAGGTCTTACTGGCTATATTAGTATTTAAGAATATAAATAAATAATCCAATAATAATAATCATAATCATCAGTATCATCATCAACAAAATTTATCTAAACAATAATCATACATACATTGGGAGGCATATTACTAGTACTAATTAGCATTCATTTTTCATAGGCCACACGCGTATCATGCGACCTCGTCCAGTGGCAGAATATGGGACTGTCATATACCTCCCCCACCGCAGCTAAGAGGGTCTATAAAGTTTCATCTTCATTTTAGGCACCAAAAATAATTTTGGCCCAATTATTCTCCGGTCGTTCGCAGGTGGTCAATCAGTGTTAAAATAGCTTCGCACTGAACCTGACCTACGTCATTAGCAATAAAGGTGACATCAACGCGGCAACTACTGGGCAGCGTGTCAAACACTAGGACGCTTACCTTACAGTTGAAAATGATGATATCAATGTCAAGTTTTCTTAAGTCAAGGACGATTGATGCTGACGATAATTTGTGTAATGTATAATGTTGTAAAGTAAATGGGTCGTTCTCATTTTTGTGCACATAGTTACTACCGCGGGCGTTATTAAATTACAATACAATACAACATTCTTTATTGTGCACCAAAACAAAAGATGACAAATTACTCTTTCTAATTCATAAAAAAATTAATAATATCATGAATTCACTTATCCATTATGATAAAAAGAATTCATGAGGGTTACGGTTATGACGGTTAGGTCAAACGTTAAGAAAGAGCAATTAAAGCCACGGCAATGACTGTATGCGCAAACATGAGAATGACCCATATTAATGAGTATGTACAGTCACCACACGGAAACGTTGAGCCACTTATCACTGTTCTTAATTTAGCACTTTATGCAAATTGGGGTCCGGACCCGTACGAGGAAGACATTGGGAAAACTCTGCGATCGCAACTTTTACCGAACTCTGTGGACCAATGATGCTGGCGTTGCAACGATTACATTATAACAAAAACTTGGTTATCCAATGACCGATCACAATTTCTTTGCAAGCTGACGTTACCTTATAACAGCCGCTATACATCCGTCAGATTATTTTTGAAAGCAGATTTGATAGAAATACCGAATAACAAAGAAATAAATACATCTTTCTTCTTTTATTATACGAATTTACACACATTACACGACTAAATTGAGAACAGTGACAAGTGGCTCAATATTCCCGTGTGGTGATTGTATGTGTATTAACACAATTTGATGAAATCTCAGTGCGTGGATCATGTTAAAACGATGGAAGGCACAACTGTACCTTCTTGAAATACTTTTGTTCCGTCTTGTTAGGCTTGTAAGGAATGGAAAACATAGGTAAACGTCACAATCTACTAAAGACATTGCATTTTGAAAATTGCTAGATTTTGTTTGGGCTCATAGTATAACCGTTATATAACTTGTAACAAAACCATAAAATTTAAAATAATTAACTTCAAATAAATAAATTTACTTTTTATATAGATTTACCTTTTCAGTTTTTATAGACCTTTATTTCGAATTTGACTTAAGTATTACTATTTATGGGAGTCGATAAAAAGGACCATATCTGAACCAGCCGCGTTTTCATTTCTAACAGTTACAGGTGTGTATATAAATTTGAAGAGTTCCCTCGATCTCTCTGAGATCCCATCATCAGATCCTGATTTACTGGTAATGGGACCACTTTGAGGGTACCCTTCAAAAAAAAAATTGAATTAAACATAGGCAAAATTTCTGCAAAAATCTAGCAATTTCCACCCCAAATCTCCACGCAACTCACCTTCGAGAAGAACTTAATATCCCTCGTACTAGTCTTAAAGCTGGTTCTCCTACTGAACGTCGTCGATGGCTTCAGCAGCTTCATATTAATAGTCGCCCTGTCAATATATTGAATGAGTTTCTCTAGCAAAGAGTACGCGAATCTGAGTTCTATTGCCACACCCGTAGCGGTCTGTTCCGTATCGCCCTGGGTGGCTTTGCTGGGCCGATGCAGTTTGTAGCCCTGGTATTGGAGGTATTTGAGGAACTCTTGGGAGCGTTCTCTGTCCTTCTTCTTTTCTTTGTCGGTGAGGAGGTCGTATGGGACCAGTTGGGGGTGGATGCCACCTGAAAAAGGAAGAATATATCATTGATTAGATTGCCGCTCTTAGAAAAGACGCGTCACCAAAAGTATGTATTCAATTGCTGAGAGCACCATAGAGAGTGCTCGTGAAAATAGCTACTTATATTGATTCTTTAACAAAAGTAAAAAAATATGTTTAATTTTGCACATGCAGTTGTTTAAGCAAAAAATAAAAAAAAACACTGAGCACTCTCTGCTCTGTGCTCGCTCTGAATGTTATAAAATGATTAAATAAATTTTATTTCGATTTTGGAATTTAAAAATTCCACATAACACATAAATGTCCTATCTAATTTGGTCGGGTTGTTTCTCTACGGGCGCATCTTTTTCATTTGAAAGAAAGAAATTTTATTTGGATCAATTAGTTTAAGTTGCACTTAGGTCTATGGAAGCCTGTAAAATATTAAGGTGTGTCCAAAAAGCAGGCCACTCAGCACGTGTCAGGGCGCAGCGTGCCGTAGACGCTGATTTTCAGTGGATCCATTGATAAGAAAATACAAAACATAACCTTAGGGTACCATATACTTCTTTAATTATTACTCGTATTCCAATCACAGGCTCCAGCATACCTCCGTTAGTAGTCAGTTCTTCCTTCTTCTTTTTAGCCCAGATGTCGTGCGCGTTGTCGGCAAGTCGCTCCGCCATGTTTTGCATCTCGCGCGACAGCGTCAGGTTGGTCATGTCCACAGGGTGCGGGTTGTAGTTGAACGGAGTTGCTGAATCCGCCTGAATAAGAGAGAGTGATTTTTGGTTCCCTGCTACCAATACTGGGTATATTCCTTATGAGGACCCTTTTTTATAAAACTAGGGTGGCAAACAAGCATACGGCCCGCCTGATGGTAATCAGTCACCACAGCCTATGGACGCTTGCAACACCAGGGGCATTACGTGCGTGTTGCCGACCCTTTAAAAACCTCAACTCATTTTAGTCTACTGACTTATAAGTTTCCAAATGCATTAACTAATCTAATTTTGATGCATTATTTGTCTTGTTTCGTAAGCAAATTTCTACCCTAAAGATTCACCTATACACTATTTTTAGAATTCAGTATATCTCAAAAGAAAAAATGAAATGGAAGTCTAATAGGATTACTTTTTGTCCGTTTGCCTCTTTGTATTTCTTATCTTTTTAGTTAAGTAAAGTAACCCTAGACAAATTGGACAGAATTGTATGGTTTTATTTATACTTATATATAAGGAAACAGTTATTTCTGGCAAAAAATACACTGGTTTAAGTAGGTACTGAATACGACAGGCAAGGCTGAATAGGTTAATATTTATTTCGGGATGATTATAAAAGATACAAATAGTGATTACTCAGCACTAAATAGATAACCTTTTGATATCCCACCTAGATAAGTTGCTGGGAAATTACAGATTTATTTACAAACTTAATTAGTAAATTACGTGATATCAAAGAAAGTAGTATGTAGAGTTGTGCCGTTCTCGATAATTCTCGGAAACGTTCTCAGTTTTGTATGGGAAATGTTCTCGAGAACGTTCTCTCTTCATACAAAACGGAGAACGTTTCCGAGAATGGCACATGTCTGGTAGTATGTAGCATGTCATGTAAATTTACATAATTAAAGCACACTAGGGCTTAATAGGGTACTCGCCTGTAGTCAATACAATTGTTTTATCTAAAATCAAAAAAAAGATCAAAAATTAAACATAAGGAGATTATTTGACCACCTAACATTACGTCATAATACTGATTTTCATAAACACTTTACACTAACTGAACGTTTTGATAGGATATACTTCGTAAAAAGATTTGATCTGTCAGGAGAGTACCCTGTTCAAACTCCGAGACCCAGTATAAAAAAAAACAGCTTTATCCGAGTTTCCGCTTGACATTACTAACTGTGACACCCTGTATAAACGGTTAGTAGGTCGACTTACCACGATGTCGGTGGGGCGCTGCACCGGGATATGAAAACAACATACAGGTTAACACAAGGCAGGGAGCAAGGTAAGGGTCCGTTTCACAATCAGAATAAAGCGCTGAGTTTGATGGTTGTCTCAATGTAATATAATGAATAAAAATAACAGACTTCAAACTAATCTATTCAAGAAGGAATGCATGAATTCTTAAAAATAACCTAAATCGCTGTAATATACACCTATAATATTTGAAGAGTTCCCTCGACTTCTCTAATTATCACATAGTTTTTGAAAACGCAATAAGTATGTAGGTGCAGTCACCTAACGGGTGTGTTGAGCCACTTGTCACTGTTTTTAATTTAGCCATACTCGTATGAGGAAGATATCGGGAAAACTCTGCAATCACTACTTTTACCGAATTCTGTTGACCAACGACACTGACGTTGCAACGGTTACGTTAACAAAAACGCGATTAACCAAGGACCAATCATGACTCCTTCGGAAGCTAACGTTTCTACGGTTACCTGATAACAGCCGCTATACATCCGTCAAAGAAATACAATATTTTTCTTTTATTATACGGATTTACACGAATTATAATTCGGTAACAGCCGTATGCTCGAAGTACGCCCGATAACAACAGTGGCAAGTGGCTCAACATTCTCGTGTGGTATATAAATATATGATTTTGTATTTAAGTTGCGAATATCAATAAAATTCAGCACTTTATTCGGATACTGTGAAACAGGCCCCAAGGATATTTATTCTTGTTTTCTTTGGCTTAGCCAAAATTATGTACATATTTTAATTTTGGTATCTGTTAACCACAGGGTAAAACAACGGCGTATAAAATAGACGGTTGGTGATATTAACGAACTGATAGATAGGTAACTGACATTATACAAAGGTTTATTTAAAATCGATACCCTAGAGCGCATTCGTACTAACTTTTTGGAGAAAATGGATATAATTAGTAAGTTAGTGTACATAAACTATAAAGTAGAAATTTCACTGGCAAAATAATTTGTAATTAGTACAAGTATGAACTAGGATATCGAAATGATGTGTACTCAGTTGCATAAATATCCTTTAAATTTATTGAAGCACTAAAAATAAAATCCTTCAAACTAACCAGTTTGACGCCATTTTTAAATTTCATTCATCAAGGTAACGACATGAGACCAGGAATTATTTTCTTAAAAGACGTTTCTGCAACCGGGTATTAAGTTTAACATTAATCATGCTTTAACATATACATACATAACAATGAACTGCTATTGTATCATACTCTTTGGGTAGTTTTCAAAGCATTTCAATGTCATTTCCTCTTTCCTTGTCATTTCCCTGGAGGTTCGGATTACCATTTTCAGTTATTTTGTAGCGGTCCAGGCATTCTATACTAGGCACCAGTTTTAATTGAAACCATAACTTTTCTATACATGTATATCGTTGCTGGCTCAAGCAATATACGTGTTTATATCAGTAAACTATGAGTTCCTATTAAAAACTAGAAAAGCCTAACTGACATATTACATACTAAACAACCGAAGGGTCATTCTATGGTAAGAGGTAACGCGAGTTACCTATTTTTATTGCGTGTTGAATCATCATAAAAGTCTTAATTTATCTCTAAAGAAGTGTTACTTATCATCTCTAGGTACATCGAGACTTAAATTTGTATCTTTAATAAAAAAAAACGCAATGAAATCGTAACTCGCGTTACTTATACGTAGAATGACTCCAAACATGCCGGGATATAGTTCACAATTTGTCCAGGAAAGTGGGACGGTTGAAACGTTGTAAGCAACACCCAAATACACTCACAGACAATGAATTCAGGTTATTTTCTAGGTTTACTATTGAATCGCATAAATTTAAAAGGCATAATGCATCATTTCGCATAATTCATCATTTGGCATAATGCTTTTTTTTCTGATCCCGTAAACTTTTCAGGATTATTATAACGCAAACCTAATCTATTTAACAGGATGAGGCCTTAAAGAGTCCAGAAAATTCTACAACTTAAGAAAAAAATGCATTATGCTGAATGGCGAATTATGCCAAATGATGCATTATGCCTTTTAAATTTATGCGATCCAATAGGTTCCCTATTTTCTATGAACAAAAAAATGACCCGAATTCATTGTCCGTGAGTGTATTAATACGCCATTAAAATATAATTATGAGATAAAGGTGATTATTCACAAAGGAGTACATTAAATTTTTTTTTCTAAAAAAGGAGAACAACCATGCAGACAATGCGTAAAAGTACTGTATATCTATATGGGCGAGAATACCGTTTCTTTCTCTTTTTCACTTCCCTCTTCCTGAGAGCGTGAATAAGTAAATAGATTTTTTTAATAGTGATTATGTATGTATTCGCTTGTGATGCTGAGTTTCTAAGAGGCTTTAGAGAGCATGGCCACAGTATAATAGCAGTAATTTTTTTTCCTACAAAAGGTACATCGCGCGCTTGAATGTGTGCGCGCCGTGTACGAACGCACTACAAGGAAAGAAATAAGAATGCTCCAGTATGGATGACACTCACACAGACGTGCTATCGCGCATCCAAGACCAGCGCTCTAAGGACGGCATTTTGCTGATGTGGGACCGTTTTTTGGCAGCTACCTTTATACTTTTTTATTGCAGTTTTTTCTTTTTTGTGCTGTCATGAATAAATGTATTTTCTCTCTTTCTTTCTTCTAAACTAAGTGACGGCACCAATCATGGACATGTTAAGCACGTAATGGACAGCAAACATTTAATGGCTTATATACGACCATTCACGGACTTTACCAGTTATGACCATCAGTTATCTAAACATAGTGTCGATAGTTTCCAAAATGTAGTGACCGTTGCTTAAAATGTGGGTGTTACGAAAAAAAATGTCCATAAGGGGTCATCCACAAAGTACGTCACACGATTTTTCAGACTTTTAGACCCCCCCCCCCCCCTATGTCACACTTTTTCCTAACATATTTCATCTTTTTAATATAGGCTGTCACATTTGGACCATTAAAACAAGAGGACTGTCATTCTCCATACTTTGGATCGTAACCCGACCGCTAGGGGATTTCCGGGCAAAAACTAGATGGCACTAAAAAACTAAACATTTAACGATGTTATAATTGAACAAAGAAACATAGTATAGCAACAATTAGTTCGTAAACAGCTAATCATAAATAAATTCTAACATTTAAATACTGTGTCACTTTTGCAAAGTTGAATAATTGTAAATAATATAATTCTTAAAACAAGCATATACATAGATGGCGTTGTAAATTCGGGGAACAGCTTTTTGTATGGAGAATGACAGTCCTCTTGTTTTAATGGTCTTTGGTACTGTGTAATTTCTGTAACGTTCTGTGTTCCGTGTGGCAATAAACGTTTCTTATTCTTATTCAGTATAAGCCGCTATACTCACGCCCCCCGACTTGGACTGGCGGCGCATGGAGCTGCGGTTGGTGCTGGGGATGTCCACCTCCGAGTGCTCCACCGACCAGCCGATGGCCAGGAGCGCCTTCAGGGACTCCCGGACCGGCTCCTTGTAACGCTCTTTCTCCTGTTCAAAACGACGTAAAATCAGTTATTTTGCTAAATAATTACTATGTGGAACAGTTAGATCCTACTAATATTATAAATGCGCAAGTTTGTGAAGATGTGTGGATGTTTGTTACTAATATATAACGGGGTAACTAGATGAATCTAGCTGAAATTTGGCATGCAAGTAGACCAAGTCCTGGATTTTAACATAGGATACTTTATATCCCGGTAAATAGTTCCCTTAAGACAATAACGGGAATAACGCGGGCGAAGCCCCGGGTAAATGCTAGTTATAAATATGTACTTTCATCTCTTAATTCCCTTTTTTGGCAATAAAATTTCGAGTTATTTCATAATTAAAAAAAAACAATAAAATCGCTTCACAATTGCGAAAATATTAAATAATCATAGTCAAATATATCGCGTAACAAACCGTTGGAACCGCGTTGGAAATCGCTAAAAGTATGCCTTAAAAGCCTCTTACAGAGTTACATCGATTTCTCCAAGATCCCATCATTAAATTCTGACCTGGTATGGGAATGGGATTCCTTCATATAAAAAAAAAATCCAAGTCGGTCCAGCCGTTTTCAAGTAATCGGAGAACATATGAGCCACTTGTCACTGTTCTGTCACTTGCCGTGACGTCGGCCTGTCCGGTTCCACCGGAAAACCAGCGCCAGCTCTGGAGTTGGCATTAGGCTGTGGGGCCTTTTTGTGGCAGCGAGAATTTTTTTTTGTGTCTTCTGGTTTTTTATTTTTTCTCTCATGTTTTGTAACTTTTTGCTGTCACAAATAAATGTATTTTCTTCTTTTCTTTCTTCTTAAGTTAGCCGTGTAATGCAAATCAGGTGTACTTCGGGCACACGATTGATAACGAATCATGTTCCGTGTAAATTCGTATAAAAAAATAAGAAAATTTTCCTTTTAAAAAAATCTGACGGATGTATAGCGGCTGTTATAAGGTAACCGTTCGACTTCCGAAGAAAACGTGATCGGTCATTGGCTAACCGAGTTTTTGTGATAACGTAACCGTAGCAACATCAGCGTCTTTGGTCACCAGAGTTCGGTAAAAGTTGTGATAGGAGAGTTACACGGCTAAATTAAGAACAGCGACAAGTGGCTCAACATTCCCATGTGGTGACTGTACATAAAAAAATCCGACAAACCGAGAACCTCCTTGTTTGAAGTCGGTTAAAATGCACTTACATAATCGTTAAGCATGTTGTATGGCTTCAGGCGCGGGTGGGCCTTCTGGCTGTCCGAATACGACTCGCCGTACACCCAGCCGTTTTCGATTTTCCTGTGAAAAGTGGCATTTTATTACAAATCACTTGGAGCAGTGACGTCACAAGTCAGTTTTTCTTGGAAATTGCGTAACAGAGCGTCTTGACACTTCATAAAAAGACCCTTTGTGGGCAAGTCGGACTCGCACTTGTCCGATGTTCAAGTTACCTGGAGGCCCACGCGTCGTGATAGTGCTCTGAGAACTTCTGCACGATGGTGTTGAGGTCGTTGTTGAGGGCGACGGACGACGTGTTGATCGGCTGCGGGTCGTACTGTGGGTTGTCCGGACCGCCTAAGAGTTACAATTTGTATAGGTTAGTATAGGTTTGTGTATTTGTACAGGCACGGGGACTTCTGTCGCCTACACGCAGGTCCCCGAGCGGCCGGCTGCCGACCATCGGCACGCCCGAGACAGGACGGGGGAGAGAGTCTCCCCAGAGATGAGTCCGGAGTTCGGACAGCCGCTGGCGAGGCTATGGTGGAGTGGTTAACACCGTTCCCATGGTCTCGCCCTATAGCACGAAGGCGGCATATAGAGGGTAAACCTGTGCCTCATCAGCCAACAAGGGAGTCCCACATAACCATCAGGGTCCGTCCCCGCACCCTGGTGGTATGCGTAACGCATTTTCCCCTCTTAAAAAAAAAAAAAAGGAATGGAACTCGCTCCCAGCGACCGTATTTCCTGATAAATACAATTTAGGACTCTTCAAGACACGAGTAAATAGGCATCCACTGAACCGGCGAGCTACATCTTCGGCCTCGTAGACGCTTACGATCAGGTCAATCGCAGGTCAGTTTTTTATAAAAAAAAGGTACAACATGTTTTACAGCATATACCACTACATATGATATAATTGTCCAGACAAGCGTTTAGAGACATAGTGTGCAGTAACAGCCCAAAAAGACCAAGGCCTGTGCTAGGGCTACTTCATCATCATCATCCAATCCTAGCCGATTTCGGCCACGGCGACTGGACATACTAGCTAGTCAGAAGCATAGAAGCGACCACTCTCTCTGAGCCGCCTGTGTGCAGACATCAGCCAAAGCTCAGTTGGCACTACAACTAAACCTCTCTGCCTCTGCCCATCGCCACAGGACTTGAAAACAACTCGGGGTCCATTTACTAGCACCAGTCATTTACGCAGGACATATTAAAGTGCTCAAGTGTGCGCGCAAACACAAGAGCACTCTCTCTTCCTCGCTCACCTTATCCCGGTGGAACGGAAAACCGTTACAACCAGAGATGAGTCCGGATGCAGCATCTGGCCGACGTTAACCTTGACCCCTAACGTCGCCCTGAGCCTTCAGCGAGGCTTTGCTGGTTTGCTGGGTCCACCGAAACCGTTTGCTTATCAGCGGTGGTTCGCCTTTCCCACCAAACCAGGCTTGCATACACTTTGCGGGAGGTAACCGCACATAGACCGTGTTAAGACACAGGTCCCCCTCAACCAGGTTTAGCCCACGAGCCGACGTGGTGTACCAGAGCGTGGCCACTGCGTGTACAACAGTTACTTGGAGCCACTGGTGAGAGATTTACGGGGATCGACGATTTTAATGGAGATTACCCACTATAACCGGCTGCTGGGAGTCCAACGTCAAGTCCCCGCTACTTACGTGTTACGTGACGCAATTTCTAGAGTGCGATCGGTTTCTTAATTTAGGTACTTCTATTATATGGCCAATTAATAAAGATATCACTTAAAAGAAAGTGCTATGCATGCAACTTACTCTAATTGCTACTCATAAATATATTTTTATTGTGTTAGTATCTACCTAGCCTAAATATACATAAATGGATAGAAGTACACAATCACAATTAAATTAGCGTAGGGACTACATCTGTGCTAGGAGAGAAAGCCTAAGAAATGTTAATTATGTTGCTAAAAACCGTGTACCGCGAAGTGTACCCCGAAAGAAATGGAGGAAAGCGCTAGAAGAGAAAGCCTAAGAAATATTAAAACAATACTCACCGGTGGACTGTTGTTCTTTACCATAGAACTCATCGTCGTAGTTCTTGACAAGAGAGTAGTCGGGCGGTAACGCACAACCTGAGAAAATGAAACCAATGAGAATTATACACAGTTACTAATCATCACACTAATATATAAATGTGAAACTTTTTGAAGAATTGGGAATGGATAAAAATATCCGATTTGCTTGATTTTTTTTCTGATGATAGGAATAACCCTCGTCAGTACCTGTTAAAAGTTTCAGATTTTTCAGTTGAGTCGTAAAATTTTAAAAAATAAGAACATCTTCCTGTCTCACATTCTGGGCCTATGACGGCTGATTGAGATTTTTCCTTAGTCAATTACCAATTAAAAACATTTGAGAATGGTCCGGTTAATGCACGGCCACGTATAGTACAGCCCGATAATCCGCGTCCATAAAATGGTCACGGATTACGAAGCCGAACTGACTACTTTGAAAATTGTCTCTGGTTTTTGGGTTCCAATAATGGGCTGAACATTAATGAGGGAGGTTTATACAGGATACTTTATATCCCGACCAGGGGTTCTCTTGGAATAATAACAGGGATAACGCAGGCGGAGCTGCGAGTAAACTCTAGTTATTAATATACCAAACCCAGTCAGGGAAATTACTAGGTATGAGTTGAGGGATATAAGGTGACCTTGACCTTGAAAATAATTTACAAAACGTGTTTCCTGGAAAAAGGCACTGATTTACCGCTAGTCAATAAGGACGACTTTTAATTGCATCTTCATATAAATAGCCTTATTGACAGCTTGATAAGAGATACATTATTACCTGAGAACGATATATGTGACGGAGAAATTGTCCTTCAAAGTACTGAAAAGTGACTAAGCCCTCCAACTTCTACAGGAAAAATAATATTTTCCTAAAAAAAAACACCCTCGAAGGGCTCAAACTTTGAAGGGTGTTTTTTTTAGGAAAATATGAGTTTCAGCCGATATAACGAAACACGTGTCTATTCTTTTTTCATGTTCTCCAACATATAATGAAACCAGTAATTAACTAGCAACTTGCTTGATTATTTTTCTGTAGAAGTTGGAGGGCTTAGTCACTTTTCATTACTTTGAAGGACAATTTCTCCTAACAGGTTGAATTTGGGCAGCTAAAAAAAATACGTGTCTGCTATTTTAGACTACTCTATAACATATATCAAAATGAATCAAATCGGAGTCGGACAGTTTTGGGTACCTTTCCTTGTAAGAGAACATTTGCTAATAGAGTAACCAAATTTGAAATGTCATATGTGACGTTCCGCGGCTAAAGGTACCTTATGGATATTGTCGCTTGCGTCCTTCTATCTTGATGGCCTATAGGAACGGAGTCGGATACGGCGCAAGCGACAATATCCATAAGGTACCTTTACCCGCGGAACGTCACAAATTGTAACTAGCAGCTTCGTGAAACCAGATACAGAAAAGAAATGCCGAACATAATCTTGAGTGACAATGCTAAAAACTTTATTGGCGCCAACCTAGATACTAGCAAGGACCATCAAAACAAGGGGACTGTCATTCTCCATACAAAAAGCTGTTCTCCGAATTTACAACGCCATCTATGTATAAGCTTGGTATAAGAATTATATTATTTACAATTATTCAACTTTGCAAACGTGACACAGTATTTAAATGTTAGAATTTGTTGATTATTAGCTTTTTACGAGTTCGTAAATTGTTACTATACTGTGTTTCTTTGTTCAATTATAACATCGTTAAATACTTTATATATGAAGAAAAAATTTTTGTCTCTTCATTGGTTTTTAATGTGGGCAATTTACACCACACTTTTTATGTTAGGTACATATATAGATACAGGAAATCAAAGTACACAGAAAAACTAAATGGCACTCGCCTGTGTACAGACCGAGAATAAAATAAAATAAAATAAAATAGTTTATTTTTGCAAGTAGGCCCTCAAGGGCTCTTTTACAAGTCTGAGTCTAAATATGTATGTATTATTTCATTTCTTTTCTTTTGGCGCTTCGGGTAGTGACCTTCTGGTGAGAAGAAGCGCCGGAAGAAACTCACCAGTTTCTCTTTTTTAAAAACAGGTATGACATTATTACATTCTATTTCATTAATACGTTATAATAAACTTATAACTACATTTTCAGAGATGTAAAAGGTCTCTAGGCGTCAAAACAAGACAATTAAAATAATAGAAATAAATTGATAATAAAAATTCATGGAGATGTAAAGAGTCTCCGTTGTCAAAATATTAAGTTTTGGAGGTGTAAAGGACCTCCAAACGTCAAAATATAAATAGGAATGTTTATACTAAATATATTACAGAAATGAAAATATTCTGCAACTCACACGATATAACTTAAAAACTAAATTAAAATAAAATGAATACAGTTTTTTCTTAGAGATGTATATGGTCTCTAAGTGTCAAAACAGTTGACAAGTTCAAAAACAGAAAAAAATCAACGAAAGAGACATTATATTAAAATGTAGTTATTTCCAGTTGCAGTTAATCCCAAGGTGCTTCATCATTCATGTAGTCTTGTGTGCTGTAATAAGCTTTGGACATGAGTTTACGCTTTACACAATTCTTGAATTTGCTAACAGATAATTCAGTTATGTTTCTTGGCAGTTTATTATAAAACCTTACACAATTACCCATCGAGCAATGAGAATCGCACCCGGTACCCCTGGATTTCCGGCCCAGTGACTCAACCACTCGTCAACCGTACACTCAGAAAGCGCCCTCAATTCTGCTATCTACCTTGACTTCCGTATCTTTTCTGTTTTAATAGGAATTAACCTAAACGCCATCTATGAGAAACCTATACAGTAGTTAGTTTTTCTGTGTACTTTGATTTCCTGTATCTATATATGTAGCATTGTTAAATGTTTAGTTTTTTAGCGCCATCTAGTTTTTGCCCGGAAATCCCCTAGCGGTCGGGTTACAATCCAAAGTATGGAGAATGACAGTCCTCTTGTTTTAATGGTCCTTGATACTAGGAAGCAATGACTTACCGATAGCAATGAGACAAGGGAGCGCCTTCCCGAACAACTCCGGATCGTAGTCCATCTGGCTGAGGGAGTCGAAGATGTTGCTGAACAGCATCATGGTGAGCCGCTTCTCCTCGTCCGAGGATCCTCCGGAGCCAGAGCTGCCGTAGTACTTGGCGCAGCGCTCGTAGTGCAATGTCAATAGCTGGAAACACGGATGTGCAAGTTTTTAATGTCGGATGTGTAATAGTAAATTACACAACTAGGGTGGTAATGCAAAGAAAGGCCGAGATCGCAGAAGTTTGCGGCCCGAGCTACAAGCGAGGGACGTAAATATGCGGTCGAGGGCTTTCTTCATTACCTCCTGTGTTGTGTACATCATTTTATGTCTACACTTAGCCAGAAAGCGGTTTTTTCCGTGCGGAAAAAGCCACTTTATGGCCAGGTGTGGCATAAAAACGATAAAGAGACTTCCACTGGATATGTTTCGGGGGCATGTGGCATTCCCTTAATCATGAGTACTCGCGAAGTGGGTTTGATAAAAGGCGGATCCCTGCATAGACTAAAGCTGAACATGACGGTCGGCAACGCACAAAACGGCCCAAGTAACACACAAAGTGTATGAGACTTTTAAAAACACAGAAACTATAAGGATAATGGCCCGGCCGTGAGCTTCTGAGGAACACCGGCTATATACGACATGCACCAACGGGCCACTGCTCACCGATAATTTAATAAAAAAAATAAAGAAAATGGCTGTATAAACTCTTATAGCAGTTAGTATAATCTCTTGTAGCAGTCAGTATAAACTCTTATAGCAGTCAGTATAAACTCTTATAGCAGTCAGTATAAACTCTTATAGCAGTCAGTATACACTCTTATGGCAGTCAGTATAAACTCTTATAGCAGTCAGTATCAACTCTTATATCAGTCAGTATAAGCTCTTATAACAGCTTGTGTGCTACTCGGTGTATTCTAGAATCTACTTACCCTAAGCGCGACAGTGGTGTACTCAGACAACCTTGACACATCCACAGTCAGTTTTCGGAGCAGCTTCAGCAACATGGACGGCTGCATGGCCGATGTTAGAGCCACGAGGAAGTCGGACACCGCCTCTCTCTGACCCTTGGTCAGCATGCGGTTCTTGGACAATCTGCAAATGGTATGTTAGTTTAATTTACTGACATAACACCCGCCTATGTGCAGGACGTCCGGAGCTTACAGATATACTCTGTACTTTTAGGTATGTAAATAACTGGCCAAGAGCATGTCGGACCATGCTCAGTGTAGGGTTCCATAGCCGTAACTATAAGGTAAAAAATACGATGTAAAAAAGTACAACAACAAAAGAGCGTATCTTCATAGCAATTACGTCCTTTTGTTGAGAAGCGCAGTTTATCGGCAATAACTCAAAAACGGTACATTCGATCTTGTTGAAAATAATTTTCGTTGAAAGTATTAATTAAGCGTTACCTTCGTGATTTTTTTCATATTTTTCGGACGCACGGTTTAGAAAATAGAGGGGGGGGGGGGACACAATTTACACAACTTTCGGAGCGATTATTTCCAAATACATTCACTTAATCAAAAACATTACTTAGGAACCTTATAGTGTTTTTTAAAGAGCTGTCGAACTATGTACCACACGTTGATATTTGCTGAAAAAAAAAATTTTTACTGTCTTTAACATGTATGGAGTGCCCCCCCTAAAAATATTTATTTTAATTATTTGTATACCAAACTAAGTAGCGGCTCATAAAACACACCTATATTCCAAATTTCATCAATATCCATCATGTAGTTTCTGAGTAAAATGCCTGTGACATACGGACAGACAGACAGACAGACCGACGGACATGACGAAACTATAAGGGTTCCGTTTTTGCCATTTTGGCTACGGAACCCTAAAAAGGTAAACAAGAAAACCGCGTGACTCGGGTCGTTTAGCCGATAAAAGTAATGTTTTGTATCTGTGGCACAATACCATTGGCTGAACGACCCGAGTCACGTGGTTTTTTTTGTTTACCTTTTTTAAGTACCTAAAAGTACAGAGTATAGATAAAACCCAGTGACCGTTTAGATGGAGTACACCGTGATGACATCCAGAATGTGATGCTGCTAATAAATAGTACCCAAATAGTACCACCGAAATACCTAGGTAAAAATAGTACCCTTGAACTTTTCGAAATATAAGACCTGTTCACGGTGTACGCTACTGGAAGTCAAGCTGGCGTATATCTCTGGAACGGCTTTGTTTTCGGAAACTCTGTATATCTCAAAAAATAGTACCCAGGGGCCCTAAAATTTCATTTATCTAACTATCGTAGGAGCCAGGATATTCCATGACTTAACGGTGTACAAAATTTCACACCGTCAAGCTGGCGTACCCAGCAATTTTACATAGAAATCGAATTCCGAAATCACGCTGTACACTTTTCTCGCACGACCCGACCGCCGACGGTCCGACTCGCACTTGGCCAATTTTTACCTGTCTTCTAGTCCAATTCTATCAAGGGTTAAAATCAGGACAGGAACGTGTCGACACTAGGAACTACTACTTAGAAAAAAACTTGTATCTAAAAACGTCGTAAAGAAAAACGTCAAAAGTTACAACCGAACTTCATAGGTATACTATACACTTAATGCGTTTTAACCTGGAGTCAGAATCAGATACGTATTTTATTTAAAGTACTGACGATATCTATGAAGATATCTAAAACAACATATAAGATAATACTATCTAACCGGTATACAGTGTGTAAGGTCGCGTCGAGCAAGCTGGCGTAGTTTTCAGCCTCATTGTAGAAGTTGGCGTGTTTGATGAGAAGGGGCAGGATCGAGTTGCCGATGTAGCGGTTCATGGATAGCGCCATGTCGGATTCGCAACCGTCGTTCTGTGGACAAAAGTGTTTGTTAAATATCAAGCAGAGAGGGAATACCACGAACCTCCACACGCACGACATGGTCGACCAAACTCAAGTATAAAAAAATCTCGGCCACTAGCATCTTGGGGGGGGGGGGGGATGGTTCCCCCGCTGACTCCCGCTTTCTTTCCGCGGCTCGAATAGGAACGGCTCCCAGGCCGGATTTGGCCCGCGGGCCGTACTTTCGAGACCCTTGAAGAATAAAGAACTGACTTACCCTATCCAGCATGGTGGCAGCTCGCAAATCAGGCAGAAAGGCCTCTTCTAGCAGTCGGTAGAACAGCTCCTGGGTCTCGATGCCGTATACCCGCTCCAGGAAGAGCACCACGCTCTGCTTGTGGCCAGGGATGAGGCCAGACGGCATGTCTGTCAACAGATATTGTGATTGTGTGTTTCTTCCAATGCTTCTCACCGGAAGGTCATTTTCCGAAGCGCCAAAAAATCAGACTCGTAAACGCACGCGGAGGCTCTAAGTTGTTATCAAATCAAATGATTTGATTTGATAACAACTTAGAGCCTCCGCATATTGGCCCATTGGTGGCTATACCCCGGCCACTGGTGGGCGTTTCTCCAGAAATATGTCTGTGGTCACCTCATTCATCTGGCCCTTTTTCATACTAAATGTATGGAGACAGACGAATGAGTCGCAGACATATTTCTGGAGAAATGCCCTGACCTGATACAAAAGAGGAATCAAATAAGGATACACCTAATTGCTTTCAAGAATATTTTCATTAAAACGCGTACAGTTAAGCCCAGCTTAAACTATCTTTAAATATCATCTAATCTGTCAAACTCTGACAAAACATATGCCGTTTGACATTAATTACCATTGACGGATGCTTTAACTTTACCGATTGACAAAGCCTAGCATCATAAGATTCATAAGCCTGCGGAAAAAAAGACTTATAATAAATGATTGAATTTGATTTTCTCTTACCAGATTTGGGCCTCTCCTCGCCGGCGGCAGGGTTGTGCAACGTAAAGCGCAGACTCAGCACGCCCTGCAAGTCTTCAAGCGGCACCAGCGACCGCAAGATGGCGCGCGCTCGGAGCGACTCGTTCTTGCCCTACACGAGATAAGGAATTATAAAAGATTCTGCCAAAAAAAAAGTTTTTGAGAAAAGCTTTCATTTCCGACTGTAGGAACTTTTTTGTCTATGGGTCTAGTGAAAAGGGCTACAAGTCACATATAACCTAGGAGCAAAATAGCTTAAGTCATCAATAGAGTTGTGACCTTTTGTTCCCAGTATAAATGTGACTTGTACCCCTTTTCATTAGACCCACACAGTTGTATAATCGCAAACTGCATATCAAGACTAATTAAATGTGCCCAAACACACTGAATAAAAAAAACTCAATCTCTACGTGTGTTTAAAGATATTTCTCGACGTGAAACATACGTTTCCCATTTTGTATTTCGACGTTTGGAGGTCCTTTACACCTCCAAAACATAATGTTTTGACAACGGAGACTCCTTACATCTCCATTAATTTTAGTCTATGTTTGCCTATTTTCTATATTTTTTATCGTGTTTTGACGCCTAGAGACCCTTTACATCTCTAAAAATGTAGTTTTAAGTTTTGTAATGTAATGGATCCGGAGATTATATACCTCTCTCGGTAAAAGGTAAAAAAAACTGTGCCCAGTTATTTGCTTGTTGCATTTTATAAATATTGCCATCTTATGTAATAATGTCACAATTGTTGTAATGTTGTTTTTAAAAGAGAAACTGGTGAGTTTCTTCAGGCGCTTCTTCTCACCAGAAGGTCATCTACCGAAGCGCCAAAAGAAAAGAATCAGACATGTAAAAGAGCCCTTGAGGCCTACTTACAGAAATAAATGAGTTTGAGTTTGAAACAAATAACTAAAACAGTTATTCAGAATCCTTCACGTGCTATGGAGAGAGTTATACTCGAAGTCTTTTTACTCGTAAGTGATCGATTCAGAAATGAGAAAATCCGCAGAATAACTAAGATGACCGATGTAGCTGTCAGAGTTAGCAAGTTGACGTAGTACTGAGCTGGCATAGCTCCGAGAACCGATGGGATGTAAAGGTTCTCGAATGGAGATCACGATCCGAAAGACTCAGCCTTGGTCGGCCCCCCACACGGTCTGAAGATTTGTTAAAGTCGCCGGTGATCGATGGCAAAAAGCGTCCAAGTTTGTCGTACAAGTTTGCCGTCCTCCGACTAAAACCCGGCTGTACAGAAATTAGGCGAGTTTCTTTTTTTAAGACCGAAATGGCGGCTGAAGCCGTAAATATGCGTGACTTTAATAAGATTTGATTTGTGGTAATGGGTGATTCTATGTATGAATGGAAGATTAATGCGAGATGAGAAGTGAAAAGCCGGTTGAATTATGTTCCGTTGAAATTTTTCAGTTTATTGACAAAAATAGTGGCCAGTTTGCAGAATGAGGTGGTTTTTCGTTTAGTGTGTTAGTAGGGGTGTAGTGGTAGAACAGCAGGGCCCCGTTTCACGAAGCTACAAGTTACAATTTTACAAGTGTAAACTAGCAACATTGGCCCAATCAACCATTGGCGTTGCCGTATTTGACCAATGTTGCAAGTGTAGATTTGTAAAATTGTAACTTGTAGGTACCTTTGTCAAACGAGGCCATGGTATTATAAATAAAATAAAATCCCTCAAGGGCTCTTTTATTTTATTTTGTGTCGTGGACGTCTCACGGTTGAAATGACGATGACAATGACAATGACAGCACATTACCAGGGCGATGACCCCAATGTCGGGCGCGCAGCGGCCCAGCAGGTCGACGAGCGTGCAGTAGAAGTTCAAGATGGCCGCGCCCGTGTCGATGTAGTCCTCGTCCTCGTCTGACTCCGGCAACGGGTGGCTGAACTGTAACAGTACATTATTTATAGCTCAAGTCACGTAAAAATAACTGGCCAAGAGCATGTCGGACCATGCTCAGTGTAGGGTTCCATAGCCATAACTATAAGGTAAAAAATACGATGTAAAAATAGTACAACAACAAAAGAGCGTATCTTCATAGCAATTACGTCCTTTTGTTGAGAAGCGCAGTTTATCGGCAATAACTCAAAAACGGTACATTCGAACTTGTTGAAATTAATTTTCGTTGAAAGTATTAATTAAGCGTTACTTTCGTGATGATTTTTTTCATATTTTTCGGACGCACGGTTTAGAAAATAGAGGGGGGGGGGGGGGACACAATTTACACAACTTTCGGAGCGATTATTACCAAATACATTCACTTAATCAAAAACATTACTTAGGAACCTTATAGTGTTTTTTAAAGAGCTGTCGAACTATGTACCACACGTTGATATTTGCCGAAAAAAAATATTTTTACTGTCTTTAACATGTATGGAGTGCCCCCCCTAAAAATATTTTTTAAATTATTTATATACCAAACTAAGTAGCGGCTCATAAAAGACACCTATATTCCAAATTTCATCAATATCCATCATGTAGTTTTTGAGTAAAATGCCTGTGACATACGGACAGACAGACGGACGGACATGACGAAACTATAAGGGTTCCGTTTTTGCCATTTTGGCTACGGAACCCTAAAAACGCTGGTGGTCAAGCTGCGCATTAGGCCATTAATCGATCTATTTGGTGGTATGAGGTGCGGCGCGGGGAAGGCGGGTTAATCGAACCGCGTCGCGAGCGAAAGGCTAGTTCAAAAATAAAACAATAAACATAGTACTTTCGTGCGTGAGTGTACCGATGCG
Source organism: Eudemis profundana (assembly GCA_947034925.1). Lineage (NCBI taxonomy): Eukaryota > Metazoa > Arthropoda > Insecta > Lepidoptera > Tortricidae > Eudemis > Eudemis profundana. Next base: position 15,114,950 of record OX344816.1, on the reverse strand, counting down.
CAAACACACCCTCTTCACTTTCTTCCAGCGTTCTTTTTACTTGACGCGACCTATACCTAGGGCGGTCTAACAAAATAATGTCTCAAATCGCAGGTATTTGACTTTGAATATCGATACCTTTAGACTCAAAGGACGTAAACGCCGTAGGTTCTAATGGAGCTTACGCCCTTTGAGTCTAAAGGTATCGATATGCGATCTGAGGCTTTCTTGATTACCGCCTATAGTGAGTACAAAATTTTACGTCTCCCCCAGGCTAGGAAGTGAAGTTTTCCGCATGTGTAGCGGGCGGTAATTGCCACTTTATGGCCAGGCGTGACGTAAACAAATAAACACGCAAGTTGGTGTCATTGAACGAGCGCGAAGCACAGGCGAAACGCGTCTCCTTTTCAGCATGGGCAAAAATGATTCTGTATGTCCCGCTTTACAAAAGGCATTCGTTGCTAAATCAATTGTTGTCAAACTTTGTGAGCAGGTAGAGAATAAGAATTAGTACTATACGTATAGGTAAAAGGTTTCACCCTTCCGGCCCACAATGTTGAATTCGTAAAATGTTGAATTCTTATAATGTTGAATTTGCAAAATGTTGAATCCTAGAATGTTGAATTTGCAAAATGTTGAACTAAAAATCTCAAAATGTTGAATTTGCAAAATGTTGAATTAAATATCCCAAAATGTTGGATTTGCAAAATGTTGAGTCCCAAAATGTTGAATTTGCAAAATGTTGAGTCCCAAAATGTTGAGTCCCAAAATGTTGAATTTACAAAATGTTAAACTGAAAATCCCAAAATGTTGAATCTAACCTCACCTACCCTCCGCCCCGCCGTCCCCCCATGTTAGGTCAGGTTCTAGGACAGAATAGATTTATACTAGAGAGATGGGCCGACTAGTCGGGAACGCCGACTATTCGGCATCATTTGTAGTCGGCCGATTAGTCGGCGACTAGTCGGCAAAAAATGCCGAATATTCGGCACTAGTGCCTAGCGGAGAATAGGACACAGAAGAAATTAAACCAATTAATTAAGTAACATATAATATTTTAAATTTAATAATTAAACTTTTGTGGCACATCACTGACATCACACTTGGTAAATAGAATTACAGTTATGTACTCTTGTTAGTATTTTTACTTAATTTACATTTATTATACTTGGATTATAGCTTATAGCAATATGATATTGAACTCTAATCATACCAAGAAATATTATTTATTAACAATACAATCTTTGGAAAAGCTTTATTAGGTAGTAACAATTATTTAGAAGTTAAATTGTTAATTAATATCACTAACTAAACAATGCAAACAGTCTCAATACCTCACTGGGTGGGTAAGTGTAGTTAAAGTTAAATTAAAACAAAAACTTATTTGCTACCAATGGTAGACAGTAGACTATAATTAAAAAAAAAAATCGGTTGTCTGTAAAGTCGGTTTACTGACGGTAGTCGAACGTGATAACGTTGACTTCTTGTCATACAAATGAGATTTTGACAGCCGTATCTTAGGGAATAAGGTCTAATTTATTAACAATTTGTAAGAAACTATCGCCTTAACGACATTAGTGCTGGAATAATATAAAGTACCTATTTTGCGCAAAAACGCGTAAGATGTATGAAATCCTGCGGCGCTTACTGTTTTTTCGAGTTGATAAAGTTAGTTTGCGCAAAAACGCGTAAGATGTATGAAATCCTGCGGCGCTTACTGTTTTTTCGAGTTGATAAAGTTAGTTTGCGCAAAAACGCGTAAGATGTATGAAATCCTGCGGCGCTTACTGTTTTTTCGAGTTGATAAGGTAACGGCCCCGCAAGGTAACGGCAAATGACGTCACACTTTTTCGTGCGTGCAGCCGGCTCCATCGAATTATAAGACGTTATCACGTCAATATAAAAGGCCATTTGCTGTAATCAACATTTAATCATTAAAAGAAACAAAAATTTTACATTTAGGAACTTTTTATCACTCACATTACTGCAGTGGTTAGTCAAATATAATTAGAAAATTGGTTAATTAATTAATACTTTTTGACGTGATAACTACACATCATTAAGGGAATCATGAAGAGGGGTCTGCAGCAGGTGCTAGAGTGGTGTAGAGAGAGGGGACTGGACCTTAACCCTGATAAGACAAAGCTGGTACTATTCACGAACAGGAGGAAGATAGAGGAAGTACCAGCCATAACTATACGAGGTAAAGAACTCGAGGAGGTAAAAGAGATAAAGTATCTAGGGGTAACGCTGGACAGCAATCTCAGACAGATATAAATCTCATATAAAAGAGCAATCGGCGAAGGCCTTGAGAACGCTGTTCCAATGCAAGAGAGCGGTTGGAAGAAAGTGGGGACTGAAACCACACATGATACACTGGATATATAAGGCAATCATATTGCCAAGGTTACTGTATGGAGCCATAGTATGGTGGCACAGAACCAGCGTAAAAGAATATCAAAAAAGACCTGGACAAAGTGCAGAGAATAGCGTGTCTGATGGTGACGGGGGCAATGAGAACAACGCCCACTCAGGCAATGGAGGTAATGCTAGGCCTAAAACCATTACGGCTGGAAGTAGAAAAGAGAGCCATGGAACAATGGTACCGGATGAAAGCATGCAAAGAATGGAGAGGAAGTTGCGTGGACAAGAGACACGCCCTAATCCAGGAAGAGACAAGGTCAAAGCTGGGAATAACGATCCTTAACAACGACCTGATTAAGAAGCAGGAGATATTTGACAAGAAATATAGAATACATATAGGAGAAAGATGCAACTGGAAAGTGGAAATTAGGCACCCAGCTGTTGTCTGCTTCACAGACGGTTCAAGAAGGGAATCGACGAAACTAGCGGGAGCGGGCATCGTGATACCCAAACTTGAAGAGAAAGTACACATACCACTTGGGAAATATGCCACGGTTTTCCAAGCCGAGGTATGTGGAATCATGAGATGTGCACAAATAATAGAAGAGAAAGCGGTCGGTGGTGATATACACGGACAGCCAAGCGGCACTGAAAGCGCTTGACAGGAAGGCCACGAACTCCGCCCTAGTCAAGGAATGCAAAGAAGCACTGAACAAGCTTGGAGAACATATGGGGGTCACGGTGGCATGGGTCCCAGGACACCAAGGTATAACAGGTAACGAAAGAGCTGACGAGCTGGCTAGGCAAGGATCGGAAAGGGAATTCATTGGCCCAGAACCGGCACTGCCCATCTCGGCGGATGTCACAAAAGGTGTCATATCAAGAATAAAAGAACAAGAGGCAGACATGAAGTGGAAAGAATCGGTAGGATGCCGACAGTCCAAGATGATACTAGGTGGTATACACCTAAATAGAACTAGGTATCTCCTGAAACTAGGTAAGATTAATCTTAGAGTGTTGACCGGCATCATTACCGGCCACAACACACTTAACAGACACCTACACATTTTAGGTTTTAGCGACACCTCCCTCTGCCCGAACTGCGGGATGGAGGAGACGAGCAAACACGTGTTAGCCGAATGCGTCATGTACGCGGCAATGAGATTCGATTTATTCGGGAGAGATGAGTTGGAAGAGGAAGAGCTAAAGGGCATTAACCTTAAGGATGTCCTTCTGTTCTGCAGGAGAACCGGGAGATTCGAAGTGAAGCGTTGTGTGGGAGCACCGCCGGGACAGTAACCGCTGGCTCCAACAACGGGGAACTGGGCTGAATGAAAACACCAAGTGATCGACAGCCCGCCTGACACCGGCTGGGCGTCCCCACACAACATCAACATCAACATCGATAACGTCTTATAATTCGATGGAGCCGGCTGCACGCACGAAAAAGTGTGACGTCATTTGCCGTGACCTTGCGGGGCCGTTACCTTGCAGGGCCGTTACCTGTCAAATAGGTACTTTATATTATTCCAGCACTTAAGTCGTTAAGACGATAGTTTCTTACAAATTGTTAATAAATTAGCCCTTATTCCCTAAGATACGGCTGTCAAAATCTCTATTGAATGACAAGAGACACTGCTGAGTTTGGCAAAAATCTTTAAATTTAAATAGTGGATGCTGCTCGCTGCTTTGGCAGTTCCGTTTTACGCCTGCTTTAATCGTAGTTTAAAAATTATTAAAACAAATCTTTGACATTATATTCGTGGAACGGCAGATATTTACACTGGCTACGAGAGAGAGATTCACGTATTATTTTAGTTGAATCCTTGCTCAAAGTCACCGTTGCGGTACATGTGTCCCGATTTGTGCATTTCCATCGAGTGGAGCCATCAAAATTTGTTTTTCCGTCTTTACTCATGGTGTACTTACCTCTTATTATTAATAATTGCTTTTTCTTCTGGTTTTTTGTAAATTTTATAGCTTTAAACGGATTCATGTTGAATTGTTCGCACAAATATTCAATGTTTAATTTATTTTCTGCGTAGCGTAATTGTTCAGAATAATGTGACAACTTGACAATACAATTAAACAATATTTCATCGGGATCCGTCACAGTTATCAAGTAGCCAGTATCAGCTAGATAGAAAGGTAAGTCTGTAAGAGGTTTTAGTAGATATTCAGGTTAACAAGTATTGGGGCCTAAAAAAAGTTATTTACTTAATAGAAAGTGAGTGCAAAGATCGTCATTTTTGTCATGACTCAATATTTTGCCAATTCAACATTACGCTAATTCAATACCTACTTTAGGATTAGGCTGCCGCTCCACTGAGGCGGAGGCGAGCGGAGCGGAGAGGAGACGTGTAGGGATCGACCAATCATATTTAGTGTTCGCTGTTTCCATTGAAGCGGAGTGGAGACGAGATGTGGATTTCAACTAATGTTGGTTGGTGGCCTCAGTGGAGCGGCAGCCTTAGTATAAATTCAACATTTTTGGACTCAACATTTTAGGACTCAACATTTTGGGACTCAACATTTTGGGGTTCAACATTTTGGGACTCAACATTTTGGGATTCAACATTTTGCAAATTCAACATTATGCGAATTCAACATTATGCGAATTCAACATTTTACTATTAGTATGAATTCAACATTTTGCAAATTCAACATTCTAGGATTCAACATTTTGCAAATTCAACATTATAAGAATTCAACATTTTACGAATTCAACATTGTGGGCCGGAAGGAATTTCACAAGAGTTGAGGCCACGCACACGACAACACTGTCATATAATGACAGTGAGGTTTTGAAATTACTGTTCTTTTTTCGTACCGATAGCAAGTTCAACAGTGAATTGCAAGATAGACCAAAAAGTTTCGTTATACTATAGCCTTGTGTTTATTTACTCACTCATTCATTTCATTCATTCACTTTTTTGCAATGAGTACTTCATGTAGCTGTGTGTATAATCATTCACCTCAACTCTCGCGAAACTACCTATACGTACAGAAGCCTCTCTCCCTAACAAAACTGTCGTTCGCGTCGATTGACCGGCCGGAGCTGACCCACATCTGACCGTCTCTTTCTGTCGCATAACGCGCACCCTTTTTTCCACTCTACAGTGGCGAGATATAATAATGATTATCGCGAAACGGAATTGCAGCATGAGTTAGTCCTAGAGCAGATTCGATAATTCTATATTTTTCTCGATTTAGTTTTTGGAAGTCTTTGGATCGCGGAGTCATTGAGGTTGACATACTCGCGAGGTCTACAGCTCACGCAAAATCAAACTTGGTTGAAATGTGTTTTACATGCCGAAACTGCGCAAAATAACACGAGTCTGGAAAAGCCAAAAGGCAAAAACAGTCCTGGATAAGACAGAACTATATCGAGTTAGAAGGAAATTGTTCGTCGATTTGTATGAGAATCAAGCGTGTAACGTTTTTCGGTTGGCGTTTAACGCCAAAAGTGTAATTTAGTGATGGAAAACATACATTTTTCATTTCATTTGGTGGTATTTGAATAATTCATTATACCATTATTATCAGATTTCCCAATCTGATAATAATATTGAGGGCAACTTAAGTTGACGGTGTGCAAAGTAGGTCGTTTCCACTTCTTTTTAGCACGCGAGGTACATACACAGGACCGTCACAGGACGTCTGTACAGGACCGCACTCTGTGGCGAGCTAAGAGGGACCGCCTTTTTAGGGTTCCGTAGCCAAAATGGCAAAAACGGAACCCTTATAGTTTCGTCATGTCCGTCCGTCCGTCCGTCCGTCCGTCCGTCCGTATGTCACAGGCATTTTACTCAAAAACTACACGATGGATATTGATGAAATTTGGAATATAGGTGTCTTGTATGAGCCGCTACTTAGTTTGGTAGTTAAATAACTAAAATAATTATTTTTAGGGGGGGCACTCCATACATGTTACAGAACCTAAAAAAATTTTTTTTCAGAAAATATCAACGTGTGCTACATAGTTCGACAGCTCTTTCAAAAACATTTTAAGGTTCTTAAGTAATGTTTTTGATTAAGTGAATACCTTTGGAAATAATCGCTCCGAAAGTTGTGAAAATTGTGTCCCCCCCCTCTATCTTCTAAACCGTGTGTCCGAAAAATACAAAAAAAATAGCCAAGATAACGCTTAATTAATACTTTCAACGAAAATTATTTTCAACAAGATCGGATTAACCGTTTTTGAGTTATTGCCGATAAACTGCGCTTCCCAACAAAAGGACGTAATTGCTATGAAGATACGCTCTTTTGTTGTTGTAAGTTTTTACATCGTATTCTTTACCTTATAGTTATTTCCCTTATAGTTACGGCTATGGAACCCTACACTGAGCATGGTCCGACATGCTCTTGGCCAGTTATTTTTTTTTCTTTTTTTTTCACGCTTGTCTAACTCGCAAGCCTATTATAGCGGGCATAGCGATTATCTGACCGGGTGGTCGGCCGTGGTGTTCCCTGGGGTCGAACCAGGTCGCTAGCCGGACCACCCCGAGTGAATCGGACTGGGTGGGGCCGGGGGCGCCTGGGGTCGAACCAGGTCGCTTGTCACGGTCCACCTCGAAGTGGTCGGACTAGGTGGGGGCCTGAACGCCTGGGGTCGAACCAGGACGATTGGCCAGGGCCACCTTGACTTTTCGCTGATTGCTCAGAGTCAGCAGCGGACCAGCGGGGGAGGGACCGGAAGAGAAACTCACCGTAGTGTCTCCACCCTCCTCCATCTCCCTCAGCTTCCTGCGGTCGGCGATCCTCTCGCTCATCTTATTCGCGTCAACTATGGCCTTCAGTAGACCCTCGCCTTCGCCCCTGAGGGCTGGCCCGAGGCACTCCGGACGACGGATCAACAGTCGGATTACTAGATTAGCGTTCTCTTCTACGCTTTCGCCGTTCACCTGAAAAGAAAGTATAATAATCATTAACAATTATCAATCATTATAATAAAACAACTTTAAAGGATTAAATCAAAACTGGTCGCCGCCCGGTTGGGCGACCCAGGTACCGCTGGGAGGACAGTGTGCAGGCGGATCTGCGACGTCTTCAAGTCGTTAACTGGCAAGAAGTTGCGCACGATCGGGACAGATGGCGTGCTCTCGTTTCGGAGGCCAAGACCCTCTTTGGGTCCCTGAGCCAAGTTAGTTAGTTAAAGGATTAAATCGGGATTTGATCCGTTGAAGTTGTTTTACTACAATGAGTGATAATTGCGGAAACCGAAGCCAACACGATAATTAATCAATTATGTCCCATGCTCTTCCGTAGCTCCTAAGGGTTCATCCAGAAAATACGTCACACGATTTTCCAGACTTTCAGAACCCTGGTTAAAAAAAACCCTAGTAATTAATAAAAAAATATATATATTTTAAAGATAATAAATAAAATCTAACGTGGCCGACGTTAGCCTTGAAGCAAACGCAAAAAAACAGCACATGCTTGCTTATCTTACTTGACACGACCGGTAATGCCGGCAAGTTCATTGTAGGATTTGTAGGTAATGTAAGCCGGGTACCCGAAAACCCGGGTAACTGACTTTATTTAGAGTCGCGTAATACCCGGGTTTCATATTTGACCGGGCATTTCGTTCCCTACTCGCAATGTCGCATTTGGAAAGAAATGGGCTCGGATGGGATTATAATTGTGGAAGAGGGGACAATAGAGAGATCTCTCTCCAAGCGGGTGTTGAGCCTGGGGACCGAAGACCGAGGGAAGTTGGTTGGAAGTGTATATGTTAGCGTTATAAGCACTTCTATAGTGCGATGCAGAACAGTGTGGCAATTGTGCCGTTTGTATGGGCGTTGATGTAAGCGCCATCTGTCGTGGAATTGCTGTAACTGTCCTCTTCTTCTAACGAGTGTCGCTAGGTGGCAGTGTCGTATCGTATTTGCTCATAAGACCTTTTTACTCAATAAGCGAATTTTTCCAAAGATTATATGGTTAATATTTAAACAATTGACTGACATTACAAATGAATCTCTGATTGTTATTCTTATTAATGATAATAAATAAATAATGTATTGTTTAAATGGGTATCTGTAAGATTTGCATGCCTTACTGTGGCGGAACATGCATACATGTAATTATATTTAATGACTGACATGTAAAAAAAACTAATTGTGTATGTTCTTGCAAAATAAATGATTTGATTTGTCGCCACATACTCACCCAGACGCAAAACCGTAAGAAGTCCAAATAACGCTCGCCTTCCACCGGGTCCCAGCCCAAATCAGGGTATCCTTTCTCTACCAATTCGGAGTTACTCTGCAGTCCACAGCGGGAGAGATAGATGGCGATCTTCTCCAGGTAGTGCTCTCTGTAAGTCATATGGATTAAGGATTAATCAAAGACTGCGTCCTTGGATTCGCTCATGTCCAAAATACCGCATTCCTAAATCTGATTTATCAGATTCCTGTCTTACCACATTCCCGTTACACTAGATTATAAAATTGTAAGTTACTCAAGGATCAAAATTTTTTATTTTTATTTTGGGAATCTGATATACCGAGAATCTGATATTTTAGAAATGCAGTATTTTGGGAATGAGCGCTTGGATTAAACTAAAGGATCTGTCTATTTGACAAACTGTGATCTGCATACTTGAGAGGAGTGTGTGTACATTACACAACTAGGGTGATAAAACAAAGAAAGGCCGAGTGACGTAAATATGCGATCGAGGGCTGAAAGTTTGATAAACGTTGGGATTTTCCAATGAATCTCACCTCAACGCTAAAGCAAGCTCAGTGTTTTCCATAAGACTGGAGTACGCCACGTCCAAAGGCGTGGACCCTCGCAGCGAAGGCCTGGACAGCAGGATGTTGGAGTTCTCCAGAAGGAAGTCAAAGTGGTCGAACATAGCCTTCTGGTTCTGGCGGCCGGTGCGGCAGAAGTAGCAGAGGAATCGGCAGCAGGCCACTACCATCTCGTGAGATGTGTCCTGGGGAAAATGTGTGTGTTTATCTATCTATAGGGTAAAGTCGGAGACTAAATCAGAAATCACCTTTTCAGATTTAAAAGTAAAAAATGTTATATCAACATAGGTCGAACTATGTCATTTTACATTACCAGTTTTTTGGAACAAAATAAATTAGTAAATTCAGCCCTTCATTGTAAACCTGTCCTTACCGGAGGAAAATATATCAAAATGGAAAAAAAGTTAAAATGGAAACAAAAGGTATTTTTTTGGCTTCATATTTCCGTAACAGCAAATGCCTACTTAAGGTGCTGTTTAGTTAGCAGAATAAAAAATGTAGTAAAATAGTACATTATTTACACAACTAGGGTGGTAATACAAAGAAAGGGTGGTAATACAAAGAAAGGCCGTGTAATGTACTATTATGTCACACCTGGCCATAAATGGTTTTCTGGCCTAGTCTAGACATAAAATGATGTACACAACACGGGAGGTACCTAATAAAGAAAGCCCTCGATCGCATATTTATGTCCCTCGCTTGCAGCTCGGGCCACAAACTTCTGCGATCTCGGCCTTTCTTTGTATTACCACCCTAGTCGTGTAATGTACTATAGTCACATTTATTAAGGCTTGTTACACACTTAGGAGTTTCCATTTTAAAAATGATGAATATTTTAGAACCACAGACCACCTCCACTAGACGGAGCATGCCATACGACACGAGTTCACCACGCATATGTGCGATTAAATATCGGTAGATATTACTAGTACAACGCGTGTTTCACATCTTTTTTATCATTTTATGTTTTGAGATTGTCGTCGGATTGAACAGAAATATTTATTTCACGTTTGGTGCACACACAAGTCAGAAACATGGTCGCAACTGAAAGAGCGGCTGGTCGCGTAATGTCGTAATGCTATACGATTGACCATATCTGATGTGAGCGCGCGCCGCCCAACATGCTCCGTCTAGTGGAGATAGTCTGTGTTTAGAACGCAAGCGTTTTTCGGCTATACATGATGTAACTTTTTTACTCCCAATAGTCGTTAGTGTATAGTTAAAGTTTGCCGGGTTACTCATCCCCGGCGTGTACGTGGTTGGTGCCGGGTTACCTTCTCCTTGTCGTCGGCGGTGGGCGGCGAGGCGGGCGCGGCGTCGCTCTGCGCCTGCGCGCGCCGCCCCAGCGTGTTCATCATCACCGCCATCACGTTCTCGTGGACGCGCAACACCCTGTATAGGTACATACATCATCATCACCGCCATCACGTTCTCGTGGACGCGCAACACCCTGTATAGGTACATACATCATCATCACCGCCATCACGTTCTCGTGGACGCGCAACACCCTGTATAGGTACATACATCATCATCACCGCCATCACGTTCTCGTGGACGCGCAACACCCTGTATAGGTACATACATCATCATCACCGCCATCACGTTCTCGTGGACGCGCAACACCCTGTATAGGTACATACATCATCATCACCGCCATCACGTTCTCGTGGACGCGCAACACCCTGTATAGGTACATACATCATCATCACCGCCATCACGTTCTCGTGGACGCGCAACACCCTGTATAGGTACATACATCATCATCACCGCCATCACGTTCTCGTGGACGCGCAACACCCTGTATAGGTACATACATCATCATCACCGCCATCACGTTCTCGTGGACGCGCAACACCCTGTATAGGTACATACATCATCATCACCGCCATCACGTTCTCGTGGACGCGCAACACCCTGTATAGGTACATACATCATCATCACCGCCATCACGTTCTCGTGGACGCGCAACACCCTGTATAGGTACATACATCATCATCACCGCCATCACGTTCTCGTGGACGCGCAACACCCTGTATAGGTACATACATCATCATCACCGCCATCACGTTCTCGTGGACGCGCAACACCCTGTATAGGTACATACATCATCATCACCGCCATCACGTTCTCGTGGACGCGCAACACCCTGTATAGGTACATACATCATCATCATCACCCTACTACTTCTTGCGGTTTCTTCGAGGGCACGTTTTGATCGTGACACCAGATTTGGCAGGTCAGAAATTAAATCGGAGCAGTGAGGGTCTTCAGAAACCGTAAATCGAAGCATAATCATTTTAATTAATTCTGACATCACGGCACTCGGCGTGGATTGGGGTTCCACCCTTATGTCGTCGATATTCCACTAGTTTTTTCAATTTTTTTTGCGTCTGCCTTCTTTATAAGGACCGCAAAAGAGTGGAACTCTCTTTCCGCCCATCTTTTCCCAGAAAAATATGACTTAAGTAGATCTTTTCTACATGAGAGTGAAAAGGCATCTTCTAGACAAACATGCTACATTTTAGGCCTCATCGTCACTTAACATCAGGTGCGATCGAGGTCAAATGCTTGTCTATCACACATAAAAAAATCCACAATAAATAAAGAATCACTATCGATCTACCCCATTTGGGGGGTGTATGAGAGTCACAAGTTAGTTAGGTCAAATGTTTCATTAAATTCACAATCAGCTCAAGAGATTACAATGATTTTGATGATTAGGCGAGCCGTTTTAGTTGAATAAAACTTACCGAATCAAATCTGGATGCTGGAAGAACGTGTGGTTGTTCACCAGCTTCCTATAACCAACAACAAAAGGCCGTAGCAGGATAAGGGAAGAAAAAATGCCCTTGAATGATTAAGAGCTGTTTATTTTTTCTATAGTTGCTTTCATTTAGTTGTATAATTGTGCAAAGTTTGGTTGAAAAATTCCCAGTGGTTCAGCCGGGAAAAAATAAAAACAAAATTTATGAAATTTCACGTATCTCTAAAACTATAAATCTTTATCATAATATCTTTAATTCATTTTGGTAAATTGATAGGTATGTATGCCTTAAAAGAAAATTGAGTCTCTATCTTTGCAATTTCTGTAAAAAACACGTAAGTCAAAATTTAAAAAAAAAGTTTTTTTGATACCTGAAGGAGTGACCACTCTAAGTGACATTTCTAAAAAAGTCTTATTTAACGATCTGTCAGTCATATAAGTTTGACGGTTAAAATCGAAAAGCTACAGTGTCAAAATTAAAAAACTATGTTGGTCGGATTCTGTTACATTTTATTCTTATACTATTCTAATCTAATACAGCCAAAGAACTTAAAAATAAATCAATTATTGACATTCCCATTATATTGGCTTGAAAATATACAGGGTGGTTTTCGATAATCTGTACATATGAAAAGGGGTGAAATTTCGGACAATTTTATCGGTAAAACTGATTTTAATTTTTGTTTGTGGTCATTCGTTTTTTTTTTACAGATTTTTAACCTTTCAGTGAAATTTTCGGCAGTACATCTGTTTGCCACGGTATAACTTTTGAACTAATTGCTTAAAATTGTAAGAAAAAATTGCAGGGTCATGGCAATAGACACGTTATTTAGTAGCAATAACAATAAACCACCGACTTGAAGAAAAACTCGTCAAAAAAAATTATAATTGTGAAAAACGGCTGCAAAACTTCAGTTTTTTTTACGGAAAACACCGTTTCTCTCGAAAGTTTGCGAATATTGTGACCATTTTTTCATGCTTATCTTCGTTTAGCACTTAATTGTGATCTTACAAACATTTTTTTCTTACAGCTTTGAACAATAAGATCAAAAGTTATACTGCGTCAAACAGATGTACTGCCCAAAATTTCATAGCAAACTGTAAAAATCTGTAAAAAATTTTTTTTGCCCAGAAACAAAAATTAGTCATTTTTACCGATAAAATTAAATGGAATTTCACCCCTTTTAATATGTACAGATTATCGAAAACCAGCCTGTATTTGTATTAATTGTCGCCTTTTAACTTATAAAACCTTTTTTTTTTCAAATAGGTAATCATCATTATTTCTAATTAAGCCTTACTTATCGTTTCACCAGATATATTCATTCGTAGGTAGGGAGGGTGTTGTTCACACATTGCCGCAATTGTGTACTACCTATCGCACGCAAGATATTTATCAAAAATTATTCAGCCTGCCGAAATTCTTAGTGGACCTTTTTTGAGAAACGGTATTAGTGTTACCGTTAATGAAGATAGCGATAGTGATTAAAATAAGAAGTAAAAGACATTTTTAAGTTGATACATATACGAGTAAATGCCATAAATTTATTTTATTTTTAGTTCTTAACAAAGAATATTTATGTTTAAGTTCTTTGGCTGTATTAGAATTGTATAAAAATAAAATGTAACAGAATCCGACCAACATAGTTTTTTAATTTTGACACTGTTGCTTTTCGATTTTAACCGTCAAACTTATATGACTGACAGATCGTTAAATAAGACTTTTTTAGAAATGTCACTTAGAGTGGTCACTCCTTCAGGTATCAAAAAAACTTTTTTTTGAAATTTTGACTTACGTGTTTTTTACAGAAATTGCAAAGATAGAGACTCAATTTTCTTTTAAGGCATACATACTATTTAATTAACCAAAATAAATTAAAGATATTATGATAAAGATTTATAGTTTTAGAGATACGTCAAATTTCATAAATTTTGTTTTTATTTTTTCCCGGCTGAACCACTGGGAATTTTTCAACCAAACTTTGCACAATTATACAACTAAATGAAAGCAACTATAGAAAAAATAAACAGCTCTTAATCATTAAAGGGCATTTTTTCCTCCCTTATCCTGCTACGGCCTTTATTATAATTATAGTGATGCAAAGAAAAAAATAATTATGGTGACTACTCATATTTTTATTATGAAAAGGTGAATCGAGTTGCTCAGTTCCATATAAACGAACTCTTTCGCCTCTTTAATCCTCCTCATATAATACTAACAAAAATATGGATCACGTCGTCCGAAATAAATGAATTTTATTTTAGTCTAGTTCCGGTCAATACTCATACAAAAAGTCCCACCCCTTTTATACAATCTACAAAGACATGTCGTTAGCGCGATTCAGTGGCCGTAATAACGCCATCTACCGGACAATTTACCAACAAAACTCACCACAAACGTTTCCTCATGAGCTCCTCTTCCTCCTGACTCATCTGCACGGGCAGCAGCGCTCGAATCTGGCTGAGTCCCACCCACATCTCGGCGACGTCTAGTTTGGTCTTCGCGTTAATGACATAGGTTTTCTCAAGGGCTCGAATCAGCTCGCCGACTGAGTCGTACTGGCGGACGAGGAGGCTGGAAGAAGTAAGGATGTTTAATAGGGTGGGTCATTTTTACTTTTGTTTAAATTTCTAATGGGCACTGTTGAAAAAAGGTGACATTTGTTGCCATTAGATACATATTTTTATTTCAGTTTTATTGCCTCCGGATTACTTCGGAATCCAATTCAAAAAGTTCCATGTATGGAGCACTAGAAAAAAAATGTTTTAGTATATGTAACAAAACAGTTTTTTATTTTTTCCCATACAAAAGTGACCCACCCTAATCAATGATATTTTATAAGAAGATACGTTATACGCATACTCGCCAGCTGAGAAATATGCTTCCAAGAAAGCAGCAGCACACATTGGTACCTCACTGTACGGTGCACATACTCACACATATTAACAGATTGCATAAAAGAGATGGCATAGTTACAATAATGCAAAAAAAAGAGACAGCTAGCTTTTTGTTACTTGCGCGATTAATTTTTAAACGTAACCGAGTGAACCCATCGGCTAGATTCGGATTGACTCGGAGCCTGCTCGGCGCTCGCAGATTAATCACGCAGAAGGTTGGTTATCCTTGTCACTCTCATTGTCAAAGACGTAAGTTTGTCTCTTTCATTCAAATGACCTCTATGGTAGTAAGATGGCGTCGTATTTGAAAAATAAAATAATAAAAATGATAAAATTAAATTATTTCAGCGTACTTACAGGTGATATGTGATCCCTTGCGCTTTGTTGCACTTTTTGCTATGATTGGTGCACTTTCTGATCACACACGACGGCATTTTTTTTGTGAATCTTGTAAATATTCACCCTTGACATCGTCGTGCGTTTCGTTGACCGACCCGCGAGTGACTACCCACTACAAAAAGGGCACCAATACATTTATCGTGGTTTCAGTGCTTCACTTTTGGAGTGCTTGTAACCTATCTACTTATAGAATATCATTGACCCTAATGTTTAGGTCTCAAAGTCGATAAAGATGGTTGCATGTTTGTTCGAATATGTACATTTATGTGATAGAAGATTACTTCTGCCGTCCTATGTCTAAAACTGGACTAACCTCTATGGAGTTGTATAGGGGTTAGTCCAGTTTTAGATATCGGACGGCAGACTTTAGATCAAGGACCTTAAAATAAATAGCCGGATCTAGCCTCGCTAACAGATAGCAGAAGCACCTCTAGTGAGCCGGTCGCTTGTGCCGGTCAGGTCAATTTGTGTCTGCTGCTCGTAATAGGCTACTACGCTGGTTGATGTGTGCGTGCGGCTCGTAGCTACAAAGCGATCGGCACACTAAAGGTGCTTCATTTATCTGCTTCAGTCACATCTCTGTCGTCCTCGGCTTCGCATCGACCGACAATTACATTTGAGCTGAGACATTTCTTACTTTATCTATTTACCTATATTTTCTATTGTTTTACTGTCTTGTTTCAACGCCTAGAGACCTTTTACATCTCTAAAAATGTAGTTTTAAGTTAGATGTGATGTATCAAAGAAATCTAATGTATTAATGTCATAGTGGTGAGTTACTTCTGGCGCTTCTTCTCACCAGAAGGTCATTACCCGAAGTGCCAAAAAAAAACAATGGAATCAGACATGTAAAAGCCCTTGAGCCTACATGCAGAAATAAATGATTTTTATTACATTTAATTTTTTTACTGTGTGTATTTTTTATGTAATGTACCATTGCTGCACCAGATACGATCTAGAGCATGGATTACCGCCCCTATCCTTTAGTCAGCTGCTGCGTTGGTTACCTGAACATCTCCCGGACGAGTTTGGGCGTCTCGATCTGCGACTCCTCGGCCCACGACACGATGGTCTGGATGAGGACCTTGCGGAACTTCTCTTCGGGAGATTTGCGGGGTGGTTCTTCTATAGGCTGCCGGGATACAAGTGAATATAACCATTAGGTATACAAGGTGTTACACGACCGACTGAAAACCTGAAAACTTTTTATTCTGAATCAAGAGTAGAATCGATTACATTAAATTTTAATACATGTTTTTTTTTATTTCCTCCTTTTATCTTGCCCATTCTAAAAGTTACGAGTGCAACATTTGCGACTGTGTTACTATTCACAGATGGAGTTGTCACGTGTTGTCAAAGTGTTTGTGTCCCGGTGGGATTACCTCCGTCAGTCACACATAATCAACAAATGTAGAGTTACTAATCGACTAGAATTAAAAAAAAAGAAACACACTAATACTGTAGACTAATTTAGACTAATATAAATCAGTTGGGGTGTCTGAGGTTTTCAATAGGTGGTGTAACACCTTGTATATAAGGTTATAGTATTTTTAGAGGAGGAGGAGGGCCGGGGCCGTTTGCGGGGTGAAATAAGTTAAGTCTCTTGTTTGCTTCGGTTTAGGAGAGTAAAAAGTACCCTATGTGTTAACCGGGGTCATAATCTATCCATATACAAAAGGGTATAACTGTGTTAGTATGGGGGCTGGCCGCAGACGCCAAATTGATGCTCGTTTAGCTGATTTATTTTCCCAAGCACAAGATGCTATTTCACCAAATATTGAGCCAAAAATGCGGTAACCACTAGGGTAAGCCTGTCGTCAAAAGAATGGACTAACCTTCGGTTCTTCTTCGAGCTCTTTAACGGTGTTGATGATGTTGTATATCTTGCCAATGGCGCCGGCCTTTGTCTCCGGCCCTGTCGTTTCCTAACCACAGAAAAAAAAATAACATTCAGAAATGTAAATGTCCGTTAGCTTTATGACTCCCGGTTAAAGTAAAAAAAAATATCAAATGCAGTTTTCCTTGTACCTAAAATCGATGACATGGTTCCTAAGAACAGATCTTCGTATGTTTTGACGTGACAACGTCTTATAAATTGGTTTGCCGGGTGACACTTCAAGAAACTGCGTTACGCTCCGCTCACGTTATGCGCTCACAATGAGAGCGAGTGAGAGGCACGCGTCCCTTCCACTCGGGCATGGTTAGTCGTTGTCACGTAAAACTTTCGCCCGTATACCGACTTTACAGGCAACCAATTTTTTATAGTTTCAGACTTTCCCATACGGCCGATCGAAATGGGGTACCCTGTATGTGTCTCACCTCCGCTTCAGGCTCCTGCAGCGCAGCGAGCGACAGGTGCGCCATTAACATCCTTGGTGCGGTTGCGAATGCAAAAAGAGACGTTGGTAGGCCATTGCTTCGCTTTAAAGACTGCGCCAAAAGGGACATGATCGCCTTTAAAATTGACCACCAGAACTGGGAGACACTTGCGGAGAAACGAACGAAGTGCTGAACGCGCGGTGAAGGGTTGCAAGTTAAGTGATGAGACCTGGTTCGCTGCACTCGCTTACAAGAGACAAAGACGACACCAAAGCGACTCAGCACCATCTGTTATGTAGCCTGCGGTAGGACACGTCATCGGTTAATTTAGCCACCAAAAGCGATTTCTCTCTAGCATCGCACCATGAATCGTCTGTAATAGACCCAAAAGCCTATGATGATGAGTGAGCATATGTATGTGCCTCACCTCGGCCTCAGGCTCCTGCAGCGCGGCGAGCGACACGTGCGCCATGAGTCCCCCGTGGAAGTCGTTCATGCGAGCGATGAGGTCCTCCCCGCACGGGCAGTTGTCCTTCTCTGCCTCCTCCTCCAGGTCCATATGCTTGAAACCTAAGTCAACATTTTACTAGATTATAGTTCATACCGGAACAACAGACTCTAGAGGGATACAGAAGCGGGGATTCCAAACATTTTCTGTAAAGTAAAATTAGACTGAACCCTAACTGGCTTAACAATTAAAGTCCGTGACCGTATGAAGTAAGCTACTTACCAAGAATGGCGTTCATCTGTTCGCGGGGTGGACAACGGAATTCCCTGGTCTTCTTGGCGGCTACTGCGCTCGGCAGGTCAGACTGTTTGATCTCCGTGTAGCGTCTGAAACAATTTAATTTTTTACCGACTTTACAAAAAGGAGAGGTTTCAAGTTCGGTGGAAGCCTTGTTTTTTATGTTTAATGAGAAGTATTTCAATGTCTTGCAAGGAACATGTAATTGTAGAACATATGGGAAGAAAAAATCGAAAACAAAAATATCGATATCCATAAATGTCGATAAAAAATAATCGTTTATCTCTAGTACCTGTCAGGCGTTTGCCCCCTGAATTCCGAGGTCTGCATATCAGCGAT
This sequence comes from Eudemis profundana, assembly GCA_947034925.1. Lineage (NCBI taxonomy): Eukaryota > Metazoa > Arthropoda > Insecta > Lepidoptera > Tortricidae > Eudemis > Eudemis profundana. The sequence continues at coordinate 15,096,391 of OX344816.1, read as the reverse complement.
GTCTCTTCTTTTTCAAGATGCATCGAATACTACCCGTACTTTGGTAATGAACTGTTGATGTTCTACCTGAGCTGATCGGTCTGCAAGTCGCCGACGAAGTCGAAAGCGAAGGCGATGATGGACTCGACGCGGTGCCGCAGCTGGATGTCGTTGAGATGTTGCAGCAGGTAGCACATCTGCAGCTTGGCGCCTTCTGCCATCTTCATGTGAAGGAGGCCCTTGCGGTGCTCGTCTTTGCCTTCTGCAATAACGGTCGATTATTGTTGGTTGTTTATACATAATAATAATAAAATCGTTTATTTTGTTTGTATATGAACAGGTACAATACGTAAGTAAATGCAGTCCTATAAGGGTCACCTTGTTTTGGCATAATTTTATTTGTCCGAATGTTCTATTTGCCCGAATACTATTTACGCATAATTGTTATTTTACAGATAATATTGACTTTTCAGAATAACTATAAAAGAAACCTAACCTAACCTAATATGTTCTAAGTGACTGATGGTAAAGATTTTGCAAAATATTTTCCGTTAAAGCAAGAGAAAAATTATGCGAAATAAAATTCGGGCTAACAATACATTCGGACAAATAAAACGTATGCCAAATAAAGGGAACCCGTCCTATAAATATTCTTACCTACTTGATTAGAATTGTGCGGTGGAGACTGGTGCCTGAACCAGGGGAAACCTGTATATCAGGTCACCAGGTCTCCAATCCGATGTTTGTTATGTAAATGGATATTTAAGATGATACTAGTCGCCTAAATATCATGATAGTTAAGAATTAGGTTAATAGGTGTAGCATTTGGTTGAAATGTGTTTCATTTTATCCGTTGTCATTTGGGTAGTTCCACTAGCGTTGCTACCCTGGTCGCATTTTTGAATATTTATTTGTAAATTCGGATTACCTTTTTCATTATTTTGTAGAATACCAGTACCTCTTGAAAATAAAGGAGAATGGCAATCCGATCCTACAGGGAAATAATCAAAAATGCGAACAGGAAAGTGAGAGCGGTTGAAACGCTAGTAGAACTACCCATATTTATGAAGAACTCAGTAACTCGATTCACCATAAAAGACAAATACGTTACTGAAAATAGAAATCCTTTTTTGAACCGGTTAAATTTCGTAGTAAAAAGGTATACCTTTGTCGAAGGTAGGATCCCAGGTCTCAGGGTTAGTCATGATGAGCAGTTTCTCCACGTCCTCATCGCGCATCATGCCCACTAGTAGCAGGCGGTCCACCAGCTTGATGAGGGGTCTGGAAGTAACAAAGCTTACAAAGGTTACTCATGGCCAAGAAAAAGAAATTAGGAACCAAAAACGTTATTTTTTTTTTAATAACAAACTGACCTGCGATTGACCTCAGTAGTGCCTGATCGTAAGCGACGAGGCCGAAGATGTAGCTCGTGCCTATTTACTCGTATCTTGAAGAGTCCTAAATTGTATTTATCAGGAAATACGGACACTGGGAGCGAGTTCCATTCTTTCGCGGTACACTTACAGGAATGAGTTGTCGTTCAAATTAAATCATTTATTTTTGCAAGTAGGCCTCAAGGGCTCTTTTACAGATCGGATTATTTTGGCACTTCGAAAATGACCTTCTGGTGAGAACAAGCGCCGGAAGAAACTCACCAGTTTTTTATTGTGTTTAAATTGTGTCATCGAGTTCTCGCTATTCTTACGGGGTAACTCTATGACCACTTTGGGAAATTGTGGGAGTAATAGGTTGCCGATATGTGACTTGTAACAGTGACTCATAAGAACCATTGCAGTTCTCGTTGCTTTGTCTACGGCGTAATTTCTCCTACTTTCTTACCATTACTAGGAACCAGTAGAGGGCAACCTATACAGGTTGTCAATATATGACACGTTACTTACAGGAACACGTTTTCGTTGCTGCCGACGAGGTTTCGTTTGCGTCTCTGAGGAGGTGTTGGAGGAGGGATGGTTGCCGAAATGTGACTTATTACAGTGACTTATAGGAACAAGTTTTCGTTGCCGCCGCCGACGAGATCTCGGTTGTCTCTGAGAGGGTGTTGGAGGAGGGATGGTTGCCAATACGTGACTTATTACAGTGACTCACAGGAACAAGTTCTCGTTGCTGCCACCGACGGGGTCGCGGTTGTTATGCGTCTGATCGATATCCTAAGTAATATCGGGGGAGGACTGGTTGCCGATATGTGTCATGTTACTCACAGGAACAAGTTCTCGTTGCTGCCGCCGACGGGGTCGCGGTTGTGGACCTGGTTGGTCTCGACGGCCTCGGCCAGCGCCTGCATCACGAACTCGCGGACAACCTCCAGCGGGAAGTTGGGGGAGTACAGGTTGCTGATGTCTGATATGTTCTCTCTGTGGGACAACAGATTTCAAATTTGTTTATAGTCATCACTAAAACAAATTAAAGAAAAATCCGATGCGTAAAAAAACTAGGTCGCTAACAAACGTTAAATTGTTATATTTCCTAAATGGTAATTGAAAATGATAAAAGAATACTAATGATGATTTTCAAATCACTATTCAATTACTTAATTTTTTTCATGTGGCATTTGGACAAATTAGTTGACGTAAGAGTCATAATGATTGGCCCAGTTTGGTCTCTAGAGTGCCACAAAGGAACAAACATACACACAGAGCTATAAAAGCCATTGAGCCGTTGACACACCGCGGAGCTACTGAACTAAATGAGTTACTGAGCTAAAAGAGTGATACATATCTTTGAGAGCTGAAGATTCATATCACTCTTTTCACTTTAGTGACACATTTTGCGCATGTCTAATACTAACGCGATATCCGTCATCTTCATATGCGGGCGAACACTCTCGCACTGCAGCGAGCGGAGGCTGTGCTTCATGTCTGGATCCTCGTACAGCGACTTCAGCTCCGGCCCCAGCGGGATCACGAACTCGTTTTTACACGTCTCCCTATAAAACAAAAACAGGTAAAAAAATCGTCATTGACTGGACTACTTTTCCAACTTTTAGGTGAAATTTTCCGCATTGACTGGACTACTGTACAGTTCACTACGTAAACCAACTTTTAGGTAAAAAAAAAAATTCATTGACTGGACTACGCCACTTTGATGCTATTTCTACATAGATTACGAGCCCTTTCCATCCCAATAGAAGAAAAAAAGTGTCCAAATATTCCATACGTTAATTAAACTTTCCTTTGTGTTAAAGTAGAAATTCTTTTTCTAGAGCGAATTCACTTAGCTGTGTACCTGACGAACAATACTCATTGTCTGCATTGTTAACTGTGGCCACCACTACCACTTCGAAATGTAAGGCACTATAAGTGCAAATAGCTTTTACACTAAATTAGTCTTTAAGTCAAACGAATTAAGGTTTACACTTAAACAAAGAGAATACATCGTTCGTCTTTCTAAGCATCGATACGTACTTCGCTGCTCTTTCACTTACGAAGTGACCAACATCTGTGTTCTCTTTGTTTAAGAGTAAACCTTATTTTGCTCGACTTAAAGACTAATTTAGTGTAAAAATTATGTGCACTATAATGCCTTGCATCTCGAAGTCGAAGTTGTGGCCACAGTTAACAATGCAGATAATGAGTATTGTTCGTCAGGTACAAAGCTAAGTGAATTCGCTCTAGAAAAAGAATTTCTACTGTACCATCATACAAAGTATATGGAAAAATAATAACACAATAGGAAAAAAAATGTTGAGAAGCTTGCAGAAAAACGGAAGGAGTGCCAAACACGTTATGGAGGGTCACAAGTATTGCGATAAGGCCTGGTTCGCAGCACACGCTGACTATAGACAAGTACGACGTCAAAGTGACTCAGTACAGGTCGATTCACAAGAGCTGGCACGAATGGATTGAACGAAAGTAATATCACTTGTCTCTGTTGAGTGACGTTCTTATACGGAAGGCTCCAAATATTTTGTAAACACGTACATAACACTTCTTCATTATTGAAGAAAAAATTAAAATACACATAATCTGCACATTTTTAAGACTAAGCAGGTAAAAGATATGGCAGAAAGGTAAATTTGACGGTTCGCTACAAATATTTTATTATTATTGAGGATTATTATATTATGGAGTTTTTATTAAATTTATAACAGGGTATCTGTTTTCACACTGACGCCGCATATTACGAAATCATTGCGAAAATATGCGAAGAACAAAAGAACTTAGATGTTTTGCTGCAATTTCCGCACTTCACGGCGCCAGTGTGCAAACAAGGTTGCGATTGTGTAGGTAGGGATTTTTTTGTTCATAAAATGCACTATGCAGACTGGGTTACGAAGTTATGAGACGAGATTGTCTAAAAACACGGTTATCGCTTATTGAATCAAGCTGTATTCAATCATTTTGTGATGCACACATAAACATTATCATTCACTCATTCAATCGATTCGTGCCAGCTCTAGTGAATCAGTAGCAGTAGAACATGCCGCTCCCGTCCGTATCCGTCTATTCAGCCACCAAAAACGTCTTCGAGACTTTACACCATAAATCGCCTGCAATAAACGCAAAGATCAATAGTGATGTCCCTACTCTGCTGTGACTTACATGGTGGTGGCGTGAGACTCCAAATGCAACGCTATGAGCAGATCGTAGAACCCTTGCCGCAGCGGCCCCGACATGTACTGGGACTGGATCGCGTATAGCAGTTGTTTCTGATCCACGTGTTGACATAACGCGTGGGCAGCCCTGACGACGTTACATAACACAATTAATATCTTATTCTAATAAATATTATCATTAAAAACAAAACTAACGACACTATAACAAAAGAAGATTAAAGTGAAAAACGTTATAGGTAGTTTCACGAGAGTTGAGGCCACGCATACAACAACACTGTCATGTAATGACAGCGAGGTTTTGAAATTACTGTTGTTTATTTTATTTCATTCATTATTATTATATATATTTCGCCTCGGGGTGGGATTGGCATATACGGTCTCTTTGCGGTCTCTGTGCGCTATGGATGAGAGTACGGAAAAAAGAAGAGATGTCACTTCGGATTTGTCATCGGAAAAAGATCGCGTGCGGGCGAATAATATATTCAATATAAAAGGAAAACGAAAAGAAGACCACGACCAAAGGCCTAAGGGGGTAAGTTTAGGGCGATCATTTATTTATTATATTTCCACAAGACCATCATCGAGACGGATCACAGTCCGTGAAGTTGAAAACTCAAAAGAAAACCAGTGCGCTTTGTTCGAGGAACATTTGGTCGTCTTCGAATCGGATTTACTTTCGGACTCATACGTTGTCAACTCCACGGTACTCTGATCCTATCTTTCCAACACTTTTCGAGCGGTCGAAATTTAGTGTTTGTTCAAAATTTTACTTTGGGGAAAATATCGATTTTTTTAGTTTCAAAATTACGCTAATATAATTTTATTAATCGCGGTTGCTATTTGTTGGCATAATATCCGGGTCATTCAAGTCAATTGATTTATCGGTAAATGTTATTTCAATTCGGCAATTTGCATATTTTATTGACATTTTGAATGAAACTGTTTGTTGCTAGGTAACCAGATTGCGGGTTAGTACATAGCGGTATTTCGTCATGCTTGTTACCTGTATACGTGGCGTAGTTGTACAGTACCTAGACTACTGAGTTTGAGGTCGTGGGTTCGTGACCGGTCACGAGTGGTCTTTTTGTATTTTTATAGGGGTTTTATTTCTTGTGTAAGCGGTGCGGAATATTAATTACTGGAAATTTATGGTTTATTTAGATATTTAACATTTTTTTTTTAAATAAATTTTGCGGAAAATTTACAAATATACAATAGTATAGCGGGAAATACTTTCTTTATTTAAAGAATAGTGCGGTTTATTGTTATTTATGCGGCGCAGTGGACTACGAGCAATGCGTATTAGGAATCTATAATTTTCATGTTGTGGTGTTTATTGCTAGGGTTTTGTTTGATATTTTTGATTTGGATTCTGCAATTTTTGCAGTCAAACAAAACAATGACGGCAGCTAGGCGGTTACAGTTGTCTCAAATGAAATATTTCACGGCTATCCAAAATATTGATTTTTTGGATGGTTTAGCTCGTAATGCGGATCTGTCTTCAGAACAGGAATGCGATTTTATGGTGCGGTTCCAAGATTTGGAAAAGGTGTTTGAGGCATTTACGGAAATGCATTACGAACTTCAACTTTCGGCCAAGGAGATCGAGAACTTCGATCTAGACGATCACAAACGGATGTACGAGACGTACAATAAAAAATATTATTTTATAAAGCAACGTCATGTGGGACTGGCGAGTTCAAATTCGGAAACTGGTAGTGTTTGCGGTAATAACAATGCCAGGAGCGCGGGCAATCGAGCGGTCTTGCCACGCTTGCAAATTCCTACCTTTTCAGGAAGGATGGAAGAGTTTGCTTCCTTCATGGAATTGTTTCGGTCTCTGGTGCTAAATGACACATCTTTATCGGATACTGAAAAGATGTATTACTTAGCGGGGTCATTGTTAGGTGAACCGAAAACCTTAATCCAGCATCTGTCAGTCACTGGAGATAATTATTCGGTAGCAATGGACTTGTTAAATGCGCGGTATAACAATAAAAGGTTATTGGCGGACCGGTTGTTATACAACCTGCTAAATACACCTCATGTGCACAGTAGAGGGTTAAATAGTTTGAAAACGTTTTTAAATACCCTACTGGAAAACACAAAGGCACTGGAAAAGATGAATTTCCCTGTAGAATCGTGGTGTTATTTGTTGTTTTATATTAACTTCCAAAAGTTAGACAGTAACTTAAAGAAGCACTTTGAAGACAAGCATGCTGACAAGGAGTTGCCTACATTCTCAGATCTATTAAAGTTTTTGGAAACTGAAATACGGATTTTGGAATCTAGCGCGGAGCCACAGCCCGGTGCGTCATCCGCGGCTAGACGTAGTGGAGGTGGACAGAGTCTAGCGGTAAAGACTCACACGGTCTTCCAGAATGCGGGATCAACTTCATGCAGATTATGCGGGAAAAGCGGACACTTCATCGCCAAGTGTGAGAAGTTCTTGGCAATGAAACCTACAGCTAGGAAACGTCAGGTGGTATCGCTGAGATTGTGTTTCCGATGTTTAAATGGTCACAATATTGACCAATGTAACTACAATGTGAATTGCTATAAATGCAATTCGCCTAAGCATCATTACTTATTGCATTTTGATCTTCCAACTGCAGTGCCGGAACAACGTTTGATGTCAAACAATGTATCAACGAATGGGCGGTTGTACAACCCCACAACGCCCTCGGCAAATGCTCCAATCGTGAGCGCGCCTTTAGGTAGCGAACTCCCGGGGAGTGCGGCCCCTGGAATCACTGGACTGTTGGCGTCACACGTCAACGAGCCGAGTATGTACCAGCGGACGGTGCTACTTGCAACGGCAGTCGTACGGGTACTCGACAGTAGCGGCTGTTACCAGGAGGCAAGGGCATTGCTTGACGGAGGTAGTCAGAGCACCTTTGTGTCAGAAGCATGCGTGCAGAGGTTGGGTTTGAAGCGGTTTAAATCCAACATGGTCTCAGTCACGGGTCTGAGTGGTGCCCCTGTGAGCGGTTGCAGAGGGGCTGTTAATTTGACTCTCACACCAAGGCTATCGGAGAGGCCTACGCTTGTGACAACAGCTACTGTTTTGAGCAAAATCACAAACAACCTACCTGGATTTTCACTTCCGGCTCAGTTAGCGGATAATTATCGAGGACTGTATCTCGCGGACGAACAGTTCTACGCTAGTCGGGAGATTGACATTTTAATCGGTGCGGATTTACTTTGTGACATTGTGCTCGGCGGCGGATGCCTGAAGCTCAATGATCACTTACCTCGGGCTATGAATACTGTGTTCGGTCACGTGTTGACAGGTCCGGTCACCTTTGCGGCATACAACCCATATCCTCAGGCGACTTATTTCTCTCAAACCTTCTTCTGTGACACGACTACAGACCAGATTTTGGAGCGATTCTGGGAAGTGGAGGATATTCCGGAAAAAATTGAGAGCCCGAAGGATTTGGAATGCGAAATGATTTTTAAAAATAATCATCAAAGGGTTGAAGGCGGCAGATACCAGGCGCGGTTACCTTTTTTATCGGACGCCCCTGATCTCGGAAACTCGGTGCCAATTGCCATGAAGCGGTTCTTGGCAATGGAAAGGAAGCTTTCCACGAACGAATCATTTCGTGCGAAATATGTAGGGTTTATGCGGGAATATTTAGAGACAGGGCACATGTCTCTCTGTGATGGAGACCCACAAGATTATACAAGCGGAAGTTATCTGATACCACATCACGGTATATTTAAATCGGGTTCCGACAAAATTCGTGTGGTTTTTGATGCTAGCTGTGCTTCAAGCAATGGAGTGGCTCTGAATGACTGTCTGCACGCCGGCCCGAAGTTACAGCGGGACATTGCGGAAATAATATGCAGATTTCGGTTAAACCCTTATGTTTTTACAACAGACATCAGAATGATGTTCAGGCAGATTTTGATTGCGGAAGAAGACCGGCGGTTCCAGCGCATCTTCTGGAGGGAATCTCCAGACTTACCCTTCCAGATCTTCCAGCTCAATACGGTAACGTATGGCATGAAGTCTAGCCCATACCTCGCGATTCGGGCGCTGAGGCAGTTGGCAGATGACGAAGAAGAAAAATTTCCTGCGGCGGCGCGGCTTCTTCGTTCGTCTGTATACATGGACGACATTTTGGGTGGAGCAGACACCATAGAAAACGTGTCTAGATTGAAGCAGGAGTTGACGGACCTACTACGCTCTGGCGGTTTCGAGCTAAGTAAGTGGACTTCTAACAGCAAGGAGGTTTTACGGGACGTAGCGGAAGAGCACTTGGAAAAGCCTAAGAAAATATTTGATGATGCGGACGGGCCTAGCTTCTTTAAAATCCTAGGCATTCAATGGGACTCCAACAGCGATTGCTTCTCATATCGAACAAAGCTGGATGATACTAGTGGATGTACTAAGCGGTTAATATTGTCGATATTGGCTAGGACTTTTGATCCTTTAGGGTGGATCTGTCCAATAGTCTTTCAAGGCAAAGTGCTTATGCAGCAGCTCTGGTTAAGAAATTTATCTTGGGATGCGGAAGCTCCTGCAGACGTGATTTCAGAATGGCAAGGCATCCTAAAGGATCTGCCTTTAATATCCCGTCTTCGATTGGAGCGCTTTGTGTTGTCGGGCGTTAAGTCTTGTTCTCTACACGGGTTCTCAGATGCGTCAGAGCTCGGATACGGCGCAGCGTTTTATCTGAGGACAGTAGGACAAGACGGGAAGGTCAAGGTTAGTTTGATGATGGCCAAGTCTCGGGTGGCGCCAATAAAGTCGAAATTAACCATACCCAAATTGGAGCTCAGCGGTGCTACATTGTTGGTTCGCCTTCTCAAGTACGTCGTCGCTGCTATCAGTGATGATACGACGATAGAGAGTATCGTTGGATGGTCCGACAGCACCATAATTCTTTCATGGTTGCGGGTTTCGCCCCATTTGTTGCAGACATTTGAGGGTAATCGGGTTTCCCAGATTATCAATTGCGGTCTAGATATAACTTGGAGACATTTACCTTCTGAAATGAATCCTGCCGATGTTGCAAGTCGCGGTTGTCGCGCATCGGTATTACTCGAACACCCTCTCTGGTGGGGACCTGATTGGTTGACAGGTGATGCGGACACCTGGCCCAAGAATATAATGGATAAAGCGGAAGATCCATTGCCTGGATTGCGGAAAGGGAAAGTAAATGCTCTGGTGGGGATTGTTGACAAGGATAATATATTTACTCGGTTTAGCAGTTTGAATATGTTACTGGCGGTCGTAGCATATTCTTTTCGGTTTGTCAACAATGCAAAATCTTCTTCTCAGAAACTTGTAGGGGCGTTAACAGTAGCAGAGCGACAGTTTGCTTTGCAGCGGTTGATTAAATTGGTGCAGGAAGCGGAGTTCGCTGATGACATTCATTGTCTTATGCAAAATAAGCAGTGTTCCACACGGTTACGTCGGCTTAGGCCTCTTATTGGGGATGATGGCCTACTGCGCGTTGGAGGCCGTTTGGAGCATTCCAGCTTCGCTTTTGAGCGGAAACATCCAATGATATTGCCGAAGTCACATGCGCTCACAGTTTTGATCGTCGATCACTTCCATGTACTGCATTGCCACGCGGGCGCTACAGTTTTGATGGCAGTATTACAGCGGCAATTTTGGATTCTTTCTGCTGCGCAAGTGATTCGTACCCGTATCTTTAAGTGTATGAGATGTTTTAGGACGAAGGCTAGGCCTACGGCGCCATTGATGGCAGCGTTGCCCTGGGATCGGGTTAACGCGACTGGTGTGTTCCACACCGTGCAAACTGATTTTGCGGGTCCTTTTATGATAAAACATTCTCGTTTGCGGAATGCAAAGATATTGAAGGCATACCTTTGTGTTTTCATTTGCTCTGCCTCTAAAGGGGTTCATTTGGAGTGCGTCACAGACCTTTCGACTGAAGGTTTTCTTGCGGCACTGACGCGCTTCACATCTCGACGCGGTATTCCGAGTGTGATACGTTCAGATTGCGGAACTAATTATGTGGGCGCAAATAGATATTTGGATGAGGTGTATAAATACTTAGCTTCTCAGGAAGCCCAACAGAGACTTAGTGATGGCGCAGCCAAACAGTCTATTACATGGCGGTTTAATTCCCCGGCAGCTCCACATTTTGGTGGTCTGTTTGAGGCAACAGTAAAATCTGCTAAGACCTTATTGCGGCGGGTAATAGGTGATCAGGTTTTGACATTCGATGAATTGGTAACGGTTTTTACCAAAGTAGAAGCGGTGCTTAACTGTCGTCCATTATGTCCCTTGACGCAGGACCCTCAAGAAATAGAGGTGCTTACACCTGCTCATCTGCTCATAGGTAGACCTTTACTTTCCGTTCCGGAATATAATTATGAGGACGTTCCAAGTTCGCGGTTAAAGCGGTTTAACTTAGTTCAGGCTATATCTCAACATTTTTGGAGAAAATGGAGTGACCAGTATCTCCACTTTCTCCAAATGCGTAGGAAATGGACATCTCCAACGGACCCACCAAAGTTGGGTGATCTTGTCCTAATAAAAGAGGAAAATTTACCTCCCTTGAAGTGGAGATTAGGCAGAATAGAGGGATTGTTACCTGGCAAAGACGGTATTGTTCGGGTTGTGCAACTTACAACCACGTCGGGTACACTCATGCGGCCTGTTGTTAAAATATGTAGACTCCCCCTGGATGATTAAGTTGGTAACAAACAGTTTCTTACTTTAGTTGTACATTTGCGGAATCAGTGTTTTAATATTGCGGTTCATTTATTGATAAAGGCTGCGGCCTTTCTCGGGCGGGGGAATGTTTATTTTATTTCATTCATTATTATTATATATATTTCGCCTCGGGGTGGGATTGGCATATACGGTCTCTTTGCGGTCTCTGTGCGCTATGGATGAGAGTACGGAAAAAAGAAGAGATGTCACTTCGGATTTGTCATCGGAAAAAGATCGCGTGCGGGCGAATAATATATTCAATATAAAAGGAAAACGAAAAGAAGACCACGACCAAAGGCCTAAGGGGGTAAGTTTAGGGCGATCATTTATTTATTATATTTCCACAAGACCATCATCGAGACGGATCACAGTCCGTGAAGTTGAAAACTCAAAAGAAAACCAGTGCGCTTTGTTCGAGGAACAACTGTTCTTTTTCCGTACCGATAGCAAGTTTAACGTGAATTGCAAGATAGACCAAGACACCGTAAAACGGGGTGAGTTGGCCGGAAATCGAAGTTCAAACCTGGATAAGAGTTTATTTTTATATGTGGCACATTGATTTATATACAAAAAAAGTGTTCCGGAGGTAAGAATTTCAGTTTGTCAATGATAGTTTGTTGCTTCATTGCATAGTTTCAACGAAAAATTCATAATAGTAGGCAGAGCCAGCTCACCCCGTAGTTGGGGTGAGAAGGCCTAGCAATTTTATATTTTGACAATATAGCCTCGTTTTCTATGTAAAAACCATTAAAAATAAAGAAAATATAACTTAAGTTTTTCTGTTTCCAATAAGCCATGTAAGTATATAAACGATATCCGAAAGGTGGATGAACACTTACTTTGGTAAACATCACTTAAAAACAAAGTTTTTTCAACTAAAAATCCGCCGATTTCGAGCATCAACTTTGACAGTGAATTTGTGTTTCAAAATTGTACGACTTGGCAGCTTAATGTTGCGAAAAGAAGAAAAAATATGTCTAAAAATATAATCAAATTACTTTGAGAGCAACCTAAGCCCAAAAATTAAAGTAACTACTCAAAAATGAAATTCTGGATTCGCAAGCCAACTCCCCCCGCGAAGCCTACTCACCCCATTCTACGGTAGTTCATTAGATAACTAGGGTGGTTATTCAAAGAAAGGCCGAAATCGCAAAAGTTTGCGGCCCGAGCTGCAAGCGAGGGTTCACTTTTTTGCAATGAGTACTTCATGTATGTGTGTGTGTAATCATTCACCTCAACTCTCGTGAAACTACTTATACATAACACAATTAGTTTCTTATTCTAAAAAAACATGATCATTAAAAATAAAACTAACGACACTATGACAAAAGAAGATTAAAGTGAAAGTGGTTAAAAACATGAGACGCGGAGCATCGCCCGGACATGACCACTTAAGAAGCAAGAAGACTATAAAACTTTTACATACCAGATTTTAAATTAGATTCTAATTATTTCCATCATTATGTCTATTTTAAAGTTATGAGTATTATATTCACAAAGTAACATCAAATTAGTATAATACTAGATACTGTTTTGGTAGTTACGACAAAATTATTAAAAAAAAATAGTTTTTTTCAGAGTCGTAACGCACATTTTCTTCTGAAATGTACTGGCGTAAGGGACACTATTTCCCAAACTATTAGGTTTAGAGATTTCTAATAATTATTCCGGTGTAGATGAAGTTATTTGAAAAGTATAAATCTAAGAATCATCCGAATCGGTTAAGAATTTACCAAGTTACTTTTTTGAATGGAATTTTGATTTTTGTCTCTCCCGAAAAGTAGACATTTGTCCCTTACGACATTTGAAATTTCCACTGTCGATATACGTTACCTGTAATTGCTCTGATAGCACAAAGCAGCATACAGCGTGAGTGTGTGTGAGTGGAAACTTAGGAGTTTGTCCATCTCGATCAACTCTAGAATATCTATACACCGGTCTTCCTCTGAAAAGAAATAACTCTCATAAAAATACTAATAAGAATCTCGCTGTCAGACACTAATAAATAGGCATAAAAATTGGTAAAAAATAGGCGGCATTGAGGCGGAAATTGCAAGTTAAAAATAACAAATTCTTGAAATAAAAAAGGATTGACCGAGCGAAGCCAGTGACCTAATAAGTCGAGTAGGGCGTGGGGTGAGTACGACAGAGTTTGTTTGCAGTTTAATTTTTCGACGCTAATTGGAGTACTGAAACAGTGATATTCCTGAAATCAGTTTAAGCCAATAGAATTTTTAAATTCCGAATTTAAAAATTCGGTCGGCCTTTATTTTTCTACCAAATTTCCGAAGGGGGAAACCAGACGCGAGTTCACTGTTCCGAAATGCTACTAGTCTCTCCTTCTTCTTTTTCGTTTCGCTCTTGGCAGAGCGGTCGTGGTCATCATGAGGGAGGGTTGGAGGCTGTTGTTGCCCGCCTTACGATATCTCGCCATCTCGTCCGATTCGTAGCACTTCTGGTGCTACTAGTACTACTTAGTAAATATCAGTATACCTGGAATGTGGAGCGCTAACATAGACACGGCATCTTCACACAGCATGGACCAGCCGCGGATGTCGGATAGCTTCAGTGCGTGCACTTGCAGTGACATGTTCGGTACCTGCGGAACGGACACAAAGAGGAATTAAGCCAATGATCACGACAATCTCGGGTCAGTAATCCGACTTCCGAGTACTTTTTTCCTTCTGAGTACCTTCAAAGTCGAAGAGGTTTCGTCGGACATCGTTAAAGCAGTTGCGTTAACGATCTCCGGCGAAACCTTACCAAGCGTAAAGATTAGGGCATTTCCTCTGAATTATAATGTCATTTGGCCGATGTTCCGCGGTTCACATCTTTCAGCCGATGATGACACAGTTATCAGACAGGTGACTAATAAGGCTTGAAACACTCACAGTGAATGCTTTCTCTGTTTAGCTATCATGCCTACTGTCTGAATCTCTATTTCACCTTTAAGTCCAAGTGTGCGTTTCTGAATGTACGATTTTCTTTATTTATTTCATTGTTTAACACTTTCATAATCAAAATGTTGTAGCACTACGCGCTTAGTCAATGACAAGGGGAAGTGCGTATGCAGCGAGAATTTGCTACCAGCATAGCCCTTACGGAGCGGGTTCCCGGTGTTGAAAGTGTTAAGATAGACTCACCCTAGCCCATTGATGTGGCTTCAAGCACTGTATCTTCAGCCTCGGTGGAAACTGCGGTATAACGTGTTTGTCACTCGTAGGAAGTACGGCGGCACTGAGAGGTAAGCTAGTTAAAGACCGCCCCAGTTCTATCTGAAGGATCTCCTTGGATGTGGCTTCTACGAAGATGGCTGGGAAGAGTTTGATCTCTGGCTCCATCTGTTGGAAAATGTGGAATGCTAGGTTTGTTTCCAAGTTTTTGCTGGTATTGTTTCTTGTGGCTCAATTACGTTAAGGCTACACGCATAAGAGTGAGGTATGAGTGTGTCCGTGTTACGCTGCACACTACACCATGGTCATATTGTTAATATGGACGGTGATGACCACTTTCCATCAGAGCCTCGTTTCACGAAGCTACAAGTTACAATTTTACAAGTCTAAACTAGCAACATTGGCCACATCAACCAATGGCGTTGCTGTATTTGACCAATGTTGCAAGTGTAGACTTGTAAAATTGTAACTTGTAGCTTCGTGAAACGAGGCCCTGGACGTTTGTCACTTATGGGCATTTTTATTTAACAGTAACAATTAGGCGAAACTTAAGCTATGTTTAAACATCGTCTAACCTGTCAGTTGGTGACGAAATATACGAAGTTTGACACTAATCGTCAGTTTTGTGACGACCGGTTAGCTGTTAAAAAAGCCCTTATAACATTACAAAAACCTTAGCTATGGAAGTTGTGTCTAGCTGTGGGAGCTACCCTGCAGCCCTGGTTTCAGTTACCACTTCAACTCCCGGAGCCCTCACCTTGAACTTGAAGCTCGTATCTTTCCCCTCGCAGGTCCAGGAAACGATGCCAGTGGAAGTGTCCACGGAACAGCCAATGAACATCCCCTGGGAGGCTCCCTTGGCCCCGGCCGCCTCAGCCATCACTTCGTTGTACAGTTCATCAGCTCGCACCATGTAGCAGGATTGGCGTTCCACGCTAAAAAAAATACGTACGTTGTTTGTCTTATAGTTTTACGAAACTGAAAAATTACAGGTTATTCTGGAGGTATCTTTTAGATTTACATTTTCATTCTTACAGTTTTATTGTTTTATGCACATGGTGAGGAAGCAAAGGTTTTTTGTGCCGATAATCTACTGTTTTATTGTATTCCCGTCTTACCAAAACTCGTTTACACAGTTTACATGATTTAAAAATTGCCAAGTCTCTCCTGTGGGAGATTTGAGCGAAACATAGGTACTTATACTTTTAAAACCCAAGTGAAGTAAAATAAAAGCTTATAATGATATCACGTCTATTTTGTTATCTCTTACAAAAGTATGGCTGAAAAATTATCATGTCAAACGCAATATATTCCCAAAATTATTTGGCAAAAAAGAATGTATGTCCAACCCAACTACAAGTCAAGCCTCTGAAAAGTAGCTACAACATTATGAAGGTGGAAAATAACTGCAAACAAGGGGTTTCCAAAAATCAATTCTAATATTAAAAGTTGAAACTTTGCTTAAAAGAGTTGGAAACTATATACAGGGCGTCCTACGGCTATGCCACGTGAAGGAAAAGTACCTCAAATATTGTAGACAGGATGTTTAGCAGAAAGCGAACATTATTTTATTTTTAAAAGTTAGTCATACTGCATTCAAATATTTTCTAAAAATTACCTGCTTCGTCGGGGAATCGAAACGACTCAAGTGTGAAAAAATAACACCCCATATTTTTATGATGACAATCGAAAGAGAGGACAAAAACAAATAATTCCTCTTAAGTAACATAGTATCTCAAAACAAAGGAATAGCGTAAAATATTTCATTTAAATGTTAAGAAAATTAGTTCTCATACAAAACAAGTAATTTTGAAAAAAAAAAACTTTGAATGCAGTATTACTTACTTTTAAAAATAAAATAAAGTCTCCTTTCAGCAAAATATTCTATCTCCAATATTTAAGGTACTTTCCCTTCATGTGGCATAGCCGTGGGACGCCCTGTATAGTCTAAGGATGCGATTACACAGACACAGAGTGGATAGGAACGCACCGTGATTTCACGAATCAAAGTCCTTAAAATCTCCACTTCATGTTAGCGGAAATACTGCAATTGGTTAACTCACATACAGCTGCAGTGGAAACACACCCTAAATCGCGAAAAAGCTAGGGGAGACCGGGTATGGTTGACGCACGGGTTGGTTGTCACAGCAGCCATTAAATAATACAAAACGAAGGAATAAGTGCATCGATTGGTGAAGTAGGGAAGGAGGTGAAGCTCTTGCGATCTTTTAACACCGAGCGATGCAATTATTCCTTCGTTTCGTATTATTTAATGGCTGCTGTGACAACCAACCCGTGAGACAACCATACCCGGTCTCCCCTACTCGTTTTACGAAACTTACCTCTCGACGACGCGGTCGTAGTCGTCGGTGATGATGACGGAGGACTTCATCACCTTGTTCTGATTGAAGTCCTTCGAGTGCAGATGGTACTGCGTGGTCACCCAGCCCACGTACACGTGAGTCGGGTCCTGTCCCGGGTACACTCTGAAATAATAGTACATTACACAACTAGGGTGGTAATACAAAGAAAGGCCGAAATCGCGGATCTTTGCGAGCCGCAAGCGAGCTGCAAGAGAGGACAATAGAGAGATCTCTCTCCAGGCGGGTGTTGTGCCTGGGGACCGAAGTCCAATGAGTTAGTTTGTAAGGAATAATGGTCATATTTGGTGTGAAATACATGTATCTTATTTAGTAAAAAAACTAACCTGACGCCGTAAAAGTACTCATAGATGAGCTTCAAACATTCCCCGTCGAAGATCTCGTTCCCCACAGTCTCTGTGTGCGCCGCGGCCAGCGTGCTGGTGGTCATCTGCTTCCGGTCCACCTGAGGCGTCGGCACTTGCAGGTTGTTCAGGTTCGTCTGTCCGTCTTGCTAACTCACTAGTAGTTACCCAAACAGCGACGCGGCTATCTCCTGTCTTTCCTCCAGGATAGAAGAGCAGTCGACGCCAGATAATTTTGAAATTCGAAAATATCGCTAACTTACCGCATGACATCTTAACACAAGATTTCCTCGCAACCCCTTGAACGACGCTAATCATTTTCAAAAATGGTACTGTTTGACCTTTCTGTCAAATATTAGGAAGATCGGATAAACATTACTCCAGTTATCGTCCCACAATAATAGGGTCTAGGGTATTTTTTGTGTGGCTAATATCAGGATCCCGGTATTGGCCATATAAGCAGTACATACTAGTATAGGAATCCCAAAACCTCATGGTTCACCCAGTGAACTAACCTGACGCCGTAAAAGTACTCATTGATGAGCTTCAAGCACTCCGCGTCGAAGATCTCGTTCCCCACAGTCTCTGTCTGCGCCGCGGCCAGCGTGCTGGTGGTCATCTGCTTCCGGTCCACCTGAGGCGTCGGCACTTGCAGGTTGTTCAGGTTGGTCTGTGGATTTGGAGTCATTGGTTAATAACTTAAAAAACCCCACGTCGAACATTGAACCTATAGCTTGGCAACTGCTTGGCAACACGAACGGGGGCCTCCGGAGGCTGCCTACGACGGTCGCCATTTATGTTGGCGATAACTTGTGTCTGCTCATAACAAAAAGCACACATGGGAGTGTCACCAATGAAATTGCCAAGGTATACTACACTAATTTACGAAATACAGTACCGGCCGAAAATATATCACCTTTGTGTAATGTTTTTCATAAAACAAAAAAAACAATCGTTATACAGGATGAAATATTATTGATCGTCCAATATTTTTCTAGGCATTAGGTATCAATAAAAGATGCGAATTCTGAAAAAAATATGCTGTCTGAAAAAATAATTAGTAACGCGAGGATTAGGTATGCGTATCGACGCGTAGGTAAGTTCGTCTCGACGACTCAACGCGGGGGTAGGGTCGAGGTCGCGGGGAGAGAGTCCGTCTCCCGAGCAGTGCGCTACCGCGGTATCCACAAGCGTATGTTTTTTTAGGATATCTTTCAGCTTCTATTTCTCAATATTTTAGTACTGAAAGATACTGACAACCAGTCCTTATGTAGAGTGTGTGATCGAGCTACGTGTAGTTTTAGTAGTCGGTTCGCTACCCCTAGGTCGCATTAGTGTTATGTCGTAAGCGCGATGCAGCGTACAATGGAAATGGTGCCATTTGTACGGGCTTTGATGTAAGCGCCATCTATCGTGCATTGCTAGGTTCTCTTCTTTATCCAACGACATATGTCGAAAGTCGCTACGTAGCACTGTCGCCATAGGTCCACAAAAACATAAAAAAAAAACAGTATATACTCGTAGAAATCAGAAGTGGGATAGCTGTTAAGTAAAACAGTAAACACCTATGTTAGTGACAACAGAGGACACTGGGGACTTACATTAACTTGGTCAAACAAATATGGCTTGCTTCCTCGGCCGTACGTGGCGTCATACCTTGTATTTGCCTTGGGACGAAACAAAATTTGAAAAAACACACGCACACAAAAAACTGGGGGTAAAATGTTGATGGCGTTTAAACTCTCTAGCATTTCCTCTGGCGATTCAGTCGGTTTCGCTAAATAGCATGGCACGCCACACCCCGTTGGTGCCAACCCACTAAAGGAAAAAATAATGGAAGACGTAATGAAATATTCAATAATAATAACAGAGTTTAATCACCATCCAATAGGGTAAACTTATGACTTATGATTTAAAGATATGCAGCGAATGATCTCATCATTAATTAATAGCTTTCTGCGTCTGTCTCATTGGTAAATTTTCAGCTTTTCTATCGCGGCGATTATTGTTATTACCGATCAACTAAATAGATTTGCAAGGAACGATGATAAGAGTTAAGTTTTCAAAGGAACGAAGTGGGTATCAAGACAGAAACTGTTTTTATGAATAGTCCTTTCCGCTTGTCATTTCCTTGTATTAAGATACAATCATGTAACGGTAATGAAATGACGTTTTAGGAAGTGGATAATAGTACATTTAATGATTCTTGATTAAATAACTTCATGATTAAACTGAAAACCACTCAAACAAAAATCACCCTTATCCCAAAGGCATACGGTCTTACCTGCGACACCCGTATCTGTGGGTTAGGTCTCCGCATGCCAGACCTTTCTGGCGATATCTCCCCATCGCTGAACGGGTCTGGGGTCTTGGATTTTCGGGATTTCGAGCGGTCGCCGCTCTCGCCGCGCTTGCTTTTGAAGAACCTTAACATGAAGGGGAAAATTGCATTCCAGGTTTGCCATTGCCGTTACATTGGCTATCTCCTGACACAGAATAAGTTATAGTCAGGCATCGTAAATTCGGATGCTCATATACCTAAACTTTGGGGTCGGTGTCAGTGTTGTTTAGTATGGAGACAGACTTAGGTAATTTCATTTTATTATAAAATTTCCCGGAATTCCTAAATTAACTTATTCAACTGTAATAAACGCATACTACCTACTTGAGTATTTAAATGAACGACTTATTTACAGTTATTTTCCATGTACTCGTTTTCTGGAGTCGCGTAAAAATAGCCAAAACCTACACAGAAAGTAGTGTAGAAAACTATATTTTGATCGAGTACTTTAATAAATTATACCTGCAATACAATTATACTTTATTGCACACCAAAAAACAAATTACAATGCAAACTTATATAAAAAAATGGTAAAAATAGGCGGTCTTATCGATAAAGTGCGATCTGTTCTAGACAACCTTTGGGTAGCAGAGTCGATGCAAAATTAACAGAAAAAATGAGTAGGTGGTGAGGAATAAACGATGCAAAAGACAAATAATGCACACACAGAGTGCGACTACGCTAAATTTGAGGTCAAAAATGGTTTTATTAAAAAAATGCACGTGGCAACATCATAAGAAAGAGGATTAATTAGTTTTGATACTTCTTCTTCTTCTTCGTCGGTATCACTCTTGACAGAGTGGTCGTGGTCGTCATTTCAGGTGTCGGTGGCACGCTTCACGATGCGTCGCCACTCTTCTCTAAGAGTTGCTTTCCGGGTGCATTGGTGCAAAGGAACATCTACTGCAGCTTTAACCGGGTCTGTCCATCTCATGGGTGATCTTCCTCGTGGCCTGGTACCTTCAACCTTTCCTTGGACTACAAGGCGTTCAATGGACGCATCCCCCCGCCCACATACGTGACCAAAGAAGGTGAGGATGCCGGATTGTACAATAGATGAAAGACGCTGCTTAATGCCGAGTTCCTGGAGTATAGAGTCGTTGGTGCGAAATTCGGTCCAAGATACCCCCAACATTCTTCTCCAGCACCACATTTCTAGGGCGTCTATTTTCTTCTTCTCAATTTCCCGTAAAGTCCACGTTTCTGCGGCGTAGAGAAATATGGGGAACACAAGCGCTCGAACGAGCCGGATTTTGGTGGCTTTGTAAATGTTGCGGTTCCTCCATACTTTTTTCAGCCTGTCCATTGCAGACCTAGCAATAGCCATACGTCTCTTGATTTCGTCTACGCATTCGCCGCTATTCGTAATCAAGGCTCCCAGATAGATGTATGATTGGACCACATCGCAATTCGCTACTTGTTTTACTTCTGGTAGATTGCTATGCATACGATCGACAATCATCATCTTTGTTTTGTTACGGTTAATCTTGAGTCCGAAATCGAGGCTGATCCTCTCCATTCTGCAGAGAAGTTCCTTCATATGGCCAGCGCTAGTAGCAAATAAAGTTGTATCATCTGCATATCGCAGATTGGAAACCTTTAACCCACCAATCGACATGCCGTCTGTCCAGTCTTCAAGGGTGACTCTCATTATAAGTTCTGTGTATACAGGGTGGGAGGGACTATACCGACATACTTTAGCCATGAATTCCTGGTGGTGTGACGAGTAAAAAATGTTAGATCAACATGGGTCGAATATTGTCATTTTACATTAATAGTCTTATGGAACAAAATAAATCAGTAAATTAAGCCCCTCGTTATAAACATGTCCTTACTGGCTGAAAAGTTATCAAAAAGAAAAAAAGAGCTAAAATGGAAACGAAAGGTCAATTTTTTGGCCTCGTAGTCGCTTACCATCAAATACTGCGAAGGTTAATTCCTGTTTAGTTAAAGGATTTTAAAAAAATAGTAAAGGTATCTTAGTCACATTTATTAGGGCTTGTTACACACTTGGGATTTTTCATTTACAAAATAATGAATATCTCGGAAAGTAAGCGTTTTTCGACTATACATCAAATAACATTTTTTACTCCTAATAGTTGTTAGAATCTATAGTTAAAGTTTGTCGGTATAGTCCCTCCCACGCTGTATATTAAAAAGAAGCGGAGAGATAAAACAGCCCTGACGGACTCCAGCGCTGGGGTGAAAGTGGGTTGAGAGAATGTCGTCTGCTCGAACTGAAGCTGTGCCTTCCTCATATAATTTCCCGAGAAGGCACTGAGAAGGTTTTGATACTTGGCAAAATATCTATTCGTTTAATAAGTATGTAATATGTCTACATTAACTACTGAAATAAATATTCAGGACAGTCTTGCACAAATCGATATAGTCCCAAACAAACTAAGCAATATGCTTGTATAAATGTACGTATTTAAGTATAATACTTAAATGCATAGAAATTATCCAAGACCCTGGAACAAATCGCTTAGTTTGGTTGAATCTAGAACCTAGATAGATTCCAGATCGATATGTGCAAGACTGACCCAGATATTTATTTCAGTAGGTATGTAGACACATTTTGTAATAAAGGGAAGAATTATTGCTGTAGTTGCTCCATGTTACCATATATATATTTTTTAATAAAACCGTTTTCCGACCTCTGCGGACTTAGCGTAGTCCGACTATAACTAAATATAAGGAAAGTCAGACACATACATATATAAAGACGAAACATATATAAACAGCACAGCCAACAATAAAATAGCAGCAAATTATGGCTATTGAAGTGATAAATAATAACTAGGGATGCAACGATACGGCTATTACGGTACCAATACAAATGACGAATACATCGTAATGGCCAAATACGATAACGAATTACAATACTGCATTACGATATTTGTTTAATACCATTTTGATGAATTTATTGGAAGCTTTGTTGTATGTTATTATTGTAAGACTAAGTAAAGTAAAAGTATAAAAAAAAGTTATGCATTTTTAATAGAGATGGGCCGACTACGGATTTTGCCGATGGCTAATCGGCCGACTAATCGGCATTGCCGATCATAGTTATTAGCTATGTTCGGATGCAATCCGAAATGCTCGGTTCGCCTCATCTCCCCGCCATTTGTTGTCACGCGTTCGTGTTTTGATCAGTTTATAATTAAGTTGGTTTTGTTTTTGTGTTTGAGTAAAGTACGTAAAAATATAAAATAATTTTGAAAATTATGGTTTAATTTCTTCTGTATCTTGTGTGTATTCTCCGCTAGGCAATAGTGCGGATGCGAAACGTTCAGAAATTGACGCGTTATGCGTTTCGTTTCACCCGAAACAGTAAAAATTTAAAAATTTTGAAATAAATGTATCGTAAAAATATCGTATCGTAATATTTACGATAACGAATGATCGTTAAGGTTTTCGATAATCGCCGATATACGATTATCGTATCGGTATCGTTGCATCCCTAATAATAACATAAGTATATGAATTATGTGGTTCAAATACGTCTTTTATGGAGACATACCTACCAAAATAAACAAATCGGTCCAAGCATCGAAAAACAAAAAAAAATATACATTATTATACAAGATAAGAAACCCAGAAACATAACGCCTTTTTAATCAATTCTAAAATGTTAAAATCTGTACAAGGCCATCAATATCTATTTACAAACTGTATTTGCAAAACGGCTTGTATTAAAGATAAAACACGCCAACTTATATTATAATACAATCATGGACAATGAATTCGGGTCATTTTCTATGAACAATTATATAGAAATGGCCCGAATTCATTGTCCGTGAGTTTAGGTGGTACCTACTACGCCAAAATATAGGTTATATCACACACAATGTTGGTTTAATTTTTCATTTACTTTATTAGTTTTCATTATTATGATAACTAATAAAGTCATGAACTACACTGTCTGATGAATTAGACGTTTTCCAAGATACACATTTAATTTTTGATCTCAAAAACTCCTGAACCGATATTGATGAACCTTGCACGATCCCCTAAATTCGACTATACTTTTTAAAAAGATTTTTTGCAATCGGACTTTTAATTTTTGAGATAGGTAGGTATGCGTGGACAAAAATACATACATACACTTACGATATTTAGCACACATGTATAAAAACTTTGTATAGCCTCACTGTTAGGTTTTTAGATATGTTAAGCCCTAATATATCTAAAAACTGTGCAATTCTGACGATACTCCATACACACCACCATACAATCTTTTTTTTAAAGACGGTTAGTAATAGAAAATAAAAACACATTATTATAAATAAATAAATAATAAATATTACGGGACAATCTTACACAAATCGAACTAGCCCCATAGTAAGCTCAATAAGGCTTGTGTTATGGATACTAGACGACGATATATTTAATAGATACAAATACTTAAATACATAGAAAACATCCATGACTCCGGAACAAATATTCGTGCTTATCACACAAATAAATGCCCATACCGGGATTCGAACCCAGGACCTCCTGCTTCGTAGGGTCACTACCAACTAAGCTAAGGCGGGGGGGGGGGGGGGGCGGTAATTACTTAAAAAAACCCGACTGCAGTGCAAAAAATACCACGCATTAAAGTGCATAAATCCGCCATTTTGTTTCATCATTTATCAAAACCGGGTGTGTCGTTGAGTAGTTACGAGCGGACATAGGAACGGACATACATACATATACAGGTCAAACACATAACCCTCATTTTTTGCTTCGTCGCAGTCGGGTAAAAAGAAATCGAGGCGTGGGGAGCGACTTCGTCCTTTTGTTGTCAATATACCATTTATTCGCACGACGCGATTTGCTTCAACGTTTTTAATGCGTACCGCCAAGGAATGGAACTCGCTCCCGGCGTCCGTATTTCCCGATAAATACAATTTAGGACTCTTCAAGACACGAGCAAATAGGCATCTACTGAAACGGCGTCATCTTTGGCCTCGTAGTCGCTTACGATCAGGCACTAATGAGGTCAATCGCAGGTCAGTTTTTTTATAAAAAAAAGAAGAACTCACTTGAAAGGCGACCGCCCCCTCTTGTCCTTTTTGTCATCGGGCTGACTTTGTACTCCCAACTCGTACTTCGACATCTCCGCCTCACTGGTCGTTCGGTGCATCCCGTTCACTTGCCCTGCAAGATAACAACCTTAATACCGATGCATAGAACACATAATCCAATGGCAGTTAGAGCGCGAGATATATTCTGTTGATACTATCAAAATTGCCTGTACCTCGTAGCAATAATTGAGTAGGTAATCGAAGTAGTAATTATAAGTAGTAAATAATAATTACTTTTTATTGTAACTTTAGTATTTAAAAGAAAAATTGCAACGGCCTCACAGGGTTTATATTAAGTAGATCATACTAGGGATGTAGACTAATGTTGAATTTTACAATATAGTCAAATAGATTGAAAAATACTAAATTATCATAACACAGAATAAATAAACAAAAAATATATAAGTTATAAAGTTATGACATAACACATACTTTGAATTTTTTTTGATATTTTTTATCGCCTTAAAGAAAAATTAAAGTTAATTTCGGAATGCTACCACAAGGAAAACTAGAAATGTCCATTTAGGACATAGACAATTTTGTTTCGTGTCGACAGTTATCGATTAGGTTTGCACCTCATTTGTATACAGCTGTATAGGTACCAGGTGCAAACAAGTGCAGGTGAGATATCACTTTAAAGTTTTAAACGGTTAATTTGCTAGAAGTGAACTTTAACACATGGACATAGAGTATAAAATTAAATGGCAGGTTACGTGGAAGTGTGGAAAGTTAGGATAGACTGAAAAAAATAATGTTATTTTGAATGTCGCCCTTGGCCGCAGTGTTCGGTAAAAAACCACTTGCGATTCGGGAACACTTTAAACCCTACAGAAGAACAGTTGAGAAATGAGCTTATAGGTTACTTAGAAAAATGCTTGAATATCACTACACAAAATGCTTATGGTCATTTAGGATGATGAGAGTTTTAAATTCGCGAAGACATGAACAAACACCGAAGGCACTTGCAAAAACCACTATGTGAATAATAGGCTACTATACTCATATCAAATTTGGTGCAAGTAAGGTCGGGGTACTTTGGCCAAATGTAGGGTAACTTTGCCCACCTTGTAAATTACATATCTCAAATCTATAAGGTCTGATAATAAATATAAAAACATGAACCCTCAGCGAAAACCAGCCACATGGCAATGTGCCGTAATTTAAATGCAATAATAAAACCTGAATCGAGTTAATCCCTATGGCCAAAGTTACCCCCCCAGGGCGAAAGTACCCCGACCTTACGGTACACAATGATATTTTATAAGTAGATAGGTTACAAGCACTCGAAAAGTGAAGCACTGAAACCACGATAAATGTATTGGTGCCCTTTTTGTAGTGGGTAGTCACTCGCGGGTCGGTCAACGAAACGCACGACGATGTCAAGGGTGAATATTTACAAGATTCACAAAAAAAATGCCGTCGTGTGTGATCAGAAAGTGCACCAATCATAGCAAAAAGTGCAACAAAGCGCAAGGGATCACATATCACCTGTAAGTACGCTGAAATAATTTAATTTTATCATTTTTATTATTTTATTTTTCAAATACGACGCCATCTTACTACCATAGAGGTCATTTGAATGAAAGAGACAAACTTACGTCTTTGACAATGAGAGTGACAAGGATAACCAACCTTCTGCGTGCTTAATCTGCGAGCGCCGAGCAGGCTCCGAGTCAATCCGAATCTAGCCGATGGGTTCACTCGGTTACGTTTAAAAATTAATCGCGCAAGTAACAAAAAGCTAGCTGTCTCTTTTTTTTGCATTATTGTAACTATGCCATCTCTTTTATGCAATCTGTTAATATGTGTGAGTATGTACACCGTACAGTGAAGTACCAATGTGTGCTGCTGCTTTCTTGGAAGCATATTTCTCAGCTGGCGAGTATGCGTATAACGTATCTTCTTATAAAATATCATTGACGGTACATGATTATTTTCTGTAGAATTTATTTAAGAAATCAATATTTTTCGATTATTGTTTATTAAAAGTGTTTGATGGCTACATATTTTTTATTGAAAATATGTCTTATTTTTTTTTTATTTTGAACTCTGAAAACGGTGCCGGCCATGATGTGATGTCATAGGATCGTAATCTAACTTCATATCGAATCTTATACGAGTGAAACTCGCCATGTAGCTTTGCTTTGCTGTGACATTGACATAAATGAATTGGTGGTTTTTTGAGGCGTGATCGTAATCGTTACTATTAGCATTCTCCATAAACGCTGGATAAATGTCAAATGTTGGTTTTCGGACAAACGGTGATATATTTTTTTGCAAAAAACAGAGTTAAATCGTGAGAAAATTGTGTAAATTTAAATGTTAGATAAAATCATGTTTCTTCACTAAGATATGGCTAAATAAATTTTATTGTGGTTATACGAACGCCGCAAAGCAACACAGCTCTTTGAATGTTCACTTAGTGGCATTGGATTCCTTCGAAATATGTCAAGAAATTGTCGGTTATTTACAACGTTAGTAATTTCCTTTTAAATCAATATCTAGGTGCAAATTTCATTTTAATATACCTATTTGTAACAATCAACCCACGACTGCGGCTGACTCCAACGATGGATTCTTTTCGTTAAACTGAGATACTTTTGTTATGCAATATCTTCAAATAACTTAAATTAAGATCCATCTTCAGAGATTCATCTTCTAAGTTCTATTCTGAAAGCAGATAAATCTCACTGTTCGTATGTTTGTACGAAAAAAAAAATTTGGCATGTTTTTAAAAAGCAAAACTAAAGTAGCTCAGATTAAGGAGTTCGACCCTTTCATTTAAAGCCTCATTGTTAGTGGCATCCTGTATATTAATAGTACGTTACATAACTAGGGTGGTAATAAAACGAAAGGCCGAGATCGCAGAAGTTTGCGGCCCGAGCTGCAAGCGAGGGCCGTAAATATGCGACCGAGGGCTTTCTTTATTACCTCCCGTGTTGTGTACATTATTTTATGACCAGGTGTGGCATAAATGTATTTAGATGCTAAGTAAATCACATAGTGGCTTTCACAATCCGATGACCAATCCAGACCAATGGCTTCACAATTATGACCAAAGTGACCAAACTGACAACCTGGTTGCAAATTGTAATTCTGTATAGTGACGTTTCTCCCGACGGAGCCTTTGCGCGGGGGCCGGGAGGGCTGGCGCTTCATCTTGGGCTCGTCCTCCTCGTAGTGAAGACCTTGGGGGCACGGTAACACGGGGTAAGGGTAAAACGGGGCACAAATTAAAATAAAGCAATAGAGGATAATGGTCGGTGTCAAATTTTGCGCAAGTAAACTTGTCCCTGCCTACATACAGGGTGATTCTGGAGACGTGAGCAGGATCAAATTTACGGTCTCAGTAAATTATATTTCGTATCCCAACCGAAGACGATTACTATAGTTTACATGCAGCAGTACATCAGATGGTGCTGTCCTTGTCACACATTTAGAGCTATAATATCTTAAAAAGCAAAACCATACTTCCATCTCTCTCCCGCGGCGCATCGACACACCCGGGCCCGCGCTTACCTGACCTCATTACATTTTTTGGTGTTGTCCGAGTCGCACGAAATTTAACGTTAAAAAATAGTGTAGTGAAGTGAAAACGAAAGCGATCAAGGGATCGAAATTACAACCAGGATTATGAAGGTAAATTTGTAATCATTTTAACAAAAGTACTAGTTACTATAAAGTGTTTTTAGATAATACGGCACTGCCAATAACGGTACTTTCAAATTTCCTTTACGCATCTTACCTACAAAATCATTAAACCTGGTTACTTACATATTTACGAATAAAAAGTAAAGATACGTGTATAAAGTTATATAATTAGGAAAGATGTATAACGGATTTGCTGAGTTTTTTATCTAACTAACTTCATATCACTGTGTATGCCATGTGAAGGACAATTTGTCTCACCTATTTTCACAGTACCTAAACCTAACGGAACTCATCGTTTCATACTAATTGTAAGTTTAAAATAATTAAACAAATTCACTACGGTTCATCACTTTAAGTTGGATGAC
The DNA here is from genome assembly GCA_947034925.1 of Eudemis profundana. Lineage (NCBI taxonomy): Eukaryota > Metazoa > Arthropoda > Insecta > Lepidoptera > Tortricidae > Eudemis > Eudemis profundana. Next base: position 15,067,812 of record OX344816.1, on the reverse strand, counting down.
TGCGGTAGCGTACCGATTACTTTATTTCATTTCATTTATTAATTGCTTACATGTAGGTACATTTTATGTAAGGTATTGCAAGATATGGCAACAATAGATCTACATGATGCCTATTTTCTGATATCTGTTGATGAAAATGATCGCAAACGATTGCGTTTTAAGTGGCGACCACAATTGTTTGATTCGAATGTCTTGCTAAACGACATCGGGCCTATTGTCATTTAACTACTTAGACGATTTTTTATATATAGTAAGATCATAGATTTAATTACTTAACAAACGTAAAAACTACAAGACTTTTTTAAGTCGTTGGGGTTCGTCATCAATAGTGATAAAAGTGTTATGACGCCAAGTAAAATTGGCAAATTTTAGGGTTTGTGTTATGACTATCACCTTGCCTGGCGAAAAGAAACAGACATGTAGATGTATTTACACGTGTATAGCTCCACGAAAATCGTGTTGAAGATTTCAAGTGTGATCATATTGATCATCCACGTTACAAAATGTTGACATTTGTGTACCTACTCCATGCGAGCCGTGTAAAGGACTATTATATACGAATGTTTACGTCTACCTACTCCATTTTAACAGTGTCGAGGATTTCATACTCCACGTAAATCGTGTAGAGAATACATACGTTTCATTCAGAACATCTGCTCCACTTTAATAGTGTCGAGGATTTCATACTCCACGTAAATCGTGTAGAGAATACACACGTTCTATTCAGAACATCTGCTCCACTTTAACAGTGTCGAGGATTTCATACTCCACGTAAATCGTGTAGAGGATACACACGTTCTATTCAGAACATCTGCTCCACTTTAACAGTGTCGAGGATTTCATACTCCACGTAAATCGTGTAGAGGATACACACGTTCTATTCAGAACATCTGCTCCACTTTAACAGTGTCGAGGATTTCATACTCCACGTAAATCGTGTAGAGGATACACACGTTCTATTCAGAACATCTGCTCCACTTTAACAGTGTCGAGGATTTCATACTCCACGTAAATCGTGTAGAGGATACACACGTTCTATCCAGAACATCAGTTCCATTTTAACGGTGTCGAGGACTTCATACTCCACATGAACCGTGTAGAGGATACATTCATATTTACGGGGACACGGAGGCCTCGGACCCTGAGTTGGCCGAGCCGGGCGAAGCAACAACTACCTACTACTGCCGAGTACGTCGCCCGCGCCGATCGCGCCGGCGGCCGAGCCCGTAACGATCGAAGCGCCCACGCCGCCTGGCGGCACTTGCCGTGCCCATAGATAGAGTGGCGAGACTATACCGTCATTGGAACCGAAAATATTAGAACTACTGGGCGAGGACCCAACTAATAACAAAAAATACGGCAAAAACCTACATAAGGATATTGCACCCAAGTCGGCACCCATTTTGGCAAATGGATTAGCTAAGGACTTTCACCTGGAACTAATCAGACGTTACTTGCCTCCTGAAAATTGCCCCAATATGAGGTTTCCGATGCTAAATCTTGAGATCAAAGCAGCCCTTTTGGAAATCAATGTATAAAAGGACTTCTACGGCCAAAGTAAGCAGAGCCAGCTGTTCGGTAGTCTCGGTGCAATAGGACAAGTGTTAAATTAGGCACTGTCATCTAAGAATACAGTATCTCAAGACATAATAAAGCTATTATAGAGAAGCTACAACAGCTATTATAGAGAATCTCAGTCTCGTCGGTTCGCAGCCTTAAACACTTTTAATTAAAATATTAGAGATACCGTCAAAAATACCAAAAATGGATGAACATCTCTTCCGTTCAGCCTTAACAGAGCATATCAAGTTTTCAAAGGCGATCGTTGAAACCGGTTCAGAAATGAAATCGACAGTTGTGAGTCCTGCTTACAAACCATCAGTAGAAAGAAGCACAGCAACAACGGAGTGCTTTAAACTCGAGGGGGATGCCGCCACGAGTAGCAGCAGCGGCCGAGCCGCGGCCGCTCCCTGCACCTCACCGGCCGCCGCGGGACCGTCGCACAGACGCGCCGCGCGGCCGCCGCCCGACCAGCTACACGCGGCATTACGCGACCACGTGGTGGAGGCGATACTAGATGAACCGCACACATGTTACAATTTGATATTTAGCTGAATTCATCAGATTTTTGCCCTCCGTATGTCCAGCCGTCAACTACGGACGGATGTAGGTATACTAAATTCTTCGAACGAGAAATATTTTAGCTCTGGATCATATGGAAAATTACAACAAACAAATGAAACTAGAAAAATATTTAAGTCCACATTTTTCATGGCGGATTAATAATACAATGATACATTCTCCCCGATCCGCAAGAATAACTACTTGTTAGAAATGTATAGTAATGCATCTATCTATAACTGGTTGGGGCGCGACATGTGGTGCCCAAACGCTTCTGGCAACTGGACAGTCAGTGAACTGACACTTCATTCATATAAACACGCTGGAACTTATAGCCGCATTTTATGGACTGAAGATATTTACAGCAAATCTAAAAGATTGCAACGTTTAACTGAGAATAGACAACACACCTGCCATGTTATATTAACAGAATGGGGAAGTACAATATCCCCATTTAAATAAGTATGCAAGAAACATTTGGCAGTTGTGCGAGTCAAAAAACGTCTATGTATTTACATCATACATACAGTCTTGCGATAATGTAGTAGCAGATCGGGAGTCTAGGACTCCAGCCAAATGAATATAGACACTGAATGGGAAATTTCTGGTCATATATTTTCACAGATTGTTCATATGTTAGGCTGTACACCTGCATTTGACCTTTTTGACAGCCCTCAGAACTACAGCCTACTGCAGTAGATATGCGTCTTCGAAATTAGATCCTTATTCAGAAATAGTCGATGCCTTTACTTTTAGTTGGGAAAATATTATTTTTTATCTCTTTCCCCCATTCAGCCTAGTGAGCAAAGTATTAGAAAAATCATTTCAGATAAAGCTAAAGGTATCGTTGTAGTACCCTACTGGCCATCACAAGCATGGTACTCCTTGTGGTCTAGTCTTGTCGTACCTGAAAAAACGTTTATTGATTCCGACGGATCTTTATTAGTCTCTCCGTTCAGAACGCGCCTCCCGCTTCATGCCAGCCTTATCCTGGTGGCAGCTAAATTATCAGGGATATGATAATAAAGCGTGGCCTACCACATGAATCACTAAATATAGTGATGGCCTCTTTAGCAAAAATACTTTTAAAGCAATAATTTAAAACTTTATTAATTCAAATCCTGGGAGCTTCTCTGTAAAAAACGAGAAATCTTGATGTTTATGACGCTAATGACGGTGATGTGTTTTAACACATCACCGTCTTGTCTTTTTGATGATGTCTTTTTGACCATAAAATTTTAAGCTATAGCTGTTTGATCATACACAGATCAGCCTTATCGCAATACGAATGTTACGTCAAATGATTGGGTTAATCGATTTCTTAAAGGCTTACAAACTTAAACCTCCGAACCCAAAATATAAATCCACGTACAAATATAGTTCTAAATCATTTCTTAAATATTTATCGAAATGAAGATGTCTCATGAACTGATTTATCATATAAAACTTGTACTTTTATCGCCATTGCTTCGGCACAATGGATGCACACGATCAGGCTACTGATAAAATTAGATAATATGCCAATAAGTAATGATGTAATTATGGCTTCACCTTCATTAGCACTGGTACTGGACAGTATAGCTAATGAGATGATACTCCTCCAGTAGGAGTCATCTAAATGTTAAATATAATCAAGGTTACAAATTTAATTAATACTTCGAGGCCTTGAGCTTGTTAACCAATCAACAGATTACCCTATATCCGCGAAAGTCCTTATTTGCCCAGCACTCGCAGTTCAAACGTATGTTAGTAGGACAAATGAATTGAGACGCCATCATACTAAAGGATACCTCTTTGTACGAAGGCCTTATAAAAACTTTGGATCTCAGACCTTAGCACACTGGGTTAAAAAGGTATCACGAGACAATGCCATTGACATAAGCATTTTCAGCGCTCACAGTACACGGGTAGCATGAAAATCTGCCGCGCACCGTGCCGGGTTTAATCTGGAGACTGTTTGCAAGGCTGCAGGTTGCAGTGATCGTTCCAATGTCTATCTTAATAAGTAATATTATAGAGACACCCTGGAATCAAATGAAAATAATTTTACGTATGCTATATCTGACATTCGCTAAATAGGATTAATTGCATTTATGCCATTAAAATTAAACAGTTAAGAATCTGATAAATGTAAATTGAACTTTAAATTAAGTCATCAGAATATTGTTCTCAATTTCGTAGCTAATCAGCATTATAATGATTGGAATTACCAGTTTTTTACTTTTCATTTTTCACATATTGAACATAACAATGCTCTGAACATCTGCATGTAAACTATAGTAATCGTCTTCGGTTGGGATACGAAATATAATTAAGAATCAAACGAACTTACCTTACGTGATGTTTGATTCCAATTATGTGAGTATCCCAACCGAAGACGATTACATCGTCCCATCCCACCCTAGCCCAAGGGATAAAATAAAAAATAAAAAACTTGTCTACAACACAAAATATCTAACTCTGAAAAAATGAGGTCAGGTAAGCGCGGGCCCGGGTGTGTCGATGCGCCGCGGGAGAGAGATGGAAGTATGGTTTTGCTTTTTAAGATATTATAGCTCTAAATGTGTGACAAGGACAGCACCATCTGATGTACTGCTGCATGTAAACTATAGTAATCGTCTTCGGTTGGGATACTCACATAATTGGAATCAAACATCACGTAAGGTAAGTTCGTTTGATTCTTAATTATAAGCTAACGTTTCGTACCAGTATTTCTAGCACAACTGTGACACGCGACTCTTTGTTGCGTGACAAATGCTACCTAACTATATCCACTCAATATAGTGTGACAGTGACAGGTGATGCTTTGTCGCTTGAGAAACGAAGTCGCGAACAGTTATGCTAGACTAGTGTTTTTCAAACTATTTCATGGCAAGCGCAGCGCGCAGTGGAAGCGTGCTGGGCCCATAACCTAATGGAATAAAAAGCAATTTATAGAAATAAATACTAGTTTTGTATTAAAAGACGTTTCTCGCGTTAGGCACTTTTTTCACAGGGGTGACAGGTTATTCGTTCGTAGAACCGCCGTGAGCTAGCGCGCGTGTTTGCCTGCCAGTATGTGGTTTATGCCAGAGTTCCAACACGACCCCCTTTGTATGCGAAAATATTTCGCGACCCCCCTATTCTGCACGATTTCTAACCTGAATTGTATTCCGTTACACCTTTGAGCTTTTCTGTTTTTTTTTGCTTGGGATTTCTCGACCCTCGCGACCCCCTTCTAGAGGGCTAGACATACAGGATTAGTGATTAACGTCCATTTTTTATTTGGTGTAGAAAACAAAACGTTTATAATTATTCACGACATTCATATTTCTACAATTAGAATACTTCCGTCAAGTACAGATACTCTTCGCTTTACCTGTGAATGTTTTTAAACGTTGACATTGCCTAACCGACACTTAAAATTTACTTTTTTCTTAATCAAAGCGCTGTCATAGCAGTTAGAGGTTTTTCTCAATATATTCGTTGTTGTAGGGTGACTATAATACTAGACAATTAAGTTTTGTACTTAACAAAAAGAAAGGAAATAAGTGCGGGCGTTTCACTTAAATACGATGGTGAAGCATCCATTAACGTTTACTGATTTCCTAGGGTTATTCACGTCTCCTGAATCATTCTGTATATGGCGTTTAAATCTGTGGTCTACGTACCACAGTTTTTTTTGTAACTGTTTATTTATAGTCAAAGAATTTTTAATAATAAATTTGAAATCTAATTCCTGTTAGCAGATTAAAAAAACGGAAAATTTGACATCGACACACGAATTGCAAATTGTTATTACTAAATTAAAACTATGGGTACTTTATAACAGGAACAAAAGTTACTTAAAACACTGCCACAATAAATATGAGAAAATAATTCAAATAAAATAAAGGGGTAACGCATTGGTATTCGTAAAACATGCGCCATTTTTAAACATACCTTTGATATCGTTCATAGTGAACCCGCTGCGCATGATCTGATCGATGTGCGCCGGCATCTGCGCGTCCGCAGCTTCCTTCATCAGCATCTGTTGGCGATCCTTGATCTCGACCCAGCGGCGGGCCTTCTCTTGCTCACTGCACACAGACATGGTACATTGATTCCGGAGATAATCCATAGAAGGAGCATTCCTTTTTTTTAAGTTGCAACCCTTATTGGGCGTGGCAAAAGTTGTACCAGGTGGGGGCCGTGGCGTTCCCTGGGGTCGAACCAGGACGCTGGCCGGGCCGCCTGGGGTCGAACCAGGTTGGCTGTCTCGGTCCCCTTTAGAAAAAGGGTCGGACTAGGTGGCGGCCGTAGCGCCTGTGGTCGAACCAGGTCGTTACACGAAAACATTTTGTAAGAGACACCTACCTTTTTACTTAATATTATAACTTGGCTTTAAGATGGGTAGTGTTTAAGCAGCTAATAAGTTTAATTAGGATAGCTACCGTAGCGTTTCGTAAGCGACAAAAATTTGATGTTTTCATGGAATGCTCCAGAAGAACTAAGGTGACCGATATTACTGCCAAAGTCAGCACTTTAACCCTTGCCTAACGCCCTGGTTCGATCCCAGGAGCTTGGACCCTCACCTAATCCGACCGTCTCAAGGTGGACCGAGACTAGTGACCTGGTTCGACCCCAGTCGCCCCCGGCCCCCATCTAGTCCGACCCTTTCAAGGTGGTCCGGCCAGCGACCTGGTTCGACCCCAGGGAACACCACAGCCCTCACCGTTCGATTTTTGCTACAGCCAATAAGGTTTGCAAGTTTGTCAGGCTTAAAAAAAAAAGAAATCTCAACTTACTCAATGAACTGTGAGTGGCAGATCACGGGTAACGAGAGTCTCAGGAACTCCCAATTTGCCTTCTCCATAGTCTCAAAGGTGTTGTGCGATATCTTTAGGCATGGGGGTGTATCTGAAAAAAAAAAACGAACATTGCATTATGGACGATTTTCAATAGGGATGACGACTGGGTTAAAACTATATAATTCTATTTAGTCCGTCAGTTAGATTATGGAAAAATATGCGACACGTATTTTTTGGTTTATCAAAATATTAAAAATCGATGAAGTTATAGATCATCAAACTTCTGGAGTGGGGGCTTGTGACGTCACTCCTAGGTGAAAATTGTACCTAGGCGTGACGTCACTCGAAACTTCTAAGCACTCTATCCTCGTCATTTATTGTTTGTCAAACAAAATAAAAAATACGTGTACAATATTTTTTTATAATCTAACTGACGGACTAAACAGTTTTTTTTAGTCGTCTAGCTGGCCCATTCAAATGCGGACAGCGAATAATGCTTTTGGCGAGGAAGGCAATTTCCATACAGTGTCGCTTTATGAACAAACTTATTTCGAAGACGTAATTTTTCCTTACTCCAAAATTGACTTATTCCTATTATATTTAAAGAAGTTCCTCATGGATTCATCATCATCATTGGGTCCATCATCGGAACTGGATTTTGACCAACCAGTAAGTTCATAGATGACGTTATCCTGATGTACAGTCACCGGCATTAATATGTGATGAAACGGGTCATGTAAAAATAGGTGATACCACAGAAATATCGGTAGATAGAAGAAAAAAAGTTTCTCGATTTGTATGGAAACCAAACGTGTAACGTTATTCGCCTAGCGTATGACGCCAAAAGTGTAATTTAGTGATGGAAAAGATCAATTTTCCATTTCATGTGGTGGTAATTGAATAATTACAACATTATTATCAGATTTTCAAATCTGATAATAATATTGACGGCAACTGAAGTTAACGGCGTGCAAAGTAGGTCGCCGACACTTCTTATTTATACGCGAGGTACGTAGGTTTTCCTTCTACTTCTATATGTATGTATGTGTATTTTTTTAATTTTTATTTTTGTTAAAAATAAAAAAATACACATGCAGTTATCTGCTTTGCCCTAAGGTTAACTGGTAGAGAATGCCTTATGGCATTAAGTTCGCCTTTTGTACGATAAGTTTTCTTTTGTGCAATAAAGTTTCAATAAATAAATATGCTTCTATGGGGTGCGTGTTTCGGTGGGGTGTGGTGTGGTGTGGGGGCTCACCGGAACCGGCGGGTATCCTGGTGACGTCGATCCTGGTGTCGATCATCTCGTCCGTGTTCTCGAAGATGGGCTGGTCCTTCGTGTACCAGTGGGTCACGTCCCGCTTCATGTTACTGCAAAACAAATAAGTTTAAATAAATAAATAAATAAATATTAGGGGGCAATCTTACACAAATCGAACTAGCCCCATAGTAAGCTCAATAAGGCTTGTGTTATGGATACTAGACGACGATATATTTAAGTTTTTTAAGTTTTCATTGTAATACTGGATATTTATTTTATAAAGTACAAACATATACAGATACTACACTAAAACAAGAAAAATAAGATACAATTTAAAATAACTAAAACTAAATTTGCATTTATTTGTGTGATGAGCACGAATATTTGTTCCTGAGTCATGGATGTTTTCTATGTATTTAAGTATTTGTATCTATTAAATATATCGTCGTCTAGTACATTTATTACTCCTTATAGCCTCAGGAATTCGTGGTTAAAATCTCTCGCAATGCTCATGGGCACCTTGTATGTATAGAATACATAACGAAAATGAAATTGTATACTTACACGCAGAAAGGTTCGTAGCCTTCTTGAAGACCGCACATGGTGAAGAACTTCAAAGTGTTCACGTCTTGTCCATACGTCAATCTGGAACATTACAATAAACTCATTAAATACAACAAAAATAGATTATCTAACGTGCAACAGTGGTGCAACTACACTTAAGGAGATCACTTATGTTCCACTTCAAACTCTCCTGGTCCGTTGCTGACTTCGAAATCAGCGAAACTTCCGAGGTGTTCCGTGGCTAAGCGACCTGGTTCGATCCCAGGGAACGCCTCAAGCTCCCACCCTGCTCGATTTTTGCAACAGCCAGTAAGGCTTGTAAGCATTGTCAGTTAATAACCACATTTTTACTAAAAAAAACCCGACCGCGGTGCACTTTGAAACTGCATAAAATCCGCCATTTTGTTTATTTTAACAAACTTCATACCCAGTGACACTCGCACCATCAAGACGAATCTAATGATGTATCATTTATCAAAATTGGATGTGCCGTTGAGTAGTTACGAGCGGACACAGGAACGGACATACATACATACATACAGGTCAAACACATAACCCTCCTTCGGGGTTCGCCGCAGTCGGGTAAAAAACAATCACTTGGCACTCCATACCAACATATTACCAATCCACGTTAAAGACATCAAATTCTGTTGAAATTTGTTTCATTGAATCAATGAAAGCTGCTAGTTAACTCAAACTATGTCACAATGAGGGCTACCGTGTTTGTGCTCATCAGTTGGCGCCACTGTCGAGTAGGGTCCTGAAGTAGAGCTGTCAGTTTCTTATTACGGGTGTGAAAACGAAGTTTACATTTCAACCGTATTTAATGCCTTAAAACCTTACTGTAAAAATATCGAGCATGCCATATCATTACGTTTAGTTCGGATTTCTGAATGATGAAACTGTCTCAAAGCACTGACATTTGTTGACCCGCAACTCATATTTGACAATAAATCATTTCAGCAAAATATTGATACCATTATTCTAATAACAGTAATCCCACTAATATTATAAATGCGAAAGTTTGTGAGGATGTTTGGATGTTTGTTACCTAATAACGGGATAACAACTGGATGGATCAAGCTGAAATTTGGCATGTAAGTAGTCCAAGTCCTGGATTGAAACATAGGACTTTATATCCCGGTAAAGAGTTTCTTTGGGACAATAACGGGAACAACGCGGGCGAAGCCGCGGGAAAATGCTAGTAATAAATAAATGCGTGTAGCCCCCCCCCTACAAACAATGATATTAGACATTTCGGAGACCACACGCTACACTAACGCCTCTAGCGGCGAAATTCATTCGCGGTAGCCCTCATTGGCACCACATGAGGTGGCAACGTAAATGTTGCGTCACTGCTAGTTAACTCAAACTACCTATATCACAATTCATTGGTAAATAATATTTCTCAGTTTTAGTCCCTATTACCTGCTACTTGATATAATATTTCTACCCTGTATCAACTCTAGCCATAATTTCTATAATTAAATTTGGAGTATTATTTTTTTAGTTCAATAGTGGACATCGTAACATTAAAGTCCCGATGTCCATTATGCAGGACATATATTTATGACTGCCTCGTTACTTCATACCTGGCTTTCTGTCCCACTCCAAGCGTGCAAGCAGGTACGAAGTTGTCGCCCTGGACGTCTGCAAACGTGGTCTCTCCTCCCAAAGCATCCATCAATAGCTCACCGTTGAGCGAAAAGCCTGCGATTATACAAATTATTGGTAATGGATTTGAAAACTTGTTTTAGAGACTTTTATCTAAACTGGCATCTTCTTAGTTTATGAATCATCACAAATTAAAACTTCAGTAAATTTACATGTTGATAAGGAAATTACTTTTCGGGTGCAGCTTTAGATTACGTATCTATTTTCTTTATATTGGTTTATTTTGTGTCGATTGCTTGGGTTTTTAAAAAGCTGCTATTGAAATTAATAAGATTGGTCAAAATGCTATAGATTCAATAATCCTCAAGTAAGCTCTTATTTAATTAAAAAAAAAAGAAACTCAGCATGTACAAATTAATAAGTTAGTAACAACGTCAAGCAGGGCGATATGTAGATTTTAATAGAATTACTAAAATATTAGCACACGATGGTATTAGTCGAGTAGTCACAATGTTAAGGGCCTTTATACTGGACAAAATACGGCTATAGTCTACTGAATACAGGTTGCATACCAAACTACAACAAATTTGGCAAATTTTGTTGCAGTTTTAAAATTCATCCACGTTTCAAAACCCATTCAATGGAAAATTTTACCTTGTACTTCATTTTTACAGGCCATAAGGCTCAATATAAAACACTAAACTACATTTATTAGTACCCTATAAAAGGAGCATGAATGTATAGTTTCTAACACTACCGAATGACACAATGAATATTTACATTTCTGCATGTCTACTCTAATCTACGGAACACTGTTTTAAAAGTGCTTTAGCGATGATATCTCTACTCGTGCTGTGATATGCTGGATTCTACATGATCTCATGGACAGCCAGCGTCAAACATATCGGACAAATAACCAGAAACATAAAAATATAACTGACGCATTGTCCCATATAATGGACATATTTGGTCTTGACTGCACGTTTTGTGAAAATTTGCGGGCAAATCCAGTTATTGCAAGCAAAGCAATGCGGTGGTATTTATTAGAATTAAGCGAATTCCGAAATTAAATTTGGAAGCGAGTTTCTAAGCGGTGTCTTTGAGAAGCTGGTGAGAAAACTTCCCATAATAAAATAAATAAATAATATGACGTAATTTTTTCGTTAATTTAAAAAAAAATAAACATATTTATTCATATATATTTTAAACAATGAATATCTGTTTTTTTCCATCCATAAAGCTTGTGCCTAAATGTCAAAAATGGCTATCACGTTTTGTAAGCGTTCGAAAATTGCAGCAACTATTTAAAATTAAATACATTATGAACTGCCGTGCAACCTAAAACACAGTAAGTCTACGTTTCTTATTGAACTAACTGTACTTTAGGTAAGTATTAAACCAATGGAATGAATGTGCTAAAAAATGTTCATTATAAAAGACATCTAGAAAATTTCCCCACCAACTTCACAATCACCACAAACAACGTACTTATCGTCTTATCGATCAGATCTAGGAACACGCCGACTACGTCACCCACCGCCCATTGCTTGCCAAAGGATTCCGAACTACCGCTGTACACTTTTTCCTCCTTGAAATAACAAATAACATGAAATAAGATATGCTCATAAAAGTCCCAAGTCGAGGTATTCTCTGACAGGTGCCGTCCTAAAAAATATACGGAAACGTTTCGTTAAATACAATTAGGTCATCATATTTTTTTGACAGCAAACCATGCCAAAGTTAAAAAGGGATTAAAAACCTAAACTGTACCAAAGAAAATATGCAGAAAGATCTTTTATATAAATCTGTACTTAAACCATACACAAGAACCTAATCGACGACCTTACGCCATTCTTTTGTAGGTTATACCTTTAGAATTTTGAATAATATAGACTGATTAGAATCATTTTCATGGAAAGAAAATACATACATATAATAAGATTGGTATAGATATAGTTTAGTTAGCCTCACATACTACTGACAGACATTTATTCTATGAGGTTCTGTAAAATGTTCGCTAAAACTGTCATTGACGACAGCGACTACACATTAGGAAAAATATAATATTCATATAGGATAGAAAACGACACAAATACATAAAAAAACAATAGGGCTGTGTTGAACATTTTGCTTTTAATAAATATTGTTATCACAAGTTACACATTTAAAAGATGCTTCTCTGATGGCAAACCTACTTCGAATTTTGACACATGTCCACCATAATGAACATATAATATGTTCATATTATTGGCCCATCGCTCAAAACACTAAAGTGTCATCGGTAATCTGGACAGAGGATATGTATCATCGATTTTATAGCCATATTGTTTCATGGGAAATCAGAGAAGCATCAGCAACGCCACCTCGCGGGCACTCACTAATAGTTTGGTCGAGAACATCTAGGAAGCAGCCGACGATGTCGCCGACTTTGAACAGCTGTCCAAAACTGTCGTTCGAGCCGGCGTGCACTTTAACGCACTGCGTTCAATAATTCACATTGTTAAGGTCGTTTTACAGCTTTTAGAGCTAATAACTAGCATTGTCATTCGATTTGGCATCGTCATTTATCCACAACACTGGCTAACAGTGATTATAGTGCCCTTGACATAAGTATGCTTTTAAAATAATTGATAACAACAATAAAGGACCTGTAAGCTGTTATTCAAAATTAGCTCTGGTTTTTTAAAAAAATAAACGTCATTTTCGTAGTGCTATAGTCTAAAGTCTATACAAACGTTAAGTTTAGCTTATCTACAAAAAATTAGCCGTTCCGATACGCCCAATCGATCATGATTGAATTTTGAATTAGTGTTTCGTCAATTGCACAAAAAGGTAAACATAATAAGTAGAACGCGAAGCACCGGGATATTTTAGTTTGAAAACCGGGAATTTCCGGTACCTTCATGCTAAAATTTCTCGGTTTAACACGTCGTAATAACAAAGACACCAAAAAATAAATACTTTTTGTTGGGCCGTGTACTGTTTCCTCCTGATTGAAATTTTATTAATGTCTATAATCTTGTAGGTAAAATATTTAAATTTTAAGAATGACTGGTACCAAAAACTTAAACTAACTTCCAAATACTGAACTACAGTTACTTGGTATCTAAAATTATGGTTTAGGTGTTTTTCTTTTAATTTTTTATATCTTCAAAAAACCCTACACTAAACGCAAAGATGGGAAGTACACAATAAATTAAAAAGTAAACAGTTTCTATTAGAACATAACTATTTTGTATATTCACTGTAATTCGAAAGTTTTATTGACTGTCTAGGGATTGACCATTATGTACCGTATAATAGACATCGGGATTTTGAACTTACATTATATCCGTCGAAAGCCCAGGAGTTCTCATCTTGACCAAGCATCATGCCTGGAGCCATGTCAGCGTGAGCCCAACCCACCTGCGTAAAAAAAAGATCCTTTGAAACAGCACATGAAAATGTACCCATGAAAGAAAATTAATCAAAATTCAAATATTATCAAAACCTACTAAAGATTGGAACAAACCTTTAAAGCTAAATGACAGTTAATTGAATTCATTAAACCTAGACTGTTATAAAAAGGAATGAAGGGAAGCTCAAGAAAAGAGCGAGTAAGAAACAAAAACTGTGTTGTACCAGGATGTCAAAGAGAAGGCTGAGAATAATGAAACTGCATCACTGACAAAACTATGTTCTTCATCACCATAAATTTAAGAGTTACAATCTCGTCGGTGCTGTAGCTTTCAATCTTGCCTGCTATACGCTAGCTTCTGGACGTTTTAATAAGACACAACACCAACATTTTCCTTCACTTCATCTATGTAGACGCGTCTGAATTTTCCCCTAAATCTCCTTCTCTCTATCCACCCTTCCAGAACGTCCTTATAGTGTAAAAGTAAATCCGAATATAGGTATATCTTACCCGCATGGGTCCAGCCGTAAGTATTTCGAACTCGAAGTACCACTTTCCAGAGCCAACCGCGTAGTTCTTCTCAGCGCGATACGTGCGGAAATCTGCTTGCTTCTGCTTCGAAGCCTCCAACAGCAACGCTGTTAACAGCATTGTTTTATAATTACTTGTATTGGTACTTTTCTCACCCGAATATAACGAGGACACGTGAAGACAAATGAAGACAATAATCTACCTACATGATAGTGTTCTAATTTTTCTTTGTTCTCATCATAATATAAAAGGCGGTAAAATAAATAATATCTCAGATCGCAGGTATTTGACGCCCGAACCGAAGGCAAGCTTTCTTCATTACCACTCGTGGTAAGTACAAAATTTTACGTGTCCCCCAGACCATGAAGTGGGATTTTACGCACGCGTAGCGGGCGATTATTGCCACTTTATGGCCAGGTATGACGTAAAAAGAATCCCCATATGGCATTTTATTGATCAAATCTTAAAAGTTATAATAACTAAAAACCTAAAGTGCAATACAATGGACATGTCCAATTAAGATTGCTTACTTTTTTTAACCCCTCATTTTTTTCGAAAATAAAAAGAAACTAATTTGGAGCATTTGTATTACAGTTGCGTGATTAATTAATTATAGAGTTTAAAAGTCTGGGTCCACCAAGAAGGATTCACGTGTTGACTGTTTGAAGAGCAAACGGAAAAAATTTGTCCTTTATTTGCCAACCGTCAGTCAGTAAAAATTACTTAAGCTAGGCGCGCACGAGTGACATTTTGTCACTATAACAGTTGAATCTCTCTGTCTTTACAATGAAAATAATAATACCTATTGCTAGTACACCTAATATGCGCCTACTTTGCGTGTGTTATTATTGGCAATATTTAGAGACCAGATTTGAAGTAGCGATCTCAATATTAATATGAATACGACTAGTGCAATTTGTTAAATACATGTCATGTTGGTTATATAAGGTCTTAAATTTTACTGTGCATTGTGCAGAAGAAATATTAAAGAAGAAGAACTTAAAAAATAAACTATTTCAAAAATTAAAAAACGATGTTTTTATTTATTATCACCATAATTTTTGCCCAATATTTACAAAAGCTTCCAAATAGGTTTTTAATTTTTTGTTCCGATAAGTTACATTATTTTTGTGTGTACAAAAAATAATTAATTATACATGTCATATCTATATTAATATTGAGATCGCTACTTCAAATCCGGTATCTAGCAATATTACCTTCATGTTGCTCGCCAGTGGGTGGGTCTAAGTTGTATCCATAGACCAGCAGCGTCCGCACGGTCTCTGAAGCCGTGTCGCGGTTGGCCTTCTTGATGGCTTCGTCCACCTTGGGGTACGGCACCAGGTGGGGAGAGCGGTGCATGTCAGGGTCCTGTGGATGGTACATACTGTTATACATCAGGTCTATCATTTGAATAGCAGCCAAGTGCGAATCGAAATTTCACACGAAGGGTTCCGTACTACCGTCGAGCAAAACCCTTTTCTTGTATGGAGACCTTTTTTTCTTCATTTTATTGCGTTTTTATTATTTGTTGTTATAGCGGCAATAGAAATACATATTCTGTAAAAAAATAAATCTCTGCCTATTACTGTTCAAAAAATTCAGCCCTCTGACAAACGGACAGCGGAGGCTTAGTAATGTTCCGTTGGCACGCTTTGCGTACGGAACCTTCAAAATAAATATTATAAATATATAATAAATTTATCAGTATTCCGACACATATAATTACAATTTTATTGTTCTCTGAATTATATACTTTATAGGCATAACAACATATTTATAATGCAGAATTCCGAGGCCTGGGTTTTTCATAACCTTCGATTTTATGTTGAATTGCAAATAATAAGCAAATAATGTGGTATATTACAGTCTACAAGATTTAACATTTTTTTTAATATAAAATCACCTATGTGAAGACATTGTTCGATTTATTGAAATCCGACAAAATTGTTTCTCATTCATGTTCAGTATAAGGGACATCGGAGTTACTGTTATACGAAATGATGTATAATGAATGATACACACACGACACTCTACAAACAAATAAAATAATACATGACACTCAGACTTAACAGATCGTCTTCGTAAAATGTTATCTTTTTTCTAAAACAAAAATAAAAATATATATTTTCGAAGACTGCAGACACAATAATACTCTCGTCAAAACACGCCAATTATTAGTTATTCCATATTAGAAAATACTATTATCGTTGATCGCACAATGATTTGGTAAGCGTTTGACCGACCTTCTAAGTCTAACAAGACAAAATAGGTTACAAAATCTTCGGCAAATCTTCTTTCTTCCACTGTAGTTGTCCATAAACTTGATGTGCTGTGACCCTCACACCTAATAATACTCTGTCGATACTAAGTGTGAGAGTCCCAGCCACCAGGTTCAGGATTTTTCTTGATGCTTCTAGAAGGAAAAAGGAATAGAAGAGTTGTTATGACGCTTAACAAAATTAATACTTAGTAATTATTACTTAATAAGTGATACGTAATCATTGGTGAACGAGTTAATTTGCGGTCATCATCATTGGACTCTCAGATAATCGTCGTCGTGTCGTTTCGCCTTTAAACAATCCTGCACCAACTAAAAATCTCTGTTTTACCCAATGGTTGACTGGTAGAGAATGCCTTAAGGCATTAAGTCCGCCAATTGTACTTTTTTATTATTGTGCAATAAAGTTTAAATAAATAATAATGATAATGAAAGTAATGACGATGATAATAATAATGTGAATGAAGATGATAATTATGAATATAACAATGAATACAACGATTATGATGGTAATTATGATGGTAATGATAATATAAGATACCTCATTGAGTCCATAGGTCCAGCCCTGCTGGATGCGCTCCCTGGCCCACAGGTTGTGCGTGTTCTCGGCGAGTTGGTCGACGAGCTCGTCCATCTTCGGTGTCAGGGTGACAGCGCTCAGGTCTAGAGGTGCTGGCTTGTAGCCGTTCGACTGGCCAAACATAAAACCAATATAAACTATGTAGCTTGCAGGGTTGAAATGGCAGTGGACAGGCCATATAGCCCGGAGAACAGATAACTGTTGGGGCAGTAAAGTCCTGGAGGCGACCGCGCTTAGGTAAGCGCAGGGTGGGACGGCCCAGACTCGGTGGACAGACCTCGTGATAATAGCGAGGAGTCGTTGGATGCTGTCTGCACAGGACTGCACTCTGGCGATCAATGGGGGAGGCATATGTCCAGCAGTCGAGTTCCGTGGCAGAGATAAACTATCTTTTTGATATACACGCAACAATGAAGAAGATTTTTAACGTCGAATGGGTGGAAGAGAGGAGAGATATCTCTCTCCAGGCGGGTGTTATGCCTAGGTGACCAAGTCCGAAGGAAGTTGGTTAGAAGTGTTATACATAGAAAGTGTGTTATAACACTTCGATAGTGCGATGTAGAACTGTATAGAGATGGCGCCGTGTGTGGGTGTTGATGTTAGCGTCATCTATCTATTGTATTGCTGTTGATGTCCGCAGCATCCAACGAATGTCACTAGGTAGCGGCGTCGCCACAAACGTCATTTTTCCGTCTCAATTTGTCTCTAAGATCTGCTTTCCTGAGGCATTCCTATAGACATCAAGATGTACTGACCTGCATGAAGGGCTCGTTTGGAAGCCTGACGTTGCGGATACGTGCCGGTGGCTTATCCAGGCTGATGTAGTAGCCGAGCGCCAGGATTGTCCTGTCGATAAAATATTCAGCTTAGTGTGTCGTTCATAAGTAAAGAACTGATTCCAATAACACATTTCACGTTATAGCAGTCTAAAAAGGTGATTACATATTGCCACTATCACAAAAGTAAAAGGAGCACGGTAGTACCTTTTACCTTTCACTCCTGGCCATAAAGTGGAAAGTTCCACTTCATGGCCTGGGGGACACGTAAAATTTTGCACTTACCACGGGCGGTAATAAAGAAAGCTTTAGATCGCATATTTACTGCCCTTGCTTTCGGCTCGGGCGTCAAATACCTGTGATTTGAGACATTCTTTGTTTTACCGCGCTAAATAAGTAATATACTATTGCAGTAGTACAATATTTCAGGCCCCTAAAATGTACCAACTCAGTTGAGCGTCTAAACAGAGAGCTGAATGTCGTATATCTTCTCCGCTGCTGATAATCGTTGGACAGGCACCAGGCACAAGTAGATCCTGTATACCGATGTGTCGATGGACAGTTTCAATAATTGCCAATTGTAAAAATCTCAGTAAGTTCTCATATTGTTCTATAGGGAACGTGCACGACGAAGGTGCTGCCAACTGGTGCCGCCAATCTAAGTCTTGTATCCTCTCATGCTGGGGCCATATTGACGGAAACGCCGCTAATCTATCGCCATGATGGTCGCGATTTACGTCAGCTACTACTTACTCTATTTGACATTGACTCTTGAAGAGATAATTTGAATTGACAGCTTGATTTGACAGGCATGATAGTTTCCTTTATTGTCCGCCCGTGTCTCTTTTGTCGTTTAGTGCTGCCACCTATACACGCACGCACCTATGCGTGCACGTTCTCTATAGGGAATTTTCCAAAACGGAATTCTTAAAATTCTTATTAAAGTTTCCAAATTTTTTTGAGAACTTTCCCAAGTCTTTAGAAGCTTTGTAAAACATCTGTACCTATGTAGCCCTTAAATCGGGTTATTCACAGCTGGGATTTTTTTCCCATCTGCTACCACTAAATCAATTCGGCGGTAACAGGTGGGAATAACCCCTTAAATCGGTATCCACGGTCCAACTTACTTGAGCGTCTGAACTGCGAGCTGTATGTCGTATCGCTTCTCCGCCGCTGGTAGTCGCTCGAAGGGAACCAGGCACGGGTGGATCTTGTGCAGATCTTCCCGTTGGTCACCGTACATCCACCCAGCTTCAATCTAGAATCAGGTTTATTACTGTGAGTAAATCCGCGGTAAGAGGTATCGTGAGTCACAATTTTCATTAAGTTTTAAGCCATCATGATTCAAATTAAAGTATTAATATATCTCTAAAGTAGTGTTACTTATCATCCCTAGATATATTAACACTAAAATTTATGTCTTTAACGAAAATAAGACGCAATGAACTCGTGACTCACGTTACATTTACGCGGAATGACCCGGGTGAGAATGATGGGCAAAAATGTACGGCACCCGGCCTCATCACCAATACAATTATAACGGATGTAGATTTATTGAAAACAGCATTTGAAAGTTGACCCCATAGTAAAAGTTGTTCAAAATCATGGACAGATTGAGGTTTTATTATCATAGTACACGTTATAAATTTCACCCAGTAGAGTATATTTTGGAATGGTGGATATTTGGAATGCTGTCTACAGCTTAGGCACAGAAGAATTTTTAGGACCTTGAGCGCGAAAGGGTCCTGTGAAATGCATAAGTAAAAACACTTGAATATATCAAAATAAACAGTGATACTGGAGAGAAATGCTGGTAAGGGTAAAATTCACATTTTAGATCCTTTCGGTTATAATTTGGATCCTATTGCAGATCACATATTTTTTAAACTAGTTATTTTTGAAATTCAAAAACTTGTAGAATAGAAGAGAGAATTACTTACCTTGTTCATGGCCCACATTTCGTGAATATTTTCTGCCAATTTATCCCTGATTTGCTCCACGTAAGACGGCAAAGTGATCTGCAAAAGAAAAAAAGGATTTTATTTTATGTTACGCCCCTGAGCTCAAATCTTTTTACATAATTACGTATACTAGAAGACTCGCTTGCAACTTCATTCAGGTAGGTGAAATAAATGTCTCTTTTTTGCTTCGCTTTAGTCGGGTATAAAATATCCTATGTGTTAACCAAGTTCATAATCTAGGTACACCAAATTTCATGGAAATCGGTCTGGTAGTTTTTCTGTGATGAGCTTACAAACAAACCAAAAGACAAAACTTCCAATAATAGGCTACTTGACCCCTTTTTAAAGTTTGTCTTATATTATTAATTATTATCTGATTAAGGGAAAAAAAAATATTACCCTATTTTTTTACTATTAGGATATGATATCATTAAAGACTGTATTTTATTATGTTCTTTATTGTTCAAGAGAATTACAATATCCAGTGACATTTTTCTAGTGAACCAAAGACAATCTCCATAGATAAGATATTATCGTAACATCTCCCTCCGAAGCAAAAAAAATATTACTGACTGTACTTACACTATTTTTGAAAGTTGTTACATAAAATTTTAAATTACTATTTTAAGAATAAACACCGTGAAACGAAACGTTTCTGTACTTGACAATGACATTCAATCATACTGACAGATGTCATGTCAGTCAAGTCAACAAAGTAAACAATGAACATAAAATCATGCTTATTTCTTATTTAGAAACAAAATATGTACAGTAATTATATGAATGCTACAAAAAAAATGTTTAATAACCTAACAATCATAGCGTTTAGGTTTCTTTACTTCACGACCTGAGCGAGTATATATTTTATGAGGATCAATCACATTTTCTTCAGAACGGTGTTCAACATCCACAATATCATTATTACCAGAACTGCTTGGATTTGATGGACTGTAACCAGATGGATCTGTGAACACAGGGCGTTCTAAAATATGTTGTCTGTTACGTCTGTAAATACCATCAGAATTCTTAACTATGTATGACCTAGGTTCTGGACATACTTTCTCAACAATACCAGGAATCCAGGTTGAATCCGGGTGTTTTTTGAACATAATTGGACTACCAGTGTCCAAAGGCTTTAAGTTTTTAACATTTCTATTAAAATAATCAGTCATTTTCTTAACTCTAAGGTCATTATACTCCTCTAAGACATTATAATCACATACTTTGGGTTTTAAGGCTTTTTCCATAGATGGTAACTTAGTACGTAATGATCTAGACATCAATAACTCTGCTGGCGAGTATTGACACACCATATTAGGATATGATATCATTAAAGACTGTATTTTATTATGTTCTTTATTGTTCAAGAGAATTACAATATCCAGTGACATTTTTCTAGTGAACCAAAGACAATCTCCATAGATAAGATATTATCGTAACATTTACGACCTAGAGAACCGCAAAATTATAATTTAAAATTTAAACTTTCGTAACCGGGCGAAAACGATGCTGGCTATGTTAATCTTTAGATTATCTGTGGTGTGACGTCATTCAAGCCGAAAACCAACATTTGACATTTATCCAGCGTTTATGGGGAATCAAAACGAAACGATTATGATCACAAACTCAAAAAACCACCAAGGGCCCGTTTCACGAAGCTACAAGTTACAAATTACAAGCGGAAGTCTCTTTCTATCAAAAGGTATTGAAAAGAGACTTCCGCTTGTAATTTGTAACTTGTAGCTTCGTGAAACGGGCCCCAAGTCACTTATGTCAATGTCACAGCAAAGCAAAGCTACATGGCGAGTTTCACTCGTATAAGATTCAACATGAAGTTAGATTACGATCCCATGACGTCACATCATGGCCGACACCGTTTTCAGAGTTCAAAATAAAAAGAAATAAGCCAATTTTTCAATTAAAAATATGTAGCCCTCAAATACTTTTAATAAACCGTAATCGAAAAATATTGATTTCTTAAATAAATACTACAGAAAATAATCATTTATTGCACCAAATTTGATATGAGTATAGTAGCCTATTATTCATTTAAATGGTGTTACTTATTTTTAACATGTCCGAGCTTTTTAGAAAATCTTTAATGTAGGGCTTAAGTATTGAGATCATATTGAGATGTATGTGGGAATGGGGCAGGGTAATAAACAGGGATTTAAGTCGTAACTTCATTTTATTTACAACAAAACTATGTACATATTTATTCTTCCGTCGTCTGTCACACCTTACATCAACTCATTCTTTATTCCAACTTATTCAAACATACTTTCGTCGTCTAACAGCCAGCATGCAAACATCAATCTCACATGTTGTGTGGAAAGCTGAAAAATAGAAGCGGCTACGGCGGTGTGTCGCTTTGAGGTTATGTCGCTAATCCAATTTAATCCGCGGATTCAAACTATATTTACGTCCTATCAGTTTCCCTACGCCTACCGGGCGTCTGGGCCCATAACCTAATGAACTGATTATTGGATTGGAATAAAACGAATATCGGTTAATAATAGAAATGTATTGAGGACAAGCGACAACAAGTACGAGTACCGGGATGGCGGAAACGGAAGAAGCGTCTAATCTTTGAGTGACAGGAATGACATTGACAGCTGAGTTGTATTTATTGCCAACAGAGATGATACTCACCGCAGTAGTATCCACAGGGGTCGGCACAAACGCCGTATCATCCTGCAACAGGGGAGGCCCGGCCAACGCCCGTTTAGCCAGGTTCCCGAAGTAGAAGCAGGGCTCCAGACTCAGGACCTGCTGAGGGTTGAGGGACTCCACGAGGGGCGAGTAGCCCTCTGGCGCCGCGTAGCGGAGCCGGCCGTGCTCGCCGCCGAGGAGGAAGCGACAACTGGGAAATAGCAATAGTACATTAATTACCTAGGGCGGTAAAACAAAGAATGTCTCAGATCACAGGTATTCGACGCCAGAGCCAAAGGCAAGGGCAATAAATATGCGATCTGAGGCTTTTTTTATCGCCCGTGGTTAGTACGAAATTTTACGTCTCCCCCAGGCCAGGAAGTGGGATTTTTTGTAATTGCCACTTTAAGGCCGGAGATTTAAATAAAATATTATGACCAAATCATCCTAAATTAAAGTTTAGCACAAATTCTTTCGTCTATACAGGGTGGGAGGGACTATACCGACATACTTTAGCCATGAATTCCTGGTGGTGTGACGAGTAAATAATGTTATATCAACATGGGTCGAATATTGTCATTTTACATTAATAGTCTTATGGAACAAAATAAATCAGTAAATTCAGCCCCTCGTTATAAACATGTCCTTACTGGAAGAAAAGATATCAAAAAGAAAAAAATGCTAAAATGGAAACGAAAGGTAAATTTTTTGGCCTCGTAGTCGCTTACCATCAAATACTGCAAAGGTTAATTGCTGTTTAGTTAAAGGATTTAAAAAAAATAGTAAAACTATCTTAGTCACATTTTATTAGGGCTTGTTACACACTTGGGAGTTTTCATTTAAAAAATAATGAATATCACTGAAAGTAAGCGTTTTTCGACTATACATCACTTAACTTTTTTTACTCCTAATAGTTTTTAGAATCATTAGTTAAAGTTTGTCGGTATAGTCCCTCCCACCCTGTATGTGTTGCTTATTTTCCTTTTAAAAATGCTTGCTATAATCAAGGACCATTAAAACAAGAGGACTGTCATTCTCCATACTTTGGATCGTGCCCCGACCGCAAGGGGATGTCCAGGCAAAAACTAGATGGCACTAAAAAACTAAACATTTAACGATGTTATAATTGAAAACAAAGAAACATAGTATAGTAAAGTAACAATTAGTTCATAAATAGCTAATAATAAATAAATTCTAGCTTTTAAATACTGTGTCACGCTTGCAAAGTTGAATAATTGTAAATAATATAATAGGGAATATGCATGATATTTTTTATTTACTTTAATAAAACCTCATTCATATAAAAAACAGTAGGAAAAAAATATTTTTCGAATAACTATAAAAATAACCAAGATATAACACAACAAAGATTTATCTCTATCTCTTTGTCGCAAAATAGAATATAGTATGGAGATTGTATGGCGGCCGTGTACTATGACGTCATAGTCCATATCGGATCTCTCTCTCTCTAATCGCTGTCTGATTAGTGCTTTAAAATGTTTATATCTTCCGTATCTCTCGGTCGATTTCAATTTTATTTTGACTGTATGTCATCTTTTTTACGGTATTTTCAAATTTTGTTAAGAAATCTGTTAAAAAAAATTCATGCATATTCCCTATTCTAATGCCAAGTTTATACCTACAAAGATGGCGTTGTAAATATCGGGGAACAGCTTTTTGTATGGAGAATGACAGTCCTCATGTTTTAATGGTCCTTGCTATAATATACCTCAGTTTGCTGGAGCAACTGATGACCGGGAAGAACATGCCCTCCAGGTTGAAGCCGGTGAAGGAGCCCGTGACCCGCACGCCGTTGAACATGAAGTTGACTATCGGCACCGTGAGGTCCAGGGCGCAGCCGATGACGTCACCTTGAATTTAAATTAAAAAAAAATAGTTTATTTCTGCAAGCAGGCCCTCAAGGGCTCTTTTAAATGTCTGATTCTAAACTAAATATGTATTATTTCTTTTGGCGCTTCGGGTAGTGACCTTCCGGTGATATAAAGAAACCCATGTGGCCCTCCGTCGCTGAACATCATTTTCGCAAAACATGATATTAGCAAAATATGATATTCTCAAAACACGATATTAGCAAAATATGATATTCCTAAAACACGATATTCGCAACAAATCATACTAGCAAAACATCATATTCGCGAAGCATCATACTAGTAAAACATCACGTCAGCAAGACATTATATTCGCAAAATATTACAGCAATACACTTGTTGACGACTGTATCACCGATTACTAACTCTGTAATTAAATAGAAACCAAACGAGCCAAAACCAAGTTCGATATCGATACACAGTCTTTTATGAAAGTAATTTTTGTTGCATGGTTTTTTTATTGCAGAATTTGTTTCCTTATAATACCATTCTAAGCACTATACTAAAAACTCCGCTATCGATACGATGCTTTTACGATGCGATGTTTTCTATTTAATTACAGAGTTAGTGATCGGTGATACAGTCGGCAACAAGTGTATTGCTGTAATATTTTGCGAATATAATGTCTTGCTGAAATGATGTTTTACTAGTAGGATGCTTCGCGAATATGATGTTTTGCTAGTATGATTTGTTGCGAATATCGTGTTTTGAGAATATCATATTTAGCTATTATCGTGTTTTGAGAATATCATATTTTGCGAAAATGATGTTCAGCGACGGAGCCGTAGGGGCCTTGGCGTTCCCTGAGGTCGAACCAGGTCGCTAACCGGACCACCGTGAGTGGATCGGACAAGATGGGGGCCGAGGGTGCCTAGGGTCGAACCAGGACGCTAGGCCAGGGCCACCTTGAAGTTACGCTGATTGCTCAAAGTGAGCAGCGGACCAGCGAGATTATTGATTGTGTTAACGCGAACGTGAGAAAATCTCTTGTTGTCTCTTTATTTTGAACATGAAGTTCATATCGGCACAGTGAGGTCTAGCCGATGACGTCACCTTGGGATAACATGTGGTTAACATTCGGCGACACAAAGACACATCTGGGTCATTCCACGTAATAGTAACGCGAGTCATGATTTTATTGCATGTTGAATCATCACAATGCAAATTTATCTCTAAAGAGGTTTACTATCATCCCTAGATATAGGTACGTCACACAAATTTGTAAGTACCTTTAATAATGAAAAAAAAAGCACGCAATGAAATCTTGATTCGCGTTAACACGTTCATTGCGGCAGCCCATTTAGTTAACTTTCAGGTATCTTCGACCTGCTTCTCAACTTTCCAATACATCGCCATGGGGTTGATTAGATCTGTTTGATATGCCTCTGTTTATTTGCAAATTACTAGCTCCAGGTAACAATTTCTGTTTATTTTTGTATGTTAACGTACTTTCGATGAACATATTATTGTACTCCCTAACCTTCATACAAATCGTATGAAACCAAATTATTTTAGGCTTACTCACTTTATACAGGGTGATTTCTGGGTCGTGATCCCGGACCAGTTTTTCTGACTCTATAACTGGTCAATATTATCTTATGATAGCATTTGATCAAAACAGCATTAATTAAAGTTTTTTTATTTTCAAGAAAAATTAATCTTAAAGTAAGTAAATCATGGTCACCCTATGACTTTTGACATACACAGTATGGGAAGCGACAAGACGTCACATTGAGTATGGTGACCAAATTTTATGCAAAAATGTATTTTTCTACTTATAATCTGAGAAATAATTACAAATATTGGTGATAAGAAATATAACATTTTACCTTCCAATAAAATGATTATTATTTTTCCTGAAGTCGTTCGACGTCTTCATTGAGAGAGTAGCGATGCACGCGCCGATTTGAACGCCGCCGGAAGCACCACGTGATGCCGTCGCCGCCTCCAAGCCGCACCCGGTCCCCGCCGTCAACTGTCAAAAGCAAAAACCCGCCAACTCGCTCGCCGCCATGTTAAACCATTGTTGCGGAGGTAATGCGTTTGGTGGTCCACCAGGAAGCCATTACTCAGACGTCGAACGACTTCAGGAAAAATAATAATCATTTTATTGGAAGGTAAAATGTTATATTATTTGTTCCGTTTCGTCGTTCGACGTCTTCATTGAGATCTGTTTATTATCTCCTGGTGGCGAGTGAGAGGGCGCAACAATGTGAAGCTTAAGTCAGCGAGAAGGGAAAGGACTTGCCTTGCATACGGCAAGAGTACTTGCCTAACGTACCTGATGGTAACGCATTAGTTACCCGGTGGTTCACGAAGTATGCTAGTGTATGTAGGACCCACTTGACAGAAGATACTCGGCAGGCGCAGTCTGCGGTTCTCGATGTCCTGATAACATAGTTGTACTTTACCCAGGACCGTGAGAAGGGAGCCCGTTTAGACGACTCTTGGCTCGAGGCGAGTAGGACTAGCAGTCCTCGTCAGGGATTTTTGAAATCTTACACGTAGACATTTTAGAGATACTGATAGGGGATTAGACCTTTTATATTTCCACAAAGGCATATCATACGTATATAGGATATGAAGCATTCAGTGTTGATACTAGTACTAGTTGTCGGTAATTCGTTTCCGAATTTAAAAGAAGTTTTGATTAGTTAGAATATATATATATATATATGACACTGTTGTATGACATTTTAACATGTTTTTGGATATCGTTATATTACGTTGTTGTATTCTTATGATGTATTACCAAGCTCAAGACGAAACTGTACATGTTGGACATACCGTAGGCACAGTTCAGACAGGAGGAGGGATGCATAGCACTTTATACTCTGGCGTGGCGTCAAAAGTATCATTGGCCAAGTCGAAGCAATTTTGGCTTAATTACGATTGCCAAATTAAGTTTTAGAGAATCAGAATATTACCAGAACACAATCTTAACTGTTCTTATTCTGAATAGTACTAGGTACGGGTGCTCACGCTTTAAACAAACACATAAAATAAAAGTAAAAAATAAATAGTCAACGCGATTAGGGTCGCGTTCTATTGACACTGACATTTTACCTTTTGTTAGGCTAACGACCCTGCGATTAGTTTTCTTGGGCCGCCATGATCTTCTACTTCGGCCAGGTCCGATGTCGGAGCCTAGCGGCTGTAGTAGCCAGATCTGGCACCTTGGAGATACGTACAAAGGTGTGTCTGCAGATTGTGTAGTTTCGGTGTTTGCCAGCGGCTCCGCAGTGAGAGAGCGGAACGTGATGTAGATGAACAGACTTACTTAACAACCACCTGAAATTGTGTCTCCGAAAACCGTGTCGGGTCGGCAACTATCCCCACCTTGCCAAGCGGATAGTTTTCTGGATATTTGTGCATTTATTTACGAATTTGTTTGATTCTTAAGTAAGGGCCATTAACTGGATCGGCTTTAGAAGTTTAACCATATGGTACATATGTCCGTATAGACAAGGAAAATACCTCGAGGGTTTCATATCTCACCCCTGTATGGCAGGGCCGCCGTAGCGATTAGAGAATAATGAAGAAAAATTAAGTATTTGCCGATATAACTTAAAAATTTCTACCGGCGCGGCTAGATTACTTTTAAAGTGTACGCAAAATAGGCGTATAAATATCAGTCAGATGTGCAAAAGTAGCCCACATAACTTCTATAGTGTTAAAGATGAACCGCTGCACGCTCTCTCGAGTTTTTACCCAGATTGTCTATTTAGTCGCGAGCAAAAATGCTGGCCTTGGCGAAGCCTGGCCACAGTGGCCGCGGCCGGGCGGAGAGCTGCTGCGCGTTCTGCTTTGAACCTGATGGCATTTCCTTTTCCGATAAGGATGTAGCGAACACAAGATGACATACCTGTACTCTTAAGAGTCGTAAGACAGTTACGGTGATTGGTTCCAATGGGATAAGAAGCATTTTTTACCTCAGATGGCAGACTTGCGCCAGTCTCATTGGTGGCAAAGGTCTGTTCCGACTGGTCAAAACGCGTACGTCGGGATATCGACAAGTCTTTTAAAATGGTGGTGCTCGACATTTCCCAGCTTCTCGGAGAAACCCGGGAGGCGCGACATACTTTTATAGATGTTGATGTAGTGGCGAGAAAGATGATGACGTCGGAGTGACGGCTGCGACGGAGTTTGGTCGAGACGCGCGCTTTACCTCTGAATTCTCTGATGGGGACTCTCAAAATACTGCAGTAGCGCGTGTAGCGCGCGGTGCTTCAGAGGTTACCTGCGACAGCGCCATGGCGGTAGGTGGTGCCGTTGCGGCAGCCGATATTGGCGCGTAGACAGCAGTCGGTGCCGTTGTGGCGGCCGATGTTAGTGTAGTGGCGAGCGGTGCCATTGCGGCGATCCGTGCCATTGCAGCAGCCGATATTAGCGCGTAGACAGCAGTCGGTGCCGTTGTGGCGGCCGATGTTAGTGTAGTGGCGAGCGGTGCCGTTGCGGCGATCCGTGCCATTGCAGCAGCCGATATTAGCGCGTAGACAGCAGTCGGTGCCGTTGTGGCGGCCGATGTTAGTGTAGTGGCGAGCGGTGCCGTTGCGGCGATCCGTGCCCTTGCAGCAGCCGATATTAGCGCGTAGACAGCAGTCGGTGCCGTTGTGGCGGCCGATGTTAGTGTAGTGGCGAGCGGTGCCATTGCGGCGATCCGTGCCCTTGCAGCAGCCGATATTAGCGCGTAGACAGCAGTCGGTGCCGTTGTGGCGGCCGATGTTAGTGTAGTGGCGAGCGGTGCCGTTGCGGCGATCCGTGCCATTGCAGCAGCCGATATTAGCGCGTAGACAGCAGTCGGTGCCGTTGTGGCGGCCGATGTTAGTGTAGTGGCGAGCGGTGCCATTGCGGCGATCCGTGCCATTGCAGCAGCCGATATTAGCGCGTAGACAGCAGTCGGTGCCGTTGTGGCGGCCGATGTTAGTGTAGTGGCGAGCGGTGCCATTGCGGCGATCCGTGCCATTGCAGCAGCCGATATTAGCGCGTAGACAGCAGTCGGTGCCGTTGTGGCGACCGATGCTAGCGTAGTGGCGAGCGGTGCCGTTGCGGCGATCCGTGCCAGCGCGAAGGGTAGCCCTGTATCGAAGACCGGTGTGGATACCGGGGGCAGTGGCAAGTGGTGCCATTGCGGCGATCCGTGCCAGCGCGCAGGGTAGCCCCGTAGAAGGCCAGTATGGCGAATTACGTTGGGGCAGCGGCAAGCGGAGCCATTGGGGCGATCCGTGCTAGCGCAAAGTGTAATCCCGGCACTGATGCCGGCACAGTGGCCAATGGTGCAATTGCGGCAGCCTGTGCCAGCGTAGAGACGGCCGTATAGCGGTGGTTGATGCCATTGCGAAGACCGATGCCTGCGGCGCGCTAGATGCTGTAGCGTGGTTGGCGCCTTCGCAGCGACCGATGCGGGGACGATGGACGCCCTCACAGCAGTGGTCGGAGCCATCGAGGCGACCCGTACTGGTGCGATAGCGCGTTATTTACCATTGCGATGACACCCAAGTGGTGGCGTTACGGCAACAACCGGAGAGGTGACCGACGCCATAGCGGCGACCGGAGCCTCGATAGAAGCTGACGTTACGGCGGATGCCGCGACGGCGGACGGCACAATGGCGACACCGATAACTTACATAGGTACCTGTACAGCAGGTGAGGCCATAAACTGTAGTAGCATTTCAGTGTCGAAACCCGCCAAAATCCGCAGATTCTGACGCGGAGTGACGCGGAGGGACGGCCGAGGCGGTGTCTGCACGAGGACGCAGCGTCACGCACGAAGTGACGCAACAGCACACATTGTGACCTCGTTCTCAATTTCAGTGAGAGTACATGGTGGCGCTCGATGTCTTGGCGCGTGGCGGGTGCGGGGCGCGGGCGGGGCGCGGGGCGGGGGCGGGGCGCGGGGCGGGGGCGGGGCGCGGGCGGCGCCGCGGAGCCCCCGCGACCGCCCGCGACCAGCTACCCGCGCTGCGAGGGCGCCCACACGAGGTCACGCGAACATTACTGGCCGACGGGTCGATCGATGCGTAGAGTGAAGGCGTACCTGTAGACGTAGCGGTAAGGGCGTGGGCGCGCGGGGGGACGAGCGGCGGATCGTTTGAGGTACTTCTCCACAGCAATCTTCGTCTCTACGGGATTATGGATGCCGGATACTTATGCCGCTTCGCTGGATCCTACGGCTCTGCGATACCCCGCAACGCCTCTCCTAGGGTTCGTGCCTGGCGATCTGTACCTGTAGTCGGAGTCCGCTGGAACTATTTCTCAGGGTCCGGCCGGTGCGGGGTCACTTTCGGAATATTATTCCGGAAAAATCTATATCACCCCCGCTGTTACAATTATCTCGCAGCTGGGGATCGAACCCGAATTCATTCTGAAGATTCCTTACGTTAACCCTGTTAAGATACAGTCGAAGCACTAAATAAAAGGCGCCACGCACGCGGTGCTCAGGGAGCGGCGGGTCCGCGGCGCGGCGACCGCGTTCTGGACGCGCGTCTATCACGAGACGTCGATAATGTGCTTCTTGTCTAGGCTAGGGAAGCGCTCATGCGGCTATTCTGCGGGATGCGGTGAAGGCGGCCCAGGGGGCACGGGACCTGAATCGACACGATGCCCGCTTTTTGCGGAAGGGTTAACCACGTGTCATAAGTGACTTTCGATAATTCTCTTAATCATTAATTCACGTTCAACACGACGTTCACGATTCAAATAAAATATAACGCGGCATAGTCAGCGATAATTATTCATTAATTCGATAAATTCTCGTCGCTCTAAGCACAGATAAAAATAACGACGTATACGTTAGCGACTACATCGTCGGCGACTATGTGTCGGCCGTTAAAATACTGTTTAGATAGCACAGATGCAAGATATTACGCGGCAGAAGACCACGTACTTAATAACGGTCTTTACATCCAGATCCGAGGGTAGGATGGAACGCGCGTGATAAAAGAACACTTATTAAGAAGATCGTAATGCTTTCAGCTGAGAAAATAACGCAATATGACTATTGCAAGAGCTAAGCATTGAAAATTTTAAAAGTAAAAATGAGGGTAGGTTTCTACCACACGAGTTAATTTATACGCTTGGAGCAAATTCGCTTTTGGGACTGTTCGAGCTCCAGATAAAGAACCTCCGCTTAATAAAAGTTCTAATTTCAATGAAGTAAAATTATAAAACACTCCTGGTTGGTAGGTAGGTATGATGGCTGACTCACCGGCTGTCGGTACAAGTTTGTACCTGACCGTGTCCTCGGCGCTGCTGTACGCGACGCTCTGCTCCGGAACATGCGACGGCACGTTGTGGCACTTCGTTCGTATCTCCTACTTCACATCTCGGAGATACGCGGGCTAACTATTCACGGGGACGCGAGATAGTCAGACCTATTAACCTTGCAGTAACCGAGCGATTTTTGAAATCGGCTTTTAGCCGAATATTAATAATTAACAAAAATGATAATATAGTTTTCGCCGGTTAGAGCAAAGGCTAAGGGCGGACGTCCGTCTCGGACGGCGGACGACGCAACAATGATTTAACATGGCGGCGAGCGAGTTGGCGGGTTTTTGCTTTTGACAGTTGACGGCGGGGACCGGGTGCGGCTTGGAGGCGGCGACGGCATCACGTGGTGCTTCCGGCGGCGTTCAAATCGGCGCGTGCATCGCTACTCTCTCAATGAAGACGTCGAACGACGAAACGGAACAAATAATTAATAATTAACATCATTAGGTTCATCTTTGAATATTGTATTATGCCTTATTTTCTTGCTCCACGACCCAGAAATCACGCTGTATGGTCTTCTTACCTTTTCTAATGAACGGCTCATCGGCGTAGTTCCTGTTGACGGGCGTCTTCCGTCCGCCGGACCAGAGATGCGCGCCGTCGAAGCCGAAGGAGTAGAGGTCGTCGCCGACGCCGTTGCCGCCCCACTTCTCGCCGCCGCCGGGGTACGGCACGTAGCTGGAACAACAATAGCTCAGAAGATGGATTCTAACTAGAGATGTGCCATTCTCGGAAACGTTCTCCGTTTTGTATGGAGCGAGAACGTTCTCGAGAACATTTCCCATACAAAACTGAGAACGTTTCCGAGAATTCCCGAGAATGGCACAACTCTAATTCTAACCACACTGGCTACCGATTGGCACAATAGGCTTGTGTCCTAAATTTTGTCTCTAATGTAAATCGATTTTACTATTAATAAGGAACAAATATATACCTATAACTACTACACTTGGATTACTATGACAGCCACAAATTGCAATCTAAAGTAGCCGACCGCACCGAGCGTTGAAAACGGCCCATACAAAACGCACCCACCCTGTGACGTCATCTCTTGTCCTCGCTGTACTAAGTCTGTATGAAAAAAATAGTATTTTGCCATTTTGAGCACGAAAAAGTGCGTTTAAGCACATAGTTGTCATACATTTATTTTTTCAGTGTTATTTAAACATTCTGAAATTAACTTTAATTTTTCTTTAAGACGGTAAAAAAATATCGAAATTTTTTAAAACTTTGTGGTCTCATAACTTTATAATTTTTATATAGTTTTTGTTTATTTCTTCTGTGTTATGATAATTTAGTATTTTCCAATACAAGGGACTATATTATTTTGTAAAATTCAATATTAGTCAACATCCCCATTGGTTGACGCTGCAATTAACCTGTTCCACGTCAAGGACGTATACACCGTGGGCCCGAGTAACCCGATCAACTTTAACTATAGATTCTAACAACTATTAGGAGTAAAAAAAGTTATGTGGTAGTCGAAAAACGCTTACATTCTGAGATATTTATTATTTTTTCTATAAAAACTCCCAAGTGTGTAACAAGCCCTAATAAATGTGAGTAAAATACTTTTACAATTTCTCTTAAATCCTTTAACTAAACAGCAATTAACCTTCGCAGTATTTGATGGTAAACGACTACGAGGCCAAAAAATTTACCTTTCGTTTCCATTTTAGTTTTTTTTTCGTTTTTGATAACTTTTCCTCTAGTAAGGACATGTTTATAACGAGGGGCTGAATTTATTGATTTATTTTGTTCCATAAGACTATACTATTAATGTAAAATTTCTAAATTCGACCTATGTTCATAAAACGTTATTTACTTGTAATACCATCAGGAATAAATGGTTAAAATTGGTCTGGTTATTCGGGCCCACGGTGTATATTGGCACCGCAGGTTGGACGCCAACAATGCGATGTCACATACCGCAGTGCGATATAATCCTTCATGCACCAGCATAAAGTTCAATTTCGGTTTTGACACTGTTATGTCATGGCGTCTGATTTGCGACTTTTATGTTTTACGTAGCGGCGAAAAGGTTAATGGTCGCGTTCGCTATAAGTGAACCGAGGTGACCAAGCCAAAGTATAGTAATAAATAAATAAAAATATCATAATATCATCATTATTATAACAAAACGGGACTTAATCGCGTAAAAACATGCTTTTACATCGACGTTTTGGACGTGCGTTGACGTCCATGGTCGCGAGGGGACTGGACCACGGGCCCTTTTTACGCGATCAAATCCCGTTTTGTTATAATAATGAGTGAAAAACAGGCAAAGTTTAAATCAATTATTCAAATATAAAAGTAATATTTACCCAGAAGTGTTGGCCCATCCGATTCTCAAATGCGGCATCATGTGGGTAGTCTTCTCGATGTGGTCCATCGTGACTTCAAAGTACCATTTCTGGTACACCGCAGAACCCTCCACGCGACCCACGAAGATGTTAGGACGAACGCTGTAAAAAAGAAAGGGTTTATTTAGTTGGCGTCCTAATTAAAATTAAATCCATAACCGCCCGCTATGACGACCGCTTTAGCTTAGTTGGTAGTGACCCTGCCTACGAAGCAGGAGGTCCTGGGTTCGAATCCCGGTAAGGGCATTTATTTGTGTGATGAGCACGAATATTTGTTCCTGAGTCATGGATGTTTTCTATGTATTTAAGTAATTGTATCTATTAAATATATCGTCGTCTAGTATCCATAACACAAGCCTTATTGAGCTTACTATGGGGCTAGTTCGATTTGTGTAAGATTGTCCCCTAATATTTATTTATTATTTATAACCCCGATTAATAAAGTCGTACCTTGAACGACAGTCTATCAGCGTCAACTTCCTACCTTGTCACATATTGTTTCCTGTCATTATTGACCATAGTTTTGCAAAAACAGACCCGCCCGTTTTTTTTTTTTTTAGTAACTGACAAACTCGCAACCCATACCCGGACGTAGCGATTGTCGGACCGGGTGGTCGGCCGTGGAATTCCCTGGGGTCGAACCAGATCGCTAGCCGGACCACCCGCCAGAAGGTCGATGAAGCCCCGCTGCACGTACACAAGCTGACTAACAAACCTAACTACTACTACCTAACCTAACTACTTTGATTTCTTGTATCTATATATGTAACATAGAAATGTGGTGTAAATTACCCGCATTAAACCAATAAAGAGACAAAAATGTTTCTTTCATGTAAAAGTAACAAACCTAACCTAAAAAAAAACTGGCCAAGAGCATGTCGGACCATGCTCAGTGTAGGGTTCCATAGCCGTAACTATAAGGTAAAAATACGATGTAAAAATAGTACAATAACAAAAGATCGTATCTTCATAGCAATTACGTCCTTTTGTTGAGAAGCGCAGTTTATCGGCAATAACTCAAAAACGGTTAATTCGATCTTGTTGAAAACAATTTTCGTAGAAAGTATTAATTAAGCGTTACCTTCTTGATTTTTTCCATATTTTTTGGACATACGGTTCAAAAGATAGAAGGGGGGGGGGACACACAATTTTTGCAACTTTCGGAGCGATTATTTCTGAAAGTTTTAACTTAATCAAAAATATTACTTAAGAACCTTAAAATGTTTTTAAAAGACCTGTCGAATTATGTAACACATGTTGATGTTTGATGAAAAAAAAAATTCGCTTTCTGTTACATGTATGGAATACCCCCCCTAGAAATATTTATTTTTAATATTTAACTACCAACCTAAGTAGCGGCTCATACAACACACCTACATTCCAAATTTCATCAATATACGTCATGTAGTTTTTGAGTAAAATGCCTGTGACATACGGACGGACGGACGGACGGACGGACGGACATGACGAAACTATAAGGGTTCCGTTTTTGCCATTTTGGCTACGGAACCCTAAAAAGGAGTTTGTTTTGTTCAGGATCCCCCCCCCCCTCCCGCACCTGTGCATGATAGAATAGATTTATACAACAAAAATTTGATGAACTATGCCGCCTTATTGAGCCTTATTCTCTAACAATAAGGTGGTTTTTGGCTGGCCAGCAGATAGTCGCAGATGGTGTCGCCATGATACTGGTTCAATTTTCAACTCTATCCTCTCACAATATAGTTCTCAAAACATGGTCTTGCATGGCCCAAGCATCATCTGCACAGTTCAAATTGAACCCCTGTTCCCTTATGTTACAGTCTTACCTGGACACATGATCAACCAGCGCCGTCTGCAGCAATAAATTCTTGCCGGGCAGCAGATAGTCGCAGATGTTGTTCTGTGAGGAGCGGACCGCGACGCCGTTACCGACGCACAGCGAGCACAACACGTCGAGGACCTTCGGGTCGCGCCCGTGTTTCTCCAGCAGCGAGATGATCACTTTGATGTGCTCGTCCTGCGTGGAAATGGGATAGATTAATAAACGAGGAAGTAAGTAACCAGCATTTTATGCGAATATCTTGAGCGGTTTCTAAAATTTTAGTTCAGTATATAATTTGACGTTCTTAGGAAAATGGAAACCTTTTACAAATCTAAAACATTTTTTTTTTATGTTTGATAGGCAAGCATTCGACTCCGATCGCACCTGATGTTAAGTGAGGATGAAGCCTAGGATGTAGCATGCTTGTCTAGAAGATGTCTATTCACTCTCAACTTGAAGAGATCATATAAGACTTTTGCTAAATTTACATGCGTACACTTGAAAATATCGTAATAATAATGGTTATTTACGTCACACAGGGACCTTGTACTCTGAAGCCACAGTTGAAACGAGATTACAAAGCATTCTCTATCCATTACTCACTCTCATCATATTCAGAGCTTCAGGCGAGTCGATGAGCACGCAATGAAGCACGGCCAACATACCTATACCTTTCTCCAACGCTTGTCATCTCGCACCTTGTACCAAGTAACCACAGTTAAAACGAGGTTACAAAGCATTCCCTATCCATTACTTACCCTCATCATATTCAGAGCTTCAGGCGAGTCGATGAGCACGCAATGCAACACGTCCAGCATGCCGGTGCCCTCGCCCGAGGCCTGCGAGCCGAGGCGCGAGAACAGCCAGTTCAAGCGGTTGGAGTTGGCGAACTGCGCGCAGTTGGTGTGGTTGCCTTTTATGATGGCCGCTGTGGACAAAAAAGTGTCATTTGTAGTATTTTTAAATTCAGGGAGTGTTTACGCGAAATTAGACTTTATTGAATACGACTAAAAACATAATTTGATTCAGCCACAGAATCATTGTAATTTTATCATGTTTTTTAAGGTGACTCGAGTCAAGGTTGACTACAGATTTACAAAATTCACGATTGACTTGATCTTTTTCACCGAATTCCATGTTTAAGAAAATTTCAAATGAGAATTTACGAGTAGTCGCCGCGAAATTTCGTTTGTGTACCAAATCAAACTTCACTACTAGCTAGGGCATGAAAAACCGGAATTGTGGAATCCGGAAAAACCGGAATTATGCCTTATTTTTTGGTATTACAATACCGGTTTTGAAAAGGACCAATACCGAAATACCGAAAATCCGGTTTTACTCTTTGTTTTCCTAATTATGAAAGTAAAATTGTGTTTTCTCCATTTTATTGGACCAAATGAACAGTAATTGCCAGTACTTAGTTAGACATGTTATATATTAAGATTTACGGTCGCACTAACCATCCTAAGGCATCTGGCATGATTAAATAAAATACTTTCATGTTATACATAACGCTTATCACGCGTCCGAATCGCATCCGAATTTCCGATGGCTAATCACCAGTTGTGTAAAATTCAATTCAATTCAATTCAATAATCATTTATTCAGACGACATAGGTCCACATGTAACAGTTACATTAAAAATTAAAATTATTATTAGTCACCATTAATAAATAATTGATCATGTCATGTCTTACCCAACAACTGATACAGATAACCAGAGATCATCTCCCAACTCTGTCCAGACTCATCTCCCGCGAGGAAGCCAGCTAGGAAGCCCTGGGAGGTGATGACGTTGATCTTGTCGATGGCCTCTAGGATCAGGTTGAGGATGCCTTCCTCCTGGAACAGGTCCTGACGGTTCCTGAGGGCGCGGAACTTGTTCTGTTTCTCTTCGTGTTCTAGAAATAAAGAGTAAATTCTTAAGTTAGGTTTTTTTTTATATATAGCCTACGTGGTGTCCCACTGCTGGGCAAAGGCCTCTCCCTTTGATTTCCACAACTCCCTATTTGATGCCTCCCCAGTTAGGTTAAAATAGGCTATTTATGGGCTTTTTTTATTTAAAGTGCGTTCTTAACTGACAGTTAACAGGTCGTTACAGAACTGACGATTAGTGTCAAACTCCATACATTTCGTTACGGACTGACAGGTTAGACGGTATTTGAACATAGCTTAAATTTCGCCTAACCGTACATTTTAAAATAAAAATGCCCTTATGCGAGGTTTAAATTTGACCTTTGTCTCATTATAGTACATTACACAAATCGCTCCTTGAAAATCATAACGTCACTATCCAAAAAATGACTTTTTTGAGTTAACAACGCCATCTAACTCACGTGATTGTAAGGAACGCCATACAAAGACACCTATTGCTCTAGCTCTATTTAAAACGGCAGGGGGCGCTAGTGTCATTACGGCGAATAGTGGAAACTGACGCGCGCCTTTTTGGAACAGTGTCAGTATCATTAGAAATACGGTGAAATTCAGTGGACTTTGTGAAGAACGTTGTCATTTTCTGCTTAATGACGGTATTCTGTGATATTAAACGGAAAGTACTAACATTTTTCAATGGAATACAGTATTTATTCGTAATACGTCAGTTCAAACTTTTAATGTAGTATCAATATCAAGACTCAAATTAAAGCAATAGTGTAATTTTCCCCTTAATGACACTTGTCCTCTTGCAATTTTTAATGTTATACTTTGTGTTAAGACTGTTAAAATGACAGTATATCAATAATGACCGTTTTATTTTGAATTTCGAGTCTTGATGCAGGCTAATAATAAAGATGTACTGTATTTTTAGTACGTTAAATGACATTGTGGTTTTAATAACTAAAATGATTTTTAGCATTATTAATCGTCATTTTCGATGTAGTGTCAATTTTGCCGGCTCAAATTACTATAAATTCACTCGTTTTGTCAATTGAAAAATGCCGTTTTATGTTTAAAGCCGTTATAACTGCTAGAAGCTGCTTCCAACATTACTGCTGTTTTATTATTTTGAGACTTCTTATTTAATGTCACTGTGTGTAATGAATAAAATTATTAACTGTTTTTGAGACTGATAGTCATTTGCGTTAATAAATGTCATTTAACAAGTTTTCTTTAAGAGTTTTTATACAAAAACATGGATTTTTCTTTCAAATAACCAGATATAGTGTCATTGTTCCTTAAACTAAATTAAAATTTAGGAAATCACAGGCTTGAAAAGTGACACTAAGCAAAAATTAATGGAAAAGTGACATTATTATTTTCTTTAAATTCAATTATCAGATAAATAAAACATAAAAGACAGAATCTACTCTTATCGGTAAAAAGCATAGTCACGTATTTACCAAAACACAGTATAAAAATGATACTTTTATTACAAATAAAGTAGTTTTAGACGTTTTAATATTTCGGAAACTTGAAGCCCCGTACCCAAAAATCGTGTTTTTCGTTTAATGACGTTATGATTTTCAAGGAGCGAAATAGGGTGGTAAAATAAAGAAAGGCCGAGATCGCAGATGTTTGCGGCCCGAGCTGCAAGCGATGGACGTAAATATGCGATGGAGGGCTTTTAGTACCTCCCGTGTTGTGTACGTCATTTCATGTCTGCACTTGGCCAGAAATCGGCTTTTTCCGTACGCGCAGCGGATACTTATCGATGACCATATCTTTATTTAATATAAATTATTGCGGGACATTTTACACAATTCGATCTAGTCCCAAACTAGAACACATGAATGACTCAGGAACAAATACTCGTGCTCATCAGTCTCATCACACAAATATTTGCCCTTATCAGGATTTGAACCCGGGACCTCTAACATCATAGGCGGTGTCACCCCCACTAAGCTAAACGTGTCGTCAAGTTAAATATGAAAAGTGTTAAGCTGTTCGAAAACGCGGCGGACTTATCACTATCTACCAGTGGCGTGGCGTAAAAGATATCCTTGGGCAAGCCGGTGCAGATTTGGAGTACATTTTCCTCAAGAGCTGTAGAATAAGGTGCTTAAATGCCTGATATTAGGCAAGCCAGTAGGAATCGAGTTCTCTGAACGCCACGCTACTGCAACCTACCAGTGGCGTGGCGTTCATAGAACTCCATTCCCATCGGCTTGCTTGATTATTAGGCAGAACAGCACTTAATTTTAGTGCTCTTAAAGAAAATTGAAGCCAAAGCTGCTCCGGCTTGCCCAAGGATTTCTTCAACGCTACGCCACTGCTACCTACCCTACTCATTTCTACCCTACTCTACCCTTAATAGGGTAGAAATTAGAGGGTAGCCAGTGTTTTCTTGTCTTTATGGAGTGTGCGCTACTGGTATAAGGTAGCTTACCCATATCCTCATCAGGCTGAGCGAAGTAGTTGATAAGATCCTCGAGACACATCACCATCTCGCCCAAGTTGACCGACGCGAAGAACATGGAGTGCCGCCGGTTCTCTTGCAGGGTTTCAAGGCCACTGAAAATAGGTTTTTTAATATATACCTGATCTAGTCAAAATATTCGTATCGACATCGAAATATAATGTATGGAACAATAACGCCGAACAAAAATGAGGTTGAAATTTGCCTCATAACGCCCACTTTTTAAAATCAACACGTCTTATGTATCAGTGGGGCCGAGAACCAACTTAAAGTTTACTATGTTTGAGTCTAAAGTCATTTATGACACATATTAATATGAAGTTTCAGAAGACGCAATTTGAAAAAGGTAGTAGGTAGAAATTAAATTGGTGCTATAGTTTTTTGGTGAGTTTCTTCAGGCGCTTCTTCTCACCAGAAGGTCATCTACCGAAGCGCCAAAAGAAAAGAAAATAATCAGACATGTAAAAGAGCCCTTGAGGCCTAAATACAGAAATAAATGAGTTTGAGTTTGAGTTTTTCTTCAACAGTAAGTACTAGCTCTGCCCCTTTGGTACGTATATTGTATTACGCTTCCATACTTATTATATTTCGATGTATCGATGAAGTAAATTAAAAACTAGAACATGGTAAAAAGATCAATCCAACTAGAGCTAAAATCGACTTTGACGAATACGACGCGAAGAGGAATCTTTTGGGAAATGTTGTAGTCGTTGCGGCTGTTTTGGAGTAGCTGGATTTAGAGGGGCGCTGTGGAAGTTAATGAAGAGATTATCTCATCATTGTGTCAGTAGATGTCAATCGGCCAATGGCACGATAGTTATAGAATAAATAACTGGCCAAGAGCATGTCGGACCATGCTCAGTGTATGGTTCCATAGCCGTAACTATAAGGTAAAAAATACGATGTTTAAAAAATATAACAACAAAAGAGCGTATCTTCATAGCAATTACGTCCTTTTGTTGAGAAGCGCAGTTTATCGGCAATAACTCAAAAACGGTTAATTCGATCTTGTTGAAAATAATTTTCGTCCAAAGTATTAATTAAGCGTTACCTTCGTGATTTTTTTCATATTTTTCGGACGCACGGTTTAGAAAATAGAGGGGGGGGGGGCACAATTTACACAACTTTCGGAGCGATTATTTCCAAATACATTCACTTAATCAAAAACATTACTTAGGAACCTTAGTGTTTTTTAAAGAGCTGTCGAACTATGTATCACACGTTGATATTTGCTGGAATTTTTTTTTTTTACTGTCTTTAACATGTATGGAGTGCCCCCCCTAAAAATATTTATTTTAATTATTTATATACCAAACTAAGTAGCGGCTCATAAAAGACACCTATATTCCAAATTTCATCAATATCCATCATGTAGTTTCTGAGTAAAATGCCTGTGACATACGGACAGACAGACAGACAGACAGACAGACGGACGGACATGACGAACCTATAAGGGTTCCGTTTTTGCCATTTTGGCTACGGAACCCTAAAAAGAGGTTTTTCTGTCAAAAAGGCGAAATATAAAGCCGTAATGATACAGAGAGATAACGCCAGCGTAATGGGGATTATGCCGCAGATAGACCTGGACGGAGTATTATTTTTATAATTGCTTTCATTTTTGGCTTGATTTCACCTTGATCTTGAAAATCGTATCGAAGCTCAATAAAAATATGGTGGACATTCACTGGACGACTCTAATACAGAGTGACTTAAATTTCCTTAAAAATATACCACTCATGTTTCTGCGTTAAACCGGGAACCTGTTTCATATTTCAGTTAGAAATAAGGCCCACACTCACTTAACACTTTCAGTGCCAAGCTCCCGAGTTTCCATACAAAATGAACACGTCAGGCGTGTTCTTGGCACTGAATGTGTTAACAAACTCGGTCTTTACCGACTAGGTGAAGGGTGCTCCTTAGTCACTTCCTAATAACTCTAGCCTTCCACGATTGCTCTTTAGCGACCGAGAGACTGTCTATCAATGCGTCAAAACGGCACCTTATTTTTATGTAAATAAGGTTCAAA
The DNA here is from genome assembly GCA_947034925.1 of Eudemis profundana. Taxonomy (NCBI): domain Eukaryota; kingdom Metazoa; phylum Arthropoda; class Insecta; order Lepidoptera; family Tortricidae; genus Eudemis; species Eudemis profundana. The sequence continues at coordinate 15,025,600 of OX344816.1, read as the reverse complement.
CTTACTTAATAAACTTTATGCCAAACTTGGCCATAAAGTGCCTTTTTCCGCACGCTTCGCGCACGGAAAAAGCCGCTTTCTGGCCAAATGTAGACATAAAATGCTGTACACAACACGGGAGGTAATAAAGAAAGCCCTCGATCGCATATTTACGTCCCTCGCTTGCAGCTCGGGCCGCAAACATCTACGATCTCGGCCTTTCTTTGTATTACCACCCTAGTTGTGTAATGTACTTCGTAATAGCTCTAGCCTTCCGCAAGTACTCCTTCGCGGCTGCGAGAAATCCAAGTTATCTTCATTTTGTCTATCAATTCCCCATTTAAAACTGTACCTTCTAGTCATAAAAAGAAACAAACTTGATAAACTTGGTGAAGAGGAACGAATACTTCCTAATGACTCTAGTCGTCCTCGATTTATCTTTAGCGACAGAGAGAAGCCCAAGCCATCATTCATTTTGTTTCTTTACGCGCCATTCCAAACTGTACATTATATCCATGAAAATAAGGTAGACATTTACTTGATAAACTTGACGAAGAGGGATGAACACTTCCTAATACCTAACTCTAACCGTCCGCGTCCTTTTCGTCTACCAAGACGCCATTCAAAACTGTGCCTTCTTGTAATACAAATAAGGTAGAAAATTAGTAGATACATTTTGTAAAGAACCCAAAACACTCCCTAATAAGAGGGGATCGAGGGGAGCCCATTCGAAACTATACCTTGTACTCATAGAAATTAGGTAGAAGCTTACTTGATAAACTTGGTGAAGAGTGACGAACACTTCCTAATAACTCTGGCAGTTCGCGATTCCTCTTCCTGCGATCGAGAGAAGTCCAAACCGTCGTCCATCTTGCCTTCTTCATGTAGTATAGCTTGCTTTTCTTCCACTTTACCTAGGCCTTTCTTCTTTGTCTCGTATGACTGAAAAAGAGAGTTAATTTAAATGACTCTGCAAAGATAAAATATCTCCTGTTCTATCAACACTTCTGGCATTAAGAGCAAGAACACAGCGGAGAACTAGGAAGCAGGTGCAATGGGGGTTAATTATCGATTAAATTCTATCGACATAACTTTACTCCATACTTTGAACTATATATTTTGAAACCCAAACTTTTTTTTTAATCTTTATTAATTTGAAAGGGGTTTTGTCACACAGTGACTATGTCACCCCCATTGAGATCACTGTACAGGATATTAATTCACAATCTTATAATATATTTTTAACAACACCCTGGCTTCTTCCGATAACGGCGAAGCGAAGATACTATTATAACTCCCTACATTACAAATGGTCAGATCCGTCAGTAACACTCGTTGGGCCTCGTTACGTACACATTCCATCAACACATGTTGGATATCTTCCACCGTGTCACACTCAGGGCAAAAAGCATTCATAGATTATTTTATAATACCGACAAAAACCGCACTGGTTGAATTGTGGCAACATTTGTGTATGTTGAACTGTCATTCTAGATCAGTGGTTCCTAACCTTTATCGCCACATCACCAGGCCCCCTCTAGATTTGTATCACTACCCCTCCAAAAAATAGGTAATTCAGACAAGTATATGAAAGTACTCAAAGAAAAACGACTTAATATGAGAAAACTTAATTTTACCCCTAAAGGGGTAATTACCCCCAGGTTCGGAACCACTGTTCTAGATCACCTAATTCTAGCGTTGACCTTAATTATTATTTTACTCAGTAAAAATTATATTAGGTATAAGTTTAAGTTACCTTGTATGACAACCACAGGCCAGTCTCAGAATGCTGCACGATGACGGTAGAGTCACCATACTTGATGATGGGTGAGCCGATGACTTCGAGGTCCTTGTCTTCTAACACCACTTTCTGGTCATCCTTCTCTTGGCGGAGGTAGAACGCGCAAGAGGCTGTCGTCGCCTCGTCTCTGTTCAACATATTGGTTATTTAGGGGAAGAAAGTGATGACTACATGGACGGCAGTTGCTTTTAAGATAATCCTATTATACATTTGATACTGGACTTAAAAAAAACCTATTTAAAAGAGAAGTACTAATAATTGGCAAATACTGGCTAATTGATGATGGCAAGTATTCGAACATGGATAGGTAGTAATCGTTGTGCAAGGAGTTGCAAGGCGCAGTTGTGGCACTGACCTCTGTATGAGATACAGCTCGTTCTGGTCGTTGACCCCGAGGTAGCGGCCGGTGGTGATGTGGCGGATCCGCATGGGGTGGAGCCAGTTGATGAAGCCGCCCGCCCACTTCGTGCGCGCCAGCTCCAGCCGCCACAGCGAGCGGGCTTGGGACATCACCGAACCTCCTTCATATACGACGATACTGTGGAAAAAAGTGATTTAATTATTTTCTCCTGTGAACAGTAAGGTACGGTTTATGGTTGGAGTAAAATCACGCTTCATAAACATAAGCATTTGTGAAGTTAGCCTCACGCCTACTAGTAGCCAGGGCTCGTAACCCCAAATGTGTAGTGGCCACAGAGTATATAATAAAGAAGATTCATGGAGGACATATTTTAACTTCTCAGTGGTTGTGCTAATGGGTTATTCGGTCCGCTAGTCACTGCTTTCCCGATTTTTTTAGCATTCCGGAAAGATTCATCACCATCTTTTGACAGCTATGTAGAATAGGCTAGACGACTAAAAAAACTGTTTAGTCAGTCAGTTAGCTTATTAAAAAAACATACAGACGAATAGAGAACCGTCCTGCTTTTGAAAGTCGGTTAAAAATATTGTACACGTATTCTTTCTTTTGTTTGATAAACAACAATTTTAATAATTTGATAAATCGAGAAATATTTTTCCATAATCTAACTGAAGGATTAAATAGAATGATATTATGTTTATCCCAGTCATCATCCTTATTCTAGAAAGATAAATGATGTATGATAGATTGCATAGAGGCAAACGGTTTATTGTGGTTAAGACCCTCATCAATCACGAGGAAACGAGGAAGAAAAAGAATGCTACTCACTTCTGCCCCCCCTCGGTGCTCTAGGTGCTGGGGATGGTGAGGCACTCCATCGCGAGGGTAACGTATACTCACTTCTGTCCGCCCTCGGTGCTCCAGGTGCTGGGGATGGTGAGGCACTCCATCGCGAGGGTAACGTATACTCACTTCTGTCCGCCCTCGGTGCTCCAGGTGCTGGGTATGGTGAGGCACTCCATCGCGAGGGTAACGTATACTCACTTCTGTCCGCCCTCGGTGCTCCAGGTGCTGGGGATGGTGAGGCACTCCATCGCGAGGGTAACGTATACTCACTTCTGTCCGCCCTCGGTGCTCCAGTACCTCTAGCACAACTGTGACACGCGACTCTTTGTCACGCGACAAATGCTACCCATCTCTTTCCACTCAATATTATGTGACAGTGACAGGTGATGCTCTGTCGCGCGAGAAACGAAGTCGCGGCCAGTTATGCTAGACGTACAGGTGCTGGGGATGGTGAGGCACTCCATCGCGAGGGTAACGTATACTCACTTCTGTCCGCCCTCGGTGCTCCAGGTGCTGGGGATGGTGAGGCACTACATCGCGAGGGTAACGTATACTCACTTCTGTCCGCCCTCGGTGCTCCAGGTGCTGGGGATGGTGAGGCACTCCATCGCGAGGGTAACGTATACTCACTTCTGTCCGCCCTCGGTGCTCCAGGTGCTGGGGATGGTGAGGCACTCCATCGCGAGGGTAACGTATACTCACTTCTGTCCGCCCTCGGTGCTCCAGGTGCTGGGGATGGTGAGGCACTCCATCGCGAGGGTAACGTATACTCACTTCTGTCCGCCCTCGGTGCTCCAGGTGCTGGGGATGGTGAGGCACTCCATCGCGAGGGTAACGTATACTCACTTCTGTCCGCCCTCGGTGCTCCAGGTGCTGGGGATGGTGAGGCACTCCATCGCGAGGGTAACGTATACTCACTTCTGTCCGCCCTCGGTGCTCCAGGTGCTGGGGATGGTGAGGCACTCCATCGCGAGGGTAACGTATACTCACTTCTGTCCGCCCTCGGTGCTCCAGGTGCTGGGGATGGTGAGGCACTCCATCGCGAGGGTAACGTATACTCACTTCTGTCCGCCCTCGGTGCTCCAGGTGCTGGGGATGGTGAGGCACTCCATCGCGAGGGTAACGTATACTCACTTCTGTCCGCCCTCGGTGCTCCAGGTGCTGGGGATGGTGAGGCACTCCATCGCGAGGGTAACGTATACTCACTTCTGTCCGCCCTCGGTGCTCCAGGTGCTGGGGATGGTGAGGCACTCCATCGCGAGGGTAACGTATACTCACTTCTGTCCGCCCTCGGTGCTCCAGGTGCTGGGGATGGTGAGGCACTCCATCGCGAGGGTAACGTATACTCACTTCCGTCCGCCCTCGGTGCTCCAGGTGCTGGGGATGGTGAGGCACTCCATCGCGAGGGTAACGTATACTCACTTCTGTCCGCCCTCGGTGCTCCAGGTGCTGGGGATGGTGAGGCACTCCATCGCGAGGGTAACGTATACTCACTTCTGTCCGCCCTCGGTGCTCCAGGTGCTGGGGATGGTGAGGCACTACATCGCGAGGGTAACGTATACTCACTTCTGTCCGCCCTCGGTGCTCCAGGTGCTGGGGATGGTGAGGCACTCCATCGCGAGGGTAACGTATACTCACTTCTGTCCGCCCTCGGTGCTCCAGGTGCTGGGGATGGTGAGGCACTCCATCGCGAGGGTAACGTATACTCACTTCTGTCCGCCCTCGGTGCTCCAGGTGCTGGGGATGGTGAGGCACTCCATCGCGAGGGTAACGTATACTCACTTCTGTCCGCCCTCGGTGCTCCAGGTGCTGGGGATGGTGAGGCACTCCATCGCGAGGGTAACGTATACTCACTTCTGTCCGCCCTCGGTGCTCCAGGTGCTGGGGATGGTGAGGCACTCCATCGCGAGGGTAACGTATACTCACTTCTGCCCCCCTCGGTGCTCCAGGTGCTGGGTATGGTGAGGCACTCCATCGTGAGGGTAATGTATAGTCACTTCTGCCCCCCCTCGGTGCTCCAGGTGCTGGGTATGGTGAGGCACTCCATCGTGAGGGTAACGTATACTCACTTCTGCCCGCCCTCGGTGCTCCAGGTGCTGGGTATGGTGAGGCACTCCATCGTGAGGGTAACGAATACTCACTTCTGTCCGCCCTCGGTGCTCCAGGTGCTGGGTATGGTGAGGCACTCCATCGTGAGGGTAACGTATACTCACTTCTGTCCGCCCTCGGTGCTCCAGGTGCTGGGGATGGTGAGGCACTCCATCGCGAGGGTAACGTAAACTCACTTCTGTCCGCCCTCGGTGCTCCAGGTGCTGGGGATGGTGAGGCACTCCATCGCGAGGGTAACGTATACTCACTTCTGTCCGCCCTCGGTGCTCCAGGTGCTGGGGATGGTGAGGCACTACATCGCGAGGGTAACGTATACTCACTTCTGTCCGCCCTCGGTGCTCCAGGTGCTGGGGATGGTAAGGCACTCCATCGCGAGGGTAACGTATACTCACTTCTGTCCGCCCTCGGTGCTCCAGGTGCTGGGGATGGTGAGGCACTCCATCGCGAGGGTAACGTATACTCACTTCTGTCCGCCCTCGGTGCTCCAGGTGCTGGGGATGGTGAGGCACTCCATCGCGAGGGTAACGTATACTCACTTCTGTCCGCCCTCGGTGCTCCAGGTGCTGGGGATGGTGAGGCACTCCATCGCGAGGGTAACGTATACTCACTTCTGCCCCCCTCGGTGCTCCAGGTGCTGGGTATGGTGAGGCACTCCATCGTGAGGGTAACGTATAGTCACTTCTGCCCCCCCTCGGTGCTCCAGGTGCTGGGTATGGTGAGGCACTCCATCGTGAGGGTAATGTATAGTCACTTCTGCCCCCCCTCGGTGCTCCAGGTGCTGGGTATGGTGAGGCACTCCATCGTGAGGGTAACGTATACTCACTTCTGCCCCCCCTCGGTGCTCAAGGTGCTGGGTATGGTGAGGCACTCCATCGTGAGGGTAACGTATACTCACTTCTGCCCGCCCTCGGTGCTCCAGGTGCTGGGTATGGTGAGGCACTCCATCGCGAGGGTAACGTATACTCACTTCTGCCCGCCCTCGGTGCTCCAGGTGCTGGGTATGGTGAGGCACTCCATCGTGAGGGTAACGTAAACTCACTTCTGCCCGCCCTCGGTGCTCCAGGTGCTGGGTATGGTGAGGCACTCCATCGTGAGGGTAACGTAAACTCACTTCTGCCCGCCCTCGGTGCTCCAGGTGCTGGGTATGGTGAGGCACTCCATCGTGAGGGTAACGTAAACTCACTTCTGCCCGCCCTCGGTGCTCCAGGTGCTGGGTATGGTGAGGCACTCCATCGCGAGGGTAACGTATACTCACTTCTGCCCGCCCTCGGTGCTCCAGGTGCTGGGGATGGTGAGGCACTCCATCGCGAGGGTAACGTATACTCACTTCTGTCCGCCCTCGGTGCTCCAGGTGCTGGGGATGGTGAGGCACTCCATCGCGAGGGTAACGTATACTCACTTCTGTCCGCCCTCGGTGCTCCAGGTGCTGGGGATGGTGAGGCACTCCATCGCGAGGGTAACGTATACTCACTTCTGTCCGCCCTCGGTGCTCCAGGTGCTGGGGATGGTGAGGCACTCGTCGCCGCCGTGGAAGAAGCGCAGCACGTCGCCGCCGAACACGTAGCCGACGTACTTCATGCGCGAGATGCCGGTGCCGTACGGCTGCACCGACCAGTGCGTCACGTGGAACGACGCGTTCACTATGGACACTTCGTTCTCTTTCGTCGTGTGCTGGAAGAATAATAGTACATTACTTACCTAGGGCGGTAAAACAAAGAATGGCTCAGATCGCAGATATTTGACGCCCGAGCCGAAGGCAAGGGACATAAATATGCGATCGGAGGCTTTTTTATTACCACCTGTGGTAAGTACAAAATTTTACGTCTCTCCCTGGCCATGAAGTGGGATTTTCTGCACGCGTAGCGGGCGGTTATTGCCACTTTATGGCCAGGTGTGACGTAAAAAAATAAAACGTTATATATAGTAATTCAATAATAGTAGTAGTATGCTATTTTAATGAAATATTTTATAAAACTTACCAAATATCTCTCGGTGGCAACGGACACGAGAATAAGGTCATCACCCACTCGCACCTTCTCACCCTCGGATCTGTTGGCAGAGACATCGCATTTAGTCACGGCAGGTATCTAGTTGAAAATGACTCAAGTCTCATTATAGTCGATACCCGGCCCCTGTGTAAAACCACGCTCTGCTACCACTTGTTCGGGTTATTTACGTGGAAATATGTTACTGCACATAAAATACATCTTTATTCATTGTAATTTTTTTAACAGAACGACACTGACATAATACATTTTGGCATTACGGTTTTAAATCAACCGTAGAGAATCCACGACGGTGCGGTGGCCAGTACTCACATATTCCCGATAGAATAATAGTTCACCCCGCCATAAAATGCCTTCTACAGCACGCTACGCGTACGGAAAAAGCCGGTTTCTGGCCAACACGGGAGGTAATAAAGAAAGCCCTCGATCGCATATTGACGTCCCTCAGTTGCAGCTTGGGCCGCAAACATCTGCGCTCTCAGCTTTTCCTTGTTTTACCACCCTAATTGTGTAATGTACTATTTCTTACTTTTTAGCGTTTTTTAATCGGGGGTTTTTTAATTTAAGTTTTATTTCATACTTTTAAATGTTATTTTTGTACTAAATGCCGTTTATACAATATTAATACGTAAAAATCCCCGACCTTTTAAGTTCAAATTAGAATCTTTCTCAAATGGCTGAACCGATATTGATGAAACCTAGCTAAGAACACTCTCGATTAAATATGATTTCACCTTTTTTTAGAGTTTTTACTTTCTACTTTTTAGAGTTTTTTTTATTTATTTCGCGCCTGACACAGATGTTAATAACGCCAATGGGAACGCGCAATGTATATTCTGCGTAGTGTGCAATATGTCGCAGATAACTTGTGCTAGCCGCTCTACAGATAGACTTAAATAGTGACGTTTCATACTTCTTTCCATCTAGTTCTAATTTTTTGAAAACTATTTCTCTGAGACTGTAAAATTTTAATGATTATTGAAAAGATGTACATACGTAAGATATGTTTTATATGAATTGAATAAAAATTATTTCAAGCAAAGATGGGTCTATGAAATGATCTTAGTATGTCTGTCGCAGCCAACTGGTTTAGTTAGCCATTTAGTTAACTGCCTAGCATTTTCACTAAACTATGACCCGCCAGCAGGGCGACGAAACCCCGCTGCACGGGGCTTCTATTTCTGCTCCGTTTTTTGTTAGCTTGTGTTAGTTTATTGTGTCCCTACACAAGCTGACTAACAAACTTAACCTAAAATAAGGAGTGTGTTTAATGAAAAGGCTAGGCACCAGTGGCGTGGCGTAAAAGATATCCTTGGGCAAGCCGGTGCAGATTTGGCGTACATTTTCCTTAAGAGCTGTAGAATAAGGTCAAGGTCAAATGCCTGATATTAGGCAAGTCGGTAGGAATCGAGTTCTTTGGACGCCACGCCACGGCAGCTAACCAAAGTTGGAGTTTCATATTTACCTCTGTTTGCTGGCTGGATGCAACGTCCACCAGCAAGCTTCGCCTTGGGAGTGCTCCTGCAGACCCACGTCGAAGGCCAGCTTGTCCTGGGACGATGATGTCGACAGACAGGCCAGGTACTGAAAAAGTCAATAACAACTATTTAGTACTAATATTTACTATACTATTACTTCGGACACTTTATAAGTAACTGTTTTGACCTGACAGTGGAATATCTTAATTAATTTCTAATCTATGTAGGTTATAGGTTAACCTTTTCACCGCTAGGTAAAACATAAAAGTCCCAAATCACACGTCGATATCAAAACCGAAATTGAACTTTATGCTAGCTTCTGTGATCAATATGTGCATCGTTGGCGTTTAACCTGCGGTGCAAATATATACGTCGTTGGCGTCGAAAAGGTTAACGCGGGCTAATTTTCCGCAAGTCGACGACAGATAAGCGCCTATTTCTAATCGATGTAATAAACCTCTTAGACCTTAAAATAAATAGCCGGACGGAGTCTCGCCAACAGAGAACTGAAGCCATTTTTAGTCCGCCGGCTGCTTGTACTTACGAGCCGCACGCACACATCAACTAGTTTTTTCGACACAGCAGGCAGGCGACACCCTTGCGTGTTGCTCTAAGGTTGATAAATATACTGTTAATTGCGGAATCACTTTAGCCTTACCATATCACTGTTGAGATGCCTCAGCAGTATAGCGTTGCCATACAGCAAGGTTCTGTGGCCAGACCCCGTGCCTTTTCCCTGGAATTAAGGATAAACAACAACAAATATTATAAACACTTCAACTTTACCAAGCGTACTTGAATTAATTAATTTTAATTTATGCATGAATTTTAAACAGCAAAATTTGCTTCCAATTTACAATAGAATAATATTTACCAAAAATGTTTCAGTAATTTGTAGAAATGGCTAACTTACACATAAATAACTAGTTATAAAAGAAAGGAATGATTTTTTTATATATATTTAACATAATTATTGTACAGTATTTAAATTGACTGAGAAATTAGGTAGGAATCTAATTTTAGTTGGAAGACACATTGAAACTAATATTTCAAAATGTATTTAATAACAAATACAGGGTGATATTGAAGAATTGATAAGAAATACGATAGTCTCAGATGTCACCAAGAATATAACAAGTTGTTATTTAAAGATAAGGTTCCTGAGATTTTCTAAAAAAGTTAGTACATCAATTAGCGGATCCTTAATACATTCCTATTTTGTGTTCCCAAGTTTTTCATTATATTTATTTAAGTAGATAATTTGTTGAGTCTTTTGAATAATTAGGGAAAAATATTCCCGATTGAATCTTAATTTCGTGTCCATACAATTTCTTATAAGTACAGACTTTTTTAGAAAAGCTCACCTATAGTCTTGTCTAGAAACATGTAAAGAATTCGGACCTTATCTCTTTGGAATAAGATTCAAAATCGTATACATATTTTTAGACCTGAGCGTACCAGTAGGTATACCAGTTAACAACACGAAAGAAACAGTTCATTCGATGAAATAGATAATGACGACTGGGATACGAGCAAATGTCATGTTAGAGTACACTAACTGTTACAAAAATACGTCGAAAGAAATTCTAAGAGGGTATATTTCTATAAAACTAACATCGTATTAAATGTTAGTCATGTATCTCCATTTAACAAGCTGCCATTAAATTAACTTACAACGCTATACAGGGTGAAACATGGGTCGGAAACAGAAATTTCCGTTTGTATTGCAGTATTTTAAGGCAAATTCATTGCATTAACTCTTAAAGCAAACAATAATAATTTAAAATAGGAAAATACCAAGCTCATGGTCACCCTATCCGGGACTTGACTGTAGCTTTAAGTACTTACAATTACTGTTATGTAGATTTATTTTATCTTATCACTCGAATACTTAGACTATCAAACAACATCATCTGTGTAATCCAAGAACCTACATTATGCACTTAATGTAAACACACTTGGTATTGGTTTTTATCGTATTTTATTTTGAAAAAAATAATCGCAAATTTCAATCACACAACTGTTTTTTAATAAGGAATTAACAAACAATGTGGAGATATTTCTGCCCCTCATATCGTCTACATGTTTAAGCTAAAGTTAGACAGTAAGAAAAATATATTTCTGTTCACGACCCATGTTTCACCCTGTATGTACAGTCGTGGCCCGATAATTAAGAACAAGATTATTCCCATACAACTGCCTACAAATACGACATTTAAAATTAGATGAAAATTTAAAATGTGCTTTACCAGTTTTGTTATTGATAATGCAATGTGCCCGTGTTTAAACAAGATTTACTTAATATAGTTCTTCTAAAGCTTCTGTAAAATGTGTTCCTTAAAAATTTTATATTTTATAAGTTCATCCATAGATCTTAATTATGCTTGTCGTGCAGTTTGCGATTATACAAAAAATTAAGGTTGGTAATAAAAGTTTGTCTCGAAAATGAAATTTTCGACAGAAACACCCTATAATACCTATATAATATTTTGAATTTTAATGAAACTTTAAGATTTTTAAGTATAACCAGTCAAAATGACAAGATGTTGATATGATTCGCTTTTTGACAGTGAATACTTCAGTAAAATTTACTATTCTAAAAATACATAAAAATCATAAAAATAGGAATCAAAAATAGATATTTTTGCAACAGTTAGTGGTAAATTAGAAAGTGTTTAATAGTTATTGATAAGAATTAAACGACTTGTAAAACTGAAGCCGTCAATGACCTTTTAGCAAAATATGTTCAAGGGTAAACGAGTACATTCATTGACCCAGAAATATGTAATCGTCATTTTAAGTCATACGTTACGTGGCACGTTTACCCTAGTGTGAGCGACACTGCCTACGAAGCTAGAGGCCCCGGGTTCAAGTCCTGATAAATGCAAATAATTAGCTACAGCTTGGCAACTTCGTTGGTGACACTCACCTGTGTACTTTTTAGGGTTCCGTAGCCAAAATGGCAAAAACGGAACCCTTATAGTTTCGTCATGTCCGTCCGTCTGTCTGTCTGTCCGTATGTCACAGGCATTTTACTCAAAAACTACATGATGGATATTGATGAAATTTGGAATATAGGTGTCTTTTATGAGCCGCTACTTAGTTTGGTATATAAATAAATAAAAAAATATTTTTAGGGGGGCACTCCATACATGTTAAAGACAGTAAAAAATTTTTTTTTAGTAAATATCAACGTGTGGTACATAGTTCGACAGCTCTTTAAGTAATGTTTTTGATTAAGTGAATGTATTTGGAAATAATCGCTCCGAAAGTTGTGTAAATTGTGTCCCCCCCCCCCCCTCTATTTCCTAAACCTTGCGTCCGAGAAATATGAAAAAAATCACGAAGGTAACGCTTAATTAATACTTTCAACGAAAATTATTTTCAACAAGATCGAATGTACCATTTTTGAGTTATTGCCGATAAACTGCGCTTCTCAACAAAAGGACGTAATTGCTATGAAGATACGCTCTTTTGTTGTTGTACTTTTTTACATCGTATTTTTTACCTTATAGTTACGGCTATGGAACCCTACACTGAGCATGGTCCGACATGCTCTTGGCCAGTTATTTTTCTGTGCAGCCGTAACTACTTACACAAGTTACCGCCAACACGAACGGTGACCGACGGATGCAGCCTTCGGAGGCCACCGTTCGTGTTGACGGTAACTTGTGTAAGTAGTTACGGCTGCATAGAACAAAAAGCACACAGGTGAGCGTCACCAACGAAATTGCCAAGCTATAGTTTTAGGTTTAGTACAAGTATTTTAGTTTAGGATAATTTATTACTGTCATTATTTATTGTTTGGTTATTGAATAAAGACCAATTATTTTCTATTTATTTATACTTTATTGCACAATACAAGAATATTGGAATGATTGTAATCTTGTTTTCAAGATCATGAAGGATTCATGTCCACTTAGTGATGTCTAAAGTTATATACGTCCTTCAAATATTTAACTTGTCTAAATAAGTGTATAGTAGGTATACCTATTTCAAACACCTATAGCAATCTTTTGTGTTACTTGTTATTTAAAAGTAGAATTTATTTTTCATCCAAAATATAACATAATTATAAAATTCAAATTTAATATTTGTATTTTGGACCAGCGGCAGCGGTGTAGTATTTGGCCCAGCGGTGGTAGGGATCGCTTTATGGCAGTAAATTCACCGTTTATGCTTTCCTTTATTATGCACAAAAAATATAAAAAGGAAACGAAGCATAAATGGAGTCAAGGGCAAAAATAAGTAAACACCACAAAATCTCATTAATGGGCACTTTTTATTTCAAAATGTACGGTTAGGCGAAACTTAAGCTATTTTTAAATGCCGTCTAACCTGTCAGTTGGTGACGAAATATATGGAGTTTAACACTAATCGTCAGTTTTGTGACGACCTGTTAACTGGCAGTTACGAACGTATCTAAACCTTATTATTATGACAGTAGAGTTGATGTGTACATATTTATGAAACTTTGTGTGGTTTTGGGGGGGGGGGGGGGGTATATTTTTGCCCTTGACTGTAGCTACTAGATGAGAACTACTATTTCTGAAACATTGAATGTCATCGTGAACCCAAGAATTTTCAGTAATTTTTAGCGAGTCTTTCAATCTACTAGCGAAGATCGAAAATTTAAAAAGAAAAGATTCATCCAAATGTATTAAAGATTTAAATGATTAGTAAAAGTCATGAAATTTGAAAATTACATATCGATTAATAAGATGTTCAGAACTACGAAGTAAACCAATTCGAGATTTTGAAATGTTCGCATGCATTTTACCGAATGACCACTGATAGTCTGATACTCACTAAGTTTTCTTTACCCTGCAATCAACACGATGGCGATACGTAAAAGAATATTATTCACAAGAATGTTAAACAAGTAATAATAAATATGTGCTGAATAAAGATCTGCTATTTAAAATCGTTCAAATGTTAAACAATTTTACGTAAGACACTGTGGGGTTATAGTTTATTTGAAAATTATTTAAAGGATAGTAAATATTCAGGAGATAAGTTATATAAAGGTTTTACATATAACTGTACATGGGGAGATGGAAAGTGTCGACACTTACGGTTTCCGAACCCGCAGCTGTGACTAACTCTTGCAAAGCTCGCACTGATAACGCCTGAAATCAATAAACACCTTAAATCAATATTTTGCGTCTAAATTAAACTACTAGAATATTATAGTTCCTATCTATTTCAGGAACTGAATGAACTGAAAGTAGGTAATTACTATTACTTCTTCACAACCTAAAACTGTTCCAGCACTTATGGTACCTTCGAGAGCAAATGTTCCATTCCAGGTCACTAACATAACATGTAATATCTCGTAAGCTGATGCATGACTGCCTGCTATAATGCATAATGCATGAATGAATGCTTACTAGTTAAAAAGTAAAATAAATAATAACTTATAAGTTTTTTTATTTCATAAAATTAAGATATCTTTAACGTTAAATTTATTCGAAGAAACCAGCTGTATTCGTTTTCAAGATAATTAAATTTATGTTAGTGACTCGGTATATTTGCTCCCGAGTGTAATGAATGTCTTATCTGCGGTTATCAAGAAGCAGCAGTCCTGATTACCGAAATTTTCAACCACCAAACACTACTGGTTACCGAGTTTGCTCTTAGCTGTCCGTGTCCAATGACGAACACGCACTGCGACAGGTCGGGCGGTATGTTCTTCTCCGCGATGTTCTCCAAGAAGCAGTGCCGGTTGCCGAATCCCTCGGCCGCCAGACACTACTGGTTACCCACGTACCTGCTCGATGACGAACACGCACTGCGATAGGTCGGGCGGTATGTTCTTCTCCGCGATGTTCTCCAAGAAGCAGTGCCGGTTGCCGAATCCCTCGGCCACCAGACACTACTGGTTACCCACGTACCTGCTCGATGACGAACACGCACTGCGACAGGTCGGGCGGTATGTTCTTGTCCGCGATGTTCTCCAAGAAGCAGTGCCGGTTGCCGAATCCCTCGGCCGCCAGACACACTCGCTCGCCGGTGGCCGTGCATGACAGGCACACCATGTCTTCCTGTAACGCAAAAGCATTATTATAGTCTTTTTTTTATCACGAAGACCAAACACACAAAACGCACAAAGACTACAGGAACGATTTCCATGAAATTTCAAATACAGGTACCGTTAACACATAGGATACTTTTTACCCGCCTAAGGGGTCATCCATAAAGTACGTCACACGATAAGGGGGAGGGAGGGGGTCGACGAAGTGTGACATTACTACAGGACCGATTTCCATGAAATTTCAAATACAGGTAGATTAGAACCCCGGTTAACACATAGGATACTTTTTACCCGCCTAGGGGTCATCCATAAAGTACGTCACACGATAAGGGGGAGGGACGGGGTCGACGAAGTGTGACATTGTGTGACAAGCGGTGCGAGGGGTAGGGGAGAGGGGTAGTTTCGTCACGTCACACTTTAGAATCTAGTACATCTAAGTGTTTTGTTGGCGAGTTCACACTCGCTCTACTAGTGTCACGCGCGTTGATGTTGATCATATTAAAACATAATTGAAATAAAACTAATTTCGGAACTGGGGTTTGAATTTAATAATTTCTATATGTAAAATTGCAAATTATGTGACGTCACGCTAGGGAAGTGGGGTCTTATGTGACCTACTGTGACAAGGACGGGGGTGGGGTTTAAAATCACGAAATTAGTGTGACGTACTTCATGGATGGCCTTTAAGCCGAAGCAAAAAAGACATCAGTTTTTCCTCTCCCGCGAACGAAGTCGCGAGCGGGTCTACTAGTTAACAAATTATTACAGTTCAGCCAATGGTATTGTGCCACAGATACAAAACGTTGCTTTGATCGGCTGAACGACCGAGTCACGTGGTTTTTTTGTTTTTTTTTTTTTAAATAGGTACCTAAAAGTACAGACTATAGTATCGAGGACGACCCTATCGAGGTGGACCGGGACAAGCGACCTGGTTCGACCCCAGGCGCCCCCAGCCCCCACCCAGTCCGATGCACTCAAGGTGGTCCGGCTAGCGACCTGGTTCGACCCCAGGGAACGCCACGGCCGACCACCGGGTCCGAATATCGCAACGCCCAATAAGGGTCGCTAGTTAGTCAGGCTTTAAAAAAAAGGGCATTCTCATTTTAAAAATGTACGGTGACGCCAGTTAAAAGGACATTTAAAATTAAAAAAAAAACCCATATGATTCACCTCAAAGAACAGTTCTAGGTAATTAGTCACTAATTAAAGGTCGTTACTGTAATTACAAGTGTGTGATTTTCATTTGCAATATTTACGTATCATCCGAACAATTTGACGTACGAGTATATACAGCGTGGGAGGGACTATACCGACAAACTTTAACTACAGACTCTAACAACTATTAGGAGTAAAAAATGTTATGTGATGTATAGTCGAAAAACGCTTACTTTCCGAGATATTCATTATTTTGTAAATGAAAAATCCTAAGTGTGTAACAAGCCCTAATAAATGTGACTAAGATACCTTTACTATTTTTTTAAAATCCTTTAACTAAACAGGAATTAACCTTCGCAGTATTTGATGGTAAGCGACTACGAGGCCAAAAAATTGACCTTTCGTTTCCATTTTAGCTTTTTTTTTCTTTTTGATAACTTTTCCTCCAGTAAGGACATGTTTATAACGAGGGGCTTAATTTACTGATTTATTTTGTTCCATAAGACTATTAATGTAAAATGACAATATTCGACCCATGTTGATATAACATTTTTTACTCGTCACACCACCAGGAAATCATGGCTAAAGTATGTCGGTATAGTCCCTCCCACCCTGTATAGAGATTTCATTCGGAATGGTATTGTGGGGAATGGGTTAAACGAGAGCGGTCACTCGCTGAATGGGACCGGTAATTGGACGCCGGCAGTGTAGGGTTGCCACCGCAATGAAAAATTATTTATTAAGTTTTTTTTCAAAATGCTTTGTTCATTTAAAACATAATTTATTTCAAATAATGTTGGTTATATTAAAATACACCATAAAGATTCATAAAATTATGAGTTAAAATATCTATCCCTAAATGAACCAAGAAATGGGTGAGTATCAAATGGTCAACAATGCAAGTGGTCTAGGCATCAACTCACCTAAAAATCATTTGGGTAAATTTGCAGATAGTCGAATACGTAATCGGTTTATGAATCAAATCGTCTAAAATCAACTGGGCAAATAAGTGGTTTGTCCGAGATGTAACATTTCTCTTTAGCCACCTGTTTTAAGATCATCTAGACGAATTCGCATATCGGCTAAAAAGTAATTGGTCAATTTAAAGCAACTAGTCTGAAAATGCATAAAGCGTTTAACACTCAATAGAGGTTTGTTCTCTGGGATTTAATACGAGTTGCTTCGTTGGTGACCAGCTATTTAGACCACATGCATTTAAGACGAGTTGATAGTATGACAGTAGACGAAATGATTTTGTGACGAATTACTTCATGGACCGATTACGTATTCGACTATCTGCAAATTTATCCAAATGATTTTTAGATGAGTTTATGCCATAGACAACTTGCGTTTTTGACCACTTGATACTAACCCCAAGAAATTAAATTAAAATACATAGAAAATTACTCTTTAAATTAATTTAGATTGCATTCATTTATTATTTATCAACACAGGCGTGTGTTTTGTGTGGGTGTTGGTGTTTAAATGTAAGTACTTTCTGCACCTCCTATTCAATAAAAAGCTTTTTTTTCTCTTAAGAGGGATTAGAGTTTATTTTAATTTTAAATTTCAATAAAGAGGCAACCCTATCAATAGAAGAAAATCATCTTTTGAAGTGAAATAGAAAGGCACGACTCGAGCTCCCCACTTTTGTTCACAAATTGGAGGGAAAACTAGTCCTTTATTTAATCCCATCTACAAAAATAAACCTTAAGTACAGAATAATAAGGTTTAAAGTAAATTGATTGGACGATAGTTTAACTTAAGAGCAAATACTATCTTGCTAATAAAAAGTGTGCTTACGAGAAAGCCAACTCATGCGGCAAAGGACACGGTCCATAGGGAGAAAAAAAACGAGAAAAATGAGAATGATCACTTCCATTTCGACCAAAGCGGCGCTAGTGAAAAATTTCAGGAAATCGCCTTCAGACAAGAAATGGATTCAATTGGACTTATAGTAGATTGTGTCACAAGGGAGCAAAATGATGTATTTACGGCGAGGGCGTACATTGAATCCTGAACGAAGCGAAGGATTCTACAATTGAATCCCGAGCGTAGCGAGGGATTCTAAAGTAGAATCCGGAGCATAGTGAGGGATTCAAGTGTTAACGTCCGTGGTGAAAATAATTTTGCTACCTTGTGACACATACTGCTTTTCACACCGACTATGAGGAAAATTCAAATACAAACGCTACCTACCAAAATAACGAAATATTTAGTTAATAAAAGAGCATCACTCACACCTTATTATTAAAAATGAAATGTTAAATTGTTAAATTTATAGGCGATTATTATTTTATAAAACGATTATTATTTTTACGGCCGGGACGAAAATACCACTTCCATATTATATTTATGGCCCTCGCCTGCGGCTCGGACCGCAAACGTCTGTGATCTGGGCCATTCTTTATTATACCGCCCTCTGTGTATAATATACGAATAAAGCTGTCTATGGTATGGCATATTCTAAGTGGGTTCAAACTAAAAATACCCTGTTGTCCTTGAACAGAAAAGTACCACTTTGATCCCTCTTATGAGGGAGCAAAATACTTTTTTCTGAATAGGAGGTGTGAAAAAATAATTATAATCTTTACTGTAGGCTTATGATGCTACGCTTTGTCACGCGATAAATAAATGATAAAGCATCTGTCACTCTCACACACTATTTGTTAGAACGTGACGGATGCTTTATCGTTTATTTATCGCGTGACAAAACGTAGCATCGTAAGCCTTGGTAATGAAATCACAAGTCTATGTAGTAAATTAACTCAATTATACAATATTAAATCAATTCCTTTTATATCAATAATAGCATTAGATGCATTTGTTATCCTCGTTGGCAATTTATTGTATACACTTGGGCCTATGACGTGAATATTAGATGTTAAATTACCCTATAGTGTGTTTAATGATTACTTTTAATTTAATTTATACAGTGTTAGTTTTAGTCTCCGTGGGCCTCACAGAAAATGAGCGTTACGGCTTGCTGTGGCAATATGCTAAGTGAGGTCCTTAATTAGCGCACAAGGCAAGGCGCACTCACGGACAATTAATTCTGGTCATTTACTATATAATTGTCCATAGGAAAAGACCCGAATTCATTGTCCGTGCGTGAAGTTGATTTTTTAATGTTGTGTTATGTATTTGCGCTAAATAAATATTTTTATGCCACACCTGGCCATAAAGTGCGCTTTTTGGCCAAGTGTACACATAAAAAGATGTACACAACACGGGAGGTAATAAAGAAAGCCCTCGATCGCATATTTACGTCCCTCGCTTGCAGCTCGGGCCGCAAACTTCTGCGATCTCGGCCTTTCTTTGTATTACCACCCTAGTTATGTAATTTACTATATTTCTTTCTTTCAATATACGCCCTCGCCGTAAATACATTTTGCAACCCTTCTGAATTGTGTCACACCATTAATGTCTAAAAATCAAGTTGTGCACTATATCCCACTAATATTACAAACTAGCATTTTTTCCCCGGCTTCGCCCGCGTTATTTCCGTTACCTACACTCCCAAGGGAACTGTTTACCGAGATATAAGGTATCCTATGTTTCTTTCCCAAACTTGGTCTACTGGCATGCCAAATTTCAGCTCAATCCATCCAGTCGTTACCCCGTTATTTAATAACAAACATCCAAATATCCAAACATCTTCACAAACTTTCGCATTTATAATATTAGTGGGATTAGTGTGAAGTGTGATGTGAATGTTTGTGAAGATGTTTCGATGTTTGTTACTAAATAACGCAGTAACAACTGAATGAATTGAGCTCAAATTTGGCATGCAAGTAGACCAAGTCCTGAATTGAAACATAGGATACCTTTTATGTCGGCATGGATTTCCCTTTGAATAATAACGGGAATAAAGCAGGCGAACCCGCGACTATTACTAGCCCAGGATATAGTCCGAGTAAGGCACTGGTCTTGCCGCCCCGGCGGGTAAGTGAGTAAAGTTGGGCGAGTAGCATTACATTGCGGATTTTTTAAGGTCGATTGATCACTCTGTGCCTGGTTAGCTTGCAATGAACTTGTGGTAAGAGAGGACAATAGAGAGATCTCTCTCCAGGCGGGTGTTGTGCCTGGGGACCGAAGTCCGATGAGAGCTAGTCGGAAGTTGTATTTATGCAACCGACTTAGAAAACTTCGATAGCGCGTTGTAGTTCGTCGCGTTCATGCCAGAATGTACTGGTGACAGGAGCGTCGCCACAAACTGTTACTCGCCCAACTTTACTCGCTGGCGACGGGACCAGTGCTTAAAAGCTGGAAATTATTTTCACATCGAAATGAAAGGATTACTGCACTTGATTGGTTTTCAAATAGACTTTCCAATATTTATTTATTTATTTATTTATTTTATTGATAAAAATGTTTACATAACATTACAGTGAACCCAATGCGTTACGAAACTTAGACTAACAATTAAAGATACGTCTACACACAAACAATAATCACAATAACAAATAGAGAAAAATTACATAGGAACAGATGAGCACCTAGCATCCATCACCTCACAGAATCTTAAACATTCACTACACACTGTTGCCCATCGCCACGCAAACAGGTCACACTCAGGTGTCGATGCCAAAAGCGCATTGAGGTGTGGGCGGGCACGGGGCAGCGGCGAGTTCCTGCACGACACAGTGCGCGCCGGCGGCACGGCCAACAGGTCGCATCGTCGGGGTCTGAGGGTAATCCTCGGGATATCTGGGACAAATAACCGCACGACACGCTCTACGATTTCAGGACAATCCGAATCACCACGCAAGGCTCGACAAACCGTGATCATCAGGTAATAATTTCGCCTGACTTCTAAAGAGTTGTACCCAAGGGCGCCGAGAAGATATTTTGTTGGGTACAAATACGGGTAGGATCCGTATATTTTTTTATAAAGGAACCTTAGAAACGCCTTCTGAACCTTCTCGAGAAGTAAAGCGTATGTCGATTCGTAGGGATTCCATATTATCGACGAAGTCTCCAGCTTACTCCTTACTAAGGCATTATAAACCATTTTAATGGCTACAGGGTCATGAAAATGGCGGAGGTTACGGATAACAAAACCCAGTTTTCGATAGCAGTTCGTAGCAAGAGAAGAAATATGCTCGTGAAAAGTGAGCCGCGTATCGAACACCACGCCCAGATCCTTGACAGAGGAGACCCGATTTATCGGCTCTGACCCTAGCAAGTACTGCGCATATATTGCGGTACGAGAGCGGGTAAATGTACACACACAACACTTGGCCGGATTAAAATGAAGTTTATTCTCCATACTCCACCGAAACACAAGGTCGATGTCCCCTTGTAACGTCTCACAATCAGCTCCAAATAAATATGCAATGTCGATTGTACTTGACGTTCGAATGTAATTATTTGAACGAAATAACGAACGCTTAACAACTGTGCGTTTAAATATAAATGAATTAACGGATTATCGTTCAATTATGTCTGATATCCCTAAATTAAAACAAGATGATACAAATCCTTCTTTTAGCTTGGGCCCGACACCTTCGCCGGCAGCATCGTCGGTTAGGTTTTTTTTTTATAATTAATTTATATTTTATATCAATGTTTAAGCATTGTTACTTTTTATTAGGGTACTTCTATATTCCCTTGTACATGTACAATCGAACACACGGTTAACTGTACATTTGTAAACGAATGTCGACTTTATTGCAACGTGTTAAAGCCTAAGGGTGGTCAGTTAACAGTGGATTCGTTTGTACTGAATTAAGAAATAATTAGCTTATAGTTAAATTTTGTCCATTTGGTCATGCATTTTTATGCCACATCTAGCCATAAAGTGACTTTTACCGCACGGAACGCTATAGCGGTTGGTATGCTACAGTGTGCCTTTTTCGGAGAGGGTTCGCCCTAGGGCGAAGGTGCCGGTGATGTCGTGGTCGAAGTGCTGGCATGATCCTACGGCAGGTGCACTTCACTCGATTTTGGCCATGTCACTGTGACAATGTGACATGTCACAGTTTCACAATACAGGGTGAATTTTAAATCGTGAATCGTAACCACGTTTATCGGTAAAGCTACTTAAGACTAATACAGAGCACTAGTGTTCATTACAATTAAAGACCCGCTTAATTAATTATGAACAAAATGGTGGAGGCGCTTATACCATTAATCGTAACAAAACTGAATTATTTTATGAGTAAATACGATTTAAATAGGTACTTATGTTGACAATGTCGACGATGTTGACATTATTGACAATACGTGCCAAAATTCTATCCAGCCAACTTCAATATTAGGAGGTTGGATATCTAATGTTGAAATTTTCATGACAAGTACGAAACATGAATGTAGGGTGACCACGAGATTTTAAAAATTAGGATAAATCAAAAAAGTGGACAGTATAAAAACATACTTAATTTAGGTTTAAAAGCATTGTAAGTTATTGTTAACTATGTATAGACTACAAACAAATTATTACGATTCACGATTTAAAATTCACCCTGTATAATTATCGTGACAGTACGCAAACGCCGTTGATGTCGGCCGAACGCCGCTAGCGAAAACTATGCGAAAACGTATTGTACTGTGCGAAGTTTCCGTGCTGTGGCTGTGGCGGTGGGAATTCCCACGCTCGCGTCAAAACAATAGGCTTCGACACGAGCGTGGGAATTCTTGTTTTTTCTATGGAATCGCACGACACTGAAATGATCTGTTTATATTCTCTAATCTGTGCCCACGGCATCACCATTAAAGCACAGGCGCGGCAGTATCCCAGAGTTTTAGTGGGTAAGCCAATCCCTTCTGGATCGGAGATCATGCATATCTCCGGGTCAAAAAAAAGTTGTAGCGGTTAGCACGATGTCCCGGTGAGACAGAGCCGTGAGTTCGAATCCCACCTTGGCTACAGTGGGTTATATAATCGTAAGAAACTTTTTAATCGACTCTTGCGCCGTCCCCGGCGGCACAAGGTGATGCCTTTCTAAAGTTAGGGTTGGCATTTCCTGATCGTCCAGAGCGCATTCTGATCCAAATGTCAATGCAGCTGCCAAACGCCAGCCGTTAAATATAGCAGACGATAGCCCGCCGGGCGGATTTTTAACTAACTATCTAATCTAATTTATTATCTTTATTAGTGTTATCATCTGCATTAGTTAGGGAATGCAACCCGGGTAGCTTTGTCTTTTGACTCAGAACCCTGGTTAAAAATCCTATTAATAATAACTGGCCAAGAGCATGTCGGTCCATGCTCAATGTAGGGTTCCATAGCCATAAGGTAAAAAATACGACGTAAAAAAGTACAACAACAAAAGAGCGTATCTTCATAGCAATTATGTCCTTTTGTTGCGAAGCGCAGTTTATCGGCAATAACTCAAAAACGGTTAATCCGATCTTGTTGAAAATAATTTTCGTTGAAAGTATTAATTGAGCGTTATCTTTGTAATTTTTTTTATATTTTTCGGACTCACGGTTTAGAAGATAGAGGGGGGGGACACCATTTTCACAACTTTCGGAGCGATTATTTCCAAAGGTATTCACTTAATCAAAAACATTACTTAAGAACCTTAAAATGTTTTTAAAAGAGCTGTCGAACTATGTACCACACGTTGACATTTTATGAAAAAAATTTTTTTTAGCTTCTGTTACATGTATGGAGTGCCCCCCCTAGATTTTTTTATTTTTATTATTTAACTACCAAACTTAGTTGCGGCATCTACAAGACATCTATATTCCAAATTTCATTAGTATAGGTCTTGTAGTTTTTGAGTAAAATGCCTGTGACATACGGACGGACGGACGGACGGACGGACGGACGGACGGACGGACGGACGGACATGACGAAACTATAAGGGTTCCTATTTAGCCATTTTGGCTACGGAACCCTAAAAATCATGCATGTATCGTTTAATTTTTTTTAAATCGGGCTTCAATTAAAAGTATTAAGGGCCATGGTCACGCCGCCGCGACGCCGCCGCCGAAAATTTTCAGTTCACGCCGTCGCCGTGAAATTAGCCGTCAGCGCTCATATATCGATACCTTAAGACTCAAAGGGCGTAAACGCCATTAGAACCTGCGGCGTTTACGCCCTTTGAGCCTAAAGGTATCGATATCTAGTCTAGCCCCGCGGCCCCCGCACGATTGCTCTGTCTAAACATCTTCATCGGCCGATTGGACAGTCAAAGGCAATGATAAATATCCGCGCAAAGTTCCAAAATACGTATATGTCGCAGCCAACTGGTTTAATCAGCCATTTGGTTAAATGCCTAGCATTTTCACTAAATTATGACCCGCCTGCAGGTCAACGAAGCCCCGCTAAGCGGGGCTTCTATTTCTGCTCTGAGGGACACAAGCTAACTAACAAACCTAACTAAATAGCTAATTAAGCTAGTTGGCGGCGACATATACAGGGTGAATTTTAAATCGTGAATCGTAATAATTTTTTTGCAGTCTATACATACTTAGTTAACAATAACTTACAATGCTTTTAAACCTAAATTAAGTATGTTTTTATTTTGTCCACTTTTTTGATTTATCCTAATTTTTAAAATCTCGTGGTCACCCTACATTCATGTTTCGTACTTGTCATGAAAATTTCAACATTAGATATCCAACCTCCTAATATTGAAGTTGGCTGGATAGAATTTTGGCACGTATTGTCAATAATGTCAACATCGTCGACATTGTCAACATAAGTACCTATTTAAATCGTATTTACTCATAAAATAATTCAGTTTTGTTACGATTAATGGTATAAGCGCCTCCACCATTTTGTTCATAATTAATTAAGCGGGTCTTTAATTGTAATTAACACTAGTGCTCTGTATTAGTCTTAAGTAGCTTTACCGGTAAACGTGGTTACGTTTCACGATTTAAAATTCATCCTGTATATATAAACCTTACTGACATAATAATATGACCTGTATCATAAGGTCGGGCCACATTCGTCCTTGGGGCTAACTTTGGTCATAGGGATTATTCATAATCAGGTTTTATTACCTATTGCATTTAAATTACGGCACATTGCCATGTGGTTGGTTTTAGCTGAACGTTCATGTTTTTATATTTATTATCAGACCTTATAGATATGAGATATGTGATTAGCTTGTAAATGGCCAAAGTTATCCTACATTTGGCTAAAGTACCCCGACCTTACGGTATACATATTTTTGAAAATTTGTGGTGTATACATATTGGTGCCCTTGACTGTAATGAGCACTTGACTGAGGTATCAATATGAGGTGCCTTGAATGAAAAAGTTCGAACACAAGAAACTTATAAACAATAAATACTTAGACAAAGCACTCACCGTACGCAAGAATGAAACATCATCCTGCTCGCTTGCTCCCCCCTCTGCTTCGGCCATTTTGTTTCGTTACGTCACTCAACTGTCAGAGTTGCATCGCCTTCCACACAACATATCTGGAAAGATAGAAAAGTATACGTGAGTAAAAAGCATATAATGTTCAAACCTAACCTACATTACTGGTAGCATGTGTATACTGGTGTATGTGTATAGCAATCTGCCTAGTAATTTACATTTTAAAAACATTTACACAGCGTTACTTATAATAAAACTGCTGCGTTACACGAACCGCCGCCCAAAATTCCATAGCCGTCACGCGAGGCTTATAAAGACATGATTTAATTATAGTGTCCTTGCTTTGAGTAAGACTAATGACCAGTGGTCGGCATTATCGGTGCAAAACTTCAACAAAACTTGCCAAGCGGACACAATAGAGTGCTTACAGACATGAAAATATTAATACCTTTAATCTTCATACTCAACTCCAGTATTGGAAATTTGAGATTTCGATATAGAGTTAGATTTAACACTAATATTATTCCTATTTCCTTGGTTGGAAATTCTCCTTTATGTCAGCTTTACAAGTTTTGTTAAAGTTTTGCACCAATAGCGCCGACCACTGCTAATGACGTGGCGGTTACAGTAATGTGGGAATGCGGCCTGTGCTGGGCATTTCTACTTTTCCTTTTACCCAATTTAAAAATTGCTTGAGTTTAATTTTTATACCTAAAAATTTGTGTCCGATCGAAACTAGTTTTTACGGCCGAAACCGAAACCGAATTTCGGTTTCGGTCTTAGTTTCGGCCGAAACCGAAACTGAAACTTGTGCCAACTTAGCCATGTAATTAGAGTACTACAGTTCTTAGTCATTATCATTAGATTAATTTAGTGTACCTAGTTTAAAATAAAATCATAAAACCGAAGGAAGAGCGGCGCCACCCAACACAGGCTTTTTTGCTTACCGGGTGGCTCCATCACCTTAGATCATAAAACATGTATTATTATAAAATAAAGAATTTTGAATTTTGAATTTGAATTTTTGAAACATTCATATAAGGTTATGTTTTCGTGGGAAGAAACAAAATCATAACAGTCTTAATTTTTATACCTAAAAATTAGTGTGCGACCGAAACTAGTTTTCACGGCCAAAACCGAAACCTTATTTCGGCCTCGGTCTTAGTTCCGGCCGAAACCGAAACTGAAACATTCATATAAGGTTATGTTTTCGTGGGAAGAAACAAAATCATAACAGTCTTAAATTTTATATCTAAAAATTAGTGTGCGACCGAAACTAGTTTTCACGGCCAAAACCGAAACCTTATTTCGGCCTCGGTCTTAGTTTCGGCCGAAACCGAAACTGAAACATTCATTTAAGGTTATGTTTTCGTGGGAAGAAACAAAATCATAACAGTCTTAATTTTTATACCTAAAAATTAGTGTGCGACCGAAACTAGTTTTCACGGCCAAAACCGAAACCTTATTTCGGCCTCGGTCTTAGTTTCGGCCGAAACCGAAACTGAAACATTCATATAAGGTTATGTTTTCGTGGGAAGAAACAAAATCATAACAGTCTTAATTTTTATACCTAAAAATTAGTGTGCGACCGAAACTAGTTTTCACGGCCAAAACCGGAACCTTATTTCGGCCTCGGTCTTAGTTTCGGCCGAAACCGAAACTGAAACATTCATAAAGGTTATGTTTTCGTGGGAAGAAACAAAATCATAACAGTCAGTCTTCATTTTTAGGGTTCCGTACTAAAATGGTAAAAAAGGAACCCTTATGGTGCGACTCTGTCTGTCTGTCCGTCTGTCACAGCAAGATATCTCAGGATCTACTGATGCTATCAACTTGAAGTTTGAAATAGTGTTAAAAACCGCAAATTCGACCCTATGGAGTAGAAAAAAACTCCTATACCGTTTTTACTTTTTTTTTTAAAGGGGAACGAAATGGGATGTCGAAAATCAAAAGTTGAGCTAATATATCGAGTGGGATATCAAATGAAAGGGCTTAAATAGCAAAATAGGCTTAATTTCAAAAACGTTTTTTTTTTCTTAGTCATGTAGTTTTTGATTTAAGACAAAAAAACGTTAAAAAAATACCATTCCCCCCTATTATCTCCGAAGTTACTGAACAGAAAAATCTGTAATAATTACCGATTATTAATATTATCCTAAATATTACAGGAAAAATAAAACGGTTTTCCTAACTTGGAGCGTTTCTTAGAAATTCGCAAAAATCGTAAGACAACTGTATTTGCTCCTACTAAAGTAACCGCGGCATTTACAAGAGCAAAGTTAAGTTTGTCCCACCATACAGTTTTTCTTGAATTATTCACGTATCTACTGGCGATTTTGTACGGAACCCTCGGTGCGCGAGTCCGACTCGCACTTGACCGCTTTTTAAAGAGGATACTAATAATCAGCAGATATTTGAAGTAATAAGTTATATTGATCAAACATTATTTAAAAAAATATATTTGTGTATATTAAAATAAAGACTGCCCGACCGATCGCAGCGCGAAGCCTCACGAATTCAGTTTCGGTTACGGCCGTAGTTTCGGCCCGATGGCATCCGAAACCCTTTTTTAGCCGAAACTAGGCCGAAAACAAACGTTCGGTCGGACTCTACTAAAAAAATACAGGGGCGATTCCGCTAGAGACGAACCTTGACATCAATTTTCAAGTCCCAAAATTTATTACTTTTTTGATACCATCGTGTAGGGTGAGGTCTTAATTTAATTGTTATGGACTTAACTTCATATTCAGGATGTTAAACCGCTTGATAACCTTAACATTCTAAGATTTAGGACCAACACTGCGAATCATACAATGTTGCACCCGCGATCGTTTTAACAGTGAATAATTTATTTATAGTTTCAGTTTTTAATACTTTTTTTATGTTTCTATAGTTGATTGTTTATTGTCTTTCAATATAAATAGGCAAAACATTTTAAATATTTGACAATTAAAAGATATTTCTGTTTTTATACTGTGATCCGGAGAGGTGGGCCGATTTGGTTGCACCCGCGATAGCACTTTAACTCTTGTGGCTATTTAAACATTTTATTTTAAATTCTTATACACAAATCTGTAGAAAAGAGGTTAAAATGTAATCCTTAAAACAATATTTTTATAATAAATGTTTTTCGTTTTATTAGGAGGAGGCCTTGAATGAGTCAAAGTGTTGCACCCGCGATAATGGAATCGCCCAATGAGTACAAGTCCAACAATATTAACGAAAAGTAATTATTTTTAACCGACTTCCAAAAGAAGGACGGTTCTCAATTCGTCTGTATGTTTTTTATTTTTTTTTTTTTTATTTTTTTTTTGTGTGTTTGTTCACCGATTACTTGAAGACGGCTGGACCGATTTGGAAAATTCTTTTTTTGTTTGAAAGGGTAGACTTCCGAGGTGGTCCCATTGTAACCAAATCAGGATCTGATGATGGAATCTTGGAGAAATTGAGGGAACTCTTCAAATATTATAGGCACACATATAGCGATTTCAGTATTTTTCGTAATTTCTCGTCCATCTCTTATTAGCAACGAGTTTCTAGTGTTAACCGACTTCAAAACAAAGGGTAAATTTGTATCTAGGTTTCTTCCCCGATTACTTGAAGATGGCTGAACCTATTTGGAAAATTCTTTTTTTGTTTTAAAGGGTATACCTCCGAGGTGGTCCCATTGCAACCAAATCAGGATCTGATGATGGGATCTTGGAGAAATCGAGGGAACTCTTCAAATATCATAGACACACATATAGCGATTTTGGTATATTTCTTAGTTTCTCGTCCATTTCTTATTAGCAACAAGTTTTTAGTGTTAACCGACTTCAAAACAAAGAGCAATTTTTATGTAGGTTTGTTCCCCGATTACTTGAAAACGGCTAGACCGATTTGGAAAATTTTTCTTTTAACTAAATAGACTTAAGTCTATTTTTCAAAACAATATTTTTCCAGCGCCACTAAAAATTAAAAAATAAAGTAAATTTTTAAAACAAAAAATAAAAACCGACTTCCAAAAACCTAAACTAAAAACCAAAAAATAATATGTTAATCACCCCAAAGAAATGGATAGTAATCAACGATTCATATATACATATACAGATATTTATAGTTTTTAACCTGTTATTTTTGAAGTCGGTGCCAGCTAAGGAGCTCAGCATAGCCAGCTTTGCGTGGCAGTGGCAGGCACCGACTTCAAAAATAACAGGTTAAAAACTATAAATATCTGTATATGTATATATGAATCGTTGATTACTATCCATTTCTTTGGGGTGATTAACATATTATTTTTTGGTTTTTAGTTTAGGTTTTTGGAAGTCGGTTTTTATTTTTTGTTTTAAAAATTTACTTTATTTTTTAATTTTTAGTGGCGCTGGAAAAATATTGTTAGTGTTTGTTGTGTATTTTTTAACCGACTTCCAAAAGAAGGACGGTTCTCAATTCGTCTGTATGTTTTTTTTTATTTTTTTTTTGTGTGTTTGTTCACCGATTACTTGAAGACGGCTGGACCGATTTGGAAAATTCTTTTTTTGTTTGAAAGGGTAGACTTCCGAGGTGGTCCCATTGTAACCAAATCAGGATCTGATGATGGAATCTTGGAGAAATCGAGGGAACTCTTCAAATATTATAGGCACACATATAGCGACTTCAGTATTTTTCATAATTTCTCGTCCATCTCTTATTAGCAACAAGTTTCTAGTGTTAACCGACTTCAAAACAAAAGGGTAAATTTGTATCTATGTTTCTTCCCCGATTACTTGAAGATGGCTGAACCTATTTGGAAAATTCTTTTTTGTTTTAAAGGATATACCTCCGAGGTGGTCCCATTGCAACCAAATCAGGATCTGATGATGGGATCTTGGAGAAATCGAGGGAACTCTTCAAATATCATAGGCACACATATAGCGATTTTGGTATTTTTCTTAGTTTCTCGTCCATTTCTTATTAGCAACAAGTTTTTAGTGTTAACCGACTTCAAAGCAAAGAGCAATTTTTATGTAGGTTTGTTCCCCGATTACTTGAAAACGGCTAGACCGATTAGGAACATTTTTCTTTTACCTAAATAGATTATTTGATCTATTTGATCAAAACAATATTCTTCCAAAAACTTAAACTAAAAACCAAAAAATAATATGTTAATCACCCCAAAGAAATGGATAATCAACGATTCATATATACATATACAGATATTTATAGTTTTTAACCTGTTATTTTTGAAGTCGGTGCCAGCTAAGGAGCTCAGCATAGCCAGCTTTGCGTGGCAGTGGCAGGCACCGACTTCAAAAATAACAGGTTAAAAACTATAAATATCTGTGTATGTATATATGAATCGTTGATTATCCATTTCTTTGGGGTGATTAACATATTATTTTTTGGTTTTTAGTTTAAGTTTTTGGAAGTCGGTTTTTATTTTTTGTTTTAATTTAATTTTAAGCTTTGATACGCGTAACCAGAAGGACAAAATTTAACTCCACGCTAATTCCTTATATGTATTAATAATCGTAAAAAAGTACCTCGTTTTAGTACCATGTTTCATGCAACCTCACCTAACATTTTGACCACTAGGTATATGTATCTATTAATTAATATCAATCACTCGCGGCAAAGATGGCCGCCTGCTGCGGCGGCGGCGCGCGCGCACCGACTGCGGCTCGGCCTACTTGCATAAATATAGCCCTGGCATTTACAGCCCGGCTATATGCCAGGGCTATTTTTCAGCCCCTACTTCTGTGGGTCTAGTGAAAAGGGGACAAATCACATTTATACCAGGTACAAAAGGTCACAACTCTATTGTATGACTTAAGCTCTTTTGCTCCTAGGTTATATGTGACTTGTAACCCTTTTTACTGCACCCATAGACTTGAACTCGGTGGTAACAGCTTATCTACGACAGCGCGGACAAAGTATAAAGGGGCGTTTCTCCAGAAATATGTCTGCGACTCATTCATCTGTCTCCATACATTTAGTATGAAAAAGGGCCAGATGAATGAGGTGACCGCAGACATATTTCTGGAGAAATGCCCAAAGACGAACAAGTAGTCCAACTTCGGCCGTTTAGGAGCGCGCGACACGTATTCACACAGACGCACGATAGCACGTCTGTGTGAGTGCGATCCATACTGGAGCATTCTTACGCATTCTTAAAACGTTGCTTCTAGTGCGTTCGTACACGGCACGCACACATTCAAGCGCGCGATGTAGGTACCTTTTATAGGAAGAAAAAATTACTGCTATTACAGCGAGTAAGTCTAATACGGGCGAACAATTAAACCGGATATAGCGTTTAGTAGTGTTATCATTAATTAATATGATTTTTTAAATTACACTTAATAGTGACCTCGTAATTAATTTTTGAAAATTTACCGAGCAGCAATGTACCGCATACATGCTTGTTATGATTATGACATTGCGAGATACGAGCTTTTTTAAAGTAACTGCCAACTAAAGTCTGTTTTTTATTTCCGAGGACAAAAATGACATTTCATGTGTTGCCTGTTTTTTACAACTCATAAATAGTGATGTGATACAACCGGTATTTGCCGACAAAAATTTAGGTAGGTTCTTATGTTTATTGATATTAAAGTGTCTGTAACACAATGAGTGCATAATTCGCGAAGTTCCAAAACGATACAATACTTTAGGTAAGAATGCCACCCTTTTGGAGATATAGAATATTTGTAAATACACCATATTTCTCATATTTAAAGGTAGGTACATTTTATTTGATTCGAAACTCATTACTTATCTTACAAAGCTGAAAATACGCCAAACCCGCTTTATTTCTCTGCATTATCATTTCAAGCAACTGAATCACATACGTAGGCACATGGATGTAAGGTCCTTGCGTAGGCACTATTTATCCAATAGTAGGTTTATAGGTTAAAGGTTGAATACAATGTACCTAGTTATTATATGTAATTAATTTTCGATAAGTACCTAAAAATATATGTTTTAACGTAAAAAGTAATTTTTATTATATCGGTTATTAATAATTACACCACGAACCGAAACAAAGGACAGCACTGTTTCTTAAAAGCTGGCCACATTATTTTTACGTTTGACATTTGTAGCTGTCATATTTGTCTTCGGAAATAAAAAACAGACTTTAGCGTGTTTGTCAACTTGAATGTGTTGCGTTACATTGCGGCCCGAATTATTTCGTATGGTAAATATTTTCATTGTGGTTTTAAGCAATAGTTATCTAAATATGCTTCTTAGGTCCTATGCTGACCACCGTTTCAATATTCGCCCGTATTAGATTTACAGGCTGTATACTGTGGCGCGGGAGCGGCGGTCATAGAGGTAGGTGGGAGCGGGAGCTAGGAGTGCGGTCTCTCACTCCCACCCAGGACGCCGTTCGCCGTTGCTCGTCAAAGAGGATTGTTAACCAACAATTCGTTTATTGGGACCGAGCGCGACGACAGCGCCACGTGATAGGCGGCCATTATGGACAATATTGTCACCGCTGTCAAACAAGAAGTAAGTAAATATTGTGAAATAGTACATTACATAACTAGGGTGGTAATATAAAGAAAGCCCGAGATCGCAGAAGTTTGCGGCCCGAGCTGCAAGCGAGGGACGTAAATATGCGATCGAGGGCTTTCTTTATTACCTCCCGTGTTGTGTACATCATTTTATGTCTACACTTGGCCAGAAAGCGGCTTTTTCCGTACGCGCAGCGTGCGGAAAAAGTCACTTTATGGCCAGGTGTGACATAAAATATTAATGAAATCTTGTGTTATTTTACTATATTACACAATTTTGGACAATGGTAGTCAGTAACATTATTGCCAATAATATTAAAATTGTTGTTTTCAGTGAGAAAAGTCAGCGACAAAAATGTCAATTTTAGCCGTAGCGAGCGCTGTGATCGTTTAGGCTACCCCCTCCACCCGCTTTGCACTCTGCCAATATGTAGAACCATAGAAGTTTCTCTTTCTTTAACCGGAGCGGGGCACAAATTCAGATTTACCATAGTGGCCAATATTGACCAAACGGGACACAGACCAACCAAAAAAAATTCTCTTTCTTCCTTTCTTTTTTTTCCCTTTTTGTGGCAGCGAATTTTTTATTTAT
Organism: Eudemis profundana; assembly: GCA_947034925.1. Taxonomy (NCBI): domain Eukaryota; kingdom Metazoa; phylum Arthropoda; class Insecta; order Lepidoptera; family Tortricidae; genus Eudemis; species Eudemis profundana. The sequence continues at coordinate 14,992,484 of OX344816.1, read as the reverse complement.
TTTTTGTGTTTTCTTGTTTATTTTTTCTATTTTTTGTAACTTTTTGCTGTCATAAATAAATGTATTTATGCCACACCTGGCCATAAAGTGCCTTTTTTCCGCACACTGCGCGTACGGAAAAAGCCGCTTTCTGGCCAAGTGTAGACATAAAATGATGTACACAACACGGGAGGTAATAAAGAAAGCCCTCGATCGCATATTTACGTCCCTCGCTTGCAGCTCGGGCCGCAAACTTCTGCGATCTCGGCCTTTCTTTCTATTACCACCCTAGTTGTGTAATGTACTATTTCTTTCTTTCTTTCTTTCTTTCTAACAAAACTGACGTTCGGGTCCAACCAACAGAACGCACCGAACGGACCGTATCCCTCTATCGCATAACGCGTGCTCTTTCTGGTCACTAGCTAAGCCCCTCCAACGGGGAAAAAATTTAGTACTAGTATCCACGCGGCGAAATCGCGGAGTGAGCTGTGGAAAAGAGTACAATAGATATCTCTTCAGGCGGGTATTGTGCCTGGGGACAGAAGTCCGAAAGAAGTTGGTTGGAAGTGCTATATGTTAGTTTTAGCGTTATTTAAACAATTGGGTACTAGACTGTTACTGAACTTTGTAAAAAATATATAAGATCCTGTTAAAATAAGCATAATAAGGAAATATTTTCAAGTTTTGAGTTTGATATCTAACGTGTAACTTTTTTTATGAGCCTCCAAAGTTGGGTGGGAAAGTCCATTTTAAAAGTATAAAATTTTTAAAAACTATTAATACCATTAAATAACTCATAAAATTTATAGTAACTTTTGTTATGCAACCGTTACGATAAACGCAAGTTTTAACATAGTTGCAGAACAAAGTTATTGATTTCCCCAAACAACGTAAGAGTAGTGACGTCACTGTATAACGGGCTTCAGTATGGAGCGTTTCGGCACTTATTTGGGAAAGTCTAAAAATGTGATTTTAACATTGTAGTATCTCGGTGAGTTTTTATGATATTGAAGTGGTTTTTTCACTAATATTTCTATTATTGAGAGGTGTTTCTATAACATATCACAGAATCAAATAGCCAATTCTATAGTGCGATGCAGAACAATATGGGAACTGTGACGTTTGTATGGGCGCTGATGTAAGCGCCATCTATCGTTGAATTGCTGTTACTGTCTTCTACTTCCAACGAGTGTCGCTAGGTGGCAGTGTCGCTACAGAGTCACTCCTGGTAAAACCAGTCGACTCGAGAACACTATTTTTCAAAGAGACTCGCATTTATAACCTTTCTCATTAGATCAGCGGGGTCCTTTCTTATAAAGATGAATGTCGTGAAATTAATATCCCATTTCAGCGCTAATGCGCGCGAAACGTGGCTCTGAATAAAGCGATTTACCACTGAATACAACCGAAAATATTTTAGGATAATTAGATACTGGAATGTAACCAACATGTGTATACGGTTGTGGTACAGACGGACTTTAATTGATGAGCCACTTTGAAACTTCTCAATTTTGTAGTTTTATAACTTTACGCAATTACACGATTGAACACGAACCGCGTGCTCGTAAACAAGATGTTATAGTCCTAATACCTAGTCGGAAAAAAAGTTATACATGTCCAATGTCCATAGGGACCGTGCACGACGAAGGTGCTGCCAACTGGTGACGCCAATCTAAAGATTCTGCCCTATATTTGACATTGACAGTGCCGCCATCTATAGTTCGTGAAGCGACCGTGCACGACGAAGGTGCTGCCAACTGGTGACGCCAATCTAAAGGTTCTGCCCTATATTTGACATTGACAGTGCTACCACCTATAGTTCGTGCACGGTCCCTATAGAGGTTAAATCTTGACTAAAGAGTTGTCAATGGTAAATCGATACAATTTTGCATAGGTTGATCCAATTTATTTGATCTGACCTCCTTTGACTCATTAAATACTCGTCGTTAGACACAGTTAGGAAGGCTTATGTGAAAGACGATAATTTTTGAATTTTGGTGAATTGTAGCATTTGTAGCCATATTGTTCAGACTCTCAAGTTAGCCAACCGTTAATTTTTCAGGAAAATGTAACATCATTAGGAAGTAAATCTAACGTAAATGACACTTCACGACTGTCAAACATGCAATGACAAAGATAGAAATATTATTCTATTCTTCTTTTATTACGAAGACGTGTGACTTTCCTTGTTTGGATATACGAATAAAACCGACTAGACCCGATTTGCACTACACGGCTAAACTACGCATAGAGGAAAGTGGCTCATCAATTAAAGTCCGTGACTGTACAAGAAAACGAAGTGTGTTCAACCCGAATCCCCCAATGAGGGCTACCGTTTTTGTGCTCACCAGTTGGCGCCACTGTCGAGTAGGGTCCTGAACTATAGCTGTCAGTTTGTTAATACGGATGTGGAGACGAAGTTTACATTTCAAACGTATTTAATGCCTTAAAATCGTACCATAAAATATTGAGCATGCCGCAGTGTATTATACAAGATGAAATCTTTTACGTGATACAAGATGATTAAAATAAAACTTCAAATATACCTATCCTAAAACCTACTTAAAACCACTTTATTATCATTAATAGTTAATACTTATTATTTAATACTTAGTTATGCGAAGAAAAAATTAAATAAAAAATATTAGAATAAAATTTTGTATGATAATCCATAAAATTTTATTTTCCACCCGATATTACTCAATAAATATAAGTTTTATATTAAACGCGTTTTGATTATATGATTGCGTATCTATTCAGGATTACGTATGCCAAATTTCAGTTATAAATCTCAATAAACAAAAAAGTTACAGATTTTTGAGATGGAAATGGCCGTTTCGGGGGGGCAAAATTTGGTACTAGTAGCCGCGCGGCGAAATCGCGGAGCGAGCCTACCGTGGCCCCGTTGCATCGTCGTCTCCGGTGTAGGATTCGGCAGGTTGCCCCGGAACCGTCGAAACACGACACCCTTCGGCCAGAAGTCAGCACTTGCGATGGTTTCTTGCAGCGGCCGCGGCACGCGCACCACAAACGAGCTGAAGTGCACATAGTGGCGCGAACACAGCTGGAATACCCTCAGCGAGAAGCCGGCGAACTGACGAACGTACTCCGCCACCTCATCAGCCGTGGCGGTGTAATGTAGGCGCGATACATATAGCGCTTTGCTCGGTGTGGCGACCCGCAGACCAGAACCATCCGGTTCTGCAGTACCACACTGACTCTTGCGCGGCTTGCGCTTCCTCGTCACCATTGTGAAGCCCTCCTTATCCACATCGGTGCGCGGGGGCTTCTCCTTTGGAGGAACCCGAACTTCACTTCACTTCTTTCTTCTTCTTCTTTTTTTTTTCATAATAGCTGTATAAGCTTTTATACAGCTTGTGTGCCACTTGGGTAGTCGCACTGAACCACAGAATAAGTAATAGCACTATGAACAAAAGTTTTTCTTTTAACAGAACTGACGTTCTAGTCAGACCGCCTCTCTCTATCGCATAACTTGTGCTCTTTCTGGCCCTGGCTGAGCCCCTCCGGAGGGGAAAAATTTGGTACTAGTAGCTGCACGGCGAAATCGCGGAGTGAGCCACTCCTGACATAATGAAGCTGCTATTAAGGAGTGTCCCCACTGAGACCCTTCTTGCGCGAGCATTTGTAAACAAGCAACCGCACCAACCAAGCAAACGCTCGGCTCAACGACCACAACACTCGAATATTCGACGCCAAATACTCATTAAGCCCCATATAGACGAAGCGAGAATCGTATGCGAGTTTGATTTCAATGCGGCGTTTGATCGACCGATTGAACTTATCGTACCTAGCTTGCCCGCAATGTAATGAAACTCGCATACGAATTCTCGCCTCGTCTAAATGGGGCCTTACACACAAATACATTCACATAAAGACAGGTTGATCCGCTTCATCCTTCCCGCTGGTCCGCTGCTCACTCTGAGCAATCAGCGAAATGTCAAGATGGCCCTGGCCAAACGACCTGGTTCGACTACAGGCGTTCAGGCCCCCACCTAGTCCGACGCTATCGAGGTGGACCGGGACAAGGCGACTTGGTTCGACCCCAGGCGCCCCCGGCACCCACCCAGTCCGACTCACTCGGGGTGGTCCTGCTAGCGACCTGGTTCGACCCCAGGGAACACCACGCCCGACCACCCGGTCATATAATTGCTACTCCCACTAGGGTTGAAGTTAGTCAGGCTTTAAAAAAAAACCAATGCATTAGAGTAAGGACGCTCCTTTTCACAAAAGAAGTTGCTGGCACCCTCTGGCTGGTTGTGTGTAATAAAACATTGATTCAGTAGCTACGCTTAGAAAAGTAACGAGTAATTCGCACATGAACACGTTAGAGTTTTAGCGAAACTCGTGGCATCTAGTCATTTGGCCGCCGTCCAAACACGAGACAATCACATTCCACCAACTTCTCTAAACCTCTCTTTCAACACATAAGTATCATGGCAAAGGTCACCTAAATCTGTGTAGTATAAAGTTGAAATTCCTAATAACGGTATAGACAGATACGAGTTTAAGTAAGTTATCAGTTGCTTTGCTGTACGTTTTCCAGTAAAAATGTACAATCAACGACAAACTTTATTTTCCTATATTATTAAAGGGTTCCGTTCAGAAGGTCAAAGTTGTATTTGGCCATGCCATACAAAAAGTCTTAGTTTTACAATGACTTAATTAGCAAAACGTCTAGGTCGTGAAACGCACAAGTAGGCAGAATAACTTAATTGCACAAGGTATCTATTTTAACCGGCTTCAAAAAAGCTGGGAATCTTTGCTTCTTTTAAACATAATACAGTTCAATTGGCGTAAAAGCCATTTTTGCATTATGGCTTTTACGCCAATTGAACCCAAAGGTATCGATATGTTTTTTCTACGTTAACCTAGATTTTTTTTTCACAGTTTCAAGCTACTGTAGACTTCAGTATATGGTTTTAATTTCATCTCGATACCTCCACCCGTTCCCGAGATAAAGGGTCTCGACAGACGGACAGACGGACAATAAAGTGATCTTATAAGGGTTCTGTTTTTTCCTTTTGAAGTACGGAACCCTAATAAAACAAAAAAAATAAAGATATAGTTTTTATCGTCGACTGTACTTGTGCGTGGGAAAGTATGACCACAATTCACCCTTCCCGCCGGGATTGCGGGAAACCGGCTTGTTTGAAACTTTTCAAACCGTTTAGGGTTGGTACAGTTGGTTTTATAAATAAACATTAGCACGCTTTAATCCATTTCGTATGAACACAAACTTAATGAGGGCTGCGGGATTTTTTTACTGTCAGAGCGCTGCTAATGAGAATAGGACTGTTACTATAGAATAATTTTGGTAAAATAAAACACTTACATAATATAGATACAAGAAATCAAAGTACATAGAAAAATTAAATGGCATTCATCTGTGTCCGGACCGGGAATAATACAGAAGTCAAAGTATATGGCAAAATTGAGGGCGCTTACTGGGTGCTCCGGTGGACGAGTGGTTGAGTCGCTGGGCCGGAAATCCAGAGGTACCGGGTTCGATTCCCGGTCCGGACACAGGTGAGTGCCATTTAATTTTTCTATGTACTTTGATTTCTTGTATCTATATGTGTAACATAAAATGTGGTATAATTTACCCGCATTAAAAAACCAATGAAGAGACAAAATGTTTTTTCATATAAAGTAAAAAAACCACTTGTACATATCATTTTAATACTAGTATATATACACGGTGGGAATGAGTAATCCGACAAACTTTAACTAGGTATAGATTCTAGCAACTATTAGGAGTATAAAAAATTATATGATGTACCTATAGTTGAAAAACTTTCCAAGATATTATCCATTATTTTTAAAATGAAAACTCTCAAGTGTGTAACAAGGCCTAATAAATGTATCTAAGGTACTTTTCCTATTTTTAGGGTTCCGTACCAAAATGGTAAACAAGGAACTCTTATGGTGAGACTCTGTCTGTCTGTCCGTCTGTCAAAGCCAGATATCTCAGAAACTACTGCTGCTATCGATTTGAAATAGTATTAAAAGTAGCTAACCTGAGCCTATAGGATGTAAAAAAAATCTTGCAACTTTTTTTCCTTTTTTTAAAGGGACTTTGAAAATTGAAAGTAGGGCTATTATATCGAGTGGGATATCAAATGAAAGGGCTTGGTTTGAAGATTAAAACACCGTTTTTGTTTTTTTTTTTAAATAAGCAGTTTTTGATTTATGACGAAAAAAGTTAAAAAAATACCATCCCCCCCTATTATCTTCGAAGTTACTCAACAGAAAAATCTGTAATAATTATGAATTATTAATGTTATCCTTTTCCTGTTACAGGAAAAATATAACGGTTTTCCTAACTTGCACCGTTTTTGAGAGCAAAAATCGTAACACATACTTATTTGCTCCTACTAAACTAATCGCCGTACAGTTTTTCTACTATTCATGTATCTACTTATGTAAGTATGTGTAAACAAACTCATGTTTGTACGGAACCCTCGGTGCGCGAGTCCAACTCGCACTTGACCGGTTTTTTTAATCCGATAGCCGAGGATCGTAAAATAAATAGCCGGACGTAGCCTCCTTAACAGATAACTGAAGCTCCTCAGCTGGTCGCTTTATGATGGTTGATGTTTAGTTTAGTAAGTACTTTTATTAAATTCAAGTTCGTGATAAGCATACGTCGTTATCGCGGGTGCAAAAACGATTTGACAGTTCAGAAAGATTATGAAAAACAAGCAATAACAGACGCGATACTCATTTTGAAGAACATATTTTATGCCTACTCGTACGAGTTTAAAATTTATCAACTTAATTTCTATATTGCTAGATAAAATGTTAGCAATACGCTTAAGGGTAATATTTCGCAACGATTCTGGAGATGAATGATTTCCACCCATATTTAAGATGTACACATGATACGACTTCTGGATACGTCAACCTTTATATGCTTAGTGCAATCTATATTTTTTTTATTTCCATTTTTTTACATTTGTGCACTTAATTGCCAGTTATACAACCTACTAAAAAGAGTGTGTATGTATCATATTTAAAATCAAGTTTTTTAAGTGAACGCATACAGCAACCTTTATAATGCTTAGTGCAATCTATATTTTTTTTATTTCCATTTTTTTACATTTGTGCACTTAATTGCCAGTTATACAACCTACTAAAAAGAGTGTGTATGTATCATATTTAAAATCAAGTTTTTTAAGTGAACGCATACAGGTATGTACATATTATGTAGGGAGTTTTTGTAAAAGGGTATGTATAAAACTCCCGAAAGAAAACTAACCTAACCTACTAATAATAACTGGCCAAGAGCATGTCGGACCATGCTCAGTGTAGGGTTCCATAGCCGTAATTATAAGGTAAAAAATACGATGTAAAAAAAGTACAACAACAAAAGAGCGTATCTTCATAGCAATTACGTCCTTTTGTTGAGAAGCGCAGTTTATCGGCAATAACTCAAAAACGGTTAATCCGATCTTGTTGAAAATAATTTTCGTTGAAAGTATTAATTGAGCGTTATATTTGTAATTTTTTTTAAATTTTTCGGACACACGGTTTAGAAGATAGAGGGGGGGGGACACAATTTTCACAACTTTTGGAGCGATTATTTCCAAAGTTATTCACTTAATCACAAACATTACTTAAGAACCTTAAAATGTTTTCAAAAGAGCTGTCGAACTATGTACCACACGTTGACATTGTGTGAAAAAAATTTTTTTTAGCTTCTGTTACATGTATGGAGTGCCCCCCCTAGATTTTTTTATATTTATTATTTAACTACCAAACTTAGTTGCGGCATCTACAAGACATCTATATTCCAAATTTCATCAGTATAGGTCTTGTAGTTTTTGAGTAAAATGCCTGTGACATACGGACGGACGGACGGACGGACGGACGGACGGACGGACGGACGGACATGACGAAACTATAAGGGTTCCTTTTTAGCCATTTTGGCTACGGAACCCTAAAAACTAAACATACTTACTGAAATACTAAATTTGCGACTGTGCCATGTACGTGTACTAATCATTTTAGTCGCACCTTTAGTTTTTCGTTCGGACGGTTTATTATTATTTACCTTTGTAAAATGAGTATATTTTTAAAGACTGATTTTGGACAAATGGGGTAATTTTTAGTCAATATTTTTGGACTACTTGTAACTCCTTCTTAGACGACCACTATGATATCAATAACTCAAATCCGCCAAAAATGTTTCATGTGGAGGTATTCTGTTTTTGCCTGATTGATCCTGAGACCTATCCTGGACGCCTCCTGCTGTTTTGTAAACATGCCTTCAATTTTTATAGACCTTTGCTAGCGAAAACTCTCTACATGTAAAGAGCTTCTTAGATGCTTATAGCTGTAGGCAGAATATGTCCGTTTCTACCAAATACACATTCTGTTATATGTGCTCTTCATTTCATTTGTTACTGCACCCGCGATAACGACGTATGGTGATAAGCCGATGCAGTCGAAGTCTTCTCACACCCTGAGTCATGCTGTTTGCTGAGTCAAAACTTATTTTTGTAGCACAAGCATAAGCAATTGCATATGCAAGTACACATGTAGGTGTAGAATTCCAGAGCAATCTGCACTTGATTTACGGCCAATCCTACATCCCGCTTTCCGTACTTCGGCCCGCCGTAAAACTGCGCGATCCCTCCCGAATGGGATAGGACCTCTTGAATGAACCATACTTCTACGTATAGGTACATTAGGGTGTCCCAGAAAGCAAAGGGGCCATTCATTTATTACGTAAGACGATTTAGGGGGGGAGGGGGGTCAACCATGTCTTATTTTTTCTTACAAGGGGGTGGGAGGGGGTTTTGATCATTCTTACGTAAGATCATAAAAATGCGCAAAATAATCTTAACTTTTGACAAAGCACGCAAATCTGCGCGAGAGCGCAGGTGCGTGCTCGGTTGCGTATAGGTATGTTACTAAAAAATTAAAAACTATTAGTATTTGCAAATAAACGTCGCTACAAAAATGATTTTTTGAAAAATAAAAATCAAAACAGGCCAAACGTAAAATCGTTTTTCTTTGAGATTCTTACGTAATAAATATTAGATAGGGGGGGAGGGGGTCAGCCGATTCTTATTTTTTCTTACATAAGGGGGGAGGGGGTCAAAAACTGACAAAAATCGTCTTACGTAATAAATGAATGGCCCCAAATCTCCATACCAACTTTGAAGCCAAGTCGGCACGGGTTCCCATCATCACAGAGAGCTGAAATTGTATATACCAGTATATTTGAGCAGTTGAAAAATATTTGAGGGGTATGCATTACAAAATAAATAAAAAAAAATTTTTGTTGTATGGGCAAGATTTTTTTTTATTTTTTATTTGTAATGCAAATAACTAACTAACCCTAAAATTGTTAGAACTACTAAAATATTATGGTGTATAAAATTTCAGCTCCCTGTGATGATGGAAACCCGTGCCGACTTGGCTTCAAAGTTGGTATGGAGATTTGCTTTCTGGGACACCCTAGTATACATAGATTACGGTGACCAACTGACTGCGTAAACTTGGCCAGGATATAGTCTACTTTGCGACCCTAGTAAATAATATAAAACCGGACAAGTGCGAGTCGGACTCGCCCATCGAGGGTTCCGTACAAATTTGTAGGTACATACATTAAAGTGGACCCTGTACACCACCGAGGGTTCCGTACAAATTTGTAGGTACATATTATATTAAAGTGGACCCTGTACACCACCGAGGGTTCCGTATAAATTTGTAGGTACATATATTAAAGTGGACCCTGTACACCACCGAGGGTTCCGTACAAATTTGTAGGTACATACAGTGTGTAAGTCTAATACGGGCGAATCTCTTAACGGTGGTTAGTATAGGACAAAGTGAAAGTAATTAGATGACATTTACTTAAAGTTGCAACAATAATTTTGTCCATACAAAAGAATTCAGCCCGCAATGTAATGCAAACACACTCACGTTAAACGCTCGTTGACAGTTACGTTGACATTTCGGTACCGCCGTACCGCAACCATGTTTACAGTACATTGCTGCTGAGAAATTTAAAAAGAAATAATTATGGGGTCGTAATGAACTGCAACTTAAAAAACCTTTTACTTCATGATTACACTAATGAATACTATGTCCGATTTAATTTATCGCCCGTATTAGACTTACACGCTGTATATTAAAGTGCACCCTGTACACCACAGAGGGTTCCGTAGAAATTTAATGTTAAAGTACGCTATAAATTATGATTCCCCGAGTAAAGTAATTTTTTTTAAATGTTTTAATTAAAAATGTATAGATTCAGATTTTTCTCTATAATTGTAGTATTACTTACCAAATTTCATAACTCTAAGTCAATGGCCTTTGAATTTTAGTTTCCTATAGTGTCGAAATTTTATCTTTTTGAAGCATAAACGGCCGTATCTTTTATTGACGTTAACTTAGAAGTTTGATCTTATCACAGCGTCAAGGGGCCTTAGACCTGAGTATGTGGTTTTATTTTCAACTCGATACATCCACGCGTTCCCGAGATAAAGGGTCTTGACAGACGAACAGACAGACGGACAGACGGACGTAATAATAAGTTTAATAAATGTATGTACAGGGTGTCCCTAAAACCAACTTTTATACGATCAGGGCTGATAGACCAGCTCATAAGAACCTAGATTAAGCAAATTTGACCTCAGTAAAAATCTCTTAGTTTTCGAGATATTGACGTTTTTGTAAAACTCGTGCTAAGTGATACCCTGACTCGGTGTTTTGAGTGTCATTGCTAAAATATCAAGTATTTTACAAATCTGTTTTTTGCTATGTGTGGCCAAATAACTATGCTATTGAACGTATTTTCTATTTTTGCTAATTTATTCATGCTGTGGACACAGTACAATAACAAAAAAAAATTATTCGATTTTTTTCAAATTTCACCTCTGACTTCGAACTAGCGTGGTGAAAAAAAAATGTACCAACATAACCAGGCACTCAACGTAAAAAAATTGCGCATTTATTGTAGTTTCTAAAATGGTATAAAATTTACTAAACACTGTAATAATTTTTGAAATAATGATATTTTGTTACAAAATTAACTGTCTGCCGCCTTCATCTCATACGATCCGGTTGAACTAAGTTTGCACCTGGCGTGCTTGACATCACATACAAATTAGGTGCAAACTTCACGTAATCGTCAATATCTCGAAAACTAAGGAATTTTTATGAGGTCAATTTTACTCAGTCTCGTTTTTTATGAGCTGGTTTATCAGCCCTGTTCGCCATTTTGTAAAAGTCGCGAATTTTGATAGCCTGGATCAGTCTTTCGAATGTCATGACTTCAAATTTCAGTATTTTCTTAATCTGCTTTTTGTTAAACATTACTTAATAATTATTCTATCATACCTTTTCTGTTCGAAATTCAAATTCTGGTACGAAATTTAACCAATGGAATATTGTAGTATAACCTCCTTTTGAATTAAAATGCTATTATCTTAAAAACTACGGTGTCTAGTGTGTAAAATCTTACTATTTTAAACTTTTTTTATTTTAGCATGGTAAATTTGTTTTAAGTATTACGCGATTCAAATCCGAGGTCATATTTTGAATCCCGTAAAATCTAATTTATTTTGATAAGGTATGATAGCATAATTATTAAGTAATGTTTAAAACAAAAAGCAGATTAAGAAAATACTGAAATTTGAAGTCATGACTTTCGAAAGACTGATCCAGGCTATCAAAATTCGCGACTTTTACAAAATGGCGAACAGGGCTGATAAACCAGCTCATAAAAAACGAGACTGAGTAAAATTGACCTCATAAAAATTCCTTAGTTTTCGAGATATTGACGATTACGTGAAGTTTGCACCTAATTTGTATGTGATGTCAAGCACGCCAGGTGCAAACTTAGTTCAACCGGATCGTATGAGATGAAGGCGGCAGACAGTTAATTTTGTAACAAAATATCATTATTTCAAAAATTATTACAGTGTTTAGTAAATTTTATACCATTTTAGAAACTACAATAAATGCGCAATTTTTTTACGTTGAGTGCCTGGTTATGTTGGTACATTTTTTTTTCACCACGCTAGTTCGAAGTCAGAGGTGAAATTTGAAAAAAATCGAATAATTTTTTTTTGTTATTGTACTGTGTCCACAGCATGAATAAATTAGCAAAAATAGAAAATACGTTCAATAGCATAGTTATTTGGCCACACATAGCAAAAAACAGATTTGTAAAATACTTGATATTTTAGCAATGACACTCAAAACACCGAGTCAGGGTATCACTTAGCACGAGTTTTACAAAAACGTCAATATCTCGAAAACTAAGAGATTTTTACTGAGGTCAAATTTGCTTAATCTAGGTTCTTATGAGCTGGTCTATCAGCCCTGATCGTATAAAAGTTGGTTTTAGGGACACCCTGTATATTGTATTGACGGACATAAGAGTATCTCGGTCATTCTTCAGATTTGTGTCTGCGTCTAATTACCGCGCCTCCAAATAGTTTATATGAAATTAAAGATGTGGTAATTAGATGGACGCAGACACAAATCCAAAGAATGACCGATCTTAGTATAACTACATGTGAATAAATTAATTAAATTGAAATGGATAACCCCTACCCCTTTTCACTAGACCCACAGTGTTAATGAGGTAAATAAATTTTATTTACCTCATTAACAGGGTTTTCTTACGTAGCAAATTTACTACGTATATGGTGGACAGACAGACAGACGGACGGACAGACGGACAACAAAGTGATCTTATAAGGGTTCCGTTTTTTCCTTTTGAGGTGCAGAACCCTAAAAACAATTGAAACTCCTACTAAAAATGTAGGTATAAGTACCACATGCTATTAAACCACAGCAATACGATAACATCAAAAAACCGTCAAGACTCGTGAATCAAACAGAAAATAACCAAAATTGGTGATCTTTTCGAATCCCTTAATAATACGGATAAAGCTTTCTATTCAATATGCGAGCTTGAAGGAGACGAGCGTGGAATAGAAATCTCGGTGAATTGACGCAAACAATAAAATGCCTAGGATTCCTAGCATTTTAATATAACCGAGGACATCCGTATTCTTTGTGAGTACGACCAAGGACCATTAAAACAAGAGGACTGTCATTCTACATACTTTGGATTGTAACCCGACCGCTAGGGGATTTCCGGGCAAAAACTAGATGGCGCTAAAAAACTAAACATTTAACAATGTTATAATTGACCAAAGAAATATAGTATAGTAACAATAAGTTCGTAAACAGTTAATAATAAATAAATTCTAACATTTAAATACTAATAATAAATAAATTCTAACATTTAAATACTGTGTCACGTTTGCAAAGTTGAATAATTGTAAATAATATAATTCTTTTACCAAGCTTATACATAGATGGCGTTGCAAATTCGGGGAACAGCTTTTTGTATGGAGAATGACAGTCCTCTTGTTTAGACATAAAATGATGTACACAACACGGGAGGTAATAATGAAAGCCCTCGATCGCATATTTACGTCCCTCGCTTGTAGCTCGGGCCGCAAACTTCTGCGAACTCGGCCTTTCTTTGTATTACCACCCTATTAGTTATGTAATATACTATTACTGTTAAACCAGATATGTATGATATTATTCATGATGTTCAATTATATTTATTTTAGTTATTAGGATACAATTGATATACCCTTTCAGGGTGTATGAGATACCTTCTTATGATGTTAAACAAGTTAGTATGTTATCATGGTGCAATAAATAAATGAACTGCAAGATTAATTACTGCAGATTGAAAGTAAATACTTACTCATTATTGGCATACAAATGCTCCAAAATATATCCTAATACCTGCAGTGGCTATAGGGAACGTGCACGACGAAGGTGCTGCCAACTGGTGCCACCAATCTAAATCATATACCCTCTCATACTGGGGCCACATTGACGAAAACGCCGTTAATAACGTTAATTTATCGCGTTGAAGGACGATTAACGTCAGTGTAGCTATGACTTACTATATTTGACATTGACACTTACAGATAATCATTGACAGCTTGATTTGACAGGGGCGATAGTTTCCTTTATTATCCGCCCGTATCTCTTTTGTCGTTTAGTGCTGCCACGAATAGTTCATGCACGTGCCCTATAAGAGCTTACAGTAGTAGTTTTGTTACCAAGCTTATTTATGAAACGATCTATTCGGTACACGTTTCTGCATTTGGCTGTATTTCATATCACGAATAACAAAAATAACCGTTATTACTTTTCTTCGCTTCTGACTTTACATAACCTCAACGTATATGTGTAAATATATGTAACATGTTCATACAACGCGACTTTCCTCGGTCGTCGACCCCAACACGACACGCCAAATTAAATCCGTCTACATACTTTTCTTGTCTCTGGCTTTATCTCGATGTCAGAGTGCCTACCGCATCATTCTACCATCGCACCACTCGTCATCGGCAGGCGGTTCATCCCCATTTCCTTGAATTATTACACTCAACAACGCGCCGGTTTTCTAGAACCTTTCTAGCGCGTACAATAAGGATCTGGAATGAACTTCCTGCTAAGATTTTCCCACTGCGCTACAATATGGGATTTTTTAAAAAGGGTGTTATCAAATTTCTTCGAGGCCGGCTACGCATTGGCAATGCATCTAGTGTTGCGAATGTCTGTAGGCGGCGGTGACCTCTTTCCATCAGGACGGCCGTCTGCCTATTTGCCAGTCTATAGCAATAAAAAAAAATACCGGCCAAGTGCGAGTCGGACTCGCGCACCGAGGGTTCCGTACAAACTCATAAGTAGATACATGAATAGTTCAAGAAAAACTATATGGCAATTAGTTTAGTAGGACTCCTACTAAACTAATTGCCATATAGTTTTTCTTACGTAACACTACGTTGCACTGTTTTTGAGAAATTTGCAAAAATCTTAACACATACTTATTTGCTCCTACTGTAGGAGAACAGTGCAAGTTAGGAAAACCTTTATATTTTTCCTGTAATATATAGGATGACATTAATAATTGGTAATTATTACAGATTTTTCTGTTCAGTAACTTCGAAGATAATAGGAGGGAACGGTATTTTTTTTAACGTTTTTCGCCATAAATCAAAAACTACTTATTTGAAAAAAAATACAAAAATACTGTTTTAATCTACAAATTAAGCCCTTTCATTTGATACCTCACTCAATATAATAGCCCTACTTTCAATTTGCAAAGTCTCATTACGGAGCCCTTTAAAAAAAAAGTTACAAGATTGTTTTTACATCCTATAAGCTCGGGTAAGCGGTTCTTAACACTATTCCAAATTTCAAGTCCATAGCATCAGTAGATCCTGAGATATCTTGCTGTGACAGACGGACAGACAGACAGACAGACAGACAGACAGACGGACAGAGTCGCACCATAAGGGTTCCTTTTTTACCATTTTGGTACGGAACCCTAAAAAGAAGGAACAATATGTTGGGCGATCTACCAACCTACATAGTGTACACCTCGCGACTCCGCTCTGTTATTTTGAAACTAGCATTTACCCGCGGCTTCACCCGCTTTTTTCCCGTTACTGTCCCACGGGAACTCTTTACCGAGATACGGATTTGCTTGCCAAATTTCAGCTCAATCCATCCAGAAGTTACCCCGTTATTTAGTTACAAACATCCGAATATCTTCACAAACTTTCAGATTTATAATATTATAGTGTGATATTGCCAAAAACTGAATGAACCAAAAAAATCCAATATTAACGAGAAAAGAAAAGAACCGCAAAATGCAGATTATTCGCTATCATTCTTACTTAACAGAATATCCTACCCATAGATGAATACGCCTTAAGCAGAGCTGAACATCAAGCTCAGTGGCGTGTAGTGATGGGTCGTTACCGGTAACTTACTAAAGGCGGGAATAGTCCCAGTAACATTACCAGCAATATTACCCACAATCGGTAAGAACACAAAATTACGAGAGGCTGAATATGGCCTGAATGGCTTCGCGAAAAGTATGGTACGCCCGTGCGTTTGTTTTGCTCGACTTGGCGGGGGCACAACCGTGCCCTTTTTTTCCAATGTTACCCAATCTTACCGATCGTGGGTGACATACCGGTAAGTTACTAGTAATATTCCAGTTGGAAATTTACTGGTAACGGGAATATTACCGCCGACCCATCACTAGTGGCGTGCCATGGGAGAGGCCTATGTCCAGCAGTGGACTGATACACGCTTGATGATGATGATGATGAATCGTTATCACACTCGACGTAATATTGACCTTGTATAATCGCAAACTCCGTTACAAAACCAACTAAATGAGCTCATATATTGCAACTAAAAAAGCCTATAAAAATATGAAATATTAGTTCCACTTTAGGGCTATTCTTCAGAAATATGTCTGCGACTCATTCATCTGTCTCCATACATTTAGTATGAAAAAGGGCCAGATGAATGAGGTGACCGCAGACATATTTCTGAAGAATAGCCCTTAATGGTGAACTCGCCACTAATATCAAGTGTAAAGCTGGGGCTTTACACCCGATAACCAAACCCGCTCCGTCTAAATGGGTTTAGACGGACTGAGAACTCGTATGCAAGTTTCATTTCATTGCGGCGTTTGATCGACCGATTGAACTCATCGTACCTAGCTAGCCCGCAATGTAATGAAACTCGCATAGGAATTCACGCCTCCTCTAAATGGGACCTAAGGCGCGTGAAAACTACACAATGAGTTGTAAGGGTTCTCAAAACTCCCGTTCTCATGTTTAGCTTCAAAAGTTACTCAATACACTCTCCGCAGTGCAGCGGCCAACTGTTTTATTTCCCCAGAGAGCCGGACTGCTCAGTCGGATTTGTGAGGGATCTAGTGTTGTTAAACGATCCGATTTTCAGGGGCGATTTTCCCCCTTGATGGGCTATTCTTCAGAAATATGTCTGCGGTCACTTCATTCATCTGGCCCCTTTTCATACTAAATGTATGGATACAGATGAATGAGTCGCAGACATATTTCTGAAGAATAGCCCTGATGCTGCGTTTCCGCCAGGGATGTGCGAGGATGCGTAGCGAGTAATGTACTTATAGTAGGAAATACGAATGGTTAACTTGTATTAATAAACCACTTACATAAATATGATTAGGTGCGATTTCAAACTCATACAAGTTCAACGTACCTGCAACAAAAATAAACGTTAACTTATTATGATGCAATATCACACATTATAAACCATCTGTATTGCACACTAAAAAATTACAGAGATCCTTACAGGATAGGTATCAAACACTAATGGTAGGCAACAGGCGATCTTATCCTCTCGTTTTCCAATCCTCTCCTCGCGCATCGCGCAACTTGATACAAATTTCAATTAAATCCTCGTCTCGTCTCGCCCTGCCGGTGGAAAACCACCTTCACTGTGTGTGCACAAAGCTTTTTCTAACCAGCTTAAGCCGCTTTCGCGTCAATAGATATAAAGAGATCCTTAGCCTACTGGGCTCTATTTGAAAATGTACTAGCTGAACACTATCGCCCTCAACTATCGAGTTTATGGCTATTCCGCCCACTTTATCGTTTATCGATACCTTGCATGTCTTGCAACTATCCCTTGTATTAGCTGATAGATAGCACGTTCAGTTATTTGAAATGTCAACCTTATTTTTATGGTAGGAATGTTCATTTTGATGTCAATAAACAAAAAACCTATCCCTGGTCGGCCTAATAGATAAGTCGTGAACCTTATTTTGATTACTTATCATTAACTACATACAGGGTGGGAGGGACTATACCGACATATTTTAGCCATGAATTCCTGGTGGTGTGACGAGTAAATAATGTTATATCAACATGGGTCGAATATTGTCATTTTACATTAATAGTCTTATGGAACAAAATAAATCAGTAAATTAAGCCCCTCGTTATAAACATGTCCTTACTGGAGGAAAAGTTATCAAAAAGAAAAAAAAAAGCTAAAATGGAAACGAAAGGTAAATTTTTTGGCCTCGTAGTCACTTACCATCAAATACTGCGAAGGTTAATTGCTGTTTAGTTCAAGGATTTAAAAAAATTGTAAAACTATCTTAGTCACATTTATTAGGGCTTGTTACACACTTGGGAGTTTTCATTTAAAAAATAATGAATATCTCTGAAAGTAAGGGTTTTTCGACTATACATCACAGAACTTTTTTTACTCCTAATAGTTGTTAGAATCTATAGTTAAAGTTTGTCGGTATAGTCCCTCCCACCCTGTATAAAGACGAAACTACAATATTGCTCACTTTCTCAAACAATACGGCAATTAACAAATTAAATAGCAGTGCCGACTTAAATATTGTCAGATGACAACCAAAACTCACTTTACACTAAACAAATCATAAAGAAAATCAACCTTATTACTCTCCCAACAAGGTTCATTTTCCTTTAACGTTTTTTGGTAATTAATTAGTTTTGGTAACTGTCTCGGCGGATATTGCGAAAATTCACTTCACAAACTTGCCGCATTGGTTTAAAACTTCGTCTGAACCACTCAAGCAATTCTAAACTCTGTGCCACTATCTGATTACTTTAATTTTGCACCTAGTATCCATGACGGTTCTTACAAATTAGGTGCAAACTCAGAATAACCGGGTACACAATTTGTTAAACCGTATGTTCTGTTTAGTTTAATGAGCGTTCGAGGGATGGCTCCGGTGGTACCCGTTTTTATATGCATTTATTTAGTTCACCAAATGACCACTAGATGCCTCCGGTGGTACTGCGTTTTACATTTTTAGTTTATATTTAAGTACTAGATGGCGTGACCGGTACTCCTTTTTAGTTTAATTCTAAGGATATTTTTAGCTTGTCGATGTGTCGATAGAGGCCTCTGTTACTCATGCAAACTAGGTAACGGAGTATTACTTGAAAATACATAAGAGTTAAATGAATCAATGCTGTAGTTAGTTCTAAAAGGTTCAAGAAAGTAACAAATAAGTAATAAATAATTAACCAACCAAGTGTAAAATAGATAGTTCAAGGGAAAATAAACCATGAAACAAGGAAGTGTAGTTTCAGTTTAACATTTGGTCCTTCGAGCCGGATTAATCAGCTGGGCCCTGAAGTGGTAGGCGCGAGTCTGTGCAGGCAGGCACCACCTTCAGGAGGAACCGGAGTTTTAGAGACTTGGTGCCGGTACCAAGCGGCGACACCAGTTAGCGGAGCTGTGGTCGCGAGTTGGAGCCAGGAGTCGGCCCCAGACGACGTCCTGCAGCAGCAGCCATCAGCTTCCAAGGAGTGGAAGGAGGGGAGGAGCAGAGAGAGGAAAGGTATCAGGTGCAGTGGACAAAAGTGAGTCTGTCAGTGTTCGATTATTAGTGCAGTGTGTCAAGGGAAATTGAACCCTATTTCAAGAAAAAGGTTTTTATATAGGATTTTGTCTATGTTCTAAAGTCTTTGAAAATTTCGATGTATCTGGGACTTTTACAAATTTTGGTTTTGGAAATCGTTTTGAAAGCTTGGGACTTTGACACACATTTTGTATAATAATTATTTTATATCGCAATTTATAAAATTGATATCTTGTTTATTAACTTCTTTGGAAACATCTACCACATAAATGGATTCGTTAATCAATGCTCAACTAGAAACCTATAACCAAATAGAAAATGCTTTTCGAAATTATAAAATGTCACCTAACGAGCGGATTACCAAACCCTATGTGGAGGTCCGGATACAAGTTTTAGAGCAAAGGTGGAATAAATTCTCTGCATGCCACGACCAACTTTTAGCGGCATTCTCTGAGGAATTGAAACATAGTCTATATGCTACAAAGGAGGTCTATAACGTGACAGAGGAATTATACCTCGATTACATGGTGGAACTGAAAACCGCCTTAGAATCTTTTGTGTGTCAGAATTTAGAACCCACGACAGGAATTAAATTGCCAAAAATTGTTATTCCAAATTTCTCTGGACAATATAGTGAATGGGTTACTTTTAGACATAATAATAAAGGTTTAGACGATGTTCAAAGGATGTACTACCTTAAGAGCTATTTAAGTGGTGAAGCCGAACAGTTGCTACGACATATACCAATTTCAGAGGCAAATTATACAAAATGTTGGAATATTTTACAAGAAAGGTACAATAACAAAAAGTTTATATGCAACACCATTTTAAACAGATTCTTGAGTCAGAGAAATGCCACCACTGAGTCAGCGTCCCATCTAAAGGAACTGGTCGATACAAGTAGTGACTGTTTGAGTGCCTTATCAAATCTTGGGGTCGATGTGAGCTCGTGGGATGTCATTGTTGTGCACCTGCTCACCCTAAAACTTGACCCGGAGACGCGAAGGGCATGGGAACTGAGTGCTTCTGACTTACGGGATTCTGACCATTTACCGACCTTTGACCAATTTCGCGAATTCTTAACCAACCGTTTCCGCGCTTTAGAGTTTGTAGAAACCAACAGATCGGCTTGTAACCAATCTTCTAAACCAAATATACCACTTGTTTTACACGCCATAGTAAGCACTCAATGTCCCTGCTGCACCGATACCCATAAAATAACCTTTTGTAAACAGTTTACCACCTTAGATGTTAACGCACGTCGTAATCTCGTCCAGGAGAAAGGGCTCTGTTATAATTGTCTCTGCAGCAATCATTCTGTGAAATTCTGCCAGAACCCAACACCATGCAGAATTTGCAAACGCCGTCACCACACGTTGCTTCACCAAGAAAGGAGAAACAGGAATTGGGAATCACACGAAGTCTCACCAAGTAAGCAAGGACTATTGACCAAGGAAGTGAAGCACGTTAAGATTTTGGCGCACCATACCCAGCAAAAAGAAATCGACCGCCGTTTCGAACCATCCACCTACAGCAATGACGGGATGTGCACGAATGAAAGTCAATGGCCTGGACGTCCCTGGTTGCTTGGCAGAGTAAAAGAGAAAGGACGAAATTACGCGTTTAGGCACAGATCACCGTATTAGTTGAGGAAAACTCGCCTTTACGGGTGTTCCTTGTAGCGGGATGAGTTTGAAACTTGTATTTTTGATAATTTTATTTTGACTTCTCATTTATAACATTTTTTGTAAGATTCAAGACGAAGTTTGTGATTTAGGGTTTTATAATGTTTGGTTATAGGTAATTAGGTTTACAACCATGTTATGTTCAGGGTTGTTGTCATGGTGGGCGGTGTCTTAAGGACAACATAGTTGCCCTTGGTGGGCGGCATGTTAAACCGTATGTTCTGTTTAGTTTAATGAGCGTTCGAGGGATGGCTCCGGTGGTACCCGTTTTTATATGCATTTATTTAGTTCACCAAATGACCACTAGATGCCTCCGGTGGTACTGCGTTTTACATTTTTAGTTTATATTTAAGTACTAGATGGCGTGACCGGTACTCCTTTTTAGTTTAATTCTAAGGATATTTTTAGCTTGTCGATGTGTCGATAGAGGCCTCTGTTACTCATGCAAACTAGGTAACGGAGTATTACTTGAAAATACATAAGAGTTAAATGAATCAATGCTGTAGTTAGTTCTAAAAGGTTCAAGAAAGTAACAAATAAGTAATAAATAATTAACCAACCAAGTGTATAATAGATAGTTCAAGGGAAAATAAACCATGAAACAAGGAAGTGTAGTTTCAGTTTAACACAATTATTAAGACTTAATTTTCACTGACACGGAAATTACACTTTGTTAGTTTAGGAAATAACTAGCGAACAGCCAATTTTGATCCTTATTCGGCTACGTTTAAGGTTGATTTCTGAATAACCATAGATAAAGTGACAAGAAAATTTGGGTGAATATAGTCCGTACAAACTCTTAAGACCAAATGTTGTCAAACGAACACAAGCCAAAAACTACCTTATAATCAGACCATAACGTAGTTTTTGGCTTGCGTTCGTTTAACAACATTTGGTCTTAAGAGTTTGTACGGACTGTACTAGAATATCCTTTTGTTTGATTTTGTTCTCTAAAACAATGTGCTAAGGTATATTTTCAAGGGCGATTGTTTGGGTAGAATCGTTTTATTTTAATTATTCCCTAATGTTTAATGCATAAAAGGTAATATTATATTCTTTGTATTAACTGACATTTTCATAAACAACAATGGGTGTTTTTGCATCGCCCATATAAGCTTTTCTGGTTTAACCCTTCGTATGCCTTGTTCCGAATTCGTCCCGATTAAATTTAACGTTATGTTAAAAACACAAAGGAAACTGGATAATTGCAGGAGTGGCTCACTCCGCGATTTCGCCGCGCGGCGACTAGTACCAAATTTTACCCCTCCGGAGGGGCTTAGCGAGCGACCAGAAAGAGCTCGCGTTATGCGATAGAGAGAGAAGGTTGGATGCGGTGCGTTCCGTCCGGTGGTCGGACTTGAATGTCAGCTTTGTAAAGAGAAACTTCTGTACGTAGTACTATTATTTATTCTGTGAGTTAAAAGTTATAGCACCCAATTGACTTTTATTTCATTTCCGCTGTAATAATGCACATGATTTATGCGTTTCCGTATGACGTATTTAGGTACTTTGAATCCAAGTAGATTACAATAAATATCCGGACGGAGCCTCGCCAACAGAGAACTGAAGCCATTTTTAATAAGCCGGCTGCTTGTACTTACGAGCCGCACGCACACATCAAGTAGTTTTTTTCCTATTGCGAGCAGCACGCACACATAGGTTGCAAGCTTATTAGACATGCTTCAGTGCTTTATTAGCGAGGCTCCGTCCGGCTATTTATTTTCAGGTCCTTGTTTGAATCACAATCATTTTGGACTTTTATTTTTATTGCAGTGGACCTTTTATTTTTCTTTAGGAAATGTTGTGACTAATACAAGTATCACTCCAAATTCCCAAAATTGAACTTACAGACTTACGTACCATATTCAGAATAACATAACATTTATTTAAACCATATAACCACAGCAATTGTATTCAACACGTCGTGTCAATCCCTCACAACCATTTCCACAAACTTACAAAATCAAAACCTTACTTTCCCAAAGTCGTATCAAAGCAACCGTTTGATAGCAAAATCACCCGTATTCTAATTGACATACGGCTTTCCAAAACCGCTTACTTTCCCAAAGTCCTATCAAAGCAACCGTTTGATAGCAAAATCACCCGTATCCTAAATGATATACGGCTTACATCTCCATCAAACGACTGCACTAGGGATGTAGTATAGTCAAATTAGGCGATTTTTTACAAAAGTGCGGAAGTAATTAAAAACAGTCATGGAAACTTTTCTAAATTATTTTGTGTGGCTTGAAAATCACCTCCAATATAACCCTTAGCAAATTCACCCACCGGAAGGGGGTGAAATGGGGTGAAAATCTTTAAATATTCGTAACTTCGTGGGGATAATAGAAACAGTCGGTGCAATTTGACATACACTTTAAACCGTTATGATCTACATTCGCACCAAGTATTTTCTTAATCCGACTTACGGAACATACTAAAAAAAATGATTAAAAAAAAAAATCTTATCTATTTTATTGCGGCTCCGGGGAAAATGGAACAGTCGGTGCAAGTTGGCAGAATTATCACAAAAATGGTCCAAATATATTACCAGGTTTGCACCTGGGTGCGTCACACGGAAAGCCCTTTTCCAAATTTTCTTATCCCTCTACTTCGGGGGAAATTTGAACAGTCGTGCAAATTTTACTATAATATCTATTATGAATTTACTACATTCGCCGGTTAAGAAAAAAAGAAATTTCTTAGCGGAAGTACATAATACAAGTTTAGCAAAATTACGGTACGGAATGGCGCGTCGGCGCGCGAGGGGGGTGGAGTGGAGCGGAGCAGCCTCTCCTCGCCGCTAACCATTCCGTACTGTTTTTGCCAGATCCAGTAAGATTTTTTTTTTCTTTAACCGGCGAATGTATGAATTCATAATAGATGGGCGAATATTTAAGAGGGTCAATGTCTCGCTATGGTAATCCAGACTACTAAAGAATTCCAAAGCCGAAGTATTTTATTTCGTTACTTAGATAAGGCAGGTAAGGCAGTGGATGCAAAAACCGCTTTAAGCTTGAATCACCCAAAAAAAAGATAAATATTGAGAAAATTGTGTCTAAAATGGCAATAATAGGCGTGTCCCATTCCTATTTCTTCCAATTTTTGATGTTATAAAAAAATAACTATAAGGAATGTTTTAAGTACTGCACATCAGTATTACACTTAAAATAAATAAAGATTGTTTTTCATCAAAAACATTTTCAAAAAGTAACACTTCACCCCGCACCTCGGGCGATCGGCAAACTTCGGAGATGATACACGTCGCGAGATTCGAGTAGTATTTAATTTTGATTCTCTAAAGTTTGTCATCATTATGGTCTTTCTCATTTTTCACCGTATCTTCATAATTTATTTACAGTGGAGTATTATTGTATAACCATATCAAAGTACACATGGGACTATTTAGTGCCATCTTGTCTTGTTATAATATACCTAATTATTTTGTAAAGCCGCATTTTCTAGAATTTGTCATTATTGGCAACATTATTTTCGGCAACATTGTCAGATACCCCAATGACGCGTGTTGCTAATAATGACAATGTGTTAGGCGTATAATGACGATTGTTACCAATAATGATTTTAGTATATGAATTCCTAGATAATAGACGTGTATTTTATAGTTTCGAACATGTGAGTGAGTGACTGAGAGTGATTGAATAATGATGAAGAAAAAATGAATCATATTTAATATTATCAAACCGCGATAAGAATACGATTCCGAAGTACCGTTTGTACAAAAGTACATACAATAAATAAATATAATTATAAGTCAAATTGTAATATCTTCTTAATTTAAGTGCAGTGCAGACACTTATAGATACAGTGTAACCTGGATAACTGGGACCTCAAGAGACCCGCAAATTTGTCTCACTTAAAGAGTACATTCCGCTTACCCAGTCTCAGATCCAGGTATAAATAAATATCTGTCTCATTTACAGAGGGTTCTATTAATAGAAGGTAAGAATAGAGGTTATTTCAGTTATAGAGGTGCGACTACTAAATAAAATAAACAATATCTATGTATGTATACACATGTGAAATCGAAGACACTGCTAACTGACCACTTGTCACCCTTATTACAATGTATTAAGGTCTACTGATGGTCACTTAACTGTCTTCGTTTGTACATGAGTTGTTTAGTATCAGAATAGGTATTAAAAATAATATAATTAAACATGTTTTTTATAAACGACACAGATTTCATCGCGTATCGGCGTAAAGGATAGGTATTAACTTATTTTTTCACGCAGTGATAAAGATTTAAGCCCTCTTTTCTGCATATTTCAATTTAATTTAAACCTTCGTTTCAGCATTCATCATTTATCAACTACCTAAACATCCGGACTATAGAAAAAACAAACTAAAACTTGAGGTAATTTAGGCACAATTACCACGTGCGCAATTCGTGGGTAGGCTAAAAACTAGTAAAAAAAACGGAAATTTATCTGCAACATATTCCGAGTCGGAGAGAAAAAAAAATTGTCGTCTCAGTTACAGAGATCAATACCTATAAAATTAAAAGAAATCCCAATTATAGAGATAAATAAGACGATAAAATCGAATGAACTAGGTAATCCCAGATATAGAGGTCTGTTGTGTCCCACTAACAGAGGTCATTTTTATGTCGTCTCACTTACAGAGGTAAATAAGACGATAAAATCGAAAGAACTAATCTTAGGCATAGAGGTCTGTTGTGTCCCACTAACAGAGGTAATTCAGTGATTTAGGTGCCGGGACCTCAGCATGAGTTTCAGCTATGGAGGTTTCTCACTTATCCAGGTCCCAGTTATCCAGGTTTCACTGTAATACATTTAGAACTTACTTCTTGGTAAATGCTGTGTGTGTGTGTTTTAATAAAATATATTATAGTCGACAGTATTTGACAAATCTCTCATTATTTTCCACATCATTTTCATGTTATACAATTGTGACCGAACGTATTTAGCACACTAATTATCTATTTTATTTTCTTTATGCCAGGTGATGATACAGATAGCACTGAAGACGATAGTGTTATGTTTTATGTTGAATTATTACATTTTTTCTATTTTATTTAAGTAGGTGATCTAATTAATGATTTTTTTCCAAGCTTTAGAACTTTTTTGTACTGAAATAAATAAGTATTTTCATTTACATGCACACAACCATTGACAATGTCATTTCAAATATTAATTCAAAAACGACATATGTGCTCAATCGTGGTGGCTCAATGGAGGTCGATGTTGCTTTACGTCCGTAGGAGTAACCCTAGAAACCCTACACGTGACCTCCGGGTGGTGCTAAAAGAGCAACAAACTTGGCAGCTGCACTGTTCCTTCAGAATCTCGCAGCGCACACTGGAAAAAGAAAGCGAAGTCTATCAGCGATCAACATGGATAATAAGAATGCGAAAAGAGACGCTCCAAAGAGCCCTTTGACAAAAGATGTCGGGCCTTCAGTCCGCATCTGCCAACTTAATATAGAAGGCATAAGCCGATCTAAGTCTGATTGTCTCTCTAAAATAATTAATAATCTGGACATTGACGTAGTATTACTACAAGAGACACACACCTCAGATGAAATACAACTTACTCGCAGAGGGGATCTCGCTGGATACAACCTGGTAGCAGCCACGTACCATGCTAAATATGGTACCGCAACGTATGTTCACCACTCAATCGCACATTCCACTGTTGTCATCTCCAACAGCATGGATCATGAGAACATTGCCGTGACTATAATCGAGATTGGTGAAACCAAAATATGTAATATTTACAAACCGCCGAAGAGCCGATGGCCAAAGCCTGCACTACCTGAGCTACAACACCCCTCCTTATATATAGGAGACTTAAACAGCCACCATACCTCCTGGGGTTACAGAGATACCGATGAGAATGGCAAAGATATAATGGAGTGGGCGGACAAAACAAATTCATTTCTTGTCCATGATAACAAAAGCAAAGGCTCATTCAAATCTGCACGATGGGGCCAAACCTACAACCCCGACCTGGTCTTCACGTCAAAGGACCAGAACAATCTCCCGGTACCTGTAAGGAAGTCAATTCTTAATGATTTCCCGAATAGCCAACATCGCCCTATTCTCCTTGAAATTGGATTAAAAATCCCTTTGGTCCAATCCTACCCAGGCCCACGATGGAATTTCCAAAAAGCCGACTGGAACCAATATGCAGAAAAACTGGACGAGAGAATTAGATGGATCGAACCCGTAACGAAAAATTTTGACCGGTTTAAAAAGCTAATTATATCGACAGCAAAACAGTGCATTCCTCGAGGGTATAGGAAACAGTATGTTCCGTGTTGGAACAGTGAGACTGAAGCGCTCTGGGAGGAATTCCGGGAAACGGCCGACAGAAATACAGCTCACCAACTTATAAGGTCTCTGGACGAAGCCCGTAAGGTAAAATGGGAACAGACAGTCAAGGAGATGAACTTCACGCACTCAAGCCGTAAAGCATGGCACCTTTTGAGAAGATTAACCACTGGCCAGACGTCCCAAAGCTGTCTCCCAAAAGTCAGCCCGAATGCCATTGGAAATCGAATAGTACAACTCTCAAAAGCACCGAGTCACAAATCCCACACTCGTGAAATCCGAAAGCAGCTGAAACAGGAAAAGTCCCAAGCCATCCCAGATGACAAATATAGTGGCCCCATAACCATAACCGAAATAAAATCTGCTATCGCAAACATCAACGTTAATAAGGCCTGCGGAGAAGATGGCATCTTCCCCGAATTCCTAAAGCACTGTGGCCCGCGGACTCAATCGTGGATGGCGGCATTTTATACAAACGTAATCCAATTTGGAAAAATACCACCCAAAATGAAGTCATCCAAAATCGTGGCTATCCTCAAGCCTGAAAAACCCGATGATAGGGCAGACAGCTACCGGCCGATAGCTCTACTCAGCGTTAACTACAAACTACTGGAACGCCTGATATATAATCGTATATCGGAAGCTATCCTATCGAAAATCCCACAAGAGCAAGCTGGCTTCAGGCCGAAACGAAACTGTTGTGACCAAGTCCTCGCCCTCACAACACATATCGAGGCCGGTTTCCAATCAGGAATAAAGTCTTCTGCAGCGTTTATAGATCTAACAGCTGCATACGACACCGTGTGGCGTCAGGGGCTGCTGTATAAACTTTTAAAAGCTGTCCCATGCATAAGGATATTCAGGTTAATAGAGGATGCTCTAACAAACAGACCGTTCCAAGTTCATCTGGGTCAACAGTCGAGTAAAACAAGGATTTTAAACAATGGGTTGCCCCAAGGATCTGTGCTCGCCCCCTTGCTCTTTAACCTCTACATCCATGACTTACCTCCCACGGCCTCGCGAAAGTTCGGTTATGCTGATGACCTAGCCCTAGTAACTCAGACCAAAAGCATAGAAGCAGCAGAAGTTATTCTGGAAAAAGACCTAGAGGCAATGGACGAATATTTTAAACACTGGCGCCTATGTGCAAATGCCAGCAAAACAGAGCTCTGTTGCTTCCATTTATCAAATAGGTTAGCGAAAAAGCATTTAGTAGTTAGGTTTAGAGGTTCAGTCCTTCGTCATAATTTCTGCCCGAAATACCTCGGCGTAACCCTTGATAGGAGCCTGACCTATAAGAACCACCTTGATAAGCTGTCTGGAAAGTTGAAGACCAGAAACAACATCGTCCAGAAGCTTACAGGAACGTCATGGGGTGCCACCGCTGCCTGCCTAAAGACCACTGCTATGGCCCTCGTTTACTCGACGGCAGAATACTGTGCACCCGTATGGATGAACAGTGCACACGTGGCCAGAGTGGATGTTGAGCTTAACCATACGATGAGGATCATTTCGGGCTGTATTATGCCAACACCTACCTACTGGTTACCGGCCCTAAGTAACATCGCACCACCAGGGATCCGCAGACAAAAATGCCTATCACGGGAGCTTAACAAAATGTATAGTGATACATCGCTGCCTATCTATGAAGACCTGGACAATCTCAGACACAGCCGACTCAAGTCCCGTAACCCACCAGCCAAAACCTTTCATACATACAACCCGACATGGAAAGACAGCCAAGCGTGGATGAAAGAATGGGAAGCCCAGCAGCACAAAATAGATAACACCATCTTCGAGTTTAACACCCAGGAGCGGCCCAACGGTTTTAATGACAGCCGACAAACTTGGTGTAAATTGAACCGTTTAAGGACTGGTGTCGGCAACTGTGCATACCTCTGGCATAAGTGGGGGTGGAGCGAATCCGCGGCGTGCGAGTGTGGAGATCCGGAACAGACCATAAACCACATGGTATTTCAATGTCCCATTACCAAATACAATGGACCAGCTGAAAATTTCAAAAATCTGACCGAAGACGCGAGTTTATATCTAAGGAATTGTAAATTTTAGCCTTGACCTTAAATGTAACCAGTGTGTAACCGCCATACGCTAAATAAATAAATAAATCGTATTATAAGCGCGGTTTAATAATAGTAAACTATTAGCTATGTTTTTTTACTTTTTGACTGAAACAGGTATGTATTCCTGGGGCTTTTTGGAATACCAAAGCCTGGTTGTGGTGTAATATGTTCAAAACTCGGCTACTTGCACATAAAAATTATAATTCTTAGAGTTCCAAATAACCCTACGAGATAATCAGTATTGTCGTAACTGTTTAAGTAAAGAATAAATTTATAATATTGTCTTCGGTTTCTGCGATAATCACTCATTGTAATAAAACAACTTAAACGAATTTAAAGGGGACTTAAAAAATGTAGCACATAAATAAGTAACCATAAAATGTATGAAAATATAAATTTTGTACTTATACTAAATTGACCCCTATAACAAAGTGACCGTATGGACACTATGTTGTATGGGTCAACTTTAAATTTTAGGAAGTTACGACAAATTTTAATCATCTCGTAACTTTTTTATTTGAAGTGTTAATGGTGTATTTAGTGTACTTACGACAAAATGTCCCTTAAGAAATTTGAAATTTCCAGTGCCGATGTATTCGAATTTTATTTTTGTCGTCCACATCATAAACCATATGAAAAAACACTTAAATCAATATACATTTGACTTAATTCTCAGGTAAAAATCATTGTTGGCAACGAGCCGTCATTATTTTCTGCAAAAACGTCATTATTATCATAAGGAGTCATTATCAGCAACACCATTTTAAACAAAAAAGTAAATGTAATGAAAATTAATGGGTTTTGTTCCGTGCCTTTATGATAAAACGTTATGTTTTTCATGTATGTATCTGGCTTAATAAAGACGCTCTATCGCGGGGTTTGTAAAAAAGACTTTTTTTTTGGTCAAGAATAATGTTTTGAGGAGAACTGCCCAGATATTATAGTAAAATAGAACCGATAATGATATTTACATCAATATTTTACTATTTTTCTATAAAACTGTACATTGAATATCACAAAAAATAATTCTTCATGCCTGATTTATCAGAAAATGATACCACACTCGAGGTATAATAGATAGCTATTATAGATATACATAATAGAGATAATTGATCGTGCGCGAGTTCGCTGCGATAGCCCCTTCCCGCGCCCTGCCCCTGCCTCACACTCGCCTCGTGTCGCCCCATGCGTGCGGGAGCTAAACATCCAGGTTTATTATTCTGTACTTCCGGTAAGAAATTTCTTTTTTTCTTTTGCGGCGAATGTAGTAAACATATAATAGATATCATAGTAAAATTTGCACGACTGTGAAAATTTGCCCCGAAGTACAATTTACAAATAAATGTAAAAGAGATGATCCGTAATTCGCGGAGGCGTGCAAAATTAATTAGGTGTTTATAATACCTATAGAAGCCTTATGTAAGTTTGCACCGAGTGTGTAAATTTCCCCCGAGCCGCAAACTAAAAAAAACAAATTCGCAGTGTTCCCTACTATGTACGTAGTTTAAATTAAAACCCATATTGCACTAAGACAGTCTCTATACGTAGATAAACTTACAACAAGTACTTTTTCATCAAATCCAAATTTACGGCCCTTCAAACTTTATACCTAATTTTTAAAAGACTTCCGTATATTCCAGAAACGGTGCAAACTAGTGATAACCTTCTATACATGCCATCTAACGATTCCACAAGAATCCGCGACTGTTCGACTTAGTTCAACACTTAATGGTAATTTGCCCGTACTAATGAGTTTTAGGAAGTATACGGGATGTTAAATTGAATATGTAAATGGGACATGCGGCTAATTGGGCGTTTTTTTTTTTGCCAGCTTTTATTCAACTTGCCGTGGGCTACGCACATGTAGGTCAAATTTTGGAAGCTATATTAGAACCATTTCGTTTGATTGGGGTCAAATTTGGTAGGTATCTTCGGCGACTGTTGTATCAGGAGTGATTCACTCTGCGATTTCGCCGCGCGGCACTAGTACTAGGGAATGCAATAACCGGCCAAATTTTTTAACCGGTTATTAACCGAAGTGATGCCGAAAAAACCGGTTAACCGGTTAAAAACCGGTTAATTTATTTTCGTCCATTTTTGTCGTTTTTGTGAGTGTATGATAATAAGAACTACTTGAAAATATTGCTTAGTCGATTATTAAACAAAATCAACTTAAATAAACATTATTCATTCATTCATTCATTCATAAATAACAAACAATAATAATCGGAACTTTACTGATAGTATATCGTGATAATTTGGCCAGACGGAAAATAAAAAGTAAGACCTGTTTTGAAACGGATTCACTACCTAGATTTACAATATGAAATGAACATGATGTTTTTTTATTAGTTTTTTAATGCGGGTAAATTACACCACATTTTTGTGTTACATAAAATACATGGAAAAATTACATAGCGCTCTCCTATGGTCCAGACCAGGAATCTAACCCAGTGCCTCTGGTCTTCGACCACCAGGGCACCCAGCAAGTGCCTTCAATTTTGCCATCTACTTTGACTTTTGTATCATTCTGGTTTAATAGGTTTTTTTTAACTTAACACCATCTATTCTCGCTCGATCGTCAAAGCTGTAAAGTATTTGCATCGAGGTGGGTACATGTGTAACACGTGTTCTCATAGATGGCGACTGCCTTGGCCACAGAACCCAATACTGTTCAATATGTCAATACTGCTAGACTTCGTTGGATCAAGTCTTTAAGTTAAATTTTTTCTTGCTCTTTATCATCGTGGCTCAACCCCAACTACAGTCAAATCAATGCTGGAAAAGCGTATTATTTAACTAAAACTGTTAGCTTTTACCCGTAGCTTCACCTGCGTTATTCCCGTTATATATCAAGGGAAATCCTTACCAGGATATAAAGTATCCTTATCAAGGACTTAGTCAACTTCCATGCCAAATTTCATATCAATCCATTCAGTTGATACTACGTTATTAAGTAAGAAACATCCGAACATCTAAACCTCCAAACATTGTCACACATATCAATAATATTAGTGGTAGGTATGGTATTATTGACGTAAAATTGCTTTATCGAATGGTAGGTAACCAACACTCGGTTGCGAACATCACTTTGCTAAAGTACCTGCTACACCAGATATTTGCAGACACTTCTACATTCCCATCATATTATAGAGAAAGTGAAGAAATTTTCTTTCAGAGATGGTATAAGTAATATAGGTTAACAGGTTGCGTAGGGAATCAGTTTTACGCAGTTTTTGCCACAAAGTTTCAAGTTTTTGACATCAATTTGGCAGTGATTTCCGGCGTTAGCTTTAGTTGATTTTTACGATTATCTGAAAATTTGTTGAAAAAAATTGTCTTTGGTATAAAACTTTTGTGACTCTGGTGTTTCCTATGGTGGTGTATAAAGTACGTTTGGAAATATACATATAAAAAAAAAAGTCTTAATTTGGCGAACCCGTTACGAATCAGACGTTAAGACCTAAAAGGGACACAACGAAAAGATGTAGACTATTAACTATAATTGATTGAATCAGGCTAACTTGACTGTTGACTATAAAAAACTCCACTTACTAATAAAAAAAACTACTGGTAAGAAGAAAAAACATAAAGGAAAAAAGTGAGATGATGAGAGTTTGTTAATGAATACAAGTTATGTGTGTAAATTAGTGTGTAATGTTCAAATAGCTTCAATCTGCAGAAAAACTACCAACTACCAATGTGATTGATTTTTAAAGGTTTCTGAACTCGCAGAGTAAAACAAATGAGTAATCGGAAAGGAATACGGTAAAATTACAGAATTTTTGTCAATTTACTACAGTTTTTTACATTTCGGTTAAAAACCGGTTTCTGGGCTCGATAACCGGTTATTAACCGTTGCCAAATACAGGCGGTTAACCGGTTTTTCGGTTAACCGGTTAACCGGTTTGCATTCCCTAACTAGTACCAAATGTTGCCTCTCCGGAGGGGCTTAACCAGCGAATAGAAAGAGCCCGCGTTATGCGATAGAGAGAGACGGTCGGAAACAGTGCGTTCCGTCCGGTGGTATGATACGAACTTCTGTTTTGTTAGAAAGAGAAACTTCTGTAAATAGTACTATTACTAATTCATCTCTGTTCAGTTTCGGATGCAATGAGAGTTTACAGAAATCATAAATCTACCTGTCGGTAACTCGTAGCACGGTGGCGAATAGTCTTTTTGGCAGTGGATGTCAAAATCTTGTGATGTGATTGGTTGATTAATACTAATTGAAACACATTGACAATAAAATAAAATTGCTCTAGTTCTTTGAGCCAATCGCAATTGCCAATCAATCCTATGAAACAAATGTGTCAAACTGATACCCTTGTAAATAAAACGTAAAAATAACGATAGCAAAATGGGATATTTCTCATTGAAAACAACAGCAGTTGAGCGAAGTTTAAGACAAAGGAACTGCGGAGCAGCATCCGTGTTATTTATTACACGAACCATTTGACGCCACTTTATGCCCCCGTTAATAATTAAAACCTCTTCTCTTAGGTTTACTAAAATCTGAAATTCCATAACACAGTTCCAATGCTTATTGAGATATTAACAATTAAAAACTGCTATTTTTTCACAGACTTAAGTCGGTGAAAAAACGGCAATTATGCAACTGAAGTTTTATTTAACGATCTAAATAACACCCGATCATGCCGAGGCAGCCTATTTTTTTAATTTGTTAGGAATTTGACTTTTTTAGGAACAGATTTATTTTAGGGTTTACTTAGGTTTTTTTTACTGAATAGTTATATGTGTTTGTTAGTGTAACTTTAATAAATTCAAAATGAAACTTCAATGACATCCTGTATTTAGAGGTCAAATCCCATAGCGTAAGCACGGGGCCTCACCTTCCTGAAACTTTAATACGCAAGCGAGGCTAAAGTCGTTTCTGTACGCAATTACTACAGAATTATTAATCTTGAGCCTAGAAATAGCGGCCATATTTCTTTTAGACACGTTACTGACGTGTCTAGTTTTAATTGGCCTATTTTTTTTACAAACATGACGTCAGTCGGGACAAGTGTGCCGGCCGACAGGGTAAACGCGCCTATCATAACAAACGGGACAAGTCCGAGTCGGACTCGCGCACCGAGGGCTCCAGACAAACTCGTAAGTAGATACGTGCATAGCTCAAGAAAAATTGTACGGCGGGATAAACTTAACTTTGCTGCTGACAAACTGATCTCCCCATACATCGACATAGGTCGTGGTCAGTTAAGTAGCAACAAATAATTTTGTGTTACGATTTTTGCCAATTTCTCAAAAAACTATGCAAGTTTGGAAGACCGTTATATTTTTCCTGTAATATTTGAAGATAATAGCGGGGAATGGTATTTTTTGACCGTTTTTCGTCCTAAGTCAAGAAATACATAATTCAGATAAAAAATAAAAATTGTTTTGGAGTCAACAAATTAAACCCTTTCATTAGATATAATAGCCCTACTTTTATCTTTCAACATCCCATTTCAGCCCCCTTAAAAAAATAATTAAAAAAGGTACAATAATTTTTCTATGGCCGATAGGCTCGGGTTAGCGATTTTTATTACTATTACAAATTTCAAATCGATAGCAGCAGTAGCTCCTGAGATATCTGGCTGTGGCAGACGGACAGACAGAGTCGCAACATAAGGGTTACATTTTTACCATATCAGTACGGAACCTAAAACGGACCTAAAAATTCGGGGATAAAAAATGTGAATGAAATTTCTGTCCCTACGGTTTTATAACGATTATTACTGTTTGTCGCGAGTTTTCATATAACCTAAATATATTCCTCTAGAGAGTTGTCAGTGAAAGTAAAATTAAAAGAGACAAAAATTTGCCAAACATATGTCAGACTTGGAAGGGTTCCTTCAGTACCAGGATACAAATTATTGATAGCGAAAAGAAATACAGTTTGTCTGGAAGAGATCGCCTTTTATCTTCTGTTTTTTAACGTGCAATTAAGAGTATTGTTTTGTATAAATAAAATAAATAAATATTGGGAAACAATCTTACACAAAAAGGTACTACAAATAATTTTCGTAGTTAAGGCGAACTTAACGCAACAAGACATTCTCTTCCAGTTGACCTTGAGGTAAAACAGATAACTTGCTTGCTTTTCTGATAAACATACTTTATAATTTATCCCAATATATACGCGAACATAATAAGCCTCATGAGCTTTCCGGACCATTTTAGATCGCATAAATTTGAAAGCCATAATGTATCATTTGCGACCCAATACACCCCCTTTCCGGAAAATATGTACGGTGAAGGAAAAATATAGTAAGGAAACCTGCATACATCCGCGAAAGAATTCAAAGGTGTATGCGACATCCAACCTGCACTAGGCCAGCGTCGAAACTACAGTCCGTTCACTCATCTATGACAGGCAGTGCCCTACAATAGGACGTATATCGGCTGATGATGATGATGAATAGGCCCCATGATTGGACTGTAGTTCTAAAGCTCAACTCTTTCAATAACATTCAAATCAAGAAACTCAGCTCGTTAAAACCAGCATAAGCATAACAATAGACGGGAATAAAAAGCAACGACAAAGGAAATGAGTTTTCCAAGTTTTTTAACGAGAAAGTTGCTATTTGCACGTCGAGACTTACGAATGACTAGGGTTGTAAAAAAACGGTTTTTTTTCTAACTTGAAAAAAAACATGAAAAAAAACCGTGAAAAAAAAACCGTTTTTTTTCTGGAGTACGTTTTTTTTCAAAAGTATGAAAACTCAAAATTTGCAAGGCAGTTAATACTTTTATACGGTTGTTTTACTTGTTTTGGACTTTATGTTAACCATTAAACCAATTTAATTTAACAACTTTGATTATTAACAACATAAATGAAATCTGTAGTGGTAGTTATCGCAATTTACTGTTGGCAACACCAACGCCTCTCGTCGCCGCATCGGCGAATTCAGGGATTCCCCAAAAATTGTTGTGAATAGTTTTAACGTTCTTTTTGCATTTACTAAAAATAGTTTTGTTAAATAAATCACGAAAAACCGTTATTGTGGCATATTTTTGTTCATCTGAAAAAAAACGTAATTTAGAAAAAAAACCATGGTGCCAGGTTTTTTTTCATG
Source organism: Eudemis profundana (assembly GCA_947034925.1). NCBI lineage: Eukaryota > Metazoa > Arthropoda > Insecta > Lepidoptera > Tortricidae > Eudemis > Eudemis profundana. Next base: position 14,956,074 of record OX344816.1, on the reverse strand, counting down.
TTTTTTTTCATAAATTTGAAAAAAAAACATTTGGTTTTTTTTCTATTTGCAACCCTAGTTCGTGAGTAAATTAATTTTCTACGGGGCCTCAACTCCATTTGAACCGCTATACAAAAGTAGACTTTATTTAATGACACAAAGGGTTTAATTTAGAAGGAAGTTTATAATGGAGTAAGCGTTTTGAAGAAACAACAAAGACTCGGTTAGTTTTTGATGCTACTTGCATCAACAACAGGGCAACTGAATTGTAGCAACTTAACCTTCGCGTGGTAGCTTCGTCCCTCGTAATAGCATAAAAACTTCGCAAATCAATTTAAATAAGACAAGCTGAATTATAATTTCAAAACAGGCTTCTTTTTTGCGAATAAATAATAGTTTAAGAGACCGCCTAACGACCATCCTTCACTTCGACTTTCATCATACTTTTTACCGCAAAGGAGGGTAATGTGTTTATCAGTCTATCTACGTATGTATGTCTGTTTCTTTGTGGCACTCTAGAAACCTAACGCGTAGGCTAATTTTGATGATTCTTACGTCAATCGATTTGCCTTAATTGTCCAAATGTCACTGAAGACATGGTAGTAATCAAAACTTAACATGGCGACAATGAGACACCAGAAGTGTTATGTGTGTGCTTTAGCGTGTCTATCATTTTAAGCTTCTGTAGTAAGACTGTGTTGTCATAAGTCAAGTGTGAAGTCATAAACACGGGTAATGTCGCATAAACCTTGCGGTACCGCACTTAGCCTTATCTCCACGACGCGAACACAAACCTAACACAAGGTGAATCGATTCACTTGATTCTACCGTTTGTTAGTGTTTTATCTCAAAAGCAAAATTTTCTTGTAGCGTTTCACCTGATCGCATTTCACTTCGATCGCATACAGTGTGTAAGTCTAATACGGGCGAATCTCTTAACGGTGGTTAGTATAGGACAAAGTGAAGGTAATTAGATAACATTTACTTAAAGTTGCAACAATAATTTTGTCCATACAAAATAATTCAGCCCGCAATGTAATGCAAACACACTCACGTTAAACGTTCGTTGACAGTTACGTTGACATTTCGGTACCGCCGTACCGCAACCATGTTCACAGTACATTGCTGCTGAGAAATTAAAAAAAAAAATTATGGGGTCGTAATGAACTGCAACTTAAAAAAACCTTTTACTTCATGATTATACTAATGAATACTATGTCCGATTTCATTTATCGCCCGTATTAGACTTACACGCTGTATATTTAATTTTCACGTTGTGTCTCAATCGTTTAGTTTTTTGGCCGCTAATGCGTTTAGTCGTATTTCACCTCGATATCGTGAATTTGACTATCGCCTTGTGTCTCAATCATCTATTTTATTATTAGACAATATCTTTAGTCACAGTGTTCTTCGTTACCTTAATAGCACTTAAATTTGTCTATGATAATTAGTCACAAAAATAATATTTTAATTAGTTTGATAGCCCTTAAGGCATGAAACTACAGCTACAAACGCATAACGTGTCAAATTAAATAGAGTTCCAATCAACCATCGATCGCGGCAAAATGCGTCTAGGGTTAAATACTACACGGAAAATAAATGCAATACATTAATAATACGAGTATTAATGTAAAAAGCCACGCGAAAAATTGCTCTAAGAAAAAACCTACAGAGATTTTGTTCTACCGAGATAAAGTGCGATTAAGTGAAATGCTACAAGAAATTTTTGCTTTTGAGGTAAAACATTAACAAATCGATTCTACATAAAAATATAAAGAGTGTTAGAAATCCATGTTAACAACATGATTTTTGGTTAAAACGTGTTTTCTTTTCTGGCTTGAGACATTTTGTCAGCGTAAAATAACAAGATAATTTTAAGTTTATTTCGCGCTTTTTAAGACTAAAATAGTATTTTATGCAACAGTTGTATAAGTGGGTTCAAAAAATGCGAATTGCGTGAGTTGCGATACGAGCCGCGAATGCGGCGAGTATCGCAAATAGAGACGCAATGAGCGTTTTTTGACTTAATTATACAACGTTGCATACAATACTTTTTCTACGACGAGGTTTTAAATTATAAAATACAATATTAATCATAACCTGGAAACAAGGCAAATATGACGTTTGACTGACAGCATGTGTCTATGGTAAACTTTTTTTTTAATTTTAAATATACTTAAATTAAAAATACTTTTTTTATGTTGGCATCAATGAATTTAGTTCGGAAAGTTTTGTTTTTCTTAAAAACCGTAGGAATTCAATTGTTTGTTAAGTCGGTAGTTGTGCATTTTTACCGTAAAGTTAAAATTGAGCGCTTAATCCTTGACCTAAGTTTAACCTAGATTTAGAAGTCTGTGGCTGCTAGCAATAAGTTAAAGTGACTATAATGACACTAGTGCTGTTATGGGGAATAGAGTATAGACTTCTCTGAACTCATATTATGTATGTTCTTATATTAGTGTTCGTGACCAAGTAAAAGACAGATAACAGTACAGGAGTAGAAAAAAAAGTTTATAGCTTTACCATAAACGGTCGATTAATGTTCATTATTTATTTATTTATTATTTATTTATTTATTTAATTCAATTCAGTTTTTTTATTTCAGATAAACATCCATAAAAGATTAATACATTAACACAAGAGTTATGCATAGTAAATGTACGTCAGGACAGCTAGTCTACCAATATATTCAGCGACTGTGCCAATACGAATACCCTAATACACTTTCAACGATTCAGAAGTACATCTTGCCTAAGGCTTGAAGTGCTACGAATATTCGTAGCCCCGCTACGACGTAGCACGTCCGTAGCAGCTACGGGCGAGGGAATTGAAGACTACCTTTACAAAAAGGGCTTAATATTTTAAAGCGGCACCTGAAAAATGACTCTTACTGAGGAAGACTTAAGGTCGAATTTACAAGTAGATTTATAGAAAATAAATTCTTTTGAAGGCTGAACTCAATCGAGTAGGAAGTCAAATAGTTCCCTTTTATATGCATTTATGTAAAAGATGTGCAGTGGTAGTTTTATTGAATTTATAGCGGAACTGGAAATGTAGTGGCTTTCAAATTGGGCACAAATGTTGAACTGAAACGATTTATTAACAAACCGCTTACATACATTAACGACACGTTTAGCTTCGTGGGAGTGATGACCTACTATGAAGCTAGAGGTCCCGGGTTCAAATCCTGGTAAGGGCAAATATTTGTGTGATGAGCACGAGTATTTGTTCCCGAGTCATGGATGTTTTCTATCTATTTAAGATTGTAGTCTTCTATAGAAGTATGTATATTGTCGTCTAGTATTAACCATAGTACAAGCATTGCTTAGTTTGGGACTAGCTTGATTTGTGTAAGATTGTCCTCCAATAATTGATTATTTATTTAGAGGAAACATTTCGTTCCTTTACTTTTTCAACCAAGTATCTAATCGAATAGTTTCATAGGAAAATCGCACTTTTCTACTTGTAACACAAGTGCTTTTTCTATCAAACTATTCGATTAGATAGATGGTTGAGAAAGTAAAGGAACGATTTGTTTCCACCTTTTCACCATAGGAGCAAAGCGTGGTTTATGAGTCGATAACGGGACAAAATGCTCTATAGGCAACGTGCACGACGAAGGTGCTGCCAACTGGTGCCGCCAGCCTGAATCATGTACCCTCTCATACTGAGGCCACATTGATGAAAACGTTAATAACGTTAATTTATCGCGATGAAGGACGATTAACGTCAGTGTAGCTACGACTTACTATATTTGACATTGACACTTCATATTGTCATTGACAGCTTGACTTGACAGGGGTGATAGCTTCCTTTATTGCCCGCCCGTGTCTCTTTTGTCGTTTAGTGCTGCCACCTATAGTTCGTCGTTCCCTATTGTCTTACTCAAATTACCACTTCCTTACCAGTCTCCATGTCACCTCCGATTTAGTGTCCACGTTACCAAAAAATTGCGTATTTAAATAAAAGTTATCATTCGGGTGAGCGTATGCTCCTGAATAACAAAATAATATGTTTTTTGGAGGTTATAAGTACTAACAGATAAGGAATTATGCCTGAAAATGTAAAAGGGACGTTATTTAAGGCATCAAAAATAATTATGGCCCATGATTTCGGTCAATTTCACCGGTTTTTTTATACCCACTATTTCCGCGTTAAATGAATTTTGTTTACATTTTCACTATCAGTTTCCTCAGTAAACAAATCACCAGTCGCCCGCAGTCGGCTAGACGGGAGGTTGTTGACTTTCGCTAAGTCTGTCGGGTTATCTTTCTGTCAGTTTATTGGCTAATTAAAACCAAAGTATAAAAACGAACAAGTAGTCCAACTTCGGCCGTTTAAGAGCGCGCGACACGTATTTACACAGACGCACGACGCGCGTCTGTGTGAGTGAACGCCATACTGTGGCATGCTCGCGCATGCTCAAATCCTTGCCTGTGGTGCGTACGTACACGGCGCGCACACATGCGCGCTCCCGATGTACTTTTTGTATGAAGAAAAACTACAGGATACTGATAGAATCATCTCAATTACATAAGATAAAATCCTCCGTGTTTGGGCTCATTCGATTAGTTTTGACATGCAGTTTGCAATTAGACGAAAAAGGTACTGTTGGCAATAAAAACTTGTTTTACAAATTATATTTTAGGCGGATCTCACACTGCAGCGAAAATCTCGGCGACACGCGACTCAGCGATTTTCAACTTTGTATGTAGAATCATCGATTTGTATAGAAAAATCGCGGGGTGGCGCACACTGGCGCGTAAATCGCGGCGATTTTTTTCCGTGTAGCTGCGCATAGTACGAAAAAATCGCGGCGACGGGCGATTTCAGTGTGTTCTTCGCCTCAGGCAGAAATGTATTGCGAAGAGCATTCAAATGATGGAACTTACGCAACTAGAGATAGTGCTAAGCATTTGACTGTTATATATTTTTAACCCGGCATGTAGGTCACTCGCCATGCGAGTCTGTGGTGATCCGGCCAGCTGACTGCTCTAAAAAGATCTGTAGCTAAGATATTACGCTTCATCTAATAGAGTGGTTCGGAACCTGGGGGTAATTACCCCTTTAGGGGTATAATTACGTTTTCTCAGGGGTAGTACTCATATAAAGTCGTTTTTCTTTGAGTACTTTCATATACTTGTCTGTATTATCTATTTTTTGGAGGGGTAATTATACAAATCTAGAGGGGGCCTGTGGGTGATGTGGCAATAAAGGTTAGGAGCCACTGATCTAATACCATTATTGAAAGACTTCAAAAAAGTATGAGGTTACATAGATACAAGAAATCAAAGTACATAGAAAAAATAAATGGCGCTCTCCTGTGGTCCAGACCAGGAATCGACTCAAGGAGATGTGCCAATCTCGGAAACGTTCTCCGTTTTGTATGGAGCGAGAACGTTCTCGAGAACATTTCCCATACAAAACTGAGACCGTTTCCGAGAATTCCCGAGAATGGCACACCTCCGAGGGTGCTCAGATGGTCAAGTGGTTTGAGACGCTGGGCCGGAAATCCAGAGGTACCGGGTTTGATTCCCGATCTGGACCATAGGTGAGCGCCATGAAATTTTTCTATGTACTTTGATTTCTTGTATCTATATATATGTGACATAAAAATGCGTGTAATTTACCCGCATTAAAAACCAATAAAATAACTACAGGGTTGTGAAATTATTGAATTCCGTTATGATCTTTAATTAACTTTAGATATTATCTGCAAAAATAACACTGAAAATAATAGCAATTTCAGGTTAAGATCGCACTCGTAAAAACCCATGAAAAATAATGACGTTAACGGCGTGAGATATCGCAAAAATCACCATTTTTGGATAATAATATTTTTATGAAGGGTTAGCGGATATTGTTAATAAAGGCAGGAATTGAAGAATATTTATTTATTTAATCTTTATTGCACAATACAAATAGTACAATTGGCGGACTTAATGCCTTAAGGCATTCTCTACCAGTCAACTAATGGGCTAAACAGAAACATTATTTTGGTGCAGGGCCTTTAACGTCAATTGGAAAACTTAAGACAAGTTTACAAATATACCTACAATATACATACATACAGTATATACTTACACAAATACAATAGTATAGAATAGTATATTATGTAAATGAAACAAGTGTCAAATATGGAAAAACAACTGTTTCTATTATTTCAATATTTTAAATAACGGTGACCCGAATTCTTTGACTGCGAGTGTAGTTAAGATGAGGTTCTCAGTTTATCAGAATATTTTTTCATGTTAATCCCTATTACTCTAAGATGGCTGGACCGATTTAGAAAGTTACTTTTTTGTTTGAAAGTGTATACACCCAAGGTGATTACGACCAGATCAGGATCTGATGATGGAATCTTGGAGAAATCTTATAGTAACTCTTGCATGTTTTTATAGAATATTAGAGTCGGTTATATATAGTTATATTTATTTATATATAATTGATACTGCACTGGTTGTTTGAATGGTTTAATCCGATCCAAATAGGTACTTGGCGTTTTACCAGCATGCTTACATATTCTTTAAAAACTATTTAGAATTGCTTAATTGCTCCTACAATACTTTTGTGTTTTTTATTTACATTGTTTAACATAGCCTAATAAATAAAAAAAAACGGTAACTTTTTACATATACCTACTTCTTATACAATATGACACATATATGGTTATTTTTAAGAATATCATAAAACCGACAAGAAAACCCGGTTAGTTATAATTAAATTAATTAATATAATTGTGGGATATGCGTGATTTGGAACGCTCTCTTGTATTGTCAAGCCTGGCACGGATATAAAGTGTGTCCAAATAAATACGTGAATAAAATAATAAGTGTTATTATTCCGAAATACAATACTGGCGACGAGGACGTAAGAACGTGCCGCACGCTTTAAACAAGTAAGAAATTAATTACTTGTAATGTTGTAAGAAATTAATTACTTCATTTCATTATCGGAATTGGCAGTCAGCGTAATTTGAGGTTATCTACAACTTAAAGGAAAACCTAAACGTCACTTCGAAATTGAACGTGGTAGAACGTGAATCGGAACGTAACAATACCATTGACAGAAGATGAAGATAGCAATGTAGGCAACTTGGACCAATTAACTGAAGATGACTTAATACATTTGATTAAACAAGGAAAACGAACATTTATTTATCGATGTTCTAAAGAAATACTCATTAAAATATTAGCAGAAGAAGGGTTGCCGTGTCCGAGAAACGCAACATTAGAAATACTACGGAAAACAGTAAGCGATCACTATCATAACAAAGAACATAACCTTAGCAAACCGACAACAATCGAGCGTAATAAAAGCGGTAAAACTATGGCTGGTTATGAAATCAAACCATTCGATGGAGAAAACTGGGATACTTTCGAACAACAAATGGAATCTCTTATCATTTTGAATGACGTTCCGCAGGAAAAACAAGTGCCATTACTAATCACGAAATTAACGCCGCGTGTCTTCGAAACATTACAACTTTTGTGCGAAAAAGTGAAACCCATTACTTTAAGTTATAAAGAGTTGTGCCAAAGATTGAAGCAAAAGTATACTCAAACACAAACACCACTTCTAGATAGGGCCGACTTTAGGAGGCGTAATCAACTCCCATCAGAGTCTATCGAAGACTATGTGCTTAATTTAAGAAGACTAGCCAAAAAATGTAATTTTAAGGATGAAGAAGACCAAATAAAAGAAAAATTAATTGATGGTGTGTACTCCAAATTAGTAAAATTTGAATTAATGAAACAATCTGCAGATATTCGATTGGAAAAGGTCATTCAACTAGCCAGAACAGTGGAAGCAGCTTGCAAACAATCCAGCGGAGAGGAAACCAGTATTTCATTTATGCAAGCCGGTAAACAACGGCCTAAGTTCATACCAAAATCAACCAATAATAAGAATAGATGCTTTTGCTGTGGAAAAACCAACCACACTAAAAAGGAATGTACATTAAAGAACAAGTTTTGCTCTGAGTGCGGCCAGCAGGGACATATTTATAAGATGTGCCCTAAAAACAAGCATCGGCAAACCAACAAGTTGGAGTTGGAAATGGAAGAACCAAGAGAAGAGCAGGCATTAGAAGATTTAAAAAATTTATACAATGATGAATATGAAACTTATGCTTTTGACAGAGTGAGTAGAATACCACCATATGTAGTTGAGTTAGACATAGGAAATGAACAAAAAGTGCACTTTGAGGTAGACACGGGTGCTGAAGTATCCGTGATGCCTGTTTCATATAAAGAGAAATATTTAAGTCAGTATAAGCTAGAGGAATGTAAGGTCACTTTTCGAAATTTTGATCAAACAATATCACAACCACTAGGTATAATTCGCAACATACCTGTAACATATAACAATATAAAGAGAAATTTAAGCATATACATCACAAGAAACTCAACACCATGCTTAATGGGGCGAGATTGGTTAAATCAATTAAATATGTGGCCTCCAGCTTTTCAGCAGGTAGCTTATTGTAGTTCTGATGTTTTTGTTAAAAATGTTTCAGAAGCCAAGCAACTAATTGAACAGAAGTTCGCAGCAGTATTCAGCCCTGGATGGGGTGAATTTAAAGGTGAAGCAATTTCATTGAAATTAAAAAAAGATGCCACACCAAAATCTTTGCCGGTCCGTCGAGTCCCCTATGCACTCCGTGATAAGGTAAAAAATGAAATTGATCGATTACAGGAAAACGGTCGAATAGTACCAGTAAAGTATAGTCAATGGGGTACTCCTGTGGTTCCGATCATAAAACCCGACAATACTGTAAGACTTTGCGGTGACTACAAAGTCACGTTAAACCCAAATTTGGAAATTGATCACTATCCCCTACCACACGTGGAAGATATTTTTGAAACATTAAAACAGGGTGAATATTACTGCGAGCTTGACCTAAAAGAAGCATACTTACAGGCGGCCTTGACTGAAGAAAGTCAAGACTTAACAACAATTGTAACTGAATTTGGAACTTTTATGTATAAGTTTTTGCCGTATGGTGTAAATACTGGACCAGGTTCCTTCCAGAGATTAATGTGTAAAAAATTACTAGGAATACGTAACACAATTGTATTCATTGATAATATCTATGTAACAGGTAAAAGCTTGCAAGAAACCTATGAAACTTTAGTAGAAGTTCTCCATAGATTACAAGAATGTAATTTCAAATTAAAACCGGAAAAGTGTAAACTTTTTACTAGACATATTGATGTGTTTGGGTTTCGTATTAGTAAAGATGGAATGAGCATAATAAAATCAAACATTGAACCATTGTTAAAGGCGCCTGCACCAACTAACCTAACAATGTTAAAATCATTTCTGGGAAAAGTTACTTATTATTCCAGATTTTTAAGGAACATGGCCACCACTCTCACTCCATTGTATGATTGTACTAAAATAAATAAATTCAACTGGACACCAGAATGTCAAAAATCATTTAACTTAATTAAACAGAAATTGGCCTCTGCTGAAAATTTAAAACATTTTAACCCAGACATTCCAATAATTGTAACATGTGATGCATCTGACTGTGGGATAGCTGCAATTTTATCAAACCGTGATGTACATGGGACGGTAAAACCTGTAGCTTATGTAAGTAAAAAATTAAACGCAACTGAACAAAAATATGCTGCTATAGACAAGGAAGCTTTGGCCATAGTCTTTGGGATTACAAAATTCTATAACTATATTTATGGAAGGCAATTTGAGTTGGAAACTGATAGTTCAGCCTTGGTCAGGATATTTGGACCAACAAAAGGTATCCCAAAAATGGCTGCAAAGCGGCTGCAGCACTATGCTATATTTCTATCAGCGTTCAACTACAAAATAAAACACATCAAAACAACCCAAAACCCGGCAGATTACCTGTCCAGAAATCCGGAAAATCGGGTTAGTAACGATTGTAATATGAATAAAATATGCACTGAAGAAAATGTGACACATGTGATCTATACAAACAATTCCGAAATTGACAATATAAATTGGAAAACAATTCAAGAAAATACAAAAACTGATCTACAGTTAAATAAAGTAATTCGTTATTGTATGGATGGCTGGCCGGAAAAGAAATTAATTTCCTCAGAATTGTTACCATTCCACAACAGAAAAACAGAGATCAGTATAGATCAGGGTTGCTTATTTTGGGGGCATAGAGTAATAATACCTGAAAATATTCAAAAACATATTTTAAAAAGCCTACATAAATCACATTTCGGAATTGTTCGTATGAAAGAATTAGCCCGTTCCTACTTTTGGTGGCCAAATTTAAACTCAGAAATAGAAAAAATAGGACAGTCATGTATTGTATGTTTATCAAACTATAAAAATCCTACAAAATCACCAAAGCCATGGCCAATTCCACCATCACAATGGTACAGACTCCATGCAGATTTTCTAGGTCCTTTCTATAATAAAATGTACTTGGTAATAGTAGATAGTTACAGTAAATGGCCGGAAGTGTTTGAAATGTCAAATATGACAGCTACTAAAACAATAGATGTATTTGACAATTTATTTATTAGGTATGGATATCCCATACACCTAGTAACCGATAACCAATCTACATTTACAAGTGCTGAGTTCACGAGTTATTGTAAAAAGAATCATATTAAACAAACATTTTCTCCGCCCTACCACCCAGCAACAAATGGGGCCGCAGAACGATTCGTACAAACTTTCAAAACTTCAGTTACTAAAATTAGAGAAAGTGGATGTAATATGAACACAGCTATAAATTTATTCTTATTCGATTATAGAAGTTCACCTCAACGGACTACGGGTATCACGCCAGCCCGTTTGATGCTGGGGAGAGAACTGAGGAATAGATTTAGTTGTCTCAGGCCTCCACCTTTAGCCGAGATGCTATCTGATAGGCAACTGGGAAGAGAGGAGGCGAAGGATAGGAAAGTTAAATTTAACATTGGACAAAAAGTAATGGTTCGGGACTATAGGAAAGGTAATAAACCTTGGATAGTGGGCTTAATTATCTCCGAATCTGTCCCAAATTTAACTTACCTAATTGATGTCCAAGGCATGACTTGGAAACGTCATATAGATCAAATGGTGTACTGCAATGATGATATAGATAGCAGTTAGACTAAATTAAAAATGTCGCAGGCCAAGGTTAAACTTGTATTTATGCATAAATGATGCCAAGATGTTTTAATTTGTTCTATAGTATCTTAGTCTATAAGTAACTATTGTTATTTAGTCACTCTAAATATTTAGAGTAATTTCAAAACTAGAGTAGTTTTAAAATAGCCCGGGAGACTGTGGGATATGCGTGATTTGGAACGCTCTCTTGTATTGTCAAGCCTGGCACGGATATAAAGTGTGTCCAAATAAATACGTGAATAAAATAATAAGTGTTATTATTCCGAAATACAATAATAATGAAAGCGTGCGCTTTAGGAACCTCGTTTGTTCGACACAATTGCATTAACTAAGTAATTAAGTCATTATAGTCACGAAGCAATTCGTGTCAGTTCAATTCAATAATTTATATATAAATATTTAACTATTAACCTTTTGACATAGCAAAACACATGACTTTGTGTTGGTAAATAAATAAAACTATGTGTCTTTTTCATTGAAATATTATAAATTAATGAGTTCAAAAAAGATACATTTGTATCTTTTCTTTGTAACATAAGCTTAATGTTCTATTAGAGACTAGCTTAACAAAGGTTTCCGAACAAAGAAACCGTTTGCAAGACTATCTGCATTCAGGTGCAATAACTTAAAATAATATCAAAATTTACGACACAAACACGTCAAAACTACGTGATTAATAGATATCAAACACGCAAAAACAAACCTTCGTGACATTCCACAAAACACATTTAATTTCACAAAAACACACACAACACCCAAAAACACGCAAAAGATCGGGTAATTATTCCAATTCAATGGTAACACTAATTCAGTTTTGAAATTCGAACAAACAAAAGAACGCGCGGCGAGGCGACATCGGGGTGTGGAATGCCGCAGGCTACTGGCTACTGCAAAGCTATAAAGTTGTGGGTTATCGGGGTTGCCAGGGTGGGGAGAATACGCGAAATTTCGGGAATTTTTGCAAGGGTCCGTTTTATTAATTTGCTGGCTTACAAATATGTACAAAGTACGTTTTTTCATTTACGTATTTTTATTAGCAAGCTAGTTTCAAAGGAATTAATAAAAGTTAGCGATAAATGAACGAAGTAACTTTGCTTAAAAGGTGAAGTCGGTTAATAGTGTCAAGCAAGTGTAATTGTGAAGGATGAGGAATTGGAACTAGTTGATAGTAGTCTTTCTTGGTATAACATTGGATTCTAAACTCCAGTGGGGTCCCCATATTGGTAATCTCTCGAATAGACTAAGTTCTGCAGCGTTTGCAGTCAACAAGATCCGACAATTAACAGACATAAAAACAGCTCGATTAGTATATTTTAGTTACTTCCACAGTATTATGTCGTATGGTATTCTGCTGTGGGGCAGTGCTAGTGCTTCAGAGCTTAATACTATATTTGTTCTGCAGAAGAGGGCTATTCGAGCGATATATAAGATGAATTATCGAGACTCACTTAGAGATAAGTTTAAGGACATTAATGTAATGACATTGCATTGTCAATACATCTATGAGAATATTATGTATGTACATAAAAATATCATGAATTTTAAGAAGAACTGTGACATACATAATATTAATACTAGGAATAAACATAAGCTCGCAGTGCCCACCACTCGGCTCCATAAAATAAAAACATCATTCATGGGTAATTGTGTAAGGTTTTATAATAAGCTGCCAAGGAATATAACTGAATTATCTATTAACAAATTTAAGAATTGTGTAAAGCGTAAACTCATGTCTAAGGCTTATTACAGCACACAAGACTACATGAATGATGAAACACCGTGGGATTAACTGCGACTGGAAATAGATATATTTTAAAAACAATGTTTGATTAGTTGTCTTTTTCTGTTTTTGTACTTGCCAATTGTTTTGACACTTAGAGACCATTTACATCTCTAAGAAAAAATTGACTTAATTTAGTAAATAAGTATTTTCAATTTGTATTTTGACGTTTGGAGATCCTTTACACCTCCAAAACATAATATTTTGACAACGGAGACTCTTTACATCTCCATTAATTCTAGTATCAATTTATTTTCTATTTTTTATTTGTCTTGTTTGGACGCATAGAGAGACCCTTTACATCTCTATAAATGTAGTTTTTAAGGTAATGTAATGTATATTAAATTATTAAAAGAGAAACTGGTGAGTTTCTTCCGGCGCTTCTTCTCACCAGAAGGTCATTACCCGAAGCGCCAAAAAAAAAGAAAAGAAGACAAAGAATGTAAGACATGTAAAAGAGCCCTTGAGGGCCTACTTACAGAAATAAATTATTTTATTTTATTTTTTTATTTTATAGTATTTTATGCAACAGTTGTATAAGTGGGTTCAAAAAATGCGAATTGCGTGAGTTGCGATACTCGGCAATTTTTTTTCATCACTCGGGCATTTCTCCAGAAATATGTCTGCGACTCATTCATCTGTCTCCATACATTTAGTATGAAAAAGGGCCAGATGAATGAGGTGACCGCAGACATATTTCTGGAGAAATGCCCACTCACTTCTGTTTTTGTTTTGCTCCAACTCTTATTAGCGATAAGACTGCCTGTTGTTTACCGTTTTATATGTTATTTTAGATTAAAGTTTTTATTAAATTTTGTTTTGCACAATAACGAATATTATATGTATTGTACTGTACTTTCGTGCTCCAAGTGTGACCAGAGCACTACAATTTTTCACCCCTAGCCGAAAGTATAATTTTCCGCCTTTAAATCCCATTTCATGACCAGGGGAAGATGTAATATAGCCAGCGCCGGACTTCCGACCAGCCCTACGAGGCCGCGACCTGTTTTTTTTAATGCCTGACAAACTTGCAAGCCTTACAGGCTGTTGCAAAAATCGGACCAGGTGGGGGCCGTGGCGTTCCCTGGGATCGAACCAGGTTGCATGGCCCGGACCACATTGAGAGGGTCGGAGTAAGTGGGGGCCGGGGCGCCTGGGATCTAGCCAGGTCACTAAGCCCGGGGCCCGGACCACCTTGAGAGGGTCGAACTAGGTGGGGCCCGAAGCGCCTGGGATCGAACCAGGACGCTAAGCCAAGGCCCCGGCTAACCTAGAGGGGCCCCAGCGGTGGACCCCTCATATTAGCCCAAAAGCATGGCTTGCCTTCCCACCAAGTGTCTAGGGGCCCTGGATGTTTAAATACGGGCCTGTAACTAGCCTAAGTTTACACTTATGGAAAACGACCCTTTTATTTTGACTAGTATTCGGAGCAACACATTAACATGATTAAATAAATAAATAAATATTAGGGGACAATCTTACAAAAATCGAACTAGCCCCATAGTAAGCTCAATAAGGCTTGTGTTATGGATACTAGACGACGATATATTTAATAGATACAAATACTTAAATACATAGAAAACATCCATGACTCAGGAACAAATATTCGTGCTCATCACACAAATAAATGCCCTTACCGGGATTCGAACCCAGGACCTCCTGCTTCGTAGGCAGGGTCACTACCAACTAAGCTAAAGCGGTCGTCAAAATGATTTACACGTGCGAAATAATTTGGTTTTCATACAGCACCACCGTGATAAATGCCCCGACGAAGTATGTCTCTGGTCGTAGATGTTCGTTGACCGAACCGTTTTTATCCACCTCGGTATTTAATGTAGGTACTATTACGTCACACCTGGCCATAAAGTGTCAATAGCAGAAAATCCCACTTCCTAGCCTGGGGGAGACGTAAAATGTTGTACTTACCACGGGCGGTAATAAAGAAAGCCTCAGATCGCATATTTATCGCCCCGCCTTCGGCTCGGGCGTCAAATACCTGCGATCTGAGACATTCTTTGTCTTCACACCCTAGGTAGGTAATGTAGTATTGCGTAACTGTTTACCTTCTTTCACGTGGTGTAGGTTTTATCCTAGTACTAGATCAAGTGGAGTTACCGACGGGTCGCATCTCGGTCTAAATATTTAGTCACTTGCAAGATCGCTGATTGCTAATTAACTAGATCAATTAGCTCCAACTAAATTGAGATTAAATTGTCAATATTGGTACAGTGAGCTGCAGCGAGCCGAGCACTCAAAAACATCTACACGGACTGACTAAACTACATAGTATCTGAGAGTTTTGACACTTCTCAAAAAGAAGCTGTGGAGTGATTTATTTAGAAATGAACATTTTTATTTCAAAACAAGTTCTCCTAACTGTGTTTGGCTTACTTTATTGGTCCAAGGAATTTTGAATGATTAATAGGTATTATTTATATACAAGAACACAAGAATTTCTATAGAAAAACGAAATTAGCAATAAAACCCAGCCCACACAATTGCAACGTTCCTTTACTTTTTATTTGAATATAAAACGAAAGGCGTAAAAGTTACACAAATTGAAATACCACACAATCACAACAAAAACGCCCATACATATTAAAATTCAACCCTGAATACATAGGCTTTAGGTTTGATTTCCAGTAGCATAATCGGGCTTCGTAAGAGTTTTTCAAAGCTACATTCTATTCTTAAACTTATTAAAAGGTAACATCTTTCCTTGCGTACTTCAAATTTGAACCTAATATGTATACAATAAAGTTCATAATTGTATGTTAGTGAAATACAAATTTGCTTAAAGTATGTTTGCATATTAACTGGCATAATGACTACCTAACGTTCGTTATAATTAGGAATGGGTGTTTTTCTTCCATCCTACTTTGTATGGCCTTTGCATGTTTAACCTCAGAGCAACACGGCCACTCATGTTACGCGCAAAAAATCGTTTATTAGGGAAAGTAAAAAAAAAACTTTGGGGTACTCTCCAATAATCGAAATAAATAATAATGATGTATTCAGTTTTTTTTATTAGCGCAAATTGGCGATAAATTGACTCAGGCTCGGTCAGTCCGTTTCCTAAAATGTGAGTTTCTCAAAATGGTCTTCATTAACAGCTTACTATTGTGTCTACTTAGGTAGACTGTCTGTTTCCTAAAGTGTCTGTTTCTCAAAATGGCCTTCTTCCCACATTGTCACATTATATGATGTCTACTTATACTGTCTGTTTCCTAAAGTGTCTGTTTCTTCTTCTTCTATGGCCTCTTCCCGCATTGTCAGTTACTTATGACGTAAAATTCTTAAAGTGTCTGTTTCTCAATTCGGTGGAACCAAACATATTGATTCGTTGGAAAAATTTCATACAACTTTACGGTACAGGCGTCGGAGACAAAAAGAGAGCATTGCGAGTAGCAGACATTGTGGGAAACGGGTTTGTAGAACACAAATAGTGGGCAACGTCATAATAAGCGGACGTTATAGGAAGCAGGCCATTTTTGAAAGTGGATATAAAAGGAAGTGAACATTTTAGGCGTGTCATCATAGGAAACAAATAGCAGATATTACAGGAAAAATACGTTCGTGGGAAGGTAATTTTGAAAAACTGACATTTTAAGAAACAGACTGTACGAGCCTGAACCGATAAATTGTATCCAAGGACCTTAAAATAAATAGCCGGACGTAGTCTCGCTTTTTTAGGTGGGGGCCGGGGCACCTGGGATCGAACCAGGTCGCTAAACCCGGACCACATTGAGAGGGTCGGACTAGGTGGGGGCCGAAGCGCGTGGGATCAAACCAGGACGCTAAGCCAAGGCCACCTTGAAGTTACGCTGATTGCACACATCAACCAGCAACTCTCAAAACATGTACCTACGTGGGTGGATTTCAGAGCGTTTCAACCACCTTCATCACCAATCCCAATATTTAGATGACATCTTTTTAAAAATTACATAATTTTTGATCAAAACATGAAAAAAGTAGGGATTATTTTCGGATTTTATCAAAATAATCGGATACATTCTTAAAGTGAATCGTCGAAATTTTAGGATTGGTGATGACGGCGTTTGAAACGCTCTGAAATCCACCCACGTTTTTTTAAACGCTCAAATAGCCCTTTTAGTGGGTTACAACTAAGTCTGCGGCGCATTGCGAAAGATTGCACAACTATTAAAATAAAGAAACACAATATGCCAATTCTGTTGCCACGTAGACTGCCCAACAGCCGTGTTTAAGCTTTTAATTATAGATCGAGCAACCGTCTAATGAACTGTCGCGTTCTAAATAAACATGACTTAAGATGTACGCCACACGTGTAGGTATAGTTTTTAGGATTCCGTACCAAAATAGTAAAAAAGGAACCCTTATGGTGCGACTCTGTCTATCTGTCTGTATGTCCGTCTATCACAGCCAGATATCTCGACAACTACTGCAGATGACTGATTTGAAATTTGGAATAGTTTTGAAAATCGCTAACCTGACTCTATTCATAATAAAAATCTTATAAAATTTTTACTTTTTTTTTTAAAGGAGTCGAAATAGGAGTTTGAAATTTTAAAGTTGGGTTATTATATTGAATCAGCGGTCGGCAACCTTTTAGCAGCCATGGGCCACATAGTAGCGAACGCAATTGACGCGGGCCGCACTTTGTTAATAATTTGTGATTTTATACGATTCTGAATATAACAACCTTTACATACAAAATAGCCAGGGAGGCTCGCGGGCCGCAAGTGAGCTGTTCGCGGGCCGCGGGTTGCCGACCGCTGTATTAAATGAAAGGTCTTAGTAGATTGCAAAATTATTTTTTTTCTTAATCATATACTTTTTGATTTAGGACAAAAAACGTCAAAAAATACCTTTCCCCCTTATTATCTTCGAAGTTACTGAACAGAAAAATCTGTAATAATGACTAATTATTAATGTCATCCTAAATATTACAGGAAAAATATAACGGTTTTCCTAACTTGCATCGTTTTTTCGAAATTAGCAAAAAACGTAAAACAAACTTATTTGTTGCTACTAACCTAACCGCGACCTATGCCAATGGATTAGAATGTAATAAATACAGGACAACCACTTACAAAAAGAAATGAGATTCCATAAATTCGCCTACATCTGTGTAGCGAGATCTAACCTTGGCAGGTATATTGGAGACTTTCATATTCATAGAACTGCATACTGCAATGTTCCAGAGTCGAGAAAGCTCTAATATTAGTGGCACACATTAATCCAGCTGACACTAACGACCATGAGACGGTTGTTGTTATGATTACACTTATAAATATATTGCAGATTTATTTCTGTTTATACAGGATGAATTTTAAATCGTGAATCGTAGCCACGTTTACCGGTATAGCTACTTAAGACTAATACAGAGCACTAGTGTTAATTACAATTAAAGACCAGCTTAATTAATTTTGAACAAAACGGTGGAGGCGCTTATACCATTAATCGTAATAAAACTGAATTATTTTATGAGTAAATACTATTTAAATAGGTACTTATGTTGACAATGTCGACGATGTTGACATTATTGACAATACGTGCCAAAATTCTATCCAGCCAACTTCAATATTAGGAGGTTGGATATCTAATGTTGAAATTTTCATGACAAGTACGAAACATGAATGTAGGGTGACCACGAGATTTTAAAAATTAGGATAAATCAAATTAAAAGTGGACAAAATAAAAACGTACCGTCAAATGCTCCAACTTTGCCCGCCGTCCAAACTTTGCCCAGGGTGTAAATATACTATTTCCTTCCTGGGCAGTATATTTACACCCTGGGCAAAGTTTGGACGGTGGGCAAAGTTGGAGCATTTGACGGTACTTAATTTAGGTTTAAAAGTATTGTAAGTTATTGTTATAGTTTGTCCGGCGGCTTAAGAGTAAAGAGTCATAAAAATGAGCTAATTGGTTATCTATTATAGAATGAGTGTAAGTGATTTCTTACGTATACAAAAAGCTAACGTAATAGTTAGTACTAAGGTACAATGTCAAATGACAGCACAAAAATTGGAAATGCAATAAAAAAACATTTGAGGGTAGGGTTGCAACAATCGGGAATTTCCAACTAGTACCTATTCCGTTGAATCTGGTTTAGTGATTTATGTCTATTTTAATATTTTACCCACTTATTACAGTTTTGACGACCCTATGCAGGTGTGAAGATATCTTTTGTATTTGAAACATAAAAAGCATTTTGAACTTTAATAGAAAGTGTTTAGGTCGAAATTCACTACTTCGTATTACGACTTGTCACCTTTCGAAGTAATTATGCTATTGTAACAAGTTTTATGGCTTTTTACTCTAACGCTGCCGGATAAACTATAACTATGTATAGACTACAAAAAAACTAACTAGTTTAACGAAGTCACAAATACCTAGACATTTTTTTTCGCTAATTTCATATCATTTTACATACTTTGTTATTACTGAATTAAATAATGATTATTTAGTCTGAAAGAAGACCGTAGGAAACAAATACTATTAATTTATTTTGCTTTACCGGATCCTGTAGCTACCAAAACCCGTCGGATCCGGCTGGATTATCGGACCCAGAAGCTACCAAAAACCGTCGAATCCGGCTGAATTACTGGATCCGATAGCTACCAAAAACCGCCGGATCTGGTTGGATTACCGGATCCGGTCCGACGAATTGCAATCCATAGGTAAGTACTCTTAATTCGAGTCGGTCGGATCTACATAATAACAAACAGAGGTTCATCGTTCGCTTACACAAGATCAATTACGTTTGGAATGTACTTTATGTTTCATCACACTTGCTCGAAAATGGTGTCACTACACGTAGGTTCTGAGGGCCGTAAATGACCTATTACGCCCTAGGGCGTAACGGTTTTCTTTTTAAACTTGAAACGCTGGTTCTGTTTTACTCTTATTTGTCATTTTCAAAGGAAACGCCAACTTACGTTTTTTAACTTTTATCACTGAAATATTATTTAAAGAGAACTGTTATTGCAAATACATATAAACACATATTTCTGTAACATTAATTTAATGTTTAAATAGTGTATTTCAGTATTTTGCTACGATAAAATCAACTGTTTTAGGTCTTTACCGTTATGGTTTGCGAATGTGACTTGACCTTCGCATTGTCTATGGATATGTCACTAAAGTAAGGTTATTTTAATTAGATTTCCTCACAAGTGTGATGAAAAACATTGTGTGTGCCACGGGCGGTAAAGGAATTACAAACTCGTGTTATTAAAGCCCTCGGCTTCGCCTCGGCCTTGTAACAAACACTCGATTGTAATTCCTTACTTACCGCCCTTGATACACAATGTACTATTACAGCTTAAGGGCTTTTTCACACCGGCGATTTGCGAGCGTGTTTTCATACAAAACTAGTCGCGGCGAGCTCGCTGCGATCGAAATCTGTATGAATACACGCTCGCAAATCGCCAGTGTGGTAAGGGGTTGATTTCAGACCGTTTCGACCGCGGTTTTTTCATTCGTGTTCCCGCAAATAAAGCAGCAAGCGGCGGTGATCACAGTTACCTTTTATTATAAACGATAGACGGTATCGAGGCTTCACATGATTTAATCAAAAGTTGTCGTCAATCGATAATCCTTCGCAGTAAAAATCGCGTGACACTAATGAAAAAAAACGCTGGAATAACGCTTGAAATCGACCCTAAGGCCCAAACAAAATGACATGAGAACTCTCAAAAGCTCAAAAAGAAAAAACAAATAGCAATGATGTTAAAAGATGGCGCTGGCCTTAATTTTGTTTTTTAAGTCTTCTCATGTCATTTCGCGCAGACAAAATGCATTAAGCTACAAAAAACACATTTAACCATAAGTAATTGGTGTAGTGGAAGCAAAAGATGACCCATATGTATGGAACGGCCGACTTGAATCAATTTAAGCTAGTGGTTCCTAACCTTTATTGTCGCATCACCCACAGGCCCCCTCTAGATTTGTATCATTACCCCTCCAAAAAATAGGTAATACAGACAAGTATATGAAAGTACTCAAAGAAAAACGACTTAATATGAGTATTACCCCTGAGAAAACTTAATTTTACCCCTAAAGGGGTAATTACCCCCAGGTTAGGACCATAAACTACTGATTGCTGATTTAAGCACTGATCAGTGCAGAATAAATTTGAATTTAATTGTTGACCTAAAAGTAAAATATTGTCTACCACTGTTCAATACTTCCGCATGCCAAAGGTTCCTCAGCCATGAGGGAACGATTAAGTTAAAGAGCCAAAGCTATACCAGAATGTTCGACGGATATTCGCCCTTTTAACCAGCTTTGACGAATATAGACGTCCTTTTTATAGCTCGCATAGGGACTTGGCACAAAACGGGACATGAATCAATTGCGAATTTAAACAATCACCTTGGAAACTAATAGCTTTTAGATCGTTATATAACGACATTTATTCTAAAATACACCTATATTATTCGGATTTTATTTCCATGAAAAAAAAACTGGATGAGGTTAGGTTAAAAAGACCAAACCATATAACTACCCACAATTATTAAAACTTAACGTACAAAATCAAATATCACGTGATTTAATGCTTTTTTGATGGTTGGTGTCATTTTGGCAAATCCATGTCCATGTTTCTATAAAAAAAATAGCACAAATATCAAACACTTACCACATGCGTGATTCACGCTAAAATCCTTTCCTTAGCGCTGAACACACTGCTCACACATTTTCACTTCACTAACACTCACTAGTGACCTTTCCAATCGCAACTAACCGATTACTACATAAATCGATTTCGATTTTCAAAATGTCCGGCCTGCTCGCCGGACCGTTTGAATTTAGAACAAGAACTCTAGCGCACGTTTACCGGCCGATTCTAAATTTAAATCCGCTGGGCGAGACGCACTGGCCAAGTTACGATGAGCTGCTTGGAATACTTCTTTGATGCTAAATTTGGCTTGTAAGAATGTTGGCCAGAGCTCATGTTGTAGTGGTCGGCCGGTACTTATTATGTTGACTGGGAAACAAATATAAGAACGTTCCCGGGCGCTGATTAATCTTTAGATTAATTGGGTTTTCGTCTCGTAGATTTCCTGGGAAGAATCCAGGAGATTTTCCCGCCAGGGTGAATATTCGGCGTTTGACAGCGTTTTATCGACATTATCATTTTAGCAATTATTTTTAAAATACAATACAATATTCTTTTTCTACTCCTGTACTGTTATCTGTCTTTTACTTGGTCACGAACACTAATATAAGAACATACATAATATGAGTTCAGAGAAGACTATACTCTATTCCCCATAACAGCACTAGTGTCGTTATAGTCACTTTACGTTATTGCTAGCAGCCACAGACTTCTAAATCTAGGTTAAACTTAGGTCAAGGATTAAGCGCTCAATTTTAACTTTACGGTAAAAATGCACAACTACCAACTTAACAAAAAATTAAATTCCTAAGGTTTTTAAGAAAAACAAAACTTTCCGAACTAAATTCATTGATGCCAACATAAAAAAGTATTTTTAATTTAAGTATATTTTAAATTAAAAAAAAAAGTTTACCATAGACACATATCGTCAGTCAATCGTCATATTTGCCTTGTTTCAGGTTATGATTAATTTTGTATTTTATAATTTAAAACCTCGTCGTAGAAAAAGTATTGTATGCAACGTTGTATAATTAAGTCAAAAAATGCTCATTGCGTCTCTATTTGCGATACTCGCCGCATTCGCGGCTCGTATCGCAACTCACGCAATTCGCATTTTTTGAACCCATTTATACAACTGTTGCATAAAATACTATTATTGTGCATGTGCACACAAAAGATCATAAAACTTAGGTAAATCTAAAACAGCATATTAAACGGTAAACAGGCGGAAATAGAAAAAAATGAAAGAAAATAAGGAATTAGGGGGGGGGGGGGGGTAGGTAATGGTCAAGGTAATTAGGGTTCCGTACAAAAATGGTAAAAAAGGAACCCTTATGGTGCGACTCTCAGTGCAGATCTCAGGAACTACTGCTGCTATCGATTTGATATTTGGAATAGTTTTAAAAGTCGCTAACCCGAGCCTACTGGACGTAGAAAATCTTTATACCTTTTTTACTTTTTTTTAAAAGAGGTCGAAATGGGAGGTCAAAAATTTAATTTGTAGATTTCAAATCTATTTTTTTAGTTCTTTTCTTAATCATAGACTGTTTGTGTTAGGACGGAAAACGTTAAAAAAATACCATTCCCCCCTATTATCTTCGCAGTTACTGAACAGAGAAACCTGTAATAATTACCAATTGTATTGTATGACTTAAGCCCTTTTGGTCCTAGGTGAAATGCGAATTGTACCCCTTTTCACTAGAGCCACAGATATTATCCTGCACTGTTTTTTAGAAATTTGCAAAAATCATAACACCATACTGCTCCACACATATTGCTCCAACTAAACAAATGGACATACAGTTTTTCTTAAACTATTCACGTAACTACTTATCTGGGGGCACGGCAGTGCCCCCGCCAAGTCGAGCAAAACAAAGGCACGGCCGTACCATCCTTTTCTCGAAGCCATTCAGGCCATTTTCAGCCTCCCGTAATTTTGTACTGGCTAAAGCTAGAACCCTGAAATTTCAGGGATATATAGGGCACAATAAGACTTATACAATTGTGGAGGAACACATTTTATAGATCTAATAATAGGCAAGTTTGTGGAAATCGAGTTCTGTTGATACCCCCCCGTACTGACTTGGTTTAACTTTACATCTCAAAATTTTTTTGTTATAGGAGAACTGCGTTGCGAGACTTGCATCTTTTTACATGACTGTAATGTTTTTGATGGGATGAGTTTGTACGGAACCCTCGATGCGCGAGTCCGACTCGCACTTGACTGGTTTTTTTTATGAAACCGAAAGGCAGTCTCGTGGCTAAGTCTACTTTGCACAAAATTATGGCGGTTTACTCTACTATTGTGGCAATAATCGCAAAATAACAATGACGTTTATACCCGCACGGGCAAAGCGCTCGAATACCCACCAACACTCGCATAGAAACCGTTGTATTTTTCCTGTAATATTTAAGATAATATTGATAATCGGTAATTATTACAGATTTTTCTCTTCAGTAACTTCGGAGATAATAGGGGGAATGGTATTTTTTTCAATGTTTTTTGTTTTAAATAAAAAACTACACGTTTAAGAAAAAAAATAAAAACGGTTTTGGAATCTACATACTAAGCCCTTTCATTTGATATCCCACTCGATATATTAGCTCAACTTTTGATTTTCGACATCCCATTTCGGTCCCCTTTAAAAAAAAAAAGTAAAAAAGGTATAAAGATTTTCTACGTCCAGTAGGCTCGGGTTAGCGACTTTTAACACTATTCCAAATTTCAAGTCGATAGGATCAGTAGATCCTGAGATATCTTGCTGTGACAGACGGACATACAGACAGACAGACAGACAGACAGAAATACAGACAGAGTCGCACCATAGGGGTTCCTGTTTTACCATTTTGGTACGGAACCCTAAAAACGTCAAGTCTGCCACAGAAATATGTCGAGATACAAGAAAATAGTCCGTAGATTTGTATGGGAATCAACGTAACGTTTTCCGCTTGGCGTTTGACGCCAAAAGTGTAATTTAGTACACATAAATTTCCCATTTCGTTTCGTGGTTTTTGAATAATTAAGTACCTATACCATTTTTATCAGATTATCCAATCTGACAATAATATTGACGGCAACTGAAGGTAAGTAGGTCGTCGTCACTTCTTTTCAGCACGCGAGGTATAGTTATTATCCGTTCAAGTGGGCTAATGTTGTTAAAGAATACAATGTCATTGAGCGAACAATGCCATTGAGAGAATACAATACCACAAAAAAAAAATAACAATGCGTAACACGAGTAGACCCTGTGCGGCCTACCTGGGTCTGTAAAAGCAAATCGCATTATTATTTTTTTGTTTGAAAGCATTTGCCGCTTTATCATTACGGTCATAGAACCGATAATCCGTTGAAAGCTCATAGTATCTTTAAGTCTTTTCTCTACGGAATACGCACTTGCAGACCGTCGGGCGAATGTGAAATGCAAAACAAATTAAGATCCCAGTTATCTATAACTGCATTTACACTTTACTGTCTAGTAAATAGAATCTATAATCTAATGATCTTTCAAGGCAGTTATACTTTTTTGACACTATATTCTCGTTATCCTAATTTGTGGTTTACCTCTCAATGCTATTGTATTCTTTAACAACATTAGCCCACTTGAACGGATAATAACTATACATACACTTTTGGCTTCTACCTCGATATATTTCTGTGCGGTCCGCGCTGAGGCTAGGCACGTTGATTGGTGGATTTTTTTCCTCGCACACCGCTCCGCTACTTCGCACAGCTCTACTGGAAACCAGGGCTCGAAACCGGTATTTTGCAAAAACCCCGAAATAGCCCAATATTTTGAATTATTTTATGCTTTTTATGTAGAGCTCAGTAATGTATTTAAGTCATGATTTCGTATTATTAGATTGTCTGGTTACAAAACGAAATAATACACCAAAGAACGATAAGAACGGAAAGAATACCGGTATTTTTGTATGGAGCAAATACCGGTCTCCGAGCCCTGGGAAACGCAGGCTGCGTTAATTGCACGTGCAGATTACAAAATTAATTTGAATGGTTATACTACTCGTAGAAATCGCATAATCGATAACGCACTATTTTTGGGATGTACCTAAAAGAAAACAAAGGATAGACAATACAACTTTATTATCAGAAAAATATAAAATTACAGACTATTTTACAGCTGACATTTATGATTATCGGTCAAGGATATTCTAGAAACCGAGTGTAAAATATTCATACTACAGATATACGTCATGTATATGATTAATAATTTCATGAATACGCGAAGAGAAAGTCCATATAAGCTCTTAATTATATTTTAACTACTAGACTTAACTTTAAGATGATAATTACTTACTAAAATGTACCCTCAATTTCATATGGATCCATCATTAGAACTGGTATTAAAAAAAAAAAATATTTAAAAAATTAAACCTACTTCGAGGTAGTACTTATACCAATGCAGTACGAGGCTAGCACTGACCTCAAAAAATATTTTATTTCTTATTTTTTTGAAGTCGGTTAATTTTATTTTAAATTACTTTTTGTTGTAGATTCAGTTTTTGGATTATTGTTTAATGCTTGATCCATGTGGGTTGGCAGACTCGTGGTGTAGGTACAGCTCACAAGTACCGTCAACTACCGTGACTGTACCTACTTGATTTCATGAACTGCCTCTGGGACAAGCTGCGCACAATGGTGCGCCCACATTGTCTGTTATAAATGTTATATAACGTTATAAAACACGATAACATTCACTAACATTTCATGAAACTCATAGTAATTAGGTATAACATGTTCGATAACAAATGTTTTCTAACGTTATATAACATTTAGAACAGCCAATGTGGGAGCAACATAAAACTATTCAATATCAAGTATTGAAGAGGTGCTTGATGTTGAATTGTTTTATGTGCAACGTGTCACAGAGGATGTTTATGAAATCAAATAGGCAAAGTTAGGCAGTTTAGGCGAAGTTACGGCCGTTCAGGGTAATAATAATTTATACGAGAATAACGTCCTTGAAGTGGTTCTGGATCGTATAAAAAGTTTTTTTTTTTTAAATCCGCCAATAGATTCCTAGAATTCAGCAGTTCCCAAATGACCTCACTCAATGTCAAATCTGGATATTCCGTGACCATGTTTCGGACATCAGTAGCCTTAAATCCATTTATACCAAGTTTTACTGCGTAACTAATGCAGTGATCCGTATTATGCTTATATACCACCCCTTCTCGGAGTTGTTTCATAATTGGGTTATCCTCACAGGACCCTGGTAAGACTTCTATATTTGGCATATTAGTCGACCGATACTTTTCTGCTATGTTTTTCAATTCACAATTTAATTTACTAATTTGATCTTCGTTGAAATAAGTTGGTGATATCTTTACAGTGGCTTGTTTAGCAACATTTGCAGTATCTTCATTTTTTCTCATCGCTTCTAGATTCTTAATCAATTCCTTTATTTGTTTCAACTCGTTGGTAATATATTGCCCAATTTCATAGCCAGTCTTCTCAATATTATTTTTATTATCATCTTCGCAATTTACTCCCGTTTCGTTCGTGGGTATAAGTGTAACTTTGAGAGGTTTGATTATTTCCTTAATTTCTTTTAATTCTTTTATCATTTCTTTTATTTTATCTTGAATATTATCCACCTGCTCGATATTATTCTTATCATCTTCTTCACAAATATTGTCGGTCTCACATGAGGAGATGTGTGCTGCTTTAGAAGTATTATCAAAATTATAGGCGTCAATATTTTCCCTAAGCTTCTCTAAATGTTTAGTATCTTCATTATCGTTATCAGTTTTATCAGCTATTGTAGTTTTATTCTGAAAGCTGGCCTCTGTCTGGCTGTTTTCAATTATATTGTCTTTTTTAACGAGCTCTTCCATATTTATTTCTTGTTGATCTTTTTCCTTTGCTATCTCGGATATGTCATTTTTAAACAGCTTTTCTATAGTTATTTGCTGTTGATCTATTTTCTTTTCTATATTAGATATTTTTCCTTCCATGAAACTAAACTTTTCAGATATATCTTTATACATTACACAAAACGACTTCGTATTCTCCATTTGATCATCTAAATAGCGTAGCAAAGGACTAAATGTGTCCATCATACTGACCGCCATATTTTGATACAGGTAGTGCCCTCTAGTGTCAATTTAGTCGTTCAACACGCACCCTAAAATTAAATAGAACATAATTTATTTGATAATCATAATGATGGCGGCACCCTAGATAAGGTTATTTATATTTGGTATTTTTATTTGTAGGATTTACTGTCATTAACATTAAGTACCTACAACTGGAAAATCGTCAACTTGAAATTATACGCCAAATGAGAATAACTAAATATTTTTACTAAAAAAAACCCGACCGCGGTGCACTTTAAAAGTGCATAAAATTGCGCCATTTTGTTTATTTTAACGAACTTCATACCCAGTGACACTCGCGCCATCAAGACGAATCCAATGATGTATCATTTATCAAAATCGGTTGTGCCGTTGAGTAGTTACGAGCGGACACAGGAACGGGCATACATACAGTCAAGGAATTTAATTTCCCACCCGT
The DNA here is from genome assembly GCA_947034925.1 of Eudemis profundana. Lineage (NCBI taxonomy): Eukaryota > Metazoa > Arthropoda > Insecta > Lepidoptera > Tortricidae > Eudemis > Eudemis profundana. Next base: position 14,928,060 of record OX344816.1, on the reverse strand, counting down.
TTCATTGAAATGTTGTTAAGCATTCACGATGCATTAAGGTCGAAATTTCTATATCAGTAATAGTATTTAAATGTCAATACGTATTATTTGTCACTGCACATTACAGATAACCTCTTTGCGAAGTCATTTGCTCATCTAATTACGAATACGTGTCAGTTGGTGTCAGTGTCAATCGAGAAAATTTTAAAATAATTCCAAATCCAGACTCCGGAAAGTCTAATTGCAAACGTCGAACGGTAATCTAAATTTCGTTATCTGCGTTCCTTTCGTTCGAATATTGCAAGAGCGAGAAAGATGGACTTTCTTCGAATTTCGATTGCACGGTTGTCGTCTTTTTTTAGTAGTGCCTTGACGTTCCAAATTTCAGTTCACCATGTCAACGTTGTTAATCTGTTACCTAGTTACTGACGCAAAACAATGCGTGTGATATGTCAAAGTAACGTCGTACTCTAGCTAACTCTTATGATGGCAGTATGCTATACGATATTGGACCTTAGGTGGGTTGGAAATTAAATTCCTTGACTGTACATACATACAGGTCAAACACATTACCCTCCTTTGGGCTTCGCCGCAGTCGGGTAAAAAAGACAACTGCAAATATATCAAATGTAAACCTCGTTTTCAGGCCTTAATAACTGACAGCTTCGTAGGCACAGTCACTAACCACTAGGCCACCTATGCTGTTTTGTTTATTTCAGTTAGAGTAGCGGTCGGGACCTGCGGCCCGTGAACCTTTCACTTGCGGCCCACGATCCTCTCTGCCTATTTTGTATGTAAAGGTCGCTATATTCAGAATTGTATAAAATCACAAATTATTAAGGCGCGGTAGGACCTGGCTCGCATTTCACATACAAACTAGGGTCGGGCGGAATGCAGATTATTGCAGATTATCTTCGATTTCTAACATAAAAGTATACGTTATCAACCCAAACATGAGAGGATGCCCTGCATGACTGTGAAATCATGATTGTCAGGTATTAATTTTGTCAGAAAAGGTAACTGGTGATGAACAAAATGAAAAAAAAATGAAAAAAATACTTTATTTTATAGTGTTTTCGCGCTACTTTTCTATCGAGCGAAGTGTTCGCTATCGTGTTCTAAGTGAGAGGAAGCCCTAGATACAGTTCTGAATATTATTATATATGTTTTACAGTGACCTAAGAGTCAAATAAGTGCTCTAAAAATGATTTGGAAACTAGGCTTCCGTGCCCGATTCTGGTCTCACCTCGCCTTAAAGTGCGGCCCGCGTCCATTTCCTTAGCTACTATGTGGGCCTTGACTGCTAAGGGGGCATGCATCCACAAAGTACGTCACACGATTTTTCAGACTTTTAGACCCCCCCCCTCTCCCCCATGTCACACTTTTTACTAACATATCTGACCTTGTTAGTATAGGCTGTCACATTTGGCTAGCCCCACTAACTAACGAAAACTAGTTTCGGTCGGGCACTAGTAGCGAGGGATGTGTTTGTCATGCACCAATAGAAACCACAGAAATATGTATGTATGTATTTAAACACTTTATTGCACAAAACAAGACAAAGAACATGATTACAAAATTAAGGTATATGTACAAAGGCGAACTTATCCCTTTGAGGGATCTCTTCCAGTTAACCTTTGATCAGTTAAGCTTTGAAATATTTCGACGTAGAAGGAAACAGTTCGTCGATTTGTATGGAACTAAGCGTATAACGTTTTTTACTAGGCGTTTGTCGCAAAAGTGTAATTTAGTCATGGAAAATATAAATTGTTCTATTTCATTTGGTGGTATTTGAACAATGAATTATACCATTATTAACATTTCAGATCTGATAATATTGACGGAAACTGAAGTTGACGGCGTGCAAAGTAGGTCTTTGCTACTTCATTTTTAGCACGCGAGGTATTTTATTTAATTGGATCTTCAACAATAATATATAGTAAGAATTATCTAAGACGTCGGAATGTTCGTAAAGAGAATGAACAAACATTCGGACACCTTAGATATTCTTGCTATACAGGGTGAGAGGGACTATACCGACATACTTTAGGGTTGGGATCATAACAACTACATTGTCAAAACGACCAAATCATCATAAGGTCCAGATCTCTAAAGGACCATCTCTTTAGAAAGCCCATATCTCCGAATGACTAGGTAGCAAAACGACTACTTCTTGAGAAGACCACCTCGTTAATAGACCACATATCACAAAGACCAGGGAGCAAAACGACTAGTTCGTGAAAAGACTATTTCGTTAATACTCGTAGACAACATCTCAATAAGACGAGGTAGCAAAACGACTTACTGAAATTCTGTCAGTGCAAGTACAGTTTATTGCATATTTTTTATTCATAACATAAAAACGCAAAAAACAGTAAAATAAAATAGACTTTATTTATTCAATAATATAAACTTACAGGTAGATTAAATTATATCTATATATTCTTAATTTAACGTAAATGGGTAACCGTTATGATTATGACCCAAATAATAACTAATATGCAAACAAAACTTAAACTTAACATAAAGTTTTAGGTTGGTTTATCATTTAGCACTTTAAATCATATTCTATAGAGGAAATGTTATCCAAAAACTGGAATCTGTTAGTTAAAAATATATTATAAAACTATTAAAAATAATGAAATAGTTAGGTACATTACAATATGTAATGTAATAGGCATGATGTTTAATTCAACAATGCCCAAAATGACCACAATTAAATGAAATAAGAAAATCTAAATACATAAAATGGGCATGATTATACTAATATTTGGCTATCTAGTCGTTTTGCTACCTCGTCTTATTGAGATGTTGTCTATTAACGAAATAGTCTTTTCACGAACTAGTCGTTTTGCTCCCTGGTCTTTGTGATATGTGGACTATTAACGATGTGGCCTTCTCAAGAAGTAGTCGTTTTGCTACCTAGTCATTCGGAGATATGGGCTTTTTAAAGAGATGGTCCTTTAGAGATCTGGACTTTATGATGATTTGGTCGTTTTGACAATGTAGTCGTTATGATCCCAACCCATACTTTAGCCATGAATTCCTGGTGGTGTGACGAGTAAAAAAAGTTATGTGATGTATAGTCGAAAAACGCTTACTTTCAGAGATATTCATTATTTTTTAAATGAAAACTCCGAAGTGTGTAACAAGCCCTAATACGTGTGACTAAGATAGTTTTACTATTTTTTTTTAATCCTTTAACTAAACAGCAATTAACCTTCGCAGTATTTGATGGTAAGCGACTACGAGGCCAAAAAATTGACCTTTCAATTCCATTTTAGCTTTTTGTTTCTTTTTGATAACTTTTCCTTCAGTAAGGACATGTTTATAACGAGGGGCTAAATTTACTGATTTATTTTGTTCCATAAGACTATTAATGTAAAATGACAAAATTCGACCCATGTTGATATAACATTATTTACTCGTCACACCACCAGGAATTCATGGCTAAAGTATGTCGGTATAGTCCCTCCCACCCTGTATAGTAAGAATTATCTAAGACGTCGGAATGTTCGTAAAGAGAATGAACAAACATTCGGACACCTTAGATATTCTTACTATATACAGGGTGGGAGGGACTATACCGACATACTTTAGCCATGAATTCCTGGTGGTGTGACGAGTAAATAATGTTATATCAACATGGGTCGAATATTGTCATTTTACATTAATAGTCTTATGGAACAAAATAAATCAGTAAATTAAGCCCCTCGTTATAAACATGTCCTTACTGGCTGAAAAGTTATCAAAAGTAAAAAAAAAGCTAAAATGGAAACGAAAGGTCAATTTTTTGGTCTCGTAGTAGCTTACCATCAAATACTGCGAAGGTTAATTCCTGTTTAGTTAAAGGATTTAAAAAAAATAGTAAATGTATCTAAGTCACATTTATTAGGGCTTGTTACACACTTGGGATTTTTCATTTACAAAATAATGAATGGAAGGAAAGTAAGCGTTTATCGACTATACATCACATAACATTTTTTACTCCTAATAGTTGTTAGAATCTATAGTTAAAGTTTGTCGGTATAGTCCCTCCCACGCTGTATAAACGTTCTCCTTCTATTTTGTTATATTTCTGTGATAGAAACACTTCATTTACCTAGCCTCGCTCCGCTGAGCTGTTTCTATTGGTTCATGACAAACGCATCCCTCGCTAAGCATCCTCGCACATTCCTAGTGCAAACGCAGCCTAAAGAGAATATCGCAGACGAAGCCACGAAATAAACACTAAGTACAATGCTCAAATTCACACATATTACACTCAACTATTCAAAGGTTAACTGGAAGAGATCCCTTAAGAGGAAACAGGAGGGCAGTCTTTCCATACAAACGTAGTCCCCTGTTTCCTCCCTGGATAATGCCAGTAGAGCAATAATTTTATGTCCAAAAATCTATGGCTACTATTGATATGTTCCTATGTTTTCCTTTTTACGATAAATTGATTCTCAAAAGAGATATTAACCTTCAAAAACCTAAAAAAAATGCCAGATTTTCCGCTGTGTTCACACATCCAGAAAACAAATTTGACTAGAGTATTAAAAAAAAGGAAAACATAGGAACACGGCCAAAGCCTTTCTTTAATGTTTAATGAAAAAAATAGTTAAATAGGTTAAGTTTTGGGGAAGAAATCAGGGGACTACGAAACGTTGTTTTCATGAAATTTTAAAAGGTATTTTCGGTCCAAGCTGCAGTTGTCTCTATCGCGCTCTGCGGGGGAGAGGCGGGCAGTGCGGGACAGCGACACGTTTTACAAATCGATACCTTTAGACTCAAAGGGCGTAAACGCCGTAGGTTCTAATGGCGTTTACGCCCTTTCAGTCTAAAGGTATCGAAATACCTAATTTTGAATTCTCTCGGCCTTACTGTTTCCTCTTAAGGCATAAGTTATCTGATTTGCCCTAAGGTTAACTGGCAGAGAATGCCTTTTGGCATTAAGTTCGCCTTTTGTATGATAAGTTTTCTTTTGTGCAGAAAAGTTTAAATAAATAAGTAGGCCTTTGTACATATGCGTTCATTTTACGACCCTGTACACTCTTCTGAATACTATTTACGCATAATTGTTATTTTACAGATAATATTGACTTTTCAGAATAATTATAAAAGAAACCTAACCTAATATGTTCTAAGTGGTTGATGTAAAAGATTTTGTAGAATAATTTTCGTTAAAGCTGGAGAATAGTTATGCGAAATAACATTCGGGCTAACAATACATTCGGACAAATAAAACGTCCCACTATTCCACTAATATTATAAATAGATGTTTATGCCACACCTGGCCATAAAGTGGCTTTTTCCGCACGCTGCACGTACGGAAAAAGCCGCTTTCTGGCCAAGTGTAGACATAAAATGATGTACACAACAAGGGAGGTAATAAAGAAAGCTCTCGATCGCATATTTACGTCCCTTGCTTGCAGCTCGGGCCGCAAACTTCTGCGATCTCGGCCTTTCTTTGTATTACCACCCTAGTTGTGTAATGTACTATTGGATGTTTGTTACCTAATAACGGGGTTACAACTGGATGGATCAAGCTGAAATTTGGCATATAAGTAGACCAAGTGCTGGATTGAAACATAGGATTACTTTATATCCCGGTAAAGAGTTCCTTTGGGACAATAACGGGAACAACGCGGGCGAAGCCGCGGGAAAATGCTAGTGACAAATAAAGGGAACCCGTTTACATACATACAATGTATAGGGACCGCCAGCAGTGCCTCACGGCGCGGGCCCGGAGTCGGCGCGTGCGCTGCGTCAGCTCATATCTTAGTACACATGCACTGCAATATGAGCTGACTGGGCTAAACTGTTTCTATAACAGTCAGTCTTTGTTTGCAACCATTGTTAACATACAGTAAAAACCGGTCAAGTGCGAGTCGGACTCGCGCACCGAGGGTTCCGTACAAACTCATAAGTAATACATGAATATTTCAAGAAAATCTATATGGCGATTAGTTTAGTAGGAGCAAATAAATATGTGTCAAGTTAAGATTTTTGCAAATTTCTCAAAAACGGTGAAAATTAGGAAAAGCGTTATATTTTTCCTGTAACATCTAGGACGACATTAATAATTGGTAATTATTACAGATTTTTCTGTTCAGTAACTTCGAAGATAATAGGGGGGGAATGGTATTAAATCAAAAACTACTTATTAAAAAAAAAAAGTGTTTTAATCTCCAAATCAAGCCCCTTCATATGATACCCCACTCGATATAATAGCCCTACTTTCAATTTTCAAAGTCTCATTACGGACCCCTTTAGAAAAAAAGTTACAAGATTTTTTTTACATCCCATAAGCTCGGGTTACCGGTTCTTAACACTTTTCCAAATTTCAAGTCGATAGCATCAGTAGATCCTGAGATATCTTGCTGTGACAGACGGACAGACAGAGTCGCACTATAAGGGTTCCTTTTTTACCATTTTGGTACGGAACCCTAACTAGCACCCAAGGTTTCGACAGCGTTATTCCCGTTGCTGTCCCAAGGGAACTCGATGCCTCGATAGGTACTTTAAGGTTAGCTGGAAGAGATCCCTTACAGGGATAAGTTCGCCTTTGTACATAACTATTGATCTTTGTACTGTTTCTGTGTAATTTTATGTGCAATAAAGTGTTTACATACATACATACTTTAAAATAAGCGATCATTTTGAGGTGAAGACGGTTGAAGTAAAAACAATGTAGGTACTTAGCTATTATTATTGTATCTATGTCTTTATTTGGTTAGGTTATGGCTTATTATTAGGTATAATTATTTAGTTAGAAATGTAATGTTAATATAATTACTAATTACATTTCACACTAATTACTAATTAGTATGAAATGTAATTCATTCTACGACTGCTATTAATTAATGAGTTGTTGATTATGCTTATAATTTAATCACATCATACATAACCTTTATGTACTAGTATGTAATTGTTGTATGGCGCATTGTGGTTGATTGTGATTTTTGTAACTAACTTACAATATATCAATAAATGATTTCAATTTCAATTACCGGGAAATAAAGTGTCGTGTGTAGATTATGACACTGTTTAACTTACTTTTTACCCTACTACGGCAAAGCAAAGGAGACATTTAACTTATTTCACCTTAACGACTTTCACCACTAGTATTAAAATAACTTGCAACTGTAAAACATTACACTAATCAAACATAATCCGCACCGTTAATAATGAACCAGCCTAATTAAAAAAAGTTTCATTCTTAAAACCACTTCAAACAGTAGGTATAAATCAATTGTTTAAAAAATATATAAATTACGCCGGTTTATGATTCGGTGCGAATTGAAGATGCGTTGGCTGTTTTAAATAAAAGTATCAACAATTTAACAAACCTTTGGGCTGGATCACTTCTATTTCTTTATTCTGATAGTATTTATCAACACATTTACAGCCTCCGCTTGTTAGAACTCCAACACGATTTCCAACCGCTTTTACAAGAATCTTCAAGTTACTGGTTATTGTTTAAAACGGAGCTCTGATTAACAAACCTTTCGAGTCATATGATACGATAATACAGACGACGGGTCCGCGAATACCTTTGAGATGGAGATATTTATAATCCGACTAAATCAAATACCACACTTCGATAGCGGACTGCAATATTGTCACATCCTATATAATTTGGTCGGGTTTGTCTAATTACCGCCGATCTATGAAAATTGACCAATCAGAAACCGTTAGCATCATTCAAAAACGCAAGCACGAGTAACAGACAGGAAGTGATAGTTTATCTCACTTTCACACGTGGTATTCTCTATGGGTGCATCTCTTTCATTTATTTGCATGTCATTCCAATGCCAGGGGCTTGATAAAAACAGTTTAAGGTAGGAGATAATCAGTTAATAGAAAAAAAAGGTTGCGTTCAGAACTCGATGGATTATGTATAATTTTAAAACTCGGTGGTAAAATATTGCTCAAAAATTAGACTGCCCGTCCAATGAACCGTAGAGGACCAAAATTGCTATAAAATAGATTAGATTTTTTATTTCATAATATAAGTTACAATAAAAATTACACTAAGTCAATTAACATAAATCTTATACTATGACCGACAGTAATGTGTTTAATGTAGTTTGCAATGTAATTTTCTTTTGTTGTGCAATAAAGTATGATTGTATTGTATTGTATTGTATTTGGACGACACAGCAGTATAGAGATTTAATAAAAATAGTAAATTACACAAGGTGGCAAAGGGTGGCAAAACAAAGAAAGGCCGAGATCGCAGATGTTTGCGGCCCGAGCTGCAAGCGAGGGACGTAAATATGCGATCGAGGGCTTTCTTTATTACCTCACGCGTTGTGTACATCATTTTGTGTCTACACTTGGCCAGAAAGCGGCTTTTTCCGTACGCGTAGCGTGCAGTAAAAGCCACTTTATGGCCAGGTGTGGCATACACAAATTTTAATTTTTGGTCTCGAATCGGTAGACATACATAAATAACCACATTTTTACTAAAAAAACCCGACCGCGGTGCACTTTGAAACTGCATAAAATCCGCCATTTTGTTTATTTTAACGAACTTGATACCCAGTGACACTCGCACTATCAAGACGAATCTAATGATGTATCATTTATCAAAATCGGATGTGCCGTTGAGTAGTTACGAGCGGACACAGGAACGGACATACATACATACAGGTCAAACACATAACCCTCCTTTGGGCTTCGCCGCAGTCGGGTAAAAATATTTCGACGCATTGATAACCCCGTTCGAATCAGTAGACATACATTAAAAAATATTTCAACGAACTGTGGACCTCCTCTTTGAAGTCGATTCTTAAATAACACAACTCACATAGGGTATAAATAAATACTTTATTGTATGTAACAAATGGCAGATTACAAAGTAAACATAGGTACGAGAGGAATCTATACATAATACCATTTACAACTATACATCTGAAACACGACAAGCTAATATTTCAATTACAGTATATTTTATTTCTTGTTTTTTTCTTGCATTTAGATCTTACGGATTGTTTTTTTTTAAACAGATAGTTTTCTTCACTCATATTATTATCGGAAATTAGAAAATACACAGAAGATTCCACTTAAAGTGCCATTTTTGATTACTCTTCAGTAGTACCGAACCGGGGGTTAATTACCTCTTTAGGGGTAAATAAAACTGAGTTTTCTCCTGAGAAAACTTAATCTTAATATTTTTATGAATGGGTAATTCTTAAAAATATTAAGAAATTCATTTGTGTAGTTTTAAATACTTGCCTGTAAATTCAGAAAACGTGATAGTTTTAGAAAAAAGTACTTCATGACTTAAAATAATCGAATCCCGATCAGAACGAATTTCTATTCTTTCTTACCTATAATGCTGTTGAATATATATTTCTTAGACTTGTCATGTTTCTATAGGCACAATGTACCGATATTATTAATTATTGTTCTAATATAATAAACAATTTCTATGAGAGTAATTCCTAGTGATATTAGGAATGCGTTTACAGTGGTTTTTATTGCATTTTATTGGATTGGATTCTTATATTTTTTTCAATAATTTTATGGGTGTGAATGTGAATACTAGGATACGAGTGTGTATATGATGTTATACTATCATGGTTTAAAAGTAAATGACAGCGTACGAAATTTAAATGTAAAAAGCGTTAAAATAAATGATCACAGAGCCAAAAACGTTCATATACGACCTTTTACTGCCACCGACATTTACATACGTATTTAAGTTAGGGTGGCGTCAAAAGGAACCAAACGGATCCATTAATATTTTTCACCATTAAAAATCGAAGGATCCCTTGACATACTAGGGTTTCAAGTGGATCCTTATTTTAAATAACTCCTCAGTTCTCTACGATAATCCAGATTCACATTTAATATTTTAGGATCCTGCAATTTAATTATTTAGGATCCAACGAAGATCCTAATGATTTGATGGATTCGAAATGCGCCAGTCAAAAATTAAAGAAACAATAATTTACAATATTATGAAAAACAGATGTATTCTAGAATATTCGGAACCGAACTTTCAACCACACACATAAATGATGTTTAAATCAAAAATTGAAAAATAGCACAATACGAAGGAACAAATTTTAGTGACAACTTCAGTATCACTGAATAAAATCACAGTAACAGCAATATAGAAACACTTATAAATCTGAACTTAAAATTCTATTCTCTAGATTCACAAACGTTCATTAACTTTAATGCTTCATTAAGGTGGAAATCTTGCGACTGAAAAACGTTCTAAAACACACTAATAAACGTCTGTGGAACTAGACATCAATAACAATTTTTATACAAAAATTTAACATGTATCTACTTGTTTGCTTCGATATAGAGTAAATAAACCCAGGATAATGTAACACACATGGATATGAAGGTATTTACGAGAATAAACAATTTAAATGTACATATATAAATTCGTTAATATCAATGCTACGAAATTTAGTAACAGTGTTCTACATAGAAGTTCTTATCGTAATATTTCATTTCTATTTGCAGGTACAGTATTCTTTTTACAATTATTATTGCCACACAGCGGAGAACACTTAACACATCCCCAGTTCCTTGGTACAGTCAGCAACAGAGATAAATGGATGTAGTTAAGTAAAAAGGATCCAACCCTAAACAAAGTTCTCAAAGAAATTCCAGTTATTCGAGTATTTTAAACGCGTCGTCGACGCGTGTTTCATAGCGCTGTTTCTATTTATATTTAGGGTGTAAAAGCGACAGCGCTACGAAACGTGCGTTTAAATATATATGTGCATAGGCCATCAGTCTGAAACTGAAGGATGGAATTTCTTTGAAGACCTTCTTGTGGGTTGGATCCTTTCCCTTTAAATACGTCCAAATAAACCCAGTTCTATACATATTTCTTAATAACAGGCTTTATACATTCTCGGACTGTAATTAAGGCGCATCTCAGTAGTAAATAAATGTCTGACTGATATTTTTTTTACTTAAGAATTAGTCGTGGGATGGCGCGGCACAGTCACAACTAATTCCAAACAAAAATAAGATCTAATGGAGTAAGTTGATGTAAAATTTTTGTACAGTAAATGTTTTAAGCTATATTCAAAGTAATTTACCAAAATATCTCTCATCCGTTTCGATGTTCACTAAAAATCAAAGTTAACTTTTATACAAATAAATATATCACTCCATGAGGAGGTCAGTTCACAGCTCAACGAGAAAAGTTAATTGCAAATAATATTCAAACTAATAGATTTCATACCATTTATCATATTCCCAATATACTGGATTCTCATCCGAATAGGTATATTCTTTCAGAAAGTCTTAGTTTTCGGGATATACAATATGATGAAATTACAGTCAAATGTGCATATTTTAAAATAAAAATCCAGAAGTAAATGTATATTATTTGGACTTAGGGGAAAAGAATCCAACATACCGCAGTCTTCAACAAAAAGAACATTTAGTCTAATGTTGAAGGATTCATTATTTTGAAGACTTAGGACTTCTAGAAGAGTGAATATTGCTGCTAGTGGCTGTTATTGAACTGATGAGTTACATTTTCGGCCTCGTAGTCGCTTATCCTCAGGCGCGACTGACGTCAATCGCAGGTCAGTTATAAAAAAACTTGTAATGGGTTGAATCCTTTCAAGTTAATGGGAAAGGATTCAACTGACAAGAAAGTCTTCAAAAGCTCAGCAGGCAGCCTTAAAAAAATTACGAACTTCAATCTACAATTGAAGGTTAGAATCTCATCCAACACTTTGTTGGATCCTTAACCCTTAAACACTTTGTGGTGTCCTGTACCTCTAGCACAACTGTGACACGCGACTCATTGTCGCGCGACTAATGCTATCCATCTCTTTCTACTCAATATAGTGTGACAGTGACAGGTGATGCTCTGTCGCGCGAGATGTGAAGTCGCGACCAGTTATGCTAGATAGCCTGGATCCTTAATGCTTAACTACATCTTTTAATGGACCTGTCTTACTTTTCCTATTCACTTTGCTCCACTCCCAAATAACACCAGTGGCAAATTTATATACATTCGTTAAACCAAATATTATTTACCTTCCTCCTCCTGCTCTTGTCCCGTATCCAAAATGGCCTCCGCACTTGGTATCACAATAACGTCCGTCACATTTTTGGCACACACACAATCGTCACAAACCTCCTCACAGTCCACAACACTAGCCCTCTTCTCTTCCATATACTTAGCTATATCTATATTCACATTTATAGCTTCCAAATGCTTTACCACATCAAATCCTTCCTCTTCTTTATCTGTGCAATAATCCTTGATTTCTGAGCATATTCTTTTGACATCATCTATGTTACAATCGTCATTGTTGCTGGATAACTTGACCAGTCTCCCTGGGTGTATATCGTTAAGGCAAGTATCGTCGCCTAGTGTGAAAATGACTTTTTCTTCATCTTTGCCTTCGGCGGCGAGTCGACTGATTTCTGAGTCAGAATTGTGAGTTTTCATCGAGCTGTGAGCTGGTTCGGAGTTGACGTGAGAGAGTTTTGCGTTGTAGATGTTTGGTTCGCTGCCCATTATGGATGTCGTGGACTGGTCTAAGGCGGGTAGTTCCTGTGGAACATTAATATTATTTAGTGTATTATCTGGCAAATTTGAAAAGTAGAGATGGGTAAGTCTAGAATTGATTGTTTAAAATGTGAGGCTGCCTGCTGAGTTGGGCCTATATTAACCAATAGAACTTAATGTGGACATGAATATAACAATTCTATTGTTTAATAATGGTCCAACTCCGCTCCAGTCGACGGGCAACCTAAATCATCCAAATTCGCAAGTAGCTTTGATCCCTTTTCGGTTATCTCCGAAATTATAAGAGTGAAATGACTTGAAGACTAATTAAACGACTTGGTTTTATATAGTCCAATTTACTTCTGCCCTAAGTAAAAGATTCTACTCTGAAGCTGCACCTTTTTCATTAAAAGTGAGTATTTTCTTATAAATAACTCAATCCTACCGTTTGAACCTGACATGGATAATGTTTTACATAGGATTACATTATCCACCACCAGTTTTCGCCAAAAAAGATGCACCTTGAGGATAGAAACTTGTTTATTACTTCAGAAAAATTGGGTGTATAGAAGTGATTCGAATCACTGCGATTTAAATATTACCCATCCCTACTCAACCACTATAATAGTATAACAACTCTAACTACGAGAAAAAGAAAAGAAAACTTACGTGAAGGTTAGAAAATGTGCACAAATAAACATTTGGCACGATTTTTCCTACTGAATAAAAATTACAGTTGGAAATATCGGCCCCCAATGATATATTATTAGTAATGTTAGAATACGTTTTTGTTGATGTTAGTAGCTTTTAGGATGATTATTCAATTGCACAAATATTATTATTGTCACAAATAATATTATTAAGTACACCCATTCAGTACAGAATTTAATTAAAGGGTATTAGTACAGTCATCGTCAAACATAAGTTTCTGTAATACTACAAGAAATATAAAATTAAAACCTATCCAATTTTATACGAAATTGGTGAGCATTTTTTGGGTCGGTGATTGATAAGCCACATACATGTAGATTTTAAGTATAATATACTTAATAATGAAAAACATGTTGCGAATTGTATTAGTATGTATAATTTATTTGTAAGCCACGAAAGTGATACTGGTAAATCAGGGTTTCTTAAACTGTGGTCCATTGACCCCTTAGGGGTCCGTGATACAAGAGCCGGGGGTCCGTGCTATGCATACAACAAAAACATTCATTTTTTTTTTGACAGGTGAGCGCCATTTAATTTTTCTATGTACTTTGATTTCTTGTATCTATATATGTAAACACTTTCATGTGCCTTGATTTTCTTTTTCTATGATTATTTCCGTAAAGGGTCAGTAAGGTTTTCGAAATAATTTAGGGGGTCCATGACCAAAAAAAAAATTAAGAAACTCTGTGGTAAATGAAAGTATTAAAATTCAAAAATGGTAAACAACAACCCACCGTGGTGTGATGGGCGGTAAGCGCCACTTTCGGCCTAGGCTGAGATATAAATACCTGGTCATCATTGTAGCTCCCGACGCTCCTGGAGTGCCGATGCCGGCTCAGAGTCATCACAGCTTGAGGAGATTGGCCGTCAACAGCATCCTAGCATACACAAATACGCTAACTAATGTCTAGCGGTTACTACACTGAAGAGCAAAAATTTCGGGTCACCGTTATTTCAATAATAGAAATAGGCGTTTTTCAATATTTGACACTTGTTTCATTTGAGTCTATATTAAAATGCATACAGTAAAACTTCCTATTTTGACAACGCATACCGTTATTAAGCATAGTTGTATATTCGCATAATATTAAAATGTATATTTTAAAACGCATATTTTAATAAAAAGTGAAATGACGTCATTTTACTCAAACATCAAATCATCTTTTTATTTATAGGTTTTGATCTTTTATAAATCGTTTAAAACGTTGAATAGGTGATGTTTAGTTCAGTTTTGCAAATTTTCGAAAGCTGATTTAATGGCTGGCTAGCGTGTAGTAATTTATATTGACTACAGGCAAATACCCTATTCTAGCCAAATCCACAAATACCGTAAATGAATTTTGGCAATCTGATGCAAGGCCCCATTTTCGGAGTATAGTGTGAGTTGAGTAGGTATATTACATTCCATTCGTCTATTTATAGGAATCTAGTATTTCGTGCGACGAACTTGATTAATCTTTTCAACACTGATTTTAAGCGTTGTTTGTGTTGAAAATCACATCACACTAATATTACAAATGTGGAAGTTTGTGAAAATATTTGGATGTTAGTTACTAAATAACGGGGTAGCAACTGGATGGATTGAGATTTTGGCCGTCAAGTAGACCTAGTCCTGGATTGAAACATAGGATACTTTATATCCCGGTTAAGAGTTCCTTTTGAATAACAACGGGAAATACAGCGGGCAAGGACCATTAAAACAAGAGGACTGTCATTCTCCATACTTTAGATCGTACCCCGACCGCAAGGGGATATCCAGGCAAAAACTAGATGGCGCTAAAAAACTAAACATTTAACGATGTTATAATTGAACAAAGAAACATAGTACAGTAACAATTAGTTCGTAAACAGCTAATAATAAATAAATTCTAACATTTAAATACTGTGTCACGCTTGCAAAGTTGAATATTTGTAAATAGAAAGAAAGAAAGAAAGAAAGAAAATGCATTTATTTATGACAGCAGCACAAAATATACAGTGGTAAAAATAAATAAAATAAAACCTAAAGGTGAATGCTGCCACAAAATGGTCCCACCTCAGCAAAATGCCGACCTAAGAGCCGGCGCTGGTCTTCCGGGGGAACCAGACAGGGGCGACGTCATTACAAGATATTCACATGACGGGTCCAGGACAAATAGATAGGATGATGCTATATGACATGTCTTGGCTCGTTCGGCTCGGCACACTTATTGTGACCGCGACCATTACTGACAATGACAGCGCCAATTGTGCCAACCGATTAGGTACCGATCAAACCAAACCATCTCAATCGCATTATCTCTGGTAGCGACCGTGCGTCAAATAACTTAACATAAAACATAAACATTGGATAAACACTAATAACTACGAACTACAAATTAAACATAAAACCAACAGTGTTTTGATGTGATTTTATAACATCTTGCTATGTATGAGTGATTTATTAGCCTCAAGGACGAACAGGACAATAACATAAATAATGTAATTATTTTACCAAGCTAATACATAGATGGCGTTGTAATATCGGGGAACAGCTTTTTGTATGGAGAATGACAGTCCTCTTATTTTAATGGTCTTTGAATGCGGGGAGCCGCGGGTAAATGCTAGTATTAATTATAGGGTAATTTTTTTCATTAGTTACCTTAAACCTGTTGAACTGCCTATATTTCCCTCTATCCGAGGCCACGAGGCTCCGCAGGGACTGTGTGTGCGGACACCTAGTCTCGGGCAGCCAGCGGTAGGTGCCGAACAATTTTGCGGTGTCACTCCTACAACATAAGGGTCATTCTAGCTTGCAATCGAGCGGTTTGGTAAAATGACAAGCTCCAGGACACAGTTAAGCAAAAAGGATCCAATTCACAAAAAGTTATTGGCGAAATATCAAGCGTCTGTTTTAGAAAATAAGTTTAATTTACGATTCTCACTCGCTCCATACTAAATTATTTAGATTGATAGCAGCCGGTCGGCTGCCGAACCGTGTGCAAAAATTAATTTTAATTTCCATATCGACGCTTTCATTTCCATAAACATACTGCGAAATGCGCTCCGAATCGACCTGGTCAGTGAGAATCTTACTTAAGTATGGTTTGGATCCCTTTTGCTTAACTACATCCCATTTTACAAAAAAGTTTCACAGAAAAATTCTTTTAATTAAATGTCGGTGATTCAAGGGTAAACCAAAAAATCTACTACATAGATACTTGCTATGTAATTAATTACGTCAGTACCATTAGCCTCTACAAGTTTTAACCCAATCACCGATATGAGGCCTCTTTCAAGAGGCCTCATATCGGTGATAGGAAACCTCTCACTGCACACGCGTTTAAAACTACGTGCTTCGTTGATAGAAAAGTCAATGTCGTAAGTCGATGTTAGAAAGACCTCAAAACTAAATTAAACTACATATATACTCCGTTTTTTTTAGATGTGAAAATTTGGTAAACGAGTTGTGGCGACATTGTGCAATTAATTTCATTTGATAGTGAATACTTGATTTTTATGTACGTTTGCAATTTACATAATTAACAAATGAAGAAAAAAACTCATTTCTTTTATTTTACTTACATTATTCTAAAAGCAAAAATCAGATTAATTTTTTGCCTATCATTTTAATCATTTGTAGAAATGTTGCACAATAAAATACCCAAAGAGGCAGAGGTTTTGAAGGTATGGTCAGGTTTTTAAACGTCGTTGTCGTTATGATCAGTTTTACAACACAGTTGCGAATAAAAAGTAATATATATCTTTAGAACTTCTGTTTTTGTATTTATTTTGTGATTTATCAAAGTAAAAAGTGTGTGTGTGTGTAAGCTGCGTTGCGCGCATAAGAATAATGAAATTAGAGCCACTTTATGAGCACGTATGTCGAAAATCTTTTTTAAGTATACATTATATTACTATGCCTTGGCTTGGCCTACTAAGTGGGTACTTTAGGCTTATAACTAATGAATTAATATCGGACAAAGAAAACGACATAATAAATATCATGTACTTTTAAATTGTTCATTGATGATTACAAATGATGACGACCACTGATTCTTTTGTTTACCAAATTTTCACATCTAAAAAAAACGGAGTATAGGTAGTTTCACGAGAGTTGAGGCCACGCACACAGCAACACTGTCATATAATGACAGCGGGATTTTGATATTACTGTTCTTTTTTCGTACCAATAGCAGGTTCAACAGTGAATTGCAAGTTAGGCCAAAAAGTTTATTTAAAGTATAGCCTTGTTTATTTACTCACTCATTAATTTCATTCATTCACTTTTTATGCAATGAGTACTTCATGTAGCTGTGTGTGTAATCATTCACCTCAACTTTCGTGAAACTACCTATACTTATACAAATATTAATATACAGGATGAATTATAAATCGTGAATCGTAATATTTTTTTGTAGTCTATAAATAGTTAACAATAACTTACAATGCTTTTAAACCTAAATTAAGTACGTTTTTATTTTGTCCACTTTTTTTATTTATCCTAATTTTTAAAATCTCGTGGTCACCCTACATTCATGTTTCGTACTTGTCATGAAAATTTCAACATTAGATA
Source organism: Eudemis profundana (assembly GCA_947034925.1). Lineage (NCBI taxonomy): Eukaryota > Metazoa > Arthropoda > Insecta > Lepidoptera > Tortricidae > Eudemis > Eudemis profundana. The sequence continues at coordinate 14,910,343 of OX344816.1, read as the reverse complement.
TCCAACCTCCTAATATTGAAGTTGGCTGGATAGAATTTTGGCACGTATTGTCAATAATGTCAACATCGTCGACATTGTCAACATAAGTACCTATTTAAATCGTATTTACTCATAAAATAATTCAGTTTTGTTACGATTAATGGTATAAGCGCCTCCACCATTTTGTTCATAATTAATTAAGCGGGTCTTTAATTGTAATTAACACCAGTGCTCTGTATTAGTCTTAAGTAGCTTTACCGGTAAACGTGGTTACGATTCACGATTTAAAATTCAGCCTGTATACAGGGTGAAATTCTCATTGATACTTACACAGAATTTTACGTTTTTAGTATCAGAAGACTAGGCCTCACGTTGGTAGAGGGAGGTCTCTAAATCTAATTTTTGTCTTTTGCCTCATACTTACACGCTATGTGGTGACGTCATCAGCCTCTGTAGGTTGGCTAGAGTAGGCCTCATATCGGTGATAGGGAGGCCTCTCGCCCATAATAACTGCGCTATACACTTGTTCAGTAGGAACATTGCGTAGCGGAATAGGGTCGAGTCTCCTCCTCGAGCGAAGAGGGGTATACTGGAATTAAGTAAAGAAGCTATTAAGAGTTGTTCTTGCACATAATTTCGGTAACCTATCGCAAACACTAAAAACCATTCACCGAATTTCATTTGGCCAAAAACTATTCGAATTATTATCGTTTGTCCGATGACAGGTTTCGTATTTTTTTCTGTTCACCATTTCACGTTTAGTAAAAGTTTCGTTTGTCCGAAAAACGTTTCCCATCTCATTCACTTGCCCTATGAATTGTTACGTATTTTGTTTCGTTGCCCATTTTTCATTTACCCAATGATACTTTTCGCACTGGATACGTTTAGACATATTTTCAGTTTACCTTTTAACGATATCCCAAGTTATTTTTCGGCAGAGGTATGTTTCCCTAAATCTAAAATAAATGTTATTTTAGAAAAGAAAATTAGTTATTATTAGTTTTTTAGAGAAAGGTCAGTAGGTTAGGTTGGTTCATAAAAAAGTGGCCGTTTGGGGAAGTGACTTTCACAGAAAACTTACATAGGCAGAAGGACAAAGGGGGGACGGGGGGGCGGAGCCCCCCACGAGGGGGGCTCGGGGGGCGAAGCCCCGCGCATGGAAAAAAAATTCAAAACAAAGGTTCAATTAGGTAAAAAAGTAGGTTAGGTTAGGTTTGAATTGCGTCCCCCAACAAAAACGAACTGCTACGAGAAAAATAGGTTAGGTTAGGTTCGAACAGCGTCCCTCAACAAAAACGAACTGCTACCAGAAAAATAGGTTAGGTTAGGTTTGAACTGCGTCCCCCAACAAAAACGAACTGCTACCACAAAAATAGGTTAGGTTAGGTACGAACAGCGTCCCTCAACAAAAACGAACTGCTACCAGAAAAATAGGTTAGGTTAGATTTGAACTGCGTCCCCCAACAAAAACGAACTGCTACGAAAAAAGGAGGTTAGGTCAGACATATTTAAATAAGTTTTCACTATCGCACTGTACTACCCAGTATTAGCTTTAATAATACACTATAACAAGTTTTATATATGTTTTATATATGGTAGGGTTATCTTTATCAAAGTACAAAGTGGGTAGATTCTTGCAGACTAGTTTGCTAGGTATAAAAATAAATAATTGTAAATTGTAATGCCAGTTGTATACATGTCGAATAGTTAAAAATCGAATCGTTACATCGGACAAATGAAATCAAAGTCTATCGAAAAAAGTCTAATGGTGAATAAATCGAAACGTTACTTCGGGTAACTGATATTACGGTGAAACGAGATTTAGGGCAAACCATAATTTGTCGAATGATTAAAAAACCGAACCAATAAATGCCGAATCGTAATAATTCGAAATGAAAATTCGGACAAACGAAAAAAAATTGAAACGATATTTGTCGAATAGTTTTTGCCGAAACGAAATTCGGACTAACATTTTTAGTGTTTCAGATAGGTAACCCATAATTTCTCCATAACTGCCGTCATAGTCTAAAACTTTGGGACTTTTTGCTAAGGAAACTCATAGGATGACTTAGACTACGTTGGCAAAACACTCAGAAGATTCCTCACTGGAATCGCATTTTTGGTTACTTTGTAGAACTTGGCAGGCTCCACACAGCAATCAGAAATACAATTCTAATGCGACGGGAACCCAACAACGTGATCTTAAACCGTATAGGGAAATTCAAGATGGCTACCTTTGTTTGCGCGGCAAAACCTACCGTTCGCGCTACTGATACCGGAAACTATATACTAAATAGGTAATTGAGCAAACTTAATTGGGATCAGGCAAATCAGGTGTCACATCCAAGATCTTAGTAGCAGATCCCAACAGCGTGATCTTATCGGAGCGGTAGATTCAAGATGGCAGCTGCTAAACAAGTGGCTTGCGAGGCAAAACCTTCCGATCCCGCTTCTGATAACGCAGATTACTTATTGCCTAACCTATAGAAGTAAACTTACTTGGGATCAGGCAAATCAGGCGTGACATCCAAGATCTTAGTAGCAGAACCCAACAACGTGATCTTGTATCGTAGCGGTAGATTCAAGATAATGATAACCAAGCAAGTGGCTAGTGCTGTATCCACTGAATACTGAATCTTTCGATCCCGCTTCTGATATCGCAGACTATACTTAATACCTGAGAAAACTTACTTGGGGTCAGGCAAATCAGGCGTGACATCCAAGATCTTAGTAGCAGAACCCAACAGCGTGATCTTGTATCGTAGCGGTAAATTCAAGATGACGACCGCCAAGCAAGTGGCTAGTGCCGTATCTACTGAACACTGACTTTTTAGATCCCGCTTCTGATATCGCAGACTAACTTAATACCTGAGAAAACTTACTTGGGGTCAGGCAAATCAGGCGTGACATCCAAGATCTTAGTAGCAGAACCCAACAGCGTGATCTTGTATCGTAGCGGTAGATTCAAAATGGCGGCCGCCAAACAAGTGGCTTGCGCGGCGAAGCCCGCGGCCACGGCGTCAGAGGCTGCGCCCGCGACGCGGGGACTCTCGTCCCCGCATACTGGGAGAGGAACGTCGCAAATCTTCCATGTTGATGTGTCCACCTGTAATTTAAAGATATTTTATGATTATCACTACATAGTATAAAACAAAGTCACTTTCTCTGTCCCTATGTTAAATCTTTAAAACTACGCAACGGATTTTGATGCGGTTTTTTTTTAATAGATGGAGTGATTGAAGAGGAAGGTTTATATGTATAATACATGCATAATATAATAGAGAAACACCGTGCGAAGCCGGGGCGGGTCGCTAGTTAAAGATAAAATATTGTTTGCCACAAATCTGGGGTATCGTTTTGCAAGCGGCTAGCTCTCACAAGGCGCCAGTGTATGTTTTTGTGTCAAAAGTTTCCTTCAGAAACCTTCACACATCAGTGTGTATTTTGTATGTGTTCTCTCCTGGTGTATGTAGAACATCTGCGCCATTCGGGCACTTGACGTAATTGAAATTTGTAAAAAGTACCAGGAGATCAGAAATGTGTAAGGCCATTTTATCTGTGCGAGCGGGTTGTTAGCTCTCTTAAGGCGTCCCAATATGTATGTGTATACAGGGTGGGAGGGACTATACCGACAAACTTTAACTATAGATTCTAACAACTATTAGGAGTAAAAAATGTTATGTGATGTATAGTCGAAAAACGCTTATTTTCCGAGATATTCATTATTTTGTAAATGAAAAATCCCAAGTGTGTAACAAGCCCTAATAAATGTGACTAAGATACCTTTACTATTTTTTTAAAATCCTTTAACTAAACAGGAATTAACCTTCGCAGTATTTGATGGTAAGCGACTACGAGGCCAAAAAATTGACCTTTCGTTTCCATTTTAGCTTTTTTTTTTCATTTTGATAACTTTTCAGCCAGTAAGGACATGTTTATAACGAGGGGCTTAATTTACTGATTTATTTTGTTCCATAAGACTATTAATGTAAAATGACAATATTCGGCCCATGTTGATATAACATTTTTTACTCGTCACACCACCAGGAATTCATGGCTAAAGTATGTCGGTATAGTCCCTCCCACCCTGTAGATGTGCAAGGTGCAGAAATTTCCAAGAAGCCGAGAAAGTTCTCGGCTAGAAACTTTTGAAATTATTCAAAGTTTCCCTTTTGCGAAATTCCCTATATAGAACATTTTTAGGAATTACCGAAATGTTTCCGTATCAAGAGTTTCGCAATTTTGGAAACTTTCCGTCGACACATCGGTGTGTATATGTGTGTATTTGTGTGTGTGCTCACCTGATGTATGTAGAAGATCTGCGCCAATTGTACCAGCAGGTCAGAGGTGTGAGAGGCCAGTTCTCTATGAGAGCGGGCGGCTAGTTCTCTCAAAGCGCCACAGGACTGACGTTGTTCTTTCAGTGATTCCGTTCGGCGGGATAAGCTGTGGTAGTTTTGCATCAGTTCTAAACCTGAAATGACAAAAAATAAACCTAAATCGATGCACAACATTCGCCGAGCAGGAGACTCACTCCGCGATTTCGCCGCGTGACCTTGAGGACCAGAAAAAGCACGCATTAAAGTAAACGCCATAATTAGGCGAACTAGTTTAACAGTTCGACAAGCACAAATGTTGCCAGAGTTAGGACAGTGATGTTTTGTCGATATAATAAAAATAAAAAATGCGCTATATTTCGCCGACCTATGACTGTGACTTAATTTATAACTTAATAAATATATAAGTTGACACAATAGTCTTGAAAAAATTTACGGATTACACGTTTCATGAATTTATCTTGTCTTTTTAGACCTATCCTGATGCGTGCAAATTATTGTCGATAATATTTTATCGATATTTACCTATGACTATTTATTTTTTTGTGAGCCAGGCAACATTTTTATATTTATAAGAAATATAGGAAATTTTAATAAAAAGAAAAATTAGGATACGGAAAGTTTCCATTCCCATACATAATTATGACAATTTTCCGGAAATTTTCGCGATTTTGGAATGTTTCCCACACATCAGCACTATCAGTTACGCTTCCATACTTATCATATATCGATGGAAACACTATATTCACCTAAATCCTGATTCTCCTCGCACAGTGTATCGTGTATCTCTTTCAGCCGCCGTATGTTGGCGAGCTTGCTGTCCCTCTCGTCGGCCAACAGCAGCCTCTTGTATTTCTATCTGCTTTGAAAGGGGGAAGGTTTTGACGTCCCGTTCATTTGAAGACCCGTCCCGAAATCACCGAAAACGCCGGGAAATCCCGGTTCTATTATCGGCCAGTACCGAAAATCCCAGTACTCCAGAACGGCACCGGTACCGCATACCCTATCAATTACAGATGTGCCAGTTGCGGAAAGTTTTCAAAAAGTTGGAAAAAATTAGGAAACTTAAATAAAATACAAAATGATGAGAATTTTCCGGAAAATTTTCTACGTGAAAAAAATCCGCAATTTTGGAAAGTTTCCCATGGACTATCAGTTACGCTTCCATACTTATCATATATCGGTGGAAACAGTATATTCACCTAAATCCTGATTCTCCTCGCACAGTTTAGCGTGTATCTCTTTCAGCCGCCGTATGTTGGCCAGCTTGCTGTCCCTCTCGTCGGCCAATAAGAGCCTCTTGAATCGGAGTATTTCTATCTGCTTTGTCAGCCTCACGTGCTCTGCCCTTTGAAAGGGGGAAGGTTTTGACTGAAAAAAAAATTATAATTAGTACAGTTTTTATTTATTACCCGACTGCGGCGAAGCCGAGTGTGTTTGACCTGTATGTATGTATGTATCAGTGGTGTGGCGTCAAATATATTTTGATAAATGATACATCATTAGGTTTGTCTTGATGGCGCAAGTGTCATTGGGTATGAAGTTCGTGAAAATAAACAAAGTGGCGGATTTTATGCACTTTTAACCGCACCGCGATCGGTTTTTTTTTAGTAAAAATATTTTGTCATTTATTTACAACACTCAAACAAGCTCATTCACTATGAAGATGAAAAATTCTCGTAACGTCGTTTAAACGGATTAAAGTGCGTATATTAGTCGAGAGAGAGTCGCACCATAAGGGTTCCTTTTTACCATTTTGGTACGGGACCCTAAAAATTAGTGTTGCCAGATGGGCCTAATATGTAAAGACGTTCACACGCATGCCGTCCGTTTAAGTTGTTTTATTACAATGAGTTATAATCGCTTAAACCGAAGACAATAACAAAATTACTTTCTTTCCTTATGCCACTTCTTCGGGTTGCGATTTTTCCTAAAAAAATAATTGTAGGGTGAAATTATTACCCTTGAGATCTACGATACCCCATTTCATTTAAAATTTCATTTTTAATTGAATTTGTAATTTTATTTTATTCAAAATGGACGAAGATAAAAAAAAAAAATGAAAAAGGAATTCAGTATAACTGATAATATTTCGAAGTCCGCTAAAAGCAAGGAACTGTGCATACCAACTAGGGCATGCAATACCGGTTTTACTTGTGGCCAATACCGAAAAACCGGTTTTTCGGTATTGGCCCATACAAGTAAAATCGGTATTGCATGCCCTAATACCAACCTTAAAAGATAGGAGATCATTCAATTTCAATGCCAGCCTAGGGCCGTTGGAAACCGGCTTTTCTTCTTTAATCTTCCCATTTCTAACACTCATATTACTCTGCAACTTTTTTTCTGAACCTTCATCATCGTCCGGAGAAAACAAATTCCTCTGCGACCTACTCTTTAACTTCACAACATCACCAAACTCATCCTGTGTTAAACTACTAGTCAACGCAGAGTTTTTGTATATCTTCTCCTTTATATCCTGAACCGCTTCTTGCTTCTTCTTTATAGAGTATTGTAGAATGTGTAACTTCTGTAACTTATCCGAATTGTAACTAGGCCGGATCTCTGATTTGAGAAAGCTTAAGGTATAATATCGATACTTCGGTACGTCCGATTCGTTTCTTAGATCATAGTTTTCAGCGGTCTCGCTCAAATCTATTTTGCTTGCAGATACATCTTCTCTCGAAGTGTTTATACTATCACAGTTAACATCACTAGTTCTAAACTCCTTAACATCCAAATTTTCCGGTGAATGCTCATATATTTGGTTAGGATCTAACCGTCTCTCTTCGCTCTTATCTTCTCTGTAATCTCTAGTGTTGGCTATGTTTAGACTAGCAGAGTTTTTGATAGTAGGAAAATTCTGCTTAAAACCCCTTTCAATTGGACTTTGACTCTTCGAATACTCTTTATCGGTCTTTCTAGAGTATTTACTAGGTGATACTGACCGGGATTCTTTAACTAACTTATGATTCTGTATAAATCTGGATTCTAGAGTTACTTTAGATAAATTAGTTTTGCCCGAGGAGTCTGAAGATAGCGAACTATGTTCTATCTCATTTTCAGGCGGAATTATATCCAATTTGAGACTTTTATACGAGCAAAAATATCCGCCATGCATTTGGAAAACCAGCGTGTTGCTTTTAAAGCAATCTGAGGTGAAATTTAATGCTAAATTGGCTCCTAGATACCTCATACCGGTGAAATATACCCCCCATGTTTGTATGACCATGTCCTGTTTATCGCTGGACTCTTCATAATCTTTGTTAGGAGATAATATGTGGCACCAAATGCGGATGACGACATTCGTTGACGACATGCGGTGAGTTATTTCTGAAACAAAATGATGTCATTTGTTACATCAATTTATGTTACGATTGTAATGCTGTTGTGGTGATATGGTACACTGCTATATAGATTGACTAGCATCATCCGTGGCTTCGCCTGCGTCCCGATATCATTCCCAAAATACCGCATTCCTAAAATACCACATTTTTAATAAAATACCAGATTCTCGACATAATTGTCATTTTAGAAAATTTACTCACTTCATCTGTATAGATATTTATGATGTTCGTACATCCAGCAATAACAAACACTCCTTTGAAGCTGGTTAAAATGATAACAATGAGCACAATGACTATAATTAATTACACACTTTAAAACACATTGACACTGAATCCGCACATAATCTACTTTTCCCCATTCTATAAAACCAGACATACCTACATATTTATAATAGCAAAAGTTATAGCATTTTCAACCTTAAATCTAAGTAGTTAAAGTTGATTTTATCGAAGTGTTGTATAAATAATTTGCATACTTGTTGGTATCAGTTGACCCACATTACTAGGATGGAGTTTATCAACATTGATGAGTCATTAGCGAATCAATGACTTCAATGTACGTTAGCTTAAAGATCACTGTTCACATAGAGATATGGACCAGAGAATTTTTTATAAGGTACGTATGGAGAAATTATTTAAATCATACTTCAATACCCTAAGAATGAATTCCCTATGGCATTAAGTTCGCCTTTTGTATGATAAGTTTTCTTTTGTGCAATAAAGTTTAAATAAATAAATACCTTTAGACTCAAAGGGCGTAAACTCCATTACCACCTACGGCGTTTACGCCTTTTGAGTCTAAAGGTATCAACTTGTATCTGCAGCTAAGGTTGTTCATTTGGATCCCGGTTCATACCAGTGAGTTTTTCGGAACTTATGTACGAAATACATAGATATTTACCATTAGCTTTTCGGTGAAAGAAAAACATCGTAATGGAACATGCATATATCCATGAAGAAATACAAAGGCTTATGTGAAGTCCCCAATCCATAGTGAGCTAGAGGGGAGACACAGCCCATTCATGGCCCAGCAATGGGACATACGTCCCATTGCTGGGCCATGAATGGGCTGTGTCTCCCCTCTAGCTAGGCTGATGTTGAAACCGTAGTTTAGATTACCTGAATCAATCTCTTTCCACTTGGGATGGGGAGAGCAAATCCTCTCACTGGTGTAGAACGGGGCCGACATTGTGGTGTGGTGCAGCGTCAGATAAAAGCTGCATTGGTACATGCAGCCCTCGGGCGGGCGGATGTTGTAGCCTACAATCTGGAAATAAGGGATTACAGGTTAAACAGCAGGCAGGCAACATCTGTGTTTGGAACCATTAACTTTTATGTGAAGTACTTAACCGTACAGCGATTTTAGTTACTTATTTCCATATTTTTTTTGTTATTATGCGGTTTGCTACATATTTACTGTGCTAGTATGTAGATCAAGTTTAGTGAATAAAAGAAATTGAGTCAAAACAGTTCTTTCATCAATGTGTTTCATTGGCTACTTTCTGACTCCATCATCAGACCCTCAATTAAGTGGAAATTATATTTACTCAAATGGACAAAACAATAACATTAATGCACTTGTGCGCATACTTAATCAACAGCTTAATCTAATCTAATCAATGTTTATTTCTAAAGTTTAATATTGCAATAACACATCTTAGTTTCATTCAGTTTGTGATATTATTTTATGTCCTTTTAATGCTTTTAAAACAACCTTTACCAAAAAGAATACCGGTTCTAACCAGAACTGTGTCTTTTTCCTCAAACGAAAGGTTTTTAAATAAACTTATGGGATGCGTAGGTAGACGTAGTCTGTAGGCGTTTGTTGGCAAATATTGCTTTTCCCACTAGTGTAAAATCGCTCAAATTGATATAATTGACTTAAATACCTGTATAAGACTTCGAAGACGTAATTGTTGAGTAGCTAAAGGAGTGTATTCTCTACATCTGGGTCTTCCAAACATTGTTAAACGATCTCACGAAACAACAACAAAGATGCACATCACAATGGACACATCCAAAGAAATTTTCTGTAGACAAAAGAAGGCGCTCTGTCTATTTCACTATAAATCACACGCGACAACTAGCTCATTAAATTACATCATGAGAGATGTTGAAAATAAATAAAAATACACAATTCAGCTGACATGAATCACACGATTGTCAATTTATTTTCTTTCATTAGCGAATTTGTCTATGGCTGTCTATGATACAAACTTTTTTTTAGCGAGTTTGAGTAGACACTATTTACTAGTGATGGACACGTGATGGAGGTGCCGTCACTGCGTTTCACGAAGCTACAAGTTACAAATTACAAGCGGAAGTCTCTTTTCAATGTATCGGCAGAGTTCTACATCTACAGTTTATAATGATTCTATTTTTTAACCAACTTCATAAAAAGATCTCAAGCCGATTATATTTTGTTACGTTTGTTACCTCAGATGTTCAGCATTTTAATTTTTAAACCGATTTGATTGATTTTTTTTTAATTTGTAAGAGGATCTCTGTACCTAGTATGCATTTTGTTTCAAAATCTACTAGTTCTAGCGATGGGATCCAAAAGAAATTAAGGAACTTCTCAAATATATTATGTTTGAACTCGATATTTTTTTCTAGAAATGATTCATTGGTGAATGAAAAAATGTTATCAATTTAATAGGTAGTATAAATTGCGATTCAGGGCGGTATGTAACATGTAACACAAAGAATAGGTACTCGAACGCAGACGAGGGCCAGAAATATATGATCTGGGCTTTCATAAATACCTACTTACTTACTTACATACGTTTGGTAAGAGGCTAAAAGTGCCACATACGGGTCTGGTGCGACTTAAAATATCTTTGTGCTACTAAGTACAAGTATAATTAATTATTATCGATTGACGTTTATTTTAGGCTGATTTTTCATAAGAAATTACTAGAACATTCTTATCAGCATGCAGCAGGTTTAACTATAAAATCCTCTTTTAATTAAGTTTTATAATTGAAAATGTACAATCTCGTTAAACACGTAGAGTTGGTTCAGGAGTTCATCATGCAACTTGTGATAGTATTTTCATTTTGCATTTTGTATTCTTTTGCATTGGCAGACCGGGTAAGATATAAATAAAAATTTAAAGATTTAGGTACAATATAATTAATAGTGCACTAGCTTTTGCCCACAACATTTATGTCCCTTACCTGAGAAATTATTGATTCCCCATACAAACTTCCTACCCCGGAATGATGGAAGGAATTTTACTCGAAAATCAGACATTTTATCTGGCATTTCAAAATTCGTATCTCTGGTAACCCTACTCCTGGCGGGAAGCTCCGTAGACCCTTTTTTTTGGGAATTTTGTGGCCTGGTTATCCGTAGACCCTTGCGAGCGCGCTGGGTTGCCAGCGCCATCTACAGCTTAGGCGGGTGGATTTTCGTCCGCGACATTTGTATGCCATATATTTAGTTTGGCATACAAATGTCGCGGCCGAAAATCGACCCAGGCCACGTTGAAAAAGTACAACTACTACAGCGCACATAATGTATTTCCTTATTTTTACGAGCTTTTATTTAACTTGCAACTTTCGAAACGTTACGAAAAAATCACCGTGTTTGGGCTCATTTGATTAGTCTGCACATGCAGTTTGTGATTATAAAAAAAGCACAGTCGGCAATCAAAGCTTGTCTCAATTCAAAATATTTGACAGAAACTTAATACGTACAGGGAGACTACGATGACGAACTGGACGTGAAACTGTACCAGAAAGAGTTAGCAGGAGGCGACCCGTCAGAGTTCCTGAGCAGCAACGCTCACCACAGGGAACCACGGTTTTACAAGAACTACGGGCGGCGGTTCGTTCCCGTGTATCCGTATACGGAACGTAAGGTCAGAAGAAGCTGAAGCTATACTCGGAAACACCATGACGTACCATCCCTCTTGCTCCTATCATCCAACATTTGAGTGAGCAGGACGGTATGATACTATCCGTATACGTATAGGGAACGTGCACGACTAGGGCATGCAATACCGGTTTTACATGTATGGTGTTGGGACCTTGTATGAGTCTTATTATGGATATTATATTAAACCATAGAGACTCATTTATGGGGATTGTTTAACAACCGGCCCGCAACAAATTAATTGCCTAGGTTCAATTCTAGTTAAAGTTAATAAGTTGATAAAATACCATTTGCCATAATTGTTTATGTTAAACGAACAACACACAATTATAACAAATGTCTCCGACACACTTGGACAGAATTATTGCCCTAAAACAAAAATATAATATCGGTTCATATTCTTTAACTAACTATAACCAACAGACAAATCACTAGTAACATCAAATTGCATCTCAATGTTATTTGCTCTGCATAAGACATTAATTACTTATGGTCATACAATTCTACCGAAGCAGTTAAGACTTCATTTTAGGGTAGTACACAAAATAAACACCGGGCTCCATGTTTATTTACCAACAGACCATAAGATTGTCATAATAAATTAGATAACAATGCTATAAGTTCCATTTCCGATAAACCTTTAGCATATCTCCCAAATACACATCATGTGTGAAGCAAACAACATGACTTATTTAATGATGCATAAGTAAACGATATGTCTACTATAATTATGTGATTTTCCAAATAGTTTAACCATAATTTGTCTGTTCTCACATTCATGTTACCATTGAAGTTTCAATTCAACCAAGTATCATATCTCATGACATTTAAACATGACCTGGGTGTCATTTTTCATCAAATGTACATAAATTCACATACCTTATTTGGTATCGTATGCGTCTGTTTGTGTAGATCGAACTGCGTCGATTCTCAGCGGGCTTCCTTGATAATCCTAGTAAACAAACACAATTATGATATAACAATGGAATTAATGGTTCCATACATGACCTAATAATACTAGATTCATAGTAGTTTGAACAAAACCAAATCGAACCAAACATCAGATTCTGATGTTTTATTTTGTCGTCCATAATTTTCTTTATTAACGATTACATACATCGTTAATAGTAATCTCTTTGGTCACGTAATTTTTCGGTTATGCCGGTGACTTGTTTATCTCTCATGAGATTTGAAAATATGCTTGTTCCATATACTTTTCAATCGTAAAAATATTAGCATATTCTCATGTATAACATAATATCATTCTCACCTGATACTTATTGACGTAATTCAGTATCTTATTCGTAGTTTTTCACACGTTTCACCAGCGAAAGTATTCACTTTTACTTTTGAAATAATTACGCAGTTGTTTCGTAGCGCAATTCCCTTTGAGAATGACCGACAAACACCACAACGCTGTTAACAAACAAATACGTATAAAATTGGAAGCATCTTCCAATTTCCGCACTTATAATTAATTTACGGATGTTAATTGTCTTAATCGTATAATAATTATCAGTAAATTAATTAATTTGTCGCGTTTAATCGCATATGCAACGTAATTTATTTCGTGAACGAGTTTATGTATGACGCAATCTTCTACGCAGTTTACAAAACAAAACTCGTTTGCTGCGTTTCATTCATATTCGCCCTCTGCTGTCCGATAGCGAAACTATTTTCCGTAAGTCGATATGTCCAACTGATACTTAGTCGATTTTCAGGAACATTCCTTATTCATATTTAAGGTTTTCTCATGAAAACGCCCCCTGTGGGTGAGTAGCGAAACTATCGTCATGTACTTTTCCATGACGTATCGGTACAATACTAATCACGTAAAAAGAACGCTGGTGGTGGGGCTGCGCAGTAGGCAATTTATCGGTCTATTTGGTGGTATGAGGTGCGGCGCGGGGAGGGCGGGTGCCGCGCCGCGTCATTGCCGGGGCGCTATTGGTTCGTCAGTCGACCTTTGCTTTCCGCACTGTGTTCACGTCACGTTCGTTCTCAAAATACTGTCGCGCACAAAAGTGTCATGTTTATTACAAAATGGTTTTACATAGACAAGTGAGAAAAATGATTTATGATGTATATTGTTTTATGAAGAGAGAGGCAGATAAAAATGCAGTGGATGATTTAAAACAAGCTATAAAACGGACCGCGCAGGCAACAAAATGTTCCGAGTCTACGGTGAGACGAATTGTTAAAAATGCAAAAGGTTCTGAATTCCTCCCTGTGTTTCGAACTCCCGGCAAAAATAAAAGAATTAAAAAAAAACCCATAACAGATATTGATAGTTTTGACCAAGGTGTTATAAAACGAATTATCCACAACTTCCATGTCACTCAAAAAGAATTACCTACTTTAAGAAAGTTACGCATTAAGTTACAGGACGACCTACATTTCCAAGGTTCTACAGCAAGTCTCAGCCGTATAATTAAAAATTTGGGTTTTAAGTGGAAAAAAACAGAAACCAATAGAAAACTTTTAATAGAGCAGTCACAAATTCGATTTCAAAGGATTGAATATTTGAGGCAGATAAAAAAATATAGAGAGGAAGGAAGACCTATCATTTATACTGACGAATCATACGTTGATAGTTCCCATGTGTCACACCATTCTTGGACAGACGGTCCCACCGACGGTATTAAAAAACCTCTATCTAAAGGGAGTCGCTTGGTCATAGTGCACGCGGGTAGTGAAGCAGGTTTTGTACCAAATGCTTTGCTGACTTTCAAAGCCGGTACAAAAAGTGGCGATTACCATGACAACATGAATTCGGAAAATTACGAGCGATGGCTCCGTACTAAACTGATACCGACAATGCATCGTACCACAACAAGCAACTCCATGCTGCGCCAACACCCAATACAAAGAAAGCAGACATGCAAAGCTGGCTCCGTCAAAAAGGAATTCAATTTGAAGAATCCATGTATAAACCGGACTTGTACAATTTAATAAAAAAATATAAAGATCAATTTAAGAAATTTAATATGGATGTCATACTAAACGAAGCCGGACATTCTGTACTTCGTTTGCCCCCCTACCACCCAGACCTAAATCCCATAGAAATGGCTTGGTCCCAAATAAAGGAATATGTTGCCAGCAAAAACGTAAGTTGGAACCTCACACACATCACTAACCTGGTTAATGAAAAAGTAAATTTGATGGGAGCAGCAGAATGGGGTAAATTATGTACTTAAATTAAGGACATTGAGGCAGAGTATTGCAAAAGCGATCATGTGATCGACATGATGACGGAAACATTTATTATCGCCGTAGGGGATGATGATTCTGACTCAAACGATGATGAAAGCTCGAGTGTCGACAGCGACGACGATGAAGGAGTGGCCACCTCTAGCACCAACACCGCGTCCTCATCCGGTTTCCGTGTCACCTCCGACGACTTAATGGAAGGAGTTTCAACTCTACATTAAGTATTTATTTTTTATGTAAATAATAAGTGATTCATTCGTTTAAATTGTTTTATTCCATTCTACACAGAAACATGTTTTTAATTCCATTTAATGATATATCAACTAATACTTAAGGATCCCACAGTCAAACTGTGTAAACAGTTATGGGGGACGATGTTTTACTATAAAGCGTCATAGCAACTGTGTGTTAATAAATAAATAATAGATTATAATAATAATATACTTTTTAATCGAACCGTGCCGCGAGCGAAAGGCTAGTTCAAAATTAAAACAATAAACATAGTACTTTCGTGCGCGAGTGTACCAATGCGCAAACATACCCCCTCCACTTTCTTCCAGCGTTCTTTTTACGTGACGCGAACTGTATCCTTTCTTTGTACACTAGACGACGCCATCTGTAATCGAGTTGCGTAACTACTTAGCTACGTCTGCTGCGTTCCACAGAGTTGGTGGCTCTGTTTCGCTTCTTCCTTCATTCTTCTACTTAGTTCGGCTATTCGTCACGCGATGTCGCTTATAGTCATTGTCGTACGTTTCATTTTATTTTTATAATATAATATAAGTACATCATAATTTACAAACATTTCTCAATTTACATGATATAATATTCATAGGTTGATTCCTGAACAATTCTGACATTTTTGCTTTCCCTGGTCGAGATGTATTACGCTTTTAATTCCAGCTATTTAACTTCACCAAGTTTGTTGGGACCTTGTATGAGTCTTATTATGGATATTATATTAAACCATAGAGACTCATTTATGGGGATTGTTTAACAACCGGCCCTCAACAAATTAATTGCCTAGGTTCAATTCTAGTTAAAGTTAATAAGTTAATTATATAAATATGTTTATCTGCTTCGCTTTTATTATTTAGTTACTCCCCTTTGCGACACACAACTCAACCCTTAGAAAGCATATCAAGTAGATTAATTGTTCATGAATCATACCTTGAACGAAGTGTCAGCGGCCACAGCAAGAATCGACTCGGTGAATAATTTGGCAGGCTCAGTCGATACGCGCCATTGTGCTATTTCTATTGCTGACACCAGCCATCTGTTAAAAGAAATTTGACAATTGATTCCAATTGGAATCACTAAGTTACCGCATCTTTTATGTGTGTATCGATGCTTCCCTTGTACACAATGAAACATAGTAATTTGTACACACTAAAATTTACTTGCCATGTGAATAGAATAGAAATATGGTTCAGCCAGTATTGGTGGACTTATACAAGTCCTCCAATTGCACACAAGGGTGTGAGTGGCGTGAGGCTTCGTCAAGCACTCGTGATCATTGGAGAGGTTGGCCATATCCACAGACAAGGAAGCACGGGTTCTGAAGAACCACCACATGCATACATATCCTGTCATACAAATAACCACAGTCAGGGAAGCACGGGTTCTGAAGAACCACCACATGCATAACCTGACATACAAGCACGGGTTCTGAAGAACCACCACATGCATGTATTAGGACGCAGAGCCCGTCAATTTGCCGTTACGTACTCACAGGGAGCCGGCACCATTTGATTGTCTTCACAAGAGAGACAATCGCGCGCATAGAATTACCTCTCCTAATCAAGCCTTTAGGTAAATAGAATGGATCCGTTCTACCCCTTGAACCAGTGACTACTTGAAAAATTGCTAGTTCATCAGCTCAGCGAGTTTCGCGACCAACAACACCTCAACGTAGTTTACAACAAGGATATTAATATAACTACAAAGAAACATCGATAAATGGCGGCTTGCCCATCTACTTAGCTTTTGTTTGGTGCGTAGAGTCGATCCCTCGACGCGGCGCTGACACCTCCTCATAATCACTTAACACTTAACTTTGAGATTAGCACAGTACTATTACAACCGTGTATGATATACTATGACGTTGTTGCATATGCGATTTTGCGAGTTTTGCGACTTACTGCGACACTTTAAAACTTATTCAAAGTCATATGGCGTCACTTACCATTGACAAGATAGAATTTTCTGGTAAGTGTTGCTATGTACAAATTTGCTGATAAATGTTGCTTTATACAAAATCATCGGTACATGTTGCCATGTACAAATCGCGAAGCTGCCTTCGCGACATATGGGGCCAATATTGTATGTTTTATTTTTAATTGTATTGATTGATTTATTTGAACTTTTTGTATTTTATATTATTTTTTTTTTATAACTAACACTATGGACATTCCGAGACAAATAAATGAATAAGAATATGAATAATCTTGTTAGCAGCACACGTCTCTCATCGTTAATTTTCTTTTATACCTATTTTCAGAGCAAGAAAAATAAAAAAGTCGATCCTGAGGAAATTCTTCAATTTATTCAGGTATACCCTACCTAATATGATTTAAAAGTTGGCAACACGGATGATCATTATTTGCGTTGCGTTCAAACGAACCAATTTATCCAACCGACAGGGATGCAAATATTATGTTAGTTTGCGAGATGATCACGCTATCTTTTGTTTACGAATAGCTAGAGTCTGCTTGGAAAAGGACTTGAAAGGACCCTGTCAGCTAAGGCCACATGTCCTGAACGGCCAGTGAATCGTTTCACGAAGCTACAAGTTACAATTTTACAAGTCTAAACTAGCAACATTGGTCAAATAAAGCAATGCCATTGGTTGATTTGACCAATGTTGCTAGTTTAGACTTGTAACTTGTAGTTTCGTGAAACGGGCCACAGTTCTCCGAATAAGGAGCACTCCTGAAAACATCAACTTTTTGTCCCTTACGAAACGCTATGGCAGCTACCCTAATAAAACGTATTAGCTGCTAAGAAACACTAGCAATCTTAAAGCCGAGTTAAGTATGATATTACAATACTGATAATTAGCTTCCCGAATTTACTTCTCGGAAGTATTAAAACGGTGGTGTCCCTTACGAAATATTTTCATGGAATGCTCCATAACCACTTCCCAAATTGCCATGAACGGCCACTTCCTCAAATGGTCACATCCCTGAATGACCATATCTCCTATTTATCGAGTTCCCACCGCTATGTCAGAACACAATACTCGCAATGGTACACACAAGGATATTAAAATAAATAGCCGTACTATAGCCTTGCTAACAGATAACCGAAGCACCTCGTGAGCCGGCCGCTTTGTACTCACGAGCAGCACGCACACATTGATCTGACCAACCAGCGTTAATAGCGACCGGCTGACTAGAGGTGCTTCAGTTATCTGTTAGCTAGGCTAGGTCCGGCTATTTATTTTAAGGTCCGTACTCCGCAGGTTTTTTTTCCCCGCGGGCTCACTGCACTAGAGTTTTTGGAGTTATCCTACTCTGGTGCAGTGCTTTTAAAACAACAGACAATATTTCCATCCTCACCACTTAGATGGTTGGCAGTCCACAACTGTGCGTTTTGCTAGAAACTTCCTGCCTCGCACGACTGAACTGTGGAATAAATTGTCGCCTGCAGTGTTTCCGGACCGATTCGACCTTCAAGAAAAGAGCGTACTCCCACCTGAAAGGCCGGCAACGCATTTGAGACTCTTTTGGTGTTGCAGGTTTCTATGGGCGACGGTGATTGCTTACCATCAGGCGACCCGTCTGCTCGTTTGCCCCCTAATTCACAAAAAAAAAGTTTGTCATTGGCAGGCTTTGCCAAAAAATCATAAGTTCTCGCTACACAATCGGTAAAAACAAATGTTCTGTTACAGTCTCAGAAAAAAGCAAAGAATGACGACGACGCAGACAGAGAGATAATACCAATACGGGTAAGCGAACTCCAACTAATATACCACGTTTTATTTTAAAGCAGCTGTCCCGGCGAACTTCGTTCCGGATCACAATTTTTAATTTTTTAGATGCGTTTATAGTTATTCGGGGCAGAGACAAACTTAATTTCCCGGACATTGTTGGTCACGTTCCTTTGTTTTCCTAGGTATAGATAGAGGGTAATATTCGCCTAAGTTCATATCTTGCAGTTCCTTATCAATACATTTTTTAAAGATAGCACGAGGTATCATGTGTGTGAAGCGCGTTGGCGCCTTCACTGGCATGTGTCTCCTCCACTAAGGAATGCAACTAGGTTATTTTATGTATGGAAAAAACTCGAGTTTTTTTATATACTAAAAACAATCGACTGCAATCCGCACCTCTCACTGATAGAACCCTCGAGGAACTGAAGAACTCCTCAAGTATTCAAGGTTTGATTTGAAGCCAGTCATTCTTTTTACGTCACACCCGGCCATAAAGTGGCAATAACCGCCTGGTACGCGTGCGGAAAATCCCACTTCATGGCCTGGGGGAGACGTAAAATGTTGTACTTGGGCATTTTTATTTTAAAATCGACGGTTAGGCGAAACTTGAAGCTATGTTCAAATACCGTCTAACCTGTCCGTGACGAAATGTATGGAGTTTGACACTAATCGTCAGTTCTGTGACGACCTGCTAACTGACAGTTAAGAACGCACTTTAAATAAAAAAGCCCACCTACCAGGGGCGATGATAAGGAAAGCCGCATATCGCATATTTATCGCTCGGGCGGGCGTCAAATACCTGCGATCTGAGACATTCTTTGTTTTACCGCCCTAGATAAGTAATGTACTATTAAATACCTATGTTTTCAGGCCCCGAAAGAAGTAGTCCTGGCCGTAATGAAGAACGCGGTTAGATCCTATGCTCCCCAACCTAGCGATCCTACCGAAGAGGTCATCAGACAGTACATGCTGAGAAGTGGTGTAAGTCTGGCTTTCTAACTATTTATAGGGAACGTGCACGAACTATAGGTGGCAGCACTAAACGACAAAAGAGACACGGGCGGACAATAAAGGAAACTATCGCCCCTGTCAAATCAAGCTGTCAATGTCAATGATAATATGTAAGTGTCAATGTCAAATATAGTAAGTCGTAGCTACACTGACGTTAATCATCCTTCAACGCGATAAATCAACGTTAATAACGGCGTTTTCGTCAATGTGGCCCCAGCATGAGAGGGTATATGATTTAGATTGGCGGCACCATTTGGCAGCACCTTCGTCGTGCACGTTCCCTATCAGCCCCGGGACCCACCGCTGGACATATGTCTCCCCCATACATCGCCACAGAGTGCGGTCCATTTTCGAATTAGCAAGCTGAAGTGGCAGTGGGCTGGCCATATCTGCCGCAGAACCGACAATCGCTGGAGCAAGCGTGTTCTGGAGATGAGACCACGGATCGGCAAACGTAGTGTGGGTCGCCCTCAGACAAGGTGGTGTGACGATCTTCGCAAGGTGGCTGGTAAAGGCTGAATGCGAGTGGCTGCGGATCGTGCTCGATGGCGTGACATGGGAGAGGCTATGTCCAGCAGTGGACTAATATGGGCTGATGATGATGAGTGCGGTCCTGTGCAGACCGTGTCCACCGACTCCCTGCTGCTCTCGCTCCGTCGTCTGTCCACTGACACTCCGTCGTCTCGGGCCGTCCTACGCTACGCTTGCCTATGCGTGGTCGCTATTCCAGGACTATTGCCCTAACGGTTATCCGTTCTCCGGACTTCTGCCTTCGACTGTTTTTTTTTGAAGCCTGACTAACTTGCAAACATTATTGGCTGTAACAAAAATCGGACCAGGTAGGGGCCGTAGCGTTCCCTGGGGTCGAACCAGGTCGCTTGGCCCGGGCCACCTTGAGTGGATCGGACTAGGTCGGGGCCGAGGGCACCTGGGATCGAACCATGTCGCTAGTCCCGGTCCACCTTGAGAGGGTCGGACTAGGTGGGGGCTGAAGCGCCTGGGATCGAACCTGTTAGGCTGATTGCTCAAAGTGAGCAGCGGACAAGCGGGAAGGTTGAAGCGGATCAACCTGTCCTTATGTGGGAGCGTGTGAACGAATGGTTGCCTTCGACCAATAAGAATTATATCCCTTACTTGACAAATTAGACCTCCCGGGGTCTCAAACTACCGGATTTTATCTGATTCGGTTTAGGTAGCTGTTTAAGCTTACGGTACGATAGATAGCGCCACAACCGCCTCCCAGGATGGTGTAAAAATGAAGAGACTTAATGAAAAACGAAACGCCTTTCGCATCGCTTCGGTGGCACAAATGGTAGCGCGCCTGTGTTGGTTCGGAGAGCCGTTGGCGACGCAGGATCGAATCCTGCCCGAGGCATATATTATATTTTCATAATAAAAAGTGTTAGTATTTCAATAATTTATATACAACAATCTTATTTATCGCCTTGACATGCCCGGATTTCACTTAATGGTTTTCGTAAGTTTACAAACTGTATATTTTTTTACTAGCTCTAGCACGTAGAACAGATGGCCGTTGGGGCCGAAAGGTTCTCGAATGGAGACCACGAATCGGCAAGCGCAGCGTCGGACGTCCACCAACAAGATGGACAGATGATCTGGTTAAGGCTGCTGGCTCACGGTGGATGCAGGTTGCTTCCAACCGAACTATTGGAAATCTATGAGGGAGGCCTATGTCCAGCAGTGGACGTCCTATGGCTGAAATGATGATATTTTTTTAATAAAACCTTTTTTCGACCTCTGCAGACTTAGCGTAGTCGCACTATATAGGGTTGTGCAAATGAGTGGCATTCGGGTTAAGGTGGGTTTAGTCATTCCACCTTTAGTCATTCATTAAGGTATGTCTACGCTAGACGAGCCAAGCACGAGCGCGCTTCGAGCATTTGGTTCGTGCCAATAGGGTATTTGCCTGTAGTCAATATAAATTACTACACGCTAGCCATTAAATCAGCTTTCGAAAATTTGCAAATATGAACTAAACATCACCTAAGATTTACCGTTGTAACGATTTTTAAAAGATCAAAATCTATAAATAAGAAGATGATTTGATGTTTGAGTAAAATGACGTCATTCGACATTTATTCCATACAAACTTCATACTATCTGAGCGTTTTGACACTTCATAAAAAGTAACTGATTTGATCTGTCAGGAAAGTAGCCTATTGTTAGTATTTTGACTAACACAAAGGCATTAAATCGTGCTCGAGGCCAGTGATCGTTGTACATGTACGTTGTTCGTTGTGAATTCATATTTGACGCCGCAAACGACGTCCAGAACGTCTAGCGTAGACGCACCTTTATAAGTATTGTTTATCAGGACTATTGGGATGGCGTGTGGAAGGAAGAAGTCAACCCAGACTCTATATTGCGAACAAATAAAAAATACAGACTCAGAAAAAAAACGGTAAGTTGCAAAAGTTTTTTTATTTATTTTTTATTTTATTCTTTCAGCAATCAGCCATTCAGGCTATAATCAGAAGTGATCAATTTATATTGGGTGCGTACAGGTCCAGTGACATGTTGCCATATTGTAGTTGCAGAAGTGTCTGCCATTTTGGTGACAATTGTTTCATCAAATGTTTGATATCATTGAATTTTGATTTTATCGTAAATTTTTCTCTGAACCCGATAAAAATTTCATGATTTTTGAAAAGGTTATCTTAGATATACAGCGTGTAAGTCTAATACGGGCGAACAATTAAACCAGATATAGCGTTTAGTAGTGTTATCATTAATTAATATGATTTTTTAAATTACACTTAATAGTGACCTCGTAATTAATTTTTGAAAATTTACCGAGCAGCAATGTACCGCATACATGCTTGTTATGGTTATGACAGGGGTTCCCAAACTTATTTACACTTCGACTCCTTTGGCAGGGTGTAAACTTTTTGCGACGCCCTTGTAAACTAAGACACGTGCGGGTCGTTATAGGTTTAACTTACGGCGACTTGAAACTCACGTGTCGCGACGCCCCTGGGACAGTGTCGCGACTCCCTAGGGCGTCGCGACGCACAGTTTGGGAAACCCTGGGTTATGACATTGCGAGATACGAGCTTTTTTAAAGTAACTGTCAACTAGCGTGTTTGTCAACTTGAATGTGTTGCGTTACATTGCGGCCCGAATTATTTTGTATGGTAAATATTTTCATTGTGGTTTTAAGCAATAGTTATCTAAATATGCTTCTTAGGTCCTATGCTGACCACCGTTTCAATATTCGCCCGTATTAGATTTACAGGCTGTATTATTAGAAGAGAAAAATTGAAAAATTACATGTCTCGGGCAGGATTGGAACCTGCGTCTCCTACGGCGCTCCGGGACAAAATAAAATCGGTCCACCCGTTCTCGAGTTATAAATGATGTAAATGTAACTAACCCGACTTTGTTTCATGTATATGTCGCAGCCAGTGGTTTAATTAGCCATTTGGTTAACTGCCTGGATGAAATTTAGCCAATGCGTCATGTATCAAATAACGATATGGCTGGCTAATGCTTAGGCCGTTCATTTAGTAGGGTAACTATGAAAATGGGCTTTGATTAGGGTTTTGTTTCTACACAACTTTGACCCGCCAGCAGGTCATGAGAGGGTTCAAGACTTAGATTAGAGGCACCAGTTGGCAGCACCCGTACCCTATAGGATATCTTATCTTTGAAGTGTTTCCTGCAGAAATCTAACCCGGTCGCGGCGAGGGTGCAACCTGGGACAAAGTTGTACGACACGATCGCTGCACTTGTGAAGCAATCGCCAAAAGTCGTGTACGTAGTCGATGAATAAATCATTAACAATCTTACGCATCCATTTTATTTTATTTTGTAATGAGACTGACTTTCTTAAGGTTTCGTACCTCAAAAGGAAAAAAACGGAACCTTTATAGTGTCCGTCAAGATAGCGTACACCGTAAAGATATTCAGAATCTGATGCAGCCAATAAATAGTACCCAAATAGTACCGCCGAAATACCTAGGTGAAAAAAATAGTACCCTTAAACTTTTCGAAATATAAGGCCTGTTCACGGTGTACGCTACCGGGCGTCAAGCTGGCGTACACCGTTTGTATCTCTGGAACGGCTTTGTTCTTGGAAACGATTTATATCTCAAAAAATAGTACCCAAATAGTACCCTAGGGCCCTAAAATTTTATTTCTCTAGCTATCGTAGAAGCCGAGATATTCCATAACTTAACGGTGTACAAAATTTCACACTGTCAAGCTGGCGTACCCGGGAATTCCTTATAGAAAGAGCTCACTATATCTCGGCTTCTACGATAGCTAGAGAAATAAAATTTTAGGGCCCTAGGGTACTATTTGGGTACTATTTTTTGAGATATAAAGCGTTTCCAAAAACAAAGCCGTTCCAGAGATACAAACGGTGTACGCCAGCTTGACGCCGGTAGCGTACACCGTGAACAGGCCTTATATTTCGAAAAGTTTAAGGGTACTATTTTTTTCACCTAGGTATTTCGTCGGTACTATTTGGGTACTATTTATTGGCTGCATCAGATTCTGAATATCTTTACGGTGTACGCTATCTTGACGGACACCCTTTATAGGATCACTCGTGTGTCTGTCTGTCACAGCCACAGACTACCTCCACTAGACGGAGCATGTTGGGCGGCGCGCGCTCACATCAGATATGGTCAATGGGCTAGACGACTAAAAAAACTATTTAGTCCGTCAGTTAGATTATTAAAAAATATTGTACACGTATTTTTTCTTTTGTTTGACAAACAAAAAATGACGAGGATAGAGTGCTTAGAAGTTTCGAGTGACGTCACGCCTAGGTACAATTTTCACCTAGGAGTGACGTCACAAGCCCCCACTCCAGAAGTTGTTGTGTTGATGATCTGTAACTTTGTCGATTTTTAATATTTTGATAAACCAAAAAATACGTGTCCCATATTTTTCCATAATCTAACTGACGGACTAAATAGAATTATATAGTTTTAACCCAGTCGTCATTCCTATTGTATATGAATGAATGAATGAATGAATATATTTATTTCAGACCTTGAGTCCATATGTGTTAGTATTTACAAGCAGAACTTAAACAACTAATGTTAGTATTACAGTGGATTATGTCAATTCAATTAATTAATTAATACATTCATAATAATAACTTCAAATAACAATAAATAGAATAATTTCAAATGCAATAATAGGAAGAATAAAATATATGTATAGCATTACGACATTACGCGACCGGCCGCTCGTTCAGTTGCGACCATGTTTCTGACTTGTGTGTGCACCAAACGTGAAATAAATATTTCTGTTCAATCCGACGACAATCTCGAAACATAAAATGATAAAAAAGATGTGAAACACGCATTGTACTAGTAATATCTGCCGATATTTAATCGCCCATATGCGTGGTGAGCTCGTGTCGTATGGCATGCTCCGTCTAGTGGAGGTGGTTTGTGGTCACAGCCAATTTGCTCCGAAAGTACTGGTCCAATTGAGTTGAAATTTGGTACATATATTAAGGTTAATGACCCAAACACGGACACGTCACGAAAATCGTGTAGAATCGACTTAACAACTAATTTGGTAGAAGTGTATTTTTAATAGCTTACGATATATGGGACATGTTGAACATTTTATAGCATTTTTCTTCTTGTGAATGTGTTCATTCCGTGTGGCCGTCGTGAACTTGGCAAAAAATACGTGAATGTGGGGTAGTTTATAAATCGAAACTCCTTTCGTATTTCGCGTCTGATGGCTTCATACTGAAAATAATTAATACAAAATAGTACATTACACACCTAGGGTGGTAATATAAAGAAAGGCCGAGATTGCAGATGTTTGCGGCCCGAGCTGCAAGCGAGGGACGTAAATATGCAATCGAGGGCTTTCTTTATTACCTCCCGTGTTGTGTACATAATTGTATGCCTACACTTGGCTAGAAAGCGGCTTTTTCCGTACGCTTAGCGTGCAGTAAAAGCCACTTTATGACCAGGTGTGGCATAGAGGTATATTTCTGAATTGGTACCAAAAAGTAGCGTTATGTGTATAAAAATCGCTCAAGTACACATACCTGCTTCATATTTATTATTATAAAAAATACAATGAAAATCATTCCTAAGTCCATGCCGTGAAATCCCAATTCTTTACAGCTATAAAATGATTTACTGCCGGCCAATATTATTACCTAGTTCATTTCTTATACAAAACATAACCGTGGCACAGATTAAGTAATACTACACACCAGTGCCGTGGCGTCAGGTATATTGTTAGTAAAGCCGGAGCAGATTTGGATTAATATTGTCATCGGTTTCCGCGATTATCACTCATAGTAATAAAACAACTTAAACGGATTAAATCGCGTATATTACTACATTTTAAGTCCCGACGACGTTTCGTAACCCTTTTCAGCGTTCGTGGTCGTGGGTAGACTGAGAAAATCATAAATTCCCTCTGTCAACCCTCAGTCTACCCGCGACCACAAACGCTGAAAAGGGTTACGAAACGTTGGGACTTAAAATGTAGTAATATACGCGATTTAATCCGTTCAAGTTGTTTTATTACTATGAGATTTGGATTACTTTTTCTTCAGGAGTAATAGATACTCCGGTCATGTGCTTTAAAATAGGCAAGCCGGTGGGAATCGGGTTCTATGGACGCCACGCCACTGTTACACACAAAAGTTTCTCTTTCTAACAAAACTGACGTTCGGGCCCGACCACCGGACGGAATGAACCGCATCCGACCATCTCTTTCTATCGCACAACGCGTACTCTTTCTGATTGTTGTAAAAGCAAAATTTGGTTTTATAAATATAATAGGGATGACGACTGGGTTAAAAATATATAATAATAATGTAAATAGGTCATAAATATGTTTACACTTTTCGACCTTATTTCCTTGGAATAAAGTCGAAAAGTGTAAACATATGTATGACCTCGACTGTACATGTATAGCATAGAAATATAGGGTGGGCAAATAACAGGTATACAATTTGTTTTTGAAATTTTATTCTATGAAATTATTTTTAAGGCCAGCAATTCAATATGGAAAATAATGTCAGACAAATGTCCACCTAGCAATATGTGATGTGAACCCTTTTCATGGCGTATTTCATCAAATTATTAGCATGGAAAATTTATGTTATCCATAACTAAATTACACTTTTGGCGTCAAACGCCAAGCGAAAAACGTTACGCGCAAATAACCAAGCGCGTTATCGCTTCATCGTATTCCTGTACAATATACTTACCATATTATATTAGAAGCATTTATCCCCACTCATTGATTTCAGCATCATAGAAATCCTCCAACCTCACTCTCCTGACGCTCGGTGGCAAAGTGCCGTAACTGTCAAATTTATCATTATATGTCCAAGGAAAGACATGAGTTAGACCATTCTTGTCATAGATTATAGTGTCGTCTGATGTACTTGGTTTTGAAGATTTTTCGGTTTGCAGCTTTTTGTATAGGTCTTCAAATGACGGTTGATCCGGATTTGTTGCTTTTTGGTTCTTTGATGAAACTGAAATAATGTTAGGATAATAATGAGTAACATGGTAACGTAGTCTATACTCTGATCTTTTAAGAGGAAACAGGAGGGCAGTTTTTCCGTACAAACGTAGTCCCCTGTTTCCTCCCTGGATAATGCCAGTAGAGCAATAATTTTTTGTCCAAAAATCTAGGGCTACTATTGATATGTTCCTATGTTTTCCTTTTTACGATAAATTGATTCTCAAATGAGATATTAACCTTCAAAAACCTAAAAAAAATGCCAGATTTTCCGCTGTGTTCACACATCCAGAAAACAAATTTGACTAGATTATTAAAAAAAAGGAAAACATAGGAACACGGCCAAAGCCTTTCTTTAATGTTTAATGAAAAAATTAGTTAAATAGGTTAAGTTTTGGGGAAGAAATCAGGGGACTACGAAACGTTGTTTTCATGAAATTTTAAAAGGTATTTTCGGTCCAAGCTGCAGTTGCCTCTATCGCGCTCTGCGGGTGAGAGGCGGGCAGTGCGGGACAGCGACACATTTTACAAATAACTTATTTTCAATTCTCTCGACCTTACTGTTTCCTCTTAAGTATTTAAAAAAACCCAGTAAGCCAGTGATATTGTGCCACAGATACAAAATGATACTTTGATTGGCTGAACGACCCAAGTCACATTTTTTTGTTTACCTTTTTTGAAATATCTAAAAGAACAGACTATAAACACCAGTAGCGTGGCGTCCGAAGAACTCGATTCGTACCGGCTTGCCTAATATCAGGCATTTGAGCACCTTATTCTACAGCTCTTAAGGAAAATGTACGCCAAATCTGCACCGGCTTGTCCAAGGATATCTTTTACGCCACGCCACTGATAGACACAGTATAATTGTAGTAATATTTCCTCCTACAAAAGGTACATCGCGCGCTTGAATGTGTGCGCGCCGTGTACGAACGTGTTACAAGCAAAGAATGCGTAAGAATGCTCCAGTATGGACCGCACTCACACAGACGTGCTATCGCGCGTCTGTGTGAATTTCGTGCCTAATGGCCAGTTCACATTATTCCAGTCCAGTGATCCAGCGGGCTAATCCAGTCCAGTTGTGGACTGGAGCATATCGTTTACATTATTCCAGTCCTTTAAGAGTTGTTAAAGACTGTTACCAAAAAACAACCACGCGTATTCACTATATCACGTTCAATCCAACACTGGATTGACGGTTTACACTATTCCAGTGGCACTGGATTGGGTAAGCTGGAATGAAAAGTTGACGGTCGGTCCAGTCACTGGACTGGAATGCTCACTGGAATGGGTACATTCCAGTGTCGGTTCACATTATTCCAGTAGCATTCCAGCACTGGATTGGATTGCTGGACTAGAATGCTACTGGAATAATGTGAACTGGCCATTAGTTTGTAGTTTCTTGCCAAATGTTAGACTTGTAATTGTAACTAGTTCTGTTATTTAATTGTAACTGGTTCCACGCGATACAGGCGTAGCCTAGTGCGGAGACCCCTGGTATGTTCTGTTACTTAATTCTGAAATAAATGTCCTTTATACTTATATTTAAAGAACGAAAAAAATACCGATATTTTTGTATGGAGATAATACCGGTATCCGACTCCTGGTAGCTGGACACTTCAGTACTATGCCACGATAGAAATTATGTTCAGCTACTTTTGAGGCCCATGGAAAATTTACCAAATTCCTGCAGCATCTGTATCTGTTCTCGGGAGTAGTGAGAGAAGCGGCATATACTGCCGAACTGGCATTCTCCTCTCATGAGTCTGCTGCACGGCTTCTTAGTGCTCTCCTCTGCCAGTATGGTTACCGGATCTGAAAACCATTCATGAAACAAAATTTAATATCTATTCATACACTCCCGGTCAAAATTTTCAGGTCAGTGAAATACCGCCATATTTCCTAAAATACTCCAGGGTTGTGAAATTATTGAATCCCATTTAGATCTTTAGTTAATTTTAGGTATTATCTGCAAAAATAACACTGAAAATAATAGTAATTTCAGTTTTAGATCAAACTCTTGAAAACCCATGAAAAATAATGACATTAACGGAGTGAAATATCGCAAAAATCACCATTTCTGGAAAATAATATTTTTTATGTTGAGTTAGCAGACATTGATAATACAGCCAAGTATTATGAAGAGTAGTATATTATGTAAATGAAACAAGTGTCAAATATTGAAAAACACCTATTCCTATTATTTAAATTATGGTGACCCGAAAATTTTGACCGCAAGTGTATAAAACAGTAGCATGATCAAGGTAAGGTAAACGTCACACTGCACGACATGCTGATGCCCAATAGTTGACACCCTAATGTCATCTCTATTGCTAATGACTTAAAATTCAAGATGGCGACAGTGTCAAGCACTTAGACACTTACCTTAGTACTGACATACAGGTTAAACCCAGACCAAATATACTTTTGTTGATAATAATTTAAAGTAGAAGTGATTAAGAGTAAGCAGTAGAAAATAAAGATCAAAAGAAATAGTACATTTCACAATTAGGGTGGTAAAACAAAGAAGACCGAGATCCCAGATGTTTGCGGCCCGAGCTGCAAGCGAGGACTATGCTGCTGTCCAATATCTAAAACTAGACTAACCCCTCCATAAAGGTTAGTCCAGTTTTAGTCATAGGACGGCAGTATGCTTAAACTACTATGGTCAATATGATAAAATGAGAAACACATGTTCTTTAGAACATATAATGGTACAGTTGAGTTCATTTACATCTATACACTTACGGCAACAAAAATATCTGAACACAACCCTATTTTCAGGAGCATAAAAGCGTGTTCAGATATTTTTGCTCTCATATACGTGTAAATGTAAATGAACTCGACTGTACAACAGTCAGCGTTGAATAGTCAATACACCTTAATTACTATAGGCTCAAAAAGAATCCGCTAAAAATGTGTGTGACGCTTTGGATGCTGCAAACTATTTGATGTTGCCTGTACACTAAGAAAGTACTTTTTGAAATTAAACCCCTAAAGCAGTGGTTCCTAACCTTTATTGCCACATCACCCACAGGCCCCCTCTAGATTTGTATCATTACCCCTCCAAAAAATAGGTAATACAGACAAGTATATGAAAGTACTCAAAGAAAAACGACTTAATATGAGTATTACCCCTGAGAAAACTTAATTTTACCCATAAAGGGGTAATTACTAATTACCTCCAGGTTCGGAACCACTGCCCTAAAGAGTTGAAGCGGGGTAGGAAATTATGTACGAAAAGTATTTAAAATGAGGCTGTGGACCATTGGCCTTTACATTTCAAATTTTGGTCTTTGAATTCGGTTTTGTGAGAACAACAGTGCTGTAGCAAAATAGCGACAAATAATCAATAAGATTCCAATAAAAGTGGTTATATTTTACTTGTAGTTTGCATTTAAATACTTATATCATTTTCTTTGTGTCAAGGTGGGTTTAGACGACATTCTTTCGTTTGGTCTAAACCCACCTTTATTAGATCTTTCAGCGATAATAAAAGTACACATTCTGTGAAACTCAGTGAAATAGTTTACCTTTAAATTGTTGATAGTGTTCTTGAACAAGTTTCTGGTGAACAATTCCCTTGTTGTGTATTTTAACGATAGCTGGCGTCGCTACCATTGTCTTATCGCAATATTGGCAGTGGTAGCGTTTACCCATTTTTGTTTTAATAAATAGTAATATACCATACAGTGTACAATGATTCAATTCCAAATTACATGGGGTTGATGGGGTTAATCAGCTGTCAGCTGTTACGCTGTCCTGTCACAGGACAGTCCTGTGTCAATGTCAATAAATACCACAGATTCAACTAAAGGATACGTTCAATTCAGAGTCAATATTAGAGTCTGTGCGGAAAGAGAATAGGCGTGGCGAAAAACAGAACTAACCAAACCAGTATGCTCACAGAACAGAAAATACGGCACATACGGTAGAAAAGCATTACAGCGCCCTCCAATTTTTTTTTTTATGTGTGATAGACAAGCATTTGACTCCGATCGCACCTGATGTTAAGTGACGATGAAGCCTAAGATGTAGCATGATTGTCTAGAAGATGTCTATTCACTCTCAACTTGAAGAGTCAATCTAAATCCTATTCTCTTTCCGCACAGACTCTATTCTATGTAAAACAACGATTTATAAAGCTTATAGTAATTAGAGTGAAATCGAAATGTAAAATGTAGGTATTTGTGCTCATATGGACCAAAAGTATAAATAGGCGCGGAAATCACATCTATCGTTTATTTAACAGGTAAATATAGAGGTAAACAAATTAAGTTATTCTAGGAATTATTACTTGTTTAATAACGTTCCCTGATTCTATTGCATTGTGATGTGACTGAATTTCAAACGTCTAACAGCGCGGCAGGTTTTAAATATGTAAGTAATATGCATCCTAAATGGTTAACGCAGGTCCCTTATAATTAATTGTTATTGCGTACTCATTACTTTATCATAATCCGCTACCTAATCCATGACCATTGGCGTTTTAGTTTCAGATTATCATTATTGTCTGTTTTCATAATTTATATCGACGCTTGTCGCAGGTAGACACTGGTCTACCTACCCACAAGGTAAGAAACCACTGGGCTTCTAACCTTTATTGCCACGTCACCCACGTGCCCCCCTCTAGTTTTGCATCGCTTCCCTTACAAAAAATAAGCAATACAGACAAGTATATGAAAGTAGGTACCGTCAAACCCTCCAACTTTGCCCACCGTCCAATGTTTGCCCAGGATGAAAATATACTATTTCCTTCCTGCAGGAAGGAAGTAGCCCATGGGCAAAGATTGGGCGGTGGGCAAAGTTGGAGGGTTTGACGGTACTCAAAGAAAAATTACCCTGAGAAAACTTTATTTTACCCCTAAAGGGGTAGTTACCTTCAGGTCCGGAACCACTAATCTAGACGATGCAGGAAGTGGACACATAAGGCGACCTACCCATCTAAAAGCTCTGTGTATTGTCAGGACTGACTCACTCCACGATTCCGTTGCGCGGCAATTATTATTAGATATTGCCACTCTAGGGTAGAAAAAAGAGCACGCGCGTTATGCGATAGAGAGAGACGGTCAGATGTGGGTCAACTCCATCTGGTCAACCGACGCGAACGGCAGTTTTGTTAGGGGGAGGGGCTTCTATACGTAGTACTTTAGTTCGACACACACGTTCACATAAGGACAGGTTGATCCGCTTCATCCTTCCCGCTGGTCCACGGCTCACTCGAGCATTCAGCGAAAAGTCAAGGTGGCCCTGGCCAAACGACTCCAGGCGTTCAGGCCCCCACCTAGTCCGACCCTATCGAGGTGGACCGGGACAAGGCGACCTGGTTCGACCCCAGGCGGCCCCCGGCACCCACCCAGTCCGATTCACTCGGGGTGGTCCGGCTAGCGACCTGGTTCGACCCCAGGGAACGCCACGGCCGACCACCCGGTCACACAATTAGAGATGTGACATTCTTGGAAACGTTCTCCGTTTAGTATGGACAGAGAACGTTCTCGAGAACATTTTCCATACAAAACTGAGAACGTTTCCGAGAATTCTTGAGAACGGCACAACTCTACACACAATCCTTACGCCGCTACTAGGGTTGCGAGTTAGTCAGGCTTAAAAAAAAGTAGTACTACCTAATTCTTATTCTGTGGTATTTATTGTCAATATTATCCATCAGTCGCATTTTGATCACTTGCACAGAATGTGGTGACGATATTGCGCGCGGGCAATCATTTTATATATAAAACGATTGCCCGCGCGCAATATCGTCTATGTATGTGTAACACATGTATGTGTAGGCCTTTAAAGGTCTCTGCCGATTACACCGTATCATACCATGACCGTACTATGAACGTATCAGACGCGGTACAGAGCGCCAGTGGGCATAGTCTTAAGAATATTTATTTTGACTGAATTTCAAACGTCCCCACTAACTTTAGACCAATATCTGTGCTACCAACTTTTAGTAAAATTTTTGAGAAATTAGTTTTGTCCCAATTAATGAAACATTTTAATACAAATAACTTAATGCATAATAAGCAATTTGGTTTTACTCGGGGTCGCTCGACAACCGACGCTGGTGTCGAGCTAATTAAACATATTTTCGATGCCTGGGAGGAGTCATGTGATGCTTTAGGTATTTTCTGTGATTTATCCAAGGCATTTGACTGCGTATGTCATGAAACATTGATCGGGAAGCTGCACTACTATGGAGTCAGAGAATCGGCACTGAATTTATTTAAGTCATACTTACAAGGTAGAATTCAAAGGGTTGACGTGAATGGACAGCACTCACCGGGGTCATTGGTCTCGATGGGTGTACCGCAGGGATCAATATTGGGACCATTCCTGTTCCTTATTTACATAAATGACTTGCCATACCTCGTTAAGACCCACCATGATATAGTATTGTTTGCAGACGACACCTCACTTATCTTCAAAGTCAAGCGACAGCAGCAAGCTTACAATGATGTAAACAATGCTATATCTAAAGTAGTGAATTGGTTCAATGTTAACAATTTACTGTTAAATGAAAGAAAGACTAAATGTATAAACTTTGTCACGCGTAACGTAAATCGCGAGCAAGCAAGTGTCATTGTGAAGGATGAGGAATTGGAACTAGTTGATAGTACAGTCTTTCTTGGTATAACATTGGATTCTAAACTCCAGTGGGGTCCCCATATTGGTAATCTCTCGAATAGACTAAGTTCTGCAGCGTTTGCAGTCAACAAGATCCGACAATTAACAGACATAAAAACAGCTCGATTAGTATATTTTAGTTACTTCCACAGTATTATGTCGTATGGTATTCTGCTGTGGGGCAGTGCTAGTGCTTCAGAGCTTAATACTATATTTGTTCTGCAGAAGAGGGCTATTCGAGCGATATATAAGATGAATTATCGAGACTCACTTAGAGATAAGTTTAAGGAAATTAATGTAATGACATTGCATTGTCAATACATCTATGAGAATATTATGTATGTACATAAAAATATCATGAATTTTAAGAAGAACTGTGACATACATAATATTAATACTAGGAATAAACATAAGCTCGCAGTGCCCACCACTCGGCTCCATAAAATAAAAACATCATTCATGGGTAATTGTGTAAGGTTTTATAATAAGCTGCCAAGGAATATAACTGAATTATCTATTAACAAATTTAAGAATTGTGTAAAGCGTAAACTCATGTCTAAGGCTTATTACAGCACACAAGACTACATGAATGATGAAACACCGTGGGATTAACTGCGACTGGAAATAGATATATTTTAAAAACAATGTTTGATTAGTTGTCTTTTTCTGTTTTTGTACTTGCCAATTGTTTTGACACTTAGAGACCATTTACATCTCTAAGAAAAAATGGACTTAATTTAGTAAATAAGTATTTTCAATTTGTATTTTGACGTTTGGAGATCCTTTACACCTCCAAAACATAATATTTTGACAACGGAGACTCTTTACATCTCCATTAATTCTAGTATCAATTTATTTTCTATTTTTTTATTTGTATTGTTTGGACGCATAGAGAGACCCTTTACATCTCTATAAATGTAGTTTTTAAGGTAATGTAATGTATATTAAATTATTAAAAGAGAAACTGGTGAGTTTCTTCCGGCGCTTCTTCTCACCAGAAGGTCATTACCCGAAGCGCCAAAAAGAAAAGAAGACAAAGAATGTAAGACATGTAAAAGAGCCCTTGAGGGCCTACTTACAGAAATAAATTATTTTATTTTATTTTATTTTATTTTTATTTTGCCTGAAACGTTCATGGTATGATACGGTGTAATGGGTAGAGACCAAAAATACATTGGACTTTCGTTTACTTGAACACAATTATAGCTACCTATTACTGTTAGAAGCTAGCTATAATTTAAATGTAATTTTTGATGAAGGATACAATAAAACACGGAGAACATAGTAATTTACATTTTTAATCTTAAACTAACATAATCACTAGGTAGTAGCTTCTTATAACGTGGTAATTCACGAAGGCTAAGACCCTCAGCAAAGTAGTACGGCTTCGGCCGTTTAGGAACGCGCGACACGTATTTACACAGACGCACGACGCGCGTCTGTGTGAGTGAACGCCATATTGTGGCATGCTCGCGCATGCTCAAATGCTTGCCTGTGGTGCGTCCGTACACGGCGCGCACACATGCGCGCTCCCGATGTAGCTTTTGTATGAAGAAAAACTACCGTATACCGTGCCCTTAGCCCCTATTTAGGCTAATTTCTCTAAGATTGAAGATGAGTCCAGTGGCGTAGTAGCGTATCTACGACATTACCGTACCGGGGTATTTTGGCCACATGTAGGGTAACTTTGCCCACCTTGTAAATCACATATCTCAAATGTATAAGGTCTGATAATAAATATAAAAACATGAACGGTCAGCTAAAACCAACCACATGGCAATGTGCCGTGATTTAAATGCAATAATAAAACCTGGATCGAGTTAATCCCTATGGCCAAAGTTACCCCCCCAGGGCGAAAGTACCCCGACCTTACGGTACCCTGGTGCAAAAAAATGAGCCCCTATGAAAACTAGTTGGGTATTATGGATGGTCAATAAAAAGAAATCTTAATACGCCTCTATTGTCAAAATTAAACCATGGTCTTGATAGTGCCAAATTTTCATGAACTAACTAAATAATGTTTTTGGTTGTGTTATTGACAACTCAGTGGGCCTCATAAAGAAGCAAACCTACATATTAACGTGCATAAAAATCCACAATACAAGAATACGGTTAAAATATTGATAATATGTGTTTTGTCGGTGCCCAGTAAATAGGTAAATAAAATATAAGTTTCGACTAAAAAAATATTTTTGAAACAAGCTTTTAATTGCCTTTAATTCTACCTTTTACTATACAGGGCGTCCCACGGCGATGCCACATGGAGGGAAAGTACCTTAAATATCATAGATAGCATATTTTGCTGAAAGAAGACTTCATTTTATTTTTAAAACTTAGTAAAGTTGCATTCATACTTTTTTAATTTTTTTGAAAAAAAAAATGTATGGAAAAAAAATATCGCTTCATTGGAGGAAAAGTACCTTAATAGGGATGATGACTGGGTTAAAAATATGTAATTCTATTTGGTCCGTCAGTTAGATTATGGAAAAATATGGGACACGTATTTTTTGGTTTATCAAAATATTAAAAATCGATCATCAAACTTCTGGAGTGGGGGCTTGTGACGTCACTCTTGAGTACAATTTGTACTCAAGAGTGACGTCACTCGAAACTTCTAAGCACTCTATCCTCGTCAGTTTTTGTTTGTCAAACAAAACAAAAAATACGTGTACAATATTTTTTCATAATGTAACAGACGGACTAAACAGTTTTTTTTAGTCATCTAGCCTATTGTTGTAAATGAACATCTTACTGAAAGAAGACATTATTTCGATTTAAAAAAACAAGTTGAATTGCATTTTAAATAATTTCATGGTTAAACCGGGAATCGAACCCGCTACACGAGAAAAAAAATACCTTGTAGCTTTGTCATACCGATCGAAAGGCTTCAATGTGAGAATTATTTTTTTGCCAAATAACATAGTGTTGGAAACAAAAGGAAGACCATTATTTTTTTTATTTGATGTGAAATTTTGATCAGAATAATGACATTCCCGTATGGGCATACAACTAATCTTTCATTTTAAAGTACCTATTACTAATGAATCAGTACCCACTTGAGAAGTACGCATCATTTCCTTATTATAATTGTATTGTAGGAACGTACCTGTTTGTATGCAATCAATTGAGTTCGTGTGCATAATGTTCCTCCTAAGTCCCCTTGTACAATTTTTTGTACATATTCCGCAGTGTAATTAAAAATATTAAAATGCATGGCCTTTATTTTTATTTCGTTATTCAGCAAAAAAGTAATTCTCACATTGAAGCCTTTCGATCGATATGACAAAGCTACAGGGTATTTTTTTTCTCGTGTAGCGGGTTCGATTCCCGGTTTAACCATGAAATTATTTAAAATGCAATTCAACTTGTTTTTTTAAATCGAAATAATGTCTTCTTTCAGTAAGATGTTCATTTACAACAATTAAGGTACTTTTCCTCCAATGAAGCGATATTTTTTTTCCATACATTTTTTTTTTCAAAAAAATTAAAAAAGTATGAATGCAACTTTACTAAGTTTTAAAAATAAAATGAAGTCTTCTTTCAGCAAAATATGCTATCTATGATATTTAAGGTACTTTCCCTCCATGTGGCATCGCCGTGGGACGCCCTGTATATTCGAAAACTCCTTATCACAGCCAATCAAATCGGCTCAAACACGGTAGGTTTTTCTTGTTTAATTTAAGAGTTCCTATGGTCAGTTTCTGACTCCATCATTAGATCAGCTCCGTGCATTGCGTTGTGATTGTGACCAAAGTAAAATATGAAAGTATACCTAATTTGAGCCTAGCAGAAGGCAAGGCAGTGGTTCTAATTTAGCTTCTAAAATTTTACCCACAAAAACATACAATCTACTAACACGGCATGCAGTGTCGTAACTCTGAGGCATGTGGCAAATTTATCCAAAATTTTGTAATAAATGTTAAGTTGCTTGTGTCTCAAAGGGCTTCTCGAGCCCCACAGACAAGGGGCCCCTGGCATTTTGCCAACTCTGCAACCCCTATTGTCATGTCACTGATGGCAAGTTAAAAAGCTTGTAATAAAATAAATAATTCTACCTAGGTGGACAATTGGACATAAATACAATGTATCAATAAAATAAACCCAATATTTTAGCTCGATGAGAATGACTGTGAAGATTGTCTAACAGAACTGACTGCAAAAGGGCTCGCCGGGAAATCTGACCTCCAACTTCTAGATAAAGTCGTAAATTGCTGAGTTTCTGGCTGCGCTTGTCGTGAAGTCGAGAACATATTCTGTACAGGCCTAAGCGGTTGCATAGGTGGCAATAGAGGCGGGAGAGGCGGCAATAGAGGCGGGAGAGGTGGCAATAGAGGTGGGAGAGGCGGCATTAAGCTTTGAAATCTTCCGAACGGCTGCTGCTGCCAATTTTGAAACTGAAAAGGCTTTGCTGGTTGCAATGGTTGAAGTGGTTTAAATGGTCCGTTATGTTCCAGTGGTGGAAGTGGTTGAAGTGGTTCAAGTGGTGGAAGAAAAGTCATTGGTTTTGGTTCATTCGATTCTGGTTGATGATTTTGCGGAAGTAATGGGAGCGGCTTGAGATTGTGATTCTTGAAATGTTGAGTTGGAATAAACGGTTGGGCACTCTTTGATAGTTGTGGAAGTAAGTTAGGAAATGAGGGAAACATGTTATGAATTGAAGAAGGTTCATTAGGAAATGAGGGAAACGTGGTGATTTCTTGATGAGGAGGGAATTTGAAAGGAAATGAAGTATGTTCGGTAGAAAACGAGGGAGGGAACGGGAGAAGACTCGTGGCTTCAGGAGGAGCGAGTTTGCTAAGAGGAAAAAGGGTCGCAGCTTCTGAAGAAGAAGCGAGTTTGTTTAAAAGTGAAGTAGGTTCGGAAGATACTGAGCGAGACTCTGTCGGAAGATCAGTGTTATTTACAGGAGTGTATGGGTATTGGGATTGACTAGCTCGGCTTTCACCTGCAAAGAAGAGTAAATGGGTTAACGCATAACACTTTTAAAGATTAAATTCCAAATTTTACTTTAAATTAAAAGTTATTGTTTTTTAACCGGTCTGTCTTAAATCGAACCGCTGTCGGTTCTCCATTCAAACGAAAAGTGAATTAATTTTGGAGGTGAACAACATAAAATTTGGTTAAGATGGGTTTTACACTCACGGACAATGAATTCGGATAATTTTTATCCGACTGCGGCGAAGCCCAAAGGAGGGTAATGTGTTTGACCTGTATGTATGTCCGTTCCTGTGTCCGCTCGTAACTACTCAACGGCACAACCGATTTTAATAAATGATACATCATTGGATTCGTCTTGATGGCGTGAGTGTCACGGGGTATGAAGTTCGTTAAAATAAACAAAATGGCGGATTTTATGCACTTTTAAAGTGCACCGCGGTCGGGTTTTTTTTAGTAAAAATATTTTATATCATTGTTCACAGATAATTACCCGAATTCATTGTCCGTGAGTGTATTTTATAATTTGATATATTTTATTGCGCAAAGTTACCTACTTGAGAAACCCCAAAAAAAAACACAAAAAATGCTATCAGCTATTGTATATTCTAGCACTATAATATTAGTACCTACAATTCAAAAGGGATTGCTGAAATACTCTGAATATACAGGGTGATTTCGGGGTCATGATCCCAACCATTTTTTCTGACTCAGTAAATGATAGCGATGCTACCTGTATTTATTTTAATTGAAACAAAGATGATTCGTTATTTAAGTATTTTTATTTAAAAATTATTATTGACTCAAAATGCGTGGTCACCCTACTTTTATCAATATCGTCATAACAACCTTACTGCAACGATTGTTAAGTCCATGCACATAGTGACATAAGTTTTCTTGGGAAATAGTAGGGTGACCATGATCTCGAATTATCGCAGTTTTTTTTGCTGACTAAAATAAGTCGCTGGTGTACTGTGTGCCTACCATGAGTTGAGTGTACGATCGGCGCTAGCGAGTTTAACGTATCGAGAGTCAGTGCACCTCTCTCGCACGCGCTAATAGTACGATAGAGATAGACTGTCATCGAGCGCTCGATACTCGCTAGCGCCGATCGAAAAGTCAACTCATGGTAGGCACACTGTTAGTCCTAACCTATCGTGATCCTTAGGAGAAAGTAAGTTAAATGCTTCTTTCTTGCTCCACGACCCCGTAATCACCCTGTATATACTTCATGGCTTTTTGAGACTTCGTGTTGATGTCATTAATAGTTTAATAGTACCTACAACAGAGATACAACAAAGAATGTCTCAGATCACAGGTATTTGACTATAAATATGCGAACTGAGGCTTTCTTTGTTACCTCCCGTGGTAAATACAAAATTTTATGTCTCACCCACGCCAGGAAGTAGAATTTTCCGCACGCGTAGCGTGCGGTAATTGCCACTTTATGGCCAGGTGTGACGTGAAATGAAATTTTAATCCCCTTTTTATTTGTATGGAGAGAGAGAACCAGTCACTCGAATGACTTTAAAGTGCGGCTTGATTTAAATGGATTTTTGAATATGTTTAGATTTTTGTTGTTAAAATGTTTGACCTAATAGTAAAAATTTATTTTGACTGTAGTGCTTCGGAAATTCGGGTGCTTTTATACCTAAACTTTCCCGTCGACGATGATTTTGAGTTGTATGGACTCAATTTAATTTTATTATTAAATATCCCGGGATTTCTAAATTAATATATTAGGGTAACCATATCACATACCACCTATTTAAATGAACTATTTCCAGTTATTTACCCTGAACTCGTTTTTTGTAGTCGGTTAAAAATAGCCATAATCTAAATATTCACGAGAGATTAGATACTATAATTATCGTGACGTTTTGTACAAATCGCGAAATCCCTGAACTTACATTATTAAAATGAGATTTCAAGACTGATTCCATAATTGCTTAAGTTTTTCCGGGATTTTGCCAATTTGTGGTATAAAAACACCCGAATTTTCAAAGCCTAGTAGTCATATATATTATTTTGTCAAATTAATTACCGAAATAATTACTATGAACCTGTGGCCCTGTTGGTCTGTCTTCATCTTTCGGCGCCATCCTGGTCTCTCCTTCGTCATTCGAACTAGATCTTTCTAGTTTATCATCTTTAAAATCGTGACCAAGCATTCTCCGTGTAAGTCCAGGTAGAATTTCATCAACCGTGTCAGATCTGAGTAGTCCTTCATCTGCTTCTGAACCTGACCTTGTACTCTCTTGACCGGCTTCGTCGGAACGTGTATTATCTTCTGGACTTGCTGCTTTTAGCTCTTCTTCAACACTTGTTAATTCTCCGTCTGACGCCATTTTAGACTCGTTCTGCTCTGAACCAGTTTTCGAATCATATTCGCTATCGCTTCGCTGACTAGGCTGATCTCCCTCAGCTCTGCTTTCTCCAGAAAGTTCTCTCTGTTCTTTTATTTGTATTTGCAACGGATCATCTTGTTCACTAGTTTTTGTTTCTAAGGTTGATCTAAGATCTTGTGAAGCGTTATTTTGGTCATTTGATCTAACGGGTCTTTTTGAGCTAGGATTTTCTTCTGATCTTTCAGAACTTAATGTTTTATCACTATCGCCATCAACAATGTCTGTTCGTACGGAAGCTTCAGGATTTTCTGAATCAGTTGTTGTGTCTGTCACATCAGATTTTGTTTCGGCTACGGCCTCTTCACTCACTTGGCTTGCCGCTTTGACTTCTTCAGCGGATTTCGGTTTTGTACTTTGGTCTTCTGGATTTTCTAAATCTGTTTTACCATCTTTAGTTTCTTCAGCTGTTGCTGTTTTTTCTTCTTCATCTGCTCTGACTTCTTCGGGCAAAGTCGTAGTAGTTATTGAATCGGCTGATTTATTTTCTGCGCCACCCGGTATATCCTCTGTTCGATCCTCTGGTTGACTTTGTGTGGGCACCTATATAAAATATAGAATAACATTGTGATTAGTAAATGTTTTGGATCGTTTATTGAAATCGAGTTATTATAGGCTAGCAGAACTTTAATCGCCTCAGAGAGCTCAGAGGCGTCGCTATTGGACTTAGTTATACTTTTAAGTAAAAATAACACTTTGTGTGATTTATATTTGTGTATTTTATTTATTTTTAATGGTTTTGCCTTTGACTTCAATCTCATCTGGTAGAAAGCGCATAATTGGTGTTCAACACAGAAATATATCCAGTTCGTCGATTTGTATGGCAAAAAAGCGTGTAACGTTTTTCGCTTGGCGTTTGACGCCAAAAGTGCAATTTAGTGATGGAAAACATATATTTTCTATTTTATTTGGTGGTATTTGAAAAATTAATTATACCATTATTATCAGATCTTCAAATCTGCCAATAATATTGACGGAAACTGAAGTTAACGGTATTCAAAGTAGGTGGCCGCCACTTTTTTCTTCTACCTCGTTATATTTCTGTGGTGTTCAAAGAATTGATCGCATCAGAAACACCGATTTGCGGTACAAAACTAGAATCGCGGATGTGGGAGTGAAGACCACCAAACTCAAGTGGTACTGAGCATGAGCAGGACATATGTCTATTGTCTACCCTACCGAATGTATCCGCACCGCAACAATGGGCTATGCCATTTGAGCATTATTCAAGAAACTGTACACGTTTTCAGCAGTTAAGAGCCGTGACGAAACTGTAAGTTAGTGTCAAATCAGTACATTTTCGTGACGCAACGGAAGTTTACACAGTATTTAGGTATCGTTGAACACTTTTTTTGAAAATCGTTGTTACCCACAAGGCGGCTACCGTAACCTACGCACGCAGTTCCTACTATAGATATGAAAAAGGAGAGTAAAAATAACTTACTTCATCTGGTAACACTCTACACAGACATCCTGATGCGAAAATCACAAATATTATGGAACTTTTAATCATATTTGTAAACTTCAGTGTTTATACCGTGAAACGTTTAACTCTACTAACGTGCGGTTTCTCACACTAACGATATTGGATTTTGCCGGTAAATCGATTCGTAATGCCGATCCATGATTAACCTAGATTAAATGCCGTACCTTCCTATTTACTTAGGTATTTATATTACGTACCTTCTCAGGTATTTACATATTAAACACGCCTTATTTCATACACAGGCGATCAAAATGATACTTACTACCATCAGCTAAAAGACGTGCACTGCTGGACATAGGCTCTCAAAAAACACCACGTATTCTAACGGTGTACAATCGAAGACGCTGTTAACTGTGCATTTGTTGGCTTCGTTTGTATCACATGTAAAGAAACAAAGAAAATACATCCCGCCCCGTCCCAGCTACTTTCCTGATACTGGTAGTAGGGTCGTCATCAAACGTAGAAAGAATCCTTTCGTCAGCAGCAACGTCGTGTTGTCTCACATTAATACCAGCTAGTTGGTGATTCAAGTTCCCAGTTTCCCTTATACGTCGGTATGTGTTTGAGAACACGTTGCGACTGGTTAACTGCCTGCCAGGATACAAATTTTGGTAGATTCTTTGGGCTTGACGAGCTACTTCGCTGTCACTGCCGTATGCCATTAAAATATCGGCGTATTCCTCGTTGGTGTATGTTGCCATGTCAAAATCGATACTAACAATAAAATTATCGTGTAATTTAACAACCGATGCCGTTGTAGCCAATTAAAATAATACTTGTTCCTTTTTAGTAAAATACCTGCAGCTTACCCGCGCTGTTAACTTTTTAAATATTTACTACCTATTAAACTAGAATGATACGAAAGTTAAAGTAGGTGGTACAATTGAGGGCGCTTGCTGCGTGCTCCGGTGGCCAAGTGGTTAAGGCGCTGGGCCGGACATCCAGAGGTACCGGGTTCGATTCCCGGTCTGGACCACAGGTAAGTACCATTTAATTTGTCTATGTACTTTAATTTCTTGTGTCTATATATATGTAACTTTTAACATTTTTTTTTAATTTATCATGCGATACTAAACTAGGTTATTTTGATCGTAATTAGCGCGTCAGATTCGCACACGAATGGTTCCGTACCACCAACGAGCAAATTGGCGTCAAATAAACACGGTTCTTGTATAGGGACCCCCTTTTATTTTTAACTTTATTTTGTTTTTATTTTTTGTTGTAATAGTGGCAATAGAAATATACATTTGTGAATATATCAAGCATCTAGAGTCTGTGCGGAAAGAGAATAGGATGTAGATTTGGGGGCGCTGTAATGCTTTTCTACCGTATTTGCCATACTGGTTAGGTTAGGTTAGGTTATACTCTACCTATTACGATTATTAAAATCAAGCAAAAAACGCCAATTAAAACACGTTTCTTATATGGGGAGCCCCTTTTAGTGGCAATAGAAATACACATTCTGTGAAAACTTCACGTCTCTACCTAATACGGTTCAAAAGATAGAGCCCTATGATGGACGGACAGACAGCGGAGGCTTAGTAATAGGGTTCTGTTAGCACCCTTTGGGAACGGAACCCTAAAAATGCTTCTACTTTTTATGTCGTTTCATAAAGTTGAAATTGACCATTCTTATTATTTGTCCTTCACAATTAGTTGGTCAATTGGTTGGTCAGTTTTTACCCGACTGCGGCGAAGCCCAAAGGAGGGTTATGTGTTTGACCTGTATGCTGCCGTCCGATATCTAAAACTGGACTA
Source organism: Eudemis profundana (assembly GCA_947034925.1). NCBI lineage: Eukaryota > Metazoa > Arthropoda > Insecta > Lepidoptera > Tortricidae > Eudemis > Eudemis profundana. The sequence continues at coordinate 14,865,947 of OX344816.1, read as the reverse complement.
ACCCCTATACAACTCCATAGAGGTTAGTCTAGTTTTAGACATAGGACGGCAGTATGTATGTATGTCCGTTCCTATGTCCGCCCGTAACTACTCAACGGCACAACCGATTTTGATAAATGATACATAATTAGATTCGTCTTGATGGCGCGAGTGTCACTGGGTATAAAGTTCATTAAAATAAACAAAATTTATGCACTTTTAAAGTGCACCGCGGTTTATTGATTTACTATTAGAATAGATTTTTTTTATTGATTTACTATTAGAATGGAAATAAAAAAAGATTAGAAAATTAATACAAACACAAAATTATGTTGTCATATTAAATAAATAAGCTAAAAACGTATACTTATACTGACTGTCCCATTAAAAAAAATAGGTGCAGAAAATGGTGAAGCTTCGGACCGCACCAAGATGAAATGAGAAAAAAAACTTGACATTACAACGTTTATCTATTAAAAACTGTTCCGGGTGTGTAATCACGGAATAAAATCTGTTCTGTGTGTGTAATATTTAAGATTTATGCTAGTTCAAGTTTATTTCTTGTACAGTCAAGGAATTTAATATCCTACCCTTTTCATTGAAATGTTGTTAAGCATTCACGATGCATCCGCGTATCATGGTCACGTATCATCTGTTCTTAGTTATGGTTTGATATTGTGGGGAAACGCAGTGGAAGTGGACAGAGTCTTTAAAATACAAAAAAAGTGTGTCAGGGTCATTGGTAGTTCGTGGTGGGACGAAAGTTGCGTACCCCTTTTCAAAAAACATAAAATCCTTCCTTTACCATGCCTATACTTAAGAGAAATATGTAATTTCGTCAGATCACATAATTCGTATTTTAAAACACGCGGCGAAATTTTTGAAAGGCGAACCAGGGAAAAAATAATGAACCTTCTATATCACCCTCCAAGTCACAAGATGATTTATAAGAAAAACGTGTTTAATATGTGCATCGTCATCTATAACCATCTCCCGGAGGAACTGAGGCTGCTGGAGGGAAACGCCTTTAAACGCAGTCTAACAAATTGGCTCTTAGAGCATTGTTTCTATAGCGTAAAGGCTTATCTCGAACACTAGCAGTACTAGATTTAAGTTGTATTGTCAGTAATCTATGATATGCCTATTATGTTAATTTTGTTTCATTGTTGTTTTATTATTATTATTATTTCAATTTGACATTTTATTTTATTTTTTTTTCTTTAATTTGTAATCAATTCAATTGTACATATTTGCACGCTTGCACGCAAGCTAGATACACGAATCATGACATGCATTGTAACATCCCTATACTGTGTCTATGCAAATAAATATTTCTGATTTCTGATTTCATTAAGGTCGAAATTTCTATTTCAGTAATAGCATTTAAATGTCAATAACGTATTATTTGTCACTGCACATTACAGATGACCTCTTTGCGAAGTCATTTGCTCATCTAATTACGTATACGTGTCAGTGTCAATCGAGAAAATTTTAAAATAATTCCGAATCCAGACTCCGGAAAGTCTACCACAAACGACGATAATCTAAATTTCGTTATCTGCGTTCCTTTAATTCGAATATTGCAAGAGCGAGAAAGATGGACTTTCTTCGAATTTCGATTCCGCGGTTGTTGTCCTTTTTTGGTAGTGCCTTGACGTTTCAAATTTCAGTTGTTACCTAGTTACTGACACAAAACAACAATGCGTGTGATATGTCAAAGTAACGTCGCACTCTAGTTAGCTCTTATGATGACAGTATGCTATTCGATATTGGACCTTAGGTGGGTTGGAAATTAAATTCCTTGACTGTACCTCCTTGTTATTTCTTGTCACCCGTAACAAATCGGCTGATTAACGTAAGACGCACACGCATAGGTGAAGCGTCAAGCAATTATTTTATACTTTATTGCAAAAGCTAGTTTTTCGTTACGCCCTAGTTTTAATCATTGGGGGATAATGGGGAGAGACGGTAGAGGAAATACGTAATTTTGACATAAAACAAAATATTTTTTTTTCAGTCTTCCCGCGACCACGAAAATGGTTTGGAAACGTAGGGACGTAAAAATGAAGAAATATACGCGATTTAATCCGTTAAAGATGTTTTATTACAATAATTAATGTTACATATATAGATACAAGAAATCAAAATACATAGAAAAATTAAATGGCACTCACCTGTGTCCAGTGACTCAACCACTAGTCCACCGGAGCACCCAGTAAGCGCCCTCAATTTTGCCATCTATCATTCTGTTTTAATAGGATTTAACCTAAACGATTGATTTCTTGTATCTATATATCGATACCTTTAGACTCAAAGGGCGTCAACGCCGCAGGTTCTAATGGCGTTTACGGCCTTTGAGTCTAAAGGTATCGATAATGTAACATCAAATGTGATGTAATTTACCCGCATTAAAAAACCATTGAAGAGACAAAATGTTTCTTTCATAATAAAGTATAATTAATGTTGTTAAAGGGACCCAGATTCAAATTCGGTAAGGGCGCATATTTGTATGATGAGCACGAGTATTTGTTCGTGCGTCATGGTGTTATTTAAGTATTTATTTATTTTCATAAGTATGTATATCGTCGTCTAGTACCCATAATACAAGCATTGCTTAGTTTGGGCCTAGGTCAATTTGGGTAAGATTGTCCCCTAATAGGTATGTATTTATTTACTATTCAGTCCTAACAGTTCATTTAATTGTGCTCGAATTAAGATTATGCAGAATACATTTTGTTTTATCACTAGCAAAGCAATATTTTGCGCTTAAATTAGGTTTCAGGCTGGTTCGATTATGTGACTGTATAAAATACGTCACGCTTAAAGTTTTTAAATCTATTTAGTCTTTTGTATGGTTGTAATAAAATGTTGTTTCTTGTTTTTATCTTATCCATTGCAAAACTTTTTATTTATTTAGCAACAACGTTTACCTTCAATAAACCCAATTACCAAGTAATAAATTTCCTTCATTTATGTATAAAATTAAACTAAAAAAATATTACAAATCATTGTATTTATTTTCTTAAAACTTAATACTGGGTCTTATAAACTACATATGAACCAGACGTTTCAAGCATACCTATATTAAGTACTTAAATGAAATATTTCTTCAAGGCATCATATGTGTGTAGAGTCTGTGCGGAAAGAGAATAGGCGTGGCGAAAAACGGAACTAACCTAACCAGTATGGCAAATACGGCAAATACGGTAGAAAAGCATTACAGCGCCGCCACATCTAAATCCTATACTCTTTCCGCACAAACTATTTTGTTGAAAATTTACTAATTTAACACAGAGAATAATGTAAGATCATACTTATCGTTAAAAAAATTATCACTATTACTATATATAACTAATTCTCACGAAATACAATAAAAAAACCTTAAAGATAGTTACTTTTTGAAGGTTCTAACTATTGCGTTTAGTAAATTTACAAACAGCACACTTATTTTTTACGGTTTGTATTTTTTTATTAATTACGTCATGTTTTCTAGAAAAGTACTTAGAGATCATTTTGTACACAGGTAGGGGTAAAATGATCCCTCAGTAGAGTCAAAACTATCCCGGGTTAATTTTGTATATTAGATTGTCCGCTTAAAAAATGAAGTAATACACCAAAGAACGGAAAAAATACCGGTATTTTTGTATGGAGAAAATACCGGTATCCGAGCCCTGCTAAGTGGTAAATATAGTACACATAGGGACCATTTCATTTCGAAGGATCATATTGTTCAATTTTCCCCTAGCTACTCTTCTCTGTTAATTTCCCTTCAAGAATTGTAGTGTAGTTCGTGAGTTTTGATTGTCATCCAACTATGTATGCATTCCAGAATCAAATGACAATTAAGATTAAGACAGACGTCCGAGGTCTGGACACAGTCCCAGTTCTTGTCATCTTGAATGTGTATATAATATAAAAACCGATTTAAAAGACTGTTAAAAAAACACTATTTAAGTACCTACCTTAACTTAATATAGTTACAAGTACCGTGGACTGGGGTTACTCTAATTCACGGGGTAGCATATTGATCATCGATTTTTAAACCCAAATACCTTTGAGTTGAACACGTTTATTAAGTATTTTTATTGAGGTAGCCTGCCCTAATAATAAATTGTTCCGAATGCATTCAAAAACCAACTTCTTATAGTTGAAAAAACGATGATCAATGTTACCCCGTGAATCAGAGTAACCCAAGTCTACCGTACTAGTTTATATAGAGACTCATGATCTCACAGACAAACCTTAATAAGTATAAGTTTTGTAGGACACTGTCCCTAAATGTATGTAAAACTGTATGTTTTAATAAATAAATATATTATTATTATTTAATGTAAATGTGTAGATTATACAGGGTGGGAGGGACTATACCGACAAACTTTAACTATAGATTCTAACAACTATTAGGAGTAAAAAAGTTATGTGATGTATAGTCGAAAAACGGTTACTTTCAGAGATATTCATTATTTTTTAAATGAAAACTCCCAAGTGTGTAACAAGCCCTAATAAATTTCACTAAGATAGTTTTACAATTTTTTTTAAATCCTTTAACTAAACAGCAATTAAACTTCGCAGTATTTGATTGTAAGAGACTACGAGGCCAAAAAATTTACCCTTCGTTTCCATTTTAGCTTTTTTTTTCTTTTTGATAACTTTTCCTCCAGTAAGGACATGTTTATAACGAGGGGCTGAATTTACTGATTAATTTTGTTCCATAAGACTATTAATGTAAAATGACAATTTTCGACCCATGTTGATGTAACATTATTTACTCGTCACACCACCAGGAATTCATGTCTAAAGTATGTCGGTATAGTCTCTCCCACCCTGTATAGTGTGACAAGCGTTTGCCGTACCAAGTAGCCTCTGAATGTCAATAGTTTACTTTTTTAACCACTATGATACTTACATACCTTGCATACCGTAAACTCAAGTTTTTGTGGTTCAGTGCACACAACTATGGTCTAAACTATTGCACTCTCGTTTAAACAGATGTACCACAGTATAATAAAACAGTAATTTGTCTTCCTACAAAAGTTACATCGCGCGCTTGAATGTGTGCGCGCCGTGTACGTACGCACTACAAGCATCGAGTGAAGTCCAGTTCCGCGGCCATTTAGAGGGTAAGGCTAAATTAGCCTCTAAGAAGCTTGGTGTGCTCAATAGATCGAGACAGTATTTCACTCCGGCCCACCGCCTTCAGCTGTATCAGGCGCAGGTCCGTCCACATATGGAATACTGTTCTCATCTGTGGGCTGGGGCCCCCCAGTACCAGCTTCTCCCTCTAGACCGCATTCAACGGAGAGCGACTCGTATCGTCGGCTGCCAAGTTATTTCAGATCGGCTCGACTCCTTGGCACTGCGTAGAGATGTAGCCTCGCTCTGCATCTTCTATCGTCTATATAACGGGGAATGTTCCGAGGAATTGTTCGGATTAATCCCTGCCGCATCTTTCCGCCATCGTTCTACGCGACAATATTACCATCCTCACCACTTAGATGGTTGGCAGTCCACAACTGTGCGTTTTGCTAGAAACTTCCTGCCTCGCACGACTGAACTGTGGAATAAATTGTCGCCTGCAGTGTTTCCGGACCGATTCGACCTTCAAACCTTCAAGAAAAGAGCGTACTCCCACCTGAAAGGCCGGCAACGCACCTGTGACTCTTTTGGTGTTGCAGGTGTCTATGGGCGACGGTGATTGCTTACCATCAGGCGACCCGTCTGCTCGTTTGCCCCCTATTTAAAAAAAAAAAAACGTTTTAAAAATGCGCGATATGCGTAAAAATGCTCGAGTATGGATTGCACTCATACAGACCTGCTATCGCTGTGTGAATACGTGTCGCGCACTCCTAAACGGCCAAAGTTGGACTACTTGTTCGTCTCTATACTTTGGTTGCACACTATTTTCAGAAATGGTTATATGATGGGGTAATTCAATTTTTGCTCATGATTTACACGAACACGACTCAAGTCGAATTTGGCGCGGAATGTACAAAAGGGGACTTTCCAAAGTTTGGACCATGGTTGAGTGCATTGGATGGACCCTATTATCGGGAGAAAAAAACCAATACGTCGGGATTTTGAGAGTTTGGTCGGGAGATGCCCAGCGCGCTGGACGCGACCTTTTTTTAGCCTGAAGGAACAGAAATTTTCGCTGGCCGGACCACCTTGAGTGGATCGGAATAAGTTTTAAAATGAAGTCGTTTGACGGCAGATTTTCTTCTTTATCGGGAGTCGGGACATACAAAAAATCGGGAGATTCCCGCCAAATCCCGACCATCTGGCAACCCTAATTGGACGATAGAAACCGAAAAAGATAGGAGTTTACGGTACCTATTGATGATTTTGATCAGTATAGAATAATTACAAAATAAAAAAAAACAAGATCAAACACTGAACACTTGAGGAGTACCCTACATTTTTCGTGGATCCCATCATTAAAACTAAATTTTGAAAAAATGGGACTAATTATGAAAAGGTATGATCTATCATTAAAAAAGGAGTTCCAAGGTGACAATCGTAAAAGTAATAAGTACATACAAAGTAAGAATTTCCTCTTTTTTGTTCACTTAAAAACTGATTTCATTTCATATTAACGCAAAACGCATTTTTTAGGATTTTGAAATTTGCAATCAGCGTACTGATAACGGCAGTAAAAGTAACATTCAAAAGGTTTTATTGTAGGTTTGTAGGTACAATAAAATAAAATTACAAATTAAACTAGCTACATTTAAAATATCTTATTATATACTCGATATTAAACCCTTTAAGTTGGAATAAGTTCCAGCAAAGAAGAAGAGTACACCCACAAGAAGTACAAAGACGTTCTTCCAGAGCCGCCATTTGTATTTGCCTAGTCCTGGGTCCTCCCAGATCACCAGGAGCTCGATGATGGCAGGAAATATGAAGCCCATATTGGACAGGCAGAAAGCACCGAGCTGGAAAGAAAAATAACCACAAAATTAACTTTTTAATAGAACCGACTTTCAATAAACCTATTTCGATAAGAAATGCACGTGAAGTGTTTGATGTCTCGGTAGGTAATAACAACACGAGATTCGTAGGAATAATGAACATTTATTATAATATTACATGCCTTTTTATACTGGCTTACATATGATCTATTACACAATAATTAAATAAGAAAGAACAAAGGATTTACATTAATATCAAGGCTACGCTACATATAAGGAGCGCTGCCTCTAATATGAAATTAATTATTACATTGTGATACATTGTAATGCATTCCAATGTTCAGCTGTATGTATCAGCTGGGACTACACCACACACGAGACTCTAGGAACAATAACCAAATCGCCGTATACCTATAATATTTGAAGAGTTCCCTCGATTTCTCCAAGATCCCATCATCAGATCTTGATTTGGTTGCAATGGGACCACCTCTGAAATATACCCTTTCAAACAGAAAATAATTTTCCAAATCGGTTCAGCCGTCTTCGAGTAATCGGTGAACAAACACACAAAAAAAAGAACATACGGACGAATTGAGAACCGTCCCTCTTTGAAAATTGGTTAAATAACAAGTTTTTACCGCCCGTTATCTGCTTCGCTTTAAAGTTAACTGGCTTTAAAGTTCACCTTTTGTACCTACTATAAATTATTTTGTGCAATAAAGTTTAAATTGAATAAGTTTGGCAGTTTACATTATACAGTGTTTTTTAGCAGGGAGACTTTAGATGGAAATCCCCAATCATACAGTAAATAATTTATTTAAAGTTTGCTTTATAAATTATATAATAAACTGCCAGATTCTGTGAAAGAATATGACATGCCACAATTTCTTTTCTTTCGTACTCTTCGTTACTGAAGGTCGTGTCCAGTTTGAAAGACCTTCACTGGGGTCTCCACAATCTTTCGTTTTGCTTTACTCACCAAACCCATCAAATTCCCATTAGCGGCCATTCTCACGAAGTATATCTGCGGTCACCTAATTACCGCGACGCTGTTTTCATACTAAATGTATGGAGACGCGGTAATTAGACGCAGTCATACTTCGTGAGAATGGCCGTTAGACACGTAGGATCAGCCATATAGCAAGAGTAGCAAATGATACCGGCCCCGCGCCTACTCGCAAAAGGACCCCCCCCCCCTCGTTATGTAATTCGTCACGTATAAAATTACGGTTCAATCGGTATTTAAGCATATGTAAGACCAACCAAGCGCCTCTTTGAAAAAATGCTACAGACCCCGCGCTGGCTTAATCCGGCACGTAGTGCCACTCTCACTTATTCTAGAGTATTGCTACTTTTGGTCCATCTTGAGGCACGAGAAAACTACTGAGATTCAGCTATATTCGCCTACTTAGCTTCAGCTATATTCGCCAAGCTTAAGGAATTCTCACTTTGAGTACCGCTCCCATAGACAATACCTTTTTGGACTGTATTTCCCAAAGACTCAATGCTAACAATTTACTCGCCTTCAAACTCCCAATATTCGTAAACTCAAAGCCAATGACGTTACTATGGATGATACCTTAGTTGGATGTAATAATAATTTATGGAACCTTGATTTTGGAACAGAGTTTACTCACCAAGCCCATTAGATTCCCAATATTAGGGAACCCGATAGCGATAGCGCTGATAACCAAGATGAACGTCGCTCGGTACACGCGCTCCCACAGCCAGTGTCTCTTGGCGTCGTGTTTCTTGGACACGTAGTGCCACACCAGGTTGAAGGGCGCCCAGAAGTTCAGCGCGAACGTGATGAAGATCATTATCCCCATCAGGCATTTCAGCACAACGGGGAATCTGAAAAATATCATTTATTTATTTAATTTTTATTGCACAATATAAATAGTACAAATGGCGGACTTCATGTGAAGGCATTCTCTACCAGTCAATGGGCTAAACAGAAACATTAACGTATTATCACTGTACTCTAAGCACCTACGATGCTGTTTGAAGAAACACATACCTACAGAAATTTGTCAATTTTGATTGAAGCAATAGTGTCGCAAATACGCAATGATCTGGGCTCAAATGTCTGTTTATATTGATAAGAGTAATACTTACTAAGGTAAAAATAAAAATATAAATAAGTTATTATAAAAAAGCAAGAACAAAATTAATTGGCAATTCGCTAAGCATCCAGTTCAAGCTAGAACAGTCAGCCAAGAAAATGGTCTACTTACAACTTTTGAACTCTAATACGGTAATCAGGTAGAAAAGTGGTAGACTTGCTTACTCTATCTAGGATAATGACCCAAAATACAGGTTATTTTCTTGGAGAAAAGTAGAAATCCGCGATATACCTGGAGCATTCCATGAAAATATTTCGTAAGGGCCACCACCGTTTTAATACTTCCGAGAAATAAATACAAGAAGCTAATTATCAGCATTGTAATATCATAACTCGGCTTTAAGATTGGTAGTGTTTCTTAGCAGCTAATACGTTTTACTAGGGTAGCTGCCATAGCGTTTCGTAAGGGACAAAAAGTTGATGTTTTCATGGAATGCTCCAGCTACATACACAACTCTCGTGGGTGGGATAATAATAAGTTTTAAAGATTAAGGGGTAAAGGGAAGGTCCTACGAAAAATAGTCCTAAGTATAATTGTATTGTATTGTATTGTCCTACTTTATTTTGCTACTGTTTAGAAAGGTTGTACTTACGCGCTGTCTACGGGGAAGTTAAGTGTTACTGGAGACTGCGAGAGCTCCCCAAAACCCCAGTAGCCGAAGAATCCCACGAGGATCAGAAATGACACCACCACGCACATACCTGAGGACAAACATTGCTATTTATACAAAGGTTGTATTTGTATAATTAAGTTATAGGTTGTAATAAAGCAACTTAAACGGATTAAATGGCGTATATTACTTAATTTTTTAAGTCCCGAAGTTTCGTAACCCTTTTCAGCGTTCGTGGTAGGCGGTAAAATAAAAAATGTGTCAGATCGCAGGTATTTGACGCCCGAGCCGAAGGCAAGGGCGATAAATATGCGATCTGAGACTTTCTTTATTACCGCCCGTGGTAAGTACAAAGTTTTACGTCTCCCCCAGGCCGTGAAGTGGGATTTCCCGCACGCGTAGTAATATTTTTTTCTGTCCTCCGGCCGGAAAGCGTCAACTTTCGGGCCGCTGTTACTAATTTTCTCACAAAAAACCCTCGGCTTTGCCTCCGCCGAGAAATTCATGTGATTTGAGACATTTCTTACTTTACTGGCTTTCCTAATTATTTTTACGTTCTTTAAGAATACACAAATTCAAAATTCAATAATGGGGATTCTTATCAGATGACCTCATTTTTTTTGTAGGTAATTCGAGACCATGAGTCACTCTTAAAGATTAAGAAAATGGCGATTTTTTCAAAAAGTAGAAGCTGATCTTGAAAAACTCTACAGGCCCGTTGTAGTCATTACTAAATTATTTTAAAAGCATATTTAAGATATCAAAGGCAACAAAATCACTGTTGACCAGTGTAATTTGTAATAAGGCGCATTGGGGTAATTTCGAATATGGGGTAATTTTGAAAATTAGGAATTTGTACTAAACCATGCAAAATTTTTAAGGTGTTCAATTATTCGAAGCACTATTAGCGTGTCTAATATAGTGTTAGCATGTTTCAGTAAGTATAATGTTGCGTGAATTACGAGAAATTCTTAAATTTCAGAATTACCCCATGTTTGAATTTACCCCAATGCACCTTACCTACTTACTAGCGCAAAGGACCTTCGGAAACTTGAGTGGATCCTTCATATTGTTCTCAATAGGGAGAGAGACGCCGATTCCCTCCATGCTGAAAATGGCGATCCCACTGAACTCGAAGAGGCCTATACCATCCTTCCAGCCTGGGACAGTACTGATGGGCGGGGCGTCGCGCATGCTGTAGTATAACGTGGCTACCACGCATACCACTGTAAGAGAATCAGGTATAAAATAAAGTAGCATCGCTTGCAGGATTGCATGGTTGAAGTGGCAGCGGGCAATAAAATGAAATGAAAATAAATTGATTGACACAACATGACACAGTAACAATATTATATAATTAAAACAGTAAGTAGGAGCATGTTGGTCAAAGTCACTAAACTCAGCATGTGCTGGGCGTAAGTCAAACGCTGATTTTCAGCAGTTAGGTCCCTTTATGAGGGTCGGTCGTAACATTTATGAATAGAGCAAGCGCTGTGCATTGCTTAAACTAAAGAAATAAACTAGGTGTCAATATAGCCCAGAGAACGGAAAACCATTGGGGCAGTTGAGTAAAGTACTGGAATAGTGACCACGCATAGGCAAAGGCTCTCAACATCTATTTGTGTTTTCTATGTCATGTACGTTTGTGGATGAATAAAGTTTTTATCTATCTATCTAACGCAGTGTAGGATACGGCCTCAGACTCGGTGGACAGACTTCGTGGGAGTAGGGAATCGGTGGATGCGGTCTGCACAGAACCACACTCTGTGGCGATTTATGGATGATAGTGATAGATATATAAAAAGTTAAGTAGGTAACCGACTGATCAACCCGACTACACTGATCGAGCGATAGATGATGCGTTCTCTCGTAAGGTTCTCGAATGGTTACCACGAACCGGTAAAAGTAGCCTGGGTCTGTTTAAGGTCGCTGGAACACGATGGACGCAAAAAGCGTGCGACCCTTCGTCGTAAAAGATTTTGGGTTCAGCAGTGGACGCCTTAAGGCCTATCACACTTGCGATTGGCGGGCGAGTTAGAAGCGAAGTTCGAAGGAAGTCGAAAACTCGCCCGCAAATCGCAAGTGTGATAAGGCACCTAAGGTTGAAATGATAATGAGCGGCTCTTATGCCGCAATAACTTCAAATAAGGCCGAAGGCCGAGCTCCGGTGAAAACCGCGTCGAACCTTACTTCTACTGAATTTCACAAAAGAGTATACTTCAACGGAATAAAAGCAAAAACTAAATCGGATGGGAAATTTATGAAGTTGACGATAGGAGCAAAATAATTAAAAGAAGAAACTTACCAATGAACACATCAGCAAGCAACGTAAACGGCGCTAAGTATTTCAACGTGGTTATCATACATAACAGCATTATTGGCACCAATAGTACCAGGACATACATCCGCAGCCGGTTTATGTCGTCATCAATGCCTTCTGCGACCTGCAGGATTGTCTTGGCTATGATAATCTGGTAGACACAGCATGCTCCGAAGAGGTCGATGCAGATGGTTATGTCAACTGCGTACCTAAAAATGTTGATAGTATAATTACTAAAGGAGTTTGTAAAATAATAATGTTAAGAGGTATAGGAGAACTGACGTCACAGGAGAGATGACGTGGAAGAGAAGCGGTAAGGGGCTATTCTCACGAAGTATGTCTGCGGTCACCTAATTACCGCGACGCTGTTTTCATACTAAATGTATGGAGACGCGGTAATTAGACGCAGTCATATTTCGTGAGAATGGCCGTAAGATGACCGGTGACCGAGTTGTAAAGAAAAGAATTGAGTAAACAAAAGGCGATCGAATATGTGAACATAGCACTTATTTGTAGTATTGATAAAGCAGTTCAAGCTGCATCGGCGTAGCGATTTTACAGGATTTTAAGTTTAAACGTAGGCGGTTCAAACGTGGATAATGTCTGACGTTCAGTATAGTGGTATCAAGAGACTGAGCCTTTTTTAACTGATCCCATTTTGTCAGGCCTTTTAATTATCGGACTTCTAAATGCATCGAATTGAATTCCATTTTATTTATTTATTAGGTTGCATTGCAATACATACATTATAAGGTCTCCAAAGCATAATCTGGAGGAACAAATATTTTAGGCCAACTAAACCTAGCGTCCTGGTTCGACCTCAGGCGCCCCGGCCCCCACCTAGTCCGTAATCTCAAGGTTGTGCAAGCCAATCGACCTGGTTCGATCTCAGGGAACGCCATGGCTCCCGCCTGGTCCGATTTTTGAAACAGTCAGTAAGGCTTGCAAGTTTGTCAGGCTTATGATAAAGGCCAAATAAATGGAAGGTGTGCTCAGAGATGAGCACAAGCAAGATAAGAAGTTGATTGGCGGCAGCATGCAGAACGCGGTCCATACGGCATATGACCGCACCCTTTTTGACAAACAATATGAGGTTGCAATCCCCAGTAATGAGGGAACGATGAAGAAGAAGAAAAAAGTTCCTAGCTATGTTTCATAAAGATCAGCCAGTTCTAAATCGTTGATGCTATGACGTATTGGAGTGTCGGGGGATTTTAAATTGAAAATATCATATCATACCTGAACCACTTACTGTATTTTCTTAGTTTAGGGAAGGGTCCTATTTCCATGGCGGCTTCAGCGACGTCGGGGTACGACAGTGTCGTCACATGCAGCCTCCGATATAACACTTGTGCTGATTTTACTAATATCTGGAAAAAACGACGTGATCATCGTACCATAACTGAGCATTAGCGAGTAAATAGTTTCAATTGCAGCAATTAGTTTCCGCAATAAATTGTTCGTGTGGTTAGTTGTACTCGTAGTTTAAATTATATACCTTATTATATACTACATTACCTTAATTATATACTCGTGTGTCTGTTTGTCTATCACAGCCAATTTGCTCCAAAAGGACTCAACCGATTGAATTGAAATTTGATACATATATTATTAATGTATATTTAATTTTTTATACACATCTCTACTTTGTATAAGTATTTTATACAACAGTAACAATTGTTAGTTAAATTAAGTAAGTACAGTAAATAGTAAATGTATAGAATATAGAAAGTAAAAACAAAACCTAAAACTAAATAAACATAAAAAAAAACAGTTATAAAAAGAATACCCCGTCCAGCAAGTCTGCCTGCGGCATAGTTCCCATTACGCTGGCGGAGTTACCTCTCTGTATCGCGAGAGCGATTTTTTGAGAGAGGTAAGCGCCAGCCCTGGGGTCCCCCGAGGCGTCGATCAGTTTTTTCGACAGGGCTCTCATAAAAGTTTTCATATCAGCTGACCATATCGACTTATTGAGGTTAATGACCCAAACACGGACGTTTGAGTTTACATAGGAACGGACATACGTCATACATACATACAATGTATGTCATACAGGTCAAGTCAAACACATAACCTCCTTTTGGGTTTCGCCGCAGTCGGGTAAAAAAATACTCACATGAACACAGTAAGTGATATAGAAACCGAAGACCACCGTCAACACGAGGGAGGTCCATAGCCCGCCCTTCATGTAAGCCTCATGAATGCCCAGGATACCACCTCCAAGACATCCTTTTATTAAATGCCCGAACGACTCTAGGACACTGGAACAGAAATAAAAGAACTTTAAACCGATGCTCAGCTCGATGGCATCATAATCTTGCATTTGCATCTAATTTACATAAGTACCAAATTTCAGCTCAATCGGATACAAGAAAGTGGTTGAAAAATAGTTTGCAATTTTTGAAACCACTAAGCTTATGATGCTACGCTTTGTCGCGTGATAAATAAGTGATAAAGCATCCGTCACTCTCACACACATATTGTCACAACGTGACGGGTGTTTTATCATTTATTTTTCGCGCAACAAAGCGTAGCATCATAAGCCTACACAACTATCCGCCCTTATCACTACCGCCATCTTACCCACTGCCGCCAAAGAGCAGTGTTCGCACTGTAATGTTGTGTTCCGGTGTGGGGGTATTAATATTATTGTTGTAGGTTTTGGGCCTTTTATATGCCGCTTCGACCATTGCTGATCTATTGTGGCAGCCTTTTTGTTATATTTCACTGCAGAGGCCCATTGAGTCTAGGAAATTCCAGGTTCTATGGGCAGTGAGTAGTTGTATCTCATCCGGAAATAGAATATGTCGCCCTAGATAGATACTGCGTTTGCGCATGAATAGTCCACATGAGCAAAGGATGTGCATGGCAGTCTCCTCTGACTCTTCGCAGAACCTGTGTGGGGGTAAGACAGCCGGTGAAATTACTAGCATAGAGGCATTCTATCTTAGTCCTCAGGGTTGGCAACGCATTTGTAATAAGGATTGCAAATGTCCATGGGCCTCAGAAGTCACTTACCATCAGGTCACCCGTGTGCTCGTTTGCGTCGTTCGATAAAAAAAGGCTACATAAGTTACTTACAAACTTACACATCATCAAGGATTAAGTAAGTTTCAGTTTCTAACCCAACTGACGTTCGGGTCCGACCACCGGACGGAACGCACCGGATCCGGCCGTTTCTCTCTATCGCATAACCCGTGTTCTTTTTGGTCGCTGGCTAAGCCCCCGCGGAGGGGCAACATTTGGTACTGGATCTATATCGGGATCCCTAAAATTTTTTAACCTATTTTTGCATTCCCTAATACTGTTTATCATAATGATCATTTGTCCTAACACTCACATGCCCTAATATTTGATCCCCTCACATCGGGATCCCAAAATTTTTTTAACCTATTTTTGCATTCCCTAATACTGTTTGTCATAATGATCATTTGTCCTAACACTCACATGCCCTAATATTTGATCCCCTCACATAATTTCTGCCAGCAGTTCGTTTTTGTTGGGGGACGCAGTTTCAAACCTAACCTAAACTTAACTCAACCTAACCTACTTTTTCTGTCTGCTTTTTTCCATGCGGGGCTTCGCTCCCCGAGCCCCCCTCGAGGGTGGCTTTGCCCCCCGTCACCCATTTTTAAGCCTTTTCGTAGCTAAGAACTCGTGCATAACTCTAGTTGCTTAGGACACGATGTTAGGGATCGCGAGGAATATGAAAATAACATTAGGAATATTAATAGTTATGGCAAAAAAGTTTCGGACAACAGAGTATTATGGCAAAAATAACAGAGTATTATGGAAAAACAGAGTATTATGGAAAAACCTTATTATGACAACTGATCGTTAGGCCAAATACCCATTAGGACAAAACAGTACCTCTAGCACAACTTTGACACGCGACTCTTTCTCGCGCGAGATATGCTACCCATCTCTTTCCAATCAATATAGTGTGACAGTGACAGGTGATGCTCTGTCGCGCGAGAAACGAAGTCGCGGCTAGTTGTGCTAGACGTACAGTTAGGGCAAGTGATTTTAGGACAAACGATGTTAGGGATCTCGAGGGACACCCTTTGTGGTGGTTTGGTAGCGGCGCGGCGAAATCGCGGAGTGGGCCACTTCTAAATTTTAGTAATAAGCTATTTAGTTTAGATACATTTCTAAACACGTTTTAAAATAACTTCTAATCAATTCCGTCCACTTTTCACGGTCATTTCCATTGGACTTTAATTTATAGCAGCACGAATTGATTTTAACATGCATTATTGTTTTGTGACTCCTAAGCTGTTTACATTTTATCAGGTGCAGGACAATAAAATATGTTGTCATACAGATGGGGTAAGACCGTGTGCGCGCGCGTGCGTGTGTGCGTGTGTGTGTGTGTGTGTGCGTGTGCACGCGCGTGCGTGCGTGCGCGCGTGTGTCTCTCTCTCTCTCTCTGTGTGTGTGTGTGTGTGCGTCTGTATGTGTGCGCGCGCGTTTCGCACTAATGTACCGCTCATGCCTAAAATACCAGATTCTCCGTATACCAGATTCCTAGAATACGCTAGACGAGCCGAGCACGAGCGTGCTTTGAGCATTTGGTTCGTGCTCAACTGAGCTCCGTGAATCGTCGGTTTTTTGACGAACATAAAGTGATTTGGATCGCGCTCGAGGACAGTGATCGTTGTAAGTCCACATTTGATTTAAAAGAAAGAAAGAAAATACATTTATTTATGACAGCAAAAAGTTATAAAACATAGGAAAAAAAAAACAAAAAAACACAACGACACTCGCGCCATCAAGACGAAACTAATGATGTATCATTTATCAAAATCTGTTGTGCCGTTGAGTAGTTACGAGCGGACATACTTACGTACATACATACAGGTCAAACACGTAACCCTCCTTTGGGCTTCGCCGCAGTTGGGTAAAAACCTGACCATGGCTTCAAAAACAAGAAAACACAAAAAAATAAAAACCTCGCTGCCACAGGTCCCACCTCAGCATAATGCCAACTCCAGAGCTGGCGCTTGTCTTCCGGTGGAACCAGACAGGGCGACGTCACGGTGAGTTTTTTCTGGTTTTATCGGTTCACCCTACTTAAAGTGACGCGTTCATTAGGAACCAACCAACCAACCAACTGACGCCAACCGCCGATTTGACGCAGCGAACGACGCCCATAACGGCTCCGCTTGCTCGGCTCGTGTAGTGTAGACGCACCTTTATACTGTGGTAGTGTTGGTAATTTAATTGTATGAACTTATGAATGTTACGCTTTAAAATGTGTATGACACAAGTGATTCGGCCTTTGCGTTATATTCGGTTCCATTGACAGATAATTTGTCTTATTACGCACACGTGTCTTTAAATAGGTACGAAACTTGTATTTTTATGCCACACCTAGCCATAAAATGACTTTTTCGCACGCTGCGCGTACGGAAAAAGCAGCTTTCTGGCCAAGTGTAGACATAAAATGATGTACACAACACGGGAGGTAATAAAGAAAGCCCTCGATCGCGTATTTACGTCCCTCGCTTGCAGCTCGGGCCGCAAACTTCTGCGATCTCGGCCTTTCTTTGTATTACCACCCTAGTTGTGTAATGTACTATAACTAGAGGCGAACAAGCGCGCGGTTCATTCAGATGGAAGACAGTACTATTACTTATTCTGTGTCGGTGCGCTGGTCTGCGCGGTTGCACTGTCTTTTAAAGCAAATTACTTCCTTGGTGGGTTTGGGCAGTTGTCGCTCAATGACAAAGTCGTAGGGTTCCTTGTTATAATGTGCGACAAACTTTCCCGGCACCTTTCACGGCGGCTTTCACGGTACTGTGGATACTCGTATCATTTAAAGTACAAGTCAGGTTTGGACAAATTGTCGCTCAGTGACAAAGTCGTAGTGTTCCTCGGCGTCGGTCTGTGTGGTTGTATTTTGGATGTAAATTAAAGCAAACTACTTAGTGGGTTTGGCTAGTTGTGGCTGTGTGACGAAGTTGTAGGGTTCCTTGTCATGTGTATGAACTCCCCGGTGTCGTGCTGTGGGGTTGTACTGTGGATGTAGTTTAGAGTAACTTACTTTGTGGGTTTGGAGAGTTGTCGCTCAGTGACAAAGTCGTAGGGTCCCTTTTCATGGTGTACGAACTCCCCGGTGTCGGTCTCTGTGGTTGTACTGTGGATATCTTTTAATTTAAAGCAACTTACTTGGTGGGTTTGGAGAGCTGTCGTTCAGTGACAAAGTCGTAGGGTTCCTTGTCATAGTGTCTGACATACTTCTTCCCTTTCGCTTCTGGCGGTGGCTGGGGCGGGGGCTTTGTCTTCGGATCTACCTCGGTTTGCGTGTGATTGTACTGCAAATAAGGTTTGAAAAAAATGTAATGTAATAGGAGTATTGTTTTCGGTTTCCGCGATTATCACGCATTGTAATAGAACAACTGAAACGGATTAAATCGCTTATTTTTACATCACGACGTTTCGTAACCCTTTTCAGCGTTTTGGTCGAACGCTGAAGGATTACGAAGCGTTGGGGCGTAAAAATTAAGGCTCGTCATCGAAAATTTAAGCTATTTTTTAGTGAGATTTTTGTAAAATCTACATTATGAAATGGGCTGCTTTTCAGATATGTGTTTTTTGACTATATAACCTATTCAGTGATTACGGTGGAAACATGTTTGCTTAAAATTTCTTCGATAGATAAGAGATCCGAAAATGCGTCTTCAAATTCCGTTTTTTGTGTAGTATGAACAAACAACCGATTAATAAACGGTAAAATTATGTAAAAATGTCATTCATGCCTTTATCTTTTAAGTGATTAAAAAAAATGTTAATAAAACATAATAATATCTTTGATTTAATCGTATTTTTATATCTGGCGCTTACGCCAAAAAACCCAGGCACGTACTGTATATGGCGTTCTCTTTCTGTGATGCGCGTGAACTATAAATGCGTCCCTTATTACAAGTAACGCCCATTCGCCGGTGAGGCTTTACAGAGGTCGGACCTGTGTTCGTTTGTCCCAGCGGCCGCGTCGCGACTAGTGGGCCATTCTGAAGGTGTAGAAAGAACTTCCTATTTTCGAGCGCGGGCACACTGTTTTTATAGCCGAACGGCTCAACGAGCGGGCGCGTAATGCACCTCGGCCAAAGTATTAGTCTATAGTTCGAATCCTCGAGATGGTCACTTTTTTTTACTTATTAATAATATGAAAACATGTTTATTATTTATGTTTTGGCATTTTTGGATAAAATACATAACAAAACATTTATATTTATCTATAACAAAGTATGTGTATCGTCGCCTGGTACGCCCATAGTACATGCTTTGCTTAGTTTGGGCCTAGGTCGATTTGTGTAAGATTGTCCCTGATATTTATTTATTTAAATATGAAATACCTACATAACAGTATAATACCTATATAACCGCTGAAACATTTTCGGACGATTTAATAAATCATGCTGTTCAAAAATGTAATTTGTTTATAATTAACTAGCTTATGCCCGCAACTTCGTCTGCGGTGTAAATTATAATTAGGCAATTAATCTTAATAGGCAATAAATAGTTTCTGATATTTGTTCATAAATTTTGGGCCAAAAACTGCACAGTGCACATTTACCGCGAAAATTAATTCTTTAGTCCATTTAAGGATTATTTCCAAAAAATTAAATGCAATAATTAACCACTTGTTACTAACACAAAAAAACAATCTACTAATTACTATATGTTACGCATGGAATTAGAAACCTTTTACTTTAAAAATTGTACAGTCTCTAAACAAACTTTCAACCCCTACCTATTCAACCGGTTTTCGAGATAAATTTTAATGAACGATGAAATCATTTGAGTTCTATTCAGTTTAATCAGTTTTAGATACCCTACTTTAAAAATCATTTGGTCCCTTTATAAAGTTTTAGCCCCCATTTGACCCTTTTTGGGGATGAAATTCAAAAAACGGTTTAACTTTTTTTCTGTGCCCTTATTGAAGGATCTATGTACTAAGTATCAGATTTCCTACTTCAAAAATCCTTTGGACCCTATACAGAGTTTTGAACCCCCATTTAAACCCCTTTGGGGATAAATTTCAAAAAACTGCATTCACTTTATTTTCTCTTTTGGATGAGTTCAAGATCTACTACAAAAATCGTTTAGTCCTTTTACAAAGTTTCAACCCCTGTTTGATCCCTTTTTAGGGATGAATTTCGTAAAACGGTAAAACTACATTTCGTTTTTATTCTTATTGAGGAGTCCATGTACGATGTCTCAGAGCTCCTACTTCAAAATCCGTTTGGTCCCCGTACAAAGATTCAACCCCTATTAAACCTCTTTTGGGGATGAATTTCGAAAAACCGTGAAATTACCCCCCTGTACTTATGTTGAGGAAACTATGTACGATGTCTCAGAGCTCCAACTTCAAAAATCGTTTCAACCCCCATTTAACCCCTGTTGGGGATGAATTTCGAAAAACGGTAAAATACTTTCTTCGACCTTTATTGAAGAGTCTCAGATCTGTAACTTAAAAATAATTTGGTCCCTATACAATATTTCAACCCCTGTTTAACCTCTTTTAGGAATGAATTTCGAAAAAGGGTAAAATACCTTTTGTCTATTCATATTCAAGGGTGAATGAATTTCGAAAAACGGTAAAACCACTTTTCTTTATTCTTATTGAGGAGTCTATGTACGATGTCTCAGAGCTCCAACTTCAAAAATCGATTGGTCCCTATACAAAGTTTCAACCCCCATTTAACCCCTTTCGGGGATGAATTACGAAAAACCGTGAAATGACCTTCCTGTATTCATATTGAAGGGTCTATGTGCGAACTCTCTGATTTCCAACTTTTAAAATCGTTTGGTCCCTTTACAAAGTTTCAACTCCCATTTAACCCCTTTCGGGGATGAATTTCGAAAAACCGTGAAATTACTTTCCTGTACTCATATTGAAGGGTCTATGTCCGAAGTCTCAGATCTCCAACTTCAAAAATCATTTGGTGCCTATACAAAGTTTCAACCCCCGTTTAACCCCTTTTAGGG
This sequence comes from Eudemis profundana, assembly GCA_947034925.1. Classification (NCBI taxonomy): domain Eukaryota; kingdom Metazoa; phylum Arthropoda; class Insecta; order Lepidoptera; family Tortricidae; genus Eudemis; species Eudemis profundana. Next base: position 14,845,007 of record OX344816.1, on the reverse strand, counting down.
ATGAATTTTGAAAAACGGTGAAATTACTTTTTTCATATTATATTGAAAAGTCTATGTACGAAGTTTCAGATCTCCTACTTTAAGAATCGTGTGGTCCCCATATAAACTTTCAACCCCCACTTAACCCCCTTCGGGGATGAATTTCGAAAAACCGCGAAATTTCTTTCCTGTACTCATATTGAAGGGTCTATGTGCAAAGTCTCAGATCTCCAACTTAAAAAATCATTAGGTACCTATACAAAGTTTCAACCCCCGTTTAACCCCTTTTAGGGATGAATTTCGAAAAACGGTGAAATTACTTTTTTCAACTTATATTGAAGAGTCTATGTTCGAAGTCTCAGATCTCCTACTTTAAAAATCGTGTGGTCTCAATTTAAACTTTCAACCCCCATTTAACCCCTTTCGGGGATGAATTTCGAAAAACCGTGAAATTACTTTCCTGTACTTATATTGAAGGGTCTATGTCCGAAGTCTCAGATCTCCAACTTTAAAAATTGTTTGGTCCCTATACAAAGTTTCAACCCCCGTTTAACCCCTTTTAGGGATGAATTTCAAAAAATCCCTTCTTATCCCTTACTTACGTTATACAACCACCCTACTGTGAAAATTTCAAGTTCCTAGCTTCAGTAGTTTCGGCTGTGCGTTGATGAGCCAGTAAGTCCGTCAGTCAGGACATCTTCTTTTATATATACAGGGTGTTTGGTTCATCGTTTGCCAAATTAAAATGGTAGATAGGTGGGGTTATTTTCTATCCCTCTACGCTGTTTAAAAAATTTTTTAACCCACGTGTATTTTTTTTTGCTTTATTTTGTTGTTTTTGAAGAATTTACAGGGCCGACGCGTTTAAATTTGAATTAAAAAAAAAGTAAGTAGAAAAGAGATGAAATGTTTGTTGCATCGTGATGTGTAACGTGTCACGGTTGTATCAAAGTCAAAATTACTGACATTTTACTGCTAGTTTTTTTTTATTGACCCTGAAATGTTTTACAACATGTAAAAATTTAGTCAAAGATCAATTTTAATTTGCAATTAAAAAAAAAACTAAATGAGACCACGTTCTTAAAATTGTTTTACAAAATTCTGTGCTCTATCTTCTTTCTAATGATGTACAATAATCCCAAAGAACCTTTCAGAAACTTCATTTTTTCCCGATTTTTTAACGGACGCAACAGGTAAATTAACGATGCCCAAACATTTACGCTGTATCTTCTTTGGAATTCCCTTTGTCTTTTCGCGGGTTTTCATTTTTCGGCGACCAGGTTTGCAGGTTGTGAAGATTTAAAACTTATCTTTTGTAAATTTGGACTTGGAGTTGAAGGTCAACTTTCACAAACTTGAGCGAAATCGATTATGCATGACAAGAAAATGTTCTTGAAAACAACACGTGCGAAGAGGTAAAGACTGCTATCTGCTACATTTATTGTCCTGTGTAAGAGCAGGACAATAAGTGCAGCTGTCTCTCTCTTTCATGGGTTATGGGTTAAATGTCAACCCAAGCGAGCCGTGGAGCCGGTGCTGGGATCAGATTCATTCAGTCATTTGACTGTCTCTGGTGGCTAACGCATTTGTAATTCTCATACTGTTGTCTTTTGTTAAGTTTTTTTAGTGTTTTCCAGTCGTTCGTTTATTGGTTTTGATAATCTCTGTTTTGTTGAGTTTTAATCATTCAGTCGATCGTTTAGTGCTTTTGTTAATCTCTGTTTTGTTGAGTTTTGATCATTTGAAAATGGCTAACGAACGACTGAATGATCCAAATTCAACAAAACAGAGATTAACAAAAACACTAAAACAAACTTAACAAAAGACAACAGTATCAGAATTAAAAATACGTTAGCCACCAGAGACAGTCAAATGACTGAATGAATCTGATCCCAGCACCGGCCCCACAGCTCGCCTGGGTTGACATTTAACCCATAACCCATGAAAGAGAGAGATAGCTGCACTTATTGTCCTGCTCTTACACAGGACAATAAATGCAGCAGATAGCAGTCTTTACCTCTTCGCACGTGTTGTTTTCACGAACATTTTCTTGTCATGCATAATCGATTTCGCTCAAGTTTGTGAAAGTTGACCTTCAACTCCAAGTCCAAATTTACAAAAGATAAGTTTGAAATCTTCACAACCTGCAAACCTGGTCGCCGAAAAATGAAAACCCGCGAAAAGACAAAGGAAATTCCAAAGAAGATACAGCGTAAATGTTTGGGCATCGTTAATTTACCTGTTGCATCCGTTACAAAAATCGGGAAAAAATGAAGTTCCTGAAAGGTTCTTTGGGATTATTGTACATCATTAGAAAGAAGATAAAGCACAGAATTTTGTAAAACAATTTTAAGAACGTGATCTCATTTAGCTTTTTTTTTAATTGCAAATCAAAATTGATATTTGACTAAATTTTTACATGTTGTAAAACATTTCAGGGTCAATAAAAAAAAACTAGCAGTAAAATGTCAGTAATTTTGACTTTGATACAACCGTGACACGTTACACATCACGATGCAAAATACATTTCACCTCTTTTCCACTTACTTTTTTTTTAATTCAAATTTAAACGCGTCGGCCCTGTAAATTCTTCAAAAACAACAAAAGAAAGCAAAAAAAAATACACGTGGGTTAAAAAATTTTTTAAAGAGCGTAGAGGGATAGAAAATAACCCCACCTATCTACCATTTTAATTTGGCAAACGATGAACCAAACACCCTGTATAGACTTCTTTTATATATATAGATTACCTAACTAATTTTTATCTTGTATCTATTTACTGGAATATTCTGTTCTAAATCTTTCAACCTCTCTCCTCTATTTTTAGGGTTCCGTACCTAAATGGTAAAAAAGGAACCCTTATGGTGCGACTCTGTTTGTCTGTCCGTCTGTCACAGTAAGATATCTCAGGATCTACTGATGCTATCGACTTGAAATTTGGAATAGTGTTAAAAACCACTAACCCGAGCCTATTGGATGGAAAAAAAATCTTATGCCTTTTTTTTTTTACTTTTTTTAAAGGGGTCCGTAATGGAACTCTGAAAAAAGCAAGTAGGGCTATTATATCGAGTGGGGTATCAAATGAAAGGGCTTGATTTGTAGATTAAAATGCCGTTTTTTTTTTCTTAAATAAGTAGTTTTTGATTAATATGACGAAAAACGTCAAAAAAATACCATTCCCCATTCATTCTATTATCTTCGAAGTTACTGAACAGAAAAATCTGTAATAATGAGTTGAGTGTACGATCGGCGCTAGCGAGTTTCTCGTATCGAGATTCAGTGCACCTCTCTCGCACGCGCCAATAGTACGAAAGAGATAGACTGTCGAAAAGTCAACTAATGGTAGGTACAGGGTCAGTCACAGCAGTGTATTTGTTTGCGAAGGACGTATAGGTACGATTCCTTCTTGTGATTGTGAGCCTTACTTGCGGTCCCTCACTACAGTGAATCATATTGTAAATATTTTATAGTTGTAAATAAGTACGTAGTAAATAAGTAATTATATAGATGCTGTGCAAGATTGCACAGCCTTTTTATAGGTTTTTTTTACTATCTTACTATATTATTAGTAAATAACATTTGAATACTTACGGTCCAAGTTTATTATAAATAAATAATTTATGAGTAATAAATTCTTAAATCACAAATAAATAAATATCTTGGACAATCTTACACAAATCACTAACCCAATGTAACACGCCACCTGTTGCATATTTTTGAAAACAGCTAACTTTCGCCTTAAATTACTACACGTTGCGGTAATTCAGCAATTTAATTATAGAGGGCTCTAGCTCTCATAGCTGCCAGCACTAGAACTACTAGACGTCGCGTTGTAATTATCGAAGCGTCGTATTAGCGAAGAGCACTCTAGGCTCCGCCCATACCCTCAAGGACGTTAGCGCGTGTAGGAGCCTTAAGTAGTATTACAGTGTGGTGTAAGTTGACGTAAGATTTGAATTAGGCTTTAGAAAATTATTAATGTTTTCAATATGGATTATGGCAAAAGTACTGATTTCCGCTGGATGATTGTAGTATAAGATAGTTTTGTTAGTCTGTCTTACGACGATATCGTTTATCTCATGAAGCACGATAGCTACATAGACTTTTGTTTCATACATAAAAAATGTGATGCCGCTTCGCGACTTTATCCGCGTGGGTTACTGACTTTTTCATACAAATTTTAATTTCGGAAATCCCTTTCTTAGTGTACCTCTACGTCTCCTTGAACACGTTTTAAATTTCATCCCGCTATCTGTAGTTCACGTTGTATGTTTTCTGTCAGTTCCTCAGTCACGTAACTGTAGTCGTAATTATTTCTAAAAATCAACATATATTTACTTCACACTTGGCCCGTAATGTATGAAAGACTTTGAACGATGAACGCTGACTGTAAATATATGGGAACGCTTTGAGAGCTCCACAAACTAGATAATTACGAATACGTTTAATGCGCGGTGAGTGGGACGAGTCAGCAAAAAAGTCTGGAGCGTTAGGCCGGGAGCCAGTTCATAACATTTATATTTATTAGTGTCCGCAAAGACGCTGAGCCAAAAGCTCGTCCAGACCACTGGGGACCACAGAGCTGGCTCGTTCCTCACTCAACGGATCAGCATAGCGATCCAGAGGGGGAACGCAGCCAGCGTAATGGGGACCCTGCCGCGGGGGCCCGATCTGGGGGACTTGACTTAGTTTTAGTTTAGGTTATGTTCGTGTAATTGTATAGTTTATTTTTATTATATTTTTTTATTACTCAATCTACCCCACTCCCTTATCTATTTAATAAAATTCCACTCCAACATTAGAGTCTGACCGAAATTTCGGTTTCGGTTTCGGCCTAGTTTCGGCAAAATATCAGCTTTCGGCTGCCATTTGGCCGAAACTGTGTTCGAAACTGAAACTGAATTTGAGGGGTTCCGTACTGCGATCGGACAGCCTTTATTTCAAAAAGCACAGATAATTTATTTGAAATCAGAAGTTATAATATGTTATACTAATGATTGCTCTAAAATATCAGAGACTAAATTATTAATATGTTATTTAAAAATGAACACTGACTGATTAATATTGTAATTTTTTTCATCTTCCCACGAAAGCATGACCTTATATGAAAGTTTCGGTTTCGGTTCTGATTTCGGCCGAAACTGATATCGAACTGACTGCGGCAAAGCCCAAAGGAATCGATAAAAAGCGATCTCTTCCAGACAACCCTCAGTTCTCAGATCAACGTACAAAATACATGATATTTATTATGTAGTTTTCTTTGTCTGATATTAATTCATTAGTTATACGCCTATCTATAGTACTCACTTAGTAGGCCAAGGCAAAGCATAATAATACAATGTATACTTTTAAATATTTTCGACACACTTGCTAATAAAGTGGCTATAATTATTCTTAAGTGCGGAACGTAGTTTATTACACACGCGTACTTTTTACTTTGATACATCACAAAATAAATACAAAAACAGAAGTTCTAAATGATGAGTATTATTTTTTATTCGCAACTGTGTTAAGAAATTGATCATAACGACAACGACGTTTAAAAACCTGACAATGGCTTCAAAAACTCTGCCTCTTTGGGTATTTTACTGTGCAACATTTTATACCAATGATTACAATAATAGGCAAAAAATTAATTTGATTTTTGCTTATAGAATAATGTAAGTAAAATAAAATAAATTTGTTTTCTTTTTATTTCTTAATTATGTAAACTGTTCACCTACATAGAAATTAAGTATTCACTATCAAATCCAATTAATTACACAATGTTGCCACACAATGTAGGTAGGTACCTGATAAAAATTAGTTCACAGTTGTCAACTTTGTTCATAAAATTTCTACATTAAAAAAACGGAGTATAGTGTCATCAATTGCAGAAAAACTTAAAACAAATAAACTAACACGTGGTAAACACCATCGATGGTGTCGTAAAATAGTAATAAAAAAATTCACTACTGCTATTGTAATGGAAAAATTATCTTTACAGCTCTATGTAATTAGGTCAAAATAGATGACACGTGGCATCTTAGCTGGGTTACCGAAATAGGGATATTTTTTGTACTTTACATAAAACATTTCTAAATAGATATGTTTTATTCCTTTATGTTATAATATGTATTTTATTTTTCATACAATAGTATTTCTACCCTATTATGTAATACTAAAATCCTAATTAAATCAAAAATACCTACTGTTTTTCTAATCCGCGATATGATAACGTATTAATCATTAGTGCTGACCCGTTATAATTACTTGCGTATTTTTCCATGCATTCACATGCAAAATAAAAAAACATGCAAATAAATATAACAAACCACCACCAAAGATAGAAAACTCGACACGTGTTTCGCCTCTCTACGAGGCATCCTCAGGAGAAGCTGGAGATGTTGACAGTCCGGTGTCCGTTGAAGAAATGAGCTCATTTCTTCAACGGACGCGTCAAAGGATTTATGATATTGTCGTAACTACCAAAACAGTACCAAATGTACTTTTTCTACTCCTGTACTGTTATCTGTCTTTTACTTGGTCACGAACACTAATGTAAGAACATACATAATATGAGTTCAGAGAAGTCTATACTCTATTCCCCATAACAGCACTAGTGTCGTTATAGTCACTTTACGTTATTGCTAGCATCCACAGACTTCTAAATCTAGGTTAAACTTAGGTCAAGGATTAAGCGCTCAATTCTAACTTCACGATAAAAATGCACAACTACCAACTTAACAAACAATTAAATTCCTACGATTCATAAGAAAAACAAAACTTTCCGAATTAAATTAATTGATGCCAACATAAAAAAAAAGTATTTTAATTATCGTCACATCGTGTCACCAGCCATATAAAAAAAAAGTTTACCATAGACACAACTGTCATGCCGGCTGTACACACTCGGAGAGACCGGACGAGACACGCGTGACGTCCATGTATTTTAATATTTTAACCTAGTCGTAGAAAAAGTATTGTATGCAACGTTGTATAATTAAGTCAAAAAACGCTCATTGCGTCTCTATTTGCGATACTCGCCGCATTCGCGGCTCGTATCGCAACTCACGCAATTCGCATTTTTTGAACCTTCTTATACAACTGTTGCATAAAATACTATTTTAATCATGCTTTAAAAAAGTAAGTTATCTTTTATTATGTTTGTGTACATGTCTAAGTGCGACACTTGCGATTTGCGGCCGAGCTGCGGGCGAGTTTCCATACAAAACCAGTCGCTGCGAATTGCGACATTTGTATGGAACTTCGATTCTAACTCGCCCGCAAATCACAAGTGTGATAAGGCCCTTATGTTTATTATATCAATGTAAACTTCAACAATAGTGTTGGTAACAAAATACTTACTATCCAAGTAGCAGATAAGCAGTGACCGCCATGGGTGCAAAACTTTAACAAACCTTGTAAAGATGACATTAAGGAGAACTTACAACCAGGCATCGGAAATTCGGATGCTTATATACCTAAACTTTGCCGTCAGCGTCAATGTTGAGTTGTATGGAGGCGGACACAATTTCATTTTATTATTAAATTTCCCTGGATTTTTAAATTAACTTATTATGCTAATATAAACACATACTACCTATTTAAGTATTTAAATGAACTATTTACAGTTATTTTTCATGTACTCGTTTTTTGAAGTCGGTTAATAATCCCACTAATATTATAAATGCGAAAGTTTGTGAAGATGTTTGGATGTTTGTTACCTTATAACGGGGTAACAACAGGATGGATCAAGCTGAAATTTGGCATGCAAGTAGACCAAGTCCTGGATTGAAACATAGGATACATTATATCCCGGTAAAGAGTTCCTTTGGGACGATATGGACGCGGGAAAATGCTAGTAGTCATATAAAGCTAAACATATTCGCGAGATTCTACATTACTATGACAACGTTTTGAATAATCGCGGAATCCGGGAACTTACATTATTAAAATCTAATTTTCAAAAAGCTGATTCCATATTGCTTAACTTTTTCCGGATTTTGGCCAACTGTAGATATAAAAGCATCCGAATTTCCGATGCATGCTTACAACCAAGGAAATAAGAATATTATTGGCAGATCAGTGTCAAATTTAACTCTTTATCGCAATCTCGGATTTCCAATACTTGATATTCATATTTTCATGGCTGTAAGCACTCCATTACGTCCGCTTGGCAAGTTTTGTTGGATAGTGCCAACCACCGCAGATAAGGCAAGTAGGTATATGAGAAGCCTTTGATATATCTCGAGATATCTATACATCAATATATAATTATATCAACAGCCACGTGTAGGAATCATGTCAATGGACCCAATATAAAGGCTGTTACAATACAATACTAGCATTTACCCGAGGTTTGAAGGGTTTTTCCTGTTATGACCCCAAAATAACTTGTTACCTGGATGTAAATTAGTCTTTGTGGCCAAGAGACTCTTTACATCTCTAAAGAATGTAGTTTTATGTTTACTGAAACGTATATTAGTTAAATATTTATGCCACACCTGGCCATCAAGTGGCTTTTACCGCACGCTACGCGTACGGAAAAAGCCGCTTTCTGGCCAAGCGTAGACACAAAATTATGTACACAACAGGGGAGGTAATAAAGAAAACCCTCGCTGGCATATAAATTTACGTCCCTCGCTTACAGCTCGAGCCGCAAACATCTGCAATTTCGGCCTTTCTTTGTTTTACCACCCTACTTGTGTAATGTACCATTGTTTGATGCATTGTATTATTGAAAATGCATGCAATATTTAATGTTTTTGATAAAAGACACTGGTGAGTTTTTTCCGGCGCTTCTTCTCACCAGAAGGTCAGGAGTGAAGAGTCTTGAGGCCTACTTGCAGAAATATATTATTTCATTTCTGCAAGTACGCCCTCAAAGGCTCTTTTACAAATGAATTGATAAAATATTTTATTACGTTAAATAATACAAATAAATAAACAGAGTATGGTAAAATATGGTAAAAAGAAGAGAAATGCTCCAGGATGGGTATTCCGCAGCCATCTTCGCATCCAAATCTTCCTATCTTTCTTCTCGTTCCCCTAATTCTAATAGAGACTGCTCTGATGATTGATATTTGTATTTTGACTTTGATCCAGGGCTCTTTTACAAGTGTGTTTCTATTCTTTCCTTTCGGCGAAAGCACCGGAAGAAACTCACCAGTTTCTCTTTTTAAAATATTTCATTTATTCATTCACTGCGAGTACCAAAGGGCATTTCTCCAGAAATATGTCTGCGGTCACCTCATTCATCTGGCCGTTTTTCATACTAAATGTATGGAGACAGATGAATGAGTCGCAGACATATTTCTGGAGAAATGCCCCAAAGTATAAAGACGAACAAGTAGTCCAGCTTCGGTCGTTTAGGACCGCGCGACACGTATTCACACAGACGCGCGACAGAACGTCTAAAAGGTATTAAAAATAAATTATGTTATAAATAATATAATTTATTTTTAATACCAAAAAAAATGTTTTATTTTTGTACCTTTTTTTAGAAAAGTTTTATTATGCTCAAAACTATCTTTTTTTTTGTGCTATATAATTAGATTTTTTTTTTTTTTTTTTCAGGATATTTCTGTTCTTTATTAAAAGGGTCATATACAAATAAAATATAACTACTTAGTAAACTAAACTTAAGTAAGAATTAAACTAAACCTATTGTTACCTAACCTATCCTACCTAACCTAAACTATCTTAGATTGGACGGGGTGTTCTTTGCATAATTGTTTATATTATTTTTAAAAAAATTTAGTTAATTTTTAGCTTGATTTCACTTCTGGCTCTTACATTTTTCTATTTGCCATTTGCAGTTTTTTTTTTAAATTTTGAGTTACTAAATACTTAATTAGCTCTAAAATTGATATGCCTCATTTCTGATTCTTCATATCCCATGTTTCCAACACAAACAAAAACAAATGTTGTTTATGAATAAGTGGCACAGGTTCCGACGTGTAGATAAGACAAACACAAATCATTACTTACGTGATTGCTCGTTAGTTCCATGTTAAGACACTGTGACACTACCGTCTCTGTCGTGGTCGCAGAGTCAATTAACTCTTGGAGCGTCTTGCGTCCGACCTTGCTAAGTACAGTCAGGCGGAAAATCTAGACTTATTACGAGTGCGTAAAATTGAAAACACTGACTCACAGACAACGTAACATGGAATCCCATCCTACTAATATTTCCTAGCCGCGTATAATGTAATTACTGCGAATGTTACTATAGCGCGGCAGAACGCTAGCTGTGTAACCGTAGTAACGAAAGCACTCTCTAGTTAAAAATAATAGTACATTACACAACACAACTAGGGTTGTAATACAAAGAAAGGCCGAGATCGCAGAAGTTTGCGGCCCGAGCTGCAAGCGAGGGACGTAAATATGCGATCGAGGGCTTTCTTTATTACCTCCCGTGTTGTGTACATAATTTTATGTCTACACTTGGCCAGAAAGCGGCTTTTTCCGTACGCGCAGCGTGCGGAAAAAGTCACTTTATGGCCAGTAGAGCTAGCACAACTGGCAGCGACTTCGCTTGTCGCGCGACAGAGCATGACCTGTCACTGTCACACTATATTGAATGGAAAGAGATACGTAGCATTCGTCGCGTGACAAAGAGTCGCGCGTCACAGTTGTGCTAGAGATGCAAGTGTGGCATAAATTAAATAAAAACACAAATTATAACTTCTTCTTCACTTCTTTTCCACTTAACACTTTCCTTGTCCTGGTGCCCCCAATGTGGGGTCATGAAGGTTTTTTTCAGGAGTCCGTGCTTCCACTATGGGGTCACTTCTCCATACTGATTGCACAGTTGAGACTTGTGCTTGTGACATTGTCCGATAGACTTGAACGTGTTAAAACATGCTATTTAAGTATATAGGTAGGATTAGTAGGGATTAACTGACTTATCATACAAGGAAGAACTTACTGACCACTTAATAACTACTATTGACAACGGGATATTTACCATGTATGTTTAAGAGGAAACAGGAGGGCAGTTTTTCAATACAAACGTAGTCCCCTGTTTCCTCCCTGGATAATGCCAGTAGAGCAATTATTTTTTGTCCAAAAATCTATGGCTACTATTGATATGTTCCTATGTTTTCCTTTTTACGATAAATTGATTCTCAACCTTCAAAAACCTAAAAAAAAATGCCAGATGTTCCGCTGTGTTCACACATCCAGAAAACAAATTTGACTAGATTATTAAAAAAAAGGAAAACATAGAAACACGGCCAAAGCCTTTCTTTAATGTTTAATGAAAAAATTTGTTAAATAGGTTAAGTTTTGGGGAAGAAATAAGGGGACTACGAAACGTCGTTTTCATGAAATTTTAAAAGGTATTTTCGGTCCAAGCTGCAGTTGTCTCTATCGCGCTCTGCGGGTGAGAGGCGGGCAGTGCGGGATAGCGACACATTTTACAAATACCTAATTTTCAATTCTCTCGACCTTACTGTTTCCTCTTAAAATCGTATACCTTTCAAGGTATGCTTTTGAACACAATTCCAGAATTTGGCAAGTTTTGGAATGGTAGAGACCACAGAAATATATCGAGGTAGGCAGAAGGAGGAAGGAGGTATATGTACCTCGCGTGCTAAAAAGAAGTGGCGGCGACTTACTTTGCACGCCGTTAACTTCAGTTGCCGTCAGATTGTCGGACGACGACAGATCAGATTTGAAAATCTTATAAAAATGGCATATTGTTTCAAAATTTATGTTTTTCATCACTAAATCCTGTGACTAAATCACACTTTTGGCGTCAAACGTCAAGCGAAAATAGTACATTACACAACTAGGGTGGTAATACAAAGAAAGGCCGAGATCGCAGATGTTTGCCGCCCGAGCTGAAAGCGAGGGACGTAAATATGCGATCGAGGGCTTTCTTTATTACCTCGCGTGTTGTGTACACAATTTTATGTCTACACTTGGCCAGAACGCGGCTTTTTCCGTACGCGCAGCGTGCGGAAAAGTCATTTTATGGCCAGGTGTGGCATAAACGTTATTATTTCTTTCTATGTGGTAGAGAAAGGCATGTTTCCGATAGTTGCAGCATTAGTTTGAGAATAAAAACAGTATGGAGTAACTAAACCTAAATTAAAATTGAACATACTACTTATAAACTAAAACTAGATTAAAACTAAAATAATGATCTTTTAGTACATTATACAAGTAAAGAGGTAATAAAAATAAAGCCCTCGATCGTATATTTACGTCCCTCGCTTGCAGCTCGGGCCGCAAACATCTGCGATCTCGGCCTTTCTTTGTTTTACCACCCTAGTTGTGTACTGTTTTAAAAGAAATCTAATGTATTAATGTCATATTGTTGTAATTGTAATTATTAGAGATGCAGCGAATAGTAATTTGGCCGAATACCGAATACCGAATATTCGGCGGAGTCGACGGCCGAATAGCCGAATATTCGGCGGCCGAATATTCGGCCAATGGTTTTACCTAAAATGAAGTAAATTCGAACGCCCGGGTGAGCGGCGCCGTGAATCTCTGTACAGGTTGCAACTTGTTACTCGTCGTAGGCAGCCTATGATAGAAAAATGCGCCATTGAAAAATTTAATTTCATTTGTAGTTTAATTTCTAATTCGTTGTTTATGCTACTGTTCTATATATGTTTGAAATTGATGTGAAAGATGATTAACCTAATATTTAATATTGATTACTGTTTATAATTTGTTATTAATAGTACATTACACAACTAGGGTGGTAATACAAAGAAAGGCCGAGATCGCAGAAGTTTGCGGCCCGAGCTGTAAGCGAGGGACGTTAATATGCGATCGAGGGCTTTCTTTATTATCTCCCGTGTTGTGTACATCATTTTATGTCTACACTTGGCCAGAAAGCGGCTTTTTCCGTACGCGCAGCGTGCGGAAAAAGCCACTTTATGGCCAGGTGTGGCATAAAATATTTATTCATCCTTCTTTTTCCTTCGACTTTGTGTACTATTCGGTATTCGGCCGAATACTATGCCATTATTCGGCTTCGGCCGAATAGTCAAAATGTGGCCGAATAGGCCGAATACCGAATAGTGGCCGAATATTCGCTGCATCTCTAGTAATTATAATACTTGATATATTAAATTTTTTGCCCATACCAAGATTTGAACCCGGGACCTCTACCTTCATAGGTCACTCCCACTAGGCCAAACGTATCAGCGCAAATTGCGCAAAAAAGCTTTCCTAATAATTGAGCGAATTGACAAGTATCATCACTATCATCAATGCGTTATTAAGAAATTTGACGTCAATACGTCTGTAATAAATTTGACCTGTGAAATTGTACACATTGTTGACATTTTTAATTTATGGTTTTTTAACACATCATAGCTTACAATATGTGTACATACCTAGTTAAAGCAGTGCTAGCAACTGTACATAATTAAGTCTTAAAACACTCGTGTGATCTTATTATGAATTTCGCCTTCGACTCGTTTTATAAAACCACACTCGTGTTTTAAGGCTTCTCATTATTATCAGTCGCATAAAGTACTATAATTTCACGTCCTGACGTTCAAAATGGGTCATAAATCGAGCGTTTAAACTACTTCACTTCTGTGGACATATTTTTGTCGAAGTCCCTGCCGATTTTAATGGGATATCAGACCATTTATTAGAAGTCTGGTACCAAATAGATTAAATCGCCACGAATATTTGCAGGGATTTCGATAAAAATGTATCCACTGAAGTAAGGCGGCTTAAACGCTCGAATTATGACCCAAATAGCTAAATTAAATACAGGTGATATTACTTAGAAAACCACCAAACTCATGAGAGAGACTCAAACATATTGAAATAACTGGCCAAGAGCATGTCGGACCATGCTCAGTGTAGGGTTCCATAGCCGTAACTATAAGGTAAGAAATACGATGTAAAAAAAGTACAACAACAAAAGAGCGTATCTTCATAGCATTTACGTCCTTTTGTTGAGAAGCGCAGTTTATCGGCAATAACTCAAAAACGGTTAATTCGATCTTGATAAAAATAATTTTCGTTGAAAGTATTAACTAAGCGTTACCTTCGTGATTTTTTTCATATTTTTCGGACGCACGGTTTAGAAAATAGAGGGGGGGGGACACAATTTACACAACTTTCGGAGCGATTAGTTCCAAATACATTCACTTAATCAAAAACATTACTTAGAAACCTTATAGTGTTTTTTAAAGAGCTGTCGAACTATGTACCACACGTTGATATTTGCTGAAAAAAAATTTTTTTACTGTCTTTAACATGTATGAAGTGCCCCCCTAAAAATATTTATTTTAATTATTTATATACCAAACTAAGTAGCGGCTCATAAAACACACCTATATTCCAAATTTCATCAATATCCATCATGTAGTTTCTGAGTAAAATGCCTGTGACATACGGACAGACAGACAGACGGACGGACATGACGAAACTATAAGGGTTCCGTTTTTGCCATTTTGGCTACGGAACCCTAATAAAAACGGATCACTCACGTTGAGTGGAAGTCTCGTGGAACATGTCGAGTGGTAGTCTCGTCTTTTGTATAACGTGAGTGATCAGTTTTTTTTAATATAAATAAAGGTGTTTTATAAAGGTGTTTAATAAAGTAAAAGTGTAAAAGAAAGTTACCATATTAGAAGCTACAAGCGCTTCGAAAAAAACATACTGATTAGAAAAAAAATTGTTCAAATTCAAGGACCTTCAAATAAATAGCCGGACGTAACCTCGCTAACAAATAACTCGAGCTCCTCTAGTCAGTACTAGACCGCCATAACGGAAAAGGGCACATCTAACATTTTTTTCGACACCAAGATTTTTACATATTATTCGGAATCAGTAAATTTCGCTGATTCCGAATATGCATATAACACAGTGTCGAAAAAAAATGTTAGTTGTGCTCTTTTGCGTTATAATGGCAGAGTAAGCCTGTCACATTGTTACGCACACATCAAATCAACCAAAGTACTAGCCTACTACGAGCAGCACGCACACATCAGCCAGCGCTAAGCGACCGGCTTACTAGAGGGGCTTCAGTTATCTGTTAGCGAGGGCGAGGCTACGGCCGGCTTTTTAATACCCGACTGAGGCGAATCCCAAAGGAGGGTTATGTGTTTGTCCTGTATGTCCGTTCCTATGTCCGCTCGTATAAACTACTCAACGGCACAACCGATTTTGATAAATGATACATCATTAGATTCGTCTTGATGGCGCGAGTGTCACTGGGTAGGTATGAAGTTCGTTAAAATAAACAAAATGGCGGATTATTAAGTAAAAATGTGCTTATTTTAAGGACAAATGATATTGGGAGCGAAACTGACGCGGCAGTTCTGAATTACCATTCGTACTAAATATAGGCGTACATATGGGCCGATTGGTGTAATGGCAGTCACTTGAGTCAATATGCCGCGATGGAATATTAATCGTCACCAATTTGTTGGTTACGTCGGAAAGTTACAGTACAATCAGCTGCAAAAAAAGTGCGAGACACGCTGTAATGTATGCTGGTCGGGAATTGGCGGGATTCGACAAAAAAGAAAATCTCCCGACAAACGACTTCATTTTAAAACTTAGTCCGATCCAAGGTGGTCCGGCCAGCGAAAATTTCTGCTCTTTGAGGCTAAAAAAAAGTAGAGCGCGGGGCACCTCCCGACCAAAGTCTCAAAATCCCGACATATTGTTTCCTGCTCCCGATAATAGGGTAATTCAATCTGGCAACCCTAAATGTATACCTGCATTAAGTATCGGTTTTTATAGGTAGTCATTAGCATGATTTCGACGTCCACTAATGAATTTAGGTGTCCTCAAAAACTTCCACGATCGCACACATAGTTTTTCTTGAAAAGTAGTAGGTACTCGGCCGGGAGCCTGTCTTGCCCGTTTGCTCGGTACGTGTCATAAAGGCATCAGACCAGTGCCGTAAATAGCCTTTTCTGCGCCCTGTGCGAGCTTTTACAACTGCGCCCTTGTTTTTTACCTAGGGTCCTGCCTGGTCTGGCCATCCTTGCGCCCCCCAGAGTCTACGCCCTGTGCCTGGGCACCGGTGGCACCGCCCTATTTACGGCACTGCATAAGACCAAAGTATAAAGACGAACGAGTAGTTCAACCTCAGCCATTTAGGAGCGCCCGATACGTATTTATTCACACAGACGCGCAATAGTATACGTCTGCGTGAGTGCGATCCAAACTGGAGCATTCTTACGCATTATTAAAACTTTGCTTATAGTGTGTTCAGTTCGTACACGGCGCGCACACATTCTAGCGCACGATGTACCTTTTGCAGGGAGAAAAATTGCGAAATTGTGCCGCCATTACGCAAACAAAATGACTATTTTTTAACCTTTTCTAGACTTTTCCCTAAACATGAATCGAAAAATAGGTAATTTTATAGCAATTTGCAGAACTAGTCAGATTAAAAATGTTGAGTACCGATACCGATATATTGTAGTTAATAATCGGCGATACCGATATCTTAGCTAAATAATGAAGTATAAACTCCAGATATTTGTATGTCCTTATTATACCTAAAACTTGGCTATATTTAACAGAGAGTGGGTAAACCTTGAAAGCGTGAAGTAAAAATAAATAAATTGTCAACTCAAAATTCAATTTTTTTTATTATCAACCAGAAATTTAACTAACAATAGTAATTATCATTGCACAAGGTAATAGTCCAATACATAAATCAAGTCAGTAATTGAAATTACTTTTTGCAGATTTTTTTTTATCCAGCAAATTCTTTTCGCGCTCATCAAATATCGGTTGTATTATAATCGGCGATTCCGATATATCGGCGATATCGATATATCGGTATCGGTATCGTTACATCCCTAATTTTTCTTATTCGAACTGTACCTGGTTTTGCTTTAAAGGTGCATTTCGATCTGATTAAGGAAATCGGATAAATATACATTTTCCTCATGCTAAACGAGTTGCAACAGGTTTTACCAAACCGATTTATAAATACCAGGTCATCAGGTAACTCCGAGCGCAGAGTTTTAAGCATAATATTATCAAAGTATTCCTAAAGTAAAGACAAACAAGGTACGTACACTTCATATTTGCCTCACATCTGCTTATATTAGTGCTATGGATAAAGGCCGAGCCACACCGGCTGCGTGTGCACGCACTGTACGCTGCAGCTCCTTGACTTTGAGCGTGCCTAGCCGCCATTTTGAAAAACATTCAAAATATACAACGCGTACGCCACTCGCACGCAGACGTGTACGCAGCCGGTGTGGCTCGGCCTTTAGTCTTAATCATGACAACACTAAAAGATGTCAATATTATGAAAGAAAAGTAATTTTTTGGTCAGCCGTTATTAAAATTGATCCGCAAAAAAAAATAAGCAGTTAAATCATTTGGGCAGCATACAAAGCTTTGGCTGGCAATAAATAAAAATCGGGCGGCAACTCTTGTTCAGCAAACAATTTAAAAACGGTTAACATTTTAACCAATATTAATCTGCTTTTTTATCATTTGGCTGCCTAATAACCAGTCGAGCTGCAAAATAATAACTTGGGCAGCAAGATTTTACAATTGGTCAGCAGAGACTTTAATTGAGATATACAGGGTGTCACTGTGTTATTTCTATACAGGGTGTCACTGTAATGTATACAGGATGTCACTGTGATATATACAGAATGTCATTGTGATATATAAAGGGTGCCATTGTGTTATATACAGGGTGTCACTCTGATAGATACAGGATGTCACTGTCAGCAGAGAAAACATGTCTGTAAGCAATTTAATTGAGATATACAGGGTGTCACTGTGATATATACTGGGTGTCACTATGATATCACTATACAGGGTGTCACTGTGTTATATACAGGGTGTCACTGTGATAGATTCAAGATGTCACTGTGATATATACAGAGTGTCACTCTGTTATACAGGGTGTCCAGTAATTAATAACCAATCTTCTAACCACTGAGAGGGCACCTTAGGCTGGTTCAGAAAATCGACTTTTAGGTTTAGTAAAAGTCCCTTGTTTTTCGAGATTTTCACACTTTTCTTAATTTTCAGTTTTTGGTGTCGTGTTTCACTGTAATGATCGTCTAGGTCACAAATGAAAATATTTTTACTGGCTATTAATTACTGGACACCCTGTATACAGGGTGTCACTGTAATGTATACAGGATGTCACTGTGTTATATACAGAGCTTCGCTGTGATAGATACGGGATATCACTGTGATATATACAGAGTGTCACTCCCAAAAATAGGTAGGTTAGGGTTATTTTTTTTTGATGACCCTAAAAACGAAACGGCACCCAAAAATAGGTAGGTTAGGGTTATTTTTTTGATGACCCTAAAAACGAAACGGTTCCCAAAAATAGGTAGGTTAGGGTTATTTTTTTTTGATGACCCTAAAAACGAAACGGCTCCCAAAAATAGGTAGGTTAGGGTTTTTTTTTTTTTTGATGACCCTAAAAACGAAACGGCTCCCAAAAATAGGTAGGTTAGGGTTATATTTTTTGATTATATATCACAGTGACACCCTGTATATATCACAGTGACATCCTGTATCTATCACAGTGACACCCTGTATATAACACAGTGACACCCTGTATCTATCACAGTGACACCCTGTATATATCACAGTGACATCCTGTATCTATCACAGTTACACCCTGTATATAACACAGTGACACCCTGTATATATCACAGTGACACCCAGTATATATCACAGTGACACCCTGTATATATTACAGTGACACCCTGTATATATCACAGGGACATCCTGTATCTATCACAGTGACACCCTGTATATAACACAGTGACACTGTATATATCACAGTGACACCCAGTATATATCACAGTGACACCCTGTATATATTACAGTGACACCTGCTACTTGACAGCTGACAATTACCGTATGACAAAATACGCACACGATTGGCGACAGAATAGTTGCGCCCATTTTGTGAATGACCAGTTAGGTTTTATTGCCCCCCTTTTTTTGATGAACAAAATGAAATATTTTGCTTACCTACTGATGGCTTACCAAAATTTGATTAACCGTAGATCGCTTAATGCAGCTCAAATATTTAATTTGCTGACCAAAATAATTTAGAGCAGTTCAGTATATCATTAATTGCAGCCTGATTTATATGTTTGCTAACCATAAGTTGCTTACCAACTAGCTATTTTGGCTGACCAAATACAAATTTCTGCTGACCAAAATATGAATATTTTGCTGATCGATTAAATGATACCCATTATGAAATGTATCTGTGTCAAAAAGGGTGTCCATAGCATGGACACTATATCGATACCTTTAGACTCAAAGGGCGTAAACGCCATTAGAACCTACGGCGTTTACGCCCTTTGAGTCTAAAGGTATCGATATATGAATTGATAGCTCCTACGTACCTATTGTACCGCGCGTGTGTGAGTGCGATCCACAGACATATATCGAGGTAGAAGAATAAAGTGTAAGTACCTCGCGTGTGTTATGTACTGTTATGTACCCTTGTACTTAAGTTCTAGTATAAGTACATAACCATACATTCAGATATAAGTAATGTTAATATTTTAATAACATCACTGCTCTAGCGAACGCGCCGGGCAGGCGGCAGCCCAGACGCTACCTTGCGAATTCTTACGATAAGCGGCCCACCGCAGTGACATCCGCTGCACTTCGCCGAACGTGAGAGCATTGATTAATATTTTAGTACTAAGATTGATACTCGTACCGACGACATGACTGTAACTTAGCTGTCGTAATTAATTAAATGTAGAAGAAAGTGACTACATCTTTTATTTAAGCTCCTCGAGAGCATAATTCGTGCTAAAAAGAAGTGACGGCGACATACTCTCTACGCCGTTAACTACAGTTACCATTATAGTATTTTATGCAATAGTTGTATAAGAAGGTTCAAAAAATGCGAATTGCGTGAGTTGCGATACGAGCCGCGAATGTGGCGAGCATCGCAAATAGAGACGCAATGAGCGTTTTTTGACTTAATTATGCAACGTTGCATACAATACTTTTTCGACTAGGTTTTTTAAAATATAAAATACAAACAAGGCATAACCTGCAAACAAGGCAAATATGACGTATGACTGACAGTAAGTGTCTATGGTAAACTTTTTTTTTATTTGAAATTGACACGCAGTGAATATATTAAAAATACTTTTTTTTATGTTGGCATCAATGAATTTAGTTCGGAAAGTTTTGTTTTTCTTAAAAGCCGTAGGAATTTAATTGATTGTTAAGTTGGTAGTTGTGCATTTTTATCGTAAAGTTAGAATTGAGCGCTTAATCCTTGACCTAAGTTTAACCTAGATTTAGAAGTCTGTGGCTGCTAGCAATAACGTAAAGTGACTATAACGACACTAGTGCTGTTATGGGGTATAGACTTCTCTGAACTCATATTATGTATGTTCTTATATTAGTGTTCGTGACCAAGTAAAAGACAGATAACAGTACAGGAGTAGAAAAATATTATTATCAGATCAGATGGTATAATTAATTGTTCAAACACCACCAAATTAAATGGAAAATTGGTGTTTTCCATCACTAAATTACACTTTTGGCGTCAAATGTCAAGCGAAAAACGTTACACACTTGGCTGAATCGTCACTTCATACAAATCGATGAACTATTTTCTTCTATCCTCCTGACAGAGGTGTCTACACCAGGGGTCTCCAGACTCTTTTAGCAAAGGGCCACACTGCACCTTTCTGCACCTTTGAAAATCTCACGCGGGTTAAAGTATAAAGACAACCAAGTAGTACGACTTCGGCCGTTTAGGAACGCGCGACACGTATTTACACAGACGCACGACGCGCGTCTGTATGAGTGAACGCCATACTGTGGCATGCTCGCGCATGCTCAAATCCTTGCCTGTGGTGCGTCCGTACACGGCGCGCACACATGCGCGCTCCCGATGTACCTTTTGTTGGAATAAAACTACCGTATACCGTGGCAGGGTCGACCACGGGCTAAACCGACACTAGCGCCATCTGTTGAAAATTTTCGCATGACTCAGTGGCTCGTATCACCTTAAGTAATCTTTTTTTCTCGGTCGCTGTCGTCCTGGGGGACAGAGCGGGTGTATTTACTGGAAAGCGAGCTCTTCCGCGGGCCGGATTGGACTGGGTCCCGGGCCAGATCCGGCCCGCGGGCCGTAGTTTGGAGACCCCTGGTCAACATTCCTACTTTAGGAAGTCTCAACACTTGTAACTATTGTTAAATTGTTTTCACGAAATACATTTATTATTATAATATTATATTATTATCTCGATATAATCGACTTTTCACTAGTAAAATCAAACTAGCATATAGTAACTTGTTTACTTGTTTATGTATTTGCATGTGCCATGAGTAACGTTTGTGCGTAATATTTAACTAAATGTTAATAGTATATTACACAACTAGGGTAGTAATACAAAGAAAGGCCGAGATCGCAGAAGTTTGCGGCCCGAGCTGCAAGCGAGGGACGTAAATATGCGATCGAGGGATTTCTTTATTACCTCCCGTGTTGTGTACATCATTTTATGTCAACACTTGGCCATAAAGCGACTTTTTCCGTACGCGCAGCGTGCGGAAAAAGTCACTTTATGGCCAGGTGTGGCACAAATACTATTACGATACTATAAGTGAGATCCTGTAATTGGATCTTTATAGTTAGGGAGCCCAAGAGGGGATTTCGGGATTTACTCCAGCGCGTCAGACTAACATACAGGGAGTACCTTGTACCCGGCTAAGTACCTCTACCAAATATGAGCCCCATATATGTGGCCGCCCGTCAAGGATAAAGGATCAGATTAGTAAAAAAAAGTTGATCATCGAACATTCTCGAGCGCGTCAGATTAAGGTAGGGTGAGTTAATTACATGCTAAAAAGTGTATATTCCACTAATCTGACGATTCGTGAGTGACGAAAAGAAGTGGGACGGTTACAAAGTTGTAAAAAAAAAACGTCATCTGGACAATTCTCGAGCGTAGCTAATTTTTATTTTATTTTGAAGGAAATAATCCAAGGATAACGGAAAATATATAATCTGACGATTTCCACAAGCCGAAGTAACGGGAACCCGTGCCGACTTTATCCTAACTTTCTCATACTAACCGGTTGAGCTAAGTTTGCACCTAGTTTCCTTTGCATTACATACAAATTAGGTGCAAACTTAAAGCAACCAAGATTCACGGATTGAGTATCTGCTTTGTCGGTTTTTGTTTAATTGAGTCAAATTTCTGCAAGAGAGTGGTCGAACAGAATCAGAGTGTGCAAATACATGTGAATTTCAAGCTTTTTATTCCCAGTAACTTCAAAAATATGAAGAAATAAAATTGCTGAATTTTGTAGCTGCAATGCGATATTTTACATAATCTATCAACAAAACATATTTTCTAGCTGTTAGTTAATCACCACCTTTAGTACAAAATAATAAAATGCGTATTAATTGTATAAAAAAGGTCACAATAGTTGCGGCATACAATCCAGGTTGCGTCAAGTTTGCACCTGGTTGGTATGTGGTGCGCAGGGAACGAGGTGCAAACTTAGCTCAACCGGTTAGGAATGTCTATGGGCCTTGAAGGGGAACTACCTTAAATTCTTTAGTTAGCTCATTCCACTGAAAGAAAACATTCCTTTATTTTTAAAAAGAAACAAAACTGCATTAAAAGATTTTCTAAAATTTGCTTGTCTCGCCCGGGAATCGAACCAGCTAAATTTTTAATCATCAGATTAAGCGAATCCCTCCAGATAATTGTCAGATTAGCAGACAGCACGTCTAGGACATCAAGAT
Organism: Eudemis profundana; assembly: GCA_947034925.1. NCBI lineage: Eukaryota > Metazoa > Arthropoda > Insecta > Lepidoptera > Tortricidae > Eudemis > Eudemis profundana. The sequence continues at coordinate 14,822,311 of OX344816.1, read as the reverse complement.
GAACCATATATATCTTAATCTGATGCGCTGGAGAATGTCTGATGATCAATTTTTTTTTGCATATTCAAATAATGGCCGTGAGCTTGCGTCACGTCCAAATCGTTAGATTATTGAATGAGAGCTTCTTTTAGGTTCACTTAGAAAATCTGACGCGCTCGATTAATTTTTTTTTTGACACCCACCATGCAAACTGTCAGATTAACATACGTACATTATTAAAAATACGTGGGACATGGATGCTATCAATATCTGACGCGCTCGAGTATGTTCATGCAACAGTTTTTTTTACATTTCTGAAAATCTATAGACGCTCACCCCACCGATGAAAAGGTATACATTATATAACATTTTTTTCTTTTTATCATCTAAGCTTCGCAACCCAATAGGTCTCTATGACGCTCGAGTAAATCCACATTTAGCATCGTGGGCTCCCCTACTATTATTATTATTACTTACCAGTTAAGTTACTATTAATTATAGTTTAAGTACTGGACAATCGTACGTATTCTTATAGCTTGGCAACTTCGTTGGTGACACTCACATGTGTGCTTTTTGTTATGTGCAGCCGTAACTACTTACACAAGTTACCGCCAACACGAACGGCTGCCTGTGTGAGAGTGTAAAAAGTACTGTAGTGGAAATTCTCCACTTTTTTTTAAATCCGGGTGTAATATTTTTAAGTTTTAAGAAAATTAATCTGACAAATATTAATTGAATCAATCTGAATCTTCTCATTGTTAGCATATCGAGGGTTTCAGGCCAAAAGGGCGTATACGCAATAGTCCTACTATTGCGTATACGCCCCTTTGGCCTGAAACCCTCGATATGACCTTTCACAAGCAACGAACCAATATCATTAATGACAAGGTTGCATTGGCCATTTATCATAATTTACCAAGTAATTTGGTCACCGAGTCGCGAACTAAATTACGCCACTACTTAATGACGCGATGACAGCAGTGACTAGTCATGTCATTGTCATCAATCATCATCAACATTTCAATTTTCAACCAAGGGACAAAGAATAAAGACGAAAAAATATTTCAACTTCGGCCGTTTAGGATCGCGAGACACTTATTCACACAGACGCGCGATAGCACGTCTGTGTGAGTGCCATCGATACTGAAGCATTCTTACGCATTATTATTTCTTTGCTTGTAGTGCGTTCGTACACGGCGTGCACACATTCAAGCGCGCGATGTACCTTTTATAAGAAGAAATATTACAGCTATTATACTGTGATAGGGCGATTCTCCGAGCGTTTTGACCGCGCGGTTTGACAATCATTATTCTCCGACGATTATTTACTATAACGAAAGGACAAATCGGGACAATTTTGATAAAACTAGACTTAAACTCGGGATTGTTTTTCGGTTTCATAAAAAGTTAACTCTAGGCATCGTTTATTTGAACAATATATACTGAGACAAGAATGACGAAAATAAAACGCCGTAAAAACGCTGAATATTGGCCCGATAATACATAGATAATTTGGATTAACGGCACCAGTTAGAAGCACCTTCGTTGTGCACAATCGCTATAGAACAGTGGTTCTTAACCGGTAGCCCGCGGGCCACTGGTCCCTGAAAGCACCCGAAGTGGAACGCGAAGCCATCCGAAAAAAATTGTATGTCCTCCCGACTCCCGATCCACTCAAGGTGGTCCGGCCAGCGGAAATTACTGCTCTTTCAGGTTAAAAAAAAATTCGCGTCGAGCGCGCGTGGCAAAAAAAACCCAAAGGGCATTTATCCAGAAATATGTCTGCGGTCACCTCATTCATCTGGCCCTTTTTCATACTAAATGTTTGGAGACAGATGAGTCGCAGACATATTACTGGAGAAATGCCCCAAAAACCCTACTCCAAACAGTTGGTGGTCCGTGGCGGACACAGATTTTGTCAAATGATCCCTCATCACTAAAAGGTTAAGAAACATTGCTATAGATATAGAACATGGATTATGTTATTGAAGGAAATATTCAAAGTATTTTATTGTGGGGTAGGGGTCGGGTTGCATAAAGTTTAAGGTCATACTTTTGATACGCATACGAGGATTCGTCATACTGATCATTACGCATAACTGTAAATAATCATACATTTATGCGCATAACGATTTTAATCATAATGCTTATGGACATACTGTGTAATGGGCATATAGTTGATATGCATACATTTATTCAAGCATACTTTATAATGGGCATACATGGGTTGCTCATACAACACTTTAACCATACTAAGTAAATGCATAAAATGCTAAACGCATAAATAGGTTGCTCATACAACACTTTAACCATACTAAGTAAATGCATAAATTGCTAAACGCATAAGCCTAATTTTAAAAGTTTTTTAAAAGTTCTCTTTTATGTTGGATCACAGTTCTAACCTAATATACTTTTCTGGCAGCGATTCAGTTATGTGTCAGATAACAGTTCTAACCTAACCTACTTTTCTGGCAGCGATTCGTTTATGTGTGAGATAACAGTTCTAACCTAACCTAACCTACTTTTCTGGCAGCGATTTGGTTTTGTGTGAGGTCACAGTTCTAACCTAACCTACTTTTCTGGCAGCGATTCGGTTATATCTGAGATAACAGTTCTAACCTAACCTACCCTACTTTTCTGGTAGCGATTCGATTATGCGTGAGATAACAGTTCTAACCTAACCTACTTTTCTGGTAGCGATTCGGTTATGTGTTAGATTACAGTTCTAACCTAACCTACTTTTATGGCAGCGATTCGGTTATGTGTTAGATAACAGTTCTAACCTAACCTAACCTACTTTTCTGGTAGCGATTTGGTTCTGTGTGAGGTCACTAATATTGTGTATAGAGTAGAAATTAAAAATACTTCAATAATATAAATCGTTTCTTTTTTGAAGAACCTTCGCAAGTCCATTATCAAAATTTATGCAATACTATTGTTATAATCATCAATATTATGGCTTAATAAATGTATGAAATTTACAATTATTACTAAAACAACTAATAATCATCAATGTTATGGCTTAATAAATGTATGAAATTTATAATTATTACAAAAACAACTTATAATCATCAATATTATGACTAAATAAATGAATGACAATTTACATTATGGTTAAACCAATTATGACTCCGTGTAATTATGACACGGAACAATTATGCCATAGGACAATTTATGCCAAAAAAAATATATGAGCATCAAGTTTATGCTTAAACTGTTATGACAATCAATAATATGGCAATAGTTGTTGTGCAACCAGACGGCCACCCTTTATTGTGACGTCATAACATGATCATAAAAAAACCACAATACTACTAATATTGAAGGAAATACTCAAAGTATTTTATTGTGACGTCATAACCATAATAATAATCATAAAAAACCACAATAACTGTTTTTCCTTGTTTAGTCAATGGGGCTTTCAATAACTCACCGGCAATAGTAAATGACAGTAAGGATACGAGTCATCATCATCAGCTTTAGGCACTGGTCCCGCCACCGGCGAGTAATAGTATATTACACAACTAGGGTGGTAATATAAAGAAAGGCCGAGATCACAGATGTTTGCGGCCCGAGCTGCAAGCGAGGTACGTAAATATGCGATCGAGGGCGTTCTTTATTACCAGGCATCGAATATTCCTGCGCCTATTTACCTAAAGTTGGCGAATTCCCGGAAAAACTCAGCAAGTATGGAGTCGGCTTCTTAAAAATATATTTTTAAATAATATACGTGATTACCTGTTCATTGCTATCGTCTTTTTGTTAAAATTTTATTTAAGGTAAAACTTAACGCAAATTGTTCTACTAATAGTAGCTATAACGTTAATTCGTTACCGAAATGAATTGCACGTAAATTAAATAATAATATTATTTAATTTACGTGCAATTATTCGTTCTGTACATGGGAAATAACTTAGAATAGTACATTGCAATACTATAATAGGTATGTGTTTATGTTAGCCTAATTTCCGAAATCCCGGTAAATTTACGTTCTAACAAAAGTAAAAAATAAATTGAGTCCGCCTCCATACCATTCAACTACCTACGCCGACGCCGAAGTTTAGGTAAATAGGCGCAGGAATATCCGATGCCTGTTTATTACCTCCCGTGTTGTGTACATAATAGGTGTGGCATAAAGGTGGTTTTCCACCGGCAGGGCGAAACTAGACGAGACGAGCATTGAATTGAAATTTGTATCAAGTTGCGCGATGCGCGAGCGGTGATGCGCGAGGAGAGGATTGAAAACTTCATACAAATTTCAATTCAATCCTCGTCTCGTCTCGTCTCACCCTGCCGGTGGAAAAGCACCTTAAGCGAGTAAAGTTGGGCGAGTAGCATTATATTGCGGATCTGGAAAGGTCGAATGATCACACTGTACCTGATCAGCTCGCAATGAACTGTTACTCGCCCAACTTTACTCGCTTACTCGCCGGCGGTGGGACCAGCGCCATACGTCCTAATACTCCTAATGCTGCGCACGCGCCTACTCTCACAGTGACTCTGCTCTCTGACGTCAGAATAGGGTGGTATGGGGAGTAAATGGAATAGTCTCAATTAATACGAAAACCTCTGCTGTTCTTTAACCGAATAATAAATTGATTATTTTTAACCGACTTCAAAAAACAGAAGGTTATCAATTTACCCCCCTTTTTTTGCTGTTACATACTGTGTCGCGGCCATTGCGGGATTTTTTTGAGGAGGCCTATGTTCAGCAGTGTACATATCAAGGTCGAAATGATGATGAGATTTTTCTTTTTACATGAATTTGGTTTAGTTTGGAGTGGCTCACTCCGCGATTTCGTTGCGCGGCTACAGATAGTCCGTACAAACTTTAAGATCAAACGCTGTCAAACAAACGCAAGCCAAAAGCTACCTTATAATTAGAGCATAAGGTAGTTTTTGGCTTGCGTTTGTGTGACAGCATTTGGTCGTAAGAATTTGTACGGACTATACTAAATTTTGCATGCTTTTTTCTTCTACTTCCAGCGACTTTAACCTGGTCATCCATTCTCTTACGCTTGACCTAAATGTGATCTTCCCAGACAAAAAGAGCAAGGTTATCAATTAGGCAAATAAGATGTTATGTTTATTGACACAGTTTATCTTGTAGTCTTTATTATAATTACATCTGCTATTTGTTTAACGGGTTCATAAAGATTAGTCAGTACAGTCAAAGACGAAACTGGTGACGAAAATTATAACGATACTTACTACTAAGTAATTTATTGGAAGAGAAAAAAAATCAAAATTATATGCTCGGCCAGGATTCGAACCTGACCTGGGTCAATTGCAGAAAAAATGTACCTTTTACTTTTTTGTCTGATCATGGTGTGTCTTATACCATTTTACTCAGAATCATGAGCACTTTTCGTTTATGAAATAAAAAAAGCTGTCCAAAATGACCAAAATTTTGGTACAAATTTTGAATTTCAGTTTCTTTACGCCCAAACTAATATAGGGATAAATAGTAACGGAATTTTTTATCAGTTTTGTTTATGACCACCTAAAAAAAATTCTGGGAGAAACTGGATGAGCACCGCCCAAGATAGACAAAAATGGGGAAAGATGGAGGAGGCTTTTACCCTCATAGGGGCCATACAATAAAAACTAAACTCAATATTTATCAAAAAAACTATGTAATCTGTATGGATAATAAAGCTATAATAATAATTATGACCACCTTGATCAGACAAAAAAAGTAAAAGGTAATTTGTTTCCGCAATTGACCCACCTGCGTCTCCAATGGGTCTCCGGGCCAACACAGGCGTATTACCAATGAGGGCTACCGCTGAATTTCGCCGGTAGAGGCGCCAGTGTAGCGTGTGGTCTCTGAAATGTCAGATGAAACCATGATGAAACTGTTTGAAGGGGGCTACAAGAGTTTATTTGTTATTAGAATAATGTTATCGAGAGTTTGCAATTTCTTAGATTATTTATGGCAAAGTTACGAGTCAACGAATGAATGTTTGAGACAGTCATCATTCGGAAACCGAACTAAACGCAATAAAGCGACAAGCTCGTTATTTTTTAAGATACGGTTTTAAGGCATTAAATACGGTTAAAATGTAAACTTCATTTCACACCCGTAACAACAAACTGACAGCTGTACTTCAGGACCCTACTCGACAGTGGCGCCAACTGGTGAGCAGAAAATGGTAGCCCCCATTGTGCCATTGGAGAGCCGTTGGAGGCGCAGGTTTAATTTATAAAGCTGACAAACTCGCAACCCTATTGGGCGTGGCGATTATCGGACCGGGTGGTCGGCCGTGGCGTTCCCTGGGGTCGAACCAGGTCGCTAGCCGGACCACCCCGAGTGGGTCGGACTGGGTGGGTGCCGGGGGCGCCTGGGGTCGAGCCAGGTCACCTTGTCCCTTGGTGTTGTGGGTGGGAGACGCAGGTTCGATTCCTGCCCGGGGCATATCATTTTTGATTTCTTCTCTTCTATTAAAATATTTATAATCCATTGGCAGACGTTAATGCTATATTAAAACATCAGGCACTATAACTAAAGCCTGTGTTGTGAAATCTGAACGCATCTTTAAAATTATTATGAAGTTTTGTATCTGTAGTTTTAAGTCTGGCAACTTTTGTCACTGGCCATAACGTCGTCGCTGTAAACCAGTCGCATTAAACATGTAATAATTATTTTTGATCGAAATACACAGTTTATTGTACCAAAACCATGGTTTGAATATGCAGTAAGAAGCCCCGGCAGATTCCTCTCCACATCAGCCTGCGTTTCTTTTACTCAAGTGATAATAGGGACAACGACTGGGTTAAAACTATACAGGGTGGGAGAGACTATACCGACATACTTTAGCCATGAATTCCTGGTGGTGTGACGAGTAAATAATGTTATATCAACATGGGTCGAATATTGTCATTTTACATGAATAGTCTTATGAAACAAAATAAATCAGTAAATTAAGCCCCTCGTTATAAACATGGCCTTACTGGCTGAAAAGTTATCAAAAAGAAAAAAAAAACTAAAATGGAAACGAAAGGTAAATTTTTCGGCCTCGTAGTCGCTTACCATCAAATACTGCGAAGGTTAATTCCTGTTTAGTTAAAGGATTTAAAAAAAATAGTAAAGGTATAAATGTGACTTTATTAGGGCTTGTTACACACTTGGGAGTTTTTATTTACAAAATAATGAATATCTCGGAAAGTAAGCGTTTTTCGACTATAGGTACATCACATAACTTTTTTTACTCCTAATAGGTTGTTAGAATCTATAGTTAAAGTTTGTCGGTATTTTCCCTCCCACCCTGTATAATTCTATGTAGTCCGTCAGTTAGATTATGGAAAAAAATGGTCTTGACAGACGGACAACAAAGTGATCTTATAAGGGTCCCGTTTTCTCCTTTTGAGGTGCGGAACCCTAAAAAGGCAAAAACATTAAAAACTGGTTATATGACATTCATTACTTACTCTTTAAACACCCCAGTAACTTTAAAATATCTTTGACGTACAATTTAAGTCTGGATAAGTTTTACTATGTAGATAGAATAGACCAGATAAAGATATAGAAGATAAGATAAATTGAAACAATGTGTACTCTACGGCCATACGGAGTGGAAGGATAACGGAGGAATCGGGAATAAAGTATCAAAGGGTCCCTTATCTAAATGCCCTTTCTATTTCAAGTAGGCCTTCTAGATCAGTGATAAGTGATAAGTTTTCTTGGAAACGTTCGGGAGTGAGGTACTTTTGTGAACTCTGTTAACTAAGTTGGAGGGATGTTTACAAAAACAACATACTCCAACCAACCTGTAAAGTCGCAACGTGTAAAGGCTCGCATTGGGGTGAGACACCCGTGTAATACGGGTTCTCATAGATGGCGTTTAGGTTAATCCCTATTAAAAGCAGGATGATACGGAAGTCAAAGTAGATGGCAAAGTTGAGGGCGTTTAGCGGGTGCTACGGTGGACGAGTGGTTGAGTCGCTGGGCCGGAAATCCAGAGGTACCGGGTTCGATTCCCGGTCTGTACACAGTTGAGTGCAATTTAATTTTTCTGTGTACTTTGATTTCTTGTATCTATATATGTAACATAATACTGTCATTAAAAATGTTTTTCTACTCCTGTACTGTTATCTGTCTTTTACTTGGTCACGAACACTAATATAAGAACATATATAATATGAGTTCAGAGAAGTCTATACTCTATTCCCCATAACAGCACTAGTGTCGTTATAGCCACTTTACGTTATTGCTAGCAACCACAGACTTCTAAATCTAGGTTAAACTGAGGTCAAGGATTAAGCGCTCAATTTTAACTTTACGGTAAAAATGCACAACTACCAACTTAACAAACAATTAAAATCCTACGGCTTTTAAGAAAAACAAAACTTTCTGAACTAAATTCATTGATGCCAACATAAAAACAAAAGTATTTTTAATATATTCACTGCGTGTCAACTTCATTTAAAAAATAAAAAGTTTACCATAGACACATACTGACAGTCATACGTCATATTTGCCTTCTTTGCAGGTTATGCCTTGTTTGCATTTTATAATTTTAAAACCTGTCGTAGAAAAAGTATTGTATGCAACGTTGTATAATTAAGTCAAAAAACGCTCATTGCGTCTCTATTTGCGATACTCGCCGCATTCGCGGCTCGTATCGCAACTCACGCAATTCGCATTTTTTGAACCTTCTTATACAACTGTTGCATAAAATACTATTATCCACACCTGGTTATAAAGTGGCTTTTACCGCACGCTACGCGTACGGAAAAAGCCGCTTTCTGGCCAAGTGTACACATAGGTACACAACACGGGAGGTAATAAAGAAAGCCCTCGATCGCATATTAAAGTCCCTCGCTTGCAGCTTGGGCCGCAAACATCTGCAATATCGGCCTTTCTTTGTTTTACCACCCTAGTTGTGTAAAGTACTATTCTCTGTAACATTTTCTCATTTACTCAAAGGTTAGCTGGAAGAGATCCCTTACAGATTAGATTATAGAATTCTTACTAAACAACATTATAATTATCAGTATTATGACTAAATAAATGTATGACATTCTACATTATGTTTAAACCAATTATGACTCCGTATAATTATGACAGGGAACAATTATGCCATAGTACAATTTAAGTCAAAAAAAATATGAGCATCAATTTTATGCTTAAAGTGTTATGACAATCGATATTATGACAATCGATATTATGACAATAGTTGTTATGCAACCAGACGGCCACCCATCAGCATCCTCTAATTAAATTAACGCATACGCCAAAGACTTACGGTTTTAATTAAATTTTGTAATAATAACTCATCAATGAACGCCATTCCATTCGCCGTAATAAGCACAACCAATACACAGACGCCATAAATACGTATACACCATTTTCCTTATATTAATGCAATAAGGTCTACAATCGTATACATATTTATGATCTCAAACGCATTATCTTGTCAGTATTAAAGGAACATAAGTGCCAGTGAAACTATTATGAAGTTAATACGTTTTGTAAAGTAGTTGTTTACGCCGAAATGAATTTTCATTTAGCTAATTACGGGAATGCTTTGGTTTGTATTAAAATTGGTGAAAATAGCGGTTTGGTCGCGTACTCAGAATAACACTATCAATGTTATTTCAATACATTACAAATCTTACGCAAAATAGACGCATATCTGTCGTGGAGTCGTGGAAAGTTATTCTGCGTAATAGACATGCGCAAAATGTGTCACTAAAGTGAAAAGAGTGAATCTTTAGCTCTCAAAAATATGTATCACTCTCAGTAGCTCCGCGGTGTGTCTACGGCTCACTAGGTCGAGATTCAGATCCTGACCCTGTCAAGTGGGACCTTGGAAAGTCCAATGAACTAGTTATATTATTTTTAATTTGTAGGAACAACACAAATCGTTCTAGTCCTAAAATAAGCAATGCTTGTATGGTCGGTACTAGATGACGATATAAATATGTCGTCGTGCCGCATCACTAGCGCCACCAGTGGAAGACTCGCGAACTATTCTGATAACTTAGTGAACGCATTGCTGCGCTTTTAGCGCTTACTGTCCTTATAAACTAACTGACAGGTTTACGTAGACGGAAACGTCAAGTAGTTAACTTGGGTGTAGTCTGCACGAGGCTGGCAACATTAAGGTTAGGTTGGTAGAATGAAAAAGACAGGTTAGCCAACCGTTGATTTCCTTGGCGCCAGCTGCGCCCCGGCGCAGCGGCAGATTGCTTTGGACCGCGAGAGAGATTTCATTTGACCGCGATAGAGTACAGACGTTAGCCTCGTGCTGAATACGCCACGTTTCCCTGAAGCGTTATTCCTGAAGGCTTAACCCGAAGGCTTATTTTCTTAAGATTGTAATCTACTCGCTCACTCAAATACCTACGCCATAAAATTGTAACAACTATTGTAATGCCTGAAGATTTAAAAGAGAAACTGGTGAGTTTCTTCGGCGCTTCTTCTCACCAGAATGTCATTACCGAAGTCCCCAAAAGAATCAGACGAATAAACGATTTGATCTGACATGAATACTCATTTTGAATCACCATACCTCAACGGCGAAGGATTCTGCAGTTAACCCTTCCTGACCTGACAGTCACGTTATTCGACAAATACATATTTATGTAGATAAATTATACACTTCAATAGATAGAAAACATCCAAGACTAAGGAACAAATACTCGTGCTCATCGCACACATATTTGCCCTTACCAGGATTTGAACCCGGGACCTCTAGCTTCGTAGGCGGTGTAACTCCCACTAGGCTAAGCGAGTCGTCGTAAATGGATTGCAGGGCAATCTAATAAAACAGCATTGTTTCAAATGCGGATATCAAATATTTATTGAATCAATTCTTTAATACCACTTAATTATCATAGAAATTACTTTTCTTCAACAATCATCAAAATAAGCAAGTCAGTAATGAAAATAAAAAAATACTTTACAATTTTGCAATCCTAAACATCAAATTACAATGATTTCAAACGTAACGATAGGCCCATCCGAACAGTTCGGAACTATTTTCCCCGTAACAAAAAATGCAGCTATAAAGACCAGCGGCGCAGTGCACGCGCCGTGTCGCCCTGCCGGCTGGCGCTGATTTGGCGGTATTTTACCGCCAAAGCGTTGGAACCGTCTGCGCGCTCGCTTAGCCCTGTCCTCTGTATACGTCAATGTCAAAATATTAACATTTTTACTAACTACGGTAAAAGTGCTATGATTTTAAAGATCTGTGTATTTTATTATTCATTAACTGACGAGTGGTTTACAGAAGAGCCTGAAATAAGCAACTACATCTCTCGCTGGTCCAGTAACAACCTATTCTCCTGTCTTGAAGGGTCGTAAGTTATATTTGTTAGACGAAGAACACACTGAAATCGCCCGTCGCCGCGATTTTTTCCGTGTATGCGCAGCTACCTACACGGAAAAAATCGCCGCGATTTACGCGCCAGTGTGCGCCACCCCGCGATTTTTCTATACAAATCGATGATTCTACGTACAAAGTTGAAAATCGCTGAGTCGCGTGTCGCCGCGATTTTCGCTGCAGTGTGAGATCCGCCTTAGGAAACAAATACAGGAAAAAACTCCCAAATAAATCGGTAGCCGTAATCTCTAGATAATAGTAACCGAAATGAGTTCTTCGAAAACATGATTCCTTTGGTCAGAAATACATAGAAGATTCTTCAAATCCAATAATTTATTTTGCAAGCAGGCCGCAAGGGCTCATTTACAGGTTTTATTTTAATAGCGTTTCGGAAATGACCTTCTGGTGAGAAGAAACGCCGGAAGAAACTCACCAGTTTCTCTTTTCAAAAACATTAACCATTACAACTATTGTGACAGGATTACATGAAATTTTATAAATGAAATGCAACAAGCAAATAACTGGGCACAGTTTTTTTACCGATGATGTATTTGTATACATCTCCTCTCCAGTAGTATGAAATGGATTAACAATCATTAGAGTTAACATTGCAGTCTTTCTCAGAGTCCTCAGGATTTGCTGGTTTTAGCGCCTGAGTGCTGAGGGTTTTTTCTTCACTGTCCTCGCCACAGCTATCATCATCACCACCATCGCATTCATTTTTTTCTTCCTCACATTCAAATTTAACTTCGCAGACTACCTTGCAATTCTTTGCCTTTTTCCCTTCGTACTTGACAGCGCATTCGTCTTGACACTCGTTTCGAGCCCCACATCGCAGGCTGTTCCTTAGACTGGCCACGGCACGGGGGACATTGCTAGGTCTTTTTGACCAGGGGAGTTTGAAGCTGGGCTTGTCAGGTTTGCTTCGGATGAATACGGCTTGCCCGCGCCCAGGCCTAGAGCGGTTCTTCTGCGAGGGTTTTGACCGCGGTTTCTGTAACTGAAATAAAAAATAGCTTAGGTACAGTTTGAAAATTTCACCATCAGCCTACATTGAGCCCAATTCTGGTCCAGGCTTCTCATAGATGAGAGTGAATGGGCACAGTCCCCAGGCTGGCCTACTGCGGGTTGGGTCCTTCGCATACACTTTTGAATTTTCAAAAACCTTCTGTTGGTCAAAGCTTGTAGCCGTGAGACCTCATGTAGTTTTGCGAAGACAAATTGTATAAAGCTATATAATTAAACCAATTTCAAACGAATTTGATGTCGTTTGTTAGAGTAAATTCTAAAGTCTCTCTTCGTTTAATTATAGATACATTGAGAAAATACATTGAAAAAACCAAAAGCTACAAAACTACAGCTTAAGCCGGATTTGAACCCGCACTTCTGTCTTTCCGGGACAGCGAGTTCCCAATTTCTCGATTAGCCGGTCTATTTCATGGAATCAAATTTTCCACTGCATTCGTATCGAAATACTAACGCCCTCTGTTCCACCTCTTGTTTGAAAGGCTTAGCGCATGACGCCGATTACTACTTAAACAGACAACAAGACGATAACCCGTACGGCGCCGGGTCTACCCCACGTGCACGCCGTCGTCTCCGCCGGCGGGGACGGCCACCGCGGTAGTCCCACACTAAATCCTCTCGACATCACATAAAAACTTAGCTTAGAACCACTACCTACAAGACGAACTATTGTATCACATGTTAGGTACACTCCCCATCGGTGCGAGTGACCTTGCACGTCGATGAACTCCCGTGGTGCCGAGGTTTTACCGCGGCATGCCTACCGCCACGAAGACCGATAGTTGCAATAGCTCAAAGAGCTAGCATTTGTTCAAGCATAAAATAATCACTCTAAGACATGGACAACTGGCCGATTTGACACTTTAAACGGATAAAAAAGAAGAAAGTTGGTAAAGAAATATCGGAAATTCGCTCGAACGAAATTGCGAGGCAACATTTTAAAGCCCATTTACACGATGCAAGTTTCTTGTACAAGAATTAGCAATAACGTGTTTGTATAACCGTAACGTAATGTACCATAAATAATATTATTAGCATATATATTTTCCCTCGATAGGTGGCTCGACATGTACTCGTTATTTAACCTTTAGTTTAGTTTATATTTATGTCAATAGAGGACGTGACCTGTCTTTTCTTTTGTCATGTTTAATTTTGTCTCTTGACAAGTTATAGTTTCTCTACTCGACGCTAGATGTAGGGTATCCCTCAACAGCTCGAGTCTAGAACGCGCTGTTAAGATTTTTCCTAATTTCATAAAACCGCCGATTAGGTTTTGTACGGTACCAAAATTAGAACCTACCAAATAAGAACCAAGTACTTCAATAAACCACTCGGGACGAACAGTTGTTTGATTTGTTCAGTGTTAGAAGCACCAAGAATGTTTCTACGTCATATCCATTTCTTCATCGAACACCAAAAGGACGACGACGTTTACGACGTTTACTTTATAGTTCCGGTTGTAATACCGTCGTTAATACCGCAGAAACAATGAGCTCACCTTCACCAAAGTACAAAGACAGACAAGTATCCAAACTTCGGCCGTTTAGGAGTACGCAAAACGTATTCAAGGTCGAGGCGCAGACAGTGCCATACGCACTGGGGCATTCTTACGCATCCGTAAAACTTTTGTTGTAGTGCGTTCGTTCACGGCGCGCACACATACGAGTACAAGCCGCGCGATGTACCTTTTGTAGGAAGAAATAATACTGCTATTATACTGTGCCCTCATGCACGGAATCTTTGAGATAATAGATGGAGCAGCAATTCTTGCAATCAGTTTCTGTTGGCTTCTTCGGTTTACACCTATACCAGTGTTGAATTGAAGTTGCTGATTGTATCCTAGAATATCACGTTGGGTTTAGACTGAGCAATTCTTTTATTTTATTGTATGGAATATGCAAGAAACTTGTATCATGTAAATGGGCCTTTATACAGTCTAAAAATTGCGTACCACCAGGAGGGGCTACTAGTACCAAATGTTGTCCCTCCGGCCGGAGTGGCTTTCAGCTGGTCAGCCAGCAACCAGAAAGAGCACACGTTACGCGATGGAGAAAGGCTGTCCGGATCCGCTTCGTCCGGCGGTCCGGATCTGCTCTGTCCGGCGGTCCGTTTTGTTAGAAAGAGAGATTTCTGTACGTAGTACAGTCGAGTTCATCATTATCTGAGCAAAGAACGGATCAAAAATATCTGTTCTAGTTCTTATGCTTCTGATAATAGGGTCTTGTTCAGTTGTTTTTGGTCCAATCTTTGCCCAGATAATGATGAACTCGACTGTACTATTAGTTAATCTGTGATACAGGTTATGAAACTCCGCTCTCCGTCCATCACGGGACTGTGGGCGTGGGCCTCTGCCCGCTGCGTGCATGTGAAGTTTAATCGGGAATCCGCACTACACAGACTATACCGAGTAACTGCCTTGGCCTCAATATGTTCCGTATTATTATAAATACATCTAAGTTTGCAGTAGGCGTGAAAAAAAAAGTTTAACTAACGCTAAAAGGGGCGGAGCTAGTAATTAGTGTTAAAGAAAAAAAAATTATATCGTTGAATGGATTTCTCACTTTAGTAGGTTTGTAACCAATCACAGATTTTTGTTTTTTAAACGATATGCAACCTATCCAAAAATTAAGACTTCTCAACTAATATTTGTAAATGATTTTAGACTCACTCGTAGTCAACGTTAAGTTGGTTATCATTATCAACACCACTTGAGACTAGGGTTGCCAGGTGAGTCGCGAAAAAATACCGGACAACCCCAAAAAGGGGGGAAAAATACGTTTTTTTTTATACTAATACATTGTTGTGTCCGGTATGACCATTTATTTTTTACCGGACAGGTCTCGAGAATAACGGACTGTACGCTTAAATACCGGACATCTGGCAACCCTACTTGAGACATACTACGTATTAATTTTAAAATTTGGCGTTATGGGGCAAATTTCAACGTTAGTTTTGTTAGGCGTTATCGTTTCGTACTAGTACGAGTAGGCTATGTTGGTTATGACAGTCGAAGCTGTGTTGCCCAGCCCGAGCCGTCAGGCGAGTGCTGTAAAAGCCGAGACTGTAATGACCAATACCCACGATTGGGGTCTATATTAAAACGCATACCGTTGTTACGCATAATTATGTATTCGCATAATATTAAAATGTATATTTTAAAACGTATATTTTAATTCGCATACCATTACTATGCATAACAATTACTAAGGAATAACATTAGTTTTTATAAATAATAAAAAGTATACTTTTAGGGTGTGTTGAGGTTTTATACTGTATTTTATATTGTCTAAGTATTCTTTATTTCTTGTTCTATTTTTACCCGACTGCGGCGAAGCCCAAAGGAGGGTTATGTGTTTGACCTGTATGTATGTATGTACGTTCCTGTGTCCGCTCGTAATTACTCAACGGCACAACCGATTTTGATAAATGATACATCATTAGATTCGTCTTGATGGCGCGAGTGTCACTGGGTATGATGTTCGTTAAAATAAACAAAATGGCGGATTTTATGCACTTCTAAAGTGCACCGCGGTCGGGTTTTTTTTTTAGTAAGAATATTTAGTTATTACACCTTTTGTTTTACGTTTAGTTTTCAAATTAAATTGGTGAAGTCAACTGCCTGGTTTTCTTTCTAAACTATCGAAGAATAAATCCCGTATAGGGTGCCCGTCTGGTTGCATAACAACTATTGTCATAACACTTTAAGTATAAAGTTGATGCTCATATTTTTTTTGGCATTAATTGTGCTATGGCTTAATTGTTCCCTGTCATAACTATACGGATGGCTTCGTATAATTATGACAGGGAACAATTCTGCCGTCCTAGTCTAAAAGGCGACTTTTTGCTATGGAAGTTCATAGTAAAAAGTCGCCTTTTAGACTAGGACGGCAGAATTACGCTCCGCGTACGGAAAAAGCCTTTCTTTGTTTTGCCACCCTAGTTGTGTAATGTACCTACTAGTACTTACCACGGGTGGTAAAACCGCCCTAGGTTAGTAATGTACTACAATTTATGCGACTACACTAAGGTTTACTGTTATGAATCTGTGCACCTCATGATCACGTCACGACGATCAAAGCGCGGTAACAGTTGAATTTGCGCTGATTGGAGTCCCATAATTGGAAGGAACCGTATTCCGGGCTCAAAGTGTCTGCTATTGATACCTCGCGAACTAATTATAGTGTGCGCTTTGTTACCCTTTAAGATGTTATGCGAAATTAGTTTAGAAAGACGATTGTTTGCAATGTTTGTCATGTTCACAACACAAGTGTATGTAGGCATGTTTACGAAATAGTACATTGTGTATCTAGGGCGGTAAGTAAGGAATTACAAACGAGTGTTTGTTATAATAACACGAGTTCATAATTCCTTTACCGCCCGTGGCACACACAATGTTTTTCATCACACTTGTGAGGAAATCTTAATAAAATAACCTTACTTTTCGACCCAGTATGACAAGAAAATATTAAAACAGACAGTGATATTTGTGACATAACTATAGCGGTAACGGCCATTTAAGTTGATTTTATATTTGCAAAATAAAGAAATACATTATTTAAACATGTAATTAATGTTACCGAAATATGCGTGTATATGTATTTGCAATTACAGTTAACTTTAAATAAATATTTCAGTGATAAAAGTTAAAAAGTAAGTTGGCGTTTCCTTTGAACATGACAAATAAGAGTAAAACAGAACCAGCGTTTCAAATTTAAAAAGAAAACCATTACGCCCTAGGGCGTAATAGGCCATTTACGGCCCGCAAAACCTACGTGTAATGACACCATTTTCGAGCAAGTGTGATGAAAAGAAATTTCCTACCGCGCACAATCCGAATGTGGAATGAGCCCCCTGCCGCGGTTTTCCCGGAAGGCTACAGTATGGAGTTCTTCAAGAGGGGAGTGAATAGGTTCTTAATGGGTCGGCAACGCGCACGTAATGCCCCTGGTGTTGCAAGCGTCCATAGGCTGCTGTGCTTACCATCAGGCAGGCCATACGCTTGCTTGCCACCCTAGTTGTATAAAAAAAAAAAACTCGCCCGCAGATCGCTCGCAAATCGCAAGTGCGAAGGCTTTTAGTGGAATACCATGCTACCAGGAGTGGCTCTCTCCACGATTTCGGGGCTATTCTTCAGAAATATGTCTGCGACTCATTCCTTTGTCTCCATACATTTAGTATGAAAAAACTGGTCAAGAGCATGTCGGACCATGCTCAGTGTAGGGTTCCATAGCCGTATCTATAA
Source organism: Eudemis profundana (assembly GCA_947034925.1). NCBI lineage: Eukaryota > Metazoa > Arthropoda > Insecta > Lepidoptera > Tortricidae > Eudemis > Eudemis profundana. The sequence continues at coordinate 14,804,734 of OX344816.1, read as the reverse complement.
GGAAATGTGCTACAGATAAAAATAAAGCTAAGAATAAACAACTGGCAAAAAGTCTTAAATGCCGTGTAAATCAATGGCACTTAAAACCTTTTGGTTGGGAAGTTTTTCACCAATAACTTCAAAACGGTTTATTCCTTACTATTCAAAATAATTTTCGTTGAATGTATTTATTAAGCGTTACCTTCCTGATTTTTTTTCATATTTTTTGGATTTACGGTTTAAAAGTTAAAGGGGCGGGGGGGGGGGGGGACACCATTTATGCAACTTTCGGAGCGATTATTTCCGAAAGTATTCACTTAATCAAAAAAAAGTACATAAAAGCCTTATAATGTTTTTAAAAGAACTGTCGAATTATGTACCTCACGTTGATGTCTGCTGAAAAAAATTTTTTTTAGCTGCTGTTACATGTGCCCCCCCTAGATTTTTTTATTTTTATTATTTAACTACCAAACTTAATAGCGGCATCTACAAGACATCTATATTCCAAATTTCATCAGTATACGTCTTGTAGTTTTTGAGTAAAATGCCTGTGACATACGGACGGACGGACGGACGGACATGACGAAACTATAAGGGTTCCTTTTTAGCCATTTTGGCTACGGAACCCTAAAAAGGGCCAGAGGAATGAGGGGACCGCAGACATATTTCTGAAGAATAGTCCTTCGCCGCGCGGCTACTAGTACCAAATGTTGCCCCTCCGGAGGGCTTAGCCAGCGACCAGAAAGAGCATGTGTTATGCGATAGAGACGATCGGACGCGGTGCGTTCCGTCTGGTGGTCGGACCCGAACGAACTATTACTTATTCTGTGCTTTCGGGCTCGTCCAGAAATCATGTGATCAAATTTGGCCTATTTTTGAAACCCCCCTCCCTCTTGGTGATTGTAACGGGGGTAGATCATCCAAGGACACGTGTAATTTTGAAAATTGAAAATATTGTTGAGTAATTTCGTAGTTTTTGGCTTTCCCGTTGTGTAAAAAAAATTACACGTGATCTCTTCTCGGACAATCGTGATCATTCGTGATATTTTTCTGACCCCTCCCCCATAGTTGATCACATGATTTCCGTACGAGCCCTTTGGTTCATGATGGGGCTCACCTCTGCTAACATCTGCCACAAATTAGCGTTCTCCTCGGAGGTCTCCTCGCTGGACGAGGATTGCAGAGCGTTGCTGCTTACGACGAGGATCACTGGTGCCTGGTTCTTGGAACTTTTCGCTTCACTGAGGAGGCGGGAGAGAACAGAAGAGAGCGAAGAGTCGCAGACGACGTAACCCTGAAATGAAGTTTGTTGTTAAAATATTTCTTCTATATACATATGGGTAGTTTCACGAGAGTTGACGTGAATGATTACACACACACACAGCTACATGAAGGACTCATTGCAAAAAAAGTGAATGAATGAAATGAATGAGTGAGTAAATAAACACAAGGCTATAGTATAAACAAACTTTTTGGTCTATCTTGCAATTCACTGTTGAACCTGCTATCGGTACGAAAAAGGAACAGTAATTTCAAAATCCCGCTGCCATTACATGACAGTGTTGTTGTGTGCGAGGCCTCAACTCTCGTGTAACTACCTATACAAGAATTTAATCTTATTAATCGAGTGACTGATAAATTAATTCTACATAACAATAATTAATAGTGCATTACTACAGAGGCCGGGAAGTGAGGGGTTGCCGGCCGAGTACATATAGATGGCCGAGCGAACGCGAGGCCAGATAGTTACGAGGCTGGCAATCCCATTTCACGCCGAGGTATGTATAGTGATTTTTTCAAATGTGCAATGAAATAAAATTAAAAACACTCCAAAAAATCAAACTGTATTTTCTAGAGACACTAAAAGAAAAGTAGAATTACAGTCTGAAATAATTTCAACTTCCTTTCCAAAAACTGTTTCAGTATAAAATATATTTTCACCGCGAATTTTTAGATAAAATAGTATAAATAATATGTATTTCTGTAGATAAGTTTGCAATTTAAAATTATTGGAAATTGTTTATAATGTGTTATTTGTTCACATTAATTTTATATAAATAAAACTGCAAAATATAGCAAACATCGTTTATTATATTTTTAATGGCTGAACGCTGTGATGCCGTGTCTCAAATAAATGTGGAATGGAAATTCTGTTGTATGAAATTCCATTAAATGCCAAGTGTCAAATCGCACCGGAAACGAGGTACTTTGCGGCCTATTATAAGGCACGTAATGTCAACATTTCATTGCATGTTTGAGAAATAGTACATTACATAGCTAGGGTGGTATTTTTTTTTATTACCTCCCGTGTTGTGTACATCATTTTATGGCCAGGTATGGCATAAAAGTACTTTTCTGCCCTCCGGCCGGAAAGCGTCATCTTGCCGGCCGCTGCGCTAAACGAAGATGCCGCTTTCTGGCTTCGTCGAACAGAAAAATAGTATACAAACCTTGGCCAGTAAATAAGAAAGCCTCAGATCACATCTTTGTCGATTATTACATGTGATCTGAGACATTTCTTACTTTACTGACCTCGGTATGTAATGTACTATTAAGCTATACAGTACGTGTAGTAGTCTATGTAGAACAAGTCTTGTTGAAAAGGGCGACCATAAGGATGGTGTTTTTAATATTTAAAATAATTGTCAATAAAGTTCATTTGTTTGCTTTTAGAGTTAACGGAATGAATTTGCCTCGAAATTCTGCGTTAGGAACAATAATGTTTTTTATGCCACACCTGGCCATAAAGTGGCTTTTTCCGCACGCTGCGCGTACGGAAAAAACCGCTTTCTGGCCAAGTGTAGACATAAAATTATGTACACAACACGGGAGGTAATAAAGAAAGCCCTCGATCGCATATTAACGTCCCTCGCTTGCAGCTCGGGCCGCAAACATCTGCGATCTCGGCCTTTCTTTGTATTACCACCCTAGTTGTGTAATGTACTATAATTTGTCTATTATTTATTTTCATGTAAACAATAAAGCACGCAGGAACTTACATTACACAAACGACGCAAGCGACAGGGTGTAAACTAACGTACATTAAATTTAAAACCAATTAAAAAAAAGATTTGTAGACAGTTCCCTATAGGATTCCTGCGCCGTCTTCACATTCGAGCCTTTTGATTGTTTTTCTAGTGCCTAGCCTTATCGACACTCTTATTAATGGAATTTGCACTTTTATTTATAACTAGCATGAAACTTGTGAGTACGGTTGTCCCCATTTCTCGTTTAGTTTACTTGCGGTTCTTTAGGAACAATAATTGTTCACGACTTAGGATTCACCCGGTAGACTACATAGTGTAAGTACAGAGTTTACAATTTAATCGTAGTTCGGCCACTTGTTTTCTTTACTCGGGCAGATTTAGTTCAAGACGCCGCTACGATTTACTGCCCCCGCGGGTGCCGTGCGCGATCCACTTTCATGTGTTACAGCGTGTTACATTATAAAATACTGAAAAATCTCTACTAGAGAATCTGTAGTTTGGTTTTCAGAATGAAATCTGAACGCGCTAGGGGATTTGACTAAGGTTGCATAGACAATTCATCTTTATTTGTTAAATTACAAGACAATAAATCTAAAACTAAGAACAAAACCTTTTTATAAAAAATATGATTGGTAGTTTTAGCTTTAGTCTTAGACTTAGCACAAGTATTTTAGTTAAGGATATTTTTTGTTGTTGTTATTTATTGTTTAGTTGTTAAATAAAAAAATTAAAAAAAACCATCAGTTATTAACAAATCATGATAAAATAAGGAAAAAAATAGATTTTTATTTGTTAAATTACAACACATTAAAACTAAAACTAAGGATAAAACCTTTTTAGAAATAATTTAATGGGTAGTTTTAGCTGTCTTAGGCTTAGTACAAGTATTTTAGTTAGGGATAATTCTTTGTTGTTGTTATTTTTTTTAGTTATTGAATAATATTATCAGTTATTATTATTAACAAATCAGGAAAAATAAATTCTATACTGAAGCCTTAAAGACCAATCAATACTAAAAATCTGTTGCTAAAACGGGCCCATGTGGCATTATGTCGAAATTGCTGGTAACATTTTCTCGCTGATTCGCGATGCTTATACGCTGAGCGAGAAAGCTGCCAGCTCTCTAGTCCCCCGTGGTGTCGACCAACCGCTTTGAAAAGTCTTTAAAAAGGGCATATTTCATATAACAAAAAGAATAAGTAAGAAGAGATTGCCCTCGAAATAATATGTCCTCGTGTAAAAATTACCCTTATATAAAGTTATTTATGCCACACCTGGGCTGCGCGTACGGAAAAAGCCGCTTTCTGGCCAAGTGTAGACATAAAATGATGTACACAACACAGGAGGTAGTAAAGAAAGCCCTCGATCGCATATTTAAGTCCCTCGCTTGCAGTTCGGGCCGCAAACTTCTGCGATATCGGCTTTTCTTTGTATTACCACCCTAGTTGTATAATGTACTATAATGTAAAAAGTCCTGGACAAGGTTCAAAATCAAAACTGGACTTGAATCATATAGAAAATAATTAGATAGAAAACATCCAAATGCTTCGGCACAAAAACTCATGTTCTTTTTATGAAAAATAGATTTATGCCACACCTGCACATAAAGTGGTTTTTTCCGCACGCTGCGCGTACGGAAAAAGCCGCTTTCTGGCCAAGTGTAGACATAAAATGATGTACACAACACGGGAGGCAATAAAGAAAGCCCTCGATCGCATATTTACGTCCCTCGCTTGCAGCTCGGGCCGCAAACTTCTGCGATATCGGCTTTTCTTTGTATTACCACCCTAGTTGTGTAATGTACTATAATGTAAAAAGTCCTGGACAAGGTTCAAAATCAAAACTGGACTTGAATCATATAGAAAATAATTAGATAGAAAACATCCAAATGCTTCGGCACAAAAACTCATGTTCTTTTTATGAAAAATAGATTTATGCCACACCTGCACATAAAGTGGTTTTTTCCGCACGCTGCGCGTACGGAAAAAGCCGCTTTCTGGCCAAGTGTAGACATAAAATGATGTACACAACACGGGAGGCAATAAAGAAAGCCCTCGAACGCATATTTACGTCCCTCGCTTGCAGCTCGGGCCGCAAACTTCTGCAATCTCGGCCTTTCTTTGTATTACCACCCTAGTTGTGTAATATACTATTACCCTAAGACTAGGTACTCTTTTCACTAGACCCACAATATTCTTACTTATTGAATCTATCTTACTTATTCGAAAATACTCGTATTTTTCGAGGGCCTTCCCTCAGGTCAGTTTTCGAACTCACTCGTCCATCTATTGCTTTCTGGCCTCTACGAAAATGTACTGTTTTGTACAATTAAATACTTACGATGATCAGTAATAGGCAGAAAAACTTCATGATTCAATAAATATAGTTTCACCCAACTATAGTGGACACTACCGGTTGAATGAAAAACGCAAAAACCAATAAAATCGAACTGAATCTGATTAAATGAACAAATTAATCAAACCGTGACTTGTTTTGTTTTCGCTCACGGTTGTAATTTTATTTTATTGGTTTCTGCAATTTACGTTTTCACAAGATGTTTTTGAGAGTGGATTATTTATTTTTGTTAATCGAGATTAAAATACTCAATTAACAAAAAAAAAGGAATAATTTTTTTTTTTAATTTTTAATTAAAAATTTTAATTTTACTCTTTCGTACGGAAACACCCTGTTCTTTACACTCACGCTAAAGATATTATGTGTAAAGGAACACGTAGTCTGCGAGCAAGAAACAAACTCGTAGGTACGAGTGTGGTACGAGTACTACAAGCTACAGTTGACAAACTCAACATAAACTCAAACGGACCACATTCCATGTTAATAAAAAATATAATATATTATAAGTAACCAGCTTTTGTTTCTAATGTTGAAGAAGTATTTACTTTCTCCAGCTTTTTACACCCTTAAAGAATTTATATAGATACGTAAAAATAACATAAAATTAGCGCATTACAGTACATATTGCCATACAGCGAGGAAGCACTTAGCGTTTCGACAATTTAACCAAATTTAATGTAAATCGGTTCAGTGGTTTGAGCGCAAAAAGGTAACAGACATACAGATATACAGACAGAGAGAATTACTTACTGGATTAGTTTAGAAATATAATAAAATACATATGAAAGAAAGCGTATGGCGTTAAGGTTAAAAAACTATTAAACTAGAATGATACGAAAGTCAAAGTAGATGGTAAAATTGAGGGCGCTTGCTGTGTGCTCCGGTGGAAAAGTGGTTAAGGCGCTGGGCCGGAAATCCATAGGTACCGTGTTCGATTCCCGGTCTGGCCCACAGGTGAGTGCCATTTAATTTTTCTATGTACTTTGATTTCTTGTATCTATATGTAAAACTAACATTGTTACAGTTTCAGGCGCATCCTAAAAGTTATGTAGCTAGTGTTATCGAATGTGTTGCAAGTAAGCACCCTGACCATCAATTTTACGACGTCCTAAAACATAAAACAGGATCGCCACAACACCTGCCCTGCAATAAACCATGGAAGACAGGCATAATCTTGTGATACTTAATTATTCAGTGGAATTCATATTTTATTGGAATGGGAAAAGATTGATTTTTCAAGCGCATTATGTAGTTAAATACGTCGTCGCGAAAGTTATTTAGAAATTCATGAATATTGTGTGGGAATTTAAAGTATGGTGTTTTTAATAATAAAAGATCTTCAATGGTTAATATAATTACTCATATTAACATGTAGTTAAATACGTCGTCGCGAAAATTATTTAGGAACTCATGAATATTGTGTGGGAATTTAAAGTATGGTGCTTTTAATAATATAAGATCTTCAAAGGTTATTAGGTACTCATATTAACAAAGGAGACTCTGGGACGCTGGTCAGCCTCGGGAGATCCCAGAGCTGGCGCTTACGTCTCGCATAATTTTTTGTTTTTTTTTCGAACCTTACAAACTTGCAAGTCTTGCAGACTGTTGCAAAAATCGGACCAGGTCGGGGCCGTGGCGTTCCCTGGGATCGATCCGGGTCGCTAGTCCCGGTCTACCTTGAGAGGGTCGAACTAGGTGGGGGCCGAAGCGGCTGGGATCGAACCAGGACGCTAGGCCAGGGCTACCGTGAAGTTACGCTGATCGCTCAAAGTGAGCAGCGGACCAGCGGGAAGGTTGAAGCGGATCAACTTGTCCTTATGTGGGTGTGTGAATCGAACGAATGGGAGTTTTAGTTGCCGGTTCGCTAAATCCAGCCCAGCCCAGCGGCCCAGCTAAGTAGACTCCGGCAAGAAACTTAGCTGAGCCCGAGCAAGGTCGGAGTGAAGTTAATCCAGGACATTCAGGTCCTGGGGCAAGTCAGGACGCGGCGGTTGTGTGCTGTTGTCGCGAGGAGGTCGACCCCGCCGACGGGGACGACGCTGTGTGCGTCGGACTCCGTCTACCTCTCGCAATACCCCATTGAATACAAAAGCACAACTTTAATTTCGGCCCCCTTTAAAAAAGTAAAATAGGTATAAGATTTTTTTCATGCCCAGAAGGCTCGAGTTAATGACTTTTCCTTACCTTCTCTCTCTCACGGATGTCGGCGGGGGGATGTGTCCATTGAACGCCTTGTAGTGCAAGGAAAGGTTGAAGGTACCAGGCCACGAGGAAGGTCACCCATGAGATGGACAGACCAGGTTAAAGCTGCAGTAGATGTTCCTTTGCACTAATGCACCCGGAAAGCAGCTCTTAGAGAAGAGTGGCGACGCATCGTGAAGCGTGCCACCGACACCTGAAATGACGACCACGACCACTCTGTCAAGAGTGATACCGACGAAGGAGAAGAATGACTTTGAATACTATTCCAAACTTCAAATCAATAGTAGCAGTAGTAACTGAGATATCTGGCTGTGACAGACGAACAGACAGACAGAGTCGCACCATGATGGTTCCTTTTTTACTATTTTGGTACGGAACCCTAATTATGAAATGATTACATGTTATTTCATTAGTTAATACATTACACTACATTTTTAGAGTGAAGCCTCTAGGCGTCAAAACAAGAAAAATAAAATAATAGAAAATAGCTAGAATGTACAAATACCACCAAATGAAATGGAAAATTTGTGTTTTCCATCACTAAATTACAAGCAAAAAACGTTACACGCTTCATTCTCATACAAATCGACGAACTATTTTCTGCTTTCTCGATATATTTATGTATTTTTTCATTTTCATTTATTTATTCAGTAAAACATACAAGCTTACAGTGTTACGTACACCAAAACGCTATTGGCAACGCATTAGCAGTGCATCTAGTGTTGCAAATGTGTACAGGGTGGGAGGGACTATACCGACATACTTTAGCCATGAATTCCTGGTGGTTGTGACGAGTAAATAATGTTATATCAACATGGGTCGAATATTGTCATTTTACATTAATAGTCTTATGGAACAAAATAAATCAGTAAATTCAGCCCCTCGTTATAAACATGTCCTTACTGGAGGAAAAGTTATCAAAAAGAAATGAAAAAGCTAAAATGGAAACGAAAGGTCAATTTTTTGGCCTCGTTGTCGCTTACCATCAAATACTGCGAAGGTTAATTGCTGTTTAGTTAAAGGATTTAAAAAATTAGTAAAACTACCTTAGTCACATGTATTAGGGCTTGTTACACACTTGGGAGTTTTCATTTAAAAAATAATGAATATCTCTGAATGTAAGCGTTTTTCGACTATACATCATATAACTTTTTTTACTCCTAATAGTTGTTAGAATCTATAGTTAAAGTTTGTCGGTATAGTCCCTCCCACCCTTTATAAGCGGCGGTGACCAGTTTTCATCACGTGGGCCGTCTGCCTGTTTGCCAGTCCAAGGCAATAAAAATAAAGTTATGCCCAGTTTATATTTTCGCAAAACAGTCATTCGACTAAATCTTTCTGTGAAACATATTATGCGCAGTGTATTTTGGATAATCAATATAATGCCAGACAGGTAACTCGTGCTAGCGACATTCCGTGAATATCTCAGTAATACTTGGTATGCCTTTGAGCTCTTAAAATGTGCTATTGATTTCTGTTTAGAATGCATACATGTAACATTCTTGTTACTTGAGTATGTGTGTAAAATTTTGTATTTTATTAGGTAACGCGGAAAACTAAACTTTATAATACTATAAGGAAACAAGCTGAAACAGTAGAATCCAGATATACCTTTGATAGCCTCGAGCCGTTTTTGAAGAGACCCATGTAATGTAATGCATTTCGGGTTTTTTTTATGATCGAAGGGTATATTTTTAGCTTTAGCTGTAATGGATTCAGTTAGAGGTATAGTTTTAATATTTTTTATGCCCCACCTGGCCATAAAGTGGCTTTTTCCGTACGCGCAGCGTGCTTTTGGCCTGCTTTCTGGCCAAGTGTAGACATGAAATGATATACACAACACGGGAGGTAATAAAGAAAGGCCTCGATCGCATATTTACGTCCCTCGCTTGCAGCTCGGGCCGCAAACTTCTGCGATCTCGGCCTTTCTTTGTATTACCACCCTAGTTGTGTTGTGTAATGTACTATTATTTTTAACTAGAGAGTGCTTTCGTTACTACGGTTACACAGCTAGCGTTCTGCCGCAGTAACTACAGTCTACGCGGCTAATGTACTATTATGATGGGTTAGCGGATATTGCTAATACAGCCAGGTATTGAAGAATAGTATAATTATTATGTAAATGAAACAAGGTGTCAAACATTGAAAAACACCCATTTCTATTATTTAAATTAGGGTGACCCGAATTCATTGACCGCGAGTGTACTTTGATCGTGTTCTCCGTCAATGATTTTATTAAGGACAATATCCCAAATAAACACACGATTTACATAGATATCTCTGGACAATTGTAACAAATTATGCTCAATTAAATAACGAGCCGGTTTGGGAATCCCACATAAACACTGGGAATTCGCATTAACTCGTTTATTTTTTCTTTTACATTTAAAGCCCGCGATGCGTGTCGAATCACTTTACACGGTGAGCGAACGCGAGTGAGCTACTACTTATGGAAAAAACACGTATTTTAAATGTTTTTTCTACTCCTGTACTTTTATCTGTTTTTTACTTGGTCACGAACACTAATATAAGAACATACATAATATGAGTTCAGAGTAGTCTATACTCTATTCCCCATAACAGCACTAGTGTCGTTATAGTCACATTACGATACTGCTAGCAGCCACAGACTTCTAAATCTAGGTTAAACTTAGGTCAAGAATTAAGCGCTCAATTCTAACTTTACGATAAAAATGCACAACTGCCAACTCAACAAACAATTAAATTCGTACGGTTTTTAAGTAAAACAAAACTTTCCGAACTAAATTCATTGATGCCAACAAAAACAGTTTACCATAGACACATAATATTGCCTTGTTTGCAGGTTATGCTTAATTTTGTATTTCATATATTAAAACCTAGTCGTAGAAAAAGTATTGTATGCAACGTTGTATAATTAAGTATTTTCTATTTTCCGTTAAAGAATTCACTGTCAAAATTTGAACGAAGAAAAAAATTTTACCCTGTATTTACTAGATATAATTGTAATGTTGCTGTGGAAGAAAACGATGACCTTCGTTTTGTTTGTATGAAAAACCGACCGAATCCAATCACCTTAAAGAATCTCTTCCAGTCAACGTTTGAGCAGTCGAGTGATGAGACAAGAGAGGTGGTACATAAATAAAGTATGTATTGCTATGTATTGGTTTTTGAAATACTTAGAAATTCAGTTCGTGAACAAAATTGCATTTAGTGACAGTAAAAAGCCACTTTGATGCTTTCTTAGCTCCATGCATGAATCAATAAGTGTGATTGTCACATGATCGAAAGGTCTTTCGTAATTTCGTACATTTTATACAACTCGTATATAAATAATCACGACTGGACGCGCGTCCTAAGTAAATAACGTAATAAACATCAGAAGCGGGATTTGGGACACGTTTGGCTTAGTGGGAGACACCGTGTACGTAGCTAGAGGGCCCGGGTTGAATTCCTGATAAAGGCAAATATTTTGTTCTTGAGTCATGGTTACTCTGTTCATTTAATTATTTATCAATATTAAAATATAGTTGTTTAAGGGATTGATTTTAAGCGAGTCCCACGAGGTTCTAGCTAAAAATGTAGAATCCCATCAAAAACATTACTTGTAAAAAGATGCAAGTCTCGCAACGCAGTTCTTCTACATCAAAAAGCTTTAATAATAATAACAATTCATTTATTTTCAGATAATTTAGGTACATCCATTGTGTTAGTAATACTTATAGCTTTGAGAGATGTACCGTAAAATGGGGTGAGTAGGTTTCGCGGGGGGAGTTGGATTGCGAATCCAGAATTTCATTTTTGAGTAGCTACTTTAATTTTTGGGCTTAGGTTGCTCTCAAAGTAATTTGATTATATTTTTTCTTCTTTTCGCAACACTAAGCTGCCAAATCATACAATTTTGAAACACAAATTTACTGTCAAAGTTGATGCTCGAAATCGGCGGATTTTTAGTTGAATTTAACTTTGTTTTTCAGTGATGTTTACCGAAGTAAGTGTTCATCCACCTTTCGGATATCGTTTATATACTTACATGGCTTATTGGAAACAGAAAAACTTAAGTTATATTTTCTTTATTTATAAAGATTTTAACATAGAAAACGATCCAACCGCATCTGAGGATTTTTATGGGGAGAGCAGGGTTGTACTGAGGGGTTAGTTGGCTCGACAACGGGGACAGTTGGGTCATGAATGGGGAGAGTTGGTGTTACGAACGGGGTGTACCGGTTTGATAGAGGGGGGAGTTGGTGTTCGTAGTTCAGGGTTGTCGATTTACATAAGTAGTCAAAAGTGTCTTACATTATGATAAAATGGTAAATATTATTAAAAAAAAATATTGAAGTAGCGGAGGAATGAAATAAATAGCAAATTAAATAAATACGTTGACGTGTCATAGTGTGCATGATTTCATTAATTTCATATAAATATTTTTGATGGGATTCATCTTACTAATTCCATATACTTAGATCAAAATGTATTTTTATAAATTGATCTAAAAAACTATTTATACGTCATAAAAATAAGGGTCACTACTTACAGAAAACATTAAACCGGTTTAAGTAGGAGCATAAATAAAACATAATTTTGTTACATTAATAAACAATTCTCTTGACAAGTCGAGCTATTGTCTTGATCCGAAAGTGTCAACCCTAGCAATTTTTCCATCTCACCCCATTGCTAGGCCTTATAACCCCAACTACGGGGTGAGCTGGCTTTGCCTACTATTATGAATTTTTCGTTGAAACTATGCAATGGAGCAACAAACTATCATTGACAAACTAAAATTCATACCCCCGGAACACTTTTTTTGTATATAAATCAATATGCCACATATAAAAATAAACTTTTATCCAGGTTTGAACTTCGATTTCGAGCCAACTTACCCCGTTTTACGGTACCTATGTTAAAACAATATTATTTACCCGTTGGGGATTCTTTATTTGACAACTATAGAATGTGTTCCTCCACGGTTATTCATTTTGTATTAAAATTGCAATATTTTTAGGTTTCGCGTAACTTGATAGGCTAACAACTAATTATGTTTAAAAGTTAGAGCTTGTGGGTCCGCTAGAAGTACCTTAGAATTATGATGATCAGTCAGTCAGTCAGGAACAGAACTAAGGAACTTTGACCTGCAATAGTTCTTAAACTACAAGTTCAAATTGAATGTTATTGATAATATATTTAAGTCTAATTATGCCCTATATATCCCTGAAAATTCAGGGTTCTAGCTTTAGGCAGCACAAAATTATGAGAGGCTGAAAATGGCCTGAATGGCTTCGAGAAAAGGATGGTACGGCTCGGCTGTGCCTTGGTTTTGCTCGACTTGGCGGGGGTACTGCCGTGCCTTCCGATACAGAATGTATAGTAGGTACGCAAAATGCTGAATCCTTTGTACGGTCGAACTTTGTACGGTGGACAGATGTCGAACGTATTGCCATAGTATTATGGTTAAAACATATCCATGCACTTTTGCAGCCGACCGTACATATTGAAATAATAGTGAGGACACACCTGGGTATAGTAAGAATTATCTAAGCTGTCCGAATGTTTGTTCATTCTCTTTATGAACATTCGGATACCTTAGATAATTCTTACTATACAGGGTGATTTGAAATTCGACCTATTCCTTGAAAGGGGTTATTCTATAGCTTATTTGCAATGATTTAAGTCCAATCAACCAGGGGTCAAAACTCAATGGTTATCAAGTTATTTGAGTTTTAACTTTTTTTTTAAAGATCTAAAACTGTTACTTGTGTAAAAACTACTTAAATTAGGAATGAAAAAATCCAACATCTAATAGTCAATAAGCGGCTTATTAAATAAAATCCAAAAGAAAACCAAAAACTGTTTTAAAATTTTACGAATAAAAGGATTTGAAGTCAAAAGTTTTTAGATTTTGTTCAAAATTTTGTAATTCTTCGAGTCGTTACTTAAAAAAACATTATGAAACTTCGCGTACAAATTACAAAACTTAAACTGTTTCATAATAAATAATAAACAAAATCACAAGTAGCAGTTTTAGATCGAAAGGCGGCTTAAAAAAAAAGTTAAAACTCAAATAACTTGATATCCATTGAGTTTTGACCCCTGGTTGATTGAACTTAAATCATTGCAAATAAGCTATAGAATAACCCCTTTCAAGGAATAGGTCGAATTTCAAATCACCCTGTATAGCCAACATATTGTGCATTGAACTTATTCCTTACTTAACTTCTTGCGTGTCGGTGATTTATATACGGTTTATATGTATACCTACGTTTCAGTCATATACATTTTGTATATTGTGTAGGTACACAATGACGTTCAAGACCGAGACCTGAAGCAAAGTATAAAGACAACCAAGTAGTACGACTTCGGCCGTTTAGGAGCGCGCGACACGTATTTACACACACGCACGACGCGCGTCTGTGTGAGTGAACGCCATACTGTGGCATGCTCGCGCATGCTCAAATCCTTGCCTGTGGTGCGTCCGTACACGGCGCGCACACATGCGCGCTCCCGATGTACCTTTTGTATGAAGAAAAACTACCGTATACCGTGCCTGAAGGCATCATAAGTAGGGAATGCAATTACCGGTAAATTTACCGTCTTTTCATACTAAAGTTCGGTAAATTACCGGTAATTGCATTCCCTAAGGAAGGAAGCAAAATAAACTTGAACACAACTGTTGTATGATTAAAACTCACTCATAACTCGCCCGTTAATCAAGTTTATTGCACTTGCGACCGAGGAATGAGCCGACGCATCGCTCCCGTCGGTGCAATAAAGGATGCGGCGCTATGCGTCTAACGGGGAAACATTATTCATTTAATTTGCATTTAAGCTCTTAGAAAACTTTAAATGCATCAATCCAGGCTATGACATAAGTTTATTTTCTCAACCGAAGCTCTGTTTCAAATTTTAATTCTGAGTGTTGTTCATTTTGCGTATTTAATTGTACATTCTGCATTATGTTTATTGTAATTTCTGCGTATTGTAAATTCTGCGTGTTGTACATTTGACGTGTTGTAAATTTTCAGGTGAAGCCTCACATAGCGACCTTCGAGAACGAGGCATGAACTTATAAAGACACAAACTTAAACATAACTATTGTATGATTAAAACTCACTCATAACTCGCCAGTTAATCAAGTTTATTGCACTTGCGACCGAGGAATGAACCGACGCACCGCTCCCGTCGGTGCAATAAAGGATGCGGCGCTATGCGTCTAACGGGGAAACATTATTCATTTACTTTGTGTTTAAGCTCTTAGAAAACTTTAAATGCGTCAATCCAGGCTATGACATAAGTTTATTTTCTCAACCGAAGCTCTGTTGCAAATTTTAACTCAGAGTGTAGTACATTTTGCGTATTTAATTATACATTCTGCATTATGTTTATTGTAATTTCTGCGTATTGTAAATTCTGCGTGTTGTACATTTGACGTGTTGTAAATTTTCAGGTGAAGCCTCACATAGCGACCTTCGAGAACGAGGCATGAACTTATAAAGACACAAACTTAAACATAACTATTGTATGATTAAAACTCACTCATAACTCGCCAGTTAATCAAGTTTATTGCACTTGCGACCGAGGAATGAACCGACGCACCGCTCCCGTCGGTGCAATAAAGGATGCGGCGCTATGCGTCTAACGGGGAAACATTATTCATTTACTTTGTGTTTAAGCTCTTAGAAAACTTTAAATGCGTCAATCCAGGCTATGACATAAGTTTATTTTCTCAACCGAAGCTCTGTTGCAAATTT
Organism: Eudemis profundana; assembly: GCA_947034925.1. Classification (NCBI taxonomy): domain Eukaryota; kingdom Metazoa; phylum Arthropoda; class Insecta; order Lepidoptera; family Tortricidae; genus Eudemis; species Eudemis profundana. The sequence continues at coordinate 14,789,484 of OX344816.1, read as the reverse complement.
TAACTCAGAGTGTAGTACATTTTGCGTATTTAATTATACATTCTGCATTACGTGTATTGTAATTTCTGCGTATTGTAAATTCTGCGTGTTGTCCATTTAACCTCTCCAGCTTCAACATCTCCAGCTTCTCCGGAGGATGCCTCGTAGAGAGGCGAAACACGTGTCGATGTATTTTTGGCGGTGGTTTGTTATATTTATTTGCACGTTTTTTCGTTTTGCATGCAAGTGCATGATAAAAATACTCAAGTAATTAAACGGGCTAGCACTAATTTTCTAACACGTCATCATATCACGGATTAGCAAAGCCAATATATTTGTTTTAATTAACATGGATTTCCGCAAAGTAACGCCTGATTCAATCAATTAGATCTTCTTTGTCTTGTCCTTATTTCACATTAGGTGGGGTCGGCTCTCTTAATCTTACGGCGCCAGGACACTCCGTCCTGGGTTGTCGGGTCGGGTAATTGGGCTTCCTTCATAAGTTTGGCCATACTAGTCCACCACGTCAAAGGGCCGTCCTCTTCCTTTCTTGCCCTCAGGGAGAGCCAGTGCTTTTTGCCAGGGCTCGCATATCGGTATTTTTCCGTACAAAAATACCCATATTTTTTTCGTTCTTTTCGTTCTTTGGTTAATTATTTCATTTTTTTATCGGAAAGTCTAATAATACGAAATCATTACTTTAATACTGGGGTATATTTATTGTTTAAAACCTACACAGTCGATATCTAAATGCCATCCAAATGGCACCCTACCGCCAGGTAGAGATCTGGCGGAATTATTTTAAAGTTATTTAGAAGTAGGTTATTGCTAGTATAGTTTTCGTGTAGTTAAGGAAATAACCACATTTTTATTTAAAAAAACCCGACCGCGGTGCACTTAGAAACTGCATAAAATCCGCCATTTTGTTTATTTTGACAAACTTCTATACCCAGTGACACTCGCACCATCAAGACGAATCTAATGATGTATCATTTATCAAAATCGGATGTGCCGTTGAGTAGTTACGAGCGGACACAGGAACGGACATCCATAAATACATACAGGTCAAACACATAACCCTCCTTTGGGCTTCGCCGCAGTCGGGTAAAAATATGTTTATTGTAATATTTTCAGTAACTTAAATACTTGATTGAACCCTACATAAAAAGCATAAAATAAATCAAAATGTTGGATTTTTGCGAAATACCTGTTCCGAGGCCTGCTTTCTGCACGACTTATATTAGGGAGATTATTTACAGTAAAGTTGTGAATGTGTCTACTGTGTTGCTCCCTCGGTGCAGTAAAGCGATGCGGCAGCCATGCGTCTCTGAGCATTATTCATGTGTTCGTTATTTAGGAACGAAGCAACCGGGTACAAGTGGAATGAAAGGGATTGTCTATTTTAAACCCAAATTCTATGATTTGTGAATATGGAATACGGTTTTATAATACACGAACTACTATTATTTTTTTGAAATATTTTTTAGTATATTTAGTACAAACCGAAAAAAATATTTTTGGTTTATTAAATTATTAAAAATCGACAAAGGTCATCATCAAACTTCCGGAGTGGGGGCTAGTGACGTCACTCCTAGGTGAAAATTGATCGTTCCAAGCTTACTTAATCTCATTTTCATGCGATACCTTTCTTAATGTATTTCACCTTAACAGCTAGGTATACATTTACATATTGTGGGCTATTATCACGTGTATAAAAGACCATTAGTTTGTATTAAAGTAAATGGCGCTTACGTAATATGGCTATTGAGGCGGTTGGTGCTGCAGACTGTTCGTAATTTAGCATTAGAGGCAACCCTAACGGTTATGACACGTTTATGTGTGCGATTGTGTACGTGGCTGTAATTTACTTGATTTTTGAAGAATATGGTTTGCTTGTGTGCTTGTATTTATGAAACTCCACTTCTTACGTGTGGATTTTACTTTGCCACACAAACTTTCATCCCGTTTCATCCCTTTTACGAACAATAATTTCATTATTAGACTGTAGAATTATTTTTCAGGATTGCTCTAATAAGCGTATTTTTTAAATTAGGAGGTTAGATAAATATTTAAATTTTCTAACAAAATGTAAGAATTAAAAAATCAACAAAGTAGCATAAACATACTGTATCACAAACGTAATGACGACATTAATTAGACTGACATTTCTTGTTATCCCTCTTATTTTTAAAGCCTGACTGGGTGGGTGCCGGGGGCGCCTGGGGTCGCACCAGGTCGCTTTGTCCCGGTCCACCTCGATAGCGTCGGACTAGGTGGTGGCCTGAACGCCTGGAGTCGAACCAGGTCGTTTGGCCAGGGCCACCTTGACTTTTCGATGTTATCTCTCTCTGTAAGTCCTCAACACAAGTTTGGTACGCTGGTGACACTCTCCGTAAATTAAAAACATGTTTTTAAGTAATCCTCAGCAAAATAATCGTTTTCCATCTTGAACAATATTAACACATTCACACATTTCAATCATTTACCGACAGACTTAAAGCCTCTTGACTTCCCAGAATTCGAAAATAAATTATTTTTTCTACTCCTGTACTGTTATCTGTCTTTTACTTGGTCACGAACACTAATATAAGAACATATATAATATGAGTTCAGAGAAGTCTATACTCTATTCCCCATAACAGCACTAGTGTCGTTATAGCCACTTTACGTTATTGCTAGCAACCACAGACTTCTAAATCTAGGTTAAACTGAGGTCAAGGATTAAGCGCTCAATTTTAACTTTACGGTAAAAATGCACAACTACCAACTTAACAAACAATTAAAATCCTACGGCTTTTAAGAAAAACAAAACTTTCTGAACTAAATTCATTGATGCCAACATAAAAACAAAAGTATTTTTAATATATTCACTGCGTGTCAACTTCATTTAAAAAATAAAAAGTTTACCATAGACACATACTGACAGTCATACGTCATATTTGCCTTCTTTGCAGGTTATGCCTTGTTTGTATTTTATAATTTTAAAACCTGTCGTAGAAAAAGTATTGTATGCAACGTTGTATAATTAAGTCAAAAAACGCTCATTGCGTCTCTATTTGCGATACTCGCCGCATTCGCGGCTCGTATCGCAACTCACGCAATTCGCATTTTTTGAACCTTCTTATACAACTGTTGCATAAAATACTATAATTGGTGCTTGAATAAATTGTACTACAATATTAATGAACATTTTGCGAATAACAATGACCTGTGATAAATAATTTAGCCTAATTTTTGATTAATCTGTTTTTACTTTTTTTTTATTTTGTAATATTGTACATTGACATCTTCTCACTATTTTCCCTTCATGACATTGATAATTATTTACTTTTGACTTTTTCATTACTTATTATATTTTTCTATCATTTTACTTTAATTAATTCCAATATAACATGAATATAACAATACTTTCTTCAATGACATGCAATGAAAATAGGAAATATTCTGGCTGATAGTGACGAACTAAAATACTATTGTTAACATCTATTTATAACTACCTACTCACTTTCTGACAATAAATGATTATATTCTATTCTATTATTTTTTGGGAATATTCACCATAGGACACGTGTCAATGTCACACCAAATAAGTGTCAATATTATAAAAGAAAATAATACAATAGAAAAAGATCACACAGTTTATGAGGTTGCATTTGCTGAAGGTGTTTCGATTACCATGTGCCTACATACAGGTACTCAAAAGCAAAAATAGTAATTCGTTAATTTCTCCGTAAGTTCTGCTCTAATTCTTATGATACTTTACTATGATAAATGTATATTAGTTAGAAATATCCTAATCAACATGTACCTTTCAGTATGAATGAAACATGTATGATGTTTCTCTATTAGTTTTTTGTTAATGCGGGTAAATTACATTTTTTCTTGTTTTGTATGTATATGTGTACCTTTCAGGTTTGCCCAGAGGCTAAGGACAACCTGTATATTCAATTATTGCTCATGATTCCCACGACTAAAGGCAAAATTGGCGATGCATGTACACATCGCCTGGTGACAATCAAAATTCACTAAACCTTTTGTCACTGCTCTCCAAAAGGTCGTATCTAATTAGTAAATCAGTACGGAGATACGAGCTTTGCTTTAAGTAGGTACGTATTTGTTACTTTAGTGACTTGTTTGTCAGCAGACGACATGGGGATGTCGCCGCGAACTAGTTTAATTAGCCATTTAGTTAACTGCCTAGCCTTTTCATTTAAATTTTAGGTAGGTTTGTTAGTTAGCTTGTGTCCCTCAGAGCAGAAATAGAAGCCCCGCGCAGCGCGGCTTCGTCGACCTGCTGGCGGGTCATAATTTAGTGAAAATGGCTGATTAAACCAGTTGGCTGCGACAGGGATACTCCAAAGTTTGGGCCATAGTTGAGCGCAATGAACCGTAGAAACCTAAGTTTACGGTATTGTACGGTGTTTATTTGTGTTAAATTACTATCTTCTTCCTCGTTTCCTCATGACTGAGGGTCGCGACCACATGAGGTTGCTCTATGCACCAAAGCTCTCCACTCCACACGGTTTTCTGCCTTCCGGATCGCCGCCTGTAGAGTTCCCTGACATGCTTCCTTTACGGCATCGGCCTATCGGGTCAGTGATCTTCCACGTCCCCTTTTTCCTTCCACGAGGACAACCACAATGAGCTTTTCCAAACTATCTGGCTCGCGTCTAGCCACGTGCCCGAAATACTGCAGGATCCGCTGGAAGCAATCGATAAACGGCACTTGATCTTCAATTCAGCCAAGAGTGATGCATTAGTGTGACGCACTGTCCAGGGGATTCTTTTTTTTTTTATACAACTAGGGTGGCAAACAAGCGTACGGCGTGCCTGATGGTAAGCAGTAACCGCAGCCTATGCACGCTTGCAACACCAGGGGCATTACGTGCGCGTTGCCGACCCTTTAAGAACCTATTCACTCCCCTCTTGAAGAACTCCATACTGTAGCCTTCCGGGAAAACCGCGGCAGGGAGCTCATTCCACATTCTGATTGTGCGCGGTAGGAAATTTCTTTCGAACCGCACGGTGGATTCCTAACATTTTGCGCCAGCACCACATTACAAATGCGTCAATCCTGCTCCCAATGCGTGCCTTCAGAGTCCTGGTTTCTGAAGCGTAGAGAAATATAGAGAAGATCAGGGTTATCATCAAAGATCTCAGGTTTTCTATGTATATTAACGTTCCAATTTAAACTAGTCAAAGGATGTAACACTGTAGCAAGTTATTAGCGACGCGCGGTGGCTGAGACTCATTCATAAACGAAGTTACAGTCTTGTGTGGGAGTTTCATACTCTTCCGCCTTGACAAATACTAAGGGCTTGGCTCCAGTGGCAGCGGTTTTATACCACTAAGTGACTAACAAGCATGCAGCTGATTTGACGAAATCGGAAACTATGAGTATAGTATAACACACGCCATCTGTGATGTAAAATAAAAACAAAGAGGTCTTTTTGCATATTACATTGATTATCTTGCTCTTCAAATTGAAACAACAATGCATCGGTACCACAATGGATAATGTTATAAGTATGTAATTTATGTCAGTCGTAATATTTTTGCTTCTCTGCCTCTTTAGGTCTGTCAGTCTATTTGCCTGTTGTTCTGCTTGACTGTCTTTTTGTTCATCTGCCTGTCTCCGTCTGTTGTTCCGTCCGTCTACTCGTTTGTCTGTCTGTTATTTCGTTCACTGTCTGTGTTCGTCTTAAAGTCTGTCTGTTTACCAATCTGTCTGTAAGTTTATCTAAAAAATGTCGCTCAAAGCCTTTCTGCCGTCTTAGTCTAAAAGGCGACTTTTTACTATGAACTTCCATAGCAAAAAGTCGCCTTTTAGACTAGGACGACAACGTTGACCCATTTGGATGGCTTTTTCCTTAGCCTACCTTTTTTATTTCCTTAGACTGGTAAACAGGCAGACGGCCCATTTGATGGAAAGAAGTCACCGCCGCATATAGACATTTGCAGCACTAACTGCATTGCCGGTTTCGAAGAAATTTGATAATACCCTTTAAAAAAATGCCACGTTGTCTGTTTTGTTGCTCGCCCGCTGTCTGTCTGTTTGTATATCTATCTGTCTGTCATTCTGACAGTCTATTTATCAGTGGTCCATTCTGTACATGTAGAGAGATTTGAACATTTCTTTTCCTTAAATATCGCTTACCCGCTCGCACAGCGCCCCGTCCCGCTCGCACAGTTTGTCAGCCATAACGACGCGCGTAATTGCAACAGAACTATAGTTCGGAACTCGCGCGGGAGTTACGGGGCAGCCGGCGTACGTCTTTAGTTATTTAGCTCTGCGGATCGGCTTACGAAAATGCAATATTCCTGGGAACTGCGGAATCTGACCTACTTGGAATTTGGCCTACTCTGCCTTGATAAGCTGAAAAAAACATATATGTTTTTTCACTATGTAGTAGGTCTACTAGGTAGTAGCCCCGCGGCGAAATCGCGGAATGAGCCACTCCTACCAGAAGGCGCAGCTTGGGTCGGCCCTTTATCAGAAGTCGATGAAACCAACAAGCGTATATATATATATATATATATACGCTTGTTGATAGTTCGTCTTTACGCATAACGCGTGCTCTGGTCGCTGGCCATGCCACTCTGGAGGGGCAAAATTTGGTAATAGCCGCGGCGGCGAAATCGCGGACTTAGCCAATCCTGCCCTAGGTTGAAATAAGTCCTATTATTTTCCATAATTACTAACAGTGTTATGCTTCTCAGGTACGGAATTATAAACATCATGAGAATAAATAATAAATATTAGGGGACAATCTTACACAAATCGAACTAACCCCATAGTAAGCTCAATAAGGCTTGTGTTATGGATACTAGACGACGATATATTTAATAGATACAAATACTTAAATACATAGAAAACATCCATAACTCAGGAACAATTCGTGCTCATTACACAAATAAATGCCCTTACCGGGATTCGAACCCAGGACCTCCTGCTTCGTAGGCAGTGTCACTACCAACTAAGCTAAAGCGGTCGTGATCGGTATGAGAAGAATTAATAAGTTGGACGTCGGTTTCACTAACTCATACTCAGCGAACCTACTCGTAATCCTGCATCAGCGAAACTTAACTGTTCCCGTTGGCGGCACTAACTACTATCGACACTAACGTTGCTTTATAGCTTTGATGGCTTCATGTAGTTAGAACCAACAATAACCAATATTAATAAATAATTTCTTTTCTTTGAATGTCGGGTTTATACGACGGGGTAGTATACGACAGTATTATTTGCCATATTTCATAGTTCCAGGTCTACGGAAAGTAGGTACCCTATAAATGTTGATTTCCTTGAGAGAGTTGAAATGTACGTGTTTTGCGGCATAAACGGCCATATCTTTTTAGGGTTCCGTAGCCAAAATGGCAAAAACGGAACCCTTATAGTTTCGTCATGTCCGTCCGTCCGTCTGTCCGTCTGTCCGTCTGTCCGTATGTCACAGGCATTTTACTCAAAAACTGCATGACGGATATCAATGAAATTTGGAATATAGATGTCTTGTATGAGCCGCTACTTAGTTTGGTAGTTAAACAACTAAAATAAATATTTTTAGGGGGGGCACTCCATACATGTTACAGAAACTAAAAAAAAAAAAAAATCAGCAAATATCAACGTGTGGTACATAGTTCGACAGCTCTTTAAAAAACACTATAAGGTTCCTAAGTAATTTTTTTGATTAAGTGAATACCTTTGGAAATAATCGCTCCGAAAGTTGTGTAAATTGTGTCCCCCCCCCTCTATTTTCTAAACCGTGCATCCGAAAAATATGAAAAAAATCAAGAAGGTAACGCTTAATTAATACTTTCAACGAAAATTATTTTCAACAAGATCCGATTAACCGTTTTTGAGTTATTGGCGATAAACTGCGCTTCTCAACAAAAGAACGTAATTGCTATGAAGATACGCTCTTTTGTTGTTGTACTTTTTTTACATGGTATTTTTTACCTTATAGTTACGGCTATGGAACCCTACACTGAGCATGGTCCAACATGCTCTTGGCCAGTTTTATTTTTAACTCGGTTATTTTACGTTAACTTAGAAGTTTGATATTTTCACAGCTTGAAGGGAACATAGACTTGAGTAGGTATATGGTCTTAATTTCAACTCGATACCTCCACGAGTTCCCGAGATAAAGGGTCTTTTCAGACGGACAGACAGACAGACAACAATGGGATCTTATATGGGTTCCGTTTTTTTCTTTTTGAGGTACGGAACCCTAAAAATCAAGTAATAAAAAAAAACAGCTACAAGTTGGTGCACTATTGCATGCTGCCGTTTGCAATTAAGTCAGACTTCAGCAATAATCGGCGCGAGACCTTGCATAATGCTCTCCCTTTGATGCATTAATTAATTGCAAATGTTTACAATTCAATACAAATATAATTTATTGCACACCAGAAAAACACAATACAAGAGGTACATGCTGATGACTGGATTCCACGACGAAGAATCGCCTGATGTTGTGAGGTTGTGCGTCGGTCGAGTGTGATAGTTAGTATATTAAGATAGGTAAAACGTTCTCAATATTAATTTATAAAATGAAGCATTAGCGTTACTTTATCGGAAAACAAATGAGGGTAAAGCTATGGATGGCAAGTAATTAAAATAGAAATAAATAATGTTTCTATAATAAATATTTATTCAATTCACTTACATACGTTTTGTAACTGCCAATATACACACACACACACACAGATAGAGACACTCTTATCAACACTTTATCTCCGTCTTCTCCTTTTATCACTTATAATAAAATAACTTTAGCTAGCAAATCACTTTTATGACACCGGCTTTGAGAAAGACCGACATGGAGGTACGGAGTTAGTAGACGACTTGGTCTTTTGCAGCTACCGAGACGGAATGACCCTTCCACCAGCGGACAAGCCATTTTATGCTATAGTCCCTACCTCCATTCGAACTACATTGACAACAAAGAGGATATCCGGCTGGCTTGATTTTATTTTATTGACTTTACTCATTATTTTCAATTATCATTTAAATTGTAACAAAATAATCGGCTTAAAATACACTGACTTATTATAATCTAAGTGCAACCCTAATGCAAAGTGATATTGTAATCAAGACCAGGCAGTCTTGCATAACTGGCCGCGACATCGTTTATCGCGCGTTAGAGCATCATCTGTCACTGTCACACTATATTGAGTGGAAAGAGATAGGCAGCATTTGTCGCGCGAGAAAGTGTCGCGTGTCACAGTTGAACTAGTGTGACAGTGACAGGTCATACTGAGTCGCGCGACAAGCGAAGTCGCGCCCAGTTGTGCTAGCAGTAGCTACTGGTGCGGGTAGTTCGGAAAACTCGCGCGGCGAGAAGATGTTGACACCCACCTCGTCGAGGTAATAGCATGTTTTTACGCGATTAAGTTCCGTTTTGTTTGAGTGAAAATGATGAAAGTTTAAACCAATATTGGGGAATTTCACGACAGTTTTTTTTTATACAACTAGGGTGGCAAACAAGCGTACGGCCTGCTTGCTGGTAAGCAGTCACCGTAGCCTATGGACGTTTGCAACACCAAGGGCATTACGCGCGCGTTGCCGACCCTTTAAGAAACTATTCACTCCCCTCTTGAAGAACTCCATAACCATAGAGAGATAGAGAGTAACGTAAGTTACCAATTATTGGCATGTTTCTTTATTGATGGTGCAAATTCAGGTGTCAATATATAATTATAGAGATTAAAGTTATACTTATCTAGCTTAAAATTAATACTTTAATTTACGCTATAAATAAATAAACACACGATGAAATGGTAAGTTACATTTTCATGTTAGTTCGATACGCACGTTCACATAAGGACAGGTTGATCGGCTTCATCCTTCCCGCTGTCCGCTGCTCACTTTGAGCAATCAGCGCAAAGTCAAGGTGGCCCTGGCCAAACGACCTGGTTCGACTCCAGGCGTTCAGGCCCCCACCTAGTCCGACCCTATCGAGGTGGACCGGGACAAGGCGACCTGGTTCGACCCCAGGCGCTCCCGGCACCCACCCAGTCTGATCCACTCGGGGTGGTCCGGCTAGCGACCTGGTTCGACCCCAGGGACCGCCACGGCCGACCACCCGGTCATACAATCGCTACGCCCACTAGGGTGCGAGCTAGTCAGGTTTAAAAAAAAATCATTGAATTGCCCGGCTGATTATGATGATGAAATTAAAGATCTACCTACGTATGATCGTAGAGCAAACATGTTTCCATGTATCGACGTCATTACGGAGTCCGTCCGTGTGTCCGTCCGTCCGCACCGCCCCGGCCGCAGCCGATACTTTACTCACACTCGCCTGTTTGTTGTTGCTGTTTGCAAACTGTACAGTCAACTACAGTCAACAGCGAAAAATCGACCCATTCGCGAATTGTCCTTTCTTCAAAATATTTGTATAAGTACAGATAAACTAGGCTTATCTACGTATTCAGAGAGATAGTCTCCAATCTACACTAGATTGGAGACTTCAGACGGGTTTTGTTATTAGACGTAATTAATCCTTTGTTATTATAATTACGTTTGTTCCAAATCAATAGAGCCTATAGGTGTCAAGATATCTTGCTTTGTTCCGATAAGATACATTTTGTTAAAAAATCATAAAAATATATAAAAAAAAAAAATTACCTACTCTTTTTGTCGATAAAATTGCATATAGTTTCATCGCTGTTTGTGCACTTTATCCTGGGACACATTGTATAACGCGTCCGCACCGTACAAGAGACAGAGATGTTGACAGAATTTTGACCGCCATGTAAACACACCCGGTGCGCATGCATCACCCTTATCGCTTACCAATTACGTGCTGTCTAAGTTGTCTAGTATAGTTCATCCGGCGTCGTAAGAGAAAAGAGTCATAAAAATGAGCTAATTGGTTATCTATTATAGAAAGAGTGTAAGTGATTTCTTACGTTACAAAAAGCTAACGTAATAGTTAGTAGTAAGGTACAATATCAAATGACAGCGCAAAAATTGCAAATGCAATAAAAAACATAGTAGGGTAGGGTTGCAACAATCGGGAATTTTCAACTAGTACCTATTCCGTTGAATCTGGTTTAGTGGTTTATAGTTATGTTTTAATATTTTCCTCACTTATTACAGTTTTGACAACCCTATGCAGGTGTAAAGATACCTTTTGTATTTAAAACATAAAAAGCATTTTGAACTTTAATGGAAAGTGTTTAGGTCGAAATTCACTACTTCGTACTACGAGTTGTCACCTTTCGAAGTAATAATGCTATTGTAACAAGTTTTTCATCACACTTGCTCGAAAATGGTGTCATTACACGTAGGTCTTGCGGGCCGTAAATGACCTATTACGCCCTAGGGCGTAATGGTTTTCTTTTTAAATTTGAAACGCTGGTTCTGTTTTAATCTTATTTGTCATGATCAAAGGAAACGCCAACTTACTTTTTAACTTTTATTACTGAAATATTTATTTAAAGAGAACTGTTATTGCATATACATGTAAACACTTATTCCTGTAACATTAATTAAATGTTTAAATAGTGTATTTCAGTATTTTGCAAATATAAAATCAACCATTTTAAGTCTTTACCGCTATGGTTTCTGAACGTGACTTGTCGTCTTGATATATGTCACTTATGTCACTGTCAGTTTTACAATTTTATTTAGGTAAAGTAAGGTTATTTTAATCAGATTTCCTCACAAGTGTGATGAAAAACATTGTGTGTGACACGGGCGGTAAAGGAATTACAAACTCGTGTTGTTAAAGCCCTCGGCTTCGCCTCGGCCTTGTAACAAACACTCGTTTGTAATTCCTTACTTACCGCCCTTGATACACAATGTACTATTTCATCACACTTGCTCGAAAATGGTGTCATTACACGTAGGTCTTGCGGGCCGTAAATGACCTATTACGCCCTAGGGCGTAATGGTTTTCTTTTTAAATTTGAAACGCTGGTTCTGTTTTAATCTTATTTGTCATGATCAAAGGAAACGCCAACTTACTTTTTAACTTTTATTACTGAAATATTTATTTAAAGAGAACTGTTATTGCATATACATGTAAACACTTATTCCTGTAACATTAATTAAATGTTTAAATAGTGTATTTCAGTATTTTGCAAATATAAAATCAACCATTTTAAGTCTTTACCGCTATGGTTTCTGAACGTGACTTGTCGTCTTGATATATGTCACTTATGTCACTGTCAGTTTTACAATTTTATTTAGGTAAAGTAAGGTATTTTAATCAGATTTCCTCACAAGTGTGATGAAAAACATTGTGTGTGACACGGGCGGTAAAGGAATTACAAACTCGTGTTATTAAAGCCCTCGGCTTTGCCTCGGCCTTGTAACAAACACTCGTTTGTAATTCCTTACTTACCGCCCTTGATACACAATGTACTATTATGGCTTTTTACTCTTACGACGCCGGATGAACTATACTAGCTCTTTAACGTGAACAGGGTATATTCCCAAACTAAGCTATTAGACGACAATATACATATTTATATAGATAAATATACACTTAAATATATAGGAAACATCCAAGACTCAGGCACAAATACTCGCGTTCATCACACAAATATCTGCCCTTACCAGGATTTGAACCCGGGACTTCTGGGTACACATATATCACTTATTTCATCTATTTGTGGCGTAACCCAATCATACTCGATTTCCCGATGGCGTGCCCGTTCCGAAACCAATCATTTTTGTGAAAACACGTCCGACTGTACCGTTATCTGTGTCCGCGCTGTTTTCGTTTTTCGCGGCAAGTTCGTTAGTTCGAAGAGTGTAATTCATTCCGCACCTGGCATAGTAAAAGTATATTCGTTACACAATAGTACATTGTGTATCAAGGGCGGTAAGTAAGGAATTACAAACGAGGGTTTGTTACAAGCCCGAGGCGAAGCCAAGGGCTTTAACAACACGAGTTTGTAATTCCTTTACCGCCCGTGGCACACACAATGTTTTTCATCACACTTGTGAGGAAATCTCAGTGGAAATCTAAAGAAAATAACCTTACTTAACCTAAATAAAATGTTAAAACTGACATTGACATTAGTGACATATCCATAGACAATGCGAATGTCAAATCACGTTCGGAAACCATAGCGGTAAAGACCTAAAACGGTTGCATTTATATTTGCAAAATACTGAAATACACTATTTAAACATTTAATTAAATATTACCGAAATATGTGTTTACATGTATATACAATAACAGTTCTCTTTAAATAAATATTTCAGTGATAAAAGTTAAAAAAGTAAGTTGGCGTTTCCTTTGAACATGACAAATAAGAGTAAATCAGAACCAGCGTATTCAAATTAAAAAAGAAACCATTACGCCCTAGGGCGTAATAGGTCATTTACGGCCCGCAGAACCTGCGTGTAATAACACCATTTTCGAGCAAGTGTGATGAAAAAGTATATACGTTACACAATAGTACATTGTGTCAGGGCTCGGAAACCGGTATTTGCTCCATACAAAAATACCGGTATTCTTTCCGTTCTTTGCTTTACTATTTCGTTTTTTAACCAGACAATCTAATAATACGAAATCATGACTTAAATACATTACTGAGCTCTACATAAAAAGCATAAAATAATTCAAAATATTGGGCTATTTCGGGGTTTTTGAAAAATACCGGTTTCGAGCCCTGCTTTGTGTAGGGCGGTAATTCTTTTACCGCCCGTGGCACAGTCAATGTTTTTCATCACACTTGTGAGGAAATCTTAATAATATAACCTTACTAATCACCCAGTATGACAAGAAAATATTAAAACAGAAAGTGACATTAGGACATATGTCCATAGACAATGCGTATGTCAAGTCACGTTCGGAAACCATAGCGGTAAAGACCTAAAGCGGGCATTTTAGTTGATTTTATGTTTGCAAAATACTGAAATACACTATTTAAACATTTAATTAATGTTACCGAAATATGTGTTTAAGTACATTGTATTTGCAATAACAGTTCTCTTTAAATAAATATTTCAGTGATAAAAGTTAAAAAAGGAAGTTGGCGCTTCCTTTGAACATGACAAATAAGCCTAAAACAGAACCAGCGTTTCAAATTTAAAAAGAAACCCACTACGCCCTAGGGCGTAATAGATCATTTACGGCCCGCAGAACCTACGTGTAATGGCACCATTTTCGAGCAAGTGTGATGAAATAGTACATTACACAACTATAGGGTGGTAATACAAAGAAAGGCCGAGATCGCAGAAGTTTGCGGCCCGAGCTGCAAGCGAGGGACGTAAATATGCGATCGAGGGCTTTCTTTATTACCTCCCGTGTTGTGTACATCATTTTCTGTCTACACTTGGCCAGAAAGCGGTTTTTTCCGTACGCGCAGCGTGCGGAAAAAGCCACTTTATGGCCAGGTGTGACTAATATATTAAATTACTTTCATACTTACGTATGACATTGTAAATATTTTCACTTGGCAGACAATATCGCTGCTTATCATGAACAACGGCGCAATCCAAAATGAAAAAGTAGATTTATTTTGAGTCTTACTATTCAATGTTAGAATTTAAAGTTCAACACAGAATTATTTTGGATTGGACGTTTGTTCATGATAAGTAGCGATATCGGTTTCTCTACTAACAACAGTTCAAAAAGCATGGCCTGTTGCAGCCAGTGTCAAGTATATTCCAACAGTTTTCTGTCAAAAAAAAAAATTTAAGACAAGCTTTTATTGCCCACCTGATTTTTTTGGGGCCGATACAGACGGACTGCAACCCAACTGCAACTTCCTAAGATTTGTATGAGAACTGCATCACAACTGCACGCCGACTGCGCAGTTGTGATGCAGTTCCCATACAAATCGTAGGGAGTTGCAGTTGGGTTGCAGTCCGTATGTATCGGCCCTTATTTGCTTCATCGCAAAAATCTCAATGTGCGAACTTCCCTACTGTATAATATATCACTGTGGTTCAAACCACCACATGACTTCATAGAATGGTATATGAGTCTCGCAAACCCATGGAAAAAGAACGAATCTCGCGTAACTTTCAGCAGTATAGGGAAAAAGGTTTCGGTTTTGCAAACTTTAACTAGACGCCAGGAATTTATACCGGGAACATTGTCGTAAAACTTAAATTAAGATTCGTATTTCGTCATCATTAACATTAAATTAGGTTAAGTTAGGTTTTAATAATACAACTTTAACGGTAACGTCCCAACGTTTCGCAACCCTTTTCAGCGTTCGTAGTCACGGGTAGACTGACACGAACGCTGAAAAGAATTAGGAAACGTAACGAAAAGTGGCTTTTTCCGCACGCTGCGGTCGAAAAAAGCCCCTTTCTGGTCAAGTGTAGACATAAAATGATGTACACAACACGGGAGGTAATAAAGAAAGCCCTCGATCGCATATTTACGTCCCTAGCTTGCAGCTCGGGCCGCGAACTTCTGCGATCTCGGCATTTCTTTGTATTACCACCCTAGTTGTGTAATCGAACCAACTGAATCATGACCCACCATAAGCTTATTTTGCTAAACCCCTTAAATGCAAGTAGGTCGAAATTCGCTTGAAGAATTATTTCCTTGGTAACGAACTTGTTATCATTTGATTAGACACTGACATTTACTGAGTGCACTGTTAAATAAATCGGACAATATCGACTAAGCTCGTATATGAAAAAGAAGAGATGGTGTTACTGTCTTTATCTGTATTACGTAGGTAAGTATAGGAAGTTTTCTACGAACGTAATGGTGCCACTTCACTTGGCCGTATTAAATTTGCTCAGCTATTAGTCGCATTTATTTCTCTAGAATATAAAATCAAAAATAATGCAGTCATGTTTGGGCAAATACGGCCAAGTGAAGTGCCAGCATAAACTTTAGATTACAGGTTTCAATCACGTCATTCCTATAACTATTTTAAGGACAGAAACTTGCCATTGTTGGTCTTTCAAGCTATATAAGTAAAAAGAGTAATAAAATTTGTGAAATGAAAAAAACTTTATTTAATCTTTAACAAAACTAATTTAAATTATAAGATTCAGTATCTAAAACCTAGTGTGTGCACCATGGTTATCGATAACGGCTTGTAATCGGTCACGCGTTGACCCTATTAGACGACTGCAAATGTCGCTGTCTCTCAAGTAATCCCAAATTTCGTTACAATGTTGCTCAATTGCTTCCTTTGTTCTCTCGTTTCTGTTATCCCACATTTAGACCATCAAACCGCACAAATTTTCTATTGGGTTGAGGTCTAGGGATCTACTCCGCCATGGAATCAAAGTAACTTCATCATTATGCAGATCAAACCAATTTGAGACTACCCTGGCAGTATGCACTCGACAGTTGTCATGAACGTAGGAAAATTCTGGCACATCTTCACGCGGGTAAACTGTTCGCACTGTCGGTAACATAGATTCTTCTAATAGATCGACATACTTCATTGCGTTTTGCCGAGAAGAAATATGGACAAGCTCACCTACTCCTCCGATACCCATCCACGCCCACATATTCGCTGAAATTCGACCGGATAACTGATTAGGCACGACGTGATCTTCTGTGTACCGGGTGTTATCGTAACGCCACAAAGTTAAGCGACCGTGTTGAGAAGATCGAAATGTTTTTTCGTCTGTAAATATAGTGTTAGTCCAGTCGTAGTCTAAATAAGCGTTTGCAAAATTCCTTCTCGCTGTTTTATGATCATCCGTTAAGGCTACTTTCTCAGCATAATGTCTGTAATGCAGTCCAGTGCCGTGCAAATAATTTCTAATAGTTTGTAGACAGACGTCATGTTGTGCCGCAAAATATCGGGTGGGAGTAAAAGGATGTTCTTCGTAATGGTGTTGCATGTCCACTCTTTGTTCGTTCGTGAGTCGGCGAACGCCGTGGTTATGGCGTCGTCTGCCCTCGAGGATGCCCTCTTCGGCGTGCCGTCTGATCCAGGTCCTCACTGTATTCCGAGAAATATTCAATTCGCGTGATATTTCCCGTATGCCATAGCCTTCCTCACTTAAGACTACAATCCGAGCTCTTTGTTCTTCTAAATTAGCCATTATTAAAAATTATTAAGCATTTAATTTCTATTTTTTCACATTGACTGACAACTTGACATAATATGACACACTTGTAGAACACCCCATTTTTTAAATTTATTTTTTCCATCATCAAAAAGTTTAGCTTAAATAAGCGAGAACTAGCTCGAGATTCAAACAATGACTGTATATGTGTGAAATGTGGTTTTATGGCAATGATAACAAAGGTTAAAATTGCATAGGTCTGCGACCTGTATTGACGTAATTTTATTAGTACCTAAAACGTCGTAAGTGCATTATACGCGATAGATCTTACAAGTTTGAAAGTTTCACACGAATTATCAGGCAAGTGGGTCATGATTCAGTTGGTTCGATTGTACTATTAATATCAATTATCAAGAAAAAAAGGTTTCCGATAAAACTGCTCTTAATGAAACATCCAACGAAAAGTTTATCGGAAATTGAATACACATAAATACTTACTTATAAATAAAGAGAATTCGCAAAATTTTACACTTTTCTTTGTTTAGGTAATTTCACGAGCGTTGAGGCCACGCACACAACAACACTGTCATGTAATGACAGCGGGATTTTAAATTAATGTTCTTTTTTCGTACCGATAGGTACAGGTTCAACAGTGAATTGCAAGATAAACCAAAAAGTTTGTTTAAACTATAGCCTTGTGTTTATTTACTCACTCATTCATTTCATTCATTCACTTTTTTTGCAATGAGTACTTCATGTAGCTGTGTGTGTAATCATTCACCTCAACTCTCGTGAAATTACCTATATTAAGAGGAAACAGTAAGGTCGAGAGAATTGAAAATTAGGTATTTGTAAAATGTGTCGCTGTCCCGCACTGCCCGCCTCTCCCGCGCAGAGCGCGATAGAGACAACTGCAGCTTGGACCGAAAATACCTTTTAAAATTTCATGAAAATAACGTTTCGTAGTCCCCTGATTTCTTCCCCAAAACTTAACCTATTTAAATAATTTTTTCATTAAACATTAAAAAAAGCTTTGGCCATGTTCCTATGTTTTCCTTTTTTTTAATAATCTAGTCAAATTTGTTTTCTGGATGTGTGAACACAGTGGAAAATCTGGCATTTTTTTTTAGGTTTTTGAAGGTTAATATCTCTTTTGAGAATCAATTTATCGTAAAAAGGAAAACATAGGAACATATCAATAGTAGCCATAGATTTTTGGACAAAAAATTATTGCTCTACTGGCATTATCCAGGGAGGAAACAGGGGACTACGTTTGTATGGAAAAACTGCCCTCCTGTTTCCTCTTAAAGACACACACCGAGCATTTACCCGCGGCTTCGTCCGCGTTCCCATTATTGTCCCACAGGAACTCTTTACCGGGATATAAAGTAATCTATGTTTCAATCCAGGACTTGGTCTACTTGCATGCCAAATTTCAGCTCAATCCATGCAGTCGTTACGCCGTTATTTAATAATAAACATCTCAACTAAAAACATCCACACATCTTCACAACCTTTTGCATCTATATCTATATACATAAAAAAGTCGGGCTACGAGTAGTTATACGATTTATAACTCAAAAACGGGTGGGCCGATTTTTATGATCTTTAACTTTTTGGGTCGCCAAGTTTGTATACGGTCTTTTTAAAGCATAGTGTACAAATTTGGTAACCATTTTGTTTATTTTTAGGTATTTATGTAAATTATTTATTGTATTTTTGCTTTGAAGATTGTACGTAGAGGCTTTACGGAGCTGGCATAGTCAGTCTGACAAAAGCTCCCTAAAAATAAAGATTAAAAAAAAAAACTTTTTGGGTTTGTCTTTGTCCCGAATAATAATAATAATAATAACCCCCCCAAGGAATCGCCTTGTCGTGGTGGGGGGGCTTACGGGTTGGAGATACTACCGAAAATATGGTCGATACACCTAGACCGCACCCCTCTATGGGAGGTACTAAATAAATGCCAATGTCAACTAGGCTACCCTTCCCAAACTAAGATTCCATCTATCCTATCTTCCTTCTCCTTCCTTTTCTTTAGCGTCAATATGCAGTTAAGATCGAGAAGTTTACGTCCTGGGCCGCTGCCCGAGGGTAATCGTCGGGGCGCATCTGGAGCCGTTGCTGGGTGCCACAGCATGCGAACCAACGGCGATGAGGAGTTGAGCAGGCGGGCTCCCATCGAACAATCTGTTACAGCCGCAGTCGGGCCGCTGCCCGAGGGAGATCGTCGGGGCGCACCTGGAGCCGTTGCTGGGTGCTACAGCATGCGAACCAACGGCGACGAGGAGCTGAGCAGGCGGGCTCTCGTCGAACAATATACTACAGCCGAACACCCCGGAACACGTGAATCGTCCCCTACATCGTTGTCCTCTTCAACTTGTCCTACGTATTCTAGAGGAGATGTCGCGCCGCTAAGAAGGGCCCAACCGGATGCCAGTGCGGAGCAGCAAGCAGCCATCACCATTATTTCACGCACATCATCCCCGATCTCATCACTTCATAGTTTATTCCAGTCCCCCAGTTCATCACCTCATTCCTTTCACAACTATTCTCCATCACAAACATCATCATCAACTTCTTTTATGTCTGTAGATGTTGTACAGGAGGCAAGTGCCACCAATCCTGAACCCACTACAAACACAAAACGTACGCGAAAAAAGTGGACCGAAGAAATGAATAGGTTTATATGGCGTACATATTTAATCATCACCAAATTAGAAACACTTCAACGTGGATATTTAGAACCCTTACACAAGCAGTTTCAAGAAAATTTCCCGGATATGGATGCATCTAGACAAAGAGTAGGAGATCAACGACGAGCCATCATTCGTAATCAACTATTATCACAGAACATATTAAATGAAATTCAATCAGAGGTCGAGTTGGCTTTAAGTAGTGTAGCAACTTCACTAACACCTTGTGACCAGCCACCCAATTCACAGCTCTCGTCCTATACACAGCACACAAGTAGTGTAAATATAACAACCACTGGTGTACGAATGGCATGGTCACAAGATGTCAATGAAATGATAATGCAATTGTATTTTCAAGTAACTGAAGTCGAGTCTAACATGACTGCATACAGAAAAAAGCTACACGATAAGTTTACGTCGCACTTCCCACACCTATCACATTTGTCAGAACAACGCATTGCTGACCAGAGAAGAGCCATAGTTAACAATAGACTACTAAGTTTTGCGAGAATTCAGGAAATCAAAAACCAGGTCAGAACCGAAATAGAAACTATCAATACAATAGCAGGCAATAGTTCACAAGATGAAATTCTAGGTTTGACGGAGGGTTCTGTAATAAATATTCCCACACACAATTCCTTTGAGGGTTTAGATGAAACACAACAAAATGAAGAATACGATCAAAATGACAGTCAAATATACACACAAAACTCACCACACAGTAGATCTAGAATAAACAGACGACAGATCGCTTTCAATGTAGATTATGAAGAGATCCGTACAGAGTTCCATACTAGTTTGCAAAAATTCAAAAACATAGACCCCACAAGTAGACCATTTATTCATTCCTAAACTAAAGACGTCGCGAAAACTAACACTAATTGTGAATCACCTGGACAGCGTCGTCATACCAGAGTATCTCTCACAAGAACTAGATTTTAACTCACTTCAAAATATCATCTACACAACAGCATACACAGCTGCCAAACAGGTGGGTGTAAAACTTGACAGACACACAAACAAAAGTGGTACAAATAAACCTAATAAACCAAATTGGCAAATAAGATTAGAATCTAAAATATTAAAATACAGGGCAGATATAGGCCGATTAACACAGTACATTAAGGGTAACAGGAGTAGGAAAGTAGTTTTGGCAGTAGAAACGATAAAAACCACCTACCGCATGCATGCCACATTCGAAAACCTCAACACTGAACCTGAACACTTCCTGGATACATTAAAACAAAAGTTAAACACCACATCTAGCAGACTCAAAAGGTATATAGCATGTACGGTAAGAAAGTCACAAAACACACAATTTGTAAACAATGAGAGCAGTTTCTATAGGAAAATAGCATCAAACGAAGGAGCACAGCACAATCAGCCACGCAACGCGGAAACTCCCCCACTAGATTTGCTACGGCAGTATTGGGCGGATATATGGGAAATGCCCGTCCAACACAACCAAAATGCTACCTGGATTAATGATAATAACAATGGGTCTACCATCAATACCATGGAATTTGAACATATACTGGTTGACACATTTATACAAGTAATCAAACGTACACACAACTGGAAAACTCCCGGAACAGATAACATACACAACTTTTGGTATAAAAAACTCACGCGCACACACCCATTTATACATAAATTTTTAAACCAATTCATACAATCTCCAGAGACAATGCCAACTTATATTACACAAGGCCGTACCTTCTTGCTGCCTAAAGACAATGACATTGCAAACCCCGCAAAATATCGCCCGATCACCTGCCTACAAACTATTTATAAAATTTTAACAGCATGCATCAGCGAAACCATCTACAGTCATTTATCACATAACAAAATTCTTAAAGAGCAGCAAAAGGGTTGTAGGAAAAATAGCCAAGGATGTAAAGAACAATTAATCATAGATTCAGTCGCCATGAAACTGGCAGTGAGAAGAAAACGAAACATTCACTCCATGTATATAGATTATAGAAAGGCGTTTGATTCTGTACCCCATAGCTGGCTCATATATATCCTAGATCGTTACAAAATTCACCCAACAATAATTAACTTCCTACAAACAGCTATGAATAATTGGCAGACAACTCTGACCATAAAACGGGACGGAGACACATTAGCCGCAGAACCGATACGTATTCAAAGAGGTATCTTCCAAGGAGATGCTCTAAGCCCATTGTGGTTTTGTTTGGCCTTAAATCCATTATCTGAACTACTTGACCAGGCCGACGCAGGTTTCAGGCTTAAACATGATAACACTCAACACACACTATCTCATCTCATGTACGTTGATGACATTAAACTTTACGCAGACAATATAACAGAACTATTTCAATTAGCTGATATCACACAAGAATTTTCTAGGGATATATGTATGCAATTTGGTATTGATAAATGCAAAGTACACTCAATACATAGGGGACAAATCCAAAACAATAGCTACTCTTTAGATACAGGAGAGAAAATTGACCCCATGACCGAAAACGATACATATAAATATTTAGGGTTCCATCAATCAAGGCAGATACAACAAAAACAAACAAAGCATGAACTCACCCGAAAATTTAAACATAGACTCAATTTAATTCTTAAATCACACCTTAATTCACGCAACACCATAAAAGCTGTCAACAGTTTTGCCATACCGATTCTTACATACTCTTTTGGTATCATAAATTGGTCGCAGTCTGACTTGAAAAAGTTCCAACGCCTTATAAACACCAACTTAACCAAACACAGAAAGCACCATCCAAAATCCTGTACACAAAGATTAACTCTACCGCGACAAGATGGAGGAAGAGGCTTGATAGACATACAAAACCTACATAATAAGCAAATAACCACCCTCAGACACTACTTCTACACTAAAGCCGAACAATCGCTATTGCACACATATACAGTCCGAATTGACGACCGCTATACACCTCTAAACCTACAAGATGTAAGGATTCAAAATAACGAAAAAATCATAGATACACAGCAAAAACTATCCGAATGGTCCCAGAAAGTGTTACACGGTAGACACCATGCCGACCTCAGTCAGCCGTTTGTTGATAAAGCATCATCAAACGCCTGGCTGAAGCGAGGAGAACTCTTCCCAGAAACAGAAGCATTTATGCTGGCTATACAGGATCAAGTCATTGCCACTCGTAACTACCGAAAGCACATAACAAAAGAATTAACCCGACAGTCAGATTTATGTAGACATTGTAACAGTGCACCAGAAACAATCCAACATATAACAGGGGCGTGTAAGGCCATAGTACAGACAGATTACAAACATCGTCATGACCAGGTTGCATCTATAATTCACCAGCATTTAGCCCATAAATACAAATTTATTCATAAACAATTACCATATTATAAATATGCTCCATCCACAATACACGAAAACAGACAACACAAACTGTATTGGGACCGGACACTTATGACAGACAGAACAATACATTTCAACAGATCCGATATCACCTTTTATGACAAAGTCAATAAAACTATCTACATCATTGACATAGCGATTCCAAATACGCACAACATTCAATCCACAATTAACGAAAAATTAGCGAAATATAAAGACTTGGCGATAGAACTGCGACGCCAATGGCAAGCAAGTACAGCACACATAGTTCCCATAGTGATGTCCACAACAGGGGTAGTCCCCAAAACCTTAAGCAATAGCCTAGAAACCTTACAGCTCCCAACTTACATTATGCACACACTACAAAAAGCAACCATTTTAAACACATGCCGCATAACCAGGAAATTTTTAACATCATCAATAATATCTCACGATACTATTTACGAATGATTTTTTATGCTTGGCTACGGCCCGGATACTAAACAAAATAACCCTTTAAAAAGGAGACAAAAAGAAAAAATATAAATAATAATAATATAATAATAATAAATTCATTTATTTCAGGCCCGTGGGCCCATATAAGTGTTAGTAACAAGTTACTTAGGAACTAGGTTAGGAAGGTACATTCTTATACTACTTAGATTAAAAATATTACTATGTCATACAGTATAATTTTACAATTACCTATTTGCAATAACGCACCACAGTTTTGACCTGTTCAATCCAGTGTGCCAGGATTGGACAGCCAAATCTTCCCGCGATCATTTTCAGGATGCTGTTGTGGCTTCTTCTAGTGCGACTCATGAGAGATGCAATTTTCTTCCGTATAATCGCGTGAAAACCATCTATTCGTGCTTCGGCAAACATGCCTGAAGCACTGCACCACCTAGGTAGACCAAACAGCATCCTGAAAGCGTTATTGTATTGCACTCTTAGGGCGTTATAGGCTCGTTTGGTATACTTAACCCACAGGCCGCTTGAGTAAAATGATTGACTAAAGGCTTTAAAAAGTACAATCTTTACTTCCTTGGAGCATTTCGCGAACCTGCGGGCCAGCATATTGCTTCTTACCGATAACGCCCTGCGCTCTCTTTCGATATCCTGGTCATCACATAAATCCTCCGTAATTATGTGACCAAGATATTTAAAGCTAGTTACGTTTTTTAGAGCAACTCCCCCAAGTGTGACAGGTGGTACGAAATATGGCTTTATTTTACCAGCTTTAAAAACCATCACCTCACTCTTGGCGGAGTTGTACACCAAGCCATGTTCTTGAGCATAGTCTTCACATTTTTTGACTAGCTGTCTCAGCGCTCCTATAGACGGACTCAGCAGCACCATGTCATCGGCATAGCTAATGTTATTCACACAAGTGTCCTCAATGTGACATCCTGCATGCATGCTACTGAGTCCGCCTATCAGGTCATTTACGTACCAGTTGAACAGCCTGGGAGAGGTTAAGCCCCCTTGGCGCACCCCACAATCCAGCCTATACTCGTCGGACAGTGTATCCGCCCATCTCACCTGGTTTGTTTGATTGTTATACCAATATTTTAAGATTTTGATACAATCTGTATGAACGCCCGCCTCCTCGAGCTTTTTCCACAACACACTGTAATTGACCCGGTCGAAAGCTTTGGATAAGTCCAGGAAGCAGGCGTATACTGGCGTTTTTCTGGCCGTGTAAAACCCGACCGTATGCTTGAGGCACAGAATGGCACTTTCAGTTGACAAGCCCTCCCTGAAACCAAACTGCGTATCATGAATTTTGAGCTGCCTGTCCAGAACGACATCAAGCATACCGTCGAGTATTTTGGCTGTTGTAGTGGCCAGCGAGATTGGGCGGTAATTTCCCCAGTCCGACAGGTCACCCGTCTTGTTTTTCACTATCGGAATAACTATAGTTTTCATTAACTTAGGCGGTAAGTATGAATGACCAATACAGAGGCTTAGGAACATGGCGAGCACCCTGGGCAAGTGAACGCCGGCATACCTAAAATGTTCTATGCTCAGGCCGTCGTGGCCCGGGGACTTACCTCTCTTCATTCCATGTACAATTCGTGCAATGTCCCTGGCCGTGAACTGCACGTCACGTAAATTCCCTAGAACCTCAGCACTAGGTATGGCCGGTGCTAGTGATACATTGTTTTGTAGCAAAGATTTCACAGTGAAACACTCCCGGAACCCCTCTGCAATCTCTTTCGGCACGTGTTTGCCGCCGACGCTCACAGGCAGGCTAGGTTTTACGTTCATACCTTTAGTTCTTTTCCAAAACTCATTAAACTTTTTACTATTGTGGGCAAGGGCAAGTTTGTCCATTTTGAGTTGATCCTGACGGTCCTGACACCACTTCAATTTAGTTTTAAATTCGCGTCTAGTTTTGTTCATGAGCTCAAAGATCCTAACATTACGCGGTTTCCCGGCATTTTCCCACAGAAGAAAATGTAACCTAGCCATAACCATGCTAATAGAACATCTAAAAAAAAATCTGAGGCGGAACAAAGTTTGCCTGGACGGCTTGTTTATAATATTACGTATGTATGTATGTATGTATGCAATGCACACACTGGTGATCTAAACTTTATTGCACAAAATGAGACAAACAGTACAGGGTTGTAAAATAAAGTTATATGTACAAAGGCGAACTTATCCCTTTAAGGGATCTCTTCCAGTTAACCTTAAAGTAGTTGAGTCATGAGATATGAGAGGTGGTAGAAAAACTGAGCGTGTGTGCAAGAGATTATACCTAGAGGTATTCATGTAAATAGATACTACAAATACATACTAATACATATATAAATAAATAGATACAATACAGAACAATACAATAATATTAGTAGGATTCATTTTGAATCACCAGCCAGCCCTAGTTTATGAAGGATCTATGAAGACTCGTCGAGCGAGTGCATGAGCCAATGTTTGGCGACCACTTCAAGCTGCGAATCGGCTGTTGATGGAAGTTGGTCGAGTTTGCCTACGATATTGTTGGCTTCATGATTTCGTAACCAAAGATAAATAAGTAGTAAAAATAAAATAAAATAAAAAGCCTTTTGTTTCTTGCCAGATTTTACAATTTGTGGTGGTTAGTATTATATATTAACAGGCCCGCGCCGACCCCCAGCAGCGCCTGTGTGCAAACCTATGAATTAACCTCTTTATTGTCGTCGTGTTTCGAATTCCGGCGCCCCTATTGCCTTGGCGCCTGTGTGCGTTGCACACTTCGCACACAGGGGCGGCGCGGCCCTGTATATTAATAGTTTAATTATCCTAATGTTATATTATGTAGTTATTTCTATATTTAGTATGTATGTATATTTGTTCTAAAGCTAAATAGGTTTACTTTTTTTTGTACTATAAAAATATAATGAAATTAATTGCTGAGCAAGAACCCCGTCCTCACAGGTGAAGGCCTCCTCCAAAGTTAGCCATTTGTCTCGGTCTTGGGCTACATCTGTCCAGTTTTGACCGGCGATTTTTTTTAATTTCGTCGTCCCATCTTGCCATGGGCCAGCCTATGCTTAACCTAAACTAAATCTAAAATTATAGACAAAAGAAAGAAAGAAAATACATTTATTTATGACAACACAAAAAGGTAGACAGTACCTAAGTAAAAAAACCGGACAAGAGCGAGTCAGACTCGCCCACCGAGGGTTCCTTATAAATTTGTAGATACATATAATAAAGTACCCTATAAATTCTGATTCCCTTAGTCAAGTCTATTTCGTAAATAAGTTCCGAAAAACTCATTGGTACGAGCCAAGATTCGAACCCACGAACTCTGCTTGAAAGGCGCATGTCCAAACCACTCGGCTACCATCAGGGTTTCATTCAACCACTGGGCATTAGCGTGTTAAACAATAGGATGTATATAGGTAGTTTCACGGGAGTTGAGGTGAATGATTACACACACAGCTACATGAAGTACTCATTGCAAAAAAAGTGAATGAATGAAATGAATGAGTGAGTAAATAAACACAAGGCTATATAGTTTAAAGAAACTTATTGGTCTAAGTATCTTGCAATTCACTGTTGAACTTGCTATTGATACGAAAAAAGAACAGTAATTTCAAAACCTCGCTGTCATTATATGACAGTGTTGTTGTGTGCGTGGCCTCAACTCTCGTGAAACTACCTATACATACTCGTATGCGAGTTTCATTACATTGTGGGCTTCCTTGGTATACTCCGTACAAACTCAGACCAAATGTTGTCAAACGAACGCAAGCCGAAAACTACGCTATGCCCTGATTATAAGGTAGTTTTTGGCTTGCGTTCGCTTGACAACATTTGGTCTTAAGAGTTTGTACGGACTATACAATGAGTTCATTCGATCGATTAATTGCCGTATTGGAATGAAACTCGCATACGAGTTCTCGCCTCGTCTAAATCGGGCCTAAAATGTTTTTTTCTATTAAACGTCGAACTGAAATCTTTTAGTGTATCTGGTTATACGGATATTTATACAGGGTGGGAGGGACTATACCGACATACTTTAGCCATGAATTCCTGGTGGTATGACGAGTATAAAAAGTTATGTGATGTATAGTCGAAAAACGCTTACTTTCAGAGCTATTAATTATTTTTTAAATGAAAACTCCCAAGTATAACAAGCCCTAATAAATGTGACTAAGATAGTTTTACTAATTTTTTTAAATCCTTTAACTGAACAGCAATTAACCTTCGTAGTATTTGATGGTAAGCGACTACGAGGCCAAAAATTGACATTTTGTTCCATAAGACTATTAATGTAAAATGACAATATTCGACCCATGTTGATATAACATTATTTATTCGTCACACCACCAGGAATTCATGGCTGGAGTATGTCGGTATAGTCCCTCCCACCCTGTATATAACTATCCATATCTATTTATTTATTTATTTAAACTTTATTGCACAAAAGGAAACTTATCGTACAAAATGCGAATATAATGCCATAAGGCTATGCTATGGGTAGGCTAGGGTGCTATGTATGTACATGTTTGTAATTAGTATTATAATATAGTTTATGCCACACCTGGCCATAAAGTGGCTTTTTCCGCACGCTACGCGTACGGAAAAAGTTGCTTTCTGGCCAAGTGTAGACATAAAATTATGTACACAACACGGGTGGTAATGAAGAAAGCCCTCGATCACATATTTACGTCCCTCGCTTGCAGCTCGGGCCGCCCACATCTGCGATCTCGGTCTTTCTTTGTTTTACCACCCTAGTTGTGTAATGTACTAATATTGGTAATGTAGTTGAGTTTTAATTAAAATTTAATGACGTAAGTTGCACCGCCCACAAGCTTTCAAAGTCAAAGTCAAAGTCAATCATTTATTTGTTAAAAGCGGGGTTTCTGCTTTGCCCTGAGGTTAACTGGTAGAGAATGCCCTATGGCATTAAGTTCGCCTTTTGTAAGATAAGCTTTCTTTTGTGTAATAAAGATTATTAGTAAATTACACCTCCCGTGTTGTGTTGTGTACATAATTTTATGTGTACACTTAGTCAGAAAGCGGCTTTTTCCGAACGCGTAGCGTGCGGAAAAAGCCACTTTATGGCCAGGTGTGGCATAAATAAATTAAAAGTTACGAAACATTGAAAGAAATAGCAAAGTTTAAGCCCCTACATAAACCCAGCAACATTTTAATCAATCTGCATCATTGCTCCACGGAAATGTCCAGGCGCTAAAAGTAAATCCACTAAGCAATCGGCCCACTAACCAATCAGAGGTACAAAATTGGAATTTTAGATGTGAAACCACGTTCCGTTGCGTTCTTTGACTGTGGAAGTTACCCGTACTACGGGTCCGGAACACAGAAATATATCGGGGTAGAAGAAAAAAGTGTACCTCGCGAGCTAATAAATATTTTTACTAAAAAAAACCCGACCGCGGTGCACTTTTTTCTCGGGTGAGATGAAAGACACTTGGGGGGTAGTAAGGATCTGGGTAGGCTCGTGGTTCAGAACTTTTCTAACATAAATACAAAATTAGTAATAGTTAGGACTACGAACAAATTTCTCCTTGTTAAAAACTGACGTTCGGGCCCGAAAACCGGACGGAACGTGCGGCACGTTCCGTCCGGCGCGAGCGAACCAGCGCGAGCCATCTATATTTGTATGGATCTTCGCTTCTAATTTAGAAGCGAAGCTCCATACAAATATAGCTCGCGCTGGTTTTGTATGGAATCTCGCGCGCAGCTCGCCCGCAATTCGCAAATGTGATAAGGCTCTAAAGGTGAAATTTCTATGCAAATGTAACTTTTAAACGAAGGTGTTGCCATGCACCCCATTGCAGAGTGTGTGTGATAAGGCCCTTAAATGGAGTGTTGCCATATACACTCAAAGTATAAAGACGAACAAGGGTGAGTCGCCGCCGATCGTTGGCCAACGACCTGGTTCGACCCCAGGCGTTCAGGCCCCCACCTAGTCCGATACTATCGTGGTAGGCCGGGCAAGGTGACCTAGTTCGACTCCAGGCACCCCCGGTACTCACCCAGCCCGACCTGCGTGTCGACTGTGTGTGTCACACAGTCGGACACCCAAGGGTGGTCTGGTTAGCGACCTGGTTCGACCCCAGGGAACGCCACGGCCAACCACCCGGTCCGACAATCGCTATGCCCGGGAATGGGTTGCGAGTTTGTCAGTGTAAAAAAAAAAAAAAGCCGCCGATCGTCGTCGCCGCGGCGGTCACCCGTGTTCAGTTAAACTTTAACTACGCGTTTGTTCTTTTCGGATTTTACGCAATCTTTCGCCATTTCTCTTATTATTTGAATTACGATAGACAGAACTCAATATACAGCGTGTTTCATTGAAAGTAATACAACTCATGTTTTTTAAACTCCTCTCCTTGGTGCTAAAACACTCTGCTAGGTCTCGTGTTGTTAAAGTATCTTAATTAATTAATATCACTGTTTTAATTATTCATGTTTTTTTGGTCTCATCGTGGTTACTTAGAGTTAAGAGAAAAAAGTTTGAATCTAATTTTGTAGTGAAAACTTACCTTTTCGCTTTATCTAGGTCGATAATTTATGAATAAAATGTATGGATTCTGACCCATTATTGAAGTTATTGGTCATAACAAACAAACAGGTCACCCTGACTTCATGAGGGGTCCCACACTACAAGATTGTAATTTCTTAATTCTAAAGCAAACTATGAAAAGTTAATTATGACGTTTTTTAATAAATCAATTTATGCATTTTGTTTTCAGTCGCTAACTGAGCCGGAATTGCTTAATTTGTATTACGTTCAATGAAACACCCTGTAGTACACCAGAAAAAAATTAATAAATGTAAAATGGTGCTTAAATTCCGAAAGGTCCGAATTCCGAAAGTCTTGGGACTTTTATTTTTCACGTCCCTCCCTCTGCTCGACTCTCCCGGTTCTTTTGGTTCCGGTATTTCCCGGGATCGCTCCTCAATTTGATATCCTGGAAACAAATAAACATGGGACAAGTTACCGTTAAAATACGAATCTAAAACGAAGCGAATAAATACAAATAAAAGGTTCCCAATTCGTTATTTGTGGGTAGCCTACGTTTTGGTAAAAGCCTTAATTACCGCGCTGAATATTTTAATAGTTCAAATTGATTGGAAACAATTGTTATTTTAGTTAGCATTGACCAGAAAGTAATTTAGGTTTCAATGAATTTTAATGCGTTAGTATATAATAATTTTACCAGATCGCAAAAGTTTTGAAATGGAGTCCGTTTACTAAATTAGTATTTTACTAAATGAAGAATAAATGGAAACTAGTTTTGTTTAAATTAACTCTCTAACGGAATAGTTATTATTCTTAGTTTAATGTCAAAGATGTGATCATCTTTTTTATTTTAAAGTTACTAATAACTTTTTACCCGACTGCGGCGAAGGGAGGGTTATGTGTTTGACCTGTATGTATGTATGTATGTCCGTTCCTATGTCCGCTCGTAACTACTCAACGACACACCCGATTTTGATAAATTATACATCATTAGATTTGTCTTGATGGTGCGAGTGTCACTGGGTATGAAGTTCATTAACATAAACAAAATGGCGGATTTTATGAACTTTTAAATTGCAGCGCGGTCGGGTTTTTTTTTTAAGTGTAAATGCGGTTATTGTATCAAAGTTACAATTCACTTACAATCGTATTTTGTTCTTGTACACACAACACTCTACACGCAACAATAGAACATTACATACCCCTTCGAGTGGCGGTCGACCGTTTCCCGCCGATTGTCATTTACCGTCAAGTGGTGCGGCCATTTTCCGCGAATTTCCCTCAAGTGGCAGGGGCCTCCATGGGTGGTCACCGCGAATTCGATTAATGTTAGAAAAATTACCATTATTCAAAAAAACATTATGAAAGGCTATATTATTATCTTGCATCGCTGGATTAAGCATAAAATTGCCTATCTAATTATATAATAATGAAAGCCGTGCCTTATATGTGAAATTTGCTACTTGTGATCAAATCTCGGAAAGTTAAATTTTTTCCTTTTTCTTCTATATTATAAATAATTATAAGTATGAAATAAAACAGTTAAATGTAGAAAATACCATTTATTTACAAAAAAATACATTTACTATCCCTCTCCATAGATAATTTTATATTTTTAGGCTACGAGGTTTTCAAAAACGAGTCTAAAATCGGTCACACGTGCGGTCGTAAAAAATTGCGTTTGCAAATTTGAATTTGTAGACAAACTTAAAGAAGGTGTTGTCGCGTCTGTTATTGTATGCTATCCTTATCTATTCACGAATGCATCTTGCAAGAAAGAGCAAGATAGGTGTAGATTAAACAGCTCATTTCATAGGTAAATAGTAAACAATACCAATCGACGGGTCACCGGCCCGTGCCACTCAACGGTTTTTGACAATCGACGGGAGGCCGTCGCCCGCCACTCAACGAAAAATCGAGGTCAATAAAGTCAAATGTCTCAGGTCACATGTAAATGACAAACATGTGATCTGAGGTTTTCTTATTTACTGGCCAAGGTTTGTATACTATTTTTCTGTTCGACGGAGCCAGAAAGCGGCATCTTGGTTTAGCGCAGCGGCCGGCAAGGTGCCGCTTTCCGGCCGGAGGGCAGTAAAACCAATTATTAGCCCAAGCAAACTCACCAGATTCTTTTTTCAAAAATATCTCACAGCTCTACATCTCAGAGGTCTCTCTAATTATGACAGCCTGTCTCATATTTATGAGTCAGCTTTGTGAAATTCAGGGCGAGTCAAAACTATACCACACGTTTAGGTCGGGTTTTCTTTGCAAGTAAAATAGATTCTTAGAAAATAATAACCTGTCTAATTATGACAAATCTGTCCAGTATTACGAATTAGCTTTGAAAAAAGACTTGTGAAATTGTAGAGAGTGACGAAAATATAGAGAGTAATGTAAGACGTGTGCAAAAGATCAAAACAAAAATATAACGATGTGAAAAAAAAGTTACGTCAGGTTTTTTGATCAGCATTTGTAAATATCCAAATATCCTTAGATGACAAAAAAAAAACACATCCGTAACGTCACTAATGGAATCAGTAACCCTTAGTACGGGCGCTTACTAATATCCATTCCAAGGGTCGACCCTAGCCGGGTGACTGGCAAATTTACGATGGCTACATTTACTGCGCTCGTAAAGAATTCAGTGCGCGCCCTTGCTGCTCTACATTTCAGTGGTCTCTTTAATTATGACAGCCTGTCTTATGTTTATGAGTCAGCTTTGTGAAATTCAGGTTGACTCAAAACTATAACACACGTTTAGGTCGGGTTTTCTTTGCAATTAAAATAGATTCTTAGAAAATAATAACCTGTCTAATTATGACAAATCTGTCCAGTATTACGAAATAACTTTGAAAAAAGACTAGTGAAATTTAGGACGACTCAAAGTTACGCCACACACGTGACGAAAATATAGAGAGTAATGTAAGACGTGTGCAAAAGAGCAAAACAAAAATATAACGATGTGAAAAAAAGGTACGTAAGGTTTTTTGATCAGTATTTGTAAATATCCAAATATCCTTATATGACGAAAAAAAACACATCCGTAACGTCACTAATGGAATCAGTAACCCTTAGTACGGGCGCTTACTAATATCCATTCCAAGGGTCGACCCTAGCCGGGTGACTGGCAAATTTACGATGGCTACATTTACTGCGCTCGTAAAGAATTCAGTGCGCGCCCTTGCTGCTCTACATTTCAGTGGTCTCTCTAATTATGACACTCTGCCTCATATTTATGAGTTGCCTTTGTGGAAGATGCAACATGGATAGAAAATGGAAGAGGTCAGGTTTGTTTGCGATTAAAATAGTCGGTTACTTAGAAAAATAAGATTTAATAGGTAAAGGTTTTCAAATATGTGTAGTTTATATATTTTTTCGATAGTTTCCGACGTGTTGATCTAGAAAATACCGCCATTATATTTTATTCCCTGTAATTTTTCCAAAATATTTTTTTTAATTCTAAATTTGACACTCGAAAAAAGAGAGTGACTGGTAGCTCGCACAGTATAATAGCAGTAATTTCTCTTCGTACAAAAGGTACATCGCGCGCCGTAAACAAACGCGCCACAAGCAAAGTTTTACGAATGCGTAAGGATGCCTCAGTACGGATCGCATCTGCGCCTCGACCTTGAATACGTATCGCGCGTATCCTATACGGCCAAAATTTAACTCATCATCATCATTAAACTTAAGAGCTACGCTCTTGTCGGTGGAGTAATCGCCACTCTACTCTATTCTCCGCCATCTGTTTGGTCTCCAGATACGACGCGGCGCTGACTTTCTCCTTCGCTTGATTGAAATATGTTAATCTTGGTCTACCTCTGCCTCTCTTGCCCTCAAGAGAGAAGATTTGGAGAGGAAAGATGAGAAGGATGAAGAAGAGGTTGACGACCGCTTTAGCTTAGTTGGTAGTGACCCTGCCTACTAAGCAGGAGGCCCCAGGTTCGAATCCCGGTAAGGGCATTTATTTGTGTGATGAGCACGAGTATTTGTTCCTGAGTCATGAATGTTTTCTATGTATTTAAGTATTTGTATCTATTAAATATATCGTCGTCTAGTATCCTTAACACAAGCCTTATTGAGCTTACTATGGGGCTAGTTCGATTTGTGTAAGATTGTCCCCTAATATTTATTTATTTATTTTATTTTAATATGATTGGACATCTGGTACGACATGACACTCTCTTTGTGAACATCTTAGAGGGGAAATTTGACTACTTGTCTGTATTTATACTTTGTATCTGACCCGATACGATGACCCGATTAAATGTCATTTGGAAGAAGAGGGGCATTACCAACACCACCAAGACCCGGCTAGTACGCGCTCTAATATTCCCCATACGGCGCGGAAACATAGATGATACGAGCTCGAGAAAGACAAAGGATCGATGCATTCGAGATGTGGTGCTGGAGGCGCTTGTTGAGGATACCCTGGACCGCCATGCGCACCAATGTATCGATCCTTTCACAGCTTCGTGTACGAACCCGCTTATCCACAATCTGCCAACAGCGTATTCTGACCTACTTTGGCCACAAGAATGGGAGATGAAAGCCTTGAAAGATCATTGTTGGAAACACGGAGGGTAAACGTGCCCGGGGTCGGTCCCCAACCAGATGGAGCGACTAAGTCAAAGGCCCATCCTCAACCAAGTTTTGCTCGGTAGTCAGAGACGCGATGAACAGGCACCAGTGGAGGCAGATCATAAAAACTAGGTGTAGACCACATCCACTGATGACCAAGATCCTCAGTCATGAGGGAACGACCACACAGAGAGAGAGAGATACTTTGTATCTACTGCTGCGTTGCGTATTCCGATCTCGATTGGTTATCGCGCCATCTCGGCTGGCGCAGCGAATTAAGCCGTTGCAAGCGCATATCTAGTGTACACGTCACACATAAATAACATGCCTGGTGTGGTGATGAGCGGAGCGGGCAGCGGGAAGCAAGACTATCGGGTGGAGTCGTGAGAGAATTATTGTATTATTATTACACTAAAAAATTTATAAAAAAGATCCCGACGTATTAAACCCCTCCTTCTTTCTTTGCTGACATTTAGAAATATTGTGGATTTTTTTTATATCTGTGCATCTGTTGATTGATGTACAAACTTAAAAAAAACGCTCATTTATATTTTATTTAATCTACGTTATAATAATGGCCCCAGACTCAGAATAGAATAGAATATCGTTTATTGCATAACTGTGTCCATGATGATACAAAGTTGATAAATTGTGAATACAAAAATCCCAACAGGTACAATCGAAGACACTACTAACTGACCACTTGTCACCCTTATTACAATGTATTAAGGTCTACTGATGGTCACTTAACTGTGTCCTCGTTTGTACCCTTTGCGGGCGTACAATAATATTAGCAAAAACTTATAACTAATTAAGATAAGTTACACTTTCAAGGAAGTTAGGTACTAATTACAGCTTGTTAAGATCATGTCAGTTGTGAAGATCTATTGGGGAGACCTTTGTCCAGCGGTGGACGTGCTTGCTAGATAGATAACCTGGGTCGAAGTGTATCCGCAAGGACCCCTATTACCAAGATAAGAAGATAGATAACCTAATGATATGGTAATTAATTAGCAATGCATTTTAATGTTTTGTATTGTAAAAGTAATGGTAAACTAAAGCTTCGAATGTAATTTTATAGCATAAGTAAGTTGCTGTGCCCTAACAGGGTTCATGTCTGTGAACTAATGTATAAAACGTAATATCTTATGTACTACATGATTTTGACTTAATAAATATAAATTGCTTTATGATTAATCCGCTGTCGCTTATGATAATCTCCGCACCCCGTCCGCCATCTCAAGGCTTTCACGCTTACACGCGCGCTTACACGAATGAAATTCAATTTCAGAGGCTTTGGCCGTCCCGGGCCTCTATAGTGTTCTGTTATTTCAGTTACCCTGTATAGCTCACGTTTAGAACTAGAAGTGAAGGCTATAGGCGCAAGTTAATTGAAAACTGGGTTACGTGTGTATGACTAGGGCATGCTATACCGGATCATTATTACCGGTATTGAAATTCAGTATTGAGCAACAAAAACAAACTGCTGTCGGAAAAATAGGTTAGGTTTGAATTTGAACTGCGCCTCCCAACAAAAACGCACTGCTGTCGGAAAAGTAGATTAGGTTTGAACTGCGTCTCACAACAAAAACGAATTACTGTCAGAAAAGTAAGTTAGGTTAGGTTTGAACTGCGTCCCCCAACAAAAACGAACTGCTGTCGGAGAAGTAGGTTAGGTTTGAACTGCGCCTCCCAACAAAACGAACTGCTGTCGGAAAAGTAGGTTAGGTTTGAACTGCTTCTCCCAACAAAAACCAATTGCTGACAGAAATGTAGGTTAGGTTGAACTGCGCCTCCCAACAAAACGAACTGCTGTCGTAAAAGTAGGTTAGGTTTGAACTGCATCTCCCAACAAAAACGAATTGCTGACAGAAATGTAGGTTAGGTTGAACTGCGTCTCCCAACAAAAACGAATTGCTGTTGGAGAAGTAGGTTAGGATTGAATTGCGTCCTCCAAGAAAAACGAATTACTCACATAAAAGTAGGTTAGGTGTCAACTGCGTCTTCCAACAAAACCGAATGGCTGACAGAAATGTAGGTTCTCGATTTCAATCAAAATTGTATTTCCTGTAAAAATATTCATCGAATTTCTCTGGCAAGTATTATCGACACATAAAAACAGGTTGCATTAAACATGTACGAAGTTAGTATTAAGTTAGCAAAAGTTTCGCCGGCGGTAACTTAGGAGACACTGGAGAAAGACAGACAGTAGGAAATTGCTGGTTTAATTAAGCTTTTAATGATATTTTGTTGATACAAGAACATGGTGGGAGGAGATTGTAAGGTGTTTGTAATAACGTACATTACGTTAGAATAAAAATCGGCCAAGTGCAAGTCAGATTCGCACAGGAAGGAAGGCACGTAATCTTATCCTTACTTCAGTTTTTGTGTCACTGAAAATGACACTCTTCGAACCGGACTTCATAGTACTTAATTTAGGGATGTTTTTTTTCCCTTCATTGAAACTCGATTATTTATATGTGTCACACATTTTACCTTCAATAAGCGGTAAATAATCGACAGTTTAAGTATTTTAAGTCTTTTAAGAAATGTACTTCCTAGTTTTAGTATTCATGTGCTTTATTATTTCAACGAAATTCGGCAATTTTGGATAAAAAACTTATTTCGCCAATATCTCAGAAACTAATGATTTCCGGACAGGGTAACATATGACTTTTTTTGTTGCAAATGAGTTGTACCCTTAAAAGGAATGCATTCAATATCAAAACACGCTGTATAGCTAAGAACTGTGCGATATGAGCACGATGTCGGCAACAAACTGTCTTAGCAAAACGTCTCGTGTTGAACGTTTAGTTATTGCAGTAGTAGGGTAGTTTTGAAAAAAAAAAAACAAATATATGGATGAACTTGAAACTATTTCCTTCATTACTGAGGATCGTGATCAATTGTAATGTCACTCCAAATAGCGCGGTCAAGGGCCACATGGGCTGCCCTCTGCATGGTGCATACCACAAGCACTTTTTATGGTGTCAGACCACCTTGTCGGGATTCGTCCTCTGGCGCGTCGGCATTAAACTTGGCCTAGAATAATGCATCTCTCAAGGCGGTGCTGTTTAGAACGCATAATATGCCCAAAGAATTTGAGGATCCTTTCATTACAAATAACTGACAGTCGCTTCGTAGTTTTCAGCTGATTTAATATAGACTCGTTCTTTCTCATTGCCATCCATAGGATCCTGAGCATCTTCCTCCAGCTCCACATTTCGAACGCGTCGATCTTGCTTCTGTCTAGACTCTACAGGCTCCATGCTTCTGCACCGTAGATGAAGATGGAGAAGACTAATGCCCGCACCAGCCGTACCTTGGCTGCACGACGAATACCACGGTTTTTCCAAAGCTTGTCGAGTTTCGTCATTGCACTTTTGGCCATTCCTGCTCAACGACGTATCTCCTGTGTAAAAAAATAGTAAACATTAATTCGAGGCGAGCCTACTCTAGTTTGGAGTAGGCTGTGGTTAGGACGTGTTAAGTTAAATTTATGTTACTTGGAGAATATATCGGACGCAGCTCGGGGCAGAATGAATGATGGCAGGAAACAAAACTCCACGCCGAGAATTACTGCTAATGGCACATTTAGTATTTAGGTTTAATGATCGATTTGTTATACGGCCTCTAAAACGACACGTTCAGCCCAGTGGCGGTGACCTCTACAAAGCTAGAGGTTTAAATCCTGGTAAGGACAAATATTTGAGTGACGAGCACGAGTATTTGTTCCTGGGATGTTTTCTATTTAAGTATTTATCTATATAAGTATGTATATCGTCGTCTAGTATGTACCTATAATACAAGCATTGCTTAGTTTGGTTCTCACAATATTAGTTCATTACATTACATAATTAGGGTGGTAAAACAAAAAAGGCCGAGATCGCAGATGTCTGCGGCCCGAGCTGCAACCGAGAGAGATTTTATGTCTACACTTGGCCAGAAAGCGGCTTTTTCCGTACTCGTCGCGTGTGGTAAAAGCCAAATAGCAGGTAAAAGTCTCTCCCAAAAATAGGCACAAACATAAACTAAATGAACTAATAAAATAAAAAAATCGAGTTTGATAAAAAATTTGTCTCACAAAATGGACAATATCAAAAATTAAACGAAAAAAAAAGATCATGTACCCCTAACGATGAATGACAAAATAAAAAACACAGGTCACATAATACAACCCCATGACAAAATCGACATCACTTAATTAACCAGACGTTTCCAAGGCTTCAAAGAAGCAATTTCGTACAAAGAAGGAATACATTATAATATTGTAATAGGGACTCCGCACCCAACTCGATTCACTGGGACTAATGTAATTAGCTGCCTACAATGAACTACTAGGGATGGGATTATTATCGATGTCGATAAGAATGTAAATAACTGGCCAAGAGCATGTCGGACCATGCTCAGTGTAGGGTTCCATAGCCGTAACGATAAGGTAAAAAATACGATGTAAAAAAAGTACAACAACAAAAGAGCGTATCTTTATAGCAATTACGTCCTTTTGTTGAGAAGCGCAGTTTATCGGCAATAACTCAAAAACAGTACATTCGATCTTGTTGAAAATAATTTTCGTTGAAATTATTTATTAAGCGTTATCTTCGTGATTTTTTTCATATTTTTCGGGCGCACGGTTTAGAAAATAGAGGGGGGGGACACAATTTACACAACTTTCGGAGCGATTATTTCCAAAAACATTCACTTAATCAAAAACATTACTTAAAAACCTTATAGTGTTTTTTAAAGAGCTGTCGAACTATGTACCACACGTTGATATTTGCTAAAAAAAAATTTTTTTACTGTCTTTAACATGTATGGAGTGCCCCCCTAAAAATATTTATTTTAATTATTTATATACCAAACTAAGTAGCGGCTCATAAAAGACACCTATATTCCAAATTTCATCAATATCCATCATGTAGTTTTTGAGTAAAATGCCTGTGACATACGGTCAGACAGACAGACAGACAGACGGACGGACATGACGAAACTATAAGGGTTCCGTTTTTGCCATTTTGGCTACGGAACCCTAAAAATAAAGGGATACAAAGAAATTAGCGTGGCCAGAAACAAAGAAGTTGGATTTTCTCAGTTTCAAGACTAGGACTAATGTAATTAGCTGCCTACTATGAGTTCATTGTCAACTGGTTAGTTGGAATGAAATTATTAACGATGT
Source organism: Eudemis profundana (assembly GCA_947034925.1). Lineage (NCBI taxonomy): Eukaryota > Metazoa > Arthropoda > Insecta > Lepidoptera > Tortricidae > Eudemis > Eudemis profundana. Next base: position 14,749,767 of record OX344816.1, on the reverse strand, counting down.
CGATAAAGGTGTAAAATAATAAGGAGGTTTTGAGTTTGAAGTCGGCAGAAAGGATCAGAAACCAGGAAGTTCAGATTTTTTTTATCAAATTCTCTTCTATACTCAATACTTTTCTAAAAAAATCCGTGATGTTTTTTGCGGCTTGTGATTAATAGTTTTTGGTGCATTTTACGTCTTCAAATAATATGTGGAAAGTTGATTTACCATTGCTAATTATTTTTCATAACTTTTTGTGTTTTTTTTGTACTATGTGAAAAAACACGATTTTTTTAAATTTTAAGGTAAATGGAAATTGGTTTTAATTTGCAAATTATTCTGCATTCAGTAATAATTTATTAATTTCAAACATTTAGGCAATTAATTTAAAAATATACATTTTCTAATATTTGCCATATGTTATAGTTTTTTTCCTATCTCTTTTCTACCGAGCCGCTCCACACACCTTGGTAATTTTTTTAACTTGTACAGCATTACACGCAGACAGTTATTATATTATATCCTTAGAGCGCAACGGTATCCCGAGATTGATTACATCTCCAATTAAACCAAAAACAACACTAAGAAAAATTTACAGAAAAAGTAAATTTTCTTCTTTTATAATTCAAAAATAGATTTGATTGCTGCTTTGTGAATAAAATAAACAAATGAAAATAAGAACTTTTTTGTTTTCCGTTTATAAATAAACAATATTTTTTGCAAAATAAAATAAAATACTATCGACAAAAAAAACGTTTCTAATACTACTGCCCCATCTCTATTTTCATCGCACCAGCCATGCCCTCCACACACGTTGGTTAATTTTTTAACACGTAGCAACCTCACGCAGAAAGCTTTATTATATCCTTAGAGCGAAACCGTGTCCCGTTTTAATGAAAAAAGGTTTATATTAGGTTTCGTTATACGGTTGGAGCTAGACTTAATTTTGCTTAAAGATGTGCTTTAAAATGGTGAATGAGATGGGACTGCGGATAAAATAAATTCAAAGCTGTGACACGTGTAAAGTAGAGATGCTTTTTAGCAACTAAATAACATGTTTATTTAACGTTCGCCAGCGGTACCCAAATTATGGAGTGTACTAGAATGACAGTAAAATTTCGCCATACGATATCTCGGTCATTCTCCAGAAATATGTCTGCGTCTAATTCACGCGTCTCCATACATTTGTATGAAAACAGCGACGCGGCAATTAGGTGACCGCAGACATATTTCTGGAGAATGAGCGATCTGACAGAACGACAGCGGCAAGCGCCGTAGGTTTATACTGCGTGGGTTAAAATTTACTGCTATTATACTGTGCGTTGGTTACGGAACCCAAATAAAAAACATAAATTTCTACATCCACGTAGGAACTCGAAGTTAATCTTATAGTCTGAATGATTGAAACTCGTGAAGTGGTCTGCGCCGTGCCGCGCACAATGGGTTCCCTACAGGGGCCCGCAGAGAGCCCAGAGGGCGCACGATGTATATGCGGGGCCGGAGAGGTCCGGGGGTTCCAACCCGCAATTAGTGGAAACGATGAAGAGATCTGTGAAATTGTATGTGTCTTATTAAGGGATTCAAGGTTAATAAATGATTTGCCTGAGATGAAAAATAAAATGCTTAGATACATTCATTGCTTCTAAAGATTTAATGTTCCATACTAGGGCTCGGAGAAGGCCTCGAGGGTTCCAGGCCACCCCAAAATTAAGGAAAACGAATAAAGAGCTCTAAGAAGTTATACAAGGTGCTCGCGAGGAAACCGCATAATTTTGCCAGCGTATTCCTGATCATGTTTAGAAATGAAAATGTCGTATAAAGTAAGGTGAACACAGATTCGTTTTCGAGTTTTTAATTATTTTAGATTTGTAACATCTCCAGTGTTAATAAACTTTATAATTGCGATGTTGCGAGACCGACACACTTCGGAAATTGTTGTTTAATGTGTAATGTCAAGTGTCCAATTTTTCACATTGACATTTGACGCTAATCAATATAAGTGTCACATTAATGGATATGAAAATATCACTTATTTAATACAATCATGCCAGCTCGTCCTAAGGCATTGTGTTACTGGTGAACCAATAATAATTTATTGAATTTGTATGAAAAGTAAAAAAAGTTAAGAATCATATTTCGACTTGTGTTCATATAATGTTATTTAATCATTACGACCTCAGCTATATGCTAGTAAATTTATGCGGGTTCCTCGCGAACACTCTGTATATTATGTTTTATTAAGGGATTGGTAGTTACCCAGTTTCAGATACCATAGCGAAGAAGTCTACAAAGATTTATCTCTGCCAACTTATGACTAAAACTAGACTAACCTATATGGAGTTGTAGAAAGGTTAGTCTAGTTTTAGATATCGGTCGCCAGATCTGCCCGCAGACCACCAAATTGGCATCGATTAGAAATAGGGTAGAATGGCGTTATTTGTGTCATAGACCAAGATCTTCTTAGGGTCACTGAGTCAGTTTTCATTTTAGTCGTGTAATCTGGCAGAGTGGTCGTGGTCATATCCCGGTCGATGACCATCGTTTTGTTTGTATCAAGAACCGACTCGAATGAGTTTAAACTATAATGCATTTCTTTCACAACTTAATCATTGCACTTTATCCTTATCGTACCAACATCAATTTTATACCTTAACATGAAGTCGTAAAGTTTAAGTTTTATCGCCAAAGCGCACATTCGTGGTCAGACCCGTATATCTTGGCCTAATAAAACTGGAATACAAATACCCTGGACTGTGTAGGCCAAGTTAAATTGGTTGTGAATTGCTGGGACTGCTCCGAACTAGGTATGTTTTACATAGAATTAAGGAAAACAATTTTGAAGTAAGTAGGTTGTTCATATAATTTCTAGTTCTCATACACCTAATTGTGCTGTGTGCTAATTTATGTCAGAATATAATAGTTTTACGTCACCCTAGGCTGTAAGTGACATTTTCTACCCGCTGCCCGGGAAGTAAAATTGTGGACACACCACGGGCATTGAGGGTTCACTTAACAGGCGCTTTAGAAAAATTACGTTTAATTTGCAAATGATTCTGAAATTCGGCTAAAGTTTATACTGCAGAGTATTAATTACTCTTACACATACATAGTAGTAGTCTTACACATACGAGTTTTGTATTTTTGGTAGTAGGTTGTTATATTTATTTGCATGTTTTTTTATTTTGAGTATTTTTTGAAAAATACGCAAGTTTATAACGGGCTAGCACTAGTGTCCGACCGAAACTAGTATTCACTGCCGAAACCCAAAACCGAAACCGAATTTGGGCTTTGATCTCAGTTTCGGCCGAAACCAGAACCGAAACCGGCACTTTAATATAAGGTCATGTTTTCGTGGGAAGAAAAAAAAGAGATACATAATTAGTCAATCTTCATTTTTAAATAACATAATATTAATCATTTAGTCTGTGATATTTAGAGTTTTATTATAACTTCTTATTTCAAATAAATTATCTCTGCTTTTTGAAATAAAGACTGTCCGATCACAGCACGAAACCCCTCAAATTCAGTTTCGGTTTCGGTAGTAGTTTCGGCCGGATGGCAGCTGAAATCGAAACTAAGCCGAAACCGCTTTTTTGCCGAAACTAGGCCGAAACCGAAACCGAAATTTCGGTCGGATTCTAGCTAGCACTAATTGACAATTTTTTTTTTTTATGAAATAGGGGGCAAACGAGCAGACGGGTCGCCTGATGGTAAGCAATCACCGTCGCCCATAGACACCTGCAACACCAAAAGAGTCACAGGTGCGTTGCCGGCCTTTCAGGTGGGAGTACGCTCTTTTCTTGAAGGTTTGAAGGTCGAATCGGAATTATCATTATCACGGATTAGCAAAGCAATATTTATGTTTTAAATAACAAGGATTTCCGCAAAGTAACGCCTGATTCAGTAAATTAATCTCCTATTAGTGAAGTCAGTTCAAACTTAGCCTTCGTTGGCCGGTAGCCAGTGTAAGAGGAGCTGTAGCAGTGTAGATGCGGGGTGCGGTTGGTTCTATCGGTTAAGTTTAACTGCGGTGATAAGGGTGCCTGTTAGATGGGTTAGGAAATGTGGTAGGTATAGCCACAGGTTACATACATATTCTTAGGAAGAGATACGAGGCGTGCGAACGTTAATAGGCTAGACGACAAAATAACTGTTTAGTCCGTCAGTTAGATAATTAAAAAATATTGTACACGTATTTTTTCTTTTGTTTGACAAACAAAAAATGACGATGATAGAGTGCTTAAAAGTTTCGAGTGACGTCACTCGTTGGTATAATTTTCACCTAGGAGTGACATCACAAGCCCCCACTCCAGAAGTTTGATGATCTATAACTTTGTTGATTTTTAATATTTTGATAAACCAAAAAATACGTGTCCCATATTTTTCCATAATCTAACCAAGGACCATTATAACAAGAGGACTGTCATTCTCCATACTTTGGATCGTGCCCCGACCGCAAGGGGATTACCAGGCAAAAACTAGATGGCGCTAAAAAACTAAACATTTAACGATGTTATAATTGAACAAAGAAACATAGCACAATAACAATTAGTTCGTAAACAGCTAATAATAAATAAATTCTATCATTTAAATACTGTGTCGCGCTTGCATAGTTGAATAATTGTAAATAATATAATTCTTATACCAAGCTTATACATAGATGGCGTTGTAAAATATCGGGGAACAGCTTTTTGTATGGAGAATGACAGTCCTCTTGTTTTAATGGTCCTTGATCTAACTAACGGACTAAATAGAATTATATATTTTTAAACCAGTCGTCATCCCTTTTGTGGAAGTATTTGGGGGAGATCTATGTTCAGTGTTGTAATGATGATGATGATTTTTTTCAAGTGAAAGTTAATTAAAACAAAAATATTACTTTGTTAATCCGCGATATGATAACGTGTTAGATAATAGGGAATATGCATGATCTTTTTTTAACAGCTTTCTTAACAAAATATGAAAATACCGTAAAAAAGATGACATACAGTCAAAATAAAATTGAAATCAACCGAGAAATACGGAAGATATAAACATTTTAAAGCACTAATCAGACAGCGATTATGGACTATGACGTCATAGTACACGGCCGCCATACAATCTCCATACTATATTCTGTTTTGCGAGAAAGATATGGAGATAAATCTTTGTTTTGTAATATCTTGGTTATTTTTATAGTTATTCAAAAAATATTTTTTTCCTACTGTTTTTTATATGAATGAGCTTTTATTAAAGTAAATAAAAAATATCATGCATATTCCCTATTAGTGCTAACCTGTTATAATTACTTGCGTATTTTCTTGCCGTCCGGACTGTCAACCAGGGCTCGGAGACCGGTATTTGCTCCATACAAAAGTACCGGTATTCTTTCCGTTCTTATCTTTCTTTGGTTTATTATTTCGCTTTTTAACCAGACAATCTAATAATACGAAATCATGACTTAAATACATTACTGAGCTCTACATAAAAAGCATAAAATAATTCAAAATATTGGGCTATATCGGGGTTTTTGCAAAATACCGGTTTCGAGCCCTGCTGTCAACATCTCCAGCTTCTCCTGAGGATGCCTCGTAGAGAGGCGGAACACGTGTCGAGTATTGTATCTTTGGTGGTGGTTTGTCATATTTATTTGCATCTTTTTATTTATTTTGCATGTGAATGCATGATAAAATACGCAAGTCATTATAACGGTTAGCACTAATTGACTAACACATTATCTTATCGCGGATTAGCAAAGCAATATTTTTGTTCGCAATGTCACGCCTGATTCAATACAATACAATACAAATATTCTTTATTGCACACCAGAAAAACATATTACATTACACAATTAACATAACCTAAAAGGTAGACAACAGGCGGTCTTATCGCTAAAAGGTGATCTCTTCCAGACAACCTTTTAACATTTCATAGTTAAAAAAAGATCTTATCTTATTTTCAATTAGACCCACTTTTTACTTGTTTCCATTCCAAATGGTGGAAGGTTCAGTTCTGTAGTATCAATAAAACATTGGTTCTTCGAATTTTCCCACCGCGTAACTATGGCGGCCATCAAGATGGTGCACAGATTTCAGAGATCAAATAAATTCCTAACAAAATACTCTGGCACAGAACAGTAATGGGAAAGATGTTTCACTTTAAAAAACCGCTTTCGTATACCGAACTTACTTCTCAAAGAAATGTAATGCCGGAGTGGATTGACTTGAGACTTTTTTTTTAATCTGACAACACTTACAAGCCTTACTGGCTGTTGTAAAAATCGAACAAAATGGGGGCCGTGTAGAGATGTGCCATTCCCATACAAGTGGGGAATACAAGTGGGGAATATTCCCGGGAACGGCACATCTCTAGGGCCGTGGCGTTCCCTGGGATTGAACCAAGTCACTTGGCCCTGACCACTTGAGACTTGAGACTTTTAGAGATAGTTCTTTTTGATACAATATACCTAGAGTTTTCGTGCTGAAACGGGAAGGGGACCTGGGATTCCCAAAGTGTGCAAAGTCAAAGAATAATGTAAGGTCCTGGTGTTTGACATTCTAATGTTGTTATAGTTGACACCTAAATGTAAAAATACCGTATAATATCCACAATGTTAATTTACATCATCAATTTAATACTATGATCGTCAAAATAAAAATTGAAAAGTAATTACTTAGCAAAAAGATGGCAACTACTGGGACAGTGTCAAGCACTTGGACGTCTTGGAGGAGCGTTTATGTTGCAAAGTGTCCTAGCTGCCGACAGCTGTGCCGCGGCAGGAATCTTGTAAAGTTGCCTAATCGAGTGTCATCGTTCGTGGAATCCGCGCCTGCTTACATTACCGGGGAGGCGACGAGAGAGCACTAACAAAGTATAGGGAACGTGCACGAACTATAGGTGGCAGCACTAAACGACAAAAGAGACACGGGCGGACAATAAAGGAAACTATCGCCCCTGTCAAATCAAGCTGTCAATGTCAATGATAATATGTAAGTGTCAATGTCAAATATAGTAAGTCGTAGCTACACTGACGTTAATCGTCCTTCAACGAGATAAATTAACGTTATGAACGGCGTTTTCGTCAATGTGGCCCCAGCATGAGAGGGTATATGATTTAGATTGGCGGCACCAGTTGGCAGCACCTTCGTCGTGCACGTTCCCTAAGTCCAACTTCGCCGTTTCGGACCGCGCGACACGTATTCACACAGACGCGCAATAGCACATCTGTGTAAGTGCGATCTTTACTGGAGCATGCTTACGTATTCTTAAAACTTTGCTTGTTGTGCGTTCGTACACAGCGCGCACACATTCATGCGCGCGATGTACCTTTTATACTTATGGAGAAAAATTATTGCTATTATATAGTGTCTCGAACCTTCGTGTTAGAGACAACTGACGTTTTTTACCGAGTGTGCGATGAGAGGACAAGGCGACAATGAAACGATAAGAGAATTCTTTGTCCGTCGATAATTAATACAAAACTTCCAAATTTCAACCTAATTTTATTGTAGGTACCTAGGTTGTCTGGAAGATATCGCATTTTAGCGATAAGGCCGCCTGTTGTCTTCCTTTTAAATTGTTTTAATTATGTAATGTACCTTTTGTAATGTGTTTTTCTAGTGTGCAATAAAGAATATTTGTATTGTATTGTACCTGGGTTCAATTTCCTAAGATTTAATTTTGGGCTTTCAGATGATTTCAAGTGGGCATTATTTTGTTCAAACTTATTTATGAATCAAAACAACAACAAACAAACACAATTAACATTGTATAATATAATAATAATAATTTAATAGTAATTGTAATTTATATTTGATGATAATTAATGTAAAATGACCTGTAAAATACCATAATTATTTTATCAATAAATTATCTGAATCTGAATCTGAAAACAAGGCAATTCTTTACTTTTCTTAAACTTAACTTATGTTTAACGTTCTTATTTATTACTTTTCACATTCAACCATATGCTATTTATAATTACAGTTCTGTGTCGATATTTCGATAATCAGTTTAACTTTACATTGAACTCTCTCATTAACTCTCTACCTGTGCCATAACAGATAGTCTAAATAACAGGTAAATTGTCAAAATAGCTAACTGTATTGTTTACCGGGCTGAACCATCGAAATATAATAAGAATGGAAGCGTAAATTACGCTCAAAATCGACCCCACGAAATACGTACAAACGAAGACACTGTTAAGTGACCATCAGTAGACCTTAATACATTGTAATAAGGGTGACAAGTGGTCAGTTAGCAGTGTCTTCGATTGTACCAAAGGGGCAGAGCTAGTACTTACAAGGAAAGGTACCCAACTGTCCGACTCCGATTTGATTCACTTTGATATATGTTATAGAGTAGTCTAAAATAGCAGACACGTATTTTTTTTAGCTGCCCAAGTTCAACTTTTTAGGAAAAATTGTCCTTCAACACGTGTCTATTCTTTTTTCATGTTCTCCAACATATTATAATGAAACCAGTAATTAACTAGCAACTTGCTTGTTTTTTTTTTTCTGTATAAGTTGGAGGGTTTAGTCACTTTTCAGTACTTTGAAGGACAATTTCTCCTAAATTTTATTTTAGTTTAGGATAAATTTTAAGTCATTTTGCGTTTTCTATGATCTTGTTATTCTTTGTATTGCCAATTAAATAAATATTACCAAGCTTGCGTTAGTTTTATTTATAGCAACACATGAATTCACTATTATGTACGAATATAACGCTGAGTACGGTATTTAACAATATCAACTCACCCAAACAATAATGCCACTAACTATAAAACACTAACAGAAAATAGTATCATTTACACCTGGCCATAAAGTGACTGAAGCCGCTTTCTGGCCAAGTGTAGACATAAAATGATGTATACAAATTATACAATACGGGAGGTAATAAAGAAAGCCCTCGACCGCATATTTACGTCCCTCGCTTGCAGCTCGGGCCGCAAACTTCTGCGATCTCGGCCTTTTTTTGGACTACCACCCTAGTTGTGTAATGTACTATTACATACATACATAATTCCTAACTAATAAGACTCCAGCGACTTGGTCCGCTGTTTTTGGATGTTTCGGTCGAAGCAACGAGCGGACCGGCATATGTTGACCCTTCATTACCAACTATTAATATTAGTTCACGGGGCTATTTATATGTATTTTTTTTAACAAATGATTTTAACAAATGCATGGCTATAACAGGGGCGTTTCGAACCACGCCAACGGCAGCATTGGAGGTACTTCTAGACCTACCCCCGCTGCACATAGTGATACAGTCAGAAGCGCGCAAATCGTTGCATAGACTAAAAACAATGGGTCTGTGGAGCTATGCGGCGCCTAAGACTATACACACAAGCATGGAAATAAACAATTTCCTTGACCGAGTAACGGCCATGAGCTGCGACAAAATGCAGCCAAGGTACGTATTCCAAAAGAACTTCAAGGTTGAAGTTCCCACAAGGGCCGAATGGGCCGAAGGTCGTGAACCACCAATCTCGGATGGTAAAGACAGCATATGGTACACAGACGGATCCAAAATGGGATCCGGTACGGGAGCAGGCATTCATGCCCAGGACTTTAGTCTCAGCATCAGCATGGGGGGTTATGCAACTGTCTTCCAAGCGGAAACATTTGCCATAATCGCTTGTGCCCAGGAGAATATAGACAGGCAAACCAAGGGGAAGCACATCTATATACTCAGCGACAGTCAAGCGGCACTTAAAGCGCTGACGGCGCCAAAAGTGGACTCCAGACTGGTGTACAATGGCATCCAAGTTTTAAATAAGCTTGGAAGGGACAACAAGGTGCAACTGATATGGATCCCAGGGCACGAAGGCTTCGTCGGCAATGAAAATGCAGATGAGCTGGCACGAAAGGGCTCGGAAAATAATTTCGTAGGGCCGGAACCATGTGTGGGACTCTCACAGGGCACCATAACAACTGCCATCAAGGACCATGCCAAACACCAGCACCAACAGGAATGGAATGGCATTGCGGGCCTGAGGCATTCGAAGCTCTTCATGGAAAGAGTCAACTCAAGCTGGTCCAACAAAATGTGGAAGTACAGCAGAAGGCAACTCAAGCTCATAACTGGGGTGTTCACAGGTCACTTCGGGGTCAAAGGACTCCTGGCCAAGTTGGGACTTTTTGACAACACAGATTGTAGACTGTGTGGCGAGGAGGCAGAGACAATGAAACACATATTGTGTGAATGTCATGCTCTCGCCAGACAAAGAATGAATGAATTTGGCACGGGCTATCCGGAGCCAAATGAATTCCAGGCACTACCACTGGGTTCCATCACCCGATTTATGGAGGTGGTGGAGCAAGCCATTGCGTAGATGCGGTATGGGGTAATTACACAAAAGATCCCATTGGGTCGAAGTGTATCCGAAAGGACCCCTAATACCAAGATAAGATAAGATAACAAATGATATATTTAATTGGAATGAACAGAAAGATAAAATATAAAAACAGTAACTACCTAAAGATAAAACTAAATTAAAATTAAATATACTATATGGACCACTATAAACTACTAGAACTAAATAACTAAAATATATCTAAACCTATTTCTAAGATGGGCCCCTGTGGCATTGTGCCGAGAACGCTGGCAGCATTTCCTCGCTGAATCGCGATGCTTATGCGCTGAGCGAGGAAGCTGCCAGCTTTCTTGTCCCCCGTGGCGTCGACCAACCGCTTTCTTTTAAATTTCTTTTAAAAGAGTCTGTGCTGATGGGCCCCACGGACCAAGGGCCTCAACACCAAAGGCCATAAAATGGTAGTTGGCGCTGAGGCCCCTGTATTTCCGCCGTTTGAGGGCTTCGGCCGCATCGGCTGCCGCGTCGCCTCTAAATTAGATCCCGGCCCGACACACCTGGTCCAAAAGTGCCAAATATGCCAGCCGCATTGCCCCGCTGTATGGCCAATGATATTTGTTGGGCCAGATAAAAGCCAATTTATATTAGGGTTGAGACTGACGGGGACTACGAGTTGACTAGCTGTAATGTCCCCAATGTCTGTTAAACTTAATATGCTCGGGATAGTTCACAACCCTCGTTGTGGCGACAATATCGTTACAAACTGATGACATTATGTCTGATCGGATTACTCGGCACAGATTGAGTTATATCGCTTTGACACAGCTAGATAAAGGTATCTCGACATGATAGCTCAGTCCACAGAAATATATAGAGATTAAAGGAAATAGTGCGCCGATTTGTACGGAAACTATACTCCGTTTTTTTTAGTTGTGAAAATTTGGTAAACAAAGTTGACATCTGTCAACTTGAGGTTTTTTATCAGGTACATTGTGTGGCTACATTGTGCAATTAATTTCATTTGATAGTGAATACTTGATTTTTACGTACGTTTGCAATTTACATAATTAAAAAATTAAGAAAAAAACTCATTTCTTTTATTTTACTTACATTATTCTAAAAGCAAAAATCAGATCCATTTTTTGCCTATTATTTTAATCATTTGTAGATATGTTGCACAATAAAATACCCAAAGAGGCAGAGGTTTTGAAGCTATGGTCAGGTTTTTAAACGTCGTTGACGTTATGATCAGTTTGTCAACACAGTTGCGAATAAAAAGTAATATATATCTTTAGAACTTCTGTTTTTGTATTTATTTTGTGATTTATCAAAGTAAAAAGTGCGTGTCTGTAATAAGCTGCGTTGCGCGCATAAGAATAATGAAATTAGAGTCACTTTATGAGCACGTATGTCGAAAATCTTTTTTAAGTATACATTATATTACTATGCCTTGACTTGGCCTACTAAGTGGGTACTTTAGGCTTATAAGTAATGAATTAATATCGGACAACGAAAACGACATAATAAATATCATGTACTTTTAAATTGTTCATTGATAATTACAAATGTTGACGACCACTGCTTCTTTTGTTTACCAAATTGTCACATCTAAAAAAACGGAGTATAAGCATGTAACGTTTATCGCTTGGCGTTTGACGCCAAAAGTATCATTAAAATTTAGTGATGGAAAACATAGATTTTCCATTTCATTTGGTGGTATTTGAACAATTACTTATACCATTACATATAACCAGATTTTCAAAGCCTTGCAAAGTAGGTCGCCGCCACTTCTTTTTAGCACGCCTTTATACCTAATTTCGGAATTCGAAGTCTTTTTAAGTGAAACTCCAGGGTACGCCAGCTTGACGGTGCGAAATTTTGTATTAAGTCATGGAATATCTCGGCTTCTACGATAGCTAGAGAAATGAAATTTAGGACCTTAGGGTACTACTTGGGTACTATTTTTTGAGATAATATAAAGCGTTTCCGAAAACAAAGCCGTTTCGGATATGCAAGCGATATTTATTTTGGTTTGTTTCCCGAGTGATGGAGGAGCGGAGTCTTCCGACACAAGCATTTTATTTGCTTACTGGAAGGTTCCAACCCTGCTTATGTTATTTTCATTTTTCAAGCGATGTACGCCAGCTAGCGTACACCATGAAACAGGCCTGATATTTCGAAAAGTTTAAGGGTACTATTTTCTTCACCAGGTATTTCGTCGGTACTATTTGGGTACTATTTATTGGCAGCATTAGATTCTGGATATCTTTACGGTGTACGCCATCTTGACGGTCACGGTTTTATTAACATACACTCATGAAATGAACAAAACTTGATAAAAACAATAAAACGGGTTTTAACCGGCTAACCGTTTTTATTGTATCGCTCCGGTTACTAACCGGTTTTAAAATTTGATCGCTTATTGCATTCCCTTGAGCGCAATACATATATTTTCTCTGTGTGCTTTGATTTCTAGTATCTATTATGCAATGTAAAAAGAGTTTTTGTTAAGCTTAATTCCATGCCCGTGTCGATCACAAATGCCGTTGCGGCAACAATATCGTTACAAACTGGCTGTCTAGCATAACTGGCCGCGACTTCGTTTCTCGCGCAACAGAGCATTACTTACCTGTCACTGTCACACTATATTGTGTGAAAAGAGATGGATAGTATATGTCGCGCGACAAAGAGTCACGTGTCAAAGTTGTGCTAGAGGTAAGTACTGATCACATTATTTGTGTGATCGGATTACTCGGCGCAGATTAAGTTATATCGCTTTGCTTTGACACTAGATAAAGGTATTGACATGATGGCTCAGTCTAAGTATGATATAATAGAATAAGAAATATTTTACCTGTAAAAGCTGATGTTTTGTGAACATGACTACGTCAAAGTCACCCTGGGTAGTTGCGTCTATGGGAGCAAATGCGTTTCACAACGTTAGAAACGAAAGGTTCGAAAGCACTAACGATTTTCAGCTAGAAAAACCTCAAGAGTCCATATTCTGAAAATACCATGACCATTTAAACATGAGGACTGTCATTCTCCCTACAAAAAGCTGTTCCCCGATATTTACAATACAACGTCATCTATATATATAAGCTTGGTATAAGAATTATCTTATTTAAAATTATTAAAGTTTGCAACCGTGACACAGTATTTAAATGTTAGAATTTATTTATTATTAGCTGTTTACGAACTAATTGTTACTGTACTATGTTTCTTTGTTCAATTATAACATCGTTAAATGTTTAGTTTTTTAGCGCCATCTAGTTTTTGCCCGGAAATCCCCTAGCGGTCGGGTTACGATCCAAAGTATGGAGAATGACAGTCCTCTTGTTTTAATGGTCCTTGGTACTACCATACCTCGGGGTTTTTTTTAAATACACTTAAATATACGACAACGAGTAGGTGACCCAATCACAACCTTGTTTGCAGGTACTTGTTTATACTCTTTAAAACTACCTCTACCTGTCTGTAGTATACGATGTATTGTATTGTTACAGGCAGGTCGAGTAGGGGTAGAGTTCAGATTTCATAAAATCTTTAAAAGACGCAACCCCATAGACGCAATTACCCCCGTTAACTCAGCACGTTGACGCTTATAAACTAATTTCACCTGCGAATAAGGTTGTTTTAGTAATATTTTAAGTGTCTTAGAAAAACCCGAGGTACGGTAGTAGATACATATTTTCAGAATATGGACTCTTGAGGTTTTTCTAGCTCAAAATCGTTAGTGCTTTCGGGCCTTTCGTTTCTAAGGCACTGGTCTCACCGTCGGCGAGTAAGCGAGTAAAGTTGGGCGAGGAGCAATACATTTCAGGTTTGGAAAGGTCGATTGATCACACTGTGCCTGATCAGCCCGCTCTTAACTGTTACTCGCCCAACTTTACTCGCTTACTCGCCGACGATGGGACCAGTGCCTAACGTTGTGAAACAGAAAATGCCACGGGAAATGCCATTATCAAACTTCCCTACAAATGTTATTACAATACGGAAACATTACGCACGATAAGCCGGCAGTTTATCGATACTATTATCGCCATCGATAAACTATCGCTATCGATGGAAAGGCAACGTTGCGATAGCCAAGTAAATGACCGCTAACAACTTGATTAAGGCTGCGTTTCCACCAGAGTCGTGCGAGGTAGCGGAGCGGTGTGCGAAGAAAAAATCCACCAATCAACGTGCCTAGCCTCGCATGGCGCGGCCCACCAATGGCTTTACGAAGAAAGCTTATAGCGCACTACGCGTCTTATATAATAACGCGTTCAGGATGCTGTTGGGGCTGCCGCGATACTGTAGCGCGTCGGGGATGTTCGCGGAGGCACGCATGGATGATTTCCATGCCATCATGCGCAAGCGAGTCGCATCCCTGATGCGGCGGGTGCGCGGCAGCGCCAACAGCCTCTTAGCTGCCGTGGGGGAGGCATATGACAGTCCCATATTCTGCTACTGGACGAGGTCGCATGATACGCGTGTGGCCTATGAAAAATGAATGCTAATTAGTACTAGTAACATGCCTCCCAATGTATGTATGATTATTGTTTAGATAAATTTTGTTGATGATGATACTGATGATTATGGTTATTATTATTGGATTATTTATTTATATTCTTAACTACTATTATAGCCAGTAAGACCTTTGTTACTAACACATACTATGGATATCTAATCCGAAATAAATTATTTATTTATTTATAATGGGGTTATTTCCTCGCACACCGCTTCGCGCTTTCGGCGGTGTACTTCAGATTCCGATTTCGTCAAATGACATGTAGGTCAGATTCCGTTTTCGGCAGATTCCATGGAGGTCAGATTCCAATATTGTCAGGTGCCACATATGTCTGATTCCGATTTCGACAGATTTCTAATAGGTCAGATTGCATTTTCGTCAGATTCCTAGTAGGTCAGATTCCATTCTCGCCAGATCCTTGGTAGGTCAGTTTTCTAGTAGGTCAGATTTCGAATACGTCAGTTTCCTATTTCGTCAGATTCCGAGTAGGACAGTTTCCTATTTGGTCAGTTTTTATTTCGTCAGATTTTAATAATATCTCTAGATTTTTGGCTGTGGTGATGTCAAACATGGCGTGCATTTCACACTACAAGATTGCAGACGTCATTTCAGGTCACGTCACAAATCAGCGCCCCCATAAACCTAGAGATATTGAAATCTGACGAAATAAAAACTGACCGAATAAGAAACTGCCCTACTCGGAATCTGACGAAATAGGAAACTCACGTATTCAAAATCTGACCAACTAGGAAACTGACCACCTCGGAATCTGGCGAAAATGGAATCTGACCTACTAGGAATCTGACGAAAATGCAATCTGACCTATTAGAAATCTGTCAAAATCGGAATCAGACATATGTGGCACCTGACGAAATCGGATGATCCATGAAATCTGCCGAAAACGGAATCTGACCTACATGTCATCTGACGAAATCGGAATCTGACGTACACCGCCGAAACCCGGTTCGCTACCTCGCACAGCTCTGGTCAAAACGCAGCCTAAATTGGAATAAGCTGGAAATGATTATGTTTGTGCGAAAATTTGTAATGCTATTCGAGTGGAAGTCTCGTCTTTTGTGTAACGTGAGTTGTTAAGCCAGTTAGGGCTGCCATCCGTCCGGGTTTCCCCGGATTTGTCCTAGTTTGGAGAGCGTCCGGGGAACGTTTCATTTGTAGTCCGGGTTTGCTACTCCGGCTCGCGAGAGCTAATGCATCCCCCCCCCCCGGAAGCAAAAAAAAAAAAAAACTGCGTTGCTGTTGAGATGTCCGAGTTTTAAGCTCCAAAATCCGGGGATTTAAGCTCTTTGTCCTAGGTGACAAATGTTGGAGATGGCAGCCCTACCAGGTTTATACTTGTCTGATGTGACGTGTTGTGATGCATCAGATCGGAATCGGTTTCATATAGATTTAGTGTGGTAACGTTCACACTAGTGTGTTGTGATGTGACAACATACTAGTACAAACGATGCGTCACAAAACGTCACGTCAGCGTAACTGTAAATAGCAGGTGGTAATAGCCCTTACTACTTAAAAAGTCTTGACCACAAACTTCCCTATCGCGACCTTTACTGTGCAAATTATCAAAAACCACTTTCAAAGAAAAACTAACCTTAACTACTCGTAATAAGATTGTTAATCGTTCAGTTCCTTGTACTATTCCTTAAATTCTCAAAATGAGTTAAGTCCACACATACGTGACAATATGAATAAAACCTTACATGGTTGATTTAAGGTTGATATTCAGGTGTAGATTTTGTGTCCTATTTGCTTAAAGCTAACAAAGACATAAATGAACTGTCACTCATTCCAAGTTTAATGATATAATCGCTTTTTGGACAGGAGCGCGTTTCCATTGATATTGTAGGCAGGATTACGAAGCAAAATATGTATCTGTCGCAGCTAACTGGTTAAATTAGCCATTTGGTTAACTGCCCAGCCTTTTCACTAAACTATGACCCGCCAGCAGGTCGACGAAGCCCCGCTGCGCGGGGCTTCTATTTCTGCTCTGAGGGACTCAGGCTGACTAACAAACCTAACCTAAAATTTTAATTATAAGGCTAGGCAGCTAACCAAATAGCTAATTAAGCTAGTTGGCGGCAACATATCTAAAATCACATGATATGCGGTCGTTTTGCATACGTTCAAAATACATAAAGTCAAATTGCAGAACGTACGGAATTCATAACATCTTTTATCAAAAGGTTAAAATATATACGGTCTAAATTCATTAGGTACGTTTATAATCTATAGTGCTGAATATATTATGTAAGGTTCAAAAAATATAAAGTCAAATTATTTATAATTGATTGAATCAGGCGTTACTTTGCGCAAATCCATGTAAATTAAACAAAAATATTGTCATGCTAATGCACGATATGATAACGTGTTAGCAAGGATCATTAAAACAAGAGGACTGTCATTCTCCATACTTTGGATCGTACCCCGACCGCAAGGGGATATCCAGGCAAAAACTAGATGGCGCTAAAAAACTAAACATTTAACGATATTATAATTGAACAAAGAAACATAGTACAGTAACAATTAGTTCGTAAACAGCTTTTAATAAATAAATTCCAACATTTAAATACTGTGTCACGCTTGCAAAGTTGAATAATTGTAAATAATATAATTCTTATACCAAGCTTATACATAGATGGCGTTGTAAATATTGGAGAACAGCTTTTTGTATGGAGAATTACAGTCCACTTGTTTTAATGGTCCTTGGTGATTGTCAATTAGTGCTAGTCCGTTATAATTGCTTGTGCATTCACAATTCACATGCAAAAAAACCGGCCAAGTGCGAGTCAGACTCGCGCACCGAGGGTTCCGTACAAACTCATAAGTAGATACATGAATAGTTCAAGAAAAACTATATGGCGATTAGTTTAGTAGGAGCAAATAAGTATGTGTTAAGATTTTTGCAAATTTCTCAAAAACAGTGCAAGTTAGGAAAACCGTTATATTTTTCCTGTAATATATAGGATGACATTAAAATTGGTAATTATTACAGATTTTTCTGTTCAGTAACTTCGAAGATAATAGGGGGGGGGGGGGGGAACGGTATTTTTTTAACGTTTTTCGCCATAAATCAAAAACTACTTATTTAAAAAAAAATACAAAGATACTGTTTAAATCTACAAATTAAGCCCTTTCATTTGATACCTCACTCAATATAATAGCCCTACTTTCAATTTGCAAAGTCTCATTACGGACCCCTTTAAAAAAAAAGTAAACAAGTTACAAAAATTTTTTTACATCCTATAAGCTCGGGTTAGCGGTTCTTAACACTATTCCAAATTTCAAGTCGATAGCATCAGTAGATCCTGAGATATCTTGCTGTGACAGACGGACAGACAGATAGACAGACAGACAGACAGACAGAGTCGCACCATAAGGGTTCCTTTTTTACCATTTTGGTACGGAACCCTAAAAACATGCAATAAATATAACCACCCACCACCAAAAATACAAATCTCGACACGTGTTTCGCCTCTCTACGAGGCATCCTCAGGAGAAGCGTAAGCGTCCGTTGATGGAATGAGACCGGCACCCTTTTTTTTGAAGCCTGACAAAGGGCTCGGAAACCGGTATTTGCTCCATACAAAAATACCGGTATTCTTTCCGTTCTTATCGTTCTTTGGTTTATTATTTCGTTTTTTAACCAGACAATCTAATAATACGAAATCATGACTTAAATACATTACTGAGCTCTACATAAAAAGCATAAAATAATTCAAAAAATTGGGCTATTTCGGGGTTTTTGCAAAATACCGGTTTCGAGCCCTGTGAAAAACTTACTGTAAAGTACTGACTTGCAAAAATAGGACCAGGGGGGGGGGCGTTCCCTAGGGTCGAACCAGGTCGCTTGGCCGGACCACCTTGAGAGGAGACGTCTTGGCAGGCCTTATTTATAGGCAAGCCATACCCCTGTGCAAGTGTGAGTGAGATGCAAAAATGCGTAACAAAGGTGATGACGTAACATTCAACTGTTCGTTCATGATCGCAACCCTACTGTTGTACCTAATTATTTCCAACTGTTCTACTCAAACGCAAACATGTAAAATAGGTACTAAAAGAATGATCCTCAGGCCACTATCTATGAAATGTTTTGCGAAATTGGACTTTTCTGAATGGTTATGCCTATAGAAAGCAACATGCTCCTTATAACCTCGCGATAAAACTACGCTCAGTTTGCCCCACATTTATTTTGTTAAAAAGATAAAGCTCTGTGCGTAATACTATTACTTATTGGGCTATTCTTTAGAAATATGTCTGCGACTCATTCATCTGTCTACCATACATTTAGTATGAAAAAGGGCCAGATGGCTGAGGTGACCACAGACATATTTCTGGAGAATAGGCCTATACTACGATACGGGTTCATAACGTGAGACGATGGACACGCAGTCTCTAGGTTCCGGCGAAAATCCAAGGAATAATAGCCGGCTAGTGAGTGCGGAATTAATGAATATTGAATTATGGACCCAAATGAATGGAGGCAACCGCTGTCACACAGTATACATAAAGACAGTAACAAGATCGCTTTTTAGAGATAACAGGGATGTTTGACTTAGAAAACTACCGTGGGACTCAACCATATTGAATTAAAAACGGATCACTCACGTTGTACAAAAGAAGAGACGTCTACTCGATCAGTTCGACACACACGTTCACATAAGGACAGGTTGATCCGCATCATCCAAACCAAAAGTATAAAGACAACCAAGTAGTACGACTTCGGCCGCTTAGGAGCGCCCGACACGTATTTACACAGACGCACGACGCGCTCTGTGTGAGTGAACGCCATACTGTGGCATGCTCGCGCATGCTCAAATCCTTGCCTGTGGTGCGTCCGTACACGGCGCGCACACATGCGCGCTTCCGATGTACCTTTTGTAGGGAGAAAAGCTACTGTATACCGTGCTTCATCCTTCCCGCTGGTCCGCTGCTCACTCTGAACAATCAGCGAAAAGTCAAGGTGGCCCTGGCCAAACGACCTGCTTCGACTCCAGGCGTTCAGGTCCTAGTCGGACCCTATCGAGGTAGACCGGGACAAGGCGACCTGGTTCGACCCCAAGCGCCCCCGGCACCCACCCAGTCCGATTTACTCGGGGTGGTCCGGCTAGCGACCTGGTTCGACTCCAGGGAACACCACGGCTGACCACCCGGTCGTACTATCGCTACTTCTACTAGGATTGCGAGTTAGTCAGGACTAAAAAAAAAAGTCTACTTTACGTGTTTCGGGAGCAACAGGGTAATCGACTGGTAACGTTCACGAGTACTCATGATTAAGGGAATGCCAAATGTTCCCGAAACATATCAAGTGTAAATATTCTTAGCCTTAATTTTTAAGGTTCCGTACCAAAATGGTAAAAAAGGAACCCTTATGGTGCGACTCTGTCTGTCTGTCTGTCTGTCCGTCTGTCACAGCAAGATATCTCGGGATCTACTGATGCTATCGACTTGAAATTTGAAATAGTGGTAAAAACCGCCAACCCGAGCCTATGGAATAGAAAAAAATTCTTATACCTTTTTTACTTTTTTTTAAACGGGTCCGAAATGAAATGTCGAAAATTAAAAGTTGAGCGAATATATCGAGTGGGATATCAAATGAAAGGGCTTAATATGTAGATTCCAAAACCGTTTTTATATTTTTTCTTAGACATATAGTTTTTGATTGAAGACAAAAAACGTTATAAAAAATACCATTCCCCCCTATTATCTCCGAAGTTACTGAGCAGAAAAATCTGTAATAATTACCAATCATTCATATTATCGTAAATATTACAGGAAAAATAAAACGGTTTTTCTAACTTGCAGCGTGTTTTAGAAATTCGCAAAAATCGTAAGACAACTTTATTTGCTCCTACTAAACTAACCGCGGCATATGTCGATGTATCGGGGCGACAGTTTTACAAGAGCAAAGTTATGTTTGTCCCACCATACAGTTTTTCTTGAATTATTCATGTATCTACTGACGAGTTTGTACGGAACCCTCGGTGCGCGAGTCCGACTCGCACTTGACCGATTTTTATTTTATTTTACATAGGTATGCGTACATTAAATTAGATTACTATTTTTATGACAAATGGGAAAAGATGCAAGTCTCGCAACCCAGTTCTTCTACAACAAAAAATCTTTGAGATTCGTAAAACGGGGTGACTTTAGGAAAAAATGGGGCTACTTTGATAGATTTAATATGGTTATAACATGGTATTTATACTTCTTTATTTGGATGTAGTTTAATAGTTAGTTGCAAAATCAACCAAATTTATTTCGTATATTGAGTTTAGAAAGGAAAAATCGATTATATAACAGAAAAACTGCTTTTGCAAAGTCACCTCTGCATTTTAAAGTACCCCGGTTTACCAGTATATAATGTTAAACCAAGTCAGTGTCGGGGGGTTGTCCACAGAATTTGATTTCCACCAATTTACACCGCCAGATAGCCGCGCAGCGGAAAAGCGGAGTGAGTCTGACCTACTAAAATAAAAATCGCCTTTTACACTAGCACAGCAGTTATTATTATTACTTACAATGACGATACTGCTCGTTATCTATGCTGTTGTATTTCCGATGAAAAGGATCGCGTGTTTGAGTCTGAATTTACAAATTTTGATTGGATTTGTACGCATTTGTTTTCTGCCATTAATTTCGCTTTGATGGTCAGCTGAATGCGAAGCTTCATAATTAAATGAATTCGGATATTCGGAAAACTCTCAGTAATGTTAGAAACTGGATATGTACAAAAGGCATCTCAGCCATTCTCACGAAGAATGTCTGCGGTCATCTAATTACCGCGACGCTGTTTTCATACTAAATGTATCGAGACGCGGTAATTACTTCGTGAGAATGGCCGATCTGTATTTTCCGACAATATTCGAGTTTAAGTGTCTTTATAATATTTTTCTCAAACATGCAATGAAATATTGACATTACGTGCTTCTTATTGGCTATTGAATATACCAAGAATTATCTAATTAGTCCGAATGTTTGTTCATTCTCTTTACGCCACACCTGGCCATAAAGTGGCTTTTTCCGCACACTGCGCGTACGGAAACAGCCGCTTTCTGGCCAAGTGTAGACATAAAATGATGTACTCAACACGGGAGGTAGTAAAGAAAGCCCTCGATCGCATATTTACGTCCCTCGCTTGCAGCTCGGGTCGCAATCATTTGCGATCTCGGCCTTTCTTTGTATTACCACCCTAGTTGTGTAATGTACTATTACGAACATTCGGACACCTTTAACTCTCACTCGTCGCTATTTTCTTACGTGGGTACTATAGGTATCTCCACATAGTTCGTTGACCCCAATCAATAGCCATTGCCCATGCACGCTGAGCCATGCATTTTGGATGGTCTCATGAATATCCGACGAATGTACGTTGGTACGTTTGTACGTCTTCCAATCAGGGTGTACCGCGTGTTTCTCGGGTAAATTGTAGCTAGATTGCATTGCGGTTCTATATTGTACACTCAAAATGTAATTAAAAAAAAATAACCTCGTACCGTACCGTTATTCCAAATATTAAGGCAGGCACCGACCTCAAAAAAATAGTTGGCATAAAACTGTTATTTCTTCCTTTTTGCAATCCGACTTCTAAGTTTTTGAGATATGCGCGAGCAAACATTTGGCACACACGTTTAGAAGCTGGTATGGATGGTGCAACATATCTAAAAACTGTGCAATTCTGACAATATAACATGTATACGGGTCGTTTTTTTTAACTCGGTTAAAAATACTTTCATGATATGGAGTTAAAAATAGTATTTTTTATTTGACGCAATTTTTTGACTTTTTAAGAGATTGCTCCTTCATTTTTGATTGATCCTTGTAGAGAATTGTAGTATTCGAGTGACTGACATTATAAAAAAAAAGGAAGCTTATCTCCTATTTTTATACAAAACGATCCAAATTTTACATAATAATAAATCTGTCAGTGACAACCCTACACAGAGGATACAAGGAAGGTCCTAATAAACGTCGCGTGCGCAAAACCTACAATAATTCAAACTTTCGTTTTGCCGTGATTTGCCTCGCGAGACCCTTGCAAATAGCCTAGGAAACTTCAGAGGCGGCACAGGGAAAATCTGAAACATTACCATCGGTAGTTTCCTTATGCTCTGGCTCCACAGCAGACCAGCACCGTTGGCAGAGATATACCGTGGACACAGGGTAACATTTACCATCGAGTTTTCAGTAATAAAGAGTTGATAAGTTTGCGCCTTTCCAAAACTCCAGGATCGCAGGATATTAATAAATAATACGCAGCATGTCCGTACGTAGAGTCTGTGCGGAAAGAGAATAGGCGTGGCGAAAAACGGAACTAACCTAACCAGTAGGGCCACAGAACAGATAATACGGCACATACGGTAGAAAAGCATTACAGCGCCCCCCAAAATTAATCCTATTCTCTTTCCGCACATACTCTATCTACCACCAAAATAAGTACTTTATAAAAATATACACAATAATCTACCCACAAGTTCAGCGATCAGCTGGCAACTCATTTAATTACTACTGGTAACTAAGTACATATATTACAGTTTTTTAATGCCTTCATGGCAATTTATTATTAGGGTTAGTAACGTCACTAAAAAAACTTTATATACGCGTTCTAAAGGTGAATGTTAGGTAACCCGTGAATTAAGTACATATTTCTGGTGATTCTATCCTTTTTTAACTCTGCACAACCACCGCTACATTTGTCGGACAAAAGGCAAAGGCATCCTCCTCAACGTCATGATTTGCGACCGGGCCGTGAAATATCATTCCCATTCGCGAGCGGATCTCTTTTCATTCGCGAATGAGTGAATGAATTGCTGTAATGTTTCACTACAATATACCGTGAAACTGGGTTGAGGTGGCTTAATTTTGATATTATTATGACTTAATCCGAATGAGTTATGACCTAAATAAATGCGTGCCGGAAAGCCGAATGTACTTTTTAAATACATAGGTAAAGCTTTTAAATGTCGCGGTACACTTAAAAATATAGATTAGTCCCGAACTGAGCAATGTTTGTACAATGGGTACTAGGCAACGATATACTTACTTAAACAGGTAAATACATACTTAAATAGATATAAAACATTCATGACGCAGGAGTACTCGTGCTATTGACACATATACTTGCCAGGATTTGAACCCGGGACCTCTAGCTTCGTAGGCGCTGTCACTCCCAATAGGCTAAACGTGTCATCGTTAATTACTTCACTCAATATGTTTTAGCAGGATTTTAAATATAATTCAATCTCGAATGAGTTAATGCGTTAAGCTTTAACGTGATAATATTTTAAGATAAAGGGGGATTAACTGAGATGATTGAATTTCAACACGACTGGGCTGTGTCCTAATTAAGTAAGGTCACCCGGGTAATAGGGATGACGACTGGGGAACTATATAATTCTATTTAGTCCGTCAGTTAGATTATGGAAAAATATGGGACACGTATTTTCTGGTTTATCAAAATATTAAAAATCGACAACGTTATAGATCTTCAAACTTGTCGAGTGATGGCTTGTGACGTCACTCCTAGGTGAAATTTGTACCAAGGAGTGACGCCACTCGAAACTTCTAAGCACTCTATCTTCGACATTTTTTGTTTGTTAAGCAAAAAAAATACGTATACAATATTTTTTAATAATCTAACTGACGGTACCCCTACCCTACCTGCCTGTAAAGTACAGCGTATACTACAGGCAGGTAGGGTAGGGGTAATTTTAAAGAGTTCGGATTTAATGGAATCTTTAAAAGACGCATTTGCCCCTATAGACACAATGACTCCGGTTGACTTTATGTGATTGGAGAATTAAAAGCCGAATGTACTTTATAGCGAACTAAATTTTTCAACAAATTAACTAGTGCACATAGATAAGTATATCAAATAATTGTATTTTTTATCTAAACGGGAATGAATAAAATTGTACAGTCGCCATCAGATATATCTGAGCTGTCAGTGTACTCATAAATATCTGAACACGGCTCTATTTTCATAGCATTAGAGCCGTGTTCAGATATTTATGAGTACACTGACAGCTCAGATATATCTGATGGCGACTGTACCGTAATGTGTCAATAATTACTCATACTGTCAAGGAATATTAACTAAAATTATTGTATTTTTACACCTTGTTATTTCATTTGCAACGTTTCTATGTTAGTTGTGATTTCAACATTTGCAAAGCATTTTTCAATCACTTCCTGGTATCCGATTGATTTTAAATTTGGTATATTTATGCAAAGTTGGTGACAATGCAAGTTAGTACTATCACAGAATAGATGGCCGTTGCGGCCGAAATGTTCTCGAATGGACACCACGAATCGGCAAGCGCAGCGTCGGATGTCCACCAACAAGATGGACAGATGATCTGGTTACGGCTGCTGGCTCACGGTGGATGCAGGTTGCTTCCAACCGAACTAATTGGAAATCTATGAGGGAGGCCTATGTCCAGCAGTGGACGTCCTATGGCTGAAATTATGATGATGATGAACAGTGTTTGAGCAAAAAAGGCTATTTGCAGAATTAACTTTTTAATTTTGAACGTCCCTTTTAGAGTTTGGCAACTTCGTTGGTGACACTACCATGCGTGCTTTTTGTTACGTGCAGCCGTAGCTACTAACGTGACGGCGACCGACGGAGGCTGCCTCCGTTGGTCGCCGTTCGTGTTGGCGGTAACTTGTGTAAGTAGTTACGGCTGCACATTGTGACGTAAACTGTTACATAACTTTCGTTATGGAAGCTAAATCTAAAAACATAACAATTTATATACAAATAATAATAAAAATAAAGCATTATGTTAATCCTTAATAATAGCACTTACCTAAATAATTAACGGATTGATATACCTATAATTAACTTACACTATAATAAGTTAATCATACACTTCAACAAAAAGCACACATGGGGGTGTCACCAACGAAGTTGCCAAGGTTCAAGGTTAAGGGATTCGACCCTCAAACCTTCAAGAAAAGAGCGTACTCCCATCTGAAAGGTCGGCAACGCACTTGTGACTCTTTTGGTGTTGCAGGTGTCTATGGGCGACGGTGATTGCTTACCATCAGGCGACCCGTCTGCTCGTTTGCCCCCTATTTCATAAAAAAAGGTATTGAGGACAGCGTGTAGAATAAATAGGTGAATGGAACAACTGACCTTGACACAACTCGCCTCTGGGATTATAGCCAAGGGCCAAGTTAACACAATGCCTAACAAAGTTTATGTTCAACTTAAGACAAATTAGGGTCACGCAAAAACTGCGTACCAAGCTGACGTCCTACGTTGCCACTAAGAATGAAAAGGTTGTATTTACCAACAAAACTTAAAGAAATATGAACCTTAAGTAGAGTTTTTAAGACTCTATTTACAAGCAATTGAAATTAGGTTTACTTATTATTGGAGTTTTGGTGTGTTGTTTTATAGAGCCTAACCACTTAACTTAAGACTGCACAATTGTTAAGGTGAAAATGTTTCTTGAAGTACAGTCGGACAGTTATATGCAATTGTTTAATATTAGGCAATTTAGGTACGTAATAACGACGTTGTCATGTGCTCGGTCTTGGGATGTTAGTTAAATTTCGCTATTTTTAGTGTTCCGTACCTCAAAAGGAAAGAACGGAACCCTTATTAGATCACTGTGTTGTCCGTCTGTCCGTCTGTCAAGACTCCTTATCTCGTGAAGGCGTGGAGGTATCGAGTTGAAATTAAAACATATACTCAAGTCTATTCCCCCTGTCCCTTGAAGCTGTGAAAAAAATCAAACTTCTAACATAAAAAAGATATGGCCGTGTATGGCGCAAAATACGTAAATTTCGACTCTCAAGGAAATCAAAATTTATAGGGTACTTTTCGTTGACCTTGAACTATGAAATTCGGCAAGTAATAGGTCTCTACTGTCTTATACTATAAGCACGGTAGAAGGTAGTTTTTGTTCCGATAAAAGGTACATCGGGAGCGCGCATGTGCGCGCGCCGTGTGCGCGCCGTGTACGGACGGACGCACCACAGACAAGCATCGGCGCGTGCTTAGTCAGGGCTGGCTCTCGACGCAAGCGGTCGAACGTTCAAAATGTCTGAGGACGAAGCAAAGTATAGAAGACGTATATACTGCAGTGTGTTCGGATGTTTGAAGAATAATGCGCAAAATCCAGAATTGTCATATTTCTGCATTCCTAAGGATCCCGAAAGGTGTGTATTTTATTAGTACCTATATAAATGTTATATTTTAAGTCGTTTATAGAATGTTTGATAGTTTTGTGATCAAACTATACCAATTAAATAGGGTAGATAATTATTTTGTTTGACAGTGAAGAGTAAAATTAACAATTTTTTTAAACGTGTACTAATTAAATAGTAGTTGATTCTATTGATACATAAAATGCCTTAAACACGAGAGTGGTTTTATGAAACGAGCCGAAATATCGTTACGTTACTTACATGTACACGTACCAATACTAATTTATTTAAACTATTACTATTATACTTAATAACATTAACATCAGATGTGTGCGATCAGATAATTTCATATTGAAATAAGTAACTTTTACTAGGTTGACCTCGAACGTTCGTTCGAGGTTCGTTTGATCGAGGTCAACCTAATAAAAGTTACATTACATTCGTAGTAAGTAGGTATTTTACAGAACCGACGAGCGGCAGCCCTGTGCCTTAGGCCGACTCCGGTGTCGCGCGCTCCTAAACGGCGAAGACGAACTACTTGGTTGTCTTTATACTTTGCTATAAGTAAGTACTACCTAACACCATGCAGTCCGACTTGTTACAGCCTTAAAGGCTAACAGTGCAGTGACAAAAAACAATATTTTGAGCAAAATATGAAGAAAGTAGGTACTATTTTCGGATTTTATCAAAATAATGGGATATTCCATGGAACTACCAATCCTAAAGCCGAGTTATGATATTACAATATTTATAATTAGCTTTCTGAATTTATTTCCCCTAGTATAATATAGTCTTTGGGTGTCCTTTACGAAATATTTTCATGGAATGCTCCTTTACAGCTACATAATCTGATAATTTTGCAGGTCACTGAAACAAGACTTTGTATAATATAAATTATGCTTCTAATACCATTTTAAAATCAGCGTCACGTCACGTAATCGCCATTCGGAACAACAACAGTCGTACCAACTTAACGAACGGAATAATATAAATTCAGAAACAGCTGTTAAGTTGGCAACTCGGGCACAGCAATAACTCATCATTGCGGTACACGCGACAGGAAAAGATGGATTTCGATGCTGTTTCCCATAAATTATAGTCCCGTTTTAGCTTAAATAGGTTAATAAATATATATTAAGGGACAATCTTACACAAATCGACCTAGTCCCAAACTAAGCAATGCTTGTACTATGGGTACTAGACGACGATATACATACTTATATAGATAAATACTTAATTATATAGATAAATACATACTTAAATAGATAGAAAACATCCAAGACTCAGAAACAAATACTCGTGTTCATCACACAAATATTTACCCTTACCAGGTATTGCACACCAAAAGAAAATTACAATGCAAACTTCGAATAGGTAATTATAATAAGGTAAACATTTAGGTATGCACTGCACTTGAAGGGTACACGGAAAGAAGATGTCTAGTCACCTAAATGACTTTTTGAGTTACAGCGGTTTTAAATTTAGTCATCGGGAACAACTACTATGGCAACCATCTCTTTAAAAATATATATTAATTCAAGATATTCACCTATAATCAAGTGGTAGGTTATAGTTCATTGCGAGCTTCTATATTTTGAGATAAAAATTTAATTAAAAAAAAAAGTGACTAGACATGTTCTTTCCCCTTCACTTATTTCCTAACTCTTACTGAGACATTTTATGTATGTATGTAAACACTTTATTGCACAAAATAAGACTACGTACCGGTTTACAAAACCAAGGAATAACTATAAAGGCGAACTTATCCCTTTAAAGAATTTCTTCCAGTTATATGAGCAGTTGAGTGATGAGACAAGAGAGGTGGTGGACAAACTGAGAATCACGCACAAGAGATTATAGAGGTACTTATATGTAATTAGATAATATAAATACATATACTGCATTTTATTTTAGGATATCATTAGATAAAAATTCCATATCCGTGTAGGTTTTCTACCCGACTGCGGCGAAGCCCAAAGGTTATGTGTTTAACCTGTATGTATATGTATGTATGTCCGTTCCTATGTCCGCTCGTAACTTCTCAACGGCACGACCGATTTTGATAAATGATACGTCATTAGATTTGTCTTGATGGCGCGAGTGTCACGCGAGTGTTAGGTTCGTTAAAATAAACAAAATGGCGGATTTTAGGCACTTTTAAAGTGCACCGCGGTCGGGGTCTTTTTTAGTAAAAATATTTTTTTAAAAGTACAAAACCTATTGGTGGGGTTAGAGTAGCCAGACGGCGGGGAGAGCCGTACAAGGGTTACGTATCAAGTGACATTTCAGTGGGGTGATGTGCGTTGCTGGTAAACTGGGTTTATGTACATTTTATAGTACAACCGGCATTTAAAAAAAGTGTACTTTATTAAAAAAATCTATGGACATGGAAACCCGCAACGTGCTTTGGAACAGCAACAAATATGTCATGTGACATCTAAGGAGAACAACGAGTACACAATAACAATGTTCCACTCAGTTTGCAAAAAGTTTTTTTGTTATTATTTTACAATAATTACGCAAGAAAAAATGCCCCAGAACGAGCTGCAAGCGAGGGACGTAAATATGCGAATGAGGGCTTTTTTATTACCTCCAGTGTTGTGTACATCATTTTATGTGGGAAAGTATTTTTTTGGTTAGCCGTTATTAAAATTGATCCGCAAAAAAAAATAAGCAGTTAAATCATTTCGGCAGGATACAAAGATTTGGCTGGCAATAAAAAAAAATCGGGCGGCAACTCTTGTTCAGCAAAAAATTTAAAAATGGTTAACATTTTAACCAATATTAATCTGCTTTATTTATCATTTGTCTGCCAAATAAACAGTCGAGCTGCAAAATCCACAAGACTATTAATTAATGTAAAATAACAATATTCGACCCATGTTGATATATCATTATTTACTCGTCACACCACCAGGAATTCATGGCTAAAGTATGTCGGTATAGTCCCTCCCACCCTGTATAACATAAAATTGGCATAATATTGCACAGTAAAAAATACCAACTTTTTTTAAATGCTCTTATTGAACCTGAACCTAGTAACTAATAGTTACTTCAGAAAACACCCGTTTTCAAACTGCACACACAACACACCTTACAATCCTTTTATTCTCGCATCGCAAGCGAAAATCAACCTTTAGTTAAAGTAATAAATGCTATAACCTCCGCAAATAAAGTTCAAAGTCTAGGGTCGGGCCCTTAATTCATACTTCCCACAACTAACATAGTTATACTTACAAAGGTCGTAAGTACATACTGTTTGTACTGAATTCCAACTTTTGGCGTAGAAAGTGCTCCCTACATGGTTAAATGATGACATTAGCGATTCTACCTTTACTAAGGGTTAACCTCTTTAGGAACACAGTTGAGTTATTCACAGATTTGTCGTCAATCTAGTCTATCTATCTTCTACTTAGTTTCATCTACAGTACCGGTTAAAAATATATCACCTTTGTGGTAAATAAAATAATACTGCAACGTTTCTTTTTTCAAAAAAAAATATATGACTGCGAAGCTTGGAGCAACGC
This sequence comes from Eudemis profundana, assembly GCA_947034925.1. Classification (NCBI taxonomy): domain Eukaryota; kingdom Metazoa; phylum Arthropoda; class Insecta; order Lepidoptera; family Tortricidae; genus Eudemis; species Eudemis profundana. The sequence goes on along the minus strand of OX344816.1, from coordinate 14,719,280 downwards.
GCACTTCGTAGGGAGTGGCCTTGATGTGTAGGTATTTCCCCTCTGGCAAGAAATTTGTGCCAGTGATCATATTATTATTTATTATTACATATTAGGAGACTTCAATGCGCATCCGGGTGAACTATTCTGTGATGAATTGCTTAATTTTTGTGTAGAACAAGACTGGATTTGTGCCGATATTGTTAAGTTAGGCATCGAATCGAGTGCGCATACATATCTAAGTGACGTGCACGGATCGGAGCGTTGGTTAGATCATTGTGTAACCACATCGGCTGGATGGGACACTGTTCTTGATGTTTTTATTGACTATGATGTTTACTGTTCGGATCATTACCCTCTTTTAATTAAGTGTAATCTTAATTTAGTGAATATACCTTAGGTGTATATAATAGTAATAAAAACAATAATATCATTTCGAATGGGAAGTATGTCGCTTGGGGGGAAAGAACACCCCAAGAAATTGTAAGTTATACGAATAAATGTAATGAATTATTGAATCTAATTGATTTTCCACCCGAATTTAGGAACTGCTGTGATGAATGCTGTCTGAATAACCCTGAGCATTGTAGAATACTTGACGATTTATACCTTAAAATAATAACATCGCTACAGGAAGCTTCTTTATACAGTAAGTCTGTCACAGTCGGTTCCGGAAATAGTAAAAAGAGGGTCATTGGCTGGAATAAACATGTAAGTGTCGCACACAGAGAGGCCAGGGCTAGTTTCCAGGATTGGGTTATGTATGGCAGACCTAAGGCTGGGCCCATTTTCAAAGCTATGTGTCACAATCGAAAAATATTTAAATCGAGACTAAGATGGGTTCAGCAACACCAAGAACAAATAAAAATGGACTTACTTGCTACGCATCACAAAAACAGTGACTTTCGCAACTTCTGGAAAATGACAAAGAAGATGGAGGCTAGGCCTGGGCTATCTGTTAGTGTGAATGGGGTATCTGACCCTAAAAGCATTGCTGACCTGTTTAAAGACCAGTTCAATGTAAAGTCATCTGCTGGCACTACCGGGCGGGAGCGGCAGCGGGTGCTCGATGTTACGGAACCAGATGACCGTCTTCAAATACGTTTTAACGTCAGAGATGTTAATAAAATACTAAAAGATATGAAAAGGGGAAAATCTCCTGGTTATGACCACCTAAGCATAGAGCACCTGCTGCATGCTGGACCTCATCTACCCCGATTACTTGCAATGTTTTACAATCTGTGCATATGCCACTCCTATTTACCGTCGTTAATGACGAGAAACATTGTAATTCCTATTGTCAAAAACAAGACTGGTGACATATCGAATAAAACAAATTACCGCCCTATTTCTTTGGCAACAATTGTAGCTAGGGTGCTCGACGGCCTGCTTAACATACAATTAGATAAGTGTTTAAAATTGCATGACGCACAATTCGGCTTTCGAGCCGGCCTATCCACCGAAAGTGCTATTGTTTGTTTGAAGCAGGCCGTTGAGTACTATACCCGCAGAAAAACACCTATATATGCGTGTTTCCTAGATCTTTCCAAAGCTTTCGATCTAGTAAATTACGACATACTTTGGAATAAGCTAGACGATGTGCAATTTCCTACGGAACTCACACGCATATTTAGGTGTTGGTACGCGGGCCAGAGAAATTGTGTCCGCTGGGGTGATGTTCTGTCGGACGAGTATAGTTTAGAATGCGGGGTGAGGCAGGGTGGCCTTACCTCCCCTAAACTTTTTAACTTATATATGGATGCCCTGATCGGGGAGCTCAGCAGAACACGAGTCGGCTGTCACATAGATAGGGTTTGTTTTAACAACATAAGTTATGCCGATGACATGGTTCTGCTCAGCCCCTCGGTCGGTGGTATTCGCATATTAATCGAAAAATGTGAGGCCTATGCTCTTAAACACAACTTAAAATATAATGTGCTCAAAAGCGAGTTTATGGTGTTCAAGTCGGGAAACAAGTGTCCATCTCATGTCCCACCCATTCGTCTGAATGGTGAACAGCTGCAAAGGGTTTACACATTCAAATATCTTGGACACTTGCTCACTGACGACTTTCGAGATGATGCCGATCTCGAAAGGGAACGAAGGGCTTTGGCCGTTAGGGCCAATATGATAGCTCGCAGATTTAGCCGATGTACAGCACAAGTTAAGATAACGTTGTTTCGAGCGTACTGTACATCGCTATACACTTGCAGCTTGTGGACGAGGTACTCGCAGCGGGCCATGAATGCCATGCGTGTACAATACAACAACGCATTCAGGGTTCTGTTGCGGCTGCCGCGGTTCTGTAGCGCGTCGGGAATGTTCGCGGACGCGCACGTGGACGGTTTCCACGCGACGCTGCGCAAGCGCTGCGCCGCGACGCTCCGCAGAGTGCGCGACAGCCGCCACGGACTTCTGAGGGTTGTGGCGGAGAGATGGGACAGTGCCCTAACCAGGTACTGGTCATCTCTTCATCTTAGTGTAGGTAAAAACATAGTTATTTAAGTTTCTTTAGTTGTTACTAACCATATATGGATGCAATGGTCCGAAATAAATGATTTTTATTTTTTTATTTTTATTTTATTTATATTATTATTCGTTCTATAAAACTAGTTGCAAATGTTGCAATTGGATTAGTCGTCAGACTAAATCTAGTAACTCACCTGAAGAGACCTGCGTGAATATGCCGAATTGTTCCGTATTCCGCTGCGACGAACTGCAAGAACTGGGAAATCTTAGTATGGCAGTACCGGGAATTCCCGGTTCTCTCATACTAAAATTTCCCATTTCCGCACATCCTAAGTGCGCCCTAAGATTACGACTGCCATCCGCAAACTAAAAGGCCGCTAATTTGTATGAAACTTCATACAAACAAGCGGCCTTTTAGTTTCAGGACGGCAGACGAGCTGTTATTACAAGTTCACGGCTAAAATTATATTAAGGACGAAGTTGACGTTGCATTTGTGAATAGCCTACAGGCCTTGGTTCGTTAAGACTGGTTTTAAAGGGTTTTTGCTGTTCCTTGTATTAATTAACGGAGATGTTTTAGGGTTAAAAAGGGTGTCTAAAGGTTATTAACGGATTCTTGAGATCTCGAGATGTTTTTCACGTGGTTTTCTTTTAAAGCTACCTTTTAACCGACTTCACAAAAAGGAGCAAGTTCTCAAGTCGGTTGTTTTTTTAAATGTTTGTGAACCGTCGTTAATAAACCAATTTGAATGCGTATACCCATTTCCAGATCGGTCTCATTTTCTTCAAATTTCACTTATGAGTCAATTCAAGGAGTTTTTCTTGCGTTTTTTATATTTATTTCATAAGTATTAGGGCTCGGTACTTGTTGGTATGTTGCAAAAACCCCTAAATAGACCAATATTTGAATTATTTTATGCCTTTTATGAACGGCTCAATCATGTATTTAAGTAATGATTTCGTATTATTATCTTGTCTGATTAAAAAATGAAATAATAAACCAAAGTACGAAAAGAACGGAACAAAATACCGGTATTTTTGTTTGGGGACGCTACCGGTATTCGAGGCCTGATAAGTGTCACTCGATTTTTACCGCGAAGGACTATCGAGTGACGACAATTTTTGTTACCGGTTTGCATAATGACATAATGACTTATTAATTTATTGGACTAAATTCCAAATTTACTTAGTAGTATAGCACCAAAATTTCTAATTTTCTCATTCTCAAAACAACCCAAATTTCATAACGACATTGACCTGGAACGAACTATTCCCAGTATGACTACATATCGAGGGCTTCATGCTAAAGGGGCGTACAAGCAAGCATTTTGCTTTGCGTATACGCCCCTTTGGCCTGAAACCCTCGATATATATTTGTACGCCTAAATCTAATGAAGATTTAAAATCAAAACATCTGAAAATCAAAATCAAGTGCCGTGAGACTATATGATATTGATAAGATAATGGATTGATTTTGGGCATATTATGTTGTCGTCAGAGCTCGAAAGGTGGGCATTTCTCCAGAAATTTGTCTGCGACACATTCATCTGTCTCCATACATTTAGAATGAAAAAGGGCCAGATGAATGAGGTGACCGCAGACATATTTCTGGAGAAATGCCCAGGTAGTGCCTATTTACCTAAACTTCACGGGAGGACGTAATAACCGGGGTCATAAATTTCTACAGCAAATTTCAGGGAAATCGATATGGTAATTTTACGTGATACGCGCACAGACAAACAGACACCGAGACAATAGTTCCACAAACTGTTCATAATTTACATTTTATCCCCAGTTACTTTTTCGGTAAAATATTTTATGTTAAAACAACTTACTTGATTCTCCTAGCGATGCAATATTTATTAAAAGGCTTAAAAAAGTTCTAGTTGACCTGGCATGCTACAGTATTGAGGAATTCATTGTAAGAAAATAAGTAAAACCATACGTAGGTATAACCATCTAATATTATTAATTCGTTAATTATATAAATTATGACACCAAATGAGATGTAATTAATGTAAATACCACAATGTTACAATTTAATTCTAATTGTATATGTAAGTAATTTAATTAATGAAATGTAATAATGTGACTTGTAAAAACATTTGCCTTTACCAATAAAGAATCTGTATCTGTATCTGTATCTGTAACGGATTAAATCGCTTATATTACTACATTTTATGCCACACCTGGCCATAAAGTGGCTTTTGCCGCACGCTGCGCGTACGGAAAAAGCCGCTTTCTCCCCAAGTGTAGACATACAATGATGTACACAACACGGGAGGTAATAAAGAAAGCCCTCGATCGCATATTTACGTCCCTCGCTTGCAGCTCGGGCCGCAAACATCTGCGATTTATGATTTTATTATATGTTTATATTAGTTTGGATAACGAAACATACTAACGAGTAAGTATTTGTGTGTTTTTACATACATATTTCATTTATTCATGCAACGCGGTTTCACAGTATCCACTTAGAACTAGTCTCGTCACTCCAGCCGACTGTACTGGTATAACCTGTCATGCTTGGCCACAAAGGGCGGGCTAGCACAAAAACTAGACCGCACAAGGTCGGCTTCGACGCATCCGAGCGAGGATTAATGGTTTTAGCTTAAATTATCATTGTGCGTATGAGGTTTAAATTACTAAGTGATGTTGATAAAATGACCGACTTCTGATGAACCTATTCGATAAGAAATCCACGAGTAACTATGAATAATACCCAAATTGCTTATAATTGACGACCGGTTTAGCCTAGTGGTTAGTGACTTTGCCTACGAAGCTGACGGTCCTGGGTTCGAATCCCGGTAAGAGCAAATATTATTTGTGTGATGATATTTGTTTCTGAGTCTTGGATGTTATCTATGTATTTGTATCTATTAATTATATCGTCGTCTAGTATCCATAACACAAGCCTTATTGAGTTTACTATGGGACTAGTTCGATTTGTGTAAGATTGTCCCCTAATATTTTAGTTATATTATTTAATTATGATGCCTATTTGTAGAGTTCCCTCGATTTCTCTGAGATCAAATCATCAGAACTTGATTTGGTTGTTCATATTTATAATACGCAGTAAGATAAGAAATAGTAATACAGAATAAGTAATATTATACTCAGGCATTTCTACTTCAGAAAAAATGCATCAGAGCCATCTGAGGCGCCAATGGTACTGATTCTTGCAGGCCGTTATTTAAAAAGCTACAAATACTCCCGCTACCGACAATCTACAGTGTGTCCAAGGGAGAAGTGACCAGATTGTAATGGTTGAATATTCATGCGAAGTCATCGATAAAAAGAAATATTTCAGAGGTATACAACAATTTTTTTTTTAAATTGTTATTTCTGTTATTGTACTGAAGTCAGCCGACTTGTTGCACTACTATTGAAATATTTCGAAAAGTATTAATTATAACTAATAACATTGTTTTGAGATATTTTAGAGAATATCATGTAGTTTAATAGTAAATTGTAAAAAAATACGAAGTATGGGACAATTTTCGGAATTTTCGGCAAAACAATAAAAAATAATCGTTTTTTTAGCTTATTTCCAAAATTTCTAAATGTGTAATTTATTTTGGTTAGATTTTGTAGCTTAATCGAATTAGTTACAATATTGGCTATGCAAAAACAAATACAGAATAGAAAATAAAGTCAAAGCCAAGAAAATCTCGCAAAAGTAGTAAAATAAAAGAAATAGCAATAAAAAAAAAACAATTGTTGTATACCTCTGAAATATTTTTTTTTATCGATAACTTCGCGTGAATATTCAACCATCACAATCTGGTCACTTGCCCCTGGGACACACTGTATATACTTATTTAAAATGTGCATTTTTGTAAAACATAATGTATTCTATAACTATAGCTTGGCAAATTCGTTGCTGACACTCCCATGGTCCTCGGGCGACGGGAGGCGAAGTACTGCGGGGCAGTATGAAGTGTGAGCGCGGCGGGAGCCGTCGGACAGAAGCGCCAGTCGGCCGTCGTTCGTGTTGGCGGCGATTTGTGTACATAACCGCGGCTGCACACAACAGAAAGCACATGATGAGTCTGCCGATTGGAAAAGTTATTGGATGTCAAACAAATTGTATACAGTATGTATATGATCGTAAAGCAAAGCTGTAAGCTGGCCAACGTCGATATAATAGTACATTACTGCAGAGGCCGGGAAGTAAGGAATTGCCGGCCGAGTACATATAGCTGGCGGAGCGAAGCGAGGCCAGATAGTTACGAGGCCGGCAACCCCATTTCCCGCCGAGGTATGTATAGTGCCTTTCTCAAACATGCAATGAAATAAATAAACTTACTATAATATTTTATAACACAAACAAACTGGCTGTCAGAAAGTGACATTAGTGACATTATATCCATAGACAATGCAAATTCGCAAAAGCTGTTTCAGTTCACATTTTTACCGCGAATATTTAGATGAAATATTTTAAATGTGTATTCTTGTGGTTTTGTTTGCAATTTATAATAATTGGAAATTGTTTATAATGTGTTATTTGTTATGTTCATGTCAATTTTAAATAAATAAAACTGCAAAATATAGCAAAAATCGTTTTTTGTTTTTTTAATGGCTGAATGCCGTGATGCTGGGGCCCAAATAAATGTGGAATGGAAATTTAAAAAAAAATACATTGCCAGCCTAGGCCGGCAATGTAAGTATGAAATTCCATTCCGTGCCAAGTGTCAAGCCGAATAGGAAACGAGGTACTTTGTGGCCTATTTTTAGGCACGTAATGTCAACATTTCATGCCATGTTTGAGAAAAGTATAGTTTGTATCACTGTTGCAGCAGTTTTTTTTAGATTGAGTAAAAAATAATGTTAAGTACCTGTTATTTGCAGATACTTTTGAAACAGCCTGTGGATATAAACAATCTAAACGTCATTATCTTATCGTAAACCAACTAAACATTACAAACATATCATCACAACGTACTTCAGATTATCGCATTTCAACTATGATGTTGTTAATTTCTGTTTTCGTTAAAGCATAAATGCGTATACGTACACTTACTAAATACAGGAGGTACATTTGCAGCAAAAATTGGCTATGTCAGTCACATGAGAGCACACGAACGACGCTCTGACTAGCTAGTATGTCCAGTCGCCGTGGCCGAAATCGGATGGATGATGATGATGATGATGATGACAGGAGGTTACACAAAATTATTAGGTATTGTTTTTTTTTGACAACGGTAAAAATGACTGCATTTCAACTAATCAGGTACCGTTGTCATATTTTACGAACTAACAATTGCGTGGGTTATTTATTTGCTTTACGTTTGGATACATACTGTCTAGTGTATTGTATTGAATTCGGGTGGTCTCGCGCTACGATCGGACAGTCGTTATTTCAAGAAGCACAAATAATTTATTTGATAATAATGTTATAATATTAATGATTACTTCAAAGATCAGAGTTCTCAAAATTTTACTGACTGTTTTTTTGGTCATAAACGTGGAATATGGAAGTTTCGGCTTCGGCCGAAACTGAGATCGGAGCCGAAATTCGGTTTCGGTTTCCACCATAAAAACTAGTTTCGGTCGGGCACTAGTGCTAACGCATGCTCTATTTGGTCGCTGGCTAAGACCTTGCGGGAGCTGAGGCCGCGCGGCGAAATCGCGGAGTGAACCACTCCTGGTAAAACTCGAAACTATGTAGGCTTTGCATTAAAATTTCAAGCAAATTGGCGCGGTAGAACAATTTCAAATAGGCTGAAAAGACCTGAATAAATGGCCGGTTTGGTCGGTAATAAATCATTCGTAATGAGACTTTATAGGTACAACCTTTTGTAGAAACATTTAAGATAATTACATTCATCGGAGTTTTTAAGTGATCTAATAAAAGTTAGGCTTTAAGTTTAAGGCAGATTCTTCTAATAGAGTCTGTGCGGAAAGAGAATAGGATTTAGATTGGGGGGCGCTGTAATGCTTCTCTACCGTATGTGCCGTATTTTCTGTTCTGTGGCCATACTGGTTAGGTTAGTTCCGTTTTTCGCCACGCCTATTCTCTTTCCGCACAGACTCTACCTAAGTAGTCTTAGTCTCCAGTCTCAGAATAAGTAATAGTGGTACGTACAGAAGTTTATCATTCTAATAACTAAATATTTTTACTAAAAAAAACCCGACCGCGGTGTACTTTAAAAGTGCATAAAATCCGCCATTTTGTTTATTTTAACGAACTTCATACCCAGTGACACTCGCGCCATCAAGACGAATCCAATGATGTATCATTTATCAAAATCGGTTGTGCCGTTGAGTAGTTACGAGCGGACACAGGAACGGGCAAACATACATACAGCTCAAACACATTACCCTCCTTTGGGCTTCGCCGCAGTCGGGTAAAAAACAGAGAGATACGCGGATAGCGGAGGTTAGTAGAGGGTTCCGTTTGCCTTTGGATGTGGAACCCTAAATAACCGTATAAACTCTTATTTATCTAATGTGCTGCTTAGGTATCTATCAGTGGCGTGGCATCTATAGAACCCGATTCCCATCGGCTTGCCTAATATTAGGCAGTTCAGCTCTTAAAAAAAAATTGAAGCCAAGGCTGCTCCAGCTTGCCCAAGGATTTCTTCAATGCCACGCCACTGGTATCTATAGTACCCACCTAACATACAGGCTGTCCCTAAGACCAACGTACTTACTGTGAGGTTTTTACCCTCACTGTATACAAACCTCATCATCTGCGGGACAGACTGGCAGCTTTTGGAACTATCCATTATTTGAATGTAGTAGAATTCAGTCTGTCTCGCTCTAGTTTAAGAAGATCTGTTGAGTCTTAAGTAAGCTCTAGAACCGTAAATGCGTAATAAAACAATAATATAAAAGTTATTCCAGTTTTACGAAAAGGGCTGATAATAGACCAGCTCATAAGACAACAGATTAAGTACAGGGTGTCCCATAACTGACACGTCACAGTGACACTGGAGGTAGACCAGGTCAAGAGGTACCAAACCAACTTAATATGACCCCAATAAAAGTGGCACGGTTCTTGAGTTATTGTCGAATTAAAGTTTTTCATGAATTTTGACCGTTTTTAACATTATTAGTGCCAGTGTGCACCCGGAAAGGTGTCAAGGTTAGTTTTTTTTTTATGTGTACGGTAACATGAATTGTTAATTAAGGTTACAGAATAGTACATTGTGTATCAAGGGCGGTAAGTAAGGAATTACAAACGAGTGTTTGTTACAAGGCCGAGGCGAAGCCGAGGGCTTTAATAACACGAGTTTGTAATTCCCTTACCGCCCGTGGCACACACAATGTTTTTCATCGCACTTGTGAGGAAATCTGATTAAAATAACCTTACTTAACCTAAATAAAATTGTAAAACTGACAGTGACATTAGTGACATATATCGAGACGACAAGTCACGTTCGGAAACCATAGCGGTAAAGACTTAAAATGGTTGATTTTATATTTGCAAAATACTGAAATACACTATTTAAACATTTAATTAATGTTACAGAAATATGTGTTTACATGTATTTGCAATAACAGTTCTCTTTAAATAAATATTTCAGTAATAAAAGTTAAAAAAGTAAGTTGGCGTTTTCTTTGAACATGACAAAACAGAACCAGCGTTTCAAATTTAAAAAGAAAACCATTACGCCCTAGGGCGTAATAGGTCATTTACGGCCCGCAAAACCTACGTGTAATGACACCATTTTCGAGCAAGTGTGATGAAAATGGTATTTTATCCAAAAACTAAGTAAAATTGAAAAAAATACTAGTTTGATCTTGAATTAATTCACAGCGAAACATTAATTTCGACTTTGACCACCAGTAGTGAAAAAAAAATTACGGTCGGCGGGTCATGTTAAGTTGGTTTGGTACCTCTTGACCTGGTCTACCTCCAGTGTCACTGTGACGTGTCAGTTATGGGACACCCTGTATAATTTACCGCAATAAAAATCTTTTAGTTTTCGAGATATTAATAGGTCTATCAGCCCTTTTTGTATGTACGTTGGTTATAGGGACAACCTGTTTAGCACCTAACACATACAAGTATTCTTAGTTACCTTCCAAATAACGAAGCTAAAGTTATTATTATAAGCGTCTTACCGCCCCTACACGGAATACAAATTATTTTGCCGACATCTGAGGAATGAATTAACAACGTTACACGAAAATGTTCTCTAAGTAATTAGTTCTAGGTACACAATTAACATACTAACAACGTTATGTGACTTATAACTCTAGCACAACTGTGACACGCAACTCTGTCGCGCGACAAATCCTACCTATCTCTTTCCACTCTCAATATAGTGTGACAGTGACAGGTGATGCTCTGTCGCGCGAGATACGAAGTCGCGGCCAGTTATGGCCAGTTCACATTATTCCAGTAGCATTCCAGTCCAGCAATCCAATGCAGTGCTGGAATGCTACTGGAATAATGTGAACCGACACTGGAATGCACTGGAATGTACCCATTCCAGTGAGCATTCCAGTCCAGTGACTGGAGAGACCGTCAACTTTTCATTCCAGCTCACCCAATCCAGCGCCACTGGAATAGTGTAGACAGCCATTCCAATTGCAATCCAGTGCTAGATTGAACGTTCAAGGCGAGGTAAGACGAGAATCGGGCGCGGAAGCCTAGTTTCCAAATCATTTTTAGAGCACTTATTTGACTCGTAGGTCACTGTAAAACATATATAATAATATTCAGAACTGTATCTAGGGCTTCCTTTCACCTAGAACACGATAGCGAATACTTCGCTCGATAGAAATGTAGCGCGAAAACACTATTAAATAAAGTATTTTTTCATTTTGTTCATTACCAGTTACCTTTTCTGACAAAATTAATACCTGACAATCATGATTTCACAGTCATGCAGGGCATCCTCTCATGTTTGGGTTGATAACGTATACTTTTATGTTAGAAATCGAAGATAATCTGCAATAATCTGCATTCCGCCCGACCCTAGTTGTATGTGAAATGCGAGCCAGGTCCTAGCGGGCCTTAACAGTAAATTTTTTGAGTTTCCAATACAGCTACTCTTAAAAGACTGGAATAATGTAAACGATATACTCCAGTCCACAACTGGACTGGATTAGCCCGCTGGATCACTGGACTGGAATAATGTGAACTGGCCATTATGCTAGACGTATTGGTCTCTCCGGGATTCTACAAATATCAGTCCTATTTTCATCTCGTTACTCTATTTTGTATTTTGAGATGTTAAACATTGGATCCCATAACCACAGTATAATACCAGTAATTTTTCTTTCTACAAAAGGTACATCGCGCGCTTGAATGTGTGCGCGCCGCGAACGAACGCACTACAAGCAAAGATTTATAAGCGTAAGAATGCCCTAATACGGATCGCACTGTCTCCGCCTCGAACTTGACGCAACGTATCGCGCGCTAAGTGTGAGCGTTGCGAAGTTTAATTTTATTTCAGATTCGACACAATATTTAAATGTATAATTTGTTTTGAGTGTGAGACCTCAAAAAACAAAATGTAAAGAAAAAATACTAAAATATTTTTTTTTCTATTGCTCCATGTATTTAGAATTTTTTTAAAACTGAAATAAGATTTAAAAAAACAATAAATATCACCAATGGCATATTTTTAACTGTGCCCATTAAAAAAAACACAATGTACGAGTACGCACCCACACATTTATTCATGGAATATCGATATTCATGGAATTAGACAGCCTGGGAATCAAACATTTGCGTAATGAGGCAGTAGTGAGCCGGGATTTAAGATAATACGATTATACAAAGAATAGGAAGCCACTAGCAAAACTGCGTCCTTTGACATCAGTTTTGTTTTTACCTTATTATAAACGTAAAAAAACATTATTTCAACCTGTATTACAACAGTTCAGCCATGAAATTTCGAAGCCATTTCATAGTGACTTATGTTACACAGGGTGGAAAGTTGAGACGGAGATCAGTAAAGGGAGTTGCAGGATTATTTCCTTTAGCCAATCTCTTAAGTTACGCTAACTGATATTCACAGAGATTTCACATAGTTACTGCAGTCAGTGAGAAAAAAAGTAAGGCAAAATGATAAAACGCACATTGAGACCAAACAGGTTGAAACTATATAAAAGTCGGAAAAAGGATAAATAAGTCTACTACTAAAAAAATTACTGTATTGTTTAATTCCATGTCCATAAGAGCTAAAAATCATAAAACCGTTTTGTTTCCCAAATAGCAGTGTAGTAAACTCTCAGTGCAAAATATAATTCATTTATATCTAAACAAGATACGTAGTAGCGAGTTATTCGTAGTCTACCAAACCCTGCTTGACGTTAAAGCTGAAAAATCTTCGAGACCTCCATCATCCCCCGGCACTAAACAAAACAGTCAAAGCCCAATTTCACGCAACACCGAAATTAAAATTAAAAATAATTTATTCATAGACAGTCTGTAATGCTCTATGGCAAAGGGCGGGAAACGCCACCCAGCCAGTACCTTCCTTCGCTCCGGGCGAAGCGTACGTGCGTATGAATTCGAATTTCGAATCTCGCGGCTCGAAAACAAAACGGCTGTTGTGTATTTTGAAAAACGTTCTTTATTTAAATTAGACTTTGTTTTTTTATTGGACTGTTTTATGCCAGTGATTTTTGTGGACACGTATTGGATTTTATGATTCGTTTTATGGTGAGTTTTTTTGTTTATATTTGTAATTTTCGATTATTTTGGTTACATTTTGTAAAAAATATTTTAACATTAGATACGGTTTAATTTGTTCTCTAGCATTAAGGGATTTAATGTTTTCTCTGTTTCCTGGTACGAATAATTTTGGGATTTTCAAGTGTCATGTTTATACTCTTTATTTATTTACATTAGACGAGGGAAGTTGAGGTACATTGAATAGTAAAAAAAATATATACGTGTCATGTTTGTTTATTTTGTTGCGGCACTTAAAATTGCAAACATTTTTAATAAATTCAAATTAACAAACTTTTTAGGTCTCATCGTTTACAATTGACAAAATTGCGCTCTTTTTTACCTGAGTATACATTTTTTATTAATATACACAATTTTATTTACATATATTTATAATGACTTTGAAATCGAATAGTTATTTCGAATAGTACACAGCCAATTCAGAGTTTCCTAGCTAGCTACCTGCTGTACCTAAATGAAAAAACTCGTAGGCCAAAATTTTAGCGTGCAATGTTAATTTTGCGGTTCACGCAGTCAGTTGCCCTTTCTTGGTGTGTTATATCTTGTAACATATTTGATTCTAGTGAAGGGTATAACATTTATAAAATTAACGGCATATCACTTACTTTCTTAAAATTTACTTGCCATATTAATATTGACATATCTCATATATTTGATTAGGATATATGAGATATGTCAATATTAATATGGCAACATGAATGTTATTAACTCTTAGTTTAAATTTGGAGACAAAACTGTGCTAGAAAAAGAGCTAAAATTATTAATAAATGGATGAAAAAAAAAAACAAAATTGAAGTCTGGGCGAAAATGCCGATTTTACACTTATTGCTGCTAGAGTATGAAATTAGTTTCAATAAAATTACGCAATATGACCGATCCTCATATGTTTTAGTTAGCCTTTAAAATCTTAATTTTTTATCTCTCTAGACAACACATCCTGAAAACAATAGTCAGAAACCTTATACAAACAAACAAGGCTTGGTAAATAAAGGCTTGTAAAAATAGCATCTAGGCGCATAATAAAAAGTAAAATAAACCACGCATCCTTTCTAAACACTAAACAAACACCAAAAAAGATTCTACGCCACTGGCCCTAAAACCGGCACTAACCAATTTCGTACCTTGGTCACAGTTCCAGAGCCCAAATTAAAAAAAAAAAAAACAACAACAACAGTAGCCGACACCAACACCTGTTGTGTAAAGGGACGTTCCCATGATTCTGGGCGAAGGCCGAAACCCGTTCAGCCACAAAAAAAAACAAAAAAGGTCGCTACTCAAGGCTGGGATCGATGTTCTTATTTCGAAAACAGGTGCTTTATTTTTTTAAGATTTACGAGCCAATGTAATGTGCCAGTATTTTTATCGAATAAGAATTTATTACAATAAACTTCAGGCTCTAGGTACCTACTGTGCTTGTAGTCAGTAGTATACAGGGTGGGGAAAATTAATGGTTTTCCTTGGAACCGGAGGACACTATTCATGTGAGAGATTTTATCACTTTACATTTTATCATTGAGTAGGAACCAATGTTTACGGTACTTGGGCATTTCTCTAGAAATATGTCCGCGACGCATTCATCTGTCTCCATACATTTAGTATGAAAAAGGGCCTGAGGGAATGAGGTGACCGCAGACATATTTCTGGAGAAATGCCCACTTAGTATAACTTTAAATAATAATTGTAATAAATAACAGTTAGTTATATAACTTATTTTAACTCGTTTCATCTGTTTTATGACAATGAATGATACTCGCGGAAACGGAAATCTAAATGACATTTTAAAAAGGTTTGGTCCTATTCCCGGGTCAAAAACGAGGCCCTGGTTTGACTTAAAATATAATAAGTCCCCAATTACCAAGAATTTACTTTGAATTAAGTAAAAAGTTCTTGAAAGAGGCAGCGGTCAAAACACCTAAATATTCACCCATAAGCTTTATAAGAAAAATCAACTTTTTTAACTCACTGACTTCCTCTACAGTTAATTGGTAGTTAATCACCAGACTCATCTTCAAAAAGGTAGCGTACCTCCGGGCTATACTTACCAAAATAACTTACTTAACTACTATTATCTATTAAAACAGATTTACGATCACAGAACGTAATTGTCTTAAGGAACGATTTTCAGATGAACTCACTATAAGGAACGGGCAGCAAAAGAGACACGGGTGGACAATAAAGGAAACTAACTGTCCGTTCCTATGTCCGCTCGTAACTACTCAACGGCACAACCGATTTTGATAAATGATACATAATTAGATTCGTCTTGATAGCGCGAGTGTCACTGGGTATGAAGTTCGTTAAAATAAAGAAAATGGCGGATTTTATGCATTTTTAAAGTGCACCGCGGTCGGGGTTTTTTTTTAGTAAAAATATTTAGTTATTAATCTTGGTACTTGGCAATAATTCTTCCCTATATTACAAAATGTGTCTACATGCCTACTGAAATAAATATCTGCGTCAGTATTGCATACATCGATTTAGTTCCAACCAAACTAAGTGATTTGTTCCAGGTTCTCGGATAATTTCTATGTACTTAAGTATTATATTTAAATATGTACATGTGTACAAACATTACTTAGTTTGGTTAGGACTAGATCGATTTGTGCAAGACTGTCCTGAATGTTTCAGTAGGCATGTATTATATGTATAGTCAAGTATAGTTATATTATACTTATTAAATCGGAAGATATTTGCCTAGTATCAAGACTGATTAATCCTCTTTCATGTGATGTTGCCATATGATTTTTTTTTAATAAAACCTCCTTTCCACCTCTGCAAACTTAGCGTAGTCCGACTCTAGTACTATTGTTTATTCTGTGATAGTAATTAGTTTGCAGATACTATTTACTTTTCAGAATAACTATAAAAAAAACTTAAAAAAATATGCGATATAATCAAAATTCGGATAATTAAAGTTCTGCCAGATAGAGAAAATCCGTAAGTTTGTATCTTGTGGCTAGCGCAGTCGGGTCTTTTTAAGGAAAAATGTGGTTATTGGTTATTATGTAGTTCAAAAAATTCAAAATACTTTATTTGTGAACAATAGCCTTATATATTAATGAGTTATGCTAGATGGTAAATAGGTAGGTACATTTTAAGTTTTGCTATGTTCTGCCATGGGCTAGGGTATCCAATTGATTCCTTATAAACTAGTTACTAACAGATTAAGCTAAGATTTGTCTATAAATACATTTTTCTACTCTTATCTGTCTTTTACTTGGTCACGAACACTAATATATAAAAACATACGTAGTATGAGTTCAGAGTAGTCTATACTCTATTCCCCATAACAGCATTAGTGTCGTTATAGTCGCAAAACGATACTGCTAGCAGCCACAGACTTCTAAATCTAGCTTAAACTTAGGTCAAGGATTAAGCGCTCAATTCTAACTTTACGATAAAAATGCACAACTACCAACGGTTTTTAAGAAAAACAAAACTTTCCGAACTAAATTAATTGATGCCAACATAAAAAAAGTATTTTTAATATCGTCACTGCGTGTCACTAACGAGTATAAGTCAAATTAAAAAAAAATACCATTTGCGAGCTATGTTTAATTTTGTATTTTATATTTTTAAACCTAGTAGAAAAAGTATTGTATGCAACGTTGTATAATTAAGTCAGGAAACGCTCATGGCGTCTCTATTTGCGCTACTCGCCGCCACGGCGGCTCGTATCGCAACTCGCGCCATTTGCATTTTTTGAGCCTACTTATACAACTGTTGCATAATAGTATTTTATGCAACAGTTGTATAAGTGGGTTCAAAAAATGCGAATTGCGTGAGTTGCGATACGAGCCGCGAATGCGGCGAGTATCGCAAATAGAGACGCAATGAGCGTTTTTTGACTTAATTATACAACGTTGCATACAATACTTTTTCTACGACGAGGTTTTAAATTATAAAATACAAAATTAATCATAACCTGGAAACAAGGCAAATATGACGTTTGACTGACAGTACCTATGTGTCTATGGTAAACTTTTTTTTTTAATTTAAAATATACTTAAATTAAAAATACTTTTTTTATGTTGGCATCAAAGAATTTAGTTCGGAAAGTTTTGTTTTTCTTAAAAACCGCAGGAATTTAATTGTTTGTTAAGTTGGTAGCTGTGCATTTTTACCGTAAAGTTAAAATTGAGCGCTTAATCCTTGACCTAAGTTTAACCTAGATTTAGAAGTCTGTGGCTGCTTGCAATAACGTAAAGTGACTATAACGACACTAGTGCTGTTATGGGGAATAGAGTATAGACTTCTCTGAACTCATATTATGTATGTTCTTATATTAGTGTTCGTGGCCAAGTAAAAGACAGATAACAGTATAGGAGTAGAAAAAATACTATTATTAGCATCAAGTTACAGTGTTCTCTAAAACTTATTGCACATCATCGTTTAGATACTCGTTGATACTGTAGTAGGCCTTTTCAACTAGGTAAGTTTTAGAGCATTTTTAAATTCTGCTTTCCTTTCGATATTCCTAATTTTGTATGGAAGTTTATTAAAAATCCTAGGGGCCATTCCAATGACGCTCTTAGATGAAAGTGCAGTTTTTGATGAAGCAGGCCACAGCTTGCGACGTCTTTCACTTGAAAAATATTGGAATTGGTATCAAGCAGGGCAGGGTCAGGTTCAGGGGCAAGTTCTACAATTTAACCAAAAATGTCATTCTGATGAAGCGAAGTTTTCTGAATATTTATGGCCAGGAGAATTTCTTTCTAGAATTACTCTGTTCCTGATCGATACTGATAACCGGAATATTATCATTTCGCTTGGAAAAAAAACCGAGTCGAATAAAAAACCTTTATTTTCCGAAGCCGGTTATAATCTCATTATCACTTAATTTTTTCCTGTTATTGTAATAAAAATGATTTGTTTTCGTTTCGTAAAGGTCCAGGAAGCTGGATAAGAACACAATCTTCTTTATTTATTTTTAATTATTTTCAAGCGCTCAATCTGGTTTCTTTAATTAGTGGCGCGAAATGCGTTGCTTTTTTGTACAGTCGACCAATGGCAATAGGGAATATGCGTGATATTTCTTATTTACTTTACTAAAAGCTCATTCATAAAAGAAACAGTAGGAAATAACTATTTTTCGAATAACTATAAAAATAACCAAGATATAAGACAACAAAGATCTATCTCTATAGCTTTCTAGCAAAACAGAATATAGTATGGAGATTGTATGGCGGCCGTGTACTATGACGTCATAGTCCATATCGGATCTCTGTGTCTAATCGCTGTATGATTAGTGCTGTAAAATGTTTTTATCTGCCGTATTTTTCAGTCGATTTTAATTTTATTTTGACTTTATGTAATCTTTTTTACGGTATTTTCATATTTTGTTAAGAAATGGGTTAAGAAAAATTCTTCCATATTCTCTATTGAATATGTTTTTTTATTCAATTCAATAATTTTTTTCGGACAAGGTCTATATTGTGTTAAAAACAATTCTAATGGTTCTATTGTTAGTAGTATGACATTATGAGTAAAAAGACAGAAACACATTACTTACCTAGAACTAAAAATTCGACATAACAAAACTCATGGCGGACACTTCATTCTATCAGCGGACGCCAGACTGTCAACATCTCCAGCTTCTCCTGAGGACGCCTCGTAGAGAGGCGAAACACGTGTCGAGGTTTATATCTTTGGTGGTGGTTTGTTACATTTATTTATTTTGCATGTGAATGCATGAAAAAATACGCAAGTAAGTATAACGGGCAAGCACTAATTGACTAACACGTTATCGGGCATTTCTCCAGAAATATGTCTGCGACTCATTCATCTGTCTCCATACATTTAGTATGAAAAAGGGCCAGTTGAATGAGGTGACCGCAGACATATTTCTGGAGAAATGCCCCATATCGCGGATTAGCAAAGCAATATTATTTTTTTAATTAACACGGATTTCCGCAAAGTAACGCCTGATTCAATCAATTACAATAACCACATATTTATAAAAAAATATCCGACCGCGGTGCACTTTGAAATTGCATAAAATCCGCCATTTTGTTTATTTTAACGAACTTCATACCCAGTGACACTCGCACCATCAAGACGAATCTAATGATTCGTCTTGATGATGGCGTGCCGTTAAGTAGTTACGAGCGGACACAGGAACGGACATACATACATACATACAGGTCAAACACATAACCCTCCTTTGGGCTTCGCCGCAGTCGGGTAAAAAGATCGTCAAAGAGTTGGTTCACATTGGCGAACGTGGTCAAATTAAGGGTAGTTCTCTGCGAATTTTTACCGTTTTGCTTGCTTCATTACCATCGCCACTATTATTGGCCGTTTTATAAAAGCAATCAGGATCATTATGATAATATAGCAGAAGTACGCGACTTCTACAAGATAACCGAAAACGACTCCATAGTTTATAGGCTCATCCATAATGTGGCGATGGTAATGATGCGATTGGTGCGACTGTTTAGTCGCAGTGAACTACCCTTAAGGAGACGATTTTAACGGCGAGGTTCTTCACTCATCTGCAGGTCTAAAGCATTCTAAGAAGTTCTAGTTACCGGCATTACCACCCACACTGTGCTCATTACCGCTCGGCTTGAAATTTAATATAGTTTGCTACACAGAAGTACACTCGAGAGCAAATATTCCGGGTCACTGACATGTAATATCGTAAGCAGCTTGCTGCTTGATGAGATTCTGTATTGATTTTGTAAACAAATGGATGGTATTTTTATATTATATTTAAAAAGTATATTACCAGCCGAGACTGTAATGACCAATGCCCACGAGTATCATACGACGTTTTTCAACACACTTGCGAGTAAAAAAATAATACTTATTATTTAAAACTTATATTTTGTATGTATTTTGTGGGTTATCTAACAACATGGTGTGGTTCATGGCGCTGAGCGGCGGCGCGTAATAATGGCGTGCTCTCATTGGTCAATTTGCGGTATTTACAACACTAGTGCGTTAATGTAAAGTAATAAACACTTGTGTGTAATAAGCTGCGTTCCGCACGTAAATTTAATCCGTTTAAGACGTTTTATTACGAACTCTATGATTAGTTTTTAGGGTTCCGTAGCCAAAATGGCTAAAAAAGAACCCTTATAGTTTTTTTTGGTATATTTGGTACCTGATTTGTAGGTAGGTGGAAAAAGTTAGTAAACTTTTAAAATCAGATCAGCCGGCGCCATTTTGCTGATCCGTTGGGACACATTCGTCGTATAAACTACTGGATGCCGTGACAGTGTTCGCTGATTGACTGCCTTTGTTCCAACATCGTCCCGCACTTACTGTAGCAAAGCGGTTTTCAGCATTTCTAAATAAATGCCATTTTTTGTACTGTGAAATTTTCTGCCAATTTTATCTCATTTCTCCTTAAAATTGGCTTTTACGAACCTAAGGGGACAAAAAATTGTCTCATAATTTTTTCTATTGTGTAACTATTTTCTATATACTTTGTATAACTTTAACACAAAGGAAAATTTCATATGTAGGTATAGAAAATTTGGGACACTTGTTTTCTACTATTGGGATGGAAAGATCTCGTAATTCTAATTCCAATCCAGGCCTGAATGGCTTCAAGAAAAGGATGGTACGGCCGTGCCTTTGTCTTGCTCGACTTGGCGGGAGCACTGCAGTGCCCCGAGATAAACTTTTAAAATCAGATCAGTCAGCGCGATTTTGCTGATCCGTTGGGACACATTCGTCGTATAAACCACTGGATGCCGTGACAGTGTTCGGTGATTGACTGCCTTTGTTCCAACATGGTCCCGCACATACTGTAGCTTTGCGGTTTTGAACATGTCTTAAAAAAAACATTTTTTTACTTTTTTGAGAATTACGGGCTTGAATCCCAATGGGACAGAAAATCCTCCCAATATTTTTTTCTATTGTGTTACTATTTTTCTATAGGGAACGTGCACGAACTATAGGTGGCAGCACTAAACGACAAAAGAGACACGGGCGGACAATAAAGGAAACTATCGCCCCTGTCAAATCAAGCTGTCAATGTCAATGATAATATGTAAGTGTCAATGTCAAATATAGTAAGTCGTAGCTACACTGACGTTAATCGTCCTTCAACGCAATAAATTAACGTTATTAACGGCGTTTTCGTCAATGTGGCCCCAGCGAGAGAGGGTATATGATTTAGATTGGCGGCACCAGTTGGCAGCACCTTCGTCGTACACGTTCTCTATATACTTTGTATAACGGTAACACAAAGGAAAGTTCCATTAATGTATGGGAAATTTGGACACTTTTTTCTTCTATTGTACTAAACTCATTAAATTCAAAAAGCGATATTTGAACTTGACTGCTGATTCAAATTGCTTTATTTATAAAGAAATACCTATTTTCAGCAAGCGAGGGTCGTAAATATGCGATAGAGGGCTTTCTTTATTACCTCCCGTGTTGTGTGCATCATTTTATGTCTACACTTGGCCAGAAAGCGGCTTTTTACGTACGCGCAGCGTGCGGAAAAAGCCACTTTATGGCCAGGTGTGGCATAAAATAATTAATATTATTATTCAGACCCAGCTCCTTCAACTATTGGGTAGTCACAGCGTGCCATAGTGCATATTTATAGAAAGCCCATGGTCTTGTCTGTAGCACTTATTCAAATAAAATCAATTGCCCAAAAAACATGATACTGGTTACAAACACGCCCAAGAAAGAACTATCGGTACCTACTATACATACAAGTAAAATAAAATTAAAAAAGTGTCTTAAATGCCTGGGTCTGAATTAGTATAAAACAATCGTACTCCTGGTAGGACCATGGTTCACAGTCACTATGAGCGTTATTCTGCTTTGGACCATAGGATAAATAAGAAAAACTGGCGCAAATTTATGCAAAAACATTTTACGAAGGACGAAGGAATAAGTAGATTACATACAGTTAAAATATCAAAATGTCAGAAACGGCGTAGGTGGGACACCGGTGTTGATTTCAATAATTGAGACCTTTCCGAGAAAATATATTTTACTCGCTATTCCCCACGGCTTCTCCCACGTTATTTACTCAAGGTAACTTGGGTCCTTCCGCGTAAATGTAACGTGAGTCACGATTTCATTGCGTGTTTTTTCATTAAAGATACAAATTTGAGTGTTAACATATCTAGTATAAGGTAGTATAAAGTAACGGGGTAGGATGATAATGATAAGTAATACTCGTTTAGAAATAAATTGTAGTATTTTATGCAACAATTGTATAAGTAGGCTCAAAAAATGCGAATTGCGAGAGAAAGAGACACAATGAGCGTTTTTTGACTTAATTATCCAACGTTGCATACAATACTTTTTCTACGGCTAGGTTTTAAAATATAAAATACAAAATGAAGCATAACCTGCAAACAAGGCAAATATGACGTATGACTGACAGTATGGGTCTATGGTAAACTTTTTATTTTATTTGAAATATGAGTATATTTCAAATAAAAAAAAAAGTTTACCAAATGCTAGCTCGCAAATGGTATTTTTTTTTTAATTTGACTTATACTCGTTAGTGACACTCAGTGACTATATTAAAAATACTTTTTTTATGTTGGCATCAATGAATTTAGTTCGGAAAGCTTTGTTTTTCTTAAAAACCGTAGGAATTTAATTGTTTGTTAAGTTGCTAGTTGTGCATTTTTATCGTAAAGTGAGAATTGAGCGCTTAATCCTTGACCTAAGTTTAACCTAGATTTAGAAGTCTGTGACTGCTAGCAGTATCGTAATGTGACTGTAACGACACTAGTGCTGTTATAAGAAATAGAGTATAGACTTCTCTAAACTCATATTATGTATGATCTTATATTAGGTTACGAACACGTGACCAAGTAAAAGACATATAAATTACAGGAGTAGTAAAATACTT
This sequence comes from Eudemis profundana, assembly GCA_947034925.1. NCBI lineage: Eukaryota > Metazoa > Arthropoda > Insecta > Lepidoptera > Tortricidae > Eudemis > Eudemis profundana. The sequence continues at coordinate 14,696,337 of OX344816.1, read as the reverse complement.
TAATTTGCATGATGATTTAAAACTTAATGAAAATGTTGACTCACGTTAACTCTTACCGTAGAATCACCCACTTCTTACCTAAATATAATCTACTTGTTTCAATCCAGAATTTTCAATTCATCTCTCATCAGTCGAAATAGGCAAAGTATACCTAAAGACGAACAAGTAGTACAACTGCGGCCGTTTACGAGCGCGGGACACGTATTCATACAAACGCGCAATACATGCGCAATAGCACGCCTGTGTGAGTGCGATTCATACTTTCTTATTTTTTTGCTTGTAGTGCGTTCGTACACGTCACGCACACATTCAAGCGCGCGATGTACCTTTTGTAGGAAGAAAAATTACTTTTTTAATTTTTTTTTATACAACTAGGGTGACAAACAGGCGTGCGGCCTGCCTGATGGTGAGCAGTCACCGCAGCCTATGGACGCTTGCAACACTTGCACTTAAAAGGAAAACGAAATGAGATTTGTTTCAGATAATTATTGTGTGCGAGAACTTAACTATAATGTTGCGGATTTTTTCGTAAAAAAATTATAGATTTCCATGTTGAAAATTTCACCCTGTATATTCAGAGTGAAACTATACAAAGGAAGCATCTCAGACAAACGCAGAATATAAAGGAGCTAAGACGGCCATGTTTATTATCCGTTATCAGCTTCCGTTACTTACTTCAGGGACGGATACAAAGCTGCCATAGTTTACGAGTTTCTATCAGAATAGAAAATAAGCAGTAACAACCGGGGTATTTATAATTTGTCTATGTAAGTATGTGGGCATTTTTATTTTAAAATCTACGGTCAGGCGAAACTTAAGCTATGTTCAAATACCGTCTAACCTGTCAGTCCGTGACGAAATGTATGGAGTCTGACAGTTCAGTCGTCAGTTCTGTGACGACCTGCTAACTGTCAGTTAAGAACGCACTTTAAATAAAAAAGCCCATGTATATCGTCGTCTAGTACCCATAGTACAAGAGCAGGGCTTAGTTTGGGACTAGGTTGATTTGTGTAAGATTGTCCCCTAATAATATTTATTATATATGGAAAACCGGCCGACTCAAATCACCTTAAGATCACACTACATCAATCCCAGATCCTTGGTTTAGTACGGCACTGTAAACATAAAATCAATACAGACAGTTAAGAATAAGTTAACTGTTTTACTGTTTACTTGTTGGCGAGGATCTGGCGTTCCGAAATAGATCCGTAACGGTTTTAAATTCGGCGCCATTTTGGATCCTGGCTTTTGACTGTTAAAGCTTAATGCATATGCGGATTTTGAAAAGTGTTTTATTTTGAACCGTATGGGAGATTTTACAACAAACTAATGTAATAGTACGTTACACAACTATAGGGTGGTAAAACAAAGAAAGGCCGAGATCGCAGAGGTTTGCGGCCCGAGCTGCAGGCGAGGGACGTAAATACGCGATCGAGGGCTTTCTTTATTACCTCCCGTGTTGTGTACATAATTTTATGTCCACGCTTGGCCAGAAAGCGGCTTTTTCCGTAGCGTGCGGTAAAAGCCACTTGATGACCAGTTGTAGCATAAAAATTATTAAAAATAAAGGAAGGGAAGAAAATGGTTCCCAGTTTGTCAGATTTTTTGTATGATCCCCGATTACTCAAAGGCGGCTGAACCGATTTAGTAAGTTATTTTTCTAATGACAGAGGTAGGTACCTACTAATGGATAAGTATTTTCTCAAAATCTAGTTCTGACGATGGAATCCACGAGAAGTTGAGGGAACTTTACAAATATTATAGGCACCTTCAGTACTGTTCATAATAAGTACATTTTTAAAATAAAACCGTTAAAAAATGTTTTATTAAAAAAATATACTTCTATGAAATGCATTGTTGTAAAGTACATTAAATATATAATTAAAGATGTCACTAAAATTCTTAACTAGAACTAATTATTTCACCTACCAGTGTTTTGGTTACCTACCTATTTATATGATTTTTTTTATTATAGAATAAACGACTGCCAACGAATTCTAAACATTTTATTAGAAGAGAAAAATTTAAAGATTATATGTCTCTGGCAGGATTCGAACCTGCATCTCCTACGGTTATCCGGGTCAACACAGGCGCGCTACCAACTGCGCCACCGTAACGATACCTAAGTCATCCAATTTTCCAATTAGTCTCTTCCTTAAAACACAGACTTTTTTAATTTTTCTCGTTTAATAAAATGTTTAACTATTTATATGTTCGATCATCCGGTAGGTATTCCAACAAATATTTTCTCACTCCTTCTCAGAAGGACGCCGAATAGTCATTCAAATCGCTAAGATCACAAAGATACTAATGTTTCCGAACTCCTTATCTAACATCTTGTGATATTATATTCGATCTTGTGATATTAGAGCACATTCCTTTGCGGTGACCATTAGAAACAATCTACATAAAGGATCGGAGGAGAAACCAGTAGCGAGTCAAGCGTGACTGTAAAGACAAGAGTAAGCCAATGTTTTACCAAGGACTATTAAAACAAGAGGACTGTCATTCTCAATACAAAAAGCTGTTCCCCGAATTTACAACGCCATCTATGTATAAGCTTGGTATAAGAATTATATTATTTACAAGCGTGACAGAGTATTGAAATGCTAGAATTTATTTATTATTAGCTGTTTACGAACTTTCTTTGTTCAAATAACATCGTTAAGTTTATAGTAATAAAACAACTTAAACGGATTAAATCGCGTATATTACTACATTTTAAGTCCCGACGTTTCGTAACCCTTTTCAGCGTTCGTGGTCGCGGGTAGTCCTTTGCACAACAGTAATTTTGACAGAGGAAATTTATGATTTTCTCAGTCTACCCGCGACCACGAACGCTGAAAAGTGTTACGAAACGTCGGGACTTAAAATGTAGTAATATACGCGATTTAATCCGTTTAAGTTGTTTTATTACTATGAGTGATAATCGCGGAAACCGAAGACAATATTATCGTTAAGTTTAGTTTTTTAGCGCCATCTAGTTTTTGCCCGGAAAGCCCCTAGCGGTCAGGTTACGATCCAAAGTGTGGAGACCACAGACCACCTCCACTAGACGGAGCATGCCATACGACACGAGCTCACCACGCATATGTGCGATTAAATATCGGTAGATATTACTAGTACAACGCGTGTTTCACATCTTTTTTATCATTTTATGTTTTTGAGCCCTCCGGTCGACTCTGACCACTTCCTAATTTGTCCATTTCCAAAATCGTCTACTTCCTAGTTCGTCCACTTCCTAACTTGTCCACTTCCAAAGTTGCCCACTTCCTAATTTGTCCACTTCCTATTCAGTAAATTCCTAACTTGTCCACTTTAGTTAGAAAATTTTTCATCAATTTTTTTTTGCCGTTTTTAGGCTTAGATTACATTGATTCGTGTAGGTTACGCTAAAATAAGCATGTTTTGTAAAATGAACTTTTTTTCTCCGACCAATATTTACCAAGATATTGGGGTTCGAAAGTCAGTCATTTTTGTAAGAGCTTCTGGACTGAAATTTTTTCGATTGGTGTGTTGTCATTATGACACCTATTTTAAACGATTGTAACGTATAGAACACGTTAAAATAAGCATCTTTTACTTGAAAACTTTTCTCTAAAATTAAAAATGGCTGAAATAGACGCCTTCAAAAATAAATATTTTAAAACTTCGATTTTTTTTCGCCGAAAGTGGTATCATTATGACACCTATTTTAAATGATTGTATCGTGTAGATTACGCTAAAATAAGGATTTTGGCGATTAACGTCGGGATGGAGAAATGACGAGGTATAAAAATGTCGAGAAATGCTTCATAAAAAAACCGGTCAAGTTTGAGTCGGACTCGCGCACCGAGGGTTCCGTACAAACGCATAAGTAGATACATGAATAGTTCAAGAAAAAGTACAACAACAAAATGGCGTATCTTCATAGCAATTACGTCTTTTTGTTGAAAAGTGCAGCTTATAGGCAATAACTCAAAAACGGTTAATCCGATCTTGTTGAAAATAATTATTAATTAAGCGTTATCTTTATAATTTTTTTTATATTTTTTGGAGACACGGTATAGAAGATAGAGGGGGGGGGGGGCACAATTTTCGGAGCAATTATTTCCAAAGATATTCACTTAATCAAAAACATTACTTAAGAACCTTAAAATGTTTTTGAAAGAGCTGTCGAACTATGTACCACACGTTGATATTTCATGAAAAAAAAAATTAGCTTCTGTAACATGCATGGAGTGCCCCCCCTAAAAATATTTATTTTAGTTGTTTAACTACCAAACTAAGTAGCGGCTCATATAATACACCTATATTCCAAATTTCATTAATGGGTAAGGCTGAAAAATTGGGCTTATGTAACATAAAAGTAACTAAAAATATATGTTACTGAGTAACTTAAAAGTTACATAAAAGTATTCTAAAGGGATATTCACAATGTCTACAATACAAACACTTTTTGTACTAAGTGTTTATTTAAGAGATCAAATAGGTATATAAGGTCCTAATTTATTAGTTGCAGATATTTTTACAGCTGATAGTACTCGGTCTCTGGAGTATATTAAAGCATGAAACATTATAGCTTTTACGATGTTTTTTTGGAGAAAAAGGAAAAACAAATTTGCTACGTAATAACACCCTGTTAATGTGATTACTAAATGAAAACTCATTGAAAAGATTCTAGTAGCTCTTTTACGTACCACTTAACTGTAACTGGCCACTTCACGTAGATAAATTAAAAGACATTTGCAGTTTTCCCGCCGAACCGTTACGACATTTACGACAACAAATTGTTGATATGACAGATAGTGTTATTGTGACATGTGATAATGCACATGATGATTTATTTAGACGAAATTATAATAAATTTTATTGTTAGGTAAATGAAATCAGAAAAGTTATATGAAAAGATTTCTGAATTTCTATTTAAAGTTAATTATTTTAATGTAAAGTATAATGTGTTAAAATATCTGCAACTAATAAATTAGGACCTTATTTATATACTTTGGTACATTTTTGAACAAAGATGAATAAGTAATTAAAGGCTGATAGCCACACAAAAGCTGTCTTCACAAATAAAATTAAATCATAATTTTTCCCCGGATTACTTGTTATAATCATTGTAATTATGTAAAATAAAATAAAAAACACGTTACTCTTCTTTGTGTTGCGCAGTTGGGTATAAAAATTAAAACAAACCAAATATTTTAAACTAAAAACCCGACTGCAAGAACTTGTAACTGAAAAGAAAGCGTGAACAAAGCTTTACTTTACTTTTATGTTACGTAACTTAAAAATAAATTAAAATGGTAACATAAGTAACTTAAAAGTAACATAAAAGTTAGCCTCTATTCACTTTCATTTGCATTATATAGAACAATAACAAACATATTAACTCGAACACGACACCTAGCTATAAACTAATATGAAGATTATATTAATAATGTATTACGTAATACAAAACAGAACAAATTTACCATGAAATTCACTCGTAACTTTTAAATTCCATAAAAAATCCTCGGCACAAGTTGAATCGACGCACTGAACTACCCACAAAATGGCCGACCAGTGAGAGGTATACCAAGACTAAAGAATAAATAGTGTTGCCGTTATAATGAAATCAAATTCCGCAAATCAACTGCTGAAATAGCAAGACAGAACGGTTACTTAAATTAAGTAACTTAAAAGCTTCAATATGTTGACTTGTCTTATGTTACGCGTAAATTATTATTTTAAATGGGCAATGCTAATGTTAAAGCTCGAAAAACGTTGCATTAATATATGACAGTTATAAAAAAAACTCCAACATATCAGTATAATATCACAAAACTAAAAAACGATAATTACAATCTTTCAGGAACATTTTTGGGACATTTTTATTTGTATGGAAATCGATGCAATTGCATAGAAGAAAAAAAAAATTGGAATACAAACACAGAGATTTACATTTGTTAGTGGACTAGAACTAGTAGAAAAAGTTTTGTATTTTGCACGGAAAATTAAAAAAGTAAAATTTTGTAATTACTTTTTGTAAAAACAATGCCGGACGCTTACAAGTCACGAAATCATCCCTTTTTTACGGCCTTACCCTAATATCCATCGTGTAGTTTTTGAGTAAAATGCCTGTCCAGTCTATTTGTTTAAAACAATATTTTTTCAGCGCCACTAAAAATTTAAAAATAAAGTAAATTTTTAAAACAAAAATAAAAACCGACTTCCAAAAACTTAAACTAAAAATAACAGGTTAAAAACTATAAATATCTGTGTATGTATATATGAATCGCTGATTATACATTTCTTTGGGGTAATTAACATATTATTTTCTGCTTTTTAGTTTAAGTTTTTGGAAGTCGGTTTTTATTTTTGACATTTTTATTCCTCGACCTTATAATACTGTGTAATTTTTCCATATCGTCATTCATTAAGCATTTCTCGTCACATTTATGAAGCATTTCTCGACCATTTAGGAACAGAAGGTTGAATTCCTAAAATGTTGAAATCCCAAAATGTTTACTTTCCCAGAATGTTGAATTTTTTAATTTCGCAAAATGTTGAATTCTTATAATGTTGAAATTGAAATATTTAAAAATTTAATTCCCATAACGTTGACTTTGTGATGTCCTAGGAAAGTATACATTTTGGGATTTGGGATAGGTTTTGGAATCCCTTTCGGTTGCGAGGCGGCACTCCATCCACGCGACGAGGCATTACGCACTGGCTCATGATGTTAGTGATACTGTCATCATAAAATTGGACAAAAATATGCTTTCAATTCTGTTGAAAGGGACACCAATTAATAGGTCAGAATTTTTTTTTACGACACCAGACTGATATTTAGCCATGTGGGGCAAAGTAATCAGTTGTGTGGTGTGGTGAAGAAAATATGTTTCACTCGGTGCCACTCATGTTGGCAATAACTTAATTTTCCACGCGTATAATATAGCTTTAGCCCCCACTCTAAGCTCACTTCTTTACTCCGAGACAGGCAGTGACCGACCAAGGCTCCTGGCATCTACATCAACGCATACAACTTTTTGCAAACTCAACATTTTGTTCCTAAATGTTTCTCGACATTTTTGTACCTCGTCATTTTGCCATCCCGACGTTAATGGCCAAAATCGTAAAAATGACTGACCTTCGAACCCCAATACCTCGGTAAATATTGGTCGGAGAAAAAAGTTAATGTTACAAAACATGCTTATTTTAGCGTAATCTACACGAATCAATCTAATCTAAGCCTAAAAACGGCAAAAAAAATTTGATGAAAAATTTTTCTAACTAAAGTGGACAAGTTAGGAATTGACTGAATAGGAAGTGGACAAATTAGGAATGGACTAAATAGGAAGTGGACGAATGCGGAACATAAAAAGAGACAATTTAGGAAAAGGACCTTGTAAGAGTGGACGAATTAGGAAGTGGTCAATCTTGGAAATGGACAAATTAGGAAGTGGTCAAAGTCGACCGGAGGGGTTTTGAGATTGTCGTCGGATTGAACAGAAATATTTATTTCACGTTTGGTGCACACACAAGTTAGACACATGGTCGCAACTGAAAGAGCGGCTGGTCGCGTAATGTCGTAATGCTATACGATTGACCATATCTGATGTGAGCGCGCGCCGCCCAACATGCTCCGTCTAGTGGAGGTAGTCTGTGGTGGAGACTGACAGTCCTCTTGTTTTAATGGTCCTTGGTTTTACATATTATGGAAGGTAGAGGAAAAGTATAAAGACGAACAAGTAGTCAAACTTCGGCCGCTTAGGAGCGCGCGACACGTATTAAAGGCGCGCGATAGCACGTCTGTGTGAGTGCGATCCATTCATTGCGAGCATCCTTACGCATTTTTTGCTTGTTGTGCGTTCGTACACGGCGCGCACACATTCAAGTGCGCAATCTAACTTTTGTAGGAAGAATAACTGGCCAAGAGCATGTCGGACCATGCTCAGTGTAGGGTTCCATAGCCATATCTATAAGAAAATGTGCTAGATAAAAATAAAGCTAAAAATATACAACTGACAAAAGGTCTTAATTGCCATGTAAATCAATGGCACTTAAAACCTTTTGGTTGAGAAGTTTTTCGGCAATAACTTCAAAACGGTTTATTCGTTACTTTTCAAAATAATTTTCGTTGAATGTATTTATTAAGCGTTACCTTCCTGATTTTTTTCATATTTTTTTGGATTTACGGTTTAAAAGTTAAAGGGGGTGGACACAATTTATGCAACTTTCGGAGCGATTATTTCCGAAAGTATTCACTTAATCAAAAAATAGTAAATAAAAGCCTTATAATGTTTTTAAAAGAACTATCGAACTATGTACCTCACGTTGATGTTGGCTGAAAAAATTTTTTTTTAGCTACTGTTACATGTATGGGTTGCCCCCCCTAAATTTTTTTATTTTTATTATTTAACTACCAAACTTAGTAGCGGCATCTACAAGACATCTATATTCCGAATTACATCAGTATACGTCTTGTAGTTTTTGAGTAAAATGCCTGTGACATACGGACGGACGGACGGACGGACATGACGAAACTATAAGGGTTCCTTTTTAGCCATTTTGGCTACGGAACCCTAAAAATTACTGCTATTATACTAAGTAAAGAGAATCGTCTCAATGTATCGAAAAATGTCCGTGGAAATGTGCTAAAATTGCTAAATAGTGTCTACATTACCAAGCTGCGCACAACAGCTTGACCGCGGGCGTCTTCCGCGACACGTCATCGTAACCGAAAGCAAGTATGCTGCGACACGCGATCGGCTCCGTTCGGTTGTCGACGTGTGCGATCGGAACCTTTCGGCTGTGGATGCCGCCGTCGCGAAACTATTTGATTGGGTGCGGATACGTTCCCAAGCAACCGTACGGTGCCGATCGTGTGCGTCGACATTCTGTCGGCCGCGAACAGCTGTTACCGGCCGATCGTATTTGTCGACACGCTTCCGGACGCGATCGGTTGTCGCCGCATCCGTTCGTATTCTTTCCGTTCCGATCCGATGCGGGCCGTTTGGTGGAAATAGTCCTTATGGTACCATGGAGCTGATCTGATGATGAAGGGAGGTGGCTATTATTATTTTTTTTCAACACACTTGCTCATAAGTTTGTTTTTATTTCATTGTTCTTACACAAGTGCTTTTTACTTTACCGGACTAACACAGAATGAGAATTATCAATTCTGAAAACTTAACGGTTTCATAGAAAATATGTTGTATGACTTTCGATAATTATGACCAACAATACATTTCGACTTTTAAAATTTATGGTAGACAATATAGATAGACCCGTTTTTTCTAATCCCTACGTAACCCTAACCGAGCCTGGCGAGACGGAACCCAATCCCATCATTATTGCGGTCGCTATCATAAACCCATCAACGGGACGTTCCAAGAAACAATAGAAAAAGTGTTTATTTGACTCCATAATACATTTCAATAAAAAACGAGATCAAATCGGATTGGTACAAGAAAATCAAGTATGTTCTTTTCGAAATGGGTCATAAAATAAATAAATAAATATTGTGGGGACATTTTACACAAATCGAGCTAGTCCCAAACTGAGCAATGCTTGTGCTCTGGGTAGGTACTAGACTTATATAGATAGAAAACATAACACACAGGTGTATATGTAATTGAAAAAAAAAATTAAATCGGTTCTGAAACGGCAGAGTTCCGAGAAAATAAACATTGAACATAAAATACAATAGACTACAGATGCTCCTTCTTTTTGTGAAGTCGGTTAGTAACAAAACCACCCTAGCATAAGGGTTGTTTTCAAAAAAAGATGTCCATAGTTAAGTGTTAATGGAACAAAATTTTAATCCATACAAATTGTATGGTAACGAAATCACACAAGCAAGGTAACGAAAGTTACCATACAATTTGTATGGATAACTTTCGTTACGCAAAGGAACAAGATTAACTTTTGTTAAATTAATTCCTTAACTACGGCTATCTTTCTTGAGAATGACCCATAATTCATAGCCATTGATGTTTGTATTGTTCTGTATGATTTTATATGCAATAAAGTTTTTACATACATACATACATTATAGTGGTATAACGTTGAAATACCTTAACTGGAAACTCAATACAAAAGCCAGGTGCTTATCGTAACTTGCGAAACGGTGGCTAGTTGTAACATAGCACCGTCCCGTATAAATGCTTTTTATGCAACTGGATGGGTTGATTCGAAAAGAGCCAAAGTCGCTATGAAACCAATACAGACTTATTTCTTGTACATAAGTTTTATTTATCCATATGTCGCAGCCAACGGGTTTAATTAGCCATTTGGTTAACTTCGTAGCCTTTTCACTAAACGGCGCCATATACTTAACTGCCTGGATGAAATTTAGCCTTTACGTCCCTCGCTTGCAGCTCGGGCAAACATCTGCGATCTCGGCCTGTCTTTGTATTACCACCCTAGGTGTGTACTATTGATTCATGAACTAGTAATAACAGTAAGTAATAGGGGGTCCATCCATAATATCGAAAGTGGGCCATTTTTAGGGTTCCGTAGCCAAAATGGCAAAAACGGAACCCTTATAGTTTCGTCATGTCCGTCCGTCTGTGTCACAGGCATTTTACTCAAAAACTACATGATGGATATCGATGAAATTTGGAATATAGGTGTCTTTTATGAGCCGCTACTTAGTTTGGTATATAAATAATTAAAATAAATATTTTTAGGGGGGGCACTTCATACATGTTAAAGACAGTAAAAAAAAATTTTTTCAGCAAATATCAACGTGTGGTACATAGTTCGACAGCTCTTTAAAAAAAACTCATGCATGCTCCATCATCGACTTTATCTTCACTTACCAACAGGTGAGATTAAAGTCAAATGCTTACCTATCGTGAATAAAAAAAAAAAAAAAAAAAACTATAAGGTTCCTAAGTAATGTTTTTGATTAAGTGAATGTATTTGGAAATAATCGCTCCGAAAGTTGTGTAAATTGTGTCCCCCCCCCCCTCTATTTCCTAAACCGTGCGTCCGAAAAATATGAAGAAAATCACGAAGGTAACGCTTAATTAATACTTTCAACGAAAATTATTTTCAACAAGATCAAATTAAGCGTTTTTGAGTTATTGCCGAGAAACTGCGCTTCTCAACAAAAGGACGTAATTGCTATGAAGATACGCTCTTTTGTTGTTGTACTTTTTTTACATCGTATTTTTTACCTTATAGTTACGGCTATGGAACCCTACACTGAGCATGGTCCGACATGCTCTTGGCCAGTTATTTTTAAGTTGTACATACACTACCTTTTTTTTTAGATCTGAGAAAATTTACATAATTTCTATTCACGATCAGACGTACTATCGTCTCTGATAGAAGAGAAAAAGTGTCCCAAATTGTTTCCGTTACTTGTTCATACACACTTGTATGGCGGTAACGGAACGGAAGAGCGACATTTGTATGAAAAATTTGGGACACTATTTTTCTTAAATGTACATCTTTAATAAAAAATGGCCCAAGTAGGGTTAACATTTGATTTGATGAATTCCAATTTAAATTATTTTGTTTGCGCAAACAGCATGAGATATCCCAAAAAACATGTCCAAACAGTTGTTGCAATGACATTTCAAAATATAAAACAACAATATCTACGCTCTGTAGACATTAAACTAAACTCGATCCTCACTTCACGTTACATGATACTTACTACAAGATATCTTGCACCTGGTTATTTGCTTGCAAACGTTTTTGTCCGGTGTCAGCAGTGGTTAAAACTTCTCGAGTTACATGAAACAAATGCGCAGAAGCTTTTGCTCACGATAAATAGATACATACTGTATACTTTCATAGAATTGTAAGGGTGTCTGTCTATATAATTTATTTAAACTTCATTGCTTTTAGTTTAGGCTATGTCAGTGAGGCCTGCCGCGAATGAATGTTACCGCTAGAGGCGCTAGTGTAAAGTCGCGGTCAATAGAATTTGCTAACTTTGTAAATAAACCGCCATATTGAAATTGTCTCTGAATGATGAATTTACTAGTGATGGGGAAGACTCTTACTTTACTCTTTTATGTCAAAACATATGGACTATTAAAGTATCGAACGCAAGAAACAGGTATTTTTAATTTGCTTAATCAGAAGACGAATCGTTACTTGAAGATTATGTATCCACCAGTATTTATCACAAGAGGAGGTAATACGCACATCTTACAACCTGCAGCGCACACATGCAGGAGACAACATTTTTAAAGAATCAAACAACTTGACGACCGCTTTAGCTTAGTTGGTATTGGTAGTGACCCTGCCTACGAAGCAGGAGGTCCTGGGTTCGAATCCCGGTAAGGGCATTTATTTTGTGTGATGAGCACGAATATTTGTTCCTGAGTCATGGATGTTTTCTATGTATTTAAGTATTTGTATCTATTATATATATCGTCGTCTAGTATCCATAACACAAGCTTTATTGAGCTTACTATGGGGCTAGTTCGATTTGTGTAAGATTGTCCCCTAATATTTATTATTTATTTATTTATTAAACGTTTAACGTTAAACATTCAATAGGATAATGTTATCAGTATTTTGCTTTATTTATCTGAGGTTAATTATAGCAATCGCAAGCCGACATAGCTAAACGGATAAGCTTGTTGAAGTGGCAATGGGCAGGGCATATAGCACGTAGAACAGATGGCCGTTGGGGCCGAAAGGTTCTCGAATGGAGACCACGAAGCGGCAAGCGCAGCGTCGGACGTCCGCCAACAAGATGGACAGATGATCTGGTTAAGGCTGCTGGCTCACGGTGGATGCAGGTTGCTTCCAACCGAATTAAGTGGAAATCTATGAGGGAGGCCTATGTCCAGCAGTGAACGTCCTATGGCTGAAATGATGATGATGATTTATAGCAAATAAGACTTACGATGTCAGTGCTTTGTGACAGTTTCATCATCCGGAAACTTATGTCCTCTTTTTTTCCGAACTAAACGCAATACCTACTGCGGCATGCTCATTATTTTTACGGTACCGTTTTCAGGCATTAAATACGATTGAAATGTAAACTTCGTTTTCACACCCGTAATAACAAATTGGCAGCTATACTTCAGGACCCTACTCACAGAGGCGTCAACTGGTGATCACAAAAACGGTAGCTCTCATTGTATAGTTACCTTTTTTTATTTTTTATTACTTAATGTGCCCCCAGTCTCATTATAACAAGTTCGAATTAAACAACCCTACCATCAGGGTAAACAAATATGTATCAGGGTGTTGCCTGTAACAGGAGCAAATAATTAAAACGAATATTCTACTCATAAAACTACAAAACTTGCGTTCAACAACTTTTAAAAATTATGTTTTCTTTAGATTTTATCTTTTTCATATAAATTCAATAGTATTTTCAATGTACTTTAACATCAGTCTAATTGACGTCGCTTCTCACCCTACAAACATAGAAAAAATCGCAATACTTTCGAATAAACTTTAAAGTGTACTAAAAATTAAAACAGAAGTTATTTTTAAATGTCGCTGAACAAAGTTCAAGCTTCAGTTAGAGGAGTACAATCTACGTTTTAAATATTTGCTCTTAGTACAGGCAACACCTGGTATACTTACGCCCAATTTTACTTTACTCGCTTTCTCGCCGCGGTGGGACAACTTTCTGAATATTTAGAGTTTATTCGATAATGCTATTAAATAACTCTGGCAGAGTTACTCCGCTCCGTTATTTCAGTTATAGTACTACTACATAGTACTACATCTTATCAAACAATCCCCCCCCCCCCATCTAAGCGGCGCAGCGCATTGTCCCGAACCCAACGTGTGATAACTAATTCCATCGATTTCAAGTGGATCGGTCCAAATGCTGGCACTTATAGGCTTTCGAAGCTTCTCGTCTGCTGCACAAACTAATATAATTTAATAATAACATAATAAGTACCTTCAGTTCGGATTACTTTAGCCCTTTGGGTAACATTGTCCATTTATATTTTATATACGGGTTATTCTTCAGAAATATGCCTGCGGTCACCTTATTCCTCTGGCCCTTTTTCATGCTGAATGTATGGAGACAGAGGAATAAGTCGCAGGCATATTTCTGAAGAATAACCCATACATTGGGATAGGCAAAAGTTTCGAAAACCTACTTTCGGTCAAATAAAACGTACGCCAAATATTCAGCGGAGGACGACTCATGGTTGAAATTAGGATGTCGGATCAAGAATATAGTGCCCTATGGCGTTTAGTCTTCACGATCCTACATAAAGCAAACAGAATACCTACACCTAAACCATAGACAACTATACTTTAAAGTTTATTTTTAACTGTTGTTTACGGGCTGTAAAGCGCGTTCAATTCCGAAGGAAAACACCATTAAGGCTCACACGGCCATTCGTATCCATTAGAGCTAAACCCAGGTCTTACAGGTATCTAGGTGCGACTATGTATCTAATAAAATAAACCATTGGTAGTTGGGATTTCTCGGTTTGACCACGTAAGTGTCTCTAAAGTGTATAGAACTTAGGCCAATGAATATGACTATAGGTGTTAAGAGGAATGCCTACCTGCGATTTTCCCATACAAACGCTCTCGACTGTTTCCTCTTTGGTTTTTGAACATAGAGCAATGAATTTTTCAAATATGATCAATATATTCAATATCTATGCCGCTATGTTTTGCTTTTTTGGATATTTTTATTTTAAAGACACTTACAGCGCCTTGAAAATCGCAAAAACGGCTTAATTGAATTGGCTGCCAAAAAAGGCGCCGTATACAAATACGAGTATGACAACAAATATCAAAAAAATCAAAACATAGCGGCATTCGCGATTATATCGTCGTCTAGTATCCATAACACCCGCCTTATTGAGCTTACTATGGGACTAGTCTGATTTGTGTAAGATTGTCCCCTATTTTTTTAAGCAGTACTTCCTCCTTTTAGCTGTCAGTTCTTCAAGGTGGTAATGAGGACGAGTCATCAAGTCAACAAGCATCTCCCAGTAAGATATAAATGGCCATTTCTCTCCTATTCTAAGAATGCTTTCTAAAGAAGGCTACATTACATCATCAATATGCATGACTCGCAAAAATCCTTATAACACATGAATGGGAGGTATTTGGGTTAATATTTCACGCAAATGCGTATAAAATACCGATATTTATGTCCTCTTTTTATAGTTAAGAGGACGCCATAAGCAAGTTTATTTATACAGAATTAACACAACGTTCAAAATTAATAGTACATTACACAACTAGGGTGGTAATACAAAGAATGGCCGAGATCGCAGATGTTTGCAGCCCGAGCTGCAAGCGAAGAACGTAAATATGCGATCGAGGGCTTTCTTTATAACTTCCCGTGTTGTGTACATCATTTTATGTCTACACTTGGTCAGAAAGCGGCTTTTTCCGTACGCGCAGCGTGCGGAAAAAGCCACTTTATGGCCAGGTGTGGCATAAATAAATAAATATTTTGGGGACAAGCTTACGCAAATCGGCCTAGTTCCAAAGTAAGCATTTTGGATAGAAAACATCCAAGACTCAGGTACAAATATTTGCCCTTACCAGGATTTGAACCCGGGACCTCTAGCTTCGTAGTCGTTGTCACTCCCACTAGGCTGAAGGTGTCAAATTCAAACTAGAAATCTAATTTGCCTTCCTCGTGGTATAAAATAGTACATTGTGTATCAAGGGCGGTAAGTAAGGAATTACAAACGAGTGTTTGTTACAAGGCCGAGGCGAAGCCGAGGGCTTTAATAACACGAGTTTGTAATTCCTTTACCGCCCGTGGCACACACAATGTTTTTCATCACACTTGTGAGGAAATCTGATTAAATAACCTTACTTAACCTAAATAAAATTGTAAAACTGACAGTGACATTAGTGACATATATCAAGACGACAAGTCACGTTCGGAAACCATAGCGGTAAAGACTTAAAATGGTTGATTTTATATTTGTAAAATACTGAAATACACTATTTAAACATTTAATTAATGTTACAGAAATAAGTGTTTACATGTATTTGCAATAACAGTTCTCTTTAAATAAATATTTCAGTAATAAACGTTAAAAAAGTAAGTTGGCGTTTTCTTTGAACATGACAAATAAGAGTAAAACAGAACTTGCGTTTCAATTTTAAAAAGAAAACCTTTACGCCCTAGGGCGTAATAGGTCATTTACGGCCCGCTAAACCTACGTGTAATGACACCATTTTCGAGCAAGTGTGATGATAAAATCTTTACGTCACATCTGGCCATAAAGTGGCAATAACCGCCCGCTACGCGTGCGGAAAATAACGGCGGCAATAAAGAAAGCCTTAGATCGCATATTTATCGCCCTTGCCTTCGGCTCGGGCGTCAAATACCTGCGACCTGAGACATTCTTTGTTTTACCGCTTAGTTAAGTAATGTACTATTAATAAGTACCTACGGTTTTTTCTCCCTTATGACTCAATTATTTTAAACCTAATTAATTAATCGCCCACAGCCATTGTTAACTTCTCGATCTGTAATGCAATGGATATTTCTACCCTAGTGGATAAAATGCAGTACGGCTCGAGGCGAGTCGCCTAATTGGGCATATCGGGTGCAACCCGTTGTCACTGTGGCACAGTCAGGGTATGATTATAGTTTCGAATCGCTTGCGGTTATGGAGTAAGTAGCGGACGAGCACCGATTATATTGTCAGCCACAAACGCGTATACACATTATTCCATTACGAGTCTGTGAGGGTAAATTTTATTTCAGTTTAGAAGTGTGAATTCCTTGTTTCTTATATTCGTTTTAAAGTGAAATTTTGGCATAATAGATACCTGTATGAAAGTAGCACGATGTTTGTATATATTTTGTAATTTGAAGTGGGTAAAGTTACAAAAAAAAACACTTTTTTGTGTAAAAATGCAAAATTTGGCAGTTCAACTGAAGGGGTATGTACATAAACAACAACTACATACTAGGTACTACACATCAGAAACGCGTATAAAACAAGCTTTCTGTAAGCGCCAGCGGGCTACAATAAGTCCAGACCTCTTTGCGGTCAGTTCAAGTTTTCTTAATTATTTATAAACGCGGCCAATGCGGCCATCTTTCTATTTGAACAGGTTTGTAGATAACTCCGTACTTATCGAGTACAGATAATGAGTTCGTTGAATTAATTCAAGGATTACTGGATCTGTATTTGGGATGGACTGTGGAAATGATCGGGTTTTCGGTTCTTGTAGCTGCATTGTAATACTTTTTTTTACTTAAACCAGTAAAACATGGATGTTGTGAAATTGAGTTTTAAAGCACTAGGTCTTTTTTATAATTAACAAACGTGTTTCGCTTATATGTAGGTAGTTATTTCGAGATCTGTGCATGTTTTATGAAAAACGACGTGTATTCTGTATCTGTGTACGCTAATAAGAAGTATTATATTTTTTTTCTTTTCAGATTGTATAGTCGAAGATTGACAGAGCTGGCATAGTCAGTCTGACAAAAGCTCCCTAAAATAAAGATAAAAGAAACATGTTATCTTACTTTATCCCATTGTTATCCTATCTTATCTTATCATTCCCTATTTCATTTGTGATTTCGACTATTTATTTATTTATGACAAAAACATATTTACACAGCATTACAGACAAACATCCAATGCACTGTGAAACTACATACAAAAAAAAAAACTTAACTACTTAGATAATTATGTAAATGTAATCAAAGCGGAATACTAGATGGCCTATCCATCATCTCACAAAACTTGAGGCACTCTCTATGCACAGCCGTCCATCGCCACGCAAACAGGTCACATTCAGGTTTTGATGTCAGAAGCGCATTTAGCAGTGTGCATGGGGAGTACTATCAAGGACCATTAAAACAAGAGGACTGTCATTCTCCATACAAAAAGCTGTTCCTCGATATTTACAACGCCATCTATGTATAAGCTTGGTATAAGAATCATATTATTTACAATTATTAAATTTTGCAAGCGTGACACAGTATTTAAATGTTAGAATTTATTTATTATTAGCTGTTTACGAACGAATTGTTATTGTACTATGTTTCTTTGTTCAATTCTACCATCGTTAAATGTTTAGTTTTTTAGCGCCATCTAGTTTTTGCCTGGAAATCCCCTTGCGGTCGGGGCACGATCCAAAGAATGGAGAGTGTCAGTCCTCTTGTTTTAATGGTCCTTGGTACTATAAAATGGGGTTTAAGGTCTAATAGAGAACGTGCAGGAACTAAAGATGGCAGCACTAAATCGACAAGAGAGACACTATGCGGACAGTAAAGGAAACTTATGAGGCCTCAAAGATGTCATACTCTTGGTTCGAGTGCCCTAGCACGCCAACGTTTGACTCCCATGGAGCTGAGGTTCAGCTGCGGCCACCTACCCCCATGCAGTCCGACTATTGTTACAGCCTTAAAGGCTAGCAGTGTATAGTAATTGTCCGTTCAACTGGGCTAATGCTGTTAACGAATACAATGCCATTGAGAGGTAAACCACAAATTAGGATAACGAGAATATAGTGTCAAAAAAGTATAACTGCCTTGAAAGATCGTTAGATTTTAGATTCTATTTACTAGACAGTAAAGTGTAAATGCAGTTATAGATAACTGCGATCTTAATTTGTTTTGCATTTCACATTCGCCCGACAGTCTGCAAGTGCGTATTCCGTAGAGAAAAGACTTAGAGATACTATGAGCTTTCAACGGATTATCGGTTCTATGACCGTAATGATAAGGCGGCAAATGCTTTCAAACAAAAAAATAATAATGCGTTTTGCTTTTACAGATTCAGCGGGGAGCCAGGTAGACCGCCCGGGTTTACTCGTGTTACGCATTGTTATTTTTTTTTGTGGTATTGTATTCTCTCAATGGCATTGTTCGCTCAATGGCATTGTATTCGTTAACAGCATTAGCCTAGTTGAACGGACAATTACTATACAAGCATAAAAAAAAAGATGTCATACTACGGGGTCGGCCACTGCGATAACCCACGCCAATATTGTCTCCTCTCGACTACACTTGCATCTCAGTTAGGACAACAACTTACATGATAAATCACCGCAATCTTAACAGTCTAGGTACTGTGAGGTTCGTACCCTGATGTACAAACCTCACCGCATGCGTGACAGACTGGCAGCTTTTGGAACTATCGAGTGTTCAAATATATTAGAATTCAGTCTGTCTCGCTCTAGTTTAGTAGTTATGTGTGAATCTTGAGTTAGCTCTAGTACCGAGCACTTGAAATAAGGAGTATATTACCAAAGTATCATTTTTTATCTTATCCTGGTCCACCCTCCACATTATGGTGGAGGTGCGGGGTGCTTTTCACTGTGGTCTGTGCCGGCGCACGCCACTGTTTCACACCCGTGGTGCTGAGGCAGCCTACCGCCACGAAGTCCGATAGTTGTGACAGCTCTTAGAGCTAGCAAACAAAATGCAAAAACAAAAAAAAAGTCCAAAAAGTTCAAGTACAAAAAAAATGTCATAATGGTTACAAATGACAATGTCAAGGATACAGTCGTGGCTACACTAACGTTAATCGTCCGTCATTGCGATATTAACGGCGTTTCCCGTTAATGTGGCCCCAGCATGATAGAGCACAATATTCGGATTAGCGGCACCTTCGTTATATCGATACTTTTAGCCTCAAAGGGTGTAAACGCCATTACAACTTACGGCGTTTACGCCCTTTGAGCCTAAAGGTATCGATATACGTTGCCTATCAGCAGACATAAAAGAAAGCGGCAAAACATAGTGCTACTACATCATTTAGTACTTTACCACTGTATACAGTTTTACCTATGTTTAACAAAAAAAAAACACTTTGATACTTGGAAACTTAAAACTACAAGGCATTACATTGGCAAACGATAAAATAATAGAAGTTAAGACAGGTCGCCATTTATAATTCTTTATAGAACTACATAGCCGTTTCTTTAAAAAGAACATGTCATGTAAAAAATATGGAAAAGTGCCTCACTCGCCATTTAACTGCTCTAATAACAGTTATTCGCAAATAACCAGTTGAGGCCAGTCGAAGAGAAAAATATTGGTAATAAGCTGAAATTATACTTAATGACTTGAAACTAGTGCATGTGATGGAAAAACAAAGGTGTCTGTATAAGACTTGGCGGCAGCACTACCGTACACCTTTTTTTAGACTAAGTATAGTACATTGCTTACCTAGGGCGGTAAAACAAAGAATGTCTCAGATCGCAGGTATTTGATTTGATAAATATGCGATCTGAGGCTTTCTTTATTACGCCCGTGGTAAATACAAAATGTTACGTTTCCTATCCTATAAGGGTTCCGTTTTTTCCATTTGGGGTACGGAACCCCAAAAAATAGAAAAAGTCTGACGAACCGAAAACCCGCTCCCCTTTTCCAAATTGCTTAACAAAAATAGAATATGATTTTAAATGGCGTAAGCGACAATTACCAATACTTTTTTTTTAGAACCGATACAAATTCTCCGTTACTAATATAATTTCAGTTTAATAACCGAATAATCTATTCACAAGTGTTTAGCATTTCGTTACGGTTTTTGTAGAAATTACCGATTTATGACCGGAAAGGTTGGGTTGCAATATTTATTTGAACAATTAATGTTGTTTCGTAATTTTTACGCGTTTAGAAAAATCCATATTTTTACCCGACTGCGGCGAAGCCCAAAGGAGGGTTATGTGTTAGACCTATATGTATGTATGTATTTATGTATGTCCGTTCCTATGTCCGCTCGTAACTACTCAACGGCACAACCGATTTTGATAAAATAGTACATCATTAGATTCGTCTTGATGGCGCAAGTGTCACTGGGTATGAAGTTCGTTAAAATAAACAAAATGGCGGATTTTATTCAATTTAAAGTGCTCCCCGGTCGGGTTTTTTTTACTAAAAATATTTAGTTATTGCATCATAAATATGTATGATGTCAACTTTAATGTGAATGAAATAATCATCAATAACCACGTGTCCGCGGATATCTCTAAAACTATAAATCGCATAACAAAAAATCAAAGGTGGACTAGGTATAGGCCAACTTAGGGAACTGTGCAAGTGTCATCAAAATCGGTTCAGTAGTTTTTGTTGATAGAGAGTTAAGTGTATCAGTCATTAGTAAAACGTGTCGTTGGCTTAACAGAGATGGAAATTAAGAAAATCAATAAATAAAAAAAGCAGTTTAGAACAATTTAACAAACGCAAAAAAAGGAAGTACAACAGTTTTATTTCTTCTTTTTTAGGAGTCGGCTATTTGGTTTATGCCACACTGCGCGTAGGGAAAAAGCCGCTTTCTGGCCAAGTCTAGACGTAAAATGATGTACTTACACAACACGGGAGGTAATAAAGAAAGCCCACGATCGCATATTTACGTAAGTTTGTATCAATATTGGTATCCTTTTTATTATTGCAGTGTCGAATAATATAATTATAGCACATTTCCTGCGGTTTAGATGTAAATGAAAGATAACTTATTTTATTACACTGTTCGCCGTTTTTCACTTTTTTATGTCGGCGGCTGACCTACTGGCTACGGATGGTGCATTCCTTTGTATTATAATAATAGTGTTAACAGTAGGTCACTGATTTTATCTAATATATTTAATTACCTACTGTTCCCATGGTTCTACATTAATCGTAAAGAGTAGGTCAGTTTTAAAAGCGGGTAATTTGTCTGTCAGGTTGACTTTTGGTGATGGGTTTGAAGTAGCGATCTCAATATTAACATGGATATGACTGGTATAATTTATTATTTTTTCTACACACAAAAATAATGTAACTTATCGGAACAAAAAAGTAAAAAACTTTTTGGAAGCGTTTGTAAATATTGGGCAAAAATTATGGTGATAATAAATAAAAACATCGTTTGTTAATTTATGAAATAGTTTATTTTTTTAAGTTCTTCTTTAATATTCCTCCTGCACAATGCACAGTAAAAATTAAGACCTTATATAGCCAACATGACATGTACTAGGGATGTAACGAATATCGGTTTTTGAGCATTCGCGAATGCGAATGCGAATACGAATACGAATAATCAACGTTGATATTCGCGAATGTGAATGCGAATACGAATATTGGTTATAAAATTTTATAATACTAGAAATAAACAAAATTAATAACGATGAAAATTCAATACTTCGTTTTCAATTACGATTCACTTAAATTTAATTCAGTTTTGCAATAAAATAAGTAATTGAAGATTAAGTTGGAATAATTCGTCAGCTAAAGATAATGATTATGCATGTCGTAGAAAAATTGGAACCGGTGGAAGTTAAAAATATCTTATTTTCATTTTATTTCGGTACTTATCTAGCAGAGTTTTTATTTACTAATTGATAGTTTCGAAATCCGACTCGGACTTGGCCGTATTTTTTTTTCCATGAATTTTAAGATCTAAAATGCACCAAAAATATTCGCAATATATTCGCATCGATGTTTGCGAATACGAATGCGAATGCGAATATTGAAAATCTTGCGAATATTCGCGAATACGAATGCGAATACGAATATTCGTTACATCACTAACATGTACCTATTTAACAAATTGCACTAGTCATAGCCATATTAATATTGAGATCGCTACTTCAAATCCGGTCTGTAGTGATGGGTGTAAAACCTATAACTAGTTTCATTTTAGATTAAGAGAGGAGTCATGCTATCTTTAACCTTTTGACCGCCAAACCATGAAATAAATCGCTGCCATCCTGACGCCAGGACCGAAATACCTAATTAAAAAAGTAAGAAATTTCATTTCAAAAGGTATATAATGGCATACGGAGGCCAGTAAAGTAAGAAATGTCTCAGATCGCATTTAAATGTCGGCCGAGGCGAAGCCGAGGCAGGACCATTATTGTGTGTGTGTGTGTGTGTGAATAAAATAGTAACATAAAAAATGCAGGCGGATAAGTCGTAGGTGGGCCATTTTTTTAAAGTTTTATATTAAATTTTTTTTAGATCTGTGAAATTTTACATCATTTCTATTCAGAATTACGCGTAGGTACTATCGTCTCTCATAGAAGAAAAAAAGTGTCCCAATTATTTTCCGTCACTTTTCCATACACCCTTGTATGGCGGTAACGGAACGGAAGAGCGATACTATGCGTGATTTTGAGTAGAAATTATGTAAAATTTCTTAGATCTAAAAAAGTGTGTACAGCTTTAAAAAAAATGGCCCAGGTTGTCAAAAGGTAGTCGTGAACCTCTCTCACGTAATGAAACTAGTGCTCTTTTTTTCGATAAATCACCCTCTAAAAAGGATGTACTGGAGATAAATAGTTATATACAAATCACATTAGATATCCAACTTCTATACTTATACAGTCCCGTTGGTAAGAAACCAGCTTCCAAGTTTCTACCATCTTGCCAAAGGAAATCATCAGTAATCAGTCGAGTTCAACCACATACTCAAGGCAATAGGCTAAAAAAGTTGTCTCCCTTCCGCTATGAACCATATCTATGACCCTTACGTCACTACACTTGTCTATTAAATCAGAGGTCTATCTAAAATGGACTGGTTTTTACAAATTGCAAATATAAGGTGAGCTGTGGTGAGTAAGACAGCGTAGGGAGGGACAGGTCAGGTTAAAATGGATGCGTGAGAGGATTTTTTCTAGGGGTCAATAAACTAGTGTGAGCGAGACGACCTTATCAATTATCGATAGAATATGGTGGCGCTATTTGAGATACAGGGTGTCTCGACCTCTGATGTTGAAAAGTTCAATGGGTTGCAGTGAGTTTTAGTTTTGAAGTGTGGTGTTTTTTCATGTTTCTTCTCAGTCGGCACTCTTTTACAGAGTCGTCGTGGGTTGTTCGGTCTGATTGTAGTCGCTGCTTTCACAATGTTTCTCCGTCTATCTTTAGAAAATGTTTTTTATACACTTCCAATATATATATTTGTCGTGTAAAATGATATGCGTCGACATTTATAAAAACATTCAAGATATGAAACAAAATGCTGCCAGCATCTTCAATACCATGTCGCGGGGGGCATTTATTTTAGTTCCAATCTACTTTTAGTTTATAGTGTACTAGCGACCCATCCCGGCTTCGCACGGGTGCAATGCTTATACTAAATGCATGCATTATACATATAAACCTTCCTCTTGAATCACTCTGTCTATTTAAATTAACCGCATCAAAATCCTCTGCGTAGTTTTAAAGATCTAAGCATACATAGGTACAGGCAGCGGGAAGCGACTTTGTCTTATACTATGTAGTGGTTTAATTTTAATTTAGTTTTAGTTATTCTGTACTGTTTTTATTTTTATTTAGCTTACTACCAATAAATGTATACTTTCCGCAATTGATAAAAAAATGTATATATTTTTTACAATCATCCTGTGTACAAACAGCGGTCCATATCCGCACGCGCACCTGCCGCGCGCCGCCAATCACGAGCGAGGCGCTTTTATTTATTTATTCATTTTATTTTATTTTATATTTTATTCCACTTTTATTTTTACGAGCGGCGCTAGTCTTTTGTTTTACGATACCGTTTGATGAAGTGTAATGAGTGTGTAATACTAGTTGAAGGAGTAAATTTGTTGTTTACGAATATTTCTAGGTGAATATTCGAGCGTTTTACGTGAGCGTTACATCAGTATTATTAGATTAGATTAGATTAATTTATTTCTTATTGAAAATAACATAGTGTTTTAGATATTAAAACTAAAATTAATTCACAAAAAGATCGTCAAAATAAAATGAAATAATTACAAAATAAATTACAATAAAAAATTAAAATCAAAATGTCAATTGGAAAAAATAACTTATAGGTATCTAATCTAAATATTATGTTGTATATGATCTAGGCAATCCTAGGTAAAACAATGTCAAAACAATAAATTCAGTATGTCGAATATTTTTACAATGCAATGTCAAGAGAAAATAAAATACCAATAAAAATTACGTCACGTAGAAAACAATTTTGCGAACACATTTTGCGATTATTACCACAATGGAAGAGTAAGCCGTCATAATTTTTATCAAACTAGACTCAAGACTCGGGACTGCCTTTGGGTTTCATAAAACCTTGACCATTGCTTAATCTAACAAATCCGATACCAATGTGTGATTGGCTACCCGTCAAACGCATGTAGTCTGTCTCATGATCTCTTTTTGGTCGGGATTTTAAATTCTGAAGGTCGTGTCCCTGAAAGTTTCCCCCCAGGACATAACCTTAGCTTACTCTATTAGGACACACTCTACACTAATCCATACACCACTTTGTTTCACAGTTAGGATAGTAACATGAATACACTTTCCATCATTCTCAGGTTAAGTAACTTATAAACTTTTATCTTAGTGTGCGGTGGCCTAGCCCCCACTTAGTTATTAATATCCTGTTGGAGACCCTGCTCACAGGGCCTACAGGCAGCCAGTATCATAAAAAAAACCCTGAAAGTTTGTGGCGTCATGCACCAGCTTTCTTCCTCTCGGTCGGTTCTCGGCTGTATTTTGGGCGGTTGCAAAGAAAAACCAGTGATCGTCGTTATTTGGTCACACCAACGGCTGGGAGACCAGCCGTGGGGTCTCTTCCCCTCCATTTCGCCCGCCACAATCAACTTGTCGAGATTATCCGGTTGCTGGCGAGCGCTGCGACCAAAATAGCTTAGAATTCTTGGGTAGCAGATTGTTGAGAGTCTTTAACCAACAGCTCTAGTTATCTTATTGTTCACCGGTTATTCTCTTCAAGTGCCATGTCAGCGACCATTTTTCCATATTATTATAACAAAACGGGACTTAACCGCGTAAAAACATGCTATTACCTCGACGTTTCGGACGTGCCGTGACGTCCATGGTCGCGAAGGGACTAATGCATATATGCTATAGCATGTTTTTACGCGATTAAGTCCCGTTTTGTTATAATATTTAAAGAGTGAAAATCGTGAAAGTTTAAATCAACATTTTTCCATATGTTGATATTTCTAGTAATGGGAATTAGATTCTCCTTGCTTCCAGCTGCTTGCCTACCAATAATCATTCCACATACATAACTTTGAAAAGTAACGGATTCAGAAAAAAATACATTGTTTGACTAGCGAAAGTCTATATTTTGAAAATCTGAAAACAAAAGCTTTCACTATAGATACCCAAGTTGGGCACATTCTAAATCGGAACGATTTTGTGAATACGCGTTATTGGATTTTGGTTACCGAGATATCGGGTAATGTGAAAACGCTCTTAATTATTTCAGGCTTGCCAACTGAAGCTTTCACCATGCGCTTGGTTTATATCGCTTTCGAATTTCAGTTAAACTTTCAGTCGCGAAAGGGCGTAAGTGATTGTGATTATCTTCAGAAATACGCTATTTTGTATGCAGAGTACACCATTCAAACTCTATGAATAGTTTCAGTCAATTGCACTTAATAGCGTAAGCGGTAAAGTATATGTAGTAAGAGAGTTCGTGACTATGTCCTTCTAGCATTTACCTACAGCTTTGCCCGCGTTATTCACGTTAATGTCCCAAGGGAACTCTTTACCGGGATATAAAATATCCTATGTTTCAATCCAGGATTTGGCCTAATCGCATGCCAAATTTAATTTTAACTTTATACTGTACTGGTTTTGTATGTTGCTTCGTTTACTTACTTACCTTTATTTTTCGCTTCGAATCCTGTTTTACTAGGGTGAAAAATCTACTTATAATCTACTCATAGTCGAGAAGTACACACCGTCACATTGGGTAGGGTGACCAAATTTTATGCAAAAATGTTTTTTTTTTCTACTTATAATCTAAAAACTGATTACAAATATTGGTGATAAGAAATTAATAATTGATATCATTAGGTCCATATTTGAATATTGTATTGTATTATGCCTTATTTTCTTGCTCCACTCAGAAATTACCCTGTATAGCCGTCCATTGTCAGAATAGGTGACTGTGTCGTGTTAGGTGAATGTGTATCACCAACCAGTCGTTGCTACGTTGTCATGGCAACCTTTATGTATCATGTATCCCTGCACCAGACGCAATTTGCAAGACAATTACCGTTCCAAAGAATATTTTATTCAAGTCGGCCCAGCAAAGTCTACACCGGTTTAGCGAAACGGCGCAACTTGTAAAAACATGTTTGTCGGTTAGGATTTTTTGTGTTTGTTGCAAGATGTCATTTAGCTTTGCAGAAACTTCAGCAAGTTTAATAATAACATGCCGACTTGTATCCTTATTTTCACCGTGCCCCTCGCTGATATTTTCAGACTGCGAGTTTTTTTCTCTACTAATTACTGCAATGCCGTTTCAAGGAAAATAAACTTTAACTTTAGCTCAAAAAAGTTAGTTTCCTTTTGTAAAATAAAGTTGTTAAGCGACAATGGAATTTGGATTTTATTTAATATGGGGTTGAGTCTGTTTTCGGCTGTCGAAGCTTAGGTGTTCTTTTGGCTAGGCGCCAAGATTCGTTCACTTGCAATAATTCCATCAAAGGCTGAATTAGAGATTATCTTTTCAATTTATTTCTCACGTTTAGAGTTAAACGCTTTTGGTGTTAAATGTTTGATCATTTTTAATGGGTATTTTGGATGATTAACGCCTTGGTACATGAGTGTTGATATATTCATTGATTATTCTTGTTTCTACTTATGTAGGTTAGTAAATTAGACAGTTAATAGGCCATTCTGGCTAGTCAAAATATACTTCAATGTATAGGTAGTTTCACGAGAGTTGAGGTGAATGATTACACACACAGCTACATGAAGTACTCATTGCAAAAAAAGTGAATGAATGAAATGAATGCGTGAGTAAATAAACACAAGGCTATAGTAGGCTCCGCTACTGAGTTGCGAATGATGAATTTGCGATGAACGTTAGTGCGACAGAATTTTTTTGCGACAAATTTTACTTCGAAAATTTACCACTGCGACAATTTTTTTACCGACAAATTAAAGTCCGACGCACGTTAGTGCGACAGTCGAAGTATCGCATCATATAATATCGCCTTTAAATTCTGTCGTACTTATTAATGTAACGCACATTATATCCTAAAATATTGACACTTAAAACTGTAGTGTGACGAATTATTTACTAACCAAACTATTCAAAATTCTCTTTCAATGGATGTTAATAAAACGGGTACATATCAGAATACCGAAGTTCAAAATACTTAATTCATAATGCCTAAGGACGGAAGGCCGAAAATTAAAATGTTGAATGTTTATTTGACCGAAAGCTTTAAATCTCGAAATAACGTTTGACGGAAAGGATGAAATCCCGAATACTGTAATCCCGAAAACTGTAATCCCGGAGACTATAAGCCCGAAAATTGTAATATAATAATAAAGAATAGAGAAAGCCTCAGATGGCATATTTATCACCCTTGCCATCGGCTCGGGTGCGATCTGAGACATTCTTTGTTTTACCGCCCTAGGTCAGTAATGTACTATTTATAGGTTTCTATTTCGTTTTCTCTATCTTAGTTGACCAATTAGGATTATTAAGTTAAAATGTCGTAAAAAAAAATGAAACTGACTTTTGCATTTTATATCCCATTTAAATTTTAATCACGTAAAGAATTTGCCGTAAAATGCTTCCATGAAAATAAATTCATTCACATTCATAAAGAAGTAAGATGGGCAATAAATGCTATTTTAATAATTTATATATTCAAATAAATATCGTAAACCGCGTCTATGATCACTGTATTAATTTTTAATGGTCTTGAAACGGAAATTTAAGTCTCGTTTCATTATTTAGTGCCACAAACTTATAGATGCTGATGGATAAAAATATAAATAATATTGTGTCATACAAATTTATTACTTTCCGTTAACTTCTACGTCGCAGTGGTGCTTCGTAACGCTCCTTGAAAATCATAACGTCATTAAACGAAAAACACGATTTTTGGGTACGGGGCTTGAAAGTTTCAGAAATATTAAAACGTCTAAAACTACTTTATTTGTACTAAAAGTATTATTTTTATACTGTGTTTTGATAAATACGTGATTATGCTTTTTACCCATAAGAGTAAATTCTGTCTTTTATGTTTTATTTATCTGATAATTGAATTTAAAGAAAATAATAATGTCACTTTTCCATTAATTTTTGCTTAGTGTCACTTTTCAAGCCTGTGATTTCCTAAACTTTAATTTAGTTTAAGGAACAATGACACTATATCGGGTTATTTGGAAGAAAAATACATGTTTTTGTATAAAAACTCTTAAAAAAAACTTGTTAAATGACATTTATTAACTCAAATGACTATCAGTCTCAAAAACAGTTAATAATTTTATCTATTACACACAGTGACTTTAAACAAGAAGTCACAAAATAATCAAAAAGTAATGTTGGAAGCAGCTCCTAGCAGTTATAATGGCTTTAAACATAAAACAGCATTTTTCAATTTACAAAACGAGTGAATTTTTAGTAATTTGAGCTGGCAAAATTGACACTACATCGAAAATGACGACTAATAATGCTAAAAATCTTTTGAGTTATTAAAACCACAATGTCATTTAACGTACTAAAAATACAGTACATCTTTATTATTAGCCTGTATCAAGATTCGAAATTTAAAATAAAACGGTCATTATTGATATACTGTCATTTTAACAGTCTTAACACAAAGTATAACATTAAAAATTGCAAGAGGACAAGTGTCATTAAAGCGAAAATTACACTATTGCTTTAAATTGAGTCTTCATTATTGATACTACATTAAAAGTTCGAACTGACGTATTACGAATAAATACTGTATTCGATTGAAAAATTGTAGTACTTTCCGTTTAATATCACAGAATACCGTCATTAAGCAGAAAATGACAACCTTCTTCACAAAATCCATTGAATTTCACTGTATTTCTAATGATAGTGACACTGTTCCAAAAAGGCGCGCGTCAATTTCCACTATTCGCCGTAATGACACTAGCGCCCCCTGCCGTTTTAAATAAAGCTAGAGCAATAGGTGTCTTTGTATGGCCTTCCTTACAATCACGTGAGTTAGATGGCGTTGTTAACTCAAAAACGTCATTTTTTGGATAGTGACGTTATGATTTTCAAGGAGCGGTAAGTTGAATTTGATAAATTTGTCATGTGCTCAATGTATCTATAAGTATAATATATTTGTCATTTTTAGGGCTACCATGATTTTAAGCCAGATTTTATTTTATTAAAAAATATGTTTTTTATAAAGATTTTTTTGTAAATACTAAATAACTGCAAAAAAGATACAGTGATTATTTTTAAATAATGGCTTAGAGTGTACACTGCTCTGTAATTAACATAGTTTACATAAACTAAATTCTGTTACAGCACGTAAATCATTATTTTTTTCATTTTAAAGTGTAGAATATAAAAAATAAAGAAAAATTAATATTATATTCCGTTATAACTCACTTATGATAAAAATCGATTTGAAGTTTTGTTTCTAAGATAAAAATTGAAAACAAATCAAAAAACGTCCAAAACATATTTTTACGTGTGTCACTTATGTTTTTTTTTTATTTATATCCATATGCGAGTTCATATGATTGGCTCTGTATTTCTACTTAAGTTTCTACCTGTACTGTTATAGCTGTTGGTTCTCCTTAATAAAATAAAAAAATAAAACATGGTAACCTCGCAGCATAGTATATTAGACACTATTTACTGTATTCGCCATAAAAACAGACGTAAAACTTTCATATAAAAGGAGTCGCGTCAAGTGATATGTCTATTTAGCAAAGTTATCGCGGAAGGAGGTAGTTAATAAAAGTTTATGAGCATTAAAATTTGTTAGCTTATTTACTGCTCGTAATCAATTTTAGAAATGTTTATGTTCTGTGCGTGATAAGGAAGTATGATGATGTTTTTTTTTTAACCGACGTTATAAAAAGGGCAAGTTTTCTATCTGGACTAGGGTTGCCAGATTGAATTACCCGATTATTGGGAGCAGGAAACAATATGTCGGGATTTTGAGACTTTGTTCGGGAGATGCCCTGCGCGCTCTAGCCCTAGCCTTTAGCCTTTTTAGCCTTGTGTGGATCGGACTAAGTTTTAAAATGAAGTCGTTTGTCGGGAGATTTTCTTCTTTGTCGGGAGTCGGGAGGACATACAAAAAATTGGGAGAATCCCTCCAAATCCCGACCATCTGGCTACCCTAATCTGGATGTATTTTTTTAAAGACCTCAGAAGCTCAGAACTAATTCATTTATTGAGAGAGATTATTCAAAATCCACTGCATTTTTTTATTTTTATCTTCAACTACATTTTTTTACCCGACTACGGCGAAGCAAAAAGGAGGGTTATGATTTTAGCACCGTATGTATATATGTATGTATGTTTGTATGTTTGTATGTTCGTTTGTTCCCTCATAACTCAAAAACTACTAAACCGATTCAAACATGAGGGGTATCGTTAGATTCGTCTTGATTCTGCGCGGGTTATAGGCTAGTTAGTTAAAACTAAAATTAAATATACTGACCGTGGTCCTCAAAAAACTCATGGATTAAAAAATAAAAGTCATCGAGTTGCATCGAGTTACATAACAAATTAAAGAGCTTTAAAAACCTATTGCTAAAATATATCACACATGCTGATACAGGTATATTATGCAACAATATTTTCATTTTAATAACAACAATAACGACATTCAACAGCTTGCTCTCCAGCGATTCGTTTCGACAAGGGCTAGCATAATGTGTCGTTATGCCAGTCGTGGCATGAAATAACATCACCCGTTACTTTCATAATACATTTGATAGAAAAAGAAAAAACATATTTTGATATTTTGACACCTGCTAAATATCAAAATGGCCTACTATGCTAGACCTTCAGATGTCTCATTCGTATTGAGAGATATCGGGTAACTACGTATTTGCGAACATTGCCGAATACATGTCATTTTCGTGCCGACAACTGACGCGTGTGTTGTGTCACATCAATAATGTTTAAATAAAATCGTTGCAATGCCGTAAATATTACGCGGTTTTACCTATGCTGCCTCACTGCGAGCATATCTAAAAATATGTCTCGAGGAGGCATATATTATCACCGGTAAGTATTATTGTATTAATATCGAAATAATTGTACATGTCAAATTTCGCTATCCGCAATGACAGTTTGCTAAGCTACTCAACTAGAGGTGTCATAAGATGAAGTCGATATTTTTTATCGACATTGGTTACGTATGAATTGATAACTCGGTGCACCTAAAATACAAAATTAACCCTTTCAGATTTCTGAAAGATCCGCTCGTAGAAGAAGAGTGAATGAATACTACCGGCCGGGATAGTTTGGTTTCCGCAGCCCCGTAGCAGTAGCACAATATGCGGCGGCCAAGATATTTTTCATAATTTCATACAAAGGAACTGAAAAAGTAAATCTTGGATTCAGGCAACTGCATAGGTACATACATATTAAATGCGCTCAAAAATATTAACTCTTTAATTGCGATAAACTTTAAGTAAAGATGTTTCTAAATACAGTAACCATGTATCATCTTTTTACAGCTGACTGTAGATCGATATCTATAAATCACTCTAGTCACACTTAGTTGCACCCCTATAATAATTATTTCTACTCAATAACAGATGACACTGTTGTAAAACTGTTATATTCCATCTGTTGGCGAGGAGTAGAATCATATATGAGAACATTTAGTTACGTTGAATCACGATTTTCAAATAAGTGTTAGTGAAAGATATTTTTTTTCTTTGTATTTTGCAGTATAAGAAGAGCACGTTAGAATTGATTTTGATACTTCTAAAGTTGTTCCAATTAAAAGCATTTCATAAAAGTGTGGCATGATGTTTTGCTACGGTTGTATGTCACCGGTTTTCATACTTTTAGACTAATTAACAATTCATGTTGTTTCTCCTCCGCAAGCAGTACCGCCCATAGCCAAAGGCACGAAGCGCTCCTGGTTACTTCACGGAAACTGTATATAAATGTCTAATTATTGCGAGCCCGAAGGGCGAGCTTCAGGCTTCTTTTACTCAGCAAACACCAAATAACCCAGCATTCCGCAATAATTTTAAGCGGGCAAAGACCGAATACCGCATTGGACCAAAGGTACCGAGCGCCACTGGTTACTTTACGTATACATATTAGTCTATTTTGGTGAACCCGCAGGGCGAGCTTCAGGCTTCGAGGCCAAAGGCCGAACTCCTCAGCAAACACTCAATAACCCAGTACCCCGCAATAATTTTAAGCGGGGCAAAGACCGAATACCGCGTTGGACCAAAGGCCAGTGCCGGCTTTAGGGTGGGGCGACCCGGGCGACCGCCCGGGGCGCTGGGATCTACAGGGCGCCGCGCGCGCCGGCATAACAAGTACATTGAAAAGATATTGTTGGTATATATTACTATTATTTTAATATGAATAAAAGTTTCATAAATAAATAACTCAACAGTATGTTTCGGTGCATCTTATGTACAGTTAAGTAACAAAACAAACTGACTGAAGAGATATGAGAAAATGGGCTTTAAACACACCGCACGCACGTGTATTTTGTTTCTCGGAATTACAATGGACCCTAAACTCGACACGTTTAGTTTACTCTTGCGATCTTTATTATCCAGCCATTGACCATCATTATACTGTGCCAGATGTGGATACTTTTACCTATTCAAATTGTTTAAAATACAGCAGGTATTGCTTGCACTTCTATCTAAATATTAGCTGGCACGGTTCAGTTCAGCTCTGTACGTAGTAACGTAGTGAGTGGAGTGGTGATAAATTATTGTAATTAACGTAGGCAATTGTAAAATTTGGGACTTAACACTTTCACGACCAGATATAACATCGAAAACTACCCCAGAAATCGACAGAGCCCGCTAGTTGGGTTTGTGAGGCCAATAATGCGTTACGACGAAAAACGGTGGGCACCGGAGTGAAAGATATGAGCGCCCGCTAGGGCGGGTTGTTGATCGTGAAAGTGTTAAATAAATAGTTATATTACTTATCTAAAACTATGGTGTATGTGAGTGACTGAAGCAAATGTCGGGAGCGTGATATATTTTTGATTTTTGGTAAGTCCGAACAACATTTTTATTTTTAAGTTTTTCACTCAATGTTTTTACCCGAATGCGGCGGTTAATAAAAAACATGTTTTTTGTTTTAGATATAATTTAACATTGTGATCGGGAAATAGACCAGTTGATGAATAACGGCAGAAAATAAAGAAACAATTGAAAAAAAGCTTTCTGGTTCAGAAAATCGTAAAAGAAAAGCTGAAAAAGACAAAGTTTTTGAACAATCTAAAAAAT
The DNA here is from genome assembly GCA_947034925.1 of Eudemis profundana. Taxonomy (NCBI): domain Eukaryota; kingdom Metazoa; phylum Arthropoda; class Insecta; order Lepidoptera; family Tortricidae; genus Eudemis; species Eudemis profundana. Next base: position 14,662,256 of record OX344816.1, on the reverse strand, counting down.
TAGTGTCATCAAGATTTATTTTTAGGTTATTATTATTAAGCCATAGTATAAGATCTCTAACTGCGTTATTTATTTCTTTTTCGTATGTCAACTTGTTTGTACATTGTAGAGTAAGAGTGTTGTCATCTGCGAACATCGAGATTGTGTGTCTTATGGATCTAGGCAGGACGTTGATAGAAATAGTAGGATACGCTGCCTTGTGGCACACCATATAATCTCTTTCTTTCGATTTATGTATTTCTTCTTTTTTCGTCATTATATTTATTTTAGAAAGTTATGTTATTTGTTTTCTTTTCTGTAAATATGATTATCAATTTAAGTACATTTCCTCTAATGCCATAGATTTCAAGTTAAGCTATCAGGGTATCATGGTCAACATAATCGAATGCTTGCGTCATATCACAAAAGATAGAGCAAATAGATTCTCTTTTGTTCACACTACTTCGCGTTACTTTATTTATAAAGTCGTAGACTGCCCTATAAATTCTTTTTGATTTTCTAAAAAAAAGCCTTTCGTTTTTAATTGTTGTTTCGTGACTAAGTGACGGAAAATATAGATACATTGCTAAGATAATGAATTTTTAAAATATGTTATTATTAATAATAATAAATACACAAGTAGTTTTTGCGTGGACGAGTAACAAACATTCATCCATACATTTCACATTTTTAAGTAAGATATATAAGGGCGCCAAATGCATGACTCGCCCGGGGCGCCTAGATGTTTAAGGCCGGCCCTGCCAAAGGCACCCAGCGCCCCTGGTTACTTACGTGTACCTATTAGTCTAATTTTTGCAAGTCCGAAGGCCGAGTTTCAGGCTGCGAAGCCGAAAACCAAGCTCTTCCGCAAACACCCCATGTCCCGTAGTAATTTTAAGCGGGACAAAAGCAAAGCATAAAGCGTCTTATATCGTTGTAAGCAAACCATGTGTTACTGTTGTAATTCTTGTCATTACTATTAAATGGAGGGTGCTTCTGAAAGAGCTCGGTCGTTGGCCTCACACGCTGATATGGTTCTTAGGAAGAGAAAGGCGCTTAAAACCGTAACTGAATAATAACTAAAAATACGTAAATAAAATAAAGTTAAAAACTAAAACCCGACTACGAAAAAGTCTAAAACAAGAATCTTAGGTTTTAGTTCACCAGGCACAGATAAATAGCAATTTTTTAATTTAGATAACGTTTCGAGTATGTCGTCAGTCGTTCGTAGTCGGAGGCCCCTTTTTTGTTTGTCTTCTTGTCGGGGCCTCCGACTACGAACGACTGACGACATACTCGAAACGTTATCTAAATTAAAAAATTGCTATTTATCTGTGCCTGGTGAACTAAAACCTAAGATTCTTGTTTTAGACTTTTTCGTAGTCGGGTTTTAGTTTTTAACTTTATTTTATTTTAATTTTACAGCTGATTGCCAGCTGTCTTATCACTAAAAATTGTGTTTTTGTATGAATGTTAGAATTATACGGGTATGTATGTATGTATTTATGTAACACTTTATTGCGCATAAAATTACACAAAAATCAATGGTTATGTACAAAGGCGAACTTATTCCTGTAAGGGATCTCTTTCAGCTAACATTTGAGCAAATGAGAAAGAATAACTAATCAAGGAAGATAGACAAACCAACAAATGTAGTTAATTTACTTACACAAAGAGAGGAAAATAAGACAAATTTTCGAATACACATAAAAACTTAACATCGATATATCATTAGATATATTTTACATTTTTTCCAATAATTTCAAAACTTAAGTTCCAGTCTTAGTTAAATTATAGGTTTTATTTTATTATTTAATTACTATAAATATTATATAGTTTTAATATACTATTATAATTAAAAATATAATATTTTCCATTTCTCAAGTAATTTAAATGATAGTCGCTAGTAAAAACCTCATTAGTATAAATAATACCTTAATAGTATGTATACCTTTACCACCAGCATCCTTTCCGGGTAGGTAAATAAACTCATAAGCGAGTAACTGGTCTAGTAAATCGTGTACGCAGTAATCAAGAGCAACCAGGAAGCGGTGTAAGTTATAGGAGAATAGTAATGGCTTGGAAAATATATCATGTTTTCAATTTAGACTTGTTTTTGACATACAGTGTGTAACTCTAATACGGGCGAATCTCTTAACGATGGTTAGTATAGGACAAAGTGAAGGTAATTAGATAACATTTACTTAAAGTTGCAACAATAATGTTGTCCTTACAAAATAATTCAGCCCGCAATGTAATGCAAACACACTGACGTTAAACGCTCGTTGACAGTTACGTTGACATTTCGGTACCGCCGTACCGCAACCATGTTTACAGTACATTGCTGCTGAGAAAATTAAAAAAAAATAATTATGTGATCGTAATGAACTGCAACTTAAAAAAACCTTTTACTTCATGATTACACTAATGAATACTATGTCCGATTTAATTTATCGCCCGTATTAGACTTACACGCTGTATTAACTGATGAATTCTTGTTTCTACTTATCTTAGTAAATTAGATAGTTATCGTTTCTTTAAAGGCCAGTATGGCTACTCAAAATAGCGCGCTATGACATGGGGTACTTCAAGAAACGAGTAAACAGGACTCTCAAAGATCGGCAACGTATAGGTAACACCTCTGGTGTTGCAGATATCCATGGGCGACGTTGACTGGTTTCCATCAGGCAGCTCGTCTGCTCGTTTGCCACTTATAACATAAAAAAAATAGGCTAGAATGGGGACTACAGCCCACTCACTCTCATCTATGATAGTAGGCCTGCGCCCAGCAGTGGGACGTATGGCCAACGATGAAGTGGCAGACGAGTAGACGAGCATGATGGAAAGCAGTCACTAGATGTTACCTATACGTTCCCGATCTTTGAATTGCCTCAGGAGGGAAATCATCCCACATCCTGCCAGTCCGTGGCAAAAATGAGCATGATGCTCGCTTGTTTTTGAGATGCCTACTACTAGTCTAGAAGCGCTTAGACTATGACTAAATATTAATCAAATTATTAAAGTCTGTACTAATTCTGTGTGGGTTTTAAACGGTAGGAGAGCTAATATTTGATTTAGTCTAATATATTTTGTTCCTTGCAGATAAAAACATATATTTTTTATTATATGTATATTGTTGGAGTTGTTGTTGTTTTTTTTAAGTTTTGGTAAAAATACCAAAATTATGTGCACTTAATACTCCTGTGTATTGTTAACCTAACTCTGTAACCATGCCAAAATAAACTCACTATGAAAATATTACCAATTGAGTAGTCCATTTAAATATGAGAATATTATTATCGAGCCCAATAAAAATATGTTAAAAAAATGCCTTAAACACCTCCGACCAATAAGTTTCATAATCATAAATTGAGCTAAATAGAAAATAATAATAATGGTGACAAAACGTAATAATTCCCTTAAATAAAAGTAAAAGAAATCTGTTATCCCGCTACCCGCTCGTCCCAAACACCACAACCAATCGCAGCGTACATTCCAAAACAGCAGGTGTTGGCGCTACAATCCTGCAAACTTAACCCAACCACCCTATCCCATCGCAATACGGCCCATTTTTGCTCACCCGCTTACACCTATAACTTGGTACTCGCTAAAAATATTTATGTCTGCCGTGCAGTCATACAAAAAGACATATGTCGTTAGGAAACTGTAAGCACTTACGTCGTTACGTAACTAAGTGGTCGCACTACCGATATATGCCTTACCGTGGGACTTTGATTTTTTTTCCCTTTACTTTTTCGATTTGAAATGGATTTTATGTTTTGATGCGTATCGCGTAGCTCCGATGTTTTCCTGGTAACGTTAACAAGGCTTACGGAAATTGCTACAGATCTATTACCATGTTAAAGTGACACTCTTTGGTGTTCTTGGCACCCACGGCTGACAGGTATAAAATATAAAAAATAAATATTAGGGGACAATCTTACACAAATCGAACTAGCCCCATAGTAAGCTCAATAAGGCTTGTGTTATGGATACTAGACGACGATATATTTAATAGATACAAATACTTAAATACATAGAAAACATCCATGACTCAGGAACAAATATTCGTATGGCTGAAAAAAAGTTCAAAATGTTTCACTAACATTTCAATTTTGTTAGTTTAGTTGGTATTTATGTTAATAGTTCATTACATAACTAGGGTGGCAAAATAAAGTTAACATTTTATTTTTGAGCATCTACGTTAGAGATGTAATTGGAAATTATTGAACGTCAGCCTAAAACTGGCACTATAAAGAACCTTTATGCCACACTTGGCCATAAAGTGGTTTTTTCCGCACGCTGCGCGTACGGAAAATGCCGCTTTCTGGCCAAGTGTACACATAAAATGATGTACACAACACGGGAGGTAATAAAGAAAACCCTCGATCGCACATTTACGTCCCTCGCTTTCAGCTCGGGCCGCAAACTTCTGCGATCTCGGCCTTTCTTTGTATTACCACCCTAGTTATGTAATGAACTATTTTTTTCTTCTGTCTATTCCTATACGGAACAGACTGAAGGTGTTCAAATGACTTAGTGTATGGTTTGACTTAGTTTAGGAATCTGTTTCTAAGAACATTTTTTTTTTTTTTTGGATCTGACTAACTCGCAACCCCTCCTGGGCGTAGCGATAGTCGGACCGGGTGGTTGGCCGTGGCGTTCCCTGGGGTCGAACCAGGTCGCTAGCCAGACCACCCTTGGGTGTTCGACTGTGTGCCACACACAGTCGACACGCAGGTCGGGCTGGGGTTTCTATGAACAGTACGCCTCTGGGACTTTATTGCTCAATGTACCCCCACTCATTGTAACAAGTTCGAATATTGAATAGTAAAAAATATATAAATATAAACTATACGATTACACTAGCCTAACCTAGACTAAAACTACATCATGTCCCCCAGATCGGGCCCCTGCGGCAGGGTCCCCATCACGCTGGCATTAAGTTCGAATTAAATATCAATATTATTTATTTAAAAATCTCTGTTTGTATGGAAACCCTACCGACTCGAATCACCTTAAAGCATAGGTTCCCAAACTTTTTTGAATTGCCGCCCACTTGGACATGATAAAAAAAACTTTCAGCGCCCCCTACAACAAAAAAACAACCACAGTGCTATGATTTTTTTTGGACGGGGGGGGGGGGGGGGGGAGGTGCAATCGTGATGACGCAGCTTGAGAGGAGCATCAAACGATGCATCGCCAGGAATACTGTGTAAACAAAAACTAGTTTATAAGCTTTATTTCTTTCCAAAAGCGATGGCGCCCCCTTAGGAACCTATGCCTTAAAGGATACTCATCCTGTCATATCCTTAGGAGAGCGGTATCGACTTAATATTTATTACCCGACTGCGGCGAAGCTCAAAGGAGGGTTATGTGTTTGACCTGTATGTATGTATGCATGTCCGTTCCTATGTCCGCTCGTAAATACTCAACGGCACAACCGATTTCGATAAATGATACATCATTAGATTCGTCTTGATGGCGCGAGTGTCACTGGGTATGAAGTTCGTTAAAATAAACAAAATGGCGGATCTTTAAGCACTTTTAAAGTGCACCGCGGTCGGGTTTTTTTAGTAAAAATATTGTTTTTAACTAGCATTTACCTGCGGTTATGCCCGCGTTGATCCCGTTTTTCTCCCAAGGGAACTCTTTACCGGGATATAAAGTACCTATGTTTAAATCCAGTACTTGGTTTATTCGCATGCCAAATTTCAGCTCAATCCATCCAGTTGTTAAACTTTCACATTTATAATATTAGTGATATGATTTCTCAGACTCAGAATCAAATCGATCCTAAAACAGATTACTGCAGCGTCAAAAGCCAAAGTCCTTTTTTCTCAGTCGGTACAGTTAATCCCCTATAACTTCACAGCTAAGCTGTGATCCTGAAATAGCACCAACTCGGCCCGTAACTGTCGCCGGCACATGCTCCACTGTTTTTTCTTTGAGCGAACTTTGGAAAGTTTCAACGTGTACGCTCAGTAAGGAATGCCACCCGGGTACCCAAAAACCGAGGTACCCGTGTAATGTAACCGACTTTATTTTGAGTCGGGTAAAACCCGGGTATTTTGACTTCATCATCATCATAGGCCTTTGCGTCTATTACAGACGATTCATGGTGCAATGTTAGAGAGACATCGCTTTTGGTGGCTAAATAAACCGATGCGAGAGCGACATGCAACAGATGGCGCTGAGTTGCTTTGTTTCTTGTCAGTGAGTGCAGCGAACCAGGTCTCATTTTGACTTAGAACCCGCGTTAAACAAATCTAGTAATAGGCTACTTGACAGTGTGAAAAATAATGGAAGAATTATGGATATATGTATTAATTATAAGTATTCAAACCAATTTACGTCAATATTACTAAAAATAAATGGATAATTTATTTATAAAACTCGGATGAAAATTGATTATTTTTTATCTGTCGCCATTTTATCGAAAACGGTTTGGATTGGCCGATGACGTCACACCATAGTAAACAGCATCGAGCATCTGTCAATCCTATTTTTAAAGGTAGAACGTTATGCGATCCTCGTTGATATTTGTCGGTTTACTATCATGTGTCGTCATAGACGCCATATTGTCCGAGAAACCGTTTTGGCGGTTAATTTTAAAAGTGCGTTTTTATTTGCTTTTTTCGGAAAAAATACACAAAAGAATTAATAATTACAACTTTCTGAGTGCTCAATAGACATCATTAAACAGTCGGATTGACTTTGCAGAAACCTGTCAAGTAGCCTATTAATAAGAATTATGCACGTATCGTTTTATTTTAAAGATAAATAATAAATAAAATCTAATGTCGCCCGCCTTTAAGCAAACGCAAAAAAACATCACGTCTATCTTACTTAACACTACCGGCATTGCAGGTAATGCAACTCGGGTACCCGAAAACCCGGGTAACTGACTTTATTTACAGTTGGGTAATACCCGGCATTGCAATCCCTATTATGGAGTGTACGTAAGTACATAATTATTTTGGGTAGAGTTTATAAAAACCTGGATTTTGCGCAAAAATACCACGACTTGAAGTCGATTATTGGTATTTTTGCGCGACATTAAAGCCAACTGTACCTAGATTGAATTAAAATTACTTTTTAACAGATTACGGCCCAGCCATATATTGTGATGCGTCTATTTTCTATGGTTGTTTATATGAGTTCTAGTTTTTTATGTTAAAAAAAACTCGTTATAATTTTTATTTGTGAGATACCTACATAAAACAGAGTCGGGTTAGGGCCGATACAGACGGACTGCAACCCAACTGCAACTCATAACGATTTGTATGGGAACTGCATCACAACTGCGCAGTCGGCGTGCATTTGTGATGCAGTTCCCATAAAAATCGTAGGGAGTTGCAGTTGGGTTGCAGTCCGTCTGTATCGGCCCTTAGTTGCACCATTTATAACTCGAGAACGGTTGGACCTATTTTTATGTTTTTTATCTTTTGGGTTTTTCTCGGCCCCGAATAACAGAATAACTATTAAAACATCTAAAAATTACAATTACTGGGGCGGAACGAAGTTCGGCGGTTATAAATGAATTTTTACTTATTTTTTTTTCTTTTTCATTGATATAGCTACAAGGTTTCATTGAATGTAATACAACTTAAGCAATTCCGGCTCAGGTAACGACCGAGACCAAAATATGCACTAATTGATTTATTTAAATTCGTCATAATTAACTTTTCCTAGTTTGCTAACAGAATTAAGAAATTACAATCTCGTAGTGTGGGCATCCCTCATGACGTCACGCTTACGTGATCTGTTTGTTTGTTATGACCAATAACTTCAACTTTTTACTAGTTGGTCGTTATTGCATTTCCTATCTATTTTTAGTTATTTTACTCAGTCGGCAAAGTTAACCCATAACTTGGCAGCTAAGCTCCGATCCTGAAATAGCACCAACTCGACCCATAACTGTCAGCGGCACATGTTCCACTGTTTTTTTCTTCCAGTTAACTTTGGAAAGTTTACTGGGGTGTTTATAAATGTTATTTTGGACCAACTTTATAGAACAAGGAGGATACCAATAATATTAACACAGTGCCAAGCTCAGAAATCTCCATATAAAAAACCCCATAGTCGGGTTTTTGGCACTGAGTGTTACCATGTGTGACCATTTTTTTTCGTTTTTTTTTTTTTAAGAAATACCTAGGGGGCAAACGAGCAGACGAGTCGGCTGATGGTATGCAATCACCGTCGCCCATAGACACCTGCAACACCAGAAGAGTCACAAGTGCGTTGCGGGCCTCGACCATGTCATCGAAATATACACCGTGGGTACGAGTAACCCGACAAACTTTAACTATAGATTCTAACAACTATTAGAAGTAAAAAAAGTTATGTGATGTATAGTCGAAAAACGCTTACTTTCAGAGATATTCATTATTTTTTAAATGAAAACTCCCAAGTGTGTAACAAGCCCTAATAAATGTGACTAAGATAGCTTTCCTAATTTGTTTCAATCCTTTAACTAAACAGCAATTAACCTTCGCAGTATTTGATGGTAAGCGACTACGAGGCCAAAAAATTTACCTTTCGAAACGAATTTTAGCTTTTTTTTTCTTTTTGATAACTTTTCCTCCAGTAAGGACATGTTTATAACGAGGGGCTGAATTTACTGATTTATTTTGTTCCATAAGACTATTAACGTAAAATGACAATATTCGACCCATGCTGATATAACATTACTTACTCGTCACACCACCAGGAATTTATGGCTAAAGTATGTCGGTATAGTCCCTCCCACCCTGTATGTATGTATATGTGTATAGAGGTGTGGCGAAAAACGGAACTAACCTAACCAGTATGGCCACATAACAGAAAATACGGCACATACGATAGAAAAGCATTACAGCGCCCCCCAAAAGTAATCCTATTCTCTTTCCGCACAGACTCTAGTGTGGTATGGAAGCGTAACTGAAGCTCAAAATCTGCCCCACGGAATACGTACTAACGGCGGAGCCAGTACTTAGTGCAAAAGAAAAAACTATAGTGTCAAATGAATTTATCACGTCAGTAGTTTTGTAACCAATCACAGACTTTCGTCTTTTAAACGATATGTAACGTATTCGAAATTGCAGTCTCAAACTTAAGACTAATATTTTACATAATAGTACATTGTGTATCTAGGGCGGTAAGTAAGGAATTACAAACGAGTGTTCGTTATAAGCCCGAGGTGAAACCGAGGGCTTTAATAACACGAGTTTGTAATTCCTTTACCGCCCGTGGCACACACAATGTTTTTCATCACACTTGTGAGAAAATCTTAATAATATAACCTTACTAATCGTCCCAGTATGACAAGAAAATATTAAAACATCAAAGTGACATTAGTGATATATGTCATAGTCGTCATAGACAATGCGAAAGTCAAGTCACGTTCGGAAACCATAGCGGTAAAGACCTAAAATGATTGATTTTATATTTGCAAAATACTGAAATACACTATTTAAACATTTAATTAATGTTACCGAAATATATTTGCAATAACAGTTATCTTTAAATAAATATTTCAGTGATAAAAGTTAAAAAAATTAGTTGGCGTTTCCTTTGGCCATGACAAATAAGAGTAAAACAGAACCAGCGTTTCAAATTTAAAAAGACGCCTTAGGGCGTAATAGGTCATTTCCGTCCCGCAAAACCTACGTGTAATGCACCATTTTCGAGCAAGTGTGATGAAAATGAGTTTATACTCACACATCGTAAGTTCGGGGCTCTTTGGTCAAACGTAGGGTTACTTTGCCCGCCTTGTAAAATTGATTTTTATTTATTTTTATCTAAACTACTGAACCAATTTTTTTTTAACTTAAATATAGTATACTAGTAATTTTCATGTATTTATATAAAAAAAATTAAGTCCCAAATGAATTTGTAAATAGTAAAACTTTTACTTATTTTTTTTAATTGTTCCTAGATAGGACACCCGCCAATTTTGGATATTCTATAATATAATTGCCTATTTTCTATATTTTTTATCGTATTTTGACGCCTAGAGACCCTTTACATCTCTAAAAATGTAGTTTTAAGTTTTGTAATGTAATGGATCCGGAGATTATATACGTCTCTCGGTAAAAGGTCAAAAAAAACTGTGCCTAGTTATTTGCTTGTTGCATTTTATAAATGTCATCTTATGTAATAATGTCACAATTGTTGTAATGTTGTTTTTGAAAGAGAAACTGGTGAGTTTCTTCAGGCGCTTCTTCCCACCAGAAGGTCATCTACCGAAGCGCCAAAAGAAAAGAATTAGACATGTAAAAGAGCCCTTGAGGCCTACTTACAGAAATAAATGTGTTTGAGTTTATAACATATTTTTACTAAACCGATTTTCATTTTTTTTTAATTTTTCGAAATCCTGTGGCACTTTAGGCTCAATATTTGGCTAAATAGTATTTTACGCTTGGGAAAATAAATCGGCAAAATGACAATCAATTTGGCGTCTGGGGCCGATCCCCATACTAACACGGTTATACCCTTTATAAAATATATCAATAAAGTTCTTATTTTTGCATTCTTTATCTTATTAGAAGTATTTCCCTCTCTGAAGCCTCGTTTCTGAGGTTGGCGGGTAGTATCTTATACATACGGTTCTACTGTCGATCCCATCCATCTTCTGTGTCTGTCTGTCTGTCCATCCGCTATAAAGTCCAGCTGCAAGTGCACTTATGTACCGTAGTCCGCTTATCGGCTAATTTCCTCAGAGACCGGCCGGGGCGGCCGCATCTAATTATGCCAGTAAATAGCCAGGGTCGTTCAGATCTTCATCGTCAATGTCGTAGTATGCCCCAGCAGCGTGAACCAGGACTCGAAGCCGGTATTTTGCAAACACCCCGAAATAGCCCAATATTTTGAATCATTGGATGCTCTTTATGCAGGGCTCAATAACTTATTTAAGCAATGACTTCGTATTATTAGATTGTCCGATTGAAACTGAAATAATAAACCAAAGAACGGAAAAAATAGCAGTATTTTGGTATGGAGAAAATACCGGAATTTGAACCCAGGGAACTCCGATTACGAACTGTCATTACAAATCCACGGGTCAAATTATATTAGAGACGATCCTGACAGCGAAGTTAGGAATTACCTTACAGGACGGATTACAAACGTAAATACCCTGATTTTCCCGGCTTCAAATCCCAATACAATTTTAAATTAAAGTGGGTTCTCAGTCTGACTCCTTTAAAAAAATGGCCATTAAATTAAAAATACCAGACCAACAAATTTCAGAACTATTGGCTTGTTCTTTAAATCAACACAGTTTTTGTTCAGCAGTTGGATATATAAAAAGACAAATAAAAATAAACTAAATACATGTATGCCGATTACTCCGTTATTTATTATGAATCGATTTTTTTCTATCACATAGAAGACAGTTCCGTAACTTCCGTACTTTTAGTTAAGTTTCTAAGGCAAATAAAAACATAAGGATTCTAATGAGGTCTAACATGTCTTAAGGGGTTCAGAAATTATTGTGGAATAAAGAAACTCACATACACACATAGACCCTGAAAACATAACACTCCTTTCTTTGGATAGAAGCATTACCACATTATAATACTAGTAATTTTTCTTACTACACAAGGTACATCGCGCGCTTGAATGTGTGCGCGCCGTGTACGAACGCACTACAAGCAAAGAAATAACAATGCGTAAGAATGCTCCAGTATGGATCGCACTCACACAGACGTGCTGTCGCGCGTTAGTGTGAATACGTGTAGCGCGCTCTTGTTCGTCTTTATATTTTGGCATTACCTAGTATCCAGTTATGGGCCGCTTATCGTCTAATTTCCTTAACCAGCCCGCTAGCATCTAATCACGACTAGTAAATAGCCAGGTTGGGCTAGAAACGTACGCAAATACGCCATTTTACCGGTTTAAATGACCCAGCCTTCAATTGCAAAACCCGTTTCGTTGCGTTTCTTTTACCCGAGGAGCCGTTTTTTTACAACTTAATTTAACGCGGACACGCAAATAAGTAAAAACACTTAGTAAGGATTCCACTAATTATAAACGTTTTTTTTCACACAACTTGCAAGTTTGTCATCTTCCAAAAAAAAACGCAAAGAAATGTGTCCTACCGCCAGGAGCTAAATAAATGCTCACCGCCAGACACAGGGTTTTTTTGTATCTTTATCTAGTAGCCTAAGCCCTGTGTCCATTTTCGAAACTACAAGAATTATCTGGCATGCTTGCCTCAGTTGGTCTTTCCTCATGCTAAAATAAATTAAATCCATCTTACGCAAAATAATAGTATTTTATGCAACAGTTGTATAAGTGGGTTCAAAAAATGCGAATTGCGTGAGTTGCGATACGAGCCGCGAAGGCGGCGAGTATCGCAAATAGAGACGCAATGAGCGTTTTTTGACTTAATTATACAACGTTGCATACAATACTTTTTCTACGACTAGGTTTTAAATTATTAAAATACAAAATTAATCATAACCTGGAAACAGGCAAATAGGTAAGACGTTTGACTGACAGTATGTGTCTATGGTAAACTTTTTTTTTATTTAAAATATACTTAAATTAAAAATACTTTTTTTTATGTTGGCATCAATGAATTTAGTTCGGAAAGTTTTGTTTTTCTTAAAAACCGTAGGAATTTAATTGTTTGTTAAGTTGGTAGTTGTGCATTTTTACCGTAAAGTTAAAATTGAGCGCTTAATCGTTGACCTAAGTTTAACCTAGACTTAGAAGTCTGTGGCTGCTAGCAATAACGTAAAGTGACTATAACGACACTAGTGCTGTTATGGGGAATAGAGTATAGACTTCTCTGAGCTCATATTATGTATGTTCTTATATTAGTGTTCGTGACCAAGTAAAAGACAGATAACAGTACAGGAGTAGAAAAGGAAATAACCTTCCGGACCATCAAGTTGAATTCCCATTAAGTTGAATTCCCCGAAAGTTGAATTCCCATTAAGTTGGATTCCCCGAAAGTTGGATTCCCATTAAGTTGGATTCCCCGAAAGTTGGATTCCCATTAAGTTGGATTCTCCGAAAGTTGGATTCCCATTAAGTTGGATACCCCGAAAGTTGGATTCCCATTAAGTGGGATTCCCCGAAAGTTGTGTGGTGGTAGGACCATCCGGGTAAGTAATCTGGGGGCACGGTAGTGCCCCCGCCAAGGCGAGCAAAACATAGGCACGGCCGTACTATCCTTTTCTCGAAACCATTCAGGCCATTTTCAGCCTCCCGTAATTTTGTACTGGCTTAAGCTAGAACCCTGAAATTTCAGGGATATACAGGGCACAATAAGTCTTATACATATATTCTCAATATCATTCAATTTGAAAGTGTAGTTTAAGAACTATTGCATGTCAAAGTTCCTTAGTTTTGTCACAGACTCACTGATTCACTGACTGATGATCATCATAATTCTAAGGTACTTCTAGCAGACCTACAAGCTCCAAATTTTAAACATAGTTAAGGGTACGTATCAGAATGTCTAAAATTAAAAAAAAACTAACGTTAAATAACCTACGTTCAAAATACCTAAAATCGGAATACCTAATGTTTTCGAAAATTCGCATTTATCTTTTTTTAAACGGAGGCCAGCGTCACGTAACCTGCGCAGTACTTCATGCAGTCTAGACATATGTTGATCTCTGGTACTGCCAGTGATGCATACACCATCTATCCAACACGATACACCTCAATACCAGCCAATAACGTCTCCATCGTCCTCTGGAAAATACCAGGAGCATTTGCCATGCCGTACACTAGGCGAGAATATTTGAAAAGCCCGCGCGACGCGTTAATGGACGCGACATGTAATATTTTTGATGGGATACAAATAAATCTTTGGTACGATTTTTGTTCAAAACAATTGTTCGTTGATAAGAAACATTGAATATAAGAAAAACCTTTCAGTTTCGAGCGAACATCGACAGATAAGTAAAAAAAAAACTTATAGCAAAATGTTTTGGCTTTGAGTACTAAGTGCAAGAGTACAATACAATCATACTTTATTGCACACCAAAAGAAAATTACATTGCAAACTTATACAAGGTGCTCGTGAGGAATCCAAAAGATTTTAACCACGAATTCCTGAGGTCATAAGGAGTAAAAAAATGTTATATGTATAACATAATGCAAAAAAACACAAGAAAAAGTTACGAGGATTTTTTTTTAATTGATTTTTGTACGTAAAGTATATTTTTTTACTGTCGAATTTTACGTTTTGGGTTCCTCACGAGCACTGTCAATAGCTGCTCTATCTAAAATAACCAAATCGCCTATAAAATTCGGTTGCAATGGGACAACCTCAGAGATGTACCCTTCCAAACAAAAACGAATTTCCAGCCATCTTCGAGTAATCTTGTAACAAACGTATAAATTGAATACCGTTTTTCTTTGCGGAAGTCGGTTAACACTGGATGCGTCCAGGGCTCGAAATCGGTATTTTTCAAAAACCCTGATATAGCCAAATATTTTGAATTATTTTATGCTTTTATTGTAGAGCTCAGTAATGTATTTAAGTCATAATTTCGTATTATTAGATTGTCTGGTTAAAAAACGAAATAATAAACCAAAGAACGATAAGAACGGAAAGAATACCGGTATTTTTGTATGGAGCAAATACCGGTTTCCGAGCCCTGATTACGTCAACTGAAGCTATTCAATAAGTAATGAATGAGACCCTATGAAAAATACCCAAATGGAATGGCCCTCGTGACCCGTCCATCCACTAGGTCAACCCACCAGTGGGTGCACGGGGAATTCCTATTTACCCTTGCACCCACTGCAATTTTGCTGGAATCAATTTAAGAAACACTGCATCGATAGTTACATGCTTTTTAGGGTTCCGTACCTCAAAAGGAAAAAAGGGAACCCTTCTAGGATCACTCGTGTGTCTGTCTGTCTGTCACAGCCAATTTGCTCCGAAAGTACTGGTCCGATGGAATTGAGTTGAAATTTGGTACATATATTAAGGTAAATGACCCAAACATGGACATATCAGGAAAATATATGAATTTTAATCATGGGGGCACTTTTGGGAGGTCAACTAGAAAATTTAAAAAAAAGTTAGCGAACTATATCGTGTGACATATTAAATGAAAGGGTTCACTGTGAGAATATCAAATATATTTTTATATTAATAGTTTTCAAGTTATTTAAGAAAATAGGCTAAAATTGACCATTCCCCCATTCTCTACCAGTCAACCATCAGAATAGCTAAGTCATAAAATGACTACGTCGCGTCGTCAAAAGTCGGGACAGTTGACGTATTAAAAGCAATATTAAATATGTTGGATAATTAAATATCAGGGGTTTCACACAAGTTGACGTATTCACAAAAGAAGTTGTATAGATTTGTATATTAGTAGTCCTAGACAGCGGTACATTTACGTGAATAAGTAGTGCCTAGGCAAACCGAGTTTTATTTCAGTATTTTTTTTTTCAAAGATGACACCTATTTAACTAGGAAAGTAAAATATTATCTAAGTACTTACAAAGTTTTATCCTAATCGTTAAAACCGTTTCCGAGAAACCGATGAAACAAATACAAGAATAGCTAAAATAACAAATGTAGGTATTGTATACTGCTGTCTAGGACTACTAATACTAATATACAAATCTATACAAATTATTTTGTGAATACGTCAATTTGTGTGAAACCCCTGATGTTTAATTACCTATATCCAACATATTTAATATTGTTTTTTATACGTAACAGTCTCGAATTTCGACAACTTAGTCATTTTACGACTTAGCTATTCTGATATTTTACACCTTTTGAGATGTTGTCCTGGGGCCATGTGGTCATTTTACAACTTGGACATTGAGATACGGACTAGACGAGATGCAGGCAATTTACGATTCTGACATTTTGACATGTTGACTAGGAGCGATGTGGTAATTTTGTGACTCGGACATTATGAGATGTGGACTAAGAGCGATGTGGTCATTTTGCGACCTCATCACTCTACTAGTGAACCGTTATATCGAGTGGGGTATCAAATGAAAGGACTTGATTTTTAGATTAAAACACCGTTTTTGTTTTTTTTTTAATTTGTAGTTTTTGATTAATGGCGTAAACGTAACAAAAAAATACCATTCCCCCTATTATCTTCGAAGTTACTGAACAGAAAATTCTGTAATAATTACCAATTATTAATGTCGTCCTAAAATATTACAGGAAAAATATGACGGTTTTTCTAACTTGCACCGTTTTTGAGAGCAAAAATCTTAACACATAGTTATTTGCACCTACTAAACTAATCGCCATACAGTTTTTCTTGAACTATTCATGTAATACTTATGAGTTTGTACGGAACCCTCGGTGCGCGAGTCCAGCTCGCACTTGACCGGTTTTTTCTGATGTTGCGACAACCCTGACATGACAGCGCAAATCCTGTCACAGGTGGCTGTGCCTGTCAAATGTATGAGCGTTAGACAACTGTCAATCGCGGGCGCCGTGCCGTGGACATGGGTCCGCGCCCTTAGTCCTGAAACTGTGGAGCTGTTATGTGCGTTAGGTACTGTGCGCAATAACCGGCTAGGCTATTATAGGAATTCAACATAGTGGGAATTCAACATAATGAGAATTCAACCTAATGGGATTTCAACATAATGGGATTTCAACATAATGGGAATTCAACATAACGGGAGTCAACGTAACAGGATTCAACGTAATGGGAATCCAACTTTCGGGGAATTCAACTTAATGGGAATTCAACTTGATGGTCCGGAAGGGAAAAACAAATTTTCATCACACTTGCTCGAAAATGGTGCATTACACGTAGGTTTTGCGGGCCGTAAATGAGCTATTACGCCCTAGGGCGTAATGGTTTTCTTTTTAAATTTGAAACGCTGGTTCTGTTTTACTCTTATTTGTCATGTTCAAAGGAAACGCCAACTTACTTTTTTAACTTTTATCACTGAAATATTTATTTAAAGAGAACTGGTATAGCAAATACATGTAAACACATATTTCTGTAACATTAATTAAATGTTTCAATAGTGTATTTCAGTATTTTGCAATTATAAAATCAACCGTTTTTGGTCTGTACCGCTATGGTTTCCGAACGTTGCGCATTGTCTATGGATATGTCACTAATGTCACTGTCAGTTTTACAATTTTATTTAGGTTAAGTAAGGTTAATTTTAATTAGATTTCCTCACAAGTGTGATGAAAAACATTGTGTGTGCCACGGGCGGTAAAGGAATTACAAACTCGTGTTATTAAAGCCCTCGGCTTCGCCTCGGCCTTGTAACAAACACTCGTTTGTAATTCCTTACCTACCGCCCTTGATACACAATGTACTAATAATACCGCCACCAAAGATACAAAACTCGACACGTGTTTCGCCTCTCTACGAGGCATCCTCAGGAGCTGCTGGAGATGTTGACCGTCCGGCGACCACTGACGAAGACTGACTGACTGTTGTTTTCGTCACATGGACTTCCGCAAAGTAAGTAAAGAAAAATAACTGGCCAAGAGCATGTTGGACCATGCTCAGTGTAGGGTTCTATAGCCGTAACTATAAGGTACAAAATACGATGTATAAAAAGCACAACAACAAAAGAGCGTATCTTCATAGCAATTACGTCCTTTTGTTGAGAGGCGCAGTTTATCGGCAATAACTCAAAAACGGTTAATTCGATCTTGTTGAAAATAATTTTCGTTGAAAGTATTAATTAAGCGTTACCTTCGTGATTTTTTTCATATTTTTCAGACGCACGGTTTAGAAAATAGAGGGGGGGGACACAATTTACACAACTTTCGGAGCGATTATTTCCAAATACATTCACTTAATCAAAAACATTACTTAAGAACCTTATAGTTATACCACACGTTGATATTTGCTGAAAAAAATTTTTCTTAATGTCTTTAACATGTATGGAGTGCCCCCCCTAAAAATATTTATTTTAATTATTTATATACCAATTTAAGTAGCGGCTCATAAAACACACCTATATTCCAAATTTCATCAATATCCATCATGTAGTTTCTGAGTAAAATGCCTGTGACATACGGACAGACAGACAGACGGACGGACATGACGAAACTATAAGGGTTCCGTTTTTGCCATTTTGGCTACAGAACCCTAAAAACGAAGCAAAGTAAGAAAGTAAGGTAAGGTTCAATCGACCATCTAATGCAACTACAAATATAAAATTAGTAGATTTTTATGTGCGAAACGAAACGAATACCTACTTAGAAGAATAGACGTGAATACAGATGGTATAGACTGTCATGTTTGGTTAGTAGCACTTTAGCTGCATAGAACCACTAAAAGCTTGGGGATTTGGGGACCGAGTCAGGGCTTAGAACGTTTAGTAACAGTCACCTTTCGCCAGCGCATCCCTTTGCCGGTGTAAGATCAAGTCTCGCGTCATGCGTGTGGATTTAGAGCACCACTTTGTCGAAAATAACACGTTCCTTAGGGCCTTATCGCACTTGCAATAGGTATGTTAATTAATGTTAAATTTTACAACATAATATAGGCACTCACATGGATTGGAAAATACTAATAGTACATTGTGTATCAAGGCCGGTAAGTAAGGAATTACAAACGATTGTTTATTACAAGGCCGAGGGCTTTAATAACACGAGTTTGTAATTCCTTTACCGCCCGTGGCACACACAATGTTTTTCATCACACTTGTGAGGAAATCTGATTAAAATAACCTTACTTAACCTAAATAAAATTGTAAAACTGACAGTGACATTAGTGACATATATCAAGACGACAAGTCACGTTCGGAAACCATAGCGGTAAAGACTTAAAATGGTTGATTTTATATTTGCAAAATACTGAAATACACTATTTAAACATTTAATTAATGTTACAGAAATATGTGTTTACATGTATTTGCAATAACAGTTCTCTTTAAATAAATATTTCAGTAATAAAAGTTAAAAAAGTAAGTTGGCGTTTTCTTTGAACATGACAAATAGGAGTAAAACAATAGGCCACCGTTTCAAATTTAAAAAGAAAACCATTACGCCCTAGGGCGTAATAGGTCATTTACGGCCCGCAAACCCTACGTGTAATGACACCATTTTCGAGCAAGTGTGATGAAAATTATCATAGCACAAAAGAAATAAACAAAAAATGTATAAAAAATATAAAGTTATGAGTCTTAAAGAAAAATTAAAGTCAATTACGGAATGCTTAAATAACACTGAAAAAATAAATGTATGCCAACTATGTGCTTAAACGCACTTTTTCGTGCTTTTCATACAGACTTAGTACAGCGACGGAACGGATGACGTCATAAGTTGCTACCGTTTTGTATAGAGCGTTTTCAATGCTCAGTGCGATCTGCTACTCTTGATTACAATTTGTGGCTGTTATACTTATACAAATGTATTAGGTGTCATATAGATATTTGTTCCTCACAAATAGTAGAATCGATTTACGACTGAAAAAAAATCAACATACGAATTTGCGGGCGAGCTGCGAGTTTCCATACAAAACCAGTCGCTGCGAACTTGTATTGTGAGCGACATTTGTATGGAACTTCGCTTCTAACTCGTCCGCAAATCGCAAGTGTGGTAAGGCTCTCACTGTAGTAGTCATGTTTGTCATTTCATCTACACACATCATAAACCCTGTATAATGCGTTCAAAACCGCAAATTACAATCAGCATAAAAATAAACTATATTGCTAGAGCAAATTTCCTAGCTGTGAAAATGATATTATATTATTGCTTACTTGCTTGCTGGTAACATCGAATTCAATGTTATTATGACATTGCAATTTCGAACGCCTCTGAATAACAAAGCGATTTTTTGAGAGGTGTTCGATTTTGACCTCAATTCTAATATCAGTCGAAATTACGTTTCATTCAAAATGAAATGTCAATTACAAAAAAAAATTACATAACCCCCCTGTTACAAACTACTAAATTTTGAAAAAAAATGGGGCCAATCTAGAAGTATATACAGCGTGGGTACGAGTAACCCGACAAACTTTAACTATAGATTCTAACAACTATTAGGAGTAAAAAAAGTTATGTGATGTATAGTCGAAAAACGTTTACTTTCAGAGATATTCATTTTTCTTTAAATGAAAACTTCCAAGTGTGTAACAAGCCCTAATAAATGTGACTAAGATAGTTTTACTATTTTTTTAAATCCTTTAACTAAACAGCAATTAACCTTCGCAGTATTTGACGGTAAGCGACTACGAGGCCAAAAAATTGACCTTTCGTTTCCATTTTAGCTTTTTTCTTCTTTTTGATAACTTTTCCTCCAGTAAGGACATGTTTATAACGAGGGGCTGAATTTACTGATTTATTTTGTTCCATAAGACTATTAACGTAAAATGACAATATTCGACCCATGTTGATATAACATTATTTACTCGTCACACCACCAGGAATTCATGGCTAAAGTATGTCGGTACAGTCCCTCCCACCCTGTATATATATCCAACCTTTTTAATAAATGACATAATTTTTTAATCGTTTCACAAACTCCTGAAGTCCTGAAGTAACAAGGAAAAAACTTTCAATACTAGTTAATTTCTCACACACTTAACTGCAATATGCAAATTCCAGGCTGGCGTAATTAAATTGAGCTGCAATACCAAGTTACGTATCTTGCAGTTAATTTTAACTGCAGCTATTCGAAGAATCCCGGATTACGCGGCTGCTCAGGAGAGATCCGCTCATAATTATAAACTACACACGGGCAGTGCGAATGGTGAACCTTTTGTGACTACTAGCGCCATCTAGTGTTTAATAGTAGAGCTATGTTACCTAGAACCATATATGCCGCAATAAGTGCGGTACAGGTTGCGTCACGTAAAGGTGGGTTTAGACCAAACGAATTCTAACACATTCTAACCCCACTCTACCAAATTCTTTGTATGTACACAAAGAATTTGGTAGAGTGGGGTTAGAATGTGTTAGAATTCGTTTGGTCTAAACCCACCTTAAAAAGAACGCTGGTGGTCAAGCTGCGCATTAGGCCATTTATCGATCTATTAGCGAAAGGCTAGTTCAAAAATAAAACAATAAATATAGTACTTTTGTGCGCGAGTGTACCAATGCGCAAACACACCCCCTCCACTTTCTTCCAGGGTTCTTTTTACGTGACGCGACCTGTACCGCACTGACTGGACTGCAACATCTGCTGCGTCCCGCTGTGCCGACGACGCTCTTGTATGTGTCCCGTTTACATTATTCTACGAAGGCTGAGGAGATCGTAGAATATGTACGCGTGAAGACAGTGCTCATCCTGAGGGTCGTTAAGTTGGAGTCTTGCCACAACTTGAATTTTAATTCTTATGTGGTGAGAGTTCCAACTGAGAAGATCGCAAACTTCACCAAAGAAGAGTTTTGGCCGAAAGGTGTCATGTTACGGCGCTTCCGCGGGCGGCTACCTGACACCCCGAACAGCGTTACCATATCGCAGTGAAATGTGACCTAGTTGTTAAGTTTATTTTGTATTATGTATGTTAGATTGTAAGGTATTTATCTATGGGCCTTTGATGCCTGAAATAAATAAATTATTATATACTAGACTCTCTCTTCTTCGTATCCTCAACAGCTGAGGGACGTGACGGCTGCGGGAACTATACTAGACTAGAGGGTGCCAATCTGTCATTGGTGTGGCGTGTACAGTTGAGTTCATTTACATCTACACACTTAGGGCCGGCACAGACGGACAGCTGGCTGCGATTTGTATGGGAACTGCGCAGTTGTGATGCAGTTGCGCAGTTGTTATGCAACAAAAATATCTGAACATGACCCTATTGTCAGGAGCCCCCCCTCGTGTATTGTCCCTCGTGTTCAGATATTTTTATTCTACTATATGTCTAGATGTAAATGAACTTGACTGTACATTGTACATTAAGCAATCGACGTCGTTTTCTGTTGAGTGGCCAGTTCATTCATATTGAAAAGTTAGTAACCATAATATAATCAAAGAGGTCTTAATCACTCATTATTGTTTACCTCATTAACAGGGTGCTTTACTTAGCAAACTTACTTCCCTAATTTTCTCCAAAAACATACATCATTTGTTTATTGTTTTATACATAAATAAACTCAGACAGCTTAGTACTATCAGCCCTAAAAATATCGGTGGCTAATTTGTTAGTACCTTGTATAGGGATAAGAAGTATTCTATGTTTCAATCTAGTAGGTTTATGATGCTACGCTTTGTCGCGCGATAAATAAATAATAAGGCATCCATCCATCACGTTCTGACAAAGTGTGTGTGAGAGTGACGGATGCTTTATCATTTATTTATCGCGCGACAAAGCGTAGCATCATAAGCCCACAGGTCTTGGTCTACCTTGCATGTCAAATTTTAGCTCAACCCATTCAGTTGTTACCGTGTTACTTTGTAACGAACATCCAAACATCATATGTCTGAATTTAATTTATTTCCAGCAGTTATCCTCATCAGCGGTGTGTCACGCGAGCTCTTATTTCAAGTGCATTATCTCTCTAATCCGAAACGTCGAAAACTCGTGATCGCCGTGGCGCAATTCTGCTCTTATCGTATTTAATTAACCTCTATCGCTGGGAATTCCTTTTTTGGTGGAATAAGCAGCTCGTTTCACAGAATTACTAGCTTTTTAATTGACTTTTTTTATTTTTAGGATATTAACTAGCATTTTCCCGCGGCTTCGCCCGCGTTTTACCCGTTATAGTCCCAAAGGAACTCTTTAACGTGATATAAAGTATCCTATGTTTCAATCCAGGACTTGATCTACTTGCATGCCAAATTTCAGCTTGATCCATCTAGTTTTTACCCCGTTATTAGGTAACAAACAGCCAAATATCTTCACAAACTTTCGCATCCCACTAATATTATAAATGCGAAAGTTTGTGAAGATTTTTGGATGTTTGAATATTTGGATGTTTGGATGTTTGTTACCTTATAACGGGGTAACAACTGGATGGATCAAGCTGAAATTTGGCATGCAAGTAGACCAAGTCCTGGATTGAAACATAGGATACATTATATGCCGGTAAAGAGTTCCTTTGGGACAATAACGGGAACAACGCGGGCGAAGCCGCGGGAAAATGCTAGTTTATAATATTAGTGGGATTACATTGTTATGATCAGGGCTCGGAACCGGTATTTTGCAAAAACCCCGAAATAGCCCAATATTTTGAATTATTTTATGCTTTTTATGTAGAACTCAGTAATGTATTTAAGTCATGATTTCGTATTATTAGATTGTCTGGTTAAAAAACGAAATAATAAACCAAAGAACGATAAGAACGGAAAGAATACCGGTATTTTTGCATGGAGCAAATACCGGTTTCCAAGCCCTGGTTATAATAGTACATTGGGGCACGAGGAAGCAAGGGGGTGTATTTACGGCGAGGGCGAGCATTGAAATCAGAGAGAAACTAAGAATTCTATAATAGAATACTACGCGTAGCGAGGGATTCTAATGTAGCGACCAAAAAATGAAAGGTAATAAACTATATGGTCGGTCTGAAACAAAATAATTGCCGAAAACCGAAAAGAACATACTAAAGTCCTTGGCCAGAAACGTACACACACACATTGATACCACGAGAAGGAAATGTTTTTTTAGGTTTGTGGTAGTAATTGCTGGCTATTATTATCATCAATGTGTCAGACTAGCTCCTATTTCAAGTGCATTATCTCTCTAATCCGAAACGTCGAAAACTAGTGCTCTCCGAGGCGCAGTTCTGCTCTTTCAACGTTATTCATTTAACCTCCATCGCTGGGAATTCCTCCTTTGAGTGAATAAACAGCTAGTTACTCAGGATCAACAACATTTAATTGATTAGTTTTACTGTTAGTATTATTATATATAAAAGTATTTTGCCTTAAGGGTTTCTTTCTGTATTACGTCATACTATTTTTCCAAATTTTAGGCCCTCTTTTCTTAAGTTCTTATATTAGTTATTAGAACCCTTTCCTAGAGTAGTATACCATTTTGGAATCTTTGTTAGTTGCGTCAACTTTCTGAAACACTTGTCATAGTAGTGCCGGTACTTTTTTTATACACCAAGATGAGTGAAATTGGTCTGAAAGTTAAACTTTTTGGGAAAAACTAACTTTGATAAATTTTTGTGTAAAAACTACATGTATTCTGGTATTTTTAAGGATTGCAGGTTGTGGTGGATAGCAGTGCTACTTAGATTACCGATACAAAAAAAAATCAGAAATATTTGAAAAATTGTAGACATGGTCGTCAAAAATACCATTAGGGGTGTCGATTTTAATTTTTTTGTAATTCCTTAATAAATTAGATATATTTTTTTTATTTTATTCCTCGAGTAGTCATGAGTAGGTGCATCTGCTGGTGACAGTTTATTGATGAATTTTGGAACAGGTTGTATATGGATGTCCTCGAAGGAGATAGCGGGAAAAGTTTTTATATCAATGTTAAGTTTGCATATTATATTAAGGTTTTTATAACAAGAAAGTAACTCTAGTTTTTAGTCTGAAAATTAAATTGTTAGTTATATTAAATTTGTTTCTAAAAGAAATTCAGGAACAAGGATGAAAAAAATCGTACTAATACAATAAATGCGAAAGTTGGTGAAGATGTTTGGATGTTTGTTACTCAATAATGGGGTAACCCCTGGATGGATTGAGCTGAAATTTGGCATGTAAGTAGAACAAATCCTGGATTAAAATATACGATGCATTATATACCGGTAAATAGTTCCCTTGGGACAGTAACGGGAACAACGCAGGCGAAGCCGCGGGTAGATGCTAGTTCAAGATAATAATTATTCTGAATACAAACATTCAAAGAACTATTTACGTACATCCAGATTAATCCGCATCAATAAAGAATTTGATGATTATTTTAAAGGCAAGTATAACACTTTTTAAAACAATACGAATTAGGATATAAATAAATATAAAAAAAAAAGATTCAAACAGAAAACTGTGCAATGGATGCTCTTCCATATCTTAGGAAAGAAAAATCTTAGAAAAGGAAACGAAACGACACTAAGAATTTCGATTCAGTCTACTTGGAACTTGTACCTACCACGAGTATTTTCGAGTTGAAAATGAGATTTGTTTAATTTTACAATTTTTGAATAGGTACCAAGATCGTAGGTCCTTGTGCAGGATCCGCCCGAATCGCTACCGCCATCTTAGGGCCGATACAGACGGACTGCAACCCAACTGCAACTCCCTACGATTTGTATGGGAACTGCATCACAACTGCGCAGTCGGCGTGCAGTTGTGATGCAGTTCCCATACAAATCGTAGGGAGTTGCAGTTGGGTTGCAGTCCGTCTGTATCGGCCCTTACCCACTAACCTGCCGCCAAAGAGCAGTGTTCGCACTGTCGTGTTCCGGTGTGGGGGTAAAACAGCCGGTGAAATTACAAACATAGAGGCATTTTATCCTAGTCGTGGGTTGGCAACGCATTTGTAAGATTGCAAATGTCCATGGGCCTCAGAAGTCACTTACCATCAGGTGACCCGTGTGCTCGTTTGCTATTCCCATGACATAAATAAAATCAAAGATACGCTTAACTGTCCATCTATAGAATAGAGTATGTGTAGAATGTTTACCGACTCTGTGAGTCCCAAGTAGAGATGTGCCATTCCCGGGAATATTCCCCATACAAGTGGGGAATATTCCCGGGAACGGCCCATCTCTAGTCCCAAGATACAAGCTCAGCCTAATTTGGTACTCACTGGATTCTACATGTGTTTATCTAACTGTGCTATTTGGTATGAATAAATTCATCGTATCTTATCTATAGACCTTTTAGCTAGGGAACAAGGTCTAATATTAATCGCTTCTTTATTGCCTTAGACTGGCAGACGGACCACCTGATGGAAAGTGGTCACCGCCGCCTATAGACATGTGCAATACTAGATGGTCTCGTTAAAATTTGGTATACTTGCATATCTTCGGTGACTATGGTGCGATCCAGCTGATCTATTGACGGAGTCGGAAGGTGACCATGACCGTAGGATCATCTAAATAACATAATATAAACTATCATTTGATTGGTTTTGACGTGCAGTTTGCGATTATACAAAAGAAAGGGCACCATCGCTTAGGCTTTTTTCACAGAAACTTAGTAAAACTTTAGTAATTGATTGAATAGGGCGTCACTTTGCCGAAATTCATGTTAATTAAAAGAAAAATAGAAACCCCGTAGAGAGGCGTGTCGAGTTTTGCATTTTAGGTGTGCTGGTTTGTTACATTTATGTATTTTGCATGTGAATGCATGATAAAATACGCAAGTCAGTATAACGAGCTAGCACTAATTGACTAACACGTTATCATATCGCGAATTAGCAAAGTAATGTTTTTGTTTTAATTAATAAAAATTCTACTACATATGAAAGAAACATGATGTTTCTTCATTTGTTTTAATGCGGGTAAATTACGCCACATTAGAATGATACGGAAGTCAAAGTAGATGGTAAAATTGAGGGCGCTTGCTGCGTGCTCCGGTGGCCAAGTGGTTAAGGCGCTGGGCCGGAAATCCAGAGGTACCGGGTTCGATTCCCGGTCTGTACCACTGAGTACCTTTTAATTTTTCTACGTACTTTGATTTCTTGTATATATGTAATAAAAAATATTTTTTGTCACTAATTTTTTTAATCTCATGGTAACCATTAGTAAGGCTTCAGTTATACTCTGCTTCCTTCCCAAGACCATAAAACGCTGCAGTGAGTTCGCCGTCTTTTGCAATAGCCTCGTATGATTTATTTTTACCCCGCCGTACATAATACCCGGGTTAAGACATGGTTTATACCCTTTAAAACCTGAATTTTTAGCAACTTTTGAAATACTCCTTTGAAGTTTTCAAATATTTCACTTTATGGACTTAAGTTTCGACAAATGTGAAACAGAAATATTGGAAGTGAAATGCAAGTTTTGAATTGAACGAACGGAATATTTTGCTTCCTTTAAAGTTTTATTCTATTGAAATATGACTTATACTTTTATTTAAGTTTGTAATGTTTTCTTTTATTTTTATTATAGGATTTAGTTTATTAATTTTAGTTTTAGTTTTAAATGTCTTTTCCTTAACTTATGTTTATTAGTTTTTTATGTTTTATGCAATAAACGATTATTTAATTTTTGTTACTTTATTTAGGTCGAGTCTATTTAAAAATAAACTTATATGACGAGGAAAGCCTAAGAACGTTACGACAGTGGAAATTTCAAAAGTCGTAAGGGACAATTTGTCGTAAGTACACTAAAATATACCATTGAAATCAGTATTTCTTTTTCTATCGATCTGTTCTATTGAAATTTTGATAACTCCTCAAATAAAAAAGTTAGGAGAAGATTAAATTTTGTTTTTACGAACTAAAATTTAAATTTGACCCGTACAACATAATGGACCATACGATCACTATGTTGTATGGTTCAATTTAATACCTATACGAATTTATATTTTCATATATTTTATGGTTACTTCCTTCATGCACCTGTAGGCTTATGATGCTACGCTTTGTCACGCGATAAATAAATGATAAAGCATCCGTTACTCTCACACACTATTTGTTGTTTATGTGCGTGGCCTCAACTCTCGTGAAACTACCTATAATAAACTATGAGGAGGTACGAGTATAAATGATGACCAGAGAGCGTACTTTTGGAGCCGATCACAGAGAAATGACATAATATATAATTTGATTTAACGTTACCGTAAATTACCGGTATCATTTAAGTTATGATTTAATTATATAATTATTTTCTTTATTTGCGTCAACCGTAGAAGACATTTTAAAACTAAAAATCCAGTAAATAGGAGATATTTAGGCAAATCTATTACATTTAAAACGATACGATTATTATAAAATTATAATAATTGAGGATAAATAAATATTACTTGTTTTTCAAAAAAATATAAAAAGGCGAGCTTGTTCTTTACCCGACTGCGGCGAAGCCCAAAGGAGGGTAATGTGTTTGACCTGTATGTATGTATGTCCGTTCCTGTGTCCGCTCGTAACTACTCAACGGCACAACCGATTTTGATAAATGATACATCATTGGATTCGTCTTGATGGCGCGAGTGTCACTGGGTATGAAGTTCGTTAAAATAAACAAAATGGCGGATTTTATGCACTTTTAAAGTGCACCGCGGTCGGGTGTTTTTTAGTAAAAATATTTAGTTATTTTTATCTCATAAATTAACTATCTGTTGAATAAACCTTAAAAGTACATATTTAACGAATGTAACTTAATTAAACGGAAGTTTCAAAGGATTTTCTACTCACCCGTTCGCCCTTGAGCGTGTGTTATTTAATTTGCTCGTTATTAATTAAATCACGGCTACAAAATACTCTGTGAAAATACTGCCGATCCCCCAAGGCACTGTGCCCCAAACCTTTCAGCAAAAAGGGAATATTGTTTTAACATTAACATGTATAAGAAACTTACAATACAGATGTAGTGCAAAATGATGTTCCATCGTACTTTGTCGGAAAAGTTCGTATTTATCGTGCTCTCTCAATCAGCTTTAGACCCATCTCACAGCCGCCATTTTTCACTTTGACAATTGACACTAAACAATAAAGTTCCATATTAATGGATATGAAAAGTCACTTATTTAATACAATCATTGATTGTCAGTTCGGGTGCCATCGTATTCCAATTGAGATCCGAGTTTTCCCGATGGAAAATCATTTTGCACTACATCTGTACAGAGCTAAGCATTTCTAAATCGAAAATAACTGGCCAAGAGCATGTCGGACCATGCTCAGTGTAGGGTTCCATAGCCGTAACTATAAGGTAAAAGATACGATGTAAAAAAAAGTACAACAACAAAAGAGCGTATCTTCATAGCAATTACGTCCTTTTGTTGAGAAGCGCAGTTTATCGGCAATAACTCAAAAACGGTTAATTTTATCTTGTTGATAATAATTTTCGTATTTTCGTGGAAAGTATTAATAAAGCGTTACCTTCGTGATTTTTTTCATATTTTTCGGACACACGGTTTAGAAGATAGAGGGGGGGGGGGGGACACAATTTACACAACTTTCGGAGCGATTATTTCCAAATATATTCACTTAATCAAAAACCTTGAAACGTTATAGTGTTTTTTAAAGAGCTGTCGAACTATATACCACACGTAGATATTTGCTAAAAAAAATTTTTTTTCGCTTTTGTAACATGTATGGAGTGCCCCCCCTAAAAATATTTATTTTAGTTGTTTAACTACCAAACTATGTAGCGGCTCATACAAGACATCTATATTCCAAATTTCATCAATATCCATCATGTAGTTTTTGAGTAAAATGCCTGTGACATACGGACAGACGGACAGACGGACGGACGGACATAACGAAACTATAAGGGTTCCGTTTTTGCCATTTTGGCTACGGAACCCTAAAAAAATCAGAGTCGGACTCGCCCACCGAGGGTTCCGTACAAATACATTGAAAAGAGTATATGTTTTATGATTTAACTACAAATGTATAGTTTTCAGATTTTTCCCTATACTTGTAGTATAAGACGGTATTACTTGCCAAATTTCATAGTTCTAGGTCAATGAAATGTACCCTTTAAATTTTGGTTTCTTTGAGTGTCGAAATTATTTTTTTGCGGCATAAACGGCCGTATTTTTTTCACGTTAACTTAGAAGTTTGATTGTTTCACAGGCATAAGGAACTTCAGATTTGAGTATATGGTTTTTATTTCTACTTGATACCTTCACGCGTTCCCGAGCTAAAGGGTCTTGACAGACAGCCAGACAGACGGACAACTAAGCGATCTTATAAGGGTTCCGTTTTTTCCTTTTGAGGAACGGAATCCTAAAAATGCCAATTTTTTCCACTACTCCACCTTTCCACCTCATTAGAGGGAAAAAAGTGTCCCAAATTACACATTAATAGAACTTTCCTTTGTGTTACCGTTATAGAAAGTATATGGAAAAAACGCGTGCATACATCCAAGTTGAAATTCAAGAGTGTATGTGAAGTCTCCAACCCGGGCTGGGCCCGCGTGGGGACTGGGGACTGGCAGTCAATTCACTCTCATCTTAGAGTAGGTTTGTGCCCAGCAGTGGCAAAGTATCAAATTACTGCTATTATACTGTTTTGTTTTGACGACCGCTTTAGCTTAGTTGGTAGTGACACTGCCTACGAAGCAGGAGGTCCTGGGTTCGAATCCCGGTAAGGGCATTTATTTGTGTAATGAGCACGAATATTTGTTCCTGAGTTATGGATGTTTTCTATGTATTTAAGTATTTGTATCTATTAAATATATCGTCGTCTAGTATCCATAACACAAGCCTTATTGAGCTTACTATGGGGCTAGTTCGATTTGTGTAAGATTGTCCCCTAATATTTATTTATTTATACTGTGGCATTGGACTTATAGATGTCGCTGTCAACTGGGTCAATTAGCCATTTGGTTAACTGAAATGAAATGAAATAATTTATTTCTGTAAGTAGGCCTCAAGGGCTCTTTCACATGTCTGATTCTTTCTTTTGGCGCTTCGGCAAATGACATTCTGGTGAGAAGAAGCGCCGGAAGAAACTCACCAGTTTCTCTTTTAAAATAAACATTGAGCATTACAGTAATTGTGAAAATGCAATTTCAATAAGTAATACAATTAATCAAACAAGTGCTTAACTAATAGGTATACATTTCAATAAACATAAAACTAAATTTTTTAAAGATGTAAAGGGTCTCTAGGGGTCAAAACAAGATAAATTAAAAAGAAATATGGAAAATAGAGAGACATACTGCCTAACATTTTCACTAAACTATGACCCGCCAGCAGCAGGTCGACGAAGTCGAAGTCGGGGTTTCTATTTCTGCTCTGAGGGACACAAACCTAACCTAAACTAAGGAGTGTGTTTAATGAAAAGGCTAGGCAGCTAACCAAATAGCTAATTAAGCTAGTAGGCGACATAGACATGACGATGATGATTAACGTGTATTATCTTTGTTACAGATAGGATAGCTAATCCATGGCAACATATGGAGACATTTGAAGCATGCCAGAGAGAAACTACACAAGGAGCTATGGACACAGAAAGTGCAAAGAGATAGCACATAAATGTGAAGTGAACATGGACAGTGTCGATTCGAAGTCAAAGTGTAGAATTACTAGTAGGTGTGCTAATGCGTTGTTTCTGTTATTGAGGATAGGGAACGTGAGCGGTTTGATGCAGACGTGGACAGTGTTGTGCTTGTTGGTTAGTTGTGTTTATGCGAGAGAGCAGAAGTTTGCTATCGAGCCACAGGATCAGGTCAGTATTATTTTCTATTACATTATTTGTCTGGTTGTCGACGCCTAAGTTACCACAGAAATATATCGAGGTAGAAGGAAAACGTGTATGTACCTCGCGTGCTAAAAAGAAGTGGCGGCGACCTAGTTTGAATGCCGTTAACTTCAGTTTCCGTGAATATAATTAGCAGATCCTATCCTTTTATTAACCTTACTATAGTGTAATTTAATAAGTATTTGGATTATGTTTATCGATTAAATAAAAAACTATCATAGTAAAGTAGATACAGGTCACAGATATTTGGTAGTAAATACTAAAAATATTTTCATGTATATATAATTTATTAGCAGATTTGAAGATTTGATAATAATGGTATAATTAATTGTTCAAATACTACCAAATGAAATGGAAAATTTATGTTTTCACACCTCATATTCAGAAAAAAGTATTTTGCTCCCTCATAAGAGGGATCAAAGTGATACTTTTCTGTTCAAGGACAACAGGGTATTTTTAGTTTGAACCTACTTAGAATATGCCATACCATAGACAGCTTTATTGGTAGCTATATTACACACAGAGGGCGGTATAATAAGGAATGGCCCAGATCACAGGTGTTTGCGGTCCGAGCCGCAGGCGAGGGCCATAAATATAATATGGAAGTGATAAATTCGTCCCGTCCGTAAAAAATAATAAACGTTTTATAAAATAATAAGAGACTATAAATTTAACAATTTAACATTTCATTTTATTAAAAATGTGTGATGCTCTTTGATTAACGATACCTATATTTCGTTATTTTGGTAGGTAGCGTTTGTATTTGAATTTTCGTCATAGTCGGTGTGAAAAGCAGTATGTGTCACAAGGTACCAAAATTACTTTCACCACGGGCGGTAACACTTGAATCCCTCACTACGCTCCGGATTCTACTTTAGAATCCCTCGCTACGCTCGGGATTCAATTGTAGAATCCTTCGCTTCGTTCAGGATTCAATGTACGCCCTCGCCGTTAATATATCATTTTGCTCCCTTGTGACACAATCTACTATTTCCATCACTAAATTACACTTTTGACGTCAAACGCCAAGCGAAAAACGTTACACGCTTACTTGCCATACAAATTGACGAACTGTATCCTTCTATCCCGATATATTTCTGTGCTGGATACCCTTTACATCTCTAATAACTAAATATTTTTACTAAAAAAAACCCGACCGCGGTGCACTTTAAAAGAGCATAAAATCCGCCATTTTGTTTATTTTAACGAACTTCATACCCAGTGACACTCGCGCCATCATGACGAATCCAATGGTGTATCATTTATCAAAATCGGTTGTGCCGTTGAGTAGTTACGAGCGGGCACAGGAACGGACATACATACATACATACAGGTCAAACACATAGCCCTCCTTTGGGCTTCGCCGCAGTCGGGTAAAAATTTAACTGTCTCAAATATGCAATGAAATGTTAGCATTACCTACGTGCGTTTTGAGTTATTGCCGGTGCGGCTAGACGAGAGAGGACTTTAATGGAATTTCATACAAAATTGCCTATGTACTGAAACAGATTTTGGAATGGAAATTGAAAATTTCTCATTCTGTAATTCTATTTTTTGTCTACTTTACTTTTAGTGTCATTTTCTTTGTAATTGTTCATTGAAAATGACCCGAATTCATTGTCCGTGAGTGTCTTAAGGCGAAATTTGATATCGACCCATTCCAGAAAAACTTAACTCTTCCCCATCTCTTCAGAGCACATGTTATTCAGAATGCCAAAGCCGAATTCCGAAAAACTAATAACATCGGAATTCACATCCATTATTCACAAGCCAAAATCCTTCGAAAAATACACCAACATTATCGTAAGCAAAGAAACTAACATGCAGTTGACGGCGTATTGAAAATATCCGGATATATTAAAAATTCCTCCGCCAGGGACGGGTTTGGCAATGACAAAACGATTTTATGCAAAGTATTTGGCTTTGTACGGGCTGGGATACTGGAAAACGATTCTTTGATTGTATTCGTGGGTCATTTGTTAGGGGAAAGGTTTAGGTATCGGTACGGAATAAAGTTCTAAAAGGAGAGAAAAAGGGAGTTTAGGGTCGGTTTAAGCGCGTTTTTTCTGGCATTTTGTCATTTCATTAGTGTCACTCGATTTTTACCGTGAACGACTATAATATAACTTTTTATTAAATCATGAACTCTGATTACCACCGCCTGCTGCTATATGTGCCACTAGCGTGTGATCTTTAGAACTCGATTCCCATCGGCTTGCGTAATATTAAGCAGTTCAGCACTTAATTCTAGTGCTCTTAAAGAAATCTGAAGCCAAAGCTGCTCCGACTTGCCTAAGGATTTCTTGCCACGCCACTAATGTTATGTACCTACACACTATTTAACATGATTATCCCATATGACTTATGTGTCGTATAGGATACTATAGCTAGGTAAAATATACCCCCCTATACAATTTACACTCTGCATTTCCTGGAACACGAACTGAAAAAAAAACCGCCGCGGTAAAAGCGCTATTAGATCGACCCCTTAGTGAAAACGGGCTAAGTAGGAGTAAATAAATGTTTTTGCATTAAATTTTTAATGATTATAATTATTTGTACAAAGTTCAAATACGAGTATATTAAAAAATTTGATTAAGCATGTATCGTTTTATTTTAAAGATAATAAATAAAATCTAACGTCGGCCGCCTTGAAGCAAACGCAAAAAGCATCACATGCTTGCTTATCTTACTTTTAACACGGACGTGAAGTAGTAAAGTGACTTTAGCCGCTTTATGGCGAAGCGTAGACATAAAATTATGTACACAACACGAGAGGTAATAAAGAAAGCTCTCGATCGCATATTTACGTCCCTCGCTTGCAGCTCGGGCCGCAAACTTATGCGATCTCGGCCTTTCTTTGTATTACATGTATATTAGTTGTGTAATATACTATTATGTTTTGCACAGAAAACCTAGCAACTCAAATCATTTGCAATGCATTTAATTCAATTTGTATTCAAGTTTCATCCAAAAGCGATCACGGTTTATGTTTGAAGATAATGCTTATTTTATTTTCGAAATAAAAACTAATGAGACGAAAAATAAACAATGCAGTCTGAATTCAGAGGACAGACGAGGCCGCGGGGTGTTTACAGTTAACGTAATGGATGAGGGCGTTGGTTCCAACAAAATTTTTCCTCGACGTTTCGGACGCGCCGTGACGTCGATGGTCGTGAAGGGACTGGTGAGGTGGGTGGCATGGCAACGTCTAGCTGCACGAGTTTTACGAACTACTCGCACTTGGTCTTGCTTATTACTTTTCATATTACGGCATTTAACCGACACACAACACTTACAACACCAGGCGATTTGCCGAAAGACATTTGATGATGGTTAGGTACACATGCCAAATCAATATTTTTTTATTATCTTTTTACCCGACTGCGGCGAAGCCCAAAGGAGGGTTATGTGTTTGACCTGTATGTATGTATGTATGTCCGTTCCTATGTCCGCTCGTAACTACTCAACGGCACAACCGATTTTGATAAATGATACATCATGAGATTCGATTGATGGCGCGAGTGCCACTGGATATGAATTTTGTTAAAATAAACAAAATGGCGGATTTGATCCACTTTTAAAGTGCATCGCAGTCGGGTTTTTTTTTGGAAAAATATTTAGTTATTACCTATTCGTAGCACTTTTTTGAAAGTTTACTTTTGATTGACGTGCATGTTGGAAATGTATATTGATTAAAAGGAAACAGAAGGAACATTTATCATAAACTATAATACCTATCTCTGTTTGGCCTACTGGTTGGCTGGTAGAGAATGCCTTACGGTATTAAGTCCGTCATTTGTACTTACCTGCATTGCCCAATATAGTTTAAATAACATTGAAATGATATTTATGCCACACCTGGCCATAAAGTGGATTTTTGATAGATAATATTATAAATAGGCTATTGCAGATTAGGTATAGTGACAAATATAAACTTAGGTGACAGAAATTATAGTTGCCAATCCTTTTTGACTGAGCTATAACGGATTTACTTATAACTCTATTTAAACGCCAGACGCAAGTTTTTAAAACATTTATTCACTCGAATTTTAAAATTTTTTAGCCTTTGTAATAATGAACTTATTTTTGCGACATTGAAAAGCTTAAATTCGACTTTTAAGTTTATCTCGCTAATTGTAAGTCTTTGAAGGTAGATTTTTAACTTTTTACTTTTGCTTAATTCGAAAACAAGTTGTCGCTGATTAGTTCGTAATTAACACTAAAATGTATTTTATGTACCAACTATTCTTTCGTTTCGTCTTATTATACTCGTAATTTTGAGACGAAAAATGTATATATTTTTGTAGCACAATGGAGTGATTTTAAGCAAAGAATAAGTATTAGTACAGTCAAGGGCAAAAATTCACACAAAGTTCCAAAATATGTGTAAATAAACCTTACTGCCATATTAATAACACACACACACAATACATATTAATATCACATCAAAACACTGTTGGTTTTATGTTTAATTTGTAGTTTGTAGTTATTATTATTAGTGTTTATCCAATGTTTATCTTAAGTTTTTTTGACGCACGGTCGCTACCAGAGATAATGCGATTGGGATGGTTTGGTTTGATCGGTACCTAATCGGTTGGCACAACTAGTTGGCGCTGTCACTGTCAGTAATGGTCGCGTTCACAATAAGTGTGCCGAGCCGACCGAGCCAAGACATGTCATATAGCATCATCCTATCTATTTGTCCTGGACCCGTCATGTGAATATCTTGTCATGACGTCGCCCCTGTCTGGTTCCACCGGAAGACCAGCGCTGGCTCTTAGGTTGGCATTTTGCTGAGGTGGGACCATTTTGTGGCAGCATTCGCCTTTATTGTTTTATTTTATTTATTTTTTTGCTGCTGTCATAAATAAATGCATTTTCTTTCTTTCTTTCTAATAAGACATGTATACATATTTTTGAAACTTTGCGGTGTATACGATTGGTGCCCTTTGTACTACGTATAGAAACTTCTGTCTCTAACAAAACTGTCATTCGGGTCCCACTACCGGACGGAGTTCACCGCATCCGACCGTCTCACTCTATCGCATAACGTGTATCAACGCGTGCTCTTTCTGGTCGCTGGCTTACCACCTACAGGCTTCAAGGCCACGCGGCGTGATCGCGGAGTGTATCACTCCTGGTCAACGTCCAAATATTCTTCATTCAAGTAGCCTAGCAACAAGCACTCTCGAATCGTCAGTTAGGTAGGTGACATCACCAAGCATGGACACGTTAAGCACAGTACCCAGTAATGGACACCAAACATTTAATGGCTTATACCCGACTAGTCATGGACTTTACCAGTTATGATCTTCATTTATTTGAACAACATTTATCTGATAGATACAAGAAATCAAGAAAAACTAAATGGCTCTCACCTGTGTCCAGACCGGGAATCAAATCCGGTACCTTTGCATTTCCGGCCCAGCGACTCAACCACTCGTCCACCGGAGCACCCAGCAAGCGCCCCAAAAAAAAACAATGAAGAGACAAAATATTTCTTTCATATAATATAGTATTGATAGTTTAAAAATTTAGTGTAAGGTACTTAAAATGTGGTTTTTACGGGAAAAAATGTCCATAATTGGTTCCTGTCCATTACTGGTGCCGTCATCCTACTAAATATCTTAAGCTAATTATTCAGTGAAATTTATTTTGAAAACCCCGAGTTTTATTTCATGCTTGTTTAAATGTTAATTTGTATGAAATGCCATATGTACAATATTATTACATAGAAATCTCCGACCTTTTCATTTCAAATTAGAACATCTCATGAACGGCTGAACCGATTTTGATGAAGCATGTCAGAGAACCATAACTAGAAAATCTGCTTTCAAATGGAAAATCCCATTCGCACCGTAGCTTTTCAACGGATGAACCGAATCATCCTTTTACAAGCTAAGGTGCCACTGACAGACACATAGACGGACCAGACACATAGCGGTCAAACTTATAACACTCCTCTTTTTGATTTACCGTGTCAATATCGAATATTAATAATACAACTTCACAATAAGATCGTCAAAACATTAAAACAAAATTATATAAAAATATATGTACTAGTCTAAAAGGTTTCCAGAATAAATATATGTAGTTGTTATCACTATAGGTATACAGGGTAGGAGGGACTATACCGACAAACTTTAGCTATAGATTCTAAGAACTATTAGGAGTAAAAAAAGTTATGTGATGTTTAGTCGAAAAACGCTCACTTTCAGAGATATTCATTATTTTTTAAATGAAAACTCCCAAGTGTGAAACAAGCCCTAATAAATGTGACTAAGATAGTTTTACTATTTGTTTTAAATCCTTTAACTAAACAGCAATTAACCTTCGCAGTATTTGATGGTAAGCGACTACGAGGCCAAAAAATTGACTTTTCGTTTCCATTTTAGCTTTTTTTTATCTTTTTGATAACTTTTCCTCAGTAAGGACATGTTTATAACGAGGGGCTGAATTTACTGATTTATTTTGTTCCATAAGACTATTAATGTAAAATGACAATATTTGACCCATGTTGATATAACATTATTTACTCGTCACACCACCTGGAATTCATGGCTAAAGTATGTCAGTATAGTCCCTCCCACCCTGTATAATACGTTGTTTAAATAATAAACGTATTCTTACTCTCATTTAATAAAATGTATTTTCCGTTGTCCAGAGTGCCGTAGTGGGGTCAAGAGTGACCCTCCCCTGCCGGGTGGTCAACAAGGCTGGACAGCTGCAGTGGACCAAAGACGACTTCGGCCTCGGCACCCACCGCCATCTCACGGGGTACGAGAGGTACAGGATGGTGGGCAGCGATGAGGAAGGTAAGGTTATAATGGACAGGGTAATTCTTGAAGGACATCATTTCCTTGGCCACTAATCAGAAGATTCTGCCTCATTAGAGTGACATTTTTGGTTAATTTGTAGCGCTTGGCCGGAACTACATAATAACATCGAAATATAATAAGTATCAGTGGCGTGGCGTCCAAAGAATTCGATTCCTACCGGCTTGCCTATTATGAGGCATTTGAGCACCTTATTCTACAGCTCTTTAGGAAAATGCACGCGCAGGGTACGTTCATGCCTGCCGCGAACATGCAGTGAAAGGCAAAACGTTGCATTACATGTTGCATTGCACCAATCTGGACGACGCGCCATAACAATGCAAGAATGACCCCTCGTCATCGTTCGAATGTTGCGTCGACGCGGATAAGACATTTGAAAGACGTTGCTGGCGTCGCGGCGACGTTTTGTTAAAGTTGCATCGAAACTACACAAATATATCGAGGTAGAAGGAGAAAGTGTATGTAAAAATAACTGGCCAAGAGCATGTCGGACCA
Source organism: Eudemis profundana (assembly GCA_947034925.1). Lineage (NCBI taxonomy): Eukaryota > Metazoa > Arthropoda > Insecta > Lepidoptera > Tortricidae > Eudemis > Eudemis profundana. The sequence goes on along the minus strand of OX344816.1, from coordinate 14,623,755 downwards.
TGCTCAGTGTAGGGTTCCATAGCCGTAACTATAAGGTAAAAAATACGATGTAAAAAAAGTACAACAACAAAAGAGCGTATCTTCATAGCAATTACGTCATTTTGTTGAGAAGCGCAGTTTATCGGCAATAACTCAAAAACGGTTAATCCGATCTTGTTGAAAATAATTTTCGTTGAAAGTATTAATTAAGCGTTACCTTCGTGATTTTTTTCATATTTTTCGGACGCACGGTTTAGGAAATAGAGGGGGGGACACAATTTACACAACTTTCGGAGCGATTATTTCCAAATACATTCACTTAATCAAAAACATTACTTACGAACCTTATAGTGTTTTTTAAAGAGCTGTCGAACTATGTACCACACGTTGATATTTGCTGAAAAAAAAATTTTTACTGTCTTTAACATGTATGGAGTGCCCCCCCAAAAAATATTTATTTTAATTATTTATATATCAAACTAAGTAGCGGCTCATAAAATACACCTATATTCTAAATTTCATCAATATCCATTATGTAGTTTTTGAGTAAAATGCCTGTGACTTACGGACAGACAGACAGACGGACGGACATGACGAAACTATAAGGGTTCCTTTTTAGCCATTTTGGCTACGGAACCCTAAAAAAGTATGGGCAAGGACTTTTGCTGGCCATCAATATTATTACTATACTATACAATTACTATTTTTTTTTATCTCGATGTATTTCTGTTAAATGGTCGACGTTACTCGGGTGCTTAAAGGACGAACGACGCTCGAAAGACGTTAAGGTCTCTAAGAGCCAATGAGGACATACGTACACTGCGCTGCGTTAGAGATGCGCATCGCCATTGGCCGTTACACCTTCTAATTTTGCTCCATCTTAGACATTGTCTTCACTTTTCATCAGGTGAGACCAAGGTCTACCGCAAACCCATCATCAATAAAAAAAATGCGCATTACTGCGTCAGGTAGAAGGTAGTAGACTTCTTGGATGACAGATGAGAAAACCGGCCCAAACATAGCGATTGTTTCTTAGTCTTTTCTGGCTTTTTGATAGAAAATTTGCAGTATTTATTCGTAGCGCAAAGGTGACATATCGGTTGGTACTGTATTAAAAAACTGCACGAAAAGCGATTATCCAACACATTTGATGGATAAAACAATCCCCACAGCTATTTCAGCACTGATAATGGAACTCGCTCTTTGTTTCAGGAGACTACTCATTGGACATCAGAGAAGTAACGTTGGACGATGATGCGCTATACCAGTGCCAAGTCAGCTCAGGACCAAGAGGTCAGTACACACAGATATTTATAATTCTCCACTCCACTTATTACTTGTTGATTTAGTATTTGCTCTAAAAAATAAAATGTTCAGGGCACTAATTTATCAAAAATCTAAGTGAAAATTCTCAGTTAAACCAAAATTTCGAATTATAATACCAACCAACACTATACTCATAGCTGATGACAGTTTTTGTTATGAAACGCCCCATGGTTAGGTTTAGTATATAGTTTGTTCTGTTACTGTAATTCTGTAATAAATTTTCTTTATTCTTTTTTATAGTAAACCTTCAATTTTTTTCATTAAAATCTTTGACCATGTGTCAATAGATAATAATTCATTTCAGACCTTTTATATGGAATGACTCAACTGGAATCGCGTTATTTTATAATAATGTTTGTAAAATGAATGTTTACATGGATGGAATCAGGAATGAGTATATAAGAGGAAGTCTGAAAGTAGCGCCAATCGTAGAAAAGTTACGAGGACATCGCCTAGCGTGGTATGGGCATGTGATGCGGAGGGATATTAGTCATGAGACAAGACGAGTGTTAGGTATGAATGTTGAAGGTTCTGGAAGAAGAGGTAGACCAAGGAAGTGGTGGATGGATTGTGTGAGTGATGATTATGGCTAGGAAGTATGTAAACTCTGAGATGACGGGTGATAGAGAGGAAGAAGAAGATATGCTGCGCAGACCCCAAATGAATGGGACAAGGGCAAGCGAATCATGACTTCCCAGTAGTCCGTGTGTCGCAGGACAAATATTACCTATCTCTTTACATTGTGCAAAAGTCACAGTTCATACCATACTTTGTCGCGCGACAATTGAAGCGAAGTTGCGGCTAGTTGTGCTAGCCCGGTAGTTAGCTTGCAGTAGGGTGGTGACCAAAGAACTCGAATCTTACCGGCTTGCAGGCATTTGAGCACCTTATTCTACAGCTCTTAAGGAAAATGTACGCCATATCTGCACCGGGTTGCCCAAGGATATATTTTACGCCACGCCACCCTCACCACAAAAAGCTTTAAAACTCTAAAGTATTCTTACAGCATTAGCCATTGAAACACAGAATAAAAAAGCCACACTGACGTGCAATTACCTAGCCGATAGAACATTCTATAATTGTACCGCAAGTTTTGCCGGAACGATTGTGACAAACGCAATACAGAACCCATTTTGAATTAAGGCACAAAGCGGGTTAATACGAGACCGAAGTCTTTGTACCTTTGTTCTCGCTCGGGCCACCAATGTGTATCGCAATGGACAAGGCGTTTTCCCGACAGAAGAATAAAATGGAAAAGAAAATGCATTTCTTGAACGTCACAATATTAAATATTAAAGAATATTCATACAAAACAACTCTATAAAGGTTTTGCGACGATATTAAATAGAAATCTGCAGTAAATGGTTTTGTTTTTATCTTACATATCATATCAGGTAATTTGTAAGTTCAGAGCAAATAATGTATTAAACTTTATAAATAAAAACGCGAAAGTAAGCCGTACAGATTTTGTTGTGTTTTGCAGTGTTCGTGTCTTTCATGTGAACATCACAAAGTTAAGGGCGTATAAGCCAATTTTTTATCAAACCTATCTAACCGCAAGCTTTTTTATGATTTCTAAAAATGTTAAGTATCCTATAAAATATTCATAAATATGTTTTTCTGAACTTGTAATTGAACAATCATATAAAATTTTCGATTATATTATAATCACCGCAAATATTAACGTTTTAGGAGTAAAATGCTTTGTATGAATTACTTATATATTGGGAGTTAATTGTTGATCCAATACAAAAATATAATATAATTACTAAAAACTTAGAAAATAATTGAGTTTCAAGCTACGAGAAATAAGATGACGAATCTAGAAACTACACCGTTTTGGACTTAAACAAACTGTACTTGGTACATTTATAGATTGGTCTCAAATAGTATCGCTTGAAGGATATCCTGATACAGCATAAAGATTTCTTTTTGCACCTATCATTACCCACATAAGTCTCAATACAATCCCAAACAGGGATAAGCATTTCATAATCGTAACTGTTTCTAACATCATCGTTCACCGCAATTCAAAAATTAACTTTAATTTCAGCATCAAAGCTTTCATATTCCTTTAACGAGTATAAACTCATCAAGAGGCACATTTTATTATACGAAAGTAGACTTTAAATGAGTGATACACTCAATCCTTTAAAGATACTTAATTACTGTTGGTTTTCGTTTAAAATTGAACCTTAAGCAATGGTAATACAGGTTAGTATCTTAGAAGAATTATGATATCTTAACCGTGTTTATAATCCAGTTGAATTCCATATCTAAACCGCAGTGCAAGCTTCGCAACTGAGTATGCCGTGCACATTCAATCATAATGTTTCATAGAAAATTGTTAAGATACTGTCAGAGTATAAAATGAGCGTTTTAATTAAAAACTAGAACAAAGGAAATATTATACTTTAAATCTTATACTTTATGTCTAAAGTTTTTGCTAGTTAGACAGAAAAGAAGACAAATTAAGTGCTACTAGATATTGCAAAAGAGCCTTATCACACATTGCAATTTGCGAACGAACTGTGGGTGAGTTAGAAGCAAAGTTCTGTACAAATGTCGCACTGCACTGGTTTTGTATGGAAACTATGTGGCTCGTAGTTTGAAGAACCTTAAAAACAATAATTTTGAAAAGACAAATCTTAGTAAATTTTATTAATCCTCTTTTAAATTTCTTTTCATAAAATGTGATTAAGAAGAATAAAATAAGATCACACGTCTAACATATTTTGATCCTTTCTATGATGAACACGATCGTCATTAAAAATGTCTGTCAGTTTGGCAATATTGACTCTGGAAAGGGCATGAATATTCTTTTATTCGGAAAATCATACATTAATGTGGTGAAAGTTCTTATTGGGAATCTTAATAGGGATGATGCCTGGGTTAAAAATATGTAATTCTATTTAGTCCGTCAGTTAGATTATGGAAAAATATGGGACACGTATTTTTTGGTTTATCAAAATATTAAAAATCGACAAAGTTATAGATCATCAAACTTCTGGAGTGGGGGCTTGTGACGTCACTCTTGAGTACAATTTGTACTCAAGAGTGACGTCACTCGAAACTTCTAAGCACTCTATCCTCGTCAGTTTTTGTTTGTCAAACAAAACAAAAAATACGTGTACAATATTTTTTCATAATGTAACAGACGGACTAAACAGTTTTTTTTAGTCATCTAGCCTATTCTCAATGAAGGGATAACATAACCTTAATTCTATCCAGATTTAGTGGCGGGCAAAAACTAGTTTACTATAAAATGACATTTATTTACTTAAACCGATGCCACCTCGATAAACTCAACATTCTCATTAAACCCGCCAGAACACGAGACTATTTTATTTTTTAAACACACACTGAACATACGCTTTGGAAATATCTGGGCTCCGACGATACTGTTCCTTTTAGTTTTCAGAATACGTATGTTTTTATTTATTTTGTAAACTCTTTTATTACACTTTATGCCACACCTGGCCATAAAGTGGTTTTTTCCGCACGCTACGCGTTCGAAAAAGTCGCTTTCTGGCTGAGTGTAGACATAAAATGATGTACACAACACGGGAAGTAATAAAGAAAGTCCTCGAACGCATATTTACGTCCCTCGCCTGCGGCTCGGGCCGTAAACATCTGCGATCTCGGCCTTTCTTTATATTACCACCCTAGTGGTGTAATATACTATAATAGAAGCTCGTGATTCTTATTACGTCTGAGTCTGATGGTAGGCAACAAGCAAGTGCCTAAATATGTTAGACTCTAATTACTTTATATTTTTACCCGACTTTATAAAAAGGGAAAGGTTCCCAAGTTGTTTTTTTTTTATGTTTATTTCTTCAGAAATTCACAATTTATAAAAATTAAAAAATATTTCGTTTTTTTTAAAGTACATCCATCAAAATTGAAATTGACATTGTTATTCAAAATTCAGATTTTATATCAATTTCGTATAAAATTTTTGGAACAAGTTTCAAAATTAGCATGATTTATCGTGTAGCACAAATTAACCCATTGTTAAAATTATGGTACATACTAGTATAAATCCACACTTAGCTTCAATATCATAAATTATCACATGTCTTTTAAGTATTTAACTGTAAATTCGTATTGTTCTACAGTAAAAGTCGTGCGCTACATTAATTAACATCCCAATTTCTAAGTGAGATATCCCTCATATACCACGCACTTTAATAAAAAAAGTTATATGTCTCAAGAGCGCCTATTGTGTGAATTAGCAACGTCATGATTGACAATTGACATGTATAATTTATCGTGTAATGTGGTATTGTGAAATAAATGGATCTAATCTAATACTATTTATCGTCTTTTAACACGATTCCATTCACCGAGTCTGGGCCCCCACGCTGCCCTTGCCTATGCGTGGTTGCCACTTCAGAACTTTACTGCCCCTACGGTTATCCGTTCTCCGGGGTAATGGTACTTAAGAGGAAACAGTAAGGTCGAGAGAATTGAAAATTAGGTATTTGTAAAATGTGTCGCTATCCTGCAATGCCCGCCTCTCACCTGCAGAGCGCGATAGAGACAACTGCAGCTTGGACCGAAAATACCTTTTAAAATTTCATGAAAACAACGTTTCGTAGTCCCCTGATTTCTTCCCCAAAACTTAACCTATTTAACTAATTTTTTCATTAAACATTAAAGAAAGGCTTTAGCCGTGTTCCTATGTTTTCTTTTTTTTTAATAATCTAGTCAAATTTGTTTTCTGGATGTGTGAACACAGCGGAAAATCTGGCATTTTTTTTAGGTTTTTGAAGGTTAATATCTCTTTTGAGAATCAATTTATCGTAAAAAGGAAAACATAGGAACATATCAATAGTAGCCATAGATTTTTGGACAAAAAATGATTGCTCTACTGGCATTATCCAGGGAGGAAACAGGGGACTACGTTTGTATGGAAAAACTGCCCTCCTGTTTCCTCTTAAGTCGTTGTTCCATCATCGCCGAGATTTCCACATTGTCCAACCGTTTACCACATCTCGCTGTTCGTGAATCATCGTTTGTCTGTACAATGGTAATTGTCGTATGGTTTGTATAGGTCTCTATTTGGTTAACTTATCTACGACAACTAGAAAGGAATACGTCAAAATATGACACTCTAATTTCGACCTTACCACGTCACTATAAAATCTTATATTATATGACTTCGCTTGGCAGTTATATCCTTTTTTATTGTCTCTAATCATGTGTGCACTATCTGTTGACGGATCGGACTAACTGCTAATTTGAACTCTAGTATAAAGGAATAAGGTTTCTTTTTCGTTGGCAGGAAGGTGAATTTCTTTTATTGTTAAGGTTGTCACAGATCACTTTATGGTTCAAATGAACGTGCTTTTGACATCGGGACGAAGTCTTTTAGTGTATCGATTTGTAAATTGAGTTATTTTGGGAAAAGTTGAGTAATGTATCAAGAATATTAAAAATCTTTTTTTTTTATTTTAAGATTTTGAATTGGACCAATATTCAGCAGCTTTACTTAGCCATTATATTATGTGGCCCGAATTATGGCGAACTATTTAATATTTTGGCCCGCGGACTAAGCCTCAAAACCTATTTGTAGCCCCTACGAAAAAAAGGTTGAGTATCGCTGTTTTAGAGGATAAGTTTTAATGCAAGTTTTTTCCTTTTAGCGATGTAGTCGTTTCGTTGAAATGAATGAAATGAAAATGAAAATATATTTATTCTTTCATTCTTTTTCTTTTATTCTTTCTTTTTTAATAAACTCCAAATATCTACCTGTATATTTTTCTTCATGGTGAAATCATATTTGTAATTTTAAAAAACTAACCGACTTCTAACATTAGCTCACTACAAAACTACAGTCATTTCGCTCTAAAATACTTGAGAAGCTTCTTTATGAAGCTTATCATCAGACTTAGATAAAAAAACCGGTCTCGGATAAATCCGTGGATTTTGACAGCCTTTTCCATTTGTTTCTCGTCACTATCTCCTTTGTTTTAAAAAGGTATTATCACCCTATTATTACGTCTTTTAAATATAAGTAGACGTAAACATTATGACAAAATAAACACATCAAGTAAATAAACAATGTATCAACCCTAATAACACAAAGAATGCAATTTGACAACCCTATTCAATCAGCAGACATTGTTCGTCTCCCTGTCATTTAATACAACGTTTCAGGGTTGCCACAAAAAACCACACAGATGTGGATGTGTCACTTCGCTGGCTCAATATTACAAGGTTCTATGTTACATTTTCACGGTAGTTAAAATTAGGCTTTGCGTCACTTTGACAAAGTTCAAATTTCAATTCGTTAAAAGTGAAACATATAACCCTCTAATATTGAGCCAGCGAATTTATGTTCTTCATCGTAACGACAATACGTATTAAAAACAAATGACGACTTTGTACCGTTGAAATAAGATTTAAATTACATTAACACAAAATTGTTACATTGTACATAATGCTTATAAAATTGGGGTGAAATGAAGGAATCCTTAAGAACCCTCTAGAATCAAGATTAAACTGAATATAGAATGAGTATGTGCTTTTATTGAAACTTTCGACCTAGCTAGTGAATAAAACGCCAACTTGGGTAGCATCAATGAAAGACACAAATAATTTTCAATATTATGTGTGTGCGTGTGTAATAAATAAAAATTCAAAGTTTTTATTTCGAGCAACTGGCATCATATAAAATCAAAATTAATATTAATCCTTAGTCTACAGGTAGTAAAGGACAATACACAAGAACACAAACTACTGACAATGTTCAGATACTGACAATAGAACCTTTCTGCAAATGCCCTCAGGATGCGATTAGCACTGCTCCGCATCCTGCGCGCCAGTGATGGACACCTATGATGATGTATGTAATATTACGTGTACGAAATCCGAAGTATGTAAGTTCGACGCGCAGGTTGCTATTAATACGAACCAAAGGCAAATTTATTTTCTCCAAGATCCCGGCATCTTATCTTGACCTGATGACAACTTTTTTTTTTTTTTTTTTTGACCCCGGGAAATGCATAAAACTGCATACCACTACGTAGGCCATCGGGGGTGACAGCCAGATGTTACGTATTGGTTATGTGGGGCTCTCCGCACCTGAAGGGATTGGCCTACCCACTAAAACCCAGGGATGCTACCGACCTGTGCCTTCACGGTGATGCCATCGCTACCAAGCCACCACGACATCACCAGCACCTCCGCCCTAGGGCGGACCCTCTCCGAAAAAACCTAGGAGGACCCTGTTGAGAGATCTCTCTCCAGGCGGGTGTTGTGCCTGGGGACCGAAGTACAGTCGCCATCAGATATATCTGAGCTGTCAGTGTACTCATAAATATCTGAACACGGCTCTATTTTCATAGCATTAGAGCTGTGTTCAGATATTTATGAGTACACTGACAGCTCAGATATATCTGATGGCGACTGTACGAAGGAACTTGGTTGGAAGTGATATATGTAGCGTTAGCGTTATAAACACTTCTACAGGGTGAATTTTAAATCGTGAATCGTAACCACGTTTACCGGTAAAGCTACTTAAGACTAATAAAGAGCACTAGTGTTAATTACAATTAAAGACCCGCTTAATTAATTATGAACAAAACGGTGGAGGTGGTTATACCATTAATCGTAATAAAAATGAATTATTTTATGAGTAAATGCGATTTAAATACTTATGTTGACAATGTCGACGATGTTGACATTATTGACAATACGTGCCAAAATTCTATCCAGCCGACTTCAATATTAGGAGGTATATCTAATGTTGAAATTTTCATGACAAGTACGAAACATGACTGTAGGGTGACCACGAGATTTTAAAAATTAGGATAAATCAAATTAAAAGTGGACAAAATAAAAACGTACTTAATTTTAGTTTAAAAGCATTGTAAGTTATTGTTAACTATGTATAGATTTCAAAAAAAAATATTACGATTCACGATTTAAAATTCACCCTGTACAGTGCGATGCAGAACACTATGGGAATTGTGCCATTGGTATGGGCGTTGATGTAAACGCCATCTGCCGTTGAGTTGCTGTTACTGTCTTCGTCTTCCAACGAATGTCGCTACGTAGCAGTGACATCACAACCCTGCCAAACAATAAAATAATTTTCCAAATTGATCCAGCCGTTCTCGTAAACGGAGAATATAAAAACTGGCAAACCAAGAACCTCCTCCATTTTTAAAGCTGGCTCAAAAAGACACTTCTTTTTCAAGTCGATTAAAACCTAAAAAGTTGAGATTCTTTAGCAACTGCTTGTCAAAAGGTTAACTAGACGATCGAGTCACCCCTCGACCCTAACAACGAAACATGAAACCTCCCCTATCCCTCTCTCGGTAACTGTCTGGACAACGGTCAGAAAGAAACAGACAGAGGTTTCGAATTTCTTTTCTTCTGTGACGAAATAGTGAAACCGAGACATAATGAGAAGCCTTACTGAAATAAGTCAAGGGGGAAATCACGGCAACAGTATCACGGTGAATTATTCAAAAAATATTACTGATGTAGGTGTTACTAGATGTGACATTTATTACAATAGTGAGCGAGCGTTACGGAATGCAATACCTAAGAGCTGTCATGAATAAATATATTTTCTTTCTTTCTTGCCCAAGGATGTTAATCCTTAGAAATAACCACATTTTTACTTAAAATACCCGACCGCGGTGCACTTTAAAATTGCATGAAATCCGCCATTTTGTTTTTTTTAACGAACTTCATACGTCGTGCCATCAATACGAATGTATCATTTATCAAAATCTGTTGTGCCGTGGAGTAGTTACGAGCGAACATAGGAATGGACATACCAGTGGCGTCGCGTCCAAACAACTCGATTCCTACCGGCTTGCCTAATTAATATCAGGCATTTGACCACCTTATTCTAAGCTGTTAAGGAAAATTTACGCAAAATCTGCACTGGCTTGCCCAAGGATATCTTTTACGCCACGCCACTGGGACATACATATATATATATAATATACATAAAGGTCAAACACATAAACCTCCTTTAGGGCTTCGCCGAAGTCGGGTAAAAATAAATCTCCCTGCCACTTCCCGCAACGATCTTTGTCCAATGTCCCCGAGCGCTCCCCTCGGATGTTTTCACCTCCGCCCCGCAAATTGCCATGATAAGAACTTCGCGAAACTTTATTACCGTATTTAATCTCGCCCGCGAACTTCGGAATTATGAATGCAGGTTCAAATTCCGTGGTAAAAAGTTGGTGTTTCGATTCTTATCTGCAAGATAATGGGTTATTTAGTCGAGTTTTTGTTTGAGAACTTCGGAATCGCTGTGAGTCTCTTTAGAAGTTTAATGAAGTCGTGTCAGTTTTAGAATTGAGACATTATCACAGTTAAAGACCTAATGTTAGCCAACAGATAAAATAGGCTATTTTAAAATAGGTTATTTTTTCTGTGGAAAGACCTCTCAATAATAAAAGTTAGTAAAAAATTACTTAAATATGTATAATAAAAACTCACCGAGATAGAACAATGTTAAAATCACATTTTCAGACTTTTCCGAAAAAGCGTTATACTAAAGCATACTACCGTTGTGACGTCAACAGTTATACCTACTTTTTAAGAATAAGAATAGGAACTCATTTAATCAAGTAGGATTCACAGAAACCAATTTTGCATTATTATAGGCTACATTTTACCTCAAAAACAGTAAGTACATTTCAAAATCAAATTCAGAACACATTAACAGTATGTAAAGTCCTGGGGTCCACGCATAGATAAACCCGTCTGGACTCGGTAAATAGAGATAGCAGTAGGCTTATGATGCTACGTTTTGTTACGCGATGAATAAGTGATAAAGCATCCGTCACTCTCACATACTATTTGTTAGAACGTGAACGTGACGGATGCTCTAAAATTTATTTATCGCGCGACAAAGCGTAGCATCATTAGCCTACAGGAAGTCGGTGGGCGAGATCTGCACAGGACTGTATCATAGTAAAATAGGACAAGTAACGGCACTAGGACCCTTTAGGGGATTTAATTGCTGACTTTTACACGTTACGACGTTATACACACGCATCACGGTCACTATGGCTCGGCGCCTACTAAAATACGGTAAAATTTGGTATTTGGTATACAATGAGTCGAGTGGTGCGGGTGAAGCGCAACGGAGCTAAGGCCACGCGACGCGATGTACTCTTTGTTCCTAGTGACGCTACTCGTCTCAGTGTACTCTGACTGTATTCTGACGATCTTTGGCCTAAGTATATCCAGCAGTGAACGTTGATATATAAATTTAACGTTAATTATATTAGGTAGGTAAAACAGTTAATTAAGCCTAAAATAAAAAAGTGGCGCGCAATAATGTGAAGCCCAGCCATTTCTCAGCCAGCTAACATGTCTATTAGTTTAAGGCAAATTCCCGACTCCCAAATGAACTCAAAGTAATAAACTCGGGTGAAGAACGTACCGCGGTCAAAGCAAACAAACCCACAAATTGTTCAGCCACTACTGTACGGGTACAGCGTGGTCCAATACATGAGCGATTTCTCCAGTAAATAAAATGCACGCTACGCGTACGGAAAAACCCGCTTTATGTCCAAGTGTAGACATAAAATGATGTACACAACACGAGAGGTAATAAAGAAAGCCCTCGATCGCATATTTACGTCCCTCGCCTGCAGCTCGGGCCGCAAACATCTGCGATCCAGGGCTTTCTTTGTTTTATCACCCCAGTTGTGTAATGTACTATTTCAACACACTTGCTCATAAAGTAGGTAATTATTACAACGAAAATTTCTTCACCGAACACACTCCTCTCGTATGAAATGTCTACACATCGACATTGGCAAAATACTCTTTGCTATTTCAGCCAGGAGTGAAAGCCATTATTAAAAAACATACGTTTTCATAAGCATAAGGGATAAAGGACCGCTTAGGCTCGTTTTGTCGCGGGCTTCATCAACAAGAGCAGACCAATTCAATGTAAAAAAATGATATAAACAGATAGATTTTACGGCGCTTGTACCCTGTGATCATAATGTGCTTCATTGTTGCATCAACAAGAAACAGCACATTATTTCATTATTGTATTATAAAAGTGCCGCAGTGGACTAGCGTGGAGACTGCAACCCATTCACTCTCGTCTACATGAGAGTAGGGCTCTGCCTACTAGTAGAACGTATATAGGCTGATAATCATTATAAAAGTAAGAGAAACAACCCAGGCATGAGAAAAGGCTGGCTGGCGGGCTGAAGAATGGGATGACTAGAACATGTTTTCAAAAGAGTAACGGGAAATGCACGAAATAGGAAAGAAATGTGAATAAGAGATAAGTTGATTTTTAATAAAAAAAATGGGGCATCTAAATCTAAACTGATTCTATATATGGAATAATCCTGCCAATTTTTTCCCTGGCAGTAGGATTTCCAAGAGGCTAGCAGCATTGCCACGCTGAATTGCAATGCTGATTCCTTGTGCTAGAAAGGAACGAGCGATTTGGTCACCCGATACTTCGCGGAGATAAGTTAAAAATAAGTGTATGATAAAATATAGTGTAATCGTGTAATTATAATACAACGCTAATTTATAATGACTTGGACCACTGAAAAAGTCGAATTTAAACTGCGCCGTGGCCCAACGTGGAAAAGTTGTGGTGTTCGCGGCAGTGTCAACTGCTCAGTTGTGTCAGCTGCCACGTTAAAAGGCGGGTTTACTGGAAACGTCTATTTTTAAACTAGTACAGTCTTTGTTCAGCATATAAGGGTACGTCCATCAATCACGGGAGTTTTTATTCGGACACTTTTCGATCTCTGACGATTCTTGGTGAATGTCAGTTTAAGGTTTCCTCTGGATAATAACGCAGGCGAAAGTTTATACTAACTAGATTGTTGAAAAGAATCACAACAAAATGTTCATTTCTAATGACTTGGACACACAACATTACAAAGTGGAAAATTTGTGGTGTTCGCGGCAGTGTCAACTGCTCAGTTGTGTCGGATGCCACGCTAAAAGGCGGGTTTACTGGGAACGTCTATTTTAAACTAGTAGTCGAGCATATAAGGGTACGTCCATTAATCACGGGAGTTTTTATTCGGTCCCATTTTGATCTCTGACGATTCTTAGTGAATACCAGTTAAGAATTCCCTTTGGATAAAAACGCAGGCAAAGCACGTACGCGCACGTTCTAGTCGTATTGGAAATGTTTTGACTGTGTTGTGTTAGTTGAAAAAAAATGGTTAAAATGTTAAATTCTAATGACTTCAACACACAACATTACAAAATGGAAAAGTTGTGGTGTTCGCGGGAGTGTCAACTGCTCAGTTGTGTTACACTAAAAGGCGGGTTACTGTAAACGTGTATTATTAAACTAGTACACTGCCGTCTTCAAAGCTAATTTGTATTAATGTTCATACAAATTAGCGGCATTTTAGTTTGAGTTAGTTAGCGACATTACAGTTGAGCATATTAGGGAGCGTACATTAATTACGGTGGTTTATTCAGACACTTTGATCGCTCTTTTGCTTATGGTGATGTACAACACGTGATTTTTTTGCGAAATAGTGAGAATATTTTAGGATTTTAAAAGGAATATATCACAAAAAGCAGTCAGGTGCTTCCAATGTGTTGAGCATTGAAAATCCATAAATGGGTTCCCTCTATGTGGCATAACATTTATTGTCCGAAACTGTTTTAGCATAACAGATGTGGCATAATCGGTTTTCGCCGAATGGTAATGTGGCAGAAACCTTATTAAGCATAATTAGTTATATCCCGAATATGTAGTTGTCTGAAATTAAGTTCGCATACTATTATTATGACCGATTATTTTTACGCAGATTGTGCAGAATTTTATTCGGCATATTATCGATTGTCCGAGATTGATAGGTTAGGTTTAGGAGAGGTAAGTTATTATAATAATCAAGTGATATAATTCCATTGGACATCTTGTTCATTCAGTATAACGATGAACTAATAACATTTAACATCTAGCAATTCTAACCTAACTTAGTAGGTTAGGCTAGAACTTTGATCCCTCACAAATCTCATAATAAAGAACTGTTGCTAAAAACGTTAGGTTAGATTTAGAACTGTTCATGTTCATTTCTTTATTTGTTTTTGACTCACTGTATAACGTATGAACAAAATGATTGTTATATTCATCCATTTTGAACAAATCTTATCACTTTCCTCCTCACTCCGAACGATGTTTCTATTTAATATATACTCAGAAAGTGGTGAACGGTGTGGGTCTCACATATTTTAAGTTAGTTTTTAAGATATTTTATTAAAAAACTTGTAGTGACCGTTTGTTCATCCAAATAAATAAAAAAAAAAAAAAAAAAAAAAAAACTGTGTCCTTACAAAATAAACAATTGATAGAAAAGGGGCTTAGATTAGGTTAAAACATTTAAGCAACTAGAGTTTTGCAGGAGTTCATAGCTATGGAAAGGCCAAAAAAAGGGGGGACGGGGGGCGAAGCACTCCACAAGGGGGGCTCGGGGGGCGAAGCCCCCCGCAAGAAAAAAAAAGACTAGACAGAAAAAGTAGGTTAGGTTAGGTTTGAACTGCGTCCCCCAACAAAAACGAACTGCTGGCAGAAAAAGTAGGTTAGGTTAAGTTAGGTATAGGTTAGGTTTGAACTGCATTGCCCACACTGTTGGACTCCACACGTCTGGGGGAGGGATCGTGGCGGTTTCCGATCCCTCCCTCCTTTGGCGCGGGAGCCCTGGCGGCTTAAAGCCAGGGCAGCCGGGGGGCACCAGTGGTAGAAATGTCACGAGCCCACTGTGCCCCCATCAAACGGCATGCGGAGAAACGCCGGTGGGTTTTTAGTGGGTATGCTCCTCCCCCCCTCTGATTAGCAGAGGGTGCGCGAGAGGAGTGAGTCCCACATAACCCCCCCAACCAACATCGGGCCTCCCTAGGCCCAGGGGGGGTATGCGTAATGCATTTTCCCACCGACAAAAAAAAAAAAAAAAGGTTTGAACTGCATCACCAAACAAAAACGAACTGCTGGAAGAAAAAGTAGGTTAGGTTAGGTTTGAACTGCGTCCCCCAACAAAAACGAACTGCTGGCTGAAAAAGTAGGTTAGGTTAAGTTAGGTATAGGTTAGGTTTGAACTGCATCACCAAACAAAAACGAACTGCTGGAAGAAAAAGTAGGTTAGGTTACAAAACCATATATCGTCGTCGACAATACAGTTAAAAGTTATATTATGACAAAACATCTTTCTGCCACGATAGTATTCGGTGTTATAATTTTATAATCATTTAATTTATGTGTAAATATGATTCGGAACATGAAAAGTAGGACCAAATAATATTCGGATTAACGTAATTCTGCGTAATAAAATTATGCGCATATAGATTCTGCGATAACAGTTTATGCACAAAGCCTAATATGGCTATATACATTATGCCACAAAGAATTATTACTTACAAAATTATGCCACAACAGGGTGAACCTCCATAAATATAATAAACGCGCAAAACTTACTGAAATCGTATGTACTCAATTGATGTAATGACCATGGCCAAATAAATTAAATCTGAACTTTGATGATTGAATTCTTTTCTCGAGGCTAGGAAAAAAATACTTATGTTATCCTCCCACACGAAGCACAAATGAACGCTTTGATGAAAAATGGGTCCTCGAAGTGAAATGAAGTGATCATTCGTGCTTTTCCAAACCTTTTAGAGCCTCGCGTGATTAATGGACATACCCTTATGTTTCTAAATGTTTAATAGGGAAACACCCGCAAGTTCTATCTCTGACCGTTTTGAATTGTATAACACTTTCAACTATCACGGTTATAACACATTTAAGATACATACATGTTTTACACAAAACACACACCCATATTCGGGACTTTACAGTATATGTTCGCCTTTGTACGTTACCATCACTTTGTATTGTTTCTGTATGATTTTATGTGCAATAAAGTGTTTACATACATACATAATGCTGCCCGAGCTGCAAGCGAGGGACGTAAATATGCGATCGGGGGCTTTATTACCTCCCGTGTTATCATGTTATGTCTACACTTGGCCAGAAAGCGGCTTTTTCCGTACACGCAGCGTCCGGAAAAAGCCACTTTATGACCAGGCGTGGCATAAAATAAATTATTTGTGTGCGAAACTCTCGAATTTAGATTGGGTTTAGACCGTAGTGTAGGCAGCCAAAACTAAGCCGAAACCCGTTTCTCTGCCGAAACTAGATCGAAACCTGGTTCGACCCCAGGCGCCCCTGGCACCCACCCAGTCCAATCCACTCGGGGTGGTCCGGCTAGCGACCTGGTTCGACCCCAGGGAACGCCACGGCCGACCATTCGGTCCGACAATCGCCACGCCCAATAGGGTTGCGAGTTTGACAGCTTATAAAAAAAAAAGACCGAAACCTAAAGTTCGGTACATTATAATACCCCTACAAACGCAGCCGGACCAAATCACCCCATCATAAACACTGACCTAAATCTGACGCTAAATAAGATAAACTTGAAGTAGATAAATTATATCTCAACCGGGGCTACTCGGGACGTGACGAGGCGCCCAATGAGGACACTTCGCTGTTTTTTGTCAAGTGTTTGCTCTCTTGATTGGCAAGTGTGTTTGGGTTTGTGTTCCTTGTGTTTATTGTTTGTGTAAATAGTGTTTTTGCTGACATGCTTTGGCTTATTTGTAAAAAACGGGGAATTGGACAGCAAAATGTGATTTAGATTGTCAGTTGTCACATCAAGTTTAAATTAAATAACGTGATAATGATAACAAATATTCGCGTTGAGTATTGTGAATTTATTCGAAAGTATTTTAAAAGTTTTTCTTCAAATTTAGCCTTGTCAAAGAAAACTTAAGATCAAATTTAGAAATAGAGTTAAGAGTAAAATCAATTAAAAAAAAAACTCCAAGATAACACTTTTAAAGTTAACGTTAACTTTATACGTCTTATTTGGTAGCATTTTAAGATGATAAGCCATGTTTCCTTTACGATTTTAACAGTATGCATTTAAATGACAATATGCTGTATGATCTCACCAAAATAATCTCAATAATACTGTTGCCAACATTTAAATGTGAATTGAATGAGATCTCAAGCTCAAATCTAGTAGTATAAATACATACAAATCTTGCTCCATAGCCAAATACAAATCTATTACTTAAGTTAGGGCGGCGGCATAGGTGACTGAATTACGGAAAAACTAGCAGGGTCTCGGCTCCCAATACCACTTCAAGCCAATCGGCGTCGAAACCCTGGGCCCGTGAGGTCCATACGCTCGGCTCCTATTCAAGGAGTTTTCGAAACGGCTCGTCGACACCTCAGGCGATCAAAGGGCTGGCAGCTTCCTCGCCTAGCGCATTAGTATTGCCATACAGCGAGGAAATGCTGTCAGCATCTTTGTCACCATGCCACGGAGGCCCTTTTTAGGTATAATTTAATGGTTAGTTTTAGCTTTACTCTTAGGTTTAGTACAAGTATTTTAGTTTAGGATAGTTTATTGTTACATATCCAAAAATCAAAGTGCACAGAATAATTTAATTTAATTATTCTGTGTACTTTGATTTCTTGGATATGTAACTTGGTAACGCATTTGCGCTCACCCATCGTCCATAGCAGGAATCGAACCCGGTACCTCTGGATTTCCGGCCCAGCGTCTTTCCCTTCGACCAGCAGAGCAGTTAGAAAGAACCTTCAATTTTGCCATCTAAATTACATACACACACATACAGAAGTCAAAGAAGATGGCAAAATTGAAGATGCTTGCTCCGTGGATATCAAGAGGTAACAAGAACTTCATGTATGCAGGGTGAATTTTAAATCGTGAATCGTAACCACGTTTACCGGTAAAGCTACTTAAGACTAATACAGAGCACTAGTGTTAATTACAATTAAAGACCCGGTTAATTAATTATTAACAAAACGGTGGAGGCGTTTATTACCATTAATTAGTGATGGGAAATTGCAGAGAATATTTCCGTTTGAGAGAATATTCTCGGAAACATTACCGTAATATTTCCGAATATGGCAATTTACTTAAAAACTAGTTTTTATTATATGAATACTTGTTTTTTTCTAATAACGAAATATTTTAATACTATAAAGCTCTTTATTCTTATGCCTAAATAAATTCATTTTACGCCTATTTTAAGTATTATTTTCATAAATTACCGTAAATTTCCATAAATTCTCTTAAATTTCATGTGAAATTTCCGGAAATTTCCTTACGAAAATTACGTTTAGTATGAAATTATAGGATGTAGGGATAAAAACGAAATATAAAAACACCAGCCGAGTGTGCGAGTGCGAGTTGGATTCGCACACGTAGGGTTCCATACCACCGTGGATCAAAAAGACGCCAAAAAACACGTCTCTTGTATGGAGATCCCCTTTTATTTTTTATTTTATTTTGTTTTTTTATTAATTTTTGTGAAATTTTTAAGCCTCTTCCTATTACGGTTTAAATGATAGATCCCTGTGACACACGGACAGCGGAGGCTTAGTAGTAGGGTCCCGTTGGCACTCTTTGGGTACGGAACCCTAAGAAGATGGTTTGGTGATCAAACATGTTTTATTAAGTAAATGTCACAACACAAGTTTTAGGGCATTTGCCAAATATCTTTATGATTTATGAATATAATGTTCTAGCATCGACAGCGGCGAGCCAGTCACATTTATATGGAGCGTGCAATAGCACTATTTATTTCTTCTTTCTTTGGTGCATCACTTTCGCTCTTTATGGCAACTAAACTCTGATTTTTTATTCCGTGGAATTCTGACGTTTCTTGGTATTACAAGACAAAAAAAAACTCCTTGTGTCTGTGGTAAGAATTTCAAAATAAATAAAATGCAGAACTTGGCTTCTGTATGTTATATACATGAAATTACAATACGTGTAATATATCATTTATTACAACATAAAAAGCATAATTTTAAATTGCATAGTTTGGACACAATAAATTACAATGTTATTTTCTGGGGAAAAAAAAAATGTTGCCGGTATCACTCTGATGACTTTCATATATTACAAACCATTGGTTCAAAATTATAAGTTTATATTCTTGATTATTAGTAAATGTATTACATTGCAATATAAAAAATAATCCGCCGCATCCCGTCAAAAAGCAAAACGTCAACTGTCAGCCGTATGTGCAGCCAACTATGCAAAACAATTCTTTGACGTACTTACATATGTCACTCAACGAAAAGCTTTACTTATTTTAGCCACACCTGGCCATAAAATGCTGTACACAACACGGGAGGTAATAAAGAAAGCCCTCGATCGCATATTTACGTCCCTCGCCTGCAGCTCGGGCCGTAAACATCTGCGATCTCGTCTTTCTTTGTATTACCACCCAAGTTATATAATGTACTATTGTAGCTTTAGATACCGATCGTAGAATATTTAGTTCCCTGATAATAATTTCAATGCAATCCATAATACAAAATTATTAAAACAGCGCATATTAAATTTTATTATTATTTTATAAATGTAGCTTGCATAAAAAAATGTTTCTTACTTCTGAAACGTCAAATTATGACAGATGTCAGAATTCCACGGAATAAAAAATCAGAGTTTAGTTCTGGTTCTGTTAATTCTTGTAGCATTCACTGCACTTGAACTTTGTAAATTACTTTTTTTTAGAAGCCTGAATAACTTGCAGACCTTATTGGCTTTGGTATTGCACGCCAGGTGGGGGCCGTGGCGTTCCCTGTACTGGGACAGTTACGTTGGTGGGGTTACACTGATTGCTCAAAGTGAGCAGCGGACTACCGGGAAGGTTGAAGCTGGTCAATTTTTTTTAAGAGGGGAAAATGCGTTACGCTTATGTGGGACTCCCTTGTTGGCTGATGAGGCCAAGGTTTACCCACTAAAAACCCCTCTAAGTGCCGTCTCCGTGCTATAGGGCGAGACCACGGGAACGGTGTAACCACTCCTCCGTAGCCTCGCCAGCGGCCGACCGAACTCCGGACTAGTCTCTGGGGAGACTCTCTCCCCTTTCCTCTCTAGGGGCGTGCCGATGGTCGGCAGCCGGCTACTCGGGGACCTGCGTGTAGGCGACAGACGTCCACGTGCCTGTCGCCCACGGGTTCCCTTATGGGAGAAGTCGGCGGTCGTAGCCCAATCGCCGTCGCCCCACGCGTTTGCGGCGCATTGGCTGGGAGGCCGGATCTCCTCCCTTCCGCGCTCCGCCTCCTCATTCTGCGCCATCAAATCCTTGTAGAAGGAAGCTGCCGCCTTCCACGACCTAGCCCAGCTAAGAAGACTCCGGCAAGGAACTTAGCTGAGCCCGAGCAAGGTCGGAGTGAACCCCGTAAATCCCGGACATTCGGGTCCTGGGGCAAGTCGGGACGCGACTCTTGTGTGCTGTTGTCGCGAGGAGATCGACCCCGCCGGCGGGGACGACACTGTGTGCGTCGAACTCCGTCCGACGTCCTTACAGCGATGATTTTTTCGAATCCTGCTGAGATGTCGTCGTCCGGGTCAGTAAGGAAGCTCCTAGGGCGCCGGGTGAAGCGGCCTCTGATGAAGCTGGACCGGCTGAGCTCATCGTCGGGACCTGGAAGAGAGGGAAGGTAGCCGGCCGCTTTCCTAACAAGTGGATTCCTATGTTGTTACAAAAGTGAGACTCTGAAGAGATTTTTACCTATTATTTTTTTTTCGAAATATTGATGAATGATTGACTTTGGTTTCTTTATAAACCATTCGGTGTCACTCGTAGACGAACGAACGAACGAACACGTCACGAACTAACTGTTTGGTTAAATGCATTTACGACAACTGTTAAAACAGTACTGATATAAAATTAAGCTTAACCCCTTTTGTTTTATCTCACTATCTTTCTACGAGCATCCCTCGCATGGAGTTTTTCAACTACCTGCGCACCTGTGTCTGACCGGCTGAATGATCCGACACTTGCAAATAACACTCAACGGCTTGTTATCAACAAATACTAAGGATAAAATTATGTAAGTTAAAATATAAGGGTATATTTGATTTATTTTTCTGATCTTATTGAAATTTTCAAGGTAAGTTTCTCGGAAATTTAAGAGAATTTACGGAAATTTATTGAAATATACTCCTTACTTCTCAATGCATTGTAAAAATGGTCTGCCTTTTATGTATAATATTTACAATGCAATTAGACAACTATACAGATTAAATTCATTTTAGTTTTAGTAGTAGAAATTATAAATTTCCATATTTTTCGTGTTATGGAAATATTACGGAAATATTCTCAGAAAATTTCGTTTCCGAAAGTTTCCATATTTGGAAACTTTCCGACTGCCCATCATTACCATTAATCGTAATAAAACTGAATTATTTTATGAGTAAATACGATTTTTAAATACCTACTCATGTTGACAATGTCGACGATGTTGACATTTATTGACAATACGTGCCAAAATTCTATCCAGCGAACTTCAATATTGGGAGGTTGGATATCTAATGTTGAAATTTTCATGACAAGTACGAAACATGAATGTAGGTGTAGGGTGACAATTAAGGTGAAATTACATATGATAAATCAAATTAAAAGTGGACAAAATAAAAACGTACTTAATTTAGGTTTAAAAGCATTGTAAGTTATTGTTAACTATGTATAGACTTCAAAAAAAATATAACGGTTCACGGTTTAAAATTCATCCTGTATATGTAACATAAAAATGTGGTGTAATTTACCCAGTAAAGAAACATGTCTCTTTCATATAGAGTGCGATTACGGAAACTTTGCAGAACGGAACATGACAACACCACCGTTTAAGGCGAGGTGAGACCAGAATCGGGCACAGAAGCCTAGTTTCCAAATCATTTTTAGAGCACTTATTTGACTCTTAGGTCACTGTAAAACATATATAATAATATTCAGAACTGTATCTAGGGCTTCCTCTCACTTAGAACACGATAGCGAACACTTCGCTCGATAGAAAAGTAGCGCGAAAACACTATAAAATAAAGTATTTTTTTTTTCATTTTGTTCATCACCAGTTACCTTTTCTGACAAAATTAATACCTGACAATCATGATTTCACAGTCATGCAGGGCATCCTCTCATGTTTGGGTTGATAACGTATACTTTTATGTTAGAAATCGAAGATAATCTGCAATAATCTGCATTCCGCCCGACCCTAGTTTGTATGTGAAATGCGAGCCAGGTCCTACCGCGCCTTAAAAGTCTAATTTCTATGAAAATGTGACTTTTAAATGGAGATGTTGTCATGTTTCGCCCTGTAAGGCTATCGTAGTCGCACTCTATTACTTTATTATTAGTGTTATTTTAATATTAGAATTTTTAATATCTTGTTTATTTAAGGATCTCTGGAATTTTTTGGTGCGGAATAAAGTGTATTGTACTTTCCTATATCAGAAACCTAATAAGCGGTCATTTTATTATTAGTTTGTCTCACACATAGCTCATTATTAGTTAGTGGTTACCGGTATAATTTAATTAAACAAAATCGTCCCACTTAACCAGTATTCCGCATTGAAAACACGCCCAATAAATTCCGCAAACTTTAACCGAAAACCATTTCCCGATTCACCCCGGCGAAAATTTGCTTCAAAAGGGCAATTCAATTTTGTAAAATCACCACCCTTTTGAGTATGTTTCGCAAAACTAACTTAGCACTTAATTCCATTTCCATGTTAAATCCGAACTAAAAGCGTCCGGTAGTGTGCTAAAATATCATAACTGGTATCTTAAATAGATTAGGATAGGGGTGAAAGTGACAGCAGGGCTGGGTGGGAAAGTTAGAGGGTTAGCGGTTTTGTTTTAGGCTGAATTTACAAGCGTTAGAGGTAATCTCGGTATATGAAAACTTTGAGTAAGCTTTTTAGCATTTCGGCCTGCCTGTCATACACGTCCAGGTTATTTTTTTCATATTTGCTGAATGCATGCACGTACCAAAAATTTTGCGTTCAGACACGTCCACAGGATTTTCGGTTTTAGAAATTACACTGCATAACCTTTCCTTACCTACTGAATGTTTTATCATTTGTGTTAAGGGTGCGAAACCCCAATATTTGGCTCCAACTGTTACGGATTTAAGGCGACAACTTTGTGCAAACTACAGTTTGGTGGAATATGCTCGGGATTTACCGTCGCCAATATTTAGGAGCTTATAATCGGTTCAGTAGTTGCTACGTTCATTATCTTTACAAATAATACTGTATACAGCGTGTAAGTCTAATACGGGCAATAAATTAAATCGGACATAGTATTCATTAGTGTAATCATGAAGTAAAAGTTGTTTTTAAGTTGCAGTTCATTACGACCCCATAATTCATTTTTTTTTAATTTCTCAGCAGCAATGTACTGTAAACATGGTTGCGGTACGGGCGGTACCGAAATGTCAACGTAACTGTCAACGAGCGTTTAACGTGAGCGTGTTTGCATTACATTGCGGGCTGAATTATTTTGTATGGACAAAATTATTGTTGCAACTTTAAGTAAATGTTATCTAATTACCTTCACTTTGTCCTATAGCGTTATTACCGTTAAGTCATTCGCCCGTATTAGACTTACACACTGTATAGGATGTTGGTAACAGGAACAAATAATTAAAATGTAGATTCTACTCATCAAACAATAAAACGTTTGTTTAATAACTTTTAAAAATTATGTAACCTTGAGATGTTCTCTTTATCATACAAATTAAATAGTATTTTCAATGTACGTTAACATAAGCCTAATTGACGTCGCTTGTCACGCTACAGACATACTAATCATTAATATTGCAATACATTGCGGATTCAAATAAACAAAATTATGGTGGTGTACTCTTCCGTTGCGATAGTAATCGCGAAATAATAATGATGTTTACCCGCGCGGTCAAAACGCTCGAATATTCACCCCCTAACAAAATTGTTCCACCTTAATTTTTTGATTATTGATTGATTATATATCTCCATTAACTTTAACATTCAAGATGGCGATAACTGGGACAGTGTCAAGCACATGAACGTTACCTATTAGGTTATCTTCTATTAAATGCTACATAGCGTTTTACTTGAAAACACAAATTTAAACCTTCGTTTCAGCATTAAACTTTTTACCAATAAACTGTCTAGAAGCTTCTTTCCACTATATTTATTCATCATTACTTTCTTTTCATCACCGTCATCTCCATCATAACAATCATCATTAACATCAACAGTTTTATTGTCGACATCACCAGCAACATCATTATCATCATCTAAATTTTTATAATCCTTTAACGTCATAACAATACTCGTATGTTAATACATTACATTAACAGACACAAAGGATACAGTATGATACGAAATTACGGAACAAGTGACCTATAAAAAAAGTATTTCACTAACAACCCATGTTTGCTTAGCGTCAGCTTTGTAGGGACCCTGTACATACGAAATGAGCTTCAAAAACTTTTCCGAACACTACTTTAGCAAACATAATAATATTTCCACGGGGCGGCCTTCTAAACATCACAACAAACAACTAAAACTAACTTCAAAGGAAAAATCCGCAAAACCGGTTAAAACCGGGCGAAATACGGTTAAACCGGGTCAGACGCGTTAAACTTTTACGGACCCGTTAAAAGTTATGAATGACTCATTAAGCTGTGCTTTTATACAGGATGTTTTTAATCGCTAGCAATATTTTGCATATGGTTATGGTATCATTTTGCATTTCATCATGATGGAGAAATCAGGACGGTCAAAGCAGTTTCGCTCAAGGAAATGGAATGCGTTGTTGACTTTGCGCCGCTATAACTCAAATATTTGGTACTGAGCGACTTCAAAAGAAAAAAGATAGGGTTCTTACTATTTTCTTTGAAGATCGTTATGCTTGTTTTATAACTTACGATTGAAACATTCTCTAATAACTTGTGAACGATATACTCACTCGCCGTATTCAGTGTTTGTTTATTTATTTTAGTATTATTATTTTATTAACAGTAGCGCTACCATTTGCTTTTGTATATTTTTCGATAAGAAGGTTTTGGATAAGATTAGTTTTCTAAAATGCTTCTATCTCACCATTTATACATTCTTAAGAGGAAACAGTAAGGTGGAGAGAATTGAAAATTAGGTATTTGTAAAATGGTTTACTAATATGTGGCCGAAAATTATAAGGCAAATTATCACTTCGCAAACAATTTTTCCCATAGTTTCATTTCGCAGAATCATCTGATGGCAAACCAATGCTTCGCATATATAACATATCGCAAATTATTTTTTAGAATATTATTAGTTAGCAAAATATTTTGTTGGTCATGTTTCAAAATGTCTTTAATTGTTTTGTCGAATGTCTTGAATGGCATAAGTTATTTTACTCATAATATTATGACGCATAATACTAATATATGCTGTTATAAGGCTGTTCATTCCATCTTGTCGCAGGTCGCAGTTCTAACCTAACCTATACGGGTGTGTAATGATCGGTATAACTACTTTTAATATATTTTCACTGGATATATCAACATTTGATATAATTTCATAGTATATAATCACTTAAGAGGCATAATAAACTTTTGATATAACAACTAAGTAGATAATTTCAGAGTGTATAATGTTCAATAAGTATAATAGTTGTTTAATATAACGTTTATCTAATATAATGAACATATGCAATAAATATTATTGGTATAATGTGACTTTAGATATAAAATTTTCTGTTATTTTCATTTTCACGGTTCTAATATAACCTAGCCTATTTTTTGGGCAGTATCGTTTATGTTAGGGTCACGGTTACCTAACCTAACCTAACCTATTTTTTCTGCCAGCAGTTCGTTTTTGTTGAGGGACGCAGTTCAAACCTAACCTAACCTACTTTTCTGACAGCAGTTCGTTTTTGTTGGGGGACGCAGTTCTAACCTAACCTAACCTACTTTTCTGACAGCAGTTCGTTTTTGTTAGGGGACGCAGTTCAAACCTAACCTAACCTACTTTTCTGACAGCAGTTCGGTTTTGTTGAGGGACGCAGTTCGAACCCTAACCTAACCTAACCTAATTGAACTTATGGTTTGGGTTTTTTTTAATGCGGGGGGCTTCGCCCCCCGAGCCCCCCTTGTGGGGGGCTCCGCCCCCCCGTCCCCCCTTTTCCTTCTATGCCCTAATAACGAATTAACCTAACCAAACTTTCTGGAGACAGTTATACATTATACCAATACTTAATTATACCCACTGAACGTTATATCGAACAAAATTATATCACATGTACTTTATACCACATTACTATTATATTAATTATTGTTATATTACATGTTCATTATGCCGGATAATAGTTAGATCCTATCAAAATATACAAAATGTTGTTATTCTAAAAGTTCATTATATCCCTTAATCGTTATATTGACCAATAATATACCATTAGTTGTTATATCGACCGTTACGCACCCAACCTATACACCGAACAATGAAAAGTCCGAATCTATGATAACCCGATACATCAAAAATACGAATTCCGATAATCAAAGTACCGATTTTTAAAATTCCGAAATTCAATTCACCGAACAATAAAATTTCCAACTCAATAAAAGTGGGAGAATAGGCCTTAGATTTAGCTAAACTGACCTATTAACCTAACTGGGCTGTGGTCTAACCTAATTTTTCTTAGCGTCACAGTTTCAACCTGAAAGGACTGTGACCAAGTCGACGAAGCCCCGCTGTGCGGGGCTTCTATTTCTTTCTGAGGGACGCAAGCGACCTAACCAATCTACCTAAATTAAATCAGATATTGTTTTAAAGGTTTTTTCCATGCTTTATACCTACTCGTTTCCCTCGGAGTTGTCGTCTTTTCCAATTTTAGATAATCCAATTTTAATAAAAAGTATGCGAAGTTTAAATTTGGGCAAACGTTATTTGACAATACATAGTTAGCTTTAATAAAACATTTGCTTAGTGACTATTTTTCTAAATGAATCTCGGTAAAATGAATATCTGCTAAATATTATTGTGATCAAATAAAAAGTATGCGAAATAATACTATGCTAAGCATTGGTTTGCCAACTAAAAGTACTGCAATAAGTTGGTTGGGAAGTGAAATTAGGCGAAAAATATTTCGGCCAGATGGCAGTACACCTTGTAAAATGTGTCGCTGTCCCGCACTGCCCGCCTCTCCCGCGCAGAGCGCGATAGAGACAACTGCAGCTTGGACCGAAAATACCTTTTAAAATTTCATGCAAACAACGTTTCGTAGTCCCCTGATTTCTTCCCCAAAACTTAACCTATTTAACTAATTTTTTCATTAAACATTAAAGAAAGGCTTTGGCCGTGTTCCTTTCTTTTCCTTTTTTTTAATAATTTAGTCAAATTTGTTTTCTGGATGTGTGAACACAGCGGAAAATCTGGCATTTTTTTTAGGTTTTTGAAGGTTAATATCTCTTTTGAGAATCAATTTATCGTAAAAAGGAAAACATAAGAACATATCAATAATATCCATAGATTTTTGGACAAAAAATTAATGCTCTACTGGCATTATCCAGGGAGGAAACAGGGGACTACATTTGTATGGAAAAACTGCCCTCCTGTTTCCTCTTAAATGTTGTCTGTTAAGTGTGCCGAATAAATAAATAAGAAAACATTCTGTATGAACCAAACTAGGAACCTAGTGTGGGGTTAATAGTTTTAGATTATGTTTTAGTGTGTGTGGAGTTATGGACGGTTTAAAGGGTTAAGTAGGAACTATGGAGGTCGGATAGTGGTCTCCAGGCAGACATTTATGCCATAAATAATCTATTGCGGTAAGCTCAGGCCCGAAATTTACTAAAATTATAACTGACTAGCAGTTACCCGCGGCTTCGCCCACGTCGTTCCCGTTATTGTCCCAAAGGAACTCCTTATCGGGATATAGAGGATATGTTTCAATGCTGGACTTGGTCTACTTGCATGCAAAATTTCAGCTTAGGGCATTGTTTAGCGTTTTTACGGCGTTTTATTTTCGTCATTATTGTCTCAGTAAATATTAATTGTTAAAAAAAAAACGATGCCTAGAGTTAACTTTTTATGAAACCGAAATACAGTCCCGAGGTTAAGTCTAGTTTTATCAAAATTGTCACGATTTGTCCTTTCGTTATAGTAAATAATCGTCGGACAAAAATGATTAACAAACCGCGCGGTCAAAACGCTCGGAGAATCGCCCCTTAACACTTTCGCGCGTTGGCGCTTTCGAACCTAGCTTGCACCGTTTTTTAGAAATTTGCAAAAATCGTAACACATACTTATTAGCTCCTACTAAACTAATCGCCATACAGTTTTTCTTGAACTATCCATGTATTTATTAACTCAAAGGTTTACTGGAAGAGATCCCTCAAAGGGATAAGTTCGCCTTTGTACATATACCTTAATCTTGTAACCCTGTAATTTGTCTTATTTCGTGCAATAAAGTGTTTACATACATACATACATACATTATTAATGAGTTTGTACGGAACTCTCGGTGCGCGAAAACGACTAGCACTTGACCGGTTTTTTTTCTAATATGACGCCATGGCCATCTAGATGACGCTTTGTGAATGAAAGAGACAAACTTATGCACTTGACAACGAGAGTGAGTGAAAGATAAACAATCATATCATATGATTGGTTATCTGAGTGACATTTCAAAATTAACGCAAGTAACGAAAGCTAGCTGTCACTTTTTTATTTATTACTTTAAATATGCCATCCTTTTTACGGAATAGTTAATGTGTGTATTAAAAAACGGCCAAGTGCGAGTCGGACTCGCGCACCGAGGGTTCCGTACAAACTCATAAGTAGATACATGAATAATTCAAGAAAAACTATATGGCGATTAGTTTAGTAGGAGCAAATAAGTATGTGATAAGATTTTTGCAAATTTCTCAAAAACGGTGCAAGTTAGGAAAACCGTTATATTTTTCCTGTAATATATAGGACGACATTAATAATTGGTAATTATTACAGATTTTTCTGTTCAGTAACTTCGAAGATAATAGGGGGGGAACGGTATTTTTTTTAACGTTTTTCGCCATAAATCAAAAACTACTTATTTAAAAAAAAATACAAAAATACTGTTTTAATCTACAAATCAAGCCCTTTCATTTGATACCCCACTCGATATAATTGCTTTAAGTTCAATTTTCAAAGTCTTATTACGGACCCCTTTAAAAAAAAAGTAAAAAAGTTACAAGCTTTTTTTTACATCCCATAAGCTCGGGTTAGCGGTTCTTAACACTATTCCAAATTTGAAGTTGATAGCATCAGTAGATCCTGAGATATCTTGCTGTGACAGACGGACAGACAGACAGACAGACAGACAGACAGACAGACAGACAGACAGACAGACAGACAGACAGAGTCGCACCATAAGGGTTCCTTTTTTACCATTTTGGTACGGAACCCTAAAAACAAAAGAGAAGTACGAATGTGTGCAATCTACGAAGCATTTTTTAGGTTAGAACGTAAGGGTAAATCGTTACTAAAATATCATTGATGTTAAATTAAACTATAACCACCGACATTTTTCTTTCAAAATGGCCCCAATCTCATTTTCGTTGTTAAATTTCACCAACATGTTCCGAAATATCTTCAATATCATAATGTGTTTAATGAATCCATATCAATACTCATTTAATCTTACAGCCGCACATTTCCTTTACTGCATAATCCGTAAAAACGTGGAAAATTATCGTGTTTAACCGCCTCGTTAATAATAATTAAATGTCCATTATTCGGGGCTTTTAAAATTCCCAATTTCCACCTCTTTCGCTGAAATAAGGGTAAATAAAATCAGTTTCGGCCTGCCGTGCTGTTAATAAGTTCGCTGTCAATCTAGTCTCAAATTCAATTCAATTTATTTATTTTCACGACCAAGTTGGATCAATTATGTTAGTATAGGTATAGGGTGAATCTCACAATGGGGCTTTAAATGAAGATGTCTTTTTTACTCTTTAATCTGAGCTACTTTCGTTTTGCAACTTTTTATAAAAATGCCAAATTCAATTTTTTTTTCATAAGTATACGAAGAGTGAGATTGTGAAATCACACAAAGTTCAATTCTGAAAACAGTGATGTTTTCAGAATTGAACTTTGAAGATGAATTAACTAGCTTAAATTAAGTTATTTCAAGATATTGTAAAACAAAAGTATCTCAGTTTAGTGATAATAATCGAACTTTACATTTAAAGCCAGCCTGTACACACTTAAAACTATTGTTGATGAGTACAATAAAATCAAAATACAAAAACTCCTAATCGTCATTAAATGTAAGTGAGATATCAGGGCATTCTTTTTCAAACACTTTCCGGCCTCTGTAGTAATGTACTATTGTCTGAAACTGTCTTTACTAGATACCTAGGTCAAAACCTTAGGACGAGGTTTACGGAGAGTTTTCGAATCACGCTACTGAAAATAATTGGGCTTGTATTTACGTCACAGGCAAAACTATTGGTAGGAAATATAAATGAAATCCTCATTTCATTTTGGTATTATTGCTTTGTGTGCCACACACCTGAATCGGTGGAAATGTCACAAAGAGAATATTTATCATTCTTTGGCGGTTGCGATTCATTCTGGGTGTGGTTTTGGCCATGTTCCATTGTTCCCGGGTTAGGCTTATCAAGTTACATTGGTGCGATTGTAACTAAACCTTTGCTCTTGATAATTAACTGTCAGTTTTGTCCGCCGCTGACTGTTAGTTTACTGAAAAAAAATTAAAAATATTGATTGCTTTTAAAATTTTGACGGCATGACAACATGGTGGGAACTACTTAGTAAGTATAATATATACCTGTGTCAGGTAGTCCTAGGGTTGCCAGATGGTCGGGAATTGGCGAGATTCTCCCGATTTTTTGTATGTTCTCCCGACTCCCGACAAAGAAGAAAATCTCCCGACAAACGACTTCATTTTAAAACTTAGTCCGATCCACTCAAGGTGGTCCGGCCAGCGAAAATTTCTGCTCCTTCAGGCTAAAAAAAAGCTCGCGCGTCATCTCCCGACCAAAGTCTCAAAACCCTGAAATATTATTTCCTGCTCCCGATAATAGGGTAATTCAATCTGGCAACCCTAGGTAGTCCTGCTCCTCCATACCAAAAAGTCTTAAAGTATATCTGATTAAGCGAAAAGCAGTAAGTTAAAATAACAATAAAATCTTTTTAAAAGTAATAAACTTAACTGTTAATGTCTTTTCGCGAGAATGCCAAATAATATATTTTACGTCACACCTGGCCATAAAGTGGCAATTACCGCCGGCTATGCGTGCGGAAAATCCCACTTCCTGGCCTGGAGGAGACGTAAGATTTTGTACTTTCCACGGGCGGTAATAAAGAAAGCTCGAGACACATTTTTTGTTTTACCAAACTACAAAATATATATAGGTATACCGACAATTTTTTTTTTCTCGTGACCAAAAAAAAAGGTTCTAAAAAAAGTGCCATTTGCGTAGAAACGCAGGAACCTGAACATGAGTAGCGCTTTGATAGGAATCCTGGCTAAGTGGGGGGCTTATAATCCTGGCTAGCAGGGTTGCTAGCCACGGCTAGAAGTAACTTTTCGCTGACCGCTCAAAGTGAGCGCCATCATCATCTGAAGCATTACAGCCGCGGGTGGGCCTTAGCCTGGTCAAGCAAATCTTTCCAGTCCGTTCTATTCATGGCTTTCCCTCTCCAACTTTTCACCCCTAATATACTGTTGTGTGGTGTTGTGTACCTCATCATAGTCCGTCATAAAAGAGAAGCGTGCTTCATAGATAAAGACTTCATGCATTGACATTTCAGTGGATTATCAGTAGAGACCGGATTTGAAGTAGCGATCTCAATATTAAATTGGTATGACTTTTGCAATTTGTTAAATACATGTCATGTTGGTTATATAAGGTCTTAAATTTTACTGTGCATTGTGCAGAAGAAATATTAAAGAAGAACTTAAAAAAAATAAACTATTTCAAAAATTAAAAAACGATGTTTTTATTTACTTATTATCACCATAATTTTTGCCCAATATTTACATAAGCTTCCAAAAAGGTTTTTACTTTTTGGTTCCGATAAGTTACATTATTTTTGTGTGTATAAAAAAATAATAAATGATACCAGTCATATCCATATTAATATTGAGATTGCTACTTCAAATCCAATCTCTAATTATCACCCATTACCAAGAGTTAAAATTGCTTCATTAGAAATGTAAATTAAGTGTTCCGAACAATATCTTTTCTGGTTCCTGTGCTCAGAACAAAAACAACTCACGGTTTAACTTGCACAAACTATTTATTTTATATTTAAAACTCGCTACTACAACCATTCAGCTTAACACCATTGTTTCTTCTCCCTTTTTTTTAATTCTACAACTACGGCCAGAAGCAAAACATAAAAATAGTTCCTACCAAAAAGTATGTATATTTACATATTGTTCGGTTCTGAACATATTGGGGACAGCGGCAAAAATTAACAATAAATCAAGGTTTTAGCTTACAAG
Organism: Eudemis profundana; assembly: GCA_947034925.1. Lineage (NCBI taxonomy): Eukaryota > Metazoa > Arthropoda > Insecta > Lepidoptera > Tortricidae > Eudemis > Eudemis profundana. Next base: position 14,591,106 of record OX344816.1, on the reverse strand, counting down.
GCAACATAAATGTAAGTATTCGTAACTACATAAAATAATCAATCAATTATAATCAATTGGCAAGGGACAGACCTTCATAATGCTGGTTTTGACAATAGTACCCTTTACTGTCTTAACGTGCAAAGCTCTAACTTTACCATCTTTGCCAGGTTGAACGTCTACAATTCGCCCCACCGGCCAACACAAAGGAGTTACATTGTATTCCTTTAATAAAACTAAGGCTCCAATCTTTAAGTTAGGAGATTCGTTTCTCCATTTTGGCCGGTTTTGCAACATGACCAAATACTGTTTATGCCATTGCTGCCAAAATTGTTGCTGCAATTGAACACATTGTTTCCAAAAACTTAATCTTCCTATATTTACATTCGTAATATCAGTCTCCGGATAGGATGATAGAGACGTACCAGTGAGGAAATGTCCAGGAGTCAAGTAAGTCATATCATTAGGATCCCTGGACATTGGAGTTAATGGTCTAGAATTTAATATGCTTTCAATTTGCACAAGGACAGTATACATTTCCTCAAAAGTGAGTACTATGTTACCAATTACACGTTTCATATGATATTTTATACTTTTGACCCCGGCTTCCCACAGACCACCAAAAACCGGAGAATAAGATGGAATGAAGTGGAAAGATATCCTTTCCGAAGACGCGTAGTTATTTACAGAATCTTGGTGATTTTTAGAATTCTGTAAATCATACAGTTCCTTAAGAATATTTTCTGCGCCTTTATAGTATGACGCATTGTCGCAGTAAATTTTTGTAGGTCTATTCCTTCGCGATATAAATCTTTTCAAACACCCTAAGAAAGTGTTCGTGGTCATGTCAGAAGCTAACTCGATATGGACAGCCTTAGTAACAAAACATACAAAAATTACCACGTAAGCTTTGGTCACTACAGGATTCCTGATTCTGGTCTGTTTAACATAAAATGGACCAGCATAATCAGTTCCAACAATTTGAAAAGGACGCGACATGTTGACACGATCAAGAGGTAGAGAACCCATCAATTGAGTGGCATTTTTAGCCTTCAACATGAAACATTTTATACATTTGTATAAAACAGCTTTTATTTCTCTATTTGCATTCATAATCCAATATTGTTCATTTAAACTACTCAACAACAACGTGTTACTTGCATGCTTCAATCTTAAATGCTCCTTTTCAATAATCATTTTAGTGATATTTGAACCCTTAGGCAAAATAACAGGGTGTTTCTGAGAATATGGCAAATCTGCATTTTGTAACCTACCGCCAACTCGAAGTAAGCCTTGAGAATCCAAAAAGGGATTCAATTTATTTAAACCAGACTTTAAAGCTAGTTTACATTTCAGATTGTGGATGTCATCTTTAAAACATTGTCTTTGATCACACTTAATTATTAAACGCAAGGCATCAATTAATTCTTGGGGGCAAAGAAACCCTTGACGCTTATTACAATTTTCTTTTTTGCAGTTAAATGCAAACCGGAGGATATATGAAACAATCCTGGTTAATTTGTCAATATTGGAGTATCTAAATATATAAAAGAAGAAGTCCTGACTGACTGACTGACTTACTGATCAACGCACAGCCGAAACTACTGAAGTTAGGAACTTGAAATTTTCACAGTAGGGTGGTTATATAACGTAAGTAAGGGATAAGAAGGGATTTTTTGAAATTCATCCCCAAAGGGGGTCAAATGGGGGTTGAAAGTTTATATGGGGACCATACGATTTTTAAAGTAGGAGATCTGAGACTTCGAACATAGACTCTTTAATACAATTTAAAAAAAGTAATTTCACCGTTTTTGGAAATTCATCCCCAAAGAGGGTTAAATGGGGGTTGAAAGTTTATATGAAGACCACACGATTTTTAAAGTAGGAGATCTGAGACTTCGCATATAGACCCATCAAGATGAGTACAGGAAAGTAATTTCACGGTTTTTTGAAATTCATCCCCAAAAGGGGTTAAATGGGGGTTGAAACTTTGTATAGGCACCAAACGGTTTTTGACGTTAGAGATCTGAGAGTTTGCACATAGATCCTTCAATATGACATGAGAAAAGTAATTCCACCCTTTTTTGAGATTCATCCCTAAAAGGGGTTAAACGGGGGTTGAAATGTTGTATAGGGACCAAATTATTTTGAAGTTACAGATCTGAGAATTCGTATATAGACTCCTCAATAAAGGTCGAAGAAAGTAATTTTACCGTTTTTCAAAATTCATCCCCAATGGGGAACATCCTAAATGGGGGTTGAAACGATTTTTGAAGTTGCAGCTCTGAGACATCGTACATAGTCTCCTCAATATGAGTACAGAAAAATAATTTCACGGTTTTTCGAAATTCATCCCTATAAGGGCTTAAACGGGGGTTGAAAGTTTAAATGGGGACCAAACGATTTTTAAAGACGGAGATCTGAGACTTTGCACATAGACCCATCAATATGAGTACAGGAATGTAATTTCACGGTTTTTCTAAATTCATCCCCAAAAGGGGTTAAATGGGGGTTTGAAACTTTGTATAGGCACCAAACGATTTTTAAAGTTAGAGATCTGAGAGTTCGCACATAGATCCTTCAATATGAGATAAGAAAAGTAATTTAACCCTTTTTCGAAATTCATCCCTAAAAGGGGTAAAACGGGGGTTGAAATATTGTTTAGGGACCAAATTATTTTTAAGTTACAGATCTGAGACTTCGTATATAGACTCCTCGATAAAGGTCTAAGAAAGTAGTTTTACCTTTTTTCAAAATTCATCCCCAACAGGGGTTAAATGGGGGTTAAAACGATTTTTGAAGTTGGAGCTCTGAGACATTGTACATAGGCTCCACAATATGAGTGTAGGAAAGTAATTTCACGGTTTTTCGAAATTCATCCCCAAAAGGGGTTAAACGGGGGTTGAAATTTTGTATAGGCACCAACGATTTTTGAAGTTGGAGATCTCAGAGTTCGCACATAGATCCTTCAATATAAGTAGAGAAAAGTAATTTCACCCTTTTTCGAAATTCATCCCTAAAAGGGGTAAAACGGGGGTTGAAAGTTTAAATGGGGACCACACGATTTTTAAACTAGGAGATTAGTTGCAAAAAGTAATTTCACCGTTTTTCAAAATTCATCCCCAACGGGGGTTAAATGGGGCTTGAAACGATTTTTGAAGTTGGAGCTCTGAGATATCGTACATAGTCTCCACAATATGAGTACAGGAAAGTCATTTCACGGTTTTTTGAAATTCATCCCCAAAAGGGGTTAGATGGGGGTGAAAATTTGAACTTTAAAGTTAGAGCTCTGAGAAATCGTACATAAACTCCTCAATAAGAATAAAGAAAAGTAGTTTTACCATTTTTCGAAATTCATTCCTAAAAAGGGGTCAAACGGGGGTTGAAACTTTGTATGGGGACCAAACGATTTTTGTAGTAAATCTTGAACTTCGTTCATAGACTCATCCATAAGAGTAAAGAAAAGTGATTGCTGTTTTTTGGAATTCATCCCCAAAGGGGTTAAAATGGGGGTTGAAACTTTGTGTAGGGTACAAACGATTTTTGAAGTTGGAGCTCTAAGACATCGTATATAAACTCCTCAATAAGAGTAGAAAAAGTGATTTTTCGTTTTTCTAAATTCATCCCTAAGAAGGGGTCAAACGGGGGTCAAAACTTTGTATGGAGACCAAACGGTATTTATAGTAGATCTTAAACTTCTTACATAAACTCATCCATGAGAGTAAAGAAAAGTGATTGCTGTTTTTTTGAAATTCATCCCCAAAGGGGTTTAAATGAGGGTCGAAACTTTGTATACGGACCAAAAGATTTTTGAAGTTGGCGATCTGGGACATCGTACATAGACTCCTTAATAAGAAAAAAGAAATGTGGTTTTACCGTTTTTTCATCCCTAAAAAGGGATCAAAAGGGGGTTGAAACTTTGTAAAGGGACCAAACGATTTTTGTAGTAGATCTTGAACTCATCTAAAAAAGAAAAGAAAAGTGATTGCAGTTTTTTGAAATTTATCCCCAAAGGGGTTTAAATGGGGGTTGAAACTCTGTAGGGTCCAAAGGATTTTTGAAGTAGGAAATCTGACACTTCGTACATAGATCCTTCAATAAGGGTACAGAAAAAATGTTAAACCATTTTTTGAAATTCATCTCCAAGGGTTATAAATGGGGACCAAAACTTTATAAAGGGACCAAATGATTTTTAAAGTAGGGTATCTAAAACTGATTAAACTGAATAGAACTCAAATGATTTCACGGTTCATTAAAATTTATCTCGAAGACGGGTTGAGTAAGTAGGGGTTGAAAGTTTTTTTAGGGACCCGTACAATTTTTAAAGTAAAAGGTTTTTAACTCCATGCATAGCATATAGCAATTAGTAGATTGTTTTTTTGTGTAAGTAACAAGCGGTTTATTAAGTGCATTTAATTTTTTGGTAATAATCCTTAAATGGACTTAAGAATTGATTTTCACGGTAAATGTGCATTGTGCAGTTTTGGGCCCAATATTTGAGGGTTTTGTTTAATTACAACAAAGTTTATGAACAAATATCAGAAACTATTAATTGCCTTATTAAGATTAATTGCCTAATTATAATTTACACCGCAGACGAAGTCGCGGGCATCAGCTAGTTTTAACATAATAGAATAGATCGAGTTGGGCTCTGTGCATGTGTTACAAGTCATTGACAAGGGCTTTAATTCTAGCAAATCTGCCTTCAAACTATCATCGTATGTTGTTTCATGACAATATGCCACATTAAACAAACTCTTGGGCCCATGCCACCACAAATTACATGCAACCAAGGCCTGTGGATCCACACCGCGCGACAAAAAATCAGCAGGATTTTCATTAGTATTAATATAGTGCCATTCAAAATTGGATGTCAGCTTATTAATCTTATCGACTCTATTGCCGACATACATGTTAAGTCTTACAGGTAAAGTTTTTAGCCAAGCTAATACAATCATTGAATCAGTGTAAAGATAAGTGTTCACTGAGTACTTCAACGATAATACAGTGTGAACCTTCCTAGCCAGCATTGCCAGTAGTAAAGCACCATTCAGCTCTAACTTGGGAATGGTTAGGCTTTTATTTTTAGGATTTATGCGAGATTTAGAACATAAAAGGTTCACTGAGACTTTATTATCGACATCAATTACTCTCAAGTACAGACAACAGCCATGGGCTAAATTGGAAGCATCACAAAAACCTACTAGCTCTAAGGTTTGCGCTTGTTGAACATTAACGTTTCTAGGTATTGAAATACACGACATTTGGAGCAAACTGTTAGCAAAGTTAACCCATTTCCTATTAAATTCATACGGCAAAAACTCATCCCACTTTATGTTCTCAAACCAAACCTGCTGCATCAATATTTTTGCCTGAACTAACACAGGACCGCAAAATCCTAAAGGATCAAAAAATTTGCTAATAAAACTAAGCATCTGGCGCTTAGTATATTTTTCTTGAACTTCTTTCACAGGACACTTCATATTTAATGTATCAGCCTTAACGTCATAGGTCAAACCCAGAGTTTTGACATATTCATTATTTTTATCGAAGTTCCTAGTTTCCAACTGATGCAATTCAGCCGGAATGTCGCTTAAAATATCTTGATGATTAGCGCACCACTTGTGCAGGGACAGACTAGCACATTTCATAAGTTCGATCAATTCTCTTTTAATTTCAGTAAGTTCTTGTAAATCATTGGAGCCACATTGAATATCATCAACATAACTCGTGTTCAAGAGAACAAACGACGCCAAAGGATATTGATCCTTATATCTTCCAGCAAGTTCAACTAAGCACCTGGTAGCCAAAAACGCAGAACTTTTTAACCCGTAGGTCACAGTTTGCAATTGAATACATTTTACCGACTCGTCAGGAGAATCACGCCACAATATATTTTGCAAGCAACGATACTTATCTTCGATCAAAATTTGTCTATACATAGCCTTTATATCGCATAAGAGAACATACTTAAATGTTCTGAATAATATTAGAATGTCAAATAGATCCCTTTGCACCACTGGACCATTCAACAATATATCATTGACACACAGATTATCTTTTGTGACCGCTCCACCATCAAAAACCGCGCGAAGAGGGGTGGACTTGCTGCTGGGGTTAATTACCGGATGATGTGGCAAAAACATGACATTTCCTGACCTTAAGTCGTAGTTAGAAAGGTCAAAATACTTGGCATGACCCTGTTCTATATAATCATTAATAAACTTTTTGTATTTATTATACAATTCTGCATCTTTGGCAAACCGCTTTTCTAAATTAAACAATCGTTGTAGTGCGCTGTCAAAAGAATTGCCTAAATTCAATTTTTCCAAGTCAACTTTAATAGGCAAAGCAACAGTAAACTTATTATTTTCCAGCTTGACAGATTCCTGAAAAATCTGTTCGGCTAATTGATGCTCAGTTGCAGCCTCTTTAATAAGATCCGGCACTTTTTCACACTCCCAAAACTTTGACATAGTTTCATCAATGTTTGTGGAGTGGTCCTCCTGTAACAGCAACGAAGCCTTCAAATCCTTATCTCGCAAAAACGGAGATTGTACATCATTATCCGATGCGTAAAATTGCAAAGGATTACCTTCTGTGGCAACACAAAAGTTGCATGATGAGATCTTGCCAGCTGAAACTGGCAGAGTCCCGGCGACAACATAGCCAAAACTTGTATTGACCAAGAATGGACCGGAAGGTGTCAGTGGCAATGACTCACGCTGTAACACCTGAAAGAATACGTCGCATCCTAATAGCAAGGATATTTCATCCGTTTGATTAAAATGTTTGTCCGCTAAATCAACATATGACGGAATATTGAATTGTGATATGTCAAAAGTTTGCTGCGGTAGTGGGCATGTAATCTCTTTTGTCACACAGCATGACACCTTAATATTAAAATTATTTACAGAAGAGTGAACAATTATTTCAGCCCTTTGTGAGACATTATTTGTCCCATTACAAACTCCCGTCACTAACTCATCGGTTTTATGTACAACACTATTTACATTTTTTAACAATTTTTCAGATATAAATGATAGTTGGCTAGCCGAATCCAGTAGAGCTCTGGCTTTCGTGACAGTGCCATCTTTGTTTATCAATGTTACCATAGCAGTTGGCAATAACACGGTTTGAGCCTGTGATTTTGCAGACAAATTTGCAGTCAGGTGTGAGGTTTTAGCAGGTGAGCAACTGGGATTTGAACTACAACTCTCACTTTCACTCTGACTGCCATTATCAAGAGCACTAACATTTACTACCTTACTGCTTGTACCTTTTGAGGTACTACTAGCAGGCAAGTGCAACAAAGTATTATGAGACTGGTGGCAATTAGCGCATTTCAGTCTTAACATACACCTACCTCTATGCGCATTCAGACACAACTTGCACAAATTATTTGTGTCAACAAACTGAGATCGCTCAATAGGAGTCAGCATTTTAAATTTAACACACTCATATATCTTGTGAGAATCATTGCAGAACTTACATATTACTCCAGAAGCGGCTGTGGCACTCACTAGAGGTCTCACTGGCTTTGGAGGCTTGTCTTCTGTTGTGGCTTCCAGTGCTATAGCTCTTTTTTCTAAGTAGGTCAGAAACTCATTTAAACTAGGCACCTGTTTCATGTCCCGTTCAAAATGAAAACCGCGGTAAGTATAGGAGTCAATCTTTTTAGAGAGTATATTGACTAGTAAAGTGTCCCAATGTTCGACCTTCTCTTTAAGATTTTTCAACGCAGCCAGATGCATAGTTACGGTTGATATTAGAGAGTGCAAACCCGGAGCCGTGCATTTTGTACAAGCTGGCATATCAACAATGCTATTTACATGGTAGTTTATAATTTTCGGAATATTGTTATATCTGTCATTTAAAAGTTTCAGTGCTGCCTCATAACTTTCATCAGACAGCATTAAATTTTTTATTAGGTCTAAGGCCTCCCCAGCTAGAAATGAGCGTAAGTAAAATAACTTCTCGCATAAACTCAACTGACCATCGGAATGGATAACAGCTTTAAACATGTTGATGAAGGGATAATAATCAACAATAGTTGACCCATCAAATTTCGGAATATTTATAGTGGGCAATTGCTTGAACTGCCCTGATTTAGACTCTGTCCGGGAAGGTTCAACACTGCATCGACGGTTAAGTAATTCCATACAGCTGTCTCGCCTCTCCTCCACAAGCAGGTAGTTCTCCGTATCATTAGGGTCTAAGTTTATGATGGCCCGATTGAAACGCTCATAATCGTCAAACGCTTTTGATAACCGCAACCTTTTCTCCTTCAGAGCCTCTAATGATACGGAAGCAAGTTGCGGAGACTTACAAAACGTTTCTATTCTAGTAATACAACCTTTTACATACCCGCGAGCGGCAACCAATTCTGCTAACTGGGCCATTTTGGCATTCACAACACTATGATTTGAAATGATTTGAAATGATTTGATTTGATTTGAAATGATTTATTAAAAACTAATCACATACAAAAAGGAAACATTGCTTTGGGTCCTGAGCTAGGATATCCTGTGTTACAGGACCCAGTAGGGCAGCGAGCATAGTTATTTAAACATGCAATCGATTGTACAGAGTTAGGACCTATTTAACAATTTCACATACAATTGTAGACCATAGGACAGAATAATACCAGATAAGTATAAATGGGCTGAATAATAAACAGATTTTAAAATATGATAATAATAAATAGCGAATAGATATGTTATAATTTAGAATGTACAATTAAATAAATAAATATATACGTAGTGATAGGTAAGTAATAATACTATCGAAGGACGTACAGAAGCTGCTCGGTCTCGTCGTAGCCGTGTTGCATTAACCACTGGGTTAGAATTTTTTTATGGGGGGGTCGAGAGGCTGTATAAAACTTGCAAAAAACCCTCATTACTAGGGGGGAAATAAATGCACTGAAACGCTGGGCAAATCTTGTTTTGTACTGGGGCGTTTTCCAGCGTTGGCGTCGCCTTGTGTCTGCTTCAAAGTTTTTATCGTGCTTTTTACCATATTCCAGCATGATTTTTCTTAAAAACAATTGGCGCACTGTGAGGACATTTGCGAGCCTATAAAGATCTCTCGTGTTGTAGCGTGATGGTTTACGAAATGCAACTTTTAAAAGTAATCGTTGGGATCTTTCTAAACTAATTAAGATGCTTTTTCCTGCCCCGCCCCAGACAGAGTTACAATATCCTAGGATCGATTCGCCAAGTGCAAAGTATACTGTTTTCAATAGTTCAGGGTACGCAACATCTCTTAGGATCCGAAACACGAACATGAGCTTACGAACACGGCCCTTTAGGGTTTCTATATGCTGGCGCCAGGTTAAGTTCATGTCAAGAAGTATACCAAGGTATTTTATAACGTTTGTGCGCTCAAGATAGTTACTATTGTTTAGTGTGTCTTGTCGGGGATCGACATGAATAGAAAATTCATTACTTGGTTGACCTCTGGAGTTAATGGAGAAGCACATGTATTTTGTCTTTCTGACATTTAGTGTCAGGAGATTTGTATTGAGCCAGTTGCTGACTGTGCCCATGTTAAGCTCTGCGAGCTTTTGCACTTCGACCCAGTCCTTTCCCCTAATCAAGATTGCTGTATCATCGGCAAAAGACAAAATGGTGGTGTTATGTAATTGGAGATTACAGAGGTCATTTATATAAACTAAGAATAAGGTAGGCCCTAGCACGCTACCTTGAGGCACACCGAAGTTTACATTTGAAAACTCGCTGCAATGATCTCCCACACGAACACATTGTTTCCGACCCTGGAGATAAGTCTTAAACCAGTGGAGTACAGTTCCTCGCATTCCGAGACGCTCAAGTTTGGCTAAGAGGATGGGAACAGAAACGGTATCGAAAGCTTTGGCGAGGTCCAGGAATATACCTACGCACTTCTCGCCTCCATCAACACAGTCCACTATCTTGTTAACAAGCAGCTTGACTGCTTGTTCCGTAGAGCGGTTCCGTCTAAATCCAAACTGATTTGGTGACAAAAGCATGTTACTCTCAAGATATTTGAGTAGTTGGTGATTTATGACTTTCTCTATAAGTTTGCCAAATACGCTGAGAAGCGAGATGGGCCGGTAGTTAGAGACTTCTTTCTTATTTCCAGCCTTATAAATTGGTGTAACCAATGCAACTTTTAGAGCATCGGGAAACGTTCCTGACGTCATGCTTAGATTGCATATGTATGTAATGGGTTCGACCAAGTAGTTTGAACACATTTTCAATAAGTCCGGCGTTATGGCGTCTAAACCAGGAGCACTACCCGACCTTAATTGACTGATGAATGAGGCAATTTCGTAAACATCAGTAGGCCTGAAGAAGAAAGACTTGGCTGGAGGTGGCACTGATCCTCCCTGGTAGAGATTAGCGAGACTGTCTTCGCTCAGTCCTTTCTTTGCCATAGCAACTTCTGCTAGATTCTTGCCAACGGATGTAAAAAACGCGTTTACCTTGTTAAGGGATTTAACAGGATCCGCTTCGAGTCGGAGTAATTCAGTCGTTTGTTCGCGTGAAGCTGTAATATTGCATATGGACTTAACAGTCTTCCAAGTTTTCTTTGCATCTAGCCGTGCTACCATTAGTTGCTCCTGGTGATACTTCGTCTTAACTGCTCTTAACAAGTCTGTGCAGGTGTTCCTGTATCTCTTGTATATGTCTTGGGCTGCCGTATCGTTAGGGTTATTCATTGCCTGCAAGTGCAATCTACTCCTTTTGCGAACACATTTGAGGAGCCCGGTGGTCATCCAATCTTTGATAATAGCCTTGGAGTTTGGAGTGACAACAGTCCGTCTGTGTTTGTTAATTATGCTGGTTAAGGTTGCACAAAACAAGTTGCACGCTGCGTTTAGTTCAGTTATTTTATATAACATAGCCCAGTTTATATGTTCTATTTCGGATTTTATTGCGTTTAAGTTAATTTTAGAAAAAGATTTGGTGTTTCCTTTACGCGGAGAGTAATCAAAAACTGACAGTACGAGAGCATGGTCGGTAATATCTTCAAGACAAATAATAACTGCCGATTTCAGCTTAGACCTAATCATGACGTGATCTAGACAGTTATCGCCCCGTGTGGGCAAAGTGTTACCTGAAAAAAACCCATGCTCAGAGCACACGTTTAAATAGTCGTCAGCTCCTATGCTAGACGAGTTTGAGATTATATTAATATTTAGATCCCCTGTTATGATTAAATTTGAGTTTTTATTGCAATGCGATAAAAACAAGGCAAGTGAATCAATAAAAACTCGGGGATTCTGATAACTTGGGGATCTGTAGATGCCTAATATGCTAATATTGTTATTAATTGTCACGTATACGGCATTCGCTTCTTTAATATCGGCGTTGCAAACTTTGAGTGCTTGGTGTTTATTTTTAACAAAAATAATCACTCCGTCGTTTTGTAAGAAGTGTTTGTCGGACGCAAAACAATTGTAGCCATCTATGGACGGGAGCTGGGGCCATACTGGCAACCAGCACTCTGTTAGGACGATAACGTCGGGGCTTAGTTTAGCACGTTTCAAAACGCATTTAAAATAGTCTAGATTGCATTGGTGGCTGCGAATGTTTTGAGTCAGGACATAGAACGGTTTTTTAAACTCGTTGAGTATAGCAGTGCAGTCTTCTAAGCGTGATACCTGTTTGTTATCGCACAGCTGCGCTGCGTCGATATCCTCCGCCACGGTGTTTAGGCCGCGCGCAGAGCTAATATCCTATTTTTAATACCATGAGTTATCGTGTACATTTTAAGTTTAAGTATAGGTTCTGGACTGCTACACAGTGTCAATAGACGAGGATAAATAATATGGTAAATATAGATTTTTAAAAATATAATATTTTTAATCTGTAAACAAATAGTATAACAATATTTATATAGTTTTGCATGTAATAAATAATTGTAATTAAACCAAACACCTGAGATACTTATCGGGTATACATGGAAAAATAATTGATACTTATTCATACAGTTACCAACATAATATACGTGGCGGCCTAGTAATGTGGTTAATGATGTTACAATATGCTCAAGTATTAGTATGTGTGCGATAAACCTTACAGAAAGTAAACAAATGATAATACACTGTATTAAGTATTTACGCGACTGAGTTTCACTAAAGTATGATGGATAGAATTTATGGTTAGTGATTGACACATTCATTAGGTATGTTTTCATTAAACATACACATGTCCATTGCTGTGATTGAATTATATTTACAAAGTAGTTATAACTAGGTTGAGTTTTAAAGATGAACGAAAAAGCTATTAAGACACAAATTATATCACAACAACTACTTAATTATTACTTAAGATTCTTCAGTACTTCTACATTCTTAACCCAAGTATAGTCCGCGCCTTCCGATTTTCGTAGGTATACCCGACCATTGGTGACCCAGACCATTTCATAGCCAATTTCCTTGGCCCTTAATCTCGCGGCCTTGTGCAATTCCTTTGTTTCTTTGGTCAGGTGCTCGACTACATATACCTGGGACTTCGGATCGCTGGCTATACCGAGATGGCTGGTGTTTAATTTTTCGTTGGCGTGGGTTTTGTTAAACTTGCGGTTTGCCATGATGAAACCCTCTCTTAGTCGCGGAGAAGCAAATTTCACCAAAATAGAGCGTGGTCTCGGGTTGCTGGGGTTTAATTTGGCAATGCGCGTACACTGCAAAATTTCGTGATGCTGCACCGGTTGTTCGATGATAGTGCCAAGTTGCTGCACGAGTGCTACGAGGTTTTCACCGCTGTGCTCGGGAACGCACTGTATCTCCACATTGCTGGCGCGCGCCTGCTGCTCGAGCTGGTTGAGCCGGTCAGTCAACTCCTGCATTGAGGATTTGAGCTGGATGTTTTCAGAGGCTAGGCGTTGGATCTCAGGCTTGACGTGTTTTATGTCGTTTTTGAAATCTTCATACTGATCGCTGATAAATGACAGGGAGGTCTCCAGATCACTAATTTTTTCCTTGAATTCTTGAAACTGCGCGGCAATGCAGGCCTTAGTGTCAATTTTAGATTCACTTATTGCGTCACGGATCTCACGGCGCACAATGTCTGTAAGGTCTGCTCGGGACAGGCAGGAGCTGCACTGGCCGCCTGTGTTTCGCTTACGCAGGGTTATGTTATCCATGGGGCTATTTATTGGTGTGTTTGTATTGTCGCCCTTGGGTTTTCTATTGCGGCAAGCGGGACATATCCAAGCCGCGACCTGGGGGTCCGACATGTCCCCCAAGGCGATACCGACACATAGGTCGTGGTAGTTATCATCGCAATTGGTGCATTTAAGCACTTCATCGTCATTCATTTGTTTCAAACAAGCTGCACAATTTGAAGACATCGTTTTTTCTATATTGAAGGTAGAAGCAGAATAGTGACCGCTACACGCAAAACAAAGTGAGCAGTTTATTTCTTTTTCTCTTGTTGGCCGAGCGGTTCCGAGTCCGACTTTTGCCGAATATCACCGAATGGCTGTGCAGGCGAGAGGCAAATTATAGGGAGCCTCTCTTTTCCTCGAGGGGCGCGGGGGACTTGTTGACAGCAATTTTAAATAAAATTGATTATTTCCGCGCACACTATTATGGCACTTATTTCGTTTAGTGGTACTGGTTAATTACGCGTACACTTTTTCACACAATTATGCTCACACCCGATAACAGGTCTTAACTCCGTACAAGCTGTGACCGAACCTACCGAACTAACAAACTTATTTACAATCCCTAAGCTACAACTGTCCACCTTAATTTAACTAACTATATACACTACTGTACACAAATAACACAAATTAAATCCGCAAACTATTGTTTGTTTTTGTTTATAAATCCGACAAACTTTCCGGCGATTCGACCTGACGTGACACTGACAGCTACGCGATGACAACTTGCGCCGTTCGGAAATATGCACGGTTATCGTACTCCAGTGAACTCCAAACTAGCCCCAACGCCACCGCAAACTGATAGATAGCGCCAGATAGCGCCTTAAGCGTCGCACACTACTTTCACACTCGTTTCTTAATTGGATGTATCCGAATGTGCCCGGCGCTGCTGGTGGTACGGACACTATCTTTGTCTCTCTCTTTCACAAAACTGTAAACCGATCTGCTGTCTTAGTCTAGCACGGCTCTACAGACACTATTTCTTCACAATTTAAATTTTGAATTTAGCTTCCTGAATATCGTATGTCTTTTGTTTTGAAAATTTTTTCTAAGGCCGAAATGTTTAAAATTTGAACTTTTATGCACCTTATAATTGTGTATTTTAATAGCGCAGAACCACTTAAACGGTCAATATCATCTCCACGAATGTTTTATCCAAACAACTTTATTTTTATTTACACAACTCTGCACAACTCCGTCACAAACACCAAATTTTCCGTCTTGATATCATACATTAAATGCTCACAGAATTTTTGCTCGAAGGACCAATTTTATGTTCCGAACAATATCTTTTCTGGTTCCTGTGCTCAGAACAAAAACAACTCACGGTTTAACTTGCACAAACTATTTATTTTATATTTAAAACTCGCTACTACAACCATTCAGCTTAACACCATTGTTTCTTCTCCCTTTTTTTTAATTCTACAACTACGGCCAGAAGCAAAACATAAAAATAGTTCCTACCAAAAAGTATGTATATTTACATATTGTTCGGTTCTGAACATTAAGACGTATATCATATCATCATTTATTCATACGGAAAAGTGACACGTCAGGTCACGTACAATGTATTATGGATTTACACCCCTGCCAGGGCCCTGGCTACCTGCCTACCCGAGAATCGGATCAATGCGAAAGCAGTTGTAAAGCCATTGTTCTATTAATGCACTTGTAATTTATGGTTCATGGAGATAGACACGACTTTTTACAGTATCATTTTGGTGTTTTAGGGGTTTACATACAATCGCTTTGTTTCTTGTAGACCGTACACAACTTACAGGGCTGTCTTTAACCTATAGGATAATGGGGCCCCTATGACTTTGACAGAACACTATTTTGTTAGATCCCTACCCCTATCGATCACGGGGCCCTGGGCACTTGCCCAAACTGCCCACTGGGAAAGACGGGTCTGACAACGTAAATCGAAGGATAGCCGAGTGGTTCAGACATGCGTCTTTCAAGTAGAGGTCGTTGGTTCGAACTATGGCGCATACCAATGAATATTTCTGAACATATGTACTAAATATTACCATATACCATAAGCTTTTCGGTGAAGGAAACCATTGTGAGGAAGCCTGCATACATCTGCGAAGAAATTCAAAGGTCTCCAATCCGCAGTGGGCTAGCGTGGACAGTCCATTCACTAAGTATATCGTCGTCTAGTAACCATAGTACAAGCATTGCTAGTTTCGGACTAGCTCGATTTGTGTAAGATTGTCCCCCGATATTATTATTAATCACCCAGTGCCCAGCAGTGGAACGTATATAGGCTGATGTGTGTTCCACCTTACCTTATGTAGAGTAAACTTTTCAAGTCAGAATTGTTCCACAGGTGAACCAGCCATTCGGTCCCGCTACGCCCGCCTAGTGGTGTTAGTGCCTCCTGAGCCGCCTAGGATTCTCCAGGGGCCAACTCTATTAGCTGTGGAGGATCGAGAGGTCAATTTGGAGTGCGTGTCGGCTGGAGGGAAGCCAGCTGCTGAGGTTAGTATCAGGGAGCAAAGTCAGAGTCAAAGCAAAGTTTAAAGACATACAAGTAGTTACACTTCGGTGGTTTAGCGCGCGATACCCATTCAAGGTCTCGAACGTGAATTGTATTCTTGCTATGCAGTGAGCGAGTATACGAGAGCGATTATGTATGTATGTATCTATGTATGCAGACTGTCTGATATGCGGAATGTAATGATACTCGCCCAGTTTTATCCGCTTACTCGCCGGTTAGCATTGAAAAACCCGGGTATTTTTCGTAAACAGCTCGTTTTTTCTGAAAAAAAGCAACGAAAATGTCTGTTGGCATTTTAACGAAAAATATAGTTTTTGACTTTAATTTTCGCATACCGCTACCACCATCATACCATCTTCATAAACCACCTGGAAGTCCCCGAACATTCATATAACCAAGTTAGTTATAAACTACAGTTATAGCTTTGAGGCCCGAAATATTAGTGTAATAATACCCCCGGTAAGACCCCCTTCCATTTCGCTTTTACAGCTTAGCTGACACATTGCCCTATGTCTATATGAAGCAATAATAAATGTTCATTACAGTCTTCCGAAAAAATCAAAGAGAACCGGGAAATAAAAACGAATATTTGAAATAAACCCAAAAAGAAAACATTTGATTTTTTCCGGAATTTTTAACGCTAGCTGGGACTAGAGCCCTAAACAGCAAATATATCGTTTACCTCGTAATGGGTTAAGTAGAACTGAAACCTTTCGCTAATTAGTTCTATTCTTAGAAATGTGGCGTTGTCGGCAGATCACGTGGGTGGACCACGACGGGGGCGTGCTTGCGCAAGGGGTGACGTACACGACTGAGAAGATGTCTGATGGAAGCCGACACACGGCCAGGTATGTTCACAATTTCTTAGTATCCTGGAGCATTCCATGAACACATCTATTTTTTGTCGCTTACCGCTATGGTAGCTGGGTGCACTTTCGCCCGCGACATTTGTATGCCATACATTTAGTTTGGCATACAAATGTCGAGGACGAAAATCCATCCAGCTACCCTATAAAACTTTAGGGTGGGACTTTTTACTTTTTTTTTATTTCTAATGGGCACAGCTAAAAAAAGGTGCCATTTGGTGCCATTAATTGATACATATTTTAATTTATTTTTTTATTTCAGTTTCATTTTTTACTCTGGAATCCAATTCGAAAAGTTCCAAATGAGTGGAGCACTAGAAAAAAATGTTTGGGTATATAATTTTTTTCGTTATATTTCGTTATGTGACGTCCTGCTGACTATACTCAGAATAAATATACATTAAAATATTGCGCGAAATTTGAAATAATAAAATTAAGCTTCATAACGTTTATTTAGTAGTATGGTAATGTCTATACTAACTTAAAAACGGATCCGCAGGCAGAAGTTGAACTTAAAGGCTCCGTCAACGTACTCGTATCTTTAGGATTTAAAAGCGACGGCGCTACGAAACGCGCGTCGACTATAGATCACCGGGATTTTTTGTATGGCCTATCCCGGGATCCCGGTATTACATTACACTATACAAAAAATCCCGGGAAACATGCTGTGTACTAAGAAACACTACTAATCTTAAAGCCGAAGTTATGATTACCATACTGATTTTCAGTTTCCTAATTTTACATGTCTATAGTAATACGAATGTGGAATGAACTCCCTGCCGCAGTTTTCCGGTAAGGCTACAGTATGGATTTCTTCAAGGGTAAGTAGGTTTTTAAAGGGTCGGCAACACGCACGTAATGCCCCTGGTGTTGCAGGCGTCCTAGACTCCTTACTATCAAGCGGGCTGTGTGCTTATTTGCCACCCTATTAGTATAAAAACATTAAAAAGATTGTGTCGCCTACGCAAAATTTCCGTGGAATGCTCCTTTTGTTTCATGTGATCGATTTCGCAAATTATTTAAGCGCGCCTAATTTCAAACTTTGTTCCCAGGTCGGTGCTTCGCCTTCGGCCAAGGAGGTTCCACCACAACCAGACCTTCACGTGCCAAGCTCAGAACACAGCTGACAGGGCGTACAGAGCTGCCACCATCAAACTGCAGGTCAGTCTACGCGTACAACTTAATTGAGAGATGGCACAGTCTAAGGGCTCTTGCACATAAACACGTTACGACGTCGCAACGTGACAAGTTGCCGTGTCGTAGCACGTTGCGACGTCGTGTCGTGAAAATCTAAGACGAGCAACGTAAAAATTCATGACACGATATCGCAACGTGCCACGACACAAAATCGCGTCGTGCCCGTGCCACGTCTCGGCGTCGTTTCGCATTGCAACGTCGTGACGTGCCATAACCATTACGTTAATATATTTCAAATATGTACATTATTGATCATTCGCACAGTTCTCGGCAACGTCGGTCAGCATTTATGTAAGATAATTATATTCTGCTACTGTGACGTTTAGAACGCCGGAGTTTCGATCGGTTACGCCCACCGCGAGGGCGGCCAATAACGACTGAAATCCACCTGGCCAGATTTCTACAGGGGAAATCGGAGAAGAATCACGTTTACTTATACACCGTGTTTTTATTGATTTCCGTTAACTTCAAGGGCACATTCTCCAGATCGAATTAAGTTAATTTCTCTAGAAAGTAATGTTGTAACTCAGACCGTTTTTAAAATATTCATAATCTTAATTTAATCACCAACCAGTATAAATGAGCTGTCATAGTCCCAACACTGTCATAGTTGACGTTAGTTTTTGACTAACTCAGAGGTGTCTTTTAAAATGGTTATCAACTCAATATTAATTTACTTTGTATGAAAAGTAAAAAAAATTTTTTTTCGAATTTAACAAAAAGCGATATACCAGGTAGCTTCTGTTGACGTACGAAGCAACCTGTCGAATTTAACGGAAATCAAAAAAAACACGGTGTATATCAAATCAAATCAAATCAAATGGTTTATTGCAAATCATGTGTATAAAGGTCTTATAGGTGCTTAAACAAGTGCAAGAACATGAACCCTGCAAGGGCACAGCAATCTTAAAACTAGGGACATATTTTACAACTAAATATAAACTAAAGCTATGTCTTACGGACTATACATCAGTCAAGAAGTCTTGTGTGGAGTAGTAACATTTCCCAAGCAAGTACTCCTTTAGCTGGGCTTTAAATTTAGTAAAATTGCTTTCTTTTTTAAGAAAGTCCGGGATCGCGTTGTAGACTTTTATGCACATTGCGAAAGGGCCAGAGTTCACCATGTGTAATTTTGAGAAAGGTTTGTCCAATTTGTCACGACGCCGGAGATTTTGTGGCCGAGAGTATTGCGGGAATAATGGCATATTTTTCTTAACAAATATGCATGCTTCCATAATATACATTGATGGTAGTGTAAGTATCTTTTGTTCGATAAAGTGTTTTTTACAGCTTTCTATCGTCTTTATATTTACTAATATTCTAAGGCATCGTTTTTGGAGCCTAAAAAGATGTACAGAATCTGAACTATTACCCCACATCACTATTCCGTATTTCAGCCAAGCGTGGGCATAGGCGTAATAAGCACAAGTGGCTGTTTTTAGGTCACTTGATGTTTTTAGTTTATAGAGAGCATAAGTAAACCTATTTAACTTGGAAATAATTTTATTGATGTGTTCTTTCCAGTTTATTGTTGTATCAATGGTGATACCAAGCAACGAAAACGTATTAACACATTCTAATTTGGTGTCTTTGAACATATATTCCATGTTTATCGATCGTCGTTGGTATGGTTTAAAGTGAATCAGTTTCGTCTTTGTGAAATTTACTTCCAAGTTGTGATCGGCTAACCAGGTCGTGATGTCTAATAATACAGAGTCAAGTTGGTTTTTTAGGTTACAGTCTTTCTCACATGGTATAACAATCGATATATCATCCGCGAATAAGGTACAGGGATCATCTATTGCTTTGGGCAGATCATTAATGTATAGCAAGAATAGTACACAACCGAGGACGCTACCTTGAGGGATGGATTGAGTTACGCTAATCTCCTGTGATCGTACTTTCTGTATGTTGCCCGAGGTCGAGTCATAGTGCTCTATTTCAACGTACTGTACGCGGTTGGCTAAGTATGATGAGAACCAGTCGTGCGCAACCCCTCTTACGCCTATGCCATATAGTTTTTTTAACAGTATATCGTGTAGAACTCGGTCGTACGCTTTACTCATGTCCAATAGAATCCCGATCGCATATTTGTTATCGTTTATAATATTGAGAACATCACGTATGTATTTAAAGACCGCCAAAGAAGTAGACCGATCCTTCCTGAAACCGTTCTGGCAATCACTGAAGATTTTAAATTTTTCACAGAATGAGTATAGTCTCGTAGTCATCGCAGATTCGAAAATTTTTGAGAAGGTCGTTAACAGTGCTATCGGTCTATAGTTGTAACAGTCGGTTTGGTGGCCTTTTTTGTAGATAGGTTTAATAATAGAGACTTTCAATGAATCTGGGAAAGTACCTTCGGCAAAAGATTGGTTTATAAGTACGGATAATGGACTGGCTAGTTCTTGTGCACATTTTTTAATTAGTATAGGGGGCATGTCATCTGAACCAAAACTGCGTTTATTTTTTAAGTTATTAATGATTTTCCATACTTCTTGCGCAGTGACAGGCGACAGGTACATGGAATTTTCTGATGGAGCTACGACAGGCCGGCCAAGTGGCCGCGGGTTCCCGGTCCTACCGCTAGTGCCTACTGTTGAAAAGAAATTATTGAATTCATTTGCAACTCTAATAGGGTCATCCGTAGAAATATGTTCAATATTTAATTTAATATTTTTCTTCTGTCTAACAGGCGCTTTGTTCGTTTGTTCTTTTATTATTGTCCACATAGACCTAGTAATATTATTAGACTGTTTCATTCGTCGAATGTTTTGCAAACGTTTTGAAGTAGTAACCGTTTTTTTTAGTAGTTTTTCGTATTTTTTATACCGATTGTTTAGAATTGGATTATTACAGCGTGTTATAAAAATTTTTAACAGCCTTTTATGCTTACAGGATATTCTGATGCCTTTTGTAAGCCAGGTATTTTTCCGTCTATTATTATATTTTATTTTCTTTATTGGTATACATAAGTTAAGAGTGTGTTTGAGCTTAGTTACAAAAGAGTTAAAATTCTCATTTATATTATTGTTTTCTTTTACAAGGTCACCAAAGTCTATTTGTTTTAGTTCCGATTTAAAATATTGAATGTTTTGCTCATTAAACTGTCTTTTTTCTGTGGTCCAGCTGTATCGGGTATTTAATTTATTGCATGGTATGTTTGCTAATATTCCCTTATGATCAGAAAGACCATACTCGTTTACGCCGACACTCAAGTGATGTCCTGTGAAATTAGTAAACAGTAGATCTAAGCAAGTAGCACTGGTTGTAGTTACTCTGGTGGGTTCTTTCACATGCTGATAAAAGTTATAACTGCTTAAGAGATTTAGTAGGGTTGTAGAGGAAGTAGATTTTTCTAGTACATTTACATTAAAATCTCCCCCAATTACAATGTCTTTACTAGCATATTTTCTCTGTAAGTGTTGTAAAAGTTTGGTAAGAGAGTTATAAAATACTTCCGGCATTCTTTTGCTGTCGGGCCAATACAATTGTATAAGGACTAAGTTGTGTTTAGGTAGAGCTACGGCACAAACTTCGAAAATAGATTCTATAGACATTACATTTATATCACGACACTCAGCGTAATCAAGTTCAATTTCTTCTTTGACAAGTATACACACTCCTCCTCCTTCACATTCAGTTCGGCAGAAGAAAGATGCGGGCGTGTAGCCGTCCACATGCAAGAGGTCCAATTTAGAGAGAGTAATCCATGTTTCAGATAAACATAGGATGTGGAAGCTTTCTTCTTCCGTTAGAGATGTGAGTAGATGGCATTTGTTGTTAACACTGCGCATATTTTGGAAAAGTATGTTAAGAGACGGAGAAGAATCTTTAGACTTAAGGCTTTTGACATTTTTATGAACTCGGTTATCGCATTTATTTTTTATATTATTGTTTACTATGGTCTCGAAAAAATAGCTTGATTCACTCTCGAAAAAAATCTTGATTCAGTTTTTCTGCCGTACCATTCGATAGTTTTTCCGTATTATTTTTTGTTTTTTTCACTAAAAGATAGTCAGAGATTTTTTTCTGCACACTTCTCCGCTCTGCTATATTTGTTACGGTATTTTTTGGAAAATAGGCTGTTATTTTTTTTTGTGTGCTTTTACTCTTTTGCCTGTATTGAAAACGCTCTGATCGAGGTTCATTTCGCAACAATTGAATGTTCGATGCAGTAAAAATATAGACGTACTAAGTAGCTCTAATTAAAATAAATTAAGAAGAAATAGTATTTTATGCAACAGTTGTTATAAGTAGGCTCAAAAAATGAGAATGGCGCGAGTTGCGATACTCGCCGCCGCGGCGGCTCGTATCGCAAATAGAGACGCCTTGAGCGTTTTTTGATTTAATTATACAACGTTGGATACAATACTTTTTCTACGACTAGGATTTAAAATATAAAATACAAAATTAAGAATAGCTTACAAACAAGGCAAATATGACATTATGACTGACAGTATGTGTCTATGGTAAACATTTTTTTTAATTTGACGTATGTTCGCTAGTGACACGCAGTGACGATACTAAAAATACTTTTTTTTATGTTGTCATCAATGAATTTAGGTCGGAAAATTTTGTTTTTCTTAAAAACCGTAGGAATTTAATTGTTTGTTAAGTTGGTAGTAACGACACTAGTGCTGTTATGGGGAATATAGTATAGACTTCTCTGAACTCATATTATGTATGTTCTTATATTAGTGTTCGTGACCAAGTAAAAGACAGATAAAAGTACAGGAGTAGAAAAAGCATTTTAAGAATTACTTTCACAGCACAGGCATCAAGGCTAAAATTTTATCAAAGCATTTTCTCCGCCTCACAAATCTTTCCACACAATAATTACATACAAACATTGAATTTATACGCACACCCGTAATTTACTAAACCTTAAGCCCAATAAACGAAAGAAAACGGTAAAACAAAAAAACTACCCACAATTTCGTTCGTCCGAAGGAATTCACAGATTCGTATTTCTGGAACGCCCAGCGTTACTTGATCCGTGGAGCAGTATGCCATTTACCCCGATTTAGGGGTTGAGTGTTAACCTGTAGGGGCAGGGGAGATCAGGTTCAATTGGTCGGGAGACGGAAAAGTGAAAATAAGAGGAGTATAAAGCTTTAATTTTGTGACGCCAAAGTTGCAAAAAATCCTGTATATCAGCAGATCATGGATTTTCCCGATTCCGCGCGTTTTCGGAAGTTTCCTTTTCCACGGATAATGTGTTGGTAAAAGTTTTATTTTGTGATCGCTGGGTGCCGTCATAATTATGTATAAAGTTCTAAAATGTTTGATAAAAAGTATGCATTGCATGGCTTAAACACAACAATATTTTCTGATTTATTTTTGTGTAATTTTTTTTCAGAAAGCGCAAACAATTTATTTGAAACTGGCATTTTCCCGCGGCTTCGCCCGCGTTGTTCCCGTTATTGTCCCAAAGGAACTCTTTACCGGGATATAAAGTATCCTGTGTTTCAATCCAGGACTTGATCTACTTACATGCCAAATTGCAGCTTAATCCATCCAGTCGTTACCCCGTTATTAGATAACAAACATCCAAACATCTTCACAAACTTTCACATTTATAATATTAGTGGGATGGGATAAGTGGTGATCATATGTTATAATCATTAATATAACCAAAGAAATATATTGAGGTAGAAGGAAAAAGTTCCTCGATTTCTATGAGAACGTTGTGTTTCAGATTTTAGCGTTTGACAGTTTGAATGGCCCGAGTGCAATCGAGAGATAATTTGCGCGAAGCGCAAAAGTCATGGAACGCGAAGTATAAGCATTTCATCATTGGCTTGCCCTTTTCCCATTGCGAAGTATCAGCATTTGTCATGAACATGAACATAGGTACCACACCCAGCCAGGACGTTGCCTGACCCGGACTAGCCGGATACACCAGGGGGCACAGATTTTGTAGGGAGTGACACGCTCTGGGATGGGAGGGGAAGGCCGACTAGCCGCAGCCGGTCGACCACAATCAACCGATTATGCAACCTTTAGCCAATATTGGAAAATGGGAGAGGCAGGGTAGAGCATCGGGGATGAGCGTTGATGAGTTGCGGCGCGTGCTCTCGTTGGCATCTTTGCGTAGCGAGTTCATGGTTGGTCTGTTGAAGATATTGTCGCTTAGGGTGCATTGGGTGCCATTTGTTGAGCTTCTTCCTCTGATTCGCTGTCCGTTTCAGGTAGTTGGTAGATTTCTCGGGCTGCTAAGATATGATCTTCCTTGTTTGCTGCTAACTCCATCCAGTCTGAGGGGCTCCTGTTGTAGTATACTTTAAATGGGAACCTATTGGATCGCATAAATTTAAAAGGCATAATGCATCATTTGGCATAATTCATCATTCGGCATAATGCATTTTTTTCTGAAACTGTAAAATTTTCAGGACTCTTTAAGGCCTCATCCTGTTAAATAGGTTAGGTTAGGTTAGGTTTGCGTTATAATAATCCTGAAAAGTTTACGGGATCAGAAAAAAAAGCATTATGCAAAATGATGAATTATGCGAAATGATGCATTATGCCTTTTAAATTTATGCGATCCAATAGTAAACCACTTTAAATACATGGTCTGTGAATATAACGCATTACTTCAAATATCAGAGACTGAATGATCAGTATGTTCTTTAAAATATAGACTGACTCTTGTTATTTTGTTTTTTCCCACGAAAACATAACCTTATTATATGGAGGTTTCGGTTTCGGTTCCGGCCGTAAAAACCAGTTCCGGTCCGACACTACTTGAATCTCGTAGCGTCTTGTTCCTTTGTAACAATCAACTTGTAATCGTTTCTCGGCCATCTTTTTGTTCTGCCATGAAGTTGCTAGAGTTTGAGATCGACGATAAACTGACACTTTGCGATCGCGATTGTGGACCGTTTCAAATAAGTACAGTACAATTATTTCCACTTTGACACACGGCAAATCTCGATATTTATCGGGAGAGATCGGAAGTGCAAATGACACGAGATACCTACATTGCTGCATATTCATAATATCATAGTGCACTTAACAGTCTAAAACAGTGATGTAGATCACCTGCTACAATGACGTTTTTTGCAGTAGACCTATGAATAACACAGAAAAGCTTGATTTAATTATTACATCGCATTACTAAAACACAAATATTAAATTAGTAGAAGGGAATTTACTTCTTTAAAAGCGTTTTTTACTATAAATTTTATTATGAACAGTGTTCGGATCTGTGGTGCTGTTTGGGGTAAATAACATCAAACGTTATACAAAATGGATGGTCCTCGAGATTCCGTATTTACTTACTATAGATATTATTATAACAAACAAAAATCATCTACAATAATCCATTCCCAAAATCCGTTTAGGAGCGCGCGACACGTATTTACACACGACGCGCGTCTGTATGAGTGAACGCCATACTGTGGCATGCTCGCGCATGCTTAAATCCTTGCCTGTGGTGCGTCCGTAGGAAGAAAAACTACCATATACCGTGTACGTTTTGCGCGTTCTTAAACGCCGAAGACGTACTACTTGGTTGTCTCTATACTTTGCCCAAGTTCCGATCTGTCCAATGGATGTGAAAACACGAACCTTTATGATCAAAACCGGCACGTCCCGAGTGTCAAAGCAGAAATAATCCTAGTGTAGGTACTGTTTGTAGGAACTATGAGAGTGATTTTATAAATATTGCTTGATGCTGCTCAAAATAAATTTTATTGGGATTGTATGTATATGTACTGATATAGATGCGTTGCATCTGTGTAAGTCAAAGTCAAACTCGAGTTAGAGATTACTCTATGTTTCGACGGTAGTGTAACTCTGCCGTCCTAGTCTAAAAGGCGACTTTTTACTATGAACTTCCATAATAAAAGGTCGCCTTTTACACTAGGACGGCAGAATTGTGGTAGCGTCATCGTTGTTGTGCCCCACATGACAGTAAATATTTGCTCCGGAATAATGGTATGGGTTTTGATCGGCAAGCACCGTACTGCCTTATAGGCAATCGCGAATAAATACTGCGTTAGCCGTACCGTCATATAGCGTGGTGCACATTTTAAGGTGATACCTGTTACCGCCGGTAGACCTATGAACCTATAAATAAATAAATAAATATTAGGGGATAATCTTACACGAATAGAACTAGCCCCATAGTAAGCTCAATAAGGCTTGTGTTATGGATACTAGACGACGATATATTTAATAGATACAAATACTTAAATACATAGAAAACATCCATGACTCAGGAACAAATATTCGTGCTCATCGCACAAATAAATGGACCGGGATTCGAACCCAGGACCTCTTGCTTCTTAGGCAGGGTCACTACCAACTAAGCTAAAGCGGTCGTCCTATGAAAGTAATAAACGAACTGATAACTGATAACAGAACTGACGTGTTAAGAAAAAGTTGTAAGAACCACCCATATTTTCAGCCAATCGAACGATTGCCTTTCGGTCGGCCATCACGGCGTAATCCCTGACCAATGGAGCTTGCAGTCTAGACGAAGCCTTATGCGTACTTAAGCTTCACATGACAATAAAGGCTTGTTGGTTAAACACGCTACAGGGTGAAAACGGCGTTCAGGCCAATCTTTCGTGGGCACCATTGTGCTGATCAAACGGGATATAGGTAAACCAAATTACTAGCATAGAGGCATTCTATCGTATAGTACCTATGTACTTTTAGGTAATTAAAAAAAGGTAAACAAAAAAACCACGTGACTCAGGTCGTTCAGCCAATGGTATTGTGTCACAGATACAAAACGTTGCTTTGATTGGCTGTACGACCCGAGTCGCGTGGTTTTGTTTACCTTTTTTCAAATACCTAAACGTACGTACTATAGTCTTACTCAATACTCAATCATTTATTTCATTCCACAATGTTAGTTTACAAGATATTAGGCAAACTTAAGTTTTAGTTGTTACATAACATAACAGAACTTATTTGCAAATGTCCATGGGCCTCAGAAATCACTTACCATCAGGTGACCTGCGTGCTCGTTTGCCTTTCCAAAGATACAAAAAAACACACATGACATATTATTATTATGTCATGACATATTTATATGACGTCATATTTCGTCGTAGTTCCTGTCACGATAGGATATCGTCTGGTTGAAATCTGTGCTTGAATTTTCAATCTTGTTAAACTGTAATTAACTTGCTTTTTCGGACTGGCTAGTTTCTAAGACGTCGCATTAAACTGAAGTTTTGGCCTTTTGGGGTTGTTTTAATACAGGATGGAATATGGAAGAAAGAAAAAATGACTTTTAAATTAGTTTGCAGTCTAGACGAAGCCTTACTCGCGTAGCTAAGCTGCAAGTAAGAAAGAAGGCCCGTGTTGAATAAACACTCTTAACAATGTTTTAAGGGCATGCTGGGTTAATTTTAATAAATTAACCTGTTAATTTAATTCGTTTGAATTGTTTTATTTTGATGGGTAATAATCGCGGAAACCGAAGACAATAGTTAAGTTTTAAAAATTTAAATAGTAATAACTAATTCTCAACCAGTGTGCTCCTCTCCCCTCGTCACGGGCTTTTTATTTCCATAACTGCTTCTCAGAAGAGCCCCCGAAAATGAGATAATTTGATAAGGAGATTAGCCCGGCGTTTATTTTAGATTTTATGGCGAAACTTCACGTTTTCGTATCTGGCTTGCATAATTTTTATATAAAAGGTGGGGAAAAATGAAATTTGCGCCGCATCCCGTGGGGTAAATGAGTCTTTCCGCGTTTTTTGTAATGGTTTTATTTTTGCGAAAAGCGGGTTGGTCTAATTATTACGGGGTATTTTGTGTTGGTTTATGTTACCTGTTAATTTTTAAATATTGACAGCGGCAAAAAAGAGAGTATGATTCTGCCCTGCAGTGAAATACTCATAAAAGCATACTGTATAGTATACAACTTTGACATGTCGTCCCTGATATAATTTGACTCGTAAACAGGTAATAATTGGGGGTCAAAATATGTTGGTCCGCATGTTCCTTGACTTTGAAGAAGTATGACCTTTGTTAACGAACTCTTATTACTACTAAATGGGTCAAATTGGTACGGCACAACCATCGAAATATAATAAGTGTATGGAAGCGTCACTGACGCTCAAAATCTACCCCAGGGCATTTCTTCAGAAATATGTCTGCGGTCACCTCATTCATCTGGCCTTTTTTCATGCTAAATGTATGGAGACAGATGAATGAGTCACAGACATATTTCTGAAGAATAGCCCCCCAGAGATAACGTACTAAGCTTAATTGTTCTTTATTATTAGAAGCATTTAACAAATGCAAATCGATTCTACATCAAAGATATGACACTATATTTTCAGTAAAGTCCTTCGTTACATTCCACACTGTATACGTAAATAGAAACTGATATCATAGACTGTACTTAACCCTTCCTTTTACAATGGTTGAAAATCATTTTAAAAAGTTAACGTTACTTAAGTAATAAAATAAATACTGGTAAACTATAAAATCGAATGGGAGTCTATCGGACAAGCTTTATTGTTGGGGCCAGATGTTCCCCAGAGCTTGTTCAGTGTGTTTAAAAAATAACCGTGCATTCTGGCATTAAACTACCTAAACGTATTGAACTTGGCTTCGAAATAAAGGATTCTACTTTACGTCCAAAGTTTTTTATTGCTCAAAAGTCATACAAATCGTACGAACTACATGATACACACAGATCCTGAAAAGTTGTCATTTTGCAGATGCGTCGTTATTTGACCAAGGGTACGATATTTTAGTAAAACACATTAAAAATTGCGTAATATGGATGGCATATTTAAAGTAATAAAAAAAGAGACAGCTTTTGTTACTTGCGTTAATTTTGAAGCGTCACCCAGATAACCAATCATATGATTATGATTGTTTATCTTTCACTCGCTGTCGTTGTCAAGGGCATAAGTTTGTCTTTTTCATTAACAAAATGTCATTTATGTGGCTACGGTGCCAAAAAGGCGTCATATTTTAAAAATAATGGTTCACACCAAATCATCATCATTATTTCAACCTTCATACGTCCACTGCTGAACATAGGTTTCCCCCATAGGTCTCCCGCACGCCTCCAGCCTCCATCGGCCTCCGATGTCCCTAAGGGGTCACCCATAAAGTACGTCACACCAATTCCGTGATTTTTTTACCCCCCCCCCCCCCCCCCCTTTGTCACGGTAGGTCATGTTTGAGAGACCCCCCCGTCCCCAGTGTGACGTCACACATGTTGCAATATTAAGCATTTGTGAAAGAGCTCATAGGCGACCGGCACGTGACACTAGTGGAGCGAGAGTAAACTTGCCAACAAAACAATTTAAACCTTATGTCTATGCAGATAGAGTTGCAAATATGTTTAAGTTTTTGCGTTAATAATTCAGATTTGGCATTTTAACACTGTGTATTAGATTTTAAAATGTAACGTCACAAAACTTACAACCCCTTCACATCTTGTCACATAATGTCAAATTTCGTTGACCTCCCCCCTTAGCGTGTGACGTACTTTATGGACGATCCCTAACTAGCTCGTCAGACCATCTTGTAGGGGCCGTACAACATACCTATAAATAAATAAATCAGAACTACATGCATTGCGATTTAACTATTTTAAGGTGTTGATTTCTACTGGCCTAAATAGATGAAGGGAGAAAAACGGGGATGAAAATTTGCATGAAAAAACTGGAAATCTACACACAAAGAGACGCGAGTGGAATCTAGTATAATTGTATATATCACAAGCTATAACTATAACCTTTAATCCTCCCATTGGCGCATTGAGCCCCTTAAAAATATAGTTTCTCAATTTAGCGGGATTACTGGTCTGTGGCGGCTTAAGCGCGCTCAGGGTTAGTTTTAATCCTTTAATTTTATACGAACAGTCTGCAGATAAAGGGTTAAGTGATTTGTGGATTTTAGTTTGATTGGTATTAGGTACTTAAGTGGACTTATAAAACTTAAGTGGACTTATAAACTTAGGTAATGTGTTAAATGCATTTAAATCTTAGAACTGAATTTTAATAACAGTTTTTGTCCCTGATTCATAATGAGAGGACTTAAAATACGAGTGTTATTTTATTGTACTAGCGAAGAGAGTTTCATAAATTAGGTAATAAAGAAAGCCTCAGATCGCATATTTATCGCCCTTGCCCTCGGCTCGGGCGTCAAATACCTGCGATCTGACACATTGTAAGATATTTAGTAAATGAGTATTCTCAATTTGTATTTTGACGTTTGGAGATCCTTTACACCTCCAAAACATAATATTTTGACAACGGAGACTCTTTACATCTCCATTAATTTTAGTATCAATTTATTTTCTATTTTTTATTTGTCTTGTTTGGACGCATAGAGAGACCCTTTACATCTCTATAAATGTCGTTTTTAAGTTAATGTAATGTATTAATGAAATCTCATGTATGAAAAGAGAAACTGGTGAGTTTCTTCCGGCGCTTCTTCTCACCAGAAGGTCATTACCCGAAGCGCCAAAAGAAAAGGAAAAAAGAAGATAAAATAATGTAAGAAAGACATGTAAGCCCTTGAGGGCCTACTTACAGAAATAAATTATTTTATTTTATTTTATTTTATTCATTCTTTGTTTTACCGCTTACCTAGGTAAGTAATGTACTATTAAAACCGTGAAACATTTATCTGCCAGATCTGATCTGTAAGCGATTATGTGGCTGCCTTCACTCAGCCGCTCTTAATATTCATAACGTTTCCTTCAGAGGAAAAAGTGCCGGTAATCCTGACGGGACTGTCGGCAAAACACAATATTGTTCGCGTAATGACTTCATGTGCTTGAGATAGGAAGTGTCACCGATATTGAAGTTACTTTTATTATTTGCTGGCTGTCCCGGCGGACTTCGTCAGAGGTTTTGATGTTTTATTAGTTGGGTGTATTTTCGCGGGCGTAATTTCTCTGGCCACCAATATTTAAAAGATTCCTCCTCACTGGACTGGCATTCGTTGGTTACTTGTTAGAACTTGACTGATTCTACATTGTAACCAAAAGTCCAATTCTAATAAGGCAGAATCTTCTCAGTATTCGCCAATATGTCACGACAGCGAAATCACGTTTTTGAAAATACACCCAGTTATTATGCTATTCTGGGCGGAGGCAAATCCAACAAATTAAAGATCATAAAAATCGGTCCACCCGTTCTTGTGTTATAATAGTATATTACACAACTAGGGTGGTAATGTAAAGAAAGGCCAGATCGCAGATGTTTGCGGCCCGAGCCGCAGGCGAGGGACATAAATATGCGATCGAGGGCTTTCTCTATTACCTCCCGTGTTGTGTACATCATTTTATGTCTACACCTGGCCAGAAAGCGACTTTTTCCGAACGCATAGCGGCCAGGTGTGGCATAAATAGTGTAACTAACCCGACTTTGCTTTTTGTATAAGTAATATAAGATTTATGAATACTAATTTATACATTTATCTATGTATCAACACTATCTCACAGAGTTGTGAGGGCGGTTTTTTTCATTCGTGTTCCAGCAAATATAGCAGCAAGCGGTGATGATCACAGTTACCTTTTATTATTAAACGATATACGGTATCGAGGCTACACATGATTTAATCAAAAGTTGACAGACTCGACAGTCCTCCGCTGTAAAAGTCGAGTGACACTAATGAAATAAAAAAACCCTAGAAAAACCCCTGAAATCGACCCAGGTATGAAATTATCCGTTCAAGAGAGCTAATGCTGTTAAAGTATACAATGTCATTGAGCGAACAATGCCATTGAGGTAATACAATATCACAAAAAAAAAATAACAATGCATAACACGAGTAAACCCGGGCGGTCTACCTGGCTCCCCGTTGAATCTGTAAAAGCAAAACGCATTATAATTTTTTTGTTTGAAAGCATTTGCCGCCTTATCATTACGGTCATAGAACCGATAATCCGTTGAAAGCTCATAGTATCTCTAAGTCTTTTCTCTACGGAATACGCACTTGCAGACCGTCGGGCGAATGTGAAATGCAAAACAAATTAAGATCGCAGTTATCTATAACTGCATTTACACTTTACTGTCTAGTAAATAGAATCTATAATGTAATGATCTTTCAAGGCAGTTATACTTTATTGACACTATATTCTTGTTATCCTAATTTGTGGTTTACCTCTCAATAGTATTGTATTCTTTAACAGCATTAGCTCTGTTGAACGGATAATTACTTATACAGAAGTTTCTCTTTCTAACAAAGCTGTCGTTCGGCTCCGATGGACGAAACGCACCGAATCCGACCGTCTCTCTATCGTATAACGCGTGCTCTCTCTCCCCGGTGCCCCCGGCTCCCACCCAGTCCGATTCACACGGAGTGGTCCGGCTAGCGACCTGGTTCGACCCCAGGGAACGCCACCGTCGACCACCTGGTCATACTATAGCTACGCCCATTAGGGTTGCAAGTTAGTCAGGCTTAAAAAAAAGTAAAAAAGTGCTCTTTCTAGTCGCTGGCTAAGCCCCTCCAGGGGGGCAACATTTGGTACTAGCAGCCTCGCGGCGAAATCGCGGAGTGAGCTACTCCTGCCTATACTAATATTCTGTCAATACAAAGTCAAAGTCAAATATTTTATTGCATGGTTATGTGTGTACATAGCTACTCCTGCCTATACTAATATTCTGTCAATACAAAGTCAAAGTCAAATATTTTATTGCATGGTTATGTGTGTACAAAGATCTTATATTGTAACATTTTTAGCGTCCTCCACATCCTGCCTCACGGAGGCGTGTACATGACACGATTTGTGAAAATCTACCCACAACATCGTGTCTGTGGAATTTCCATTGTTGAAATTACTCCAGTCGACTGTACCACAGTATAAGCAGTAAGTTTTCTGCCGACAAAAGGTACATCGCGCGGCTTGTATGTGTGCGCCGTGAACGAACGCACTGCAAGCAAAGTTTTATGAATGCGTGAGAATGCGCCAGTATTGATCGCACCGTTTGCGCCTCAACCTTGAATTACGTATCGCGCGCCTATAGGGAACGTGCACGACGAAGGTGCTGCCAACTGGTGCCGCCAATCTAAATCATGTACCCTCTCATGCTGGGGCCACATTGCCGGAAACGCCGTTAATTTACCGCGATGAAGGACGATTAACGTCAGTGTGGCTACGACTTACTATATTTGACATTGGCACTTACATATTGACATTGACAGCTCGATTTGACAGGGGTTATATTATCCTTTATCGTCCGCCCGTGTCTCTTTTGTCGTTTAGTGCTGCCACCTAGTTCGTGCGCGTTCCGTATAATAGCAGTAAGTTTTCTTCCGACAAAATGTACATCGCGCGGCTTGTATGTGTGTGCGCCGTGAACGAACGCACTAAAAGCAATGTTTTACGAATGCGTAAGAATGCGCCAGTATTAATCGCACCGTTTGCGCCTCGAATACCTTCGTATTCGCCTTTTTTTTGAAGCCTGACTAACTTGCAACCCTAGTGGGCGTAGCAATTATATGACCGGGTGGTCGGCCGTGGCGTTCCCTGGGGTCGAACCAGGTTGCTAGCCGGACCACCCCGAGTGACGCGCGCCTGAACGACCCAAGTGTGACCAATTGTCTGTTTCTATACTTTGAGTACCTAAAGCAGTTATTGACTTTTTCCTGCCGACATTACTTAACGTCGAACCAATGACTTGTATTCCGGATTCGACTAAACAATTAGTACGTGATCCACATTTTTAAAATTGGAAAATAATCGGTGTACGGTTTCGGCATTATTAAGGAAAATGATCTTCGCAAAATGGCCGATTTTCTTTTATTTGGAGCCATTTTGGAGATGTTTTACGGAATGTTTACCCTAAATTGGAATGTCTTTACTTTAAATGGAAATATTTGTGAATGAAAATATTTATTTTTCGGGAACCACTAGAATACATATTAATTTGTCTCTGAATCCTTGATAAGGTTTGTTTTATCTTTAGTAATATATTTGCTATTATAGCTTTTCAAGGATGACTTAGAATTTTTTTATGTTTTGCATCCAGGCTATGACAAAAGTACCTATTATAGTATATTACACAACTAGGGTGGTAAAACAAAGAAAGGCCGAGATCGCAGATGTTTGCGGCCCGAGCTGCAAGTGAGGGACGTAAATATGCGATCGAGGGCTTTCTTTATTACCTCCCGTGTTGTGTTCATTATTTTATATCTACACTTGGCCAGAAAGCTGCTTTTTCGTACGCACTTTATGGCCAGGTGTGGTATAAATAAAATTAGCCAACTGACTGAAAGAGGTGTATATGATAATTTTATGTAAGTTTCAAACGGTGAGAGGCTAAAATGTAAATTGATGTGCAATCATTACTATGAGACAAAAAATTATTTTGGTGGTATTTTATATTTCTGGCGCGTAAGGGCAATTAGGACAACAACTTACAAAATGAATCACCGCAATCTTAATTAGTCTTGGTACACTTTTCACTGTGATCCAGTGCCCGCGCACGCTACTGTTTTACACACCCGTGGTGGGTTTTGCTGAGGCAGCCTACCGCCACGAAGTCCGATAGTCGTGACAGCTCCTCAATACGACCATGTCGTCCGCATAGCTTAAATCATTGACAGACACCCCGTCCATATGACAGGCAAAATGCTGACCACTGAACTCAACAATAAGTGCGTTCATATATAGATTAAAGTGCGAAGGAGATGTTAGCCCACCCTGCCTTACCCCGCACTCCAACCTTCAATTTTCACATAACTCCCCCGCCCATCTTACGTTGTTGACCTGATGTCCATACCAGTGCTTGAAGATACTTATTATTTCTTGACGTAAATTTATACTTT
Organism: Eudemis profundana; assembly: GCA_947034925.1. Classification (NCBI taxonomy): domain Eukaryota; kingdom Metazoa; phylum Arthropoda; class Insecta; order Lepidoptera; family Tortricidae; genus Eudemis; species Eudemis profundana. Next base: position 14,556,637 of record OX344816.1, on the reverse strand, counting down.
CAAGCTTTCTCCACAACATTTCGTAGGACACCATGTCAAACGCCTTGGACAGGTCTAAAAAGCAGGCGCAGCGCTAGCACCTGTTCAAGCAATTGAGTGAAAACTGATCGAGTACTCGTAGTAAAGCAGTATTAATCCAGTTACATAGTTCCGCCAGCTCGGCCGAGTTCCAAAATGGTCCCCACTCAGTTAAACATAAACCGATTTTGTTGTGGCGGAGTTGGGAATTGAGTTACAACAACAGCTTCTATGGGTTTAGAACCATTAAATGTTGTAGGTTTTGTATAAATTCTACAAGAAAGGATTTTTACCTAACGTTTATTCCAAATGACGTTTAAACCTTTTCCTCGAGGTCAATTGGGAGGTTGTGCTTTTCATATTACCGAAAAAAATGGATTTATGGGGTGAAAAGTTTGTATAGGAAACGTGCACAATAAAGGTGCTGCTGTCTGGTGCCGCCAATCCAAATCTTGTACATCATGCTGGGGCCACAACGGGAAACGCTGTTATTATAGCGATGAAGGACGATCAACGTTAGTGTAGCCCCGACTTACTTGACATTAACATTTACCAGTCTTTTGTTCAGACCTGATAAGTTTCCTTTACAGTCCGCTAGTGTCTCTTTTGTCAATTTAGTGCTGGTACCTACGAGTATACCTAGTTCCTGCACGATCTCTATTACCCGAATATTACCAGACTCTAAATAAAGTCAGTTACCCGGGTTTTGGGTACCCGGGTTGCATTACCTAGAATGAACTAGCCGGGATTACCATCTGTACGTCTAGCATAACTGGCCGCGACTTCGTTTCTCGCGCGACAGAGCATCACCTGTCACTGTCACACTATATAGAGTGGAAAGAGATAGGTAGCATTTGTCACGCGACAAAGAATCGCGTGTCACAGTTGTGCTAGAGGTACTGTATTAAGTAAGATAAGCAAGCATGTGATGTTTTTTCGCGTTTGCTTTAAGGCGGCCTACGGTAGATTTTATTTATTATCTTTAAAATAACACGATACATGCGTATTTTTTATTAATTACTATGTTTTTAACCCGAGTTCTGAGTCAAAATAGCCGGGTTTTACCCTACTCTAAATAAAGTCGGTTACTCGGGTTTTCGGGTACCCGGGTTGCATTCCCTATTTAATTACTACTAACCTATGTCACAGTCTCGTATGAAAACATTTAAACTTTTCTAGCCTTTCAAATAATGGTGTTTACTTATTAAGCTTGAAATATTGACAATGGCGGATACATTTAAATATTTGTTACAGGTCCAGTATGCTCCGAAAGTGCGTGTTTTCATCAAATCCAGTGCAGCCACCAGTAGGATACAGGAAGGAGATACTTTAGCAGTCGGTAAGTTGATGCCAACTGACGGTTTATTACTTTCTCGAAAAAATACGTAAAGAGACTCCGAGTGTAACTCTTTCTATGGCACGTTGAGCGACTCGGAGCCGGTTCATAATGCTCAAAGTGGGAGACCATAATTCTTCTCAGTATGTCATCAGTTTTTATAGTATGCTTATATTTTGCTATATACGTGTTATCTTGTTTCAGGTTGTCAGGCGAACGCCAATCCCAACAACTTGACGTACCGGTGGTTCCTTAACAATGAGCAGATCGCAGGCGCCGTGAGAAATGAACTGGTAAGTATCTCACATTAGGGTGAATCAACTTTTCTTTGTAAACAAAATTTCACCTTTTCCGATTAAAATTAAAAGGAAATCTTTATTCGCATATTTTTTGATTATAATGTATGCTCATTTAAAAGACAGACAATAAAGCTACGTAATGCAAATATTTTCTATTATAATTTGTTTATTATAACTTTTTTATAAGCAGTGACCCAACGGACATACTTGTCCCCCACTTTTGTATGAAAATAAGGGTTCGTCCGCTGGGTCACGCTATTTATTTGTTAAAAACGAGTTTTATTTTTATTTTTACCTGATCTATCTCTAGATGTAAGATCTTGTTTCATTTCAATCATGTTAAAACATGCAAAAGGTGAACAAATAAAGAGTAAGGGCCATCTTTGCATAAAGCAAAAAAAGTTGATTCAAAAGTTGATTTCCTACGATATCTTACAAAAATACCCAAATATTAATGGTACCTATTGATATAATAAAATACTGCAAGTGCAAATATAACTATAGCTTGGCAACTTCGTTGGTGACACTCACATGTTTGCTTTATGTTATGTGCAGCCGTAACTACTTACACAAGTTACCGCCAACGCGGACGGCTGCCTGCGGAGGCTGCCTCCGTCGGTCGCTGTTCGTGTTGGCAGTAACTTGTGTAAGTAGTTACGGCTGCACATAACCAAAAGCACACATATGAGTGTCACCAACGAAGTTGCCAAGCTATAAGTCCTGTTGTTTTCTACGTATATGTGAAATACAATAGGCTCAGTTTTTGAAATAAATAAAAAACTACAATCAAGCGTTTACACGTTACCGTAATATTTTAAAGCTAGTAAAAATAAATTGTTATAGCTTCACGCACATAAAACGCCATTTTGTTTTATCAACGACCGTAACTTTACTACCACTACACTGCCATGTAAGTTTCCATTAGGGAAATTTTATGCGGTCTAAAATATACCACGATTTATACAGTGGCCTCCTAGACACCTCTTAAGGCATCTCATCTCTAAGCTACATACGACGGTTAAGGGGAAGATACATCCATCCGACAAATTTATTTAAATAATCACATTTTTACTTAAGAAAAACTCGACTGTGATGCAAAAAATACCGCGCATTAAAGTGCATAAATCCGCCATTTTTTTTTACAAAAATTATGTACTCGTAAGTACCCAGTGACACTTGCGTTATAAAGACGAATCTTATGGTGTATCATTTATCATAATCGGGTGTATCGTTGAGTAGCTATGAGCGGACATATGAACGAACATACTTACCTATATAGATACATACAGGTCAAATACATAAGCCTCCTTTTGGGCTTCGCCGCAGTCGGGTAAAAAGCTTTTTTATGAATGATTTGTGACTGTCTTTGGTTTCACCTGATTAAAAGTTTTGAGTTTTAGTCGGTTGGTTTTCCATACAAACGTACAGAGGGTCATTTTTTGCTTCTACGGCATCAATTATGTTTGAATAGGCTTGTGCGCTAAATGTTGTTTCTGATGTAAATCGATTCTTATATTTGTGAGGAACAAATATATACCTATAACTACTACACTTGAATTACTATAACAGCCACCAATTGCAATCAAAAGTAGCCTAGCGTTGAAAACGCCCCATACAAAACGGACGCCGACGGTGACGTCATCGTTGAGTCCTCGCTGTACTTAGTCTGTATGAAAAAAAATAGCATTTTCCCATTTTAAGCACGAAAAAGTGCGTTTAAGTACTTAGTTGCTGTAGATTCATTTTTTCAGTGTTACTATTTAAGCATTCCGAAATTAACTTTAATTTTTCTTTAAAACGATAAAAGAAAATATCAAAAATATTCAAACATTGTGATCTCATAAAACGTTTATATATTTTTTGTTTATTTATTATGTGTTATGATAATTTAGTCTTTTATAATCTATGTGATTATATTATATTGTAAAATTCAACATAAGTCTACATCCCTATTGTGTTTTCATTTATAGCTTGAGACTGAGAATTCGCAAAAATCCAAAACAGATCTTTATTGTAAAATCAATTAAAGCTGCATTACATTAACAAAATATTACTTAAATACAACATAAGCAACTCAGACTCGTAGCGTCATATGAATAAACAATGACACAATTACCATAAAAAATAAACTACATATTGTAATAAAACCCACATTCCACTTAAATAAAATTTCGCACGTACCACACAGGCATAAAGCTACAACTTTTTAAAATTCCCCTTCTTGGCAGACCAACCTGCAATATGCATTTTACATAAGGCACGTCGGCTATGTCATGATATAAATATTTTTGGATATTAAAATTCTTGTAGTGTCGCGCTTAGTTTTTATGCAAGGTTAGATTAAAATGGATTATGGAATTCAAATTTCGACGTCAGACGTCTTTTGTAACTCTTTCGAAATTAAATAGCGTCAAGATTCTAACGATATTATACGTCTAAGGGTGCGTTTCCACTGCCGCAAAGGGATCATCCATAGAGTACGTCACACTAATTTCATGATTTTCTGATCCCTCCCTTGTCCTTGTCACAGTTAGTCACATTTGTGCCTCCCTAGCGTGATTTCACATATTTTGCAATTTTAAATCTAGAAATGAAAACAGCAGTTCCTAAATTAGTTTTATCTCCATTTAAATTATTTTGTAATACATTATAATCCACATCAACGCAGGTGACACTAGTAGTAGAGCGAGTGTGAACTCGCCATCAAACCATTTTGAACCTCATGGCCAAATTAGGCATTTTAACACTTAGCGTTATTCGATTTTGAAGGGTGACGTCACGATACTTGGGACCCCTCCCACCCCTTGTCATATAATGTCACACTTCGTCGTCCCTCCCCCTTAACGTGTGACGTACTTTATGGATGACCCCAAAACTGGGCGGAGTGGACAGAAACGGATCGTAAGCTGACGAATTGGGTGAATCAACTTTTCTTTGCTTTATGCAAAGATTGCTCTTTCTCCTTATTTGTTCAATTTTTGGATATTTTAATATGATTTCAATGGAACAAGATTTTACATCTAGAGATAAATTAGGTAAAAATAAAAATAAAACTCGTTTTTAACAAATAAATAGGGTGACCCAGCGGACGAACCCTTATTTTCATACAAAAGTGGGGGACAGCTATGTCCGCTGGGTCACTACTTATAAACAAGTTATGATAAACAAATTATAATAAAAAATATTTGCGTTACGTAGCTTTATTATCGGTCTTTTAAATGAGCGTAAACTTTATATAAAAAATATCCGAATAAAGATTTCCTTTCAATTTTAGTCGGAGAAGGTGAAATTTTGTTGACAATGAAAAAGTGATTGGAAAAAGTGTAATTGGGACTTTTTCCACTAGGGCATGCAATATTATTTGTGTATCCATCAAAACTACCGGTATTGCTTACCCTAATTTCCACTGCCACGGGGTGGAGATTTCAAGAACTGTGATTTGGTCAACTCACGGTCCGTTTCTCTCTGCTGCACCCAGTTCCAGATTGCAAATGTCGATGGGCTGGGAAGTCACTTACCATCAGGTGCACCTGTGTTCTCGTTTGCTTTTCCCATGAAATAAAAATAAGTTCCGCATCAGTAGAAACGCACCCTAAATAGGCTACTAGATATAGTCATTCTTCTTCTTATACCATCACCTAAAAGTTGGTGATCATCCTGGCACTTCTTATATTACCGCAGCCGCCCTGAATAGCGCTTGTGCGTTGCAGAACCAAGCTTGGGTTCTAATATTTTATCATCATCATCATCATCATTTCAGCCATAGGACGTCCACTGCTGGACATAGGCCGCCCTCATAGATTTCCAATTTGTTCAGTTGGAAGCAACCTGCATCCACCGTGAGCCAGCAGCCTCAACCAGATCATCTGTCCATCTTGTTGGTGGACGTCCGACGCTGCGCTTGCTAATTCGTGGTCTCCATTCGAAAACCTCTGGGCCCCAACAGCCATCAGTAATGTACATTATTTTGTTTCAGATATTGCCGAACATTTCAAGAAAACTCAACGAAGCTACGGTGAAGTGTGAAGTTCATAACCTGGTTGGCAAGAGCGCGGATACCAAGTCATTAGAAGTGTCATGTAAGTAGCATTATCGTCTATTCTACTCAAAAGTATTATATTAAATAAAAAAAAAAGTTCAGTGTCTATATCTTATGAAAAATGATAGTCATCAATTTATTACAACTCTCTATTTTAAAGTTATATAAAAACCAGCCAAGTGCGAGTCAGATTCGCACACGAAGGGTTTCGTACCACGGTCAAGCCAAAAAAGTTGTTAACACTCATACGGTCCCTACTAAACAGTAGCTTTTAGTAAAACCATAGGGTTGATCCTGCTCTCATCTCCCGAAGCAACCTGTATAGTATCAGCGCGAGGCGATCAAAAAAAATAAATGTGAACTGGGGCTTTCTTAATTACCTCCCTTTGTGTGCACACTATTTTGAGTTTTCCCCTGGCGAAAAATTTGGATTTTATCACCATGCAACAGGTGAAACGTAAAAAAAAGACACGCTTTAAGCGTCATTATCAATTACGATAGGTCGCATTCCATCATACTGTAAAACCTTACGATCCATTATTTCCCATAATGCTGTGAAATTGATCGTTTCTCTATAGTCGCACCCCATGCAAAGGTCACATTCCTAATAACGCCTTGTAAAGTTCACGTGTAACGTTACTTATTAATTATACGTCGTGATCGCAGTAGATATAGCTTAGGCAGTATGTTAAAAGGTATTTATTTTAAGATCATTCACGCTCTGTGGATGCGTTAGATACATGAAATTGAAAAAAAAAAATCGGAGAAGTACAAGGCGGACTCACATACTATATTATTAATTCAACATTAGTCCACCCACACATTACCCATTCTCGAGAACGTTACAACTCTACATACAATATTCAAGAGTAGACTAGAGAGTCACTCATTATTCTTTTTCGACGATATTACCTTCGTAAAATATGTTTATTGTATAGAAATGTTTCTCGATAAAAATGATGATAATAGTACTTTATTATAATTGGCGAGCTTGGCAATTTACGAAGCAATTTACAAACACTTATAAGGTATTTAAGGCGATTCAAGTTGGTCGATTTTCCATACAAAAATAAAGAGGGTCATCGTTTGCTTTCACAACATCGGTTATGAATAAAATGTGTTTTATTTTATAGCTTGATACATTTTGTGTGCACGAAAGTGTGACGTGAAAGTTAAAAAAAAAACAGAATCAACGTGCAATTAGGCCTTTAGTAGCGCAAAAAATATTTTTGATGCCTAATAAAATGTCTCATTTATATTTTAACGCATAATTTCTTACCCGTTAGTATAATATCCAAAAAACATATAATTAAATAAACATATCATTTAGAATATCATACGCTCACCCTGAATAACTTTTGTCAAAATACATAATTATTATGTCAGATATGACTGCAAAAAAAAACATTTTTTGGTAACGCATTAGACTAATATCCAAAAAACATATTATTTTGTAATTTAGAATAGCAAACGCTCACCCAGAATAACTTTTGTCAAAATCATATGTGGGATATGAATATAAAAAAAAAACAGTTTTTTGGTAACGCAGTGGACACTCAATTGGAGGCGACTGTTAACGCAGTGGTATTTTGAGTAAGAAATTACACTTTTTGCTATAAAAAGCACAAAATATCGCAATAATTCATAATAAACATTGAGGCCTGGTTGAGAACTAACGTAAAACTGAGAACTAACGAGACATCTGCAATTTTGTAAAAGTGTCTATAAAGTTTCATCTTCATTTTAGGCACTAACACGAATTTTGGCCAAGTAATTATCACTCAACCCACGGTAACGAAACTGTGTCAAGTGCTAAAGACTTACACGGCCAAAGGGCACGGGTAGCATGTTAAAATCAAGATGCCAGCCGGCCTCCACGCTAGCCAAGACGTTGGAATAACTGGCTAAATCCACAGTGGCCTCCTCCGGCGCAGTGCCATGTGGTAAACAAGGGAGCGGAGAAGAGCAATTGAGTTAGCACAACTAGGTGCGACTTTGCTTGTCGCGCGACAGAGCATGACTTGTCACTGTCACACTATATCGAATGGAAAGAGATAGGTAGTATTTGTCGTGCGACAAAGAGTCGCGTGTCACCAGATCTGCTACAGGTACAGAAATGCTTGTTATGACATTTCCAAATTCTATGATTGTATATGTCAAACCATCATCAATGTCGAATAAATCTGTATTATAATACCAACTGTCCCGGCAAAGTTTGATCTAAATTGGTCCAGCCGTTTAGGAGGAGTCAGATGACAAAGACACATACAGAATAATTATATACCGGGTGTTGCCTCTAACAGGAGCAAATAATTAAAACGTAGATTCTACCTACTCATCAAAACACTAAAACTTTCGTTCAACAACTTTAAAAAATTATGTAATCTTTAGATTTTATATTTTTCATACAAATTGAATAGTATTTTCAATGTACGATTAACATCAGTCTAATTGACGTCGCTTGTCACGCTACAAACATAAAAAAACATCGCTGTTCTAGACGGGACCCGGGTGTCTCCGACTAGAATTAACCCCGTTTCAGGGTGCGAAAAACTTATACTAATTTAGGTTCTCTGACAATTTTCAATTTGAGGAGTACAATCTACGTTTTAATTTATTGCTCCTAGTAAAGGCAACACCTAGTATTATAATAACTAATATCATACGCAGGTATAGCGATTTTAATATTTTGTGTAGTTTTATTACGAGTATGAAATAGTATCGCTTGAAGTCGTTTATTTTATATTTTGTTTCCTATAACAGGTTAGTCATAACTGTTAGTTTTCATAAAGTTTGTTTTTCATTAATTAACCAATTAAAACGTTCAGTTCATTCAGTTTCAGATCTTCGTCCGGAAAGTGTGTATTTACACCAAATTAGAAGCCACACATTATTTAGCTAGAGAATAAATCTGTATAACGACGAGTTAAAAAAAAAATTAACCGTTTATAGACCAAAAAATAATATTCCACATGCAAAATTTATTGGATTATGGACTTCGTTTTTAAAGACAGAAGGTTAATACTTTGTTTTGTGGATTGGAACGGTATTGCATAACTACGTTCTTCGTTAGTGTGCGTTGGTTTACACGCTCAAAAATATTATAGTTATCTTTAGTCATCTCCCCGCATTTCGTATGTCCGTGGCACTCAAACTTAACTATGTAATTCCTACTGTCGGCCCGAAACTCAGAGCGCCTGTGACTTACATAGCTTAGTGTTGCTTACATTTATAATTAATGTTTTATTACCCTAGGCCGTAAATGACAATTTACTGCCCACTACGTAAATAGAAAAGCCCACTTCCTGTTCAAAGGAAGACGTAAAATTATGCAAAAACTGAAAATCGTAATAAAAAAAACCCAAATCCTATATCCTATCTTCAGCCTCACCTATAGCTCACGAAACAACAGCGATTTAGGTACTATTAATTAGGTCTTTACTTTTCTTTTACACTTAAAATAACATTTTTAACTTCACGCAAAATAACAAACGCACGATTTCGGTGATGCCGAGACGCCTAGGTGGCAATTAAGTCCCTTATGTATGACCTTAGGGCTCTTATGACCTTAGTTTCATATTTTTTTTAAATAATATTAACACGGGAAGCTCACGTTCCGATCAACCAATCGTGATTTTTTTGGGCCATAACCTATTTCTTGAGTTTATTTAACGAAAAATATTACCATAAATCGACTCGCTAAAAATATTAGTCACTAGGACTATTAGAAGGTACAAAGTCGTAATTCCAGGACTCAACGACGAGCTGAGCTGATCCAGCCTCTCCAGAGGTGTACCCGGCGCCCTAGGAGCTTCCTCACTGACCCAGACGACGACATCTCAGCAGGATTCGAAAGAATAATCACTGCGAGGTCGTTGAACGTAGTCCGATGCACACAGCTTTTTTTTTAAGCCTGACTAACTCGCAACCCTAGTGAGCGGAGCGATAATATGACCGGGTGGCCGGCCGTGGCGTTCCCTGGGGTCGAACCAGGTCGCTAGCCGAACCACCCCGAGTGAATCGGACTGGGTGGGTCCCGGGGGCGCCTGGGGTCGAACCAGGTCGCCTTGTCCCGGCCCACCTCGATGGGGTCGGACTAGGTGGGGGCCTGAACGCCTGGAGTCGAACCAGGTCGTTAGGCCGATGCACACAGCGTCGTCCCCGCCGGCGGGGATGACCTCACGACAACAGCACACAAGGGCCGTGTTCCGATTTGCCTCGGGATCCCAATATCCTGGATTATCTTCACTCCGACATTTTCGGGCTCAGCTGAGTTTCTTGCTGGAGACTTCTTAGCTGGGGTTTAGGGAACCGGCAACTAAAACTCCCATTAGTTCGATTTACAAACTCAACAGATTTCTTTTTTTTTTCATCTCACCCTGCACCCTCGTACGATTGCTCTGTCTAGCCATCTCCATCTGCCCACTGTATTGCCTTTAGACTGTACTTCAGTTACCTATTCTACTCTTCTATGTACCTAGCCTCAAACGGTTCTAATTGAAGAGCAATAAATGTTAAAAATATTAAAAATTATTTTCTTTCTCAGATGGGCCCACGTTCCGTCAGAGGCCGAGAGACGTGGAGGCGGAGACGGGGTCAACGGCCACTCTCACGTGCCTGGTGGACGGGTATCCTACGCCAGAAATCGAGTGGGTGCTGTACAGAGGAGAGCACGTTGTAGTAAGTATAACTAGTCCTCTTAGTCGAGCACTCTTGGCAGACTGGTAGTGGTCAGACTGGTCATGTCTCGGTCGAGTATTGCACCAGCGCTTCTCTCGTGATGCGACGACATGTGGCTCTAAGTTTGGCGGAGTGTGGCACAGATTTGATGAGGCCTTTCCACCGTGTTGGTGAGCGCCCACGAGGTCTTTTCCCCTCAACTTCCCCTTTAATAACTAATTACTAATTAGTATTTTCTGGCACGAACGTCGTGTGATTCGTTTGCACTGCTGCTGCCTTCCCTGAACTGGTGCAACAACCCTACTCAGCCTACGAAACAATTGTTGTATTTTTATTTATACCAATAACAATTTAGCAAAACAAAAGCATTTTTAGCAGTACCGAGAATTCCCGGTTCTCTCATACAAAAATTTCCCGGTACTGCAAACCCTAGTCTCCTCTGACTCTTGGCAGAACCTGCACGCCGGATCTTGTTTCATACCCATTTGAAACAGATGTTTGTTCAGTTTGCAGTGGCCAGTGAGGATTCTGGTCACTGAGCAAATTTTAAATCTTTTGAGTGATAATAGCTCTGTAGATTTTTTGCTGTTGAACTCTTTAATAAGGGTTTTCGAGTGCTGTTGTCCTTTACGGACTTCCAGTGCTCGATTGCCCTACCTTTGTAAAGGTTGTGTAGCAGAGAGTAGGCTTTTTGCTTGGTGGTACCACAAAACGGTTCCGGGCCGACGTGGGGTTTGTCGGCTCCTTTCCTTGCAAGTTCGTCTGCTTGTTCGTTTCCGTGTATATCGAAGTGTCCTGGTACCCATCTAAGTGTGACTTTATTGGATATGGCCAGGGTGTTCAGGTTGTTTCGACGGTAGTGTGTCACCGTTGATTCTGCCATTTGTAATTTCTTGTATTGTGCAATAAAGTTTAAATAAATATTATAAACCAATGTAAAAGTTTGTGAAGATGTTTGGATGTTTCGATATTTGTTACTAAATAACGGAGTCACAACTGGATAGATTGACCTGAAATTTGGCATGCAAGTAGGCAAAGTACTGGATTGAAACATAGAATACTTTATATCGCGGTAAAGTAGGACAGTAACGGGAACAACGCAGGCGAAGCCGCGAGTAAATGCTAATTGAGGGCCTAGTTTCAGTACTTCGGTGATTTTAGTCCGGTTCAAACAAATATATGAACCGGACTAAAATCACCGAACTACTGAAAATAAGGCCTAATTGAGTATGAGGAAAAATAGAAATGAAAGCCCTTTCTTTACTATCCTCTAAACTATTGTATGATCAACAAAAGGAGGGTTTGTATTTAGACTAAAGTAAGCATTTTCCTCACAGAAAGCGGGTAGATCGTCTAATCTGACGGTCACAGTGAATGCGGCGACAGCGGGTCAGTACTGGTGTCGGGCGAGCTCGGAGGGGTACCAGAATATTGAGGCACCTGCGATGATCTACGTGAAAGGTAAGATATTTTAATATTCTCTATGTATTTTTAGATAAATTAAACCTAAATAGCTGAGACTAAAATCAAGGACCTATAGAACTATAGAAGTATTTTTTTATTACGGTTCTGTACCAAAATGGTGCGACTCTGTCTGTCTGTGTGTTCATCTGTCCGTCCGTCTGTCTGTCCGTCTGTCATAGCCAGATATCTCTACTGCTACTGCTGCTATCGATTTGCAATTTGGTATAATTTTAATAGTTGCTAACCCGAGCCTACTGGACATAAAAAAAAATCTTATACTTTTTTACTTTTTACTAAAGGGAGCCGAAATGGGAGGTCTAAAATGTATAGTTTTGCTATTGTATAAAGTGGCATATCAAATATAAGGGTTTAATTTGTTGATTCCAAAACGATCTTTTTTATTACTATTTAATTTTAATCTGGGGGCACGGCAGTGCCCCCGCCAAGTCGAGAGCGAAGCAAACACTGCCGTACCATCCTTTACTGGAATCATTTCGCCGCATTTTCAGGCCCCTATTTGAGAACCTCTGGATAAGACCAGAACGCAGAAATTTTCGTCATCCAGTAAGCTATAATCACATACTTAAAATCCAAAATTTCAAGTCTGTAGGTCATTTAGTTCCGAAGTTAAGCGAAAGCAAAGTTTCGCATTTATGACACTCACTCACTCACTCACTCACTCACTCATGATCATCAGAATAGAACTAGTACTTCCCATAAACTCAGAGAGCTGAAATTTGGTACAGAGTTAGGGTTTAATGGCCACATAAAGGGAAAACTATAAAAACTAGGATAATCGAAGATCTGGAGTACCTACCTGGTGACCCTAATTAGAAAACACAAGAGCCCAACCAAAAATAAAAAGAAAAAACTGTGTCAAATAAGAAAATCTAATAAAATAAATCAATATGCCCACGTTTCTACAAAAAGAATTGAAATCACACCAAAAACAATCTGTAAAAAACTAGCCAAGTCTCGATGGAGCTGCCTGTTTATCTCTAAAAAGTAATGAAATCTAGACAAAGTCGTGCCAAAGTCAGTACCAGGAGGGGTATCAACAGAACTCGATTTCCACCGACTTGCTTATTATTTAACAGTGGAGGAACACATTTTATAGATCTAATAATAGGCAAGTTGGTGGAAATCAAGTTCTGTTGATACCCCCCCCGGTACTGACTTTGGCACGACTTTCTCTAGATTTCATTACTTTTTAGAGATAAACAAGCAGCTCCATCGAGACTTGGCTAGTTTTTTACAGAATGTTTTTGGTGGGATTTTATACATCTTAGTGAGTGTCTATGTATTTATATCAGTACACAAGCACAACATTGAAACAATTCAGCCCCTCGCATATGAGATACCTTAATAGCTCGTCTAAACGTATCCCACTTCTGAAGTTGCCCCTTTGAGCGATGCTCCGATCAATTTGCTATAATTTAGTATTCCACACGACCCGGGGCATGCGTTAGCATGCATGAAGTTTCAGACTTCCAACAGTTCGAAAACTCCGAGCAAAAAGTTCGACATCCAACTAGTTTTAATATTAAAGTGGGTAATAAGAATGTTTTCAAACTTAATTTTCTGCGGGAGAATAGTTATTGCGTAAATTGGGAAGGCTGAATGCTTACGAAATTTTCATTTATGAATACTGCACGGCCTATTTGTGATTAGCTTGAAAGAAATAAATGGTTTGGTTTACAAGTAGCATACAAACTTATTATTTAGGCTAGTGGCCAAAAATTTAATGCTCTCTTTTGTCTTATACCAGGTGTTGCCTTTACTAGGAGCAAATAATTAAAACGTAGATTATACTCCTCAAACTGAACAACATTTGTTGAGCGATATTTAAAAATAACTTATGTTTAATTTTAAGTACCTACACTTTAAAGTTTATTTGAAACCGCAATGTATTACGATGTTTTTGACGTGATAACGTCTTATAATTCGATGAAGCCGGCTGCACGCACGAAAAAGTGTGACGTCATTTGCCGTTACCTTGCGGGGCCGTTACCTGTCAAATAGGTACTTTATATTATTCCAGCACTAAAGTCGTTAAGACGATAGTTTCTTACAAATTGTTAATAAATTAGCCCTTATTCCCTAAGATACGGCTGTCAAAATCTCTATTGAATGACAAGAGACACTGCTGAGTTTGGCAAAAATCTTTAAATTTAAATAGTGGATGCTGCTTTGGCAGTTCCGTTTTACGCCTGCTTTAATCGTAGTTTAAAAATTATTAAAACAAATCTTTGACATTATATTCGTGGAACGGCAGATATTTACACTGGCCACTTAGCCATCATTTTAGCGTGTCAATGTCATTGTAGCAGCTTATTGGGAAAAAAGTCGAAGTCGAAGTCGAAGTCGAAGTCCAAGTCAAAGTCAAAGTCAAAGTCAAAAAGTCAAAGTCAAAGTCAAAGTCAAAGTCAAAGAAAAAAAAAACAGAAAGACATGAAAATCATCCGCTACATGCTTCGTCAAACTTAAAAATAGCAATTTAAAAAAAAAAAAAAACCCACTATGCAAAAAAAAATTAAAATTAACCTAATAAACCCCCACTCTGCATCAAGCCCGATCCAAAAGTCCCCATTATGCTGGCAGCATTGCCCCGCTGAATGGCAACAGAGACTTGTTGGACCAACCAGGACCCAGAACGAGGATCATTGCCCTTCTCCCGCAGACGCCGACCAATCTCCTTAAAGAGCCTGAGCGCCTCTTCACCCCAGGGGCCAGCCGTCTCCACGGCGACCGGAACAAAATCATACGCTGTCTCCAAGGCAGAGTATTTGGCGTGTTTTAATTTAGCGGCACTCTCCGCCGCAGAGCCCGCCGTCCTCATGGTTTGCCTCATATGGGTAGCAGCAAAAGTGCTTACACACGTTGCATCCCATAAAAGGCAGCGCCCTCTCTGCCAAGGAACCAACGTGAGTCCGTCCGGCCTTTTGCCATCCGTGCGAGACAAACCTGGAGGCTCCAAAACACATGGGCCATTGACAGAGACCAAAGCCCGACGAAGTCAAAGTCAAAGTCAAGGTCAACGTTATCACGTTCGACTATCGTCAGTAAACCGACTTTACAGACAACCGATTTTTTTTTAAATGTTTTTTAGCGTGACAAACGACGTCAATTAGACTGATGTTAACATACATTGAAAATACTATTTAATTTGTATGAAAAAGATAAAATCTAAAGATTACATAATTTTTAAAAGTTGTGGAACGGAAGTTTTATTGTTTGATGAGTAGAATCTACGTTTTAATTATTAGTGCTGATTCAGGCAACACCCGATATAATACTATATAGTATAAAGTTCGTCAAGATGTTTGGAAATATGGTAACAGCTTTGCATGCGTTATTACTGTTATTTATTCAAGGGATTGCCTTACCAGGATAACAAAAAAATCTACGTTTAAATCCAGGTCTTGGTCTACTCAACTTGTATGCCAAATTTTATTTCAATCCAAAAATCGCAAATATCTTTACAAACTTAATATTAATAGTATGGATGCGATGTCTTATAGTAAAATAAATTAATGCGTACTGTAATTGTTACCATTTTATTTTCCCAAGGTCCGCCAAAAATAATGTCAAACCAAACACAATACGGCGTAGAGGGAGACAGCGTGAGGATAGAGTGTATCTCCTTCTCTGTCCCCAAACCCGATTATGTGCTGTGGACTTTCGGCGGCAACGAGATTAACTCCTTCTATAACCAGGTAAGTGGCAGAGGTTTATTAAATAAGGTTATATACGCTAAAGCTGATTGAAGAGGCCCGTTTCATGAAACTTTAAGTTAATTCTTTCACGCCAAAGGTTTTATATACAGGATGATTTCTGGGTCGTGATCCCGGACCAGTTTTTTTGACTCTATAACTGGTCAATATTATCTTATGATAGTATTTGATCAAAACAGTATTAATTAAAAATGTCTTATTTTCAAGTAAAATTAATCTTTAACTAAGTAAATCATGGTCACCCTATGACTTTTGACATACGCAGTATGGGAAACGACAAGACGTCACATTGAGTAGGGTGACCAAATTTTATCCAAAAATGTTTTTTTCTACTTGTAATCTGAAAAATAATTACAAATATTGGTGATAAGAAATTAATAATTAACATCATTAGGTTCATCTTTGAATATTGTATTATGCCTTGTTTTCTTGCTATAGATTTCGATTACGCCGATCAATATCAAATGGTTGATATTGATTAGGGTGTGCAGTACCGGGAAATTTTAGTAAGGCAGTGCCGGGAATGGGCTAGATGACAAAAAAAAACTGTTTAGTCCGTCAGTTAGATTATTGAAAAATATTGAATAAGTATTTTTTCTTTTGTTTGACAAACAAAAAATGACGAGGATACAGCGCTTAGAAGTTTCGAGTGACGCCACTCCTTGGTACAATTTTCACCTAGGAGTGACGTCACAACCCACTCCGGAAGTTTGATGATCCATAACTTTGTCAATTTTTGATATTTTGATAAACCAAAAAATACGTGTCCCATATTTTTCCATAATCTAACTGACGGACTAAATAGAATTATATAGTTTTAACCCAGTCATCATCCCCATTCCCGGTGTTGCCATACTAAAATATTCCGGTACTGCACGCCCTAATATTGACAGTAGTAATCAGCCGTTTATTATCGACCGACTGGACCGCAACATCTGCTGCGTCCCGCTGTGCCGACGACGCTCTTGTATGTGTCCCGCTTACATTATTCTACGAAGGCTGAGGAGATCGTGGAATATGTACGCGTAAAGACAGGGCTCATCCTGAGGGTCGTTAAGTTGGAGTCTCGCCACAACTTGAATTTTAATTCTTATGTGGTGAGAGTTCCAACTGAGAAGATCGCGACCTTCACCAATGAAGAGTTTTGGCCGAAGGGTGTCATGTTCCGGCGCTTCCGCGGGCGGCTACCTGACACCCCGAACTGCGTTACCACATCGCAGTGAAATGTGACCTAGTTGTTAAGTTTATTTTTGTATGATATGTATGTTAGATTGTAAGGTATTTATCTATGGGCCTTTGATGCCTGAAATAAATAAATTATTATTATTATTATCAGAGGATGGATAATTCAAGGTTTAACGTTATTTTTAGGAGTACGCGTTTTTAGAAGAGACTCTAATGGATGGGAAAACGAAATCCACTTTGATAATAAGAGAGAGCGAAGCAAGACACTTCGGGATTTACAACTGCAGTGTTTCCAATTTGTATGGGTCGGATAGCGTGGAAATAAGATTAATACCAGACAGTAAGTAATTATGTATCCGTGAGTGTATTTGAAAGCCTTTATATAATATTTCCCTGTATACCTGTTTAATGTGAATACAATTTGACTTAAAAAAGTAAATATTCGAATATGTTAATTTTACTAAGTACCTATACAGGGTGACATTTTAAATAGGGAACCGAAATAGGTACGAGAAATCACTTACAGTTACAAACTGAGTGAAATAATTGTTATGTTTTTGAAATTGATTCATGGTTTGCCTTAACAATTTACTAAGTTCTTAAATTATTGATATATTGTTTCAGAATCCCTTCCTCTAATCCTCATAGTCACCAGCGGTGCGTCAGCAGTGATCGTGATACTAATAATAATGCTCATAATAATGCTCTGCCATCGCAAGAACAGGAGTTCAGACGTCAAGAAGCCAGATATAACGAACGTGGGGAAGGCTAGCGTGGATCAGTTTAAAGACAGTGATAGGAGTTCTAACATCAGTGATCTGAAATTGGAGCTGCGGCAGGTTGAAGGGAACTGTGAAATGGTAAAGTGATCATCTTAATTTTACATCCAGACTGACTAGAAACACAATAGGGTATTTGACAACAATCAAAATAAATTCATTCAAACTTATTTTCGTGCCATCAACGATTTTACAATGACGAAAACTAAAAATAAGGCACCATGTTGAGCATGACGTCACAAGATAGTATTTCATACTAAACTGCATACTTTCGGAGCATTTTGACACTTCATAAAAAAGAAGCTGATTTGAACTGTAATCAAGTAGCCTATTTAATATACAAGTTAACACTGTCAAAGTAATTTCAATTAAATATTATTCATCGCCATCATTAATTCAACCGCGAGACGTCCATTATTGAACAAGGTCAAAGTCAAAGCTCGTCGATTCTTTAATTTAGCCATAATAAAGTGCACCTATGAATGTCAAGATTTACCACTGAATATGAATTAAACTGCCTCCATCGTCTTCCGATGAACCTAAGCTGGTCCACTGGTCCACACTATTATTGGAATCCAGATAATTGTGTAAATCTTCTTCTTCTTCGGGTGCTCTTCTATGGAAGGTCGGTGACCATTAAGGCAACTTGTACTCGACACAGCATATCTGAACAACGAACGGGTGTTTTTACAGTACCACTGGCGTAAGTTCTTAAGCCAGGATGAATACCAGGGAAAATGTGTGATACATAACTGCCCTATTCACAGGATGCGTCAAACGGATCAGACACGGAGTTCCACTCGAACCTTCAGCTGACCACGAACCTTGGTCTGCCGCTGGCCGGCCCCGTCCCCGTACCTGACGCGGGCTTTGACAACGAGCTGATGAAACAATACCAACGGTACAGCGGGGACTTCAACCAGGCCATCAGCCATTTGAACTTTAAGGTAAGAATCGTTATTTTACCTATTGTTGCGCCGGTGGTATAGGTCAAAACTTTAAACGTGATTTTCCGTGCTTTAGAAGCGTTTTCAGCAGGCTGAAAAGTGATTTCAGGCCGTTTCAGATGTGGCTCTTTCACATACTAGAAGATTGAAAATTCACCCTAGTTGCCGTTGTTTTCAGGCGCCTGAAACATGTTTTCAGTCCGTTTCAGGGCACCCTCTATCAGATGGCGCAATAACCTGAAAACCCGTTTTCAGGCGTTTTCAGGACCCCTTATGGGCCTTTGAAGTACACTTCAGTATATGGCGAAATTTCACGAAGGAGTGAAAGAGATAGCGCTATTAGAGAGAGACAGCTATATTGAGAAGGTTCGAGAAGTATGTGAAAGAGACAGAACTAGAAAGGGATAGCAATAGTCGGGAATGTTCCAGCCGAATCGTACATCGAACCATCTGGATTGTCTAGAAAGAACACTCGCGGTGCGTCATTGACCGAGGGGTCGCCGACCGGCCTTGGACTTTGGACCGTACATTCGAGGTAGGATTTCTCCGGAAAATTCGAGAGCAAGGGTCTCCGGATATATAAGCCGCGCGTCACCGACGCCACAGTCAGTTTTGAACTAACAGCGATACAGTGCGAATCTCGAAGCGAATAGTGTGACAAGTAAATAAGTGCGATATAGTGAAGTGATTTAGTACAGTGATTTATTAAGTAAGTAAGACTTGTTAATTAGTAATTCTGTAATAAAGTTTGCATTTTTAATTAGTGGTTAATTAGTGTATTTTCTATCACGTTACCTACCCCACGGACGTAACATTTGGTGTCAGAAGTGAAGATAGAAAATGCCGTTTACACCACGTGAGAACGAGCCGAAGGGAGTGCAGACTCGGAGCCAAGCTGCAGCAGGTGAGGACCCTGCGCCGGACGCTGGCTCATCAGACTCACTGGCGCCATGTAAGCAAGAGATGGACGTCAATGCCATCTTAGTTCTCTTAAAGGAGCAAGCTCGCCAACAACAAGAACAGGCCCGAAAAGTCGATGAGGGGCTTCGCATACAAGAAGAACAATCGAGAATGCTTCGAGAGGTACATGAGACCGCGACTGAATGGAAGCGAGAGATGTGTGAAGTCCAAGAAAAACTGACGGACTTGGACATTAAATTTGAGACTCGACTTCATGACGTTAAGGAGGAAGTCGACACCTACAAGAACCGCCTCCAGAAGCTCGAAATCAAAGTGGCCAGTGGTACAAGTACCTGTGCAGTCGAGGTACCTGCGTTGGGAGGTGGGAAATTCAAGGCACCTCCTTTCGATGGTACATCGTCGTGGACAGCCTATAAGCGACAATTCGAGTCAGTCTCCAAGGCTAATGGCTGGAGTAAAGAACAGGCCAGGACAGCCCTAACCCTAGCGCTACGTGACGAGGCACTCACCATACTGGAAGCCCTAGGAGAAGAGGAAACTTACGACCGGCTTCTAGAGGCGTTGGAGGCCCGTTACGGTGACAAGCACCTGGAGCACGTGTACCGAGCTCAGTTAAAGGACAGGACGCAGGGGCGTAGTGAGACCTTGCAGCAGTGGGCCCTAGAAATTGAGAAGTTGGTCAGGAAGGCGTACCAACGTACATCCGCCTCTTTTGTGGACACCACGTTGGTGCAGGCCTTTGTTGACGGAATACGTGATTTGGAGGTAAGGGCTGCAGTGCGACTAGGGCACCATGGGACCCTGAAGGATGCAGTAGCTCACGCCCTAGAGGTAGAAGCTGTGCGCCAGGACCCGTCAAGGCCTTATAGGGTACGTGAAGTGTCTGTCAGGGAGCCGATTGCTCCCCGTCGTGAGTTTGGGCCACGATGTTACCATTGTGGAGAACGTGGCCACATACAGACTAGTTGCCCGAAAAGGAGCAGGAGAGAACGGGATCTGACTCCAGTGGCAAGGGCACCAAGCGCTGTGGCATCCGGGCCGCAGCAGGGAAACGAGTAAAAGCCAGGACTAAGGGACGAGTGCTGGCTGGTGGTCGAAATGTCCCAGTTATGATCTCACAGGCTAATGACGGGAATAGTCTGGTCGTCAAAGGAGAAATTGGTGGAGTACCATGTCACCTTACCATAGACACCGGAGCTTCTCGGACGGTGATCAGTTCTCGGCTACTGAAGAACCAGACCGGAGATCATCTAGTCCGACCTACGCATCTCCAGCTGCAAACCGCTACCGGCCAGTACATTCCCATACAGGGGGAGCGAGAGGTGGCTTTAAAAATTGGTGATAAGAGCTACTGGCATAAAGTGATCGTCGCTAACATCATCGACGACTGCATCATTGGGCTGGATTTTATGAGAGCCCATGGCTGTAAAATTGACTTGAAGGTTGGAGTACTGAAATTTGGGCCTGATGAGGTGCCTATGGAGGGTGGAGTAAATGGGAATGTTTACTGTACTAGAAGAACTATCCTCCAACCGAGGGCACAGGTTCTAGTTCCAGTGCGATTGCCGTACAGCACAAGACAAGGATGTCATCGTTGTGTTGTTGTGGAAAAGGTCAATGATGGTAAACCATGGATGACAGCCCGCACGGTGGTAACAACATCGTCAACAGCCTTCGTGAGAGTTCTTAATTTAAGTGATACCGAGTGCGTCCTTAGTAAAGGAGCTCTGGTTGGATCATGTGAGGAAATCTCTTGGATACGAAGCTGTCAAGATTCTGCGGAGAGCGAGAAACCTGGGTGTTCTGCACCTCCAATGGACATTGAAAGGTTATTAGATGGCTCCAGAAACGATCTTACCAGGGAAGAGCTCATTAAGGCACGTAAATTGCTGTCGCGATACAGCAATGTCTTCTCTGCGCACGACAGTGACATCGGAAGAACTGGAGTAGTACAGCATGAGATAGACACTGGTGAAGTCGTGCCTATCCGACAGCGACCTCGGCGAGTTCCGGTAGCTCGGGAGAAGGAGGTAGAAGACATGATCGAGGAAATGAAGAAGGGTGGCGTTATTGAACCTTCAACAAGCCCGTGGTGTTCCCCCGTAGTTTTGGTAAAGAAGAAGGACGGGACCATGAGATTCTGCGTCGACTACCGCCGACTGAATGATGCCACTAAGAAAGACAGCTATCCATTGCCTCGAATCGACGACACCTTAGACACTTTGAATGGAATGAAATGGTTTTCTACGTTGGATTTGAAAAGTGGCTATTGGCAAGTAGAAATCAAGGATAGAGATAAGGAGAAAACGGCTTTCTCAACCGGAAAGGGGCTCTGGCAGTTTAATGTTATGCCGTTTGGATTATGCAATGCACCAGCGACATTTGAGAGATTGATGGAACAAATACTAGCTGGATTGCTGGGAGATACTTGCTTGGTCTATTTGGATGACATTATCATCGTTGGTAGAGACTTCGATGATCACCTCAACAAATTGGAGCAAGTATTGTCTAAGTTACGAGAGGCAAACCTTAAACTGAGTCCAAAGAAATGTTCACTCTTCAAGCGAAAAGTCAATTACTTGGGACATGTGATATCGAAGGATGGTATCCAGACAGATCCTGAGAAGATAAGTGCCGTGAAAGATTGGCCGATCCCGAAGGACAAAACTGCAGTACGTGCCTTCTTAGGACTTTGCTCATACTACAGGCGGTTTGTGAAGAACTTCTCGGATATAGCAAAGCCATTGCACGAGCTGACGGAAGAAAAGCGACAGTTTGATTGGACCAATCGGTGTACGACGAGTTTCAACGACCTCAAGCAAAGACTCTGTGAAACACCAATACTGGGGTATCCAGACCCAGCAGTAGATTTCATTGTTGACACGGACGCCAGTAATACTGGTATTGGAGGAGTCTTGTCACAAAAGAAGGGAGACAACGAAGTTGTAATCGCCTACTTTAGCAAGTCGTTGTCGAAGCCAGAACGAAATTACTGCGTCACTCGAAGGGAACTGCTGGCAGTTGTCAAGACGTTACAGCATTTTAGTAAATACCTGCTTGGGCGGAAGTTCCGTATCAGGACGGATCATGCTGCTCTGAAGTGGTTGTTGGAGTTTAAAAATCCCGAGGGCCAGGTGGCACGCTGGATTGAACAACTCCAGGAATATGACTTCGTCATCGAACACCGTAGTGGGAAATCACATGGAAACGCGGACGCCCTTTCTCGAAGACCTTGTCCGGACGACTGCAAACATTGTCTTAGACAAGAGGGCAAGGAATGTTTGAGGATGCTGAGAACTGACACAGTTAGTGAAGAGTGGAGCGATGAAGTCATGCAACTAGCTCAGCAAGAGGATCCTGACGTGAAGCCCATTTTTGACTGGATCAATGAGGGTGTACCCAAACCAAGGTGGTGTGAAGTAGCTCCGATGAGTACGGTAACGAAAAGCTACTGGGCACAGTGGGACAGCTTGGTTATGCATAATGGCGTACTATGCAGGAAATGGGAGTCAGCGAATGGAAAGGATGCTCATTTACAAGTCGTCGTTCCAAGGAAAAGGGTGAAAGATGTCTTAGAAAGTTTCCACGACGGTACTTCTGGTGGACACCTTGGAGTGAAAAGGACTTTAATGAAAATCCGACAACGGTTTTATTGGATTCACTGCCGTGAAGATGTCGAAAACTGGTGCAAGAAGTGCGTTAACTGTTCAGCAGTTAAAGGACCGCACACCCGTAGTAGAGGAGCGCTCAAACTGTACAATGTTGGAGCACCTTGGGAAAGAATTGCGCTAGACGTCGCAGGCCCATTCCCGACATCTGACTCCGGAAACAAGTACATTCTTGTCGTGATGGATTACTTCACCAAATGGCCTGAAGCGTTTGCCGTCCCTAACCAGGAAGCAGTTACTATAGCGGAGAAGTTAGTGAATGAAGTTTGCTGTCGATTTGGAGTGCCTCTGGAGATTCACAGTGATCAAGGCCGGAACTTTGAATCTGCGGTTTTTCAAGAGACTTGTCGAATCATGGGGATGCATAAGACGAGGACTACGGCATATCACCCACAATCAGATGGAATGGTCGAGAGGTTCAATCAGACTCTGGAGAGACATCTGGCCAAGGTTGTTGAGAGTCATCAAAAGGATTGGGATCGGCATATTCCTCTCTTTTTGATGTCATATAGGTCAGCAACCCATGAAAGTACGGCGGTTACTCCAGCGTATGCTAATTTTGGAAGAGAGCTTCGTTTACCAGCAGATCTTCTAACTGGACGTCCTCCTGATACTCCGAGGTCCATCACAGAGTATGCGAGTGATTTAAGGGATCGGATTGATGACGTTCACAGTCTTGTTCGTGAACACGGGCTTCAAGCTAGCACGAGAATGAAGACCCGATACGACAGGAAGGCTAACCAAATTGGGTTCGAGGAAGGATCGTGGGTGTGGCTACATAACCCGATGCGAAAGAAAGGAAAATCCCCAAAACTGTCCCCAAACTGGGAAGGGCCATATAGGGTAGTCACGAAGATCAACGACGTCACGTATCGGATACAGCGAAACCCTCGTAGTCCATCGAAGATTGTTCACGTTGACCGACTGGCGAGGTACCACGGAAATAATGATGCTCGGGACGAGCATGTCTTAGGAGGGGGTAGTGTTGCGCCGGTGGTATAGGTCAAAACTTTAAACGTGATTTTCCGTGCTTTAGAAGCGTTTTCAGCAGGCTGAAAAGTGATTTCAGGCCGTTGCAGATGTGGCTCTTTCACATACTAGAAGATTGAAAATTCACCCTAGTTGCCGTTGTTTTCAGGCGCCTGAAACATGTTTTCAG
This sequence comes from Eudemis profundana, assembly GCA_947034925.1. Taxonomy (NCBI): domain Eukaryota; kingdom Metazoa; phylum Arthropoda; class Insecta; order Lepidoptera; family Tortricidae; genus Eudemis; species Eudemis profundana. The sequence goes on along the minus strand of OX344816.1, from coordinate 14,532,408 downwards.
TCCGTTTCAGGGCACCCTCTATCAGATGGCGCAATAACCTGAAAACCCGTTTTCAGGCGTTTTCAGGACCCCTTATGGGCCTTTGAAGTACACTTCAGTATATGGCGAAATTTCACGAAGGAGTGAAAGAGATAGCGCTATTAGAGAGAGACAGCTATATTGAGAAGGTTCGAGAAGTATGTGAAAGAGACAGAACTAGAAAGGGATAGCAATAGTCGGGAATGTTCCAGCCGAATCGTACATCGAACCATCTGGATTGTCTAGAAAGAACACTCGCGGTGCGTCATTGACCGAGGGGTCGCCGACCGGCCTTGGACTTTGGACCGTACATTCGAGGTAGGATTTCTCCGGAAAATTCGAGAGCAAGGGTCTCCGGATATATAAGCCGCGCGTCACCGACGCCACAGTCAGTTTTGAACTAACAGCGATACAGTGCGAATCTCGAAGCGAATAGTGTGACAAGTAAATAAGTGCGATATAGTGAAGTGATTTAGTACAGTGATTTATTAAGTAAGTAAGACTTGTTAATTAGTAATTCTGTAATAAAGTTTGCATTTTTAATTAGTGGTTAATTAGTGTATTTTCTATCACGTTACCTACCCCACGGACGTAACACTATGAAGCTATTCTTTGCTTTTAGCAGGAGGAGAGCCATGGAAGAGTTAGCTATTTTCAGTACCAGCTGTACACCGCGGACTTCCACCAGCCACCCATTTGAACTTTAAGGTAAGGCTTATTGCCTTCGGAAAGGCTTGTTGCTTCTGACAGAGATAATCAGACATGTAAAAGAGCCCTTGAGGCCTACTTACAGAAATAAATGAGTTTGAGTTTGATAGATAGAGATATACGTACATCTAGAAAGCAGCGTGCAGCGACTAAGACCAGACCGAACTACCCTTAACCACGACCGTTCTGCAAAAACAAGTCGACTGAGAAGAAAAAGAGCTTTATCTGGTAATTTATCCATGAACCTGTCCTTGCCTATGAAAGGACTCCTTTCATCAAGGCAAGAGAGCCACAGATTTAGATATTTTCAGTAGCACTTGTACAACAGAGATTTCAACCAGCTATCAGTTGTTTGATCCTTGGCATTTATAATGTTCGCGGAATGCTTCAAAAAGAGATAGGTGGTGGTTATCAAGGAATACCTAAGCTACTAAGACTGCACCGGGCAATCCATAACTGCAAAAGAACGCCGACTAAGAAGAAAATATTGTCTTTCCCATCCATGAATAGCACCTTTATCTTTGGCAATACTACTTCTTTCTTTGAGAAAGTGACACAAGAGTGAACTAGAAAAGATGTAGCTACTCTGGGCACAAACTCTTTGGTATAGGATATCTACCAGATGACTCAGTTTGGCTCGCAAGGAATTAACATATTCATCCTATCTTGTCATATCATCATGATTAGCTGTTTACAGACCTATGATACTTAGGAATCCAGTTGTGATCATTGAATACATTATTAATAGGATTTTTCTTCCAGGGTCACGGTCAAAGCAACGGCTACGTTCCCTACGTAGACTACTCGCGTGACTACGCGCCTCCTCAACCTGACAGCCTGACCGGGTCATTCTCCAGGGTCAGTGATAGCTACCCTGGTCAGTGTGGGTCTCTGCACCGACAGGCGAGCTGTGGCAGGCTGGGAGGACTCATTGGACCTGATGGTAACTTTCTGTTCTCTTCTTCCACGTTGCCTCATGACTGAAGGCAGGGTGAATTTTCATGCGGTTTCTAAAATATAATAGGCTAGATGACTAAAAAAAACTGTTTAGTCCGTCTGTTAAATTATGAAAAAATATTGTACACGTATTTTTTGTTTTGTTTGACAAACAAAAACTGACGAGGATAGAGTGCTTAGAAGTTTCGAGTGACGTCACTCTTGAGTACAAATTGTACTCAAGAGTGACGTCGCAAGCCCCCACTCCAGAAGTTTGATGATCTATAACTTTGTCGATTTTTAATATTTTGATAAACCAAAAAATACGTGTCCCATATTTTTCCATAATCTAACTGACGGACTAAATAGAATTACATATTTTTAACCCAGTCATCATCCCTATTACCGTTACATATATAAATTGGCAAGGCCATGACGAGCACAAAGTCTTGATTAAATCAATCCCTGTCTCAATAGTTGTTTTGAAAACTCAACTCTTATCCTTGCAAAGTTATTTACTTTAACGGTAATAAAATTAAACACCACTGTAGAAACGCTGAAAATTGATCAGGCCAAAGACCGTCAGTAACCTTAGTTCGGGGCACAAATACCTCCACGCCTCGATTTTTGTTTTATCACCCTTGGCGTAGTATACGGTTTCGGCCTAGTTTCGGCAAAAAAACGGGTTTCGGCTTAGTGTCGGTTTCGGCTGCCGTCCGGCCGGAACCGAAACTGAATTTTAGGGGTTTCGCCGTGCAATCGGACAGTATTTATTTCAAAAACACAGATAACTAACTTATTTGAAATAAGAAGTTATAACAATGTTATTTTATTTTATAACATTATAAATGCGAAAGTTTGTAAAGATGTTTGGATGTTTAGATGTTTGGATGTTTGTTATTAAATAACAGGGTAGCGACTAGATGGATTGAGCTGAAATTTGGCATGCAAGTGAACCAAGTTCTGGATTGAAACATGGAATACTTTATATCCCGGTAAATAGTTCCCTTGGGACAGTAACGAGAACAATGCCGGCAAAGCCGCGGGTAAATGCTAGTATAATATATCTCGGGGTTTCTTAATTTGAGATCCATCTACTAGTGGCCTTATGCCACACGTGCTAAGAATTATCTAAGATGTCCGAATGTTCGTTCATTCCCTTTACAAACATTCAGACACCTTAGATAATTCTCACTATACACGATTGGCTTATTCGGTTATTTTACCGAATAGAAAATATGATAAACGGAAACTTTTTGTTAACAGTTATACCAATGGCCAACCAAGGAGTTTTGGCTGGCGGTGTCGATGTGCGATACGCCGCGACTTACGGCAATCCCTATCTAAGAGGAAGCGGCCCCATTTGTGAGTATTTTTTACCAATAAACGATTATTTTAATCGATAAAAAACCCGTGAGGTGATTCGAGTTGCTCGGTTCTCCATAAACACAAAAATAGACATCATCGCCATTAAAGGTGACAGTTTGGCGAGAACTTATATTTGTAATTTCGTTTAGTTAAATTTGAAAAATAAACTAAAAAAAAAATTGCTTCCACGACGTCCATTATATTTGAAATGTGTTTTATTTTATAGTTTTATACAGGTTGTCCCTTAAGGTGCTTCTTATTTTGTCGATTTTTTTATTTCTTGCGCGGCACCCCTTCGTTTTGTTTCAGGGCATGAAAAGACATGACTGTGTTTTTTAGATTTTTTCTTCAAGTTTTAGAGGTCGCTACCAGCAGTTGAATAAAAAAAATCTCATACATATTTATAGAATTTTAACTTTATTTTTTATGCTTGAAAACCATTTTATTCTTTAAACGAGACCTTTTTCTTACATGAATGCTTAATTATAATTAATTATCACGGTTAGACCACTTTTAACCATGACTCACCTTAGTCTGATAAACCGTTTTGAAATAAAATTATTTTGTAAACCTTTTTAATTACTTTGTCAATGCTCTGTACACGATTTAAAACAGCAATATCGGTATTTGAAGGTATTTTACTTAAAAACCTATTTTTTGGACTAAAGTGAGTCATGGTTAAAAGTGATCTAACGGTGAAAAATAATAATAATTAAGCATTCATGTAACAAAAAGGTCTTGTTTAAAGAATAAATTGGTTTTCTAACATAAAAAAATAAATTTAAAATTCTATAAATGTATGAGATTTGTTTTTATTCTACTGATGGTAGCGACCTATGTATGGTCAGGGACACTGTCCCTCCCATACATACGAAAAGGGCTGATAGATGAAAACTAAGGGATTTTTACTCAGGTCAAATTTACTCATTCTGGTGTCTTATGAGCTGGTCTATCAGCCCTTTTTGTATGCACGTTGGTTTTAGGGACACTCTGTATATTTGCGTGAAATGACACGAGAAGTGTAAAAAATAGAACTAATGTGCATTCGGGGTTTTAATCTATTCCACCATCTATTATCATCATTTGAAATTAAACGTTTTTGTTAAAAGTATATATTTTTTGGCTTTTTGAGAGTTCTGAGGTCCTTTCGCGCAAACAAAATAAAGTAAAACACAATTCAAACATACAATACAATACAATCATTCTTTATCGCACACCAAAAGATAAATTACAATGCAAATTAATACAGAAACAGTTAATTGATGACAAGGAAGCAAATGATGATACTCCTTTTGTTTGTATGAAAAATTGACTGATTCGAATCACCCTAGAAAAAAAAACAATCGCGAAAAGTGAAAACGGCCTTCAGCCAGTAACACTAAATATAAACTAATTGTATACGAACGAACACTATACTTACATTTCATTCGACTCGCTGTGCTTATAAGGATTTTTGAGGTTATTATAGACATAAATCTGTGGCCTTCCGCCTAAGACTTCCTTTGACACCCTGTATATTAATACCGAGTTATTCCACAGCGTACGTGCCGCAAGTAAACACGGCCAACCCCGCGGCAACCCCCGCGCCGCCGCCCTACTATACCATCAGGAACACTAATTTACCCCTACCTGGTAAGTTCTCAACTATTTAATTAAGGTCAACTAGGGCAAGTACTTACGTAACACTAGTAAGGGGTTACTTATATGAGTTGCGTTGCGTACAGGATGAAATATTAGTCGTGAATCAAAATTGTTTACTTCTTGTTAATAACTGAAGATAAACTAATAAGTAAACTAAAAATAAGAAATTATAATGAATGAATGAATGAATATATTTATTTCATACCTTGAGTCAATATGTGTTAGTATGACAAAGTTCCAACGTCCTTATATGTACTGGTAAATAAGTATGATAATATTGTGTGATACGTTATAATTTACATTTTATTGATTAAACTTCCTGAAATATCGGATGTTGTTTAGAGTTGACTAAAAAAGTCCTGTCGTCTTTGAAAATAAACAAAAGAGGTGTTTATGTAATTTTATAATAGATATATTTCGTAGCAATTTTTTAGGGTTTCGTGCCCAAAGGGTGCCAAGGAAACCCTATAACTAAACCTCTGCTCTCCGTCCGTCCGTCTGTCACAGGGCTGTATGATTTGAACCGTAATATGTAGAGACCTGAAATTTTCATAGAATTCATATTTTTACTGCCGTTATAACAACAAATAAGAAAAATAAAAAGGAGTGACCTTACAAGAAACCAATTTCTTTGACGATTTTGCTCGTCGCTGGTACGGAACCCTTTGTGTGCAAATCCGACTCGGACTTTTTTTTTTCTATGTCTATCTGCGATCAGTCGCCGGGCATTTCTCCAGAAATATGTCTGCGACTCATTCATCTGTCTCCATACATTTAGTATGAAAAAGGGCCAGATGAATGAGGTGACCGCAGACATATTTCTGGAGAAATGCCCCGCCAGACTTTAATCAGATTAGTTGGGAGTTAAAAGGGAGTTTGCAGATTTAGAGGCCTGTACCTCAGTCACTACTTAGAGTACGTGGTTACCTTTCACTCTTTTAACCACATTGGTATTGTCAAGCAATCCAAATTCCAGAGGATTGGAGTGGGAAAAGGGTAGCCGACTCGCACTTGGCTGGTTTTAATGATTGCATCTAAACGCCATATCTGTTGCAGCAACATCAGGAACATCGCCATCATCATCGGCCTCATCGAAGCTTCCCTCGAGCCCTCTGGCCTCATCATCATCAGCAACCAGTGGAGCGCAACCTCAAGTGGGTACCTATTTAGTTCTGTATTCAATCGTTTATTAACATCAAGTGAATATATAATACTAGACACGCGTTTTCATCCACATGAATTTCCGTTTTTTTCAAATAGAGGGGGAACCTCTCAAGTTTCGACCCTTTAGAGGTTGTACGTCGAATAATTAATATTTCCTAGTGCGCCTCTTTAGCCGGCTATGCAGTGGTTTAGGTTATTTTTGGGTCATTATCTGTCAGTACCTATCTTATTAACGGAGCTATTATATGTATAAAAAATTTACCCTAAAGCACTACCCTGTTGGTATCTCTAAAAAACCGTAACAATAGTGGTTTTTACGATCAATAATTCATCCTCCCCTTTCTTTCTTTTTCCTACTGCTGTTATTACTGCTATATCGCCTTCATTTGCTTAGAACACCACTTTAACTTCATTTTATCCGATTGTGGATAATTCTTTAAATGTAGTCTTAGCATATTCACATATTTATCGTAGACACGTTTATTTTTATCCAACTTTAAAAAAGGAGGTTCTCAGTTCGTTGAAATATTCATTTAAATATAAAATGAAATCCAACGGCCTTTGGACTTCCACTTGACATTACTCTTTATCACACCCTGTATACATATAAAATAGAGATTCGTCCTAAGAAATAAACACGCACCTTTTGATATGCTAAACATTATATATCAAATTATTTATAAAATTATATCTTTTTAAAATCTAGTTATTTCAATAGAGGTCAAAAAACTCTGCAAGAAGATTGACTTAGACTACATTAAATTACAAAAGAGTATAGTTAAAATCACAAGGAAAAAAGAATAAAAACACGGAAACATTCTTCTCGGTATCCTTTGACGTTAACGCTTTGAACTTAATTTCTTTATAAAAGTATTTTTAATAGCGTTATGCCTTATTTTCCTCTGCTGGCTCTTTTGAACCTTTTTGCTGTAAATTGTAAACATAATCTTAGATTAATAAAATTCCTTTCAAGTTTTGTAAAATATTTTTTTAGACAAAAAAAATACAAATATCTTTATGTATTTTACTGTTACAATATCACTTGTGTTTTTTCCATATTATTGGCTTGTCTTCCAGTCACCTGCTTTTCGTTGCCTTCCTATACAATCCTGTAAAATTTACAGTGTAAATAATCATTTATTGCACGAAGTAAACCAAAGGTAACTATTCCCTTGTGATAATTTGAGAGCCCCATTTGCCTTTTAGTAGAGAGGCGAAAGGGGACATTCATTAATTACGTAAGGACAACTTTGGCTATTTTTAATCCCCCCTCCCCTCCCCTCCCCCCCTTTCCACTTAAGATATTATCCAGCTTTAGAAATGCATGAGTCTACTTGAGGAGTGTCTATTTAAAAGGGTTCATCCTCGCTGACAAACCTCATCGATATATAATCTCATCAAAAATTATTTAATTGAAGGAATAAATTAAATTAAATAAGTATTTATTTCGGACAGAAAATTACATCCACAGAATGGTTATTCTTCAGAAATATGTCTGCGGTCACCTTATTCCTCTGGCCCTTTTTCATACTAAATGTATGGAGACGGAAGAATAATTCGCAGACATATTTCTGAAGAATAGCCCTAGTAAACCTTAGCTTAATGTTAGTATGACAACGCAACGTCTTTATTTATTTCTAAATGAGACAAACGCTCTTGACTAACCCAGTGCGTAAAGATTGGGCAATCATACCGATCAGCAATGACATTCAGAATGCTGTTGGCACTCTTTCTGAGTCTAAAAACGTATAAAAAACTAACCTAACCTAATGGTATTTACAGGCGACCGTTTGAAAAATCCTGAAAATGAAACGGTTTCAGAGAAAAAAGTGGTCGACGAAATGAAAATTCGATGAAACCTTTGTCGACGAAACCACAGGCACCGGTTTTAAAGGATTTATTTCTCTATAAAAGCCTCTATGAAAAACAAGAAACAGACAGAGTCGCACCATAAGGGTTCCTTTTTTACCATTTTGGTACGGAACCCTAATAATCCCATTAGAAAAAAACCACTCCTAACTTAACTCTTAATTTTATAATACTTGCTCTTTGAATATACTTACTGTCTATTGCACACTAAAAACTTAACGAAACTATTAAAGTGATAATGAGCCAAAATAAATTAGTTTTTCCTTCCAGGTGCCGCGAGTGTCGCCGCAATCTTCGGGCGCTTTATACATTCTCCCCCCGACGAGCCAGGGGAATTTTCAGTCAAGTCAAATTTCTACCAAAGGTAATTCAAAATCAGAAAATATTATAAATTTATAATATGTGTCGATAGAAACAGAAACATAAAGTGAAGAAATATTAAACGCAAAGTTCTACATATCCGCACGCGTGGGAGCTTCTCTCCCCCGTGCAACAATGTACGTGCTGTTGGAGGGCCCATATAGGAGCCCTACAGCCTAGCAAGGTGATAAAAAAAAAAAACAAAGTTCTTATGATACTAAATGAATATTATCCTAATATTCACCACTCCAATTTCACCCTGTATATTCCTTTTATAACGAAATAGTTTTTCATCAACGTTTGAAATGGAAATTTGCCGAAAATTTGCATAAAAATTTCGTCCATAACTATAAAGCCTTATATCTAAATTAAACATCGCAAAAAGGTTCTGTAAAATATCTAATCTTTTTACCGAATTTGGGACAAAAGATGTCGTATATTTTTTTTAATTTACAAATACTATCTATTTGCTGGGACTGCCCGGATAGCTATCTATTCTCCTATCTTACCCACTAATCTGCCGCCAAAGAGCAGTGTTCGCACTGTTGTGTTCCGGTGTGGGGGTAAGACAGCCGGTGAAATTACTAGCATAGAAGCATTCCATCTTAGTTCTCAGGGTTGGCAACGCATTTGTAATATTAAGATTGCAAATGTTCATGGGCCTCAGAAGTCACTTACCATCAGGTTACCTGTGTGCTCGCCTTTCTCATGACATAAAAAAAAACAAATATAACGATATTATTTGTTAATGCAACATAATGGTACAGAGGCCGCTAAATGTATCTTCTTACGAGTACATTGACGAATTTGGTGCGCTTTATGGCCTGACTAAAAGTGAAATGAGAGCTACCGTTATGGTGCTCACCAGTTGGCGCCACTGTCGAGTAGGGTCCTGAAGTATAGCTGTCAGTTTGTTATTACGGGTGTGAAAACGAAGTTCACATTTCAATCGTATTTAATACCTTAAATCCGAACCATGAACATATTGAGCATGCCGCAGTATTGCGTTAAGTTGGGAAAAAGGGGACATAAATTTCCAAATGATGAAACTGTCTCAAAGCATTGACATTCATTGCCCCGTAACTCACATTTGCCATGAATAATTAAAATATTGATCGCATTATTCTAATCACACTAACACATATTATAAATGTGAAAGTTTGTGAAGATACTTGGATGTTTGTTACTAAATAACGGGGTAACAACTGGACTTTGGCATGCAAGTAGACCAAGTACTGGATTGAAACATAGGATACTTTATATCCCGGTAAAGAGTTCCCTTAAGACAGTAACGGCACAGAATATATATAAGCTAAAGCAGTAAGGAAGCTACAACTCAATTGAAGTTAACGTTTTATCTTATAGCTTGAACGCATAGAGTCCGTTTTTGTAAATAATTCACTTTAAACCTTAGAGACCATATACATCTCTGAGGAATGTAGATTATATTATATTAAAAAATCTGTTTTGTACTTGCAAATGTCTTGACGCTTAGAGACGACATACATCTCTAAGAAAAATTGTTTTAATTTTAGTTTTTAAGTTTTGTGAGTCACAGATTTTTTTTTTTTTTTACATTTCTGTACGTTCGCTTTGTGTAAACCATGTAAATTTAATGATAGTTCTATAGTCTATTTCTCGTTTCCCATTTTGTATTTTGACGTTTGGAGATCCTCTACACCTCCAAAACATGTTTTGACAACGGAGGCCCCTTACATCTCCATTAATTTTAGTATATGCCTTTTTATTTTCTATTTTTCTTAGTAATTTATCTTGTTTTGACGCCTAGAGACTCTTTACATCTCTTAAATTGTAGTTTTATGTTTATTGAAATGTATTTAGTTAAGTAGTTGTTTGTGATATGCAATGTAATATTGTCACAATTATTGTTATGTGTTTAAAAGAGAAACTGGTGAGTTTCTTCCGGCGCCTCTTCTCACCAGAATGTCATCTGCCGAAGCGCCAAAAGAATCAGACATGTGAAAGAGCCCTTGAGGCCTACTTGCAGAAATAAATTATTTCATTTCATTTCATTTCATTTCATTATAAACAAAACGATCGAAACGCACGCACACATAGACGCGCGCTTTTACAAGGCCCCTAAGGGAATCTCGCGGTGCCGTCAGTCGCGAGTGCCGGATGGAGGCGAATGGCCGTGCTTTGTATTCGTTACGTGCGCGCGCCCAGACAGCCCGTGATCTTTTCATTTTAAACAACCGTAACGCTCTAATTGAGCGTAGGTATTTATTTCAAAAAGTAAGCGTAGTTTCCATACTGCTCTATTTATATTCTGTGGTAACGGGAACAACGCGGGTGAAGCCGCAGGTAAATGCTAGTAACAAATAAACCCGTGTAGCCCCCCACAAACAGTGACATTCGACATTTCGGAGACCTCACGCTACACTAGCGCCCCTAGCGGTGAAAAGTATTCGCAGTAGCCTTCACTGGAAACACATTGTCCCAGAATGATAGATGCTGGTCCGGTTTTAGCTGCAGTGGTGACATTTTTTCAATGTGCTTGCGCAATTTATGTATAATAATAATTATTTTTTATTACAGGTAATGGGCAAGTAACAACAGGCACTCACGTGTAGCAAACGGATGCAAGTAGCTAGGTGATAATATTAAAATAATTAAATATTCACGAATAGAACTGACACTCCTAAGAAATCCAACGGGATTATGAAAATATGCCACACTAACGTTAGGGTTGCCACACGTAGTGGTTGTTAGGGCTTCTTATTTGTTACCTACTGTAATTTTTTATAGATTATTCTGAATTATTATGAATAAAATTTCGATGAATTAAAACTTGTTGGTATAACTTTAAGACAATTTTTGTGCTAAATTTTCTGGCCTTTATTATTTTGTATTGTATCCTATTACGGCAAACCCTGTATGGGTTTTATACAATGTAAAAATGATTGTGAAGTTTTGAAAGAATTGAATCTATACTTAAATATATAAGGACATTTGTAGTTATAAAGTCTAAGTCGAATTCTAGAATATTTTAAAAACATTAAATCTTTTTGTACTATTGATAATTTAAATGGCTTATTATATCAAATCGAAACCTTTCAAGCCTAAAATTAAAGCTTTAAGTGTCAATGTCAAAGAAAAATTAGTTAAGTAAAATATGTTTTACGTAAGTTTAATGATTTCATACAATGACTATTTTATTATACTATTAGAGAATAATTTAAATAGTAATTTTAAGTAATTGTCAGTGACGACGTTATTGTTAAGTATAATAACGTAAAACATATTTCGTTTTTTTTTACAAAATAATTATTTCGATTATGTATAGAAAACTAACTGACTCAAATACAGGCTGTTGTTTTAGTGGTCTGCAATATTTAGTGGGTATGGATAAATGGGACGTTCTTCTTTTTAAACTGCAATTGCTCCATACTAATTATTTGTGACAGAGTGGTATTTTACCGCTCTGTCGCGTTTTTTTTCTATTAAATTGTAATTCAAATTATGAAAACGATTTTACACAATAACGCTACAGAGAAACGAAGTGTTTTGATAACGAAATAATAGGAATATAAACGTAAAATTAATAAGTTATGATGTAAAATCAAATCATCTTTGGGAGACTATTCCATTGTAGGTAAAAAAGAAGAACGTTCCAAATATCGATCAATGTTATCGACTATAATTTGCACGCATCAGGATTCTAAAAAGACAAAATAAATAAATGAAACGTGTAATCCTTAAGTCTCTTCAAGAATTTATTATGTCCCATGTCCATGTTTATGTATTTATTATGTATTATGTGTATGTATGTATGTTTATTGTGTCCTTACTTTATTCATTAGGTTATAAAAGTCACAGTCATAGGTCAGAGAAACCTAACGCATTTCTTAATTTTTATTATATCGACAAAACATCACTGGCCTAACTCTGGCAACAGTACTCGTTGAACTGTCAAACTAGTTCGCCTAATTATGGCGTTTACTTTAACGTGTGCGCAGTGGTAACTTTACGCGCAAGGCGGCTTGATCAAGTCAAAGTTACTACCTCCTTAAAGTCGAGCGACTCGCGAGTCTTAAAAACAACACCCTGAATATTGAATTAAAATTTATCATTCACCTTTTAAAAAATCAGGAATGAATTCGATGAGTTATGATTGCGTATACTCATGAATAAGAATGTCGATCGCATTCAAATATGTCAAAAGTTTTTCCAAATCTTCATTGTGAGTGGTCCGTTTTATTTGAGTTAAACGTTTCAACGTGTATACATTGATGTACAATTTAATTATGATGCAAATTTGATAAGGGATACGTGGTCCCTTACTTATTTTCTTTATTTGTACGGTTATTTTATTTTCATCGATTAACCATTTGGACAATAACGGTATCAGCGTAATTCGTCCCATTCGTTTTTCGTTCAATTCGTATTTCGTCTCATTCTATATTCGTCACAGATTTTTTTATGTATAAAGAATAGTCTCAATAAAGAATGTGTCCCGAATATGGAATGAGACGAAATACGAATTGAACGAAAAACGAATGGGACGAATTACGCTGATACCGCAATAACGTTCCAATCCACATGCAAAAAAAAATGGATTATGGACTTTGTTTTTAAAGACAGAAGGTTGATACTTTGTTTTGTGGATTGGTACGTTATTGCATAACTACGTCCATTTATTGAAATGTATAAATATAACAAAATTATAATCAGGCATCGGATATTCAGATGCTTATTTACGCGTTAGCGTCGATGTTGAGTTGTATGGAGGCGAACTCAATATGATTTATAAAAACATTCGAATTTCCGATGCTTGATTACAATTCATCTAGCTTTTTTTAACAATTAAAATAAAATATATTAGGCTATTTTTGGGTTTTACAAATCATGTGTCAAAATATATCAAATTGGTGTAACTATCTCGATCCTCTAATGCTATTTTCTCTTTGAGACTGAATTTATTGTAAAATATAAATCTATAAATGTAAAATAATATAAGCCTTTCACTATTAACTATAATTAAGAAATTTTCCGCCCACACATTTGCTTTTTATTATCTAAAAATGTTGGTTTTAGCGTAAACGTTAAATATCATGAAATGCCATTTAATTTCTGAACTACATACATCGTTAAGATAAAACATTTCGAGGTGTGAAAAATACATTGAATAATTTTCATGGAATAGACAATTACTTCAATAGTTAACAAAAAATAACATAGTCCTCTTAATTAAGTTCAAATAATTTTTTAATTTTTTGTTTAATACTTTTGATTTTTTTGTCTTTATTTTAAATGTCGATGTCGTAGCAGATATTTTAACAGAAGTTACTTAGATTTTGGAAACAACTCATCGATTGTGGCTCCCTTACGACATTTTTTCATTTAGAATTTGTCCTTTACGCCAAAAATGTACTTAACCTAGTTTTATTGTCTTATTTCTTTAAAAAAAAACGATCATTCCTTTAATGATTAATTAATTAGTCCAAGAATTGTCGTATAATTTGAGATGAACCAAAAGGGACCTTACCGGCATTTATTTAAAAAAAACCTTGTTTTTATTAAACGTAAATGTCGTTAGTATAACAGTAAGGACCCTTTTGTTGTGATCTCATAAAATAACTTTAATTATAAGTTATAACATAGTATTGAAAGGTGTGCTAGATAAAAGTTTTTACAAATATGTTGATCGTGCTATAAAAATGAAATATAAGCAGTTTGTATATAGTTTTTTGTTTTATTACACATCATCACCAGCCGAAAAACGCCCACTGGACATAGCGCTCCCCCAAAAAATGCCACCAGGATCGGTTTTGGGCATTCCGCATTCAGCGGACTCTAGGGCCTTTTTATGTGTAGCAGTGGCGTGGCGTCCATAAAACTCGATTCCCATCGGCTTGCCTAATATTAGGCACTTCAGCACTTAATTCTAGTGCTCTTAAAGAAAATTGAAGCCAAAGCTGCTCCGGCTTGCCCATGGATTTCTTCAACGTCACGCCACTGATGTGTCGATATCGGAGTAAATAAAAAATAATAAATAAATAAAACAAAAATTATTTACCAACATAATTACAAGGTACATTACAAAAATGGATCTAGGCGTCTTTGCCGGTAGGTACGTCACGGTGGCCTCGGTTTGCGGTGTGCGGGGATGTTGGTTTGCCTGCATTCCTAGCGTCGGCGCATGGAGTTGGTAGCCTGGTTTCTAAAATTTTAAATTATCATGGAGACAGGGTTACCATTCCGTTTGTGGAGGATGCACTGGCAAGGTGGATTGCTCGTTACCCAACTGCGTCGCTCCCCGAGGCTCCGCGATTACAGCGGGGTTGGGACGATGTGGGGGCTAGGGACGCTCTTGCACAGCTTATGAGTGTAGCGACGGGGGTGAATTTGGCCAGACTAAAGTCGGTGTCTAGGGTCGAAGCGGGAGCGTGGTTGCAGGCTTTGCCTGCTCCTTATCTGGGAACGCTCTTGGACAACGACTCATTGCGGGTGGCAGTAGCGCTCCGCCTGGGCTGCGATGTATGTGTGCCACATAAATGCATTTGCGGTTCCACGGTGGAGGCGAATGGCCATCACGCGTTGAGTTGCTGTCGTTGTTCAGGGAGCCACGCCACCACCCTCTGAATGCCATCGTAAGGAGGGCTTTAATATCCGCCAACATCCCCTGTGTTCTGGAGCCTCCGGGCCTCTGCCGCACTGATGGGAAAAGGCCTGACGGCTTAACCCTAGTACCGTGGCAGAGGGGAAAGTGTTTGCTATGGGACGCCACGTGCGTTAGTACTTTCGCCGCCTTGCACCTGGGCCGAACAATGCAGACAGCTGGTGCGGCTGCGGATTTTGCCGCACTCAAAAAGCGGGACAAGTATTCAACCCTCGCCGGTAATTATTATTTCGTACCCCTTGCCTTTGAAACCACTGGGTGCTGGGGGTCGGAGGCTATTGCCTTCATTAGGGAAGTGGGACATAGAATTAGGGAGAGAGGGTCTGACGCCCGCGTAGGCTCGTACCTGGTGCAAAGGTTGTCCATCGCCATTCAGCGTGGTAACGCGGCTAGTGTGATGAGTACCTTTGCGCCAGGGACAGCACGAGGGGGTCTTTTTGACTAGATTTAAGTGTGTTAAATCTAATATTATTGGTTTTATGTGACCATTTTGTATTTGCATTACAAAAAAGAAAACTTGAACAATAGTGTGGTAAAATGGAGTGAGACTCAGTGAAGTCGCTGGTTTTCGATCTCCAACCATAATAGGCTACTTGACAGGTTTCTGAAAAGTCAATCCGATTGTTTAATGATGTCTATTGAGCACTCAGAAAGTGGTAATTTATAATTCTTTTGTGTATTTTATCCGAAAAAAGCAAATAAAAATGCACTTTTAACATTAGCCGCCAAAACGGTTTTTCGGACAATATGGCGTCTATGACGACACATGATAGTAAACCGACAAATGTCAACGATGATCGCATAATCTACCTTTAAAAATAGGATTGACGGATGCTGTCGATGCTGTTTACTATGGTGTGACGTCATCGGCCAATCCAAACCGTTTTCGATAAAATTTCGACAGATAAAAAATAATCAATTTTCATTCGAGTTTTATAAATAAATTATCCATTTATTTTTAGTAATATTGACGTAAATTAGTTTGAATACTTATAATTAATACATATATCCATAATTCTTCCATTATTTTTCACACTGTCAAGTAGCCTATTTAGTATCAATCTAAGTACTTAATTCTAGACTTAACTAAGTGAGTTATGTAGTAGGCTCACTACCAACACGATAGTAGAGACTAGTGTCCCACCGAAACTAGTTTTCACGGCCGAAGGGAGTTTCGGCTTTGGTCCTTGTTATCGGTCGAAACCGTAACCGAAACTTCCATATAAGATCATAATAGGCTAGATGACTAAAAAAAACTGTTAAGTCCGTCTGTTACATTATGAAAAAATATTGTACACGTATTTTTTGTTTTGTTTGACAAACAAAAACTGACGAGGATAGAGTGCTTAGAAGTTTCGAGTGACGTCACTCTTAAGTACAAATTGTACTCAAGAGTGACGTCACAAGCCCCACTCCAGAAGTTTGATGATCTAGAGGTCCCGGGTTCGAATCCTGGTCATACTTTTAAAAATAATGCTTCTGTGTCTTACGAACTACCATTCTGTTTGTGTCGAAACGAAAGCAATGGCCGGATCAGAAAAGGTGAAACACCGGAACTGAACACGACTTCTAGATTCACCCTGTATAAATAGTCGCATAAGCACAGAATAACTGATAGTACTACGTACAGAAGTCTTTCTCTCTAGCAAAACTGACGTTTGGGTCCGACCACCGGACGGAAGGCACCGCATCCGACCGTCTCACTCTATCGCACGACGCTCTTTCTGTTCGCTGGCTAAGCCCCTGTGCGGGGGCAATATTTGAATTTTTACCCGACTGCGGCGAAGGCCAAAGGAGGGTTATGTGTTTGACCTGTATGTATGTATGTCATCCTATCCTATGTCCGCTCGTAACTACTCAACGGCAAATCCGATTTTGATAAATGATACATCATTAGATTAGTCTTGGTGGTGCGAGTGTCAAAATGATGAAAAATAAACAAAATGGCGGATTTTATGCAGTTTCAAAGTGCACCGCGGTCGGGTTTTTTTTGTAATAAAAATGTTTTTTTTTTAAGTTTCATTAGATTTTGTTTTTTTAAGCCTGACAAACTTGCAAACCTTACTGTCTGTTGCAAAAATCGGACCAGGTGAGGGCCGTGGCGTTCCCTGGGATCGAACCAGGTCGCTTGGCCCGTACCACCTTGAGAGTGTTGGATTAGTGGACGAAATCTTCGCCAATTACAGATGTCTTCCTACGGACGTGAGAAATTCTTTAGACGCTATCAAGGACCATTAAAACACGACGACTGTCATTCTCCATACAAAAAGCTGTTCCCCGATATTTACAACGCCATCTGTGTATAATCTTGGTATAAGAATTATATTATTTATATGTATTTAAATCTTAGAATTTATTTATTATTAGCTGTTTACGAACTAATTGATACTGTAGGTACTATGTTTCTTTGTTCAATTATAACATCGTTAAATGTGTATATTTTACCCCCTTCCCCTTGCGGTCGGGGCACGATCCAAAGTATGGAGAATGACAGTCCTCTTGTTTTAATGGTCCTTGGACGCTATAGTGTTTTCTTCGGCATGAGGAAGCTCATTGAGATTTGTGAATTGTACGCTTTGGAACACAACCTCAAATACAATGTACTTAAAAGCGAATATATGATTTTTAAGGCGGGAAGCAAGTGCCCGTCATATGTCCCTCCCATACTTTTTAATGGGCAACAGCTGAATAGGGTAAATTCTTTTAAGTACCTCGGGCACTTGTTAACCGATGATCTGCGTGATGACGCTGATATAGAGAGGGAGCGCAGAGCATTAGCGGTGAGAGCCAACATGATAGCTCGCAGGTTCAGTCGATGTACGGTGCAAGTTAAAGTGACACTCTTTAAAGCGTACTGTACGTCACTGTACACCTGCAGTCTATGGAGCAATCACACCAAGCGATCGCTAAATACACTGCGCGTCCAGTATAACGACGCGTTCAGGGTACTGTTGCGGCTGCCGCGACACTGCAGTGCGTCCGGCATGTTCGCGGACGCGCAAGCGGACGGTTTCCACGCAACGCTACGTAAGCGCTGCGCCGCGACGCTCAGCAGGGTTCGCGCCAGCCGCCACAGTCTTGGCGGTATTAGCTGATAGGTGGGACAGTAGCCTATTGAGGCACTGGACCTCTTTACATTTAAGTTGTCGTACTAACCTAGTTATGTAAGTCATGTAATACTAACAAAATATGGATCACGTCGTCCGAAATAAATGATTTTTTTTTTATTTTTTTATTAAGGGATCTCCAGCTCGGTAGCACGTAGTCCGCGGGACCGATTTAGAGCCTCAGTTACGCTTCCATACTTATTATATTTCTAGCATTAGTACAAAAACAAATAACGTCGAAATAAACCAATTTGAACGCCAAATATGACAAAACGAACGCATCTAAATTTACATGCAAAAAACGCAAATATTTTACACGGCAAAAATAAATGGTCGGGCGGGTTTTAAAAAATTGCTCGGGCTATTAATCAAATTGTAACATTTTAAAACAAGCACGTGTTGTTCATAGATATCTTTTTATTTCGGACATTCATTTGCACGCGCGGTCTTTTTTTATGATATATGTGTATTTCGTACATTTCTGGCTAAGTGATACTTTCCCCATGAATAAATAAGAGTGACAGTCTATTATAATAATAATAATTTCTTTATTTCAGACAAAGTCCATATTACATTTCATATTATAATACTTACAAATAACTCGCACATAATTAAAATTATAATAAACTAAATTAAGCAAGTATATTATCTGCTGGGGTATATTTAGTCTTCTTCCTGATCGTCTAATACAGTAGTGGGCAAAGTTTTTGCATGGAGGGCCAGAAACATTAAGAAATTTCAGAGGAGGACTAGAACATTTGAAAATCTTTCATTGTGTAATTTTTTTGGAGAAAACTACACCTTGGCATGAAAAAGGGTTGTCAGCCCCGTAACTACACGGCCTCGCTGCCGCTCGGCCATCTATATGTACTCGGCCGGCAACCCCTTACTTCCTGGCCTCTGCAGTAATGTACTATTATTATTTATTTATTTATTTATTTATTTAAACTTTATTGCACAATACAAGAGAGTACAAATGGCGGACTTAATGCCATGAGGCATTCTCTACCAGTCAACCATTAGGGTAAACAGAGATGTTATAGGTGCGGTATTCGGAATCACAACGAATTTGTACAAAATAATAATATTTGTAAAAAAAATAATAGTCTATGTGCAGTATGTATGGGCATATACATACGCATAAATATATGTTATTACAATGAGTAATAATCGCGGAAACCGAAGACGATACTAAGTATATAAAAGTAACACATATGTAGAGTAAATTAGGTAAACTTGTTCACGTGTTTATAAAAGTAGCTCACAGTGAATTAACCCTTAACTCAATTTAATTTTTCAAACATATTTATATCGAAAAGACAAAGCCTTAGCAGCTCGCTGGGAGGTAGTTTCACAAAACCAAAACGCCACAAGAACCAGGTTTCCATAGGATGATGTTACCTTTTGGATTTAGAGTAGGCATTGTGATCTCGAGGGTCCCTATGTTCGAGCCTCGGATATGTAGAACTGTGTCGCTTTAACGTCGAGAGTGCGACAGCGGTTGAAAAGATTGAGTGTGACATTCTTCTTCATTACAAAGAAAGGCCGAGATCGCAGAAGTTTGCGGCCCGAGCTGCAAGCGAGGGACGTAAATATGCGATCGAGGGCTTTCTCTATTACCTCCCGTGTTGTGTACATCTTTTTATGTCGACACTTGGCCAGAAAGCGGCCACTTTATGGCCAGGTGTGGCGTAAAAGTATTTCTCCTTATTGTAGGTAAGTAAAATAATTAACTCTTCATGGTAAACTGAAGTAACAGATACCAAAAAGCCTATTGAGCTCGAAGACTGGTTTCATCAGTAAGCTGGCGGCTATCCCGCGGGATAAGGCACCATCCCGGCTGCCGTGTCGATAGCTCTGAGCCGGGCACTAAGTCTGCCACAGTTAATACGTTAGTTACAGTATTTTGTGGCTGTGCGTGTTCTGGTAGGGCCAAGTAAGAAAAATCTATTTTTGGGAGATGCTGGATCCCCTGAGGATACCTCGTAGAGAGGCGAAACACGTGTTGAGTTTTACATTTTTGGTGGTGGTTTGTTATATTTATTTGCATGTTTATTCATTGTGCATGTGAATACATGATAAAATACGCAAGTCAATATGACGGGTTAACACTAATTGACAAACACGTTGTCATATCGCAGATTAGCAACTCAATATTTTTGTTTAAATTGACATGGATTTCCGCAAAGTGGCGCCTGATTCGATCAAATCATTTTTTGAATTTTAATTTATCTAGCTTGTTCTGAATTTTAAGTGTGGCAAAGAGTATTAACCGATAATTGTGTCAGTGCATTAGTTTACTTCTGGCAGAAACGACATCAAGGTGCTTCAAGATCGACCATTGCTAACCGTAACCACATTGCTTACTAGGTAGATTTATGTAAAATCATCATGATCAGCCGTACAACGCCCGCTGTCAGCAGATTAATGTCTGCTTTTTCTAATTAATGCCACAATGACGGTCATCTACCACCTACTTACAGAGAATTTCAGCAACCTTCAGTAGGTCATTAATCAACCTTTTGGGAGGCTTACCTATGCTGCGTCTTTCAGTGCATGGTCGCCAGTCAAGAACTCGTCGGTCCCAGCGACCACCAGTGTTACGAGCAATGTTTCCTGTCCATTGCCCTAAGTTTTGCAGTTCTCCGGGCTATATCTGTTACTCATACATCAAAAAACCGTTTGTCAACAGATTTACTTATTTTTCCTAACTTCTCTTCATTTTTGACTTGATCTCACAGATAAACTCCCTTTCCATTGGTTTTTGAGCGACGTTAAGCTCGATCATCCCTCAAAATGTATGTAATTCACAGTTGGACTTGAAAATCGCTGTGCAAAGATTTATGATGAAATAGTATAGCCTTTTATTTCATGCAACAATACATTATATCAATACAATTACATTCCATTAATTAAATTAACTGATAAGTAAATAGATATGTAATTTTCATGCATTGCTCAACATTATGGTAATTTAATATTTTTATTATTATATTTAATTAGGTAAAAATTGTTTTTATTTACTTCAATAATTTAAAATAATTTTATTTTTAATTATAACATTATCTAATCTAATATGCATGGCGCTTTGCGCAAAAAGGCCTCCCCCAACCTTTCCCATATTCTTCGGGTCTTGGGCGGATCTCCACCAATACTTATGATGATATTTTAATTCATCTCTCCATGTCAGCTTAGGTCTGCCTCTACCTCTAACGGTATCTCTAGGTATCCATTCTGTAGTTATTTTTGCCCATCTGTCATTGGGCATTCTACACACATGTCCGGCCCAGGCCCATTTTAATTTTTTGACACGTTGGATAACATCTTCTGTGCCTGTTTTCTCTCTTATAATTGTGTTCCTTATTCTGTCTTTTTTGTAATTTTCAGCATCGATCGTTCCATTGCTCTTTGACATACTCTAAGCTTGTCCTTATGATGAAATACTGCTTAATTATTAAGCTGTGTCATCTCGTTAGCAGCCACAATGGCCCAGCAGTCCGGCCAGTGATAGAAAGTAAACAATATCGGTGGATTGCTTTCGTGCGGGATTGAATATCGGCTGTGCTTTGCGTTTCCGGGATATCGCTAAATTATGATATACGGATGACCTACCAAGGCCACGAAATTAAGGGAGCATTTCTAAAAAAAATTCTTAGTCTATAGTACAGTCGGTCTCAAAAGTAGCTGGACACTTTAGTAATAGGTAGTACTGAAGTGCCACGATACAGATGTGTTCAGCTACTTTTGAGGCCGACCGTAGTATAGTACAATATAGTACTCTAGTTTTCGGCCAATGTTTTTAATTTTTACTTAGAATTACGTGCCCTTTCCATCCCAATAGAAGAAAACAAGTGTCACAAAATTTTACATACATTAATGAAACTTTCCTTTGTGTTACCGTTATAGAAAGTATATGGAAAAACTGTAACACAATAGGAAATGTATGTTGAGGCAATTTTTTGTCCCATTGGGTTTGTAAAAGCCCGTAATTCTCAGTAGAAATTACACAATATTTGCAAAAAATGCACAATAAAAATGGTATTTTTTTAGAAATGTTCAAGAATGAAATTGTCAAAGTAATTTTTTTGCAATTTCATTGATAATTTAGATGTTGTTTCCCTTCAATTAGAGTGACATCTGCTGTGTTTAAAATGGAGTTTTATGAATCATGAGAGAATCATTGAGTTTTAATCGAGCCCGCTACTCAAAGGTGGTCTGGAAGAGACTCTCTAACGACAAAACTCACTTTTATTTTTGAATAATATGTTTACATTTTTTTTCTTCTGGTGTGCCATAAAATAATTTTAGGGTGCTATTCGGTAAAAATATCTTGAAAATATTCTAGACTTTTTTTCATAACTCATAAGCCACTTTTTATTTATTGTAATTTTGAGTATTTTCCCGTGAAATCATACTGCTCTAAATTCCCTAACTCGGTCCATTTTTTGAGTCATCTCATGCTGTATCTTCTTTTTCGTGATACCCATTTGAACTTTTTACGTCCCATCAGTACTGGCATTTATTGTAAAAATATGAAACAATGAATCGGGAAAATGTCTAAATAATAGAGCGCGGTGCATCCAAATTGCGCGGCGTTCGGGGAAGGCAATCGTAAACAATGTCGTGTTTCTCGCGAGAGCGGGTGTTGTGAGCGACAAGTGAGAAGAGACAAAAATTATATATATAACAGAGCGTGGATAAATCGGTAGTTAAAATCCAATTTAAAACTGGGGATCAATAATGGAAACATGTTTTAAAGTAAGAGCAGGAAATTCAGTACCCCGAATGGAGTAATTTTCGAGCAGAACAGTAACAGTTAACAGCTAGAGACAGTTAGGGATAAACTGGTGCGGTTCGGCGGTAATGTTTGCATGAATGGTGTGGTGTTCGCGAACTAAACTATTGGCCTTTAAGCTTGTTTTAAATCACAGTAATTTAGTGGCAAGTGATTAGTTGAAGCGACGAGGTGTGCTAATTTCCGAGTATTCCTTCATCTTCGCGCCCAAACTGACAATCGTCAAGATCGGCTGGCCAAACTTCTGTTTCACTCCATCATATATGACGCAGTGTAGGAGTTCTGCGCAAGAAGGAATGTCAAGTTTGTCTGTGCTTGAGTGTCTTTGGTTGCAATATAATGACGTTAGTTCAAAATTGGCTTAGTTCGGTTGATGATCAGGAAAACGTTGAATTGTGCTGGACAAGGAATCAGAGTTAATGGTGGTTAAGCTGAGCCTTTTGGACGAAGTAGTAACTAGTATCGCTTCCAATCTCACTGCATTCCCACGTTTGGTATAACTTAACTATTTACATTCTAGTCCATTCTATAACTTGGGTACCGCCGGGAAACGTGTTAAAGAGGAATTCGCTGCCTCCCATCCCTCAAGCCATAACAGCAAACAAGACATTGTCGAGTTCCAATTACGCCCTTGCCTTTGTTCGACGTCATAAACAGTCGATGCTTTTCAATACCTACTCGTACTTCACTGCTTTTTGTTTTCCTATGAGTCGAATGAGCAGTGAAAAGACAAACAATATCAGTGTTCCAGGGCGCAGTTAGTGTGGGTTGCAGCGAGCTAGTTTTATGATGTCTGTATGTGTGATTAGACAAAGAAGAAATCAATGCATTTGAATTGTGGTCCTAGATGCTTATGTTATGAAAACAGAAGACTGGCACATCTGCTCTCTGATAAGGCATCCTTTTAGGAATTCTAGAGTAAATGAGAAAATGGAAAAATAGATTTCTTGTCAACTCTGGGAACGTCTCTTTATCCTTTTCTTACTCCTCGGTGATTTTAAAATTCTCAATTTAGTAGTTAATAATGGGCATATAACTCGAATAACCGATGGCCGATGGGGCGTAAAGGTTCTCGAATGGAGGCCACAAACCTGAAGACGCAGCGTAGGTCGGCCCTCCACGAGATGGTCAGACGACCTGGTTAGGGTCGCCGGAAGTCGATGGAGGCAGGAGGCGTGCGACTGTTCGTTGTGGAAGTCTTTGGGGGAGACCTAGGTTCAGCAGTGGACGTATGAAGGGTGAAATAATGATGATGCTAATTAATGGTTTACAATAACAAAGTCAAAAGAAAAGTGTCGTGTCTTCTGAAGATTTAAAAAGATTAGCCGAGTGCCTACGTACAGAAATTACGTCTACCCCATTGAAGAGAGCCAAGTCAGGAGTGGCACCCTCCGCGATTTCGACGATAGTACCAACTTTTGCCTTCGCGGAGAGGCTTAATAAACCGTCAGTTGGCATCAACTTACCGACTGTTAAAGTATCCCCTTCCTGTATCCTACTGGTGGCTGCACTGGATTTGGTGAAAACACACGCTTTCGGAGCATAGTGGACCTGTAACAAATACAAGTTCATTATTCTGCCACTGTCTATATTTCAAGATTAATAAGTAAACTTTAAGGACTAGACATTTTTAAATGATTTCAACCGGGACTGTGACATAAGTATTGAATCTATCAACTGATACACTCCAGGCTATTCATTCTTATAATATTGATTTAAACTCTAAACGGGACTCTGTCACCGGCTCCGGGGCTCCGGGGGGGTTGCGAATGGACCATGGACGGCACGGCACGTCCGAATGGTCGAGGTAATAGCATGTTTTTACGCGATTAAGTCCCGTTTTAAGCATTCTCATCTATGAGAGTAGGCTGAGCCCAACAGCAGGAGTGACTCACTCCGCGATTTCGACGCGCGGCTACTAGTATCAAATTTTGCCCCCACGGAGGGGCTTAGCTAGCGACCTGAAAGAGCACGCGTTCTGCGATAGAAAGAGACGGTCTGATCCAGTGCGTTCCGTCCGGTGGTCGAACCCGAACGTCAGTTTTGTTAGAAAGAGAGCTTATTTTGTGGCTTAAAGCATCATCAGATGATGAGTTCATAATACCTCATTTAAAACCCATCCAACATCCATACAAACCAATCATAATCGACAAAGTGCAGCCGCACATCCGGCAACCGGAAGTGGCAAACAGCGTTTCCGCGTTTGGAAATGGCGGCGTCAGCGTATCCGGAGTTAATGGTGAATTACTTAATGGATGGTTTAATCAGACTGCGGGAACAGTTTTGGTGGCAATTAGACTAGTTCTCATGCTGAGAGCACATCGTGTTACGATAAGAGGTAAAGATATATACATTTATCTAGTGTGACGTTTACCGGTTTGGGATTTGAAAGGAAACCAGTAGTCAACAATAAAAAAAACATTTATTGGGGACAAATTTCCCCGGAAAATGAGCAGATGGGTCGTGGTCGATATGCCGGTCTAGTTTTACCACCGTGTGTACCGATATTCCCCTACGTTGGCGATAGTGTTGAGTGCCGGCGGTGCCTTTCAAGGCTGGTGGTCGCGAGGGGCAGGTCGGCGCTGAGCGGGCGACGTGACGGCTTCAGCTCGGCGTTTGGGTGGTGGTGTGTGTTGTGCTTCTTTCCTTATAAAAGCTGCGGATACGCAGCGACGATGCAGCGAGAGAAAGTCGCAGTATTCTTCTTTTGAAAATCTTTTAAAATCCAAACTTTGCACCCTGGAACGTGACAATTTAATGTGTCACTAAATGCCCGTTATACCATGCTCCACTTGTGAACACCCTGGAAATGGAAACATGGGGAGAAAGTCGGTGCAGTATTTAGCGTGTTTGTGTTCACAAGCAGAGCATTACAAAAAAACATGATAATAAAAGGCCTAAGAAATAGCAAAGCAATTTAGTGAAAGACTCAAATCCAAACCTAGAACAAGGGAACTAAGAAATCGTAACGGACAACTAATGCATGGTAAGCAACAATGAAATGGTAATGATAAAAAGATTTAAAACTATTATTTCACTAAACTGAGATTAGCTAAAGGTTCAGCTAAGCTAGCTAATTAATTACTAACTAAAACGTTCAACACTTTGCACTTACCAATATTGGGTGCGTAACTACGATTATTTTGGTGCTCCGAAGTACGTCCTGGCAATTCGCTACTATGGTCCTATGACTAAAACCCAACTAATTTCTACTTAACTCCTTTGCGCTTAGCCGGGATTTACTCGTAGTCATAAGACAGCAGATTTACATATATTAATCTCTAACACTTTCTCGTTTTAATACCCGACTAGTAGTGAATAACAGTATCGTCTCGTATTAAGACATAGAATTTAGTGCGTTCCGTGCTCCGCTGCGCTAACCCGAGCATTGTGCGGGAACAATGCCTGTCTACCAATGAAACAGTGCAGAATAGTGCAGCGCGATCTCTTGACCAAGTTATCGCTGATCCGCTTGCCAAGATAAAACGCCACACGTCATCAAATGTTAAACCATAATTGCATAGTTATTTAGCTAAGCGAATGGCTACCGGATGACTCCGGTGGTACTAATTTTATATGTAATATTATTTAGTTTACCTACCTACTCGTATTGACTAATAGATGTTCTCGGTGGTCCTGCTTTTGTATTTATATAGTTAAGTTTTTGTTGTGAAGACTAGACGAATGTACTAGTTTTGATAGTTAAATTGTTCAGAGATTAGGGGAGACCGGGTATGGTTGTCTCACGGGTTGGTTGTCACAGCAGCCATTAAATAATACGAATCGAAGGAATAATTGCATCGCTCGGTGTTAAAAGATCGCAAGAGCTTCACCTCCTTCCCTACTTCACCAATCGATGCACTTATTCCTTCACGTGTTTATGCGTGAATTTGACTTCGCTGTATTTATTTACACTAATCCCTATTCAGCAAAGCTCTTGATATACTGTATTAATTATGTAACGCCGCAATATCAGCGCGATGACGATCAATCTGGCCGCTTCATTACTTAGACGCCAATATGCATAACAGACGGGCCGGGACCAATCGCTAGATGTTTGGCCGACTTTAAACATTTTCCTAGTGTATGCGAGTATATTTATTATACATCGGACACACCACCTCAGAACACCAGGGTCACTCCCAGAAGTCGGCGCCATCAAGAGTCTGCTAGGCTATGGACCTATCACGCAAGATAAGCGCATAGATATCTATTGTTGAGTTGCGGATAATAAGCCTGCGTTAACCTATATTTATATATGGAAAATACGGGATAGTTATTTCTTGTTCGGGTTTTAAATGGTTCATTCTAAGAGGATACAAAACATGTATAGTTTCAAAATGGTGGCAAAACGGACCATAAACCATTGTTAATACGTTTAAGGGATTTTGTGAGACTTCTCAGCGTTTTTGGGTCAAATAGGCTCCGCTGTATTTATCTACAATAACCCCTATTCAGCAAAGCTCTTGATATACTGTATTAATTATGAAACGCCGCAATATCGGCGCGATGACGGCCAATCTGGCCGCTTCATTACTTAGACGCCAATATGCATAACTGACAGGGTTCTAATCGCCAAATATTTGACCGGCCTTAGGCATTTGGCTAATAATGCGCTCTGATGGATATTTGCATTAGAAATATTTTATTAGAAAAGAAAAATTATATGTCTCGGGCATGATTCGAACCTGAACCTCCTTCTGCTATCTGGGCCATCACAGGCCGCAAAAAATATTTAGAATTCGTTGGCAGTCGTTAAATGCTACAATAAAAAACCATTTGCATTCTAGGTAATTTGTTTCTTACGAAAGTAGTACAAAAACAACAAAAAATGGTGAATAACATATTTAGTACGAAGACGAGTAGAGCGAGAAGAAGTGTTGGGTATCTCAAGGCCAAAACACAACCGCCTTACTAACAATAAAGTTTCCAAAGTTATGGTTCGACACACATTTTTGCAAATTATATTGTCTTCGGTTTCTGCGATTATCACTCATTGTAGTAAAACAACTTAGACAGAATAAATCGCGTATTTTTAAGTCCCATTTTTGTACAGTCAAGACCACCAATATGCATACACCACAAAGTTTAAAAAATATGTATACAGGTCATTATGGCAGTACAGGTTTTGGTACTTTGTGTGGATAGATATATATATCTTTACTTTTGACTATAGATATTTTACTCGTTACACTTGCGACGTCTACTCGACTACTACCACGACGTCGACGTTAGTAGTAGTAGTCGCCGGGCAGCGTTCGCGAACACTACTAATGATTAAGGGAATGCCGAATGCTCCCGAAACATGTCGAGTGGATGTCTCGTCTTTGTATATTATGGAACGTGCACGACGAAGGTGCTGCCCACTGGTGCCGCCAATCTAAATCATATATCCTCTCATGCTGGGGCCACATTGACGAAAACGCCGTTAATAACGTTAATTTATGGCGTTGAAGGACGATTAACGTCAGTGTAGCTATGACTTACTATATTTGACATTGACACTTACATATTATAATTGACATTGACAGCTTGATTTGACAGGGGCGATAGTTTCCTTTATTGTCCGCCCGAGTCTCTTTTGTCGTTTAGTGCTGCCACCTATAGTTCGTGCACGTTCCCTATAATGTGAGTGATCCGTTTTTATTTCAATATGTTTGAGTCTCACGGTGGTTTTCTAAGTAAAATAGTTACACTTGACTATGAATTGTACTCCAATCATCAATTTTCTTGTCAATATCTTTGGGTCAGCTTTGGTGCTTCGTAAATGAGCGCAGAGATGCATTTCATACCAACAATTCGGCCACAAAACTATTCCAATAAAATTCTTACCCGCAAAATTCTTAGCCCAAATAAGTCTGTACAGAATATATGTTCATTGGCAAATGTTTTCACCAAAACATTAGCGGTTACATTAACAAGCCCATGTTTTATCCCGTTGTTTTTATTGCCACAGCTTTTGGGAACGAAATTACCAATTTGGCTGCACCATTTTTGCTTAATATTCCGTTAATTAGTGCATGCAATTAATGCTTTATTACACAGCTGTGAGACTTATGAGGCGCTCGTTATTTTCTTTATGCCACACCTGGCCAAAAAGCCCCTTTCTGGCCAAGTGTAGACATAAAATTAAGGGTCCACGGAAAGAACATGTCTAGTCACTTTTTTTTGAAAATGTGATTTTAATCTCAAAATGTAGAGCTCGCAATGATTTATAACTTACCACTTGATTACAGGTGGATATCTTAAAATATTATATATGACGAGGAAGGCCTACAACCATACCTTTGGGTTCCGGATCACCTTTGGCCACCCTAGTGGTATGGTCCAATAATCATCAAATAATCCAGTATCCGCACCAGTTTGAGTACTGGTGTATTGCTCTTCATGTCTTTCTTTACACAATCTAAATGTCGCAGTGATAATAAACGAAGTTACACGATAAATTCCCAAAGAGCCACGTAATTCCGTACATTCTCTAAAGATGACTGACAATTCATCAATCAACGTCATATTTCCTCCTTTTAATCTAAACTGCCTGCATTACTCAAAAAGGATCTAATACTAAATGGTCAGTCATAACTAGCGCCCTCTCTGCGACTTTATCCAAGCCAATAATCAGATATTTTTGGCTAATGTAACGTTGTTATTTTATCACGATACGACATATATATTTTTCACTTTTAAAGAAATAGTTAGCATAGTAATTGTTCCTGATGACTAACTTTCAAACCGCTATAACTCAAAAAGTTACTTAAGTGACTAGACATGTTCTTTCCGTGGACCCTTCAAATGATATACACAACACGGAAGGTAGTAAAAAAAGCCCTCGATCGCATATTTACGTCCCTCGCTTGCAGCTCGGGCCGTTTTTTGTATTACCACCCTAAATATGTAATGTACTATTTTAGTGATAGAAATGAAATAGTACATTGTGTATCTAGGGCGGTAACGAAGGAATTGCAAACGAGTGTTTGTTACAAGCCCGCGGCGAAGCCAAGGGCTTTAATAACACGAGTTTGTAATTCCTTTACCGCCCGTGGCACACACAATGTTTTTCATCACACTTGTGAGGAAATCTTTACTAAAAATAACCTTACTAATCCACCCAGTATGACAAGAAAATATTAAAACAGACAGCGACGTTAGTGACATATGTCATAGACAATGCAAATTTTAAGTCACGTTCGGAAACCATAGCGGTAACGGCCATTTTAGTTGATTTTATATTTGCAAAATACTGAAATACAATATTTAAACATTTAATTAATGTTACCGAAGTATGTGTTTACATGTATTTGCAATAACAGTTATCTTTAAATAAATATTTCAGTGATAAATGTTAAAAAAGTAAGTTGGCGTTTCCTTTGAACATGACAAATAAGAGTAAAACAGAACCAGCGTTTCAAATTTAAAAAGAAAACCATTACGCCCTAGGGCGTAATAGGCCATTTACGGCCCGCAGAACCTACGTGTAATGACACCATTTTCGAGCAAGTGTGATGAAAAATAGTTTTACTAAATCTACAATAAAATACTAGCTAGTTCGATTTGTGTAAGATTGTCCCCTAATATGTATTTATTTATTTTATTTATTTAAATACAATCATACCTGGTAAATAGTAGGCGGTTTTATCGCTAAAGAGCGATCTCTTCCAGACAACCTTTGGGAAGCGGATTCGATGTAACGTTAACAAAAATAAATGAATGGGGAATAAACGAAGCAAAAGACAAAGAATGCACACAAATAACTAATTATCGATAGCTTTCGACTCAAAGGGCGTAAACGCCGTAGTTTCTAATGCCGTTTACGCCCTTTGCGTCTAAAGGTATCGATATAAGGGAAGTGATACTCATTCATATCGTCACTACTTTGAAGCACGTATCTAAAAATATCGTAGAGAAAAACGTCAAAAGTTACATACGAACTTCATATACACTTAATGCGTTTTTACCTAAAGTCAGTTAAGTATCAGACACGTGTTTTTTTTTAAGTACGGACGATATCGATATATAAATGAGTACATAAACCTACATACACAATACCTGAATACATACATACACAAAAATGTTTACATATATATATATATATAATAATACATATTTACAGCACAGCCAGTAGTCACAGTACAACCAATGTTGTATTGTACAGTCAGTTCCAATTCCTCGGCAATAAAATCGACACCGTTTCGGCCGGGTCCATTAATCGATTGTAAATCGTAATAAACTACTAAACTTTAATCGTAAATTAGGCTATGTCCGAAGCGTAAATTAAGTCGTAAAATCGATTAGGCTAAGAGGCGACGACGCCATTTGCTTCGGAAGACTAACGTGCGCCTATAGATTTAATGAACCTATCCTACTAAGACATTTAGAAACATTGTATGTACGTTGAAAAGTTAAATGTAATCTCTTGTCACGCTACAAACATAAAAACAACGCAATACATTGCGGTTTCAAATAAACTTTAAAGTGTACTAAATATGAAAACATACGTTATTTTTAAATGTCGCTGAACATATGTTGTTCAGTTTGAGGAGTACAATCTACGTTTTAATTATTTGCTCCTAGTACAGGCAACACCTTATAAATAAATAGTAAATATTAGGGGACAATCTTACACAAATCAAACTAACCCCATAGTAAGCTCAATAAGGCTTGTGTTATGGATACTAGACGACGATATATTTAATAGATACAAATACTTAAATACATAGAAAACATCCATGACTCAGGATAAATATTCGTGCTCATCACACAAATAAATGCTCTTACCGGGATTCGAACCCAGGACCTCCTGCTTCGTAGGCAGGGTCACTACCAACTAAGCTAAAGAGGTCGCTTTATAATTATGTTCAGAATTTTTAATGTGGAAACAACACAATTTTCGTTGTTGGTTTTTGTCTCCTAGAAGGACAACAATTGACCAAGCTCTTAGACTAGGTTAGAATTGAGCCCGGCCCTAAGCGATGGGTTTAACTTTTTAACGGAAAACGTTTTAAATTTCAGTAGCATTCGACACTGAGATTTACTGTCTAAGCGAGATAAAAGCGTCCTATCCATGTGTCCTGTCCGAGCTAGCACAACACACCGCGTCTTAACTTGTCGCACGACAGGAGCGTGACCCGGGATACCTTTCGTTCGTCGAATGCAGTATGTCGGGCACGTGACGCCATTTTTTCATACTTCTAACAGTTTAGCTTAGTTTATTAAGTAGTTATATTTTGCAATTAGATAAATAAATAACAAATAACAATTATATCTTCTAACAAAGTTAGGAAGTACATTTTTGGTATGTCAATATTTTATAACTTGGTTACTGGATTAATAAGGACTTTTTATTTGTTTTTAAGGTAGCTGCCATAGGCGTCACGTGCCCGACAAAGTAGACGTTTGTGGAATGCCCGCAACTGCATTGCTGAGTGGAGACCATTTCGGTTGTTCATCTGTTTGCGTATTTCTTTTGTCTGGTGTATTGCCTCATATATGTAACTGTAACGATGTTTTATCCGAATAAATACTTTCTATTATATTCTATATTACAAATGGACATTGATTGATGATGGCTTTGATAGCTTTCACATTTCCGATACTATAATACCCTTAAAATAACATCCCAATAATTCGTTTTTGAAAGAATTCCTGAGCCCGAAATCCTTCAAAAATTCCAAAAGTAAACAATTCTTTTAATTTCGCTCTGAGTTCTGGAAAGTTTCTTTTAAAGCCTCGTTTATTAAAAAGGGAGTTCTTTTACGAAGGGCTCGACTTTGCTTGGCACTCGACGACCGACGTGACAGATACTGGCGGGTTTGGTTCAGTAGACTTATGATACTACGCTTTGTTACGTGATAAATAAATGATACAGCATTTGTTACGTTGTGACAAGTACGAGTATATAAGTGTGAAAATAATGCGTAGCTCAGCATGAGCTCGTCTAGTGATTGCAATACGGTCCCATCTCAAAAAAAAGAATTTTTTAGAGTATTGTTGATTACTGTCGCGCACGCGCTTTCTCGAAATTTTGGCATTTTGAGATGTGGCCGTATCACAGTCACTAGACGAGGTATTCTGTAACATTTGCTATGTATAGCACAGACATGCAGGCATAGAGCGAGTCCAGTGGATAAACACAAACAAAGTTGGTTAAACCCAAGCTATGTTATGGAACAAGCTCATGCAGTAACGCACAATTCAGTCAGTTTTGTTTGAAAATTGTTTTATTCCATAGCTTGATACATTTTGTCTGCGCGAACTAGGTAACAAGAAGAGTCTCAACTCGCCTAAAAATACATATTTTCAGTAATTAAAGCTTTCATTTCGAATGATGCTAATAGATGGCGCTGATCAGTTTACGTTTTTTTCTGACTTTTGAGACTTCTCATGTTGTTTTACGCAGATAAACTAAAGGAGATTGACCAAATTTGTATGGGAGTTGGACCAAGTGCTGCCCAGTCTAAAAATACAGTGCATTATGCTCCTTAGCCTAACACTAGACTGTATACTAAAGCGCTTTAAGATCTATCCCAGGAGCCATGAAAAATATTTTTTTTTGATGGGCACTAAAAGTTAATTATTTCTTACATTAAAAGTAACAGATTTTACGCTGCGCGTACGGAAAAAGCCGCTTTATGGCCAAGTGTAGACATAAAATGATGTACACAACACGGGAGGTAATAAAGAAAGCCCTCGATCGCATATTTACGTCCCTCGCTTGCAGCTCGGGCCGCAAACATCTGCGATCTCGGCCTTTCTTTGTGTTACCACCCTAATTGTGTAATGTACTATTGATAATCGCTCCCAAACAAAACACTGAAAGTGCAAAGTAAAACCGAAAGCGCTCGCTCGCTAGCAAACCTTAAAAACAAAAATTCATGTATTTTTTTTTCTCCTGGACCGATTTTGAAAATATATGTATTTTCTAATAGAAAGTAAAGCAAGGAACTCGTTAGAGGTATTTTCATCTCTGGGCAGCATTTTGGTCCAAACCTTGTCAATCTCCTTTCAAACAATTTTTATTTTTAAAGTCTATACTTAATCCTTTGTATGGAATTTTCGTTTGTATGAAAATTAGGGCGATTCGAATCACCTACACGTCATTAGGTACCGAGGATTCGTGAATAATGCGTAGACAAGGTATACTGTAACTGTAACATTTGCTATGTATAGAGCAGACATGCAGGCATAGAGCGAGCCCAGTGGATAAACACAAACAAAGTTGATTACTCCCAAGCTATGCTATTGGAACGAAGTTATGCAGTAACGCACAATTCAGCTAATTGCAAATAAATATAATTTATTAACCACTCACGTGCTTTTCGCAGCTATAGCTGCATGTCAGCACCCTTATGTCAAGATAGCATAGAGTTGAACGCAAAATATCAAGCACGTGAGTGGATAAGGTACAGTGTAAACTTAGAAGCACAGAGTATAATCATCTTATAGAAGGACTCGCTTCATTGTATCGCAACTAACAATGAGGTTTGATTTTAGTCAATCCCACTCTAAAGTAAAATCCACAGACCTACGGACTAAATTGACAAGTAAGTATGAACAAATGTTGCCACAGTTTGGCCAGTGTCGTTCTCATCGATATTCAGGTCCACCCAGACGGGACAATCAAATTGGCAATTTGATCGGCTAATCTATATACCAACTTTTTCCAGTGATTTTGACAGATCAAAAGGTCTGTAGACCCCTAATTAGAGATAAAAATGTAATTTCAAACCAGCAATAATGTACATGAAAATTATATAATTATGTATGATAGTTTATTGAATACATACATTCAATTAAATGAATTAATAAAATTATTGTTCTTTACTTTCAAATTCCCAACAATGTGGTCCATCTTTTTAACAAAAAAAAGCGGGTATCTTCAGAAATAGTTGACCACTGTTTACAAACTGTGTAGGGGAGGGTGGGGTAATTACGAACACTTAAGGGATAACTCGAATAAAACTAAATAAATTTAAGTTACAAAAGCTATTTATTGCCCATTCTTTACTTTAACTAATCAGGCTTTTGGTTTCATAATCAACAGTGATAAATTTTAAAATATAATCAAGTTATAGTAAAAAAACAAAACATTTGGTGTCCGAGATTACCCCACAGCACATGGGGTAATTACGGATTCATAGTGGGGTAATAACGGACACACTCTAATTGGCGCACCGATCACATACGAAGCCCTTCGAAGTGCTTTGCCCATCTGTACACTTCTCGTGAGCCCATAAGTTACACTTATAGCACATTATCCAGTCCTCGGTGATGGGTTCCATATATTTTTCGTTTTTCTTTGGTAATGTCTCGGCATCTGAAATATTAATGAATAATTTTATATAATTTATACATAATTATATAATTTGTACATAACAAACATGTTAGTAATGCTTTGGAAATAAAAAACTTAGGTAATTTATCCAGCCTTTAAATATCTCTGTAAAAATAGACGCCTAGATACATTTGTTTATGTATAAAACAAATTCGTATATATATAAGTTAAAATAATATGTTTTATTGTATACGCAATTAGACCACCACATTTGACTTTCAGCTATTAATTTTAAATTTAAAGGTCAAAAACCCAATACTAAATTGTTTAGGGGTAACTACGGACGTTCGTGATTACCCATCTCAAATCGTCCGCCATTGGCCGACTCAACCAAAAATGCAAAATAAATATTTTATTTGAGGTTAGAACCACGCGATGCACGATACGAGTATTTCAAAACGTAGTGTAATTAGACGTTATTACAGAAAAAAAACATCAAAGTCCTATGTTATTCCTACGAGACGACACACACATCCAATTTTGCACAAAAATAAGACGAAATTATTGAAAAATCTTCAAGTTTACTTACCTTGTATAGCGAGCGCGTCCTCACTTTGACACTTTCGGTTTGGCACTAGGTTCGGGCGGGTCTCTCGATTGCGTCATTCGGAATATCTCCCATCCTTTTCTAACATAGCTGAACCTGTGCGTCCGCCATTACCCGCCGTCCGTGATTCCCCCACCCTCCCCTACGTGGGTAAAAACGCATTTTATCCATCCACTACCTCGAAAATCAAACAAACCAAAATTTGTATCTCTTATTTGAAACTAATATACTTATTTTTGATTTAAACTAGTCTGTTATTTGTACTTTAAAACTTGTCGATATATTGTTATCGACATATACCCTTCACTATTTTTATTTTGCTGTTCCTGGTATCATTTTACCTGTCAGTCATTTGTCAATTTAGTCCGTAGGTTTGTGGATTTTACTTTATGTAAAATAAATAAATAACCACATTTTTACTAAAAAAAACCCGACCGCGGTGCACTTTGAAACTTCATAAAATCCGCCATTTTGTTTATTTTAACGAACTTCATACCCAGTGACACTCGCACCATCAAGACGAATCTAATGATGTATCATTTATCAAAATTGGATGTGCCGTTGACTAGTTACGAGCGGACACAGGAACGGACATACATACATACATACAGGTCAAACACATAACCCTCCTTTGGGCTTCGCCGCAGTCGGGTAAAAACAAAGCAGTAAGCTAAACTGATCGTTACTATAATTCACCCTCAATTTAGTTTTAGTAAAGCTTAATCTTAATAAGTAAAAGTTAACATTGTTATATTTGCTATGTATAACACAAACAATAAACCGAGTGGATAAACACACACAAACTTGTAACGAGCTCATACAGCAACGCACTATGCAGACATTTAAGTTAGTTTAGCTCCGCGAAGGAAATTGTGGGCTTTTTCTAGTGGAAAACAAAATATAATAGTCACATACAGCATAACGTCGTCCAACGTGCGATTTATCCGTCCCCGGGACCGCAGACGCATCGACACAATAAATATTAATTGCATTAAACCAACACACCTACACGGCACACATGCGTGCAGTATACATTTGTGCGTGTAATATACATTGCACGTGATGTTGCTATTACTACTACACATGTAGAATAACGACATGAAAGCAAACTCGGAAACTAATATATACTAAAGTAAATGTTCTAGTATTTAACACGCTAATGCCTAATCGTTGAAATCACTCGATTATTACCGCGAAGACCTATCTAGTGACGACAAATTTTGATTAAATCATATGTAGCCTCGGCTATCGTTTAGGTATAATAAAATTTAAGTGATCAGGCGCTTGCTGTTATGTTTGACCGGCTGGAACCCGAATGAAAAGAAATGCTCTGAAATCGACCCAATGTGTTATTGTAGTGTCCTTAAAATTGCTTACTTTAATACCGTCAAACTTTTGCATAAAATTTTAGGAATAGAAAATTTTTACGTTTGTTAAAATGTGTAATTTTGACTTGATTGAGATACAATACACTAGGTATCTAAAAAAATTACAAACAAAAATCACTACTCAGGTGGATTTTTAAATATTCCATGATAAAGTGGTTTCACAGTTTTCTACTTAATCGTAATATATAAACAATATATTTATAAATCTGTTACTTTTCTACATGTGGACGTAGTGCAATAACGTTCCATTCCACATGCAAAATTTGTTGGATTATGGACTTTGTTTTTAAAGACAGAAGGTTCATACTTTGTTTTGTGGGTTGGAACGTTATTGCATAACTACGTCCATGTGATCTCGTTAACTACTTATATTAACACATTCAGTGCCAACCATTACTACATGTGCTACCCTATAGTCCGTAGCACGCTAATTGCCGTATGTATAAGTAGCGAAAATTCTGCACAGACTCAGTGTTAAAATTTGATCCTAAGTGAAAAATTGAAATAAAAACCAGTGATTACGCAAATCCTTGGACTGTAAGAAATATGAACAGAATACTCACCGGCAACGGTGGGTCCTCGAACGCTTCACATATCACATCACTTTATTCGTTATTATCGAACTTTGAAGATTATTTATTAGTTCCTATCCAGGCCTGGTTATTTTGATTAGGGATTAAGTTATGTATTTTTTCTATGGGAAAACCGTAACTGGTATTTTCTTTAGTTGATGTTTTTTTACTGAAGTGACACATAGTTCAAATTTTCATTTTTTACCTTAAACGCTGTCAGCCAGCACTTTATGCTAGCCGTTCAAGGAGTCCGAAACCTGAGTTATTATATTACGGCGTAACCATCCCCCCGGCCTTGAAAGGAATGGCTTTCAATGAAAACAATTAGCGAAACTAAAGAGAGCAACCTTATTGCTTGAGAAACAAGACACTATAACGCAACTAAACTGATTTAAAAATAAACTAAAATGTCTTTTTATTGTGAAGGTAAAGGACATAGCTTCACTATAGGTCGTTTAAAAACCCCAGTTTTAGTCCGGACTACAGCGACTCGAGCAATTCCATCCTTACCTGTAATTAACTGCGTTATTATGCCTAAAGGCCAATGAAGTGGTATGACATTATCTTGTAGAATAAGAACGATTGTTCCTTCCTTGACAGGCTGGGAAGGGGTGTTCCATTTTTGTCTAGTCTGCAAAGTGTGCAAATATTCATTGCGCCACCTCCTCCAAAATGACTGAATTAATCGATCTAATAGCTGATAGCGTTGTAAGAGATGGTCAGCTGATGAATCAGCAACAGATGTAGCAGGAATATAAGTCAATGGTGCGACATTAAGAAAATGTGCTGGCGTTAAAGCTGAGGGCTCAGCTGGATCAGAACTAAGAACAGACAAAGGTCGCGAGTTTAATAAAGCCTCAATTTGAGTCAAAACTGTCGTCAACTCCTCAAATGATAATATTTGTTTACCAATTGATCGAAACAAGTGCGTTTTGACACATTTTATATTGCTTTCCCAACAGCCTCCAAAATGAGGAGCGTTTGGTGGTATGAATCGCCAAACAATATGATTTTCTGCTAATTCATGTTTCCATTCATCTTGATATTCATTTGCAAGAAAGTCATGAAGTTCCTTTAAATACGTATTGGCTCCTACAAAATTTGTACCATTGTCGGAATACATAAATTTAATGGGACCTCGTCTCGATAAGAATCTTTTAAATGCTGCCATAAAACTGGCTGTACTTAAATCGGTGGCGAGTTCTAGATGAACCGCACGAGTCGTTAGGCACGTAAACAAACACAGATAAACCTTCTGACTCTTGACACCCCTGCGCCGAATAGGAGTGCAATATAATGGACCAGCAAAATCGCATCCAGTATGCACAAATGCTTTCTCAACCTGGTTTACCCTAAATGCCGGTAAATCTGCCATAATCGGGTAATTAGCCCTTGGCCGTGCTCGAAAACAATAATTGCACAAATGAATTCTATGACGAATTATACATCTTGCAGCGATAATCCAATACCTATGTCTCAAAATTGATATGAGCGTTTCAGGCCCGGTGTGCATATGAAGTCGATGATAATGATCGACAAGCAGATTAATAATATGATCACGGCGTGGCAATAGCACCGGATGCTTATAGTCGTAATCTTCATTGGAGTTACTGAGACGTCCTCCAACACGCAAAATCCCATTATCCAAAAATGGTTTAAGTTTTGCAAACGCTCTAGTAGTATAGCCCTTGCTGGATGATATCTCAGCGATATATTTACTAAAATGGACAGCTTGCACTGCTCTGAATATTTCCAATTCAGCTGTTCTCAAATCATTAGTACTAATTGAGCCTCTTGGTAGTTTCCTCAGAAATTTCAAGACGTATACAACAGTGTGTACATATCTAGTCCATGATGAGAAGCGCTTAGACAGCTCATAAATTACGTTTT
Organism: Eudemis profundana; assembly: GCA_947034925.1. Taxonomy (NCBI): domain Eukaryota; kingdom Metazoa; phylum Arthropoda; class Insecta; order Lepidoptera; family Tortricidae; genus Eudemis; species Eudemis profundana. Next base: position 14,493,071 of record OX344816.1, on the reverse strand, counting down.
CATTTGGTTTATCAGACGATACGAAGGAGACTGTTCTTTCTTCTAGAAAGTCCACTCCTTCCGGTGTAAACGATTTAATAGGCCATTCCCTCTTTGGGAGCTTCATCCATGGGGGGCCCGATAACCACAGAGGATGATTAATCAATTGAGCTGGAGTCAAGCCTCTAGACAAACAGTCGCTTGGGTTCTCTGTTCCCTTCACATGGTAGAAATTACTTTCAGATAAATTTTTCTGTATCTTTGCTACACGATTAGCTACAAAAGTTTGCCACCGATGAGGCGATGAGTGTACCCAACAAAGAGCCACAGTGGAATCAGAAAAGGCAAGTACCGATTCAATTTCATATCTAGTCTGGTATGTGTCAACAACTCTTTTAATTAATTGTGACAGCAGCAGTAGTGCGCATAATTCAAGGCGTGCTAATGAGATGACCTTCAATGGGGCTACCTTTGATTTGGCACAGATCAAATTAATAAGACCACAGTCTTCATTAGGTAAGGTGATGTAGGCATAAACCATTCCACCGTAGGCCTTTTCACTTGCATCTGCAAACCCGACAATAGTTAACGAACAGTTTTCAACGACACCTATATGCCGAGGGAAACTGATTTCAGATAATAAAGGTAGTTCCGCTTGAAACTGTTCCCATTGACGAGCGATGTGATCGGGTGGTGCGTCATCCCAATCTATGTTTAATAACCATAACTCCTTTATTAGAAGTTTAGCGAATACAATTACTGGAGCCACGAGACCCAGTACATCAAATAGTCGTGCCACTGATGACAGGATGTTTCGCTTGGTACAGGGACGGTCATCAGGACTAACCTGGAACTTGAAAACATCTTCACCAGGGTACCAACGAAGACCCAAAATCTTCAATGTTGTATTATCGTCGAAAGTTACGCTCTGCGTCAGACGTAATTCCCTTGTAATTTCATTCAAAACGGCCGCTGAGTTCGATGACCATTTTGCGAGTTGAAACCCTCCTTTTAAGAATAACTCCAATAACTGTTTCGTTGCTTGAACAGCTTGAGGTTCATTAATAACTGAACTAGCTACATCATCCATATAAATATCTCGAGCAGCTATATCTTTAGCCAGTGGGAAATTGTTGCCTTCGTCGGTTACTAATTGTTGAACCGTACGCAATGCCAAAAATGGACTACTACGTAGACCAAAGGCAACTCTGTTATACTGAAAAACCTTCAGGGTTTCTTCTGGACTGAACCTGTAAAGTATTCGTTGATAAGGCCGATCCTCATCGCGTACGTCAATACATAGATACATTTGACGTACGTCAGAAGTAATGGCGATCGGAAATAATCGCAGATTTAGCAATATGCGGAATAAGTCAGCTTGAAGACTAGGTCCTGCATGAAGTATGTCGTTTAATGACAAGCCACTGGTAGTCTTCGCGCTAGCATCTAGTACTACCCTGACCTTAGTAGACGCTCTGTCTTCCCGTACAATAGCGTGATGCGGAATATAGTATGCCTTTTCCGACTTGTCAATCTGGACTTCAGATAAGTAGGACTTATCTATATGCTCACGTATAACTTCATCATACAATGGCCTTAACTTCGGTTGTAGATGAAATTTTCGTTCCAGCGCTAAATACCGTCGCTCAGCCGTCTTGTAAGAATCTCCTAGATTATCGGGATGCAGTTTGAATGGAAGTGCAACTTCATAGCGTCCATCCTCCTTGCGTTTAACGGAAGACTTGAACATTTCTTCAGCCTTCTGGTCATCAACACTATGAACAACTGCATCATCTATGTTCTCGATTTCCCAAAACCTTTGAACCAAATTCCCTACATCAATAGTAGAAAAATATCCAACGGTTGAGTTGGGAGCGATCAGCGCTGGTGCATCGCCTAATATTATATAGCCTAACGCTGTTTCTAAAGCATCAGGCAGCCCAGGTTCATTAATGATCTTCTTAGACATCAACATTTCAGCGAATAATTTAACGCCAATAAGGAGATCGACATCGCCTGGAGTCGCCCAGGTGTCATCTGCCAGAGGTACATTATTAAAAAGCTCAGATACTGACAAGTTTACATGACACGTAGGCAAACGAGAGGTTATTTCATCTAAAACAAGCGCGTCAATAGTATATTGTTGCTCAGAGTCATATATTGATCTGAACGTGATGTTAACATTTCCCCGGACGGGTTGCGTGGCACCGCCTATTCCCTTTACCGACATCAGTGAAGTATTATTCACGGTTAAACCCAAGTTCTTGCAGCACTTCGCCGTTACGTAATGTCTTTGTGAACCTGGGTCAATGAGACATCTCAGAATCTTGTCTTTACCATTGCGTCCACTCACGAGTACCTTGGCTGTAGCCAAAATTTCCGTCGTAGGAGATTTAACCCGTTCTGAGGCTGATAATGTGCACACGGAAGCAATATTATCCGTACTAGATGCACTCGAACTAGACTCATTGTTATCCTTGGTTGAGGAACCATATTTATTGTGGTTTCCAGAGTCAGCAGGATTGGGTTCAGTCCCATTCAGCACGGGCTTTGAATTCTCAAAATGTAACATGGAATGATGCTTGCTCTTACATTTGCGGCAAGTCTTTTTGGAAGAACACTTCGATGAAGTATGTTGAGTGTTCAAACAATTCGAACATGCATTTATTTCTTTAACGAAATTATACCTTTCATTAGGCGTAAGCTTATGGAAAGCATCGCAATTGTAAAGTTGTGAATGCTCAACCCTTTTACACATAGCACATGGGATTGCATTCTCTTGCACTTGCGTACTAACATATGTGCGAGGTGTACGAGGCAGAGGTACGCGTGAGCTACCAGTCCTGCTGGTGGACGCATCTTCGGTCTTAGGTAGTGATCGTGACGACGTACGTTGTAGTATCTTAACTTGTTCTCTCACGAAGCGAATAAATTCATCATATGCAGGCATTTTATTAGAATTCCGAATTGACATTTCGAAATTCTTTGCCGTATCGGAGTCTAACAGCTTAAGACCCAGGTGAACGAAGATGAACTCACTTATATTTTCAAGCTTAAGTTGCTGTATTGCTGAAATAGTAGCAGCAAATGAATCAATAAATTTCTCCAAGGTTGATGCCGAAGGACCATTGACAGGTTTCATCGAGAACAGTTGGTTCAAATACGAAGTAGCCAGAGCACGCTTGTCATCATACTTTGCGATCAAAGCGTTCCAAACGGTCTCGTAATTCTCCGCCGCGGGTATGATTCCCGAACAGATCGTCTTCGCATTACCTGTCAAGTGACTGAACAAATAATGAACACGCTCAGAATCTGTCAGTGTTTTATTTTCATGTATGATACGTTTAAATGTTTCATAGAAGAAGGGAAAGTTTTGAATTTCCCCATTAAATGTGGGCAAATCAATACGAGGTATTTTAATAGACTCGTCTCTATGCGTATGAATCGAGTCTCGGGCTGTAGTCGAGGTGGTTGGGGCAGGAGAGTCGAATTTCGTCAGCTGACATTTAATTACGCAGAAGATATCTTCAAATGCGTCCATGGCCTTATAGTTGACAATGTACTCCGGGTTTAACTCCAAGTTCAGAAGATTAACTTCATCCATCAGCTCAACAAATTCTGTCCTTAGTTGATCGGCCATTCGAGCTTGTGCGACAAACTGTGTCAGAATCTTCCTGTCACTTATTAACTGTGGGATCATGTCGTGAATGCCTTGCATACGCATGAAACATTGTGCGCGTTTACCTTCAGCAAGCTTGAGTCTCCTCTCCAATCTTTCTTTCGACTGCGCCATGGTTGAGTTTATACTAGCAAAATAGCACAACTATGACAGCCTTAACTTAATGAAATTATATTACGCTTAACTTGTATAGTAACTTAATACAAGTCAACAGAAAAAAATGTGCAAACAATTTCACACGATAATAATATTTTAACGATATTATTTATTTTATTCAACTTGCACACTACCTTAGTACAAGTGAAAGGAAGAATGTGAATTAAACGAAGTATTCTCCGTAACAGAACTAAAAACTGAGGTTTTCAGGAATATCTTACCTATAGGAAACACTCAGGTAAATACATTCAGTGTATTTACTAACTTAAAATACACCAAATATACCTACGACGACAAGAAGTACTAATACTCGTACATATTTTACGAAATAAATTTACAATAACGCAGCCCGAAGTAACTTATCGTTGCGTATTGTAAAGAAAAAATAACCAAGAGTAATGTGATAAGCGTTGGTAGCGTAGTCGTTATTACAAGAGCAATAAGGTTGACATTGCTACGAAATTTTTAAAGTTTGCTGGTAATTAATTTTGATAATTTTATGAATCCGGTTCGTTTGGGCCAAATTATGATTACGCAAATCCTTGGACTGTAAGAAATATGAACAGAATACTCACCGGCAACGGTGGGTCCTCGAACGCTTCACATATCACATCACTTTATTCGTTATTATCGAACTTTGAAGATTATTTATTAGTTCCTATCCAGGCCTGGTTATTTTGATTAGGGATTAAGTTATGTATTTTTTCTATGGGAAAACCGTAACTGGTATTTTCTTTAGTTGATGTTTTTTTACTGAAGTGACACATAGTTCAAATTTTCATTTTTTACCTTAAACGCTGTCAGCCAGCACTTTATGCTAGCCGTTCAAGGAGTCCGAAACCTGAGTTATTATATTACGGCGTAACCAACCAGGGTGCATAAAAAGCACAAATTTTCAAAGGTTTTCAGGTTCCTTTTATTTTTCTTGCTACTCACTTTACTAACAACAATGTAGGTCAGCTGGCATAAAGCTAAAAAAAAAAGAAATCCCCCGCAGCTCATAAAGCAGACGTCCGCCATAACTCGCCAATAAGCACTAATTGGTGTGAAATGTCGCCGAGGGAATTCGACTGAGTGACTTTCCTTGTCGTTGTAGCTGTGACGCCCTGAGTGAGCACACTATTGCGTGTGGGCTTCTAGAAGCGCGGGAGAAGATACAAGAGAGAAGCGAATTGTTTACCGCTTATGACTTATGACTAGTCGCTTACCGCTTATCGCTTGTCACTAGTCGATCATTGCTTGTGATTAGTCGCTTCCCTCTTCCCGCTTCGTTTTCTCACATAAGCGAGGCGTGACAAGTGATAAGCAATGAGCAAAAACGCTAACCATTATGTCGTTATTTTGATGAAGTCATTGACTCCTTATATTGGTTATTTTAGATACCTATAAAAGCAATGCATTTCGAGTTAGGCTTTGAAATAAAACTTTAACTAGTAGTAATTGTGATGCCCTGTCTGAGCAATGAGCATATTGCGTGTGGACTGAGGGAAGTGTGGAGGACGTGACAAGCAGTAGTAGTCGCTACTCACGAGAAGCGACTAGTAGTTTACCGCTTATGGCTTGTGACTAGTCGCTTCTGTCTTGCCGCTTATCGTTCAGGCTTCGTCGTCACATTAGCAGGCTGTGACGTGTAGTTAGCGGTGAACGTCGCCAAATGATGACGCTAACTCGTAAGTCTCTGTATTTTTATGAAATGTTCGACTCTTTATACTGGTTATGCATAATATAAATACGCCATCAGTGGATAGCTGAAATTATGCTTAAAACTGAAATTTGACTTAAGTCCTATATGGGCCTGAGGGAGGTGTGAAGGAAGCGACAAATGACTAGCGGGTGTAGATGTGGGGAAGTTATTTAGTGACGAGCCACGTCAAGTAGTTAATTTGGTGGGTTCATTATTTTTTTTATTGTTAATTTGAGAGACAGAAACAACAATATCATAAAAAGATGACATACTGAAATGGCTAGATTGACTGTGAAATAGCTAATACAAGAAATAATGCAACAGTCAGCTATGTTCTCCAAGAATAGACACGACACACGACTTTAATAACTCACATTTTATTATGTGGGTGCAATTACAGAAAAGTGGTTTGTAGATACATTTTAAGTTTTTAAAGTAGGCGCTTTTAACTTGCACCACACGTTTACTGTTATCAATCTAAAAAAGTTTGTCTCAAATTTGGCCCAAAATCACGGAAAGCCTCAATAAAACAATGGTAGTTATTATAGTTCAAATACTTAGGTTCAGAACAGGTGAAATAGCTTTTTCGATTAATTATTTGACCTCGGTGCTTGAAGTTCAATACACCGTGGGCCGAGTAACTCGACGTATGCCTGATAAAAATACGTGGAGTTTTAGTTTTAGTCAGGTGTAATCACTACATAACTGTAGTTTTAGTTTTAGTCAGCGTCACTGCTTGCCGAGGCAATAGGCAACGTGCACGAACTACAGGGTGTTTGGCAGATTGATAGACAAACTTACACAGGGGATAGGTGGGACCATTTGCTACGTGGCCTACCCCAAAAAATTCACCAGGGTGCTATGATTTTTTTTTTACATTTTTTTAATTTATTTAAATGAAATCCGTTTTGAAAGCTTAAAACCTTCATAACTTTTTCAAAAATGATGAAACGGACTTTATCTTGGGATTATTACAGATGTGCGACACCGAATGTGCGATGTACGCTAGTGCGACATTTCTATTGATCGACAAAGCAATTCTGCGATGTTGAATTGTGCGATGTATTTGTGTCCGACAATACAAATTTCCGACAGTATGGATCAGCGAAGTACTGGCATGCGATGTACTTCTATTCGACTATACAAATGCACGACAGTATGGATGAGCGAAGTCCTAGTTTGCGATTTTCTTCTACCATACAAATGTACGTACTATTTACATTGAACTTTTTAAGCAAACTTTCTACGGACTAAGTAGATGTCTTCATATAAAAAAAACTTGCTAACCCTTATTACGCACTAGACTGAGTTTTTGTCTTCCTTGCTTAAAAAGCTTAACTGTGATAGGCCCATCATTAAGTTTTTTAACTTGCAACTGTAGGTATATGAATGACGCCAAAAATAAAAATGCAATACTCGTAAAAATCTGAAAATGTAGGTATATTGTGTGACGGTTAGTTAATCATACTTCGCACAAATTATTTGTCGCTCAAATGGCCTGTCGCTAATCTGAGTATCGCTTATTCATACTTCGCACAAACGACGTGCCGCACAAATGCCCTGTCGCTAATCTGAGTATCGCCGAGTGATACTTATCACAAACGACAAGTCGCACAAATGACACGTCGCAATACCGTGCATCGCTTACTCATACGTCGCACAAACGATGTGTCGCACACTGGGCACACATCTGTAATAATCCCCTTTATCTTTATTTTATTTTTATCTAATCTGATACTAGAGTCTTACATAAATAATTTGATGCACACGAAGTAAATTGAAGTAAATTAAAAAAAATTAAGTATAGGGCCTAGGCAAAATTTTTAGGGTGGACCACGTAGCAGATGGTCCCACCTATCCGCTGTGTAAGTTTGTACATCCATCTGCCAAACACCCCATATAGGTGGCAGCACTAAACGACAAAAGAGACACGGGGACAATATAGGAAACTATCACCCCTGTCAAATCAAGCTGTCAATGTCAATTACAATATCTAAGTGTCAATGTCAAATACAGTAAGTAAGGTACACTGACGTTAATCGTCCTTCATCGCGATAAATTAACGGCGTTATCGTCAATGTGGCCCCAGCATGAGAGGGTAGGTACATGATTTAGATTGGCGGCACCAGTTGGCAGCACCTTCGTCATGCACGTTCCCTATATGCGGAGTGAGGTCCTTATTTAGTGTGTACCTGAAATAGGCATATTGTTGATCTTTTACTGATGTGTGTTGTGTTGTATTTTTGCGCTAAATAAATAGTTTCTTTTTTTCCAATCTACAACTGCCTGCATTTCATAACCAACCTCAAAAAGGATCTAGTACTAGATGGTAAGTAATAACTAGCGCCCTCTCTGTGACTTTATCCAAGCCAATAATCAGATATTATTGGCTATTTTATCGTTGTTATTTTATCACGATTCGACATATATAAGGTGTTGCCTGTACTAGGAGCAATAAATTAAATCGTAGACTGTACTCCTCAAACTGAGCAATATTTGTTCAGCAACATATAAAAACCCGACCGCGGTGCAATTTAAAAGTGGATAAAATCCGCCACTTTGTTTATTTTAACGAACTTCATACCCAGTGACACTAAATCTAAAAAATAAAATAAAAAAAAAATAGAATAAAAAAAAATAAAAAAAAATTAAAAAAGTTTTTAGTAAAATAAAATAGTGAATCTAATGATGTATCATTTATCAAAATCGGTTGTGCCGTTGAGTAGTTACGACCGGACATAGGAACGGACATAAATACATAGATACATACATACATACAGGTCAAACACGTAACCCTCCTTTGGGCTTCGCCGCAGTCGGGTAAAAATAACTTATGTTTTAATTTTTTGACCACTTTAAATTTTTTTTGGAGACGAATGTATTGCGATGTTTTTTATGTTTGTAGCGTGACAAACCAAGAGACGTCAATTAGACTGATGTTAACGTACATTGAAAATACTATTTAATTTGTATGAAAAATATAGAATCTAAAGATTACATAATTTTTAAAAGTTGTTGGACGAAAGTTTTATTGTTTGATGACTAGAATCTACGTTTTAATTATTTGCTGCTGTTATAGGCAACACCCTATATATTCCCTATAAGTATGTATTATTATGTTTGTCTACTGCCCAATTGCCCATACAAGAATTGCTTAGTTTGGGACTAGCTCGATTAGTGAAGATGTCCCAATATTTATTTATCGTTTTGTCTTTAATACAAACCTTGAACATAACTACACGACAAATAAGATGGCAAATTTGGCAACCTCGTGAAAGCTTTCTAAAAATAATCCCGGCAAAAATCTCAACCTTCGAGATTTCCCGACCACCTGCTCGTAAAAAATAATTGAATCGTCGGCGCCATTGCTGTGTTACATAATTAAATTGATACAGTGGGAACTATCGTTTGTTAGGTGGATATATTTTAAATTGTACCTATCTTTATCTCAGTCAAATAAATAGTATACATTACAGAACTAGGGTGTTTCAATGGTCCTTGCTTTTAGCTTTAATTTAAATTTTCTAAAATAGTTTTATAATGTTTAGTAAGTAGTTTTATTTAATTTAAACTGCATTGTTTTTTTGTGTACTGTTTATGTTAAATAATTAAATCTAAATATCCTCATTAAATCATAAAAAATATAGTCTGTATTTAAAGTATTTATGCCGCACTTGACCATAAAGTGCCTTTTACCGCACGCTACGCGTACGGAAAAAGCCGCTTTCTGGCCAAATGTAGACATAAAATGCTGTACACAACACGGGAGGTAATAAAGAAAACCCTCGATCGCATATTTACGTCCCTCGCTTGCAGCTCGGGCCGCAAACATCTGCGATCTCGGCCTTTCTTTGTATTACCACTATTATGCCACACCTGGCCATAAAGTAGCTTATACCGAGACATAAAATGATGTACACAACACGGGAGGCAATAAAGAAAGCCCTCGATTGCATATTTACGTCCCTCGCTTGCGGCTCGGGCCGCAAACATCTGCGATCTCGGCCTTTCTATGTATTACCACCCTAGTTGTGTAATGTACTATTGTACGAAGCCCTCGGTAGGCGAGTTCGACTCGCACTTCTAATTCAAAACGAAGCGAGGTTTCACTTCATCGATTAAGTCTGTCCTCTTTTTTTATCTCTTGACCGACAATTAATTTCCCGGTAAAACATTGAAGTCACTCTGGAAACTTCTGTTTTTAATTACCAAGTGGGACCGGAAAAATGTAAGGCAAACTTTCAATTTGTAAGTTTTTTAAAACTCCCGTCGCCTTGGGTGGCTGGCTCATTTCTTGGGGAAAATTAATGTTTGTCTTGTGAAATTAAAAACGTGGGCGTGTGCGTACGGAGTCGCGAGTGGAGTATTCTGAGAAGAGATAGGGGAAAAACATATGTGTGAACTAGTTGACCCGCTTGTGACTTCGTTCACGGAGGTGAAATAAGTTGTCTCTTTTTTGCTTTGGCTTAGGCGGAGACAAAGTACCATATAACAGAAGCTGATCTACTAGGAACATGACAAAGCCGGCATCTGGCCTACTAAGAATCTGATGAAAATACAATCTGACCTGTCAAAATCGGAATCAGACATAGATAACACCTGCGAAAATAGAATCTGACCTACATGTCACCTGACGAAATTGGAATCTGACCTACACCGAACCTGAACCGCTTCAATCAATGCCGACGATCCGTACGCTCAATTTCAGAGGCTAGCAAAGTTAGTGGCCGTGGCTGGCAATCCTCCTTGCAGGTTTGTAAGCCCTGGTAATGAGTTAACAAAAAACATAGTCAGTAGATTCAACCCCTTATTCGACTTACTGAATCCCAACGGGCTCAAGTTCGAGTAGCTAGGGCGTAACAAGTAGGCTACTCTCCCACACTCATCTTCTGTTAGCTTTACATGTCCAGCAAAAGAGAAGTTACAGAAGCAGATGCAGTCGTAGTCTTAGACGTCAGGTCAGCGCCTCCACAATCCCGACCAGGAGCTCCTGAGGAATTCCGGCGACTTCCAAAGTGCAGCAACGGGCTGCGGATGCAGGCCAGATAGAGGCCCTATCACCGGTGTGGTTTTAGTGGGTATGCCTTCTCCTTCTGAGGGGGGAGTCCCACATAACCTCCCCGAAGGGCCTGAGAAAGGGCACTAGTAAGGGTCTGAGAGCACTCCCACACCGTCAATTTAAAAAAAGACTACCATAGCTTGCCGAACTAATAGTTCTCGTCAAGGTCAAAAAAACGCTCGTGCCAAAATACCGAATTCCCGAAATACCAGATTTTTCAAAATACCAGATTCTCGATTTATCAGATTCCTGTCTTACCACATTTCCGTTACACTAGATTATAAAATCGTAAGTTACTCAAGGATCTAGATAACTTTGTTGGGTGTATTATTTTGGGAATCAGCACCACTAGCACAACTGTGACACGCGACTCTTTGTCCCGCGACAAATACTGCCTATCTCTTTCCACTCAGAATAGTGTGACAGTGACAGATCATGCCCTGTCGCGACAAACGAACGCGACAAACGAAGTCGCGGCGAGTTGTGCTAGAGCAGCTGGTATACGGAGAATCTGATGTATCAAGAATTATAGGAATAAAAAATAAATAATTATAGGATTAATTTTGTATTTTAGGATTGCGATATTTTGGGAATGAGCGAAAAAAAAGATCGCGCGCGGATGTGCTTTATTTTATTTAAACGTATCTTATTAATCACGTCACATCACATCACATCGTGTGACAGTGACAGATCATGCCTTGTCGCGACATACGAACGCGACAAACGAAGTCGCGGCGAGTTGTGCTAGAGCAGCTGGTACGGAGAGTCTGACGTACCAAGAATCTATTTTAGGAATGCGATATTTTGGGAATGAGCGAAAAAAAAGATAGCGTGCGAGTGTGCTATACTTTGGTTTAAATACTTTAAATGTATCTAATCAAATTAATCACATCACATCACATCACACTAATATTTTTCATCACACTTGCTCGAAAATGGTGTCATTACACGTAGGTTTTGCGGGCCGTAAATGACCTATTACGCCCTAGGGCGTAATGGTTTTCTTTTTAAATTTGAAACGCTGGTTCTGTTTTACTCTTATTTGTCATGTTCAAAGGAAACGCCAACGTACTTTTTTAACTTTTATTACTGAAATATTTATTTAAAGAGAACTGTTATTGCAAATACATGTAAACACATATTTCTGTAACATTAATTAAATGTTTGAATAATGTATTTCTTTATTTTGCAAATATAAAATCAACCATTTTAAGTCTTTACCGCTATGGTTTCCGAACGTGACTTGTCGTCTTGATATATGTCACTAATGTCACTGTCAGTTTTACAATTTTATTTAGCTTAAGTAAGGTTATTTTAATTAGATTTCCTCACAAGTGTGATGAAAAACATTGTGTGTGCCACGGGCGGTAAAGGAATTACAAACTCGTGTTGTTAAAGCCTTCGGCTTCGCCTCGGCCTTGTAACAAACACTCGTTTGTAATTCCTTACTTACCGCCCTTGATACACAATGTACTAATAAATGTTAAAGTTTGTGATGATGTTTGGAGGTTTGGATGTTTAGATGTTTGTTACTAAATAACGAGGTAAAAACTATATGGATTGAGATGAAATTTGGTATGCAGGTAGATCTGGCCCTGGATTGAAACATAGAATAATTTATATCCCAGTAAAGATTTCCCTTGGGACATTAACGGGAATAACGTGGGCAAAGCCACGGGTAAATGCTTTTATAAAGTATATCTCATCTTTACTTAAATATAATCCTAAATTTTACTCTTAACTTTCTTCCTTTACTTATTCAAAAGGTAAATTCGTCAGAATCTTAAACAACAATATCACGTTTGTCACCGTTTTTTCCAGAAAACTCAATAGAACCTCCCCAATCTCAAACCATCACGTCAATCCGCCGTCTTATTATCGTTAGATTAACGTCACGACCTCAGAATACGGCTGCCGCAGGTTGTGAAGGATTCTTGTTTATATTTCGGGATTGAATTCAAAGTGGTTTTTGCTGGAAAATAAACCTGTGTGATTGTTTTTTTTTCGAGATAACCTATATTTTATGAGCTGAATAATATCGGTAATAAAAAAGTGTATCGAAAAGACTGAATAGATATCGTTCTATATCAAATTGAATGTTTATATCGCGAGTAGGTTTTAAGCGTTCTTTTACAGGTCTAATAGTACCACGCTTAAAATTAAATGATTTAGGGAACGGGCTGGAACTATACTATGTAATAATATCACAATTGTTGTAATGTTTTTTAAAAGGAAAATCGACAAAGGACGCGGTCTCTCTTTTCACCAAACTTGTTAGTACTTACCTTGACAAGGGTAAACCGTGCACCGGAATATTCCTAGACCTGTCAAAAGCATTTGACACAGTGTCGGTTCCTATACTGCTACAGAAACTCGAACGACTAGGAATCAGAGGAGTAGCCCAAACCTGGTTCAAAAGTTACTTAACTGGCAGGCGACAAAGTACAAAGTTTGGAAGCACGCTAAGCGCAGCGAAATCAGTCACTTTTGGAGTTCCGCAGGGAAGTATCCTTGGCCCAACCCTTTTCATAGTATATTTAAACGATCTGACACGTATCCCCATAAAAAACGCGGAAGTTATATGCTACGCAGACGATACTGCTATATTATTTCATATGGAAACTCTTGGCCACAATGTCTCGAGTTTGCTCAAAGCGGCATAAATGTAATTTATAACTGGCTAAATAATAATCTGCTAACTTTAAACGCCGCCAAAACTAAACTTCTTTGTTTTCATAAAACTGCAGCCTCAGAACCAGCAATCCACGCAGAAATAAAGATTCATAAATTGAACTGTAGTCAAGGGACTTCTTCTTGCAACTGTTCCTCAATCGAACGGTCGTCTTCTATAAAATATCTAGGCGTCACATTAGATGAAAAACTTAATTTTTCTAAACATATTGAATCTGTGGCTGCTCGAGTCAGAAAATTAATTTATACTATGAAGAAATTAAGAGATGTAACTGACAGAAGTCTACTGAAAATGATTTATACTGCCCTCTGTCAGCCAATCTTAACTTACTGCATCACCGTATGGGGAGGCGCGTCCAGCTCGGTAATGATTAACTTAGAGAGAGCACAGAGGTTTATACTTAAGGTAATCCTTAAAAAGCCCAGACTTTACCCTACGATAGATGTATATAAAGACATGGACGTACTCAGCGTGCGTAAGCTTGCTATCATCAAATTGACAATGACGATGCACACTGAAGTAACTAACTCTAATATAGTCCATGGAACTTCCTTTAGAAAACGTGTTTTTAATTTACCTATCCCCAAAACAAGGACCGCTTTCGCCAAAAGATTGCAAGATTTCCTTTCTCCTTGTATATGTCGGATATATCGCGTGACTGACTGTCAGGTCAGGATGGGCTAGCTGCAGAATCCTGGCCGTTGAGGTATGTTGGTTAAAGAAGTGGATTCATGTCAGATCAAATCATTTATTCGTCTGATTCTTTTGGCCGCTTCGGTAATGACATTCTGGTGAGAAGAAGGGCCGAAGAAACTCACCAGGTTCTCTTTTAAAATCATCAGGCATTACAATAGTTGTTACAATATTATGGCGTAGATACTCAAGAGAGCAAATAGACAATTACGTTACACAATATGATTCTTTTCACTATTAATCGACAGAATTACAATTATCAAGTAGCAACTTTAACTACTGGCAGGCGAACTGACAGAATCGTAAGACAAGTGTTGTCGCCACGACAGTCAGAAAGAGAATCGACACTCTTGTCCAACGAGCCCGCCCACGTGCAACGCAACCGGTCGTAACGTCACACGGCGTTCGCGCCATTTTAAATCTACTTAGTACTACAGTAGTCAATTGACGATCTTAGATTTCTTGAATTATCGCTGCTGTCCCCGACACGGCCATCCTGCATAGCACACGTCCTCGTGTGTCTATCCTGAAACAGGCAAAAAAAAACAACACAGTACGCCATTCGGTCATTCCTGACTTTATCTCTAATTTCGTAAATGACACTTCCTTACTCAAATTCTTCGTTTAATTCATTTCAAACATTCAACTATACTCGAAATAGTTGAGTCGAAAGAGTCGACAAAATTACACGTGGTGGAAATGCTACTAAATTATGGTAATTTCTTTTCATTTTTTTTTTCTAGTTACAGGTTAAGTTAAACGAAATAAAAAAAACTATTTTAAATACAAGAGAAACCAAGTACCATTATTCGACTGCCTTTTATGGCCTCATCACAATCATGAAAACTCTATAAGACAACAAAACAGGTATCTCATTTCGTGGCCTAAGGCTTAACAAGCCACACTACGCGCATCCCCACGGGATCGCCGAGTCTACCCTAAGACTCTACGGTCTCCACGAGACCCGACCTCCGCCGGAGCTCCCCGCGCACCGCGCACCCACGGACTACTCAGAGCAGATACCGACTTCTAACGGGCTACGGCTACGGCGAAGCCTCCGGTTCGGTCGACCAGCCGAACTAAGAACCTCATTTTATGTCTCGCTAACATCCTCATTTAGAGTCTGGCTAATGAAAGATGAGACTAAAAAATAGCGGCAAATTTAAAAAAACAACGGGTTGCAACACTGTTTATAGGGTGACAAAAACGGTAATGATACTTGAGCCGATTTTTGAGTTGTTGTCACCTTTTTAATACTTCCGATTTTAGTGAAAATTGGTAAGTACATAGCTTTTATTAGAGTGTTAGTGTTTATTTATGATATATATTTACTCCCCACATTAGCCACGGAAAGAAAAGCAAAACAATTCAGTAAGTATTTTCGGAAACTGTTACTTTCTTATGTTGCATATTGAGTATCAAAATCACCACAGCATACTATCCTCAGAAATCTAATGACGTTTGACACATTTGACGTTTGTATAATGTCGCCATTTAAAAAGTTTGGAATAAATGTCAGTCTCATCTTTCATTAGCCAGACTCTAACTCAAAAATGGTACGTGACTCTCTGGCATTTTCCTTATCCTGTTATAATAGGTGTGTTTAGAGTTTAGTATTTTCAAAACAAAACACCACTTTGTGATATCAAATGGACCTTTGAATTTGGGGGGAAACTTTATCTAGTTCCTTTCTTGTTTACTAAATCAAAATAAAATTTAAAGTTAGAGTTCAAGTACCCATTACAACCAAACATTTTTCAAAACTAAAATATCAAGAAAAGTACCTCTTTTGTCCGGTTATTTCTGTAGCGTTACAACCATCCTTGTGGTTACTCGACATAAAACCAACCCCGTGGTATACTATGCGATACATCCGATCACCACTGAGATCATTATGACTCCAAAGGACATTTATCTTGATTACCAAATTTAAAAATCACACAAATTGTACTATACGCAAATTCTGAATTACTAAAGTTAACGGGTATTTGACTCAAGACCATTTTTAGCACATCGCAATATTTTCAATCACTAGAATCCATAGAACCGCGCCTTTTCTCACATCAGTAAACTTTACATTACTTCCAAACATGAATGCGTAACTAGGAATTTGTAAAAACATTAAATTTAAAGGTAGTTGAAAACAACTGTTGACAACATTTATTTTCCTCTCAAGAAACGTAGTAGTATTGATTCGATTTTATAACGGAGAAAACTATACCCGAAACAGCTCGAACAGTTACAATATTGTAATACGAACAATTGTCGGGTAGAATGTAAAAATAAGTGACTGTCATAAATAGTCACTTCGTAAACTTGTTTGTTACTGCTAACTTTTTCATTGTTAATCTCAAATGGTAAACTTTAAAGTTTTTCTGTCAATTTAAAAGTAAAGTTTCGCTTTGTGAGAAAATACTCGGGTCAAGAATCGTTATAAAATGAGTACGACTCACCAGATCGTATTGGATTTCCACAAACTCGCGAATCTATCAGGCCTTGGTCCCTGTTGTTGACTAACGCGCCTGAAGCGCCGTTGCCGCCCTTGTCACCTTGTAGTGGCTCATCCGTAGTGTGCCGTGATGTAGTCCAAACGACGAATCTTCTTTTGCTCGCGGCAGCAGATCAAATGATGATATTTGTTGTGGCTTCAAACCGTACTTCTTGAAGGATTCTTCATTGTTTGTGACTATATTTCACGGTGTTGACTGTTGTGCAGTACAAGTGCCTCTTTATTTTCGGAGATCACAATTAATAGTGTTGCGGTCAAACTTTCTTCAGAGACTGCATTTAAACAAAACCGGCAGTGTTGGATATTCTGAATACATTAACGTAGGCTGTGCTGCAGTTGCTGGGCTTGCTTTGAAGGTAAGAAATTGTCTTCTTTTCTAGTAAAACCATTTTTGTTTTGTCACAATGATTCTACACGCAGTAAGTGCATCCGTTCGGTTGATTATCATTGACTCACATGTCCACTGTTGAGATCCAAGCATTTGCAAAGCATGTCTAATTCGCTAGGCACAAAATCTCATAATTGCCTTTCACTGGATATTGACGAAGATGTGGAATGCCTCAAATACTAGAAATCATTCGCATCCTGTGGGCGCTGATTACATCCCACGCCTGATGTCGGATATATCGCGTGACTGACTGTCAGGTCAGGATGGGCTAGCTGCAGAATCCTGGCCGTTGAGGTATGTTGGTTAAAGAAGTGGATTCATGTCAGATCAAATCATTTATTCGTCTGATTCTTTTGGCCGCTTCGGTAATGACATTCTGGTGAGAAGAAGGGCCGAAGAAACTCACCAGGTTCTCTTTTAAAATCATCAGGCATTACAATAGTTGTTACAATATTATGGCGTAGATACTCAAGAGAGCAAATAGACAATTACGTTACACAATATGATTCTTTTCACTATTAATCGACAGAATTACAATTATCAAGTAGCAACTTTAACTACTGGCAGGCGAACTGACAGAATCGTAAGACAAGTGTTGTCGCCACGACAGTCAGAAAGAGAATCGACACTCTTGTCCAACGAGCCCGCCCACGTGCAACGCAACCGGTCGTAACGTCACACGGCGTTCGCGCCATTTTAAATCTACTTAATACTACAGTAGTCAATTGACGATCTTAGATTTCTTGAATTATCGCTGCTGTCCCCGACATATATATAATAAGGTAAATAAAGAACGCGAAATTAAAAACTGTACTAGAAGTGAAGTAAAGAGAAAAGTCATTTCTTGGCTTAAAACTCTTACTTATAATGAAACAGAACAACTGATTAAGACTTCTCGGTGGTAAGTACCCTATCCTTATAATAAATCAGTTTAAGAAAATACACACACACACACACACACACACACACAAACAACCCTCATTGCACGCACTGTCATGCTGACTTCAATGATTTGATATGTCTTTTGTTCGTATAAATCCCAAATCAAAGGTACTTGACTGTAACTGAAATTTGTAAAAATTTATAAGATCCTGTTAAAAGAAGCACTATAAGGAAATATGTTCAAGTTTTGAGTTTGATATTTAATGTGTAACTTTATAATACCATTAAATAACTCATAAAATGTATTACTTACTTTTGTTGTGAAACCGTTACGATAAACGCAAATTTTATCATAGTTGCAGAACAAAGTTATTGATTTTCCCAAACAACGTATGAGTAGTGACGTCGCTGTATAACGGGCTTCGGTAGGGAGCGTTTCAACACTTATTTGGGAAAGTCTAAAAATGTGATTTTAACATTATAGTATCTCGGTGAGTTTTTATGATATTGCAGTGGTTTTTTTCACTAATATTTCTATTATTGAGAGGTGTTTCTATAACATATCACAGGAAAAAGTTGTCAAGTAGTATTGTTATTGTCTTTCTATGTTAAGTTTATTTCTAACAATGTATACTCTAGGTTTTTGAAAATTAATTGTAGTTACAAATTCAATACTTCTGCGTAGAAATCAGCAAATTTAGTCAATGGTAATTTTTAAATTGACCCCACGAGACAGGCCTAGCCTAGTGTGGCGGTCACAGGTAAACATTATTTTATGTTACACTTTCGGCAAAATAAACAATTTTTTTTTTTTTTTATAGAGAAACTGGTGAGTTTCTTCAGGCGCTTATTCTCATCAGAAGGTCATCTACCGAAGCGCCAAAAGAAAATAATCAGACATGTAAAAGAGCCCTTGAGGCCTACTTGCAGAAATAAATGAGTTTGAGTTTGAGTTTATAATCGAATCGGACAGCAAAGGAAACTTACCTGGCATGAAAAATAATTGTTACCGTAAAACGGGGTGAGTAAGGACAAAACTGACATTCAAACCTGGATAAAATTTTATTTTTACAAATGCAAACTGAATTGTATATATAATAAATGTTCTGGCCCTTTGTATTTTAGTTTATTTATGATTTTGGGCCGTTCCAATTCATATGGGGTGAGGAGGGATTTCATACTAAGGTGAGTTGGGTAAATTGTTGCATAGACACTTTTGGATTATGCATATTACTACAGCTCCATTTGCAATAAGAATATATTATTTAGGTAGCCTTTAAAAACCACCTCACCCCTCTGTCATCCCTACTCACCCCATTCGTAACCCAACTGTCCTCGCAATCCCTTCTCACCCCATTTTACGGCATGCAGACAGTAAAGAAAACTTATTTGGCATGAAAAATAATTGGTTATAAATGTCAATGTCAAGTATAGTAGTCGTGGCGACAAACGTTTACCGTCCGTCATCACGATAGTACATTAATGTGGCCCCAGCATAATAGATATAGTACAAGATCCAGATTAGCGGCACCAGTTGGCAGCACCTTCGTTGTGCACGTTAGGTACTATATTTATATTTATGTACTTGTTTTAATGGTCCTTAGTATACCAAGGACCATTAAAACAAGAGGACTATCATTCTCCATACTCTGGATCGTGCCCCGACGGCAAGGGGATATTCAGGCAAAAACTAGATGGCACTAAAAAACTAAACATTTAACGATGTTATAATTGAACAAAGACACATAGTACAGTAACAATTAGTTCGTAAAGAGCTAATAATAAATAAATTCTAACATTTAAATACTGTGTCACGCTTGCAAAGTTGAATAATTGTAAATAATATAATTCTTATACCAAGCTTATACATAGATGGCGTTGTAAATATCGGGGAACAGCTTTTTGTATGGAGACTGACTGTCCTCATGTTTTAATGGCTCTTGCCTCTACCAATGGGAATACTTGATTACAAGTGGGAACTTTTTAAACAAAGAGTGATTCATTTCATGATAATTTACTAGGTCTTTTTATCTAAAAAGTTATTTTCTATTTTAGGGTTTTAATTTAGTATTTAATTTAATTTGTAAGTTTGAAGTTTATTGTAAAGTATGTTAGTTATTTTTCACTGAATACATAATCTTATTCTAAAAGTTATTTGAACCCAAACATTTTTTCCCTTTAAACCCGAAAGCAATCCAAACCACGAAATTCAAGCGGACAATAAAAAATTTAACCCATAAACTTATTCCTACCTCTCAGGGGAGTAACTCTGCATTTTTAAAAGCCTGATTTAACCTAAGTACATTAAGTTGTCAAAAGGGAAATTTGGACGTGCAATTACCTAAGTTAGGCGAATAAGAAAACAAAGTTCCCAAAGGTAATTTATTGAGTCTTTCAGAAGTTTTACATCAAAAAGGCTGCGAGTTTCGTTCGGATTGGCCGGGACAATGTTAGCTAGATAGGAAAGGAGGAAATATAAATGGGTTTTTGTGTTTTTTTTACAAGATTATATTTAACTTGCGAGGTTAGATAAAATCGTAAATGGGCATTTTTTCGGTGATTTCAGTCTCGTTGATATCAGTGCATCTTGCTGGTGCTCTTCCCTGCCGCGCCTCCCATTTATTTGGCCTTAAATTATTTGTTAATACGTTATTTGTTATTCATACATTAACGTAAATGAACCAGATTTACCAATGATTCGCATCATTCAGTACTGAAAAATAAACTTGACGAAATTAGTCTTATTTGTATAACAAAGTATAAACACAAACTTTGTCTATATGTACGAGTATAATACAAATAATGCGGAAGCCAGAAAAATGAGTGATCCGAATTTAAGTCCGTAATTGCGGCAACCTTCCGCAATGCAATATCTTTTTTTATGCCACACCTGGCCATAAAGCGGCTTTTTCCGCACGCTGCGCGTACGGAAAAAGCCGCTTTCTGGCCAAGTGTAGACATAAAATGATGTACACAACACGGGAGGTAATAAAGAAAGCCCTCGATCGTATATTTACGTCCAGCGCTTGCAGCTCGGGCCGCAAACATCTGCGATCTCGGGCTTTCTTTTTATTATCACCCTAGTTGTGTAATGTACTATTGCATGACGATTCACATCCATTTTGGTCACTCGTATTTGTAATGCGCGAGCGACACGCCCCGGCGCAGCGCGGACACGTGCGCTTCCTGTCGGCGCGCGACTGCCACGGACTTGCCTAATGCATAAGGCAAGAATTAGTATATTGTGCACCGAGGGTAGTAAGAAGGGAATTACTAACGAAAGTCTATTAGGAGCCCGACGCCGTAGGCGGAGGGCTTTTTAATGACTCGAGTTGGTAATCCCCTTACTGCCCGTGCTACTCACAATGTTTTTCATCCACATTTGCGAGGAAAAAAAAAATAAAACATAAAAATCAAATAAACTAAACGCACCCGCTGAGACACAACTTTTTCAATATAGTCTTCCACAGATACTGCTAAGAACTGCGTTTAGTTTTTAAACTTGACAGGCAATGCCGCCAGGTTGTATCGTTTTTCATGATTAAATTTTAAAGTAAATTAATTTGATTGCATTAAAATAATTGCAAAAATTACTGAAATAATAGTAAAATATACCATATAAGTTTAATATACACTTAAATTGGTTTTGTAGGCCAGTTTTGAAGATGTGAAATAAGCCTTGGCTGATTTGAAACCTCCTTAGTCTGAAATGACGTACGGGTCCTATATTTTAAAACTAAACTCATTACTCCCACGGGAGTTATAGATTTTCATACAGTTTTTCCTCCCGTAGGAGTTATTGATTTTTATAACCCACGGGAGGTAAATCGGCTCGAGCTGGTCTATAAGCCCGCGTGTTATAACACCCTTTACGAGCAAGTGTGATGAAATAGTACATTACATAACTAGGGTGGTAATACAAAGAAAGGCCGAGATCGCAGAAGTTTGCGGCCCGAGCTGCAAGCGAGGGACGTAAATATGCGATCGAGGGCTTTCTTTATTACCTCCCGTGTTGTGTACATCATTTTGTGTCTACACTTGGCCAGAAAGCGGCTTTTTCCGTGCGCGTAGCGTGCGCAAAAAGGCACTTTATGGCCAAGTGTGGCATAAATAATAATTACCGCGCAACAGAATCGCGGAGTGACATATGCCTGACTGTATCTAGTTTGACAGTGTTCCAACTAGAACCTTCCATGTATTTCTCTTTTAAGAACTTTCTTCCATTCCCTTCCAAAAACATAATCATAAATAATAAATATTTGGAAGTAATAACAATCAAAATCATTACTTAAACTCAAACAAAAATAAACACCACTAATTTAATTGAAAAATACGACAAAGGGCCTAATCGCTAAGCAGATTTCCAGATTGTCGCGAAGAATTGGAATTTCCTTTGTAAAAGGCAATTATCATACAGATTTATTATACGGGCGCTAAAGAGATCGCGGATTTGACCCGGGATCCGGGGTTATCTTATTGTGGTCCAAATGGATATAAAGTGGTTCAATTATCCTTTCGGATTTTCATTAGTCCTCGTTTGAGCAACGTTTGATAGAAAATTCTTTATTTATTTAAACTTTATTACTCAATAATAATAATTAAATATTTTTACTAAAAAAAACCCGACCGCGGTGCACTTTAAAAGTGCATAAAATCCGCCATTTTGTTTGTTTTAACAAACTTCATACCCAGTGACACTCGCGCCATCAAGACTAATCTAATGATGTATCATTTATCAAAATCGGTTGTGCCGTTAAGTTGTTACGAGCGGACATAGGAACGGACATACATACATACATATACTTTGGGCTTCGCCGCAGTCGGGTAAAAAGTACAATTTGCGGTCCTTTAGATTCGAGTCGGTGGGTTTTCCATACAAGCATAAAGTCATTATTTGCTTGCACGGCATTAATTATGTCAAGACCACCCAACACAGTGGCCGTGTGTGTGTGAACGGCCTAAGACTTTTCATATGACAATACCTGCTAGCTGTCGATTTGACACTGTCTCATTACTTTTGGAGCGAACTTGGGCCGCGTGCAGACGGGATTTGTACCCATTGTTTAATTTGAATTTGGACAGAAAGTCGCATGACCAGTCCAGGACAAACAGACAGAATGATACATTATGAATGTATCTGACTGCAGGACTTGACTTTTGACGGACTATACAGGGTGTCCCTAAAACCAACTTTTATACGATCAGGGCTGATAGACCAGCTCATAAGAACCTAGATTAAGCAAATTTGACCTCAGTAAAAATCTCTTAGTTTTCGAGATATTGACGTTTTTGTAAAACTCGTGCTAAGTGATACCCTGACTCGGTGTTTTGAGTGTCATTGCTAAAATATCAAGTATTTTACAAATCTGTTTTTTGCTATGTGTGGCCAAATAACTATGCTATTGAACGTATTTTCTATTTTTGCTAATTTATTCATGCTGTGGACACAGTACAATAACAAAAAAAAATTATTCGATTTTTTTCAAATTTCACCTCTGACTTCGAACTAGCGTGGTGAAAAAAAAATGTACCAACATAACCAGGCACTCAACGTAAAAAAATTGCGCATTTATTGTAGTTTCTAAAATGGTATAAAATTTACTAAACACTGTAATAATTTTTGAAATAATGATATTTTGTTACAAAATTAACTGTCTGCCGCCTTCATCTCATACGATCCGGTTGAACTAAGTTTGCACCTGGCGTGCTTGCCATCACATACAAATTAGGTGCAAACTTCACGTAATCGTCAATATCTCGAAAACTAAGAAATTTTTATGAGGTCAATTTTACTCAGTCTCGTTTTTTATGAGCTGGTTTATCAGCCCTGTTCGCCATTTTGTAAAAGTCGCGAATTTTGATAGCCTGGATCAGTCTTTCGAAAGTCATGACTTCAAATTTCAGTATTTTCTTAATCTGCTTTTTGTTTTAAACATTACTTAATAATTATGCTATCATACCTTATCAAAATAAATTAGATTTTACGTGATTCAAAATATGACCTCGGATTTGAATCGCGTAATACTTAAAAAAAATTTACCATGCTAAAATAAAAAAAAATAATGTAGTTTAAAATAGTAAGATTTTACACACTAGACACCGTAGTTTTTAAGATAATAGCATTTTAATTCAAAAGGAGGTTATACTACAATATTCCATTAGTTAAATTTCGTACCAGAATTTGAATTTCGAACAGAAAAGGTATGATAGCATAATTGTTAAGTAATGTTTAACAAAAAGCAGATTAAGAAAATACTGAAATTTGAAGTCGCGACTTTTACATAATGGCGAACAGGGCTGATAAACCAGCTCATAAAAAACGAGACTGAGTAAAATTGACCTCATAAAAATTTCTTAGTTTTCGAGATATTGACGATTACGTGAAGTTTGCACCTAATTTGTATGTGATGTCAAGCACGCCAGGTGCAAACTTAGTTCAACCGGATCGTATGAGATGAAGGCGGCAGACAGTTAATTTTGTAACAAAATATCATTATTTCAAAAATTATTACAGTGTTTAGTAAATTTTATACCATTTTAGAAACTACAATAAATGCGCAATTTTTTTACGTTGAGTGCCTGGTTATGTTGGTACATTTTTTTTTCACCACGCTAGTTCGAAGTCAAAGGTGAAATTTGAAAAATATCGAATATTTTTTTTTTGTTATTGTACTGTGTCCACAGCATGAATAAATTAGCAAAAATAGAAAATACGTTCAATAGCATAGTTATTTGGCCACACATAGCAAAATACAGATTTGTAAAATACTTGACATTTTAGCAATGACACTCAAAACACCGAGTCAGGGTATCACTTAGCACGAGTTTTACAAAAACGTCAATATCTCGAAAACTAAGAGATTTTTACTGAGGTCAAATTTGCTTAATCTAGGTTCTTATGAGCTGGTCTATCAGCCCTGATCGTATAAAAGTTGGTTTTAGGGACACCCTGTATATAGACTCTGACTATGTTGATGCGAAGAAGAAGCCAGCAAGTCTGTGAATATTAAACCTTAGTATAGACTTTGAGTTTTAAGACTTTTAGACATAAGTTTTAAAGTGTCCCTGACATGGGAGTGGAACTCAAAATTCGGCACGGGCTGGGTTTTGAATAATTATGTTTAAATAGGTCTTATTTTATAGCGTACTTTTTTTTACGCGAAATTTCGTAACAAATCTCAAAAAGCAGAACTAACGTGTGACTGGGCCTTTAAGGTCACTTCCTCAATCAGCATCATTTAAAACTAAACGTTTTTACTTCAAACCAACGTTGTTTAGCTTTTTGAGTTTTCATGTTATTTCGCGCATATAAAATGTATCAAGTTATATTATACACCGTGCCCCCGAGTAACCCGAAAAACTGTAACTATAGATTCTAACAACTATTAGGAGTAAAAAAAGTTAATTGATGTATAGTCGAAAAACGGTTACCTTCCGAGATATTCATTATTTTTTAAATGAATACTCCCGAGTGTGTAACAAGCCCTAATAAATGTGACTAAGATACTTTTACATTTTTTGTTAAATCTTTTAACGAAACAGAAATTAACCTTCGCAGTATTTGATGGTAAGTGACTACGAGTCCAAAAAAGTCCTTTTGTTTCCATTTTAGCTTTTTTTACCTTTTTGATATCTTTTCCTCAAGCACCTAAGGAATTAAGGACATGTTTATAAGGAGGGGCTCAATTTACTGATTTATTTTGTTTCATAAGACTATTAATGGAAAATTACAAAATTCGACCTATGTTGATATAACGTTATTTATTTGTAATACCATCAGGAATACGTGGTTAAAAATTTTCGGGTTATTCGGGGGCACGATGTATAATAAAACATATTTCAAACTTAATTGATGCTGTACAAGCAACTGATAAAAACTAATAATAACATGCTCAAGCCAACGACCTGCCAATGGAAAATTAATTATATTTCTTGCGAAAATATGTTTTTAAAGGAACAAAAACAATTAATGAAATCTCCGTGCGTTCAAAGTAAACATTTGTTTATCAATTCTAGTGGTAATTATGAATAATGTATGCGGATAAATATTTATTATACCTTGTTTATTACAGACTTAATTAGGCAGTAAGGTTTGTTTATTTTTGTTTTATCGACTACACAATATTGCGAAGTATTTTGTAAGATGTTAGCTAGGGTGGTCAGAAAAAAATTAATTCTTTCTCCTCAAGGCTCCATTAATGTGATAAAGTAGAAGCAGAGTATATAGACGAAAAAGTAGTCTAATAGCTTGGCAACTTCGTTGGTGACACTCGCATGTGTGCTTTTTGTTATGTGCAGCCGTAACTACCTACGCAAGATACCGCCAACATGAACGGATGCCTGCGGAGGCTGCCTCCGTCGGTCGCCGTTACGGCTGTAAATAGTTACGGCTGCACATAAAAAAAACTGGCCAAGAGCATGTCGGTCCATGCTCAGTGTAGGGTTCCATAGCCGTAACTATAAGGTAAAAAATACGATGTAAAAAAAGTAGAACAACAAAAGAGCGTATCTTCATAGCAATTACGTCCGTTTGCTCAGAAGTGCAGTTTATCGGCAATAACTCAAAAACGGTTAGGTTAATCCGATCTTGTTGAAAATAATTTTCGTTGAAAGTTTTAATTAGGCGTTATCTTTGTAATTTTTTTTATATTTTTCGGACACACGGTTTAGAAAATAGACGGGGGGGGACACAATTTTCACAACTTTCGGAGCAATTATTTCCAAAGTTATTCACTTAATCAAAAACATTACTTAAGAACCTTAAAATGTTTTTGAAAGACCTGTCGAACTATGTACCACACGTTGATATTTTCTGAAAAAAAAATTTTTTAGCTTCTGTAAACATGTACGGAGTGCCCCCCCCCCCCCCCCTAAAAATATTTATTTTAATTATTTAACTACTAAACTAAGTAGCGGCTCATACAAGACACCTATATTCCAAATTTCATCAATATCCATCATGCAGTTTTTGAGTAAAATGCCTGTGACATACGGACAAACGGACAGTGACGTGACATGACGAAACTATAAGGGTTCCGTTTTTGCCATTTTGGCTACGGAACCCTAAAAAGCACACACGTGAGTGTCACCAACGACGTTGCCAAGCTATAACTTCGGCCGTTTAGGAGCGCGCGATGGCCGATGGCACGTCACTACTTACTTACGTCGATACTTGACATTGGCATTTATTTTCTTCTTCTTTAACTTAAGAGCCTTGCTCTTGTCGGTGAAGCAATCGCCAGTCCTTCCTATTCTGCGCCAATTCCTTTACCTCCTGGTACCTCACGACCTTGACCTTCTCTTTTATCTGCTCAAAGTAATTCCTTCTTGGTCTTCCCCTGCCTCGTTTCCCCTCAATCTTTCCTTCTTAGTTTTAAGGAAATTATCGTGTCGTAACAGGTGTCCCATCATGATACCTCTTCTATCTTCTATGACCCTTAGCAAAGTCCTCTTTTCCTTTATCCTACTTAATACCTCTTCATTCGATATCCTTTCTGTCCAACTTATTCCTTCCATTCTCCTCCAACACCACATTTCAAAGGCCTCTAATCGTTCCCTATCTCTCTGTATTAATGTACATGTTCCACTGCCGTATAGTGCTATGCTCCATATATATGATTTTATAAACCGTTTTCTTATCTTCCTCGAATTATTTTTCCTCGCATTTATTTTATAACCAGTAATTTTTCTGAGGTCTAATATTTAAGTTTCCTTTATTGTCCGCAATGTCTCTTTAGTCGATTTAGTGCTATCACCAGTTCCTGCACGTTTCCTACCTCAATACCGCACTTCACCTCAAATAAGAACAATGACCACAATTTCAGTTTAAAACCCCAGAGACATTCGTGCCATCAAGACGAAGTATCAAATCATTTATGTCCGTTAAGCGGACATAGGAACGGAGCAGCGGAAGCGTGCTGGGCCCATAACCTAATAATACACGTCAGATATTCGCAACAGACTAATTTATTCAACAAAAAATAACGGTAGGTATACATTACTACACGGGTGGATAGATGGCGCTAGTAGTCACTAAAACTATTTTGATACACCATTCTACCACATACATACATACAGGTCAAAAGCATAAACCTCCTTTTGGGCTGTGCCGCAGTCGGGTTAAAACAAGAGTGAGAACAAATTTTATAAAAAAACTTTCTATTATACACAACTAATAGGTAGCTATAATTCAACACTTGATCCATTTTTTATTCGAATCCATCCATTCTCAATAA
This sequence comes from Eudemis profundana, assembly GCA_947034925.1. NCBI lineage: Eukaryota > Metazoa > Arthropoda > Insecta > Lepidoptera > Tortricidae > Eudemis > Eudemis profundana. Next base: position 14,465,115 of record OX344816.1, on the reverse strand, counting down.
TGAACCCCGGAAGCCGGACGATTTTTCGTGTTATTAAAAGATTTTTTCAATTTTTTATTTCACCCGGGAAAGTTTCGGCCGCTCGGTAATAAGATCTGGGGTATCTTATCTATATTAGGGATGTAATGGAAAAGGTAATTTGCCGAGATTGTTCGGTACAGTCAGCGTTTGATATAATCAGCTTAGATTATGGGTGGCATAGAGCGTTGGCGCGAAACCGAAACTGAAGAGTGGGTCAGCCCCTCCACAAGATGATCTGACTACCTGGGCAAAGTATAAAGAGGAAAAAGTAGTCTAGCTTCGGCCGACTTGTGCCCCTCTCCCCTCTTGTGCCCCTCTCCTTCGGAGAGGGGCACAACTCCATGATTGCCCAAAGTGGTCATCAACTGACAAGGCGGGACACAGACCAACCAAAAAAAAAAAAAAAAAGCTTCGGCCGTTTAGGAGCACGCGACACGTATTCACACAGACGCGCGATAGCATGTCTGTGTGAGTCACGTGTGAGTGCAATCTTACGCATTGTTATTTCTTTGCTTGTGCGTTCGTACACGGCGCGCACACATTCAAGCGCGTGATGTACATTTTGTAGGAAGAAAAGTTACTGCTATTACCTATACTGTGATCTGGGTAAGGACGCTGGATGTCGATGAAGACACAGAATAAGTAAAATAGTACTACGTAAATAACTTTTTCTACTCCTGTACTGTTATCTGTCTTTTACTTGGTCACGAACACTAATATAAGAACATATATAATATGAGTTCAGAGAAGTCTATACTCTATTCCCCATAACAGCACTAGTGTCGTTATAGCCACTTTACGTTATTGCTAGCAACCACAGACTTCTAAATCTAGGTTAAACTGAGGTCAAGGATTAAGCGCTCAATTTTAACTTTACGGTAAAAATGCACAACTACCAACTTAACAAACAATTAAAATCCTACGGCTTTTAAGAAAAACAAAACTTTCTGAACTAAATTCATTGATGCCAACATAAAAACAAAAGTATTTTTAATATATTCACTGCGTGTCAACTTCATTTAAAAAATAAAAAGTTTACCATAGACACATACTGACAGTCATACGTCATATTTGCCTTCTTTGCAGGTTATGCCTTGTTTGTATTTTATAATTTTAAAACCTGTCGTAGAAAAAGTATTGTATGCAACGTTGTATAATTAAGTCAAAAAACGCTCATTGCGTCTCTATTTGCGATACTCGCCGCATTCGCGGCTCGTATTGCAACTCACGCAATTCGCATTTTTTGAACCTTCTTATACAACTGTTGCATAAAATACTATTATGCCACACCTGGCCATAAAGTGGCTTTTCCGCACGCTGCGCTTTCTGGCCAAGTGTAGACAGAAATAAAGAAAACCCTCGATCGCATATTTACGTCCCTCGCTTGCATATTGTCCCTTATTGGGCATAGCGATAGTTTGACCGGGTGGTCGGCCGTGGCGTTCCCTGGGGTCGAACCAGGTCGCTTGCCCTCGATTTGGACGACTATTACCTGTTCCGAATCAAAATCGTAACACATACTTATTTTCTGCTACTAAACTAACCACCATACAGTTTTTCTTGAACTATTCACGTATTACGAGTTTGTACGGAACTCTCGGTGCGTGAGTCCGAATCGCACTTGACCGGTTATTTTTTATTCTATTGGGATGCTAAAAGCTCGTAATTCTAAGTAGAAATAACATTTATTTAATTTATTCGTATCATTTCGTCGTGGAATTTCTAACACAAACATAGTTTTTGTTAGAAATTCTCATTTTCATATTTCTTATTCCCAAACAATATGGAGTCCTTTCCGTTAACGTACCTACATTCATAAAATGTAGCAGGAAGCCAGGATTTCTTAATTTATCGTAGCTAAAAAGGACTCCTTTCTTAAATCTTAAATTATAAAACGCCGTCAAAAAGAATAAAAATCATCCTTTTACTGGAAAAATTAAGTGCACACCACACTTGGGAGTGTAAGGGCGATTTTTCCATGGCTCTCTGCGGCAGACAAGAGCCCTCTAGGCATCTTCGTCAAGAACTTTCAAGTACTTCATTGTTCCCTCCATAATAGGAAGTCGCCATTTTGTGTTTTCCGCGGCCGCGGTAGACAGGGGGGAACAGTAAGGAAACAATCTTCGGCTAGGTTCAATTTAATGCTATTATGTTCTGATGTTCTATTAATGTGATTATGAGTTTTGTTAATTGAAATAAATTAATTTTAATTTTTTTATTATTATTTTTTCCAGGTCCCTCGCCTCCGGTGTACCTGCATGCCGGAGTGGAAACCTTACCCCGCAGGAATTCTCTGGCTTACCTTGATTGGCCGTTCAGAGAGAAGCGTTAAAGCTATATGCTCCAGGCGTGGAAGTGTTATGGGATATTGTTCGCTGTTTATAGCAATAATACCTACATCAGAGCTATTTACACCATATATTTACACTTTATACATATCAATTATACTTATTTACACATGACAACAAACCAATGTGACTTTTTCCTTCAAGAATAAACACAAGAAGAATTCTAACGAAATACGCATGCGCGACGTTGCTTAGCCATAAACTAAATATTCACAAGTTTATACCTATACAAAAAGTTTGTCGCCACAGTGTTAAGGGACATAACGCCGCGAGTACCCTCGGCTATGCTATGCTCACCCCTGCACTAATACACTCCTTCTGTACTTCACCAATCGATGAATTTATTCCTTCGTTTAGTATTATTTTATGGCCGCTGCGACAACCAACCTCTGTGACACCATACCCGGTCTCCCCTTTATTGGTTTTACTTTTAACATATCATACCTACTGTTGTAATAGGTTTACTGTCTCCCTTATGAAACGTGTTTTTTCACCGTAATACGGTTTTTATGAGCTAGTTTGGCGATCGTGTGGGTGATAGTAGGTTCAGCTATTATGCCGGAATGGTTAGGGCCTTTGTTAAGTTTAAATGGAAGAGATCCCTTTAGCGGACAAGGTCATGTTAACTAGGTAGCTTGTAATTTTAATTTTAACCAAAGAACGCATGAGCCTCTTTTTTATACAACTAGGGTGACAAACAAGCATTCGGCCTGCCTGATGGTAAGCAGACACCGCAGTTTATGGACGCTTGCAACACCAGAGAAATTACGTGCGTGTTGCTGACCTTTTAAAAACCCACTCACTCCCCTTTTGAAGAACTCCATACTGCAGCTTTCCGGGCTTTCCTCCAAACTGCGGCAGTTCATTCCACATTCGGATTGTGCGCGGTAAGAAATTTCTTTGGAACCTCACGGTGCGACCATTTTGGTTCCAACGTGTGTGAATGAATACCCTGCCGGTGGCGAGCGGTGCGGTGGTAGAAGGTGGCCGTAGGTATCATGTCGAACAATTCCTCAGAACACAGCCCATTGTACAAGCGGTAGAACACACATAAGGAGGCGAAGTCTCTTGCAGGTGCCCCAGCCCGGAGATGACAACCGTTTGCGATTCAGTTCAGTTAATTTATTTCAGTAACAATATACCTACATTGCGTAAGAGTACCATTTACCTAGACTTAAATTAGTACAATCACTCTCGCACCAGTAAATACAGGGTACAGTTTTATTGACCGTCCAAATTTTTCGTAGGCATTAGGTATCAATCAAATATGTCATTTTAGAAGAAAAAAAAATTGGTAAAATTTTTACCATAAAATGTGCTATCCGAAAAAAATATTAGTAACGACGCGATTACGGGTATCGACGCGTAAGTTGCGTGGGCGACTCAACGCGGGAGCGGGGTAGGGGTCGCGGGGAGGGGACCGTTGCCGTCACCCGCGCGTGCGCTACCGCGCTATCCACAAACGTCTGTTTTTTAGGATATCTTTCAGCTGCCGTTTCTCAATATTTTAATACTGAAAAATACTGACTGAAAAAACACGTATTTTCTATTTTTCGAGAATCTACTGTCGAAATTTTTACGGGGGAAAAATTTCACCTTGTATAATACCCAGTGAAAATACTCGGTATGTATAACAGTCGGATCCCAGGTCTGTGATTGTAGTATGGATTTAATTTCGCAACCGTCACTCTCGTATCCGTCTCGGTTGTCGGCCGCGGTGATTTATACTCGCTGTCACAGGTAATAAGTTACCTGTTATTTTCATACTGCCTTTGTTTTCTTTTATATATAAATGATATGTCAAAAAGTGACGATGTGATGTGAAGGATATGTGGCGAACAATACTGCCACAAGTAGCTGGGAACAAGGTGGATCGACAATTTTGTTTCGTGTTTTGGTTTCGCGGGAAACCAGCAGCAGAGAGCAGCAAAAAAAATCAACAAAAAAAAATCTATATTAATATCGAGCAAAGAAAAGGGGGACAGCCGGACATGCGCAAAAGTTTGGGAAAAAAATTTCGTATGTTACGAAAACTTTTTTCCCAAGCCGAAACAGAGATGTTTCGCTCATTCGATTAGCTAACTAGCTAACGTAGCAATATGACCAACCTGCAGACTACCCAAACAACGCTGAAAAGTAGCTAATTTGCCAACCGTACCTTTTCCAACGTTATTATCTAAGTTAGGTACCTTTATCAGGTTGCCGCCTCCCCCGACGCTACGGGCCACCACTTAGCTGGACCACAGTAGCAACAACCAACAGCCGGTCTACCTATTATTCACAGAAATATTTTACTCTTTATGAAGTTGGTTAAATAATCCGAACACAGGGCATATCTCCGGTGATTTCAGTGGCACTGATTTCAGTGGCATCGTTAATGTCAAAGTCCCGGGAGATTTGCATGACATTTCCGGATATCTGGTAGACATCGAAGTTGTCTAAATATCCGAAAAAGTGGTGCAATCTTCTAAAACTTCGACATTAATGAAGGCACCGAAATCACCAGAGAAATGCCCAAACCACAGAAATATACCGAGGTAGAAGGAAAAAGTGTATGTACCTCGCGTGCTAAAAAGTAGCGGTGGCGACCTATTTTGCACGCCGTTAACTTCAGTTGCTGTCAAGATTTGAAAGTCTTAATAATCTGAATATACTGGTATAATTTATTTTTCAAATACAACCAAATGAAATGTCAGAGAGTCGTATTGTAAAAGACTCGTTTTACCAATAGCATGCAATTTTGGTAAATAGTAGTGGTGAATGTTTTCCGAATGGGTCTCCAACCAATGAAACTTATACTATTTTATGTGCTATGACCATAACGGTCAAATGCAAGTTCGTTCTTGGAATGTTCCCTAGGTACTGCAGAGATGGGTGATAAATAACGTCACGATGAAAAAATCACGGTGGTTAGCCGTGACTGACCGCGCGGAACGACGTTCCAAAATCACATAGGTTGTTACTTGATCCTGGTAACTATCTCAGTCACTCACGTCACGAAAACGAACAAAAATCGAGCGCGATCTCCGTTCCGTTGGCAGCGATGCGACGGCGTCAGTCGCGCTTATTCGGCAACGCATCTGCGTCCATTACGTCACTTAGATAGCCGAACCATAGATATCGTGATGACATAGCGTGAGCGATAGACGTGACAAAATCACGGTGATTTTTTACAGTGATTTTCGTGGAATCGGAACGATAGTCACGGCGATACAAATATCACGCTTATTCCCAATTTCTACCCTACTGTAAGTGCTTGTTTCCTGTCCTCGGCCAGGAAGGGTTAAGTTGCGGCGCGCCCTGGGACCAGCGGGAACGTTACGAGCTGCACGCTCAGTTGTTTGATTTCGTTTGGTTGCTGAAGGTTATGTTTTATTTCCATGTTTGTATTGTATCATGGTATATAGTTTCGACGACCGCTTTAGCTTAGTTGGTAGTGACCCTGCCCACGAAGCAGGAGGTCCTGGGTTATATAGTGGTCATATATTTTATTGCGCATTGCATCATGCAACCAGATTGTGCAATTATCTGACGACGTCTTTACATGTTTTTTTTAGTAGCATTAGCGACTACCAACGAATTCCAAATATTTTATTAGAAGAGAAACATTGAAATATTATATGTCTCGGGCAGGATTTGTGACGTCACCCAGGATGACGTCACAAATGAGGAGACTGGTTGAAAAATTGGATGAGTTGGGCATAGTTTTGGTAGTGTAGTTGGTAACGCGCCTGTGTTTGGCCCGGATAGCCGAGGAGATGCAGGTTTGAATCCTGCCCGAGACATATAATTTTTAATTTTTTCTCTTCTAATAAAGTATTTAGACGTCTTTACAAAATACAGCATTTACTCGCGGCTTCGTTTGCGTTCCAGTTAATGTCACAATGGAACTTTTTAGCGGGACATAAAGTATATTTCAATCTAGAACCAGGTCTACATGCCAAATTTAATCTCAATCCATTTAGTTGTTACCCTGTTATTTAGTACTTATCAAACATCTACACAAATTTTCACATTTTATAATTTATTAGTGTGATTGACTAGAACAGAGGTACTAAACATAGATTGTTAAGTTTATTGTTACTAATATGATATGGATGAACTCCAGAAATAAATGAAATAAACTTCAGTTATGGTTTTAATTAAAGTTAATTGTTTATAAAATAAAGATTACTTAATTAAATTTAATTTAAAACTGTTTTGCGGGATGATTAATTTATCGTTACTGGAAATTACCGGTATCGTAAAAGCTATGAATTAATTTTATCACTACTGACATTAGTACCTACTTGGTGTCAATGATAGAAGCCATTTTATTAATCAAAATGTGTCTACCTGTGTTATCCTATTTATTGAATCGCAAAATTGGAAAATAAATCAGAAACGCATTTTGATATAGAAGCGACCGCATAAGTATAGGTATATAAAATCGCATATCCGATTGATATATACAATTTTCCATTAAATTAAAAAAAAAAACAGACGTACACATTTTTACTTACAAAATGTCTTCTACCATTAACACCAATCAAAGAAAGTAAAAAATGTAATTAATTCATAACTTAAACGATACCGTTAATTTATGGTAACGGTAAATCAATGTAATGTTTTAACTAAATCTGCCTGTATGTAGGTTGACGTCATTTGGCTGTCATCGGCATCAAAAGTACGACCCCTGGGTGGGTTATGTGCAGGAGCCCTGCACATAACCCACCCGACTAACACTCAATACCTGACCAATCATCTTTTATGTACACCAACGCCATCTATTATCAAGCGTCCAATGCGGACAACGTGAGCGAAATAAAGATGGCGGTTACCATAGACAATGCAACGTTCGCTGAATTTAAGTGTTGTATTATCTGTTCAGGAATATTATTGCGAGTTAGGACGCAGTTCTGAAAGTGACCGTATATTATTCTAGTTTTATTTTATAATGCTATTTCGAATGTTGTTTTAGAATGGTGATGGAAAATGTAGTTTTAGTATGCGATTGTATTTTGTATCTAAATTATATCAAGTTTAGTTTGCTAACATATGATTAATAGTCTTATTTTCAGTAGTTATTAAAAGGCCGTATTTTTTATCTGAACCTATCCGCTATCTTATTTTCTACTAATATAAACTAGCATTTACCCGCGGAATATTCCCAAGGGAACTCATCGGGATCAAAATTTGAGATTGGGATAAGATTTGGTATGCAAGTAGACTTAGTCCTGGATTGAATCATAGGATACTTTATGTCCCCTTAAAAAGTAAATAATTCTCTTGGAAGAATAACAGGAATAATCCATGCGAACTCGCGGGTCAATGATGGTTTTTACTATTAAGGTAAACGTCTGAGTGCGCGACACTGTCCTAGTAATCGACATATTGATCGTTTAGTCGTTTGGAATAGAGGTGACACCAGTGTGTCGGCTATTGGGCATGTGTGTGTAGCACACGTACAGAGGTAATCATTCCATTATGTTATAGCAAGGACCATTAAAACAAGAGGACTGTCATTCTCCATACAAAAAGCTGTTTTATATTATTTACAATTATTCAACTTTGCAAGCGTGACACAGTATTTAAATGTTACAATTTATTCATTATTAGCTGTTTACGGACTAATTGTTACTGCACTATGTTTCTTTGTTCAATTATAACATGGTATAATGTTTAGTTTTTTAGCGCCATCTAGTTTTTGCCTGGAAATGCCCTTGCAGTCGAAGTACGGTCCAAAGTATGGAGAATGACATTCCTCTTGTTTTAACGGTCCTTGTTTATAGTATCTCAACATGTTTTAGGCAAAAACATTCATTTTATTGTAAAGAAAAAACATTAACAAGCAAGAGAAAAAAAAGTCTAAATCAATTAGCCACGTAATTGGCCGCCATTAAGAATAAAAAAATCACTTTACATTTAAAACTAAAACCTTTACAAAAACCTAAAAACTTTTCACATAACAACAACGAAATCAGGTCACTATTTGTAAGAACCACTCTCTTTTAATCAAAATGACACACCATCCATCACCTTAAAGAACCCCCCTTAATTCATTATAGCCTCAATGCCCTAAAAAGATGTAATTTTTCAGACACGATAATGGGACCGACAAAATATTTTTCAAACGATAGACAATGGCCGTTTTATCGGAAATGAGACGGTTTTAGCGAAAAGATTCAGAAACAATTGCCGTTTGGATAATTTGAAAGGTGTTTTGTTTTAGCTGTATTTAAAAATTACACATTTTTAAACGGGTATTGTTCAGGCCACAGAAATGACGCCAGAAGTGTAATTTACTGATGGCAAACATACATTTTCCATTCCATTTGGTGGTATTCGAACAATTAGTTATACCATTATTATCAGATTTTCAAACCTGATAATAATATTGTCGGAAACTGATGTTGACGGCGTGCAAAGTAGGTAGACGCCACATATTTTTAGCACGCGAGACATACAGTTTTTTCTTCTACCTTGATATATTTCTGTGGTCTGCATTTCCCCGGTGATTTCGGTGGCATCTAATGATGTCGAAGATTTAGAAGATTGCACCACTTTCGAATACTTCGAAGTTGTCTACTAGATCTGATATCTGGCAATATCATGCAAATCTCCCAGGGCTTCGGCATTAATGATACCACCGAAGTCAATGCCACTGAAATCACTGGAGAAATGCCCGTCTGTGTTCGGATTATTTAACCAACTTTACAAAAAGGATGAGGTTCTGTTTTAAGTATTTTCTACATTACAGCTTTAATAAATCACAGTGCGTGTCGGTAAAACAGATGTTGTCGTAATAGTTTCGATTAAAAAAGTGTAAGTGTAAGTTACTAAGGTACTCGGAGTAGCATAATACATATACCAGGTTACGAATACTAAGTATAAATACTGCGTAGAAATACCATATACTGACAACTTGAAAATTGATTGCTTTGTTTGGAAACCGTTTGGAGACCCTTTACACCTCCAAAACATAATATTTTGAAAACGGAGACTCTTTACATCTCCATTAATTATACCAGTCTATTTACTTTCTTTTGTTTTAATTGTCTTGTTTTGACGCCTGAAGACCTTTTACATCTCAAAAAATGTAGTTTTAAGTTTAATGCAACAACTTATTAATGAAATCACATGTAATAATGTCATAATTATTGTTATCTTTAATATTTTTAAAAAGAGAAACTGGTGAGTTTCTTCCAGCGCTTCTTTTCACCAGAAAGTCACTACTCGAAGCGCCAAAAAACGAATAGAATCAGACTTGTAAAAGAGCCCTCGAGGCCCTACTTGCAGAAATAAATTATTATTTTTTATTTTATTTCCTTACCATCTGACGTACCAGGAAAATGCTACCTGAAGTGCGGTGTACTGATAGCGCATGAATTTGTCCAATGTAAAATGAAACAAGATTATATTTTCCGAACAATATGGCGAAAATATCCATAACAAGCGGCTAAAGCGATTCGTCTCGATCACCGATAAACATTGTAAAGCCCTTATAATTAATGAACCGGCAATCCTTTCTACATCGGACCTTAATGAAGTCGCTGCGGGAAAAACACGGGGAAATATTCCATCGAGCAGGGAACAATCTATCTATTAGAACAGAATGAGTAATAGTGCTGTCGCCATCTGATATATTTGAGCTGTCAGTGTACTCATAAATATCTGAACACGGCTCTAATGCTATGAAAATAGAGCCGCGTTCAGATATTTATGAGTACACTGACAGCTCAGATATATCTGATGACGACTATACATAAGTCTCTCTCTATAAAACTGAAGATCAGCCCGACCGCCGGACGGAAAGCACTGCATCCGATCGTCTCTCTCTATGGCATAACGCGTGCTCTTTTTGGTCGCTGAGAAAACCCATCCGCGGGGTTAATCGCGGAGTGAGCTACTCCTGTTATTAGCAACGTGGGTCCACCGCCGGACATAGGGTTTAGGGCAGTGGTGGGCAAAGTACGGCCCGTGGGCCAACTCCGGCCCCCGAAACCATTTAATCCGGCCCGCCGCGGATACATCGTAATAGTTTGTATATGGCCCGCGATGATTATATTTTGAGGATTCACCCGTTATAAAGTAAAATGAAATGAATGACATAGATAGATGAATAAGTAAAAGAATCAGTTTGTCTAGCGGCGTAGTTCATGCATTGTGTCGAGGGCGGGTCTGGCCCTCCTCCGAAATTTCTCAAGCTTTCTGGCCCCCCATGAAAAAAGTTTGCCCACCACTGGTTTAGGGAATGCAATACCCGGTCAAATATGAAATCCGGGTATTACCCAACTCTAAATGTAGTCAGTTACCCGGGTTTTGGGTCATCGGGTACCCGAGTAGCATTACCTACAATGAACTTACCGGAATTACCGGTTGTAGTATGGAGGTAATTTTTTTTTACTTTTGGTTACTCAAATAGGTATTTTACAAAGTGGCAATATACTTTTTCTCAAACATGGCATGAAATGTTGACATTACGTGCCTAAAAATAGGCCGCAAAGTACCTCGATTCCCGTGCGGTTTGACACTTGGCACGTAATGGAATTTCATACTTACAGCAATGCATTTTTTTTTAATTTCCATTCCACATTTATTTGGGCCAAAGCATTACGGCATTCAGCCATTAAAAAAACAAAAAACGATGTATGCTATATTTTGCAGTTTTATTTATTTCAAATTGACATGAACATAACAAATAACACATTATAAACAATTTTAAATTGCAATCTTAACTACACGAATACACATTTAAAATATTTCATCTAAATATTCGCGGTAAAAATGTAAACTGAAACAGCTTTTGCATTATTTATGGACATAATATGGTCAAATTGTCACTTTCTGACAGAAAGTTTGTGTTATAAAATATTAAGTAAGTTTATTATAGTAAGTTTATTTATTTCATTGCATATTTGAAAAAAGCACTATACGTACCTCGGCGGGAAATTGGGTTGCCAGCCTCGTAACTATCTGGCCTCGCTTCGCTCGGCCAGCTATATGTACTCGGCCGGCAACCCCTCACTTCCCGGCCTCTAGTAATGTACTATTACCTATTGGCGTCGCTATCCAGAATATTTCGAAGGACACTGTTCAATACACAGAGACGATTAGCTTTACCTATCTCTACACTCCATAATGTGTTAGTATCGTATTTGAAAAAAATAAAACCGGTCAAGTGCGAGTCGAACTCGCGCACCGAGGGTCCCGTACAAACTCATAAGTAGATACATGTATAGTTCAAGAAAAACTCTATGGCGATTAGTTTAGTAGGAGCAAATAAGTATGTATTACGATTTTTGCAAGTTAGGAAAACCGTTATATTTTTCCTGTAAAATTTAAGATGACGTTGATAATAGGTAATTATTACAGATTTTTCTGTTTAGTAACTTCGAAGATAATAGGGGGGGTATGGTATTTTTTTTGACGTTTTTCATCATAAATCAAAAACTACTTATTTAATAAAAAAAACTAATAACGTCATTTTAATCTACAAATCAAGTCCTTTCATTTGATACCCCTCTCGATATAATAGCCCTACTTTCAATTTTCAGAGTCCCATTACGGACCCCTTTAAAAAAAAAGATATAAGATTTTTTTTCCACCCCATAGGCTCGGGTTAGCGGTTTTTAACACTATTCCAAATTCCAAGTCGATAGCATCAGTAGATCCTGAGATATCTTGCTGTGACAGACGGACAGACAGACAGACAGACAGACAGAGTCGCACCATAAGGGTTCCTTTTTTACCATTTTGGTACGGAACCCTAAAAACGGCGACGATTTGGGGTTTGACAGACTCACGAGGTCTACAGCTCACGGAGCGACTAGTAGAAATAATAATTTTATCAATAACATGCATTTATCTGCAGCTTCGCCTACGTTATTCCCGTCAATATCCCAAGAGAGCTCTACCGGGATATAAAGTATGCCATGTTTCAATTCAGGTCCAGGTCTATTTGCATGCCAAATTTCATCTCAATCCGTCTAGTTTTTACCCCGTTATTTAGTAACAAACATCAAAACATCTTCGCAAACTTTCGAACTTATAATACTACTAGCATTTTCCCGCGGCTTCGCCCGCGTTGTTCCCGTTATTGTCCCAAAGGGACTCGTTACCGGGATATAATGTATCCTATGTTTCAATCCAGGACTTGGTCTACGTGCATGCCAAATTTCAGCTTGATCCATCCAGTTGCTGTACGTTTTATCTCCCCGTGTGTTGACTGGAATAGATCCCGCCACTCCGTCCAGATTGATTTACGCAGCCTTCTAATTATCGCTCAAGAGATTGAAAGTAATTTAGTGAGACGATGGGCACTATACTTATAAACGTTTATATACGTCACATTGTTTTCAATATTACTATATATCAGTGTTTTTCAAAGTGTGGGTCGCGACCTGGGGGGGGGGGGGGGGGGTCGCTGAGCCTCTGGAAGGGGGTCGCGCGGTCGAAAAACCTCAATCAAAAAGGAAAAAAACCGGTCAAGTGCGAGTCGGACTCGCGCACCGAGGGTTCCGTACAAACTCATAAGTAGATACGCGAATAGTTCAAGAAAAACTGTATGTCGATTTGTTTAGAAGAAGCAAATAAGTATATGTTATGATTTTTGCAAATTTCTAAAAAACATTGCAAGTTAAAACAGTTATATTTTTCCTGTAATATTTAGAACCTGACGTGTAATGATTCTATTTAATAGCAAGGACCATTAAATCAAGAGGACTGTCATTCTCCATACAAAAAGCTGTTCCCCGAATTTACAACGCCATCTATGTATAGGCTTGGTAAAATAATTATTTACAATTTTTCAACTTTGCAAACGTGACATAGTATTTAAATGTTAGAATTTATTTATTATTAGCTGTTTACGAACTAATTGTTGTTCAATTATAACATCGTTAAATCCCCTAGCGTGAAACAGGCCATCGCTTAGTTTTGCTACTCTCCGCTAGATGGATTAATGGATGGATTAAGTTTATGTAAATTTCTAAAAAAGTATTAAAGTTAGGAAGACCGTTTTATTTTTCCTGTAATGTTCAGGTTGATATTGATAAGTAGTAATTATGACACATTTTTCTGATCAGTAACTTCGGAGATAATAGGGGGGGAATGGTACATAAAAATGTATAAATCAAAAACTACTTAATTAAGAAAAAAAATAAAAATGGTGTTTTAATCTACAAACTAAGCCCTTTCATTTGATACCCCGCTCAATATAATAGCCCTACTTTCAATTTTCAAAGTCCCATTACGGAGCCTTTTAAAAAAAAAGTAAAAAAGGTACAAGATATTTTTTATGTCCAATAAGCTCGGGTTAGCTACTTTTAACAGTATTCCAAATTTCAAATCGATAGTAGTTCCTGAGATATCTGGCTGTGACAGACGGACAGACAGACAGACAGACAGACAGACAGAGTCGCACCATAAGGGTTCCTTTTTTACCATTTTGGTACGGAACCCTAAAAAAGCACATTAGTGTAACGGAATAAAATTAAAGGCGGCTTAAAGCAAACGCGACGAAACATCACATACTTGCTTAATTTACTTAACACGGCGGACAATGCTGGCAAGTTTATTGTAGGTAATGCAACCCGGGTACCCGAAAACCCGGGTAACTGACTTTGTTTAGAGTCGGGTAATAACCGGGTTTCATATTTGACTGGTTATTGCATTCCCTAGGTTGTCACGGTGGTAGCGGCGACGAAGGAGTGGGGTTGTTATGTCAAATATTAAAAATATTTTATTGATTATCGATAGTTTAGTTTTTCTTTTTTATTACAAGCATATGTATAACTATTGCAGGGCAAATCTACATCAAATATAACTGGGTCAAATGCAGAAAAAATGTACCTTTTACGTTTTTGTCTGATCATGGTGTGTCTTATACCATTTTAGTCAGAATCATGAGCACTTCTCATTTATGAAATAAAGAAAGCCAAAATTTCCGTACAAATTTTGAATCTCAGTTTCGTTACGCCCAAACTAAATACAGCGTGGGAGGGACTATACCGACAAACTTTAACTATATATTCTAACAACTATTAGGAGTAAAAAATGTTATGTGATGTATAGTCGAAAAACGCTTACTTTCCGAGATATCCATTATTTTGTAAATGAAAAATCCCAAGTGTGTAACAAGCCCTAATAAATGTGACTAAGATACCTTTACTATTTTTTTTAAATCCTTTAACTAAACAGGAATTAACCTTCGCAGTATTTGATGGTAAGCGACTACGAGGCCAAAAAATTGACCTTTCGTTTCCATTTTAGCTTTTTTTTCTTTTTGATAACTTTTCAGCCAGTAAGGACATGTTTATAACGAGGGGCTTAATTTACTGATTTATTTTGTTCCATAAGACTATTAATGTAAAATGACAATATTCGACCCATGTTGATATAAAATTATTTACTCGTCACACCACCAGGAATTCATGGCTAAAGTATGTCGGTATAATCCCTCCCACCCTGTATAAGGGAAAATAGTAACGAAACTGATACTTTTTTTATATCAGTTTCGTTCCCCTAAAATCAAACAAAATCAAATCAAAAACAATCACATGACTCAAATGGGATTAGACCGGCAAGAACATCTTTTTTAGTGTTTCGTACCCAACGGGTGCCAACGGGAACCTATTAGGTACCACAATATAATAGCAGTAATTTTTCTTCCTACAAAAGGACACATCGCACATTTAAATGTGTGCGTGCCGTGTACGAACGCACTACAAGCGAAGAATTAAGAATGCGTAAGAGTGCTCCAGTATGGATCGCACTCACACAGACGAGCTATCGCGCCTGTGTAAATACGTGTCACGTGCTCCTGAACGGCCGAAGTGTAACTACCTACTTGGGGCCCGTTTCACGAAGCTACAAGTTACAAATTACAAGCGGAAGTCTCTTTTCAATACCTTTTGATAGAAAGAGACTTCCGCTTGTAATTTGTAACTTGTAGCTTCGTGAAACGGGCCCTTGGTCGTCTTTATACTTTGCTATTTACTAATTGTAAGACTTTCGTTTCATTGAAAACTCCTCAAATGTTTTAATCTCGAGTATGTATGTATGATAATGCACGAGCCATCTACTATTAAAGCAATTTATAGAAGATAACTCGTGCATTAGCTTGTGTTGAAGTGATTCAATGCTAAAAGCCAGTTTTGTTTAAATGACAGAATAGAAGCATCGTGAAACCGCAATCAAAAGCTATGAATAATTAAGTCTGTTCTTCTCAACTTGTATTAGCTAAGTCTCAAAGTAGCGTGCAACTTAAATCTCTAACTTGCCAAGTTTAATGCGAACTGTATTAGATGTTGATAAAATTAAATTACTGTAGGTAGATTAATTCACAAACTTCACTGTTAATATAGTTACTAATATAATTTGACTCGTGAACAATAACAGTTAGTCATCGCTGGTCCTCGAATACAAAAGCTACCGCGCGCTTGAATGTGTGCGCGCCGCGTACGAACACACTACAAGCAACGTTTTAAGAATGCGTAACAATGCTCCAGTATCGATCACACTCACACAGATGTACTGTTGCGCGTCTGTGTGAATACGTATCGCGTGCAACTAATCGGCCGAAGTTGGACTAGTTGTTCGTCTTTATACTTTGCCCAAACTGTGATCTGTGGTTCACCTTGTTTTGGCATAATTTTATTTGTCCGAATGTTCTATTTGCCCCAATACTATTTACGCATAATTGTTATTTTACAGATAATATTGACTTTTCAAAATAATTATAAAAGAAACCTAACCTAATATGGTCTAAGTGGCTGATGCAAAAGATTTTGCAAAATATTTTCCGTTAAAGCTAGAGAAAAATTATGCGAAATAAAATTCGGGCTAACAATACATTCGGACAAATAAAACGTATGCCAAATAAAGGGAACCCCTGATCTGTTTACGAGTAGATTGGTTCATTGTGTGTAAGGAACGTTTGAGGTTCTGCAAGAAGACGGATGTAAGGTCTTCTTCTGTGTAATTTCTACCTCTTTATTATTTTGTTTTATTATTTTAAAAATTGTATCTTAGTTTCACAGTGCTTTGGCCAGACTGTTATGCTGTGAAATTTAATGAAATAAAAAAATGTCTATAAATAAGGCTGTTCTGAAAGTTCCTGGGAAAAGAAAACCCGGTTGCCCTCGTACCACCTGGAGTGCAGTGAAGAAGGAGGCTGCACCAACTGGCTCTAGATACAAGGAGCTGGAGGAGGTCGCTCAGGATCATGACAAATGGAAACCCCTAAAAAGACAGTATCATCATCATTAGAGACCGGATTTGAAGTAGCGATCTCAATATTAATATGGATATGACTAGTGCAATTTGTTAAATACATGTCATGTTGGTTATATAAGGTCTTAATTTTTACAAAAGAAATAATAAAGAAGAAGAACTTAAAAAATTAACTATTTCAAAAATGAACAAATGATGTTTTTATTTTTTATCACCATAATTTTTGCCCAATATTTACAAAAGCTTCCAAAAAGGTTTTTACTTTTTTGTTCCGATAAGTACCATTATTTTTGCGTGTAGAAAAAATAATAAATTATACCAGTCATATCCATATTAATATTAAGATCGCTACTTCAAATCCGGTCTCTAATCATCATCAATAGAAAGCTGTGGTGGCACGCTGTTGTGTGTACCTCAAAAATTAAAAATCATTTATTTCAGACCTTACGATCCATATAATGTTAGTTACAGGAAACTTAAAAACGATGTTAGTAACACTAAACAAAATAAGAATACTTAAAAGGTAAACAAAACAAACAATCTAGATCAGCGGTCGGCATCCGCTTAGCAGCCAAGGGCCACATAGTAGCTAAGGAACGTGACGCGACCGTGCGGCCGCACTTTGTTTATAATTGGTGATTTTAGACTATTCGGAATATATTAACCGCAATACAAACCGGAATATAGGTCCGCAAGTGAGCGGTTCAAGCGCCGCATGCGGCCCGCGGGCCGCAGGTTGCCGATTGCTGATCTAGATAATAAAGTCATGACTGTTACAACATATTCAGTAGGTTCAACTCTCTCATCCGAATTACTGAGTCCCAATGAACTCAGATACGAGTAGCCAGGCCGTAATAAGTCTATTGTAGAGGCTGGCTGACTCTGCAGAAGAATTATGTGTAAAATTCAAATATCGTCTGAGATAATGTTTAAATAAAATAAAAGGGCAGATTATATTACGGATAACATTAACGTCGAAATTGTGAATGCCTCTACTGCACTCCAAGGTGGCATCCAACAAGTTTAGTTGAGAAAACTTGGATTTATCAAGTTAATACTATTAAAGGCGCTAAAACAACCAATAAACATCATCTATACTAGTATAATTACATAAAATAATTGTTGAACTTTACTTGGTTTTATCGATAACTAGCACTTACTCGCGGCTTCGACCGCGTTATTCCCGCTAATGTCCCAAGGCTACTGTTTACCGGGATACAATAGTATTTTATGCAACAAATGTATAAGTAAGCTCAAAAAATGCGAATTGCGTGCGTTGCGATACGAGCCGCCGTGGCGGCGAGTATCGCAAATAGATACGCCATGAGCGTTTTTGGACTTAATTATACAACGTTGCATACAATACTTTTCTACGACTAGGTTTTAAAATATAAAATACAAAATTAATCATAGCACGCAAACAAGGCAAATATGACATATGACTGACAGTATGTGTCTATGGTAAACTTTTTTTTTTAATTTGACGTACACTCGCTAGTGACACGCAGTGACCATATTAAAAATACTTTTTGTTATGTTGGCGTCAATGAATTTAATTCAGAAAGTTTTGTTTTTCTTAAAAACCGTAGGAATTAATTTGTTTGTTAAGTTGGTAACTGTGCATTTTTATCGTAAAGTTAGAATTGAGCGCTTAATCCTTGACCTAAGTTTAACCTAGATTTAGAAGTCTGTGGCTGCTAGCAGTATCGTTTTGCGACTATAACGACACTAGTGCTGTTATGGGGAATAGAATATAGACTTCTCTGAACTCATATTATGTATGTTCTTATATAAGTGTTCGTGACCAAGTAAAAGACAGATAAAAGTACAAGAGTAGAAAAATATTTTATGTTTCAATCCAGGACTTGGTCTTCTTCGCGGTCCCTAGACACCCCCTCAAACCGGCAACGTGGGAAAACGCCGGAGTGTTTTTAGTGGGTATACCCCTCCCTCCCTCTCACTCTGAGAGGCGAAGTGAGGGAAGAGCTCCACACACCCCCCACCTTGGGTGACCCCAGCCCCCGGCGGGATGCGTAATGCATTTTCACTCCGTAAAAAACAAAAATGACTTGGTCTACTTGCATGCCAAATTTTACCTCAATCCATCCAGTTTAGGGCTTCCAAAATTACGGAAATGTCAATAACGTTATTGGTAACGGATTTTTTTTTCAAATTACGTAATTCCGTAATTAATTACGTAATTTTCCCTAGTTTACTTGAAATATTCTTTATGCCACACCTGGCCATAAAGTGGCTTTTACCGCAGGCTACGCGTACGGAAAAAGCCGCTTTCTGGCCAAGTGTAGACATAAAATGATGTACACACAACACGGGAGGTAATAAAGAAAGCCCTCGATCGCATATTTCCGTCCCTCGCTTGCAGCTCGGGCCGCAAACATCCGCGATCTCGGCTTTTCTTAGTTTTACCACCCTAGTTGTGTAATGTACTATAATTTCAGGTGTATTAATAAAAACAACAACTTTTTGAACATTGTTTAATTTTTATTGCAATCAGAACATATTATAAAATCAATAGTAACATAATTAAAAATTATTCAGTCAATTTTAACTAGTCATTATAATTAAATTGTCAAGATTATTTATTTATTGCTTTTTTTTCTTGAAAATAGGACCTCATAAATGATAAGGCGTCCAACGTCTTATCAGCTAAGGAGCTTCTTAACTTATTGCAAAAATAACCGGCGGAAGAAAAAGCTCGTTCAGCTTCAACACTTGTTGGTTGTATTGACAATAAATAATTATAGGCGGCTTTAAGGTAGAGTTCGTGCGAATATGAAGACTAATAAACACTAAATGTTTAATTAGAAGAGAAAAAATAACATTAATTGAACACTATTCACAAGTTAAAATTGAAGTTTTTGGTGTAGTCTCCCGGCTGAGAGCCGATTAACAACTAAACACCTTTCTTTTAAATTTCAACCTTCACCTTCAAATACAATCAGGGATTCCCTAAGAAGGGACTTTTATTTAAGAAACGTTTGGAAGTCCCTTAGAAACTATTTAGGCAATATTTATCCCTGTTCCTTGTGTATAAAGTCAAATATTGTTTAATGCTTGTTTACTTGTGACGTTATAAACCCGAGCCTATCGGGGAATTACCAAGTTCTCGACCCAATGCAACTGATTGAAGTAGGCATAGAAGTCGGGGATGCCCTCTATTGTCGAATATGTTAACAGAGCATCGTGTCGACATGGTGTAGCAAAAAAAAAGTGTATGTTTTTAATGTACAATCGGATGTAATGCAAAAAAGTAAATGATAACATTGATAACGTAATTACGGAATTTCAATTTTGAATTACGTATTTATAAAAAGCCCAAAAACTATCCGTAATTACGTTATTGCGTAATTACGGAATTACGGTATGGAAGCCCTAATCCAGTTCTTAGCTCGTTATTTACTTAAGGTACTGACACATTTGCTTAAAATAAGCATGCTTTTAAGCATGCATATTTTAAGGATGCTTATTTTAAGCAAATGTGTCAGTACCTCCGGCGGTGGTAGCGGTTGTTTTGTAAGCATGCTCGAAATAAGCATGCTTATTAGTGGCAATGACTAGACACACATGCCACTAATGAGCATGTGCTCATTAGTGGCATGCTTTAAGCAAGTCAATAAGCAAATGTGTCAGTACTTTAACAAATATCCGTACAAAATAGAGTTGTTAGCTTTAAGAATTCTGTAAATTATATTCTTAAATATTTTTAATCTTATCATATCGTCATTACACTGACAATAAACTACGCACCTTTAATGGGGACCGTGCATATGAATATTTTTGTGAATAGGGAACGTGCACGGCGAAGGTGCTGCCAACTGGTGCCGCCAATCTAAATCATGTACCCTCTCATGCTGGAGCCATATTGACGAAAACGCCGTTAATTTATCGCGATGAAGGACGATTAACGTCAATGTAGCTACGACATATATTTGACATTGACACTTAGATATTATCATTGACATTGACAGCTTGATTTGATAGTTTCCTTTATCGTCCGCCCGTGTTTCTCTTGTCGTTTAGTGCTGCCACCTATAGTTCGTGTAGCGATGGGCGAGTCGAGTTGTCTAATTCGAATAAGCGAGTTGATTCGAATCAAGTTCATTCGCAACTCGCATACCTAACTCTAGCTAGAATTGACACGGACCGGATAACGAATGCGAGTTATGCGAGTGCACGCGAGTCAGCGATTCGCCAACTCGACGAATGTTCGTTTTGTTAAGGTGGATTTAGACCAAACGAACAAAGAACTAGAACCAGAGTAGAGCATTCATTCTTGGTCTTTTAGTGTAAACAAAAGTTCGTTCTCAGCGTTTACACCACACGAATATCAGCGAGCAAGAATGCAACCCAAGAACTAGGATTCGAGAGCATATGCTCTAGAGATGTTTAGATCAGGCGAACGAGAGCCCGTTGCTCATTCGTCAGATGTCTGTGGACTATGTGCACTATGTCGGACTCTGAGACTGATATTGTAATTGCAAGTTTTTCATTTATCATCCTGACTCAATTGTGTTTTTATAATTTACAAAAGTCGGATCCCACAGACACCTGGCATTTTGATAAGCTTCTATCATTAGAAGACATTTTTCTTGAGACCAATCTATAATTACAACGATATGTCAAGTCCCTCGAGCACTAGAACGGTTTGAAGAGACCGCTCCCCGAAGCGAGCAGGTCCGAACACGAGCGAACGACCTCGGCGACTGTTCGTACGCTCGTCCGTCGTTTACATCAAGCGAGCGAGCATTCCACGAGCATTCGTAGAATCTTCGCAAAATAAGGAAGAACAACGAAAGAATGCTGTCTCTGTTTACACACAACGAATTTGGTAGAGTGGGTAGGGGTAGAATGAGCATTCGCTCGTTTGGTCTAAACCCACCTTTACGAATACGCTGAACTCGACTCGACTCGCCGATCCGTTTGGCTGCTGCCACGAAGCGGATCCCATCCGGTTGATGCGAGTCAACTCGAGTCTCGATTCGAGTTGACGGGCGAGTCAACTCGAGTTATCCGAGTTGGAATAAAATCAACTCGTAACATCGCTAAGTTCGTGCACGTTCCCTACTCCGTATGTGTGAGCCCGCCTTTAGTAGGCAGAGGTAATAAAAGCGGGGAGCATCGCGAGAAATGGATTAAGCGTGTTGCGCCCTCCACACCGACTCTAAATTTTACTTAGTCTATTTAATGGCTCACATAGATGTTGAATACTGGAAGGAAATTTAAAATTTTACAAACTGGTTAAGTGTAAATTCGACATTAATACTTCAGCTTAAATACCACTGTACAATTGCCAGAAAATATCAGAAGATAATTGTGTTTTTGATTGGCTCACATTTGAGAAGGTGAGATGCATAGAAAATAAATAAATCATGTAGACAAACAAATACATTTGAATATAAACTGTATAATGTAACGAATACTTGAAATAGCTGGGTGTTTCAACAATTAGCCTTTCAAACGTTTGTTTTCATAGTCTTAACAATTGTACTTTGATTACTTTAGTTACCTTTCGAAGGGTCTGCCGCCAGGACTGCTCATTGTCCTCTACACAACATTCAAAATTTAAATTCAAATTGTTTATTGCTTTCATGTTGTACAATATAGGGCTATACTAAATAGTTTACACTTTAAAAAAACCACTTATTTCTGTAAATCATCATTCGTCATCAGTATTTCAACTTTGAGATGTCCATTGACCATAGTTCTCTCTTTAAGGCTTCTGCAATGAACGGTCACATGCTTTTAGCCTCCATCGACTTTCGGCGACTTTAACCAAAGTAAAAAGATAAACATGTAGCGCGATAGCACGTCTGTGCCATCACAGGCGTCTTGCCTGGTCAAAAAACTTGGTCTTGACACTTTGCGGGACGACGCGAAATTCATTTCCATTTTCCCAAAACACCCGAGGCCCTTACAGGAAATACTTCTAGATATTTCTATATCTTCGTGCATGTCTAATAACGTGGGCATGTTTGTTGTTTCATGTTGGAAAATATCTCAGGAATCAGGGAGCAAATTAGCCTACGCCCTGTATGGGCGGAGGAGTTTTGCTTAAATCAATCCTTCTACATATTACTTTCACTGAAAATCTGGATAATTCACAACTTTCTTTCATAGAAAGCTAAAGTTTTATATGGGATCCCCTTGTTTATCATAAAATTATAAGTCATAAAGTATTGTTTTTCTAAAACGGTAATACTTTTAGGATGTTTTAAAACTACATACATATAATGAGGTAGAAGGAAAAAGTGTAGGGGAGACCGGGTATGGTTGTCTCACGGGTTGGTTGTCACAGCAGCTATTAAATAATACGAAACGAAGGAATAATTGCATCGCTCGGTGTTAAAAGATCACAAGAGCTTCACCTCCTTCCCTACTTCACCAATCGATGCACTTATTCCTTCGTTTCGTATTATTTAATGGCTGCTGTGACAACCAACCCGTGAGACAACCATACCCGGTCTCCCCTATGTAACTCGCGTGCTAAAAAGAAGTGACTATGTCCTACTTTGGACGCCGTCAACTTCAGTTTCCGTCAATATTATTGTCAGATTTGAAATTCTGATAATAATGCTATAAATTGATCAAATACCGCCAAATGATTTGGAAAATTTATGTTTTCCATCACTAAATTACACTTTTGGCTTTAAACGCCAAGTGAAAAACGTTACATGAGTGGTTCTAATACAAATTGACGAACTATTTCAACTATTTAATTATATTATTCTATTTCGATATATTTCTGTGTTTCAAACGCTAGCGCATGGAAAACTATATGTTAGATTTAATATATGCTGTTTTAGATTTAATTTTTATGATGGTGCACAATAAAAAATATTGTACCTATTGCGCCAAAACAAAAGAAAAGAATATTACTGATTGATTGATTGTTATTGATTGATTGATTGATTGATTGTTTTTAAATATTTTTGACTTTTATTTTATTTGTGATTATGACATTTTATTTTATTGGTCCAAATTTGATATTAATTAGCTTTTATACATATTTTAAATTGACCAGCGTGTGTTATGTACTATGTAACTGTGTCCGAAATGCATACTAACATTTAGTTTTTTAAGCCATGTACTAACACAATTTATGGATCTTAGTTATCTGGAAATAAACGATTATTTATTTATTTATTTATTACAGAAATGAATTATTTTATTGTATCGTATTGTATTTTCTGAAACGCTAGTAGATTAGCACCAAAATGTCCTTGCATCTACAACCTAATTTGAAATAAGTCCAAGTCATCTCCTTTTCCTCTCGCCCTCTGACCCATTGCCCTAACCTCTGTCCTTTTGCGCTTTTTACCCGACTGCGGCGAAACCCAAAGGGGGGTTATGTGTTTGACCTGTATGTATGTCCGTTCTTATGTCCGCTCGTAACTACTCAACGGCACCACCGATTTTGATAAATGATACATCATTAGATTCGTCTTGATGGCGCGAGTGTTACTGGGTATAAAGTTCGTTAAAATAAACAAATTGGCGGATTTTATGCTCTTTTAAATTGCTCCGCGGTCGGGTTTTTTTTAGTAAAAATATTGCCTCAGTCCTTGTATCAAATGGATAATGTGGTCCATAGTTTAGAAATTGGTTTGCATTTATTAACCCCTTACACAAAAAAGAGTGTTATAAGTCTGATGCCTTCGTCTGTGGAAACGTTACGTTTAAATGCGTGGTTTACTTTTAATGTGTTTTTGTATTAACAGCTAAGACAGGGCGCCCGAGACAAAGTATAAAGACATAGGTACAAATAGTCCAACTTCAGCCGTAGGAGCACGCGACACGTATTTATACAGACGCACGATTTCGCGTCTATGTGAGTGCGATCCATACTGGAGCATTCTTACGTATTCTTAAATATTTGCTTGTAGTGCGTTCGTACACGGCGCGTACACATTCAAGCGCGCGATGTACCTTTTGTAGAAAGAAAAATTACTATATTATACTGTGCTCCAGATAAAGCATAGAAACAATCAACGAGAACGCGCATAAATCGAGCTGCGTTACAGATGATCGTTCCTTTTTACTATAGGGAACGTGCGCAACGATGCTGGTTCGACTCCAGGCGTTCAGGCCCCCACCTAGTCCGACCCTATCGAGGTGGACCGGGACAAGGCGACCTGGTTCGACCCCAGCCGCCCCCGGTACCCACCCAGTCCGATTCACTCGGAGTGGTCCGGCTAGCGACCTGGTTCGACCCCAGGGAACGCCACGGCAGACTACCCGATCATATTATTGCTACGCCCACTAGGGTTGCAAGTTAGTCAGACTTTAAAAAAAAAGCGCAACGTGCTGCCAACTGGTGCCGCCAATCTGAATCTTATACCCTATCATGCTGGGCCACATTAACGGAAAACGCCGTAGCCTATTAGGCTAGACGACAAAAAAACTGCTTAGTCCATCAGTTAGATTATTAAAATATATTGTACCTACACGTATTTTTCTTTTGTTTGACAAACAAAAAATACGAAGATAGAGATTTGATTTGATTTGATTTATTTCATAATATAAAAATACAGTATAAATTACACAATGTCAATTTACATGATTTTATACTATGATCGTCAAAATAAAAATAAAAATATAATATAAGTAATCACAATAAAAATATACCATGTCAGAAACCCAGTCGCAAAACAATTAAACTATTAAATAAACATCAAATAAATCAAATTATATATCTCCCAGTAAGGATCGTCATCATCATAACATAACATACGAGTAAAAACAAAAAGGAAAAGCAAACAATAGGAGAAAAACACAATATAAAAATAATTAATTAATTAATAGAGTGCTTAGAAGTTCCGAGTGACGTCACTCCTTGGTACAATTTTCACCTAGGAGTGACGTCACAAGCCCCCCCACCAGAAGTTTGATGATCTATGACTTTACATATATAGATACAAGAAATCAAAGTACGTAGAAAAATTAAATGGCACTCACCTGTGTCCAGACCGGGAATCGAACCCGGTACGCCTGGATTTCCGGCCCAGCGACTCAACCACTCGTCCACCGGAGCACCCAGTAAGCGCCCTCAATTTTGCCACCCACATTGACTTCTGTATCATTCTGGTTTAATAGGATATTAACCTAAACGCCATTTATGAGAACCTGTATTACACAGGTATCTCACCCCAATGCGCACCTTTACACCTACGACGATCGAGCGAGAGATGGCATTACTAGTAATACTTTACATGAAAGAAACCAATTAAAAACCAATGAAGAGACCAAAAATGTTTCTTTCATGTAAGGATCTATGACTTTGTCGATTATTAATATTTTGATCAACCAAAAAATACGTGTCCCATATTTTTCCTGACGGACTAAATAGAATGATATATTTTTTAACCCAGTCGTCATCCCAATTATTACAATGAAGGACAATTGACGTGAGTGCAGCCACGACTCACCATACTTGACATTAACGTTTATAACCAGTATTTATCCTAGAAGTACACTTTACTTACCTACTCAGGCCGACAGTAAAGGGAACTTATCAGGCCTGAAAAATAAGGCGGACACATAAGGAGTTAAACTAAGCACTGAAGTATTCATCTACTAATTCGTGGAGCTAGCTTATCTTTTATTAGGCAATCAGACGGAACGTAGGCTAGACTCCGGAGAAGTGAGCCGTTCCGTCTAGTGTGGGCTTAATTGGACCCGGTAGAGGCGCCTAGATATAGGGTTGTCACTGTCTAGATTTTTTATTGTTTCTGTAGTTTATTTTTAAGACGATAAATGTACATAACAACAGGCGCTTAGACTTAGGATTATCAATGTTTGCATTTGTTGCCTTGAAATACCTACCAGCATTATAATAATTAACCGATTAAAATAAGCAAAGCCAGTTATTTGCCCCCCCTACATGACCTTATTAGTAGCAGGGCATATGCATTATACATTGCACAAATAAAAATTTCAATTTTTATTTAATGTCATGTATCATCATATAGGTTCTATATGTAAGTAAAGTGTGGTGTGGTGTATTATATTTATCCCGATTTCATTTTTTTATCCACTCTGTAAGTCTTCGAACCGGACATGAAGCAGTTCCTTAATTTTTATGTATAAAAACCTATATTTGAAGTATTTTTAAAGGAACATTATAGCAACAAAAAGCTTATTATATTCAACAGGTAAGTGTGTTTGTTACATAAACGAGGTGTGGTATTTCGTCTTAATAGAATCGAGGAAGGATTGATACAAAAGAGGTGGTGTGTAGCTTGATACGTATTTGTTAGGGTTGGTAAATGTTTTATTTTATTTATGCCACACCTGGCCATAAAGTGGCTTTTTCCGCACGCTTCGCGTACGTAGTGTAGACATAAAATTATGTACACAACACGGGAGGTAATAAAGAAAGCTCTCGATCGCATATTTACGTCCCTCGTTTGCAGCTCGGGCCGCAAACTTCTGCAATCTCGGCCTTTCTTTGTATTACCACCCTAGTTGTGTACTGTACTATTGTTCATAGAGAACCAACAGCCTTAAAAACTGAACAACAATTTAAATGGCAGTATAAAATCAATTACAGGAACTCAATTATGGTTATGCATGCATTTTATAACGATTTTTTTTATAAAGATTACAAAAATTAAATGACTTATTCTTTGGGATATTACATTGAGGTATGTAGTTATTGTGTATTTGGGCTTTTTTATTTAAAGTTCATTCTTAACTGACAGTTAGCAGGTCGTCACAGAACTGACGATTAGTGTCAAACTCCATACATTTCGTCACGGACTGGCAGGTTAGACGGTATTTGAACATAGCTTAAGTTTCACCTAACCGTAGATTTTAAAATAAAAATGCCCATTTATTAAGTGTTTTTAAGATCAATTATTTCGACCGCATAATAAATAAATATATGCTTCGTACTTCTTGGAATCGTACCTTTTGGAACTGAAAAAAAAAATTATATGATTTTTCGGTCTGTAGAGTCAAAAATGCGTAAAATCAGGACAATTTGATGTGACGTGAAAAAGAATAGTGAAAAAAAAATATATATTTTTTTTTATAGGTACTTGTATGTACCTAGTAGGGATGACTTATATGAAAGAAAAGGATGTATGCCGGATCGGCGATAAACGATATAAACAATTCCTTTAATTTTATCGACAGCTTTTTCCTTCACATCGTAAAATGTGACATGCCGCAGATAAAGGTACGTTATATGGATATGGTCGCTTGGGTCCTTCTATCTTGGTGTTCTATAGTAACTGAGTCGGATACGACGCAAGCGACAATATCCATAAGGTACCTTTGCCCGTGGAACGTCACAAATATACACGCTTATTGAAAAGTTCATTATTACGATCACTTTTGGAATTAGTTTTGTTTTGTACCACAATCAGAAAAATTAACTGGTCTCAAAGTAAAATGTATTGGCTATTCAAGGGGGAGAACCGAAAATAAAACTTATTTTAAGTTAAAACCAAAAAATGTATAAAAAGTTCTAACAAGCAACCCTAGCGATGAAACTGAGCGTCTCACACGGGGCATTAATTTGCATTATACTCCACAGTGCATAACCCTATAAAATGTGGTATAATAGTCACGCTTATGCAATAAAGGCCAATTTCCCTTGAATCGGCGCGCCCTCGACGAGTTAATTTTAATGAAACAATCAAGAGAGTGCACGGGATTCTGAGCGTTAAAGACTGGGTTTTGGGCAATTAAAATATTCTTGACACTCATCTTGAGTTATAATTGGATGGGGATGGATTCGTATGATTATATTTTTATTAGATGACACATAATGAATTATGACTGTCTAAGATAAGATTAGGGAAAGCAGGTATAATGTAATAGAATAGAAAAGTATTCGGAAAACACATCATCAGTCTCATAAGACACCCGATTAAGTAAATTTGATCTTAGTAAAAATCTCTTAGTTTTCGAGATATTGACGTTTTTGCAAAATTCGTGCTAAGTGAGTGTCATGACTAAAATAAGAAGTATTTTTAAATCTGTTTTTTGTTATGGGTTGCCAAATAACTATGCTATTGAACGCAATACCGTCCTATTCTTATTACTGTCTTCATGCTGTGGACACAGTCACTTAGAAATTAGGTGCAAACTTAACGCAATCGTCAATATCTCGAAAAC
This sequence comes from Eudemis profundana, assembly GCA_947034925.1. Classification (NCBI taxonomy): domain Eukaryota; kingdom Metazoa; phylum Arthropoda; class Insecta; order Lepidoptera; family Tortricidae; genus Eudemis; species Eudemis profundana. The sequence goes on along the minus strand of OX344816.1, from coordinate 14,436,388 downwards.
TAAGAGATTTTTACTGAGGTTAAATTTACTTAATCTGGTGTCTTATGAGCTGGTCTATCAGCCCTTTTCATATGTAAGTTGGTTTTAGGGACACCCTGTATGCGTGTCTGTGTGATCTTCGAAGAGTTCCTTCGTCTGCTTCGAGATCCTATCATCAGATCTTGACCTGGTTATTTTATTCGAAAAGTCACCCAGGATGACGTCACAAATAGGAGACTGGTTGAAAAATTGAATGGCTTGGGTTTAGCTTCGGTGGCGCGATTGGTAGCGCGTCTATGTTGGCCCGGAAAGCCGTTGGAGATGCGGGTTCGAATCCTGTCCGAGGCAAATAATTTTTCAACTTTTCTCTTCTAATAAAATATTTAGCATTCGTTGTCTTGGTTGGTTGGGTTGGTTAGAGTTATTCTTCAGAAATATGTCTGCGACTTATTCCTCTGTCTCCATACATTTAGTATGAAAAATCATAACCCTCCTTTTTGCTTCGCCGTAGTCGGGTAAAAAGGGCCAGAGGGATAAGGTGACCGCAGACATATTTCTGAAGAATAACCCGTTAATGCTATAATAAAAATCTTGACCTGGCTGCTATGAAATAGGTCAATATTATGGGCACTATTGATTATCGCGTTACTTTACAAATGGCTATGAATAGTTGGCAATAAAAACAAGTGTCAATGCAGTGTAGATGACATTGGCACACTGGCAGTGGTCTCACGATGATATGAATAGGTTTTTTATAACCAATAGATACATTACACGATATTAACAAGCTCTAGAAGAGACAAGGACCTTAAAATAAATAGCCGGACGTAGCCTTGCTAACAAAGAACTGAAGCACCTCTAGTCCGCCGGTTTCTTTAACGCTGGTTGGTCAGGTCAATGTGTTCGTGCTGCGGGTAGTAGGAAAAACATTGTTGATGTGTGCGTGCGGCTCGTAAGTACAAAGCAACCGGCCCACTACAAATGCCTCACTTATCTGTTGGCGAGGCTCCGTCCGGGTATTTATTTTAAATGTAAGAAGTAGCTTAAGGAGATTTTGGATCGCATGATTCTCTATACCGGAAAAGAAACAATAACATTTTAACGATACACATTTTGTTTGAAATGCGTTTTATTTTGTAGATAGATTATATGTTGTCTTCGCAAAATAACATAAGCCATGACGACGAATAAACTGCAAATAATTGCATTTCTTAACCCTTAACTTCGCAAAAAATACAGAAGGTCCACAATACAAGCCTCGCCGGGATTCGACAGTAGATAACGTGCGATAGGAGTTCAAAGAGTTTGTGAACTGTGGTGCACATTGTCAAGTTAAGGGTTAAAATGGCAATAAAACTTAACAAATACTATCAGCAATATACATTATATTGAAGGTTAAGTAAAACTAAATAAATTAGTCATTATTCACTATGAGAACAGTTTTAAAATTTACAAAAAAAATGTCACGTTACGAATATCTACATAATTTTACGAATCCGAATATTTGGCAAAATACTGCTATTTATTCGGTTACGTTTGTAGCTAGTTGACTTAACGATCAAATTACTTGTTTGAAAACGAAGCCTTATCAACAATGAAATTAATTTAACACCATCAAACCATACAAATTCAAATAAAGGCATATTCAGACGAGCTCGCTCTTTGTAAACGATAAATAGACGTAACGGACGTGTGTGAATGAGGCGTTTTGCATTGTATGACGTGTATGGGGATCATTATGTCAATAACAGTGAATCATACATAAATCATTTATTTCACGACAAAATAACAGTATACATTTGTACAGACAAAATTTATAATTATTCACGTTATGATCAAAAACAAAAATACAAAATGTAGATAAAGGTAACAATGTAAAAAGATTTAAAAAATATAAAAGTAAAAATGCCACTCTGGATAGCAGTTATTTTGCTCACGACATCTCTTTGCTTCACACGGATCAAATCCGTGCCTGATATAGGACGAGCTCGACGTGGATTTGTGAATAACCTCCTGACCTGTTTAACCTGGTTTCAATAATTTAGATTTTCGATTAGAAAATTGTTTTCCACCTAGCGACGGGTAAATTGCCGCTTGTAGGTCAGACTCGTTATCTGTTATGTGTTTTTACTTACAAGAAAACTCGGAAGGGTTGAAGAAAATAACGTAGCTAATCGATAACTAGTATAATTGTATTTTTATATGAAAGAAACGTTTTGTCTCTTCATTGGTTTTTTAATGCGGGTAAATTACATCACATTTTATGTTACATATATAGATACAAGAAATCAAAGTACATATAAAACATTAGATGGCACTCACCTGTGTCCAGACCGGAAATCGAACCCGGTACCTCTGCATTTCCGGCCCAGCGACTCAACCACTCGTCCACCGCAGCACCCAGCAAGCGCCCTCAATTTTGCCGTCTACTTTGACTTCTGCATCACTTGTATTGTGTGACTTGTTGTCTTCTGTATGGGTTCGATTCCCGGTCTGGACACGGATGAGTGCCATTTAATTTTTTCTATGTACTTTGATTTCTTGTATCTATATACAGGGTGTCCCTAAAACCAACTTTGATACGATCAGGGCTGATAGACCAGCTCATAAGAACCTAGATTAAGCAAATTTGACTTCAGTAAAAATCTCTTAGTTTTCGAGATATTGACGTTTTTGTAAAACTCGTGCTAAGTGATACCCTGACTCGGTGTTTTGAGTGTCATTGCTAAAATATCAAGTATTTTACAAATCTGTTTTTTGCTATGTGTTGCCAAATAACTATGCTATTGAACGTATTTTCTATTTTTGCTAATTTATTCAGGCTGTGGACACAGTACAATAACAAAAAAAAATTATTCGATTTTTTTCAAATTTCACCTCTGTCTTCGAACTAGCGTGGTGAAAAAAAAATGTACCAACATAACCTGGCACTCAACGTAAAAAAATTGCGCATTTATTGTAGTTCCTAAAATGGTATAAAATTTACTAACCACTGTAATAATTTTTGAAATAATGATATTTTGTTACAAAATTAACTGTTTGCCGCCGTCATCTCATACGATCCGGTTGAACTAAGTTTGCACCTGGCGTGCTTGACATCACATACAAATTAGGTGCAAACTTCACGTAATCGTCAATATCTCGAAAACTAAGAAATTTTTATGAGGTCGATTTTACTCAGTCTCGTATTTTATGAGCTGGTTTATCAGCCCTGTTCGCCATTTTGTAAAAGTCGCGAATTTTGATAGCCTGGATCAGTCTTTCGAAAGTCATGACTTCAAATTTCAGTATTTTCTTAATCTGCTTTTTGTTAAACATTACTTAATAATTATGCTATCATACCTTTTCTGTTCGAAATTCAAATTCTGGTACGAAAATTAACCAATGGAATATTGTAGTATAAACTCCTTTTGAATTAAAATGCTATTATCTTAAAAACTACGGTGTCTAGTGTGTAAATTCTTATTATTTTAAACTACATTATTTTGTTTTATTTTGGCATGGTAAATTTGTTTTAAGTATTACGCGATTCAAATCCGAGGTCATATTTTGAATCACGTAAAATGTAATTTATTTTGATAAGGTATGATAGCATAATTATTAAGTAATATTTAAAACAAAAAGCAGATTAAGAAAATACTGAATTTTGAAGTCATGACATTCGAAAGACTGATCCAGGCTATCAAAATTCGCGACTCTTACAAAATGGCGAACAGGGCTGATAAACCAGCTCATAAAAAACGAGAATGAGTAAAATCGACCTCATAAAAATTTCTTAGTTTTCGAGATATTGACGATTACGTGAAGTTTGCACCTAATTTGTATGTGATGTCAAGCACACCAGGTGCAAACTTAGTTCAACCGGATCGTATGAGATGAAGGCGGCAGACAGTTAATTTTGTAACAAAATATCATTATTTCAAAAATTATTACAGTGTTTAGTAAATTTTATACCATTTTAGAAACTACAATAAATGCGCAATTTTTTTACGTTGAGTGCCAGGTTATGTTGGTACATTTTTTTTTCACCACGCTAGTTCGAAGTCAGAGGTGAAATTTGAAAAAAATCGAATAATTTTTTTTTGTTATTGTACTGTGTCCACAGCATGAATAAATTAGCAAAAATAGAAAATACGTTCAATAGCATAGTTATTTGGTAACACATAGCAAAAAACAGATTTGTAAAATACTTGATATTTTAGCAATGACACTCAAAACACCGAGTCAGGGTATCACTTAGCACGAGTTTTACAAAAACGTCAATATCTCGAAAACTAAGAGATTTTTACTGAGGTCAAATTTGCTTAATCTAGGTTCTTATGAGCTGGTCTATCAGCCCTGATCGTATCAAAGTTGGTTTTAGGGACACCCTGTATATAAGGGTATTGTATTATTATACAAATAAATATAAGGTGCATCGGAGTGATTTCGAACGTGGGGGTAATTTTGAAAATTAGGAGTTTGTACTAAACCATGCAAGATCTTTAAGGTGTGCAATGCAATTACTTGAAGCACTGTTGGCGTGTCTAGTATTAGCATGTGCATGTGTTAGCATGTTGCAGTAAATTTATGTTGTGTGCATTACGAGAAATTCTTAAATTTCGGAATTACCTCGTGCTCGAATTAACCCCAGTGTACCTTGCTCTACGACTGGCGGAGCGGTGAAGCGAGGGTGTGAAATAAGTTAGACGACTCTTTTTTGCTTCGATTGAGGCATCGAAATACAATGTATGGAACGATAATGAGTCTAAAATCATTTATGACAAATATTACTTTGAGAATAAGTCTTCATTTTTATTATATCGTTTCAAAGACAAAAATCTATGATTGGTTACAAAGCCTAGTGACGTGGGAATCTCATTTGCCGCTACAGTTTGTTTTAATCAGTACTAAGTGCTAGCTCCGCCCCGTTAGTTAGTACTTATTCCGTGGGAACGATTTTGAGCTTCAGTTACGCTTCCATACTTATTATATTTCGATGCAATGTTACTCTACGACTGGCGGAGCGGTGAGGCGAGGGAGTACGAGTGGGAGTGAAATAAGTTAGACTCTTTTGTGCTTCGATTGAGGCGTATACATTAAAAATATCCACCACGGGCTTTCCTGCGGCAGGAGCGCAGGACGCATCCCCCGTCACGCCAGCCTCAACGATATCATCCGAAGGGCCCTTGTCAGTGTTAAGGTGCCAGCCGTCTTAGAACCCGTCGGTCTGGCAAGAGACGATGGCAAGAGGCCCGACGGAATGACGTTGGTACCCTGGAGGATGGGCCGGCCGCTAGTATGGGACGCCACCTGCGTGGATACTCTCACGCCATCCCATCGTCCAGGCTCCAGAACAAAGGCTGGCGCTGCCTAATCCTCAGCAGAAGACCGCAAACGCCGCAAATATGGAAGCCTCGGAGTAGCTACATATTTGAGGCGTTTGGGGTTGAGACGCTGGGACCCTGGGGACCTAGTGCGCGCCGACTTTTTAAGGATCTGTCGGCGCGTTTAGTAGAGGCCACCAGTGACCAGAGGGCTGGCCAGTATTTCTCTCAGGGCATTGCCATCCAGCGTGGTAATGCGGCCAGCCTTCTGGGCACACTCTTGACTGGCAGCGATTTGGAGCAAATTTATTACCTTTAATTTGTATTTAATTTATAGTTTTAGTTATTATTGTTATTGTTTTATCTAAATTTTATTGAATACTTAATAAATAAATTGTAATCTATGTGATAATCGGGAAAATCGACTTGTATATTTATTGCAATTATTATTACAACCCAGAATGATGTAAACATTCGTCGTTTCTGAGGTAGCTACAGATTTATGCCGGTAGCTATGCCGGGCTGCGATCGGGAATCGCTGAATTATTGAGCTGATCGCGCGACGCGTCGCCGTAAATAACACGCTGTTAGCGACGGTGCAGGGCTACGCTGTATTCTACCCACTTTTACGGGCTAAAATAAACGACTCAAAAATTTCTTACATGTTCAAAAAAGAGTTAGTCTTAACACTTTCAACGCCGAAACGAGAGTGTAAAAATATCACAATAGAAAAAAAATGTTGGGGTAATTTTGTTGACCTATTGATATTGTGAAAGCCCGTATCTATCCGTTTTAAGTACATATAATTGGCAGAAAATTGCAGAATAAAGTATGGCATTTTTTTAGAATTGCTTAGATATCAGTTAGAGCGCCCAACCGGGCGCTGTGATACACAAAAGTCTTGCCAGGTTATGTTTGAGCGTTAGTGTCTCAGGTCACGCTTATAGGACAGGGTATTAATCAAAGTTTTATCATGGTACTTTAAATATAGGAGGCGAAAGCGGAAGCACCCATATAAATCGGTGCACTGAGACACGCCAGTTCGCAAAGTCGATTGTCCAAATTTCGATTATTGCTGCAATGTGAGGATGCAACTCGAATCGATTATTGTTCAACTATTCGAATTGGATAAATTATTGCCACGAAATATGGCCAAATTCAGTGTTTTGTGCTGTCTGTGTGCATTGGAATGGTGTGTTGATTTATCGATGCTGATACCTAGTTTAATACAAACGGTATTTCGAAATGCGTACTAATTATACACTCTAAAAAATCTGAGCCAACTAAGAGAGATTTTCTCTTTGTTGGCGTTAACTTAAATAAAACAAACAAGATATTAAACATATCAACGAAAGCTGATTTATTAAAACAGCATGTTCATTAGTGATTAAAACAACAATCTAGAATCTTGATAATTTTAACAAATATATTCCTTGTTTCTATCATTATTTGCTTCTTTGTGTGATTCGATCATGTTTAATTAGTTACCTTATACATCAATGTTTGTTGAATCAAATCAGAACATGGTAAATGGAACTATGATAAACAATCAATATCAACTTAGTTGGTGCATCTAACGTCTTGTTAGGCTTGTAAGGAATGCTTGATTATAACTATCACAATCTTGTTAGGAGCAACCAATTTTTTTTAGAGTGTAGCGATAATCGTATTACATGTGTTAGTTATATACTCGAAGGAACGATGGCCGATGGAGCGTTAGACACATTGGGCTACTATGTAGTTTCCCCACCTAGTCCGACCCTCTCAAGGTGGACCGGGTCTAGCGACCTGGTTCGATCCCAGGCGCCCCCGGCCCCCACCTAGTCCGACCCTTTCAAGGTGGTCCGGCCAACCGACCTAATTCGACCCCAGTACCTCTAGCACAACTGTGACTTACGACTCTTTGTCGCACGACAAATGCTACCCATCTCTTTCCACTCAATATAGTGTGACAGTGACAGGGTATGCTCTGTCGCGCGAGAAACGAAGTCGCGGCCAGTTATGCTAGAACACCAGGAAACGCCACGGCCCCCACTTGCAGGTTTATCAGGCTTCAAAAAAAGGGCCACTAGTGGTGGCTACTGCTCGGCTACTGCACTGTTGGCCTCAGCTCGGCCATTAAACGTGACCACTGGTGGCGGCTATTCGTGGCCTGCACGAGAGGCAAGCCACTAAACATAGCCACAAGCAGCGAGCGGCCACTCCCGCAGCATGTGGTCCGAACGCGGCCACTCGAACGCCCGGTGTGTGCCGATGCTATACAAAATGTATGAAAACCTCGCCCGCAGCTTGAAGCGGACACCAGTGGCAAAGTATAAAGGGCATTTCTCCAGAAATATGACTGCGGTCACCTCATTCATCTGGCCCTTTTTCATACTAAATCTATGGAGACAGATGAATGAGTCGCAGACATATTTCTGGAGAAATGCCCTAAAGACAACCAAGTAGTACGACGTTGGCCGTTTAGGAGCGCGCGACACGTATTTACACACACGCTCGACGCGCGTCTGTGTGAGTGAACCCCATAACGGCCTGCGCAGGTCCAAATGCTTTGCCTGTGGTGCGTCCGTACACGGCGCGCACACATGCGCGCTCCCGATGTACCATTTGTACGAAGAAGAACTACCGCTTATACCGTGGTGCGGGCACTAAAGGTTCTCGAATGGAGACCACGAACTGTGAGACGGAGCGTGGGTCAGCCCTCACAAGATTGTATGAGTCATACCATCTTATGGCGGCCGACCCACGCTTCGTAAACAGATAGTCCTACCGTATTACCTGTTTACGGTCGCCTTAAAACGATGGAGGCAGCAAGCGTGCACACATGAGTGTCCCTTATTATTAACTCATTAAGCATAATATAAAAATCCTAATATTTAAACGCATAACAGTTTAGACATACGATGATTGAGTATACCACTTAAATGGCATAATAATAAAAACGCATACAAGTCAATTGGCATACTTGAAATTCGCATAATGTTGTAAGCTCATTTATACCGAACGTAAAATTTTATACATTTTAATATTATGCGAATAAACAATTATCCCTAATAACGGTATGTGTTATCAGAATAGAAGGTTTTACCGTATGCATTTTAATATGTAGATCCGTTGAACTAAATCAGCTATTTATAGCCTTTACCTGATTCCTATAATGTAAGTACCTAAACATTGTTCCCTACGTAGTCCCGTTGCGAATAGAAAAAAGTATTCAATAGGTAATACTAAAAGCAACGTTTACAAACGTTCTTTTCAGATCAATATTGTCATTCACTCATTCGCTATTCACTCAGAAAGTTGTACACCGTCCGTTCTTCCTATTGTGTCAATACATTGTCCCGTCCAGAGCCATTAACTTTAACACAGTCGTATCTGCCACGCCAGCACCATTACAATTGCAATCTTATACTATACAAAGTAAGGTTGACTTCCATGTAAATATATTTAAGAGATGTGATGATTGGAAAGAGAGAGTACATTCAATTGTACGCCTATTGTGCACTGAAGTAAAGTTGTATCAGGCTGTACAATTCTTATGACCTGATGACACAATTGTATTGTTCCGGTGCCTGTATGAGATTAGGTATTAGAGTACAGAGGAGTAGAGGCAGAAGCGTGCAGTCGAGTCGTTAGTAGCTGAGGATACCATGGCATGAATAGATGACATGCTAGTTGACACAGTCTGAGAGGGTTTCGCTTGCTGTGAAACTGCGTCATATTCATCAGAGTTGCGTTTATGTGCTTTCTTCCGATCCGGACGACGACATCTCAGCAGGATTCGAAAGAATCCTTGCTGCGAGGTCGTCGGACGGAGTCAGATGCACACTGCGTCGACCCCGCCGGCGGGGTCGACCTCCCCGCGACAACAGCACACAAGGGCTGCGCCCCGACTTGCCCCAGGACCCGAATGTCCTGGTTTAACTTCACTCCGACCTCGCTCGGGCTCAGCTTAGTTTCTTGCCGGAGTCTTCTTAGCTTAGGTTTTTAGCGAACCGGCACCTAAAACTCCCATTAGTTCGATACACAAGTTCACATAAGGACAGGATGACCCGAGTCATCCTTCCCGCTTGTCCGCTGCTCACTCTGAGCAATCAGCGCAAAGTCAAGGTGGCCCTGGCCAAACGACCTGGTTCGACTCCAGGCGTTCAGGCCCCACCTAGTCCGATTCTATCGAGGAGGACCGGGACAAGGTGACCTGGTTCGACCCCAGGCACCCCCGGCGCCCACCCAGTCCGACCAAACTCAGGGTGGTCCGGCTAGCGATCTGGTTCGACCCCAGGGAACGCCACGGCGGACCACCAGGTCCGACAATCGCTACGCCCATGTATGGGTTGCGAGTTTGTCAGATTAAAAAAAAAATGTGCTTATTGTCATTACTCTGTATTTATTTCCTGCATTTTTAAACAATTAGATCAAAAGTTATACTGCGTCAAACAAATGTACTTGCCAAAATTTCACTGAAAATTTTAAAAATCTGAAAAAAAATGAATAGCCACAAACAAAAATCAGTTTTAACGATGAAATTAGCCGAAATTTCACCCCTTTTAAAATGTATTGAGTTTATCGAAAACCACCCTGTATATGTTAAATTTCGTGGCTGAATGCCTAATGTCATTAAACAAGTCATTGAAAAAGCCTTGTTAGTGCAAACGCCCGACGTACCATGATAACGTCATCAAATGAATAATGACGCCAACTAAACGCTTTTATTACGACACCACGGATTCCTTAAAAAATGATTTTATGCTGTCAATAACTACCACTCCATCTTAAAAAGTCGTATGCGTCTATAAGTTAAGGTTTATAAGTCGTTTTGGTAAAATGCGGTAGCTGAAGGATTAATGTTGGGGATATTAAAAAAGTTATAATGATATCGATAGGTGGGCGAAAGGATTTGAAAGATTGAAGGTTTTGATTGATGTTATACTTAGAGGCGTGACTTTGCTTGTTTGGCGAAATATTTCAGTGACTTATGTCACAGCATAATAAGCTGTTTTTAACAAATAGTTAGAACATAAAATATTTACTCCGAGACATGTAGAATTAGGTTATTATTGATATTATACTACTATTATTGATTATTTTATTATTGGAATAAGAAATATCCCATCAAAAACAATACATGTAAAAAGATGCAAGTCTCGCAACGCAGTTCTCCTACAACAAAAAAGTTTTGAGATGTAAAGTTAAACCAAGTCAGTACCGGGGGGGTATCAACAGAACTCGATTTCCACCGACTTGCCTATTATTAGATCTATTAAATGTGTTCCTCCACGGTTAAATAATAAGCAAGTCGGTGGAAATCGAGTTCTGTTGATACCCCCCCGGTACTGATTTGGTTTAACTTTACATCTCAAAACTTTTTTGTTGTAGGAGAACTGCTTTGCGAGACTTGTATCTTTTTAAATGTAATGTTTTTGATGGGATCTCTTTTCTTTTTGTAAGTGGTCTTCCTTTAATTATTACATTCCAATCCATTCTTTTCAATTTGAACTGCAAAACTAACTAACTATGTAATCGCATGTATTTGTATAGGATTACAAACTTATGTGTGCAGTTGTGACTGAAATTACAACATATTTAGGTTTTTAAGGACTTGATAGGCTAAAAACTAACTATGTTTAAAATTTGGAGCTTGTAGGTCTGCTAGAAGTACCTTAGAATTATGATGATCAGTGAGTCAGTGAGTGAGTCAGTGACAAAACTAAGGAACTTTGACATGCAATAGTTCTTAAACTACACGTTCAAATTGAATGATATTGAGAATATATATTAGTATGTATGTATGTATGTATGTAAACACTTTATTGCACATAAAATCATACAGAAACAGTAAAAAGAACAATGGTTATGTACAAAGGCGAACTTATCCCTGTAAGGGATCTCTTCCAGCTAACCTTTGAGCAAATGAGAAAGAATAACTAATATCAAAGAAGATAGACAAACTCACAAAATTAAGTCATTTACTTACAGGAAGAAAATAGGGCAACTCTTACTGTGCCCTATATATTTCTGAAATTTCAGGGTTCTAGCTTTAGCCAGAACAAAATTACGGGAGGCTGAAAATGGCCTGAATGGCTTCGAGTAAAGGATGGTACGGCCGTGCCTTTGTTTTGCTCGACTTGGCGGGGGCACTGCCGTGCCCCCAGATATACACCGTGGGTTACTCGTACCCACGGTGTATAGTTTGTTGAATATTTGCATGCCTACATGTACATGTAGGCTAAAGACATGGAACAAAAAATATTGTAAGACCTATGCGTATAACCACGGATTTATAACACTGTATTCCTAGCAAAGAAATCTTTTAAATATTTGAATCAAAATATTGTCTACGGTTTCCGCAATTATCACTCTTTGTAAGAAAACAAACGGATTAAATCGCGTATATTACTTCATTTTTTAAGTCCCAACGTTTCGTAACCCTTTTCAGCGTTCGTGGTCACGGGTAGAATGAGAAAATAATAAATTTTCCCTGTCAAAATTACCGTTGTGCACTTTAAACAAAAATTCAAGTTTAAAATTAGTGTTGCCAGATGGGCCTAATGTGTAAAAGACACACATGCCAGAAGGGCTTAAATACCTAAGCTTTGAAATTAGCGGCACTTGCCTTATGCAAAAAGATCATAATTTTTAGCAAAAGACTATGCTATTCTTGGAAAAATAAAATAAGAAAAAAAATCGTGTTGCCAGATGGGCCTAATGTGAAAAGACGTATGTATACACATATTCCAGGATGTCTTTCTAACAAGCCGTACCCTTGGTCAAATAACGACGCATGTGACTTTACGTCAAAAGTTTTTTTATTGCTCAAAAGTCATACAAATTATAGGAACTACATGATACACACAGATCCTGAAAAGTTGTAATTTTGCAGATGCGTCGTTATTTGACCAATGGTACGAAGCGCTAACTTATAAAACTGTCGCTATCGGACTACGTGGCAGCAAGACTGCCGCAGAAAAACCTCAGCACCGTGGGCAAGAATTGCTCACGCCGCGATTTCGACGCGCGGTTAGGGGAGACCGGGTGTGGTTGTCTCACGGGTTGGTTGTCACAGCAGCCATTAAATAATACGAAACGAAGGAATAAGTGCATCGATTGGTGAAGTAGGGAAGGAGGTGAAGCTCTTGCGAACTTTTAACACCGAGCGATGCAATTATTCCTTCGTTTCGCATTATTTAATGGCTGATGTGACAACCAACCCGTGAGACAACCATACCCGGTCTCCCCTATTACTAGAACCGTCAGGTGCACTTCACTCGATTTTGACCTCCCGCGCGGTGTGCGTAGCCGATCCCGTCGTCGGCAACCGAAACGTCACAGTGGCACAATATAACTATCGTGACAGTACGCAAACGCCGGCCGAAGGCCGCCAACGAAAACTATGCGAGAACGTATTGTACTGTGCGAGGTTTCCGTGCTGTGGCTGTGGCGTTGGGAATTCTTGATTTTTGTATGGAAACGCGCGACAGGGCATTTTCAAAAATCGGTGTTCATTAAACTTTTTTTTTTTATATTTCAAAAATTTTAAGTGTTTTCGAATCAGGATCATGAGCACTCTCGACCTTGATAGAAGAAAAAAAATTCCCAAACATATTCCTCGCACACATTCCTCACACACATCTTTCCCTTATTTTGTATGTACAAAAACCTCGCTCCGCTGAGCTGTTTCCACTAGAGCTGAGCTAAGCGAGGATAGGTAAATGAAGTGTTTCTATTGGTTCATGACAAACACATCCCTCGCAACGCATCCTCGCACAGCTCCGGATACGCAGCCTAAAATAACCACATTTTTATTTAAAAAAACCCGACCGCGGTGCACTTTGAAACTGCATAAAATCCACCATTTTGTTTATTTTAACGAACTTCATACCCAGTGACACTCGCACCATCAAGACGAATCTAATGATGTATCATTTATCAAAATCGGATGTGCCGTTGAGTAGTTACGAGCGGACATAGGAACGGACATACATACATACGCCGCAGTCGGGTAAAAAAATAAAATAAATAATAATTTATTTCAGCAAGTTGGCCCTCAAGGGCTCTTTTACATGTCTTATATCCTTTTCTCTTCTTTTTTTTTGGCGCTTCGGGTAATGACCTTCTGGTGAGAAGAAGCGCCGGAAGAAACTCACCAGTTTCTCTTTTGCACCATTGTACAAGTGTTCCAATAATATGACGTTAATACAAGAGATTTCATTAATACATTACATTAACTTAAAACTACATTTATAGAGATATAAAGGGTCTCTCTATGCGTCCAAATAAAAAATAGAAAATAATTTGATACTAAAATTAATGGAGATGTAAAGAGTCTCCGTTGTCAAAATATTATGTTTTGGAGATGTAAAGGATGTTTGGGAACATGGGATACTATATCCCGGCTAAGGGCTCCCTTAAAATGATTACGGAAATAACGCGAGGAAAGCCGCAGATGAATGCTTGTATTACGAGTAGAAGGATTTAATAACCAACTACTTGACCCTAAAACACTTCAAGAATGTAAGTACTAACGGAATCTTGAATATTTTAGTACATTTAAATGTACTTTCGTCCCTGAAGTCCTGAAGGTCAATGGTTGTCCTTATCCTATTGCCAAAGGTCATTTGTCAAGTGTCAAGGATCAAGGAGGTAGGAAAGGCTGGGAGTTTGAGAGCAGAGTAAACTTGGTTAAGAAGGGAATTAAAAAGTTAGGGATCATTATTATTGTATAGGGATTAATAAAAAGGCATGAGAACATTATTAATTTAAGTAGACACATTTTGTAATAAAGGGAAGAATTATTGCCAAGTACGAAGATTAAATAATCCTCTTGTTGTAGTTTCCGCATGTTGCCATATCTGGAGGCACGGGAGTGCCCCCGCCAAGTCAAGCAAATACATAATTTTAATAAATCCTTTTTTCAAGCCTTTCTGCAAGCTTATGTACTCTAGCCACAGTAATATAATTTTTAATAAAACCTTTTTTCGACCTCTGCTAGCTTAGCGTACTCTAGCCACAGTTCAAGTGGACGATCCAGCCCCTTTCGTACCTCAATGTACACGCGTCACACATGACGTACAATGACACACTATTTTCATGCCAGCGGAATTGCTTTAAATTTGCACGACGCCGTTATGACGAAACCCTTTCTCTGACGCGCCGCGGGGATTCGTGACTTCTTGACAAATGGCGTTTCATCTTTATGTATTATGTACTGTTTCGAGTGATGTGACAGAATAGGGGCTGGGGGTTATTAGGAGGGATAGATCAACTATGAACTTTCACGCTATTGTTCGAAAAAGTGGCAATAAATTGGTGTACGCGCATAGAATATGTGGCCGAGGTTCAGGTGGAGCAGCAAATGGTGAAGACGGTTTCTTTTTAACACAGTAGTTTAATTACTTACATAAAAATACACAAGTGCATAAGTATGTAACGAAAAGGCGAGTAAGTCCAGTATGGCCGCCTGCCCCGTTCCAAGGCAAAACCTCCTCCAATCACAGGAGCGGCAGATCGCGTGATATCGGCGCTGATTGGCTCCCGATGACGCGACACGTGTACGGTGTCCCTCTGCACGGTCTCCCACACAAGTTGCGTTGACAGTTGGTATTGGGAGCGCAAACCGGCGAGTTCTTGTACGAACAATCTCAAAAACGACGACAATAATATTGTTGTATTGCTTACAATTAGCTATCGACCCATCAGAGCAAGCCGTGTGTTTTGCCGATATATTATCAACGGCACGCGCCAACACCAGATTTATCATTTTTAGATTTATTTATTTACCTATTCAGTAAACATACAAGCTTACTGTGTTATGTCCACTAAAACGCTTTTATGCACATGTTACAATAAATTAAGATTTAAAAATAACAATACCTATTGAATTCAAACAACCTACCTTACCTTAATACCTGTTTTTGTGTAACGTGTTAATTATTTATTGATAAATAACAGACATAAGATTAAAACAAACGCATTATATACAACTAAATAAACCTAACTTAACCTATTGAGACCTAGATTATATGTACAGTATTTCTGTAATTATCTGTCAATAAAATATAAATAAATAATGAATGGTTATGCATATGCAACTGTAGGTATAGCAGTAATATTTTTAGTAAATATCCCATCAATGGATTCTACTCTGTCTTTCGTATTTCCATTTTTCAAGTCCATTACGAGTATATTAAGTCCTTTTAAGATTCGCATGTATTATTAACCCATTGTTATTGTTTTATTTACTCAAGCACGAGGCACGTACATAAAATTTATATCTGTACGTGTACAATTATGCAAATGGTGGGACGTGAGGGTCCTTTCATATTTTAATCGGAGGCGGCAGTTCGCAAATAGTACTGGTCACGGTGGCTTCTTTTGATGAGTATTGTGCTAAATTTTCGTTAGGTAAGATAACATTTATATGATTTTGTAAAAAAAAAATAGTTTGCAAAGTTAGCTGGCGGCAGCATGCAGAACGCGGTCCATACGGCTTATGACCGCACTCTTTGGAGATGAACAATGTGTGGTCGCGATCCTCAGTAATGAGAGAACGATGTTGAAGAAGAGAAGGTAGCTAATATGTTAGCACCTTATATAATCTAAGGTTAAAATTCTTTATTGCGTAAAAGTACCTTTTTTAGTTAAAAATGGCCGCCCTGTAAACAAATGGCGTTAGGTATACGTTTTAATAAGCATACGCTTATTAATAAAAACCGGACAAGTGGGAGTGGGATTCGCCCACCGAGTGTTCCGTACAAATAGTTTAAATAATGACTATATTTTTTATGATTTAAATACAAATGTTCACTCGTTACACTGTTACACTCGTAGTAGAAGACGGTATTATTTGCTAAATTTTATACTTCTAGGTCAACGGAAAGTAGCCTATAAATTTTGGTTTCCTTGAGAGAGTCGATATGTACGTTTTTTTTAACGTTAATTTAGAAGCATGTAGAATGATACAGAAGTCAAAGTAGATGGCAAAATTGAGGGCGCTTACTGGGTGCTCCGGCGAATGCGTGGTTGAGTCGCTGGGCCGAAAATCCAGAGGTACCGGGTTCGATTCCCGGTGTCCAGACAACCTGTGTCTAAATGAAAAAATTAAATGAAAAATTAAATGGCACTCACCTGAGTGCCATTTAATTTTTCTATTTACTTTGATTTCTTGTATCGATATATGTAACATAAAATGTGGTGTAATTTACGCGGGTAAATTACACCACATTTTATGTTACATTATATCGATACATTTTATAAGAAACATTTTGTCTCTTCATTGGTTTCTTAATGTGGATTAAGAAACCAATGAAGAGACAAAATGTTTCTTTCATATAAAGTGTTAATTTAGAAGGTTGAGATTTTTCCATCTTCGAGGGACCATATACTTAAGTATATGGTTTTAACTTCAACGAAGATGCCTTCACGAGTTCTCGAGATAAAGGGTCTTGACAGACAGACATACAGACGGACGGACAGACGGACAACAAAGTGATCTTATAAGAGTTCAGTTTTTCCTTTTGAGCTATTCACATGATTCGTATTACTTTTAGGGTTCCGTCCTAAAAGTAATACGAACCATGTGAATAAATTTCGAGAAAATGCCAGAAGCCCCCAGCTTAGTAGTCGAATGAAACATTGTAGTTTCACATAGCAGAGCAGTAGACAGTAAAATTTTTACAGCACATATAAGTGTGGGTGTTCTATATCTGTATATTCGCGTAGTCCCTAAATCCGGACAATAAAATTAGTCCGTTTTACTCTAGAGAGCGTAGGGGTGGGACTAAGGTTTATCGATACCCAATACAGCAAACACTATTATTTATAAATATGAATGTTTATTAAAGCAAAAATCGTTGGTATCAAAATGTATATAATAGGCTAGACGACTAAAGAAACTGTTTAGTCCGTCAGTTAGAATATTAAAAAATATTGTACACGTATTTTTTATTTTGTTTAGCAAACAAAAAATTACGAGGATACAATGCTGAGAAGTTTCGAGTGACGTCACTCTTTGGTACAATTTTGATCAATGAGTGACGTCACAAGCCCCCACTCCGGAAGTTTGATGTGATGGTCTATACTTTTGTAATTTTTTTAAAATTTTGATAAACCAAAAAATACGTGTCCTATATTTTTCCATAATCTAACTGACGGACTAAAATAGAATGATATATTTTTAACCCAGTCGTCATCCCTATTATTATTGAAACGTAATTTAAAAACAGCCCTATAAGAGTTTACCTAACCTTGCAAATGGTGCTAGAAGCTACCCGGAAAGACGTATAAAAAGTAATGCGAAAGCTTTAAAAATTTAATGACTTGAGTGAGGCCCTTGGTGAAGCTACTTGAAAAGCATTGTAGGCCCAGGGTGCCGTGGGGATGCGGGTCCAGGTCCCGCCGAAAGCTTTTTCAAGTTTTTCTTCAATATTATTATTTTTTATTATTTATTTCTAAATATTTTATTAGAAGAGAAAAATTGAAAAATTATATGTCTCGGGCAGGATTCGAACCTGCATCTCCTCGGCTATCCGGGCCAACAGGCGCCTTAACCAACTAGGCTTAATTGAAAAATTAACATATAATTTTTCAATTTTTCTCTTCTAATAAAATATTTAGAATTCGTTGGCAGTCGTTAATGCTTTAATAAAAAATCATGTTTGGGGTGTAGTACATCGTTACTGTGGATTTCTCAATACGAGTTGGGACCATAGTGCCATACATATGGGTTGTAAGGACTCAATGGTAGATGGTGCTACATACGTCACCCAGAATGACGTCACAAATGAAGGGACTGGTTGAAAGATTCGATGACTTGGGCAGAGTTTCGGTAGCCTAGTTGGTTAAGGCGCCTGTTGGCCCGGATAGCCGAGGAGATGCAGGTTCGAATCCTGCCCGAGACATTTTTCAATTTTTCTCTTCTAATAAAATATTTAGAATTCGTTGGCAGTCGTTAATGCTTTAATAAAAAATCATATTTATTTCTATTTAAGAGCCTGGAGGTGATCATGGGCTTCCTCTTATTTTTCCACTTATTACGTTCTTTAGCAATCTCCCACCAATATTGACGAAATGTGTCAAGGTCGTCTCTTTGATCCCCGATGAGGTTTACCACAATGCCGCAGTCTATTTGTGGGATCCCCTTATCCTAACACTTTTTTTAGATAAAAATAAAGTTTATTTAAGTATTTGTGTGTGTTTTGATTTCCTATCTAGTCCCATTGCTGGACAAAAGCCTTCCTTCTCCGCCATTCGTCCCTATTCAGTGCATCCGCCCGCCAGTCCTTGCGAAACATGTCGAAGTCGTCCTGCCGTCTCTTTTTTGACTACTAAATACTACTTAACATTTTTATGTTTTGATAACCATAACAGTTCTTTTTAAGTAAAACTGATAAATATCGTAGGAAAAATAAAAAGGAGATTTTGTCAATGTTACGTTACTTAAGAGCTAAAGTAACACATAATCATTATTTTTTGAGTACCATGTGATGTGATTATTATAGTATATTACATAACTAGGGTGGTAATACAAAGAAAGGCAGAGATCGCAGAAGTTTGCGGCCCGATCTGCAAGCGAGGGACGTAAATATGCGATCGAGGGCTGTCTTTATTACCTCCCGAGTTGTGTACATCATTTTATGGCCAAGTGTGGCATAAAATTATTTCTATAATTAAATAATCATAGTCAATTTTTATCGATATCAATAACCATGAATCAATACTTGTTGAATTTTCTGATGTTATTAAGTGAAATTTTTGCTGTTTCATCGATTAAGTTTTCTAGTTTTTTATCGATATCGATAAACAGAACCCCATAAGCCGAGTCAATCGGCGGGCTGACGTATTCAGTACATTTTTCTAGCTTACTCTATACCTATTTATTCCGACCACATCCACTGCAGCGGTTAATGTAATTTGAGTGCCTTTGTGAAATTTATTTACTTTGCAATAATATTAACTAAGTTACTTTTCATGCATTTCAACGTTCTAACTGAGATCGTATATTTCTATAAAAGGAATGTTCTATTAAGTTCACTAATTGCAGGTTACTTTAACCCTTAAAATTAACTTTTTTGTTTCTAATTTTATCGATATCGTTAACCATTAATTTCGGTAGTTGAAAGTTTGATGCTATTGAGTAACTTTTTTGAAGCATCGACAATTTTTCTTGTTTTTATCGATATCGATAAGTAAATGGAACCCCTATAAGCCGAGCCAATCGGCGGGCTGACGTATTCAGTACATTCTTCTAGCTTACTCTATACCTATTTATTCTAACCGAATCCGCGGGATATACTGCAGCGGTTAATGTAATTTAATTTGAGTGCCTTTGTGAAGTTTATTTAGATTCAGCTAGTTTGCAATAATATCCTTGCCACACCTGGCCAAACAGTGGCTTTTACCGCACGCTGCGTGCACAGAGAAGCCGTTTATGCCACACCTGGCCAAGTGTAGACATACAATGATGTACACAACACGGGAGGTAATAAAGAAAGCCCTCGATAGCATATTTACGTCCCTTGCTTGCAGCTCGGCCCGCAAACATCTACAATCTCGGCCTTTCTTTGTTTTACCACCCTAGTTGTGTAATGTACTGTTACGTCACACCTGGCCATAAAGTGGCAATTACCGCACGCTACGCGAGCGGAAAATTCTACTTCCTGGCCTGGGTGACACGTACAATGGGGATGTTGACTAATGTTGAATTTTACAACATAATATAGTCTCATGGATTGGAAAATACTACATTATCATAACAAAGAAGAAATAAACAAATTGATATTTTTTTATCGAATTAAAGAAAAATTAAAGTCAATTTCGGAATGCTTAAATAACACTGAAAAAATAAATGTATGTCAACTATGTGCTTAAACGCACTTTTTCATGGTCAAAACGGCAAAATGCAATTTTTTCATACAGACTTAGTACAGCGAGGACCAGAGATGACGTCACAGGGTGCGTCCGTTTTGTATGGGCCGTTTTCAACGCTCGGTGCGGTCGGCTACTTTTGATTGCAATTTGTGGCTGTTATAGTAATCCAAGTGTAGTAGTTATAGGTATATATTTGTTACTCATAAATAATAGAATCCATTTACATCAGTTACAAAATTTAGGACACAAGCCTATTTTGTACTTCCCACAGGTGGTAATAAAGAAAGCCTCAGATCGCATATTTATCGCCCTTGCCTTCGGCTCGGGCGTCAAATACCTGCGATCTGAGACATTATTTGTTGTCTTGCCTTTCAATTTGATGTCTTTTTTTAAGCAGTTTTACGGTAATTTTTATTCTACATATAAGTATTATTACTATTATTGTAACTGCAAGTAGCAGTGACTCACTCCGCAATCGCACCGCGTGGCCTTGGCGCCACCTGTAGCCACCAGAAAAGCACGCGTTAGTATGCGTTATGCGATAGAGAGAGACGGTCGAATGTGGCGAGTTCCGTCCGGTGGTCGAACCCGTACGACAGTTTTGTTAGAGAGAGAGAGAGAGAGAAACTTCTCTACTAGTATTAATACTTATTCTGTGCTGGTATTATTCTCTCTCTCTCTCTCATTAGGTCAAACGTGACATTTATGCCACACCTGGCCATAAAGTGGCTTTTACCGCACGCTACGCGTACGGAAAAAACCGCTTTCTGACCAAATGTAGACATAAAATGACTTACACAACACGGGAGGTAATAAATAAAGCCCTCGATCGTATATTTACGTCTCTCGCTTGCAGCTCGGGCCGCAAACATCTGCGATCTCGGCCTTTCTTTGTATTACCACCCTAATTGTGTAGTGTACTATTATAGCATCGTTTTTCTAAAAATACATGTTTTACTCTTTACCTACTTATTCCAACTGCATCCGTTACAAAGGTTAATTTGGTTGGAGTGCCTTTGTGAAGTTTTGTTTGTGCTAGTTTGCAGTAATTTCGTTTGAGTAAGCTTTCAGCAGCTTAGATGCTTATAGATGCATCTTAGAGGTAAACGGTAGGTTTAGCTAATGTTTCTGGTCCTTCGAACCGGGTAACTTGAAACATCCAAGATATGAAGTCTCCTGAGATCTACTAGACAATGTTAACAAGTTTAGTGAGAAATGTGAGACCATGGTGGCTATCAATCGGTCTGTTACCACTATTTGTGAAACATAGCGTCATAAGGGGGGCTTGTTGCCAATAAACGATCTCCACAACACATGTTAACATTTTTGGTGCATCGAACCGGATATCAGAACATATCCAATTCAGTTTCACAATGCTAGAAAATGCCGGCTAACACCGGCCATACTAACAAATAAATCATTTCTCTATCTCTCTCTCTTTCTCTCCCTAAAATGCAGGTTTCCTCACGACGGTTGCCTTCGCTTTTGTCCGAAATATGAAGTAACTTGTAAACCTGTCATCAATCGGTCCGTTACCAATATTTGTGAAACATAGCGCCATGAATTCGGCATTATCGCGAATAAACGATCTCCACAATACAAGACTGCATACTGGTACACATACACTGCATTTTGGTCCTTCAAACCGGATATCATAAAATATCCAGGAGATGAAGTCCCCAGAACTCTGATCATCAAAATCTGACAAATATGAAGCAACTTGTAAACCTGCCATCAATCGGTCCGTTACCAATATTTGTGAAACATAGTGCCATGATGGCGCGATGGTCGGCGATCAAATAAAATACACCGTTCAACCTTGCGAGATTGCTGGACCCTTCCCGTTGAGCTCTTGTGAGTGGTACAAGTGATAAGAAACTAATCTAGGCAATGCGGTCAAACCGCTGCTCAAAAGACGATAAGATAAGATAATAATTTTATGCCACACCTGGCCATAAAGTGTTTTTTTCCGCACGCTGCGCGTACGAAAAAAGCCGCTTTCTGGCCAAATGTAGACATAAAATGATGTACACAACACGGGAGGTAATAAAGAAAGCCCTCGATCGCATATTTACGTCCCTCGCTTGCAGCTCGGGCCGCAAACTTCTGCGATCTCGGCCTTTCTTTGTATTACCACCCTAGTTGTGTAATGTACTATAATTGTAATAAACATTACCCTGCTTTGTTCTATTTGTGTAAGAATGAATTAATTTTGTTAGTTTTTCTTCAATGTTGATTGTCCTTTCTCATTTGCTCAAGAGTTAGCTGGAAGAGACCCCTTACAGGGATAAGTTCGCCTTTGTACATAATCATTGATTTTTGTATTGCTTTTGTATAGTTTTGTGTGCAGTAAAGTGTTTACATACATACATACATTACCATGAAATATAGGTCTTATCTTATTTGTAGGTTTACATGTTTAACCAGTATGCACTTTGACCGTAAACGCGGTGACGTGCCTCATGCATTACTTTTTTACACTTGATCAAATTTTACGCCTATTGTAAAGTGTTTATAATAAAATTATTATCTTTCGGGATAATAACTTTTCTGCTATCATCCTTCTCCCTAATTTAAGTTACATTGGTCGCTTAACGAATTATAGAAGACCACATTGAACTTTCGCCAGAGACCCGTGAAGCGCATGACCGGAGTGAAAAGGATCTACCACATTCGAAACACTATGTTGCGCTCTAAAACACGCATTGCCAATATTTGTGTCGCCTGGCTAGAGTGTGACTGAGCTGATCAAGTGATCATGTGCCCTGGTGAGCTAAATGTATTGTAGACATCGGCATCTAGTGGCTGCTTCGCGATATACCCAGAAAATAAATACACAATTTTAGTTTTTACATTATGAGCTGAGCAGTTAAGATGCGGATTTCCCTGTCTGCGGCAGTTTTTCCAACACACGGTCATAGCCCTTTTCGGACGGGAAATTTGTTGAATGAAAGCTGCACAAAAAAAACCTTTAACTATTCGAGCGTGGCGCTAGTGTCTGCACGATAGATCGATATCGTTCCGATCACGAAAAAAGGACTTGTGCGTACACAGAATGTTCCAAAGGTTGTACGATTGTATAGGAGCCGGCTCAAAAGGGGTAGACATCATTGCTTACCATCATGTTTAATAGCGTAATTCATTTTTTGAAGCCTGACTAACTTGCAAACCTTATTGGCTGTAGTAAAAATTGAACCAGGTAGCGTGGCGTTCCCTGGGGTCGAACCAGGCCGGAACACCTTGAGTGGATCGGACTAGGTGGGTATTCATTCAATATAGAAAAGTCCAATCGCAAACGCTTATAACTCGTACCACAATCAAAATAAATAGCTCTAATATTTTTAACGAAAAAGTTTGTCGACTACCGTCCAGCCATCAATCCAGCTGCCCTATTGACACTGGATATATGTGTTAGATTTAGATTAGACGGTATCGTTAAAGGGTCCTATTTCCCTGATGAGTTTCTGGCTTACAGCTATGGGGTAAAAACTAGGAGTTGATTGCAAAAGGTGCCACTGTAAAGTGATCTTCTTTACTTCTATTACGTCACCCCTGGCCTAGCGGCCTCTGCGTAAAGAAGATCTGATTTTCTGGCCAAGTAAAGTTTTTTTAGGATTCCGTACCTCAAAAGGAAAAAGTACTAGTCGGTGCGTTGTCTGTCAGTCCCCATTCCATCAAGTAGGAAAATGTTTAATTTGTGTAAGCGCGCACCATATTTAAAATGGAGTATCTTTTGTAAACACAGAGCTACCCTGTGATTAGGGTACCCATCGAAAGGATAATTGATGGGCCGATAATGAGCGGCCGGAGCCGAACCTGCGACCCTGGGTTATTATGAGTTCAGTGTGGTTCAAGTGGGAGGGTTTTTTGACCAAGTTCTACGCAAGAGATAGTTAATTGCAGGTCAGTGAAACTTCGATAGTGTAGTAGTGTATTGTTATACTAAATGTAGGTAGATTAAGCATTAGTTTTATATAATCACGGGTGTGACGACTCGCGTTTGACTGTTCTGGTAGTCGTCATTAAATCGTGTTTGTTTAGAATCGGGTGAAATTCAGGTATTTAACTCAAAACCCGGGTTAAAAAACCTAGTAATTAATAAAAAAATATGCATACGTATCGTTTTATTTTAAAGATAATGAAATCTATCGTTGGTCGCCTTAAAGCCAACGCGAAAAATCCTCACATGCTTGCTTATCTTACTTAACCATCGTATATTAATTCTACGTACCATATTACTAATATCGATAGTTGAAATAATAACATTGTAAAGCAATTTGCATAAGGTCCCTTCCATAAACACGTATTTATGTAATAGGATGCAGTTTACACAAGTTCTGTTTGTTTGTGCGTCAATGGGCGGATATCCTTGAAGTGAGTGATTCGGTTGGATATTGTGACACACGGACAGACAGATTGGCAAAACATAGACCTTGATTGAAAGCTGGGGAATGAGCAGGTGCGGGGGTGACACAAAGCTCCACTAGTCACCGTTAACAAAGTATAAAAACAGAAAATTTTATATGAAAGAAACATGATGTTTCTTTATTAGTTTTTAATGCGGGAAAATTACCCTACATTTTTATGTTATTTACATTATTATATACATACAATAAATCAAGGCTCACCTATGGTCCAGGAATCGAACCCGGTACTTCTGGATTTCCGGCCCAGTGTCTTTAAAATTCGACCACCGGAGCGGGTTTTTTTCTATTTACTTAGATTTTTTTACCTATCTATATATGTAACAGAAAAATTGCTTTACACTTCGACCCTTTAGAAACGTGCAATAACTATTCAAGGTCGAGGCGCAGACGGTGCGATCCGTACTGGAGCATTCTTACGCATTGGTAAAACTTTGCATGTAGTGCGTTCGTACACGGCGCGCACACATAAACCGCGCGATGTAGGTACTTTTTGTAGGAAGAATAATTACTGCTACTATGACTTTGGTCTTCACACATTTATCATTAACTAAGTCATACATGTGGCAGTTTATGGCGATCCAACCTAGAACACCGACGGCTCTAAATAAATGATCTGCCTTAATATACATCCTACATAATCTATAGGATTGTCTTATTCATTCAGAAAGTATTAAATCGAGAGAGAGAATAGTATTACCGTGGACACATTTTCGTCTCTGCCGATTTTGATAAGATATCAGAGTATTCATTAGAAGTCCAGCATTACTATCAAATAGATTAAAACGGCACAAAAATTTGCAGGGCTCTTGACAAAAATGTGTCGTATTCGTACAAAAGGTGAACTTAATGCCATAGAGCATTCTCTTCCAGTTAACCTTAGGGCAAAGCAGATAGCTTGTGGGCGGTGCAACTAACGTCATTAAATTTGTATTAAAATTCAACTACATTACCAATATAATATACCAGTTACAAACAAGTACATACATACATACGGATAGTATACATACATACCTATCCTTACGCCCCGTATGCTACAGTTGACGTAAAATTCAAATCAGTCAAGACATCCTTCCATAGCTTGCTAATTGGTCATGTGTTGCCACTCGAATCGGTAGAGAGCTCTGATCTCGAGAGGCTACGTCTGTGATACCGGGTTCGTTGGGTAACTTGGGTACGAATGTAGGTACCCATATCTATATAGGATTATTCACAACGTCACCGTCATCTTGCCTAATACAATATGAGTCGTGAACATGTTGAATATTTGTTACCACAAATCTAGTTCTAAAATAGGCCATCAGTTCAAATTAGTTACAGTGTTATATCAACGTAATCATTTCAACCTTGAGACGTTCAATGCTGAACATAGGTCTCCCCGAAAGACTTCCATAACGTCTTCTTTTTGCCTCCATCGCCTCCTTACTATTTATTTTTCATTCTTCAGCTGACTTGCGATTCGCCTCAGTAGCACCTAATAGTAACTACGAGCGACTACGACGCCGAAGATGTAGTTCGTCAAACTAGTAATAACAACTCGTGATTGGGAGTCAAAATACGTCGGTTCGCTCGTAGCTTAAGCTATGATGGACTACAATAGTGTGACCCGCAATTATGAACTGTTATTGACGTTCACAGGTCAAATTGTATTAGACGAGATTGAAAGTTGTCAATTACGACACTGTGGTATCTATACATATAATAAAATCTATCTATACGTAGAATAAAATCATGGAAATTTCATGTTTGTTCATTGTCACGCATAAACTACCGGATCGATTTCCTTTTTTTCTGTAATATATAAAGGGTTTATTTTATAATGTCCAAAAACTCAGCTATAGAAAAACCCTTTGATACACGCTAATCGATCAAATTCGACAAGACTTCATAATCTTCTCTCTAGGCCTTTAACGTTTTCTATGTGGTATATAAAGGTAATCGACAATAAATTGGGACCCAAAGTACAGCCTTGAGGCACCCCAAATAAGTCACGTGCGTGCACTCAAATCAAAGGCTTATCTCTGATTTTATAGACCTGGTTGTGCCTCTGTACTAAAAAACCAGTGATGGGGGTGATATCGATAGATTTTTTCATTATGTACGTATACCTACTTGTTTTGCTGGTTTTTCAACTCGAGGTTTTTCATAAACCCACCGACTTAATTGAATTGCTTATATCAGAACTGAGGTAGACCAAACATGATATGGCGGAAAAAGCTATTTTTTTCTGAATGAAAGTTTTATTGAAAGGAACATTAAAACATAAAAATCTAATTAATTTCGAAAAAGCAAAGTGGAAGATTAGAATTCAGGGGTGGTTATTTCCCAACAAAGCAAAGTGCACACAAGAATGCCTCTGCCACCTGATAGCAAGCAAAAACTGCAACGCATACATGGACCCGCTAAGGAAAATGTTTGCAAGTGCATTGGCATCCCAAAAAATAAGACTTAATGCTTTACATTATTTACACTGAGTTTCTTACTCTCTACTCGTAAACCAGGACAATTTTTCTAATATAAGTGTGATTTTTGCGAGCCACACTAAATATACAATAATGTACAGAACAGAAATAATCAAATTTTATTGTTATTGTCACCTTAGGTGCCTGAATCTGATTAAATAACTAAATATTTTTACTAATAAAACCCGACCGCGGTGCATTTTAAAAATACATAAAATCCGCCATTTTGTTTATTTTAACGAACTTCATACCCAGTGACATTCGCGCCATCATGACGAATCTAATGATGTATCATTTATCAAAATCGGTTGTGCCGTTGAGTAGTTACGAGCGGACATAGGAACGGACATACATACATACATTTGGGCTTCGCCGCAATCGGGTAAAAAATTGTTTTAATTAAAGCGTCTTCCTAAGTTCCAACTGTCACGGATTACTCTATTATGAGAAAGAGAATCAATGTGACTTGTTTTTGAATTATAACAAAAACCAAGACCTAGAAATATTCCTTACCTCGCGAAGTTCCTATTTTACAATTGACCCTTTAATTTACTGACACAAAAATACATTTTGTCATGAACAATTTGTCTTCTTCTTGTAAATAACCCAACTGACAAGCCTAATATTGTCTTTTCACGCACATAATGTCTTCTTACCCCACCCATCAAATTGTTTATCGACAACCCCATATTTCCCCGCATTATCCTTGCAAAAAGTCATAAAAAGTCACGTTCATACAAAGACACGGGGGTAGAGTGCCATCGAGAACACTTATGGCCCCCGTAATGTCGAGGATTTGGTTTGGTTGAAGGAGAACAAAATACGAGGTATTTTGGATATCGAGTTTGGAGAGTTGTTAGTATGTTTTGAAAGGAATATAATAGGGTACATGTACCTTATTTATACTCTGTCGTGCAGAATTTAATTTTTTTTTATGTTATAAGTGGCAAACGAGCAGACGAGCTGCCTGATGGAAAGCAGTCAACGTCGCCCATGGATATTTGCAACACCAGAGGTGTTACCTATACGTTGCCGATCTTTGAGTTTAACTTACTTTACTTTAGGCTTCGCCAAGTAGGGAAAGTTAACGGAAACACGCGGAGTAACATTACTAACATTAGACAAGGAAAAATAGTGCCCAATTTCAGAAATTGGAAAAATAGTGCCCAATTTCAGAAATGCTAGAGAGTATACCTTACCCAGTTTGAAGTGAGCTCTTCTACTTGAGACTACAATAGCATTGAGTGGTTAGCCACAAATTATGACAAAGAGCTTGTAGTAAAAGAAGATAATAAACGCCTCGGAAGGTTAATATAGTTTTTCTACTTAATTTTTTTGGACTACAAAATACACTAACAGATGAGGTAACAGATGATGAGGTGGCGGAGTACGTTCGTCAGAAGACCGGCTTCTCGCTGAGGGTGTTCCAGCTGCGTTCGCGCCACTATGTGCACTTCAGCTCGTTTGTGGTGCGCGTGCCGCGGCCGCTGCAGGAAACCATCGCAAGTGCTGACTTCTGGCCGAAGGGTGTCGTGTTTCGACGGTTTCGGGGCAACCTGCCGAATCCTACACCAGAGACGACGATGCAACGGGGCCACGCCGTTTCGTCGCCTAAATAGTTATTTTATTTCTACGTTTCATGACGCATTGGTTTTTTTTACTGTAATGTCATGTTAACATGTATTAATAAATAAATAAATAAATAAATAAATAAATAATGGCGATCATAACATTTGTTGCATTTCATTTGCATTTCAAACCTACCCTACAAGAAAGAAGGTTGAAAATTCGATATACATACAGTTCTAACCTTTTTTTTTGTAAGTATTTGGTTGGCGATTCGAGAACAAAAGTAGATAATAGCATTGTATAGATACAATGCTATTGTAAATACAGGTAAGTGGATGAGCTCACTTCAAACTGGGTAAGGTATACATTATCGGAAAAAATAACACAGGAAAAACCGCGACTAAACGTTAGTCATATAAATTACTAACCTGTAAATAACTAAATTTACTTTACGACAACTTCTTTAAAACCAATTTGGAAGGAAAGGTAGAGGAAAATAGAGGTAGAAGAAGACCTATACTCCGTTTTTTTTAGATGTGAAAATTTGGTAAACAAAAGAATCAGTCAGTAGTCGTCAACATTTGTAATTATCAGTTAACAATTTAAAAGTACGTGATATTTATTATGTCGTTTTCTTTGTCCGATATTAATTCATTACTCATAAGCCTAAAGTACTTACTTAGTAGGCCAAGTCAAGGCATAGTAATATAATGTATACTTAAAAAAGATTTTCGACATACGTGCTCATAAAGTGGCTCTAATTTCATTATTTTATACGCGGAATGCAGCTTATTACACACACACACACTATTTACTTTGATAAATCACAAAATAAATACAAAAACAGCAGTTCTAAAGGTATATATTACTTTTTATTCGCAACTGTGTTGAAAAACTGATCATAACGACAACGACGTTTAAAAACCTGACCATAGCTTCAAAACCTCTGCCTCTTTGGGTATTTTATTGTGCAACATTTCTACAAATGATTACAATAATAGGCAAAAAATGAATCTAATTTTTGCTTTTGGAATAATGTATGTAAAATAAAAGAAATGAGTTTTTTTTTCATTTGTGAATTATGTAAATTGCAAACGTACATAAAAATCAAGTATTCACTATCAAATGAAATTAATTACACAATGTTGCCACACAATGTACCTCATAAAAAACCTCAAGTTGACAGATGTCAACTTTGTTTACCAAATTTTCACATCTAAAAAAAACGAAGTATAGACGCAGAGACATAGATCAAGTGAAGAAAAGAGCTGGTGTGGTGTCTTGACAAAACGTCAAGAAGTTTGCGTACAGCAGGCAAGATTGGAAGCTACTGCACCGACAAGTGTAATAACAGTATAGCAGCAGTAGCTTTCCTTCCTACAAAAGGTACATCGCGCGCTTGTATGTAGCTAGGTATGCGCGCCGTGAACGAACGAACTAAAAGCAAAGTTTTCAGACTGCGTATGAATGCTCCAGTACGGATCACACAGTCTGAGCCTCGACCTTGAACACGTACTGCGCACTCCTAAACGGCCGAAGTTAGGTTAGGCGTATGTCCGTATTTATACTTTGGTGTAACTCTTATATTAGGGGAGACCGGGTATGGTTGTCTCGCGGGTTGGTTGTCACAGCGGCCATAAAATAATACTAAACGAAACATTAAGTACATCGATCGGTGCTAAAAGATCGCAAGAGCTGTACATCCTTCCGTACTTCACCAATCGATGCACTTATTCCTTCGTTTAGTATTTATTTATGGCCGCTGTGACAACCAACCCGCGAGACAACCATACCCGGTCTCCCCTAAAGAAGATAGTGTCCGACCTAAACTAGTTTTCACGGCCGAAACCGAAACCGAATTTCGGCTTTGATCTCAGTTTCGGCAGAAACCAGAACCGAAACCGAAACTTCCATGTAAAGTCATATTTTCGTGGAAAAAAAAAACCGGTCAAGTGCGAGTCGGACTCGCGTTCCGTACAAACTCGTAAGTAGATACGTGAATAGTTCAAGAAAAACTGCATGGCGGTTAGCTTAGTGGGAGCAAAAAAGTATGTGTTACGATTTTTGAAAATTTCTAAAAAACTATGCAATTTAGAAAAACCGTTATATTTTTCTTGTAATATTTAGGGTGATTACACACACAGATAAACATTTTTCTGTTCAGTAACTTCGGAGATAAAGGTATTTTTTTTAACGTTTTTGGTCATAAATCAAAAAGTACAAAATTAACAAAAAAAAAACTATAAGGGTTCCGTTTTTGCCATTTCGGCTACGGAACCCTAAAAAATCGCTTTGGTATCTACAAATTAAGCCCTTTCGTTTGGTATCCCACTCGATATAATAGCTCTACTTTTGTTTTTCCACATCCCATTTCGGACCCCTTTAAAAAAAAAGTAAAAAAGGTGTAAGATTTTTTTTTCTATTCAATAGGCTCGAGTTAGCAATTTTTAACTCTATTCCAAATTTCAAATCGATAGCATCAGTAGATCCTGAGATATCTTGCTGTGACAGACGGACTGACAGACAGACAGAGTAGCACCATAAGGGTTCCTTTTTTACCATTTTGGTACGGAACCCTAAAATGACAATCAAAATCAGCCAGTCTTAATTTTTAAATAACATACGAGTATTAATAATTTATTCTCCGATATTAAGAGTAATCATTAATTGTAACATATTATTTCTTATTTCAAATAAATTATCTGTGCTTTTTGAAATAAAGACTGTCCGATCGCAGCACGAAACCCCTCAAATTCAGTTTCGGTTTCGACCGGATGGCAGCCGAAACCGAAACTAAGCCGAAACCCGTTTTTTTGCCGAAACTAGGCGAAAATCGAAACCGAAATTTCGGTCGGACTCTAGATCATCCTTAGTATAAAGGCTTTTTCTTAAGCAAACTTGCCATTGCTAACCAGTCAAAACTTTTTCCATACACTTTTAGTAGTAAAACCTTTCATGTCCCCACAAACGGCTAAAATAGACCCAATTCTATTCTTATCTTATTTAACAACAAGGTAGCTTGACACTTGTAGGGTGATTCATAAATTTGAATTTAACCTCGTCCCAAATTGACCAAGCGTGCGCAAAGCGCGTGTGAAACGCATTCGTTTCAGGCACTTGTCCCACCGTTTGCGATTAAGCGAGAAAAATTGGGTGAGTACCATTACATTGCGGATTTTTAACACTAAGCAGGAATGGTCGCGGTGTTGGAGTACCTTAATGACATGACAGGCAAGCTGGGATCAGAGATAGTCCCCGGAGACAAAATTAGCGGGGCCGATCTACCTAGACGAGTTTGGTGTACACTTAAGCACTTAACAGACTCCGCACTAGCCACGGTCGCTGCGCCCAATATAGGCATCGCTGCGGGTGGGTCGCTTCTCCTGCTTGCGACTGCGGTGCCGAAGTGCAAACCATACCGCACATTATTGAAGACTGTCCTCTATCGCGGTACACAGGGGGCCCCGCCGTAGACCTGATCAATCTCAACGTCGACGCCATCAAATGGCTAATGAATCTCAAACTGAATCTATATACTGTGTTCATGCGATTAATAATAATAATTGCGGATTTGGAAAGGGCGATTGATCACACTATGCCTGGCCAGCCCGCAGTGAACTGTTACTAGCCCAACTTTGCTCGCTTACTCGCAGGCGGTCGGACCAGTGCCTTATGTCTGACGGCTGTCTCGATAGATCGCATTTTTGCAGATTTGATAATTACATAGAATTTTTTGATCGATTTAGTTATAGAAAATTTTCCGAAATGGCGGAGCCGCGGGTAGGACGTACAATACCAGTATTTTTTTGTATGGCTATTACTGAGATCCCAGTATTGGCTCATACAAGTAATACCAGTCGGTATTACATGCCCTAGCCACGGGGGTTGTCAGTGTCCGCGCACTTTAATTGCACGCTTGTGTCCAAAACATTACGGTAACCCGTGCTAAAACGCACATTTTAGCAACTCTTATTGACACATTCGCGAAGTCAGGAGTGAACCACTGTTCACGCGAGCATGCGGTAGTATACAATTATCCCTTTATAAATATGGGTTAGCTGGAATTAGCGTAAAACTTAGTAGTGTCAAACAAGGGTAGTGAATTCATGTTGGGTTTCTCGTTTTATACTATTATACGCGTTATACGATAAAGAGGGATAGCCAGATCCGGTGCGTTCCGTCCGGTGGTTGGACCCGATCGACAGTTTCGTTAGAGACACTCCCGTATGTAGCACTATTACTTATTCTGTGGCTGGACTGGCTCACTCCGCGATTCGGTTGCGCGTTAAATCTTGCGGAAAAAAGAGCACGCATTATGCGATAGAGAGAAACGGTGGGATGCGGGTCAACTCCGTCCGTTCATCGGACGCGAACGGCAGTTTGGTTAGCGATAGAGACTTCTGTACGTAGTACACTCTAAAAAAAATTGGTTGCTCCTAACAAGATTGTGATAGTTATAATCAAGCATCTTGATTCCATACGAGCCTAACAAGACGTTAGATGCACCAACTTAGATGATATTGATTGTTTATCATAGTTCAATTAACCATGTTCTGATTTGACTCAACAAACATTGATGTATAAAGTAGTTAATTAAACATGATCGAATACGATATACAAAGAAGAAAATAATTATAGAAACAAGGAATATATTTGTTAAAATTATCAAGATTCTAGATTGTTGTTTTAATCAATAATGAACTTGCTGTTTTAATTAATCAGCTTTCGTTGGTATGTTTAATATCTTGTTTAAAACAAATTTAAGTTAACACCAACAAAGAGAAAAATCTCTCTTAGTTGGCTTAGATTTTTTAGAGTGTACGCATTCTTTTTCTATATCTGTGGAAATGTCATTGAGAAATACGACGGGTAGAGGTCGGGTTGTATAAAGTTTAAGGTCATATTTTTGATATGCATACGAGGATTCGTTATACTCATCATTACTCATAACTGTAAATAGTCATACATTTATGCGCATAATGATTTTAATCATAATGTTTATGGATATACGGTGTAATGGGCATATAGTTGATATGCATACATTTATTCAAGCATACTTTATAATGGGCATACTTGGGTTGCTCATACAACACTTTAACCATACTAAGTAAATGCATAAAATGCTAAACGCATAAATAGGTTGCTCATACAACACTTTAACCATACTAAGTATGCATAAATTGCTAAACGCATAAGCCTAATTTTAAAAGTTTTTTTAAAAGTTCTCTTTTATGTTGGGTCACAGTTCTAACCTAATGATGATGATGGGGCTGCCCCGATACTGCAGTGCGTCGGGGATGTTCGCGCAGGCGCGGATAGACTGCTTCCACGCGACCATGCGCTAAAGGTGTACATCCCTGGTGCGCAGGATTCGGACCAGCTCCAACAGCACCCTGAGAATGATTGCTGAACGATTTGACTGCCCGTATCTGAACCATTGTGTGATGGTCCACCTAAATAGGGATGTTTTTTTTATTTTTAACTTTTAAATATGTAAATTGATCTTATTGTACTAACAATAGTCTTAAGTGTGTATACTAACATAATTGATCCAAGTTGGTCGTGAAATAAATGAATTTAATTTAATTTTTAATTTTAATGTACTTTTCTGGCATCGATTCGGTTATGTGTGAGATAACAGTTCTAACCTAACCTAACCTAACCTACTTTTCTGGCAGCGATTCGGATATGTGTGAGATAACAGTTCTAACCTAACCTAACCTACTTTTCTGGTAGCGATTCGGTTATGTGTGAAATAACAGTTCTAACCTAACCTACTTTTCTGGCAGCGATTTGGTTCTGTGTGAGGTCACTAATATTGTGTAAAGAGTAGAAATTAAAAATACTTCAATAATATAAACTGTTTCTTTTTTGAAGAACCATCGCAAGTCCTATATCAAAAGTTATGCAATGCGATTGTTATAATCATCAATATTATGGCTTAATAAATGTATGAAATTTACAATTATTACTAAAACAACTTATAATCATCAATGTTATGGCTTAATAAATGTATGAAATTTACAATTATTACAAAAACAACTTATAATCATCAATATTATGACTAAATAAATGTATGACAATTTACCTTATGGTTAAACCAATTATGACTCCGTATAATTATGACACGGAACAATTATGCCATAGGACAATTTATGCCAAAAAAAATATATGAGCATCAACTTTAGGCTTAAACTGTTATGACAATCAATAATATGGCAATAGTTGTTATGCAACCAGACGGCCACCCAAATACGACCTGTAGAGAACAGCCAGACATACGAACGCATTTTTGCTCAAGCTGCGCGATCACTTGCTCGATCGATCGCTTGAGACGAGTTTTACGGCTAATGTGTGAATGATCTTACTGCGAATCGTTGAGTGGAGTATTTCTGGAGTCCCAAATTTTCGAGAGTATATCCTTAAATAGTTCGTCTGACTGTCAATAAGTTTCCCATTTAAATGGAGAGTGTGAAACGGGATTTCCGTTAAAGTTGTAAAATATTAACACCAGTGGATCCGGCCGCGACTTCGTTCGCGGATGTATAATAAATTAGGGCTTGTGCACACGGCGTCCTTAAAACGCGCCGTCGACGCGCGTTTCGTAGCGCTGTCTCTGTTTATTTTTAGGGTATAAAAGGGACAGCGCTACGAAACACGCACTGCCCAAATCAAACCCTCAATCTTCTTAATTTTCTCTATATTCTTAGGCTAATATTGAAATAAACAAAGGGGTTGAAATAAACAAAACATTTCAATTTAATTAAATCCAACCAATTCGATTCAGTTTGATTCAACTGAATTCAATCCATGTCATTCAATTAATATTATTTCAGTCATGACGAACTTGAATCCGAGTCCGAGTCACTGTCACTGTCACTGTCTGAACTACTGCTTCGTGTTCTATATCCATAGGTTTGACCACACCACCTCCTATACGACTTTTTTGCTGCCTTTTTCTTCGATTTAACGCATTCATGGGCACTGCAAGTGCGATCAACAGCGTATTTCGCGGCCTCTATGCATTTTTCGTATGATGCTTTTTGACAAGCTTTCTCGTAACGGTCGCGGAGTATATTCACGTTTCGAGTTTGAGTGTCGTTATTGGCTGATTTTGGCTCTGAATCTAAGGACTGAAAGTTATAATTAAATTAGACTTATAATTGATTATCATTAAGCTGTAGCAAATATAAAGCAGGGCAGCCCAAAGGGTTAGTCAGAATTTTTTGTCAACGTTACTTGGATTATTCTCCAGAAATATGTCTGCGACTTATTCCTCTGTCTCTATACATTTAGTATGAAAAAGGGCCAGAGGAATAAGGTGACCGCAGACATATTTCTGAAGAATAACCCACTTATATAATTTGAGGCATGAACTAGTAATAACAGTTACCTGTTCGTTACGGCTTAATTCTCTAATTGGCTCATTCTCGAAACAAGCCAAATTCATAAAAACATTGATCCCAGAATGAATAATTAGATTAGTCAAAAATTAGTCATTATTAGAATTATGTGTCTGAGTCATGGATGTTTTCTATGTATTTAAGTATTAGTATCTATTAAATATATCGTCGTCTAGTATCCGTAACACAAGCCTTATTGAGCTTACTATGGGGCTAGTTCGATTTGTGTAAGATTGTCCCCTAATATTTATTTATTTGTTTTGATATCTGGCTGTATTGGAAATAAGGTATTGTGAAATGTGGTTCTAACGAACCGGTATCGACCTAAGAGTCCTACTGGGCATTTCTCCAGAAATATGTCTGCGACTCATTCATCTGTCTCCATACAATTAGTATGAAAAAGGGCCAGATGAATGAGGTGAACGCAGACATATTTCTGGAGAAATGCCCTACTGACTCTTTGACCAAGTGGGGGCCAAACCTGCAAGCAAGTTCGATAGCGGCAACCACCGTGACTTTTTGCTGATCGCTCAAAGTGAGCGACGGACCAGCGGGATTGGTTGAAACGGTTCAACCTTTCCTTCACAGAAATATCGAGAAGGAAATAGTTCGTCAATATCAGATTTTTCAAATCTGATAATGATGTTGACGGCGACTGAAGTTCACGGTCAGATAAAAATTGAAGAAAACATTAAAAAGTCAGTTTTTTTTTCAATAATTCGTAAAAAAGACACAACAATAATTTATTACAAATCAAAATGTAAAAAAAAATAGTGTAAAAAAATCTTAAAACTTAAAAAATGCAATTTACAAATATGTAAATTGTTACATTTAGTTAATAAAACAATAGTTCTGTTTACAATTTAAAAATATATGTAATGAGAA
Source organism: Eudemis profundana (assembly GCA_947034925.1). Lineage (NCBI taxonomy): Eukaryota > Metazoa > Arthropoda > Insecta > Lepidoptera > Tortricidae > Eudemis > Eudemis profundana. The sequence goes on along the minus strand of OX344816.1, from coordinate 14,399,495 downwards.
CAGAATTATGACCTTATCTTGCTCAAGATTTCACTAAGCGGTAGCGACCTCTAAAACTTGAATAAAAAAATAAAAAAAAATCAGGTGTTTATTCCTGCCATTGTACATCTATAATATTTCTTTTATTACCTCTTTACCGTCGCTTAACGTTCGCAAACACGTCATTGTTAAATATCCTTGTCTTGTATAGTCATAGAATTGTGCTGAAAATAATAATAATAGAGTGGGTTATTCTTCAGAAATATTACGTCTACGGTCACTTTATTCCTCTGGCCCTTTTTCATACTAAATTTATGGAGACAGGAATAAGTCGCAGACATATTTCTGAAGAATAACCCGTGTACAATCACCGCATGCCACTGTTCTTAATGCAAATCGGGTGCAATGCGGGCACACGACCAGGTGCACTTCACTAGATTTTGGCCTCCCGCGCGGTGGGCGTAGCCGATCCGGTCGCCGGCAACCAAAACGTCACAGTTTCACAATATAATTATCGTGACAGTAGCAAACGCCGTTGATGCTGGCCGAACGCCGCTAGCGAAAAATATGCGAGAACGTATCGTACTGTGCGAAGTTTCCGTGCTGTGGCTGTGGCGGTGGGAATTCCCACGCTCGCGTCAAAGCAATAGGCTTCGACACGAGCGTGGGAATTCTTATTTTTTGTATGGAAACGCGCGAAACTGAAATATCTGTTTTTATTCTCTAATCTGTGCACGACTGCTAACGAATTATTATTACATGGCTAAATTAAGAATTGTTGTATTTAAGCGTGAGGTCCAACTAAACAAAAGTCTCCCAAAGACTAAATAAACGGTCAGATTGTTAGTATCATTTTTAATCTTAGGGTTCATTAAGATTTTTTTATAAACCAATAAAATTACACTTTATTCTCACGAAAAATATTTCTAGTAATTAAAAAGCAACATGTTTATTAAAAAAAACATGAAAGTAAAAAAAAAGTATTTACCTGTCTATTGGCCTTTTATGTTTTTAAGATAAGATGCTGTCGAGGGACCTTCTGTTTTAGTATTATAAGTACATAGATAGGTAGAGTCATATTATTGTTTACTTTTTATAGTGTTTTTAGTAGTAGTAGCCCCCGCTTTTAAAACTTTTGATTTAAGTTTTATTTTACTTGTTTTTGTACTAAAATAAAAAATTATTCCATTTTATGCCGGAAATGCCTAACATAATTTTGGAAAAGAACTGATACTCTTCAAACTCCTATATCGATTTTTACCAAATATAGCTGAGAACTACCTTTTCACGTTGAAAAAAAACCGCATCAAAATCGGTCCATCCGGTCGAGAGCTACGATGCCACAGACAGACAGACATTGGCGTCGCGTCGGGGTTAAAAACAGGACCTACCTCCAGTTTGACCAGGAACCTCATTTCTAAAAGTAGATTTTGACGGTAGATTATTAAATTGCTTATCACATCCAGTCATGGCATTTTCTTTAAAGTCGTTTTTGAATCCCGAGGAACACTTCCTGCCTGATCGGCAGATATCCTTCGCTACAGCTTTCATTGCCTGCAATTTCAAGAAATGGGTCATTCTTTAGAAATATGTCTGCGACTCATTCCTCTGTCTCCATACATTAAGTATGAAAAAGAGCCAGAGGAATGAGGTGACCGCAGACATATTTCTGAAGAATAACCCAAATATGGTTCCAATTATTTGATGATATAATAAGCTAGGGTAGCCGAGTTATTCGGACATGGGTTCGATCCTGAAAATATTAGATATTTACTATTAGCTTTTCGGTGAAGGAAAAACACTGAGAGGAAACCTGCACACATCCGTTAAGAAATTCAAAGGTGTATGTGAAGTCCCCAATCCGCAGTTTGCTAGGGTAGGGACTACAGCCATTCACATTACTACTTACTATAAAAAGGACACAAAAACTGATCCTTAAAACTACAGACTCATTTCGTTTCTGCCAACACTCTCACAAATGTTTGAAAAGTTAGTAAAAACTCGCCTCCAAAAACATTTCTGTGGGTCTAGTAAAAAAAGGATACAAATCAAATTTATACCAGGACCAAAAGGTCACAACTCGTACGACTTAAGCTCTTTTGCTCCTAGGTTAAATGCGACCTGTACCCCTTTTCACTAGAGCCACAGATTTAAGGCCGATTTAGGCGGGGCGAGAACTCGTTTGCGATTTCATTTCATTGCGGCAATTAATCGATCAACTGTACTCATCGTACCTGGGTAGCCCGCATTATCGCCCTTGCCTTCGGCTCGGGCGTCAATTACCTGCGATCTGAGACATTATTTACTATGCCGCCCTAGGTAAGTAATGTACTATACTTTATCTACACTCGTATCATAATCCCCTGTTTTCGTAAAAAACCGTATAATGACCACCATAATTGTGTTATTATAATGTATGAAAAGTCATATCATAATATTTTCAAAATCGTTGATGGGCCATGTTTTTTAAAGTTATACACTATTTTTTTTTAGATCTGGGAAATTTTACATCGTTTCTACTCAGGATCACGCGTACTCGTCTCTGATAGAAGTAAAGAGGTGTCCTAAATTTTTCATACAAATATCGCTCTTCCGTTCCCTTACCCCGCCATAAAAAAATGTATGGAAAAGTGACGGAATCGGGAAAAAATATTTAGGACACCTTTTTTTCTATCAGAAATGATAGTACGCGTGATTCTGTATACAAATTATGTAATACTTTTCAGATCTAAAAAAAAGTTAGTGTACAACTTTAAAATAACACTCCTTTCTTTGGGCAGTCGTATAAAAAATGATCCTAATATTAAATGAAAATGTAGTCGGCGATGGCGATGCTGCAATGGTGGCGTTGCAATGGCGGTGCAATGGCGGTCCATTCGTGTTTTAATGCCTCTTATCACAGGTCGATTCATGAAAGCTCGCGCGAGATTTGTACTGAGTGACAGCTATTTTCATAGAAATTCTGTCAAATCGCGCGCCAGTTTTCGTGAATCGACCTGTACGTAAAGTAACAAAAACTATTATTCATTTTGTATGTATTTTACCTTGTAACATTTCCTAAGGACTACTTGCGTACAAGCATCTCCGTACGCTTTTCTCAGCTGCCTGGCCCTTAGAATTTCTTTTTGTATTGCTTCATCCTCCACGGATTCTGAGTCTTCTGTCATTTTTGCCTTAAATACTGCTTTATCTTCCACTGTTTCTGAGTCTTCCATCGCTTTTGCCTTAAATACTGCATTTAAAAGCTACGATCAGACATTATGATTAGTTTAACCATTGTAATTTTGAACTTGAGTCAATTCAATTTATTTTGTTTGCAAATAGGCCTCGGAGGCTCTTTTACAGGTATGATTCTACCGTTGCAGTCATTAAAACCCTCTGCCTTTACCTCGGGTTTATAGCATATACCTGTTGAACATTTCTAAAAAAAACGTTCCTACATAAATTTGTATGGACACGTGAACTATTACAAAACTAGTTAATTTTTCTATTTTGTTTCACTTTTTTTAATGATGATCCAAATTTTCATTGATTGTTTTGTGTAGTTAAGATTCAATTGGGAATATTTTACGCTAATTAGCCCAATAAATTAACAATACATTAATCGGTAATTGATAATCATCAAAAATATCAGTAACAAAATAGGAATCAATTAAGGATCGCATAATCGCTGTATAAACCTTTTATGCTACCCTTAGCATACAATGTAATATTACAGTGCACAAATCACCTAAAGAGATTCAAAGACGAAATACATGCTATTTTCTACCATGGTTTCATTCTAAAAATGCATTTTACCTTAAGATTTAGGTCAGGAAATTGCATTTTCTTAGTAGTTAATGTTCGTTTTCTGTCTTCATTCGGATTATAGCTTGCCAAATTAATGATTAAGATTTTTTCCTTTAAATCAGCATGCATATTTTTTTCCGGGTTACCTCTTATTTCTTCTTCTGGTAAAGTATCTTTGTTTAATTCTGTTTCGTCCGAATTAAAGTTTGTTTCCCGTAAAGATCTAAATACTGTTGTATCTTCGCTTGAATCTGTAGATGTATCATCACTGTTATAATTTTCTTTGTTTGATCTGATCACTGTCTCGTCTGTCTCACTCTCACTTTCTCTTGATGACTGTACAGGAAAAAAAGATTAATATATACCTAGTTTGTAATCCTGAATTATTTTCTATTCGTGTCTCTAATAAACAGTCGAAGTTGTGTCTCTATCAACAAATAACTTTACTTATTTCAAAATCTGTGTGATTGTACTGTCCGATTTTTAATCTTTACACAGTGGACTACCAGTTCCATGGTTAATCCCTACTTATTAATCTTATTATACTTATACCTACACACTAAGTTCTTCGAAAAAAAGTTGTCTATAATTACCTCGCATTACCAATTTACCCCACTTAACAATTTTTTTTTAATGTTTTTTAATACATTTCTAATATGTATTAAGGAGTAAAGATACATACCGAAAATAAAATTATGACTACAAAAATAGCACTGTTAATATGTTTCAAACACATTTCTGACCTAGTAAAATATCTTGCACCTACACAAAATTATACACGCGTTACATTTTATAAACGATAAAATATTTTATTTATGATAGCATTTTTATCGTTTTACCAATTGAGCGAAATTTTATGTGCGACAGTAAATATGGTTTATTTTATGTTGTGTTCTTCAGGATGATGGCAGGTCTGGGTCTGGCAAATGTTTACGTCGATCGAATAACTCGCCGTGACTTTCGCCCCCGTTTACTTTCACTGGAAGACCAGCGTCGGCTCTTGAGTCGGCATTATGGTTAGGCGGGACCATTGCAATGTCAGCGAGATTTCTTCGTGTTTTCCTTTTAAGCTGGTAAGAGCAAATATTTGTGCGATGAGTACGAGTATTTGTTCCTGAGTCATGGATGTTTATCTATTTAAATATATATTTATCAATATAAGTATGTTTATCTTCGTCTAGTACCCATAGTACAAGCATTGCTTAGTTTGGGACTCGGTCGATTTGTGTAAGATCGTCCGGAATATCGGGATATTTATTTATTTATTTTTACAAGCGTTTATTTAGTTTCACCTGTCCCGATGTCTGCGTATCTGTGTCTGTAATCAATCGTGCAAGTTAAATTTGATGGGCATTTCTCCAGAAATATGTCTGCGGTCACCTCATTCATCTGGCCCTTTTTCCTACTAAATGTATGGAGACAAATGAATAAGTCGCAGACATATTTCTGAAGAAATGCCCTGATACACTTCGCGGTTTGCCATTGAGCTGAAATATGCAAGTATATGTAAATGAGATGACAATGCAATATTATTACAACATGAAGCTGATCTGATGATGAAGCCAGATGGTAGCCATAGGATCATCTAAATTCACCGTGTTAATTTGATTAGTTTCGACGAGCAATTTGCGGTTGTACCTACTGTCGGCAATATAAGCTTGTCTCAAAAAAACATTTTTTGAGAGAAACTTATTTTCTACTTACTGTCTACCTTTTCTGCTGTCACAAATAAATGTGTTTTAATTCTTCTTTCTCTCTTCTTTCCTTAATTGGAGACCCAGAGCGGACAATAGATGGAGAGGCAGACCACCACAGCGCTGGATGGACGACATTCGACGACACTGAGGGATTGTAATCGGCCGTAAAATCCCCTGGGATGGAGGAAGAGGTCATCCAAGAGTGGATCACCAAAAAGCCGGGTCATTATCGGAGCATTTCACCCGCGTCACATTCGTGGTCATGTTTTTGTTGAAATAAATATATGTAAATCATATATATTGGACGGACAATCTTACACAAATAAACCTAGTCCCAATCTAAGCAATGCTTGTGCTATGGGTAATAGACAACGATATACGTACTCATATAGATAAATACATAATTCAGTGACAGAAAACCTACATAATAAGGGAACACTCGCTTAACACACAAAATATTTGCCCTTACCAGGATTTGAACCCAGGACCTCTAACTTCATAGGCGGTGTCACTAAGCTAAACATGCCGTCACCTGTAGACTTTAGTCTCTTATCGAGCTACTTTGTACATAGTCCGGAATTCCAAAACATATTTTACAATTTCAGAATAATCCGTCCACGATAAAAATTTGTCCACGATAGTGACACGGATGAAACGCACAAATGATGACCATTTATGATGATGATGACATTAATGGATTCTCGCCCAATTGATTCAGAATTGAACAACAATATCATATGATTGGCGAAAGCCACCAGCGAATTGTTAATTGGATTCTGGATTAGTGTCGAACGCAATTCACATAATAAATTAACTATTCACTAGTCATATCGGATTAACAAATCAACGAACAGTGTCTGGAGTGTAAAATGATAAACTATTTTTTTTTTACCATCATTAGTCATCCCACTGCTGGGCACAGGTTTAATGAATTGAATAGGCACTGAATTAAATCTAATTGTGAATTATTTCTTTATTTATCAAAACTGATTGCTTAAAGTCAGTTGCTTATCATCATCATTTCAAGCCACTATATGGCCAGGTGTGCCATAAATAAAGTTTTTTCCTGATGTATAAAAATGCCTTTATGAATAAATGATTGAATTGAATTGATGATAATGCACGTGGAACAACTTCCGAAAATGACCCAAAATCCCATTTTCGTATTTCACAACCGAATCCCTCGCACCGTGGCCGCCGCCATTATTGTATCAATTAATAACCGTTTACCGAACTATTGGGCGTACCCTTTTCACTGTCCCGCACCGCGCGATAATAGTATTACGTCATTGTATTTGTTATCCCGGCACGTGCCGATTTTATGCACACTATCCAAGCACCTACATTGCAGAAGTATATTAGCTGGAAGTGAGGAATATAAGAACGGCACGAGAAAACCAGGCACGTGTTCTTCCCACAGAAATACCGGGTGGAATGAAACGAGGAACTTTCCTGGAAATATAATGTTAGTAATCCCCTCCGTGGGCTGCCAAAAATGTTGAATATTTCCCCTTCGTGGGTTGACAAAAATCAAGAATATAATCCGCTCATGGATACCAAAAATGAAGCAATAATGGTGATCTCCGCCTCGGCGCCAGTATGATTAGGCCACCAGTCTTACGACAGTTGTTGCATCTGCTCTTGACGCTGTGTGGTAGGAATCCGTCCCGAGATGACTTCCCCCAAGTTAAACACTGCGAACTTTCACACGCGTTTATTAACGACACAAGCTGATTATGAAAAGTTTTACATGACAAAATGGCTTCCGCCAATGAATATTGAAATGACACGACACGTCTTAAAACCGTTGTGCGGTTGGGAGTGAACACAATGATCGAAAAGAATTATTCTAATTACATTAGAATGAACGAGTGTATGATATTTAATGCGACATTTCTATTGAAACACCGTTCAGCCACTAATGGCGCCAGGCGTCATGAATTTAAATAAAACTTGACTAAAAATATCAACCCTATGTTAACTTACGTTAACATATAATGTCATATCTGTCACAGACCTCTTTTTCTTGTATATTTAACCCGTAATAGGTAGAAACCTGAAATGTATGCTGACTAATGTATAAAAAGCAAAATATTTCCGTATCCGAGAAGGATAACACTGTAAGTCCTATTATTTTCCATACATACTTAGAGTGTTATGCTTCTCTGGTACCTACGGATTTACTTTAATATTATAATTGCTTTATATCCGTGTCATACATTATCGGAGACTCTGATGAGGTCTCGCCCTTCCGAGAACGACGTAGGAGAATTGAATTTGCCACCACTCTAATGGCATCTTTGTTATTATAATGGAATATAATTTTATAGTTAATCCTTTTTAGGGTCAATTGCAGAAAAAATGTACCTTTTACTTTTTTTGTCTGATCATGGTGTGTCTTATACCATTTTACTCAGAATCACGAGCACTTTTCAATTATGAAATAAAAAAGTAGCGTAAAATGTCGCAACTTTTCCGTACAAATTTTGAATTTCTCAGTTTCGTTACGCCGAAACTAAATAGGTATAGGGGAAAATCGTAACAAAACTGAGATTTTATTTTTTCACAGTTTCTTTATAAGGCACACATCATGATCAGACAAAAAAAGCAAAAGGTAAATTTTTTGTGCAATTTACCCTTTAAGGTGATTTCCATGCAAAAGAGAGGCATTCAAATAGAGTGTGGGTTTATGAAGCAGATAGACCAGCTTCAAAATATCATCACACGAGTGTATAATGCCTAATAATGTACAGTTGCATACATAAATAAATAAAAATAAAAATAAAATTCATTTATTTCAGACTTAAGTCCATACATGGTTAGTAAACAATGAAATCTTATTCCTAGTGTTAGTACGATATAAGAAGAGATACAGCTACTTAATACTTAAGCAATGACTGCGTGCAGTCTCTGCCAGCGGGTGAGCATTGGGCCATTACATAGCTCTCTACAATGTGTTCAAAAACTGCAAATCAAAAATGGCCACTGGCGGAAATTAAACCTTTTTTTCACGTTTGTCACGCAATCGTAGTTTTTAAGGTTCCGTACCAAAATGGTAAAAAATGAACCCTAATGGTGCGACTCTGTCTGTCTGTCCGTCTGTCACAGCCAGCCGCAAACATCAGCGATCTCGGCCTTTCTTTATTTTACCACCCTAGTTGTGTAATGTACTATTTAACAGAACAGTTTATTTTTATGCTAGTTATAATTTGCGGTTTTTGAGCGCTTTATAGAGGGTTTATGATATTACATGTGTACAGTAGATAAAATAATCTAAAAACCATACAATACCATTTTTAGCAATGGTGGTATGCAGTGTTAAAAAACACTGCATACCACCAAACAGAAATTGGTTCGGTTGTTTGGAATAAAAATGAAGAACGCAAACATTTTATGCAAATCGCTTCGCACGTCTGGGAAATCTGGTTCTGCTCGGTAATGTTTCTGGTGCATTGCATCTATCACTGAGGAAAATACTGCTGTTTGCTTCAAGAGAATTAATAAGAATGAAAATGATTGGCTTAGATTATTTCTTACTCAATTTAAAATGCCTTTTTATGTCAAGTTATAAAAATTAAACATAGTCAAATGCGCCCACGAAGGGTTTTTTGTTCATACCATGGTCAAGAAAAACCGTAAAAAAATATATGTTTGTATGAAGACCCCTTTAATTTGATTTTATGTATCTAACATATATAGTGTTTGTTTGAAACAAAATATGGAACCTGATACATATTTTTTTATTCTTTGTTGTTCTAGCGGCAATAGCAATTTATATTGTAAGAAAATTTCAAGTCTTGAACTATTATAGTTCAAAAGAAAAGATACAGCCCTGTGGCAGACGGGCAGATGGTAGGGTTGCCAGATACAGATTCTTTATTGGTAAAAGCAATTTTTTTACAAATCACATTATTACATTGCATTCAATTAAAATTAAATTGTAAAATTATGGTATTTACATTAATTACATCTCATTCAGATGGTCGGGAATCGGCGGGATTCTCCCGATTTTTTGTATGTCCTCCCGGCTCCCCACAAAGAAGAATATCTCCCGACAAACGACTTCATTTTAATACTTAGTCCGATCCACTCAAGGTGGTCTTGCCAGCGAAAATGTCTGCTATTTCAGGCTAAAAAAAAAATCGGGGCATCTCCCGACCAAAGTCTCAAAATCCCGACATATTGTTTCCCTCTTCCCGATAATACGGTAATTCAATCTGGCAACCCTAGCAGACGGGCAGCGAAGACTTGGGGTTTCCGCTGGGACCCTTTTGGGTACAATCGAACATACAGGTATGTATTTGGCATAAGTAAACTGAAAATTTTACTACACTGATACCTAATTTCAACCATTTCAACTAAACGAAATTGACAAATTTCCAACAATCTAGTTGGCGTCACACAGATTGCGCATTTTCACTGTTTTCCCCGCTCAAAATCCAGGTGGCGAAAAGATGTAAAACTCTGCAGCTAATGACGTATATTAATAAGGGGGACTGAGAGCAATTGTAACTTGCTCCGCGGAGGAAGGAAGTGAGCTCAAGAGGCAGGGAGATCACAGTAGTAGAGCGACAGTATGTAAGGGTATTATTTAAGATTTTTTTGCAAAAAAAGGAGTACTCTACAGGGTGGGAGGGACTATACCGACGTACTTTAGCCATGAATTCCTGGTGGTGTGACGAGTAAATAATGTTATATCAACATGGGTCGAATATTGTCATTTTACATTAATAGTCTTATGGAACAAAATAAATCAGTAAATTCAGCCCCTCGTTATAAACATGTCCTTACTGGAAGAAAAGTTATCAAAAAGAAAAAAAATGCTAAAATGGAAACGAAAGGTAAATTTTTGGCCTCGTAGTCGCTTACCATCAAATACTGCAAAGGTTAATTGCTGTTTAGTTAAAGGATTTAAAAAAAATAGTAAAACTATCTTAGTCACATTTTATTAGGGCTTGTTACGCACTTGGGAGTTTTCATTTAAAAAATAATGAATATCACTGAAAGAAAGCGTTTTTCGACTATACATCACTTAACTTTTTTTACTCCCAATAATTTTTAGAATCATTAGTTAAAGTTTGTCGGTATAGTCCCTCCCACCCTGTATAGCTTGGCAACTTCGTTGGTGACACTCACATGTGTGCTTTTTGTTATGTGCAACCGTAGCTACTTACACAAGTTACCACCAACATGAACGGCGCCCGACGGAGGCTGCCTGCGGAAGTCACCGTCCGTGTTGGCGGTAACTTGCGTAAGTTGTTACGGCTGCCCATAACAAAAAGCTCACATGTGAGTGTCACCAACGAAGTTGCCAAGCTATAGTCTTTAAATTTCATAAAATCTTATCTTGTAACAAGATAAATAAGGTGAGACAGTCGGACAGGTGGTATAGGGATAGTACTCGTAGTGTATGTAAGCCTGCAAAGAAGAAATAATACTTATAAAAGTCTCTGCACACTGTAACGTATCATGACCGTATTATGAACGTCTCAGACACGGCACGACAAATGCTAGTCGGCGACGTGCTAGTCGGCATAGTCTTATATTTCTCAATACAAAGAATATTTACATCCTTAAAATTTTACATTTTACTATCAATTCTTTCCAATAATGGTGCATACTGTGTAAAATTTTCTAGTCTATTTATTGCGGTTTAAGAGGCAAAGCCTGTTAAGCGTCAAACGGCCAAACACATGGCTATGTTTATTTTTTCATGTTGTAGGTAACACTAACTTAAATTAACCATACTTTCTATACACCGTCTATTGCAAAATCACCGTTCGGTAGAAAATAGCGTTCAGAATTATGAAATTCGAAAATAATGCTTTGTTGAATTATGATACACTAGCATTTACCCACGGGTTCTCTGGCGTTATTCCCGTTAATAATCCAAGGGAATTCTTTACCGGGATATAAAGTATCGTATGTTCCAATCCATATCAATCCATAGTACGTCAAGCATAACTGGCCGCGAATTCGTTTCTCGCGCGACAGTGCACTACCTTTCACTGTCACACGATATTGTTTGGAAAGAGATAGGTAGCATTTGTCGCGCGACAAAGAGTCGCGTGTCATAGTTGTGCTAGAGGTACAGGAGGTCTACTTGCATGCTAAATTTCGTCTCGATCCATCTAGTTGTTACCTCGTTATTTAGTAATAAAAATCCAAACATCTTCATAAACTTTCACATTTTATAATATTAGTAGGATAGGATTAGAATTTTGGAGTCCTCTCGTACTGTTCTTAAATAGACTGCGGCCGTTTCCCGTTTGGAACACCCTGTTGTGCCGTTAACGACGCTTGTTCCTCATCAAGTTGTTGTCGCGGCACAATGCGCTGGTTATTGAGCGAACATTGAGGTGAACCGGTTTATGGTGTAACCCTGTATCCTTACAGTTTTACTTTTAATTATTATGCTAAGTCCACACGCTTGCCATTTGCCGCAAACTACAAACTCGCATACAAACTCGCTCGTGTGGGCATATAGCACGTAGAACAGATGGCCGATGGGGCCGAAAGGTTCTCGAATGGAGACCACGAATCGGCAAGCGCAGCGTCGGACGTCCACCAACAAGATGGACAGATTGGTTAAGGCTGCTGGCTCACGGTGGATGCAGGTTGCTTCCAACCGAATTAAGTGGAAATCTATGAGGGAGGCCTATGTCCAGCAGTGGACGTCCTATGGCTGAAATGATGATGAATGATGATGATGACAAACTCGCAAATTACAACGAAGTCTGCACAAGTCAAGGCAATATCCACACGTTTGAATTTGTGATGATTTGTCGAGGTTTGGCAAGTGTGTGGACTTAGCATTAGACGTTGGTCAGCTCGCTGTTTTGGCAAGGTATAAACACGAACAAGTAGTTAAACTGTCGGCCGTTTAGGAGCGCGCGACACGTATTCACACAGACGCGCGATAGTACGTATGTGTGAGAGCGATCCTTACTGGATCATTCTTACGCATTCTTAAAACTTTGCTTGTAGTGTGTTCGTACACGGCGCGCACACATTCAAGCGCGCGACGTCTGTGGTTTTGGCCTTGAGTTTTCATCGAGGGTGGGAAACGGGGGAAGGGCATTTTGTAAAGTGGAGGAAACTCGCGTTCTTGTTTTGAACTTAGGTATATAAATAAGCGAACTCTTTAAAAATATGTGTAATATCTATGGTTAAACAAAGTGAAAAGTGTAGAAAATAATAGGAAAATTCAGTATATCATTATTCAGTAAAAAATTAGTGCAAAAGCGGTTATAGGTAAACGCGGGCTTATTTTCCGCAACTTGACGACAATCATGCGCCTATTTTGCGTGATGCAAGATATATAATAGGTAACTTATTAGTCATGGGTTTATCGAAAAGAGAAGGTTATAGGTTACGTAACATACAGTATTAGTTACTGAGGTACTCAGAGTTGCATAGTACATATATCAGGTTACGAATTACTAAGTATAAATACTTAGCACAAATACCTTATACTGACAACTTGAAAATTGATTGCTTTATTTGTAAACCTTACCATCTGACGTACCCGCAAAATACCCCCCGGAGTGCGGCGTATAGTTATAGTTCATATGTGGGTTCTCTTATGTTCAGCACCGAGTGCATATGACGGTTTCGGGGGCATTTCAAAGCTGTCAAGGCGCACTTAGCAAACGGTGCCGACTCCCTGACATTTAAACGTTTTTTGTAACCAACGGCCGTGTGTTCCGACACAGCCCCACACGATTTTTTATGTCAGATATCATCCCTTAAGGCAGTGTTTTTCAAAGTGTGTGTCGCGACCCCCTGGGGGTTGCAGAGCCTCTAGAAGGGGGTCGTGAGGGTCGAGAAACTTCAGGCAAAATAAAAAAAAACTCAAGTGTAACGGAATAACATTAGGTTCGAAATCGTGGAGGATATGGGGTCGCGAAATATAATCGCATACAAAGGGGGTTGTGCCATGAAATAGTTTGAAAAACACGGTACTGCCTTAAGGGATTGAAAAGCGGCTGAAAGTTTGTATAGGGATTATAATGTTCCTGATGTTAGGGATTTGTTCCTGAGTCATGGATGTTTTCTATGTATTTAAGTATTTGTATCTATTAAATATATCATCGTCTAGTATCCATAACACAAGCCTTATTGAGCTTACTATGGGGCTAGTTCGATTTGTGTAAGATTGTCCCCTAATATTTATTTATTTATTTATTGTAGAGACAAAGTATAAAGATAAGAAGTCCGACTTCGGCGTTTAAGAGCGCGTGACAGGTATCAAGGTCTCGGCACAGGGCTGCCACCCGTCCATTCTATAAAATACCTACTAACTAGTTGCGCAAATGAACGGCGCGCGCTGAACGGTGCGTAGATAAACAACAAAATAAACAAATTGCAAATATAATTAGCTTATAGTTTTCTTCATTGTTATTTGTGTAAGCAGGTTCAGTAAATTTGGTGCTAACTATCTATTGGTGGTCAATAAAAATATGTATCGCAACAGACAAACCATATTTTATCACAAAACTGTCAAAAATTCTACAAACGACTTAAAAATAACATTTATACATTACTAGCGACCCGCCCCGGCTTCGCACGGTGTTTCTCTGTTATATTATGCATGTATTATACATATAAACCTTCCTCTTCAATCACTCTATCTAATAAAAAAAACCGCATCAAAATCCGTTGCGTAGTTTTAAAGATTTAAGCATACATAGGGACAGAGAAAGCGACTTTGTTTTATACTATGTAGTGATTCATAAACTTTACTCACCTTTCGGGATCCTTAGGAAAGGTGAAATACGATAGTTCTGGATTTTACGGACTGTTTTTTAGTATCCGAACACACTGCAGTATACACGTTTTTGATATATTTTGTGAAAGCGAGCGCCCGCGGCAATGGCGCAGCCCTGACTTAAGCATTCTTACGCATTGCTAAATGTTTGCATGTGGTGCGTTCGTACACGGCACGCACACGTACTAGCGCCCGATGTACCTTTTGTCGGAAGAAAAATTACTGCTCGTAGAGATTTGTATAGGGTCATTGATTTAAGTATGAGATATAAAACTCAAATATAACGCAGACGAGGCCACATGCAAAAACTAGTAATAAATATGACGGCGCATTGCGCCTCTTTGATGCTATTTTGGAACGAGATTGACAAGCTGTCATTCTGGCAAAGCGTCGTATCGTTGGTTTGCTGTTTTACGGATGACTTTTTCGTACGTCAACGGAAACGCACCACGAATCCAAGCGACGAATTGCCTCTGTTCCTGTTTCTCGGCTGCCAACTCTTCACGAAGCTATGGCCAAACCTGACGTCGGTGGTGATCCGCCTTCATCAGAAGTGGTGAACAAATCTAGGCCCCATGAAAATAGTGTCAATATCGTTGTTGATTATCATGGAAACGCAACGCCCGTGCGCTGGTAACGGCAATACCACCAGCGGGAAGAACTAGCGACCAGTCGTATGCAGCACGGCTATTACAATTACCCCGACGTTGCAGATAGATATAGAGGATTTTATTGCCTAAGAACGTGTCAAAACTCGGAACGAAATAAACCACTTCAGGATGGTCTACGCTTGTGGAATATGATTGCATTTCAGACTAAAAATGCCACAGGAAGTTGTATAGAAGTTCGTTTGTATCAGATTACGATAAAATTACGGGTTGAGGCACCGAGTTCAAACGTGCATGCCAATACTGCAGAAGCTTAGCTGCTTACAACTTCATGTTTCGTTTTTTTTCAGATTAGACGCGAAGTGTTTAATCGGAATCTGAAGGCACGGCAGTGCCCCTGCCAAGTCGAGCAATGCACAGCCGTATCATTATTTATTTACAAGCTTTTATTTACTTAGTTTCACCTGTCCCGGTGTCTGTGTATCTGCGTGTCTGTGATCAAGTCTCGCAAGTTAAATTTGACCTACTTTGCGGTTTCCGATTGAGCTGAAAATTTGCTAGGATATTTAAATTAGATGACAATAACAATATTATTATAACGTGAAGCTGATGTGATGAGGGATTCGTATGGTAGCCGTATAGTAATCTAAATTACACAAGATACATTCAGCGTGTTTGGGTTCATTGGATCGGTTTGGACGTGCAGTTTGGGAGTATACAGGGGGGTACAGTTGGCAGTAAAAGCTTGTTTCAAAAAATTAAACATTTTATGACAGAAATATATTTTCTCAGCTTCAGGCTACTTTCGCACCCTCTGCATCTTTGTTTTTGATAAAAATTAAAATAACTGAATGTTTCAGAAAATCAAGCCGGTTTTAAGCGATCTCAAACGGCAAATGCTAGAATTGCGGGTAAATGTCGTTGGTATGGAATTCCCGGACATCGGCTAGCTGAATGAAGAAAGCGGCGCATGATTTCTTCGGCGATGCGTAAACAGTTCCCACACATACTGCAGAGAGGACTTTGACTATTATTTGCTAGATTTGCGGTTATCCAGGAAAGAAAGAGGTGAAACTTTTCGAACAACAATTGTAGAGGTATACCTGGAGAATGTCACCCGGTGAGTCAGTTACTTTTCTACACGATAGGTGGGACATATGATTATTAAAGGACGCTTTTTTTAGTAAATGCCCAAGTACTGTGCGCAAAACTTCCGTTTATATTGCTTAGTTTCATGTTGTACCGAAATTATGTCATGCTAGCACATCTTAACTGACCGAGCGAGTGCAGGGCTGTGAGATAAACAGAATTTAGATGGAGTCGTCGGGTAAGGGTTGTTCGAGAGACGGTGTCGTCCGGTCCATGCCTGAAGGGCTGGTCGAAGGGACACACCGTGCAGGTTAGAGTTGTTCGAGAGAGGGTGTCGTCCGGTCCATGCCTGAAGGGCTGGTCGAAGGGACACACCGTGCAGGTTAACTCGACACGAGACAGTATCGTTGGGGACATACTGGTTGAGTTGTGAGTGCTTTGGTTGTCAGACTGTTGGAGAAAGATGCTGTCCAGTCCATGCGTGGTCGGAAGGATGCACGCTTTCTATCGCCTTACAATATTAGTCGTAGCTACACACTACGATCAGAAAGATCACTGTTTTATGTAATACGTGGCAAACGAGCAGCCATCGTCGCCCACAAATATCTGCAACACCAGAAGAGTAGCCTATACGTTGCCAATCTTTAAGTGCCCCGTTTACCCGCTTTTTAAAGTAGCTCATGATATTTTGTGTAAAATTGGGAATTTAAATAAGACTTTACTCATAAATGTTAGCCCTTTTCAACAAGAAAACAATTCGTTGATATTATTTTAACTCGTACGCTATTTTTTCAAAATGTCCCTTACTACTAATTTGTGCCGAACAGTAACTTCGCAACTGTAACCTTTCCAGCGATTCTCTCCATGTTTGAACTCGAGAAGTGTTTTATTCTTCGGTCTAATTCTCTGTTAAAATTTCAAGAATATGGAACAGATGCTAGTCAAGCTTTGCCGAACAAGCAAACACAAGTGTTTAAATGTCTGGGTGGTCTGTTTATTAATATTATCGAATGTAATTAAAGCTAAACAGGTATGAGTTCAAGAGTAGGTAATTTTATGATACTGGGTGAATATTTGACAATTATTTATTTTGTTAGAAACGTTCGTGATAACGTCATGCTATTGCAACTCAAGTTCTCGTGTTCTCTAGATTAGAGGTTAATATAACGATTTGCAATAAAGGCACGTGTCATAAAACATGTTTTGTCTAAAAATATAGTTGTAAAAACATGTTAAGAATGATGATAAAGCGTGAGGAGAACGACGATTGCTGAGATTTCGATAACGCTTTGGTGAAATAACGAGCCTTGACAATTTATGTCATTAACGCAAGAAATAGATAATAGTAAAATCATTTGTCCGTATTGTTTGTCCGTCATTTTAGTTACAATTTTGCCTTAGCTTAAAAAAAATACTACTTTATTTTTTTTTTTTTTTAATTTTTTTTTATTGGTGATTTTGGTATACTATAAAGGTCTTATATAACATGGATAAAGACATTTGGTCGAGCACCCTGTGGCGAACTATCACCGTTTAGGAGGGCCGTTCATCAAATCAAGAATTCACTATTGTGGAAGTTAATTTTTTTTTTCTTGGGTTATCGAAGCCGCTCTCTTCACGCCTGCATGCAAACCTCCACTCGTTTTGATGTTTTTCAAGGAGAACAATTCACCGGTTAGAAATGACTTGTTTTTTTTGTCGCAGTCAAAGGTTTTTGCGCGAAGATTGTTGAATCCCGAGGTACATTCAAGTTAATCTGATTATTTATCACTAAATTTAATCAAAATAAATAAATGACTGCCTCAGGTCAGCCTTTCCGCTTCCACAGGTCGGTTACCAAAAATGCTGTTATTGACAGTATTATTTACATAATTATTGTGATGGAATAGTGTGCCCTATTCTGAATAAAAGTCATTACGCTGGGCAGTGTTGCTAAGGAGAATGATGGTCAGAAAAAAAAAAACATGTAATGTGCATGATTGCGCTTAAATAAACTCCGAACTAGAATGTCAGTAAATTGTTACTAATTTATTATAACATGAAACACTTTGGTCATAATTTAAATTAATGTTCATGGAGTAATGATGAAAAATAAGAATTAAGAGAATCGTGATACGTGTGAGGGGTGACGCACAAATGTTGATAAATTTTTGAGACAAAAACGTTCTTCTTAGTTGAGCATTCACGAGCGCATAAAGAACGGCGAACGGATAGTCGGGAATAACATTTCTCCTACCGCTAATAATATTTTCATTTAAAGAAATACGAAAAAACCGAAGTTCAGATGAATGATTATTTGGGACAATTGTTTGCTTCATGATTTGAATCAATTAGTGTGTATGTAAGTACTAAAAACTTATTCCTGGTCTGTGAAACCCACGTTTTATAGAATTATTTTAAACACTTCTTTGTTTAGCGAATAATCCCTTAAAATCAAAACCAGCCGTGTTGTGGCATGACAAATATTGCGATTTTGGGTTGATTTTGTTGTTATTTTTTTAATCGTATAAAATGTTTTTTTTGAGTAAATTCACCCACAAGAACGATCAATGTTAAATTGAATCACATTAATTGTAACTTTCTGTTGTTACTTGATCGCAAAGTAAGCTTTTTCATCGTTTTAAATTTTCAACCTAGTGCAGCATTGTTTAGTCAGATAATAACTGTTACGAGTCGACAAACATGACCGGTTCGTGCCATATCTTGATACACGCACGAGAGAGCCAGGGTTCAGGGTTATGAAGGGCTGGTGGAAATCTCTAAAAAGTTTAATGTAGTGAGTAGAAAACCGTGACGGCGTAGGAAAAAGAAGGTAAAAAACACCTTAATACACGAACTAATTGTGATACGTTAACTGTAATTTAGAAGGAGTCATCAGGTTATGCAAAGGTTGTCAAAACGAGAATGTCAACATTCGTTTGGAGTGTCCACTGGTCGAAAGGACACACCTGCCCGGTCCAAGCTGATGAGGCCGTATCGTCCGGGCCAGACCCTGCGGGGTTGATTGAGGAGACATACGAGTGCTTCCTTGAGATATTGATGATGCAACTGCGTTTGGTGTTACGGTTAGGTTACAATGATAACGACGCTATCACGTCAGCAACAGCTAACACTTTGTCAGGGTGGACGAGCGAGATTTTCAGCAAGTAGGATTGCTGATTCTTTTCGATTGATTGTGTGATTGTTACAGGTCTGCAATCTAAAGCGCCTGAGGACGGTCGCATGTCAGTCTGGCCGTGACGGCGCATTGCGCCTCTTTGATGCTATTTTGGAACGAGATTGACAAGCTGTCATTCTGGCAAAGCGTCGTATCGTTGGTTTGCTGTTTTACGGATGACTTTTTCGTACGTCAACGGAAACGCACCACGAATCCAAGCGACGAATTGCCTCTGTTCCTGTTTCTCGGCTGCCAACTCTTCACGAAGCTATGGCCAAACCTGACGTCGGCGGTGATCCGCCTTCAAATAAATTTAAGGTGAAATGTTTTGCTGTAACCACTTATACGTAAATACTTACACATGATCATCATCAATGGCCACTGCATCCTTGACGGATGATTGTTGCAACGCTGCGTTACATTTGTGTGTTCCGGTTGCAGCTTCGCTTGTGGCTATATAAGCCGATGGCGGCACGGCATATTTTGCCGCAGATGTCGCATGCATATTGTAGTGCAGGAAGTGAAGCATCATTACTGGAGCGAAGTTTCCTTAATTTCTTTTGCTGCAGGTTATCCAGCCACACTTCATCGTGTCTCTTAATTCCAGTGCTGAGGTCCCTGCGCCACTCTGGTCTCATTCATGCTCTTTGTTCCCAGCCGCCAGTATCAATGCCAAAACATTCCATGTCACGCATACTTACACATACAGGCAAGAATAAAGCGTCACTTAATCCCACATAGACAAACTAATTTACCTGCCTTCTAATCTCACTGAACAAATAACTAATACGCCATTAGTGGTAATCTCACGTATTGTAATCGAATCAGTCGATTGATTTTACAGCTTAACTTTATCGCATTGATTTTAGCTTAGCTTTACGATAGACTAAGAGGCGGTTGTCAATAACGCTACCTGATCTAGTACTGTTATGTGACTTACAATACATGATACATATGAAAATAATTGCTCAAGAGTCAAGATGGATAGTTACCCGAGCTCCGCCTGAAATAAATAAACTGAATGAATTAATGAATTTACCCAAATGTCCATATAGTTGATTGTCTGACTGTCTTCAGACCGAACAACACATCTGAAACGTCGAGGTAAAGCCGCCGGCTTCTTAATCCAAATCATAAGTAGGAATGAAATACAGATAAATAAAATGACAGGTAGAGATTTCTATGCTTGGAAGAAACCTTCATATATTTGACTAATTTGTTCATTAAGAAATCCTGACAATTTTATCAAAAATATAAAATTAATGCCTCTTTCATATAACTGAACAACAACAACTACTGTTTAGGTAAATATCTATCCAGTTATCCGATTCCTGTTTATAATAATCAATTTAATTAAATCATAAATATTGCTTCACTAATCCGCGATATGATAACGCGTTAGTCAATTAGTGCTAACCCGTTATACTGACTTGCGTATTTTATCATGCATTCACATGCAAAATAAAAAATCATGCAATTAAATATAACAAACCACCACCAAAGATACAAAACTCGACACGTGTTTCGCCTCTCTACGAGGCATCCTCAGGAGAAACTGGAGATGTTGACAGTTCGGCGTCCGTTGATGGAATAACACTAATTAACTAGTTATCATATCACGGATTAGTAAGGCGAAGAACACACTGAAATCGCCCGGCGCCGCGATTTTTTCCTACTATGCGCAGCTACAAGGAAAAAATCGCCGCGATTTACGCGCCAGTGTGCGCCACCCCGCGATTTTTCTATACAAATCGATGATTCTACATACAAAGTTGAAAATCGCTGAGTCGCGTGTCGCCGCGATTTTCGCTGCAGTGTGAGATCCGCCTAAAGCGATATTTTTGTTTGTTCCACAAAGTAACTCATCATTCAATCAATTTATCACACAGAGCGTCTTATAGTGGTGTTAAATCAGGTAGGGTTATTGGCGATTGTATCTCGGCCTGCACCGTGCTGAGCCATTTGTGATAATTTGCTGTTGATATTAATTGGTAAATTAACATTTTGCGAGAAAATCGTTTCGATAGTTCGTAAGCTTCACCTGAATACTAATGAGATAGGAACTGTCAATGGATTATCATTTGGAATGCCAGCCAGTTGGTTAATTAGCGTACTTATGATGGTGATGTTTTGTAAGATAACAATTTAAAAAAAACTTTGTGAAACTTGGTGACCGTTAGAAACCAATGTCGCAAAAATCTGATAGACCAACTCATAACTATGAAACACCTGATTAAGTAATTTATGGCAGTAATTTTATGATTTACGAATTTGTTCTTAGTTTTAACCACAGAAATATTCAACAAAAAAAAATCAAAATTATTTATTTGGTAACTATAGTACATTATACAACTAGGGTGGTAATTCAAAGAAAGGCCGAGATTGCAGAGGTTTGCGGCCCGAGCTGCAAGCGAGGGACGTAAATATGCGATCAAGGGCTTTCTTTATTACCTCCCGTGTTGTGTACATCATTTTATGTCTACACTTGGCCAGAAAGCGGCTTTTTCCGTATGCGCAGCGTGTGGAAAAAGCCACTTTATGGCCAGGTGTGGCATAAAAGTTTTTACATCAGGTATGTGGAGATAGAAGGAAATAGTTCGTCGATTTATATGGGAACTAAGCGTGTAACGTTTTTCGCTTGGCATTTGACGCTAAAAGTGTTATTTAGTGATGGAAAACATAAAGTTTAGTGTAATACAATGAATTATACCAACATTATCAGATTTTCAAATCTGATAATAATATTGACGGCAACTGAAGTTAACGGCGTGCAAATAGGTCGCCGCCACTTCTTTTTAGCACGCGCGGTACATGCACTTTTTGCTTCTACCTCGATATTTAATTTTATTTCTGTGGTTTTAACTATAGTCGTTACATTTTCGACCTTATTTATATTAAAATAAAGTTGTTCGTTGATCGTGTCTTACGTGTAAACCCCTTTAGATTTAATTACATGTAAGTACAATACGCGATCGAAAGCAAGAAGCCAATTTCAAGTTGATCTTCGGAAGTGACACGTGACAGCTTCTCACTGTCAATGTTATATTAACTGTCATGATGCCTGATCGAGCGTACTTGTTCAGTTGAAATTGACATTGAGAACTTAGCAAAAGTTTCGTACATTACGCGTGCTCAAAGTCAAAGTATTTTTTCTTAACTTTATGCATAGCACAATACGAGTACACCTAAAAGAATGAGCGTAAGAAGCTCGTGGAGGTATTTTTTTTTCTAAATAGTACTTTTACACACATACAGGCTGTCCCTAAAACCAACGTAAATACGAAAGTAATTTGACCTCAGTAAAAATAACTTAGTTTTCGAGATACGTTTTTGCAAAATTCGTGCTAAGTGAAACACAGACTCGGTGATTTCGGTATTTTTCAAAAATTTTAACGTTTACGTTTTTTAAGATGCCCCCAAACTAATACCTAATTAGTAAATTCTGTGAACGGGAAGACTACACACAAACAAAACAAAAATAGACTTAACGAAAAAAAATACAGAAAAAATGCAAAAAGCTCTTGGTCTCCATTTTCCGTCCAACTGCATTACGGGTTTGTTTACTGCTTCCGACCTTTCCGCCAAGTTGCGATGAATCCGCCAACTTTCGGCCCTTGGCGTATAAATAGCCCCTAATGCCCTTTCTAATGGGGTTGGAAGGTGAAAACTATTTTGAACTGATGTGAAAGGCTTTTAAATTGCAAGAAGGCAATGGTTAGATGAATTGAAAAAAATGGGTACGGTACGATACGTACAGTCGCCATCAGATATATCTGAGCTGTCAGTGAACTCATAAATATCTGAACACGGCTCTATTTTCATAGTATTAGAGCCGTGTTCAGATATTTATGAGTACACTGACAGCTCAGATATATCTAATGGCGACTGTACAGTACGGTACGGTAAAATAGTACGGGCGCATTACAAAAGTACACCGAAGTCAGAATCTAATTTTGTCAAATTCTGTGTAGGTCAGATTCTAATTTTGTCAGATTCCTACTGGGTTAAATTTGGATTCGGCCAGATTCTTAGTAGCACTGTGATTTCGTCAGGTTCTTATCTAGTCAAATTATTCGATAGTTAAATTGACTTATTTCATGCGGGCACGATCAAAATATTGTCCGAAACATCCTGTAATAATGAGTAAATCCCCAAACCGCACCGACCCAATAACGATGAAACCGGAGATTTTCCCGGGACTAAACGGCGACTTCGGTAGTCCAGTCATGTTGTATTGCAAATGAGTATCGCGTGCTATTCCATTAATGAGAACAAATATATCTATCAATAGAAGGACTATTTAAAGCCAGTGGCTTTGCTTGTGAGTTTCCGAAACACCTACCCAAAGGTTGAGCTGTTGGTCTCAACCGTGTTTGTCTGCTGATATCATGTCATCAGATGACATATAAGTCTGATTCCAATATTGTCAGATTAGGTCAGATTCCACTTTCGTTAAGAGTCAGATCCTGGTTTGGTCAGATTCTTAGTAAATCAGATTGGGATTTTTCAGATAACATTCAGGTAAGATTTCAATTTTGTCAGGTTCCAGGCTCGTTTCGTCAGATCAGCTTCTAATCAGAAGATTGATATAGGTTTTTAACCTAAACGCCATGTATGAGATCACCTATTACACATGTATCTCACCTCGATGCATAAACTTTCCAGCTATGATGATCGAGCGAATCTAAACGAGAATGAAGTCAAAGTAGACCGCAAAATTAAAGGCACTTGCTGGCTGCTCCGGTGGCCGAAGGGTAAAGACGCTGGGCCGGAAATCCAGAGGCACCGGGTTCGTATCCTGGTCTGGACCATGTGTGAGCGTCATTTAATTTTTCTATGTACATTGATTTCGTGTATCTACAAGCCCCGGTGCAAAAGTTCTCGTCTAGTAAGAGCATTTTCTTAGGTCCTACAATTTTTTAGGAAAAAATGTTTGAGATAAATAATTTATACTGTTTAATACAGGTGCTCTAATATTTTTATTTAAAATAAAATATTTAAAATAAAAATATTTTACCCTAACAATTTTAAAAGACAGGAAATACGAATTTTATGATAAGTAAAAATTATTCAATTATCTAATTCAAATTAATTTTTGCCACGAGCTTGAAAGGTGTGAGAAGCCGTACTAAGGGAAACAACACAGCACAGCGTTATACCGACAATGTTGCTTTGAGCCCAAGTGTGCAGAACTTGATTTGGACAATAATTTTTTAAGAAAAAAATTCAACAATAACGGTCTCATGGAAACTTTATCATAAAATCAAAATAAATTACATTAAAGCTAGCTATCATTGGTCCTATCACTCAGTTGTTAGATCTAAACAGGTAATGAGTATTTAAAAAAGTGTGATAGTTGCTTCGCTCTAGACGAACTTTTATGCATCGGGGCTCGTATATATTATGTAACATAAGATGTGGTGTAATTTACCCGCATTAAAACTAATAAAGAAACATCATGTTTCTTTCATACAGGGTGAATTTTAAATCGTGAACCGTTATATTTTTTTTGAAGTCTATACATAGTTAACAATAACTTACAATGCTTTTAAACCTTTTTTTTTAAAGAACCTTAATTGTCACCCTACATTCATGTTTCGTACTTGTCATGAAAATTTCAACATTAGATATCCAACCTCCCAATATTGAAGTTGGCTGGATAGAATTTTGGCACGTATTGTCAATAAATGTCAACATCGTCGACATTGTCAACATAAGTAGGTATTTAAAAATCATATTTACTCATAAAATAATTCACTTTTATTACGATTAATGGTAATAAACGCCTCCACCGTTTTGTTAATAATTAATTAAGCGGGTCTTTAATTGTAATTAACACTAGTGCTCTGTATTAGTCTTAAGTAGCTTTACCGGTAAACGTGGTTACGATTCACGATTTAAAATTCACCCTGTATAGTGGGAACCTACTTGTTTTATAGTGGTTTAAAAATAAATATACAAACAGACACTCCATTCCTTCCTACCCAAACAATAGATATAGTTGGTCCTATCAATAAATTGTAACTTTAATCCTCCCGAAACCCCTGCCCTTGTAAAATAGACCCAACCATTATATACTTATAGCATAAATCACCCTGGGTCGGGTAACCACTAATGATTGTTTTAAGCTCTAGTTAATAATTAATAAATGCTTAATGGACTTCAGAGTTTCTTTCATAGACCCTTTCAATTATTTTTATCAAACTAATTCAAAAACAACGCAGGTAACGTAAAAAACTGAGGTAAAAATCATTTTCGGCCATCCGGCCGGAAAGCGTCACCTTGCCGGCTGCTGCGCTAAACGAAAATGCCGCTTTCTGTCTCCGTCGAACAGAAACTCAAACTCATTTATTTCTGCAAGTAGGCCTCAAGGGCTCTTTTACATGTCTGATTCTTTTCTTTTGGCGCAAGAAAAATAGTATACAGACCTTGGCCAGTAAATATGAAAGCCTCAGATCACCCGTAATTGTCGGCCGAGGCGAAGCCGAGACATTTCTTACTTTACTGGCCTTGGTATGTAATGTACTATTAATAAATACAAGGTTATCACACTTAAGGTCAACCGAGGTAATTGCGTCTATGGGGGCAAATGCGTCTTTTAAAGAATCCATTAAATCCGAACTCTTTAAAACTACCCTTCCTGCCTGTAAAGTACTGCGTATAGGCAGGTAGGGTAGAGGTGGGGTGCTAGACAGGAAACCTCCCAGTGTTGGGATTTTTCTCATTCCTATTGATCCGGTTGATCTGCAGGAAAGCGAAGCGTTTTGGCCGGTGCACCCCGGGAGCCGGCAAGTGATTTCTTAGGGGCCCCTTATTGATCACTTGCTGATGCTGCGAATGAGCCTGTCAGGGGGAGTTGGGGGGCCCCGCACCGGGTATCCTCTGTTAGCAGAGGACTCTCATACACACTGTGCCTTTTTCGGAGAGGGTTCGCCTGAAGACGAAAGTGCTGGTGATGGCGTGGCGCTTGTAGATTCCCATTCCATAACCGTGAAGGCACAGGTTGGAACCATCCCAAAGTTTTAGTGGGTAGGCCAATCCCTTCTGGAGCGGAGAGCCCCACATAACCAATGCGTATCATCTGGCTGTCACCCCCGATGGCCTTAGGTTACCTAGTGGTATGCAGTTTTATGCATTTCTCCGGGTCAAAAAAAAAAAGTAGGGTAGAGCTAGTTTTTAACAGTTCGGATTCAATGGAAACTTTAAAAGACGCATTCGCCCCTATAGACGCAACTACCCCGTTGACCTTATATCAAGAAAAACGGGCGACCTGGTTCGATCCCAGGGAACGCCACAATCCCCCACCCAGCTCGATTTTTACGGCTTCATGTTTTTGCACTTACTGTACGGTCGGCTGCAAAAGTGCATGGACATGTTTCAACCATAATACTATGGCAATACGTCCGACATCTGTCCATGCACTTTTGCAGCCGACCGTACCTCAAATTCTTTTTTTCACGTTCCTGTTGAAAATACGAGCTAACCTAGTTATCCAAGTAACTCGGTGAAACAAACTACGAAAACTCGGGACTCGTAGAAACTTGGCTCCGTTTTCTACAGTAAATTAATCGTCCACTAGAACTTAGTTTGGTCTTAAATTAACATGCTTTAGGAGTAACAGAATTGAGAGAGAAGTGAGATATTTGTTAATTTGAATCCTTTAACGTGGTTAACACCGATACATTCCGTATCGTGCATTTTGTTATTGTTTTAGGGTTCCGTACCCAAAGTGCTAACGGAACCCTATTACTAAGCCTCCGCTGTCCGTCTGTCCGTGCGTCACAGGGCTCTAGTTTTTAGGTCCTAGCGTCTCGACCCCAAACGCCTCAAATATGTAGCTGCTAGTTGCTACCGAGGCTTGCATATTTGCGGTGTTTGAGGTATTGTGCTGTGGATGCGGCAGCGCCAGCCTTTGTTCTGGAGCTTGGAAGATGGGATGGCGCAAGAGTATACACGCAGGTGGCGTCCCACACTAGCAGCCGGCCCATCTTCCAGGGTACTGACGTCATTCCGTCGGGCTTCTTGCCATCGTCTTTTGCCAGACCGCTGGGTTCTAAGACGGCTGGCACCTGACACTGACAAGGGCCGTTACATAAGATTTGATATAAAATATACAGTGATATACATGTTCAAGATTAATTTCCAGTCCCTGTCAGATCACACGTTGTCTACACTTTACTTTGGCAACGATGGAACTTTCTAATTATCTTACTTAAACTTATGCCACAATATGCCAACAACGCGTTTTTCCGTATTTCGGTCACACAATGCGCAGAGGCGACGAAAATCTAGAAAAACCGATTGTGATTGGGAACACCAGAGGCAAAAGATCGCGCGGTCGTTCACCAACAAGATGGACCGATCAAGTGAAAGACTCGTCGTCCTCCAAATTCTACTCGAGACTGCAAGAGACGCGCTGGACAGAAACCGGTGGAAGCTGATCATCCGCTTCAGATGCAACCCTGATGCTGACCACGATCCTCAGACATGAGGAACCGTCCCTAGAGAGAGAGAAGCTTATGCTCTCATCAGGAATTGTTCGCTCTGGCCTTACCCAAACAAGTATAACAAAAAAAAACTAGAAAAAATGTGGAATTCATCGATACATTTTTTCATAATAATTGAATCAAAACAAAAATTAAAATAAAAAGATTTCGACGAACTGAGACTTCCTCCTTTTTTCTAGTCGGTTTAAAAACATTGTGTTTTTATTTAAATAACATAAATGTTACGCGAAAGAAAACTTATCCTACTGTAGCCCAGCTAGAGTCGGGAGTAAAACTCGAGCCGTGGTTATAAAAAAATCTAATAAAATTAAACAATAAAACTATACACGGCGGCATCTAATCGGTAATCAGGTACCAGTTTTTCTAACTCAGTAATTGATAGCGGTCACGTTGATGTCGTAATTAGTTACATCTAAACAATTTTTTTTCTGTGGTAATTTTTATTTCGAAATCAGTTTTATCCTAAATTCCTTGTCACCCTACTAATCTGTATCTGTGAGATTACAACCTCTTTAAAAAATTAATGACAAAGATAATTTATGAGTAATAACTTGTCACTGTCATGTATGTAAACAAAGTCATAGAAGTCGCAAATATTGAATGAGAAAAGTAAATTAGTAATTAAAAAAACATGCCTCGACCATATTTGTGCTCAAAATATCGAGCGTTACAATATTGTAGGTACGTTTATCAATACTAATTCATCCAAACGTACCAATTCGCACGCAGTTTGATAAACCGCATGAACTAAAACCTCTGTTGCATGGTATTGGTAGACTGATAAAACATTCAAGTACGGAATGTAATTAACCCATATGAGTACTATTTAAATAATTAATAGTACAAATACCAGGCAAAATTGCTAATTTTATTGTGTTATTGAGTAAACAAATTAATTTTTAATTGGCTAGTCAATAAAAAGGGAATTTCATTCATAAGGACAGGTTGATTCGTTTCAACCTCTCCCGCTGGTCCGTTGCTCGTTTGAGCAATCAGCGACACTTCCCGGTGGTCCGGGCCAAGCGACCTGGTTCGAGTCCAGGGAACGCCACGGCCCCCACCTCGTTCGATTTTTACAACAGCCAGTAAGGCTTGTAAGTATTGTCAGATTAAAAATACTTATTTTATGAGCCTCCAATGTTGCGGGGAAAGTTTATTTTAAAATATGAAAATATTACAAACTATTAATACCATTGAATAGCCGATAAGGTTTTTGTTATGAAACCCTTATGACGCAAGTTTTAACATCGCTGCATGACAAATTCTTGATTTCCCTATACAATGTATAACCGTTTGACGTTACAACGCTAGTATGCCTTAGTATGAAGCGTTTTTTGGGAAAGTCTAAAAATATGATTTAAACTTTGTTGTATCTCGGTGAGTTCATAGGATATTGAAGTAGTTTTTTCACTAATATTTCCATTATTGAGAAGTTTTTCCATTTCCATGTGCACCATATAGCAGAAAAAAGTTGTAAAATAGCCTATTTAAATAATGTGTTACCTTCACACATGACTACAGGTTTGAATCCAGTCAAGGACTACTTTTAACCGACTTCACAAAAAGGAGGACGTTCTCGAGCTACTTGTATTTTTTCAAATGTTCGTCCATCGCTTATGAACTGATTTGAAAAATTATTTAGTAATAGAAAGGGTTTGCTTCCCATTGATCCCATTTTCTTTTCAAAATCCAGTTTTGGCGACGGGATCAACAAGAAATTGAAGGAAAACTTATGAAGCACTTTTTTTTACTAAACTCATAGTGATAAATTGATAAGAAATTGAAGGAAAACTTATGAAGCACTTTTTTTTACTAAACTCATAGTGATAAATTGATAATGGAAATGGAACACCCATTACACAATATAATAGCAGTAATTATTCTTCCTACGAAAGATACAGCGCGCGGCTTGTATGTGTGCGGGCCGTGAACGAACGCACTACAAGCAAAGATTTACGAATACGTATGAATGCTCCAATACGAATCGCACTCTCTACTCTATCGCGCGCTCCTAAACGGCCGAAGTTTGACTACTTGTCTATCTTTATACTTTGCAAATACTTTGAACAGGTAAAGGTGAAGGTCAAGGTCATATCTTACCAGAAGGTGAAGGTCAAGGTCATATCGTACCAGAAGGTGAAGGAATTGGCGCCGAATAGAAACGACTGGAGATTACTTTAGCGATATGTGCACGGTCTTTAAATTAAAAAAGATAGGCATGAGTGGCGTGGCGTCCATAGAACTTGATTCCATCGGCTTGCCTAATATTAGGCAGTTCAGCACTTAATTCTAGTTGTCTTAAAGAATATTGGAGCCAAAGTGGCTCCGGCTTGCCCAAGGATTTTTTCAACGCCACGCCACTGATAGGCATAGTAGTAAAACATTACCGACTTAAAATATAAATTATTATCTCTAACTCGCTGCTTTTTTTCGTTATTCTCGGTAATATCCCAAGAGAATTCTTTACCGGGATATTGAGTATCCTATGTTTCAATCTAGCGCTTGGCTAATTGGCTTCAAACATCTTCACAAACTTTCATAATATTAGTAGGATAAAACTTATCCTATATATCTTCGATATTGCGAATAGCTTTATAAAGCTAAACTTATTAAGGCTGTTACAAAAATAAATGTTTAAAATAAATAAATAAATATCGGGGGACAATCTTACACAAATCAACTTAGTACCAAACTAAGCAATACTTGTATACCTTACACAGTTTGAAGTGAGCTCTTCTACTTGAGTTATGTATAAAGGCGAACTTATCCCTGTAATGTAACAGAGAAAGAAAAACTAATTACCAATACTAATAGCATCCAGACCAGAGTCTGTCCAATGGCTCCATGCATATCCCTCACCTAACACCGGCACATTTTTAGACCCGACTACATTCCGCATCGCGATTGGTCTCCGATTAGGTACGGAAGTCTGCGTAGACCATCTTTGCGCCTCCTGTGGGGCCAACGCGCATCGCCTGGGTCACCACGGACTGGTATGCTCCTCAGGGGCCGGCCGCCATTCTCGCCACGCCACACTCAACGACATCCTGAGAAGGGCGCTCGTCAGCGCCGATGTCCCGGCGGTTCTCGAACCGCAAATTATCCGGGATGACGGTAAGCGCCCCGACGGGATGTCGTTGATACCGTGGAGAATGGGCCTGGCGCTGGTGTGGGATGCCACCTGTGCGGATACGCTCGCGGCATCCTACCTACCGGCGACCCACAAAACGGCCGGTGAGGCGGCAGACGCCCGGGAGCGATTAAAAATCACCAAATACAGTTGTCTCGGCACCCAATATGAATTTGTGGCATTCAGCGTCGAGACACTCGGTCCGTGGGGTCAGGGTGCGCGTGGTCTACACAGGGCGCTTAGTAAGCGCCTGAGGGAGGCAACGGGGGACCCTCGTGCGGGCAGCTTTCTCGCGCAAAGAAAGACTCGCCATAGCGATACAGCGCGGGAATGCTGCCTGCGTGATGCGCACCCTACCGAGGGGGCCAAACCTTAGTTTGTAATGTTTTCTTTTATTTTTAATGTAGGATTTAGTTTAAATTTACTTCCCTTAAATTATGTATATATATTCGTTTTTGTATGTTTGATGAATAAATATTTTATTTATTCATACCAAAGCAGATAGATCAACTAACGTAACGTAATTATTAATTTATTAGATGTTTATAGTTATTCTGTTATTCGGGACGGAGACAAACCCAAAAAATCAAAAATCATTAAATTCAGTCCACCCGTTCTCGAGTTATAAATGGTGTAACTAACCCAACTTTGTTTTATGTATATAGACTAGTATATAAAGTTTTTTTTCTTGATTCTTTCAGTCGCTTGGAAGCAAACATATGTGTCCAGTTTTCTAAACATATAGCGACAGATTGCCAGTGCGTCTATTAAGTATTCGATTAAGTTTTGTATATTCAACAACACTCATACTTAGTCAGCAAAATCTCCGTTTTCATATAACACAGCCAGCACTGCAAACCTACACATATTCCACGCCGATACCCGTGACTCCATAAGCCGCTGTCACGAACTTCGTGACGGTCAGATCCCCGTCACGTCGCGTCACGGCGACAGCCGATGACGTAGCAATATGGCCGTGACGCTGAGTTTCACGAATTGACGTGCTATTATTTGTTGAAGCCCGGTTTACCGGGTTTTCCGCGCGTGAATTCTTTTTGTGTGAAATATTGATTTAAACTTTCCCGATATTCGATGATTATTTTTACGTAATAATCGCCTTGCTACACTTAACGGTTACAATATAGGGTGTAACCGTTAAGTGTAGCGAGGCAATTATTACGTAAATATAACAGATATCAGAACACTTTAAACTGATATCGAAAGTACGTTACCCAATGAGTAAAATCACATTAATAACTTTTCTTAAATGATAGTAGAAATATTAAGTTTAAACGCTCCCATACATTTAGTACGACGTTCCTTGAGGCTGTAATTTCCCTACCGTAATTGGGATATTGCTGTCTTTATTAAAATAAAGTTATTGATCTGATTTTACTCATTGAGTAACGTACTTTCGATATCAGTTTAACGTTTTCTGATATCTGTTAGATTTACGTAATAATCGCCTGGCTACACTTAACGATTACACCCTGTATATTATTATGGGATAATCTTACACAAATAGAGCTAGCCCCATAGTAAGCTCATAAAGGTTTGTATTATGAATACAAGACGACGATATATTTAATAGATACATAGAAAACATCACTCAGAAAGAAATATCATCACACAGATAATATTTGCTCTTACCGGGATTCGAACCCAGGACCGTCAGCTTCGTAGGCAGAGTCACTAACCACTAGGCTAAACCAGTCGTCTATTATAACACTATTGCCTCTGTGAGACCTGTCAACCTCCGTGGCTCCGCCATTTTGGCCTAGTTTCAGTAGTTCGGTGATTTTAGTCCGGTTCATATATATTTGTTTGAACCGGACTAAAATCACCGAACTACTGAAACTAGACCGCCATTTTGAATCAACAAAAAATATTATTCAATTTCCAAAGTGCATTAAAATTTAATTAGAAGGGGTCAACCCTGCGACTGCCGCATTTATCAGCGCCAGTAATTGCACTTGGTCATTTGGTCCGGCGCTAAGTGTTAATTTTCCGCCGCGCGCACACGGTCTATGCAGCTTTTTAGGGTTAATTAGTGTCCATTTCATTCTAGGGTAGATTTAAGTTGATGTCTAAATTAGATTGAACGTGTATATCAAGCTAGCTAGTAATAAGACGATCATTTGTTTAATTATATATATCGGTGTTTCCTAAATGTCATTAAGAAAATTTAGCACATCTCCAAAATCATGCCATTTCCAAGACTAAAATTGCTTGTTCCAAAAACCTATGGAACTGAGATGTGTCCTTTTGAATTAGAACGGTATAATAGTAGCTAAAAACTGAATATTTACTTGTTATTTTATTTATTGAATAAATTAAAGATCACATACTTAAAGTTATATTGAACTGTACAATCTACGTACGTACTAGTTTAGTGGCTTAATGATTTTGTGAGTGGACTTCGTGGTCTGTCACCCTCCATGTGTCCACCAATTGGAAAAAGTCCAATAACTGAGTCGACAAAAAAATATAACTATCGAAACTGCTCACAAAATATCACGAAAAACGGTTGACATAATCGAAAGCATTTCTGCCTTAGCTGAAACAATATTTTCTGCAATAAGTGTAAAGTGCGTCTATGATAACTCTGCAGTAAGAACATGGCAACACCTCTATTTAAAAGTCACATTTTCATATGGCGTTAAAGTTACTATTGAATGGAGGTGTTGCCAAACCCCACTGCAGAGTTATCGTAGTCGCACTCTACCTACCTTTAACGGGTCTCTCCACTGAAAACCATATTTTCCACATGCCCTTACAATCACTTACATCCAATAAAACCAAACGGCCTAGTCCCCACTCGTAGCTAGTCGGAAGGCGAGAACATGCTGCCTCCTAACACCTCTCAAACCGACAGTGTTGCCAACTTAGCACGTTCGGGACTACATTTAGTAAATTTCTGAGTGATTTAGCGCCAAATTCTAATAAGTGCTTGCATTTTTTTATTATGTTCTATATGTATTTGAAATAGTTCTGAGACCAAAGTACTGAAAAACAACATACAGTTTTAACCACAGCAAATAGCGGGATGAAATTGAAACACATGTTGGACTTAGGGGTGCATTAAGAAACAAAACTTTCGGGGTCTACCCGTACTATCTCCTATACAATCGTGGAATCAAATTGGGAACATTCTGTGTAGAGTCTGTGAGGAAAGAGAATAGGATTTAGATTTGGGGGCGCTGTAATGCTTTTACCTTATCCTTTTACCGTATTTGCCGTATTTGCCATACTGGTTAGGTTAGTTCCGTTTTTCGCCATGCCTATTCTCTTTCCGCACAGACTCGCAAGTCTTCTTGTCGTGATCGGGACGATATCGATCTATCGAGCAGACACTAGTGCCGCGCTCTAATAATTAAAGTTTTTTTTTTGGCTTGAACGGATGTTATGAGCTGTCACAACAGTCGGAAGTTTTCATACAACAATATTTCCGTCTGGAAAGGGTTGAAACAGGGATAAAAGTCTATATGAATGTCTCAATATCACGCCAATGAAGTTGCATAGTGGCATCTAGTTTTATGATATTTTGAGTACTTGAATACACATGATACAAATGATAAATAAGTTATAGGGGTTAAAGCGGGCTTATTTTCTGCAACTCGTTTTTGACATATTTTACAACTTTTCTTTCACGATTTTAGCCCTAAGTAAGTACTCAAGTGGCATAAAATGGAAGAATACAACTTTTATAGAGCTTAACAAGTGACACAATAGTATTATAAATATTTTTTAATAATTTCATTCTTAATTTACATTATTTATATTTCTAATTTAGCCTCGTCTGGTCACCCTATTTAGGACGTTGTATTAAAAATTTTTGCTACGCTTTCATACCTGATTTTAGTCCTAAACTAATTCCAGAGCTAGCAACACCGACCGACCAGCTGTCGCTTGACAAATCGCAGCGGTCTTGGGGATGATTTCGGGGTAACATAAATCAGTTCGGGTTTGTTTTAGAGCGAGAAGTTAGGTCCCCCAGACCATAATGTCGTATGTGAAGCCGTTTTTGTGCAAAGATACGACGTTTTGTTCAACTAAGTTTGGTGTTAGTCGGCTTTGGTTGATGCAGTAGGTTTTTGTAACACCGGTTGGAGATGATTTGCTTTGAGAGTGGTTTGAAGCGTGGTTAACACTTTCACGACCAGACAAAAACCGGTCAAGTGCGAGTCGGACTCGCGCACTCAGGGTTCCGTACAAACTCATAAGTAGATACGTGAATAGTTCAAGAAAAACTGTATGGCGGTTAGTTTAGTAGGAGTTGCTCCTACTAAACTAACCGCCATACAAGTACCTATGTTTTACGATTTTTGCATTCATCATTGCACCCAAGTGCAATACAATACGTATTGCGTGCTTCTAAATGGCTGAAGTTGGACTACTGGTGTGTCTTTACACTTTATTTATACCTTTCCTCCTTCGCCAGCACCATTCAAACGCATTTAGGGTTATTCTTCAGAAATATATCTGCGACTTATTCATCTGTCTCCATACATTTAGTATGAAAAAGGGCTAGAGGAATAAGGTGATCGGAGACATATTTCTGAAGAATAACCCATTAAGTCTTTCTCTCAATGCCTGCGTAGGCCCGTAAAGGTTCACATTTCCAGTGCGTAGGGTATCTGATTATCTCGAACAAAAACTCCCACACTCCCGTATCAATTCCTTTGTCGTATTGAAAGTTCCTTATTTAATGGGTGTGAGCTAGAAACAATGGTACGTAATGAAGGCCGATTATATGACAGAAGGTCATATGTTGCTAAAGGAATACCACAGTATAACCAGTCGTTTAACTTCAAAGAAATCGCGCAGCATGAAAGCGTGCGTGACGCAAGTGTGACACAGGGCGCCAATAGGAAACGTGCAGGAAATATAAATATAGATGGCAGCACTAATTCAACAGACGAAACACTATGCGGTCAATAAAGAAGACTTACTAGGCCTGGACATAAAATATTGATTATAAACGTCAATATCAAGTATAATAAGTCGTGGGCAAACTAACGTTAATCGTCCATTATCGCAATATTAACGGCGTTTCTCGTTAATGTGGCTCCAGCATGATAGTCTATGACTCGGATTGGTGGCACCAGAACGTGTACCTTCGCTGTGCACGTTCTCTATAGCGGCAACTTTTTTTATACAGGCTCTTTATAAGGTATTCGCCGTAATGACGCCCCCATCGTCTCCGAGCGCTGTTACTAGTGTAATTCTTCTAAACGGTGTTGTTGTTGCCGCTCATCATTATCATCTTCAGTCCACTTCTGTGCACTATTGGACATAGGCCTCTCTCATGGCACGCCACTGAGCTTTGCCTTGAGTGTTTGTTTCCAACCTTTGCTGGTAATTTTCCGTATCATCGCTGCTCGTAGCCGGATGGCATCCTATACTACATTGGCCAAACTGACGTCTCCAGCACACGTCTGCCCGATTCTCGGTTCTGCGGCAGATGTGACCGGCTCGCTTCGCTATAAATGAAATGAAATCAAACGAATTTATTGCGTATGGAATTAAGTTACATTACATTTGTAGATGAAAAAATACACAGAACAGTCACACTGAGTTACCTTTGCAGGCGTACTCTTATTTATATTCTAAAATAAATATATTGGAGATATAAAAATTGAATTTAAAAGATAATTATACATGTCAATTGTTTCCGAAATCTAATAAGAACAATAACAATGTCACACATGTATAAATATAGGGTATTCCCTTGACTTGTCTAAAAACGTTTTGTCTAATTTCAGTTTGTCTAACAACTTTTACTATAATGAATTTTTTGTCTAAAGTCAATATGTATAAATTCATTTTTCATAATTATTGTTTTGTCGAAACTCGTTTTACCTAAATTATCATTTGCATAACTCTTGTTTTGTCGAATATTATTTTATCTAAAACTCACTTTGTCGATTCTTATTTTAACTAATAATTATATAGCCGAATATCATTTTAACTAAATTTTTTTTGTCTAAAAACTCAATACAAAGGTTACATTAAGCAAAAAGTAGGTTAGGTTAGGTTAGAACTGCGTCCCCCAACAAAAACAAACTGCTGTCAGAAAAGTAGGTTAGGTTAGGTTTGAACTGCGTCCCCCAACAAAAACGAACTGCTGTCAGAAAAGTAGGTTAGGTAAGGTTTGAACTGCGTCTAATACTAATAATATTATACAAAACCATAAATAATATTTTTACAGCAGCCCATAAAGCCACTCTGCTTGGGTAAATTATTAGGGCGTAGAACGAAAAGGGGGGACGGGGGGGCGGAGCCCCCCACAAGGGGGGCTCGGGGGGCGAAGCCCCCCGCATTAAAAAAAACTCAAACCATAAGTTCAATTAGGTTAGGTTAGGTTAGGTTAGGGTTCGAACTGCGTCCCCCAACAAAACCGAACTGCTGTCAGAAAAGTAGGTTAGGTTAGGTTTGAACTGCGTCCCCTAACAAAACCGAACTGCTGTCAGAAAAGTAGGTTAGGTTAGGTTTGAACTGCGTCCCCCAACAAAAACGAATTGCGGTCAGAAAAGTAGGTTAGGTTAGGTTAAATGAAACATTATACGAAATAAGTATAGAACAAACAAAATTATGCAAAATGTATGTTAGACAAAAAATAATTATGTTAAACAAACATTATATAAATGTAGATTATACTAACTAAAAATTAGACAAAACAATATTAGACGAAATAAATTTAGGTAAAATAAGGATTATACAAAACGAGTTTCACTCAAATAAAAATTAGGCAAAATGAATAATTATGCAAAACAATATTAGTCAAAATGAAATTAGGCAAAACGAAAATAGGCAAAAAGTTGTTAGGCAAAACAACGTACAACCATAAATATAGATATGTAAGCCTTAGGTTCTCTGTCGGATTCAATCGTTTCGGATCCGATCCTTAAAAGAGCCAGCGAGAATAGCCCTTTTCATAGCTCGCTGAGCGACTTTAGATTGGCGGACTGACCGCACAGTCTCGACTACAGAGTTAGAGTACTGGTCATAACTAGGTAGTACAACCACATAAGTTGTTGTCTATGGAAGGTAAAATGTCGTATGTTAGGTAGAACTTAAGTCTTTTTGTCTAATTAAGGTGCAGGTGACAATTACGTGGGGTGAGGAAGCGGTGGTATTCTTTTTAACAGGGTCCCTTAACGTTTATAATTTGTAGGTTTCTTTGTAATTTGCAACATAATAAGGTAACGCATCTGACCGGATAATTACGTATTATCAGTGGGTCACTTGTGCTAGGTCGCACGCAAAGCGAAACCTATTTCTTAGGGTTGTGCATGTTTCATTTTTATATATTGCACATAACGGGTAATTTTTTGTTTGCAAGAAATACAGTGATTTCACTAGTAAACACATACCTACCATTAACACATAACACACATACACGTAACATTTTACCTTTAACATTTTTAATTGCTACTATTTATTTTAATCTCGATTCATGTTAAATTATTTCCTTGTTTCATTATTTCATTATATTATAAGGGAAAAACAGACCAATGTGTCTACACCCACGAGGTAGGGTTTGGTGGAACAACCAGAACTGCATCACAACTGCAAATGTATGTACCTGAACTCTTGCGCACAATAAAGAATTTCATTTCAAAAGTTGTAGATTTAAAAAGAAAATTACTAAGTAGTGTAAAAAATATTGTCAGTTTGTCCGTTGCTCCCCGTAATTGTTACGACCCCAGACAGAAGCATAATGGTACTATACCTAAGTAACAAAAAAACAAACATTTAACTTATTCGTACAATATGGTTGTAAATTAAAATACCGCACCTATAATGTATCTGTTAACTGTTTACCCTGATGGTTGACTGGTAGAGAATGACGATATACGTATATGTAACTTCAACATTATTTCTAGTATTAAGTAAAATAATCAAATCTGATACCAATATATATTTTACTAAATTCAAACGACAAAATGCGTTTCAATTTGTGAGTTTAACTTCGTGTAGCGAACTACGCAAACTAATTATACGGACATTTTGAAATACTAAATAGCGCTCAAGAGATGTAGCCAGTACTTAACATCTCATTTGTTTCATGCATTCAAAATTTGCATAACTTTCAACGAAAATCAACGGCTTCAGCCTACCTCACTGAGACTGGTACCCATTACCAAACATTGCCACAGATTAAAGAATATAACCAGACATTTAATTCCCGTGCGTTTTCATACAAAAAACTAAATTTTTTGGCGTTTAAAACTCCGGGGGACGAAATGGCAACGCCCACCACGCGCGTAGCATAAAACCGAGTGAGATCCACCTGACATTGTCAAGTTTTAGTTATAGAGGTACATAGTTAATTTTGAGTTAAAGTGTTCAATATATAGATACAAGAAATCGAAGTAGGTACATAGAAAAATTAAATGGCACTCACCTGTGTCCAGACAGGGAATCGAACCCGGCACCTCTGGATTTCCGGCCCAGCGACTCAACCACTCGTTCACCGTAGCACCCAGCAAGCACCCTCAATTTTGCCATCTACTTTGACTTCTATATCATTCTGGTAACTTTTTTGTTTATTGAGATTTATAACTGAAATTTGGTATGCGTTATCCTGAATAAATACGCAATCATATAATTAAAACGTGTCATTATAAAACTTATATTTATTGAGTAATATCGGGTTGAAAATAAAATTTCATAATTTTCATACAAAATTTTATTATAATATTTTTTACTTAATGTTTTGTTCATGTAAAAAGTATTACATTATAAGTATCAACTATTAATTAAATAAAGTTGTGTTAAGTAGGTTTTAGGATAGGTATATTTGTAGGCATTGTTATCAAAATTGTGGTAAAATCAGATACCTTCTACAAAAATATTCATGGGAAAACATCTTATCAAATATGAAAAAATCAACGTCTAATTACACTAATATATCGAACATAATAATACACATACGTTAAATTGTTAAATGAAGAGGTTAAAAATAAGTAAAATAATGGTTAGTTTAGGAAATATACTTTTTTTCTCTCAGCTGACATTTTCGCTTCTAACTCGAAATGGCGCTAAAATGACGCAGGATTTTTTCATTTCTTTAGATTTTTGATTAATTAAGGATTCTATAAATGATAATAGCGCAACATCGGCAGGTTCCGGCAGCAAGGAAATCTCCAATTCAAATTAAAAAATATGGAAAAATTCATTGGGACACTTCAAAATTAATAAAAAATACAATAACCGAGATGGAAATAACCGTTTTGTCCCACTGTGCATCGGCCATCGATTCCCTAGTTATATGCCCAGCCCATTGCCACACATACACATATGTACATACCAGTAGCGTGTATTCTTAGTAAAGCCGGAGCAGATTTGGATTACTTTTTCTTCAGTAGTAGATACTCTAGTCATATGCTTTTAAATAGGCAAGCAGATGGGAATCGGGTTCTATGGACGCCACGCCACAGGTACATGCGCTGCATGTTTCTAAACTACATTTATACAGTATGTTACAAATAAACGTAACAAGTTCAATAAAACTCCCGAAAAGAAAACATGACAAATGCGAAATTTCGAACGCGATCAACAAAAGAAATCTTCTAATCCATTAAATTTGGTTCAGAGCTTTTTTCCATTTAATAAAGCAGCTTACGGAGCTCTTTAAAACATCAATTTTTCACGTTATTATACTGAGGCGATTTTCTTTTTAAACGATTGGAAGGATCTAGGGCAATTATGGAAATGGGCCGGCCATTGTTCCGGGACATTTTCGATATCGTGTTCCTGTATTATTTGGATTTATTTAATTTCAGCCTCACAATCCAGCGATGAAATGCTGCTAGCTTCTTTGTTACCATGCCGCAGAGGCCATTTTTAGATTTATTTTAGTTTAAGTTTATAGTATATTTATGAAATAAAATATCGGGGGACAATCTTACACAAATCGATCTAGTCCCAAACTAAGCAATCCTTGTACTAGACAGCGATATACATACTTATTTAAATAGATAGAAAACATCCATGACTCAGGAACAAAATAGTCATGCTCATCACACAAATATTTGCCCTTACCTGGATTTGAACGCAGGATCTCTAGCTTCGTAGGTGGTGGCACGCCCACGAGCTACTCGTAAATGTGTCATCAATTTTATTCTTATTTAGTTTTAGCTACTTTGTATTTTTTTATTTTGAAATATATGCTACATTCAGATATGATTTTTTTTAAAGTTGAAGAATACCTAGACTACGCAACGTAGATGCTTAAAACATTACATTTTACATTTCAGGGCTTTTTTATTTAAAACTAGCATTTACTCGCGGCTTCGCCCACGTTATTCTCGTCAATATCCCAAAGGATTTACCGTGATACAATGTACCCTGTTTCAATCCAGGACATGATCTGCTTGTTTGTCAAATTTTATCTCAATCCATTAACTTGTTTCCGCGTTATTTAGTAACAAACATCTAAACCTCCAAACATCTTTACAAACTTTCACATTTATAATATTAGTAGGATAGAATTAGTGTGATTTTTTGTAAAGCCTGACTAACTTGCGACCCCTATTGGGCGTTGCAATGTTCGGACCAGGTGGTCGGCCGTGGCGTGCCCTGGGGTCGAACCAGGTCGCTTGTCCCGGTGGGGGCCTGAACGCATAGGGTCGAACCAGGACGTTTGGCCAGGGCCACTTTGACTTTTCACTGATTACTCAAAGTGAGCAGCGCACCAGCGGGAAGGATGAAGCGGATCAACCTGTCCTTATGTGAGTGTGTGTATCGAACGAATGGGAGTTTTAGTTGCCGGTTCGCTAAACCTAGCCCAGCTAAGAAGACTCCGGCAAGAAACAGCTGAGCCCGAGCAAGGTCGGAGTGAAGTTAAACCAGGACATTCGGGTCCTGGGGCAAATCGGGACGTGGCATTTGTGTGCTGTTGTCGCGAGGAGGTCGACCCCGCCGGGGGGGGGGGGGGGGGGGGGTCGATGCTGTGTGCGTCGGACTCCGTCCGACGACCTCGCGGCTATGATAGTGTGATGTCCTTTTACTAGCAGTTAACAGGTCGTCACAAAACGACGATTTGTATCAAACTCCATATATTTCGTCACCAACCGACAGGTTTTAGATTTTAAAATAAAAATGCCCTTCAGTTGCTCTCATAACTACACGTTTAAAGATTGCATAGGCGACTTCTGGTCTATTGCAGTTTCTAGCCGTGTAATCATAATTCGTTAGGGCAGTTCCATGAAAATGTAACAGAAGTTACCATTTCATCGCGTATTAATTTATTTATGGCGTAATTTGAAGTATTAATTTTAATCTAGATAAGTATAACTTTAGTCCCTAGATATATTGACACCTGAATTTGCACCATCAATAAACACGCAAAAAATTGGTAACTTTACGTTACTCTGTGTGTCCCAAGTATGCCCGATTTGCGTTACACGGCTAAATTAAGAATAGTAGCAAGTGGCGCAACATAACCGTGTGGTGACTGTACATGGATGATATCGTAATATAAAAATAAAAATATTTTTACTAAAAAAAACCCGACCGCGGTGCACTTTAAAAGTGCATAAAATCCGCCATTTTGTTTATTTTAACGAACTACCCAGTGACACTCGCGCCATCAAGACGAATCCAATGATGTATCATTTATCAAAATCGGTTGTGCCGTTGAGTAGTTACGAGCGGACACAGGAACGGACATACATACATACAGGTCAAACACATTACCCTCCTTTGGGCTTCGCCGCAGTCGGGTAAAAAAATAAAATTTACTTTAACCTAAGATTTTTTTTAAACTTTGAAAACTTTCGTGGGTAAAAATGATCAAGCTATAAACACTGTACTTTTATAGATTTAGATTTATTTATTTCATAATATAAAAATACAGTATAAATTACACAATGTCAATATACACAATATACTTTTTTTTTTTGTGTTTAAATTATTTATTTTTAAATATAACAGTTACACAAATAGGAAATGTAAAAAATATAGAAAGTAAAAATGTAATCAAAACAATATACTTAATTATTTATAGTGTACTTCATCACAACACGTAGTTTTTCATTCTACAAGAGGTACATCGCGCGTTTGTGCGCGTGCGCTGTGAACGAACGCACTACAAGCAAAATGAATGCTCCAGAATCCAGAATGCTCCGGTATGGATCGCACTGTCTGCGCCTCGACCTTGAACACGTATCGCGGGCTCCTAAACGGCCGAAGTATGACTGCCTGAACATCTTTGTACTCTGCTTGAAATGTTTGAAAACACTATCGTCATTGTATCTCTTCCAAACCCCTCCAAAATAGTGTTACCCATAAATCACTACATAAAATATACTCCCCCGCGTGTTATTATATCAAATACCTTCTATGAATAACAAATAGGGCAAATGTATACCCTTACAGGGAATTGGAGGCGGTGTCGAATGTCGCTCTTGTGCGAAAACACGACTTCCGCCGCTATTTTAAGATTTTGGCACACGAGAGCATACTTGTGGGTGGATCTATGAAAGGGTGGGTACCAGGGGTCGTACTTTTGATGCAGATGTAGAGATGGGCGGTGGGTAAATACCCAAGGTATTTACCGGGTAAATACCCGGGTATTTACCCAATCTACCCGGTAAATTGGGTAA
This sequence comes from Eudemis profundana, assembly GCA_947034925.1. NCBI lineage: Eukaryota > Metazoa > Arthropoda > Insecta > Lepidoptera > Tortricidae > Eudemis > Eudemis profundana. The sequence goes on along the minus strand of OX344816.1, from coordinate 14,356,155 downwards.
ATACCCAAATTGGTGGGTATAAACTATTTGTCTAGTATTTTTTACTAATTTCATTAAAAAAATTGTTGAAATATAGACGTATAGTAAGAATAAATGCTATGGATAGCGAAATAGGCATCTTAAGTTATATCAACAAAAGTAATGATACATTTTTTATTAAAGTGTCCCAGATTGTACGAAAATCTAAACTGAGTAACGCATACCCTCTAATTATGTTTGTTATGTGCTAAAATACCCCTAAATCAAAAATCTGCTAATTTTGTGTATGGGAACCCGTGCCGACTTCCGGTTGAGCTAAGTTTGCACCTGGTTTCTTTGAAATCACGTACCAACCAGGTGCAAACTTAACGCAACCGGGATTGAAGGGCTTAACCATTGTGGCTCTTTTTAATTCGCATTTTATTATTTTGTACCAAAGGTGGCGACTAATTAAGAGCTAGAAAATATGTTTTGTTCATAGATTATGTAAAATACCACATTGCATTTTCAAAATTCAGCGATTTTATTTCTTTATATTTTTGAAGTTACTGGAAGTGAAAAGCTTGAAATATACATGTAGTTGCACACTCTGATTCTGTCTGACCAACTATCTTATAGAAATTCGTCACAATTAAACAAAAAAAGTCAAAGCATAAGCTCAATCCGGGAATCTATTGTATCTCGGTTGCGTTAAGTTTGCACCTGGTTGGTATGTGGTGCTAAGGAAACCAGGTGCAAACTTAGCTCAACCGGTTAATATGAAAAATTTAGGATGAAGTCGGCACGGGTTCCCATTCACAGAATGAGCTGATTTTTGGTTTAGGGGCACTTTAGCACATAAAAAACATAATTAGTATGCGTTACTCAGTTTGGATTTTCGCAAAATCTGGGATTCCCTACTTTTTATTCATCTTTAATTTTTGGTTAGTGTCTTGGTCGAGACGCTGACAATTTTAAGAATAATTGAAGGTTGCAATCTAAATATGATCATAAAAACTTAAGAACCTTCTAGAAACTTAACAAAACCACCTAGAAAAATCACAAAAAAGTCTAGAAAATGTATTATACTTTCACAAAACTCTTTTATAAGGTTTTATGAACTTCAAATCATTTTGTTGAAATATCCTCCTACTTAAAAGATTCTTCTAAAAATCTCACAGAATCTTCTAGAAATCTCTAGAACCATCATAGATACCCAGATAGCTTCTTGTAACATATTATTTACTCCTAGATATCTTACATGGTAACATGGCCTTTATGAAGCCTACTTTAACATCTAGAACTTCATAAACACTATAATGTATCACAGAAGATTCTGGTTCCTTAGTAAGACCACCTTCTTCAAACTTCTAGGTTGAAATATATGTCTATGTCGAAAAACAGACGGGAAACCTGGTAATTTTGTATATTGCTTAATTTATAGACCCTGTAAATTTCATAAAACCTTCTCAAAACTTGACGGAAGCTTCAAAAAACCTTACAAGGACATTTAGGCGTATTATTGTTATATCTGGAACACATAAGCGTGGCTAGAAATACAAAAGAAGACTCTGGATTCCGTGTAAAACACCTTAAAGACTTCCAGATGTCTTATGTCATTTGGGAAACTTGATAATCTTATTAACATCTCATATATTATTTAATTTTGAGACTTCTGGAAACTTCATAAAATCTTGTCAAAACTTTAAAGAAGCTTCAAGAAACCTCAAGTCTTCTGTTGGCCACCTATAGTAACACCTAGAATCCATAAAAATGATAAGAGATACCACAGAAGATTTTGGATTCTTTGTAGGTCTCTGGAAACTTCATAAGACCACGTCAAAACTTTACGGAAGCCTCGAGAAACCGGATAAAATTTCCATTGTGGACCATCGATTTCGAGGTTCATATTTTTTATGTAGATAGTACTCATGAAAATAAAGCGATTTGTGAATTCTCAGGTTGCGCAAACGAACGGTTCTTGAGATGTAATTTTTTAAAGTTTACGTACCAAAAATGGGAAAATCACACGCATTTGCAAATTTTGCGTCATTTTTAGGTTGGACAAACTGTCCTGTCAGATGCCAAACTGATACTTCGCGTTCCGTTGACCGGCTTGGTGTGTTTTCTTAAATTTTATGTCGTTTATTTTATTTTATTTTTTTCATATATTCATTTCGTTGTAATATGTTATATAAAATACATAAAATTGACTGGTTTGCGCTTCAATTGTAGCTATAAAAGTCACATAAATTAACTATGTTTGTGCAAAAAAAAAAAAAAAAAATTTTGCATTGTTTGAAACGGAACGCAAAGTGACGTCATTTTGTTTAATAGCGTGTTTTCTTATGTTATGTCAGTCGCTAGCGTCAGTCAAAGTGATTGTTTATTGTTTGTTGCCTTTTCAGTTGAGATCGTTTTACGTACTCCTGTAAGCCTAACAATGTGTGACTACCATGCCGTCGCCGTCTTTCTTTGTATTATGTACCACCCTAGTTGTGTAATGTACCATGAAAACTTAGAGGTTTAACAAAAAAGGGGGGGCACGGGGGGGCGTAGCCCCCCCGACAGGGGGGCTCGGGCAGCCCCCCGCATTGAAAAAAAGAAACTAAAACCACGACCACTTTAACACGGTTAGGTTAGTTAGGTGCCTTTCGTCCCTTAGACCAGAAATAGAAGGCCCGCTCCGCGGGCCTTCGTCGACATGCTTACAGGCCTCTTGATAGGAAAAGTACCGACTGAGGCCAAACCTCCCCCCCCCCCGCTCCCCCTTCCCCCCAAAAAATCGGTTTTCTGCATTTTTGGCACAAAAATAACCTAAAACTTCAACCATGAATATCTTGGAAACCAAGCAGTTCCGCGGGGGGGGGATGGTTCAGGGGGGTTCCTCTCCACCCCCCCTCCCCGTCCCCCCCCTCTACTACCCCAAAATCGATGGTCCATAATGGAAATTTTTACCGAGAAACCTTACAAGGCCTTTTAGTTCCTTACTGTATATCTAGAATATTCATAAACGTGACGAGAGCAACCACAGAAAGATACTATTTAATAATATTATTTCATTTGTAGGCTTCTAAAGACGTTATAAATGAAACTTAGAAACTTCTAGAAATCTCTTAGATCTCTTTAAAACCTTGTAGTACCATCCATGAAGTTCGTAGGATCTTGTATAAATCCTATAGAACCATCCAGAAGATTACGTTTCTCTCTTCAAGACTATGTTTAAGGACATTAAAGAAACTTTTAGAAATATGGTTAAACCTTCTATGAAATTCATAAAACATGAAGAAACTTTAATGTAACTTCTAGACGTTTCTAGACATCTTCTAGAAGCTTTTAGGAATCTGAAACCTTTAAAATACTGTGTAAACACTACTAGAGTACTCGTAGTATATTAAGTCCTCAAAAAATTTCTAAAAGTTAACGATAAATTATTTAGACACTTCGTAGAAATAATTTTTCACCAAACTATAAAAACCCTTTTATAAAGTCTTAATAATTATACAACTTCACTTCTTCACGGAAATTGAAATAAAACTATTGGACAACCTTTTGAATCTCATAGAACCATCATGAGATGAGAGGACTAGTACTAGTCTTTACGGGAAGCTTATATTATGTATATAGGTATATATTTTTTTTTTTATATAAAAAATAAATTTAAAATCTGACTTCGAAAGTTTACAAGAAAACTCAACATCATTCCTTTAATAAAACAAACATATTTTATTAGGTGCGATCAAATCAAATCTAATATGTACGCTAAATCTGCAGAAAATATTCGGTAACATTGCATTATCTAACAATCCAAGTTATATTATATCATTCCGATGACGACAAAATGTATTTTTCTTAATATTTTATCCCTTGCACAAATTAATTTATTCAATTGTTAATTATCTTGACCCTCAGTAGTTTCTACCCACCAAAATGGGTAGAAACGGGTAAATACCGGGTGGATTGGGTAAATACCCGGTATTTACCGGGTAAATACCCACGAGCGCCCATCTCTATGCAGATGACGTAAAAATGACATCAATCTACATACAGCGTGATTCCTTTTAGGTTTTTGACTGATTTATCGTTACCGGAAATTACCGGTATCGTAAAAGCTATGAATTATTAATTTTATCACTACTGTCATAACTTGGTGTCAATGATAGAAGCCATTTTATAAATCAAGATGTGTCTGCCTGTGTTATCTTATTTATTGAATCGGGAAATTGGAAAATAAATCAGAAACGCATTTTCATATAGAAGCGGCCGCATAAATATAATACGTTCGAATAAGTATATCCGATTGATATTTTCCTATTTTCCGTTAAAATAAAAAATAAAAAAACTGGCCAAGAGCATGTCGGACCATGCTCAGTGTAGGGTTCCATAGCCGTAACTATAAGGTAAGAAATACGATGTAAAAAAAGTACAACAACAAAAGAGCGTATCTTCATAGCAATTACGTCCTTTTGTTGAGAAGCGCAGTTTATCGGCAATAACTCAAAAACGGTTAATACGATCTTGATGAAAATAATTTTCGTTGAAAGTATTAATTAAGCGTTATCTTTGTGATTTTTTTCATATTTTTCGGACGCACGGTTTAGAAAATAGAGGGGGGGGGGGACACAATTTACACAACTTTCGGAGCGATTATTTCCAAATACATTCACTTAATCAAAAACATTACCTACTTAGGAACTTTATAATGTTTTTTAAAGAGCTGTCGAACTATGTACCACACGTTGATATTTGCTGAAAAAAAATTTTTTACTGTCTTTAACATGTATGGAGTGCCCCCCCTAAAAATATTTATTTTAATTATTTATATACCAAACTAAGTAGCGGCTCATAAAACACACCTATATTCCAAATTGTATCAATATCCATCATGTAGTTTCTGAGTAAAATGCCTGTGACATACGGACAGACAGACAGACAGACGGACGGACATGACGAAACTATAAGGGTTCCGTTTTTGCCATTTTGGCTACGGAACCCTAAAAACAGACGTATACATTTTTACTTACAAAATATCTTCTACCATTGACACCAATCAATGAAAGTAAAAAATGTAATTCATTCATAATTTAAACGATACCGGTAATTTAAGGTAACGGTAAATCAATGTAATACCTTAACTAAATCAGTTTGTATGTAGGTTGACGTCATTTGCCTGTCATCGGCATCAAAAGTAAGACCCCTGGTGGGTACATTTTCAGCGTTTGCTTGGCGGTGTTTATTACCAGCGATTCTTGGTGCCAGATACAGAATAACTAATAGTACTATAAGAATAAGTAGTAGTCTAATATGTATAACTACTTAACTACTAATGTATTTGACGACACGTTTAGCTCGGTGGGAGTGCCACCGCCTACGGAACTAGAGGTCCCGGGTTCAAATCCTGGTAAGGGCAAATATTTGTGTGATGAGCACGAGTATTTGTTCCTGAGTCATGAGTATTTTCTATCTATTTAAGTATGTATATATCTATGTAAGTAGGTATATCGTCGTCCAGTAACCCATAGTACAAGCATTGCTTAGTTTGGGACTAGCTCGATTTGTGTAAGATTGTCCCCCAATATTTATATTTTCATGTGTATTCAAAACTTGCCTTATTTTTCTTGTGTAAGTAAATGAATTAAGTTGGTTAGTTTGTCTATCTTCTGTTGTATTAGTTATTCTTTCTCATTTGCTTAAAGGTTAGCTGGAAGAAATCCCTTACATCGATAAGTGCGCCTTTGTACATAACCATTGATTTTTGTACTGCTTCTGTATGATTTTACGTGCAATGAAGTGTTTACATACATGCATACCTATGTATTTTTCATTTGTGACTATAAATGATTAATTACGTGTATGTATTTATTGACATGTTTCATCCAATAAATATAATATTTGTGCCACACCTGGCCATAAAGTAGCTTTTCCCGCACGCTACGCGTACAGAAAAAGCCGCTCTCTGGCCAAGTGTAGACATAAAATTATGTACACAACACGGGAGGTAATAAAGAAAGCCCTCGATCGCATATTTACGTCCCTCGCTAAATTATTGCCTAAATTCGTAAAAAAAAACAAACGTATCTGTGTGAAATTTGTCACAATTGTCAGCTGACACAGATTTCACACAGATATATACGTTTGGTTTTTTTTTTTACGAATTTAGGCACTAATTTTGACAGACCGGCGTCCCTTTGATTAAGTGAGTTTAACACGATATTTTGGAAGAATTACAGGTAATAAAAATGCAATCGGGGTATTTTCTAGATCTTTACGTCGGGAACTATCGAAAAAATATATAAATTGCACACTTTTGAAAAACTTGACTTACCCAATTGATTACTGAGCTGGAACCGTTTCGTACTGCTGCCTGCTGGTGCCTTGTTTCTTCTTTCTGTGTTTTTTAATATAATTGTTTTAATCTACATTTTATGTTTTACCTTGTTTTTACCCGACTGCGGCGAAGCCCAAAGGTTATGTGTTTGACCTGTATGTATGTATGTCCGTTCCTATGTCCGCTCGTAACTACTCAATGTCACAACCGATTTTGATAAATGATACATCATTAGATTCGTCTTGATGGCGCGAGTGTCACTGCTGGGTATGAAGTTCGTTAAAATAAACAAAGTGGCGGATTTTATCCACTTTTAAAGTGCACCGCGGTCGGGTTTTTTTTATTGTTTGTCATCGCTGTTATGCCACACAAGTCAATAAAAAATTGCTCTGTAACAATGGTATGGGTTTTAATCGGCAAGCACCGTACTGACTTATAGGCAGTCGCGAATAAATACTGCGTTAGCCGTAGCGTCATATTCATATGATGTGGTTCACAATTTACGGTGATAATTGATTAAGATGACATTTGGCATACAATTAGACTATCATCATCATCATCATTTCAGCCATAGGACGTCCACTGCTGGACATAGGCCTCCCTCTTAGATTTCCACTTAATTCGGTTGGAAGTAACCTGCATCCACCGTGAGCCAGCAGCCTTAACCAGATCATCTGTCCATCTTGTTGGTGGACGTCCGACGCTGCGTTTGCCGATTCGTGGTCTCCATTCGAGAACCTTTCGGCCCCATCGGCCATCCAATCCAATTAGACTATGCTAATCCTAATCCAGGACTTGATTGAAACATAGGATACTTTATACCCGGAAAAGAGATCCATTGGAATAAAAACGAACATGACGAAGGCAATGCGAGTAAATGCTTGTACTTATTATTTATTGAATAAAATAAACTTTTCCCAGTGACCTAGAAACCGGGAAAGAAACGGGAGCAAGCAATAACAGAAACGTACACAGCCTTAAAGTTGCTCATCTCAAATAATATGAATCTACAATTAAAATGAAGGCTACGTCTGGACACAGAGGAATAATGACAAGACTGTTCACTTTTAAAATCACCGTGAGACTCAAACATATTGAAATAAGAAACGGATCACTCACGTTGTTCAAAAGACACATCCACTCGACATGTTTCGGTAGCATTCGGTATTCCCTTAATCATGAGTAGTATTCGCAAACGCTGCGCTGATTAGTAGTAGCAAGGACCATTAAAACATGAGGACTGTCATTCTCGATACATAAAGCTGTTCCCCGATATTTACAACGCCATCTATGTATAAGCTTGGTTTAAGAATTATATTATTTACAATTATTCAACTTTGCAAGCGTGGCACGGTATTTAAATGTTGGAATTTATTTATTATTAGCTGTTTACGAACTAATTGTTACCGTACCTACTATGTTTCTTTGTTCAATTATAACATCGTTAAATGTTTAGTTTTTTTAGTGCCATCTAGTTTTTGCCTGGATATCCCCTTGCGGTCGGGGCACGATCCAAAGTATGGAGAATGACAGTCCTCTTGTTTTAATGGTCCTCGGTAGTAGTAGTAGTCGCCGGGCATCGTTCGCGAATACTCATGATTAAGGGAACGCCGGATGCTCCCGAAACATGTCGAATGTATTTCTCGTCCTTTGTGCAACGCGAGTTATCCGTTTTTTATTTCAATAAGACTGTTCACTTCAATTTATGTTACTTTTATGGCTAGTTTTAATTGTATTTTTAGAGTTCCGTACCCTAAGGGTGCCAACGGAACCTTATTACTGACAAGGAAATAGCAGAGAAAAAAAAAACCTCAAAGGGCTCAAATTTTGAAGGGTGTTTTTTTAGGAAAATATGAGTTTGAGCCGATATAACGAAACACGTGCTTATTATTTTTTCATGTCCTCAAACATTATATCAAACCAGTAATTAACTTGCTTGATTTTTTTTCTGTAGAAGTTGGAGGGTTTAGTCACTTTTCAGTACTTTGGGTTTCTGGGTTCTGATCGGCAAACACCGTACTGACTTAGGAAATCGCGAATAAATAAATACTGCGTTGCATTAGCTGTACTACATAAAGGTTCACATTTTACGGTGTTACCCGTTACCCCCGGCGACTGTGTTAAAATAGTATATTACACAACTAGGGTGGTAATACAAAGAAAGGCCGAGATCGCAGAAGTTTGCGGCCCGAGCTGTAAGCGAGGGTCGTAAATATGCGATCGAGGGCTTTCTTTATTACCTCCCGTGTTGTGTAGGTACATCATTTTATGTCTACACTTGGCCAGAAAGCGGCTAGCGTGCGGAAAAAGTCACTTTATGGCTAGGTGTGGCATAAAAATATAACACAATAAAAAGATCTACGTTGGGTATCCGACGATATGACTCCGCTGATATAAGCTGCGCAAGAGTGGGGGGAAGTGCTTAATGCCTCCATTCATTGCTAACCCCGATCTGGATAACCGGGTATTTGAAATTTAAATCGGCTTTCAGTTAAATTGCCGGTCGGGAACGCTGGCAATGATTTCAAAATCATTACCAGATCATACCAAATCCAACTCTAATGTTATAGAGTCAGAGTTAATTTTTGAATGTTATTTTGGACTGTTAAGGTGTCTTATGGGCAATGGACGGGATCTGGTATTTATTTGTTGGAAATTTGTATTGTGATACGTTTTATTTGAAATTACGCGATATTTTCTTTGTTTCATTTCATTTATAAATATGCAAGTGCAGGCCGTTTGGTTAAGTAGCAAAATATCTAACATCAAATGTCATAAGCTCGATACACATATTATAAAGGGTGGGAGGGACTATACCGACATACTTTAGCTATGAATTCCTGGTGGTGTGACGAGTAAATAAAGTTATGTGATGTATAGTCGAAAAACGCTTACTTTCAGAGATATTCATTATTTTTTAAATAAAAATCTCCCAAGTGTGTAACAAGCCCTAATAAATGTGACTAAGATACTTTTACTATTTTTTTAAATCCTTTAACTAAACAGCAATTAACTTTCGCAGTATTTGATGGTAAGCGATTACGAGGCCAGAAAATTGACCTTTCGTTTCCATTTTAGCTTTTTTTTCTTTTTGATAACTTTTCCTCCAGTAAGGACATGTTTATAACGAGGGGCTGAATTTACTGATTCATTTTGTTCTATAAGACTATTAATGTGAAATAACAATACTCGACCCTTGTTGATATAACATTATTTACTCGTCACACCACCAGGAATTCATGGCTGAAGTATGTCGGTATAGTCCCTCCCACTCTGTATAAAGAATGTCGAAAATCTAAATGAATAATGTTCGTTGTCTATAACGTTCGAAATACATACAAGTTTGTATAACATGTGTATAACATGTGCGTTTAGATATTTTGCTACGTAACCGGCCGTTTAACAGCGCGCGACTCGTGTTCACACAGACGCGCGATAGCACGTCTATGTGAGTGCGATCCATACTGGGGCATTCTTACGCATTCTTATTTCTTTGCTTGTAGTGCGTTCGTACACGGCGCGTACACATTCAAGCGCGCGATGTACCTTTTGTACGAAGAAAAATTGCTGTCAAACTCAAACTCAAACTCATTTATTTCTGTAAGTAGGCCTCAGGGGCTCTTTTACATGTCTGATTCTTTTCTTTTGGCGCTTCGGTAGATGACCTTCTGGTGAGAAGAAGCGCCTGAAGAAACTCACCAAAAACAACATTACAACAATTGTGACATTATTACATAAGATGACATTTATAAAATGCAACAAGCAAATAACTGGGCACAGTTTTTTTTTACCTTTTACCGAGAGACGTATATAATCTCCGGATCCATTACATTACAAAACTTTAAACTACATTTTTAGAGATGTAAAGGGTCTCTAGGCGTCAAAACACGATAAAAAATATAGAAAATAGGCAAACATAGACTAAAATTAATGGAGATGTAAGGAGTCTCCGTTGTCAAAACATTATGTTTTGGAGGTGTAAAGGACCTCCAAATGTCGAAATACAAAATGGGAAACGTATGTTTCACGTCAAGAAATAGACTATTAAGCTAACAGTCATTACAACTAGCTACAGTATACATAACAGGTATGCATTCAGTATGTCAAAATGCAAATAATGAAATAAAATTACATTACATTGTTATACTATGATAAAGGGGTATAAAAATAAAGGAAAAATCACGCATGCAAAGTCGCAGGCGGCATATAATACATTATATTTCCACCTAAAACCAGTCTAGAGCCGCCATTACTGTAATTCCCGCGGGGCTGGGCCTAAACAACACATTTTCGCATTAAAAACTTTGTAATATGACACCGGCCGTAAAATAGCGCTTTACAGCCCGTGGGGAGGCTGTTTCAAACTTGCGCACATTCGGCTTGTTTACCTTGGCTCCTAATTTATAAAAATATGTGTATACAGTATACATAATGACGACATTAATTGGACTGACAGTAGTGACACCAATTAGTGTCCATATTTTAAAAGAAAATCATACAATAGAGAAAGTTATCATGCAATTCTATGAGGTTACATTTGCTGAAGTAGTTTCGATTGCCATTTGCCTACATAGAGGATACTCAAAAGCAACAATAGTAATACGTACGTAGTACGTTAATTTCACCGTAAGTTCTGCACTAATTGGGCTATCCCATTATTTTGTAATGTATGATGAATCAAAAACCATTTCGAGAAAATGGGTTGTAGAATTATTCCATGCTATCAGTAAAAACACAATCAATGACATTTTACAGAAACGCTCAAACATATCCAAAAGTTTTAAAGCATGTCTCAAACAAACCGATTATGTAGTGACGTCATAATGAAAATATATTTAAAAATTAAAATAAATGAATTTACTTGGTTAATTGCAAAAACAACGAAATTAGTTTCTTAAATTAGCCTTCTATATCGAATTAAAATATAAAAAATACACCTTATTTTTTTGGGATACCCCAATTGTTATGAGACTTTGTATATTAGTTAGAAATACCCTAATCAACATGTACCTTACAGGTTTGTCCAGAAGCTACGGGCACCCTGTATAATATTAAGTTAATTATAGTTAATCTGTTAGTTAGCGAATCTCTCTAGTCGCGTTACCCACATTAGATAGTTCTAATGTGGGTAACGCGACTAGAGCGATTCCTCCTTTTGTGAAGGCGGTTAAAAATGTCCTTTCTACCCTTTCGAGGTTGAATTTTGAAAATCCTTTTTTAGTGCGCCATTACATTCTCTAAAAACCAAATCAACCTATTTTTCATACACAGTGTGGGTATACAAACCTTTTTCCCCAAATCCTATAATTATGACAGGTAACTTTTGTCGATTGAGTTAACCTTGCATCTCGTTTGTATCCATCATAATCATCAAGGGGCAAACCATCATAGTGTCCAGGTGCAAACTTAGCTCAACCGGGGTGCAGTCATGTTCGGATGAAGTCAGGATTGTGATTACTGCAGTTTAGTTGACACAGTGTTGCGAACAGTGAGAAGGGTAGAGTCGTCTATTAAAATGTATTGCCAAAATATCATTATGAATTAATGTTTTACTTTGTCTATCTTCTTTGACGTTAGTTTAATCTTTTTTATCTGCTGAAAGGTTAGCTGGAATGGGTCCCTTACAGCGACGAGTTCGTCTTACATGTTTATGTCTTATATGTTTATGTAGGTAGAATGAAAAAACTGACATTTAAAAAAAACTCCATTCAGAAATCTGACAAAAAAAACATTAATAACTTAGGGAATATGCATGAATTTTGTTTATAAATCCCACTTCTTAACAAAATATGAAAATACCGTAAAAAAGAGGACATAAACTGAAAATTAAATTATCGTTTAGTAGTAGTGTTATCATTAATTAATATGATTTTTTAAATCTTATGGAAAGTTGGAATTAAAATAAACCAAGAAATACGGAAGATATAAACATTTTAAAGCACAAATAAGACAGTGATTAGACGGACGGATATGGACTATGACGTCATAGTAGGTACACAGCTGCCATCCATACCATAAATTCTGTTTTGCTAGAAAGAGATAGAGATAAATCTTTGAAGGCTTATATCTTGGTTATTTTTATCTCTCTCTCTCTCTAGTCGTTGACTTTATGAAGGTCGTGTCCGTCTATAAAATTTAGCAGTAATTTTTCTTCCTACAAAACGTACATCGCGCGCTTGAATGTGTGCGCGCCGTGTGCGAACGCACTACACGCAAAGTTTTAAGAATGCGGAAGAATGCTCCAGTATGGATCGCACTCGCACAAACGTAGTATCGCGCGTCTGTGTGGATACGTTTCGCACGTTCCTAAACGGCCGAAGTTGGACTACTTGTTTGTCTTTATACTTTGACCCAATGGTAAGCGAATATCGGTGTTGCAAGCATCCATAGGCTGCAGTGACTGCTTACCGTCAGGCAGGCCGCACGCTTGTTTGCAACCCTATATATAAAAAAAAATCGTGTCCTCAGTAATAGAATAACTAAATATTTTTACTAAAAAAGCCCGACTGCGGTGCACTTTGAAACTGCATAAAATCCGCCATTTTGTTTATTTTCACAAACTTCATACCCAGTGACACTCGCGCCATCAACACGAATCTAATGACGTATCATTTATCAAAATCGGTTGTACCGTTGAGTAGTTACGAGCGGACATAGGAACGGACATACATACATACATATATATACATACATACAGGTCAAACGTGGGTCAAACACATAACCTTCCTTTGGGCTTCGCCGCAGTCGGGTAAAAAGATATCGACTCCATGCCTGTGGTGGCGTACGCAAATACGAATCCCATCCCGCAACGCACTCGTTTGCATGTTTAGTTAATTGTTACTTACGTATCTGACGCGTTACTGGTGCATTTATACTTTACTTACAAAATCTCATATCTAATAGAAGGTTTTCATGGAAATGTCGACTTTATTTGGAAAGAAACACGGTCTTTATTTCTTGTAAGGATTTCGAAGATACAGGTTTGTGAAAAAAGGATGGTTAGCGCAGTTAAGCTGTTAGTTTTAATGTTTTATTTTTAAGTTTGATTTGTGTTGGCAATTGACTACATTTTTATTTATGAAGTTTATTCAAAGAAAGGATACCTATCTTTTTTAAAAAATACATGGTCAAATTGTCTTTTTAACTTTTTTGTGATTGCAAAATCGTTTAAAAATTAAATAAGTTTTAGCTAGATTTTTTTGGCAAGTTTTGTAAAAAAAATATTCAGTAGATATGGGCAATTTTTTAAACTACAGTAATAATTTGTGAGAAGGTAAAACAGTAACAATAACCCATCAAAATCATTAAATATTAAAAATGGGCCAAATCTTATCTCACATAAAGCTTAAACTGAGAAGTTTTCTCAATCACTTAAGCGATTTCATGTATGTATGTTGACTATTTTAAACCGACTTTCAAAAGAAGGACGGTTCTCAATTCGTATGTAAGTTTTTCTGTGTGTTTATTCACTGATTACTCGAAAACGGCTGAACCGAATTGGAAAATTATTTTTTTGTTTGAAAGTGTAGACCTCCGAGATGGTCCCATTGCAACCAAACTACGATCTGATGATAGGATCTTTGCAGTTTTCTTAGCTGGGCTAGGTTTTTAGCGAACCGGCACCTAAAACTCCCATTAGTTCGATACACAAGTTCACATAAGGACAGGATGACCCGAGTCATCCTTCCCGCTGGTCCGCTGCTCACCCTGAGCAATCAGCGAAAAGTCAAGGTGGCCCTGGCCAACGACCTGGTTCGACCTCAGGCGTACAGGCTCCCACCTAGTCCGATACTATCGTGGTAGGCCGGGCAAGGTGACCTGGTTCGACTCCAGGGAACGCCACGGCCAACCACCCGGTCCGACAATCGCTACGCCCAGGAGGGGTTGCGAGTTAGTCAGATGAAAAAAAAAAAGAAGAAAAAAAAAAAAAGATTTTTGCGATATCGATCATCAATTTACTTTGTATACTAAATCCAGTTCAGCGTCGTGTGAAAGCTGTTACTGTTTTTGCTATAATCCGCTGCATATGCAGTAAGGAAGTCTATTAAAATAAATCGCTTTGAATTGAGAAAAGAAATGCCTTTTGTGGGTATATCTAAAAAGGTGATCCCATTAATAATGTATTTTATAATACTCTTTTAAGATACCGCCTTTTTGAAAATGAGTTTTATACCTTAAAATTGAATGGTTTCGTGGAATTTGGTAGTATATTGTGTTCAATGACCATTAAAACAAGAGGACTCTCACTCTCCATACTTTGGATCGTGCCCCGACCGCAAGGGGATATCCAGGCAAAAACTAGATGTCACTAAAAAACTAAATATTTAACGATGTTATAGTTGAACAAAGAAACATAGTACTGCAACAAACAGCTAATAATAATATAAATTCTAACATTTAAATACTGTGTCACGCTTGCAAAGTTGAATAATTGTAAATAAAATAATTCTTATACCAAGCTTATACATAGATGGCGTTGTAAATATCGGGGAACAGCTTTTTGTATGGAGAATGACAGTCCTCATGTTTTAATGGTCCTTGGTTGTGTTATAAATAAGTGTCTGTCGAGGTTGTCCCAGAGACTTTGTTTAAAAAATTCGATGACTTGGATATCGCTTCAGTAGCACAACTGATAGTGCGCCTGTGTTGGTGTCGAGAGCCATTGAAAACGTAGGTTCAAATCCTGCCGGAGGCATAATAATTTTTCTCTTCTAATAAATTATCACTTAACTGTGGTTAAAATTTTTAAATAGTTGAAACCGTTTGATGCAATCCAATCAAATCATTTATTTTTGCACGTAAGCCTCAGGGGCTCTTTTACAGTTCTGATTCTTTTGGCACTTCGGAAAATGTTCTTTGGGCAAGTACTTATAAGCGCCGGATGAAACTCACCAGTTAATCTTTTCAAAAACATTAAGCATAACAACAATAAAATTGTGACATGATTACATGAAATTTCACAAATAAAATGCAACGCAACAAGCAAATAACGGGGCAGGTTTTTTTTCGACCGAGAGATGCATAAAGTCTCCAGATCGATTACATTTAAAAACTTAAAACTAAATTTTTTGAGATGTAGAGGGTCTCTCTCTGTACGTTCAAACAAAATAAAATAATAGAAAATAAGCAAGCATATACCACTTCTGATAGAATAGCCCCTCAACCCAAATAAATGAGCATAGAAACTCTCAAGGCAAAACAATAGCCCCAGACCCAACAAAAAGGCCTAAGGGACCGACTTTTGCTAAAGAATAAAGACGTATTGTCCGACGAGAGCCCTCTGAGGCCACTAGTGGCGAGGGCCTTACTGAAACAATACCTTTATAATGTGACACATTTTTAAAAGGTTTTTTTATTAACTTGCAATATTTGTTAGTTTTTTGATCAAATCTTGCAAACTGAATTAGGACTAAAATAATTAGAATCAATTAGGACGTAATTAGATTTGGAAATGTAGTTTTAAGTTTAATGTAATGTATTAATCAAATCTCATGTATTAATGTCATATTGTTGTAATACTTAATATTTTTCAAAAGAGAAACTGGTGAGTTTCTTCTCACCAGAAGGACTTTACCCGAAGCGCCAAAAGAAAAAAATAGGTAGAATCAGACATGTAAAAGAGTCCTTGAGGCCTACTTGCAGAAATTAACTAAATTTATTTTTTTTCTGAACCACCCCCTGACTTTTGATAGACACTAGTATAATTTTGTATCTTTGGTGTCAATACAATAGTATGTACTACAAATTACATTACAGATAATAGAATCGGAAGGTGGCTAAATTACACAAGAAAAATTCAGTGTTTGGGCTTATATGGGCCCGTTCACTCTCATCTATGAAAGTTGGTGTGTGCCCAGCAATGGGACGTATATAGGCTGATGATAATGAAGTGTGCTGCATTAGCTTACGAAATATTACATTTTATGGTAATCGGAATATTTGCCCTCGAGTTAATATTATTTTGTTTATATGAAATCTAACGATACCACTAATTTTTTCAACTACTTCTACTAAACTAATTCGGTTTGAAGGCGGCCTAAAGTTATTTAATAATTTAATGGGGAATTTTAAGGTCCACCCTCATTTCCCTCTGCGACACTATCAAAGCTAGAAAGGCCTCTAAGAAAGGGAAGCGGCAGGGTGATTAACCCTCGCCCGCAGAAGCTTACATTATATTAAAACGAGAAACTTCTTACGTGTTAATCTTGTGAGGTGACAGGGTTTTGGGCTCATTCGGTGGTGGCAGATACGTTTCGGGTGCGTTATAGTAATGGTGCCGGGACCAGGATTTTTTCAAATAAGTAAACTAAATATTGGGGAACAGTTTTAGACAAATCAATCTAGGTCCAAATTAAGCTATGCTTGTATTAGTAGTGCCAAAAACTAGTTTGAAAACTAATGGTAGGCAACAGGAGTTTAAACGGTTTTTATAGTCAATGTTACTGATGTTAATTCTAATTAATCATGTTGATTGTAATCTCTTACTCCCATGGCACTAGGTCCACCATATATGGCATGGCATAGGTGCCTGAACTGAAAATACTATCAAAACGATTATCTAGGACATATTGCCTCATTCTTAATACTTAAGTTTTTGGGTTGAAACACGTGTTTACAGAAAACTACCACAACAAATAATAATAATCATACATTTTACTTGACGAAACGACAGCTCCGTAGCGGAAACACTACCTTGAAGAAAGTCGGGTAAATATGCAGTGTTAAGCCATTGTACTAAACTAACACGTTTAGGAGATACGTTACTGAATGAAGACAAACAAACTTACACTGAGCCGATTAGCGACGCACACTTCCAAAGCGACGTAAGTGTATTTTAGTTTAAAGTTGACTTCTGCCTTTGCGGAATGGGTTCGGTAAATATTTGTATGCAAATAAGTTGACGTATTACATCGGTTAATTGGCGTAAGTGTTTGTTCTTGATTATGTACACTGGTTTATTATACAGTGACATTTGAGACGGAATTATTAATATTCTATTATTAATGTATGTATTTAATTTGTCATGCCACACCTGGCCATAAAGTGACTTTTTCCGCACGCTGCGCGTACGGAAAAAGCCGCTTTCTGGCCAAGTGTAGACATAAAATCATGTACATAACACGGGAGGTAATAAAGAAAGCCCTCGATCGCATATTTACGTCCCTCGCTCCACAAGCTGCTGCTGAGCTGAAGCTCGGGCCGCAAACTTCTGCGATCTCGGCCTTTATATTACCACCCTAGTTATGTAATGTATTATACACATTACGTGAGCTTTAACTGGTATCAAAAATAGGTTCTTTTATCTGTTGTTTTTTTTTGTATCCACAGAACTTCATCGTTTATGAACCGGGTTGATTTTTTTTATTGAAAAATGCATCTTTTAAAGATTTCATAAAATCCAAACTCTTTAAAATTACACCTAACCTACCTGCCTGCAGTATACGCTGTACTTTAGGGGTTGTTTTAACGAGTTCGCATTTGATGGAATCTTTAAAAGACGCATTTCCCCCCATAAAAACGATTACCCCGGTTGAATTTACTTCAAAATTCACTTTAGTTTATTGTATAGCAATTCACAAAAAAATCCAAAATTAACTATTACTAAGGGAGGCTCTTATCTATAAAATAAGCCTATTTGAGGATTTTTTTCCCAAATAAAACATTAAAATAATATAAGCAAGGCTAAAAATTAGCTTTAGAAGCACTTACAATTTATTATCTTTAGTTTGTATTTAATTTATAGTTTTAGTTCGTATTGTTATTGTTTTATTTAAATGTTATTGTTTACCTTTTGTAAATAATATGGCATTAATGTCAATAATGACTTACAATTTAAAACTAAGCGTCAAATCGAATATTTTTGGAACTTGTAATAACCAAACGAATACTGTGAGGTTTGCACCAGGAGATACAAACTCTCCCGTCTTGAGTGACAGACTGGCCACTTTTGGAACTAGTCATTTTGTATTTAATAGAATACAGTCTGTCTCGCTCTAGGTAAGAGCGAATGTTCTCAGTCATTTGGTAGCCATCGTAAGGTATAGTTGAATAAAGCAAAGTTACGCCCTCAATCTTTTATCATTGCTACCGACCCCAATACACCGGTTCATTTTTCTAAATTTCAGTTTCAGAAACTCATCCGCCCATATATCGTAAAAACAGTTCTCTTAAAATTTACAGCGCTAAGAACTAATAAAATCTGCATAGAAAAGCTATTGCAGTTAAAGCACGTTAAATGTCCCGTGAAGATACAGATTCTCAATAAACGCGGGTAATAGAATAGTTGATAAATTAAACGAAATAGGTCACGGTAGGAACGTTTCATTGAGTTCAGGAGTCAGTTTAGTAGGTAAGAAACGATTGGGTATGGCACTAGTCAAAAGATTTCGCATTTTATTGTAATTCACTTATGTAATTTGAAAATAAGTTTCTGAATTTTTTTTTTGAGACAAGCTTTTATTGCTGACTTTTTTTTTTATATAATCGCAAACTGCACGTCACAATTAATCAAATGAATCCGAACACGGTGAATTTATCTTATGTAATTTAGATGATCCTATGACTAACATCCAGTTCCATCATCAGATCAGCTCCATGTTATAATAATATTGTATTATTATCTTATTTACATATTCTTGCCAAATTTCAGCTCAATTGGTTGAAGATATCTGCTTCAAAATTGAGTTGCAAGTTTCCACCCGAACGAACATACATACTTACATGCATTGCAAGTTGAATATAAAATCTTCTAAAAAAATTGAATGACATGGAAGTTTTATATATACAGGGTGAAATATTACTGGTTGTTTTTCGTTTAAAGTGATGTACTGAATATCCCTAGGAAAATATGGAAGAATTTTTTTTACCGCGAAAAAAAAAATATTTTCTATGGAGCAGGTCGTTCAAATTAGCCGACCCTCCATACACAAGACAATTTTTTTTTACGTCAAAAAATGAGTTTTTCTTCTTTTTCCTAATCAGAACACGATGCCTTTAAACGGAAAACAACCACTACAATTTCACCGTGTATATATTAATTCTTATCCTATCCTAAAAATTTTGGTAAATACTTTTTTAACCGGTCAGTTTTTTATAACATAAAGAGGGTAATTGTTCGCCTCAACGGCATTTACGTTTTAAATGTGTTTTATTTTATAGCTTAATACATTTGACGAACTACAAAATAAATCATGCTTTTAAACACAATTGAAGCTCTGGAAGCAAACAACGACCCTCTTTATGTTTCTATGGAAAACTGACCTATTCGATTCAACACACAGCGTAGTACCTATAGATAGGCTGATGGTATTTGTTTTCTTGGTGTATGTGTTTTTTAAAGCACTTCTATCGGTATTCGCCTTTGACTTGGACAGAAAGAGATAAAAGAACTAGCAGGGGCAGGCAGCCGGGATGAAGCCGAATCGGTTACGATATCGGCCCACCCGCTCTAATTTGCCAATCGACGGAAAAATTCACTTGGACACGTTCATGCGAGATGTAACCAAGTCTTTTTTGTTTTAGTAAATTTAAGTGACATCCAAAACTTGTCTGGACTTACTAGATACCCGCGGCGTCGCCCGCCTTATTCCCGTTAGTGCCCAAAGGGAATTCTTTACCGGGATATAAAATATTCTATGTTTCAATCCAGAAGCAGGTCCACTTGCATGCCAAATTTCATATCAATCCATCCAAGTTGTTACCCCGTTATTTAGTAACAAATAAAACATCCAAACCTCTAAACATCTTCACAAACTTTAACATTTATAATATTAACCGGAATGTAATCATCCACACGACTCTTATTTTCCTATGTGCGTGCTCTGCTAATTAATTTTACATTTTTTTTTTTAAATTTATGAGCTATGTTGCAATTAAAATAATAATAATATACTAAAACAAGGAACATACCTAATTTAACGGGCAACCGGAAAAATGTATTCCTTTGCAAAAGGTTACTGTTACCAGTTATGAAGCAAACCTCGCGACAATTTTGAAAAGGCAAAGATTTCAAATCAAATCAGTTTATTGCGTTACATGTTGCTATGAAGTTCTTTATGCCACAACTGGCCATAAAGTGACTTTTTCCGCACGCTGCGCGTATAAGTGTATACATAAAATTATGTACACTATACGGGAGGTAATAAAGAAAGCCGTCGATCGCATGCCGACGCCCGGGCTCGTCAGCTCGGGCGATTTCTACCCTAGTTGTGTAAAGTACTGTAAATACAAATAGGTACAGCTTCAACATGAACCCTTTCAATCGTCAGTCAATTGGTCGGTCGATAAATAAATGTTAAACATTCGTCATTCTCATACTTACATACTTATCAGAACGTGACGGATGCTTTATCATTTATTTGCCGAGCAACAAAGCCTATCATCATAAGCCTGCAGATTATTCTGTATTTATATGTTATATTTTACTTTTCATATATACTGTAAAAAGTCTAACTTAAAACAGGTATACAAGAATAGTAAGAAATAGTGGCAACATATTACTAAATAAACTATCTTAAATCACCCCCAACCATCAAACAACAATCAAACCATCACAATTACAATAAACAAACTAGCCGAAACAACCGACGATTAAACCCAACATTAACCGCAGCTGGATCCCAACTTTTGGTTACCTCCAACATAAACCCGTTCTCTACGTGCTTGAAATATCGGGGGTCCGATTCTGTACTAACTTTCGACGGTACCTGCCGAATGGCAATGAGGGCAAAAATTCACTGATAACCGACTCGTTTAAATTTAAGACGGTTAAGTGAACCGGGGAACGATGGGACTGTGCAATAATCTTGGTTCTTAACAGACCTTAGAAAATTGTTTTGACTTGTATAGGATAGGCTCAGAAGGAAAACTCATATGTACTTATACAAATATTTATAATGGAAATTACTACATTAACAAAGAAACAGAATTGTCGGAAACAACTCTGTAAATATATTTCGTTAATTATGCATGTATAAATAGTCAATCTGTTAGGTAATAAGCGATCACAAAGGAGAGAATCTTATTAGAATATTGTTGTAATCAAATAGTTATAAGTATGTTTAATTGTGATTTATAGGCGTGTTTTACCTTTTACTTTAATTGTCTTTATTGTCTATTGTTTATGTGTGAAATTATATGGTAAAATTCCTTGATTATTATTTACCCCAAAATTTAATTATAATTGCTTTATGATAAGAGCATTATATTGTAGGTATGTTTTAATAAATAATTAAACACAATATTGCTCTCTCAAAATACGCATTTGAAGAAAGGGGAAAATCTTTTACCCTCACTCTGCCCCACGCAGATTTATATCTGATGCAGGGCGGGCGGATCCGCCCTATTTATATAGGGCGGATCCGCCCGCCCTGCATCTGATTTCATCTCATCAGCAGCGAGAGCAGTAAACTCTCTCCTTACTCCAAATAGTGCTTAAGTTGGGGAAGCACTTTGGTATGGAAACTAAATAAGTTTTTTATTTAAAGTAATATAGTCCTCGTCTAATATCACATCATCAATCCACCGAACTCCACAAGAATCATGGTAGTCTGACACGAATGTCGCCGACGACTGGCCGTCGCAGGAGCAAACTTAAGAGCGCCCTTAACAGCGCCACGGGTGAGAGCTTTGGGAAACTCGCCGAGATTTCAAGTTCAGCTAACACGTGAAACCTGCCAAAACATGTCGATAATGTCATGATGTCTTCCTGATAAGATTTTCCCACTGCGCTACAATACGGGATTTCTCAAAAAAGGTGTCATCACTTCGAGACCGGCAACGCATCGGCAAGGCATCTAGTGTGGCAAATGTCTATAGGCGGCGGTGACCACTTTCCATCAGGTGGGCCGTCTGCCTATTTGCCAGTCTAAGGCAAAAACGTCTTAAAATCACACTGAAATATACCGATACAATAAACGTTTGTTTGGCGTCTTTTTGCTCACCGTTGATACAGAACCCGGTATCCCACAAGGCTGCGTGCTATCGCCTACGTTGTTCCTTCTGCATATCAACGACATGCTGCAAATCTGTGGCATTCACTGTTATGCAGATGATAGCACAAGTGATACCTCCTACACCGGCCGTGCCAATATTTCTCGGGATAGCGTCATCGAGAGCCGTAACAGACTTGTGTCTAAAATTGAAACTTCCCTAAAAGAAGTTTCAGAATGGGGTCGAATTAATCTAGTCCATTTCAACCCTACGAAGACACAGGTTTGCGCCTTCACCGCCAAAAAGCTCGCGTTTGTCGCATCACCTCGTTTTGAGAGCATCCCCCTAACTGCCACAGCCACTATCGGAATTCTTGGCGTCGACATATCGAGTGAAGTCCAGTTCCGCGGCCATTTAGAGGGTAAGGCTAAATTAGCCTCTAAGAAGCTTGGTGTGCTCAATAGATCGAGACAGTATTTCACTCCGGCCCACCGCCTTCAGTTGTACAAGGCGCAGGTCCGTCCGCATATGGAATACTGTTCTCATCTGTGGGCTGGGGCCCCCCAGTACCAGCTTCTCCCTCTAGACCGCAATCAACGGAGAGCGACTCGTATCGTCGGCTGCCAAGATATTTCAGATCGGCTCGACTCCCTGGCACTGCGTAGAGATGTAGCCTCGCTCTGCATCTTCTATCGTCTATATAACGGGGAATGCTCCGAGGAATTGTTCGGATTAATCACTGCCGCATCTTTCCGCCATCGTTCTACGCGACAATATTACCATCCTCACCACTTAGATGGTTGGCAGTCCACAACTGTGCGTTTTGCTAGAAAATTCCTGCCTCGCACGACTGAACTGTGGAATAAATTGTCGCCTGCAGTGTTTCCGGACCGATTCGACCTTCAAACCTTCAAGAAAAGAGCGTACTCCCACCTGAAAGTCCGGCAACGCACCTGTGACTCTTTTGGTGTTGCAGGTGTCTATGGGCGTCGGTGATTGCTTACCATCAGGCGACCCGTCTGCTCATTTGCCCCCTATTTCATAAAAAAAAAAATAAAAGAACCCTTCGTGTGCGAATTTAATTCGCACTTGGCCGGTTTTTAATTCTCTTTTCGCCTGTATGGAGAAAGCGACTAAATTCACCTTAAGTTGCCGTTTCACCCCACTTCACCCTTTTCATTACTTACCACCGAGCTCAGTGGATGCATACGCTAAGTATATTATAATCACTTTGAATTGCCCGACTTACGTACCTAGAGCGTAAAATGCAAATTAATAATTCCTGGGAAACATCTAAGTATCAGGGTTGCCACTAGCTGTTGCATATGTTTTTTTACAACTATCGTAGTTTGAACTAAGTAAAAAAGAGAAAGAAAGAGACTCGAGTTGACTCGACTCGCATCAACCGGATGGGATCCGCTTCGTGGCAGCAGCCAAACGGATCGGCGAGTCGAGTTCAGCGTATTCGCAACAAAATGAATATATTCGTCGAGTTGAGTTTCGAGTTGGCGAATCGCTGACTCGCGTGCACTCGCATAACTCGCATTCATTATCCGGTCCGTGTCAATTCTAGTTAGAGTTAGGTATGCGAGTTGATTCGAGTTGGGAATGAAGTCGATTCAAATCAACTCGCTTAGAGTCTGATTCGAGTTATTCGAATTAGG
Organism: Eudemis profundana; assembly: GCA_947034925.1. Taxonomy (NCBI): domain Eukaryota; kingdom Metazoa; phylum Arthropoda; class Insecta; order Lepidoptera; family Tortricidae; genus Eudemis; species Eudemis profundana. Next base: position 14,332,275 of record OX344816.1, on the reverse strand, counting down.
CAACTCGACTCGCCCATCGCTACCTGCAATCATGGATAAGAGTGAACTGCAGATTGGAGACTTCATGGAATTCTTTGCGGATGTACAAAAATGCAGGTTAAAATTCCTACGACATTTAATATTTCAATTATTGCTTGTTAATATTATTGCTTGAATATAGCATTGTGAGGAAATGCACATCTGTTGTACAGTTTCCGGCAATAACAGTCAACATCATAAATATGTTGCAAGGCGACAAAAATATCTGCACACTTTTATGCCCCTGACACATTTATCATCTTAGAAAATTGTCATGATAGGAATAGAGTGGTCGTCTAACATTAAAGTTATTTGCATTTCATCATTTATATTAAGTATTCACCTTTTTATGCCTCACCTGGCCATAAAGTGACTTTTCCGCACACTGCGCTTACGGAAAAAGCCGCTTTCTGGCCAAGTGTAGACATAAAATGATGTACACAACACGGGAGGTAATAAAGAAAGCCCTCGATCGCATATTTACTCGGCCTTTCTTTGTATTACCACCCTCATTATGTAATGTACTATTTCATCACACTTGCTCGAAAATGGTGTCATTACTCGTAGGTTTTGCGGGCCGTAAATGACCTATTACGCCCTAGGGCGTAATGGTTTTCTTTTTAAATTTGAAACGCTGGTTCTGTTTTACTCTTATTTGTCATGTTCAAAGGAAACGCCAACGTACTTTTTTAACTTTTATTACTGAAATATTTATTTAAAGAGAACTGTTATTGCAAATACATGTAAACATATATTTCTGTAACATTAATTAAATGTTTAAATAGTGCATTTCAGTATTTTGCAAAAATAAAATCAACCATTTTAAGTCTTTACCGCTATGGTTTCCGAACGTGACGTGAAGTCGCATTGTCTATGGATAATGTCACTGTCAGTTTTACAATTTTATTTAGGTTAAGTAAGGTTATTTTAATTAGATTTCCTCACAAGTGTGATGAAAAACATTGTGTGTGCCACGGGCGGTAAGTAATGACAACGCCCTCTATAAGTTACAACATCAACTATATCCACTTAAACACCTACTAGTCGGCAAATAAAATATCAACATTTATTCACTCAGTTGACAACCCTATTAAGCACCGTAAAATAAGAGCCTTGTAGAGCCTTTGTACAAACGGTAGAGACTCTAATTAAACCGAAGAGAATCAACAAGTAACCAGAAAGTTACCGAAACGTTATTAAAAACAAAATAAAAATACTTCAACGGAGATGCGGTTATATTAAAATTCCCCGTATCGTTAGCAAAATTTGAGTGAAATGTACGGGATATTAAGCTTTGATCCAGTTTGAGCGTGGTTCTTGAGTAAATATCTACCTACTTATTATTACATGGGAAATATGTCCTCTGGGACGCCACGTGCGTCAGCACCTTCGCCGCTTCACACCTAAGCCCATAGATGTATGATATACCTAGATACACAATCAGCCGGAAAAAATGGCCCCACAAAAGTGCTAGCCGATCGGTTTGGCTAGCTCATTTTGACTTAGTCTGGTTTCAACCATAGACGGCGACAGTTGTCAAAAATGGCTAAATGTAGCGTAAAAAAATGCGTTAATAGCAGCAAAAAAACAAAAAACAAAGATGGGATATACTTCTTAGTTAAGGGCGAATTAATATTAAGCAGAATTACAAGTGAACTCATCGTGATTTCATAGTTTTTTAATTATCTCCGCGAATCTTTTACCAAAAAGCGACTCCATTTATTTGCTGCTCACTTTTGACGTTTCACTTTTTGATAGGTGCCAATAAACTAAAGTTTTCAAATGTTCGTTTGCAAATTTGACACATAAGTGTCATGGAATTAAGTTATCTTTTGAATGACAGTTAGATACAGCTTATAAATTAACGTTATTGGCGTATATTTGAGTGTAACTACAAATGTCATTTTGCGCCAGATTCATAGACATTGTTCTTTGAAACTGTGCGTCTATGTTATTATACGTCAATGCCTAAGCCGAACGGTGCGGACAGCTGGTGCGGCAGCCGATTTTGCCGCAGCTAAGAAACGGGACAAATACTTAGCCCTGGTCAATGCGTATTATTTTGTGCCTCTTGCTTTTGAGACGACAGGGTGCTGGGGGTCGGAGGCTAAAGCCTTTATTAGAGAGGTAGGGCGACGAATCGTGGAAAGGGGTTCCGATCCTCACGCGGGTTCGTACTTGGTGCAGAGGTTGTCTATTGCCATTCAGCGGGGCAATGCGGCGAGTGTGATGGGCAACTTTGCACTGGGTGCAACCCGGGGAGGAGGATTTTTGACTAAACTGAAGTTAGTTGAGTTTATTTTATGTCCTGTAATTGTGTTTTTTATAATTGACAAGAATTGTACACTATTAGAAAGAATATTAAATAAATTTAAAATATTTTATTACATAGTTATATAGATACAACTGCATAGGTACTGCCCTAAAAATGCGTTAGGTTTTAACAAAAAACGCAATTTCTATCGCTCCCTTGATACTGCTGTAAAGGAGTGCTGAAAGGGGGACTGCGGCAGCGTAAAGACAGTAAGCCTTTCTAAATAAATGGAAAATTTCATCGTGACTGCGGCCGAGTGGTGTCCACTACACGTTGCTTGGTTAGATAAATACAGGGTGATTTCTGGGTCGTGGAGCAATATAATAAGGCATAATTATCACCAAAATTTGTTATTATTTTTCAGATTATAAAGTAAAAAACACGACACGTTTAGCTCAGTGGGAGTGCCACCGCCTACGAAGCTAGAGGTCCTGCGTTCAAATCCTCGTAAGGGAAAATATTTGTGTGACGATCACGAATATTTGTTAAATTAAATTAAAAATGATTTATTGCCACGAGAAACACAAACAAACAAACAATTACATCGTGTTAAATATCAAAGCTAGCTTAAACTTAAAGAAACAAGTCGGTACTGTGGCAACAGGCTCAGGCTCAGCGTATGCTGTGAGCGTGTTGGGCTGCACAGCGCTGTTTTTCAGCCTGCACCTTACTCGGGCAATTTGCCTTGCTATTTAGGAGGAAACATTCGTCTTTTACATTACAAATAAAAAATATATTTAAATCTATGTTTTTTATAAGTTCCTGAGCCTTGGATGTTTCCTATATATTGGAGTATGTATTTGTCTATAGAGTCTGTGCGGAAAGAGAAAAGGATTAAGTTTGGGGGGCGCTGTAATGCTCTTGTACCTTGTACCGTATGTGCCGTATTTTCTGTTCTGTGGCCATACTGGTTACGTTAGTTCCGTTTTTCGCCACGCCTATTCTCTTTCCGCACAGACTCTATAAGTGAGTTTGAAGAACGACCGCTCCCGAATATTTTCGAACACACCATACAGATGCCGTGGGCGACGGGCCGCTGCCCGCCGCGGGTGGCGGGTGAGAACAACCAGGGCCTAAGTTGGGCCGATGTCGCGAGGATTCTTGCAGGAAAGTGCCATGCGACGAGAAACCGTTCTCAGTCGTCGATAGAGACGCTGGTTGAAATCCAGCTTTGACTACAGTAGGTCACATTTAATTTTTTAATGGATTCGGTCTTTGTATCAATAATTAAAGAAACGAGAAATCAAAGTACTTCATCGTCTGCCTATACATATACTTCGCACTACTAGGCACCGGCCTACTCTTATAGATCAGACTGAACGGGGTGTAGTCCCCACGCTGATCCAGTGCGAGTTGTGGACTTCTTCTTTAACTTCCAAAAAACTCATTAGTACGAGCCAAAATTACAATATACTAGCTTTGCCAGGGCATATTTATTTATTTATTTAATTTACAAATTAATTAAACAGCATAACAGGTTACTATTGCACTGTGAAATTCAGGATTTACAATAAGAACATTACACAACAAAAATAAGAAAAAAAAAACATTACACACTAGAGGGCCTGTCATCCATCATCTCGCAGAATTTCAAGCACTCCTGACACACAGCCGCCCATCGCCATGCAAGTAAGTCACACTCCGGTGCGGATATCAAGAGCGCGTTGAGTTGTGCAAGGGCGCGAAGGAACGGTGAGTTCCGGTGGGATGCTGTGCGGGCTGGAGGCACTGCCAAGAGCGCACGCGTACGCGGTCGTAAGGGAATCCTAGGGATATCCGGAACATAAAACCTTACTAGCTGCTCCACTAATTCTGGACAACTGGAATCACCAGGGAGGACGAGACATGCAACTATAAGTAAGCTAAGGTTGCGCCGGACTTCTAAGGAATTAAAACCAAGACTCCCAAGTAGCCGTAGATTTTCTTGTACAGCATTCGCAGAAAAGCCTTTTGGACTTTCTCCAACAGTAACACGTACGTCCATTCGTGAGGGTTCCACACCATTGCGGACGCCTCCAACTTGCTTCTCACCAATGCATTATACAGTATTTTAACCGATCCAGGATCTCGAAAATCTCTTACGTTACGACGTTACGTTCATAAATAAAGGTTTTATATTCCACACTTGAGAAATTATTAATTCTCCATACAAGCTTCCACCCCTCAAGGGATAATTTCCGGGATAAAAACTATACTGTCATCCCAGGGTCTCAAACTATCTCCGACCCAAATTTCGACTAAATCTTCTCAGTGTTTAAGCGCGAACAGTAGGCGTACGATGCTACGCTTTGTCGCGCGATAAATAAATAAAATAGCATCCGTCGCGTTCTGACAAATAGTGTGTGAGAGTGAGGATGCGTTATCATTTATTGATCAATTAAGCCTAGCATAAATATACAGGGTGGAAAAAATCTATGGGTTCTGGAGGGGAACTACCTTAAATCCTTTAGTTAGCTCATTTGACTGAAAGTAAACATTCCTTTATTTTTTAAAAGAAACACTTTTCCACCCTGTATGGTCCAAGATAAAAAGATTTATCATTGCGATGAAATAGTCTTTCACTTTAACGTCCTCATATCAGACAACGGTACAAATTTTCAAAGATTATTTTTAACCTAATTGTTTCATTCGGGGTTAGATCCTTCGTTCTCAAATCACGAAACAATAAGCCACTCTCCTTATATTTCACCCGTAAATAGCATAATCACTGGATTTCACAACAAAATTCTCACGTTCCCAACAGTAAAATTATAACAGTAGAGTCTGTCCGGAAAGAAAATAGGATTTAGATGGGGGGGCGCTGTAATGCTTTTCTACCGTATTCGCAAAAAAAAACCATACTGGTTAGGTTAGTTCCGTTTTTCGCCACGCCTATTCTCTTTCCGCACAGACTGTAGTCATTGGGAATGATACGTACGTCGATTTATTTTCTGTAACGTTTTCTATAAGCTCAACGTTATTTCGAAGAGAACATTTTATCTTTTGGCAGTAGTGGCTCACTCCGCGATTTCGCCGCACGGCTACTAGCGCCAAATTTTGCCGCTACAGAAGGGCTTAGCCAGCGACCAGAAAGAGCACGCGTTGTGCAATAGAGAGAGACGGTTGGATGCGATACGTTCGGCCGCCGGTCGACCCCGAACGTCAGTTTTGATAAAAAGAGAGACTTCTTTAAGTAGTAGGACTTTTTTATTTAAAGTGCGTTCTTAACTGACAGTTAGCAGGTCGTCACAGAACTGACGATTAGTGTCAAACTCCATACATTTCGTCACGGACTGACAAGTTAGACGGTATTTGAACATGGCTTAAGTTTCGCCTAACCGTAGATTTTAAAATAAAAATGTCCAGTACTTGTATTGATTCTGTGACCAGAGCCATTTAAATTTTTCACTTTTAATGAAAACACTACAAAAAGTACCTAATGCGTTTAAAATAAAACTCTTAGGTTACTACTTAATTTCCACTACGGTACCCTTTAACGTTACCTGAACAATAAATTGTTCAGTTAATGAAGGGCGGCATGACAGACCGGAAATTGGGTGCGTTACCCCCCCCCAGAATTAATCCATTTCGAAAGGGGTAGTGCTTCCCACATCCGAAAGGGCATAAAAACCTAAGGATTACGTATACGGCAGCCGTAACGCAAAAGGGCGCATCTAACTTTTTTTTCGAAACTGAGTTGTATACATATTTGGAATCAGTAAATTTTACTGATTTTGAATATATGTGACGTCCTACGTGAAAAGGTACCTTATGAGGGTTTCTAGTTACGGAGATATGAACGGTTTTGTGAAATCCTTCAAAATCATCATTTTTTTCTTTTATGCAAAATTGTAAAATATATGAATAGACGTGTATTTGTAGCTTGGTTTCACTGCTGTACGTTATTTTTTTCTATATAAAAATTGGGTTCAAAGTTTAGTAGAAAAGGTACCTTATGGCGGATCACATACAAAAATGATAAAGCTGTTGATAAAATTCATTAATAAAATTTACTAGCAACTTTTGCTTATTTCTTTTTTATACCACGACGGTGGCAAACAAGCATGCGGCCTGCATAATGGTAAGCAAAAATTTTCGAAATGATCCTAGAAAGCTGAAAATTTGGAAGGAAAGGGCCACTGCCACAGATTCGGAATTGAAAAAAAATAAAAATAAATACATTTGTATGTCGTTTTTTTTAATTTTTAATTATTAAACATTTTTTTAAAACAGATAAAAAAGTGTTTTTGACGAATCGTATAACTTTTTGGCCATTTTTAGAAAGACCTTGTTTTTTTAAAAAAATTGACAAAAATAATAAAAAACACTGGCGAATGCCCATCATTTTTGACCATTTTAGAAAAAGTTTTTTATTTTTTTTTTCAAAAAACTTACAAAAATAGACTTTTTTGCGGTTTCTATAATTTTTTACCACTTTGTCATGTTTCCCTTTCAACCTTTTTAGGAAAAGTCTTAAAAACATTTTTTTTAAACATAAAAACGTGTTTTTGGCGAATCGTGAAACTTTTTGACCATTTTAGAAAAACCTTGTTTTTTTTCAAAAAAATTACAAAAATAAAAAAAAACTTTTTGGCGAATGCCTATCATTTTGACCATTTTAGAAAAAGGTTTTTATTCATTTTTTCGAAAAAATTACGAAAAAGACATTTTTTGGCGGTTTCTATAATTTTTGACCACTTAAGAAAAATAATCTTTTTAATTTAAAACACGCTAAAATCCACGACGAACACTTCTCACAACTATTCGAACGAAAAGGTAAGCAAATACTGCTCATGCCGGCCGGCTGAGACTTCGAGCGGCCAGCAAGACCGAGAGAGAACGATACGTAAAGTGTTGGTGAGAGTAGGACAGATGCGTGGCGGTACTGGCGGTGTAGCCAAAATAATACCACGGCACGGCGGTATGAAGGACAAAAACTGAGCAAGTTACGACAAGTATTTCTAACATTTTTAAATTACACCGCCATAAAGTACCTTTTGTACTAAACTGTAGAAGCATATTATTCAGCCTTTAATTCGCCTATAACAAAAATAAAGATAGGCAAAGACGTGTCGTAACATATAATTTACTAAATGGAAATACATAATAAAAAAAACACAATTTTTACACAACATTGAATATCTCCGTAACTAGAAACCCTCATAAGGTACCTTTTCACGTAAGACGTCACATTTGAGAATTACTCTTAATTGGTCAAGATTTTAAGTAAATTTCTAATAACCTTTTTTCTTCGGTTTTCTGTCTTAATACAAGATTTGTCAATAAATAATGTAAATATCGTGCCATACTGTAATCATCAATAATTTTTGCTTATGGCCCGCCATAAGGTACCTTTTCTCAAATGTATGGGAATAATTTGTGATTTTTACGTAACTTCAATTGTTTATAAATAAAAAAATACGACTTGTAGAATAATAATGACACTTTTGAGATACTTGTGTAGACTGATTAAATATAATTTAGAACTCATTATACGAAAATTGTGAATATTATAGGAATGATGAAACATATAATAAAAATGACATTTTAATTAAAATAAAAATATTTCGTTAACAATGTGATTTTATTTCTATCCCAAAATGTGCAGTCTAATATCTCTAACTATATACAATCGGTCAGATTACAATATGTTAAGGCCGAATTTTTTTTTTTTTTTTAATTTCGTTAAGGTTGTCTGGAAGAGATCGCTCTTAAGCGATAAGACCGCCTGTTGTCTACCTATTTAAATTGTTCTAATTATGTAAGTACCTCTTGTAATGTGTTTTTCTGGTGTGCAATAAAGTATACTTGTATTGTATTGTATTGTATTGTTCTCATAAGCGACTTGCTCTAATCAAAGGCTGATTTTTTACGACCTGGAAGTCACATTAAAAAAACCATTACTGATTTCCAAAGAAAAATACCTTGAGATACATAATCAATCATCATCTCCATAACTTCCAACGGGAACATACTTAAAATTAGTTTTAAACTTCTTTTGACGATTTCTCAAAAGTGCAATTTTAGCATGTGCAGGTTTGATGTTTTTTAAAAAAAAAAGTATGGGACTTAGGATCGTGATTCTTTTTGTATTAGATAGCTTATTTAACACAGATTTAGGATCTGTGCTTAACTCAATACCAACCATAAGGTACCTTTTCCCGTGGAACGTCACATATTTACCATAACACTTCGAAAAAGAAAGTTAGATGTGCCTGTTTTCTAGCGGCAGCATAGTTGTAATACTCTTTTTCTTTGCTATATTGTAGTGATGTGGATTGAGCGCGTTCGGACTTTTATATGCCTAAGGGGTAGGTTTAAATACACTAATTTTCAGAAGTTTCGATGGCGGATTCCCATATTCCACCGAGTAGAGATTAATATTGTAGTTTAAATTTTCGAAGTGTTATGTGATAATCAGGGGACATTTATGTTTATAAGCATCGAATTTTCAATAAAATATTTAATTTTCTTAACAATCTCTGGGGAATATTTATGCAATGGCCGTTTCGTTTTTAAAAGACATTAAGAACTTTTTGATCAAGATGAATGGATGTGTAGAATTAGAGCACGTCTTGAAATGACATGAGATCTGTTAATTTTTTCATTGGGAAAGTGTGTCAATCATTGTGCCTTTTTTATGCCACCGTGTCCGTGAAGGTGAAAAAAAATCATATTTATTTTATCTTCACCGTAGTCAGATGAAAAGTAGCCTAGATATAGAGAGATATCCAGTTCTCTCTGAACCGAAATTGTTCGAAATCGGTTTAACAATTTTATCATGATTGTGTCTACTAACAAATCCACATATAAACATGCAAAAATATTTTCCATTTAGAGTTTATAGTATGCCATCGTCAGAAGTTTATATGTTTAATATAAACATTGCCTATGTTAATGTATATTAATGGAATATAATTGAACCCTTATCATGGGTTGTCAAAAACATCCGTTGTCCGATAATTCTCTAAAATGAGCGTCTACCTGTGCCTGTCGTTTGATTAAATATTACATTAAATTTCGGTCATCAAACGAATATCGATGTTTTCATCCGAGTCAGTGATGTTTTCTATCTATATAAATATGTACATCTACATCGTCGTCTAGTCCCCAGAGTATAAATGTTTATTCATTAAAAGTAATTTTATTCTTATGGCATGACTATAGAACTGATAATCGGATGAAATTTCATGGTATCCCGTAGTCCTTTTTTACAGAGTACGTTCTTGTTGAGTGTCGGGCGGTTGTAAAATGCAACAAATGTTATGATCGCCATTGTTCTGTTGGTGTGTTTTGTAGTCTATTGTCCAAAAAAATAAAGTTGAATATCTATATTAACCTTCCAAGGCGTTTATTATCTTCTTTTACTACAAGCTCATTATCATAATTTGTGGTTAACCACTCAATGGTATTGTAGTCTCAACATAACCATTGATTTTTGTACTGTTTCTGTAAATTACTGCTTTTATACTGTGGTTGTACTTAGTATAAGCAAGGACCATTAAAACAAGAGGACTTTCATTCTCCATACAAAAAGCTGTTCCCCGAATTTACAACGCCATCTATGTATAAGCTTGGTAAAATAATTATATCATTTACAATTCTTCATCTTTGCAAACGCGACACAGTATTTAAATGTTAGAATTTATTTATTATTAGCTGTTTACGAACTAATTGTTACTATACTATGTTTCTTTGTTCAATTATAACATCGTTAAATGTTTAGTTTTTCAGCGCCATCTAGTTTTTGCCCGGAAATTCCCTAGTGGTTGGGTTGCAATCCAAAGTATGGAGAATGGCAGTTCTCTTGTTTTAATGGCCCTTGGTATAAGTTATGAACGCTTGCTGTCCACACAAATCACATGCCAAAATCGCTATCACGTCGTCCAATCAATCTCGATAACATTCAGCTCAATATGAATACATTACTGACACTAATCCGTGTTGAACCCACTACGTTTGATGGATTGACAGATCCGTCATGGATTAGCTTATTACATGACCAAGTGCATTAATTATTAGTGGTGAGCTACGTCACCATCATCATCATCTTCGGTTAAAAGTTACGGCGTATGCTACTATGAGACACAGTTTAAAATAAAAAAAACTGGACAAGTGCGAATTGGATTCGCACACGGAGGGTTCCGTACATAGTCAAGAAAAAGACGCTAAAATACACGTTTCTTGTATGGGGACCTTTATTTTTTTTTTTGTTATAGCGGCATAAGAAATACATTTTCTATGACCATATCAAGCAACTAACTTTAACCATTATTAAAATAGAAAATAAAACGAAGAAACACGTTTCTTTTATGGGGACACCCTTTTATTTTTAATACTATTTTGTTTTTATTATTTCTTGTTATAGCGGCAATAGAAAAGGGTCGATTTTCGTTCGCGACATTTGTATGCCAAACTAAATGTATGGCATACCAATTTGTATAGCTAACTTTCACCCAAATACACATTCTGTGAAAATTTCAAGTCTCTATCCATTACGGTTCAAACGATAGAGCCCTATAACCGACGGACAGACGGACAGACGGACAGCGGAGGCTTATAGGGGTTCCGTTGGCACCCTTTGGGTACGGAACCCTAAAAACAAATTAAGTTTTTTAACTTAAAAACAGTATAAAACAGTTGTTTATCTTTCATCATTAGTCACCAGCTATTGGCCACCTTCTGGCTCTATTCAACTGGTTACAAAAATTTGTCTTTTTTTGCCTCCAAGTAACCTGTAAGCTTATGATGCTACCTTTTGTCACGCGATAAATAAGTGATAAAGCATCCGTCACTCTCACATACTATTTGTTAGAACGTGACGGATACTTTATCATTTATTTATCACGCGACAAAACGTAGCATCGTACGCCTACTGGTAACAACCATAAATGGCTGAAATTTGGCACGCAAGTAGACAGAGTCCTAGGTTGAAACGTAATTTAGGTATATCCTGGCTAAGAGTTCCCTTGTGATTAACAGGAATATCACAGGCGAAACAACGGACTAATGCTAACTGAATAAAATCAAATATTAGCCCCTCACATTATAAAGCTCATGCACAAAGCTCTCATTGACTTTATGCCACACCTGGCCATAGGCTGCGCGAACGGAAAAAGCTGCTTTCTGGCCAAGTGTAGACATAAAATCACGGGAGGTAACAAAGAAAGCCCTCGATCGCATATTTACGTCCCTGGCTTGCAGCTCGGGCCGCAAACTTCTGCGATCTCGGCCTTTCTTTGTATTACCATCCTAGTTGTGTAATGTACTATTAAAGGTCTGCCCACTACACCGTATCAGTGTAGTGGGCAGAGACCTTTAAAATACTAGAGGTATGAACGTAGGGGAGACCGGGTATGGTTGTCTCGCGGGTTGGTTGACAGCGGCCATAAAATAATACTAAACGAAGAAATAGATAGATAGATAGATAGATAGATTTATTTATTTCATAATACAAAATTACATGATAAATTATACATGACAATTTATATGAATGCGTATTCAAACTCAAACTCAAACTCAAACTCATTTATTTCTGTAAGTAGGCCTCAAGGGCTCTTTTACATGTCTGATTCTTTTCTTTTGGCGCTTCGGTAGATGACCTTCTGGTGAGAAGAAGCGCCTGAAGAAACTCACCAGTTTCTCTTTTAAAAACAACATTACAACAATTGTGACATTATTACATAAGATGACAATATTTATAAAATGCAACAAGCAAATAACTGGGCACAGTTTTTTTTACATTTTACCGAGAGACGTATATGTGACGTTCCGCAGGAAAAGGTACCTTATGGAGGGTCGGCACTTACGTCGTGTAGCATCAAATTAATATAGGAGTGCCGTTAATAACAGCGTAAGCGCCTACCCGCCATAAGGTACCATTACCTGCGGAACGTCACATATAATCTCCGGATCCATTACATTACAAAACTTAAAACTACATTTTTAGAGATGTAAAGGGTCTCTAGGCGTCAAAACACGATAAAAAATATAGAAAATAGGCAAACATAGACTAAAATTTATGGAGATGTAAGGAGTCTCCGTTGTCAAAACATTATGTTTTGGAGGTGTAAAGGAACTCCAAACGTCGAAATACAAAATGGGAAACGTATGTTTCACGTCGAGAAATAGACTATTAAGCTAACAGTCATTACAACTAGCTACAGTATACATAACAGGTATGTATTCAGTATGTCAAAATGCAAATAATGAAATAAAATTACAATAAAAATAAAATAAATGTAACAATGGAACGATACAGCCCGTAGCAGCGACGCCATCTGTAGGCATCATGTACCTAAACCTCTCCGGGACACTGCCCTATTTCGACGACTGCTGCGACTGATGCTTTGGCCATGGTTCTTTGTCATCCAAGTAATCTTGGACTTTATAATAAGCTCTCTTCAAAAGCGCAGATTTAATGTAATTTTTAAACGAACTATAAGGCAGTTCCCATGCATCTAGGGGTACCTTATTGTAGAATCTAACACAGTTGCCCACGAAAGATTTTCTTACTTTCTGTAGACGGATTTTTGGGACAAACAGCTTATGTTTGTTCCGCGTATTTAAACTGTGGACATCAGACTGCTTTTTGAAGGAGCTGATATTCTTGTGCGTATACATTATCACGTCTAATATGTACTGTGAAGCCACTGTGAGGATTTCTATTTCCTTAAAACGTTCTTTTAGCGAATCTCTAGATCCTAAGTTATATATGGATCGAATCGCTCTTTTTTGTAGAACAAAGATGGTATCTATGTCTGCTGCTTTACCCCAGATCAGTATGCCATAAGACATAATACTATGGAAGTAACTGAAATAAACAAGGCGAGCGGTTTCCACGTTAGTGAATTGCCTTATTCGTCTTATAGCAAAAGCGGCAGAGCTCAGCCGGTTAGCCAAAGTAGATATATGAGGCGCCCATTGCAAGTTGTGATCCAGGGTAAGCCCAAGAAAGAGTGTATTGTTAACAAGATCAAGTTTCTCACCGTTTAAAGATATAGATGTGTCAACCTCTCTTACATTTGGCAAAGAGAATTTCACGCACTTTGTCTTCTTTGCATTCAGAACCAGGTTATTTGCTGTGAACCACTGTAGCACTAATTTTAAGGTCTCATTGATGTGACTATAGTCATCTAGTTGTCTATCAACTTTGAAAATCAATGAGGTGTCATCAGCAAATAAAACTATTTTACAATTTTGTTCTATGTGGTAAGGAAGGTCATTTATATACACAAGAAAGAGAAACGGACCTAAAATCGAGCCCTGCGGTACTCCGAGCTTTACAGTCGAACCACTAGACTCAATTCGGTTAACAACCACTTTCTGAATTCTTTGGCTAAGGTAAGACATGACAAGGTTTAAGGCCTCGGTCGACAGGCCGTAATGCTTTAGTTTGTGAACCAGTGTCTCATGTTCCACACAGTCGAACGCCTTGGAAAGATCGCAAAAGATTCCTATCGCATCTTGTGACACTTCCCACGCATCATAGATGTGTTTAATAAGCACCGTCGCGGCGTCCGTCGTCGAGCGGCCTTTTGTAAAACCAAATTGCTGGTCGTGCAGTAGTTCATACTTGTTAAAATGACGAAGCAATTGGTTTAGTATGACTTTTTCAAAGACTTTACTAAGAACTGGTAATATAGAAATCGGTCTAAAATTCCCAAGATCATCCCTGCTGCCCGATTTGAACAAAGGAATGACTTTACTATATTTCATCAGATCGGGGAAAATACACTTATCTACACAAGCATTAAACACAATGGCTAGAGATGGCGCCACAATATCGATGACAGATTGCATGACTCTGACAGAAATACCCCAAAGGTCCTCGGTGTTTTTCAGCTTCAGGGATTTAAACGTTTTTATTATTTCATAGGGATCTGTATGTTGGAAGTGAAATTCCCTATCATATCTGGTACTAATAGGATCTAGAAAAGAGCTAGCCTTCGCTACAGAAGAATTCAGGTTTACTGTAGTATTCACAGCAATGTTTGTGAAGAAGTTTTGAAAGGCGCCAGCTACGTCCAAGTCTGCGGTCAGGATTTGTTCCTCGACTTTAAGTCGGTAATGGCCTTCACGGGGTTTTGTTTTGCCAGTCTCTGTGTTTATTATGTTCCAGACTGCCTTTACTTTATTTTCCGCTGACTTAACTTTATTTCCTAAGTATAAAGACTTGGCGGCGGCACAAACTTTCTTAAACATCTTCGAATAATTTCTAACATATTCTGTGAAATTATCATCTTGTATGTAGCTCTTCATTTCGTACAATTCATACAATCTGTTCCTACTCTTATGTATACCTGATGTGGCCCAGTCACTAAACCTTATTTTTGTGCCTCGCTTGAAAGTTTTACATTTGAATATGTCTTTGTGCACGTCATGAATCACTTCTGATAACTCTTTAAAGAGTACGTTAGGATCACTACTGTTAGTCGGGAGCGCAGGAACTCGACAAAGTATGTTATCTTTAAATCGTTCCATGCGACTCTCCGTGATGGGCCTATATGTAATAATTTGCTGTTCGGTATGAACATTTACTTTGAAAAAGGCTTTCTGTCCGCGGTGATCAGAGTTAAAGCAATTAAGAATCGTTTTATTAGTAGCTTCACAATTACAAAATATGTTATCTAGACATGTCGCCGTGCTGGCCGTAACCCTAGTGGGTTCATTGTATAAAGGATACAAGCCAAACGATTTAAATAGGCTTAATATCCTAACCGTATGAGGGTGTGCAAGGTCTAGCATGTTGACATTAAAATCCCCACATACTATTATTAATTTACTACTAACAAAGACTTGCTTCAAAGCATCTTCCATTACGGCCTCAAACTGGCTAAAGTCAGATGACGGTGGCCTGTATAAGCAAATTATAATGTGACTTTCAATTTCTACACAAGATATTTCAATAGTTCGCTCAATAGAAAGTTTCACTATGTCTTTCATTTCCTTACATTTATGTTTGTTTTTTACTATAATCAGTGAGCCCCCGCGAATGGCCTTCTTTCTACTGAACGAACTAACTACATTAAAGTTAAAAAAATTAAGTAAGGCCAGTTCATGTTCCTTGAGCCAGTGCTCCGTTGCACAGAAAATATCAATACCCTGAGAGTCCAAGAAAAGACCCACCTCTAATTCTTTGCTGGAAAAGCCCTGCAAGTTTTGGTGGACAAAACTCACTTCTCGGTGCTTCTCCGTTGTCGGCCGCGTCAGTTTAAATGTTCCGGGCGGCCCGCGGGAGAGGGCGCGCGCGCGCCGCCGGCGGCGGCGGCGGCGGCGGCCGGGGCGGCGCTGCTACTGCCTGTCGAGTCAATGTGCCCAGGTTCAACATTGCATGCGAGAAGCGCTGCTGTTGCTCGTTTACATTTTTTAGATAAATACATTCTATACTTATACAGTCTGAAAGTTTTACAAAACTTGTTAGTATCAAAGAAATGATACTTATTATTGTAACATGTCACATTGTACAGCATGGAATTCAAACGTGACACTTTGACGTTATGTTCATCGGACACAGTCTTCGAGTAGGGAAGTGCACAGAGAATAATTTTATGAATTCCACGCTCTTCAATGTCTGTCAGGACACGGAGCAGCGATATCAATTTAGAATTCTTAAGTCCTAGACTATTACCTAATATTACAATTAGAGTGGTACCTCCATCAAAACTGTCCTTCGACAACCGATCCACGAAGCGATCAATGGAAGCACCACGCAAACAATTATTTCGGACCTTCTGCCGCAGACATTGGCTCAGTAAGGACCCGAGGCCCACGCCTACGTCATCAGAATAAATGACTGTCGACGGAGCGCGGGGCAACACCACGGGCGCGGGGGGCTCGGCGAGTGCGCCGGTGCGCGGCCGCGGCGTCGTGTCCACGCGGCGCGGAGCCGCCTCGGGAGCAGCGCCGGCCGGAGCCACCACGAGTGCGGGGCGGGCGAGCGCGGGGCCGCCGGGGGGGGCCGCAGCCGCGGGCCGGGCGGGCGCAGGACCGGCGGTGGCGGCCGCAGCCGCGGAGCGAGCGGGCGCAGCGCGTGCGGGTGCCGCAGGCGCAGGGCATGCGGGTGCCGCCGGCGCGGGCGCAGAGCTCACGGGAGCCTCGCAGGTCCTGGGCTGGGAACTCCTGCCAGACTTAGGCCGGGGCACCACACAAGACTCGAGCCGGGGATCCTCGCAGAGTTCGCGCTGAGGCACCGGGGCAGCGAGGAGACTCCCAGTGGCACAAGTACACATATGTTTGTTCACTAGTGAGTCGAAGCGTTCCTCATTTTCCCGGCACATGTCCAGCAGCTGCGATGCAGCCTTCACATGCTCACTGATCTCCAGTTGGCTGTGTTCATATTTAGCACTTATAGTCCGGAGAGACTCTTCTAGTTTGTTAATGTCAGTATGCAGCCTATTGGTGTCATTGTCATATGATTTAACACTACACTCTAGTTTAAGTCTACAAGCATTCAATTTATTCACTAAGACACTGCGTTCTTTTATCAGTTTTACATTCTGCTGCACACTGTGTTTTGACTTATTTAGTCTTTGGCAGCGCTTTATAAATTTCCTCAATTTAACATACTTTTTCAGTTTCTTTGCACTGCTAAAATGATGGAAAGTGAGAGAATCATCCTTTGTTAGGTCTATTACTGAAGACTCTGGGTTAGGCCTAGCTGCCACTGCGCTGTTGCTGCTGCTCATTAGCTCCTCATAAAGGCTTTGTGTTTGGGCAGCCTGATGAGACTCACACTCACTGCGGAGCTCGGAGACCAAATTATTTGTCTCAACAAGCTCACACTCTAGTTCAGTAATGCGTCTCAATTTTTCTTCATAGTGTGAGGCGCAGTCCCGGAAAGATTCCACAACACTTTGTAATTGTTCACACTGATCGACACTGTCCATGTAGTCTGAGTGAAGTTGGGCCAACTGGTTCTTTAAGTCTGTGTTTTTTGCCACAACTTTATTAACTTCCACTTCACTCTCTTCCCGCTCGCGGATGAGTTGATCGCATTCCTTTTTGGTGCGCTGAAGCTCTTCCAGGGTAGCTCTCAGCTGCAGCTCCTGTTGGCGCGCCGTGGCCTTGCGGGTCATCACGCTCGATGACATCTCGACAGGCCTTGCGCCGATGCGCTGAAATGCGACACAGATATGTTATTATTGTTATAACTAGATATCTGCCGACAAGGTCATTAAGAGCAAGGAAGACTAGACTAGCTGTGTGCAGTGTATCAGTGTAGGGCAATGTCTGTGGCGAGTGTGCCTTGTCTCGCACTTTGTTTCCACTATTCGTCAAACAAAGAGAAACTGCACGGTGCCAGTGTATTTTGTAAGACGTTGCTCACAGTAACCGTGAGCTATGTGGAGTAGGTGTAAGAATATTAAAAAAAAAATATAACGGGGATTATGGTGTGTTTATAAGTATATAATTGAACAAAATGTACTCCCCCTGTTTTAAGTCCAGATTCAAACGATCGTCCGTTGACAGCTGCTCCAGGAACAATGGTCAGTGCGCGAATTAACGACAAAATATTCCGTAGAAAACACTAATTACATTACATTTAGCACTGTTTTAGACAATTTACACAGCGTCAGTCGATTTAATTATCTTTTAATAATTATTTTTCATATTATAAAACAGCTGATACAAATTCACTGTTGACGTTTCGACGACCGTTCGGATACATATATTATGATCGTCAGAAGCAAAAATAATTATAATTCAAATTAATAACAATCAAATTAAATACAATGTCCACAAAATAAATTAAGCAAAATAGAATGAATTAAGTACGTACTATATTGTCCCCAATAATGGATCGTCAGTCTATCCTACAATAAGTAAGTAATAAGTGCATCGATTGGTGAAGTACGGAAGGATGTACAGCTCTTGCGATCTTTTAGCACCGATCGATGTACTTAATGTTTCGTTTAATATTATTTTATGGCCACTGTAACAACCAACCCGCGAGACAACCATACCCGGTCTCCCCTATCAGACACGTTATGACAAATGACGGTCGGTGACGGAACGTGCTAATGCAGGGGTTCCCAATCCCAGGTTTTCAGCCTGTGGTGCACTTACAAGTTTAGTACTTCGTCACGGTGCCCTACCCTAATTAGTTCGCTCAAAATAGCCATTGTTGCTTTATAGGTACCCGCGAATATTTGTGGTTTTAGATAATGATAGAGGATCGACTCACGGCGCCCCTCTTTACTTTCAACCGCGCATCAGGGCGCCGCGGCGCACACTTTGGGAACCCTTGTGCTAATGGCCATAGTCTCAGTACTTTTCAATACAAAGAATATTTATTTTGCCTGACACGTCCATGGTATGATACGGTGTAATGAGCACCTTAATCAGTTGGTGGATTTCATCAATACTATTCTCATAAAGCTTGCCAGAAAAAAAAAAAAACAGATTTTCTAAGATCTTTTAAAAAACAAATAACCTGGACCAATTATAATCGGGTCAACCTTAATTAAATTCATAAAATACAATACCGTTTTAATTCAATCTCTTAATGGAGGCTGATGTGGCGAATAATTAAACTTTTCCATTGAACAGTTCGAGTTAAAATTAAATTATTGCAATTCGATTAGCAGTTTTCGTATTCGATACATGCATTGGTTAATGAGGTTGCAATAATAATGATACATTCTTATTGGCTGCATTGTAACGCAAAACACCTTCATAGATTAAGGCTTTGGCTCCACTGAGGCGGAGACGAGGGGAGCGGAGAGGAGACGGGTAGAGTCGACCAATCAAACATTAGTATATGATTTGTGTTCACAATTTTACGGATGTATATAATTTGTGTTCACAATTTTACGGATTTTGACTACATGTTCATGCACCAATTTAATATTTCTGTTTGGCCCAGCGGTTAACTGGTAGAGAATGCCTTATGGCATTAAGTTCGCCGTTTGTGCTTTCCTGTATTGTGCAATAAAGTCTAAATATAGTACATTACATAACAAGGGTGGTAATACAAAGAAAGGCCGAGATTGCAGAAGTTTGCGGCCCGAGCTACAAGCAAGGGACGTAAATATGCAATCGAGGGCTTTTTTATAGCCTCCCGTGTTGTTTACATCATTTTATGTCTACATTCGGCCAGAAAGCGGCTTTTTCCGTACGCGCAGCGTGCGCAAAAAGTCACTTTATGGCCAGGTATGGCATAAAATAAATAAATAAATTAGTGAAAATCCACATCTCGTCAATGTCAATGGAAACAGCAAACACTAATGTGATTGGTCGATTCCTACACATCTTCTCTCTGCTCCGCTCGTCTCCGTAAACGCTATCTTTGAGACACGCGTTACATCGAGCGAGAGATGGCGCTACTATCCAATGCAATCAATCAATTGAGTATGGATATTCCATCTGTCGCTCGATTGTCATTGCTGTAAAGTAGATGCATCGAGGTGAGGTAGGTTGTGTAACGTGTGTTCTCATAGATGGCGTTTAGGTTTAAAGCCTATTAAACCAGGATGGTACAGGTGTCAAAGTAGATGGTAAAATTGAAGGCGCTTGCTGCTCCGCTGGTCGCAGGATAAAGACGCTGGGCTGGAAATCCAGAGGTACCGGGTTCGATTCCTGGTGCAGACCATGGGTGAGCGCAATTTAATTTTTCTGTGTACTTGGGGTGCGGAGGCCAAGGCGTTTATTAGGGAAGTGGGTCGCCGTCTGAGGGATAGAGGTGGTGATCCACGCTCTGGATCGTATCTGGTGCAGCAAATTTCGTTGGTGATACAGCGTGGCAACGCCGCCAGCGTCATGGGCACTTTTGAGCCAGCTACAATTCTAAGTAAGTAAGCTTAAGTGACGAAGCCTGTTGCGGATTACTTTTGTTGGTAAGTGTGACGAAGCCTGTTGCCGATTTGAAGTTGTACCTACCTGACTAAGCCTGCGTTGCGGATTTAATCTTATGTGGTGGTCTTTTATTTTGTCAATTTAGTATATGTTGTTTATCAAAATGCACACTATGAATGTCAAGATTAACCACCAGTTTCAATGTATAACCTCTGCCACGAGAAGAACCGGAGCGTAAGAAACTCGGCGAGGTATATTTTTTTGTAAAACCGACACACAACATCATGCTCTTATATCATAATTTACTGACTACTTCACAGTGTTTTTTGCACAGTAGGTACACTTTAGTTGAAAAATTAATGATTACTCATGCAGGACGTTATTATTTCTAAATATCCCTGTCCATGACATAGTCGTTTATTTTATAGGTTGCGGCCTCTAGGTTGTTTGCCATCAACCTTGCCAAGCCTATATAAAAATTGTATTTTGACGTTTGGAGATCCTTTACACCTCCAAAACATAATATTTTGACAACGGAGACTCTTTACATCTCCATTAATTTTAGTATCAATTTATTTTCTATTTTTTATTTGTCTTGTTTGGACGCATAGAGAGACCCTTTACATCTCTATAAATGTAGTATTAAGTTTAATGTAATGTATTAATGAAATCTTATATTAACGCCATACTGTTGTAATACTTTTTGGTTCAAAAGAGAAACTGGTGAGTTTCTTCCGGCGCTTCTTCTCACCAGAAGGTCAGTACCCGAAGCGCCAAAAGAAATAATACATATTTAGAATCAGACTTGTAAAAGAGCCCTTACAGAAATAAATTATTTTTTATTTTATTTTTTTTTATAAACTGAATTCACAGCACAAATTAACGGGCCAAGATGTGTTTTTTTTTATAATCCTTGTTTACTCTTTCCATAGGATTGTACAAAGTTCCAGAAATACCAACATAAGCTTATTTTTATAAATAGACCCATTTGAAGCGAATTTCGTTCGTGTTAGCACAGCTACCCACGCAACTGACCTTTTTCAAAGATAACAGGATAAAACACAACACGGGTAAGGAAATATTTTATTTATCAACAATTGTTACTATGCTATAAATATACAAGTTAATTAAGAAACGGCGTAGGCCTGAATACAATACAATACAATATTCTTTATTGTGCACCAAAACAAAAGATTACAGAAACTTAAATCTAAAACAGCATAAATGGTAAACAACAGGCGGTCTTATCGCTAATAAGCGATCTCTTCCAGACAACCTTAGGGTACCCTGAAATGCGGGGGAAAGATATATGTCGTAGGGAAATAATAAAAACAAGGATTTGGCCATTTGGTCAAATTCCATTTTCGACACGACTGTATTTCTGACTCGTTAATTCTATCTTTTCACGAAAACTGTTTAGGGATATAATGAAATCACTACATTTGTTTATTAAAATATTAAAATCAAGTTGCCTTAGATTAGGTACTCATTTTACCTTTTCCCTAAAACAGTTTAAGGATTTGATGGAATCGCTAAGGGAAATAAGAAATTCCAGAGGCGAATTATTTTTTCTTTTTCCTAAAACGGCTTGGAAATTTGATCAAATCACTGAATGCTAAGGAACTTTACGTGATCAAATCAGAAATAAGGAATGTAGAAGAACTAATGTAACCGACAACTGGCAAAGTTAGCAACTTAAAGTGACAATACCAGTAGCGTGGCGTAACAAAATCCTAGGGCAAGCCGGTGCAGATTTGGCGTACATTTTACTTAAGAGCTCTAGAATAAGGTGGTCAAAAGCCTGATATTAGGCAAGCCGGTAGGAATCGAGTTGTTTGGACGACACGCCACTGCAGGGTATATAACTCGAAGAACCGATGAGCGTTAGGGTCCAACAAAATACTTTTTTTTACTTTCTCCACAAGGTTCCCTTTATTTGATTCGACTTTAACTGTCCGACTGCAAAATTTTAACGAAACTGAACAACATTTTAGAGGTCGCTCAAATATGCAAAAAATTGTACCTATGGAATTAATTTGGGTAATTCGCCGAATTTCAAAATCATCGCGAGAACAATCTAGCCGGTGAACTGTCACATCCATTAGTATTATACGCGTATTTTTTTTGCCAGGAACATATTTTTTTTTATTTTTTACTCAAATACTCTTCAACTTTGAGCGACCCCTAAATATAGCTAGATTTCGTTAAAATTTTATAGAAGGCAGTTTTAAGTCTTATCAAATGAAGGGAGCCTTGTGGAGAAAGTTTTTTTTTGGACCAATGGCTTTGGGCAATTGGCGTATAAGATGGGCACAAATTGGAAGACGCAGCGCAGTGGGTCAATCCCCACAGGATGGTCTGACTACCTGGTTAACGTCGCTTAAAATCGATGTTCTGTTTGTTATCCTATAAATAAAATAATCAAGCTTGATTAGACACCTATGCCCTCTACCCGCACCTCATGCAACTAGATTCTCAATTAAGTTGTGTGCCAGTACCTAACTCGAACGTCTGATTTTTTTTTAAATCTTGGTGAAAAAACTAATTGCTACATCATAAGGAAATTATGCAAATTTTTAAACTAATTTTACTATCTAAGTAAAAAATCATCGATCAGTCGAATAAAAATGTATCTAGGTAGAAATGGCCCTGTTTTACCCAATGGTTGACTGGTAAAGAATGTGATAAGGCGTTTTAAGTCCACCAAGTGTATTTTTTTATTATTGTGCAAGAGTTTAAATAAATAAATAAATTGCTGCAGTATCCAAGCAGGTATATTACAGATTTTTAGTTGTAATTTTGACATCTTTTCTGTATACAACATGAAGAAATATAAAATGATTATGAATTATGATTATTTGTACTTTCGGTATAATGATTTTATTAACTTCTGTGTATAATTTTGCATGTTTCTCGAAACAACACGTACGAACACAAAATAAAACAAAAATACTCATAAAGTCAAAGAAAATCTAATATCCAGTTATACCATATTTAACAAGTAAAAAAACAGGATTCGGCTATGAGTGAAATGTGATGATGAACTTTAGGAAAAATACCTGCCTGTATAATTAGATTTATATTTTAACTACCTCCCAAAATAAAACTATACGGTGCCTTTTAAATGCCAAAGGGCACGCTCTGAAATTCACCAAAAAAAAACATTTAATTTTAATGATTGTATTCGGAAGTTAGGCATAAATTTCTCTTTCAACCTTAAACAAGATAAATTACTGAATGATAAACGTGTAGACAGGACAATAAAGAAACCACCCTAATGATATCCGAAGCGACAAAGAAAATGTCGTTTCACGGCTCATTCTGAAGAAAAATGCGACGGATTTGTATACATCGACGTTTTGAAAGGCGGCTAATAAGTATAAGATTAGCTATACCCGTAGTGTATATTGTGTTCCAACGAAAATCATTGTAGAGGAAAAACTAAGACAAAAGCAAAGAACACCGCACCATTAATGGGAGGTGGTCACGCAATCTCGAACGTTTTAGCAAACTTAACTTTGCTGGTGACTCTATCACCCTCGTTAAAAAGCCTCCTTATTCTATTAAAAACACGTTCCAAATTCCATCAACACGATTCTATTTCTATTTTACCAGTGGCAATTTTTTTATAGTTACAAATAGACGCGTGTTGATTAGAAATGAACCATATATGACTGTAATAGAGGTTATTTTAAGGTAGGTTTTGACTAGAGAGGACTCCATTTTGTAAAGTTGCCTATCTACTGGACATAAATAAATAGGTACATTTAATTACAGCTTTCAGGACAGGTGAGGTGGGATGTCAGTCTGCCTGGGTATAGCGTGGAAATAATTCAGTTTGTACCATTTTCAGGTGTTACTCTGATTTTAAACGGGCTATGCATATGCAAACCTCAATTTTAAATTTTAGAAGGGGTTTAGCTTCAGCTACTTCGTTACCTTTTTCCATAATTTTATTTATGATTATTCTTTCTTTAATATTTACTTTGAAGCTATATTTAGTGCTTGCGTTGCTTAAACATTTATACAATACAATAAAATACTCTTTATTGCACACCAAAAATTACAGAGATCCGAGAAATAAACAAGACACTAAAAACTAATGGTATTTATCATTCTCAGTATACATTTATTTTCTTAAGTTATATGTTTTTTACAATATATATATATATATAAAGTAAAATACAAAATGAAATTACAAAACATAAACACATTATAAAAAACCTAACCTAGAGTGCCGCCGGCATCATTATCATAGCAATGATGATGATAAATACGCTGAGTAAATCCTGGCTAAGGTGGTACGGACATATAATGCGAAGACCCGAAGAGCACGTCGTGAAGAAGTCTTTCCATGGCTCTAAGCAAGAGACAGAGAGGTAGACCGTCAACTACCTGGAAAATAAATATTTGCGGCCTTTGCAGTCGAGACTTTCGGGCCTTGGCGTCCAGATTTGGTTTAGTTTAGTTTAATTGTATAGTTGTTTTTTATTCTTCAATGCACCCCTACTCATCTAGTTATATCAGTAGTCGGTGCTAACAAATTAGCTACAGATATTTTAAGAGAAGATACTTTACGTTACAATAATTAACATTAACGAAAAACTAAGAAAACTTTTCATATAATTTTTTGGTTTTTATTTACCTAACAAAATAAAAAAATTAAATTTCTACCCAAACTTTATCATACTGTTCATTTAACCGACAAGAACATTTTCTGTCATGTGGACGTCCTTTTCTGTTAAGTGACCAGTTCATTCATATTGAAAAATTAGTAACCATAAGATAGTCAAAGTGGTCTTAATCATGGATTATTGTTTACCTGACTAACAGGGTGCTTCTTCCCTAATTTTCCCCAAAAAACATACATAATTTGTTTATTGTTTTATAAAACATATACGTATACATAAATAAACTCAGAAAGCTTAGTACTGTCACCCCTAAAAATATTGGTACTTAATTTATTAGCACCTTATATGTATAATAAAGTAAACAACTTCAGCTCAAATGAGCGACATGAAGCAACTTGGCCCAACTATTGGCGATGCTCATCAGCTGAGCAAATAGCCCTACATCGTTCATTAACTTTTAGCCTTACTACCTACTTCGGAACCCAACCATCTCAAAAGCGATAGTACATAAAATTGCATATCACCGGCTTTGAACTCACACACTACTAGCAAAGCAACTATCAAGACTTTCAGGCACTTGTTTCCATCACGGACAGTACAACGCTTCAAAAGAGTCGTATTTTAACCCCCATCCCACTTCTGAAGTCGACCTTACGGTATTGGCATTAAGGGTGATTTTTAAGGAGAAATTGATACGAAATGAAGCCTTCGACAGTACAAGTGTACTGACAGACTTCAAAGCTCCATTAGCATATTAAAATGGTAAGAAAACCCCGGGCCAGGGCGCCGTAGCATGGTCACATGTTTGTTATTTTTTACCCGGCTACGGCGAAGCAAAAAGGTGTGTTAATACTTTGTAGCAACGCATGCTTAGGTATGTATTTCTATGTTCGCTTGTTCCCTCTTCATTTCAACATTGATACGGCAACTGTTGAACATGGGTCTCCCCCAAAGACTTCAACAACGAACGGTCGTACGCCTCCTGCCTCCATTAGGCTATTATTAGGCATTAGCTATGCGCGGCTGTGTAACGAGGATGTGTAACGGTGTGAATGTTTCCACCAAAGATGTTCGAGGTAGCTAAGCGGTACGAGGATGCGTAGCGAGGATGTGTAGCGGGCTCTTTTCAAATAACTGAGTAACTAACTTTCAAGTGACTGAGCTCGCGTCCGCCAGCCAGACGCCACAGCAACACATCCCTCCCAACATATTCCTCGCACACATCTTCCCTTCTTTTGTATGTACAAAAACCTCGCTCCGCTGAGCTGTTTCCACCAGAGCTGAGCTTATAGAGGATAGATAAATTAAGTGTTTCTATTGGTTCATGACAAACACATCCCTTGCAACGCATCCTCGCACAGGTCCGGTGGATACGCATCCTTAACTTCCGGCGACCCTAACCAGGTCGTCAGACCATCTTGTGGAGGGCCGACCTACGCTGCGTCTTCCGGTTCGTGGCCTCCATTTGAGAACCTTTACTGGTCCTTCGAGCTATATACCCAGCAGTGGCGTGGCGTAAAAGATATCCTAGGGCAAGCCGGTGCAGATTTGGCGTACATTTTCCTTAAGAGCTCTAGAATAGGGTTGTCACGGTTTACCTTTATTTGGTACTAAATTAAAGACTGCTATACTATATTTAAAAACCTAACTATATATTTACAACTCAAAAATCATCCAATCCGCATATTGCAACTATAATAAATATAATGTATTTACATACAGACAGAATCGTCTGCGCACATTTACTATTAGATAAACTAGTTACGAATACAATGAGTGACGTCACCGACTCGCGATAAGAACGCGGCCGCGACCAGCGAAGGAGACACACACGCCACTGGACTATTTGCATTACGGCAAGGACCGCGACAGGTCAACCACTTTAATAACCATGGGATTTATTCCCAAAGATTTTCTAACTATGATGGTGTGACAGATACTAAGTTTTGGAGTGAACCATCAATACCTATAACCTGTGTTAAAATTAAGTGCCAGTATTTCCCCGAATCGGGTGAGTGTTGTGAATATTTTACTACTTAGATTAAGTTAACATAGATAGTTATAAATCACTTTACATGTAGAAAATATTAAAAATATAACTAGTTCTCACTGTACATTAGTCTAAATCATGTTATAACATTATCTGCCATTTGAATCATGCTGGGACTATCACGCTTCTAAAGGCTTCTAGAAATATCATCTACCCACTTCATAAAAAAACTCATGTAATATTAGCTAATTACATTATTTCTAGCTAATTAAATTGTAATGTCATATAGAATCGCAGTATAATGCAACAATAATGCTTTTGGGCATATTGTTATTAGTTTAGTACATTTCTTCATAAGGTTTTGATAATTTCATTTCATACTTTGCTTAATCATGAAACCGTTGATTTTGTTTGTGACTGCCACATCTTTTGATCACCATTAAATGCTTTGGGGTTCACTAATATAGCCCACTAAAACGCGAGCATATTTATTCAACAATAAATCCCGATGTCGCAGTCACTTACACGAATTTGGACTTGTTGTGAAACGACTATTTTCCGGGAATTCCAGGGACCAAGTTTGGGGTTTGATTTGGAGCTCACCAACCTTCACGCGCATGCTCCTGCGCGTATCCGGTAGACCTGCGTAGCAGACCCGAATCCCGGAACCTAGAACTCCCGCTTCCACATCTACGTGGACTACGTGCCGTTGAACAGTGCAGGGAAGTGACCCCAATTACAGGGACGTTGTTTCACACTAAATGCCAGCCAGATATAAACCCGCGACCTAGTCGAGTCTACCTTTAATTTTTAATAAATAATTGTAAATTTTATTTCGGGTTGTTTAATTTCGACCGTCTTCAATCTACCTACATTCTTGCGACGCTAAAACGTCACAGTGGCGCCCAATCTAGGTATTTTCTGAGCTGAGCATATGAAACAGGTCCTTGGCATTTGTTTTTTTTTTGGTTTTCATGGGTGTTGGTGGCTATATTAACCATTACTTGTATTCTAGATTTATGTTGCCTTGGTGTTATTAAACCTAATTTTAAGGTTGATTTGAGCAGTTGTTTAGTACGTGGTTGCCTTAATTCTAAATGCTTTTATAAATAATAAGTAATACAAAGTATCAAATACGTGTCTACCCACAATACTTAAATTTATAAACCTATTATAACTTAATTTAATAAATACAATATTCTAACTACCTATTACTTATACCACATACTTAGCAACTATACAATCACTGCTTTTCAATCATTTGTAATCACAACACATACCCTATTCTGTGAAAAAGTAAACATGTCGTATCCGATTAAGTATCTGTCACTCCAAAAAGATGAACTCGAATACGAGGTCATCCTTAGAGGTGGTACAGGCGGCTCTGTACGAGACCTTCGTAGTCAGATTGTTAAATTAGCAATACCCCCCGAGGACATCTTGGAATCTCACTTGGAGCCTGCGGTTGATCTGGACGCAGTCAAGGAAAGTCTAACAAAGTCTCAAACTATGCTGTCGTCCCTAAAAAGTAAATTTGACAAAACGTTGTTCTTGCGCACTGAAAATTTACTGCATCATATTTACCACAGACTTAAACGCATCACAAATGTCAGTGCTCAGTTAGTCGATCAGCATAAATCGAATTGCACTATATTTAACAACCAGTACAAAGAAATCACAGTATTAAGACCAGCTTCAAATTCTGGTGCAGGTTCAAGCTCAGAACCTGAAACTAGTGTAACTACAGTGGTTACTTGCGATCGTAACCTGATGTCTGATTTGACAAAGTTAAAATATTCTGGCAAATCCTGTGTTTTCTCTTTCATACAAAGAGTGGATGAATTTGTAGACGCTAGGAACATCTCGAAAGACCGGCTACTAAAGTTTGCATATGAGATTTTTACGGACGACGCACTACACTGGTTCCGTAGTATTAGAGAAAGTGTGCAAACTTGGGACGACGTTGTCGTACATCTAAAACAAGATTTTAGTCAAAAGGACTATGACTACCGCCTTTTGGCTGAAATTCGATCTCGTACGCAGGGTGAGCTCGAAAACATCTCAATTTACCTGTCTATTATGCATGGCATGTTTTCGAGGCTAAGCAAACCACTGTCTGAAGATGATAAATTAGAAATTATTTTACATAATATCAGACCATGCTACGCTAGCACTTTGACAGCTTCTCCCGAGATCAAGGACCTAAAGTCTTTGAAAAGTGTGTGTTCTAACTATGAGAACATACATTCGCGTATGTCTCTTTTTCATGAGCCTCCTCGCGTGACTTCGGAAACTGTAGCACCGGAGTTCGCTTACACTAAACAACAAAAAAACTAGCAACTACTATCCTAATAAAAGCTACCAAAGTGCTAACTATAATGAAAAATATAAGAGTTATGCTACACCTAACAAATATAATAACTACCCAAATACTTATAACTACAACAATAAACCTAAAATTACACAAGACAGACCTACAAGTACCAATGCTTTGCAAGTGACACCGAGCAGCTCTAAGTATGTCCATACAAACCGAAAATATTGCCCAAGGTGTCGCAGTGATACTCATTCCCTAAAGGAGTGCAAGCAGCCACATTTTGATATATGCTTTAAGTGTGGAAACAAAGGCATTCGCTACCCTGACTGTACAACCTGCAATCCTAAACCTAGTCACTCAAAAAACTGAATTTAGTGGATTGTAGTGAACGTGAAGCTGACAGTAAAACTAATGATAACGTTGATAAAACGGAGTGGAAATCTTGGCTGGATTTTATATCTAAATTTTTCTCTTGTTATTCTGTCACTTCAATCCACGATTCACATAATGCAACAGAACAGGCAAACAGCAGACCATATGTCGCTGTCAATATAAACGGTATTACTATCAATGGTTTATTGGACACTGGTAGTAGTGTCACAATTCTTGGACAAGATTATCATACCAATTTCTTAGATGCTGGTTTTAGGCTTGATAACACTGAATTATTAAATTTTGTCGCTGCAGGTGGGCAAAAGCTGAATAATGTTGGCGTCATAAATTTACCTGTCTCGTTTTTGGACCAACTACACATCCTAAAAGTTTACGTAGTACCAGAGATTCAAAATCCCTTGATTTTAGGCATGGATTTCTGGAGACTTTTTAATTTGTTCCCTGAACATCTGGACTCTATCATGATAGGTAAAGAGACTGTCACTCCAGATATTCTATCGATTAATACTCCTACTCACATATGTGATTACGACCACCTTTCTTCAGAACAAAAAGTTACGGCTGATCATATCACAGCACAGTTTTGTGACATCTCATATGAAGAACGTGGTCTTGGTCGCACAAGTCTAATTACTCACGGTATCGATACTGGGAATGCTGCTCCTATACGTCAAAGGTACTACAGAATGTCACCTGAAAAACAACAAATACTAGTTACTCAACTTGACGAAATGTTACGAGAAAACGTGGTAGAACCTTGTGAAAGCCCTTGGTCATCTCCAGTACTACTGACGCCTAAAAAGAATGGGGAACTAAGGTTCTGCTTAGACAGTCGTAAGCTTAATGCCGTTACTGTGAAAGATGCATACAGTCTTCCGTACATTTCTGAGATACTTGACAATTTACGAGACGCGAAGTATCTTTCTAGTTTAGATCTTTCTAAAAGTTTCTGGCAGATTCCTATAACATAAGAAGACCGGTGTAAGACGGCTTTCTATATTCCTTCTAGAGGAACATTTCAGTTTACTTCTATGGCGTTCGGTCTTACTAATGCCCCTGCCACGCAGCAGCGATTGGTAGACATGTTGTTCTACGGTCCAGAGTTCGAAAATAAAGTATTTGTATACATAGACGACATTATCATTGTTTCACCGACCTTTGAACAACATATCTCCCTACTTGTCCGTGTTCTGGAAAAACTAAGAATGGCGAATTTGACTATAAGTTACAAAAAGTGTCAATTTTTCAGAAACAAACTAAAATACTTGGGTTATGTGGTGGATCATAATGGACTACATCCAGATCCCGAAAAGGTAGAAGCTATTATAAATTACCCTACCCCTACTAATCGCAAGGAGGTGCGTCGGTTCATAGGCACAGCATCTTGGTATCGTCGATTTATACATAACTTCAGTACAATAGCTTCACCACTTAATAAATTAACCTCCCTTGCTAAAAACTCTCCTCCATTCAATTGGTCTTCTGACGCCGAAAAAGCATTCCGCACTTTAAAAGAAGCTCTTATATCTTCACCCGTATTATCATGCCCCGACTTTACACAAGCTTTTCAAGTGCATACGGATGCAAGTGATTTCGGTGTTGGCGCGGTTCTAACACAGATTTTAGAAGGCGAGGAGAAGGTCATTGCCTACATGAGCAAGTCCCTCTCTAGCAAGGAACGCAATTACAGTGCTACGGAAAGGGAGGCCCTAGCAGTCTTGACAGCTATCGAACACTGGCGATGCTACCTGGAAAACGGCAAAACGTTCATTGTGTACACCGACCACTCGTCCTTAAAATGGTTCTTGAATTTAAACAATCCCACAGGTCGTTTAGCTCGTTGGGGTGTTCGTATGTCCTCATTCGACTTCGACATCAAACATCGTCGTGGCTCAGAGAATGTAGTCCCTGACAGTCTTTCCCGTTCAGTACCAATAGCTACAATAGATCAGGACTCTTCGAATCACGACATGTTCTACTCTACAGGTGACAGTTGGTATCTCAACATCTACCACGGTTGCCAAAACGCTCCTACATCGTTTCTTAACTATAAAGTAACAAATGGAAAGCTTTTTAAATATAAAAAGAGTTTGAATCCCTTAACTAGAGAGTTTGAGTGGAAAGAAGTTATTCCTGTTGAGTACAGATCGGACATAATTACTAAAAATCACACTGATCCTACTTCAGGCCACTTTGGCATATACAAAACTCACAAACGTCTTTCCTTAAATTATTTTTGGCCTGATATGCACCGCGATGTCTCCAAATTTGTAACTACTTGCGACACATGTTGTGCGCACAAATATCCGGCACATGCTACACTTGGCATTATGGGCCGTCCTAAAGACTGTTCACGTCCATTTCAGATGCTGAGTATGGATCTAATAGGCCCCCTACCACCTTCACGAAAACAAAACACATTTATATTCGTAGTTCATTGTTGTTTTTCAAAATATTGTCTAATGTTCCCTATTCGTCGCGCAACTTCCGAGATAATAGCTAAGTTACTCGAGGAAGAAGTTTTTCTTGTTCACGGTGTACCCAGCACTGTATTAATGGACAACGGAAAACAATTTGTGGGAAATATTCTAAAACAACTATATAACAAGTACAATATCCCTAACGTCAAGTTCACACCTAAATACACGGCCCAGATTAACAGTGTTGAACGCTACAACAAGACTCTTTTAACAGCAGTATCTACCTACATTGAAAACGACCATAGATCTTGGGACTGTAACCTATCAAAAATCCAATTTGCCATGAACTCATCGGTAAACGAGGTGACTGGTTATACGCCGGCATTTTTGGTATATGGGCGTGAATTAGTTACTACTGGCTTGCATTATATCGATACGGACCTCAGCGATGATATAATTTTCACCCCTAGGGACGAATACGCTGAAAATTTAGGTAATTTAAGAACTGTATTCGAAAAAGTACAATTGTGCCTAACCAAAGCCCATTCGAGAAATAGTGGTCATTATAACCTGCGCCGTAAAGACGTAAATTTTAAAGTAGGTGACATCATTTGGAAGAAGACATTTTTCCTAAGCAACAAAAACAAAATGTTTTGTAAGAAGCTTGCTCCGAAGTTTACAAAGTGCAAAGTCGTAAAGAAAAAGTCTAATTTAGTATACGAACTCGAAGATATGACCGGAAATAATATAGGAGACTGGCATGTCAAAGATTTCAAATTAACTAACTATAAGCAATAATAGAATTTGTAAGTACCCTGTGTAACTCGTGTTACTATCTCTACGCTAATAGTCTGATTTAACCCACAAGCTCACTAATAATATATTTACATAAGGTCGCTGTGTTATTTAATATACGTAAAAATAAATTGTAAACAAAATCGTGTCCTCTACCGGATGACGAAGTATTTTCCTATACCTTACAGTGTACTGAAAGTAGGATTTTATGTCTACTATAAAGACAAATAATAAAAATAATGACAGCATATACAGCCTTGATACTGTGGGTAAGAATTGGACTAACCTTATATCCATCAATAGTTATATAAGAGTATTATATTACTTATTACATTAAAATACTCAATCTGTATGGACGCAATAACACATATTATACGTGTCTATTGCCTGTTTGCTAGCGTGAAGTATGTATGAATAGGGGAGGTATGTTGAGAGAGAGGCCTGAATGATAAGTAGTATATCTATTGAGCAGCATAGAGAGATAGCGGATTTTTTTTTTCAGCAAAAATCCTAACCTAAAAAAGGGGGTATGTCACGGTTTACCTTTATTTGGTACTAAATTAAAGACTGCTATACTATATTTAAAAACCTAACTATATATTTACAACTCAAAAATCATCCAATCCGCATATTGCAACTATAATAAATATAATGTATTTACATACAGACAGAATCGTCTGCGCACATTTACTATTAGATAAACTAGTTACGAATACAATGAGTGACGTCACCGACTCGCGATAAGAACGCGGCCGCGACCAGCGAAGGAGACACACACGCCACTGGACTATTTGCATTACGGCAAGGACCGCGACAGGTCAACCACTTTAATAACCATGGGATTTATTCCCAAAGATTTTCTAACTATGATGGTGTGACAGATACTAAGTTTTGGAGTGAACCATCAATACCTATAACCTGTGTTAAAATTAAGTGCCAGTATTTCCCCGAATCGGGTGAGTGTTGTGAATATTTTACTACTTAGATTAAGTTAACATAGATAGTTATAAATCACTTTACATGTAGAAAATATTAAAAATATAACTAGTTCTCACTGTACATTAGTCTAAATCATGTTATAACATTATCTGCCATTTGAATCATGCTGGGACTATCACGCTTCTAAAGGCTTCTAGAAATATCATCTACCCACTTCATAAAAAAACTCATGTAATATTAGCTAATTACATTATTTCTAGCTAATTAAATTGTAATGTCATATAGAATCGCAGTATAATGCAACAATAATGCTTTTGGGCATATTGTTATTAGTTTAGTACATTTCTTCATAAGGTTTTGATAATTTCATTTCATACTTTGCTTAATCATGAAACCGTTGATTTTGTTTGTGACTGCCACATCTTTTGATCACCATTAAATGCTTTGGGGTTCACTAATATAGCCCACTAAAACGCGAGCATATTTATTCAACAATAAATCCCGATGTCGCAGTCACTTACACGAATTTGGACTTGTTGTGAAACGACTATTTTCCGGGAATTCCAGGGACCAAGTTTGGGGTTTGATTTGGAGCTCACCAACCTTCACGCGCATGCTCCTGCGCGTATCCGGTAGACCTGCGTAGCAGACCCGAATCCCGGAACCTAGAACTCCCGCTTCCACATCTACGTGGACTACGTGCCGTTGAACAGTGCAGGGAAGTGACCCCAATTACAGGGACGTTGTTTCACACTAAATGCCAGCCAGATATAAACCCGCGACCTAGTCGAGTCTACCTTTAATTTTTAATAAATAATTGTAAATTTTATTTCGGGTTGTTTAATTTCGACCGTCTTCAATCTACCTACATTCTTGCGACGCTAAAACGTCACAGTGGCGCCCAATCTAGGTATTTTCTGAGCTGAGCATATGAAACAGGTCCTTGGCATTTGTTTTTTTTTTGGTTTTCATGGGTGTTGGTGGCTATATTAACCATTACTTGTATTCTAGATTTATGTTGCCTTGGTGTTATTAAACCTAATTTTAAGGTTGATTTGAGCAGTTGTTTAGTACGTGGTTGCCTTAATTCTAAATGCTTTTATAAATAATAAGTAATACAAAGTATCAAATACGTGTCTACCCACAATACTTAAATTTATAAACCTATTATAACTTAATTTAATAAATACAATATTCTAACTACCTATTACTTATACCACATACTTAGCAACTATACAATCACTGCTTTTCAATCATTTGTAATCACAACACATACCCTATTCTGTGAAAAAGTAAACATGTCGTATCCGATTAAGTATCTGTCACTCCAAAAAGATGAACTCGAATACGAGGTCATCCTTAGAGGTGGTACAGGCGGCTCTGTACGAGACCTTCGTAGTCAGATTGTTAAATTAGCAATACCCCCCGAGGACATCTTGGAATCTCACTTGGAGCCTGCGGTTGATCTGGACGCAGTCAAGGAAAGTCTAACAAAGTCTCAAACTATGCTGTCGTCCCTAAAAAGTAAATTTGACAAAACGTTGTTCTTGCGCACTGAAAATTTACTGCATCATATTTACCACAGACTTAAACGCATCACAAATGTCAGTGCTCAGTTAGTCGATCAGCATAAATCGAATTGCACTATATTTAACAACCAGTACAAAGAAATCACAGTATTAAGACCAGCTTCAAATTCTGGTGCAGGTTCAAGCTCAGAACCTGAAACTAGTGTAACTACAGTGGTTACTTGCGATCGTAACCTGATGTCTGATTTGACAAAGTTAAAATATTCTGGCAAATCCTGTGTTTTCTCTTTCATACAAAGAGTGGATGAATTTGTAGACGCTAGGAACATCTCGAAAGACCGGCTACTAAAGTTTGCATATGAGATTTTTACGGACGACGCACTACACTGGTTCCGTAGTATTAGAGAAAGTGTGCAAACTTGGGACGACGTTGTCGTACATCTAAAACAAGATTTTAGTCAAAAGGACTATGACTACCGCCTTTTGGCTGAAATTCGATCTCGTACGCAGGGTGAGCTCGAAAACATCTCAATTTACCTGTCTATTATGCATGGCATGTTTTCGAGGCTAAGCAAACCACTGTCTGAAGATGATAAATTAGAAATTATTTTACATAATATCAGACCATGCTACGCTAGCACTTTGACAGCTTCTCCCGAGATCAAGGACCTAAAGTCTTTGAAAAGTGTGTGTTCTAACTATGAGAACATACATTCGCGTATGTCTCTTTTTCATGAGCCTCCTCGCGTGACTTCGGAAACTGTAGCACCGGAGTTCGCTTACACTAAACAACAAAAAAACTAGCAACTACTATCCTAATAAAAGCTACCAAAGTGCTAACTATAATGAAAAATATAAGAGTTATGCTACACCTAACAAATATAATAACTACCCAAATACTTATAACTACAACAATAAACCTAAAATTACACAAGACAGACCTACAAGTACCAATGCTTTGCAAGTGACACCGAGCAGCTCTAAGTATGTCCATACAAACCGAAAATATTGCCCAAGGTGTCGCAGTGATACTCATTCCCTAAAGGAGTGCAAGCAGCCACATTTTGATATATGCTTTAAGTGTGGAAACAAAGGCATTCGCTACCCTGACTGTACAACCTGCAATCCTAAACCTAGTCACTCAAAAAACTGAATTTAGTGGATTGTAGTGAACGTGAAGCTGACAGTAAAACTAATGATAACGTTGATAAAACGGAGTGGAAATCTTGGCTGGATTTTATATCTAAATTTTTCTCTTGTTATTCTGTCACTTCAATCCACGATTCACATAATGCAACAGAACAGGCAAACAGCAGACCATATGTCGCTGTCAATATAAACGGTATTACTATCAATGGTTTATTGGACACTGGTAGTAGTGTCACAATTCTTGGACAAGATTATCATACCAATTTCTTAGATGCTGGTTTTAGGCTTGATAACACTGAATTATTAAATTTTGTCGCTGCAGGTGGGCAAAAGCTGAATAATGTTGGCGTCATAAATTTACCTGTCTCGTTTTTGGACCAACTACACATCCTAAAAGTTTACGTAGTACCAGAGATTCAAAATCCCTTGATTTTAGGCATGGATTTCTGGAGACTTTTTAATTTGTTCCCTGAACATCTGGACTCTATCATGATAGGTAAAGAGACTGTCACTCCAGATATTCTATCGATTAATACTCCTACTCACATATGTGATTACGACCACCTTTCTTCAGAACAAAAAGTTACGGCTGATCATATCACAGCACAGTTTTGTGACATCTCATATGAAGAACGTGGTCTTGGTCGCACAAGTCTAATTACTCACGGTATCGATACTGGGAATGCTGCTCCTATACGTCAAAGGTACTACAGAATGTCACCTGAAAAACAACAAATACTAGTTACTCAACTTGACGAAATGTTACGAGAAAACGTGGTAGAACCTTGTGAAAGCCCTTGGTCATCTCCAGTACTACTGACGCCTAAAAAGAATGGGGAACTAAGGTTCTGCTTAGACAGTCGTAAGCTTAATGCCGTTACTGTGAAAGATGCATACAGTCTTCCGTACATTTCTGAGATACTTGACAATTTACGAGACGCGAAGTATCTTTCTAGTTTAGATCTTTCTAAAAGTTTCTGGCAGATTCCTATAACATAAGAAGACCGGTGTAAGACGGCTTTCTATATTCCTTCTAGAGGAACATTTCAGTTTACTTCTATGGCGTTCGGTCTTACTAATGCCCCTGCCACGCAGCAGCGATTGGTAGACATGTTGTTCTACGGTCCAGAGTTCGAAAATAAAGTATTTGTATACATAGACGACATTATCATTGTTTCACCGACCTTTGAACAACATATCTCCCTACTTGTCCGTGTTCTGGAAAAACTAAGAATGGCGAATTTGACTATAAGTTACAAAAAGTGTCAATTTTTCAGAAACAAACTAAAATACTTGGGTTATGTGGTGGATCATAATGGACTACATCCAGATCCCGAAAAGGTAGAAGCTATTATAAATTACCCTACCCCTACTAATCGCAAGGAGGTGCGTCGGTTCATAGGCACAGCATCTTGGTATCGTCGATTTATACATAACTTCAGTACAATAGCTTCACCACTTAATAAATTAACCTCCCTTGCTAAAAACTCTCCTCCATTCAATTGGTCTTCTGACGCCGAAAAAGCATTCCGCACTTTAAAAGAAGCTCTTATATCTTCACCCGTATTATCATGCCCCGACTTTACACAAGCTTTTCAAGTGCATACGGATGCAAGTGATTTCGGTGTTGGCGCGGTTCTAACACAGATTTTAGAAGGCGAGGAGAAGGTCATTGCCTACATGAGCAAGTCCCTCTCTAGCAAGGAACGCAATTACAGTGCTACGGAAAGGGAGGCCCTAGCAGTCTTGACAGCTATCGAACACTGGCGATGCTACCTGGAAAACGGCAAAACGTTCATTGTGTACACCGACCACTCGTCCTTAAAATGGTTCTTGAATTTAAACAATCCCACAGGTCGTTTAGCTCGTTGGGGTGTTCGTATGTCCTCATTCGACTTCGACATCAAACATCGTCGTGGCTCAGAGAATGTAGTCCCTGACAGTCTTTCCCGTTCAGTACCAATAGCTACAATAGATCAGGACTCTTCGAATCACGACATGTTCTACTCTACAGGTGACAGTTGGTATCTCAACATCTACCACGGTTGCCAAAACGCTCCTACATCGTTTCTTAACTATAAAGTAACAAATGGAAAGCTTTTTAAATATAAAAAGAGTTTGAATCCCTTAACTAGAGAGTTTGAGTGGAAAGAAGTTATTCCTGTTGAGTACAGATCGGACATAATTACTAAAAATCACACTGATCCTACTTCAGGCCACTTTGGCATATACAAAACTCACAAACGTCTTTCCTTAAATTATTTTTGGCCTGATATGCACCGCGATGTCTCCAAATTTGTAACTACTTGCGACACATGTTGTGCGCACAAATATCCGGCACATGCTACACTTGGCATTATGGGCCGTCCTAAAGACTGTTCACGTCCATTTCAGATGCTGAGTATGGATCTAATAGGCCCCCTACCACCTTCACGAAAACAAAACACATTTATATTCGTAGTTCATTGTTGTTTTTCAAAATATTGTCTAATGTTCCCTATTCGTCGCGCAACTTCCGAGATAATAGCTAAGTTACTCGAGGAAGAAGTTTTTCTTGTTCACGGTGTACCCAGCACTGTATTAATGGACAACGGAAAACAATTTGTGGGAAATATTCTAAAACAACTATATAACAAGTACAATATCCCTAACGTCAAGTTCACACCTAAATACACGGCCCAGATTAACAGTGTTGAACGCTACAACAAGACTCTTTTAACAGCAGTATCTACCTACATTGAAAACGACCATAGATCTTGGGACTGTAACCTATCAAAAATCCAATTTGCCATGAACTCATCGGTAAACGAGGTGACTGGTTATACGCCGGCATTTTTGGTATATGGGCGTGAATTAGTTACTACTGGCTTGCATTATATCGATACGGACCTCAGCGATGATATAATTTTCACCCCTAGGGACGAATACGCTGAAAATTTAGGTAATTTAAGAACTGTATTCGAAAAAGTACAATTGTGCCTAACCAAAGCCCATTCGAGAAATAGTGGTCATTATAACCTGCGCCGTAAAGACGTAAATTTTAAAGTAGGTGACATCATTTGGAAGAAGACATTTTTCCTAAGCAACAAAAACAAAATGTTTTGTAAGAAGCTTGCTCCGAAGTTTACAAAGTGCAAAGTCGTAAAGAAAAAGTCTAATTTAGTATACGAACTCGAAGATATGACCGGAAATAATATAGGAGACTGGCATGTCAAAGATTTCAAATTAACTAACTATAAGCAATAATAGAATTTGTAAGTACCCTGTGTAACTCGTGTTACTATCTCTACGCTAATAGTCTGATTTAACCCACAAGCTCACTAATAATATATTTACATAAGGTCGCTGTGTTATTTAATATACGTAAAAATAAATTGTAAACAAAATCGTGTCCTCTACCGGATGACGAAGTATTTTCCTATACCTTACAGTGTACTGAAAGTAGGATTTTATGTCTACTATAAAGACAAATAATAAAAATAATGACAGCATATACAGCCTTGATACTGTGGGTAAGAATTGGACTAACCTTATATCCATCAATAGTTATATAAGAGTATTATATTACTTATTACATTAAAATACTCAATCTGTATGGACGCAATAACACATATTATACGTGTCTATTGCCTGTTTGCTAGCGTGAAGTATGTATGAATAGGGGAGGTATGTTGAGAGAGAGGCCTGAATGATAAGTAGTATATCTATTGAGCAGCATAGAGAGATAGCGGATTTTTTTTTTCAGCAAAAATCCTAACCTAAAAAAGGGGGTATGTCACGGTTTACCTTTATTTGGTACTAAATTAAAGACTGCTATACTATATTTAAAAACCTAACTATATATTTACAACTCAAAAATCATCCAATCCGCATATTGCAACTATAATAAATATAATGTATTTACATACAGACAGAATCGTCTGCGCACATTTACTATTAGATAAACTAGTTACGAATACAATGAGTGACGTCACCGACTCGCGATAAGAACGCGGCCGCGACCAGCGAAGGAGACACACACGCCACTGGACTATTTGCATTACGGCAAGGACCGCGACAGGTCAACCACTTTAATAACCATGGGATTTATTCCCAAAGATTTTCTAACTATGATGGTGTGACAGATACTAAGTTTTGGAGTGAACCATCAATACCTATAACCTGTGTTAAAATTAAGTGCCAGTATTTCCCCGAATCGGGTGAGTGTTGTGAATATTTTACTACTTAGATTAAGTTAACATAGATAGTTATAAATCACTTTACATGTAGAAAATATTAAAAATATAACTAGTTCTCACTGTACATTAGTCTAAATCATGTTATAACATTATCTGCCATTTGAATCATGCTGGGACTATCACGCTTCTAAAGGCTTCTAGAAATATCATCTACCCACTTCATAAAAAAACTCATGTAATATTAGCTAATTACATTATTTCTAGCTAATTAAATTGTAATGTCATATAGAATCGCAGTATAATGCAACAATAATGCTTTTGGGCATATTGTTATTAGTTTAGTACATTTCTTCATAAGGTTTTGATAATTTCATTTCATACTTTGCTTAATCATGAAACCGTTGATTTTGTTTGTGACTGCCACATCTTTTGATCACCATTAAATGCTTTGGGGTTCACTAATATAGCCCACTAAAACGCGAGCATATTTATTCAACAATAAATCCCGATGTCGCAGTCACTTACACGAATTTGGACTTGTTGTGAAACGACTATTTTCCGGGAATTCCAGGGACCAAGTTTGGGGTTTGATTTGGAGCTCACCAACCTTCACGCGCATGCTCCTGCGCGTATCCGGTAGACCTGCGTAGCAGACCCGAATCCCGGAACCTAGAACTCCCGCTTCCACATCTACGTGGACTACGTGCCGTTGAACAGTGCAGGGAAGTGACCCCAATTACAGGGACGTTGTTTCACACTAAATGCCAGCCAGATATAAACCCGCGACCTAGTCGAGTCTACCTTTAATTTTTAATAAATAATTGTAAATTTTATTTCGGGTTGTTTAATTTCGACCGTCTTCAATCTACCTACATTCTTGCGACGCTAAAACGTCACAGGGTGGTCAAAAGCCTGATATTAGGCAAGCCGGTAGGAATCGAGTTGTTTGGACGCACGCTACTGATGCCCACTCCTTGCCACTTTAACTTATATTCCATCGTAACTCAAAAAAATCCTGAACCGGTTCATACAAGTGGGGGGGTTAGACCCGATTCTGCTGTGAGTTATAGTCGGAGGCTCTGTAGGTAAAGAAGATAAATAAAAAGGTCCTCCGACTACGACTGACCATACTCTAAGCATTTCCTAAAAGAGGAGTAGCAATTTATGTGAGCCTGGTGAAAATTAAGACAAGGATATTTTAGTCTCTTGTTTTCGTAGTCTGGCTTTAGCTTTTATCTACTTATACGAAGGTTCTCTTTTAGCGACTTTAAAATATGCATATAAAAAGTAAAAAATAAGTAAAATCAGAAAATATAAAGACAAAAGCTAACCTAACTTAAAATACCGCCGGCAGCGAGGTGGAAATGCGACCTCCCTGCATCCTTTCGTTTGTTAAGTCGCAATTCCTATTGCACAAGGTTATTGATACCTAAGTTCGACTGCAAAATATCAGCTATGCTAGCTATATATGGTCTGATACCTATGCTGTTCACGTCATATACTCAAAGATAGATGAAATTCTGCAATGTGATCGAACCTCGTATATATATATTTCTGTTTTCAGGCATTCATTTGCATTTGACGACACATTTAGCCTAGTGAGAGTGACACCGCCTACGAAGCTAGAAGTCCCAGGTTCAAATCCCGGTAAGGGCAAATATTTGAGTGATGAGCACGGGTATTTGTTCCCTAGTCTATTATCTATCTATATGTTTTCTATCTATTTAAGTATATGTCTATAATAAGTATCTATATCGTCGTCTAGTACTTAGTTTAGCACTAGGTCGATTTGTGTAAAATGTCCCTACAATATTTATTTATTTATTTATATTTTCTCCAGTTCCATGCTAGGCGGCACTGAGTGAAGTTTCTCGGGACTCGCTAGTTGCACTAACTTTGACTCGACAACACTTTTCACGTACACACTTCTCAGTGCGCCAAACTGCCTAATGTTATTAGTGTTGCATTTATGATTGTTTTGTTTTTTTGTCTCTTTATTTTCGTTTACACAACGTGGTATTTAGAGTGCGACTACGATAACTTTGCAGAGCGGATCATGGCAACACCTCCCAAGTAGCATATACAGCTATTATACCTCCAATAAAAGCTTATACAGCTATTATACCTCCAGTTTGCGCGCTATAAGAGCTGTATAAGCTTTTATACAGCTTGTGTGCTACTTGGGCTCTGTTTAAAAATAAAATTTCTATGAAAATGTGACGTTTAAATGGAGGTGTTGCCATGTTCCGCTCTGGAAAGTTATCGTAGTCACCCTTTAACTATAAACAAAATAAATTTATTAACGTTAACTATCAAATTTTGTTTCCAATACTGCTAGGAAAAATCTAGCTACACTCATTTTCATGCGATCGACGATTTTAAAACGAAAGCACTTCATAAAAAGAAGCTGATTTTATCCGTCATCGAAATTCCATCGAAGGGAAAGACCTGATTAATTTCGCTGGGAGTCGATGGAAGTAAAAAGAAAGAGAAAGATTTTTTTATTTATTTGGATCAAAAACGACAATATTAAAAAAGTTACCCTTAGGTCTAGGGAAGGGTTTCCAATGTTAAGGTTTATCCGAAAAGGGAGCCACTCAGCATGTGTGCAGGGCATTTCTCCAGAAATATGTCTACGACTCATTCATTTAGTATGAAAAAGGACCAGATAAATGAGGTGACCGGACCGCAGACATATTTCTAGAGAAATGCTCAGCACAGGGTGCCAACGACGCTGATTTTGAATACAACTATTGACATAAAAACAGAAAAAATGGACAAGTGTGAGTCGGACTCGCCCACCGAGGGTTCCGTACAAATACTTTAAATAAATACTATATTTGATTTAATTACAAATGTATTGTTTGAAGATTTTTCCCTATACTTCTAGTATATGACGGTATTACTTGTCTTTCATAGTTCTTAGGTCAACAGAAAGTACCCTATAAATTTTGGTTTCCTTGAGAGTGCCATATCTTTTTTTACGTTAACTTAGAAGTTTCATTTTTTCACAGCTTCAAAGGACTGTAGATTTGAGTATATGGTTTAATGTTCAACTTGATAACTCCTCGCGTTTCCGAGATAAACGGTCTTGACAGACAGACGGACAACGAAGTGATCCTATATTTAAGGGCTGCGTATTTTTACCCGACTACGGCGAAGCAAAAAGGAGGGTTATGATTTTAGCACCGTATGTATATATGTATGTATGTTTGTATGTTTGTATGTTTGTATGTTCGTTTGTTCCCTCATAACTCAAAAACTACTAAACCGATTCAAACA
The DNA here is from genome assembly GCA_947034925.1 of Eudemis profundana. Taxonomy (NCBI): domain Eukaryota; kingdom Metazoa; phylum Arthropoda; class Insecta; order Lepidoptera; family Tortricidae; genus Eudemis; species Eudemis profundana. Next base: position 14,288,545 of record OX344816.1, on the reverse strand, counting down.
TGAGGGGTATCGTTAGATTCGTCTTGATTCTGCGCGGGTTATAGGCTAATTAGTTAAAACTAAAATTTAATATACAGACCGTGGTCCTCAATAAACTCATGGATTAAAAAATAAAAGTTATCGAGTTGCATCGAGTTACATATCAAATTAAAGAGCTTTAAAAACCTATTGCAAAAATATATCACACATCCTGATACAGGTATATCATGCAACAATATTTTCATTTTAATAACAACAAGAACGACATTGAACAGCTTGCTCTCCAGCGATTCGTTTCGACAAGGGCTAGCATAATGTGTCGTTATGCCAGTCGTGGCATGAAATGACATCACCCGTCACTTTCATAATACATTTGATAGAAAAAGAAAAAACATATTTTGATATTTTGACACCTGCTAAATATCAAAATGGCCTGCTATGCTAGACCTTCAGATGTCTCATTCGTATTGAGAGATATCGGGTAACTTCGTATTTGCGAACATTGCCGAATACATGTCATTTTCATGCCGGCAACTGACGCGTGTGTTGTGTCACATAAATAATGTTTAAATAAAATCGTTGTAATCCCGTAAATATTACGCGGTTTTACCTATGCTGCCTCACTGCGAGCATATTTAAAAATATGTCTCGAGGAGGCATATATTATCACCGGTAAGTATTATTGTATTAATATCGAAATAATTGTACATGTTTAATTTCGCTATCCGCAATGACAGTTTGCTAAGCTACTCAACTAGAGGTGTCATAAGATGAAGTCGATATTTTTTATCGACATTGGTTACGTATGAATTGATAACTCGGTGCACCTAAAATACAAAATTAACCCTTTCAGGATTCCGAAAGATCCGCTCGTAGAAGAAGAGTGAATGAATACTACCGGCCGGGATAGTTCGGTTTCCGCAGCCCGGTAGCAGTAGCACAATATGCGGCGGCCAAGATATTTTTCATAATTTCATACAAACAAAGGAACTGAAAAATAAATAATAAGTAAATCTTGGATTCAGGCAACTGTATACATACATATTAAATGCGCTCAAAAATATTAACTCTTTAATTGCGATAAGTAAAGATGTTTCTAAATACAGTAACCATGTATCATCTTTTTACAGCTGACTGTAAATCGATATCTATAAATCACTCTAGTCACACTTAGTGGCACCTCTATAATAATTATTTCTACTCAATAACAGATGACACTGTTGTAAACTGTTGTTATAATCCATCTGTTGGCGAGGAGTGGAATCATATATGACAACATTTAGTTACGTTGAATCACGATTTTCAAATAGGTGTTAGTGAAAGCTATTTTTTTTTCTTTGTATTTTGCAGTATGAGAAGAGCACGTTAGAATTGATTTAAATTATAATTCGAAAGTTGTTCCAATTAAAAGCATTTTATAAAAGTGTGGCATGTATATGTTTTGCTGCGGTTGTATGTCACCGGTTTTCATACTATTTGACTAATTAACATACCAATTCATGTTGTTTCTCCTCCGCAAGCAGTACTGCACAGAGCCAAAGGCATGAAGCGCTCCTGGTTACTTCACGCAAACTGTATATAAATGTCTAATTATTGCGAGCCCGAAGGGCGAGCTTCAGGCTTCTTCTACTCAGCAAACACCAAATAACCCAGCATTCCGAAATAATTTTAAGCGGGGCAAAGACCGAATACCGCATTGGACCAAAAGTACCGAGCGCCCCTGGTTACTTACGTATACCTAATAGTATGTAATTTTGGCGAGCCCGAAGGGCGAGCTTCAGGCTTCGAGGCCAAAGGCCGAACTCCTCAGCAAACACCCAATAACCCAGTATCCCGCAATAATTTTGAGCGGGGCAAAGACCAAATACCGCGTTGGACCAAAGGTACCGAGCGCCCCTGGTTACTTACCTTTGCAAGTCCGAAGGCTGAGTTTCAGACTGTGAGGCCGAAAAGCGAGCTCTTCCGCAAACACCCCATGTCCCGTAGTAATTTTAAGCGGGACAAAAGCGAAGCATAAAGCGTCTTAAGTATATCGTTGTAATCAAACCATGTGTCACTGTTGCAATTCTTGTCATTACTATTAAATGGAGGGTGGTTATGAAAAAGCTCGGTCGTTGGCCTCACACGCTGGTATTGATATGGTTCTTAGGAAGGGAAAGGCGCTTAAAACCGTAACTGAATAATAACTAAAAATGCGTAAATAAAATAAAGTTAAAAACTAAAACCCGACTACGAAAAAGTCTAAAACAAGAATCTTAGGTTTTAGTTCACCAGGCACAGATAAAGTGCAACTTTTTAATTTAGAGAACGTTTCGAGTATGCCGTCAGTCGTTCGTAGTCGGAGGCCCCTTTTTTGTTTGTCTTCTTGCCGGGGCCTCCGACTACGAACGACTGACGGCATACTCGAAACGTTCTCTAAATTAAAAAGTTGCACTTTATCTGTGCCTGGTGAACTAAAACCTAAGATTCTTGTTTTAGACTTTTTCGTAGTCGGGTTTTAGTTTTTAACTTTATTTTTTTTCCTTTTGAGGTACGGAAACCTAAAAAGTAACTAAACCTATAGTCTGTACTTTAAGGTATTTAAAAAAAGGTAAACAAAAAACCACGTGATTCGGGTCGTTCAGCCAATGGTATTGTGCCTAGGGCTTCCAATCCCGCAGCCTATCTATAATCTCGGTACCTGCGGTATTGAACATTTTCCCGGTATTTGCAGGATCCCGCATAGAAATTAATGATATCAATTATAAGGTGAAATAATCAATGTATTTAAACTTTAATAGAGTTTACCTTTTAAACGTTAAATAACTACATATAAAAAAATAACATTGCACTTCTATTAGTTCTATTGAGACCAAAATTAAAATCAACCTATGGTAAACAAACTCTAAGGAACTCAATTATATAATAAGAAAAATTATTAAAATATTAAATTTATGTATGTATGTATGTATATGTAAACACATAAAATCAAATAGAAACAATACAAAAAATAATGGATTAAGGCGAACTTATCCCTATAAGGGATCTCTTCCAGTTAACCTTTGAGTTGAGCTAGAATAACTAACTACATACTAATAAGCGAGAAAGAATAACATCAAAGAAGATCACAAACTATCATGCTATCCTACTTACACAAAGAAAAGGCCAAGTTTTATTATTATTTATTAGTATTTCTTATTTGCTTGTATCATTATTTTGTTGAAAATGTTTCTCCCGCAGTCCCGCAAATCGAGCGGGACTGAAAAAAGGCGCGGGATCCCGGAATACCGAGATCTTGGAATACCGGGATTGTAAGACCTTGTGCCACAGATACAAAACTTTGCTATGATTGGCTGAACGACCCGAGTCACGTGGCTTTTTGTTTACCTTTTTTAAATACCTAAAAGTCCAGACTATAAGCGAAGCGTCCCCCTGTTTGTTGCGGAAGTATTTGTGGAAGACCTGTGTTCAGCAGTGGAAGTCTCCAGGTTTGTATGAAAATTTGTATGAAAATTTGCCGGAGTGACACGTTGCCTAAAGTACTGTTTCCATACAATTAGTATTACCGGACAATCACAAAACCATTACCTAATGAGTCCGCCCGTATCGCGGTGACCACTTACAATATTGCTCTCAAAATATGTCGCATTGAAATTCAAATTCCGACCCAAAGGGGAAAACCTGGTAAGTGCAGTTTTTGGAAAAAAATTCGTTCGTTTCAAATACAATATATTTTAAGCTAAAAGTTCATTTACATTCAATTTACAAATTTCTAGTGTCAATATGAACTTTTAAAAAAAATCATAAATAAAAAAAATTTAAACCGCAGTACGGACTATTTTTGGCAGTTTTTTTCTTGTAACCAATGTAATTTGACCTACAACATCTGAAATTAAAGTTCAAAAAGCTAGGACGTTAATGATGACGCCTGTTGATTTAATTTCACGTAGGTAATATAGCTTGGCAACTTCGTGGTGACTATAGTAATTACGTATATTAAAGCAGTAGGTTGATATTTTCACTCATCAGTTTAACTACTATAAAACTGTTGTTAATTTACGACACTAAAATGACCAGCAAATACGTAAACTATTGTAGTTCTGTCAAGTCACGAATAATCCAATAATGAGTCTTTGAAACTAGTTTTAATGACAGTTAAAACGTTTATTTACCTTAAGAGGCCCCGGAGACTTTAATAGTAAATTGTGTATCTAGGGCGGTAAGTACGGAATTACAAACGAGTGTTTGTTATAAGCCCGAGTTGAACCCGAGGGCTTTAATAACACGAGTTTTTAATTCCTTTACCGCCCGTGGCACACACAATGTTTTTCATCACACTTGTGAGGAAATCTTAATAAAACAACCTTACTCGACCTAGTATGACAAGAAAATATTAAAAGAGAAAGTGACATTAGTGACATAATTATGACCATAGACAATGCGAATGTAAAGTCACGTTCTGAAACCATAGCGGTAAAGACCTAAAACGGCCATTTTAGTTGATTATATATTTGCAAAATACTGAAATACACTATTTAAACATTTAATTAATGTTACCGAAATATGTGTTTACATGTATGTGCAATAACAGTTATCTTTAAATAAATATTTCAGTGATAAAAGTTAAAAAAAGTAAGTTGGCGTTTCCTTTGAACATGACAAATAAGAGTAAAACAGAACCAACGTTTTCAAATTAAAAAGATAACCATTACACCCTAGGGCGTAATAGGTCATTTACGAACCACAAAACCTACGTGTAATGACACCATTTTCGAGCAAGTGTGATGAAATATATTATATTGTATCCAGATTAAGACATAAGTGAGTACATAGTAGTTCAGCTAATAAATTGGAGTATACGTACGATAGTTTTGTGATGACTTGATGAGTTAAAGGTGATAACGGTGGTTGTATTTTTGAAAATTTTGATATTTTTTGAGATTTCGAACAATATTCAATGATTGAAATAAAACCCGGCCAAGTGTAAGCCTGATTCGCAGACGAAGGGTTTTGTACCACCATCGAGCAAAAGACATAAGATTTTTTTTTGAGATTTCGAACAATATTCATTTATTGAAATAAAACCCGGCCAAGTGTAAGCCTGATTCGCAGACGAAGGGTTTTGTACCACCATCGAGCAAAAGACATAAGATTTTTTTTTGAGATTTCGAACAATATTCAATTATTGAAATAAAACCCGGCCAAGTGTAAGCCTGATTCGCAGACGAAGGGTTTTGTACCACCATCGAGGAAAAGACATAAGAAAAACACGTTGTTTATATGGCGGCAATAGAAATACATATTCTGTAATTTTTTTGTGTCTACCATTTATGGTTAAAAAAAATACAGCCGTGTGGCAGACAGATAAATGGACGAACAGCAAAGGCTTAGTAATAGCAAGGATAATTAAAACAAGAGGACTGTAATTCTCCATACAAAAAGCTGTTCCCGATATTTACAACGCCATCTATGTATAAGCTTGGCATAAAAATTATATTATTTACAATTATTCATCTTTGCATGCGTGACACAGTATTTAAATGTTAGAATTTATTTATTATTAGCTGTTTACGAACTAATTGTAACTGTACTATGTTTCTTTGTTCAATTATAACATCGTTAAATGTTTATTTTTTTAGCGTCATCTAGTTTTTGCCTGGATATCCCCTTGCGGTCGGGGTACAATCCAAAGTATGGAGAATGACAGTCCTCTTGTTTTAATGGTCCTTGGTAATAGGGTTCCGCTTAGGGCCTAGTTTCAGAGTAGTTCGGTGATTTTAGTCTGGTTCATATATATTAGTTCGAACCGGACTAATACCACCGAACTACTGAAACTAGACCCCGCTTGGCATCCTTTGGTTGCGGAACTCTATTTGACTTCATTCTATCCGTAATAACAAAAAAATATCAAGACTTAATCATAGAGTAAATAACTTAAATTTATGAGCGTTTTGAATGTCTATGGTGTCTTAAGTTATCCTTTAGTTAAAAGGCCATTGAATCACGTTTATAAACGATTAACCAATAATAGAACTAAATATTGGCTTCAGTAGCTTATCAATTATTTATTGTTTTATCGAGACCATTTATAAAGTTTACCATTATTACTTGAAAGCCGTTAGTTATTAGTAACTTTCAAGTTGTATAATTTGAACTAGTATCGTTGATATTTAGAGATAAATTTTTGTTTGTTTGTTACTTTACAGCGAGTAGAAATTATTTATTCAACTTTTTTTCTTTATCACAATTCGGTAAGAAATATCCATAACCCTCTACAAAAAAAATCACATGCATGCATTTAGTATAAATGTATGCCCCGACGTTTCGTAACCCTTTTCAGCGTTCGTGGTCGCGGGTAGACGAACGCGCGGGCGGGGAGAAACGTCGGGACTTAAAATGTAGTAATATACGCGATTTAATCCGTTTAAGTTGTTTTATTACTATAAGTGTTGGTTTGTTTTGCTCAAAATCAAAAACAGTAAACTATTTTGAAAAAGATCCTCGTTTTTTTCTTACATTCTATTAATGCCAGCCAAAATAACAAATTATCTATCTTCGAAAAGATCTTGAAGGGGAAAAAATAATTTTTGCATCTTTATTTAACTCGCCAATTTTGAAAATACATAAAAATAAAACCAAAATTAGTAGTTTTATAACTCTTACTCGGTTTTGTTTTAGACCGTTTCCCGTAGCGACAAAATAGATATGCAATATTCTAGATTGTCAATTCCCTACCTTGCCCTGTGAGAGAAATTGAATTTTATACTTACCTGCCTTTGGTATGTGGAGGTATTAGACTAGCTGTAAACGTAAACAGAGAGTATGATGTATTTTTAAAAAGAGTTAGTTAAGTGGTTTGGTAAACCGCAACGTGGAGAGACTCTACAAGGTTAACTAACGACCTGGTACAGGGTGGCAAAAGACTTTTTTTTGTTGGAATCTGACAAACTTGCATGTCTTACTGACTGTTGCAAAAATCGGACCAGATGGGGGCGTGGCTTTCCCTGAGGTCGAACCAAGTCGCTAGTCCCGGACCACCTTGAGAGTGTCGGACTAGGTGGGGGCCGGAGCGCCTGGGATCGAAACAGGCGCTTGACCCGGATCACCTTGAAGTTTCGCTGATTGCTTACCGGACCAGCGGTCTCAACAAGACCAGCCACCAGTGGTGTAGCGACGTAAAATGGCGCCCAGGGCACGCATCCAAAGTGCGCACCTTTGTTTTCTAGTGACACCCAGGGCGGATAATCCATGTGAAATTGCCGTATGGGGGGCGGGTTATTTTTTTTGACGTCATATTTGCGAATTTAGATTGATGGTATTTTTTGTACAGGTAAGTTTCGATTTTGCGCCCCCCTCCTTGTTGGCGCCTAGGGCACGTACCCTGCCTGCACCACCCTCGCTACGCCACTGCCGGTCACGGTGGCATTCTTTGGAAGAGGCCTATGTCCAGCAGTGAAAGTTTACAGGCTGATAATTATGATTATGAATGGCTTAGGGAGAGCTAGACCTCTCCCTAAGCCATTCATAATCATAATTATCAGCCTTACGTGATTACGTGTTCAAATTATAATAATAATAATTCATTTATTTTCAGATAATTTAGGTACATCCATTGTGTTAGCAATTTTTATAGAGGAGAATTACTGAAGCACAATCCCTGCCCCAAATACCTCGGAGTGACATTAGACAGGACTCTGACGTACAAGAAACACCTCCAGAAAGTAGCTCTCAAACTTGCCTCGCGGAATAACATTCTCCACAAACTCTGCGGCACTTCCTGGGGTGCATCAGCTGACTGCCTGCGTACGTCTGCTACAGCTCTGGTTTTCCCCGTCGCCGAATACTGTGCCCCGGTGTGGCTAGAAAGTGCACATACGCAAAAAGTTGACACCAAATTAAATGAGGCTATGCGATGTGTATCAGGTACCATTAAGTCCACCCCGGTGCACTGGCTTCCAGTCCTAAGCCATATTGCTCCCCCTCATCTCCGCAGAAAGCAAGCATTGAAGAGAGAAATGGAAAAGATACAGTCGCAACCGTCTCTACCTGTTCACCAGCTCTTCTGCAGCCCTCCGCCTCAACGGCTTAAACTCGTCGCCCAGTCTGCATTGCAGCGGAAAAGTTAAGAGACTTCGATCTTAGACAGAGTTGGAAGGACGAGTGGAGTCATGCGACTGGGTCCATCCTGCAAGCCATAGACCCCACGGCTAAACCAGACGGTTTCAATCTGCCACGGAAACTCTGGTGTCGCATAAACAGACTGAGAACAGGTCACGGGCGCTGTAACTACTTCCGTCACAAGTGGGGCTGGCGGGACTCTGCTCTCTGCGACTGTGGTGAAGAGGTCCAAACCATCGAGCACATTATACAGCGCTGCCCTTTGCACTCATACTCTGGCTCTCCAGAAGATCTGTACAAGCTAACACCCGACGCAATTTCGTGGCTCGGGACCCTGAATGTGGATCTATAGTTTTCTTATTTTTATAAAAAAATGTTTATGTATATGACGCCATACGATTAAATAAATAAAAATAGCAATTATCGAGACATGTAATTACCTGAGTCATCCTTTAGAAACAAAACTTGCATATTGAGGACATTGAATGAGTATTGAATAACAAAACGGATCACTCACGTTGTACAAACGACGAGACATCCACTCGGCATGTTTCGGGAGCATTCGGCATTCCCTTAATCACGAGTAGTAATCGCGAACGCTGCCCGGCGACTACTGCGCCTAGCTCATGCTCCCGAAACATGTCGAGTGGACGTCTTCTTTTGTACAACTTTTTTTTTTTAGGAACTGACTAACTCGCAACCCTTGCACGGGCGTATCGATTGTCGGACCGGGTGGTCGGCCGTGGCGTTGCCTGGGGTCGAACCAGGTCGGTAGCCGGACCACCCTGAGTTTGGTCGGACTGGGTGGGTGCCGGGGGTACTGAACGCCTGGAGTCGAACCAGGTCGTTTGGCCAGGGCCACCTTGACTTTACGCTGATTGCTTAGAGTGAGCAGCGGACCAGCGGGAAGGATGACTCGGGTCATCCCGTCCTTATGTGAACTTGTGTGTCGAACTAATGGGAGTTTTAGGTGCCGGTTCGCTAAAAACCTAGCCCAGCTAAGAAGACTCCGGCAAGAAACTTAGCTGGGCCCGAGCGAGGTCGGAGTGAAGTTAAACCGGGACATTCGGGTCCTGGGGCAAGTCGGGACGCGGCAAAGTCGGGACGCGGCATTTTGTACAACGTGAGTGATCCGTTTTTTATAGCTTGGCAACTTCGTTGGCGACATACCGCCAACATGAACGGCGACCGACGGAGGCTGCCTCTACCGGTCGCCGTTCATGTTGGCGGTAACTTGTGTAAGTAGTTACGGCTGCACATAACAAAAAGCACACAGGTTAGTGTCACCAACGAAGTTGCCAAGCTATTCAATATGTTTGAGTCTCACGGTAGTTTTCTGAGTAATTAGTGTTCGTATTTGGGTAATACTTAAAGAACATCATACCTCTGACCGTAAAATATTCTGTAGATTCCTTCATTAGAATGGCAATTTTTGAAGACCAGCGCTGACACCGGACTACCAGCGCTGGCTGTAAGGTCGGTATTTTGCTGAGGTGGGACCGTTTTGTGGCAACGTTTCTTAAGCTTAATTTATAAAAAAATGTTTTGTTGTTTTTATCTTGCGCTGTCATGAATAAATGTATTTTCTTTCTTTCAATTTTGGTTAATTTGTAGGGCCTGAGAGAACCTTGTAGAGATTTTTATAAGTTACATGCAAATCTTACTGACTGTTGCAAAAATTGAATCGTGGCGTTCCCTGGGATCGAACCAAGTCGCTTGGCCCGGAGCAAAGAGAGCAGCGGATCAGCAGGAAGGTTGAAGCGGATCAACCTGTCCTTATGTAGAGCGTGTAAATCGAACTAATGGGAGTTTTAGTTGCCGGTTCGCTAAAACCTAGCCCAGCTAAGAACAGCCCGAGCAAGGTCGGAGTGAAGTTAATCTAGGACAACATAATAACCAAAAACGCTATTCTAAAGAGGAGTGATCTTATGAATAGTGGCCAACCAACGTGTGAGCACATAGGAATGATAATTTTGTAAGGGTGACCTTTTTGTACAAAATTCTCCATTTAGAAAAATAATGAGGGAATATCGTCATAAGAAGATACGGTTCTTATAAATGCACTAACTCAACACCTGTCAATATACGACAAAACCCGTCAAATTTAACTTATCCAGAGATGGGCAAAATTTATTCGAATGACGAATAACGAATAAGAATAACCAAATTATTCGCAAATGACGAATAAAATTGGCGGATGATTATTCTTATTCGAATAAATTATTCGTGGAATTATTTACTCGCGGATGATTTATTCGCGAATGAATTGCCACGAATCATTATTTATTGGAATACCATATTGACTTTTCTCGAAAAAATAATAACTAAACAGAACTGAAATACTGTTTTTGTACTAAAAGAACGAACTAAGATTTTTGCCTTACTTATAAAACATACTTCTATTATTTTTTGAGCCTTTTGAGCCTTTAGGAGCACATTATGTGTTAGAACCAATATCAGTACAGTAAAAACACCTACCTACCTTACCTTACCCGTACCTTAAATACCTACCTGTACCTTAAATATTTTTCTTGTATTTATTCGAATAAAATAACGAATAAATCGTCCGTCATTTGAAAAGTCGCGGAATGATTTAATTCGAATAAATCATCCACGAATAAAAATATTGTGAATTATTTTTTATTCGAATGATCATTCAAATAAAACATTATTCGAATAATGCCCATCTCTGTACTTATCCCATTGCAACGACTGTAGCTATATTTAAACGTGTTTGCGTTAAAACGACCTATCCACTGACATTTTAGAAAGTAAATGCTAAACCGTCCTTATAAGGTAAAATGGCGGTATTTACTGCATCCGTTGTGCTATTATGAAACGTTTTAAAGCCATTGCACACTGCACTTTTTAACGCGCCGAATCAGGGCTGGAACCGATATTTTGCCTAGCCTAGCCTAATATTTTGAATTGTTTTGTGCTTTCTATATAGGGCTGAATAATATATTTAACTAATGACTTCGTATTATTAAATTGTCCGATTAAAAATTAAATAATAAACCAAAGAACGAAAATAACTAAAAAAAAATACCGTTATTTTTGTATGGAGAAAATACCGGTATCCGACCCCTGCGCCGAATAAATAAATGAATGCGACGATACTGTTTTAGTGGAGAACTTTTTCAGGTATTGAATAGTAGTTTTATGTACCTGATAAATAATGGTGTATGTAATAACGAGTTTCATAATAAGATCACACGAGTATTTTAAGGCTTATTTATACACAGTTGCATCCAATACGGATTGATCTACACACAAATTATTATTAGACAACCGATAATGCCTGTGTCCAGTGAAATATTAACTTATTGACGTGCTTGAGTGAAAATATGCTTGTCTAATCGGTTTTTAAATAGGTCGCTATTTGATGCCGAAACTACATATTCTGTAGTTTGTTCCAGTTCCAGTTCTCTTTCACCACTCTGTTGCTCAGAAAAAGTTTATGACACAGCTCTGTGGTTTATGAGGATTGCCTACTATGTGGGCGACGAGAGAATTGTAAGCTTTCTATGACTAATTTTGTTTTATTTTTTGACTTTTATTATTCGACTTCCACAAAAAAAGATTTACAATTTATACATTTCTTACGCGATTACTTGAACATGGTTGGACCAGGACCGATATGTTTTTTTTTTGTTTGAAAAAGTTACACCTTTGAGGTGGTTTCATTGCATCCATATTCAAGATCTGATGATGAGATCTGATGCTGAAATCGAGGGAACTGGTACAATGTATAGAGTTTTTTTTTTATATTAGGTTGATGGAATGGAAGCCGGTTCTTTTAAACATTTCTTGGTTATTCCATAATATATGCATCTGTTGGTGCTATTATGAAACGTTTTAAAGACATTGCACACTGCACTTTTTAACGCGCCGAATCAGGGCTGGAACCGGTATTTTGCAAAAGCTGGTAAGGGCAAATATGGGCGTCACGCTGATGAGCACGAGTATTTGTTCCTGAATCCTGAGCCTTGGGTGTTTTTCTATCTATTTAAGTATATATCTATCTATCTAAGTATGAATATCGTCGTCACAAGCATTGCTAAGTTTGGGACCAGGTCGAATTGTGTAAGATGTCCCCACAATATTTATTTTTATATTTAATGTTTTAATGTTTATTTGGGCACAAACGGTACATTGTTCTTAATATTAATATAATATTATATAATCTGTGATATAATCACAAAAATCATCAACCAGTAAAGTTGCCACTACTTACTAGTACATGTACTTACATGAGAACATTGGTAAAGAATAACAATCTGTTACATACAAATGCTAGCCTAAGCAAAAGTACTAGTAAGTATATCTAGTAACAAAGCCAGTAACGAAGTGGTGAAGAAGAAAGAAGTTAAAAAATGTACAAATGTTTATGTAAATGTATGTATGTGTGTTGTATGTAATGTGTATGTATGTAGGTGTATGTTATTTAATGTAGGTACTTTGTGTAACGGTAACACAAAGGAAAGTTTCATTAATGTATGGTATATTTGGGATACTTCCTCTATTCTTTTGAGATGGAAAGTGCTCGTAATTTTAGGTAGAAATAACATAAAATTGGCAGAAACGCCCAACTGACCGGAGTTGATGTTAACAGTGCATCGACCGTGGAAACATGCAGTGTAAAAAGACTCTTAGAACGTATCCACAGGCCAAAGCCACCTAACCCTATAGTCGTTTACGCCATTTTGTATCGTATTTGTATTAAAATAACGTTGGTAATGGCTTAACCGACAAACAAAACTAATTTTTACCTGGGTTGGCCAATATAGGTGTACTTAGTTTAAGTTTATATGATAAAATACCTTTATGAACAAACATTTAGTTATTTTGAAGATAAATTATTTTATGCCACACCTGGCCATAAATTGGCTTTTACCGAGCGCTACGCGTACGGGAAAAGCCGCTTTCTGGCCAAATGTAGGAATAAATGATGACACAACACGGGAGGTAATAAAGAAAGCTCTCGATTGCATATTTACGTCTCTCGCTTGCAACTCGGGCCGCAAAAATCTGCGATCTTAGCCTTTCTTTGTTTTACCTCCCTAGGTGTGTAATGTACTACTCGTTGTAAACTTATTCGAACGAATATATTTACTTTAAGCTCATAAAAGCTCATTTTTTCAATGCAAGCGCCGCAGACTCGTAGCAAAGTACACTCACGGTCAAAGAATTCGGGTCAACCTAAATTAAATAACAGAAATAGGTGTTTTTTATAATTTGACACTTGTTTATTTTAGATAATATACTATTCTTCAATACCTGGCTGTATTAGCCAGGGCTCGAAACCGGTATTTTGCAAAAACCCCGAAATAGCCCAATATTTTTTTATTATTTTATGCTTTTTATGTAGAGCTCAGTAATGTATATAAGTCATGATTTCATATTATTAGATTGTGTGGTTAAAAAACGAAATAATAAACCAAATAACGATAAGAACGGAAAAATACCGGTATTTTTGTATGGAGCAAATACCGGTTTTCGAGCCCTGGTATCAGCAATATCCGCTAACCCATCATAAAAATATTATTATCCAAAAATTGTCATTTTTGCGATATCTCGCTCCGTTAACGTCATTATTTTTCATGGGTTCTTACGAGATCGATCTAAACCTGAAATCGCAATTATTTTCAGTGTTATTTTTGCAGATAATATCTAAAATGAATTAAAGATCAAAACAGGATTCAATAATTTCACAACCCTGCTGGTCTAGCATAACTGGCTGTGACTTCGTGTCTCGCGCGACAGAGCATCACTTGTCACTGTCACACGATATTGAGTGGAAAGAGATAGGTAGCATTTGTCGCGCGACAAAGAGTCGCGTGTCACAGTTGTGCTAGAGGTACTGGAGTATTTTAGAAAATATGGCAGCATTCATCGTTCGCGAGTGTACAAAGACGGACGGACAGTCTAACCTCGGCCGTTTAAGAGCGCGCGACACATATTCGCTCGCATTCACACAGACGCGCGATAGCACGTCTGTGTGAATGCGATCCATACTGGAGCATTCTTACGCATTCTTATTTCTTTGCTTGTTGTGTTCGTACACGGTGCGCAGCCATTCAAGCGCGCGAAGTACCACTTGTGGGAAGATAAATTACTGCTACTCGTATTGTGCTCCTAGTCATTATTAATAGAAGTAAGAGATATTTATAGGATTCTGCTTGATCAAAGCCAGATGTCGATCTTATTAACTCAATAATTATTAAACCTAAGGGAATTTTAACGAAGCTACTAAATCCAATTAACATTGGTCGGTGGAATTAAGAAACTACTGCACAACAATGTTTTAAAGTATCCACAAATTGCTATGTAACTACTAAGTTCTTTTTAGGGTTCCGTACCTAAAGGGAATGCCAATGGAACCTTATTACTAAGCCTCCACCGTCTATCCGTCTGTCGCAGGGCTCTATCTTTTGAACCGTAATAGGTAGAGAGTTGAAATTTTCACAGAATGTGTATTTTTATTGTCGCTGTAACTTGAAATAATAAAAACAAAATAAAAGTAAAAATAAAAGGGGGTCTCCATAGAAGAAACGATTTTTTATGGCGTTTTTTGTTCGGCGACGTTACGGATTTTTTCCTGTGCGAATCCAAGTCGCATTTGACCTATTTCAGGGTTCCAAACCAAAATGGTAAAAAAGGAATCTGTCTATCTGTCACAGCCAGATATCTCAGGCACTACTGCTACTATCGATTTGGAATAGTCTTAAAAGCAGCTAACCAGAGTCTATTGGACATAAAAATAAATCTTTTACCTTTTTTACTTTTTTTTTTTAAAGGGGTCACAGAAAGATATCGAGATATAAGGAAATAGTTCGTCAATTTGTATGAGAATCGAGCGTTTAACGTTTTTCGCTTGGCGTTTGACGCCAAAAGTATAATTTCCAACACAAATTTAAACATAGATTTTCCATTTAATTTGGTGGTAATTGATCAATTAATTACCCGTACAATTATTATCACATTTTCAAATCTGATGATATTGACGGAGACAACCATACCCGGTCTCCCCTACTTAAAGTAATTTCTCTGTTGTCACATGCATTTCCTAATCAACCCATAACAAAACGTTCCGCTATAATTTAATTCAATTCATTTATTTTGCGAGAACATACACGGTTAGTACAATCAATCAAAGTTCAGTTTATAAACTTCACAGTCTTGATGTCTTCCGGCACAAAGTTGTCTTAAACATCCAAATTCGTTAATCTGTCTAAGCGACAGGAGCATACAATAATTTATTAATCCCACGTACTAATGGCAAATTGGATCAACTCCAAACATTTAACTTACCAATCAGTCATTCACATTGTGCCGTCAATCTTACCTCTAATATAGAAGAGGAATGGGTATGGTTGTCACAGGGGTTGGTTGTCACAGCGGCTATAAAATAATACTAAACGAATAAGTGCATCGATCGTTGTTAAAAGATTGCACAGCCTTCCGTACTTTACCAATCGATGCACCTATTTCTTCGTTTAGTATTCTTTTACAGCCACTGTGATAAACTAACCCCTTTTTTACACCGAGAAATGCATAAAACTGCGTACCACTACGTAACTTAAGGCCGTCGGGGGTACTGCCAGATGTTACGCATTGCTTATGTCGGGCTCTCGGCTCCAGAAGTGATTAGCCTACCCACTAAAACTCTGGGATGCTTCCGTCCTGTGGCTGAGTGGTGATGCCATAGGATCGTGCGAGCACCTTCAACCATGACACCATCGGCACCTCCGCCCTCTGGCGAACCCTCTCCGAAAAAGGCACACTGTAGCATGGTCAGTGAGCCTTCCCTCACCAGCTCCCCCCTGAACAACGGTCGTCCCCCGGGGAAGCAGGGATCGGCACCAGACACACGGTGTCCCGGCCCCTCGCCGCCACGGGAGGGACAAACTAACCCCTGAAGCGGCCATACCCGACTTCTCCTAATTTTATAATCTCCTCTGAATACGAACTTGTATTATCAATTATTAGTTCACGGATCAAATTCCATATATTAGTGACGAGATTGGCGCGAAGTTTTGCATTGTTCTATAATACAAAGGTTCTTAAGAGGCCTTAGACATCCTTATTATGCTTTAAATTTGAACTACATATGACACAGAATAAGTAATAGGTAAATATTACTACGTACAGAAGTTTATCTTTCTAACAAAACTGACGTTCAGGTTTGACTACTGCACGAAATGCATTTTTTAAGCCTGACAAACTGGCAAGCTTTACTGACTGTTGCAAAAATCGGACCAGGTGGGGGCCGTGGCGTTCCCTGGGGTCGAACCAGGCCGATTGGCCCGGACCACCTTGAGAGGCTCGGACTAGGCGGGGGCCGAAGCGCCTGGGATCGAACCAGGACGCTAGGCCAGGGCCAACTTGAAGTTACGCTGATTGCTCAAAGTGAGTAGCGGACCAGCAGGAAGCTTAAAGCGAACTTGTTCTTATGTAGAGTCCGAAATCGAACTAATGGTAGTTGTAGTTGCCGGTTTGCTAAACCTAGCCCAGCTAAGAAGACTCCGGCAAGGGAATGCACCGTACCTGACTCTCCATAGGGAACGTGCGCGAACGATAGGTGGCAGCACTTAACGACAAAAGAGACACGGGCGGACAATAAAGGAAACTATCATGCCTGTGAAATCAGGCAGTCAATTCAAATTATCTCTTTAAATGTCAATGTCGCATATAGTAAGTCGTAGCTACACTGACGTTAATCGTCCTTTATCGCGATAAATTAAAATCCGTCGATGTGGCCCCAGCATGAGAGGGTACAAGACTTAGATTGGCACCAGTTGGCAGCACCTTCATCGTGCATGTTCCCTATCGCATAACGTATTTTTCTGGTCGCTGGCTAAGCCCCTTCGCGGGGGCAAAATCGCGGAGTGAGCCACTTCTGGTGAGAGAGCTACATAGGTCAAATGCATATAATTTTAATACATATTACGTTTTAAAGATAGCACGATTCACATTTGCCGGGTGCAACATACTTTTGCATTACAAATATGGGCATTTTTATTTTAAAATGTACGGTTTGGCGAAACTTAAGCTATGTTCAAATGCCGTCTAACCTGTCAGTCCGTGACGAAATGTATGGAGTTTGACACTAATCGTCAGTTCTGTGACGACGTGTTAACTGTCAGTTAAGAACGCACTTTAAATAAAAAAGCCCATAAAACAGACAGAAAACAAGATACAGGGACCCTTAACTCAACATTTAACTTACATCCGAACAGTCATTGATTAAGGAAAGTTATAATCAGTCTTCCTTACATTTCCCGGCATAAATAATTTTAAAAGGCAAATTAGACAAATGAAACATTGGGGAAGTCGGGCTCAAGAATAAATTAGAAAAGTTTCCCGAGAACGCGTAAACATCAAAAAGTTTGGGTGTCGCGCCCTAACGGTCTAAATATTGAGGCCAGTACTTGACCGAATTTGTAAACTTTGACCTTTATGTGTTTAAAATGTTTAATGTGGAAACACTACAATATTTACATATATAGATACAGGAAATCAAAGTACACAGAAAAACTAAATGGCACTCGCCTGGTACAGACCGAGAATCGAACCCGGTACCACTGGATTTCCGGCCCAGTGACTCAACCATTCGTCCACCGTACACTCAGAAAACGCCCTCAATTCTGCTATCTACCTTGACTTCCGTATCTTTTTCTGTTTTAATAGGAATTAACCTAATTCCTTATTCCTGTATTTACATATGTTACATAAAGAGTGTGGTGTAAGTTGCTCACATTAAAATGAAGCCCACAATGAAGAGACAAAATGTTTCCTTCATAAATATATAAACTACAATATTTATTACGACTATACAAATACATAGGAAGAGATCCCTTACAGGAGATCCCTTAAAGGGATAAGTTCGCCTTTGTCCATACACCTTTATATTGCAACCCTGTAGGGTGCATTGGGGTAAATCCGAGCACGGGGTGGTTCTGATAATGAAGGATTTCTCATAATGCACGCAACATATATTTACTTTAATACGCCATCACTGTACTAGACATACTGATAGTGCTTCGACTAATTATAAACGTCAAAAATTTTGCATAGTTTACTGAAAATTCCTAATTTTCAAAATTACCCCATGTTGAAATTACCCCAGTGTACTTTGTCTTATTTTGGGCAATAAAGTGTTTACATGTATACATACATAGAAAAATGAATCGTAACCCCTGTAGGCTGTAACCAAGTCCGGATTCGAAACAGCGTCCCGTTCTTGACCACCTGGGTTCTTGCAGACTACGTTAAAATTTCCGATGTATTTATAACAGCCTTCCTACCGTCCTTTGTATTGTATTTGAATATCGCGTTTGAACTTTATGTGAAATCCCCAACCCGCTCTGGGCCAGCGTGGAATACAGCTCATTCAATCTCATTCTATAAACCTGAAAATGTAAATATAATTTCATCCTATGTCCCGAGGTGGGCGTAAAAAAGCTGCGACACAGTTTATACTAATGCAGCTGCTTACGATCTTAATTGTTATATGCATGTTTTGTTATTTTTGTTCCATAAAAATCTTTATGCCACACCTGGCCATAAAATGGCTTTTTCCGCACGCTGCGCGTAAGGAAAAAACCGCTTTCTGGCCAAGTGTAGCCATAAAATGATGTACACAACACGGGAGGTAATAAAGAAAGCCCTCGATCGCATATTTACGTCCCTCGCTTGCAGCTCGGGCCGCAAACTTCTGCGATCTCCGGCTTTCTTTGTATTACCACCCTAGTTGTGTAATATACTATTAAATAAAAGTAGGCCGGTGCCCAGCAGTGGAACGTATATAGGCCTATGCTGACTTTAACCAAAGGCTCACACAAATTTTCTTATGTAAGTTTGGATTCACGTTTTTCGTGGGGACTCAAGGAAATTTAAAGGCTTTTAAAGCATTTTTTAATGTATAATACTGCAATATTTCAAAATTTAAAATCAAAAATATTTATGCCGCAAATAGGGTACTTTTATAGGAAGTAAGAATCAAACTCGTACCGGTACTTGTACGGAAAGACCGGTACATTTAGACCCTAACCATTTTTCTTAGCAAAATTACAAACATACTTATATAGACATAAAGCCGTTGAAATAAGGCTATAAACGCAAAATGGGAATTTTATTTTATCAAAGAACAAAAATACAATATAATAAACACAGGCTATAAATAATATAATTTTTAACTTTTTGCAGTTATTATGCTCGAGTGACAACCCTAATATGCAAAGTAATAATCAAGACCAAGTGCGGGTAATTCGGAAAACCCGCGCGGCTAGAATATGTTGACACCCGCCTCGCCAGCCCCTTCGCGACCATGGACGTCACGGCACGTCCGAAACGTCGAGGTAATAGCATGTTTTTACGCGATTACAGGCTGAGCCACACCGGCTGCGTGTGCACGCACTGTACGCTGCAGCTCCTTGGCTTTGAGCGTGACTAGCCGCCATTTTGAAAAACATTCATACTATACAACGCGTACGCCACGCGCACGCAGACGTGTACGCAGCCGGTGTGGCTCGGCCTTAAGTCCCGTTTGGTTATAATAATGAGTTATTATGCTGTCTATATTAATTTAATTGTTACAAAAGCGTGTTTAGCCCAGTGTGGGTCGGTTACGGAGCCCAGAATTACGGCTCTTTGATGTCAAGTAGCCGTTTGTAATTTGTTGCAAGTTTTGTTGAAAAATCATTTTAGGGATATGGGCTTTGTCCCTTATGAATGTACGTAAACACTTTAGTGCACATAAAATCATACAGAAACAGTACAAAAATTAATGGTTACCTACATATAAAAAAATTAATGGTTACCTATATGTCAGTAATGGTCGCGTTCACAATAAGTGTGCCGAGCCGACCGAGCCAAGACATGTCATACTCATATAGCATCATCATATTTGCCCTGGACCCGTCATGTCAATATCTTGTCATGACGTCGCCCCTGTCTGGTTGCACCGGAAAACCAGCGCCAGCTCTGGAGTTGGTATTATGCTGAGGTGGGACCTTTTTGTGGCAACGAGTTTTTTTTTTGTGTGTTTCTTGTTTATTTTTTCTCTTTTTTGTAACTTTTTGCTGTCATAAATAAATGTATTTTCTTTCTTTCTTTCTTTCTATATATAGATACAAGAAATCAGAGTACATTAACCTAAACGCCATCTATAAGAACCTATATTACACAGGTATCTCACCCCAATGCACCTATTACAGTTGCGACGATCGAGCGAGAGATGGCGCTACTGCGCTATCGTCGCAGGTGAAATAGCTGCGCATTGGGGTGAGATAGGTACCCGTGTAATATAGGTTCTCATAGATGGCGTTTAGGTTAATATCCTATTAAACCAGAATGATACAGTAGTCAATGTAGATGGCAAAATTGAGGGCGCTGGCTGGGTGCTCCCGTGGACGAGTGGTTGAGTCGCTGGGCCGGAAATCCAGAGGTACTGGGTTCGATTCCTGGTCAGGCAAGACACAGCTGAGTGCCATTTAATTTTTCTGTGTACACCTAATACATTTGTATAAGTATAACAGCCACAAATTGTAACCAAAAGTAGCAGATCGCACTGAGCATTGAAAACGCTCTATACAAAACGGGAGGAACCAATGACGTCATCGCTTCCATCGCGGTACTAAGTTGTATGAAAAAAATAACATTTTGCCATTTTGAGCACGAAAAAGTGCGTCGAAGCACATAGTTGTCATACATTTTTTTTCGGTGTTATTTAAGCATTCCGAAATTGACTTTAATTATTCTTTAAGACAATTAAAAAAAATCGTTTTTTTTTAAACATTGTGGTCTCATAACTTTATTTTTTTATACATTTTTGGTTTCTTTCTTTTGTGTTATGATAATTTAGTATTTTCCAATCCATGTGACTATATTATGTTGTATAATTCAACATTAGTCAACATCCGAACTGAGGGGATGTTTACTAAGTAGGCTAGTCAGTTATGTTGTTAACTGACTAGACTGGTTGATACACAGAAATATACAATACAATACAATATTCTTTATTGTGCACCAAAACAAAAGATTACAGAAACTTAAATCTAAAACAGCATAAATGGTAAACAACAGGCGGTCTTATCGCTAATAAGCGAACTCTTCCAGACAACCTTAGGGTAGTAGAGTGGGCGCAAAATAAAATCAGATGTGAGTGCACAAGGAAATGAAAACAGATTATTATCAAAAACAGGACAAATACATGCAAATAAATACATACACACACACACTTACACACACATATATACATATATATACATACATATACATATAAATATACCGAGATATAAGGAAATAGTTCGTCGATTTGTATGAGAATCAAGCCTGTAACGTTTTTCGCTTGGCGCTTGACGCCAAATGTGTAATTTAGTGATAGAAAACATAATTTCCATTTCATTATGTGCTATTTGAAATAGTACATTGTGTACCAAGGGCGGTAAGTAAGGAATTACAAACGAGTGTTTGTTACAAGGCCGAGGCGAAGCCGAGGGCTTTAATAACACGAGTTTGTAATTCCTTTACCGCCCGTGGCACACACAATGTTTTTCATCACACTTGTGAGGAAATCTAATTAAAATAACCTTACTTAACCTAAATAAAATTGTAAAACTGACAGTGACATTAGTGACATAATATCCATAGACAATGCGAAAGTCAAGACACGTTCGGAACCCATAACGGTAAATACCTAAAACGGTTGATTTTATATTTGCAAAATACTGAAATACACTATTTAAACATTAAATTAATGTACCAGAAATATGTGTTTATATGTATTTGCAATAACAGTTCTCTTTAAATAAATATTTCAGTGATAAAAGTTAAAAAAGTAAATTGGCATTTCGTTTGAACACGACAAATAAGATTAAAACAAAACCATCGTTTCAAATTTAAAAATAAAACCACTACGCCCTAGGGCGTAATAGGTCATTTACAGCCCGCAGAACCTACGTGTAATGACACCATTTTCGAGCAAGTGTGATGAAAAATTAATTATACCGTTATTATCAGAGCTCGGTAGTGCCTATTTACCTAAACTTCTCGGAAGGACGTAATAGGGAATATGCATGAATTTTTTTTAACAGATTTCTTAACAAAATATGAAAATACTGTAAAAAAGATGACATACAGTCAAAATAAAATTGAAATCGACCGAGAAATACGGAAGATATAAACATTTTAAAGCACTAATCAGACAGCGATTAGAGAGAGAGAGATCCGATATGGACTATGACGTCATAGTACACGACCGCCATACAATCTTTATACTATATTCTGTTTTGCGAGAAAGAGATAGAGATATATCTTTGTTGTGTTATATCTTGGTTTTTTTTTATAGTTATTCGAAAAATATTTTTTTCCTACTGTTTTTTATATGAATGAGCTTTTATTAAAGTTAATAAAAAATATCATGCATATTCCCTATTAAGAGTGGTTACAGCCACCAAAAATAATTACTTATTTTTATTGTACGCGGGATTTCCCGGGAGTAATCATCATCATCATCATCATTTTAAGCCAAAAGACGTCCACTGCTGGACATAGGTCTTCCCCAAGGATCTCCACGATTGTCGGGAGTAATAAAAATACATAATCCACATAAATTCACACTTTGGGTCAAATTATTAATGGAATACAATTGTTTAATTGTACGAAGAGCCATTTGTATGAAGTCGATTGTTGGGTTCTCAACGTATCTATTTAAATACTTTGCATTAAACAGTTATATTTCATTAATAATCTAACCCTGAGCGTGAAATTATAAAGATTATTGTTAAACCCGGGCAATTCCGGGTACAATAAAAATAAATAATTATCTTTGGTGGTTGTAACCACTCTCAGTTACGTCCTCCCGCGAAGTTTAGGTAAATAGGCACTACTTATTCCGAGCTCTAGTTATATCAGATTTACAAATCTGGTAATAATATTGACGGCAACTCAAGTTAACGGCGTATAAAATAGGTAGTTGCCACTTCTTTTTAGCACGCGAGATATATACACTTTCTCCTTCTACCTCGCTTATTTTTCTGTGGGTTGATACTTAGAGAGATTTTTTTTCATGACAGTAGGTGTCAACCAGTTTAGTCATTTTCATCACACTTGCTCGTAAAGGGTGTTATAACACGCGCGCTTATAGACCAACTCGAGCCGATTTACCCCCCGTGGGTTACATATATCTATAACTCCCACGGGAGGAAAAACTGTATGAAAATCTATAACTCCCTCGGGAGTTATGAGTTTAGTTTTAAAAGTCGTACGTCATTTCAGACTAAGGAGGTTTCGAATCAGCCAAGGCTATTTCACATCTTCAAAACTTGGCTACAAAACCAATTTTAGTGTAAAATAAAACTTATATGGTATATTTTACTATTATTTCCGTAGATTTTGCGATTATTTTAATGCAATTAAATTAATTTAGTTTAAAATTTTATTTTGAAAATCGGTACAATCTGGCGACATTGCCTGTCAAGTTTAAAAACTAAACGCAGTTCTTAGCATTATCTGTGGAAGACTATATTGAAAAAGTTGACAGTTGAAGTTGTCTCTTAGCGGGTGCGTTTAGTTTATTTCATTTTTATGTTTTATTTTTTTTTCCTCGCAAATGTGATGAAAAACTTTGTGTGTATCACGGGCAGTAAGAAGATTACAAACTCGAGTCATTAAAAAGGCCTCCGCCTACGGCGTCGGGCTTCTAATAGACTCTCGTTAGTAATCCCCTTCTTACTACCCTCGGTGCACAATGTACTATTATTTTGTGAAGATAGACACACTAACAAATTTAATTCATTATTAATTGATCTCTTTTGTTTGAAATGAAAGAGTTCTCATGGGATACTATATCTCGAATATGATTTAATACCAGAGTATATTCTTCTTTATGATTAATTCCGTATATGTCTTAAATAGATGTGTTACTAAGTTACTTTATATTAAGCACAAGGTCGTACAACAGCGCCACTTAGTAACGAAATAAATCCAAACCACTCTAACCCAAAAAACACGCAATACTAATTAGAACCCCATTACCACATTAGCGTAGAAATAAAGCCATATATCGTTTAACGTTCTCATAAGGACTGTGCTGCCATCTGTGTGAAAATAGTCGTAACTGCTTTTATTTATTTTGCGACTTATGCCCTTTTGCTCAAGGCGGTTGGCCAATAAGGGCCCATAAAAGGAACTAGGGTCCAGTTACGACTGTTTCCAAAGTAATTAGGGTGATGAAAAATTATGGGTCTAGGCTCGCTTGATTTGTGGGGTAATATTGGAAAAACTGTTCTTGCGCGGTTTTAGTTAACACTTTTATGGTGGTACGCCGGGTAGTTCAGACATGCGCCTTTCACGCGGAGGTAGCGGGTTCGAATCCTGGATCGTATGTACGGTCGGCCTCAAAAGTAGCTGAACACATCTGTATCGTGGCGTAGTACTAAAGTGTCCAGCTACTTTTGAGGCCGACTGTACCAGAGCTTTTCGGGACGTATGATATGATTCGATAGTTACCATTAGCTTCTCGGTGAAAAACATCGTGAGGCAGCCTGCATACATCATAAACACTCCAGATACTATAGAACATTGATAAACAATACAGGAATATTAAGATTTACAAAAAAAACGCTTACCATATTACCTACATATAGGTACCGCCCTACGGGATGTCCGTTGTCCGACTTTCTTACATTTATTAAAGTAAATTGGTAAATCCGAAACTATATTTGCGTTTGTAGTCAAGTCGTAATACATTACTGTCACGAATGTCACGATTTGTTGACTATCCTTTACAATCCCGATTGGCCCCTAATGACAGCATGTCACGCGACTTACAATCATAACACAGAGTTATCTAGATTAACAATAATTAATAAATAATATTAACATCGGTAAGTACCAATGCTAATATTATTCGGTAAAGGAAAAACATGGTGAGGAAACCTGCATACATCATTAATGAGAGTAGCCCCAGCAGTGGGACGTATATAATAGGCTTATGATCGATGATGATTAATATTATAAATGTGAAAGTTTATGAAGATGTTCCGATGTTTGTTTTTTTAAATATAAATTAAGTTTTTATTCAGTAAACAATAAATAACAAAACAATAAATTACCCAAAACTAAAATAATTATTCTAAACCATAAACTACCTATTAAATTATATCTAAAAAGGGCCCCCGTGGCATGGTGCCAAAGATGCTACCAGCATTTCCTCGCTGCATGGCAATACTAATGGCGATCCGGCGATCAAAGGGCTGGCAGCTTCCTCGATCAGCGCATTAGTATTGCCATACAGCGAGGAGATGTTTATTGAACGGATTCAGATGAAATATTTTATGTAGTAGGTATAAGTAAAGAAAAAATAGAAGGGAAGATCTAGAACTACATGGAACAAGTAAAAGTCATAATCATAACTCATGCTTCACCATAGAAAGAAGCAAAAGATGAGGCAGAATCAGAACAAGCTAGAAATTACGATAAGAGCTTATCTCGTATATAAAAGCGAGAAGGGACCAAATAGTTATTACCTGACATAAATACCTTAATTTGCTCCCTGGAGACATAATGTATTATTTTCCCTTGCATCAAAAGCAATGTATCAGTAGTAAATTGAAAAAAAAGGACAAGTGCGAGTCGGTCTCACCCACCCCGGATTCCGTACAAATATTTTAAATAAAGACTATGTTTTTTAAGATTTATAATCTAGATGTTATTCAATATTTATTCAGTGATTAAAATTATGTACAAATAATATATAACTACTTAATAATCTAAACTTAACTAAAAAAATTAAACTAATCTTACGAAAATAAACCTAAATTAAAACTAAAAATTACCTAAAAAATTGGGCCCCCTTGGCATGGTGCCGAATATGCTAGCAGCGTTTCCTCGCTGTATGGCGATACGTATTCGCTGCGCGAGGAAGCTGCCAGCATTTCGGACACCAGTGCAGTCGACAGTTTTAGGATTTAATTACAAATGTATAGTTTTCAGATCTTTCCCTATACTTGTAGTATACGACGGTATTACTTGCCTTTCATAGTTCTAGGTCAACGGAAAGTAGCCTTTGATTTTTTGGTTTCCTCGAGTGTCGAATTTACGTTTTTTGCGGCATAAACAGCCGTATCTTTTTTTCACGTTAATTTAGAATTTGGATTTTTTCATAGCTTCAAGGGAACGTAAACCTGAGTATATAGTTTTAAATTAAAACTCGGTGCCTCCACGTGTTCCCGAGATAAGGGGGTCTTGACAGACGGACAACAAAGTGATTTTATAAGGTTCCCGTTTTTTCTTTTTGTGGTACGGAACCCTTAAAAATACTCGTATTGTGTGATCCTTATCAAAAATAAACAAATATTAATAGCCGCCAATTACCGTTACGAAATAAAAGCCGAATTCCATTTTCAAACGCACATTAATCCTTCAAATTAAGAACGGCCACAGACAAAGAACAATAGACCACGGCCTAATAGAGGCGCGTGAAATATTCGATAATTCAAATTTGGAAACGTTCTCGGTTGCGCAAGAGTGTTGGCGCCGCGTCTAGTTGCTAACCTCGGAGGAAAGGAGGTTGTGGATATGCCTCAATATTTTTATTATTTAGAATGACGTAAAGGTAACGTTCTAGTATTTTTTTTGCTTGGAAGAAGGAGATTCTCCTTGAAATTCTCCTCGCTCGGGAATAGAGTCCAGCGTCACTTTGTCCCGATTCTATCCCCAAACGCCTACGGGCTAAAACCTCCCCCCATTTGTGTGTAGTGTGGGCAATGATATTTTATAGGTAGATAGGTTACAAGCACTCCAAAAGTGAAGCTCTATATGGACGCTGATTAGCGTAGCCCCGCTTAGTCGCTCTTAAGCAATTACCGGTAAATTACTGGTAAATTTACCGTCTTTTCATACTAAAGTTCGGTAAATTACCGGTAAATTACCGGTAATTGCATTCCCTAGTCGCTCTCGGGTAAGTCAACAAGGCGCACGAGAATGACAGCTGTAGACATCTGCAAATTTAGCAAAAAAATGCCGTCGTGTGTAATGAAAAAGTGCACAAATTACGCAGTAAAGTGCAACAAAGCAAAAGGCCCTTATTTATTTAAACTTTATTGCACAATACAAGAAACTACAAATGGCGGACTTAATGCCGTAAGGCATTCTCTACCAGTCAACCATCAGGGTAAACAGAGACAAAAGGCCCTTATCACATGCACAAATGCTGAAAATATTTATTTTAATAATGATTTTTTTTTTAATATGTCGCCATCTTGGCACCTCGGCCACCTAGATGACACTTCGTGAATGAAACAGACTAAGGGCCGATACAGACGGACTGCATGCCAGTTGCGATTTGTATGGGAACTGCATCACAACTGCGCAGTCGGCGACTGCGCAGTTGTGATGCAGTTCCCATACAAATCGCAGCTGGCATGCAGTCCGTCTGTATCGGCCCTAACGTAGGGGACAATCTTACACAAATCGAACTGGTCCCATAATAGTCAGCTCAATAAGGCTTGTTTTATGGATACTAGACGAAGCTTTATTTAATAAACACAAATACTTAAATATATAGAAAACATTCAAGACTCGGAAACAAATATCATCACACAAATAACTAAATATTTTTACTAAAAAAAAACCCGACCGCGGTGCATTTTAAAAGTGCCTAAAATCCGTCATTTTGTTTATTTTAACGAATTTCACCCAGTGACACTCGCGCCATCAAGACGAATCTAATGAGGTATCATTTATCAAAGTCGGTTGTGCCGTTGAGTAGTTACGAGCGGACATAGGAACGGACATACATACATATATACATACATACAGGTCAAACACATAAGCCTCCTTTGGGCTTCGCCGCAGTCGGGTAATAATACCTTACCGGGATTCGAACCAAGGGCCGTCAGTTTCGTAGGCAGACTAACAACTAGGCTAAACCGGTCTTCAAACTATTTACATACATAATTAAAGCAAGCAATAAAGGTCACAAGTTCATAACCGTATCCACACTAACCTAACGCGTCACAGCCATAAAGCCTTGCGGATTTGCGTAGGAGTTAAGATTTGGGTCGTTTTACATCTGACGGTACAAACAACTAGTTTATGTAACCTTAGAGTTATTGCTTACAAACAATGTTTAGCATTTTACGTAAACTCGAAAGTTGTAGTGACGGGCAGGTTTTTAAGTGAATTCAAAAAGTTTTTGTGTGTTTGCGATATAATTACGTACTATATCAACTTCGCTTGCGACTTTTGCCCATAGAATTTTTTGATTCACGTCTCAACCTTTTGAGGGTTGAATTTGGAAAAAAATCTCTACGCCCCTTGAAAATATAATATGTTTCTAATTTCATCCCGATATGTAGTGTAGGTTAAAAGTAGTCTGTAATCCAAAATTCATTGTAATTTATGGAAATATATAATATTGTAAATGATCAATCTTGTTGTTGCTTGTTTGTGGTAAGAGGGATATAGAAGCCCATTTTTAGAAGTTTTTTATTTTATTTTGATGGAAATTTATGTATTTACTGTCGATAGATACATTGTTATTATTCTATTTCAAATTAAAAATAGAAAAAGGTATTTTTAGAAAGAAGCCTTATTTTTTTATTTTCTTCACTAAGGTCGTGTTATTCAACCCCGTAGGGTAAATTCACAACTTCACGGTCAATTTCGTGAATATAATTTTGACCCGTAAACTAGTAGTTTTATTTTTGGAAACGATTTATATCTCAAAAAATAGTAGGTACCCAAATAGTACCCTATGGCCATAATATTTCTTTTCTCTAGCTATCGTAGAAGCCGAGATATAGTGAGCTCTTTCTATAAGAAATTCCCGGGTGCGCCAGCTTTGGCTACTATTTTTTGAGATATAAAACGTTTCCAAAAACAATGCCGTTTCAGAGATACAAACGGTGTACGCCAGCTTGACGCCCGGTAGCGTACACCGTGAACAAGCCTTATATTTCAGAAAGTTTTAGGGTACTATTTTTTTTCACCTAAGTATTTCGTCGGTACTATTTGGGTACTATTTATTGGCTGCATCAGATTCTGAATATCTTTACGGTGTACGCTATCTTGACGGACACCAAAAAGATCATAATTTTAAACAAAAGACGTATATATGTCTTTTGTTATATATATAAAAATTCTAACCACAAGGAGAGGGGAAATCAGGAATGAAAATGTAGGTATGGATATTTTCGCCGTTTGGAAACCGATTATGAAATATTATTATTTTTATACTTTTTTGTTGAATACATTCATAACATAATACATTTACATAAATTTCATTCCAATTTACGGCAAAATTGTGAATAACTCTGCTGAAAGTCAGTTCTACGACAAAGAACTTGTTTCTAAGAAACTAATCTAATTCACCAAAGAGTTATTTTTGACAGGCGATTTTCACCTCAAAACAGGGCAACACTGTGTCTTTTGAGTCGATTTTCCTATGATATTTTGACAAAGGCGTATGTAGGCTTTATCTTTAACCTTTCCCAAATTCAACAAAAAGTTTGTGGAACTTTCTTTATCGATTCAGACGGGCCAATACCGTTTTCACCGGGAATTAGAGAAAGGTGTGGCGTTACTTACAGAAAACTAAATATTTTTACAAAAATAAACCTGACCGCGGTGCACTTTAAAACTGCATAAAATCCGCCATTTTGTCTATTTTAACGAACTTCATACCCAGTGACACTCGCGCCATCAAGACGAATCTAATGATGTATAATTCAACAAAATCGGTTGAGCCGTTGAGTAGTTACGAGCGGACATAGGTACGGACATACATACATACATACGGATCAAACACATAACCCTCCTTTTGGGCTTCGCCGCAGTCGGGTAAAAAGACTTTTTTTACAGATATTTAAAGAGTAGGACCGTACTGGTCGCCATTTTTTTTATGTGACCCACCTAAGGTCTCTCTCAAGCAGCAAAATATACAACATAAGCACAGAATAAAAAAAAATGAAATAAACCGATCAAGTATACAGTATGTAAAGTAACGAAAACCATTTATTTAAATCCGGGCATGTCTAGGCGATAAAAAGGATTGTGGTATATACATTTTTGAAATACTTAACACTTTTTAAAATTTATAATTGAAATACAAAAAATAAAATTTAATTAATTAATGATTTTAAAACATCCTGTATTATTTGTTTACAGTTATAACATTTGTTTTCTGGTTGTCAAGTCAAACAAACAAACAAATGCAATGTCAGTTAAAATAAGGCTATGTGCACACTTAAGATTAAATACGACGTAACTCAATGTGGCGTCCGCCGTTAGTCGTTATTTGAACCAAGCGACGGTGGTTGTTTTCATGAAATTTTGTTTTTGTATTTCAATTATAAATTTTAAAAAGTGTTAAGTATTTCAAAAATTTATATACCACAATCTTATTTATCGCCTAGACATGCCCGGATATAAATAAATGGTTTTCGTTAGTTTACAAACTGTATTGTTTTTTTTTTACATAAGTGTGTCCCACTGCTGGGCAAAGGCCTCTCCATTAGATCCCCACAACTCCCTATTAGCTGGTATATTGTTACAGCCAAATATTTTTCTAAGCCTTTGTTTACTATTTAGATTTTCTAACCACCTACTTCTCTTCAAGCTACTTTTATCATACATTACTAATTAAAACATGTTAATCTTGTAAACGGTAATATGTCTTATCAGTCTGTGTTCCACAATTATAACAATTGTTAGTTTTGATTTCCGCTAGGTAGGGCTTGCAAATTAATAGATAGGAGGTCGTTTTCCAAAATAAATACCGGGGCAGCTAATTTCTCAAAATATGGACTTTTGAGGTTTTTCTGGCTCAGAATCGTTAGCACTTTCGAACCTTATACGTAAAAAAGTTTCCCAAATTTATTTTCCCATTACGTCACAATTTTGCATTATGTTTGTATAAACGCCACGCAGTGGAAAGAAAAAAAATCCATTCAAATTTTGGGACACTTTTTTTTACGTATAAGGTTCGAATGTACTAACGATTATGAGCCAGAAAAACCTCAAAAGTCCATATTTTGAGAAAGTAGGTACCCCGGGATTTATTTTGGAAAACGCCCAGGAAATAATAATGCTTTTACAATTACATTCACCTGCCAAATCCCATCCAGGTGATTTACATCCTCCCGAGTTGCGGTACCGAACTTCAAGCAGAACTCCAATTAATTATAGCGGATAATGAGGCGATACGGACCCGGGACGTGAGCGCGATCCCTCATCCCGCCACTTTTCATACCGGGGGATTGATCAAAAAGTTCGGCCAAGATTGCTCCATTGTGCAGTTTGGCTCGCGAAACCGGTATCAGCCAGTAGGGCTAACAGAGTGCGCTGCGATTGACATTGCTTATCTATACTGTACATATAATGAAATTGTAGAAAAAGAAAGAAAGGAAGAAAAAGTTTGACCAAGATAATGCTCCTCTATAGTTTGGCTTGCAAAACCAAGCCAATAGGGCTAACAGAGTACACTGGTATTGACATAGCTTATCTATCCTTCACATATGTATAATGAAATTGTAGAAAAAGAAAAAACAAAGGCCAGGATTGCTCCCATTCTGCAGTAGAGCTGGAGTTGGCGCGTGCTGGTTGATTTGTGGAAGATTATCCTCCAATATTTATTTATTTTACCTTCTTGCTAACAGACTGACTTGACAGTGACTAGCTAACTAGCCTATTGGAATTAGACATTTTCATTTAGACAGAAAGACAAAACACCACATGGTTGAAATGCAAAGAAAATGACCGAATGGACAGTTGACGACTAAACACGACTCGAATAACTAGACAGGCTACAGTACAGACTCTGAAACTACGATGTTGTGAACAGATCGTTCAGCTAGCAAAATCAGCCTTAGCCTGTAGAGCTAGCAAAACGATGCTGCGGTTGACATTTTCTATTTATTATGCAATGTTGAAGGTATAGCTAGCATTTTGAAATTGTATATAATGCTAAGACCATATACTATCGATAATGAGGCGATACGGACTCGGGACGTCGTGAGCGCGATCCCTCATCCCGCCACTTTTCATACCGGGGGATTGATCAGAAAGTTTGGCCAAGATCGCTCCATTGTGCAGTTTGGCTCGCAAAACCGGTATCAGCCAGTAGGGCTAACAGAGTGCGCTGCGATTGACTTGCTTATCTATCCTTTACATATAATGGAATTGTAGGAAAAGAAAGACCAGACACCAGCCCGCAGGGCTAGCAATACCAAGCGAATAGGGCTAACAGAGTACACTTCGATTGACAGTAGGGCTAGTGTTAGGGCATTGTACCTTCTTGCTAACAGTCTGACGTGACAGTGAGTTACCTAGCCTATTAGGAATTAGACATGTACATTTAGACAGAAAGACAGACAGAACACGACTGAAACGTGGGAAATTATCACAGAAATATATCGAGATAGTTCGTCGATTTGTATGGCAAAGAAGCGTGTAACGTTTTTCGCTTGATGTTTGACGCCAAAAGTGCAATTTAGTGATGGAAAACATAAATTTTCCATTTCATTTGGTGGTATTTTAACAATTAATTAGACCTTTATTATCAAATTCTTACTATCTATTCGAATCTGGTAATAATATTGACGGAAACTGAAGTTAACGGTATTCAAAGTAGGTGGCCGCCACTTCTTTTTAGCACGCGAGGTACATTATTAGTACATTGTGTATCAAGGGCGGTAAGTAAGGAATTACAAACGAGTGTTTGTTACAAGGAGTGTTGTTTAATAACACGAGTTTGTAATTCCTTTACCGCCCGTGGCACACACAATGTGTTTCATCACACTTGTGAGAAAATATAATTAAAATAACCTTACTTAACCTAAATAAAATTGTAAAACTGACAGTGACATTAGTGACATATCCATAGACAATGCGAAAGTCAAGACACGTTCGGAACCCATAACGGTAAAGACCTAAAACGGTTGATTTTATATTTGCAAAATACTGAAATACACTATTTAAACATTAAATTAATGTAACAGAAATATGTGTTTATATGTATTTGCAATAACTTCTAACTCTAACTTCTCTTTAAATAAATATTTCAGTGATAAAAGTTAAAAAAGTAAATTGGCATTTCCTTTGAACACGACAAATAAGAGTAAAACAAAACCATCGTTTCAAATTTAAAAAGAAAACCATTACGCCCTAGGGCGTAATAGGTCATTTACGGCCCGCAGAACCTACGTGTAATGACACCATTTTCGAGCAAGTGTGATGAAAATACTTTTTCCTTCTACCTCGATATATTTTATTTATTTAAACTTTATTGCACAAAAGAAAACTTATCGTATTTCTGTGGAAATTACCATAAAGTTACGACAAAAGCAGACAACAAGACGAGCTCCGGAGTCTGAAGCCACGGCGTTGTGGACACATCGGGTAGACTAGATAGCACTATGTTTAATCTCGATCGAAAGTGCAATAGATCGAATTCACTCGTCCATTTATTATTTAAATAATAAATAATAATAATAAATAAATAAATATTAGGGGACAATCTTGGGTCTATATTGTCTTCCATAAAATTATTGTTCCGATTTTTGTTGCCCATAACGTTTTTCGTCATAATTTTATTAGTCATATTATCGGAAGTCATACAATTTTGAATTATAACTTGGTATTACTATTTTCGGAAGTCATAATTATTATTACTCCGAAAATTTTAAGTCATAACATTCATTATTGCCATAGTATAACGCTTCCGATTTTTAATGGTAATAAAATCACTTGGAATAATTACTGGAAGGCTTTTTTTCTCAGGTCATAATTATTGTTAGTCATACTATTCACGGTCATACTGGTATAAAACTTAATACTATTCAAAATAATAATATACTATTTAAAAAAATTGCAAGCACGTTTTGTCCTTATTCAAAAAATTATAGAACGAACTGATAAATACAAATCACAGATAATAATATCATACTAATATTATGATTCAATACGTACGACGCGTTCTTTATTTACGTGTGGCGCTAAATAATGTGGGTGCCTGAGACCTGAGCACATATAAAAGTGGGTAAGTAGTAAAACTTACCTTTAAATTCCAAATATTGAAAATCTATTGAAATGTTGAAAATCTCAATAACAATCAATCTAAATTAAGACAATTTAAATTAAGACACATTGCCAATCATTTGATTTTGAAACGGTAATTTGGCCATGCTACGGCTCCGGCGCTGGGGGCAGTGCAGCCCCACCGCCCTCGCGGAACGAAGCGCATGCACCCACGCTCACCTCCGCAGCTTCGGCTTGTTGGCCGCCTTCGCGAGGGCTGCCCTCCCTCCGCGCCTCCGGGTTTGCATAAACACTCTAGGGGTAGGGCAGACAAGACCACGTGGGAGTGGGGTGCTCTGACTTGGTTTTCCATAGTTATGACTAACAATACAGTATGACTTAT
Organism: Eudemis profundana; assembly: GCA_947034925.1. Lineage (NCBI taxonomy): Eukaryota > Metazoa > Arthropoda > Insecta > Lepidoptera > Tortricidae > Eudemis > Eudemis profundana. The sequence goes on along the minus strand of OX344816.1, from coordinate 14,254,041 downwards.
TACTTTATGGGTAACAAGTGGATCTCAATGAAACGATATGACGAACAACAATTATTACTTATAAATGTATGCCTTAAACTATTTCTGAATAATAACCGGTATGCCTTGCTAGGTTATGGATATCAATTTTATTACTTTTGTAATGTATGACGCATAACATTATAGAATGTGAAAGTTCGGATTATTAATCATTATACGTAAACAAAATTATGACTAATGATATTTATGGACATAAATTATATGGAAATCAATTTCTGACTTTCAAAATTCGGAACAAGAAGTTTATGGGAAACAAAGGGATCCCGACAATCTTACACAAATCGAACAAACCCCATAGTAAGCTCAATAAGGCTTGTGTTATGGATACTAGACGACGATATATTTAATAGATACAAATACTTAAATACATAGAAAACATCCATAACTCAGGAACAATTCGTGCTCATCACACAAATAAATGCCCTTACCGGGATTCGAACCCAGGACCTCCTGCTTCGTAGGCAGGGTCACTACCAACTAAGCTAAAGCGGTCGTCAAACTGTTTACTTTCCAACCTCTACGACAATGGCCATAAAGTGGCAATAACCGCTACGTGTGCGGAAAATCCCACTTCGTGGCCTGTGGCGACGTAAAATTTTGCACTCCATGGGCGGTAATAAAGAAAGCCTCAGATCGCATATTTATCGCCCTTGCCTTCGGCTCGGAGTCAAATACCTGCGATCTGAGACATTCTTTGTTTTACCGCCCTAGCTATGTAATGTACTAATAGTATCTTATTCAATAAAACATTTCGTCAATACTTTGAAAAACACTTGTCTTAACGTCTTAGAGAAAAACGTCAAAGCTCCATACAAACTTCATACACTTACTGCGTTTATTACCTAAAGTCAATATCAGATACGAGTTTTTTTTAAGTAGTGACGATTTGTATCCATGAAAAAATCAAAATAAATATATTCACGTCACAAAAAGTCCACGCAAGTGTAGTCACGTTACCTGTAAAAAATAACCATTACTTTTTTATAAAACCTTTACAACCAACGAAACCCCAAAATTATATTCCGTCGAATTTTCAGCAACGGCCCACTGGGGAGGTCATAATGCATCAAAATAATTTTAATCTATTTGGGGAATGTTTTTAAGTTGAATTATGCCCGCGACGGGTCGTAATGGGATTAAACTTAAAATAAAAACGAGTGAATGATGGCGTGTGTTGGGCTTATCTTTTATTAACGTGTTGCGCTGTCAAGTTTTTACGTGTTTTGTTCATGAACTTCAAACCTACATGATTTAATAACTTTTCTAATAAGAAGCGGCCGAAAAACTAAAAAGCCACGGCTCTCGGCTACGAATACATTTTTATGCCATCCTTTCCATATACACACAGCTATCTATTTATCTCCTATGACTACGATGCAAGTATTCTGGTCGCCCCCTCTCCCTCCCAATCTCCATCCTGACTGCACGAACCCTACACTCCCCTCCCGTATCTTTTTTGGCTCAGGGTGTCTCGGATAGGGGGGACGGTTGATCATGCCGAAGCGGCAAGACGACGGCGAGGGAAACACGAGAGTGCTCTGGTGCGCCGCCCGCCGTGGAACCCATAGATCCGGCCCGGGCCTGTTAAGTGTTCCTGTACATCTCTGAACGACTATTGGTATCATGCCGGGTTGCCCGCCTGAGCAATCGCGTTGAGCCTCGTCGCCCATTCCTCCCTTGTGTGCTCAACGCCTCCGCGTCCTTGCAGCAGAACTGCTGGCTGGATGAGTCACCGGAACGGAACGGAGTCGGTGTCGAGGCCCGTGCCGACCCGTCTTTCCCAGTGGGCACGTTGGGCAAGTGCCCAGGGCCCCGCGATCGATAGGGGTAGGGATCTAACAAAATAGTGTTCTGTCAAAGTCATATCCTAATATACCCACTATCCTAATATGCCCAGGGTCTCCAATAGGTTAAAGACAGCCCTGGGCCCGTGGGCTCCAGCACACATGCCCTAGTCAAAGATTTATCTAAAAGGCTGGTTGACTGCACTGGTGACCAAAATGTTGGCAGTTTCCTCGCGCAGCGAATAAGTATCGCCATACAGCGAGGAAACGCTGCCAGCATATTCGGCACAATGCCAAGGGGGCCCAATTTTTGAGATTATTTTCAGCTTTAATTTAGGTTTATTTTCTTAAGATTAGTTTAACTTTTTACTTTATATTAGTAAGTAGTTTTACTTTATTTGTACATAAAACACATTATACATAAGAAAAGCCAACTTTGAACATTAAATCGACTATAATACCGTCAATTCGGGTTCCTGAGGACCAGTGCACTCAACTATAGTGCAAACTTTGGAGTATCCCCATGTGTACACGGCGCGCCAATTTTGGCTTTAATCATGTGAATAATGAACAATAATTGAATATATACTGCGAGACTTGATAAAGTAAGGAATTAATACATCCCAATTGCCGACGAAATGTTTCAAAATCGTATGCGATGGTACGGGCACGTAATGAGGCGGGACGAAGAGAACGTTGTGAGGAATGCCTTGGCGTACCAGATAGAAAGAAAGGCAGAGGACGACCACAAGCACAACCGTTGCCATGGACATAGAACGGGCACAGGTAGATGGAAGAACAACCCAAGATCGACATCTTGGCGCCTAAAAACGAGTAGGTCCGACCTCAAATAAAAGGGATAAGGCACATAAGAAGAAGAATTGAATATATACTGCATAATATAACTATAGTTGAAAATAGTAAGCAACGGTCTTCAGTAGAGCGCATCATAGTTTAAGCCATAGTTGTGTGCACTGGACCATAAAGAACCCGAGTTTACGGAAGCAAAATCCTCAGATGGGTACTGTAAAAATAGTGTACTGTGTGTATTGTATATTACAATACAATACAATACAATATTCTTTATTGTGCACCAAAACAAAAGATTACAAAAACTTAAATCTAAAACAGCATAAATGGTAAACAACAGGCGGTCTTATCGCTAATAAGCGATCTCTTCCAGACAACCTTAGGGTAGTAGAGTGGGCGCAAAATAAAATCAGATGTGAGTAGGTAGTGCACAAGGAAATGAAAACAGTTATTAAATATACTTGTTTTTTTTTAAAGCCTGACTAACTTGCGACCGTTCGGCATTGCAATGTTCGGACCAGGTGGTCGGCAGTGGCGTTCCCTGGGGTCGAACCAGGTCGCTGTGCGGACCACCTTGAGTGGATCGGACTGGGTGGGGGCCGGGGCGCCTAGGGTCGAACCAGGTCGCTTGTCCCGGCCCACCTCGATAGGGTCGGACTAGGTGGGGGCTTGAACGCCTGGGGTCGAACCAGGACGTTTGCCAGGGCCAGCTTGACGGCTAAGGCCACCTTGAACTCACGTTATAAAAACGAGGTTTCACTCGACATTTCATTTCTCTGGATGAACATTTCGAGTGGTAACCTCGTATTTTAACAAAGTGAGTGATCCATTTTTAATTCAATATGTTTGAGTCTCACTATAGTTTTCTGAGTGAATTTGAGGAGTTCCCTCAGTTCTTCATCACTTCTGCGTCGTTCCCTCATTATTCAGGATTATGACCTGCTTTAACGTCCCATAATATAGCTTGCTTAACGACCATATAGGCTGCCTTCTGCATGGTACCATAAACATTCTTCATTGTGTCAGACCACTTTGCCGGGATTCGTTCAATTCCTTATGGATTTCATCTAATTAATTCTGAAATAACAGACATTAGAAGAGATTCTTTTTCTGGGGTCTGTTAAAAGCATACCTATTTTGACAGGTTGGATCGCATAACTAGAGTATTTACCACGTTTTTCTTACTACAGACAAAGTAACGGGTCACATGTGGGGCGTATCGTCGATCGTCAGCAATGTATGTAACAATGCAAGGTCAGAATTGGTGCAAGTATGTAGAACTCACCGCTGATGCCATACATGTGGGAAGAAAGTAATAATGGAGAAGGCATTTCGCTCCTTGAAAATCATAACGTCACTATCCAAAAAATGACGTTTTTGAGTTAACAACGCCATCTAACTCACGTGATTGTAAGGAACGCCATACAAAGACACCTATTGCTCTAGCTCTATTTAAAACGGCAGGAGGCGCTAGTGTCATTACGGCGAATAGTGGAAATTGACGCACGCCTTTTTGGAACAGTGTCACTATCACTAGAAATACAGTGAAATTCAGTGGATTTTGTGAAGAAGGTTGTCATTTTCTGCTTAATGACGGTATTCTGTGATATTAAATGGAAAGTACTAACATTTTTCAATGGAATACAGTATTTATTCGTAATACGTCAGTTCGAACTTTTAATGTAGTTATCAATATCAAGACTCAATTTAAAGCAATAGTGTAATTTTCGCTTTAATGACACTTGTCCTCTTGCAATTTTTAATGTTATACTTTCTGTTAAGACTGTTGAAATGACAGTATATCAATAATGACCGTTTTATTTTGAATTTCGAGTCTTGATGCAGGCTAATAATAAAGATGTACTGTATTTTTAGTACGTTAAATGACATTGTGGTTTTAATAACTAAAATGATTTTTAGCATTATTAATCGTCATTTTCGATGTAGTGTCAATTTTGCCAGCTCAAATTACTATAAATTCACTCGTTATGTCAATTGAAAAATGCTGTTTTATGTTTAAAGCCGTTATAACTGCTAGAAGCTGCTTCCAACATTACTAGTGTTTGATTATTTTGTGCCTTCTTGTTTAATGTCACGGTGTGTAATGAATAAAATTATTAACTGTTTTTGAGACTTTGCGTTATTAAATGTCATTTAACAAGTTTTCTTTAAGAGTTTTTATACAAAAACATGGTTTTTTCTTCCAACTAACCAGATATAGTGTCATTGTTCCTTAAACTAAATTAAAGTTTAGGAAATCACAGGCTTGAAAAGTGACATTAAGCAAAAATTAATGGAAAAGTGACATTATTATTTTCTTTAAATTCAATTATCAGATAAATAAAACATAAAAGACAGAATCTACTCTTATCGGTAAAAAGCATAGTCACTTATTTAACAAAACACAGTATAAAGATGAAACTTTTATTACAAATGAAATAGTTTTAGACGTTTTAATATTTCGGAAACTTTCAAGCCCCGTACCCAAAAATCGTGTTTTTCGTTTAATGACGTTATGATTTTCAAGGAGCGATTTCACTCCATAAGGTAGTCTTATTAACTTGAGAATTCTTACCTTTAAATTTGGGGATAAATTAATAGTAAATTACAGTGGCGTGGTGTCAATAGAACCCGAGCCCCACCGGCTTGCCTATTTTAAAGCATATGACCTACCTCCTAAAGAAAAATTAATCAAAATCTACTTCGGCTTTACTAAGAATATATGTGACGTTCCACGGGAAAAGGTACCTTATGGTTGGTATTGAGTTAAGCACAGATCCTAAATCTGTGTTAAATAAGCTATCTAATACAAAAAGAATCACGACACTAAGTCCCATACTTTTTTTTTTAAAAAAACATCAAACCTGCACATGCTAAAATTGCACTTTTGAGAAATCGTCAAAAGAAGTTTAAAACTAATTTTAAGTATGTTCCCGTTGGAACTTATGGAGATGATGATTGATTATGTATCTCAAGGTAATTTTCTTTGGAAATCAGTAATGGTTTTATTAATGTGACTTCCAGGTCGTGAAAAATCAGCCTTTGATTAGAGCAAGTCGCTTATGAGAACGAAATTAAAAAAAAAAAAAATTTCGGCCTGTTTTTTAACACATTGTAATCTGAACCATTGTATAATATTGTTAGAGATATTAGACTGCATTTTTAGACATTTTTATTTTAATTAAAATGTAATTTTTATTATATGTTTCATCATTCCTACAATATTCACAATTTTCGTATAATGAGTTCTAAATTATATTTAATCAGTCTACACAAGTATCTCAAAAGTGTCATTATTATTCTACAAGTCGTATTTTTTTATTTATAAACGATTGAAGTTACGTAAAAATCACAAATTATTCCCATACATTTGAGAAAAGGTACCTTATGGCGGGCCATAAGCAAAAATTATTGATAATTACAGTATGGCACGATATTTACATTATTTATTGACAAATCTTGTATTAAGACAGAAAACTGAAGAAAAAAGGTTATTAGAAATTTACTTCAAATCTTGACCAATTAAGAGTAATTCTCAAATGTGACGTCTTACGTGAAAAGGTACCTTATGAGGGTTTCTAGTTACGGAGATATTCAATGTTGTGTAAAAATTGTGTTTTTTTTTATTATGTATTTCCATTTAGTAAATTATATGTTACGACACGTCTTTGCCTATCTTTATTTTTGTTATAGGCGAATTAAAGGCTGAATAATATGCTTCTACAGTTTAGTACAAAAGGTACTTTATGGCGGTGTAATTTAAAAATGTTAGAAATAGGTACTTGTCGTAACTTGCTCAGTTTTTGTCCTTCATACCGCCGTGCCGTGGTATTATTTTGGCTACACCGCCAGTACCGCCCCGCATCTGTCCTACTCTCACCAACACTTTACGTATCGTTCTCTCTCGGTCTTGCTGGCCGCTCGGAGTCTCAGCCGGCCGGCATGAGCAGTATTTGCTTACCTTTTCGTTCGAATAGTTGTGAGAAGTGTTCGTCGTGGATTTTAGCGTGTTTTAAATTAAAAAGATTCTTTTTCTTAAGTGGTCAAAAATGATAGAAACCGCCAAAAAATGTTTTTTTTCGTAATTTTTTCGAAAAAATGAATAAAAACCTTTTTCTAAAATGGTCAAAATGATAGGCATTCGCCAGTGTTTTTTTATTTTTGTAATTTTTTTGAAAAAAAAATGGTCAACAAGTTTCACGATTCGCCAAAAACACGTTTTTGTTTAAAAAAAAAATGTTTTTAAGACTTTTTCTAAAAAGGTTGAAAGGGAAACATGACAAAGTGGTAAAAAATTATAGAAACCGCAAAAAAAAGTCTATTTTTGTAAGTTTTTTTGAAAAAAAAATTAAAAAACTTTTTCTAAAATGGTCAAAAATGATGGGCATTCGCCAGTGTTTTTTTTAATTTTTGTCAATTTTTTTAAAAAAAACAAGGTCTTTCTAAAAATGGTCAAAAAGTTATACGATTCGTCAAAAACACTTTTGTATCTGTTTTAAAAAAATGTTTAATAATTAAAAATTAAAAAAAACGACATAAATGTATTTATTTTTATTTTTATTTTTTTTTCAATTCCGAATCTGTGGCACCCAGTGGCCCTTTCCTTCCAAATTTTCAGCTTTCTAGGATCATTTCGAAAATTTTTGATTACCATTATGCAGGCCGCATGCTTGTTTGCCACCGTCGTGTTATAAAAAAGAAATAAGCAAAAGTTGCTAGTAAATTTTATTAATGAATTTTATCAACAGCTTTATCATTTTTGTATGTGATCCGCCATAAGGTACCTTTTCTACTAAACTTTGAACCCAATTTTTATATAGAAAAAAATAACGTACAGCAGTGAAACCAAGCTACAAATACACGTCTATTCCTATATTTTACAATTTTGCATAAAAGAAAAAAATTATTATTTTGAAGGATTTCACAAAACCGTTCATATCTCCGTTACTAGAAACCCTCATAAGGTACCTTTTCACGTAGGACGTCACATATATTTGACGCCACGCCACGTGTAGTTTATGTCACTGTATACACGTGTATAATGAAAATCATTAAAATACGATTGTGGATTTATGAAACCAGCCGCCAGGCGAGTTTCAAAATAACATCACACGAGTGTTGCTTAAACAACTATTTCTAAAATTAACTTTTAAAGGATTAAATCGGGGGATAAAAATTTGCACTAAAAAGTCAGACTCACCCGAACAAAGTCACAGGCTGACATGACGTTAATACATAAGGTAACTTTACAAGTATTTGATATGTTTCGCTTCTAATTTGATCGACGTTTAATTTTAATCTCAAAGTTAATCTGCGATTATGAGCAATCATCACGAATTGGTTGATAAGTATCGATTCCGAATGATAAGTATCAATCTGTCTATCTGCTTACACACGCCATCGTCATGACGTTAATTGATTCCGATCGCGTATTACATTTAGAATGTCATTAAATACAATGTCAAAGTCAAACTTTGTTTGCGGAGGTATAATGAGTTAGAATGCCTATTTTTAGATTTTTTAGCTTCATCAAAGTGGGGTAAAAATATTCTCCGTTTTAACCGGGATCATAATCTACCAGTAGGTAAAACGAATTTCAGTTAGGTAATTTTGCTTAATGAAAATTCCAAAAACTATTTATTAACGTTTAATTACTTTTCATTATACGTTGGAGTTGCTTTTTTGAACAAAAATCAATGTACAAACACAGCTTTGAATGTTTATAGGTAAAGACATAGAAAAACGATAAAATAATAATAAAAAAATCGACCAATTGCGAGTCGGATTCGCACACGAAGGGTCCCGCACCACCGTCGAGCAAAAAGACCCCTTTTTATTTTTAACTTTATTTTTACTTGAACTTTTTTATTAAAAGAAAGTACACTCAAAACAAGAACAAATACAAACAAGATAAAATTTAAATTTCCTAAAACTAAATAAACCTAAAAACTAATTTAAACTACCTCAATTATAATACCTAAAATACAATAAAAATATTATAAAAAGAATAGTCCCGCAAGCAGCTCAGCCTTATTTGGTTTTTATTATTTGTTCTGATAGCAACAAATAAAATACACATTGTGTGAACATAAATCAAGCGTCTATCTTTTAAGATTAAAGCAAAAAGACGTCAAAAACACCTTTCTTGTATTGGGAGCTGCCTTTATTTTTATTATTTGTTGTTTAGCGGCAATAGAAATACACATTCTGTGTGAATTTCAAGACTCTATCTATTACGGTTCAAAAGATAGAGCCCTGCGACAGACGGACTGACGGACAGACGAAGGGACAGTGGAGGCTTAGTCATAAGGTTTCCGTTGGCACCCTTTGGGTACGGAACCCTAAAAACTAAATTATGTAGTATTTCGGCCATTCTCACGAAGTATGTCTGCGGTTACCTATTTACCGCTGTTTTCATACTAAATGTATGGAGACGTGGTAATTAGACGCAGTCATACTTCGTGAGAATGGCCGATTTAAAACGTTAAATATGCCGTATCCATTCAATAAATATACATTATCTCTTCGCTGGCGCCCGTGGGAGAAGCTAGTAAGTACTAGCAACGCAAAAAGAACAATGCCCACAATAGCATCGGTAGTCAGGCGCGAAGGCATTCAGTGGATGGGGATTCCGTACTGCTTTTGTGCGTACTTAACGCATTCTTTTTACCCGACTGCAGCGAAGCCCAAAGGAGGGTTATGTGTTTGACCTGTATGTATGTATGTCCGTTCCTATGTCCGCTCGTAACTACTCAACGGCACAACCGATTTTGATAAATGATACATCATTCGATTCGTCTTGATGGCGCGAGTGTCACTAAGTAAGTGAAGTTCATTAAAATAAACATAATGGCGGATTTTATGCACTTTTAAAGTGCACCGCGGTCGGGGTTTTTTAAGTAAAAATGTGGTTATTTGCGCTATTTCTTGTCCTACCCAAACTTACTTATTTTTGCCTAAGACTGCCAAACAGGCAGACGGCCCACCTGATGGAAAGTGGTCATCGCCTATAGACATTTGAAACACTAGATGTATTACCAATGCGTTGCCGGTCTCGAAGAAAATTGCCACCATTACAAATATCCCATATGGGAAAATCTTAGCAGGAAATTCATTCCAGATCCCTGTTGTAGGTACCTACTAAGATTGTATTTTATTGTACTAAGATGGAATTTGGTGTAGAGATACCAAATTTGGAACCCCAGGAAGGATCGCTTCCCTCCTCCCTCATCAAACTTTAGCGTCACAGCTTGCCATAGTTATATGCTGAGTGAGGTCCTTTTTAGTGCTTTTTTCTACTCCTGTACTGTTATCTGTCTTTTACTTGGTCACGAACACTAATATAAGAACATACATAATATGAGTTCAGAGAAGTCTATACTCTATACCCCATAACAGCACTAGTGTCGTTATAGTCACTTTACGTTATTGATAGCAGCCACAGACTTCTAAATCTAGGTTGAACTTAGGTCAAGGATTAAGCGCTCAATTTTAACTTTACGGTAAAAATGCACAACTACCAACTTAACAAACAATTAAATTCCTACGGTTTTTAAGAAAAACAAAACTTTCCAAACTAAATTCATTGATGCCAACATAAAAAAAGTATTTTTAATTTAAGTATATTTTAAATTAAAAAAAAAAGTTTACCATAGACACATACTGGCTGTCAAACGTCATATTTGCGTTGTTTCCAGGTTATGATTAATTTTGTATTTTATAATTTAAAACCTCGTCGTAGAAAAAGTATTGTATGCAACGTTGTATAATTAAGTCAAAAAACGCTCATTGCGTCTCTATTTGCGATACTCGCCGCATTCGCGGCTCGTATTGCAACTCACGCAATTCGCATTTTTTGAACCCACTTATACAACTGTTGCATAAAATACTAATATTTAGTTCGACCGGTGTAGCCTAGTGGTTAGTGACTCTGCCTACGAAGCTGGCGGTCCTGGGTTCGAATCCCGGTAAGAGCAAATATTATTTGTGTGATGATATTTGTTTCTGAGTCTTGGATATTTTCTATGTATTAAAGTATTTGTATCTATTAAATATATCGTCGGCTACTATCCACAACACAAGCCTTATTGAGCTTACTATGGGACTAGTTCGATTAGTGTAAGATTGTCCCCTAATATTTATTTATTTATTTACTAGCATAATATAATGCTGTGCTATCCGCCAATTTTACTCGTTTACTCACTGACAGTGGGACAAATCCGTAAAGGCTCCCACTGTATGCCTGTGGAACCCTAAATATGTACAGTTAGCGGCTCGGAATGCTCGCGTGTTCGCGAACATTAGCAGCGACGGTGTAATTGGGGACGATACGGTTGCGGTCCGGTGTAATTGATGTCATTTGATACCTCGGCGTATGATGGTCGTGGTTACCGCGCTATAAATCCGAACAAATACTATCAGTGCGAAAATAACACTGTCTGTCTGTTTTCACGCTTAAGGTGATTCGAGTCAAAGGGGGTCATCATTTGCTTCCACGACATTAATCGTGATTGAATTTCGCGTGTCATTTCGCGCAGATAAAATATAACAAGTTATAAATAAAAGAATAAAAAATGTATATATATCGACAATCCTACACAAATCGAGCTAGTTTCAAACTAACCAATGGTTGTTCTAGCTTTAGCCAGCACAAAAATACCGGAGGCTGAAAATGCCCTGAATGGCTTCAAGAGAAGGATGGTACAGCCGTGCCTCTGTTTTGCTCAACTTAGCGGGCAAAATCAGATAAATCTCAGGCAAAAGCTAGTTTTAAATAAATCTAAATCCAGAAACCTATTTGACGACCTCTTTACCTTAGTTGGTAGTGACCCTGCCTACGAAGCAAGAGGTCCTGGGTTCGAATCCCGGTAAGGGCATTTATTTGTGTGATGAGCACGAATATTTGTTCCTGAGTCATGGATGTTTTCTATGTATTTAAGTACTTGTATGTATTAAATATATCGTCGTCTAGTATCCATAACACAAGCCTTATTGAGCTTACTATGGGGCTAGTACGATTTGTGTAAGATTGTCCCCTAATATTTTTTTTTTAGTAGCGGATTTTTCCTCGCACACCACTCCGCTCGCTACCTCACACAGCGGTGGAAACGCAGTATTAGCAATAAGATCGCCAAAGATTATCATTTGTAGTGTGCTTTTTGCTACTTTAATAAAGCTACATAATAAATACATTTGAATGTAAACATGCAATGCAATCCGGAGATAATTTCCATTCAGCAAAAAACAGGCTAGCTTGCAAACGTCACATTTGTATATACAAAGATGCGTCTTACTTCGTTTTAAAATATAGCCCACAAGTAACTTAATGTCTTTATAAGCATCAAGAAACACGTGCCATTGTTTCAACATTTGCATATAAACAAAATTATATCATTACCGATCTACAATTTTATCCAAGCCGGCCAGAAAATACGCATTTCTTGCATCGCGTAGTAACTCTTCATTACTGGCTGTAGGAAAATGATACAAGTGTCTGCATTAGATAAGTTTGTTGTAATTTAAATGCCACATCAAACGCAAGTATTCATTATGGTATAATGTCTTGACAAAAAAGTTACACCTGTCACGCCTAGAGCGACTGTCAAGATGAACCGTTGATTTAAATATGGGCACTGTTTAAAAATATTCGGACGATGAAGACGATTAGACAAAGCAATCATACAAGGCGCATGGGGCGCGGCCAGACCCCTCTTTTCCAGTGGGCACTTTGGGCAAGTGCCCAGGGCCCCGCGATCGATAGGGGCCAAAATAGTGTTCTGTCAAAGTTATAGTGGCCCCATTATCCTAATATGCCCAGGGCCTGGCTGTTAAAGACGGCTCTGGGCGTGGCAGCGTTGCCAGACATCCCGATTTTTGCGGAACTTCCCGATTTTTAAATCAAAATTAAATGTCCCACGCGAGACAGGCTTTGTCCCGCTTTTCGGGCATAACTCGACCGTGCGTACGCCGCACGAGCACGCTGCGTGCTGAGGAATTGCGGACGGGTGGCACAGGCAAGTCATTTAAAACTCAAATAAAAAGATAAATATTTAAAAACTTCTGGCTGGCATGTCCCGCTTTCGCCGAAAGAATCCCGCTTTTTTTTTACTCAAAAAGTTTCAAAATCCCGACTTGGCAAAAAAATATCTGGCAACGCTTCGGAAAAAAAACCGGTCCGCACCGAGGGTTGGTTCCGTACAAACTCGTCAGTAGATACGTGAATAATTCAAGAAAAACTGTATGGTGGGACAAACTTAACTTTTCTCTTGTAAAACTGTTGTGCCCATACATTACCATATGCCGCGGTTAGTTTAGTAGAGGCAAATAAGGTTGTCTTACGATTTTCTAAAAAACGCTGAGAGATAGAAAAACCGTTTTATTTTTCCTGTAATATTTAGGATAATATTAATAATCGGTAATTATTACAGATTTAACTGTTCAGTAACTTCGGAGATAATAGGGGGGAATGGTATTTTTTTCAACGTTTTTAGTCTTAAATCAAAAACTACATGTCTAAGAAAAAAATTAAAAACGGTTCTGGAATCTACACACTAAGCCCTTTCATTTGATATCCCATTCGATATAATAACTCAAATTTTTATTTTCAACATCCCATTTCGGTCCCCTTTAAAAAAAAGTAAAAAAAGGTATAAGATTTTTTTTCTGGCCCATAGGCTCGGGTTAGCAGTTTTTAACATTATTCCAAATTTCTAGTCGATAGCATCAGTAGATCCTGAGATATCTTGCTGTGACAGACGGACAGACAGAGTCGCACCATAAGGGTTCTTTTTTAACATTTTGGTACGGAACCCTAAAAAATACGAAAATACTGATTCCAAATTAGCCAGCAAATATATAATAATAAGTTATTCTGAATCAACACGTTCTGAATCGGACAGTTAAACCTATAATAAATCCAATTCCGCGCCCTGTTATCAAAACCTTATCAATCATTAAGAAAGCGTCCATCTTGATGAATATGAGTTACGCCCCAAATTGTACATGTTGTTGAAATATTTGGCTGTTCGTTTTACTGTTTGTTGTAATGATGGTTATTACATTCACGTGTGTCGTTTGTTTGAAATAACACATCAAAATACGAAAAGGGTTATTTGTAACTTATAATAAAGCTTTGTTTTGCCCTATTGCTTACGTCAGGGGTCTTCAACCTTTTCCAAAATAAAGGCAAAGCATCATTTTATTTGCATAGCGGGCGGCATCATAGGCAGGCATTTATAATGATTTATGTTATTAGGTGAAAATTGGCTCTCATTCTAACCTTACACAAAAAATCAAGGTATCAAAATTAGGTATCATATTATTCAAATTATAAATGATTGACTATTTGAGTAGTTACGATTTTACAAACACTATTTACTATTAAAAAATGATGAAAAAAAACTGGCTCAGCTGTGAGCGGGCCACTTTTTTTTTAAAGCCTGACTAACTTGCGACCCTTATTGGGCATAGCAATCTTCGGATTCAGATTCGGGTAGGCAGTGGCGTTCCCTGGGGTCGAACCAGGTCGCTTGTCCCGGTCTACCTGATAGGGTCGGGCTAAGTGGGGCTTGAAGCGCCTGGAATCGAACCAACACGCTAGGCCAGGGCCACCTTGAAGTTACGCTGATTACTCAAAGTGAGCAGCGGACCAGCGTAAAGAATGAAGCGGAACAACCTGTCCTTATGTGAGCGTGTGTTATCGAACGAATACGGGCCGCCCATGAAACTTCCGCAGGTTGAAGACCCCTGGCTTATGTGTTTCATTTCGTCGCTGGAAATCAGTAATGTCGTAACTTACTATGAAAGTACTTGCGGGTTAGGTAGGTACCCACCAGTGGCGTGGCGTAAAAGATATCCTTGGGCAAGCCGGTGCAAATTTGGCGAACATTTTCCTTAAGAGCTGCAGAATAAGGTGCTCAAATGCCTGATATTAGGCAAGCCGGAAGGAATCGAGTTCTACGGACGCCATGCTACTGGCACCTACACCAATATTGCTTCCCACGAATATTTGCTTTGATAGGCATTTGAAGGCAGTCATTATTTATTGCGCCAGTCGAAAGAGCATGTCATGCTAAATCCAAATCCAATAAAACGGGGTCCCCATACAAGAAACGTGTTTTTGGCGTGTTTTTGCTCGACAGTGGTGCAGAACCCTTTGTGTGCGAATCCAACTCGCACTTCGCCAGTTTTATAGGTCTGTTAGTACATTTTATTAACCTATTTTTTAAGAAAAGTTCTAGAACAATAGAATATAGAATGTCATAGATAACTTGCCGCATCTGGGCCTCCCCCACAAACCACAGAACTAATAAACGTGTCATTTAAAGACAAACACCGAAACATTTGGAGCAACGGCGCAGGTTGCTGGATAGTGCCTTAATAATGTCTTTCGCGAGTAAACGGCCAAGTTTTGTCAGTTTCAAATATTTACCTACCCACCAATGGCGCCCGTTACACCGTTTACTAAAAACTAACCACTGTTATTTACTACATATGAAACGAAACTAGGCTAGAATGATACGAAAGTCAAAGTAGATGGTAAGATTGAGGGTGCTTGCTGTGTGCTCCGGTGGGAAGGTGGTTAAGGCGCTGGGCCGGAAATCCAGAGGTACCGGGTTCGATTCCCGGTCTGGACCACAGGTGAGTACCATTTAATTTTTCTATGTACTTTGATTTCTTGTATCTATACAATATGTCACTGTTATTTAGTTCTGAAATAAAGATATTTTATTTTATTATTTAATAGTTGATGACTGTCAGTTTACGTGCTGTTAGCCATTGTGCCACAACAGTGACAGTGAAATATAATATATGTAATTTTTTACATGCCGAAACGTTCCAAATGTATAATAAATGATTTATAGGAAAGGGCTACCCTGAAGCTGTTGTTGTGGCACTAGAGACTTTGGGATGTACCAAAAACGGCACAAGATCCTTGCCTTCATGTAAACACTGTGAGAATTTCCCGATATTTATGACTTGAGATATTACGAGGGTCCTAATTTACGTTTGCGGACATACTGTCCATGTACGTGTTATTATTGTAGATTTATCATTATGTACAGTCAGCTGCAGAGATAAGTAGTCCCACTGTCCTCCGTCCCGCAGACGACAAAACCTTTGCTGGTCATGCCAGCTAACTCAGCCTTCTGTTTGTACTCCTCAAGGGGGCCTCCTGAGTCGCCGCGGCACGAGTCTATGCCGTCTTCGCCCCCCGCACAGATAACATCACGAGGTAGGGCGGTGTGCATACATTCGTAGTATATGTGAAGTATATGTGTGTATGTGTATTTTGACCTTGTTAATTGATTTTTTATTTTGTTTTAGTATTATTATTATTTTTTTTATTTTCATTGTATAATTTGATTTTGTAAATTGTTTATTCCATTTAACTATCCCTGTTTTGACATATTCTTTGTGCTCAATATATTTTGACATTTAATGTGTATCTTGACCTTGCTAAGTGATGTTTTATTTTGTTTTTATTATTTATTTTTATTTTTTCATTGTATAATTTGATTTATTCCATTTAATTGACGATCTCGCTTTAAATTCTTATAACTTGACATGCAATGCAACTTATAATGTAATTTTAAAACGAGAAATAAATAATCTAATCTAATCTAATCTAATCTATAGCAGGGGGTATACTTATCTTTGCAGCTGACTACATTCACACACATTCTACGTCATGCACATTTTCCGTGGACTCACTACAAACCAGGGCTGATACTCCGAATCACTCTATTCAAAGTTCCTGCAGTCTTGCTCACTCAAATGTTCTGGCGAACGGAACGAGGCGAACTTCCGACAATCACTTAAATACATAGAAAACATCCAAGACTCATAAACAAATACCATCACACAAATAATATTTGCTCTTGGATCGTCAGCTTCGTAGGCAGAGTCACTAACCGCTGGGCTAAGCCGGTCGTTAAACTGCACTATTACTTATTCTGTGAGTAACTTCTGTACTCGGAGTACTATAACTTTGTGGTTGAGTCCCTGTTATGATTAAATCCTACAGTGTAAGCAGCGGCCATATTAGTTAACAAACCAACGGATCCAACTTTAACTTTCGGAATGTTTACTGCTGCCCTGCACGCCTGTAATCACGCTCAATTTTATGCGCTTTGTAGCTGACTGTACTAAACTTAACTACCACCCTAACTTTGCACCTGGAATCTATGGCGCTGCATACAAATTAGGTGCAAATTTAGCGCAAACCTTCAAAATAGTAAATACTTTTTGCTTTGTTGCTAACAACACCATTGCAAGCTCGCCAATTTGAAAAAGGTGTAACTCTTTTAAAATAAAGAGGTATATATGTTTTTTTTCTTAATAGAAAATAATTTTACGTGGAGTAAATTAGAGAAGTTTAGATTTTCGCGTTGATTACTTGTTTTTAAACGGTTTTTGCATTGTTGTACATATTTTCGCACGATTCGTGCTAGATAGCGTCGCTAACGATTCTAGGCATAGCACAAACGATAATTAGTTTTCCATTAGGACGTTTTGTGATTCACCAAGATAATGCAGACGTCACGCAATTGTTCCTTATCTATCTTCTATACATAAATATAGTAAAATTACAGCAAGACTGTTACAGGATTGAAGAGTACATCAGCCACTCAAATGCTTTTGGCAACAAATGTTACACATTTTGCACAAGGTATTTGGCTCTTGGTAAGTTTTGTTACCGAGCGGAGTATGGGCGGTTTTCGGTATTTAATCTGTGAACGACTCCACAGACATAATATAAATTGCCTTCTAAACGCAAACTACCAACTTGACAACACTTAAAAAAAATCATCAGCCAACTATATTGGGTTTTTTACAATATTTTATATCTACATTACTTTCAGTTACCTTATAAGAATAAGTGGCATTGTGAGTTGTGAAGTGAAGTGCGGAGTGTTTATAAAATGCCGTAAATCGTCAAATTGTAGTACATTACACAACTAGGGTAGTAATACAAAGGCCGAGATCGCAGATGTTTGCGGCCCGAACTGCAAGCGAGGGACGTAAATATGCGATCGATGGCTTTCTTTATTACCTCCCGTGTTATGTACATCATTTTATGTCTACACCTGGCCAGAAAGCTGCTTGAAAAAGTCACTTTATGGCCAGGTGTGGCATAAAACAACTTAAACGGACTAACGTCGTAGGGGGGCGGGGACGGGTCCTATGTAAGCCAGAATTTGCGACCGGTTCGCTATCTTGCATTGGGTCTGTCCCTATGTTAACTGCCTGCCCGGTAGTTAGCATGGTAAAGGGCCTCGGGGGGAGCTCACAGTTGCCTCGATCCTCGAGGCAAAGCTGGTTGTTCTCCTTCCCGTGGTTACTGCCTGTTGACTACCTGGTGCAACCGCTGTAACAGGTAGAACGAAAACAACCAGCTGAGCCTCCAGAAATCCCAACCCTCCCTATCCCGCCTTTTCCCACATAGTCAGCTGCAAGCGATGATGTGGCATGTCGCTGCGGGCTTGCCATCCACCAAGAAGGATGGCTAGCGGTAGAATGCCACCCGCGTGTTTGTGCCGTGCGCGGGGACCCGTACGGATGGAGAACGAGGACCTGGTAGGCTGAGTCCGACAGGGGTCGGAGTCGTTATCCCTGGAAGACAACACGCCACTTTGGCTCAGGATTCATCTCACACGGGCGGTCATGTCCTAGCCAGGCATGATCAATCGGCTGTCGCGTCCAGTCAGATGGCCGCGGGCGAGCGTTCGGGCGTGATGGGGTCTGTAGTCGGCGGAGCACGGCACCCGAGTCGCCTGTGGAGGTGACGAGGGTGTTGGCACCGTGCGGACTCACAGACAGCGCACGTCGGGACGCTATATCGGACTGGTAGCCCTGATGCGTCAAAGCATCCCCAGTAGGAGGGCTCCAAGGAGGGTGGGGCGCCAGTACGATGAAGCCTTATTTGTGGATTAAATGGATCATTTAAAACCAAAAACGACGAGGAAGGGAGACGAAGCCAGATCCAAAGCAGAGGTGGCTTATGCGCAAAGCGCAAAACTGGGTGCCACAGCGGGCCGCAACACTGCCTCTGGCAGAAATGCGGGAGCTGGTCCCAGTAAAGTAGGTAAATTTGTTAGTCGGGGTGGCAGCGGAGGACATACCGGAGCTGTCCAATTCAAAAGTACCGCCCCAACTTTACCCCAAGGGGTGAAGAAGGGACACGCGCAGAAAGGACCCGCAAGGAGACCTGCTGCGCCACGTACTGGAGAAGTGGACGGCAGAGGTGTACCAGAGCCGATCCCCAAGAGCGAGCCACTTCCCATTCAGGTCTGTGACGCGCCCGCGGAACGCCAAAGCATGCCGGTACCCCAGGGTGAGGCTGCACAGGCGGGAAGCGGGTACGTCATGACCCAGAGGCAGAAGCGGCGGTTTAATGCTCGTGCGAGAGCCCGACTCCATGCAGAGTCGGGCGCAAATGTGGCACCGGTCACATTTGCAAACGCGGCCCATGTAGGGCAAAACAAAAGGTCACTGGGATCGAGTGGTGATTCTACCCTGTTAGCTAGCGCCCCCAAAAGGACGAGGGTAGGGTCGTATGCGGAGGCGGTGGCTGCGGAGAGAATGGCCATTATCCCAGTGAGCTACCCTGCCGACAAGATTCTGCCTGGGCACCTGTATGCCATTCAGAGTGCAGTTCTTGCACTGATGAAGGGCATACCGGATCCCTCGTACAGGATCATGCTCGGCAACATAGTGGGGGGCGCCCTCCACATCAATTGCCAAGGGAGGGGGGCCTCCGCATGGTTCAGCTCGGCAATCGGGGGGGTGGAGATTGGCGGGCTGCACCTTAAAATAGTGGATGCCAAGGATCTTCCAAAGCCAGTGAAGATGGCCTGGAAGACGAGGATCATTGGCCCACAAGACATCAAGCTCATGCTCAGCGTGCTCCAAATTTTCTACCCTGCGCTGCGCACTGAGCAGTGGAAGGTGGTGGACACCGTGGTCTCAGAAACCAACAGCCGGCGAATCATCCTGATGGACCGGCAGTCGGCGGACGTGATCAAGGAGGCCAACTACCAGCTGTACTCCGGGGTAGACATGAGCTCCTTCAAGCTCCTGGAGGACGTGGAGGAGAGGATGCAGGAGAGGCCGGACGTCAATCCCATAGCATCTACGAGCACGGCAGGAGATGAGGCGATCCCCGAAAGGGCAGAGGTGCCGGACTCAGCCGACGATGCAGATGGCGGCGAAGCCAATGACGCACTGTCCGAGGACGATGCGGAGGTGGAGCCGGCCACGATAGCAGCAGAAGAGACAGAGGAGGACGCGACAGTGGTGGAGCTTGGGCCCAAGGTGGAGCAGGAAGGGGAGCGCATGGGCCGCGAGTCATCGCCGATCTCGACGGTGGACTCAGTGGACCTGCGGAACCTAGCCGAGCTCTATCTAGAAGGTGCCCACTCACCAATGTCCTGCGGGGAAGCGCAGGACGAGGCGGCTGATCTCAGCCTGCCCAAACAGCTGCCCTAGACTTGCGATGGAGGGTATAAGGTGTGTACAAATTAATTTACAACACAATAAAGCAGCTACAGCCTTTCTGGCGAAGCAGCTAATTAGCGGTAATTTCGACATAGCTCTGATACAGGAACCCTACATTTACAAGGGGGAGATCAGGGGATTAGGCGGTACTAAGGGTACTATAATATACCACTGTTCCGATGATAATATGAGGACTTGCATATACGTCAGAAATGGCCTCGATGCTATGCCCTTACATGCTTTCTGTTCCAGGGATCTTACAACAGCTAAGATCCAGAGTAGGGGAGAGGGTAAGGCTCTTATCATCGCGTCAGCCTACCTCCCCTACGAGGCGACGGACCCGATCACACAGCAACTGCGGGACCTCGTCGCAGAAGGCAGCAAGGCGAACACCGACCTAATCATCGGCTGCGACGCAAACGCTCACCACGTCATCTGGGGCAGCTCGGATGTCAACCGGAGAGGAGAGAAGGTACTGGAGTTTCTGGTAAGCTCTTCTTTACAACTATTAAATAAAGGCAAAGAACCAACCTTTGTCAACGCTAGACGAGGTGAGGTAATTGACATTACACTAGCTTCCAATAACACTAGTAAAAGCATTAGCTCATGGCATGTATCTGGTGACATCTCCCTATCGGATCACAGATACATATGTTTCAAGTACAAAACTAAAATAAAAATAGAGACCGTACGTAAACGAAACCCTAGGAACACAGACTGGGCAGCTTATAGAGCTGACTTGAAAGTAGAACTAGGGGATCCAAAAGGTAAGCTAAATTCCATAATTGACATAGAATTTGAAGCGGACAAAATAGTGCAAGCAGTCTATACAGCTTGGACCAACAACTGCCCGGAAAAGAAAACCCTGGCTAAAAAGATACCGTGGTGGAATCCGGAGATCACAAGACTCAGGAAAGACACCAGGGCAATCTTCAATGATGCTAAAGCCTCAAATAATTTTGAGGAATATGCACATAAGCTCACAGAGCTCAACAAAGCTGTGAGAAAAGCAAAAAGGAGATCGTGGAGGAATCACTGCGATCAAATTGGGTCCATACCGGAAGGGATGAGACTCACAAAGGCACTAGCAACCACAAAATCCGTCCCACTAACGACCGTCAAGGACAAAGACGGGAGGATGACGGAGTCAGGGCTAGAAACCCTTAGAGTAATGTGTGCTACACACTTCCCAGACTCAGTAATACACCAGAGTCCAGAGGATGATCCAGCAATAAGTACCATGGAGCAATCCATAAGGACAACCAGGTACAACTGGGACACATCCAAAAAAGTAGTAGATGATAGCAAGATAAGGTGGGCACTGTCCACCTTCCAGCCGTTCAAGGCACCAGGGCCAGACGGTATCTATCCCATACTACTACAAGAAGGCGCCAATGTACTCGTCCCACACCTGTGCAGACTGTACAGAGCGTGCATAGCCTTCGGACACGTCCCGCGGACCTGGAGGATGGTAAAAGTAATCTACCTACCCAAGCCAGGTAAGGCAGACTACAGAGAGGCCAAATCATACAGGCCCATAAGTCTTTCATCATTTCTCCTCAAAACACTGGAGAAATTGGTAGACAGACACATAAGAGATGGCCCATTAAAAAGGCATCCACTGCACAAACTACAGTGCGCATATCAACCAGGCAAGTCAACCGAAACGGCACTGCACCTGGTAACCACTAGAGCTGAACAGGCGATAGAGAATAAAGAGCTATGCCTGGCAGCTTTTCTCGACGTGGAGGGGGCGTTTGATCGAACCACGTACCAAGCCATTAGCGAGGCAGCAGCAAGACATGGTATAGAACCTACCATTTGCAGATGGATAGGCTACATGTTAGAAGGCAGGCTAATAAAATCCACCCTGATGGGAGATGAAATAATAGCAACGGCCACAAAGGGATGTCCTCAAGGTGGAGTACTATCACCCACTCTTTGGAGTTTGGTGGTGAACTCACTACTGGAGGAACTGAACATAGGGCCCACCTACACGGTAGGGTATGCAGATGATTTGGTGATACTTGTAAATGGGAAGTTTCCCAATACGGTATCAGGAATCATGAATGAAGCGCTGAAGAAGGTGGAGACATGGTGCGATAGTCATCACCTCTCCATCAACCCGGGCAAAACAGTGGTAATACCATTTACCAGGAAAAGAGTACTCAAGAATATGCAGCAAATCAAGCTATATGGAAGAGTGCTCGAACTTTCCAATGACGTCAAATATCTAGGAATAACGCTAGATAAAGAACTTAATTGGAAAAAGCATGTTGACAATACCACGACCAAAGCTCTACGAGTGTTTGGGATGTGCAGATCAGCATACGGGAAGACATGGGGTCTAAACCCTGAAGTACTCAGATGGATCTACACCATGATGGTTAGACCCATCATTTTGTACGGCAGCCTAGTCTGGTGGCCGAGGACGCTGAAGGCCACATGCAAAGATGCTCTGACGAAAGTACAGAGAATGGCATGCATGGCTCTAACAGGGGCGTTCAGAACCACGCCAACGGCGGCACTGGAGGTAATGTTAAACCTACCCCCGCTACATATAGTGATTCAGTCAGAGGCGCGCAAATCCCTTCACAGACTAAAAACAATGGGTCTGTGGAGCTATTGCGCGCCTAAAACGAAACACACAAACATGGAAACAAACGACTTCCTAGATCGAATAACGGCCATGGGTGGCGATAAGATGCTGCCAAGGCACATATTCCGAAGGAACTTCAAGGTTCAAATACCGACAAGGGCAGAATGGGCTGAAGGTCGCACACCACCAACTGATGATAGCAGCGACAGTATATGGTACACAGACGGATCCAAAATGGACTCTGGTACGGGAGCAGGCGTACATGCAATAGACTACAATGTCAGTATTAAGATGGGAGGTTATGCTACTGTCTTCCAAGCGGAGACATATGCAATAATCGCCTGTGCCCAGGAGAATATAGATAGGCATACCAAGGGGAAAAACATCTATATACTCAGCGACAGTCAAGCGGCACTTAAAGCACTTACGGCGCCGAAAGTGGACTCTAGACTGGTATACAATGGCATCCAAGCCCTGAACAAACTTGGAAGGCATAACAAAGTGAAACTAACGTGGATCCCAGGGCACGAAGGCTTCATCGGCAACGAAAAAGCAGATGAACTAGCCAGAAAGGGCTCGGAGGGCACACTCATTGGGCCGGAACCATATGTGGGTCTCTCACAGGGGACCATAACAACAGCCATAAAGGACCACGCCAAACACCAACACCAACTCGAGTGGAAGAACATGGCGGGCCTGAGGCACTCGAAGCTCTTTATGGAAAGAGTCAACACACGCTGGACAAACAAACTAAGAAAGTACAGCAGAAGACAGCTCAGAATCATAACGGGGGTGTTTACAGGTCACTTCGGGGTCAAAGGACTCCTGACCAAGATGGGACTATCAGACAATGCTGAATGCAGAATGTGCGGCGAGGAAGCAGAGACGATGAAACACATACTGTGCGAATGTCATGCCCTCGCCAGAACTAGAATGAAGGAATTTGGCACTGGCTACCCAGAGCCAGATGAATTCCAGGCACTACCAATGGGGTCCATCATCCGATTTATGGAGATGGTGGAACAGACCATGGCGTAGATGCGGTAAGGGGTAATTACACAAAAGATCCCATTGGGTCGAAGTGTATCCGCAAGGACCCCTATTACCAAGATAAGATAAGATAACGTCGTAGGGACTAAAAAAATTAAGTAATTTTTCTACTCCTGTACTGTTATCTGTCTTTTACTTGGTCACGAACACTAATATAAGAACATACATAATATGAGTTCAGAGAAGTCTATACTCTATTCCCCATAACAGCACTAGTGTCGTTATAGTCACTTTACGTTATTGCTAGCATCCACAGACTTCTAAATCTAGGTTAAACTTAGGTCAAGGATTAAGCGCTCAATTCTAACTTCACGATAAAAATTCACAACTACCAACTTAACAAACAATTAAATTCCTACGATTCATAAGAAAAACAAAACTTTCCGAATTAAATTAATTGATGCCAACATAAAAAAAGTATTTAAATTATCGTCACATCGTGTCACCAGCCATATCAAAAAAAAGTTTACCATAGACACAACTGTCATGCCGGCTGTACACACTCGGAGAGACCGGACGAGACACGCGTGACGTCCATGTATTTTATATTTTAACCTAGTCGTAGAAAAAGTATTGTATGCAACGTTGTATAATTAAGTCAAAAAACGCTCATTGCGTCTCTATTTGCGATACTCGCCGCATTCGCGGCTCGTATCGCAACTCACGCAATTCGCATTTTTTGAACCTTCTTATACAACTGTTGCATAAAATACTATATACGCAATTCAATCCTTTTCAGTTGTTTTATTACAAGACTAAGGATTGTAAGTGGAATAGATACAAACATAAATAATCATATTTTTTTTATCTTTGTAATTCTATGTAAATAGACCTAACGCATAATCATCACTTCGTTAAAAAACTTCACATACTTAACCGAAACACAAACAAAAATTGCTAAACAGTTCCGAGTAATAAAACATAGAAACGACCGGACTCCTATAATAACACACCGTATTTATTTATATTAGATGGCCCGCTACCAGGGGCGTGGTCCATGGACAGTTTAATGATGTGGTCCCGGGATACACTGAGCCAGGATTTTATTTCTTAGGATTGTAAAAAAGTTGGGTAACCGATCAAGTGTTTTTAGTATCCCATCGCTTTTTTCTAAATCTTAGCATTTTAAAAAGAATCCGGTAAACGGCGAGACAAGATTCGCACAGAAAGGGTTCCGTAAGACATTTGAGCAAAAAACGCCAAACGGCACGTTTCTTGTATGCCCGTCGAACTTTCCGGTGGCGAAGGCAAATGCAGTCTCAAAACGCACTATTAGTCAATACACTCTGATTTCTAAAGCCCCTCTTCTCATAAGAAACTTGGCCCAAAATACCATATTTCCAAAAAGGCTCATTCTCGATTTACACGAGAACCATTGAGAACTAGTCCCAAAATACCCCAAATTGTGTTCACCTGTGCGTGGCGTAATACTTTATTCTCATAATGCATAGGTCTCAAAATACTCTAGTTCCAAAATACCCTAGTTTTTTGGAATGTCTCTTTGTGATTGCTTTCAGCCGAAACCATTACCTATATAAAATATTTGCATTACGTAGCATCTGTCTTTTAAATGAGCATGTACTTTATTCAAAAAATATCCAAATAAAGATTTTTTTTAATTTTAGTCGGAGAAGGTGAAATTTTGTTGGCAAAGAAAAGTTGATTCACCCAATATTCATAATGTACCCACTATATCATCAACTCCATCATCAATACCCGATGCCGCCCCGATTATGTCGATATCGTTCTACTTAAACTCTCACTCACCGTTTCTACGAGGTTAGCCAAATGTGAGAATCGTGACGGTTTGATTTTATCTTTGTTTGTACTGTTTTATCAGATACATCGGAGTTTGGAAGCGACACATTTTTTTATCTTGAATGCTTTATTGTGGCTTGGATCCTTTTCGACGACACGTTTAGCTTTATAGGAGTGACACCGCCTACGAAGCTAGAAGTCCCAGGTTCAAATCCTGGTAAGGGCAAATATTTGTTTGATGAGCACGAGTATTTCTATTTATCTATATAAAAATGTATATCGTCGTATTTGGGACTAGGTCGATTTGTGTAAGATTTATTCATTTTATTTCAACTATGCCAAGATTAGCTTAGCTTATTTATGGTTTTGATGTTTAAAATCCTAGTGCTTTTTTCGTTTCTTTCGAGAAAGATTTGACACATATCATTAATCTGGGGGCACGGCAGTGACCCCGCAAAGTCGGACAAGCAAAGACTAATTCGTTACATTTAAAGCTTATAATTCTACTACTTTCGTAGTTAAAACTTAAATAGCGATACAGTACTAATAACACAGGCCCAATGACACTGCCTTGAGCTACACCAGGTGACAGATAACAGTTTTTTAGGGTTCCGTAGCCAAAATGGCAAAAACGGAACCCTTATAGTTTCTTCATGTCCGTCCGTCTGTCTGTCTGTCTGTCTGTCTGTCCGTATGTCACAGGCATTTTACTCAGAAACTACATGATGGATATTAATGAAATTTGGAATATAGGTGTGTTTTATGAGCCGCTACTTAGTTTGGTATATAAATAATTAAAATAAATATTTTTAGGGGGGGCACTCCATACATGTTAAAGACAGTAAAAAAAAAATTTTTCAGCAAATATCAACGTGTGTTACATAGTTCGACAGCTCTTTAAAAAACACTATAAGGTTTGTAAGTAATGTTTTTGATTAAGTGAATGTATTTCGAAATAATCGCTCCGAAAGTTGTGTAAATTGTGTCCCCCCCCCCTCTATTTTCTAAACCGTGCGTCCGAAAAATATGAAAAAAATCATGAAGGTAACGCCTAATTAATACTTTCAACGAAAATTATTTTCAACAAGATCGAATGTACCGTTTTTGAGTTATTGCCGATAAACTGCGCTTCTCAACAAAAGGACGTAATTGCTATGAAGATACGCTCTTTTGTTGTTGTACTTTTTTTTCATCGTATTTTTTACCTTATAGTTACGGCTATGGAACCCTACACTGAGCATGGTCCGCCATGCTCTTGGCCAGTTATTTATAGTTATTATTGTATGTGGTTGTTATGTCTTCCCAATATTTCCATTTACTAATCTTTGGTACGTAAATAGTCACAATCTTCTTTTAGAATAAATTATCTGAAGCGTTATGTACCTAAATAGAACAATGTAATGCATTTGATTGTTCATTCATCATTAAACTACTCAGATATCATTTTTTTTTCTATGTTCTTAATCGAATTTGCCTCAGTTTCAGTCCCTTTGTACAGTCATAATTATTCAATTGCATTTAAAAGGGACGGCGGCAGCATAATAATTCTACTTACTTTCACAGTTAAACTAGCCAAAATGGAAATCGACTAGCATAGCCGCCGCAGTACCCGGGGGAACAGTGAAGGTAGTTTTAACTTCCTGTCACATGTTTCATATAATATAAAACATCTCTGCATACCTATCATAAGACGGCTGCAACATTTCGCGCGCTACGCTTCAACATCATTTAACAGCCATAAAGAATGCTAGCACATTGGACGAGCGCATTTCCATTCACTACATGCTATATCACGTGCAAGTTTTATCTCATCGTTTTCCTTCTAACAACAGCCTAGGAACATAACAATCCAAAAAACGAAATAGAGACGAAATTTAAAAAGAAAGATAAATGTTTATTCAGTAACGCAAATAAAAACAGAACTAGGAGCAGATACACACTTTTTGATTGATTGATTATTTTCATACTTTGATACAATTTGTTTATGCGAAAAAACATTCAATCATGGATGTATACAATTATGTTGTATTTTTTGATTTTTAGACTTCTCATATTGATGAAATGTCGAAATGATAAGGTAAACGTCCCAGTGTTTGACACGCTGCCCAATATGACACCCTGATTGCACTTTTATTTGCTAATGTTAATTATTTACCTTTACCTTATTATGATAATTACTAGGACAGTGAAGTACTGAGATAGCTATGAACCGGGGGCCTCGAATCAACTTAAAGAAAGTTAATCTCTTCTGTTCTTTCCCCGGTTTGTGCTAACATATAGTAATTAATTCAATAGCTCCGGGGCCACATCCGAAAATGTACATCGTTTTAATTGTTCTCGCTGTACCGGGGAATTTAATCATTATTCTGGTTACCAACTCTTTTATATAGTCGCATTATAAGTGGCGGAATGGTTACTCATTGACTAATCCTTTCCTGGCTAAGGACGTCACGGCATATCTGAAACGTCGAGGTAAATCATGTTTTAAGCGATTAAATGCCGTTTTAATGATGAGTGACCTTGAAAGTTTAGCTCAATGTTTTGGTTAGTACATTTATAGACTATTCAAGACAACAAAAATTATTTACCTAGTTTTGTCTTGAAGAATCTATAAATGCTGTTATTGTACCGGTGAGCTACACTTCGGCCTCGTAGTCACTGACCATCAAACCCTGCTGAGGTAAATCTTTATAAACTGACTAGCAGTTTTTTATAAATAAGCCTTCTGTGTTCAGCTGCTCGACATAGGCCTCTCCCCTCTTCCATTGCACTCGGTTTTGAGCTTCGTCTGACCAATCCTTCAGAAATGAGTCCAAGCAGTTAATGAATAAAAAAACTGACGATGCTTCAATTCTATTAAAATTACGCAGTAACATAATGATTTACAGCTTTCTTAAACGCAGTCAATGATTGCTATTACTTACATAATTACAGGTCGCACGCCTTTTATTTCGCCGGTAAAAAAAAAAACAATTATTTATATTGCTTACCATTATTAGAGCATACCGCACGTTAAGAATTAAGTAATGATAAATACCTCTCACACTCCATGGTCGTACGGGGGCGGACTTAGTGGGGGTATTAGCGAATTAACATTTTCATGTAATTAGGACATCTTCAATTCCCCCTTGCAAGCTGGATACCCAGCCATTTCCTTATTTATTATTGAGTAATTGTCAGATTTAGGTTTGCGTCTTCCCGGTGGACATTATGTGAAATTAAGGACCCTAGGGCCTAAATTTCTGATAAAATTCGTATGAGAATAAAGAACTTCCCCTCTTCTATAATTCGATGTACTTAATAGCAACATAATCTAGATTCATACAAGCTCTTAACTTTTGACCAAGGACGACGTTTGTTTTTTGAACTGACAATGACCCAATCATCTGTGACATCATGGAACATGATGCGATGAAAGAAAGACCTAAAATTAACGTAACGAAAACTTAAGAATTTTTATCATAGAAGTCTACAGGCTTTCGCATTTCAAATTAGAGAAAGATTAAAAAAAGATCTTACAACGTACTAGTATCTTAGTAGTAATTCAATTTCCCATTACCATTCTACCTTTTATAATTAATGGATTTGGTTTTAACTTTGATCATGCTTACTGATAAATACCTACACTACAGTCTACCAAGGAAGGAGCTCATCAAAGAGATCCCTTACAAATATCCGGCTTATAATTGATCGGAAATAGTGACATCCGACGAAAATATCAGATCTATATCTTGGCTGTTTGTAAGCTAAATTAGGATAAGTATAGTGGCCATACTGAGGCCAAGTCACCGAGATGTTCGCTCCAAAAACTTCATACTAACACGGACATGCAACAAAATAAGACTTTATTATTTTCTACGCACACATATCTAATAAAAAAAGATGAGGAGTCAAACTCGCAATTCGTATGGAAGTCAAACAAACCACTATGCAATCGCCTGTATCAAGGATATTCGTAAAAGGTTGACAATAATGCTTATTGGGGTGTTGGCCAGCCTTTAACTTCTCTGTCAAGCTTCAGTCTGTTAATTATATGAAGCGTTTTTTCCTAACAGTACTTTTAGACCAATAGCGACCAGCACTCTCATACATTTTTGCATTCCATAACTTTTTATCCTCTTTCACGTAATTAAGGTTTAATCCCGGCAGTAGCGTGGCGTTGAAGAAATCCTGGGGCAAGCCGGAGTAGCTTTGGCTTCAATTTTCTTTAAGAGCACTAGAATTAAGACCTGAACTGCCTAATATTAGTCAAGCCGATTGGAATCGAGTTCTATGGACGCCACGCCACTGAATCCCGGTAACCTCATCCTGTAGGCTTATGATGCTACGCTTTGTCGCGTGATAAATAAATGATAAAGCATCCGTCACTCTCACACACATATTGCCAGAACGTGACGAGTGCTTTATCATTTATTTATCGCGCGACAAAGCGTAGCATCATAAGCCTACTGGTCTATTATAAAACTACATCATATCATCCGCTCATTCAACCGCTCCCGCTACCTCGTATCACAGCATACGCACCCCAGCGCGATCACTTACAGCCAAACACAATATATTATGCCCGCTAATGTACGTTTAACTGGACCAAGTACATACCCTTAATTATCTTGGGGCGATCACCATTTTTATTACTTAGTAATGGGTTAGCTGTTCTCACGGGGATTGTGTGAAGATTTTCGATTCGAGTTCCTAAGTCATAGTTAAATTTACTTATTAGGCTGAAACGAGGAGTTTAAAAAAAAACACTTGCAGCTCGGGCCGCAAACTTCTGCGATTTCGGCTTTTCTTTGTATTACCACCCTAGTTGTGTAATTTACTATTCCACTACGCCACTTAATTTAATTTTATTACTAACATAGATTTGCCAGTCGGCGTCGAGACCCTGGGCTCGTGGAGTCCCAGCGCACATGCCTTAGTCAAAGACTTGTCCAAAAGGCTGGTCAACTGCACTGGTCACCGAAATGCTGGCAGCTTCCTTGCGTAGCGAATAAGTATCGCCATACAGCGAGGAAACGCTGCCGGCATATTCGGCACCATCCCAAGGGGGCCTAATTTTTTAGATAATTTTTAGTTTTATTTTAGGTTTATTTTCGTAAGATTAGTTAAATTTAGTTATGTTAAGATTAGTAAGTACTTATATTTTATTTGTATCTAATTTTAATTACTGAATTAAAACCAGAATACATCGATGATTTTAAGAGTTTAAATGTAACTAACAATATATGAACCGCGGGTCTGGAATAAATAATTTGAATTTAAATTAATACAAACATAGGTACAATGCAAAAAGGTGACGTAATGGAATAGGTACTTATTAAATTTATTTTTATCACGTATAAAGCTCGAAAGTACTAAAAATTCTGAGCCAACCTCAAAAGTCCATATTTCGAGAAACGAGCTACCTCTTTTTTTTAATGCCCAAAAATATAGGTAGGTAGATGGTTTTATTTCATGTCCGTTACCCAAAGGTTGTCTGGAAGAGATCGCTTTTTAGCGATAAGCCCGCCAATTGTTTACCAATGTTTTTGCAATTATGTTTGTAATTAATCTTCTAGTGTGCAATAAAGTATGATTGTTGTGTAAAAATAAATAAATAAAATATTTGTGAAAGTTACGTAACACACTCCACCAAGTCTCGTGGCGCGACCGCAACGGAGTCGCGCCGAAAAAAGACAATTTGTCAAACTGGTCCAACAAGTTGTCTGCTACCCGACCGCAGGCCGCCGAGCCACTAAACTATGGAGTCGGTATCACTGAAATATATCGAGGTAGAAGTGTGTGTTTTTTTATGTTATAAGTGGCAAACGAGCAGACGAGCTGCCTGATGGAAAGCAGTCAACGTCGCCCATGGATATCTGCAACACCAGAGGTGTTACCTATACGTTGCCGATCTTTGAGAGCCTTGTTTACTCGTTTCTTGAAGTACCCCATGTCATAGCGCGCTGGGAACACCTCAAGTGGGAGTTCATTCCACATCCTGCCGGTTCTTGGCAAAAAAGATTATACATTGCGTTCTAAAAAGAAGTGGCGGCGACCTACTTTTCACGCCGTTAACTTCAGTTGCCATTAATATTTTTTCAGATTTGCAAATCTGATAATGATGGTATAATTAATTGCTCAAAACCACCAAATGAAATAGAAACTGTATTTTTTCATCGCTAAATTACACTTTTGGCGTGAAACGCAAAGCGAAAACGCTCCCATTACACATCGATGAACTAGTATATCCATCTATATCGATATACAGGGTGGGAGGGACTATACCGACATACTTTAGCCATGAATTCCTGGTGGTGTGACGAGTCAATAATGTTATATCAACATGGGTCGAATATTGACATTTTACATTAATAGTCTTATGGAACAAAATAAATCAGTAAATTCAGCCCAGGAAAAGTTATCAAAAAGAAAGAAAAAAGCTAAAATGGAAACGAAAGGTCAATTTTTTGGCCTCGTAGTCGCTTACCATCAAATACTGCGAAGGTTAATTGCTGTTTAGTTACAGGATTTAAAAAAATTAGTAAAACTATCTTAGTCACATTTATTAGGGCTTGTTACACACTTGGGAGTTTTCATTTAAAAAATAATGAATATCTCTGAGAGTAAACGTTTTTCGACTATACATCACATAACTTTTTTTACTCCTAATAGTTGTTAGAATCTATAGTTAAAGTTTGTCGGTATAGTCCCTCCCACCCTGTATTTCTGTAGCCGGTATTATGAATACAACTGTGACGCAGGGCTTCTTTCGCGCGACAAATACAAATAGAATTAGGCACTCGTGATTAAAATCATAGATTTAATAAAAAAATCTCATGATTAAATCATTTCCTGTTTAATCAAACTGACATTGAAATGATTAAATCCATCAAGAACACTTCTTACCTCAAAATATTGACTGAAATCAACAATCGCCAATCAATTTAAAACTCGATACACAAAGTTTAAGTTCTACGACTTATTTTTTTTTAATGTAGTACTGAGCAAACGGATGTAATTTTATTAAATTGGTAAAAATCAAAATATCAATAACTAATTATGATAAAATAACTTTATCGGATCAAAACTCATATATTATAGTATATTTTTTTACGTCTCGACGATGTATTAATAAATTAATTATGATTGATATTAATAACTTATTTTTCTCATTAACGATCTCGAATGAAATTCACGACATAAAAGACTATCCAATCAAAAATACTACATGTAATAACCACATTTTTATAAAAAAAAACCCGACCGCGGTGCACTTTGAAACCGCATTAAATCCGCCATTTTGTTTATTTTAACGAACTTCACTGCCCAGTGACACTCGCACCATCAAGACGAATCTAATGATGTATCATTTATCAAAATCGAATGTGTCGTTGAGTAGTTACGAGCGGACACAGGAACGGACATACATACATACTTACTCCTTTGGGCTTCGCCGCAGTCGGGTAAAAAGATGCAAGTCTCGCAACGCAGTTTTTCTACAACAAAAAAGTTTTGAGATGTACCTAATGTTAAACAAAGTCAGTACCGGGAGGCGTCCACAGAACTCGATTTCCACCGACTTGCCTATTTACCTGTGGAGCATTATTTAATGAGAACTATAAAATGCGTTCCTCCACGGTTAAAAATGACGTATCTTTTGTCGAAATTTTATTAAAGTTTGTTCAGCACTTGAAAAAAACTAGACGACTTTGGTACAGGCCAATCAGAACTTTAGTTAGACTGCCGCATCCAGTATTATTGGTTGGCCGTGCCGATGGTATCACGGTACATAGTCCGTTAACGCGTATTAGCCCTCTGATCGATCTGACTGTACTCGCCGAGATGATAGGTACATGCGGCTTAAGAGGCAGACAGACTTTGTGACCGACTTTGTGAGATTAACTGACTCGATAATACTTTAATGAAAGAAACATTTTGTCTCTTCATTGGTTTTTTTAATGCGGGTAAATTACATTACATTTTATGTTACATATATAGATACAAGAAATCAAAGTACATAGAAAAATTAAATGGCGCTCACCTGTGTCCCACCGCGGGAATATTCCGCATACAAGTGGGGAATATTCCCGGGAACGGCACATCTCTATTTGTTACTGAGTGACAAGCACACATCAACCAGCGTAGTAGCCTACTATGGGTAGCACGCACACATCAAGCAGCGCTGAATGAACGGCTTATTATTTTAAGGACCTCGATGTTAACGTACATCCTAACTGAATCACAAAAAAGGCGATAGACACCCTAATCTTCACGGATATCATTAAAATTTATAATTTTTTCTCTCTTTTTGACTTCGAAATATATTTTTTCTATAGCAATAATTACAAAAGTTGATAACATAACAGATACAAGAAAAAAAATTGAATTCTGTTCGAACCGTGGCGCCATCACAGTATAAGGAATATTACTACATACAAGTTTATCTTTCCAACAAAACTGACGTTTGGGTCCGTGCACCGGACGGAACGTACTGCATCCGACCGTCTCTTTCTATAACATAATGCGTGCCCTTTTTGGTCGCTGGCTAAGCTCCTCCTGAGAAGCCAAATTTTGTACTCATGGCCTCGCGGCGAAATCGCGGAGGGAGCCACTCCTAGTGCCATCTACAATCTGCTTCACGGTTATAACCATTAAGCCTCGTATATAACATCAGAACCACAGTATAATAGTTTTTTTTTCTACAAAAGGTACATCGCGCTTGAAAGTGTGCGAGACGTGCTATCGCGCGTATGTGTGAATACGTGTCGCGCACGCCTAAATGGCCGGAGTTGGACTACTTGTTATACTCCTCGCACCTAATCATGATCCCTATGACAGCTCACTCTTTCCACTTATTTGTACACCTGATTCCGAAAATGATAAAAAATAATACATTGTGCACCGAGGGTAGTAAGAAGGGAATTACTAACGAGAGTCTATTAGGAGAGTCTTTTAATGACTCGAGTTTGTAATCCCCTTACTGCCCGTGGTACACACAATGTTTTTCATCACATTTGCGAGGAAAAAAAATAAGACAAAAATCAAATTATTTACTGTCAACTTTTTCATTTCAATATAGTCTTCTACAGATAATGCTAAGAACTGCGTTTAGTTATCAAACTTGACAGGCAATACCGCCAGATTGTACCGATTTTCAAAATAAAATTTTAAACTAAATTAATTTAATTGCATTAAAGTAATTGCAAAAAATACTGAAATAATAGTAAAATATACCATATAAGTTTTATATACACTAAAATTGGTTTTGTAGCCAAGTTTTGAAGATGTGAAATAAGCCTTGGCTGATTTGAAATCTCCTTAGTCTGAAATGACGTACGGGTAGGTTCTATATTTTAAAACTAAACTCATAACTCCCACGGGAGTTATAGATTTTCATACAGTTTTTCCTCCCGTGGGAGTTATAGATTTTTATAACCCACGGGAGGTAAATCGGCTCGAGCTGGTCTAGAAGCGCGCGTGTTATAACACCCTTTACGAGCAAGTGTGATGAAAAACTTATTTATGCCACACCTGGCCATAAAGTGGCTTTTTCCGCACGCTGCTCGTACGGAAAAAGCCGCTTTCTGGCCAAGTATAGACATAAAATGATGTACACAACACGGGAGGTAATAAAGAAAGCCCTCGATCGCATAGGTATTTACGTCCCTCGCTTGCAGCTCGGGCCGCAAACTTCTACGATCTCGGCCTTTCTTTGTATTACCACCCTAGTTGTATAATGTACTATTGTTTCATATTATAATTACTGAAATTAGATTTTATATGTCAATCTACGTGCTGTACTTCCGAATAATGACTACAAACCGTTTAATAATGACAGCGACGCCATTACAAAAGTATGGAGAAAGAACTGTCATAGGGATCATGATTCGGCGCGAGGAGTATAGTTTTTACTTCGCCTTAAGCATGTCCAAAATGGACATTTAATCCGCTTAAGAAAGTATAAGAAGAAACAATTAACAACGATGTGAGCACAAAAAATTTAGTGTTCTAACATTGTATGTGTCTTTAAACCTTCTGATGCTGTTTAAGGCTGAATGTCTACCAGCGTAGCGAAGAAGCGTAAAAGCGAGAAAGATATGGAACGAGCAGGAACTAAAGTCGGATTTTTAACACGTTCACCGGCGGTAACGGGTATCACCGTAAAGTGTGAACACTGTGAACCACGCTATATAAGGTGATATCAAATTAGCTACCGATATTTTTAAGGTTGATAGTACTAAGCTTTTTGAGTTTATTTATGTATAAAACAATAAACAAATTTTACATGTTTTTTGGAGAAAATTAGGGAAGTAAGTTTGCTACGTAAAGCACCCTGTTAATGAGGTAAACAATAATCAGTTATTAAGACCTCTTTGACTGTCTTACTTTAGGTTACTAACTTTTCAATATGAATGAACTTAACAGGAAACGACGTCTAGGTACTTGGCAGAAAATGTTCTTGTTAGTTGGGTAGAATTTTAATTTATTTATTTTGTGCGGTGAATGAAAACCAAAAAGTTATATGAAAACTTTTCTTAATTTCTAGTTCATGATAAGTATTATAAGGCAAAGTATCTTCTCTCGCAGATCGTTGCTCCATCTAGCCGAGGGCCGTCCCAAACTGCGTTTACCTATACGTGGTCTCCACTGTAGAACTCTCTTGCTCCAGTGATTTTCAGCACTGCGGCAGATGTGGCCAGCCCACTACCGCTTCAGCTTGCTTACTCGAGTAACTATATCGGTAACTTTGGTTCTCTGACAGATTACTTCATTACGGATTCTATCCCTCAGAGAGACTCAAGGCATAGCCTTCTCCATATCTCGCTTAGCAACTTTTAGCTTGTAAATGAATAAAAAAGATACTAAAAATTAATGGTAGCCAATAGGCACTCTTATCGCTAGGAAGCGATCTCTTCCAGACAACCTTTTTAAAGTCATATAGAATCTACTAAAACCAGGCTGCGCTAAGCGAGGCAAAGCACGTTGATTATTATGTTTTTCTTGCTTCGCTTCGCTTTCTCGCTCAACTCCCGATGGATATTCAGCCTTAGCGTAGTAATGTCCAAATCACATCCGTCTTACGCTATAAAGCCATATCTCCTCGAGATTTATACCAAGATACGTCATTTTGTGATATAATGACCGAATCCGAGCGTGTATGGTCGCTTCCTGTCAATTACTGGTCTCGCGTGATGACCATTTTAGGGTACGTATGGAATAAAATGTCTACTAACTACTTACTTATGTATCTACTAGTGGTTCGTCCCAAACAGTAACCTCGCGACGGCTCAGGGCGACTTCGTCCACAATCCTAATTCGTCACCTTTTTAAATCGTTCACAGCGTTCAATCCCTAATGGACGCGTTCACTTTAAGTGGGGCGAACCGATTGAACCAGACAATTGTAATTAAATATAAATATCTCACTCTCTGGAACGGTCGAATCGCCCCTGTCTGGTTCCACCGGAAGACCAGCGCCAGCTCTGGAGTTGGTATTATGCTGAGGTGGGACCTTTTTGTGGCAGCTAGATTTTCATTTTCTTTGTGTTTTCTTGTACATTTTTTCAATTTTTTGTAACTTTCTGCTGTCATAAATAAATGTATTTTCTTTCTTTCAATCGTCATCAGCCTACAGTTCCTAAATCGTCACCTTCCTAACTCGTCCGCATTCTTGAATAGTCAATATTCCATTTTGTCTTTCCATTCATCCACTTTCCTGTATCGACCACAGTGCCATTTTGACCGCGAGTATAGTTAGATACGCATATGTACAGTCAAGGAATTTAATTTCCAACCCACCTAAGGTCCAATATCGTATAGCCTACTGTCATCATAAGAGCTAGCTAGAGTACGACGTTACTTTGACATATCACACGCATTGTTTTGTGTCAGTAACTAGGTAACAGATTAACAACGTTGACATGGTGAACTGAAATTTAGAACGTCAAGGCACTACCAAAAAAGGACGCCAACCGCGAAATCGAAATTCGAAGAAGGTCTATCTTTCTCGCTCTTGCAATATTCGAATGAAAGGAACGCAGATAACGAAATTTAGACTATCGATGTTTGCGGTAGACTTTCTGGAGTCTGGATTCGGAGTTATTTTAAAATTTTCTCGATTGACACTGACACCAACTGACACATATTCGTAAATAGATGAGCAAATGACTTCGCAAAGAGGTTATCTGTGATGTGCAGTGACAAATAATACGTATTGACATTTAAATACTATTACTGAAATAGAAATTTCGACCTTAATGCATCGTGAATGCTTAACAACATTTCAATGAAACGGGTAGGAAATTAAATTCCTTGACTGTACCAGTGGCGCGGCGTAAAAGATTTCCTTACGCAAGCCGGTGCAGGTTTGGCGTACATTTTCCTTAAGAGTTACAATTCGACAGAATAACGTGGTCAAATGCCTGATATTAGGCAAGCCGGTAGAAATCGAGTTCTTTAGACGCCACGCCACTGATATGTACCTACATATCGCTATCGTTTTTCGAAGTTTTTTTGTTAAATAAACATACAGGACCCTCTCCATATCACCGGGACTGTGCTCTGACCCTAAATCAAGGGCCTTACGATACGGCCAGGAAATTAACTCACAATTTTATTACTCCGCTTCCGACACAAGGTTTACCGAATTTGTCCATATTTTACCTTTTTTGCTTAATAAAAACGTTCAGCTTCTTAATTGGTGTGTCTTAATTAACTTCAATACGTTTCTTGTTCAAAACTGGACTTAACTGACTTATAAAAAGAGGTCAAGATTTATTTATGCGTTAGTTAAAGATTACTTGATCGTTATATTATAGGGGACGTGCAGGAAGGAGGAGGGGGGGGGGGGCAGTACTAAATGGCAAAAAGAGACACTATTAAAGTAAAGTAAAGTAAAAAAAGTATTTATTGACTCCATCACAAAGTATACAGTATTTGCAGTAACAGTGATAAAATATAATGAACTTAAGATTAGGTACAGAACTTGTGCGGTGGAGGCTGGTGCCCGAACTAGGAGGAACCTGTATGTCAGGTCACCAGGTCTCCAACCCTCAGATGTCTATAGCAACATTTTTAGGAAGCGAAAATACTGTTTGAAACATAAACTACTAAGTAGATAATAATTAGGAAGAGTATGTTACTATATGTCAAGCTGGTTATTATAAGGGTCATTCTCATTTTTCTGCTCATAGTCACTACCGTGGGCGTTAGTATAATCTTTCTAATTGATAAAAAAACTATCATGAATTGCCTCATCCATATGATAAAAAGAATTCATGATATTATGAAGGTTAGGTCGAACGTTTAGATAGCGCGATTGAAGCCAGTGACGTTAGTGACTATGTGCACAAAAATGAGAATGACCCATAAATGTCAATGTCAAGTATAGTAAGTTTCGTTGCGTCACTAACGTTAATCGTCTATAATCGCGATATTAACGGCGTGTCCCGTTAATGTGGCCCCAGCATGAATACAAGATTCCGATTGTCGGCACCAGTTGGCAGCACTATTTTTTTTTTTTTTTTATGGCATGATTCGACTGGAGGCCCTTTGATAGGGTCTGCAACAGCTCAATCAGATTTTTTTGTGTAGGTTCCCTATATTGATAGTTGCCGGAAGTTGATGGAGACGAAGGGGGAGAGAGTCGCCCCAGAGACGAGTGCGGAGTTCGGTCGGCCGCTGGCGAGGCTACGGTGGAGTGGTTATACCGTTCTCGTGGTCTCATCCTATAGCACGGAGGCGGCACATAGAGGGGTTTTAGTGGGTAAACCTGGGCCTCATCAGCAAACAAGGGAGTCCCACATAACCATCAGGGTCCGTCCCCGCACCTGGTGGTATGCGTAACGCATTTTCCCCTCTTAAAAAAGGGAAAGGACGTGCAACCGTTCGTTGTGGAAGTGTTTGGGGAAGACCTATGGTCAGCAGTGGACGTCTTCAAGTTGAAACGATGATGATTCTGTAACTACACCTCTTGTCTTTTTAGGGTTCCGTACCTCAAAAGGAAAAAACGGAACCCGTTGTCCGTTTGTCCGTCTATCAAGACTCTTTATCTGGGGAGCGCGTGGAGGTATCGAGATGAAACCATATACTCAGGCCTAAGGTCCCTTGAAACTGTGAAAAAATCAAACTTCTAATTTAATGGGCTTTTTTATTTAAAGTGCGTTCTTAACTGACAGTTAGCAGGTCGTCACAGAACTGACGATTAGTGTCAAACTCCATACATTTCGTCACGGACTGACAGGTTAGACGGTATTTGAACATAGCTTAAGTTTCGCCTAACCGTAGATTTTAAAATAATAATGCCCTAATATGAAAAGATACGGCCATTTATGCCGAAAAAAAAACACAAATTTCAACACTCTCAAGAAAACCAAAATTCAAGAGGGAAAGTACCTCTTGAATGTTGGTTAATGAGAGAGAGTGTTGAAATTTGTGTTTTTTTTTTCGGTTCACTTGGAATTATGAATCTGAAAACTATACACTTTTAATTAAATCATAAAAAAATCGCTTTTCTAAAGGAATCAGAATGTATAGGGTACTTTAATATTTATGTACCTATAAATTTGTACGGTACCCTCGGTGGGCGAGTACGACTTGCACTTGTCGGGTTTTTTTCTTGCGGCTCACCCCTCCATAAACTAGGGCATGAAAAAACGTGCCTGTTTTTTAGATTTATTTAAGTTTTAGAGTTGGCTACCTTTTCGTGAATTCCTGACCAAAACTAGGTCATAATTCTGTTCTTATTTTATTCCAACCATATTTATAAAACCTTACGTATCCCCACAGAAAAGCAGGGAAATATCTCACCCGCACCTCAACAAAGTAAATAATTATTATTTAGCACCACAATCACGTGCGACGGAGGATACATGCCAGAATTCGGAATAACAATGATACCGCGTCGCCATTTTTATGCGGGGTCGTGCCATGGGTTACCTTACCTTTTAAGATATAGGACTTTTTGTGTGAAAAAATCTCTTTGAAAATCGTGAAGATACACGAACACCATAACCGAATACATTAACCATAAAAATATTTTTACTAAAAAAACCCGACCGCGGTACACTTTAAAAGTGTATAAAAAGTTAGAGCGACAGTAGAAATGCATATTCTGTGAACATATCAAGCATCTAATTATTACCATTATTTAAGTAAGAAAAAAACGAAAAAACACGTTTCTTGTATCAGGACCCCCTTTTTTAATTTTATTTTGTTTTTATTATTTGTTGCTATAACGACAATAGAAAACACATTCTGTGAAAATTCATGCAAAAATGTGAAAAGTCGGTTCAAACGATAGAGCCCTGTGACAGGCGGACAGACGGACAGCGGAGGCTTAGTAATAGGGTACCGTTGGCACACTTTAGGTACGGAACCCTAAAAAAGAACTCGCCAACTAAGTAGAAATAAAAATATACCTACCTAGAACTAAAATACGTCTAAAAAAGTTACCTATCTAAATGTCCTAACGTCCGTAATTATTGCAAGTCGTTTTTTATGAGCCATAGCTTATGCACTACCTGCAAACTGTTAGAATGGTGTATCAAAATAGTTTAATAGTTTCAGTGACTACTAGCGCCATCTATCCACATGTAAGTAATACCTACCGTTATTTTTACTTGAATAAATTAGTCTGTTGCGAATATCCGACGTGTATTATTAGGTTATGGGCCCAGCACGCTTCC
Source organism: Eudemis profundana (assembly GCA_947034925.1). NCBI lineage: Eukaryota > Metazoa > Arthropoda > Insecta > Lepidoptera > Tortricidae > Eudemis > Eudemis profundana. The sequence goes on along the minus strand of OX344816.1, from coordinate 14,212,835 downwards.
ACTAAAATTATACAATACCGCCACCCTAACGCAATCTCAGGGTTATCAAAACAAAAATGGGCCAGGGTTGTCACAGATAATGTAAACAAAACATTCTTGTCGGGATGGGAATAAAAAGTTACGTTTCCCGGCCTGTTTAGGAAGTTTAGAGGATTTATTAAGTCTACTGGGAGAGTCGTTTGTATTTTTTCCCTCCTTCACTGACTGTGTTTGTCATTGTTACAGATAAGGTCGGAGAGAATTAAATGTCGGATGTGACAGAGGATGTAATAATGAAGAATGATGCATTACAATTCGGATCGTTTGAATTTTCTGGCAAATAGTGTGTCCCAAGATATTTGGATCAAATTAAACATGGACACGGAGGTAATTTCAAGTCATTTGGTTCATAATGCTTAGGATATGCTGTATAACTTAGAATTATTTCAAAGTCAAAGTCAAAGCACTTTATTCTTCAATTTAGGCAGTGGAAACCTCTGCCCCGAGAAGAATCGACTAAGAAACTTGGCGAGGTATATTTTTTTCAAAACAGTCTTACAATATTAACTTATAGGATAACTTAATGACTACTACACAGTTTTTTTCGAACATTAGGTGCAATTTAAGTTAAACATTAATGATTACTCATGCAGGACGTTATCATTTCCAAATATCCCTGTCCATGACATAGTCTTTTATTTTATATTATTCCCGAGCAATTAGTTTTTCTTTTACGACAGATTAATTAAATTAAGAGTTTGTATTTAAGGCAAATGTGAATGTGTATCAGTGGCGTGGCGTAAAAGATATCCTTGGGTAAGCCGGCGCAGATTTGGCGTACATTTTCCTTAATAGCTGCAGATTAAGGTGCTCAAATGCCTGACATTTGGCAAGCCGGTAGGAATCGAGTTCTGTGGACGCCATGCCACTGATGTCTATTCACATTTGCCTTACATACAAACTCGCTGACTCAGAATAAGTCTTAATTCTGAGTCAGCGAGTTACCTATTCTGCGTTGTGCTCTTGTTGGTCTGTTGTTGGATAATAGTACATTACATAACTAGGGTGGTAATACAAAGAAAGGCCGAGATCGCAGAAGTTTGCGGCCCGAGCTGCAAGCGAGGGACGTAAATATGCGATTAAGGGCTTTCTTTATTACCTCCCGTGTTGTGTACATCATTTTATGTCTACACTTGGCCTGAAAGCGGCTTTTTCCGTACGCGCAGCGTGCGGAAAAAGTCACTTTATGGCCAGGTGTGGCATAAATATAATAATACGGCAGAATACAATTAATAAGTCAAATAGGTAATTGCAAACAGATTTCAATAATGTCAATAAATTACTACAAATAAATTAAAATTAATATTATTCAAATTTCGGCCAGGAACTCATTAACTGAGTAATAATAGCACGTAATAGGCCTTTTGAAGCAGCAGTTTTTTAATTCACGAGTTGAAACACTTGAAACCAAAAATTATTTGCTGGTTTGTAATTTCACATGGAGTTTTATTATAGATTTTACTAGGATTTGTACCCATTAGCACACCCATAGAGAATGTAAACCTTAAAGTTTAATCTAGCTAAGTTTTTTTTTATCTGCCACCATTTTCTCCTGCCACTTGCAGCTGGCCAAACTAGCGATAATGTTAGTATGAAACCGAATAGTATTAAAAAACTTGTAATAACTGGCCGGTCCGGGAAGCCTTTCATTTCGTGCCGCTTATTTTTTACTGATACACGACCCGAGTTGGGGTGTTAGGTTAGTGTGGAGGCGGCTTTTTGTAATAGGGCTTTTTTATTTAAAGTGCCTTCTTAACTGACAGTTAACAGGTCGTCACAGAACTGACGATTAGTGTCAATCTCCATACATTTCGTGACGGACTGACAGGTTAGACGGTATTTGAACTTTTAAAAATAAAAATTCCCAATAGGCTCTTTAAACTGTACCCGATTGATAAAGTAAAAAATAAGCCAAATAAGGAAATATGCTGAAAAGCTGGGTGAGAAATTTAATTTTAAAAGTATGAAAATATTAATCACTGGTATGAATTGAAAACCTTTGAATTGAGTAACTGATGTTATGAAACCATTACGATAAAAGCAAGTTTTAACATAGTTACAGAACAAAGTTCTTGATTTCCCTAAACAAATTATGTATCGTGACGTCACGTTACAGTAGGCTTTAGAATCGTCTTTGTCTTTCGTAGCGTCTTTAAGAAAGTGTAAAAATGTTATTTTATCATTGTTGTAACCAGTGGCGTAACTATATCATCTGGGGCCCGTGGCAAATTCCTTTAATGGGGGCCCTATCATTAAACTTTATTATTTTAACGTCGTATATCGTCGTCTAGTATCCATAACACAAGCCTTATTGAGCTTACTATGGGACTAGTTCGATTTGTGTAAGATTGTCCCCTAATATTTATTTATTATTTATTTAACGTTATACTTACGCCGGGGCCCTCTTGGGTCGGGGGCCCGTGGAATTTTGCCAGCCCTGCCACCCTGTAGTTACGCCACTGGTTGTAACCAACCAAAAGGTGAGTTTATAATAATATGATATTGAAGAAATTTTTTCACTAATATTTCTATTATTGAGTGACTTTTGTATAACATATCACAGAAAAAGGTGTCAAATAGCCAATTACCGTTGAATTCCCGACGTTCCATAGAATGTTTCTCTTCATCAAATATCTTAAAAAAAAATTTTTTCTTGAGGAAACTTAAATTAACCTAATAATACTTCAGCATCATGAACAGACATTTCTACCATAGCAAACGTAGTTCTCACTTTTTTGGCTGAATTACGAACCATTTCCCTATAGATAACGCGCAGGAACTATAGGTGGCAGCACTAAATCGACAAAAGAGACACTATGCGGACATCTAGAAAATAACTGAAATTGTTTTAACGAACCTTGAAGGAAATGGTTAATAATACATTCAAACTCATTTATTTCTGCAAGTAGGCCTCAAGGGCTCTTTTACATGTCTGATTCTTTTCTTTTGGCGCTTCGGTAAATGACCATCTGGTGAGCATAAGCGCCGGAAGACACCAGTCTATTTTTTCAAAAACATTACAACAGTCAGGAAAGTGAGAACGGTTGAAACACTGCAAGATTTTGATTCAATCAGTTACAAATAAAACTTACTATACATAAATCAAATCAAATCTGTTTATTGTGTTCCCATTTGCGCGTAGGATCCTAATACTTGTACTATACTTTCAATAATACAGCTTTAACATGAACACGGACCACGGAGGTTAGGACACACGAACCGATCAAATAAAAAGTCTCTCTCCATACCACAGCACCCTCAAGCCAAACGGAAGCCCGCACAGAATTCGGCCTCCGTACCCGACAATCAACACACACACACTCACTCACACACACACCGTGTTTATCCTTCATTAGAAATAGGAAACTTCGTGAACTTTGTAGGTATTTGGAGGCAGTGACGTTTGCTTTTTTCACTTTCACTTATACTTATACGGTAGTATATAGGGGTCTATATCGGTCTGTAAGTACCTAGCTGAAGTTTTAGAAATAAAATAGCTAAGGCCCAAATGCAACCAAACAATGCGACGTCGTAGCGTTTGATTGCGACCGACATATTTTGACCCCACAGAATAAAACAATAAAATCATACTTTAGGTATCAGCGTAATTCGTCTCATTCGTTTATCGTTCAATTCGTATTTCGTGTCATTCCATATTCGTCACACATTCTTTATTCAGAATATTCTTTATTATTTATACTTAAACAATGTGTGACGAATATAGAATGAGACGAAATACGAATTGAACGAAAAACTAATGGGACTAATTACGCTGATACCATACTTTATTACACACCAAATAAAAAATTACAATGTAAACAAAAACAGTGGTAAAAATAGGCGGTTTTATAGCGGAGTACGATCTCTTCCAGACAACCTTTGGGTAGCATAACAATACGTACAGTTTCTCTTTCTAACAAAACTGATGTTCGGGTCCGACCACCGGACGGAACGCACCGTATCCGGCCGTCTCTCTCTATCGCATAACGCGTGCTCTTTTTGGTCGCTGGTTAAGCCACTCCAGAGGCGCAAAATTTGCTATAGTAGCCGCGCGGCGAAATCGCGGAGTGGCCTTGACTAAATAATTATTATCATACAAGCAAAATTAGTTTCCTTACTTCAAACAAAACTTCTAGAAACTTCACAAAACGTTTTCGCTAACCCTTTAACTCCCGAAAAACCTTAATCACTGAAAAACACAAATTTCAACTTTTCAAATAACTGGCCTTTGCCAACTTCCCAATTTTGGCAAAGAAACTTTAATTGGAGTTCTTTTTGCTGCTGATTGTACTAAAGTAAAAGTTATATTAACCTGAGTGTACTAGAAGCCTCTCGTGATTTCTTCCAGGCAAATAGAGAAGTTATTCCAACATTGTTCAGAAATTTTGTTTAAGTTAAGAAATTAATCTAAGCGCCTGGAGCATTCCATGAAAATATCAACTTTTTGTCCCTTACGAAACGCTATGGCAGCTACACTAATAAAACGTATTAGCTGCTAAGAAACACTACCAATCTTAAAGCCGAGCTATGATGTTACAATGCTGATAATTAGCTTCCTGAATTTATTTCTCGGAAGTATTAAAACGGTGGTGTATTTAAACGTGTGGTCCCTTACGAAATATTTTCATGGATCACACTGGAGATTTGTTGACCTCGGAAACTGCCGCCGCTTTGGCCGCTGCGGTTACGTTCTAGAACGACCAAGCACCCGCTGCCCGCCGCGGGTGGCTGTTTTTCCAAATTCACCCTCTAAAGGGTTTTAAATAGGGGTTGAATGTTCACCGGGAACAACGTAGGTGACGCCGCGGGAAAATGCTAGTTAAAATGTATATATCTGAAAGTTTTGAAACCTTATAAGTACATTAATGGAAATTTCTGTATTCTTAAAATATAATATTACAGTTGTAGTATTACATACTGTTACGTCCGTGGGGTAGGTAACGTGATAGAAAATACACTAATTAACCACTAATTAAAAAATGCAAACTTTATTACACAATTACTAATTAACAAGGCTTACTTGCTTAATAAATCACTGTACTAAATCACTTCACTATAACGCACTTATTTACTTGTCACACTATTCGCTTCGAGACTCGCACTGTATCGCTGTTAGTTCAAAACTGACTCTGGGTTCGTGGGCGCGCGGCTTATATATCCGGAGACCTTTGCTCTAGAATGTTTCAGAGAAATCCTATCTCGAATGTTCGGTCCAATTCCAAGATTTCCCTGAAAACAACGGCAACTACATTTCACATGCGAAATAAAAAAAACATGTCTAAAAAAATGATTATGCCAAATTATGAATTATGGCTTTCAAATTTATGCGAATATTTATTCAAGCAATATTTTTGTTTTATAGTCTGTACTTTAAGGGGTTTAAAAAAAGGTAAACAAAAAAACCATGTGGTCGTTCAGCCTTTGATTGGCTGAACGACCCGAGTCACTTTGTTTTTTTATTTACCGTTTTTATTTAAATAGTTAAAAGTACATACTTACTATAATTATGGGACCCGATAAGAACCCCTACAAAATACAGAAATAATTCTACGTTCTAGAACTAGGTGAATTGAATACCTCACATAGTTGCAAAATCGATAGAGTGCTCCGAGCGAATCTGAACACATCGACATACTCGTTATCGACAAGAACTCTAATGTAAGCGCCACACCTGCGGTCTGCGATTGCGCGGGGAACGCACGTTTATCGTTATCGATAAAAATATTTACAAAACATTGTTTTGGGCATGGAAAACCGATCTGCCTTAGTGAGCGGAAACACTGTCACGAATTATTACTATAATATACAAAATAATCGTATAGAAAAAAAGACATTTCAAAATGGCTCTTACTATTTATCGATAAATTTCAATATGATTATATTGGATAATAGATTTATGCACTTAGTCGTGTTGTGCAGACCTCGCAAATCTCCCGGCTTCAGTCATCATATGTAAATAAATAACCAAATTTCGATTCTCCGAATTTTATCGATAATTTCATCCTTGCCAGCGTTAAAGCAACCGGCTGACTAGAGATGCTTCAGTTATTTGTTAGCGAAGCTACGTCAGGTTTATTTTAAGGTCCTTGGATATATATCTCGACCTTATTCTATACAAGCATAGGTGCGCCTAATCGTGCTGCGCGTGCCTTGCAAGCCTTTTGCTAAAGATGTCTTCGTACTAAAGGGCCATTCTCCGAATATTTTGATCGCGTGGTTCGAAAATAATTGTCGTCCGACGATTTTTTACTACAACGGAATCAACTTAAAAATCAACAAATTGTCACAATCAAACACAACAAAACATACTAACAAATCATAAATCATGATAATTTGATAAAACGGCCATTCTCACGAAGTATGACTGCGTCTAATTACAGCGTCTCCATACATTTAGTATGAAAACAGCGTCGCGGTAATTAAATGACCGCAGACATACTTCGTGAGAATGGCCGAAAACTAGATTTAACCTCGGGACAAATTTTCGGTTTCATTAATACTTATCTCTAGGTATCGTCTTTTTGAACAAACAAAATAAAACGCCATAAAAACGCTGGATATTGGCCCTAAAATGGGAAATCACAAATTTAGAATAGGTCTGAATTTTTATATGATAAATTCACTTGTCCCATCCCTATTGGAGGCTGCTGGCTCACGGTGGATGCAGGTTGCTTCCAACCGAATTAAGTGGAAATCTATGAGGGAGGCCTATGTCCAGCAGTGGACGTCCTATGGCTGAAATGATGATGATGATGATCCCTATTGGATATAAGCATAGGTGCGCCAAATCGTGCCGTGCGTGCCTCGCAAGCCTTTTACTAAAGATATCATGGTTCTAAATTGGGAAATCACAAATTTAAACTAGGTCTGAATTTTTATCGATAAACTTACTTGTCCCATCCCTATTGGATATAAGCATAGGTGCGCCTAATCGTGCCGTGCGTGCCTCGCAAGCCTTTTGCTAAAGATGTCATCGTGCTAAAATGGAACTCGCTCAAAACGAAACGCTGGCTCAGAATGTCGATGCAGCTTTTTTGGGTCCATATTTTATTTTAAGGTGATTTGAGTTGGTTTTCCATACAAATGAAAATAGGGTTGATAATCCACTTTAACAATATCGATTTTGGTTGAAATGTTGCCTGTACTAGGAGCAAATAATTAAATAGTATATTACATAACTAGGGTGGTAATACAAAGAAAGGCCGAGATCGCAGATGTTTGCGGCCCGAGCTGCAAGCGAGGGACGTAAATATGCGATCGAGGGCATTCTTTATTACCTCCCGTGTTGTGTACATCATTTTATGTCTACACTTGGCCAGAAAGCGGCTTTATCCGTACGCGCAGCGTGCGGAAAAAGTCACTTTATGGCCAGGTGTGGCATAAAAGTAGATTGCACTCCTCAAACTGAACAACATTTGTTCAGCGACATTTAAAAATAACTTATGTTTTAATTTTTAGTACACTTTAAAGTTTATTTGAAGCCGCAATGTATTGCGATGTTTTTTATGTTTGTTGCGTGACAAACGACGTCAATTAGACTGATGTTAACGTACATTGAAAATACTATTGAATTTGTATGAAAAATATAAAATCTAAAGATTACATAATTTTTAAAAGTTGTTGAACGAAAGTTTTGTTGTTTTATGAGTAGAATCTACGTTTTAATTATTTGGTCCTGTTACAGGCAACAACCGGTATAATTTCGTAGCCTGTAGGCGTATGATGCTATTGTCACGCGATAAATAAATGTTAAAGCATGCGTCACGTTCTGACAAATACTTAGTTGGTGAGAGTGACGGATGCTTTATCATTTATTTATCGCGCGACAAAGCGTAAATTTGAAGTTTGAATTTTACCCGGCTTCAAGAGGCCGTAAACCTGAGTGGTTTTAATATCTCCACGCGTTCCCAAGATAAATAGGGCGGACGGACAGACGGACAACAAAGTGATCTTATTTAATAAGGGTTCCGTTTTTTCCTTTTGAGTTACGAAACCCTAAAATATAAAGGTTAGCTGGAAGAGATCCCTCACAGGGATAAGTTCGCCTTTGTACATAACCATTGATTTTTGTACTGCTTCTGTGTGATTTTATGTGCAATAAAGTGTTTACATACATACATACATACATACATACATACATACATACATACATACATACAATATAAGTCGGTGCTTATTCTGGTCTGATTATCTTCATCCATCTACAAGTAACAGGCTAAATACAGGCAATGGAAATGGGTGAATCAACTTTTCTTTGTCAACAAAATTTTACCTTCTCCGACTAAAATTGAAAGGAAATCTTTATTCGGATATTTTTTGAATATAATTTATGCTCATTTAAAAAACAGACAATAAAGGGCGATTCCATTATCGCGGGTGCAACATTTTGACTCATTCAAGGCCTCCTCCTAATAAAACGAAAAACATTTATTATAAAAATATTGTTTTAAGGATTACATTTTAACCTCTTTTCTACAGATTTGTATATAAGAATTTAAACTAAAATGTTTAAATAGCCACAAGAGAGGGTTAAAGTGCTATCTCGGGTGCAACCAAATCGGTCCACCTCTCCGGATCACAGTATAAAAATCGAAATATCTTTTAATTGTCAAATATTTAAAATGTTTTGCCTATTTATATTGAAAGACAATAAACAATCAACTATAGAAACATAAAAAAAGTATTAAAAACTGAAACTATCAATAAATTATTCACTGTTAAAACGATCGCGGGTCCAACATCGTATGATTCGCAGTTGGTCCTAAATCTTAGAATGTTAAGGTTTTCAAGCGGTTTAACATCCTGAATATGAAGTTAAGTCCATAACAATTAATTTAAGACCTCACCCTACACGATGGTATCAAAAAAAGTAATAAATTTTGGGACTTGAAAATTGATGTCAAGGTTCGTCTCTAGCGGAATCGCCCTAAAGCTATTTAATGCAAATATTTTTTGTTATAATTTTTTTTATTATAGCTTGTTTATAAGCAGTAACCCAGGGAACATAGCTGTCCCTCACTTTTGTATGACAATAAGGGTTCATCCGCTGGGTCACCATATTTATTTATTAAAAACGAGTTTTATTTTTATTTTTACCTTAATTTATCTCTAGATCTAAGATCTTGTTCCATTTAAATTATGTTAAAACATGCAAAAGGTGAACAAATAAGGAGAAAGGGCAATCTTTGCAAAAAGCAAAGAAAAGTTGATTCACCCAATAAACATTTAGAACGTTTTAAACGTCGGTTTCTATTTGGTTAGGTTTGCATTCGCGTTATCAGCCGGCATAGGAAATTGCATGGCCGTGCAGATTGCCAATGGCTGTTCTATTTCAGCTTAATAATAGAATACTGACATAGATTTATGACGAGCTCTTATTTATTGAAATAAAAACGGATCACACACGTCGTACAAACGACGAGACATCCACTCGACATGACTGTTTCGAGCGCGTTCGATTAATCATGATTAAGGGAATGCCGAATGCTCCCGAAACATGGCGAGTGGATGACTGGTCTTTTGTACAACGTGAGTGATCCGTTTTTATTTCAATATGTTTGAGTCTCACGGTGGTTTTCTAATCTTTTATTTACTTTCACGTTTCCCGGTGTCAGGTTCACTTTGTCCACATTCCCATTTCGTCCACATTCTCATCGCGTCCATATTCCCAACTCGTCGACATTCCCATCTCGTCCACTTTCCTAACTCGTCCACATTCCCAACTCGTCCACATTCCCAATTCGTCCGCATTCCCAACTCGTCCGCGTCCCTACTCGTTCTCTGCAAGGTTGTACAAATTCATAAATTGATATGTTGGGTTTATTACTTCAAATACCAGGTATTGCCAAAATAAATTAGTAGCAGTATTTAGTATTGATGTTTTCACAAATATTTACTCCGATTCGAGGATTTCATACATTTTCCATTTAATCGAATCCAGGCGAAACGGCAGCAGTTACAAAAAGACAAAACGCCTGAAGCGCCAAAATAGTATTAAAATTGTACAAAAAGTTCTAAGCGACATTTAATAGGAAACGGAGTTTGCACGCGTTTTGTGTTACTTTTAGTTCTGTCGCTTAGGACAATTTGCCGTTTAGACATTGTTTTGTTTGCGCTGTGTTTGAGTGCACTTATTTGAGCTTAACACAGAAACGCGAAATAAATGTTGGTAGCATGTGTTTAAATGAAATTTAGCAGGGAATTTTATGCTTTGCAGTTACGTTGGTTACCAATTGCTATTGCACACTATAATTGTTTAAAACGGCTACCAATTTATTTTAAATCATGAGAAACTGATTATTTGAACATTTGAGAGAACATGTTATTTATGCACTAAGAAAGAACGTCAACATGAATAAGTTTCTGTCAAAAAAATATTTTTTGAGACCAGCTTTTATTGCTGACTGTACTTTTTTTACATAATCACAAACTGCACGTCACAACTACTCAAATGAACCGAAACACAGTGAATTTATCTTATGTAATTTAGATGATCCTATGGCTACCATCTGGCTCCATCATCAGATCAGCTCCATGTCATAACATAATAATATTGCATTATCATCTGATTTACATATTCTTGCAAAATTTCGTATTGTTGAAAATCTGCTTCAAAAATTGAGTTGCAAGATTCCACCCGAACAAACATAGTTACATACATACATACATTGCAAGTTAAATAAAAGCTTGTCAAAGTTGGACATGCGAGTAATTGTAAGGAATAACGTGAATGCCCATCTTTTTCACGTCATCATCAGCATCAGCCTGTATCAGACCACTGCTGGACATAGGCCGCTCCCATGGCACGCCACTGAGCTCGATCGTCAGCTCTCCTCCTCCAGTCACCACCTACTGCCCTTTGAATATCGTCACGCCACCTTTTTACAGGGCGCCCTACACTACGGTTTCATATTCGCTGTCTCCACTCAAGAGCTCGTTTTTCACGTCATCTAGACATCATTTTATTTTTTGCGTAACTAAATGTTTATTTCAAATGATGTTATTAGATAGTGCTGTCACATCAAATACCCATTGCATGTTATTATGGTTATTTAGGGCTCTAACACAAACCCGATACGATATCACATTGAGCTACGACACAACATCGTTTCACGATGCGACATCGTGTCATGGAAGACATTGAATCAAAAATCAACTTTATGTCAATGTAGAAAGATTTTATATAGCCTGTCTAGGTGTCCCACTGCTGGGCAAAGGCCGCCCTCTTTTCCGCCAGTCGTCCCTATTCAGTACATCCTCCCGCCACTCCTTGCGAAATGCGTCCAAGTCGTCCCGCCATCTCCTTTTCGGTCTGCCTCTATTCCGGTAGCCTTCTTGTGGGATCCACTCAGTAGTTGCCTTAGCCCATCATTCCGGATGCATTCGGCAGACAAAGAAAAAATATAAAAATAAATATAGAAAGATTAAATAGTAAATATAATTTTCCACGATACGACGTCGCATCGTGAAACGATGCCGTGTCGTAGCACGACACGATATCGTATCATGTTTATGTGTAAGAGGCGTTAGGGATTCATGCGTTGCGAAGAAGTGTGTCAAGTTAAAAAATAAAACAATTCCACCAAGAAAGACATTAGAATTAGAACCAGCACAAATCACCTTAAAACTATAAATAATCTCGGCAAAAGCAACATTACAAACGGCAAATCCAACACGAAATAGGGTGACAACGGCCGGCACGCTATCCGGAAGGGGATAATTTACCAAATTGCTCGCAATCGCCCGCCATCTGTTCGGATTCCTTGGGCCTTTTTAGCTCGAAGGCTACGCAAATTGACGTGTGGTCACCGTAATTGGGGGAAGTATGACATTAAAAGGCATGAGGTTTTATTTTTTAGTGGAGCGAACAAAATTCAGCTTAAAGATTGGCGATTTTAATTAGATTGTGGTATGAGTAATGTTTTCAAAACTTCTGATGTGGTAGGTTAATTTAAATAAATAAATAAATAATAAATAAATAAATATTAGGGGACAATCTTACACAAATCGAACTAGCCCCATAGTAAGCTCAATAAGGCTTGTGTTATGGATACTAGACGACGATATATTTAATAGATACAAATACTTAAATACATAGAAAACATCCATGACTCAGGAACAAATATTCGTGCTCATCACACAAATAAATGCCCTTACCGGGATTCGAACCCAGGACCTCTTGCTTCGTAGGCAGGGTCACTACGAACTAAGCTAAAGCGGTCGAATTTAATATTGATTTTTACCCGACTGCGGCGAAGCCCAAAGGAGGGTAATGTGTTTGACCTGTATGTATGTCCGTTCCTGTGTCCGCTCGTAACTACTCAACGGCACATCCGATTTTGATAAATGATACATCATTAGATTCGTCTTGATGGTGCGAGTGTCACTGGGTATGAAGTTCGTTAAAATAAACAAAATGGCGGATTTTATGCAGTTTCAAAGTGCACCGCGGTCGGGTTTTTTTTAGTAAAAGTGTGGTTATTACTGTTATTTATTACCTACTTAAATTGTTTTCTACTATACAAACTCATTATATAAATTTAATAAAATGATGGAACAAAAATAATCGTCATATCATTATAGTATTCTAGAAAAGCAAGAAAAGTATTTTAATTATATTCCAACACGTTTACCTATTCTTTTCGTTGAACTGATGCCCTTCAGTTTATTAAATAAATATTTTAAGATGTGTTTAGATAAAGCTAAATATTAGTAAATAAAACAGGTATACCTATAAAAACAACGTTATTTTAAAAAAATGTCTATAATTGTTTTATAATTAAATTATTTGACGCAGAAAAAACCTTTAGATAAAACTAGTTTAACTACATCTCTCACTTGTCTATCAATATAATTATAAACTACAATCAATCAAATAAAGTACGGAACTATTAATAAAAGTGACTACCTAATAAAAACGCCGAAACAATACACGATTGATATTAAAATCATTTCATCTTCAAAACAATGTCTGGGTCACAGTGTAAGAAACATACAGTCGGTCGATAATAGTATTTTATGCAACAGTTGTATAAGTGGGTTCAAAAAATGCGAATTGCGTGAGTTGCGATACGAGCCGCGAATGCGGCGAGTATCGCAAATAGAGACGCAATGAGCGTTTTTTGACTTAATTATACAACGTTGCATACAATACTTTTTCTACGACTAGGTTTTAAATTATATAATACAAAATTAATCATAACCTGGAAACAAGGCAAATATGACGTTTGACTGACAGTATGTGTCTATGGTAAACTTTTTTTTTAATTTAAAATATACTTAAATTAAAAATACTTTTTTATGTTGGCATCAATGAATTTGGTTCGGAAAGTTTTGTTTTTCTTAAAAACCGTAGGAATTTAATTGTTTGTTAAGTTGGTAGTTGTGCATTTTTACCGTAAAGTTAAAATTGAGCGCTTAATCCTTGACCTAAGTTTAACCTAGATTTAGAAGTATGTGGCTGCTAGCAATAACGTAAAGTGGCTATAACGACACTAGTGCTGTTATGGGGAATAGAGTATAGACTTCTCTGAACTCATATTATATATGTTCTTATATTAGTGTTCGTGACCAAGTAAAAGACAGATAACAGTACAGGAGTAGAAAAATACGTTTAAATAGAGCAATAGAGAACGTGCACAACGAAGGTGCTGCCAACTAGTGCCGCCGATCTGAATCTTGTACTTTATCATGCTGGAGCCAAATTAAAGGGAAACGCCGTTAATTATACAAGTTACTATAGGTACTTGACAGTGACATTTATAACCAGTTTTTTTTTAGGTCTGATAAGTTTACTGAATAGTGTATCTTGTCGATTTAGTGCTACCGGCGCTGCCTCTTTACATTGGCGTAGTGCCGTTGCCTTTACATCGGCGTGGCGTGAGGTTAAAAACGCGTAGACGATTCCACATGGGATCACCGTTGCCATTTTGAAAATTATGAGCTGATCATTCTATTATAGTTATTAAATTGAAATTATATCAGTAAAGAAAGGAGTATTTTATTGAGATGTAATAACTATTTATTGAATTCTTATCTAGGCACACGGTAGTGTGTCAGTCAAATTCGCAATTAAAGTCTTCGATGTCTTAATGGCAATAATTGCACAAGTTCACAACATAACAGTTGGGTCAAAATCTTTTTTATGTTATACGTCTTTCCTGTGGACATTATAAAATTGTTAGGCTTTAAAGCCTAATTTTCTTACTGGATCCTCATAGACTTATTCAAACCGTCTTTTTCTTAAAACCTGTATGATAAAATGATAAGTAAAATGTACCCAAGTCGTTAACTTTTGTATTGTCCACAGAAAAGACGCCCGTTATCCTGAACCTGGCGTCTTTTTACTTTTTACTTATTGTTAACGCGCTGCCCAGCGAACCCTAAATATCCCCGCCGTCATGCTCCGGAGCTACCCCGCTCGCTGCCCCGGCACACCGCCGCTCCGAGCTCCCGGCATTCCTCCGACGGACACCGCGACGCGCGCGCGCCGACAACTACTTACTTAGTACTTACCTATTCGATTGTTTTGTAGATATTCTTTAATATCAGCATTAAACAGTTTGTTAAATTGAATTCGTTGTCGCCTACATCATTTTGAACCTTCGCCGCCAAGTTTCGACCAGGATACGTACTTAAGAAGATTCCAGAAGCATCAGTTTCGAACAAGGAAAAAATAACGTATAGGCGAGGTCAAGTTAACTATAAATTCAAGACGCGCGCCCGGTATTAACTTTTGCATAGTATCAAGCTTATCATCCAGCTACGTCGGAGGAATCACCACTTCAAAATTCAAAATTCATCGCATCAATTAAGCGTATCAAGAACGCATTCTACAATTTCTACATCAAGAAACGTACCTAACCAGTTCGAGAAACCAGGAAAAGGGGTTTGCAGCGAGTATTTGTGAGTTCGTTCCAATCATTAGTGTAAAATCACAATAGTAATTTGCGCAATCGTAATTCAATCCACCTTCATATTAATTTATTTATTTTTTCCATTAAATTTATTTTCCGTTTCACGTCACCTAAAGTGAATCTATTTCCATCCAACGCAATTATTAAGTTTTATTCAAATAACCTTTTCTTACCTAAAGTTTATCTACTAAAGGTTTAATTTTCGCTCATATTTAAATATTTTTCACAAAATTGTTATTTTTTCTTCCACTTTGTATTGCAAACAAAGGGCCTTAATTACGGTGCTTATCTGTCTGGATCGGTGCCGTGCATTTATTTCTTTCGTTTCTAATATTAATTTCGAACATTCCAGGAACCGTTGCGTACGTGACCGGTGCGGGGGGGCCCGGGCTTCGTGGCGCGCACACGTGCACGCCTCCATCTTGTTTGCGCTTGCTTGCCTGACTTTCTCTGCTTGCCTAAGGCCGTCGCACACCCGCACGCATTTAAAATTTACGTATCGTTCACTTTTCCATTTTTTAAAGATTAATTAATTTGTTTTTACAGCTAAAGGATATAAGTTTCTTTCCATCTCATGCTTCTTGCCTAAAATTGCAAAAATACCACCCATTGTTGCTAAACCGACTTCATAAAAGGAGGTTATTTTCTATCATCTCTCTTTCTAGCTTGATTCATTGCAGGCCACGATGGATTTAAAGGCATTAAAGAGGAATCGAGCCTCCTTTAAATCAAAACTTACCATATTTAAAAGCTATTTAGACACGCTTTTGCCTAGCAGAACCTTAAATAATTTGCAAATTCACGAATTAACTGCCCGATTAAGCAAAATACAAGATATGTACAATGATTTCGATTCAAATCAAACTGACATAGAAAATACAACGGAAATTCCAGGTGACGAGCACGTGGAACGGGAAACTTTCGAGACAAACTACTTCGGCGCCGTGGCTGCTGCGCAGGAGCTGCTCAGCAGGCACGCCGCGGCTGGTGCCGCCTCTGCGTCGCTAGATGGCAATTCGGTAACGGGGCCTAATTACGTTACTGCTCTCACAGGTGGGCCAAACATTAAATTACCTACGATTCATTTACCCAACTTTTCTGGACGCTCTCAAGACTGGTTAGAGTATCACGATACATATATACATACACACGATACATCAGTGCATGTGTGCGTTTGAGTTGACAAGTGTGTGTAAACAAAGATCCTGCCAATATTTACCGAAAATACCGATTAAAGTCGCTGAGCTTCGCCAAAAACACGAAGGAAAACTTGTATGAAGCAAAACCACCACGATAGAATAATAGTCGTCAGCTGGGTGAGCTAAACACATCAATTATTCCACGAAAACTGAAATTGATAATTGACGGTTATAAACCATCTTCACTCACACATAGAAAGATTTCAAATAACTGACTATTGTTCAAATAAATTCATTACAATTATCACAATTTAAGCGGTAATTATCAGCTGTTACTGACAAGTGACAAAGTGAGTGGTGACGGCTCGGCTGACGGCGCAGGAGCATTTGACAGCTGACTGACAGCTAACGGCTGCGTTCAGAAATCGCTGTTTACTGCGTTTAAGGAGATCAGATACAATCTTCGTTCGTCCACACTCAATCGTCGCACTTTCTTGGCTGTGCGGTATCGTGGAAACATGAACATGAGTAAGGACCTGAATAACAGTATGGTATGTAGCGCTTGCTGTGTGGAGCTGTTGGTGGGCGAAGAATACTTGCAGTGCATGGTGACGACATGCGGTAAGTCCTACCATTACGCATGTAACAATAAAACCCTCTCGGAAGTTGAGAAAGCTACCTGGGTTTGCCCAGAATGTGTCTGCGCCGCCAAAAAAGGCGGTAGAAACTGCGACACACCTATTGGGACGCCTGCTAGCATTAAGAATGTCACCCTAAGGAAGCCCTCCTCTATCTCTAACTCTCCGCTCCCGCAATGCCACCCCGAGAATCAGGGGTCCATGTCATTGTCAACCTCCCTGGAGCTCCAGCTACTTCGTGAGCAAATAACGTTTTTGTCTGAGCAACTCACCGACGCTGTCGCCACCATAAACCGATACCACACCGCTCTCACACTATCGACAAACAAGGTGGAGGCGATCAGCGAAAGATTAATGACATTGGAGAAGTCCATCATGTCTCGAAACCCGCCAGCTGCAATGCACTCGCCGGCATATAATGAAGTTGTGAAGACGGGTTTGACGTCAGGTGCTCGCGGCCCTCCGTGTAGCCGCCCTACAAGCAACGCCCATTTGCGGGACAATATCGACAGTAACACCCCTATAGCCGAGCCAACAATTAACATCTTACCTTCAGCATCATCTCCTGTGTGCCCGGTTTCACGCAAACTAGTTACCAGCATATCGGCGGCAGAGAGGCACGAATCCCAGGAAGAACCCATGAAGGTTGTCCAAACGAGGAATCAGAAACGGCTTACTTCCACACGTTGCACTGCTGGCCCCTCTATTACCTCCCTCAAAGCTGTCGAATACCGTAAGCATATTCACTTATGGAATATGGTTTCTGGCGCCGAGGACGTTAAAGAATACTTAGACAATCTGTGTCCCAATGGAAATTGTACCGTTGAAGAACTGAAGTCCAAGGGAAATTACAAATCCTATAAGCTTGGAGTCCCGGCTGCGTTTTATGAGAAATGCCTTTCAGCTGACGTTTGGCCGGAAAATGCTATGGTGAAGAAGTGGTTATTTCGAGGGCAAAATGTCGAACAACAAAGACGTGACAACTCCGCGTGATGCCGGCGCTGGCTCGTCTCTTTTTATAACCTACCAAAATGTCAGGGGCCTTAATACAAAATTAAAAAGTTTCAGACAAACGGTTGCTGCTCAAGAGAGCGACCTAATTTGTGTCACCGAAACATGGCTCTCTGACTCCGTTGAAGATTCTGAACTTGTGGGAAGCGAGTGGAGCATTCAGCGTCGAGATCGCGCCACAGGGCGTCACGGAGGAGGAGTACTATTGGCCGCGCGTCCGGGTATCACTTTACGTCGCAGACCTGAATTGGAGACGTCCGACGGTGAAGACCTGTGGGTGTCTCTTGTGGTTCAACAAATCCTATGTCATGTGTGTGTAATATACATCCCACCTAATGCAGCAGATGACGTGTACATGTGCTTTTTCCATAAAGTAGAATCCTTTATTGACTCTCTTAATGGTGTTGTGTTAATTGTTGGTGACTTAAACATGAACCCGAAGTACACTTCAACTAGTATTTTAAGCTATTTTTGTTATTTTACCACTGTTTGTAATATGTTAGAGAAGAATGACGTTTTGAATGCATTTGGTGGAGTGTTAGATGTGGTGCTGATACGAGAGCGAGTCTCCGGTGCAAAGGTCAGTGACACAGGGGACGATGGATTAGTGCCTCATCGTGATTCTTATCATCCACCACTTGGAATTTCTATTCCTCTCACAGACACTAAACATCAGCCTGTCTTCTTAGAACCCAGTAATGTTAACTCTAACCATGACTGGAACTTCCCTAGAGGCAACTATATGCTCCTGTACCAATTATTTGCGGACATATCATGGAAGGAGGTCCTCGAGTCCCGCGATGTAAATGCTGCTGTAGAAATGTTTTATAGGTTGGTGTATGGTGTTTTTGATGAATGTGTTCCAAGAAAAATGAGGTCTAACTCCCCAAGCAGGCGTTACCCAGTGTGGTTTACACCGGACATAATTAAGGATATCTCGCGGAAAGCTAAAGCTCATCGGGATTGGAAACGCACTGGAGACCATGCAATGTACGCCACCTTTGCCATACTAAGGACAGACCTTAAAGCGCGAATATCCTATGCCTATGATCGCCATATTAGTGATATTCAATATAAACTTACGTCCAATCCTCGTGCTTTCTGGCAACATATAGACAGTTTAAAATCTAAGGGTGGTTTCGAGTCCCGTGTTACCTATGAGGGGAAAGAATACGAGGGTAGGGAGACGGCTCAAGTGTTCGCTGATTTCTTTTCATCTGTATTCTTGCCGAATAAGCCTCTCCTAGACCATAAAAAGACCATTCTCGAAGACTCCTCTGGTAATGCTAACTATATTCATATTAAACAAATAACACCTCTGGACATAGAAATTGGTATAAACCGCCTGAAACCTCGAAGTTCCCCAGGTCCAGACAATCTTCCGGCATTTGTCTTGAAAGGATGCAAAGAATGGTTAATACCGCCGCTTCTTCACATCTTCAACTTAGCCCTGGATAGTGGTGAATACCCTCATCAATGGAAAACTACCCGGGTGAGGCCCATTCCCAAATCTAATAAAAATACGTGCAATGTTGAAGATTATCGACCAATTGCTATCCTGTCCTCTACAGCCAAACTCTTTGAGTCGATTTTAAATATCATGCTAGCGCCACAATTAAAGCCATTTCTCGGTGATGCTCAACATGGCTTTAGGCCTCGCCGTTCAGTTGAGACAAATCTTTTAACTCTGGTTGATTTAATTTCTGAGCATTTGGATAGTGGTATACAGGTTGACGTGCTGTATTTCGACTTCAAAAAAGCGTTTGATCGCGTAGATAACGACGTTCTCTTAAGCAAGTTGTGCGATGTTGGTCTTTCACCAAAATTGCTTAAATTCTTTGCAAGCTATCTACGCGACAGGCAGCAGTATGTACAGCACGGGTGCTTTGTGTCAAAGCATTACCATACTCGTTCTGGAGTCAGCCAGGGCTCGATATTGGGTCCGCTGCTTTTTGGAATTATGGTCAATGATTTGGTTTCTGTTCCCAGGTGCGCCAGATCCTTACTTTACGCTGATGATCTGAAGCTAATTTATGGCGTACAGGATATATCGGATTGCGAATCACTGCAAAATGACATTGATCGAGTGTATCAATGGAGTATTCAAAATAGGCTACTTTTTAATGCGGCGAAATGTGCGCTTATTACGTTCAGTAAGGCCCGTAATCCACTACTTAACACGTACCTCCTAGATTCCCAGCCTATAGCTCGGGTTGACTCCATTCGAGACTTAGGAGTCATTCTCGACGCAAACCTCAATTTCCATGAGCATATGAACACGCTGGCTCTTAATAGCTATAGAAGGCTGGGGTTTGTCATTAGAAACGCTAGGGACTTTGTTAATGCCAAGACTATAAAGCTTCTTTACACGGCTCTCGTCAGAAGTAAGCTCGAAGCGGCCTGCGATGTTTGGAACCCGCATGAAATAACATATGTCTTGCTTTTGGAGAGAGTTCAGAAGACGTTCCTGCGTTTTCTATACAAAAAGTTGTATGGGTATTACCCATTTTTATACCCCACAAAATTCCTGCTAGGCGTTTTGGGTTTTAACTCCCTGGAGGTTAGGCGAAATTATAGACTCCTCACCTTAGCGGCTAGTATTCTGCGAGGTGAAAACGATTGTCCCGAATTAACAGCTCAGTTGGTGCGCTTGTATGTTCCCTCACCAACTAGATTTCTTTTTCGTCCGCGTTGTCGCCACTTACTGGAGGCGCCTGCAGGGCGAACTGTGTCCCGCAGAAAATCCCCACTGGTACGCGCTGTGCACCTTATAAACTCGCTCCTCGAATCGGCCCCAAGCTGTGATGTGTTTGCGAGTGAATGGTTTATCATGTGTGACGAGTGTCTGAGGTTCTGTGAGAAGATGGATGTAAGGCCTTCTTCTGTGTAATTTTCCATTCTTTGTTCATTATTTAATATTATTATGTATAAGTTGTATCTTAGTTTCACAGTGCTTTGGTTATACTGTTATGCTGTGAAATTTAATGAATAAAAAATAAATAAAAATAAATAAATATAAATCACTTATCCACGACAATCCATCTATTCCAAATATTCATAAATTTCATTATCTGCGAAATTCTTTAAAAGACGGTGCTTCACTTGTGATAAAATCATTAGAGTTCTCTTCTGATAATTATGACGTCGCGTGGGATTTGCTTTGTGACCGTTATAATAACAATAGAATTTTAGTGAATAACCATTTACACGCATTGTTTAACATGACTCCTGTGCTCCAAGAGTCTTCAAAGGCCTTAAGAAACACAATTGATGCGATTAACAAAAACCTGAGGGCTTTGAAAACTCTGAAGTTACCCACAGAGCACTGGGACATTCTTGTCATACACATGGTAACTAGCAAGCTGGACTCGGCTACAGTACGAGACTGGGAATCCGAGCGCCACAACCTAAAGGATCTTCCGACTTTAGACGAATTCAATAATTTCTTAAAAAATCGCGCGGACTTGCTAGAGACCATGGAAGAAACGCAAGCTTCAACCAAACCACGTAGATTCAGTGACGTCACATTTAATCGCCCTAAAGCATTCATCGTCAACAATTTACAAAACCAATCGCAGTATAAATATCCATGTCCTGTTTGCAAAAATAACCATTCCATTTACCAGTGTTTAAAGTTCAAGTCAATGCCAATTGAAACCAGAATCAATAAAGTCAAACAATTAAATCTCTGCACAAATTGCTTGCGTTCTGGACATGACGAGCAACATTGTAGGCTAAGCTCCTGCCGTTTCTGTACACTACGTCACAATAGCATGTTACACATCAATCACAAACCCACAGAGCCCAAACCTAGCACACCTGCCACCTCGAGGGATTGTGTCGTGTTGCCTGCTGTAAAGGAGCAGACACAAGTGCACAAAGAAAGTAATAATGTCACATTGTCCTCCACTCACAGCAGTCAGGTGCTTTTATCCACAGCCATCATCAACATTAATGATTGTGATGGACATCCACATCAAGTTAGAGTTCTCTTAGATAACGGGAGTACTTCCAGTTTCATAATTGAATCCCTTGCATCGAAATTAAATCTGCCTAAGTACTCCACTAGCATATTTGTTCAAGGGCTTAATAAACAAATGTCTAAAATTACAAAGAGGTGTGACGTGATCATATCGTCACTCACACCAAGTAAGTACACAACAGACGTCAACTGTTTTGTTGTGCCACAAATCACCCAGATGATTCCTACCACAAAAATCAATTGTGACTCATTCAATATTCCCCCTCACATCCACTTGGCGGACTCAACCTATTCAGAGCCGTCCGAGGTGCAGATGCTGCTGGGCGCGGATCTCTTTTGGGAGGTTCTCACAAACAATCATATAAACTTGGGCAAGAACAAACCAACCCTAGTTGAAACAACACTAGGGTGGCTTGTCACGGGTTCCATACAAACAAATTTACAACAAAAATCACAAAAGCATACCTATACAGTCCACTGCAATTTTATCAACAACATTGAGCTAGATACGAAATTAGACAAGTTTTTTGAGCTAGAAACCGTCCCACTCACTCAACAACCCCACACTAAAGGTGAGAGTCAGTGTGAACGCATATTCACTGAATCGACGACTCGTCACCCAGATGGCAAGTTCGTTGTCACAATACCTCTGAAAGAGTCACCCGAATGTTTAGGCGACTCTAAAACACAAGCATTACTAAGATTTCAATCACTGGAACGTAAATTTAAACGTAACGCAGAATATAAGCAAAAATACACAGAATTTATGGATGAATATTTGGCTTTAGGTCATATGTCCGAAAACACAGACACACATACGGACGAAATATCCTACTTTATGCCCCATCATGCGGTATGTCGTGAAGGTAGCCTCACCACTAAGCAGCGTACTGTTTTTGATTGTTCCGCTGTCACGAGCTCCGGGAAGTCATTTAACTGTATCCAACATATTGGGCCGACTGTACAAGACGACTTACTCAGTATTTTAATTCGGTTCCGTCAGCATAAGTTCATCGTGAGCGCAGACATTGAAAAAATGTATCGACAAATTTATGTAAACAGTAATCAACGGAGCTTACAACAAATATTTTGGCGCTCAGACCCCGCGGAGCCCATAAAACAATACAAGCTCAATACAGTTACGTATGGAACGGCATCAGCGCCATTCCTAGCCACTAGGTGTTTAGTACAGTTGGGCCAAGATTGTATGGATAAAGATGTAAGTGAAACAATCTTACACGATTTTTATGTAGACGACTACATTTCAGGAAATGATGACGAGGCTACCTTGATTCATACTTGTAAGGGCGTCATCCAAACACTAGAGAGCGCTCATTTTCATCTTCGTAAGTGGCGTTCTAACAAACCATCTATACTAGACAGTTTGGTTACAGAAAACAACAGCGATGAATTTCTGAAACTTAACAAGGATGATTACGCAAAAACATTAGGTTTAATATGGTCATACAAAACAGATGATTTGTTGTTTTCAGTAACTAACAGTTTTCAAAACAAACACATAACTAAACGCATGATTCTATCCATCATCGCTGCTATTTTCGACCCCTTCGGCCTAATTAACCCATGTTTGCTAAAGGCTAAATTAATTTTGCAGACTTTATGGGCCAGAAACATATCTTGGGACGGTCCGGTACCAGCCGAAGTCGAGTCACAGTGGAACGATTTTACTAAACATTTACCAGAAATAGCAGAAATTCGAATTCCTCGCAGAGTCTTGGGCGACCATTATGTAAAGGTCGAGCTACATTCATTTAGCGATGCTTCTAACAAAGCATACGCGGCCTGTGTCTACGTACGCACAGTGTCAAACAGTGGTAAGGTAAATGTACACCTACTACTATCTAAAAGCAAAGTAAACTCAATCAAACAAAAATTTACAATTTCAAGGTTAGAACTGCTTGGCGCACTTCTAGCAACCCAGTTAGCACAAAAGGTGACTAATTCGCTACGATTAAAAATCGACTCCCGGTTCTTTTGGTGTGACTCGACTATCGTGCTGTGCTGGATCAAAACTTGCACACAAAAATTAAAACAATTCGTTGCAAATCGTATAAACGAAATTACTAAAAATTCTAACCCTACTGATTGGAATCATGTACCTACTAACCTGAACCCTGCGGACATTGGCTCCAGAGGTTTGAATGCGGCACAGCTTAATGGATCACCTTTGTGGTGGGAAGGACCCCCTTTCCTGCACCAAACGGAAATCCACCGACCCCCACAACCTCAGAGCATACAGACTGAACATTTACCAGAAGTCAAATTGCAATGTCACGTTTCAGCTAGTCATCCAGAGACTAACTTTGTTTATAAATATTCAAATTTTTGTAAATTGCAGCGAGTCATAGCATACTTACATAGATTTGCCAACAATTGTAAAAATACTAACAATAAAAATACAGGGTCATTAACCTTAACAGAGCTCAAGTTATCATTGCAAACTTTATGCATGCTGGTGCAAAGTGAGATATTTAGCAAGCAATGCTCAATTTTATCACACAAACGCCCACTTTCACCAAAAGATCAACTCCTAAAATTAAATCCTTTCATGGATAGCGCAGGCCTTCTGCGAGTTGGAGGCAGGCTTTCAAATTCTTACTATGACTACAATACAAAACACCCCATATTATTACACGCGTCACACCACATTACTAAAATATTGGTCCATTATTATCATCGAACATTTTTACATGCTGGACCACAGTTAATGTTATCGACGTTACGGCATAAGTATTGGATCATTGGCGGTCGCAACCTTTGTAGAAAAACCTCACAAGATTGTATAACGTGTCTTAGATTTTCAGGAAAAACCTATCAACCTATAATGGCTAACTTACCACTACAAAGGTTGCAGGCTGAATACGTGTTTGCCAATACGGCGTGCGACTACGCCGGCCCAGTCTTGATAGCGAGCAGAAAAGGTCGCGGTTGTCAGCTAAAAAAGGCATACATAGCGATTTTTGTATGTCTGGCAGTGAGGGCAGTCCACTTAGAGCTCGTCACTGACTTAACTACCGAGGGCTTTATGGCTGCGCTAAATAGATTCATAGCTCGCAGAGGCAAACCAGCCTCAATTTTATCAGACAATGCGACTAATTTTGTTGGGGCTTGCAATGAATTAACTAAATTTCTTAAACATAATTCGAACAATTTAATATCTCGTGCAGCAGAGAAGGAAATAGAATTTAAATTCAGTCCAGCTTATAGTCCACATTTTAATGGCTTAGCCGAGAGCTCAGTCAAGCAAGTCAAGCATCATTTAAAGCGTACATTAATGATGGCTCACTTAGATTACGAGGAAATGAACACGATACTGATTCAGATAGAAGCCATTCTTAATTCTAGGCCATTGACCCCCCTTTCATCTGATCCATCAGATTTGGTCCCATTAACTCCTGCGCATTTCTTGATTGGTCGAACTTTCACAATGATTCCTGCTCCCCAGGTCGACGAAGAAAGGATCCATCTGCTTACGAGATATAAGAGAGTCGAGGCACTAAAGACACATTTCTGGAACCGTTTTTATAAGGAGTACGTTTCAGAACTGCAGATCCGCAGCAAATGGCGCAGAGATGGAGGCCAGCTGCAGAGAGACGAGATGGTACTGGTGAAGGACGACCGCCTGCCGCCTAGCAGATGGCTGTTGGGACGAGTGGCCGCCGTCTACCCAGGCCGCGATGGAGTGAACCGCGTCGCCGACATCACAACCACCACGGGCACCCTGAGAAGGGCCTACAATAGGCTATGCCCACTACCCACCAGATTGGACCAGAGGGACCTGTTCCAAGGGGCCCAGCCTGTTAACGCGCTGCCCAGCGAACCCTAAATATCCCCGCCGTCATGCTCCGGAGCTACCCCGCTCGCTGCCCCGGCACACCGCCGCTCCGAGCTCCCGGCATTCCTCCGACGGACACCGCGACGCGCGCGCGCCGACAACTACTTACTTAGTACTTACTTATTCGATTGTTTTGTAGATATTCTTTAATATCAGCATTAAACAGTTTGTTAAATTGAATTCGTTGTCGCTTACATCATTTTGAACCTTCGCCGCCACTTATCATTTTATCATACAGGTTTTAAGAAAAAGACGGTTTGAATAAGTCTATGAGGATCCAGTAAGAAAATTAGGCTTTAAAGCCTAACAATTTTATAATGTCCACAGGAAAGACGTATAACATAAAAAAGATTTTGACCCAGTTAACACCTTTTACTTTCGAATGGTACTTGTATGACACAACACAATGGTAGTGGTACAAAAACGTAATTTCGCTGTCATGACATATTGGCGAATACTAAGAAGATTCTGCCTTATTAGAATTGGCACTTTTGGTTACAATGTAGAATCAGTCAAGTTCTAACAAGTAACCAACGAATGCCAGTCTAGTGAGGAGGAATCTTTTAAATATTGGTGGCCAGAGAAATTACGCCAGAGAAAATACACCCAGACCTATGCTTTGATACTTAGAGACCACTTAGAAAAAATAAATGTAAAATTAAAAAATAATTTTACATTTATTTTTTAAGTTATACTCGACTCATATGGCAGAATTTTAGTAAACATTCCCATTTTGTATTTTGACGTTTGGAGATCCTTTACACCTCCAAAACATAATATTATGACAACGGAGACTCTTAACATCTCCATTAGGGCCGACGGCGCGTCGGCGTGCAGTTGTGATGCAGTTCCCATACAAATCGTAGGGAGTTGCAGTTGGGTTGCAGTCCGTCTGTATCGGCCCTTAATTTTACTAGTCAATTTACTTTGTATTATTTTATTTGTCTTGTTTCGATCAAATCTCATGTATTGTGTTATATTGTTGTTGTTTATTTAAGGATCTCTGTAATTTTTTGGTGTACAATAAAGAGTTATTGTATTGTATTGTAATATAATGTTAAATTGTGAACTCATGTTAACTTTCAAAGTAAAAAAATAAATCTGTTCACGACTTAAAAATCGCCCAATATAATAATATGATCTTTCATGAGTAAAAACCGTAAAAGTTTAAGTGAATAGTTTAAACCTCATTGTAGACCCACTGTAGATTTTTATACTGTGTACTCTGGTCATTAAAAAAATCAATGAATTGCGATCGATTGGATTTAATGATTCATATGTATTGAATCATTAATCAAGTCATTAATGAGATCATTCATATGGCACAAAAGTTGGAATGTTTGGAAAACAAAAGATCCGATTATTTTTAAAGGTACCCTTTGATTGGAAAATAATCATTATTGAAGTATAATATGTACAACTTTAATGAAACGAAATATTATTTTGCTTATGCTTGCGTTGCAAAAATATATCAGGTCATGTTCAATTAGTTATAAATCATTATAGATTAGAATTTGCCTGACATTGTCAGTGATTGTAAATAAAATTTCTTTTCTGCCCTCCGGCCGGCAAGCGTCACCTTGCCGATTTCAAGATGCCGCTTTCTGCTTCGCCTCGGCCGACAATTCCATGAGATCTGAGGCTTTCTTATTTACTGGCCAAGGTTTGTATACTATTTTTCTGTTCGGCGGAGCCAGAAAGCGGCATCTTCGTTTAGCGCAGTGTCCGGCAAGGTGACGCTTTCTGGCCCGAGGGCAGAAAAAACAATAGTTAGCAATAGTACATTACATACCGAGGCCAGTAGAGTAAGAAACGCCTCAGATCTCATGGAATTGTCGGCCGAGGCGAAGCCGAGGACGACAAACATGTGATCTGAGGCTTTCTTATTTACTGGCCAAGGTTTGTTTACTATTTTTCTGTTCGACGGAGCCAGAAAGCGGCATCTTGAAATTTCTTATTTTACTGGCATTCGGTATGTATGTACTATTATTTTACTTGTCTTTGTCCTGTTTGGTCAAGTATTCGTCCCCTTTACTTGGACACGACTTAGTGCCTAGTTTAGAGCCTAGGGGCTTAGCCAGCGACTAGAAAGAGCACGCGTTATGCGATCGAGAGACAATTGGATACGGTGCGTTCCGTCCGGTGGTCGGACCCGAACGTCAGTATTGTTAGAAAGAGAAACTCCTGTACGTAGTACAATTTATTATGTAAATTAGATAGATTAGATTTAGATTTATTTATTTCACAATATAAAATACATTATAAATTACACATGTCAATTTACATGATTTCATATTATGATTCCGGTAACGATTTTCCTTGGGATAAAATGTGAATGACGGGGTATATACCGGCAGACAAAGTTGCGGGTAAACGCTAGTTCCTTCATAAACCGTTAACGCATTGTCACATAATTGATTATTAGGTCCAGACATTGGACCTGTCGCTAAGTAAATATCGTTCTACCTTTCCGTAGTAACGGGCGACCTTGGGTGGCCCTTCCTTAGGGAGGGTCATGGGATTTAGTGAAAGGACCTCCGCCTCTGGCTTGCCTTAACCGGCCGTCCAGAGTGGAGTCGCGAGAGCTATATGCTCCAGGCGTGGAAGTGATAAAAGGCATAACGCCACGAGTACAATCGGAGAAAGCGCAGCACACCTCTCGACACCCTGCAGCCCTCGGCAGCGGTGTTGCCCCTGGGCCATTGCTCATAATGGTTCTATTTAACAGGGGCCCATCAGTGGAGGGCAAGGTCTGTCAGTGCCGCGAAAGCCATGAGACACTTTTCCTGACAGGCGCCGTCATGTCTCAATCCATAGCCCAGTATCTAGTCTATAATTCCACCACCATAACCCAGTAAATTTAGATTCCATCAATCAACAATATCCTTGCATCTGGCGGGGGCTGTCTCTGCGTGCGTCCCGTAACACGGGCAGGGACAGCATTCGCTGGGTGTACACGTTGTCTTTCATTATATTGTCGAAAGGGCCTCTACGTGTTGGCTTCGGCTCCGCGCACGCCTCCCAAAGGGCCGGGACACTATTGTCTCGTGTACGGGAAAGACATACATAATAAATTCTAACATTTAAATACTGTGTCACACTTGCAAAGTTGAATAAATTGTAAATAATATAATTCTTATACTAAGCTTATACATAGATGGCGTTGTAAATATCGAGGAACAGCTTTTTGTATGGAGAATGAAAGTCCTCTTGTTTTAATGGTCCTTGATGGAACGATAACGCCGAAAAAATGGGATGTTCATGTATCACGTGAGTCACAGAATTTTAACATTTCTCTAAGATATTTAGTAAACATTCTCATTTTGTATTTTGACGTTTGGAGATCCATTACACCTCCAAAACATAATATTTTGACAACGGAGACTCTTTACATCTCCATTAATTTTATATATTTTCCATTTATTTTCTATTATTTTATTTGTCTCGACTTTTTTGTCCCAGACGCGCGTCGTGCGTCTGTGTATAGTAATTGTCCGTTCAACTGGGCTAATGCTGTTAACGAATACAATGCCATTGAGAGAAAACAATACCACAAACAAAAAAAATAACAATGCGTAACACGAGTAAACCCGGGCGGTCTACCTGGCTCCCCGCTGAATCTGTAAAAGCAAAACGCATTATTATTTTTTTGTTTGAAAGCATTTGCCGCCTTATCATTACGGTCATAGAACCGATAATCCGTTGAAAGCTCATAGTATCTCTAAGTCTTTTCTCTACGGAATACGCACTTGCAGACTGTCGGGCGAATGTGAAATGCAAAACAAATTAAGATCGCAGTTATCTATAACTGCATTTACACTTTACTGTCTAGTAAATAGAATCTAAAATCTAATGATCTTTCAAGGCAGTTATACTTTTTTGACACTATATTCTCGTTATCCTAATTTGTGGTTTACCTCTCAATGGCATTGTATTCGTTAACAGCATTAGCCCAGTTGAACGGACAATAACTTTAAATACGTGTCGCGCGCTCCTCAACGGCCGATGTCGTACTACTTGGTTGTCTTTATACTTTGCCTCTACTCACGGCCACAGTGTATCGGCAGCCCTGAAGAGACCGGCCCTGACCGTCTTGTTTACACGCCAAGCGAAGCCTAGCCTACAAATATTAGTAATAATACATTCCAGCTGTTGTTGGAGTTATAACCTAATTCCCACTGTTGCTTAAAAAGTATTAAATGGGCTAGACGACTAAAAAAAACTGTTTAGTCCGTCAGATAGATTATTAAAAAACTTAAACTAAAAAGCAGAAAATAATATGTTAATTACCCGAAAGAAATGGATAATCAACGATTCATATATACATATACAGATATTTATAGTTTTTAACCTGTTTTTTTGAAGTCGGTGCCTGCCACGCAAAGCTGGCTATGCTGAGCTCCTTTTATCCTTAGCTGGCACCGACTTCAAAAAAGCAGGTTAAAAACTATAAATATCTGTATATGTATATATGAATCGTTGATTATCCATTTCTTTCGGGTAATTCACATATTATTTTCTGCTTTTTAGTTTAAGTTTTTGGAAGTCGGTTTTTATTTTTTGTTTTAAAAATTTACTTTATTTTTAAATTTTTAGTGGCGCTGTAAAAATACTATTTTAACCAAATAGACTAAAGTCTATTTAGTTAAAAGAAATTTTTTCCAAATCGGTCTAGCCTCAAGTAATCGGGGAACAAACCTACATAAAAATTGATCTTTGTTTTGAAGTCGGTTAAGACTGGAAACTTATATCTAATAAGAAGTGCACGAGAAACTAAGAAAAATACCAAAATCGCTATATGTGTGCCTCTAATATTTGAAGAGTTCCCTCGATTTCTCCAAGATCCCATCATCAGATCCTGATTTGGTTGCAATGGAATCACCTCGGAAGTATACCCTTTCAAACAAAAAAATAATTTTCCAAATCGGTCCAGCTGTTTTTAAGTAATCGGGGAAGAAACCTACATAAACATTTGTTCCTTTTTTGAAGTCGGTTAACACTAAAAACTTATTGCTAGTAAGAAATGGACAAGAAACTACGAAAAATACCGAAATCGCTATATGTGTGCCTCTAATATTTGAAGAGTTCCCTCGGTTTCTCCAGGATCCCATCATCAGATCCTGATTTGGTTGCAATGGGACCATTTCGGAAGTATACCCTTTCAAACAAAAAAAGAATTTTTCAAATCGGTCCAGCCGTCTTCGAGTAATCGCGTAACAAACATACAAAAAAAAAAAAACATTCAGACGAATAGAGAACCGGCCTTCTTTTGGAAGTCGGTTAAAAAATATTGTACACGTATTTTTAGGGTTCCGTAGCCAAAATGGCAAAAACGGAACCCTTATAGTTTCGTCATGTCCGTCCGTCTGTCTGTCTGTCTGTTTGTCTGTTTGTCTGTCTGTCTGTCTGTCTGTCCGTATGTCACAGGCATTTTACTCAGAAACTACATGATGGATATTGATGAAATTTGGAATATAGGTGTGTTTTATGAGCCGCTACTTAGTTTGGTACCTACTATATAAATAATTAAAATAAATATTTTTAGGAGGGGCACTCCATACATGTTAAAGACAGTAAAAAAAATTTTTTTCAGCAAATATCAACTTGTGGTACCTACATAGTTCGACAGCTCTTTAAAAAACACTATAAGGTTCCTAAGTAATGTTTTTAATTAAGTGAATTTATTTGGAAATAATCGCTCCGAAAGTTGTGTAAATTGTGTTCCCCCCCCCCCCTCTATTTTCAAAACCGTGCGTCCGAAAAATATGAAAAAAATCACGAAGGTAACGCTTAATTAATACTTTCAACGAAAATTATTTTCAACAAGATCGAATTTACCGTTTTTGAGTTATTGCCGATAAACTGCGCTTCTCAACAAAAGGACGTAATTGCTATCAAGATACGCTCTTTTGTTGTTGTACTTTTTTTTATATCGTATTATTTACTATATAGTTACGGCTATGGAACCCTACACTGAGCATGGTCCGACATGCTCTTGGCCAGTTATTTCTTTTGTTTGACAAACAAAATATGACGAGGATAGAGTGCCTAGAAGTTTCGAGTGACGTCACTCCTTGGTACAATTTTCACCTAAGAGTGACGTCACAAGCCCCCACTCCAGAAGTTTGATGATCTATAACTTTGTCGATTTTTAATATTTTGATAAAGCAAAAAATACGTGTCCCATATTTTTCCATAATCTAACTGACGGACTAAATAGAATTATATACTTTTAACCCAGTCGTCATCCCCATTGTTAACTACTATGGTAAGCGACACGTTTCGCTCAGTGGGAGTGCCACCGCCTACGAAGCTAGAGGTCCCGGGTTCAAATCCTGGTAAGGGCAAATATTGCAATGAGCACCATGTATTTGTTCCTGAGTCGTGGGTGTTTTCTATGTATTTATCTATGCAATACAATACAATACAATAATACTTTATTGCACACCAAAACATAAATTACAATGCAAACTTATACAAAAACAGGGGTAAGTAATAAAAGATATAAGAACTAATACTATAATATTCATATTATATACGCTCATATTGTATAAGCTTGTTTTGTATACGGTTCAAGGTGTATAACGAACGTTTTGTATAATATCAAATTATCTATTTTTATTAAGCATAACGTTTGTTAAGTATAATATCATTGTATATAACCATCATTATGCATAACGTTCATAATATCTCAGCTTTATAATGTATATTCTACAATACATCTAACACCATAATGCATAAGAATAGTTTTTCTGCCAACAGTTCGTTTTTGTTAGGGGACGCAATTCCAAACCTAACCTAAACCTAACTTAACCTAACCTAGTTTTCAGCCAGCAGTTCGTTTTTGCTGGGGGACGCAGTTTCAAACCTAACCTAAACCTAACCTAACCTAACCTAGTTTTGCTGCCAGCAGTTAGTTTTCGTTGGGGGACGCAGTTTCAAACCTAACCTAACCTAACCTACTTTTTCTGTCTGCTTTTTTCCATGCGGGGGGCTTCGCCCCCCCGAGCCCCCCTCGTGGGGGGCTTCGCCCCCCCGTCCCCCCTTTTTAAGCCTTTTCGTAGTTAAGAACTCGTGCATAACTCTAGGTGCTTAAATGTTCTGACCTAATATAAGCCTACCTACTGTTCTGGCAACCTCTTGTTTTCTACAGGAGTAGCAGTTATAACTAATTTTGTATATCATACGCTATTATATTTTATAATCATTATAGTAAAAGATAGTATATACTATGATCGATATACGTTATGCATGTTATATAAACTGAATTTAGAGTATTTGAATGTTATATAAAAAAACTTTATACCAAATGAGTATTAGTTTAATTAAATGTTATTCCTAATAAAAATATTGATTTCGATGTTATAGCAAACGTTCATTATATCTTGTGAACGTTATTAATATGAAATTATATATTATGTAGTTATATCTCGTGGGACGCACCCCAAAAACAGTGGTTTGGTTATAAAATTTATAGCTACCCAAAGGTTATCTGGAAGAGATCGCTCTTTAGCGATAAGACCGCCTATTGTTTACCACTGTTCTTGTATAAGTTTGCATTGTAATTTATGTTTTGGTATAAAATATATCGTCGTTTAGTTTTTTTCTTAAGCCTGACAAACTTGAAAGTCTCACTGACTGTTGCAAAAATTGGACCAGGTAGGGGCCATAGCGTTCCCTGGGATCGAACCAGGTTGCTAGTCCCGGACCACCTTGAGAGGGTCGGACTAGGTGGGGGCCAAAGCGCCTGGGATCGAACCAGGACACTAGGCCGAGGCCACCTTGAAGTTACGCTGATTGCTCAACGTGAGCAGTGGACCAGCGGGAAGGATGAAGCGGAGAATCACGAATAGGTTAAATACCGATTGCGGTAAATGGCGGTTTTGTGGAATCACGAATGTAGTGAACTGCGGTTGCGTTGAACCCATATTGTGTAGTATTACGAATAGGTTAAATACCGATTGCGGTAAATGGCGGTTTTGTGGAATCACGAATGTAGTAAACTGCAGTTGCGTACAAACCATATTGAGTAGAATCACGAATAGGTTGAATCTCGATTGCGGTAAAATGGCTGCTGTGTGGAATCACGAATGTAGTAAACTGCAGTTGTGTTGAACCCATATTGTGTAGAATCACGCATAGATTGAATCCCGATTGCGTTAAAATGGCGGCTGTGTGGAATCACGAATGTAGTGAACTGCAGTTGCGTAGAACCCATATTGTGTAGAATCACGAATAGGTTAAATACCGATTGCGGTAAATGGCGGTTTTGTGGAATCACGAATGAAGTAAACTGCAGTTGCGTACAACCCATATTGAGTAGAATCACGAATAGGTTGAATCTCGATTGCGGTAAAATGGAGACTGTGTGGAATCACGAATGTAGTAAACTGCAGTTGTGTTGAACCCATATTGTGTAGAATCACGCATAGGTAGAATCGCGTTTGTGTAATCGATCGCATATTCCAATGAAACATTACCAGAGAAATCAGTTTTACCTAAATGCTAACTAAACTACACAAAAATGTTCGGCATTACCGTCCAATTACTTTCATTTTCGTAGAATTGCGTACAATCGGCGAGAAAATTGCGTAGACACTTAGACAAAGTAATATTATAAATCATCATCATCATCATTTCAGCCATAGGACGTCCACTGCTGGACATAGGCCTCCCTCATAGATTTCCACTTAATTCGGTTGGAAGCAACCTGCATCCACCGTGAGCCAGCAGCCTTAACCAAATCATCTGTCCATCTTGTTGGTGGACGTCCGACGCTGCGCTAAGTATAAATCTTGCTAGCAAATAGCAAAAAATAATAAGTAGAAGTTTATGTTACTGTTCCATAATTGATGTTTTATTTTGTTTTTATAATTTTTTCATTGTATAATTTGATTTATTCCATTTAACTGACGATCTCGCTTTAAATTCTTATAACTTGACATGCAATGCAACTTATAATGTAAATTTAAAATGAGAAATAAATAATCTAATCTAATCTAATCATAATACCTGGGTTCCACGCAATAATGCGGATCAGAATCGCGACGGTCGTGCGTAGAGTGCGGGGCAGTACCAGCAGCATCCTGAGTATGCTCGCTGAACGGTAGGACTGCCCGATAATGCGGTACAGCACGATTATTCCCGAGCTGCAGGCGAGGAACGTAAATATGCGATCGAGGGCTTTCTTTATTACCTCCCGTGTTGTGTACTTCATTTTATGTCTACACTTGACCACAAAGTGGTTGGCATAAATGATTTTTAATTAAATTACGCATAAATGATTTTTAATTAAACGAGTAAACAGGGCTCTCAAAGATTGGCAACGTATAGGTAACACCCCTGGTGTTGCAGATATCCATCGGCGACGTTGACTGCTTTCCATCAGGCAGCTCGTCTGCTCGTTTGCCACTTATAACATAAAAAAAATTCATAATGAAAAAAAATCAGGTGAGTTTCGTAATAACACACGAGTGCTTTAAAGCCTCATTATGTACCGGGACAAGCGACCTGAATCGACTCCAGGCGCCCCCGGCCCCCACCCGGTCCGATCCACTCAGAGTGGGCCGGCTAGCGACCTGTTTAGACCCCAGGGAACGCCACGGCCGACCACCCGGTCAAATTATCGCTATGCCCGCAAGGATCGCGAGTTAGTCTTAAAAAAAAGGCCTCATTATGTACATAGTTACATAGCCCTTTCGGCTACGATTCCAGATTAAGTAAGTAGTTCATTTAGTTCTTTGAGCGACTTCATCTGACTTCCATAAGTCCTGCGAGTCATAGTTGCAAATTAGGTTACCCCAATGTGCAGATTTCCTTACAATGTTTTCACCAACCGGGTGATCATTTTTTCACAGTCAGTTTCAAACTATGAAATAAATAACCATATTTTTACATAAAAACGCCTGCGGTAAAAATACCACGCACTAAAGTGAATAAATCCGCCATTTTTGCTTTTTTACGATTTGTTTATACCCAGTGACACTGCGCCATCAAGACGAATCAAATGATGTATAAGAAAACGGACATTCATACATTCTTACTTACATACATACAGGTCAAACCCTCCAATTGGGCTTCGCCACAGTCGGGTAAAAACAAACATAAATGAATCACTTTTGTAGCGGACTGTACGCATCCGAAGACCAATTACGTATTAGGTTTCCATTTATAAGCCGAACTTCAATTTTATTAACCCATTTTGTACAGTAGAGGTCACAAATAATAATAAATTTGTTAGCTATCCTTGTACTGGAACATCGACTTTAACTCGATACCTTAAGGTTGATATTAATTGAGTATGTTGAGCAAGTATTAAAGGAATACACGTAATATTGTCGTGAAAATGGAATATAGATGTTCGTGATTATAACAGTTAAAATGTTTCTTGGTACAGTCTTTGTATCAACCAATTCAAACAAAACTGTATGTCTGTGTATCCGACTAATATTATAAATGTAAAATTTTGTGGAGATGTTTGGATGTTTGTTACTAAATAGCGCGGTAACAACTGAAAAGATTGAGCTGACACGCGCACACACACGCACGAACGCACGCACGCACGCGCGCACATACACACACAAACACCCGCACGCACGCACACACGCACGCAGACGAAACCGCAGGTAAGTTAGTTTAGTAGTAGTTGTAGTAGTAGTTTCTTGCACGTTTCCTAAAGCATAGGTAGCAAGCAACTTACTTTGAAATTCAATATAGTATTATTTTTTCTTTCTTCTTAATCTGTTAGTTTTTCACGCTTAAAGTGCTGAACCGATTTATAAAAATTTGGTATGTAGATGATCCTGTAAAAACAGTTGAACGTTTTTATTACCGAAATCATCCCTTAAGGTGATTCAAATAGCTCAGTTCTCCACACAACCGAACCTTCTTTTTTTTAGTCGGATAAAATTGGCAGAACCTTCAAAGTTATTCCGAACGGAAGCCACTGCAAATCAGTTCCCAACTGAAATTTAGAAATCAGAGCTTATGGCTCGAGTGGCTGTTTTGGATTGCAGTTAGAGGAAAATGCGTCATTAGTCATGGAATATCACATTACTTTGCTGTTACTAATAATCGTTCGAACTTATACATGGAATTAAATAGATTTACAATACGATACAATACACTTTAAAGCACACCTAAAATTAAAAGGTTCTTTGATTAAAACAGAAAGCCTGACTCTAAAAATCTAATAACTAAATATTTTTACTAAAAAAAACCACGCGGTGCACTTTAAAAGAGCATAAAATCCGCCATTTTGTTTATTTTAACAAACTTTTAACTATACCCAGTGACACTCGCGCCATCAAGACGAATCTAATGATGTATCATTTATCAACATCGGTTGTGCCGTTGAGTAGTTACGAGCGGGCATAGGAACGGACATACATACATACAACAGGTTAAACACATAACCCTCCTTTGGGCTTCGACGCAGTCGGGTAAAAAGAAAAACAAGAATATTCTGTAGCTACATATCCATTGCATTTTATGTTTTCAAGATTAATAGTAGACAACAAGCGAGGCGGGTTTATCGCAAAAGAAGCGATCTTTTTCACAGAATATCAAACGTTCCGTTGAGGTTTTTTCATAATAAAACATTATTTATTTGCAAATGAAGAAATCACAGAACCTTCAATCTTATTCCAAGTACAGAAGCCACAGCAAATCAGTTCCCAACTGAAATTCAGTAAGCAGAGCTCAAGTGGCTGTCTTGGATTACAGTAAGAGGAAAGTGCTCTGTTAGTCATGCAATATCACATTACCTTCCTGGTACTAATAGTGGTTTGATGTTATATATAGAATTCAACAGGTTTACAGCACTTTAAAATATACGTTTATGCCACACCTGTCCACAAAGTGGTTTTTACCACACGCTACGCTTACGGAAAAAGCCGCTGTCTGGCCAAGTGTAGACATAAAATAATGTACACAACTCGGGAAGTAATAAAGAAAGCCCTCGATCGCATATTTATTGCCCTTGCCTGTGGCTCTGGCATCAAATACCGAGATCCGAGACACTCTTTGTTTTACCATTCTAGGTAAGTAACATACTATAGTTTGGATCTTTTTTAAAGCCAATCCAGAGCAGTTGCCGACTGTCGAGCATCAAATGACGAATAACGATGACTGACATACCAAATTATCCACTTAAAGATATTGTTTACTGAATTTCGCTAGAACTGATTTACAAGTTGACCTTTAATTGACATGAATGAGTAACGAGGACCCTTAAAGGTCAATGCGTGGGTTCTTTTGGACGCTAATTTCTCATTTTTAGTTATATTTGACCATTGCAGTAAGCTTCAAAATTGTATGTCTATTAGTCTGACCGAAATTTTGGTTTCGGTCTAGTTTCGCTAAAAAACGGGTTTCGGATTCGGCTGCCCTCCGGCCAAAACCGTAACTGGTTTTGAGGGGTTTCGTGCTGTGATCGGAAAGTCTTCATTTCAAAAAGCACAGATAATTTATTTTAAATAAGAAGTTATAATAATTATAACTTCTTATTTAAAATAAATTATCTATGCTTTTTGAAATAAATTATTGATTACTCTAAATATCGGAGACTAAATGATCAATTATGTTATTTAAAAATGAAGACTGACTGATTATGATTGTCATTTTTAGGGTTCCGTAGCCAAACTGGCTAAAAAGGAACCCTTATAGTTTCGTCATGTCCGTCCGTCCGTCCATCCGTCCGTATGTCACAGGCATTTTACTCAAAAACTACAAGACCTATACTGATGAAATTTGGAATATAGATGTCTTGTAGATGCCGCAACTAAGTTTGGTAGTTAAATAATAAAAATAAAAAAGTCTAGGGGGCACTCCATACATGTAACAGAAGCTAAAAAATTTTTTTTTCACAAAATGTCAACGTGTGGTACATAGTTCGACAGCTCTTTTGAAAATATTTTAAGGTTCTTAAGTAATGTTTTTGATTAAGTGAATACCTTTGGAAATAATCGCTCCGAAAGTTGTGAAAATTGTGTCCCCCCCCCCTCTATCTTCTAAACCGTGTGTCCGAAAAATATAAAAAAAATTACAAAGATAACGCTCAATTAATACTTTCAACGAAAATTATTTTCAACAAGATCGGATTAGTTTTTGAGTTATAGCCGATAAAATGCGCTTCTCAACAAAAGGACGTAATTGCTATGAAGATACGCTCCTTTGTTGTTGTACTTTTTTTATATCGTATTTTTTACCTTATAGTTACGGCTATGGAACCCTACACTGAGCATGGTCCGACATGCTCTTGGCCAGTTATTTTCTTCTAACTAAAACATGAACTTATATGGAATTTTCGGTTTCGGTTCCAGTTTCGGCCGAAACTGAGATCGCCGAAATTCGGTTTCGGTTTCCGCGGTGAAAACTAATGTCTATACAATGTTAGCTAGAATATTGTAGAGGAAGTTTGCCATTGCATAATAGCCATTCGTTTATGTATTGTTGCATATGCGTTGGTATCTACATGTTATGTACAATTATCACATTTTCAGTAACTTATACATAATTTTATGAGTTTGGTTTATATTTAATATATTAAAAAAATAACACCAAATATTTCCTTATAAAAAACACAACTCTTATTAAAATTATTCGTACACTACTTATACTAGTTTACAATACTAATAATGGTGTGTTTGGCAAGGAATACATTTATAGCTACATAATACAAAAAAAACATTTAATTAGAAATTAAGAATTAAATAAAAATACAAAAATAACATACTTATATACAAATCCAATAATTATACAGATAACCGTTGGCCATCATCAGTATTATTATCAGATGAATCACCTATTGAGTAAAATAATATTATAGTAGTCCTTAATCATTTCACTGCAGAACAGATAGGAAATCGTGTAGAGTCTGGCTAATGAAAGATGAGACTAAAAAATAGCGGCAAATTTAAAAAAACAACGGGTTGCAACACTGTTTATAGGGTGGCAAAAACGGTAATGATACTTGAGCCGATTTTTGAGTTGTTGTCACCTTTTTAATTCTTCCGATTTTAGTGAAAATTGGTAAGTACATAGCTTTTATTAGAGTGTTAGTGTTTATTTATGATATATATATTTACTCCCCACATTAGCCACGGAAAGAAAAGCAAAAACAATTCAGTAAGTATTTTCGGAAACTGTTACTTTCTTATGTTGCATATTGAGTATCAAAATCACCACAGCATACTATCCTCAGAAATCTAATGACGTTTGACACATTTGACGTTTGTATAATGTCGCCATTTAAAAAGTTTGGAATAAATGTCAGTCTCATCTTTCATTAGCCAGACTCTAACACGCGATTTATTTCCTTTTTTTACTATTTCTGGAATTTTATTTAAGTATCATCTATAAATCCACCTATGAAAGATAAACACAGTAAATTCATAAATGCAGTATAAAGTAAAACGTCTCGTTCAACATACTACCTTTTTCTCCTTTATGGGAAATTAATTTATGCAGCATCCTAATAGTGCACTCGTCACGAGTACTGACGTTTATTGCAGAATTAAGTTAATTATGATATTAACTACAGATGTGCCGTGGCTTTGGTTGCGAATAGGAAAATGGTCAAATTGTATGCAAGGAATAAAATTTTAAATTTAAAACTACAGACCAGACCCTTTGCAATATTGATGTCAAAAAATCCAAAAAGACGAACGTCTAAATAGACATTTGGCCTATGACAAAGTTGCCCAAACATAAAAATGTCCATCGTCAAAACTAAAAATGTCCAATTACAAATATAGCCCAATTATAAATATATTGATAAAGTTGACCAAAGTTAAATTTTTTGTGAGCCTTGCCAAT
The DNA here is from genome assembly GCA_947034925.1 of Eudemis profundana. Lineage (NCBI taxonomy): Eukaryota > Metazoa > Arthropoda > Insecta > Lepidoptera > Tortricidae > Eudemis > Eudemis profundana. Next base: position 14,172,438 of record OX344816.1, on the reverse strand, counting down.
GATTCTAAAGAGTTTTGACATAAAAACCAAAGTAGATTTGAGTCTATAGGCTAAAAACAGCCTGCCAGTTTCTAGAGTTGGACATTTTTATAGCTGGCCGTTATTATGGCTGGTCATTCTTTAGTCAGGTATTTCTATAGTTGGACATATTTTTGGCTGGTCAAATTACAGATTGGACAGTTTTGAAGCCTTGGAAATTTTTCTTTTTCGATATCAGTATTGCAAAGGGACCAAACTTACGTCAATTGGGCAAAAATGATTGATGTGAAGCAATGGCCTGTAGTTTCCACGCTAGCCTAGTGCGATATATGCTGGTTTCCTTACGATGTTTTCTTTCATCGATAAGGTAATGAATTATCAATTGAGATTCCGTAAAAGTTCCAGTATATCCAAGTTTATAGTACGATTCATAATGAAATTCCAACGAATCTACCAAGAAATGTGAATATCACAATGACATCTGCCACTGTCAGTGCGTCGTGTCTGATATAACCAAGATTTTCATGATTAATGTTATCATTGCAATATGAATGTTTCTACAACAAAATACTTATAATTGAAATTTTTATTAACCTGACCTTCTATTTAAGAATAATGTACAACACAGTAGTAGATTTATTGAAATTTAATTATAAATCGTACTATAGTGTAATGATATTTCTTTTTAGTTTTAAAAAAATCGTTAATATGAGTGATGAGATACGAATACTGGCACGTATACCCTACCCGTACACCGTTACCCTACGAACCGTACATTACCGTACATACGTATACCGTTTACCCCATAGTCTATATAACCCACTCACTGTTATGAACAAACGTACACGCCAATAAGAATTACTAAGCACAAATGCACGGCTATACAGATTTAATTTATGATATCCGGCTGTTGCATTACCACCGGACGGGATCCCGTTTTTACCGTCTGTGATTAATGTACTGCAATTCATCATAATTGTGTTCCATTTCAATAAAGTTAGATAGCTCTGTAAAGTTGTGTTTAAACCACTTAACAGCGGTTAGGGTTGCGAACTTCTTGTTTAAATATAGTATTAGTTATAAAATATTATACCCACCGTATATACTTATAGAGAAATATATAGTCCTAGTATTTTAGAAAACCCCATTAAGTGTACAGTGTTAGTATTACTTTTAGGGAGGCAAAACAAAGAATGTCGCAGATCGCAGGTATTTGACACCCGAGCCGTAGGCAAGGGCAATAAATAAGCGATCTGAGGCTTTCTTTGTTACCTCCCGTGGTAAATACAAAAGTTCGTATGTATAAATATAAATAAGACAAACACACACACACACACACACACACACACACACACGCACACACACACACTATTTTTCCATAAAAAATTAATAAAATTTTGTCAACTATACGCACTTAATCCAGAAAAGTGCTTGACTCACCACTGGTAACATCCAAAATCACAAATGTAGTAGAGTGCGACAACGATAACTTTGCAAAGCGGAACATGGCAGCACCTCCATTTAAATAGTACATACCCAACTAGGGTACTAAAAAAAAGAAAGACCGAGATCGCAGATGTTTGCGGCCCGAGCTGCAGGCGAGGGACGTAAATATGCGATCGAGGGCTTTTTTTATTACCTCCCGTATTGTGTACATGATTTTATGTCTACACTTGTCTACACATGCTACGCGTACGGAAAAAGACGCTGTCTGGCCAGGTGTGGCATAAAGTCACATTTTCATAGAAATTTGACTTTTAAGGCGAGGTAAGACGAGAATCGGGCGCGGAAGCCTAGTTTCCAAATCATTTTTAGAGCACTTATTTGACTCGTAGGTCACTGTAAAACATATATAATAATATTCAGAACTGTATCTAGGGCTTCCTCTCACTTAGAACACGATAGCGAACACTTCGCTCGATAGAAAAGCAGCGCGAAAACACTATAAAATAAAGTATTTTTTTTCATTTTGTTCATTACCAGTTACCTTTTCTGACAAAATTAATACCTGACAATCATGATTTCACAGTCATGCAGGGCATCCTCTCATGTTTGGGTTGATAACGTATACTTTTATGTTAGAAATCGAAGATAATCTGCAATAATCTGCATTCCGTCCGACCCCAAGTTGTATGTGAAATGCGAGTCAGGTCCTACCGGGCCTTAAACGGAGGTGTTGCCATGTTCCGTACTGCAAAGTTCTTATGTAGTCGCACAGCATACGCTTCTAACTAAGCCAAGCTAATAACTAGATCGTGTTAAGGCAGAGTCCATGGACCCCTTAGGGGTCCGTGATACGAGAGCTGGGGGTCCGTGGCTATGCATATAACACACACTTTCATGTGCCCTTGATTTTCTTTTTCTTTGATTCTATTCGGTAAGAGGAGGTCCGTGACCAAAAAAGTTTAAGAACCTCTGTGTTAAGGTTTAAGGCCTTAAACAAAAATAATATGAAAATTTGGAAAACGTGAGTATTTAAGAGGGCAAAATGTAGGTAATTACAAATAATTACCTCTTACGCCATTTGACGAAAGTAAAGTACAATCCAAATTATCCCAAGCGCTCATTACAGTCCTAATTAAAATAACAGCTAAACCCAAAAGTTACAATTGCGAATGACATAAGAAATTAAATCGCACAAAGTTTTAAACAACGGAACTTCACGGAACAGGTATTAGCACAAATTAAAACAAATGAAAACTGGTCTGTCATCAGCATAGAGCTCGAAACGTGAGGCACAAACCATGAGCACAGTAATAGCAGTATTTTTTCTTTCAAAAAGTACATCGGGCGCTTGAATGTGTGCGCGCCGTGTACGACCACACTACAAGCAAAGATTTAAGGGCCGATACAGACGGACTGCAACCCAACTGCAACTCCCTACGATTTGTATGGGAACTGCATCACAACTGCACGCCGACTGCGCAGTTGTGATGCAGTTCCCATACAAATCGTAGGGAGTTGCAGTTGGGTTGCAGTCCGTCTGTATCGGCCCTAAGAATGCGCAAGAATGCTCCAGTATGGAACTCTCTCACACAGACGTGCGATCGTGCGTCTGTGTAAATACGTGTCGCGCGCTCCTAAGCGGCCGAAGTCGTACTACTTGGTTGTCTTTATATTTTGCAGCAGCGACCTATTTTGCACGCAACTTCATTCGCCGTCAATGTTATTATCAGATTGAAAAATCTGATAATAATGGTTCAAATACACGCGCGGTTTGGAAAATGTCGGCATCAAGCAGCGTCTATCATCTTTGGTACAGTCTCGTATCCTCACCTTTTTTGGTCACATATGCCGCCGAGGGGAGGTGGCTATTGAGCGACTTGTGGTCCAGGGAAAGGTCGAGGGTACCAGGATACCTATGAGGTGGACTGACCAGATAAAAGCGGCAGTAAATGGCTCATCATCACTACATGAATGCACGAGGAAGGCGGCCATCAGAGAAGAGTGGCGGCGTGTTGTGAAGCTTGCCACCAACGCCTGAAGTGATGACCACGACCACTCTGTCAAGAGTGATAACGACAAGGAAGAAGAAATGGAAAATGTATGTTTTCCATCACTAAATTACACTTTTGGCGTCAAACGCCAAGCGGAAAACGTTACTCGCTTGGTTCACGCACAAATCAACGAACTATGTCGTTCTATCTCCTTCCTTTGATCCTTTAAGGGGGTGATAGCTGAAGTGTTTTTGAACATTTTAAGCGGCTTATATCTAAAACATAGTATAAATTTTCATCATCATCGTCATAGGCCTTTGCGTCTATTACAGACGATTCATGGTGCAATGTTAGAGAGACATCGCTTTTGGTGGCTAAATAAACCGATGCGAGAGCGACATATCCTACCACAGGCCTGACAAGAGAAGTTTGCAACATATGGTGCTGAGTCGCTTTGGTGTCGTCTTTGTCTCTTGTCAGTAAGTGCAGCGAACCAGGTCTCATCGCTTAACTTTGGACCCTTCACCACGCGCCTCCGCCACTCCGTTCGTTTCTCCGCAAGCGTTTCCCAGTTCTGGTGGTCAATTTTAAAGGCGATCATGTCCCTTTTGGCGCAGTCTTTAAAGTGAAGCAATGGCCTCCCAACGTCTCTTTTTGCATTCGCAACCGCACCAAGGAGAACACGTCGTGGTAGGCGAGAACGGTTCATTCTGTGCACATGCCCTAGCCAACGCAGCCGCCTCTGTTTAAGAAACGCGGTCAGGCTAGGCAGCTGTGCAATTTCAAGAACCCTTTCGTTCGTCACTCTGTCTTGCCATGATATCCCCAAGATTTTTCGCAGGCACCGCATGTAAAAGGAGTTAAGTCGACGCTCTACTTTTGCGTACGTCGTCCAGGTTTCAGCTCCGTACAAGAGTATGCTTACAATGGAAGCCTGAAAAACCAACATCTTGGTTTTTGATGTTAAGTGCTTATTTTGCCATACTCGAGTACTAAACTTCCCAACATTGTCGCCGCTTTGCCGATACGGATGTCAACCTCCGCGTCAAGCGAGAGCTTGTTCGTCACGGTCGACCCTAGGTAGCAAAACCTGTCGACTACCTCCAACAACGTACCATTGAGCGAAATCTCTGGGACCACAGATGTCCCTTGTGCTAGAACAACGGTCTTCTTTGTGTTTATGGACATGGCATACAGGCCGCACGCCTGTGAGAAAAGACACACCATAGACTGGAGCTCACGTTCGGAGCTAGCAACAAAGGCTGCGTCGTCGGCATACAGAAGGCTATCGACGAAAATATAAATAAATAAATAAAAAATGAATAAATTTTACAACATTAATATCACAAAATAACTTTGCGTTAATGTAATTTTATAATATCATAGTTTGAGATGAAATTTAAAAATACACACGGCATTTAGTTATCAAATTTTATTTCAATTTTTTGTAAAGTGATAATAGTCTACTTGAATGAGTCGATACAAGTAGATTAGTGTCGCTTTCGTGAACGAATTGAACACAAAAAAATTAACAATACTTTTTAGTATAATTTCTTTAAATTATGTAGCTCTATAACATCGCACTTCTATGGTCGGTAAGCCGCCATTTTGTGATTCACGTCGTGTACAATATGGCGCCGTGTTTGTGATACAAGCATTGCTTAATGCGGTCATAAATGTCAAATCTGGATCGTTATTTGTAAAAATTACGACCTGGTACGTGATCGGGGATGCAATTAGGGATTTTTGTTACTTTTGGGCTTGTGTAGTGACTATTTAATTAAAAAGTTGTTAATAATAGCATGTGAGCATTTGGCATGCCCCATACATTTCAGATTCCATTACACTTACGTTTATTTTACGGATTAATAATACAAATCATGTCTATGCGCGGTCCGTACAGATTTTAAGTGTGTGGTGCAAATCATAAAGTAAAAATGCTTGCGTTCAAAACGACTTTTTTAAGATTCCGGACGCATAAAGCTATGCGATCCATCCGGAATTTCGAATCGAAGAACATTATGGACGAAAAACTATACATTGGCATTAACTACGTACAAACATGGTGAAAACTCAGCTAAACCGATATAAGAGTCATCCAGATTTTGCATTTTGCCAAATTATTAAGAAAAGTAACCCTAATTATGTTGTGTTGTCCCGTGCCTATACTCTCTAAATTAGTCTGAACTGAACCGGCGAGTAGTAAGAAAATATCAAAATAATGACAGTATCAAATCCTAAATATTACTTAAATTAAGAGAAATACTTAACTTATTCTCCTTTTCATGCGAACGGTAAACCTCAACCTATAAATGCAATTCCAAGCGATAATTCATCTATATCACCAAATATTTCCCCTACAAAGAGGCTTAGCCAGCGACCAGAAAGAGCACATGTTATGCGATAAAGAGAGACGGTCGGATGCGGTGCGTTCCACCCGGTGGTCAGAACCGAACGTCAGTTTTGTGAGAAAGAGAAACTGCTGTACATAGTACAATTACTTATTCACAGTACAATTAAATATCTTGGAATAGACCAGTAGTCTCCATGAGGAGATACGTAGAAGAACGAGGGTCACCGACATAGCTAAACGGATAAGCTTGTTAAAATGGCAATAGGCAGGGCATATAGCACGTAGAACTGATGGCCGTTGGGGCCGAAAGGTTCTCGAATGGAGACCACGAATCGGCAAGCGCAGCATCGGGCGTCGACCAACAAGATGGACAGATGATCTAGTTAAGGCTGCTGGCTCACGGTGGATGCAGGTTGCTTCCAACCGAATTAAGTGGAAATCTATGAGGGAGGCCTATGTCCAGCAGTGGACGTCCTATGGCTGAAATGATGATGATGATGATGAGACCAGTGGTGGGCAAAGTTTTTTCAGGGCGGGCCAGAAAATATAAGAAATTTCAGAGGAGGGCCAGAACTATAGCAAAAATTAATTTTGTTTTATCAGGGGCCAAATAAGTATAAGCCGGAGATGGCCCGTGGGCCGTACTTTGCCCACCACTGGAATAGACGCTCCAAATTTGCAAAAATATGAAATAAGCATTATTAGCACAGTTGAAATAGGACTTGTAAATTTTTAGTTGAATTTTCCTGATTCAATTTAATAAATAATCCTATCCAGTCGAGTACTAAAATAGTAAAACCGCATTACAGCCAACGCAAACTGCAGTAAAACTTCAATTTCATTTGGCCGTTTGAATTGCCACGATGTGTACACGTTGAGCCACTTTTAACTGCACCGAGAGCCTTTGACACGTCTGCTTTGACATTGCGAATGTGTCGTTAGAACTAGTCTGATTACACTTCCGGACAAAATATTGGGACAATTTTTTTGTAAAAAAATAATTATATGCCGCCCCGCATTTTCACCTAGGTGCAGTTTTCAACTTTTTATAAAATATTTCTGAAAATATTAAGAAAAATCCTTTCTTAACGCTTAACACTTTTAGCTGTGCGTTTTCTGTCAGCACGTTTGTGATGGATAGTTTTTATATGTATATGTATTGTTTGGTGTTGAATTGTCACCATAACACGACAAAGTTTTTATGTGATATGAAAGTTTTGTGTTTTTTTATATATATTTTTTAAATGTGTGTTTCATTCTTAAAAACAAAGTCTGCTGGAGCCACTTAGAGATGTGCCATTCTCGGAAACGTTCTCCGTTTAGTATGGAGAGAGAACGTTCTCAAAAACATTTCCCATACAAAACTGAGAACGTTTCCGAGAATTCTCGAGAACGGCACAACTCTAGAGCCACTAATTCTAATTTTGGTTGAAATGTAAACTAATAACGTTATTTCTACTGGGAGTGACACCGCCTACGAACGAACGAACGTCCCAGGCTCAAATCCCGGTAAGGGCAAATATTGGCGTGATAAGCACGAGTATTTGTTCCAGAGTCATGGAGGTTTTCTATTTACTTGAGTAAGTATGTATGTATGTATGTAAACACTTTATTGCACAAAATAAGACAAATTACAGGGTTACAGGGTTAGAGTATTTATCTATGTAAAATAAAAAAAAAATAATTATGTATAATGCAAGGATTTCTTAGTTTGGGACTACATTTATTAGTGTAAGATGTCCCGCGATATTTAATTTTTATTAATTTAATTGCACTCAATTATTTACAGACTATGACCAGGTATATGAATACTTCTTAACAAAGCATGATCGGGCTGATTATCAATTCATTAATTGCAAAATAAAAAACGCCAAGTGGCAGTAGACTGACGATACCTAACGAGACTTCATAAAAGTTGGCAAAATCATTCGCTATAATTACAAACGAATGGAATTGAGTTGTGCTATAATAACACAGTGTATTCGCAAGTCACCCTATTTCATTACTGGTAAATAGTTTAGTAACATTCAGGTGAAAGTTTATTTGTTTGTTTGTACATCATTTATCGGTAGGTTTTTGAATAAAATAGAATAGGAAATTATTAATTCCGTTAACACATCCTTACAGTTACAGTTATTATTAGGAAAATAATTACATGATACATAATTGAAATGAACAAACTAAATAAGTTATTTATTGGTCATAAGATGGTCAAAAACAAAAATTGTACAAAGTAACTAAAAGTAAATTAACATTAAATAAACATTGAATTTAAAAAGCTGTAATTGAATTACAATATTATTAAAATATAAAAATTAAGTATTCAAACAAAACAAATTCATAATTAAATACTGAGAAATTAGTTTAAAAATTGTGTTTATTGCTAAAATATTTTTTAATGAGCCTAGCCGAGCTAGGGATAGCCTGCTGAGCCTGTTTAAAGCTTGCAAGAAGTCCTGTTTTGTGCATACAGTAATATATTTCTTTTTTTTTGTGCAAATAAAGTAACTTTTTCTTTACTTTTATTTAATATTATAAATGTAATAAATAAATTGCCGAATTGTATCAGAGAAACTAGTTAATCGCAAATAAAATATATACCTATTGAGCTCATTTGATGGATCCTACTAATATTGTAAATGAGAAAGTTCGTTAAGATGTTTGGATGTTTAAAGTTTTACTTAACAAACAATAAATATCCAACGATATTTATTATTAAATAACACGATAGCAATTGAATTATATTTTATAGACTAGTAAGACATATCCTTGGGATGATAAAGGAAATAACGAAGCTATTATAAAATATGGAAGAAAACCCGCAAGCAAATGCTAGCAATAAATATAGTAAACGATGCATTACGTGCTAAAAAGTTTTTGTGTTAAGCAAATGCTGAACACAAAAACTTTTTAGTTCGTATCCATACAGTTGACGGACAGAAAATTGATTTAACAACCGCCCCGATTGACAGTTTGAATTTGCGTTATTTTTGTAAAAACTGAGCTTGCATCTAGTTACATTATTTATTCGAGCAATTGGATTGAATATATTGATTTTAGGGAAAAACTCATCAACTTTGTTTTGCCTTTGTGGATGTTTCAACCGACTTCACAAAAAGGATAAAACAACAAAAATATACCAATCTAGAAGGAAATAAGTTCATTGATTTGTTTGAAAACCAAGCGTGCAACGTTTTTCGCTTGGCGTTTAACGCCAAAAGTGAAATTTAGTGATTGGAAAACATGAAGTTTCTATTTCATTTGGTGGTATTTGAATAACTAATTATACCATTATGGAAATCTATTAGATTTCCAAAGATGCAACTCCGTCATTTATGAACCGATTTGATAGTTTTAATTTAAAAAAAACCGGTCAAGTGCGATTCGGACTCGCGCACCGAGGGTTCCGTACAAACTCGTCATACGTGAATAATTCAAGATCTTCAAACTCTATGGAGGGACAAACTTAACTTTGCTCTTGAAAAACTGGTATCTCGACAATAATGTGTCCACAAAAGTGAGGCGGGTGAAACGCTCAAATAATGACCCGGCCACGATGCAGGCAGCGTTCTCGCGTTGAATAGCGATTGCTAATCTGCTCAAAGAAAAGGTATGTCTTAGTGAATATTTTATTTTAATGGACTAGAAAAATATGACTTTGGCGTGAAATTTTTATAGTTTTATAGGCGACGCGTGTTTCTAAACTTTATTTTCCTAATAAAAGTAGTAATGTTGTCTGTAGTCGGTATGTCACGTATAATGTGACCTTGGCAAGCGTTGAGCACTTTAGTTCGTTGTTATAATAAACTTCAAACAAAACTTAGAATAATTAATAAGACTAGGGGAGGTCAATGTTACAATTACAGTAATAAATATCTTCAATATTATATGAACTGGGAGTTCCATAAAGTAGCTAGTAAAGAGCATTGTCTATTTATTGAGATATATATATTTAAGGATGATTGGAAAATCAAGACATATTCTTTAGTGTAAATTATTTTTTGTATTGATAGTGCTAGTTTCAACCAATTACAAGGTACCATGGGTACCATGCCGCAGGCGGAGCTGCTTGAAGGGGTATTGTCGGGGTCGTGGGAGGATCAGGGACTGATACAAGGCAATATTTTTAGTACTTTCGTTTATTCAACCGTACGTTCCTAGGTCTACAATAGAAGTGATCCATTTGTTCTTCCACTAGAGCGAGACAGACTAAATTCGATTAAATTTGAATATTTAATAGGTCCAAAGGCTGCCAGTCTGTCATTCAAGGCGGTAAGGTTTGCATATCAGGGTACAAACCTTACAGTATTCTTTTTATAATAATTTTATTGTATTTTAGGTATTTTAATTTAGGTAGTTTAATTTAGTCTGTAGGTTTATTTAGTTTTAGGAAATTTAAATTTTATCTTGTTTCTATTTGTTAGTTTACTGTACTTTCTCACACAATACATAGTTTTTAGTAAAAAATTATGTAAAGTTTGAATATAAGTTTATGAATTACAAGGTGATAAAATAATTAGCAAAAAGCATAATGATTAATGAACAATTTTAGGAAATCTTAATTTTTTTTTATAAAAGCTGCGTGTAATTAAGAGATTTAATAATTTCATACAAGTTTTAATCTAACGAAATCATTTTAATAGTGTACACTTTCCATTGTCCTCAAGTAAACTCAGTAGATAGCGATAATATCAACAGTACGTTCCCAGAGAGATTCTGCATAAAGATAAACTGTGACACATTTACTGCCATAGAAACGTTATAATCACAACCTAGTTCAGATACTATCAATATCACGTTATTGATAATATTTAGACACGTTTAACTTAGTGAGTGACACCGCCTACAAAGCTAGAAGTCTCGGGTTCAAGTCCTTGTAAGCTGCTAGCAAATGGGCTACGGTAGCGCGGATTTCGTTTTCGTATTGCATGTTTCCTCCCAATGTTTCAACCTCCTTTGATGGGCATTTACAAAAAAATGTACAAACTTTTGGATAGGTACATTAACTGTTACAAAAGTCATTACCTTTCATATTTTCTTACTATTTTTTTATGATAAACAATAGTGTTAAAGGTTATTTTTCATTATTAAGGTTGTATCGGGAATACTTTTCCCTAATTATCTAAAAGTATCAAGAAAATATTAACCAATAAGAAATAATCATCAAAAATATTGGTAACATAGTCGGAATTAATTAAAGATTCGTTATTTGATGTACACACGTTATTAGAATTTTTTGATATGACAGCAGTATTTCAGCTATTGTTCGTAAGTAGGGATGTAACGATACATAATTTTACCGATACGATACCGATATTTGTAGTAAATTATCGGCGATACCGATACCGATACCGATAATTTAGCTAACTAATGAAGTATGAACTTCATATTTATTATTTGTATGTCCGCCTAAAACTTGGCTACATTTAACAGAGAGTCAACCTTGAAGGTGTAAAGTAAAAATAAATAAATTGTCAACACAGAATTTTTTTTTATTATGAACCAAATATATAATTAGCATAGTAGTTATTATTGCACAAGGTAATAAACCAATATATAAATTTAGTCAGTAACTGCAATTACTCTTTGCAGATTTTTTTTCATAGCACAAATTCTTTTCGCGCTCTGCAAATATCGGTTGTATAATAATCGGCGATACATCCCTATTCGTAAGAAAAACTAGGAACCTAACACGGGACCACGCGCTCACCAGTCCACTCCCAGCCGCTAAGCCTCCCAGTCTTCATAAATTCTAATTGATATCTATTCGAAAACGCGGAACTGAAAGCCAATATAGCGACATTTCTATAAGTTTAGAGTAACCTCAAATAACCTAAAGCTCGGGGTCACTGACCCGTACCTGCAGTGCGGAAGTCCGACTGTCAAAAGTTTTGCAAAAAACATTAGTAGCGCGGTGTTGGTCGGTTGAAAGTGGAAATACCCTGAAATATAAACTGGTAATATATAAGGAGCTAATAAATTAGGTACCATTTTAGGGCTGATAGTACTAAGCATTCTGAGTTTATTTATGTAAACAACAATGAACAAATTATGTATGTTTTTGGAGAAAAATAGGGAAGTAAATTTGCTACGTAAAGCACCCTGTTAATGAGTTAAACAATAATCAGTGATTAAGACCTCTTTGATTACTTTATGGTTACTAACTTTTCAATAAGAGTGAACTGGCCACTTAATAGACAACGGCGTCCACTTGACAGAAAATGATCTTGTCAGTTAAATTAACAGTATGATTAAGTTCGGGTAGAATTTCAATTTATTTTTTGTTCGGGAAATGAAAACCAAAAATATCATATAAAAACTTTTTATAATTTCTATAAAAAGTTAACTGTGTTGTTTTAAGTTAACATGCCTTAAAATATTGGTACTGTGTGTAGATATTTTAAATATTTGTATCAACAGTTACCCTTCCGGGCATACAATGCTCTAGACTCCTATATCTATAACATTAACTAAATAACATTTAACCCCCGTACAATTCTTTTAGATTTTAAAAAGCCTTAACTAACCAGTCTTTTAGTTTTCTTTTAAAAATGCTGTCATCTATACTTTTGATATGAGAGGGAGGAAGTTGCCAGCGCCCTCTAGTAAAAAATAAAATATCTAAGTAACTAGTCCTTTAAATAATTGATACGAGCAAATACGTACCACAAACTTGTCAGCACGCGCTATCTCCCTCCCTCGCTATACACCTCATCTTCCGTCGCTGTCCCCCGCCACGCGTAAGGTGTTACAATGTCATCAGAAACCAGCTTCTATACGGCTGTGTAACTGCAAATAGGCCGAGAGCCCGCCGGCGGTAACCCTATCCAACCGAGTTTGGACATAGAATGTCTAGAATCCGTTCTTCTTTGAGCATTCCATGAAAACATCTACTTTTTGTCTCTTACGAAACGCTACCTTAATAAAAATTATTAGCTGCTAAGAAACGAGTAGTGTTTCTTAGCAGCTAATAATCTTAAAGCCAAGTTATAATATTACTATACCGATATTCAGCTTTCTAATTTTACATGTCAAAAGTATTAAAAAGTTAGTGTCCCTTATGAAACGTTTTCGTGGAAGCGGAGCACCCCTTACGTGTTAATTTATAATTAAAATCTGTAGGACTATGAAAAACGCAAAATAAACAAAATATAATAAAAACTAAGTATATAAAAACTATAATAAGTAGTACGCACCAAAGGAATGTCCTCTCGGTTTCCTTCTTTCGTCATCCAAAATCAGGTAGAAGTTGAGGCCTACAGAATATTTAGTTTAATTTACTGAATAATATTCTTTCTGCGTGTCTATACAATTTTAGGAAGGTCGTATAATTGGTACCCGTATAATTGTTGAACAAATAAGTCCCCCTATACTCTGATTTTTAATTTGGCTAAAAAATCCACCTCTCATTTGCCACTATTACATCATTGCAGGTGAAAATTTTATATTATTAACGCCCTGGGGCCCGTTTCACGAAGCTACAAGTTACAAATTACAAGCGGAAGTCTCTTTTCAATACCTTTTGATAGAAAGAGACTTCCGCTTGTAATTTGTAACTTGTAGCTTCGTGAAACGGGCCCCTGATGTTTTACAAGTGCAATATTACTTTTGCCACTAAAAAGTACTTCTGTACCACTAATAATAAAGAATACCGTTTAATTCAATATTTTGTGTTATTTTTTTCAGAAGTAAATATGTACTAGCTTCAAAAAAACTGTCGTAGTGGCAATACCTCCTACTGGTCCTGAATTCCAAATCAGAATTTTGTCAACTCATTACCACTAACTTTGCTGACCTAGTCAATAAAGAAGTATTGACTATGTTTACTAATACTCGATCAAATGGGGTGATCGACGCTCGCATCTTAGTCTAACAGGAGTTTTAATGGCACATACATCGTTTCTACTATCTTATTAGACCGGTAGATACCGGTTCGTGCACATTCGCACACTCAATACCATTGTGACGTAACTCAAAGAGTTATCATTTCAAAATCAACCTTATAGTAATAAGCGGAGGGTAAAGTTTGATTGTATATGTGTTGAGTTGGGACGTTGTATTTGATATGAAGATGTTTATAAATAAATTGGTTTTATCTTTTCATTTTATTATCGGGTACCAGTGACAGTATCATGACTGTATTTGCAAGCCTGCTTTTGCTTATTAAGTGCGTATTAAGTTTATATGCAGTGTTGGTCGCTTTTCAACGGATTATAGGCTCAGTAAAATATTAAGGTTTTTATTTTATTTTTGTGGATTAATTTCATAGTTAGTCGGGAATCGATTTTATTGCTTTTTTTACACTACCCTACTTTCAAGGTGGTCCAATTTTAAACAGGGGTCGTTAACTATTTTTATTGTTACATAAAACCAATGAAGAGACAAAAAAATGTTTCTTTCATATAAAGTATTTTTATTGTGTTTCCGTTAAAAGAAACCTATATACCTAGGGTAGATATGTATTGCCTGCAAGTCTATTGCAAGTTGCAATTTTACTGCGACTTTAAAAATCAAAATAATTCAAAGTGATGTCAGTAGCACCGCCCACAAGCTATTTACTTTGCCCTAAGGTTAACTGGTAGATAATGCCTTATGGCATTAAGTTCGCCTTTTGTGCGACAAGTTTTCTTTAGTGCAGTGTTTTTTAAACTATTTCGTTGGACGACCCCCTTTGTATGTGAAAATATTTCGCGACCCCTATCCTTCGCGATTTCTAACATGAATTTTATTCCGTTACACTTAGGTATGTGCTTTATTTTCCTTTTTGCCTGAGGTTTCTCGACCTCGCGACCCCCTTCTAGAGGCTCAGCGACCCCCCAGAGGGCCGCGACCTACACTTTGAAAAACAATGTTAGTGTATTCATTTATTTATAAGATCACTTTTTGTCCGTCTGTCCGTCTGGTCCTTAAAAAGATATGGCCGTTTATGCCGTAAAAACGTACATTTCGACTCTCTCAAGGAAACTATTTATAGGGTACTTTCCGTTGACCTAGAACTATGAATTTTGGCAAGTAATACCTTATACTGCAAGTACAGGAAAAAATCTGAAAACTATTTGAAATTAAATCATAAAAAAATACAGTATTTATTTAAAGTTTTTGTATGGAACCCTCGGTGAGTGAGTGAGTCCGACTTGCACTTGTCCTGTTTTTTATTTAACTTTTTTTGATGCGGTTTTTAATCCCAGTCACTTCCAATTACTGTTTTTTTTTTATTTACTTAAGCGTATATGGAATACTCGTTTGACTGCACTATACATACCGAATATTTATTTGTTTCTAACTTTATTCCTTTTCTATACATTCATTATTCCTTTTACAAATGCTAACAGCCTGAATGACATTTCATTATTCGAATGCATTAAACCGTCAAATCCGTCAAACGACAGGCAAAAAATCCGGAGCAATAAGCGCCAAAATAAATGACACTGCCGCATGCAGCTAACTGTGAAATTAATTGCTGTAAAAATTGAGCTCGCCAGTGTTAGCAGGGTTCAAGCAAAATAAGGTTACTATATTACAATACAATACAAATTGTTTATTTCGATAATAAAAATTTCAAAATTTTACATCTGCTGACCCCCACACTAGGCATTGCCTGTCCTGTGGGGGAGACATTACAATTTACAATTTACGCTTACATTTAGTTACCGGCTATAGCGGCAACAGTTATAGGCTTATAGGTAAATAATTTATATGAATTAATTTATTTAAGAGTATTATAAGTATTATAACATAGGTTTAAATTTTTTAATAAAAACAAAGTATCATTTCTCGATTACGAACAGTTAAAAGTGTGTGTTTGTGTGTGTGTGTGTGTGTGTGTGTGTGTGTGTGTGTGTGTGTGTGTGTGTGTGTGTGTGTGTGTGTGTGTGCGTGCGTGCGTGTGTGCGTGCGTGCGTGTATGTGTGTGGGTGTGTGTGTTTAATATTGCACTTTAATAAGGTTTTCAGCTATATCCATACCTTTGAAATTATCCTATTTATTGTTATTCAGACAGTGGTGGTTGGAGGAAATCGACGCGAGGAGAAGGGGGATTGTTATTTCAAATTAATCATTATTTTTTTATAAACTATAGAAAGTAAAAATGTTATCAAGTAAAAACAAAACCTAAAACTAAATATATACCTACATTTTTTATCACGAAAAAACATGACGGTTCTTAGTTTTACTTCGAAAACCACCGTGAGATTCAAACACATTGAAATAAAAACCGATCAAGTGCGAGTCGGACTCGCGCACCGAGGGTTCCGTACAAACTCGTCAGTAGATATGTGAATAATTCAAGAAAAACTGTACGGCGGGACAAACTTAACTTTGCTCTTGAAAAACTGTTGTCCCCATACATCGACATATGCCGCGGCTAGTTTAGTAGGAGCAAATAAGTTTGTCAACGCTGCAAGTTAGGAGAACTGTTTTATTGCCAGTCTAAGGCAATCAGGGCTCGGAGCCGGTATTTTGCACAAACCCCGAAATAGCCTTTGAATTATTTTATGCTTTTTATGTAGGGTTCAATAATGTATTTAAGTAATAACTTCGTATTTTTAGATTGTCCGATTAAAAATGAAATAATAAACCAAAGACCGAAAAGAACGGAAAAAATACCGGTATTTTTGTATGGAGAAAATACCGGTATCCGAGCCCTAAAGGAAAGTTAAAATTTGCTTGTAAATAAATAAATGTGGCGTTCGACGGGTATCCGTCGATTGTCTTTTACCGTCAAGTGGCGCGGCCATTTTTCGCGAATTTCCCTCAAGTGGCAGGGACCTCCATGGGTGGTCACCGCGAATTCGATTAATGTGAAAAATTACCATTATTCAAAAAAACATTATGAAAGGCTATATTATTATCTTGTATCTCTGGATCAAGCATAAAATTGCCTATCTAATTACATAATAATGAAAGCCGTACCTTATATGTGAAATTTGCTACTTGTGATCAAATCTCGGAAAGTTACATTTTTCCTTTTTCTTCTATATAAATAATTATAAGTATGAAATAAAACAGTTAAATGTAGAAAATACCATTTATTTACAAAAAAAATACATTTACTATCCCTCTCCATAAAATATTTTTATATTTTTAGATTTCTTCAAAAACGAGTCTAAAATCGGTCACACGCGCGGTCGTAGAAAATTGGGTTTGCAAATTTGAATTTTTAGACAAACTTATTAGGAAGGTGTTGTCGCGTCTGTTATTGTATGCTATCCTTATCTATTCACGAATGCATCTTGCAAGAAAGAGCAAGACAGGTGTAGATTAAACAGCTCATTTCATAGGTAAATAGTAAACAATACCAATCGACGGGTCACCGGCGCGTGCCACTCAACGGTTTTTGACAATCGACGGCAGGCCGTCGCCCGCCACTCAACGAAAATAAGCAATATGACAGCTGCCACTCGAAGGGATATTAGAGGACATCTTATACAAGTCGAGCTAGGCCCAAACTAAGCAATTCTTGTAGTATCGATACTAGACGAGGATATACATTGCTATACAGATAAATACTCAAATTGATAGGAAACATCCATGACTTAGAATCAAATAGTTGAGCTCAACATACAAATATTTTCTCTTATCAGGATTTGAACTTGAGACTTCTAGCTTCGCAAGCTATGTGACCACTGGGTTAAAAAAAATCAAGCTGATGTCTGAATTTTGCCACATCTGCTCTTTAGACAAAAATCAAATAGACGTCAGATAAGTTACTAACTAAAAAAATCCAGTGATGGACCAACTACAATATTTTGAAAATCTTACAAAACTTATTCGAATATAATCACACAAAAATAAAATTAAGGAAACCGTTACTAACTTGCTTCAAATCAAATAATAGTTCCAATTTGCTTCTAAAAATGCGATTGATGAAATTACCAATACTATCGAAACAGCTTCAGAAAAAAGGTCTTATTATAAAAACATTCCATTTAAATCATAGTAAACAAAATTACCACCTCAAAAACGCTATTATTTTGAGATTCAGTCTAATTAGCTCTAGATATTACTCAGTCACCTGCCATATCAACAGAACAACATTCCTATCGAAACAACATCAACAATGAACATTATTTACCTCAGATATCACATCCACTAAATACATTTTCCGTTACTTTCCATTCATCAGCAAATCCCCCGGATAACGAAGCGATTGCAAAAGAAAAGGCAAAATAACTTGTCTATCTCGAATTGTTTTTGTTGTGAAAAAATCATAAGAAACCCACTTGTTCTTATTACAATTCCCGATATCACACAAGTTTGCGCAGACTAAAAAAATACTATAAAAAAATTTGGGGAAATCACGCAGCTTCGAAATTCAAGCGCGTTTATCTTTTACTCTGTGGCGATCGTGAAGAGGAAATTTTTTATATGTGTACGGGGTTCTCTGATAGTATGCCGACAGTACCTCGTTTTTGAGGCTCTGCAGTGGTGAGAGAGCGAGATAGGCTAATCGGGTGGGCGCTCGAACGAGCGAGAGGCCAATATTATTGCACCGGTAGTGAGGAGTGAAAGAGATCAATAATGAGAGGCACGACGAGTTGAAAAGGGATTTCAGATTAAGGTCGTTGTCGAGGCAAAGAGTAGGGACGTCGGGAAATTGCAGATGGGGTAAACTTTACAGGTGTTACCGGAAAATTGGAATTGCATCTAAGAGGCTTATTACCAATATGTTTATGATCAATCTTAACTAAATATATTATTTTACGGATTGTTTAATGAGGTATTACAAACCTCTTTTAAGACGTAAGTTTGATTAAAATGTGTGTGTACTCATAGTTTTCTTAGGCGCCAACACGTTTTGTTCCTTAATAAACTCGCAAAACTGCTTTTAAGTAACGAGTCATAAAATAGACGTAAATCACCGTAGAAACTCGTTTCTAATAATGTAAAAAAACTTGGAATGTTGAAAATTTCTAGGCAAAATAATGAATACATTTTTGTCTATTAACTAGGTGTCATATTATACTGAAACATTAAAGAATTGCAGTTCCCATACTTTCACAATATTCTTTTTAAAAGTATCTTGTAAGTAGAGGAGCATCTAGGTTCAGTTCAGGCTGTTATTTCTTGTCATTTTGTTTTGTTATTGGAATCATTCACAATTAAATTTAAAGACATCCAATTAGTAATCCCTCTGTTCCCAAAGATGATTTTTTAATCAAAACGACGTTGAGTACCGCTTCAGAATTGGGTACTTAAGAATAAGCTAATTTTAACGGATAATAACATAACAAAAACAGACTGCTTATAGACTTGACTAAATTTAGTTATTTTCATCCACTAACACTGAAATCAATCAAAACGTGTGTGTGACGTGACGAAGTGACGTTTAGATTACAAAAATACACTCCTCAAAACAGAAGAATTACCTACTTTAAAGTTATAATAATTTACATAAAGACCAAATACATTACAAAATATTTCCAGTAACTATATTGGTTCCAACTTCAGGGTTCCTGATATCAAATTTATCTTAAACTAAGTCGTATCAGGTCTTGAACGCACCCTGTGTGTATCGTAAAAGCATAGCAAACCTGCCATCAGACCACCTTAAAAGCTTAGCTTCCGTCATCAAACCACTGTCCTCTCTCCCCTATCATACTCTATGGCACCTAGCTGGGCCGGGGCGAGCGGGCTACGATCACACTCAGTCTCTTCCCGGCCGCGTCCGACGCACCCGCGTCGCCCCTCCCTACCCGCGTTCGAATACGCGCCATCCTGAATTTTGAATTTCAATATCGCTCGGAATCCAACCGCTGTGTTTTGATCCGTTATTTTTCCTAGTGATTCGGATTCAGTGTTGTTTTTAAAAAGTGATTGATTGCTATGACAAAAGGATTAACCTAATGAACGATATCGTGACGTGAAAAGGTTAGTGAATTTTTTTTGTTTGGTAAAGGCTCGTTTTGTAAGCTTTTTATGGCGCGTTAATTTGCGGGCGGCCGAGTATTAATAATGCGGATTTATGTTGATGTATGAAGCGTGTTTTTGAACGGATTTCAATTTTTTTATTCCATCACCGCACTTAAGGTCCGCGTGTTATGAATATCGAATTTTCTTTTTCATTTGCGTGATTTATATTTTTTTTCATAATTTTATTTTTATAATCAATTTTTAAGTGTTAGTTTTTCCTACAAGAGTGTTGTTTTGATTTTTTTCACGTAAAACAAGTTTATTTTTTAATTTTTTTCTTTATCCTGATATATGTATGTATGCCAACCTAAATAATGAAAAATATTCATCCTATAAGGATCCCGTTTTTTCCTATTCGTCTACGATCCCTTAAAATGACACCAGAACAGGTAAATCTAAATGAAAGCTTATAAAATTGGTGAGAACTTGAAGAAAGCATATCACACCAACATTTTTATTTGAATTATAAATGTAATCCTTTTTAAAGTCTATTTAAAGGCTCACATAATTACAATGGCAACTTGTTACACGTGAATTCCGTGTCCAATTAAAAGAATTAACTGTACAATTGAGCTGCAAATTATCGGCCAATGAGTAATTATTGCAAAAACACTGTTACGTTTAAAATGAGATTCAGTAATTACACCTTATCGAAGTAATTTCAGCTCATTAAAAACAATAGTATAAAGTGATAGAAGATTACAAACAGAGATTTAATTACAATACTAGTGGAGGGTCTTCCTCTATATTGTCTCCCATTTTTAAAAGCCATACTGTTAGTCATAATTGGCTAAGTTTTTCAAACATGTGTTATTTTTTTTTCGATTGTTCCCGACGTAATGAACTAGAAAATACCGCTATTGCATTTTTATTTCTACTACTGCACTAAAAACATTACGAGACATGTGCAATTTTGTAAAAGGGTCAATTGTGCAATTTTCATCTTCGTTTTAGGCACTAATAGTACATTGTGTATCAAGGGCGGTAAGTAAAGAATTACAGACGAGTGTTTGTTACAAGGCCGAGGCGAAGCCGAGGGCTTTAATAACACGAGTTAGTAATTCCTTTACCGCCCGTGGCACACACAATGTTTTTCATCACACTTGTGAGGAAATCTGATTAAAATAACCTTACTTAACCTAAATAAAATTGTAAAACTGACAGTGACATTAGTGACATATCCATAGACAATGCGAATCTCAAGTCACGTTCGGAAACCATAGCGGTAAAGACTTAAAATGGTTGATTTTATATTTTCAAAATACTGAAATACTCTATTTAAACATTAATTAATGTTACAGAAATATGTGTTTACATGTATTTGCAATAAGAGTTCTCTTTAAATAAATATTTCAGTAATAAAAGTTAAAAAAGTAAGTTGGTGTTTCCTATGAACATGACAAATAAGAGTAAAACAGAACCAGCGTTTCAAATTTATAAAGAAAACCATTACGCCCTAGGGCGTAATAGGTCATTTACGGCCCGCAAAACCTACGTGTAATGACACCATTTTCGAGCAAGTGTGATGAAAAAATAATTTTGGCCCAGGTACTCATGGGTTGCCTGGATATCGCTCTTCAGTAATAAAACTGCTTGTTACTACTTCATAATTTCACGTTGTTTGTTGTATATCTTCTTTTAAATTCAATGCAAATTAAATTATTTATTTCAGTCCATGCCCATAGTGTTAGCATACATTTGCTTATCCTATGTTAGTTACATTTAATGACATAATCTTATACACGGAGCATCTTGCTTTCATATGCACTGAGTCCTAGTGTTTCCAAAAAGTGCAGGCATTTAACGTGTGCAAAAAAAATAAATAAATTCAACAACAAGAGGGGAAAAACAGGAGATGAAAATCTTGAACATTTTGTGAATACATTATGCATGTAGGTAAGATACGCAACATCTTCAATTTTTTTTTATAATTAGTCTGTTACTTTTCGACAAATAAGCTTATTCATTCGTTTCATAAATACCTCAAATCTATATCCAGTTCACTTGTTCGTTCAATATTCACTTCACTGAATTAATAATTAGGCAGGCAAATATAATGTGGGCGTTGGAACATCCAGCGAACCATATATTATAATAAAACTTATGTTTACATATTTTATTAACATGACTGCACCCTTTGACCAACTTTCATCCCTTTTTTAGGCAATGGAGATGAATTTTGCTGTCTTGCTATGTAGGCATGCTAAGCTTAGTTCACATAGTTATGCACGTGTTATAAATATTTGCATGACATGCCAATGTTAATTTCTGAAATTCAAAAGGACGTTGTTAGTCGGTATTTCTTTTTAATATGTTCCCCTGTTACTGAAAGACGGTAGGCAGACGTGGCAAACACGTTTTTTGTTTGAAAGGATATATAGTCGGACTACGCTAAGTTTGCAGAGGTCGAAAGAAGGTTTTATTTAAAAAAAATCATATTGCAATATGTGAAAACTACAGCAAGAAGAATTTTTAATCTTGGTACTTGGCAATAATTCTTCCCTTTATTGCAAAATTTGTCTACTGCTTACTGAAATAAATATCTGCGTCAGTATTGCACACATCGATTTAGTCCCAACCAAACTAAGTGATTTGTTCCAGGTTCAGGGATAATTTCTATGTACTTAAGTATTATATTTAAATATGCACATGTATACAAACATTACTTAGTTTGGTTAGGACTAAATCGATTTGTGCAAGACTGTCCTGAATATTTATTTCGGTAGGCACGTAGACACATTATATACTTATTAAATCGGAAGATATTTGCCTAGTATCAAGACAGATTAATCCTCTTTCATGTGATGTTGCCATATGCTTTTTTAAAAAAAAAACCTTCTTTCGACCTCTGCAAACTTAGCGTAGTCCGGCTCTACCTTCCAAGTAGTCTCATATTGTCACAAATTTATGATGTGATGGGATCTCGGAGATATTGGGGTACTCTACAAATACATTATACATACCTATAGCGATTTGATGTACGGTCCACATTCATACTCGTTTTCAACGTAAAAATCCGATACAAAAAGGAAAACCAGAACTCTTAAAACACCTTTATACAACCTATATAACAAACCTGATTGCCTCAAAACAAAGGAACACAAAAGGGAAAAAGAAAAAACACTTTGGAGGAAAATTCGCGCAAACATATTCGTTAACATTTATACAAGCCGGCAATGTGCCAGTCACGTAAGAAATTATCTGGGCTATGCCACTGACAAATGACTAATAGGCGTGAGGATATACTTATACAGCTGTTATATAGCGCCTTAAGTATGAGGCGCTCGGTTATGAAAGATTTTTGTCGTATAAAGGGATGATTGTAATATTAGCAACAACTAAGTACGTCGCAGCTGTAAAGGTGCCCATTGGGGTGAGATACCTGTGTAATACAGGTTTCTCATAGATGGCGTTTAGGTTAATATCCTATTAAACTAGAATGATACGAAAGTCAAAGTAGATGGTAAAATTGAGGGCACTCGCTGCGTGCTCCGGTGGACAAGTGGTTAAGGCGCTGGGCCGGAAATCCAGAGGTACCGGGTTCGAGTCCCGGTCTAAACCACAGGTGAGTACCATCTAATTTTTCTATGTAGGTACTTTGATTTGATTATAAATGTGGTGTAATTTACCCGCATTAAAAACAAAAAAAAGAAACATGTTTCTTTCATATGTAAAAACTAAGTAACTAATTAGCGTGAAGATATACTGATACAGCTGTTATATGTATAGCGACTTAAGTATGAGGCGTTCGGTTGTGTAAGATTATTATTGTAGGTATAAATATTATGAATATTAGTAACATCAGTTTCAAATGACTAATAGGAACGTACGTATACAGCTGTTATATAGCGACTTACGTATCAGGCGCTCGGTTATGAAAGATTTTAGTCGTATTCTTGGATATTTTCTGTCTTTTAAGTACATATATTTATTGTTATCTAGCACCCACACAACAAGCATACTATTGTTACTTTGATATAATGATTTGTATAAGATTCTTCCTAAAAAAAAAATATTATTTATAAAGATTTTAGATGATTGTAATACTTATACTGGCTACAATTTTTATATGTTTAGGGTTTAAGTGTGAGGGGATGGGTTATGAACGATTATTGTCAATGATTTTGGATGAGTGTAAGACTAATAAAGGACAAATGACTAATAGGCGTACATAAACCTCACTGTCATATTGATAAGACGTATGCACGCCGCAAAGTTTCGTAAATATGTATACAGGTATATTATCATTATAACAGTAAGCTTTATGTATACATATTTTGGAACTTTGTGTGGATATTTATCGCACTTGACTTGACTGTAAATCTGTTATTTATCCGTTTGGTTGCCAAAGATTATTGTCGTAGGTATAATGATTTTGAATGTTGTAAGATTATGAAAAGGTGAATGATTAATAGGCGTGCATGGTATACCTACTTATGTAGCATCTTAAGGGTTAGCCGCTCGGTATAGTACACGTAGTTAGTAATAACGCAACTAGGGTGGTAATACAAAGAAAGTCCGAGATCGCAGAAGTTTGCGGCCCGAGCTGCAAGCGAGGGACGTAAATATGCGACCGAGGGCTTTCTTTATTACCTCCCGTGTTGTGTGCATCATTTTATGTCTACACATGGCCAGAAAGCGGCTTTTTCCGTACGCGCAGCGTGCGGAAAAGGCCTCTTTATGGCCAGGTGTGGCATACATTTTATTTAAACACGAAGAACCAACGGCCTTAAGTGCGTTATTTACTTTGATTGCACTTACGCCCCTTTATCCACTAAGTACTAATTAAAAACGAATTGTTCTAATAATATACGCCATCACGTAAGTTTGTTCCGCTAACGTTGTCTGGCCAATGTTACTGACAAGTGACTAATAGGCGTGAGGATGTAGGATATAGCCAGTATAAAGCTGTTATATAGCGCCTTAAGTGTGAGGCGTTTGGCTGTGAAAGATTGTTATCGTATAAAGATTTTGGATGATTGTAATACTAGTAAAAGCTAAATGACTAAATGATCAAAAAGTGACATTCAATAATTTGTTAGTAGTTTTTGAAATTTCCTTATTGTACTAAAAAGAATATTTTACCCTCAAACCGAATATATAAGGCCAAATTAGTAAAAGTTTTCACAATCACGTAGACCAAATCCTATTCCTCAGACAGCTCAACTTAAACGAGAATAACTTTGTAAATGAACAAGAAAAAAAATCCGTATCCGGTCCAGAAAGTTCTAAAGCCGAGAAATATTGCTAGACTTTTTAAATATTCTGTATAAATACTTGGACCTCCGCGGGAGAGACGTAAATGTCAGAGTTATCTGTAGGCTTCATAATTTTGCTGTCAAAGTCGGCTTTAATTTAATAAAATTTGACTCTAATGATAGTAATAATAGTTCGTAATTGGAGGTCACTCGTCGATCAAAATAGTTCAACATTACACAACTAGGGTGGTAAAACAAAGAATGGCCGGGATCGCAGATCGCAGAAAATATGCCGTCATTGTGTAATGAAAAAGTGCACAAATTACACATTATCGCACGCACAAATGCTAAAATCATTTAATTATCTAATTTTTATTTTTTTATTATATGACGCGATCTTGGCACCTTGGTCGCCACCTAAATGAGACTTCGTGAATGAAAGACACAAACTTATGCACTTGACAATGAGAGTGAGTGAAATATAAACAATCATTCCATATGATTGGTTATGTGGGTGACGCTTCAAAATTAACGCAAGTAACAAAAGCTAGCGGTCTCTTTTTTTTCTTACTTTAAATTTGCCATTCCTTTTACGCAATTTTTAATGTGTGTGTATTTAAAGCAAAAGAGAAGTACGAATGTGTGCAATCTGGGAAGCATTTTTTTCGATTAGAACGTAAGGGTATCTTCATTAAAATATCATTGCCTATGGATTGATATCCAGTTATATGACCAGAATAACAGCTGTCAATGTCTTTGAAGATCTCACTGCTGATAACTGTGACAGGTTCCACGCCGTCACCATCTAGTGTGGCATCTGTCATCTGTCACTGATATGAAAATGGAAGGTTGACAAATTAAGAGATGTGACCCCCGATGTATAAGTATATGGTCAACGAGTAAATTTTACTAGCATTTCAGCTGCTCTCAATTTCCTGTAGATTCGGATTACTATTTTGTGTTATTTTCTAAAGTTACTGTTCCGAAGATAGTGGCAGCGTTTCCTCGCCGTATAGTAGCCTATTTTGAGGTTACAATACACTAAAACTAGTAGATCGGTGAGCTGTGTACTGTGTAGACCTCGCTAGTAAAAAATTGAAATTTTTCAAAAACTGTATCGACAAAAAAATACATATAACCTGCTCACAAAAATTCACAAGAGTCGGTTGAGACCCGCGACCTGTAGAGGATAAATCAGTCTCAACGCGTAGGTAGGACTTTTACATAACCACAATTTTCAAGTTTCATCTCCTTGGCTTTAACCATAAAGGCGTAGGCGAAAATTATGTGTTTTTCATTCTTTCCACGTTCCTTTGTTATAAAAATAAGCATCGACTTGGAAGTAATTTCCTCACAAACTTTGTACTACGCAACAGGGTGGAATTATGTTGGCTGGCACGAGTTTCATGATTTCAACGGTTTGTATGGTTTCTCTAATATGGAGTTATAGAATACTTCTGAAGTCATACAATACCTTTTGACTTATCGAACTCGATAAGTTCTAGCTTTGGAGCTATGTTCGGAGTTTATTTACGTGATCGAAACTTCTGTTAGTGGGAATTCGTAGAACTAAAATCACTTCGCGATGATTAATTGATTGATTATGCCTGAAACCGCGCAAATATGCAGCCATAGGCAGTGGTTACATATTTGAGCCGTTTGGGGTTGAAACGCTGGGGCCATGGGGACCCAGTGCGATGCCGCTGCTGTATATTGTACTAGGGATGTAACGAATATAGGTTTTTCAAAATTCGCGAATGCGAATACGAATAATCGACGTTGATATTCGCAAATGCGAAAACTAATATTGATCATACAATTTTAAGCAACTAGAAATAAACAAAATTACTAAATATGAAAATTCTATACTTAATTTTCAATTACGAGTACGATTAACTTTTTAATTCAGTTTTGCAATAAAATGAGTAATTAAGTTTTTAGAAAATTTGGTTAACTAAAAGTAATGATTATGCATGCGGAAGAAAAATTGGAACCTTTGGTTAAATTAAATACCTCTTTTTCATTTTAATTCGGCACTTATCGAACCGAGTTTTTTTTATTAAATCGTTGATAGTTTCGAAATCCGAATCGAACTTGGCCGATTTTGTTCTTTTATTTGAGGAACTAAAATTCACAGAAAATATTAGCACTATAGTCGCAAAGATTTTTGCGAATACGAATGCGAATGTGAATATCGAAAATTACTACATTGTATAAGCAAATATTTCAAAGGCAAATATTTCGAAGTACCGGGTGACCAGAAAGCTGGCTTCACAAAAGATCAGATTTTTGCTATATAATTTGTATTGTTATATCAAATAAAGTTCCCAGTCGTGATTGATGAATCTGAAACACCCACGGGGCTTAAGTCAATCCAAATGACTGTCTGAAATATTTATAGAACACATTTTTATCCGCAAAGGCATTATTTTCGTCTAAGCCACCATTGAATTAAAAATAATCGTGAATAAAAATGTTAGATTGAAGTTTGACAGATTTTTGCCAAGAACTGCCAATTTTTTTTCTAACAATCTTTAAAAATGGGGGAGTTTTTAGGTACATTTTGGATGTATTTTACGCTATATCTCTGCTAATTGTAAACCGATTGTACTTAATACTTTTTTATATAGCTTGTTTTAAGCGAGTTGTTTTATTTTATTACCATGTTACAAATATGCACCGCCAACCGAATGGAAAGCGAAAACTCAGGATATAAGCATAAAATAACATATAACCTCTTCTGAAGCTTAAACTCTCTTGTATGTGAATCGGATGCGTATGATTCGGATCCAGAGGACTTTTAACGGGTTCCGATGATAAAAAAAGGTAGCTAGCACCTGTTGGTTCTCCGGGACGCACAGAAACCGGTTCAAGTTTTGATTATGAGGCAGCGGTACCAGAAGAACTCGATAGGAATTCACTTTACCTTTTCGAAAAGTTACCAAGAAAAGTATTACCTACATAATGAAAATAATAATAATAATGACTGCATCAGCCTGTTTTGCTTTATTTTACTGTATAAAATAGAGTAGTCTTGTATTTTTGCAGAGACGAAATTCAAATTATTTTATCAAAATGGTTGTAAGTCTTTTTTTACTGCGGACATGCTTGATTATGATTTTCATTTATGTTATGATTTATTGTACTTTGTACACTTTGCAAAAACAAATCCGAGCTTAAACTTTTTCTTTTTTTAACTACCTAACTAGCGATTGACTTCAGTAGCCGAATCCGAGGCCGAAGATGTAGATGGCTCGTTGGTCTTACCAACTTAATTAATACTTAGTTGAGTTAATTATATTTTTTATAGCATACGTCTGCTAACGAATTCTAAATAGTTAATAAGGAAAGAAAAAAATATATACCTCGGGCAGGATTCGAACCTGCATCTCCAACTGAGTTGGTCAACACAGGCGCACTACGAATTATGCCACCGAAACAATACCTGAGTCATCAAATTTTTCAACCAGACTTTATTTTTGACGCCATCCTGGGTGGCGTTTGTAGCGCTATCTACCGTTGAGTTAGTCCTATTTATATAATATTACGAAGCATTTTTAAATTAAACAATTTTAAGTCTTCTAATAAAATAATTGTGTCAATTAGGTCGGTAAAGTTGGTATCTCTTTAATTCACCAATTAAAATAAGTGAGTTTCAATGGTAGCTCACATCTCAATTTATCTGAACTAAGCGGAGGACCCTTTAAGTGGTTACTTGAAATGAGATCAGTTGCTTTCTGGACGTATTTTTGGAGTTATCTGTTAAAGTTTACACTGGCTGAGGGCCCTTTAACAAAGACCCTTGTTTTTATTTTATCAAGTTACAAAAAATGAAATGTAATGAATAGAGTCCGGATCTGAAGTAGCGATCTCAATATTAATATGGATATGACTAGTGCAATTCGTTAAATATAGGTCGTGTTGGTTATATAAGTTCTTAATTTTTACTGTGCATTGTGAAGAAGAAATATTAAAGAAGAAGTTACGATAAGTTAGGTACATTGTTTTTGTGTGTAGAAAAAATAATAAATTCATATCCATATTAATATTGAGATCGCTACTTCAGAACCGGTCTCTAGTAATGAAATGCAGTAGCTTCATCTACACACTCTCATTCAATATGACTTTTTTTTCTGTGGTTCGTTATAAAAATATTGGTGAAAAAAACTACTTCAATATCATAAAACCCCACCAAAATACAACAACTTTAAAATCACATTTTGGGTCATTCCACGGCAAGAGGTAAGCAAGGCACGATTTTCTTGCGATTTGATTCATCGTCATGCAAATTTAAGACTTAAGAGGAAACAGGAGGGCAGTTTTTCCATACAAACGTAGTCCTCTGTTTCCTCCCTGGATAATGCCAGTAGAGCAATAATTTTTTGTCCAAAAATCTATGGCTAATATTGATATGTTCCTATGTTTTCCTTTTTACGATAAATTGATTCTCAAAAGAGATATTAACCTTCAAAAACCTAAAAAAAATGCCAGATTTTCCGCTGTGTTCACACATCCAGAAAACAAATTTGACTAGATTATTAAAAAAAAGGAAAACATAGGAACACGGCCAAAGCCTTTCTTTAATGTTTAATGAAAAAATTAGTTAAATAGGTTAAGTTTTGGGGAAGAAATCAGGCGACTACGAAACGTTGTTTTCATGAAATTTTAAAAGGTATTTGTGGTCCAAGCTGCAGTTGTCTCTATCGCGCTCTGCAGGTGAGAGGCGGGCAGTGCGGGATAGCGACACATTTTACAAATACCTAATTTTCAATTCTCTCGACCTTACTGTTTCCCCTTAATTTATCTTGTGTGTTGTGTTGTTCAGTATTATCCTTAGATATATTGACACTTAAACTTGTATCTTTAATTAAAAAAACTCGCAATGAGATCGTAACTCGCGCTACTTTTTTCGTGGAATGACCCTTTTTATTTTTAGTCTTTCTCAAAAACGCTTCATACTATAGCCTATTGTAACGTGACTTCACGGTACAGACTTTCTTTCGTCCTATATATAAAATAATATCGTTAAATGTTGCTGACTGTACCTGTATCCCGATAACACATCGATAATCACCAATCAACTAACTTTATGTTCCATATCTTTTAACCCTGATTATGCTAAACGAGTTACGACATTTGCTCCAAGTGAAGTCGTGTTAACAGCTTTATCGAATGAAATAAGGAAGTTATATGTAATCGCCATTGTTTCAAGAAATACAATTATCGATCACTGTAAATGAAAGCTTCATGCTTTGGTTTATTGCCTATAAATAAGGATTAGCACAAAGTGTAGAGTGTGAATTGATTTAGTTTCAAAAGAACTTGTTTTAGTACATTACAAAAGATCATAAAAACTTGAGTCTAAAGCAGAATATAAAATGGTAAACAACAGGCGGTCTTATCGATAATAAGCGAACTCTTCCAGGCAATCTTAGGGTAGTGGAGTTGGCGTAAAATGAAAACAGAGGTGAGTGAGGCAAGACGAGACGAGCATTAAATTGAAATTTGTATCAAGTTGCGCGATGCGCGAGCGGCGATGCGCGAGGAGAGGATTGAAAACTTCATACAAATTTCAATTCAATCCTCGTCTCGTCTCGCCCTGCCGGTGGAAAACCACCTTAACGGGGACAACGTTGGCGAAGCCGTGAGAAAATGCTAGTATGTTATATTAATTGTTATTTGTCCTAAGGACAAATCGTGATGAACAGCAAATATTATGACAAAACATTATCATGTCACGAAGTGTCAAATCATCATTCCGATGTAACAATATAGCATTAAATTACCTTCTTGGGAACTCTGTGGAATAATATTTTGCTAATCTTGCTACTGGCAAGATATACTTGGTATGTGGGTTGTATTTCAGTTTATAAGTAATTATAGTAAACGAGAGATTTCTTGGAAACTTCATTATGTTGTTTTGCTAGTAAATAACTACTTATTTGCGGCTTCATACAAAAAATAGGTCAAATTCGAGTGGACCTTGTATACGAAGGGTTCAGTACAGTATAAAAAAATACTTTTTATGAACATAATTGGGCGTTTTCCAAAAAAACGTGTCCGAAAATTTGTATGGATTTTTTTTCCCACTACGTCACGTTCATACAAACTTGTATGAACGTGACGTAGTGGAAAAAAAAATCATACAAATTTTCGGACACGTTTTTTTGGAAAACGCCCAATTATCAAGTATCTATTACATTTTAAAAGATATTCCATTATGAGATACGTACGGACAGTGTCGTGGCGACCGGTTCTTCACAGCCGGCGCACACAAATACGATTTTCGGCAATGACTTTTGTTGTGCCAAAAACATATTTTTGGCACAACAAAAGCCAATGGCCTTTCACTTACTTCCCTCGCGAAGACAATTATCACGATTCCAGCCTCTGGGATCGCAACCCGGGGCTGTTATGTGTCCCAAAAGTGACCCGCTGCCGGTCACATTAAAACGGACATAATTCTTTGACATCAGCCGCAGTTTCACGGCCCGGGCCAAAGGCATCGGGGCGGCACGGCGCGCACTGTCGACTAACATCTTTCCAAACATCGAAAATCGCGAACTTTCGCTGAAATAACTACGTAAATAGTTCTTCGTCTTATCAATCTTATCATTGCAAACATAACCTCCGACATCTGTCACTGTCACAACACCGCACCATAGATTAGAGAGGCGCGTGGTTCGAGCTATGTAGGAAAACGTCTTGGTTGTATTTAGGATAAAGTTACATTTAAACGTTTTCGTATGCTCGAGCCAAAACGTTGGTTGTTTTCACTGAGATATCGTTTGTTTCGTTGCGGCGTGAGTTCGTGAGGCCTTGGGATAATGTATAGCGATCGATCTGAATTTAAACCGAAAACATTTTGGCTGTATGCGTTTAGTTCCAAAGACTCGCGAGTAGCGGAAAAACAAAACGCATGCAGTCTGTGGTTGTTTATTCCGGGTCGAGACGCGTCGGGATGACGCGGTTTCCTTTTGAGATAAGCGATAGCTTCTTTCCGGGGTGCGCTCGGCCGTGACCAGACGAGAAGCGTGCTAGGAGTGATTTTCTGAGGACTGGGACTGGCATACCGGTAGCGTAGTACCAAAATATTGTCTCGTAGTGCCGCCCGGCCTGCGCCGACGCAGGACCGGGCGTGAACGCGGAGCTGTCGTCGCGCCGACCGCGCGGACAGGCGGCGAGACACCACGCCATGCGACGCCTGATGCCGTCGTAGACCCTCCTGCTCCTCCGTAGGCCCCGAATTCCGGCGGGTGGTCCGGGTGTGTCCGGCCGCGTAGCAACGTCGCGCTGCGCGTGGATACCGGCGCGCTCGTTGCTGCGCCATCGGCTCGACGCCAAGGAGGCCTCGTCGACACTCGCCCTTCAGAGCCGCTATGCGCGGCAGAGGGCTCGCGTAGAGCCTTCCTCGTAGGCCTGGGGTTCATCGGAGACGGCCCCAGTGGCGCCGGGAGAGGGCGATTCCCCTCGTCGCTGTGCAGCGCCCCTCGTGGCACGGCGCTCGCCCCGCGCTCGCCCCGCGCTTGTGAAGCACAGCGCCGACCTGGCTCGCCTTCCGCCGGCGCGAAGCCAGAGACATCACATCTCCCTCGCTGCGGAGCGCAACCCTGGTGGCGTGAGTCTCATGCGACTAGACTAGCCGCGTCGAGGACTCCGCCGCCCTCCTTGCTACCGTGCGCGCCAGCTTACGGTTCGGCGACGCCCGTGACACACCCCGAGCTGCGCAGCGAGCCTCCGTTCCTGACACCGACACGTATGTGAGTGCACGAACAATAAATATCCTCGTAGGGGCCCCTTTAGAGTACCGTAAATTCACCAACAGTGCGCGGAGTGCGTTTAGTATTAAGCCTAGAGTTTAAGGTGCCTTCTGCACCGAGTCCGCACCCATGTCGCGCTACCCCCATTAAATCGATTGTAACATTACTTAGTATTTCTCTGGCACTATCCCCTAATCACATCAACCCCAAAGGACGGTCCTTGAAGCAAAAGGCTGATGCCTCACGGCCGATCACTATCCAGGCATTTATAGTACCACAACGTCTGCGGCGAATAAAAGGAAGTATTACCACTCTGTAAGTTAGCAACCACAACAAACAAACAATTCTCTAATCATTCGCTTTCTTTTTCTCTTTATTTTTTTTTATTCGCTACAACAGATACCATACGTTGACAAAGCGGCGTTGGCAAATCTCAAAAAATATCAGGTTGGGTAATAGTAAGGACCATTAAAACAAGAGGACTGTCATTCTCCATACAAAAAGCTGTTCCCCGAATTTACAACGCCATCTATGTATAAGCTTAGTATAAGAATTATATTATTTACAATAATTCAACTTTGCCAGCGTGACACAGTATTTAAATGTTAGAATTTATTTATTATTAGCGGTTTACGAACTAATTGTTACTGTACTATGTTTCTTTGTTCAATTGTGTCTGTCTTCAGTTTCCGCGATTATCACTCATAGTAGCGACCACGAACGCTGAAAAGTGTTACGAAACGTCGGGACTTAAAATGTAGCAATATACGCGATTTAATCCGTTTAAGTTGTTTTATTACTATCAATTATAACATCGTAAAATGTTTAGTTTTTTAGCGCCATCTAGTTTTTGCCCGGAAATCCCCTTGCAGTCGGGTTACAATCCAAAGTATGGAGAATGACAGTCCTCTTGTTTTAATGGTCCTTGGTAATGGTAATAATTTTTTTGTTGTGTTAGTCTGGTTTTAAAATGTTTAGCAGTTCTAATTTTATTATTTTTAAGCATATTTATGGTGAAATTATGTATGCTAAGTTGCGATGAAATTGATGGTGTACTAATTTTCGCCCCGACGTTTCGTTACCCTTTTCAGCGTCCGTGGCCGCGGGTACACAAATAATACGCGACTTAAACCGTGTAAGTTGTTTTATTGCAATGAGTGACAATAGCGGAATCCGATGATAATATTGCAATCGTCTAGTTTTTACAGTATCACAAAAATATATAGAAGGAAATAGTTCGTTTATTTGTATGGGAACCAAGCGTGTAAGATTTTGAGTTTCACGTGAAGAGCGTAATTAAGTAATGGAAAAAATACATTTGGGTAATTCCACGACGAGAGAGAGAGTTTCCAATTTCTCGCGTGTTTCTTCATTGATGGTGCAAATTCAGGTGTCAATATATTATAGGGATTAAAGTTACACTTATGTAGATTAGAATTAGAAAATATTTATTGCCACAAAAAATATGTGACAACAAAAATAATAATAAAAAAACATGAATAAACAAAAAACTACAAACAAAGAAAAAAAAAGGAATTTAAATATTTTTTGGCAATGGGTACCAATCTCAGCAAGGGCGGAGAGGCCCAGCGCTGGTTTTCAGATTGGTCCCTAGAGAGAGGTGGGATAGATTAAAATTAATACTTAAATTTATGCCATAAATAAATAAACACGCGGTGAAATGCTAAGTTCCGTTACATTTTCATGGAATTGCCGATTTTCCTTTTCATTTGAAGGTATTTGAATAATGAATTATACCATTACTGTAAGGTTTTGCAAATCTGATAATAATGTTGACGGCGACTGAAGTTGACGGCAAGTAAAGGTCCCCGGCCCTTCTTTTTAGCACGCGAGATACACTTTCTTCTATCTCGATGTATTTCTGTGCACAGAACTGACACGAAGAAATAAATGGAAATCAGTATGTTACGTTGTATTGTGAGGTCACACGGTAGCGATTACAATAACACCATTATAAGCGCCATAGAATTAAATCATGGCCCGATAGGTATGGAGTGACCTTTTTTCGTCCGAATGTTGCGGAACAGCCGTTAGAGCGAAGTGAAAACATCTCGTCCGCCCACGCTACTGGAGAACGCAGAGAGGACAGGCTGATTAGTCGTATATTTAACGAGCGTTTTTAAATATCGACCTGTGTATTGCTATTTCTTCTCTGCCATTTCGCTTGGCAGAACGGTCGTGGTCACACTGAGGTATCCACATCGGTGGTAGAGGACACAGCTCTCCGCACGATGTATCTTTTCCTGTTGGCAGACTGTCTGGCAGCGTCTTTCACTTGGTCAGTTCAGCGCATAGCGTATTGCTCCTGCCATTATCTATGTCACGTCACATTCATGGACCCTTTTTGTTGAAATTTCTGCAGATCTTCATGAAATTTTTGGGAGCCCTGGTTATGTATTAACTAGCGACCCGCCCCGGCTTCGCACGGTGTTTCTCTATTATATTATGCATGTATTATACATATAAACCTTCCTCTTCAATCACTCTATCTATTAAAAAAAAACACATCAAAATCCGTTGCGTAGTTTTAAAGATTTAAGCATACATAGGAACAGAGAAAACGACTTTGTTTTATACTACGTAGTGATTAGCTCGATAGGACACTAAAAGGATTTTAGCGAATATCTGTTTACAAAGGTTACGCGGGTGAAAGGTTCAAATAATGAGCTAAATAGTAGTAACCACAAAGGAGATTAAAATAAGCCAAGTTTTGGATAAATTTCAGACTAAATTTGGATCAGTAATTTCCAATCTTTAATTTTCAATAAGACACAGACCCATGTTACTAAATAAAAGGTGCTGCCGCATGGTTTGGATTCTTAGGTAGTTTCTTATTCCAGAGAGTTAAAGGTTGTTCAGTGTAAATGGCGACTTTTTATTAGTGTTTAAAAAACGGGGTTTTTACAATAGCTCCAGCAGTTTCTAGCAGTTCTTCGCTAATGTGTGACTAAAATTCGTATGATCACTACTGGTCGTCAAGTTAGCTTCTAAATGCCTGGAAATATATAGAGGCCTGTGAAGTGAACGTCACAAAAAAACATTTAAAAATCATGTATTTTAATCAACTCATATCTGATTTTTATAATTAGTAGTGACTGATAGTAAAATGAAAAATGTTTATAAAGTAAACATGGTACAATATAGATTTGTGGAGGCCTCCTAGTAGGTGTTTATTCATATGTATCACGAGGACTCGCTCTTCCTTTGTAATAAAAGGATTAAACAGCGTAAATTAATATAATATCACTACGTTTCATAACATCTACAGCGTTCGTGGTCGCAGCAGATAGACTAACCAATAGGATATTTTTTCGGTAGAACCGAGCGTGCGTTAACAGTAAACAGGCTGTTCTGGCCGCCATTGCTCGTGCCCCAGTACCTACCAGGGGTCGGCGCCGTGATGTGAATTTATTCCAAGCTGGCAGATTTCTGCTGCGGATTTTATACGTGAGTCTGACGGTACCTGTTAGACGCGGCGGAATGTTAACAAGCTGGTCTAGGTATTTTTGGCATAAAATATTACCTATTACTAATTTCCTTATCCTGAGTTCTTCATTATAGTACATTACTTACCTAGAGACATTGACGTATATAAAAGACAGGGCTAACGAGCGCGCAGACGGTTCCAACGCGTTGGTCCTAAAAATCAGTTTTAGGACCAACGCAGCAGTGGGACGCGCAGCTCACAGCGCAGCCGGACGTTATAAAAATACCAAATTGCGTGGTAAAAGGCTCCATTTACTGTTACGGGGAATATAGACCCGGGTGGATTTTCGTCCGCGACATTTGTATGCCATACATTTAGTTTGGCATACAAATGTCGCGGCCGAAAATCGACCCACCCGAACTGTACGGATCGCCCTATCCTTACTTTTGAAATAATTTCCTACTTAGAGAGGTAAAACAAAGAATGTCTCAGATCGCAGGTATTTTACGTCTCCCCAGGCCAGGAAGTAGGATTTTCCGCACACGTAGCGTGCGGTAATTGCCACTTTATTGCCAGGTGTGACGTAAACATTATTATACTAGACTAATCACACCTGACTACTTATTTGTCTTTAAACGTTGGTCCGGTGGTTGGACCCAGTGTCAATTTTGTTTGAAAAAGAAACTCCCGTTTGTATTACTAATACTTATTCGGTGATTTCACTAAGGCAATATATTCCTAACCCGCTTTTTATACACTTAACATTCCTCTTTCATCTGACGCACGTCACATTCATTTTTCAGTACATTTCTTATTTGCCCATGGAATCTCTGGGGTCCACTCCGGCCCCCCGTGCCCCAAGGGGAGACCCCATGGTAAAGAAAAATGGATTTCTTTCATCTCGGACGTTTTTGGCGCATTGATTTTTAAAAAGCCCCGGAAAATGTATGGCATTTGGGAGGTATCTTTTACAGGGAATAAAATACGTAAAGAATGTTTTTACGATAATTTGGATCTTTGTGTTTTTTCTTAAGATGCCTTAGGAATAATGAAATACGAATTTTTGAAATGATTCGAAATTTCGACATTAGCATTAAAATGTATAAAATAGCTTCAGATAAGTAACAATCCGTGACGAACCTATTATTTGAATTTATTGAAACCGCAGGAAGTAAATAAAATGTAAATAAATATCGTGGGGATATCTTACACAAATCGAGCCAGTCCCAAACTAAGCAATGCTTGTATTATGGGTACTAGACGACGATATACATACATATATATGTCGTATCGTGATAAAATATAACACGTTCACGTTCTAACAAGTTATATTAGCCAAAAATATCTGATTATTGGCTGGGTAAAGTCGCAGAGAGGGCGCTAGTTATGACTGACCATCTAGTATTAGATCCTTTTTGAGTAATGCAGGCAGTTTAGATTAAAAGGAGGAAATATGACGTTGACGGATGAATTGTCAGTCTTCTTGGAAAATGTAAGCAATTGTGCGTATCTCTGTGAATTTATCGTGTAACTCCGTTTATTAACAACGCGGTATTTAGAGTGTGTAAGGAAAGACACGAAGAGCAATACACCAGTACTCAAACTGGTGCGGATACTAGATTACTGAATGATTATTGGACCGTAACACTAAGTTGACCAAAGGTGATCTGGAACCCAAAGATTCTAGGCCTTCCTTGTCATATAAATATATACTTAAATAGATAGAAAACATCCAAGAGTCATTAACAAATACTTGTGCTAATCACACAAATATTTGCCTTTGCCAGGATTTGAACCTGGAACCTCTAGCGTCGTAAGCGGTGTCAATCCTACTAAGCTAAGCGTGTCGTCAGTCACTGAAGTCAGATAAAACATGCATTCACCCGTTTATAGGCAGCATCATTCGAAACAATTTTTTTTTGTTTCGGATGAGACTTCTCATGTTTCCTGCAAAAAAAATATTAAACTATAAAATAAAACACATTGGACTAAAATTGATCATCATTCGCTTGCCCTTGTCGCATTCATTTGGGGTCGGCGCAGCATGTCTTTTTCTCCCATAGCTCTCTATCACCCGTCATCTCAGCGTTTAGATCCTTCCTAGCCATATCATCTCTCACAATCCATCCACCTCTTCCTTGGTCTACCTCTTCTTCCAGGACCTTCCACATTCATTTCTAACACTCGTCTTATCACATGACTAACACCCTCGTAACTTTTCTACGATTGCCGCTACTTTCAGACTTTCTCTTATATAAGGTGCTAATAAACTAGGCACCAATATTTTTAGGGCTGATAGTACTAAAATTTCTGAGTTTATTTATGTTTAAAACAATAAACAAATTATGTATGTTTTTTGGAAAAAATTAGGGAAGTAAGTTTGCTACGTAAAGCACCCTATTAATGAGGTAAACAATAATCAGTGATTATCTTTTGGTTACTAACTTTTCAATAAGAGTGAACTGGCCACTTAACAGAAAACGACGTCTACTTGACAGAAAATGTTCTTGTCAGTTAAATTAACAGTATGATTAAGTTGGGGTAGAATTTAATTTTATTTATTTTGTTCGGGAAATGCAAACCAAAATTATAATGTAAAAAGTTTTCTTAATTTCTATAAAAAGTTAATTGGATTGATGTCAGTTAACATTTTATAAAATATTGGTACTTAATTTGTTCATCATCATCATCATTTCAGCCAAAAGACGTCCACTGCTGGACATAGGCCTTCCCCAAGGATCTCCACGATTGTCGGTTTTGTGCTGCTATTATCCAGCGGCTTCCCGCGGTTTTCACAAGATCGTCGGTCCACCTTGTGGGAGGCCTGCCAACACTTCGTCTTCCGGTACGTGGTCGCCACTCGAGAACCTTACCACCCCAACGGCCATCAGTTCTGCGAGCAATGTACCCTGCCCATTGCCACTTAAGGTTTGCAATGCGTTGAGCTATATCGGTAACCTTAGTTCTTCTACGGATCTCCTCGTTCCTGATTCGATCTCGAAGAGAAACCCCGAGCATAGCTCTTTCCATTGCCCTTTGAGCAACCTTGAGCCTTCTTATGAGGCCCATTGTACTATGTATTAATTTGTTGCCTTTTATATACTCATTCTTGATTTTATCCATAATGGATATGAAACTAGGATGTGGAACTATAACATGGTTTTTTGTATCCCTTACACTCTATCTGTTTCTGACTCGAGTGACTCGGTTCACCTTAAATTAAAATCTTATTTTCGGCTTCGTTATACTAAGGAAATGCTCTTGTCATGACTCACCGCCAGCCATGTTTGAGACGAACCAGTATTTATCTTCGATTTTTAATCCTGTGGGCAATAACGACAACTTATAAATTATGCACGTATAACCCGTTCAAGCTTAGTCCTTTAATTCAGAAATACAATATCAATTTCGTCTCAAATTCTTATTCTGTGAATGCATAATTATTTATTAACTCAAATTAAACCGCACAAATGGCAAAGAGATATATAAGAACTAGAAATTAAATGCAAACAAAAAATAACTTAAAACTCATGAATACATTTGTTTTAGATAATTTTTTGTTTGTAATAAAAAGAATACAGCCGTCTCCAATTTGATTCCGATTACACAATGTTACTAGTTCATGGCCTCATGGGTCAAATTACATTTAGGACGAATTTGACAGTGAATTTTTGAATTATACTAAAGTTCTTTATATGAAAGAAACATGTTGTTTCTTCATTGGTTTTTAATGCGGGTAAATTACACCACATTTCTATGTCACATATACATATAGATACAAGAAATCAAAGTACATAGAAAAATCAAATGGCGCTCACCTGTGAACAGACCGGGAATCGAACCCGGTACCTCTGGATTTCCGGCCCAGCGACTCAATCACTCGTCCGCCGGTAAACACCCAGTAAACACCCTCAATTTTGCCATCTACTTTGACTTCCGTAACATTCTATTTTAATAGGACTTTAACCTAAACGCCATCTATGAGAACCCATATTACACATGTGTCTCACCCCAATGCGAACCTATTACAGGTACGACGATAGAGCGAGAGATGGCGTTGTTTTAATAATACTAAAGTTTGCAAGTTGCGTGGGATTTCTTCGGCTTCATATTTCAATCTTAGGTCAACTGGGCTATTATATTATATGCGTGTTGGTATGTACAGCTCCCGGCACGAAAGTCTAGCCAGGAGTGGCCCACTCCGCGATTTTGCCGCGAGGTAGTACAGTAGAGTTCATCATTATCTGAGCAAAGAACGGATCAAAAATATCTGATCTAGTTCTTATGCTTCAGACAATAGGGTCTTGTTCAGATGTTTTTGGTCCAATCTTACGATACTGATGAACTCGACTGTACCAAATTTACCTCTCCAGGCCTATCCAGCGACCAGAACGAGCACGCGTTATGCGATACAGAGACGGTTGGATGTGGTGCGTTCCGTCCGGTGGTCGCCCCGAACGTCAGTTTAGTTAGAAATAGAAACTAATGTGTGTTGTGTGTGTGTGATTACTACTTATTCTGTGTCCCGTACATTAAATTTCATGGACATCGGTCCTGTTTTGGCACGATGCGGACAATAAATATTTATTTACATTGTGCTAGTTATTGTTTACGCTCCCCAGTATTTTTTGGGAAAAATATTCAATGTACAAAGTCTTCATCATCATCTCAGCTGAAAGACGTCCACTGCTGGACATAGGCATTCCCCAAGGATCTCCGCCACTGTCGGCATTGTGTCGCATCCAGCGATACGCGATTTTCACCAGATCGTCGGTCCACCTTGTGGGAGGCCGCGGAGGCCTGCCAACGCTTCGTCTTCCAGTACGTGGTCGCCACTACGGCCATCTTTTCTGCGACCAATGTGCCCCGCTCGTTGCCACTTAAGGTTTGCAATCCGTTGAGCTATAGCTCAACCGATATATCGGTAACCCTATTT
Source organism: Eudemis profundana (assembly GCA_947034925.1). Lineage (NCBI taxonomy): Eukaryota > Metazoa > Arthropoda > Insecta > Lepidoptera > Tortricidae > Eudemis > Eudemis profundana. The sequence goes on along the minus strand of OX344816.1, from coordinate 14,131,416 downwards.
CTTCTACGGATCTCTTCGTTTCGTACAAAGTCTTGCTACGGTATTACTCGTATTTTATTTAGGTAGATATAAAAAGGTAGATAGATTTATCAGCAATTGACCGTTTTATCACCGGACAGTTTAGTATACGCCGATCCATAAGAGCTGATGCGAATTTTATATGAAACGAGTGTTTATTTCATATTAAAACCGTGTCAGGTCGTATAAATCGACCTATAACCAAAGTATAAAGATGAACAAGTAGTTTAACTTCAGCCGATTAGAAGCGCGCGACACGTATTCACTCACACAGACGCGCGATAGCACATCTGTGTGAGTGCGATCCATACTGGAGTATTCTTACGCATTCTGATTTAATTTCTTGTAGCTTGAGCTGGCAGCTTCCTCGCTCAACTGCCAGCATCTTCGGCACCATGCCACAGGGGCCATTTTAGATCTATTTTAGTTTTAGCTTATTTAATTTTAATTTACTTTTAGTTTTTAGTACATTTAATTTTACTATGCTTCTATTTTAATGTTATTTAAGGGTTTCATTTTGTATTAGGTTATTGATGCTTATGTACTTTTAAATTGTTCATTAATAAAGGAATGTTTTATTTCTTGTAGTGCATTCGTACACGGCGCGCACACATTCAAGCGTGCGATGTACCGTTTGTAAGAAGAAAAAATACTGCTATTATACAGTGCTATAACTGGAGCATCGAGCATCAAAAACGTAGCTTGCTCGTTCAGCTGGTATACATGTGTATTTATTATAGATACATTGCAGTAGCTTTCTCTGAAAGTAAAAGAAACCGCACAAACCCATAATTTTTAATGCACATAATTTGATATAGACCAGCAATAAACCATTAAAAAAACCGTAACAGAAAATCACTTACGTCCAAGAGACCGTATAGTAGAAGAGCCGGCCTAACGACGACCTTCCCTCACTCTTTTTCCTAACGAAACATATACTGCATGAAAGAGCATGCATCAACAAACACAATGCACCAGGGTTGCCACCCCATATCCCGGCAAGGCTAGGGGTTGCCACGTTCTGAAGAGGTCACTAAAAAGGCTAATTTACCCTCATCCTTTTTCCTGACCGTTTTTACATAAGAATGAAGGCAATTGCATTACAAGCAAGATGGTATAGGGTTGCCTATCAAAAACCCGGCAAGGCCTAGGGTTGCCGCGATTTGAAAATTCTTGCGTGACATTTTTTGTCATTTTGACCAACTTCTATTGTTCAGACGTTGTTACTGCCATAGAAGAAAATGATCCTCATACGGAACTGGGTCAACCCTCATTATTAGATTTTTTTGAAAAATGTCATTCGCTTGTTTGGTTAGAAGCCCTCATCCTTTTTCCTGACCATTTATACATAAAAATGTAGGCAATCACATTGCCTACACAATGGCATAGGGTTGCCTATCAAAAACCCGGCAAGGCTTAGGGTTGCCGCGATTTGAAAATTCTTGCGTGATATTTTTTGTCATTTTGACCAACTTCTATTGTTCAGACGTTGTTACTGCCATAGAAGAAAATGATCCCCATACGCAACTGGGTCAACCCTCATTACTAGATTTTTTGAAAAATTTCATTCGCTTGTTTGGTTAGAAGCCCACATCCTTTTTCCTGACCGTTTTTACATAAGAATGAAGGCAATTGCATTACAAGCAAGATGGTATAGGGTTGCCTATCAAAAACCCGGCAAGGCCTAGGGTTGCCGAGATTTGAAAATTCTTGCGTGACATTTTTTGTCATTTTGACCTACTTCTATTGTTTAGACGTTATTACTGCCATAGAAGAAAATGATCCTCATACGCAACTGGGTCAACCCTCATTACTAGATTTTTTTGAAAAATTTCATTCGCTTGTTTGGTTAGGAGCCCTCATCCTTTTTCCTGACCATTTATACATAAAAATGAAGGCAATCACATTGCCTACACGATGGCATAGGGTTGCCTATCAAAAACCCGGCAAGGCATAGGGTTGCCGCGATTTTAAAATTACTGCGTGACATTTTTTGTCATTTTGACCAACTTCTATTGTTCAGACGTTGTTACTGCCATAGAAGAAAATGATCCTCATACGCAACTGGGTCAACCCTCATTACTAGATTTTTTTGAAAAATTTCATTCGCTTGTTTGGTTAGAAGCCCTCATCCTTTTTCCTGACCGTTTTTACATAAGAATGAAGGCAATTGCATTACAAGCAAGATGGTATAGGGTTGCCTATCAAAAACACGGCAAGGCCTAGGGTTGCCGAGATTTGAAAATTCTTGCGTGACATTTTTTGTCATTTTGACCAACTTCTATTGTTCAGACGTTGTTACTGCCATAGAAGAAAATGATCCTCATACGGAACTGGGTCAACCCTCATTATTAGATTTTTTTGAAAAATGTCATTCGCTTGTTTGGTTAGAAGCCCTCATCCTTTTTCCTGACCATTTATACATAAAAATGTAGGCAATCACATTACACGATGGCATAGGGTTGCCTATCAAAAACCCGGCAAGGCCTAGGGTTGCCGCGATTTGAAAATTCTTGCGTGATATTTTTTGTCATTTTGACTAACTTCTATTGTTCAGACGTTGTTACTGCCATAGAAGAAAATGATCCTCATACGGAACTGGGTCAACCCTCATTATTAGATTTTTTTGAAAAATGTCATTCGCTTGTTTGGTTAGAAGCCCTCATCCTTTTTCCTGACCGTTTTTACATAAGAATGAAGGCAATTGCATTACCAGAAAGATGGTATAGGGTTGCCTATCAAAAACCCGACAAGGCCTAGGGTTGCCGAGATTTGAAAATTCTTCCGTGACATTTTTTGTCATTTTGACCTACTTCTATTGTTTAGACGTTATTACTGCCATAGAAGAAAATGATCCTCATACGCAACTGGGTCAACCCTCATTACTAGATTTTTTTGAAAAATTTCATTCGCTTGTTTGGTTAGAAGCCCTCATCCTTTTTCCTGACCGTTTTTACATAAGAATGAAGGCAATTGCATTACAAGCAAGATGGTATAGGGTTGCCTATCAAAAACACGGCAAGGCCTAGGGTTGCCGAGATTTGAAAATTCTTGCGTGACATTTTTTGTCATTTTGACCAACTTCTATTGTTTAGACGTTATTACTGCCATAGAAGAAAATGATCCTCATACGCAACTGGGTCAACCCTCATTACTAGATTTTTTTGAAAAATTTCATTCGCTTGTTTGGTTAGAAGCCCTCATCCTTTTTCCTGACCGTTTTTACATAAGAATGAAGGCAATTGCATTACAAGCAAGATGGTATAGGGTTGCCTATCAAAAACACGGCAAGGCCTAGGGTTGCCGAGATTTGAAAATTCTTGCGTGACATTTTTTGTCATTTTGACCAACTTCTATTGTTCAGACGTTGTTACTGCCATAGAAAAAAATGATCCTCATACGGAACTGGGTCAACCCTCATTATTAGATTTTTTTGAAAAATGTCATTCGCTTGTTTGGTTAGAAGCCCTCATCCTTTTTCCTGACCATTTATACATAAAAATGTAGGCAATCACATTGCCTACACGATGGCATAGGGTTGCCTATCAAAAACCCGGCAAGGCCTAGGGTTGCCGCGATTTGAAAATTCTTGCGTGATATTTTTTGTCATTTTGACCAACTTCTATTGTTCAGACGTTGTTACTGCCATAGAAGAAAATGATCCTCATACGGAACTGGGTCAACCCTCATTATTAGATTTTTTTGAAAAATGTCATTCGCTTGTTTGGTTAGAAGCCCTCATCCTTTTTCCTGACCGTTTTTACATAAGAATGAAGGCAATTGCATTACCAGAAAGATAGTATAGGGTTGCCTATCAAAAACCCGACAAGGCCTAGGGTTGCCGAGATTTGAAAATTCTTGCGTGACATTTTTTGTCATTTTGACCTACTTCTATTGTTTAGACGTTATTACTGCCATAGAAGAAAATGATCCTCATACGCAACTGGGTCAACCCTCATTACTAGATTTTTTTGAAAAATTTCATTCGCTTGTTTGGTTAGGAGCCCTCATCCTTATTCCTGACCATTTATACATAAAAATGTAGACAATCACATTGTCTACACGATGGCATAGGGTTGCCTATCAAAAACCCGGCAAGGCCTAGGGTTGCCGCGATTTTAAAATTACTGCGTGACATTTTTTGTCATTTTGACCAACTTCTAATGTGATTGCTATGATATACGAGTTTTATGAAATTTATGAATAATTGAATGTGATTAGATTATAAGAAATTAACATTTGCATGCCGAATTGTTTGGCGAGATATTTGTACCTTTATTGTTAAAATACCATCTAACTACTGTCATGTCTCAAGCAAATAAATTTTCATTTCATTTTTTTTCATTTCATTTCATTTCTATTGTTTAGACGTTATTACTGCCATAGAAGAAAATGATCCTCATACGCAACTGGGTCAACCCTCATTACTAGATTTTTTTGAAAAATTTCATTCGCTTGTTTGGTTAGAAGCCCTCATCCTTTTTCCTGACCGTTTTTACATAAGAATGAAGGCAATTGCATTACAAGAAAGATGGTATAGGGTTGCCTATCAAAAACCCGGCAAGGCCTAGGGTTGCCGAGATTTGAAAATTCTTGCGTGACATTTTTTGTCATTTTGACCTACTTCTATTGTTTAGACGTTATTACTGCCATAGAAGAAAATGATCCTCATACGCAACGGGGTCAACCCTCATTACTAGATTTTTTTGAAAAATTTCATCCGCTTGTTTGAAGCCCTCATCCTTTTTCCTGACCATTTATACATAAAAATGAAGGCAATCACATTGCCTACACGATGGCATAGAGCTGCTTATCAAAAACCCGGCAAGGCCTAGGGTTGCCGCGATTTTAAAATTACTGCGTGACATTTTTTGTCATTTTGACCAACTTCTATTGTTTAGACGTTATTACTGCCATAGAAGAAAATGATCCTCATACGCAACTGGGTCAACCCTCATTACTAGATTTTTTTGAAAAATTTCATTCGCTTGTTTGGTTAGAAGCCCTCATCCTTTTTCCTGACCATTTATTACATAAAAATGAAGGCAATCACATTGCCTACACGATGGCATAGGGTTGTTTATCAAAAACCCGGCAAGGCCTAGGGTTGCCGCGATTTTAAAATTACTGCGGGACATTTTTTGTCATTTTGACCAACTTCTATTGTTTAGACGTTATTACTGCCATAGAAGAAAAAGATCCCCATACGCAACTGGGTCAACCCTCATTGCCAGATTTTTTTGAAAAAATTCATTCGCTTGTTTGGGATGTAGGGAGTAACTGGAGGTTCTGGACCATCATTATTGTAGACGAACGCTAAATACGACTAAGGATAGACTCACGACCCTCTTTTTAAAAAGACCGGACAACTGCGAGTTAGACTCACGTGGAGAGGGTTCCGTACGTTTAAAACAATTTTACTTAATTGCACAGGCTTTTTATAGGTTTTCCTTCCCTTTCGAAATTATAGTTCCAACAGTTTCGGAGATAAGGGGGGATGGTCAAGTCTTGCCTATTTCCATAAATAACTTTAATTTAACAGTTTTAATAAAAATATATTTGAGATTCTCGCAAAGAGCCCTTTCATTTAATATGTCGCACGAAAAACTGGTCTTTCGGTACTGGCCCGTACAAATAAAACCGGTATTGCATGCCCTACACGATATGGTTTTGCTACCTTTTTTTTAATTTTTTAATTGTCCCCTTAAAAGTGGCCCCCATGATTTAAATTCATATATTTTCGTAACCCGTCCATGTTTGGGTCATTAAACTTAATATATGTACCAAATTTCAACTCAACCGGTCAAGTACTTTCGGAACAAATTGGCTGTGACAGACAGATAGACAGACACACGAGTGATCCTATAAGGGTTATGTTTTTTCCTTTTGAGGTACGGAACATCATAATTTTTTTTAATTAAAGGACATTGGGTAATTTTTTCCCCAATTTGCCCTTCTAGCGGACACAAGCGCAGCGTCGGACGTCCGCCAACAAGATGGACAGATCAGGACAGGATCTGGTTAAGGCTGCTGGCTCACGGTGCATGCAGATTGCTTCCAACCGAACTAATTGGAAATCTATGGGGGAGGCCTATGTCCAGCAGTTGACGTCCTATGGCTGAAATGATGATGATGATGATGAATAATAAACTACTATTTTAGTTATCTTATCTTGGTGATAGGGGTCCTTACGGATACACTTCGACCCAATGGCATCTTTTGTGTAATTACCCCTTACCGCATCTACGCCATGGCCTGTTTCACCATCTCCATAAATCGGATGATGGACCCTCATTGGTAGTGCCTGGAATTCCTCTGGCTCTGGGTAACCAGTGCCAAATTCTTTCATTCTGGTTCTGGCGAGGGCATGACATTCGCACAATATGTGTTTCATTGTCTCTGTTTCCTCGCCGCACATTCTGCATTCAGCATTGTCTGATAGCCCCAGCTTAGTCAGGAGTCCTTTGACCCCGAAGTGACCTGTAAACACCCCCGTTATGGATCTGAGCTGTCTTCTGCTGTACTTCCTTAGTTTGTTGGTCCAGCGTGTGTTAACTCTTTTCATAAAGAGCTTCGAATGCCTCAGGCCCGCCGTGTTATTCCACTCTAGTTGGTGTTGATGCTTGGCGTGGTCCTTGATGGCTGTTGTTATGGTCCCCTGTGAGAGACCCACACATAGTTCCGGCCCAATGAGTGTACCCTCCGAGCCCTTTCTGGCTAGCTTATCAGCTTTTTCGTTGCCGATGAAGCCTTCGTGCCCTGGGATCCACGTTAGTTTCACCTTGTTATGCCTTCCAAGTTTATTCAGGGCTTGGACGCCACTATATACCAGTCTAGAGTCCACTTTCGGCGCCGTAAGCGCTTTAAGTGCCGCTTCACTGTCGCTGAGTATATAGATGTTTTTCCCCTTGGTACGCCTATCTATATTCTCTTGGGCACAGGCGATTATGGCATATGTCTCCGCTTGGAAGACAGTAGCATAACCTCCCATCTTAATACTGACATTGTAGTCTATTGCATGAATGCCTGTTCCCGTGCCGGAGTCCATTTTGGATCCGTCTGTGTACCATATGTTGTCATTGTTATCCTCGGTTGGCGATGTGCGACCTTCAGCCCATTCGGCCCTTGTTGATATTTGAACTTGGAAGTTCCTTCGGAATATGTGCCTTGGCAGCATCTTATCGCCGCCCATGGCCGTTATTCGATCTAGGAAATCGTTTGTTTCCATGTTTGTGTGTTTCGTTTTAGGCGCGCAATAGCTCCACAGACCCATTGTTTTCAGTCTGTGAAGGGATTTGCGCGCCTCTGACTGAATCACTATATGTAGCGAGGGTAGGTTTAGCATTACCTCCATTGCCGCCGTTGGCGTGGTTCTGAACGCCCCTGTTAGAGCCATGCACGCCGTTCTCTGTACTTTCGTCAAGGCGTCTCTGCATGTGCCCTTCAACGTCCTCGGCCACCAGACTAGGCTGCCGTACAAAATGATGGGTCTAACCATCATGGTATAGATCCATCTAAGTACTTCAAGACCCCACGTCTTTCCGTACGGACCAGTTCGTATCTATTACCTATATGTTTAAAATGATTCATATTATGTTTAAGTTGCATGACTTGGAAGTGTCTCTGTTTTTTTATAGCTTTTAAATGTTTTGTCCATATGGTAATTGTTTTGTTACAGTTTCGCAACTTCATTGGGTATATGATATTATGAAGCAATAATATCATTTTTACATATAAAAAAATAGCTCTAACAAAATAGATTATTTATTTATGCAGGTTGTCTGCGATATTTGCACGTATCATAGAAGATCCATTATACGTATGTAAATAAATGACTTTTATTGTATAATATGTGTATTTATTAATTTCATAACATGTTGTGTGAAGTACATTTAAAACAATTAAGTTATTATGATTTAACATTAGTTTTCCTAACATATTATAAATTTGAAAATTGCACGTTCATCAAGAAAGGACCTGCCTGTTCTGATCCACCACATACAACCGAGGGGTGTTGAGAGTATCTGAATTAATGCTATCATAGACGGATCCCAATAAAAGGCCAGGCTTAGACACTCCACTGTTGTTCTCTTGTCACGTAAATAGGTTTAAAGTAGCTAGGAAATTACTTATCAGGATTATAAATAGAAAGATTATTTATTTTAACTAACTTACTTAATTTTAAACTAAACAACAACTTATCTTTAAAAATTTTAAGAGGGTCGTGTGTGTATGCTTAGTCGTAGTAAGCGTCCGTCTACAATAATGATGGTCCAGAAACCCCAATTACTCCCTACATTCATCGGTTGTAAGTGGTGGGTCAGCATCGAAATGTAGACACTATTCGGTCGCAGATGATGGGCCAGGGCCTAGTTTCAGTAGTTCGGAGATTTTAGTCCGACTCATATATATTTGTTTGAACCGGACTAAAATCACCGAACTACTGAAACTAAGCCTGGGCCAGAAGTTAGGGATCATTCAACAATTACGTGATCACCGGAGGGGGAGGGGTGCTTGTATATACATTGGATTATTTGGGGGAGGGGGGGGGGGGGGGAGCATCCATGATTACGTCATCATTTTATAACTTGTTAGCTAAAGAAATTTTCTAAAAAATTAAAAAGGTGTAGAACTAGCTAGAAATACTTTTAATTAGAAAAGTAATCAAATTACTTTAGTCATCCATCAGAGAACATTATTGTAAAGCCAATTTAAATTTGAATTTTTCATCCTTAGATGGCTCCTTTCTGTATGACTGGATTAGCTTTATTTCTGTGATTCTTTCACATTTTTTTATAAAATTAACAAAATGTATTAACACTTTTTATGACGCCGCCTTTTGCTGTCGTGTGATACTGGATTAGAATAGCATCGACTCATATATTAAATCGTCGGTCCACCTTGTGGGAGGCCTGCCAACACTTCGTCTTCCGGTACGTGGTCGCCACTCGAGAACCTTACCACCCCCACGGCCATCAGTTCTGCGAGCAATGTGCCCTGCCCATTGCCACTTAAGGTTTGCAATTCATTGAGCTATATCGGTAACCTTAGTTCTTCTACGGATCTCCTCGTTTCTGATTCGATCTCGAAGAGAAACCCCGAGCATAGCTCTTTCCATTGCCCTTTGAGCGACCTTGAGCCTTCTTATGAGGCCCATTGTAAACGACCACGTCTCTGTTTAGTTATTAGCTACTAGCATTTTCCCGCGGCTTAGCCCGCGTTGTTCCCGTTATTGTCCCAAAGGAACTCTTTACCGGGATATAAAGTATCCTATGTTTCAATCCAGGACTTGGTCTACTTGCATGCCAAATTTCAGCTTGATCCATCCAGTTGTTATCCCGTTATTAGGTAACAAACATCCAAACATCTAAACATCCAAACATCTTCACAAACTTTCGCATTTATAATATTATAAGTGGGATGTTCGGGTGCAATCGGAAACGCTCGATTCGCTTCGTCTCCCCACTCTAACACGAGTACATAACTATAACTCTATTTACCATGTGTGATGTGCCACCAAAGTTTAATTATTAAAATAAAAACATTATATGGTACTTAATTGTTACACCTTTAAAAAGTTTAATTATGTTGATTTTTTTGTATTTGAGTATAGTACGTAAAAATATAAAATAATTTCAGCAAAAAATATGGTTTAATTTCTTCTGTGTCCTATATTCTCCGCTAGGCAATAGTGCCGAATATTCGGCATTTTTTGCCGACTAGTCGCCGACTAATCGGCCGACTACAAATGATGCCGAATAGTCGGTGTTCCCGACTAGTCGGCCCATCTCTAGTTCTTACCTTTTGCATTTTGCCAAATGACACACCCTCTTTCCAAATGTAGGTAATTTAAGACCCATAGAAACATGACATACGTGTCAGTGCTAATAAACAGCAAACATTTTAAGCACGGACGAAGATTACGTAATCAAGGCGAGGGGGGGGGGTTAAAACAAAAGATTACGCTGTGATCACATAGGGGGGGGGGGGGTTAAAAAAACGGCCAAAAATGATCACGTAATTGTTGAACGATCCCTTAAAGGTATAACGCGCAGCCTACTCTACGCTCTTTGGCCCAGGGCCTAGACGGGCCAATTTCTAATATCTTAATTCTTAACATTTGTTCCGAACTAAAACACAAATTAAGGGTTTTGGTAAGCAACTCTTTGCCAGAAAACACAATAAGTGGTTAAAATTTAATTTTTCAAAAAAATCTAGTAATGAGGGTTGACCCAGTTGCGTATGAGGATCATTTTGTTCTATGGCAGTAATAACGTCTAAACAATAGAAATTGGTCAAAATGACAAAAAATGTCACGCAGTAATTTTCAAATCGCGGCAACCCTAGGCCTTGCCGGGTTTTTGATAAACAACCCTATTCCATCGTGTAGGCAATGTGAATGCCTTCATTTTTAGGTCAGGAAAAAGGATGAAGGCTTCTAACCAAACAAGCGAATGAAATTTTTCAAAAAAATCTAGTAATGAGGGTTGACCCAGTTGCGTATGAGGATCATTTTCTTCTATGGCAGTAATAACGTCTAAACAATAGAAGTTGGTCAAAATGACAAAAAATGTCACGCAGTAATTTTAAAATCGCGGCAACCCTAGGCCTTGCCGGGTTTTTGATAAACAACCCTATTCCATCGTGTAGGCAATGTGATTGCCTTCATTTTTATGTATAAATGGTCAGGAAAAAGGATGAGGGCTTCTAACCAAACAAGCGGATGAAATTTTTCAAAAAAATCTAGTAATGAGGGTTGACCCAGTTGCGTATGAGGATCATTTTCTTCTATGGCAGTAATAACGTCTAAACAATAGAAGTTGGTCAAAATGACAAAAAATGTCACGCAGTAATTTTAAAATCGCGGCAACCCTAGGCCTTGCCGGGTTTTTGATAAACAACCCTATGCCATCGTGTAGGCAATGTGATTGCCTTCATTTTTATGTATAAATGGCCAAGAAAAAGGATGTGGGCTTCTAACCAAACAAGCGAATGAAATTTTTCAAAAAATCTAGTAATGAGGGTTGACCCAGTTGCGTATGGGGATCTTTTTCTTCTATGGCAGTAATAACGTCTAAACAATAGAAGTTGGTCAAAATGACAAAAAATGTCACGCAGTAATTTTAAAATCGCGGCAACCCTAGGCCTTGCCGGGTTTTTGATAGGCAACCCTATGCCATCGTGTAGGCAATGTGATTGCCTACATTTTTATGTATAAATGGTCAGGAAAAAGGATGAGGGCTTCTAACCAAACAAGCGAATGAAATTTTTCAAAAAAATCTAGTAATGAGGGTTGACCCAGTTGCGTATGAGGATCATTTTCTTCTACGGCAGTAATAACGTCTAAACAATAGAAGTAGGTCAAAATGACAAAAAATGTCACGCAAGAATTTTCAAATCTCGGCAACCCTAGGCCTTGCCGGGTTTTTGATAGGCAACCCTATACCATCTTTCTGGTAATGCAATTGCCTTCATTCTTATGTAAAAACGGTCAGGAAAAAGGATGAGGGCTTCTAACCAAACAAGCGAATGACATTTTTCAAAATAATCTAATAATGAGGGTTGACCCAGTTGCGTATGAGGATCATTTTCTTCTATGGCAGTAACAACGTCTGAACAATAGAAGTTGGTCAAAATGACAAAAAATATCACGCAAGAATTTTCAAATCGCGGCAACCCTAGGCCTTGCCGGGTTTTTGATAGGCAACCCTATTCCATCGTGTAGGCAATGTGATTGCCTTCATTTTTATGTATAAATGGTCAGGAAAAAGGATGAGGGCTTCTAACCAAACAAGCGAATGAAATTTTTCAAAAAAATCTAGTAATGAGGGTTGAACCAGTTGCGTATGAGGATCATTTTCTTCTATGGCAGTAATAACGTCTAAACAATAGAAGTTGGTCAAAATGACAAAAAATGTCACGCAGTAATTTTAAAATCGCGGCAACCCTAGGCCTTGCCGGGTTTTTGATAAGCAACCCTATGCCATCGTGTAGGCAATGTGATTGCCTACATTTTTATGTATAAATGGTCAGGAAAAAGGATGAGGGCTTCTAACCAAACAAGCGGATGAAATTTTTCAAAAAAATCTAGTAATGAGGGTTGACCCAGTTGCGTATGAGGATCATTTTCTTCTATGGCAGTAATAACGTCTAAACAATAGAAGTTGGTCAAAATGACAAAAAATGTCACGCAGTAATTTTAAAATCGCGGCAACCCTAGGCCTTGCCGGGTTTTTGATAAACAACCCTATGCCATCGTGTAGGCAATGTGATTGCCTTCATTCTTATGTAAAAACGGTCAGGAAAAAGGATGAGGGCTTCTAACCAAACAAGCGAATGAAATTTTTCAAAAAAATCTAGTAATGAGGGTTGACCCAGTTGCGTATGAGGATCATTTTCTTCTATGGCAGTAATAACGTCTAAACAATAGAAGTTGGTCAAAATGACAAAAAATGTCACGCAGTAATTTTAAAGTCGCGGCAACCCTAGGCCTTGCCGGGTTTTTGATAGGCAACCCTATGCCATCGTGTAGGCAATGTGATTGCCTACATTTTTATGTCTAAATGGTCAGGAAAAAGGATGAGGGCTTCTAACCAAACAAGCGAATGAAATTTTTCAAAAAAATCTAGTAATGAGGGTTGACCCAGTTGCGTATGAGGATCATTTTCTTCAATGGCAGTAATAACGTCTAAACAATAGAAGTAGGTCAAAATGACAAAAAATGTCACGCAAGAATTTTCAAATCTCGGCAACCCTAGGCCTTGCCGGGTTTTTGATAGGCAACCCTATACCATCTTTCTTGTAATGCAATTGCCTTCATTCTTATGTAAAAACGGTCAGGAAAAAGGATGAGGGCTTCTAACCAAACAAGCGAATGACATTTTTCAAAAAAATCTAATAATGAGGGTTGACCTAGTTCCGTATGAGGATCATTTTCTTCTATGGCAGTGACAACGTCTGAACAATAGAAGTTGGTCAAAATGACAAAAAATATCACGCAAGAATTTTAAAATCGCGGCAACCCCAGGCCTTGCCGGGTTTTTGATAAACAACCCTATGCCATCGTGTAGGCAATGTGATTGCCTTCATTTTTATGTATAAATAGTCAGGAAAAAGGATGAGGGCTTCTAACCAAACAAGCGAATGAAATTTTTCAAAAAAATCTAGTAATGAGGGTTGACCCAGTTGCGTATGAGGATCATTTTCTTCTATGGCAGTAATAACGTCTAAACAATAGAAGTTGGTCAAAATGACAAAAAATGTCACGCAGTAATTTTAAAATCGCGGCAACCCTAGGCCTTGCCGGGTTTTTGATAGGCAACCCTATGCCATCGTGTAGGCAATGTGATTGCCTACATTTTTATGTATAAATGGTCAGGAAAAAGGATGAGGGCTTCTAACCAAACAAGCGAATGAAATTTTTCAAAAAATCTAGTAATGAGGGTTGACCCAGTTGCGTATGGGGATCTTTTTCTTCTATGGCAGTAATAACGTCTAAACAATAGAAGTTGGTCAAAATGACAAAAAATGTCACGCAGTAATTTTAAAATCGCGGCAACCCTAGGCCTTGCCGGGTTTTTGATAAACAACCCTATGCCATCGTGTAGGCAATGTGATTGCCTTCATTTTTATGTATAAATGGCCAAGAAAAAGGATGTGGGCTTCTAACCAAACAAGCGAATGAAATTTTTCAAAAAATCTAGTAATGAGGGTTGACCCAGTTGCGTATGGGGATCTTTTTCTTCTATGGCAGTAATAACGTCTAAACAATAGAAGTTGGTCAAAATGACAAAAAATGTCACGCAGTAATTTTAAAATCGCGGCAACCCTAGGCCTTGCCGGGTTTTTGATAGGCAACCCTATGCCATCGTGTAGGCAATGTGATTGCCTACATTTTTATGTATAAATGGTCAGGAAAAAGGATGAGGGCTTCTAACCAAACAAGCGAATGAAATTTTTCAAAAAAATCTAGTAATGAGGGTTGACCCAGTTGCGTATGAGGATCATTTTCTTCTACGGCAGTAATAACGTCTAAACAATAGAAGTAGGTCAAAATGACAAAAAATGTCACGCAAGAATTTTCAAATCTCGGCAACCCTAGGCCTTGCCGGGTTTTTGATAGGCAACCCTATACCATCTTTCTGGTAATGCAATTGCCTTCATTCTTATGTAAAAACGGTCAGGAAAAAGGATGAGGGCTTCTAACCAAACAAGCGAATGACATTTTTCAAAATAATCTAAGAATGAGGGTTGACCCAGTTCCGTATGAGGATCATTTTCTTCTATGGCAGTAACAACGTCTGAACAATAGAAGTTGGTCAAAATGACAAAAAATATCACGCAAGAATTTTCAAATCGCGGCAACCCTAGGCCTTGCCGGGTTTTTGATAGGCAACCCTATTCCATCGTGTAGGCAATGTGATTGCCTTCATTTTTATGTATAAATGGTCAGGAAAAAGGATGAGGGCTTCTAACCAAACAAGCGAATGAAATTTTTCAAAAAAATCTAGTAATGAGGGTTGAACCAGTTGCGTATGAGGATCATTTTCTTCTATGGCAGTAATAACGTCTAAACAATAGAAGTTGGTCAAAATGACAAAAAATGTCACGCAGTAATTTTAAAATCGCGGCAACCCTAGGCCTTGCCGGGTTTTTGATTGGCAACCCTATGCCATCGTGTAGGCAATGTGATTGCCTACATTTTTATGTATAAATGGTCAGGAAAAAGGATGAGGGCTTCTAACCAAACAAGCGAATGAAATTTTTCAAAAAATCTAGTAATGAGGGTTGACCCAGTTGCGTATGGGGATCTTTTTCTTCTATGGCAGTAATAACGTCTAAACAATAGAAGTTGGTCAAAATGACAAAAAATATCACGCAGTAATTTTAAAATCGCGGCAACCCTAGGCCTTGCCGGGTTTTTGATAGGCAACCCTATGCCATCGTGTAGGCAATGTGATTGCCTACATTTTTATGTATAAATGGTCAGGAAAAAGGATGAGGGCTTCTAACCAAACAAGCGAATGAAATTTTTCAAAAAAATCTAGTAATGAGGGTTGACCCAGTTGTGTATGAGGATCATTTTCTTCTATGGCAGTAACAACGTCTGAACAATAGAAGTTGGTCAAAATGACAAAAAATGTCACGCAAGAATTTTCAAATCGCGGCAACCCTAGGCCTTGCCGGGTTTTTGATAGGCAACCTTTTACTATCTTGCTTGTAATGCAATTGCCTTCATTCTTATGTAAAATCGGTCAGGAAAAAGGATGAGGGCTTCTAACCAAACAAGCGAATGACATTTTTCAAAAAAATCTAATAATGAGGGTTGACCCAGTTCCGTATGAGGATCATTTTCTTCTATGGCAGTAACAACGTCTGAATAATATAAGTTGGTCAAAATGACAAAAAATGTCACGCAAGAATTTTCAAATCGCGGCAACCCTAGGCCTTGCCGGGTTTTTGATAGGCAACCCTATACCATCTTGCTTGTAATGCAATTGCCTTCATTCTTATGTAAAAACGGTCAGGAAAAAGGATGAGGGTAAATTAGCCTTTTTAGTGACCTCTTCAGAACGTGGCAACCCCTAGCCTTGCCGGGATATGGGGTGGCAACCCTGGTGCATTGTGTTTGTTGATGCATGCTCTTTCATGCAGTATATGTTTCGTTAGGAAAAAGAGTGAGGGAAGGTCGTCGTTAGGCCGGCTCTTCTACTAGTAAGTGTGGTTACCACAAATGGACCAATCGGAGATTCCGCCTCGGTTTAAAAACGTATGTATCTTTGAAGCTCATATGCAGTTACGCCTTTTTAGCTAAAAACGGTGACGAAGACTTGCAAAAATACTAATGTCAATCAAAATGCTACTTTCACTAATAATAGAATGTCCGTCTTATAACAAAAGTATTGATTACGCAGGTCCATTTTTTGTTTTGATTTGCATTATTCTTGACAATTGAATATCCAACGCAATTTAAGTCAACATACACTGAAATATAATAAGCCTGTGTATTATAGACTAGAGAATTACCGCAACTGCATTCACTGGAAAAGAAGTCAAACATATATCTCTCTTTTACTTAACTATACGTAAAAAGTACGATATCTCTAAAAGAGGCCTTCACCTTCAAGAATAAGGGGTTCTTACATACATACAAATGAACGAAATAACATAAGGCATAAGCTTAAACATAATGTGTGATTAATTTTTTTTTTAATTAATAAATAATTGTACACAGTACTTTTTGGTAATAAATATAATTTTTTTTATTTTATTTATGGTAAAAAGTAGGTATATTTTAATAAAATTGTATCACTATCATTATCGATCATTATAATCGATTTATACAAAAAAATTCATGGAAATCGTAACAATAATTTTTGCATGATTTACGAACTAACAAACAGAAGAAAACGACTCGGAACATACAAAAAAAAATACGTTTTATTAGGTACCCATTCTTCCCACTCCACAGTTACTTTTTGAAAAAAAATTATGTATATACCTGTTTACACATTTTACTTATTATTACATTTATAGATCAATAGAAATTTATCTTTCTATCCGTCTGTACAAATGTAATAAAAGCTTGTAATTTGTAACAGAAGCTCTAGAAAGTCTTAATAAAATTTTGATTGGTGTTGTTAAAATTGTTATGGTGATTTGATATGGCGCGTCGTCCGACTTACGCCAAACATAGATAGCAATTAGCTTGCTAACAATATAATTAAGTGAGTTAAATTATAATGATACTGTTTTTGGCTTTGAATGTGCTCCAGTTACGTGTTTTTATGAGGATTACATTTTTTGTTTGTTTTCGCGCTGTTTCACTTAAACCAAACGTAATTTTAGATTGCAAATAGATTGTTATTGATGTTACAAATTCCTCTCTCTTGTCGCCGTCTGTATAATGGGGAATGATCCAAGGAACTGTTTGGGTTGGTGCCTGCCGCATCATTCTACCATCGCACCACTCGTCATCGGCAGGCGGTTCATCCCCATTTCCTTAAGTCACTACACTCAACAACGCGCCGGTTCTCTAGATCCTTTCTAGCGCGTACAATAGGGATCTAGAATGAACTTCTTGTTAAGATTTTCCCACTGCGCTACAATATGGGATTTAAAAAAAAAGGGTGTAATCATATTTCTTCGAGACCGGCAACGCATTGGCAATGCATCTAGTGTTGCAAATGTCTATATCGTCGACCGTAGGCTGAATTACGGTAAGGGACAGGCAAAACAATGTCCCTTACGCTAATTCAGCCTACGGTCGACGATATGCGGCGGTGGCTACTTTCCATCTTTTGTTTGCCAGTCTATGGCAATAAGAAAATGTCTAAGATTACGACGCGACATAGATATAGGATCCTTTTTGTTATCTTTTTTTGGGCATTTAAATTGATATTATAGTGATAGTGCCACAATGATGAGTCGAACGGTGTTTTTGTTCGCTTTTTTTTTACTCTTTTCTGTTTTCGAAAAATATTATTTGACTGCATTATTCACAGCATGAATTAAAACTTTCTATATATAGATATAGGTCGAATCGTGTGCCATAAGGTTTCGCTTGTTCGGTGTTATTATAGTACATTACATAACTAGGGTGGTAATACAAATAAAGGCCGAGATCGCAGAAGTTTGCGTCCCGAGCTGCAAGCAGGGGACGTAAATATGCGATCGAGGGCTTTCTTTATTACCTCCCGTAGTGTGTACATCATTTTATGTCTACACCCGTATAGGCAGTCACTTTTTGGCCAGGTCTGGCATAAAAGATTTTGAGATAAAGCTACTGTTAATACTAGTTAGGTAATTATCTATACATATCTTTCTTTAACGAATTAGTTTTTTATTATTATAATTCATAAGGTTTTCTACATTCAAAGTAAGATATTATTACATCGTTTAATACAAAGATGAAATGGTTTATTTTACAAAAAAATTGCGATGTACTCTGATGAGATCAATGAATGTTTTAATTTAGGTAACCTTTGAAAGAGAAATCTATATACCTAAATAAACATAGACATAGACATAGACATCATTTATTGGTAATAGATCATATTACAAGTCGTGTTTTCCTACACATACACAGATATACACAGAGTGTATCCAGAGTTATATGTCACTATGACATTTACAATACTCATTGGTAAAATCGGGAGTGTCCCAATCTATAGGCCACACAAAATTGCGTGGGTGAGACGCAATAAATAAAAACGTCTTTTTGCCCTAATGACTGTTATTTTAACGTCCCATAAAACGCTTTTTACACCCGCATTGTATAAAACGTAGGTGTGTTCATTTTTGTTACAAATATTCTTATTTTGTGACTATAGCTTGGCAACTTCGTTGGTGACGCTCACGTGTGTGCTTTTTGTTATGTGCAGCCGTAACTACTTACACAAGTTACCGCCAACACGAACAGCGACCGACGTAGGCTGCCTGCAGAGGTCGCCGTTCATGTTGGCGGTAACTTGTGTAAGTAGTTACGGCTGCACATAACAAAAAGCACACACGTGAGTGTCACCAACGAAGTTGCCAAGCTATAGAGTGTTGTAACTTTCTACCCACCTTAATTTTATTAATTAATTTGCTTATTTTTGTATCACATGCCTTAATTGCTTGATTTTTCCACCCGCGGAAGGACTTAGCCAGTGACCAGAAAGAGCACGCGTTATGCGATAGAGACAGACGGTCGGCTCCGGTGCGTTCCGTCCGGTGGTCAGACCCGAACGTAAATTTGGTTAGAGAGAGATACTTCTGTACGTACCTACTGCTATTACTTATTCTCACCCGGCTTAAACCAGGGAGAAGTAGAAGGAGAGGCTCTTTTTTCAGCAGTAGGACTTCCCATCGAATACTTAGGCTAAAAAAAGCTCTCATACTAATCCCAAATTGTTATTTTATTTCAACATCCAAAAATGTTCTTACAGTCTATTTTTACCCGACTGCGGCGAAGCCCAAAGGAGGGTTATGTGTTTGACATGTATGTATGTCCGTTCCTATGTCCGCTCGTAAGTAAATACTCAACGGCACATCCGAATTTGATAAATGATACATCATTTAGATTCGTCTTTATGGTGCTGTCACTGGGTATGAAGTTCGTTAAAATAAACAAAATGGCGGATTTTATGCAGTTTCAAAGTGCACCGTGGTCGGGTTTTTTTTTTTAAATGTGGTTATTTAGGTTAATATTATGTACATCTCTGGACAATAGGCAACCCGTATATTAATAGTTCTTTTATGCAAAGGTCCTCGAGCTCTTCAGCCATTCGCTATCCTTATTTCAAAGAAAAAAACATTAGCAACCAATAAGCTTTAATAATACCTACGTTTCTTATTAGTATTTATTTTTCTTTCAATATTGTAATTAACGTAGCCAGATTGTATAAGTAAGATATTTTATTCAATTTGCTCGTATATTTTTCTGTTACTTTTAGTATAGTTAAAAAATGTTTTTTTTTTGTTCAGTTGCTATTAAAAATAAAATAACAAAAGTTGTCTGAAAAAAACTTAATATTTATTGTTTTTCTTTTTGCGAAAAATCTAAACAGTCATTGATTGATTCACTAACATGATATTATTTTTTGTTGCAGATTGAAAAACAAGGTGAGTTTTGAGCGAAGAAATGAAAAAAGAACTTTATCGTAAAAAATAAAACAAAGAAGTCAGTTAAAAAGAAGTCACACTGGTCCTTGCCCAAACTGGATCTTCGTGGATCTTGAAACGGGTGGGTGAGCACCTTAACGAATATATAGTCGGGTGACAACCAAAGCTCATTAATTACCAAAAAATCTCAAAGGAAAATGAACCGTGTTGGGAGAGTCATAAGGTTGATTATCTCTCTGATTTTTTTAGTGTATTTAGTGAGTTTCGGTCGTCACCTGACGATATACGTAAAATGCTACACGATTAGGTACTTACAAAGTTTGTATTGAAAGTACATGGGGACTTTATCGGGTTTATTTCTGTTAAACAATTTTGTTTGCCAGTATTAACCTTTTCGACGCCAACGATATATCCGCACCGCAGCAGGTTCAACGCCAACGACATTAATCCGTCACAGAGTGCAGGGCGTTGTAGAGCTACATGCAACAGCATAAAGTTCAATTTCGGCATTGACACTGTTATGACATGGCGTCTGAGTTGCAACTTTTAAGTACAACGGAGCGTCGAAAAGGTTAAAAACGGTTACTCGACATGGCAGTTCAAAGTGGTTCAAACTATTTTAGGGTTTAAAAAAGCAGTTTTTTTAGTACTGACTGACCATTTTTTTCTTCAAATAAACCCAGCTAGGGCTTGTAACCGGTATTTTGCAAAAACCCGAAATAACCCAATATTTTTGAATTATTTTATGCTTTTTATGTAGAGCTCAATAATGTATTTAAGTCATGATTTCGTATTATTAGATTGTCCGGTTAAAAAACGAATTAATAAATCAAAGAACGGAAAGAATACCGGTATTTTTGAAGCAAACACCGGTTTCCGAGCCCTGAACCCAGCTATGATATGACTATGGTTAGATAGCGCGTGCCTGATGGGAACCTATTGCTAAAGAAAAAATACCATTGTAACTTAAAAATAAATTAATAAAATATTCCTACGCCGCTTCAGAATCACACAATCGATACTGACCAGCGTTCGCAGAATTAAATGTAAGGAAATTCCTTTTGAATGTGCATTGAACCTGGGATCCGATACGTTGTCGAGCCCTGTCAATGCGTCATTGCAGGAACATTGTATGTCAATTTATATTTCGGTTCTTCTCGGTTCTGAATTCAAATGCAATGTGAATATTGTTTTGGTAAAAAGTGGAGCATTTTACTGAAACAAATATTGAGCACACATTTCTATTTTTGCTGTATTGCTTGCTATAGCTTGGCAACTTCGTTGGTGACACTCACCTGTGTCCTTTTTGTTATGTGAGGCCGTAACTACTTACACAAGTTACCGCCAACATGAACCGCGACCGACGGAAGCTGCCTCTGTCGGTCGCCGTTCATGTTGGCGGTAACTTGTGTAAGTAGTTACGGCTGCATTATAACAAAAAGCACACAGGTGAGTGTCACCAACGAAGTTGCCAAGCTATAATAGGCTACATGACTAAAAAAAACTGTTTAGTCCGTCTACATGATTTGTTAGATGAGGTTCCCAAACGCTTGTTTTCCTTGCGGCAAATTTTCTTTTCGCGGTTATTCCTAGTCTCATAATTTCCCATTTCTCTAATTTCCCTGTCTTACTATTTCTTAGTAGCGAGTTTTTTTAATCGCATTTGTTCACAAACGCATTTTTTCACATTCGGTTTATTACTTAGTAGCATATTTTTTGCTCGCAATATTTCCCTAAAGCAAATATAATTTTTTCTAGGTGTAAAATTATTTAGTAATTTTGGCTCCAGAACCCTAAGTCTTTGGCTCCACTGAGGCGGAGACAAGAGGAGCGGAGAGGAGACAAGTAGGCCAATCACATCAGTTGAAATCCACATCTCGTCTCCACTTCGCTTCAATGGAAACAGGGAAAACGAATGTGATTGGTTGATCGCTACACGACACTTCTCCGCTCCGCTCGTCTCTGCCTCAGTATAGCCGCAGCCTAATAGAATAGATCAGGTCCCCTGACTGCTATAGTATAGTATGTAGACCTGAAAATTATTGTCATCTCTTTACATTTGCATTTACATATCAGTAATCATACCTGGCCATAATAGTACATTGTGTATAAAAACTGGCTGCGGGAAAAAAGGAGACACAGAAAAAAACACAACAAAGAAAAAAACGAATGTAGAAATTAACTGCAGGTTAAAATTGAGGCGAAAAAATATGAGAAACGGAAACAACGCGACTGTGAATATAAGCTTCAGAGGAAAAAAGTGAATGGTGATAATCGCTTTCGGGAAAAAAAGCGAAAAGAAAAATTTCAGCAAGGAAAACAAGCGTTTGGGAACCTCATCTAACAAATCATGATCTATAACTTTGTCGATTTTTAATATTTTGATAAACCAAAAAATACGTGTCCCATATTTTTCCATAATCTAACTGACGGACTAAATAGAATTACATATTTTTAACCCAGTCATCATCCCTATTGTAGCTGTGTGAAAAAAAGTGTGGGCAGTTATTTGCATATTGCATTAATAATAATAAATATCGCGGGACAATCTCACATAAATCGAGCTAGTCCCAAACTAAGCAATGCTTGTACTATGGGTACTAGACGACGATATACATACTTAAATAGATAGAAAACATCCATGAACAGAAACAAAAAACCGAGGAGGAACACATTTTACCTATAGTTCTCAAATAATGAATCCTCCACGGGTAAATAATAGGCAAGTCGGTGGAAATCGAGTTCTGTGGACACCCCTCCGATACTGACTGGGTTTAACGTTCACCTCAAAACTTTTTTGTTGTATAAGACCTGCGTTGCGAGACTTGCATCTTTTTGAAATGAAATGAAATGAAATGAAAATAATTTATTCCAGAGCCAAGCTCCATAGAATTACATTAAGACGCGACACAAACAAAAAACAACAACATAGACAAATATAATTTTTCAAAAAGGGCCCACAGACACCACGGATCACCCCGGCCCCGCGATGATAGGCTTGTGATAACGCCTCCAGCGTTCGTGAAGCGGACTCGCATCCCACTCTCTCACTGCTGTTAACAGGGTGTTAGAGGAGGCGTAAATAGCCTTCCTGGCGTTCGCACTCCTCGTGCGCAGCAACGCGGCCCATCCCGGCGCGCGGCCCTCGGCGAACATGGCGCTCGCGCTGCACCAGCGCGGTAGCCGGAACATGGCGCGCCACGCGTCGTTGTACTGCACTCGCATGTCCCTCACTGCAGCACAGGTGTATTGCGACCACAATTCTACTGTGTAGACGCTACATGTAACATACATACATGTAACATGTAATGCTTTTGATAGGAAATACTTTCTGGGCAATTGTGTAACACTTGCCAAGTTCTGTACAATAACCGCTGTGCGGCTGACGCCCACATCAGCCCAGTAGGAAACTACAGGGTGTTCGCCAATATTTGTGGATTGAAGAATAAGATCCTCGAATAATGACCCTAAAAGAGAAACTGGTAAGTTTTGAGGTACAGGTGAGGTAGTCGAAAATTAAGGTACAATCGAACCAACTGAATCATGACCCACCAGCTTATTTTGCTAAACCCCTTAAATGCAAGTAGGTCGAAATTCGCTTGAAGAATTATTTCCTTGGTAACGAACTTGTTATCATTTGATTAGACACTGACATTTACTGAGTGCACTGTTAAATAAATCGGACAATATCGACTAAGCTCGTATATGAAAAAGAAGAGATGATGTTACTGTCTTTATCTGTATTACGTAGGTAAGTATAGGAAGTTTTCTACGAACGTAATGGTGCCACTTCACATGGCCGTATTAAATTTGCTCAACTATTAGTCGCATTTATTTCTCTAGAATATAAAATCAAAAATAATGCAGTCATGTTTGGGCAAATACGGCCAAGTGAAGTGCCAGCATAAACTTTAGATTACAGGTTTCAATCACGTCATTCCTATAACTATTTTAAGGACAGAAACTTGCCATTGTTGGTCGTTCAAGCTATATAAGTAAAAAGAGTAATAAAATTTGTGAAATGAAAAAAAACTTTATTTAATCTTTAACAGATCTAATTTAAATTATAAAATTCAGTATCTAAAACCTAGTGTGTGCACCATGGTTATCGATAACGGCTTGTAATCGGTCACGCATTGACCCTATGAGACGACTGCAAATGTCGCTGTCTCTCAAGTAATCCCAAATTTCGTTACAATGTTGCTCAATTGCTTCCTTTGTTCTCTCGTTTCTGTTATCCCACATTTGGACCATCAAACCCCACAAATTTTCTATTGGGTTGAGGTCTGGGGATCTACTCGGCCATGGAATCAAAGTAACTTCATCATTATGCAGATCAAACCAATTTGAGACTACCCTGGCAGTATGCACTCGACAGTTGTCATGAACGTAGGAAAATACTGGCACATCTTCACGCGGGTAAACTGTTCGCACTGTCGGTAACATAGATTCTTCTAATATATCGACATACTTCATTGCGTTTTGCCGAGAAGAAATATGGACAAGCTCACCTACTCCTCCGATACCCATCCACGCCCACATATTCGCTGAAATTCGACCGGATAACTGATTAGGCACGACGTGATCTTCTGTGTACCGGGTGTTATCGTAACGCCACAAAGTTAAGCGACCGTGTTGAGAAGATCGAAATGTTTTTTCGTCTGTAAATATAGTGTTAGTCCAGTCGTAGTCTAAATAAGCGTTTGCAAAATTCCTTCTCGCTGTTTTATGATCATCCGTTAAGGCTACTTTCTCAGCATAATGTCTGTAATGCAGTCCAGTGCCGTGCAAATAATTTCTAATAGTTTGTAGACAGACGTCATGTTGTGCCGCAAAATATCGGGTGGGAGTAAGAGGATGTTTTTCGTAATGGTGTTGCATGTCCACTCTTTGTTCGTTCGTGAGTCGGCGAACGCCGTGGTTATGGCGTCGTCTGTCCTCGAGGATGCCCTCTTCGGCGTGCCGTCTGATCCAGGTCCTCACTGTATTCCGAGAAATATTCAATTCGCGTGATATTTCCCGTATGCCATAGCCTTCCTCACTTAAGACTACAATCCGAGCTCTTTGTTCTTCTAAATTAGCCATTATTAAAAATTATTAAGCATTTAATTTCTATTTTTTCACATTGACTGACAACTTGACATAATATGACACACTTGTAGAACACCCCATTTTTTAAATTTATTTTTTCCATCATCAAAAAGTTTAGGTTAAATAAGCGAGAACTAGCTCGAAATTCAAACAATGACTGTATATGTGTGAAATGTGGTTTTATGGCAATGATAACAAAGGTTAAAATTGCATAGGTCTGCGAACTGTATTGACGTAATTTTATTAGTACCTAAAACGTCGTAAGTGCATTATACGCGATAGATCTTACAAGTTTGAAAGTTTCACACGAATTATCAGGCAAGTGGGTCATGATTCAGTTGGTTCGATTGTACCTTACCCTCGTATCTCAATTAAGTTGTACGCATGTTGACTTAGAGGAGATCCCTTAAAGGGATAAGTTCGCCTTTATACATATACCTTTATGTTACAACCCTGTACTGTACTTTGTCTTATTTTGTGCAACAAAGTGTTTCCATACATACTAACTGTTGATATTCCGAAAAGACAAATGACGCAGAAATATACATTATATAAAACCAACATTACGGGCAGAATCGATACGTCCCATATCGATTAACTTCAAAGAAAGTCAAGGAAAATAACCAATTCAAGAAATACAATTTCATTTTCAGTGAATGTATTGATTATAGTGTGACAAATACGGATAATGATATGTTGCATAGAGTTATTATTGCGTCTATTAAAAGAGTTATTAGGTGCTATTTAGAAATATAATCGTATAATTTTGTATTCGTCAAACAGCCAATTATTTTAAAAAACGCGCTTAGCTATATTTGCATGTAATGACAAAAATAAATTACACTGTTTTGGTATTAGACAATGGTCTAATACCAAAACAGTGTAATTTATTTTTCATGTGCTGGTATTAAAGACAGTTCTTACTAATAAGTATGTATGTACTACTATAATTAACAAGCTTCATATCAGATATAATATAAAAGAATAATAAAAAAACCACCAAACCATAACAACATTTTGCTGGTAATGATCGACTAAGAAAAAAAAATTCAAGGTTTGCTCGATTTTTTTGCGGGTGACGGGTACGGTGATGGGCGGAAAGTGTCTTCTCTGCGTTGTAATAGTTTTGTTCTTGATTAAACATGCGTGGGTGTACCATTTACTAATAGCAGTCATTACTTTCTAAACCGCAGCATAAAATAATAAAAATTGAATTACTACGATTTGTTCCGTAAAACTTTCGTTTTATGTTGCAATAGCTGATGAGGTATATTTTTTTGTTTTGGACTTGAAGAGCAAGAAAACGATCTAGTTATATTAACTTACCCGCTGACGGCGACTTGGAGCAAATTTTTTATCTTTAAGCCTTATTTTATAGTTTTATTATTGTTTTTGTTTAGTTTAAGTCATGCTATTGTTGTGTGTATTATTGTAATTGAATAGCTTTAGTAATTAAAAATGAATTTACATGTCTACTACTATAGAAATACATAAGATAAGGCATGTACTGTTTTTGTGTTATGTTTAGCTCATATTTTCTGGCTTAACTAAACATTAACTAATAATAGCAAGCCAATGTGCATATTTATGCACTTTTGTCATTTATAATGTTATTACACTAAAGGCAACCAGTAATAATTTAATTTCATTGATTTCTTTAAAAAATACTTGCACACAAACCTATAAATTCCCAAAATGCACGGAACATTTCTTAAGAATATTGAAACTCAAATTCGCTCTTCATTCTATTTAAAAGTTCGCCGGAGATCGATTTAACAAACAAATTTATGGCATCATAAATGAAGTATCAAGACCCAACAAGCCTGCCGCCTTATAAAATGCCTTATGTGCTTGGAATATCAACAAACTTTCGTCTTTTTAGTCTAATATGGCAGTCTTTGGGTTGATTTTGCGTGAAATCGGAAATATCGAAACTCACGCCTAATTTCACTCAATGAAGTAACTTTAGGGCTTTTTACAATTGTCTTTTCATTAATTCAGGTTTTTATTTCAAAAAATCTTTCGTACTTTGTTAAGCTCTGTTAATATAAGGTACATAACCTACTTCTTCTCTTCTTTCTCTTGGTTCTTTCTACTGTTTCTGTATGATTTTATGTGCAATAAAGTGTTTACATACATACATACATACATAAGGCAGAATTATTAATGCAATAATAATATGCACAGGTGCAGTTAGTTATCATCCTTCGCTTGTTGATGTCATAAATAAAGATAAATATAAGAATAAAATAAAATATCAGAGCTAGCCCAAAGCTGAAAAATTAAGAGTTACTCTTACCTTAGTAGTTCCCAAGTTTGTGTAAACTTAAAATTCATTTTGGTCAATAATACATAATTGTATTATTGACCAAATTAGCAAAATACAGCAACATTTTGTGAAATTACAGAGAAAATACTTAACTTCATAAATATATCAAAATAAACAGTGCTCTAAGAGCTTTTTAGATCATTGTGAGAGAATAACAGAACTTGCATTGCAATTGTGAAATTCACTATTGTCTAGTCATACAAAGAGAATATACCTAATGCACAAAGCAAAATTTGCAAAGACAATGAGACTATACCATTGCAGACTCAACAATAAATTTGCAAGATTTTGGCACGAATCTTTTCAAAAAGTATCAAAAAGGAGCGAAATCGGAGCTTCGGAGCTGAGAGTTCAAATAAGATAATTGAATCAAATCGAATCTTATCGGACACAGAAATTTATACCCCAGATTCTACGAGACCGAAAACCGTAATAAAAAAAAGAATCTACTACAGATAGTTTTAAGGAAAACTTTGACATTTATTGGCCGTATAAATGAGTTACGATTCCACCGTCCATTTCGGGCAAAGTACAAGAAAAAATGATAAAAATTATTTACGACCGATATTGCGGGGGATTCTTATCGAAAGTGCCCAGGTTATGTTAAACAATAAAGATCAGTATTGCGTGCCAAGGTCTCAGCGTAGGTTCTTGTATATGGCCAAAACCTTGTTGGATTTTGGATCGCAAAGGTACATTTCCTCCTCGCCCACATTTCTTTGTATCGCAGTGTTGATGCAATAAGGTCGGCTATTTGCCGGACGAAAAAAGTCGTAAGGAGCTATGAACTACATAGACAGACAGCGCTTTTTTCACTGAAGAGCGCTAGATTAGAAATTATGAGAGTAACAAATCAGAACAGACGGTAATAGGACGATAGGAGTTATTATACACTAAAAGAATACTTAGAGGAAACACTACAATAAAATATCGTTACATATATGTATATATCCTACTACGCACAAAATATAAAATAAAATAAGTTATTTTAAGAAATTAAATTTTATTAACTATATATATAAGTCGTCTTCTCTCCACTACGTTTTGCTGTGCCCAACAGGGTCCACAATTAAGTTCTGTTATGTAACTACTAAAACTTAAGTTTGCCTAATATCTTGTAAAATAACATTGTGGAATGCAATAAATGATTGAGTATTGATATTTCGTTGAGAACGTTTTATAGTCGAGTTTTGTCGTGTTACATTTTAATTTAACGTACTTTTCGCATTTAACAATTAACTTCTTGACTTGGAAACTACTAATTTAGCTGTCTTGTGACGTAGTATTTGTATACTGTGTAGCAGTGGTAAAATAAATATAAAGCAGTACATGCTACGCTTTTTACAATCGCTATTCTTCTTCTAATTTTTGAAGTTTCTATAAATGACAGAGACGGCAACTATTCTTTTGATTTACTTTAAAGGTTTTACAATATTTACAGTACCTTTTTAGTTCTTATATAATTATTATTTTTTTTTAATTACTAGTTACCCGACTTTCGGGTCCAATGTCAGTAAAGATACTAAGGAAGCAAAATATTCCCACAGAAAAACCATAAAATTGCTAAATATAAAAAAAGCGTAATTTGATGCAGCAAAATAATGATAGAAACGCACAATCAAGCCTACCTACCCTAAGTACTTCAATAGGGGATAAAATTTGAAGTAATAGACCGAATATAAACGATTCTTATGTAAATATCAAAGGTGTTTACAAAAGTTTGTTAGTCCAATGAGATATCTTCAAAGTAATCTTTTAACGACGTCTTCGCAAATTTTATCCTGCTGGCGTCTGTTTGCTCTAAGTCTGGCTAATCTAGAAAAATCTCTCTTAAATTACCAGATTGGAGCTATTTCTTTATTAAGTGAGATAAAAGGAAATGTAGGATTTCTTTATTTAAACTTTATCGTACAATAGGCGCACTTAATGGCATAATGCAACATCAGGGAAAAGCAGATAATTTGTGGTTATTTTCCTTCTTCTTCTTCAAGAAATTTCTAGCTAGAGTGGTCGTATTCATGTGGTGGATGGTGAGCTACCAACCGGCGCCGTTCCTCCCTCACGAGTGTGTGTTGATACTCTTTGATGTTTTGTTCGATTCACACACCCACACAAGGACACATTGATCCGCTTCAACCTTCCCGCTGGACCGCTGCTCACTTCCTGGTTCGATCCCAGGCTCTTCGGCCCCACCTATTCCGACCCTCTCAAGGTGGAACGGGACTAACGACCTGGTTCGATCCCAAGCGCCCCCGCCCCCCACCTAGACCGACCCTCTCAAGGTGGCCCGGCCAGCGACCTGGTCGACCCCAGGGAACGCCACGTCCCCGACCTGGTCCGATTTGTGCAACATTCAGTAAATTTGCAAGTTTGTCAGGCTTAAAAAAAATATTTGCGACAGACCTCTAATTAAGTAAGTATGTACAGTCAGCTGCAGAGATAAGTAGCCCATACCTTTCGTAGTATGGCAGGGAGTATACTTATCTCTGCAACTGACTGTACATTTAATAGAGTTTATTAAGGTATAATATATGTAGATTTATTTTTTTGTTTTTAATTAAATTAAAATACTGTGAAAAGTGCGTATAAGCAAATAGGCCATTGAATGGCATCAATGTGCTCCGCGCAAAAAATTGTGCGCATTTGGCAACCACGAAAAAATTTCAAAAATACTTTTAATAGTCAGACTCCACGAGTTCATAATAGATACTTAAAGGTTTAGTTGGAAGTTTTTAACTGTACGACTCAATATTTAACACCTTCCAACTGAAATTACACTATACGTGAAACTAATTAACTACCTTTCACTTCCATGAATCGGCCAGTAAACATCAAAAGATTATTTTAAAATTCGAAGCAAAAAAGTAAGTTTAGGTGCAAAGTTAAATTTGTTCTCCGGCTTTGGGCAAAAAGTTGTTCAGTGGGACTTTGCATAGTCATTTGTGGAAATAGTGTTTTTAGGGAGGGAACAATGTAGCCAGGTTAGTGGAATAAGTTTAGCATAATAAGGGTGGCAAAAAGTTGCGAACGTGATGTAATCGGGGAAATACTGGCTGTGATAAAGCTTTTTAGGGACCTTATTAGCGAAAGTATTTTCTGGAATTAATGAATTAAGAAATCAATTGATTCAGGCATTACTTTGTAAAATTTGATACTAAATTACTTATAGATTTGAGGTTCTTTGCTATCCCGTTAGAGAACACCAATAGTTTTGGTAAAATACCAAAGATATATATAGTGTTTTTGCTTTATAGGTTAATTAAAGAACAAGCAAAAATTTTTTTTGATGTTAAGGTGTTTTTGCTAATGTTACTGCAAGGCGCGATGGTTTCCTTTTGTTTTTTGCTTTAGACTGCCAGGAGATATTAAGGGCTTGTCTTAATTTTATGAATTGAGTTGGGCGCAAAAAACTTCCGGAGCGTTTGTTAGCCCAAACGGCATGATAACAAATTGATAAATAACCTAGTCTTGAGTAACTCCTGATCGCTCCTGTAACCCTGACATAGAAAGATATAGGAACACAAATTCATAAGCACAAGTAAAAGCATTTATCAATTCATAAAAGTAGGAAATTAATAAAAGTGGTAATATGGTAATAAAAATTTATATGTTATATTTATACTTCCTTTTTATATTTTAATAATAAAAGATAGCGTCGTCGCATGCTACTATTACGCTCAATTTGGTATTAAAACGTATCGTAAACTAAATCGTGCGTAGGCAACTGATTATAAACAGCGCCATGTTAAAAAACAGTAGTCGACGCCATCAAGTTGATGAGTTTAACGCACCCAAGCAAAACTGGTACCCAATGAACTGACGACTCGAAATAAATGAAACATTGCAAGTAATCATTTAGTATGCGAAAAATTGACCTTCTAAAAGCAACCCAATTCGCTTATGTTAAGATTTAAATCATCTTGCAGTATTTGCGTGAGTTAAGGCTTTTTGCTGTAGAGGTGTCCTGAGACAGCCACGCGAGCGACGATTTTCTAAGCTATTCCATATAAGACTTTATGGGATGGTACTAAGTGATAATTTTCTTCTCGTCAGTGGGGGAGTTTACGACGTTCCTACCGCCATCTGTTCGAAGCCACGCGTAATGTACTTAGTCTGCAACTCGTTTGCAATGTCCAGTTTTTCTCGGGAGATATTTTTGTTCGCGGTATGCATTTTTATGGGCAATAAAGTACTATTTTAAGGGTTTTTCTTTGACATACTGCCTGCCGAGCGTTGAATTCAATGGTTATATTCTCTGTTGCATGAAAATTTATAGGATTTAAAGCGAGCCTCGTGAGAGATTCGAGCCTTGAATTATTGTTTTAAGTTGCTTTTTGCCAATTTATTTTGACTTGAAAGTGATATTATGCAAAGCCGATCAGATTACCATTATTTAATACATAATTATTTAACTTGAAATGATTTTGGAAAGTTGTTTACTTTCGAGTGTTTTCACTGCTAGGATTATCATGAATGTGATACATTATAACAATATGTAGGTAAACTAACGCTAACATAAACGTGACAAAAATAATAAAAAATAGGTACTAAAATCGTATATTAAAAATAATTAAAAAGGAAGGATTCTCAAAACACTGCACATTAATTATTTGTTTATTGATACGTAGTTTTTATGTAATAGGAATGCTTGTTTTTTTTCTTTAACTTACTATAATGGTTACAATAAATTTTTTATCTTGTTTCTTACCTAAATTTACCCAATTATTCTCAAATCCCTAACAATTGTATCCGACCCATTACTGGGTGTACTCGAGAACATAACTTGATAGAAAGTATCACCATCCTCCATCGGCCATCTTGGATCGGCCCAAGTATTCTACTCCATGGCAACCAAAGAGCGTATCGCACCAAGAAAATCTTGGTTTTTAGGTCGTTATGGAAGTGAGGGGGAGTATTCAAAGCAACCGGTCAAACTTCCGCTTGGGCACCTGTCGCTCGGCTCCTTTATTTTTAATGCGTACTGGTGCGTAGGAGAAAAAGGGAATATATTGGGAGTTACAGTATGTAAAAATAGGTTCCAATAAATTTAACGACAGTAAGTTTAGGACCTAATAAGTAAGTCGTTTAGTTTATCGTATATTTAATTTTAGTTACTCTGTACTGTTTTTATTATTATACACGTGTAATAGCGTCTATGTTATGAAATAAGTTATGTATTAGTATGAGTAACTTTAATTTTGAAATAAACACGAGAAATGAAAGCTACTTACAACAAATTTAGTACTGAAATGTAGACAATACATTTATATTTGTTTATTTTAGCAAAATAAAACGGTTTGATGCGTAAATAAAATCAAATAGAAATAAATTCGATTCGTGTGAAATACGTACTAACTAATATTTATTATATTTGATAAAATGTTAAATACTCACCTTAACAAAATAAAATAAACTACAACATAATTAACATTTAACTTCTATTATAGTAATAGTACTATAATTTTTTTATAGTTTTATCGATTTTTATCCGTCCTAAAACCCATTCCTGTTTTAAATATTATCTATACAACATACTGTATACCCTTAAAGCGTTTTTTGTTCGGACGACTGTAAGCTAGGCTACAGAAGAAGAAGGCCGTAATTTTGTATGAAACGTTAGTACATTTACTATGTTTTAGGTTTAAGGTATTATTACTGGTATTTTTAAGCTCACAGGTGGGAGACTGTGGGAACATGAGCACTTAAAATAATGAGATAAAATAAAAGTCTTCGCAATAAGTTTTAACCGACCTTTTGCTAACATTTACCAGCATCTTAAATGATCTCAATTATATTTTAACTGATAATATAAATAATAACGCGATATAAATAGCTAACGATAAAATGACTGCTCGTTAAAAACAGTTATTAATATTTTAATATCACTTGAATATTTTTTAAGTCTTAGTTACGTTATGTTTTCTCTAAGGCGAAATAAAAATAAAAGAAAGATAAACTAAATAAACGAAAAAATTATAATCACCAAGTTTTATTTCAGTTTTGATTAAAGAACAATCCAACATAAATTGTCAAAGGTCATGCGACCTTTGAAAATTTATGTTGGATTGTTAAAAAAATAACTCGTGCTAAAAAAATCAAGTAGGTAGAGAATGCCTTAAGGCATCGAGTCCGCCAATAGTACTTTTTATAACAATAAGGTTTAATTATTGCACAATTATACAAAGCAAATAAACAAATAAATAATCTGGTTGGTAAAAATAAGTTAAGTATTATCTAAAAGCGACAGTGTCCAAAACTGGGCCGCCTTATCTGATGAACCTAAACTGTTGCGAAAAATATTGGCTACCCTATAGGCACGTCTTTCGAGAAATTGCTATAGTGAAATATAGGATGTTTCATCTCTCTCCCGTCTCGTTTTAATAGTGGCGGTCCTCTAGAGAGCCACATCTTGATGGGACGGCAGGGTTGCCACTGAAACTAAACTGAATAAAAATATTTATGACATAGTTACGTGATGGAATGGTCTGACCAGCCATCCGAGTAGTTTATACATGCCATTTGCCATACAATAAGAAAAAAATCTAGAGGTAGTGTAATCCCACTAATATTATAAATGTGAAAATTTGTGAAGATGTTTGGATATTTGGATGTTTGTTACCTAATAACGGGGTAACAACTGGACAGATCAAGCTGAATTTGGCATGTAAGTAGATCAAGTCCTGGATTGAAACATAGGATACTTTATATCCCGGTAAAGAGTTACTTTGGGACAATAACGGGAACAACGCGGGCGAAGCCGCGGGAAAATGCTAGTTTGAAATAAAGCAATAACAATAGGAACTAAGACTTATAGGTTATAGTTTATTGCGGGCTAATTTTCCGCAACTCGACGACAATTATGCGCCTATTTTGCGCTACATACACGGTGCCCCGTGGTTAATAGTAGTGATTATGTGAATGACCATGTTCGCGTGAAGTCATATGTAATTTTTTTTTCTAAATTGCTGCCAGTGGGGAGTGTGTCCAGAATGCTGGCTGCATTGCCACGCTGGATGGCAATGCTGATTCGCTAAGCAAAATACTGGCCAGTTAGAGGGCTGGCCAGTATTTTGCGCGTCTAGTGGATGCCACTGGCGACCAGAGGGTAACCAGTGGCGTCCACTAGACGCGCTGATAGATTTTTGAATAGCCGGCACGCACTTGGTCCCCTGGGTCCTGGCGTCTTTACAAAATAAGGAATTCAGAAGTAGTGCACAAGTATTACATAATTATTAACATGCATATAATATCCCGGTTGACCTAATATTGAACCATGAAGCAGACGTCCCATGCGACTTGCAAGGCAAAGCAACTTTGCCGTAATTCAAATTTTCGTCATAAACTTCACTTCTAATATAATTGACGACACGTTTAGCTCAGTGGGAGTGCCACCGCCTACGAAGCTAGAGGTCCCGGGTTCAAATCCTGGCAAGGGCAAATATTTGTGTGATGAGCACGAGTATTTGTTCCTGAGTCATGAATGTTCTATCTATTTAAGTATGTATTTATCTATATAAGTATGTATATCGTTGTCTAGTACTCGTAGTACAAGTATTGCTTAGTTTGGGAC
Organism: Eudemis profundana; assembly: GCA_947034925.1. Lineage (NCBI taxonomy): Eukaryota > Metazoa > Arthropoda > Insecta > Lepidoptera > Tortricidae > Eudemis > Eudemis profundana. The sequence goes on along the minus strand of OX344816.1, from coordinate 14,096,803 downwards.
TAGGTCGATTAGTGTAAGATTGTCCACCGATATTTAAAAAAAATCGATACATGCATTAGTAATAACAATTCGTAATCGGAATCCATTTCAGCCAAAGCGTCTAGTGAATTGATTTACTTTGACCCTTCATTGCGTACTCTTATTACTAGTTCATAATGTTTACTTCTTTAATCACGCATTTATTTTATGAACGTAGCTGTATAGTACTATTACTTCATACTTGTGTCCTATAGTACGGAGCAGCACGCATATAATATTAGTAACATAATGAGTGATACGGACAAATAGTTGCGTGATAGTGGATCATATTTTTTTAGTTTTACGATTTTACTAGAAGCATATGTATATCAGTTTACAAATGGATTTCAGACGCTAATATGCCAGTAAAGTTTTTATGGGCATTGTTAATCCTGAATTTTATGCTTTTTTCTTAATTATATTAGTTCCCTAATTTATGTGCCAATTTATCGCATAGAATTAATATTATACTGCGATTGGGAAATAATACACTGGTGAATAATAATAATACTTATAATGCAGTCAGAAATAAAACTTAAAAAAACAAAAAAATATATTTTAAATTACTTTCAACGTTAAGACAGAACATACGAATACTTTATTGCATATTAATTTATTTTACAATGGAAACTTTTAAACAATTGTAAACAATCGGCTTCTTATCACTAAAGGTCTATTTCGTTGTATCGTAAAAGGCTTATTCTTCAGAAATATGTCTGCGACTTATTCCTCTGTCTCCATACTTTTAGTATGAAAAAGGGCCAGAGGAATAAGGTGCCCGCAAACATTTTTCTGAAGAATAACCCAGTAACCTTCTTACGATATTTTCCATAGTAGGTAACGATTTATCACTCGTAAATTAAGGTGAAATCAAGAATGTAGCAGCCCTACTGGCGTTGTAGATCTATTTTTTCTTTCCACCGCAAAGCCATTAAGTCAAAACGTCTTATCTTAAGCTGGGAACCTTTTTCTGAATTACGATTCCGGTTTTTTACACCCTACGTTTTTTCGAATGGTGATAGGTTCTAGAAAAGGAGACGTAAGATGGTGTAATCGATTTGACTGACAAATATAGTACCTTTTCAAGTAGTAATGTTAAAAAAAACCGGCCGTGAGCTTCAGAGGAGCTCCAGCCAATAGGGAACGTGCACACGGAGGTGCTGCCAACTGGTGTTGCAAATCCGAATCTTGTACTCATAGCCACCCCAGGATGTAATGATGTAGGCTTACCGATTCGGAATTCCACGATGGACAGCTAAATAATGGCATCTCAGGAGCCAGCCCTGAAAAACAATGTTAGATACGCCAATGCTTGTGTTTTATCATGCTGGGGCCGCATTAACGGGAAACACAGTTATCGCGTTAAACGTTAGTGTAGCCACCCCCCCCCCCCCGCCAAAGGTCAGATATTAACATTCATAGAATTGAAATAAAAACAGGCATGCGGCATCTCTCATCCAGTGTTATAATTTTTTTACAATGAGAACTCTTTTTAAAATCTTTTTAAACTTGATCAATCATCGTTTTAAAAAAGTTATAGAATATGAGTAAATAAAATAAAGTAAATAAATCTAAAACTTTTTACTGTTAAATGAATATCAAATAAAATTCATACTCTAAAAGTCTAGGTAATGAAAATGCAAGAGCAATAAATTGAGAAATCGAATATTTTTTGCGATAGCTATAATTGGTGTTCCAAGCTTCACAGACAATTGTTGAAATAAAAGCTAAACAATGTATATAAATGGGCAATTCATCTGGTGTTGTATTTTATCCGTTTGCTAGGAATAAATAAATAAAGCTTTGGAATGAAAGTTTTCGACATATTTTTTGCTGCAAGATATTACTTGACTGAAATATCGCTTTTCGCTATACAATTCTGGCATAAGTTGAAGTTCTAACCTTACCTACTTTTCTACAAGATTATGCATCAGTAGTTCGTCAGATGATCTGATTATTTTACAATACGATACGTTATAGCATCCCAAACGAATATTACAATGCAAACTTATGGGTCATTCTCATTCTTGTGCACATAGTCACTACCGTGGGCGTTATTACTCTTTGTAATTGATAAAAAAATGAATACTATACTATTATTATCATAAATTATTTTTCCATAGGATAAAAATAATTCATGATAATATTATGATGGTTAGGTCGAACGTTTAGAAAGAACAATTAAAGCCACGGTAGTGACATCCGCGGTAATTCAAATTCAAATTCAAATAATTTATTTCGGATTAGATATCCATAGTATGTGTTAGTAACAAAGGTCTTACTGGCTATATTAGTAGTTAAGAATATAAATAAATAAATAATCAATAATCATCATCAACAAATTTTAAATATCTTAACAATCATACATACATTGGGAGGCATATTACTAGTACTAATTTATTTCATTTAAGCATTCATTTTTCATAGTCCACTCGCGTATCATGCGACCTCGTCCAGTGGCAGAATATGGGACTGTCATATGGCTCCCCCACCGCAATACGGTAATGACTGTTTGCACAAAAATGAGAATGACCCACATATAAACAATGGTAAATGGTGACCCACATATAAAAATGATTGTGGTTTAGTATTATCGAAAAAAAACCACTTTCTTTTTAATTTTTTTTTTTTTTTCTTATTGTTTTAAGTATTAAATCGGAAAAATTTAATAGTTTACTAAGCCATCCTCAATAAGTACCATAATATGAGTCACAGTATCTTCCAAATATTCCATTAAAAACCACCTGATGTGTTAATCACTCAAAGCCCACCAACAAATGTCTGTCATCTCGCATGCCACAGCTTAGAGAAATTCCATGTTGATTACTTCGATACTGCCGATAACTTACACACCACGTATAGAACAATTAGCATATTGATTCAACAACGGCACTCTAGTTCCAAAAGATCTTTAAATCCTTAGTAAACGAAGACACTTATGCATTTATAATTTCTATGGCCATATTGATTCTCAATATGGTGGCCCGCCCCCCGGCGCGCTTGGTTCAAAACATATCAATCAGTGGGGTATGATTGATTGGTCGTGTTTTAGTGATAATTGTATACAATAGATAAAAAGGTTCGCAAATAGAATGAAAGTTCTTGAAAGCGAGTTGATAAAGCAGGTCTAATTCTTGAAATATGTCTTTGAATGGTTTCTACACAGAGGCTAAAAAACTGGCCAAGAGCATGTCGGACCATGCTCAGTGTAGGGTTCCATAGCCGTAACTATAAGGTAAAAAATACGATGTAAAAAAAAGTACAACAACAAAAGAGCGTATCTTCATAGCAATTACGTCCTTTTGTTGAGAAGCGCAGTTTATCGGCAATAACTCAAAAACGGTACATTCGATCTTGTTGAAAATAATTTTCGTTGAAAGTATTAATTAAGCGTTACCTTCGTGATTTTTTTCATATTTTTCGGACGCACGGTTTAGAAAATAGAGGGGGGGACACAATTTACACAACTTTCGGAGCGATTATTTCCAAATACATTCACTTAATCAAAAACATTACTTAGGAACCTTATAGTGTTTTTAAAGAGCTGTCGAACTATGTACCACACGTTGATATTTGCTGAAAAAAAAATGTTTACTGTCTTTAACATGTATGGAGTGCCCCCCCCCCCCCCTAAAAATATTTATTTTAATTATTTATATACCAAACTAAGTAGCGGCTCATAAAAGACACCTATATTCCAAATTTCATCAATATCCATCATGTAGTTTTTGAGTAAAATGCCTGTGACATACGGACAGACAGACAGACGGACATGACGAAACTATAAGGGTTCCGTTTTTGCCATTTTAGCTACGGAACCCTAAAAACGTCTTTCATTTTGGGGGTTTACCTATATCTAATCTGATTAGTTTAGAAACCTAGTTCAAAGTATAAGTTATTAGATTTTATTTTATGAATTTATCTGTGTTGATGAGCATTTTTACTCCCTGGGTTGTATACAGAGTGTTTACTATAACAGGGACAATGTAACACAGACAGGAGGATAACTTTTATTTATACAAAAGTATAAGGTCCCAGCTAAGTAGGTAAGAAGATATGCATTTATACTCTGTAGGTACTTTTAGGTATTTAAAAAAAGGTAAACAAAAAAAACACGTGACACGGGTCGTTCAGCCAGTGGTATTGTGCCACAGATACAAAACGTTACTTTGATTGGCTGAACGAACCGAGTCACGTGGTTTTTTTGTTTACCTTTTTTTAAATACCTAAGAGTACAGAGTATAATACCCATACTGCTGCCTAAAAACAAGGCGCAAAGTTAACTTGACAGTATGAAACAGTTGATTTAGATGACTTGCTCTTTAAATATTCAATCAACTTTAAAATCAATTAATCAATCGAGCATAGCTATTAACGTTCTCACCGATCTTGCCACCATATTTCCGTTCTATTTAAATAACAAAATAATTAACGGACCGTGTCGGAGTGATAACACGAATGTGCTTTAGTTTTGGTTACAATAACATACCCTACAAAATTTGACTTATTTGCAACTGAAATCATTTGGGACATAGATTTTTTGACTCTAAATATAAATTTAGTCTCAGAATTGGACTTAAAAGGAAAACACCGAGACTAGAATGAGGAAGAGTTAGTGAGAAGAAAATTTGCTGTCTTAAAAAAAAAGAAATATAATAACTAATAACCGTGATTTTTCAAGATTTCTCCCTAAGAAGTGCACGATTGCTTTAAAAGGAAAAAAAACAGTATTATTTACTTTACAAAAAATTACGTCTCCTTTCAGCAAAATATCCTATCTAAAATGTTTGATGTACTTTTCCTTCATGTCGCATAGTTTTGGGACACCCGGTATAGGAAGATTATGATTTTAATGCAAAATAAACAGATTTTGTGTTGCTATTTCAATAAAGCATGAAAAAGTACATACTGTACTCTATATTCAAATTGTCCTTCGTAACTTATCAAATATCCTGCTGTTTTGGGTGAAATCACTTTATTCTGCGATAGTAGTGATGGAATACTGTCGATGTTATTTACTATCGATAAAATAACAAATTGTATTAAATTACTTGAAAATATATTTTTTTTTACAAAAAAAAGCAAACATTTTTACTACTTATGACATCATTAATGATGTCATAAGTAGTAATTCAAATATTTAAACTGATAAGTACGTATTTCCTTGATATATTTTTTTAGTTTTGAATAGGGCAGTTTTGCAATTTATCAAATAAAAATTACTTTTAACGACATACTTATTGAAATTTCTAAATTGAGCATGTTTTATTTTTGCGCCCAAATTTTAAACTTCTTGCATAATTAGTCACAAACCGATGAAGTCAATGTAACGTACCAAATAAAATTAATTCAACATAAATTGACCGGAAACCGTAACTTTGATCAACAAATCTTGTATATTTATTGCCTAATGCTACATTAATTAAGACAAACTGTCGTCTAATAGTATCAACGTCTGACAGTGGAATGGCTAATTTACCTCCCGTGGTGCAAATCAGAACCTGCATGGCTACTCGGGCTTCCAGTCCCGGGATTATTAGCGATAGAAAGCTGTAAAAAACACTTTATCGAACAAAATGTTCTTACACTACCATCATTGTATATTATGGAAGCATGTATATTTGTTAAGATAATATTGCATTTATTGATTCTATCGCATTAACCAGACTATTTTTTATGCGACAGCTATAACTACAAAAGTGACAAATTATAATGAAGGGCATACAAATGAACAAATTATTTGAAAATAGTCCAAGGAAAGTACATAAAATAGTTGAAGTACATAAAAATGAAAAATGTGAGCTGCCTTCCTATAAATACCGACTCTTAATATCAACCGCGAAACCAAGAAAAATTCGGTCCAAATTTTCTATCGACATTTTACGATACTCCTGATCTATATTTTATCGATATCGCTTCCGAACTCTATCAAAATAAAACCCGGGACGGGTATAAAATAAAGCTTGATCGATACATCGATACGTACCGTATCGGAACCGTATCGATACTGTATCAAAATAAAATAAACATGGCGTCGCCCGCCGGTCGTGAAGTGGAACTAATGGAAATAAATCAGCTGTGTTGGCTCGATTACCCGAAAGAGATTCGTTCATGTGAAGGACAAGGGAGAGGAGGTAGCGGGGCGGGTGGATAGGCGTAAGCGTTTGTGATAGAAGTAAAGTAGTCCTTTAGTTAAACTAGGTAGGTGAGACTTGTCTCCTGATTTTTGTTACATACTCCGTATTATAATATTGGATACGTATTATTTTTATCTTTTCGATAGAGATCTGCCTGACGTCACAATGTAGCTTAATTTTTACCACGTGGTATCTTGGTTATTAGTTGATTGATTGACAACAGAAAAAAATACGTGTTCATTATTTTTTGATAATCTAACTTACGGAATGATTATAATTATGTTTTTTTTTAAGCAGGAAATAAGCCTATTAATAATTTAAAACTAGTAAACGGGTTATAAAACTAAAGCATGTTGCGGTTGACAATAACAATGTGAACACGTACTATGTAAACGAATGTACATAAATGTTTGTAATTTTTATACCTCTAACAGACTTGCTTGACTTTTTTACCTAATCCAATTTATCTAAACTTAACTAAAAAATTAAACTAATATTACGAAAATAAACCTAAATTACATTCAATTTAAATGTTAATAGCCAACTAGTTAGATTAACTTTTTATGTAGTATTAAAACGATAGAATACAGATACGATTCTGCTTTTTGCATAAGATTTAGTGACAATGTGGATTGGTCCATTTATTTGGATTACAGATATCTCAGATTCAGAACTTTCTTATTAATTTTACTTTCTTTATAGTTAAATGTGTGTGTTTCTGCAGTGCATAGCTAAAATACTCGCCATAAGTTATAATCTCTAGACAGACCAGATCAAAATTAATGAAAATAATAAACGCTGTTTCTTGTGACTTATTCCAAACGAGCCAGCAAACATCAAGCCATCCAGAATGAGATGCACATATCGCCATAAACGAGTAAGATGACTTGAAGCGCTGCCGTCCAAACGAGTAAGGGAGTAACTTTGTATGCGTCTCATACAAAGTTATGACAGAGTCTTTCCATTTCGACGTTTACGTTTATTTAAGTGTTAATACTTTAGCGCTAATATGTTTTAATAAAGTTGTTTTATTGCGTGTGAGAAAGTAATATGTGAAGTAAACGTATAGTGTGAAGATTAATAATTTGTTGATATTAAGTAAATTATAAATTATGTGTGGATATTACAAATCAAGGTGCCTCGGCGTGTTTGGCCTGTTTCGTGATATAATCTATCTATTATATACATAAAACAAAGTCGGGTTATTTACATCATTTATAACTAGAGAACCGATTTTTATGGACGGGATTTTATTCGTCTCTGCCCCGAATAACAGAATAACTATTAAAACATCTAAAAATTTAAAATTCTGAATTTTGCCGGGATAGCTAGTTATTAATATTATGTGATCTTAATATAGTAGTCATTAGATTATAATAATATGTCGATCTGTAATAGTACATTACACAACTAGGGTGGTAATACAAAGAAAGGCCCAGATCGCAGAAGTTTGCGGCCCGAGCTGCAAGCGAGGGACGTAAATATGCGATCGAGGGCTTTCTTTATTACCTCCCGTATTGTGTACATCATTTTACACTTGGCCAGAAAGCCGATTTTTCCGTGGTTTACTATTGGATCGCATAAATTTAAAAGGCATAATGCATCATTTCGCATAAAGCTTTTTTTTCTGAACACGTAAACTTTTCAGGATTATTATAACGCAAACCTAACCTAACCTAACCTATTTAACAGGATGAGGCCTTAAAGAGTCCTGAAAATTCTACAGTTTAAGAAAAAAATGCATTATGCCGAATGATGAATTATGCCAAATGATGAATTATGCCTTTTAAATTTATGCGATCTAATAGGTTTCCTTTTTCCGTACGCGTAGCGTGCGGTTAAAGCCACTTTTTGGCCAGGTGTGGCATAAACATATTTTTTATCAATGGCCCCGCCCGCGACTTCGTTTGTGGAGGTAAAATATGTTAAATGTCTCTTTTTTGCTTCGGCTCAGGCGGATATAAGTATCCTATGTGTTACTCGGGGTCATATTCTACCTGTATACCAAATTTCATAAAAATTGGCCTGGTAGTTTTTGAGTGATACGTGAACAAACAAACAGATGAACAAAAAATTTAAATTCTATTTATTATACTGTACTAGCATTCACCCGCGGCTTTGCCTGCATCATTCCCGTTACTATCCCAAGGGAGTTTCCTACCGGGATATAATATCCTATGTTTCAATCCAAGACTTGGTCTACTTGCATGCCAAATTTCAGCTCAATTCATTCACTTGTTACCATGATATTTAATAACAAACATCCAAACATCTAAACTTCCAAACCTCCAAACATCTTCACAAACACTTTCACATTTATAATATTATTATTAGTAGGATTACTTTATTTTTAACATTCTAACACTGTATTACATAATCTAAGGTGCACCTTCCGTAGCGTTTGAAATTATGAAACTTCGGCATAATTATGCTTACGGTATTATGACGGCTCAGATTTTTTTTAGGATTCACTCCCACCTGGACGGAATCATAGCTGCCGAAAAGTTCTCATAGTTACATCGCGTCTGGTGGTACAAACAAACAAACCATACTCATACAAATTATCAGTTACTTAACTCGAACAACATATTATTACAAATACACTTCACTAGAACACGGTCGTATCCACCTATAACGTTGCTTGAAATGTGCTCGTTTTGCTACTAAAGTATTATTATGAAATCCCTTCGTGGAAGCGCAATATGGGATATTGTTAACCCCAATTTTCTGTAATTATTAAACTTTAACAATTTTCGTAACAATCATCTTGTTAAAGTGCTTGCGTGTGCATAAGGAGGCGGACTTACGGCTTTCCGGAAAACAAAATATATACGTTTACCTCGTTTATTAGGGTTCCGTACCAAAATGGTAAACAAGAAACCCTTATGGTGCGACTCTGTCTGTCTGTCCGTGTTGCGTTCCGCGCGTAAGAACCTTGTAATAAGAGCCACTTTATGAGCGTGTTAAAATAGTACATTACACAACTAGGGTGGTAAAACAAAGAAAGGCCGAGATCGCAGATGTTTGCAGCCCGAGCTGCGATCGAGGGCTTTCTTTATTACCTCCCGTGTTGTGTACACCATTTTGTGACTACTCATGGCCAGAAAGCGGCTTTTTTCGTACGCGTAGCGCGCGGCAAAAGCCACTTTATGGCCAGGTGTGGCAACAAGAATTTTTGTAATGTATCCCACGGTGAGATTTAGATTTCTAACATTCTATCTAGTGATCGCCGGATGCACAGGAACGCGTTTAAGCGGTGCTATTGACTGGACTAATCGTGAGACTGCGAGTACATCAGCTAAATGAATGTGCTCACGTTTTTTAATCAATTCACATGATTAACACCGAAAAACCAACTCAAAATTGCATTCTAAAAGCTTAAATATTACAAATGAACCGAGTTTGTATTTATTTTCTGCCTATGTCACGTATAAGAAAATTCCGTTGCAAAAAAATTCAATATGGTGTTGCAAATAATATTTAAGTTTAGGAATTTATAGACTATCAGAAATTCTGTATTTGTTTTTCGTGACTTTTTCAATATAGTCTTCCACAGACAATGCTAAGAACTGCGTTTAGTTTTTAAGCTTGACAGTCAATGCCGCCAGATTGTACCGATTTTCATAATAAAATTTTAAAGTAAATTAATTTAATTGCATTAAAATAATTGCAAAAATTACTGAATTAATAGTAAAATATACCATATAAGTTTTATATACACTAAAATTGGTTTTGTAGCCAAGTTTTGAAGATGTGAAATAAGCCTTGGCTGATTTAAAACCTCCTTAGGTCTGAAATGGCGTACGGGTAGGTCCTATATTTTAAAACTAAACTCATAACTCCCACGGAAGTTATAGATTTTCATACAGTTTTTCCTCCCGTGGGAGTTATAGATTTTTATAACCCACGGGAGGTAAATTGTTTTTAATCTCAAGAACAAAATAGTCGTCCGTAACGTTTTTACTTTAAGAGCATTTTAACCGACTTTATGAATATTTAAATTGCCTTAACTACCGAAATAAAATGATAGCTCTATTTCGTCACATAATCATCAATCATTTGCAAAGTAATTAACAATAGTCAATATTAGATTACGTTTTTGCGACAATTGTTAAAAACAAAAATAAAAACAAACTGTCATGTCAACTTTTTGACATAGTTCGTCGGCCGCACGATCAGTGTGTCCAAACTTTTTTCTTTTTACCTTTTTTCAACCTCAATCCTTCTGGGAACGGATGTATCAAGCATCCGTTTAATCGTTTGGACCTTCACAATCATAATTAAAGTCAACTTTATTACTTGAGCAATAAGGTACAGAAATGCATGAGTTTCCAGGTGGTCCATCGCACCGTCGACTGGTAGGTGGCACCTGTCGAAATATCTCACGCTTTTTTGACGCTTAAACTATAGTCCGTAAAGGTGAAATTAGCGGTAGGCTTAAGAATTGGGTGATAGTAAAATAAACAGGTTTAATAAAGTGGTCGGTTTTTGAAATTGAATCTTTTTTAGAATTTATTATTATCCAGTTTTCTATGAGAAAGGATATAGATTGATCTTAAAAATATTTACCGGACAAGTGTAGTAAAGAATTTAATTAAGAAAACTAAGTTTTTATGGTCTATAAAAGATTATTTATGTTTGATACGCATTATACGAGTTTTAACACGTTATCGTCACAAAAATCTCATTATTGATGAAATTATATCTAAGCAGGCGCATATTAAATGAACACTTTAAACTACTTTTGCTAACGAACCAGCAAAATAACAAAAAAATACGCTAACCTAACCCTACTGGGTTATTACCTTACTCCAAAAATTGTGATCCAATGTTTTGCATGGAAATAGTACATTGCTGCAGAGGCCGGGAAGTGAAAGGATGCCGGTGGAGTACATATAGCTGGCCGAGCGAAGCGAGGCCAGATATTTACGAGGCCGGCAACCCCATTTCCCGCCGAGGTATGTATAGTGCTCTTCTCAAATATGCAATGAAATAAATAAACTTACTAATATCCTTGCCCTAAATATTATTTTATAACAGAAACTGTCAGAAATGTTTCTATCAGAAAGTGACGTTAGTGACATAATATCCATAGATAATCAAATATCAAGTCACGTTCGGAAACCATATACAAAAGCTGTTTTAGTTTACATTTTTACCGCGAATATTTAGATGAAATATTTTAAATGTGAACTCTTGTGGTTTAGTTTGCAATTTATAATAATGTGAAATTGTTTATAATGTGTTATTTGTTATGTTCATGTCAATTTTAAATAAATAAAACTGCAAAATATAGCAAAAATCGTTTTTGTTTTTTTAATGGCTGAATGCCGTGATGTTGTGGCCCAAATAAATGTGGAATGGAAATTTAAAAAAAAAATACATTGCCGGCCTAGGCCGGCAATGTAAGTATGAAATTCCATTCCGTGCCAAGTGTCAAGCCGCACCGGAAACGAGGTACTTTGCGGCCTATTTTTAGGCACGTAATGTCAACATTTCATGCCATGGTTGAGAAAATTATGTTTCTAGTGCGTCACGTCAATTTATAAATAAAAAATATCTTCCATACAGAAATGTAACTGGAATGGAAATTTCGGGATACAATTTTTCAATGTCAAGTATTGCTAGTAAGGGTACAATATTCGGATTGGCGGCACCAGGACAGGCAATGCCTGTGTGGGGGTCAACATAAAAGTAATATTTCGAATGTTATTTTTGAAATAAACAATTTGTATTTGTATATTTTCATTATTACAAAGTAAGTAATATTTAGTAAACAATAAATAACAAAACAATACATTATCCTAAACTAAAACAAATATACTAAACCTAAAACTAAAGCTAAACTACCTATTAAATTATATCTAAAAAGGGCCCCCGTGGCATAGTGCCAAAGATGCTGGCAAAATTTCCTCGCTGTATGGCAATGCTAATGCGCTGAGCGAGGAAGCTGCGAGCTCTTTGATCACCGGAGGTGTCGACGAGCCGTTTTGCAATGTCCTTAAATAGGAGCTTAGCGCAAGGACCCCACGGGCCCAGGGTCTCGGGTCGGGCAAAGAGTCAATTTGTATTTGTTGTAGTTGACAGCACCTTTGTTGTGCTTATTCTCTATTTCACCTCTGCACAAAGTTGAGGGCATTCGCTGGTCTAACAAAATTCCCTTAAAAACATAACACAAGTAACACAACACTATTAACTCAATTAATTTATATCAGCACAAAGCTTTTAAGTTATTTCTCTATACAAATTCAGATAAATCGTCGCGGCTGCCGGTATCGAGTGAACTAAATAATTACCGTAGCTAGAGCTTTCCGTAATTAATAATGCTTAGTAGAATATCGACAGCGTGATTTTAGTGCGGCGCTTAGTGGTGAACATATCGATAAATCAGGATGTTTTTGATTTAGTGACACAACTCTAAAAAAGCAGTAATGATTGTGGCCTATTTTTAACCGACTTCCAAAAGAAGGACAGTTCTCAATTCGTCTGTATGTTTTTTTTTTTTAATTTTTTTTTGTTTGTTTGTTCATCGATTACTTGAAGACGGCTGGGCCGATTTGGAAAATTCCTTTTTTGTTTGAAAGGGTAGACTTTCGAGGTGGTCCCATTGCAACCAAGTCAGGATCTGATGATGAAATCTTGGAGAAATCGAGGGAACTCTTCAAATATTATAGGCACACAAATAGCGATTTCGGTATTTTTCTTACTTTCTCGTGCATTTCTTATTAGAAATAAGTTCCCAGTCTTAACCGACTTCAAAACAAAGAGCAATTTTTATGTAGGCTTGTTCCTCGGTTACTTGAAAACGTCTAGACCGATTTGGATTTTTTTTCTTTTAACTAAATAGACTTAACATTTTTTTTCCCGCGCCACTAAAAATTAAAAAATAAAGTAAATTTTTAAAACAAAAAATAAAAACCGACTTCCAAAAACTTAAACTAAAAACCAGAAAATAATATGTTAATTACCCCAAAGAAATGGATAATCAACGATTCATATAGACATATACAGATATTTATAGTTTTTAACCTGTTATTTTTGAAGTTGGTGCCTGCCACTGCCACGCAAAGCTGGCTATGCTGAGCTCCTTAGCTATTATTATTTTCTGGTTTTTAGTTTAAGTTTTTGGAAGTCGGTTTTTATTTTTTGTTTTAAAAATTTACTTTATTTTATTACAAAAAAATTAACAGTAACTGAATCATATTAAAACGCAGCCTAGAAAGGTTTAAAACTTGATATTTAAAATTGATGCGGTTCATTTTAATCTCTATATCACTTACATGAGAAATCACTGATTCTCCTACTAGCGTACACTAATCCACCCACGAGGCCCGAACTAAGCAATGCTACTATGTACTATGCGTACTAGACGACGATATAAAAGTACATACTTTTATAGATAGATATATACTTAAATAGATAGAAAGTATTCGAGACTCAGGAATAAATACTTGCAAGCCATTTACCGTTAAGTCATTACAACTTATACATAAGGCACTGTCGTCCCAACTCGTAACCATACGGTTTTAGGTAAGTTTTTTTTAGAATTTCATCGAAAAGTTAGACACTCAAGCTTCTAAATCCACGTGCCCAGTCGGACATGCTCAGACGAACGGAATCAAGTTAAAATTAGCCCCAGCATTTAATCGTTCCACTGTGAGTCATTTAGACAACTTACAAGGGGGTAGGTTAAAAATATACTGGATGCCATTGTATCCTACAGTCGTCCGTGGCAGTTCGGGCAACGTGGCCGAAGTCTGTTGGGTTTAAAAAGTTGCAGTTCGAATTTGGAAGTGTGCTGACTTTAGTTTTCTGTTATATTAGCGCTGTGGCTTAGGGTGAGTTGAAAATGTGCCAAAATATATCATATTTAATTATTAAAACTGTATTTTAATACTAATTCATTAGTAGTAAGTTTCTTTTATCGTGTCAGAGGGAGATTTTAATTTAATTTTGTTTTTTATTTTGCAAGCGTGTCTAGGCTAATATTATACATTTTTTCATTAGTTAGAGCGATAGACTGCTTCACATTAGCCTATAACAGTGTTTAAATGAATCAAAACATGGTATATTGATAAAAATTATAATGTTTTTCACGCATTACCACAAAACTGGACTCGCGTAAAAACAAGATAATTAGAATTATCTCGATAGGACTCGACAAAAAGTTAAAGTAAAATCATGTCTAATCATGTCTAATGTGTAATCATGCCTACGAAGCAAGAGGTCCTGGGTTCGAATCCCGGTAAGGGCATTTATTTGTGTGATGAACACGAATATTTGTTCCTGAGTCATGGATGTTTTCTATGTATTTAAGTATTTGTATCTATTAAATATATCGTCGTCTAGTATCCATAACCCAAGCCTTATTGAGCTTAGTTCGATTTGTGTAAGATTGTCCCCTAATATTTATTTATTTATGTTTTTATAAAATAATTTAATATACATAATCATAAATACAATATTATCCGTATTAACTAACATATCATATATATTGGTATATCAGGAAACGAAAAAGTGGATAGTTTAGCCAAGCAAGCGTGTCATACTGGAATACAATACAACATTTTACCATTTTTCTCAGAATGTATTAAACTGGTTAAACAACATTGTCGTCACCTGTGGAAAGAATATTTTGATGAACGGTCAAAGGAAAAGGGAATTTGGTACAGGACGATCCAACCAGAACTATTAAATACTCCATGGATTGATTGCTCGCTTAACCGTCAAGAGATTGTCACAGCATTGAGACTTCGCTCCGGACACATTCCATTAAATAAGTTTGGTTTCATGATGCGTAAAGTTCCTTCTCTATTATGTGCTGAGTGTGACATGATAGAAGATGTGTACCATATCTTGATGGAATGTGTGCGGAACGAGGCACTGAGGAACCAACTGAGGATTTCTAACAGTATGTTTTTAGAGGTAGGCGGGTGCAACAGTGCTCTGGCATTTCCTTTGTCGGAAGATGCCAGAGCACTGTTTAAATTAGCGAGGCTGGGTCTCGCTAATCGAGGAAGGTGATACTGCTTGTGATGGCTCAACGGAGCGACATAATCGCTAAGCGATAAAGCTCTTCTCAATAAAGATTAAAAAAAAAAAAAAAACTAACATAAATAAATAATTTGTATGTTTAAGGCAATACCGACGCATTTTACTTTAGTTTGCGTCATTATGCCAGAAGATGGTGACAATCCTCTTTACAATGTTTTTTTTACAGTTTAAAATTCCACGTGTTGACCGGTCTATAAAAGCCATTTAGTTAATTAACTTATCTTTATAATAGTCAGTTGCGATTGCTCCCTCAATTTGCTTATCGGTCATAAAATTAAATTTTATTTTAGTAGATAATGCTAAAACGTTACCTATCGGCACTTTGAGGTTATCCGCGTGAGTATGGAGGTTTAATTAGTAGAGATTATCTAATTAACCAAACTAAATATAAAATTCGATTATATTTGTTTAATCTTTATAGCACAATTCAAGAAGGTTAGTGTCCATGGTTGGTAGCTTTAAAAAACGGCCAAGTGCGAGCCGGATTCGCACACGAACGGTTCCGTACCACCATCGAACAAAAACACCAAAAAAACGCGTTTTGTATAAGACACCTTTTAATTTATGAACTTTTTTTAATCTCCCTTAGTTTTCAACGTTTCCTGGCCTTAAGGAGTCCCCGACCAACATTTACGAAAGGCATTACGAAAAACTAATTTCACTATAATTTTAACAGATTTACCGTAATAACAACTTCATTATTCCATCCAACATTATCAGCATTGGGCGTAATCCTTTAAACCGATTTCATACCGCTAATGAGCTATGATGAGGTATAATTTACCTATTTTCTCTATTAATATAAGCACAGTCAAGTCTGTGAGTAAAGCGGCTTAATATATATGGCTTGGGGACGAGTTTAACTAGCTAAATATACTCTTTCTACGTCAGTATGCAAACTCTGCCGTCCTCAAACTAAAAGGCCGCTACTTAGTGTGGAAGTTCATACAAATAGGCTTCTTGACCCCTTTTTAAAGTTTGTCTTATATTATTAATTATTATCTGATTAACGAAAAAAAATATTACCCAATTTTTTTACGACCTAGAAAACCGCAAAATTATGATTTAAAATTTAAACTTTCGTAAACGGGCGAAAACGATGCTAGCTATGTTAATCTTTAGATTATCCGTGGTGTGACGTCATTCAAGCCGAAAACCAACATTTGACATTTATCCAGCGTTTATGGGGAATGCTAATAGTAATCAATCAATCAAAACGAAACGATTATGATCACAACCTCAAAAAACCACCAAGTCACTTATGTCAGTGTCACAGCAAAGCCAAGCTACATGGCGAGTTTCATTCGTATACGATTCGACATGAAGTTAGATTACGATCCCATGACGTCATATCATGGTCGACACCGTTTTCAGAGTTCAAAATAATCATTTATTGCACCAAATTTGATATGAGTATAGAAGCCTATTAGCGGCCTTTTAGTGTCAGGACGGCAGAACTGTTTCTTGTCATCATTCTAATGTTTTTATTTGGGTTCAATCCCTGGTAAGGGCAAATATTAGTGTGATGAGCACGAGTATTTGTTCCTAAGTCTTGGATATGCTTTCGGCGGTGTACGTCAGATTCCGATTTCGGCAGATGACATGTAGGTCAGATTCCGTTTTCGGCAGATTCCATGGAGGTCAGATTCCGATTTCGTCAGGTGCCACATATGTCTGATTCCGATTTCGACAGATTCCTAATGGGTCAGATTGCATTTTCGCCAGTTTTCTAGTAGGTCATATTCCGAGGTGGTCAGTTTCCTAGTAGGTCACATTTCAAATACGTCAGTTTCCTATTTCGTCAGATTCCGAGTAGGTCAGTTTTTATTTCGTCAGATTTAAATATCTCTACAGTCTGTTTCGTATAGGAATAGACAGAAGAAAAAAAGGTTATTTATAGTGCCGGTTTTAGGTTGAAATCCAATAGATGACATTTCTAAAGTAGATGCTCATAAATAAATTATTGATGATGTCCATACTTTTTGGTTGGCTGAAAATAAAAAGGTGTCCTTATAAAATACCCAAAGAGTCAGAGATAAGCAACACTCAATATAATATATATATTATGAGACAGCTCAGACCTGTCATTATTGTATTGTACTATCAAATAGTTATATAGAATTTGTATGTTGTTTTAATTGTATACTGTTTCTGTTATAGTTTGTTATTTCTAAGTAATTGGTGAATAGTTATTTGTAACGTTCAATATGAGTGATTCTGTGGGGCAGTGGAAGAGGCGTTTGCTCTAGCGTGCGTTGTCACGACCATCGCGAAGAAGCAGAAATGAAAGCTTATTCTATGGTTTGACAAACTGTCTTAAAAAATCCTGCCCGAGACATATAATTTTTCAATTTTTCTCTTCTAATAAAATATGTCTTACAGTTTTACATCAAATAAATATTATTATAACTTTACAGAAAATGTTTGGAATCTCTGCTTCTGTGTCCCTCTAGAGTCTATTTTTATCCGGTACGAACTATAGGTTTATGGGGGCGCTGATTTGTGACGTGACCTGAAATGACGTCTGCCGTCTTGTAGTGTGAAATGCACCTTATTTTTGACATCACCACAGTCAAAAATCTAGAGATATTTAAATCTTAAATTTTGGAGATTTAAAAAATTGATTCATTACTATATGGCCGATATAGTAATGAATCCATTTTTTTAATGGTTTTGGATAGTCCCTGTGTACAAACTGTATTTTACAGTTTTGTCTGAAACCTATTAAATATCATAAAAGTCGTTCAATTGGATTTGCTAGATCTGCCGACTAGGTACGTCATTTGACGATCGGGTATTTTTATAACTCATTTACTTCATACTATAAACATGTCCACATTTCATTACACAATTAGTCGCAAATTAGTGTTACCAGGCGCAAACTCACTTAATCGTGCTATTTAAAAAATATCAAAACCGCCCTTATCACAAAAACATAAGGTTGTAATTACAACATCCACATAATTTAAGAAGACTTAATATCGATATCGGTAATTCGTCTGATCTATAAAACTAATTATTAGGCATGGGAACTGTGTATCCAGACACATCTAAAAAGACGTAAGTGCTTTTAAATTTAAACTGCGCATGCAACTTTTTTCAAATAAGTAACCGAGAACTAGAACTACTGGTTACATAGTAACTACTAGTTTGCGTACGCGCCGGTATTCGGTACCATTTTTTCTACGACGATAAATAATGTTTATGAGTTGGTTAAATTGTGTGGTTCTGAACAGTAGAGTTAATTACATATGTTGAGCTGATGCGCTAGCGCACGTTGCAGTTATAATACAAAATTGTGTTCTTTTTTTAGGTTTATTATTTCGATATTTTGTGTAACAAAAATTATGACTTTTACAACATTAAGTCATAATTTTTTTTACATAAAATATCGAAATAATTAATAAAAATGTTTAAATTTTAGGAATTTCAGTTTTTAGGAATAATTATATTTATTACAGTTTTATTTTCTTTAATTTTAAACTAGTTTTAGTTTATTGTTTGTTTTATTACTAATTAAAGCAATTCCAGTGCAATTAAAAATATATCTAATTTAATCTTGGTTGAGATGTCCCGCCATAGCATCAGCAATAAATAACAAAGAAAATGTACGAACGAACTATATTACCTACTTTAAATAATAAAAACAACTTAAGCAACATTAGAAAAAAATGTAAGTACAGTTGCGGAATCTCATTGAAAACCCAAAAAGCACATAAGCTGTATAAAAGCTTAAGAGGAAACAGTAAGGTGGAGAGAATTGACAAATTAGGTATTTGTAAAATGTGTCGCTGTCCCTCACTGCCCGCCTCTCCCGCGCAGAGCGCGATAGAGACAAATGCAGCTTGGACCGAAAATACCTTTTAAAATTTCATGAAAACAACGTTTCGTAGTCCCCTGATTTCTTCCCCAAAACTTAACCTATTTAACTAATTTTTTCATTAAACATTAAAGAAAGGCTTTGGCCGTGTTGCTATGTTTTCCTTTTTTTTAATAATTTAGTCAAATTTGTTTTCTGGATGTGTGAACACATCGGAAAATCTGGCATTTTTTTAGGTTTTTGAAGATTAATATCTCTTTTGAGAATCAATTTATCGTAAAAAGGAAAACATAAGAACATATTAATAGTAGCCATAGATTATTAGACAAAAAATTATTGCTCTACTGGCATTATCCAGGGAGGAAACAGGGGACTACGTTTGTATGGAAAAACTGCCCTCCTGTTTCCTCTTAAGCTGCCCTTTATGTCTATTATTCATTTAACTATTTACCCGTTCTTCGGTAACATAGGCACTAGTCTCATGTTTCTTTTGCCTACAACCCATCCTGCCCCATGGGTGTCGTAACAGCGACGGGTGGCGAGTTAAAACGTTCCGAGCAATGGGATCGGGCGAGCAATTTATCACCGGTAGGTGTCGCTAACTTCGCATAATTTATCTACACTTGATGTATGAGATGGCAAAAAATAGCTTGCGGGTAGAGTGCAGGTTTGCTGAGGTCAAAAAAAGGTTTTATTTAAAAAACAACTGGCCAAGAGCATGTCGGACCATGCTCAGTGTAGGGTTCCATAGCCGTAACTATAAGGTAAAAAATACGATGTAAAAAAGTACAACAACAAAAGAGCGTATCTTCATAGCAGTTACGTCCTTTTGTTGAGAAGCGCAGTTTATCGGCAATAACTCAAAAACGGTACATTCGATCTTGTTGAAAATAATTTTCGTTGAAAGTTTTATTTAAGCGTTACCTTTGTGATTTTTTTCATATTTTTCGGACGCACGGTTTAGAAAATAGAGGGGGGGGGCACAATTTACACAACTTTCGGAGCGATTATTTCCAAATACATTCACTTAATCAAAAACATTACTTAGGAACCTTATAGTGTTTTTTAAAGAGCTGTCGAACTATGTACCACACGTTGATATTTGCTGAAAAAAAAAAATTACTGTCTTTAACATTTGTATGGAGTGCCCGCCCTAAAAATATTTACAGACAGACAGACAGACAGACAGACAGACAGACAGACAGACAGACAGACAGACAGACAGACAGACAGACAGACGGACGGACATGACGAAACTATAAGGGTTCCGTTTTTGCCATTTTGGCTACGGAACCCTAACAAGTGGCAAAATCACAAGAAAGAGGATTTATTAGTCTTGATACGAGGCAAGACAGTCTTGCACAAATCAATCTAGTCCCAACAAAACCAAAAGCAGTGCTTGTATACATACATATTTAAATATAATAATCACTTAGTTTGGTTGGAACTCGACCGATGTGTGCAAGAGTGAACCAGATATACATTTGTACTAAGTAGGTATGTAGACACATTATGTAATAAAGGGAAGAATGATTTCCAAGTACCAAGATTAAAAATTCCTCTTGCTGTAGTTTTCCCAGGTTGCACTAAGGTCTATCGCTAATCAATGAATGAATAATAGAAATAATATTATCAAAAATTTAGTTTTTTAGAAATAAACACGGACGTAACTTAAATTTTAAAACCGCAATAATTTTCCAGTTTGAATTTCGCAAAATGCGACTCGGCGAACTATCTCGAAGTTTTTGCATATTTGTGATTTAATCGAGAAGGCAAAGTTTAAAGTTACGCAAAGTTTTTGTTTATCGAGTTCGCGAAGAAATATGATTCATAGTTCAACTTTCGAAAAATATTTATTTTCATATTCCGACTCCCTTTTAACTTAGCTCTTTAAGTATTTTAAAGGTTAACGACTCTCATATCACATAACTTGATGAAATAAATTGTACTTATCTTAAAAGCCGTCAGTATAAATCACACGTCTATTTTAGTCACCCGTTATTTACATTAACCCTTCTTTGTTTCAGGTGGCAACATTCATCACCCAAAAAACACCCAGTAAATAACAGGCGATAGATCACCCGAAAAGAACCCAGACAAAGATGGCGCCTGCAACGCACGCGTCAACGGAAATAGAATCGGATAGGGGAAGCTGAACTTCCGTTTTAAAATGTGAATTTCAAAAATAGAACCCCGGATATTCGTGTTATGTTAACGGACGGAAACTTGCACAGTGGTTGAGTGACAATTCTGGCAATGTCTAACTATAAATATAGATTGAAAGTTACTAGTAGAGGAGTGAAACCTTTGTTCTTGTTGTTGCGGACTCGTCGCGTGGTAACTTTTAGTTTTTTTCTAGTGTTCGGTAATTTTGGTGTGTGTGGTGGTTATCATGAACAGAAGTTTGCTATGGAGCCGCAAGATCAGGTAATACTTTTTGTTTAACTCAACCTTATACAGGGTGCCTTTAACAATGGTGCTTTAAATGAAAGGGTCGTTTCGACTCCTTAATCTGAGCTACTTTCGTTTTGCAACTTTTTAAAAACACGCCAAATTCTAATTTTATTTTTTTCATACATACATAAGTACGAAAAGTGAGATTACACTGCTTTCAAAATTGAACCTTGAAGATGAATAAACTACCTATCTTACTTAATTTCAATTATTTGATGATATTGCAAAACAAAAGTATCTCAGTTTAGCGAAAAGTCGAAAAATCGAACTTTGCATTTAAACCTCCATTTAGAGCCAGCCTGTGTACTTTATTTGCATGTATTTCTGCTAAAAATGATCTAAATTCGTGCATTTTTGTATATAATGCTGACTATTTTATTGAAAAAGTTGACATTTCTTAAAAAACTATTATTGGTTTTGTTTTATGGCCAGCTTAAAAAAAACTATAATTTTCACTGTCATTTATATAACATTAGGTTTCGTTTCCTTCGAAATTTAAGCAAAATTCTTTCTAAAATTAATTTAGTAAATTGAGTGCGTAGATATTTTTTTCTTGTAATATTTTAAATATTACCCAACAAAAGAGATTTCATGTGAAATTATAAACCGTGTAATATTTATTTAAATAAGAAAAACAATTTAATTTTTATATTCCTATGGTCTTTTTCAATCGTAACATAAAACGCCGCGCAAACTGTTTGTAATCTACGCCCGACCCCGCCTGTAATCAAAAGCAATTTAAAAAGCAGCGAAGGCACAAAGAAAGCGTTCATTTACATATCAAAGATAATCCTTTCCGTGACAGAATAATTAGGGACAAGGAACAATGTAGTTTTCCACATTAAGCCAGCTCATTCGTAAACTGCGTCGCATAGTTTATCATCTTTTTCTAAATTAAAGGTATTAAAGTCTATTTTCTTTGTGTAAGTAAATTAATTTGAAGAAGACAAACGAACTATGTCTTCGTATACATTACTTAGAGCACATTTCATCATCATCATCATCAGCCTGCGGCAGTCCACTGCTGGACGTAGGCCTCTCCCAAGACGCGCCACTTTGCTCGATCATCAGCTATACTCATCCAGTTGCTGCCAGCCGCCCTGCGCAGATCACATTTATTCCCACTAAATTTTGTCGCACAGTTTATCATAATTTTTTTAGATAAAAATGAAGAGGGGAGATTAATTGTGCATAATTTTTTGTAATGCATTTATACAGGGTGGGAGGGACTATACCGACATACTCCAGCCATGAATTCCTGGTGGTGTGACGAGTAAATAATGTTACATCAACATGGGTCGAATATTGTCATTTTACATTAATAGTCTTATGGAACAAAATAAATCAGTAAATTCAGCCCCTCGTTATAAACTTACTCGAGGAAAAGTTATCAAAAAGAAAAGAAAAGCTAAAATGGAAACGAAAGGTCAATTTTTTGGCCTCGTAGTCGCTTACCATCAAATACTGCAAAGGTTAATTGCAGTTTAGTTAAAGGATTTTAAAAAAATAGTAAAACGATCTTAGTTACATTAATTAGGGCTTGTTACACACTTGGGAGTTTTCATTTAAAAAATAATTAATATCTCTGAAAGTAAGCGTTTTTCGACTATACGTCACATAACTTTTTTTACTCCTGATAGCTGTTAGAATCTATAGTTAAAGTTTGTCGGGTTACTCGTACCCACGGTGTATATTTTGTGCAGTTGTTTATTTATTTAATGCATTTTTTATTAAAAAAAAATACAAATGAATAAAATGATGAATATTTATTACGATAAATAATGAATATTTTTTTAGTTATATATTGTTTGAATATTTTTAATAAAACAAAATAAACTTGTTCACTCAGTTATGTAATTAAAAGTGTCAAAATATGACAATTTCTCGGTTAATTTTCGGGATTGTGCTAATTACTACTAATGTCTGTTAAAATCGGCTTAGTCAATATTGTATGACTAGAAACCTGATTAATATGAAAGATTAAAGCCTGTATTAGGCACAAGGAACAATGCAGTTTTCCACATTCATCTCGTTTTTCCCTAAGCTGCGTCGCATAGTTTCTCATCTTTTTCTTTGATTAAAACGCGTTTTCCTGCTGTAAGTAAATTAATTCGTTAGTTCGTTTGTCTTCTGTCATATTACTTAGACCGCGTTCATTCCTACTAAACAGATTATAGAAATGAACGAGCTATAAGACATTATTGTATTGTAGTTCATCGTCATATTTCTTAGGTTGAAACGTATTTTTGTGTAAGTAAATGACTTCTTTTAATGTTAATTGTTATTTCTCATTTCGTTTACTCAAACTTTGGTTCCTTACAGGAAAAAATGGGTTGGGTCCTGAACGCCTTACTTGCATTTAGCCTTAGAGAGCAGAGCACCTTAGTTGTATTTTTGTCCGGGGAGTAAAATATCTTGCTCTGTAAAATGCCCTCACTGTTATAAGACATAGTAGACTGAATGACTTGACTGCAAAACGGCTTAACGTCATAATGTTTTAATAGGTATATGGTCTGAATAATCTTTACGTCCAATATTGTAGAATGTCTTTATAGTATAAAGACTATATAGTTAAATTGTAAAGTAGTCCTTATCACAACCAAGACTTTATACAATTGAGACATTCTGCCTACTTGTGCATTTCACGACCTAGGCGTTTTGTTCCCTAAGTCTTCTTGAAACTTGGACCATTTTGTATGTTGCCCTACCAAATTGATACTAGTTTTGTTTTCAATTTTTTTGTGGGTTTTAAAATAAATATATTTGACAGTAATTTTCTAAAGATCTATTGACACTCTTCGTCTGTTGTATGACTTATGCTTAACTCAAAATTGTACAAATATAAGGCTAGATTTACACCTGTAAGTTTTACTAACGTAAGTAAAAACGCAGCTATTCGTTAGACACGATTAGGGATTGCAATCCGGCGGACCGGATCCAGTAATCCGGCCGGATTGACTATGAAATCCGACCGGACCCGGCCGGATTTCCGGATCAGCCGGATTACCGGATCCGGCCGGATTGCCGGATCCGGCCGGATTACTGGATCCGGTCCGCCGGACTGCAATCCCTAGACACGATACGTTAGACTGACTATGTTAGCTGCGTCCTTACTTACGTAAGTAAAACTTACAGGTGTAAATCAGGCCTAAAGCTATCGTTTGAAATGATACATACACCATATGTAATTTTTTATTGAAATTTTTTATATGGACAGTTAGCAAAATTAAATCTCACTGCTTTTTGTAAATTCCGCACCTGTGAAACATAACACTGCAAGTAAGTATTGAGAAGATTACGCCTTTCAGGTATGGAGTTAAGTAATGTATGTGTCGCAGCTAACTGGTTTAATTAGCCATTTGGTTAACTGCCTAGCATTTTCACTAAACTACGACCCGCCAGCAGGTCGGCGAAGCCCCGCCGCGCGGGGCTTCTATTTCTGCTCTGAGAGACACAAGTTGACTAACAAACCTAAGCTAAAATAAGGAGTGTGTTGATGTCCCAAATAAATAAAATAAATAAATGAAAAGGCTAAGCAGCTAACCAAATAGCCAATTAAGCTAGTTGGTGGCGACATATGTATGAAAACACCTCACTTTGCATAATAGCAGTTAAAAATTATAGCCATAACAAAATATTAAGATATTTTTTTCAGTATTTTTCATTCACAAATAACGTCCTACTAATTGTAAGCTAAAGCCAAGAACATCAAATGCCAATAACCTACAAGCATTGTCCGAATAACATTGTTAAATAATTTATTAGCATCTCATAAAACCCAGCTTTAACCGCAAATATACCACACAAAAGGCGACGAAAGGTCGTTCGAAACTATTGTTTATGTTTAACACTTATGAAAACCCGTCAGGTTGGTTACAAACGTAAAAACCTTTAGTAACATAACGTCTTATCTTAATATAGCAATCATTATAACATGTTAAGGTAATTCAAGTTGCCTGATTCTCCATGCGAACTCAAAATGGATTAAGAATCCATTTTAACGAGGTAAAATTTCGTTAAAATTGCCAAAAATAAGCAATAAAACGTAAGTAGATAGTTTTTGAAATTTTGTCCGTTCGTCGGTTTTTGTCTTTTTATTTGCGTATCACGCAAAAACTTCTGGAGCTATCACCAATTTTTTTCAACCCTTAATTCGACAACGAGTAAAATACTAGACGTCCATAGAACTATAGTACTAACTGAATTTCATTTTTTTTTCCTTGTCGAATTAAGGGTTAATTGATTCTGGCAGTACTTGCAAAAATCGAACAGCTTGGGAGCTTATGGCGTTCCCTGGGATCGAACCAGGTCGCTTAGCGCGGACCACCTCAGAAGTTTTGCTGATTGATCAAAGTAAACAACAGACCAGTGAATTGAAACAGACGGTTGAATCGGATCAACCTGTGCTTATGTAGTTTATGAATCGAACTAAGAACTAAGTTGTCGGTCCGCTAAAACCTAGCCCGGCTAAGACTCCGGCAAGAAACTTAGCTGAGACCGACAATGTCGGAAGTTAATTCAGGATATTCGGATCCTGAGGCGAATCGGGACGCGGCCATTGTGCGCTGTTGTCGCGAGGAGAAGCTATATTCGTTTTTTTTTTGAGACATCACTAACTCGCAACCCTATTGGGCATAGCGATTGTCTGACCGGGTAGTCAGCCGTGGCGTTCCCTGGGGTCGAACCAGGTCGCTAGCCGGAACACCCCGAGTGAATCGGACTGGGTGGGTGCTGGAGGCGCCTGGGGTCTAACCAGGTCGCTTGTCCCGGTCCACCTCGATTTGGTCGGGCTAGGTGGGGGCCAGAACGCCTGGAGCCGAACCAGGACGTTTGGTCACGGCCACCTTGACTATTCGCTGATTGCTCAAAGTGAGCAGCGGACCAGCGTGTCCTTATGTGAGCGTGTGTATCGAACGAATGGAAGTTTTAGTTGCCGGTTCGGTAAAACCTAGCCCAGCTAAGAAGACTCCGGCAAGAAACTTAGCTGAGCCCGAGCAAGGTCGGAGTGAAGCTATATCCATGGCATTAGTTGTCTATTTCTCTATTACCTACGCTCGTTCACTACAAGCCATAAGCCTCCTCCACAGATCACCATACAAATTGATGTACTTACAGTTAAATAATGACGCCGATTAAAACGTAGCATACTTATAACCCGATTACGGCCAAGCAAAAAAGACAGAACTTATTTCACCTCCGCGAATGAATTTGCAGGGATACTCCATCAAATTACCATTTTGAAATTGCGCCTTCTCAAACTTGATATAAATATTTGTCATAAATGACTTAAGACTCAAACAAATTACCTAAACATTAAGTTGGTTATCAGCCCCACTGATACATAAGGCTTATTGATTTTAAAAATTGGGCGTTATGCGGAAAATTTCATCGTCATTTCATTATTGTTTGGCTTTATCGTTCCATATTATTACTATATTTCGATGGCATACTCTCTTTGTAAATAAAGGAAGACATAAGAATCTCATACGCCTCTCTTCCACTAAGCGCCCAACTTGTCATTCAATTCATTAACTCGTGAATTATCAACTTGGTATCAATCTTAGCGTTGGACATATGTAAAACAAATGACTGGCGATATTTCAAATTCAAATAAAGAACACGTGACGTGAGTTTGTAGCAGTTAACGTTGTCGTTTGTTTCGAAACTTTTTATTTTGTTCTTGTATGATTGTTTAGTATATCTAGTAGTATAACGAGTGAAGTTCGAGTGATTGGTCTATTATGTCGCTGAGGCATACGGCGTGCTCTCATTGGTCAAATTGCTGTTGTAAACTGACCAACAATGTTATTTCTGTCGTGTCTGATTACATTGTTGGCTCGTCTCTTACGGTATCCAAGGACTCGCTGTTTTGCGGCCTGTAAGCTTACGATGCTACGTTTTGTCACGCGATAAATAAATAATAAAGCATCCGTCACTCTCACACACTATTTGTCAGAACGTGATAAATGCTTTATCATTTATTTATCGCGCGACAAAACGTAGCACCATAAGCCTACTGAATTCAGACGTGGCAGCAGTGGCGTTGAATAGTATTTTATGCAACAGTTGTAAAAGTAGGCTCAAAAAATGCGAATGGCGCGAGATGCGATACGACCCGCCGCGGCGGCGAGTATCGCGAATAAAGACGCCATGAGCGTTTTTTTACCGAATTATACAACGTTACATACAATACTTTTTCTACGACTAGGTTTTAAAATATAAAACACAAAATTAAACACTGCGAGCAAACAAGGCAAATATGACATATGACTGACAGAATGTGTCTATGGTAAACTTTTTTAATTTGAAGTATACTCTCTAGTAACACGCAGTAATTAATTTTTTTTTGTTGGCATCAATGAATTTAGTTCGGAAAGTTTTGTTTTTCTTAAAAACCGTAGGAATTTAATTATTTGATAAGATGTGCATTTTATTGTAAAGTTAGAATTGAGCGCTTAATCCTTGACTTAAGTTTAACCTAGATTTAGAAGTCTGTGGCTGCTAGCAGTATCGTTTTGCGGTTATAACGACACTAGTGCTGTTATGGGAAATAGAATATAAACTTCTCTGAACTCATTTTATGTATATTCTTATATTAGTGTTCGTGACCAAGTAAAAGACAGATAAAAGTACAAGAGTAGAAAAAAGAGTTTGAATTAAATTAATTGTTCATTTGTTTAATTTTTTATGAAGTACAAGTATTTACCCGCGGCCCGCGTTATCCCCGTTACTGCCCCAAGGGAACTTTTTTACCGGGATATAAAGTATCCTTTGTTTCAATCCAGGACTTGGTCTACTTGCATACTACACGGCAAGGAGGCCTATTTACAAAATCTCTGCTGTCTGGTAATCCATGTATAAGCAGTATCTTTTGAAACGTTGCAATTTTTAAAAAATGTGCCGTTATTACTCATTTTTTTGCTTCTTTCTTGTCCATTGTTAGTCCATGTGATTCATGGTACGCTATAGCTAAAAATAATATATTTTTTTTAATGCACTTCAGTTGTTCTGAACACTTCAAGTACAAGTCCAACTTGCCAAGTTTTTGAGGTAACAAATATTTTTTAATAGAAAAAAAATAGCGCCAGGCAAAATTAATAAAGCAAATCAAATTGTGTCGGCATTGTATTAAATTAGCGAACAATATTAAACTTATGTTCCCACATAATTATGCAGTGTGTTAATAAAACCAATTACATTCATTAATTACACAAACACTGCATAAATGCATGACTCGTAACGTGATCATAAAATACTGTTAGCCAGTTATTGCTATTTAGGTAATATATTCATTAACATTATTGTGGTGGAATAAACAAAGCTTACAAAATGATGGAAAAGTACCCTAAATATTGAAAACCAGATTTTACATGTTTTTTTAGGGAATGCAATTACCGGTAAATTACCGGTAAATGTACCGTCTTTTCATACTAAAGTTCGGTAAATTACCGGTAATTGCATTCCATATTTTTTATAAACATAATTCATTTAATGCATTCACCCGAACCAAACGGAAACATGCAAAAAATATGTACCTAAAATAAAATATGATATAACTGTATCAATTGACCGGTTCTTAGGGCCTTATTACACTTGCGATGGGGGTCGAAAAACAAGAGTAGGTAGTACAAGTTCGAAAAAAATGATTAAATTTGAAAGACTTAATCTCGGAAACTATTGGATCCACAGAGACAATTCTAGTATCATATTGTAGCAAATTTAGGCTTCTATAAAAACGTTTTGAGAAAGTTTTTTCAAAAACTAGTCCTTTAGGGTTATAATCGCCAAAATTAGAGAAAAAAAACAATTTTTTCGCGGTTTTTTTGATTTTTGACAAAGTTGCGTTCGGCGCTCGAGGTCACAAACTTGGATTATTCATCAGGCCAACATCATAAGCAAGTCTGCAAAAAATCAGAACTACCGGATTTGACGCATACTGCCCCATACTTTCAGACGACAAAGTTACTGGATTAGAAAGCGACTTTTTCCGTACGCGTAGCGTGCGGTAAAGCTACTTTATGGCCAGGTGTGGCTTAATTTCATTTAAGTTCAGTTTTACGTAGTCCATGGGGCCGATTTTGAGCGTCAATTACACTTTCATACTATTATATTTCGATGTTGTTACTTCATTAAATGAAACAAAAGTATTACAGAATCCAAACAAGCTTATTGCCTGGTACTGACGGAAATATCTTTACGCTATGTACTGAGACTCGGAACATTGTATGTACACGTGTAATGGTACTTATACACGTGTGTAATTTGTAGACGAGTAGAACGAGATGGGGTTAGAATATAATGTTACTCGTAAACCAATTAACGAGATGTTTTTGCTGAGGAATCGAATTTAACGTCGTATTTTTTGGAAGCCGTGTGAAAAGAGAGATGCGATTTATTTTATAAGGGATCCCCTTGTTTCCCATAAATTTGTTAGTCATAAATTCATAATTATCGAAAGTCATAAAATATTTGTATTGGTAAAACAGTAATATTTTTAGGATATTTTAAAACGCTAGCGTAATAGGTTAGGTTAGGTTTGTTTTATAATTTTTTTAAAAACTAAAATAGGTTGTATGACATTCAATAATTATGACTAACAATATAGTATGACTTTTAGAAATTATGGGAGACCATATAAACCAATTTAATAAGCTACAAAATATGCTTCTGATGTTTTGGCTATAAAAAAATAATCAAGGAAAAATCAGAAAAATTAATTGTTTTTTTTTCACAATCAGAATTCGACATAACACTTAGGACAAATGAAACCTAACGATCGTTAAAGAATTTTGCAATTGTATTTCATAGTAACTTAATTTAATAGATATTCCTTTCAAACTCGAGTCCCCCTATAAAAATAACATTATTATTTGTTTGTATATTTTTTTTAGTAAATTGATTGAATCAAGCGTGACTTTGCGGAAATCTGAGTTAGTCAAAACAAAAATATTGCTTTGCTAATCCGCGATATATTAATATTAGGTATAGGCCTTTAGTAATATATTTAATCATCACATAATAAATAGAAATAAAAATAAAAGACTACCACATAAGATTAAATCCACAACGCAGGCTTCGTCAGGTGGGTACCCACCTTTATTTAGTAATATTAGTTATTGATTAATAGTCTACAATTAATTTTTTTTTTATTTCCAGACGGCGGTGGTAGGATCAAGAGTGACTCTTCCCTGCCGAGTGGAGAAGAAGTCTGGTCAGCTCCAGTGGACGAAGGACGATTTCGGCCTCGGCCTACACCGGGACTTAAGTGGGTACGACCGGTACAAGATGATCGGGAGCGATGAGGAAGGTATGTGCTACATATACTGGGTGGCACATTTCGATCGGTCAGTATGGGAAAGTCTGAAACAATAAGACATACGAAGATCTGGTTCTTAGAAACCATGTCATCGATTTTAGGGACAAGAAAAACTGCATACATGGATTTGAAAAAAAAAACTTGTACTTTAACCGGGAATCGAACCCGGTCGTTTTGGAAAATAAAACTTAATTGAATTAAAGATATTACATACAATGGATTTTATTCGTTTTAGATATCGTGTTTCTTAGTAACATTTACTGCTTATGACATACACAATCGATATCCAAATATAAATAATGTAAGTTTTATTGTTCAAAATTGTTATTGTTTTTTCAACTCCTTGTATGCAGTTTTTCTTGCCCCTAAAATTGATGGCATGGTTCCTAAGAACAGATCTTCGAATGTCTTATAGTTTCAGACTTTCCCATACTGACCGATCGAAATGGGCCACCCTGTATAGATAAAAGAAATCAAAGTACCTACATAGAAAAATTAAATAGCGCTCACCTATGGTCCAGACCAGGAATCGAACCCGGTACCTCTGGATTTCCGGCCCAGCGTCTCAAACCACTCGACCACCGGAGCACCCAGCAAGTGCGTTCAACTTTGCCATCTACTTTGACTTGGGTGTCATTCTGGTTTAATAGGTTTTTAACCTAAACGCACTCTATGAGAACACGTGTTACACGTGCATCCCAACTCGACACCTACTTTACAGCTTACCTACTTGACTTGCACTTTGATTTCTTGTTAGATACAAGAAAATATTAAAAACTAAGAGTACGTACTGTTGGATTTGCATTTATTGCTCAATAAAGAGTCAAAGGTGATTCTTTGAGTCTTAGTCCTTAGTCCACAAATATGTTGACAATTCTGCCACAGTAGCATATATTTTATGGGTCATTCTCATTTTTGTGCACATACTCGTAGTCACTACCTTGGATGTTACTATCCTGGCTTTTATTGGTCTTTCTGAACGTTCGACCTAACCGTCATAATATCATGAATTCTTTTAATCATATGGATGAGAGAATTTATAACATAACAGTATTAATTTTTTTTATGAATCAGAAAGAGTAATACGCCCACGGTATTGACATCCACGGCAATGTAAATGTAACGCTCAACAAGTTCTATACAACTACCAAAAAATGCCGTGCGGCTGGCTGAGGCGGCAGTTTAGTTTTGGAAATTGCAGATGTGCTAAATTGTCTTAATGACTTATAGGAAAAAAAATTAAAATAAGTTTTTTTTTAAATGTCATGATTAATTGAAATATAATATTAAAAAACGAGATTTGATTTTTTTTATATGCGTCCTTTTGAATTAGGACGGCAGATTTTGAGGAAAAAAAGTAATATATCGTCACTACTTTGAAAAAAAAACTCCTGTCTAAAAACGTCGGAATAAAAAAAGTTTCATACGAACTTCATATATTATCAAACCGCGTTTAGAAAGGGATTGAGCTCATATGTCATTTTTGAACTAATGCATGATATGACATTGTCAGTGGTAGAGTATGCAGATAAATTAAATTGTTATTTTGTTACAATGAAGTTCTAAAGCATGGAAAAAATATCAAATTATACAGCGTTTTCCTTTTTTAGGTGTGCTCAATTTACAAGAATTTGCTCTGGCGACATTGCCTTCTTTTTTTATTAATGTTACTGTGTTTTTTCCAACGCCCATCGCGGCCACCACACGATTCAAAACTTTGGTATTATTGTTCAGTAATCCAATTATTTCCTGCAATGTATGTTCTTGGAATACTTACCTCAGAGACGATTGCATTTACGCTTAAGATGGCCATCAAAGTTTTCAAAAGAACCTTCGTCTTATCGTTTTCTTTATTAAAATATGTTAGTACATTGTAGACAATTTCTCGGCATCGACCGTATAATACTTTACCTCGATTCATATTGTATACAAACGTATTTTTGAAAAGCTACGGCAATTTGATAAAGCGAAATAATGTGACTGGTGACAGATTTGTCAAATATGATAATACTATTTTTTATTAAACAAATGACAATATTTACCGAGAATAGAGTTTAAATATGCAAATCATATTTAGCTATTAATTCTATTATCTATAAGGGTCTGCACTTATGAAGATATCAAAGATTGGTTTATGATTATATTTAATCATTTATTAAGTACACTTGTGCTAACGGTACACTCGAATCCCTTTCTCAACGCGGTTTGATAATACATTCACTTCGTCCTTACCTGGAGTTAGTATCAGATACGTGTTTTATTTTAAGTACTGACGATATGTACATTACAGGGAAATTATACAGTATGCAAATATCTACAAAATAAAGATTATGTCCGGAAATATAAAAAAAAAATAAAGAGTTCCTTGAACAAAAGAACCGCTTTGATCCCTATGAGAAAAGAAAACAGCCTTTTTCTGAATAGGAAGTGTGAAAGGGCTTTTTTCTGAACTAATGGACTTATAGGTGTTTCTGTTTTTATTCTTTCAGTTAGGTTGTTCAGTTAAAGCGGATTAAAATGTGAATTTCATTGTTTAGTATATTTATCAAATTGTAGGTGTTCGATTAAAATTTACGAGACAAAGAATAAAAACAAAACAAATTGATCAGAAAAAGTGCCGTGAATGGGAAATAAAGTAAAAAGGTTGCCTAGTATATCGATAAAGACTTAGTGCTCCTCTGTCGAGGCTATTTAAAACTGTATTAGATCTTTTTAGAGTTCCTTTCTTTTTTATAAAAAAGACTGTGTCTTTATATTAAAACGCTGTGTTGGCGTATATTAAAACACTTTACTTTATTAGTCTTTTATAATGAACTTTTCTTCAAAATGACCTACTAACAATAAACTTTAACGACAATATGAAGCTACACTCTAAAGTAAAACAAAACATGTTTACTATTAATATATTCCTGTTAATTAGAAAGAGTGGTTTTTACACGCAACTTAGACACTGTATTATGGATTAGAATTATGTGGCGTTCCTGATTAAGGTAGATATCCGAGTATTTGACATTGCCCCAGTAGTTGTCATCTTAAATAATTAGGCATTAGCAGTAGAGGTGACACTAGAGTGTCTACTTTTGTACGTACCAGCAGGCAGGCCGTATGCTTGTTTGCCACCCTAGTTGTAAAAAAAATCAGGGAGTAAAACAGTAGGACTTTATATAAGTGAACAGGAACCAACCTTGGTTGCCAAAAACTTATGCCAAGTCCAAGTGTTTTAATGTGAATAAAGTAATCCTAGGTTACTTTCCCAAAAATGGCTTAGTTGTATTCAAAATGATGCTTTTATTTTGAAGAAATATCCAGACTTGGCAAAAAAGTGCATCTTGATGATAAAAACTTGTTTAACTACTTAGGACCCTAATTTCAGAATAATTGAGAATCATCTTCACTATATACCTACGTTACTATACTGACATAGGTTTAATTAAGAAACAAAATCTCCGTCAATAAGTTCGAACCAATTATATTTACTGGATTTTTAGAAGTATTTTTTTATATCCATCCATTTTTTTATTACCATTTGGTAGTTGCATTTTTAATCAAAATATTGGTCATTCGTTTTTGTGTTATATAATTAAAAAATTATATATAAAATTTTTGCTACAACACCGCCATCTATCCTTCTAACATTGAACGCTCATTGCATTCAAAGCACACCAATTGACTGTGGTTTCCCTCTGCACCCTATATTGAAACAAAAGGCCACCTTTATTGCCAAACCCAGCTAATAACGTAAAGCCGTGTACACACGTAAAACAAACGTGTGGTCATTAGCGACACTAATTAAGGCGTTTGCTCACAGGGGATTACTCGCTGGACATAAGAGACGTGACGCTGGACGACGATGCGAGGTACCAGTGCCAAGTCAGCTCAGGCGCGAGAGGTAAGGATTTTTACGTCAGGGTTTACTATTGGATCGCATAAATTTAAAAGGCATAATTCATCATTTCGCATAATTCATAATAAAAAACACGTATTTTCTATTTTTCGCTTAAGAATCCACTGTCGAAATTTGAACGCTCAAAAAAATCACCTTGTATTTTCTACTCGTTTATTTTACCGCACTTAGTGTGTAATGGTAATGGAGCATTCCATGGTGATATCTACTTTTTGTCGCTTACGTAACGCCATGCTAGCTACCCTGCATTAGCTACCAATCTCAAAGTCAAGTCAGCTCCTTAATTTTACATGTCAAAATTATTAAAAAGGTAGCGTCACTTACGTAACATTTCCATGGAATTTTCCTAACCTAACTATTACTGTGTTATGCGGCAAAACCACCCACAATAAATTGTAGCGCTATTGTATATGTTGGATTGTGTCTTATATTGTGTTGTGGATAAAGAGTAATTATATTACAGTGTATTTTTACTTAAATGTTGGTCAATATC
Source organism: Eudemis profundana (assembly GCA_947034925.1). Lineage (NCBI taxonomy): Eukaryota > Metazoa > Arthropoda > Insecta > Lepidoptera > Tortricidae > Eudemis > Eudemis profundana. Next base: position 14,061,607 of record OX344816.1, on the reverse strand, counting down.
ATAATAATAATAAAAAAAACCTTTTGAAGAAATATTTTTTGTTCATAATTAAAAAAAAAATATTGTGAAAAAAGATTATGAATAGGTACACAGTTCATCTATCTCACTATGAACTTCAGTATCAACTCCTGTTTCACTAAAGCTAGCGTCGACACATTATTAAAGTCTGCCACCACCGACGGTCAGCGGTAGACTGATTTAACTCCCAATCCCTGAGCGGTTCCTATAACGACTAGGGCATGAAATACCGGTATTATTTGTATGTGCCAATACCAATGCAATTATTATATTTATTTAAGTCATTTGAAATCTGGTAGTATTTATTGCGTGACATGTCCATGAAGTATTAATGTACCTATTAAGTGATATTTTGTAATTTTGATATTTCTATAATTGTTGACTGTTTGGTAATTTGAATTTGATCGTAATATATTTAAATCCTGTAATGTAAATTATTTAAATGTAGGAAAGACATTTCACTGTCTATTTGCTATAATTTTAAAATGTTAATATTTACACGTCGCATCAGCGGCCAAATATGCGAGACTATATTGTATCCAACATCTTATATCCGTCTACCGTATTTGCGTAAATAAACTTCATTTCATTTCATTTCATTACCAAAAAACCCGTATTGCATGCCCTAATAATGACCTAACTATGTTTCTGCTTTTATGGTGATTCTTCATAATATTAACTAAAATAGTAGTTCTGCATATAAATAATTAATATACCCACTATATAACATACATTAACACACATACACATTATACATTAATTTTGATGGAAGTTATAAAAGAAAGACAAATTTTGACAAAAATAAAACTATATACACCGTTTACCGCATTCGTGGTCGCGAGTAAAGAGAGTTTTTTTTTTTTATTTGGATTGTTTTAAGTGGGTGGGTGGGGGAAAACCACGAACGCTGAAAAGGGTAACGAAACGACGGGACGTAAAAAATAAGTGATGTATGCGATTTAATTATTTTAAGTTGTTTTGACAAATGACACAATGATGACAAATGTATAAAACCTAACATCTTATGTACGACATGATATTGATGCAATAAATGAATATGAATATGAATATTATAATGAGTATTAATCGTGGACACCGAAGACAATAGGGTGCATTGGGGTAAACCTCTGAACACGGGGTAATTCTGAAGAAATGAAGGATTTCTCATAATGCGCACAACATATATTTACTTTAATACGCTAACACTGTACTAGACATACTGATAGTGTTTCGACTAATTATAAACTTCAAAAATGTTGCATAGTTTACAAAAAAGTCCTAATTTTCAAAATTACCCCGTGTTCGAAATTACCCTAATGCACTAAAAGAAATTAATATAAAAAAAAAACAAAAAACTGTTGTGTTCTACTTCAAAAGTGTTGATGAAATTGTCAGTTTTTTTTGTCCTTAACTGGATTATTAAATTATATTGAATTTCAGGAATATCGGTTAAATTATCATCATACAAAAACACGCTAACATATTATAAGTCCGATTTGTCTCCCTTTCTGACATACACTTCTCTCATCTCGTTCGCTTAGTCAACATACACAGTTTCCAACTCTCTCAGAATAAAATCTCTTAAAGCGTTTAGGACATTTTGTACTTGGGCCGTTTTATCTCCATATTCGATCCCCCCTGGAGGGGAGTTAATTATAGGTACGGTTCCGGATAAAATGAGATAAGAACATTTTTCCTCCTTTTTCTAATAACGCACTCAACGGATCAACGGATTTGTTATATGAGGAAGTATATAGGAAATGGTTTACAATGTTTTTTTTATAGGGTTCCACATTCCGTTACTTTTAGGCCTCCGTCAAAGAGCAGATACACTATTTCTAACCCTATATTTTCATATTGTTCCTTTGAAATTGTTTTTGAAAGATGACGAATTTTATGTCAATTAGTGCTAAACACAGAAATAAAAAATTCATTTATTAAATGTTGTCCATCGCCATTCAACGTGGTAACGCGGCTAGTGTGATGGGTACCTTTGCGCCAGGGACAGCACGAGGGGGTCTTTTTGACTAGATTTAAGTGTGTTAAATCTAATATTGTTTTTATGTAAACACAGAAATATATCGGGATCGAAGGACACAGCTCGTTGATTTGTATGGCAAGTAAGCGTGTAACGTTTTTCGCCTGGTGTTTGACGCCAAAAGTGTAATTTAGTGATGTAAAACATAAATTTTCCATTTCGTTTGGTGGTATTTGAACAACTAATTATACCATTATTATCAAATCTTCAAATCTGCTAATAATATTGACGGAAACTGAAGTTAACGGCATTCAAAGTAGGTGGCCGCCACTTCTTTTTAGCACGCGAGGTACATACACGTTTTCCTTCTACCTCGACATATTTATCTGGTGCTAAAAAAAAAGCTAAAAATGAAAATCTGGTTAAGACATACGCACAAAACGCACTTGTTTGTCATCTTGGATGTATTAAAAAAAACAAATGATCCTGAACTGAATGAAACTAGTAATAAGGGCCAGAATTTGTTTTGTAAAGGTTCCCAATTTGTTCAGATACTCGTACATAGCAGGATTTGGAAGTCGCAAAATGTGCAGGCTACGCAACTGTAATAAAAAAATTGCCAGTAAAATTTTATGCAAAAATATTAAATATTGTCATTTAATATTTTTGCATAAAATTTTACTGTTCAAAATACATTATTTTATATTTATTGAATCAATTTTTCACTACAAATAGTTAAAACTCTTGTAGGCTGAAACTTCGCACCCAGGGCTAAAATAGCCAGCAAAAACGGTTAATATTTTCCGCATCACTTCGTGCCACACCTAACCTAATGTTTCTGACCCAGAAGTTTTAATAAAACACAAAATAAATATCCTTAACGAAACCAGTAAGGAATATAAATAGAAGCACTCTCAACTCTAAAAATAAGTTTTAATTGCCTCGCAGAGGAAATTCGGACTGAATGGATTTATTTTGCGGGAGACCCTGAAAGGTTGAACGCTGAAAAGAACAAGGAAAGAGTGTCGCCCAAGGGCCTTATCGTACATTACACAACTAGGGTGGAAAAACAAAGAAAGGCCAAGATCGCAGATGTTTGCGGCCCGCGCTGCAAGTGAGGGACGTAAATAAGCGATCGAGGGCTTTTTTTATTACCTCCCGTGTTGTGTACAACATTTTATGTCTACACCTGGCCAGAAAGCGGCTTTTTCCGTACGCGTAGCGTGCGGTAAAAGCCACTTTATGGCCAGGTGTGGCATAAATTAAGTTTAACGCCAGCTGGTTTAAAGCAGAAAACATCACATGCTTGCTTATCTTACTTAACACGGCCGGAAATTTCGGCAAGATCATTGTAGGTGATGCGACCCGGGTACCCGAAAACCCAAAACCCCGGATAACTGACTTTATTAACCCGGGTTCCATATCTAACCGGGTATTGCATTCCCTATTGCCTACTGCGGGGGCGTGTACGCAAGATAAAAACACTTAGCAAATGGTCTAAGCTAGTTACAAGGGTACTACTTATTTTAACTTACCCTCGCTTGCAGCTTGGGCCACAAACATCTGCGATCTCGGCCTTTCTTTGTCTTACCGCCCTAGTTGTGTAATGTGCTATTATTATCTTCAAAATAAAAGGATACTTGCATAATTTTTATTAATCATTAGGTTTTTTCTAACCCGGTTCAAAATACCCGGGTTTTACCCGACTCTAAATAAAGTCGGTTGCCCGGGTTGCCTTCCCTAGTAGGCACAGCCTCCGTCCATTCACTTAAAAGGCCCTTTGAGTCCTTGTTCAATAGTATTCAGCGTCCTGTTGCTAGGCTCCTTTGACTGTTACACCCCTTTGAGTAATTTAGCCAAATCAATAGCAGTTTTCAATTCCAATTGTGTTTACCAGGACATGAGGATTTGTATCTTTTTTGCTTAGCACAGTAAGGATACCATCATAGAAACTGTTATTTGTACATTTTAAAAATAAACTTTTCATCAAAGTAACTGTTTATAGTACATTTTAAAAACCAGAATGTCTTCAGAAAGCATTCAACGATTGAGCGATTACTTCGGATGAATGAAAATTTTGTATCTTTGTCATTGTATTTTTCTTCCACTGCTATAATCATGCAACTACACTGACATAAAATGTCTAAATATTATTTTTTATAAATTAAACTCTTATTTGGTCAGTTTTTATTTCGTCAGATTTAAATATCTCTAGAGTTTTGACTGTGGCGATGTCAAAAATGGCATGCATTCAAACTACAAATCAGCGCCTCCATAAACCTAGAGATATTTAAATCTGACGAAATAGAAACTGCCCAAATAGGAAACTGACCTACTCGGAATCTGACGAAATAGGAAACTGACGTATTAGAATTCTGACCTACCAGGAAACTGACCACCTGGGAATCTGACCTACTAGGAATCTGGCGGAAATGGAATCTGACCTACTAAGAATCTGACGAAAATGCTATCTGACCTATTAGGAATCTGTTGAAATCGGAATCTGAATCTGACCTCCATGGAATCTGCCGAAAACGAAATCTGACTTACATATCATCTGACGAAATCGGAATCTGACGTACACTGCAAAAAGCATACATATCTAACGTGTAAAAAAGAACAATAAATTATCAAACACCAAATTTAACAAAAAGCTTGACAAAACAAATCATTATTTGTTCCTGTTAATTACAATGTATTAAAAGTATACGTCAAAATTAAACAATATTGTATTTGTTTACAATCTGAACGCAATTTTCCCGTTTCGCATAAAAGCAGGATTTTACATTCTTCTTTAAACGAAACAAAATTAAACGGAAATACGGCAATTTAAATATTTACTCAACATAATGGCTTCCTAAAATTACGCTTACAAAATGGCGGAAATTTCATTTTTTTAAGTTGAATTAAATGATTATCTTTGGAGATTCCTCCATGTAATTTGAATCATAAATCTTCGGCACCCAGGGCTATTTTTCTTTAATAATAAGATTCATGGCTTACCGATTTGGGATATTTTGTATACTGTTAAGATGAACAAATAAGGGTTTACACAAAGCAAAATTATGGGATACTATCATTAATATGAATTTTGAAGAAACAAGCCCCTTAAAATATTGCTTACATAAATAAAATAACCCTCCATTTGGTCTTCGCCGCAGTTGGGTAAAAACAAATACTGTAATTATCTTCTATACCGAAACAAAGTTGCACCATTTAGAACTCGAGAACGGGTGGACCGATTTTTATGATCTTTGATTTTTTGGGATAAACAGAATAACAACTATTACAAAATTAAATATTTTGGGACGGAACGAAGTCCGCCGGGACAGCTAGTATTGAATAAAAGCCAGACGATAGAGACACGCATTTATGGTTAATCAGTGGTACGGATGTGGTCAGGCTAGTGACCTGGTTCGACCCTAGGGAACGCCACGCCCGACCACCCGGTCATATAATTGCTAGGCCCATTAGGGCTGCAAGTTAGTCAGGCTTTAAAAAAAAGGGTTAATCAGTGTGATGATATTAACACTTTCATCTTTAAGAAAGTAAGACGCGTACCTGCATTGTGACAAAGACTTTTTACAATTATCTGTGGGCAACGTTCGGAAACGCTCTTAACTATTTATTACAATCGGATGTAACATCCACAGATATTACACTTACTAGACTACAGAATAAGTATTAGTACTGGGTTAATTGCAGAAAAAAATGTACCTTTTAATTTTTTGTGTGATCATGGTGTGTCTTTTATCATTTTACTCAGAATCATGAGCACTTTTCATTTACGAAATAAAAAAAAGCTGTAAAAATGTTCAAAATTACCGTACAAATTTCGAATCTTAGTTTCGTTACGCCCAAACTAAATATACGAACAAGGGGAACGAATCTGAAAAAAAAAACACTTATCGCTTTATTTGATCGCATTGTATTACTCTGAATAAGTTTTTTTTAATAATACTTTGTTCAAACCTATTCTTTCAACAGTTACCAAGTTTCAAAACAGATATAACAATAATTTAATACGATACAATTCCTAGAACTGCTAAAGATCTGCCAACTAGTTATAACAAGTACTCCAAGGCACCGAAACACGTCTACGTCTCAAGTTCAGAGCTGTTCTTAAAGCGCTTTGATGCTTCAAAGCCGCGGTACATAACGAGTTAGATACGAGCCCAGGAATACTGTAATAAGCTGCAGAGTGATGCAGTATTTCGTGGGTGATTACAATATCTTGCGCATGCAGTGTTATGCGCGTTTTACTGAAGCATTCCACGAAAACATTTCGTAAGTGTCACTACCTTTATAATACGTTTGATATGTAAAATATGGGGTATCAGCGTAATTCGTCCCATTCGTTTTTCGTTCAATTCGTATTTCGTCTCAATCTATATTCGTCACACATTCTTTATTAAGACTATTCTTTATACATAAAGAATGTGTGACGAATATAGAATGAGACGAAATACGAATTGAACGAAAAACGAATGGGACGAATTACGCTGATACCAAATATGGAAGCTGAATGTCGGTATAGTAATATTATAACTTTGCTTTAAGATAGGTAGTGTTTCTTAGCAGCTAATAAGTTTTATTAGGGCAGCTACCATAGCGTTACGTAAGGGACACAAAGTCGATGTTTTCATGGAATGCTCCTTTAGAATAGAGTAGTTTATAATATGCACAAATACTTATTTTTCTGGTCTTATCGCAATATGTCAGTTGAACAGGACGGACATGCAAATTTAAAGTTGGTATAAGTCGGAGGTTCAGTGGATTATGAAATAAAATACCATAGGTAGGTGTTTAGTTACAAGTTCTCAAATATATTGAGCACCGCGTGCTTTAGCGATCGAAACAGAATCATTGAGCTATTATTACTACATAGAGAAGACGCCGCTCCATCACTAAGTGCTCCATTCAACTGCGGCCGGCCGGCCGCAGTTCACTCAGTTGCTCCGCCGCCCCCACCCCCTCCGACGCGCCCCGCACTGCCGCGCTTGTTGTACAGATTTTGTTCGTGCCGTCTTCTCTACCCGTAGTAATAATGCCTCAATGAACAGAATAGACATTATTTGGTTGTGACAACTGTCTTTCAACTTACTTCAAGTCAGCTACCTAGTTTATATATTGGTCCATAAACGGACCCTTAACTCGTGGGCCTGCCTTTGTTATTCCCGTTAAGGGGACTTCCTACCGGAATATGAAGAATGCAATTCGATCCAGGGTTGATCTACTTCTGGCATACGGTATATATGCGCCATATATACACCGTGAGCCCGAATAACCCGAAACATTTTAACCACGTATTCCTGATGGTATTACTAGTAAATAACGTTATATCAACATAGGTCGAATTTTGTCATTTTACATTAATAGTCTTATGGAACAAAATAAATCAGTAAATTCAGCCCTTCCTTATAAACACGTCCTTACTTGAAACGATATCAAAAAAGAAAAAAAGGCTAAAATGGAAACAAAAGGTCATTTTTTTGGACTCGGTAGTCGCTTACCATCAAATACTGCGAAGGTTAATTGCTGTTTAGTTAAAAGATTTTAAAAAATTACTAAAAATATCTTAGTCACATTTATAAGGGCTTGTTACACGCTTGGGAGTTTTCATTTAAATAATAATGAATATCTCGGAAAGTAACCGTTTTTCGACTATACATCATTTAACTTTTTTTACTCCTAATAGTTGTTAGAATCTATAGTTTCAGTTTTTCGGGTTACTCGGGGGCACGGTGTATATATATACACATATGTGGATCCAAGTCCCATACAACATACATTTATTATTTAATTATTAACGAAAACACATACAAAGCCTATTCAATACGGCTAAACCCCTCTATGGAACGCGCTTATGGCATTGTTCCTAGAATGCTCACCGCATTTACCCCTTCGTACTACGAAATTTAGTTTTTTAGCTATAAACAAGCTCCAAACAAAGTTCTGATTTTGATAATGCTATTTTTATCACAAATCTCAATTTATGTAGGTCAGGACAGGATCATAGCTAAGCAATTCTCGAGGTTTTGTTTGGTTTGATTGTTTGGGGTTACTTTTCAGCTGAAGTTTTTTTACACAGTATTCACTTATGACTTCAAGTGTTATATGTATTTGCAAATTAGTTCACAATTCAATCAGCATCATCAACAAAACTGCTTTTTATCCTTACAAATCACTTTATGTGTTCGACTTTGACGCTGCAGTATTGGGCATACAAATGATATATGCCGGTGCTGTATAGTCTATCCGGAATTGTAAGAGTGAAAAGCCATAAAACTTGATTACAATAGCATGTTTAGTTCGAAAGGTGACAAGTCGTAATACGAAAAAGTGAATTTCGACCTAAACACTGTTCTATTAAAGTTTAAAATGATTTTTATGTTTCAAATACAAAAGATATCTTCACACCTGCATAGGGTTGTCAAAACTGTAATAAGTTAGTAAAATAATACAACATAAATAATTCAAAGATATATTTACCTACATTATACATTATTGTAGTTATTCACTGTCTGAGCTCTCCGTCACATTAATAATGAAGCGTTGCTGATCTCGAGTAATAAAAGTGTCCTCAATGCTCTCAACATGTCTAAAACATGCGGTCCAAATATTGTCTGCAATTTTCATCGCCTCCTCACGAATCAATTCGACCACTCCCGAGTTCAGCTGTGGTTGAGTATTGTTGCGTCGTATTCTTTGTTTGAGTTCACTCCAAACCAACTCAATAGGGTTAAACTGGCAATAGTAAGGCGGCAATCTCAACACCGTGTGACCACTCTGCTTTGCCAATTCGTCAATAACCATCTTTTTTACAGGGTTCAGGCTTTTGATGCAATCTAATAGATCCTTTTTTTTTAGCTTTGGGTTAATTATTTGTCCTTGTTCCTGTAAATATTTGATTAAATCAGCCTTTCTTGTGGAACTGTTCGGGATTTTTTCAGATTGTCTAGAGTGATAGGAGGCGTTGTCTAGAACAATAACACTGTTTGGTGGCAAGTTGGGTAGTAACTGATCTTGAAACCACTTTTCATAAAGATTCGCAGTCATATCTTCGTGATAATCTGCTGAACAGTTTTTTATATTTTTAGCAGATAAAAGAAGAGATCCTGGTACAGTACCATATTTAGATCCAGCAAGAAGTATTATAACGCGTTGTCCCCTGGAACAAGGAGCGTTAAGGCAGCATTTCCCGGACGTGTCAACCCAACCTTTCTTTGCAACGTCGTGGGTGTCATACCACGTTTCATCTGTCACTACTATATTTCGACCTTCAGATCGAAACTCTCGTACTTTTTTTAAATATTCTTTTCTTAAGTCCACAAGCCGAGCTGATTCCATGATTGTCTGACGTTTGTCAAGTGTTTTGTAGGTAAAACCACTATGTTTAAGGTATTCACAAAGTGTCGTTTTACCGTAAGGAAAATTATTATCAGTGGCTTCATTAATTTTTTAAGAAGGCTATCAATTGTAACAACAATATTTTGTCTGTAACTGTCATATATTAATCGACTTATAAGATCTCCTGTGAAGTTGTCAATTTTAGAGAACTTATTTGCTACTGTTTTGGTAACTCCTTCACTTATACCGCCACGTACAATTTTGTTCACTGTTGCATATGGCACCTGAGTAAGTTCAGCAGTTTTTTTTAATGCTATGGGCCCTATTTCTCTAAAAAGTCCACTGTACACATTTTTAGTGTTCCGTAGCCAAAATGGCAAAAACGGAACCCTTATAGTTTCGTCATGTCCGTCCGTCTGTCTGTCCGTATGTCACAGGCATTTTACTCAGAAACTACTTGATGGATATTGATGAAATTTGGAATATAGGTGTGTTTTATGAGCCGCTACTTAGTTTGGTATATAAATAATTAAAATAAATATTTTTAGGGGGGGCACTCCATACATGTTAAAGACAGTAAAAAAAATTTTTTCAGCAAATATCAACGTGTGGTACATAGTTCGACAGCTCTTTAAAAAACACTATAAGGTTCCTAAGTAATGTTTTTGATTAAGTGAATGTATTTGGAAATAATCGCTCCGAAAATTGTGTAAATTGTGTCCCCCCCCCCTCTATTTTCTAAACCGTGCGTCCGAAAAATATGAAAAAAATCACGAAGGTAACGCTTAATTAATACTTTCAACGAAAATTATTTTCAACTAGATCGAATGTACCGTTTTTGAGTTATTGCCGATAAACTGCGCTTCTCAACAAAAGGACGTAATTGCTATGAAGGTATGCTCTTTTGTTGTTGTACTTTTTTTACATCGTATTTTTTACCTTATAGTTACGGCTATGGAACCCTACACTGAGCATGGTCCGACATGCTCTTGGCCAGTTTTTATTCACAATTTGCTTACTCTCGCTATTTAAACGAGTCCGAACACGAGTACAGTCGGGTTCCTGTTTATCTAGCCACGGACGAAACATATTTTTTTTTAACAAAACAAGTAAATGGCTAATACACGTAATCACCACGTAACCACTAAACCAGATTCAACGGAATACTAGTTGGAATAATTCTCGTAGTCATTCCCGATAAGTAGTTGCAACCCTACCCTCCAATGTTTTTTATTGCATTTGCAATTTTGCGCTGTCATTTGATATTGTACCTTAATACTAACTATTACGTTAGCTTTTTGTATACGTAAGAAATCACTTACGCTCTTTCTATAATAGATAACCAATTAGCTCATTTTTATGACTCTTTGCCCTTAAACCGGCGGTCTGACTATACCTCGATTGATGGTTTTTGAAACATTTTGTATTGCAATTAGAGTCCGACCGAAATTTCGGTTTCGGTTTCGGCCTAGTTTCGGCAAAAAACGGGTTTCGGTTTAGTCTCCATCCGGCCGAAACTACGGCTAAATTGAATTTGAGGGGTTTCTTACTGCAATCGGACATCGGAGATTATTTTAAATAACAAAGACTAAATGATTAATATGTTATTTGAAAATTAAGGCTCACGGATTATGATAGTATTTCTTTTTCTTCCCACGAAAACATGACCTTAATATGGAAATTTCGGTTTCGGTTCTGTTTTCGGCCGAAACTGAGATCAAAGCCAAAATTTAGTTTCGGTTTCGGCCGTGAAAATTCGGTCGGACAATAATAGCAAGAGGCCACTGATGATGATTCTTACAAAATCCAAATCAATACGCCAACCAAAAGACGCAAACTTAATTTCAACTTACTCAGCAATCCGTTCAACTAAGTGATCCAGCGTACGATGTTACAAACCTATATAACTTGGAAAAATACTCCCCTACGAGGCACAATTGTTTCTGTTCTTGAGCCCCGCCTCGCGAAATTGTGTTTGCCTTTAATAAATTGAAAGTCTTGCTCACCAGGCCTCCGGCCATCTTTTTTCCCCTTTTGCCGTGAATTTTTCTATCGTCCGCACTCCGAGTTTCTTGTGTTTTAATTTGTTTAAAATATTTCCATTAGGATTTTCCGTTTCATTTGTCTTGGTCCTTTTCACGTCTAAATTAATTGAAGGTGATCTTGTAAATATACGTCTACTTTTGTCTTAAAAAAATGGACGTTATTTATTTATTGGAATAATGAATTTAAGTATGTCTTTTTTTATTTCTTTGCTTGTAAGTAGCGTTGAAAAAGTAATGTTTTTTTGAGGATGAAAATCAAAAACCATATTTTTCGTAATAACAGGAACAGAAATGTTCGAGTTTTTGGACAAAAAAAGCTATTTAGAAAAAAATCATTTTCTCGGGTTTTTCAACGCAATGCGTAAGCCGTAACATTTCTATAGTAGTAATGAAACTATTAATTCCATTTCCAGCGTTTTAACCGCTCTTGGGGCATGCAATATTAGTATTAATTGTATGGGCCAATACCAAAAAACTACGGTATCATCCATACAAATAAAACCGGTGTTGCTTAACCTAACCGCTATCATTTCCCCGGTCACATTTTTCACTCATCCTCCTCCTGCAGACACGGATTACCATTTTCTGTTATTTCCTAGCTAGACGGACTGGTACTAAGTATTCTATTAAATAACCGAAAATGGTAATCCGAGCCTATAAGGAAATGGTAAAAAATGCGCTAATAGAGCATCCTCCACATCTTAAGCATTATACAAACCAAAGCCACTAATTTTCTTACAATCTTAAAGTTTGGCACTTATAAGTTCCACATAAGTTTAGAAATTAACCCAGTCGATCCAAAGATCCCAAAACCTGAAAATTCAAATACGGAATATCAATAATCTCACTCCCGAATATTTAAGACGACCATGATAAGTCACATTGTTAATCTGAACAGCCCTATTCAGCTAAGCAATACAATTGTTCCAGTTACCGTATTCCTGACCCATTCAAGTAAATTAATTAGTCTGGATATCGTGACATTTATGCGAATTCTTAATAAGACCTCTTGGAAATTTTACAGTGCTTCGATCCTTTTGGCCTCTACTGAATCGTGCCCTATTCAGATGCAAACGAAAAGGTCTGTGAAATTAATTTACATAGCCCTTTGTACGCCGTGAACCTTTTGATAAATTCGCCTTCTATTTGAAATGTCTCTGTTAGAATTTTCTTATCGCAACTGAGACGGCTCTTATGGGCCATTCAGCTTTTGTTTCGAGATTTAGAGTTAACTTTGTATTTCTTAAGTAATCGGGGGTACCCCGTACATTTTCTTTGATCGTTATCCCTAAGCCGTTAAGTAAATTTGATCTTGTTTTAAGTAAAACAGCTGAATGTTTCAAGAGAATTTGACTTTACGGAAGGTATTGGCTGGATTACGTGGAACAATGAGGGAACTTTCTGGAATAGACTTTTGATCTACTTTTGGAGTTTGTACATTGCAATTCTCTACTTACGTTATCAGCCGGCATTTTCATTGTTATCCATTAATTTGAACGCAAACAAAAGACCTTATCAAAATTTTCATTTGAAATAAGTTTCCTGAGGGGTTCAATTTTAAATAAATAAATTTGCGGAAGTTCTTGAAGGCAGTAATTCTGTAGTCGTAAATACTACGGATACTGCAAAGGTAAATAATACTGACAAAGAAAACGTCTTCTCTGAAGAAAAATGAACAATTTACATGAGGCTAATAGAAGGAGAACTTTGTTTTTATCAACCAGAGAGCACAATGGACAACTAGCTTGCGGCAAAATTGTACAACTTTGCACTATTTAACTTGCAAACTTTGTTTGAAACAGAAAGTTTGCTCCATAGGAAACTATCTGAAGGAGCCTGCGACTTTCATTGTCTTTATCCCTTCTTTGGATTATTAAATTGCGTTCGCGTTTCGAGTTACCAAGACAACCCAAATTCACCACGAAGCTGACTTATTGAATTTAACTAGATTTATTACGCAAGTCATTAACAAAACAAAGGATTAATTTATTTCCTTACATCAGAAGAGTGCTTTGATTAAAGATTGAAAGTTGAAATTACAATTCGTCAGAGTAAATACAAATTGGAGACCATAAATTGAAGAGAAAACTCCAATATTCTAAATTGTGTTATTTCGTTCCATTGAAAGATGTACCTCGCATCTTTGAATGGAATAACCAGGAAATAGTTCGTCGATTTGAAAGAGAATTAACCGTGTAACGTTGTCCGCTTGGCTTTTGACGCCAAAAGTGTAATGTAGCAGTGAAAATCATAGCTTTAGACCAATTAATTACATTTTTATTATTAGATTTTCAAATCTGGTAATAATATTGACGGAAACTGAAGTTAAAGGCGTCCAAAGTAGGTCATTGTCGCTTCTTTTTAGCACGCGAGGTATATACACTTTTTCCTTCTACCTCAATATATTTCTGTGGAAATAACTAACATAAATAATAAAGATGAACTAAAATGGCTATGAAACAACTTACTGAAACAAAATTTGACAATAAATTAATTACCTAGTACTACAGCACACATTCTTTTTCACCGCCCTACTATTAAGGGTACTGACCATCATTTAAACGCAAACAACCATAAATTAGGTTACAAATACACTAACACACTGACAAATCTATACAGTTCTAAAAAAGTCATACGTATTTATGAGCTCCGCTTCCAAATTGCACCTAAATATTGTAAGAACACGGTTGAAATTCGAGTAGATATAATAATGGACGTAGGCTGTTCTGAAAATCACTTCTCAAATTAAAATGGTTTGTACAGGGGAGCCGGCTATTAGGTCACGGTACGCCCGCCTGACGGTCCTCGTGCCGCCCGAACCACCGAAGATCCTGCAAGGCAACTTCTACTCTACGACCGAAGACAGAAACATCGTTTTGGAATGCGTCTCGATCGGAGGAAAACCCCCAGCCGAGGTGAGGATTGAAAAATTCTGGATTGGCTTACCTTGATGACATTTTTGTTGGTTCTGAATGAAATTCCGGGCAATTCTTCCGGTGAAATTGGGTTCGTTGGGAAAATGTACCTATGCCGATTTTTAGGTGGTTTATGTGTGGATTCTATCGGGTTGCCGTTGAATGTATGAGGAAAAATATCAAAAGGTTTTCGAGTTGCTTCGCCTAATTGCTCTTGAGTTTAGTTTTCATTTTTAGATTTGCTAATTGGAAATCCTGAATACCTTCAAAAATGTCATCGTCCAATTTAGAAAAACTGTGTGTACTATATGTAAAATTTCATTTCAATGTTAATTTTTACATCATTTATTTAAATATTGACATAATTAACTAATTTATTTTCTTATCCTTCCTCCGATAAGTATTAACCAAATACATCTAACTAAATGTAACGTTGAAGCGTGGCACATGAACATAAATAATAAAACCATCCATTCCAATTTATTAACGTCAATCCTATTAACATAGTAATCAATAAAACGGGCAACTAAACAAAATTAGCTAATGATCGGAGTCCGTGAGTCCGTAGGTATTCCATTAAATGATTGTACCAACTAATTACATTACAAGACAGACTGAGCAATGAATAGATAGTCTACTCAACTAAAGCTGCTAAAGTTCCTAACAATTTCAATTCTATTACCCTTTTAACTTGATTTGTAGCATATTCATTGAAACTTTTCTTTAACTGCAAAATTCAGTTCATCATTACTTTTTCCTTTTAGATTATCATTAAAACGAAATGTAGAAACAAAATTGACTGGCAATACGTCACACATTTCTCCATCAATTTGCTTTAAAAATCCCGTAATTTCAACCCTCTCAAACAGCCAATTCAATTCGTACATTATAAATCTTTGTACTGGAGATCCCAGAGGACCCCTAAGCTGCGCTACATCGTTTTCAATTTTAAGTCCTAATTGTATGAGGCCCCATGGGCCGCATACCTATTCACTTAAACGGATTAAATAAATAGAACACGCTGACACCAGTATAAAGTAGATTGGACGTTTATGTAAACGGGCGGTATTTCTTTGAAGTATTTCTGAAGCTTGGCTTATCTCCCATAGGCAAATATGTCAGAGGTATTTGCGAGAGAAGGATTCTTTATCCAATGATTACATTTCCATGTTTAGGATGGTCAAAATGTGCCGTGTTTTTCCTTTAAAAATGTTTTAGATATCTCGGGAGGATTGATTAAATACAAATGTACGAACGTTATTAACTTTTTTTTTTCTTATAAAACGATATTTTGTATGTTTTTTGCTTTAGCTTTTTGCAATTGTTTTCATGTTCATTTGGAAAATAGTACCGCTTTTTAAAAGTTTTGTTTTTTTTTTTGTTAATGTTAATTATAGTTTGTACCGGATAAAAATAGACTCTAGAGGGACACAGAAGCAGAGATTCCAAACATTTTCTGTTAAGTTGTAACAATATTTAATTGATGTAAAATTGTAAGACAGTTTGTCAAACCATAGAATAAACTTTCACTTCTTCTTCGCGATGGTCGTGACAACGCACGCTAGAGCAAACGCTTCTTCTACTGCCCCACAGATTCACTCATATTGAACGTTACAAATAACTATTCACCAATTACTTAGGAATAACAAACTATAACAGAAACAGTTTACTATTAAAACAACATACAAATTCTAAATTTTACATTAATATAACTATTTGATAGTAGGTACAATACAATAATGACAGCTCTGAGCTGTCTCATATATTGAGTGTTGCTTATCTCTGGCTCTTTGGGTATTTTATAAGGACACTTTTTTTATTTTCAGCCAACCAAAAAGTATGGACATAATCAATATTTTATTTATGAGCATCTACTTTAGAAATGTCATCTATTGGATTTCAACCTAAAACCGGCACTATAAATAACCTTTTTTTTCTTCTGTCTATTCCTATACGAAACAGACTGTAGTAGTCAGGCATGGAATGGACCGTTTCTTTTTGGTAACTTAACTTCATTAATGTTCAGAAGTATATACATTCGTATCTAAAATCTTTTTCCTAGTGCATAGTCACATTAATTTCGACCTAAAGTGTGCCGTAATTAGAAATTCAGTGCATACAAGATAAAGTTATAATTTAACCAATAAAAAGTTATGTACCTTCAGGTCAATGTTCGGTTTAAGTAATCATGGATACTTCAGAGGGATATACTTTACAATACGTCGCTATTCTTCTTTCAATGTAATCACTACACGTAAATTGTACAAAATTCAAAATATCTGCACACTGACAAGGAAATCGAAAACATTTTATATAATATTTGAATATGACCTTAATTATCAAATGTTATGCCTCGACAGCGAAAACTATTTCTCTGAATACGACGTTATAATTTTTGAAAAAGTCATTCTGCATAACTAATGCCCGGGCTACACAAGGCTAGTTTTTCAAGCCAGGATACTAAAATCAGTGGTGGGGGGACGCTACTAGCCTAAAAATAGAACTCCATCCTATTAAAAACTGTCCTGACTTGTAAACTAGCTTACTAGCTTGCTATCCTAGTTTGAAAAACCAGCTTCGTGTAGCCCGGGCATAATTAGGTGATGTTAGGTACTTTTTATATCAATCCCAAGAAAAAACCGGTTTCAAAGAAAATTGCTTACTATTAATATTAATGTCATTTTGCTGAAACGTTTCAGTAAACTCAGTTAGGTCACTATATTCTAAGGACTTTGTCTATTTGTTTGCAGATAACCTGGGTCGACAGCAACGCGGGCGTGTTGACACAAGGCGTGACGTATACCGTAGAGCCATTGTCTGACGGCCAGAGGTTCACAGCCAGGTGGGTACATTGATTTATGTCCTCAATTCAGGGTCCTCATTATTCATTTACAATACAAATACGGCGTTGTTTAACACAAAGAATCCATTTATAACGACTAAACTGGTTGAGTTAAAACTATCAGAAAAAATATGTGTTTTCCTTACAAACATGCCTTAGGACTATATAAGGATGGTTCTATGAAAATGAAATGGAAGTTATCATTTTATCGCGTGTTTATTTATTTATGGCGAAAATTTAAGTGTTAATTTTAATATTAAGTATAACTTTAATCCCTAAATATATTGAGGTGATACGATGGATGGAATTAATTTTCCTGTGATTTATTAAAATTCCTACTGTATAAATTGATTTGTAATGCACAGTGAATTAGTAATTACTGTAATACTGTGCTGTTATGTTGAAATAAAATAAAATAAATTGACACCTGAATTTGCACCATCAATGAAGAAACACGCGAGAATTTGGTAACTTACGTTACTCTCTGTCCTGGAGTTACCTATAAGGTAAGAATAGGTCGGTGCTGAGTTTGAAAGAGTTTAATATCTTTAATCTCGCTGTCGTCAACCATCACTCTAAGATCTATCGTTGGTAAAAAATATTGAATAATGAAATTAAATTAAATAATTTATTAAACAAACCATGTTTGGAGAGAAAGCATTTTGGGTCCTGAGCTCCCCACCTAAGTAGTCCGACCCTATCGAGGTGGACCGGGACAAGGCGATCTGGTTCAACCCCAGGCGCCCCCGGCACCCACCCAGTCCGATTCACTCGGGGTGGTCCGGCTAGCGACCTGGTTCGACCCCAGAAAACGCCACGGCCGACCACCAAGTCACGTGCTACTGAAAATACAGCTTCATATGAATTTTATAAAAAAATAATTAAAGGTTTCAAGAAGATCTGCATGTCGTTTTATATTCTAATTACAACACTTATTGTTCGTAATCAGTGTTATTGTTGAACACAATGGTCGATTATTATGTAAATTGTAAAGCATCATAGGTGGCGTTACAAAAAATTATGCTCCTATTGTTACGTAAGCTTCTATTAGACTTAATCGCAAAACATCCTTATCAATACATATACGACTAAAACAGTTCCGTGGCTGACCTAAACCACTAGGCAAAGAACAGTACATTACTGACCTAGGGCGGTAAATCAAAGAATGTCTCAGATCGCAGGTATTTGACGCCCGAGCCGAAGATAAGAGAACATTTTACGTCTCCTCCAGGCTATGAAGTGGGAATTTAAGCACGCGTAGCGGGCGGTTATTGCCACTTTATGGCCAGGTGTGATGTAATAGTACATTACACAACTGGGGTGATAATACAAAGAAAGGCCGAGATCGCAGATGTTTGCGGACCGAGCTGCAAGCGAGGGACGTAAATATGCGATCGAGGGCTTTGTTTATTACCTCTCGTGTTGTGTACAGCATTTTATGTCTACACTTGGCTAGAAAGCGGCTTTTTCCGTACGCGCAGCGTGCGGAAAAAGCCGCTTTATGGCCAGGTGTGGCATAAAAAGTTGTAAAGATATTTAAATATTTGGAGTTTCGGATGTCTGTATATTTACGTCACACCTGGTCATAAAGAGGCAATTACAGCCCGTTACGCGTGCGGAAAATCCCACTTCCTGGCCTGGGGGAGACGTAACATTTTGTACTTACCACGGGCGCTAGTAAAAAAAAGCCTCAGATCGCATATTTATCGTCAAATACCTGCGATCTGAGACATTCTTTGTTTTGCCGCCCTAGATAAGTAATGTACTATTGTAACAAAATAACGTGGCAACGACAAAACGGAATAAGATAAAATTTAGCTTCCTTCCTTGCTAGACCAATAAAGTTCTGGAATAACGAAAATAAGGCGGGCAAAACCGCGCTAGTTTTCCATAATCGTTAATCTGTAAGACTGTGGAACTAGTGAAAATAGCTTAATAGTAGTTTTTCATAAAGTAAGTAGTAAATAAAAAAAAGGAAATAGGGATAACAGTTTTAATGAAAATGCTAAAAATCCATATACATCAAACCGCAGGGTGGAAGCCAGCTTTAAACTCTGCAACGATGAATTTGGTCAGAATAGAATCCAAATTAATGCAAATTCTGCACCCGCATAATTCATAATCCACCTTCATTAGTAGCGTCAGAATTGAGCGGAGCGTTCTCTTCTCTTACATTAACATTAACTACTGTTTTGACTACGCCATTATAAATTTCGCATTATATTGTTTTAATGGGAAATCAAGCGATTCCGTTTTTCGGAACTCAAAAACCTTTGGATCTGAATTTGACTTTTATTTTTACGCTGCGCGTACGAATAAAGCCGCTTTCTGGCAAAGTGTAGACATAAAATTATGTATACAATACGGGAGTTAACAAAGAAAGCCCTCGATCGCATATTTACGTCCCTCGCTTGCAGCCCGGGCCGCAAACTTCTGCGATCTCGGCCTTTCTTTGTATTACCACCCTAGTTGTGTAATGTACTATTATGATACAAATTTAAGTGTTAATTGTACTCTAGATATGTATTAATTTATCTCTGGATATATTGACATTTAGATTTGCACCATTAATAAATTAATAAAAGAATACGCGAAGAATTGATTGCTTTGATTTTAATCTCATGGCTCTTCGCTAGGTAGGTAACCAATACCATAAAAAGTTGTATCTGCCTTGGGGGAATTTTTTTTTTCAACGAGTATTGTGTACGTGATTTGTTTAGAACTAGGTAGATTTGTGTGAGTTTGTCTCACAATAATAATTTATTTATTACATTAAAGCCATTGAGTTTTGTAACATCTATCTCCAATATTTAATCGCTTTATTTGTCCCTTCAGGTCAATAATCAAGATGTCTCCGAAGCAAGAACATCATAACCAGACTTTCACCTGCCAAGCCCAAAACACCGCTGACAGGGCGTACAGAGCTGCCAGTATACAAATAGAGGTGAGTCGTTATTGTACAACAGAGGTTAGTCTTTATTATACTATGTATATCCACTGACTTGCTTTTGGTAGCTATAGCTACCTGCCCCCCCCCCCCCCCTTTGGTACCCTTATGTCAAGTCAATAGCAATAGAGTCAACGGAAACAGACTTTTTAAATGTATAAAAGTGTTTGTTTATGATTATTATTTTAATGAATTTAATAATATTTTGTAATAATAATTGACATATAATATTGTATATTATGAATAAATAGATATGAGATATGAAAATAGGAAGCAAGTGACAATATATGATTAATACAATAAAGATCTATCTATCTATATATCTACTACCTATTAGGCCCATCCAGGCCATCACGCGACTGCATTTTTTTGTTTTCAAATATTTTCCGTTTAAGCAAAGCTTTGTTTTGACAGTTACAAATGCAACAAAAAAGAATCAAGTGATAATCGGCCATACTCAACGGTACTTTTTATATGCAAAACCATTCTTATCATTGTTAACTTGACAAGCTTCATAAAACCATAGAGTTCGCGACAGCAAGAATGCATATGACAATGTATGATTAATACTATAAAAATCTATGTATCTACTACCAATAAGGTCCATCCAGGCTTCATATGACTTCATCTTTTTTTGTTTTTATTAAATTAATTTTATACTAACCTTTTCCTAATGATTACGAACACAACGAAATAAAATCAAGTGACGATGTAATTTATATGATCCATCCACCTCCATCACCAGGCCAGCTCCATGGACCATTATTATTGCAATCCCGCCGATCATAGCCTCTTCTCACCAGAAGGTCATTACCTGAAGTGCCAAAACAAAAGAAAATAATAGAATCATACATGTAAAAGAGCCCTTGAGGGCCTTGCAGAAATAATTGATTTTGGATTTTGAATACACAAATATACTTAATTTGAGTCTAATTGAACGTCAGGGAGCGGTTCTAAGTTAGCCTCCAAGATTTGACTCACACACTAATATGAAAGTTAAATAAAAGCTTGTAGAAAAATAAAATAAAATTATTGCTGGCAGGCTGCGTCGACTGCTAACCATCAGGCAGGCCGTACGCTTGTTTGCTACCCTAGTTGTAAAAAAAAAAACGCATACTACTACTGACAGGCAACCTCTATATTCCATTCAACAATGTTATCACAATTTCGATCGTTTACTCGGAACTGAGAACAGATTTTACCAAGTAAATGTAAACTAAATAAAAAAAAAGTTGCAAATATCCGATAAAGTGTTTTTCATCAGAGACAGCCTTCACAATTTTCAGCTTTGCCCAAAACCAGAAGGACGTATCGATGTTAAGGCAATTATGTTTATAAGGCCTTTTACTATTAAGGAACTTGCCTAAAAGTGTATTTTTTCTGGCTTCTTTTAGGAACTAGATCGCTTCTCCCACGTTCATTTCAATCTACTAACATTATTTGTGTAGGTGTTAACGGTAAGTGTTTGCTTAACATGTTATCACGAGCTCAATAAATACTGTTAGCTTTCTCATACACTGCAGCAATCTGTACGTCTAGCATAACTGGCCGCGACTTCGTATCTCGCGCGACAGAGCATCACCTGTCACTGTCACACGATATTGAGTGGAAAGAGGTAGGTAGCATTTGTCGCGCGACAAAGAGTCGCGTGTCACAGTTGTGCTAGAGGTACTAATGTAATATGTTTTTGAGTAAACTGATAATTTTAGAACTTTTTGTCGATACTCCAATCATCTACTTCAAATTTGAATTTCAAATAACCATTGTCAACCATAAAATTTTATAAATACATTTTCTAAGTAATAGCACATAATAAGTATTGATACTACGTACAAACGCTTCTTTCTCTAACAAAACTGTCGTTCAAGTCCGACGACCCGACGGAGCTCACCCGCTTCCCGCTTCCGCTTTTGGTCGCTGGCTATTACCACCCATGTGTGGCCAAATTTAATAATTATAACTACGCAACGGAATTGCGGAGTGAGTTAGTCCTTGTAATAGTGGGGTCTTTATGTTAAATTAACTAACGGTTAAGTGTTATTTATTACTAGTTTGAGTTTATTAATATTCAGTCGAAGACCTTTTCTTTGGTTTGAATTTAAAAAAATGCGTTGTTTATTACACGCAGTCTTAAAAATATCAAACCCATTTATAAGGTGAAATAAATTATACATATTCATCATAATAGTATAATAAATTTGAACAGAAATAAATGCAAAAGTTCACAAGGAGTACAGTCGAATTCACTTCCTAAAGTTCGTGAAATCGTGACTTGATAGAGGTTTAATTTATGAATATTGTTAACTTATTTAAAGAAGATCATAGTAATAAATATTGTTAAAGGATACCCGGGAATAAGGTTAATGTTGATAAATATTCAGATTTCTCTTCAAAGACGAATTCAAATCTTGTAGCCCAAAAATGTAAACTAGATTGAGTAATAGCTACAGTATTTCATGAATATGCTAGTAGTATATTTGGTTCTAAATCTGCATTATGAAATCTATCTTTGCATTGGTTGGAAATTCTTTATTAGGGTTCCGTACCTCAAAAGGAGAAAACGGAACCCTTATAAGATCACTTTGTTGTCAGACTGTCTGTCTGTCCGTCTGTCTGTCAAGACCCTTTATCTCAGGAACGCGTGGAGGTATCGAGTTGAAAATTAAACCATAATTATACTCAGGTGTACGGTCTTTTGAAGCATTGAAAAAGTTAAACTTCTAAGTTCACGTAAAATAAAGATATCGCCGTTTATGCCGCAAAAAACGTATATTTCGACACTCTCAAGTAAACCAAAATTTGTAGGATACTTTACCTAGAACTATGAAATTTGGCAATAACACCGTCTTATACTAAATGTATAGGGACAAATCTGGAAACTACACATTTGTAATTAAATCCTAAAAATATAGCCTTTATTTAAAGTATTTGTACGGGACCCTCGATGGGCAAGTCCGACTCGCACTTGTCCGGTTTTTTTAAACACTGTTCAGGTGATATCTAATTGACTAATCTTGTCAATCGAAATCTTTGAAATTAAATTGATTGTAACTTGAACAATAAAGTGGATGGATTGATGTTTATCATTTCGACCAATGTAGTGTCAAATATTTAGATAATATTTTACTTGTAAACAAAGCAAATTCATTTTTTGTAAGATTAACTTGCTTCATTGTTTGCGACTCTATAGTCTATGCAGTTTAGTATCCTACTATTATAAATATGAATGTTAGTGAAGATGTTTGGATATTTGAAGGTTTAATTATTTGAATGTTAGTTAATAAATATTGCGGTAACGATTAAATGGACTGAAATGAAATTAAGCATACAAGTAGACCATGGTCTGGATTAAAAGATAGAGTTTATATCCCGGTAGAAAGTTTCCTTAGGATAATGACGTCGACTTTACTTTAATTACGACTAAACTACCTAAAACGATAATTATGGATACATTGAAATTGTCGTGTTTCCACATTAAGCTACAACGAATCAAAAATATCGTACCCTTGGTCAAATAACGACGCATCTGCAAAATGACAACTTTTCAGCATCTGTGTGTATCATGTAGTTCGTATGATTTGTATGACTTTTGAGCAATAAAAAAACTTTTGGCGTAAAGTCACATGCGTCGTTATTTGACCAATATGATGATTCCAAATACACTACCTGAAACTATTTCAAAAAAAAATTTGGGTATATTTTTCTGAATATTAAAGTAAACAATGTTAGACGGTTTTTGGAGAGACGGGTAAAAACAACAAAAATATTAATGTACTACCGGATAAGACTGACTCCCCACAACCTTTCCCAGCAAAAAGTGCACGAAACAGTAAACAGACATAATGTTCCCGTGCTCTGTATTCTGCCCTCGTGCCGCCCTTCCTCGCTGGCTTTTTTCAACCCCACACAACGGAGTTATGAAAAGTGTAAGGTTTTGTTCGATGCCAACGATAAATTGAAATATTTATGAGCTACAGTCACAGACATCGTTTCACTTCATCTATAATGTCGATGTTATCTAAAGTTGATCTTTACCACGCTATGATAGCAGTAATTCTTCCTGCAAAAGGTACATCGCGCGGTTTGTATGTGTGCGCGCCGTGAACGAACGCACTACAAGCATAGTTTTACGAATGCGCAAGACTGTCCCTGTACGGATCGCATTGCTTATCGAGCGCTTCTAAACAGCCGAAGTTTGACTAAGTAGTCGGCGCTCTGAGTCTTTTCAGGGAGATATCAAAGAGACTCAGAGAAACTACGAGGGACCGAAGAGCTGGCAGCTTCCTCGCACAACGTATCAGCCTTACAAATTACAATACAGCGAGGAAATGCTGCCATCATCTTCGGCACCATGCCGCAGGGGCCGTTTTTAGATTTATTTTAGTTTTAAATTATTTAGTTTTAATTTTGTTTTAGTTTTTAGTATATTTAATTTTAAATGTGTATTCTTGTATTTTAGTTTGCAATTTATAATAACTTTTAAGTAATGTATATTTTTCTGAATAAAACTCACCATAATAGTAGTCAAACCTAAGACAGACAACTGTATGACTGTACTGTACAATACAACAAAATATTCTTTATTGTGCACCAAAACAAAATCTAAAACGGCATAAATGGAAAACAACAGGCGGTCTTATCGCTAAAAAGCGATCTCTTCCAGACAACCTTACTACTCTCGGACAACGTACTTTGATTGTGTTATTGATCACTGCGCACAGCAGAATAATGATTTTGATGACATTCTCTTGCACGAGTGCACCAAGGCAGCAGTTCTTAGGAGGAATGGTGACGTGTGCCACCATTGCCTGAAATGACGGCCATGTCACAGAATAGGTAATAGTACTACGTATGAGAGAGATATACAGAAGTTACTCTTTCTAACAAAAGGGACAGGTTGAGTCCGACTACCGGACGGGACGCACCGCATCCGACCGTCTTTCTCTATCGCATAACGCGTGATTTCTGGTCGCTCGCTAAGCCCCTCCAGAAGGGCAACATTTGATACTAGTAACTGCGCGGCGTGAGCCGTCCTGTTAATACGACAAATAACAGTTTATATGAAAAAAACATTTTGTCTCTTCATTGGTTTTTTTAATGCGGGTAAATTACACCCCATTTTATGTTACATATATAGATACAAAAAATCAAACTACATAGAAAAATTAAATGGCACTCACCTGTGTCCTAACCCTATTAAAACAGAATGATACGGAAGTCAAAGTAATTGGCAAAATTGAGGGCGCTTATTGGGTGCTCCGGTAGACGAGTGGTTGAGTCGCTGGGCCGGAAATCCAGAGGTACCGGGTTCGATTCCCGGTCTGGACACAGGTGAGTGCCATTTAATTTTTCTATGCACTTTGATTTCTTATATATATATATGTAAACAACAGTTTATGTTTTTTAAAGTTTTGTTTTGCAAGATATATTTGCAGTTAACACGTACACTGCCCTCATACAAAACTATCGAACAATGTTACAAGTCCCAACTGTGCAATCAGTATGGGGAAGTGACCCCATAGTGGAAGCACGGACTCCTGAAAATACCTTCATGACCCCAAATTGGGGGACTGGGACAGGGCACGTGTTTATTTAAACATGCCAAAAACACAGTACATTTGTACTGGGTTTTTGTGAATGGTCCCGTAAATGTAGCTCATATCCTGTGTTTGTTTACGTGAGACTTTTGGCAAGGAGTGGTTTGTTTAGACAGTTTGTTTTAAAGGGCACGCGTTTAAAAGCAGATGGTTTCACAAATGTAAATAAACTTTTAAGTTGAACAAAGTTTGTGTTGCAGTTTTCTTCTGGAATTTGCAAATGTCAAAAATAGGAAGGTTTACAGTTGAAATGCTAGAATTTATATTAAATGGTAATTTTTGGAGATTTAAATATTATTACTAATATATATGTGAATATTTTACTTGGAAAATCATACATTATATAAGATTGATTATATAATAAGAGCTAAATAAGTAAAAACTCGACATTTTTTTTCCCTTAGAGTACAGCAGATAAAAATAATTTTATTTCAGGAAAGTCCCGACTTTAAAAAATCTGAAGCAAAAATTGCTTAAATAAGGGAAAAGCATATTATTATTCATTTGTACGTTTTTATTTATTCAACACTCTCTTTGAGCAAACTCAATATTAAATTTGCTTACTCCAAAGTTCCTACCTCCAGTATAAGGCAATCGTAAGACACCCCGATACTGAGGTCTTATAAAATATTGAGATAGAATTCGATGTGTACCACAGGTCAGCTAGAATGGACTTTATTACAAGTAGATAGAATTCAAAATCGATCGCACGTGGCCTTTGGAATACTGAAGATGCTCATTTTATTGAACTTTAAGACAACGACGTAAGGTCGAGAATGAATTGTTTCCTTTTTTTAGTTTGGAGGACTGTAAACATACCCGTTGAATTTGCTGCATATGATGAAAATTTCTTTTCCCTTTTTTTACTTCCGATGAAAAAGTGGGTTTATGAGAGTATGAGACGGTGATGTTTATTTGTTTGTTAGCTTCTGATATGCAGTTTGGGATATTATGAAAATTGAAATTTATTCAGGGTGGGCAAATATTATCTTTGGAAAGGTCAGATGTATGATTTTGTGTTGACTTCGTGTTGATCAAATATATTTATTGAATAAGGGGGGATACAACAAAGTACAGTTAGCGGTAATAAATAAATGTTTTTGCATGACCCGTTTCATATGTTTTTGCTGAAGACTGTACAAATATTGTATTTTGCACTTTAACTAACCTGTAAGAAAAACCTCATGGAATTCAAGATGCACTTTGCTAAAACGTTTTACAGATGAAAATAATAACCACATTTTTATAAAAAAAACCCGACCGCGGTGCACTTTGAAACTGCATTAAATCCGCCATTTTGTTTATTTTAACGAACTTCATGCCCAGTGACACTCGCACCATCAAGACGAATCTAATGATGTATCATTTATCAAAATCGGATGTGTCGTTGAGTAGTTACGAGCGGACACAGGAACGTACATACATACAGGCCAAACACATAACCCTCCTTTGGGCTTCGCCGCAGTCGGGTAAAAAATAAGGGTCTAGCCTCTGGACAAATCTGAAAGGTTATTATGATTAGGGTATTTCTAAGTTATACACAAAGTACCATAACAATTATAGCAGAACTTACGGAGAAATTATTGTATTAATTTTTTTTATTTTTGCTTTTGAACATTCTGTATGAATGAAGGCACAAGGCAATCGAAACTCCTTCAGCAAATGCAACCTCATAGAATAGGCTACTTGATGACAGTTCAAATCAGCTTCTTTTTATGAAGTGTCAAAACGCTCCGAAAGTATGCAGTTTAGTATGAAATACTATCTTGTGACGTCATGCTCAACATGGTGCCTTATTTTTAGTTTTCGTCATTGTAAAATCGTTGATGGCACGAAAATAAGTTTGAATGATTTTATCCGGGCTGTTTTGGAAGCGTAATTTACTGGTTAGAGTTAATGAATTTATTTTGATTGTTGTCAAATACCCTATTGCATGATAACTTTTTCTACTGTATGATTTTCTTTTAAAATATTGACACTTATTTGATGTGACATTGATATGTTTCCTATGATGAATATTCCGAAAAAATGATTTGTTCATATTTTTCAAAATGGAAAACTATTATTCTCCTGAGGATTATGTAAACTTGATTTTAATTTACGGAGAGTGTCACCAACTCACCAGAATACCGACCTTGCGTTAAAGACTTACAGAGAGAAATACGGAGAAAACACGAGAGATCTCAGTCCAAATAATGTCGTCATTACGTATGTGTGATACGGTATGTTACTTTATTTTTAATTCTTGTAATTTGTTAGAAAAATTAAATATTTTGTGTAAGCTAATTTAAAAAATATGCTTATCACAGCGTTCCTCAGAAGTAATTCTACGGGGAATTTTAGGCTATGTCCAAAGACTAAGGTCACGTTGTTTAATCACATTTTTATAATGCTATGTTTTTTTACAGTAAAAGTATATACCGTGTTTTCATCGATTTCCGTTAACTTCGAGGGCACATTCTTCAGATCTAATTAAGTTAATTTCTCCAAGAAACTAATGTTCTAACTCGTACCGTTTTTAAAATAGGTATTCATAATCTTAATTTAATCACCAACCAGTACAAATAAGCTGTCATAATTCCAACACTGTCATAGTTGACATTAACTTTTGACTAACTCAAAAGTGTCTTTTAAAATGGTCATCAACTCAATATTAATATATTTTGTATGAAAAGTAAAAAATGTTTTTTTTTTTCGAATTTAACGAAAAGCGAATTACCAGGTAGCTTCTGTTGACGTACGAAGCATCGTGTCGAATTTAACGGAAATGAAATAAAACACGGTGTACAAAGCAGTTTATCATTATTCAAGCATTATGTATTATTGTGTGTACATTTAGAGTATTTTTCCATGGTCTAAGATCACCGGTACCTTCGTCAACGTATATATACAAAGGGACACGCATGATTTATGTTTCAATAAAATAGAGTGGTGGTAATAAATTTCACTTGTGTTGTCAATATGGGGTGCTTTTATTATCAATATTTTTACATTCTGTTTGGATGGCCGTGTATTAAGAATGATTACGGAACGAAGGATTACATGCCACTGTAAATAAAATTATTGTTTATTCAATTTTGAAACCATTAGCAATTAGAACGAACTTTAGTACTTCGACTACTAACTTTAGAATAAGACCTCGCTGTGTAAGTAGCATACTATTTTTATTTATTTTTAACGAAATATTCACATAAAATGTTAGTTGTTTCATGAATAAAGTAAATGAAAAAAAAAATTAAATAAACAATAAAATTCAGATAATTAAAAAAACAAACAGGATACTATGTCGTAACCGAGATCTCAACATAATAAATAACATGTCGAGTAAAGAGTGCGACTACGATAACTTTGCAAAGCGGACCATGGCAACACCTCCGTTTAAGAGTCACATTTTTATAGAAATTTGATTTTTAAACGGTGCTATGTTCCACGTTGCAAACTTATCGTAGTCACACTCTATTATTTTTATTACTTAAATAACTAAATGGATGATAAATCCATGTAGCTTTGGCTAAAATAATTTTATTTCTAATTTTATGCAAATATTTACTATGACACTAATGTTACTACATTTCTTCAGCCAAGCTTTTAATCCCACGATACAAAATATCTATTCAAACATAAAAGGTTTTTAATCGAAACTCGATAACAGATACATGTCATAAAATAATATTATGACAAACAAAACGGGCAGTAGACATAAAATAAGCGCGGCATCAATGGCCGCCGCGCAGCGATAAAAATTATTGTCGTCCAAAAGAGACAGTTAAAAGAAAATTACTATTCCACACACGGAGCTAGAGATGCGGAGGTGGCTTGGGAATAGGAGGATAAAAGAGAGATAAAGGGAAAAAATGGGAGCACAAAAATGCATTTCATGGAGTGTTTTTCTGGCAAAATAAACGGGCAATTTATGAGAATTCAGATTTAATTGGCATGTAATGTAGGTTATACTATAAAAGTCAAGCATTGCATGGATTACGATACGATGCAATGAAAAATTTCATTTGGTTTACAATACAATTAAAACAAATTCATAGTTAAAATTTTCCCGCTAATAATGATTTGGAGAAAAATTATATTACAACAAGGCTATTAGGTTAGGTATAGAAGTTTGCAAACAAGAAACACTTGACTAAAACCAATAACTTAACTTGAGCTAAACTGTATCTAGTTGCACAACCGTTCATCGCCGTTTAATGTTCTATTAGCACTTCTGTTCTTTATTAGTATTATTACAGGATACCATACGATGGAGATCGTTAAAAGAAAATTTCTATTCCACACACGGACTCGAAGAGGCCGTCGGTTGGGGGAGCGTGAGAGAGAGAGAAAAAATAAGAAAGTTTCTGTAAAATAAATGCATTTGTATTCCAAATCTTCAACCTTTCTAGTAAAGATAAAACGAAGAAGATAAACGCATAATTTTTTTTATATCAAAAGGCTAGCAATTTAATCTCGTTATTTTCTCATATATAAAAAGATTAAATTATGTAAATATAAAGAGATTAAATTATGTATACTAGTATGAAACGTTGTATCTAAATACTGTTTTTTTCTAAATACAAAAGTGTATGTAAAGCTCACGATATTTTCTCAATGCAAAACTTTCAGTTTCACCACAGAAACTTTGGCACTAATAACTTCGCGATAACTTCATAATGACCAAAGACACTTGGTTGCATAAACCGGTTATTCTCGAAACTGCACTCGCTGCACCAAAATGCCATCTGGAAGTTTAAAATGTCCTTTTCGTTTGTAAGTTTCAGCGAGGAGCAATTTAGAAGCAATTTATAATGTATAGAGACTGACATGTGTGCAAAATTGTTGTGAGTAGTGTTGTATGAAGGTTCTTGAGGAGAACTTTGCTCTGTGTGACTTTCATTAATTTTTTTATTAACTTTGCTTGAGATAATGTAGATAATAACTAATTAAAAAATAACTTACTATAATTAAGCGAAAATCGGTGAAAACATGTAAACCAATACTTTTTTTCTTATTTTACTCTTTTTTGATCATATAATTTTGTAATAATATGTGTTTGGGACCATCTTTGTGATACAGTTTTGTACACATCAAAAAATAGGTGTACTTAATTATATTATTTAACCAATATTATCAAATAAATTATACATTAAACAATATCTGCTTTCAATAAGAAGTTCATCTTGTAACAAACACGTAAAGAAAATCAAAGAAATTGATAACCCACCACCTTTTTTAATCGACATCCAAAAAAGAGGTTATCAATTAGACCCGTATGTATATACTATTGTCAGAATTGCACAGTTTTTTGTGTATGTTAGTCTATTTATAACAGTTTCTAAGCATTTTGGCCAAATTGCGTAAGCGTAGGTATGTATGTATGATTATATATTTGTCCATACATATCTCAAAAACTATAAGTCGGATTGTATACATTATTTTTTAGTTGGACTACGTTAAGTTCATAAAAAACCGTAAAAGAGCATTTGGCAGGCCGCCCGCTACTTGTGCCAAAAATGCATTGCTTAATCTTACGAGTATTTCTTTTTCGAAGCTAAAATGGTCGAATCAGGATACTTCAAAAAACACGGACACACCACTTTACAAGTTCAGTCCCATCATAATGAGGTCAATTTGGTGTGCTGAAAATTGTCATTCCTCATACATAGACGATTGAACGCCCTGGAGTCCTCATGCCGAGTATAACGTGCTCAGATATTTAGTCACATTATTTCTACAGGTAAAAAACGGTCATGTCCAATATCAAGAATCACCTTAAGCTATCTTTGTAAACTATGTGACTTAAAAAGTACCACACGTTAAATACAGTTGCTTACCAGCATAGAACAAAAGTAAACTTTTGATCGACCAGCATTTGACACAGCAACTAGAACTGTATTTTATTTTGTATGCTAGAACAATACGTACATTTTCAACAGGCGGATATGAGTCGTTTTTAGGCAAAAGTTAAAATTTATTTATGTATCAATTAGTTATTTTATCGCATGTCTACAAGGATAATTTTAAATTGCTTAATTTAAAATAATCCTATGCGGTAAAGTGAAAACGTATGACCGTCAAAATGGTGCTTGTTGAGGAATGAGGTTCTTATCATTACACGCGTCTAGCCTTCGGGCTATGTTTAGCCACTACGCTCCATATGACTTCCAGAGCATACCATATCCAGTAATCCATTCATTTTCCGGTCGTTACCAAAAAAGGCCAGTATCTTTATCATGTATTTTTCGGGTCCCGTAAAATAACAACCCTTTTTACTGGCAACCCAATTACTTTTTATGATCAGATGGCCAACGATATTGCTATGGTCGCCATTCGTATACTATACCGTTGTGACCGTTTTTTATCTGTTTTTATATAAAACGTCTTAATAGAGAGAATAAATGGCAATTGGTTCCGTTGAGTTATGGCTTTTTGTTGGGTTTAATGTTTATAGTTGAGTTGTGTGGTTATAATTTGTACGGGATATTGCCGCTATAACATGCTGTAGCAATATAATAGTATTATGATCGGTTTCGATTCTGATCATAATTTTAATGCCGGAAATTATGTTTGTTATGGTGCAATTAAATATTATTTTTGAATTTATTTTCTATACTTAAATAGCTTGTTAAAAGGTAAAATTCGTCCGAAAATTGCAAATCCGAGTTCGATTCCGATTATATTTTTAATGGCAGAAATACGTTTACGCTTATTGGCGCTATTAATTTTTTTTATGATTTTTTAAACAGTAAAATTGCTTGTTAACAGGTAAAATACGCTCCAAAAGTGCAGATCAGAGTTAAATCTGGACCAAAGAGGATACCTGAAGGAAGTGACGTCATTGTTGGTAAGTAAAAATAACGTGCTAGGCACTAAATCTATTATTTTTATCATGCTTTGTAAGATACTAGGTATACGATATAATCAACACATTATGGGTCATCAGACTTGACATTTTTTTTACTTAAAATTAGTGGCTTCATAAATTTCTACTATAAGGTATGACAAAGAAAATTCAACATCTGAAATAAAATGAAGTAAAAGCACTATATATTTAGAGCTCGCTCTAATGTAGACTACATTAATACATATTTCGTGAGTTCAAATAAAAAGAAAATATCTCTACACTAAGCAGTCAACCCATTTTCACGATGATTTATTATAATTTTAAGCGGAATCGCCTATTACTTACAAAACCTGAAAACCTGTTATTTGTATGCTAATAGGAAACTAGCACCATATTTTATAACATAAGTATTTCGTGTGAGTAACAAATAAATGTTACTTTATGGAGAGTAATATTTTCTTGGTAGGTATATAAAATTGAGGTTTATGCCCTAGGTAGGGTACGCCATAAATAAAGCAGTGCAATTTTTTTACTTAAGCATTAACATGTTTACTTGAATATCAATCGTATTTACTACCACTTAAAATATAGTTATAAAAACGTAAAAATAGTGTACAGAAATGTCTTGAAACATACTTTTATAATACGAATTGCATGATGAACTAAGATGGCATTGCGATACAGCGAAGCAATATACATATAGGGGTCATGCCGATTACTGGTTTTCTTAGGCCTGTTTTAATTCTTAGAATTTTAGTTTTTAGGAATAGCATTATTTTCAGATGTATACTTTTTTTAGACGAATTGTATAATCATAATATTTAATATATCAATTGATAACAGCTTATGTTAGTAGATAAGTGTTTGAAATATGTTTTTTTTAGTGTGCCAAGCCGACGCAAATCCAACGAATTTATCCTTCAAGTGGTATATGGAGGACCAGCTCATCATTGACAACTACACGTCTGAATTGGTAAGCTTTTAATGTTTTTCTACAATTATAATATAATTAATATTGAGATAATAATTGCTCATAAAAAAATCACGAAAATGGAACCAAAACTATTGCATCCCTAAGTCCCATCTTATTAGTGTGCATTAGGGTGCTCCAAAAAAAATACTATTTTTTTTGTTTTACTTTCTCCACATGGAACAATAT
The DNA here is from genome assembly GCA_947034925.1 of Eudemis profundana. Taxonomy (NCBI): domain Eukaryota; kingdom Metazoa; phylum Arthropoda; class Insecta; order Lepidoptera; family Tortricidae; genus Eudemis; species Eudemis profundana. The sequence continues at coordinate 14,027,924 of OX344816.1, read as the reverse complement.
TTAGAGGTCGCTCAGATTCGCAATAAAATGTATGGAAATAATTTGGGTAGTTGCCGAATACCTACTTACAATGGTCAAATTTCAAAATTATAGCGAGATTTTTTTTTTTACTCAAAAAATCTTCAAATCGGTTAGGTTAGGTTTCGCTCAAATTTCGCACAAGGGCGTTTGAAGTCTTATCAAATAAAAAGAGCCTGACCGAGAAATATTTTTTTGCTTTAGGACCACCCTAGTAAATAAAAAAATAAAAACTCTTAAAAATAGAAAAAGGTAAAAATAGAGAGAGGTAAAAATATAAAGGTGCCCCTTTAGCGGTGTGGTCGCGTGGAAAAGATGAATGATAATATAATATGTATGTATAAAAGGCGGAATGTAGGGTCGGCGTAAGGGGTCCTTAAATTGCCGACAAGGTTTAGAAAACTGACAAAGAGTGACTGACTATAGGTGTAAAGGTGTATTTTGTCATTGGTTGTATATGTTAACGTTTACAAACAAGATGTCTCAACACATGTATAAAGTACAGTCTTTTTTTTTTTATTTATTTAAACTAAAATAATTTTAACGTATAGGCTGAGATACGTGCTTATGCCACTATAGGAAACCTTAATGGTTTTTATAATAGATGGCGATATGTGATTGTCTTTTATTTTAAAGGATGACTAAAAGAATATACCTACATAATAATGAACGCAGAGGAAGCTCTAAATTTTATGAATATCATTATTTTTAGTGTCAGATTTTTTTTATCTTGGCTTAATTCAAGTTGTATTATTAAAATTACTTTTTTTTGTTTTTGGCACTTTTTACAACGTTTTTATGAACATTTTCTAATGTGTGTTTCTATTTCAGAAAATTGAGAACATTACAAGAAAATACAACGACATTCTCATCAAGTGTGAAGTATTTAATGATGTTGGCAAAAGCGAAGATTCCAGACGGTTGGAAGTTACATGTAAGTATACATTTATATGTAGGTATACGGGTGGAATGTAACGAGAAACTTTCCTGAAAATATAGTGTCATATATTTGATGTAGAATTGATTTGCAATAGTTAAACGCTTGTCATAATAATGAAAGACAAAATATAAAAATGTCATTTTAATGTTTGTACAACCCTACTACTTCGCCGCCTGCTATCGCTACACGACGCCGCCCGCGTCCGCGTATTGCCTGTAAATAGGGTTGAAACAAACAGTTTTTTGCATGAAAGTTTATTTGGAGGAAATGATGTACTAAGGCTAAACAATGCCACGTTTGCAGGTAAGTCCCTCGGTCCGTTCCACCCTGTATATGTATATAAAAACAAGAGATGAAGGAAAAATAAATATTATAAGAAGGAAAAGTTTGCAAACTTGATGTTAGCAATTTTACAATATTTAATCTAGTCGTTAGATAAAATAAAAAATAAAATAAAATAGTTTATTTCTGCAAGTAAAGGGCTTTTTTACAAGTCTGATTCTAAATATGTATTATTTCTTTTGGTGCTTCGGGTACTGACCTTCTGGTGAGAAGAAGCGCTGGAAGAAACTCACCAGTTTCTCTCTTTTTTTAGGGTTCCGTAGCCAAAATGGCAAAAACGGAACCCTTATAGTTTCGTCATGTCCGTCCGTCTGTCTGTCTGTCTGTCTGTCTGTCCGTATGTCACAGGCATTTTACTCAGAAACTACATGATGGATATTGATGAAATTTGGAATATAGGTGTGTTTTATGAGCCGCTACTTAGTTTGGTATATAAATAATTAAAATAAATATTTTTAGGGGGGGCACTCCATACATGTTAAAGACAGTAAAACATTTTTTTTTCAGCAAATATCAACGTGTGGTACATAGTTCGACAGCTCTTTAAAAAACACTATAAGGTTTCTAAGTAATGTTTTTGATTAAGTGAATGTATTTGGAAATAATCGCTCCGAAAGTTGTGTAAATTGTGTCCCCCCCCCCCCTCTATTTTCTAAACCGTGCGTCCGAAAAATATGAAAAAAATCACGAAGGTAACGCTTAATTAATACTTTCAACGAAAATTATTTTCAACAAGATCGAATTAACCGTTTTTGAGTTATTGCCGATAAACTGCGCTTCTCAACAAAAGGACGTAATTGCTATGAAGATACGCTCTTTTGTTGTTGTACTTTTTTGACATCGTATTTTTTACCTTATAGTTACGGCCATGGAACCCTACACTGAGCATGGTCCGACATGCTCTTGGCCAGTTATTTTTATTTGCGTGCAATGTCAATACATATTTATAGATTTGTTTTTATAGATTAAAGTTAAAATAACCGGCAGGTTATTTGTAGCTCAGTATCTTTTATTTGATTACATCGAACATTTAAAAGAACTTGTTTACTTTTCCACGGCACAGTAAATAATTTAAAATGTAATAAATAAAATAAATAAATATTAGGGGACATTCTTACACAAATCGAACTAGTCCCTTAGTAAGCTCAATATGACTTGTGTTATACATACTAGACGACGATATATTTAATAATTTTGATACATTTCTTTTGTCTCTTAGATGCGCCGACGTTTAGATCTCACCCAAAAGACGTGGAAGCAGAGATAGGCAAGACTGTCACTCTGTCATGTGACGTTGACAGCTATCCAGCTCCAGAGATACGGTGGCTGCATCAAGAAGAAGACCAAAACATTGTGAGTATCTGTCATTTTTGTGTCAATCAACCTTTTATTGTTTGTTATTTTGTCTCGTTGTCCAAGAGACAACAGTGTCTGAGATTCTTAAAAAACTGTTATAATATATGCTACTAATGAGCATAGGAGATGGTCTAATAAAATAATGGGCTTATAACGATGAAAAAAAATGTACGTTTGATGATTTTTAACTGTAAAAATCTTATATAAAATGAGGTTTTTAGAGAGTTGTCCAGGGGACGTAGCCATGGCAACGCGATGCAAGAAAAAGTTGATCGACCCTTTTGTCACTAAAGTCAAAGACTATTTTAATAGAATTGCTGAATTAAAAAATAAAAAAAAATACTAAAATAATATACTGTCTTTTGATATTACGCAATGAGCACTTTAATTATTTACGAGAATTGTTTTATTAGACAACGCTACAATTTGCAGCAATTTCATGTATACAACAAAGGTAAATTTAACAATATGCCTATGAATCGTCCATGTCATACATTTGTTCTCATTTCAACATTATTGAGGTATAAAATAAATTTTGAGCATACCTACTTAACAACTATTTCGATATAGATAAATCGCAACTAACGTTTTCGTTTTACTGCATTCTGAGCCTTATTGAATTACGTTAAAATTCAATATTGCTGTAAACTTTATTTACTGTTAAAACATTTATAATAAATTCACAGTATATCAGTGTTCATTTGATTAATAAAACTGTGGTGAACCGGGCTGTAACCAATTTTACCGCATTCAATACAAATACCTAAAAGCCTGCAACCTATATGAATTAAATGAGGTCACGCTGAAATACGGCGAAGTAATGTAGCTCATTACGAATCTAGTAGTTTTTTTTTTGGTAGATAGTCATTTTATTAATGAACAATTTAAAAGTACATAAGCATCAATAACTAATACAAAATAAAATCCTTAAAGAACATTAAAATAGAAGCATAGTTAAAATTAAATGTACTAAAAACTAAAACTAAATTAAAATTAAATAACGTAATATTGCTGTGTTATATCGCCATATTCATTGTTAAATCTGAAATATTGTACATAGATTTAACTTCATTAGAAACGTGTAATAAAGCATTAATGCCTAAACATAGTATTTATGCTTCACTTTGCATATCATGTTAAATCATTAAAGTCAAAGTCAATTCTTCAATTTAAGTATGTTAAAATGCACCTGTGAATGTCAAGATTTACTACTGGGGCATTTCTTCAGAAATATGTCTGCGGTCACCTCATTCATCTGGCCCTTTTTCATAATAAATGTATGAATACAGATGAATTAGTCGAAGACATATTTCTGAAGAATAGCCTACTGGTTCCAATGCGAAACCTCTGCCCCGAGAAGAACAGACTATGAAACTCGGAAAGGATTTTTTTTAATACAGTCTTGTTTCTCTTGTTTAAACATCAGGCCGTCAAATTAACAAGTCATAAAATTGTGGATAAATCGGGGATTCTAGACAATGTGTGTTGCCTGTGTTTGAGATCAGAAAATCAGCTAAACGGATTCAGTTCGAACGACCAATGACAAGGGTTTATCCACGAATGCTGATGACTAACTCAGATTCTTGTTATTAAGTATAAAATATTCATAATATTTGGCCTCCTAGTCGCTTACCATCAAATGCTACTGACTTGAGTGAGTACAGTGTCAGGTCTGTTACAGAATTTAAAAAAACCGGCTGAGTTGCCGTCATGATGGTCGATGGTAAATCAATGATTTGACTCGCATCCTGCAGTCGCCAAGCGTAAGCTATACACAGAAAAACGAATTATGAAAAAAAAATAGTACATTGTGTATCAAGGGCGGTAAGTAAGGAATTACAAACAAGTGTTTGTTACAAGGCCGAGGCGAAGCCGAGGGATTTAACAACACGAGTTTGTAATTCCTTTACCGCCCGTGGCACACACAATGTTTTTCTTCACACTTGTGAGGAAATCTGATAAACATAACCTTACTTAACCTAAATAAAATTGTAAAACAGACAGTGACGTCAGTGACATATTCCATAGACAATGCGAATGTCAAGTCACGTTCCGATACCATAGCGGTAAAGACCTAAAATGGTTGATTTTATATTTGCAAAATACTGAAATACACTATTTAAACATTTAATTAATGTTACAGAAATATGTGTTTACATGTATTTGCAATAACAGTTGTCTTTAAATAAATATTTCAGTGATAAAAGTTAAAAAACGTATGTTGGCGTTTCCTTTGAAAATGACAAATAAGAGTAAAACAGAACCAGCGTTTCAAATTTAAAAAGAAAACCATTACGCCCTAAGGCGTAATAGATCATTTACGGCCCGCAGAACCTACGTGTAATGACACCATTTTTGAGCAAGTGTGATGAAAAGGTATTTTTTTTACTTTATTATTTCACGTCATAATGATATGAAACTAAATGATAATTTTATTATAATTCCCGTTGCCTATTATGGAACAAATAGCTTTTAGTAATGTTTCATTAAAATTTCTATCATAACCCAAAACATACGAAGTAACGATCAAAATGATAGGATAACAAGGGTCTGAAAGCCTAAATTTCAGTCATTACTTTCTCACAAAATAACAAGGCAATTACACTCAACTAAGCCTGTTTACTTATATCAAGTATTCCAGCCTTAGACTGTAAAATTAAATATAATAGTGGCAATTTACACGGAGAAACATGTAAATTTGTACGCAATAATATGAAATATAATGAGAACAATATTACCAAACGGGCGTCTACTAATGTAACTCATTTACAATAATGCTTTTATGTTACGAGTCAAGTTTCGCTTGATGTTACAGGTCTATTGCATTTTTATTCAATTCGGCAAAATTAATTAGGCACGGCTCATGATATTGTTCAGCTGTTCAGTTTCATTGTAATTGTTTTTATTTTTTATAAATGCAAATGAAATTGCCTATCTTAACAACATTTTACTTTTGAAGAAATTATTTGTAGTCGTTTTAAAAAAAATCTAAACAGTATTAATGACTTAACTTAAACGATTCCATTAATACTTTAGTTCTGTTCTGGTACATATAATATTAGATAATGATGTTAAAGTAAAAAAAAAAAAAACAAGCCTCCGAGTTCGATTCTTTGTTGGTTTGAATCGACGAATTGATGGCGTAGGCCTAAATAGATACAGGCGAAAAACACCCTAATAGACATCTAATAGATAGAACACTGTAGTTTCCTTTTTACCCTTTTGACCTTTTTTAGTAAAAATGTGGTTATTACTTAAATAGTTTTTACGTAATCTTGTCACATGCAACCCCCTATCAGTCTGACAAGGAAAAGTGCCAAGTTTTCCTTAAGCTGAAGTAATATGAATAAAATTCGAGTTCGCAATATTTAATCGCGGCAAGATCCAAGCGAGAACTTATAACAGCACTTCATAGAAACGCCTACGACAATAATAAACATATCAAAAAGGCACTGACAAACCAGTTTCGACGCAAAAGGGACGCATTATTCCGGAGACGGGCACAATAAGAAATCTTGATAAACGGTTGCGTCGTGAATATTACGCGGTTGTTAGTGGAACTTTGGTATAAGGGTATGTACACTTTAGACTTTTTACGGACACTTAAAGACAGTAGACGCACAGAAGCAGTTTGTAGTTTCCTTACTGCTAAAGCAGTAAGGAAACTACAAACAAAACGATCGAAACGAACGCACACATAGACGCGCGCTTTTACACGGCCCCTAAGCGAATCTCGCGGTGCCGTCAGTCCCGAGTGCCGCGTTGCGACGAGTGGTCGTGCTTTGCGTTTGTTACGTGCGCGCGCCCAGACGGCCCGCGATCTTTTCATTTTAAACAACCCTAACGCTCTAATGGAGCGTAGGTATTTATTTCAAAAAGTAAGCGTATTTATATTCTGTGGTAGACGTTTCAGGGCTATTCTTAAGAAAATAAAAATCTGCAAGTAGGCCCTCAAGGGCTCTTTTACATGACTTATATTATTTTATCTTCTTTTCTTTTCTTTTTTTAATATGACTGCGGTCACCTTCACCTCATTCATCTGGCCCTTTTTCATACTAAATGTATGGAGACAGATGAATGAGTCGCAGACATATTTCTGAAGAATAGCCCTTCAAATGATCATCGATATAGGCTATTTTCTTCACGACTCAAAAGTCTTGATGTTTTTATGTCTGTCGCAATCAAATTTTGCAAGTTAATAAAACACCGGACAAGTGCGACTCGCCCACCGAGGTTTCCGTACTAATATTTAAAATAAAGACTATATTTTTCCCAATACTTGCATTATAAGAAGTTATTAATTGCCAAATTTTATAGTTTGAATTTTGGTTTCCTTACGCCACGCCACTGTGTTATAATGTAGCCATATAGCAACGAATAAATAAATAATAAATAAATATTAGGGAATCTTACACAAATCGAACTAGCCCCATAGTAAGCTCAATAAGGCTTGTATTATACACCTTAAATATATTCATTCAAATATAATCATTTAATGTTTACAACTTCATAATATTGCAGATCACAAGCGTAGTCGTCACTTAATAAATATACTTATATACAATTTCTTCAATCCAACAATCTCTTTGCAAGACTCTTTAATCCAAGTACCTCTTCGAATGAAGATGTAACGATTTTATTGCTTCTCAAACTATTACTTATCAAATAGAACTTTTGATATCAATACCTTTAGACTCAAAGGACGTAAACGCCGCAGGTTCTAATGGCGCTTACGCCCTTTGAGTCTAAAGGTATCGATATGTTGAACGCTGTTGAATTTTTCAATAGGGTAATAAAACATGAATGGCAATACAAAGGTATTTTAGATACAATTCGTATTTGAATAATGTGCTAAGTTTTTTGCTCTTTTCACAATATAATAGAGGATATTTTTAGCCTAGTAGAGGTACTTTTTACCGAGTTCAATGTCCCTGATTCAAATACTGGTAAAGGCAAATATATCTGTGTGAAAAAGTAATTATGAATTAGCAACAAAACGATATATTTATCTGAAAACTTAACATATCGCCGACTAGATAAACTAGATCATCTAACACAAATTCATACTGTTATTTTGTCAATACTAATATACACCGTGGGCCAGTACAACCCGACCAACTTTAACCACGTATTCCTGATGCTATTACAAGTAAATAACGTTATATCAACATAGGTCGAATTTTGTCATTTTACATTACTAGTCTTATGGAACAAAACAAATCAATAAATTCAGTCTCTCGTTATAAACAAGTCCTTACTGGAGGAAAAGTTATTAAAAAGGAAAAAAAAGCTAAAATGGAAACGAAAGGTCAATATTTTGGCTTTGTAATCGCTTACCATCTAATACTGCGAAGGTTAATTGCTGTTTAGTTAAGGGATTTTAAAAAATCATTAAAAGTATCATAGTCACATTTATTAGGGAGTTTTTATTTTAAAAATTATGAATATCTCTGAAAGTAAGCGTTAATCGACTATACGTCACATGACTTTTTTTTTTTTTACTTCTAATAGTTGTTAGAATCTATGGTTAAAGTTGGTCGGGTTATACGGGCCCACGGTGTATATATTTTTGGGTACAGGAATAATTTAATCTTGAGTTAAACCACAGTATAATAGCAGTAATTTTTCTTCCTACAAAAGGTACATCGCGCGCTTGAATGTGTGCGCGCCGTGTACGAACGCACTACAAGCAAAGTTTTAAGAATGCGTAAGATACTACAGTATGTGTGCTATCGCGTCTCTGTGTGAATACGTGCCGCTCCTAAACGGACGAAGTTGGACTACTTGTTCGTTTTTATACTGTGGTTAAACTATCATGTTTGTTGCAGAGGGTTGGTCGAACGGCAAACCTCACACTAACACTGGACACTCACACAGCTGGCCGATATATATGTATAGCCAACGTTCCTGGGTATCCGGAAATTGAAACTACTGGGTCTATATTCATCAAAGGTGAGCAATTAATTACAAATATTTTTAGAGGTCGAAAACATATTGCCGCTTTGATCATTAGAATAATTATTAGGTCAGCGAAATAACTATTTAGCTGGCATAATGTTTGATCACATAAATAATTATTAGTTCGCTGAACTTTAATTAAACATCTGCTGATCATGTTAATTAAGTATTCCATTTATCGCATTTCATCAAGAAACCTTTATTTTTTATGCTTAAAAAATATGAATCAGTAATGAATAAAATCTATGGCTATATAGATTTTGGGTCCTGAGGAACTTTTCATCATACAGAGAAACCGTACCTATTTTTCCAAGAAATAATATGAGTGGTGGATATCAACGCATCCATAGCAAGGCAGCATAGCACATCTCCAGTGGAAACCCATCCTTATGCCGCCACTCAGCCCGGCTCAGCACAAATTGTTTTATTTTCTATAATATATTACTCAAAAAATGTAAATCATTCACTGTATATATTTTTTATGATGAATAAAAGACATAGATATTACCATATATTGATGGAAAGAGTATTCATTGTAGTAATAATAAATAAGTAATTATATATCTTCAATATTAACTAACTCAAAACTGATTTTTTTTTCTTAGGTCCACCAAAAATCCTATCAAACTACACCCAGTTTGGTTCGCAAGGGGACAGCGTGAAAATAGAGTGTGCTGCGTTTGCTGTTCCGCGCATTGACAGCATCGTATGGACGTTTGATGGGAAAGAAATAGATGCTATACATGATCAGGTAAGTCTACTAAAGTTTTTGTGGAATAACTACATTTTTATAAAAAAATATCCGACCGCGGTGAATTTTAAAAGTGCATTTAAAATCCGCCATTTTGTTTATTTAACGAACTTCATACCCAGTGACACTCGTGCCATCCAGAAGAATCTAATAATCAGGGACCGCAACTTTGGTGCCGATGACAGACGTACGACGTCAAGCTAAATACAGAGTGTTGTTATCTAGATTATACCTATACACTTAATCAAATAACAACTTATTAGCCTCTTTAGTTTACTGATATTAAAACTTGAGTTAAGAGTTTTCCACGTACTGGCCACGTATAAAAACATAATTGTCTTTGTCATGTTAAAACCAAGATTGTGGGAAATGACAACCAATTTCTGTTTAATTAGGTATTTTTCATTGGTAAAATATAACCGAAATATTATTGCTTCGCTATGGAATCGTATTTGCAGAAATTTCCTTTTCTTATTTTACAAAATGAAAAAATGTACTGCTCCTGCTGTGACCAATATTTAACAGGAAAAGCAAGTAATATAGAGAAACATTTGAAAACAAAAAAGCATATAGAACGAGAAGGAGGAAAAATGACACAGCATGATTTCAATATGGATTTAACAAAATTTATGATAGCTTCGAATATACCCTGGAATCAATTAAAAAATAAGAACTTTTCCAATTTTATTGAAAAATGCATTAGCGGAAAATATGCAAATAATGTGAGTATACCGTCAGAATCGAACTTAAGGTGTAATTTTTTACCAAAAACATTTCAAAAGACTTACGCTTCTATACGGCAAGATATAGGTAATTCATATATTTACGTAAGTGTGGATGAGACACAAGACAGACTTCAGCAAAAAATTGCAAATGTGATTGTCGGAGCTCTTAAGGAAACCAACGCGAGCAAACCACACCTTATCGCTTGTCAAGTTCTGGCCAAAACCAATAATGTTACTATTAAAGAATTAGTGATTAACTCGTTAAACAAACTGTTTGAAAGTGATACTTATCATGAAAGAGTGGCATTGTTTCTCACTGATGGAGCTCCGTATATGTTAAAAGCAGGCCGCTCACTAAACGACATTTTCCCAAATTTAACACACGTAACATGTGTAGCCCACGGGCTAAACCGTGTTGCAGAGAAAATTAGAGAATTATACGATGATGTTAATGAATTAATAGCAAGTGTAAAATTAGCATTTTTAAAATCGCCCTCAAGAATGTCAGTATTGAGACAACTTTACCCTGACATACCTCAGCCACCACGGCCCGTTATAACACGCTGGAATACGTGGATTGAGGCGTGCATGTACTACAGGAAGTATTTTGATGAAATCACTAATGTTATTAATGCTTTAAATGAACAAAATGCAGCCCAAGTGAGAAGAGCAAAGTTAGCAATTCGTAAACCTAACGTAAAAGAGAACATATTTTTCATAACAGAACATTGCAGCATCTTGGTTGATTCTACTAGACATATACAAAATTCATCTTTGGCATTGAGCGAGTCGTTGCGTGTGGTTAAAACTGTTACCGCAAAATTATCTAACATTATGCTACATAAAAAGGGAAAAAACATATACAGAAAACATAGAACACTATTAAAAAAAAATAGTGGATTACAGATTATGGAAAATATGGCTGATCTGAACAACCACAGGGAAATTAGTCTCTATGAACCCTCAGAAAAAATGAACTTGTGGCGTTTATTCAAATATGCTCCTATTACGTCCGTAGAGGTAGAAAGATCTTTCTCAATATTGAAGTGGATTTTTACTAGCACGCGATGTAACATGACTCCTAGTAGTTTGGAACAGATTTTGATTATAAATTTTGAAACGAAGTATAATAACTAAAGGATATCAGACTGGTACGTTGTGCTTATTAAACTCATATAAACGCTGTATGTGCAAGCGTCCATAGGCTACGGTGACCATTTATCATCAGACTGGGCGTGTACTTGTTTACCACGGACGATATTTTTTTTGACAACCCTGACCCTACCGGGTTGGTCGCGTATTTTGTATGAAGCTTCCCGCTACGCTGTGGTATTAGGGTTATATGTGGACTATATGGTGATTTTTCTCCTAACTGGCAGTTAAGAGAACAATCTTTAATCTATACAAAAAAAATACATACCATATTAATTGTCACTTTTCTGAAGTTTTGGTAGATATTGTCGTTAAGGACGTAAAATATGGGTGGAAGTAATTCGATTCCCAAGTCATTACGAGAACTTACAATGGAGTGCATTGCTAGAATATTAAGTAGAAATCTTAATTCTTACTTAGATGAAAATAATGAATACGATTTTGATGATAAAGTAAGTTTTTCACCGCCTATCATTTGTTACCAAATTTGAGATGATATAGTTGCAGCGTGATGTCAAATTGGTGTCATCAGAATGAAAAGCACGGGCCCCATATTATAATACTTATTATACCGATATTGTTAATTTTATTTCTTGACACTTATTGTTTTAGATGTTAAATTTTCGAGGATGGGTTCGGAATCTTGGATTGCCAGAAGTTTTGCGGAAAGAGCTATTTTTAAAGTCATTGGCGTCATTTCCATCAAAAGAAATTAATTTAGATGAAGAATGGTTGATCGTCAACAACATTTGCTCCAGGTGCGGTTATAGGAATTATGACCAGTGCGACGCTAATTTTGGTAATTGGCGAGAGGTTCAAGAACTATTTTGCCCTGAATGTACGTGTGAAATGTATAAAAAAAAATCCTTCCGTTAATATGTTGTTTTATTTACACGAAGAATAATATTTTTTGTTACAATTACATTACTGTAAAAAAACGAATAAAAATAATACTTGCATCGTTTTTTAATGTGAACATTATTTTTTATGCAAATAATTCTTAATATTTCATTATAAAGAATTGAGGTATTGCAATGTTATTAAAAGAACATCCTATATCGGACTAAACGTCATACGTCAGTCATCGGCACCAAAGTTGCGGTCCCTGCTAATAATGTATCATTCGTAGTGTAGCCGTTGAGTAGTTACGAGCGGACATAGGAACGGACATACATACATACTTACATACATACATACTTACAGGTCAAACACATAACCCTCCTTTTGGGCTTTGCCGCAGTCAGATAAAAAAATCGCTTCTGTACCGATAAGACTACACGTTGCCTACCATTCGTTTTTATTATGTTGTTCCTATTTAAGGATCTCATAATTTTTAGCATACTATGTATAAAAAGAAGTAGGGTGCATTGGGATAAATCCGAGTACGGGGTACTACTGAAAATGAAGGATTTCTCATAATGCACGCAACATATCGTCGACCGTAGGCTGAATTAGCGTAAGGGACATTGTTTTGCCTGTCCCTTACCGTAATTCAGCCTACGGTCGACGATATATGTACTTTAATACGCCAACACTGTACTAGACACACTGATAGTGCTTCGACTAATTATAAACTTCAAAAATGTTGCATAGTATACTGAAAATTCCTAATTTTTAGCCACTTTGGACTTAGCTAAATTTGTTGCAATAAAATAAAAGATTGAGTATAGACAAACATGATCATAGTCGGCATTATAGAAGCCAGAAAAAAAATAAAAATAATGGAATTAAATTATTTTAAGCTTATAAAAATTAAGCAACATTGAATGAAAATTTAAAATTGCTACGACTATTTTAGCGACTTGTTAGCTATTTTGACTAACTTAATATGCCTACGGGGATTAAGTGCGTATTTTTTCTAATTTTAATTTAAAAATAAATATTTTAGTGTACCTAATGCGAGACGAAAGCGACTCCAATATCAAAGAACGACGTCGTATAATTTGTATTCTAAATAATTATTTCACCAAAATTTTCGTAACAAAATCTGGCAACTTTTTTAACAAGCTGCCAGTATCTTTTCGATTTTACTTGTAGGACTTGAGAATAATATCTGAATGAAGGTCAAAAAGGCAAGGCAAGGTCTTATTATAAGTAAAAAGGTCTGGAAAAGGTTTCACCAGATTGTACCTAAATTGAAGTTGTTACTAAGAAACAGCAATAGTCTATGTTTTTTCTTTCAAGAGCGAAAATATATCGTAGAAGCGGGTAGCTATAGATAAGAAAAGAGTATAGTAGAGAGTAAAGTAGCTATAAATATAGTATAGTAAAGAGTAAAGTAGCTATAAATAAGAAAAGAGTACATTTTATGCCACACCTGGCCATAAAGTGACTTTTTCCGCACGCTGCGCGTACGGAAAAAGCCGCTTTCTGGCCAAGTGTAGACATAAAATGATGCACACAACACGGGAGGTTATAAAGAAAGCCCTCGATCGCATATTTACGTCACAAACATCTGCGATCTCGGCCTTTCTTTGTATTACCACCCTAGTTGTGTATTGTACTATTTTTACACTTTTTTTACATCAGGATTACGCGTTCGTGGAAGACTTACAGTCAGGTGGAGTCGTGAACTCCACCCTCATCATCCGGGAGAGCCAGTCCAAACACTTCGGGACGTATCGGTGCAACGTGTCCAACGAATATGGAAGCGACGCTATGGACATTATATTGCGGCCTAATAGTAAGTTGTTCGTGTTAAATTTATTTATTTTTATTTCATTACGTTCTTACATTAGGTTTTGAAAAAATCGTACTATCCTCCTAAGGCCCAAGGTCCTACCTGTAGGAATAATTAAAATTGTTATTCAGACCCAGCTATTTCAACTGTTGGGTAGTCATAGCGTAGGTCCTTCCATTAGGAGTTTTATATCGAGTTTTGCTCATGTTTTGAAGGTAGCCGATTGGCAAACATACCTTCATAAAATGAGCAACGGTCAAATATTATTAGATCAAGGATTTTATGTAATAGTTATAAGTTTGGTCTGAATAAAAGGTTTTATTATTATAAATAAAATGATAATTACGACACGGAGAATTCCATAAAAACATCTAATTTTTGTCACTTACGTAACGCTATGTTAGCGTAATAAAACTTATTAGCTGCTAAAAAACACTACCAATCTTAAAGCCAAGTCATGATATTACCATACCGATACTCAGTTTCCTAATTTTTAATTTAATTTTCCTAACAGATAATTTTACATATCAAAATTATTAAAAAGGTAGTATCGCATACGTAACGTTTCCTTGAAATGCTCCGTAGTTGAAATCTATAAATTAACTACTTATGACACTAAAGACATGGCAATACAGTAAACAGGAAACTAACTAAATATTTCAATTGCAGAAACATTCCCGCTTCTCCTCATTCTATTTGGGGTGACATCAGGAACTATAATGGTGACAGCATTGATAATGCTGGTGATCCTGTGTCAGAGGAAGCAAAGGAAAAACAAGCAGACGCAAGTAACAGGTAAGTTAAAAATAACTGGCCAAGAGCATGTCGGACCATGCTCAGTGTAGGGTTCCATAGCCGTAACTATAAGGTAAAAAATACGATGTAAAAAAGTACAGCAACAAAAGAGCGTATCTTCATAGCAATTACGTCCTTTTGTTGAGAAGCGCAGTTTATCGGCAATAACTCAAAAACGGTTAATTCGATCTTGTTGAAAATAATTTTCGTTGAAAGTATTAATTAAGCGTTACCTTCGTGATTTTTTTCATATTTTTCGGACGCACGGTTTAGAAAATAGAGGGGGGGGGGGGGACACAATTTACACAACTTTCGGAGCGATTATTTCCAAATACATTCACTTAATCAAAAACATTACTTAGGAACCTTATAGTGTTTTTTAAAGAGCTGTCGAACTATGTACCACAAATTGATATTTGCTAAAAAAATTTTTTTTTACTGTCTTTAACATGTATGGAGTGCCCCCCCTAAAAATATTTATTTTAATTATTTATATACCAAACTAAGTAGCGGCTCATAAAAGACACCTACATTCCAAATTTCATCAATATCCATCATGTAGTTTCTGAGTAAAATGCCTGTGACATACATAAATATTAAATATTTTTAGGGGGGGCACTCCATACATGTTAAAGACAGTAAAAAAAAATTTTTTTAGCAAATATCAATTTGTGGTACATAGTTCGACAGCTCTTTTGAAAACACTTTAAGGTTTTTAAGTAATGTTTTTGATTAAGTGAATACATTTGGAAATAATTGCTCCGAAAGTTGTGAAAATGGTGTCCCCCCCCCCTCTATCTTCTAAACCGTGAGTCCGAAAAATATAAAAAAAATTACAAAGATAACGCTCAATTAATACTTTCAACGAAAATTATTTTCAAAAAGATCGAATGTACCGTTTTTGAGTTATTGCCGATAAACTGCGCTTCTCAACAAAAGGACGTAATTGCTATGAAGATACGCTCTTTTGTTGTTGTACTTTTTTTACATCGTATTTTTTACCTTATAGTTACGGCTATGGAACCCTACACTGAGCATGGTCCGACATGCTCTTGGCCAGTTATTTCCTTTGAACTTTTACCCATTTATTTGAAGACTTCTTCTAATCCGTTGGTATAAGAGTGGTGGTTATAACTACCGTGTACTATGTAAACTGGTTTAATTCGATTGTCGAAGAATTTTCGTGAAATGAAGATGTATTCTTCCTCTTCGTTTCCTCATGACTGAGGGTCGGGACCACATGAGGTCTTTGCTTTATACACCAAAGCTCTCCACTCCTCACTTTCTGCCTTCCGGACCGACGCCTGCAGAGTTTCCTGACGTGCTTGCTATACAGCATCGACCCATAGGGTCGGTTATCTTCCACGTCCCCTTTTTCCTTCTACGTGGCCAACCACAATGAGCTTTTCTAAACTATCTAGCAAGCAAACTACCTCATAAATATATAGGTACAATTTCAAAATATTGTCAAATAGTCAAAAATGTTTCTATACTACCACTTTTTTTTCCCATGTTATTAACTTGATCTGCGTTGTTTCAGAAAAACCAGACGTAACAGTAACTGCCGAGGAGCTGTATAAAGAAAACGATAGAAACTCCAACATTAGTGATCTCAAGCTAGAACTGAGGCAAGCCAACGGGAGCTGCGAAGTGGTAAGTGTTGATAACATTACTATAACTACAGAATAAGTAATAGTACTACAAACAGAAGTTTCTCTTTCTAACAAACTGACGTTTGGGTCGGAACCAATCACCGGACGGAATTTTATACTACTATCCAATTAATAAATGTGAAATTTTGTAAAGATGTTTATGTATTTAGAGGTTTACATGTTTGTTACTAAATAACGCGGTAACAACTGAATAAAATTTGACATGCAAGTAGACCAAGTTTGGATTGAAACATAAGATATATTCTGGTAAAGAGTTCCTTTGCGACAGTAACGGAAATGACACGGGTGAAGCCACGGGTAAATGCTAGATAAAATAAAACAGAAAAGTTATTTAAACAACAGTTCATCAAAATGTAAAGAAGTACAAAGATACAACAAAATAAACGAGATGCACTAATGTGACAGGCACGAGTACAAAATGAGCTTGTAATAAATAGAACCACGCTGAAAAAGTGGACTCACGATAAAGGTACGGAACTTACTCAAGAAATTGAAAGTCTCATGGAACAACAGTTGTTTGTTGAAGTGTTCTTCTCACCCAATGCCATTATTTCAAAAGCGTTAAGTACTAGTCACATAAAAGTCTAGCGGCTTGACTTCTTGTTAAAGTATATAATTCTGAAGTTGTAGTGGATGGTAATTGAAAAGTATACTTGCAATGCTGAGAAATTTAGCGGTGAAGATTTAAGCCGTAGAATAAGTAATAGTACTGTACAGAAGTTTCCCTTTCTCACGAAACTGAAGTTTTTGTGATGTAATGGATAAATTTAGGCATATTAGAATGCACCTATGAATGTCAAGATTTACTACCAGATCCGGAGATTATATACATCTCTTGGTAAAAAATAAACTGTGCCCAGTTCCAGTTGCAGTTGTGTTGTGTGTGCAGTTGGCTTATTGCATTTTATTAATGTAATTTTATGTAATCATGTCACAATAGGCTAGACGACTAAAAAAACTGTTTAGTCTGTCAGTTAGATTATAAAAAAATATTGTATACGATATTTCTTTTGCTCG
Organism: Eudemis profundana; assembly: GCA_947034925.1. Taxonomy (NCBI): domain Eukaryota; kingdom Metazoa; phylum Arthropoda; class Insecta; order Lepidoptera; family Tortricidae; genus Eudemis; species Eudemis profundana. The sequence goes on along the minus strand of OX344816.1, from coordinate 14,010,517 downwards.
ACAAACAAAAAATTACGAGGATAGAGTGCTTAGAATTAGAAGTATCGAGTGATGTCACTCCTTGGTACAAAATTCACCTAGGAGTGACTTCACAAGCCCCCACTACAGAAGTTTAATGATCTATAACTTTATCGATTTTTAATATTTTAAGAAACCAAAAAAAACGTGTCCCATATTTTTCCATAATCTAACTGACGGACTAAATAGAATTATATATTTTTAACCCAGTCGTCATCCCTATTGTTGTAATGTTTTTGAAAAGAGAAACTGGTGAGTTTCTTCCGGCGCTTCTTCTCACCAGAAGGTCAGAACAAAATAATCAGACATGTAAAAGAGCCCTTGAGGCCGGTGCGTTCCGTCTGGTGGTCGGGCCTGAACTTCAGCTTTGTTAGAAAGAAGAAGTTATGAATGTACCTAGTATTATTTACTTATTCTGCAGTAAAATGCAATTATAATACTACAAATAACAACCGAGAACTGTGTTGTATTAGCATAAGTCTATTTAGCGAGATTCAACATTTACAGTGCAACTATTTTGAAGCATTTTACCCTAATTGGTTGGCAAAGTTTTGATTCCGAAGTTTAAAAGCAATTGTAAGCTAGAGGATAGTTTTGATAACTTCGTCTCTGCTTGTCTACGGGCGTTTAAACGATGCAAAAGGGGGTTGTCTTTGTCTTTGCTTATGAAGAAAATTTTAAAAAGTTTAAAAAAAGGAAATTAATTTAAAAAGAAAATAGACCTGTTTAATATCGCTGGAAGGCGATGGAGGGAACAAGCGTGCAGACGTTCGTCGTGGAAGTCTTTGGGAAAGTCCCATGTCCAATGGACATCTCGAGGTTGAAATGAATTTTTTCTTGATTTAGATATTCTAAATTGACCAGCTTTTGAGTTTAATTGTAGGTAAAGAGTGGAACTCTCTTCCCGCCCATCTTTTCCCAGAAAAATATAACTTGGATCTCTTCAAGTTGAGAGTGAATAGACATCTTCTAGACAAGCATGCTACATCCTAGGCTTCATCGTCACTTAACATCAGGTGCGATCGGAGTCAAATGCTTGTCTATCACACATAAAAAAAAAAAAGACCATTTTGTAATATTTTATTTGTCCTTACCCAAGTTAATCCCATAATATTTACCAAAATGACGCAACAATGTTGAAACCATTAGGTTTAATGGGACAATAACGACAAATTTACATTCTTATTACCTAAAGTACTTTTTAACTCTTATTAAGACACTGTTACCTTTTACAACGGTTAATTTGTCCATTGTTTACTTAAATAGGAGTTTATTTCGCTTTTAAGACTCGTAGATCGGTATCAAACAAGGCTACTTATTGTTTGCTAGCATGGTATTTTGTCGTTATAAAACGATCAAATTATGTGTAGGGTTACCAATATAGCTAGCCTAAATATGCCGAGGTTCACTCCGAGATTTCGACCCGCGGCTAGTACCAAATTGCCTCTCCGGAGGGGCCCAGCGACCAGAAGAGCACGCGTTATGCGATAGAGAGACGGTTGGATGTGGTGCGTTCCGTCCAGTAGTCGGACCCGAAAGGCTATTATAGGTATCGGTACCAGAGTTGAGGCCACGCACATAACATGTCATGTAATGATAGCAGGATTTTGAAAAGTGTAAATGTTGTTTTAGTTTCGATTATTTTTTAGAGAAAGTATCTGATGAAAAATATATGCGATATACCCTATACAGGGTGTCCCTAAAACCAACCTTGATACGAAAAGGGCTGATAAACCAGCTCATAAGAACCTAGATTAAGCAAATTTGACCTTAGTAAAAATCTCTTAGTTTTCGAGATATTGACGTTTTTGTAAAACTTGTGCTAAGTGTACCCTGACTCGGTGTTTTGAGTGTCATTGATAAAATATCATATATTTTTCAAATCTGTTTTTTGCTATGTGTTGCCAGATAACTATGCTATTGAACGTATTTTCTATTTTTGCTAATTTATTCATGCTGTGGATACAGTACAATAACAGAAAATATTTATTCGATTTTTTTCATATTTCACCTCTGACTTCGAACTAGCGTGGTGAAAAAAAAATGAACCAATATAACCTGGCACTTAACGTAAAAAAATTGTGCATTTATTGTAGTTTCGAAAATGGTATGAAATTTACTAAACACTAATAATTTTTGAAGTAATGATATTTTGTTACAAAATTAACTGTCTGCCGCCTTCATCTAAAATTTCTCATACGATCCGGTTGAACTAAGTTTGCACCTGGCGTGCTTGACATCACTTACAAATTAGGTGCAAACTAACGTAATCGTCAATATCTTCTTGGGGCAGAGGTTTTTTTTTTACACTGGAACCGGTGGTAAATCTTGACATTCATAAGCGCATTGTATTATACCTAAATTGAAGAATAAAGTACTTTGACTTTGACTTCGATCTCGAAAACTAAGAAATTTTTATGAGGTCGATTTTACTCAGTCTCGTCTTTTATGAGCTGGTTTATCAGCCCTGTTTGCCATTTGTAAAAGTCGCGAATTTTGATAGCCTGGATCAGTCTTTCGAATGTCATGACTTCAAATTTCAGTATTTTCTTAATCTTTTTTTGTTAAACATTACTTAATAATTATGATTTCACCTGGAAACCCTGCGTGGTCGTGAACACGTTATATAAGTAATTGAATTGCCTTTGACAAGGTACAATGGCGGCTTTAAAAGTTGGTTTAGGGTATGCGCAGACAGAGTGCAGTCTGGCGTTCCGAGTTCTGCGTTCAGAGTTCTGCGATTTGATGACCGAGAGCTCCAACGCACACAAGAGGCGTTCTAATTATTGCGTTCTATTTTGTTCACGTCTTTGTTTATGCAAAATGTCGCTAGAAAGTTCATCTCCCGAATAAAAGCACTGCTTTTGTAGATTTTTTTTTTTTTGAAACTGACAAACTCGCAGCCCCTCCTGGGCGTAGCGATTGTCGGACCGGGTGGTTGGCCGTGGCGTTCCCTGGGGTCGAACCAGGTCGCTAGCTTTTGTAGAGCCTAGAAACTTCTAAATAAAGAAGAAAATTTTGGGTGTACCTAAACCTAAACACAACACGACAAGAACAAGGCGGATTCAGTAGTATTTTTCGTGAATTACTTAGATTTTTGTAGTGTACTAGACATAAATCATATAATATTCTCCTTTCTTTTACCAATTCAATCAGTTTTTCTATATTTGGAACTTCAGGCATCGTGGTGAACGCGGCGTTCTCTGTCTCGGTGGCAAGAGAACTCTGGAACGCGGCGTTCCGCTTTGACCGCCGCGGTCTGACCGCATGTTGTGTGCATTATCGTAAGGGACTCCGATTCGAAAGAACGCAGAACTCTGAACACGGAACTCGGAACGCCAGACCGCGCTCTGTCTGCGCGTACCCTTAAGGTGATTCGAGTTATTTGGCTCTGGATACAAAGGATTCCGGTTAACAATTAACTTTTACATCACACCTGGCCATAAAGTGACAATAGCCGCTCGCTATACGCATGCAGAAAATGGCACCATGGCATGGGGGAGACGTAAAGTTTTGTACTTACCACGGGCGGTAATAAAGAAAGCCTCAGATCGCATATTTATCCCTTGCCTTCGGCTTGGGCGTCAAATACCTGCGATCTGAGACATTTTTTGTTTTACCTCCCTAGTTAAGTACTATAACGTCATCAAATTCTGTTGTTTTTTTCATTTTATAACTTAATTTTTATTAGAAGAGAAAAATTGAAAAATTATATGTCTCGGGCAGGATTCGAACCTGCATCTCCTCGGCTATCCGGGCCAGTAGGCGCCTTAACCAACTAGGCTACCGAAACCCTACCCGGTTTCGGTAGCCTAGTTGGTTAAGGCGCCTGCTGGCCCGGATAGCCGAGGAGATGCAGGTTCGAATCCTGCCCGAGACATATAATTTTTCAATTTTTCTCTTCTAATAAAATTTAGAATTCGTTGGCAGTCGTTAATGCTTTAATAAAAAAAAATCATTTTATAACTTGTTTCATTTTATCTGCACAAAACAACATGAGAAATTCTAAAAAGTCACACAAAACATGCAATCAGCCTATTATGGCCACTGCTATCTATTAGTAGAAACTGAAGCTATAGATCAAAACAAATTACCACCGAACTTTTATATGAATATTGACCCTCTTTTAGTTTATTTGGAGACTCCGCAACTCGAATCATCTTAACGGTATTTCCCGTACGCTTGGTGACCAAAAGTAATTGCCATTTTTTGTTAGTAGTCATTCCGATGTTTGCCAGTTTTTGCTTTTGACGTTTTAAATGACATCATATTGTTCAGTTCATTGTAGTTTTTTTGCCGTAAGAAAAAAGCGTGTCAATGCTCTTTTTACCCGACTGCGGCGACGCCCAAAAGGAGGCACAACCGATGTTGATAAATGATACATCATTAGATTCGTCTTGATGGCACGAGTGTCACTGGGTATGAAGTTCTTTAAAATAAGCAAATTGCCGGCTTTTATGCACCTTTAAAGTGCACCGCGGTCGGGTTTTTTTTTGTAAAAATATTTAGATATTCAACCTATGTTTTATATCTAGCTTTAGCCCGCGACTTCGTTTGCGATGATTTAGAGTTTTATATCTAATAAATTATTGATTCCTTAGACAAACTTTTTCGCCCCTTTTCATTTCTTTAAATAATTATATCCGGGATGAAACCTGTCCCACATCCTTTTCAGGTTTTAAAACGAATCCTGCACTACATTTTGCTCAAACGGTTGAACGATAAAGGAACCTATCACCTCTGTCAAATCAAGCTGTCAATGTCAATGACAATATCTAAGTGCCAATCTCAAATATAGTAAAGTCATAGCTACACTAACGTTAATCGTCCTTCATCGCGACAAATTAACGGCGTTTCTGTGGTAGTAAGGAAAAAATAACTATGATATTTCTTCTTCCACAGGACTACCCCAACACCGGGTCTGACAGCACCTTATGCTCAAACGCGAAGCTTGGCAGCGGCATTCCTCTGGCCGGCTCCGTCCCACTCAACTCGATAAGCCAGAGCAACTACCAGCCGTATAGGTATAGCAACGACTATACCGACCCGGCCTATGCGGATTGTTATAAGGTTAGTAAATAAATGAATGATGAATGAGAGAGTTGACCTGTGGTCAGCAGTGGGACATATGTAGGCTGATGATGATGATGATGCTGATGATGATGATGATGATGATGATGATGATGATGATGATGATGATGATGATGACGATGATGATGATGATGAAAAAATGTAAAACTTAGCTTGCCCATAATGAGGGCTAAACGTTTATTTTTATTAGGGTGACGATACAAAAATGAAAAAAAAACACAATTTCAAAAAACTTTGGCGCTAGTTACCAGTCTGACAGGGAACTGACATTTGATTGTGTATGTATAATTGTATATAGTATAGCTTGTTAGATGTGTGTGTGGCTTTGACAAAAACTTTCTTTGGACGAAGCTTGTTGTGAATCATTTTTTTTCATAGAAAATGTTACATAGATAATAAAGACGTTCAATTAAAACATATAATATATAAAAAAATATCATAGTGCATGTGTTGAGCTTAAAATTATCTGTCCTGTTTTTAAAGCTAACTAACCCAAAAAATCTGTGTGTTTTCTAAAGTGACTTATTTCATGTACATGCATAAATGGTTTCTTTGCCATAATTAACAACAGAAATATCTTTAATTTAACCTAAAAGAATTTACGAGAAAGCTTTAAGCACCAAATTGAGCACCGGAACAAAAAAAAAAGATTTACCTTCTCGTGAAAAATTAAGACAATAGAATCAATGCTTAAACGATTGCAATCAAGTCAACCTTTTAGCACAAAAGACAAATTTTCCGCCTCTTATTCTTATGAAATTCCAATCCTGTTTTACAAGGAAAACTCGTTTTAATAAATGCTTTTGAATAGGAATTTTGGATCAATTGCAAGCTTGGGAGGTTTAATTATTTTATTGCCCTTCTTTTTTCCACTCCATCTTTGAAATGTACCATTTTTTCGCTACAATGCTTACGCAAAGAAAATAATAAAGCTAAAATACGGTGACATCGTCAAACAATAACAAGTTTAAATTATGTAACAGTGTTACGTTTTACAACATAATTACTTACAACACTGGATTTTGATAGTTAAAACTTATTTATTTTTTACCTAACCTCAACCTGAAAACAACTGTAATATGTTTGTTATCTTAAAGATTTTGCTTGGGTCTCTGTTTTTATGTAAAATTGTGAAGCTTTTTTTTTTCAAATTTAGTGGTACTATGTTTACTTATAAGAGTTTGGATTTTCTTGATTTTTTTCTCCAAAGTCATTCAGATTCAAGTCTACTACAATAAATACGTATCTATCTACATGTAATAGTACTCTTTAGCCTTTTTGGTAATTTACCATTCTTTTTTTGTAAAGATATATTTTGTCCAAAGGTAAACGGCTACCAAACCTACGTGCATTACGGCCACGACTATACCCCAGGGTCTTTAAGAGTACAATCACCCACACTGAGCGCTGACAAATTGACACCTAACAGGTAAGGCAGTTTATATGACTCATTTGAGTAATGTGATACATTATTTAGGTTCGAGCGTACAGCGTTTTGACGTATTGTCTTTGTCAATTTTACCGGTATGATCAATGGTATTTTAGACATAGTTAAAATACATATTTGTACCAAAATTTTCACTATTTTAAATGAAAAGGAATGGATACTTTGAATTCGTTGTTTAATAAAGAGTTGCGCAACACAGTAAAGTTATGATAGGGGTAATATTCAAAGAGCAGAAACAAACAATCATAATGAGCCTATGAAGTGTTCAACTGCTTGACAAAATTATCACTCTTTTAAGTTCTTGTATCCGTGATATTTTACGAAATGTGTTTCAAATTGTTTAGGTTCTACCGTTTGGGTTGACCTTCGCTCCGGAAATTTTTCAACATTTTTTTTGTACAGGTCGGTCAACGGCAGCCTACCTAGAAGCGTAGACACATCATCAACAGTGCAGTTCAACCCTGGGAACGGATCTCAGAACAACTCGCTACAACGCAAGAGACAAGACAGTAGCAACGCCTTGAACAACCTTGGGCTGCCAACAACTGAAGGTGAGTTTCTAAATAATGTTCCTACACTACAACATCTCTATAGCGTTTAAACTACAGTTATAGAGGTAGCATACGCTCTCGTGAGTTATTAGTACGGTCTGGTACCGAAATAGTTGAACTCTCTTTCAGTAAATCTTTTTCTGGAAAAATATAACTAAATCTCTTCAAGTTTAGAGTGACTACGCATTATCTAGGTAAGTATCAGTGGCGTGGCGTCCAAAGAACTCGATTCCTAGGTACCGGCTTGCCTAATATCAGGCATTTGACCACCTTATTCTACAGCTCTTAAGGAAAATGTACGCCAAATCTGCACCTGCTTGCCCAAGCATATATCTTTTACGCCACGCCACTGGTAAGCATCCTACATCATTGAATTCAGAGTCTCGTACTAAGAAATGAGATCGATGCCATTTGATAATATGCCTATTTTGCAAAGAAAAGCTCGCAGTATATTCTTATTTTCTACAATGTAACAATATAAATATTTTATTCCCTAATACATATTTTTTACTAAGTATAGTGAAGAAAACAAAGAGCGTTGCTTTTTCCATAGACAAATGCTACGTAACATTTTACGAATCATACCGGAGTTATGTGTAGTTTGTACATGTTACGAATTTCCAGCAAAGTGAGAATATAAGTTTTACATAGGTTTCTGACCCAATTGATGATACTAATGATATTTCTGGCCCAAAACGTGTTTTAAAACGTATTTAAATATTTACGCTTCCAAATTAATTAGCGCCATTATAATTAAAATGAGGTGTGATATTAATAACGAGTTTTTTGGGATTCCTTTGCTAATTATGAGGTTATTATTTCGGTATGCTAAAGGAGATTAGCAGGCAGATAAAATAATTAAAGAGGATTAGCGGTCAATGAAGTCATAAAATGTTACCGTGTTATCGAAAAATGCGACCTATACTGGGCAGCTCATCATCATCAACAGCCAAGAGACTTTTAGGTATAAAAAAAAAGGTAAACAAAAAAGCCACGTGACTAGGGTCTTTCAGCCAATGGTATTGTGCAACAGATACAAAACGTTGCTTTGATTGGCTGAGCGACCCGAGTCACGTGGTTTTTTTGTTTACCTTTTTTTATATACTTTAATAGTACAGACTATAGACATAGGTCTCCCGTTAAGAATGCCACTATGGCCGGTCTTATGCCACCCACATCCAGCAGACTTCCAGTGCGTGATAGCCACTCAAGAACTCATCGCCCCAGTGGACGTTGGTTCTACGAACAATGCGGCCTGCCTAATACCGGGCAGTGAATTGTTACAAATTTCCAGCCAACGAGTCCATTTTTAGGCGTAACTCACATTTTTAAATGATTATGAGTAAAACCAGGCGATAAAGCTAACGTCAAAAGAAATATTTCGTCTTAAATCAGTATTAAGAAATAAAAGTAAAATAAGAAAAGACTAAACAAGATCTTGTTTAGCTAAATTGCTCTAAAATCTGTAACTAAATTATTAGAGATCTTTTCTTTCAGACTATTAGGTTACGAGAGCTCGCTTCAATTCCCTAATGAAATCATATTCAGTGTAATTATTTTGCGAAATAGTATATTTTGCGTACTTTTATACACTGGAGAATTCTTATTTCTTTATATAATAATGGCCCTTTTTTCGTCTTAATATAATTGCTGTTCATAAGGTTTTAGCTTTTGTATACAACTATTAATTTAATGTTACATTAATAATCCGTTTCTCACATAATTCTGATATTTTAACTCCGAAGTTTAATTTAAAATAATGTATTCAACACTAGCTTCGTAAATTATTTATAACTAGCATTTTCTCGCGACTTCGCCCGCGTTGTTTCTGTTATTGTCTGATTTGAAACAGCCCCAGTTTCCAATTTTATTTGTGCAATAAACTCCGAAAGAAAATGTTGTGCATTCAGAATCAGATCATTTATTGGTAAATGTATATCTCATTTACAAGTCTGCGTGCTTAACATATCTTCACATACATACACATATACATAGTCATACATAGTATCTCCGTCGATTTGATTGAATAGGCTGTTTTGAGTTATTTTTTTAGCATTGTCGTCGATTTCTTCCAATTGTAGCTTAGAACTTACTCAAGAAGTTGTTATTCAACAGTAAGTTGCGTAGGTACTAAACGGCCTGGTCCAAGGTGAGAACGTCTGCGCAGTAGCGGGTCCTCAAAACGATTCTTAGTTATGGACCTCTAAAAACTGGTTTATGATATTTAAATTCGGGGTTCTCAATTATTTCATTAATAATATTGTTTGCGGCCTATACGGTATTAGATGGTGTAAAAAAATAGTTTATGAGTCATTTTAAAAAAAAATGTATATAGTTAAGGGCCTAATAAAAACAAAAATCATGATCGCTTCCTCTGTGTTACGAAAGTTAAGCATACAAACTATATGGGTAACTTTCGTAACACAGAGGAATAAATTAAGTTTTGTTTTAATTAAATCCCTTAATTGTGTACAATTATTTTAAAAATGATTCTTAATTTCACTAAATTTAAAAAAAAAAAATGTGCGTAGTGTGTAATGTTTCCGTCGATTTGTTTCAATAGGTTGTTTCAGATTTTTTGTGCAAAAAAAATCTAAAAAAATATTATGCACATTACGGTATCATCGTTACTTTCTTTTAATAATTTTTCGATTTTTTATCAACCGCATGTCTTAAGGACTCATTGTTTAACAGTGAGTCACGTGCCAAACGGCGGGCTGATCCAACGTCTAGATTTCCGATGGTTTTTATAAGTATAAAAAAAAAAACACTTTAAGGACTATTAGAGAATTGCCCGCCGTTTGGCACACGACCCACTGTTGAATAACCATTCAACAGTGAGTCGCGTGCCAAACGGCGGGCTGATTCAACGTCCCGATGTCAGGTGGTTTTTATAAATATAAAACAAAACACTCAGGAGTACTAAAGATTTGGTTATTCAACAGTGAGTAGCGTGCAAAACGGCGGACTGATCCAACGTTACAATACGGGATTTTTTAAAAAGAGTGTCATCATCTTCGAGTCTGCCAACGCATTGCTAATAATGCATCTAGTGTTGCAAATGTCTATAGGCGGCGGTGACCACTTTTCATCAGGTGGGCCGTCTGCCTGTTTGCCAGTCTAATGCAATAAAGTCTAGAGGTCCGACGGTTTTTATATATAAATATAAAAAAAACACTAAGGAGTTCTAAAGAATTGGTTATTCAACAGTGAGCCGCGTGCCAAACGGCGGGCTGATCCAACGTCTAGATTTCGGATGGTTTTTATAAGTAATTAAAAATACACTTTACGGAGTACTACAGAATTGGTTATTCAACAGTGGGTCGCGTGCCAAACGGCGGACTGATCCAACGTCTAGATGTCCGATGATTTTTTTATAGCATAAAAAAAACACATTAAGAGGCTGACAAGACCTACTTTTGTTGAAATTGATGTTATTTAAGCAGTTTTTTAAGAAAAACCATTTGTTCTAGCACATCAAAAAAAATATATGTTAATATTCATCATATTTCGAAGACCGTGGACGGACGCGATACATAATTTCACGAAATCGGCTCGATAGAAAAAAATTGCAAAGATTGGTCTTAAAATCATCATTAAACGGTTCTATGTCTTTATTTTTTTAACGTATGGGTCTGCAAATAAAAACATGAAGTCAACATATTCATACCTAAACCGCTAGCGAGTCACATTTCACAAATAGTCCACACTTTTTTTTATTTCAATTTTTATTTATTATTATCTTCTAAGACCCGGCTGCCCAGAAACAGTGACAGTAGGCTCTCGTTTACTCCGATACAAATAGACAGTGTGCGCTGACGCGCCGTGCTAGACGGACCTATGCTTCTCGTTTGCGCATCGAAAACATCGCAAAAATTTGTTTAAACTTGTGTTAAAAATCTAAAATACTGTATACGTACTTATATAAATCAAAGTTATAATATAAGAAGTGTAAATATTTAGTTAAGTGTGTTAAATGTATGATCACCGCAATAGCCACTGGCCTGTCCAAATGAATACTCATTCAGTTTTTGTTGAAATGTGGACCTTATGTCACTGGATATAAGGTCCACATTTCAACGCTTCTTCAGATGCGGTTTTGGCTACGCCCATCGAGAAACGTTTTGTTTGCATAGATCTATAAAGTTTTGGAGTCGACGGTAATAGTTATGTATTATGGGAGGCATCAATACACGAGTGTGGTTTTAGGAAACGAGCCGAAGCAGGCATGTCTCACTCCGCGATTTTATTTTGACGTAATTATTATTCTTCCTTGCCTAATGCATTAGGCAAGCTCAGGGCTGCGCCCACACCCGGCAGTGCCTGTGTGCGAAACCCTGTGTATGAAGGCCTAAGGTGTATGTATGTATGTATGTACGTATGTATGTATGTATGTATGTATTAATGTATGAATGTATGTATGTATGTATGTATGTATGTATGTATGTATGTATGTATGTATGAATGTATGTATGTATGTATGTATGTATGTATGTATGTACGTATGTATGTATGTATGTACGTACGTACGTATGTTTGTATGTATGTATGTATGTATGTAGGTAGGTAGGTAGGTATGTATGTATGTATGTATGTATGTTTGTATGTATGTATGTATGTATGTATGTATGAATGTATGTATGTATGTATGTATGTATGAATGTATGTATGAATGTATGAGTGTATGAATGTATGTATGAATGTATGAATGTATGTATGTATGTATGTATGTATGTATGTATGTATGTATGTTTGGATATATGTATGTATGTATTATCATACACCGCACTCCAGGGTAATTTTTCGGGCACGTCAGTTAGTAAGGTTTACAAATAAACCAATCAATTTTCGATTTGACAGTATAAGGTATTTGTACTAACTAGTACTAAGTATTTATTATATTGTATATTATAGTCAATCTCATTTAATTTAATTACCTACGTAACATACATTATCATTAGCTACTAAAGGTACTCGGAGTTGCATGGTACATATCTGGGGGCACAGCAGTGGCCCCGCCAAGTCGAGCGCGAAGCAAACACTGCCGTACCATCCTTTACTGGAACCATTTCGCCGCATTTTCAGGCCCCTATTTGAGAACCTCTAGATAAGACCAGAACGCAGAAATTTTCGTCATCCAGTAAGCTATAATCACATACTTAAAATCCAAAATTTCAAGTCTGTAGGTCATTTAGTTCCGAAGTTAAGCGAAAGCAAAGTTTCGCATTTACGACAGACACTCACTGACTCATGATCATCACAATAGAACTAGTACTTCCCATAAACTCAGAGAGCAGAAATTTTAAACATAGTTAGTTTTTAGCCTATCAAGTCCTAAAAAACCTCCAAATATTGCAACTGCACACATAAATTTGTAATCCTATACAAATACATGCGATTACAAAGTTTCTTTGTTGACTTGTACCTACTATAACGAATAAAGAATGTTCAACGGCCAAGTCACACAACATTAAGTAAAATAATAAAGAAATCGCAGTAAGGTACCTTAAACTTGACACGATTTTGTCTAGATTTCATTACTTTTTAGAGATAAACAAGCAGCTCCATCGAGACTTGGCTAGTTTTTTACAGAATGTTTTTGATGGGATACCAGGTTACGGATACTAAGTATAAATACCTTATACTGTCAAATCGAAAATCGATTGATTTATTTGTAAACCTTACCTTACCTTTATGTTTTTCTCGATGACCTTACATTGCAGGTAGGGCTTGCAATTCGAATATTCGAATATTCGAATTATTCGAATATTCGGCTAATTTTACTATTCGAATAATACCTGGTAAGGTATTCGAATATTCGAATAATTTTACTACCTATTTAAATTAAATGGAATTTAAATTAAAATGCTAACAAAGGACATAATAAAGAACGATAAAGTAATCAATTACATTTTTTCAAACTAAATATACCTAAAATAGCGCAGCGTAACTTTTTACGCTATAAAAAACAATGATTAAATTAAAAACTAGAATATTCTCTCTAGGCTGAGCTGCTGCCTGTGGCATGGTCTTCTTTTTGCATGCGTCATTAACTTTCTTAATTGCAAGGACATTTTTTGGGAGAAGTATGCGCCAGCTCTGGGATCTCTCGAAGCATGGACCAGTCAGTTAAAATTTCTAAAACTAATATCCTCGTGAGGCCCATGAGGGGGTGATGAGCAGGGGAGCATATCGACGGTCCCAAGTAACAATGTCGGATCTGCAAAATGGCTACTTTCCAGGAGAGGCGATCAAAGTTTTTCAAAGATGTTTTTGCGTATAAAATAGTCAACTTTAGAGCTATAGTTATAAAATTTCTGGAAAATTATTATTATTTGTGACTCTTCGTCTGTGTGTAAACGAAAATAGAAATAATTAACTGTAAATATCAAAAACAAGACATGACACATTTTTGCACGGACTTTTTTAAGCGACATCTGTCGGATGTGGCACATACGACTTTTTTAACTGGACATAGCTCTCAGCATTTAGTCGGATGTGCCACATATGACTTTTTAATCTGTACATGGTCCACAGTATTTAGTCGTATGTGCCACTAACGACTTTTATAATTGGATGTGGTATTATTTTTCATGTCGCAAGTGTGACGTACGACAGTTTTACTTGGATTGTGCACGGTGCCTTGCGGTGAGTTACGACAGTGACATGTTAATTATAACGAAGAATTACCAAGTTTTCAGATGAAAGATACTGTATTATTCATTAAGTGGTTTATTTACGACGATAAGATAAAACAATTCAAATAAACTGCACGAAACTAGTTCCGGAAAATGTATGACACAATTTGTTCATACTAGGTAGTTAACAATTCGAATCACTTTATCAACAACATCAAATCAGCCACCTCAAAAATTATCTCAATAATCAAAAACTTGAACATAAAATATTGAACTTCTCAAGGTTTAATTTAATAATAATATAAAAATCTTATCAAAAGTACTTCTGTTAAGTAAATACTAATACGAATATTAATATTATTACATCTGCTATAGTCTCACAAGTAAAGTATGAAATATTGTTGAAAAATCAGTTTTAGATAAATTTGTAACTTTTATAATTAAATTAATATCACGTTTTTAATAGGAACTGTTGTACGCTTTACACAATATACATATTTTTATGTAAACAAAACATTATTATATTCTAGTCTGTCACATTGTTCTTTATTCACCTTTACTTCTCTAAGACTACTCCATTGCACTTTTTCATTTAAATTATTTTTTACTCAGTTTTTGGTTTGCAGCAACGTTTTGACGTCGTAGAATTCGTTAGTAGTCATTTCATGCACAAGGTATGGGTCACCTTCTGATTTCGCCTAACTAACTAAGCAGTACCACTCCTCTGGAACATAAATCATTTTTCGAGCACAAGCTCTTTCTATAACAGAGTGGACACTATCGCCCTCGTTTTGAGTGTGACCTTTTTCTAAAAATCGGTGGGTGATGGTAACGTTAAATTCTCTAGCTGCAAGCAAATACAGTGTGAAGACAATGCGGTTCCGGTTTTAACCTCCACAATTGTCAGACCAAAATCGAAATTCTTCAACGCCTTTTTGTGCATGTTCTTTTATATACAAGCAACTGGATACCTCATTAGCTCCACGTTTTGCGATTCCTTCATGCCACATATAACATTTTGCCGTTTTATCTCCCGCATTATACATAGTAAAATTTAGTGTGGGTAGTTTACGGTTACAGTATAAAATACTGACCTCTCCTTGTGGAGTATTCAAAACTTTTTGAAAGTCAAATGTAGCAACCACCAATTTTTTGTTTTGTATTGCTTCCTGTTTGTCTTCTGATTTCTGTAAACGAGCTATTTCTTTTTTTTGTAACAGTATTTCTTGTTTTTTAATTCGTTTTTTGTAGATGTTTTCTTGGCCGGAAAGGCATGGCACACATCACAATAGTACATTACACAACTCAACTAGGGTGGTAATACAAAGAAAGCCCGAGATCGCAGATGTTTGTGGCCCGAGTTGCAAGCGAGGGACGTAAATATGCGATCGAGGGTTTTCTTTATTACCTCCCGTGTTGTGTACATAATTTTATGTCTACACTTGGCCAGAAAGTGGTTTATTCCGTACGCGCAGCGTGTGCATAAACGTCCTTTTTTAGCCGGTGGATCGTTTTTTAGTTTTTTTCTTACGTTCATTTGCCAATTTTCTTTATGTATTTGCCGTTTCTTACCTTTGTCAGTCTTGTAAGTTTTTTTGCGTTGGTTGCTCGAAGTAGGAGTACAAGGGCTACCGATGGACGTAATCGTGGATGGAGTTGGAACATCAACATCTAGATAAGTTAAATCGCTTTGATCAGGTGAGCAATTTGAGCAAAACTGGCTGTCACAAATGTGATGTACAGAGTGAGACGGAGGAGGGATGGGTGTATTTAATACTTCTTGCTGATCGTTTTGAGTATTTGAGTTATATATTTCTGCAGTATCTAATGTGGCACGAAGTGAGGAACGGGTTAGATTTTCACGTAAATTATCAGGATATTGAGGATCGTTCTCAGTGCTACCAGGAGAATCCTTTTCTCGTTCTGCTGAACCAGTCAGATTGGTTACACTTTTGTCGGAGGCTGGGGAAATGTTTATGCTGTCCATAAATATGCCGCAGTCATCGTATCGATTTTCGTCATTGCAAACATCGCCCAATAAATCTTGAAGTTGGATCAAATCCTCTTCAACGTGTTTAGGAATCGGCAATTCCGATTTACCTTGAAAACAAATACATTATTAGTTTACACTGATGTAGTTAGCAGTTAAGACATAGTCACATTATCATTCATAGCTTGAGTAAAGAAAATTGTGGAGAGAAAATATCTAATAAGTATCCAAAACACCACACCCAATTGCACAAAAACTGACAATTATGACATGCAAAATAAGACAATTCCAAAAACACCCATATAAATTTGTCAGATGCAATAGTTACGGCATAAGCAGTAACATATTTCCAGTAAAAAACATTACTTTTTGTTACATGCGACATAATTTGTAAATTAATTTCCATAAATAAATGTCGTATGCGTCACATGCGACGTAAGCAGAAATTAGATTTTCATAAAAAAATGTCGTATGTGTCACATGCGACATAAGCAGAAAGTAGATTTCCATGAAAAAGTGTCGTATGTGTCACATGCGACATTAGTAGAAATTTAATTTCCATAATAAAATGACGCATGTGTCACATGCGACGTAAGCAGGATTTTAATCTCCATGTAAAAATGTCGGAAGTGCCACATCCGACATTGTTGCAGGGACATACCAAATTTGTTATAGATATTAGGCAAAATAGAACGAATTAAATACAATGTAAAGTTATTTCATAACAACAAACGAACAACTCGCTATTAGTAATGTAATTTTACTTGAATTTTATTGTACTTACCTCTTATATCGGAATTTGCAGCGTGGTTTGTATCTTCGCATTCTAGTTTTTTCTTTTTTCGTGGTATGTTTTCATTATTATTTGTACCCAAAATTGTTTGTAAAATCCGTTTTGAACGGTTACTTGCCATAATGAGTGAGATAGCGTTAATAAACCTTAGTTTTTTAAATGTTTTACGAGGAATGACAAATCGACCGTCTGTCCGTGTAACATTGTGGGTACTGGCACAACCGACCGCTTCGCCCTTCCCCGCGCCCAGCTAACAGTGTCGCAACGTAACATCCGACAATATAAAATGGACGCTCTTTAAAATCCGACATTTTTAACACTGAAAATCTCGTAAACTAGTTCAAATTCTTGAAATCTGTAAATGTAGTCTTAAATATTGGTATATTTTAAGGTCATTAGTGCAATAAAAGCAAAATGATGATTTTGTAGATCCGACATTGTTACTTGGGACCGGCGATATATGAAATTAGAATTCTATTCTCATCTTAATAACCTCGAAAATTACTTCAGCAAAATATCCTAAATTTAGGAAACCGGCTTTACGAGGATAAACCTACCAATTTAGTTAAAGTACAAAAAAGCGGCGACGGGACAGCTTTATGATTTGGGACTGGTTATACGCTGAACCAGCCTGTTAAGAGGTTGCATGAATGCGGAATTCAGCCAACTAACTACCCACCAGGGCTTGTGGATACGTTGCACCAGCATGTGCACTGTGTCTACGGAGCTTCCATGTGGCCGGCGCTTCTGTTGCATGAAAGGCCGTCTCGCCCCACCTGATTAACGTCCATGCCACGGAGCACGTGTGGGGTACATGCAAATATTTGACTCCAACTCTTAGACAGATTGCTAGTCTCAATTAACTCGGGTCCAGGTGGTTTAAGTGAGTATGTCTTCTCCTTCTGAGGGGGTGAGTCCGACATAACTCCCCCAAAGGATTTTTTTTATGAAATAGGGGGCAAACGAGAAAACGGTCCGGAAACACTGCAGGCGACAATTTATTCCACAGTTCAGTCGTGCGAGGCAGGAAGTTTCTAGCAAAACGCACAATTGTGGACTGCCAACCATCTAAGTGGTGAGGATGGAAATATTGTCGCGTAGGGCGATGGCGGAAAGATGCGGCAGGGATCAATCCGAACAATTCCTCGAAGCACTCCCCGTTATACAGACGATAGAAGATGCAGAGCGAGGCTACATCTCTACGCAGTGCCAAGGAGTTGAGCCCATCTGAAATATCTTGGTAGCCGACGATACGATTCGGTCTCCGCTGAATGCGGTCTAGAGGGAGAAGCTGGTACTGGGGAGCCCCAGCCCACAGATGAGAACAGTATTCCATATGTGGACAGACCTGCGCCTTATAAAGCTGTAGGCGGTGGGCCGGAGTGAAATACTGTCTCGATCTGTTGAGCACACCGAGCTTCTTAGAGTCTAATTTAGCCTTACCCTCTAAATGGCCGCGGAACTGGACTTCACTGATTCTAATAGTGGCTGTGGCAGTTAGGTGGGGGTGCTCTCAAAACGAGGTGATGAAACAAACGTAAGCTTTTTAGCGGTGAAAGTGCAAACCTGTGTCTTCGTAGGGTTAAAACGGACTAGATTAAGTCGACCCCATTCTGAAACTTTTTTTAGGGAAGTTTCAATTTCAGACACAAGTCTGTTACGGCTCTCGATGACGTTATCCCGAGAAATATTGGCGCGGCCGGTGTAGGAGGCATCACCCGTGCTGTCATCTGCATAACAGTGAATGCCACAGTGCAAATATTGCAAACAAAGCAATTCCCTCATCTACCTAGTCGGTTTATAGGTTTTGAGTAAGACTAATTAAGTTTGATTAGTCTTAAGGTAATCGCAGCGTAAAAAATATCTCTTCTAACATGTTTTTCACAAAAAATACTAAGAAAAACGATTTTTTAATAGTTTTTGGTAGTATTCGAATAATATTCGAATTATTCGAATATCTACAAAATCATATTCGAATATTCGAATATTTGAAAAAGTCGAATATTTGCAAGCCCTAATTGCAGGTCATCAAGAAAAACATAAAGGAAGTGCTGTATATTTTAATTCACTATAATCGTATTACTACTTACAAAAATACTGTATTTTTTTCTAATAAATCTTAACTACTTATATTACATATCCAAAATTCATTAAATGTGCTTGAAAGTTTTCATTACTTATTTACGTATTACATATCCAAATTTCATTCTATCTGTTCACGCTTTAATTATGAAAATAAATTAAAAATCAACTATATTATTTTAACGACGCCCTGTCTATTTTATTCTGCGCTCTATGGGAAATTGGGAAACCTACAGGAGTTTAACGCCATCTACCGGCAGGCGTGTTTATTTCGATCGCGATCGCAAGCCGAATGCAAACAGTTACGCTTCTCGCCGCTCACTTGTGAATAGCGCTGGGAGCAATTAGGCGGGGCTAGGGGATGGGCCAAAATCCTGAATCCTCAAGGGCATTTTGCTGTTGACAGCGTCTTAAAGAGTAGGTACTAAAGAATTGGTTATTCAACAGTGAGCCGCGTGCCAAACGGCGGGCTGATCCAAGGCGTGGACGTCCGCTACGCGGCGACGTACGGGAACCCGCACCTGCGCAGCGGCGCGCTCGGCTTCACCGTGAACACGGCCAAGCCGGCGTCGACGCCTGCGCCACCCCCGTACTCGTCAGTGCGGACCTCTGTCATATTACCTTCAGGTAAGTTCCTGTTACAATAGGGATGATGACTGGGTTAAAAATATGTAATTCTATTTAGTCCGTCAGTTAGATTATGAAAAAATATGGGACACGTATTTTTTGGTTTATCAAAATATTAAAAATCGACAAAGTTATAGATCATCAAACTTCTGGAGTAGGGGCTTGTGACGTCACTCTTGAGTACAATTTGTACTCAAGAGTGACGTCACTCGAAACTTCTAAGCACTCTATCCTCGTCAGTTTTTGTTTGTCAAACAAAACAAAAAATACGTGTACAATATTTTTTCATAATGTAACAGACGGACTAAACAGTTTTTTTTAGTCATCTAGCCTATTACATCTGCAGCTGGAGCCACATTACAGGCTAGCATTCATCAAGCCCAAAATCGTGCAGCTCGGAGAGCGTTGGTGAAGAGTTCCCGCAGCCGTCACGTCCCTCAGCCATGAGGATACGACGAAGAAGAAGAGAAGTTCCTTTTTCGCAATTTATTTAGACTTTATTGCACAATACAGGGAAGTACAAACGGCGAAGTTAATGCCATAGCATTCTCTAACAGTCTACCGCTGGGCCAAGCAGAAATATTAAATGGGTGCATGAACGTATAGTCTAAAACCGGAAATTTGTTAACACAAATCATAATATATATATACATAATACTGATATACTACATGTACCCAGTATAAAATATCATGAAGACAATTAATCTTGAATATTGTTAGAAATGCTTGCGCAACATGCGCTTAAAGCTGGATTTGCTCTGCGCTTCTCTTTTAGTAAGTGGAAGATCATTCGAAAGGTGAATGGGCTGAAGAGTAAAGAAGTTGGACATAAATAAATCAGGACTGGTGAGAGGGAACAGTGAGCTTAAGACTACGGGAAGTACAGAGATTGCAACCTGGACGTGTAACAACAAATTAAAAGGGCGCAATCAAAAGGGCTGCTAAATTAATTTAATAAACTATAACTCATTGTGCAGGAATTTAAAGCTTTTAAACTCATACTGAATCGATTCGAAGAATTAAGGCGCGGTAGGACCTGGCTCGCATTTCACATACAAACTAGGGTCGGGCGGAATGCAGATTATTGCAGATTATCTTCGATTTCTAACATAAAAGTATACGTTATCAACCCAAACATGAGAGGATGCCCTGCATGACTGTGAAATCATGATTGTCAGGTATTAATTTTGTCAGAAAAGGTAACTGGTGATGAACAAAATGAAAAAAAATGAAAAAAATACTTTATTTTATAGTGTTTTCGCGCTACTTTTCTATCGAGCGAAGTGTTCGCTATCGTGTTCTAAGTGAGAGGAAGCCCTAGATACAGTTCTGAATATTATTATATATGTTTTACAGTGACCTAAGAGTCAAATAAGTGCTCTAAAATGATTTGGAAACTAGGCTTCCGTGCCCGATTCTGGTCTGACCTCGCCTTAATTTCAATGTTTGAAACCGAAAATTTCTATTCATACTTTTAGTTGATAATTAGCAATGAAATGGTTTTAGGACGCGTGGAATCCTTATAATATGTGTATTATAATAGTTACAATATTTCAAACGTCTTACGGAACCTTTACGAATACAATCAGAGGAAAAGAAAATCAAGTACATGCAGAAAGTTAAGTAGTATCGTATGCGAGTCACAGACCCGTGGCTCTCGTACCATAGACCCCTAAGGGGTCCATGGACCACAGCTTAAGAAACCAGTGTTTCAAATACTAAAACTGAAATTTGTGTTTATTTAGGTACATCATCGCATTCGATCACATCACCGACCAGTCTGGCGTCCCCGCAGTGTGCCACCAGCCCAATAACAACGTCTACAATGTCTACAGACAGCACACAGCCAGCGGTTGGTATATTTTAGCTTATTCACTGAACCCTTTACAGACATATACCAAGACTAGCATTTACCCGCGGCTTCGCCCGTGTTGTTCCCGGCACTGTCCCAAGGGAACTCTTGAACGGGATATAAAGTCTATGTTTCAATCCAGGACTTGGTCTACTTACGTGCTTAATTTCAGCTCGATCCATTCATTTGTTACCCCATTATTTAGTAACAAACATTCAAACCTCCAAATATCTAAAGATCCAAACACCTTCACAAACTTTTACAACTATGGTATAATACTCGTATATAAAATTTCAGCACGTCAACTTCGAAAGTACCTACCATCTGTGACGTTTATTGTGATATAAACGACGCAAATACAAATCAATTCGGCTTAATATCAAACAGTATTTCCACTTAGAGACGTAAAGACATTTCGTGGTATGAAATATGATATACATTTTCTATCAGTTTGGACGAAAATTTTACATGTTAATTGATAGCATTCCCGTTTTTCTTTGTTGTAGATCGGTGTAGCTACGTCATCGGCCACCCCTCAGTCACCGAGTGCCCACTACATATTGGCGCCCTCAAATAGGACTATTAGCAATGCCACAGTCACTAAAAAAGGTAAGCTTTTTAACATCAACTATTGACAATATCTGGGCCATTCTCATTTTTATGCCCACAGTCACTGCCGTGAAATGAAATGAAATAATTTATTTCTGTAAGTAGGCCTCAAGGGCTCTTTCACATGTCTGATTCTTTCTTTTGGCGCTTCGGCAAATGACATTCTGGTGAGAAGAAGCGCCGGAAGAAACTCACCAGTTTCTCTTTTAAAATAAACATTGAGCATTACAATAATTGTGAAAATGCAATTTCAATAAGTAATACAATTAATCAAACAAGTGCTTAACTAATATGCGTGACGAATGACGAATAACGTGGATTGGATGTCACTACCGTGGGCGTCATTACTATTTCTAGTTGATAAAAAAAACCTGTCATGAATCCACTCATCCATATGTTAAAAGGCCACTGTAGTGACTGTGTGCACAAAAATGAGAATGGCCCATTTAATGTAATGTAGTAATGTCTGTGAAGTTAGCAGATCAAGTTCCAGCAGATCACGAAAAAGTTGGAGTTCTATTCGCTTGCCACATAGTTCTATAGTTCCTGATACTTTTTAGACATAGTTCTATTGAATTTACGAAAATATCTCAATCTATTGTTTTCAACCAAATGATCTGCTAACTAATTTCACATAGCAGATCAATTTTCTCCAAACTAAACGAAACGAGGTTATTTCGTCTCAGCAATGACTATACTAGAGTTCCTAGTACTTAAAAATAATACTACTCTACTTTTAATTCGTAAAAAATGAGCAAGTTTAAAAAAAAATAATGTAGAATGACGTCCTTATCTCGTAAACTGATTTAGATATTTTATTGAAATTGACTTAGTAAAGTTTTTCAAAGATGTGTTATTTATAATTATATTTTTTCGATAGTTCCCGACGTAATGAACTAGAAAATACCGCTGTTGCATTTTTATTGTTTGTAAACATTTTTTTTTCAATTCCCGATGGAATAAGGACGCCAAAATGCCAAGTGTGTACATCCGTCTTAATAAAATAGGTATCTGTTGAGGTCTGTGGTGTGTCTACTGACAAGTGTCACTTGCGACAACCAAAATAAAATAACTGGCCAAGAGCATGTCGGACCATGCTCAGTGTAGGGTTTTTTTTTTTTTTTTTTTTTTTTTTTTTTTTTTTTTTTTTTAAACCTGACAAACTCACAACCCACTTTTGAGCATTGTGATTGTCGGGCCGGGTGGTTGGCCGTTGCGGTCACTGGGCTCGAACCAGTTCGCTTGGCCAGACCACCCAAGGGCGTCCGACCGTGTGCCTTACACACGGCCGACACGCACATCGGACTGGGTATGTGCCGGGGGGTGCCTGGAGTCGAACCAGGTCACCGGTCCCGGCTTACCACGATAGGTGTCGGGCTAGGTGGGGGCCTGCTCGCCTGGGGTCGAACCAGGACGATGGCCAGGGCCACCTTTGACTTTTCGCTGATTGCTCAAAGTGAGCAGCGGACCAGCGGGAAGGATGAAGCGGATCAACCTGTCCTTATGTGAACTTGTGTATCGAACTAATGGGAGTTTTAGTTGCCGGTTCGCTAAACCTAGCCCAGCTAAGAAGACTCCGGCAAGAAACTTAGCTGGGCCCGAGCAAGGTCGGAGTGAAGTTAAGCCAGGACATTCGGGTCCTGGGGCAAATCGGGACGCGGCCCTTGTGTGGTGTTGTCGCGAGGAGGTCGACCCCGCCGGCGGGGTCGACGCTGTGTTCGTCGGGCACCGTTCGACGGCATCTCAGCGATGATTCTTTCGAATCTCGCTGAGATGTCGTCGTCCGGATCATGCAGAAAGCTGCGGGGCCGCCGGGTGAAGCGACCTCGGGTGAGGTCGGACCGGCGCAGCTCGTCGTCAGGACCTGGAACAGAGGGAACATAGTCAGCCGCTTGCCTAACAAGTGGATTCCTATGCTGGGAAGCCGTCCTAAAATACCGTTTGGAAGCCATCTTAAAGAAACCTTGAATCGAGGGAAGCTTGTATTCAAGGTGAAGGCTAATATTCCGAACATACCACGGGGTGTCGGTCATCCTACGAATGAACCTATTCTGTATGACCTGTAGTGGTTTCAAACGTGTTTTAGGCACGTGTGCAAACACTACACTGGCGTAGGTCATTATGGGACGAATACAAGTTTTGTAAAGTGTAAGCTTATTTCTAAGCGACATTTTACTCCGCTTGTTAGTCATCCCGCCTAACCTATTCATGACGAAGAGAGCGCGACCGCGTACGCGTTTAATATGTTTGGTGAAGGATAAGCATTTATCCAGTATAACACCTAGGTATTTGACCTCATTTACCCAGGGGATGGCTAAACCGAATAGTTGGATAGGAACTAACCTTTCCATTATTCGCTTCCTAGTCGGAGAGAATACAATTGCAGCGCTTTTCTCAGGATTAACTTCGATGCGCCAGAGATTGAACCACCGCCCGAGGGCAGTTATCGCCTCCTTGTTGAAAATAATTTTCGTTGAAAGTATTAATTGAGCGTTATCTTTGTAATTTTTTTTATATTTTTTGGACACACGGTTTAGAAGATAGAGGGGGGGGGGGACACAATTTTCACAACTTTCGGAGCGATTATTTCCAAAGGTATTCACTTAATCAAAAACATTACTTAAGAACCTTATAGTGTTTTTTAAAGAGCTGTCGAACTATGTACCACACGTTGACATTTTGTGAAAAAAAAATTTTTACTTCTGTTACATTTATGGAGTGCCCCCCTAGATTTTTTTATTTTTATTATTTAACTACCAAACTTAGTTGCGGCATCTACAAGACATCTATATTCCAAATTTCATCAGTATAGGTCTTGTAGTTTTTGAGTAAAATGCCTGTGACATACGGACGGACGGACGGACGGACGGACGGACGGACGGACATGACGAAACTATAAGGGTTCCTTTTTAGCCATTTTGGCTACGGAACCCTAAAAATCAATTATTCTGTTTAGGTATTCGTGTGTTCGGTGTTAATTAGATTTTTTCATCACACTTGCTCGAAAATGGTGCATTACACGTAGGTTTTGCGGGCCGTAAATGAGCTATTACGCCCTAGGGCGTAATGGTTTTCTTTTTAAATTTGAAACGCTGGTTCTGTTTTACTCTTATTTGTCATGTTCAAAGGAAACTACCAACTTACTTTTTTAACTTTTATCACTGAAATATTTAATTAAAGAGAACTGTTATTGCAAATACATGTAAACACATATTTCTGTAACATTAATTAAATGTTTCAATAGTGTATTTCAGTATTTTGCAATTATAAAATCAACCGTTTTAGGTCTGTACCGCTATGGTTTCCGAACGTTTCGCATTGTCTATGGATATGTCACTAATGTCACTGTCAGTTTTACAATTTTATTTAGGTTAAGTAAGGTTAATTTTAATTAGATTTCCTCACAAGTGTGATGAAAAACATTGTGTGTGCCACGGGCGGTAAAGGAATTACAAACTCGTGTTATTAAAGCCCTCGGCTTCGCCTCGGCCTTGTAACAAACACTCGTTTGTAATTCCTTACCTACCGCCCTTGATACACAATGTACTATTGTGCTGGCCTTTGAATTGAATTACAAAAATTCTAGAGCTCCACCCTTGATGTTAAAATAAATACCTACATCAAAATGAGTTCGTGCGCGGAAACTAAAATTTGTAATATGACTATGATCCTAGAATATTTTCAGACGATCGATAAGCATAATATTGCTAAAATGAAGAGGTGTTAAAGCATTGATGTACGTACTCATCATAAGTATAAAGTTTGCGATAACAACCGTGTATTTTAATACCTATCAAACTTCTCTTATATTTATTTTCACAATATTTGTTTACATTTTGTTTTGTAACAATTGATAGCTGACAGCCGACACAGTTTCGCATAGACAATTATTTGATTTTTATTGCGAACTTAGGCACTAATTTTGTCAGCCTGACGTCCCTTTTTAGGGTTCCGTAGCCAAAATGGCAAAAACGGAACCCTTATAGTTTCGTCATGTCCGTCCGTCTGTCTGTCTGTCCGTATGTCACAGGCATTTTACTCAGAAACTACATGATGGATATTGATGAAATTTGGAATATAGGTGTGTTTTATGAGCCGCTACTTAGTTTGGTATATAAATAATTAAAATAAATATTTTTAGGCGGGGCACTCCATACATGTTAAAGACAGTAAAAAAAATTTTTTTCAGCAAATATCAACGTGTGGTACATAGTTCGACAGCTCTTTAAAAAACACTATAAGGTTCCTAAGTAATGTTTTTGATTAAGTGAATGTATTTGGAAATAACCGCTCCGAAAGTTGTTTAAATTGTGTCCCCCCCCTCTATTTTCTAAACCGTGCGTCCGAAAAATATGAAAAAAATCACGAAGGTAACGCTTAATTAATACTTTCAATGAAAATTATTTTCAACTAGATCGAATTAACCGTTTTTGAGTTATTGCCGATAAACTGCGCTTCTCAAGAAAAGGACGTAATTGCTATGAAGATACGCTCTTTTGTTGTTGTACTTTTTTTACATCGTATTTTTACCTTATAGTTATGGCTATGGAACCCTACACTGAGCATGGTCCGACATGCTCTTGGCCAGTTATTTTAATCGAGAATTTAACACAATATTACAGGAAATAAAAATGCAGTAGCGACATTTTGTGGACCTTAACGACAAGGCCTATCGAAAAAGTATATAAACTACACATCTTTGAAATACTTGACCTAGCCAATTATAATTTAGTTACTTGACGCAAAATTGCGAATGTGTATGTTTAATTGATTTAAAGTTATTTAGGAAATGGCTTAAAATGGTTTTAATTATACACACTACCGGTGTAATGCCCTTTTCTTTTACGAACTTTGCTGACATGTGTCTAAACGTATACTGTAACGTAACTCAGAAATAGGTTACGTGATGACAAATTGATTTAGTTAAAGTTTATTTATTTATTTTGATTGTTGTTAAATACCTATTATGAAGGCATTTTAACGAAGGTGCTAATAATACGAGTACGCAGAATGTTCGTGTACACAGAAATGTACATGCAACCTCTACTTAAAGGTGGCAGGTGTATTTGTGAAGCTGGAAACATAATATATGATACCTTCATGTACCTTTAACAATGGCTCACTTATTTTTTAAGTGAAACACAGCAATAAATATAAATAAAAGAGTGAAACTGACGCAGATAGCCTTCAAGAACGTTTTCCACCTGAGTAAGCGTATGATGCTACGCGTTGTCGCGCGGCAAATGAATAGGCTACTTGACAGGTTTCTGAAAAGTCAATTCGATTGTGTAATGATGTCTATTGAGCACTCAGAAAGTGGTAATTTTTAATTCTTTTGTGTATTTTTTCCGAAAAAAGCAAATAAAAATGCACTTTTAAAATTTGCCGACAAAACGGTTTCTCGGACAATATGGCGTCTATGACGACACATGATAGTAAACCGACAAATGTCAACGAGGATCGCATAACGGATTAACAGAACGGAAGATTGACAGATGCTGTCGATGCTGTTTACTATGGTGTGACGTCATCGGCCAATCCAAACCGTTTTCGATAAAATGGCGACAGATAAAAAATAATCAATTTTCATCCGAGTCTTATAAATAAATTATCCATTTATTTTTAGTAATATTGACGTAAATTGGTTTTAATACTTATAATTAATACATATATCCATAATTCTTCCATTATTTTTCACACTGTCAAGTAGCCTATTATAAAGCATCTGTCACGTTCTGACATTTTATGTGACAGTGACGGATACTTTATCATTTATTTATCGCGCGACAAAGCGTGGCATCATAAGCCTTCTGTATACGTAACTTTTCTACAGTTCCATAAAGACAAAGCACTAACTTAGTTTATGGGGTCACTTCCCCATACTGATTGTACAGTTGGGACTTGTGACATTATCCAATAGTTTTGTATTGGGACAGTCATTGACGTATAATAACATAGACGCACAGTTTCAAAGAAAAATGTCTATGAATCTGGCGCAAAATGACATTTGTACTTACACTCAAATACACTCTAATAACGTTAATTTATAAGCTGTATCTATATGAAACTGTCATACAAAAGATAACTTAGTTCCATGACACCTATGTGTCAAATTTGCAAACGAACATTTGAAAACTTTAGTTTATTGGCACCTATCAAAAAGTGAAAGTCAAAAGTGAGCAGCAAATAAATGGAGTCGCTTTTTGGTAAAAGATTCGCGAAGATAATTAAAAAACTATGAAATGACGATGAGTTTACTTGTAATTCTGCTTAATATTAATTCGCCCTTAACTAAGAAGTATATCCCATCTTTCTTTCTTGGTTTTTTGCTGCTATTAACGCATTTTTTACGCTACATTTAGCCATTTTTGACAACTGTCGCCGTCTATGGTTGAAATCAGACTAAGTCAAAATGAGCTTGCCAATCCGACCGGCTAGCACTTTTGTGGGTCCATTTTTTGTAAGTAATCTATCAATTCGGTTTCTATAACATTCTAAAGCAATTGCATCGAGGTTTAAACTACAAATTGATGACTATGAATATTAAATACTCATAGGTGTCCAATAGGGCTTTAAAGCTTGATATTAACGGTACAAGTCATTAATATAACTATAACATTAGTATCTTTTTCAGGTAATGGCATCCAATCACCGCTTGCAACACACGTTTAACGACATACAACATAGTTAAGACATTAAAACATCGTTGTAATCGTCAAAAAAACTAGTGTCAAAGTGTTTGAAAAACTTAACTGTGTAAAAGTAAACTAGCTTAAACTTTCAGTTACGTCAATTTTCAAAAAGACACTAAAGTGATTTTAAAAAGTGCGTACGTTAATCAAAATTGATATAAAAAATGTTTTGTAAAAAGTCAATTCCAAATATCCGACTGAGATTCTTGTTGCTATTTGTAATTATATTTCAGAATAGATATAGATATATAATGTAATTAATTGTCTATAGTTTGATGTATACCCTTGGGATGCTTTTAATATTTTCCATTATTATTTTGAATATGTTTTAGTGATCGTTAAAAATAGGTATCATTAAATGCAACTTTTTTCTGCCTTTTAAAAGAAAAAAGAGTAGGATACTGTTTTTTTTCTTTCAACCCGCAGATTTTAGATTTATACATTTATGTAATTATGTATTAATTCTCTATGTAAATACCTATGAATAATTTCTGCCTTTACTAAGTTATCAAAGATTTTACAATTTTGTGTGGGCAATTTAATGATGTTTTGTCAACTTGTATAAGTAAAACAAATTATTAAAAATTTATGTTGCTATCAAGAATATCCTTAACTTTATATAAAAAATGGATTTTTAAATGCAGAATTTCAGAACTACATATCGTAAAACTACGTTAATAACTCTGCCATGTAAAATTGTGAAACTCTGTTTATAAGTATGGCTGAAATAATTTGATATAAGAAGAAATGGCTGGTTTTTACACCATGTTTTTACATTTGTAAGTGAGTGTGGCCTATGTATCATAACTGCTAAACGTTACATTTTGTACTTACCAGCTTTCGAATTTCCACCTAGATATACAAATTAAGCTTTAATTTATCTACGAAAATGTGCCATTTCCATATCTCATACACATATCTTTATATTTAATTATTAGGGCAAATTTAACAGAAAATAGCACCGTTCTTCCATTTTGTTTTATTGTGCAATGTCAATTAAAAGTGTTTTTCTTCAAAGTTTAATAAATTATTTGGAATTATTATTTTATAGTGAAATATTTCATCGACATATAGTGTATTTACAGTTTATGATGCTCAATCTTTACGAATGAATGAGTTTATTTCAAATTTTGATCTAAGACTGATTAGACTAACCTTCATATTGCCTTCTTTCATTTCAAAAAGTTTACCTGTCAATTTTATGGTAGAATCGCTGTGTAAAATTATAAACTAAACACAGGTAAGGAAGCTTACAAAGAGCGCACATGTTGTTTATAATATTTTATATTCTGTTTAGGTAATATATTTTAATTTATAAATAATAAATATAATATAAAATTACGTTTATCGTAAACCTATCTCAATAAATTAATCGCGTAATTGATATTATTACATAGAAAATTTTACTGAAGGGTCTTATCATTCTGAGAGCGAGTTGCGAGCGAGTTTTTCACACAAAACTTATCGCGATCGAAACCTGTATGAAAACACGCTCGCAACCCGCTCGCAAACGCCAGATGGGGGGTTATTCTTCAGAAATATGTCTGCGGTCACCTTATTCCTCTGGCCCTTTTTCATACTAAATGTATGGAGACAGAGGAATAAGTCGCAGACATATTTCCGAAGAATAACCCGGACAAGGCCCTACAAGAAACTTAATTTTGTTTTACGGAATATTAAAATAACTCACTCAGGCTTGGGATTTTTCTATCATAAAAAATATTAATACTTTTAATTATATATCTCTTTGATCCATTAGTAGTCATGACTAATGTGAAATACTTATCAATGTCAAGTTTAATTTGACGTAATTGCGACCTCGGCAAAATCGATTTCTTCGTAAAGTACTTTTGTTACCGTGTTCCGGTTTATTGTAACTGGTTCATAAATATTTAATAACACTGACTTTATTAAAATAATTAAATACGGCCCCGGCCATATTTTAATTAATGAAAATATCAGTTTACGTGCATATAATTATATATATTTTAATTTGCAACACAAAGACGACATAATTATAATGAAACATAAAAATGTTAAAAATTGATAACAAGAGGCGCTGTCATCTCTGTGACAAAATAAAATTACTTCAAAAAGTATTATAAATAAATAGAAAAACTTGGAATTTTCACTGCAGCGATTCTATCTTTTTATTTTGAACTCATTCCTACCGTCTGTAGATAATATAATTTTGGTGTGATCTTCACCATACTAAATCATGGCCTCGAAATATTTATTAGCAAAAACTACCGTTACTCATGTCATCCGTCTTTTAATATTAAAAATATATATAACTCGATATTTTTCTGTTATAAAAATATATTCCATAGCACGATTAGTGAAGTTGAAATTGTTGTAACTGACACATAAATAATTCTACATTGGAAGTGATAAAATAGCATGTTGAAAAATAGTGTTTTTAGAAGACATAATATGAAAATATCGAGTTCTTTATCGTCTAGCTAGAAAGTAGATAACTACATTTTTTTATTAAAGAACTGCTTACATATCAGGAAAGCTACGTAAATTTTATATGTAAGCAGATTTATGAATTTAAAATACTCTCCTATTGTAATAAATACGTTAAAACTATGCCTGTTCTTCACATATACAAATATTAATGCTGCTTCACGATTGATATAATATTTTTTACGTACCTAATAACTTTTGGCATAATATAACTTTCACGCAAACATAGATAAGATAAGAATTGTTTTATGACAGTCTTAAAAAAAGACGATTACTAAGAGAAATTAGGTATGTCAAAAGTTGTACTTGTGAGTCAGATGAAAAAAGATATACATCAAAAGTAAAGCACCTAAAATATATCTACCAGTGTTTTTCCAACTTCAGCAAAACGTCGACTAAGTAAAGCGAATGTCGTAAGCGACATGATAGATGGTCGTAAATGACACTTGATACTGGCACTTAGGATATTAAACACGTCAAAATTTGTATATGCGAGGAACGGCTGTATGCTAGAAATATAATTATTTTTTCTGTGATACATAGAAT
Organism: Eudemis profundana; assembly: GCA_947034925.1. NCBI lineage: Eukaryota > Metazoa > Arthropoda > Insecta > Lepidoptera > Tortricidae > Eudemis > Eudemis profundana. Next base: position 13,979,112 of record OX344816.1, on the reverse strand, counting down.
AAAGTGTTTCATGTACATAATCGCTATAAATACGAGTGAAATTGTTAAGAATGTAATTATTTGGGAATATAAGGCTTTCAAATTTGTGAACTAGTATAGTGTTATGTTTCGAGTGAGGTAGATGGCGCTGTCCGTGGGATTGCAACTGAAAACTTGTAAATTAGTGAAATTGTACAAATTACTTTTCTAAATAAAACGAAACTTTGGCCTACCTATGTAAAATGAAGTTTGTTTTCCGAATCCCAACCCCTGTAGCAGAATTAAAAAAGAAAGAGTTGGCTGATGCCCATATTTGAGTGACACAGCCGCTTATAACAATAAGTAGGGGAGACCGGGTATGGTTGTCTCGCGGGTTGGTTGTCACAGCGGCCATAAAATAATACTAAACGAAACATTAAGTACATCGATCGGTGCTAAAAGATCGCAAGAGCTGTACATCCTTCCGTACTTCACCAATCGATGCACTTATTCCTTCGTTTAGTATTATTTTATGGCCGCTGTGACAACCAACCCGCGAGACAACCATACCCGGTCTCCCCTACGCTGTTGGGGTATTCCATGAAAACGTCTACGTTTAATAGTTTGTCGAGCGACATTTAATAGTTCTCAAATAAAGAATACTCCCTCCTTTCATCGCGGCGATTAATCGATCAACTGTACTCATCGTACGCATACGAGTTCTCACCCCGTCTGTACTATATACCTCTAGGTACTTAAAAACCTTTACCTAAATAAAAAAACCACGTGACTAGGGTCATTCAGCCAGTGATATTGTGCCACAGATACAAAACATTACTTTGATTGGCTGAACTACCCGAGTCACGTCGTTTTTTGTTTACCTTTTTTTAAGTACCTAAAAGTACAGGTTATAAATAGGGCCTGTGAGCTGCGTCATGTTTTAAGAGGAAACAGGAGGGCAGTTTTTCCATACAAACGTAGTCCCCTGTTTCCTCCCTGGATAATGCCAGTACAGCAATAATTTTTTGACCAAAAATCTATGGCTACTATTGATATGTTCCTATGTTTTCCTTTTTACGATAAATTTTCCGCCAGATTTTCCACTGTGTTCACACATCCAGAAAACAAATTTGACTAGATTATTAAAAAAAAGGAAAACATAGGAACACGACCAAAGCCTTTCTTTAATGTTTAATGATAAAATTAGTTAAAAAGGTTAAGTTTTGGGGAAGAAATCAGGGGACTACGAAACGTTGTTTTCATGAAATTTTAAAAGGTATTTTCGGTCCAAGCTGCAGTTGTCTCTATCGCGCTTTGCGCGGGAGAGGCGAGCAGTGCGGGACAGCGACACATTTTACAAATACCTAATTTTCAATTCTCTCCACCTTACTGTTTCCTCTTAAGAAACGCTGTGCCCACCGTCGCTCAAAAGACATTCAAATTTCGGTTTTAATGGCTACTGTCCAGCAGGATAATTCTGCCAGCGTCGGTTGGGTTATCTAAAAATGAAAACAAAATAATATCGATATCTTTGGGTTCAATTGGCGTAAAAGCCAAAATGCATAAATGGCTTTTACGCCAATTGAACCCAAAGGTATCTAATTATGTTAATATGTTAGGCTAATTACAACAAGAAACAAGAAAATTAATGCTATTATACAATGACTAGTCTATTCTTATTTTAGGGGCTGATATAGAAGAATATAGAAGCTGATGATTGTGACACTGAGTTAAAGCACTCATTAAGGTATCATATCTTTTCAGTACCTATTAATAACCGTGCATTACGCGCACGGAAAGAATTACAAACGAAAATTATTGACACCGACAGAGGCGCATTTCAGACGTCGAGTGGCTGAAAACCAGCCCTACACCAGTAAATATCCTGTAGGTATATTAACAAGTTCACTATACAGGGTGTATGCTGCCAGCCGACAGTGGTATCTTAAATCGATGCTTTTATAAACGAGTATCCTCGTTGCTGAGCTATTCTTTCAACGCATACACAAACAGTGATGAAAAAAAATTACTTACCCATAACATACCTACAACTTTATAACATTCTTACAAACCACATAAATTGTCGCACATCTATAATCTGTACTTTTAGGTACCTATTTAAAAAAAGGTAAACAAAAAAACCACGCGACTCAGGTCGTTCAGCCAATCAAAGTAACGTTTTGTATCTGTGGCACAATACCACTGGCTGAACGACCCGTGTCACGTGGTTTTTTGTTTACCTTTTTATTTTAACTTAAAAGTACAGAGTATAAATGCATGTCTTCTTACCTACTTAGCTGGGACCTTATACTTTTTTATAAAACTCCTCCTATTCTCCTGTCTGTGTTACATTGTCCCTGTTATAGTAAACACTCTGTATACAACCCCACTATACAGAATGTCGGGTATCTAAAATCGATGCTTTCATAAACGAGTATTACCTCTCACCTTGCTGAGTTATTCCTTCTACGCATAAAGAAATTTTACGGCCCGCGGATATAAGGCAATTGTGATTCATCTGCTATACGGACATGCACATAAATGTTTATCGCTGCTATCTCTGTGGGGCCATAAAACGAGCGGAATAATATTATATTACTATTACTAAAGTGGCAACCCGAACAGCCTCCTGCAGATCGTGGCAGTGCGCCTGGACGAACCCTTCGACTGCTACTGGGACAGCTTGCACAGAGCTGGGCTGTCTAGTGGACCCAAATAGGGACTATTGTGTGTGTAATTACTAACATAATTTAAGTATAATGGTTACTAATAAATTATGGAAATACCTTTCTGAAATAAATGAACTGAATGGAATAGACTCTTCTTTTAGGTAGTATTTAAAAAAAAGATAAACAAAACACACGTTTCTTGGGTTTTTCAGCCAATCAAAGCAATGTTTTGTATCTGTGGCAGAATATCACTGGCTCAACGACCCGAGTCACGTGGTTTTTGTTTTCTTTACCTTTTTTAAATAATAAAAGAACAGACTAGAGAAGAAAGAGATAATCTGTTGAGAATTGCGACCTGTAGAGGACATACGATTGTATTTTGGCCCAAGCTCAGCAGATGTTGGAACAATTTTTTATATTTGTGTTGTTAAAGCCCGGAATTCTAATTAGAAATAACATAAAATTGGCATAACATTAAAATGGCATTTTTTTTGAGCAATGCTCAACTAGAACATGCAATACCGGGATCCCCGTATTGACCCATACAAATAATACCAGTATTGCATGTTCCTTGTGCCAACACGACTGATGGCCTGGTAGAAATTCTTCACAGTACTGCTGATGGAGGTATTCTTTGGGGGAGGCTTAATGTAGTGTCTGTAATTATTTAAAAATTTGAATGTTGTACCAATGGGTTTATACCTGAATAAATAGTCTTTTTTTTATGTGTGTAAATATTCTGCACTATCGCATTAGGATAAGCCTATAATGATAGTTGTGTGATGTTTTAAATAAATAAAATAAAATAAAAATAAAATAATGTCTAGCAGTGCTAATGTTTTGGCTGATATCACTATGCCAGGAGTGAGGTTACCTGTAGGTGGCTTTAGCCAGCGATCAGAAAGGTCACGCGTTAGAAAGCTTTATGCGATAGAGAGAGACGGTCCGTCTAGTGGTCGGAACCCAACGACAGTTTTGTTAGTAGGTAGCAGTAGCGTGACGTCCAAAGAACTCGATTCTTACCGGCTTGCCTAGTATCAGGCATTTGAGCACCTTATTCTACAGCTCTTAAGGAAAATGCACGCCAAATCTGCACCGGCTTGCCCAAGGATATCTTTTACGCCACGCCACTGGCAGTAGTACTCGTAGTATTAATAGTAAGACAAAAAGAAAAAAAAAAATTTGCAGAAATATAGTGGTAGTTGGAATTGTGTTTTGATCGCGTATATTTTGCTCAAAGAAGCATGCAAATCTTATTGTTATGTGATTATGTAGAAAACGCTGTTTCCCTGGCCCCGCACCGTCGGAGGGATCAGAGGGGCGCACGCGCCTCGGTTATCGGTTATTACGGTAACTATTGTTACGTTGCCGGTTTTTCTTTACGCTTCTGCATTGGAATTATTTAATTTCGACTGTAGGTATGTTTTACCTTTTCCGAAGGAGCAATGGAGAGGGCAATGCTCGGAGTTTCTCTGCAAGATCAATCGGATCATTGTCAGTTCAAAAAACAAAAGCCGCCCCTCCGTTGGTCCAGAGTTAAGAGCTTGTATCTAGGTTATGTTTAGCTCGAAACCACAGCAGAAGGAATAGTCCTATGTACAGGTGTTTTCTCTATAACAAACCCGACGTTTGGGTCCGACTACCGGACGGAACGCAACGGATCCGACCGTCTCTTTCTATTGCGTAACGCGTGCTCCTTCTGGTGGTTAAAAATTGGTACTCCACGCGCGACGAAATCGCGGAGTGATCCACTCCTGCCGAAACCCAAGCCGAATGAATTCATAAATATGCGATATTTTCCCCGCTCATTAAGTCAGCGTTATTCCCTTACAAAACTATAAAAAAGTTCGCCTTTGTACGTAACCATTGTATTACAATTCTCTAAGATTTTATGGCCATTAAAGTGTTTACACACACACATACACACGATTTCTAAAGCAATAACGCATGGTAAAATTATTTTTCTGACATGTTTCAAAACAAACATGGGATTATTTCGCTGCCGACTGTACTCCCGGCTAAATCAGCATCCGTAAGACGCACGAAGCCTCAAGATTGCAAGGAAATTGAAAATCTCTCCGACTGTACACTCACATTTCCCGGAGATACAAGCACACATTTTCAGTTGCGTAATAACTACTTCTGTTTGTCTCTTTCAAACATCATTCGTCAGAAAGGGACCAATGCCATAATTTTTTTTTCTACTCCTGTACTTTTATCTGTCTTTTAATTGGTCACGAACACGTATAATATAATATAAGAACATAATATAAGAACATACATAAAATGAGTTCAGAGAAGTCTATACTCTATTCCCCATAACAGCACTAGAGTCGTTATAGTCACATTACGATACTGCTAGCAGCCACAGACTTCTAAATCTAGGTTAAACTTAGGTCAAGGATTAAGCGCTCAATTCTAACTTTACGATAAAAATGCACAACTACCAACTCAACAAACAATTAAATTCCTACGGTTTTTAAGAAAAACAAAACTTTCCGAACTAAATTCATTGATTCCAACATAAAAAAAAGTATTTTTAAAATCGTCACTGCGTGTCACTAGCGAGCATACTTCAAATTAAAAAAAAAAGTTTACCATAGACACATACTGTCAGTCATATGTCATATTTGCCTTGTTTGCGAGCTATGTTTAATTACGTATTTTATATTTTAAAACCTAGTCGTAGAAAAAGTATGGTATCCAACGTTGTATAATTAAGTCAAAAAACACTCATGGCTCGTATCGCATTCTCGCGCCATTCGTAATTTTAAAAAAACTTACAAAGAAGTTAATAGTACCACTTGAAAATGCAGGCCATATTTTGTATATAGTGTAGAAAACTTATGATATGCATGTAGATAAAGTTATGTATGCGACTGTACATAATTAGGCACCTTTGACAACTGAGACCATGTTGACCATTTTCCTCCACCATAGCCCTATAACAACAACGATGGGCTTCACACACCCTAGCTCCTAACCTCAACGCTGCCGCTATTCTAAGAGAGTCATTGTCTAAGAAAGTCCCCAACTGAGGCGATGGCAGAGCGTGCAGCCAAGCCCCGGACTTTGGCTGCGCGAGGGCTTTGAGTCGGGCCAAATCTGATCCAGCAGCACCCTCCAACAATGAGTATGTGTCCCGCCGCCCCGTTTACTCAACAAACCATCCCAATGCCTCTGAATGATGAGGTTTTCCGGTCGGTCGCCCCCCGGAAAAATCGCTGTCCATTTCAAAAGTGCATCCGAGACCAGGGGCATTGGGATATTGCCACCATCGGCAGATAACATGCTAGTGACAAGATCCGAACTACAAGTTGAAACTGAATGTTATTGAGAATATAGCGAAGTCATATTATGCCCTATATTTCCCTGAAAACTCAGGGTTAGCCTGCACAAAATTACAGGAGATTTAAAATGGCCCGAATGGCTTCGAGAAAAGGATGGTACGGCCGTGCCTTTGTTTTGCTCGACTTGGCGGGGGCACTGCCGTGCCCCCAGATATAGAATGATTATATTTATTTTATCAAAGTGCTGCTTCCCTTATACCGCTTCCTATTGTTTCCGAAGTAATCAAAACCGTTGACATGGCATTTAATCATGGCTCCCTTGAACTGTCAAAGAAATTCGAGCCATCTTGTGATTGGATGCAATTTGCCTTCCAATTATGTGGATCCGGTTCAAAAGGTACCTACTTGGGTCAAACTTATTTACGTTGTCTTGTTTCAATACAATTAGAGACGTTTTCTTTTAAAATTAAATAAATGTTTTGTATAAATACTGAATAATGAATCCACTATTATTATACATTACTTTACAATAACAATGACTTTTGTGATTGGATGCAATTTGCCTTCCAATTCTATGAACCCAATTTAAAAGGTACTTGGGTCAAACTTCTTTTCGTTGTCTTGTTTCAATACAATTAAAGAGGTGTTCTTATAAAACTAAATAAATATTTTGTATAGTTAAATACTGAATAATTAATCCACTATGATTACAATAACGTAATTAGCACCGAGATTAATTGCGCCAGTATTTCGTAATTTTGAATTTTCTAACCATAGGTGTGAAAATTTAACAACTCTGTCACAATGTTGTAAACAATTTTTTTTTATATGCAACATATTACATTATTTAAGAGTTTTCCAAAGAATTTATAGTTTGAACGTTTTACCTAAGATTCACATACAAGTCTAACAAAAACTCTACATTCCATTATCAAGTTTTTTTTCCGTATAAATAACCCTAAAATCGTCACTTTCATCATCCCTCCACTCGTCCAAACGCTCAAAAGGTAGCCATACGTGGTCCCGATTGCCAAATTGCCCGTTTTATGGCCGACTCGTTTGACAAAATGACGCCGTTTTCACTATATTTTTTCCCCTTATCATTTCATAAAAAGAGAATGTTTCCTTCAATTACTAAGGGAAATGTTGGGAATTTAATAAACGACCATCGCTAGTTAATCTTCGCTTTATCAGAGTTGGCGACCGTTATTTATATTGATGAAAGGAATACTTACTTATACTTATTAAGTGAATATTTAGACAGTGTTTTTCAACTTGTGGGGGTCTTAGAGCCTCTAAAAGGGGGTCGCAGAGCCTATAGAAAGGGACGACCCCTTCTATAGGCTGTCGTCGTAAAGTCTCAAGCAAGAAGGAAAAAAAATTGCGGAACACGAAATATTATTTCTCAAGGAGGGTAGTGCCATGAAAAAGGTTAAAACACTAAATAAATATTGGGGGACAATCTTACGCAAATCGACGTAGTCTCAAACTAAGCAATGCGTCGTGACGGTATAGCTACTACATAGATAAATACACACTTAACCGACTTCAAAAAAGAACAGGATGTCACATAGTCGGAATCCTTTTTATACCGTTGCGTGACATGCCCGATACGAAGAATACATATGAAGGCAAAATCAATTGCCAAATACGCTGCATTTGGCTTCTTGGTTGGTATAATATCACATTAAACGCTCGAATATTAATATTTTAGCACGTTTATGCAGATGTTTTTATTGCACAGACAGCACCAATAACATTATTGTATTCGGAACCTTATGATTCACGTATAAGGTTTAAATTCGAATGTGACTTGATTTTAAACATGGCAGACATCGTAAATCGTGCAATTTTGATGATTTGTTGTTTCAACTGCTGTAAAAGTGTTTTTTATCGCTCAATATTTTCAAGTATCAATAAAATATAGCAATCTCTTAGCTTTTTAGCATACCGCAGGTCAAGAAAAAACATAATTCTAGTCACGAGAATGTTTTTTGGAAATGCTTTCCGATAGATCATCACCTTGTCAAATCTGTCGGGCAATGTCCTGTGACAGACAGAATGCCGCTAATAGAGAGAGATGGAGAAACAACGTGAAAGCAGTGTTCAAAACCAGGATTCAGTACAGAACCGTTTGCTTACAAATTGACTTGCGTTTTACCAATTTTAGTATTCGCTTTAAAAATACACAGATCTTGTAAGACGCGAGAATTTATGGCAGTCTGGTCCATTACTGAATTAGGTACCAACGACTTAGAATCACTCACTGTACTCGGGCTCTTTTTTTATTTATTCTATGTTATTTATAGTGAATATATGTTTCGCTTCGATTTCAATTCAATTCAATTTGATTATTGCTTACCTACCAGCCAGCAGGCCTACAACTCTGTTAATAGAAATGAAATTATGTTAAATGTCACTACTTTTCTTGCCTGTAGGTAGTAGTTTTTTTTTACATTTTAATCGAAATCATAATCGATCTGTACACAAATTAACATGAAAATCGGTTTGATACTATTGACATGACAAAAACAGATAATAGTATTTTATGCAACAGTTGTATAAGAAGGTTCAAAAAATGCGAATTGCGTGAGTTGCGATACGAGCCGCGAATGCGGCGAGTATCGCAAATAGAGACGCAATGAGCGTTTTTTGACTTAATTATACAACGTTGCATACAATACTTTTTCTACGACAGTTTTAAAATTATAAAATACAAACAAGGCATAACCTGCAAAGAAGGCAAATATGACGTATGACTGTCAGTATGTGTCTATGGTAAACTTTTTATTTTTTAAATGAAGTTGACACGCAGTGAATATATTAGAAATACTTTTGTTTTTATGTTGGCATCAATGAATTTAGTTCAGAAAGTTTTGTTTTTCTTAAAAGCCGTAGGATTTTAATTGTTTGTTAAGTTGGTAGTTGTGCATTTTTACCGTAAAGTTAAAATTGAGCGCTTAATCCTTGACCTCAGTTTAACCTAGATTTAGAAGTCTGTGGTTGCTAGCAATAACGTAAAGTGGCTATAACGACACTAGTGCTGTTATGGGGAATAGAGTATAGACTTCTCTGAACTCATATTATATATGTTCTTATATTAGTGTTCGTGACCAAGTAAAAGACAGATAACAGTACAGGAGTAGAAAAATATTTTAAAACTATGCATTTACGTTATATTACTTTTTTGACACAATATTTTTCTTTTTCTTTCTTTACTTACGACTACGATCTACGATTTTTTTTAAATGGATTAAATTTTTGATCAATTAGGTTTAGCCGTACATTCTTTTTCTATAGTCACTTGTTTCGAGTTAATTTTGTATTAGCTTACTTTATAAAATACCTACTGAAAACCTCCGCATGGACTCGTTAATTTTACGTGTATTATTTTAGATTTTGTTCTCTTTTAGATTTGATGTATTTTAGTGGTCAAATTTGTAGAAAAGTGGCTTTTGCTTTCCACTAGATAAACTGCATGTTCATTTGTCACGTGCTCGTTTAAAAAAACAATAAAGTACTCAGATTTAACCCTCCCAACGTCACTTTTAGCCCCCATTCGCGTTCAACGTCCCGGTACAGTCCCTAAACAGCCCCGCATAATGCGGGCCCGAGATTGTCCCGGCTGTCGTTGGGACATGAATTTATATCGCGTATAGACCTTTGTGGGCCGATGTTTATCTGAATGATGGATACTGGAAAAGTGCTAGAGCTGAACTATTGAAAAACATAGACACGCCCGTCGCCCAGTGCGATGCCAATTTACTTGTTTATGTGTTTAATGTAAGGGAAACCGGGTATAGTTGTCTCGCGGGTTGGTTGTCACAGCGGCCATAAAATATTACTAAACGAAACATTAAGTACATCGATCGGTGCTAAAAGATGCACATCCTTCCGTACTTCACCGATCGATGCACTTATTCCTTCGTTTAGTATTATTTTATGGCCGCTGTGACAACCAACCCGCGAGACAACCATACCCGGTCTCTCCTACAGTTCGATTCACAAGAGCTGGCACAAATAGATTGAACGAAAGTAATGTCAATTGACACTGTTGAGTGACGTTCTTACACGGGAGGATCCAAATATTTTGTAAACAAGTATATAACACTTCTTCATTATTCAAGAAAAAGATACATATAATTTGCACATTATTAAGACCAAGCAGGTAAGATATGAAAAAAGGCACATTTGAGGGTCCGCTACAAATATTTTACTATATTTTTTTTTTTTATTTAATGGAGCATTCCACGGAAACATAAGGGACACTACCTTTATAATACTTTTGATATATAAAATATGGAAGGTGAATGTCGGTATAGTAATATCATAATTTGGCTTTAAGATGGGTATGTGTCTTAGCAGCTAATAAGTTTTATTAGGGCAGCTACCGTAGCGTTTCGTAAGGGATACAAAGTCGATGCTTTCATGGAATGGGGGAGACCGGGTATGGTTGTCTCGCGGGTTGGTTGTCACAGCGGCCATAAAATAATCCTAAACGAAGGAATAAGTGCATCGATTGGTGAAGTACGGAAGGATGTACAGCTCTTGCGAACTTTTAGCACCGATCGATGTACTTAATGTTTCGTTTAGTATTATTTTATGGCCGCTGTGACAACCAACCCGCGAGACAACCATACCCGGTCTCCCCTGCTCCTAATGTATATATACCCTGTCTTCACACTGACGCCGCAATCTACGAAATCATGGTTTAAATATGCGATACGAAATTCAGATGTTTCGATGCAATTTCCGATTCCCAAGGTTGCGATTGTGTAGGTAGGGATTATTTTGTTGTTCATAAAATACACACAGAACTACAGGTCGGTTCAGTATGGAACTTTGCTTCTAACTCGCCCGCAGCTCGATAGCAGTGTGATAAGGCTCTTAACTGTCTGTGGCTTAGTTTGTACTATTGAAAAATAACCCTCCTTTGGGCTTCGCCGCAGTCGGGTAAAAAACGAGCTAAGCTATACCCATAACCTGCAATGTCATGTTAACATGTATTAATAAATAAATAACTATGTGACAGAAGGACGAACAGACAGCGGAACTTAATTATAGGGTTCCGTAGGCATCTTTTGAACACAGCAGGGCTTGGAAACCGGTATTTGCTCCATACAAAAATACCGGTATTCTTTCCGTTCTTATCGTTCTTTGGTTTATTATTTCGTTTTTTAACCAGACAATCTAATAATACCAAATCATGACTTAAATACATTACTGAGCTCTACATACAAAGCATAAAATAATTCAAAATATTGGGCAATTTCGGGGTTTTTGAAAAATACCGGTTTCGAGCCCTGGAACACAGAACCATAAAAATTAAAACGTTGAAAGCGTCTTTGATCTTTTTCTTATTATAGTACACTCTCGGAATATTATTTTCATATACAAAAAACACATTTACACAGTAAGCTCGTAAGTACTTTACAAGAAAAGTGAAGGATGATATAAAAGCACTAGCTATTGTCTTGAGAGAATATTAAAATCTTTAGAGACTTGTCGACCCAAATGTACATTTACCTTAAGGTTGGGTGTGACTTTAAGCGACTTATAATGTCCTCACCCTGAGGTTTCTTTTATGTCAATAAGTAATATAAAAAAATCATTTAAAATAAATTAGCTATTTAAATATTACTAACAATTAAATGAGCCCTTTTATGTTGAATATTAATTTTATGTAATATTTTTGTGTGTGGAAAAACAAATACAGCCCACCTAATGGACAAGCAAATTCCAATGCAAAATTTGCAGTTGCGCTGTGATGTCAAGGACAAGGACTTAGATCTCATGTACGTGTAATTCAGTTATTATTTTGCTTTTGGTTTTGTATGTGTGTGTAGGTTTTGTGTGTCAAAGAGACTACACAAGGACCTTAAAATAAATAGCTGTTTGTTTTAACGCTGGTTGGTCAGGTCAATGTGTGCGTGCTGCTCGTAGTAGGAAAAAAATTGTTGATGTGTACGTGGGGCTCGTAAGTACAAGCGTCCGGCCCACTAGAAATGCTTCCGTTATCTGTTGGCGAGGCTACGTCGGGCAATTTATATTAAGATCCATGAGTACACACCAATACAGAGCATGTTTGTTTTGTTAAAGAAAGAAGGAAGAAACTCCGTCCCATTCCCATTGAATTTTTAACGTCAAATTTAGTTTCGAAAAGATATTTTTAAAAATCAAATTGCCTTGTCTCGACTTTTGAAACTTTTGAGTCGTTGCAGTCTGCAATACGCTATATCATAATAACTCGATCAAACATTATTGATAACAATTTTGTTGACTCTTAAATGACCCTGCTTTCCGCTTCGCGAAACGCTCCAACTGCAACCCAACCCTTACCGGATCTTTGCCACAGTAAAAGATCTATTTAGCCCGTACCATTCAGACCCTACCATATTGCCAACCCAGGGGTTAAACTAGACATGTTCACAGGAAAATGCACCTGAAATCTTCAGGCACTTAAGTCATTCATTGTCGTATTTGTATTGAAGTAGAGTGCAAAAGGACGTAATCGCCAGAAAAAGTGTAGGTTTATTTTGGCTTAAAAGAATGCGATAGATTTTAGCCATGTGTGCCAATATCTGAGGGTAATGGTTAGTATTGAGTGTTTAATGATTTTTTCTTTCTATTTTATTTATGACTCGAATTTTGGTACAGTTATAAAAAAAAATTGGCCACACTTGGCATATTGTCTAGTTTTGTTAAGCTGTCCTAATTTTCCCGACTATTTTTTAAACCTTCATGATCAAAATTAAAATTTGTTTTACAAAATGACATAGTCTTACATAAATTACTAGGTGCGTTTCTAAATAGTGGAAATATTTAATTAGAAGCGCTACAGTCGCTCTTAAATTTCCCTCTAAATTTGAAAAATTAAAAATTGACCGTACCTTACCCACTAAATTTACTATTGACCGTAAGTACCTTACCCAAAACGAACTCACAACGTTTATTTAACCCCAACGTATCATTCGTCACACAAAATTGCGCTCGTGTTTTGTTTTTTATCTTTCGCGTAAAGTTTTTTACGTAGATATGCAGCATCGTAAAGGGAATACGTGACGCTTTTTACGTAGATATGCAGCATCGTAAAGGGAATACGTGACGCTTTTTACGTAGATATGCAGCATCGTAAAGGGAATACGTGACGCTTTTTACGTAGATATGCAGCATCGTAAAGGGAATACGTGACGCTTTTTACGTAGATATGCAGCATCGTAAAGGGAATACGTGACGCTTTTTACGTAGATATGCAGCATCGTAAAGGGAATACGTGACGCTTTTTACGTAGATATGCAGCATCGTAAAGGGAATACGTGACGCTTTTTACGTAGATATGCAGCATCGTAAAGGGAATACGTGACGCTTTTTACGTAGATATGCAGCATCGTAAAGGGAATACGTGACGCTTTTTACGTAGATATGCAGCATCGTAAAGGGAATACGTGACGCTTTTTACGTAGATATGCAGCATCGTAAAGGGAATACGTGACGCTTTTTACGTAGATATGCAGCATCGTAAAGGGAATACGTGACGCTTTTTACGTAGATATGCAGCATCGTAAAGGGAATACGTGACGCTTTTTACGTAGATATGCAGCATCGTAAAGGGAATACGTGACGCTTTTGACAATGCGGCTACGGTTTGTACTGTGTATGTAAATAAAATCAAAATAAAGTTGGTGAAGAGTAAACAAACTTAATAAATAAATAAATAAATAAATAAATAAATATTAGGGGACAATCTTACACAAATCGAACTAGCCCCATAGTAAGCTCAATAAGGCTTGTGTTATGGATACTAGACGACGATATATTTAATAAATACAAATACTTAAATACATAGAAAACATCCATGACTCAGGAACAAATATTTGTGCTCATCACACAAATAAATGCCCTTACCGGGATTCGAACCCAGGACCTCGTGCTTCGTAGGCAGGGTCACTACCAACTAAGCTAAAGCGGTCGTCAATAATTCTTCAATTAAGACAGTATACTAACGTGTAATGCACCTTTGAACGCCAAAAAGCTACTGGTAAAAAAAGACTTACAAAATTTTCATAATAATATTTTATTGATTTTCAGAAAAGGTACTAAGTTTTTTGTTTAAATTAAAAAAATAATAATAATGTTATTACTTTACTTAGAAGAAGAAGATTCGTTACCATCATAGACGGTGCCAATCAGTGCCGGATGGATTCCAAATAAAAAAGCCAGTTTATTTATCTAAACAGAGTACAGTTTTCGTTTTTCAACGAAATAGATACACGAATGTTACACAGATTCGTTTTTAGGTTCCAAACAGTTTCGGGGAATATCGGATTTTATTTCGTGAATTTCGTGTTCGGAACTCAACGTGAAGTAATTACATTTCGGCGAATATTTGCTGTTGTTAGACTTCACTTGATAATAACGTCATGTGCCAAAAGCCGTTTTAAAATGATGACAATGATTTTAAAGCCAAATTACGTGACATAATAATAACATAGCATCACATCACGTAACACATAACATAATGTTATATTACTTCACATCACATTTATAGAATAAGTTATAGTACCTAATACGTACCGTGGACTGGGGTTACTCTGACTCATGGGGTAACAGTGATCATTGATTTTAAAACCCAAATACCTTTGATTTTGAATACGTATATTAAGTAATTTTATTGAGGTAACCTTAATAATAAAGTTCTGAATGCATTCAAAAAACAACTTCTTATAGATGAAAAATCGATGGTCAATGTATGATGTGGATCAGAGTAACCCCAGTCTACCGTATACAAGTCTCTCTCTCTAACGAAACTGACGTTCAGTCGGATCCCCGGTCCCCCGGTGGTCACAGAACGCACCGGATCCGGCCGTCGCTTTCTATCGCATAACGCGTGCTCTTTTTGGTCGCTAGCAGGAGTGACTCACTCCGTGATTTCTTTCCCTTGTAGCCTTAGCCAGCGACCAGAAAGAGGCAAAGAGCACTCGTCAGTACGCGTTTTGCGATCGAGAGAGACGGAAGGATGCGGTGCGCTCCGTCCGGTGGTTGGACCCGAACGACAGCTTTGTTAGACACGGAGAGAGACTTCTGTACATAGTACTATTACTTATTTTGTGCGTTGACTAAGTAGGTCACGATCAATTTCTCAATGTATTTGTTCTTTGTATCAAATGAATAATCGTAATACAAATTGTGTTCATGTTTCCACATTAAAATTATGAATAAACAAAATATTCCCAGTAAATCTATTGATTCAAATAAACCGATAATTTTTTATTTAATAATGCAGGTAAAACCGCGGATTTTGATACCGTAAAATGGGGCTAATTAAGTTAAGACCTGGGAGGCTATCTGGCACTAAGATAAGTTAAAAGTCCATTTATTGTTTTCCATGGCAATGGAAACATAGATCTTTGTCTATTTATTGTTCAAGTCATCTTCCCAAATAACCTCGCGGGTCTTAAATCGCCCCGTTTTACGGCGATACAACTAATTAACGAATAAAGATTCCAGTTACAATTAACTTAATTGTTCGCGAATAAAATAAATTCAAAGTAATAAAACAACTCTAATTCAGTCTAAGAACGCTAAAACGTTTTATATAAAAAGTTGAAATTGTTTTAACTATAAACTGTGATGGGTCTCCAAAGGCCTAAAAATGCAAAACAGCTCGATCTTAAAAAAAATACTTAATTACAACTACTGAAAGTCAAAGGGTAAAACCTTATCTCAAAACACCGTAGAAATAAGATCTTGAAAGAAAAAAGTAATTTGAATTCGTTACTTTTCTCGTGCCATCTGCTTAACTGTTGTAGCTTTCGGAAACTCATTCCTTATTCGTGTTTAATCTAATTTTAAGCTCTCTGCTGCTTGTCTTAAGGTTGTTTTTCCAACTACCCTACTTAGGCAGATAGGAGGTTGTGAAGATTACTTTAAAAACTTGATTAAAACGTGCTAACTGTACGAGAGTCGGTATCCAACTGACGTGGAAGCAAATTCGAAATTTAAATAAGCTACTCTTTTTCTTAAATTTGGGATTTTGTTGGCGTTTTCTTGGCAGCCAGATGCGAAATGCATTTGCATTCTGTTGTCTATGATAAGTATTTTTTTTCGGACGCGCTGACTTAATGCCCCGACGTGGGAAGCAGATTTTTAAAATGAGAATTTAAAGCGATTTTTTTACTATAGCTTGGCAACTTCGTTGGTGACACTCACCTGTGTGCTTTTTGTTCTGTGCAGCGGTAACTACTTACACAAGACGAACACAACAGGCGGAGGCAGCCTCCGTCGGTCACCGTTCGTGTTGGCGGTAACTTGTGTAAGTAGTTACGGCTGCACAGAACAAAAAGCACACAGGTGAGTGTCACCAACGAAGTTGCCAAGCTATAGCCAAATGCTTGCTGGATTGCGTAGTTACATGCAGCAAAGTTGAAGTAATTAAAATTCTATCCCATTCTGTCTTATCTTACTTAGGACCTTAACACACTTTCGTTTCGAGCTGCGGACGAGTTTCCACACAAAACTAGTCGCGACGAACTCGCGGCGAGTTCGCCGCGAGCGACATTTGTATGGTACTTCGCTTCTAACTCGCCCGCAGCTCGTTACAGCTTGATAAAGTAAATATTGAAGTTTGTAAAGATGTTTAGAGGGTTGGATGTTAACTACTAAATAACGCGGTGGCAACTAAATAGATTAAGCTGTGGCAGAAGAGTAAATCAGGTCCTGTAGGCTTATGATGCTACGCTTTATCGCGTGATG
Source organism: Eudemis profundana (assembly GCA_947034925.1). Lineage (NCBI taxonomy): Eukaryota > Metazoa > Arthropoda > Insecta > Lepidoptera > Tortricidae > Eudemis > Eudemis profundana. The sequence continues at coordinate 13,962,443 of OX344816.1, read as the reverse complement.
TATAAAATGATAAAGCATCCGTCACGTCCTGACAAATAGTGTGTGAGAGTGACGGATGCTTGCATATCATTTTTCTCAAACATGGCATGAAATGTTGACATTACGTGCCTAAAAATAGGCCGCAAAGTACCTCGTTTACGGTGCGGCTTGACACTTGGCTCGTAATGGAATTTCATACCTGCCTAGGCCGGCAATGTATTCTTTTTTAAATTTCCATTCCACATTTATTTGGGCCACAGCATCACGGCATTCAGCCATTAAAGAAACGATTTTTGCTATATTTTGCAGTTTATTTATTTAAAATTGACATGAACATAACAAATAAAATAACACATTATAAACAATTTCCAATTATTATAAATTGCAAACTAAACTACAAGAATACACATTTAAAATATTTCATCTAAATATTCGCGGTAAAAATGTAAACTGAAACAGCTTTTGGTTCTTTATGGTTTCCGAACGTGACATTTGCATTGTCTATAGATATAATATGTCAGTGTCACTAACGTCACTTTCTGATAGAAAGTTTATGATTAAAATAATATTTAGGGTAAGTAAGGATATTAGTAAGCTTATTTATTTTATTGCATATTTGAGAAAAGCACTATACATACCTCGGCGGGTAATGGGGTTGCCGGCCTCGTAACTATATGGCCTCGCTTCGCTCGGCCAGCTATATGTACTCGGCCGGCATCCCCTTATTTTCCGGCCTCTGCAGTAATGTACTATATTTATCGCGTGACAAAACGTTGCATCATAAGCCTACTGGTTTGAGACATAGGATACATTATATTCCAGGAGCGAGTCACAGTGGGATATAGGAATAACGCAAACGAAGCCGCGAATAAATGCTTGAAAAAAAAATACAATATTTCAAATATCGAACGTAGAATGTCGCGGTGACATTTTACAGTTTTAGCCTTTAACTATACAGCGTGACTTAGCCTTTGGATATAGCCTGAAATCCCCAATATAATTACTTCTAAGAAATGCTCTGATAAGCAAATTTTTAATATGAGGAGCTTAGATAATATAACAAAATTTAAGAATTACAAAATCAACAAAAAAGTAACATACCGTATCACACATGCCTCATGACGACATTAATTGGGCGGACTTCTACTGTTTCTCCGTATCTCTCTTTAGAACTCCTTAACGCAAGGTTGGCATTCTGGTGGCAATCTCCGTAAATTAAAATCATGTTTACGTTATCCTCAGCTGAATATAGTTTTCCATTTTTAAAAATATGAACGAATATTTGTTTCGGAATATTCATCGTAAGACACATGTCAATGTCACACCGAATAAGTGTCAATATTTTAAAAGAAAATCATACAATAGAAAAAGTTATCATGCAATACTATGAGGTTGCATTTGCTGAAGGAGTTTCGATTGCCATGTGCCTTCATAGAGGATATTCAAAAGCGAAAATAGTAATTTTTAAGTAGTTAATTTCTCAATAAGTTCTGCTGTAATTGTTATGATACTTTATATATTAGTTAGAAATATTATAATCAACATGTACCTTTCAGGTTTTTCCAAAGGCCAAGAAAACAAAGAAATTCGTAAAACAAAAAATCTTTATAGGACACCCTGTTGTCATATATAAAGGTTTTTTGTTTTACGAGTTTCTTTGTTATTATCTCAACTTTTTAATCAGGCGCAGGTGCGCAGTAAGCCAGACAAATTCCCTGATTTTTGCAAAGTCAATTGAGTTGTGAATTTAGAAATTTCTTTGCAAGTTTAACTCGTTAAAGGCTCGGAGCTCCCGTTTGTCTTTCGAAGGGAAATATTTGATTTATCTGTGCTCTTTATGTTAATACGTACTAAGTGTGCGAGTTCGTAACTTGGCTTTTTAGGTTTAAGAGCGTTTGTAAGTCGAAAGATAATTTCGGTGGCGCGAAAGTTTTTAAATATCAGGTGTCGATTTATTATAGGAGTTTGTTTTACGAAGTTATGAAAATCAGTTATTTGATATCATTTAAAGACCAGAAAACTTAGCAAAGCATAGTTTGCTAAGTATAATAAATATAAATAAAATAAAGCTTGTTCATTTGAAACAGAAAATACAGAAACGCAAACTATAAATAAAATGTAACTATTTAATAAACTAAACGGTAAAAAGATCAGCATGTGTTTGCGGCTTTTGCAGTCGAGACTCTCGGACCGCGGATTCCAGATGCCCACCGACTTATAAAGACGCTGAGCCAAAAGCTCGTCCAGACCACTGGGGACCACAGAGCTGGATCGTTCCTCACTCAACGGATCAACATAGTGGGTGGGTACAACAGCGTAATGCGGACCCTTCCGGAGGGGCCCGATCTGGGGGACACTTAGTTTTAGTTTAGGTTAGGCCAATTGTATAGTTTATTTTTATTTTATTTTTAAACTAAACTTAAGTAAACATTTAACTAAACCTAAGAAAAATTATCTAAAATCCTTCTTGGCATGGTATCGAATATGCTGGCAGCATTTTTCCGCTGTATGACGATGCTAATTCGCCGTGCGAGTAAGTTGCCTGCCTTTCGACCACCAGTGCAGTCAACCAGCCTTTTGGAAAAGTATGTACAAATAAAACAAATATTTGGCACATCTCTGTTTTTCAAGCAGTTAAAGCATCATTGCCTAAACATTTCGTCATTTTCATGATCAGTCAAAAAAAGCTCACTGGCACAGAATAACTAATTAATACTGCGTACAGAACTTTCTGTTTCTAACAAAACTGACGTTCAAGTCCGACCACCGGATGGAACGCACCGCATCCGGCCGTCTCTCTCTATCGCATAACGCGTGCTTTTTCTGGTCGCTGGCTAAGCGCCCTACGAGGGCAAAATTTAGTACTAGTAGTCGCGCGGCGAAATCACGGAGTGAGCCACTCCTACCACTGGTAAAAATTAGTTTTCTCAAAAGATCTAATGATTGCCTTGATGCCCGGATTAAAACTGCTGGAAATAAAGCTGACAATTCCTGAATTTATTTAACAGTAAGTAACGACTAACGAATAAAATTCGTATTCACCTCACAAACCTACGCACTTTTTCTCCCAACAGTAATGAACAAAATATTTAATTAAAAACTCCGAACTTAAGCAAAGTTAAACAATTATACAATTAGCGTTATTCCACACGATGATGGAAATGAAAGAAGTTCGTTATAAGCTTTTATTGGGAACTTAAGCTTGGTTGTAATTAATGTTTAAATTGTTTAAACACTTCTGTATTTTCTGACACGGGTAATCCTGTTAAATACTTTGCTAAAGGGCTTTAAAATTAACTTTCTCAGCGACAAGACACTGTTGTACTGGCAATACTTTTTATGCCACACCTGGCCATAAAGTGGCTTTTTCCGCACGCTGCGCGTACGGAAAAAGTCCCTTTCTGGCCAAGTGTAGACATAAAACGATGTACACAACACGGGAGGTAATAAAGAAAGCCCTCGATCGCATATTTACGTCGCTCCCTTGCAGCTCGGGCCGCAAACTTCTGCGATCTCGGCCTTTCTTTGTATTACCACCCTAGTTGTGTAATGTAGAAACAGTAAGGTGGAGAGAATTGAAAATAAGGTATTTGTAAAATGTGTCGCTGTCCCGCACTGCCCGCCTCTCCCGCGCAGAGCGCGATAGAGACAACTGCAGCTTGGACCAAAAATACCTTTTAAAATTTCATGAAAACAACGTTTCGTAGTCCCCTGATTTCTTCCCCAAAACGTAACCTATTTAACTATTTTTTTCATTAAACATTAAAGAAAGGCTTTGGCCGTGTTCCTATGTTTTCCTTTTTTTAATAATCTAGTCAAATTTGTTTTCTGGATGTGTGAACACAGCGGAAAATCTGGCATTTTTTTAGGTTTTTGAAGGTTAATATCTCTTTTTAGAATCAATTTATCGTAAAAAGGAAAACAAAGGAACAGATCAATAGTAACCATAGATTTTTGGACAAAACAATTATTGCTCTACTGGCATTATCCAGGGAGGAAACAGGGGACTACTTTTGTATGGAAAAACTGCTCTCCTGTTTCCTCTTAAAAGCGAAAAAGATGTTATGCGAAGGGACAACGAACAGGTCGTCAAAGTATAAAGACAAACAAGCATTCAAACTTCGGCATTTAGAAGCGCGATATGTAATCATCGAGGTCTAGGCAAATAGTGCGATCCATGCTGAGGCATTCATTACGCATTCTTAAAACTTGGCTTCTATTGCATTCGGTCACGGCGCGCGCACATATAAGTCGCGCGATGTACTTTTTGAAGGAAGAAAAATTACTGCTATTATAGTGTGATGTCGTGCAGAAGGCACTGGCTCTCCCAGGGGGCAGAAAAGGGAGAGTGCTACGTTTTAGGGTCGGGAGTAAATAAATTAAACAAAAGAAATCCGTTAATATAGATTTATTACTCCCGAACGCCGCGAGCACGTGAAAAAGTCACTGGGGGGTAGGTTCGTGTAGGCCTGTCTGATTTCACTCCTCGGTTCCACAGGATGGTAACTGCCACCACGCTAGTACTTCCCTGGATCTCGGGAACGCCGTGGAGATGGAACGGGCTGAGGGACGTCAGCCGGCAGTACCAGGAATGGTGATGTTGTACCGCAGAAGTACGCTAACCGTACGGTAGCACCCCAATATAGGGGTTTACACTGTATTTATATAAATGAGTACATTACTCGGAAATAAAATTGAATTAGACAGATTGGCATGCAACCAGCGCGGACGCGACGCGTGAAGTCGCTGAGATGAGCGAACGTGCGCCCGCGCCGGTAGCCAAATCTGTCTGTCCCCCAACCACGACAAGTAAGGCCGCAGCGGGCAGCGGGCGCGGGCGGGTGAGAGCACCCGGCAGGCTGGTTTTGAACAATAGCAATGCGCATCGAGTACAGTTCGTCATGAAATTAAGTGTCGCGACGAAGTGTATAATTAACTTATTATAGTGTATGTTAAAAAGAAATCGTTACGTCTTTAGATTTAGCTTCTATAGCGAAGGTTATGTAACGATTTACGTTACAGAGGACGGCCTCCTTTCTGTGGTGGAGTAGTAAATACAAACTTGTGAAAGAAGCCCGACAACCCGACCCGATAACCCAGGACAGACTGTCTTGGCCCCATAGGATTAGGAGAGCCCTAATGTGAGATAAGGACAAGATAAAGAAGAAAGATTAAAAGCTAAAAAAGACTTCATTCTTGAATGCCCGGGGTGGGCCAAGAGGGGACAACTCCTCGGAATACCGAGAGCACTCCCAGAAGTTGTCGGCAACATCAGGGGTCTGCTAGGCTTTCTGGTAGAATTGGCTTGGTAAGACCTTTGACCCATCACGCAAGGCACGCATAGGCACATATGTCGTCGAGTCGCGGAAAACTAGCGAAACCGATTGAAAGAAACATTACATCAAAATGTCAACTTAATCGTATTCGCATACCGGAACGAAAATGTTCCTACCTAACTTACAAACATTTTCATTATCAAAATGTAAATACCTTCAAATACTCTAACTGCAATAAAAACTTCGAAACTAATAACAAGGCCGCAACTCGAAACCGAATCGAATCGGAATCGGGCCGATGCCCCACATCCAAAACGTGGTAACTACTTATAATACCTTATTAAAATACTTCCTTTCGTATAAACAGTATTAGAGAACTACCAAGTTCTCGGATAAGTGATTCTAAGCGAACCACTTTTAAACTTGCCTCGTTATGAATGGCTTAAATTTTACGTGTGAATTCGATAAGTCGTTATTAGTTAATCGAGTGTTTGCGAAAACGGGTGAATTGATTTTGAAGAGGATTGGGTCTTTGGTCATTATTATAACTAGAGAAATTGAAAGTAGCACAGCAGTGCCCCCGCCAAGTCGAGCAAAACAAAGGCACGGCCGTACCATCCTTTTCTCGAAGCCATTCAGGCCATTTTCAATCTCCTGTAATTTTGTGCTGCCTAAAGCTAGAACCCTAAATTTTCAGGGATATATAGGGCCCAATAATACTTAAGTATATTCTCAATAACATTCAATTTGAACTTGTAGATTAAGAACTTTTAACTCATTTTTTTTTAAACCCTCAAAGGAACAATCGATTCGAAGAAAAATATAACAAAAAAAATATAATATTACTTTTGCTGTGCACACATATGCATCTCAAGCAAGCTTTTTCGTACAATTTTGGACAAAAGCATTATTTATAGTGGCAATAAAATTTCCATTTTGCAGGAGGCAGCCTCGTCAAGATATGCACTAGAGATGAATTTCCAATTTACGCATACCGCCTAGAAATTCCTACATGTATGCGCTGAGATTGTTGCTTTTACCTATATACAATGTGATGCCTGTACTAGGAGCAAATAATTAAAACGTAGATTGTACTCCTAAAACTGAACAACATTTGTTCAGCGATGTTTAAAAATAACTTGTTTTAATTTTTAGTACACTTTAAAGTTAATTTGAAGCCGCAATGTATTGCGATGTTTTTTATATTTGTAGCGTGACAAGCGACGTCAATTAGACTGATGTTAACGTACATTGAAAATACTATTTAATTTGTATGAAAAAGATAAAGATTAAATTTTTTTAAAAGTTGTTGAACAAAAGTTTTATTGTTTGATGAGTAGAATCTACGTTTTAATTATTTGCTCCTGTTACAGGCAACACCCGGAATATGCGTCAGTGTTATTCCCGTTATATATTTATTCAAACTTTATTGTACAATCCGAGAATGAGATGGTGCAAATTCAGGTGTCAATAGATTTAAAGTTACACTTATCTAGATTAAAATCGTAATTAAATTTATGAGTAAACTATTTTATTACGTTATATAATACAAATAAACATAGTATTATAGCCACAATTATATGGTAAAAAGAAGAGAAATCTAGTGCTCCAGGACGTGTATTCCACGGCCGTCTTCGCATCCAAATCTTCCTTCTTCTCGTTCCCCTAATTCTAGTTATGAGTCTAGATAAGTGTAGTTTTAGACTAAAACTACACTTATCTAAAAATGAAAAAAATAAGTTTTACTTTTTTTCTTTCTTACGCTATGAAGTTCTATGTTTTGTAACTATTATGTTTCAATCAAGGACCTTAAAATAAATAGCCGGACGGAGGCTCGCCAACAGGGAACTGAAGCCATTTCTAATACACCGGCTGCTTGTACTTACGAGCCGCACGCACACATCAACTAGTTTTTTCCTATTGCGAACAGCACACACAGATAGGTAGCCGGCCGATTAGACATGCTTCGTTCTGTGTTAGCGATGCTCGGTCCGGCTATTTATTTGAAGGTCCTTGGTTTCAATTAATAAATGTTAAAAAACTGTTTTTATGCCACACTTGGCCATAAAGTGCCTTTTTCCGCACGCTACGCGCACGGAAAAGGGCGCATTCTAGCCAAATGTAGACATAAAATGCTGTACACAACACGAGAGGTAATAAAAAAGCCCTCGATCGCATATTTACGTCCCTCGTCTACGGCTCGGGCGGCAAACATCTGCGATCTCGGCCTTTCTTTGTATTACCACCCTAGTTGTGTAATATACTATTCTTTCACACTCGTCGAAAATCGGAATACGAACACATTTTGTTCTTTAGTACCCACAAACCTTCAAGCTCCAGTAGATTGAAAGTAAGAAAACCTTTTTCTAGCAGCCATTTTAGGAACCTTTTCGAGGTTAGCGAAATAAACTTTCACGTAATGTCATTAGGTTAAGGTTCTAGATTCGGGCACATTGTTCGTGAAAGCTTTTCACTCGATTACGGCAAAATAAAAGGGTTGTACACTAGGCCCAACTAGAATTGATGATCACCAGTCAGCAGTGATTTTCTTGCCTTTGATATATATATGCTTTTATAGTAATTTGCTAATGACAATAAAGGGCCTCTAAACAGTTTTAGTTTTTGAAAAAAAAAACTGCATTATCTTACTGCTAGTCCATAGAAAAGTTACGTTTGGTCTCGGTTTACCTACAAAAAAATCAGAAAAGTGCGAGTCGGACTCGCCCACCGTGGTTCCGTACTGTAGGTATGTATTTGTTGCGCCGGTGTTATAGGTCAAAATTACAAACGTGATTTTTTCTTGGTTTAAGTCATAATATATGATATGTATAAAGATTAACTAAATACTAGTAATTACTGTTAATTTTTAACAGACTTCCAAAGGAAGGACGGTTCTCAATTCGTCTGTATGTTTTTTTTTTTATTTTTTTTTTGTTTTTTTTTTGTGTGTTTGTTCACCGATTACTTGAAGACGGCTGGACCGATTTAGAAAATTCCTTTTTTGTTTGAAAGGGTAGACTTTCGAGGTGGTCCCATTGCAATCAAGTCAGGATCTGATGATGGAATCTTGGAGAAATCGAGGGAACTCTTCAAATATTATAGGCACACAAATAGCGATTTCGGCATTTTTCGTAATTTCTCGTCCATCTCTTATTAGCAACAAGTTTTTAGTGTTAACCGACTTCAAAACAAAGAGTATATTTGTATCTAGGTTTCTTCCCCGATTACTTGAAGACGGCTGAACCTATTTGGAAAATTCTTTTTTTGTTTAAAAAGGTATACCTCCGAGGTGGACCCATTGCAACCAAATCAGGATCTGATGATGGGATCTTGGAGAAATCGAGGGAACTCTTCAAATAGCATAGGCACACATATGCGATTTTGGTATTTTTCTTACTTTCTCGTGCATTTCTTATTAGAAATAAGTTCCCAGTCTTAACCGACTTCAAAACAAAGAGCAATTTTTATGTAGGCTTGTTCCTCGGTTACTTGAAAACGTCTAGACCGATTTGGATTTTTTTTCTTTTAACTAAATAGACTTAAGTCTATTTGGTTAAAATAATATTTTGCCAGCGCCACTAAATATTTAAAAATAAAGTAAATTTTTAAAACAAAAAATAAAAACCGACTTCCAAAAACTTAATCTAAAAACCAAAAATAATATGTTAATTACCCCAAAGAAATGGATAATCAACGATTCATATATACATATACAGATATTTATACTTTTTAACCTGTTATTTTTGAAGTCGGTGCCAGCTAAGGAGCTCAACACAGCCCGCTTTACGTGGCAGGCACCAACTTCAAAAATAACAGGTTAAAAACTATAAATATCTGTATATGTATATATGAATCGTTGATTATCCATTTCTTTGGGGTAATTAACATATTATTTTTTGGTTTTTAGTTTAAGTTTTTGGAAGTCGGTTTTTATTTTTTGTTTTAAAAATTTACTTTTGCCCAATAAAATGGAGAAATAGTTCATTACTTACTTAGGGCGGTAAAACAAAGAATGTCTCAGACCGCAGGTATTTGACGATAAATATGCGATCTGAGGCTTTCTTTGCCCGTGGTAAGTACAAAAGTTTACGTCTTCTTCAGGCCAGAAGTGGGATTTTCCAATAATTTCCACTTTATGGCCAGGTGTGACGTAAATACTATTTTACTTACATAATGAGGATAGGAAAAAGAAAAATCGGAATTCCGGTATTTCGGTATCGGTCCTTTTCAATACCGGTATTATATTACCGAAAAAATAAAACAGGATTCCGGTTTTTCGAAATTACGGTATTGCATGCCCCTCTCCATTCGAGAACCTGAGGACTAAGGTGAAATACCAATTTTCCGGTACACCAGCTCTTTTACTTTTCAAACCGGAACCAATGGTCGTTATATTATTTTGTGTAAAGTTTTTTAAGAAGTTAACAATTCAGTTACATAATCACATCTTCACTGTACCAGTCTGAGATCAATTTGTTTGTCCATCAGAGCGGAAAGGGCGCTTTGTATAGAAACGTTAGGAAATTAGATTAGCTTTGATATTTACGTAAATCTTATGCAAATTTGAAAGTGGAAGAGAAGCGACTTATTGGTACCTACAGTGGTGAAATAAGATTTTTTACTAAATCATGAATGATATTGAACTGACATATAGTTCGAACCAGATAATAATAGACTCTAGAGCAGCCGTCGGCAACCTGCGGCCCGCGATTTGTTAGATGAGGTTCCCAAACGCTTGTTTTCCTTGCGGCAAATTTTCTTTTCGCGGTTATTCCTAGTCTCATAATTTCCCATTTCTCTAACTTCCCTGTCTTACCATTTCTTAGTAGCGAGTTCTTATAATCGCATTTGTTCACAAACGCATTTTTTCACATACGGTTTATTACTTAGTAGCATATTTTTTGCTCGCAATATTTCCCTAAAGCAAATATATTTTTTTCTGGGTGTAAAATTATTTAGTAATTTTTGCTCCGGAAACCTAAGTCTGTGGCTCCACTGAGGCGGAGACGAGAGGAGCGGAGAGGAGACAAGTAGGCCAATCACATCAGTTGAAATCCACATCTCGTCTCCACTTCGCTTCAATGGAAACAGCGAAAACGAATGTGATTGGTTGATCGCTACACGACACTTCTCCGCTCCGCTCGTCTCTGCCATAGTGGAGCCGCAGCCTAATAGAATAGATCAGGTCCCCTGACTGCTATAGTATACATAATATGTAGACCTGAAAGTTATTTTCATCTTTTTACATTTGCATTTACATATCAGTAATCATACCTGGCCATAATAGTACATTGTGTATAAAAACTGGCTGCGGGAAAAAAGGAGACAGAAAAAAACACAACAAAGAAAAAAACGAATGTAGAATTTAACTGCAGGTTAAAATTGAGGCGAAAAAATATGAAAAACGGAAACAACGCGACTGTAAAAATAAGCTTCAGAGGACAAAAGTGAATGGTGATAATCACTTTCGGGAAAAAAAGCGAAAAGAAAAATTTCAGCAAGGAAAACAAGCGTTTGGGAACCTCATCTAACAAATCCGGCCCGCGGGCCGCATGCGGCCCGTGAACCACTCACTTGCGGCCCGCGAGCCTCCCTGGCTATTTCAAGCTATGTAAAGGTTGCTATATTCAGAATTATATAAAATCACTATATATTTTGTTATTAAATGTCAATTTCATTCGCGCCGCATGCGGCCCGTGAACCACTCACTTACGGCCCGCGAGCGTCCCTGGCTATTTCAAGCTATGTAAAGGTTGCTACATTCAGAATTATATAAAATGACCAATTAATCCGCGTCAATTTCGTTAACTAGAGGCTGCAGTGCCCTTGGCTGCTAAAAGGTTGCCGACCGCTGCTCTAGAGGGACACAGAAGCAGGGATCCCAAACATTTTCTGGAAAGTTGTAATAATATCTATTTGATGTAAAATTGTTAGACAGTTTGTCAAACCAGACTTACACTTCTTCTTCGTGATGGTCAAGTGACAAGGTACATCAAGTGGTAGCACAATCCTAAACGTTGCCTTTAAAAACAGCCTGTATATTGTTTGTATTGTTGCGATAACCCGAATAATGCCTTTTAGATCATTCTGTATATTTAATACAACACGAGTCAAGGTACAAACAAATTTTCCGTACGAATACTTGGAACAAAATAAATATTAATACACCCGTTCATTTGTAAAAAAAACGCTTTCAGAGATAAGCTCAATGGAAATTCACAACACGCACGATATTCGCTCCAAAGATTTAATCAACCAGTTAGACATCTAATAAGGGAACAAAGCGCCGAAATAACATCCCAGAATAATAGGTACAAAAACCACAAATAAACGCGAAAAGTCACAACCACCACACCTCTTACGACATATCTACTTCAAACCCTTACAAAATTCCACGGGACTTCGCTAAAAATATCCTAAGCGCCGTAATCGTCGTGTCTTTATGGAACTGTAATGACACGCCATATGTTACAATATGACATATCGCGTGATAGCTTTTGATGTGTTAATATCGTGTCTGCTCTGTTTTCTCCCGTAAATATTCTGAAAAGGTTGATAATCCACTGTTTTTCGTTTCGTTTTACATAAAGTGTTGGGTGATATGAGTTTCAGGTACTACCTTTTGGCCTAATAATATACCCGAATATTTTACCGACTTCATTTATGAGGGTGGTAATATATTTGCCATTTTGTGCCAAAAGTAACTTTATAATCGTATATACTTATTAATGCAGTTTGTATATCTTTGAAAGGTGACTGAAGTTGCAATTGTTTTAGGGTTTTGATGACTTCATAGGCTAAAAACTAATTAAGTTCAAAATATGGAACCTGTGGGTCTGCTAGAAGTACCTTACAATTATGACAGTCAGTGAATTTGACAAAACTAAGGAACTTTGACGTGCAGTGCAATAGTTCTTAAACTACAAGTTCAAACTGAATGTTATTGAGAATAAAACTAAGTTATATAATTATGCCCTATAAAGTACTGAAAATTAGGGTTCTAGCTTTAGTCAGCACAAAACTACAGGAGGTTGAAAATGGCCTGAATGGCTTCAAGAAAAGGATGATACACCCGTGCCTTTGTTTTGCTCGACTTGGCGGGGGGGGGGGGGGGGGGGGGGGGGCTACTTTATTACCGCCCGTATGTACTGGCCAGGAAATACCACTTACAGTCCAGGATGACGTAAATACACACCGCCCTCTTTTACCTTAACAACACGTGCAAAATCGTTTCATTATTTAAAGTTGAATTTATTGAGCCAAGCGCCTAAAGACCCAAAACAAATTTGTAATTACAAACAGACATGACCTAACCCGTCCTACGTCAAACGCAAATAAAATTTCACAAGCCTTTTTTCGTATCCATATAATAATGTGATAATTAATTCATTACGGCCCGATCCGGTGGGGTTTTTCGAGTAGAGCATACATATTTTAGGCAGAGTAGGCCAGAACTTGGATGGATGAAAAGTTAGGATGAGGCAAATATGTAATTAAAAAAGAAAAATTATATGTCTCGGGCAGGATTCGAACCTGCATCTCCTACGGCTATCCGCGCGAATACAGACGCGGTACCAACTACGCCATCGAAACGATGCCCATGTTATCCAAATTTTCAACCAGTCTTCTCCTTTGTGACGTCCTCCTGGCTGACGTATGTATGTAGCATCATTCAGCATTTTTCTTGACTACTGTTTTTCTTGTCTAATGCTACCCCGCGCCTCCTTAGTTCCCCATGATGGTTGCTCGTAGATGTTGATAAATTCAATGTAAATCACATATTTTGTTATGGTGGCAACACTTTTACGCTGATCTCTTTTACTTATTCTATCTACTATGGTGCAGGATAACTCTGGGTGTTTATTAAATAAAACTCAATTCTTTCTCTAAAAACCTTATGTTTTACCAAGGACCATTAACCTGCGCGTACAGTATAATAATGCCTTTAGGTCGCTAGTGGGACTGCCGAGATGGTGCAGTGCATCGGGTATGTTTGCGGAGGCCCGCGTAGACTGCTTTCAAGCTGTTATTCGCAAAAAAATAACTTCCCTGATGACTCGTATCAGGCAAAGTCCCAATAGTATACTAAAGGCATTAGCAGAGAGATATGACTGTCATTTGTTTAAATTTTGGGTTGGGCAGATTAAAAGTGTAGCCCAGTATATAATTTAATGTAATTAACTTAAATAGTTTTAATGATTTAGTGCTAAGTTACCTACTAATGTAATTGTAAGACCTACTAACACGATATGGATATGTAAATTGTCCGAAATAAAGACTAATAATTAATTAAAACAAGAGGACTGTCATTCTCCATACAAAAAGCTGTTCCCTGAATTTACAACGCCATCTATGTATAAGCTTGGTAAAACAATTATATTATTTAAAATTATTCATTTTTGCAAACGTGACACAGTGTTTATATGTTAGAATTTATTTATTATTAGCTGTTTACGAACTAATTGTTACTATACTATGTTTATTTGTTCAATTATAACATCGTTAAATGGTTAGTTTTTTAGCGCCATCTAGTTTTTGCCCGGAAATCCCCTAGCGGTCGGGTTACAATCCAAAGTATGGAGAATGACAGTCCTCTTGTTTTAATGGTCCTTGGTTTTACTTAATTTCCATCAGAACAGACGGTTTTTTTTTTAATGATCCTCTGCAGAAAGTATTTAATGAAATTTAACAAAAATTTCTCACCTAGGGCGTGGAGAACCGGGAAATGTTAGTACGAGATTACCGGGAATTCCCGGTACCGCCGTACTAAAAGTTCCCGGTTCTGCATGCCCTAATGCCACCTCTATATTTTGCTCTAATTTCTCACATTCACAAGTTTGTAGATTAGCGACGTACAACTAAAACGTGCTTTCCTACCCAATCATATATGTAGGTATATTTATGGTGATTCTTCATACAAAGGAATTGAGGGTTAACAACCCACTTTTACGACATCAAAACTGGTTTTGTTTCATTTTATTACTTGACTTTGACACATTTTTATGCACAAATTTACGTAAGGAGTCTTAAAAAGCCAAAAATCATGAATTTGAGTAATTGCCCGACTGCAGTGCAGCCCAAAAGGAGGGTTATGTGTTTGACTTGTATGTATGTAAGTATATCCGTTCCTATGTCCGCTCGTAACTACCCGAATTTGAGTAATTACCCGACTGCAGCGAAGCCCAAAAGGAGGGTTATGTGTTTGACCTGTATGTATGTAAGTATATCCGTTAATCCGTTCCTATGTCCGCTCGTAACTACTCAATGACACACCCAATTTTAATAAATGATACACATTAGATTCGTCTTGATCGCGCAAGTGTCACAAGGTAAAATTCGTAAAAAAACAAAATGGCGGATTTATGCACTAACGCGCGGTATGTTTTGCACCACAGTCGGGATTTTTTTTAGTAAAACTGTAGTTATTATTTAAAAGTTAAGTTTCGATTGATGCTATAAGGCGCCAGCCAGACGCATCGATGACCGATTACATGTTTTTGTGGTTTATTGGGTCTATTGGTCTATTGGTCTATGTTATTGCGCAGACACGTCATCATCATCAACAACATCATTTCTTCCTTAAGACTTCCACTGTTGAACATGTCTCGTCCATAGACTTCCACAACGGACGGTTGCGCCACGACAAAATGTATCAGCCTATAAAATTAAACAAATCTCAACTCAACACTTTATTTTGCTTAAAGTAGTACTAAAGGATGGGTGGATTATTTGTATTTTTGGGAGAGGGGCACAGCTCTAGTTTTCCCAAAGTGGCCAAATTTGACCCGCCCATACGGGACACAGACCAGCCAAATAAAAAAAATGTATTTTTGTATTGATATCGTTAAAGTTGACCGTTACCCAAAATTTGTCTGATAGAGATCGCTTTTTAGCGGTAAGACTGCCTGTTGTCTAACCGTTTCAAATTGTTTATGTCATGCACCTTTGTAATGTGTTTTTGGTGTGCAATAAATTTTATTTGTATTATATTGTGGATTGTTAACCCTATTCGTATGGAGAACGAAGCGGTTAGAATCACCTTAATGAAACAGCTGAATACACGATTACACTACAAAAGGTATGATTAAAATACGGCCGACTGTACACGTTCTACTGCATTTTTAATTTTAATTTCTGTAACATACTGCGGTTTCTGTCTTTGTCCGTATACAGGGTGAATTCTTGAACAATGCAAAAGTTGAAATATTGTTCGCACAGTACGAAATACACGTTATTTGTTATAGTGGTAATTAAGAAACTAAATACACGATGTAATTTTTATGATGTCGTAAAGGTCGTCCGAAACAAAGACTTTATGAAAAACCTAATTTATTTTAGCGGCTGTAGACTTGAAAAACTGTGATAGTTTTCTGATAAAACAGCCGTAATAATAATAATTCTAAATTGCAATAACTCTGCACTTGTTTTTATCTATTTTGAAAGAGAAGCCGAATTAGGTAAACGTCCTAGTGTTTGACACGCTAACCAATAGTTGAGAATGTTGTCACCTCTATTTCTAATAACTTAACACTCAAGATGGCAACTACTGGAACAGTTTAAAGCATCCTGATGTTAACTTTATCTATACATAATGAAATCGTAGAAATAATATGTTTTTACCGTATTCGTGTTGTATCGAAGATTTTTAAGAAAAGTAACTTAAAAGTGTTAAAAATAAGTAATAAAATGTAAATAAGTAGTGTTTGAAATTTGTCTCTGCTTGTCTGTTTATCTGTTTGTTTGTTCACGCATCAGGTAACAACTACCGATTTTATGAAATATTGTATACAGGCAGATTATGACCCGTGGCAAAAAAATTACATTTAACTTATTTCACTTCCGAGTTCACTAGCGAGTGATATATTTGGAAATAATTCGGAAAGTAGGTAAGTATTTTCAGAATTCCACGTGGCTTGTAAAACTCAAGGACCTTAAAACAAATAGCTGGACGGAGCTTTGCCAACAGAGAACTGAAGCCATTTTTAATAAGCCGGCTGCTTGTACTTACGAGCCGCACGCATAGTGATGGGTCGGCGGTAACATTCCCGTTACCAGTAAATTTCCAACTGGAATATTACTAGTAACTTACCGGTAAGTTACCCACGATCGGTAAGATTGGGTAATATTGAAAAAATTTTTAGAAAGTAGATGTTTTATTCGTGTTAAGTACTAACAGAGCTTACATTGCACCGATTTTTAATGATAAAAGTTACGAATCTTTTTTAATTTAGTAAATTACCAATCTTACCAGTAACATTCTCAATGTTACTGGGTATTTTCCCAATGCTACCGGTAATATTACCAGGTAAGATACGAAACTACAGTGTTACTTGAGATTTATTGATCAATTACTTAGTTCAAGCAGCAATATATATGAATATCTGGAGGCACGGTAGTGCCCCGCCAAGTCGAGCAAAACAAAGGCGCGGCCGTACCATCTTTTTTTCAAAGCCATTCAAGCCATTTTCAGCCTCCTGTAGTTTTGTGCTGGCTAAAGCTAGAAAACTTGAATTTACAGGGATATATAGAGCATAATAAGACTTAAATATATTTTCAATAACATTTAATTTGAACGTGTAGTTTAACAACTATTGCACGTCAAAGTTTTTTAGTTTTGTCACTGACTGACTGACTGATGATCACCATAATTCTAAGGTACTTCTAGCAGACACACAAGCTCCATATTTATAGCTGTTAGGCTATCATGTAATGCAAGACCGAAAATATTCCAATTTCATAATCATCAATATAAACTGCATAAGTAAGTTTGTAATCCTATATAAATACAGGCGATTACAAAGTATTTTTTGTAGTTCAAATATGGGAATAGAATGGATTGGAATGTAATAATAAAGGAAGAGCACTTACAAAAAAAATTAGATCCCATCAAAAACATGTAAAATGGTGTAAGTTTTGCAACGCAACTTTTGTAGTTCAAATAGGAAATAGAATAGATAGACTGCGTTGCAAAACTTACACTTTTTTACATGTAATGTTTTTGATGGGATCTCATTTCTATTCCCATATTTGAAATACAAAAGTAACTTTGTAATAGCCTGTATTTATATAGGATTACAAACTTACTTGTGCAGTTTATATTGATGATTATGAAATTGGAATATTTTTAGGTCTTGCATGACATGATAGCCTAACAGCTATAAATTTGGAGCTTGTGTGTCTGCTAGAAGTACCTTAGAATTATGGTGATCATCAGTCAGTCAGTCAGTGACAAAACTAAAAAACTTTGACGTGCAATAGTTGTTAAACTACATGTTCAAATTAAATGTTATTGAAAATATATTTAAGTCTTATTATGCTCTACATATCCCTGTAAATTCAAGGTTTCTAGCTTTAGCCAGCACAAAACTACAGGAGGCTGAAAATGGCTTGAATGGCTTTGAAAAAAACATGGTACGGCCGTGCCTTTGTTTTGCTCGACTTGGCGGGGCACTACCGTGCCTCCAGATATTCATATATATTGGTCCTTGAACTAAGTAATTAATCAATAAATCTCAAGTAACACTGTAGTTTCGTATCTTACCTGGTAATATTACCGGTAGCATTGGGAAAATACCCAGTAACATTGAGAATGTTACTGGTAAGATTGGTAATTTACTAACTTAAAAAAGATTCGTAACTTTTATCATTCAAAATCGGTGCAATGTAAACTCTGTTAGTACTTAACACGAATAAAACATCTACTTTCTAACATTTTTTCCAATATTACCCAATCTTACCGATCGTGGGTAATATTACTGGTAATGTTACTGGGAATATTCCCGCCTTTAGTAAGTTACCGGTAGCGACCCATCACTACACGCACACATGAACTAGTTTTCCTATTGCGAGCAACACGCACACATAGGTAGCCGGCTTATTAGACATGCTTCAGTTCTTTGTTAGCGTAGCGTTAGTTTCAGTCCTTGGTAAAACCTATACCGTATTACGTATACCCAGTAGTATACTTATGTATGACTTGCACACCCGAGAGTCATCCACATCTGAGGCTTACTTACTTACTGGCCAAGGTTTGTATACTATTTTTCTGTACGACGGAGCCAGAAAGCGGCATCTTCGTTTAAGGTGACGCTTTCCGGCCAGAGGGCAGAAAAATTCTATACATACACGCCACGGAAGGTAGTAAAAAGGCTCCAAATCGCATATTATCATTGTTATACGTCAAAATTTGTCTGTGGCAAATGTCAAAAAAAGCAATTCATTTATTTCATAAACAACAAAAAGTTTGCTCAAAAACACTTAACTTAAGACTACCCTTATGTCTAGTCAAAAAGCCCCCCTCCAGTCGTCCCTGGCGCTAAGGTACCCATTACACTGGCCGCGTTGACACGTTGAATGGCGATGGACAGCCTTTGCACCAGGTACGAACCCCCCGCGCGGGCGTCAGACCCCCTCTCCCTAATTCGACGACCCAGTGTCAAAATGAAAACTAAAGCGAAATAAATACGTATTTTTCAAAAAAAAAATACGATAGTATAACATTGTTCATTATTCATAGTAATAAAACAACTTAAACGGATTAAATCGCGTATATTACCACATTTTAAGTCCGGTTAGGATAGTAAGCCCTTCTGGCATGTGTGTGAACGTCTTTACACATTAGGCCCGTCTGGCAACACTAAACTTTTTTTCTGATTTGTTTTACCGAAAATAGCATACCTAGAGTCTTTGGCTTAAATCATTTCTTTTTTGCATAAGGCGTGGCTGATAAGTTTCCTTGGCCTTTTTCTTATCAAGTATACCTTTTGGAAGCGCCGCTAGTTTTTCTTAAGTTAGGTTTTTAAGCCCTTCTGGCATGTGTGTGAACATCTTTACACATTAGGCCCATCTGGCAACACTAATATTGAATTTGTATTTTTCAAAGTGGGTAGGTTTGCACAACAGTAATTTTGACAGAGGAAATTTATGATTTTCTCAGTCTACCCGCGACCACAAACGCTGAAAAGGGTTACGAAATGTCGGAACTTAAAATGTGGTAATATACGCGATTTAATCCGTTTAAGTTGTTTTATTACTATGAGTGATAATCGCGGAAACCGAAGACAATATTATTGTTCATTATTGGTATTTCCCCATATCCCAAGCGAATCGTGGAAGCTATATTAAGGCGAGGTCAGACGAGAATCGGGCGCGGAAGCCTAGTTTCCAAATCATTTTTAGAGCACTTATTTGACTCGTAGGTCAATGTAAAACATATATAATAATATTCAGAACTGTATCTAGGGCTTCCTCTCACTTAGAACACGATAGCGAACACTTCGCTCGATAGAAAAGTAGCGCGAAAACACTAAAATAAAGTATTTTTTTCATTTTTTTCATTTTGTTCATTACCAGTTACCATTTCTGACAAAATTAATACCTGACAGTCGTGATTTCACAGTCATGCAGGGCATCCTCTCATGTTTGGGTTGATAACGTATACTTTTATGTTAGAAATCGAAGATAATCTGCAATAATCTGCATTCCGCCCGACCCTAGTTGTATGTGAAATGCGAGCCAGGTCCTACCGGGCCTTAACTATAGGCACCCAGTTATGACGTACGTACGCACTCGAGAGTCATCCACTGCGTCCGCCTGCAATTCGCCGCTGACTAGGAATATTTATTTTGCTCTCCGTCCGCCCGGTAGCGAGCCGTTTGTTTGTGCGACGTAATTTTCGTTTTTGTGGCCCATATCGATGTAGGATTGATTCGCGTTGCTTTTTGTATTGATGGTGCTCAACTAACGTAAACAGTGCTATATTAATTACTAAAAATAACCCGACAGCGGTGCAATTTAAAAGTGCATAAAATCCGCCATTTTGTTTATTTTAACGAACTTCATACCCAGTGACACTCGCGCCATCAAGACGAATCCAATGATGTATCATTTATCAAAATCAGTTGTGCCGTTGAGTAGTTACGAGCGGACACAGGTACGGACATACATACATACATACAGGTCAAACACATTACCCTCCTTTGGGCTTCGCCGCATTCGGGTAAAAATATACAGGGTGACTTGAAAATAGGGTAAGTAGTTGAATCCATTACCTATAAAAAAAATGGTCTTAACTCAACGCTGTTTTGTATCATGGTTCTACGTTGCCACAGAGCGTAAATGGCATTTTCCGCCCGCTGCGCATGAGAATATCCCACTTCCCAGCAACGGACTATGTAATAGTATATTACGCACCCAGGGTGGTATAATGAAAAATTGCGTAGATCACATCACAAGTGTTTGAGGCCCGAGCAGCAGTCGAGGACCAATAACTGTGCGCTTATTTTATGTTATTAGAAAGAATGCATATTGAGTGTTGCGTAAATCACACCAATAACTGTGTGCTTATTTTATACATTTAGAAAAAAAACGGTATATGGCAATAGTTTCATGAATAAAGAGTTATTTCCCCTATCCCAAGCGAATCGTGGAACTTATATTAACTATAGGCACCCAGTTATGACGTACGTACGCACTCGAGAGTCATCCACTGCGTCCGCCTGCAATTCGCCGCTGACTAGGAATATTTATTTTGCTCTCCGTCCGCCCGGTAGCGAGCCGTTTGTTTGTGTTGTGCGACGCAACTTTTGTGTTTGTGACCCATATCGACGTAGGATTGATTCGCGTCGCTTTTTGTATTGACAGTGCTGTTTAAATTAAGTGAAAAAATACTTTAATAGAAATATACAGGGTGCAATAACAATAGAGTGTAATGCATTACCTGATTCAAAAGATAGTTTAAAAACCCAATCAATGAAAATGTTAAAGCGTGTAAATAATCTGTCGTGTTATTAGAAGTTTGCAAACTTCTAATACCACGACGGATTATTTACGTGCTAAACCAACTTATTCTATTTCTATCTCTTTAAATCTTATATTATAGTCATTGTATGACAAGCCACATCACTTGCTGAGTCTGGAGGATCGACGTCTTCTGCTTGACATTTCTGTACTACACGACATTCTGTCTGGTCGCATTGACAGTACCGCGCTCCTTGCAGAAATTGAATTTTTCGTACCAAAAATAAGAACTCGTCACTCTGAACGATGCCTTTTTAGCGTACCCAAGGTTCACACTAGATACGCTCAAAACTCTCCGTTGCTTCGGATGTTAAGGGAGTACAACACAAAATTTAATACTCTAGACTTATTTAATTACTCCAAACCTGCCCTAAAAAACCGGATACAATCGTTTATTATGCAAGGGGGGTTGTAGGTACCTGCACATTCTGTGCACTTTCAACTTATACTCATGCTTGTACACACTGGACACTTACATACAGACACATACACAAACACACACACACACACACACACACACACACACACACACAACACATAACATGCGTGTGGAGTGAGCCCCGTTCATAGTTTGCCTTTCTATTTCACTTGTTGGTCTTTATTTCTTCTGTAACACTCTCAATGCTTGTGTCTTATTAAGAGTTAAAGATTAATATACATATTTTTCATGTGCTTTTGGTTCCACTAACAGTTTCTTAGTGGACATCTGTAATTGGCTTTGTGTTTTAATAATTGTCTCTGTATATTTCTGAATTGTAATGCTGTTGATGTCCCAAATAAATAAAATAAAATAAAAATAAAAGCCAAATTAATCAGTAAAAACTAAAATTTTAGTGCTAAAAGCACAGACCGCTTCTACATTCGCAAAATTGCCACACATGAGGCAATATCTAATAACCAGATCGCTGTAAATGTCGAATATACCTCGAAAACCCGATACTTACGAACATACAGAGTGTACACGTACGATAAAGTTCGTGGCAAACCAACTATAACTCCCCAAACACTACGTTAATCCTTTAGGGTGTTAGTGTTAGTGCTAAAAAGCATGGAGTCCGCCCCAGCGCCGCAAAGCGGGGCCCGAACATAATTGATTTTCGCAAACCTCGTGAAGAAGAGATCATGTACACTGCATACTAGAGCTTCCAGTCCCGGGTATGTTTATTATGGAAAATGCCGGGATCCCTGCCAGCAGACAAAAAAACGGAATATTAGCTATTTTAACGATTTAGCGTGGTTTTCTCCCAGGACTCATAAAATATTTGCACCCTGTATAAGACCTACATGTTATATACGTAAATACAGCATTTACAAAGATTAGGTTTTTAGGTTTAAATAAATACGAGTTACACGGACGTCGAGTTACGACTTAAGAGAACGCAGGCGAAGCGGGTAAATGGTAGTATAACATAAATTAAAATTACCTTACCAATTTTAAACTGACTTCACAAAAAAGTTTTTGAAATAGCGAGTTAAGTGTGTGTCAATGTCAACGTGTCGTTGGCTTAACAGCGTAATCAAACTTACCACTGACATTAAGGAAATAAATAAGTTATTTTAAATAATTAAACCGATATTTAAAAAAAAATCCTTTTTTCAAGTCGGTTTCATTTTTTTAAAATATATTTTTATTTCTTTGTTGCATAATAGTTATAATCTTGTAATGTAGGAGCTTTTTTTTCGTTGGAAGGAGGGAAGCAGTGTACATCAACCGACATGGATAGCAGTGTATTTTCCGCTCCTCTGGCACCTCTGAATACTTTCTTTGCCCGTTACCAACCTTTGGATAAACAACAACTGTTCTATCCAATAACTGGCCTTCAATCTCATCTTACTTTTCACTTTCTTCTCAATGAGGCTTTTCAGAAATCGTAATTATATCACGGTTTATCTAGCCCGGATTTCCACTGCTAGGCGTAGGCTTCGACCAAAGATCGCCATGGAGTGCGGTCAAAGTGTAAAGACGAACAATTGGCTACTTGACAACTTTTTTCTGTGATATGTTATAGAAACACCTCTCACTAATAGAAATATTAGTGAAAAAACCACTTCAATATCATAAAAACTCACCGAGATACTACAATGTTAAAATCACATTTTTAGACTTTCCCAAATAAGTGCCGAAACGCTCCCTACTGAAGCCCGTTATACAGTGACGTCACCACTCATACGTTGTTTGGGGAAATCAATAACTTTGTTCTGCAACTAGGTTAAAACTTGCGTTTATCGTAACGGTTTCATAACAAAAGTTACTATACATTTTATGGGTTATTTAATGATATTAATAGTTTTTAAAAATTTTATACTTTTAAAATGGACTTTTCCACCCAACTTTGGAGGCTCATAAAAATAGTTACACGTTAGGTATCAAGCTCAAAACTTGAACATATTTCCTTATTATGCTTATTTTAACAGGATCTTATATAATTTTTACAAATTTCAGTTACAGTCAAGTACCCAATTCGTCCAACTACGGCCGTTTACACACGAACACGTATTCACACAGACGCGCGATAGCACGTCTGTGTGAGCGCGACCCACACTGGAGCATTTTTAAAACTTTGCTTGTAGTGCCTTCTTACACGGCGACTTGTATGATCTCAGTATAAGTCAAAGTCATACAAGTAAATACCAGTATTGCATGCCCTAGTCACAGTAGTACTAAAGGAACTGGCCCAGAGTAGAACGGCCGCAGGCTCGGTGGACAGAGGACCTCGTGAAAGTAGGGGAGTCAGTCTGTGGTTCGCGCGGGCAACACTAGGCAGGCGATGTGATTATCTGGGTTATTCTTCAGAAATATGTCTGCGACTTATTCCTCTGTCTCCATACATTAATACGAAAAAGGGCCAGAGGAATAAGGTGACCGCAGACATATTTCTGAAGAATAACCCATCTGTGGTGTCTGTATGTTCGCGCGGGCAACACTAGGCAGGCGATGTGATTATCTGGGTTATTCTTCAGAAATATGTCTGCGACTTATTCCTCTGTCTCCATACATTTAGTACGAAAAAGGGCCAGAGGAATAAGGTGACCGCAGACATATTTCTGAAGAATAACCCATCTGTGGTGTCTGTATGTTCGCGCGGGCAACTCTAGGCAGGCGATGTGATTATCTGGGTTATTCTTCAGAAATATGTCTGCGACTTATTCCTCTGTCTCCATACATTTAGTACGAAAAAGGGCCAGAGGAATAAGGTGACCGCAGACATATTTCTGAAGAATAACCCATCTGTGGTGTGTGATAAAGCGCGGAAAAAAATTGTGTGTTTATAATCTGGCTGTATTAATCAATGTTGTATATCGGGTTATACTGCACTTGAGTGTTAAAACTGGAGAATTAATTAATACAGCCAGATTATAAACACACTTTTATTTCTGCGCTATATCACACACCACAGATCACATCGCCTGCCAAGTGTTGCCCACGCGAACATACAGGGGTTATTCTTCAGAAATATGTCTGCGACTTATTCCTCTGTCTCCGTACATTTAGTATGAAAAAGGGCCAGAGAAAGAAGATGTCCGCAGACATATTTCTGAAGAATAACCCACAGATACAACAAGGTCGATGCTCAGGACCGCACTATGTGGCGATCTATAGTGGAGACCTATGTTCCACAGTGAACTTCCAAGGCTGATAGTTAGAAAGATAGACTGTAGGAATGTTGTCCTATAAATTGTATGCCGCGGCAGCTTCACACTTTTTTTTAATGATGTTTTCATTCTGACCACAGACTAATGACGTCGTCTTAATTCAATTGTGGATACTGGCGATGTAATAACTCTTTTACTTATGGTACGGCTCGAAGTAAGTATCGGTCAGAACCTCTAATAATCTAAAATGATAAAAAGAGAGTTTTAAAAAATGCATTGCAGTAACGTATGACTTTGAATGAAAATGTATAATAATCATAGGACTTAAAAAGTTGTATAGTTAGAGTTACCTTTCATTATTAGCTGTTCCATTGGCAACCAAGTAACTCCATCATTAGACTCTCAACTAAGTAGAAATTATCAAAATGTTGCAATGCTGCGGATATGTGCATGCATAGTTTCATAAAAATAAGATTCAGTAGTAATCAGTAGAAAAAGCTGTCGCAAAATTTGAATCACATCAACAAATAGCGTTAAATTAATTAAAACGGCTTAAAAACTAGTGGCTTTGAGATTTGTATAGCTCGTGTGTCTATCAACTTTAACGGCTTCACTATTTTGAAAAAAAAAAATCAATAACTGAATGAATGAAAAAAAAGTATTTATCGAACCTACTTACAAAATTTCACGAAAATTGGTTGAGAAATAGAGGCCTATAGAGGAGAACAGCCGGACACCGGGACTTACATAATATGAAAGCATTCTTGTGCAACCTGAACCTTAGATGAATATTAAATCGTTGGTAAATATAAGAAAAAGATGGGTCCCAGAATTGAGCCCTGTGGGACATCCCTATCTATTTTGGCCATTTTAGAGTTTCACATTTTAGAGACACTGTTTCGCTATTATCTTTTATCCATTTTATTTCAACAAATTGTTTTCTGTTAGTAAGATAAGAGCGAAACAGCTCTTCTCTTCGCTCGCGTTGCGCGCTCGATCGGTCAATAAATTCAGCACAGTCATGGAAAGAAAGTGACAAGGAATACCCTGGACACATATCTTTAAGATATGAGAACTACAGGACTTTCCCTGAGCCGTACCGATGAAATCAAAATGGCCGACCACCGCATCAAACTAGTAATAACCAGTAATTGCCAGAAGCCCGCCACAGATTTACTTTTTATACATTATTATTAGATAATACAATGTGTTAAGCTTTTTGTTTCTATTTAAAATTTAGTTATTATAGACACCGTGTTTTTTGTAGTTTGATTTTGCATCTGTTATAGATGTTCCACATGTGCGTCAAACCCATAGTCGTCAGAACGTCAAAATCATAGTGATTGCATTCACAACTTTTTTTTAATGGCATACTCAGAATAAGGGTAATTTCATAGCAAAGAATACTCTCAGTTACCAATTCTTCGCATGCTATTTTATTAATGGTGTTTTAGGTGTCGATATATCTAGTGGCGTGGCGTCCATAGAACCCGATTCTCACCGGCTTGCCTATTTTTTAAAGCATACGACCGGATTATCTACTACTACTGAAGAAAAAGTAATCCCAATCTGCTCCGGCTTTACTAAGAATACAGGGTGACTTCTTTTTCGTGATACAAGATAATTAAACCTCAATCTGTCCATGATTTTGAACAACTTTTACTATGGGGTCAACTTTGTAAATTGCAAAAAAAATACTACTCTCTCATACATTTTGGTCTACCTATTGATGACCTTTTCTATGAAACAGTTGATCTTTTTTTTGAATTTACAAAGTTGACCCCATAGTAAAAGTTGTTCAAAATCATGGATAGATTGAGGTTTAATTATCTTGTATCACGTAAAAGAAGTCACCCTGTATATTTAACGCCACGCCACTGCTAGAGATTAAAGTAATACTTATCTAAAGAAAAATTAACACTTAAAGTATCAGAAATAAATAAACACGCCATGAAATTGTAGCTTACGTTACAATTTCATGGAATCACCCATCAGAGGTTAACATTAGAATTTTATATAGCATTCTTTATCTTAAGGTACAATCAACGTCAGAGAAAAGTCATCAGTCACGTCTTTATGGCAAGATGCACATCTTTTTCTTTAACAGACTGTAAATATACAGTCTTTATATCATTTATATTATATCCAAGGGCCTTCAAAATAAATTTCCGGACGGAGTCTTGCTCACAAAGAACTGAAGCATGTCTAATAAGCCGGCTATCTATGTGTGCATGCTGCTCGCAATAGGAAAAAACTAGTTGATGTGTGTGTGCGGCTCGTAAGTACCAGCCGCCGCCCGTTATTAAAATAGCTTCAGTTCTCTGTTGGCGAGACTCCGTCCGGCTATTTATTTTAAGGTCCTTGATTATATCCATGTCATCTTAGTTGTCGATCATTTTTAAAGTCAGACGACTTTAAAAATGATAGACAACTAAAATAGAAAAAGTGAACACGCAAAAACAACTTCATAAAGTTCAAACGTGAAACCAATCAAGTTCCAGGCATTCGATTTTCAAACGCCTATAATAATGTTTTTTTTTAATTACTACAAATACTATACAGGCAAAGCAAAGCACCAATTTAGGTCAAAGCAATTAAGGCTGGTTCGTTTTATTTTGTGCCAGTGCCAAAATTTGAAAAAAGAACTTGAATTGCCGCCAACGGGCTCCGTGCGTAGCGAAACAGATATACAGTAGGCCAGAGTGCCGATTCAAATGCGTTAAGGTGATTTGAGTCGGACACTTTTCCATACAGTACCTCTAGCACAACTGTGACACGCGACTCTGTCTCGCGCGAGAAATGCTACCCATCTCTTTCCAATCAGTATAGTGTGACAGTGACAGGTGATGCTCTGTCGCGCGAAAAACGAAGTCGCGGCCAGTTATGCTAGACGTACAGCTCAGTGGGAGTGCCATCGCCTACTAAGCTAGAGGCCAATCCTGGTAAGGGCAAATATTAGTGTGATGACGAGTGTTTAATCCTGAGTCATGGATATTTTCTATCTATTTAAGTATGTATTTATCTATATACAAGAATACAACATTTATTGGTAAAAAAAAAAACATTTTACAAGTCAAGGCATTTACTACATTATACATAGGCAGTACTATATATATATATATATTGTAATTTAATTTAATAATTTTTTTTTTAATTATTTAGATTATATACCAAATTTATTTTAAACATATTAATGTATTATCTAGGTAGGTCGTACCTTTTCAAAGAATTCTTTAAGGCTGTAGCATGCCATGTCTAGCAGCACTACACGTACGTACGTACTATAAGTATGTATATCGTCGTGTAGTACACATAGTACAAGCATTGCTTAGTTTGGGACTAGGTCGATTTGTGTAAGATCTTCCCCCGTTATTTATTTATTATTCATTATATATACTAACATAAAGAGGGTAATCTTTTGGTTCCACGGCATCAAGTGTGTTTTACTTTATAGACTGATACGTTTTGTTTGCGCGAAATGACATGAGAAGTCTCAGAATTAAGTCGCAACAGGGACAGTAAGGTCAGCACCATCTATCTATTAGCACCTCTTGACACTAGAAGTTTTTTGCTAAAATTATATAATAATTTTTTTGGGTTTTTGAGAGCTCTTATGTCATTTCGCGAAAGAAAAATGTATCAAGCTATAACATAAAACACACTTTAAACATAATTGATGCCAAAAAAGCAAATAAAGACCCACTTTATGTTTGTATAGTAATCGAGCGATGTGAATCACCGTAAGTCACTGGTGTTATGCCTATCCCACCAAAAATATAAATGTAAAAAAGGAGAGCCAAGTTCAATACAAAAATTATGCTAGGCTGTGGGCTTCGCCGCAAAAAGAATGGAGATCTAAATGAGTGCAAAGTCCTATGCAAAATCCAAATATGTATTTATAGGAACAAAATAACATTATGAACATGTATTAAACTCTATTTCTTGGCTTTATTGGATACCTATAACAATTGCTGTTATTTAAAAATGTGAGATCTTAAAGTAGGTCAGATTTGACTTGGCCCCCGTCGTCATACGTGATCTAAGAAGGTGAGGATGCAGGATTGTACAATGAGGGTATTTAGAAATCAGAAATCCAGCAGCTGGCAGCAGGGTGGCGAAAGGTCTATTTGGCAGTAGATGTCAAAATCGGGTGGTGTGATTGGTGGATCTTGACGCCTACTGTCAAAAAGACCTTTCGCCACCCTGCTGCCAGCTGGTGGGTTTATGATTTCTAAACACCTTCATTATTTGGGGGCATGGCAGTGCCCCGCCAAGTCGAGCAAAACAAAGGCACGGCCGTACCATCCTTTTCTCGAAGCCATTCAGGCCATTTTAAACCTCCCGTTATGATGTATTGGCTAAAGCTAGAACCCTGAAATTTCAGGGATATATAGGGCACAATAAGACTTATGTATATTCTCAATATCATTCAATTTAAACGTGTAGTTTAAGAACTATTGCATGTCAAAGATCCTTAGTTTTGTCACTGACTGACTGACTCACTGATTCACTGACTGATGATCATCATAATTCTAAGGTACTTCTAGCGGACTCACAGGCTCCAAATTTTAAACATTGGTAGTTTTTAGCCTATCAAGTCCTTAAAAACCTAAACATGTTGTAATTTCAGTCACAACTGCACACATAAGTTTGTAATCCTATACAAATACATGCGATTACAAAGTTCGTTTTGCAGTTCAAATTGAAAAGAATGGATTGGAATGTAATAATTAAAGGAAGACCATTTACAAAAAGAAATGAGATCCCATCAAAAACATGACATGTAAAAAGATGCAAGTCTCGCAACGCAGTTCTCCTACAGTCTCAGTGTTCTGTGGACACCCCCCCGGTGCTGACTTGGTTTAACATTACATCTCAAAACTTTTTTGTTGTAGGAGAACTGCGTTGCGAGACTTGCATCTTTTTACATGTAATGTTTTTGATGGGATAGACGATACACGTTGCTTAGTAAGGACGGAGAAGTTAGGTATGGGCACATACTTTATGGGTCTGCTGTAAATGTGTGTACCATACACAACAGTGTTAGATTAACTGATGTTAAAAGTTGGCAAACTGGCCTGGAGCCAGTTCGTTTAGCCTGACTGATTTATGGAGCCGTCGAAGTGTGGCCGTCACTAAGCAGACTCCACATTCCATGACAAACTAATTCAGTAAGGAAAACCCTTTATGACTTACAAATTAACCCTTTGAATTTATCATGGATCCATCTAAATTGCACAAAATAAATTCACCGATTCATTCAAATAAAATCTGCTCTGGGTAGCCCATTGCATGAATGTACCAGAAGTGCTACAAATCGGACAACATGGCTGGATAACAACAGCCTTTAACCCTCCCTCATGATGACCACGCCCGCTCTACCAAGAGCGAAACGAAAAAGAAGAGAAGAAATTCACCGTGTTTGGATTGATTACATTAGTTCTGACGCGGAGTTTGCAATAATACAAGAAAGGTACAGTGGGCAACAAGGACCTTAAAATAAATAGCCGGTCGGAGCCTCGCCAACAGAGATCTGAAGCCATTTTTAATAAGCTGGCTGCTTGTACATACGACCCGCACGCACATATCAACTAGTTTTTTCCTATTACGAGCAGCACGCACACATAGGTAGCCGGCTTATTAGACATGCTTCAGTTCTTAGTTAGCCAGGCTCCGTCCGGCTATTTATTTTAGGTTCCTTTGTGGGCAATAAAAGATTGTTTCAAGAAACCATTTTTCGACAGAAACTTTTCTTTAGATGTGAAGACATCTGGGCGGAAAGTACAATACCTAAAATAAAGCCTAAGGACTTTATTGTTTCCGCCTATACCCACTAATTAATACTGTATTCCAACCACGAGTATCACATTAAGGCACAAGATGTAGCTACATTAAATAGTTCCACCAATTAAGCAGCAAGCCAAGTGAGATAAGCTCATTGTTTTGTGCTTTCGCTAAGCTTTCGCCGATATTCCTTCACATAAAGCACTAGGTAACTATTAAGATTAAAGTGAGATTTAAGAGGTACTAGTTTAAGGCTTTTTAATGTCGCCTCTTGTTTCTCGAAAATAATGGCTTGAGCACAGAATAATTAGTGCTACCAAGGACCATTAAAACAAGAGGACTGTCATTCTCCATACTTTGAATTTTATTGTAACCCGACCGCTAGGGGATTTCCGGGCAAAAACTAGATGGCGCTAAAAAACTAAACATTTAACGATGTTATAATTGAACAAATGCTTGTCCCTTCCAAACGAATACATTTTTCACCCGTACCCTTAAATGTTGGCCTATAGTCAAATCAAACCTGATTCCGAGATCCTTCAAATTGAACCATACAATGAATGAGAATATTACCCGTAACAAAACGGTTAGATTTGCCAAATGCTATTACGAATCGTGTCCCATTAGCAACGATTAATAAATAATTGGCAATGGTATACCGCCACTACAAAGGGGTAAGCCAACGCCTTTGACCAAAGGTGTTAGTGTACTGGAAGAGCAACCTGCAAATATTATTTTAGTTTTATTTATTTATTATTACAAGAACGATGTACACCATTTCACTTACACTTGTAACTTACAGAAAAACAAAAGAATAAACGACTACAGACTGGAAACTTTAAAAACTACATTATACAAAATATATGCACTGATTACAATTACAATTAATACAAGGATAAAAAGAAACACAAACAAGTATATTTCTACGAGGTATCTCCTCTCATCCGTCAACCTCGCAGTATGTGAGGCACCTGGACATGAGTTTAGACTGTTTAGACCATGAGTCGATAACCCAGTCTAAATCTATATCGGAGCGCAGGAGCCCATTAATAGCCGCGCGCATGGCGCGGCTTGGGATTATAGAATACAATACAACTTACTTTAAATTTTCTCTCATCCGCAAACTCTCTCTGTGGTCGCTCTCTCGTGATTCGTGATTGTGGTCATTGGTGGATGCGGTAGATGAGAGACTAGGTCGACAGAAAGTGCCGTTACCTTGCGGGGCCGTTACCTGTCAAATAGGTACTTTATATAATTCCAGCACTAAAGTCGTTAAGACGATAGTTTCTTACAAATTGTTAATAAATTAGCCCTTATTCCCTAAGATACGGCTGTCAAAATCTTTATTGAATGACATTGACAAGACAAGAGACACTGCTGAGTTGGGCAAAAATCTTTAAATTTAAATAGTGGATGCTGCTTTGGCAGTTCCGTTTTACGCCTGCTTTAATCGTAGTTTAAAAATTATTAAAACAAATCTTTGACATTATATTCGTGGAACGGCAGATATTTACACTGGCCACTTAGCCATCATTTTAGCGTGTCAATGTCATTGTACATAGCAGCTTATTGGGAAAAAAGTCGAAGTCGAAGTCGAAGTCAAAGTCAAAGTCAAAGTCAAAGTCAAAGTCAAAGTCAATGTCAATGTCAATGTCAAAGTCAAAGTCAAAGTCAAAGTCAAAGTCAAAGTCAAAGTCAAAGTCAAAGTCAAAGTCAAAGTCAGAGTCAAGGTCAACGTTATCACGTTCGACTATCGTCAGTAAACCGCCTTTACAGACAACCGATTTTTTTTTTCAGATAAGAAAAATTGAGCGTTATCCGTCATACGCTTTAAAGGAAAACAACCTTGCAACGGGTAATTTGGTAAGCGACTACGAAGCCAAAAATGTAGCTTGCCGGTTCAATAACCAAATAAACCACTATAATTAGCGAGATAAAATTTTAAAAACATTTCTTTACGGAATATAGAGGTCGAAATTCAATGCCAAAAGGGAAACAATAACCTAAAATGTAAGAGGCCTCTTCCAGCCTAATTAAGTCTTCAATCCTTTAATAATTCCCTTTGTTTCGAATGGCTATCGTTTGTACGGGCCCCGTAATTGGGAACGTGCGAGCGAGAGCCATTGTGGAAAGGGAGAGAGAATCGGGGTCAGTTTCTTGGGATTAACGAAGATTGGACGATTGTAATTGTTTCCTGGACGGTTGATGCGATTTTGAGGATTGGGACCAGTCCCAGGACTTTTTGGCCTTGCGAGGCTTTTGAGTGTCATTTTAAGACCGGTTTAAAAAATCGGACAAGCGCGAGTCGGACTCGCCACGTACTTTTTCGCACTACTAACGCCTGTATCTAATAAACTACTATGAAGATTTTTGAATTTGCCGTTTTTTCAGGTTCAGCTTTCATTAGACAAACTCTACCTATATCTTTTTTTTTAAGTTAACTTAGAAGTTTAATTTTTTCACAACTTTAAGGGACCGTAGACATGAGTATATTGTGGTTTTATTTTCACTCCACGCGTTCCCCAGATAAAGGGTCCTATGGGATCCTCCAGAACCGTAAAAAGGCAAAAACTAGTGATGCAACGAATATGAATACGAATAATTGCTAAATAGTCGTAACATCACACTTTTATTCGTCGATTTTTAAAAATCCGCTCATAGTGAGTCTATATATACTTACTTCACGTGAAATAATGTATTGGGTGTTTTTCAAAAAAAATGTGTTTTTATGTATTCCTTACTCACAATCGTTTGTATTTTCGAACCTAATACAAGAAAAATTGTGTCCCAAATTTTCCATTTCAGATCATCACGTTTTTGTATGATTTTTTTTATTTCCATGTACGTGACGCACTGGAAACATAATTTTCCATACATTGAACGAAAGTACAAACGATTCTGAGCAAAAAAACCCCAAACAGTAAATATTGTTGATAAAAAAAAAACATGTACACTTCTTGTTAGATCTGGTATTCAGTCAGGGGGACAACCATAACTTTTTCATAATTATGCTGTGTCGCGGTTAAGAAATGCAATACCCGGTCAAATATGAAACCCGGGTATTAACCGACCCTAATTCAAGTCAGTTATCCGGGTTATCGGGTACCCGGGTTGCAGTGGCAGGGCAGTGGTTAAGTAAGATAAGCAAGCATGTTTTTTCCGCGTACTTTAAGGCGGTCGTTAAACTTTATCACCTTTAAATTAAAACGATACAATGCATATTTTTTATTAATGACTACGTTTTTGTAACCCAGGTTCTGACTTAAAATACCCGGGATTTACCCGACTTTAGAAAAGTCGGTTACCCGGGTACCCGGGTTTTTGGGTACCCGAGTTGCATTCCCTAGTCGCGGTTCTCTTGTGCTACGTCACCAGTGCACATTGTGGGGGGCCGTTTCACATCAATGCTTACTAAAAGCAATTTTTTCATCAGTTCAGAAGTCGAGTTAATAGTTGGTACATCCAAATAATAAGTTGCCAGTATATAATTAAAAGACATAAAAGTTGTTTTCAGTTGTTTTACGACAGTCAATTAATTCCTTTAATTGTGAAAAAGGGGATTCGAACTAAGTACAAAATATCCATGAAATTGATTATACAGGGTGGCCCATTTCGATCGGTCAGTATGGGAAAGTCTGAAACTATAAGACATACGAAGTTCTTAGGAACTATGTCATCGATTTTAGGGACTAGAGAAACTGCATACATAGATTTGACAAAAAAAAGCTCGTACTTTAACCACGGATCGAACCCGGTCGTTTTGGAAAATAAAACTAAAATCGATGACATGGTTCCTAAGAACAGATCTTCGTATGTCTTACAGTTTCAGACTTTCCCATACTGACCGATCGAACCACCCTGGCCACCCTGTATAGATGGGAAAATTATTATTGTAATGTGATGTCTTTTTCAAAATTTGCAAACTATTATTAAATATGAGAGCAAACACACAAGTAAAAGGTTACAATACATAGACTAGAGGTAGTTTCATTTTCCCAAACTTTTGATTTTCATTTCACTTCGCTCGATTTCTGAGTCTCACTCATGTAAAAGCCTCATATTTCAAAATCCATCAAAATCGGTGTATATTTAGAGGTTGCGCACTTTTGAATTTTTAACTCAAACAACAATTTTTCGATGTTCTTAAGATAATAAATGATACTCTAAAATGTGGCATTGCTTGATAAATATGATGTAACGATTCCATCACAATAAAATAACAGAAACAATTCTTACTAAGAGTCGTCGAGCATCACATGAAATGCGTTACAAACAAACCACAGATGAGGTTCCAGGTTTTATACGAGTAGCATTTAGTCGTTTCTGTTAATAATTAGAACACACAAATAACTAACGTTGTTATATTCTGAATGTGATTAGGTTTAGTTAAATTACTGTATATCCAAATTCAACTATTTTGAAATATATAAAATATGCGTTTCAGTACATTTACTCTCTTACTGACCATTTCGCGCATCCCCTAAATATGTTTCTATCACCTTGAAATTTTAGATTATACCGTTTTGGAATAAGAGAAACCCAGGGGGTAAGCAAATTCTGACAAAATAAACACTTTTTTTAACCCATACAAATATGAAACAACCTATTATTTCCCCCTTAAGCACCCGTCACCTTTTGACAAGTATGTGTGTGAGAGTGACGGATGTTTCAGCATCTTCATACAGAAACCGTTTTGTTCTCATTTAGTTAGAAATTTACTTTACAGATCTCTGTCCACAACAGCGTATCATACCACGACCGTACTATGAACGTATCAGTCACTGTATGACAAATGCCGGTCGGTGACGAAACCTGCTCGTGGGCATAGTCTCATACTTTTCAATACAAAGAATATTTATTTTGCCTGACACGTTCATAGTACGGTCATGGTATGATACGGTGTAATGGGCAGAGACCTTAATACGACTGTGAACTTAATCAAAAGAATTCGGCTAAAAGTATCCATTGCTGACCAATTAACGAATTTGGTTTAATTATGAAAATGGGATTGAAAAGGCTAAGACCTTTATGTTTTAAGGGGAAAATACGACGCTGGACTGTCTGCAATGTGAAGGTACACAATATGGAGACATTAAAAAAAAAACATTTATTTCTGTAAGTAAGGGCTCTTTAACATGTGTCATTCTATTCTTTTCTTTTGGCGCTTCGGGTAATGACTTTCTGGTGAGAAGGAGCGCCGGAAGAAACTCACCAGTTTCTCTCTATTTTCAAAAAAATATATTCCGTATTATAACAATATGAAATTATTGTAAATGTTTAATAGATTGTTTTATCTACACACATATCATGAACCTGTATAATGTGTTCAAAAACCGCAAATTAAACCACTAGGTTAAAGATAAACTGTTTTGTTAGATTAAATTTCTTATCGGTGACTTGACAATAACATCGATTTCAATGTTCTTATGACACTCAAATTTCAAACATCTCTGGAAAATAAAGCAATTTGATTTGACCTCAATTTTAATATCAGTCGAAATGAGGTCTAAAAAGATATGACAGTTGAAAACAATGTTGACAAAATATCGAACTATGTCATAGCTGAGACTGAATGATAGTTTAAATAAACTTCCAGATTTTTGAAATGCCGATGTAACACTTTAACATTTGCTACTACACTCACAGGCAATAAATTGGGGTCATTGTCATTTTCTATATAATTGTTTATAGAAAATGACCCGAATTCGTTGTCCGTGAGTGCATTAGCAAATGTCAAACCAGCATCACTAACAGTCATGTTATGAACTACAAGTATATACGCCCCTGTTGGCTGCAATTCCCCATAACTCTATACCGTAAGAGGCTGAGGAGTCAAAGTACCCATGGTATGCCATGCGTAGGCTGTCGGTGTTCATGGGTTTTAAAGCCCTTGGACACCGACAGCCAGGGATGAGTCCCGTAATACTCTTAGGCTGTACAATCACAAACTCGCTGCGAAATAATTGCGCGAATCGTCTGCACGGCGGACGTAATTAGCAGGGACAGGATAAACTTTCCCGTTTTTTTGGGGTTCCCGTCACGTGGCGAACCTTTGTGACGTTCAGCACTGTGGTCACTTTTTGCAAGGTTTATTTGGGACAGTTACCTAGCACGGTAAACCTCTACGACTGTTAAAAGTGACTACTGGGCCAAAATTCTTCTCAATGTCTAAAAGTAATTAAAATTTCGTAAGTGTCTACATTTTTATGAAATTTTAATGTTTTTCTTTAATATTCTGGGTTTACCATTACAAAATAGTTTAATTCCTTACTCAGTTTTAGGGTCCCGTACCTCAAAAGGAAAAACGAAACCCTTATAGGATCACTTTGTCGTCCGTATATCTGTCAATATCCTTTATCTCGGGAACGCATGGAGGCATCGATTTGAAAATAAAAGCATATTATACTCAAGTCTATAGTCCCTTAAAGATGTGAAAAAATCAAACTTCTAAGTTCACGTAAAAGAAGATATGGCTGTTTATGTCGTAAAAAACGTGTATTTCGACACTCTCAGGTTATGACGAAATACCCACAAAAATCATCAAATTATGTGCTAATCAAATCGCAGCCCTTTGCCACATTATTAACCAGACTTTTGAGCAAGGCTACTTTCCTGAAAGGTTAAAACTTTCTATAGTTAAGCCACTATTTAAAAAAAGTGACCCAAAATTATTGAATAACTATAGACCAATTGCCCTAATACCTGTACTATCAAAAGTATTTGAAAAGGCCATGTATAGCAAGCTAGAAGCCTTTTTGAAGAAGTCAGAAGCTTTAAATCCAAACCAATTTGGTTTTAAGAAAAACAGTTCAACATCTCTTGCATGTTTTTCTTTGGTCGAACAGATCACAAAATGCCTTAATAACAAAGAATCTATATTAGCCGTATTTTTGGACATGAGCAAAGCTTTTGACCTGGTTTGTCACAGTACACTACTTAATAAACTTGACAAATACGGCATAAGAGGCAATGCACATCGCTGGCTACAGAGTTATTTAAGTGGACGTAAACAATACGTTGAAATAACAAAAATAGTGAATAATAAGAAATATGCATATCAATCTACATCTAAAATCAATAAAAGCGGTGTACCACAGGGCAGTATTTTAGGTCCACTCTTGTTCTTGCTCTACATTAACGATTTACCGACAAACCTGAAACATAACTGTATCTTGTTTGCCGATGATACTACCTTAATAATTAAGTGCAAGCATAGAAACGAGCTGGAATTAGAAGCCATTAACGACTTGCAAAACGCTATTACTTGGCTGGGGAATAATAATTTAAAATTAAATACGGACAAAACAAAAATAATCCACTTTCAGACATATAATTCACCTACGGTAGACATTAAAATACATTTAAATAACACCACAATAGACCCTGTTAATTCAGCTACTTTCCTTGGCCTAACAATTGACAAACATCTAAATTGGAAATTGCATGTAGATAGCATATGCAATAGACTGTACAGGTTTGTGTTTGCGTTGAGACGACTTAAGATGGTTGCGTCCAGGGAAGCCGCTCTCTCCTCATATCATGGATATGTATCATCTGTGCTACGCTACGGTCTGATAATATGGGGAAACTCAGTAGATATACAGAGAGCATTTGTAACGCAAAAAAAATGTCTCAGAGCGGTTTACGGAGCTCATTACCTGGCCCACTGCCGACCAATATTCAAAGCGCTGAAAATTTTGCCTTTACCGTGCTTATATATATATGAGGCAGCAAAATTCGTAAAAAAGCACCCACATCTATTTCCCCTGCATGACACTGTTTATAATAAAACAAATGGGAGATATCCTCACAATTTGTACATTCCTAAACAAAGGATAAAAGTTTTTAGCAAAAATGTGTACATAATGACTATCAAATTGTATAATAAATTACCTAATGATATGAAATCCTTAAAATCTCCTAATTTTGAAAAGAAATTATTTAAGTGGCTGCTTGACATGTGCTTTTATTCCATTAATGATTTTTTAGAACATTGAATGCATTTTTATAATAATATTAGAAAATAAGTAAATACTGATTTAATTATTCTTGTTATTTAATAATTTGTATAATTTATTTAAATAATA
Source organism: Eudemis profundana (assembly GCA_947034925.1). NCBI lineage: Eukaryota > Metazoa > Arthropoda > Insecta > Lepidoptera > Tortricidae > Eudemis > Eudemis profundana. Next base: position 13,923,925 of record OX344816.1, on the reverse strand, counting down.
ATTGCATGACCGGATAATTCTAATTCCAATATGTATTAATTAAAATGTAAAACGAAATAATATTTCTACGCCGACATCGGCAGGATATGCTGAGCCAATGTAAGTTATATGTCACCAATTGTACCATATTCGCAGAAATAAACATATTATTCTTATTCTATTCTTATTCAGAGAGACCAAAATTTATAGGGTACTTTATTATATGTATTAATTTATTGGTGCGAGCCAGTATTCGAACCCACAATCTCTGCTTGGCGCATGTCCGAACCAAACGGCTATCATAGCTTAGAACTCTTAGAAGACAGCCGCTTCAAGGTACTAACCTGACCTGTAAAATTATATATGTTTATATATATATATGTTTGGACGCATAGCCCTTTACATCTCTATAAATGTGGTTTTAAGTGTAATGTAATGTATTAATGAAATCTTATATTAACGCCATATTGTTGTAATACTCATTGGTCGAAAAGAGAAACTGGTGAGTTTCTTCCGGCGCTTCTTCTCACCAGAAGGTCAATTACCCGAAGCGCCAAAAGAAAACAATTAGAGATGAGACATGTAAAAGAGCCCTTGAGGGCCTACTTGCAGTTTTTTTTTTTTTATAGTTAAAAGTGTAATTCGCATCAAAATATAATTAGTTTGGAAGCGTAACCGATGCTCAAAATCGGTCCCACGAAATATGGACCAAGGAGGCAGAGCTGCTACGTATTTAGTACTGAAGAAAACACTAACATCCAATAGAATTTTTCACGTCAGTAGGTTTGTAACCAATTTCAATATTTATCTTTTAAACGATATGCAACCTTTTTGAAATTGCGTCTTCCCAAATTTAATATTAATTAATACTTGTCATAAATGACTTTAGATTTAGACGGTAAACATTAAGTTATCAACCCCACTGATACATAAGACCAAGGACCATTAAAACAAGAGGACTGTCATGTGACTGTCATTCTCCATACTTTGGATCGTGCCCCGACCGCAAGGGGATATCCAGGCAAAAACTAGATGGCACTAAAAAACTAAACATTTAACGATGTTATAATTGAACAAAGAAACATAGTACAATAACAATTAGTTCGTAAACAGCTAATAATAAATAAATTCTAACATGTATATACTGTGTCACGCTTGCGAAGTTGAATAATTGTAAATAATATATAATTCTTATACCAAACTTATACATAGATGGCGTTGTAAATATCGGGGAACAGCTTTTTGTATGGAGAATGACAGTCGTCTTGTTTTAATGGTCCTTGATAAGACGTATCAATTTTAAAAAGTGGGCGTTACGGCCTAAATTTCAGCGTCATTTTTGTTCGGCGTTATCGTGCCATACATTACATTTCGATGGTAATTCGAAAGAAAAGGAAAAATGCCATGGAACTTTTGAATCTTAACTCCAACTCGCACTTGACCAGCTTTTTAAATCGACATTCTGCTTCGTTTTTACAACCCAAAGGACGGCGAGTCTTTTGGACACATACGGAATGAGAAATCAGATGCTTATGAATAGTGACCTTGTCCATTTGGTATTAGGATTGAATTTTGATTGATTTGATTTAGTAATGGACTAATGTACGGAGTTTGATTGCCCATTCGCATCTGATATGCCATGTAATTGGTACGTTGGCTAATGAATTAATGGGTATGATATATGCAGGATATATGCGTTGATTTGTGTGTTGTGTATGATCCGTATGCATGTAATATTATATGTTTAAGGTAGTGTCCAACCGAAACTAGTTTTCATGGCCAAAATCGAAACCAAATTTCGAATAATGACCCACTTTACGTTTGCATGGAAAATGGATCGACTCGAATCACCTTATCTTATCTTATATCTGCCATCGAATGTTTTATTTTACCGTTAAGCATTTTCAAATCCGTTCTTACAAAATATTGTCTTTGGTTTCTGCGATTATCACCATGTAAGTTGTGTTGTGGTTTCAAAATGCAACCAAAACAATGCAGACTTCTCGACCCTAGCACCCGATTAAGCTAACTTGGAATACTTGTAAATAAAAAATGATTTATTCATTAACATAAAAACATAATAATTAGGGATGTAACGATACCGATACCGATACCGATATATCGGCCGATATATCGGTATCGCCGATATATCGGTATCGCCGATATTATACAACCGATATTTGAAGAATTTGCTGTATGAAAAAAAATCTGCAAAAAATAATTTCAATTTCTGACTTAATTTATGTACTGGTCTATTCTATTACCTCGTGCAATGATAATTACTATGTTAATTAAATCTTTGGTTCTTAATAAAAAAATAATAATTTTGAGTTGACATTTATTATTTTTACTTTACACTTTCAAGGTTGACTCTCTGGTAAATATAGCCAGTAGTCATTGCCATTAGTTATAATAAGGACATAAAAATATCTGAAGTTCATACTTCATTATTAAGCTAAGATATCGGTATCGGTATCGGTATCGCCGATATTAACTACTATATATCGGTATCGGTATCGTATCGGCAAAACTGTGTATCGTTACATCCCTAATAATAATATTCAGGTTGGTGTCTCTTTTTACCCGACTGCGGCGAAGCCCAAAGGAGGGTTATGTGTTTGGCCTGTATGTATGTATGTATGTATGTCCGTTCCTGTGTCCGCTCGTAACTACTCAACGGCCCATCCGATTTTGATAAATGATACATCATTAGATTCGTCTTGATGGTGCGAGTGTCACTGAGTATGAAGTTCGTTGAAATAAACAAAATGGCGGATTTTATGCAGTTTCAAAGTGCACCGCGGTCGGGTTTTTTTTAGTAAAAATGTGGTTATTCAGGATACCTGTGTCAAAAGACACCGCACTACCTTAATGGATAATAAAAATAACTTATGTAAGTTCAGTGACAATTCAAGATTCTAGTACCTTACCTACCATCAAGCTGATCTAATGATGGAGCCGGAAGGCACAGTATTTTTCTGCCTACAAGAGGTACATCGCGCGCTTGCATGTGTGCGCGCCGTGAACGAACACACTACAAGCAAAGTTTTAAGAATATGTAAGAATGCTCCAGTACGGATCGCACTGTGTGTGTCCCGTGCTTGAATACGAATCCTAAACGGCCAAAGTTTGCCTACTTTCCTGTCTTTATACTTTGACTTTGAATTCGGTCAGTATATATATAGCAGTGGCGTGGCGTCCTCAGAACTCGATTCCCACCGGCTTGACTAATATTAGGCAGTTCAGCACTTAATTCTAGTGCTCGTAAAGGAAATTGAAGCCAAAGCTGCTCCGGCTTGCCCAAGGATTTCTTCAACGCCACGCCACTGATATATAACACAGTATGACAACTTTTTTGGATCCCTTTTTTTATACAAAGCTCGTTAATAAGGGCGGGTCGTCGACCTTGCATCCGGATCGATTATCGGCTTTTACATTTTGTTTTACGAGTTTAGAGGCCCGTGGGAGCGGGTTCAACAATCAAATTAAGATTAACCGGGAGTGACTCACTCCGCGATTTCGCCGCGCGGCTACGAGTACCAAATTTTGCCCATCCGGAGGGGCTTAGCCAGCGGCCAGAGAGAGCACGCATTATGCGATAGAGAGAGACGTTCGTATGCGGTGCGATCCGTCAGGAATTCCCACGCTCGCGTCAAAACAATAGGCTTCGACACGAGCGTGGGAATTCTTGTTTTTTGTATGGAAACGCGCGACACTGAAATATCTGTTTCTATACTCTAATCCAGCGGTCGGCAACCTTTTAGCAGCCATGGGCCACATAGTAGCTGACGAAAGTGACGCGGGCCGCACGTTGTTAAAAATTTGTGATTTTATACGATTCTGAATATAACGACCTTTACCTACAAAATAGCCAAGGAAGGTTCGCGGGCCGCAAGCGAGCTGTTCGCGGGCCGCATGCGGCCCGCGAACGCGTTCGTTCACGGCGCGCACACATACAAGCGCGCGATGTACCTTTTGTAGGAAAAAAAAATACTGCTATTATACTGTGTCACAAAGCCACTAGATTTTATTAACATTAGTTAACTGCAGAACCATTGTCACCAAAAATCAAAGGCGTCTTCGATACCTACATTTTAAACTATTCCTACTTCATTTAAAAAGACGTAACCGCCATTATTTTCCTACAAATCGGGCTCTTTTGTACTAAAACCTGCATTGTCGTCAAGCTAAGTGGAGCGTACACTAAACAAAAATGTAAAATGTAAAAAACGGTCAAGACAGTCCGGCCGTGAAACGATTGAACGATTGTATCGCACGTAGGTAATAGGCTAGATGACTAAAAAAAACTGTTTAGTCCGTCTGTTACATTATGAAAAAATACTGTACACGTATTTTTTGTTTTGTTTGACAAACAAAAACTGACGAGGATAGAGTGCTTAGAAGTTTCGAGTGACGTCACTCTTGAGTACAAATTGTACTCAAGAGTGACGTCACAAGCCCCCACTCCAGAAGTTTGATGATCTATAACTTTGTCGATTTTTAATATTTTGATAAACCAAAAAATACGTGTCCCATATTTTTCCATAATCTAACTGACGGACTAAATAGAATTACATATTTTTAACCCAGTCATCATCCCTATTGTAGAATAAAGAATATGCAAAATCCAAAGAATTTTTATAACATATAAAATATACTAAAAAGTTTTTATTTCGACCAACTAAGATCATAGACAATGAAAAATTAAAAATTCAAAAATTAAACACTATAAATTAATATTTAAGTATTTAAAAAGGCTTGGTTGTCAGTACATGAATCAGATGACAAGGATTCAGATACTGGCAATCAAACCTTTCTGCAAATGTCCTCAGGATCCCATTAGCACTGCCCCGCACCCTGCGCGCCAGAGATCTACACCGCTTGCACATGGTTGTGTAGAAGCAATCCACCCTCGCGTCCGCGAACAATAAAAAAGCTTTAGAAACTAAAAAAAATATATAAATTACAAACCTTAAGGTGATTAAAGTCGATAGGTTTTCCATTCAAACTAAATGAGGGTCATCGTATGCTTCTCCACGGCATCAACTATATTTGAAAGTTTTGTTTTATAACTTGATACACATTGCTGGTGCAAAACCACCTGAGAACTCTTAACAAAGTATACGGTTTGCAGAAAAAACATCCTGTCTTACTAATATTACTAATGTGAAAGTGTTTTAATTATATAATGTGTTTTTCTGGTGTGCAATTAATTATATTGGTATTGTTTTATAAATGAGCTATTTCTAAAAAATATGCATTTTTTTAAATGTGATTTTTTTGCCGCTTTTATTCTATTTATACTTAGAATTACTGGCTTTTACAATCCGAAAGGAACCATAAATTGTCTACTGTGTAGGGAAATCCGGGATTGTCCCGGAATTACCGTTCTTGTCCCGTGTCCCGGAATTACACTTTATAGTCCCGGATTTCGAATATCTTCTTCTAGTTTTTTTTTTCACTATATCACTAGTAGGTAAGAAGCGTATCGTACCTACGTGCGTGTTCGTAAAATATTACAAGTAAACCGATTTACTGAAATGACTATTTATCTATTTTCGTGTACTTTCCTATCGACCGAATTCGACAGTGGCGTAGCTAAAATGAATGACACCCGGGGATATCTATGTTGCCACCCCAAAAGGGGGGGGGGGGGGGTTGCATTTGTCCCAGAAATGAAATGCCTGAATCTGGCAACCTGACTACTGTGCTACATTTTTTCTATAAACTCTGTATAACGGTAACACAAAGGAAAGATTCATTAATCGATTCCGTGACGCTAGGCGCGTCATAATAAAATTACTGAAAAACAAAAATTTTAACCTTTTAAACCAAAGGAAACTTTAATTTCTTATGAAAACTACCATTATTTGTTGTTTTAAGTGTGGCCCACGAAAAAACTAGAACAACCAATAGTCAGGAGTAATCAACCTAATTATGTTGCCGCTCAGCGCGTCACCAACTGGTTGGAGCATGCTTGGCAGATTTTGAAAAAAGAAGGTGGCAGCAAATCGGTTAATGTATGGAACATTTTGGAGCCTTTTTTTCTTTTATTGGAAATTTGGAACGGAAAAAGCTCGTGATCCGAAAGAAAAATAGCAAAATTATTGGTAGAAACGTTACGTTTAAGAAAATGGTACTTTCCTTTAAAAATGCTCAAATGCACGATAGTAGTTTTAAATAGTGCTCTATTCATATTTATCAGTGTTTCATCTCATTACTTTTTATATACTACCAAACACCATCGGAATAAGCGTGCCGAATGACAGAGATAGTTAATTACTCCTGTCCAATGAAAGAAAGAGACAGACCGTCTTGCGTGGGGCCAAAACGGGGCAGGGAGATAATAATGTACTCTAGGTTATTCTTTAGTTATAATTAATTAGATTTGGCTCTTTTTATGCGGATTTGATATTTTATCTAGAGTTAAATAGTATTGCAAAAAAAAATTCTGTAATCAACACATTTTATTACTATGGAAGAAGTTATGATTTTTATGCCACACCTGGCCATAAAGTGGCTTTTTCCGCACGCTGCGCGTACACTTTCTAGCCAAGTGTAGACATAAAATGATGTACACATCTCGGGAGGTAATAAAGAAAGCCCTCGATCGCATATTTGCGTCCCTCGCTCGGGCCGCAAACTTTCTTTGTATTACCACCCTAGTTGTGTGATGTACTATTAAAAGCTAATCTGATAAACAACTCTCATATTTGCATTATGTGGGACTGAGGATGTGGAAATAAAGCAGAACGTTTTCCAAAAAACACTTGTTTTATTTGAAATTAGAAAAAAGAGCAGTCAGTACGCTCACCATTGTCTCGCTACCACCGTTATTCCTACTTACACCTATATTCATACCTATACCTATGTTCACAATATATCTCTCTCGCTCACACTCATACATACTGTCTCGTTCTTACGTTTCATTTCAAGCATCCATCGCTCATGCATCCTACAATTATATGTATAATCATAACTTATGAACTATGCAAAAGGCAGGCACAGTGCAGTTTGAGATGAAATTTGGCATACCAAAATACCTGGTCCTGGATTGGAGTATAGCATACTTTATATCCCGATAAAGACTTCCCTTGGCACATTAACGGGAATAACGCGGACGAAGCCGTTGGTACATGCTAGTACAAAATAATGTACACATTTAAACCTAATACTCTTCCTGTTTATAAATACATTCACAAAGAACGAACCGAATACAAAATAAAACTTGTTGCGTGCTATTGATTGTAAACAAGGCGTTTCGAAACAAAGATATTTCAAATATCCAATAAAACTTACGCCCATAAAGATTGGAGTAGGAATAAAGATGTAATCATCGAATTCTTAAAATAATCATGTTCTTTAAATGATTTTAGTCATGTGTCATGCTTTATAATCGACCTTTCACAAGTGTGGCGAGTGTGGGCCAAGTGATAAGACGTGGGCTTAAATATCCTTAAAATATATTTTTAACACTTACCCTTACTCCTTACAGATAACCGTGGCTAGATAACTAGTGAACTGTGAAGATTTTTTTTCCTAGGAGATAACTAGTTATCTCCGAGGATTTTATATTCTTCGCAGATAACTTATTTTTTTGGCAGTTTTCTGTGAGGAAAATCCAATCCTTGTAGATAACTGGTTACCTCCAAGGATTTTATATTCTTCGCAGATAAATATTATTTTTTTAAGTTTTCTGAGATGAAATTGTATTCATCGGAGATAACTAGCTAGCTAAACTTAAAAAAATAATATTTATCTGCGAAGAATATAAAATCCTTGGAGGTAACCAGTTATCTACAAGGATTAGATTTTCCTCACAGAAAACTGCCAAAAAAATAAGTTATCTGCGGAGAATATAAAATCCTCGGAGATAACTAGTTATCTCCTAGGAAAAAAAATCTTCACAGTTCACTAGTTATCTAGCCACGGTTATCTGTAAGGAGTAAGGGAACACTTAATTCATTCACTCGTATTAACTTGAAATAACTGCGCTGAATTTAAATAGTTCGTTTTGAAATCATCATTATCCCGAATTTTTATAGTCTCAGGTTTTTTCTTAAGGATGATTTGGTAAAATTAGGCAGAAAAGCAGGTCAGAAAGAAGGTACCTTTTCATTTAAAAGCTAGCTCAATCAGTTCTATTCATATTGGAAGAAATGAATGAGCCTTGACTGCTCGTCTATTCTACCAATTTTTATTTAATTTATTTTATACAATAATGAAATAGCGAGCGAAAACCGTTTTTATTTTATCACCAATATCGGCTCGCTTACAAAACATTATCAGTGATGTTAATCACTGTTCGCGTGAGCCAGCCGCCAGTTCAAGAATCGGCGTTTAGACGAAGCACAGAATTACGTTTCGCGTAAGAATACGTTTGAGGAAACGCTTGTGTCTTGCGCCGATCTACGTAACTGGTGGTATATTCATTCACGGCAGACGTATGCCCGCGTTAAGTTCCTGACAGTGGAAAAATCATAATAGCCAGTACAAATACGCAGCATCATCGTGTCGTGTAATAAAACGTTTGTGAAACCACCGTATGCTATATTTGCTGTAACACGAATGAAAAAAACCGCCGGTCGAAGTGCTCTGAGAACGACCCTAAGAATACGTTTAAGGAATCGCTTGAAGCTTGTGTCTTGCACCAATCCGCGTAACTGCTAGTATAGGCGGTTTAAATGATTCATTCACTGCTGACGCACGCTCGTGCTAAGTGCATTTTTAATGGGAATGCATGGAAACTTAATCACCACCGCTTGCTGCTATATTTGCTGAACACGAATGAAAACAACAGCCGGGGTCGAAATGCTCTGAGAATGACCCTAAGAATATGTTTAAGAAACCGCTTGAAGCTTGTGTCTTGCACCAATCCGCGTAACTGGTAGTATACGCGGTTTAAATGATTCATTCACTGCTGACGCACGCTCGCGCTAAGTGCATTTTTAATGGGAATGCATGGAAACTCCTGCCGGCTCACATTAACGTAACCGTTTCCATGTAAATATCATTTTTAAAACCTTTTTCTAATATTAACGGCGACGTTTTTGTGTTGGTTTCATAGTTTTGAGGACTTTGTGCATGTATGTATGTAAACACTTTATTGCACATAAAATCACACAGAAGCAGTACAAAAATCAATGGTTATGTACAAAGGCGAGCTTATCCCTGTAAGGGATCTCTTCCAGCTAACCTTTGAGCAGATGAGAAAGAATAACTAATACCACAGAAGATAGACAAACTAACAAACTTGAATCATTTACTTACACAAAGAAACTAGGACAAGTTTTGAATACACATAAAAACCTAACATAAATACATGACCAATTATACATATCAGATATAATCTAACTAGACTTTATGTGGTTATATGTATGATATGTCATTTTTAGGGTTCCATACCCCTGCCCAATGATAAGAGAGAAAATCCGTAGATCATAAAATAGTTTATTTAAGCACAATCGTTTTTTTGACACAGACATAATATTTAAAGTGTTAAAATATTATGTCTGTGTCAAAAAAACTTTACTTCTCTTATTCAACGCGTGAATTTATAGGGTCCCGTAACCACTTGATAAGAGGGAAAATCCGTAGATCATAAAATAGTTTATTTATAGCACAATCGTTTTTTTGACATGGAAATAATATTTTTAACACTCTTTACTTCTCTTTTTATTCAACGCGTGAATTTATAGGGTCCCGTAACCACTTGATAAGAGGGAAAATCCGTAGATTATAAAATAGTTTATTTATGGCACAATCGTTTTTTAACACAGACATAGATCTAAGACAGTAATATAAGTGACAGTAGAAATAGAATAAGAATATTTGAATATAAAAAGTGGCTGGTGTTATAATAAGAATATAATAAGCATAAAGGTTTAACACCAAAAGGGTGCCAACGGAACCCTATTACTAAGCCTCCGCTGTCCATATGTCCGTCAGTCACAGGACTGTATCTTTTGAACCGTAATAGACAGAGACTTGAAATTTTCATAGAATATGTATTTTTACTGCCCCTAAAAGATCAAATAATAGAAAGAAAATTAAACCAAGAATTAAAGGGGGTCCTCATACAAGAAACGTGTATGTGTCGGTCAGCCACAAGACTGTATCTTTTGATTCTTTATAGACAGGGACTTAAAACTTTCATGAAATGTGTACTTTATTGTTGCTATAACATCAAATACAAGATGGTGCCCATACAAGAAACGTATTTTAATGGCGTTGTTTACTCGATTTTAAACGTGATACAATAAACGTGGTTTTGGCGTCGTTTTATTCGACTGTAGTACGGAAACCTTCCTGTGCGAATCCTGCTCCCACTTGGCCGATTTTTAATAAATCCCGTATTATGTTATAGTCCATTATTTTATCGCGTATATTATGTTATTACCACCACGACCACGAACGCTGAAAAGGGTTACGAAACGTCGGGACTTAAAATGTAGTAAATAAGGGATTTGATCCGTTTAAGTTGTTTTATTACTATGAGTGATAATCGCGGACACCGAAGACAATATTATGTATTATGTTAGTCTTAAATCAGACTTATTTGTTATTTCTACTTTTCCCACACAATAAATTTAATAAACCGGTGCAAGGAAGATATTGTGCAGTTTATTTTTATCACCTTCTACCGTTTTCCAGTGAGCGGTTTACTGGGTATTTTATATTTTTATGAGATCATGAAACGCTGTGTGTTAATATTGCATGGTTTTATGGTTTTATTAGGTTTACTTTATTTTGACAGGGATCTTTAAGGATGCTATTATTTTTTCTTGATATTACGTCTGGTATTTCTTCTTGCTGTCAAGATTGTAAACCTCTTTAAAGCGTGATTATTTAAATGAGATTGAGCACATAATGTCAATTGTATGTATTTGCACTACTCCGCTAAGAATTACTACGCTACAACAAATACGACCCACGAAGCAAATAAATCCAAACTCTAAACGTCTCAACTTTAGGGCAGAACGCTCAGTAACAAAGTCGGTAATTCAATCATCTTCCACCATGATTTACCAGTTCCATAAAAAAGGATATAAGGAACGCTCACAGTCCAAAACTTAATCCTATTTACAATACGACAGAATTACAAATTTCACCCCATGAGGCCGCAATATACCCATAACAAATCCTAAGGAAGTTTATGGCAAAAACTCGATTTTCTCCTAAGTGCAAAGTTTTGGATAACCGCGTAATAGATGAGTGATAGTACGTTTTATTATATTATACTGTTACAGACATATTATTATGCGATATAATGTCCCATAGGATATTTTTAGTTTATTATGAACGTAAAAAAGACACGCACACATAAAAAAATATACAAAATACAGTCAGCTTAATTGCAATCAATGACATTTTAGTAAAGATTCGTTATACCGTTCTAATCCACAACAACTATACCGCAAACAGATTTGAAATTCTGATAGAGTCTGTGCGGAAAGAGAACAGGATTAAAATTGGGGGGCGCTGTAATGCTTTTCTACCGAAGAAAAAAATATTTGCCGTATTTGCCATACTGGGTAGGTTAGTTCCGTTTTTCTCCACGCCTATTCTCTTTCCGCACAGACTCTAATAATGGTATAATTATTGTTCAAATGAAATGGATTTTTTTTTAAGTTTTCCATCACTAAATTACATTTTTGGCCTCAAACACCAAGCGAAAAACACACTTAGTTCCCATACAAAACGACGAACTATTTCATCCTACCTCAATATATTTCTGTGCACTCATCTTATCTTAACCTCCTTTTTTAAACAAAATCTCAGCAACGGATACAGACAAAACCGACGAAGACCTAATTAAGTAAAAACAGATTAGGAATGCGGGGATAGTTTTATATGATATAGCGCCAGGAAGCGCCATCACGGCTAATGAACCGGTGGCTTGTGATTATTTAAAGGAGACTTCTCACTAGTTCAAAGTATTAGAGAAAATTGAAAAAAAAAATACATTTTTGCTAAAAAAAAACAAATAATTTAAGGTACAGCACTTAAAGTATTTTCCATAAAAATACAACATAGTAAAATTCTGCAAAAGGAAGCCGCTAAAGAATTTATAATTGTTATTTTTAATAAAAAAATATGCCATTATTGAACATGTCGTAAATACAATACAACACTACAACGTGACAACGTGTTGTATAACTTGAGTGATCCGTTTTTAATTCAATATGTCGTAGACAACTGGTATTTTTGCAAAGATTTATGAGAGCCCTGTCGAAACGACTGATCGACGCCTCAGGGGACCCAAGGGCTGGCGCTTACCTCTCTCAAAAAATCGCTCTCGCGATACAGAAAAGTAACGCCGCCAGCGTAATGGGAACTATGCCGCAGACAGACTTGCTGGACGGGGTATTCTTTTTATAATTGTTTTTTTTTTTATGTTTATTCAGTTTTAAGTAGGTTTTGTTTTTACTTTCTATATTCTATACATTTACTATATACTGTACTAACTTAATTTAATAGTTGGTATTAAATAATTAAAAGTTCTAAATTAAATTACAAATTTTTTCCCATAAATTTGAGAAAAGATACCTTATGACCAGCCATAAGCAAAAATTATTGATAACTATAGTATGGCACGATATTTACATTATTTATTGACTAATCTTGTACTTAGTAAAAGTTCTATTTGCAAGTTACGACGAAATAAACCTATCAAAGTAATGACAATTTTTTTATTCATTTTCATCTACCTCCAATGGAATACATTTATTAATGACTGTGGGTATGTATGTACATTAGATGACGATGCAATATTGTAATCAACGAAACGCTTGCCATATTTTAGTATTTACAATTTCAACAAAAACTGATTAAGTAATAGGTAAGTCTAAAATTCTTTACTTTAATATTTGATACCGGCTCCCTTTAAAAAAAAGTCTAAATTTCTTGATCTTTAAAATTTTTAATTTTTGCTTTAGGTGCTGTAAGTTTTATATTATTTATTTCTTAGTAATTTTAACAGTTTAATACATAAATTAACAGCAGAAAAAATAGACATTTTAATTTAAACTTAAGTTTTGTGTAAACGGCCTTTTACGTTGGCGTGACGAAAAATTCAATATACCGGTTAAGCTTTCCTTTAAAGTGAATCGATCTGATTATTTTAATTAAATTAAGTTTATTTGAATAGCAGAGTTTTATGGCGGCAGGTATTCAGTAGAACGGTGTGAGATAAAACGATATTGTATAACTATTTAGAATTCGTGACACAACCAGTTGGACAAAAACTTTTCTAAAAAGTGACTTACTTCAAATATAACAACTGAGGTGTTACGTAGTTAAAATTGAAAAAAAAAACATAACAAACAGTACAAATCTTTACTTTTTATTAGTATTGTTAGACTTGTCCTGTTTGTTACTTTTTTTTAAGCATGGAAAAATTGCGCAACCAAATAGACAAAAAATCCACTCCATGCTAACAATTTCTTATTGGGTACAAAGAAAAATAAAAAATCCTATAGCTTGATACATTTTATCTACGCACAAGTATCAAAAAAACACAATAAGATCACTAAACTAATATCTTCAAAAAACCAGGCATAGAATAAAATAATTTCCAAAAGGGACAAATCAATATGACAAGCGTTGCCATGGTTACGTGAGGATGTGTGAGTGGGGCAAACTTGATTACTGACTGTGCTTTCTTCGCGGCGACGCGTACAGAGTGATGTTAAAGTGTACAAATACAAAGCTTTATTTCGACACGACAAACTAAAAGTACCATAGGTGAGCGCCATTTAATTTTTCTATGTCTTGTATCTGTATATATATAACATAAAAATGTGGTGTATTTGATGTTTTTTCATATAAATTAGAAGTAAAACTGTACTTTCAAGAACTTATTACATTGTCAAATTTATTATAACCATATTACATTGTTTGTTAGTTAGTTATAAGTGAAGCTAAGAAAAAAGTTTTTATTGCAGATAAAAATTGATTTGTTTTTGTTAAGTTACAGGTTGGATAATTTTATAGGGATTCCTGTAAAATTATTCAATCTTGAAGTGAGAAGATTTTTTTTTACAATGGTGCTTGTTTTTTAATTCGGTTTTTTTCTAAATAAATTCCCTTACGTAAAACGTCAAACATTAATTGATCACAGTTTGTAAAAACGCCTTTTTAGAAGCACGATTTATAAACTAGCAAATATGAAATGTTTATTAATTTAAACATTTTGTTTTTAATTATGCGGTATTCATCCACAATTTCGTTATAATAATTCCCCACACCGCTGTAAACGGGGCCGTCGGGCCAAACTAGCATCAGAAAATAAAAGCAATTTACTTTCTTCAGCAATCAAAATGTTATAGCCTTAAAAAATAAAAACACGAATGGTCTCGTTGCAAATAGGTTATTTTTATGTGAAAATCTTTACGAGCTGGACTCCGCAATAGACTTTCATGTTTATGAATGCCTTTGTTGTATTCTGTATCCCAGTACTATATAGGCTGGAAACTAAAAGATTGTTTTTTTTTTAGATTAGATAAATTATGATTTTATATTATGTAGAAGAAAAAGAAGGGAGAGATAGAAGGTCTACACACAGTAGTGGAGCAATATAATAAATGGGATTGATATGTCTCATAATAAGTTACTTACTTATAGTTTAAAGGAAACCTGAAATTTACTTATTATCATTTATTGAAAAAATAAATAGAAATACTCGTACCTATTTTGACCTATAGAAATATAAAAACCCTCAGAAACCAAAATAAAAGGTGGGCATCTTGAACAAAAAATAGTTGAATACAAACCTTATTCTATATTGCACATAATAAGCGAAAGCGATCATTTCATTTCATTTCATTTCATTTCATTTATTCATTAACAATTACAATTGTGTTTGAAATTCTTATACTAATTAAAATACCTACATACTACCTAATCACTTAATAACTTCGGTTACAGGTCCAAAAAAATCTGTTATAGAAAAAAAAACATCCTGTACGCCACAAATAATATTTATTACGCGCCGTAATACACCTGCTCACGGCGGCGGATAACATAGTGCTTCTTCACAAGTATTCAAATGGGAACGCGAGTCCCACTCGCGCGCATAGGGTTCCGTACCTTTGTCTTTCTACTTATTTTTATCAGTGTTTTTTAATTTTTTTATAAAAAATATTAGGTGACGTCGTTTAAATAGATAATAGTCATATCTATTTGAGCTTTTGAGCTTTATCGTTTTACGCTTATTGTTTTCTTTTTTGCCCAAGACTTTGCAACCGTCGTGACCTCATTTTAAGGCTCTGCGGCCGTCCTCTGCGACCACACTATTAGGAAGAATCATCCTGTACGCCACAAATAATATTTACCTCACACCTGGCCATAAAATGGCAATAACCGCCCGCTACGCGTGCGAAAAATCCCAATCCATGGCTGGGGGAGACGTAAAATGTTGTACTTACCACGGACGGTAATAAAGAAAGCCTCAGATCGCATATTTATCGCCCTAGCCTTCGGCACGGGCGTCAAATACCTGCGATCTGAGACATTCTTTGTTTTACCGCCCGTGGTAAACAATGTACTATTATTATGCGTCGTAATACATTTTTTGATAATATAATGCTTCAACAAGTATTCAAATGGAAGCGCGAACCCACTCGCGTGCAGAGGGTTCCGTATCTTTGACTTTACAGTTTTTATTATAAGCATGAAAACTCAAAAACGCGTGTTATCTCAGAGATAAAACCAAGCTAGATTTATTGGTTGCCTCCGAAAACTCACACATTTGTATAGCACATTTCATCGAAGACTTTATAGAATCAAAAATCGTTTAAAAAACAATACGTAATCACCTAACTTAACCCATTTAACCTCCTAAGGCCCAGAGCACTTTTGGTGTTTTTGAACTTGGAACCTTATTTCTTAACTTAAAAGTTCAAAACTAATTTTGAATTTGTCTTGATCTTTAGGGCCGATACAGACGGACTGCAACCGAACTGTAACTCCCTACGCTGCAACTGCATCACAACTGCACGCCGACTGCACAGTTGTGATGCAGTTCCCATACAAATCGTAGGGAGTTGCAATTGGGTTGCAGTCCGTCTGTATCGGCCCTTAGACCTTAGAGGAGGTTAAAGAGACTTGCGTAAACGATTTTACTAAATTATTGTCGTTTAAGCTGGAGAAAAAATAAGTTTATTAAAAAATCGGAGAAGCAATACCTATATTCTGACAAATAAAGTTATCTCAAATGCAGGGAACCCTAATTTGACGAGACTGAATCAACCGGCGCTATGGAGTAATATCTGAAAAGAAAAAATGCCAAAGAAAGTCTAAGTTAGTTATTTTATAGTACATTACTATACTAGGTACAAAAGGTCAGAATTCTATTCTAAGATTTTAGCTCTTTTGCACTTAGATTATACTTATTCACCAGCATTAATATATTATGAAACAGGGCATGCAAAAATATGTGACACCACTTTATTTCTAAATAGTCATGAGCGCAGCGCTGGCGCGCCGGCGCGGCCGCTAGTTATGCGGCGCGCCGCCGCCGAGTTAAACACGCGGCGCGCCGCCGCAACAAATTGCGACTTGCTTTCTCTTGCGAGTGAACGTATGTTCGTTTATTTGACGCTATTGATGTTTACAACGCAAGTAAAAAAAACAACTTAAAACGGATTAAACCGCGTACATTGCTACATTTTTTAAGTCCCGACGTTTCGTAACCCTTTTCAGCGTTCGTGGTCGCGGGTTAAGTTGTTTTATTACTATGAGTGATAATCGCGGAAACCGAAGACGATATTAACGCAAGTAAAACATATTCACATAACGACGCTTAACAATCAATACTGTCTAAGTAACAAAAATACAATTTTTTAGACGATTAGTGCATTCTATTCGTCTTTTTTTCTGAAACTAACTGCATTAAAAGGTGAAAAACGTAAAAAAATATTAGTTAGACGGTATTGATTCTTAAGCGTCGATAACAACAATGAAAAATCTTTCACGACACACACGCTCAATTTTAGGTGTGAGATTTAAAAATTAACAAATTACGGTTGTTTATGTCCTTCGTTCCTTTATTATTATTTTTTTTTTTATTTATTTAAGGTTCATCAACGACAGTTTACACCTATACAATTCAGTAACAACATGCAATAATTTCGATGAGTAGTGTAACAGTCACTTAAAGATAAACAACTCATGCATAACAGTGTGAAGATTAAGTTAGATTAAGAGAATACAAGTTAATTATGGCTGAGTATGGTAGCTCTTAAAAATGGGACAAGTTATTAGAATATAATGCAGCTTACTTTGCTATCAAAAATATGACTTCCCTAATTTTTTTTTACAAATTGGATTTCAATAAAAATAATAAGGGACAAAGCCACGCCGCCGCGACGCCGCCGCCGCCGAGAAAATTTTCAGTCCACGCCGCCGCCGTGGAATTGGCCGTCGGCGCCCATATCTATCTCTAAACTCTAGTCTGTACTCTGTACTTTTAGGTATTTAAAAAAAGGTAACCAAAAAACCACGTGACTCGGGTCATTCAGCCAATGGTATTGTGCCACTTTTTTTTTTTTTTAAACCTGACCAACTCACAGCCCATAACCGGGCATGGTGATTGTCGGGCCGGGTGGTTGGCCGTTGCGGTCCCTGGGGTCAAACCAGGTCGCTGGCCAGTCCACCCAAGGGCGTCCGACCGTGTGCCGTACACACAGTCGGCACGCACATCGGGCTGGGTAAGTGCCGGGGGGTGCCTGGAGTCGAACCAGGTCACCTGTCCCGGCCTACCACGATAGGTGTCGGACTAGGTGGGGGCCTGTTCGCCTGGGGTCGAACCAGGACGATGGCCAGGGCCACCTTTGACTTTTCGCTGATTGCAGCGGACCAGCGGGAAGGATGAAGCGGATCAACCTGTCCTTATGTGAACGTGAGTATCGAACTAATATTGTGCCACAGATACAAAACGTTGCTTTGATTAGCTGAAAGACCCGAGTCACGTGGTTTTTTGTTACCTTTTTTTAGATACTTAAAAGTACAGACTTTAATAAGGTCGTGTGCTCCGTTTAATCATATATTTTTTCCAGTGACTGTACTTGTACAGTCGCCATCAGATATATCTGAGCTGTCAGTGTACTCATAAATATCTGAACACGGCTCTAATGCTATGGAAATAGAGCCGTGTTCAGATATTTATGAGTACACTGACAGCTCAGATATATCTGATGGCGACTGTACCCCTTTCACTAGACCCACAGATTTACATAATTTACAAAAAAATACAGAAATGTAAATATTCAGTTTTGCTAAATTACATAAAATATGAAATAGAGTCAATATAACGATACCTCCTTTTCTTGTTAAGCAGGCTCAGCAAAAAGTAGGTAAATATCAATAGAGAATAGATATCCTTTGTTGTTAGTAACATTAGATAAGAATGTAGTAAAAGTGTACGGTATATATGCTGTTACGACGTTTTAGCTCCGAAAGTTAGCAGGATAGCTACAGAACTAGGGGTTTGCCGACAATAATGCACAAAGGAATGCAGCGTAATACGATAAGAAAGGAGTAGGAAGATTGGAGAAGGTAGCTTTTTTAACATGACTGGTACACGGAAAGAACATGTCTATACCCTGTTCACGATAACAAGCTAGTATAGGGGCCTCTCTTTTGCACTTTTATATGGAGATGAAAAGGACAAAAAAGGACAGTGGGCGTAAACAATGGCACCTCACTGTCAGGCTCGGCTTACATGCCGTCGCTCGGATAATTTATTTATAAATTGTTATGATTTTTCTTGTTTAGTTTTTAACATACTAAAGGACAATTTTTTATTAAATTTAAACTTTTAATTAACTGACGAACTTTATTTGACGACCGGTTTAGCATAGTAGTGGTTAGTGACTACCTATGAAGCTGACGATCCTGGGTTCGAATGCCGGTAAGAGCAAATATTATTTGTGTGATGATATTTGTTTCTGACTCTTGGAAGTTTTCTATGTATTTAAGTATTTGTATCTATTAAATATATTGTCGTCTAGTATCCATAACACAAGCCTTATTGAGCTTACTATGGAACTAGTTCGATTTGTGTGAGATTGTCCCTTAATATTTATCCTCCTGGATCCTGGAGGTATGGCTTTTGCTGAAACTGATGCTTTTTTCAAAGATCGATTTTCGAAAGTCACCGATATCGGCAAAACAGTTACGCAACTAAAGTGGCAATGGGCCGGCCATATGGCAGAGACGATGACAGATGGAGCCAGCGAGCTCTACACTGGAGACCTGGAACGGGTGGCAGAAGCGTTGGAAGACCGCAAGCCGCGGTCGGACGACATCAAACAGACGACAGGGCCTGAAGTAGAATCGCCTCATCAAGAACTAATTGGAAATGCAAGTCCATGCAAGAGGCAGATGTCTAGCAGTGGACACAGATATGCTGAGAAGAAGAGAAGAAGAAGAGATATTTACCATGGCTATAGGAACCTACGTAGGGGTTTTTTTTGAAGCATGACTTACTTGCGATCCTTACTGGATGTGGCAAAGACCGGACCCTGTGGGGGCCGAGGCATTCCCTGAGGTCGAACCAGGTCGCTGGCCGGACCACCCTGAATGGATCGGACTACGGCGTAGCGGTAAAATATGCCGCATCCATGCCTTCTTACCCCGGAATCCGGAGACATTCGCAAAGTAAGGCAATTTCTGAAAAGTGAACGAATCCTTTGGGGCCTCACATTGTCTTGCATACCGGGATTGCAAGCGGGATGGGATTAAATATTCATCCCTATCCTAGGCTGCATGGATTCCCGTTCTAGCAGTCTTAATTAAAGTGAAAAGTTTTTACTCTACTTGCCGTTATACTGCCATCCTAATTCAAAAGATAGAAAATAATAGCAATGATAAATTATATTTCCAAAAAAATCTTAAACTATAAAATTTTTGTAAAAGTTACTAAGAAAATTTAGCAACTAAAATTACTTGTTTCTCAAAACCATTGAAAATGAGAAAAAGGTTTCTAACCAGCCAGTACTGCGCCAAGGAGGTTTGCCGCGTTACAGGTTTTGAGTTTGAGGTACATAGAAAAAAATCAAACATAACCCATTGTAGCCAAGGCGGGATTCGAACCCGCGTCTCTGTCTTACCGGGACAACGTGCTATCCGCTACACCACCTGGGTCCCCGTCGAACTACACAACATAGGGTGCTACATTTAGCCAACTAAATTCATATGATATCGAAATAGCTAGAACTCCAGATCGTGTGGGTGCCTACTGCCTACGTGTGTTTGCTCACGAGGAGCAATGAAACTTATCTGTATGCGAAACAGTTTGCTATGTTCAATTTAGCATTATCTTCAAATTTGGGGTCCAAGTTAAAAGAGTTCTGCAAATTCATAGTAATTCTCTTATTTTACCAATGGTTTTGTTTAGCTTGAGCCCGTTTATTTGTGTTCGTTTATTTATAACTAGCATTTTCCCGCGGCTTCGCCCGCGTTGTTCCCGTTATTGTCCCAAAGGAACTATTTACCGTGATATAAAGTATCCTATGTTTCAATCTAGCACTTGGTCTACTTAAATGCCAAATTTCAGCTTGATCCATCCAGTTGTTACCCCGTTATTAGGTAACAAACATCCAAATATCCAAACATCTTCACAAACTTTCACATTTATAATATTAGTGGGATAGTGTACCATATAACCAGGGAGCGTACTTTTGAAGACAATAAAATAAGAGAAAATAATATATATATTATATATTTATTAATTTTTTGTGCCGATGACGTTAAAATGACGTCAAGCTACAAACAGCATGATTCACTTTAGGTTTTAGATTGATTTATCGTTACCGGAATTACCTGTATCGTAAAAACTATGAATTAATTTATCACTACTTTCATTAGTTGGTGTCAATGGTAGAAACCGTTTTTAAATCAAGATGAGTCTGCCTGTGTTATCTTATTAATTGAAACGGGAAATTGGAAAATTAATCAGAAACTCATTTTGATATAGAAGGGACCACATGAATGTAATACATTCGGATAAGTATATGACAACTCGCATTATGCGATTATTTTTTCAATTTTCCGTGAAAATAAATAAAAAAAAAAACAGACGTATACATTTTTACTTACAAAATGTCTTCTTTGATTAGGTAATCAATGAGAGTTAAAACAAACGGTTACATTTAATACTTCTCAAATAAAGAATCCTCCCTCCACAGGTAGGTAAATAATAGGCAAGTCGGTGGGAATCGAGTTCTATGGACACCCCCCTGGTACTGACTTGCTCTAACATTACATCTCGAAACTTTTTTGTTGTAAAAGGACTGTGTTGTGAGACTTGCATCTTTTTACATGTAATTAGCATTTACCCATAGCTTTGCCCACGTTATTCATATTACTATCTCAAGGGAACTCTTTATTAGAATTTAAAGTAATCTCTTAATTTACGTTTTCGACGAATTTCATCTCAATGTATTCAATTGGGTAAGTGAAGTTTTTCAAAAGTGTTATATTTATATATTTGTCAATAGTTCCCGTCGTAATGATCTAGAAAATACCCATATTGCATTTTTATTTACTGTAATTCTTCCAAAATATCGTGTTAAACTCAGTTAAAGAGGGACGCCAGTCTGACAAAATTAGTGCCTAAATTCGTAAAAAAAAACGTATCTGTGTGAAGTCTGTGTCAGCTGACAATGGTGACAGACCAAACTTCACACAGATACGTTTTTTTTTTATTGCACACTTTTGAATCTTGACTCACCCAATTGTAACCGCGTTATTTAGTAACAAGCTCACACACCTAAACCTCTCAAGATTTAAACACCTTCCCAAACTTACACATTTATAATATTATACAGGACAGGATAGAAGAAAGGTTACATCTCTTGTAACTTGCACCAAACCCCACCAGTAAAACAGAACTATTGCAAGTCAACCCGTTAACAGCCCACGAGGGCCTGACTGCTGCGAATTTGAATTTTACCATGTGAATATTGTACCTAGACGTTTGCGGTGTTAGGGTCTAGGGTGATTCACAACTTTATCGTCAACATTGTCTATTTATCTTCTTTTTTTCATTACGTAGGCAGAGCGGTGGTGGTCATCATGAGAGAAGATTTGGGGCTGTTGCTTTACGATGTGTCCATCTCGTCCGATTCGTGGCACTTCTGGAACTTTCATGCAATGAATCGCCCACAGTAGTTTTTTTTGGTCGGTCTTTTTTTACTCGACTGCAGCGAAACCCAAGGAGGGTTATGTGTTTGACCTGTATGTATGTATGTATGTGGGCTCCTATGTCCGCTCTACTCAACGACACACCCGATTTTGATAAATGACACATGATGTGGCTTATAGAGATAGATTACGAGTTCAAGGGGTTAAATTATATCAGAGACGATATTGACTGTCAAATTGTGAACTAACGTACTGTCCTTAAGTACCTTTGGACCTTAAAGTTATTGGGAGCCAAAAGGGCAGTAGGGGGTTTCTGAGTTTAGTTTAGGAGATACTTTTTCTTATTGCTTGCTGTTACTGGTACGAGTATGTTTATTTTTTGCTTGGGGGACGTAAGCTTTTAAGGGTCGTTTTTGGCCACGTTTCTTGGTTTCTTCAGGATATCAGAGAGTAATATTGTACCGTAAACTCGACTATATCCAATGCGCTCGACTATTTTCCAAAATTTAGCTTATACCCTTGTATAGATATATATACGACACATCAATTTTGGTCTAGTCGTCTGAATTACGAGCAATAATTGAACAAATGTATATTATTATGTAATTGCATAAAAAAAATAAAGTAAGAAATAGTGTGGGATATCAACTTATGTCGGCGGCCGATCGTAGAATTCGCCAAATCATGAAATTCCTAGGCATCTCATGAAACGCCGCCATTTCATGATTTGATCGATTTCACGGTTTCTTTTATTGCTGGTTGGTCAGGTCAATGTGTGCATGCTGCGGGTAGTAGAAAAAAGTTGTTGATGTGTGCATGTGGCTTGTAAGTACAAAGCAACGGGCTGACTAGAAATGCTTCACTTATCTGTTAGCGATGCTCCGTCCAGCTATTTTAGAAGCCGTGCAATCATGAAACTGGCGATGCCGAATGCCCAGCTAGAAAATTAGCCGAAAAACGGTACATAAACTCTGAACAACGAGCGTTAAGAAACCGGCGGACTAGAAGTGCTTCAGTTTTTTGTTAGCGAGGCTACGTCTGGATATTTATTTTAAGGTTCTTAGATGAAATATAAAACTGTGATACTTAAATTCTTCATGAGTTACTCACTTGTCCGCTATGAAGTATTTCTAGTGAATGTACATAATAAAATGGCTACCAGAGGAATACTACGTCTGAGTAAACTGACAGCCGCGTTAAAAATGCAGAGCGCTCTTGAACGGATTTCATAAGATGCCACTGAGAGAAACAAAATATAATGTAAGGAGATTACATTATTCCTGGGCAGATTCCATTTTCATCATCATCGTCAACATTTCAGCCATAGGACGTCTACTGGACACAGACCTCCTCAATAGATTTCCACATGGGCCGGATAGAAGCTACCCGCATCCAGCGAGTCCCCGCAATTATAATCAGGTCATCCGACCACCTCTGCGCTTGCCAGTACGTGGTCTCCACTCGAGAATCTTTCTGCCCCAACGGCCATCGGTTCTTCGAGTTATAATATGTGCCCTGCCCATTAGGGTGCTCCTTATTTTGTCGATTCTTTTATTTATTGCGGGGCACTCCTTCATTTTGTTTTAGGGCATGAAAAGACATGACTGTATTTTTTTTACATTTTGTTTTCTTCAAGTTTTAGAGGTCGCTACCATCAGTTGAATAAAAAAAAATCACATACATTTATAGGAGTTTGTAAGAATTCTGACCATTTAATTGTACTTGATAAGATGTATACAAATATAACTAATGTACTAACAGAAGCGGCTAGGCAATCAAGCATAAGGAAACACAAGAAAAAACATGTAACGGGTTGGAATAAGTATGTTGCTGAAGCACACAGGGATGCCAGAAATAAATTTTTATTTTGGATTTCAGTTGGACGGCCGCCTCAAGGTAATGCTTATGAGGAAATGTGTACCAGCCGGAAGGTCTTTAAGTCAAAGTTGAAATGGTGTCAGGACCGACAGGAGCAAATAAGGAGCGATATCCTGGCCTCTAACCACTCAGCTAAGGACTTCAAGACATTCTGGAAAAATACGAATAAACTTAATGTCAGGCCGGGCGTCCCTGTGAGCGTCGGGGGATTAAGTGACAAAGGGAGTATCGCGAACACTTTTAGGCAGTTGTTTACTGTATCTGCTTCGCACATACCTTCTAAGAGCATGATGATCGATACTGAGACCACCGAGGGAGAAAATACCATAACTTTTTCTGCGAAACAAATTAATAATATTATTAAAAACATGCAGAGGGGAAAATCTCCGGGGCACGATGGTCTCAGTATCGAGCATCTGAAATATGCGGGGCCCCACTTGCCTAGAGTTTTGGCGATGTTTTTTACGCTTTGCTTACGACATGCTTATCTTCCTGAACAGCTTATGAAAACCGTGGTGGTACCGCTTCTTAAAAATAAGACGGGAGACGTATCAGACTTCGCTAATTATAGGCCTATCTCGCTTGCTACAGTAATCGCTAAAGTGCTTGATAGCTTGCTTAATGATCATCTTCGTTGTCACATACAACTGCAAGACGCGCAGTTCGGATTTAGAGCAGGATTATCTACAGAGAGTGCAATATTATGTCTTAAGCAAACTATCAGGTACTACAAGGATAGGAGCACGCCAATATATGCGTGTTTCCTTGATTTGTCGAGGGCGTTCGATCTGGTGGCCTATGATTTGCTGTGGGATAAGCTGAGTAAAACAACTGTACCTACTGAATGTGTTTCTCTGCTTAAATTTTGGTACTCCAATCAGACCAATCAGGTAAAGTGGGCGGGAGAATGGTCTGACGAATACAGGCTTCAGTGTGGTGTAAGACAGGGCGGATTAACATCTCCCGTCCTGTTTAATTTGTACATAAATGGATTGATTGAGGAGCTTAGCAGCATGCATATCGGATGCCATATAGACGGAGTATGTGTCAATAACATAAGTTATGCTGATGATATGGTGCTGCTGGGCCCCTCGATCAACTCCATTAGGCGACTGATTGCGATCTGTGAGAGTTACGCCGATCGGCACGGTCTTAGGTACAATTCCAGTAAGAGTGAGATGATCGTGTTTAAGGCCCGTAAATACAATCCTCAAAATGTACCTGAGATACTGTTGAACGGTGTGGCTCTCAAAGTTGTTAATAAATTTAAATACCTAGGTCATATAGTCACGGATAATCTTGACGATGACCTTGATATCGAGCGTGAAAGAAGGTCCTTGGCAGTGCGGGGCAACATGCTCATACGTAGATTTGCGAAGTGTACAAAGGATGTTAAGCTGACACTATTTAGAGCTTTCTGCACATCCTTCTACTCATGCAGTCTATGGGTGAAGCATACGAAGCGCATTTATAATACGTTGCGTGTTCAATACAACAACATATTCAGGATGCTGTTTAAGCTCCCTCGTCATTGTAGTGCATCCGGTATGTTTGCGGAGGCACAGAC
The DNA here is from genome assembly GCA_947034925.1 of Eudemis profundana. Classification (NCBI taxonomy): domain Eukaryota; kingdom Metazoa; phylum Arthropoda; class Insecta; order Lepidoptera; family Tortricidae; genus Eudemis; species Eudemis profundana. The sequence goes on along the minus strand of OX344816.1, from coordinate 13,898,352 downwards.
TGACGGATTCCATGCCATTCGGCGTAAAAGGGTCGCTTCAATGCTAAGACGCTTGAGGAATAGTGGAAACGGCATCCTGAGCATGTTGGCTGGACGACTTGATTGCCCTATGTTGATGTACTGGGTGGGCATTTGTACGGGGCGATTAAAATAATTTTTTATTGTATTTAGTAGACTAACATTTAGTTTGTAAGTTCTAGATATTTGTTTGTTTGTTTGTTACTAACACGATATGGATCTCGCATCTGAATTAAATGATTTTTATTTTTATTTTATTTTATTTTTTATTTATTTATAGAATTTTAAATTATTTTTTTTATGCCTGAAAACCATTTTATTCTTTAAATAAGACCTTTTTGTTACATGAATGCTTAATTATTATTAAATTTCACCGTTAGATAACTTTTAACCATAACTCACTTTAGTCGTAGTAATTGAATTGAGTGTTCAAATAGAATATATTTAATTTTTATTATGCCCTATATATCCCTGAAAATTCAGGGTTCTAGCTTTAGCCAGTACAAAATTACGGGAGGCTGAAAGTGGCCGAAATGGCTTCGAAAAAAGCATGGTACGGCCGTGCCTTTGTTTTGCTCGACTTGGCAGGGGCACTACCGTGCCCCCAGATACTAGAGCTATACCATGTGAGTAAAGAACTGACGTCCGCGTTAAAAATGCAAAGCATTCTTGAACGGATTTCATAAGGTATAACTGCGAGGAACTAAAAATAATGTAATAAGATTACGATATTCCTTCTGGGCAAATTCCATTTTTAAAGTAAAATCCACAGACCTACGGACTAAATTGACAAATGACTGACAGGTAAAATGATACCAGGAACAGCAAAATAAAAATAGTGAAGGGTATATGTCGATAACAATATATCGACAAGTTGTAAAGTACAAATAACAGACTAGTTTAAATCAAAAATAAGTATATTAGTTTCAAATTTTGGTTTGTTTGATTTTCGAGGTAGTGGATGGATAAAATGCGTTTTTACCCACTAGTTTTAAAGCATCAATAAACACTCGTAATAGCAATGACAACGTATATCGTTAGATACATAAAAGTAGTTTGTAAACAGTGGTCAACTATTTCTGAAGATACCCGCTTTTTTTTTTAAAAAGATGGACCACATTGTTGGGAATTTGAAAATAAAGAACAATAATTTTATTAATTCATTTAATTGAATGTAGGTATGTATTCAATAAACTATCATAGATATATAATTTTCATGTATATTATTGCTGGTTTGACATTATTTTTTTATCTCTAATTAGGGGTCTACAAACCTTTTGATCTGTTGAAATCACTGGAAAAAGTTGGTATATAGATTAGCCGATCAAATTGCCAATTTGATTGTCCCGTCTGGGTGGACCTTAAACAATAATTTTAATATCGATGAGAACGACACTGGCCAAACTGTGACAACATTTGTTCATTCTTACTTGTCAATTTAGTCCGTAGGTCTGTGGATTTTACTTTAAATTTGTACCACTGTATTTTACGTCAGCCCAGTCCTTAAGTGGCATTTTTCACCCCGAATCCCGCCAGGCCAAGGAAAGTAAAATTATGTACACCACGGGCGAAAATAAGCAAGGCCCCAGATAATGAGATCACATGTGGAATGTCTATCCGAATCTTAGAGCAACGCGGATTTCGTAGGGAGTAGCTTTAGTTAGACTTCCCCTCTGCCAAGCAATACGTCAACAATTTGAGCCAGTGATCATATTCGTCCTATAAACTAGTTGCAATCGGATTGGTCGTCAGACTAAAACTAGTAACTCTGAAAGGACCTCCATGAATATGCGGAATTGTTACGTATTCCGCTGCAAAAGGACATCTAACACGTTAAATGTACAAAAAAATTGTATTTCCTGTCACGTTTAAAGAATTTTGAAACAAATTATCACTATTTACTCCCTTAAAAACATAACAAATTACAAAAATCTGATTTGACATTATTTCATGCTTGTTTACTAGTTGTCAAACACGCCCGCACACGTTGCCAGGGAGTTCTGTTAGACTTGTCAATGTTGAGCGTCACGTCATTACACTGTTTCAATTCAAAATTAATCTTTGTAAATCTGAATTGGTCAATGTGTTGCTCTGTTTAATAAGTGTTAATTTCATGGTGATAGACGTTTTTTTTTTCGCGTCAATTGCCCTCCCGCTAATAATGCCGGAGGGGTAAGTAGGCATTTCTCTAGAAATGTGTCTGCGGTCACCTCATTCATCTGGCCCTTTTTCTTACAAATGTATGGAGACAGATGAGTCGCAGACATATTTCTGGAGAAATGCCCAGTGTATTAGAAAAATGCGCTATGGCGACTCCCTTCCGTATTGCTCTAAGACCCGAATACTCCACTTACACGACATGCAAGAGATCGGTTAAGAACATTACTTAGGGTTTTTTACCTAAAGTCGTCTGTAGGTCAGGTTGAAATGTCACTTTGTAACCAAGCAACACACAAACCCCAAGATGTACGTCCTAGCTCGATTTCTTTATTAATCGTAGCCTTTGTTGGGGTTTTATTGCGGTTATTAAGAATTTATCGCATCGCACCGTTGCCACAGTTCAAAATCTACAGACGGCCAACGTCCAGGTAAGTAGGTCGTCAACAAGGTGAAGATAGACAGTAAAGTTCTGTAGGCTTATGATTAGAGACCGGATTTGAAGTAGCGATCTCAATATTCCTATGGATATGACTTTTATAATTTATTATTTTTTCTACATACAAAAATAATGTAACTTATCGGAACAAAAAAGGAAAAACCTTTTTGGAAGCTTTTGTAAATATTGGGCCAAAATTATGATGATAATAAATAAAAACATCGTTTGTTAATATTTGAAATAGTTTATTTTTTTAAGTTCTTCTTCTTTAATATTTCTTCTTCACAATGCACAGTAAAAATTAAGACCTTATATAACCAACATGACATGTACCTATTTAACAAATTGCACTACTTAGTCATATCCATATTAACATTGAGATCACTACTTCAAATCCGGTCTCTACTTATGATGCTACGCTTTGTCACGCGATAAATAAGTGATAAAGCATCCATCACTCGCACACACCATTTGTCAGAACGTGACGGACGCTTTATCATTTATTTATCGCGCAACAAAGCGTAGCATCATACGCCTACTGAACTGATGAACATTGCACGAGTACATTGCATTGCACTCGAGGTGGCATTCTGCGGGTACGACAGATGGTAAGATTTACAAATAAATCTATAATTTTTCGAGTCTGTTAGAATAAGGTATTTGTAACCTGGTATTGCAATTTGCAATTCCGAGTACCTTAGTAACAAATACTGTACGTTACGTAAGTAGGTTATTAAATTGCATCCCGAGTAGTGACTCGGTCGCGTGATCAGTGGATCACGGCGACCGATGCTCGACTCGGCCCACTCACGTCCACACGCGTCACGTGCTCACGTCTCGCCCCCGCGCGATTGCTCTGTCTGAACGCCCCCTGACCATATGTGCCTTAGACTGTGCCATTTATTTTTAATAGAAGACAAAATTCAAAAATGGCATGCCCCGGGCAGGATTTGAACCTGTATCTCTAATAGATTGGGTGACTTGGGTATCGCTTCGGTGGCGCAATATAATACGGTAGGAAATATATTATAATAATATATTACGGTAGGAATTTATGACGTCATCTGTTCCGTCGCTCTACTAAGTATGTATGAAAAAAAGAGCATTTTGCCATTTTGAGCACGAAAAAGTGCGTTTAAGCACACAGTTGTCATACATTTACTTTTTCAGTGTTATTTAAGCATTCCGAAATTGACTTAAATTTTTCTTTAAGATGATAAAAAAAATATCGTTTTTTTTAAACTTTATGGTCTCATAACTTTATATTTTTTGTTTATTTCTTTTGTGTTACGATAATTTACTATTTTCCAGTGTGACTATATTATGTTGTAAAATTCAACATTAGTCAACATCCCTATTGGTAGTGAGCCTGAAGAGCCGTTGGAGACGCAACTTCGAATCATGTCCGAGGAATATAATTTTTCAACTTTCTCTTCTATTAAAAATAATTAGAATTCGTTGGCGATAATGCTACAATAGAAAATCATACTGTGCCATTAATTAGGCTTTTCTGAAAGTATGTCCTGAATCGCTGCACACGTGTCTCACCTAGGGCATGCAATATCGGACTTCCAGAATCTCGAAAAAGCGGATCCCCCTTATTTTTTCGGTATTATAATACCGGTATTATTGAAAAGGACTAATACCAAAATACCGGAATTCCTGTTTTACTTTTTATAATCGTTTTTTTATTATCAATACCGGGGCCAATATTCAGCGTTTTTACGGCGTTTTATTTTCGTCATTAGTGTCTCAGAAAATATTGTTAAAAAAAACGATGCCTAGAGTTAACTTTTTATGAAACCGAAAAACAGTCCCGAGTTTAAGTCTAGTTTTATCAAAATTGTCATGATTTGTCCTTTCGTTATAGTAAATAATCGGCGGACAACAATGATTGTCAAACCGCGCGGTCAAAACGCTCGGAGAATCGCCCACCGATACCGAAACCGGAATTCCGGTATCAAGTTTTTTTAATGAAATAGGGGGCAAACGAGCTGACGGGTCGCCTGATGGTAAGCAATCACCGTCGCCCATAGACACCTGCAACACCAAAAGAGTCACAAGTGCGTTGCCGGCCTTTCAGGTGGGAGTATGCTCTTTTCTTGAAGGTCGAATCGGAAACACTGTAGGCGACAATTTCTTCCACAGTTCAGTCGAGCGAGGCAGGAAGTTTCAATACTATAATGGTATTGAGAATAATCCGGTATTACATGACCTAGTCTCACCCCATGGCCCCGCACGATTCGTTGTGGAAGTTTTTGGGAACCTATGTTCAGCAGTGCACGAAGGTTGAAATGATGATGACGATGACCCTTTTGTTAGTGAATAGTCTTTGTCGGCCCACTGTATGTGGTTGGACTGTACCGTAGCGGTCCAATCGCGCTCCCTCGAGAAATCAACGTGTTCTGGAACTTTCGGTCCGGTGGTGTAATTACGATTTGTGGAGTGTTACATTGCAAAGAATTCAATTGTTGTGTATTTTTGATCGGTACAAGTTAAAGAAAAGCATCAGACGGAATATTCGGCGAATCTGAATTTGGACGTACATTTACCTCGAACGATAACATCCCTTGAGGAGCATTCCATGAAAACATATACTTTTTACCCGACTGCGGCGAAGCCCAAAGGAGGGTTATGTGTTTGACCTGTATGAATGTATTTATGTATGTATGTATGTCCATTCCTATGTCCGCTCGTAACTACTCAACGGCACAACCGATTTTGATAAATGGTACATCATTAGATTCGTCTTGATGGCGCGAGTGTCACTGGGTATGAAGTTCGTTAAAATAAACAAATTTTATGCACTTTTAAAGTGCACCGCGGTCGGTTTTTTTTAGTAAAAATATTTACTGTCGCTTACCTAACGCTACGATAGCTACCCTAATAACCCTTATTAGCTTCTAAGAAGCACTACCAATCTTGAAGCCAATTTATGATATTACCATGCCAATATTCAGCTCCCTAAATTTACATGTCAAAAGTATTAAAAAAGGTAGTGTCGTTTACGTAACGTTTCCGTGAAATGCTCCTTGAATGGTCACATCCACATCTCTGAACGATCCTATCTCTAAAATGACCGTTCCTAGATATCCATATCCTTCATCTGGTTAGTCGTGCACTCTTGGCAAAGTGGTTGTGGTCATACGAGTATCTCCGTCGAGTCTTGCGCCACCGCTTCTCTTGTATATTCATGTTTGGCGGAGTGAGAGTTAACATTTATGCCGGAATGTGGCACAAATTGATAAGATCTGTCCACCATGTTGGAGAGCGCCCACGAGATCTTTTACCCTCGAGTTTTCCGTTGCATCACCAAGAAGCCATATCCTAATAACGACCTCATCCCTAGCCAAAAAAAATATACGAACAAAGAAGTGAAGAAACAAGGATATGGGCGAACAAGGAATTCGGACAATGGCCCAACAGTTAAATGGTCATAAACACTCGACCAGCTAGCACCAAGTCTCGCGCACATCACGACATTGAACCGCAAATCAGAACACGCGTAAATTATGCTGCGTTATAGACCGCCTTCCCATTGGCCAGTTTATGACGCATCGCGCGCGAAATATGCCACTGCCGTGTAGTACTAGCCGTACACTAAAGATTAAGGAACTTTCTAAGATATCAGCGACACGGTGCAATTAAACCAACAACGCTGAGTTCAACGGTCTCGTCGCAAAAACACCTACCGTCGCAACAATCATAGATTTCAAATATCCAAGGCATCTTAACAGCGCGATGTATGATTTCCATAGTAAAAGCGGCGCCATCTTTTGGATGATTTACAGACGAAGTTGAAAGTACTTTCCAGCGGAAAAGAGGCATTTCGACCGAGCGGTAGAATTTTATTTACCTCTTGTTTTAGTAACTCGGTAATTTCACACAGAAAGAGCGCTTGATAAACTTTTCCAAATTAAGAAAGAGATTATTTTTGCGTTAAAATAAGATAAGACAGTTAAATCCCTAATGAAGGATTTCTTAAGCCCTCTTTGTAGTGTTGGAAATAACTTAAATAAGTAGCCTTACCCGGGATTTTTCTAGCGAAAGTTTTGAGAAGAAAATGCCAAGTTTTTCCGTCAGTCTGATGAAATTACAAAGTGCATAGGAAAAATTAGTGTAAATAAGTTTTGATAAAGGATTATTTTTCTGTTGTATCTTTCTTGTTCATGGGACATGGTGTCCCGGACTTTTGAGAGACATTCGCTTAATATGGTTTACAATCATTTTGAAAAACTAAGTAAACAAATGAGCATGCACAATGCATTTCATACTCTGTCATTACCCAAAAGTCGTGCACTTGATGGGCATAGGCCTCCCCTAAAGAACGCTACTATGGCCGGCCTCACATTCGCACGCATCCAGTGAACTATGCCGACTTTCACATCACCATGCAATGCATCACATGAGTATCAGGCCAAGGTGCAATAAAACCAGTAGGCTTATGATGCTACGCTTTGTCGCGCGATAAATATTTTTTTTTATTTATTTTATTTTATTTTATTTTATTTCCATAAATTAACACATTACAGTCAAGCTACACGTGTTAACAGGAGACAGGAACAACAGGTAATAATGTAAGTACAGGAATTACTGTGCTTGATAGCCTATGCTACATGATGGAGCTTGGTGTAGTTATGGACTCCAGGTACCGGCTGGCAACTGCAAGAAATCTAGGTTCAGAACTGTAAAAAATATCAAGTTCACTGTCACTGTCTAGTATACTGTTGAGAAGTGTTAGTGCTCTGTGTAGAGGTGTGTGGGTCAGCGCCCGCGTGCGCGCCGCCGGGACAGCAAAGAGTGCAGGCTGGCGCCGGAGCTGGACGGAGGTGACAGACTGTCCCCTCAGTGGAATGAGGGAAAGCAACGAAGGGTTACTAATTTGCCCGCGGATCAAACGGAAGATGTATTTCACAAGGGATATGTTCCTTCGACTTTCGAGGGTGGTATAGTTAACCATTCCCAGGATATATAAAGTGGGGTACATACGGGGGTAATACCCGTAAAGTTTGTGGAAAAGGAAGCGTACAAAGGTTTTTTGCACCTTCTCTAACAAAAGTGTGTGTTGTTTTTCATGGGGGTTCCATATAATGGAGTTCATCTCAAGACGGCTCCGGCTCCGGCTCCGTCGCTCTCACACAGTATTTGTCACAACATGACAGATGCTTTATCATTTATTTATCACTCGACAAAGTGTAGCATCATATGCCTAGAGGTATGTTCTTATGAGGTACCTACGAGAGTAACCTTGCCTACATCACGCTAATATTGCCAATGGTATCGGCATCGATAATGTTGCTATAGCTTGGCAACTTCGTTGGTGACACTCACTTGTATGCTTTTTGTTATGTGTAGCCGTAACTACTTACTTACACAAGTTACCATTAACACGAACGGCGGCCTGCGGAGGCTGCCTCCGTCGGTCACCGTCGTCGGTAAATAGTGTAAGAAGTTACGACTGCACATATATCAAAAAGCACGCAAGTGAGTGTCACCAACGAAGTTGCCAAGCTTTTCGCCCTCATTCTTAGAGTTAGTACCTAAAGGGTGCCAAACAGTGCCAAAGGAACACTAATACTAAGACTCCACTGTCCGCCTGTCTGTCCGTCTGTCACAGAGCTGTGTCTTTCGAACCGAAATACTTGAAATGTTTACGGAACATGTATTTCGTTTGCCGCTATAACAACTATTAATAAAAATAAAAGGGGGTCCCCATACAACGTGTTTTTTGGCGTTTTTTGCAGTAGTACGGAACCCTTCGTGTGCGAATTTGACTCGCACTTGGCCGGTATTTACTTTTCATAATTACTACAGAGACTAACTTTACTGTTTTAATATTATATTATGCATTGAAAGCTGAAAATTAAAGTTAAAGAATAATATACAAGGTGCTCGCGAGGAAACCGCATAATTTTGCCAGCGAATTCCTGATTATGTTTAGAAAAGAAAATGTCGTATAAAGTAAGATGAACACAGATTAGTTTCGAGTTTTTAATTAAGTATTTTAGATTTGTAACATCGCCAGTGTTAATCAACTTTATAATTGCGATGTTGCGAGACTGACACACTACGGAAATTGTTGTTTAATGTGTAAATGTCAAGTGTCCAATTTTTCACTATTACATTTGACGCTAATCAATATAGTGTCACATTAATGGATATGAAAATATCACTTATTTAATACAATCATGCCAGCTCATCCTAAGGCATTGTGTTACTGGTGAACCAATAATAATTTATTTAATTTGTATTAAAAGTAAAAAAAGTTAAAAATCATATTTCGACTTGTGTTCATATAATGTTATTTAATCATTACGACCTTCAGCTATATGCTGGTAAATTTATGCGGGCTTCTCGCGAACAGCCTGTATAAGTGTAACGAAAAGATTGAGAAAAAAATCTTGTAAAATCATAGCAATCTGATACGTGTTATTTTATGACCCAAAGCGAATTACGGAATAAATAAGACCAACGGAAAATAAGGGAGGAGAAAAGATTTCCTAGTTATACCTTAATAATTGATGGTATGGCGACGCGGGAAAAACGGTTTTCCGCCCCGTTGTATTTTTTACCTGAAAAAGCTTTTCTTTTTCTTACACACTTCCCTTTATTCGATTCTTTTTAGGTACATCTGTTAGTCTTTGATTTCGACGCGAGTTTTGAAAGTAGACACTTTTTGTTGACAGGATTTTGTGTTGAAGAGTAATTTTTCTTTAAGTATAAGTAAAGTGTATATTGAAAACTGCAAACAGATTATAAATCGACGAATACACTTCTATTCCAAAAACATTGTTTACTTTATAACTACTATAAATATTAACACTTCTCAGTTACTTTTTAGGGTTCCGTACCAAAATGGTAAAAAAGGAACCCTTAGGTATGGTGCGACTCTGTCTGTCTGTCCGTCTGTCACAACAAGATATCTCAGGATCTACTAATGCTATCGACTTGGAATTTGGAATAGTGTTAAAAACCGCTAACCCGAGCCTATTGGACAGAAAAAAAGTCTTATACCCTTTTTACTTTTTTTTAAAGGGGACCGAAATGGGATGTCCAGAATCAAAAGTAGAGCTATTAAGTATATCGAGTGGGATATCAAATGAAAGGGCTTAATGTGTAGATTCCATTTTTTTTCTTAGACATTTAATTTTTGATTTAGGACAAAAAACGTTAAAAAAACCATTCCCCTCTATTATCTCCGAAGTTACTGAACAGAAAAATCTGTAATAATTACCGATTATTAATATTATCCTTAATTTTACAACAAAAATAAAACGGTTTTCCTAACTTGCAGCGTTTTTAAGAAATTTGCAAAATTCGTTAAACAACCTTATTTGCTCCTACTAAACTAACGGCGGCAAATGTCGATGTATGGTGACAACAGTTTTTCAAGAGCAAAGTTAAGTTTGTCCCACCATACAGTTTTTCTTGAATTATTCACGTATCTACTGACGAGTTCGTACGGAACCCTCGGTGCGCGAGTCCGACTCGCACTTGAACGGTTTTATTTTATTATTCAATCCCCAAAAGCTAAAACGTCTGACTCACAAACACTCCATTTCCATCAATAATGAGTATCGATTACAGCTTATCAAGCACATTCACACATGAGAGCCGTTCTATTGTCACAGAAAATAAACGGTGGGCACTCGGACGAAAACTATTAATTTCTGATTATTGCGAAAATGATAATGTGCTCAGTTTTTTATTAAAGTGGAAACTTTAGAATATCAAATTGGGATGATGATTCATTGGGAGGAATGATTTGATTATTATTTTTGCTAATTCTGTTCTTATTGTATTTTGAAATTGTGACTTGTTCCTTTTATTATTCTCATTTTGTACTTTGAGAGAGATGTGCAGTTCCCGGGAATATTCCCCACTTGTATGGGGAATATTCCCGCGGTGGGAATATTCCCCATATAAACGGGGAATAGCACATCTCTAATCATAACGTGAATACTTTTAATTTTGTACTGAAAATTTATACTGTTATTTTGTCATGAAATAAATGATCCATCTATCTTTCTTTCTTTATCAACAAGATTCATGTGAATTAAGAGAGAAAGAGGGTATGATAGATTAACAAAAAATATTTCTTAATTTTACTTACGCTCCGTTACCCAACGGTTGTCTGGAAGGGATCGCTTTGTAGCGATAAGACCGCCTCTTGTTTACCGTTGTTTTGCATTTTAATTTTCTTTTAATCTGAAATTAAGTACTTTTGTATTGTACTGTACAGTCGCCATCAGATATATCTGAGCTGTCAGTGTACTCATAAATATCTGAACACGGCTCTAATGCTATGAAAATAGAGCCGTGTTCAGATATTTATGAGTACACTGACAGCTCAGATATATCTGATGGCGACTGTACTGCAAAGCAGTAAATAACGACATTCTATTGTTCTATACTGCACTAAGGGGCATTTCTCCAGAAATAATATGTCTGCGGTCACCTCATTCATCTGACCCTTTTTCATACTAAATGTATGGAGACAGATTAATGAGTCGCAGACATATTTCTGGAGAAAGGCCCTAAGATCACAGAATAAGTAACAATACTACTTACAGAAGTTCCTCTTTCTAACAAAACTGACGTACGGGTCCGATCACCGGACGGAACGCACCGGATTCAGCCGTCTCTCTCTATCGCATAACGCGTGCTCTTTCTGTTTGCTAGCTAAGCAGAGGAGCAAAATTTTGGTAGGGGAGACCGGGTATGGTTGTCTCACGGTTTGGTTGTCACAGCAGCCATTAAATAATACGAAACGAAGGAATAATTGCATCGCTCGGTGTTAAAAGATCGCAAGAGCTTCACCTCCTTCCGTACTTCACCAATCGATACACTTATTCCTTCGTTTCGTATTTTTTAATAGCTACTGTGACAACCAACCCGTGAGACAACCATACCCGGTCTCCCCTACTAGTAGCCGCGCGGCGAAATCGCGGAGTGAACCACTTCTACGGATACAAATTAATAGCTTGCATTAATGTTTCATTGTAGAAATTAATACTATGTATACCTCTCATAAATACATATATTGCTATACTGAGCCAGCACTTAGCCAATTGATACATTCTTATGAATATTAATGATTTCACTATACACCATATTTACTAAACGTCGTATGTAACAAAATATATCTATAGAAATGTAGATTTTATTTTCTCACGCTTAGAGGCTATTTTCCAATCAAAAGATTCTCATTTAGGGCTTAAGTGTCTGTAGGACGTAAGTGACAAAGGTTTTCGAATGGTATTTGCCTTTTCTATAATGTTACAAAGCTAACTAAGATGTATAGTTGGTAGGTGATAAGTAATACTGCTTGATTTGGGAAGTTGGCTATAGATTTTCTCATCTTTCTTAAGTATGATTGTGACTGAGCCAGGACTGGGTACTGTAAGCTTGTTCATAATTTCACCGTCAATCTGGCCCCTAATATAATTTAATCCGTGAACTAGTTTACCGTTGTACTCGTATGGTGGGTGTTGGTTAGTGGTGATGATTTAGATTTAGTCAGAAGTATAAATAAGAGAGGTGTTCATTCAACGGCGTTTACTCGGTGACTGCTAGATTATTGGACGCAGCCAACGAAACCTAACCTATGATATAGGTAGTTTCACGAGAGTTGAGGCGAATGATTACACACACGGCTACATGAAGTACTCATTGCAAAAAAGTGAATGAATGAAATTAATGAGTGAGTGAACACAAGGCTATAGTTTAACGAAACTTTTTGGTCTATCTTGCAATTCACTGTTGAACTTGGTATCGATACTTGGTATAGAACAGTAATTTAAAAACCTCGCTGTCATTACATGACAGTGTTGTTGTGTGCGTGGCCTCAACTCTCGTGAAATTACCTATATGTATACTTAAATTATAAACAAAGGCGGCTGAAAGCCTATGGTGGACGCGTCGACGACGGTGTACTATCCTAATGTGGACACGCTATACTAGTAACAACAATTCGTAATCGGAGGTCACTATTAGGGAATACAATACCCGGTCAAATTTGAAACCCGAGTATTACCCGACTCTAAATACAGTCGATTACCCGGGTACCCGGGTTGCATTACATACAATGAATGTGCCGGGATTAAGCCGTCGACAGCCGAATTAAGTAAGATAAGCAAGCACAATGGTGTTTTTAGGGTTCCGTATCCAAAATGGCAAAAACGGAACCCTTATAGTTTCGTCATGTCTGTCCGTCCGTATGTCACAGGCATTTTACTCAAAAACTGCACGAAGGATATTGATGAAATTTGGAATATAGGTGTATTGTATGAGCCACTACTTAGTTTGGTAGTTAAATAATTAAAATAAATATTTTTAGGGGGGCACTCCATACATGTTACAGAAGCTAACAATTTTTTTTTCAGAAAATACATAGTTCAACAGCTCTTTCAAATAAAATTTAAGGTTCTTAAGTAATGGTTTTGATGAAGTGAATACCTTTGGAAATAATCGCTTGTGCATGCAAATTGTGTCCCCCCTCTATCTTCTAAGCCGTGTGTCCGAAAAATAAAAAAAAATACAAAGATAACGCTTAATAAATACTTTCAACGAAAATTATTTTCAACAACGAAAGTTTTTGAGTTATTGCCGATAAACTGCGCTTCTCAACAAAAGGACGTAATTGCTATGAAGATACGCTCTTTTGTTGTTGAATTTTTTTTATTTCGCGTTTGCTTTAAGGCAGCCGATGCTAGATTTTATTTATTATCTTTGAATTAATTTAAAATAAAACGATACATGCATATTTATTAATAGTTTTTTTTATATCACGAAAACCCGAGTTCGAACTCAAAATACCCTGGGTTTACCCATCGAAATAATATGAGTACTTATATGGAAGCGTAGCAGACGCTGAAAATCAGCCCAAAAACATTGGTATAGGTAGTTTCACGAGAGTTGAGGCCACGCACACAACAACACTGTCATGTAATGACAGCGAGGTTTTGAAATTACTGTTCTTTTTTCGTACCGATAGCAGGTTCAACAGTGAATTGCAAGATAGACCAAAAAGTTTGTTTAAACTATAGCCTTGTGTTTATTTACTCACTCGTTCATTTCATTCATTCACTTTTTTTGCAATGAGTACTTCATGTAGCTGTGTGTGTAATCATTCGCCTCAACTCTCGTGAAACTACCTTTACATTGGGGGTGGAACTAATACTTGGCACAGGATCGGCTATCAGTCAATTCGGACATGTTAAACGGTTAAATTATATCAATAATAAATAATAAATATTTATTACATATTAAAGAAACATGATGTTTCTTTATTTGTTTTTAATGCGGGTAATTACACCACATTTTAAGTTACATATACAGGGTGGGAGGGACTATACCGACATACTTTAGCCATGAATTCCTGGTGGTGTGACGAGATATAAGAAATCAAAGTACATAGAAAAATTCAATGGTACTCACATGTGGTCCAGACCGGGAATCGAACGCGGTACCTCTGGATTTCCGGCCCAGAGCGCCTTAACCACTTGCCCACCGGAGCACGCGGCAAGCGCCCTCAATTTTACCATCTACTTTGACTTTCGTATCATTCTAGTTTAATAGGTTTTGAACCTAAACGCCATCTATGAGAACACGAATTACACATGTATCCCACCTCAACGCATAAACTTTACAGTCATGACAATTGAACGAGAGATGGCGCTAGTAATATTTATCGTTTACCAAAGTGTGATATAGCTGCAACAATGCCGAGTTGTACTGTGAATTGGTGCAGGTGCACTCGGGTGTGAAACGAAACGGGGTTTATTTTCATTAGTAAGTTAATGTATTTTAAACTAGCATTTTCCCGCGGCTTCGCCCGCGTTGTTCCCGCTACTGTCCCAAGGGAACCCTTTACCGGGATAATAAATCCTATGTTTCAATTCAGGACTTAGTCTACTTGTATGCCAAATTTAAGCTTAATCCATCCAGTCGTTTATTACCTCGTTATTAAGTAACAAACATCTTCACAAACTTTCGCATTTATAATATTAGTGGGATGTTCTCATACTAAAATGTCATGGCCGACGTTATGCAATATAAGTTGTGGACAAAAATTGAATTACTAAGAAATTGCTTCGAAGGTTTTTTTTTTCACTATATTCTACAGGGTGTCCCACAATTCACACGTCATGTGTCACTATGACGTAGACGTGGAGGTAGACCACGTCAAGAGGTGCCAAACCAACTTAACATGACCCCAGTAAAAGTGGTACGGTTTTTGAGTTATTGTCAAATTAAAGTTTTTCATGAATTTTCACCGTTTTTAACATTATTAGTGCCAGTGTGCACTCGGAAAGGTGTCAAGGTTAGTTTTTTTTATGTGTACGGTAACATGAATTGTTAATTAAGGTTACAGAAATGATATTTTATCCAAAAACTAAGTAAAATAAAAAAATACTAGTTTGATCTTGAATTAATTCACAGCGAAACATTAATTTCAAGTTTAACCACCAGTAATGAAAAAAAAATACGGTCGGCGGGTCATGTTAAGTTGGTTTGGTACCTCTTGACCTGGTCTACCTCCAGTGTCACTGTGACGTGTCAGTTATGGGACACCCTGTATATTCACCGCGCGGCTACTAGTACCAAATTTTGCCCCTCCGGAGGGGCTTCGCCAGCGACCAGAAAGAGCACGCGTTATGCGATAGAGAGTTATGGACGGATCCGGTGCGTTCCATCCGGTGGCCGGGCCCGAACGTCAGTTTTGTTAGAATGAGAAACTTCTGTACGTAGAACCATTACTTATTCTTAAAGCCGGCACAGACATCACTGTCTTGCCTCCTTAGACCAAAAAGGCAAAATTTGAACAAACGAAAAAGTTAATTTATGTTTCCATCAAATATACCTACTTACGTTGCCAACGTAAAGTGCTCTTTTCATTACTCTTATAATTTGCTATTCTCTGTGAGCTTCCTAGCCTTGCTCGAAAGTACTACGCCTCTTGGAACACACGAGTTGAGAATGCTGCCAACAGTTTTATAATGTCTACAAATTTTCTTAATCTTGCTCTCTTCAACTGAGGCCAATAACACAAAGACTACTACTTCTTTCGATGTTTTTTTAAGCTTACCCTGTAATTATATCATATAAATATATCGTATCGTGATAAAATAACAACGTTACATTAGCCAAAAATATCTGATTATCGGCTTGGATAAAGTCGCAGAGAGGGCCCTAGTATTAGATACTTTTTGAGACATGCAGGCAGTTTTAGATTAAAAAGAGGAAATATGACGTTGACGGATGAATTGTCAGTCTTCTTTGGAAAATGTACGGAATTGCGCCGCTCTCTGTGAATTTATCGTGTAACTGTAATTTTTAGCTTATTATCAACGCGACATTTAGATTGTGTAAAGAAAGACATGGAGAGCAATACACAAGTACTCAAATTGGTGCGGATACTGGATAATTGAATGATTATTACTCGTAGTATGGTTGTGAGCCTTCCTCGTCAAATATATCAATCATAAAATTAAAACTAAAATTTAAATTCATGGCTGGGCGTCCTTCTTACGCAGCATGAATCAACTACTTTTATCGGATACGAATCCGAGCTAACAAATCGCCGCATCGCATAACTCGTCAACAGTTCGCCTAACACGCGGTGTACTAAACCGATTGAATAGAATCAAACATGACACGACTCTTTAACTCACCGCTGGGCAAGCCGCAGCGCTGCCGAGCTTTTTAGGGTTCCGTACCAAAATGATAAACAGGGAACCCTTATGGTGCGACTCTGTCTGTCTGTCCGTCTGTCACAGCCAGATATCTCAGAAACTACTGCTGCTATCGATTTGAAATTTGGAATAGTGTTAAAAGTAAATAACCCGAGCCTATTGGATGTAAAAAAAATCTTGTAACTATTTAACTTTTTTTAAAGGGACTCTTAATTTCCGTAATGGGACTCTGAAAATTGAAAGTAGGGCTATTATATCGAGTGGGATATGAAATGAAAGGGCTAGATTTTTAAATTAAAACTCCGGTTTTATTTTTTTTCTTAAATTAGTAGTTTTTGATTTATGATAAAAAACGTTAAAAAAATACCATTCCCTCCCTAATTATCTTCGAAGTTACAGAACAGAAACATCTGTAATAATTACCAATTATTAATGTTATCCTAAACATTACAGGCAGGCCATGTTGCGCGCCTCCAGGACCAGAGGTGGACCAAGAGGGTTACAACATGGAAAGGCCCCGAAGGCAAAAGGAAAAAAGGAAGACCTTTTGCAAGATGGGAAGACGAGATTAGAAAAATAGCTGGTTATAACTGGTCTCAAAAAGCTCTATCAAGAGAGGATTGGCTATCTTTGGAGGAGGCCTTCACCTGTAGAGGGGTTCTTACATAAATATATTTTCTAGTTTAATTACATTATTGTTAAGAAATATGTTTGAAATTGTACTTTAAAACTAACGCATCTAAAAAAGTATAAAAATAAACACAAATTCAATAACTGTTAACCATAACTTTTAGTAAATAAGTGCATATTATTAATTTTTACTTTCAATCTGTTATATCTTTGTAAGAAATAAAAGGCTTTTTATTTTATTTTTATTTTTTTATTTATAAACATTACAGGAAAAATATAACCGTTTTCCTAACTTACACCGTTTTTGAGAAATTTGCAAAAATCCTAACACATACTTATTAGCTCCTACTAAACTTTTCGCCATACTGTTTTTCTTGAACTATTCATGTGTCTACTTATGAGTTTGTATGGAACCCTCGGTGCGCGAGTCCGACTCGCACTTGACCGGTTTTTTTGTATTTGTCTGCAAAATAGAGACGCTGGGAGCGACTTCCATTCCTTGGCAGTACGCATTAAAAACGTTGAAGCAAATCGCTGGAATATCGACAACAAAAGGATGAAGTCGCTCCCTACGCCTGGATGTCCATTCAATCGGCAATGATGGTGGAATCAACTGTGTGATTCAAAATGTATCCCTTTTTTTTGGTTGGTCTTTGTCCCGTTTGGTCAAAATTGGCCACTTTGGGTGAACTATGGTTGAACCGAAATGTATCCGATAGAAGACCGATAAGTTAGCGACTTTACTTCAGGCGTTCAGGCCCCCACCTAGTCCGATCCTATCGAGGTGGACCGGGTTGTCGCGGTCCACCTCGATAGGATCGGACTCGGACCAGGCCACCTACCCAGTCCGACCCCTCGGGGTGGTCCGGCTAGCGATCTGGTTCGATCCCAGTGAACGCCACGGCCGACCACCCGGTCCGACAATCGCTATGCCCATAAGGGTTGCGAGTTTGTCAGCTAAAAAAAAAGAGACTGAAAGTTCACCTCAATCGACGGATCATTTTCAATGAGTCTATGGGCTCGGCGCTCTATTGAGTCTAGCAGGCTTATGATGCTATTTTTTGTCACGCCATAAATAAATGACCAAGCATCCGTTACGTTCTGACAAACAGTATGTGAGAGTGACGGATGCTTTATCATTTATTTATCGCGTGACAAAGCGTAGCATCATAAGCCTAGAGCGGCTAACTGATACTTGGCGGAACCGAGAGGTGACAGCAGTATTTCAAGCATGAACGAACCTGTACTTGATACAGAGTAAGCAGCTGTTCCGGCGTGAAATACCGCCTCGGCTTAAATTTGACACCAAGTCTAGCTGTCTTTTCACCGAATCAGATCAAATCGGATTTCAAATCGGATCAACTCGGGTTATTCGAGTTGCGCTATTTGAAGTAACATAATGTTCCACAAAACAAGGATCCGTATGTTATCTCAGCCCTAAGAGAAGCTCGCACCACGTACTGTTGTAATAAAATTAGCCAGGTATATGTGGACTGCGTGTGGCCCTTTGATGGAACAGGTCTCAGTTATGTTCGTACAAAATTTACACAATCATGTTTAGGTAACTTTAAAAAAAACTGACGTCACACAATGAATCCACCACATGAGGCTATAATAATATTATCCTAAAAGAAATGTTTATTGTATTTAGAAATTATAATAATTGAGAAGTTTCCTCAATTCATGAATTCCATTATCAGAACTTAATTTTGAAGGTCTACCTTTAGGAAAACCCCTGGTATTTTATATTATCTTTGAGGTCCTTTCGGATACAATATAGTCCATCAAAGCTAAGTATGCAGAGATCGAAAAAAGCTTTTATTAAAAATAATGAACATGGCAACATGGGGAAACCAAAGCAAAAGGATTAACACTTTCGCGCGAGCAACGTCTATAGACGTCGAATATGTAGGCTGAACAATGCTTAATAAAATTAATACTTTAATATAATTTTAGTGTCTCGGGTCTCGGCTCGCAATATCCCTTAATGGGTTATTCTTCAGAAATATGTCTGCGACTTATTCTTCTGTCTCCATACATTTAGTATGAAAAAGGGCTAGAGGAATAAGGTGACCGCAGACATATTTCTGAAGAATAACCCTCATGCCATTAAGGAGCTTTCAAGACGGCTCGTCGACACCTCTGGCGATCAATGGGCTGGCAGCTTCCTCGCTCAACGCTTTAGTATTGCCATACAGCGAGGAAATGCTGCCAGCATCTTTGGCACCATGCTACGGGGGCCCTTTTTTAATATAATTTAATAGGTAGTTTTAAGTTTAGTCTTAGGTTTAGTATGATTATTTTAGTTTAGGATAATTTATTGTTTTTCATATTTTATTGTTTATTTAGTTATTAAAAAATAATTAAATATCCATATATTAGTGTGAAGTGTGATGTGATGTGATTATCGCGCAACAAAGCTTACAATCACACGCCTATATAGTTAGGGAGCTGGCGAGCATTTCGATATATCAGCTAGCTCCCTAACTAATAGATTACTTTTTAGATATAAAGGTTAATATTAACGTTTTATATAGACTACAAATACGGACCGAATTCTTCGGCATGAGATAGCACCGAGAAAGTTAATAGGATTATCTGGAAATATAATAATGATCTGGGACCGACCATGGAGTCGCGAAAATTCTGAATTTCTAGGAGAACGAAATGATGATACGGTTATTTTTTTATTTACAAAATTATTAGGTATTTTACTAGTAGGACACCTAATTCATAAGATTGCCGTCAAATTTGTCACTAATAAAAATGGACCTGTGAGGTGAGGTCATGCCGCAATGGCCGTCAAATTCGGAGCGATAAATGGATATTTACATATTTTGTAAAGAAATAACTAAATATTTTTACTAAAAAAAACCGACCGCGGTGCACTTTAAAAGTGCATAAAATCCGCCATTTTGTTTATTTTAACGAACTTCATACCCAGTGACACTCGGGCCATCAAGACGAATCTAATGATGTATCATTTATCACAATCGGTTATGCCGTTGAGTAGTACCGAGCGGACACAGGAACGGACATACATACATACATACAGGTCAAACACATAACCCTCCTTTGGGCTTCGCCGCAGTCGGGTAAAAAGAAAGAAAAGACAGTTATTCGTGACAGCACAAAAGGAAAAAAAAAACAGTAATAAATAATAAAATCGGCCAAGTGAGAGTCGGATACACACACGAAGGGTTGCGTACCACCGTCGAGCAAAAAGACGCCGAAAAACACATTTACTGCATGGCGACCCCTTTTTACTTTAAACTTTATTTTGTTTTTATTCTTTTTTATTATAGCGGTGATAGAAATACACATTCTGTGTAAATTTCAAGTCTATACATATTACGGTTCAAAAGATAGAGCCCTGTGACGGACGGACAAACGGACAGCGGAGGCTTAGTAATTCGGTTCCTTTGGCACCCTATGGGTACGGAACCCTAAAAATTAAAAATTGAAAAAAGAAATGTTGAAAAGTGTTAAATTACTCTAATTTTCCAACCAATTCAGTTTATTTTGTACATTAGTATATCTTGTATACAATGTGTAGCCTGTACTAGGAGCAAATAATTAAAACGTAGATTTTACTCCTCAAACTGAACTACATTTGTTCGGCGACGATGACAGCAATTTGTTTAACGTACATTGAAAATACTATTTAAGTTGTATGAAAAAGATAAAAACTTAAGATTAAATAAGTATTAAAAGTTGTTGAACAAAAGTTTTATTGTTTCATGAGTAGAATCTAGGTAGGTTTTAATTATTTGCTCCTGTTACAGGCAACACCCGGTATAGTGGTACACACTTTTATTTAACACTTTTATTCAAGGTCACAATAAGGTAGAAACTAAATATCAAACATACCCACATGAAAGTTTGTGAAGATGTTTGGAGGTTTAGATATTTGGATGTTTGTTACTAAATCTGCCGTCCTTTGACTAAAACTGGACTAACCTTTATGGAGTTGTATAGGGGTTAGTCTAGTTTTAGATATCGGACGGCAGAATTAACGGGGTAACAACTGGATGGATTGAGCTGAAATTTGGCATGCAAGTAAACCAAGTCCTGGATTAAAAAATAGGATACTTTACTTATATCCCGGTAAAGAGTTCCTTTGCGAGAGCAACGGGAACAACGCAGGCAAAGCCGTGGGTCAATGCTAGTGACATATAACAGGACTCATTCAGCATAATGTCAGGGCAAGCCTTGGTACAAATTTTTAATGGGAACCTTCTCAATAAATGAGACTACCAACAAAGAAAAAACTACAAAACGACAACGAAATGAAACAAATTTCTTGAGCTAACATTTCTTTTATCAATAACAACCATTACTCAGGCAGGACAACCCCACGGGAATATAACAGCGAACGTCTTAAACCAACATTGGTCCTTCGAACCGGATTCCCTGAAGTATATAAAATCGAGCACAGTCACGACACTAGTTTCCTACCCCTGGTAAAAGAAAATATTGCCCCGACTTACTGACATCTGGCAACATTTGGCGCTCAATTTATCAATGTCCGAGTAGGGCGAAGTATTATTAGCAACGACAAATGGTTGACGATCGCTTATCTATTGATTTGAGCCTCCATTGACTCGGACGTGTTAATTCTGTGAGAGTTTTTAGGTTCTTTATCTCTGGACGTTTTGCGATTAGGCACTTTAGCGAATGGACATAAGTAATGTTTTCGAGTTTTCACGAATGCAATTTGTGAAGGGAAGAAAGGGCGATATTTTTTTGTGTAATGATTCCGAGTGTAAGAAAAACTTTTAAATATCGGACATTAGTAAGCCAGAGCAATATATTTTGGGTTTTATGCCAGTACTTTTAAACATCAGGAGACCACGATGACGAGAGGTCTACTACAACTAACAGTTTGAATATTCTGAAGAAAAAAAAGATGTATTTTCTTCGACCAGTGTAATAGCTAAAGTTGGAATCTCGAGGGTTCAAATACTGGTAGGAGCAAATATTTGTGTGATACGCAAGCAAAGTTAGGTTAGTTTTGGTTTCGATACTAAACAACAATATTGTACATATATTTTGATGACTTTTGTAATAAATAATTATAAGTATCTTGAATAAGAATTCGTTTATGGCATATCACATTAGAAATATATGGATGGATTTATAAATAAGTAGGTATACATGTGACACCCTGCAAGTGCACAGCTATAACAGATGGCGAAATAATTAATTTACACTTCCATTTACATTAACGGCATATTTTCATTCAATAATTAGCTAACTGAGGCGACAAGATTTTAATATGAACAAAGACACATGGTAACTTTCTTGTTCACTTGCTGCATTCCTTTAAACTATAAAAATATTAACAACAAAATTATTCCAACTGTTTGTTAAACAATCTTGGGTTGTCCAGATTCTTTAGCACTAGCAAAATATTGTGAAATTATTGACATTGTTAAAGGGTATATTAAAGTAAACACAGACACAGATACATTAACAAAAAGAAAGCGAAACTAAATTAACATAATAAAAATACAATGCAATGCTTTACAGAATTTGAAAGCTGATTATATTTTTTTTATAGCCCTAATTATGGGGGCTACATGTAATGAGTTACGAGAAACGAAGCAATCTACTTTAAGGTCAATTGAAAACGCCACCAAAATGTACTACGAGATTTTGGTTCAGAAAATAAAATATAACAAGTTCAATCCTTTATATAACAAAGTTACTCAAGAAAATGTCAACAAAACTAGCCACCTTGTTGCGCACAAACGAAAAAACCTCCACAATTCCAAAGAAAATTCTCACCTAACCAATAACCGGCACAAAGCAAAAGGCAACTTAAAAAGCGTTTTTTCATTACCCGACTTAATCGCTATACAGGCTTTTCCGAAAGAATTCACCAGCATAAGAAAACGTCTTGCGGCCCCAAGCTGAGAGATAAAAGAAATTTATTGCTAAGATTAAAGCCCAAGCCGCGATTGTTTGCCTCGTGTCAATCTGTACCAGAAAATGCTCGGAATGTCCCATCCGAGAAAAGCGAGTATTAGACTTATGTTCTTTTGTTTTTTGCCGTTCTGGGGTCGTGAGTGGATTCCTTAGTGCCGTATTGGCATTTGGTTAATTTTGTAATTCTTGGAGCGATTAGGTTTCGGATGGGGTTTTTATTTTTATATCCGGTTTTTGACAAAGGCTGCTTCATGCGATGCTATTTTTTTTCAGTCCTTGTTTTACAGCTTTTTAAAAAGACGCCAAATAATAATTTAATTTTTTCATACAAACATACGAACAGGGCTCACCACTTTCACAAGTAAACTCTGGAGATAAATTAATTATCTTACTTTAAGTTATCTGAAGATATTTCAAAACAAAAGTACAGTTTAGCGAAAACAATGCAAAGTCCGGCAAACATTCCGCTTTTGAAAATATCCAATGTTCTTTCTCCAGAACTATCAAGTTTTGAAATCTTTATTAGAACCAATCCCCACTTTTGGTTTCAGAGAGATAAAACCTCAATAAAAACAGCAATAGTCCAGCTGATGTGACCCAATTCAATATGGCGGCAATTTATTTCTCAATAAAAAATGTAATGGAATATTGTTATCACGCTGTCGATTTTTATGCATATAAAGTATTTTCCATTTAAATTGGAAACTCGTCAAGGGTTCCCGACGTCCCTTTGAACCGCGAGTTTTAATTAAAATGTTTTTTTTTTATGGTAACATGCTTTATAATTTTTGAAAAGTTTTGGGTTACGGGGTTATGGTATAGGAATGTAAACACATATTGTGTAACTCGGTTGTTTCATAAACGAGGAAAACCGATGGAGCATAAAGTTTCTCGAATGGAGACCACAAACCTGTAGACGCAGCGTAGGTTCCCCCTGACTGATTATGAGTGACATTATTTATTAATCCCACGACAACATGACCTTATATGGAAGTTTCGGTTTCAGGCAAAACTGAGATCAAAACCGAAAATTGCTTTCGGTTTCGGCCGGGAAATTGGTTTCGATCGGTCACTATATATTATGCGTCAAATTTAGTCTTAGATTTAATCCGTTTAAGTTGTTTTATTACAGTGATAATCGGAGAAACCAAAGACTATATTCCTTAGTATTTAGCTAATGTCACTTATTTCAAGCTGTTATTTTTATTGTATAAATTCAGATTAAGGCTTCCTATGTAATATTTCGTGTCAAAATCACTTGAAACGGAATCCGCAACATTATTTACGTCTTATCAAAAGAGCTTAGCCAAAATCCTACCATAATATCGCTTTTGAAATCCTTCATCAAATTAATTTCAACTTTACGCCTTTAAGGAATAAGGCTCGTTTTTGTAAAACGAATTAGAAGACGTACTACGAGTATGTTCAGTTCTATCGCGTTGGAAGTAAAAGGTTAGTTTTCAATGAGTTTTTGAGGGAGTGGCGTCGCTTTGTAAATATCGGAGTAGAATCTAGGAGACACGTAAAAAATTGATTTATAGGACAATGTATCGCAGTTTTGGTGTTTATAATGGCACTTTTGTGTTCGGGTTTTGACGGAATTTATGGTTTATATTTCTATTGGGAGAGATAAGTTTTCTTGACAGTAAAGCTTGAAGAAATTAACGGCATTTGGACAATCCTAATCTCCTTAGCTGTCCTAAAGTCAAAGAAATATCATAATTTGTTCAAATAGCGAAGACATCGTCTAAAATAGAAAAAAAATAAACAGTTGAATTGAGAGTTGTCTTTTGTAAGTCGATCGAAAACATTTTTACGTATTATATAATACAAGATTTCAGCCTTTTATTTTAAGTTCGCGAAAAACCGGAAACTTGATCATTGCCACATATACTACAAATTAAAAATGTTTTAAACGTTTATTGAATGAAAAGAAACAAAAACTGCCGCACCACCTTAATCAAATAGGGAAATGATTTATATTCCCATCCCCCTTGATTGGCGTTCAATTTGCGTTGGGGACTTGAGAAATCTCATTTCATGTTTCAAATGCAGAATATTTTATATAAAAAATTCAAACCAGTGCTGAGCGGATTGAATTATTACACTAAGTACTATTGCAGAATAGTTAAAGATTCGTATCTTTAAATATTCTGCAATAGCGTTTTGTATAAATGATTACGTTGCAACACTACATAGTTTCTACCCAGCCATTAACCCGGCCCTTGGGGAGGCAGAGTCACCTTCTTTGCCTCCCACTTGGGCAATACTCGTTCGGCGCGTCCTAGTCGCGGGGGTGGGCACCCTCTATCTCAGCAGGCCGGGATAGGTGGGTGGCTGAGTTCGGACGAGGACCCAGTATCGCGGGGTATATCGCGGTCCCCTGCCCAGGGTTACGGGTGAAGACTTCAACGGTTGCGAAGGCGGAGATAGTGGATATCAGCACGGCGGAGCAGGCGGAAGAAGCACAAATCCCAGAGAAGAGCTGCCCTTACATATTAAGGCCACAGGTTTTCACTGGAGCTGCGCTATCAGGTAGGATGGCACAGTAGGGATGGCGGTGGAAGAGACCCCGGTCAAACCCCGGCTCCCAAGCTCTCTAGAAGAGTTACTGCCTTGGCGTCAGGTGGCAACCGGCCGTAAAACCCAATTGCCAACACACATCTCTCCTCACATGAAATGCACAAGAAAAAGAATAAGGGCTTAAATGCTAGGGCGTACCCCGTAAGCGACGCAAATGCGAGTAAGGCGATATCAGATGCGATTACCTCTAGGGCGTACCCCCGAAGCGACGGATACAAGGACAAGAACACACATTCGCAATTAACTATCAATAAGATAAGACTCGCAACATGGAATTTGGGGTCTCTTACGGGAAGAAGCCAAGAACTGAGCAACGTACTGCAAAGAAGACGCATTAACATCTGCTGTCTACAAGAAACGAAATGGAAAGGCTCAAAATCTAAAGATATTGGAAATGACTACCAGCTGATATACCACGGCAACGAAAATAAAAGGAATGGGGTGGCGATAGTTCTAGATAAAAATTTTAAGACCCGCATTTTAAGTATCACGAGAAAAAGCGACAGACTAATATCCATCAAATTAGCCTTAGATAACCAACAAACTACCAACATTATATCAGCCTACGCCCCACAGACGGGCTGTACAGAAACGGAGAAGACGGAGTTCTGGGAGGATCTGGGTGACCTAATACACGGCATACCATCAAACGAGTATAAATTAATTGGAGCGGACATGAACGGACATGTAGGAGCCAAAAACACGTCATATGCAATGGCCCACGGAGGGTTTGGAATAGGCGAAGCAAACAAGCAAGGCGAAGAAATCCTGGATTTTGCTACAAGGCACTCGTTAACTTTAATAAATACAAACTTTCAAAAGAAAGAAGAACACCTAATTACGTACAAAAGTGCAGGAAGAGCATCACAAATAGACTACATCATAGCAGATAGAAATGTTAAACATAAGTTCAAAGACTGCAAAGTAATCCCTGGGGAGCCCCTGACATCACAACATCGTCTACTTGTTGCTGTATACACCCTTCCAAAACCGATAAAAACCATCGTCGATAGAACCCCAAGAACTAAGTGGAAGGACCTGGATGGCCCAAAGGGCGAGCTACTGAAGACTGCTGTAAGGGAATATATTGAAACCGACATGGAGGTACCCTATAACAGCGCAGAAGATATGTGGTCTAAGTTCGAAGTACAGTGTAGAGCAAAAGCAGCAGAAATCCTAGGTATATCTAAAGGACCCATTGGAAATGGAAAAGATCCAAACTGGTGGAACAACAAAGTAAAAGAGAAACTGGCAAACAAGAAAACGCTCTTTAAGCAATGGCAAACCTCACAACTGGACGAAGACAAGGACCAATATAAAGAAGCGAAGAAACTTGCAAAGAAGTGCGTAGCACAAGAAAAAGCAAATCATAACCTTAATTTCTATAGTAGTTTAGAAAATGCCAAGACAGCCAACGAGATCTTAAAAATAGCAAAATCGAGACATAGAGCAACATTGGATATTAAAGTTAATAAATATATAAAAGGCAAAGACCAAACCGTTTTAACAGACAATGCCCAAATCAGAGAAAGGTGGTTCGAGTATTATAAACAACTTCTAAACGAAGAGTTCCCAAATGAAGATCCGGTACCCCACAAACCAACATACGGACCAATACCCGAGGTAGATATAGCCGAAGTTAAATACGCGCTAGCAAAGATGAAAAACCGAAAAGCCACCGGAACGGACGAAATCCCTGCGGACCTATGGAAAGCCCTCGGACCGTTAGCTGTGGCCTGGCTCACTAAGCTATTCAACATCATCTTAGTAACCAAATGCATACCAGAGTCATGGCGGCAAAGCTATATATTACCGTTTTACAAAAACAAAGGAGATGTAGCCCAATGTGAAAACTATAGGGGCATAAAACTTACATCACACACACTTAAAATATGGGAAAGAGTAGTAAATAAACGAATCACCAATATATCGCAAATATCTCCTAATCAGTTCGGCTTCACAGCTTCCAGATCTACCACAGACGCAATACAGACAATAAGGATCATGATGGAAAAACATAGAATCAACAACAAGGACCTGCACCTTACATTTATTGACCTCGAAAAAGCCTTCGATAGAGTACCCCGTAAATTAGTATGGCAGGCTCTACGTGCGCAACACGTACCAGAATACTACATCGAACTAGTACGAGACATGTACAACAATGTCAGCACAAGAGTCCGAAGCTTAGCTGGTGTTAGTGAGGCTTTCGAGGTCAAAGTGGGCGTCCATCAAGGATCCGTGCTCAGTCCACTTCTGTTCAATATGGTCATGGACTACCTCACCCGGGATATACCGTCTCCACTGCCGTGGACCATGCTGTACGCTGACGACATAGTTTTGGCTGCCCCCACCGCAATAGACGCGCAAGAACTCTTAAATATGTGGACAAATGCACTAGAAAAAATACGGCCTGAGGGTTAGCAGAAGCAAGACCGAATATCTGAAATGTCCTTTTAGCGGCAACTTCACACCAGAAACTATCTGCATCGGAACAACACCTATCCCTGCTGTAGAAAAGTTTAAATACCTCGGCTCTATGCTCACACCCGATGCCAACGTTGACGCAGACGTGACACACAGGATAAATGTCGCATGGCAAAAATGGCGATCACTCACCGGCGTGCTGTGTGACCCACGTATTCCCATAAAGACCAAGGGTAAAGTGTATAAAACGGCAGTTCGTCCGGCGTTACTGTATGGATCCGAATGTTGGACAACAAAAAAGTCGCACGAACAAAAGGCACATACCAATGAGATGAAGATGCTCAGGTGGGCGGGAGGTGTAACTCGAATGGACAGAATCCGTAACGAATACGTACGAGGGAGTTTCAAAGTTGCACCAATCGCGGATAAAATCTTAGAAAATCGCCTTCGTTGGTATGGACACGTCAAAAGAAGAGGCGAAGATCACGTGGTACAAATTGCGCTGAATCTACCAGAGCAGAAGAGAGGTAGAGGCCGCCCCCCATCTACCTGGTGGAAGAATATTGAAAGAGACCTCAAAAAAGCCCAATTGCCCGAACCGACAACCCAAGATCGCACGACTTGGCGCAGAAAAGTGAGGAGACCCGACCCCAAATAATGGGATAAGGAGAAGAAGAAGAAGACTACATAGTTTCTACAAATGACGTTACATAAAACAAAACGACAATGACGCGTTTTGCCTCATAAATCGAAATGTAAAAAATAAAAGCAAAAAACTCATCATAGCATTTCCACCTAAGTAATATATTTACCCGCATTGATAACACTTTCATCCAATTTTTTAAAACAATCCAATTTTTCAAAAAAAGTTCCTACAGTAAACAAACATATTTCCTCATGAAATATCGTCCTCGATTCTCTATACGAAGTGAGACTTTATTGCGACGGGTTACAGTAAAAATTCCTTTGTGCTCCCAAAATCATTGTGAAACGGAGATAACAAAGGGGGAAATTTACATAGAAATAAACACAGGATGATTTCATACGATTTATGGGTCTGAACTGAGGGCTTTGTTCTGATCAAACTAACTAATGACTATTATACGACGGGTTTGCGACATGGATTCGTGCGTGGTTTAGGCCTATACGAGTTTACATGTATGCTGTTTGGATTGCGTTGCGCTATGAATGTTTGGATGGTGCAGTCAGTTACATTGAGGTACCCGATGGTTATGAGAATAAATTAGGCGATCATAATTGATGTTTACATAATAGGTGTGTTAATTTTTCAAGTTTTCAGGTTTTCATTAAACGTCTGTATAAAATAGATAGTGGTATGTATGATGTTCTTTTAAACATTGCTTTTTTTTGGTAAACTAACGGATATTCAGTTAATTGGAAGTTTCGCATATACTTCAGTTATCAAAGAAAATGATTAGAAATGAGGTTTTTTTTAAATTACGTAAGTTTACCACAAAATTACACATGACGATATTTTTGACGGTAACTGCACATATGCCTACTGAACAGGTTTAGGACGTCTGAAAAGCCAATTTTCGCATTTCTTTGTGTGTAATAAAGAATAAATAAATATTTTCAACGTCACAGAAAATTCTTTTGCTTGCAAAACTGCAATAGTTTTATTTCACTAGGTAACGTAGATATAGGAAAAGCTGACTTTTCCTTTATGATTCTTTCCGGGCTATCAGGAATGCCAGGCCGCAAAGGCATCTCCCGCGGCCCGCGAGCTGTAATTTGGTGAACGGAAACGTTATCAAACTGCACTTCCGTTTTAAGGGCGTTCAGACTGTGCTACTTTACATTTATATTCAATACTAAATTTCTCTCGTGGCTATGAGCATATCGTCGACCGTAGGCTGAATTACGGTAAGGGACAGGCAAAACAATGTCCCTTACTCTAATTTAGCCTACGGTCGACGATATTACTCACAGAAATATATCGAGGTACAAGGAAAAAGTGTATGTAGCAGTAGCGTGGCGTCCAAAGAACTCGATTCCTACCGGCTTGCCTAATATCCAGACATTTGAGCACCATATTCTACAGCTCTTAAAGAAAATGTACGCCAAATCTGCACCGGCTTGCCCAAGGATATTTTTTACGCCACGCCACTGGTACTTAGGTACATACACTTGTGCTAAAGAGAAGTGGCGGCGACCTACTTTGCACGCCGTTAATTTCAGTTGCTGTCCCGTGCCGTTCGTGCCGTGGTTATTCATTGTTCAAATGCCACCAAATGAAATGGAAAATATATGTTTTCCATCGCCAAATTACACTTTTGGCGTCAAGCGAAAAACTTTACACGCTTGGTACAAATCAAACGAATCAAACAAAATACAAATCGACGGACTATTTCCTTCTATCCACTTCTATCTCGATTTTTTTTGTGATATTACTAGTAAAAAAATAACACTCGCTTATAAGTATAATTTTAAGTCTGTAGTTTTTTAATTTATTGTGTAATTACACTATCCGAATGTTAATTGAGATCCCTGCCGCGATTTTCTTAGAAGGTTGGTACGGAGTACTTGCCGATCCTTTAAAAACTTCCAAGGAGAGTTTTTAAAGGATCGGCAAAATGCACGGCAAAATGCATTTTCAGTATTCCACGGAAACCAAAGACAATATTATATTTTTTTGTGTAGTTTTGAATAATATCGTAGTATCTCAGTGCGGACACCAGTGATCTGCATGGCGCTCACGTCAGCATAGTCAGCAAGAATGCGCTTGTTCTGCTCAATAATATATATGCGGATATTACTCTAAACTGTTAGCGAGGTGTTTTCTGGGGGAATCGTTCTGTTATGTTCTGTCTTTTTAAGAAATAAATAAATAAATACACTTATTCATAGCATAATAGTACTATGTCAAGTACTTTAGTCGAAACTCTTGAAAATTATGAATTGATGTTGAAAATAAAAATGAGAATGATATTTGAGAGCCTTTATCTAACAACACAACTATATGAAAATGATCGAATAAATGAAAATGTTTGCTGTAGTTTTTATTGGCTCGTATCATGATATTTTTTTGTAATAAAACATCTACGTATATCAAATTAATTTGTGTATATTACTACATTTTTACGTCTCGACATTTTGTAACCATTTTCAGTATTCCACGGAAACCAAAGACAATATTATATTTTTTTGTGTAGTTTTGAATAATATCGCAGTATCTCAGTGCGGACACCAGTGATCTGCATGGCGCTCACGTCAGCACAGTCAGCAAGAATGCGCTTGTTCTGCCCAATAATATATGTGCGGAATAGTGCGGATATTACTCTAAACTGTTAGCGAGGCGTTTTGTGGGGGAATTGTTTCGTTATGTAACTGACAGGCTATATTTTCTAAAAATAATTGCATTAATAAATGTATAATTTCGTTTTTTGTGTCTCAGAGTGTTTTGTTATAAATATTTATGGCTTTATTCTTTACATATTTTTGGCTTAAACGAAACACGTTCTTACCCACATTGTATTTTTTGGTCGATCAACTTTTTCTTGTATCTCATTGCCATGGTTACGTCCCCTGGACAACTCTTTAAAAACATGATTTTCTATAAGGTTTTACAGTTAAAATTTATCAAACGTACATTTTTGTCGTAGTTATAAGCCCATTATTTTATGGACTATGAAGATTAGTAGCATAGCTGTAACAGTTTTCCTATAGATAAAACTGACACTGTTGTCTCTTGGACAACGGGACACAAGAAACAAACAAGAAAAAGTTGATTGACCGTTTTATTGATTTAATTTTTTAATTACTCGTCTTGGTTGCGATGTAAGAAATTAGATGCTTGCATGATAATCTAATTGTTTTCTCGGTTTTTGAATCATTTTATGTATCAAAATGTTTTATTTGTCCGAAGACTCTTCCCGATTAATAATTACACAGTACAGGTACCACTGACTTTTAACATACCTAACCTAACCTATTCTAGGCGGTTTACGTAAAAGATTTTCCTTTACCGCTGAAGAAAAATTATGCGAAATAAAATTCGGGCTAACAATACTTTCGGACAAATAAAACGTATGCTAAATAGAAGGAACCATTGTATAGGTATGTCAATATTATAAAAGAGGTA
Organism: Eudemis profundana; assembly: GCA_947034925.1. Classification (NCBI taxonomy): domain Eukaryota; kingdom Metazoa; phylum Arthropoda; class Insecta; order Lepidoptera; family Tortricidae; genus Eudemis; species Eudemis profundana. The sequence continues at coordinate 13,866,365 of OX344816.1, read as the reverse complement.
GTGTCGTGTAGTGGACCTAGCCTACCAAGTCAGAAGAACTGTCTGTCCTGGACCGGTCATGCGAGTTTCTCGGTATGACGTCGCCCCTACCTGGTTCCACCGGAAGACCAGCGCTGGCTCTCAGGTCAGCATTTTGCTGAGGTGGGACCGTTTTGTGGCAGCGTATCGATTTTTAATTTAATGTGTATACTCTTTTGTTTGTTATCTTGTGCTGTCATGAATAAATGTATTTTCTTTCTTTCTTTCTTTCGCTTACGTAACGTTTGCGTGGCATGCTCCAAAAATGATTTTCAAGGAGGGTAAATAAATCAATTGTATATAGGGAGAAGGTGAGGGTGTTTCTGTTATTTTTGAAGGGTAGGGGAACGTCACTCAAATTTTGCATTAATTAAAAAACGTTGTAATGAAATGAATTTTAACTATACTTAAATAATTATTTGGTTGCCAAAAATATTCCAAGAGGGACTTCCCTTTGCCAGACGGCATATTAAGTTCTTCGTTAGGTACAGTACAGCCAAGACAGTGGTCCACCACTTTTGAACTTTATAATACCACGCAATAAAGTCAGAAAGTGGTAGACCATTTTCTTTGCTGACTGTACACGGTGTCTTTTAATTTTCTTTCTTGAATGTCGTTAATGGAATTAAATTCGTTAGTTTAATTTAGTTTAGGTCAATTTAGTTTGCGATATAAGTTATTTTTACCCAACTGCGGCGAAGCCCAAAGGAGGGTTATGTGGTTGACCTGTATGTATGTATGTCCGTTCCTGTGTCCGCTCGTAACTACTCAACGGCACAACCGATTTTGATAAATGATACATCATTGGATTTGTCTTGATGGCGCGAGTGTCACTGGGTATGAAGTTCGTTAAAATAAACAAAATGGCGGATTTTATGCACTTTTATGCCACACCTGGCCATAAAGTGGCTTTTTCCGTACGCGCAGCGTGCGCCTTCTGGCCAAGTGTAGACATAAAATGCTGTACACAACACGGGAGGTAATAAAGAAAGCCCACGATCGCATATTTACGTCCCTCGCTTGCAGCTCGGGCCGTAAACATCTGCGATCTCGGGCTTTCTTTGTTTTACCACCCTAGTTGTGTAATGTACTATTAAAGTGCACCGCGGTCGGGTTTTTTTTTAGTAAAAATATTTATTAGTCTCTATTTTTGTCACCTTCTAGCTTCTTTGTTTTAAATGAAATCTAATGTTTTATATTAAAAAAATGTAATAACAGCAGTAACTTGAGGATATTAGAGGATCAGTGATGTTTCAAGTGAATAAAGTCTAAAAGATTAAATTGTCATACTTTTCTTTATTTTAATTTTTGGGCCTGATTTTTCTTAGGTAGACTCATTACATGTTTCAAAGGAAATTTGCTATTAGATTCCTTTACGCGTAATATTAATTAACTCTCCCCCATAGAAACTTCCACCCTCATTTCACTCTCTTCCGGGATAAAGCGTACTTTTAATCCATTCTCAAATTTCAAATTATCTGCATCACAAATTTTATCACAATAGGCTTGCGCACTAAATGTTTCTGATATAAATCGATTCTACTATTAGTGAGGAACAAATATATACCTATAACTACTACACTTGGATAACTATAAAGAGCGTTCAACGAGCGTTGAAAACGCCCCATACAAAACGGACGCCGATAGTGACGTCATCTTTGAGCTCTCGCTGTACTAAGTCTGTATGAAAAAAAATAGCATTTTCTCATTTTGAGCACGAAAAAGTGCGTTTAAGCACTTAGTTGCCATACATTTATTTTTCAGTTTTATTGAAGCATTCCGAAATGAACAAAAATTTTTCATTAAGACGAAAAAAAAATTCATAACTTTTATATACTTTTTGTTTATTTACTCTGTGTTATGATAATTTAGTATTTTCCAATACATGTGACTATATTATGTTGTAAAATTAAACATTAGTCCACATCCCCATTGGTCTAGCGGTTTAAGTGCGAAAAGTTAACCGACCGACAAATATATATACAGAGTTGTAATACAATACAAATATACTTGCACATCAGAAAAGCAAATTAAAAGAGGTAAATTACATAATTAATAAATTTTTGCTATAAAAAAGTATTTTTACATCCAAGTAAACCTTCTGCACTACGATTATCAAGTCCCGCAAGGCTCCGTACTCTCTCCCACGCTCTACTCCCTGTTCACGAACGACATTCCCAGGCACGATAAAGTGCATCTGGGGTTGTTCGCGGACGACACGGCCCTATACACATCGCACGTTAAGCCCAGTATTATACGGAAATTGCTCCAGGAGGCGATAACTGCCCTCGGGCGGTGGTTCAATCTCTGGCGCATCGAAGTTAATCCTGAGAAAAGCGCTGCAATTGTATTCTCTCCGACTAGGAAGCGAATAATGGAAAGGTTAGTTCCTATCCAACTATTCGGTTTAGCCATCCCCTGGGTAAATGAGGTCAAATACCTAGGTGTTATACTGGATAAATGCTTATCCTTCACCAAACATATTAAACGCGTACGCGGTCGCGCTCTCTTCGTCATGAATAGGTTAGGCGGGATGACTAACAAGCGGAGTAAAATGTCGCTTAGAAATAAGCTTACACTTTACAAAACTTGTATTCGTCCCATAATGACCTACGCCAGTGTAGTGTTTGCACACGTGCCTAAAACACGTTTGAAACCACTACAGGTCATACAGAATAGGTTCATTCGTAGGATGACCGACACCCCGTGGTATGTTCGGAATATTAGCCTTCACCTTGAATACAAGCTTCCCTCGATTCAAGGTTTCTTTAAGATGGCTTCAAAACGGTATTTTAGGACGGCTTCCCAGCATAGGAATCCACTTGTTAGGCAAGCGGCTGACTATGTTCCCTCTGTTCCAGGTCCTGACGACGAGCTGCGCCGGTCCGACCTCACCCGAGGTCGCTTCACCCGGCGGCCCCGCAGCTTCCTGCATGATCCGGACGACGACATCTCAGCGAGATTCGAAAGAATCATCGCTGAGATGCCGTCGAACGGTGCTCGACGAACACAGCGTCGACCCCGCCGGCGGGGTCGACCTCCTCGCGACAACACCACACAAGGGCCGCGTCCCGATTTGCCCCAGGACCCGAATGTCCTGGCTTAACTTCACTCCGACCTTGCTCGGGCCCAGCTAAGTTTCTTGCCGGAGTCTTCTTAGCTGGGCTAGGTTTAGCGAACCGGCAACTAAAACTCCCATTAGTTCGATACACAAGTTCACATAAGGACAGGTTGATCCGCTTCATCCTTCCCGCTGGTCCGCTGCTCACTTTGAGCAATCAGCGAAAAGTCAAAGGTGGCCCTGGCCATCGTCCTGGTTCGACCCCAGGCGAGCAGGCCCCCACCTAGCCCGACTCTTATCGTGGTAAGCCGGGACCGGTGACCTGGTTCGACTCCAGGCACCCCCCGGCACATACCCAGCCCGATGTGCGTGTCGGCCGTGTGTAAGGCACACGGTCGGACGCCCTTGGGTGGTCTGGCCAGCGACCTGGTTCGAGCCCAGTGACCGCAACGGCCAACCACCCGGCCCGACAATCACAATGCTCGGAAGTGGGTTGTGAGTTTGTCAGGTTTAAAAAAAAATTAAAAAAAAAAAAAAATTAAAAAAAAAAAAAAAAAAAAAAAAAAACGATTATCAAAATATTTGCAATATAGTGGTTAGCTTTAGTTAAGGCCTAAACCACAGAAATATAAATAATAAATAAATATTAGGGGACAATCTTACACAAATCGAACTAGCCCCATAGTAAGCTCAATAAGGCTTGTGTTATGGATACTAGACGACGATATATTTAATAGATACAAATACTTAAATACATAGAAAACATCCATGACTCAGGAACAACTATTCGTGCTCATCACACAAATAAATGCCCTTACCGGGATTCGAACCCAGGACCTCTTGCTTCGTAGGCAGAGTCACTACCAACTAAGCTAAAGGGGTCGTCTAAATAAATATATCGAGATAGAATAGTTCCTCGATCTGTATGAGAACCAAGCGTGTAACGTTTTCCGCTTGGCGATTGACGCCAAAAGTGTAATTTAGTGATGGAAAACATAAATGTTTCATTTCACTTGGTGGCATTTGAACAATTAATTATACCATTATTAACCGATTTTTCAAATCTGATAATAATATCGACCGCAACTGAGCTTAACGGCGTGCAAAGTAGGTCGCCGCCACTTCTTTTTAGCACGCGCGATACATACTCTTTTTTCTTGTACCTCGATATATCTCTGTGCTCTAAACATAAAGGTGCTTATAAGACTTAACAATCCGAAACAAACTTGGCCCACGATAATCTCGAATAATAGAAACAGCCATTAACACAATCTTTAGTAGCATTGAGCGGGCCGTAAATCAGACCGTTTGCGCTAAAAACCCGTCGCGTAATTAAGTAACAAAAGCTAAGTAATTATGCACCGAAACAATTCTAGAAACAGGGATATAAAGACGGGGAAGGGCATTTTGTTCTAAGGAATTACATTTAAAATACCCTAATACTTGTTTACTTGTCGCAATTTCAAATGATTGAAATTATAACGTTCCCAAGGTCTCGTAAGGGCCTTAAGAGGAAACAGGAGGGCAGTTTTTCCATACAAACGTAGTCCCCTCTTTCCTCCCTGGATAATGCCAGTAGAGCAATAATTTTTTATCCAAAAATCTATGGCTACTATTGATATGTTCTTATGTTTTCCTTTTTACGATAAATTGATTCTCAAAAGAGATATTAACCTTCAAAAACCTAAAAAAATGCCAGATTTTCCGCTGTGTTCACACATCCAGAAAACAAATTTGACTAGATTATTAAAAAAAACGAAAACATAGGAACACGGCCAAAGCCTTTTTTTAATGTTTAATGAAAAAATTAGTTAAATAGGTTAGCTTCAGTTGTCTCTATCGCGCTCTGCGCGGGAGAGGCGGGCAGTACGGGACAGCGACACATTTTACAAATACCTAATTTTCAAATCTCTCCACCTTACTGTTTCCTCTTAGGGCCTGTCCAGACGGAGCGTTTTGCGCGCGAGGGCACTAGTTCCCGAGATACTAGGGCTACATACACCCCGTCCAGACGCTCTCGCGCGTACCTATTCATAATCGCGCGTAAAACGCGTGCAACGCGCCGGACTCTCGACTCGCTCGTCTTCCGCGCGAGCGCCGCGTGAGTCGAGATACTCTGGGAGCATTCCATGAAAACATCAACTTTTAGTCCCTTACGAAACGCTATGGCAGCTACCCTAATAAAGCGTATTAGCTGCTAAGAAACACTACCGATCTTAAACTTACAATGCTGATAATTAGCTTCCTGAATTTATTTCTCGGAAGTATTAAAACGGTGGTGTCCCTTATGAAATATTTTCATGGAATGCTCCTCTGGCCCTATTGGAGCGTTCAGTGGTATGCGCGTGTCCGTAGCGAGTAGGCGTATTTTGTTTGAAATTTAATAAATTTATCATTTTACCTGGCTCCATGTTTATAACTGGCTGAATCTGTCCGCCGCACATCGCGGGTAGTAACGCGCGTAAAACGCGGCATCTGGATGCAACATAAATTGAAGCGCGCGAGTACCCTCGCGCGCAAACGCTCCGTCTGGACTGGAGTTTCCATACAAAACCAGTCGCAGCGAACTCGCGAGCGACATTTGTATGGAACTTCGCTTCTAACTCGCTCGCAAAGTGTGATAAGGCTCTAAGACGTCAGTTGGTATCTTCATAAGATCACTTAAAATCAGCCTAGTTATGGCAAACATTTTGCTATATTGGCTTATGACAAATATTAGTATTACGTTTGAGAAGTCTTCATTTATGTATAGGTTGCATATCGTTTAAAAAACTAAAATCTGTGATTCGTTACAAAGCTACTGGCGTGAGAATGTCATTTGCCGCTACAGTTTTTTCTTCAGTACTAAGTGCTAGCTCTGCCACTATAGGGCCGATACAGACGGACTGCAACCCAACTGCAACTCCATACGATTTGTATGGGAACTGCATCACAACTGCACGCCGACTGCGCAGTTGTGATGCAGTTCCCATACAAATCGTAGGGAGTTGCAGTTGGGTTGCAGTCCGTCTGTATCGGCCCTTAGTACTTACTCCGTGGGCCGATTTTGAGCTTCAGTTACGCTTCCATACTTATTATATTTCGATGGCACCTAATCAAGAAATAAGCCCATTATTAAAAATACTATCAATTGTGCAAAAAAAAATCCCTACAGAAATCCTTTTTATTACTAGGTACCCCTAACACTAGATGAGTGTTATGTACGAAGGATATTTATAATTTTTAAATCAGAGGCAAAAAGCGGAAACGTAGTAACCGCCATTGTTTCCTTTGGCGGTTACTACGTTGCCGCTTTTTGTCATCGAAATACAATTAGTTTTTCGGTAGTCGTAAAACATCGTGAGGAAACCTGCATATATCTGCGAAGAGATTCAAAGGTCTACAACCTGTTCACTGTTATACAACGTGTTGCCCACGGATTTATAAGAAACATGGATATGGTCAGTAGGCGTGGCGCGCGTTTCAGCAGGCACAAAATGGCAGGGGCAAAATGACCTTATAGCGAGAGAACAGTTGACAGTTGCTATGTAACCGCCGTCACACGCTGAGCTCTGCTTTTTTACGTTTTCGTGAGGTTAAAACAAGCAATTATGCCAAACTGTTCTGTGTTAAGGTGACCAAATAGAAGTCGCATCCAAAATTTATCGAAAGGAGGCATTTCTTACCACAGGTATGTAAATAAAATGAGTTTTCCGAAATATTTTTATTTCGATTTAATTTAGTTGGCATTTATTTAGAAGTCGACTCTATTAATTCACCGATAAAGTTCATTTTACCTTGTCAATTCTCATGAGTCCATTTTGAATGAACTAACAGTAGTGAGTTACCTGTTCGATAAAAATATCGATATGATTGGATGAATGAATGAATGGAACCATTATAAGATAAATCATAGTATATTTAAATTTAATGCACTGACAACGTATTAAATAAATATAAAATATTAATTTTGTATTTCAAGCAATTATTTTGTTGCAGTTATTTTATGTTTATTAGAGTTAATCATTGTGATGTTTTAGGTTTCCTGCTAAAGCCACATTAAAAGAAAAATGGATCGATGCGACTGGGAGAAAGGACTGGTTTCCAAGTAAAAATAGTGTGATTAGTTCAAAACACTTTGATGAAAATGACTTATAATGTGTAAAGAATGCCTTAAGAATTACTTATATGTCAATAAATATATTTTGTTCAGGGCCGATTAAAGTATTTGATTATTTTAAAAATGAATGTTATTCTCTACGCCTTTCCCTTATTATTCCCTACAAATTTTTCAATTTCAATTGTAACAACAGTATGTAAAAATAACCAATTATATAGAATATAGAATATAGAATATAGAATAATTTATTAAACAACGTATTATACAACAATGATACTTAAAGACTAAGATATACAATTAGAGAGTTGAACCTATATGCCTGAACTAGGATTCCCTGTATCTCAGGCAAAAGGGACTATCAAACATTTGTATCTACTACTAAATATTTACATACTAAATATGCAGTTTAATACAAATCAAATCTTATTAACTAGTATCACGTTTAATCAATGTGACATGCCAGCATCTGCGTCAGCAGAACTGTAAACTGGGCCAAAATCGATGTTGCATTCTTCAAGTTTGTTTTAATTTCATTTAGAGGTTATAGGCGTACGATTGGCATTTGCCTAGTTTTCGAAATTGTGTAAGTAGGACATCTCGGTAGTAGGTCACTTAGGCGTCTTCATAGTAAACTTTGGACTCGGATACTACGGAGAAGTCATCGAGTGCAGAATTCAAACTTTTGTCCATAGTAACCTGACCTATAAAAAAGGCTTATAATAATAAACGGCGGCGCTCTTAGGCGCCTTCATAGTTTATGGAGTTAAAATATCTTTTCTCGGCCAGTTTTCTTGCTGGACATTCTGCATTACCTGTTTCGTGGTTACTTGGCTTCTTGAAGTGCAGACATGTTGCACATTTTGGTGGATCGGTCTTCTTAGAGCAGTCCTTTACTGCGTGCCCTACCTCACCGCAATGCCCGCAGGTGTCAGCCTCCGATCTGCACGACTTTGCCGCATGGCCATATTGCTGGCACTTGAAGCACCTCGTGACCAAGGTGAAATCCCTTACGGGACACGAGGACCAGTTGACAAAAACTCTATCGCTGGTAATTAGAGAGAATTATGTGAGAAAGAACAATAAATAATCATGACAATGATAGCGACAGCTCTTCAAAGATATATTCTTTGCCTAGCTAATCTATTTATACAACTAAGAAGTTACCACAACACAACATCATTTATTTATATAATATTGTAGTAAAAAATTTAATTCATCATTGTGTCCATTTGAACACCCTAATTGTAAAAAAAAATCATACAAAAGAAATAACGAATTACGATTCGTTATTAGGTATTTATTTTTAGTGATTGATGAACGGAGCAACATTCATTCATTCGTTCATCGATAACTTTTTATTCTTTGTCAAGCCCTTACGTCGATGAAATATTTAAGTGTGTGCGTGTATTGAGACGGCGCGGGCGTTAGTGTGTACTAGCCAATAGCAACGACAGCGTTGCTGTAGTGTGTCGCTGTGTTCTTTGATGATTGGCGGTGACGCTAGTTTATTTGTGGGTGTTGTCTTTGCATGTGCACAGCGTTAATGTATGTGTGAGCAAAACCTGCGACAGCGGTTCTAATACAAAACACGTGTGATTTCACATCTTTGTTTCTTATATATCTGTGGTGTTGCCTGTACTAGGAACAAATAATTAAAACTAAGGTTGTACCTACTCCTCAGGCTGAACAACATTTGTTCAGCGACATTTTAAAATAACTTCAGTTTTGGTTTTTAGTACACTTTAAAGTTTATTTGAAGCCGCAATGTATTGCGATGTTAATTATGTTTGTAGCGTGACAAGCGACGTCAATTAGACTGATGTTAACGTACATTGAAAATACTATTAAATTTCTATGAAAAAGATAAAATCTAAAGATTACATAATTTTTAAAAGTTGTTGAACGAACGTTTTATTGTTTGGTGAGTAGAATCTACGATTTAATTATTTGCTCCTGTTACAGGCAACACCCGGTATACTCTATGTATATTATACTGTATAATAGTATATAGGATGATGATGAGACTGAATAACACCGCGAAGCCGTTGCCCGGTAATTATTATGACTATCCACCATTACGTACTTTTGCAATTCCTAAAATTAAATAACCCAACCATTATTAAAAATAAAATAAACACGACTGTCCAAAGCATAGGCCCATCCGGACAGTTCGGAACTATTTTCACCGTAACAAAAAATGCAGGTATAAAGACCAGCTGCGCAGTGCACGCGCCGCGTGTCGCACTGCCGACTGGCACTTATTTGGCGGTATTTTTACCGCCAAACCGTTGGAACCATCTGCGCGCTCGCTTAGCCCTGTCCTTTGTATACGTCAACGCGACTGCCATAAATGAACGCGAGCTTAAAAGTTAACAAACGTTTATATTTTATTATCAGCTTTTAAATCTCTTCATTTTGATACCCCACTCGATGGGGCCGGAAGATTTTTTCCTTCCAAGCACATAATATGGCGTACAGAATCTGCAATTTTATTTTTCTGATGACGTCACATAGCCTATGTTTTCCGGGATAACTCAGGGATTCTAACGATACCCAACACATCTAGATCGGTTCAGGGGTTTAGAAATTATCGTAGAATAAAGAAACCCAAATACGTAGATACATACATGAATCCTGAAAACATAACACTCCTTTGATTGGGAAGTCGTGTAAAGAATACTTAACAAACAGAATAAATCTAACATTATTAACAAAAAGTAACGATTTATACCGTTTGTTACGTTTAACAATTTTAATTATAAATTATAAGCATTGAAAATGTGCGTAACCAAAAAGACAAAATTAAACTCCACTCCTCTTCTTAATTAGGTACAATAAAAATTAGAAATACACAAATCCCAAGCTAAAATATTATTTAAATGGTGCCACTAAATTCTAAAACCAAATATACTAGCTAAGAGGGTTAATAAAATTATATTTGTCCTTAGCATAAGCCCTAAATCCATTAGGATGGATTGAGTGGTCCATAATTCATCTGAGCGAGCGGGCACAAAATGCTCAAAGGCACTCAAAATGGCTAGACCTAAAATATCATGGGTTTGGGAAATGTTAATATGAGTTCAATTAAATGTACATACAGTGCGTATTGATAATGCTAGGAAGAAGGAGATAATGTCACATAAATAAAATTATGAGTAGATCGCAATAAAATTATAAATTTAGATTAAATGTGACCACTATAACAAGAATGCCAGATAAATAATTATTTTTATGCCACACCTGGCCATAAAGTGGCTTTTTCCGCACCCTGCGCGTACGGAAAAAGCCACTTTCTGGCCAAGTGTAGACATAAAATGATGTACACAATACGGGAGGTAATAAAGAAAGCCCTGGATCACATATTTACGTCCCTCGCTTGCAGTTCGGGCCGCAAACTTCTGCGATCTCGGCCTTTCTTTGTTTTACCACCCTTGTTGTGTAATGTAGGTACTATTCAAATCCAACTAATTTAATATTGTTGCACCAGTGGTATAGGTCAAAACTTGAAACGTGATGTTTTCTTGCTTTAGAAGCGTTTTCAGCGAGATGAAAAGCGATTTCAGGCCGTTTCAGAGGTGGCTCTTTCACAAACTAGAAAATTGAAAATTCAGCAAAGTCGCTGCTGTTTTCAGGCGCCTCAAACATGTTTTCAGTCCGTTTCAGGCCACCCTCTATCAGATGGCGCAATAACCTGAAAATCCGTTTTCATGCGTTTTAGGACGCCTTATTGTCGAAATGGGAAGCATTTATACCTGGACTACTCATTCTACTTAAATATACGGAGGGAATGAGTAACCCGACAAACTTTAACTATTGATTCTAACCACTATTGGGAGTAAAAAAAGTTGTATGATGTATAGTCGAAAAACGCTTACTTTCCAAGATATTCATTATTTTTAGAAAAATTCCAAGTGTCCAACAAGCCCTTGTAAATGTGACTAGGATACTTTTACTTATTCTTTTTATTTCGTTAACTAAACAGCAATTAACCATCGTAGCATTTGATGGTAAGCGACTACGAGGCCAAATAACCCTCCTTTGGGCTTCGCCACAGTCGGGTAAAATTACCCATTGTTTCCATTTTAACCTTCTTTCCTTTTTGATATATCTTCTTCCAGTAAGGACCTGTTTACAAGGAGGAGCTGAATTTATTGATTTATTTTATTCCTTTAGGCTTATGATGCTACGCTTTGTCGCGCGATAAATAAATGATAAAGCATCCGTCATCGTCACGTCCTGACAAATAGTGTGTAATAGTGAGTGAGAGTATCCAGTGACTAAAATGGCATACGATAAATAATCATCAGGAATACGTGATTTAAATCCGTCGGGTTACTTGTTTCCCATCGTGTATATTACAAAATTTTGCGCAAAGTCGCAATGAAAATCACTTTATCTATATTTAACTAACCAAAATGCTATGATAGCGCAAAATCCAACTGCAACTCAGTCAGAATACTAAAGGAATTATCGATGGAAGTTCTATACAGTGGAGTAATTCACATATATCTACCGTCAATTTTGTTCGTAATATAATTATACGCATGTACTTGTAAAAACAATTCGGAATCAGAGGTCACGCTACTGCGGTCCATCAAAAATCGTAACATATACTTATTTGCTCCTACTAAACTAACCGCCATACAATCTTTCTTGAACTATTCATGTATCCACCAGTAGCGTGGCGTCCAAAGAACTCGATTCCTACCGGCTTGCCTAATATCAGGCAGTTGAGCACCTTATTCTACAGCTCTTAAGGAAAATGTACGCCAAATCTGCACCGGCTTTCCCAAGGATATCTTTCACGCCACACCACTGGTATCCAAATACGAGTTTGTACCCTCGGTTCGCGAGTCCGACTCGCACTTGACCGGGATTTTCTTCCTGCAAAAGATACATCGCATTTAAGAAATTGGTAATGCTTCTTCTGTTGCAAAATGTTCATAGGCGGTGACCCCTTCTCATAAGGAAGGCCATCTGCCTGCTTGCCATTCTAAAGCAAAACGAGGAGACCGGCCATTTTGTAATATTTTTTTGAAAAGAGAAACCGGTGAGTTTCTTCCTGCGCTTCTTCTCACCAGAAGGTCATCCACCGAAGCGCCAAAATAACAGAATCAGACATGTAAAAGAGTACTTGCAGAAATAAATGAGTTTGAGTTTGTTTACGGATGTGAAATCCGACTTTCTATCCTACTTATCCTTTCTAGAAGTTCCCTTAGGCTTATGTTTGTATGTAAACTCTTTATTGCACAAACTAATACAAAGCACAGGGTTACAAAATAAAGGTTATCAAGGTTTATCACGGAAATGGCACACATTTTAATGTACAAACAGTCTCCTTTCGATTTCACTACATACATAAATAAATTTCATAGATAGACGATATTGACACAAACTTGTGAACACTACAGGTGCCGCCTCCCCATTGGCTATTGGTTATAGTCCAGTAATGGCCAATTAAGGACATTATAGTCCGACGGCCGGGGATAAATCTGAGCTAACTATCGAAAACTGAGCTTTTGGTGACTTATAATGCTTCGTACATTATCGGATTAGCGTTGCAGCGTGGAACTGCTCATCATCATCAGCCATAGTCATAGGAGGCAAACGAGTAAACGGTGATCCGTCTGCTTAAGAATGCGCAAGAATGCTCCAGTATGGGACGCTAGGGTGTCCTAGAAAGCAAATCTGCATATAAACTTTGAAGCCAAGTCGGCACGGGTTCCCATCATCACAGGGAGCTGAAAATTTACACACCATAATATTTTAGTAGTTCCAAAATTTTTATGCGTTACAAAAAAAAATAAAAAAAATCTTGCCCATACAACAAATAAATTTTTATTTTATTTTTTTGTAACGCAAACCCCTAAAAATTTTGGAACTACTAAAATATTATGGTGTATAAAATTTCAGCTCCCTGTGATGATGGGAACCCGTGCCGACTTGGCTTCAAAGTTAGTATGGAGATAGACTTTCTGGGACACCCTAATGGGACGCACTCACACAGACGTGCTATAGCGCGTCTGTGAGAATACGTGTCGCGCGCTCTGAAACGGCCGAAGTTGGACTACTTGTTCGTTTTTATACTTTGATTATACTAGCTGTCCCGGGGCTTCCCGCTGTCCGCTGGTCACTTGAGCAATCAGTGAAAAGTCAAGGTGGTCCTGGCCAAACGTCCTGGTTCGATCCCAGGCGTTCAGGCCCCCACCTAGTCGGCCAAATCGAGGTGGACCGGGACAAGCGACCTGGTTCGACCCCAGGCGCCCCCGGCCCCCACCCAGTCCGACCCACTCAGCCACTCAGGGTGGGCCGGTTAGCCACCTTTTTTTTTTCCCAGGAGAAATCCGTAACGGATCCCACTCAGCTCGGGAGAAGCTGGGAGGGTATGTCCGACTTCCACGGACTAAAACTGGTTCGACCCCAAGGAACGCCACGGCCGACCACCCGGTCAAACGATCGCTATGCCCAAAAAGGGTCGCAAAAAAACAAAAATGGCTGTCCCGGCGAATTTCGTCCCACCTCATAAAAACGCGCTCACCATATCTTTCAGTGCAATTGTATTTTCAAACCACTCAAATATACACACAAAATATCATCCAAATCGGTCCAGCCGCTTTGGAGGAGATAGATGACCAACACACGTACAGAAGAATAATACATATAAAGAAGATTACTAATTATTAAATCACTAATTCTAGCTCTGCCTAACTTCTGACTGTATACATTACGTAAACTAAGTTCCAATGCCGGTTCCAGCAGACATAGGCCGTCTGCGGCGCTAGTTCGCCAGCGACGTTGCACGGGTTAATTCCATTAAACGATTAACAAACCAAATGTGACAACTTATTTAACTATGAGGACCCTGTCGCCGCGGCTGGTCCACGCCTCGGGAGATCCCAGAGCTGGCGCTTACCTCTCTCAAAGAATTGCACTTGCAATCCAGAGAGGTAATGCCGCCAGCGTAATGGGGACCATGCCGCAGACCGAATTGCTTGAAGGGGTATTCTTTTTGTAATTTTCCTTTTTTGTATATAGCTTAACTCGTCTGTAGGTATATTTAGGTTGTAGTTTATAGTTTATTCTTTACTTTTGTTTGTTTTATTACCGTTGTTCAGATAGTTTTTTAAGTTTAGTTATAATAAAGTTTTAACTATAATATTGACGTAACTGTGTAACTTTAACCCCGAGGCACAAAAGCACATCGAGATAGAAGGTAATAAATAGTTCGTCGATTTGTATGAGAACCAAGCGTGTAGCGATTTTCGCTTGGCGTTTGACGCCAAAAGTGTTATTTAGTGATGGAAAACATAAGTTTCCCATTTCATTTGGTGGTATTTGAACAATTAATTATACCATTATTATCAGATCAAATCTGATAAAAATAGATAGATAGATAGATATACTGGGTGGGAGGGACTATACCGACATACTTTAGCCATGAATTCCTGGTGGTGTGACGAGTAAATAATGTTATATCAACATGGGTCGAATTATGTCATTTTACATTAATAGTCTTATGGAACAAAATAAATCAGTAAATTCAGCCCCTCGTTATAAACATGTCCTTAATGGAGGAAAAGTTATCAAAAAGAAAAAAAAAGCTAAAATGGAAACGAAAGGTCAATTTTTCGGCCTCATAGTCGCTTACCATCAAATACTACGAAGGTTAATTGCTGTTTAGTTAAAGGATTTAAAAAAATTAGTAAAACTATGTTAGTCACATTTATTAGGGCTTGTTACACACTTGGGAGTTTTCATTTAAAAAATAATTAATATCTCTGAAAGTAAGCGTTTTTCGACTATACATCACATAACTTTTTTTACTCCTAATAGTTGTTAGAATCTATAGTTAAAGTATGTCGGTATAGTCCCTCCGACCCTGTATAGATAGATAACACATTTATTTGTGTAACTATAACACACACAAAAATACAATAATTACAAAAAAGAACATAGCTAGGAAACAGAAAAAACAGAAAGGTGAAACATGAAAAAAAAAAAATTAAACACAGAAAAATAAAACAAACAATGCAAATGACAGATTGTAACTTGTACTGTGTGTGCGTTGCAGCAGTACAAAAAGGTTCCAGCTCAGTGATCAATATTGCTCATGGCAATAGTCACGGAAACTGAGTTGACGGCGTGCAAATGAGGTCCCCGTTTCCTCTTTTTACCATGCGAGGTACATTAGTACATTGTGTATCAAGGGCGGTAAGTAAAGAATTACAAACGAGTGTTTGTTACAAGGCCGAGGCGAAGCCGAGGGCTTTAATAACACGAGTTTGTAATTCCTTTACCGCCCGTGGTGTGTGCCACGGGCGGTAAAGGAATTACAATGTTTTTCATCACACTTGTGAGGAAATCTGATTAAAATAACCTTACTTAACCTAAATAAAATTGTAAAACTGACAGTGACATTAGTGACATATATCAAGACGACAAGTCACGTTCGGAAACCATAGCGGTAAAGACTTAAAATGGTTGATTTTATATTTGCAAAATACTGAAATACACTATTTAAACATTTAATTAATGTTACAGAAATATGTGTTTACATGTATTTGCAATAACAGTTCTCTTTAAATAAATATTTCAGTAATAAAAGTTAAAAAAGTAAGTTAACGTTTCCTTTGAAAATGACAAATAAGAGTAAAACAGAACTAGCGTTTCAAATTTAAAAAGAAAACCATTACGCCCTAGGGCGTAATAGGTCATTTACGGCCCGCAGAACCTACGTGTAATGACACCATTTTCGAGCAAGTGTGATGAAAACACTTTTTCCTTCTAATCTCCATATATTTCTGAGCCTCGAGCGCTACGTTTTTCTTAACTATCGGTACTCAAATAGTACATTACACAACTAGGGTGGTAATACAAAGAAAGGCCGAGATCGCAGAAGTTTGCGGCCCGAGCTGCAAGCGAGGGACGTAAATATGCGATCGAGTGCTTTCTTTATTACCTCCCGTGTTGTGTACATCATTTTATGTCTACATTTGGCCAGAAAACGGCTCTTTCCGTACGCGCAGCGTGCGGAAAAGGCCACTTTATGGCCAGGTATGGCATAAAAGATATTACTGTTACATAAAACGGTTAAATACTGCAAGAAAAATTGAATTAAGGAGATGGCTATTGTAGCCTCAAGGCTAAAGTTATTAATAGTTGGCTTAAAGTTATTTATTTATTTAATCGTATGGCGTCATATACATAAACATTTCTTTATAAAAATAAGAAAACTATAGATCCAATTCAGGGTCCCGAGCCACGAAATTGCGTCGGGTGTTAGTTTGTACAGATCTTCTGGAGAGCCAGAGTATGAGTGCAAAGGGCAGCGCTGTATAATGTGCTCGATGGTTTGGACCTCTTCACCACAGTCGCAGAGAGCAGAGTCCCGCCAGCCCCACTTGTGACGGAAGTAGTTACAGCGCCCGTGACCTGTTCTCAGTCTGTTTATGCGACACCAGAGTTTGCGTGGCAGATTGAAACCGTCTGGTTTAGCCGTGGGGTCTATGTAGGGTTGCCAATCGTACTATAAAATATAGTACTGTACTATATTTTGACTTTGTGTACTATATACTTTTGAAGAAATATATAGTACGCAAAAATACTACATTTCGACCAGCTCTTCCAAATGGGGTTCGGTTTGGCCGATTTTAATATACTAAGCTTTTATTTTCATTAGATGTCATCGGCATTTGGTTAGATAGGCTTTTTGAGGTCACACAGTTGCCCTCTCCAAATGAAAAGCAGGTGGAATGTTAGTAATCAATAATTTTACAGGCTTTAAAGCAGAATTTCGTAACCTTTATTTCGCCGAGCCTCCCTGAACCAAAAATAATATTTTCATGCCCCCCTTAAGTTTCAACAAAAATAAGAAACACACATTATGACACTATGACTTGTCGAAATCTGTATAGCAGCGATTGAATGGCAAATCGGAACAGTTAATTTACCTACGCGTTAAACTTTTTTTTTCGGAAATGTAAACGTGACATTTCTCTACACAACCCCCCTCCCCCTGACATTTCTCTACGTCCCCCAAGAGGAGCATGCCCCCTTGGTTGGAAAGTCCTGCTGTAAAGGGTTTTTTTCTTAAAAGTATACTATATTTTCTCTCAAAGTACTATATTTTTTAAACCTTGGGCTGGAAAATACTACATTTGCTCAAGAAAAAGTTGGCAACCCTAGGTCTATGGCTTGCAGGATGGACCCAGTCGCATGACTCCACTCCTCCTTCCAACTCTGTCTAAGATCGAAGTCTCTTAACTTAAAGTTATTAATAGCTGACTATACATTACACGGAGTGGTTCACTCCGCGATGTCATCGCGCGGCCACTAGTACCATATTTTGCCACCCGGAGGGGCTTAGCCAGCAACCAGAAAGAGCACGCGTTTTGCGATAGAGAGAGACGATCGGATGCGGTGCGTTCCGTCCGGTGGTCGAACCCGAACATCAGTTATGTTGGAAAGAGAAGGTTTTGCATGTAGTACCTACCAGTGACGTGGCATTTACAGAACCCGATTCACATCGACTGGCCTAATATTAGGCAGTTCAGCGCTTAATTCTAGTGCTTTTAAAGAAAATTGAAGCAAAAGCTGCTCCGGCTTGCCCATGGATTTCTTCAATGCCACGCCACTGGTACCTACTTCAACTTATTCTGTGACATTAACAAAATCAAAGTATAAATACAAACAATTAGACTCTGTGCGGAAAGAGAATAGGATTTAGATTTGGGGGCGCTGTAATGCTTTTCTACCGTATTTGCCATACTGGTTAGGTTAATTCAGTTTTTCGCCACGCCTATTCTCTTTCCGCACAGATTCTAGTCCAACTTCAGCCGTTTAGGAGCTCGCTACGCGCTACGCGCACTCACACAGACGTGCTATTGCGTGGCTGTGTGAGTGCGCCCCATACTGGAGCTTTCTTACTGTTTCTTAAACCTTTGCTTGCAGTGCGTTCGTACACGGCGCGCACACATTTGAGTGCGCGATACGCCTTTTGTATGAAGGAAAATTACTGCTGGGCATTTCTCCAGTAATATGTCTGCGGTCACCTCATTCATCTGATCCTTTTTCATACTAAATGTATGGAAACAGATGAATGAGTCGCAGACATATTTCTGGAGAAATGCCCTGCTATTATACTGTCACAAAGTTCCGATGCCGGTTCCAGACATAGGTCGTCCACGGCGTTAGTTCGCCAGTGACGTCGCATGGGTTAATTCCATTAAAAGATTAACAAACCGCGAGAGCGGTCTCGGATCGACGGGGCACGACACATTACAGAGGAGAGCGGATTAGCACAAGAAAATTGAGGATAGGGAACGTGCACGACGAAGGTGCTGCCAACTGGTGCCGCCAATCTAAATCATATACACTGTCATGCTATCGCGTTGAAGGACGATTAACGTCAGTGTAGCTACGACTTACTATTTTTTTATTTGACAGTGACACTTAGATATTATCATTGACATTGACAGCTTGATTTGACAGGGGCGATAGTGTCTCTTTTGTCGTTTAGTGCTGCCACCTATAGGTCGTGCACGTTCCCTATAACGGCACGAATAATAGGCTAGACGATTACAAAAACTGTTTAGTCCGTCAGTTACATTGTTAAAAAATATTGTACACGTATTTTTTCTTTTGTTTTACAAACAAAAAATGACGAGGAGTGCTTAGAAGTTTCGAGTGACGTCACACCTTGGTACAATTTTTACCTTGCAGTGACGTCACAAGCCCCCACTCCGGAAGTTTGATAATCTGAAACCAAAAAATACGTGTCCCATATTTTTCCATAATCTAACTGACGGACTAAATAGAATGATACATTTCTAACCCAGTCGTCATCCTTATTCGTGTAGTTTTGAAAATGGACACAGGGTTTCCTTAGACTGTCGAGATAAATGTACCTACTAAAAATCCCACGGTCTGGGGGGTGAGGTAACGTCAAGGTTGTCATTTTAATGTAATTTTTCGTAGATTTTTGTTTCTATCTCGAAACCGCATGCCCATTTTTTGGAAAAGCGCTGTGCCCATTTTCAACTACAAGAATTATTTGGTCTGATTACTTTAATTGGTGGTAATTTTCTTATGCTAGATACAAAACTAATAGGATCCTTTATTATGCTAATATATTCGACTACACGTTTAGCCTAGTGGAAGTGACACCGCCTACAAAGCTAGAGGTCCCGGGTTCAAATCCTGGTAAGGGCAAATATTTGTGTGATAAGCAAGAGTATTCGTTCCTGAGTCATGGATGCTCTCCATCTATTTAAGTATTGTATTTATCTATATAAGTATGTCGCAATGTCGGAGTTCTGTCCATAAAGAAATGTTAATTTTGTCTATGCTTGAGTGTATTTAGTTGCGATACAATGACGTTTATTCAAATTGAATTGGTTTGATTGAAAAATTGTAACGTAGCTTCGTGAAAAACATAACCACATTTTTATTAAAAAAAACCCCGACCGCGGTGGACTTTTAACTGCATAAAATCCGCCATTTTGTTTATTTTAACGAACTTAATGCCCAGTGACACTTGCACCATCAAGACGAATCTGTATCATTTATCAAAATTGGATGTGCCGTTGAGTAGTTACGAGCGGACATAGGAACGGACATACATACATACATACAGGTCAAACACATAACAGCAGCCGCAGTCGGGTAAAAAAAGGCTAGACTTATTACGCCTACGTATCCCTCATTACTAAAATCGCTCTCTTTTGCACCCAAAACGCAACCTTACAAGTAGGCGCCGCGCGAAACCGCAGACCCATCACTAGTCTTAGATCCCTAGTTTTTGCCTGATTAGGCGCTATTTAAATATAAAGGGACTACTTTGACTTTGACACGTTAAACAAACGTAACCACATCACTAGTGAATAGTGGACCAAAAGTAAAATACCTCCCATTACCGCTTAAAAGTTTAAGTCTGTTTTCAGCAATATGAAATCTTGAAAGTATACCTAAATAAGAAAATTAGGATGGAACGATTTTACTTTAACATCGGATGTTATGTTTTGACACTTACCAATGTGTAAAGACGAACAAGTCGTCTAACTCCGGCCGTTTAGGAGCGCGCGACACGTATTCACACAGACGCGCGATAGCACGTGTCTGTGAGTGCGATCCATACTGGAGCATTTTTTTATCTTAATTTTAAGGAACTTGGTCGTTGAACGATCAGGTCGCTCCTTACGTTCACTTAATTATTATAAGATATGCGTCAACCAAGCTACCACTTAGTTGATGCATATCCTATACAACTTGTAATATAATTTAGCTTGATCTGACTCTGGATCCGACAGCCCAGAACTGGAGCATTCTTACGCAAACTTATTTCTTTGCTTGTAGTGTGTTTGAACACGGCGCGCACACATTCAAGCGCGCGATGTATTTTTAGTAGGACGAAATCTTACTGCTATTATACACTCTAAAAAAAGAATTGGTTGCTCCTAACAAGATTTTGATAGATACAATCAAGCATCTTGATTCCATACGAGCCTAACAAGACATTAGATGCACCAACTAAGATGATATTGATTGTTTATCATAATTCAATTAACGAGTTCTGATTTGATTCAACAAACATAGATGTATAAGGTAACTAATAAAACATGATCGAATCGTACAAATAAGAAAATAATGATAGAAACAAGGAATATATTTGTTAAAATTATCAAGATTCTAGATCAGTGATGGGCAAACTTTCTTCATGGGGGCCAGAAAATTTAAGAAATTTTAGAGCAGAGCCAAAGTTATAGCAAAAAATATTGTTTGTTTAAAGCTCTATTGCTGGCTATATACTATTTATTACGAAGGACCGTCGGTGGCGGGCTGGATTTAATTATCCCGGGGGCCAGAGATGGCCCGCGGGCCGTACTTTGCCCACCACTGTTCTAGATTATTGTTTTAATCACGAATGAACTTGCTGTTTTAATTAATCAGCTTTCGTTGACATGTTTAATATCTTGGTTGTTTTATTTAAATTAACGCAACAAAGAGAAAATCTCTCTTAGTTGGCTCAGATTTTTTAGAGTATACTGTGCCCTTATACTGTCCAAAGTCACAGTTCAAGAAAACACCTGTGGCGCAGGTTACAGTGAGGCTTACGGTTGCAGTCCGGGTTTAGGGAGCGGTGAGTTTGGGCCAGATTTATCCGGACCCGGCAGGGGAGAACTGAGCTTACATGGTCTTCAGACTTGTCACTGGTTCTATAAAGTGTTATAGTTAACTGTGTAACCCCGAGTCGTAACAAAGTACATTTAGTGTCCAAATATTGTTTATAATTACGTTTAATTTTATACCCAGAGCATTATATTTACATATTCAATACTTATTTATTGAGTGAACCACACTTCTTGAAACAAATCTGTTGTCTGTGTTGTAAGTAGATAAGTAGGCAATGACTAAAATATCCTATTATCTTACTACATAGTGGAATTATTGCATGTTTAGTAGTTTTAAGTTTGACATTGTATTTTTTTTGTTTAATAATAAGTAATTATCTAAAATTTAAATCATAATTAAATCTATTAAAGTCAGTAATTGAAATTATCCTATTTATAAATTATAAATCATATCCTGTATCCTAACTAATATTACAAATGCCAAAGTAACATTGTCTGTCTGTCTTTATCATAATATGAAATAGTATGGTCGGTAGGTGTTTTTTTTTTTTTTTTTAGAAACTGACAAACTCGCAGCCCATCCTGGGCGTAGCGATTGTCGGACCGGGTGGTTGGCCGTGGCGTTCCCTGGGGTCGAACCAGGTCGCTAGCCAGACCACCCTGGTCGGTAGGTGAGTAGTTCGGTAGGTGCTTAGGGTACGAGGGTAGGAGTGTAGGTGGATAGCTGGGTAAGTGGGTAGCTGGGTAAGTGGGTAGGAGGGTAAGTGGGTAGCTGGGTAAGTGGGTAAGAGGGTAAATACATCATAAATGGGTCCCATGTGTGTAGTATTGGGTAGTTCGCTTAAATGTCATTTGGACGAAGAAAACTTATGTGTTTATCGGTCTACCCGCGACCACGTACACTGTACTGTTACTGAGTTCATCGCTACGTAACACCGGGATTTCATCTGTTTAAATGTATTTATTACAATTCATACTTAAATTCATTACTGAAATACCTCTCTCTGCAACTTGATATTTAATTAATTTCCGTATAAAAATCACAAGGCGACAAAATCGTTCCGTTTCAACCAACTAAGTCAAAAATCCTTTGAATCGAATCGAAGATGGAATTCGGAGTGCCAAACATCAAAATCGTCGTCTACGGCTCGAAATGAGACCCATTTTCAATTTCCATAATAGCTGCTTCCACTTCATTATTCTGTGGTGCGAGACACAGGCGGCAGCGGTTCAATAAGATAATATCGTCGCATCCATGCTAAACTCACGAATCTACTACTTTGAGAGATACGCAAATTCGATCGTAATCTGTATAGGTTTAGGTCTAAAGTCCAAGTTCACTAATATTGCTCATTCGCAAGTTTACTATGGGTGCGACGACATATTGGGCGGAAAAAATGTGATCAGTCCATTGTTGCCCATTTGTTTCTTGCTATTCTTATTATTCTCCGTATATCTTTATTTCCTTAAGTCAGATTTTTTACAATATATTGTTAGACTCAAACACCATTACCATTAAATACATTATTTATTTATAAAATTACACTATAGAAAACAGAGGCTGAAGTAGATTAGCGATTAATCCAAGAATCACGGCACGTGGGAGCAATCGCCGCGTGAGTCTGAGGCTTCTGCCGACGCCATAGGGATGTGCCACGCTCTTAGTGACGTAACACAGCGCAGCAACTTTTCATTCCATAAACGGCTAACAATAAATATATCGTACCCTTGGTCAAATAACGACGCATCTGCAAAATGACAACTTTTCAGGATCTGTATGTATCATGTAGTTCGTATGATTTGTATGACTTTTAAGCAATAAAAAAACTTCGAACGTAAAGTCACATGCGTCGTTATTTGACCAAGAGTACGATATATAAAGTAAAATACAAAATATAATCACATTATAAAAAACCTAACTTAGGGCCCAAGCTACCGGTGGGTAGGGCTGCAGTGAGAGGAACCTCCTGACGATGCGCGCCGTGTCCAGAAGTACCGCCTTCTGTATCTGACACTTGATCCAACCATTTAGCGCGAGTCTCTTGAGATGGTAATCGAGACTCGACTCTTCGCTATAAGTCAGTTCACCAAAACGTCTATCGGAACAATGATCGTCGAATCAACATCCCACATGGCGGTAACCTCGTGAGTCAAGTCAAGGTATTTGCTGAGTTCATCCTTCTCCGCCTTCACGAGGTTCTCGTCATGGAGGATGGCGATGTCGATGAGCACTGTCCGGCGCTAGGATGTATATATTAACACGATATCAGGTTTATTGGTTACAATAGTCCAGTCCGCGATGATAGATCGATCTCAATAGAGCGTGGCACGACCATTTTCGAGAAACTGCATCGGTGCGTACTATATTACGGCACCTCAGACCCCACAACACCAACAATTATCCTGCTTAGTTGGAAATAGGGTGTCCTTTGTATTAACCAGACTCATAATCTGCCTGTATACCAAATTTCATGCAAATCGGTTTGATAGTTTTTACGTGATGCGCGCACAAACACTCAAACAGATAAAAAAAAAACCTTTTAGTATTATTTTTTTGGAAAAATCTTTAATGTACAAAACACAGTCTTTCGACGATTTTATTATTTGATTAAATCTATTTTTCTTATAACTTACACCGTGCCTTAAGCCTCTCCACGTACTTGTGAGGCCTAAAGATTTTTCGGGCCCGTCAAGCGCCCCGAATGGTATCTTTTTACAAGGTACCGTCCTGATTAACCCAGTTTGTTTTTTCCTTTGCCTATTTATAGACGTATTTTGTAAGAAAGTTTTAAATGTGTAAATTGGAGACTATGAAAAATAGTACATTACTTTACTGCAGAGGCTGGGAAGTAAAGAGTTGCCGGCCAAACGAAAGCGAGGCCAGATAGTTATGAGCAGGGAGCGTAAGTTTCGTGCCGATGACGCAAAAATGACGTCAGGCTACATACAGCATGATTATTTTTAGGTTTTAGATTGATTTATCGTTACCGGAAATTACCGGTATCGTAAAGGTTATGAATTAATTTTATCACTACTTTTATTAGTTGGTGTCAATGGTAGAAGCCGTTTTATAAATCAAGATGTGTCTGCCTGTTTTATCTTATTTATTGCACCGGGAAATTGGAAAATACTAATAACAGAAACGCATTTTGATATAGCAGGGACCGCATTCGGATAAGTATATGTCAAATCGCATATCCGACGAATATTTCCAATTTTCCGTAAAAAAAAATAAAAAAACAGACGTATACAAATGTGTTACTTACAAAATGTTTTCTACCATTGACACGAATCAATGAAACTAAAAAAGATAATTAAGCCATAACTTAAACGATACCGGTAATTTACGGTAACAGTAAATCAATGTAATATCTTAACTAAATCAGCCTGTATGTAGTGTAACGTTGCACGTTCATATTTTATTAATATTAATCAAATTATTATTATTTACAATTTTAAAATGAATTTTTAAATCAAATTATATTTTATTAATCAATTATTACCATTTTATTTATACATCAAATTATTTTTACAACTAATTATTTATTAAAACCTATTTATTAATTTTATCCGATACCAAATGAAATACATTTAATTACAATAATAAAATATTGTACAATCAGATATATAAACACAACCCCGTAATATAAAAATAACGCGCACTGTACTCGGCAGTCGCTGTTAAACCGGCCGCCAGCTCAAGGTGACCCCTGTCGCCGAGTGGTAGCTTCGAGAAGCCGTGTCACCGGTCAGTCCGCGCCAATTCGTCTCAGAGCTAACCCGCGTCCCGCGTACACAAAAGTAGTGTGTCGTCTCGCGCGTGGACACGGGCAATTTTAATAAATATTTTATATTGTTAGCTTTGGCTCGGCGGACACTATAATTTTCGCACTCGCGACATTTTTCGGAGGCGACAAACACAAATTGTAAATTTAAAATCAGTGTTCTCGCACCCAGTCTTGGTAAGTGCAAAGTGTTGATCGTTATTTTACCTATAGTTATAGGAATTTTAGTTTAAATAGTTAGGTAAATATCATTTGTGTAAAACATTTACGCTATACGTTGCACCTCGCTTATTATTAAGGCGAGGTAGTACGAGAATCGGGCGCGGAAGCCTAGTTTCCAAATCATTTTTAGAGCACTTATTTGACTCGTAGGTCACTGTAAAACATATATAATAATATTCAGAACTGTATCTAGGGCTTCCTCTCACCTAGAACACGATAGCGAACACTTCGCTCGATAGAAAAGTAGCGTGAAAACACTATAAAATAAAGTAGTTTTTTCATTTTGTTCATTACCAGTTACCTTTTCTGACAAAATTAATACCTGACAATCATGATTTCACAGTCATGCAGGGCTTCCTCTCATGTTTGGGTTGATAACTTATACTATTATGTTAGAAATCGAAGATAATCTGCAATAATCTGCATTCCGCCCGACCCTAGTGGACCTACCGCGACGCCCGTCACCCCGCTAGTATTGATAAGGCTTCTGCCAACGTCGGACCTGTGTCGTGTTTTCTTCGCGCCTTTCTGGGCATAAAACATGTCAGTAATTGTTGTAAAATCGTTTATAAAATAAATAAAAAATAACAGTAAGCACAACATCAATCTAGAGAGAGAATAGGGTAAGAAAACATGCATAATTCGTTATACAAAATTGTACTTCCGTAAGTTATATAAGCAAGTCGTACCAGATGGTTCACTTCGACCAAATATCAAAATCGGTAGTTTGTATTTCTATGACGCTTATGATTGATTACAATTTTCATATGATGACAATTATGTTATTGAAAAATTCGGTAATAAATTAATATTTTATAAGTTTAATGTCATTTTTTATATTACACGCATTTATTAACTTTACATTTATAAACATACAGTGCAATTTGGGTAGTTTGAACTTATTTGATTTCTTTTGACGTGCAGTTTGCGATTATACAAAAAAGAATACAGTCGGTAATAAAAAACACTTTCTTGACAGGAACTTATTTTCCCGAGAATTATTGTTTTCTAGCGAATGAAGTATTTATCGAGGGTGCCTTTATTTATTTATTAAATAAATATTATATTAAAAAGGTACATCTTTAGGGAAGATACTTGTTTTCTACTTAGGACAAATCGGACTGTGCAAATGTTGCACCGTTTGTAACAATGTATGTACTTTCTACATATGAACTATATAGTGTAACTAAACACTATGTATGAACTTTTATCAGTAGAGTAGGTAAGAAGCGGTCTGTGATGGAGCCGAAAGGTGACCTTAGAATAGTACATTCACAACTAGGGTGGTAATACAAAGAAAGGCCGAGATCGCAGAAGTTTGCGGCCCGAGCTGCAAGCGAGGGACGTAAATATGCGATGGAAGGCTTTCTATTACCTCCCATGTTGTGCATTTTATGTCTACACTTGGCCAGGCATATCTCACTCCGCGATTTTGTTTCGCGGTAATTATTATTATTCCTTGCCTAATGCATTAGGCAAGCTCAGGGCTGCGCTGACATCCGGCAGCCCCTGTGTGCGTAACCTATGAAGCCCAAAGGAGGGTTATGTGTTTGACCCGTATGTATGTAAGTATGTATGTTACCCGACTGCGGCGAAGCCCAAAGGACGCTTATGTGTTTGACCGGTATGTATGTATGTAAGTATGTAAGAAGTATGTATGACGACGTGTATCAAAACAGTTATATAACTTCATGCAAATATTTTTTTTAACTACCTCTAATTCACTAGGAAATTTAAGCTATAATAATAATCGCAAAGATGAGTCTGCGGATCGGAAAGGTTATTGAATGTGGAGCCAAACAAATTGTACATATTAATGTATACAATATGTGGCCTGTAACCGGGGCTAATAATTAAAACGAAGATTGTACTCCTCAAACTGAACAACATTTGTTCAGCCACATTTAAAAATAACTTATGTTTTTATTTTAGTACATTTCTATGTTGGTATATCTTTATTTTCTTAGATTAGGCTTTTTACAATATATATATAAAAAGTAAAATACAAAATGAAATTACAAAATATAAACACATTATAAAAAACATTAGTACATTTATTTTTAGTAGGTACACTTTAAAGTTTATTTGAAGCCGCAATGTATTGCGAATATTGCGATATTTTTTTATGTTTGTAGCGTGACAAGCGACGTCAATTAGACTGATGTTAACGTACATTGAAAATACTATTTAATTTGTATGAAAAAGTTAAAATCTTAAGATTAAAATCTTAATCCATAACAGACCGAGGAAATAATTTATTACGTGTTCAAATCAGACATTGTTCCTTTATTTAATTTATACCTGTAACTCTTAGAATATTACTTTACCTTAAATTTTCGAAATGTAGTGTTTGATTGAATATGAAATAAGTTCCTGACAAAAAAAGTTTTTTGAGACAAGCTTAAGTACTTCTTATTATAATTGCAAACTGCGTGGCACAACTAATCAAATGAACCCAAACACGATGAATTTAGGTATGTTATATAATAGGCTACTTGACAGGTTTCTGCAAAGTCAATCCGACTGTTTAATGATGTCTATTGAGCACTTAGAAAGTTGTAATTTTTAATTCTTTTGTGTATTTTTTCCGAAAAAAGCAAATAAAAATGCACTTTTAAAATTAACCGCCAAAACGGTTTCTCGGACAATATGGCGTCTATGACGACACATGATAGTAAACCGACAAATGTCAACGAGGATCGCATAACGTTCTACCTTTAAAAATAGGATTGACAGATGCTGTCGATGCTGTTTACTATGGTGTGACGTCATCGGCCAAACCAAACCGTTTTCGATAAAATGGCGACAGATAAAAAATAATAAATTTTCATCCGAGTTTTATAAATAAATTATCCATTTATTTTTAGTAATATTGACGTAAATTGGTTTAAATACTCATAATTAATACATATATCCATAATTCTTCCATTATTTTTCACACTGTCAAGTAGCCTATTAAGATGATCCTATGACTACTATCAGGCTACATGATCAGATCAGCTGTCATGTCACAATAATATTGCATTGTCATCTGATTATTACATATTGTTGCAAAATTTCAGCTCAATTGGTTGAAGATGCCTGCTTCAAAATTGAGTTACAAGATTCCACTCGAACAAACATAGTTACATTGCAAGTTCAATGAAAGGATGTAAAAAAATAAACGTGAGACAATACGCACGAATGATCTGTCAGTGAATTTATAAAGCTAAGCTATGGCGCGGAGTATTACGGCAAGCGGGCGCCCGCCGCCGCCCCGCGCGCTCGGGGCCCCGCGCACAGTGCCCCTGCTTCACCCCCTCAATATCGCGACGAGCCAGGTCCTACCGGGCCTTAAATGCCGTTACAAATTCCTTTGTCATCGTAGTCCAGTACGTGAACGCAAGCGCATACCCGCTTAGTTAAAATTATGTAGTCATTTAATTATGTGCCTTCTGCCTTGTAAAAATGCTATATCATGCTTTCTGTAACTCCGCTCTGATTGTGAACACAAACACATTTAACTACGCACCGGCTTGCTTCCCTGCTTTTCATCTCCGGGGTGTTCACAAAAAGGCGGAACAATTAAAATTAAATACCTAAGACTGTGGACGTTATTTACAGGGTGCGACGTTTATATTTGCAACTTTGGGTTTGCTTAAAAACCAGAAGAACGTCCAAGCGCACAAAACCCTAACACCTCGGCTACGAGCTGGAGCCATGGAGTTCGCTCGCCGCCGCCACTGCCCCTCGTGACCACTGGCCGTGCACCCGTTCCTGCCGTTTCGGACCAGTCAGGGGAGTACCGGACCTACGAGCGCAAAGCTAGACGGGCTAGACCACCCACGACCCGTTTTTTTAAATTTGGGGGGACATGTTGTCCCCAATAAATGTTATTATTTTGTGGACTTAGTGGTTTTCTTCCCCAAAACCCCTAACGTCACAGTAGATAGACGTCATTTGCCTGCCATCGGCACGAAACTAACGCTCCCTGGTTATGAGGCTGGCAACCCCTTTTCTCAAATATGTAATAAAATAAATTAAAAACACGTCTAAAAATCATTTTATTTTCTAGAGGCACAAACAGCAAAGTAGTCAAAAAAACGGATACTATCGATTATTAGTAATACTATCGAGCTCCAACCGATGGAAACCGACACTCGACTACGGATTATTGGCAATTAGATGGACATCCTGACGACTCCTACCCCTGACGTCGACATATTAGATATATTTGTAGATTTCATTGCTTAGCATAGATTTCTTTACATCAACTCTTACACTTTACAAGTCTACCTAGCTCACAAGTTTTTTTTTACTATTTTACAATTACAAGTTAACAATCTAACAAAATCTTCGGGGAACACTAGTTCGATTGAAGCAATTTCAACCAATAAAATATAAAAAAATGTCTATGGTTCAGAATTTACACTTGTAACTTGAATTTTATAAATTGCGAAAAAGTGAATTGTAGAAGTGTGATTGAGCTACGTGAAACGCTTTTAGTGACTTTGTTGGCCAATGTTGCTAGTTTTGACTTGTAAAATTGTAACTTAAAGCTTCGTGAAACGGGGCCTTAATAGTATGGGAGTTAACAAACTGTGTGTTTTATCTGTGACATTACCTTTAAACGTGGGAGTGATGTATATTTCATTCCGATTTTCTTAAATACATCAACTTGAAGAAAAACATAACAAGAACGTTTTTAGACTTTCTATTGAACGTGTTTGTCTTTGAATACTTATTTCCATTGAATATTTTTTCTAAATTCACAAGTAGGTAGACATAACAGCCTAAAAGGGTTTTACTGTGTATGTTTTTGTTAAGAAAATCAGAGTACAGAGTTTTTGTCTGCTAATGGTACCTACGTACTTTATTTTTCACTTAAAGGTGATTAAATCGTAGGGTTGGAAATACAAACGGAAAGAAGGTTAATAATTCATTATATGAAATAAATTATCTGTGCTTTGTGAAATAAAGACTGTTCGATCGCAATACGAAACCCCTCAAATTCCGGAACCGAAACTTTGCCGAAATCCGTTTTTTTGCCGAAACTCGGGCGAAACCGAAATTTAGGTTGGACTGGCTTACAGTTGGCTCTCACAATATCTCAACAAAGGGCCAGGCCTCTAGAGACCGGGTATCAGTTGTGTACAAATTATTCACCCCACTAGCCCACTACGCCCCCTGGTGAATGCGCTGACTACTAAAGTGGGGGATAAAAAGACTAAATGGACTAAGACTATATATATTACGAACCCAGGTCAAATAAAGAATGGTCCAGACCGCAGGTATTTGTGACCTTCACCTGCGGCACTTTCTCATGGCCGGCCATCGGAAATTCGGATGCTTATATACCTAAACTTCGGTGTGGTTTGATTAGTATAGATAGATGGATTATTAATTGATTGGTATAGATTATTAACAATTATTAAAATTTGCAAACGTGACAGTATTTAAATGTTAGAATTTATATATTATTAGCTGTTTACGAACTAATTGTTACTATACTATGATTCTTTGTTCAATTATAATATCGTTAAATGTTTAGTTTTTTAGCGCCATCTAGTTTTTGCCCGGAAATCTCCAAGCGGTCGGGTTACGATCCAAAGTATGAAGAATGACAGTCCTCTTGTTTTAATGGTCCTTGGTGTAACTGTGCAATTTCAGTAAATATCAAAAGAAAACGTGAGCAAAATTTTATGCGCATCTCGGTTTATTTTGAGCCGTATATCATTATTTATCTCAATGTATAGTATCAAATTACGCATGTTTGTTGGAGTTTTCTTTGAAACATTAGACTTTCTACAAACATATGCGTTACTATTGTGGTGCAAGTCAGAAGAGACCACCCAGTCAAGAGCGTTGCTAAAAATGTAATGTAGAGGATTGAGTGGTTTGTTCCCAATTCTACAGATTTAAATTACTGATTCCTATTCCTACAGATTGCCAAATCTACAGATTCTCAGTTCTACACATTGCCAAATCTACAGATTCCCAGTTCTACACATTGCCAAATCTACAGATTCCCAGTTCTACACATTGCCAAATCTACGGATTCCCAGTTCTACACATTGCCAAATCTACAGATTCCCAGTTCTACACATTGCCAAATCTACAGATTCCCAGTTCTAAACATTGCCAAATCTACAGATTCCCAGTTCTACACATTGCCAAATCTACAGATTCCCAGTTCTACACATTGCCAAATCTACAGATTCCCATGTCTACAGATTCTCAATTCTACAGATTCACAATTCTGCACATTCTCATATCTCAGACGAGGGCCTAAAGGAATTGAGGGTTGTGTTAGCACAACTTTTAAAATCAGCTTGAACTGCTTTTCACCGTGTTTGATACTGTCCCAGTAGGCCTACTTGCTATGTTTATACTCATTAGCAATACCTATAGAGGTGATAGCAAGTTATCAATTAATAGGCATTAGCGTGTAAAACACAAGGAAGTTTACCTTAAAGTTTATTTTGGCTAATTTACTGTATTTTAATATGTTAGTAATATACCAAGTTTTTTTTCATACGTGAATGTATTTATTAAAACACACAATAACAAGAATATAGAAGACTATAAACTAAAACACATAGGCTAGCTAAGAGCTCGCAGCTTCCTCGCTCAACGCATCAGACTTACACACAATACAGCGAGGAAATGCTGCCAGCATTTTCGGTACTATGCCGCACGGGCCATTTTTAGATTTATGTCAGTTTTAGTTTATTTAATTTTAATCTTGTTTTAGTTCATATTACATTTAATTATAATCCGGCTTTAGTTACTTTGAACTATTATTGTCTTTCCTATTAAATAAACTCGAATCAATGACCTATTCTCATAAATTTTCAAAACACATAATAAAACTAAAAACTTAGGCGGGGCCCCCTCGGCAGTGCCCATGACGCAGGCAGCGGTCGGACTTCGGACTCTGGTATACTATTAATCAAAACTATTCGTGTTCCCTAATACCAAGGGCCATTAAAACAAAAAACAAAACAAACGCGAATTGAAATGAAATTTGTATGAAATTTTCAATCCTCTCCTAGCGATTGGATTGGATTAGATTGAAAACTTCATACAAATTTCAATTCAATCCGCGTCACGTCTCGTCTCGCCCTGCCAGTGGAAAACCACCTTAACCTGACCGCTAGGGGATTTCCGGGCAAAAATTAGATGGCGCTAAAAAACTAAAAATTTACTGATGTTATAATTGAACAAAGAAACATAGTATAGTAACAATTAGTTCGTAAACAGCTAATAATAAATAAATTCTAACATTTAAATACTGTGTCACGTTTGCAAAGTTGAATAATTGTAAATAATATAATGCTTTTACCAAGCTTATACATAGACGGCGTTGTAAATTCGGGGAACAGGTTTTTGTACCGAGAATGACAGTCCTCTTGTTTTAATGGTCCTTGCTAAAACTTTTACTTACTAGGTTTCCTTTTAAATCTACCATTTGTGACCGTGAGTTCTTGGGTTTTGTGTATATTTAACAATTACTACGTACAGTATAAAAACTTCTGTGCTAGATTTCTTGCTTTGAGAATTATTGTATGTGGCCCCGCGTACATAGTCACAGATAGACATATGTTTATCCAAAACCTATAATTTTTTTTTTGGGTGGTCTGTGTCCCGTTTGGTCAAATTTGGCCACTTTGGGAAAACTAGAGTTGTGCCCCTCTCCTTCGGATAGGGCCACAAACCTACAATTTACTTACCACTGTTTCTTCTAATACGAGTACAAATGATTCAACCTGCACATATAATACCCAAATACATATCTAATAGTACGGCAGAGAGGGCAAGAGAGTGAAAGAAAGAGACAGGAACGTCCACACGCCCCTGTGGGACCCTATCTCATTATCTCGATCAATCTCTTTCTTGTTCTGCAACAGACAATCACACGCGTCCACACATATGCGCCCAATATACAACATACAGTGTAATAAACAGAGAGAGAGGGAGACAAAGATAGTAAAAGAGAAAGAAGACAGAGAGACACTAGAAATACATACCTTCTCAAAGTGAGTGTCTATATTCATTAAGGTTCTTTTCTTGCACATTTGCAACTGACTACTCGCTACTCGCTATCTCTTGTGATTTAGCTGCCTGCCATATTTCCTCCAGAGGCGTATCGCGTTTGTCACTGTCTCTGTATCTCCCCGTTATGATTCGAACAATTCCCGAATAGAGAGTTATCTCGGGAAATCTCTACGTACGCCATTTTGTTCTGTTATTGCCATTTCTTTGCCCAGTATATTGCTTCACATTGGCTTCATTTGTTACTGGTAGAAATTTTCACACATATAAGTTAGTGTATATATATTTCGATTCATATTGTATTTTATTTACATACCAGGTGTTGCCTGTAACAGGAGCAAATAATTAAAACGCAGATTCTACTCATGAAACAATAAAACTTTTGT
The DNA here is from genome assembly GCA_947034925.1 of Eudemis profundana. NCBI lineage: Eukaryota > Metazoa > Arthropoda > Insecta > Lepidoptera > Tortricidae > Eudemis > Eudemis profundana. The sequence continues at coordinate 13,832,631 of OX344816.1, read as the reverse complement.
TCAACAACTTTTAAAAATTATTTAATCTTAAGATATTATCTTTTTCATACAAATTAAATAGTATTTTCAATGTACGTTAACATCAGTCTAATTGACGTCGCTTGTCACGCTACAAACATAAAATCATCACAATACATTGCGGCTTCAAATAAACTTTAAAGTGTACTAAAAATTAAAACATAAGTTATTTTTAAATGTCGCTGAACGAATGTTGTTCAGTTTGAGGAGTACAATCTTCGTTTTAATTATATGAAAAAAAAAAAAAAAAAAAATTCTGTAAGTAGCCTCAAGGGCTCTTTTACATGTCTTTCTTACATTCTTTTATCTCCTAGTACAGGCAACTTGTATATTAATACAAAAAGTAAACTTAATGCCCCTCTCTTTTGGAATTACCCTATGAAGGCATAGGGAACGTGCAGAACGAAGGTGCTGCCAACTGGTGCCATCAATCCATATCTTGTACTGTATCATGCTGGGGCCAACAGGAAACGCCGTGAATATCGGGATGCTGGGTGATTAATTTTAGTGAGCCACAACATATTGTACTAGAAATTTACATTTATAACCAGTTTTTTTTTAGGCCTGGTTTGTTTCCTGTATAGCATAGTGTCTCTTTTCTCGATTTAGTGCTTCCACCTATCAGTGGCGTGGCGTTGAAGCAGTGTTGGCATTAATTCAATACAAATGTAATTGGATTATCAATCCCATTACATTTGTAATGAATACATTTGTATTCCATTAACTCGTTAATTCCAATTACTTTAATTGGGATTAACGAGTTAATTGTTAATTGCAATTACTGTAATTGTTAATCCCAATTAACCATAGCTTCAATTACTTTGGTATGACGGTTATATCGAGGGTGCCTTTCAATGTTTTCATAAAAGGTCTCCAGGGTCTGATGACGGAGCCGGAAGGTGGCCATGGGAACTTCGTAATAAAACGTCGGAACCCCATCGTGTTTGGGCTCATTAGTTTCGTATTGACGAGTACTCTGAACCGAAATGGTATCCAGGGTCAGATGATGGAGCCGGAAGGTGGCCATGGGAACTCTGTAATAAAACGTCAGAACCCCATCGTGTTTGGGCTCATTTCTTTCGCCTTGACGAGTACTCGGAACCAAGATGATATCCAGGGTCCGATGATGGAGCCGGAATGTGGCCATGGGAACTTGATAATAAAACGTCGCAACCCCATCGTGTTTGAACTCATTTGTTTTGTCTTGACGAGTACTCTGAACCGAAATGATATCCAGGGTCTGATGATGGAGCCGGAAGGTGGCCATGGGAACTCCGTAATAAAACGTCGCAACCCCATCGTGTTTGGGCTCATTTGTTTCGTCTTGACGAGTACTCTGTACCGAAACGATATCCAGGGTCTGATGATGGAGCCGGAAGGTGGCCATGGGAACGCCGTAATAAAACGTCGGAACCTCATCGTGTTTGGGCTCATTTGTTTTGTCTTGACGAGTACTCTGAACCGAAATGATATCCAGGGTCTGATGATGGAGCCGGAAGGTGGCCATGGGAACGCCGTAATAAAACGTCGGAACCTCATCGTGTTTGGGCTCATTTGTTTTGTCTTGACGAGTACTCTGAACCGAAATGATATCCAGGGTCTGATGATGGAGCCGGAAGGTGGCCATGGGAACTCCGTAATAAAACGTTGGAACCCCATCGTGTTTGGGCTCATTTGTTTTGTCTTGACGAGTACTCCGAACCGAAATGATATCCAGGGTCTGATGATGGAGCCGGAAGGTGGCCATGGGAACCCCGTAATAAAACGTCGGAACCTCATCGTGTTTGGGCTCATTTGTTTTATCTTGACGAGTACTCTGAACCGAAATGATATCCAGGGTCTGATGATGGAGCCGGAATGTGGCCATGGGAACTTCATAATAAAACGTCGCAACCCCATCGTGTTTGGGCTCATTTGTTTCGTCTTGACGAGTACTCTGTACCGAAACGATATCCAGGGTCTGATGATGGAGCCGGAAGGTGGCCATGGGAACTCCGTAATAAAACGTCGGAACCCCATCGTGTTTGGGCTCATTTGTTTTGTCTTGACGAGTACTCTGAACCGAAATGATATCCAGGGTCTGACGATGGAGCCGGAAGGTGGCCATGGGAACACCGTAATGAAACGACGGAACCCCTTCGTGTTTGGGGTCATTTGTTTTGTCTTGACGAGAACTCAACCGAAATGATATCAAGGGTCTGATGATGGAGCCGGAAGGTGGCCATGGGAACTCCGTAATAAAACGTCGGAACCCCATCGTGTTTGGGCTTATTTGTTTCGTCTTGACGAGTTGGTCAGAGTACTGGTCAAGACGAAACAACTTAGCCCAAACACGATGGCGTTCCGACGTTTTATTACGAAGTTCCTATGGCCACCTTCCGGCTCCATCATCAGACCCTGGATATCATTTCGGTTCAGAGAACTCGTCAAGACGAAACAAATGAGCCCAAACACGATGGGGTTGCGACGTTTTATTACGGAGTTCCCATGGCCACCTTCCGGCTCCATCATCAGACCCTGGATATCATTTCAGTTCAGAGTACTCGTCAAGACAAAACAAATGAGCCCAAACACGATGGGGTTCCGACGTTTCATTACGGAGTTCCCATAGCCACCTTCCGGCTCCATCATCAGACCCTGGATATCGTTTCGGTACAGAGTACTCGTCAAGACGAAACAAATGAGCCCAAACACGATGGGGTTGCGACGTTTTATTATGAAGTTCCCATGGCCACATTCTGGCTCCATCATCAGACCCTGGATATCATTTCGGTTCAGAGTACTCGTCAAGACAAAACAAATGAGCCCAAACACGATAGGCTTCTGACGTTTTATTACGGAGTTCCCATGGCCACCTTCCGGCTCCATCATCAGACCCTGGATATCATTTCGGTTCGGAGTACTCGTCAAGACAAAACAAATGAGCCCAAACACGATGGGTTTCCGACGTTTTATTACGGAGTTCCCATGGCCACCTTCCGGCTCCATCATCAGAACCTGGATATCATTTCGGTTCGGAGTACTCGTCAAGACAAAACAAATGAGCCCAAACACGATGGGTTTCCGACGTTTTATTACGGAGTTCCCATGGCCACCTTCCGGCTCCATCATCAGACCCTGGATATTATTTCGGTTCAGAGAACTCGTTAAGCCAAAACAAATGAGCCCAAACACGATGGGGTTCCGACGTTTTAATACGAAGTTCCCATGGGCACCTTCCGGCTCCATCATCAGACCCTCGATATCATTTCGGTTCGGAGTACTCGTCAAGACAAAACAAATGAGCCCAAACACGATGGGTTTCCGACGTTTTATTACGGAGTTACCATGGCCACCTTCCGGCTCCATCATCAGAACCTGGATATCATTTCGGTTCGGAGTACTCGTCAAGACAAAACAAATGAGCCCAAACACGATGGGTTTCCGACGTTTTATTACGGAGTTCCCATGGCCACCTTCCGGCTCCATCATCAGACCCTGGATATTATTTCGGTTCAGAGAACTCGTTAAGCCAAAACAAATGAGCCCAAACACGATGGGGTTCCGACGTTTTAATACGAAGTTCCCATGGGCACCTTCCGGCTCCATCATCAGACCCTCGATATCATTTCGGTTCAGAGTACTCGTCAAGACAAAACAAATGAGCCCAAGCACGATGGGGTTTCGACGTTTTATTACGGAGTTCCCATGGCCACCTTCCGGCTCCATCATCAGACCCTGGATATCATTTCGGTTCGGAGTACTCGTCAAGACAAAACAAATGAGCCCAAACACGATGGGTTTCCGACGTTTTATTACGGAGTTCCCATGGCCACCTTCCGGCTCCATCATCAGACCCTGAATATTATTTCGGTTCAGAGAACTCGTCAAGACAAAACAATTGAGCCCAAACACGATAGGCTTCTGACGTTTTATTACGGAGTTCCCATGGCCACCTTCCGGCTCCATCATCAGACCCTGGATATCGTTTCGGTACAGAGTACTCGTCAAGACGAAACAAATGAGCCCAAACACGATGGGGTTCCGACGTTTTATTACGGAGTTCCCATGGCCACCTCCCGGCTCCATCATCAGACCCTCGATATCATTTCGGTTCAGAGTACTCGTCAAGACAAAACAAATGAGCCCAAGCACGATGGGGTTTCGACGTTTTATTACGGAGTTCCCATGGCCACCTTCCGGCTCCATCATCAGACCCTGGATATCATTTCGGTTCGGAGTACTCGTCAAGACAAAACAAATGAGCCCAAACACGATGGGTTTCCGACGTTTTATTACGGAGTTCCCATGGCCACCTTCCGGCTCCATCATCAGACCCTGAATATTATTTCGGTTCAGAGAACTCGTCAAGACAAAACAATTGAGCCCAAACACGATAGGCTTCTGACGTTTTATTACGGAGTTCCCATGGCCACCTTCCGGCTCCATCATCAGACCCTGGATATCGTTTCGGTACAGAGTACTCGTCAAGACGAAACAAATGAGCCCAAACACGATGGGGTTCCGACGTTTTATTACGGAGTTCCCATGGCCACCTCCCGGCTCCATCATCAGACCCTGATCTTCATTTAAGACATATCTAAGTGGATGTGAGCTCTGCTGTTCCTATTTTTCAAAAAGATGTCTTGCCTACTTATGATGCGTAGCTAAATCAATTGTTAATCTCAATTAACGATTAACGATTAACAATTACGTAATGGTTAATTGCAATTAACCATTACTTTTCAGTAATCGTTAATGGTTAATTGCAATTAACAGATCAATCGTTAATCGTTAATTGTTAATTGGGATTACATTTTTGCCAACACTGCGTTGAAGAAATCCTTGGGTAAGCCGGAGCAGCTTTGGCTTCAATTTTCTTTAAGAGCACTAGAATTAAGTGCTGAACTGCCTAATATTAGACAAGCCGATGGGAATCGACTTCTATGGACGCCACGCCACTGTCAACTATATAGTTCCTGCACGTTACCTATAAATATCCCTAAGTAGGTACGTATTTGATTTCTATGTATGTTCCCCAATTACTCTAGGGCGGCTGGTCCTAGTTGGAATATTTTTTCGTTAGGAAGGTTCAAATGTTATATGTAATTACACTTATAGCACTTTGGGTATTTTATAATAATTCTATGTCGGTTACCTTAGTTATTTTACGAATTTCCTCATTTCTGATTCGATCGCGTAAAAAGACTCCGAGCATAGCTCTTTCCATGGCACGTTGAGCGACTCTAAGTGTAGGTTGACCCCCCACAAGACGGTCTGACGACCTGGTTAGGGTCGCCGGGAGTCAATGGAGGCAGGAGGCGTGCGACCGTTTTTTGCAGAAGTCTTTAGGAGAGACCAAGGACCATTAAAACAAGAGGACTGTCATTCTCCATACTTTGGATCGTAACCCGACCGCTAGGGAATTTCCGGGCAAAAACTAGATGGCGCTAAAAAACTAAACATTTAACGATGTTATAATTGAACAAAGAAACATAGTACAGTAACAATTAGTTCGTAAACAGCTAATAATAAATAAATTCTAACATTTAAATACTGTGTCACGCTTGCAAAGTTGAATAATTGTAAATAATATAACTCTTATACCAAGCTTATACATTGATGGCGTTGTAAATTCGGGGAACAGCTTTTTGTATGGAGAATGACAGTCCTCTTGTTTTAATGGTCCTTGGGAGAGACCTATGTTCAGCAATGGACGTATAAAGGTTGATATTATGAATGATGATATTAACTCTGCAGATTTTAATTGGATAGATTCGTTTGAAATGGTGATTTTAAAATTTAATTATACAGCTTTAAAAGTTATTTGATTTCCGCCTTGTTGTTATTAAATTTACACTTCATAATCCTGCGCACTCCAGGCCGATAATTAAAAGGAAATATTGTGAAAACCTATTAATCTCATCATGGCCTGAGTGTAAAAACATTTTCGGTATCGGGATTTCAACGATTTTTAATAATAATCATATTACCTGTAGGCGTACGACGGTTGTGGCTCGATGGCGATTAATTGGCGAAGCCTACTCATATATTTATTCGTAAAATATTTTTCAATTTATGACACATTTTAAATTTTATTTTAATTGTAGGTACCAACTGTTTTTGGGCGTGTGTGTAATCAATGTATTGATACCTTTTTGGGCAATTGATTTTATTTGCAAATGTTTTTCAGTTTGAGCTGTACAATCTACGTTTTAATTATTTACTCTTAGTACAGGCAACACCCGGTTGTAACACTTTGGAGGTGCCATTAGTTTTTGTTTTGATGAATAAATCTAACCTCTCATATTAACTTTTATGTGTCTGTTTGACCATCTTAAGTAGTATAATTCTGGTATATACTTATTGAATAACCTAATAGAAGATGTATTTTCTCAATTTAATTCGTAGTTAGAACCAAATCTCTTTTAAAAAGTGTAATAATTTTACCTTGAAACTCGGCGTAAACCGGTGTAGAAAAACACATTCCACTTATTCTACTCATTAAACACTAGTAAACACGTTAATAAACTGATTTTTCATTAAAATCAGAGAAATATTGATTAATATTGACAATTGTATTCGATTGACAATTACACTCTTATGTTTCGTTTCACAGTTGATGCATTATGCGTCATTAAATATTTTATTAAAAAAAAACATTTAACTATTAAACTAATATTATAATTCTAAAGACTATATCATATCCGTTGTTTGATAATAGACTTCTTTCCTTTTTTAGTAATATTTGAGGTGTGCAACTCGTCGTTTGTAAATTCTCTTTGGTGGAGTAACGAAACGCCATGTTGCGCGTTCAACCTTTAGCAAGTACATGGTCACACTTTAAGTTCAATCCATACTAAATTAATATTATCTTTCATTATAAAAGGTCAAAGAGAGTAGGTATATAATTTTTGGATTATTGGTCGTCTGCCGGAAAGGCTTTCTCCTATTAATTTCAGTATTCGTTAAATAAAATATTATTTCCTGAGGGTCGATGTTGCTAGATGAAAAAATCTGTTTACGTGTAGAGACATTTGGGAATGATGCTGTGCGCATTTGATCGAGTACCTTTAGTCAAGATGTGAGCGATTCGTTTTCTCGTCTCAGTGCTTTCTCCTTTTTATATCATGGGTAAGTTTTACCTGCCAAAAAGAGTTGATTCGAGTTGTCGAACTGTATCACTAATGTGGTTTTGATATTTGTTTCAGCTTCGGGCCGTGATTTATATTCAATTTAGCTTCAGTAGTACCATGGCGTAATGCAATTTACCTTTTGAGAATTTTTGGTGAGTAATGTTGTTGATACCGTCGTCTTCAGTACTTCACGTAATTATTCTGGTTACATTCGTGTCTTAACGCGTGATAATTTTACTTTCGACAGCCGACCGTTCATCTTTATTTAACCACCGAGCTGTTGCCACGTATACGGAGGTACACACACTTCACCGTGAAAAACCCAGTTAACCCTGGTAAGTTTTCCACAGTTACTTCACACTTTTTTAACTACATTCTAGACTACAAATTCCCTTTAATACCTTGACTGCAACTTAAATTCCAATTCACTAATTAGAGATATTTGCTTGTTGCAGGGTTTTTCAGTTTTTATAGTTTTCCTTTTAGTCACATACCTTTCGGTACCACCTAGTCTCTTTTCTTTCTTTTGGAGCTCGTACTAAATGAAACTCCTTTAAAAATGGGACTCCAACATCATTAACCAGTTACTGCGGAGTTTACACTTCATATCTGTGCGGTGAAGTCTACCGACAGCGGAATATCTGCGAGTCAGGATGAATGCACTCGGCTGCCAGTGTCCGTAGTCTTTCCGCATAGTGCGAGGTTAAGACCACCTAACAAACTGTATGTATAAAAGTAAACTTGTTATTAAAATTTAAGCGCAGTTAATGCAAATCTTTAATGGTACCTACGGGTTTAACCGTTGTGTAGCAGTAGATTATATTTTTCCTTGTAGTCATATCTACATTGTCGATTACAAGGTGTGTCTTGTGTGGATTTACAACACATTTATAATTGTGTAATAAATTAATTTAGTATACACTACTTTTGTTGAGTTTCATTTAAATATATCATTCGCTTGCTGAGAAAGTCGCTTGGCGCCCTTTAAGTAAGTATTAGTGTCTTTCTCACTCCAAGGGTGGCCTAAAATACCCATCCCTGAGGTTTGCTCTTCTAGCTGTGCAAGGTTCCCTCGAGAGAGTGGATTCCACTTTTCCTGGAACACAGTGCCGTGGACCAATTTATTACAGTGTCAGAGCTCGGAAACCGGTATTTGCTCCATACTAAAATACCGGTATTCTTTCTGTTCTTTTCGTTCTTTGGTTTATTATTTCGTTTTTTAACCGGCCAATCTAATAATACGTAATCATGACTCACTACTCACTACATTATTGAGCTCTACATAAAAAGCATAAAACAATTCAAAATATTGGGCTATTTCGGGGTTTTTGCAAAATACTGGTGCCGAGCCCTGCCTGGTGTAATAGGTAACCGGGGTCCTGACACAATTACTACCGTCCTCAAACTAAAAGGTCGCTAATGTGTATGGAACTTCATACAAACTGGCGGCCTTTTAGTTTGAAGTCGGCAGATTAGTCCAACATTGGTGTATCGATCCCAGCAGCCGAGGGTCAAAATTACCTGCTTACTATAGATACATTCTTAATTCCCTAACGCAGCAGTTCATCGTTAATTCTAACCCGGAAATCACTAATGCTTCGTTTAAATTGAGCCAGTGACTTGACTATATATCGATGATAAGAACAAATTGAATAAAACCATTTGGACATTCAAACTCAAACTCATTTATTTCTGCAAGTAGGCCTCAAGGGCTCTTTGACACGTCTGATTCTTTTCTTTTGGCGCTTCGGCAGATGACCTTCTGGTGAGAAGAAGCGCCTGAAGAAACTCACCAGTTTCTCTTTAAAAAAAAAAACATTACAACAATTGTGACTTCATTACACAAAATTATATTTATAAAATGCAACAAGCAAATAACTGGGCACACTTTTTTTTCATTTACCGAGAGACTTATATAATCTCCGGATCCATTGCATTAAAATTCTTAAAACTACATTTTTAGAGATATAAAGGGTCTCTAGGCGTCAAAACACGATAAAAAATAGGCAAACATAGACTAAAATTAATGGAGATGTAAGGAGTCTCCGTTGTCAAAACATTATGTTTTGGAGGTGTAAAGGACCTCCAAACGTCGAAATACAAAATGGGAAACATATGTTTCACGTCGAGAAATAGACTATTAAGCTAACAGTCATTATAACTAGCTATAGTATACATAACAGGTATTGTAATGAAACAACTTAAACGAATTAAATCGTGTATCCTACCGGTACCCTCTGGGTACGAAGTCCTAAAAGTAAAATACTTCAAGTACACTAGTATCAATGTTGCCATAAACGAGGCACAGCGCGACAATAGAAAGAGACAACCGACGCGCTAATGAGCCTGATTGGGGCGAAATCACGACCAAAATGGCGGCCGCTGACAAACGGCGGGTAAACTGATTTAGGCGGCATTTTCGGTGCCTACAGAGCGGTGACGTAGTTACTAGCAGTGTAAATCATCATCATTTCAATATAGACGTCCACTGGAGCGAATATAGAGCGGCGGAGCAGAACGGAGAAGAGAGGAGCAGAGAGGAGAGGATTGTCGAGAAGTCATGACCAAAATGGCGGCCGCTGACAAGCTGCGGGTAAATACATATATAGATAAAAGAAATCAAAGTACATAGAAAAATTAAATGATACTCACCTGTGTTCCAGACCGGGAATCGCACCCGGTACCTCTGGATTTCCGGCCCAGCACCTTAACCTCTTGTCCACCGGAGCACACAGCAAGCGCACTCAATTTTACCATCTACTTTGACTTTCGTATCATTCTAGTTTAATAGGTTTTTAACCTAAACGCCATCTATGAGAACGAGTATTAAAAATAATAAAGAAACATCATGTTTTTTTCATATGTAGTTAACTGCGGGTAAACTGATTTAGGCCGCATATAAGCTCTGGAGGTCTCCGGACTGAAAAAAACATTACCGTGAACGTATATAAGGGAGGGGATGAGGTTAGGGGGTTCAAACCCACCCTTAGGACTCGATGACCAGTGAAACTCATTATTGTGCACAGAGTCACTACCGTGATAGTCACTAAATAAAAATAAAATAAATTTTATTTACCAACACGATTACACAGTTTTTATTAACCCTAAATGATGAAACAGACTGTGATTGCCTCACGGACGCCGGTAGAGAGTTCCATAATTTTACAGCGTGAACCGTGAAAGACTTCCCTATACCTGTACGTAAGGGACTTTCTGGTCGGAATGGCAAGAGAAAGATTGGTATTCGATCGCAAACGATGGCTGATGCCGACAGCTATACACGTAAATATTTCGGTATTTATCAATGAGGGTATTTAGAAATCAGTAATCCACCAGCTGGCAGCAGAGTGGCGAAAGGTCTATTTGGCAGTAGATGTCAAAATCAAGTGGTGTGATTGGTGGATCTTGACGCATTCTGTTAAAAAGACTTTTCGTCACCCTGCTGCCAGCTGGTGGGTTTATGATTTCTAAACACCCTCATTAGAAAGAGTAATAACGCCCACGGTAGTGACATCCACGTTAGTAACTATGTGCACAAAAATGATAATGACCAGTTTTCATCTGGTTATACCATGCACCTCCCTTTAGAATGTATATAAGGTCCTAATTTATTAGTTGCAGATATTTTAACACATTATACTTTACATTAAAATAATTAACTTTAAATAGAAATTAAGAAATCTTTTCACATAACTTTTTTGATTTCATTTACCTAACAAAAAAAATAATTATAATTTCGTCTAAAATAATTATAATAATTAAAATCACCATGTGCATTATCACATGTCACAATAACACTATCTGTCATGTCAACAATTGTTTGTCGTAAATGTCTTAACGGTTCGGCGGGAAAAACTGCAAATGTCAATTTATCGACGTGAAGTGGCCAGTTACAGTTAAGTGGTACGTAAAAGAGCTACTAGAATTTGTTCAATGAGTTTTCATTTAGTAATCACATTAACAGGGTGTTATTACGTAGCAAATTTGTTTTTCCTTTTTCTCCAAAAAAACATCGTAAAAGCTATAATGTTTCATGCTTTAATATGTATACTCCAGAGACCGAGTACTATCAGCTGTAAAAATATCTGCAACTAATAAATTAGGACCTTATATATATATCTATGTGCTTGATGATTTATGATGACATCAAACCAATACGAAAATGGTTACCCTAGCTTAACTTGATAATTTTACCTATGCGCAGCTGTCTGTACAGTTTTATGGAATCTTGTAGTACGATCTCGATGCTGAATCCATCAAGGTAAATAAGGCGAAATAAATATTCTCAACTAGGTAGTGATGAGCCATTGCTAGTACTTTAACTCCTAGACAACATTAAGTTTATAGTCAATATTTATTGCTAATATCAATTTTTAAGTTCATAATTTCTACCAGCTGAACAAAGATTTCCCTCAAAGTTTCTTGCCTACATCGACTTCCGGTGCCTTAAGGTCGCCAAGTTAAATATTTAAGTTTATATCCGAAATCAATTTTTAAATCCACGTTTGCGACCACATTAATAACAAAACTTAATATAGAAAGAGATCATATCTAATAACTATATTATTTTATAAATTCTCACGCAATTTTAAATAATAAAATAAATAAATAAATAAAATAAATATTAGGGGACAACCTTACACAAATCGAACTAGCCCCATAGTAAGCTCAATAAGGCTTGTGTTATGGATACTAGACGACGATATATTTAATACATACAAATACTTAAATACATAGAAAACACCTTATTTGGCATAAAATACAGAAGGTCCATAATTCAATCCTTGCCGGCATTCAGTTCAATAGTAACACGCGACTGGAGTTAGAAAAAAGTATAAAAAGATGGTCGAAAAGTTTGTACACAGTGTGTAAATACTTTGACGAATTAAGAGGCAAAATAAAGAGAAAATTAAAGAGGAAGAATTTTAAAAAGGATTAAGGGCATTTCTAAAAAAGGAATTGCGGCCGTGCCATATCAAAACCTAGTAAGTGCTTTAGACAAATTTTGAAAAAGGGCTAAAACATTTTTATGTTCATGTTTTACGCCCTTTTTAAAATTTGATATGGAGCAGCCAATTGGAGAGAGTAGTGAGTATGTTTTAAAATGCATATTATGGTTTTGAACAAGTATTAGAATTGAGTTGAAGAGTAACATTTCGGGGTAATATTCCTGGGAATAGTACATCACTAAGGTTAACGTCACGTATTTCGATATTACTTCGTCGAATTCCTGCAACGCATCTGAATCAAACGTACCATTGAAGGCGGCCGCTGCACTCGCTTTGACGGCCGCGCAAATATTAGCCAGAAAGCTTCCAGGGAACCAAAAAATACAGTAGGAATTTAAATTACCGTAGTAAAAGCCAAAATATATTTTGAGTACTTAAATAAAAGTAAAATTCCGAATGATGCTTATACAAGGTGTTTCATTGAACGTTCTAATTATTCATGTTTTATTGGTCTCATCGCGGTTACCTTACTTAGAGTTAAGAAAAAAAAGTGTGAATCTAATTTTGTAGTGAAAACTTACCTTTTTGCTTATCTAGGTCGATAATTTATGAATAAAATGCATGCATGCTGACACATTATTGAAGTTATTGGTCATAACAAACAAACAGGTCACGTAAGCGTAACGTCATGAGGGGTGCCCACACCACGAGATTGTAATTTCTTAATTCTGTTAGCAAACTAGGAAAAGTTAATTATGACGTATTTAATATATCAATTGGTGCGTTTTGTTCTCGGTCGTTAACTGAGCCGAAATTGTTTAATTTGTATTACGTTCAATGAAACACCCTGTAGATGGTACTGGCCATGATGACCATGAAATACATAAAATAAAGTACCTGATCAGGTCAAAAAATATCAAATCAATTACCAAACATTTATTTTGTCAAATGAGTCACCCAAATTTTCCAAATCACTAAATCGAACGAGTTTTTCCCCCATAAAATCCGTTTTACCCACTGGACCCGACCCCTCAAAATCGAACGAGTAATTCACAACCATGCCGTCAAACACGTCCTTAACATAATTTGACCCATAAACTAATAAAGTAGTACATTACTTGCCTAGGGCGGTAAAACAAAGAATGTCCCAGATCGCAGGTATTTGACACCCGAGCCGAAGGCGAGGGCGATAAATATGCGATCTGAGGCTTTCCTTATTACCGCTCGTGGTAGGTACAAAATTATACGTCTCCCCCAGGCCAGGAAGTGGGATTTTCCAGTAATTGCCACTTTATGGCCAGTTGTGACATAAACCAAATTAATTGAGGCAGCAGTGGGTCACTCCGCGATTTCGCCGCGTGGCTACTAGTACCAAATGTTGACCCCGTGGACCCCGTGGGCCCCCGTGGGGGCTTAGCCAGCGACCAGAAAGAGCACGCGTTATGCGATAGAGAGATACGGCCGGTGCGTTCCGTCCGGTGGCCGGACCCGAACGTCAGTTTGTCAGAGAGAGAGACGTACGTAGCACTCTTATCTACTTATTCTGTGATTGGGGTTTAAAGTTTGTCGTTCCGTTCGTCCCTTTGACTGCGACCTCCAATTTCAAGTATTGGTCACGAGTTAAATTATATAAGAAGGTTTTTTTAAAAAGTCTACCAGATTTGTTTTCTTAGGATATTGACATTTTAAGTTCTTCTTACTCAGAATAGTTTGTACTAGGGATGTAACGGTACATCATTTTGCCGATACGATACCGATACCGATTATTGTAGTTAATAATCAGCGATACCAATACCGATATCTTAGCTAAATAATAAAGTTGAACATCAGATATTTGTATGTCCTTATTATACCTAAAACTTGGCTATATTTATCAGAGAGTCAACCTTGAAAGTGTAAAGTAAAATATAAATAAATTAAGTCAGTAATTGAAATTACCTTTTGCAGATTTTTTCATACAGCAAATTCTTTTCGCGCTCTCCAAATATCGGTTGTATATAATCGGCGATACCGATATATCGGCGATATATCGGTATCGTTATCGTTACATCCCAATCCATCCTTAGTTTGTACATTTGAACCTAATATCTACACGAAAAATTATGTTCCAAAATGTCAATCCCAGATCGTCACGTTTTGTATGAGCGACGGACGTCATTAAATGTGCGATCGAGGGCTTTTTTTATTACCTCCCGTGTTGTTTACATAACTTTATGTCTACACTTGGCTAGAAAGCGGCTTTTTCCATACGCGTAGCGTGCGGTAAAAGCCACTTTATGGCCAGGTGGGAAATAAATATATTCTTTCATACAAAAACTTGGTACCTACATCATTTTTCGTGTATTATGTCCAAATCTTCTGAGTAAACAAAACTCAAAAAAGTTAATATTAAAAAAAAAGACACGTTTTTTGAAAATAACGCTGGTTAGAGATGGCGTTGACGGTGGAGTTGGGAATTATTCTATCGTCCCCATCCATCTTTGTCCATGGAGTTATTTCCCATCAAGCTTAGCCCCTCGATATATGGGCTCTCTTTTAAATGACCGGCAAAGGGCAATCGGACTACTGGCCGGCGATGTTTTCAATATTTTATTTAATGGGGTCAGTCGGTGCAGATTTGTCAATGAATGAGGATATTCAAAGATTTCTTGTAAGATTTTTTGGACTAATAACACATGCCGTATGCATCCGCAAAGGTGGGTTAAAGGTTAAAGCACACATAACAGCTCGGCACTGGAAAAACACCGAAACAGCACCGTCTCATCTCATTGTATCGCCGTCAACCGTACAGATACAATACTCTTTATTTCACACCAAAAAATTACAGAAATCCTTGAATAAACAAGATACTTAAAACTAATGGTAAACAACAGGCGGTCTTATCCTTATCGCTAGGAAGGGATCCCTTCCAGATAACCTTTGGGTAGCGGAGATGACACAAAAAACTGCAGGAAAGTATGTGGTGCATAACTGTCAGTGGCGTGGTGTCTATAGAACTCGATTCCCATCGGCTTGTCTAATATTAGGCAGATCAGCACTTAATTCAGCTCCGGCTTGCCCAAGGATTTCTTCAACGCCACGCCACTGATAACTGTGACAATATATAATGTACGTAAGCACATAACGGAAGCAAATCGGCACGTCCGAGCTATCATCACGCTTACGGCTGGCCGGCAGCGCGCTTACCGCGAGGCAGCAACTCGCCTCGGCACAAGCCAGTCAGCCGCAAGAGGCGTATGGCGACTAGCGATCCCCGTGCAGGCGGCGAGCCGTAAGCGCGGTGCCGCTAGCCTGTGCCGAGAACGTTACCGTTCCGATGCCGATACGTGTGCGCTACAGTATGGAGTTTCTTACAGAGAATACTGAGCGGCTCAGTTGCCGTCGTTCCGGTGCCGAGCTGTGCTTTTAACCTTTCAATTTCAAACAGCCACAGCCATAAGACGGAAGATAGCGTGGTCGGTCCAGAAGATGATGGAATCAAAGTATAAAGTGGAACAAGTAGGGGAGACCAGGTATGGTTGTCTCACGGGTTGGTTGTCACAGCAGCCATTAAATAATACGAAACGAAGGAATAAGTGCATCGATTGGTGAAGTAGGGAAGGAGGTGAAGCTCTTGCGATCTTTTAACACCGAGCGATGCAATTATTCCTTCGTTTCGTATTATTTAATGGCTGCTGTGACAACCAACCCGTGAGACAACCATACCCGGTCTCCCCTAGTCCAACTTTGGTCGTTTAGGAGCGCGCGACCCGAATTCACACGAACGCGCAATAGCACGTATCTGTGAGTGCTATCCATACTGCTGCCATCCGATATCTAAAACTAGACTAACCTCTTTACAACTTCATAGAGGTTTAGTAGCGTGGCGTCAAAAGAACTCGATTCCTACCGGCTTGCCTAATATTAGACATTTGAGCACCTTATTCTTCAGCTCTTAAGAAAAATGTACGCCAAACCTGCACCGGCTTGCCCAAGGATATCTTTTACGCCACCACGCCACTGTAGATGTAAGTCTAGTTTTAGTCATAGGACGGCAGACTGATTGATGCCCGAGCCGAAGGCAAGGACGATAAATATGAGATCTGAGACTTTTTTTTATTGCCGCCCGTGGTAAGTACAAAATTTTACGTCCCCCAGGCCATGGGATATTCCGCTCGCGTAGCGGGCGGTTATCGCCACTTTATGGCCAGATGTGACGTAAAGTTAGGTTAATAATTGGACCTACTGGCTTTTCTGACCTACTAGATACGTTTTCATTCCATATTTTACAATCGATCTTTCTAATTAAATTGAAAACTCGTTCTAGTATTGACTTGAAGATGAAACAACATTTTGTTTATTATTTTAGTTTGCGGCAGGAACTCTTGCCACAGA
This sequence comes from Eudemis profundana, assembly GCA_947034925.1. NCBI lineage: Eukaryota > Metazoa > Arthropoda > Insecta > Lepidoptera > Tortricidae > Eudemis > Eudemis profundana. Next base: position 13,816,175 of record OX344816.1, on the reverse strand, counting down.
ATAAGTAGGGATGTAACGATACCGATACCGATATATCGGTATCGCCGATTATATACAACCGATATTTGAAGAGTAGTTTCTGCCAACAAACTGTTATACAGTTTGGCAGATGTTATATATATGTAAATGTAAACTTATATTTGGTAATAAATAAATTAAAAAAAAAAAAAAAGCGCTCGATAAGAATTTTCTGTATGAAAAAAAATCTGCAAAAAGTAATTTCAATTACTGACTTAATTTATGTATTGGTCTATTACCTTGTGCATTCATAATTACTATGTTAATTAAACCTTTGGTTCTTAATTTAAAAAAATGAATTTTGAGTTGAAAATTTATTTATTTTTACTTTACACTTTCAAGGTTGACTCTCTGTTAAATATAGCCAAGTTTTAGGTATAATAAGGAAGTTCATACTTCATTATTTCGCTAAGATATCGGTATCGGTATCGGTATTGCCGATTATTTACTACAATATATCGGTATCGGTATCGTATCGGCAAAATTATGTATCGTTACATCTCTAAGAATAAGTAATAATAGTACTGCGTACAGAAGTTTCTCTTTCTAACAAAACCAACGTTCTGGTTCGACCTTTGGTGAGGTATCTACTGAACCGGTGAGCCACACCTTCGGCCTCGTGGTCGCTTACTATCACGCGCTTCTGACGTCAATCAGACGAAATGCACCGCATCCGATCCTCTCTCTCTATTGCATAACGCGTGCTCTTTCTGGTCGCTGGCTAAGCCCCTCCGGAGGGGCAAAATTTGGAACTAGAGCTTGGCAATTTCGTTCGTGACACTCCCATGGTCCGCGGGCGACGGGGGCGGGGAGACAACGGGGGTGCATGAGGTGTGCGCGCGGCGGGGGCCGCCTGACAAGAGCTCAGCAGTCGGCGGCCGACGCCGGTCGCGGTAATTTGTGTACATAGCTACGGCTGCATATAACAAAAATCACACGAGATAACTAGGCAAAGATGAGTCTGCGGATCGGAAAAAATTATTGAATGTGGAGCCAAACAAATTTTACATGATGTATATACACACCAATATTAAAAATAGCTTTCTGACTGCAAAAGTGCAGTTGGAAGGCAGTTCTTTTCTAGGTGAAATAACTGCATCAAAATTGTAAACCAACTTCGCAGTCCGCTTGCAGTCGGCTTGCAGTTATTTTAACTGCAAAAAATCTGCCTTCAAACTGCATTTGCAGCCAGAAAGCATCGAAAGACTGTTTCGGCCTTTAGGGATATCTTTAGATATATCCGTACGTAATTCGCATCGCGTGTAGCGGTGCTCAGTACGTCATCGTTCCCCGCCCCCGCGCGGACCATGGGAGTGTCACCAAGGAACTTGCCAAGCTATAGTAGCCGCGCGGCGAAATAGCGGAGTGAGCACTCCTACTCTTGTGTCTTGGAGTTAAAGCGCTATACAAATTCTATATTATTCTATGTTCTTGTGTTTTCGCGAAAAAAAGTGACTTGAAAAACTTAAAATGTTTTGAGTTAAACGGCTTAACTTAAAAAGTTTTTAAGTTAGTCACTTTTTTTTATTGATATCTCCGTACCCAAAAGGTATCAACAGGAACTCTGTTACAAGACTCCGCTGTCCGTCTGTCCCTCTGTTACAGGGCCGTTGCTTTTGAACCGTCATTGGAAGACTTGAAAATTTCACAGAATGCGAATTGCTACGATTAATAAAAACAAATTCATCATTCATCATTATCATTTCAGCTATAAGACGCCCATTGCTGGACACAGGCCTCCTCAATAGACTTCCACATGGGCCGGATAGAAGCGACCCGCATCCAGCGAGTCCCCGCAACCCTAGTCATCCGACCATGGTGGCCGTCCCACGCTGCGCTTGCCAGTACGTGGTCTCCACTCGAGAAAAACAAATTAATGATAAAAAATAAAGGGGGCGACGTGTTTTTTTTTCTCGACGGTGGTACGAAGTACGAAATCTTTCGAATGCGAACCAGGCTTGCAATTGGCTGGATTTTTTTCAATAATCGCTCCCCTTTTTGCTATCATACCCCCAGATTCATTCAGATTCATCTTCACGTATAATGTTTTTACTATAAGAGCAATTTTCCGGGCAATTTCGACAAACATCCGTTCCGGATTGGGTCCACCGCAGATTTATAGGTTATCATTCGGTTTGATAAGTTTAACGAGCTATTTCTGGTTTTAACCGGTCCAAACCGGTTTTAATCGCCGGTTAGCGGTCGTGGGATAGGCGTCGACCATTTACGGGATTTGGTTGAAATGTTCGCAACTAACCTTGGATTGTTTGCAATGAATTTATTAAAAGAGGAGACTAGAGTATTCCCGCAACTTTGTAGGTCGCCGTAGTCGGATAAAAAGTATCCTATGTGTTAACCGTGATTGTACCTGCATACTTGCGAGCTCAGTGGCATGCCATGGGAGAGGACTATGTCCAGCAATGGACTACAGGCTGATGATGATGATACTTGTATACCAAATTTCATGGAAATCGGTCGGTTTTTGCGTGATGCGCGTACAAATAGTCTTAGTGCCTTATTCTGTGGCAAACCGCCGGCGAGGAAAGTTGGACGAGTAGCATTACATTGCGGATATGGAAAGGTGGATTGATCACACTCTGCCCGGTCAGCCCGCAAGAATGCACCGCATCCGATCCTCTCTCTCTCTCTATCGTATAACGCGAGCTCTTTCTGGTCTCTGGCTAAGCCCCTCCGGAGGGGTAAGATTTGGTACTAGTAGCTGCACGGCGAAATCGCAGAGTGAGCCACTTCTGCTCAAGTTAAAACCGTTGGTTTCTCTCCCAACACCTCCACCTTTTTTTATATTTCGATTGGATGTCAGATAAAATCGATTATTTAGTTATTCTCGTAATTTAATACCGATAATGACCAACAGAGGTGTCCAAACCGATCATTCGTATTAAAATACCCTTAAATAAATTAATATGATAGGCGTCATAAGTAACCTTTCACACTATCGATGAAAACATGCATTTATCTAAAGATATGAAGACAGGGACTTATACCATAGTGTACTATATTTTGTATGGGAATAACGGTTACGTTGGCGTAAGTTGTAGTCTATTGGGATGCTTTTTTTGCTTCACAACGTTCACTCTTATCGATTAAGAAGGCGTGACATCGATATTACATATCGGTTGTCGGTTCTACCATTAATAAGAAAAAGGTCATATGTCTTCAACAGCTTCATATGTTTTGAGGCGTTTGTTATAGATGGTAAGCGAAACAGATGCCGAGATAACTCAAATTGATTATCACTGAAACTTGATAGTTTATAGTGTTAACGGCAGTTTAATTTTTAATTTACGAAGACTAATATCAACCCTACTAGTTTAAGAATAAAGGCTATCAAAAACAATATGGCGGCTCCAATTTTGAATATCGAACATCAAAAAAGTTTGTTTACAAAATTAGATTTGCTGCTCTTTTGGTCGATGTGATTTAAACACGACCTTAAGCCGATGATTTTAAAGACTATTTTTTACGTAGTTGTGGAAATCGGCGGCAAAAAGAAGTGATAAAATTTTATCAGGCACAAAGTAATGGAGCGTTTAATGTTAAAAATTGGTTTTTAAACTGTTAACACTTATTGAACTTTTTTCGGCGTTAAATCCGATTTTGAATAAAGCGATACCTACTTTGAATTATTCTTTCTGATGTTGCGATAAAAGTGAAACTGATCGGGCCTGAGTTTTATTTAAAAGATGAAATAAATATTGAACGATCGTTCCAGGGATTAGGTTTCACGTTTATAATTCGATAATACGCAATTTAAGTTTGAAATAAACCGGTCAAGTGCGAGTTGGTTCGCACACGAAGGGTTCCGTACCACAGCAAAGAAAAAGACGCCATAATACACGTTTTTTGTATGGGGACTCCTTTTATTTTTAACTTTATTTTGTTTTTAGTATTTGTTGAGGGAGGGTACAGTCGCTAGGATTTTTTCAACGGGCTATAACATGAAAAGTATAAGTGCCTGAAATATTTTGTGTAAGCGCTAAGCAGCGTTCATTATTTAAGTTTTATATGTAGTATATAGATTTCCAATTGCTTTCACCGAAAAAGAGATAAAGACCTTTTTTAATAAATGGGAATCGAGCGACTGTGTACTACTATAGGTACACAGTGACTAGACCCCCCTAGTACACAGTTGCTCTAACAGTACACAGGCGCTCGAGCCACCGTGTACTGTTAGAGCAATTGCGTACCTATAGTAGTCTACAGTGGCTTGGATGGATCGTGCAGAACTTGTAATTATAATGATACACAGTGGCTACTACACGGTACTTCAAATTAAATTTTGTCGGTATTATTTTTATAAGTTCATACGTACAAGAATAATTAACAACAATATTTTATTCGACTTTTATGAAATTTAATTTTGTTGGTATTATTTTAAGTGCATACGTACACAGTGGCTCGAGCGAGCCAGTGTGTACCTTTCGGAAACGAGATACTGTTGACCTTGACGCCATTTTAGAATCAAGATCAAACTAGAAACAAACGCATAGATCTAGAGCATTGAATATACTAAGTAGATTAGACACACTATTCGACAAAAACAACAGTAATTAAGAATCTCACACAGTTTGGATAAAAAACGAGGTGAAACTTACGTGAAAATGTAAATTCGGCCGGGTAAAAAAATGAACACGTCATTACGCAACCGTACGGCACCAGAGCGGCTCGCGGACTAGTTTGTACACAATCGCATGTCAAACGCTTCTCATCTCTACGTCATACCTGTTCTCGACGTCAGTAGAGGACAGGTATAAAGCTCTTTCCCTTTCCAGCATAGTGCATTCGAGCGACTGTTCCCTCCGAGCAACTGTACCCTCCCTGACCCTATTCTATGAATATATCAAGCATCTAACTTATTAAACTTAACCTTTGTTAAAATTGAAAAACAAAACGAAAAAAACACGCTTCTTTTATGGGGACCTTTTACCTTTAATCTTATTTTGTTTTTATTATTTGCTGTTATAGCGGCAATAGAATTTTTTACATTAGTTACGTGTAAATTTCAAGTTTCTACCTATTACGGTTCAAACGATAAAGCCCTGTGACCGACGGACAGCGGAGGCTTAGTAATAGGGTTCCGTTGGCTCCCTGTGGGTACGGAACCCTAAAACTATTGCCATTTTTGCCACATTGAGTACTTACGTCAGAAGTCTGTTGTTTCTGGGAACTGCATACTGTCTGCGCGTCTTGACAATTCATACAAAGAAGCTGACTATATCTGTCAGGCAAAATGGCCTATGCCTAGTCCGACTTACAGGGACATATAATGTGTCGCGTCAGCTTATATTGCGGTGCACATGCACTCGAATATGAGATGACCAGACAGTAGATAGGGACGCAAGACGGGAAAGCGCTGAGTCGTATCTGTCATACTTATGTAATTCATGATTGCGGGTGGTTAGATAATAAACCAGTACTAATGCAGCGCTCGTGTTTGACTGACGTCCCCGCGACCCCTACATACGAAACATGGCGCAGTCGGGATTTGAGTTCTAGTGAAAATTGCTATTTAGAACTGATTAGATAAAAGAGTGTAAAAGATCCGAATTAAAGTGACAGTATAGCTAGTTAACGTAGTGCAATGGAATCCATTTTACAACCGCCTCCACCGTTCGTGTTCGAGAACAATCTTGTGAACGTTACATCGGGAAATTTGAGTAAAGAGTGGGACAGATGGAAGAAGAGTTTCGAGATTTATTACGCGGCATGTGAACTAAATAAAAAGGATGCGAAAGTGCAAATAAACATTTTGCTTCATATAATTGGCGAGAAATGCAGGGATATATATGATCAATTTCCGGAAAAATTTGATACTATTGCAAAAGTGTTGGCAAAATTTGATACTTTCTTCTTTCCAAAAAAGAATTTGACTATTGAACGGCACAAGTTTTTTACGAGAGAACAGTCTGAATTTGAATCGGTGGACCAGTACGTGTTTGAGCTAAACAAAATGGCGGCGAAATGTGAATTCAAAGATTTATGCCGAGATTTAGTTCGAGATAGGTTAATTTGTGGAATAAGAGATGCATCGATGCGTGAACGATTGTTAAGAGAACCTGATCTAACCTTATCTAAAGCTGTGGACATCTGCAATTTGGCAGAATTATCTCGCGCTCAAGCTGTTACCATAAAAACTGAGAATACAGAGCATTATCACGTTCAGGAAGTATCGCATAGAAGTCAGGGGTCAGATCTGCAAGTAGCGGAATTAGATATAATACTGTGATATTCCGGGATAGTCCAGGATAACGAGAAGCACTAAGGGATGATTTATATAGAAACACGGCGTATCTGTTCGGTTGTTTAATCCAGACTGACTGGCACCCACACAATGACAAGCATGAACTTATATCTACCTACATTACACTCCTCCACACCTAGTTAATACTAACATTTAAACAATAGGTACGAGTATAGGTAATTAACCTTGCGACTTACTTTAACTATTTATTCACTAAACTAAATGATGATAAGATGTTGTGTGAAAGATTACTTACAACCTAAATTGTAACTACTATAAAATACCCATTAATTGTAACACTTATGTTAATTATGCTTAATCGTTTACTTTATATAATATTTACTTATAAATGGGTTTATTTTGGGCCCTACATTGCCGTAATGGACGAGACCGTTTAGGTAGACGGGCGGTTGGCGACGACGACGCAGAATCGTTCACCTCGGGTACTTCTTTTCCTGGTGTCGAGAATAGTTCCTCATCCACCTCCTCCTCCCCCACGCCGCGCGCCGGCGGCGTCGCCTCCCGCCGCGGCGGAGAGATCGCTGTCGACTGCTCTGAGATACCATTCTCTCCTTCCAAAATGGATGGACGAGAGACCATCTCCGTATCGCTCGCGGACCCCGGCTTGGGACCCATTGAACAACCGATGGAATTTCTAGTTCTACGTCTTAATTGGTCGATATGTCGATGAATTTCGTTACCCACACTATCCGTTACCTTATAGTCCGTATTTCCTAATGATTTAATTATCTGTCCCGGAAGCCATTTTTCACCCCTTAAAAATTGCCGGTACCAAACGTCTTCTCCTACTCCTAACCTTCTAACGGCACCTCCGGCTGCCTTGGCTTGACGTTGTTGACTTTTTAACACTTTAGACCCTCTGTCCGGTTTTAAAAGATCTAACCGCGTTCGTAACCGACGGCCCATAAGCAACATTGCCGGACTCTCTCCTGTTGAACAATGCTCGGTATTTCTGTAATATAATAAAAACGTATTTAATGCCCCTTGTATGTCGGTTTTTTCAAAAACGGCCTTTTTAATAACCTTTTTAACAGTTTTAACCGAATTTTCTGCCGCGCCATTCGATGAGGGATGGTATGGAGCCGAAAACAAGTGTTCAATTCCATCGGTCGCTAGGAAACTCTCAAACTCGTTACTTGTAAACGGCGGACCGCGGTCACTGACCACCTGTTTAGGTACTCCCCACCTAGCCCATAATTCTTTTAATTTATCTATAGTGGAAGTGGCGGCTGTGCTCGGTACCTGGAACGCTTCTATCCATTTAGACATGGCGTCTACAACCACTAAATATATTTTACCGTAGATCGGGCCCAGGAAATCTACATGCACGCGGGACCATGGCCGCCCGGGCCAGGGCCATGCGCGCGGCGCGTGCTGCGGCGGCGCCTCCGCCAGCGCGTTGCACACGCCACACGCGCGGCACTCCCCCTCCACTGCTTCATCGATCCCGGGCCACCACACATAACTTCGCGGTAACCCCTTGGTTTTTACTATACCCATGTGTGGTTCATGTAAAATCTTTAAAACTTTATGCCGGCAACCCTCTGGTACTACTACCCTATGCCCCCACATCACGCAACCTAATTCCTCATATAACTCCAATTTTCTGTTGAAATATGGTTTTAAATTATCAATATCACATTTGCCCGGCCAACCGTCACGAATATAGCTCAATACCCTGGCTAACATCGGGTCTGCCACAGTTTGTCTTTTTATCTGATTATAATCTAATAATAAGGCATCTTGTGCAAAATGCAGATATGTTTGCTCAGGTATAACTTCGTATGACTCTTTGGCTATTTCCCTATTGTTCGGCAACCTAGACAGACTATCCGCACAGTTATTGTTCGTACTTACATATTCTATGTCGTAGTCATAAGCCCCCAAAATAACGGCCCATCGTTGCATCCGACTGGCTGTCATGGTGGGTATGCCTGTGTTCGGCCCGAGAATGGACACCAAGGGTTTGTGGTCGGTCCGTATCGTAAATTTACGGCCATATAAATATTGGTGAAACTTCTTTACGCAAAAAATTATCGCCAACGCCTCGCGATGTATCTGAGAGTAATTAGCTTCTGCACTATTTAAGGTACGAGATGCGTACGCGACCGGCCGCTCTCCCCCCGGCCCCTCCTGCGTCAGCACCGCGCCCACCCCGCGCGGACTAGCATCACAGGTCGCTATAAGACGCTTAGCCGGGTCGTAATGTGCTAACACCTGCGCACCCGAAAGTAACCGTTTTACTTCTTTAAATGCCCGGTCACATTCTGAGTTCCAAAACCATTCGACCCCTTTCCGTAACAAGCTATGTAAAGGAGACAATATTGAACTTAAATTCCTAATGAATCTACCAAAAAAATTTACCGTCCCCAAAAATGATCTTAATTCGGATGTGTTTTGAGGCTGTTCCATTTGTAAGATTGCATTTATTTTCGACATATCCGGTTTAATACCATCCCTAGATACTACATAGCCAAGATAAGTGACCTCCTGAGCTAAAAACACACACTTACTTTTCTTTAACTTGAGACCGTTGGCCACTAAGCGTTGAAATACATTTCCGAGCGCTTGAAGATGTTCCTGCCTAGTTTTTCCGCCAATTATGACATCGTCTAAAAACACCTCAACGTTAGGTATGTTTCCTAATAGATTAATCATTATCCGCTGGAATATACCTACGCTAGACGAGAGCCCGTATACCAGTCTGTTGTATATAAACAAACCACGATGTGTGTTTACTACTGTGTAACGCTTAGATTCATCTAGTTCCACCTGATTATAGGCCTGTGAAAGGTCTATTTTGCTGAAATACCTACTGCCGTTCAGATTAACTAAGACATCTTCTATCTTAGGAAGTGGGTACCGATCGACCAATAAAGACGGGTTTAAAGTACCTTTGTAATCCGCACAGATTCAAAGTGAGCCATCGGGTTTGTTAATGGGTACCAACGGTGACGCCCAGTCAGAGCAGTCGACAGGCTCGATGACGCCGGCGCGCAGCATGGCGTCGAGCTCCGCGTCGACGCGCTCGCGCAGCGCATAAGGTAGCGGCCGTGCCCGGTGGAACACGGGGACGGCGCCCTCGCGGACGCGCAGCGTCGCCTTACCGCCCGTGTACCGACCCAATCCGCCGCCAAACAACTCCTTATGCCTGTCGATTAGAACGCACAATTCATCATTTAATTGCTTATTATCCTCGTTTAACACGAAATTACAATTAAATCTGGGCATGTCTATTTTTAATTCCGTAAGCCACTGTCTCCCCAGTAGGGAAGTCGTACCCCTGTCAATTATAAACAATTCCAGCTGTTTACTACGATCGTTGTACGTGACTGTCGGTTTTATTATGCCTAAGGGTTTGATCTTTGACCCGTCGTAGAATTTTAGCACTGTGTTATGTTTTTCTATAGGTAAATGCTCGAAATATTTATCGTACGTAGCTTTACTAACACATGAGATGGCAGTACCCGTATCGATTTCCATTTTAATAATAGTATTATCTACTTGTACACATAAACTTACAGGTTGGTAATTATTTAAACATAAGTGATGCAGCTCCTCCTCGATGTCTCCGCCGTACTCCTCGCTTTGTTCGCGATCGGCATCACCGAAGTAAAGGGCGGCGCGGCCCGGAGACGCCGCCTCCGGCCGTGCGCGCCCGCGCCGTGCCGGCGCCGCTGGCCGGCCGCCGCTGCCTCCTGCCCCCCAGTCTGGACAAACGCGCCGCAAATGGCCCGTCTGTTGGCACCGACTACACACATAGTCCCGGAACCGACAGTTCGCACTATTATGATTCCGCGCTCCACAAGCATCACACGACCTGTCGTTTCCTCCGCTCGACGCGCGGAACTGACCCCGCGGATGACCTTCGATCGATCGCCCGCGCCCGCTTGTCCCCGGACGCCCGCGACTCGAGGCCCTGATGGCGTGTACCGCTCCCGAACTGACAGCACTCGAACTCGGTTCCGATCTCTGTTCCACAGTTGCGGCATCCCTTTCCGCCGCCTCTAAGGATGTCGCGAGCCTAACGGCTTCCGCGAAGGTCACCGTGTCCTCTTCCGCAAACAACCGTTGGCGTATCACGTCACTATAGAGGCCGCAGATGAATTGATCCCGAAGATCTTCACTAAGGTGCCCACCGAACTTGCAATTTTTAGAAAGTCGTTTTAACTCCGCTACGTATGTTGATATGTTCTCGCCGCCATTCTGCCGCCTTTGTCTAAAACGATATCTTTCTGCCAATGCGGACGGTACCGGTTGGAGATGTTGACGCATTAATACATCCACCCGCGTAATTGTGAGCTCGGCTGGTTTAGTTGGGCTTGCTAAGTTCTCTAATAGCTCATATGCCTCATCTCCCATCGTAGCTATTAGTATAGGTAGCTTCATTTCGTCTGTAACCTCGTTCACTTTAAAATACATTTTTAAACGGTCATAGTACGACGACCACACCCCGCTCTTTACATTAAATTCTTGTAGTGATCCAATCGGCATTATAACGAATTTCTTATAACTGTACACACGTAGGAACACTAGCTCGTCGCCACTGTGATATTCCGGGATAGTCCAGGATAACGGGAAGCACTAAGGGATGATTTATATAGAAACACGGCGTATCTGTTCGGTTGTTTAATCCAGACTGACTGGCACCCACACAATGACAAGCATGAACTTATATCTACCTACATTACAAATACAAAGAGGTAGATCGTCGCAAGCGCGTCGGTCAAGGGCATCGCGCGCTCGCGCGGGTGGACAATGGTCACGCCCAGGCCCGTCCAGGCAGCAGGAGCGGCGCCAGGAGTCAATTGGCCCTCGAGTTCAATCTGCACCACGTTACCAAGAAGAGAGACAATGGTCTTCAGTGCCTACTTATCGTGGTTGTCGGCAATGCGGCAGAGTTCACCCGCGATTTACGTGCCCAGCGTATGGACAGCAGTGTTTAACTTGTAAAAAATTTAATAACTATTCGAGGATGTGCGGGATTTATGAGGTGCGTGAGGACTCATCCGATCAGGTAAATGAACATGTACATTCACGTAATAGCGATTGGCTTGTAGGTTTACGAATTCGAGGTAAAAATATAAATTTTAAGTTAGATACCGGTGCTGACGTAAATGTCCTCCCCTTAAATAAATTGAGTGAACTAAAGATATGTGAGTCGGAGTTAACTAAAACATCGTTAAAATTACAAGGATACTCAGGTAGCAAAATTAAAGTGGTAGGTAAATGTTTTTTAAAATTAACGCACAGGAATAATCCTTACGTGTTACAGTTCATTGTTGTGGATTCAGATTCGGTTCCGATTTTAAGTAGGCAGTCATGCGAAGAACTTAACTTAATTAAAAGAGTATTTTTGGTGTGCAGGAAAAATGAAATTTTAGAAGAATTTCCAGACGTATTTGTAGGAATAGGTTGCTTGCCGGGAAATTACAAAATTCGTTTAAAAGATGATGTTAGGCCAGTTGTTCATGCTCCGAGGAAATTGCCGGTGGCGTTAAAAGATAAAGTCAAGAGTAAACTACAAGAAATGCAATCACAAGGTATTATTGCCAAAGTAGAACGACCGACGGATTGGGTAAATAGTATGACAGTTGTGAGAAAACCAAACGGTGACCTTCGGATATGTTTGGATCCTCAGGACCTGAACAAGGCCATTCGTCGCGAGCATTTTAAATTACCCACACTAGAGGAAATTACCACGAATCTATCGGGCGCAAAATTTTTCAGTACTTTAGACGCAAAACACGGATTCTGGCAAGTGGCACTACATGAGTCTAGTACTGACTTATGCACGTTTAATACAGCATTTGGCAGATTTAAGTTCCTCAGAATGCCGTATGGCATTTCTTCTGCTTCTGAAATATTTCATAGAAAGCTATATGAACATTTTGAAGATATAGAGGGTGTAATTCTTTTTGTAGACGACTTATTGGTGTACGCCGACTCGAAAGAAGTTCACGATCAAAGACTCAGGGCCGTACTCACAAGGTGTAGAGAAATAAATATTAAGCTTAATCGGGAAAAATGCAAGGTTGGTTTAACGGAGTTAAAATACTTGGGACACAAAATAACTGAAACCGGTATTAAACCAGATGATAGCCATATTTTAGCGATTAAAAACCTACCAAATCCACAAAATACGAAAGATGTTGAACGTTTTTTGGGGTTGGTTACATACGTAGGTAGATTTGTTCCTAACCTGTCAGAAAAAACATATGTTTTGAGGGAGTTGTTACAGAAATCCGTGGAATGGCATTGGGATTACCGACATCAGAAATGCTTTGATAGTATAAAAGAAAATTTAACAAATCCGCCGGTATTACAATATTACAGCCTGGAGACACCAGTAGTGATCTCTGTGGATGCCAGTAAACACGGTTTAGGATGTCGCTTACTTCAAAATAATCTGCCAGTATCGTATGCGTCAAAATCTTTATCAAAAGCGGAACAAGCGTATGCGCAAATAGAACGCGAATTGTACGCTTGTGTTTATGCATGTGAAAGATTCTATAGTTATATATATGGACGTAGTGACGTAACAATAGAAACTGATCACAAACCGTTAATTAGCATCATAAACAAACCGTTAGCAAATGCACCCGCGCGATTGCAAAGAATGCTATTAAGGCTTCAACCATACACCTTTAAACTTGTATATAAGCCGGGCAAATACCTATTCATAGCTGACGCGCTGTCCCGTGCAGTTCCACGAGGCGCAAGCGAAAAGTCCATTCCACGTGATTATCTGGAGGCTCAGGCGCAGGTGTGTGCCCTGACTACTACAAATCCACTTACGGATTCGCATTTTTTAGAGATACAAAAGTATACAAAGCAGGATAAAGAAATGCAAGAATTACTTAAGGTAATCAAGTCAGGGTGGCCGACACACAAAAGTGATACGAGTGATATATTAAAACCATATTGGGATGTAAGGGACGAACTTACGTCAGCTTTTGGAATTATTTGGAAAGGACACAGAGTTGTAATTCCTAGTTGTATGCGTGCTGAAATGCTTCGGAAAATCCATATCGGTCATCTAGGTATCGAAAAATGTAAGTTAAGAGCACGGGAAATCATGTACTGGCCAAATTTAAACACGCAACTATTGGGTTATTTGTCTCGTTGTCAAGCCTGTCTAACCTATAGGAAACAGAACAGCAAGGAACCACTCATTCAGCATGATGTACCCCAGCGGGCATGGTGCAAAGTAGGAGTGGATTGTTTTCACCATCGCGGGAAGTCATTCTTACTACTAATCGACTATTATTGTAAATTTGTTGAGGTACTTAAACTAAGCTGCTTACAATCAGATTATGTTATTAGAAAAATAAAGGGCATATTTAAAAGGCATGGAATTCCAGAGATCCTGGTGAGTGACAATGGACCAGAATTTGCATCAAATAGTTTTAAAAGGTTTGCGAAAGAGTGGTCTTTCCAGCATGTGACGTCATCACCCGAATATCCGCAATCAAATGGCCAGGTCGAGCGCTTTGTCCAAGTAGTCAAAAACATGATGCGCAAAACTGACTTTGATCGAACGGATTTAAACTTAGGGTTATTAGAATACGCTAACACTCCCATATCTACTACTCTTCCATCCCCGGCAGAATTGTTTTATAATAGAAAACTGAGAAGTATAATTCCATGTTCGCCAAAATTATTAACGCCAAAAGTACAAAAAGATGTTGTAAATAAATTAAAGGAACGCCAATATAATCAGAAAATCTATTATGACATGGGATCTAGGAACTTGCCGAAATTACATATAGGGCAAAAAGTGAAAGCTAGACAAGAAAACACATGGGTGTCCGGCACCGTTATTAGTAGAAAGGGTCCGAGGTCATACGTTGTGAATTTACAGTCAGGGAAAACCATAAGACGTAATCGAAAACATCTCATTGTTGATTCTCCGGATCGTATTGACATGCAATTACCACGCGCACAATATGATGATATAATCGTAGATAACGCACATCTGGATCGCTCGCCCGCCGCCTCAGGCGCCGCGCTCCGATCCCCGCCATTACCCAGCACCGGTTGTTCTAACGTTTTAGTAAACAACAATACTTATCGAACCACTCGTTTTGGCAGGGTAGTACAACCTGTACGGGGCGCCCATCTGGGCGGATAAGTTGGGGGCGGCCAATAAGGCCCTATTGCGGAGGCCCCAGAGGATAGTGGCCATCCGTATCATAAGGGCCTATGTTACGGTGGCCTGGGCGGCGGCCTGTGCCTTGGCGGGGACGCTCCCTTGGGAGCTAGACGCCCAAATCCTCGCTGAGGCACACAGAGAGCGGGTGCAGAACAGGGCGCAAAATGTGTTCCCCGCTCCCGAAGAGGTGCTCGCCGCCCGGAGGGCGGCACAGCGTCGCATGCGTGATCGTTGGAAGAGGGACCTGGAGGACTCCCCCTATGGAATCCGCACCATAGGGGCACTCCTCCCGTCCCTCGACCGCTGGCTGGACCGAAAGAAGGGGGCTCTCTCCTTCAGGTTGACGCAGGTAATGACCGGGCACGGCTGCTTCGGTCATTACCTGCACAGGATAGGGAGAGAGGTCGGTCCAGCCTGCCATGAGTGCGGCGCTCAGGACGACACGGCCCAGCACACCCTAGAGGTGTGCAACTACTGGACCGAAGAGCGCCGCACCTTGGTGGCGGTTTTAGGAGTGGGTGACCTCTCGCTGCCCAGCATCGTGGCGACCATGCTGGACAGCGAGAGGTCCTGGGAGGCGGTGGCCTCCTTTTGCGACACGGTGATTTCGCAGAAGGAGGCCATGGAGCGGGAGCGCGAAGATAGGCGACAGGCGCTCCCGCTCCGGCGTAGACGGAGGGGGAGGAGGCGAGCGCAATATCTCGCTCGCCTCAACCCCTAGTGGAGTGTGGGTGAGGGGCCCACAAATAGACTCCACCCGTCTGGGGGAGGGATCGTGGCGGTTTCCGATCCTTCCCTCCATTGGCGCGGGAGCCCTGGCGTCGTCAAAGCCAGGGCAGCCGGGGGGCACACATGGTAGAAATCCTTGGACCCCATAGTGCCCCCAAAACGGCAGTGCGGAGAAACGCCGGTGGGTTTTTAGTGGGTATGCTCCTCCCCCCCTCTGATTAGCAGAGGGTGAGCGAGAGGAGTGAGCCCCACATAACCCCCCCAACCAACATCGGGCCTCCCTAGGCCCCGGGGGGGTATGCGTAATGCATTTTCCCACCGTCAAAAAAAAAAAAAAAAAAAGGGTAGTACAACCTCCTGATCGGTATGGATTCCCAGCGACACGTCAATGAAGAGTAACTGCCAACAACTCACACCCACAGGCCTCAGAGTACTGTAATAGATATATTTTTGTATAATATAATTATTTTAAATGATTATTTTAATGTCTGTAATATACATTCATAACATTTATAGGTCACGGGCAGAAAATGTTTCGTTTTAAATTAATTTTGATTTGCATGCACGATAAATGAAATACCTAATAATGAATTTCTAATAAATATATACGTTAAAATCTCCTAACAGCTGTACGAGCTGTATGTAATCATTGTAAGTTCTAAATTTAATTTAAGGAATACGACTTATGCATTTTAAAAAATTATAGTAATATTCATGCAATAACTTAAATTTTATAATTACAATCAATTGTTTTCAAAACATGATAACGATCTATGTACAAATATCAAAATGATGCATGTTCCTAATAAAATTATGCATGTTCCTAATCTATTTTCATGAATTTTAATAATTATATTATTCATGTCACTTATTCTCTTGTAAACTATTGAATATTATGATTAATTGATTCCACTTTTTTTTGTTTTTGAAAAAAGGGAATTGTCATACTTATGTAATTCATGATTGCGGGTGGTTAGATAATAAACCAGAATGCAGCGCTCGTGTTTGACTGACGTCCCCGCGACCCCTACATACGAAACAGTATCGGGAACGCGTTACTGATTGTGCAATAATAGTACATTACATAACTAGGGTGGTAATACAAACAAAGGCCGAGATTGCAGAAGTTTGCGGCCCGAGCTGCAAGCGAGGGACGTAAATATGCGATCGAGGGCTTTCTTTATTACCTCCTGTGTTGTGTACAGCATTTTATGTCTACATTTGGCCAGAAAGCGGCTTTTTCCGTACGCGCAGGAAGGTGCGGAAAAAGTCACTTTATGGCCAGGTGTGGCATAAAAGTGTATTTTAATTACATTATTAGGTACAGTATTTTATTCAAAGTCACAAAGTTCCCCTAAAGACTCTTACACCCCATTTAGACGAGGCGAGAATTCGTATCCGATTTTCATTTCATTGCGGCGATTAATCGATCAACTGTACTTATTGTACCTAGGTAGCCCGCAATGTAATCAAACTCGCATACGAGTTCTCGCCCCGTTTAAATGGGGCCTTAGTCGGAGATTTCCGTGAAGCAAGGAGATACAAACCTCGATTAAATACACATAACATACAGGGTGTTAGGTAAATAATGGATAACCTGTAAACTGGTGATAGAGGGCACTTAGGTCTATCAAATAAAGCTAATATAGGTTTAGTAAAAGTGTCACCATTTTTGAGATATTTTGACTTATGTAATTTTTCTCAAAACTGATTTATTGATTGAGTGCACACAATTAATATTCATATTCATATTCATATTTATTGGTAAAATAACTTTACAGGTCAATCTCATAATAAGTATAAAAATAAAATTATTCATCATAAAATACAAAATTAATAATAATTTGTTGGACAATAGAAAATTTGTTCAAGATTATTTTGACATTAAATAATAAATGAAAAATATAAAAAATAGCGCGGTACAGCAAAAAACTACGCGGTATCAGTTAGGTACGTATTTTATTCAAAGTCACAAAGTTCCCCTAAAGACTCTTACACCCCATTTAGACGGTGTGAGAACTCGTATCCGATTTTCATTTCATTGCGGCGATTAATCGATCAACTGTACTTATTGTACCTAGGTAGCCCGCAATGTAATCAAACTCGCATACGAGTTCTCGCCCCGTTTAAATGGGGCCTTAGTCGGAGATTTCCGTGAAGCAAGGAGATACAAACCTCCATTAAATACACATAACATACAGGGTGTTAGG
Source organism: Eudemis profundana (assembly GCA_947034925.1). NCBI lineage: Eukaryota > Metazoa > Arthropoda > Insecta > Lepidoptera > Tortricidae > Eudemis > Eudemis profundana. The sequence goes on along the minus strand of OX344816.1, from coordinate 13,798,780 downwards.
TAAATAATGGATAACCTGTAAACTGGTGATAGAGGGCACTTAGGTCTATCAAAGAAAGCTAATATAGGTTTAGTAAAAGTGTCACCATTTTTGAGATATTTTGACTTATGTAATTTTTCTCAAAACTGATTTATTGATTGAGTGCACACAATTAATATTCATATTCATATTCATATTTATTGGTAAAATAACTTTACAGGTCAATCTCATAATAAGTATAAAAATAAAATTATTCATCATAAAATACAAAATTAATAATAATTTGTTGGACAATAGAAAATTTGTTCAAGATTATTTTGACATTAAATAATAAATGAAAAATATAAAAAATAGCGCGGTACAGCAAAAAACTACGCGGTATCAGTTTCGAGAAAAATTACATAAGTCAAAATATCTCAATAATTGTGACACTTTTACTAAACCTATATTAGCTTTATTTTAGACCTAAGTGCCCTCTATCACCAGTTTACAGGTTATCTATTATTTACCTAACACCTGTATACATTTTACGTCAATAAGTAGCCTTGTTATAAAATAATTTTAAAATCGAAAAAAGTTTAAAATAAATATAAAATGCCACCAAATCTGGGCATTTAAGTATTTAATTTGCAGGCAAACGATATAAAAAGCAGTTAATTATCTATAAACAAACGCCTACTCGAATTCCGCAAGATACACGTATCGGATTCCGATTTAAATATCAGATAATAAAATCAGTATCTTATAGCAGTTTTATTTAGGAACATGGATCTTTCAGGATGATAAATAAAGTTTTTAATGCTACCTTTGTTTAAAGAATTTGGATTTTAGGGTTCCGAACCCAAAGTGTGCCCAACAACGACTCTGTACCAAAGTTTTTTTTTTTTTAAACTGAAAAAGCCGCAATCCATATGGGCATAGCGATTGTCGGACCGGGTGGTCGGCCGTGGCGTTCCCTGGGGTCGAACCAGGTCGCTAGCCGGACCACCCACGAGTTGGGTCGGACTGGGTGGGTGCCGGGGGTGCCTGGGGTCGAACCAGGTCACCTTGTCCCGGTCCACCTCTGTACCAAAGTATAAAGACATACAAGTAGTCTAACTTCGGTCGTTCAGGAGCGCGCGATAGGTACTACGTATCCAGGTAGGGGCGCAGACGTACACTCTAAAAAATTTAAGCCAACTAAGAGAAAAACGCACACTCTAAAAAATTAAAGCCAACTAAGAGAGTTTTTTTCTGCATTGCTCTTTCGTGAAAAGATAATTATTCCGCTGCATACTAATCCGATATCCGATAGTTAGGAATAATTACGCGACGCGACGAATAATAATCCCATAATTACGAATATTCCGTTGGATGCAGATGCAAGCTTGACGTTGCCAGGGATGACATGCACGTCTTTTTTCTTAGTTTGCATTAATTTAAATAAAACCAACATGATACTAAACATGCCAACGAAAGCTGATCAATTAAAACAGCAAGTTAATTTGTGATTAAAACAATAATGTAGAATCCTGATAATTTTAACAAATAGGTATATTCCATGTTTCTATCATTATTTTCTTCTTTGTTTCGTATTTGGTGATTCGATCATGTTTAATTAGTTACCTTATACATTTATGTTTGTTGAATCAAATCAGAACTCGCTAATTTAATTATATTAAGCAATCAATATAATCTTAGGGGCTTTTTTATTTAAAGTGTACTCTTAACTGACAGTTAAGAGGTCGTCACAAAACTGACGATTAGTGTCAAACTCCATATATTTCGTTACCGACTGACAGGTTTGACGAAAGTAAAACATAGGTTAAGTTTCGCCTAGCCATACATTTTAAAATAAAAATATCTATCTTAGTTGGTGCATTTAACGTTTTATTTGATTATAACCATCACGATCTTGTTAGGAGCAACCCCTTTTTAGGGTTCCGTAGCCAAAATGGCTAAAAAGGAACCCTTATAGTTTCGTCATGTCCGTCCGTCCGTCCGTCCGTCCGTCCGTATGTCACAGGCATTTTACTCAAAAACTACAAGACCTATATATGATGAAATTTGGAATATAGATGTCTTGTAGATGCCGCAACTAAGTTTGGTAGTTAAATAATAAAAATAAAAAAATCTAGGGGGGGCACTCCATACATGTAACAGAAGCTAAAAAAAATTTTTTTCACAAAATGTCAACGTGTGGTACATAGTTCGACAGCTCTTTTGAAAACATTTTAAGGTTCTTAAGTAATGTTTGTGATTAAGTGAATACCTTTGGAAATAATCGCTCCGAAAGTTGTGAAAATTGTGTCCCCCCCCCCCCCCCTCTATCTTCTAAACCGTGTGTCCGAAAAATATAAAAAAAATTACAAAGATAACGCTCAATTAATACTTTCAACGAAAATTATTTTCAACAAGATCGGATTAACCGTTTCTGAGTTATTGCCGATAAACTGCGCTTCTCAACAAAAGGACGTAATTGCTATGAAGATACGCTCTTTTTTTGTTGTACTTTTTTACATCGTATTTTTTACCTTATAGTTACGGCTATGGAACCCTACACTGAGCATGGTCCGACATGCTCTTGGCCAGTTATTTTTAGAGTGCACACATACTTACAAGTCGCGCGATGTACCTTTTATAGGAATAAAAATAACTGCTATTATACTGTGCTATTACTAAGCACCCGTTATCCTTATTGAAACAAATGATAAAGACAAAATTATATTAGAAAATTAAAGCGAGCCTCAGTACGGGAAACGTGTTTTTTGGCGTGCTTTGCTCGACCATGGTTCGGAACCTTTATCGAGCGAATCCGACTCGCCCTTGGCCGATTTTATTGTGAATGCTGAGACATTATAATCGCCTTTCGTAATGTACAATAAATTTGCTTTTAAGCAATAAGGTTTTAATAAATAAAATAAATAAACGGGTGAATCAACTTTTCTTTGTCAACAAAATTTCACCTTCTCCGACTAAAATTGAAAGGAAATCTTTATTCGGATATTTTTTGAATAATTTATATGCTCCTTTAAAAGACAGATAATAAAGCTACGTAATGCAAATATGTTTTATTATAATTTATTTATTATAACTTGTTTATAAGCAGTGACCCAGCGGACATAGCTGCCCCCCACTTTTGTATGAAAATAAGGGTTCGTCCGCTGGGTCACCGTATTTATTTATTAAAAACGAGTTAATCTATCTCTAGATGTAAGATCTTGCTCCATTTAAATCATGTTAAAACATGCAAAAGGTGAACAAATAAGGAGAAAGAGCAATGTTTGCATAAAGCAAAAAAAAGTTGATTCACCCAAATGCTATGAGTTTTTATGTTATTGTGAAGCACTAAAAACAGTAGTGGGTCACGCTCTCGCTTTGCCGTTCGCTTTGATTTTGATTGGTGATTGGCCGTGGCGTTCCCTGGGGTCGAACCAGGTCGCTAGCCAGACCACCCTGAGTTGGTCGGACTGGGTGGGTAATTTACACTTTTGGCGTCTACCGCCAAGCAAATCGACGAACTATCCTTCTATCTCGTGAAACGGAAAAGTGAAATGGAAACGAAAAGATAAAATGAAAAAAAAAACGTACCTTTTGTGAGCGTATCCATCCCGACTTCTGAAGGTTGAAACCCTCAGAGGAATATTTCACAGAAAGAACACAGTAGTTTTACACTTGTATTTTATTCCAACTTTTACCAATATCACTTACAATATTACTTAGATAATTATTGAAAATTGACAACAAGTTGGCTTAGATGCTTCACCTTCCAATCGTCTAACAAGACTGGCTCTCCAAGCCGGGTGACCGCTTTTTATAACCTTACTTTGGGCTCAGTGCCGCCATGTTGGAAGTCAAGTAAGCGTCCAATATTAGTTATTGTTATTATTTAAGACGAGGGTAATATGACATGGTGGTTACAGTCGGCCATCCGTCTGAGAACGAGTCCCTTCGTTCTTGTTAGAAATGATATCAAAATAAATAAGGTTCCTAACGCCATCTAGTGGCACACTATGATAACCTATGATGGTACTGTATGTGTAATCTGTGGCAATAAAAGTCAGTTACTTGCAACGAACTTCCCGAGTTTTATTAGGTTATGGCCCAGCCCATATTTTTCGTTAAAAGTAATAGTTATTGTTAGTAGTTTATCGTGTTGAGTGTTCAAGATGGGTTCTAATTTTCTGGCGAATGTACCGAAGTTAAAAGGTCGCGAGAATTACGACGATTGGGCGTTCGCGGTAGAAAATTTGCTGATACTTGAAGGTGCGGACAAGTATCTGAAGCAGGAAACCCTTGCTACTGCTGAGGCTGCAGGAACAGTAAGTGCAGCAGATGCGAAGACACGAGCGAAAGTGATTTTGACGATTGATTCATCGTTATACGTGCACATAAAGCAGGCAAAGACCACGAAGGAATTGTGGACGACATTGAAGTCTTTGTTCGACGATTCAGGATTTTCGCGGAAGATTACTTTGCTTCGTCATTTGATTTCGATCAGATTGGAAAATTGCGAAAGTATGACGAATTATGTGACACAAATTGTCGAAACCTCGCAGCGACTAACGGGCACAGGATTTGAAATTAATGATGAGTGGGTCGGTTCATTGATGCTTGCCGGTTTACCAGAACGATTTATGCCTATGATCATGGCTATCGAGCACTCTGGAATTAAAATAACGGCTGATTCAATTAAAACTAAACTGCTGGACATGGATTCTGTTCAAGTGAGTGAAACGGAATGTAACGCAGCATTAGTTGCTAAAAGTTGGCACAAGAAAAATAAATGTGGCAACACTAGCAAGCATAGACCACAGACATCACATACGTCAAATGTCAAAACAATAACATGCTACAAGTGCAAGGAAACAGGCCATTATCGTAATCAATGTCCACTTTTAAATGAAAAACCAGAGAAGAAGAAACAGACTAACGCTTTTAGCGTTGTTTTTCTCAGTGGAAACTTTACAAAGCAGGATTTTTACATTGACAGCGGAGCAAGTATGCACTTAGTAGCGAATGAAAACTGGTTGAAAAATCCACAGTATTCACCAAGTTTGCCGGATATTATCGTTGCAAATGAAACAAAAGTTCCTGTTCTATGTTCAGGAGACATAGAAATCACAACAAGTCACGACTACGAAGTTACCGTGAAGAATGTTTTGTGCGTACCGAGCCTTACGACAAATCTTTTATCGGTCAGTGAACTTATAAAAAACGGAAATAGTGTCAATTTCGAGCCTAATAAGTGCCTCATACGAAATAAATCAGGTGATTTAGTTGCGGAGGCTGATCTTATTGATGGTGTTTACAAGCTGAACTTGAAAACAACACAGAGCTGTTTATTAACTTCATCAGTGGTTGATGGTGACACTTGGCACAGGCGACTAGGACATCTAAACAGCAACAATATGAACAAAATGAAGCGTGGATTAGTTGATGGCATGGATTATCCTGACACATTTACAACAAGTAAGTCAGAATGTGAGATATGCTGTGAGGGAAAACAAACACGGTCACCCTTTCCCACGGGCACAAAAGCCACAGAGACACTTCAAGTCGTAACCTCAGATATTTGCGGCCCCATGGAGCAGAATTCTATTGGTGGTGCAAGATATTTTCTCTTGTTTATCGATGAGTTCAGTAGAATGACTTTCATCTATTTTCTGAAAGCAAAAAGTGAAGCATTAAGTTATTTCAAAGAATATAAGTCGATTGTAGAAAATCATCACAACAAAAAAATCAAAATCTTGAGGACTGACAATGGACTTGAGTACTGCAATAAAGGTTTTGAAGACTTCTTGAAGAGCGAAGGCATAGTGCACCAGAAGACTAACCACTACACACCTGAACAAAATGGACTCAGCGAAAGGTCGAATCGAACCATAGTTGAAAAAGCGAGATGTCTATTGTTCGAAGCAGGTCTCGAGAAGAAATTTTGGGGCGAGGCCGCCAATTTTGCCGTCTATTTAAAGAACAGATCAGTAGCTTCGGGCATTGAAAAAACACCATATGAAATATGGACAGGCAGAAAGCCAAATTTACAGGACATACGCATTTTTGGTAGTCCAGTTATGGTTCACGTTCCTAAAGAAAAAAGGACCAAGTGGGACAAAAAGTCTAAGAAACACATACTTGTGGGCATTAGTGAAAATGTCAAGGGTTATAGGATTTATGATCCAGTGAAAAATATAGTAACTACTAGTAGAGATGTAGTGATACTAGAACAGAAGAAGCAAAACACAGTCACTGTCTGTATAGAAAACACAGATTCAGTGGGGGAGTCCATGGAGGAATCTGTTGTTAAATTGGAATCTTCGGAGCAGTCGCACACAAGTGAATCAGAGTCGGAGTACATGGATGTTGAAGAGGAGGAGGAAGTTGAAGAGGAAGTCACGCAGCCCTCCAGCACTGGGGAGCAGCAACACTCAATTGATACCTCGGACAGACCGGAGACTGTTGATTCACCAGAGACAGCGATGCAGGAGAAGCAGAAGCGACTGAGGAAGAAGCCAGAAAGGTACGGTTTTGCCAATATATGCACCAGCTACATAGGAGATGATGAGATGACTTATGCAGAAGCGATCAGTGGTCCTGAGAAACAACAGTGGTTGCAGGCGATGGCAGAGGAGCTGCAGTCATTTACTGACAACGAAGTATGGGAAGTTGTCAATGCTCCAGATAATGCGAGTGTAGTGCAGTGTAAGTGGGTGCTAAAAAAGAAATTAGATTGTGACAATAAAGTGCGGTATCGTGCGCGATTAGTAGCGAAAGGCTTTACGCAAAAAGCCGGTGTGGACTATCAGGAAACATTTTCACCTGTAATCCGACACTCAACCTTGCGGTTGTTATTTGCTTTGAGTGTACAGTTAGATATGGATGTGACGCACTTAGATGTAAAAACAGCCTTCTTACATGGTTATTTAAAAGAAAGCATTTTTATGCATTTGCCAGAAGGTTTTCCTGTCACAGAATTAGACTCTAGTAAAGTCTTAAAATTAAACAAGGCTGTTTATGGCTTAAAACAGTCATCACTTGCTTGGTACCAAAGAGTAGAGGAGACGCTGTGTAATTTGGGATTTAGCAAGTGTAAACTGGAGCCTTGTGTTTTTGTAAAAAAACATAACAATGGCAAGAAAACTATTGTTGGAATTTATGTTGATGATTTTTTGATATTTTCAAATAGTAAGACTGAAACTGATTGTCTGATAGAAGCTTTGAGTCAGAAATTTAAAATTAAAAATCTAGGTCATGTCAAAAAATATTTAGGCATGAGGATTGAGAGAAATTCAAATGAAATCAGAATAGACCAAGAGAATTATATTGAGCAATTGTTAAATAAATTTGATATGTCTGATTGTAATATGTCTGAGACTCCTATGGAGTGTAAGTTGAATTTAGAAAAATCCAACACTTGTGAAAAGACACTACCATATCAAAAATTAATAGGTAGCTTAATGTACTTGGCTGTTATGACTCGACCAGATATTGCTTATTCAGTAAGTTATTTGAGTCAGTTTAATAATTCTTATTCACATGTTCATTGGAATTATGCGAAAAGAGTCTTGAAATATTTGTTAAAGACAAAAGACTATTGTTTAAAATATTCCAAAGGAAAAGCAGAACTAGTGGGATTTGTGGATGCAGACTGGGCAAGTGACACCCTAGACAGACGGTCATACACAGGATTTTGTTTTATGAAATCTGGCTCTGCTATTTCTTGGGAAAGCAAAAAGGAAAGAACAGTAGCTTTAAGCAGTTGTGAAGCTGAGTACATGGCTTTGTCAGAAGCTGGTCGTGAAGCCATTTACTTACAAAACTTAGAGCTTGAGATAATTGGTTCTTGTAATAAGATTGTATTGTTCTGTGATAGTCAGAGCGCATTAAAGCTGGCAAATAATCATCAGTCGCACAAACGTTCCAAACATATTGATGTGCGATACAATTTCATTCGAGAGATTATAAATAATGATATAATTGAAACTAAGTATTTGCCAACTTCAAGCATGCCCGCTGACTTATTGACGAAAGGTCTATGTGGGGTGAAACATCACAAATTTATGGAAACACTTGGTATTGTTAAGAAATAAATTTATTGTTATAATTTAGTAAACATTCCATATTGTGATGGTTATGGTTATTTTGATATAGTGGGGGTGTTAGAAATGATATCAAAATAAATAAGGTTCCTAACGCCATCTAGTGGCACACTATGATAACCTATGATGGTACTGTATGTGTAATCTGTGGCAATAAAAGTCAGTTACTTGCAACGAACTTCCCGAGTTTTATTAGTTCTGAATGCATAAATTGTATGTAATCATAATTATCATATTTAATTTACAAATTTAATAATAAACTTATTACCACTTAATAATAACATATTCAAACTATGTGTACATTTGAAAGAAAAGAATATAATACAACAAAAGGAAATATTATATATATCTTATGATATGTTTCACATTATATTCACACCCCTTGTCGAATGACACCATATGGTTTAATCGCTTGAAAAATCTCACAGTAACGGATATATTCAACATATATGTTACTTCTCTTGTTTTAATCATCTAATAATATCACAGCAACGAATATATTCACATATATGTTGCTTCCCTTTTGTGTGACTGACTAGTCAAGTATCAGTGCAGGTGACTCAGCATGATTTTATTTAGATTCAATTGTACCAAACAGAGATGTAAACAATTAGGTCCAGTGAACGTCAAAGCCTAACAACTATCGTCATCGCTACCTTCACTAGAGGAATAGTCAGCTCTATAACTTAGCCAGGGGAAAAGTTTGTCGATTGCTATAACGCCTTCATACCGTCTTCCTTTCCTAGTGAGAGGTGTATCTTCAACTACAAACCGATCATGTGGTAATACCTTCTTAATCTTGTAGGGACCTTGGCATTTGGGTTCTAACTTTTTTGATTGTCCAGATCCAGAAGGTACTGCCCTTATGATCCTTACCAGGTCGCCTACGTTATACGTGGTCGCAGTTTTTCTACGACGGTCATACCTTTGTTTATTAGCTGACTGATTTTTTTTTATCATGTCACTTGCTTCGTTACGTACGTCCTCTAGGGACTTGCCTAACATGCCCTGCCCTACATCATCAACGACTTGATTCAGGATGCCTTGCGACACGTTGGTGCTTCGCTTACCAAAGAGTAACTCGGTTGGCGTTCTTTTAGTAACCTCGTGTACAGATGTATTAATACCAAGTTGAACTTCAGGCACGAACGTGTCCCAGGTTTCTGGGCTTTTGTCATGTGTCATAGCTCCTAACGCCGATAAAATGGTTCGATTGTATCTCTCCACTTGACCGTTTGCCCGGGGTGTGGAGACAGAGTTTAATATGTGTTTCAAACCTAGTGACTGCACAAAGGTTTTAAACTTCTTACTAGTAAAACTAGTACCCCTATCTGTTATAAGCCTTGTTGGAGCTCCGAACAGACTAAAGAAGTTGCGAAACACTTTAATACTTTCTTTAGTTCTAGTTGAGCGAACGGGTGTTAGGTTGACATATTTCGTGAATGAATCAACCAGAACTAAAATGTACGCGTTCTTCTTTGCACTACGGATAAATGGTCCAAGGTGGTCGGCGTGAACGGTGTGGAACGGTATCTCCACTTTAGGGATGGGGTGTAGGGTGCCCTCTTTAGGACCGGAGGGTATTTTATGATGAGCGCAGCCGATACACGAAGATACGTACTTTTTAATAAATTTACGCATCTTGGGAAACCAAAAGAAGGCACGAATCCGTTCTAGAGTCTTGTCGAACCCGAAATGGCCAACGTCGTCATGGTTTGATTTAAGCAGTTGCCAGCGCACTCCTCTTGGGACAACCCAGCGCTCTGTTTTGTCATCAATTATTCTAAATAGACGACCGTTTTTAAGCTTGTACTCCTTGTATATAGATGCGACTTTAGCCGTTTCGGGGTCACCAAGAATTTCTTTGATGCGTTTGATTTCTGAATCAGCGGATTGTACAGTAGAGATCCAGTCCTCCGTGCTCACTGCGAGTACGTCTATGATATGGGGCTCGTTCATGTCACACGGTATAGGGTTACGACTTAAACAGTCAACGTGACTCATCCTGTCACCTGCTCGGTACTCTATACTACAGTCAAACTCGAGGAACTGAATCCACCACCTGGATATACGTGGGATAAGGTCTCTCTTCGTAAATGTCGAACGAAGGGCGTGACAATCAGTAAAGATGGTGAATTTGATGCCGAGTAAGTACACTCTGAATTTATTAAGCGAATTGATGACCGCCAACGTTTCTAACTCGAATGAGTGTAACTTCTGCTCATCTGTGGTGGTCTGACGACTGAAATACGCAACTGGCCTGAAGGGCTCGGAATCTTTTCTCTGTAAGAGAATTCCGGCAAGGCCAACTTTGCTAGCATCAGTGTGTAATTGAGTCTCGTATGTATGATTGTAAAGCGCCAATACGGGACGTTGAACTAAGTTCTGTTTTAGAGTATTGAATGCGTTAATTTCGTCGTCAGTCCACCTCCACGAAACATTCTTCTTTAAGAGGCTGGTCAAAGGCCTCGCTATTGTGGCGAAATCTTTAACAAACCTCCTGAAAAAGCTGGCAAGTCCAAGGAATCTACGGACTTCATGCTGATTGGTGGGTGCTACAAAATTAGAAACTGCTAAAGTCTTTTGAGACCCTGGTCTTATCTCGCCGTTACTAAGTTCAAAACCGAGAAAATCTATCTTCTCCTTGAAGAAGTGACATTTTTCCATTTTCAAGGTAAGACCAGCGTCTCGTAACGCAGCCAAAACGTCCTCCAACCGCGCCAATCCCTCCGATACACTTCTGGATGGAATCAGGATGTCGTCCATATAAACTATGGAGTGTTTAATGCGGGCATTGTTTAGCACCTTGTGTATAACCCGTTGAAACACGGCTGGTGCATTCGCTAGTCCGAACGGCATACGATTATACTCATATTGGCCGTCCGGCGTAACGAATGCAGTCTTTTCTTTAGATTCCTCAGCGATCGGTATCTGATGATATCCCGACGCTAGGTCGAGAGAAGTAAAGACAGACTGTCCTGACAACCGATCAAGAAGGTCTTCGATCCGAGGCAGAGGGTAGTGGTCTCTTTTGGTTTTACCGTTGAGTGCTCGGTAATCCACACACAACCGTTTATCTCCCGACTTTTTCTGCACCAAAACTATTGGGCTAGCGTAAGGCGAGCTTGACTCACGGATAATACCATGCTCTAACATCTCACCCACCATCTCTTGAACCCTTTTTCGCTCAGAAAAGGAAAGTCTATAGGGTCTGTATACTACTGGATCGGAATCCTTTAGCTGGATTACCATTTCCGTCTGTGTAGTATAACCAAGGTCATGCATGCCCCAAGAGAAACAAGTTTTATAAGTCGATATTAACTTGTCTAATTGTGCACGTTCATCAGGTGATACTTGTTCCCCGCAATCAATAGTAGGTATTGGGACATACTCTTCTTCCGTCACTAAATTAACCCTACGCTCGGAAAGAATATTTCTAGCACGGGTTATTAATGATCCCTTCTTTAGTATCACGGGTTTTGCTCCCAAACAGTGTACCAATAAGTTACATTCTCCCCGTATAAGTTTATATTCGCCCGGCAGCAGATAGTATTCATTTCCTGGTTGGCCACGGACAGAGCCGGGAACATAAATGTTTCCGTCCTCCCTCATATCAGTTCTAACCTGAATAGATCGAAATGTACCAACAGGGATAGATATGTCTTGAGATGTCACTAAGGGAAGTTTTGCTACGTTCTCTTGGACATCTTTCTCAATACGTAATTCAGAGGCGGTTTTGACAATGCGTAAGTTGGGACGCTCGCTAAACGTGTGCCCTAATAAAATAGCACAGTTTATAAGGTGGTCGTCCACTATATATACTTCGACTTGTTCTTCAACCACTCCCTGTGCTTCGATGGTAACGTGAGCGGCGCCTTTCGGTAAATAGGGCACATTACCAAGTCCACGTAAAAAGGGACCGCTCACTTCCACCCATGCCTTTCTGCTGTAGATTGTCGTACCAAAGTTGCCTCACTACCAAGATCAAGCTGAGCTACCAATAAAGTGTTGTTCAGCTTTATTGCTAGCTGGTACTTGTTGTTGGTACGTTCAGGTTGGAGATGCTCAGGATTTATCATTACATCCTTGCCTCCGGCCATTGGTGTTGTTAACTCAGTTGGGCAGTCTACCAACACCTTCAATACAGCTTTCTCCTTATCTTTTTTATCGGTTACCTGGCCTGCCGCTTTTTTCTTTCTACAATCATTTTCCGAATGTCCCATGTAGTGGCAGTAAGTGCACTTAATAAGAGGTTTGGGGCATCTAAAGCTCGGGTGTCCCTTTTGCTTGCAGTTGAAACACTCGATTTGTTGAGGATACTGGGCTGATTTTGAAACACTAGCCTGATCCCCGTTGAATTTAGTACGAGGGTGTGTACTCGTGGCCGGAAAACGCTTATCTCTATTAGCGCTCCTGTCGCTGTTATCGCGCACGGTCTTAAAAAACTCTAACACATCTTCCGGTTTCTCAAACCTAGCCGCTTGGGCTCCTACTCGTACTCCCCTATCATCAACCCCATGAATAACGCAATCTACGGCATTTTTCCCGAAAATTTTGCAGCGGTTCAGCAAGTTAATTTTTGAATAGTAATATAATAACTCGAGAGAGTCTCCAAAGCGAGCTCGTTTTTTAAGCATCTCCGTAAGAAGCTCTGCGTAATTTTCGGTTGATGGGAAGGAATCCTTTAGGAGTTGTTTCCATTCTGACCACGTGCGTTTAAGGGTCGGTAAACCTTGGTACCAGAGTTTAGCTTGTCCTACAAGCTTAGGTAATGCATAGTGCATTACCTGCCTATCGGTCCAGCCATATATTTCTACACAATCGTCAACTTTACCTAACCATACGCTGATTGTTTGCTCTTTTAATAATGGGTCAAATTCGGGTACAACGTTAGTCATAGTCGGAAAACTTTCACGAACACTGGGCTTATTTTTAAGAAAGTCAATGAGTTCAGAAATGCTGAGTCGTACCTTGATCTCTCTCGTGTAGGTTCACGTCGCCTTCCCGATGTGGCGTGCTGCTCCTGGTCGCGTTTCGCTTTTTCATTCTCCAATTGGCTTTCTAGCGCTGCGATGCGTCGTCTTTGCCCTTCCAATTCTTCATCCTTGTCTCGTGAACTTCTCAGTCGGCTTCTACTACGAGAACGGAGACGTGTGGTGCAATATTCTCTGTCAACCTCGTCAACTCGACTTCGCCTTGTAGTCCCTCGTGTCGGAGTTCTTAAACGTCGTCCATTTCGCGGTCCGAGAGTCGGGCTTACGACACGACTTCGGCTGCGTCTCTCTCGAATCCCTTCCTCATCATAATCGGTATCTGAAACTCGGAAATAATATGTTAATATTATCAATATCGTTGCGTACATTGACTCTACATCGACTCTACATCGACTCTACATCGACTCTACATCGACTCTACATCGACTCTACATCGACTCTACATCGACTCTACATCGACTCTACATCGACTCTACATCGACTCTACATCGACTCTACATCGACTCTACATCGACTCTACATCGACTCTACATCGACTCTACATCGACTCTACATCGACTCTACATCGACTCTACATCGACTCTACATCGACTCTACATCGACTCTACATCGACTCTACATCGACTCTACATCGACTCTACATCGACTCTACATCGACTCTACATCGACTCTACATCGACTCTACATCGACTCTACATCGACTCTACATCGACTCTACATCGACTCTACATCGACTCTACATCGACTCTACATCGACTCTACATCGACTCTACATCGACTCTACATCGACTCTACATCGACTCTACATCGACTCTACATCGACTCTACATCGACTCTACATCGACTCTACATCGACTCTACATCGACTCTACATCGACTCTACATAGACTCTACATCGACTCTACATCGACTCTACATCGACTCTACATCGACTCTACATCGACTCTACATCGACTCTACATCGACTCTACATCGACTCTACATCGACTCTACATCGACTCTACATCGACTCTACATCGACTCTACATCGACTCTACATCGACTCTACATCGACTCTACATCGACTCTACCATCGACTCTAACATCGACTCTACATCGACTCTACATCGACTCTACATCGACTCTACATCGACTCTACATTGACACAGCAACAGTAAATTGTATGTGTTAAAACGTTTGAAAAGAAAAGTTTGAAAGGTGATTCCAGGCCGTTTCAGAGGTGGCTCTTTCACACAGTAGAAGATCGAAAATTTACCTAATTTGCCGTTGTTTTCAGGCGCCTGAAACATGTTTCCAATCCGTTTCAGGACATCCTCTATAAGATGGCGCAATGACCTGAAAACCCGTTTTCAGGCGTTTTCAGGACCTCTTATGGGCCTTTGAACTACACTTCAGTATAGTTTTGGCGAAATTTCTCGAAGGAGTGAAAGAGACAGCACTATTAAAAGAGACAGCTATACTGAGAATGTTCGAGAAATGTGCGAAAGAGTACCAATAATATAAATTTTTAGTAAAAAGAAGTTTGGTCGTAAGGGAGTCTCCACTTTTCGACTATGTTCTTTGAAGTTTAGGTAAATATACTCTACCTATTCCGATCACTGAAGATAACTCACTATGGACTTATTTGTATGTACGTACAACTAGTTACCAGCGCAACTGCTCATTTACAATAATTGGAGAAAATGCCGCGGTATATAATATTACCTCAAAGTATAAAAGTTGAATATAGATTAAAAACTGCATATAAAATGCCTTTATCGATTGAGAAACACCGACATCAACTCAGCTACATGTTTTAAGTTTTATAAAACATAAATTTACGACTTTGTTTTGTAAAAAAAAAGTAAAAATAAGAAAATATTATTTTTAGTCACTTCCAGGGAGTAGCACTGGTAAAGCGAGTGTGTGTGTGTCTGTGGTTCACTTCCAGAGAGTAGCCCTGGCAAAGCGAGTGCGTGTGTGTGGTTCACTTCCAGAGGGTAGCCCTGGCAAAGCGAGTGCGTGTGTGTGGTTCACTTCCAGAGAGTAGCTCTGGCAAAGCGAGTGCGTGTGTGTGGTTCACTTCCAGAGAGTAGCCCTGGCAAAGCGAGTGCGTGTGTGTGGTTCACTTCCAGAGAGTAGCCCTGGCAAAGCGGGTGCGTGTGTGTGGTTCATTTATGATGTTTACTCATGCAATAAGGTGCACGTGAATTTGAAATAAGAACAATGGAAACGAAAAGATAAAACGAAAAAAAAAACGTACCTTTTGTGAGCGTATCCATCCCGACTTCTGAAGGTTGAAACCCTCAGAGGAATATTTCACAGAAAGAACACAGTAGTTTTACACTTGTATTTTATTCCAACTTTTACCAATATCACTTACAATATTACTTAGATAATTATTGAAAATTGACAACAAGTTGGCTTAGATGCTTCACCTTCCAATCGTATAACAAGACTGGCTCTCCAAGCCGGGTGACCGCTTTTTATAACCTTACTTTGGGCTCAGTGCCGCCATGTTGGAAGTCAAGTAAGCGTCCAATATTAGTTATTGTTATTATTTAAGACGAGGGTAATATGACATGGTGGTTACACTCGATATATTTCTGTCAGCACCCTTCAATATAGTCTAAATACTTTCGAAGATTCGGTTTTCTAATCCATTCTAAGTAGGGCATGCTTTACTTATACCGAAAAACCGGTATTGGGATGTTGAATAATGTTGAATGTTACAACATAATATAGTCACATGGATTGCAAAATACTAAATTATCATAACACAAAAGAAATAAACAAAAAATGTATAAAAAATATAAAGTTATGAGACCACAAAGTTTAAAAAAAAACGATATTCTTTTTATCGTCTTTAAGAAAAATTAAAGTCAATTTCGGAATGCTTAAATAACACTGAAAAATTAAATGTAGTACAACTATGTGCTTAAACGCACTTCTTCGTGCTCAAAATGGCAAAATGCTATTTTTTTCATACAGACACAACGCGACAGCGATGCAACGGATGACGTCATAATGTCCTACCGTTTTGTATAGAGCGTTTTCAATGCTCAGTCCGATCTGCTACTTTTGATTACAATTTGTGGCTGTTATACTTATACCAATGTATTAGGTGTCATATAGATATTTGTTCCTCAGAAATAGTAGAATCGATTTAGGACAGAAAAAAAATCGAGGTAACAGGCTAATTATCCATACAAATAAAACCGGTATTGCATGCCCTTTTTACCCGACTGCGGCGAAGCCCAAAGGAGGGTTATGTGTTTGACCTGTATGTATGTAGGGGAGACCGGGTATGGTTGTCCCGCGGGTTGGTTGTCACAGCGGCCATAAAATAATACTAAACGAAACATTAAGTACATCGATCGGTGCTAAAAGATCGCAAGAGCTGTACATCCTTCCGTACTTCACCAATCGATGCACTTATTCCTTCGTTTAGTATTATTTTATGGCCGCTGTGACAACCAACCCGCGGGACAACCATACCCGGTCTCCCCTATATATGTATGTATGTCCGTTCCTATGTCCGTTCGTAACTACTCAATGGCACAACCGATTTTGATAAATGATACATCATTAGATTCGTCTTGATGGTCGATTACGATGATCGATGTATGAAGTTTATTAAAATAAACAAAATGGCGGATTTTATGCACTTTTAAAGTGCACCGCGGTCGGGGTTTTTTTAGTAAAAAGATTTATTCAAGTGATTAGTTGAAGCGACGAGTTGTGTTAGTTTCTGAGTGTTCCCTGCGTGCTATGAAATGGGGTACTACAAATAACGAGTAGGTAAACAGTGCTCTCAAAGATCGACAACGTCTATACGTTGTCGATCTTTGAGAGCATTGTTTACTCGTTATCTAGATATCCTCGCCGTGACATAAAATATAGAGGCCAGTGTATCTCTAACGATATCCTTATCTAGGTAACACCTCTGGTGTCGCAGATATCCATGGGCGACGTTGACTGCTTTCCATCGGGCAACTCGTCTGCTGGTTTGCCACTCATGACATAAAAAAAGAAAAGAAAATGATCATCGTCGTGACATAAAATGAAGAGGCCAGTGTATCTCTTTACCTTAATTAGCCACCCGTACCTTAATTAAACATCAGTGTCAGCTGCCAGAAACTTTCCCACGAGATAATACTACAACCAACTTCAAAACGGAACTAGACAAATATTTAGCACGCATGCATTGAGCCGATTACATATATCCCCAACTTTCTAAAACTCCCATTTCATCCTAACCCTTCAGTCCTAAACAAACTGGGCAGAATACTACATATTCACATGAAAAACGACCTAACATAAAATCCACTAAAGCTGACTTGTTACCTTTTAGACAACACCATCCATTTCGGTCTCGCATTTGAAAAAAGACGTATGTAAGTTAAATAATAAAGGAGTTACTACATTTTGGATTGAGGTAGTGGCGGCTAAATCTCTCTCAAATAAAGTCATTGGACCAATCAGTGGCGTCTATTCAGCGAGTGTCTTTTATTTAAAACAATACGAGATAAGGCTGGGATACAGTGAAGGGATGAGTGCGAAAAAAGGTCTGTTTTAAGCGTAAAGTAGCCAGTAAGAACTAGTAACACATACTTACGTCACGAATTTGATATGTTGCCATTTTCTGCAATTAAGTTATCCGAGAAAAATGTGTTTCGTCAATTATTTGCTTGTACAAAAATAAATCTTGAGGTAATAACACAAAGTAGTATTCTTTCACCGAAATAAACTGTATGAGCGTGAGTTACATGTAAAATTAAACAATTGGGTACTTGACTGTAGGTAACCGAAATTTGTAAAAAGATCCTGTTAAAATAAGCAATATAAGGAAATATGTTAAAGTTTTGAGTTCGATTCCTAACGTGAAACGTTTTATAAAGTTGGATGGGAAAGTCCATTTTAAAAGTATAAAAATATTAAAAACTATTGATATTATTAAATAACCCATACAATGGTGCTTTGGACTATTTGGCGCTGATTGTGCCATGACTGCGTATGATACTCGATCTGTGATTTAACGAACTGTACCTATGTTTTTAGTCGGTGGCCATAACTTGTACGACACGCCTGGCCATAAGTGGCTTTTTCCGCACGCTGCGCGTACGGAAAAAGCCGCTTTCTGGCCAAGTGTAGACATAAAAAAATGTACACAACACGGGAGATAATAACGAATCTGTAATTCCTTACTTACCGCCCTAGATACACAATGTACTAATAACTGCAAGCCTCACTGTAATTCACGCCTAATAAAACATTTCTTAACTCGAATGAGAAACCGTTTTATTTGCGAAGGCATTTGTTTTTGTTAACATTAGCCCCTTAACAAAGTTTGGTTACTCGGGAACTTTTCCCCTTTTATCTTTTCAAATGAAAATGTATTTTCCTGCCCTTCGTATATAAGGAGCTAGTTAAAGTCTTTTTTTGTTTAATGGGGTCTGTAATGGAGGTCACGCGTGGTACAGTCCGATAATTTTGTGCAAAGAATAAACTATACAAGTAGTCTTTCTTGCATGCCTCGATATTCAAAAGACAATAACATCACAAGAAGATTAAGGACTGTATGTTTATTTAACGATTAAAGGTTAAAGCACACATAACAGTTTAGCCTAGTGGTTAGTGACTCTGCCTACAAAGCCGACGGTCCTGGGTTCGAATCCCGGTAAGAGCAAATATTATCTGTTTGATGATATTGTTTCTGCTAACTAAGATATATTGCTCACCAGGTCATTGCTCAAAACAGTCATTTAGTTTATTGAGACATGATGCAATTAGGACGTTTTGTTTAGGTAGTCTATATGCAATCTAGTCCTTGTGAGCCTAACCCTGAGGCACGTCACTGCGTTCAAGGTGCGTTTGACTGCACTTTTACATCGAAAGTAACGAGCACTATACTTTTAAAGGGCAAAATAGCAATCTTCAGTTGCTATGTGCATCTTAAAATGAGATTGCTATACATATAAGAAAACATAATAAAATTCATTTCCTTCGCATCCCTTCGAACAATATCCGGTGACGTTGTTCTATTTACATTCAGGAATATGTTGTTTGGGATAGTGACCAAGTTGAGAAGGAAATTTTGAGCAATATAACCGGGAAACGGTGCAGTTTCTAGGAAATGGTCCAAAACGTGACTAATTGCATGTTTTTACGGGATTAAGTCCCGTTTAGTTATAATATGGTTGATACCTTTTTAGTAAACAAAAATTTCACAGACATAATCGTGAAAATTAATGTGACACTGACAACAACGAACATTATCGTTACAATCAAAGAGGTTCCGACTAGCAAATGAAACATAATACACAGTACAAATGTCAAAAAATATTGTTTTGATAGTTTTGTTTTTCAGGAAAGTGCCTGGTTTCATTCCACCCTATATAAGGTAAAATTAATATTGCTTTGATCCTTGCGCAGCGTCAAACATTATTTTGTTAAATAATATCACGATAATTATATCAAAACGTAATTTATCATTTATGCTATATACAGTAGGTATATTATTGCAAACAGACGAGGAAAAATTATAGGACATTTGATAAGACACGACAATTTCTTTAAAACCACTGGAAGGAAAGATAGAGGGAAAAAGAGGTAGAGGAAGACCTAGACGCAGCTACATGGACCAAGTGAAGGAAAAAGTTGATGTTGTGTCTTATTAAAATGTCAAGAAGCTGGAGTACGTCAGACAAGATTGGAAACTACTCCACCGACAAGACTCTTAAATTAATGATGACAGTAGTAAAATTATATTGTTACGGTACTAGCGCAGCGTGAAACGCTTATGCTTGAATATCGCCACGATATATCTGACGTCATTTGGCATTTATGGTGTATACAGTATGCAAACGAACACACGTCCGTGATAAATAGGCACTGGGGCTCATGGACATAATTTCGAGACTGCAAATGCGTCCCTGAGGACTATGATGATTGATTAAAGGCCTGAATTATGAATTTCGCTGGTCGTCTTAGAAACACTGAAAACTGAGGAGACATTAGGGATGGACCCTACATCCTCCATAGTAAAAAGTCGCCTTTTAGACTATGATTACGACGGCAGCATGATACCAAAGTATAAGGAAAAAAAGTAGCCACACTCCGGCCCTTTAGGAGCGCGCGAAAACTCAAGGTCGAGGCGCAGGGCTGCCGCTGCAGTTTTTTCGCATCCAAACGCACTGCAGTATACTAGTACACGTGTACGATACATTTCGTGGGAGCCAGCGAGCGTGGCGACGGTCCAGCCTCGACCGGTGCATTGCTACGCACTCCTAAAAGTATGCTTGTAATGCGTTCGTACACGGCACGCACACATGCGAGCGGCGCGACCTTTTGTTGGAAGAAATATTACTGCTGTTATACTAACGTTTATCAGACGGTATATACCTAGATCAAAAAGCATATTTTAACTCTTTGTAATTTAGTTATCGCGCAGTAGACGCGACCATAATAAGCGCGATGGTGGGCGTCAGAGTTGGTTTAGTTTTCAGCTCAGAAAATTTGGAATCTTATTACTAAGTTTCCGCTGTCTATCCGTCCGGGCGACCGTCTATCACATGGCTGTAATTAGGGCATGCTCCCGGTACTGAGTTTGTATAGCGAGAACCGGGAATTCCCGGTTCCGGTACCGTATTTGTATGGAAATCCAGTACCGGGAGCATGCCCTAGCTGTAATCTATTAAATAGTAAAGCTTATGGGGAGTCTCAATCGCACTTGATCAGTTTTTTTTTTTTAATATGAATGACAATACGAGCAATATACAGGATGTCCCATAACTGACACGTCACAGTGACACTGGAGGTAGTCCAGGTCAAGAGGTACCAAACCAACTTAATGGTCCCAGTAAAAGTGGCACGGTTTTTGAGGTATTGTCGAATTAAAGTTTTTCATGAATTTTGACCGTTTTTAACATTATTAGTGCCAGTGTGCACTCGGAAAGGTGTCAAGGTTAGTTTTTTTTATGTGTACGGTAACATGAATTGTTAATAAAGGTTACAGAAATGGTATTTTATCCAAAAACAAAGTAAAATTGAAAAAAATACTAGTTTGATCTTGAATTAATTCACAGCGAAATATTAATTTCGACTTTAACCACCAGTAGTGAAAAAAAAATTAAGGTCGGCGGGTCATGTTAAGTTGGTTTGGTACCTCTTGACCTGGTTTACCTCCAGTGTCACTGTGACGTGTTAGTTATGAGACACCTGGTATAATTAACCGACTATTAAGTCCGTCATTGTATATTTAAGTTGGCTGGTAAAGAATGTGTATAGCTCTACAGACTAGCTCTGCTTAAGGCAAACAGAGACTTAAAGAGTTAGAGAAATAGTTAAATTATGTACAGACACTTTTCTCAAAGTTTCTTTTCTAGCCTGAAAAAACACCTTTTATCAAAGATAACCATACTTTCCCATACACCACCAAAACGCGGAGAAACAGGTAGAATAAAATACTATTCAGGAAAGGACTTTCTTAAAATATCAATAACGATTTAAAACACCTAATGGAATCCACTCTGTATGGCGCCAGAATATTCCGACACTCGACTCAGACTCGGCTAAATCTACGCTGAAACCTTTTCAGCCAACTTGACCCAGTTTTTAGGGCGTGCCTTAATTAATAATACTTAGCGATAAATTTTGCATTTGACATCTTAGTTAATTACAAGAAGCATCTACCTGCTCTTGTACGGTCGCGCTTACTTGAATTCTTCGGCCAGATCTCAAGGCGGGACAGCGACTCCATTGAATACCTGGTGGATCAGGATAAAGTGCAAGGCCCTTAACCGCGTGGCAGGTCGCCTCGCGATGGTCTGACCAAACAAAATCCACTCTGGGTAATCTATTGCATGAACGTCCCAGAACTGCCTCGAATACGTCACCTGGTCGTCCCACGCTGCGCTTGCCAGTATGTTCTTCGAGCTATGTGCCCTGCCCATTCGGCCGATTACGATGATGATTTTTACCTAGATAGATGTTCAAAAGGTATGTACGCTATTTCCTCTTATGATATCAAAGATTTGAGTAAACCGTCCCCGCTTTTCTCTTATGCCTTACCCCACTAAAGTGAGCACTTTCAAAGTTTCTAACATTGACTCCGCTTTCAGTACTTTGCTTTTAGTATCGACTTATTGTGTAGTTATTTATTTCCGAGTATTCCATTGATTGAATATCGAATTATCGGTATTGAAGGGTGCTACGATCGAATCAACGTCACTCTAGTTTGTCATTAGTCTAATGGATTTTACTTGTTTCTTGAAGTTATTCGTAATGATAAAATAGATTTACAATATCATTGACACAATTGTAACCTTTTGGCTTTCTGAAATTGTGTTAATGGAATCAGGATTGTTTAGAATGACAAATTTGAAAGATGCGAAAATGACAAAGGGTATTCGAGAAAAGTCGAATTAAGTAATTGTCAGATAAACCTTGCTTGTATGAGGTTTAAAAAAAAAACTTAAAACGAAGAGGTTTAAAAAAAAAATCTCCCGCGGATATGCTAAATTACGCACTAACCGATAAGTTTCGTCCGACAAATGCGTAATTGCTATTGCACTTTTTTTGTCACTTTCCGTTACCGTGTTCACCAAAAAGAACTTCGTTAACCGACTTTTAAATATCGCCCACTCAGTTGTCTTGTGATCAAATATAGGCAAATTTCCCAAATAAGGCATTGTTTTAACGCATAGAAAAGCAAATTATCCTCGTCAGCCAGTGATATGTCGGAGATCGGGAGATAACAATCGAAACAACTGTATTCCTTGACGACCCGTTTATTACTGAAGTGTGAAGGTAGAACACAAAACAGTTAAATACATATCAAAGAGACTGCACTGATTTTCGAAATGAAATTTACTTAAATAATTGCAAAACTCTCTGAAATTAAAATATACATTATACTATAAGTTTTTTATACAATAAAAATTTTTTTGTAGTCAAGTTTTGAAGATAGGAAACAATCCTTGGCTTTGAAACCTCCTTAGTCTGAAATGACGTAAGAGTGAGTTTTATATTTTATGCCACACCTGGCATTAAAGTGACTTTTACCGCACACTACGCGTACGGAAAAGCCGCTTTCTGTCCAAGTGTAGACATAAAATGATGTACACAACACGGGAGGTATTAATAAAGAAAGCCCTCGATCCCATATTTATGTCCCTCGCTTGCAGCTCGGGCCGCAAACATCTGCGATCTCCGCCTTTCTTTGTCTTACCACCCTAGTTGTGTAATGTACTATTAAAACTTAACATAACTCCCGAGGGAGTTATACATTTTCATACAAATTTACCTCCCGTGGGAGTTACAGATTTTTGTAACCCGCGGGAGGTAAATCGGCTCAAGCTGCTCTATACGCCTGAGTGTTAACACCCTTTACGAGCAAGTGTGATGAAAATACAATTTCTATCATAAAAATATTTTCACACCCGTTCACAAACACAATAAAGTGCCAAACTACAGACGCATAGATTTGCCCATCGAAAACCATAACGCAAACAAAACCGGACGAAACAAAGCCCCAAAAGCCTTTATTTTTCCATAACTCAAATACCCAATAAAATCAATCAAAAACCCTCTCTATAACTTACGTAATAACGGCTATTTGAACTGCAAACAAAAGTTTGCCGCGTCATATTTACTACACGCGTCGACAACGGTGTATTTGCCGTTGCGAATATGAAAATTGTGCCTTGCGGTGTTAAATGTTAGGGTGATTTTTTGATGGGTTGCTTAGTTTTTCTTATTTATTGGTTTGTTTGGGGTATTTCTATGGCATTGAAGATTTATACCGGAGAGGTGATCCTACCGGTTTTCACTTTACTATATCCAGGAATCCTATATACTTTTCTATATTAGCACTCAGTTGAAGTCGGAGTAGCTATTCATTAATGAAAAATAATGTATGTTTGTAGCTACATCACGTTTAAGCTCCTGTGCGGATTCCAGTAATGTTTTGTACTGTACAGTCACCAACAATAATAAATGATGAAACGGAGCATTCAATAATATCTGTGCCCACTACAAAGTTATTACTAAAGAAAAGTCGTGTCAGATATTTAGGCGTTCCGAGTTTCATCATATACAGGATGAATTTTAAATCGTGAATCGTAACCACGTTTACCGGTAAAGCTACTTAAGACTAATACAGAGCACTAGTGTTAATTACAATTAAAGACCCGCTTAATTAATTATGAACAAAACGGTGGAGGCGCTTATACCATTAATCGTAATAAAACTGAATTATTTTATGAGTAAATACGATTTAAATAGGTACTTATGTTGACAATGTCGACGATGTTGATATTATTGACAATACGTGCCAAAATTCTATCCAGCCAACTTCAATATTAGGAGGTTGGATATCTAATGTTGAAATTTTCATGACAAGTACGAAACATGAATGTAGGGTGACCACGAGATTTTAAAAATTAGGATAAATCAAATTAAAAGTGGACAAAATAAAAACGTACTTAATTTAGGTTTAAAAGCATTGTACGTTATTGTTAACTATGTATAGACTACAAAAAAAATATTACGATTCACGATTTAAAATTCACCCTGTATTATAGTCGGTGACTATACCGAAGGAGGACCCAAGACTCGTTATAATATTGCTAGGTTACATGTATTTTTTTCTTCGTGGGCGAAGTCGAGGGTAACTTATCGTAGCATGTACAAGAATAGCAAGTGACCTAGTAAGGAAATAGGTGCGTGTGAAATAGAGCACGAGTGCCGATACGTTTGTCGTACGATGGCGATAACTTACCGACGACTATGCTCCCGGTTTGGCACATGCGTTGAGTACTATAAAGTAGATTTTTAAAGATGTATCAAGATGAATGAAGAGCCTACACGAAATGTTGCCTATCATATCCTATTTCCAGCTATTCTCACGAAGTATGACTGCGTCTAATTACCGCGTCTCCATACATTTAGTATGAATACAGCGTCGCGGTAATTAAGTGACCGCAGACATACTTCGTGAGAATGGCCGTTTCATAATGATAAGCACCTATGTATGTAACTTAACTACTAAAACTAGAATAAGACTCAAATTGTTACTAAAAATGATCCTTGTTGATGGAAAATAAAACAATTCTCATCATCATCATCATCATTTCAGCCATAGGGCGTCCACTGCTGGACATAGGCCTCCCTCATAGATTTCCACTTAATTCGGTTGGAAGCAACCTGCATCCTCCGTGAGCCAGCAGCCTTAACCAGATCATCTGTCCATCTTGTTGGTGGACGTCTGACGCTGCGCTTGCCGATTCGTGGTCTCCATTCGAGAACCTTTCGGCCCCAACGGCCATCTGTTCTACGTGCTATATGCCCTGCCCATTGCCACTTCAACAAGCTTATCCGTTTAGCTATGTCGGTGACCCTCGTTCTTCTACGTATCTCCTCATTTCTGATTCGATCCCGCAGAGAAACCCCGAGCATAGCCCTTTCCATAGCCCGTTGAGCGACTCTGAGCCAACAACAACTCTGAGAAAACAATTCTATTCTATTATATATGCTGAAATTGGAGACGTAACCAGAATCCACTTTTTTAGACTCTGTAATTGATAACCATTTTGAGATAGTACTTACACGAAACAAAACAATTTGTATTTATAGTGACACTGACTAAACTTTGTTTTAATTAGGCCCCATTTAGACGAAGCGAGAACTCGTATGCGAGTTTGATTACATTGCGGGCTACCCAGGTACTATGAGTATAGTTGATCGATTAATCGCCGCAGTGAAATGAAAATCGCATACCTACGAGTTTTCGCCAGGTCTAAATGGGGCTTTAAATTCGAATTTTAACGGTCATTTTCACCGACGTTTCCTCGTTAATCGATAATATTGTACTAATTTAACTTATTTCAGTAAGTTACGTTTTAAAAATAGCACGATACATAATTTTTTCCTTTAAGTAAAATTATTTTTTTGGAATGGAATGACGGATAAAGCATAATTTTTCTAACAAGTGAATAACTTAATTTTTTTTTGGTTTTATCTTTAATCATTAGCTGTCCTATTAACCATAACGACCTCCTGACTCCCACCTCTTGACTCGTCAGACTCAAAATTATAATAATGTTGTATTATCACGAAAACTCAACAATTATGTGTGCAAAGTTTCAAAATCTGTTAAATAAAAGTAGTCAAAAAATCTGCCGCAAGTTTTGAATCAGTCTAATATACGGTTATAGGTACAAAGACCTAATACATAGAAAAACTATTTTTTTTAAAGCCTGACTAACTCGTGACCCTAGTGAAGTGGGCGTAGCGATAATATGACCGGGTGGTCGGCCGTGGCGTTCCCTGGGGTCGAACCAGGTCGCTAGCCGGACCACCCCGAGTGAATCGGACTGGGTGATAGAAAAACTAAACGTAACCACTGTAGCCAAGGCCGGATTCGATGCTACACCACCTAGGTACTTGCAGACTTCGTTGATCGATGTCTTTGTAACAGCGATCTTCTTCTTCGATATTTTAAACAGATTGAAATATTCGATGTCAAACTGTTTAACAACGAAGTATAGTGAGAAAAGTAAGGCTAGTTCAATCAATTCAATATTTTCCTCATTAGTGTACAATCCGGTTACCGCACCGGGAGTCTAGAGTCCTTATCCTCGAGGGTGCTTTCAATATCATCGAGGCCCGCGGGCCCCGGCCCACGTTTTTGACTCACACTGTATAGCGGGCAAAATGTATGAGAACGGATAACAATACTATTTCAGGATACGGAATGAAAATATCAAATTATTGAGTCATCATTCCCTAGCGCTTTTGTCCGTATTTTTTGTGTCAACAAGTTATTTAACAATTTTTTTTAACCAGGAATGGTTGAAAAATTTGTTTCTGTTGACGTTGTAGTTCAAATATAATTTATCAAGATAAAACCGGTCAAGCGCGAGTCATATTTGCTCACGAAGGGTTCCGTGCCGTATTAATTGCAAATAAATTAATAATCGCAAGAAAATATTTTTTTTTCTAAAAATTTATGGGTTTTGGGTGTCTTTAATAAGTTGCGCTACATGACATTGCTTCTCATCAAATTTCATGATTCTAGATCAACAGATAACGTAGATGCCGCTTTCTGGCTCCGTCGAATAGAAAAATAGTAAACAAGTCTAGGCCAGTAAATAAAAAACCTCAGGTTACATATAATTGTCGGCTGAGGCGAAGCCGAGGACAATTCTTACTTTACTGGCCTCGGTTTGTAATATACTATATGCCACACAGTAAACCTAAAATATTATCCGGATCACGCCTCCCAAAATACCTAGTACCAATTTACATTCAACTTTACAGCCGATCATTCTGGAGACTTACAAAAGCCGTAGTATTCCCGAATACCGCTGTATACAATGAAACTTCAGTTCAATATTCTAGGAATTCCAATAGATTTTCCATTTGGATTCTGTGATAGCTTTGGAGTTGAATGAAGCGCTCAATAGCATTTAATTTACCACTGACAACATCCGTGATCGCAATTTATTTTAGATAACTAGATATTCATTTGTATCCTATTGAAAACTATATTATGTTTTAGAGATTAAAACTAAAATGAATTCACAAAATGATAGTCAAAATAGCTAATAATCTAATTTAAATATCCAGTAGGTATCACACTATATTTGAAAAATCTGATAATAATGGTATAATTAATCGTTCAAATACCACCAAATGTAATGGAAAATTTATGTTTTCCATCACTAATACACTTTTGACGTCAAACGTCAACCCCAAAATCTTACAAGCTTGGTTCCCATACCAATCGACGAACTATATTTCCATCTATCTCAATATATATCTGTGTTCAATACCAACTAATCTGTACAAACCGCCCCAATAACAGTAATCGGCTGACTTACGAGTATTTCTTTTCTCAACTAAAATAAATGTTCCCAAATTGCCATACTTGGTCCCTCTGGCACCAATTAGCGCCATACACGGCCAAAGTTGGCAACTGCCGACAACTTGTCCCCAAGTTTCTTACCTGCGTTATTTTTATTAACTAAGGATTTGGTGTCGGAATTGGCTTTGTTTTTTATTTGTAAGTTTAGTTGGAATAGGCTATTTTACTGTGCCCGATGTTAAAAACATTCAAAATAGCGAATACTGGTGCAGTCTCAAGAACTCGCACTTTATTATTTCCAACATTATCTTCAAAACATTTAACAATAATACACACAGTGTCCCAGAATACAAGTGCAACAGCCACTGAAGCAACGGGTAAATTTTTTAAAATCTCTCCAGAAAGTTGGCGGCTAAATCCAGAGGCTGTCGGCGACAAGTTCGCGAAATCCCCGCGAGTGCGGGCACTTGTCACGATTTATCCTTTTCTCAACGAACTTGGGGGAAATCTTAGTTTTCTTACGGGTATGACGTGGCCTGTACCACGAAACAACAAGCGGAATCACTATTTGAACCGGTTCATTTATTAGCGATGACCGGTTTTATTTCTCGGCCACTCTCACGAAGTATGTCTGCGGTCACCTAATTACCGCGACGCTGTTTTCATACTAAATGTATGGAGACGCGGTAATTAGACGCAGTCATACTTCGTGAGAATGGCCGTTCTATAAAACCGGTCATCGCTGGTTACTACCGGTTATCTTCGCTTATTACCAGTTTGTGTTTTATTGGTTACCCTATTTTTGTAAAACCGGATGACATGACTATTGACTGACATTTAATGGAACTCTTTTGTTTTATTATAGTATCAATTCATTGCTTATTACGGTTTACGGAATAAAACATATATTCATGCTCTGTTTGTCCACACTTGCAGTTTTAAATTAGATGCTGACTGCAGCTTGTCCGGGGTCAAGAAAATTATGCTAAAGAAGACATATTTTTGCCATTTCTTTTAAAGCACAGACTACCTCCACTAGACGGAGCATCTTGGGCGGCGCGCACTCACATCAGATATGGTCGATTGTATAGCATTACGACATTACGCGAGCGGCCGCTCGTTCAGTTACGACCATGTTTCTGACTTGTGTGTGCGCCAAACGTGAAATAAATATTTCTGTTCAATCCGACGACAATCTCGAAACATAAAATGATAAAAAAGATGTGAAACACGCGTTGTACTAGTAATATCTACCGATATTTAATCGCCCATATGCGTGGTGAGCTCGTGCCGTATGACATGCTCCGTCTAGTGGTGTGTGTTTTAAAGCCTCTTTGGCGACTAAATCCAAAGGCTGTCACCGACATGTTCGAGGAATCTGCGGGAGAGGACGTTTGACGTGGTTCGTATTTACCGTTCGAAACAATATCGGGAAAAGCCGATGCCGAAGCGATATGTTTAGGAATAAAACCGGCTGCTACCAGTAATTACCGGTTTTTGTTTAAGTGCATAACGGGTTTTTGTAAAGCCAGTAGAGAACAACAAGAAAGAAAGAAATAGTACATTACACAACTAGGGTGGTAATACAAAGAAAGGCCGAGATCGCAGATGTTTGCGGCCCGAGCTGCAAGCGAGGGACGAACATATGCGATCGAGGGCTTTCTTTATTACCTCCCGTGTTGTGTTCCCGTTTATCATTTAATGTCCACACTTGGCCAGAAAGCGGCTTTTTTCCGTACGCGAAGCGTGGCGGTAAAAGGCACTTTATAGCCAGGTGTGGCATAAAACAGTACTTCAGTCTACTTTTGACCGCTGTTGCGATTTTTTATTCGAAGCTGACTGTACTAGTCGTGCAGATTTTGTTTCATGACGTTCGTGGTACGGGGTTAGAATCCGTCTTCAGCCGACAGCCGATATTATCTAGCGGTGACATCGTGACAATTCCGTTAATAACTTCAGCACTTGTCCTACGCTCTGATGCACTAATTTGTCTGTCAGTTTCTGTTGTGTCTTTATTAACTTTGAGCCTTTTGTAGCCTTTTGCGGCACGTGGAATTGACGATGTCTTAGGGCGATCTCGGCCATTCTCACGAAGTATGACTGCGTCTAATTACCGCGACTCCACACATTTAGTATGAAAACAGCGTCGCGGTAATTAGGTGACCGCAGACATACTTCGTGAGAATGGCCGATCTACGATTTGTTTGTTTTTAAGAGTAGTAACATTTTGATACATAAATACAGAAATAATAGTTTAATAATTTTATCTAAAAAATATCGAGGGGTTCAAATATTTCGAAATTAAAATAAAAAAACCGGCCAAGTGCGAGTCCGATTTACACACGAAAGATTTCATACCACCGTTAAGCAAATACGCCAAAATGACACTTAACTTATATGGGGAACTGCTTTAATTTTTGATTGTATTTTGTGTTTGCTATTTGTTGTTACAAAAGCAAAAAAATACACATTGTGTAAAATTTTATTAGTTATTATAGGTTATTTTGCACCTGAACACACGGCAGTATACACGTTTTTGATACATTTCGTGCGAATGCGTACGTACGGTGCGTTCGTGACCGAAGCATTGCTACACATTGCTAAAAGTTTGCTTGTAATGGGTCCGTACACGGCGCGCACACATCCAATCGGCGCGATGTACCTTATGCATAGAATCCGCCATTTTGTTCATTTGAACAAACTTCATATCCAGTGACACTCGCGCCATCAAGACGAATCTAATGATGTATCATTTATCAAAATCGGTTGTGCCGTTGAGTAGTTACGAGCGGACATAGGAACGGACATACTTACATACATACATACAGGTCAAACACATAACCCTCCTTTGGGCCTCGCCGCAGTCGGGTAAAAATACTGCTATTATACTACGACATTGTCACTAATTACAAATGACTGGGCATATAAAATTGAACTCCAAACATCAATACTACAAGTAAGCCTGAAAAATTACTCGTATACCGTTATCGGAGTATACGGAACATTACTTCCCCCAGATAAGAGCAATATGTTAGCTCTATCAAACCAATCCATCCTTTTGCCCTTTTTCCGCTCATTCCACGCGATTTGACAGCGGTCAAATGTCAATTTGTCAATCGGATTATTGACAGACGGTGAGTGTGCTCGTAATAATATATTGACTTAACCCCTCAGATGTCAAGCGGTTAGAATTTTCGGCAGTATTTTGAGGACCGCCAACAGTTCCAGAAACCGGTATTTTTACTGATTGCATAAAGACGAACAAATAGACCAAGTTCAGGTGTCCGTCAAGATAGCGTACACCGTAAAGATATTCAGAATCTGATATAGCCAATAAATAGTACCCAAATAGTACCGACGAAGTACCTAGGTGAAAAAAATAGTACCTTTAAACTTTCTGAAATATAAGGCTTCTACGATAGCTAGAGAAATGAAATTGTAGGGCCCTAGGGTACTATTTGGGTACTATTTTTTTGAGATATAAAGCGTTTCCAAAAACAAAGCCGTTCCAGAGATATAAACGGTGTACGCCAGCTTGACACCCGGTAGCGTACACCGTGAACAGGCCTTATATTTCAGAAAGTTTAAGTTCTATTTTTTTCACCTAGGTATTTCGTCGGTACTATTTGGGTACTATTTATTGGCTGCATCAGATTCTGAATATCTTTACGGTGTGACACAAGTTCAGCCGTTTAGGAGCGCGCGATACGTATTTTCACAGACACGCAATAGCACGTCTGTCTGAGTGCGATCCATACTGTAGCATTCTTACGCATTTTTAAAACTTTGCTTGTAGTGCGTTCGTACACGTCGCGCACACATACAAGCGCGCGATGTACCTTTTTTAGGAAGAAAAATTACTGTTATTACTGCGTGCGTCATAGCTCCAACAGGCGCATGCGCCTGGTGCTCGAGTCATCTGCCTGCGCTTTTTGGAAACACTGGGACTCAGTGCACTTGAAAGCAAGAGGATTTGTGTACTATATTATGACACTAGATATAACTACAGTCTATTCCGTATAGGAATAGACAGAAGAAAATAACCACATTTTTACTAAAAAAAACCCGACCGCGTTGCACTTTGAAACTGCATAAAATCCACCATTTTGTTTATTTTAACAAACTTCATCCAGTGACACTCGCACCATCATGACGAATCTAATGATGTATCATTTATCAAAATCGGATGTGCCGTTGAGTCGTTACGAGCGGACACAAGAACAGACATACATACATACATACAGGTCAAACACATAACCCTCCTTTGGGCTTCGCCGCAGTCGGGTAAAAAAGGTTCTTTAATAGTGCCGGTTTTAGGTTTACATTCAATAAATTACATTTCTAAAGTAGTCGCTCAAAAATATTATATTGATGATGTCCATACTTTTTGGTTAGCTGAAATACAAAAGTATCCTTATAAAATACCCAAAGAGCCACTCAAGATATGAGACAGCTCTGCTCGATGATCAGCGCTGTCATTAATATATTGTACTATCAAATAGTTAGTTATGTCTAATTCGCATGTGTAGCCTATTCCCAGGACCTCATAAGTTTTAAAAATACATATGTCGCAGTTTCGTTCTGCAAATTAGATATTTCGTCATCTGTGGGCATTTTGATGGGTAAATCACCAGTGGGTTCCCCGAGATGATAAAAACAGTCAAATTAGTCCATTACACGATTTAATTAGGTTACACAATATTACAGGTCGATTGTCCTTGATAAATCTCTAACACTAGGTAATTAGTCCAATTATTAAATTAATCACTCGTCAACAGCACGCATGTGCGTCCGCGCACGACAAGGGCTCGCTGAATCTCTGCCGGTCCTTCCTCCGCTGCCCGCACCCCGAAGTACTTGAGAGTGCTTCTCCGAATTCCCGACACGGCCATCACTGACCATCACCCGTCCTCGGGTGCATCTCCTGAAACAATACAGCCATAGCACAGTATTTCCATCCAGAAAATCCAAACAAGCCTTAAATTACGTGTCAAAACTAAACTTTTACAATTACTTCTTTGCCAGATGCCAAACCGTCAATTCCTGACTTCATCAGATTAGTATGAGCTTCAAACCGACTTCAATCAGACTCTAGCTGCTCCATCAGCTCACTCATGCCCTTAGACATGCTCACTGTGCTTCAACACAGTTCAAGTCGCTCCAACGACTTTCAGACCTACTTGTGCACAAGATTTCAGCCGACGCTACGGCTCCAGTCGCTCTAACGACTCTCTCACAGTCATAATCCACCATTTTTGTGCTCCAACACAAAGAATCCAGCCGCCCCAACGGCTTACCACACCGCTCCAACGGTATCAGTTACTAGACACACTGACGCTAGTAACCATAGTCTGTGAAGCGCTCATACTAAACTGTTACTTGTTGTCTGATTTCTTTCTTCATTTTCAATTAACACATAGTCTATAACACAGAACTTTGAAACAGAGGCTTTTCTACTATCAAACCTAGTCTTGTCATAACTAGCATTTTTAATAATATTTTGATTTGCTTGTTCTCTACTTTTTTTTAACATTGATCTCTACACTATCGTTATCAACAGCCATAAGAGCCAATGGCCTCGCCACTTTACCAATCATTAACTCCAAATGGCTGGCCTTAGTCACTCGATTCACAGTAGAATTGATAGCTAGCTGAATGCTGCCTAACTCATCTTGCCATGAAAGATTACTACTAGCTTCGACAGCAGTGAGCATACTTTTAAGTGTACTCGTGTCCTTTCCACTTGTCCGTTTGCACGACTCCCGCCTGTAGCTATAAGATGTAACTGAATGTTCGACGAATTACAAAAATCACCAAATTCCTTGCTAGCAAAGCAGCGACCTTGATCTGCTACGACGCGACTGGGTGCCCCAAATAAGCTGATTCCGGAATTCAACGCCCTGATACTACTTTTGGAATCAATATTCTGCGAATGATGCAGTAGAACGAACTTTGTAAACGCATCAATAATAACAAAGACATACTCCTTAACGTAATTTTTACCACTTAATTTGCCAGATGCGTCTATATGTACTGTATGCCAAGGCACACTAACTTTTGGGATTGGATGAAGTTCAACTTGTATTTTACCAGAACATGGTTTAGCTATTTTGCTAGTTATACAACTTTTAACAAACTTACGGACATATTTTGCCATATTTTCAAACCAATAATGCTGTTAATATAACCATTGCGCTTAGGAATGCGCGTCACCCTGCGCGGGCCCCGATCGTTGAGAACTTAAGGGCACCCCGCGCTGACACGGCGATCCTGACTGTCACACGTCCTCGTGTGCTAAACAACGTCACAGAGTGTCTCTAAAAGAACACAATCGCAAACAGTATAACTTGCTCGGCTATCCTGCCATCAAATCTCAACAATGACACATTGGTAAGTTCCCAAAATTCCTGACGCATCTTATCAGCAAGACGCCAACTCAACAGTAACACATTATCACAGGACACAAATCAGATACAGCTCAAAATCAAGTAGCTCAATCTTGACGCAAACATCAACTGGCTCAACATAACACATGTGTTAAGACACATCAAAACAGACCAACTAGGTCATATCTCATCCACCATTGCATTCCATTGCAATCAAGGTCCGACAGACTATAGCTCCACCAGTGCAATGTAATATTCACATGCAAACGTAACCCTCCTGCTTGTCACCACCGCGCAGTCTCCGTACCAGCTAAACTGGGTTTGGAATGTGACCTACGGCTAATGAACAAGTCAGTAGATCACTTTGCAAGAGCCAAAACGAATCGCCATACACCATGCTGACCATAACAACACTATGCCAGCCACGTGCATCATCGACTCGTGAATATTGTTAATCACAGACCATCAAAAACCCCAGGTACCATGGGCAGGCATCTCGTTCGACGGTTACGTTGAACTTTACGATAAAGAACATTGGAGCGAATCTCGTAAGTTTTTCTTATATCTTCTTAGAGCGTCGCATTACGAAGGTCTGAAATAATCTTTTGAATTTCAGGATTCCTTTCTTGCTCGGCTTGCAACCAGTTTGTCGCTAACTGAGCGCTGTCAATGAAAGACAATTGGCGTGTTGCATTCTAGAACCCTAGCAGTAAATTATTTGGAAGTCAAATAATTGAAGATAAGCCCACTATCGGTGAACGCGAGGAGATAGGTCAATTTTATTTTGAGTCGCCTTTACTGAACGACAACCAGTAACTACGATGAACTTACGACCATGCAGAAAATGTCGAATATGTTTAATAGCTTTTACAACTGCAAGAGTTTCTAGTTCGTATGAATGATACCGCAATTCGGCAGAGGATGTTTTCTTGCTGTAGTAAGCCACTGGGTGTTGTTTGTCATCAACCTTTTGTATTAAAATGGCCCCATAACCATCTACACTGGCATCAGTATGGATCTCGACGTCAGCATCCGGATTGAAAATCATTAAAACGGGTTCTGACGTTAATAGTGATACTTATAGAATGGACGCATAATCCTTGAAAAATTTTGCACCAACTAACGAAAGTAAGAGGCAAGCCCAATAAATTGCCTTAGTTGAGTTACAGTCTGAGGAGGTTCGAGTTTTGTAATTGCCTCTATTTTTGAGGCTTACTTTACCATCCCCAACCACAAAGAAATTCGATACGTTTCTTAAGAAAAGAACACTTTTTGAGGTTGAGTGTAAAACCGGCCTTGGACAAGGTATCTAACACTAGACGAAGTCTCTCCAGTCCCTGTTGTTCATCAGACGAAACAAATGGCATAGCGATATATTCTCATTGACCATCAGGGGTAACAAAAGCAGTTTTCTCAATAGGGTATTTGACAACAATCAAAATAAATTCATTAACTCTAACCAGCAAATTACGCTTCCAAAACAGCCCGGATAAAATCATTCAAACTTATTTACGTGCCATCAACGATTTTACAATGACGAAAACTAATAATAAGGCACCATGTTGAGCATGACGTCATAAGATAGTATTTCATACTAAACTGCATACTTTCGGAGCGTTTTGACACTTCATAAAAAGAAGCTGATTTGAACTGTCATCAAGTAGCCTATTGAATTTGGTTGAACAGAGATTTGATGGTAACCACTCAACATGTCAAAAACTGTAAACCATTTAGCACCAGTAAGTCTAGCAATCTGATCCTCGATTAATGGCAAGGGATATCTATCAGCATCCGTGTTGTTCTTAAGTTCCCTATAATCAACACACATTCTATCAGATCCATCCTTCTTCTTTACTAAAAGCACTGGACTCGAAAACGGAGAGCAACTAAGACGTATAACTCCAGCATGCAGTAACTCGTCAACCTTTCCTTTAACAATCTTGCGCTTCTCTGCACTTATTCGATAAGGGCGTCGTTGAACAATACGTGATTGATCATTTAGACGCATCTCTAACTGTCCTGTGGTCACTCTACACTTAGAAATATTGTAAGCAAAGAACAATGAATATTCTTGTAAGATTTCTATCAATTCCGTTTTAAAGCTCATAGGAACGTCACTATTGATGTCATCAAAACTTATTTCATTCCCACAATCAGTTTTAACACCTAACGTCGTTACTTATAAAACACTTGAGCACTGTCCCGAAACAGAACGACGGCATTCGTAGTAATAGCAACTTGAAACCCCAGCGATAAGATTCTCGCGCAGCTATAGCTTCATAACATAAACAATAGTCGGGAACGACATGAAAAAGAACTTTTAAACAACGTACGTTACTACGCACAACCGATTCTATGTACTTGCATCTGTTAACTAAGCCATCTTAATGCTACAACATTAAGTAATCGCTATTCAGATTTATTGTCATCAAAACTCTCCTTAATTCGTGAAATCTCAGTTCCAAAATCTAAACAAAATGAATACGACTGACCGTTATTCATCTAGTGACCACGCTGATTTGCCAACCACACAAAGGTTAGCGCTGCTTCACGTACTCGGGCCCGACGGGGTACCTCCCGACGTCCGACACGCAGAAGCGATGTGGCCCTCCACTCCACATCGGAAACAGGTCACTTTCCTTTGTTCTTCATGTTTTCGTTCTAATTGAAAATCCACAGCTTTATGGCCCGTCTCACCGTCACATTGAAAACAGCGAAATGAAACACTAGAGGTTTTAACCCATTTTGCATTCGCAGCATTTCACGCCAAAATTCACTGTTATTGTCACTTTCACTATTACCCACCATAATTATCTCGGGGTGATCCCAGTTCTGATGTCGCAGTTTCGTTCTGCAAATTAGATATTTCGTCATCTGTGGGCATTTTGATGGGTAAATCACCAGTGGGTTCCCCGAGATGATAAAAACAGTCAAATTAGTCCATTACACGATTTAATTAGGTTACACAATATTACAGGTCGATTGTCCTTGATAAATCTCTAACACTAGGTAATTAGTCCAATTATTAAATTAATCACTCGTCAACAGCACGCATGTGCGTCCGCGCACGACAAGGGCTCGCTGAATCTCTGCCGGTCCTTCCTCCGCTGCCCGCACCCCGAAGTACTTGAGAGTGCTTCTCCGAATTCCCGACACATATATGACTCGATGCCTCTTATTGTTTTAATAAATATATCTCACTGTTTCTGTAAATTGTAAATTTTGTAACTGTATTATTTTAAAGTAAAAAACGTTTTCTTATTCTTATATTTGACCTATTTTGCGTGTTTCTACGACTTTACTAGCAACTGGAAAAGACACCTTTTGTTTCATATCACACGAATAAAAAATATTAAAACTAAAGTAAACAAACGCCGTCCAAAACAGCCGTAATAACTG
Organism: Eudemis profundana; assembly: GCA_947034925.1. Taxonomy (NCBI): domain Eukaryota; kingdom Metazoa; phylum Arthropoda; class Insecta; order Lepidoptera; family Tortricidae; genus Eudemis; species Eudemis profundana. Next base: position 13,761,096 of record OX344816.1, on the reverse strand, counting down.
TTTACTAAAACAGGCGGCTATATAAACATAATAAATAATAAAAGCTATGAAAAAACACTCAAGCCTCTCCAAGTGACGTAATGTGGATGGATCGATATTTAGCGTGCTTCCTTGGAAATGAAGGGTTAGTTTGGAAACATATGGAGAAAAATTACGCACGGCTACGCTAGTTCTTTCAAAGTCAAAGTTCTTTGTTCTTCAATTTAGGCTGCACCTCTATGAATGTCAAGATTTACACCGGTTCCAATGTGAAACCTCTGCACCGAAAAATATCAGCTAATAAACTCGACGAGGTATATTTGTTTCAAAATAATCACAGAAAATCATACTCTTATATCATAACTTAATGACTACTGCACAGTTATTTTTGATTTAAATTTTAAATTTATGATTACTAATGCGGTACGTTATCGTTTCCAAATATCCCTGTCCATGACATAGTCGTTTATTTTATATTTTTATTATTATTATATATTACGACAGATCTAAGTTTAGAGTCTGTAAGCTCTGTAATTGTTTTTGGAATGTTATTATAGATTTAACAGAGTTTCCCAGGAACGAGTTTCTTGTTTATTTTTGTCATTAGGTGTAGTGTAGCAGTACCTACAATTAGAAAGAAGGACAGTTATAAGGATCATGATTCGGCAAGACACGTATAATTTCAAACTAACCTAACATATTACGATGATACTATACATAGAAAACGTCATGGGAACACGAAGAGTTTTTTCTTGTCCTATGAGATGAATAGGCCAGATTAAAGCTACAGTAAAAGTTCCCTTGCATGATTGCATCAGGAAAGTAGTTCTTAAAGAGGAATCGCGACGCATTGTAAGGCGTGCCTCGGGCACCCAAAATAACGACCACGACCGTCAAAAGCGGTAATGTCGAAGAAGAATAGACTAGTGTCCTGATTTTCTGTCTGTCGATTTGATTATAGAAAACTATTGAACACGTATTTTTTCTTTTGTTAATTAAACAGAAAAGGAGAAGATAAAGCCCGTTCAAGTTCCGCGTGGCATCCCACCGTCTCACTTTTTACCACGTAGTGACGTTACGAGCCCACACTCCCGACTTTTGACTGATGAAATTGTTTTTGATTGAAAAGAAAATACATGTCCAGTATTTTTTGATAATCTAACTGACGGACTAGCTTTCAGTAAGAATGGAAATAAGTCAGATATGAGTTAAAAGCAAAGAGTTAGTCTTATATGCGAATTGCGCCACTTTGTACCTCGTTTATATATGACTTATTCCCCATCTTTTTTGAGGTACTGAATATAAAAAAAAATCCCGCCACTACTCGGAAAGATGGCAATAGATTAACGGTATCGGGAGCGCAAAACAGCACATTCTTGGGCAGCGAAGCAGCGAGTCAATAATGTAATCAGATATGACAGAAATAACATTGTTGTAGGGTTTACAATAGCAACTGACCAATCAGAGTACGCCGGGCTGGCTGCTCGACACATACATATCAACTTTTTTAGACGATTTGAGAGGAGTTTTTTAAACTATTTTTTTTTATGTTTCCTCGCAATAGGCGTGAAAAACTTTATGTTTATTATCTTTCTTTCCGGCTTCTACAACAATGTACCTACTATTTTACCCAAAAAACTATTTTTAGAACTGCTGCGACGCGCATACACAATTTGAGCCCGTGTTGTCCCCTATGGAAATGAGAGGTCAAGTATAAACTTGTTATATTGGATAATTGTTTCCCCAAGACGTGTCAGCGTCACCTAATGCCGGGACAAGGTCCGCGCTGTTAAGTCGGTTTATAGTTCACGTTGTTTGTGCTAGTTTGACGCAATCAGACTATTTGAGTTTAGAATGTTTTTGTGGTAGCAAATTGTGGAATCACAATGATAATAATAATCGGCGAGTACTTGCACAGACATAATCAAGCCAGGATCATTCACAGCAACTGGCCTTTTGATATGGTCTTGTGGGGTCTGAGGTTGTAACGTTCGAGGCCTTATTATATTTAATAATAGTCCACGACTCAAAGCCCTCCCCAAATTAATTATAAAATGATAAGATTTTATTATACAAGTATATTTTATTGCACTTCAAAACCACATAGTAAGAAATTACAAATGCTTAAAAGCTATAACATAATAGTTTGCTTTGAATACAACTTATGGCCAATCTGTGATCTATAGAGTCAGGACAATCCGTTCTACGCTGTGTAATAATTACTAGTAACCCTGGATCTTTTCGATTAAGCGAGAGCATGGTATCAGAATCCCTCCCAAACTTTAAGATGCAATAAATGATGGCTTAGCAAGTGATGAAGATATTTTATTTAAAGGTCTAATTTCTAGGATAAATGTATAAAACCACGAAGGATTCTAGACTGATATGGGATCACAAATTAGTGTAAAAAATGCAAAGTATGGTAATAACAAGTAAGTATAGCATAATCATAAAGGTATGAAGTCAGGTTTTCTTCTACAGGCTGTGTAAGTTTAACGGTCATATCTGTCAGGGTCTGTCTGAATCTACCTAAATAAAATTAATGAACTCTAGAGTTTTCCGGGCCATTGGACGCCGTCACACTCCCCGGCGACGTCGACGGAATTTCGGCCTGATGCTTGGGTATTCCCTATCGCCCAGCCTAGAAGAGGCATGTTAGAGTTCATTAATGACTAGCTCAAAAACTAGTCTTTCCTTGAGAGGAGATTTCGCAAAAGGGATATCAACTTTGTAGCACTGTTCTGACAACACACTCCTGTACTTCAGGAAGACAGGGTATCCATCAAACCAGGCTATATTATGAGACAGCTAAAACAAAATATACTCTAGATGCGAGGTGCTAATATATAGCCCCTTTTCCTCACATAATATAATTTACCACTGCATTCAAACCATGGGCAATATAGACAGAAAAATGCAGCTAAATATCTGTCCGCCGGTAGGCATTACTTTCGTATTGTCATGTCAAAACGTCTGTGTCTGAAAGTTGGATGAAATCCTCCTTTCTGAATACCTTGGAAATAGATCATAATTCATACTCTAAGGCAAGCTAACTCTCACGAGATGTTTTCACCGAGAAAGGCTCTTTCAAAATCTAATCAATTAGAAACTAGTGAGATCCCGACAAGATCTGAATTCTTGATTCAATCTTACGTAAATCAGACTCTTGAGCCAGAGATACGTATCGGAAATCTTACTAAAAGTGAGTCCTTGGACCCGTGTATCTTCTGGCTAATTGGTCCAAATGCAGGGAACTAGCCTTGGCTATTGTACCCTCTGACGTATCAGGCAAGATCAAATCACCACAAGACACACGAACTTTTCAATTTTAGAGAAATAGAATTAAGCCATCTCAGATTAAACACCCATAAGAAATAATTAAATTATAACTATCCACAGTCTTTTATCGACTGTCAATGTCAATCTCTGTTCTATACATGAGTCCAAATTCATTTAACTAAAGTTAAGTCTCAAAACTTATTATGCAATTCTGTCTCTTAAGACAACTACGTAAGAATCAAATTAGATGTACTTTGTCAAACAATTTGAAGTTTATCAATAAAAGTTACAACTCTGAAAAGAATATTAGAATGTCGAACAGAATGTTGCCAAGATAATGTTACTAATACATTTAATGCATGTTTTAATTCCCAACCCCAGAAATTACAGAAATACTTATTTAATCCAAATTCAATACAAAAGTGTCAATAAACGACTAAGTTCCGTTCTATATAAATTTTACAAAGCAATCTATCAATACACTCATTATTTGCCATCGTAAAGAAAATACACACACATAAAAACAGAAATGAAATAAGATTGTGATCTTACCAACTCCATAAGTAAAACCTAGGATAAATAGAATTAGTATACACATTAACAAAGGAATCAGTCCTCCGTACGCGGATATAGAATGCTTCTTTATATTCGCGTAACGGTGAACTCTAATCTAAGACAATAAATCTATTTGCATTTATTTATATAAATATATATATACTGTTTTAGGCCAGTCGCTCAACCTATAAGCATTCGGGAAAAGATTTATAGACACCGAAGCGTCTACTTGCCCCAAAAGCTAAAGATTGGCTAAAGTCCCACTACAAATATATAACTAGCTACTTGGCCTGTAGGCTACTGCGAGCCCTCGAAACAGTTTATGTTGACACCGTAAGGTTTCCACTGTTTCGGAACCTAGGCTAAAAGAATAAAAGTTCTTACAAAAATCCACGATCTTCAGCAGACTTCCAACCAGCGAGCACTTCAGAACTTCTTCTAGCGATGCACTCCACTACGCCGTCCGTAGGATTTCTTCAACAGTCTTCCAAGCGTTGAGAATTTTCTTCAGGGTCCTGTTGAATCTTCTGACTTCTTGATGTGTTCTTCGCGGCGGCTCCAGGGATAATAAATCCGACCTCGTTTTGTACTGCTTATATACCCCGAAACAAATGCGAATCGAAATTAATCGAACACATTTCAAATTATAACGGTTTTATTTTTCCGTTAAAAATACCTGCCAGTTTGATTCTTAATGTCAAGTCAACAAAAAGGTTTTATCTTAAAATTAATTTTATGGCTACTGAATTTACACATTGCTTAAGAATTAATTAAAATAACATGATTTTATAATTTGCGTCCTCTAAATTAAAATTTGAAATAAAATTATTCAATCCTTTTGTAGGCCAAAAGGAATGAATATTTCTTCGTCTTGGTTCTGTCAACACTCGTTCGTAACAGATCTAATCTTATTCAAGACATATTTTTAAACGACTAAATGCCTATATTCTAAACTGTCAATTTTTCTATTTAACATAACCTTTAAGTTTCATATTCGCGAATTTCCACCTCGGAATTAACCTTTGTTAAATCCTCCAATTTATCTACGCCAAACCTTTGGATATTTAGTAAATGTATGATAGCCGGATAACGGATAGAGCAAGAACGCAAATTTCACATATTAAAATCATGACACCCTTCATTATTATTACCAATGCAGATCTCAGGTAAGCTTGTCATTTTTACGTCTTTAAACAACAATTTCTCTTAAAATAAACATATCTTAACTAAATTCCGATTTCAAAACACCATTCCTGTATTCCAATATCATCCCGTGGTTGATAATTTAAGCCTTCCAAAATCTCAATTCAATACATAATAAAATTCTATTCTAGTTAATAAAATTAACAGTTTCAGTGGAAATCACATAGTTAGATCCAAAGATCCATTTTATCTATAACTTTGACGAGACTGTGTCTAATATTCCTTCCAGAAAATCAACAATTACTGCGGTTCGTTACTTCAAGAAAGTCGCCGCATATGTTCCTGCTAACAGAGAGTATTATTAATAAACAACATAAATTAATCATTAAAACCACATTTGGCTTTCAATAAAATACCAGCGACAAACAATGAGTGAATGAATATATGCATATATTATTTTTGGTAAGCATTAATGTTTTAAATCATTTCCCCCTAGTCAGTAAGTACCTGCAATTACCCTATTTAACCGATAAAGAAATATCATGTTTCTTTCATGTTATAAATATAACATCTATAATTGTTCTTCTCCGCTTACATCACCAAAATCAAACCAATTTGAACTAGTTATGATTATTCTTTATTTATATAAAGAATTACAAACATCTTAATAGTAAGATAACTATTTCATCTATACTGAAGAGACAATCATTTAAAAATAACACGGGCACCTGCCCTTGGCGTCACAATCCCCCCCCTGTTTGTTCAAAGCTTCCAAAACGTAGAACAAACATAACCTTCTTTAACCTTCTGGGCGCCAACTCAAAACAAATTCCTAATATGAAAGTCAAAACTGAAGTATTTCAATATTCTTACTTTATAAATAAAGCTATAAACATTATTATACCCTCTCAAAGATCAAATAACATAGATCAGCAAACGCTGATTCAAATTTATAGTTAATAACCATCCAGAAGAACTCTACCGACTATGGCGGTCAAAAGGTTAAACCTAACCCAGTCCGTCTTATATTTTCACCTTGCAATGTAAGTGTGGTGTGTATTTCAACAATTACTCAACAGGAAACAGCCTCGCCTTATTAACCAAAGTGTCTCATCACTTATCAAAATGAGAATAGACTGTCCACGGCCACAGCATTCTGCCCCAACAGTCGTAAGGTATTTACACCTCAGACCCCTGTGGGTCCAGCCTGTGCCATACCTTTTGAATACTAGACCCTTCTGTTCATCTAGATTCTCAGTCGTAACCTTACAGATTTAGCACCTGCCCCTCCTATCAAGACAGAATAACTGCTTTGAAATAACCGCAAACGTTAAATTCCCAATCGTCAAAGCTAGCCTCAAAGATTAAATCACCAAAACTGCCCCTTGAATTTCTTTGTGCTTGTCCTCCTAACATCCAAACAAATGATTCAATCAAATCAACCAAGATTCTATCTTGTGATTTCTTTATAAGTAAAATTAGCGACCCCTCCCCCCCCAGGGACGAGCTCTTATACCTGCCCCGCAGAATATAGCACAGCTCTTTTGAATGAATCACATGCTGAACAGGCGGGTATGTACTTAGTTCGGGTTCCTAGCTTCTTGTGGAGTGTAGCACCATTTACTGACGCGCCAGTCAACAGCAAAAATTAAATCACCTAGCCTCACACCAACAGTCTGTAAATGGCACCATATTGTATTAGTTCGCAAGGCTAAATACAATTAGACTGGTGATCGCATACCGAGTCCGATTCAACCGAGGGAATCCTGCACACTCTAGCAAACCATCATCATCCAAACATCCTTTCAAAGCGCTTTTCCCTTTCATGCATCCCTTAATAAACAAAATCACTCTACCTTGCATTCTTTTTTATTTCTTCCAGCCCTCACAATTGCTTCCATACCATACTCTCTCATCTGACCCCGTTCAGTCGAATCAAACCCTTTCGATACACGATCAAATTAAAACGAAACATCCCCATGTCAGTCTCTTCAGCTTAAAGAGGTTAAAATAAAAAGACAAATATACATACATTTAAAACTAAAATTAAAATTAATAAACTAAATTTAAGAACTAAATCCTATAATAAAGCAAAAGAAACCATTATGAACTAAGATTTGCCCCCCCCCCCCATAATCTAATTGATGAAGATGATAAAGAAGTTATCGATGGCGATGAAAGCGATGATTTGTTAAAGAAGTTGATGATGATGATAGTGTAATTGAAGATAATGATAATGAAATTGATGATAATGATAATGAAATTGATGATGATGATATAACTAAAATAAAAAATGATAATGATGAACAAGTTAAAATGAAAATAAGTTATACAATAACAACAATTCTAGGGCGCAAAACACAAAAATAATGGAGGGAATCACACAATTGCTGCTAAGCATACAAAAAGAAATTAAACAGCTAAAAGCAGAAAACAGGGATATGGAAACCAGAATTACATCCACTATAATAAAAACTTAGACAGCAAATTCGAATTATTGGAAGAAAAACACAAAACTATAGAAGAGACAATCGAAAACCAAGAACTACGTTTAAAACAAGTCGAAAGAGAAATAAGGAAGAAAACCATCGTATTTTCCGGAGTTGCCGAAACGACTTCAAGTTACGAAAAGCTAGAAATTAATGTACTTCAAATAATAAATAAAACTATGAAAGTACCATTAACGAGACAAGAAATAGAAGTAGTTACCAGAAGAGGCAAAAAGAAGAAAATAAAGTCAGGCCAATCGTTTTAACCCTCACGACGCTAGGTAAAAAGATTAAAATACTGAAAAAGAAAAAAGCCTTAGACACCTCTCCCTACTACATAAAAGAGGATTCCCCCCCCCCCCCCCCCGAAATTTTAGAAAAACGCAAACAATTGTCAGAGGAAGTAAAGAAATTAAGAGACGAAGGAAAAAATGCGGTTTTGAAGTACAACCAAATCGTCATCCTGAAAAACAAACCGGGCGCAAATACATACAACAAAAACCAAAACAATCAAAAACGCAACCTGTCTACGTCTCCGGAGACACCAACATACACACTAGCTAATAATGACGCTACTAATAGAGCAAGCAAGAAAAATAAAACCGGTCCGAATAGCACTCTTACTTCCTACTGGCCCCTCAAGTTCGCACCACCCCAAGGATCCAATTCAAATCTCGACAGTCAAGCGTTAGAATCGGAAAACAAATAGCAATTAAAATCACGGCCTCTCTCTAACCATCTTCCAACCCGGCTGGTCACCGTGGAAGAATACGACCACAACCCTCCATCAAACATATCAAAGATCACGAAAGTAGATAAAAATGAATCATTAAAAATAGCAACATACAACGTCAGATCACCCTCTACTACTGAAAAGTACCTAGAACTAATGCACGCTATCCAAAATATCAACCTAGACATACTTGGCTCTTATAACAGGAAAAATACCAGAACAGTGGCACAAGTCTGATATTGTACTGCTATACAAAAAGGAGACCCACTAGACATCGCCAACTACCGATAACCATCACAAATTACAGAATATGATACAACAACTCAACATAGAAGCAAAAAGGTCGGCCTGTACATGAACCTAAGCAAAACAAAAGTGATGACAAATTGCAAACAGGAAAAAAAATCTTTTTAGACGATGTAGAGCTGGAATATGAATATGTCTCATTCTCTAAAAAAAAATCAACGAAGACGAAGTCAACAGACGTATAACATCCAGCTGAAACAAATATTGGGCTCGCAAAGATATACTCAAAGGTAATTACGATCTGGACATAAAAAAGACTGTGATGGATACTTGCATTCTGCCTTGCTTAACTTACGACTCCCAAACTTGGACGCATACAAATAAAGTTAAAAATAAAATAACAACTTGTCAGCGAGCAATGGAGAGGAGCATCTTAAGTCTAAAAAAAAATCACAAAGTGAGAAGTCAAGACATAAGAAGTAGGACGAAACTTACAGATGCACTCGGCCAAGCGTTAAAACTAAAATGGAATTGAGCCGGACATGTGGCAAGATGCACCGACCAGTGCTGGACCCTCGCAACTACTAAATGGACTGGACCACAAGGGAAAAGAAACGTAGGGCGACCACAAAAACGGTGGGTCGACGATATAACAAAGCTGGCAGGGAACAATTGGCTTGAAGCCGCACAAGAAAGGCAGAACTGGAAAAAAAATGGAGGAGGTCTATACCCTACAAAATGGGGTTCCTATAATATAAAACTTAGATATAGAAATTTATTATTATGTAAAATTGGTTATGGGAAAATAAAAGGCTTTATTATTATTAACAATTCTAACTACTAATTAAGTTTTCCTTCCGAAGACGCAGTCTCTCGGTTCCTTTTTCAGTTCCAAAAGATGTCGACTCTCGATGTACAATGTAGGGTCCTAACCACTAGACGATCACGGCCGCTGACTACTTTCCGATCGGTGTAGACGAATCTTCCTCCTCTCCTCTCCTTTGATTCTCCACAGCTGGTAGTCGGTGAAACTTCAGAAGTCACCACAAACAATTATCACAACACTCACTAAACACTTGAACACTTTCCGTTACTATTCTCAATTAACTAATTAAATTGAACTGAATTCCACACTATAATTCACTGCACTACACTTAAAAAAAAACACTTCACTCGTTATAACAAATAAACACTTACGCAAATGGTTAAAATCGTCAAACACCGAATTATTGTGTTTTAAACCCGAAACACAATTATATTCTTAAATTTGCCGCCGCACCGAACGTTCACCTTAAATCTGGTTATACACTGCGTTTAGAATACCACAACTTATTTATTTAAAAGCTGTACACACTTGCTACGAAATTAATCGACAACTCGCGACGTATGACGTACTATACACTAAAACCGATAACAAACATTACAATTTAAACCGCACAAAATTACATTCGTGTATAAATATGAAGTCGTGTCGCGTCACTAGCGCCACCAGTGGAAGACTCGCGAACTACTCTGTCAACCTAGTTAACGCATTGCTGCGTTTTTAACGTCTTGCTATCCCTATAAACTAACTGACAGGTTAGGCAACGTCATGCAAAGAACTTGCGTGTTATCTGCACGAGAGTGGCAGCATTATGGTTAAGTTGGTACCGAGGTCGCCGAAGGAATCAGAAGAAATAAACAATTTGATTTAACATAAATGTTCTTCTTCAGTCAACATATCTCAACAGCTAGGATTCTGTTGTTATGACAATCACACAACTCGAAATATATCATATAATTATAATTTTAAACTTTTGTGTAAAAACTCCTTTATTGAAAAATAGGTATACCAACCAAACAAAAACAAGATAAATTCAAACTACCTAAGACAAATAAATCTCAAAACTAAATTAAACTACCTAAAATACAATAAAATAATTGTTGTAATTATCAATATTTTTAGAATAATTGATTTATAGACAAATCATCCGACTACACCATCTGACTTAACCGTGTACGAAAAACGCCTCACAATGATTACTCGAACGCGTCAAACTTAAACGTCAAATTTGAAATTGGAGTCGTCTTGTCAAAAAAATGACAGCGACTTTTCATCAACGATAATTTTACCGCGATCCGTAAGTAAGTTTGTTTTGGAGATTTAAAATGTGTTGAAATCAAAACGAAATGTGAATAATTCACAATAAATATGTCTTAAAACAGGTAAGCTAACTACAATATACATCAAAAGTTACTATAAGCTATGATTGTCAATGTAAATCCTCGCAAGGGTGAATAACCTTTTCTCAAATATTCTTTACAGATTTCACGAGCTCACTACAACATTTCTTCATGGGAGCAAGGTTAAATAGTTAACTAATATCATAAGGATACTCAAAATTACTTCGGAAGGACCTATTTCGTTAAATTTTGCTGGGAAAACAAAAGATTCCACAAGTAAGTTCTGACATTTCTTTCGTAAGTTACTTATCCAATAAACTCCGATAAAAAGTAAACTGGCGTATACGGTATTTGAAAATTCTAGAAAGCATAACTTTGAACGTAAACTTCTAGCCATTAAATGTAGATTTCTTTACAAACAAAGTGTTTGTGATGTCCGCAAAATGAATTTGAATCTGTTCTAAGTGTATAAGTGTGAAGTACCTTTTCACAGAGCTAGCCAACCAATTTCTATTTTAAGTGTATAGCCCTTTATGACAAAATACTAAGCTTACAAAATTTGAGATCCCCGGTACTACTTTATATCTTAAAACGCTAATAATTTAGAATGTCTCCGGCTCTATTTAATCCTTTCTTTATTTTAACTTGACTTCACTTAAACTTTTCAGTGAGAATGATCATCGGAGAATACTGAAAATGGAATATGCTGAGGTTACTGTTTCAACATGGCATCTTAAATAGGAATATCTACAGTGAAAGAAAATACAGCGGAAGTCTGGCACGAGCATTTATGGATCAAACTAATCAATGATTTATGGCGAAATTACACCAGGAACTAAAAATGGTGGCCGATAAGAGAACGGGATGGTAGCCATTTCTCTAACAAGAGCAAATTTCTCAATTTTTATATTGGGGACTATGATGACATCATTAAAGAATTATTTGGTAACAGGGAAATGAAAATACCTAAGATTCTAAACTGCGTTAAATTATAGCATTATCTAGTCTATGAGTGATAATTGCAGAAATCGAGAACAATATTATGCACTATAATATTTCAGTATTCTCCATGGTCTGCGGTGAATAAGGATATGAATTCCAGAATGAAAAGGCTGCTGTTTTAGAATGAATCTCCTAATTTGTAAGTATGAATAATTATTAATTATTTTTATAAAAAACAAGCATAGATATGTGCCACTTAGCACATAAAATAATTTGACACTGACAATAAATGCTGTAATCTGTATATAACGAACTATTAACAAATTATTTACTAAATAGTAAAAACATTCCTATAGTGATGTTAAAATATTTTTTTATTTATAGCATAGGTTGTGAGTCTAGGCTTTGGGGTTGCAAGTTAAGCTAACATTAAGAGCTAGACTGTTTACTTTTGTCTACAAAATTTGTCTATAGTGCTCAGTAATATCTATGTGTAGGACTTCATTACTATTAACTATTTTAAATATGCCCTACCCGGCCATAAAGTGGGCCCCTGCGCACACTGCGCGTACGGAAAAAGCCAACTCCCGACCAACTGTAAAAATAAAATGATATACACAACACGAGATGCAACAAAGAAAGCCCCCAATCGCATATTTACGTCCCTCGCTTGCAGCTCGGGCCGCAAACCTCTGTGACGTTGAGCCCTCCCCGCATTTCTACTCTAGTTGATTAATGAACTATTTTTGTCTTCCACTCACTTTTATTATTTTGTGTTTAAAGTGTGCGAATTGACAATAGCTAGACTACAATTTTTTTTTTTTTTTTATCTGTAGTCCTTATATATTTTTTTTAATTTAAACTACTTATACTTTTTTCAGAGTAAGAAGATTGCTGAATTTACTGAGAGCAGAGCAAGAAATAGCACACCTACCGACTATCCGGCTAGAACATGTCTCTTACTTTACAAAACAATGCCTGAAACTGTTTTCTTATATTTTGATACTATCAAAGAAAGGATTTTCTATTTGTAAGTATGCATAAATCTTTTTGGTCATACTATGGATACTTTTCTGTGTTTAGTCCAAACGCTAACATATTTTTTACACCGTTTATTCTTAATGCAAGAAAAAAAACCATGCAAGTTAAACTGCAGTTAAATACTAGGCTACCTATCAAAGTTCAATGCTATTTTATAACTCAGAAGATACTTCAAGATAGATAACTTCAAGAAATGTATTGTTGCACACTGGAAATGTGAAAGTTGCAAATTTTTAAATTGTAACTTTATTAGAAATCTTAAATTTTTGTTTTCTACCGCTATTATAATTAAATATTCCTAAATATATAAGGATTAGTTCACTTAAATAAGGAAATCTACAAAAATATACTTGTATCTGTCACTGAGAAAATGGAACTTGTCCTGGCTTCAACTTTCATATTTTATTGTTAATTATATTCTTTTCTTTTTTCTAGTGGGGAAGGAGCTGTTGGTTTCAAGCAACTAAAACTCCTGTCTCAACCACCTCATCAAGTTACTTCATCTAGTTCCAAGAAGATTTATCTCTAGCTCCGAGCTCCGTGTAACAAGAAAAAATTGCTTTATGTTCAAGAGAAATCAGCAATGAAACACTTCTCATCCCACGCGAAGAAACTAGAAGTTTTTTAGACAAAATGAATTGACAGTCTTCTATAAGTTTATACTTGTTCTATAATGCTTTATCCATTATTAACTATGACTTCGAGATGTTTACCAACTTTTATTCAAATCCAAAATGAAACAGTACTCTGTCAATTCCTCTGCCAATCAACTTCCAGTACCAATTAAAATAAGGCTTTAAATAAGACATTTTACTGCTAGGTTACCTAAAACAGATATTATGTAATGTCTGTTTGCAATTATACATTTAAAATATGCTAGGCTATCTCAAGAAAGTAGTGTTCTGTAATTATCTAGGTGTTTTATTTTTGCATTACTGTGTATAGGTCTGTATCTACGTAATATAACTATGAAACAGCTCTCCATTCAATTCTACCAGACAATAAGTGAACTCTAACTGATGTTTATTTCACTTATAATAGGTACATTAAACATTGACCGCCCTCAAAATACTATTTCTATCTTAATTTCAAATCCATTGCTTCTATAATACTGGTAGAACACAACCCTTGTTTGTAAAATGTCTTTGAATCACAACAAAATGCATTTTGTGGATTGTTTTATCAGTTCTAAACCATTCTAGTGTTTAATAGTAATTTTTCTTACAAGGGGTACCTCATTGCTACTAATCGCATGAAGGCATAAATAATTTTCATATATTACTTGGTTGTCTTTTTACTTTGTTCCAAGTATATACTACTGTTTCTTATCTCTAACAGAATAAAAAGAAAGCTGCTCACAGTCAAGTTACAACTATCCTGGCAGTAAGGGCCACTACCAACCTATGCTGAAACGACTTTTATTTACCTAATCCCAATTCCCGACTTATCCGTAAAAATCTCTAAAGGTAAGATGCAACAGTATTGTTTTCAGAGTCGTTAGAATTCTATCAGAGTATTAAAATGAATAATGAAATTAGTTCCATCTACCATCAGTAAACCCATTACATTATTTTCTAAAATTTTTAAATCTGATTAAAACTTAAATCCCCTTAACCCTTCAATGATATGTACACTATAATGAACAAATTAAAATTGTAATTATTTTAGCACAAGTGCGATACATCTCTGTTAGAATCATAAATACTCAAGAATCTATTTAAACCCGTCCCAACGAACCTCCCCCCCCCCAGCTTTTTTGTCCATGCCGCTATCTTGAATTTCCCATACCCGCCTAACTACGCTAGAGTCTGTGCATCTAGATTTTTTTCTGGTCGTAAATGTACACTAACGCAACTTCCTGGCTTACTATCCATGTTTTTTTTTTTTTATTAGAATAGAAATCCAACCTACTTGACTACTAAATTAAAAGATATAGATAGTTTTATTTGCATTCAGCTTGTCAAAGTAATCACAAATTTGTGCAATTTAAGAAACGTAAAGATTGTGCAAATGATAACCGTATAAATTGAGTAATTGATGACTTTACAAATTCCCAATATGTTGCTGAAGTTGTCTGTTCACTCTTTGCGAAACCTATCTCAAAATAATTATGCATTATATTGAACAAATTCTGTCTTAAACATTCTTGACATACACAGGGTTAAATCACAGATAAATAAATGACAAAACCGATGTTTCACAAAATGGCGTCTTATGTAATCAACTCGTAAATTATTTATTATGAAAATTAATCAGAACAATGAAGTAAATTAAGTAAAACCCGTGTTTTAAAGTGGTAAATGGCTACAAATATGTGCTGCATATAGGTTAGCGGTTCTGAACTGAAATGATCGGATTTCGTGTGCTAGTGTAACCGACTGTTCCTGCCGAAATAGTATTCGTATTATCAACATAAAATTAAAGAATTTACGCTTCCTCTGCTTTGTGTGTGAGATTAAAGACAAGAAGAAGATATTGTCAAGAACACAGAATGCTCGGCAATAAACTAAAGAAATTAACCTAACCTATACTGTAAACAAAACAGTTTTGATTACTCCAGATTCAAGAAGTGCCTATCTACCAGAGTTCCAAGAGTGCATAGTGATTCTATCCAGAAATCTATGAGAAAAGTGAAATAGTCCTACATCATAATCTATATTCTTAAGAAGAATCCTACTTCATAACAAATGCTACTTGAATAACTTGAATCTGTTTAAGAAATTTACTATTATACCGACCAGCGCTGCATCCACCCTAAAATGGTCTTATTAACTGAATTGTAAGACAATAAACTTCATAAAGTGATTACTTGCTAAAGCAATCTAATGAACTGAATTAAATCAAGTTTTGTGAAAAACTGGTTTTAAAGGTTTACAACAAAACTCTACTAGTATGCTCCTGAGTAATTTAAACACAAGATAATTAATCAAGATTATAACATCTTGTCTTCCGAGAAGAAACCTTACTTCAAAAACATGATTCCAAAAGGAACGGAGAATCTATAAATACCTAAGGAAAATGCAACAAAGGTTAGTATTAAATGAGATAAGCCCTTATCCTATGCTATCCT
This sequence comes from Eudemis profundana, assembly GCA_947034925.1. Lineage (NCBI taxonomy): Eukaryota > Metazoa > Arthropoda > Insecta > Lepidoptera > Tortricidae > Eudemis > Eudemis profundana. The sequence goes on along the minus strand of OX344816.1, from coordinate 13,745,456 downwards.
GCCTATCCTAAATTTACCTAATATTATTAAAATAATACATTACTACATATCCTGTAAATCCTTAAGCAGGGTAAAACATATTAACTGTGAATGAACTAAAAAATACCTTTTTTTCCTTTTCAGCTGTGACAAACAGGCAAGCTGCCTAGCAAGAAGATAAAATGAATCTTCTACTGGCTTCACAAGTAACCGCCAAGTTCAACAAGAAGCCCGCACAAGACATTGAGAATGTTTCCTATACCAAGCTCTCACAATTAATCTATCGTTTTCACAACAACAATTCTGGCCTGCAAATACAGACCTAATTCAAAGCAAACTACCACAAGTATTGAAAACTTAAATTTTGCATATCACTAGTCGCAATCTAAATGGAGAAAAGTGGTTCAAAGTGCAAAATATCCTGGTCACGGCACCAATTCTGTAACGTTCGAGGCCTTATTATATTTAATAATAGTCCACGACTCAAAGCCCTCCCCAAATTAATTATAAAATGATAAGATTTTATTATACAAGTATATTTTATTGCACTTCAAAACCACATAGTAAGAAATTACAAATGCTTAAAAGCTATAACATAATAGTTTGCTTTGAATACAACTTATGGCCAATCTGTGATCTATAGAGTCAGGACAATCCGTTCTACGCTGTGTAATAATTACTAGTAACCCTGGATCTTTTCGATTAAGCGAGAGCATGGTATCAGAATCCCTCCCAAACTTTAAGATGCAATAAATGATGGCTTAGCAAGTGATGAAGATATTTTATTTAAAGGTCTAATTTCTAGGATAAATGTATAAAACCACGAAGGATTCTAGACTGATATGGGATCACAAATTAGTGTAAAAAATGCAAAGTATGGTAATAACAAGTAAGTATAGCATAATCATAAAGGTATGAAGTCAGGTTTTCTTCTACAGGCTGTGTAAGTTTAACGGTCATATCTGTCAGGGTCTGTCTGAATCTACCTAAATAAAATTAATGAACTCTAGAGTTTTCCGGGCCATTGGACGCCGTCACACTCCCCGGCGACGTCGACGGAATTTCGGCCTGATGCTTGGGTATTCCCTATCGCCCAGCCTAGAAGAGGCATGTTAGAGTTCATTAATGACTAGCTCAAAAACTAGTCTTTCCTTGAGAGGAGATTTCGCAAAAGGGATATCAACTTTGTAGCACTGTTCTGACAACACACTCCTGTACTTCAGGAAGACAGGGTATCCATCAAACCAGGCTATATTATGAGACAGCTAAAACAAAATATACTCTAGATGCGAGGTGCTAATATATAGCCCCTTTTCCTCACATAATATAATTTACCACTGCATTCAAACCATGGGCAATATAGACAGAAAAATGCAGCTAAATATCTGTCCGCCGGTAGGCATTACTTTCGTATTGTCATGTCAAAACGTCTGTGTCTGAAAGTTGGATGAAATCCTCCTTTCTGAATACCTTGGAAATAGATCATAATTCATACTCTAAGGCAAGCTAACTCTCACGAGATGTTTTCACCGAGAAAGGCTCTTTCAAAATCTAATCAATTAGAAACTAGTGAGATCCCGACAAGATCTGAATTCTTGATTCAATCTTACGTAAATCAGACTCTTGAGCCAGAGATACGTATCGGAAATCTTACTAAAAGTGAGTCCTTGGACCCGTGTATCTTCTGGCTAATTGGTCCAAATGCAGGGAACTAGCCTTGGCTATTGTACCCTCTGACGTATCAGGCAAGATCAAATCACCACAAGACACACGAACTTTTCAATTTTAGAGAAATAGAATTAAGCCATCTCAGATTAAACACCCATAAGAAATAATTAAATTATAACTATCCACAGTCTTTTATCGACTGTCAATGTCAATCTCTGTTCTATACATGAGTCCAAATTCATTTAACTAAAGTTAAGTCTCAAAACTTATTATGCAATTCTGTCTCTTAAGACAACTACGTAAGAATCAAATTAGATGTACTTTGTCAAACAATTTGAAGTTTATCAATAAAAGTTACAACTCTGAAAAGAATATTAGAATGTCGAACAGAATGTTGCCAAGATAATGTTACTAATACATTTAATGCATGTTTTAATTCCCAACCCCAGAAATTACAGAAATACTTATTTAATCCAAATTCAATACAAAAGTGTCAATAAACGACTAAGTTCCGTTCTATATAAATTTTACAAAGCAATCTATCAATACACTCATTATTTGCCATCGTAAAGAAAATACACACACATAAAAACAGAAATGAAATAAGATTGTGATCTTACCAACTCCATAAGTAAAACCTAGGATAAATAGAATTAGTATACACATTAACAAAGGAATCAGTCCTCCGTACGCGGATATAGAATGCTTCTTTATATTCGCGTAACGGTGAACTCTAATCTAAGACAATAAATCTATTTGCATTTATTTATATAAATATATATATACTGTTTTAGGCCAGTCGCTCAACCTATAAGCATTCGGGAAAAGATTTATAGACACCGAAGCGTCTACTTGCCCCAAAAGCTAAAGATTGGCTAAAGTCCCACTACAAATATATAACTAGCTACTTGGCCTGTAGGCTACTGCGAGCCCTCGAAACAGTTTATGTTGACACCGTAAGGTTTCCACTGTTTCGGAACCTAGGCTAAAAGAATAAAAGTTCTTACAAAAATCCACGATCTTCAGCAGACTTCCAACCAGCGAGCACTTCAGAACTTCTTCTAGCGATGCACTCCACTACGCCGTCCGTAGGATTTCTTCAACAGTCTTCCAAGCGTTGAGAATTTTCTTCAGGGTCCTGTTGAATCTTCTGACTTCTTGATGTGTTCTTCGCGGCGGCTCCAGGGATAATAAATCCGACCTCGTTTTGTACTGCTTATATACCCCGAAACAAATGCGAATCGAAATTAATCGAACACATTTCAAATTATAACGGTTTTATTTTTCCGTTAAAAATACCTGCCAGTTTGATTCTTAATGTCAAGTCAACAAAAAGGTTTTATCTTAAAATTAATTTTATGGCTACTGAATTTACACATTGCTTAAGAATTAATTAAAATAACATGATTTTATAATTTGCGTCCTCTAAATTAAAATTTGAAATAAAATTATTCAATCCTTTTGTAGGCCAAAAGGAATGAATATTTCTTCGTCTTGGTTCTGTCAACACTCGTTCGTAACAGATCTAATCTTATTCAAGACATATTTTTAAACGACTAAATGCCTATATTCTAAACTGTCAATTTTTCTATTTAACATAACCTTTAAGTTTCATATTCGCGAATTTCCACCTCGGAATTAACCTTTGTTAAATCCTCCAATTTATCTACGCCAAACCTTTGGATATTTAGTAAATGTATGATAGCCGGATAACGGATAGAGCAAGAACGCAAATTTCACATATTAAAATCATGACACCCTTCATTATTATTACCAATGCAGATCTCAGGTAAGCTTGTCATTTTTACGTCTTTAAACAACAATTTCTCTTAAAATAAACATATCTTAACTAAATTCCGATTTCAAAACACCATTCCTGTATTCCAATATCATCCCGTGGTTGATAATTTAAGCCTTCCAAAATCTCAATTCAATACATAATAAAATTCTATTCTAGTTAATAAAATTAACAGTTTCAGTGGAAATCACATAGTTAGATCCAAAGATCCATTTTATCTATAACTTTGACGAGACTGTGTCTAATATTCCTTCCAGAAAATCAACAATTACTGCGGTTCGTTACTTCAAGAAAGTCGCCGCATATGTTCCTGCTAACAGAGAGTATTATTAATAAACAACATAAATTAATCATTAAAACCACATTTGGCTTTCAATAAAATACCAGCGACAAACAATGAGTGAATGAATATATGCATATATTATTTTTGGTAAGCATTAATGTTTTAAATCATTTCCCCCTAGTCAGTAAGTACCTGCAATTACCCTATTTAACCGATAAAGAAATATCATGTTTCTTTCATGTTATAAATATAACATCTATAATTGTTCTTCTCCGCTTACATCACCAAAATCAAACCAATTTGAACTAGTTATGATTATTCTTTATTTATATAAAGAATTACAAACATCTTAATAGTAAGATAACTATTTCATCTATACTGAAGAGACAATCATTTAAAAATAACACGGGCACCTGCCCTTGGCGTCACAAGGTGCCGCACTATAAGTACGCACCGATGCCAGTTCTCGAAAATGGTCGCGCCACGCTCTATTGGGATCGATCTATCATCACGGACAGGACTATTGTAGCCAAGAAGCCTGACTTCGTGTTAGTAGATCGATCCAAGCAGTACAGTACTCGTCGACATCACCATCCCACATAACGAGAATCTCGTAAAAGCCGAGAAGGACAAACTCAGTAAGTACCTTGGCTCACGAGGTTGCCGCCATTTGGGATGTTGATTCGACGATCATTGTTCCGATAGTCGTTTCAGCGAACGGGTTATAGCGAAGAGTCTCAATCACCATCACCACCTCAAGAGGCTCTCGCTAGATGGCTGGAACAAGGATCAGATACAGAAAGCGGTACTTCTGGACACAGCGCGCATCGTCAGGAGGTTCCTCTTTCTGCAGCCTGACACCACCAGTATCTTGAACACCGCTAAGCTGCCGGCGGCATCCTAGGTTAGGTTTTTTATATATGTGTTTATATTTTGTATTTCAGTTTTAATTGTTAATATGTATTGTAATAAACCTAACTTGTGAAAATCCAAATCTAAGCGTTTAAAATGTGTCGGTGAAGAGATGGCGGGAGACAGTCAAAAAGGCAGTGCTACGACTCCTATGATCACGACTACTCTGCCAACAGTATACGACTAAGAAGAGAGATCATCTAGTAAGTATTGGATAATTGCGTCCTCAAGACACGTCAGCGTCGCGCCTAATGCCACCAAGGTCCGCGCTGTCAAGTCGGTTTATAGTTCGCGTTGTTTAGCCAAGTTAAGTTTGACTGTCTCAAACACGCCCGGTTGGTTGAGTTTAGCGGGAATTGTGATGGAAAATTGTGGAAATAGTTGCCATCTTGAACATTAAGTCATCCGTTCCGTTCCGTTCCGTTCCGGTGACTCATCCAGCCAGCAGTTCTGCTGCAAGGACGCGGAGGCGTTGAGCACACGAGAGAGGAAGGGACGACGTGGCTCATCGCGATTGCTCAGGCGGGTACCCCGGCATGATACCAATAGTCGTTCAGAGATGTATATGAACACTTAACAGTCCCTGGCCGGATCTATGGGTTCCATGGCGGGGGGCGCACCCGAGCACTCTCGTGTTTCCCTCGCCGTCATCTTGCCGCTCCGGCATGATCAACCGTCCCTCCTATCCGAGACACCACAGCAATTTAACATGTTCCTTATTCCCCAATGGTCATGAAGGTTTTCAGGAGTTCGTGCTTCCACTATAGGGTCACTTCCCTATACTAGTAATTGCACAGTTGGGACTAGTGTCATTGTCCGATAGTTTTGCATGGGGACGGTGAACGTGTTAAGTCACGGCAAGATGTCAATTATTGTGCATTAGCGGGTCAAATAGAGACGTTTACCTTCATCATTTCAACCTTGATTACATCCACTGCTGAACATGGGTCCCCCCCCAAAGACTCCCACAACAAACGGTCGCACGCCTTCTGCCCACAACTTCGGTGACCCTAGCCAGGTCGTCAGACCATCTTGTGGGGGGGGAGGTAAATACAGTACCTAAGACTTTATTGAATAAAATACTATCTGGTGTAAGGCTTTTCACAAATACCTAATCAGTTTAATCGACATTTTCCTAATACTTCTAATTTACAGTTACCTAGGTTAGGTACCAGTAGCGTGGCGTCCAAAGAACTCGAGTCCTGTCGGGTTGCCTAATAACAGGCATTTGAGCACCTTATTCTACAGCTCTTAAGGAAAATGTACGCCAAATCTGCACCGGCTTGCCCAAGGATATCTTGTATGCCACGCCACTGTTAGGTACCTACTATAATTAACGGAACAAAATGTAAAAGTTGAAGGGCGTCATTCTACTCGTAATCCTAAAAAATATTTTTTTTTATATAGCCGCGGTGTCTCACTGCTGGGCAAAGGCCTCTCCCTTTGATTTCCACAACTCCCTATTTGATGCCTCCCCAGCCCAGTCGCTAAGGAATGCGTCCAAGTCATCGCGCCATCTCCGTCTAGGCCTGCCCCGCCTGCGTTGCCCGTCTTGCGGCACCCACTTGGTGGCTATATTAGCCCACCTCTCCGGGTGCATGCGGCAAACACGGCCGGCCCAATTCCACTTGAGCTTGGCGTCCTTAGCTCCAACATCGGTTATGCGTGTAAAAATAGATGTTCACTTTAATTCTAAAAACGCGACAAACTATCGTCGTAGCGAGTGTCTAAAACTCAACAAATTTATAACAAAACTTTTCAAATCGTTACTACGAATATATCAAGATGGAATTGTCAGAGCCAAGTAATATGCGAACGGCGGAGTTGTAAAAGGCTTTCTTTGTAACTCATTTAAAGAACTCCATTGCTCACGATTTTTCAGCCAGATAACGGCGTAGGCTGACGCAGGGAACGGAAAACAGAGGGTCCATTTAGAGACAACCAAAGAGAAAAAGAAGTGAACCAAGAAGAAAGAACGCCAAAGTAATGAAGACAAACAAGTAGTCCAACTTGGGCCATTTAGGAGCGCGAGACACGTATTCACACAGACGCGCGATAGCACGAAACTGGAGCATTCTTATTTCTTTGCTTATAGTGCGTTCGTACGCAGCGCGCTCACATTCAAGCGCGCGATGTACCTATTGTAGAAAGAAACAAGTGCGAGTCAGACTCGCGCACCGAGGGTTCCGTATAAACTCATAAGTAGACCAACCTTACGACTAACAGCAACCCTGCCTTAAACCCACTTTAGCCCTATAAAACCAGGAAAAATCTTAACAGCGCGATGCAGCGTATGCTACAGCGACATCTATTGATACTAAACAGGGCGTAAATTTTACTTGTAATTTAAATTTAAACGTTACTTTTTGTTATTGGCTGATTGAAATAATTGTTTGTCAAGTAAGTTAGTTCTCATGTATCATTTTTCATGAAGGAATCATGTTTTGAAGCACACTTTATTTTAGATTTGTGTCCCTAGATGGCGCTAGTGGTATTTCATTTTTATGGTATTTACTAGTGTCAAATTTCCTAACATACTCCTATTATAGAGTTTTTAATAATTATTGTTACTTTATGTTTTTTCCCGATTCCTGATGAGTGATCATTGTATTTAATAGTCATTTTTAATGTAATCTGATATAAACCATCGCTTAGTTTTGCTACTCTCCGCTAGATGGCTCTCGTAGGGAGGGTAGAAGTAATATGTTAAGAATTTTGTAATTTTTTAAAAAAGTATTCAAGTTAGGAAGAGAAAATATAACGGTCTTCCTAATAATAATAATAAGAAAATAAATGTATACTGAGAATAATAATCCTAATAAGTAGATACATGAATAGTTCAAGAAAAACTGTATGGCGAGTTTAGTAGGAGCAAATAAGTATGTGTTATGATTTTTGCAAATTTCTCAAAAACGGTGCAAGTGAGGAAAACCGTTATATTTTTCCTGTAATATTTAGGACGACATTAATAATTGGTAATTATGACACATTTTTCTGATCAGTAATTTCGGAGATAATAGGGGGGGAATGGTATTTTTTTAAACTTTTTTCGCCATAAATCAAAAACTATTTATTAAAGAAAAAAAATAAAAACAGTATTTTAATCTACAAATTACGCTCTTTTATTTGATACCCCACTCGATATATTAGCCGTACTTTCAATTTTCAAAATCCCATTACTGAGCCCTTTAAAAAAAAAGTAAAATAGGTACAAGATTTTTTTATATCCAATAAGCTCGGGTTAGCTACTTTTAACACTATTCCAAATTTCAAAACGATAGCAGCAGTAGTTCCTGAGATATCTGGCTGTGACAGACGGACAGACAGACAGACAGAGTCGCACCATAAGGGTTCCTTTTTTACCATTTTGGTACGGAACCCTAAAAATACTGCTATAATACTGCACTGTATACCTAAACGGCCGAAAACTTGTCTTTATACTTTGGCAAAAGTGTCAAGTTTGTTTCCGAAATTGCCAACACAAAGTGACATATTTCAAAATTTAGAGAATAAAGACAAGTTAAAAGCTCATTGTGTTTTCTAGACTTTTGGCAACCCCTGGCCCGTGAATCTTGAAAGCATGTTTGTTTCTGCATAGGCGGCAACGTAACATTTCTGTTGTTTTTCCTAATCATTTGGCGATATTTAAATGAAAGTTTATGATTTGCTTTATACCAGTAATAGATACAAAAAGTAGGTAAATAGACCCGGTGCCGAATTTTGCGAAATTAATTGTGATGAACAAATTGAATAAGGATGAACAAAGAAAAAAATCAAAACGTCGTTAAACGTTAGCTTTATCTGAGGAATAAAATATACCAAAAAAATAAATTTATAATTCATATTTTATGAATAAAATATATTTATGGCACACCTGGCCATAAAGTGGCTTTTTCCGCACGCTGCGCGTACGAAAAAAGCCGCTTTCTGGCCAAGTGTACACATAAAATGATGTACACAACACGGGAGGTAATAAAGAAAGTCCTCGATCGCATATTTACGTCCCTCGCTTGCAGCTCGGGCCGCAAACTTCTGCGATCTCGGCCTTTCTTTGTATTACCACCCTAGTTGTGTAAGGTACTATTCTATCTGTACCTATATTCACTATCGCCAATGAGCGTAGACCTGTGCCAAGGCCGATGCCGGTGCACAGGTCATGAAAATGTATTTTTATATGACAATAGTGAAATATAATAATGAATTAAAGCTTTAAAACACGTATATATTTGAGACTTAATAGAATAAATCTTTAAGTTAGGCAGACCCGTCTTTCCCAGTGGGCACTTTGGGCAAGTGCCCAGGGCCCCGCGATCGATAGGGGTAGGGATCTAACAAAATAGTGTTCTGTCAAAGTCATAGGGGCCCCATTATCCTAATATTCCCATGGCCTCCAATAGGTTAAAGACAGCCCTGAAGTTAGGTATATTAAAATTTCGTTTAATTAAGATATAATTGCTACGTTGCCAGCTATCTAGGAATATACCCTCTTAACTTGTTGCACCGCGTAAATGGGCTCTTTAACTATCGCATTGCGAAAAGCAGCCAAGTTATCTTTTTGTAACATTTATACTAACTTCACGTAACTTACTAATGAGATGTTAGCTGATTTTCATCATATAAAAAAGCCGGTCAAGTGCGAAACTGACTAGCGCACCCTGGTTTCCGTGCCTAAGCGAACTAGACTTAAAATAAGGATTCCTCATATTCTTCGGGTACATCACCCGTAACGAGGACTCCATGTAACGATTTTTTTTTCATACAACTAGGGTGGCAAACAAGCGTACTATTGGTGGTGCAAGTGAAAGTCGAGGGCAAAAGGTCTCGTGGGCGGTCTCCGGACAGGTTGATCCACTTCAACCTTCCCGCTCGCTGGTCCGCTGCTCACTTTGAGTAATCAGCGTAACTTCAAGGTGGCCCTGGCCTAGCGTCCTGGTTAGTTCCCAGGTGCCCCCGGCCCCCACCTAGTCCAATCCATTCAAGGTGGTTCGGCCCGCGACCTGGTTCAATCCTAGGGAACGCCACGGCCCCCACCTGATCCGATTTTTCAGTAAGGATTGCAAGTTAGTCAGGCTTAAAAAAAAGGGCGCTCTCCAACACGTTAGACAGACCTCATCGAATCTGTGACACGCTCCAGCATGAATGTCAACTCTTACTCCGTCAAATGTAGGTCTATACGGCGTCGGTTCACGAGAGAAGCTGTGGCGCAAGACTCGACCGAGATTTGACCAAGATTACTCTGCCATAGGGACTGCAATCTCCTAGGCCTAGGTAATGTAACAAGGACCATTAAAACAAGAGAACTCTCATTCTCCATACAAAAAGCTGTTCTCCGATATTTCAACGCCATCTATGTATAAGCTTGGTATAAGAATTATATTATTTACAATTATTCAACTTTGCAAGTGTGACACAGTATTTTAATGTTAGAATTTATTTATTATTAGCTGTTTACGAACTAATTGTTACTGTACTATGTTTCTTGGTTCAATTATAACATCGTTAAATGTTTAGTTTTTTAGCGCAATCTAGTTTTTGCCTGGATATCCCCTTGCGATCGGGGTACGATCCAGAGTATGGAGAATGACAGTCTTCTTGTTTTAATGGTCCTTGGTATGTAATATACTATTGTGATGTGACTCTCACAACAAGCCATTTACGTTTGTACAGTTTAAGTTTTTTTATTTATTTGTCCCCCATAAAAGACTTCGATTTTTTTTATTAACCTAACACATCCGTATTTGAGTAACAGACATACAGTCCGGGACTAGTCCTAAGTCAAACTACCGAACTGAATTGATAACCTCCTTTTTATCCAGTGGACTATATTTTTTTAGTCCAGACCGACTTGAACGCGAAACAAGACTCATTATACAGCAAGTAATTACTAGAAAGTTCTAGAAAAAGAAAAAAATGCCAAGCCAAGTCGACTCCCTAGGTTTAAATGTGGCTGTTTTAATTGGGATGATTAACTGTGATTTCGTTTCGTTTCAAGAGAAAGTTTTTGTACAGGCTTTGTTTAAAAAAAAGGAAAATCGGTTTGATATTTTACTAACCGACTTCAAAAAAGGGTGATCTTAGTGTTAGTATTTCAACCGTCTTCAAAAATAATACTTAATTAAAAAAATTGAGGTCAGTGCAAGCCTCGTACCGCATCGGTACTACTACCAAATGACTACGTTTTTCCTTTTTAAGTCGGTTTAATTTTTTTTTAATTACTTTATTTTCTCAATTTCTGTAGTACCTAAGTTGGATTACACTGTTAATCCAACGACACGTTTTCCTAGTGACTGATGCACACTTAACTCGCTAGGTATCTCAAAAACGACTGAACCGATTTTGATGAAACTATACTTACGTCAGTTCCCCGATATCATGAAGACGGTTGGACTGATTTGGAAAATTATTTTTCCTAATGTAATAAAATAAGTTTTCGGATTGCATTGAACGAGGTAAAAATTTAATGATGGGATTTTGGAGAAATCGGACTTTGCAAATATTAAAGGCACCTTTAGCGAATTGGGTATTGTAAAGTGGGTCATTCTCAAAAAATGAAGTCCGTAGTTAAGGCTTTATAAAACAACCTCTTAATCTTGTTCCTTTGTGTAACGAAAGTTAACCATTTAAATTGACAACCTTTAATTTTTTTGAGCCTTTAATTTTATTGGTTCACTGTATTTGGTTTGAAAAGACGAATACGCTGATAGTTTATTTGTTTCACCAGGATTTGTAATTAATTTATAATTAATATATTAATACTTACTTATTCTAAAAGGGCGTAACTACAGTTCTACGGTAGAATAAACCATTACTTTAGTCTTATCGCGATCGAAAAAAAGTAAGCGATCTCACAGTATATATATTGACAATGTCAAATTCAAAATTAAATTAAATTAAAATTAAATTAAAAATCATTTATTTCGGACTCAGTATCCATAAGTTGTTAGTAACAATATTATACTTAAAGCTAGGGTTAGAAACAAATTAATACCTATTAACTAAAAACGGCGGGCAGGGGCACGCACAGGAGCATGTGCCTCATCCCAGTACCGCATTATCGGGCAGTCCACCCGTTCAGCGAGCGCAATCAGGATGCTGTTGTTACTGCCCCGCACTCTACGCATGAGTGACGCGATTCTGTTCCGCATTATTGCGTGGAACCCCGGCACGTCCGCCGCCGCGAACATGCCGGACGCACTGCAATAGCGGGGCAGTCCCATCAGCACCCTGAACGCATTATTATACTGCACTCTCAACACATTGACGGCCCGTTGCGTATGCCTAACCCATAGTGCGCACGAGTAAAAAGACTGACAAAACGCCTTAAATAAGGTAATCTTAACACTGTCACTGCATCGCGCGAACCTACGAGCCAGCATGTTACACCGGACCGCCAATGCTCGGCGCTCCCTCTCTATGTCGACGTCGTCACATAACGTATCCACTACCCAGTGCCCCAAGTACTTAAATTGTGACACTTTTTTCAAGATTGTACCGTCAAGTAAGACTGATGGGACAATATCGTACGTTTTATTGCCCGCCTTAAACACTAACAGCTCACTCTTCATCGCGTTGTACTTGAGGCCCTGGGCAGCAGTATAACGCTCGCATACAGCCAACAACTTCCTCAACGCACTGATCGATGGGCTCAGCAACACCATATCGTCCGCATAGCTGATGTTGTTAACAACTTTTCCACCAACGGAACAACCAACTGGCATGTTACTGAGCTCCTCGATCAGCCGGTTCATATACAGGTTGAAAAGCTTCGGAGACGTCAACCCACCCTGTCTCACTCCGCACTCCAACCTGTATACATCCGACACACAGCCAGACCACCTCACAACGTTCGTCTGGTGCCTATACCAATATTTAAATATTGCTATAAGCTCCCTGGGCATGCTTGTCTCCTCGGATAATTTTGACCACAAGATATCATAGGATACTAGGTCGAAGGCCTTAGAAAGATCTAGGAAACAAGCATACACAGGGGTTCTCTCTTTTGAATAGTACTGGACAGTGCGCTTGAGACAGTAAATAGCTGATTCAGTCGACAACCCAGCTCGAAAACCGAACTGAGCGTCATTCAACTTCATGTGAACACTTAACTGTTGATCAAGCAAACTATCCAGCACTTTCGCAGTCACAGTTGCTAACGAGATGGGTCTATAATTGTTTATAAAATTATGACAGCTTATTTTTTCTGTGGTAAAGGGCACTGGCATTTCATCTATTGTGCCGTAGAACTGGTAAAATGAGAACATATTTTTTATTCATTTGTATTTTTTATAGGTAATAAAGCGATATAAAAAAAATATAAAAACAGTGTAGTGTTCAGGAGACAAATTTTTAAAGTGTTCTTAAAATGAAATGTTGTCAATTGTATAGTAAGTTTCGTTACACAAAGGAACAAGATTAAGAGGCTGTTTTATAAAGCCCTAACTACGGACATCATTTTTGAGAATGACCCAAGTTTCGTTTTAATAATTGCAAATTGAATCCAAACTCCGTTTTAACCTTGGATTTTTTAGGATTCGTTACCGAAGAACTGAAAACACTTAGAGGGTCACTTAGTTACCCGTCTGCCTGTGGCTCAATTTTTGGCATTTTTCCGATGATTTCCGTGGACTTTTACATAAAATTTTCAGATAGCTGCAAATATGATTGATATTTACAAATACGGGAATATGTCGTGCAAATAAATATAGGGGCACAATCTTACACAAATCGAGCTAGTCCCAAACTAAGCAATGCTTGTACCACGGGTATTAGACGACGATATTATATACTTACTTACTTATAGATAAATACATACTTAAATATATAGAAAACATACATGACATGACTCAAGAACAAATACTCGTGCTCATCACACAAATATTTGCCCTCCCCAGGATTTGAACCCGGGACCTCTAGCTTCTTCGTAGGCGGTTGCATTCCCACTGAGCTAAACGTGACTGACGTCTAAATAAATCTCCCAAGATTTCGACATTAATGATGCCAGCGAAGACAAAAGGTACCGCGAAAATCACAGAAATGTTCTTTTATACTTAGGTATAAAAGGGCATAAGGATCTAAGGCAGTGGTCCCTAACCTATACTATCATATCATATCACCCACATTCTCACCGAGATTTGTATTATTACCCCTTCAAAAAAATAGGTATTAAAGTCTGTGCGGAAGGAGAATAGGATTTAGATGGGGGGGTGCTGTTGCTTTGCTTGCTTTTCTACCGTATTTGCAAAAAAAAAAGCCATACTGGTTTTTTTTTATTGGAATACAGGCTATGTACCTGTTTGCATTTGATCCTCAGACTCAATCCGAGACTTGTTGTGCTTTGCTTTATTTAGCTAGTTTTAAATTACTGGACTTACATACTAATTTATATCTAAGTTTAAGCCATACTGGTTAGGTTAGTTCCGTTTTTCGCCACGCCTATTTTCCGCACAGAATCTATAAGATTATGACAAACTGCTCCAAGTAAAACGGCTTAACATTCACGCGTATTACCCCTGAGAAAACTTCGTTTTACCCCTGGAGGGGTAATTACCCCCAGGTTCGGAACCACTGATCTAATGAATATGGATGGTTGATGGTGTTAAACAAATGAAGTCAGCGATTACAAGGTATTTCTTATTATAAGGGTCGTTTGCAATATGTCCGTACTTAACAATGCCTTCTTTAGATAATGTTATTTTTGTTTGTATTTAAAATCGATAACATCACATTAGAATTATTAAAAAATAGAACATACAATGTTTATGTCCAACGAAAACAAACTTCTCCAGTATAAAAATAAAATAACAAAAAACTGACTCGTGAAGGATTTGAACCTCCGCCCTCCGATGTTCAAGTGTAAGTTTATATCGGCGCTCTAACCTACTGAGCTAACGAGTCGATACACTTGTGAGTGAAAATAGGCATCATATGGTGCAGGATGACTCACAACGACTGGTTGCAGGATGTCCGTATTTGGCAGATAAATACCTACCCTCCATATAACTATTATTTGCTTATACTTATATTGCTACAAAACAAAAATTGCCCAATGTTGGTGCCCAAAAGTTGTCTGGAAAAGATCACTCATTAGCGATAGGACCTCATATTGTTTATGTCTAATCTAACTGCTCATAATATCTTTGTGATTGTTTTAATGTTACGAGTACTAGTACATTACACAACTAGGGTAGTAATACAAAGAAAGGCCGAGATCGCAGAAGTTAGCGGCCCGAGCTGCAAGCGAGGGACGTAAATATGCGATCGAGGGCTTTCTTTATTACCTCCCGTGTTGTGTACATCATTTTATGTAAACAAGGCAAATATGACGTTTGACTGACAGTATGTGTCTATGGTAAACTTTTTTTTTAATTTAAAATAATTATACTTAAATTAAAAATACTTTTTTATGTTGGCATCAATGAATTTAGTTCGGAAAGTTTTGTTTTTCTTAAAAACCGTAGGAATTTAATTGTTTGTTAGGTTGGTAGTTGTGCATTTTTACCGTAAAGTTAAAATTGAGCGCTTAATCCTTGACCTAAGTTTAACCTAGATTTAGAAGTCTGTGGCTGCTAGCAATAACGTAAAGTGACTATAACGACACTAGTGCTGTTATGGGGAATAAAGTATAGACTTCTCTGAACTCATATTATGTATGTTCTTATATTAGTGTTCGTGACCAAGTAAAGGACAGATAACAGTACAGGAGTAGAAAAAATCGATAACATCACATTAGAATTATTAAAAAATAGAACATACAATGTTTATGTCCAACGAAAACAAACTTCTCCAGTATAAAAATAAAATAACAAAAAACTGACTCGTGAAGGATTTGAACCTCCGCCCTCCGATGTTCAAGTGTAAGTTTATATCGGCGCTCTAACCTACTGAGCTAACGAGTCGATACACTTGTGAGTGAAAATAGGCATCATATGGTGCAGGATGACTCACAACGACTGGTTGCAGGATGTCCGTATTTGGCAGATAAATACCTACCCTCCATATAACTATTATTTGCTTATACTTATATTGCTACAAAACAACAATTATCCAATGTTGGTGCCTAAAAGTTGTCTGGAAAAGATCGCTGATTAGCGATAAGACCTCATATTGTTTACGTCTAAATTAACTGCTCATATCTTTGTGATTGTTTTTTATATTACGAGTACATATTTAATTACAAACAGATCACAATGTAAGCAACCGAACATTTCCCGACATGTAACAAATGTACGAGGCGAACATAGTAGGTAAGTACATTTCTAAATGAAATTATGTTTATATTCTGTATTTTTGTGTTTGAGGTGTTCAATAACAAGTAAGGTCCAAATTTATTTGGTAAGATATTTTGTGAAATTATAGGCACCTACAACATCTTAGTCATCGAACTGACAAGGCAATTGCAACCTATTTCTTTGAACGTTACATGAATACGTTTTTTACTTTCCAACAGATGAGCAACATGCTTCTTTGGCACTTAGTGCTATAAAAAACTTCCAATTCACTATATCGATGTACCTACAATTCACCCACATCAAAATACCTAGATCTGTTTACGTATCCAGATATTTTTATCAGCCTGACTAGCCTGAGTCATGTCCTTCACGCGAACCGTCAGACGCCGCTAGCGTGAAGTCATCTCGCGCTGCCATGACGTCATTCTGCGTCATATAGTCGGGGATTTCGTTGACTGTCAAAAGGACTCGTTAGCTCAGTAGGTTAGAGCGCCGATATAAACTATGTCTTGATCATCGGAGGGCGGAGGTTCAAATCCTTCACGAGTCAGGATAACAATCCTTTTTTATTTTTTTTCATTCAAATATTCTTTGGAACCCACATGTCATTTTTCTAATCACTGACCATGAATATAATATACTTTATGCCACACCTGGGCATAAAGTGCCTTGCCGCTTTCTGGCCAAGGGTAACATAAAATGATGTACACAACACGGGAGGTAATAAAGAAAGCCCTCGATCGCATATTTACGTCTCTCGCTTGCAGCTCGGGCCGCAAACTTCTGCAATCGCCTGTCATAATTCAGAATTATATGTATAATATCAGTCGCAGACTGACACTCATGTATTCTTATCTAATCACTTACTTAATTATTTACTACAATTACCCACTCAAATGTGGAGGGTACATTTGAGTGGGTACTAGTATTATTTTGTGTTCACTATAATAACAACTTGTTGAGAAAGATGCCTTAATATGCTGTACCTATTTGTAACAGCGTTAGGTACCATCGAATTAATTTTTTTTGCTTGAAATACTTGTTAGTTTTTACCTTAGCTTTATCTATAGTCTGTTTTTTGACCTATAAAGTACGAAGGATACGACACACTCATTGGCTCATTTAAATTAAGTACGTTTATGCCACACCTGGCCATAAGTGGCTTTTTCCGCACGCTGCGAGTACGGAAAAAGCTACTTTCTGGCCAAGTGTAGACATAAAATTATGTACACAACACCCTCGACCGCATATTTACGTCCCTCGCTTGCAGCTCGGGCCGTAAACTTCTGCGATTTCGGCTTTTCTTTGTATTACCACCCTAGTTGTGTAACGTACTATTATGCGACACCTGGCCATAAAGCGGCTTTTTCCGTACGCGTAGACGCGACGTC
The DNA here is from genome assembly GCA_947034925.1 of Eudemis profundana. Taxonomy (NCBI): domain Eukaryota; kingdom Metazoa; phylum Arthropoda; class Insecta; order Lepidoptera; family Tortricidae; genus Eudemis; species Eudemis profundana. Next base: position 13,728,197 of record OX344816.1, on the reverse strand, counting down.
ATTCTGCGTAATATAGTCGGGGATTTCGTTGTTTGCCATAAGGACTCGTTAGCTCAGTAGGTTAGAGCGCCGATATAAACTTTGTCTTGATCATCGGAGGGCGGAGGTTCAAATCCTTCACGAGTCAGGAATATTCCTTTTTTTACTCTTCCCCTCTTCCCAGTTTATCTGGGGTCGGGTCTCTTTGTACGTCTGCGCCAGAGAGCTCGGTTCTGGCTTGTCTCTGTGCTCAGATTCGCTTGTTGGATCTCTTTTTGCATATTTATTTGTCCACCAAGTGGCAGGTGGACGTCCTCTTCCTCGCGGTCGTTCTGGGATGTTAAGGGCTTTCTTGACGGCGTGATCGTCCTCGCGTCTTAGGATATGGCCGTACCATACCAGCGAAGGCGGGTGCTTTTTGTGTTTTCGTCAATGGGTGCAACCCTGAACGATATTCTAACATACTCGTTACGCACTTTGTCCAGCCGCGTAACTCCTCCTGCCCATCTGAGCATCTTCATCTCGGTGACATGTAGCTGCTGTTCGTGTACTTTTTTCATAGTCCAGCACTCTGCCCCGTATGTCAGTGCTGGCCTTACCACAGTTTTGTATAGCTTTCCCTTTATGCGTATGGGCATTTTCTGGTCGCATAGAGCACCGGACAGTGATCTCCACTTAAGCCAGGCTGTGTTAATGCGGTGGGTGACATCCTTATGAACATTTGCATCTGGAGAAAGCATCGAGCCTAAGTACCTGAAGTGATCCACTCTGGGCAGTGTGCTGCTGTCGATATAGATATTACAACCCGTTTCTGTTGCCCCTCCGTAGTCGCACTCCATGTACTCGGTCTTACTGCGGCTTATGCGTAGTCCGTGGCGCTCAATTTGTCTTGCCCACTGATTAAACGTTTCCTGAAGTTCCGTGGCATTGTTTGATATTAGGGCTATATCGTCAGCGTATAGAATACATTCCTTTTTTTACTATTGTTACATAAAAATATTCTTTGGAACCCATGTACACAACACGGGAGGTAATAAAGAAAGCCCTCGATCGCATATTTAAGTCTCTCGCTTGCAGTCTCCTGACGCAGTTTAATCAAATCATTTATTTCTACAAGTAGGCCTCAAGGGCTCTTTTACATGTCTGATTCTATTGGCACTTCGGATAATGACCTTCTGGTGAGATGAAGCGCCGGAAAAATTTCAATGTCTAGCACAGCAAAACTCAACCTGCGGCCCGCCGAGCCATTGTGTTTGGCCTGAATTATGGTTAACTATTTAACATTTGGCCCACGGCGCCTTATTTACACCGTAGGGGCGAAAAAAAGGTTGAGTATAAGTAGCTGGTTCTAGTATAACTGGCCGCAACTTCGTTTCTCGTGCGACAGAGCATCACTTGTCACTGTCACACCTCATGGAGTGGAAAGAGATAGTATATTTGTGGCGCCACAAAGAGTTGTGTGACACAGCTGCAAGCTGTGCTAGGGGTAGGCAGTTGCTCTTCTCAAAAACATAATTTTGTACCCAACCTTTCTACTCGCAGCACGTGTACTACAATCCAGCTCACGTCGCCCCTCGACGTAGCCACGTTCTTCTGGTTTGGCATCACGGAGATCTTCGCGTACCTCGTCCAGTACGCTACGCCTGGCAACATCCCGGACGCGTGCGCAGTACTGACCGACCCCTCTGTCGGTGAGTGATCACTATCACCTCGTCACCGGTTCTGGTTTAGAGAGACCTTCGCGTGCCTGGTCCAATATGCGATGCCTGGCATCCCAGACGCGTAGGTATCCACTGCTGACTGACCCCTCTGTCGGTGAGTGCCATCAGACCTCGTCTGCCAATGCTGGCTCGGAGAGACCTTCGCGTATCTGGTCCAGTGTGCCACAGCGACATGTTGATGATGACTTCAAGAATCTTAAGGAATTAATTGAGAAAAAATGTTGTATTTTCATGTAACGAAAGTTACCATGCAATTTATATAATTAATCTACTTTATGCCACATCTGGCCATAAAGTGGCTTTTTCCGCACGCTGCGCGTACAGAAGAAGCCGCTTTCTGGCCAAGTGTAGACATAAAATGATGTACACAACACGGGAGGTAATAAAGAAAGCCCTCGATCGCAAACTTATGCGATCTCCTTAAATAAGGCTACACGGACATCCTTTTTTGAAAACGACCTTTCGATCTATTTAAAAAGAGTAAGATTCACGGAAATCAAAGAAAATAAAATTTTAGAAAGTCAAATAATAACAACGGACAATGAATTTGGGTTATTTTCTGTGAACTATTATATAGAAAATGACCCGAATTCATTGTCGGTGAGTGTATAATTTTCTCAATGTTGGCATGATTGTCGCACATAGAAAATTCACTTACAAAATTCCTTACCTCCAAAAACACGTTAAGGCGCTTATAAAAAGCAAATAAAACACGAACACGAAAACCAATTTGCCCATAATCTCCTGCGAAATGATAAAAATCTGCAATATGTACCGTGACATGGGTGAGATAGCAAATCTAATAGAAAATGATTTATACCAACTTGGCCGTAATTTTCTTAGGCGTAATACGGTTTTATTGAGTCAGGTGTTGGCCGCCGGTTGTGAAATATTGCCGAGAGAGGACAAGTAAAATGACAGTCTATAAAAGAAGCAATGTTTACATGTTCCACTGAACATGTTCCTTAACGATGGCCTATCAGACTTAGGTACCTATAGATTGATTGAAACTTCTCTAAATAAGACCCCAAAGCAACTTAAGTCCGATTATTCAACCAGCAGTCGATTTACCTAAACGCTTTGGAATCCAAACATTTTCTTTGTTGGGAACTAATTAAAACTTATTCATTAGGTCTTCGGAATGCTACGTATTTACTTAATCGGGCGCTTTTGAGTAAGTTTAATTACTTTACATATAACCAGGTAAATGTAGCAGGAATTTACTTTGCGGAGCTTAAACACTTAAGAGTTGGAAGCTGATAGAGCGAGAGGTCAAATCATTGCTATCTCTACACATGCTGTACGAGCTCCGATGCAAAAGATCTCGTCTAGGTGTGACTACGATAACTTCGCAGAGCTGAAAATGGCAACACCACCATTGAAAGTCACATTTTGAAGAAAATTTTACATTTAAACGTTGGTGTTGCCATGTTCCGCTCTGCAAATTTATCGTAGTCGCACTCTAAGAGCATTTTGTTAGGCTCTATAATAAAAAAAAATGTTTAACATAAAAAGTGCATGCTGTTTAATACAGGTGCTCTAATATATTTATTTAAAATAAAACTATTTTACCCCAATAATTTTAAAAAAGAGGAAATAATACCAATTATATGATTACTATTTTTTTTCTAATTCAAATTATTTTTGTCACGAGCTCGAAAAGTGTAAGCTCGATACACCGACAAACAATGTTGCTTTGAGCCCAAGTGACGTGCAGAAGTGCTGTAGGAGAGCACAATGTGATTTGGACAATCATTTGTAAAGAAAAAAAATCAAAATAAATTACATCAAAGATCTAAACAGTAGGCTTATGATGCTACGCCTTGTCACGCGATAAATAAGTGAATAAGCATCCATCACGTTCTGACATATAGTGTGTGAGACTGACGGATGCTTTATCACTTATTTATCGCTTGACAAAGCGTAGCATCATAAGCATTTAGAAAAGTGTGATAGTTGCTTCGTGCTAGACGAACTTTTATGCATTTGGGCTCGTATAAGACCAAAGTATAAGAAAAGAAAAGTAGCCATACCGCAGCTCATTAGGGAACATGCACGACGAAGGTGCAGCCAACTGGTGCCGCCAATCTAAATCATTTGCAACACTAGATGCATTGCCAATGCGTTGCCGGTCTCGAAGAAATTTGATGACACCCTTTTTAAAAAATCCTATATTGTAGCGCAGTGGGAATATCTTAGCAGGAACTTCATTCCAGATCCTCATTGTACGCGCTAGAACGGTTCTAGAGAACCGGCGCGTTGTTGAGTGTAATGATTCAAGGATGTTTCTCTGAAAGACAACCTGAAGAGAGTGGGGGAAGCGGTTGGATGTGGAGAACTGGATGTGGAGTACCGGGTATGATGGCGTGAACTAGTTCCCTAGTTCTTACAGTGAGCTACTACGGGCTGATGATGATGATGATAATGTCGTGTCGCTTCAAAACTGTGACTGAATAGCCCAAAGGGCACAAAATAAAATCATGGCAACTTGAAAAAAAAAACTAACATCATTTCAAGTGAAAATTATTTACATCACCTCGCATCTAGACAGACTTTATCATTACAAAAAGAAACCTTATTTTTTTACATCACCTCGCATCTAGACAGACTTTATCATTACAAAAAGAAACCTTATTTTATAAAAAACTGAGTTCAAATTTCAGTTAGTTTTTCAAGCTCAAAGATGGGAAACGTCTACTGGAAAAAGAGTAAAGTTTTATACAAATTCAATGAGGCTTGAGCTTTTTTGGAGTAAGGCTGGTTATTTTAAAAACTTGCTTGAACCGTGTCGGTTTAATGAGGAGGTTATTGTCCGAATTTTTCGGATATAATATTGTGGTTTCGTTATAATAAAGATTTTTTTAGTTAAAGAGAGGAAGTGTTAGGGGGTTATTCTTCAGAAATATGTCTGCGGTCACCTTATTCCTCTGGCCCTTTTTCATACAAAAGCAAACGCTATTTTGGCAAAAATGTGCACTTACACACGACGGACGGAACAGAACAGAGGCGGTATACTGCCGTCCTCAAGCTAAAAGTCCGCTAATTTGTATGAAACTTCATACAAACTAGCGGCCTTTTAGTTTGAGGACGGCAGTATACAGGATGCTTCTAACAATGGGACTTTAAATGAAAAGATCGTTTCTACTCTCTAAAGCAGCGGTCGGCAACCTGCGGCCCGCGGGCCGCATTCGGCCCTTGAACCGCTCACTTGCGGTCCTATATTCCGGTCTGTATTGCCTTCGCTTTATTCCGAATAGTATAAAATCACAAATTATTAACTAAATGCGGCCCGCGTCAATTCCTAAGCTACTATATGGCCCTTGGCTGCTAAGCGGTTGCCGACCGCTGCTCTAAAGGATCGTTTCACTATTTAAGTTACTTTCGTTTTGCAACTTTAAAACACACCAAGGCCAAATTGTTTTTTACAAACATACGAAAAGTGAGATTTCACTGCTTTCAGAATTGAACTTTGAAGAAGATCTTAAGTTATTTGAAGATATTGCAAAACAAAAAGTATTTCAGTTTAGCGAAAAGAATCGAAATTAACATTTAAAGCCTTATCGTTGGAGTCAGCCTGTGTACGTTAGAGGTTGTTTGAGTGTGCGTGTGTGTAAGTACGTATGACTGTTACCATTTTTCTGAAAAACTATAGGACCGATTTCGATGCACTTTTTTCCGTTAAACGGGTATAATTTTTAGAGTAGGTTCTTAGATATGTTTTACGATTGTAGACCACCATGGAAGCTGCAGCAGCCAATATGGTTGACGCTTGAGAGCTTCGTAGATACTACTAAGCCATATTTGATGCAGTTTTTGCATAATTTCATTCGACGACGTTTTGACACGTTCACTGTCTTCATACAAAACTATCGGACAATGTCACAAGTCCCAACTGTGGAATCAGTAGGGGAAAGTGACCCCATAGTGGAAGCAAGGACGCCTGAAAATAACCTTCATGGCCCCACATTAGAGGCACCGGGACAGGGAAAGTGTTAAAAGTTCGGTAAATGACCATGTGGCGTTCGACTTTCCCACCCTGTATGCAAAAGTAACAATTATAGAGTCTGTGCGGAAAGAGATTAGGCGTGGCGAAAAACGGAACTCACCTACCCAGTATGGTAAACACGGCAAATATTTTTTTTTCTTCGGTAGAAAAGCATTGCAGCGCCCCCTAATTTAAATCCTATTCTATTTCCGCACAGACTCTAGCACAAAATTTTACGAATGCTACATTTTACTAACTGAAATTTATAGTGATATCTTCATAGAATACCTTAACTAAAGTAAGTATCTAAAGAAAACCTTTTCTTTACAATGTTTTAGATAAAACTTATCCCCTCACTATTTTCTTATCGAATTCCTCCTATCCTTGTTTGCTAGAAAATTCTTTACCTAATTAGGTATCCGAACGATGAACATGCTTAGTTACAGCAATTTAAATTTAAACCTTATGTTCACTATAATAAGGCTTCTAAAAGTGCATTTTTATAATTCTGGTGGATAAAAGTTGTAAATATGTACTAAAAAGCTTTCAACGCAGACTTTAGCAGTAAATACGGCTTTTATTTAGCACTGAGTGCCCGGACACAATAAAAATGGAAGTAATTTATATACAGGCTGAAATTAAAGTTGGGAACTGGTTAAATTTTGTACTAAATTTTTCTAGATTAAAACTTTCCTTAACATTTTTAAAGGTGAAACGGGTCCCATTTTTGGTGTTTAAATATCTACATTTTTTAATCAAATATTTTTTGAAATTTTATCGCCGAAGTATACTACCTATAAGCTGCTAAAAATATGTCCCACATGTATCTTCCACAGTCAGTTAAAATATTGGTAGGGTTAAAAAAATATATTTTATTTCTATTGACACATTTATTGTAAGTACATCATTTTTATAAGACATATTTACCAAAACTAAGTGAAATATTATCAAAACAGGAATATGCATATAAAATCACAAGAACAGATTGATGCCAAAAACTTCTATAAATCTGGATGCCTGAAACAAATGAAAATGTATTAAAATTAATTTATGATTTATAAAAATTAAGTTATAATTAGGTACTGAATTCAGTTTACTTAATGTCTGTAGTTATTAAGTTTTAAAAATGACACAACTGATATTTTGCGGTTTTAAGATGGATTTTTCTGCAATTTCATGACGGATGACGCTTGATTTGTCCTGAAAAAATCCTGTTCACAAATCAGCAATCTACTTCTCTACAATAGTGTCCAAATCGTTAGAATCGTTAGCAACAGTTTGAAAATTACTTCGCAATTTCTTAACCTATGTTTACATTGATCGTGAGAAAACAGTTTTTGAAAAAAAAAGGCGCATCAGTGGTATAAAATTGTTTACGATAGAGGTTACGACAGTGTGTGTGTTAACTAGATATCGCCCCGCAACTTCGTACGCGTTAGTGTCCGATATTTTTATAAAACTTTCATCCCCTTTTTCAACCCTTTAGGGGTTACATTTCCTTTTTAATCGCACCAGTCCCTGTAAAACATGTGTTTTTCATTTTATTCTGCTACCTACAGTGGTTTAGTTTAGGCTGTTTGTTGTCTTTCAGTAGCTTAGTCGAAGAACTATTATATCGGTTCCACCCTAGTACTAATTACGAGATAAAAGTTTCGTAATTGACAAAAATATGTAATCAGTATGAGTGTGAACTAGGGTATCGATGGGTTATTCTTCAGAAATATGTTTGCGACTTATTCCTCTGTATCCATACATTTAGTATAAAAAAGGGCCAGAGGAATAAGGTGACCGCAGACATATTTCTGAAGAATTACCCCGATATGTATTGATAAAATTACTTACTGGTTACTTGAACGTGGTAGGTGGTGTACCAAAATTCAGAGAGAAGTTCCATGATTTCCCCTTTTTCATTCTGAAAAACGTATAGGTACATTTGATTTATAAAACCAAAAGAGCCAGTGTTTAAAATTAAAATAACACGAAGTGAATATCCAAATATAATCTCTATATTAGGGATGTAACGATACCGATACCGATACCGATATATCGGCCGATATATCGGTATCGCCGATATATCGGTATCGCCGATATTATACAACCGATATTTGAAGAATTTGCTGTATGAAAAAAAATCTGCAAAAAGTAATTTCAATTTCTGACTTAATTTATTTATTGGTCTATTCTATTACCTTGTGCAATGATAATTACTATGTTAATTAAATCTTTGGTTCTTAATAAAAAAAGAGAATTTTGAGTTGACAATTTATTATTTTTACTTTACACTTTCAAGGTTGACTCTCTGGTAAATATAACCAGTAGTCATTGCCATTAGCTATAATAAGGACATAAAAATATCTGAAATTCATACTTCATTATTTAGCTAAGATATCGGTATCGGTATCGATATCGCCGATATTAACTACTATATATCGGTATCGGTATCGTATCGGCAAAACTGTGTATCGTTACATCCCTACTCTATATGCAATACTACTTATTAAAAATGTACTGTTCCATTTAAGGAAATGAAATGAAATGATTTATTGAACTAATCACATACAAAAAGGAAACATTGCTTTAGGTCCTGAGCTAGGATATCCTGTGTTAACTGTAACACTGGGTCCTGACGCAGAATCATGTCTTCAGTACCTATTTAGGGTATGCTAATTGTTCCACCCTGTATAGTCATGTAATATTTTTTAATAATTTTCTATAATAAAAAAATATATTTTATAACTTACGTTTTAGGCTTTTTATTTTTCTTGGACCTGAAAATAATAAATGTATTATTAGTCCTGTTAAACCTTCAAAAAAAGTACCTTTAAATTTATTTAATGATATTTGCAAGTCGGTTTTGCGTCATTCTTATCTATAACGTCATTTTCGATTGTAAAGGCCACGCAGAATAGGCCACTTTAATAACAAACTACTATAATTATGCTCATAACACAACGTCGTAGGTTTGGTAAAAGTGCTTGTAACTTGACATACCCTAAATAACAGCTTTAAGGGCTAAAAATCATTTGGCAACTCTAGGTTTAAGGGGTCATCCATATAGTACGTCACACCCATGGGGGGGTCTAACCAAATGTGACAGCACATACTAACAAGGTCAAATAAGTTAGCAAAAAATGTGACATGGGGCTCCAAAAGTCTGAAAAATCGTGTGACGTACTTTGTGGATGACCCCTAAGGCTGCGGCTCCACTGAGGCGGCGACGAGCGGAGCAGAGAGGAGTAGGGATCGACCAATCACGTTAGTGTTCGCTGTTTCCATTGAAGCGGAATGGCGAAAGATGTCGATTTCTACTAATGTGATTGGTCGACCGTACACGTTGTTGGAACATAGAGTTCGTCTATACACCAATCTAAACTTGGATATAGGAAATTTCACGAGAGTTGAGGTGAATGATTACACTCACAGCTACATGAGGTACTCATTGCAAAAAAAGTGAATTAATGAAATGAATGAGTGAGTAAATAAACACAAGGCTATAGTTTAAACAAACTTTTTGGTATCTTGCAATTCACTGTTGAACCTGTTATCGGTACGAAAAAAGAACAATAATTTCAAAATCCCGCTGTCATTACATGACTGTGTGGTTGTGTGCGTGTCCTCAACTCTCGTGAAATTACCTATAGCTGGCTTTTAATAAGCGTTTAAGTAAGACAGTTGTCACAACAATGAATTGTCTATACCGTTTCGATCGCTCATGCAAGCGGTGCTGAATATACTAGAAACTGGTGATTATGGTTTTATTTCCTGATCCACTGGATCTCCAACATGGTAGCAGAGCGTGGTATACTCCAACACACGTCGCCTCAGTGGAGCAGCAGCCTTACTCCCGGGACTTACCTTGCAGCCTTGTTTTGTTACCCATAAAATTATAAGTCATAATTTATCGAAAGTCATACAGTATTTGTTTTTCCAAAACGGTAATATGTTCAGGATATTTTAAAACGCTAGCGTATGGAAAACTATAGGTCAGGTTTAGTTTATAATAATTCTGCAAAATTAACGGTTCCATATAAAAAAGGTTTCACGACTTTCAATAATTATGTTATGACGAACAATACAGTATGACTTTTAAAAACTATGGGAGACAATATAGACCAGTTAGTCCCATTAGGCAGAGTTTACACCACAGCTTCGCAAGATAGCAGAGCGGTGTGCGAGGAAAAATCCACCAATGCCGGGCCGCGCTGTGCGAGGCTAGCAGCGTTGCCAGATTTTTTTTTGCCAAGTCGGCATTTTTAAACTTTTTGAGAAAAAAAGCGGAATTCTTTCCTCGAAAGCGGGACATAGTATAAACATCCAAACATCTTCACGAACTTTCACATTTATAATATTAATAGGATTTACTCACTTCCGTGGGTAATGTATGGTGACCCCCTTCGGGGTGACCATCTGCCTGCAGGGCTCGAATTTGCCGCAGTTGCAGCCCTTGTCGGGCACTAGGCCTTCGTGACAGCGATTAGGCACCGCTTTTATCCTAAAACGTAGTAAAACAACAGATTTAACCCTTAGGTGTCGGAAAATAGACAACACAGACGACGCTTACCCAGCCGGAGATGGCAGGACGACCTGGACGCTTTTCTTGTTAACTGGCCAGAAAAGGCAATCGATTGAGACATGGAAATCAATGGGAGATGCCTTTGCCCAGCAATGGGTAATATAATACTATTACAAAAAAAACCTTTAGGTGCACTATCACTATTGGCACAGATTAGAGAATATAAACAGATATTTCAGTGTCACGCGTTTCCATACAAAAAACAAGAATTCCCACGCTCGTGTCGAAGCCTATTGTTTTGACGCGAGCGTGGGAATTCCAATACAATACGTTCTCACATAGTTTTCGCTAGCGGCGTTCGGCCGGTATCAACGGCGTTTTCGTACTGTCACGATATTTATATTGTGAAACTGTGACGTTTTGGTTGCCAGCGACCGGATCGGCTACGCCCAATGCGTGGGAGGCCAAAATCGAGTGAAGTGCACCTTCTACGGTTAGAAAAACGCCTGAAATCGACCCCTGTGGACTTCTAGAGTCTAGTAAAAATTCATGTGAAATAGTTTCCCAAACTTTTTTTGACAAAAAACAGCGCCCCCCACGATGAAGAAAAAACACGACCGGGCGGTTGCTATCGGGCTGACGCAGCTTGTCAATTTCAGTTTCCGTCAATATTATTATCTATTAATTGTAGGTATAATTAATTGTTCAACCCATCCAATACCATCAAATGAAATGGAAAATGTATGTTTTCCATCACTTAATTACAATGTTGGCGTCCGTTGTTACACGCTTGGTTCCCATACAAATCAACAGACCATTTCTTTATACGTCGATATATTTCTAAAGTCGAGAGTAATTTGACTTATTTTCTTAAACACTAATTAAATTATGGGGTAATTTACTTACTCTGTCTTTTTAAAAACTTTCCATTTCGGTTTCTCTGTCACAATGTACCTCAGATCAGATAAGCTGTAAGATAAAAAAATATAAAAGAATGATATTAATACGAAAACAGCACATTTTTGTGGATACAAATATGAATGTGTTTTCTTTAAGTACCCGCAACGGACGGCGCCTCGGCAACAGAGAACTGAAGCCATTTTTAATAAACCGGCTGCTTGTACATTGCCGCACGCACACATCAACTAGTTTTTTCCCATTGTGAGCAGCACGCACACATAGGTAGCCGGCTTATTAGACATGCTTGAGTTCTTTGTTACCGAGGCTCCGTTCGGCTATTTATTTTAAGGTCCTTGGGTACCCATTAACTAATGTTTATTCTATATTTTCTATGTATTTTATCTATGATCATATGTCGTAGCAATATTTGTATATTAAGTTTAGACTATTTGCCTGTTTGTCGGTTTATTTGATTCATTGTGCGCGTATCGTAGGTATGCACACTGACGCGCGATAGCACATTTCGTGAATGCGATCCATACTGGAGCATTCACGCATTCTTAAAACTATGCTTATATACGTTCGTACACGGCGCGCCCACATTCAAGCGCGCGATGTACCTTTTGTGGAATTAAAAATTACTGCTACTGTGATAGCAGTACTTTTTACTTAAAAATGGAAGAAGGATAGAATAGAGTAAATTTATTTGCCAGATTACTTATTGTAGGTACAAGGTCTTATTACAATAAATATGTTAGTACAGTATTCAGTCGAACACGGCCGACATGCAAATTTACAGATTGTGTTTTGAACAATATACACACTAATATGACACAATGAATTAAATATTACACTAATAGGTACAGTAACACAATTATATATTATTCAAACATGAGCAGGACGATCTACAAAATCTGACACTATAGAAAGAACGATCTAGTAGCCATTTAGTGAAATTTCTATTAAAATCACTACCCTTTAAGGCTCTTATTTGCTCCGGAAGGTTGTTAAATAAAAATCTACACATATTGTTAGCATTTTTGCTGTAATATCACGTATTACAATACAATACAATCATACTACATTGCAACTTACTACACACTACATTGTAATTTATCTTTTGGTGTGCTTATTGCACGAGATTAGATAAATTACAATGCAAACTTATACAAAACAGTGGTAAACAATAGGCGGTCTTATCGCTAAGGAGCGATTTCTACCTGGTATTACCTGGTATTGCTTGTAGTAACATCCACTTTTCGTGCCGGAGCCTTGCTGTTAGTCGAACCCATAATAGGGATATAACTGTCGCTGTACAACCTTAAGCCCGCCTTTTCAAACTCACTCACACCTTGAATTTCTTTCCATACATCTTGAAAAAACTAGAAATTTTACTCTTTTTCTACGGCAAAACGGGATATTTACATTATTTGGTATTGATAGAAAAGCGTGACATATGCGTTGAGTTTTCTTTATTTTTAATTTTGACAGCTGTGTGTAAGAGTAATAAGTTTGGTTGGAGACTGAAAACTAGATTTACGCTGCTGTAAAGAAAGCCGGTTTTATTTTTACAAGCTTTTATTTTACTTGCAATGTTCGTATTGTAAATACTAGTTTCAAAATTTGCGAACATTTTTCAGCCACTTCCTGGTAGGTATCCGATTGAGCTGAAACTTGGCATAAGGTTGACCGGGATAGTTGCGTCATGGGGGTAAATGCGTCTTTTAAAAATTTCATTAAATCCGAACTCTTTAAAACTACCTATCCTTACCTGCCTGTAGTCGCTGTACTTTACAGGCAGGTAAGTAGGTCTGTGTATCTATACGTGAAATAAAATCGTAGCAGATCATGTTTGTGCGTAAAACGCAAAAAGTACTGGACTCATTGCGATGAAATTTGGAATACAAGTAGATTATGACTCCAGTTACTACATAGCGTTTCAGTTACATGTCGTCGGAAAGATTCGCTAAAAATTCTCTTTTTTCTTTCCTCTCCATCTGAATTCTATTCGAACTCCTTTACTTTCCAGGCCATACGATTACGGAACTCCTTACCTCTTGATTTAAGATGTGCTGAATCCCTTCCTATTTTTAAAACCAAAATTAAAGACTATTATTACATATCCCTCGCATAACATTTTTAAATTGTGTACTTTTCCAAACTGTTTCTTTGTAACGTCCACTGTTTTGCGGTTAATATTTTCCCCCTATTTATTTATTTATATTTACGTATACATATATATGTAGGTTTACATATCTATTTAGTATATATGTTTGTTTATGCTTGCCCCTGCGGTTATTTTTTTTTGGTACCAAATTAGCTCTCGCTCCTGTTTACCCTTCCCAATTTTGGTTTATTTTTGTGTCAACTCCGCTTCCAAAAGGTTGTCTGGAAGAGATCGCTCTTTAGCGATAAGACCGCCTGCTGTCTACCTTTTTAAATTGTTTTAATTATGTAAGTACCTCTTATAATGCTTTTCTGGTATGCAATAAAGCGTTATTGTATTGTATACACTTTACCCGACTACGACGGAGCAAAAAAGGGGTATTTAACTTGCAATATCTCCGCGAATGAAGTCGGGAGAGGGTTCAGTAGTACCTAATATAACCCCGATACCGTTGATCTGTTAAGAAATTAGCAAACACGGTCCTGAGCAAACAGGTTTCAGCGAATTGGTTAAGTGCGAGCCTGCGTTCGACAAGGTTCCGCAATTAAGGTAATTTATACAAGCAACGGGCAAGGAAGGGCTATGTTCGGAGTTTCTCTGCACGATAGAATCAGAAATGATATCAATAAAAGAAACAAAGGGTTGTACGGTATAGTGGCAGGCCATATAGCCCGGAGAACGAATAACCGTTGCGGCAGTTAAGTCCTGGAGTGGTGGTAATGCGCAGCACTGCAGATAACCACACTCTAAAAAATCTGAGCCAACTTAGAGAGATTTTCTCTTTGTTGGCGTTAACTTAAATAAAACAAACAAGATATTAAACATATCAACGAAAGCTGATTAATTAAGACAGCAAGTTCATTAGTGATTAAAACAACAATCTAGGATTGCTTAAACAATCTAGGATTACGCTGCGCGTACGGAAAAAGCCGCTTTCTAGCCAAGTGTAGACATAAAATGCTGTACACAACACGGGACGTAATAAAGAAAGCCCTCGATCTCATATTTACGTCCTTCGCTTGCAGCTCGGGCAGCAAACTTCTGCGATCTCGGCCTTTCTTTGTATCACCACCCTAGTTGCGTAATGTACTATTCTTTCTCTCTCCTTAATTCATTTTGTGCGCGCCCGCGCGACTAAGCTGGTGAGAGGGAACTCTAAATGCCTGATGCGTTCTGAGTGCCTGGTGTTAATTTTATTCAGCCATAAAACCCTTTAGGCCCGATTTAGACGAGGTCAGAACTGTATGCAAGTTTCATTCCCTTGCGGTGTTTAATTGATCGAAGGAACTCATTGCACCTTGGAAGCCCGCAATGTAATGAAACTCGCATACGAGTTCTCGCCCCCTCTAAATGGAGCCTTATTCTGCTCCTATAACCATGAGTGACTCGCCTCACTAGTACCAAATGTCGCCCCTGCAGAGGGGCTTAGCCAACGATCAGAAAGAGCACGTGTTATGCGATAGAAAGAGACGGTTGGATGTGGTGCGTTCCATCTGTCGGTCGGACCCGAACGTTAGTTCTGTTAGAAATAGACTCTGTTCGTAGTACTATTACTTATTCTGTGGTATAACTGTGAAGGGCTGCAAAAGCACTCACAGAAGTTGACTTGTTAATGTTGATGATTTTTGCGGTCTGCGGAACCCTAAACAACTCCTAACTAAGCGGGGCCCAACTTTCACATTTTCACGGCCTCCCATAAAGGCTTTTAAAGGTCTTATTTTACTACAAAATGCTGGCCGCTTTAGCCCTTTTATACACAGCATGTCTTTATAGGTAAAAAGGTCTCATTTTACTACAAAATACTAGCCGCCTAAGCTCTTTTATACATGGAGTGCCTAACTCAACTTTGACAATAGAAACGGGTAATGAACCAAGAAGTTTTGTTGTTTCAAGGAATGTTTATGGAAAATATTCCAGCATTTTCAGCAGAGTTCAAATAAGTCATAATTTTTTTTCGCTGACGATATCTTAGGACGGATCCAACAAGGCCGTTTTATTACGGTTGTACACACTCGGCGAGACCAAGCGAGGGACGTATGCTGTTCTCGTCTTTCGACGTGAGTATGAAAAGGATGGTAATTGACTACGAGGCCGAAAACGTAGTCCGCCGGTTCAGTTATACTACTAGGGTGGCAAACAAGCTTGAAACGCCAAGGGCATCATGTGTGTGTTATCGATCGACCGTTTATAACTTATGTAGGCACTGGCCACCGCCACGAGTAAGCGAGTAAAGTTGGGCGAGTAGTATTATATTGCGGATCTGGAAAGGTCGACTGACCACACTGTGCCTGGTCAACCCGCAATGAACCCGCCCAACTTTACTCGCTTACTCACCAGAGGCGGCCAGTGCCTACCAGTGGCGTGGCGCCCACAGAACTCGATTTTTACCGGCTTGCCTAATATCAGGCATTTGACCACCTTATTCTACAACTCTTGCGAAAAATGTACGCCAAATCTGCACCGGCTCACCAAAGGATATCTTCTACGCCACGCCCCTGGTGCCTATAGGTAGTTTAACGAGAGTTGAGGCCACGCACACAACAAAGCGGGATTTTCAAGTTACTGTTCTTTTTTCGTACCGATAGCAGGTTCAACAGTGAATTGCAAGATAGACAAAAAAGTTTGTTTAAACTATAGCCTTGTGTTTATTTACTCACTCATTCATTTCATTCATTAACTCTTTTTGCAATGAGTACTTCATGTGGCTGTGTGTGTAATCATTCACCTTAACTCACGTGAAACTACCTAGATACATACTCGTAAGTCTCTCCCACTAAAAAAAGAGTAAAATAAGAATGTCCTCCCGCACCACAAAAACACGTCATTTCGACCGTCCACAGCCCAAACGCAAAATTAGCTGAAGCTTTTAGCCCAGCGCTTTCCAGAACTTATTTACAGGCAGTATTGGCTTTCAATGAGCTTTCAGAACTTTCCTCTTTATTAAAGGGCTGTTGAGCTTTACAAAGTTCTGCTCGTATGTGAAAATAGAGCTTGCAACGACCAATACTTGGTTCAGGAATTTGATGCTTAGTTTTCCTATGAAAGAGGATTTATTTACTAGAATTTTCACGCAACTTTGGTGAGGTTGGAAAGTCAAAAGTTTTTCTTTAGCATAATCGGGTCAAAAGTATACTTAACCAATATTCAATATCTGGGTCATACTCATTTTTGTGCACACAGTTGCTACCGTGGATGTCACCACTGTGGCTTTTTTTTCATAAGCTGACTAACTCGCGACCCTTATTGCACAGCGATTGTTTGACGTTCCCTGGGGCCGAACCAGGTCGCTAGCCGGCCCACCCTGGGTGGACCACCGTGGCTTTAATTGCTCTTTCTAAACGTTCCACCTAATTATCATAAATTATCATTAATTCTTTTTATGATATGGATGAGTGAATTCTTTTTTTATCAATCAGAAAGAGTAATAACGCCCACGATAGCGACCG
Organism: Eudemis profundana; assembly: GCA_947034925.1. Lineage (NCBI taxonomy): Eukaryota > Metazoa > Arthropoda > Insecta > Lepidoptera > Tortricidae > Eudemis > Eudemis profundana. Next base: position 13,711,486 of record OX344816.1, on the reverse strand, counting down.
TGTGCACAAAAATGAGAATGACCCACCTGGTCACATTTATTTCAAAAATGGTTCAAATTAATTAATAAAGATATTTAAAAGACCAGCGGTCGTCATTTGGCTGATGATGGAAGGCGAAAAGATTATCTAATAGAGACCACGAAATCGGAAGACGCAAAGAAGGTCGGCCCCTAAGAAGTTGCTTGGATGGATGGTGACAGTGATGGTTGGTGATGGGATGGTGGTCGCTGAAACAGGATGGAGGCAAAAATAACTTATATATTACCATGCATGTTTGTTTTTGTGAGTTCCCTATATCGCAAATACTGGAGACTGAAATTGCGATATTGGAGGCAAAAAGTATACGACCATTCGTTGTAAAAGTCTTTGGGGTAAACCACTAAAATAAATCGACGTAGAAGAAAAAAGTGTATGCACCCCGCGTGCTAAAAAAAGGTGGCGGCGACCTACTTTGCACGCCGTTAACTTCAGTTGCCGTCAATATTATTATCAGATTTGAAAATCTGATAATAATGGTATAATTATTTGTTCAAATACCACCAAATGAAATGGAAAATGTTTTCTGTCCCTAAATTACACTTTTAGGCGGATCTCACACTGGCGCGTAAATCGCGGCGACGGGCGATTTCAGTGTGTTCTTCGCCTTATCGTCAAACGCCAAGCCAAAACGTTACTCGCTTGGTTCCCATATAAATCTATGAACTATTTACTTCTATCTCAATATATTCAGCAGAGGACGTCTTCAGGTTGAAATTATGGACGTAGGTAAATAATGAATTGATCGAAAATGAGAAATTGCTATCCAAAAAAATATCACTTATTAGTAAATCTCGGAATTTACCGAATACCATTTCGATAGAGGAGAATGCGAAGAATCTCATGAAAAATATAATATTATACTACTTTATTAGGCCCTTTAGCAAAGTAAAGATTCCTACGTTATTAATATGTCGAAATTCTTATTATTCAGACGGTGGCAAGATGAGGAATAGCTATCTTTTTCCCTTTTTTCTTCATCATAAAATATGAATATCTTGATGTACAAATATTTGTCGCGGGTGTTAAGTTATAAGCGACTGTCGCTTTTCGTTTTGCAATCCTTCGAGCTATGATGGTTGCTCGGCCTCGTAAGGTGGACTGATGACTTGGTGAAGGTTGCTATAGTCCGGTTCATGGTGGAGTTCCTTAGGCTTATGAAGGGTCGAACTAGGCCGAAAGGGCTCTGGTGGCTCCATTAAAGCCTGGAGCCCAAAGACATCTGCTACAAGCCGGGGGTTTGTGGCAAGCCCCGCTAGTCAGGCCCGAGGGGGGCCTCGCAAGCTGAGGACTTTTGTTGAATAATTTATAATATAAATTATTCAACAAAAGTACTCGCACGCTGATGTCCAAAATATTACTATGTTTCAAAATATCAAATATGTCTAAAATACCTAGCTTACAAACTTCCTAGAGACAGCCATGTACATAGGATTGAAGTTAATAAATAATAATGCCACGCTATTTAAATGAATAAACACTTTTATTCGGAGCACTTAAACAGATTTTAAAACATTTCTTAGGCCGGACCAGAGCTACACCGTGCATTTTCAACCGCCATATTCTATATGACCGAACAAATTTGTTTTTCCTTTCATTCATTCACTTCACTCAGACCACAGATAATTTGCAAACCTACATCTATCTACCTTTCCATTGTAGCTGGTCTCTAAGGCCGATTTACATCATCATCGTATTTTCAATTCGGAGACATCCATTGCTGCTCTCCCTTAAAGACTCTCAAAACGAATGACCCTACGTTTTTGCCTCCATCTACTTGCGGCGAACGAATCTACCCATTCAAAATAAGATTTTAATCCGTTGCCTCCTTTGACTCATCCCACGCCTTACAATAGCACACGCGACCGCCAAGACAGTACATCAATCATCTCGAGGCGACAACGCGGAATCAATATGGTGAGTGAGCTGTATAGTCGAAATGCGAAAAATCGCAGCCAAGTCGCAGCTTAGTCGCAGCCAAGTCGCGCTTTAGTCGCAAATTTCGAAATAATGATGGAACAGTATCGTAAATCAATTTATGAATACCAAGTTCAAGAAATAAGGAGGTTGTCAGTTGGTCAGAATTTGTTGAAGTCGTATAGCCTGCGGTTGGAGCGCCTGACCATTGAGTAGTGGCAATACGCCACTACTATGTATGCATGCTACTTCCTATGTGTAGTTCTTTAAAATTTTGCATGTCATTAAGCCTTCCTGTATTGAACTCGTCACAGAGTACACGTCTCTTTTTGATTGATCCTGGAGTTTTTTAATTGATAACCCTTCATCCCGGAACATGGTCCTTCGAGCCGGATACTATTGAAGAACCAATAAGGCCAATAATCTGAGGCATCGAAGAAATACCTATTGGAGGAATTAATTTAATTTTGCTGCAAGTACTGTGATGACCAAACCTGTTGGAATATATTGAAGAGGATCCCCAGGACATTGGAAACCAGCAGTGTTGAGTGTTTTAATTCTGAGTAGGACCCAGCACTTTAATTCAGGTAGTAATAGGTAAAATTATGAAATTCCAGGTCAGTAAATACTGTAGCAATTTTTAAACTGTCTTAACTAAACCATCTATTTGAACGGACAAGAGTTAGTGTTATATTGTTAATTGTGATATTAAATCTAGTCAGTTCTATTATTTAATTAATTTAATTATTCTGTATTGTATGTACATTGAATTGGCTAGTTTTTAATGAAATTGCTAACTATTGTCAACGTGTAGAAGGAGGTTAAATTGATTTACCGTTATTCGTGTATGCTACGTAGTTACATGAGACATTTTAACTTTAGTATTCTGTGATATTATATTTATTTAGGATAGGAATGGTAGATTAGGGATTTAAATAACTCAGTATTGTACTTTGAATGTTTTAATGTATTCTACATGAATGATAATTTTATAAATTGATAATCTTTGTTACTAGGACCAATAAGATAATAGTTTGGAATTTATTGAATTGAATCTGAATTTTAATGAGAATTAATTGATGGTTTTACATTTTTAATCCAAATTTATTTATTATTATATAATTTACGATAATATCTTATGAACTAAACTATTTTAACTTATTGAGTAAACCGAATACAAAGGGTAATTTTATTATTAATAAATACTATTTACAATAATTATAATACTCAAATTTATCAATTGTTTACATTCAAGGTTGATCAGCTTCTCAAATGGCAGATGACAAAGAATTAGTTCGCAAGAGAGGCAGTTACAAAGGTCAATTGAAGTTGTTTACTTCATACCTAGACACGTTAAAGGAATCTTCTTCGTTAACTCAGGCTGACGCAAACCAATTGCAGTTACGTATAGGTAAGATTGAGGCATTGTATGAACTATTTGATGGTGTACAAATACAATTAGAATGCAAAGCTGATAAATTGGATCCACAAATGACAGAGAGGTCTGACTTTGAAACAAATTATTTTACAGCACTTTCGCGAGCCCAAGAAATACTGAATGATTATAATAAAAAACGTGAAGACTTCGAGTCATGTAGTAATCGTGGGTCGCGTAGTGCTAGTAATCACAAGCTGGTTAAATTACCTTCGATATCCTTGCCGAAATTCAGTGGATCGCATTCGGATTGGCTATGTTTTCACGACACATTTACAAGTCTCATCCACTCTAACGACGAAATTGATAATATAAATAAGTTTCATTACCTACGAGCGTCGTTGGAGGGATCTGCCGCATTAGTTATTCAGTCTATTGAGTTCTCTGGGAATAATTACGAAGTTGCATGGAAGGTCTTGTGTGACAGGTTCGATAACAAAAGATTGTTATTGCAAAATCATGTATCTGCATTATTTAACATCGAACCAGTCTCAAAAGAGTCTTCAGTGCAGTTAAAGCGTGTCATTGACCAAGTAAATAAAAATCTGAGATGTTTAGAATCCCTAGGCGAGCCCGTTAAACAATGGGGCACGCTTCTTATTCATATAATTAGCACCAAACTGGATGCAAAGACATTTAGGCATTGGGAGGAACACAAGGGAAACTTAGATAAAAATAATCCTATTACATTTGATGTTTTTGTCACCTTTATGCGTAATCGAGCAGACTTGATTGAAACTTTAGAGTTATCGTGCGCCTCAGCCGCCGGCCAGTCAAGTCAGCCGGCAAAAAACGCAATAAAACATAGGACTATGCTTTCTACACAAACCACTGAGCACTATTTCACTTCGCATTCTTCAAAACCGTGTCCGAAATGTAATGGTGACCATAACTTGAGCAGCTGTCCTCGGTTTCTAGCGCTAAGCAATGTCGAACGCTATGATTTGTTGCCAACGTACAGAGTTTGTTTTAATTGCTTCCGAAGCGGTCATTATGCGAACCATTGCAAAAAGGCGGGTTGCAATATATGTAAGCGCAAACATAATTCACTTGTCCACGTCGCTGCGCCTACGCATAATTCGGTAGAAGATTGTTCGTCCGAGCCGGCCGGGTCACAGGTACCTAATGCGCCGCCGCCGGCAGCGGCGGGGAGCATCGATGCGATTACTTTATCTGCGAGAATTGCAACGCCGCGTTCGAATTCATTAAATGGCCAAGTGGTACTGTCAACTGCATTAATTAAGGTTTATGACAACAATAATCGTGAGTACGTTGCCAAAGCGGTCCTAGATAGTGGTAGTACATGTTCTGTCATGACCGAGAAAATGTGCCGAAAGTTAAACTTACATACCGAAAGTGTTGAAAAATCGGTTATAGGTATAAACAATACAATGACTCGTGTAGGTGAAACATGTCGAGTCTCAATGAAATCATTGAATGATAACTACTCGACTAGTATGAATTGTCTTGTTTTGCCATCAATAACTGGCACTTTACCGACTCGACAAGTAAATTTATCGAAAATTAACATTCCGTCTGATATATGTTTAGCCGATCCTAACTTTCATACGCCGTCACCGATTGATTTTATTATTGGCGCTGATCTCTTTTGGGATTTGTTAGGATCGCGTAAGATTTATTTAGGTAGTGGACAGCCGATACTTTTTGAGAGTAGACTGGGGTATGTCGTCTCAGGCCCGGTAAACAGCGGTCATGTATCGGTTCCGTCGCGTACAGTTAATTGTTATTTCACCACTGTTGCGTCTAGCGCCAGTAATGAACTGCCTAATGATGAGACTCAAAACCGGTTTTCGCGTTCTAGGCAGCTTCAAGAAGTCTGTCCTAAATCTCATTATTCTCAGGAGGAGAAATTGTGTAAAAGGCAGTTCACTAAGAGTAAGACTAGGCTAGGGAACAGGGGTTCTTGTGTTCGTTCACCATTGAAGAATGACCCTAGCGGTCTATGCCATGCCACTAGCACTAGCTGTGTTTGCGTGTGTGTGTGAATGTTATTAACACAGCGTATTAAAACGCGCGTGATTGTCTAAATTAAAGGGGACTCAATTGACACGCAACGCGTATTTCATCCCCTATTATTGACTCTAGTCAACTTAAATTAAATTTATTATATTGAATGATACGATCTGCTGAACTAAACGTTATGGGAGTATATCGTTCGCGATCTTTCTTTTTTTTTAGAAGCAAGAACCTACCGTTGACAGGTTACTCACTAATTCATAACTTGAAATCGTATCTCACTTACTTGAATTATAAACTCTTAGTGTGAATTATTTCTAGAGAACCAAATAACTATTGTATTTAGTTTTAGTTGGTGAGCGTTTAGCCAGCAATAATTATGTATTTATCAGCACTGCGTTACTTTGTCTGTTGTAATTCTACACCATGAAAGCAATGAACTACCTAACTTTTCAAAGCATAACTGGAATTCGTTGGCATACTGCAGTTAGCAAAGGACTACTATTGTTTGTTTTTACTTGTCCTCTACCCTTTGTGAAGTTTAAAATGACCTAATTGTTTTATTTAAAAGAGTGCTGGGAGATTATAACATAACGTAGCTTAACACTGCCTTGGTAAAAATCCAGGCAACTATCTCCTCATCCCGTCAAAGTGTGAAGATTTGGTACTACTCCGATCATTATTGCCAGTTCAGAATTCCAGAGGCCTCAGTTCCAGCTGCTTCATCCGCTTTTAGCATGTTTGTTTCGACAGCAAGATTGGACCAGAAACGGAGTAAGGAGTGCCGTCTTGTAAACTCCATGTCACCGGAAATGGTGCACACATCATTGAGATTTTACAGCCTGGTTCCGTATGAGTCAGCTATAAGAAAATCTTCCTCCTTTAAAATTGTGGCCCAGCTGAACCACTGGCATTTATCCTGGCGTTGCTAGAATTAGCAGAACCGCGGACACCCGGACAGCGACTGCTGCTGCTGCTGCTGTTTGTCAATTCTTCAGTGAGATCTGTCAGCTCCCCGTAACAAGAATATCCTGTTGAAAGGCAAGCTTTCAACGCCCGGGGGCATGTTGAAGTCGTATAGCCTGCGGTTGGAGCGCCTGACCATTGAGTAGTGGCAATACGCCACTACTATGTATGCATGCTACTTCCTATGTGTAGTTCTTTAAAATTTTGCATGTCATTAAGCCTTCCTGTATTGAACTCGTCACAGAGTACACGTCTCTTTTTGATTGATCCTGGAGTTTTTTAATTGATAACCCTTCATCCCGGAACAGAATTTTTTATTTTGGTAGCACAACACAGTGACAACAGTAGGATTTTCCGACGATACGTTTAGCCAGTTTGGGAGTGACACCGCTTACGAAGCTAGAGGTCCCGGGTTCAAATCCTGGTAAGGGCAAATATTTGTGTGATAAGCACGAGTATCTATTTGTTTCTGAGTCTTGGGTGTTTTCTATCTATTTAAGTGTTAGGGAGTAGGTCACTCCGCGAGGCTTTGGGGTCCCCGCGATGGGGCCTTAGTCAGCGACCAGAAAGAGCACGCGTTACCACGCGTTATGCGATGAAGATAGACCAGGGTTTCCCAACTTTTATTTCACCTAGCCTCCCCGATCCAAAATAGTACATTGCGTATCTAGGGCGGTAAGTAAGGAATTACAAACGAGTGTTGGTTATAAGCCCGAGGTGAAACCGAGGGCTTTAATAACACGAGTTTGTAATTCCCTTTACCTCCCGTGGCACACAGGACCCTACTCGACAGTGGCGCCAATTGGTGAACACAAAAACCGTAGGCCTCAAAGGCATTAAAGTGTTATCCAAGCAGCGTGTTGCTTTCTTTTCTTTCTTTATACCTACTTTGGCTCTAGTTTTCGAACACGCAAGAAAACAAAGTTAGCTTTAATAAAATGGCTGATATTTGAAAATAAATAGTATCCATATTCTGTTAGCCTGAAAGTGTCATGCTCGAGTCTCAAAGTGGTCTTTGTATTGCTTTGCATGCATTGTGTACTGAAGAAGAATATTTCATTTTAAAAAAAAAAGAACAAGCTTCGCCTTTACTAGCCGAAGAAATAAAATATAAAAGCCGATAGCTTATAATAGTAACTAGGTTGGTAATATAAAGAAAGGCCGAGATGTTTGCGGCCCGAGCTGCAAGCGAGGGACATAAATATACGATCGAGGATTTATTACCTCCCATGTTGTGTACATCATTTTATGTCTACACTTGGCCAGTTAGCATTTATGGCCAGGTGTGGCATAAACTGCGTTTAATGACATATAAGTATCATGTTGCTGTGATCAACCTTATTAGGTAATTAAGTTACGTTAAGATTCATGGTTGAGCTACAATACAAAACAAAATATACTTCATGCCACACCTGGCCATAAAGTGGCATAAGTTTTTATTATTTGTATTCTTTAAAGTGGGTAGATTTGCATAACGGTAATTTTGACGGGGAAAATTTATGATTTTCTCAGTCTACCCGCGACCACGAAAGCTGAAAGGGTTACGAAACCGTCGGGACTTAAAATGTAGTAATATATGCGATTTAATCCGTTTAAGTTGTTTTATTAACATGTAACCTATCAACAATATCAACATGGTTTTGCTATAATATTTCTTTAGAACAAGCATTAAATATCTCGATGTTTTTCAAAACACGCATTAAATATTTCGACTTTTTTATGTCAAACATAAACATAGGTAATAAGATTTACACACGCTGTAACTTGCATCAACTTGATAAAATTACCTCACTATTCCGAAACGCTAATTATAAATTAGTGTATCTGATAGACTCAAAGTGACACTCGAGCCTCAAAGTGGCCTCGAGATAGGTTTGAGCGTTGTCTTCGCGCGCTGACAAAGAATATTTTATTTTAGAAGCCACTCACCATACTGGATCAGACACGCTTCATATTGCTATCGAATATAAAAAGCATACTTATAACTACTATACATTGTGCTTTGTAATAGTACAACGAAAAATGTAACCTATCAAAAATATCAACATGGTTTTGCTTTAATATTTTTTCAGAACAGGCATTAAATATCTCGATGTTTATCAAAACATGCATTAGATAATTTTGATTTTTTTAATGTAAAACATAAAAATAGGTTTTAAATGCTACACTTAACGCTGTTACTTGCATCAACTTGATAAAATTACCTCACTATGGTTCCGAAATACTAAATATAAAATAGTGTATGTGATAGACTCAAAGTGACGCTCGAGCCTCAAAGTGGTCTCGAGATAGCTTTGAGCGTTGTTTTTGCTGACAAAGAATATTTTATTTTAGAAGCCACTCACCATACTGGTTCAAACACGCTTTATATTGCTATCGAAAATAAAAAAGCATACTTATAACTACTATTAATTATGCTTTTTAAAAGTACAAAGAAAAATGTAACCTATCAAAATATCAACATGGTTTTGCTATAATATTTTTTCAGAACAGGTATTAAAAAATAGCTCGATGTTTATCAAAACACGCATTAAATAATTTTGATTTGTTTAATGTAAAACATAAAAATAGGTACTTAATAAATTTTACACTTAAGGCTATTACTTGCATCAACTTGATAAAAATACACTATGGTTCCGAAATGCTAAATATAAAATAGTGTATCTGATAGACTCAAAGTGACACTCGAGCCTCAAAGTGGCCTCGAGATAGCTTTGAGCGTTGTCTTCGCTGACAAAGAATATTTTATTTTAGAAGCCACTCACTATACTGGTTCAGACACGCTTTGTCTTGGTGTATCGATCGAAAAGGCGTTAAAATGGGTCAAGAAGGATTTAAGGTGAAATGAGTCGAACGGTTCATACAACCGAAAAAAAGGTTAATAATCGACTTTAACTAACGACTTCATGGTTTCATTTCATAGCCTGATACCACACCAAAATACTGCTAGAGTCTGTGCGGAAAGAGAATAGGATTTAGATGGGGGGGCGCTGTAATGCTTTTCTACCGTATTTGCAAAAAAAAAAATGCCATACTGGTTAGGTTAGTTCCGTTTTTCGCTACGCCTATTCTCTTTCCGCACAGACTCTATTAAGCAGTATTATTTTCCTTCGTACAAAAGGTTTTTTTTTAAAGCCTGACTAACTCGCAAACCTAGTGGGCATAGCCATTATCTGACCGGGTGGTCGGCCGTGACGTTCCCTGGGGTCGAACCAGGTCACTAGCCAGGACTGGGTGGGTGCCGGTGGCGCCTGGGGTCGAATCAGGTCGCTTGTCCCGGTCCACGTCGATTTGGTCGGACTAGTCATACCAAAGGTACATCGCGCGCTTGTAGGGTGACGGCACGGCACCAATAATGGACACGTTAAGCACAGTATTACCCAGTAATGGGCAGCAAACATTTAAGGGCTTATAGCTGACTATTCGTGTACTTTAACATCTATGACCATCAGTTATCAGAACATAGTATTGATAGTTTAACAGTCCCATATAACTCAATTCAACTGAAAAAGCCCATATAACTCAATTCAACTGACTTTGGTGTCGTTAAGTCAATTCTTAATCCTTTTTTCATTTGTATGGACAGCCGACGCGACTCATCTTCAGCCAATATTGTCAAGATGTCTGGGTTTTATTAAGCGTCGTTAATTATGAAAGGTAGGAAATTTTTATCCGGTTTGGAAGGACCTTTTTTAGTTTTAAGTGGGGCAAAGTTCAATGATAAGCTTATCGATAAACGTGTTCTGGCACAGAAAAAGTAATAGTACTACATACAGAAGTTTCTCTCTCTAACAAAACTGATGTTCGGGTTCGACCACCGGCCAGTATAATGCAGTAATTTATCTTCCTACAAAAGGTAAATCGCGCGCTTGAATGTGTGCGCGCCGTGTACGAACGCGGAGGAAAATTTTAAGAATTCGTACTTGCTCCAATATCGATCGCACTCACACAGACGTGCTATCGCGCGTTTATGTGAATACGTGTCGCGCGCTCCTAATCGGCCGAAGTTGGACTACTTGTTCGTCTTTATGCTTTGACCGGTCGGAACGATTTGCACCCGATCGTCTCTCTCTACCAATATCGTCTCAAATTGAAGTCTTCACTTGTTGACGTGATAACGTCTTATAATTCGATGGAGCCGCACGCACGAAAAAGTGTGACGTCATTTGCCGTTACCTTGCGGGGCCGTTACCTTGCAGGGCCGTTACCTGTCAAATAGGTACTTTATATAATTCCAGCACTAAAGTCGTTAAGACGATAGTTTCTTACAAATTGTTAATAAATTAGCCCTTATTCCCTAAGATACGGCTGTCAAAATCTCTATTGAATGACAAGACAAGAGACACTGCTGAGTTGGGCAAAAATCTTTAAATTTAAATAGTGGATGCTGCTTTGGCAGTTCCGTTTTACGCCTGCTTTAATCGTAGTTTAAAAATTATTAAAACAAATCTTTGACATTATATTCGTGGAACGGCAGATATTTACACTGGCCACTTAGCCATCATTTTAGCGTGTCAATGTAATTGTAGCAGCTTATTGGGAAAAAAGTCGAAGTCGAAGTCGAAGTCAAAGTCAAAGTCGAAGTCAAAGTCAAAGTCAAAGTCAAAGTCAAAGTCAAAGTCAAAGTCAAAGTCAAAGTCAAAGTCAAAGTCAAAGTCAAAGTCAAAGTCAAAGTCAAAGTCAAAGTCAAAGTCAAAGTCAAAGTCAAAGTCAAAGTCAAAGTCAAAGTCAAAGTCAAAGTCAAAGTCAAAGTCAAAGTCAAAGTCAATGTCAATGTCAATGTCAATGTCAATGTCAATGTCAATCAAAGTCAAAGTCAAAGTCAAAGTCAAAGTCAAAGTCAAAGTCAAAGTCAAAGTCAAAGTCAATGTCAATGTCAATGTCAATGTCAATGTCAATGTCAATGTCAAAGTCAAAGTCAAAGTCAAAGTCAAAGTCAGAGTCAAGGTCAACGTTATCACGTTCGACTATCGTCAGTAAACCGCCTTTACAGACAACCGATTTTTTTTTTAAATTATTTATACTTAAGTCACATGTAACACACTTTATAGTTATTATATACCTACTTATTAGTCTAGGATGAATAAAAACATTTTTTTTTAAACTTAACTTATACTCGTATCGTAAGGCTAAGTCGGCGTTGCTGTAAGCTTAAAGATAAAGACCAAACTAAGGGTCAAATGTTGTTTAGGTATTTGTACTACCTAGGTAGGTATTATAATACTTTGTACAAACTTGAAACGCTACGCAAGGGATAAAGTAAGCCGATACCCAACACTATATGGTACTAATGCTTCTTCAAAGTTTGATATATTATTTTTGTTATTATGAACTTTTTTTATAAATCACTAGCATTTACCCGCGGCTTCGCCCGAGTTGTTCCCGCTACTCTCCCAAGAGAACTCTTTACCGGGATACAAAGTATCCTATGTTTCAATCCAGGACTTGGTCTAATTGCATGCTGAATTTCAGCTCAATCCATTCAGTTGTTACCCCGTTAATTAGTAACAAACATCCAAACATCTTCACATACTTTCACATTTATAATATTAGTATTAGATTCCCTGTTGTTTTGATCATTGGACAAATTTTCATAAAACAATTCCCATCCTATCCTATCCTGATTTCTAAATCCTTGTCTCCGCTAAAAGGTAAACTAAACGTTTCTTTGGCCAGCTTTTCTAAATGACATTTTGAAACGTCTCCCACAATGTCCACTTACGCTTTGAAAATATTCGCGATTCCTTTTAGAGTTTATTTTCCTATTCTTTAGTTGTTGTTTTCATTTTTCAAGCTTTGTTATGACATGATATGCCAAATATAGGATTATCAGTATTACTTATGCGAATTTTTCGGGCGTTGTCTATATTTTTAAATAGGCTAGAGTTTTTTACTGTACTGCGCCTAAGGGAACGTAAAAACAAAAATACCTTGAGCTGATTCGGGTCAGTCGGTTTTGTATACAAATATAATTCATTGTTGACTTCCACGGCATCAATTATGTTTAAATTGTATTTTACGGCCCTTCTCACGAAGTATGACAGCGTCTAATTACCGCGTCTCTACACATTTAGTATGAAAAGAGCGTCGCGGTAATTAGGTGACCGCAGACATACTTCGTGAGAATGGCCGTTTATTTTATAGCTACATTTCTCTCTCTCTCTCAAAAATCCAGAATTAAATTAAAGTGCAATTGGACCCAGGTCATCCATTAGCTTAATTTGAAACTAACCTTTTTTTTTTACTTTTTGAGAGTTTTCATGTCATTTCGAGGAAATAAAGTGAATCAAGCTATAAAATAAAACAGACTTTAAACCTAATTGATGTCGTGGAGGCAAACAATGACCTTCTTTATGCGCTAAGTGGACGAAATAGCAGGCAAGTGGCAATCACCTAGTGATACTAAAATGCCTTCTCCTATATCTGACTGCTAACCTGTCCGTCCAAGTTTAAATTGAGCCCCCGAAATAAACTAACAGCAGACTTTTAAAAAAGAACTCAACACGTCAGTGAGGCTGACGACGCATTGTGCTAGGCTCTTTGTAACCCTCAAAATGGAGTCGGCAGCGGAAAAATTGCAAATCAGCGCATGAGAGAATGAAGCTTTAATTTTTAAATGTCGCCATGTTGACGCGGCGTTCTGTTGTTTAAATGCTTTCTGCTTTCATCAGATGACGGCAATGCGTTTGTTAAATAAATGTGCGGTTGTAGCATAAAAATTGGAGTATAGAGGTTTGACGGACATGTTTTTGACGTATTACTTTCAGAATAGTCTAAGATACTCGTACGGCCGATAATTCCTCATTACAATTTTCCCTAATGAAACCAATTGTGTATAGTATTTGTTCCTCAGTCAATGGATGTTTTCTATCTATTTTAGTATATAATTATCTATATAAGTATATATATGTCGTCGTCTAGTACCCATAGTACAAGCATTGCTTAGTTTGGGACTAGCTCGGTTTGTGTAGATTGTGCCCCGATATTTATTTTATTACCTTGACTGTCAAGACGAGGTTGTCGCCATGTGGTGTGGGATGTTGATTCGATGGTCATTATTCCGATAGTCGTTTCAGCGAACGGGCTTATAGCGACGAGTCTCAATCACCATCTCAAATGGCTCTCGCTAGATGGCTGGGTCAAGGATCAGATACAGAAGGCGGTACTTCTGGACACGGCGCGCATCGTCAGGAGGTTCCTCTCTCTGCAGCCCTAACCACCGGTAGCTTGGGCCCCGCCCCGCTGCCGGCGGCACCATAGGTTAGGTTTTTTATTTTTGTATATTTTATTTTATACATGGTGAATTTTAAATCGTGAATCGTAATATTTTTTTGTAGTCTATACGTAGTTAACAATAACTTACAATGCTTTTAAACGTAAATTAAGTACGTTTTTATTTTGTCCACTTTTAATTTGATTTATCCTAATTTTTAAAATCTCGTGGTCACTCTACATTCGTGTTTCGTACTTGTTATGAAAATTTCAACATATCCAACCTCCTAATATTGAAGTTGGCTGGATAGTCAATAATGTCAACATCGTCGACATTGTCAACATAAGTACCTATTTAAATCGTATTTACTCATAAAATAATTCAGTTTTATTACGATTAATGGTATAAGCGCCTCCATTGTTTTGTTCATAATTAATTAAGCGGGTCTTTAATTGTAATTAACACTAGTGCTCTGTATTAGTCTTAAGTAGCTTGAAAGGTAAACGTGTTTACGATTCACGATTTAAAATTCACCCTGTATATACTCATATACATTGTAAATATCTTCACTTATGAAAGTAAAGATATACAAAAATAATAATAATGTAAATATAACGAAGTAACAGAACCCTGCTTATTTCCCCGCCCCATCCCCATATGTACACCAGTTAGAGGTGATTTCAAGAACATGTTGTTTAATATATTCAGTGAATAACGTTGTCATAAATTAAAATGTTATCTTGTAATAAAAGAAAGTGTGACACGCGCGGTCCTCGCCGTATTTCACCTTAATTAGTGCGACAAATAAGTTTGTGTCGTTCTGCGCATATTAGGGGCAAGTGCTGTACGTGTGGACGGTTTTACCTGTGGACACTACTCATACAGAGAAAACGAATAACCATAGTCAAATACCAATCACTTATTTGAAAAGTATTTTTTTCATATGGCAACACTAGCTAATCGCCATCTTTACTGATTACAGAAACTGTGTGTTTTGAGGCTGCCGAAAGTTTTTGTGACAAAAAGTAATTTTTTACCTTCTTTTAAAGCATGTTTTATGTAAAATCTCTAAATGTTGCGGGTGTCTTTGCAATGGCATATTAATTTATATGGTGTAAACGTTATTTCTACAAGATTTCGTTAATCGTAGGTAGCATTTATAGTGACCGGTATGAATTCAAAATAAAAACCGCCGAAATTGTACCTGTGGATACCTCCGTGAATGTACCTGTGGACTGTCCATAGGTACAGTTATACTGAATGTTCCTGTGGACAGTAAAATTAATATACAATATTTTTGTTTGTTTTAGTGCCTCGTAGTAAAGCTGGGAAAAATAGAGACAAGATATGCCTAGACACTCTGACTGCAGCTGTTTGGGAAGTAGAAAATGGAAGTTCAGTAAGGAAAGCCGCAGAGAAGTTTAAAATCCCAAAATCGACAATCTTTAAAAACATAAAATTAAATCACTGTCAAAATATTGGTGAAGAAGGCTTAGAACTCCTAAAAAATGATGTCAGGAGGATATTTAGCAATACTGAGGAGCAACAGATATATGATTACTTAAAAAAGCAGCATTACTACACACAGCATATTCTTCTGCTGACAATGGAGGCATTTTAAAATCCCATAATTATACTTGAGATTTTGCTAAGAATATTAGATTTCAAGAAGAAAAAAAGTAACTGTGATATGCAGAGCAACATATAATTACATGTTGTTTAATTGTATGTTGTTAATTACGTTATTCTAGAAGTTTATTCTGTTTAAAAGTATGTTGTTGATTAATGTCCGTAGGTACGTTACCGTCCATAGGTACGTTTTTGGAGTCCATAGGTACAGACAGTAGATGTACCTATGGACAAAATGAGTGTTTTTTTTAAAATGCTTCTATCCGCCATCTGCGGATAGCTAGCGTAGAAAACATATGTGGACTTTGAAGATTGTTTAATTGTGATTAAAACAAAATAAAGAATTCATTTATAATACGCGTAGTTTTTGTCTAACAACTGATTAAAAGTCAAATTCTGGAAAGTGTCCACAGGTTGAGCACTTGCCCCTAATGAATCGTAGGATAATTAGGTTCTGTACCTGTAGCACAGGGTTGCCATAAGTGTGGGGACTCAGACCGGGACATTTAAAGAAAAAGTAGTTGTTTGAGTCCCGAACAGAACGTACTCACACCCAGTGCCGCGTGTCGCACCCGCTAAGAGGCAACTTCAACTGTCAACTTTTTCAATGTAGTCTTCCACAGATAATGTTAAGAACAGCGTTTAGTTTTCAAACTTGACTGGCCAAAATTAAAAAAAATCTTGCCCTTACAACAAATTTTTTTTTTATTATTTTGTAAAGCATAGCTCCTAAAAATGTTGGAAATACTAAAATATTATAGTGTATAAAATTTCAGCTCTCTGTGATGATGGGAGCCCGTACCGACTTGGCTTCAAAGTTAGTATGAAGATTTGCTTTCTGGTACACCCTAGGCCATACTGCCAGATTATAACGATTCACAAAATGATCTTACTTACTAAAATAATTGCAAAACTCTCTGAATTAATAGTAAAATATATCGTTTAAGTTATATATACAGTAAAATTGGTTTTACAGCCAAGCAGCAAAACTTTTTGATGATAAGATCAAATCCTTGGCTGATTTGAAACCTCCTTAGTCTGAAATGACATACAAGTGGGTTCTATATTTTAAAACTGAACTCATAACTCCCTCGGGAGTTTCATCATCACGGGGCCACGCCGTTTCGTCGCCTAAATAGATATTTTATTTCTACGTTTCATGACGCATTGGTTTTTTTTTACTGTAATGTCATGTTAACATGTATTAATAAATAAATAAATCATGCCAATTTACCTCGCGTGGGAGTGATAGATTTTATAACACCCACGGGAGGTAAACGGCTCTATCTCTATGTGCATGCGTGTTATAACACCCTTTAGGAGCAAGTGTGATGAAATAGTACATTACACAACTAGTTTATTACCTACCGTGTTGTGTACATCATTTTATGTTTACACTTGGTCAGAAAGCGACTTTTTCCGTACGCGTATGGCCAGGTGTGGCATAATAGTACATTACACAACTGGGGTGGTAATACAAAGAAAGGCCGAGATCACAGATGTTTGCGGCCCGAGCTGCAAGCGAGAGACATAAATATGCGATCAAGGGCTTTTTTTATTACCTTCCGTGTTATGTACATCATTTTATGTTTACATCTGGCCAGAAAGCGGCTTTTTCTGTACGTCTAGCGTACGGTAAAAGCCACTTTATGGCCAGGTGTAGCATAAAATATAGTTTGTACACATCGCAGCCCTTTTGTGCTACTTGTACTCAAATAAACATGAATATTTCTAGCACCGAGAATAAATTATTTTCAAAACTACGCTAAATCACATCAAATTGCGGAGTTTTTATTTAATTACGCTTGGAAGCTTTGAATACTCGTATATGGCGTCATTACGAAGTTGTCAACTTGATTTTGAATATTTCGTTCGAGTTTTGCGCAGTGAAAGAATATATTAGAGGTTTGTGGTCAGTTAGGAGTGGAACCCTTATAGTGCGGCTCTGTCTGTCCGTCTGTCACAGTGAGATATCTTAGAAACTGCTGCTGCAATTGATTTGAAATTTGAAATAGTTTAAAAGTCGCTAATCCGAGCCTACTAGGTATAAAAAAATCTTATACCTTTTTTACTTTTTTTTAGGGGGCCGAAATGGGAAGTCGAAAATTTTAAGTTCTGCTATTATACAGCCTGTAAATCTCATACGGGCGAATATTGAAACGGTGGTCAGCATAGGACCTAAGAAGCATATTTAGATGACTATTGCTTTTAAAACCACAATGAAAATATTTACCATACAAAATAATTCGGGCCGTAATGTGACGCAACACATTGAAGTTGACAAACACGCTAGTTGACAGTTACTTTAAAAAAGCTCGTATCTCGTAATGTCATAACAAGCATGTATGCGGTACATTGCTGCTCGGTAAATTTTCAAAAATTTATTACGAGGTCACTATTAAGTGTAATTTAAAAAATCATATTCATTAATGATAACACTACTAAACGCTATATCTGGTTTAATTGTTCGCCCGTATTTTTTTTTCTTAATCATGTACAAAACCACCCCCCCCCCCCCCCAACCCCCTATTATCTTCGAAGTTACAGAACAAAAAAATCTGTAATAATTACAAATTATTAATATCATCCTAAACATTACAGAAAAAATATAACGGTTTTCCTAACATGCACCGTTGTTTAGATTTTTGCAAAAATCATAACTCGTACTTATTTGCTCCTACTAAACTAACCGCCGTACAGTTTTTCTTAAAATATCCACATATCTACTTACGAGTTTGTACGGAACCCTCGGTGCGCGAGTCCGACTTGCACTTGACCTGTTTTTTAATGCTGGTTGGGATAGAATTGAAAGGTACAAATGGCATGTCATATGTAACAAATGAAAGATTCCAAATTAATAGCAACACGCTATACCTTTGACGTAGGTTAAAAGTAATAAAACGTACATTGCAAACATTTACCCGGTTAATATATCACTGTTCCAACAAAATATATTCTTGTTCTTGTGCAAATTTGTTTTCCCTCGTTTCTTGTTCATTATTATTTGTTTTAGCTGCTTCAATTTGGTACCGTCTGTGACTCATTTCGCGATTTTTTTTTTAGTTGGTCTCTGTCCCGTTTGGTCAATGTTGCTGACCACTTTGGGCAACTCATTTCGCGATTTCGCCACGCGGCTACTAGTACCTAATTTTTCCACTTCGGAGGGGTCAGCCAGCGACTAGAAAGAGCACGCGATATGCGATAGAAAGCTCACGATCGGATGCGGTGCAGTCCGTCCGGTGGGCGCACCTGAACGTCGGTTTTCTTTTTATGTTATAAGTGGCAAACGAGCGGACGAGCTGCTCGATGAGAAGCAGTCAACGTCGCTCATGGATATCTGCAACACCAGAGGTGTTACATGTACGTTGCCGATCTTTGAGAGCCCAGTTTACTCGTCTCTTGAAGTACCCCATGTCATAGCGCGCTGGGAACACCTCAGGTGAGAGTTCCTCCCATATCCTGCCGGTTCTTGGCAAAAAAGACCTTGATGCCCTCATGATGTGTGTTCTTGGGATGCCAAGCATCTAAAAAGTGTGAACCTTATTCCTGAGGCGGGAAGTACGAGCCCGAAAAGCCAACGTTTCTCCTGAGGCTAAGTGGTTCCAAACCGTATGTTAGTACGGGATCGTCCACAATACGAATTGCCTAGCGTTGGATTGAGTCCAAAGGGAGAAAACTGGTATTGGGGTGCTACAGCCCAGAGATGAGAGCCATACTCCACATGTGGTCGCACCTGGGCTTCACATAGATTATTTTCTTGTGATGTCAAGAATAAATGTATTTTCTTTCTTTATTTCTTCTTTTTAAAGGGGGGCCTTGGGACACGCGAGGTACCTATACACAACTGTTTTACGGGACGGGACTAGTAGTCCAATATGCAAAGATTTCTTTTTTTTGGATGATGGGTTTGCGTTTGACTTTTGATTTTGGTCTCACCTGATGGAAAGTGAAGACAAGGTCTAAGATGGAACACGCTTACTCAGAAGATGCCTTTGATTTTAAACGGTACAGTGTTGACAACCACAGAAATAAATAGAGATAGAAGGAAGTAGCTCGTACATTTGTATGAGAACCAAACGTGTAACGTTTTTCGCTTGGCTTTTGACGCGAAAAGTATAATTTTATTTGATGGTGTTTGAACAATGAATTATACCATTATTATCAGATTTTAAAATCTGATGATAATATTGACGGTATCAGAAGTTAACGGCGTGAAAAGTAGGTCACCGCCACTTCTTTTTAGCACGAGAGGCACTAGTAGCGTGGCATCCAAAAAATCCGATTCCTACCGGCTTGCCTAGTATCAAAATAGATTTGCAATAAAAAAAATGTATGCCAAATCTGCACTGCCTTGCCAAAGGATATCTTTAACGCCACGCCACTGCGAGGTACATACATTTTTCAAATCAAATCAAATCAAATCAAATGGTTTATTGCAAATCATTTCATTTCAATTTATCCTTCTACCTCGCTATATTTCTGTGTTGACAGCAGTATGAATAAAATCGGGCACTAGTTTTCCCTGTCCAATGTTACTCCTCGTATCTTCAGTCCCGTCCGGTACGCGGACGAAGTCGCGGGCCACCTCTAGAAGGTATAATAAACAGAACAACACAAATCAAGTCTCCGGACGGCTAGACGAGTGCGGGCAGCCGCGCAATTTGTCTTCCGAGATCCGAGAGATCTCTGAGATAACAGATAACTGTTCGTTCCGAGATCGCTACATCGTCAAAAGATTTATGGTCCCGTTATTGGTATTTTACCCGACCAGGGTGAGTTTGTGAGTGTATCAAATTTTGAATTACGTGAATAATTGACTATTTCGTATACGTATAAGAGGGCATTTCTATTTTTCGTTGTACCCAATTAAGAAATACCATAGGAAATAACCATAATGAAAATCAGATATGATATGTTCTTCCCGAGACAGCTGATGTCTTTGGACATAATGACGTCATAAGCTTGATATGTCGCCATTTTGTGCAAATAACATATGCGAAATATATTCGATAACATACGCGTTTCTTCAATAATTTGCTTCTAAAAAATTGAATGTTCAGCCAGTAACATTAAAAAGATAGTATTATTTTCATATTTTCACCCGAAAACAAATAACATGTAAAACAAAGAACTCCGCGATTTCGCCAGCCACTAGCAATTTTTTTTTTGGAAACTGACAAACTCGCAACCCTTATGGGCATAGCGATTGTCCGACCGTGGCGTTCCCTAGAGTCGAACCCAGCCGGACCGCCCCGAGGGGAGTAATAGTAGTAGTAATAGAGAGAGTCGGTCGGATCCGTTGCATTCCGTCCGGTGGCCGAACTCGAACGTCAGTTTTGTTAGAAACAGAAACGTCTGTACGTTGTACTATAACTTATTCTGTAGTAATTGTACGTTCAGACGTAGGTACTTTTCAGACAGTGTGCCCCTAGTGACCAACGAACAAACTCAACTTCTACGTTATAGAACAAGAAATGTCAAACATACGAGTATAAACTTTGGAGACCAGTGTTTTCCTTCAAATCGTCGTTTTAAAATGGTAGTAAGGAATCGGTCGTAAAAAACAGTTTTTATTACAATAAAAAGAAATTACATCTGCGTAGGAAAAACAAAGAAGCTGGCACCATATTGTCATAGGCAATAACCATAATGATAGGGTAAATCTAATACAAAAACAATGAAACCTGCCATGGGTTTTAGTAGTTAAAATGAAAAAAAGTATATTTGGTTATAAGTAGTGTAAAAGGTTGCAGCCTCCTTTTAGCAATTTCTTATGCTTGTGTCAGGAGACAATGGTCTTCCATAACCCATTCGATGATTAATTTAAGAGGATTTTTCACGTTGCACTTATTTTTTTTTTTAATCGTGACAAACTTGCAACCCTTTGTTGGGCGTGGCAAAAGTCAAACCAGGTGGGGGCCGTGGCGTTCCCTGGGGTCGAACTAGGTCGCTGGCCGGGCCATCTTGGGGGGCCGGGGGGCACCTGGGGTCGAACCAAGTCGCCCAGTCTTTAGATATTTTTTGGTAATTTACCGAGCAACAATGCGTGTATGCATTACGAGATACTAGTTTTTTAAAGTAACTGTCAAGTTGTCAACAAACATTAACTTGAATTACTGGCATTACATTTCTTGCCGAATTATTTTGTAAGGTTAATAATATTTTCGGTGCCCCGAAGATTTTAATAATGACAAGGAAAGAACGATCGATGGACATCCCAAAATAATTCTTATAGGTTACTTTTTATCTATCTTTGTTTCAAAAAGGTTACATTTTCCTCGTCGGTGCCGAAGTTGCAGTCAACTTATTATTACTCAGAATGTTTTGATTTAGTTGATCTAAAAAAAATTAACAATAAACATATATTTACCTACTTCTAAATATAAAATAATTCCGCCAGATCTCTACCTGGCGGTAGGGTGCCCAGAAGGCTGGTAGCATTGCCACGCTGAATGGCAATGCTGATCCTTTGTGCTAGGAAGGAACCAGCCCTCTGGTCACCTGATACTTCGCGGAGCCTGCTTGCTATTTGTTTAAACAGCGCCATCGCACTGGGTCCCCATGGCCCCAGCGTTTCAACCCCAAACGGCTCAAATATGCAGCCACTGCCTATGGCTGCATATTTGCGCCTTTTGAGGCATTCTGCTGAATCTGCAGCAGCGCCGGCCCTGGTTTCTGTCTGTGGAAGATGGGACGTGGCAAGTGTGTCCACGCAAGTGGCATCCCAGACTACGGGTCGTCACAACTTCCACGGCATTAGGGTCATACCGTCGGGCCTTTTCCCGTCGGCGCGGTTTAGTTGACAAAAACATCAATACCTGACGGCACCGTAGGTATACTTACGATATACCCTTTACAAAAAACCGGCCAAGTGCGAGTCGGACTCGCGCACCGAGGGTTCCGTACAAACTCATAAGTAGATACATGAATAGTTCAAGAAAAACTATATGGCGATTAGTTTAGTAGGAGCAAATAAGTATGTGTTAAGATTTTTGCAAATTTCTCAAAAACAGTGCAAGTTAGGAAAACCGTTATATTTTTCCTGTAATATATAGGATGACATTAATAATTGGTAATTATTACAGATTTTTCTGTTCAGTAACTTCGAAGATAATAGGGGGGGAACGGTATTTTTTTTAACGTTTTTCGCCATAAATCAAAAACTACTTATTTAAAAGAAAATATAAAAATACTGTTTTAATCTACAAATTAAGCCCTTTCATTTGATACCTCACTCGATATAATAGCCCTACTTTCAATTTGCAAAGTTTCATTACGGACCCCTTTAAAAAAAAAGTAAAAAAGTTACAAGATTTTTTTTACATCCTATAAGCTCGGGTTAGCGGTTCTGAACACTATTCTAAATTTCAAGTCGATAGCATCAGTAGATCTTGAGATATCTTGCTGTGACAGACGGACAGACAGACAGACAGACAGACAGAGTCGCACCATAAGGGTTCCTTTTTTACCATTTTGGTACGGAACCCTAAAAATATGAATTCAAGACCTCTTAAGCTGTGAATCTAAGTGCTACTTAGGTTCCATTTACTTATTCATATTTCTGTAAACAAACAAAACTTCACACTCGCGCCATAAATTATTTAAAAACGCCAAGTATTATCCTATGTAAATAAATATGGAGGGAAGGTGGCCATATTTCTTCATGAGAATCATGGAGGCACTCTAAACGGGACCTTACTTGCCACCCGAAGGTAATGTTTTAGAAATTGATGTTTGTGCCCTTAAAGTCATACTTGTAACTGCCAGTACGTTAACTAGTTATAGTACATTGCTTACTTAGGGCGGTAAAACAAAGAATGTCTCAGATCTCAGGTATTTGCCAGGCAAGGGCGATAAATATGCGATCTGATTTTTTTTTTATAACCGCCCGTGGTAAGTACAACATTTTTCATCACACTTGCTCGAAAATGGTGTTGTTACACATAGGTTTTGCGGGCCGTAAATGACCTATTACGCCCTAGGGCGTAATGTATTTTTTTAATTTGAATACGCTGTTTCTGTTTTATCATGCTCAAAGGAAACGCCAACTTACTTATTTTCTTTTATCACTGAAATATTTATTTATAGAGAACTGTTATTGCAAATTCATGTAAACACATATTTCTGTAACATTAATTAAATGTTTAAATAGTGTATTTCAGTATTTTGCAAATATAAAATCAACTAAAATAACCGTTTTAGATCTTTACCGCTATGGTTTCCGAACGTGACTTCACAGTAATTCGCATTGTCTATGGATATATGTCACTAATGTCACTTTCTGTTTTAAAATTTTCTCATACTGGATGGATTACTGAGGTTATTTAGTTATTTAGATTTCCTCACAAGTGTGATGAAAAACATGTGTGTGCCACGGGCGGTAAAGGAATTACAAAGTCGTATTATTAAACACTCGTTTGTAATTCCTTCGTTACCGCCCTAGATACACAATGTACTATTACGTCTCCCCCAGGCCATGAAGTGGCATTTTCCGCACGCGTAGCGGGCGTTTATTGCCACTTTATGACCAGGTGTGACGTAAATATACATTTACGCTGATTTTGTTTATAAGCTAAACGATATTTTAATTGTGGGTTTTATTATCATATACTCGCAAAAAGTACAAACATTGATAAAAAGCAATAAAACCGGTTTTTAGCCAGCTAACCGGTTTTTTGTATCACTTCGGTTACTAACTGGTTTTAAAATTTGTTCAGTTATTGGGCATTTCTCCAGAAATATGTCTGCGACTCATTCATCTGTCTCCATACATTTAGTATGAAAAAGGGCCAGATGAATGAGGTGACCGCAGACATATTTCTGGAGAAATGCCCTATTGCATTCCCACACATGCACACAGTAAAAGTAACACGCTTAAGATAAGGGTCATACAGAGTGTAGTATGAGTTAAGTGTTCGCATCTTTCCTGTGGACATCACTAAATTATGGGCTGTAAAAGCGTAATTTTCTAGCTGGACCCCTACAGGCAAATAACCCTACTCTTCTACTTCTAGGCCTATTGATAAAAACATAGTGATGTGTAATCGGGACCTTAAATATCATTGTTTTGTAGACGTTTTTTTCGAAATCTGTACGACCCATAATTATGAAGGAACCAGTTAAAAATACATCCTAAACGGAAAAGATTACTTACCTTCATAACGTTTTTATGGAGTCAAAATACTGATTCTAAATAAACTGCGTCAGAATTTTTGCATGTCTTACTTTATAAAGCTTTTAGCAGTCCTTCGGGAATAAAGGCTTTTATGTCATCGATAGGTTATTATGGCATCTTTTTAAGGGCAGATTTGGAATAAATAATGCGGGGACATGGGGACACTGCGACCTACTTTTGACGACCCCTGGCTGCCCGGTTGAGATGATTTTGCACCTCATGTATACGGTTATTGTTACAAATTAGGTGCAAAGTTAGGTTAACCTGACTGTAAGCTGGGGAAACAGAAAAATATAATATACTATACAAATAAATCAATCAATTTAATAGGTAGTTTAGCTTTAGGTTTAGTATAATTATTTTAGTTTAGGATAATTTATTGTTTTGTTATTTATTAGCTATATTTTATTTGTACATAATTTTAATTACTGAATAAATTAATTGTTATAGTGCAAAAAAAAAATCTATTTATTTTCTATTAAGTATTTTAACTGTCTTGTTTTGACGTCTAGATACCTTTTACATCTCTAAAAATGTAGTTTTAAGTTTATTGTAACGTATTAATGAAATCACATGTAATAATGTCATACTTTTTGTTATATTTAAACATTTTAAAAAGAGAGACTGGCGAGTTTCTTCGGGGGCGCTTCTTCTCACAGAATCAGACTTGTAAAAAAGCCCTTGAGGACCTACGTGCAGAAATAAACTATTTTATATTTATTTTATTTTTAATACATATACTTAATTAAAACTATTTAAAATGGTGGATAATAAGTGTTTTTACCGCTAAAAAGTGATTTTTTTAAACAACCTTTAGGCAGCGTAATTGACACAAAAAAAAAAACATAATTTTAACGGCAATTTGACACATTTTGCGTAATTTGCATTTCTTGAAGTGGGTATATTTGCACAACTGCAATTTTGACAAAGAAAATTTATGATTTTCTCAGCCTACCCGCGACCACGAACGCTGAAAAGGGTTACGAAACGTTGGGACTTAAAAATGTAGTAATCCGTTTAAGTTCTTATAACAATGAGTGATATTATAATTTTAACCGATTTCAACAGTCTGAGGTTTTTTTGTATTTTCCCCGAATGCGGCATTGTACAAAAAACTTCTTTCGTTTGAAATACCTTGGCACAAGTGCAGAATCTCTTTGAATGTAAGTAATAAGCACACAAATAAACTATAGAGCAGTGGTGGGCAAATTACGGCCCGCGGGCCATCTCTGGCCCCCGGGATAGTTAAATCCGGCCCGCCGCCGACGGTCCTTCGTAATAAATAGTATATGACCAGCAATAGAGCTTTAAAGAAACAATATTTTTTATGCCACACCTGGCCATAAAGTGACTTTTTCCGCACGCTGCGCGTACGGAAAAAGTCGCTTTCTGGCCAAGTGTAGACATAAAATGATGTACACAACACGGGAGGTAATAAAGAAAGTCTTCGATCGCATATTTACGTCCCTCGCTTGCAGCTCGGGCCGCAAACATCTGCGATCTCGGCCTTTCTTTGTATTACCACCCTAGTTGTGTAATTTACTATTGTTATAATTCTGGCCCTGCTCTAAAATTTCTAAAATTTTCTGGCCCCCATGAAGAAAGTTTGCCCATCACTGCTATAGACCCTATTCAGAAAACTACAATTACCCATTAAAAGCATAATTAATCACCAATTAAAACATAAATGCTATAAGCGCCTACCAAATTTCACTACACAAAGTACTTAGCGTTAATTAATAATATCATAAGCTCATAATTGCACTCAGACATTGCATAGGATGCGACCCGACGTAAGTGGTTGCTCGAGGTTGCTCGCTCCGGCACCCGGCAACCTTAGTTCCCGTACACCTACACTGCTACCTTCACAGAAATATAGGGAACGTGCACGAACTATAGGTGGCAGCACTAAACGACAAGAGACACGGGCGGACAATAAAGGAAACTATCGCCCTTGTCAAATTAAGCTGTCAATGTCAATGACAATATGTAAGTGTCAATGTCAAATATAGTAAATCGTAGCTACACTGACGTTAATCGTCCTTCATCGCGATAAATTAACGTTAATGTGGCCCCAGCATGAGAGGGTATATGATTTAGATTGGCGGCACCTGTTGGCAGCACCTTCGTCGTGCACGTTCCCTATATCCAGGTAGAAACATTACACAACTAGGGTAGTAAAACAAAGAAAGGCCGAGATCGCAGATCTTTGCGGTCCGAGCTGCAAGCGAGGGACGTAAATATGCGATCGAGGGCTTTCATTATTAACTCCCGTGTTGTGTACATTATTTTATGTCTATAGACACTTGGCCAGCAAGCGGCATTTTTCGTACGCGTAGAGTGCGGTAAAAGCCACTTTATGGCTAGGTGAGGTGTGAATGTACCTCGCGAGCTACTTTGCACGCCGTTAACTTTAATTTTCGTCAATATTACTATCAGATTTGAAAATCTAATATTAATGGTATAATTAATTGTTCAAATACCACGAGATGAAACGGAAACTTTATGTTTTCCATCACTAAATTACACTTTTAGCATCAAACGCCAAGCGAAAAACGTTACACGCTTGGTTCTCATACAAATAAATAAAATAAAATAAATAAATAAATAAATATTAGGGGACAATTTTACACAAATCGAACTAGCCCCATAGTAAGCTCAATAAGGTTTGTGTTATGGATACTAGACGACGATATATTTAATAGATACAAATACTTAAATAGATAGAAATATCCATGACTCAGGAACAAATATTCGTGCTCATCGCACAAATAAATGCCCTTACCGGGATTCGAACCCAGGACCTCAGGAAATCGACGAAGTATTTCCTTGTATCTCCACATGATTTATGGTTTTTTTTTAAATCACAGTAGGTATTTCGAAAATCAAATATTCAATCTGGTGCCTTAGTTTGTGAACTGCACTAGGTACTTTGTAATGTACATTGCACAGTTATATAAGTTATACACACACCAATACAGGCGTCATTCGCTTAGTAGTATTAGTGTTATTCGCCAATTTTATTTATTTCTATTATAAATTCCACAACTTAAAGATAAGGCAACTAATAGTTCGCCGTTTTAGTTTATTAGTCATTACTTTATCAGATAAAAACTATTTATGTTATACAAACATGTAATACGGCTTCGCCCGCCTTTTTCCCGTTTATGTCCCAAGGGAACTCTTTACCAGGATATAAAGTATCAATCCAGGTCTACTTGCGTGCCAAATTCCATCTCAATCCATCCAGTTGCTACCCCGTTATCTAGTAACAAACATTTAAACATCCAAAAATCTTCACAAACTCACATTTATAATATTAGTATAAGATTTTACAGCTTAAAGGTAAGGCAACGAATAGTTTGTCGCTTAAGTTTATTAGTCTTAGATAAAGCACGATTTAAGCAATATAATAAATGGTAATAAATATATTTCTGTTTGAACAACTGCAGTGTGCACCGTGTGCACTAAAACTCTGTTTGTCGCCTTAGTTTGTGCATTAGGTACACTGCATGGCAAGTTATGTACACATTAATCATTGCTTAATTGTCTTTTTATAGACGGTTCTTACAGCCGAAGATAAAGTACGTACATACAGGTTAAGGCGAGGTGAGACCAGAATCGGGCACGGAAGCCTAGTTTCCAAATCATTTTTAGAGCACTTATTTGACTCTTAGGTCACTGTAAAACATATATAATAATATTCAGAACTGTATCTAGGGCTTCCTCTCACTTAGAACACGATAGCGAACACTTCGCTCGATAGAAAAGTAGCGCGAAAACACTATAAAATAAAGTATTGTTTTCATTTTTTTTCATTTTGTTCATCACCAGTTACCTTTTCTGACAAAATTAATACCTGACAATCATGATTTCACAGTCATGCAGGGCATCCTCTTATGTTTGGGTTGATAACGTATACTTTTATGTTAGAAATCGAAGATAATCTGCAATAATCTGCATTCCGCCCGACCCTAGTTTGTATGTGAAATGCGAGCCAGGTCCTACCGCGCCTTAATACAATTCAAATGTTGAGCATAATTAAAACCTTGTCACTTTGTTGTCATGCATGAGTAAGTCATTAAATTATCAATCATTTAGTCTCTGACATTTGAATTAATGGTTAATATAACATAATAGTTACTCAGTGGACATCTGTAATTGGCTTTGTGTTTTATTAATTGTCTCTGTATATTTCTGTATTGTAATTCTGTTGATGTCCCAAAAAATAAAATAAATAAATATATTACAACTTTTTAATACAAATAAATTATCCGTTTTTTTTTAAACACTGTCCGATCGCAGTGCGAAATCCCTTATTAATTCAGTTTTGGTTTCGCCGTTTCGGCCGTAGCTTCGGCTGGATGGCAGCCAAAACTGAAACTAAGCCGAAACCCGTTATTTAGCCGAAACTAGGCCGAAATCGAAACCGAAAGTTCGGTCGGATACTAAAGCCAGGTTTTAGTGTAATTGTATAAAAAAATATCACAATGTATTCAATTGTTACAGCGTTATTTAGTAGCAAACATCCAGACATCTTCACAAACTTTCAGATTCGTATTAACAGTAGGTAACAAGATATCTACTTACTTACTTCAAAAATGTTTACATGGAACAATCATAGTACCTACCTAAATAATATGTAACATCAATAGATTCTTAACATGATGTAATTACATTATTTTATTTTATAAACCCGATATTTCGTTACTTTTTACAGCCTTCCTGGTTGCGGGTAGACTCGCGAATCCGTTAAAATTATTTTTTTGAATCATTTATAATCGCGAATACTTAATTCAATATACTGTCTATTTTTCTCCTCCACTATGAACCTAACTACAAAACATTCACAATACCGCTTAAATTAAAACGAGGCCAAAAGCGGGAGCCTACATCCGGAACAACCCGGAATTCATTTTGTACCAAGCTACAACGCATCCGGGCTAAAAACGTATATCCAGCTCCCAAACGCCATATTTACGTCACAACTTAAGCGTAGTTACGTCCTTATAGAAAACAGAGAGTTGAATGTAACAGGTTTCGACAAGCATTCGAATTTGGACCGTACTGCATTAAAGATAAGGTCGTTTGATTTTAAAAGATGGCGGATCGTCCGTCCCGGTCCGTTATTACGCCAGTCGGGCGTTGCCGTCACCGTGTATAGACGTGCCTTTACGTTCTTTTTTTGTAATATTTTGTACTAAACTACGTTGAAATAAAGTTTATAACTTCAACAGGAAGAAATTGCCACAGGTGAGATTTAGGTATAATGTTCTGAATCCGGAATTGAGTCGGATTCCGATGTTTTGTGTTATTTTCCGTACTGAATTCGCGTCCTTGCTTGAGCGTCCGGGGTACCTGATAATCGCCACGCGCCGCGTATTATACCCATCTCTTTCCATTCAGTGCAATATGAGAGAGACGGGTGATGAATTGTTGCGCGAAATATTCCTACAATAAAATAATATTGGGATTTGAAATGATATTATTATATCGGTTTTTTTTGAGCGTACGTAGGTATAAGTAGTTCTGTGTTCAAATTTTTGTTCTGTTTTCTTAATTTAAATATGGTATTTTTAATTAATGTTTAATGTTTTGCATTATTATGGGGAAATATTTTTGTACAACTTGTAAGATAAATTTCCATACCTTTGTTTATTGCATGACTAAAATGTTGTGTAGGTACCTATTCATTTAAAATAGATAAATAAATGCCAAGGGACAATGTTACATAAGACTATTTTTAGTTTTAAACTGAAATTGACGCTTGCACAATGGGTACTAAAATAGCGATATATATGTACGTGCATACTTATTCTTAATGACTTTTAGGAAAATTTTATAAACCAAGATTTATTTTTGGAAATTCTGTATGATCCCTTCCTTGATATATTTTATGTGCAAAAATGTTAAAAAGTGATTTTTTTTTATTTGTTATTTATCTATGAAAACCATTTTTTTCAGGAATTTTGGTAAAAATGGAGAAGAACAGAATCGACTCTGAGTATCTCATAGACACTATAAAAAAGTACGAAAGCATATGGAACAAAAATTCAAAAGAATATAATCAAAAGAGTCTTAAAGAGACAGCTTGGAACCAAGTTTGCGAGGAGCTTCATGATCAATGGAACACTTTGGGTGAAGATGAGAAGCTTGGCAAACGTAAGTATTGTGCCGTCCTGAAACTAAAAGGCCGCTAGTTTGTATGAAGTTCCATACAAATTAGCGGCCTTTTAGTTTGAGGACGGCAGTATTACAGTAAAATAAGTTTCCGTCAAAAAAAATATTTTTGGGCTAAGCTTTTATTGCCGACTGTACTTTTAGGGTTCCGTAGGTACCTCAAAAGGGAAAAACGGAACCCTTATAGGACCACTCGCGTGTTTGTCTGTCACAGCCCATTTGCTCCGAAAGTACTGGACGGATTGAGTTGAAATTTGGTACTTACGAGTATATTGAAATCAATAACCCAAATACGGAAATATAATGAATTTTAATCAGGGGGCCACTTATGGGGTCAACTAGAAAATTAAAAAAAAAAGTTAGCAAACTATATCATGTGACATATAATCAAATAAAAGAAATCACTGTGAGAATCTCAAATATTTTTTTTATATAAATAGTTTTGAAGTTATCATCATCATCACTATCACTACATCCATAGTATAAAACAAAGTCGCTTTCTCTGTCCCTATGTCCCTATGTATGCTTAAATCTTTAAAACTACACAATGGATTTTGTTGCGGTTTTTTTTAATAGATAGAGTGATTGAAGAGGAAGGTTTATATGTATAATACATGCATAATATAATAGAGAAACACCGTGCGAAGCCGGGGCGGGTCGCTAGTTTAAGAAAAAAGGCAAAAATTTACCATTATCTCCGAAACTATTGGACCTAAAGTTATTAAAAAAAATACGAAAAATAGTCCTACTTTATTAGGAGTCACTGTCATTCGCCCGTGTTATATCCCAATGTATGTATGTGTGTATGTATGTCCGTTCCTATGTCCGCTCGTAACTACTCAACGGCACATCCGATTTTGATAAATGATACATCATTAGATTCGTCTTGATGGTGCGAGTGTCACTGGGTATGAAGTTCGTTAAAATAAACAAAATGGCGGATTTTATGCAGTTTCAAAGTGCACCACGCTCGGGTTTTTGTAAAAATGTTTACAGTATATATTTTTTATAGTATATATTTTTTAGAATCCGAATTAAAGAAGCGTTGGAATAACATTCGCGACTATTACAAAAAGGACTTGGCTTTGCAACTCAATGGCAGCATCGGACAACCTTCTATGAAACGGAAGAAATACGTCTACTCAAGCAAACTGGACTTTTTGAGACCTGTCTTAGACCGATCATAGTAAGTGAATTCGTTTTTACGTCACCCTGGGCCGAGGGCCGATATAGACGGACTGCAACCCAACTGCAACTCCCTACGATTTGTATGGGAACTGCATCACAACTGCACGCCGACTGCGCAGTTGTGATGCGGTTCCCATACAAATCGTAGGGAGTTGCAGTTGGGTTGCAGTCCATCTGTATCGGACCTTAGTAGCAGTCACCGTCCAGTGCGGAAATATCACTTTTTAGCCAAAGGAAGTTTTTTTTGAAGCCAGACAAACTTGCAAGTCTTACTGATTGTTGCAAAAATCGGAGCAGGTGGGGACCGTGGCGTTCCTTGGGATCGAACCAGGTCGCTTGGCCGGACCACCTTGAGAGGATCGGACTGGGTGGAGGCCGGGGGCGCCTGGGATCGAACCAGGGCCAGGTGCACTTCACTCAATTGGCCTCCCACGCGGTGGGCGTTTCACAATATAATTATCGTTCGGCCGACATCAACGGCGTTTGCGTACGCAAACGCCGTTGATGTCGGCCGAACGCCGCTAGCGAAAACTATGCGAGATCTTATTGTACTGTGTGAAGTTTCCAAGCTGTGGCTGTAGCAGTGGGAATTCCCACGCTCGCGTCAACACAATAGGGTTCGGCACGAGCGTGGGAATTCTTCTTTTTTGTATGGAAACGCGCGACTCTGAAATATCTGTTTATATTCTCTAATCTGTGCCAGGGCGCTAAATGAAGATGTCTTATTATGTAAGTAGGCACTGTGAGGGTTACATATCTATGGTATACTTGGTGGGAATTCGGTGTAAGTAGCCACGTGGTGAAATCTCGGAGTGAGCCCCTCCTGCCTTAGCCAAGAAACTGATTTTTATGTATATATTTCTTTACAGTAACCGCGAAAGAGGATCAGACGACGACCTAGAGGAACAAGAAATATATATAGAAGAAACCTTATACAGTTCAGACTCAGAAACCACTTTCACGCCAAAGAGGAAAACAAAACATCTAGAAGACAAGAAGATTCTAGAAGTAACACCGATGAAATTAGAAATAGAAACAAATCAGCCAAATCAGATAGATGAAAATGATTGTGATTTGATGTTTTTGAAGAGCTTAGTGACCGATATGAAAATGATGAATAGGATGCAAAAGTTGGACTTTAAACTGGGAATTCTGCAATTGTATAAGAGTATTATGAATGAAAATATGGATGGTAATGAGTATCACAATGAGGATAGTAAAAATCCGTTGAAATAAATATTATTTTTCAAGTTCTTAAAGCCTTGTTTTATTTATTGTACCACTGCTGTTGATTTCACCTCCTTTTTTTTTAATATTATGCGATTTCTCCGTAAATTGTGAGCAATAGATGATTGATAATGGTTTATTAGGCTAGAAACTAAAGCTCACATTTTAAAATGGGTTAGAAGGGATTGACATTTCCAATGAGCATAATTTCGCAGTTTATGAACTACAATCGAAGACACTGCTAACTGACCATTTGTCACCCTTATTACAATGCCTTAAGGTCTACTGATCATGGGTCTGAGTCATGGATGTTTTCTATGTATTTATGTATTTGTATCTATTAAATATATCGTCGTCTAGTATCCATAACACAAGCCTTATTGAGCTTACTATGGGGCTAGTTCGATTTGTGTAAGATTGTCCCCTGATATTTATTTATTTATTTATTTTATTTATTTATTTACTGATGGTCACTTAACTGTGTCTTCGTTTGTACACTCGCGGTCAAAATTTTCAGATCAGTGAAATAAGAATTTCATTTAGAATACATTACGCCATATTTCCTAGAATACTCCAGAGTTGTGAAATTATTGAATTCCGTTGTGTTGGGTAGTTTTGATCTTTAATTAAATTTAGATATTATGTGCAAAAATAACACTGAAAATAATAGCAATTTCAGGTTTAGATCGAACTCTTGAAAAGCCATGAAAAATAATGTGGAATATCGCAAAAATCACCAGTTTTGGATGATAATATTTTTATGATGGGTTAGCGGATATTGCTATACAGCCAGGTATTATGAAGAATAGTATATTAAGTATGTAAATGAAACAAGTGTCAAATATTGAAAAACACCTATTTCTATTATTTAAATTACGGTGATCCGAAATTTTTGACTGCGAGTGTAATTATAATTTGTCGCTTGTAAATTTAGAATAAAAAATTAAGTAATTGTACTGTATACCGTCGAGTATAGCAACCAAAACTAACTAAAGGAACATTACTTAAAAGTTATTATAAATTGCAAACTAAACTACAAGAATACACATTTAAAATTTAATATACTAAAAACTAAAACTAAATTAAAATTAAATAATTTAAAACTAAAATAAATCTAAAAACGGCCCCTGCGGCATGGTGCCGAAGATGCTGGCAGCATTTCCTCGCTGTATTGTAAGGCTGATACGTTGTGCGAGGAAGCTGCCAGCTCTTCGATCCCTCGTAGTATCTCTGAGTCTCTTTGACTAAAGGAACGAAGTCAAAAAGTAAATGTAGCACGCGTTAAGTTTTGAAGTAAATAACCACAGCCAAATAGCCTGATAATCTAATCATACATTTATCCAGACGAAGGCAGAGGTTCCTGAACACTTCCTTAAGAGGAAACAGTAAGGCCGAGAGAATTGAAAATTAGGTATTTGTAAAATGTGTCGCTGTCCCGCACTGCCCGCCTCTCTCCCGCAGAGCGCGATAGAGAAAACTGCAACTTGGACCGAAAATACCTTTTAAAATTTCATGAAAACAACGTTTCGTAGTCCCCTGATTTCTTCCCCAAAACTTAACCTATTTAACTAATTTTTTCATTAAACATTAAAGAAAGGCTTTGGCCGTGTTCCTATGTTTTCTTTTTTTTTTAATAATCTAGTCAAATTTGTTTTCTGGATGTGTGAACACAGCGGAAAATCTGGCATTTTTTTCAAGTTTTTTGAAGGTTAATATCTCTTTTGAGAATCAATTTATCGTAAAAAGGAAAACATAGGAACATATCAATAGTAGCCATAGATTTTTGGACAAAAAATTATTGCTCTACTGGCATTAACCAGGGAGGAAACAGGGGACTACTTTTGTATGGAAAAACTGCCCTCCTGTTTCCTCTTAAACAAGCCCAAGCTAAATTTCGTAAGTTGGGACAGATATTCTAGCGCAATGCCAGTACCGACGAATTAATTATTCGCAACTTGGTCGTGGTCTGAAAACCTAGAGTTAGCCAATGCCTAAGCTATCGGGTGACACAGTCGGCTATGTCAGTAGCCGTACCATATTGAACCGTAATAAATTATACCTCGTCGAGTTTCTTAGCCGGTTCTTCTCAGGGTAGAGGTTTCATAGTGGAACCAGTGGTAAATATTGACATACATAGATGCATTTTAAATGCCTAAATTGAAGAATAAAGTACTTCGACTTTGAGTAGACTTGTAATATGAAAAAATACGAAAAGCAAAGTTTTTGCTCGCACTTGACCGGTTTTTACCCGACTGCGGCGAAGCCAAGAGGCGAGGAGGGTAATGTGTTTGACCTGTATGTATGTATGTCCGTTCCTGTGTCCGCTCGTAACTACTCAACGGCACAACCGATTTTGATAAGTGATACATCATTGGATTCGTCTTGATGGCGCGAGTGTCACTGGGTATGAAGTTCGTTAAAATAAACAAAATGGCGGATTTTATGCACTTTTAAAATGCACCGCGGTCGGGTTTTTTTTAGTAAAAATATTTAGTTATTTGTGTTAGTACCTAGGTATCGTAGAGACAGACGATTTTTACGTAAGTACGCGTGTGTTAGTGTCCGTTGCAAAAATCCTCCTTCATCAATAATTGCCGACTGCTTTTTTCACTTTTTCCGTAGATAACCTAGTTTGATAACCAACTTTCTACAAAGAAAAATAAGTCTTCCTAGTTAACCCGGATATCAAACGGGAATTGGTTTTCCTCGTAGAAAACTAAGTACGTTAGTAAAATGTATTCTAATTTCTAAATGGAATCCTTTTATTGTATCAATTGTATAATCATGCATTAAATGAATAATCACCACTTTAGTATTAATAAATCAACACTGTTTCTTTTAAAAAAAAGTTTAGTTTGCAGAATTAAACTAGTCATTTTCCACGAAGAAAACAAGACCCCATTTGACCTTAGTAAGCAACGATGAATAAAATCTTCCGCATAGAAAACCACATAAAATAACGGTTTTCTCTCAAAAAATCGAGAGGAAGTATTAGTTTTCCTTATAGAAAGCCAGTTATCAAACTTGGTTATCTCCGCGAAACAAGTGGTTTTTGGAAAATTTAATATGGCGACTCTCTTCCTTGTTGCTCTAAGGTGGTTATTGTATAAAACTTTAAAATATAAAACGCTTTGTTCTCCAAATGACTCTAAGTTTGGCTCGCCGCCAATGCGAGCGCCGCACATTTATAACTCCGTAGCAGAAAGTTAGCCACCTCCCGCGGCCTGCGGTTTCCATCGGCATTGTATGGTCAATTTACACGTTTTACGACGTAATTACTTGATTTTCTTGCTGGTGTTTACCAACTGTCAAATTTAAACATTTCCGGTACAGTCCACTAGTATTATTTCTAGTAACCGTTCTGTTTAAGTTTATACAAAACTATCATCATCGAAATATGGAACAATAACGTCTAACAACGCCCACTTTTTAAAATTACAGCTTAATGTTAACTACGTGTGAGTCTAAAATCATTTATGACAAATATTAGTATTAAGTTTGAGAAGAATTCATTTTTGGATAGATTGCATATCGTTTACTAAGGTACCTACTGTTAGCCGTTTATCGAATGAAAAGTTGCTGCGCTGTGATACGTCACTAAGAGCGTGTCACATCACTATGGCGTCGGCAGAAACGTCAGACTGGATTGCGCGGGGATTGCGCTCGCGTCCTGTGACTCCTTGGTTTGATCGATAACATCCCTGAGCCTGTGTTTTCCGTAGTGTAATGTTGTAAATAAATAATATATTTAATGGTAATGGCAAGGACCTTAAAAATAAATGGACGTAGCGTCGCGAACAGATAATTGAAGCACTCATGATGCGCCGGCGCTTTGTACGCACGCACGCACACATCAACCAGCATAATGGGCCGGTCGGCTGCCATTGGGCCGTCAACGCACACATGCTCACTTCGGCGGCCATTGCTTGGCTTCACCCGCGTCTTAGATCGCGCGGTATCCTTCTATTTTATACATCCATGGGTAATGGTGTTTGAGTCTAAAGGTGGGTTTAGACCAAACGAATTCTAACACATTCTAACCCCACTCTACCAAATTCTTTGTGTACACACAAAGACATAACACACACTTAACACTACCTACGTGGTACCTACTGACGTGAGAATTTGATTTGCCGCTACAGTTTTTTCTTCAGTACTTAGTACTGCCCTGTTAGTGCGTATTCCGTGGGGCCGATTTTGAGCTTCAGTTACGCTTCCATACTTATTATATTTCGATGGCTATCGTGCGTGGTCAAGAGGCAAATCTGAGTAGCATACATCACATCGCAGTGGTTAACACTCTGTTCTGTCCATTCACCATTAAACTTAAGAGCTACGCTCTTGTCAGTGGAGTAATCGCCACTCTATTCTCCGCCATCTGTTTGGTCTCCAGATACGACGCGGCGCTGACTTTCTCCTTCGCTTGATTGAAATATGGTAATCTTGATCTACCTCTGCCTCTCCTTCCTCTTAATTTTCCCCTGTATGATGTTCACAAAGAAAGCGTCATTTCGTATCAGATATCCAATCATCTTTCCTTTCCGGCTCTGGAGTGTTTTCAGCAAATTACTTTGCTCCTTCACCATGCTCAGAACCTCTTCATTGGTCTTTCTTTCCGTCCATCTAATTCTTTCCATCCTCCTCCAGCACTACATCATCGAAATATGGAACAATAACGTCTAACAACGCCCACTTTTTAAAATTACAGCTTAATGTTAACTACGTGTGAGTCTAAAATCATTTATGACAAATATTAGTATTAAGTTTGAGAAGAATTCATTTTTGGATAGATTGCATATCGTTTACTAAGGTACCTACTGTTAGCCGTTTATCGAATGAAAAGTTGCTGCGCTGTGATACGTCACTAAGAGCGTGTCACATCACTATGGCGTCGGCAGAAACGTCAGACTGGATTGCGCGGGGATTGCGCTCGCGTCCTGTGACTCCTTGGATTGATCGATAACATCCCTGAGCCTGTGTTTTCCGTAGTGTAATGTTGTAAATAAATAATATATTTAATGGTAATGGCAAGGACCTTAAAAATAAATGGACATTTTGGATTTTGATTTTGGAATGGGATTGACATTAAAATAAATAAATAAATAAATATTAGGGGACAATCTTACACAAATCGATCTAGCCCCATAGTAAGCTCAATAAGGCTTGTGTTATGGATACTAGACGACGATATATTTAATAGATACATACATACAAATACTTAAATACATAGAAAACGTCCATGACTCAGGAACAAATATTCGTGCTCATCACACAAATAAATGCCCTTACCGGGATTCGAACCCAGGACCTCCTGCTTCGTAGGCAGGGTCACTACCAACTAAGCTAAAGCGGTCGTCATTAAGTCAGTATGGCAAAGCGTCGTGTCGATTGGTCTGCGCGGTGAAGTTGATTTACAGATGACTTTTCGTAGGTACGTCAACAGAAGCGCACCACGAACCCAAGCGACGAATTGCCTTTGTTCTAATTCCTCCGCTGCCGACTCCTCGGTATACGTACACGGAAACTACGGTCAATCCTGACGATGTCGGTGATTGCGGGTCAATCTTACACAAATTGACCTAGTCCCAAACTAAGCAAGGCTTGTATTTACTAGGCGACGATATATAAAGTAAAAAAAAAAGTAAAGTAAAGTAAAAGTAACTTTATTTGCACACACATAGTACACATACATAAGGAAGATATAATTATAACTGTAGGAGATGCATGCACAAAACAGGACTATATGTACGTGTAATTGTAATCGGTGTTTGTAATTTGATTGGTATTTAAGTTGTCTGACGTTTAATATGAATAGGTATCAGTTACACCGTTGCCGTTGCCGTTTTTTCGTTTCAATGTTCTTTCTGGGAATAATTTCTTTCATGTAATTTAATCAATGTTTAATATTGCCTTCGGTTTCCGCGATTTAATTTGTTTTATTATTCAAGGTTTGGTATGATAATTAAAAATGTGCATGTTTATAAAAACTATTGATACAAAGACCAAACACATTGCAAAATCAAAATCTGTCTTGCTGTGCTGGCATGCCAGAGACGCTGGTTCAAATCCTTGTCTATCCATGTTGATTTTTTTCATAGTATTTGTTTGTATGTAAACACATAAAATAATACAGAAACAATACAAAGAACAATTTGTCTCTTGTTATTTGTGTCGTCTTTTTGTGTTTGTTTTGTCCATTTGTTTGTTTGTGTGTTGTTCTATTGTATGTCTGTTTGTTGAAGTATTTGGTTTTGGTATCGATAATCATACTGAATTACTAAAAAAACCCGACCGCGGTGCACTTTAAAAGTGGATAAAATCCGCCATTTTTTAGGGTTCCGTAGCCAAAATGGCAAAAATGGAACCCTTATAGTTTCGTCATGTCCGTCCGTCTGTCTGCCTGTCTGTCCGTATGTCACAGGCATTTTACTCAAAAACTACATGATGGATATTGATGAAATTTGGAATATAGGTAGTCTTTTATGAGCCGCTACTTAGTTTGGTGTATAAATAATTAAAATAAATATTTTTAGGGGGGGCACTCCATACATGTTAAAGACAGTAAAAAAAAATTTTTTCAGCAAATATCAACGTGTGGTACCTACATAGTTCGACAGCTCTTTAAAAAACACTATAAGGTTCCTAAGTAATGTTTTTGATTAAGTGAATGTATTTGGAAATAATCGCTCCGAAAGTTGTGTAAATTGTGTCCCCCCCCTTTATTTTCTAAACCGTGCGTCCGAAAAATATGAAAAAAATCATGAAGGTAACGCTTAATTAATACTTTCAATGAAAATTATTTTCAACAAGATCGAATGTACCGTTTTTGAGTTATTGCCGATAAACTGCGCTTCTCAACAAAAGGACGTAATTGCTATGAAGATACGCTCTTTTGTTGTTGTACTTTTTTACATCGTATTTTTTACCTTATAGTTACGGCTATGGAACCCTACACTGAGCATGGTCCGACATGCTCTTGGCCAGTTTTTTTTTTAACAAACTTCATACCCAGTGATACTCACGCCATCAAAACGAATCTAATGATGTATCATTTATCAAAATCGGTTGTGCCGTTGAGTAGTTATGAGCGGACATAGAAACGGACATACCTTTGGCCTTCGCCGCAGTCGGGTAAAAAAAGTATAGTTATAGCAACGAAATGAACGCCGATGCCGTAACACGGGCGTATAAGCAGACAAAAACGAAACATATTGAAAAGAGAGAAAGACAAAAAATCTGGTCAGCAGAAAAGGAAAACAGTAAAAAAAAGAAAAACACAAACAAGGCTCGCTGCCACCACAATGTCGACTTGAGCAAGCGCTGGTCTTCCGGTGAAACTAGACAGGATATGAGATATTTGAGATATTTCTTTAGTTTGGTTGTAACATGCGGTCCTTCCTAGCGCAGTGCTGAACGTAAATGCTGAATACCACCGAAAAAAAATGCTCATTCTTTTCATGCCTCGATGCAATCACGCGTATGCCTCCACCATTAATTGCTTGATGTTGCATATGTTATAAAACGAGTCATTTTTCGAAATACGAGTACTTATGTTATAAAACTTGGCATTTTTGGAATCTACGGTAGTACTTATAATCGAACACAAAAAATGAGATGATTTTTTTTTAAATGGAGGTTAATAGTTTCACGAGGTCTACAACTCACAGAACAGAGTCACTAGTATATGTATATGTGTAACAAAAAAATGAGGTGTAACCAACATCAAAAACCAATAAAGAAACAACATGTTTCATTCACTAAAGAACTGCTTTTTTAAACAAAATCACTACAAACAAGAAGCACAAAACTGAGTAAATAGCCCAAAATGGTACCAAGGTTCCTTTTAAAAGACCTTAACCGCCACTGTCGTGTTCTACATACGCCCTTTTGTATAAGTAAGCTGAACTTCATAATGCCAAGCGCAAATGGCTATGTTTGTCATCCCAGTGTGTTTAGGACTCCGTAGTCACTTGTTTTCCTACCCTCATTTTACCCTTTTTATTTCAAAGAAATATCAACCTTACTTACACATCCTAAACTTCCTTTTTAAACAACATTTTTGATTTAGATAGGATTTTGCGATAGTTATACTTCTATTTAGCTGTGTGTAGAGAGTGCCAAAGGCTCCAATAGGAGACGGATTTCCTTATGTTTAAGGCTGTTTGGGAAGTAGGGTGTAAGTAAGTTAATTTTTGACAATAACAACGTTAAGGGGGCTTAGAGTGAATGAGGTTGGATTGTATTAATTTAGGATCTTATTTTACGCTGGAATCCAAAGGAATCTTATGATGTTTGATTTGTTAACTTACGAGTACACGCACATAACTAAATCAAGAAGTTTTACTAATCTAAATTAAGGAGTGTCTTTTCAAAAGGGCTTATTTTTCTATTGTTTTCATAGATAAATAAGCTCTTTCGAAAATACACTCCTCAATTAGTACACCTGTCTGATCTTTCGCACTATTACCAGACTAGATAAAAGGCAGTTCAAAAAACTCAAAACCCTTGAGAG
Source organism: Eudemis profundana (assembly GCA_947034925.1). Classification (NCBI taxonomy): domain Eukaryota; kingdom Metazoa; phylum Arthropoda; class Insecta; order Lepidoptera; family Tortricidae; genus Eudemis; species Eudemis profundana. The sequence continues at coordinate 13,670,031 of OX344816.1, read as the reverse complement.
TGACAACGGACCTTACATCTCCATTAATTTTAGTCTATGTTTGCTTATTTTCTATATTTTTTATCGTGTTTTGACGCCTAGAGATCCTTTACATCTCTAAAAATGTAGTTTAAAGTTTTTGTAATGTAATGAATGGATCCGGAGAAGAAAAAAAACTGTGCCCAGTTATTTGCTTGTTGCATTTTATAAATGTAATTTTATGTAATCATGTCACAATTGTTATGTTTTTGTAACTGGTGAGTTTCTTCCGGCGCTTCTTCTCACCAGAAGGTCATCTACCGAAGCGCCAAAAGAAAAGTGAGACATGTAAAAGAGCCCTTAAGGCCTACTTGCAGAAATAAATGAGTTTGAGTATGAGTATCTGCTCGACTTCGCTGACTCAGTCATTAGAGGATAGAATGGGAGAGGATAGAGCCGCACTGTACAACGAAAATCGGCTCCGATATGTCTATTGGAGCCGAAATCGAAGTCCTCAAATGTAGGGTTTTTTTATTGAAATGGGTTTTACTAAATACTTTGAGGGCATTTCTCCAGAAATATGTCTGCGACTCATTCATCTGTCTCCATACATCTAGTATGAAAAAGGGCCAGATTAATGAGGTGACCGCAGACATTTTTCTGGAGAAATGCCCTTGACTCTTATTTACTTAAATTATGAACGGTTAAAAGCTATACATTTCAATATTTTATTGTTTAAATAGGACTATAAAAAAAATTCAAACAAACATCGATTTAAAAAAAAACGCAGCTTTGACTGAAATATGTCCTATGAATCCTACCGTCTCGCTCTAACTCATAAAACGCGTTTTTTCTGGTCACCACGCCCACCGCTAGCGTAAACTTCTTATTACAGATGAGTTTCATGGTAAATAAAAATAATTTCAAGAAGTTATGGAGTTAATAATGACATCTGTCGAAATAATATAGTATTTCGAGCTTATAGAGACACGACACGATCGGATGCGGTGCGTTCCATCCGGTGGTCGGACTCTAACGTCAGTTTTATAAGAAAGAGAAACTTCCGTACATAGTCTTTTTACTTATTCTGTGACGGAACCCCCAAGGTCCAACACAAACTCGGGCATGACTGATTTATTGTTTTGTTACTTTTCCGTTAGCATTTGTATGAAAATGAAAACGTATCCGGTCCAAAAAGCGCGGTCGCAGAATTTGAAAAAAAAACTGCATCGAAATTCGAAACTAGCTTCCATCGTAACAATGGACCTTTTATTTTTAGATTTTTTTTACCAAGAGCTAGTAGTCAAAATTGGTAACGCTTAAAGGTATGGCAATAACTAAGTTTGATTATTAACTCTTGATAAAAAAACCTTTACGATAACTTTTTTAGCATATTGAAATAAAAACAGATCACTCACGTTATACAAAAGACGAGACATACACTTAGGGTTGCCAGATTGAATGAACCTATTATCGGGAGAAAAAAAAATGTCGGGATTTTGAGACTATGGTCGGGAGATGCCCCGCGCGCTCGACGCGAGGTTTTTATAGCCTAAAAGACCAGAAATTTTTGCTGGCCGGACCACCTGAGTGGATCGGATTAAGTTTTACAATAAAGTCGTTTGTCGGGAGATTTTCTTCTTTGTCGGGAGTCGGGAGGACATAAAAAAATCGGAAGAATCCCGCCAAATCCCGACCATCTGGCAACCCTACATACACTTGACATGTTTTGCCTTTTGTTTTGTCTTTTGTATAACGTGAGTGATCCGTCTTTATTTCAATATGTTTGGGTCTCACGGTGGTTTTCTAAGTAAACCTTTTTTAGCCTCTATGATAAAAATATTTTTTGGTACCTACCAAAAAACATTTATTTATATCGTAAAAGTAAAAACTTGTATAAGTAGGTTGGCTGATAATATAATTAAATTTTACAAACGTTTATTTGCAAAAACGTTTAAAGTGTAATAATTAAAACTATATCAACACCATTGCAAAACTTTTCAAATTTTTTTTTTCATGTTTTATATTTGTAACAATAATACATTTATTTAAATTGCATTGTTACACTGTACATTAATGCTTATCGAAACAATGTTAGCGACACATTGGCAAATATTAGAACTACAATGTTATTTTTGGGTTCCGTGCCCAAAAGGGTGCCAACGGGAACCCTATTACTAAAACTTCGCTGTATGTCTGTCCGTCTATTACAGGGTTGTATCTTTTGAACCGTCATGGATACAGACTTTAAAATTTTCACATAATGATTTCTATTACCGCTAATAGAAATAAAATCAAAATCCAAATCCAATCCCTATCGACGAAATGTGTTTTTTCGGGGTTTGTGCTCGACGGTGGTACGAACCTCATCGTGTGCGAATGTGACTCGTGCTTGGCCAGTTTTCTTTAATTTTGCACTTTTGTGCACTCACTCTTAGCTTTTTGATCGCACGTTCCTAAAAAAAAACTATCGGAATTGTAGTAAAAACGTACAACAGATATATGACCGAATATTGACAACGCAGCGAAAGTAAATGTTTTTGGCGCCAGCGTTTTTTGTAAAAAAATATATTTACAAAAATAATGGTAGAATATTGATGACCCTGATGATAGAGCAATATAAAGTAACATAACAATGGAATAATAAAAATTTAGTTAACAATTTTATTTATCTCCTCCGTAACAAAATAGTCCATTACACAACTAGGGTGATAAAACAAAGAAAAGCCGAGATCGCAGATGTTTGCGGCCCGAGCATACATATTATTTATGCCACACCTGGCTAAAGTGGCTTTGTGGAAAAAGCCGCTTCCTGGCGCGGGAGATAATAAAGAAAGCCCTCGATTGCATATTTACGTCCCTCGCTTGCAGCTCGGGCCGCAAACTTCTGCGATCTCGGCCTTTCTTTGTATTACCACCCTAGTTGTGTAATGTACTATGATGCCACACCTGGCTATAAAGTGGCAATAACCGCCCGCTACGCGGAAAATCCCTCATGGCCTGGAGAGACATAAAATTTTGTACTTACCACAGCACAGGCGATAATAAAGAAAGCCTCATATCGCATATTTATCGCCCTTGCCTTCGGCTCGGGCGTCAAATACCTGCGATCTGAGACATTATTTGTTTTAACGCTCCAGGTAAGTAATGTAGGTACTAGAGTTATCTAATTAAGGTTTTTTTTATAATAAAATATTAAAAAAAAACATTTATTTAGCTGTAACAAACTAAGCAGTCATTATGCAACTTATACGTCAATTTACTTCCAATAAAACGTAACATCCACATCAGTTAAACAAAGCTTTTACGACCAATAAGGACAACAGTTAAATGCAACGTCAGCTGGAATGTTACAACAGTTTAAACTTCACGACAATACTAGCCAGGGCTATAAAAGGACGTATGTCAAAATAGTACAGTCGGTGCCCTCACTTATACACCGTGGGCCCGAATAACCCGACCAATTTTAACCACGTATTCCTGATGATATTACAAGTAAATAACGTTATATCAACATAGGTCGAATTTTGTCATTTTACATTAATAGTCTTATGGAGCAAAATAAATCAGTAAATTCAGCCCCTCATTATAAACATGTCCTTACTGGAGGAAAAGTTATCAGAAAGGAAAAAAAGCTAAAATGGAAACGAAAGGTAAACTTTTTGGGTTGCGTACCATCAAATACCTCGAAGGTTAATTGCTGTTTAGTTAAAGGATTTAAAAAAATAGTAACGGTATCTTAGTTACATTTATTAGGGCTTGTTTATTTGCACTTAATAATGAATATCTCGGAAAGTAACCGACTATACATCACATAACTTTTTTTTACTCCTAATAGTTGCTAGAATCTATAGTTAAAGTTGGTTGGGTTACTCAGGCCCACGGTGTATATCCAGGCGCACGTACATTTATGTATATGTATGCGCGCCTGGATACTTAACTGAAGGCACCGACTGTACTTTATTTGACTGTTACATGGACATTTCTGAAAATGTTTGTACATACATTTGTATGGACGTGTCACAAAACTTGTTATTGCTATTGTGTTACCGATTTTTTTATGGTTAACCATACTTTAATTGATCATTTTACATAATTAAGATTCTATTTAGAATATTTTACCCTACATATCCAAATAAGCTATCAAAACTCATAAGAAATAATCATCAAAAGTAATAATAACAAAATAGAAATCAATTAATGTACTGTTAATTGCTGTTCAAAGTGTTTTAGTAATGCTCACATAATGAAAGACATTAAACATGAGTGTCGGTTGATGAAACAAGCCAACAACATCGTCATAATTTTTTGTTTGGCTAACAAAAGAAAATACACGTACAACATCTTTGAATAATCTGTCTGATTAAAAATATTTATAAACATGTTAAATTATTATTTTCGTTGTCGTTTTCTTTTGAAATTTAGATTTTATTCTGGAAACTATCTAGACTATAGCTTGGCAACTTCGTTGGTGACGCTCACGTGTGTGCTTTTTGTTATGTGTAGCCGTAACTACTTACACAAGTTACCGCCAACACGAACGGCGACCGACGGAGGCTGCCTCTGTCGGTCGCCGTTCATGTTGGCATGTATATTTTTATACAATTTATTTATTTATGTGTTTTAAATTTTCATATGTTTATTATGAATATTAATTGCATCAATAAATTGGTCTAAATAAATTAACTTATGACTTACAAAGCGAACGATTCGAAAGTGCTTGTTGCTAGCCCTACTTTATTAATGAAAATGTTAATTAAAACAAAAATATTGTTTTGCTAATCCGCGATATGATAACGTGTTAATCAATGACGACCGCTTTAGCTTAGTTGGTAGTGACCCTGCCTACAAAGCAAGAGGTTCTGGGTTCGAATCCCGGTAAGGGCATTTATTTGTGTGATGAGCACGAATATTTGTTCCTAAGTCATGGATGTGTTCTATGTATTTAAGTATTTGTATCTATTAAATATATCGTCGTCTAGTATCCATAACACAAGCCTTATTGAGCTTACTATGGGGCTAGTTCGATTTGTGTAAAATTGTCCCCTAATATTTAAAAAAAAAAAAATTAGTGCTAATCCGTTATAATTACTTGAGTATTTTTCCATGCATTCACATGCAAAATAAAAAAAAACATGCAAATAAATATAACAAACCACCACTGAACTGAAGATACAAAACTCGACACGTGTTTCGCCGCTCTACGAGGCATCCTCAGGAGAAGCTGGAGATATTGACAGTCCATTCATTGTCCGTTGAAGAGATGTCATTTCTTCAATGGACGCCGGACCGCAAAGTAACGCCTGATTCAATAAAAAAAATGTTGACTTTGACTTTGAAACTGTTTTTTAGTCATCTAGCCCTGCGGTCGGCAACCTTTTCGCAGTCGAGGGCTGGTGGTTAAAAGGTGTTAATAATTTCAGATTTTATACAATTCGGAATATGGCAACCTTCACATACAAAATATCCAGTGAGGCTTGCGGGCCGCGAGTGGTCCACCGACGGCTGATCTAGCCTATTAAGTTGGTTAAGTCGGTTTAGAATGGAGAGGTAGAATAGTAAAGTGATGAACAATGTAACATGATGTTACGGCGGATAACATGTGTTGGTGTAACGAAGCTTTAATTACACTGTAACTTAGTTATGTTACACTAAAAGCGGTATCTAACTTAATAAGTGAGATATAATATTAAATTGGGGTCATCTTTTATTTTAATGTTTTTTATCATATTTAAATACATGAGGAAACCCACAACTTCGTTCGCAGTGTTTTGTACAAAGATAGAGACTAAAAACTATCCTATTGAAAAACAATGCAATTTAAATTAAATAAAATTACTTACTAAACATTATAAAACTATTCTAGAAAATTGAAACTAAAACTAATCTACTACAAATGTAATAATTGAATATTTACTGAATAATTCTCCCAAATATTTTAAATACCTAATAGTGCACATCAACCTACTACAAATTTTCATAAATGACGATGAGATATATACGATATCATATATATTGAGGTCTTGTTTTCAGGACAAATACCAAAAAACACATGATTGATTGATTTATTTAATGTATAATGGTAATCGGGTATAAATTGCAGTAATAAATCAATTTCTTAATAGTGTAACGAAAAATAGAAATGCCTTTTTGCAAAACTGTACATTCAAATTGAAATTTGGCCGTTCGTACATTTTAACCGCTTTTTGCTAATGATTCAAAAACAAAAAAATCCAATTGAATATTTTAAAACGTACGAGTTTCATACGCAAACAAGGCTTTTAGTTTGTGTAAAAATATTTAGTTGTTTATGCATGAAATTTAGGTACCTACAAGCGGTTGTGTTGTCAGCGGGAATGTATGCGCATTCATTAGTGTGTGTAGATAGCCTGGCGTGTTAATATGCCGCTTAGGGGAAAATCGTAACGAAACTGAGAAAAAATAAAATCTCAGTTTCGTTACGATTTTCCCCTATATTTAGTTTGGGCGTAACGAAACTGAGAAAATCAAAATTTGTACGGAAAAGTTGGGACATTTTGCACTACTTTTTTATTTCATAAATGAAAAGTGCTCGTGATTCTGAGTAAAATGGTATAAGACACACCATGATCAGACAAAAAAGTACAAGGTAATTTTTTTCTATAATTTACCCTTAGGCTATCAGGAGGCCTGCCAAATAAGACAAGCTGTAGAAGAGTTTATAATAAAGCCCTTATATCACTCAAACTGATGATGACACGTTTAGCTCAGTGGGAGTACCCCTACGAAGCTAGAGGTCCCGGGTTCAAATTCTGGTAAGGGCAAATATTTGTGTGATAAACACGAGTATTTGTTCCTGAGCCATGGGTGTTTTCTATCTGTTTAAGTATGTGTTTATCTATATAAGTATGTATATCGTCGTCTATAGCTTGGCAACTTCATTGGTGACACTCACCTGTGTACTTTTTGTTCTGTGCAGCAGCGGTAACCGACGGATGCAGCCTCCGGAGGCCCCCGTTCGTGTTGGCGGTAACTTGTGTAAGTAGTTACGGCTGCACAGAACAGAAAACACACAGGTGAGTGTCACTAACGAAGTTGCCAAGCTATACAGGGTGATTTCTGGGTCGTGATCCCGGACCAGTTTTTCTGACTCTATAACTGGTCAATATTATCTTATGATAGCATTTGATCAAAACAGCATTAATTAAAATTTTCTTATTTTCAGGTAAAATTAATCTTAAAGTAAGTAAATCATGGTCATCCTATGACTTTTGACATACGCAGTATGGCAAGACGTCACATTGAGTAGGGTGAACAAATTTTATGCAAAAATGTATTTTTCTACTTATGGGTGTATTTTCGCTGGCGTAATTTCTCTGGCCACCAATATTTAAAAGATTCCTCCTCATTAGACTGGCATTCATTGGTTACTTGTTAGAACTTGACTGATTCTACATTGTGACCAAAAGTCCAATTCTAATAAGGCAGAATCTTCTCAATATTCGCCAATATGTCATGACAGCGAAATTACGTTTTTGAAAATACACCCTTATAATCTGAGAAATAATTACAAATATTGGTGATAAGAAATTAATAATTAACATCATTAGGTTCATCTTTGAATATTGTATTATGCCTTATTTTCTTGCTCCACGACCCAGAAATCACCCTGTAGTACCCGTCGTAGTACAAGCATTACTTAGTTGGGACTAGCTCGATTTGTGTAAGATTCTCCCCCGATATTTATTATTTATTTCTAAACTAGACGTATAATTACGTATTTGCTATAGATAGGCTATGTGCGCAACTACAGTGTCACAATAAGTACCAGTGCAACGTACGGCTTCTAACTAGACTGCACGGTATACGGTAGTTTTTCTTCCTATAAAAGATACATCGGGAGCGCACATGTGTGCGCGCCGTGTACGGACGCACCACAGGCAAGGATTTAAGCATGCGCGAGCATGCCACAATATGGCTTTCACTCACACAGACGCGCGTCGTGCGTCTGTGTAAATACGTGTCGCGCGCTCCTAAACGGCCGAAGTCGTACTATTTGGGCCCGATTTAATAAACATTACAAATTGTAAATAGTAAATTGTACCTTACAGGTTACAATTCTACAAGTTTCTATTTAATAAAAATTATATGTTACAAATTTGTCAGGGTGGAAAATGTACAAAATTGTATAATTGTAGCTACAATTTTACATAATTCTGTTTAATAAACATTTTCAGCTTACAGGTGATTGTTAACAATTTTGTATGGAAATGTACTTTATTAAACTCATAATTGTACTGACAAGTTTACATATTTTGTAAATTGTAACATAATTCCGACAGGTGTTCAATGCTGTGTAAAAACTGAATTGGAAGTGTGCTTTTACGGTCAAAGATAGTTCTAACCACCACGAGTAGTGACAGTAACAGTGAGGATAGTGATAACGAATATGTAATTCAACGAAATCGGCGAGTTTTTCATACAAGGATAAATTTTAGTTTTGATGTAACGGATTTCTCGTCCAACGAGAAATTTCGGGTCAGCAAGTCTACCGTCGAATATTTACTTATAAAAATAGGGCATGATCTTGAACATGATACAAAAAGAAATGCAGCCCTTACGCCAACTCAACAGATTTTGTGTGCATTGCACTGGATGGGCTGTGGCTCTCAGTACCATGTGGTAGCAGATGCACATGGAGTAAACAAAGCAACGGTACATAACTGCATAAAAAATGTGTCTAGGCTATTGGTCAGTAAATTATTTGGAGAGGAAGTCCGCTGGCCTGCAAAGTTTCAAGTATACTTAAAATTACTTACGACAGTCATTTTTCTAAAGTTTTGCCACGGTCGCGTAGGTACTTCCAGTCTTTGTTATAAATACTTAATGATTGTAATTGTTCGGCAATATCTTTCCACTTCTTTATTTTCATTTCATGGGTTAATTTCTCACTAAACCTACCGAATAATATATATTTACGCTCGTATATTAGAGATAAAACAGTAAGTTTGTTGTTGTTATCCATTATTTCAATAGGTAACAAATAAGGACTACCCTCATGTCTTAAGAATTTGTAGAAAAAACGTTACATTTTATGTAAATTGTAGCTCACAATTACAATTTTGTAAGTACAATATTGTCATCAAAATCTACGGGCATTTTCTACATGTGTAAACTTTTATTAAACAGTACTTGTAATTGCGATAATTGTAAGTAATAAATACGTAAATTTCTTACATATTTGTAAGGTTTATTAGACATCACTTGTAGTACAATTTGACAAATCTGTTACTTTTCTACAAAATTGTAGGGTTGTAACGTTTATTAAATAGGATAGGGCCCAGGGCCCTATTGTCTTTATACTTTGTAGACTGTCTTGATGGTCTGACGACCGGACGGAGCTAACCCGCGTTCGTACTAAGAGCCTTATCACACTAGCGACTTGCGAGCGAGCTGCGGGCGAGTTAGAAGCGAAGTTCCATACAAATGTTGCTCGCGGCGAATTCGCGCAACGGAATTGCGGAGTGAGTCAGGCCTGCCTAAAGTGAATTTCTAAAAAAGTTTGCACTAACGAACGAATTCTTATTTCATTCCTATTTTATATTATATTTTAGATGATAATCCTTTATCGGTTGATGTTTTGTTGATTCATTTGGATAATTAGGGAAATATATTTCCGGTAGAGTTGAAAACCTCCTTAATGCTGGTTAATATAATCGGCCTAACGATATGTCAGGCCAAACAATGAATATAAGTAAAAAAACATTTTTTCTACTAGTTCATAGTGAATTTAATTATTGGTAAAAAGATGTATAAAAATTGAAACTATTGAGAGTACCGAAAACTAAATAAAAATAATAAAACACACTCTTAACTGTAAATTTGTAAAAAAAAATAAACTTTATTGCAACGTATTTGGGTAATTCTCAAAAAATTATGTCCGAAGTAAGGGCTTAATAAAACAACCTCTTAATCGTGTTCCTTTGTGTAACTTACCATACAGTTTATATATGGTTAACTTTCGTTCCACAAAGGAACAAGATTAAGAGGTTGTTTTATAAAGCCCTATCTACGGAGATCATTTTTTTGAGAATGACCCATTTAAGTCTATGGGTGGTCAGTTAACACTGGCTTTGGTTGTACAAAAAACTAAAACTAGATTACATTTATTTAATATCAATATCATTCTAGGCATTTAAGAGTTAAAGCAGCATTTTAACCCTCCTCGTGCCGATAGGATCCGATCATGAATATGTCGGGCAACGGTTTTTACTACATGGGTAGTTTGCAACACCACAACACCTAGAAACTGAAAACCGAGAGGTATAAAAACACGCTATAACACGGTTGAGTCTAAAGTAATTTATGTCAAATAGCGATAAAAATGGCGAAAGATTCATGTTGTTTCTTTCGAGACTTTGTATCATTCCTATAAATTACATGTAACTTTCAAAAAAACAAAACTGACGTTTGTCTGAATAATACAATCATACACGTATAATACCCAGGGGCGTATTTTGAAATTTGGCGCCCCGGGCCAATAATGTTTCGCCGCCCCAGAAGTCAAGGAAAAAAAATATTTAAATAAAAAAATACTCTACGTCTACTTTTTTTTGCGGTGTACTAATTTGTTTACAAAGCCATTAATAATGATTTCATTAATTATAATCCAGTAACTTTATACATCAGAGCTTGGGACAAATCTGGTCTGGTAGTACATGGTAGTACTGATTTTTTGCAGACTTATACTTATAATAATCCAGTTGGTACAGTAGGTATAATATAATAAGCAAAGAAATAAGAATGCTCCAGTATGGATCGCACTCACACAGACGAGATATCGCGCGTCTTTGTGAATAAGTGTCGCGCGCTCCTAAACGGCTGAAGTTGGACTACTTGTTCGTCTTTATACTTTGCCTCGAGAGCGGAACTTAACTTTGTCAAAAATCGAAAAAACCGTAAAAAATTGGGAAGGTACCTTTTCAGGACGTTTTTAAGATAGACTAAATTTACAATACCCATGAGACTAGAATTGTCTCTGTAGACCCAATAGTTTCAGAGATAAAGCCTTTCAAAGTTTTCAATTTTTTCGAACTTCGCATTTTTTTGCAATATTCTGTCGTTCTGAATGAATTTTGACCCTGATTCTTTGTAAACCCTGTTATACTATCGAAGCCTTGTACGTTATGGGATGTTAAAAAAGAAAATGAGAAGTGTGAACGATGATGTTTAATGACAAGCTAAGCTACGAATAATGAAATAAAAAAGGTAAGGACAAAAAAAGTTAATACGTTTATTAGTTAGTAAATTGAGTAGTTCAAAATCAATAAATTTAGTTATTTTAGCCCTCTTGGAAGGGTGGCACCGATCGCAGTGAGGATGATCAGCAAGTCAATGTCGTCCTCACCAAAATTGCGAAGTTCGAAAAAAATACGAATTTTGAAAACCTTTATCTCGGAAACTTTTGGGTCTACAGAGATAATTTTATTATTTCATATTGTAGAAAATTTAGTGTACTTTAAAAACGTCTTGAGAAGGTACTATCAAACATTAGTTCTTTAGGGTTATAATCGCCAAATTCTGAAAACCGAAATTTTCGCGATTTTTTAGATTTTTGACAAAGTTGCGTTTGGCGCTCGAGGTCACATACTTAGATTATTCATTCAACATCATAAACAAGTCTGCAAAAAATCAGAACTACTGGATTTTCGCAAAGTACCCTGTACTTTCAGGTGACAAGGTTACTGGATACTTGCGTCGTTTTGCAAAATAGGCTTCAATATTGAGAAACCGCCCTCTCTTCACTCTGCGCCGCGCACTTATTTGGAGCATACTTTATTGTACTTACCACGCCGTATGTTTTTAATAATAGACGCGCTCCGTATTGACGAAAATTAACTTAAGACCGTATTTTCGATAAAATAAAAAAGGTGAGAAGTAAAAGTCAGTTAAATGGTGCCAAAACCAGAATTAAAGGCAATCGGCCCGGGGCGGCTATGCCGTCCCTGGCCGATTGGCGCCCCTAGCCGATTGGCGCCCCGGGCCATGGCCCGGATGGCCCTAGGGTAAATACGCCCCTGATAATACCTGTTTTATACTGTGTATTTTACATATTTAGCACGCTTGTCATGCCTTTGACGCAAAATTGACTTCACGTTCACGTGACATAGAACATAGAGTACCTATTTATTTCAATTAGTATTTCATCATAATTTATAATTTCAACCTCTTTATCTAAAAGCAGCAGCAGCTTCCTGGCAGTATAAGCATCGTGATTCAGCATTCTCGGCACAATGACAGAGGGGGTCATTTCGGAACTAGATTTTTAATAGCAGTTTTAGTTGTTTTTTAGGGTTCCGTAGCCAAAATGGCTAAAAAGGAACCCTTATAGTTTCGTCATGTCCGTCCGTCCGTCCGTCCGTCCGTCCGTATGTCACAGGCATTTTACTCAAAAACTACAAGACCTATACTGATGAAATTTGGAATATAGATGTCTTGTAGATGCCGCAACTAAGACTGGTAGTTCAATAATAAAAATAAAAAAATCTAGGGGGGGCACTCCATACATGTAACAGAAGCTAAAAAAAATTTTTTTCACAAAATGTCAACGTGTGGTACATAGTTCGACAGCTCTTTTGAAAACATTTTAAGGTGTTTAAGTAATGTTTTTGATTAAGTGAATAACTTTGGAAATAATCGCTCCGAAAGTTGTGAAAATTGTGTCCCCCCCCCTCTATCTTCTAAACCGTGTGTCCGAAAAATATAAAAAAAATTACAAAGATAACGCTTAATTAATACTTTCAACGAAAATTATTTTCAACAAGATCGGATTAACCGTTTTTGAGTTATTGTCGATAAACTGCGCTTCTCAACAAAAGGACGTAATTGATATGAAGATACGCTCTTTTGTTGTTGTACTTTTTTTACATCGTATTTTTTACCTTATAGTTACGGCTATGGAACCCTACATTGAGCATGGTCTGACATGCTCTTGGCCAGTTATTTACTTTAAGGGTTTATCTTTAGTTTTAGATTAATGATATGAAATTGTATCCTTCTAATTAAACTAACGGTAGCTCCCCCTGATGCCCATTTGAGAAGATTCAGAGCTCGGATATGTGGGGAGACTGAAGGCAACGGTAACTAAGTTGTAGTCCTTCTCCTTCAAACGTACGCCGACTTTCACCAGACACAAATCTGAAGAATGACTGTCATAAGAACTGTAATAGTTGCAAACTTACAACAGCAGTAAAATTATGAACGGCACCGCGCGGCGCGAGTTGTAGCGGAAAACAGTGGTCGAACTTAAGTAATGAGCAGTGAGCGGAATCGTCATCATCACATGCAATGTGGGTTGCGTCCCCGCAAGTTGGTCTGACAACCTAATGCGCTAGCAACACTGGCCGTGACTTTGCCTCTTGCGCTACAGAGTATGACCACCTTCCAAAAGGAATAGGTAATATTTGTTGCGCGACAAAAAGTTGCACGTCACAGTTATCTTCAAGGTAGAGTTTTAGATCGCAGGAAGTCGATGCAATCAACAAGCGTGCGACCGTTTTTTGTGGGACTGATCAGAATACCTAAGCAGAGTTAAATTTAACTTAAGCTCACGTTGTTACAACCCCGACAAAAAGTTGTTACAACCCCGAAAAACATTTTTTTTATTGAACATTCTATTTTAACTACCTAATTGCTAACCAAGGGAGAATTTTGATTGAGTCGTGTTTCTAGCCGGCTTGGCGGAGGCTGCTACTAATAATGAGTTGAGGAAGTCAAATGGCCTTTTTTTAACAGTTTAACAATGTATTAAGCTACTAAAAAGATGCTGGGACGATTGAGACGCATTCCTAGCTGACTGGCCGGAGACGGCTACTAATAGGGAGTTGGGGGATAGAGCGATCTTTGCCTAAGAGTGAAACACTCTAGTAATTTAATCCTATCCTATTATCACACTAATATTTTGAATGTGAAAGTGTGTAAAAATGTTTGGATATTTGGAGGTTAGGATGATTGTTACTAAATAACGGGATAACACCTAGACGGATTGCGATGACATTTGGCATGAAAGTAGATCATATCCTGGATTGAAATATAGGATACTTTATATCCCAGTAAAAAGTTCCCTTAGGATATTGACGGGAAGAACTCGAGCGACGCTACAAATACTAGTAAAAAATATACAAATCCGCTTAAAAATGTTAACTATTTCTCTTGGACCACACTACCACATTGTTGCGTTCATACCCCAGTCAACGTCGCAAATTTTTGTTATCTCGCAAATGAGGCCGCCTTATCAGCCGACCGGCTAAATTGGTACACTGTATTACAAATGTTATTAGTTTCGGTAAAACTTACCGGTATTTTGATAGGAGTTTTCTTATTTTTATTCATGATACAAGCATTCGAGGGGGTAATATCGGGGAACAATCTAAAATAATCTGACCTATTTGTTATTATAACTTAATATTTTGGAGCATGCCAGAAAGCATCTGCTTTTTACCCGACTGCAGCAAAGCCCAAAGAAGGGTTATGTGTTTGACCTGTATGTATGTATGTATTTATGTATGTATGTCCGTTCCTATGTCCGCTTGTAACTACTCAACGGCGCAACCGATTTTGATAAATAATGATACCTCATTAGATTCGTCTTGATGCCGCGAGTGCCACTGGGTATGAAGTTCGTTACAATAAAGGAAATGGCGGATTTTATGCACTTTTAATGTGCTCCGCGGTCGGGTTTTTTTAGGAAAAATATTTAGTTATTGTCGCTTACGTAGCGCTCAGGTACCTTGTGTACTTAAAATTGACATTTCTAGCACGTCTAGCATAACTGGCCGCGACTTCGTTTCTCGCGCGACAGAGCATCACCTGTCACTGTCACACTATATTGAGTTGAAAGAGATAGGTAGCACTTGTCGCGCGACAAAGAGTCGGCCTGATAAGTTTCCTTTACTGTCCAAATGGGTCTCTTGTAAATTTAGTGCAGGTAAGGACTATTAAAACAAGAGGACTGTCATTCTCCATACTACCCTCTATGCACCCCGATCGCAAGGGGATATCGAGGCAAAAACTAGATGGCGCTAATAAACTAAACATTTAACGATGTTATAATTAAACAAAGAAACATAGTACAGTAACAATTAGTTCGTAAACAGCTAATAATAAATAAATTCTAACATTTAAAAACTGTGTCACGCTTGCAAAGTTGAATAATTGTAAATAATATAATTCTTATACCAAGCTTATACATAGATGGCGTTGTCAATGTCGGGGAACAGCTTTTTGTATGGAGAATGACAGTCCTCTTGTTTTAATGGTCCTTGGTGCAGCCTATAGTTTCTGAACGTTCCCTAAAGTATAAGTAATATCGTGAGGTTTAAACAGTTGAAACCTACACTAAGCTAGTAGTAACAGTAGTAGACCACTTAGTTTCCTTCAATTCCACTGCTGTTAATAATTAAGATATGCCTGTGACAATAAAGGCACACGCCGCAAACGACATAACAACAATACTAACATTACATTGTTATGGTTTTGTTCGCGGTCACAAACATTAATGGCGCGGTGGACAGCTTAGAAACAGTAAGACTTTAAAAGGACCTTGCAATATATTGGGATATAAGGCTACTCCAGAACCAAGAGACGAGAAAGCCTGAGCGTTCAGAATTTATTTTGTACTGACATAAGTGACATTATTGACGTTTATTAATCGTCAGTGATTCGGAAGACTGTTCACTTGAGTGAAGAACAGTAAGTTTTTTGTGTATCCTGTTTGGTAAGCAGAATGACCATTTAAGGCAATCAGAAATGGTCAGTAAGCATTAAACGTAAGTACCGTGTAACGTGTTTGTATTCGTCGTAGGACTAACACTATAAAGTACTTGTCCTAACGCTGGCGAGGAAGCTAGTAAAATTGGGCGAGTAGCATTACACTGCGGATCTGCAGAAAATATCAATTGATCACACTATATGTCGTCAGTCCGCAATGAACTGTTACTCGGCCAATTTTACTCGCTTAGTCGTCGGCGATGGACCAAGTGCCTAAGTCCAAAGTCTGGAATTGAGAACGAATCGGGAATATGGACGACTTGGAAATGAGACTGAAATCGCAGCATAAATAATAGTACTACGTACAAAAGTATCTCTCTCTCTCTCTCTCTCTCTCTCTCTCACAAGACTGTCGTTTGGATCTGACCACCAGACGGAACGCACCAGACAGTCTCTCTCTATCGCATAATGCATGCTCTTTGTGGTCGCTGGCCAAGCCCATCCACGGGGGTAAAATTTGGTACTAGTAACCCCACGGGGAAATCGCGGAGTGAGCTACTCCTGCCAAAATTGTAATGGTACTTATGTGGAAGTGTAGTTATTTCGACCTAAATAAAATCTACGCTTATCTTATCTTATCTTGGTAATCCCATTGGGTCGAAGTGTATCCTTGCGGATACACTTCGACCCAATGGGATCTTTTGTGTAATAACCCCTTACCGCATCTACGCCATGGTCTGTTCCACCATCTCCATCAATCGGATGATGGACCCCATTGGTAGTGCCTGGAATTCCTTTGGCTCTGGGTACCAAATTCTTTCATTCTGGTTCTGGCGAGGGCATGACATTCGCACAATATGTGTTTCATTGCCTCTGTTTCCTCGCCGCACATTCTGCATTCAGCATTGTCTGATAGTCCCAGCTTGGTCAGGATCTACGCTTACTGTTTCCAACAAGTTTACTATGGCCGAACACAAACCGAGAGAAATATTTAAACGTGGCAATAACACAAGACATTGTTCTAGGAAATTAGGATGGCCTTTAATTTAAATGACAAGGGAACGCAAAACCTCTTGTGCGCAAAGTGTATTACTAACCGAGGACTCTTAAGCGGTTTATTGTAGTGGGGATATGTTTGGGGGACTCTTAGTGAGATTCTAAAGTGCGATCTTACTTTGACTATACAGATTGCTTTGATTATACATAAGGTGCTAATACATTAGATTAGGTATTAATATTTTTAGGACTGATAGTACTCAGCTTTCAGAGTTTATTTATGTATAAAACAATAAACAAATTAGATAATAGATATATTTAAGGGCTTTCTAGTCGGTAGGTTTTCAATAGAAACATAAAGAGGGTCATTATTTGCTTCAACGCCATCAATTGGCTACTTGACAACTTTTTTCTGTGATGTGTTATAGAAAAACCTCTCAATAATAGAAATATTAGTGAAAAAACCACTTCAATATCATAAAAACTCACCGAGATACTACAATGTTAAAATCACATTTTTAGACTTTCCCAAATACGTGCCGAAACGCTCCCTACTGAAGCCCGTTATACAGTGACGTCACTACTCATACGTTGTTTGGGGAAATCAATAACTTTGTTCTGCAACTATGTTAAAACTTGCGTTTATCGTAACGGTTTCGTAACAAAAGTTACTATAAATATTATGGGTTATTAAATGATCTTAATAGTTTTTAATAATTTTATACTTTTAAAATGGACTTTCCCACCCAACTTTGGAGGCTCATAAAAAAAGTTACACGTTAGGTATCAAACTCAGAACTTGAACATATTTCTTTATTATGCTTATTTTAACAGGATCTTATATATTTTCTACAAATTTCAGTTACAGTCAAGTACCCAATTATGTTAACCAGTTCGTGCCGTCGAGCAAAAAAAAAGTGTCCCAAATTTTCCATAAATTAATGATAACGAAACTTTATTTTGTGTTACCGTTATACAAAGTATGTGGGAAAAGGTAACACAAAAAATGGGATAATTATTCCCATTGGGATTGTAAGGGTCCGTAATTCTAAGTGGAAATAACTGGCCAAGAGCATGTCGGACCATGCTCAGTGTAGGGTTCCATAGCCGTAACTATAAGGTAAAAAATACGATGTAAAAAAAGTACAACAACAAAAGAGCGTATCTTCATAGCAATTACGTCCTTTTGTTGAGAAGCGCAGTTTATCGGCAATAACTTAAAAACAGTACATTCGATCTTGTTGAAAATAATTTTCGTTGAAAGTATTAATTAAGCGTTACCTTTGTGATCTTTTTCATATTTTTCGTACGCACGGTTTAGAAAATAGAGGGGGGGGGGGCACAATTTACACAACTTTCGGAGCGATTATTTCCAAATACATTCACTTAATCAAAAACATTACTTAGGAACCTTATAGTGTTTTTAAAGAGCTGTCGAACTATGTACCACACGTTGATATATGCTGAAAAAAAAAATACTATCTTTAACATGTATGGAGTGCCCCCCCTAAAAATATTTATTTTAATTATTTATATACCAAACTAAGTAGCGGCTCATAAAAGACACCTATATTCCAAATTTCATCAATATCCATCATGTAGTTTTTGAGTAAAATGCCTGTGACATACGGACAGACAGACAGACAGACAGACGGACGGACATGACGAAACTATAAGGGTTCCGTATTTGCCATTTTGGCTACGGAACCCTAAAAACATATAATTGGCAGAAAGTAGCACAATAAACGGCTAAAAATTTTGGAAATATCAGTGCTGGTACTTTACTTGTAGGGTTTTTTAGGACGTTTTTTATGTTCGAAGTGACTGAACAGAAAAATCTTTAATAATTACCATTTATTAATATCTTCCTAAATATTAGAGGAAAAATATAACGGCTTTCTTAACTCGCATCGTTTTTTAGAATTTCGCAAAAATCGTAACACACACTTATTTGCTCCTACTAAACTTTTTTCTTGAACTATTCACGTATCTACTTACGAGTTTGTACGGAACCCTCGATGCACGAGTCTGACTCGCACTTGACCGGTTTTTATTTTAAATGAAAATGCTCGTATACTAGTAATTGCTGCTGAGTTCGCTTTCTATGAGATTATGTTCTTTGATTACATAATACAGCCGTATGATATCGGGTCTCTAATTGATCATAATTACACCCTTGTATTGGTAATCTCGAGCAAAGCTTAATCCAAATTGGCAATTAGGGCCAGAGCCAATACTGGCTTTCCATTCGGTTTTGATCATATTGTACTGAAGGAGAATTAATACGATCATAATTACTAGGATCATGATTTGTCACCTTCTGGTGACAAAAGGAGAATGTGTAGATATACAAGGTGTAACATTAAACGTAATACAATTCATGTTTTTTAAACTTATCTCACTGGTGCTAAAATCCTCTGCTAGGTCTCGTGTTGTTAAAGTCATCTTCATTAATTAAAATCACTGTTTTAATTATTCATATTTTTATGGCCCCTACTTAGGGAGTTAAGAGAAAAAAAGTTTTAAGCTAATTTTGTAGTGAACACTTAGGCCGATAATTTATGAATAAAATGCATTCTTACACATTATTGAGGCTATTTGTCATAACAAACAAACCAAGTCAGGTAAGCATGACGTCATAATGGGTGACCACACTACGAGATTCTAGTTTCTTAATTCTGTGAGCTAAGCAAAAATTAATTACGACGTATTTTAATAACTCAATTCGTGCATTTCGTTCTCTATCGTTAACGAAGCCGGAATAGCTTAGTTTGTATTACGTTCAATGTAACAACCTGTAGATAAAGGCCTATTATTGGATCAGTAATAACTCACAGAAAAAAAATTGTTGACTGGCAAAATGGTTAGCAACATTTGCACATCAATTTGCTCTAAATTACAATTATTATAAAAAGAACGAAAAAAACCAAAACTAAATATTTTTGGACCAAATAAAAAATACTGAATTGTAGTGTATTTATTCAAGATGTCGATTACTGGGACTTTGATCTACCTTGTATAATAGCGTACTTTCACTTAATCTTTCCCCAAATCTAATCCAAATTAATATTTATTATCCGTAGCCACTTAAAATATCATGTTCCTCAACGATTAATTAATTCTCGAGCCTTGAAAGGGTCAAGATGGGACAAGGGGGAACGGAGAAATTATAAAAAGTTGCGAAAATCTTTCCGTGAAAGGGGTTTATAATTATACGATGACAATGTTCTTGGAATTAAGAAAGGGATTAAGGGGCATTAGACGGCTGAAACGATAATCGATTATAGTACACAACTAGGATGGTAAAAAAAGAAAGACCGAGATCGCAGATGTTTGCGGCCCGAGCTGCCAGTGAGGTACGTAAATATGCGATCGAGGGCTTTCTTTATTACCTCCCGTGTTGTGTACATCGTTTTCTGTCTACACTTGGCCAGAAAGCGGCTTTTTCCGCGTAGCGTGCGTGCGGTAAAAGCATCATGTTAAGATTTTTAGAGTCACGAATTTTACAGTAATTTAAATAATATTTCTTTTATTTATTTAATCGTATGGCATATCACACGTCGAATACAGTTTATAAATTAAGTTTGAGATTCATATTTGTTTACATCGAATCACAGACGGACACAATAACTGAATAAATTAAGACAATACCTACATTTGTAAACCTTACTTTGTGAAGATATAATACCTTTTATTTCCATTGTACTTAAGTCTTAAGGAAAACAAAGAAAGAGCACATAATTTATTCAATAAATGCAGATCGGTCGAGGACAACTTAAGAATTATTTAAAAAGAATGGGATCTTCTTGTTATGTTGCCCATAAAGTTAGAAACCATTACGTATCACCATCATCATCATTAACCGAAAAACGACTTGGCGATTGCTATGGCGGCTTATGCCGAACACTGTATTAGTATCCTGATGCGAGAACTCTTAAAAGGCTATGTCTAAAAGGCCTAAAACTAAAAATCTACAAATTCAATCAATACTCACTGGCTTCTTTCTCGCATCAACACAGTCAGTCTGGTTGTATTTTTTTTAAAAGCCTGACTAACTTGTAACCTTAGTGGGCGTAGCAATTATATTATCGGGTGGTCGGCCGTGGCGTTCCCTGGGGTCGAACCAGGTCACCTTGTCCCGGTCCACCTCGATAGGGTCGGACTAGGTGGGGCCCGAACGCCTGGAGCCAGGAACCAGGAACCAGGAAACAGGTCGTTTGGACAGGGCCACCTAGTCAGTCTGGGGTCTATAGTCCGTCAAGGGTCAAAGTTATCGTCAGAAGACCAGCTCCAAAGCTGCCAACGTCGCACACGTGAAACAAATCGTCAGGATCCAACACTTCGTGCATTAGCACGTACAAAAAGGGGATTCTATCACTTAAAATTACAAGGATCCAACAAATTCCTCCATATTAGAATTTAACAAATGGATACAAATTCCGGCCTAATTCATTGCAAAAGGTTATGAGACAGAATGTCAAATTGACTGCTAGCAGGTGCTGTCATATGAAAAGTTTTAACGTTCCGTTCTGAAACGCGTTAGACTTAACACTGCATATAGGCCTCCACGAAGGATCTTAACTGTGCCGCCTGCATCCATCGCAAATGGGTACAATGTGAAACAAAAGTTACGTAAATAAACTTAATTTACTCTCAAAAACTATCGTCTTTTATAAAAAAATAACTGAAAGTGCCTCAAAAGTGGACTCAGATTTGAGATACCTCTATCTTGAATGAGGGAATGTATAATACCTGTATAGATTGTTAAGTAGGTGCTACAATTATTTTACATACTATAAATATATAACTTTAATTTAGGACTAAATATTTTTGAAATACAATAAACTCCCATCTCCTCTTCACTCTTCCAAATAGCTTTCCCACATCAGTGTGTAAACCAAACGTGCACGGAACAAAACGTTTTAGAATCGTGCACGTCGGGGGAGCGCACAAACAGACGCCAGAGACGGCGACGTCTGCATTGTGGGGCTGAGAACGGTGAAGCGCAAACATCACGAACGGTACAGTCTGTTCCAAAAGTAATGGAAATAAACTGAGTGTGCGTTTAAAGCGTACTTTAGTTGTTACCTAAGTAACTTCAGAAAATGTATAATACACATTTATTTATTATTTATAATATTGTTGAGTGGATTCTATAACTATGGTGAAGCGCAAACATCACGAACGGTACAGTCTGTTCCAAAAGTAATGGAAATAAACTGAGTGTGCGTTTAAAGCGTACTTTAGTTGTTACCTAAGTAACTTCAGAAAATGTATAATACACATTTATTTATTATTTATAATATTGTTGAGTGGATTCTATAACTATGGTACATTACACAACTAGGGTGGTAATACAAAGAAAGGCCGAGATCGCCAGATCGATGTTTGCGGCCCGAGCCGTGGGCGAGGGACTTAAATATACGATCGAGGGCTTTCTTTATTACCTCACGTGTTGTGTACAGCATTTTATGTCTACATTTGGCCAGAAAGCGGCTTTTTCCGTGCGGAAAATTTTATGGCCAAGTGTGGCATAAAATACTAAAAAATTGCCAGGAAAGTACTCAATTGTAGTGTAGCACTTGTTTACATAACTGTACCATCACGCATTCAAGGCGCATGCGTGCATCAACAGAACTTGCACCATGTTTAGAATACACCCTAATGTCCGACAAGACGTTTTGCATACATTTGTACATACAGGCGGAAAGTGTGAACAGGGCACACTTTAAACATTTTTATAAGCTTTTTATTAACTTGAAGTGTTGTATGTATTTTTTTTATTTTTAAACAGCCGATTGATTTTGCGTGCATATGCAAAACCGGATAACAGTACAATAATATTATACGTATAGGTTATAGCAGTTGTTATATTAATGTAATAAACAAAATAAATTTATGTTAGGTAAAAGAAGTTATTTAGAGATAATTTTTTCGTACCCAAACAGTGCCAACGGAACCCTATTACTAAGCCTCCGCTGTCCGTCTGTCCGTCTGTCTGTCGGACATAGGGCTCTTTCGTTTGAACCGTAATAGGTAGAAACTTGAAATTTTCACATATTGTGTACTTCTATTGCCGCTATAACAACAAATACTAAAAACGAATAAAGTAAAAAATAAAAAGGGGTCCCCCATACAATAACGTGTTTTTTGGCATCTTTTTCTTGACTGTGTTACGGAACCCTTCCTATGTGAATACAACTCGCACTGGGCGTTTTTTTGTATATTTTTATTGAATGTATTAATTAATGAACAATTTTTTTATTAGAAGTCTTTTCTAAATGTGTAAATAGAAAAAAAAAGCTTTTTTGATTGCTAGAATTGTTGGTCTTTAAAAAGTAAATATATTCGCTAATACCACGCATTGAAGAGCGTGTTGCTGAGGAGATCCAGGTGCCGGAGCCGATGTAGATGATGTCAATTTAATTAGAAAACTTCGGTGGCACAAAGAAGCGTCTATTCGTGATAGCGCACGGGAGAAGGCGCGATGTTGCTATATTAACAAATTATATACAAATTTGAACTTGATGTTGCCAGTAACATTGTATGCAACACGTATTATATGCTATACTAAGTCGTCATGTGCTTGTGTGCACGTCGCGGTCGCCGCCGCGGAGTCGTGGTTGCTCGGAAATTCCATCTCGCGCCGCTTTGTCTCGCGACTGCCCGATTGTGCGATACTGCCCGCCACGAGGAGACACACGCTGCTGCGTTAGCGATGCGTGATATGGAGATATTGTTACCATTACACAAAGGCAAACATCATAAAAAACAGCATGAGTGAGGGATCTTTTTATTTCCACGAGATTTTTGAATACATTTCTATTTATATAAAAATTTATTTCGAAAAGCAGTTCGTTCATAGTGAGGTCGCAGTCTTACCTAACCTAACCTATTTTTTGGCACCAATTTGTTTTTTTGGTGACGTAGTTGCAACCTACCTAATCTACCTTTCTGGCAGCAATTTGTTTCTAGTGGGGCCGCAATTTTAACTTAACTTACTTTTCAGCGATAACTTTAACCTTATAATTACATTTTAAAGTTATCTAAGACATTGCTACCAAAAAGTCTATTGTCATAAATTATCTCATGTCTTTGTGTGCAGTGCACGTTGCAGTCGCCGCCGCGGAGTCGCAGTTGCTCGGAAATTCCATCTCGCGCCGCTTTGTCCCGCGCCTGCCCGATTGTGCGATACTGCCCGCCGCGAGGAGACACACGCTGCTGCGTTAGCAATCCGTGATATGGAGCTGTTGTAACCATTACACAAAGGCAAACATTATAAAAAACAGCATGAGTGAGGATATTTTTATTTTCAAGAGATCGTTGAAATATATAAAAATGTATTTCGAAAAGCAGTTCGTTTTTATTGGGGTCGCAGTTCTTACCTAACCTAACCTATTTATCTGGCAGCAATTCGTTTCTATTGGTGTCGCAGTTGCAACCTAACCTAACCTACTTTTCTGGCAGAAATTTGTTTCCATTGAGGTCGCAATTCTAACCCAACTTATTTTTCTGGCAACATTCCGTTTCTATTGGGGTCGAAGTTCCAACCTAACCTAACCTACTTTTCTGGCAGCAATGTATTTCTATTGGGGTCGCAGTTTTAACTTAACCTACTTTTCAGCGACAACTTTAACCTTATAATTACATTTTAAAGTTATCTAAGACATTGTAAACAAAAAGTCTATTGTCATAAATTATCTCATGTCCTTGTGTGCACGTCGCAGTCGCGGTTTCTCGAAAAGTCCATCTCGCGCCGCTTTGTCCCGCGACTGCTCGATTGTGCGATACTGCCCGCCCCGCTACGAGGAGACACACGCTGCTGCGTTAGCGATGCGTGATATGGAGATATTGTAACCATTACACACTTGTAAGCGATTAAGGGAGGTAGTACACGGCGACTTTTTGTAGCGATGCAGTCGCGCGTTTCGTAGCGCTGTCTCTGTTTATTGCGCGACTGCATCGCTACAAAAAGTCGCCGTGTGCTACCTTTGTGAGTCGCTTTCAAAAAAAGATGTCCGTAGTCAGGTCTTGATTAAACAAAATGTTAATCTTGTTCATTTGTGTAACGCAAGTTATTAATGGTTAACTTTCGTAACACAAAGGAAAAAATAACACTTGATTTAATGAAGCCTTAACTCCGGGCATCATTTTTTGAAATCTTCCCCTGTTTCAATTTCGTCTTTATTCACGTGGACCGCAGTAAGCAGCACTAGAGTATGCAATGAGAGTGCAGTTTTGTATGACTGCAACTGCAGCCTGGCATTGCGATTTTACATTAGTCGCAAACGCATTTCTGATGACGTTTTTACATGTTCAAGAAGTTATGATATGAGATCCAAAATGTACTTTACGATTTCATGATTGGGTCATAATCGAGCGTTTAAACCGTCTCACTTTTGTGGACACGTTTTTGTCGAGATTTTTGCAAATTTTTGTGGCGTTTTAATCTGTTTGATAGTGATCCTAGACTTTTAATAAAAATAGTCTGATATCCCATTAAAATCAGCAGGGATTTCGACGAAAACGCGTCCACAGAAATGATGATGAAACGGTTTAACCTTTTCGCCGCCACGTAAAACATAAAAGTCGCAAATCAGTCGCCATGATATAACAGTGCCAAAATCGAAATTGAACTTTATGCTGGTGCGTGGTTTATATCGCTCTGCAGTCAGTGACCAATATATGCGCCGTTGCCGATCTTTGAGAGCCCTGTTTACTCGTTTCTTGAAGAACCCCATGTCATAACGCGCTGGGAACACCTCAGGTGGGAGTTCATTCCACATCCTGCCGGTTCTTGGCAAAAAAGAGCGTGATGCCCGCATGTTCTTGTTATTTGGCCTAAAATTATTGAATAATAGAAGTCTTGATATTTGCAGGCCACTTAAGTAGTTCGAATAGAACGATTGTAATCTCGTCACACCTCTTGTATGCGCCGATCATCTTTTAACTTGTACAGTCGTGGAATAAAAAGGTTCATCATATTAAAGACTACTTTCGTTTGTACCATAGTATAAAAGCAGTAATTTTTTTTCCTACAAAAGGTACATCGCGCGCTTCAATGTGGGCGTACAGTGTACGAACGCACTACAAGCAAACTTGTAACAATGCGTAAGAATGCTCCAGTATGGATTGCACTCACACAGACGTGCTATCGCGCGTCAAATCAATCTTATGATACCTGCAAACCTAGACAAAGATAAAGATCAAGAAAAATAAAGAAAGTTATTCCTATGAAGCTTTTTCCAAAAATCCATCTCGAAAATACAAATCGATCATATGTTAACACCTTCGCGGCTGAGTTTCAAATATAAAAGCAATTAGACATGTGTAGCTCGCGAGTGAATGATTCAAAAGAGCTATATCAATCGGTCTAGATCACCGGCTCACTAGCTCAGTTCCGATTCAAACAGCTCAGAATATCTTTCAACTCACTCGCTCTCAAGTAGCTCTATTGGCCCGTGAGCTGCGACGAAAGACCCGATTAACATGAACTTTTCGTCCCTGTCTTGCCACACTTGTCACCATTACTGCTCTCTTTTTCGTTCAGAAATATTCGGATTTGGAGCAACTGAGCTATAAGAGCTAGTACGCTGATGACTCACCACGGAGCTACTGAGCTAATAGGAGCTAGTGAGCCGTTGACTCACCGCGGAGCTACTCGTACTGAGCTACTTTTGAGAGCTAAGGCGAAGGCTAGACGTACAATTCATACTTTGATCCATCAATATGGTAAATACTGATGGATCACATGATGTTTACGTAATCCATCAATATACTAGACTAGACAATCAATAAATATCACAATATTTGATAAATATCAGTTAATCACAGTATTTATTGTACGTCTAGCCTTCGCCTAAAGATTCATGCCACTCTTTTCACTTTAGTGACACATTTTGCGCATGTCTAAAAGCAATAGATAGGCACCTATTCTGAAGTCACACGAGCAAATTTCTTTCACGTTACACTTGTTATCAAAAGCCATTATGGCGGTGTACCTGTTGCCTCGCAAATAGGGCAATCCGGTAAATTAAAGCGAATTCCGCGCGTATAGCTTACGAAATCGGTACGATAAAACTAATTTGCATAGAAATAAAGGGCCGATTCTCGCCTCTTGTGTGCGGAATTTAGGGCGACAATTTACGGGCGTATTTGTTATTTTTACTTCGTGAATACGATGTGGTACCTACATTCGCCACGAAACGTATAGAAGTATTTCAAATGTCGTGTGAAGTTTTTTTTTGCCTTAGCCTGGCAAACAGGCAGACTTATTTACAACACAAGATGCATTGCCAATGCGTTGCCGGTCTCGAAGACATTTGATGACTTTTTGTAAAATCCCATATTGTAGCGCAGTGGGAAAATCATAGCAGGAAGTTTATTCCAGATCCCTAATTGTACGCGCTACAAAGGTTCTAGAGAACCGACGCGTTGTTGCGTATAGTGCCGATAACGAGTGGTGCGATGGTAGAATGATGCGGTAGGCACCAAACTAAACAGTTCCTTGGAACATGGTGATGGTGCGGCCAAACCGCGGCTCTAAGTACGTAGACGCGCCGTACACGCAGTGACGCGCCTCAGGCGTCACGTTTTAGACGCATGCTGTGCACACTGCCGCTGAAAAGACGATTACGTGCCGTAAACGCATTAACGTGATATATGCGTCACGTTTTTGACTCAAAATACGCGTGGATAGTACGTAAAAAATACGTATTTTAAGCACCGGTTTGAAAGATGCGAGTCAAAAACGTGACGCCTGAGGCGCATCACTGCGTATTCGGCGCGTATACGTCTTTTGTGACGCGGTTTAGTCGCAGCTTAATTTTTACAAATTTCGGTTATAGTCAACATCCCAATTATAGTGAAAATCTAAAAGCTCAACTGAGATTCACGCAAAATTACCGTGGTACTTGACTAATTTTGGTTACTGCCGCTTGAAAACTTTTATTATGTCATGAGAAAGGCGAACGGACACATATGTCACCTGATATTAAGTGACTTTTGAGGCCCATTAAAAATGCGTTGTCAACCCTGAGGCCTAAGATAGAATGCCTCTATACTAGTCATTTCACGCGCTGTCTTACCCCCACACGGGAACACAACATTACGAACACTGCTCTTTGGTGGCAGGTTAGTGGGTAAAATGGCGACGTTTATTTGATGGCGACTGGTCACCTGAATTAACCTTCCTAAAACACTTACAAATGGATTCTCCACATTTAGCATCATTTTATTTGTAGAAAATACTGGGGCGTGGATCCCAAAAAAATTGCCATCAACTGGCGCTCCAAAAATACTAAACATTACATAATTTATGAAACACGCAACAATAAACTTTAGTAAATAACCAGGTATGCAAATGTTCCATTTCGTTGGAATCTGATTAATTCGTAAATATTCGGCTAACCTTGCAGTCACATGTATTTAATTTGATTTATTTCCTACCAACACTGTGAAAGCAGCGACTACAACCGGACCAAACAATCCATAACCACGAGTACCACGACCACTCTGTAAAAGAGTGCCGACAGAGAAGAAGAATTCGGATGTTGACTAATGTTGAATTTTACAACATAATATAGTCACATGGATTGGAAAAAACCAAATTATCATAACACAGAAATAAACAAAAAATGTATAAAAAATATAAAGTTATGAGAAATATAAAGTCTACTTTCCATATCACTAGGCCACTAACACTATCTTATACATGATGGGAAACGAGTAACCCGACAAACTTTAACCACGTATTCCTGCTGTTATTACCAGTAAAAAGATTATATCAACATAGATCGAATTCTGTCCTTTCACATTAATAGTTTTTTGGAATAAAATAAGTCAGTTAATTTAGCCCTTTTATTTATTTATTTAAACATGCCCTTTATGGAGAAAAAGATATGGAAAAGAAAAAAAATGGAACCAAAAGGTAAATTTTTTGGCCTCGTATTTCCTTACCATAAAATGCTACGAAAGGTTAATTGCTGTTTAGCTAGCAGAACAAAAAATGTAGCAAAAGTATCTTAGTCACATTTATTAGGGCTTGTTACACACTTGGGAGTTTTCATGTTAAAAATTATGAATATCTTGGAAAGTAAGCGTTTTTTGACTATACATCATATAACTTTTTTTACTCCCAATAGTCGTTAAAATCTATAGTTAAAGTTTGTCGGGTAAATCATTGCCACCGTGTATAAATAGAAAACTAGATAGAATTAAATCTTAATAAAACAAATAGGTCATCCTTTATGTCCAAAAGATAAGTCAGATACGTCAACCTATTTTAGCGGACTAAGATTAAGTCCTTTAACTCCGTGATAAGGCTTTGATTAGGGTACGAAGAAGGCTTTGTTAACCCTTCCAATGCCCCAGACAGGACACAACGAATTATTATTTCTATCGGTATTTAAATAGTTGTAGTTATTTTTGAAAGAGTTGTTTAATTTTTTTTTATAGATAGGCTGACAAACTTGCAATTCTATTGGGCGTGGCGATTGTCGGCCTTGGCGTTTCCTGGGGATGATTGTGCCTTATGATAATAATCAATATCAATATCATTTTGGGTGTAAATGCGTGTCAAAATAGCTTCGAAAATAGGTTGAAATCTAACAGAAACACTGACTTACATCCAAATAATTTAGATATTCTGTCAATTTAATTTGGACTTTAACCCCTTATGAAAGGGTACAAATTGTAATAAAGGCATAATATGCTTTCGCTTCACTCCCGCTGCATACATCAATGAATGGCTACAAAACAAAGTGAACTGGTGGAATTCGTTCCAAATAGCACCAATAGGAATAAGCGTCCTACATAGCAGCGATTTTTAGTGTGCGATATGCGACTTTTCAAAAATATGATGTGTAGTTGTTAGATGCTACAATGATAGCACTGACCAGCAGTAATTTCCGTTAAAGGGCATTTTGCCGGTGATTTTAGTGGTATTTATTTATTTAAACTTTATTGCATAGGAAAGTACAAACCGCGAACTTAATGCCATAAGTGCACACTCCAAAAAAAATTGGTTGCTCCTAACAAGATTGTGATAGTTATAATCAAGCATCTTGATTCCATACGAGCCTTACAAGACGTTAGATGCACCAACTAAGATGCAGGGCTGGGCAGTATTTGAAATATTTGTAATTGAAATACGTATTTGAAATACAAATACGTATTTGGTATTTGTATTTCAATTGCTTCCTAAGAATGTAATTTGTAATTGGTATTTGAAATACCTGATGTTGAGGTATTTTGTAATTAGTATTTCAAATATCTATGGCTTCAAAATACATTCGAACAAAAGACATTGCAATTCAATAATATTGAATGATTAAACTTTCCACCCGGAATGAGTGATCGAACACCAAATGAGTGTCGTTTTATTATCAACTAATATTTTGCCATGGCGTCTCTCGTAGTTAAAAATAAAGAGGTATACCTATGAAAAGTTTACAATAGGCTACTTGATGACAGTTCAAATCAGCTTCTTTTTATGAAGTGTCAAAACGCTCCGAAAGCATGCAGTTTAGTATGAAATACTATCTTGTGACGTCATGCTCAACATGGTGCCTTATTTTAGTTTTCGTCATTGTAAAATCGTTGATGGCACGAAAATAAGTTTGAATGATTTTATCCGGGCTGTTTTGGAAGCGTAAATTGCTGGTTAGAGTTAATGAATTTATTTTGATTGTTGTCTAAAACCCTATTCTTGTGGATTTATTGCTTTGTTCCACTTTTAGGGTTCCGTAACTCAAAAGGAAAACACGGAGCCCCTATATAATCACTTTGTTGTCCTTCTGTCTATCTGTCTTTCAAGACTCTTTATCTCGGGAACGCGTAGAGGTATTGAGTTGAAAATAAAAACATTGAGGTATACTCTGGTCGCCAGTTCCTTGAAGCTGTGAAAAAGCAAACTACTAAGGTAACGTAAAAAAAGATATGGCCGTTTATGTCACAAAAAAAACGTATATTTCGACACCTTCAAGGAAACCAAAATTCATAGTATAGGGTATTTACCGTTGACCTAGAGCTATGAAATTTGGCAAGTCATACCGTCTTATACTACAAATATAGGGAAAAATCTGTAAACTATACATTTGTTATTGAATCATAAAACATATAGTATATATTTAAAGACTTTATTTTTAAATTCAAGTATTTGTAAGGAACCCTCGGTGGGCGAGTCCGAATCGCACTTCTCTGGTTTTTATATGAAAATGTTGAGTGTTAGTGGCAGAAAAAAAATCACCATGTCTTAATTGTTTGTATGTATGTAAACACTTTATTGCAAAAAATAAGACAAAGTACAGGGTTTGCCAATGTCCTTATACTATTTTCGCTGGCATACATAGTTTTGGAGTAAAATTGCTTAAAAAATATCGCGCGTCGGACTCGCCCGAGGGTTCCATACAAATTTGTAGGTACCTACATATATTAAAGTACCCTATACGTTTTGATTCCCTTAGTAAATTCTTATTTTTTTTATTTAATTATAAATTTAGTTTTCAGATTTTCCCTATACTTGTAGTAAGACCGTCTTAAATACTACAAGTATAGGGAAAAATGTATTACTTGCCAAATTTCATAGTTCTAAGTCCACGGAAAGTACCCTTTGAATTTTGGTTTCCAGAGTGTCGAAATTTACGTTCTTTGTGGCATATACGGCCGTATCATTTTTTCACGTTAACTTAGAAGTTAGATTTTTCACAGTTTCAAGGGACTGTAGACCTGAGTATATGGTTTTATTTTCAGCTCGATACCTTCAGATGTTCCCGAGATAAAGGGTCTTAACAGACGGACAGACAGACAACAGTGATCCTATAAGAGTTCCGTTTTTTCCTTTTGAGGTACGGAACCCTAAAAAGTGATGAATCCGAACTTCTCACCTCACCCGCTACTACTCGCGCAAGGCTTCTTGATATATTGATGGTTCTCAATGTCAAAGCACTCAAGACTATCCAAGGAACAACTGTGCCGAGAATCAGCTCGGAATATAAATGGGCAAGGTGGACACAAAGTTTGAAAGAGCATATCTGCTTTTTGGAGTTTCTTGAAATTCAAAACCTTAATTCTCGGTACCTATCACACTTACAGTAAAAATTAAAAGAATCTAATTTATAGCAAATTTAATGTAGTTAATTTGTGCCAAAGATGTTACTGTGAAAAATGCATATAGCACGAATCTAAAAAAATTCAAAAATGGCGTAGGTGTAAATTTCGATTGGATTCACTTCAGTCACAGTCATACCAACAAATTAGAACTACATCATGCTTTGCGATTTTAGCATTTTAACGCGTCGATTTCTACTGCCCTCAATGTATTTTGTAATTTGTATTTTGTATTTCAATTAAAACTAATCAAAATACTATATTTTGTATTTCAACTACACGACCTCAAAGTATTTTGTATTTCGTATTTCAAATACCTGTGGAAAAGTATTTTGTAATTTGTATTTCAACTAAATTTATTAATTATTTTGCCCAGCCCTGCTAAGATGATATTGATTGTTTATCATAGTTCAATTAACCATGTTCTGATTTGATTCAACAAACATTGATGTATAAGGTAACTAATGAAAGATGATCGAATCATACAAAGAAGAAAATAATGATAGAAACAAGAAATACATTTTGTTAAAATTATCAAGATTCTAGATTGATGTTTTAATCACTAATGAACTTGCTGTTTTAATTAATCAGCTTTCATTGATATGTTTGTTTTATTTAAGAGGAAACAGGAGGGCAGTTTTTCCATACAAACGTAGTCCCCTGTTTCCTCCCTGGATAATGCCAGTAGAGCAATCATTTTTTGTCCAAAAATCTATGGCTACTATTGATAATTATGTTCCTATGTTTTCCTTTACGACCTTACTGTTTCCTCTTAAGTTAATGCCAACAAAGACAAAATCTCTCTTGGTTGGCTCAGATTTTTTAGAGTGCATAATCTAAATCATAAATTTAGTAACACAAATCATATTTATATATAATACTGATACTTACATAAATATGCCATAAAATATACCTACTCGGACATACTTACTATTACATTGTAGGTACCCAGTGTAAAATATAAGGAAGAGAATAGGGTACATATTTGCCTGTAGTCAATATAAATTACTACACGCTAGCCATTAAATCAGCTTTCGACAATGTGGGTGTTTAGAAATCATAAACCTACCAGCTGGCAGCAGGGTGGCGAAAGGTGTTTTTGACAGTAGGCGTCAAGATCCACCAATCACACCACCTGATTTTGACATCTACTGCCAAATAGACTTTTCGCCACCCTGCTGCCAGCTGGTGGATTTCTGATTTCTAAATACCCTCATTGGCAAAAATGAACTAAACATCAGCTATTTAGCGTTTTAAAACGATTTAATACGAAGATGATTTGATGTTTGAGTAACATGACGTCATTTCACTTTTATTCCATACAAACTTCATGCTATCTGAGCGTTTTGACACTTCATAAAAAGTAACTGATTTGATCTGTCAGGAAAGTAGCCTATTAATCTCGAATATTGTTAGAAAAATGCTTGCGCAACATGCTGCATTATTATGACTACATTTTGCAATATTATGCTACTTTTACTTTACTAAAATAAATAATTGAACTAATATCTTAATGATATTATCTAACACGAGTGGCACTTTGCGCGCAAAAAGGCCTCCTTCAATATATTAATTTGAAGTCGGTTATTTCAACATTTTCCATAATGTATCAATTATTTTCTAATTCGAAAAGTCAAAAGCGTGCAGACACCCTAAGTTGTACGCTATTGACTGCACTGGTTGCAAGCGTGAATACTGTTGTAAATGTTGAACTAATTGTGTTAATGGAACATTATTAAAGCGTAAACATTGGTATGCAATAAAGGAATCGTAATAAAGCAGCGTCTATCATCTATTGTATAATTCTACAGAAATATATCGAGATACCTAGAACGAAATAATTAGTTCGTCGATTTGTATGCGAACCAAGCGTATAACGGGTTTCGCTTGGCGTTTGACGCCAAAAGTGTAATTTAGTGATGGAAAACATAAATTTTCCATTTCATTTGGTGGTGAAGAATTAATTACACCTTTATTATGAGATTTTCAAAACTGATAATAATATTGACGGAAACTAAAGTTGACGGCGTGCAAATTAGGTCATCGCCACTTCTTTTTAGCACGCGAGGTACATTCACTATTACCTTACCTCGATATATTTCTATGTATAATTCACAATCGTAATATTTCAAACAGCGTCTATCGAACGAGTATTGTTTAATCCGACATCCTTCGTTTACCTAAGATAGACGTCCCAGTGATTGACAATGTCCCAGTAGTTGTCATATTGAATGTTAAGTTACTAGTAACAGAGGTGATAGCAGGGTGTCTCGATATATTTCAGAATTCATTATAAACACTTAAACGGATACCTTATATCGACAGCGAAGAGCGAAAAGTAATAACCATGATGCAAACTTTACACCTGAGCCAAAAAAACGTTTTGAAAAAATAATATTTTTCAGCACCTTCTTATTTACTATCAAAATTATTGAGATTTGGATTACATAATAGTACATTACACAACTAGGGTGGTAATACAAAGAAAGGCCGAGATCGTAGAAGTTTGCGGCCCGAGCTGCAAGCGAGGGACGTAAATATGCGATCGAGGGCTTTCTTTATTACCTCCCGTGTTGTGTACATCATTTTATGTCTACACTTGGCCAGAAAGCGGCTTTTTACGTACTTACACGTACACTTTATGGCCAGGTGTGGCATAAATATTTAAGTATCATCATCATCAGTATCAGCCTGTATCAGTCCACTGCTGGACAATGGACATAGGCCTCTCCTATGGTACGCCACTGAGCTCGATCTCCTCCTCCAGTCACCACCTACTGCCCTTCGTATGTCGTCACTCCACCTTGTTACAGGGCGCCCTACACGACGCTTTCCGATTCGCGGCCTCCACTCTAGAGCTCGTCTACTCCAGTGGTCGTCGGCTCTACGACAGATATATGCCCAGCCCACTGCCACTTTAGGTTGCTGATTCGCTGAGCTATTTCGATAGCTTTGGTTCTCTGTCAAATATTGTTTTGCAATTCGTACCTACTCAAAACCTTTAGAAGTGACCAATTTTTCTAGTGGAGGTTACGTCATTGGGCTATTTTCCTTAACGATGAAAAAGGTATA
Organism: Eudemis profundana; assembly: GCA_947034925.1. Lineage (NCBI taxonomy): Eukaryota > Metazoa > Arthropoda > Insecta > Lepidoptera > Tortricidae > Eudemis > Eudemis profundana. The sequence goes on along the minus strand of OX344816.1, from coordinate 13,635,150 downwards.
AATTTATATTATGTCTGAGCCTATATCCTATGAGTTCCAATACAAACACAATAAAAGCTTTTTATTATAAACACCGTATATCCATAGCTAAAAACCATACTTTAACCTCCAAATGAGAAAGCTCACAATAGTCAACAAATCCCATAGAAAAATGGCCTTATTGTTCCAACGGCATCGTATCTCGACACTACTAGCTCGGGCACGTTCGAAACGGAATTAATAATTCACACTTAAAACAAAGAGACATATCTCAGAATAGAGTTATTCCAATTTCAACCATATTTCTATAAATTTAAGGTCCAATTTCATAAGAAAATTGGGTTTAGTGCAGTCTTTACGGCACTAAAAGTTAGTTTATTCTATAATCCAACTGAATATTCGTAAACAACGCAATGCAATGTTAAATCGCGTTGAATTTTTAATTGTCAGCGTTCAGTTGGTTGCGGGATGAAAATAATTTCAATAATTACCGTTCAGTTATTAAATAATGTTTGTTAATTAAGAGGATTTCCGATGTACGGTCAGCGAGATACATTTATGCAGACAGAGTTCAAACCTATAGGTAACGTGTAGGAACTAATAGCTAATAGCACTAAATCGACCAAAAACACGACACTATGCTAGGATTGCCATAAATGTGGGGACTCAGACCGGGACATTTGAATAAAATGTAGTAAATGTAGAAAATAAGGAACTTGATAGTGTGCCAGTGCGCTCTCGGTCTGTCAACGCCGAGAGTCCGCGATCCCGATGTGTTGACACTGTTGACGTAAATTGACAACATTTCATATTTTCAAAAGATCTTAATTCGAAAACCATTTGGGTAAAACTGTATTTTATGCTCAAAAAAAATATTTTTGGATTTTTTTCCCCATTCATTTTGGAAAAAATCGTCAATTAGTGTGAACCGGAAGTGTGACGTCATTTTCCCTGCATTATCGAGAGAGACCTTAGTGCTCAAACGATTAAAAAGTGTATGGTATCCGGTTGTCATTTTCTGACATACTTGCCGTCTGACGTTTATTTCTTTTGAAAATTGTTACAACTGCTTAGCGGCTTTAGAAGTTTAATTTTCTTACCGTTGGTTCATTTGCACGTTTTCGAAGACCTTAAAAGACTTGGCACTTTCCCACTGGACTCCGATAACGCATTCAAACATTATTAACTTGGCATTATTTTACCGGACACCGATTTTTTTCATGTAATGAAGACATCAGAAGGTTTTTCTCAGGCTGATAGCACGAATCTGCCGCGTGTTGAAATTATGATGATGGAGTACACATCGGCAAGTGATAAATATAATCCAGCCCAAATAAGAGGAGCAAAAGCATCGTTGTCTTCCCGAACTTCCTATGTTGACAACGCTGTAACGCCTGACAGTTATTTTTTTAATCGTAATTGTCGCTCTGGATTCTAGTTTTTTTAAATCGTAATTGTTGCTCTGGATTCTAGTTGGGAAAGTGACGTCATTTTCTACATACGCCCTTTTAGAATGAGCTACTTTTCAAACTGCTATTTTTAATTGAAAAATTGAGTTAAAACGAAAAAGAAAAAATACGGGTAGCTTAAAATTCCACCTATTTTCTATCCAGCTCATAAAATGAAGGAGTAGAAAATTTGAAATATTGTCAATTCGTAAAAAAAAAGTGAATGGACAAGTGTCAGCGCTTACGTCGTTCTATCCACGTACAATTAGCTAGCTAGATAGTCGTGTTTATTACGCCCAAACTAAATATAGGGGAAAATCGTAACGAAACTGAGAAATTCAAAAGTTGTACGGAAAACTTGGGACATTTTGCACTACTTTTTTTATTTCACAAATGAAAAGTGCTCGTGATTCTGAGTAAAATGGTATAAGACACACCATGATCAGACAAAAAAAGTAAAAGGTACATTTTTTCTGCAATTGACCCACCTACCTTACTAGAGAACGAATTACAGGGTAGGCAGTTCCTATTTCTCTATTTGGAGTGCACGCTATTCTTCCCACAAATGGTACATCGCGCGCTTGAATGTGTGCGCGCCGTGTACGAACGCACTACAAGCAAAGAAATAAGAATACGTAAGAATGCTCCAGTATGGATCGCATCGCGAATCTGTGTGAATACGTGTCGCGGGCTCCTAAAGGGCCAAAGTTGGACTACTTGTTCATCTTTATACTTTGACGCTACTGCTGAGCCTAACCTAACCTATAGTCTGTATTTATAGGTATTTAAAAAACGTAAACATAAATAACTGGGCCAAGAGCATGTCGGACCATGCTCAGTGTAGGGTTCCATAGCCGTAACTATAAGGTAAAAAGTACGATGTAAAAAAAGTACAACAACAACTTCGTGATTTTTTCATATTTTTTTTTTTTTTTACCGTGCGTCCGAAAAATATGAAAAAAATCACGAAGGTAACGCCTAATTAATACTATCAACGAAAATTATTTTCAATAAGATCAAATTAAGCGTTTTTGAGTTATTGCCGATAAACTGCGCTTCTCAACAAAAGGACGTAATTGCTATGAAGATACGCTTTTTTGTCATTGTACTTTTTTTACATCGTATTTTTTACCTTATAGTTACGGCTATGGAACCCTACACTGAACATGGTCCGACATGCTCTTGGGGACGCACGGTTTAGAAAATAGAGGGGGGGGGGACACAATTTACACAACTTTCAGAGCGATTATTTACAAATACATTCACTTAATCAAAAACATTACTTAGGAACCTTATAGTGTTTTTAAAGAGCTGTCGAACTATGTACCACACGTTGATATTTGCTGAAAAAAAAATGTTTACTGACTTTAAAATGTATGGAGTGCCCCCCCTAAAAATATTTATTTTAATTATTTATATACCAAACTAAGTAGCGGCTCATAAAAGACACCTATATTCCAAATTTCATCAATATCCATCATGTAGTTTTTGAGTAAAATGCCTGTGACATACGGACAGACAGACAGACAGACGGACGGACATGACGAAACTATAAGGGTTCCGTTTTTGCCATTTTGGCTACGGAACCCTAAAAACCACGTGACTCGGGTCGTTCAGCCAATCAAAGTAACGTTTTGTGTCTGTGGCAGAATACCAGTGGCTGAACGACCCGTGTCACGTGGTTTTTTTGTTTACCTTTTTTTAAATACCTAAAAGTACAGAGTATAGCCACTCTAGCATCATTAGATAGCGAACAGAAACTGCTGCCGTGATCAGACTAAACAAACTACAACCTTGCTCAAATAAGCCGAAATACTGTAACGCCTGGTTTACACCGGGCGAGCTAGCGTGCGAGTAGCTGTCTTTTTACAACCTTTTATTGAGTTTCACCTGTCCCGGTGTCTGTGTGGCTGCGTGTCTGTGTGCCTGTGTGTCTGTAATCAAATCCTGCAAGACTATTTCGACCCAATGCCCTGTTCCTGACTGAGCTGAAATTTTGCAAGTTTAAGTAATTATGTAAATCAGATAACAATGCAATATTATGACGATATAAAGCCTATCTGATGATGGAACCGGATGATAGCCATAGGATCTAAATTACACAAGATAAATTCACCGTGTTTGGGCTCATTTGATTAGTTTCTTTCAACTTAACCTTATTGTGTGTGTTTCCGCATTGTATGTGTGTGAGCAAATAAGAATTTTAGTCATTGGTTCACGAACCCCTAATCGGTATTTTATAGATATATTTCAGTGAGTACTTATGATGTATATTGTTAGCCACATTTCTGAACGCGGCCTAAGTTGTAGAGGGCGCTGCCAACCCAGCGCGCTGTCAAGGCTCCTAGCGTCGGTTCGCGCCTGAATGGCGTCTCGATAGGATGATCGTTGACATTGCCAACGACGTGCAGTTTCGGGGTCACCTGGAAGGCAAGGCAAAACTTGCCTCAAAAAAGCTGGGTGTGCTAAACCGGGCTAAACAGTACTTCACCCCGCGGCAGCGCCTTGTGCTTTATAAGGCGCAAGTCAGGCCTCATATGGAGTACTGTTCACATCTCTGGGCTGGAGCACCAGCTTATCAGCTTGACCCTCTCGACGCCATCCAGAGACGCGCCGTCCGCATTGTCAACGATCCCATACTTACTGACGGTTTAGAAACGCTTAGCCTCCGGAGAGACTTTGCATCTCTCTGCGTCTTCTACCGTTTGTATAATGGGGAATGTTCCAAGGAACTGTTTGGGTTGGTGCCTACCGCATCATTCTACCATCGCACTACTCGTCATCGGCAGGCGGTTCATCCCCATTTCCTTGAATCATTACAATCAACAACGCGCCGGTTCTCTAGAACCTTTCTAGCGCGTACAATAAGGATCTGGAATGAACTTCCTGCTAAGATTTTCCCACTGCGCTACAATATGGGATTTTTAAAAAGGGTGTCATCAAATTTCTTCGAGACCGGCAACGCATTGGCAATGCATCTAGTGTTGCAAATGTCTATAGGCGGCGGTGACCGCTTTCCATCAGGTGGGCCGTCTGCCTGTTTGCCAGTCTATAGCAATAAAAAAAAAAAAACAATTACTGGATTGATTGTGTTTTAATATAAATATATGGTTTCCAAGTAACTAGTACTTTTTACTGTTAATAATATGAACTTAAAATTCCATCCTTACGCTGCCCATAATACCAATGACTGGAATGCCTAGTCTAGCCAACCGCATTGCTGAGTGGAAACCATATCGGTTGCACAATTGCACAACTATCATTATGTTTCTTTATTTCTTGTGTATTGCCTGATGTTAGCAATTTAAATTTTAGACCAAAAATGCTTTATGAGATAAAATATGTATGCAAAATATATTGATGCTAAAAATTGAGTATGTAATTAATTATTATACTAAACATTTTCGAACAAAAATATTTACCCCATTAAATAGACGATGTCAAGGGCACCCGTGACGGTAATGCATATGTTATCCGAATACATATTTTTTTCCTTTCTTTCATGATGGGACCAGCTGAACTCCTAGCTAGTAACTGTCCTCTTTCAGGGCAGCAGCTCGCACTGTTTAATCTCGCCTTTACCTGCATTTTACGTGGCACAACTAGTGGGGGACGCGCAGAGCAAACTAGGTGCGAAGTTGCGAACTACAACAAATCAGGAAAACTCTAGAGTTTCGCGCAGTTTGAGAAATAATGTGACGTGCTTTTTAAGGCTTCAGTTTGTGGATAGCGACTGTTTCGATATAAAACTGTTACTTGCTTGTCTACATTTCTTAGTTTGCCGAGACTAACTGAGAATAGTATTGCACATATTGTAGGTAATTTAGTCTCGCTTTATTAACTTTTTAAAGATAAGACGACTCATATGAAACGTAACAATCTATGTTTTAATTGTTTGCTCCTAGTACAGGCAGCACCCGGTATAATGTTTCAGAAGACGACATTATTGAATAGGTTGCATATCGTTTTAAAGACAAAAATCTGTGATTGGTTACAAACCTACTGACGTGAGAATAGGAAATATGTATGAATTTTTTTTAACAGATTTCTTAACAAAATATGGAAATACCGTAAAAAAGATGACATATAGTCAAAATAAAATTAAAATCGACCGAGAAACACGGAAGATATAAACATTTTAAACCACTAATCAGACAGCGATTAGAGAGAGAGATCCGATATGGACTATGACGTCATAGTACACGGCCGCCATACAATCTCCATACTATATTCTGTTTTGCGAGAAAGAGATACAGATAAATCTTTGTTGTGTTATATCTTGGTTATTTTTATAGTTATTCGACAAATATTTTTTTCCTACTGTTTTTTATATGAATGAGCTTTTATTAAAGTAAAAAAAAAATATCATGCATATTCCCTATTTCATTTGCCGCTATACTCGTAGTTTTTTTTTTCAGCACTAAGTCGCCTAGTGACTGATATCGGCGGCGGTATATTCGGCCACATCTAAAAAAAATGTTTTTGAGATTATTGTTGATTACTAGCAAAAACAAGAGCATGTCGGACCATGCTCAGTGTAGGGTTCCATAGCCGTAACTATAAGGTAAAAAATACGATGTTAAAAAAGTACAACAACAAAAGAGCGTATATATAGATTTTTTTTTGAGATGTGGCGGCATTCCAGTCACTAGGCGAAGTAGTACCCTCCGTCCGCGCTACCTTGTACTCCGTGAAGCATTCAATGTCAGCCTAAAACCGGCACTATAAAGAACCTTTTTTAGGGTTCCGTACCCAAAGGGTGCCAACGGAACCCTATTACTAAGCTACGCTGTCCGTCTGTCCGTGAGTTACAGGGCTCTAGCTTCGGAACCGTAATAGGTAGAGACTTGAAATTTTCACAGAATATTTAAATCAAGAATTTTATTCAAGTGGGTGTTATACCCGATACAAGAAACCTGTTTTATACTCGATTTTAATAATAGTCATAGGTAGATGCTTGCTATGTTTACAGAATGTGAACCTATTTCCATTGCACCTATAACAAACACAACACACAATAATAATATTAATTTACAAATAATAAAAACAAAATAAAGTTTAAACTAAAAAGAGTCCCCATACAATAAGTGTGTATTTTGGCGTCTTTTTGCTCGAAGGTGGTACGGAACTATTCGTGTGCGAATCCGACTCGCACTTGACCGGTTTTTTCTTCTGTCTATACAACACAGAATGTAGTAACAGTAACTGTTTACTGAAAGCAATCGAGTGGATAGGTAGTTAAACGTAAATGTATGGGGAAAACAGAAAGTCAGTTAATTACAAACTTCTATAGCTTTAATCAGCCGATGCTATCTTATCTAAAGCGCTAAGTAGGTTGAGCAGGAAATAAACCTCAGAAGCGGTTGGAATGAATGGGGTTTTGCTCGTAGTGGGGTATCGTGATTGGCGGGAACTGTACTTAATAATAAATACCACAGCTTTTTTATAGTGGAGGATCATGGACAACTCTGGGTAGTGCACCAAAAACTTTTTGGCCAGGTGTGGCATGAAATATATTACGCTACAAAATAAAACACAATTCAAACACAATTTATGCCGTGGAAGCAAGCAATGACCCTCTTTATTGTTTGTAGACAAAACCAACTGCCTGGAATCCCCTTAATATACAATTCTACATTAACATAATAAACGCTAATCTCTGTTATATTTTACACCAACCAGGGAATCAAACACCGTTAAAATACGCTCTCAAATTACCAAGCTAACTTAGTTAGCAGTTTTTATTGCACTCTACCAGTCTCAACTGGACGCAAGTTGGTAATATATGCGACTTGTTTGTTCCCACTTTACGATGGTAAATCATGTAGTTTAAAGGATAGTAAGGAATGATTATGGGAGTAAGTTTTTCAATTGCGCTGGTTTATGGCTTGTCTGAGATCTTAAGGGGGCTTAGTATGAAACCCACATCGTTTGAGGCTTTTTAGGGTTCCGTACCTCAAAGGAAAAAAACGGAACCCTTATAAGATCACTTTGATGTCCGTCTGTCTGTCAAGACCCTTTAACTCGGGAACGCATGGAGGTATCGAGTTGAAATTAAAACCATATACTTAGGTCTATGGTTCCTCGAAGCTGTAAAAAAATTAAACTTCTAAGTTAACGTAAAAAAAAGATATGGCCGTTTATGCCGCAAAAAACGTACATTTCGACTCTCTCAAGGAAACCAGAATTTAAAGGGTACTTTCCGTTGACCTGGAACAATGAAATTTGGCAAGTAATACCTTCTATATTGCAAATATAAGAAAAATACTGAAAACTGTATATTTGTAATCAAATCATAAAAAAAAAGTCTTTATTTAAAGTATTTGTACGGAACCCTCGGTGGGTGAGTCCGACTCGCACTTGTCCGGTTTTTTTCTTTATCATAAAATATGCTTTAATCAGTTTGTTGATATTATAAATACCTACTTCTGTCATATTATGTTTGTTTGTTGATTCCACCTTCTTAGGAGGCCTCTTAATTTCAACTGCTTTCAATTCAGATAATGGTAAAACCAAGGACCATTAAAACAAGAGGACTGTCATTCTCCATACTTTGGATTGTAACCCGACCGCTAGGCGATTTCCGGGCAAAAACTAGATGGCGCTAAAAAACTAAACATTTAACGATTTTATAATTGAACAAAGAAACATAGTACAGTAACAATTAGTTCGTAAACAGCTAATAATAAATAAATTCTAACATTTAAATACTGTGTCACGTTTGCAAAGTTGAATAATTGTAAATAATATAATTCTTTTACCAAGCTTATACATAGATGGCGTTGTAAATTCGGGGAACAGCTTTTTGTATGGAGATTGACAGTCCTCTTGTTTTAATGGTCCTTGATAATATGAACCAACCGATTAATGCATGTGATAGTTGTGTATGAGTTTTTATTGCCCTCTCAAACAGTCTCAACTGGTCGAAAGTTGAACGGAACCCTCGGTGGGCGATTCCGACTCGCACTTGGCTGGCGAGTCGGACTCGCGCATTGAGGGTTCCGAACAAATACTTTAAATAAAGACTACACATATTACTTATGATTTCATTACAAATGATAAAGGGTCTTGACAGACAGACACACGGACGGACGGACGGACAGACAGACGGACAAAATGATCGTAAAGATTTTTTGTCCAAGCCACAGAATGAGTATAGTACCTACTACGTACCAGTGGCGTGGCGTAACAGATATACTTGGGCAAGCCGGTGCAGATTTGGCGTACATTTTCCTTAAGAGCCCTAGAATAAGGTGCTCTCTTTCTAACAAAACTGACGTTCGGGTTCGAACATCCGACGGAACGCACCATCCAACCGTCTCTCACTCTCTCTATCGCATTAACGTGGTTTTCCACCGGCAGAGCAAGACGAGACGAGGATTGAATTGAAATTTGTATGAAGTTTTCAATCCTCTCGCGCATCGCCGCTTGCGCATCGCGCAACTTGATACAAATTTCAATTCAATCCTCGTCTCGTTTCGCCCTGCCGGTGGAAAACCACCTTAAGCGTGCTCTTTCTGGTCGCTAGTTGGGTAGTTCTCTGCGATTTTATACCGTTTTGCGTGCTTCATTACCATCGCCTCGCCGTCATCGGCGCGCATCGCCTTTTATTGGCCGTTTTATAAAAGCAACGAGGATTATTATGATAAAAATAGCAGAGGCACGCGACTTCTACAAGATAATCGAAAACGACTCCATAGTTTATAGGGAGCTCATCCATAATGTGGCGATGGTAATGATACGATTGGTGCAACTGTTTAGTCGCAGAGAACTACCCAGTTAAGCCCTTCGCAGGCAGCGCCGGATTTCCGCCTAGGCTTACAAGGCCTAGGGGCCCGACCAGCCTACAAGGGCCCCAGCGGTGGACTCTTCATATAAGCCAAAAGCATGGCTTGCCTTCTCTTTCTAGTCCGATACTATCGTGGTAGGCCGGGCAAGGTGACCTGGTTCGACTCCAGGCACCCCCGGTACTAACCCAGCCCGACCTGCGTGTGTGTGTGTGGCACACAGTCGAACACCCAAGGGTGGTCTGGCTAGCGACCTGGTTCGACCCCAGGGAACGCCACGGCCAACCACCCGGTCCGACTATCGCTACGCCCAGGAGGAGTTACGAGTTAGAACCAAAAAAAAAAATGCCTTCTCAATACCAAGTGCCTAGGGGCCCTGGATCTCTAATTACAGGCCTGTTCGCAGGCGCAAGATTTGGTACTTGTAGACGCGCGACGAAATCGCGGAGTGAGCCAACTCTGTCTAAGCTGAAACAGAGACTTCTAACGCATCATTCACTCGGTCATAAAGCAAAGTCTTCCAATCTCAACAGAAAATAACATCTTTATAAAAGAAACCTTTATTTTAATTCCAAACAAGTTAACTTAGAAGACGTATCAAATAACAAAAGCAGTGACCACGAGAAACCCGTGAATGCGAAACAAAGAAAGCGGAACGGTCGAAAAACAATTCCCGGGCGAAAAAACAATGATATGGTAATATATCTCGTACAGTACGCGGGACCGATTAAATAATTCATATCTTCTGACTTGACCTGTGGGTGATACATTTGACAGTAGGCTAGCTTCTTCTATTTTCAATTTATTTATTTATGCCACACCTGGCCATAAAGTGGCTTTTTCCGCAGACTACGCGTACGGAAAAAGCCGCTTTCTAACCAAGTGTAGACATAAAATTATGTACACAACACGGGACTCGCTTGCAGCTCGGGCCGCAAACATCTACGATCTCGGCCTTTCTTTGTTTTACCACCCTAGTTGTGTAATGTACTATAAAAGTGGTTCCGAACCTGGAGGTAATTACCCCTCTAGGGGTAACACGAAGTTTTCTCAGGGGTAATACGCATGAATGTTGAGCCGTTTTACTTTGAGCAGTTTCTTTTAAGCTTATAATACCTATTTTTGGAGGGGTGATAATACAAATCTCGATGAGAATGTGGGTGATATGATAATAAAGGTTAGGAACCACTGCACTATAATGTCGCCTGCTGGAGCTTATCTTTTAAGACCAGACCCGAGTTCGAATCCGTTGTCCTAGTAAAAAAGAGGAAGTAAAAAATATGACCGTCGAGTAATGTATGAACGAACTCTCCAGGAGTTCCTTCAATAAATAATAGTTTAAGCACAACAAAAACATACGAGTATTACGTATGAAATATATGCCTTAGGCTATTTTTACCGAATACTAAAGTAAAAATGGTCATAATATTTGTTTAGGGGTAGGGGTCGGGTTGCATAAAGTTTATGGTCATATTTTTGATACGCATACGAGCATTCGTCATACTCATCATTACTCATGACTGTAAATAGTCATACATTTATGCGCATAACGATTTTAATCATAATGTTTATGGGCATACTGTGTAATGGGCATATAGTTGATATGCATACATTTATTCAAGCATACTTTATAATGGGCATACATGGGTTGCTCATACAACACTTTAACCATACTAAGTAAATGCATAAAATGCTAAACGCATAAATAGGTTGCTCATACACCACTTTAACCATACTAAGTAAATGCAAAAATTGCTCAACGCATAAGCCTAATTTTAAAAGTTTTTTTTTAAAGTTCTCATTTATGTTGGGTCACAGTTCTATCCTAATATACTTTTCTGGCAGCGATTCGGTTATGTGTGAGATAACAGTTCTAACCTAACCTAACCTACTTTTCTGGCAGCGATTCGGTTATGTGTGAGAGATAACAGTTCTAACCTAACCTAACCTACTTTTCTGGCGGCGATTTGGTTTTGTGTGAGATCACAGTTCTAACCTAACCTAACCTACTTTTCTGGCAGCGATTCGGTTATGTGTGAGATAACAGTTCTAACCTAACCTAACCTACTTTTCTGGCAGCGTTTTGGTTTTGTCTGAGGTCACAGTTCTAACCTAACCTACTTTTCTGGCAGCGATTCGGTTATGTGTGAGATAACAGTTCTAACCTAACCTAACCTAACCTATTTCTCTGGCAGCGATTTAGTTCTGTGTGAGGTCACTAATATTGTGTAAAGAGTAGAAATTAAAAATACTTCAATAATATAAACCGTTACTTTTTTGAAGAACCATCACAAGTCCATTATCAAAATTTATGCAATACGATTGTTATAATCATCAATATTATGGCTTAATAAATGTATGAAATTTACAATTATTACTAAAACAACTTATAATCATCAATGTTATGACTAAATAAATGTATGACAATTTACATTATGGTTCAACCAATTATGACTCCGTATAATTATGACACGGAACAATTATGCCATAGGACAATTTATGCCAAAAAAAAATGAGCATCAACTTTATGCTTAAACTGTTATGACAATCAATAATATGGCAATAGTTGTTATGCAACCAGACGGCCACCCATTTGTTTAGGTTTTGTTCGTACAGTATAATTATAGTCACCACTCGGGAATGTCACGCCACTTGCTACTGTTCTTAATTTAGCCATGTAATCATAATTCGTGATGGTGACTGTACCTATTTACTAGAAATTCCCGTTGAAATTCGGAAATTCTACCGTGGGGGCGCTGCAAGTTTTTTTTCATCACACTTGCTCGAAAATGGTGTCATTACACGTAGGTTTTGCGGGCCGTAAACGACCTATTACGCCCTAGGGCGTAATGGTTTTCTTTTTAAATTTGAAACGCTGGTTCTGTTTTACTCTTATTTGTCATGTTCAAAGAAAAACGCCAACTTACTAAACTAAACTAAACTAAACTTTTATTACTGAAATATTTATTTAAAGAGAACTGTTATTGCAAATACATGTAAACACATATTTCTGTAACAGTAATTAAATGTTTAAATAAAGTATTTTGCAAATATAAAATCAACCATTTTAAGTCTTTACCGCTATGGTTTACGAACGTGACTTGACGTTCGCATTGTCTATGGAATATGTCACTAATGTCACTGTCAGTTTTACAATTTTATTTAGGTTAAGTAAGGTTATTTTAATCAGATTTCCTCACAAGTGTGATGAAAAACATTGTGTGTGCCACGGGCGGTAAAGGAATTACAAACTCGTGTTATTAAAGCCCTCGGCTTCGCCTCGGCCTTGTAACAAACACTCGTCTGTAATTCCTTACTTACCGCCCTTGATACACAATGTACTATTTCATGCCTAAGTGAGCGGCAAGTCAAAAAAGTTTGGGAAGCAATGATTTAGCTTCTTTGGAATCAGGATAACTCAACATGTTTCTTGCATATGCCTACATCTAACCTAAAGTTGAAATGCTGGTTTCTGAAAGCTTCATTCCGAACACATTCCATTATAATGTGTTGAACATCCTCTACACAACTGTATATTTTAAAACAGTTTTACGACATCGAACGAAGCGTTAGTTAATGAACGAAATAAACTAGAAACAAAGCAGTAATTATAAACTAGGTAGATTTGTATCAATTAAACACATTAGTTTCAACATAAACATTCATTTAACCCGTTGTATTGCACGGACATACTTAGTCTAAGAGGTAGGACTAATTTTAGACAACACTGTGAAAAATGTTTAAAAAAAAACAGAAAAAATATAAGTGTTTGTATAGAATATGAAAAAAAAAACAAAAAGAATGTAGACCGCGGCACATTTTCTAGACGACAGGAAAATTGAAACATCTTTGGGTACCCAATAAATAATAGCGATTTGGATGTTTTTATATACAAATTGATTTTGACTTTTTAGGTAATTTTGTCCGTTACCTAAGTAAGCATAAGTTTAGGTCAAAGCCTGTTGCTCAAAACTATCATTGTAACTAATTTTTCGGGGTATTCTTTTTGTAATCTTCTTTCTTTTTTTATATGTATAGTTTATTAGTTAATTAGTTTTAAGTCATATTTAGGCTTAGGCATTCCTAGTTAGTATTGTATTTTACTATTGTTATGTTAATTTAATTTATATTACCTACATATTATCAGTAATAAAATAAACCACATTTTTCGGCTGACAATAATATTCAGGTACAACATAATGAAATTATTATTGAACGCTACATATTTCGTAAAAGCCATTACACGTATTGGCCGTCCCCGTAGAACCGAGCGAATAAGTCATGTTAAGTTTAATGACTCATTTACCGCCCGCCTCTTAGTCCTCACAAACAAATATAAATTGGTTCAATTGCTCTGCTTTATAATAGCATGTTCCCGTTTTCGTGCGTCATCCGGCAAAAATGAAACACGATTTTATTCGAAAACTATAGTAGTCAATAATAGTACAGTCGAGTTCATCATTATCTGAGCAAAAAACGGATCAAAAATATCTGATCTAGTTCTTATGCTTCTGACAATAGGGTCTTGTTCAGATATTTATGGTCTAATCTTCGCTCAGGTAATGATGAACTCGACTTACATTACTTACCGTGGTAAAACAAAGAATGTAGCAGCAAGATTATTTTCAAAACTAGGCTAAAAAAGTTACTACTGGATACCAGTGGCGTGGCGTAAGCCGGCATCCTTGGGCAAGCCGGTGCAGATTTGGCGTACATTTTCCTTAAGAGCTGTAAAATAAGGTGGTCAAATGCCTGATATTAGGCAAGCCGGTAGGAATCGAGTTCTTTGGACGCCACGCCACTGCTGGATACTTTACCAATAACTAAATATTTTTACTAAAAAAAACCCGACCGCGGTGCATTTTAAAAATGCATAAAATCCGCCATTTTGTTTATTTTAACGAACTTCATACCCAGTGACACTCGCGCCATCAAGACAAATCTAATGATGTATCATTTATCAAAATCGGTTGTGCCGTTGAGTAGTTACGAGCGGACACAGGAACGGACATAGATACATACAGGTCAAACACATAACCCTCCTTTGGGCTTCGCCGCAGTCGGGTAACAAAATAGTAGGTGTAAGAATATCCAAAACGTAGTTAAGTAGCTCATTTGGCATTGTTTAGCAGTTAGATATTTTACCGTAACTATAGATTCAGATGTATCGATCCCTGTTGTTATCTTATGTGGCCGAAGTCACGGTTGAGTTATCACCTTATTGCAGTGCGATAAGGAGTGCAGTCGGTCGCTCAGCCGTGCCTTTGTACAAAATTTGGTTAGGTACGTTAGGTGCATGCTAAGATTATAGTAGATTGTTCTACTAGGGACTAGAACAAGCCATAATGACACGAGGTGTTTAGCCACCCGAGCGTAGCGAGGATCGAGTGTCATTATGGTTGTTTAGTCCCGCGTTAAACACTCTACTTTTCACTTTGAATGCGAGGAAAAAAACGACGTTCTATTACACAAAATTACAATATTTATTGTTCCGTACTGTCGGTATAAAGTTCCACTATACACATTAATTGTTGAAATATTGTGCTCAATACGATTAATGAACATTCAAAAAGCAAAGAAAAATTTTTCAGCGGTTCTTTATTTATTTTTTTTACTTAGTGAAGTCACTCAGGCTTTAAATGCTGGCATTTTTAGCCAACAGGTTTAAACGTGAAAACTACCTATTTTAAAACTAATTGGATCATGCAAAATAAAATTAAGTTACCCCTAATCTAGTTAAATTGATTTATATTCGTAATAATTAATCATTATTACTATATTAAGTCGTTATTTTTTTAATATTTTTGCACAGTTGTCTTTTTAGGTTATTTTCACACCCAAAAATTGTCTATACACAATCACTAAAAATGGCGACAATATTCCAACCACAAACACCCCGATTGGCTGTTTAGGGGTTTTCAAAGTCAATTAAAAAAAATTACTTTAATCCCTAGAGATTAATAAGGAAATTTAGTCCCGATATACAGAGACTAAATTAACATTTTAAGAGCATGAGAAGGGAAAAGTTAATTGTATGTTAGGGTACATTTACAAAACTAACGTTAAAGTGAGTGCAATTTATCGCCAATAAACGCATGTTTGGCGAGTTAAAAGTAAAAAAATGTACCAAGTGTTTTTGAGATAAATAAAAAAATATGTCTCAGATTACAGGTATTTGACCATAAATATGCGATCTGAGGGTTTCTTTATTACCGCCCGTGAAAGTACAAAATTTTACGTCTCTCCTAGACCAGGAAGTGGGATTTTCCGCACGCATAGTGTGCGGTAATTGCCACTTTATGGCCAAGAGTAACGTAATAGTATATTACACAACTAGGATGGTAATTGTAGTGTTCAGCACTGGGAATATTATAAAATAAAATACAATTAGTATCCAGGTACAGGAGCGGTTGATTGATAACGACAGTCCGCCCTTACGGGTAGTTTGACACTGACTGCCGCTTCCCGCCAACCGACCGTATACATTTATTTATATATATATTTAACCAATCTGTAACTACACATATTCCGTAGACACTACAGTAATACAAACAAAGGCCGAGATCGCAGATTTTTGCGGCCCGAGCTGCAAGCGACACGTAAATATGCGATCGAGGGCTTTTTTTATTACCTCCCGTGTTGTGTACATCATTTTATGTCTACACTTGGCCAGAAAGCGGCTTTTTCCGTACGCGTAGCGTGCGGTAAAAGGCACTTCATGGCGTGTGACGTAAATATTGTAACTAGGGATGTAACGATACATAGATTTGCCGATACGATACCGATATATTGTAGTAAATAATCGGCGATACCGATACCGATATCTTAGCTTAATAATAAAGTATGAACTTCAGATATTTTTATGTCCTTATTATACCTAAAACTTGGCTATATTTATTTATCAGAGAGTCAACCTTCAAAGTGTAAAGTAAAAATAAATAAATAGTCAACTCAAAATTCATTTTTTTTTATTATGAACCAAAGATTTAATTAACATAGTAATTATCGTTGCACAAGGTAATATACCAATACATAAATTAAGTCAGTAATTGAAATTACTTTTTGCAGATTTTTTTTCATACAGCAAATTCTTTTCGCACTCTTCAAATATCAGTTGTATATAATCGGCGATACCGATATATCGGTATCGGTATCGTTACATCCCTAATTGTAACGCATCCTGTCTTATTCATTCGGACACGATGCGTAAGCATTAACTCAGTCACGTCACGTCATATTTAGAAACCAACGCACGTTAGCGCTCACCTTTTCCAAATTAACCCCAAGGGTTAAAGGATTAAGAATAAATAATGAAGTGCTCTGAACCCTTAATTAACGAAGATGAAATTAATTTATTCTCACCAGGGTGAAGTCTAGAAGAGGGTAGATCAGAAAGAAAGAAAAATAAATATATCTTCATTAATTTTGTTTGTTGTGATTACCTCGTAGGTACTCAATATTATAACAAAATAAATGACTTAAAAAAATACGGCCAAGCGCGAGTCGGATTCGCACAAAAAAGGTTAACGAAAGAAACGCAAAACAGTACATTACACAACTAGGGTGGTAAAATAATGAAATGCCTCTCGGCAGATGTTTGCTGCCCAAGCTGCAAGCGAGGGACGTAAATATGCGATCGAGGACTTTCTTTATTACCTCCCTTGTTGAGTACGTACATCATATTTTATGTCTACACTTGGCCAGAAAGTGGCTTTTTCCTTACGCGTAGCGTGCAAAAAAGCATGTTTATTGCATAGTTCTCTGTTGAATTTTGATTTTTAAGTTCAGCCAATAAGATTACATACACTGTGCAAATTTCCAGTTTAACTATTACAGCTCAAAAGATGCAGCCCTGTGGCAGCCGGACGGACGGGCACAGAGCGGAGGCAGGCTTAGCAATAGCAAAGTATAAAGACAACCAAGTAGTTCGTCTTCGCCGTTTAGGAGCGCGCGACACCAGAGCGTGCCTAAGGCACAGGGCTGCCGCTCGTCGGTTCTGTAAAATACCTACTTACTACGAACGTAACTTTTATTAGGTTGACCTCGATCGAACGAACAATCGTTCGAGGTCAACCTAGTAAAAGTTACTTATTTCAATATGAAAGTATCTGATCGCACACATCTGATGTTAATGTTATTAAGTATAATAGTTTAAATAAATTAGTATTGGTATGTGTACATGTAAGTAACGCAACGATATGTCGGCTCGTTTCATAAAACCACTCTCGTGTTTAAGGCATTTTATGTATCAATAGAATCAACTACTATTTAATTAGTACACGTTTAAAAAATCTGTTAATTTTACTCATCACTGTCAAACAAAATAATTATCTACTCTATTTAATTCGTATAGTTTGATCACAAAACTATCAAACATTCTATAAAAGACAAAACTATCAAACAAATATAACATTTATATAGGTACTAATAAAATACACACCTTTCGGGATACTTAGGAATGCAGAAATATGACAATTCTGGATTTTGCGCATTATTCTTCAAACATCCGAACACACTACAGTATATACGTCTTCTATACTTTGCTTCGTCCGCAGACATTTTGAACGTTCGACCGCTCGCGACTATTGCTCAACCCTGACTAAGCCCGCGCCGATGCTTGCCTGTGGTGCGTCCGTACACGGCGCGCAAACGGCACGCACACATGCGCGCTCCCGATGTACCTTTTATCGGAACAAAAACTACCGTCTACCGTGGCAATAGCGTCGCGTTGGGACCGTTTGTGTGAGGAACCCTAAAAACTAACTTCAAATCTTGAAACTAGGACCCTAGCTGGTTCACGAGATACCTACTATAAAAATACGGAAATTGCTACATAATATGCCACAGAATAAGTACGAGTATGTATGTTTGTATGTATACACTTTATTGCACATAAAATCATACAGAAACAATACCAATATCAATGATTAGGTACAAAGGTGAACTTATCCCTGTAAGGGATCTCTTCCAGCTAAACTTTAAGTAATAACTGCGTACATAAATTTCTCTAGTTCTAACAACACTGACTTTCGGGTCCGACCACCGGACGGAATGCACCGCATCCGAACGTCTCTCTCCTTCGCATAAAGCGTGCTCTTTCTGGACGCTGACTGAGCCCCTCCGGACGGGCAAAATCAGGTGCTATTAGCTGCGCGGCGACATCGCGGAGTAAGCCACTCCTGCATATGCCTTTAATCTTTGAGGAATTTCTTCAACTCCTAGTAGATTATCAAACTTGAATTTTTTTTAAAAATTGGATTAATCTGGTAGCATATTATTAGTCAACAAATTAATCATTCATTAAAGTTAAATTTATTTTTGGGTTATAAATTGACGATAGAGTTCTTCAGGCAATCTCTTAAAAAACTGTACAAGTGCCAGTCGGACACGTCCAGCAAGGGTTCCGTACAAATTTTTAGGTTTATGTATATTATGATTCCCTTTGTAAAGACTATATTTTTTTATGATTTAATTACAAATGTATAGTTTTCAGAATGTTTCCTATACTTGTAATATAATACGTTATTACTTGCTAAATATCATACTTCTAGGTCAACGGAAAATACCTACCCTATAAATTTTGGTTTCCTTGAGAGTGTCGAAATTGCGGCATAAACGGCCTTATAATTTTTTTACGTTAACTTAGAAGTTTGATTTTTTCACAACTTCAAGATACCGTAGACTCGTATATTCAGGAGTATATGAGACGTGAGGTTTTAATTTCGACTCGATACGTCCACGCGTTTCCGAGATAAATGATCTTGACAGACAGACGGATAACAAAGTGATCCTATAAGGGTTCCGTTTTTTCCTTTTGAGGTGCGGAACCCTAAAAACAACCAACTACATAACCTCCAGATGCGCTTATTTTTAAACAATACCCTCTTTGTTTTAAAACTTTGCCAAATAGTCTATTTAAGTTACCGCTCTCCATCCAAGAGGACGTAACTAACGTCTATTTACTTCCAATTCATGCTGTTTTGAGCATAATACCACGCTCATCAAAAACCTATCTAAGAAGAAAATCCTCTCCAGTAGTCTTCTGTATGAGACATTTATAGTCGGCAGACTGCCAAGAACTCTTTAGCTAATATTTTTAAAGGTTGTTCAAAATAAGCATACGTTTTCTTTTACCTACCGAAATTAGTACATTACACAACTATGGTGGTAATACAAAGAAAGGCCGAGATCGCAGAAGTTTGCGGCCCGAGCTGAAAGCGAGGGACGTAAATGTGCGATCGGGGACTTTCCCTATTACCTCCCGTGTTGTGTACATCATTTTATGTCTACACTTGGCCAGAAAGCGGCTTTTTCCGTACGCGCAGCGTGCGGAAAAAGTCACTTTATGGCCAGGTGTGGCATAAAGATAATTTATTTGTAAAAATGAGTGAATACTGAATACACGTAACCTTGTTATAATATATTGAGTTGAGATAGAAGGGAATATATAGATAGGATTGGTTCATCGATTTGTATGGAGATCATGCGTGTAACGTTTTTAGGCGTTCGACGCCTAAAGTGTAATTTTGTGATAAAAACATTTTTCCATTTTATTTAGTGTTATTTTAACAATTTATTACCAATACTATTATCAGATTTTCAAATTTGACAATAATATTGATGGCAACTCAAGTCGACGGGGTGCAAAATAGATCATTGCCACTTCTTTTTAGCACGCGAGGTAGGTACGTCATTTAATAAAGTCGTTATTTAATGTGTATACTCTTTTGTTTTTTATCTTGTGCTGCCATGAAAAATGTATTTTCTTTCTTTCTTTCATTTTCTTTGTACCTCGATATATATTTCTATGACTTTGTTCAATAAGTTTCAATACCAGAAACGTCATTTGATTATTTTTATATAGGTTCATAAACGACGGATGACGAAAGTATTTTAATTTAAAACTCTATGTTTTGAAAACCAAAAAATAGTCCATTACTGCAGAGGCTGGGAAGTAAGGGGTAGGGTTATTCTTCAGAAATATGTCTGCGACTTATTCCTCTGTCCCCATACATTTAGTATGAAAAAGAGCCAGAGGAATAAGGTGACCACGGACATATTTCTGAAGAATAACCCGGTACACGTATACATGACCGAGCGAAAGCGAGGAAATAAAGTACCTACAACATTTATCTGTGATTTATTTAGTGTGCCCAAAAAGTAATAACATATACATAAAACAGTAGTCAAATGCGGATAATAATAAATCGGTGAATGTTTGTTTAGTAGTTAATAAAGCATGGTTTTATACGCGGCACTCTGCGTACAGCAATAATTAATGGGACAATATTGGAGGACATACAGCTGTGAATGATTTGGAGAACGATGATTCATAGATAGATAGATACTGCCAAGGACCTTAAAATAAATAGCCGAACAGAGCATCGCTAACAAAGAACTGAAACATGTCTAATTCGCCGACTACCTATATGTGCATGCTGCTAGCAATAGGAAAAAAAACCGGTCAAGTGCGAGTCGGACTCGCGCACCGGGGTTCCGTACAAAGTCGTCAGTAGATACGTGAATAATTCAAGAAAAACTGTATGGTGGGACAAACTTAACTTTGCTCTTGTAAAACTGTTGTCCCCATACATCGACATATTCCGCGGTTAGTTTAGTAGGAGCAAATAAGGTTGTCTTACGACTTTTGCGAATTTCTAAAAAACGCTGCTAGTTAGGAAAACCGTTTTATTTTTCCTGTAATATTTAGGATAATATTAATAATCGGTAATTATTACAGATTTTTCTGTTCAGTAACTTCGGAGATAATAAGGGGGGGAATGGTATTTTTTTTAACGTTTTTGGTCTTAAATTAAAATCTACACGTATAAGAAAATAAATAAAAACGGTTTTGAAATCTTCATATTAAGCCCTTTCATTTGATATCCCACTCGATATATTAGCTCAACTTTTGATTTTCGACATCCCATTTCGGTCCCCTTTAAAAAAAAAGTTAAAAAGGTATAGGATTTTTATTCTGTTCCATAGCCTCGAATTAGCGGGTTTTAATACTATTCCAAATTTCAAGTCGATAGCATCAGTAGATCCTGAGATATCTTGCTGTGACAGACGGACAGACAGACAGACGGACAGACAGACAGACAGACAGACAGACAGAGTCGCACCATAAGGGTTCCTTTTTTACCATTTCGGTACGGAACCCTAAAAACTAGTTGATGTGTGCGTGCAGCTCGTATGTACAAGCAGCCGGCGAATTAGAAATGGCTTCAGATCTCTGTTGGCGAGCCACCGTCCAGCTATTTATTTCAAGGTCCTTGGATACTGCCAAATGCTGTAACTTTGCATAGCCTGCCTAACATTGCCTACCTGATTTCTTAAACTTCCTCTGGGAGAAGCTGCACATAAAACTATTCAATATCATGTATTGAACGACCTTTCAAAACGGCTCATCGACATCTCTGGAGATCAAAGGGCTGGCAGCTTCCTCGCCCAGATTGAGGGAGACTTCGCAGAAAGTATGACACAATTTAGTTTCAATCTTAACACGACTTGAAACGGTTTTAACTCAATTGTAAAAAAACAAATATTAGGCCGCTTTAGGTGCGATGTAATTAATGTAATTAATGCGATTGTTGGTACCTATCGATTTATGAAATTTTTTTTCGCCGGGCTTTTAAATTTTTCCCCTAAGCCGTACGTCAAGTTGGTGACTCCATTTCCCCGTTTCCCAACTCCATGTCGCCCCTAATGGATAGGAGAACGTGCGATGAACGATTTAGTCCGTATTGATTGACTTGCGCTACATTGTCTGAAGTGATCTGGTTCACTATATCTGTATAGTGATCTGATATTGATAATACATAGTGCCTCTGTAAGCTGTAGACCTCATAAGTTTGTCAAGCCTTATAGCTCTGCCAGTATGAAATAAAAAACCAGGTAAGTGCGAGTCGGACTCGCCAACCGAGGGTTCCGTACAAATATGTGGAAGAGAGGACAATAGAGAGATCTCTCTCCAGGCGGGTGTTGTGCCTGGCGACCGAAGTCCGAAGGAAGTTGGTTGGAAGTGGTATATGTAGTGTTAGCGTTATAAACACTTCTATAAAAAAATAATAAATAAAAAATAAAAATCATTTATTTCAGAAAACAGGTTCCATATTTTGTTAGTAAGCAACTTATACACTATGTTAGGTACACGAAATCAAATTAAATCATTATTATTACATACATGGGCGTTTTTATTTTAAAATGTACCTACGGTTAGGCGACACTTAAGCTATGTTCAAATACTTTCCAACCTGTCAGTCCGTGACGAAATGTATGGAGTTTGACACTAATCGTCAGCTCTGTGACGACCTGCTAACTGTCAGTTAAGTCTATAGTGTGATGCAGAACAGTATGTGTGTGCCATTTGTATGGGCGTTGATGTAAGCGCCATCTGTGGTGGAATTGCTGTTACTGTCTTCTTCTTCCAACGAGTGTCGCTAGGTGGCAGTGTCGCCACAAATACTTTAAATAAAGACTATATTTATTATAATTTAATTAAGAATGTATAGTTTTTACATTCTTCCTTATATTTGTAGTATAGGACTGTATTACTTGCCAAATTTCATAGTTCTAGGTCAACGGAAAGTACCCGATAAATTTTGGTTACCTTGAGGGAGTCGATATGTACGTTTTTTGCGGCATAAACGGCCATATATTTTTTTACGTTAACTTAGATGTTTGATTCTTCTCCAGCTTCAAGGGACTATAGACCTCAGTAGATGGTTTTAATTTCAAGTTGATACCTCCACGTGTTCCCGAGATAAAGGGTCTTGACAGACGGACAGACATACAGACAGACGGACAACAAAGTGATCATAAGATCACTTTGTTGTCCGCGCCCCCCTTACCCTTACCCTTATAAAAGGGTTCCGTTTTTTTCTTCGAGGTACGGAACCCTAAGAATCCAAAAGCAGATCGATATTCGAATTCTATGTATTGTATCAAACCTGCTGCCGGCCGTTAAAATTCGAATTTAAAATTAAACGACACTACGAATTAGGGATGTTACGGATGTTGTTTAAACGGAATCGAAATCGAAATCGGAGTTTTTATCGGTATTTAGTTTAACGGAATCGAATCGGATCCGAAACCGAAATCGGAAGCGAAACAAGAGGAAGGTGGAAGCGGGGAGGAGACAAACGAATGACGAATCGCCTTGGAAAGCACGTGGGGTGATTCCCAGGAGACAGGTCGGAACACTTTTGTATCAGTAGGCAGAGGCACGCACCGCGGCCGCTGCACTTCGAGCACCGATATAATCCCACTAATATTATAAATGCGAAAGTTTGTGAAGATGTTTGGATGTTTGGATATTTGGATGTTTGTTACCTTATAACGGGGTAACAACTGGATGGATCAAGCTAAAATTTGGCATGCAAGTAGACGAAGTCCTGGATTGAAACATAGGATACATTATATCCCGGTAAAGAGTTCCTTTGGGACAATAACGGGAACAACGCGGGCGAAGCCGCGGGAAAATGCTAGTCTCCGATAAAATTATATCGGAACTGAAACCGAAGTAGCGATGGGCGACTTTGAATGATTTCAATATTTGATTGTTTACTATTTATCCTGTCATTCGAATAACAAAATAGTAGTATACTATTTACAACAATCGAATGAACGTTCGATCTTTTGACTTCGATTGTTATGTGGATTGCGAATTGCGATATGCGACCTTACAGTTAAGTATAAGTGGTGATTGAAAGCGACATAAATGCCACATAATACTGCCAGTATGAATCTTTGAATTTCGATTTCATTCGAATGAATCGAATGAACTTAAAAATCGAATAATTCGATTACTTTCATTCAAAGTTGCCTATCGCTAAACCGAAGCCGGAGGTCTAAATTCAATCAGAGCTTTCGGTATATAGCAGCGTTCGGCAACCAGCGGCCCGCGGGCCGCATGCGGCCCGTGAACCGCTCACTTGCGGCCCGCGAGCCTCCCTGGCTATTTTGTATGTAAAGGTCGATATATTCAGAATTGTTTAAAATCACCAATTATTAACATAGTGCGGCCCGCGTCAATTTCGTTAGCTACTATGGATTTGATAGCGGTTGGTCCACCATGCGATTCGTCCAAATGGAATTGACTGTCTTGTTTCGTCCAATACGCAGTATGTCCAACACGCTTTTAGTCCAAAACGCGTTTCGTCCAACACGCGTTTCGTCCAACACGCGTTTCGTCCAACACGCTTATCGTCCAATACGGGTTTCGTCCAAAACGCTTTTCGTCCAACACGCGTTTCGTCCAACATAATGCCTGTCCGTCTGCCTGACAACAAACGATAGTGCTGGTTTTGGATTCTTTGGCTTTCTTCTTTTGCTCGGGTGGATTCTAAAAAAGCTAAAAGGTTGCCGACCGCTGGTATATAGGAACCGGAACCGAATCTCCGTAACAAAAATCCCTACTACGAATACGAATAGTCCTCCGTACAGAAGTTTCTTTTCAGGCGGAGCAGATTTGGCTTACTTTTTCTTAAGGAGTAATAGATACTCCGGTTATATCCTTTAAAATAGGCAAGCCGGTGGGAATCGGGTTCTATGGACGCCACGCCACTGCTGGCTAAACCCCTCCGCGGGGGCAAGATTTGGTACTAGTAACCGAAATCGCGACGTGAGGGGCTCACGTCCTGAACTTAGGTAAATTTCCAAATACGGAAGATCGAGTTTACCTGTATATATTTGGTACCCATTTCTAATTTCCCAACCGCAGCCACCAAATACATACATTAGGCTAATAAAACCGACTTCTAATGTAATAAAATATGTCTGCGTCCCTAAATAAAAGCTCTTTTAGACCAATTAACGAAGCCCTTAACATTGACAAATAATCTCCACAAGTGACTTCATCAAAACATCCATGACTCAGGAACAAATATTCGTGCTCATCACACAAATAAATGCCCTTACCGGGATTCGAACCCAGGACCTCTTGCTTCTTAGGCAGGGTCACTACCAACTAAGCTAAAGCGGTCGTCAAAATATTAGTAAATATTAGTAGTAATAAAATATTAGTACGTGTATCAATAACTGTAACAGCTTGTTCGTGTAACGGCATGATAAATTGATATTTATCTGATTAAATGGCTGTAAAGATACCTATCACACTAATATTATAGACGTGAAAGTTTGTGAAGATGTCTGGATGTTTGTTACTAAACGATGGGGTAACAACTGGATGGATTGAGCTGAAATTCGGCATGCCAGTAGACCAAGACCTGGTTTGAAACATAAAATACTTTATATCCTGGTAAATAGTTCCCTTGGGCTATCCCAAGGGAACTATTTACCAGGATATAACGCCGCGGGTTTATGCTAGTATCAAATACTAAGCAAACTCAACGTCAAAAACTAACTAGAATTTAACCGCGGCTTCGCCCGCGTTGTTCCCGTTAATCCCGTGATTATTACCCAAGGGAGCTCTTTACTGGGATATAAAGTTTCCTATGTTTCAATCCAGGACTTGGTCTAAATATCATTTCAATCTATTCAGCTTTTACCGCTTTATTAGGTAGTAAACAGCCAAACCTCCAAACATCTTCACAGACTTTCACATTTATAATATTAGTAAAATTAGTAAGAGTATGGATAGGATTGTATTGTAGTACATTATTCAATTTCATTAATCATAATAAAGAAATAAAATAAAATCCATATCCTATACCCGCCAATTTTTAACTGAGGTAAATAAATAAATAAATATTCTGGGGACAATCTTACACAAATCGACTTAGCCCCAAACAAAACAATGCTTGTATTCTGGGTACTAGGCGACGATATACATACTTATATAGATAAATAGATAGAAAACATCCAAGACTCAGGAACAAATACCCGTGCTTATCCCACAAATATTTGCCCTGACCAGGATTTGAACCTGGGACCTCAAACTTCGTGAGTGGTGTCACTTCCACTAGGTTCAACGTGTCGTCTACGTAAAGTGTCAATCATTAAATATCTCTTAGTCCATGTCAACTGCTAAACGGTGGAAAACTCGATACAAAAATACTCTCCATTGACTGGGCTATTCAGGGAGGAAATAGGTTCGATTTCCTTTATTACCCGTAAAGGTGTAAATTTAGTAGGCAGTAAACGGAAAAGTTTTAGTACGTTAACCATTTTTTATTATAAGTTGAGGAAAATAAATGGCTGTTTGATGTTTAACACCTTAACAGCATACTGAACGAGTTTTTGTATGGGTATGATTTTAGCACCAAATAACAACTTTTTTAGATCGTGTATCCGCATTTTTACCCGACTGCGGCGAAGCCCATGGGTTATGTGGTTGACCTGTATGTATGTATGTCCATTCCTATGTCCGCTCATAACAACTCAACGGCACAACCGATGTTGATAAATGATACATCATTAGATTCGTCTTGATGGTGCGAGTGTCACTGGGTATGAAGTTCGTTAAAATAAACAAAATGGCGGATTTAAGGCACTTTTAAATAGTACCGCAGTCGGGTTTTTCAGATTGTGTGAGATGCACCGTCTGATTGTCAACGATCCCATACTTACTGACGGTTTAGACACTTTGCTTCTCTCTGCGTCTTCTACCGTCTGTATAATGGGAAGTTTGTATGATGGGTTCATTTCTTCAACAGACGCGTAATTATAATGGGTTAGCACTTATTGACTAACACGTTATCATATCGCGGATTAGCAAAGCAAAGTTCTGAAGAACTGTTTAGATTGGTGCCTACTCGTCATCGGCAGGCTGTTCATTCCCATTTCCTTGAGTCACTACGCTACCTGATGGAAAGTAGCCACCGCAGCCTATAGACATTTGCAACACTAGATGCATTACCAATGCGTTGCCGGTCTCGGCGAAATTTGATAAGACCCTTTTTAATAAATCCAGTATTGTAGTTGCGATTTCCGAGGTCTGCAGAGCGGGTCTAACTCAAACACAAGCGTATCGAATGACAGTTCTGGAGAACCGGCGCGTTGTTGAGCGTTTTGACACTTCATAAAAATAAGGCAGCCGGCAGCAAAACGCCGCAAATACGCAACTCTCGGCGATAGCTACGTATTTGCGGCGTTTGCCGTGGAGACCCTGAGTCCGTGGGGACTAGAAGCATCAACCCTTTTAAACATTAAGGCACTTGCTTATCCGGGCCGCCGGTGATCATAGGGCTGACTTGTTCCTCCCTCAGTGGATAGGCATTGCCATCCAGGGACGTAACGCAACTAGCCTTATGGGCACCCTACCCACAGGTGGCGTCATAGAGTTTCCTATGCATATATCATTTATATATAGATACAAGAAATCAAAGTACATAGAAAAATTAAATGGCACTCACCTGTGTCCAAACCGGGAATCGAACCCGGTACCTCTGGATTTCCGGCCCAGCGACTCAACCACTCGTCCACCGGAGCACCCAGTAAGCGCCCCCAATTTTACCATCTAAACACTCCACACCACACACCACACCACCCACACCACATCTACTTCTGTATCATTCTGGTTTAATAGGATGTTAACCTAAACGCCATCTATGAGAACCTGTATTACACAGGTATCTCACCCCAATGCGCACCTTTACAGCTAAAGGTGGATTTAGACCAAACGAATTCTAACACATTCTAACCCCACTCTACCAAATTATTTGTGTACACACAAAGAATTTGGTAGAGTGGGGTTAGAATGTGTTAGAATTCGTTTGGTCTAAATCCACCTTAATGAAGAGACAAAAAATGTTTCTTTCATGTACAGTATAGGTTTATTTAGTTATTACGTTGTAAATAACGTGTTTTTTTTTATTTTATATTTGTCTGTCATCTTTCACCAAAAATAGCCTATTATAAAAAATGAAAGCTGCCATCTTGATTCACCCATCAAAACGTTTCATTTTACACTATTCCTATCAGTAGGTAATTAATCCAGCTACCCTTCTGCCTTGAAAAGGGTTCTGACATTCTGCGATAAGGTCTCAGGTGACTTAAATTATGGTCTTACAACTGTCCAGGATAATTTGAACCCAGGATTTATAGCCTGATCGAGTGACGGAAGTTCAGGATATGCTGGTGGACTCTAAGCTAGGAAGACAGAGGTGGAGGCTTATTAAAGAAGATACAAAGTGAAATAGTGTTATTATGGAAATCATTACATGTTGTTCGATTTTATAATGTGTGTTAAAGGAATAACTGTGATATAATTTGTGTCGGAAGTTACAAAATATGATTTGATATTTACCATAGAAGAGAGAAACTGCAAAGTGATATGCCTTGGGCAGGATTCGAGTCTTCATCTCCTACCGG
The DNA here is from genome assembly GCA_947034925.1 of Eudemis profundana. NCBI lineage: Eukaryota > Metazoa > Arthropoda > Insecta > Lepidoptera > Tortricidae > Eudemis > Eudemis profundana. Next base: position 13,606,661 of record OX344816.1, on the reverse strand, counting down.
ATATCCGGAGGAGACTGGTTGAAAAATTGGATGACTTGGGCAACGTTTCGGTGGCGTAATTGGTAGCGCGCCTGTGTTGGCCCGGATAGCCGTAGGAGATCGAGTTTTCTGGCCAAGTGTAGACATAAAATGATGTACACAACACGGGAGGTAATAAGGAACCCTCGATTGCATATTTATGTCCCTCGCTTGCAGCTCGCCCTTTCTCTCGACCTTTCTTTGTATTACTACCCTAGTTATGTAATGTACTATTTCGTTTGTATAAAGAACCGCTAAAATCACCTAAAATCCCTAAATTTTATTTAACTAAATGTTTGTACGGAAACGAACGAGCGCGCTCGAGCACTAAGTACTCGCGAGTGTATTATACAATGGCCATAACCCAGGAACTGAACATGACTGCTTTCAGAGACCGCTTGTCACACCGAAGCGTATCATCATTAACCTATACCTTGTATAGACTAAGCCTTGTACCTAAAATAATTATTCTCGCAAATAAATGTTATTCTATATCAGTGTTTTTCAACCTTCTCTATAGTATGACCTCTTTTATATGTAAAAAATATTTCACGATCCCTCTTCTTTCTACTGTTCCTAACCTGGATAAGAATGTGTAACTTTTTGAGCTTTTTCGTAAAAGAAATCTATTTTTCTAAGGCTTTGCAATATCCTAGGAGGTTACAACACACGCGTAAAACACTGGCCTACCGGTATCGGTTTATTTTACTAAATGTTTGTTAGGAAATAGATGAACGCGCTCGAGCACTGGCTGCAAGCTCGCGAATGGATTATATTTACAATGGCCATAACCCAGGAACTGAACATGACCGCTTTCAGAGGCCTCCTATTACACCAAAGTCTCTGATCGGTATTTAGTTTTGTCATCAAAAAATTCAACGGACATGTTTTTGTTTAATAGGGGATTTAAGAATTAATTATTTCACTATTAGTTGGGTATTTTGCGAGTATGGAGGGTAGACGTAAGAATAACAATCTTACATGAGAGATCAGTTGAAAACAAGTAAATAGTTCAGCTAAAAGAAGTCAATAATAGTTGAAAATCTCCCCAGAATGCCGCTAGCGTTGCAGGAGAGTATGAAATGAATTAAGCAATCTTCAATTTATGTCTGTTGTCCCAATTTTTATTGCAAGAAGTTCCAACTTTTGGTAAATGCTCGCGTCGGTGTAATATCTACCATATTGCAAATGAAACTCCTTGTCTAGATTAGAAACTTGTTCCATACTGCAGTTTGTTCGGCGATACATTGAAAGTTTCTCTCTGAATAATCCGCGCTCCATTGTCACACGAAAATATGGCGGACACAGCTTCTGTATTGAGTTTTCGATAAGTTTCTTTATTGAAGAACTCGGTTAACACAAAAACTTTTTTTCATCATTTTTAACATCTTTGCAGTGAGTTAAGGCTCTAGAAATAATCTTGCCAGATGATTACGATGAAGTGACTGGCGTTCCAAATCGATTCAAAGATCTAACAAACATTTAAAATAACTATAAATCGGGTATTCCATGAAAACATCTACTTTTTGTCGCTTACTTAACGCTATGGGTCGAGTTCATTTACATTTATGGGAACAGAAATATCTGAACACGCTTTTATGCTCCTGACACTATTGTCAGGACACGACCCTATGGTCGTGTTCAGATATTTTTGTTCTCGTACGTGTGTAGATGTAAATGAACTCGACTGAGCTACGCTAAAGGACTTATTAGCTGCTAAGAAACACTATCCATCTTAAAGCCAAGTTACCGATATTCACCTTCCTAATTTTACTTGTCTAAAGTATTAAAAAAGATGATGAATTAGATGGTCTAACGACCTGGTTAGGGTTTTTAGAAGTCGTTTGAGGTAAGAGGCGTGCGACCGTTTATTGTGGAAGTCATTAGGGCTGACCTATGTTCAGCACGTATCAAGGTTGAAAGTATTTTTATACCGACTAGGAACCACGTCCTTTGAGTGAAGTCTGTTAAAAATATCCTAAGCCCGTTGTCTAAATAGCTGTCATAAATAAACGGCATGAAAGCAGAACATAATAGTCTCAGCAGCATAAACAGGGTGACCACTATTTACAACAATCAAAATTCCCTGACTTTTCCCGGTTTTCCAGCCGGTTTTTCTAGTTTTTCCCTGACTATAATCTTAACCCTTAAAGGCATGATTTTTTTTATCGTTACTAAAAAAAAATATGTGGATACCTAATGGCGTAATAAACACTAGAAAAAAAAAAAAAAAAAATAGTAAACTTGTAATCTTTATGTTATGTGCTACAACATTATACTAAAAATAATTACTTATTTTGTTAAAAACCGTTATAAACACACTCAACGAAAACCTTAAATATTTAACTTTTTCAAAATTGCCGCCATTTTGCTCAAAAAATCTAATAACTTTTTTTTAAATATAATTTTGCCAAAAATATTTATGGATGTATTCGGAATCTAACACGTTAATGTCACATTTATTAAAAAAAGTAATAAATGTGATTTTGGATAGCTGGATATTGCTGCACTGCCCATCAAATATACGATGCAGATTTACATCATTATGACATGTCATGTATAATTTATCATGTAATTTTGTATTATGAAATAAATAAATCTATCTATCTATTTATGCATTTAAGGGTTAAATGTAATAAGGATGAAATATACAGGATGTTTGGTGGGTGCCATCTATTTCGCATATTTTTTTTTGTCCGAATGTTCTATTTGCCCGAATACTATTTACGCATAATTTTTGTCTAGCTTTAACGGAAAATATTTTGCAAAATCTTTTACATCAGCCATTTAGAACATATTAGGTTAGGTTAGGTTTCTTTTATAGTTATTCTGAAAAGTCAATATTATCTGTAAAATAACAATTATGCGTAAATAGTATTCGGGCAAATAGAACATTCGGACAAATAAAATTATGCCAAAAATAGGCGACCCGTGTTTGGTAAATCGTTTGCCAAATTAAAATGGCGGATAGGTGGGGTTATTTTCTATCCCTCTACGCTCTCTAAAAAAATTTTTGGCCCACGTGTATATCTTTTTCTTTCTTTTGTTGTTTTTAAAGAATTTACAGGGCCAACGCGTTTAAATTTGAATTAAAAAAAAGTAAGTGCAAAAGAGATGAAATGTTTATTGCATCGTGATGTGTAACATTTCGCGGTTGTATCAGAAATAAATTACTGACATGTTACTGCTAGTTTTTTTTTATTGACCTTCAAATGTTTTACAACATGTAAAAATTTTGTCAAAGATGAATTTTGATTTGCAATAAAAAAACTAAATGAGACCCACGTTCTTAAAATTGTTTTAAAAAATTCTGTGCTCTATCCTCTTTCTAATGATGTACAATAATCCCAAAGAACCTTTCATGAACTTTATTTTTTCCCGATTTTTTGTAACGGACGCAACAGGCAAATTAACGATGCCCAAACATTGACGCTGTATCTTCGCGGGTTTTCATTTTTCGGCGACCAGGCTTGCAGGTTGTGAAGATGTAAATTCCCTGACCTTCAATAAATTTCCCTGACAATTCCCTGACTTTTCCATGACTAGTGAAATTCCCTGACATTTCCCGGTTTTCCCGGTTTTCCAGAAAGTGGCCACCCTGATAAATATGTTAATGCTATCCCCAGCCTTGCGCTATCTTAGAGTGGCGGGCGTGTTGCACGGGGGGTGAAAAATGGACGTGCGTTGGATCCATTGCTTGCTTTTTTAATTATTTTTTAAATAATAAACCACAATGATACAGAAGTAGAATATTAAACATGTATTATACCTAATGTAACCTAATTCTCACATACAATAAAGACTTTGACTTTGAACTTTGAAGTCAAAACTACATGGCAAAACTGAAGGCATTTGCTGGTTGCTCCGCTAGTGGAGTGGTTGACACTTTTTTTCTAGTATATAGCCTACATATGTAGCATAAAAATGTAGTGTAATTTACCCCCATTAAAAACTAATAATGGACCATCATATTTATTTCATATAGTATGTTTAAAAGGCCTTAAAAATCACACATCATACTCACACTAATACTATAAATGTGAAAGTTTGTGAAGTTGTTTGGATGTTTAGATGTTTGGGGGTTTGGATGTTTAATGATATTTATTTTTCTCATTTGGTTTTTTAAATCATCAATAAGAAAAGACACGTTCTTTTTTTGAAGCCTGACTAACTTGCAAACCTTATTGGATGTGGCAAAATTCGGACCCGGTGGTTGCCGTGGCGTTCCCTGGGGTTGAACCAGGTCGCTGGCCGGACCACCTTGTGTGGATTGGACAGGTGGGGACCGGGGGCGCCTGGGGTCCCGGTTAAAACACGCAATGTAACCCAAACTGCACCTTTAAAATTCCTCATCATTTCGCTACTAAGCCTTGCGTGTTTGAACCCAATTCCGTATGGGCTTTATACATTACCGAGATAAGATTGAACTCTAAAACATATATTTTATACTGTAATGAATGGCTATTTCACGGGAGGGGAATTGAAACTAAACGCCATTTTCGATTGTCGATAAGATATCGTTAACACGTTATTAGCTGCGTTATTGCTTGAAGTAATTGGAGTTCTTGAAAAGGTGTTAAATGAGAGTTTTTAGGGTTCCGTACCCAAAGGGTAAAAACGGGACCCTATTACTGAGACTTCGATGTCCGTCTGCGTCTTTTGTCTGTTGTTATTGAAATTTTCACAGATTATGTATTTCTGTTGCCGCTATAACAACAAATAATCAAAACAGAATAAAATTAATATTTAGGGGGGCTCCCATACATCAAACGTGATTTTTTGCTCGTTTACCTTGAAAACCTCGTATCTGGGGTATCTCATGAACCGAGATAGCTAGACAGTTAAAATTTTCACAGATGATGTATTTCTGTTTGCCGCTATAACAACAAATACTAAAAACAGAATAAAATACATGTTTAATAATAATTTTTTCAATTTATTGTATTTACATCAAGCGCCTTTCGAAGATTTACGAGCAAAAGCCTCCTTTCGAGAATTAATATCAATTTTATTATAGATAATGTTACGGAACCCTTCGTGCGCGAGTCCGACTCGCACTTGGCCGGTTTTTTAATATCACGGGAGCATAGAATAAGTAATAGTACTACGTGCAGAAGTTTCTCTTTCTAACAGAACTGACGTACAGGTCCAACCACCAGATGGAACGCATCGTATCCAACCGTCTCTCTCTATCGCATAACGCGTGCTCTTTCTGGTCGCTGGCTAAGGCCTAAGAAAAAAAAAAACTAGTAACCACGCGGCGAAATCGCTGAGTAAGCCGCTCTTGATGGGACTCGTCGCATGGTCTAAAATGGTTTGTCCTAATGTAGATGTCGCCGCCAACTAGCTTAATTAGCCATTTGGTTAACTGCCTAGCCTTTTCATTAAACGGTGCCATTTAATTAAGTGCCTGGATAAACATGGGCCCGTCTAGCCCTTCTATCAAACGGCTAGGCAAATTACTTTCGTTCGACAACATTAAATAGCCGTGTCCGTCAAATTTTAGTTGTATAAATATATTCTGCCCTAGAACTTGATCTAACTTGGGGGGACGGGGGGGCGGAGCCCCCCTCAGGGGGGTTCGGGGGGCGAAGCATGGAAACAGTGGACACTCGTCCACCGGAGCACCCAGCAAGTGCCCTCAATTTTGGTATATTGGTAATTTTGGTATTTTGGTATTGGTATTGACTTCTGTATCTTTCTAGTTTAATAGGATTTAACCTAAATTTCTATGATTGGATTTTTCTATGTACCTACTTTGATTTCTTGTATCTATATATGTAACATTAAAGTCCGGTGTAATTTACCCGCATTAAAAACTAATAAAGGAATATCAAGTCAAGACGACCGCTTTAGCTTAGTTGGTAGTGACCCTGCCTACGAAGCAGTAGGTCCTGGGTTCGAATCCCGGTAAGGGCATTTATTTGTGTGATGAGCACGAATATTTGTTCCTGAGTCATGGATGTTTTCTATGTATTTAAGTATTTGTATCTATTAAATATATCGTCGTCTAGTATCCATAACACAAGCCTTATTGAGCTTACTATGGGGCTAGTTCGATTTGTGTAAGATTGTCCCCTAATATTATTATTTATTATTTATCACGTTTTTTTCATATAAAGTATATTTCTTTCATTTATTTTATAAGCCTAAAACTGAACACACCTAACTGATGGGACGTTCTACGTTTGAGTGCAATCAAATATCGTAGCACTGAGTTCGTAGCAGTCTCGTAGAACTTGTAGCTAGAGAGTAAACATATTAACGCTGGTACCAACTATACTTTTGCCGATATCACCTTCTTCTTTTTAACCGACTTCAAAAAAGGAGGTTATCAAGTCGACCCGAGTGTATTTGAGGGCATGGCAGTGCCGCCTCCAAGTCGAGCAAAACAAAGGCACGGCCGTACCATCCTTTTCTCAAAGCCACGGAGGCCATTTTCAACCTCCTGTAATTTTGTGCTGGCTAAAGCTAGACCCCTGTATTTTCAGGGATATATAGGGCATAATATGACTTAGATGCCATATTATGGCACTATTGCACGTCAAAGTTTCTTAGTTTTGTCACTGACTCACTGACCACTGATGGTCATCATAATTCTAAGGTACTTCTAGCAGATCCACAAGCTCCAAATTTTAAACACAGTTAGTTTTTAGCCTATTAAGTCCTATAAAATCTAAAAATATTGCAATTTCGGTCACAACTGCACACATAAGCTTGTAATTCTATACAAAGTTAGTTTTGTAGTTAAAATTAGAAGTAGAATGGATTGGAATGTAATAAATAAGATCCCATCAAAAACATGACCTGTAAAAAGATGCAAGTCTCGCAACGCAGTTCTCCTACAACAAAAAAGTTTTGAGATGTAATGTTAAACCAAGTCAGTACCGGGGGGGTGTCAACAGAACGGGATTTCCACCGACTAGCCTAGTATTTAACCGTGGAGGACATTTTATAGTTCTCAAATAAAGAATCCTCCACGGGTAAATAATAGGCAAGTCGGTGGAAATCGAGCTCTGTTAGAGTTACAGATGGACAACAAAGTGGTTCTTTAAAGGTTCCGTTTTTTCCTTTTGAGGTACGCAACCCTGAAAATAAGTTGGTGGTCTCAAGGCCACTGCTCTTACAACTACACCACAACCTTCCCATTTAACTTAATGTTTTAATTTAATGTTTATTATCCTGTTTGCAAAACTTGACATTATGATTTATCTTATTCTATAAGTTGTCTGATGATTTTTTTTTTTTTTTTTTACTACAAAAAAAATTTTATTAAATATAATATAAAACATAGTGCTTTATAAATTAAGAAATTAAAGTAAAACGTAAAACTAGATTAAAACTACACTTATCTAAAAATAAAAAGGTCGGCCCCCCTCGGCAGCGTGCCCATGACGCAGGCAGCGTTCTAATGATTTTATGTATTTCTTATCCCCTATGCAGTCATGATTTTGTACGCCAACCGGCAAAACAACATAATTTATACTTCACCACTGTATTTACCAGTCTTACCTATGTTTAACAAAATAAAACACTTTGACTTTGACTTTAACTTCTATTTATTTGGCTTTTCCTATCCAAAATTGCACGAAACACCTCAAAAATACCGTCTAATCCCCGTCTCATTTTCGGCGTCCATTATTTCAACGCTCAAATTCAATTTGTGAGGCATCAACGTGATACGCTACGTTCGTCTCAATTCATTCCTCCATTTGCATATTAAAATGAGATGCGGCCGCATTTTACGTTCGCAAAAACACCCTAACTTTGTACCAATTCTATAACTTATACGTCGTTTTTTAAAAGCAACTCTTGAAAGTAAAAAGGGCTTAAGGTGATTCCAGTCGGTCGCGTTTCCATACAAACATAAAGAGGGTCATCGTTTGCTTCTACGGCATCAATTTCGTTTGAAATGTATTTTATTTTATAGCTTCATAATATTTTATTTGTGCGAAATGACATGAGAAGTCTCAAAAATCCAGAATTAACATGCAATTTGGTCTGTAAAGTCAGCGCCGTCTATAGGCATAATTTGAAACTAAACGTTTTATGCTAAATTGTTTTTGAGAGTTCTCATGTCATTTCGCGCGAATAAAATGTATCAAGCTATAAAATAATAGTAGTACATTACACAACTAGGGTGGTAATACAAAGGCCGAGATCGCAGGTTTTTGCGGCCCGCGCTGCAAGCGAGGGACGTAAATATGCGATCGAGGCCTTTCTTTATTACCTCCCGTGTTGTGTACATCATTTCAACTCTACACTTGGCCAGAAAGCTGCTTTTTCCGTAGCGTGCGGAAAAAGCCACTTTATGGCCAGGTGTGGCATAAAACACATTACAAACGAAATTGATGCCGTAGAAGCAAAACGATGACCATCTTTATGTTTGTATGGACAAGCGATCGACTGGAATCACCTGAAAGACTTGGAAAATGAGATAGAAGATACTTAATGTTCTAACATTCTGTGGCACATAAGATGTTTCTTAAAAGCAATCCTTGAAAATAAAAAAGGCTTAGAGGTTCTGACAGAAAATACGTTATTTTGTAAGTATTCAGTGGCACATACGGCGTTTCGTAAAAGCAACACCCGTAATGTAAAAAGAGCTTAGAAATGTTAAAGAAGATAAGACGTTTTAATAGCAGTACAGGTAGACATATTTTAATTTTGGCCTGATATTGCAGAGGTGTATTTATTATGAACGTTCACGCTTGAGGGGTTGAGTGAGAACGATGGAATATTTACTTCGAATTTTGATACAATGAGGAATATGCATGATATTATTTGTTTACTACAATAAAGGCTATCTCAAGAAACAATAAGAAAAACATTTTTTTTAGATTAACTATAAAATTAACCAAGATATAAGCCATCAAAGATTTATCTCTAACTCTTTTTACCACAACAGAATTTAGTAAAGAGTTTGTATAGCGGCCGTGTACTATGACGTCATAGTCCATATCGAATCTCTCCGTCTAATCGCTGCAGACAACGATAATCAGAATTGGGATGTTGAATAATGTTGAATGTTACAACATAATATAGTCACATGGATTGCAAAATACTAAATTATCATAACATAAAAGAAATAAACAAAAAATGTATAGAAAATATAAAGTTATGAGACCACAAAGTTTAAAAAAAAACGATATTTTTTTTATCGTCTTTAAGAAAAATTAAAGTCAATTTCGGAATGCTTAAATAACACTGAAAAAATAAATGTATGACAACTATGTGCTTAAACACACTTCTTCGTGCTCAAAATGGCAAAATGCTATTTTTTTCATACATACTTAGTACAGCGATGCAACGGATGACGTCATAATGTCCTACCGTTTTGTATAGAGCGTTTTCAATGCTCAGTCCGATCTGCTACTTTTGGTTACAATTTGTGGCTGTTATACTTATACCAATGTATTAGGTGTCATATAGATATTTGTTCCTCAGAAATAGTAGAATCGATTTAGGATAGAAAAAAAATCGATTCAACAGGCTAATTAGTGCTTTAAAATATATATATCTTCCGTATTTCTCGGCTGATTTTAGTTTTATTTTCACTTAATGTCATCATATTTACGGTATTCTCATATTTTGTTAAATTAAAAAAAGGGATAAAAACATCATGCATATTCCCTATTTGTAATAGAACACGGCGCTGTGGTGTGGAAAGTTTTGTTTTTGTTTTGTTGTTTTGTTCAAAGTTAAGCCGATATAATAGCCGGTACACCGTATAGGCTCATACAGGAAATAAGCAAACTATTGTTTATTTAAAAAACGAGTGAAGTTGCCAGTACATTACAAAGTACTACATTGTTGTATAGGTATCTGAAGAATGAAGCGACGGAATATAACTTTCATCACACTTGCTCGAAAATGGTGTCATTACACGTAGGTTCTGCGGGCCGTAAATGGCCTATTACGCCCTAGGGCGTAATGGTTTTCTTTTTAAATTTGAAACGCTGGTTCTGTTTCACTCTTATTTGTCATGTTCAAAGGAAACGCCAACTTACTTTTTTAACTTTTATCACTGTGATATTTATTTAAAGATAACTGTTATTGTTAATACATGTAAACACATATTTCGGTAACATTAATTAAATGTTTAAATAATGTATTTCTTTATTTTGCAAATATAAAATGCCACTTACCGCTATGGTTTCCGAACGTGACTTGACTTCGCATTGTCTATGGACTTAAATGTCACTAATGTCACTGTCTGTTTTAATATTTTCTTGTCATACTGGGGCGATTAGTAAGGTTATATAATTAAGATTTCCTCACAAGTGTGATGAAAAACATTGTGTGTGCCACGGGCGGTAAATGAATTACAAACTCGTGTTATTAAAGCCCTCGGTTTCACCTCGGGCTTATAACAAAGACTCGTTTGCAATTCCTTACTTACCGCCCTAGATACACAATGTACTATTTCAACACACTTGCTCGTAAAGTGGCTATAGTTTCCTTTATCTTATGCCCGGAATACGGTTTATTACGCACTAGTGCGTTTTACTTTACATTACCGCACTAGTGTTTTGCATATTACACTTTTTTTAAAGCTCCAAAAAGAGGTTTTTGTCCAAAAAAGGTTATCATTTTTGTAGATAAATAAGCTACTTTCAGTCAAAATATGATACAAGATTATACTTCATCAAAGTATCTACAAAATTACTACACATTTAATTATTAATTATTTAGAATTCTCTAAAGAAATACATAATTACTCTGTTTATTATATTGTGCATATTTCTGGCTGTTTGAGGGTTGTGTCGTTGCCTCTGCGCGCGCATACGTCATTCAACCACAGATCGGCGCGCGAAAAAATAAATGTTGCACCATTTTGTATTAATATTTGTTTGTTTACCATAAGGTTAGTTTGTGATTGTTGCAAATTACGACTACAAGTGACTAAGAAAAATTCAATTTGACACTTAGTTTGTTGACATCGAAATCAAAAGAAAAATGCGTAAGTATGCTTATGTTTTTTTTTGCAATAGTAAAAACAAAAAACCCAGCCGTTCTTATAAAACTTTTTTTAGCGCCTATAATGAGTTAATGAGTCGGCCAATAAATAGAAGAAGCCGAGATTGCTGTGATACATTTATTCCATGTTAAATGTTAAGTTTCAGACCAATTTTTTTTTCAATAATTATTCTAATCATTTAATGTTTTTTTTTTTCCTCGCAAATGTGTTGAAAAACGTTGTATGACACTCGTGGACATTGGTCATTACATTCTCGGCTATACAGCCTCGACTGTAATGACCAACTTCGCCCACTCGTATCATAATGTACTATTGAACTCCGATGACGAACCGTTAAACAATACAGCAATATCCTAATGGGGGATGTACTTTATAACGCCTTAATTTCCTTCATTTCTTTTTACCAACAACCGAACAGGCTATTGCAGTTGTAATCGGCGAAGGTTTTTTACAAACCTCCTCGATACATTAACCGCGGCTAATTTCCTGCAGCATCACCATTATAGCACAGGGAAAACTATCGGTGAGGTCGCAAACTACAGGATGACTGCTTCTGCTTCATATTTTTAATTTTATTCTGCCGCCATAAAGTAAAGGGCACATCTAACAATTTTTTTTTCGACAACAAGATGTTTACATATTCGGAATCAGTAAATTTCGCTGATTCCGAATATGTATCAGTGTCGAAAAAAATGGAAATTGTGCCCTTTTGCGTAATGGCGGCAGTATTGACGACACGTTTAGCTTAGTCGGAGTGACACCGCCTACGAAGCTAGAGGTCCCGGGTTCAAATTCTGGTAACGGCAAATATTTGTGTGATGAGCACGAGTATTTCCTGAGTCATGGATGTTTTCTATCTATTTAGGTATTAGTTTGGGACTAGGTTGATTTGTGCCAGATTGCCCCTCAATGTATTTTTTTTTCCATTCCGTCCTTTTAAATAGGCTAAGTAAATGATTCTTCTTCTGCTTTTCGCTTTCACTTTACCTTTTCGCCAATTTGTCATCTGTGTGTTTTGTTTTTTAGAGTATCACTATATTATGTTCTAGTTCTACTTTCTCTTTCACTTTGTGTCTCTTTCACTTTGTAGCAGACAAACCAACTCCAGAAAACAGGCGTAGACATACGCCTGTTTTCCTTTTATCTCTATGTAGGTTCTGCGTAATTATTTTTTATGCTTTTTACAAACCTTCTCGATACATTAACCGTGGCTAATTTCCTGAAGCATCACCATTATAGCACAGGGAAGACTATTGGTGAGGTCGCAAACTACAGGATTACTGCTTCTGTATGTACTTTCGTATTTTTAATTTTATTGACGACACGTTTAGCCTAGTGAGAGTGCCACTGCCTACAAAGCTAGAGGTTCCGGGTACAAGTCCTGGTGAGCGCAAATATTTGTGTGATGAGCACGAGTATTTGTTCCTGAGTCATGGATGTTTTCTGTCTATTTAAGTATGTATTTATCTATATAAGTATGTATATCATCGTCTAGTACCCATAGTACAAGCATTGCTTAGTTTGGGTCTAGGTTTTGTGTAAGATTGTGTGTGAGCGTGTCTGTGTCTGTCATCGGGGTGGAACTCAAAATTCGGCACAGTCCGGGTTTTAAAAAAAAACTTTAGCAAAAACTATGGAAAATCGCTCATATCTCCTCGCTCGCTCCCCGGCAGCTAGTTAGTGCGACGTATTTCACCGTACATAAATACGGGTGGGTTTTTTTTATTGTTATTGACGCCATAACAGTACGTTACTTGGGCGGTTCCGAATTAACGGCTATATTTGTCGCTTTTTGTTCAGTTGTAATTGCGTGGAATACTATACTGAAGATGTTAAGCTATAGTTGGATACTGAAAGTTGGAGTTATCCGGTTCGCATGGAAAAAATAACAAAAGCAAAGCAACCTTTACAAAAAAAGAAACAATAGTAGGTCCTAGACAAACTTACAGCTAGAGTCCGTGCGGAAAGAGAATGGGATTTAGATTTGAGGGCGCTGTAATGCTTTTTTACCGTATTTGCCATACTGGTTAGGTTAGTTCCGTTTTTCGCCACGCCTATTCTCTTTCCGCACATACTCTAAGCGTAATCACTAAAATTTAAGGTTAACCGGAATAATTGCATCTATGGGGACATAGGCGTCTTTTAAAAATTCCATTAAATTCGAACTCTTTAAAACTACCCCTACTCTATCTGCCTGTAGTATACGCTGTTCTTTACAAGTTTAATGGAATCTTTAAAAAACGCATGTCACCCCATAGACACAATTACCCCGTTTAATCTTACAACAACTCAAATGGGTAATTGTCATAAAATGATGTCCGAAGTAAGGGCTTTATAAAACAACCTCTTAATCTTGTTCCTTTGTGGAACGAAACTTACTGTACAATTTATATGGTTAACTTTCGTTACACAAAAATTAAAGTTAACACTTTGTTTTATAAAGCCCTAACTACGGATATAATTTTTTGAGAATGACCCAAATACGTCATTAAAAATAAAGAGACTATAGACAAGCGTATATCTAAACAAGTACATAGGGCCTGTATTATTATAAAACTATCGTTTCTAATTTATATTGGCCTTTTTGTTGTTAAAGAGATTTTTAGATATCCGTGAAAAGGAAAAACTTACGAATTTACCGCGCTTTAAAACGTAGCTACTTACATTACAATAAACCAACTTTAAAACCAATTATTTAGTGTTTCACAAACCGATATACCTACGACTCAAAACCCTCAAGTATGTTATATCGTAAACAAACCAATATTACAAAAAAAAACTCTTTAAAACCAACCTATGACTCAATATTTTGGTGTATATAACAGTCAAAACCGTGAAACGTATTGTATCGCAAATAAACCGATATTGCAGAAAACATACCCCAGTAAACCGGCCTATAACCCAATTCTTTGGTGTAACAATAACCGATATACCAGTCAAAACCGAGCCGGTTCCATATGAGAAACAAAACGTAAACTGGAGCCATAAAACCCAATCGCCATCAGTTCGGTTACAGCGAATATAAACAGAAAGTACTCTATAACTGAGGTATTCTAGATACAATTTACCGTAATAGATGGCTCGTCATGTCTCTGTCTAATTAAGGTCTAGTTTAGCAATCGCATAGTAGATGTTTTGCCATATACTGTTTTGCTGCTATCTGACATTACAGACAATAATAGAATCCGGAATGAGTATACATATAGGTATAACCTCTTATACCTATACCCATTCGTAGAAAAGTTACGAGGATATCGCCTAGCGTGGATGGTGGGGGCATGTGATGCGGAGGGACGTTAGTCATGTGACAAGACGAGTGTTAGGTATGAATGTGGAAGGTTCTGGAAGAAGAGGTAGACCAAGGAAGAGCTGGATGGATCGTGTGAGAGATGATATGGCTAGGAAGGATGTAAACGCTGAGATGACGGGTGATAGAGAGGCACGGAAGAAGAAGATGCTGCGCCAACCCCAAATGAATAGGACAAGGGCAAGTGAATGATGATTAGAGAAAATAAAAATTCAACTGTATGCAATAGTAGTATGTACATATCTATTTGGCTACAGATGGTGCTTGGTAGATCGCGTGGTTGAGATTTTTCTCAGTGTTTATTTGGCAAACTCGAAATAACAAAAAGCGTGAATCACTTGTTTAGCACTTTCGCGTGAGCAACGTCTATAGACGTCGAATATGTAGGCCTAACAACGCCTAATTGATTGGTGCTCGCGGAAAGTGTCAAGTACATTGTTTATAACTTCAGGGGAATGGTTAGCATAATGCCTGTGACTTCAATTGTCGGACGACTGAGCACGACCTGTCTCTTTCTCACTATCTTGAATAGGAAATGATATGGGTACTATTAGTCGCGTCAAAGAGTCGCCCAAATAATTGAAGAAACGTATTTTACGCGGATAATTTGTTTGCACAACATGGCAACATAATACAGTAATAATTGTCAGTCCCGGGATGAACATAACTGGTTTTCTTGTACCATGACTAGATAGTGTGGCGACACTCCTGCCATCTGTCAATTCTTACATGTTCTACATCGCGCTATCGAAGTTTTCTAATTAGGTTGCATAAATACAACTTCCGACCAGCTCATTGGACTTCGGTCCCCAGGCACAACACCCGGCTGAAGAGAGATCTCTCTTATTATCCTCTCTTTTTTATGTAATAGGAAAGGCAAACGAGCACACTGACCTGATGGTACCTAAGTGACTTCTGAGGCACGTGGACATTTGCAATCTTAATATTACAAATGCGTTGCCAACCCTGAGGACTACGATAGAATGCCTCTATGCTAGTTATTTCACCGGCTGTCTTACCCCCACATCGGAACACAACAGTGCGAACACTGCTCTTTGGCGGCAGGTTAGTGGGTAAGATGGGTCTCTTCCGACAATAGTAAGTTTTTAAACTGTGGATTGGCTGTTCCTACATACTCTGTGTGTGTTGCAGGAAATTAAAACTTCTGCGAAACCCGTAGCTAGGTATAACAGCACGCCGTTGTTGTTTTAGCAGGACTGCCTCGATTCAACACGCGCCAAAATGTGCCAATGAAACTGCTAATGTAAATGCGACTTTCAGCACAAAAACAGGATTCAAAGATTTATTTGCTAAGAATACAGTGTTATACGTATATGTAGGTCTATTTTTTTTTGTTTCATGTATTCAGCCTACATGTAGGCATGCAAATATTTAACACACTAAATTATATTAATATTCAATATCATGTCTAATTCCAATAATTAAATAATCAATAATAATAGTATAATATCAATAATTACCTAATTCTACATGTGTCGAGAAAATATTTTATGCTATACAAACAATTGTCAATAAGCCAGCAATTTAGTCTAGTTTTAAACCTATTTCTCTGAAGGGTTACAATTTCTGCAGAGATGCGATTATATATGTCAATGCACATGTTATAAATATTATGTCATGCTCCCCAGCAGAACCACCTTGGCTTTGATGCATTTAAACATATAGGAAAATTTATATTATAATTCTAGTACTAATAAAAAAAACTAAGTCAATAGTTTCGCCGTAAATTTGATTGCAAGAGATTGCATGAAATAATTCTATACTGACCTAGCTTACGACATTCTTCAATTTATTTTGAATATACGAACTTACGATGCCACAAACTTTATGTAAGAATTAATTATCACTGCGCCTGAATTCGATATCTTAGGAAACACACAAAATGTGTGGAATGAGTTACTTTCAGGCGTTTGTACTCCAATTAACGACCACCCCTAATCGATCAAAATAAATTCCCTCCGAGTGCCTCTCTATTAATCTTTTTCATTTTGTCCATCATCGCCCATCGACATTTACGCCAAGGAATAAATGACAAGCCGTCAAATCCCACAATAATAAACATTTCCACTGAAAAACGCTTTTAAAGAAAATAGCCACTCTTATTACAAGGAAATAGGGTTTAAAATTAAAGCGACTGGGGTTAGGAATCGGTCAAACGCTAAAAGTTTTACTTATAATAATTGAACCTTAAGAATGATGGATACGTAAAGCAGGCTATAGAAATGACATTTGCTGGACTTTAAGACACTGCTATAAACTTCAATTTAACATACAGGAGTAACATTTCTAGTTACTGTACATTACATAACTAGGGTGGTAATACAAAGAAATGCCGAGATCGCAGAAGTTTGCGGCCCGAGCTGCAAGCGAGGGACGTAAATATGCAATCGAGGGCTTTCTTTATTACCTGCCGTGTTGTGTACATCTTTTTATGTCTACACTTGGCCAGAAAGCGGCTTTTTCCGTACGCGCAGCGTGCGGATAAAGCCACTTTATGGCCAGGTGTAGCATAAACACACTTTAGTCTTAGCTTTTTAGGTTTAATTTAATTTATGGTTAGTTTAATTTACTAGTAGTTTTTAGGTTGTCCTATGCAATTTCATAAGCCTAATGAATACCTGTGCCAAGATTCAACACTATCCAAATGAATCAACAAAACATCAACCAACAATAAATAAACATCAAAAATATTGGTAACAAAACAGAAATCAAATAAGGATTCTTTAACTGACGAACAAACTGTTTTAGAAACGCACAGTTGCTCAATATTTCCATTGGCCAACTGTACCTTAAAATGTAAAACGCCACCTGAAAGGTTCAGCAAAATAACAAATAGCAATTTTATTCATTCGCAGCGAAAGCAATTCCTTCAACAATAAATCATGTCCCAAAAACAACGCTCAAAAACATCAAGCCTATTTCATTAAAATGACGTGCATTTATTATTTTTTGATCCTTAAAAATTGAATATAAAGTCTGATTAAGTCGGGAAAAAGTTACAGAGAGGGATTTTTTAAGAAAAGGGGTGATTAGATGAGGGGTCCACTGTCATAATTTAGATGTTCAGAAAGAGCGCGCGAGATTTTTTTTTAATCAGAAGAATGAGGTATCATGCTGTGTTGAAATTGATTTTAGTAAATGCCATATTTTGCCCATGGGAACTATTTACCGTAATATAAAATATCCTATGTTTCATTCCAGGACTTGGTCCACTTGCATGCCAAATTTCAGCAGAATCCACCCAGGTGTTACCCCGTTATTTAGTAACAAATACCCAAACATCTTCATATCGTTCACGTTAATCTGGTTTATATAACAACCAAAAACATTCACATTTATAATAGGTATTATTAGTAGGATTATATTACACTTGGCTTGCAAAAGTGAACACTGAATAATTTAAAAATATGTATTTATAGCTGAGTAAATCACACTCTGAAAGTCCTAATTAGCCTGTTGACTCGATTTTTTTTCTGTCCTAAATCGATTCTACTATTTCTGAGGAACAAATATCTATATGACACCTAATACATTGGTATAAGCATAACAGCCACAAATTGTAATCAAAAGTAGCAGATCGGACTGAGCATTGAAAACGCTCTATACAAAACGGTAGGACATTATGACGTCATCCGTTGCATCGCTGTACTAAGTCTGTATGAAAAAAATAGCATTTTGCCATTTTGAGCACGAAGAAGTGCGTTTAAGCACATAGTTGTCATACATTTATTTTTTCAGTGTTATTTAAGCATTCCGAAATTGAGTTTAATTTTTCTTAAATACGATAAAAAAAATATAGTTTTTTTTTAAACTTGGTCTCGTAACTTTATATTTTTTATACATTTTTTGTTTATTTCTTTTGTGTTATGATAATTTAGTATTTTGCAATCCATGTGACTATATTATGTTGTAACATTCAACATTATTCAACATACCAATTGTCTATCTTCTACAATCTACATTTACAAAAGGAACGTGCGGATAGTAAAAAGAGCCATAGTAATAGAGTCTCGTTGGCATCTTTTGAACAAATAAATAAATAAATATATCCGAACGACCCCTACGACCAAAGTAAACAACGTCATAATGAATTAGAGGCACTATACGACGATACAAATCACACTAATATTATAATTATGAAAGTTTGTGAAGATGTTTGGATATTTAGATGTTTGGAGTTTTGGATGTTTGTTACTAAATAACGGGGTAGCACCTGAATGGATTGAGCTGAAGCATGCAAGTAGATTAAGTCCTGGATTGAAACATAGGATACTTATTTCCTGGTAAAGAGTTCCCTTGGGACAGCAATGGGTACAACGCGGGCGAAACCGCGGGTAAATGCGAGTACTTACATAAATAGACCAATACTTACATAGATACAAAACATCCATGGCTCAGAAACAAATACTCGTCGTCATCCATCATACAAAAATTAGTCCTGACTAGGATTTGAACCTGAAACCTCCTGCTTCCTAAACGATGTTACTGCTACTATTTGTAAGCTAAACGTGTCGTCAAATAACTTTCGCTATATTTAAAAAAAACCGGCCAAGTGCGAGTCGGACTCGCGCACCGAGGGTTCCGTACAAACTCATAAGTAGATACATGAATAGTTCAAGAAAAAATATATGGCGATTAGTTTAGTAGGAGCAAATAAGTATGTGTTAAGATTTTTGCAAATTTCTCAAAAACAGTGCAAGTTAGGAAAACCGTTATATTTTTCCTGTAATATATATGATGACATTAATAATTGGTAATTATTACAGATTTTTCTGTTCAGTAACTTCGAAGATAATAGGGGGGGAACGGTATTTTTTTTAACGTTTTTCGCCATAAATCAAAAACTACTTATTTAAAAAAAAATACAAAAATACTGTTTTAATCTACAAATTAAGCCCTTTCATTTGATACCTCACTCAATATAATAGCCCTACTTTCAATTTGCAAAGTCTCATTACGGACCCCTTTAAAAAAAAAGTAAAAAAGTTACAAGAATTTTTTTACATCCTATAAGCTCGGGTTAGCAGTTCTTAATACTATTCTAAATTTCAAGTCGATAGCATCAGTAGATCCTGAGATATCTTGCTGTGACAGACGGACAGACAGACAGACAGACAGACAGACAGACAGACAGACAGACAGCGTCGCACCATAAGGGTTCCTTTTTTACCATTTTGGTACGGAACCCTAAAAAGCTGTCGACGGCCCGTTACACGAATGCACACGGAGAGCAGCAATCCGCGAGGAGTGGCGTCGCATTGTAAAACAGGCAACTAACCACGACCTGCCAAGAGTGTAACGCCGAAGAAGAGAAGAGAGATATTTAAAGTATTTTCCTGCCACGTGGCAGTCTTGGGACATCCTGAATATGTATAGCAAGGGCACGGGGGGTTTTCTTAGGGTCCCGTAATCAATTTAGCATAATTTCAAATTTACCTGTCAATTAGAGGGTTCCGTATTCCAGATTGACAGGAACATGACAAAGGTTGCGGTTAAGGTAGATAGATAAATTTATGAAATGTTTTAGGATGGCGACAGTTTTGAACAACATCATATTTTATTCATCCGCTTCGCCAGGCTTCGTCCGTGTTGTTCCTGTGAATGTCCGAAGAGAACTCTTTACCGGGATATAAAGTATCCTATGTTTAAATACAGGACCAGGTCTACTCGCATTCCGAATTTCATCTCAATCCATCTAGTTGTTACCCCGTTATTTAGTAACAAACATCCTAACCTCCACAAACAACTTCACAAACTTTGATATTTATTTTACTAGCATTTACGAGTATAAATTCATCCTTGCTATGTATATTTTCATCCCAAGAGAACTATTTACCGGGATATAAAGTATCGTATGTTTCAATCTAGGACTTGGTCTACTTGCATGGTAAATTCCAGCTCAATCCGTTCAATTGTTATCCCGTTAGGTATTTAGTAACAAACATCCAAACTTCGAAACATCTTCCCAAACTTTCACATTTATGATATTAGTACTATCTCAAAAATTCTACGATGTAGTGAGGAGTGCGATGGACCGGAGTCGATCATCAGTAATGATGAATACAACTAAGAAGTAGTCACGCTCCTTATAGGATCAACCAAGGTAGTGAGCAAAAAATGGTCAGCTACTTACTGCTTTTTGATCTTCTTAATGACCGAAATCTAGTCACTTTTCTTTCAACGTGTTTTTTATCTATTTTATCAAACTTTTTAAAAGCCCTTTCTGTCTTCCCTTCATATGATAATTTGGATAAAATATGCTAGTAGTCTTTAATTCGTCGCTTTTGTTAGGAGATCAGTCTGGTCTGGAGCTCATTCGGCATCTCTGATCCCAAATCAATCAGTTTTTTTTGTGTTGCTATAACATCTCTTCCGTGCTTCCCTGACTTCAGTAGCATCTTGTCTTTACACTATTTGCTCAGCAGAAAGCAACTATACAGTCATCACACGGGAATGTTATACCACTTGTCACTGCTCATTCCGGTATGTCACTAATCATTCCGGTTGTGGCAAAAATATTTGAGTATGGCCTGAGTTCGAGACTAACGAAATATCTTGATTCGATCGATGCACTTTCTGATAGGCAGTTCGCATATCGCAAAGGTCTCTCAACGACAGCGTTGACGCGAGCTGTGGTCCGGCAGGTGATGGACGCCCGCGAAGGCAAGAACCAAGTCGCAGTTCTATGCTGCGACCTGTCGAAAGCATTCGACGTCGCGGATCACGAGGTTCTGTCACAAAAGCTTAGTCATCATGGCATCGAGGGTCCTGCACTGGCTCTTATGTCTAACCTGCTACGGAATAGAACCCAGGTTGTGGTGGGTGACAGCGGTCGAGTTCGGTCGGACGCGGTAACTACGAGTATGGGCGTAGCGCAGGGCTCCTCGGTTTCGAACATTCTCTTCTCTTTGCTACTGAACGATCTGCCGGATGCTATCGGTAGCGGAGAGACGTTTATGTACGCTGATGACGTGGCTATTGTCGTTTATGCACCGACTTATAACGAGCTGGAAAGCAAACTTAATTTAACCGCGGCGTCTGTATCTAGCTGGTTCAATAATAACGGCCTAATTTTAAATACGTCTAAAACCCACATCGTCACCTTTGATCTCTCGGGTCAGCAAATGAGACCTCTGTCCGTTCTAACCAATGGTACCAACATCGACCAAGTAATGAGCACAACTTTTCTTGGTTTTGAACTAGACAGAGGCCTCACTTGGAGACTACACATAGATAAGGTGTGTTCCAAATTATCAAGCGCATGCTTTGCCCTAAAACGATTAGCTCGGATGGTACCTACTGCAATGGTTCGAACGTGCTACTTCGCGTCTGTGCATGCGCACCTGCAGTACGGGGTGGAGCTGTGGGCGGCGGCCGCCGACTGGGAGAGGGTCTTTCGGCTGCAGAAACGTGCAGTACGTGCTATAGTGCGCGTCCCGCAAACTGTTTCTGCCAAACCACACTTCCAGTCACTGGGCATTTTAACGCTCCCTTCACTGCTCATCCTGCAGGCAGCGGTGTACGCGCGAGAGAACTTGCGCACTGCGCCCGGAAACGAGCCTCCGTGTCGGCACGAGACTCGTAGCGTGCGCGCGGGAAAGCTACCCCTAGTGTCTCACAAACTAGCCAAGTCGAGAAAACTTATACACATCATGGGTCCCAAGGTATACAATCATCTCCCTGTAGATGTTATCGCTGCCCAAAGTTCTCCACTATTCAAGCAAAAGCTGAAGAAATGGCTTGTCGACCAAGCGTTCTATGACCACAAGGAGTTATTCGCATGATTGTGTGTAGAAGTCGCAATAATATTATTGTAGAAATATTTATTTTTTAGTTCATAGTTATTGTACTTACTATGAACTTATTATTAATTTTGTACTTTATGATGAATGATTTTATTTTTATACTTATTATGAGACTGACCTGTAAAGTTATTTTACCAATAAATATGAATATGAATATGAATATGAATATGCTCTTAATTTGGCCGTGTAATCATAATTCGTTAGCAATACCCGAAGCACGCCCGATTTGCATTAGACAGCTAAATTAAAACAATGGCAAGTGATGTGACACTGCCATGTGGTGATTGTACACGTTCTTCTCTGTTCATAAGTCACGATTTGTAGATATTCTGATACACTGTTACAAGGACCTTCCCACGTCTATGTGAACTGGTCGGTCCATCGCATGGATAATCTCCCTACTTACAGAACCCTTTAAATGAACCTCCTTTCCCGTTACTAATGGAGCTTTTTTGTTCCTTTGTTCCTGTTTTTTTCACCTCATAAATTCTACCCTCTTTTCACAAAAGGTTGTATATTAACCCACAATTCTTGGCTGTTAAGTCTCTGTGAATCGAGGGTGAGGGGCGAGTCATTTTTCATAATTGCACAGTAATGACAGTGATTTGGCCTGGTGTTTCGTGAAACGGGGAATTAAAAAACATTTTGTCAGCCGGTTTTAGTGAAAGGTCGTGTAGATGACGTGATACGGGTGACATTTAGTCTGCTAGTGATCAAGTTTTAAGACTATTATGTGTCCGAGTATTTGTTTGGAGGCGTAGTGCCTTGGATACTAGATCGTGAGGTCCCAGGTTCGAATCCCAGCTGTTAATTTATACCAATTTTCTAACTTATGTTCGTTACATAAATATTACTGTGGCAACGGGTAACGTAGGGGTAGTAAGGTAGCGATCGTACGGTGAGGAAATACATCGTGACAAAATCTACACATTGAGGTAACTTAATGTGCAACCATAATCTCGTTGGTGGTTTCCCTGTCACATGAGTTACGGAGGTCTTTTTTTTGAAGCCTGACAAACTTGCATGTCTTACTGACTGTTGCAAAAATCGGACCAAGTGTGGGCCATGGCGTTCCCTGGGGTCAAACCAGGTCGCTTGGCCCGACCACCGGACTAGGTGGGGACGGGGGCGCCTGGGATCAAACCAGGTCGCTAGTTACGGAGGTCAGATGGCAGTCACTCCATAATAATAACCGGATTTACCAAATTTGGTATCAATACTCACAGTAAAACCAAAAATAGCGCTAATATTTAAATAGGCGTAGTCGATGTATTATCACGAAAACTCAATATGTGTGCAAAGTCTCATAAGGATTAGATTTGTAGAAGTAGTTGGATTTATATTGGAAAAGCTGACAAAATACGAATCAAATACGGGTCGAATTGATAACCTATTTTTTTAAAGTCGGTTAATAAAGAAGCGGAGTCAAGGCCTAATGAAACGGTTTAAAAATCGAAGAAGTTAACATTTATTTTCACTATAGATTGGAAGATCAAGCGATCAAGATAATTTCTATTCAAGAAAAAGCAATAAAATCGAAGAACTTCCTAAACCTCTCGACTTCATAATCCTCTCTCTTGCAAAGGGCCCTATTCTTTATCAAGCAGTGACCAATTAGCGTGAAACATAGTCGAGTCGAGGGTCAAAAGCCGGGAAGAATTAAATTATTCTATTCCTTCGGCCATCTGCGTGCTCTTCCTAAAATTCGTAATTGAGAGGCAAATTCTTCAACTGCGGGACGTATACAGAGCTGATACTTCTAAAAAGTCAAGTTACCAGCAGTCGGCCACTGTCGAGTTATCAGTCACTTTGTTTTTTATGAAGTTAGAAATGTACAAGTTTACAAGCAAACATGCAATACCTATAGCATACGATGTTCAGTATCAAAGCGCATTTTGTTTACTCGTAATTGAAGATGAAGTCTAGGATGATGCTTTGTTAGACGTTGCCTATTCACTCTTAGGGCCTTATCACACTTGCAATTTTCCGGCGAGTTAGAAGCGAAGTTCCATACAAATGTCGATCGCGACTGGTTTTGTATGAAAACTCACACACAGCTCGCCGGCCAATTGCAAGTGTGATAAGGCACTTATTATTAGGGTTAGCCTTAGCATACAACACCGTGCAGTAAACAAAAACGTACGGTAAACATTAGTCTTTGACAGCGGTAGCGTTTGATACTGTTTAATTGTTTGTTCTACGATATCTCGATTATGTCATCCTTTGGGATTATCTTTAACTTGATGCCACTACAACTTGGTATATACTACTTTGACTTATTACTGACCGAACGAAATGTGCGAAGATAATGTGTTAACTAAGGAGGTAGTCTATGTTTATACGTGTTAAAAAGGATAACTTTTTCAGGCAAAGCCTCCTTAGATTTGCACAACTTACAAGAAAGATAATATTAAAGGATCAACATTGCCATTCAGCGAGGCAACCCTGTAGGCAACATACGGCCAGGGAAAGACTTGACGGATTTTTCTTATATTTAGAATTAGTTTAGATTAGAAACCCTTTTTTGTCATGTATGTCGTTTTGATGTATTTAATAATTAAATAATTTTTGTATTAAATCATACCAAATTAAATTAATATTTTAGTGGTTAACAGTAAGTGAACATAACAGATAACACATTATAAACAATCTCCAACAATTTTAAATAAAACCAATTATTACTAAATGTAACCTATAAATAGAAAGTGCTCCCCAGGTCATTTTCTGTTGACGTGGTGCCCAGGAGTGCCCTGGCAGCGTTGCCCCGTTGGATGGCGAGACTTATTCGTTGTCCGAAATAGCTGCCAGCCTTATGATCGCCTGACGTCTCGATGAGCCGTTTAGAGATCTCTTTGTAGAGATCTCTGGCGTTAGGCCCCCATACCCCATTGTCAAACTGAAATATTAACCGATGGTATTATCAGCTCTATACAACATTCTTAACGTATCTTATGACCTAATTCAGAGGGCGGTCCGACCCGCGGTAACAAGGTTGGGGCCTTCATTTGAAAGCTAAATTTTTGTTCTCTTTTTAACATCTTGTAGTTTCGACATCCTTACGCACTTGACCTTTTCGAGGGCTGGATAAGTTTGGGGGTTGGATGTTTGGTTTTATGTGGGGTTTAGATGTACTTATGTGGATTTAGATGGAATATGTGGTAAGAAATGCTTAATGATTTGGGCACACAGCTCAATTGAAAACCTTGTTATGCGTGAGGCACAAGAGTATACTGCCGTCCTAATTCAAAAGGACGCATCTCAGTTTTATAGGTTTTGGGAAACAAGCAATTTTCGTTGTGGAAATGGCATGATTTTGGAGGTATGCAAAATTTTCTTAATGGTTTTTAGGAAAATTTTATGAACTAAGATTTATTTTTAGAAATGTCATATGATGTATTTTCTATACAAGTATGCAATAAAACGGCGTAAATTAATCGGCGGAGTCACGATCCTCAGCAGTGAGGAACCGACTTAGAAGAAAGAAGAGAGATGCAATAAAACGAAATTTGATTTTTTTGTGATGCGTCCTTTTGAAGAAGCAGTATAATAGCAGTCATTTTCTTCCGACAAAGGCTTCATCGTGCCGCGCACCGTGTACGAACGCACTACAAGCAAACTTTTAGGAAAGCGTTGCAACCCAATTTGGGTTAAACCGTCACCGTCACCGCGTTCCCTCGCTCTCGCGAAATGTATCGTATACGTGTATACTGCAGTGTGTTCGAATACAAAACAACCGACAGACGGCAGCCCTGCGCTTCGACCTTGAATACGTATCGCGCGCTCCTAAAGGGTCGAAGTGTGATTAGTTTTCCTTCCTTATACTTTGCGTTAGGCGTCGCGAAAGGAGAACGGTGACTACTATTCAAGCTTTGTTATACAGTCATTACTCGGAAATGTTGAGCCACTTGTCACTGTTCGTAATTTAGCCGTGTAATCATAATTCGTTATCTGTCGTATGCTCGAAGTACGTCCGATTTGCATAACACGGCTAAATTAAGAAAAGTGGTAAGTGGCTCAACATCGGTCCACAGAGCGTAGCACTGGTGGAAACGGATAGCTTTCAGATCCTCGCAGCATAGCTGCATAGCATTACAGTGTTAGTGTATGACCTGAGTAGACGCTCGAGCGGGGCGTGCAGCAAGGCCTGTGTGACGAGCATCCAGCGTCGCGCCCGGCGGGGCACGCAGCGTGGCGGGCAGCGTCAGAGGGTTTTGTGCAGCGTGCACTCAGGACGCTCACATACATTTGTTTATGTTTTAACATGAACGCCGCACGCCCCGCCCCGCTGCGCGCTCCGCTCGAGCGTCTACTCAGGTCGTACACTTCACTTATACTTATAGGTTAGACTTTCGAGACACTGTCCCAGTAGTTATCTTAATTGTTAAGTCATTAGCAATAGACGTGACAAAAGGATGTCAGCTATTAAGGAGCGTGTCAAACAATAGAACATCTACTTTATTGCATGGAAATTCGCGCTGACAAACACATGCTGCACACATTTTATACGCTATAAGGCACTACGCTACATGTAGCGCTGTGCCTGTATCAGATTATGCACCTTTTGATAACCTATGTTCGACAAATAACTGGTTTGATTTCATAAGACTATGTTTGGGAATTGGCTTGGTAGAGGTACAGAGGTAGGTGTACTTATTATATGTGCTCTGTATTTGGCAATTGACAACACAGCACGCAGATACGAGTCAACGGGAAATGCAGTAACAATGTGCGGCGGCGGCGACCGGCGCTGATGTGCCCGCCACAGGGCGGACTTGGCTGTATTCTATAACAATATTGTGTTTATTAAAAAAAAAAAGCTTTACCTATATAAAATAAATAATCTAATAGGTAAATGTTGTTATTTTTATTTTTAAATGTATGGTTGGGCGAAACTTAAGCTGTTTAAATTCCTTCTAACCTGTCAGTCGGTGACGAAATATGGAGTTTGACACTAATCGCCAGTTTTGTGACGACCTGCAGTTAAGAGGACACTTTTAATAAAAAAGTCCATTTATCTGTGCACGGTTTTAAGCAATGAAGATGTTTAGAGATTCTAAATCATCCAGCTGGCAGTACGGTAGTGAAAAGTATTTTTGACAGCGGGTCTCAAAATTTCCCAATCACGCTAGGTACAAGATTTTGACATCTACTATCAAAATAGACCTTTGGCTACCGTGCTGTTAGCTGGTAGATTTATGATTTCTAAACACGCTCACTAGCACGCAGAGATGGCACAGTAGCACGCAGATACGAATCAACGGGAAGTGCAGTAACAATGTGCGGAGACGGCGACCGGCGCTGATGTGCCCGCAACGGCGCGGACTTGGCTGCATTCTATTACAATATTCTGATTTTCGAGGAAAGATTTTTCCGAAAAATCCAAAATAGGGTATAAGAAATGTTTCGTTACAGACATTTTTGTTATTTATTTGTGTATTAACCAATGAGGGCTTTTAGAAATCATAAACCACTAGCTGGGAGCACGGTAGTAAGTATTTTGACAACTAGTCTCAAAATTTACAAATCACACCACACCATTTTGACATCTACTATCAAAATAGAGACCTCTCGCCACCGTTTTGCTAGCTGGTGGATTTGTGATTGAAACACCCTCATTGACAACACAGTAGCACGCAGATACGAGTCAACGGTAATTGGGTTATTCTTCACAAATATGTCTGCGGTTACCTTTTTCATATTAAATGTATGGAGACAGAGGAATAAGTCGCAGACATATTTCTGAAGAATAATCCAATTGCAGTAACCGTCTAGCCATGGCATTGCGCGACCAGCGGCAGTTTTTGTACTTTTTGTACTTTTTGTGAGTGTATGTTAATAAAGCCCACTTTAAAATATCGTTTAGTTGATTGTTAAACGAAATCAACGTAAATAAATTAAAAAAAAATAACAATAATCGAAATATTACTGACGGTAAAGAGGAACAATTTGACCGGTCGGAAAATAAAACATACTGCCTGCTTCACAACTAAATACAAATAAATGATAGATTTTTTAAAGGTACATGGACTTGATTTTAGTATTATTTTATATGGTTTTAATTTTAGCATAATCTTTTCAACTATCACCGTTCTAAAGTGGACTTACTTACCAAACATTCTATTTAATAATTTCCCTTGTAATTTCTAATACTATTTCCATTTCATTTTAATATCAAGTGAGTCCGTCTCTGGCAGGTGACAGGTAGCCCGTGGACAAACTCGCCGCGAAACGAACCGACGCGACGATATTATTTCGTTTGTCGTGTTGTCGATGTTTGTTGTCGTTATACTGACACTCGCCACAACTAGACAATGTATTGTTATAGTTCGGGTAGTGCGTTTATTGAAACGAAATACCTGTAATTGTTTACATAACTGCCCAAAAAGGAGTATTATTTTTTCAGGGTTAATGTATTACTAGTATGCAACAACAAAAAAGTTTTGAGATGTAATGTTAAACCAGGTCAGTACCGGGGGGTGTCTTTTGGAGTGTTTTTAATTTATTTCATTGCATATTTGAGAAAAGCACTATACACACCTTGGCGTGAAACGGGGTTGTCAGCCTCGTAACTATCTGGCCTCACTTTCGCTCGGCCATCATTATGTACTCGACCGGCTACCCCTTACTTTCCGGCCTCTGTAGTAATGTACTATTCCTTTACCAGTTGCAAGCGAAGCATTCGGACATGCACCTTTTAAGTAAAGTTATGGGTTCTGATCCTAACTCCTACTAATGAGATTACCGACAACCATCAACATTCTTCTTTTTTAAATTTTGTTGAATAACCACAATAAAACCCGACCGCGGTGCGTTTTGAAACTGCATAAAATCTGCCATTTTGTTTATTTTAACGAACTTCATACCCAGTGACACTCGCACCATCAAGACGAATCTAATGATGTACTGCAATTTATCAAAATCGGATGTGCCGTTGAGTAGTTACGAGCGGACATAGGAACGGACATACATACATACATACATACATACCGGTCAAACATATAACCCTCCTTTGGGCTTCGCCGCAGTCGGGTAAAAAGGCACTGCACAAAAAAGTTTGAATAGAAAATATCACGCATGACCCTACACTGACATAAATACGAAACACCCTAAAAGTCAACATGACAAATGACACATTCATTTGTGTGTAATAGCCCTATTAGCGGATTTAAAGTACGCTTCGGCGATCCCCTGAAATTAATTCGAAGTCATAAAAAGTCGGGAATCGTGTTAGCAAGGGTCAGCTTATATAGGCATTAAGTGGATATATCTCTTTATCCGATATGGAAAGGGTTTTTGATGTACACATAATTACACGCGCTCGCAACGTACTTCTGAAATATTTAGCATAACAAAATTGAGAATAACGGCACGAATAATTCGTGTAGTTTTGAAAATGGACTTCCTTAGGCCTTAGGCTATCAAGATTTATAAAGTCACTAAAGTAAATATCCCCGGGTCTGAGGGGTAAGCTAACGTCAAGACTGGCATTTAAACGTCACCTTTTACAGACGATAGCGTTTAATCTCGGAAACGTATGAAAACATTGGAATAGTTGCTTCAGCACAAATAGAATAGAAGAATAGAATAGCTTTATTTGCATAGAATAAGTACCTATATATATAAGTGTAATACTAGCATGCAAAATATCATATCTTCCCCATAGCACTACTATTTTGGCACCATTGTTTTTTTATCCACAAACTAACTTTTGTAAACCCACCAATCTTATTGGAAATCGACGAAGCTTCTACTTCTAGGCTATTTGCCCTTCGGGCAACTGAAGTTACCTAACGAACCTAAACCTACCTAATCTACCTAATATGTTGGCCTGTTTTGCCAAAATGCCACGGGGATTGAACTCAAAATATAATTGTTCTTTTTTGACTAGGTATTTTAAATTTACAACCACGACCACTCTGTAAAAGAGTGCCGACTGAGAAGAGAGATTTTAAATTTGCTATAAATTAGGTTCTATACAGTTTTAGTATCAATTAATTTGTGAGGTCTTAAAGAGTAATTGTATAGGTATTATAGTGGCCCTGTGGACCCATAGGTCTAGACTAGATTGATGGCTACAGTTGGCAGCACCTTCGTCGTGCACGTTCCCTATTGCGCGCTCCTAAAGGACCGGAGTACGACACTTCCCTTCCCTTATCAATTAATTTGTGAGGTCTTAAAGAGTAATTGTATAGGTATTATAGTGGCCCTGTGGACCCATAGGTCTAGACTAAATTGATGGCTACAGTTGGCAGCACCTTCGTCGTGCACGTTCCCTATTGCGCGCTCCTAAAGGACCGGAGTACGACACTTCCCTTCCCTTATACTTTGTCAGTAAACTATCCCTTAGTATCAGAATGACTCCTTTTAATCCCTTGTGTAACAATCTACTATTTAGCAACAATATTCATATTTCAAGCTTAAGCGGAACGATGAAATTCACAATTACCGGTACTACAGGTATTTATGCTTGGAGCGTTTTCGTAAGGTGTAAATTGTAATTTGGAGGGAAATGCGTGACCTTTGTTCTTTGTACCTTCGCAATATCCTTATTAACGCCCTATTAAGAATTCATAGCGCCCTTTGAGCTGGGAACGAAGATAACGAGTAAGCATGTGTTGTAAATCATCATCATCATCATATCAGCCGAAACGTCCACTGCTGGAAATATGCCTTCCCCGAGGATCTCTACCACTGTCGGCATTGTGCTGCTCGCATCCAGCGGTTTCCCGCGATTTTCACCAGATCGTCGATCCACCTTGTGGGAGGCCTGCCAACGTATTGTCTTCAAGTACGTGGTCGCCACTCCAGAACTTTAACGCCCCAACGGCCATCAGTTCTGCGAGCAATGTGCCCCGCCCATTGCCACTTCAGGTCTGCAATCCGTTGAGCTATGTCAGTAACCCTAGTTCTTGTGTTGTAAATGCTTACTCCAAACTACAGAATAAGTAAAACGGGGTGACTTATAGGAAGAAATGGGGCAACTTTTATAAGTTTAATATGGTTATAACCTGGTCTTTATAGCTGGTTGCAATTTGAAAATCGGCTGCAAAATCAACCAAAGTATTTAATATATTGAGTTTAGCAAAGGAATACTCGATTATTTATAAAAGAAAAACTGCTTTTTCAAGGTCTCCCCTGCATTTTAAAGTAACCCCGGTTTACGGTAGTACGTACAGAAGTCTCTCTTTCTAACAAAACTGTCGTTTGGATCCGACCGTCTCTCTCTATAGCATAACGCGTGCTCTTTCTGGTCGCTGGCTGACGCCCCCTCACGGGGGCCTCAATTTATGTAATGCTTGTCAGAAAAAAGCTAATTTCTTTAGGCATCGGTTCTTTCATCGCAATAGACTTCCTTATTCTTGAAAACGATTTTATTGCTGATTCATATTATACTCTGTGGCACTGATGCTCTTAAGCGCTCTTCTATTAGTGCTCTTGACATTATTAACAATAATCATAGCATACAAAATACATAACGCAATATTATTAAATGTATAATAAGAATCCAGAATTTTCTTAGCTTCTTGGACGAAGCTTCGCTTTGACGCGGGAATTACCGCGCACGTATTGTGCGTGCACTTTGAACTCTAATTACGCACAATGGGATCGCTCATCGCGCGTTTTTCCCTTCGAGGGTTTTTGCGAGAAAATAGCCTTAAAACTTCATAAAGGAATATATAGCTGGGTTTTCTTTTGTATTGTTTAATGTTTATTTAAAAAGGAAGCGGTAGGATGTTGGATTAAAGTTAACGCACACATAGCAGCTCGGCACCGGAACGACCCCGTCTTACCTGATCGTGTCGCTCTCGACCATACGCAAGCACGTAACGGAAGCGGATCGGCACTAAAGAATGCAATACCCGGTCAAATTTGAACCCGGGTATTAGGGTCATTCTCAAAAAATGATGTCTGTAGTTAGGGCTTTAAAAAACAAAGTGTTAACTTTAATTTTTGTGTAACGAAAGTTAGTGTATCTTGTTAGTGTAATTTTTGTGTAACGAAAGAAAGTGTGATAAGTTTCGTTACACAAAGGAAAAAGATGAAGAGGTTGTTTTATAAAGCCCTAACTAAGGACATCATTTTTTGAGAATGACCCATTACCCGACCCTAATTACAGTTGGCTACCCGGATACCCGTATTAAGTAAGATAAACAAGAATGCGGTGTTTTTTGCGTTTGCTTTAAGACAGCTGACGTTAGATTTTATTTATTATCTTTGAAATACTTTAAAATAAAACGATACATGCATATTTTTTTATAGTTTTTTTTTATATTACGAAAACCCGGGTTCTAAGTTAAAATACCCGGGTTTTACCTGACTCGAAATCAAATCGGTTACCCGGGTACCCGGGTTGCATTCCCTAATCGGCACCTGCGAACTGTCAGTAAGTATGTAAGATATTGTACTAGGTTTAGAATATTATTGACCTCTTTTTAACCAACTTCAAAAGTGCCAGAAGCTTTTTAACCGACTTCCAAAAGAAGGACGGTTCTCAATTCATCTGTATGTTTTTTTTTTATTTTTTTTATTTTTTTTTTTGTGTGTTTGTTCACCGATTACTTGAAGACGGCTGGACCGATTTGGAAAATTCCTTTTTTGTTTGAAAGGGTAGACTTTCGAGGTAGTCCCATTGCAACCAAGTCAGGATCTGATGATGGAATCTTGGAGAAATCGAGGGAACTCTTCAAATATTATAGGCACACATATAGCGATTTCGGTATTTTTCGTAATTTCTCGTCCATCTCTTATTAGCAACAAGTTTTTAGTGTTAACCGACTTCAAAACAAAGAGTAAATTTGTATCTAGGTTTCTTCCCCGATTACTTGAAGACGGCTGAACCTATTTGGAAAATTCTATTTTTGAAGTCGGTGCCAGCTAAGGAGCTCAACACAGCCAGGTTTAAGTGGCAGGCACCAACTTCAAAAATAACTGGTTAAAAAGTATAAATATCTGTATATGTATATCGATACCTTTAGACTCAAAGGCCGTAAACGCCGTAGATTCTAATGGCGTTTACGCCCTTTGAGTCTAAAGGTATCGATATATGAATCGTTGATTATCCATTTCTTTGGGGTAATTAACATATTATTTTTTTGGTTTTTAGTTTAGGTTTTTGGAAGTCGGTTTTTATTTTTTGTTTTAAAAATTTACTTTATTTTATGTATGTTCGTCGATTACTTGAAGAGAGATGGGCCAATTTGATTTTTTTTTCTTTGAAAGAATGGTAGTATCAGTAATCAGATCAAGATCAGGTCACTTTTTTTTATTACTTTTTTTACTAGGACCTCGGTATAGTACTTCGGTTGTAGTTGTGTACGATCTACTTAAAGAAAACAACACTACAATAATCATTATCGTCCGTCATAAAAGTTCTCTTGTGCGTGCTTCATCAATAAAGACTTTATACATTGTCTTAGTGGATTATCAACTGTAAGACCTTTGCCGAGAGGTAAAATTGATTGTATTAGCAGCATAGTGGTTTACTTTATACCTAGTGATCATAAAGATAAAACGAAAGTTGCAAGATAATTTTATATTGTTTACTTCAGTTGACACAAGAGACACATTGACAACAAATTGAAATATTCTTTGGAGAACAAATTCGATACATAGAGTTTGGATACTGATATAAAACTTCTTTAAAACCTTCCCCTATTCAACAGTCCTCCACGTACTGGCCACATAACCAGATATTGTATTAGCAGCGTAACCACTACTCCTTTATAAAGTTTACAAAGATAAAACGAAAATTGTAAGATAATGTTATATTGTTTGCTGCAGTTGACACAAAAAAAATTGCTTAGAAATGTGATTTTAGACATATTATGGATTTTATTGCCGCCAGGGACTTCTTAAAGCATTAAAGTGCCATCAGAAAAACATTTGAACATCAATATTCAATGTTCAAACACAATATCCTCACAACTGACAATGTGTGCACATTCCATCCCCAGCACAATGGCAAACCGTCAAACCTCTATTAAAACCGTGTGAAAGCCCACAAAAACCTCATAAGAATAAATTTCCTCACATAGCAATGCTTAAAAAACTATCCGGCCGGAAAAAAGGTCGCTGCCCGGTCCAATATTGAGGGTGTTTTCGGTAGAGATGGGCAGTATATTCCGTATTCAGCATATTCAACGGTTTAATCGAATTCGTACTCGGCTGAAATTCGATTCTAATGCTTGATATTTGTCAAATTTATACAAAGAGGATTGACATATATATTTTTGAGGATAACTTAAATCAGAAGTTTAAACAAAAACCCAACTCAAAAAAAGCTTTGAAAAGTAAAAAATAATGTTTCAATTAAAAAACTCAAACTAAAAAGCAGAAAATAATATGTTAATTAGGTACCCCAATTATGACTTCAAAAATAACAGCTTAAAAATTGTAAATATATGTATATATATATATATATATATATATATATATGAATAATAACGTTGATCACCCATTTTTTGGGGTAAGTAACATATTATTTTCTGCTTTTTAGTTTAAGTTTTTGGAAGTCGGCTTTTATTTTTTGACTTATAAATTTACTTTATATTTAAATTTTTTAGTGGTGCTTAAGTCTATTTGTTTAAAAAAAGAATTTTCCATATCGGTCTAGCCGTCTTAAAGTAATCGGGGAACGAACCAACATAAAAAATGCTCTTTGTTTTGAAGTCGGTTAAGACTGGAAACTTATTTGCACTTGCACTTGCACAATGGAGTCAATCAACAATCGGAAAACTAAAAACTCGACCGAGACATGATCACGGCCACTCACGAGAGAACAGTGCACGACTAAAGAGCAAAAAAAAATTATTAATATAAATTAAAGTAACCGACTTCCGATGAGCCCGTTTATAACAAACGCGCGAGTTTCTATAAAAATACTAAAATATGTGTTGGCGTTTATTAGGGAAGTGGGTCGCCGTCTGAGGGATAGAGGTGGTGATCCACGTATCTGGTGCAGCAAATTTCGTTGGCGATACAGCATGGCAACGCCGCCAGCGTCATGGGCACTTTTGAGCCAGCTACGATTCGGGGCGATCCTTTTTAACGTAAGCTGAAGTGACTTTTGTTGGTAAGTGTGACGAAGCCTATTGCCGATTTGAAGTTGTACCCACCTGACGAAGCCTGCATTGCGGATTTAATCTTATGTGGTGGTCTTTTATTTTTAATTTATTATGTGTTGATTAAATAAATATGTGTACTTATAATATTTGCAGAGTTCCCTCCATTTCTCCAATATCCCATCACTACAGTCATTCTGATCCGATAACATTTAGACCTGAGAAGTATATTCTTTCAAACAAAACTTCGATCGAGCGGTCTGATCAAACATGAATCGCATTTTCCAAAAATTGTTCGAAGGATTTTCCAAATCGATACAGCCGTCTTTGAGTTAACACGTAAAAATATTCGTCGAACTGAGAAACTCTTTTTTAATCGGTTAAAAATACTGAATATTCGTATTCGGTTAAAACCAGCTCTAGTTTTCAGTACAATAGTTCTGAATGGCGGCAGTTTTAACCGCCCAAGCGGGGGATATGGCCGGACTGTCAGTTTGATGGCAAACATTTTACTGCACAATGGAGTCAATCAACATCGGAGAGGAAAACGCTAAAAACTTAAAACACGATTTTAAATGACCTTGCAAAAGTCATCGCTAAATATTTTGAAATCAGAAAGACTAGTTGATACGAGTCTTTATTTGGAGCATTCCATGAAAATATTTCGTAAGGGACACCACCGTTTTAATACTTCCGAGAAATAAATTCAGGAAGCTAATTTATTAGTATTGTACCTAATATCATAACTCGGCTTTAAGATTGATAGTGTCTCTTAGCAACTAATACGTTTTATTAGGGTAGCTGCCATAGCGTTTCGTAAGGGACAAAAAGTTGATGTTTTCATGGCATGCTCCATTTCACGAAAATAGCCGGCTCCGAACGTTGAATGTACGACACTAGCAAATTCACGAGTGTGCCTATATTATCTAAGTAGTTTCCTCAACTTCACATGGATCCCATCATAAAAGCTGAAAAATAATAGGGCCAGTGTGGAAGTATTCCTGGGGTTAAAAATATCGAATATTTGGCTGAATACTTGTATCCAGCCCATCTCTACTTTTCAGTACAATAGTTCTGAATGGCGGCAGTTTTAACCGCTCGGGCGGGGAATATGGCCGGACTGTCAGTTTGATGACAAACATTTCATGGCACAATGGAGTCAATCATCAGTGCGCAAGAAAACGCTATTTTAATTATTTGCAAACAATATTTTTAACTAGCATTTGGCCGCGGCTTCGCCTGTGTTATTATCTACCCAGATATAGGGGAGACCGGGTATGGTTGTCTCGCGGGTTGGTTGTCACAGCGGCCTTAAAATAATACTAAACGAAACATTAAGTACATCGATCGGTGCTGAAAGATCGCAAGAGCTGTACATCTTTCCGTACTTCACCAATCGATGCACTTATTCCTTCGTTTAGTATTATTTTATGGCCGCTGTGACAACCAACCCGCGAGACAACCATACCCGGTCTCCCCTACAGGGTGGAATGAAACGAGGCACTTAAGGTCAACCGGTCTCTTATAGACGTAATTACCCCGTATTTAAAATTACCCCTACCCTACCTGACTGTAAAGTACAGCGTATACTACAGACAGGGATATCTAGTTTTAAAGAGTTCGGATTAAATGGAATCTAAGACTTTTTTTTAATGCCTAACTTGCAACCCTAGTAGGCGTAGCAATAATATGACCGGGTAGTCGGCCGTGGCGTTCACTGGGGTCGAACCAGGTCGCTAGCCGAACCACCCGGAGTGCATCGGTTGGGTGCCGGGGGCGCCTGGGGTCTTACCAGGTCGCCTAATCCCGGTCCACCTCGATAGAGTCGGACTAGGTGGGGGCCTGAACACCTGGAGTCGAACCAGGTAGTTTGGCCAGGGCAACCTTGACTTTTCGCTGATTGCTTAGAGTGAGCAGCGGACCAGCGGGAAGGATGAAGCGGACCAACCTGTCCTTATGTGAACGTGTGTATCGAACTAACCTTTAAAAGACGCATTTCCCCCATAGACGCGTTACCCGGGTCGGCCTTACTTGAAAATATAGTGTCATGTAGTTGATGAAGACCCAACCTGCAATAGTTAAATGCTTGTAATAATTAGAAAAAAAACAATACCATCGAGACAATATTTTTAACATTTGTCCAACCCTACTACTTCTACGCTGTTGTTTACTTCTCTTTGTTTATAACGATAATCTCAACAATATGGTATCATGCTTATGTGTTTGAGCCCTTATTACAAAGATAACATACAATCTATAAAAAACATGTAATATGCACACCTGTATCGTACCCAGAACGCCAACCAAAAACAAAAAAATAAACATTTAATTTTTCCACAACATACAGGGTGAAAAAAAGTTGTGTAAAATTTAACTAAAACCTTCATTCGTTAAATCACCGAGCAGACTCAGCACATGCGTCATCAAATCTAACTCATCGACAGGAATGGGAGACCGGCAAAAATCAAAAACCGCTAGTAATTAAGATTCCCGATTTTTCCACGGTTTCCAGCGTATTTTTTATTTTAATTACGATAAAAATCGGGTCAAGCCAAGTTGCGGTGTTTTAAGAGTTCCGTAAAATGTTTTTCTGAATCAAGCTTTATTCAATACAATATTTTGTTCATCTGTTATTTGCTACAAGCATTTACCCGGGGATTCGCGTGCGTTATTTCCGGTATTATGCCAATGACTCCCAACTGAGATGAATATCTTGTCTTAATACCAAATATAAATGTATGGGAAAGTACCCGACTTTTAGATTTTAATTTTTTTAAACACTATTACAAAAAAATCCTTTTACGCGGTTTCCTCTTTCCTTCCTACCGAAATATAAATATGGTGAGAGATCAAATAAAGCTAACTGGATTTTTAAAATTTTACTGTTACTTATCGAGTTTTCAAATACACAGACGAACATATAAGGCCTATTTATCTCCCTTTCAACTCATACGTATTGGCTATATGAT
This sequence comes from Eudemis profundana, assembly GCA_947034925.1. NCBI lineage: Eukaryota > Metazoa > Arthropoda > Insecta > Lepidoptera > Tortricidae > Eudemis > Eudemis profundana. Next base: position 13,568,499 of record OX344816.1, on the reverse strand, counting down.
TATGTGGTCTGTCTCAAAGAGTGTCCTTATTTTGCGATTTTCTTTACACATTACTTAATAGAACTCCACAATATTATAGTGCATGTAAAATTTATTCATGGAAACTGCTACCATCAAAGTAAATGCCTTTTTGAAACGGACGGAACATAAACTACCATGTCCTGTCTGAAAGACATTGAATAGAAATACCCCAAAATATACAAGCGGATAGTGGAATCTATACAAATTAGCATTTAAAACGGGCGTTTACGTTCCCAAACGATGTCCTGTGTAAGGGTTACCATACGTCCCGTGCTGTTCGAGACTGTTACCGTAAGACTTAAATACTTAAGTTTTAAGTAACACTGTCCTATTTCTAAAAATATATATGTCAGGATATCCATCAGATAGCTGGTAATTCCCAGTCGAGCGTAGGTTTCGATTGGTTTTTACACAATAATAGCAATTGTGAGTGGTTAAACCAAAAGAGGCAATGCAGTGAGGTTGCTTGCAATACTACACGTCTCCGCCCAAAAGGCTCAGCTCAACCATCATTGACGCGAATTCCTTATCCAGCATAATTCCGCATTTGTGTGACAAATAAACCAAGACAGAACAGAACCAAGTCAATTTGAATAAACGTCATTGTATCGCGATCAAAGATACTCAAGCATAGACAATCTTTACATTCCTTCGTGGATAGAACTCCGACACTGCGAGATATTGATTTAAACTTTCGTGATTTTCAACTTATTTTAAAATTATAGTGACTCAAGTATTTCGTACCCTTGGTCAAATAACGACGCATCTGCAAAATGACAACTTTTCAGGATCTGTGTGTTTCATGTAGTTCGTATGATTTGTATGACTTTTAAGCAATAAAAAAACTTCGAACGTAAAGTCACATGCGTCGTTATTTGACCAAGGGTACGATTTTTTCAAAAAAGGTACAATATGAGATGTTGAATTACGAGAAAGTACCCCTCGAAAATGTGCCTACCTACATAAATGTCCCATATCGGTTCCCAACAATGGTAACCCTGGATATAAAGGACATCGAGTGGACTTTGCGCGGAACCCTAAAAACATACGGGTGCCGGATGGTCGATACAAATTAGCATTTAAAACGGACGTCTATATGTTTCAGGGGTTGAACCGGAAAGTGGGGTGTTTCAGCCGACGGAGTGATGTGAAATTATGGTTTGAACACGTTTTTTATGGCACTCTGTATGTAGTATATTATCAATATTATCATTTTCATTTAAAATGTACCATTAATTAGTTTGTGGTCATCACAAAACTGATAATTTGTGTCAAATAGCATATATAGACAGTATTTAAATATAGCTTAAGTTTCACCTAGCCGTTACTTTTTTCTACAGATCGAATGCTCAAATAAAAAAATGTATTATATACAAATTATTCATGTACACGTATTGCACTAAAAAGAGATCAGTTACAAAGTCACATTATCATCAGCCCGCCATTATCCACTGTTGGACGTAGACCTTCCCTAATTCAAGCCACCACACCCGGGCTATTCTCTGAAATATGTCTGCGACTCATTCATCTGTCTCCATACATTTAGTATGAAAAAGGGCCAGATGAATGAGGTGACCGCAGACATATTTCTGAAGAATAGCCCACCCAGTTCTAAGCTCCCCGCATACCCGCTTCTCGCTAATCTCTTCAGGTCGTCGATCTACCACAAAGTTGTTTCACGATCACTGATTATGTTTACACCCTGTATATTTTGATACAACGCTACAGGGTTGTTTATTGATACGCAAGTTATTGTAAATAAATCAATACTAGTGACTCGTCAAACTTCTAATTGAAACGTTCGGGCTTCAGGTTTCATAAATCACAGGCTTTTACACGGAAATAGCAGTGTACAGAACAGTTATGAGTATTATAATAATAATGTAATATTGGGGGAGTATCTCTGAAAATAAACCTGAACCTGAAATATAGATATATCAATGATGTTTACAATGTGTATGACTAACAAAAATGTAACGATCTTCAAAGAAATTAACATTATACCGGTTGTTGCCTGTAACAGGAGCAAATAATTAAAACGTAGATTCTACTCATCAAACAATAAAAATTTTGTTCAACAACTTTAAAAAATTATATAGATTTTATCTTCTTCATACAAATTAAATAAATAATAACTTCGTATGTACTACAAATTTATACTGTTATTTTGTCGTGAAATAAATAATCTATCTATCTTATCTACAAGCGATCGCTTCCAGTATCCAAGCATCCTGTAGAGCGAAGTTCGCGAAGTGAAAAATGCGCCGACTCGGCGGTAATTTTTCACCCAGCCTTCTTCGCTTGTTTGTCCGCCATTGTGGATCCTCCATGCTTCAACATATTATGTATTTATTAACTTGACACACACTCAATACTATCATACAAACTTTCAGCCCCTGTTTGTTCATTGCTAATTTTCAAAAATATTGCAAGCATGCCGTCCACGAATTCTTCAGCGTGAATTTCCGATCTTTCATCACTCAACTTTTCATCCCAATTTTCAACCTTTCCTCCCACTTTTCAACCTTTCCTCATGACTGAGGGTCGTGACCACATGAGGTCATTGCTCTTTGCACTAAAGCTCTCCACTCCACACGGTTTTAGGGGTTTAATCCTTTCTTAATGCGCTACGGTACCCTAAGAACATGTGTCTCAAATTTTATTCCCCATTTCTGCCGTCCTAGTCTAAAAGCCGACTTTTTACTATGAGCTTCCATAGTAAAAAGTCGCCTTTGACACTAGGACGGCAGATTTGCAGTGGTTTAGTTTAGGTTCATCGTTGTTCGTTAGTATCATAGTAAAAAAAAAATAGGTATGAAACTGACAATGATGACCTCGAATATGCTGGTGACGTCACGAGCTTAATATATTGCCAATTAATGAAAATAAATTATCCGAGTAAAGCGCGTTTACGTCACACCTGGCCATAAAGTGGCAACTACCACCCGCTATGCGTGCGGAAAATCCCACTTTCTGGCCTGGGGGAGACGTAAAATTTTGTACTTACCACGGGCGGTAACAAAGAATGCCTCAGATCGCATATTTATTGACCGTACCTTCGGCTCGGGCATCAAATACCTGCGATCGCGGCCTTTCTTTGTATTACCACCCTAGTTGTGTAATGTACTAATTCTTCACTTATTTGCTAAAGAATAGTACATTACACAACTGGGGTGGTAATACAACGAAAGGCCAAGATCGCTGAAGCTTGCGGCCCGAGCTGCAAGCGAAGGACGTAAATATGCGATCGAGGGCTTTCTTTATTACCTCCCGTGTTGTGTACATCATTTTATGTCTACACTTGGCCAGAAAGCGGCTTTTTCCGTACGCCCAGCCTGCGGAAAAAGCCACTTTATATGGCCAGGTGTGGCATAAAAGGAATATTGAGCTTGCAACGTTAGATAGTTTTCAATAATAATATGCAAAATACGATAACATAGTATCTATCACCTACCTAGTCATGAATTGAGAAGTAATAATCTATATATTTACGTAATAAAAGTATAGTCATTTTATAATATCCATTGTAAATTGTCTACACTAAAGGCTTAACTTAAGCACCTTCAGCTTATTTCTAACATATGTAGTGCCCTAAAAATTATGGTAGGTATCACGAGCAATATTTCACGCCTTTTTACCGATATAGCCTTGTTTGTCTGCCTTTGTGTAAGTCCATGCCGTACCTAATATTTTCACTTGATGTATGATTCCGGTCGACAGGACTGCCAATGGTTTTTTTTATACCACTAGGTCCACGGAATGATACAAAATCAGACGTCAGGATACAAACAGTATCATACTACGAAATACTGCAATTTATTATAGATATTTTTTTTATTTTTTAAAAAGCCTTTTTATTTCCATGAACTTAAATAAAATACAATGAAATGAAATAAAATGAAATGAAATAATTTGAAATGAAATAATTTATTTCTGCAAGTAGGCCTCAAGGACTCTTTCACATGTCTGATTCTTTTGGCGCTTCGGCAGATGACATTCTGGTGAGAAGAAGCGCCGGAAGAAACTCACCAGTTTCTCTTTTAAACACATTACAATAATTGTGACAATATTACATTGCATATCACAAACAACTACTTAACTAAATACATTTCAATAAACATAAAACTACAATTTTTGAGATGTAAAGGGTCTCTAGGCGTCAAAACAAGATAAATTACTAAGAAAAATAGAAAATAAAAAGGCATATACTAAAATTAATGGAGATGTAAGGGGCCTCCGTTGTCAAAACATGTTTTGGAGGTGTAAAGGATCTCCAAACGTCAAAATACAAAATGGGAAACGAGAAATAGACTATACATACAATTTAATATACAAATAAAAATAAACAACATATTTTTTTTTAAGACATGGCCCCGTTCTGGGTAAAGGCCTCCTCCATTATTATAGATAGTATTTTTAAACTTTTCGACGCTACGTCGAACTTAAAAGTAGCAAATCAGACGCTTTGTCATAACAGTGCAAACTGAACTTTATGCTGGTGCATTAGGGTGTTTCATATTTGTATGGGTAAAAAAAACATGTTTATTTTGTCAGACTTTGTTTAACCCCTGGATCACTCCCATTCTAAAACTGTATATTTTTAAATTTGCCAGGTGGTATAAACATATCTAAAGGTTGCACAAACTGATCAGAAAAAGACCGTAGGTATGTACTGAAACGATAAATTTTATATTTTCAAAATAGTTGAATTTGGGTATACAGTATTTTAACTAAATATAATCACACTCAGAATATAACAACATTGGTTATGTATGTGTTCTAATTGTCAATAAAAACGACTAAATGCTATAAAACCTGAATCCTCATTTGTGGTTCGCTTGTAACAGATTTCCTGTGATGCTCGACGACTCGTAGTAAGAATTGTTTCTACATATACAGGGTGGGAGGGACTATACCGACATACTTTAGCCATGAATTCCTGGTGGTGTGACGAGTAAAAAATGTTATATCAACATGGGTCGAATATTGTCATTTTACATTAATAGTCTTATGGAACAAAATAAATCAGTAAATTAAGCCCCTCGTTATAAACATGTCCTTACTGACTGAAAAGTTATCAAAAAGAAAAAAAAAGCTAAAATGGAAACGAAAGGTCAATTTTTTGGCCTCGTAGTCGCTTACCATCAAATACTGCGAAGGTTAATTCCTGTTTAGTTAAAGGATTTAAAAAAAATAGTAAAGGTATCTTAGTCACATTTATTAGGGCTTGTTACACACTTGGGATTTTTCATTTACAAAATAATGAATATCTCGGAAAGTAAGCGTTTTTCGACTATACATCACATAACATTTTTTACTTACAATCTATAGTTAAAGTTTGTCGGTATAGTCCCTCCCACGCTGTATAGATACAAGAAATCAAAGTACATAGAAAAATTAAATGGCACTCGCCTGTGTACAGACCGGGAATCGAACCTGGTACCTCTGGATTTCCGGCCCAGTGACTCAACCATTCGTCCACCGTACACTCAGAAAACGCCTTCAAATTTGCCATCTACTTTGACTTCCCGCACCATTCTGATTTTGATAGGAATTAACCTAAATGTAAATTACCCGCATTAAAAACCAATAAAGAGACAAAAATGTTTCTTTCATGTAAAAAGAATTGTTTCTGTTATCTTACTGATGGAAAACTTACGAAAAGGTTAAACCAACTACGACACAACGCTGAAGGGCTGTAGGAAACGTGCACGAACTTGTAGGTGGCAACACTAAACACTGGAAGAGATCCCTCAAAGGGATAAGTTCGCCTTTGTACATATACCTTAATCTTGTAACCCTGTACTTTGTCTTATTGTGTGCAATAAAGTGTTTACATACATACATACATACTAAACGACAAAAGAGACACGGGCGAATAAACTATCATGCTTGGCAAATCAAGCTGTCAATTCAAATTATCTCTTCAAGTGTCAATGTCAATAAAGGAAGTCGTAGCTACACTGACGTTAATCGTCCTTCATCGCGATAAATTATTAACGGCGTTTCCGTCAATGTGGCCCCAGCATGAGGGGGTACAGGACTTAGATTGGCGGCACCAGTTGGCAGCACTTTCGTAGCGCACGTTCCCTATTCCAAGGTTCGACTTTTTTAAGATCTGGACATGCATGCGGTCGCTCTCGCTCTCCTGTATAAATTATAAATTGGCTACTTGACAATTTGTTTCTGTGATATGTTATAGAAACACCTCTCTATAATAGAAATATTAGTGAAAAACCCACTTCAATGTCATAAAAACTCACAGAGATACTACAATGTTAAAATCACATTTTTAGACTTTCCCAAATACGTGCCGGAACGCTCCCAACTGAAGTCCGTTATGCAGTGACGTCACTACTCATACGTTTTTTGGGGAAATAAATGAAAATAAGATCATATACTCAGGTCTACGGCCTCTTAAAGCTGCGTAAAATTCATTTTTTTTAAGTTAACGTGAAAAAAAGATACGGCCGTTTATGTCGCAAAAAACGTAAATTTCGACTCTCAAAGAAACCAAAATTCAAAGGGCACTTTCCGTTGACCTAGAACTATGAAGTTTGGCAAATAATACCGTCTTATACCACAAGTATAGGAAAAAATAATTAATTACATCACTAAAAAATTTACTTTATTAAGGGAATCAAAATTTATAGGGTACTTTAATATATGTACCTACTTTGTAAGAAACCCTCGGTGGACGAGTCCGACTCGCACTTGTCTGATTTTACTATCCCGCAACCAAACCTTTTCTGCGTTCAACAGTACAAAAGCATCTTATTAAAATCAAAACATACTAAGGAACACGTCAAATTCGGCGGTGGCAAAATCCGCAACCTGGAACCAATTGGTCATATGTGCTCATTGAATACGTGGCATACGTTGTCATTTGCTTTCGTGAAATCTAAAATGTTAAAGTAATTTTTTCCCAACGCTATCATTTCATATTCGGCTCAGGTGTCACGTGACAAGCCGTCAATACACATCGTGACATGACGTGACATCCACATTATGTTATGCATAATACGGAATATGATTTGCAAAATGTTTTTTTGTAATAGAATTATTCTAGGCGAATTATTTGGCGTGAACTCTTGGCTTATATTAGCTGGATTTTGCCCACGGTTCCGCTTTTATGGGATTTTCGAAAATATCTCAGGGTGAGTTTCTACTTTCGCGAAGCTTGATTTGATTGATCGCACTGTTACCAGAGTGGGCAAAAATAGTTTGATTAAGATTAAGAATAAAATCGCGAAATCTCAATCAAACCATTCGATTAGGAATTTAATCATGAGCTCGTCAATTTGATTAAAATCGGTATGATTTAGTCATTCAATTTTAATGTGATTGATGATAGTAAAAATGAGTCTTTTAATGAGGGTATTTAGAAATCAGAAATCCACCAGCTGGCAGCAGGGTGGCGAAAGGTCTATTTGGCAGTAGATGTCAAAATCAAGTGGTGTGATTGGTGGATCTTGACGCCTACTGTCAAAAAGACCTTTCGCCACCCTGCTGCCAGCTGGTGGATTTATGATTTCTAAACACCCTCATTAAACAGATTACAAATCAGACTAAAGTTTGATTAAATTGTATTTAGATTAAGATTAATTTCACTTCACTGATATAGTATGTCCTCGTGTCGTAATTTGAACAGCTTAACCTATAGGTAGGTATTAGTGTTTCAAAAGACTCGAGCCGATGATTATTAAGCGTGAAAAGGCAATTATATAGTCAATCACATAGAATTATAGTTAAACTAAAAAATCATGATTAAATGTAGTGGATTGGCGATTAAGTTAATTTCAGTCAATATTTCGAGGTGCGAATTGTTATCGATGAAAGTAATCAGTTCAAACTTAGTTAGGTTAAAATTTCTCCGTGTATTTTTTTTATAATATTGATGATTTTAATCATGAGTGTCCTGCTCTGGTTACACAGTAGTAACCTCAGTAGGCGGAGTGGATATTTTGGGCACTGTGATTGGTCAACTCATGGTCTGTTCGTCTTTGCTCCGCCCAGCACCGCGCTAATGGAAACGCACCCTTATTTTTAGGTTATTTTTTAGACTATAAATATGACAGGAACCTCATTGTGAAATTTCGGTTAACGTGATAAATAAGCCACTGACTCCACAGTACATATTATAGAAATAAAATCAATTGTACTCATAACTCTAATTAATGAAATTATTTCTTCAAATCTAAGCATGTGTAACAACTTTTTGGAAAATTGCATATACTTTTCTTCAGATCGAATTTTTTGAAATTACTTTCAAGATGTGGCGTGTTGTGAAACTTTTTCAAGGTGCATTCGGAATACTCTTTTTCAAAAACAGTATAATTATAGTGCTTGAACACTTTAAAGTAGACAATCCGGTGAGAGTCGGTTTCTATGAAAGCCACGCTATTGGTAAGGTTCCAAAAAAGACCATTAGGTAAAAACAATAAATAAATTGTTTTAATTAGCAAATGACCTTGCATAGCATACACAAAAAAATTATACTATGTGGAATCGAGCACCGCCTCGGTCGAAAAAGAAAAACAGGGGGAGAGGTTTGAGTTTCATGAGTAAGTCGGTTAAAAGAGACAGTCGAAACGTCAACCCTATTAGGCATGACCACGCATTGCAACATCAAGGTACAAGTCCCACATATTAGTCCCAACACGCCATAAATTTACACAATTTAGCATAACACTGCCATAACCGTAAATCTAAGTAATTAATCTCCAAGCACGATGACTGCTCTTTGGAAGCGTTCCAGGTTCGAATCCAGGATTACCTGCGTCGAATTAACTGTTATGTGTGAGCGTTTCGGAACGGATTTTGGGAGTACCGCAGGGTAACACGCTTGGGCCAACAATGTTAATGTTATAAACTATGTACACAGTTATGGTAGTAAGCTCCCTGGGGTACTCCGCCTTTTGTAAAGAATAAAACAAGCCAATATTTTTCTGAAATAAACAGCAGTCAATTATTGTCTTTAGTTGCAAGTAACTCAGGGTTAATATTGAAAATATTTATTTCGGTACCGTTAGAAACAACCTCGAAACTTCGAAAGTTATTCCCAAGTAACCAAATCATAAATAAGCTTGGGAAATAAAAATAGCATACAAAGGAGGAACGAACGGAATCAAACAAAACTCTACCAGGGAAAATCAAAGTTTCCGACTTACTAAAATGGGGAATAGAAAATAAATAGCCTTATAAAAATGTGAACTCTCTCGGGATTGTACGGCAATTGTCGATTTTATTTCCTTAAAACAACGTCCCATTATATTTTATCCAAAATTATGGTACTCGCTTTTCAAAGTTAATCGGAAATGTTAATTCTGAGTTGTTTGTACAGAAGGGCTTATTGTCGTGAGGCGGTAGTGTCGCTTAGGACGTTTGGTGCAAAGGGCATTATTTTCCGTTTAGTCTTATTGTTTAGGAATAAGTTAGATAAAGTTTTAATATCCAGCTGTCCGGAGCAAGGTTGCGAAGGGTTGGCACGCTCGGTGCGGTTGCTACGCGGCTAGGGTTGCCACTGTCTGAAAAAATAAATCTAATTTGATTTGTGACGTGGTTTAATTATAAAGTAATAATTGCTTTTCTAAAATAATACGATGTTCGTATGTACACTAGGGAAAGCAACCCGGGTACCCGGGTAACCGATTTGATTTCGAGTCGGATAAAAATCGGGTATTTTGACATAAAAAAACCTATTAATTAATAAATAATATGGATGTAGGTATCGTTTTATTTTAAAGTATTACAAAGATATTAAATAAAATCGAACGTTGGCTGCTTAAATCAAACGCGATAAAAACACCACCGTAACTGACTGTATTTAGGGTCGGATAATACCCGGGTTCCAAATTTGATCGGGTATTGCATTCCCTATTATCCGCAATTATTACTAAACTCTATTGTAGAAATACATAGTGATTCAGCGATTCACTTTTAGCATCCTAATTATAAGTAATAATAACTGAAACAAACTAAATTAAACGCCATCATTAGGCGAACTAGTTTGACAGTTCCACAAGAACAAAATATTGCCAGAATTAGGCCAGTGATGTTTTGTCGATATAATAAAAATAATGAATGATGACCGTGACGTAATTTATAACCTAATAAATAAAGTAAGGTGACACTATAAATTCTTAAAAACATTTAAGTATTACACGTTTCATTAATTTATTTTGTCTTTTTAGACATTTATAACCTGATGTGCGCAAACTATTGTCGATAACATTTTATAGATTTTTCCCTAAGACTATTTAATTTTCTGTGAGCCTGGCAACATTTTTATCTGTCAAACTAGTTCGCCTAATTATGGCGTTTACTTTAAAACCTTGTTTGATTTATTTTGCACGACATAATCTTATGATTAATGCACTTTGTACTACTATTTAGCCCTATTACAGTAGATCAAAGATGCGTTCAATTATACATTTTACCGAAAAAAAAAATACGTAAATTAAAATGTGTTAATATTTACGTCTTAGAAAGTGGCAACCCTAGCTTAGACCCATTTAGTGGTAGCATAGGAAATGAGTGGAGGCCTGTCGATGGGTTAATAATTAAAGACCGCTCGCCACGGACGCGGGTTCAGTGCCGCTTCTATACAATTAAACGTACTTATAACATTTCCCACTATTCCATATACTTTCCATATTTTACCGCATTAGAGGACGCATTTTCAGAAATGGAATGATTTTCAGACGTGGAATGAGCTCCCTGCCGCAGTTTTCCTGGAAGGCTACGACTATTAGTACCAAATGGGGGGGGGAGTGTTTACTCAGCGAGCAGAAAGAGCACACGTTATGCGATTGAGAGAGTCGGTCGGATCCGGTGCGTTCTGTCCGGTGGTCGGACACGAACGTTAGCTTTGTTAGAAAGAGAGGCGTATGTACGTAGTGCTATTACTTGCTCTGTGCCAATAGGCTAATATAGCGGGGCTGACCTACGGTTGCCAGATGGTCGGGAATTGGCGGGATTCTCCCGATTTTTTGTATGTCCTCCCGACTCCCGACAAAGAAGAAATCTCCCGACAAACGACTTCATTTTAAATCTTAGTCCGATCCACTGAAGGTGGTCTGGCCAGGGAAAATTTCTGCTCTTTCAGGCTAAAAAAAAGGTCGTGCGTCGAACCCGCGGGGCATCTCCCGACCAAAGTCTCAAAATCCCGACATATTGTTTTCTGTTCCCGATAATAGGGTAATTCAATCTGGCAACCCTACTGACACCCCAGACCATGACAATATCACATAGTTAGGACACACTCTACATTCATCACTACACCATTTTTATTAACAGCTAGGTAAAAACATAACTCTTACACTCTACATAAATTATCTGTGCTTTTTGGAATAAAGATTGTCCATCGCAGTACGAAACCCCTCAAATTCAGTTTCAGTTTCGACCGTATGGCAGCCGAGGGCAACTTAGCCGAAACCCGTTATTTTGCCGAAACTAGGCCGGAACCGAAACCGAAACCGAACTTTTGGTCTGACTCTATGAATATGATAAATGGTCGAGGTATCACCGTCCTATAAACAAAGAAATGTGCAAGCTTTGAAAAAGTGCACTTCCGAATCACCAAAATAACGTTTGAAATCTAATAGCAATCTTCAGTGGTTTAGGATATACATTGTCTGTCAGTACACAGGCTCGGAACTGTTTTATACGTATAGACAGATAAAGAGTTTACTAGGTTTTTAAGAAAATGCGCGGAATAGAAAGCTTTTGAAGATGCACTTAGTTCATAAAATAGTGACGGCATTGCGACGTTTGTAAAGCTATGTCCTTCCTTGTGTCTGTGTTGAGAATGCTTCGCTTACAATAGTACATTACTACGGAGGTCGGGAAGTAAGGGGTTGCCGGCCGAGTACATATTATAGGTAGTTACGAGGCTGGCAACCCCATTTCACGCCGAGGTGTGTATTAGTGCTTTTCCCAAATATGCAATGAAATAAATTAAAAACACTCTAAAAATCAAACTTCATTTTCTAGAGACACTAAAAGTAAAGTAGATGAAAGATAGCAGCGTGCGGAAAAAGTCATTTTATGGCCACTTTGTGGCATAAAATATAAAAAAAGAATTCTGCGATTTACTTTGTGTAACATTTTCCACGCCGTGAAATCCGATTTAGCGTACTTAATTTAAATCAAACAATGAGCAGGTCGTATGCAGCCTTCTTAGTCATCATCATCATTTCAGCCATAGGACGTCCACTGCTAGACTTGCACATGGGCCGGATAGAAGCGACCCGCATGCAGCGAGTCCCAGCAACCCTAACCAGGTCGTCCGACCACCTTGCGGATGGCCGTCTGACGCTGCGCTTGCCAGTACGTGGTCTCCACTCGAGAACCCTGCCCCAACGGCCATCGGTTCTTCGAGCTATGTGCCTTCTTAGTACATTGTAGTTAAAAAATACAATGGTAGCTTGTACAAATATGTATGTTACCTATATGTTGTATTATACCTGTAACAATGTGTTGTGCATAAAATAATGAATTGAATTAAATTGAACAATACAAATGGAGACACAACTTAACGCTTCTAAAGATACTCGAGTACTGATAATATCTATAATATTCCGCAGCGCTCTAAACAATCTGTACCGGACGTATAGAAAATAGAAAAACGTGGGCAGAATAAATACGGACTCAGATAACAGATAGATTCGAGCTCCGATAGAGAATTGTCGGGAAATGCACCGGATCGTTCGTTTTAAGACTTTATTGTTGCCGCAAAGCATTAGCGCAGAATAAGTAATACTGACGTCCTAATTCAAAAGGTCGCATCTGAAAAAAAAATCTAATTTCGTTTTTTGCATGTTTGTATAGAAAATATATCAATGATCATTCATTCATTGTGATCCAAGGTCTGGTTCGTACCTAGTGCAGCGGATCTCTTTGGCTATCCAACGTGGGAACGCGGCGGGTATCCTGGGGACGTTTGAGCCGGGTACGTATCAGACAAGGCGCTAGATGTGGGGCTCTGCTATGTTTTTATTTATTTTTATTATTATTATTATTTTGTTGTGACGAGGCGTGTTGCGGAGAATGTTTTTTGTAATTGCTTGACGAAGCATGTTGTGAATATTGTTCTGTTCTCCATACTGACGAAACCTGTGGTGGATACTAAATTTGTTTATGGACGAAGCCTGCGTAGTGGATTTGTAAGGTATGTATACTCTATAATACTGTGGTTTTTTGAATAAACACTCTATGCATCATATGACATTTCCAAAAAGAAATCTTAGTTCATACAATTTTCCTAAAAGTCATTAAGAAAATTTTGCATAATTCCAAAACCATGCCATTTCCACAACTATAATAAAATTGCTTGTTTTTCAATACCTATAAAACTGAGATGCGTCCTTTTGAATTAGGACGGCAGAATAGTCAGTCACCCTCCCCCTTGGTGATATTTGGTGATTGTAACGCTTCCCCCTCCCCCCCATCCAAGATCACGCGTAATTTTTTGTAAGTATTATGAGCCAGATACCATTAGACGCTGAACAAGTCGTATATAATCTTTACTGTATTGCGTATGTGTTCAATATCGTAAATTAGCTATTCGCTGAAATACCTATTTCAATATTCATTCGCAATTGATAACAATGGCGGATGATTGGTAAAATACTTGTAAACGTCTCGTTGTTAGAGTCTGTGCGGAAAGAGAATATGCGTGGCGAAAAACGGAAGTAACCTAACCAGTATGGCCACAGAACAGAAAATACGGCACATACGGTAGCAAAGCTTTACAGCGCCCCCCAAAATTAATCCTATTCTCTTTCCGCACAGACTCTAGTTATACGTCCATTGTTTCTGGCTTTCCCGTTGTGGAAAAAAAATATTGAGCCTCTATGAGTCCTCTCATTACCACTTTAACTTGTTAACTCTGGCAGGTATTGTAATACAACACATAAACATCGTGTCAAATATCTGACGAGTAAGCCAGTTGTTTAATAAAATTGAAAGCACGCTGCTAGTGCACCGCGGAGTTTCCGAGACAAGATAGAAAGCTAGCGATGCAAGAAAGAGAAGCAGTATGCGTACAATGCTTCCATCCTTATTCCGCCAATGTTATTTATTCAAATTCAAATGATGTATTTCAGCCCCGCGGTCCATAATAATATGTTTAGAGACATTTGTCGTTTTTGTTGTTGTGTCGTTGTAAAAATTAATATAGTACAACGAAAATGCCTTGTCGGTAAATGAAATTGACTCTAATTTGCTAATGCTATAAATCTTAAGATGGCTGTATAGCTTGGTTACCCAAATTTTCTTTTCCCCATATTCTTTATTTCCAATCGCTTTTTTCCCCATTTAGTTTATTCCCTATCGTATGTGTTACCAATCGATTTCCCCAACTACTTTATTTTCTGCTTGATCTTTTCGCTGAAAAACATTTTACCCGGTCACTTATTTCTTTTTTCCCCAATCCATATTATTCACAAATACGTATTTTACCAAGTAAATTAGTTCTTCGAACCTTTTGAAAGTGCATCCATCCTGTACTCATTGTAAGTGTCCTTTTTAAGGTAAAGGTCTGAGTCAAGTGTAAAAATATGCTTTTATCTTGAGAACGATAAATATATTCAATTATCTGTATAAATTAATTATGAATGAGTTACCCTTTGATTTACGAAAAACTGTTTCTTTGTGCAACTCTACGTTCCCTACAGGTAGGTATAGGTTTTAAATTTCATCCCGCTATTAGCACTGGTTTAGGCTTAAGAGGAAACAGGAGGGCAGTTTTTCCATACAAACGTAGTCCCCTGTTTCCTCCCTGGATAATGCCGGTAGAGCAATCATTTTTTGTCCAAAAATCTATGGCTACTATTATGTTCATATGTTTTCCTTTTTACGATAAATTGATTCTCAAAAGAGATATTAACCTTCAAAAACCTAAAAAAAATGCCAGATTTTCCGCTGTGTTCACACATCCAGAAAACAAATTTGACTAGATTATTAAAAAAAAAGAAAACATAGGAACACGGCCAAAGCCTTTCTTTAATGTTTAATGAAAAAATTAGTTAAATAGGTTAAGTTTTGGGGAAGAAATCAGGGGACTACGAAACGTTCTTTTCATGAAATTTTAAAAGGTATTTTCGGTCCAAGCTGCAGTTGTCTCTATCGCGCTCTGCGGGGGAGAGGCGGGCAGTGCGGGATAGCGACACATTTTACAAATACCTCATTTTCAATTCTCTCGACCTTACTGTTTCCTCTCCAGTCAGTGTCTTTAGTTACGGTACTGTTTAATTATAATAGTTATTTATACATTGAATGTGGTGATCATCATCAATTTATTAATTTATTTTTCCTTTTCCGGTGTACTGCCAAATATTCATAAATACCCAATATTACATATATAAGGGTCGAATTGATAACCTCGTTGCGAAAAAAATATTTTTTTGCGCAGAACTAATTTAGGTATTCAGTAAAATACGTATTTGTGAACAATTTGGATCGGGGAAAAAACCGCCCGGGCAAAATGATTTTCAGCGAAAAGACCAAGCAGAAAATAAAGTAGTTGGGGAAATATTTGATTGGTAACACATACGATGGGGAATAAACTAAATGGGAAAAAAAGTGACTGGAAATAAAAAATATGGGGAAAAAAAAAATTGTGTAACAGCCTCTAGCGTTACGTATGCGTACGAGTACGACTGTTTTTTTTTATGTCCAATGTCTGAAATTGCTACCAAAAGTAACTAAAATCTGAATACATTTACTCTTAAATTATGGATGCACTGAGGATGCAGTGTGCACCAAGTGCTCTGGGCCAGTGTCGAGCACAAAGGCTTTGGCGCTGACTGAGATAACGCTGAAACTAATAACTACCAGAATGGAATATAATTATCACGAAAACAGGCTGAATTTCCGAAAGATGCTGTAAGATTAGGTGGTCAAAGTTCCCACAAAGCCACAGATTATGTAATACCTACTACGTAAAGAAGTATCTCTTTCTAACAAAACTAACGTTCGAATCTGACTACCGGACGGAACGCACTGAATCCAACCATCTCTCTCTATCGCATCACGTGCTCTTTCTGGCCGCTGGCCAACCCCTCCGGGGGGAAGGGGCGCATAATTTGGTACGAGTAACCGAGCCGAGTTGAAAATAAAACCATAATATACCCAAGTCTATGATCCCTTGAAGCTGTGAAAAAACAAAACAAAGTTTATATAGCTTGGCAACTTCGTTGGTGACACTCACCTGTGTGCTTTTTGTTCTGTGCAGCCGTAACTACTTACACAAGTTACCGCTAACACGAACGGGGGCCTCCGGAGGCTGCCTCAATTTGGCAAGTATTCTGCTACAAGTATAGGAAAAAACCTGAAAACTATATTGTACCTACGGAACCCTCGGTGGGCGAATCGGACTCGCGCTTATCCGGTTTTTTTTAACCTAAACTCTATTTCTCTTTTAAGTATAGGTATTTTGACACGTTGATGATGACGCATTATAACATTTAACTATTTAAAACAACAAGAAATAACGGATAAAAAGTATCCGTAACATAATAACGTTCAATAATAGATATTTCATTAGCTGAGCGGCGGCATTTAATTTTTTTAATGGAAAATAAATTGTTTTCCATTGTCATGTCACGGGTGAATAATTGAATGCACTTTGCGAAAGTGACATTATGAAGCATGAAATGCACTATTTATAGGGTTTTTATTCGTGCATTTTTATATGGGCGAGTCAGTAAAATGGTAAAAATATTCCAATAATATCATAATCGACGACGATGGGAACTAAATCTTAGTTAATTGAAACGATTGATATGAATAAATGTATGATATGAGTCCTCCTCCTCCTCGCGTCGATTTCCTCATTACTGAGGGTCGTGATTCCTCCTTTGCAGAGCAATTACGCGTCTAACAGTAGAGCGCCACTTAGTTCTGTATTTGGCATGGTGGAGGGCGCGATGGAACTTGGTGTCAAGAGATGAGCGGATCTGGTCGGACCATCTCAGCGGACTGTGACCTCTCGGACGTCTGCCATCAACCTTGCCCGTGACCATGAGTTGTTCAAAGTTTTGCCCTTCCTTCCTGGCGATATGGCCGAAGAATTCGAGTATTCGCTTTAAACATGTGATATCCATCACATGTCTAAAGCGAATACTAGTAAGGAGTAGCGAATACGATATAAGTAGTAGGTACGGGTAAAACGTTCCATGAAAATATCGTACCAAATATATTTCAAATTCGTATTTCAACCGTTGTCTCAGATACTATGATAACAATTTGTCTGATATTGATCTCATTTCCTATAAAAATGGTCACAGCTTTAAAAAGCAACTTATATTTAATTTAAAATGTATGTCAATTATAATTAAGAAAATAATGTAGTCAGTTACGCAGATCGCACTCCTGGCATGACTGTCACAGTAGGTCGCTGTGACTGTCACGGTAGGAATGTGTGTCACACTGTTAATTACATAGGTAGATTCAAATCACCTTAATAGTTAAAACTGTGAATGGTATCTATGTAAACACGTTACCTATTGCACAAAATAAGACAAAATACAGTACAGGGTTGCAAAATAAAGGTATATGTACAAAGACGAACTTATCCCTTAAGGGATCTCTTCCAATTAACCTTTGAGCAGTTGAGTGATGAGACAAGAGAGGTAGACAAACTGAGAATCATGTACAAGAGATTATTGAGGTAAATGGTCACAATGAAATGAATGTACCACTCATTACTCCACGCAACTTCCTGGTCCAGTGCGGAAAGACACTATTTCCTGGCCTGCCAGACTGGCGTTAGTGAACATTCAATTACTGCATATCATGTACAAGAGATTATTGAGGTAAATGGTCACAATGAAATGAATGAACCACTCATTACTCCACGCAACTTTCTGGTCCAGTGCGGAAAGATACTATTTCCTGGTCTGCCAGACTGGCATTAGTGAACATTCAATTACTGCATATCTGCAATCTCAAGGGCCGTTTTATTTGGGGTGAGAAAATATTTCACTCCCTGGCCGGACGCCAGAC
The DNA here is from genome assembly GCA_947034925.1 of Eudemis profundana. NCBI lineage: Eukaryota > Metazoa > Arthropoda > Insecta > Lepidoptera > Tortricidae > Eudemis > Eudemis profundana. Next base: position 13,550,469 of record OX344816.1, on the reverse strand, counting down.
CGCATTGTCTTTCCGCGCTATCCCCGCAGAGTAAGACAGACTGGCTTATACTCGGAATTTTGGGTTAGCACCGAATCGTCCATGTAGCAAAATGTCCAATGACGCAAATTGACTAAAAAGCGAAGTGCCCTGTGGTCCAATAAGCATTTTGCCCAATTAACATAACGTCCATAACACAGAACATCAAAATAGCAATTCGTCTGTGTAGCATAATGTCCAAATTACATAATGTCAAAAAAGCTAATACTAGAAATAGCACATTGTCAAATCTTATCGAAAGCAAGTAGCCCAAGTAGCATAATGACCAAAAAGCAAAACGTTTTATTACAGTTAATCTATTTTCAGCGTGACATGCATAACATTAAACGCTTTGGACATTTTGATATTTAGGTATTCAGCTTTGTGGTCGACATTAGGTAATTTGCATTTTGGACGTTTTAAATATTTGTCATTCTATGTACTACGTGTTGTTATCTAGCCGTGTCGCTTTATGGACTATATGCTAATTGTGTATTTTACTATTTAGGCATCTGCACAAAATGGTCAATTTACATAATAATCGACTTTTGCTATGTAGACGATTCAGTACTATAGGGGAATTTTGTACACTACGATTATTTAAACTTTGACACTCGAGATGTCGGTCATTTTCGCATAAAGTATGTAAAATCCTAAAATTTACTCATCTACAATATTCAAATCTATTTAATATACCTAATTTATAATCAAAGATCGCATCTTGGGTGCAATTTGCGGTATATGACTTCAAACTTTATACAGAATGGATGTTCCTCGAGATTTTAGGAATCAACTTAGCGTCAATTTTAGTTTTTCACTTGAGTTTCAGAAATATAATACAAGATATTAGTATTGCCATACAGCGAAGAAATACTGCCAGCATCTTTGGCACCATTTTAAATGTAATTTAATAGGTCGTTTTAGCTTTAGTCTTAAGTTTAGTATGCTTAATAAGTTATTGTTATATTATTGTTTATTTAGTAATTGTATAAATTTCCGTAAAATAAAATACACGATATGGTATTGTTATTCATAGGTCTACTGTAAAAAAACCTCATTATGGCAAGTGATCTACATTACTGTTTTAGACTGTTAAGTGCGCAGGTACACTATGGTGTTATGAATATGCAGCAATTTATCTCGTCCCATTTTCACTTCCGATCTCTCCCGATTATTGTTGAAAATTACCGAGTGTCAAAGTGGAAATAATCTTACTGTAACAATTAATTTTTAATAACGTGTGCTCCTACTGTGCAAAAAAAAAGTGATACACAACATAAAGTACAGCCAATTCATTATTCCTTGTAAGTTTGTCCCCACAATATGTATAGACTCACGGACAATGAGTTCGGGTCATTTTCTATGAACAATTATAAAATGACCCGAATTCATTGTCCGTAAGTGTAGGCCTGATAAGTTTCCTTTACCGTCCGGATAGTGTCTCTTCTAACGGTTTAGTGCTGGCACCTATATAGTTCCTGCACGTTTTCCTATAGGTATTAGTATGGCTCTTGCCCGCCAGCCACCGGTTGACCAAGTCCTACAAGACAATGAATGTTGTGGGTCCCAAGTTGGGTGGTGTGGCCAGCGACCTGGTTCGAGCCCAGGGACCGCAACGGCCAACCACCCGGCCAGAGACAATCACAATGCTCGGATGTGGGTTATGAGTTTGTCAGGTTTAAAAAAAAAAAAAAAAAGGGTCCCAAGATTTACAATGCATTATCATCTGACATTAAACTTCTGGTATGCACAAACTCATTCTATAATCAAATAAAGAAATGGTTGGATGAAAAAAGGGTGTCTGCTCGAGACTTCTCGAACTCGAGACAACTCGAGAGTTTCACCTCCATTCGAGACGAGAAATAAATAGCTACAGTAGGTACTAATAATCACAGTGACACCTGCTAATTGACAGCTAACAATTACCGAATGACAAAATACGCACACGATTGGCGGCAGAATAGTTGCGCCCATTTTGTGAATGACCAGTTAGGTTTTACTGCCCCCTTTTTTTTATGGATAAAATGAAATATTTTGCTTACCTACTGATTGCTTACCAAAATTTGATTAATTGTAGGTCGCTTAATGCAGCTCAAATACTCAATTTGCTGACCAAAATAATTTAGAGCAGTTCAGTATATCATTAATTGCAGACAGATTTATAAATGTTTGCTAACCATAAGTTGCTTACCAACTAGCTATTTTGGCTGACCAAATACATATTTCTGCTCACGCTCATATGAATATTTTGGTGATCGATTAAATGATACCGTTTTCATTTGTTTTTTATTTTATTTTCAACAATAATTTACAATTTCTTACTAAAGACTCGAGAGTCGAGACAACTCGAGAAATTGGAGTCGAGATTTCTGGAAACTCGAGAAAAAAATGAGGCGAGAAACCAGAAACCCTAGATGGAAATAGTAGACAAACCTTTTACGACATAGATGAATTCTTTGATTCTAACTGCTGACGTGACTAATAATATTATTAACACATTCAGTGCGAAAAACACGACTATCAGGTCAATTTTGTATGCAAATTCGGGAGTGTGACACTGAAATTCATAATAATCTAACACTAAATATCTATATCTAATCTAATTTGTTACTCCATAAAATAATAATTTTAATTTACATAATTATAACCACAAAACGTTGACATGTAATATTTTATAATTTAGTATGAGTATGGATCAAAGTGGACTCACTGTAGATTTAAGCTGTGTAAGCACTATAACAGTGGATATAGAAAGCCCGGGCAGTAAAGAGCGTCGCCGTAAAATGACCAATGGTTTTATTATAGTGCAAGGGCAGTAAAATGCATATAACGACTCGCTTGTACTAACCAGATACAATATCACGAGTGACGAGCGCAAAGGCGTGTTCCCACTTGAGCGAGTTTTTGCGACAATGTATAAACTACTTAATAAATAAGTAAGACTATTCATTAAACTAAAGTTAAGCTAATATTAAACTAAGACTAAGAAGTTAAAAATAATTTGTATGCCACACCTGGCCATAAAGTGCCTTTTTCCGCAGGCTGCGCGTACGGAAAAAGTCGCTTTCTGGCCAAGTGATTAATTATTGTTTATTTAGTTATTCAATAAATTTTCTACTGTATATGCCATACTATTAAATAAATAAATAGTTCCTAAACAGGTTAAAACCGGTTATGTGTTTAAAATTAAATTAAATATCACTTTATTTCGGACACTGGGCCCATAATCTGTTAGTAGTGCCCCGAGTTACGGAAAAAAAGTTCACATCCGGATACCAGCACCAAATTTTAGTATGTTGTTAGGCATGGTTTCTGGATCCCAAAACTGCCGGGAAACAGTCTCTGAGAGGTCAAGGTCACCGAATATGAGGTCATTCATCTAGCCGCTCCCGCGTTCTTAAGAAAGTTTAATTGTGACAAAACTACACATCTCACATCCACATAAGAGGTATCAAATGAAAGGTAATTAAATGTACTATAATTCACTTTAACATTTAAATTTAATAAATGTTATACTTTAGGAATTATTCACACAATTATTTCAATGTCAAAAAAAATATACGGAAATTTAGGTTTTACAGCAAAACTAGAAACACTAAGTTATGCAAATGTTCTACAAAAATAAAAAAAAATTATTAAGCTTCATAACATAGTTTAAATCTTGAAAATCTGTCAATAAATATAGAAGCTACAGCTCAAAAACCTTGAGCGCGCGGAATAATCCCATAGTGCCCCGAGTTCTAGAAAAAAAATTTTTTTCCGGATATCAGCACCAAATTTTAGTATGATATTAGGCAAGTACTCTGGACTCCAAAACTGCTGAGAGACGGTTTCTGAAAGGTCAAGGTCAACGGTTATGACGTCACCAAAGTGGCGGCCGCTACATTTCGAAAAGTTCTCATTATTCTTAAACTATGCACTGTACCGTAACGTGTGTAGTATCAAATGAAAGCTCATTAAATGTTCTATAACTTTGTTTTAATATATAATACCATAATTATTGAAAAATAACAAGATAAAATAAAATAAACCAAAAAATATATATTTTTTTATATTTGTACATATTTTAGATAGTAAATCACTTACATTAGACAATAAAAATGTTGTACAAAAATATAGGTAATATTTTTTTCTATAATATGAAGTTTAAATCATTAAAATTGGTTGAAAATAAACAAAGATATGTCAATTACAATGCACCGCGGCGGACGCTACAAACAATGTACCCGCCGCCCGCCGCATTTGAAAAATGTAAATCACATTCAAACTATGCGATGTATACATACTTGTAAAGTATTAAATGAAAGCTGACTAAATGTTATATGATTTTTTGCTTAAATATACTGGTGCAAGAATAAAAACAAACAGGTCATATAAAGGAAAACAAAAAAAAAGTAGAAAAACATCCATATTTATTTATAAACAGGCTAGAAATCAATTTTATTGAGAGTTTTACATACGTAAAAACTATATATAATTTTTTGGTCATTTGCCTGACCGATAGACATATAAAAGGCCACAGTAATACACATCATTAATTATTGTCACTAGTAGTTCGCAGCGAATAGTGAGTGACCTTGCGACCCCACCTGAAAGCCTTCCATCCAAATACCGGAAGTAGGAAAGGCTGTACTTTAAGTTGTCGGAGTCACGAGGCCTCGATTCGCTGCGAGCTACTTGTCATATAAACAAAACATAAAGCATCCTAAATTCTTGAGCACGCACCTTCACATGCACACTCACATTCACATTCCTGGCAGTTTTGGGGTCCAGAGACCATGCCTAACAACATACTAAAATTTGGTGCTGGTATCCGAATGTGAACTTTTCCCATAGAAGCATGTCCGTAACTCGGCGCACTATAGTAACAATTATCTTAAATTCTAATGTTAGTAAACAATAACATATTTTTAACAACGGACGTAAGTACAGACTGGAGTATGCGCCTCAATACAATGTCTCATTATCGGGCAATCCACCTGTTCAGCCAGTGAGCTCAGGATGCTGTTGGTGCTCCCGCGCACCCGGCGCATCAGTGAAGCTATTCTACAGCGCATGATAGCGTGAAAGCCCGGCACGCTCACCGCTGGGAACATGCCGGACGCACTGCAATACCGAGGAAGCCCCATCAGCAGCCTGAATGCATTATTTTATTGCATTCGTAGAGCACTGACGGCCCTTTGTGTATAGCAAACCCACAATGCGCACGAGTAGAAAGATGACACCTTGACACTTTGACTACATCGTGCGAACCGCCTGGCTAGCATGTTACATCGGACCGACAGTGCCCTGCGTCCCTCTCAATATCTGCGTCGACGCTAAGGGTTTCCGTGTCCCAGTATCCCAAGTACTAGTAGTTTAGTTGGGTTATGCTTTACTACTGCGCTACAATATAGGATTTTTTGAAAAAAAGCGTCATCAGATTTCTTCGAGACCGGCAACGCATTTAATGCATCTAGTGTTGCCAATGTATATAGGCGGCGGTGACCACTTTCCATCAGGTGGGCCGTCTGCCTGTTTGCCAGTCTAAGGCAATAAAAAAACATCGTTGCAAAAACCGGGTTTGCGGTCTTTTTTAATACGAATAAGACAAGTTTTATTTGAATTTCGCCTGCAGTGCCATAAAGCACCTTAAATGCCTTATTCCATTTTAATACACTCGGTCTCATATATGACTTTTATAGCACCAATAGTCGTATAAAAAATAATACGGCTCTTACTGCTCTTATACTCGGGCGGCTCTCGTTTGTCATGATGTCATTTCGTCAGTCGTATAACGTTATTAATATGAAAGTTTTATGTTTTTAACCGACTCCGTAGAAAGAGGTTTTCTTTGTGGTTTTTAGGGTTCCGTTTTTGCCATTTTGGCTACGGAACCCATCCATCATGTCATGTCATGTGTGTTTCGTCATGTCCGTCCGTCCGTCTGTCCGTATGTCACAGACATTTTACTCAAAAACTACATGATGGATATTGATGAAATTTGGAATATAGGTGTCTTGTATGAGCCGCTACTTAGTTTGGTAGTTAAGGTAGTTATATTTTTAGTGGGGGGGGGGGGGGGGGGGGCACTCCACACATGTTACAGAAACTAAAAAAAAATCAGCAAATATCAACGTATGGTACGTAGTTCGATAGCTCTTTAAAAACACTATAAGGTTCCTAAGTAATGTTTTTGATTAAGTGAATATGTTTGGAAATAATCGCTCCAAAATTTGTGTAAATTATGTCCCCCCCCCCCCTCTATCTTCTAAACCGTGTGTCAGAAAAATATGAAAAAAATCACAAAGGTAGGTAACACTTAATTAATACTTTCAATGAAAATTATTTTCAGCAAGATCGAATTAACCGTTTTTGAGTTATTGCCGATAAACTATGCTTCTCAACAAAAGGACGTAATTGCTATGAAGATACGCTCGTTTGTTGTTGCACTTTTTTTACATCGTATTTTATCTTATAGTTACGGCTACGGAACCCTACACTGAGCATGGTCCGACATGCTCTTGGCCAGTTATTTTAATGTTGTGTTGAGACAAAGTATAAGGCTGCGTTTTGATCTGAGCTGTACAGCGGAGCGGTGTGCTAAGATAAACCGGACAAGTGCGAGTTAGACTCGCGTGGAGAGGGTTCCGTACGTTCAAAACAATATAAAACAATTATACTTTATTGCACAGACTTTTTATATATTTTCCTGTGATCTATAAGTGTAGGACTATTTTCCATAATTTTCAAAAGTCTACGTCTAATAGTTTCCGAGATAAGTGGTCAATTTTTACCAATTTTCTTAAAGAACTTCATAACTGTTGATATATAAATTATAAAAAAATATATTTGAGATTTTCACTGTGAGTCCTTTCGTTTAATTTGTCGCACGATATAGTTCGCATACTTTTTTTTTTATTTTCTAGTTGACCCCCCCCAAAAGTGGCCCCCATGATTAAAATTCATATATTTTCGTGACATGTCCGTGTTTGGGTTATTACCCTTAATTTATGAATCAAATTTCAACTCAATCGGTCCAGTATATTCGGAGCAAATTGGCGGTGACAGACAGTAGACACACAAGAAATCCTATAAGGGTTCCGTTTTTTTCTTTTGAGGTACGGAACCCTAAAAATGCACCAATGGCAAGGCCACGCTGAGCGAGGCTGGGCGCTGATTGGTGGATTTATTCCTCGCACGCCACTCCGGTGCATTGCACAGCTCAAGTTGAAACATAGCCTAAAGCAAGGACCATTAAAACAAGAAGACTGTCATTCTCCATACTTTGGATTGTACCCCGACCGCTAGGGGATTTCCGGGCAAAAACTAGATGGCGCTAAAAAACTAAACATTTAACGATGTTATAATTGAACAAAGAAACATAGTATAGTAACAATTAGTTCGTAAACAGCTAATAATAACTAAATTCTAACATTTAAATACTGTGTCACGTTTGCAAAGTTGAATAATTGTAAATAATATAATTCTTTTACCAAGCTTATACATAGATGACGTTGTAAATTCGGGGAACAGCTTTTTGTATAGAGAATGACAGTCCTCTTGTTTTAATGATTCTTGCCTAAAGACAGACAAGTAGTCACACTTCAGCCGTTTAGGGGCGCGCTATAACATTAAAGGTCGAGGTGCAAAAATAGTACATTACATACCAAGGTCAGTAAAGTAAGAAATGCCTCAGACAACATGTGATCTGAGGTTTTCTTATTTACTGGCCGAGGTTTGTATACTACTTTTCTGTTTGACGGAGCCAGAAAGCGGCATTTTCGTTTAGGGTAGCGGCCGGCAAGTTGCCGCTTTGAAGGAGCTCCTCAAATATTATAGGATCTATAATAATTGAGTATTTTTATATTATTGGATTTCGAGATTTTTTTTTTTATTTGAGGTAGGTTTTTAAAGAAAATTATGTATGCCTTTGGTGTATAAATTGCGTTACACGTATAAAGCTAATGAAATACTTGCATTAACCTGCGGCTTCGCCTGCGTTATTCCCCGTTATGTTCCAAGGGACCTCTTTACCGGGATATAAGGTATCCTGTGTTTCAATCCAGGACTAGGTCTACTTGCATGCCAAATTTCAGCTCAATCCATTCCACTGTTTTCTCGTTATTTAGTAACAAACACCCAAACCCCCAAACATCTAAACGTCCATATCTTCACAAACTTTCACATTTATAATATTAGTAGGAATGATAGGAAGTTAAATCTTAGTTACTAGGACCAAGGACCATTAAAACATGAGGTCAGTTATTCTCCATACAAAAAGCTGTTCCCCGATATTTACAACGCCATCTATGTATAAGCTTTATATAAAAATTATATTATTTACAATTATTCAACTTTGCAAGCGTGACGCAGTATTTAAATGTTAGAATTTATTTATTATTAGCTGTTTACGAACTAATTGTTACTGTACTATGTTTCTTTGTTCAATTATAACATCGTTGAATGTTTAGTTTTTTAGTGCCATCTAGTTTTTGCCTGGATATACCCTTGCGGTCGGGGCACGATGTATGGAGAATGACAGTCCTCTTGTTTTAATGGTCCTTGCTAGGACGTTTACTTTACCCTAAAATCCGCTCTTCAACTACCACCCCCATCATACCAATACTAACTAAACGTCACTTCACCAAACAGTGTAAGCAATATTATTTGCCCAATCGGAAGGCCCTCGACGGATCTCGAACCACAAATGCTACCCATAACAGGGTAACCCTACTTTTACAAGACGTCATATCGTATTAAGTGTCTTTGGTCGCTTATGATCTTTTTGATGAAAGGGTTCGGTCTGTTGTAATGCCGTATTACAGCTCATAAAAGTGCTCCAAACAAAATATTTGTTCATGCGATACTTCGGAGCATCTTTTCGGTTTGTTCCACTGTGCCCCGTTAGGGTGTTTTTTTTAAAGCCTGACAATCTTTCAAGCCTCACTGACTGTTGCAAAAATCGGACCAGGTAGGGGCCGTGGCGTTCCCTCGGATCGAACCAGGTCGCTTGGCCCGGACCACCTTTAGACGGTCGGACTAGGTGGGGGCCGTGGTGCCTGGGATCGAACCCGTTAGGGTGTCAGTTTGAATATTCCAAACGATAGCGAAGGTTCAATCCTTTGACTGAAATTTCAACTATCTGTGTGCCTTTTTTTATAATTATTGGGCTTGCTCTCGACTCCGATCACGCCTCATGGCATAAAATAAGTACTACGTGCATAATTTTCTCTTTCTAACAAAGCTGACGTTTGGGTCCGACCACCGCACGGAGTACACCGTATCTGCCTCTCTCTATCGCATAATGCGTGCTCTTTCTGGTCGCTAGCTAAGCCCCTCCGGAGGGGTAAAATTTGGTACTAGGAGCCGCGCGGCGAAATCGCAGAGTGAGCCACTCCAGCTGATAGTAAGCATTGATGGAACAATTGAGATGGAAAATAAAACAAAAATGTAAATTTTATCCATCTGATCTTAAATACACCTACCTATTTATTCCCTCTTTTTGTATGAGTTATCTTATTAATTTCGTTGTTAATATTTGATGTTATTACTTATTACGTTTAGTAGAACAAAAAACACGGGTTTATACGTAATTTAGAGTAATGTTTGACACAACATTTCTTAATATAAAACAAATTGTAGTCGTGATCTGAAACCTGAAACATTAGCGTTATGTAAATTGTGTTACTTAATGACTGTAATTAGTTCCGTGTGCGTAATGGCACTAAATCTAATTTAGTTGGGTATCTGCTGTTGTCAATGAGCTAATTGTTAAACAATTATTATACATGTTAACTGGATGATATTGCCGCTGCCGGTTTTAAGCACTTTTCAGAAGTGTACACGAGTTCTTTTTTTTTAGTATATTCACTTTTTGGGTTTTTCTTTCTCGGAATCGTTTGTATTTTCGAACCTTATACCTACACGGAAATTTGTACCAAATTTTTGTCTGGAAAATTACGTTTCCAGTGAGTCACGTCCATAGAAATAAAATATTGTCCATACAAAAACATGACGATCTGGCATAGTAATTATGAGGCATAATTTTATTCAACAGCGGACTTCTCAAGAAAAAAAAATAATAATGAAAGGACAACCTATTATACTCGGTGGCAAGAAGAACACACTCTCTCCATCTATAAAACCCGAAACCGAGTGGATATAAACTGGCCATGTGGATGACACACTGTATAATTTTGTCCGACGTGTTTATTTCATTAATTCTATGTAAGGATCCTCGACCTACACTTTAGTTACTTATATAGATACAAGAAATCAAAGCACATAGAAAAATGAAATGGCGCTCACCTGTGTACAGTCCGGGAATCGAACCCGGTACCTCTGCATGTCCGGCCCAGCGATTCAACCACTCGTCCACCGTAGCTCCCAGTAAGCGCCCTTAATTTTGCCATCTACTTCAAAGTAAATCCGTATCATTCTGTTTTAATAGGATTTAACCTAAACCTAGGTACCGGGTTCGATTCCCGGTCTGTACACAGGTGAGTGCCATTTAATTTTTCTATGTACTTTGATTTCTTGTATCTGCATATGTAACATTAAAAAATGTGGTGTAATTTACCCGTATTAAAAAACCAATGAATACACAAAATGTTTCTTTCATATAGACTTTTAGTACTTAGAAAAATATATATTAGTAGAAAATTCTAAAAAAACCTTGGAGTCAATAAATAAATATAAATAAATAAATAAATATTAGGGGACAATCTTACACAAATCGAACTAGCCCCATAGTAAGCTCAATAAGGCTTGTGTTATGGATACTAGACGACAATATATTTAATAGATACAAATACTTAAATACATAGAAAACATCCATGACTCAGGAACAAATATTCGTGCTCTCAATATAGTTTGAAATATCCATAAATCATCATGGCACACTGTATACCTAATTGTCCCTGTCATGTTTATTTCATTACTTGTTTCAATTAAGTACTTCAAACTTAGTGCGTCGTATCTTAATCCACAATATACGAACTTAGGAAACTCTAACCCGAGCACTGTTTGAAATTAAATGCGTACTAATATTCTGCATAAATGATGCCTAGAGTGTTTAGTAAATAGCTTGTATGTATAAACAATTTATTGCACATAAAATCATACAGAAACAAAACAAAAATTACGTCTCCCACCGAAGGTTCCATACAAATTTGTAGGAACATAATAAACAGGCATCGGATATTCCTGCGCCTATTTACCTAAAGTTGGCGAATTCCCGGAAAAAACTAAGCAAGCATGGAGTCGGCTTCTTAAAAATATATTTTTAAATAATATAAGTTCCGGGATTCCGGGATTGCATAAAACGTTACGAGAATGTAATGTATCGCAAAAATGTTTAGGTTTTAATTTTTTTTTGTTAGTTTTGTAAGTACTCAAGTTGATGTATGCGCTTGCCACATGAAGTAGCTGTAGCAGTATCAATGAATTCAGTAATTTATTCGGTTTACTAAATACATTTAACTCTAAGGACAAGTTTGAGATATTTGTAAATAATTTCCGAAATCCCGGTAAATTTACTAACAAAAGTAAAAAAATAAATTGAGTCCGCCTCCATACCATTCAAATACCTACGCCGACGCCGAAGTTTAGGTAAATAGGCGCAGGAATATCCGATGCCTGATAATAAAGTACCCTATAAATTTTGATCCCCTTAGTCTATTTTTTATGATTTAATTAAAAATCTATAGTTTCAGATTGTTCCCAATACTTGTAGTATAAGACGGTGTTACTTGCCAAATTTCATAGTTCTAGGTCAACGGAAAGTACCCTATGAATTTTGGTTTCCTTGAGAGTGTCGAAATTTACGTTTACTGCGGCATACGCGGACGTATCTTTTTTCACGTTAACTGAGAAGTTTGCTTTTTTCACAGCTTCAATTCAAGGGACCATAGACCTGAGTATAGTTATGGTTTTATTTTCAATTCGATACCTTCACCCGTTCCCGAGATAAAAGGCCTTGCCAGACGGACAGACAGACATACAAAAACAGACAGACGGACAATAAGGTGATCTTATAAGGGTTCCGTTTTTTCCTGTTTAGGTACGGAACCCTAAAAAATAGCTTTAAATATCCACATTCCGATGAGGAATTAGATCAGTCATATTGTTTAATATTATTAAACGATAACCAAATTGCATAGCAAGTTTTCAAGTCTCACTCTGAGTCTGAATTAATTCAATTATATCCATAACTCCTTTGAGACAACTTCACAGCACTATTCAGAGATATCCACTAAGCTTGTTTTAGGTACTACCAAGATTGAACCACTCAAAAAGCCTTACAACTACTGTAAATTAACTTCCGAATTCGACCCTTAAGTCTTAACGAATAAGGTGAGTTTTCAAATGTAGAAATCATTGGAAATACGCCGTTTTGGAAGGAAAGTCTGCGGTTCTAGAATTAATACAATAGGAATTAATATACTTAAAGAGCGGCACTGTATTTGAATCCCATCCAAATTGTTAAGAAAGTAGGGTCTTAGATAACTCGAACCGAACTTAATAGGCTTATGCATTAAATTTTGTTTCTGGGTTATTCTTCAGACATATGTCTGCGACTTATTCATCTGTCTCCATACATTATGTATGAAAAAGGAATAAAATAAATAAATAAAATAAAATAAAAATCGTTTATTTCAGACTACAGTCCATAGTTGTTAGTCACATTTACCCTTACCCTAGTGATAGTTACATTATTTCTAGTACATATTTTTATTCTTACAAACTTATGTTAACTTTAATATTAGAAGAAGTTTAAGTATAAGAAGCAAGTATTGCATGAACCTTGGTCCAGTGCAAGAGGAGCTGGCTGTCCAACCTATCAGCCATAACGGCCAGGAGGCTGTTGCGGCTGTCTCGCAGGCGGCGCAGCGCGGCAGCGCATCGCATAAGAAAGGTAAAAAAGGAAAGGTGACCGCAGACATATTTCTGAAGAATAACTCTTCTGATGTAAATCGATTCTCCTATTTGTGAGGAACAAATATATGGTACACCCAGATACCTATAACTACTACACTTGGATTACTATAACAGCCACCAAATGCAATCAAAAGTAGCCGACCGCACAGAGCGTTGTAAACGCCCATACAAAACGGACGCCAACGGTGACGTCATCGTTGAGTCCTCGCTGTGGCAAAAATAGCATTTTCTCATTTTGAGCACGAAAAAGTGCGTTTAAGCACTTAGTTGCTATACATTAATTTCTTTAGCGTTTATATATAATTATTCTTTAAGACGATAAAAAAATATCAAACATTGTTCAAACTTTGTACTTGGTGTCTCATAACTTTTATATATTATTTATTTATTTATTCTGTGTTATGATAATTTAGTATTTTCTAATCCATGTGACTATTATTATATATTTTTTTTGTTATGACATGTGTCACATGTGACGACAATTTATTGATAAATAACAAATATAACATTTAAAAAAAACACATTATTTACAACCTAATAGCTACCTTAACCTAACTTAACCCATTGGGACCTAGATTATATGTACAAATGTCCCCTATGTCGCCTCCTGTGGGTAGGGTGCCCATAAGGCTAGCTAGATTATTATAGGGAACCTATTGGATCGCATAAATTTAAAAGGCATAATGCATCATTTGGCATAATTCATCATTCGGCATAATGCATTTTTTTCTTAAACTGTAGACTTTTCAGGACTCTTTAAGGCCTCATCCTGTTAAATAGGTTAGGTTAGGTTTGCGTTATAATAATCCTGAAAAGTTTACGGGATCAGTAAAAAAAGGATTATGCCAAATGATGAATTAGGTATGCGAAATGATGCATTATGCCTTTTAAATTTATGCCATCCAATAGTAAACCTTATTATATTGTAAAATTGAACATTAGTCAGCAACCACATTGAACCGGTAGTTTCTTTGGCAATATGTAAAGTCTGCTGCAGATCAAATATCACCGTTGGCGGTATATAGGCGGTAGCATAACTGGCCGCGACTTCGTTTCTCGCGCGACAGAGCATCACCTGTCACTGTCACACGATGTTGAGTAAACACACACACACACACACACACACACACACACACACACACACACACACACACACACACACACACACACACACAGAGAGAGAGAGAGAGAGACAATTCTGTTGTTTATAATTTTAATAAGATTAGATTTAAAATTAATGATAATGTAATTTATCTATAACTTTATTTTGGTTTGTTACATTTTCCGAGTGATGGAGGGGCGGATTCTTCCGACACAAGCATTATATTTGCTTACTGGAAGGTTCCAACCCTGCTTATGTTTGTATCCGTGTCATGAAAACCACAATAAACATTTTTTCATATTTTCATTTTCAAGAGATAGGTAGCATTTGTCGCGCGACAAAGAGTCGCGTGTCACGGTTGTGCTAGAGGTACAGGAGTGGCTACTCTGCGATTCCGCCGCGCGGCTACTAGTACCAAATTTTGCCCCCCCAAATTCCTTTGAGGTGATTAACTAGTCGAAACAGCCGAATTCGCGGACTAAAGCAAGTTAGCGATAACCTGCCAAATTGTTATGATGAATTGTAATTACTAGGAACAGGTCGCATCTCTCAAAGGATTGTCGTTCTGTGATTTTGTGTTTAGCGGACCAAGGTACCTGTCCGATAATTATATTGTCGATTCAGTTATTGGATATTTTCCAAAATTGTGGACCCATGGGGGTTGACAGACAGAGTCTGCCAACCACGGGCTAATTTATAGAGTAGATAGATTTTCTTATAACTATTAGAAAATTTATCTAATCTATCATTTCTAACAATAGATGACTACTCTGAAACGGAATTAACACGTTCAGTGCTGAGATCCCGACCATCGGGTTCATTTTGCATGAATGTTAGGGACTGAATGTGTTAAAACACATCTAAAACAACGTACAAAATAAGTCCACGAAACTTCCAAGCCACAGCTCACATTAAGACGGTGGAAACAACTAACGAAACATCTCAACCATTTTCTGCTAATAAAGTAGAAGCACAATATTGACTGGTTACTTTCGAATAACCACATCCAACTCCAAACCGCACTTGAAAAAGAAACCTTATGTCGGTAGCATAAGGTTGAGGATTGAAGGGCGGATCAATGGGGATAGCAGGAGGAGAAAGTAAGGATGTCGATATTCGTTGTGTCACCAACGAATAAAGTTGCGAATACACGGTGGGTCTTAAGCGAACGTTGCACCCCGTCTGCGGTGTGGTACAGAGTATGTTTACAGATAGTTCTATGGTCACAATAACCGCTTCTTAAGAGTGAGTTTATTGCGAAATGCATTGATCTATTGAATATGTATTTGAAGCAATTGAACACACGAGAGTTACATATTTGTCGTCTTTATTTCAAAAATAGTGGAATAAAATATCTTCAAAAGAGAAAAATCACACGAAATAATGTTTTTTTCATAGAATTTCATATTGTATAATTACAGTGTATTGTATGTATACTATCGCAATATCTGGACCATATAACTAAACAAAGCTAATGCGAACTTCTACAATAACTAATAATACAGAGGAAGATACAAGGACGCCAAAGTCCAGGTAGGCGTAAGACAATATCTTCGCTCAGGAACCTTCGAGAATGTTTCGGAATGAGCACACGATCGCTATTCAGAGCAACTGTCGATACAGTACGAATTGCGATGATCGCCAACCTCCGGTTGAAAACGGCACTGGTAGCAGTAGAAGTATACTATTGATGGATGACTGAGTCTGAATCTACACATTTCCAATTACTTTTTTCTCGCGTTTTTAAATATTCTCTTCTCCTTAGTCGTGCACTAGATACGATAAAACATAAACAATTGAGGCTATAAATGACACGACTAAACAACAGATGGATGAATTTATTCAATCGTTACAATGGAAGTGTGGTACAATGAATAATAAAAATAAAATAAAAATATCTATACATTGGCCTAACCTACACTAAAACTAAGTGATGTCCCTCAGATCGGGCCCCTGCGATAAGGTCCCCATTCCGCTGGCTGCGTTCCCCCTCTGGATCGCTATGCTGATCCGTTGAGTGTACGAGCCAGCTCTGTGGTACCCAGTGGTCTGGACAAGCCAAAGCTCAGCATCTTTAGTGTTAGTGGGCATCTGGACTCCATGGTCCGAGAGTCTCAACTGCAAAGGCCGCAAACACATGCTGATTTGTGAGACACATGTTTTTTCGGCGCTTTACTGCCTCAGCCGCTGCAGCCACCCCGCCTGCTGTCAGTTTTTTTAAGCCTAACTCGCGACGCTTAATGGGCATAGCGATTGTATGACCGGGTGGTCGGCCGTGGCGTTCCCTGGGGTCGAACCAGGTCGCTAGCCGGACCACCCGGACTGGGTGGGTGCCGGGGGCGCCTGGTGTCGAACCAGGTCGCTTGTCCCGGTCCTCGGTTGGTCGGACTAGGTGGCTTTTTTTTTTGCCACGGCACCCCCCTGCTGCTCGGCTAGTTGTTATGCCGCCTGCCTTCGCGCCAGAGGAGGGAAGGATTGTAAACGCCAACAACCCTTCCCCAGACGGTGTAGAGCCGTGCAATGTGGGCCCCTAACCCACTGGCTCTACTGAGGGGCTACATACGAGCAGCAAATTGCGCCCGTCTCTTGGAGGATGTGGCCTGATACGTAAAACATTGCATAGCACTTTCTTTATATTAGTAAGCTATGGCATACCCGTCTCCGCACAAGAATGAGTCTGCAAGGAGCCGCAAATAACGAAGCGCTGAGAAACTATTGCGGTTTCCGATATGAGACATTCTTTACGTTTCATTATGAGACAACTAGATTTTACGTTTTATTTAATTTCAACTGATTTACCTCGTGTCATTGTAATAAATTGAAATTGAATTGAAAAAATTTAATTCAGGTAATTTAGCCCATATGTGTTAGTTACAAATTTCTTAGAACTATGTTAGTAAATACATTCAAGTCAACCAATTATACTCCAATTACATAATAAATCCAAATAGTACATAACACAACTAGGGTGGTAAAACAAAGAAAGGCCGAGATCGCAGATGTTTAGGGCCCGAGCTGCAAGCGAGGGACGTAAATATGCGATCGAGGGCTTTCTTTATTACCTCCCGTGTTGTGTAAATCATTTTATGTCTACACTTGGCCAGAAAGCGGCTATTTCCGTACGCGTGGCGTGCGGTAAAATCCGCTTTATGGCCAGGTGTGGCATAATTTTTTATGCCACACCTGGCCATAAAATGCCTGGTAAAATAAAGAAAGCCCTCGATCGCATATCTACCTTGCTTGCAGCTTCGGCTGCAAACGTCTGCGGTCTCGGCCTTTCTCTTATTTTACCACCCTGGTTGTGTAATAACGGGTTAGGGTGATTCGAAACGGTAGATTTTCCTCACAAACATAAAGAGGGTCATTGTTCGCTTCCACGGCATCAATTATGTTTAAAATATGTTTCATTTTATAGCTTGATACACTTTATTTACGCGAAATAACACGAGAACTCTCACACGAAGGAGTCCGTATCACCGTCGAGCAAAAATACAAAAAATCACGTTTCTTGTATGAGGCACTCCTTTTATTTTTACCCTACTGCGGCGAAGCCCAAAGGAGGGTAATGTGTTTGACCTGTATATATGTATGTATGTATGTCCGTTCCTTTGTCCGCTCGTAACTACTCAACGGCACAACCGATTTTGATAAATGATACATCATTGGATTCGTCTTGATGGCGCGAGTCACTGGGTATGAAGTTCGTTAAAATAAACAAAATGACGGATTTTGTGCACTTTTAAAGTGCACCGCGGTCGGGTTTTTTTAGTAAAAATATTTTTATTATTTGTTGCTATGGTGGCAATAAAAATACTGCACATTCTGTGAAAATTTATAGTCTGTATTTTTTATGGCTAAAAAGACACAGCACTGTGACAGACGGACCCACAGACAGCGGTGTCTTAGTAATAAGGTTCCATTCCATTGGCACCCTTTGGGCACCGAACCCTAAAAAACCAGATGTTCCCAGAAAAATATAACTAGAACCTCATCAAGTCGACAGTGAATAGGCACTGTCTAAGTAAGCATGCTCCATCATCACTTAATTCTTACCTATCGCGAATAAAAAAACAGCACCGACTAGAAAACCTCCTTTTAGTGAAGTCGGTTGAAACTATGTTTGGCATTAACCAACGAACCAATACATTCCGTGATTCCATACAAATCATTAGTCAATAGGAATGTCATATCATGTTGCAGTTATTGAACTCTTTCCACCACAAGACTGCGTTTGCGGTCAAAACTGTCTTCCATACAAGTCATGCAACATCTGTTGCATGTGGAAATGCCGGTTATAGACCTTATGTCGAAGGCAGTAAGGGTTGTTTTCGGTTTTGGTGACGGTGTTGAATAAGTTGGTTACTAGTTGGTTTGTAATGTTAGATGATGGGGCTTGAAAGAATAACTTGGAGACATTTGTGTAAATATCTATCGAAACTATTTGTAATTTATCCATTGATATAGGTGTAAAAGTTAAAAGATATTGCATACACGTATCACTACATAGTATAAAACAAAGTCGCTTTCTCTGTCCCTATGTCCCTATGTATGCTTAAATCTTTAAAACTACGCAACGGATTTTGATGCGGTTTTTTTAATAGATAAAAGTGATTGAAGAGGAAGGTTTATTATGTATAATACATGCATAATATAATAGAGAAACACCGTGCGAAGCCGACGCGGTTCGCTAGTAGGTAATAAAATCGTAAGAACACGCATTTAGTGCCCCTGATAGCTGATAGCGTCCATAGGCGAGTGCTTACCATCAGGCAGGCCGTATGCTTGTTTGCCACCCTAGTAGTATAAAAAAAACTTTGAAATATAATGTAATGAATGGAACTATAACGTCTAACAAAATTGACTTTGACAGTTGCCCCACAACACCCACTTTTTAAAATCAATACGTCTTATAATAACTACTATTAACAACGGGATATTTACCATGTATGTTTGTTTTTATGAGTTCCCGATAGAGTTGTGCCGTTCTCGGGAATTCTCGGAAACGTTCTCAGTTTTGTATGGGAAATGTTCTCGCTCCATACAAAACGGAGAACTTTTCCGACAATGGCACATCTCTAGTTCCCGATATTAAATACATTTATTAAATTTGTTAATAGAGTTATTACCTAAGTGGATGACCATGTTACCTTAAAATAATACGTCTTATAGTCAAGCTTGATATCCAAAGACAGATCCAAAGAAGGCTAAAATCATTTATGACAAATATTGGAATTAAGTTTGAGAAGTCTTCAGTTTTGGATAGGTTGCATATCGTTTAAAAGACAAAAATCTGTGATTGGTAACAAAGCTACTGGCGTGAGAATTTCATTTGCTGCTACAGTTTTTTCTTCAGTACTAAGTGCTAGCTCCGCCCCGAAGGTAACTCGGCCACTAAAGCAGGAGCAATTCCGCCTACAAATGTTGCCCCCCCCGGAGGGGCTTAGCCAGCGACCAGAAAGAGCACGCGTTATGCGACAGAGAGATGGCCGGATCCGGTGCGTTCCGTCCGATGGTCGGACCTGAACGTCAGTTTCGTCAAAAAGTGAAACTTCTGTACGTAGTACTTTTTTTTTAGTAAAAATTCATTTATTGAACAGAAAGATAAAATATAAAAACAGTAACTAAGTACCTAAAGATAAAACTAAATTAAAATTAAATATACTATATGGACCACTATCAACTACTAAAACTAAATACTTTTCTAAATTAGATCCCGGCCGCGACATACCTGGTCCAAAAGTGCCAAATATGCCAGCCGCATTGCCCCGCTGTATGGCCAATGATATCACGTACTTATTTTGTGACTAAAGTGGTCGTCGACGTGTTTCATCACAGATTTATCAAGAAGCAACGATCATACAGGGTGTAAAAAATAGCTTAAACGCAATCTCCAATAGATTGCAAACTTTAATCGTCCATTTTAAAATGTATTAAGCCGACGACAAGCGAACAATCTTCTCAAATAGCATTCGAATGCACCCTGTATGTACAAACTACACTATGTATAGTTAAAGAGCGTAACGTGTAGGCACGCCTATGGCGCTTAAGCCGTTTTAGATTAACGAGGTAGTATAATTATCGCAATCGTTAGTGGTGGTCATCAAAAACACATTTTCTTGTTTTTACCCCGACTTCTTCCACAATTTATAGTAACATTAGAAACAGTATATTGACCGTGATATTATTTATCATCATCAGCATAGGCTGACGTATATTCTTTGTTTTATTGATTTATTAAAAACTTACAATTTTTCGTATGTTTAAAAACAACATCGCCCAAAACCTATAAAAGGTTTATCTGTGGGACCTGTAGGAATAATTAACATTGTTATTCAGACACAGCTCCTTTAACTGTTGCGTAATCATAGTGAACCATGGTCCTACCATTAGGACTTATTGAATATAATTCAAGACTTAAAGAAAGCCCATGGTCTTCTCTGTAACACTTATTCAAATAAAATCAAGTGCCCAAAAAAGCTATCTATCTTGATTACAACACACCCAACATCTATTGGTATTATAAGTACATACAAGTAAAATAAAATTTAAAAAAGTTCCTTAAATGCTTGGGTCTGAATTAGAAGCGTTGTGCCTTAGGAGGATAGATACATATGTCTTACTGCTGGATACAGGCATATGTGAGAGTGAATGAGCTGTGATCTCCACGTCGGCCCAGAATTACTTTATGATTTTGTTGATAGTTTATTTATTGAAGCAAATATTAAACATAAGGAACATTTTACCATTATACCGTACTGACACTTAGTTGGCGTATGTATTTCTTTCATAATAAATGACGACCGCTTTAGCTTAGTTGGTAGTGACCCTGCCTACGAAGCAGAAGGTCCTGGGTTCGAATCCCGATAAGGGCATTTATTTGTGTGATGAGCACGAATATTTGTTCCTGAGTCATGGATGTTTTCTATGTATTTAAGTATTTGTATCTATTAAATATATCGTCGTCTAGTATCCATAACACAAGCCTTATTGAGCTTACTATGGGGCTAGTTCGATTTGTGTAAGATTGTCCCCTAATATTTATTTATTTATAAATATATAAATAATTAATGTGTCAATGTAGCTTCTTGATCATTATTAAATTTAAATTAGACTGCTTGATGTTGTACTGTGTCAGCTGAAATATTAAGAGCTCCTAATTTGACTACGGAATTCTTATTTAATCGTTTAAATCGTTTCATAATCGAATACAACTTGTAAATGAATGTACCGGAGCGTGTTCCGCTTCATTTACAGTTGTTTAAGAATATAGACATTTGAGTGAAGATACTGAAGATATTTCTACTGTGCATACAGATCTACTAACTTATCCGCTATAAGTCGAGGGTCTTATTCCGTCATATTAAAGTCTAATTTTGCTAGTTTTTCATAAGTTAAAAATTCCTTTACATCGCTACGAAAGATCTCGTATATCAGTACGAAGACACAATTATTTTAATAAGTATTATGTTGTTAAATGGTATATAAGCTATGGTAGTAGAGTGGTTCAGACATACGCCTTTCATACAGAGGTCGTGGGTTCGAATTACGGCTCGTACCAATGAGTTTTCCGGAACCTATGTACAAAATTATCATACTTTCAGCCATAGGACGTCCACTGCTGGACATAGGCCTCCCTCATAGATTTCCAAATAGTTCGGTTGGAAGCAACCTGCATTCACCGTGAGCCAGAAGGCGTAAGGGGGCCCAATTTACATATTTCGGGCTCCAAGTCAACCTCTGCTGCAAGCGGTACGCCCTGCCGACCA
Organism: Eudemis profundana; assembly: GCA_947034925.1. Taxonomy (NCBI): domain Eukaryota; kingdom Metazoa; phylum Arthropoda; class Insecta; order Lepidoptera; family Tortricidae; genus Eudemis; species Eudemis profundana. The sequence continues at coordinate 13,528,662 of OX344816.1, read as the reverse complement.
AAGAACGAGGCTCTGACGACCCACCCGCCAACACGCACTGGACCAGCGCGGCCGGTCATTGTCCAATACCCCTCATGAAGAACACAACAAACCTGTCCCCAAGTGCGTCGGACGTCCACCAACAAGATGGACAGATGATCTGGTTAAGGCTGCTGGTGTACAAAATGTTATCAGATATTTATTTCCATTAGCTTTCTGGTGAAGGAAAAACATTGGGAGCAAACCTGCATACATCCGCGAAGAAATTCAAAGGTGTATGTGAAGTCCCCAATCCGTAGTTGGCTAGCGTGGGGTTACGGCCCATTCACTCTCGTCTATAAGAGTAGACCTGGGCATTTCTCCAGAAATATGTCTGCGACTCATTCATCTGTCTCCATACATTTAGTATGAAAGAGGGCCAGATGAATGATGTGACCGCAGACATATTTCTAGAGAAATGCCCACCTGTGCCCAGCTGTGGGACGTATATAGGCTGATTATGTTATGTAACCTAACAGTGCCTAAGCGACAAAGCTTTGGTAGATGGCACATAGGACGATTTTAATTGTTTCTGGGGTGGAAGCTATTTTTAATTACATGCTTTCGGCTTTCGGTAATGGAGGTCAGATTCCGATTTAGTCAGATTCCATGGAGGTTAGATTCCGATTTTGTCCGGTGTCATGTACACCTGATTCCGATTTTGATAGATTCCTAGCAGGAAAGGTTCCACTTTGATCAGATTCCGACTTCGTCAGGCTCCTAGTAAATCAGATTACGAGTTGGTTAGTTTTTGATAAGGTCAATTTCCGGATTTATCAGTTTAGATCAAATTTGGAATTCGTTAGTTTCCTATTTCGGTGCGAAGTAGGTCATTTTCCTATCTGGTCAGTTTCCGATCGCGCCAGATTTTAATATCTCTAGGCTTTTGGGGTGCTGATTTGTAACAGGATGTTAAATGACGTCTGTCGTCCTGTAGTTTAAAATGCACGGCATTTTTGATATCAGCACCCCCAAAAACGTAGAGAATTTTAAATCTGACTATATCGGAAACTGACCAAATAGAAAACTAAGGTACTCGAAATCTGACCTACTAGGAAACTGAGGTAACCGAAAATTGACCTACTTGGAAACTAACCAAATCGGAATTTGACATACAAGGAACCTGACGAAGTCGGAATCTGATTTACTAAGAATCAGGCGAAATTACTAGGTATCGCGTCTACTAGGAATTTGGCGAAAACGGGATCTGACCTACCTGCTAGGAATCTGACTAAATTGGAAATAGATGTCACCTGATGAAATCAAAATCTGACTTCCTTAGAATCTGACTAAAACAGAATCCGACCTATTATACTGCCGAAAACGGGATGCAAAAAGATAAATAAAAAAAGGTTTTTCAGTTAGAGGTTTATTCTCAATATACGGAAATAATGGCAAATCAATTTCGCATGCAATAAAAAAACACTGGTGCATGCAATATTTTTATACATTTTCATTTTTTTGCAATAATATAAAATAACGACAGGCAGCCTGGAATTCACATACAACTTTATCAAATATCCTGAAAATCAAATTATAATTTTTTTACATTCATTTTCACAGTAAACTAATATCGAAATTGAAAAATCAAAATGAAAGCCTATCCGACACTATTTTTATCACAGAAAAGATGAATTTCTCTAATTAATTTCATCAGTTATCTCCCTAATAATTGATTTATCTACTTATAAATTATAATAATTATCGGCCATCTGATAAAATATTTATTATATAAATCTTAGTTTAAAAATTCAAGAAGTTTTTTCATATCAAAACTTTGACAAAACCTCAGTCTGTTTTATTTCTAGAATTATTATATAATAATGTTTTATAAATATAATAATAATGGAATAAAATTGGAATCGTAAATCGATTTAGTTATTTGAGCAACAGCGTGTTATAGTAATTATCCGATCAACTGGGCTAATGTTGTTAACGAATACAATGCCATTGAGAGGTAAACCACAAATTAGGATAACGAGAATATAGTGTCAAAAAAGTATAACTGCCTTGAAAGATCATTAGATTTTAGATTCTATTTACTAGACAGTAAAGTGTAAATGCAGTTATAGATAACTGCGATCTTAATTTGTTTTGCATTTCACATTCGCCTGACGGTCTGCAAGTGCGTATTCCGTAGAGAAAAGACTTAGATATACTATGAGCTTTCAACGGATTATCGGTTCTATGACCGTAATGATAAGGCGGCAAATACTTTCAAACAAAAAATAATAATGCATTTTGCTTTTACAGATTTAACGGGGAGCCAGGTAGACCGCCCGGGTTTACTCGTGTTACGCATTGTTATTTTTTTTTTGTGGTATTGTATTCTATCAATGGCATTGTTCGCTCAATGGCATTGTATTCTTTAACAGCATTAGCTCTCTTGAACGGATAATTTCTATACCTACAGTACAATATCCATTATAAATATTTTTTTTCATTTGGGGGCCTTTTTACTTAAAATTGGTGGTAAGAAGTTTCTGAATCTAATTTATCTGTACAAAACTGCAGTAGTCTAATTAAACTATGTATTTACATGATAAAATATAATAAAATGCAAAATGTTTTAAACATTGAAAATATATTATCTACAATACGGCACAAAGAAAATTTAAATACAATTGACACTGGCTAAACGGGATTCAAAACATTTAATCACGCTCTATATTCACTAAAAATCCCAAATAATAATCTGAGAACAAACCTATTTCATTGTTCTCAAGAACAATGAAATAAGCTGGAACAATTCAATTTTATTGTTTTCAAGAACAATGAAATAAGCTAAAACAGTTGTATTTTATTGTTATCAAGAACAATGAAATAAGCTACAACAATTATATTTTATTGTTATCAAGAACAATGAAATAAGCTAGAACAATTATATCCTATTGTTCTCAGGAAGAGCGTTGCAATTAAAATCATCCCACTTTTATTCTAGTACAGTTTACTTACTCTATGATTATTTACATTCAGTCATACATTAAAAAACTATTTTAGGAACAAATTTACAAAGTATATGCACAGTTTTGCCCCTCTGTCGCCCGCGTTTCTAGCGGGGGACGGGGGTACTATCGGCCGCGTTATTTGTAGCAACTTTAGTCCACTCAATAGTTCGTTACACTAGCCGGGTCTCATGCATTTGCTATACATGCGTACCCTGTGCCGGTTGGTTGCTATTACCTGTAAAATAATACATTTCGGTTAAAATACGAATTTACGTGAAATTCTTTGAATGTGATTTATTTTCTGTCGTGTGGAGCAATTGATTTTATGAAATCAATCTACAGAACACAGTATTATTTTTCGATGGATAATAACATCATTATGATAATTAAGAGACGATTTGGTTTTTTTTTTTAATATAACGTTTTCTACAGGAAATTACAATATTCGCCAAAAATACCTGTATATACAATAGCGAGAGTAATTCAATATTATTAAAAAACTAGCCATTTTTTTCAGTTTTTTAAGAAACTAACAGTTAAAGCATAAAACTTGTAAAGGAACGCAAGATCAGACAAAAGACCAATAGTTTCCTGAATGTGTGTATTAAAGCATATGTGCAGTATAAATCTACAAATGTATCTGAAGAAATAATCAAAGTTTTTTTGTTAATTATTGTAATATTATCTAGTAAGAAGTATGGAACATGTATATATACAAGAAATCAAAGTACATAAAAAAATTTAATCGGGTGCTCCAGTGGTCGAATTGGTAAAGACGCTGGGCCGGCAATCCAGAAGTACCGGGTTCGAGTCCTGGTCTGGACCGTGAGCGCCATTAAATTTTTCTATGTACTTTGATTTCTTGTATCTACATATATGTAACATAAAAATGTGGTGTAATTTACTCGCATTAAAAACTAATAAAGATCATGTTTCTTTCATATAGTAAGAAGGATGGAAGTATGGGTGTACACTCTAAAAAATCTGAGCCAACTAAGAGAGATTTTCTCTTTGTTGGCGTTAACTTAAATAAAACAAACAAGATATTAAACATAGGAAAGAAAACTGATTAATTAAAACAGCAAGTTCATTAGTGATTAAAACAACAATCTAAAATCTTGATAATTTTAACAAATATATTCCTACATTATATAGATACAAGAAATCAAAGTACATAGAAAAATTAAATGGCGCTCAACTGTGAACAGACCGGGAATCGAACCCGGTACCTCTGGATTTCCGGACCAGCGATTCAACCACTCGTCCACCGTAACACCCAGTAAACACCCTCAATTTTGCCATCTACTTTGACTTCCGCATCATTCTATTTTAATAGGACTTTATGTGGTGTAATTTACCCGCATTAAAAAATCAATGAAGAAACAACATGTCTCTTTCATATAAAGTGAAATTAACAAATATCGATATCTTTAGACTTAAAGGGCGTAAACGCCGCAGGTTCTAATGGCGTTTACGCTCTTTGAGTCTAAAGGTATCGATATATTCCTTTTAGAGTGTATAAATAATGGCAGTTTCTACTTCCCTTGAGCTATGCTGGTATGGAGTAATGATGGCGACACGCTACCTCACTGACCTGACGGCATGACCACGGAGCTGCGCACGGCGGAGTACGGCGGCGGCGCGGGCGTCGACGCCGGCTTCGCCGTGTGCACCTGGGTCGGGTAGCCTGCCGGACAAAGTTAAACCACATTATACCTAAGTATAGAAGAAAGAAATACGTTTATTTAGCACAGACAAAACATTGACAAAATTAATATAATAAAAAAAGTGCGAGTCAGTTTCGCGCACCGAGGGTTCCGTACAAACTCATAAGTAGATATATGCATACTTCAAAATGTAATGTAAATTAAATAAATTTCTCAAAAACGGTGCAAATAAGGAAAACTGTTATATTTTTCCTGTAATATTTAAGATGTCGCTAATAATTGGTAATTATTACAGATTTTTCTGTTCAGTATCTTCGAAGATAAAAGGGGAATGGTATTTTTTTTAGGTTTTTCGTCATAAATCAAAAACTACTTATTTAAGAAAAAAAAATAAAAACGGTGTTTTATTCTGCAAATCAAGCCCTTTCATTTGATACCCCACTCGATATAATAGCCTTACTTTCAATTTTCAAAGTCCCATTACGGACCCCTTTAAAAAAAGTAAAACAGTTACAATTTTTTTTTTACATCCAATAGGCTCGGGTTAACTACTTTTAATACTATTCCAAATTTCAAATCGATAGCAGCAGTAGTTTCTGAGATATCTGGCTGTGACAGACGGACAGACAGACAGAGTCGCACCATAAGGGTTCCTTGTTTACCATTTTGGTACGGAACCCTAAAAATGCTAAAAAGGTCGCCACTCAGCTTAATGTCACAAAGTAAATGACTTACTTCGCGACGCTGGTTTTCAGTGACGCCTGTAGGTCACTTAGTAGCAAAAGTTTGTAGTAGTCAACATTGAGATGCCCTAAAAGGATTCATGCTGTAACCATCTAAAATACCATGGACGAATAAGAATCGTACTATCCTATTCTTTATTTTACGAACATCATAAATATGAAAGTTCTTATCTTATCAAATAAAAATTAAGAATCTCCATCTTTTCAGTTAACAGAACATTAAGCCACCGTAAGAACAATAATCTTAAAAAATCCATTCTGTTACAAAAATAATCCAAACATTACAGACAAATCTCTTAAAAAGAAAATTTCAAAATCCTTAATACATGCCGAACCTATAACTCAAGTCAACCTCATCAAAATCAGCTTAGCGACCAGTGTTTTTGATCAAATTCTTAAGTCGATAAGCTCGCATCGGGATTAAGAATAAATTTAAATCTAAAGGTTGTGATTTTAGGCAGGCATCTTGACAAAATATTAAAAAAGGCTCTGCATTTCGGCCATCCCAAGAGAATCTAGATTTTTTCTTAGAAGGATAAGCTTAATCTTATGCCTATAGTAGAGGATCCCAGTATAGAACGACCTTCACCGAACTGGTTAATGGATGAAAAGTATTTTATATTAAATTAAATATGTTATTAAATATATTGCCAGTGGGTTGCCTAAAAAAATTCAGTCCAGAATATGATTAATTAAAAATTTAAGTTAAATTTGCACCTGGTTGGTATGTGATGCTAAGGAAACGAGGTGCAAACTTAGCTCAACCAGTTAGTATGATAAAGTTAGGACGAAGTTGGCACGGGTTCCCGTTCACAGAATGAGCAGATTTTTGGTTTAGGGGCATTTTAGCACATAACACTCTTCTATCGCATGGGATGGTTCGCTGGGACCTCTCTGTCGCACGCAGGTGAAGAACACACGGAGCGGCGCGGCTTGCTATGTGCTAAAATGCCCATAAACCAAAAATCTGCTCATTCTGTGAACCCCCCCGACCCGACTCGTGACGACTTCATACTAACTTTTTCATAGTAACCGGTTGAGCTAAGTTTGCACCTCGTTTCCTTAGCATCTCATACCAACCAGGTGCAAATTTAACTTAAATTTTTAATTAATCATATTCTGGACTGAATTTTTTTAGGCAACCCACTAGCAATATATTTATTAACATATTTAATTTCATATAAAATACATTTCATCCATTAACCAGTTCGGTGAAGGTCATCCTATACTCGGATCTTAGACTACTAGTAAGCCATAACCTGGGGAATAGGGAATCAGTGAGAAGTGAAAAAATAATTCGTGCACACGTCAAAATCTATTTTGGTGTAATGTGTAAATATCAATATCAAATAGTACGTCATACCAATAGTACATTACTGCAGAGGCCGGGAAATAAGGGGTTGCCGGCCGAGTACATATACCAGAAAGTTACGAGGCCGGCAACCCAATTTCCCACCGAGATATGTATAGTGCTTTTCTCAAATATGCAATGAAATAAATAAACTTACTAATATCCTTACTTACCCTAAATATTATTTTAATCAGAAACTTTCTATCAGAAAGTGACGTTAGTGACATATTACATCCATAGACAATGCAAATGTCACGTTCCGAAACCATATACACCAAAAGCTGTTTCAGTTTACATTTTTACCGCGAATATTTAGATGAACTATTTTAAATGTGTATTCTTGTGGTTTAGTTTGCAATTTATAATAATTGGAAATTGTTTATAATGTGTTATTTGTTATGTTCATGTCAATTTTAAATAAATAAAACTGCAAAATATAGCAAAAATCGTTTTTTGTTTTTTTAATGGCTGAATGCCGTGATGCTGCGGCCCAAATAAATGTGGAATGGAAATTAAAAAAAAATACATTGCCGGCCTAGGCCGGCAATGTAAGCATGAAATTCCATTACGTGCCAAGTGTCAAGCCGCACCGGAAACGAGGTACTTTGCGGCCTATTTTTAGGCACGTAATGTCAACATTTCATGCCATGTTTGAGAAAAAAACATTTTTTTTTGCCATAGATGGCACGTGTATCAGAAAGGTTTGCCATTCCTGACCTAGGAAAAGGCTATTAGTTATAATCTATTCTTCTACTAAAACATTTAGTATTTACTATCTGTAAATTTAATGCTTTGATTACAATCAACATACGAGTACGTACCCGCTCTGCAGTCCTAAACTTATTTTATTACGTTAAAAACAATTTTCACGTAACGCGTAACGTACCGTAGTAATAGTTTAGGCATGATTATTTTTTAACTGTTTTTAAATACGATGTGAAAATAAATTCTTGATAATGGTACTTACCGGCATACTATTTAGTACCTTAGTTTACATCGTTCTTTACACCATTCTAAAACCCGTGAGAATTTACCATTAACTTCATTGTGGCACTTACGAGTTGCTAAGCTTACCATGCGAACTGTTCCTTAGATACGGGTTCCCGTATGTGGCGGCGTACCGCAGGTCGACCGCGCCTTTCTGCGCGTACAATGGTGGTGCTGTAACAAATATGTCGTAAGTCAACCGAATACAATCCATCCTTACTTCATTTATGTAATAAACAGTGATAAGCGAGCACGGTCTCAATGTGTATATTTCAAACGCAATGTATATTGTTGAATGAATAAATAACTATGAACTATGAACGGTGAAATATCGCGGGATATCGAGTAGGACTTGTATACATGTCTATAATCCCGTAATCTTGATCGAAAAAATAATGCGAGCGTTATATTTTCTATGCCACCCCTGGCCATAAAGTGGCGCTTTCTGGCCAAGTGTAGACATAAAATATTGTACACAACAAAAGAAAGCCCTCGATCGCATATTTGCGTCCCTTGCTTGCAGCTCGGGCCGCAAACTTCTGCGATCTCGGCCTTTCCTTGTATTACCACCCTAGTTGTGTAATGTACTATACTATATAAAAGAATTATATTTTATATATCTCATCCCACTAATATTATAAATGTGAAAGCTTGTGAAGATGTTTGGAAATTTGGATGTTTGTTACTAAATAAAGGGGTAACAAATGGATGGATTGAGCTGAAATTTGGCATGCACGTAGACCAAGTCCTGGATTGAAACTAGGATACTTTATGTCTCCGTAAATAGTTCCCTTGAGACAGTAGCGGGAATACCGCGCTTCGCCCGCGGGTAAATGCTAGTATTTTTACCCGACTGCGGCGAAGCCCAAAGGAGGGTTATGTGTTTGACCTGTATGTATGTAAGTATCTAATGTATGTATGTCCGTTCCTGTGTCGGCTCGTAACTACTCAACGGCACATCCGATTTTGATAAATGATACATCATTAGATTCGCCTTGATGGTGCGAGTTCGTCAAAATGGCGGATTTTATGCAGTTTCAAAGTGCACCGCGGTCGGGTTTTTTTTAGTAAAAAATTGGTTATTATAAATAGTCCTGACTTGCTTAAAGGCACTTACGGATTTCTATCGTTTGCGTTTATAACTAAGTGCAAAGCGTTAAAACGACACAGTGAAAGAGACGGCAAATTATAGCATTTCCATAGATTATACAATCCTCTTTTTTTTGATAGCCTGACATGCCTGTATGGCAACCTCGTTGGGGCCCTCCAACAGGATGATCCTAACTGCACGAGGGGGGCTAGTCCCCCGCGAGTGCGGATAAAGTCCCCCGCGGGTGCAGGTAACCCATCCTCTTTTAATCTAACGATAAGAATTTAAACCAATTAATAATCACAGCTAATATTTTGATTTATGATTTTTAATATTTTGTTAGGTACCTACAATTGAAACTTATTTCATGTTATGCAATCAAAATTGACTTCCTTTAACACGTGAATCCCGGAATCCCGGGTCATATCCATATGGATAATATTAGCACAACTATTAAGGTCTTTTACCCCAAATGGCATTGTGATTGCCGATCACTGGCAATAATGCAATAAGTGCAGTGCAGCCCGAGTACCTAACCAGCTAATTAGGCAACAGCTATATTGTAAATAAGCAACACATAACAACCGTTTCAAAGTTGCAACGCGTTGCCTAGGAAATTACGAAAACGTTTTAGGCAAAATGTAACATCTTCAGACATGCCGAAATTTAGGGTGCTTGGTAAAAGTGAACCAATATTTTAGATTAGATGCAATTCCGTTGTCTTTAATTTATAAACAAGCAAACCAAATCGTGTAAAAAAATTAATGGATAAACGTTTCAATTTCAAAACACCAACTTGTGAATCAACTTTATACAAAGATTGCCTTTTCTCCTTATTTGTTCACTTTTTGCATGTTTTAACATGATTTAAATGGAACAAGATCTTACATCTAGAGATAGATTAAAATAAAAATAATAATAAAACTCTTATTTAATAAATAAATAGGGTGACCCAGCGGACGAACCCTTATTTTCATACAAAAGTGAGGGACAGCTATGTCCACTGGGTTACTGTTTATAAACAAGTTATAATAAACAAGTTATAATAAAAAAGTATTACGTGGCTTTATTATCTATCTTTTAAATGAGCATATATTTTATTCAAAAAATATCCGAATAAAGATTTCCTTCCAATTTTAGTCGGAAATGGTGAAATTTTGTTGACAAAGAAAAGTTGATTCACCCAAATACTAAAAGATGAAATGTGTAAGAGGCGTTTCTAATCTTTTTGTAACTTAAGATTCACTTTTTGTGAAAGATGTCATCTAATAATAACCATCCATTTCTCCCCTGCAGGATAGAGTGCCAACTTTAACGCATTGTTTTTAGTTTTTCCTCTTATTATATTAAAAAAGGTGGTTATTTGGCGGTATATTGGACTAAAAGTGGATCCTTAACTTTGAATGGGAGTCAAAATCGAACACCAAAACTAACTTGTTAGCACATTGGTGCTGTCATTTTTGTTTTTTTTTCGACCGCGAGACCACGGGTAAAAGCTAGTAAGCCATGAAACAAAAGTTGGAGGAAAAAAGTTATAAAACAAAAGTTTGCGGTTTTGTGCAGGCCGACACGTTTTGCATTCAAGTTGACTTTTAAAAAGCTTCCAAGCATGTGAGCTTATTTACGGTGCTTTTCTGCTCGTTATTCGTTAAAAGTTGCCTTAAGCAGATGAAAACGTTTTGTTTTCGCGAAACATTCCAAGTACAACGTTTAATAAATAAGGTGTAATAATTATTTGAGAAAACTTTTTTTATTTTGGTTTTAGCTAACGGACGTTGAGGACATATTTTTGGATAATAAACGATGAATATCATAATTTCATTGATTATAGTAATAATAATTAATTTTATTAATTACGTGGTCACCAATTTTAGACTTTTATCATTATGGATCGAGTGCTAAACAACCTAATACCTAACATACCTAATAAATTATTTCCAAAATAATTACTACATATAGGGTGAATTTTAAATCGTGAATCGTAACCACGTTTACCGGTAAAGCTACTTAAGACTAATACAGAGCACTAGTGTTAATTACAATTAAAGACCCGCTTAATTAATTATGAACAAAACGGTGGAGGCGCTTATACCATTAATCGTAATAAAACTGAATTATTTTATGAGTAAATACGATTTAAATAGGTACTTATGTTGACAATGTCGACGATGTTGACATTATTGACAATACGTGCCAAAATTCTATCCAGCCAACTTCAATATTAGGAGGTTGGATATCTAATGTTGAAATTTTCATGACAAGTACGAAACATGAATGTAGGGTGACCACGAGATTTTAATAATTATGATAAATGAAATTAAAAGTGGACAAAAAAATCGTACTTAATTTAGTTTTAAAAGCATAGTAAGTTATTGTTAACTATGTATAGACTACAAAAAAATTATTACGATTCACGATTTAAAATTCACCCTGTATAGTTTTTCACAATCACATGTTTAAAAATTCAAATTATTATTTTGTATTTTGAGAAAAAATATCTCATTTAAAAAATGCTCTGCACTTTTCAATATAACGTCGTTCTACAATTATTTGACATTTTGTATGTATTAGGTTATGTTGATTGTGTGATTCCTTTTGTCTTTATCCCAAGCTTGTTATAATCAATTTCTAAAATAAATGGCAGTGCTGCGTTCAAAATTACAAAATGAACAAGGATACTCCAACAAAGCGCTCTTGATATCCAAAATAAACTGGCACATTATCCGTTTCGTCTCAACTAATTTGTTTAACAAAATTCTGCCCTTAATCAAAACGAGGACACTTACTGTCACCACCAACGGGCAGGCCCAAATTATTGATTGCGTCAGTCTCGTCTTGAGTTTTCGTTCGTTGCAAAGAGTTGCTCTGCGATCCATTGCCTCCTGACAACGGGAGCGTCGACGCCGTGTCTATACTACGCGTCAGTGAACCTTGAAGTGACCTGGATGGAAAATTGTAGCTTGTTAATTTGGTAGGAGACAAAAACATTGCAGAAATTTAGTAGAGAACTTCTTGCCCGAATGTAGCAGGGGCGCTACTTTGCACAGTTTATTACGAAAGGACAATAAGTAGGACGTTTTGGGGATACGAAAATAGTAGTAAAAGAATAAAACCTTGGAACACTTAAGGTTACTTTAGTTTTTAGGATAGGTAATGGAGCATGCAAATGGGTTTTTTATGGAGCCAAATGCAATTTGTGGTGCGTTAAGAGTATTAAGTCAAATTAATGTTTTTCTCATGTTTATTTTGGACAATTATGGATGCCACTTGAGAACACATATTCCGGGCCACTAACGTACAATGTAAATGAGAAGCATAACACTGTAAGTCCTATTGTTTTCCATAATTACTTACACTGTTATGCTTCTCATGCATGGATTTGCTCTCGAGTGTATTTCATAGATGATACACATTTAAACCTTAACTGTATTGGTGCACTTAATTAATATGCACTGTCGTAGTTGCATAGAAGGGCGTTAGTGTATAAGAAAATATTGTCAGTTATATCATTTTATCCACAAAGACGTCTCACCTATTCGCAGCCGGAACGTCCAATTGAGGCGACTGCACCCTCAAATTGTTCGGTGGCGTGTAGCCCTGAGGATAGTCGTACACATATCCACCGGGGTTCTGCAAACAATGTATCGTGTCAGCTGCGATGTCAACAAGCTTGCGGTCCAACTTGGGTTGTACGCTGTAACTGCCTTTTCAACGACTCAATCCCACTATATCGGTTTCTCTAAACTCGACCTTTTGCTCGGGCTTGAACGTGCTCTTTTAAACAACGATGAAATGGAACATAAGCTGTTTGTAAAAGTAGGTTGGACTGTTTGGTTTGGATCTTGACGTTCCAAAGGACGGTTGTTTCAAACGGACAGCAATGGCTACGTCCAATTTGCAAGATGTTCATAGTAACGGTATCATTGAATATACCTGGAACTCGAGTGCGAAATTAATAACAGTGAGAATGTTCCAAGAAGGGTTTTGGGAAATGTACTGACCACAATTAGAGAAAACTTTGTACTTAAATAATTTTAAAACTAATATATAGCTACTTTATGTCAATGTTTACTGAGCTTTTTGTTTTGATAGTCTCACGCTATTTCCTTCTAAATGAATTCCAAATGTTATTATAAGGGAAGAGGGAGTATTGAATCTCTCTTCTCCTTTTTCTTCCTCTTCTTCTGACTATTGAGTCAGAATTTCCGAAGAACAAGGTGAGAAAAAAGGTAAGTTATTTTAAATGCGCAATAAAAAAAATTGAGAAGATGAAAAGAGCATAGCCAAGAGTTAGATTAGTGAGGTATAAAAAAAGAACAAACACGAATAGTTAAGCATGATGACACTAGTCTAACCAATACTTCTAAAATTTGATAGAACAACTTACGAAATTTTCATAGTAGGCGTAGGAATAAGCTCCGATCAACTTCAAAAAGCCATGCAAGAAACAATCACATTTTTTACATTAGAAATCTGCTAATTTTTTATCAGAATCCACAGATATTCTTAATCGCACACCAGAAATTCAAGGAACATTAATTTATATAGTGAAAATAGACAATTTTTATTGGTAAAAAGCGATTTCATTCAAACAAACAGGGAGAATTGGTAGAGCAAGATAATTATGATGAAAAGTAAATTAAGTGACATGAAGTGTTAAACTAGGGGGTTAATAATACACATGCATACATTAATAAATATATAAAAGTATATAGGCATTGCATCTTACCTTATAATAGGACTCGTTATATGCAGGATCAGAATAGTCATTGCTATATCTGAAGTGCATCAAAGGGTCATCTAGTCGAATGTTTGGTAAAGTCACTGGACCAGCCAATGGGAGACCAGACTGGAGTTTTGAGTCTGAGCGGTCTGAACTCGTGTAGTCCTGAAAGGAATTGCTAGTTATTTCACAGAAGTAGTGGAGCAACATAACAAAGGCAGCGACCAAGACCGGATCAGTCAATCCATAACAATTAGCACTGTACAAAATAGTGTGCAACTGAGAAAAAAAATCACGGAATAAATGGCAAACAATAAAAGTAGGTACTTTATCTAGGTTACCAAAATCAGTGACACATTTTGTCGAAAAATAAATTAGGTCGTGAAAACTGAACCATTTACAAATAAAGACTAATAATATTGGTAATAATTAAAATAACAATTGTGAATACACTGATTTCTTGTAGGTTTAAAAATAAATGCAAGTAGTATATTAAAGTGCAAGATTTAATTAAGTTAAGCAAATAAGAATAAGAAGTAAAACAAGATATAAATTATGAGAAGAAATAGTAGAATAAATAGAAGACAAATAAAAAGTGGAAATTATGCTTCTTATTAGAACTGTATAGGAATACCTGAATAATGAATATATTCTTAACAATTATAAAAATTATGAGTAAAAAATTTACGATCTCAATGTGTGTATCAGTGGCGTGGCGTCAAATATATCGAGGGTTTGAGGCCAAAGGGGCGTATACGCAAAGCAAAACGCTTGCTTATACGCCCCTTTAGCATGAAGCCCTCGATATTATTAGTAAAGCCGGAGCAGGTTTAGATTACTTTTTCTTCAGGAGTAGTAGATACTCCGGTCATATGCTTTAAAATAGGCAAGCAGGTGGTAATAGGGTTCTATGGACAACTCGCCACTGATGTGACTTTGTTGACGTCAAAACTGTGTAAGAGTATAGAGAAATAAATGAATCTGAGTCTAATAACTCACCAATTCATAACTACCATCACCATGAGGCAACTGCAGCTTCAAATCGCTAATATTCGAGCTCCTATCGCTCTCCTTGTTGTACATATCGCAAGTGGTCACAGTGACATCTGGCTTCTCGCTCATCTGTTGACTCTTCTGCCTCCTTCTCCTGTTGCAGATGACCAGGAGAATGATAAAGGCGGAGAATACTATGATGCCTGATGTGACTCCGATGAGAATGATGAAAAGAGGAAGGGTTTCTGAAAATATGGAGAAGATTTAGACCTGGTAAAACAAAAGGAAAGTTTAACCGATATTCTGCTATGAAAATGCAATGTAAAATATTTAATGAAGTATTAAACTCATCTCTAGGAATATATGACTAAAAATAATTGAAATTATATGCAAGGACTGGCAAAATATACTTGCAGCAAAATCAAGATTAAACCACACATATTTCAAGTTTAGAATGCAAACCTTAACACCTTAAGTAAACATATTCACTCTAAAGCGTAATTAGTTCAGGTGCTACATCAATACTAAAAAAACTCCACACATTGCTTTTGTCAATAACAATAAGAATACCTTGAAATTTAAACTTACTCAAAGGTTTAAGAGTGATTGCAGCGTTAGCGTTCCCAATGTCATTTGTGACACTGCAGTTGTACAATCCGTAATGCTTTGACTGACTCGCTCTGATCACTAAGCTCGATTTCACTATACCATCCCCTATGGTTTCTTCTAAGGTTGCATAATCCTAAAATAATTAATTAAAATCAGTTTTATACACACCAAAAAACCACGCGGGATTGAAATGATTTATTGTGATCTAGAAAAATCAAATAAAAGTAATTAACTTCGGAAATAAAATTGATGAAGATAATTCCTCTTATAAGGTATACAAATAAATATCAAAACAATGTTGTAACGTAGATTTTTTCGAATCTGTCGATGCCCTCAACGTCGGTCAATCTACTGGATTTAAGAAAAAAATCGGTCTTTAAAGCATCGACGTTATATATATCGAAAAGTTGATAACTTAAAGCTTACCGGATTTTCTATAGGCTTGATTTCTTTACCCTCGAAGTACCATATGATGTCGAATGACTTAGGGACACTTAAGAAAGCGCATTCTATCCTCACAATATCACCCTCCGTGCCAAATTGCGTTCGGTTTGACAGAATCTTTGGTGGTCCTAAAAACAGCAAGATTTTATTAAGAAAGAAAATAATGAATCAATTTAAAAAAGAGCTGAACTCGCGCCTAATTCAAAAGTGCTATTACTCAGTAAGAGAATATTTAAATGACACAATGACATGAATATATAAATGACGAAGCGTGGATTTAATTAGTTGTCAAAATCCAATTTAAAATGGAAACGTTTCAATGATTTGAGAGCGGGCAATTTAGTAACCCGAATGGAGTGGTTCGAGAATTCAATGACATTGACAGTTGTTGACAGTTAGAGTTTGGCGCGCGGGTTTGACGCGATATGTGTGAAATGTGAATTGTTGTTGTTGTGTTCGCGAACCAAACCATTGGCTCTTAAACTTGTAAAAATCACAGTAATTAGTGGCAAGAGTGTTCACATGAACCCAAGTGATTAGTTGAGGTAACGAAGTGTGTCTATTTCCGAGTGTTTCCTTGACATACGCGCCCAAATAGTAACAATGATTGAGACCGATCGGCTAAGCTATTTATTCACTTCGACATATATATATATTTTGACTTATTAAATCTGTTTAATTAGAATTAGTATAAGTAGATATGTGAAATTGTACGAACGTTTGATTTAATACTAAAATGCATGCTGCATGCTAATTATTGTAGCTATTTGTATGCCTTGAGGCAAAACATAGTGATACAAAATTTGTAAAAACACCAATGTTACCTACCTATGTTTGACAAATAAATAATTCTGATTCTGATTCTGATTCTGAACGAATTTATAAGAACATTTTTAAACTCATTCCAATAACATGAAATCCCAAGTTTTTATTGAAAGCGTAGCAGTAGAAAATATGAAATCATCATCATCAGCCGAAGGACATCTACTGCTAGACACAGGCCTCCCCCAAAAAACACCACCATGACCGGTCATGTGTTGCCCGCATCCAGCAGACTCCAGCACCAGGTCATCAGTCCACCATGAGAGGGAACTACCCACGTGGCGGTAACTATGAAATACCACAGAATAAGTAATAGTGCGACGTACACAAGTCTCTATCTAATAACACTGTCGTACAGGTTCGACCACGGGACGGAACGTACCGCATCCGACCGTCTCTCTCTATCGCATAAAGTATTCTCTTTCTGGTCGTTGACTAAAACCTCCTACAGGATGCCTCAAGGCCACTCGATAATGAGTTACTTCTGGAAAAACTTACCTTTAATAAAAACAGTAGCTTCGCTCCTAATTTCGTTGTAGCCTTCCACTTTGGCGATGCAGACATACCTGCCTGCTGTTTGACGATCGACTCCCTTTATCTTCAGGGTCGGTTCGGACCCCTTAGGCTGCTGAAAAGTGGGTCAAGTTCACATAAAAATGTCAAATACAAGGTATTTAACGTCGAAATTGATGACAAGAACCGTAAAGGTCCTTAGAAAGATAAAGATCGTATGATAGGAAGATTATTAACGTCTTAGAGACATATATCTCCATAGAGAGGATACGACTCATTCGTATAAAACCAATGTATGTGATAGAATGGTGCAAAATAGGACAGAGAGGCAATTTTTCCTTCGACAACAAAGTGGTTCTTAAATGAAAGGAAGACAAGATAAACCAATTTTTAAAATCGTTTCATTAATGATAAAGCTATATTTCTACATGTATTTTACAAATAATGAAAATTAATAAAAGCGCATTATTCACAAGATGTTCACAGCATAATAAAATTATAACGATCTTGTTCTAAACTATAAAATGGAAGGCATAAATAAAGAGCATGACCAATCAATTCTCCAATGCAATTTTAGGGAATGCAAAAGGGATGACGACTGGGTTAAAACTATATAATTCTATTTAGTCCGTCAATTAGATTATGGAAAAATATGGGACACGTATTTTTTGGTTAATCAAAATATTAAAAATCGACAAAGTTATAGATCATCAAACTTTTGCAGTGGGGGCTTGTGACGTCACTGCTAGGTGAAAATTGTACCAAGGAGTGACGTCACTCGAAACTTCTAAGCACTCTATCCTCGTCATTTTTTGTTTGTCAAACAAAAGAAAAAATACGTGTACAATATTTTTTAATAATCTAACTGACAGACTAAACAGTTTTTTTAGTCGTCTAGCCCATTGATGTATTAAAAGCATGGTAGTCACTTACCGCGGTCCTTCCCGGCTCATGCAGCACCCATTTTATCTGAGGCTTCGGCTGGCCGTCCACGTCACAGTTCAGGGTAACACTGGACCCCTCATCAGCTTCCACGTCTCGGGGCCTTGTGCGGAACACTGGTGGATCTAATAAGACCAAAAATATTTAATTACCAACCTTACTACTTAAATTTGCAATGAAGAATTTAGAGGAAAGCGAGTTAAAGGAAAAAAGTCCTCTTAAAATCTCTGATAGAAAACATGCACTCATTTAAGCAGAAAAATGATAATTGTTACCTAAAAAGTTAATACTGATAGAAATCTTTTTTAGTAAACTAAACTCAATTCGCCTCAGAATCTCAGTTCGCCTAATTTCTTTCGTTATTTACTTATCAACATCAATAAACTTAGTACTCGCTCGTATTGCGATTGTTAGTTTCCGTATGCGCCAAAGTATCTTTAACAATGTTAATCCTATTTCTCCGAATATTATCTATAGTAAATTTGTTGACATAGATATCATCTTTACTTGTGCGATTCGTTCCTTACTGATATTTTCTCATAAAATAAATGATCTATATATAGAAGTTAACTATCGGTCCAAAACTTCAACAAAACTTCCCAAGCGGACATAATAGAGTGCTTAAAGCCATGAAAATATTAAAGTATTGGAAATCTGAGATTTCGATATAGAGTTAAATTTAACACTGATTTGCCAATAACTTTCTCATGTCCTTGGTTATAAGTTCCTTTATGTCAACTTTACAACAACAGCTTTACAAGTTTTGTTAAAGTGACGATCACTGTCTATCTCAGAAACGTTATTTAATCATCATTAAGCTTACATGTAACATCTAAGGTAACAGTTTCTTCGCTCTTTCCCACCGAGTTGCTCACTTCACACTTCACTACGGCGTTGTGGTATTTCCTGGTTACGTTGAAGATTATCTGCCGACAAAAAAACAGTTTCAAATATAATCTCGTACTTAAATTGGATTTTATTTCAAAATGCTATCAAACATTTAATATTTTAAATTTTATGTGATTCGTACTCAGAATGGCGAGTACTATCAACATCGATAGGAGAAAAAATGTGTCCAAGGACGTTTTGATCCTTTTTCGCATAGATGTATGATATACCTAGATACACAGCCGGAAAAAATGGCCCCACAAAAGTGCTAGCCGATCGGCTTGGCTAGCTCATTTTGACTTAGTCTGGTTTCAACCATAGACTGCGACAGTCAAAACTGGCAAAATGTAGCGTAAAAAAATGCGTTAGTAGCAGCAAAAAAACAAGAAAGAAAGATGGGATATACTTCTTAGTTAAGGGCGAATTAATATTAAGCAGAATTACAAGTGAACTCATCGTCATTTCATAGTTTTTTAATTATCTTCGCGGATCTTTTACCAAAAAGCGACGCCATTTATTGCTGCTCACTTTTGACGTTTCACTTTTTAATAGGTGCCAATAAACTAAAGTTTTCAAATGTTCGTTTGCAAATTTGACACATAGGTGTCATGGAACTAAGTTATCTTTTGAATGACTGTTTCATATAGATACAGCTTATAAATTAACGTTATTAGCGTATATTTGAGTGTAGCTACAAATGTCATTTTGCGCCAGATTCATAGACATTTTTCTTTGAAACTGTGCGTCTATGTTATTATACGTCAATGCCTTTTCGTTACTTTTCCATATACACTAGTAAGGCGCTAACGCTAACTGAAGGGAAAAACAAAACGTGTATGAACATTTTTGGACACTTTTTTCTTCTATCAGAGTCGATAGGATTAGGAATCACATAAAATGTATCAAATTTAAAACATTAAGTGCTTGGTAGCATTTTGAAAAAAAAGCCCAAATTTCATTATCGTCTTTCAAATCAAAACATTTCTGCAAGTAGACCTCAAGGGCTCTTTTATGTACATGACTGATTATATTGGCGCTTCGGAAAGTGACCTCCTGGTAAGAAGCGCCGGAAGAAACTCACCAGTTTCTATTTTCAAAAACTCTATTTAGTTATTGCTATTGGCTATTTTACCATTTTCTTGTGGTATATTTTTACTGTCTAATTTTCCTTTACAAAATAGTTAAACATGTGTCTCTATTATGTCACTTATAGTAACAATCGTATTTTAATATTGAGTCACGATGTTCATACTTGTACATTTCGTAATCTGATAAATTTCAGTTATTAAATTTATATCGCATACTTAAATCAAAACAGTTCAACAATTCCTCAGTTCAATGCATATCGAGTAGTTCGATTTAATAAAATATAGAAAGTAACATTTATTTCAAGAGCCAGCATAATAGCATTCGCAAACGGGATTGTAGCTAAAAGTAAAAACTGGAATTGCCAGAATTGTGCGTTAAAACAACAATTTTAATTTAAACCAGTATGTAGTTGAGTTTGCAATTTTGTGCCGGTTTTCATACTGCGCCTTTCATGCATAAACTATAAAATGCGCTGTACTGAAAAATGAACGTGTACTCGTTTCTCATAAAGAACACTTAATCGGATAATCTAGTGTGCATTTCGCACGGTTAATTTTTATATTGGTGTTTTTTGTTTCTTTTCAGGACTTCATTTTATGGGGTTCCGCAGTTCCGCACGTCTACAAGAATAACCGCATTTTTACTTAAAAAAACCCGACTGCTATGCACTTTGAAAGTGCATAAAATCCGCCATTTTGTTTATTCTAACGAACTTCATACCGGCCCAGTGACACTCGCGCCATCAAGACGAATCTAATTATGTATAATTTATGTATGTATGTATGTCCGTTCCTGTGTCCGCTCGTAACTACTCAACGGCACATCCGATTTTGATAACTGATACATCATTAGATTCGTTTTGATGGTGCGAGTGTCACTGGGTATCAAGTTCGTTGAAATAAACATAATGGCGGATTTTATGCACTTTCAAAGTGCACAGCAGTCGGGCTTTTTTTAGTAAAAATGTGGTTATTTATTGTAGAATTTTTCTTAATAATGTGACTATTTCTTTCAAAACTCACCATTTCCTCAGTATAGTTCCCAACCACTGGGTTGTTGTGCAAGTACCACCGGAACACTTGCGCCTTGGGGTTGACGTCGCCCTGGCACTCTCTTTCGCTTTTTTATTCTAGAATTTTCCTTAATAAAGTAACTCGTTCTTTCAAAACTCACCATTTCCTCAGTATAGTCCCCAACCACAGGGTTGTTGTTCAAGTACCACCGGAACACTTGCGCCTTGGGGTTGGCGTCGACTTGGCACTTGAGTCGTGCCTCCGCCCCCTCGGGGAACCTCCCGTCCACGTCGCCCGAACTTATCGAGAGCGTCACCTTTGGTGCGTATCTCACCTGTTCATAAAAAAATAAGGTAAGGAAAGATAAGATAAGATTTTGTTTTATAATAAAAACTGGAAATAATTAACAAGCTTTATAAACACGAATAAAATAACTTCACTGTTTAGAATTTTTAATGTGCAAAACACCACAATTTTTTATTTTGATTATAGATACAAAGCTACAAGCTACATGGTGGTGCAACAAGTGGGTTACGTTTGATTTATTTCTATGTATTTAATACTATATACATATAATAATAACTTTACTATTGTTCATAAATTAATAATGTATTTCTTTTTATTAATTAGCTTTATTAATTGTCTCTTTAAATTGATTATACCTACCCTTTTCACATGTTTTGGTTTTACTTTACGTACCACTTTTGACGTTATGTCCCCCTGCAATGATTATTTTTGTCCATGATATTTAATCATGAAACTTATTAATAAAATCAGTCAAACATAATATTATTTGGCAAATTCCAGAGACACTAGAATACCATTCCATTTTATTGATAATATTGAAGTCCTAATGTATTAGTTTGTGCAATAAATAAATACTAAATACTATTTAGTAATTATTACAATTACCTCAACATAGACGGTGGCCATCCTGGCGGCGCGGTCGGCCGTGTTCTGCGCTTGGCAGGTGATAGTCTGTCTGTGGTGTTCCTTGCTCGGTGTCAACCGCAGCACGGATCTGAGACAGTTATTGTGTTAATGTGCGCCAGTTGTTGACACTTGCGTTTGCCACAGATGACATTAATTTTAACTACCCTCAAAATGTAACATAGCCTGCAATATTAAGAGGAAACAGGAGGGCAGTTTTTCCATACAAACGTAGTCCCCTGTTTCCTCCCTGGATAATGCCAGTAGAGCGATAATTTTTTGTCCAAAAATCTATGGCTACTATTGATATGTTCCTATATTTTCCTTTTTACGATAAATTGATTCTCAAAAGAGATCTTAACCTTCAAAAACCTAAAAAAATGCCAGATTTTCCGCTGTGTTCACACATCCAGAAAACAAATAGTGCGCCGAGTTACGGACATGCTTCTATGGGAAAAGTTCACATTCGGATACCAGCACCAAATTTTAGTATGTTGTTAGGCATGGTCTCTGGACCCCAAAACTGCCAGGAAACAGTCTCTGAGAGGTCAAGGTCACCGAATATGAGGTCATTCATCTAGCCGCTTCCGCGTTCTTAAGAAAGTTTAATTGTGACAAAACTACACATCTCACATCCACATAAGAGGTATCAAATGAAAGGTAATTAAATGTACTATAATTCACTTTAACATTTAAATTTAATAAATGTTATACTTTAGGAATTATTCACACAATTATTTCAATGTCAAAAAAAAATATACGGAAATTTAGGTTTTACAGCAAAACTAGAAACACTAAGTTATGCAAATGTTCTACAAAAATAAAAAAAAATTATTAAGCTTCATAACATAGTTTAAATCTTGAAAATCTGTCAATAAATATAGAAGCTACAGCTCAAAAACCTTTAGCGCGCGGAATAATCCCATAGTGCCCCGAGTTCTAGAAAAAAAATTTTTTTCCGGATATCAGCACCAAATTTTAGTATGATATTAGGCAAGTACTCTGGACTCCAAAACTGCTGAGAGACGGTTTCTGAAAGGTCAAGGTCAACAGTTATGACGTCACCAAAGTGGCGGCCGCTACATTTCGAAAAGTTCTCATTATTCTTAAACTATGCACTGTACCGTAACGTGTGTAGTATCAAATGAAAGCTCATTAAATGTTCTATAACTTTGTTCTGATATATAATACCATAATTATTGAAAAATAACAAGATAAAATAAAATAAACCAAAAAATATATATTTTTTTATATTTGTACATATTTTAGATACTAAATCACTTACATTAGACAATAAAAATGTTGTACAAAAATATAGGTAATATTTTTTTCTATAATATGAAGTTTAAATCATTAAAATTGGTTGAAAATAAACAAAGATATGTCAATTACAATGCACCGCGGCGGACGCTACAAACAATGTACCCGCCGCCCGCCGCATTTGAAATGTAAATCACATTCAAACTATGCGATGTATACATACTTGTAAAGTATTAAATGAAAGCTGACTAAATGTTATATGATTTTTTGCTTAAGTATACTGGTGCAAGAATAAAAACAAACAGGTCATATAAAGGAAAACAAAAAAAAAGTAGAAAAACATCCATATTTATTTATAAACAGGCTAGAAATCAATTTTATTGAGAGTTTTACATACGTAAAAACTATATATAATTTTTTGGTCATTTGCCTGACCGATAGACATATAAAAGGCCACAGTAATACACATCAGTAATTATTGTCACTAGTAGTTCGCAGCGAATAGTGAGTGACCTTGCGACCCCACCTGAAAGCCTTCCATCCAAATACCGGAAGTAGGAAAGGCTGTACTTTAAGTTGTCGGAGTCACGAGGCCTCGATTCGCTGCGAGCTACTTGTCATATAAACAAAACATAAAGCATCCTAAATTCTTGAGCACGCACCTTCACATGCACAAAGGAGAGTACAATTTAAATCATTCTTGACGCATCGACATCGTGAACATCTGTCCTTGCATTTGCAAGAAACAAGTTCTTGACAGATGGCACTTGCGTCAGGAAGAGTCTTCCACACAGGGATGACTCTCCTTTGTGCATGTGAAGGTGCGTGCTCAAGAATTTAGGATGCTTTATGTTTTGTTTATATGACAAGTAGCTCGCAGCGAATCGAGGCCTCGTGACTCCGACAACTTAAAGTACAGCCTTTCCTACTTCCGGTATTTGGATGGAAGGCTTTCAGGTGGGGTCGCAAGGTCACTCACTATTCGCTGCGAACTACTAGTGACAATAATTACTGATGTGTATTACTGTGGCCTTTTATATGTCTATCGGTCAGGCAAATGACCAAAAAATTATATATAGTTTTTACGTATGTAAAACTCTCAATAAAATTGATTTCTAGCCTGTTTATAAATAAATATGGATGTTTTTCTACTTTTTTTTTGTTTTCCTTTATATGACCTGTTTGTTTTTATTCTTGCACCAGTATACTTAAGCAAAAAATCATATAACATTTAGTCAGCTTTCATTTAATACTTTACAAGTATGTATACATCGCATAGTTTGAATGTGATTTACATTTCAAATGCGGCGGGCGGCGGGTACATTGTTTGCAGCGTCCGCCGCGGTGCATTGTAATTGACATATCTTTGTTTATTTTCAACCAATTTTAATGATTTAAACTTCATATTATAGAAAAAAATATTACCTATATTTTTGTACAACATTTTTATTGTCTAATGTAAGTGATTTAGTATCTAAAATATGTACAAATATAAAAAAATATATATTTTTTGGTTTATTTTATTTTATCTTGTTATTTTTCAATAATTATGGTATTATATATCAGAACAAAGTTATAGAACATTTAATGAGCTTTCATTTGATACTACACACGTTACGGTACAGTGCATAGTTTAAGAATAATGAGAACTTTTCGAAATGTAGCGGCCGCCACTTTGGTGACGTCATAACTGTTGACCTTGACCTTTCAGAAACCGTCTCTCAGCAGTTTTGGAGTCCAGAGTACTTGCCTAATATCATACTAAAATTTGGTGCTGATATCCGGAAAAAAATTTTTTTTCTAGAACTCGGGGCACTATGGGATTATTCCGCGCGCTAAAGGTTTTTGAGCTGTAGCTTCTATATTTATTGACAGATTTTCAAGATTTAAACTATGTTATGAAGCTTAATAATTTTTTTTTATTTTTGTAGAACATTTGCATAACTTAGTGTTTCTAGTTTTGCTGTAAAACCTAAATTTCCGTATATTTTTTTTTGACATTGAAATAATTGTGTGAATAATTCCTAAAGTATAACATTTATTAAATTTAAATGTTAAAGTGAATTATAGTACATTTAATTACCTTTCATTTGATACCTCTTATGTGGATGTGAGATGTGTAGTTTTGTCACAATTAAACTTTCTTAAGAACGCGGGAGCGGCTAGATGAATGACCTCATATTCGGTGACCTTGACCTCTCAGAGACTGTTTCCCGGCAGTTTTGGGATCCAGAAACCATGCCTAACAACATACTAAAATTTGGTGCTGGTATCCGGATGTGAACTTTTTTTCCGTAACTCGGGGCACTAAAAGGAGGACCGGCAAAAATGTATGGAGGCTGGTCCAAGAACCAATAGCGATGTGACATATATCATTAGAAAGGTGTTTCAATATACTACAATATCTACTATAGGAGCTCATTTCAAATCACTGTGTGAAAAAAGTTATGGCAATTTAAAAAACTTATTTTCATAGACGATTTTAACCAATAAAAATGAATTGTTTCGTATTCCATGACGTTACAGTCCACCTGTCAGGCCTTCCCGGCCCTTCAGGCTCCCCCGGCCCCTCCGGCCCCCCAGGCTGCTGCTAGCAGGGCACCGAAGGCACCCCCCGCACCGTTGACGGGACTTGAGCTGGAGGCCACCAAGGCGAAAGCCCGAAAGGCCCGAAGCAAACACGCCACTAAGGCAACCCCCGCCCACCCCGACCCTCCCGCCGCGGATTCATTTAAGAAGCCGCCAGTCTCCGCCACCCCGGCCTCTACTGCTCGCTTTCGCTCTCGCTCCCGTTCGGGTCCCCGTAAGTCTCGCCCACGCTCTACACGAAATGTTGCACGCGGTATGAGAGCTCCGTTAAGAGCAGCAAGGCGTTCACTATACGAACGAACGCACTCTCTAACTCTAACCTCTCAAAACTTTGCCTGTCTACCGGGGCAGCGAGAAGTGGGAGGGGGGCGGCTCGGGCCGCGGAGGCGATAGCGGCGTAAGATGCCGCTGCCTGGAGACTGGGCGGTGAGGACGCCGGGCGCGCAGATTGCGCGGGGGGCGTGGAAGACGCGGGAGTAGGGGAAGCGCCCGCCGCAGACGGCGGCGGGTATTTCCACTTTTGCGGGGCTGATGCAATGGCCGCCAAATTGCGCTTGGGGGCCACTCGCCCTTTGTTGCGGTTATCAAGAGCTCCAGGCTGTGCCTCCTTAGTCTTAGCAATCTGCTTTGGGGCCAATCCTGCCAGTTGGCAGTGTGGCCAGTAAGACCGCAAATCACGCAAGATGGCGGCACATCTTTCGACTTTTTGCAATCGCGGGTCAAGTGGTCGCCCGTGTATATTACGCAACGAGGGCGCAGGAAACAGCCCGTTTGGCTGTGACCGTAATACTGGCAGCTGTGTTTTCGACCCGGAAACCCGTCAATAAGCAGATCTCCTTCAACTTCCAAATCGTGCTGGCTGACGGGTGATTCGGGTCGATTTTGACGAGGACAATATCGAACTTTTTGCCACCGTTTTCGCGATAGCAGCGGTGAACTTCGCGAATCCACTGTCTAACCAGGTCCCCCTTGACCTCTGATTCGGCGAACTCCTTCGGAATTCCCCGGATCATAAGGCGCAGAGACTTCTCATCGTCGAACTGGTTCCGCTTATAGCGCAGATCCAGGTCGTCGAGGAGCCGTCGAGGGCGCGGTAATTATTCGAACCCCGGACTACGATCTTAATGCTTAAGCTATTATCTGACGCTTCGAGATAAGGAATGCCGCGCTGTCGCATGATTTTTTCGACAGTGGGCCACTCCTGTTTTGGCTGCAAAAATAGGTGGTCCTTGCGGTTTTGATATCGATCGGTAAATGACGACGATTGCTGATCCCCGGGGGTCTGAGAGGAGGGAGCCCCGTCAACTTGTGCCCCAGGGGCATCGAACGCCGGAAAGGTGGGAGAGACGGGGTTGTCAGGGCTTCGCGGAGCCGGCTTTTTGGCCGCCGGCGCTTCGGATGATGTAGGGGGAGGCGCGCGATGAAGGCCCCGGGACTTCAGGATGCGTCATCGAACGAGTACGCTTCTCTTGCCTAGATGGGCCGACTACGGTCCATGGATCGGTATCCATGGCGTCCGATGCCTTGCCTTAGTGGCGTGTTTGCTTCGGTCCTTTCGGGCTTTCGCCTTGCTGGCCTCCAGCTCAAGTCCCGTCAACGGTGCGGGGGGTGCCTTGTGTGCCCTGCTAGCGGCAGCCTGGGGGGCCAGAGGGGCCGGGGGAGCCTGAGAGGCCGGGGAGGCCTTACAGGTGCACTGTAACGTCATGGAATACAAAATAATTCATTTTTATTGCTTAAAATCGTCTATGAAAATAAGTTTTTTTATATTGCCATAACTTTTTTCACACAGTGATTTGAAATAAGCTCCCATAGTAACTATTGTAGTATATTGAAACACCTTTCTAATGATATATGTCACATCGCTATTGGTTCTTGGGACCGTTTTGTCCGGTTCTCCTTTGACTAAATTATTAAAAAAAAAGAAAACATAGGAACACGGCCAAAGCCTTTCTTTAATGTTTAATGAAAAAATTAGTTAAATAGGTTAAGTTTTGGGAAAGAAATCAGGGGACTACGAAACGTTGTTTTCATGAAATTTTAAAAGGTATTTTCGGTCCAAGCTGCAGTTGTCTCTATCGCGCTCTGCGCGGGAGAGACGAGCAGTGCGGGACAGCGACACATTTTACAAATACCTAATTTCCAATTCTCTCCACCGTAAGGTGTTTCCTCTTAAGCCAGCTACTTGATAGTAGCTGGCTTAATATTGCAGGCTATGTTACATTTTGAGGGTAGTTAAAATTAGACTTTGCGGTATGGCATTAGCCATTTCTATCCCTGACAATAAAAATGAAATAAATAAGTGTACTAGTTGTTGACACTTGCGTTGTTGCCACAAGTGAAATATAAAGCTCGGACCTAACTGGTCGTGCGAGTATGTAACGCAGTTGTAGACACTTGCGTTGTGTAATGTAACAACCACTATAAGTTACATTAAAAACGTAGACTTCTGTACTGTGATGTGAAAAGTTAACGTATTAATTTTTTATTCTACTAGGTCAGATAAATTACATTAGTCATCATACTGCTGTAAAAGTGTTTGTATTAATAAAATAAAATAACTAAATAAATACACAGGTCACCAGAACAATAAAAGAAAACAAAAACGTTTAGAACAAATTCTTGCACTAACCGCGTCATTTACCTCTTGTTGCCTTTGTCATCAGTACTCAAGCTATGCTACTTATGACGGACACAGATGTGCAACAATTTGTTTCATTCATACTTAACGTAGTGTATTGCTTTCTTAACTAATATTTTTTTACGGAATATATCCTTATTTACCTGGTTTTAAACCTTTGGCCGTCCGGCAATAGCTCCTCTGAACTTTTCACGTTCTTCTTGATAACTGCTTGGTTGCCGTCGACCCACGTGATCTGAACAAAAAAATAAAGATAAGGTAGATGTCCGAACACATGACTATACCAGTAGTTAGCATATTTGACAGCAGGGTGTCATCTATTAGGGTGTCAAACACTAGGGCGATATTAATAAAATACAATTTTACACGTCAATAATTAAGACGATTACCTTGAGTACCTATTTTAAACTGTTTGGCTGTATAAAAAAAGATATGGTAGCCGAGTGGTTCCGACATGCGCCACTCGAGCAGAGGTCGTGGGTTCCAATCCTGGCTTGTACCAAAGTTTTTTACGGAATATGATTTTTATATTTTACATAGAAAACCACCGTGAGACTCAAACATATTGAAATAAAAACGGAACATGTCGAGTGGTCTCGTCTTTTGTATAACGTGAGTTGTCCGTTTTTATTTCAATATGATTTGATATTTACCATTAGCTTTTCGGTGAAGGAAAACTTTGTGAGTAAACCTGCATAAATCCGCGATTAAATTCGAATGTGTATGTGAAGTCCCCAATTCGCATTGGGCTATCATAGGGACTACAGCCCATTCATTCTCAGCTATGAGAGTAGGCCTGTGCCCAGCAGAGGGACGTATATAGGCCGATGATGATGACATAAAAAATGAAGATTCCTACCTCAGCAGCATGTTTCCCGCCAACTTTTCGATTGCACGTTGCGCGACTCTGAACCACCCTATTAGATCCATTGTGCACGACCATGCCTCAGTTTCGTATGTCTTCACTCACTGGTAACACGCACTGACCGATAATCGAACCCCCCCAAGGCGCGTGTCTACGCACTCGATGTCCACTGGTTGCTCTTCTGTCGCGTCGATGAACACGCCTTGTTCATTAAAGGGGGGTTGGATTATCGGTCAGTGCGTGTTACCAGTGATGACATACGGAACTGAGGCATGGTCGTGCACAATGGAACTAATAAACTGGCTCAGAGTCGCGCAACGTGCAATGGAAAAGCTATGTGAGTTCGCTATAGAATCGAAATAACTAATGATATCCGCAGAAGAACCAAAGTAACAGAGCTCGCAGGTTGCACGGTTGTAGTGGCAGTGAGTAGGCAATATAGCTCAGAGAACGTAACAAAGTAAAGAGAAAACAAACCTCAGCAGCTGGTTTCCCTCCAACGGACACGCATTCGATGTCCACTGGTTGCTCTTCTGTCGCGTCGATGAACGCGCCTTGGACTATCCGAGGGGGGTTGGGTTATCGGTCAGTGTGTGTTGCCAGTGATGAACTAATAAGGTAGCTCAGAGTCGCGCAACGTGCAATGGAAAAGCTAGGTTCGGAGTTCGGAATAAAATCGAAATAATGATATCCGCAGAACCAAAATAAACTAGCAGATTGCTCGGTTGAAGTTGCAGTAGGTAGGCAATATAGCCCAGAGAACCTAACAAAGTAAAGTGAAAACAAACCTCAGCAGCAGGTTTCCCGCCAACAGACACGCACTCGATGTCCACTGGTTGCTCTTCTGTCGCGTCGATGAATGCGCCTTGGACTATCCGAGGGGGGTTGGGCGCCACCAATATTGTGAGCTTAGCGTAGCGGGAGCGTATCGCTGGTTCCCCTAAACAAAAAAATATCATCAGGCATAATATATCTATAATAAATAAATAAATACCTCAAAACGAACAATTCTTGTTTATTAATTTCGGGGATCTCGTAAAAGGCTCTAAAGATTTCAAAGAAATTAGATATGTGGAAGTTTTCGAGGGCGAACAATCGATCTAGCTTATAGGGGCAGTTATGCGTTGGTATAAATTCCAAGATTACATTAACATAGGGCAATAGGTCCTATATAGCTTGGTCTTATTTCCAGAAATAGAAAACGCGAAAACACGCGTTTCACCAGAGAAACGCGTGTTTTCGCGTTTTCTTGTAGTTCTTTGCGAGTAAAGCTCAGTCGCCTAAGTAATAAATTAAATTAAATAAGTCAGGAAGCAAGCATTTTAAGCAATAAAGAACAAATGCGTATGCTGTTCCCCCTGCCTTTTACAGCAGTTTCAAGTGGGCGTACGCATGCCCTAGAGTAGGGTTGAGGCCTTCAAACGAAAACTGGCCAAAAAGACCTAAAAGGATCACACTGTACCAGTTGTTGACACTGCTTACCATCTAATCCCGAGCTAACTTGGCACTGGTAGCTCCCATCGTCTTCTAGAGTCACGTTTTGTATCTTCAAGGAGAAATCTCCTGAAACAAAAAGATATATAAAAATAACTACCTATCTACAAACAGAAAACTTCTTTTAAACCAACACAACCATTCACATACAATTTTTTTCTGAACCTAACTGCATTAAAAGGTGAAAATGTCAAAAGTATTAGTTAGACGGTATTGATTCTAAGTGACGACAGGTAGAATACTAACTAACAAACCACTGATTGAAGAGTATACTCTTCCAAAATCAATAATTTGCCATAATAATGGAAAGAAGTAACCTTCAATTACTCTTTAATCTTAAAATAACACGGGTCTTTACACGTGTCATTATCATTCCTACCTCATTGCCCTGAACTCTAAAACACAGCTATTTCAGCTCTCATAACGGCTACTTTTAATGTTTCTAAAACACCAACGCTTCGGAGTAAACAGGCCTACCTACGTGGTGCCCCAAATATAACTACACCTAAACAGTTTGAAGCTGCGTTATTCAAAGTATAACATTAAACTTTTTTTTCTACTCCTGTACTGTTATCTGTCTTTTACTTGGTCACGAACACTAATATAAGAACATACATAATATGAGTTCAGAGAAGTCTATACTCTATTCCCCATAACAGCACTAGTGTCGTTATAGTCACTTTACGTTATTGCTAGCAGCCACAGACTTCTAAATCTAGGTTAAACTTAGGCCAAGGATTAAGCGCTCAATTCTAACTTTACGATAAAAATGCACAACTACCAACTTAACAAACAATTAAATTCCTACGGCTTTTAAGAAAAACAAAACTTTCCGAACTAAATTCATCGATGCCAACATAAAAAAAAGTATTTTTAATATATTCACTCCGTGTCAATTTAAAATTAAAAAAAAAAGTTTACTTACCATAGACACATACTGTAAGTCAAACGTCATATTTGCCTTGTTTGCAGGTGATGCCTTGTTTGTATTTTATATTTTAAAAAATCTAGTCGTAGAAAAAGTATTGTATGCAACGTTGTATAATTAAGTCAAAAAACGCTTATTGCGTCTCTATTTGCGATACTCACCGCATTCGCGGCTCGTATCGCAACTCACGCAATTCGCATTTTTTGAACCTTCTTATACAACTGTTGCATAAAATACTATTATAAAAAATTAATATTGACTTTAAATACGAAATCTATGACACTAGCAACGTCACGACGTAAGAAAACACTGAAATTAGCTATTTGACAACTTTTTTCTTCGATATGTTATAGAAAGATCTAGCAATAATATAAATATTCGTGAAATAAGGTTTACCCTTGAATTGTCGACAAACGATTCATCGACATATCATTTCATCGAAATATAATTTCATCGAAAGTTAATTTTCTCTGAAACCATATCTTTCTATGAATTAATATAAAACAAACCTAACATAACCTCCTAATGGTATTTACAGGATGACTCTTTAAAAAATTCTGAAAAATTAACGGTTTCGGAGAAAAAAGTTGTCGACGAAATGAAAATTCGATGAAATGAAACATTCGATAAAACGTCTGTCGACGAAAAAAAGGGACACGTAAACACTTCAAATAGGTATCATAAAAACGATTGTTGGCAATTCAATGGTAAAACAATTACAGGCAGATATTTAAAGTACGTATGTGCCAATTTTTTTCAGCTGAGTTGCTTCCAAAATCTAGTATAGAGAGTCATTCATCACGAGGCTGAAAGTGCGTAAACATAATTTTTCGACACCTTTTGTTGCTTTGATTTTAAGATATATTTATTGAGTGCGCGAGCGCGAAGCACGAGCAAAGCGTCTCCATTTCAGCTTAGGTAAAAATGCTTTCGTATAACTGTCTGTCAGCCCGGCTCTCTGGCTGTTCTCATCTACGGGTAGCATTTCTCAAAGGGTTTTCATGAAATTTTGTGGGCAGGGTCGATAATTACAAAGATATTATTTGTCGATTCAGAGTTTGGAATTATTTCAAAATGGCGGAGCTACGCGGGAATACCAGACTCGCGAGGTAGACAGCTCACAGAGCCACTATTTTTTTATATATTTAAGACCAACGTTCTCAGATACAACGTACATATTGAGGTGCCTAAATAAATAATGATTTCGTCGTTAGCTGTCGCAGCTCTGCGACAGCTAACGACGAAATCATTATAGAGGCTAACATTACTTTAAACTGCCAAAATTTAAGCTGAAATCTCGTGTTTGCACTTGTATTCAGCTACACCCAATAAAGCCATTTATTAGCCACTAGCCGTTTAAAATTCATAGACAACTATAATATACCAGTTGATTGATCTTATCAATATTTATGTCTCATAGTCTGGATTGACTACATTGAATTTTTTTAAGGCTTTTTAAGAGAGGCATATACCCAACATTGGATATGACATTGAAACATAGATTCCAAACTTATAACATCGCCTTAATTTTTGTAACTAAAAACATGACACTTTCGTCTGTTTAAGGGATTTGCATTTGACCTTGGATTCACTTAACAGAAAGCGGACACCAGTTTTCCAATGGAGCACGCTTACCCAGAAGCCTGTTCACACTTGCCATTAAATCATCCAAATTGCACCATAAAACAGACAATTTTCCGCGCATGAACGCAAACGCCTAGCGGGCGCCATCTATAAATATACCTTATTTTCATACGCATTGCATCTGAAATATTTCATACATATTATTAACCTCGGGTCAGTGACCCCGGCTTGGCAGTACCCTCCGTCATCTGTACGAGCAAGAGGCTATTCACAATATCGGTATCAAACTCGCGTATAATATAATTTGAGCTGTGAGAGTCGTTTTCAAAAAATAAGTCCGTATTTAGGGCTTAAAAAAAATGTGTGTCATTCCGCGGGTAAAGGTACCTTATGGATATTGTCGCTTGCGTCGTAACCGACTCCGTTACTTATAGAACGTCAAAATAGAAGGAGGCAAGCGACAATATTCATAAGGCACCTTTACCTGCGGAATGAGAATGTCACATGTAATCTTGTTACTTTATATAACGAAAGATAACATTTAAATAGGCTACTTTCTTGTCCCATCAAATCAGTTAATACTTTTATGAAGTGTCAAAACGGTCAGATAGTATCAAGTTTCTATGAAAGTGAAGAAAGAGCTGCCAACTAGTGCCACCAATCTGAATCTTGTATTATCATGCTGGGGCCACATTAACGGGAAACGCCGTTATAATCGCAATGATGGACGATTAACGTTAGTGTGGTCACGACTTACTTGGTATCGACATTTATAACCAGTATTTTTTCAGGCCTGATAAGTTTCCTTTGCTGTGCGTATTAGTGTCTCTTTTGTCGATGTATTGCTGCAACCTATAAGTTCCTACACGTACACTCTAAAAAAAATTGGTTGCTCCCAGCAAGATTGTGATAGTTATAATCAAGCATCTTGATTCCATACGAGCCTAACAAGACGTTAGATGCACCAACTAAGATGACATTAATTGTTAAATTAACCATGTTCTGATTTGATTCAACAAACATTGATGTATAAGGTAACTAATTAAACAAGATCGAATCATACAAAGAAGAAAATAATGATAGAAACAAGGAATATATTTGTTAAAATTATCAAGATTCTAGATTGTTTTAATCACTAATGTAATGAACTTGCTGTTTTAATAAATCAGCTTTCGTTGATATGTTTATAGCTTGGCAACTTCGTTGGTGACAGTCACATGTGTGCTTTTTGTTATGTGCAGCCGTAACCACTTACACAAGTTACTGGCAACACGAACGGTGACCGACGGGGACAGTCTCCGCAGGCAGCCGTTCGTGTTGCCAGTAACTTGTGTAAGTAGTTACGGCTGCACATAACAAAAAGCACACATGTGAGTGTCACCAACGAAGTTGCCAAGCTATAATATCTTGTTTGTTTTATTTAAGTTAAAGCCAACAAAGAGAAAATCTCTCTAAGTTGGCCCAGATTTTTTAGAGTGTACCCTATATCTCGGCCCTCTCGTCACTTCTATTTGCCACAGCAGTACACTATAATAGCAGTAATTTATTGTTACAAAAGGTACATCACGCGCTTGAATGTGAGCGCGCCCCGTGTACGAACGCACTACAAGCAAAGAAATAAGAATGCGTAAGAACGCTCCAATATGGATACGTGTCGCGCGCTCCTAAAAAACGGCCGAAGTTGGACTACTTGGTTGTCTTTATACTTTGACCTTCAATTACGAACAGTATTACTAATTTACGGATCAAATTATATAAGAATAGAAATAGAATAGAATAGAAAAGTCTTTATTCAGATAACACATAATTACAGTTACATGTATGAGGCAATACACAAAAACAAAACACAAAGACAGATTTGCAACCGAAATGGTCTCCACTCAGCAATGCAGTTGGCAGGGCTAGGCAGAGCTCTGCCAACGGCGCTGGTTTTCTGTGGAGCCAGAGCCAAAGTATAATGACGGACAAGTAGTCCAACTTCGGCCGGTTAGGAGCGCGCGACACGTATTCATACAGTCACACGATCGCGCGTCTGTGTGAGTGAAACTGTACTTGTAGTGCGTCCATTCACGGCGCGCACACATACAAGCGCGCGATTTATCTTTTCTATTAAGAAAAAATACTGCTATTATACTGTGCCAGAGCGGAGCGGTTGTGCGGGACAGTATACTGTGCAAAATATCAGTGAAGGTGCATATTATATTAGGGACAACATTAGCAGTGGAGTTGTGAATAGTCTGCAGTCAAGGTTAGGCGGTTTTATTTGGCAGCTTGGGAACAATTGAGGAAGCCGTTAAATATAAATAGACAGTTTAAAGAGCAAGAGGTATGGCCGTGGTGATTGGGTAAGCTTTATAGGTAGGTCATAAATAA
Organism: Eudemis profundana; assembly: GCA_947034925.1. NCBI lineage: Eukaryota > Metazoa > Arthropoda > Insecta > Lepidoptera > Tortricidae > Eudemis > Eudemis profundana. Next base: position 13,493,161 of record OX344816.1, on the reverse strand, counting down.
AGCTATACAGGGTGGAACGGAACGAGGGACTTTCCTGCGAATGTGGCATTGTTTAACCTTAGCACATTATTCTATACAGGGTGGAATGAAACGAGGAACATTCCTGCGAATGTGGCATTGTTTAACCTTAGCACATTATTCTATACCGGGTGGAATGGAACGAGGGACATTCCTGCAAATGTGGCATTGTTTAACTATAGCACATTATTCTATATAGGGTGGAATAGAACTAGGGACATTCCTGCAAATGTGGCATTGTTTAACCTTGGCACATTATTCTATACAGGGTGGAATGGAACGAGGGACATTCCTGCAAATGTGGCATTGTTTAACTATAGCACATTATTCTATATAGGGTGGAATAGAACTAGGGACATTCCTGCAAATGTGGCATTGTTTAACCTTGGCACATTATTCTATACAGGGTGGAAAGGAACGAGGGACATTCCTGCAAATGTGGCATTGTTTAACTATAGCACATTATTCTATATAGGGTGGAATAGAACTAGGGACATTCCTGCAAATGTGGCATTGTTTAACCTTGGCACATTATTCTATACAGGGTGGAATGGAACGAGGGACATTCCTGCAAATGTGGCATTGTTTAACCTTAGCACATTATTTTCTCTAAATAAACTATGTTCATATCTGTCACCGTTTACAAGTTATAGCTTGTTACACTTTCATGCAAAAAAACCCTGGTGTTTCAACCCTGTTTAGAGACAACAAAAAACGGTCTACTAGAAACGGTTAATATCTCCTTTGTATGCAAAGTTTACAAGCATCCTAGGTAAATTAATGTGACATATTGACAACCACAGAGATTATCGTTATAAACAAAGAGGTTCCAATAAGCAAATCAAATGTACATATGCCGCGACCCGTTAACTGCCAGTGAAGAGGACATTTAAAAAAAAAAGGCCAAATATTTTCGAATGGTGCATTACTTTACGTTCTAGTCTAATGTTTTGGATTCCGAGATTAGTATATATGCAGAGTATGTCCGCTATAAAAATAAATGTAACCGTAGGTAATTTACCTAAATATTTCTAATGCGTAACGCGCTTGCGTGCCAAATAAACTAGCGAAAAACGAGAGAACATCGTACGCGTAGTTTTACAATTTTCGACTCACTTTTTTATTCTAATAAAACAACTTTAACGGATTAAATCGCGTAATGCTACTTCATTTACGTCGATACCACGAACGATAAAAAGGGTTACGAAACGTTGGCTCGTAAAATAGTACATTACATACCTAGGGCGTTAAAACAAAGAATGTCGCAGATCGCAGGTATTTGACGCCCGAGCCGGGCAAGCGCGATGAATATGCGATCTGAGGCTTTTTTTATAACCGCCCGTGGTGGTAAGTACAAAAAGTGGGATTTTCCGCAAGCATAGCGGGCGGGAATTGCCATTTTATGGCCAGGTGTGACGTAAATTAAGTAACATGCGCAATTCAACCCGTTAAGGTTGTTTTATTACAATGAGTGCTAATCGCGGAAACCGAAAACAATATCACCTTATTTAATTATATGTACGTAGTTAAACAATTCATTGTGCAAGTACGTATAAAGGCGAACTTAACCCTGTTAGGCATTTCTTCCAGTTAACATTTGGTATCGTATGGTATTATTTTATTTGTAGCTGATTTCTACTAATTTGGATTGAATTGACACATGCTACTTCAACAATAAGTTTCATAAGTATTTAAATAGAGTTACGTAAGGTAACTGAAACAAACAGAAATCAATCACTTATTTCTCCATTAAGACGATTTCAAGATAACATTATCCAAATTAAATATTATGATCAATCGAGATCCTCAGTGAGGACTCGTTCGGTCTCGATTCATTCTATAGAGGTATAGAGATAAACCCTTAAGAACAAATATCTGACTTATTGTTGAAGATCTCTAAAAGTGTCCCCTTTTTTTTTACCAATTCACGGCCAAGATATATTATGTCAATGTCCGTCTGTATTCCGCTATTTTGGAAAATTGGCAATGAGCACACCATCACGTGACCTACAATACTAGAAACGTTTAGTTTTAGCTCAAATGACTATTGTTACTAGAAAACGCCGGGGCTACCGCTCGCAACTCCCGATTTCGCACTCTCTGTATAGTCTGAACTGTTAGGTATTTAAAAAAGGTAAACAAAACCACGTGACTCGGGTCGTTCAGCCAATCAAAGTAACGTTTTGTATCTGTGGCACAATACCACTGGTTTTTTTGTTTACCTTTTTTTTAAATAGGTAGTACCTGACATTGCGGTAAACGGTTATACTACATATACATGCGAAATTGACAATAGTTATGTATGTAGAAAGAGACCAATAGGCAAGCTTCGTATACTTAGATTACATACTTTACGCAGTTAAGCAGAAAGTACATAATCCAAGTAAACGAAACTTGCCTCTGGTCGCTTTCTGCATAACTATGGTAAATTCGTCCTTTGTCCACAGATGGTACAAAGGTACGTATACTTTTCCAACTGTATTTAGCAAGTTTCTACCCCCTAAGATGCACTTTTTAGCTGAAAGCTATTTCCTCGTTAATAAAGCAACTCAAGACGACACTTTGAACACTACTTCAAAAGAGGACCACTAATACTCGCGGAGACTACTATGCTTTTAGTCTTTAGAGCGCCTGCACATTGGGGCACTAGTGACGGCCACAGCCCGGCCACTGGTGTCCAACTCAAGCTGCGGGCGACTTTTTTCACGCCGACCGTTCGAGTCACAAGCTGCGGGAGTGGCGCGCGCTCGCGACTTGTGGCCGCGTTAAGTGTACGGCATGAGTGGACGCTCGAGCGGGGCGGGGCGTGCGGCGTTCATGTTAAACATAAACAAATGTATGTGAGCGTCATGAAATGCACGCTGCACAAAACCCTTTGACGCTGTCCGCCACGCTACCCGCGACGCTGGACGCTGGCCACTCAGGCCTTACACCTAATCGTTTTTCCTCCGTCCGACTACAGCCCACACCTTGCCGTCTACGAGGCTCTTCGTTTCTCTCAATCGTTATTTTGCGCGTCCTTCATTTACTTTACGCTCATACCCAAATGCACTTTTTTTTCTCTTCCCATACATTGTTGACTACGCATATTCTAAAAAAACGGGATACAAATGAGCATACATCTCTATCTTCTTAATTCAAAGACCGAAGTCATTCTACGTCCATTACCAAATGCACAAACTTTGTTCTATTCCCATACTTTGTTGACTATGAATAATTAGAGTATGTAAAATAACTTGACATTAAAAATAGATATAATTAATGTAATATAAATGTGATTGTGGTATTTAATTGAATAACTTCTTATGTAATTTTTTCAACCCTTAGTAAATTCATAATGTATTGTGTTGTAACCACCGTATGTAGGTACCTACAACACCATTCATGCCAATTTTGTACACCTGCGGGTAAAGCATAGTGAGACATACCACTTATCCTTCCATCTCTGTAATGTACCTATGTTTAACAAAATAAATTTATCTTTATCTTTATGTAGTTTCTTCGTCGGTCCCGATCAAAGAGTACGAGTGGTACCGTTACCAGCACCTCCAGATACCATTCATCGCCGCTGAGACTGCTATGCGCGTATTCGTCCGTCCGACTACAACTTATACCTCGTCGACTACGTACCTTCTTCGTCGCTCCCGATCATAGAGTACCGCTCGTAGCCGCTCAGGTTCCTGTGAGTGCCGAGGCCGAAGTCGTCCTTCGTCCATTGTAACGCCCCGGCCTTGCTCTCCACCCGGCATGGCAGGATCACTTGTGAACCCACTATCGCTTCCTGAGAAATAATAAAAAACATTAGGAATTAAGACTCACTCATCATCAGTTGCATCGCAAACTAGGTATCTAACTGCCGTACATACAAAACCCTGGCTTACACAAATTAATGACAAAATGGCACCTTTTTGGGGTCATTCATATATTATCTACATCGATTTTGCAGGATTTTAAGCCCCTCCCTTATAATATTTTCCATCTTTCTCTCTCTTGCTGGCTATTCTACAGTCTCTCTCTATCTTCCTACCTAGTATCCCTTAAGTGGAATCAGCTTTGCGAACTTGTCTCCTCCACATCGCTCTGTCCTCAACACAATAGCTGACTACAAGGACCTTAACATAAATAGCCGAACAAAGCCTCACTAACATATAACTGAAGCACCTTTAATAAGCTGGTCGCTTTGTACTTACGTGCGTAGTAGCCTACTACGAGCAGCACGCATCAACCATCGCTAAGCGACCGGCCAATGATTTCAAAAGTAAGGATAAGCCCATCCGAACAGTTCGGAACTATTTTCCCCGTACAAAAAAATGCAGCTATAAAGACCAGCTGCGCAGTGCACGCGCCGCGTGTCGCACTGCCGACTGCCACTGACTTGGCGGTATTTTTACCGCCGAAGCGTTGGAACCGTCTGCGCGCTCGCTTAGCCCTGTCCTTTGTATACGTCAATGCGACCGGCTACTATCTGTTAGCGAGGCTACGTCCAGCTATTTATTTTAAGATCCTTGGCTGACTATACTACAATAGCTGGCCTTTCACCCCCACAAATATACAACACCCACACATAGACCGTGAGCACGATTAAGACTTAGCATAATTTGTAACTAAAATTAAATGCTCCTACAATTTTTGATAAGCCCATTTAAACCTTGCTACTTGCGGCGAAATGGCGCATTACGATCCTACAAATACCTATGCAAATGCTGAAAGTAATTATAAATTCAAATTAAAACTGTTTAAAGGTGGGTATTTTAAGGCGTAAGCGGAGAGCGGATTTGATTATAATTATTGCCTGCCGTTTTGTTGACAAACGTTACATCGAATTTTCATTTCGTTGCCAACGTTTTCTCCGAAACCATAAAACGGCCATGATTTTAGAAAATTACATCATTTAGTCATTATTAGGGTCTGTTAAGTTTGTTCTATATCGATCTCAAGAAAAAAACGGTTTTAGAGACAACTGCTTTCGATTAGTGATGTCGATTCAATGAAGGATTCGTATGCAATATTGGTAATTTTTGTATTGCTAATACCGGGCCATTCAAGAGTAAATAAAATTGTTTATTTTTGTAAGTAGGCCCTCAAGGGCTCTTTTACAAGTCTGCTTCTATTCTTTCTTTTGACGCTTCGGGTAGTGACCTTTAGACCCTAATAGATTATATTATATACATACGGATACCCATACTATAATTATACTAATTCGCTCTACGCAGTACGTTACGTTTTCCTTTCCTTGTTCTAAAATTAGATAAAAGAGCAGTTGGAGTAAATTGAATTAACAATGGAAATTATTTCGAGTCGAACTCGAGTTTTCGTCAAATATATGCGTTATCATTTTTAGTACCTTTATCATGAGAAACTAAGGAATCCCTGTGCCAATTTTCATAACTACGCGAATAATTAGGGCAGATTGCCTTAATTTACTGAATGAATGTCTGTCTCCAACGCCTGTTGAACGAATGCGGTTTCCGTTTCGCTTCAGGCGCATTGCATGCTTATTAGTTACGAATTGTTATCAATAAAATACGTTGGTGTCTTGAAATCGCTAAAATCCTTTCACTTACAACTCTTCCTTCGCTCGCTGACAGAAACAAACACGAGATTCTTAACTCCTTATATTTATGGGTTATGCCCCAAATCTATACCGTTTATGTATGTATGTATATCAGGCTAATCTCCTAATGAATATTCATAGTACATAATTGTTCAGCATTTCTTTGACATGTTAGACAAAATGTTAAATATTTATTTTGATGGTATCTGCGTGAATAATTTAGCCGGTCTAGCTTATCAAGGGGTCATCTCGTGGTATACGGATGTATGCGCGTAAATTTATACTAACAAGATCGTTTTTATAAATTTGGAAGCCAAGCCTCGAATTCCCGCCTTTTTAGCATTTTTAAGCACAACTAAAAAAGCCGCAACCTTGTTGGCAATGGTGAAATAAGCTAATTATCTTTTTTTGCTTCGCTGTACCTAGTCGGGTAGTAAGTTACTGTCAAAAAAATTTTTTTGAGACTGTACTTTGTACAATCGTAATCTGCCCGTCAAAACTAATAAAATGAGCCCAAACTCGGTGGATTTATCTTTTGTCCTTTAGATGATCCCTATTGCTACCAGATGCGTTGCGTTCAAAGTCCTAATATCAGGCATTTGAGCACCTTATTCTACAGCTGTTAAGGAAAATGTACACTAAATCTGCATCGCCCAAGGATATCTTTTACGCCACGCCACTGATGGCTACTCTCCGGTTCCATCATCAGATCAGCTCCATGCCATAACAATATTATTGCATTCTTGTCTGATTTACATATTCTTGCATAATTTCAGCTCAATCGGGAACCGGGAAGTGGGTGAAATTGGACTTGCAAGATTTGATTACAGACACACAGACAACGGGACAGATAAAACTAAATACAAGTATGTAAAAATATTATATATTTTTATGCCACACCTGGCTATAAAGTGGCTTCTATCGCACGCTACGCGTACGGAAAAAGCCGCTTTATGGCCGATTGTCGACATAAAACGATGTACACAAGGGAGGTAATAAAGAAAGCCTTCGATCGCATATTTACGTCCCTCCCTTGGAGCTCCGGCCGCAAACATCTGCGATTTTGGCATTTGTTTATTTTACCACCCTATTGTGTCATCATCATCATCATTTCAGCCGAAATACGTCCACAAAGGCCTTCCCCAAGGATCTCCACCACTGTCGGCATTGTGCTGCTCGCATCAAGCGGTTTCCCGCGATTTTCACCAGATCGGTCCACCGTGTGGGAGGCCTGCCAACGCTTCGTCTTCCAGTACGTGGTCGCCACTCCAGAACTTTAACGCCCCAACGGCCATCAGTTCTGCGAGCAATGTGCCCCGCCCATTGCCACTTAGGTTTGCTTGAGCTATATCGGTAACCCTAGTTGTGTAATGTACAGTCAAGGAATTTAATTCCCTACCCGTTTCATTGAAATGTTGTTAAGCATTCACGATGCATTAAGGTCGAAATTTCTATTTCAGTAATAGAATTTAAACGTCAATACGTATTATTTGTCACTGCACATTACAGATAACCTCTTTGCGAAGTCATTTGCTCTTCTAATTCCAAATACGTGTCAGTTGGTGTCAGTGTCAATCGAGAAAAAATTATAATAATTCCTAATCCAGACTCCGGAGAGTCTACCGCACGCTTCACCATGTCAACGTTGTTAATCTCTTACCTAGTTACTGACACAAAACAATGCATGTGATATGTCAAAGTAACGTCGTACTCTAGCTAGCTCTTATGATGACAGTATGCTATACGATATTGGACCTTAGGTGGGTTGGAAATTAAATTCCTTGACTGTACTATAGCCAGCTCGTGACGTCTACATGTCTGAGGTCATCATTTTCGGTGTCGGGAAAAACATACCAGGTTATCTTGTGCCAATATTACAATGTGATTTTATGCCTCATGTCCTGTTATTAAATCTAGAACGCCATCAATAATCACTCTTACCCTATTATTAATTATTGCGGGCACTCCATTTTACAACCAACTAATAATTAACATTTTGTAAGCCTAAACATGAACCATTTTTATTTTTATGACGTTAGTAATTGTGTCATAAAAAAATAATAATTGCTGATACGTGGGTGCGTAAAATATAAACAAGTTGCTTACAGTGGCTCATAAATGTTGAAAAAATAACAAAAGTAGACTGTCAAGTGAAAACCTACTCAGTATTGTATTAATAAACCAGAGGCCAATTGCATATTAAAATACAAACTGGTATTGTTAGTTAAAATCCATACAAAATCACTTGTAGTATTAGCTTGTACTTTGTAATGCAGTAAGCCCCAGAACGATTACACATTTTTAACCGACTACAAAAAAGGGGGAGGTTCTCAGTTCGTTGTAATCTTTTTTTATCTTTCTTATGTATTCATTGATGATGATTGTAGATTTTTTTTTGGTTTGAAAGTCGCTACTTCACTCGATTTGGTTTTTTTACAGTAACTCTCGCATTGAAAAATAAAAAAAAATTAAGTCGGTTATTATAAATTTTGTATCACCCATGTATCGAAATTAAAAAAATCTTTGAATATACACATTTGGAAATTAAAATGTAAGACTTACTTATTTCGTAAGAATCTCTTTTGCTTTACGAATAAAAACATAAAAGTAAAATTTTGATACTTAACTATGAATTCTGTTAAATATTCGACCTATTTTAAATATGTTCAAATCTTTAGCGAACCCTAAAAACCGGATAAAACCAGTTAAGAGGTTAAAGCACGGACATGTCATAAAACGGATAGAACGTGAAAAAACTGTTAAAAACTAAATTAATCTCGAATGATCCGGTCACCGGCACAATTAATAATGTAGTTAATTAGCTGTAGGAGAACTAATTAGTTGGAATTGATATAGTTTCGTTAGTAATGACTGTTATATAAAAGATTATATGTAACAAGTGAATAATTAAAAAACCGGCCAAGTGCGAGTCGGACTCGCATACGAAGGGTTCCGTAACACCGTACAAAAAACGTCTTAATAAACAACTGGCAAAAGGTCTTAAATGCCGTGTAAATCAATGGCACTTAAAACCTTTTGGTTGCGAAGTTTTTCGGCAATAACTTGAAAACGGCTTATTCGTAACTATTCAAAATAATTTTCGTTGAATGTATTTATTAAGCGTTACCTCCTGATTTTTTTCATATTTTTTGGATTTACGGTTTAAAAGTTAAAGGGGGGGGGGGGGGGGGCACAATTTATGCAACTTTCGGAGCGATTATTTCCGAAAGTATTCACATAATTTAAAAAAAAGTACATAAAAGGCTTATAATGTTTTTAAAAGAACTATCGAATTATGTACCTCAAGTTGACGCGCTGGCTGAAAAAAAAAAATTTTAGCTTCTGTTACATGTATGGAGTGCCCCCCCTAGATTTTTTTATTTTTATTATTTAACTAGCAAACTTAGTAGCGGCTTCTAAAAGACATCTATATTCCAAATTTCATCAGTATATGTCTTGTAGTTTTTGAGTAAAATGCCTGTGACATACGGACGGACGGACGGATGGACGGACGGACATGACGAAACTATAAGGGTTCCTTTTTAGCCATTTTGGCTACGGCACCCTAAAAAATAAGATGAATCTATTCGTTCGCATCTCTATACAGACATAACGAGGTAAGAATTCATGTTAGTGACATTAATATTGGTTTAAACGTGTTTTAGTTCATATCTTGATACATTTTGTGTGCGCAAAACAACATCATCATCATCATCAGCCCGTTGCAGACCACTGCTGGACATAGGCCTCTCCCAAGGTACGCCACAGAGCCCGGTCTACTGCTTTATGCGTCCAGTCGCTGCCGCCCCCCTTATGCAAGTCGTCCCGCCATCTGGCCAGAGGGCGTCCCACACTACGTTTGCCAAGACGCAGTCTCCACTCCGGAACACGCTTACTCCAATGCTTATAGCAAAATAACATGTCAAGTCACAAAAGGCAACAATAATATATTTTTTTGTAATTAAAGCTTTAGGTTCGAATGATGTTAAGAAATGGTGCTGATCATAAATGGCAAGTTACCTGTTTTTTTTAGTACTTCTCATGGGATATGAAATGAAACACATTTCTACTAAATTTGACGTTGTCGAAGTCGACCCTTAACCAACTTTTCGTTTGTCTGGAGATCTCTCAAACGGAGAGCGACTCAAATCACCTTAATCAATTCTAGAAGCATTCCACGAAAGTATCTACGTAATCTACAATAGGTAGCTACCCTAATAAAACTTATTAGCTGCTAAGAAACACTACCAATCTTAAAGTCAAGCTATGATATTACCATACCGATATTGAGGTTCATAGTTGGTATGATATCATACGATATGATAATGAACTAGACATTAACCTGATCTCCCGGCTCCCTAGCGAACCGCTGCTCCTGGTAACCATGGCAACAGCTGAGAAGTACCAGCAGCCAGACGACCTCCGGCCTCCCGGTCCGGACACTTGAGGGTTTGGCCGCCATGTCACTGACATGGTCTCCACATGGCTACAGCGTAGGTGGAGGCATATCTGAGAAAAAAAGAAAACGGATATATGTTACTAGCTGTTGCCCGCGACTTCGTCCGCGTGAAATTCGAATACCCATGTGGGTGGTTAAAGGTGCATATACCTATTTTACCGCAGGCTAATAATAGTACCGCTTTCCACATTACCAAAACCACGTAAAACTGGCCGTGCGCGAAGCAGTAACTACCCCCTAAGAAGCAACCCCTTTTGTCCCCCTGGGGATGAGTTTCGAAAAATGTGAATTCACGTTTGTTTTATTGAAGAAACGTGATAAGTCAGGAGAACGACTTTTTAAGAATGTGTGGATATATTTTCTTGGTTTTTAGTAAATAGGATTTTTATGTAACATTATACCTCTAACTGTAAGAACCATTCTCTATACAAACCTTTAAAATATGAATTTCCAAAAAAACACTTTTTTATTTTTTTTACATTGTATATCAATAATGTACTCAGCATAAATATTTCAAGTTTCTAGGTTTAGTAGTAGTTAATGACTCTGTCCAAATTCAAATTTTTCACCCCCATTTAACTTCATTTAATTGAGTATGAATTTCGAAAACCGGCAAAGGTACTTTTCTTGACCTATAATCAAGTAGCAGACCTCCTACTTTAAAAATCATGTCCCAGGTATACAAATTTCAACTACGACTTTCGTCCCTTAGGGAATGAATTTTGAAAAACTGTGGAATCACTTTTCTTTAAATTTAATAAACAGTCTATACATAAAGTTTCAAACCTTCCTATGCAAATATTCAACCCTTTTAAACCCCTCAAGGGAAATAAGCACCTCTGCACATGTAAAGTTTCTAGATCTATAAGTTTTTGTGCTGTCTTTCAAACTTTCAACCTCTATTTAATTCCTAAATTAGATGAATTTCGGAAAACGGTAATAATGGCTTTTCTTGGCTCATTATAAAAATTATATCTATGATTTCTTAGATCTTCTATTGTAAAAATCATATATTCCCGATACAAACTCTCAAACCCTATTTAAGCTTTTCGGGGATGAATTTCAAAACGAGGTGAAAATACTCTTCTTTTAAAACAATGTAGAATTTAAACATGAAGTTTCATACCTCTTACTTAAAAAGATCGTTGAGTCCCGATACAATTTTTCAACCCCTATGTAAACCCCTTCGAGGATGAGTTTCGGAAAACGGTGAAAACACTTTTCTTTTATTCTAATGAAGAGTCTAAACATGATCGTTCAACCCTGTTACTTTAAACATCGCAGACTCTCCATACAAACTTTTAACCCCCATTTAAACCCTTTGGAGGATGAATTTCAAAAAACGGTGAAACCACTTTTCTTTTATTCTAATGAAGGGTCTAAACATGATTTTTCAAACCACTTGCTTTAAGAATCGCAGACTCTCCATACAAACTTTCAACCCCCATTTTAACCCCTCAGGGGATGAGGTTCAAAAAACGGTGAAACCTTTTTTCTTTTATTCTAATGAAGATAATCTAAGCATGAAGTGTCAAACTTCTTACTTAAAAAGATCGTAGAAGCCCGATACAAACTTTTAACCCCCATTTTAACCCCTCAGGGGATGAATTTCGAAAAACGGTGAAATTACTTTTCTTTTATTTTAATGAAAAATCTAAGCATGAAGTTTCAAATCTCTTACTTTAAAAATCGCAGACTCCCCATACAAATTTTCAAATCCCATTTTAACCCCTTAGAGGATGAATTTCAAAAAACGGTGAAGCCACTTTTCTTGTATTCTAATGACCCTTCATTTCATTCATCAAAAACGGTGAAATCACTTTTCTTTTATTCTAATGAAGAATCTAAGCACAGAGTTTCAAACCCTTTACTTAAAAAATCGTAGTCTTTCCATGCAAATTTTTAACCCCTATTTGAACCCCATAGGGGATGAATTTCGAAAAATCCGTTCTTATCTCTCACCTACGTCATATGACCATTCTACTGTGAAAGTTTCAAGTTCTTCGCTTCAGTAGTTTCGGCTGTGCGTTGATGAGTCAGTCAGGACTTTGCCTTTTATATACATAATATAGATTATTAGGTACAAAATTTTGCGCACAAGCCTGTTTTCTCATGGTATATTGAAAAGCCGGCAATATAAGAAACGGTGCTTATGTACGCCATATATGTGTAACTTCGAGAAATTAGACGATTTTGATATAATTTATCGATAGTATCACTAAACAATTTCACGCAATGCTAAACTATCTATGCCCAATGATATCATCTCAATTGGCCACACTTGGCAAAACGTCATTATTTTTTACAGCACTTAATTAAAAAGATATAAAACAGCCATTTCCTTCGAAACAAGTGTAAAAAGTCATGGGAAACAGGCTCCAAATGATAATTATCGGGAGTGGGCATAATTATAAAAAGTAGGCGTTGAAATAATGTTTGTCCGACCATGTGGCTCATTCACGAAGATAGGGATGAATGGAAGTGGCATAGAATAGTCCCCGTAAATAAATTAATGAAAAGTAAATCGGTATTCATTATTTGATGAATTTGAATGCCATTTCCAAAATTATGCTGATTAAATAAGACAAACTAACCTACTATTTCATGACAAATATGAAAAAGTAAAAAAAGTTTTTCGGACATAAGCTTAGTTTTAAACTAAGAAATCTTGGAAATTAGATGGATTTTTTGAAATAGCGTGACCAATTTGACAAGTTTGAAATTAGCTGACTTGGTTTCTACTCGTGTCATTTCAGTAGTATCATTTTTGATACCGTATAGGTATGCCTAAGGGTTAACTTAAAATTATGTTTTTCTTCAAATTTGTATCTTACGATGCAAACGTATGAAATGTGTCTAAGTATTTATTTTGTGAAACGTATATATAACGTGACCAGACGTCCCGTTTTGAACGGGACTGTCCTTTTTTATAATTACGAGTCCCGGTGTCCCCGTAATGAACTCTGGGACGCAAAATTGACCCGTTTTCGGAAACCGCGCGAAAATTTGAGTAAGTAGTCGAGCCGGCGGACGCTCGCCGCACTGGTATATAATATCTTGTGACAATTAAGTTGTTTTACCACAAATGTGATTTTGCTTTTGGTTTTAATGTACACTTTTTTTTTAAGTTCTACGCAACCGTTTTAGTACTTCATCAAAAGTAGCTAATATAGGCCTATATTCGACGAGTCCAATATAGGCCTATATTCGACGTATATTCCTACAGTTGGTCCCATGCCGCTTCCAGTATCAAATGTCACAGATAACAACCCACATGGCCTTACATGTGGTACCCAGAATTTTTCCCATTAAAACATCGGATCTTCTCTGTATAAACGTTGTACTTGTGTCGTTTTAGATACAAGGGTGCTTTTAGTGTAAACAGTTTTTGTGCAATGTTACAAAAAATATAAACATTTTTTTACCGCAGTGTGGTTTTTGCTATTGGCTATAATGTGGTATGTTTAATGAAATATCTACATATGCGCTTTAGTGTTTTTAAGCGTTTTTGCGTGTATTTTGATTTTAAGCATAAAGTGAGGTTTAAGGTAGTATAGCCAAACTGAGTATCATGTACAAGAAATTATAGAGTTATTTATTATTAAAGTACAGTCGGCACTTAAGTGAGGTTTAATAAATACCTAATTATCTACGTCATATTTTTACTGAAAATAACAACATACAAACACATTTCTATATTACAGTCCACATTATTATATCACCGTATACATCTGAAACATTTGCATGTATACTTTTTTACCACCTATATATATAATACATATATCCCGGTAGGAAGTTCCCTTGGGATGATTACGGGAATAACGCAGGCAAAGCTACAGAATAAGAATTAGTACTAACTACAGAAGCCTCTCTCCCTAACAAAACTGCCGTTCGCGTCGGATGACCGGACGGAGCTAACCCGCAACCGACCATCTCTCTCTATCGCATAACGCGTACATAACGCTTGCGCTTTTTTCCACCCTAAGGTGGCAATATTCAATAATAATTACCGCGCAACGGAATCGTGGAGTGAGTCAGTCCTGGCGAAACCGCGGGAAGATACTACTTGTGGTATATAAACTTAATAGCTTACCTAATTATTATTATGAGTTATGACATCTTCAAGTTTTAAGTCAAAATTACACTTACATAATTTCACATTTCCTTATATTTTGACATTTTCTACTAAATGTCTCCTAAACTCTTAAAAGTACTTCATCTTTGAATAATGGGTACCTAAAGATGGTTTAAAATGTTATTAGTGTTGCGTTTAATTTAATAGCTCTAAATAAGATTTAAATAGCCTTCATTCGGTTTTAAATTATATCATTACCATGTTTTACGTAAAGGCTCGTTTACAGTAGTCAAGTGACTGGCGGACGTTTACTAGTTGCCTACATTTATTATGTTGAGCAAATAATACATTGGAATGCGTGAACTAATGACAAGTATGCCAATAGTCATAAAAACATATCTGATAAATTCATTTATTTAACAGAAATATAAAAACAGTAACTACCTAAAGATAAAACTAAATTAAAATTGAATATACTATATGGAATAAACTACTAGAACTAAATACTTCTCTAAATTAGATCCCGGCCCGACACACCTGGTCCAAAAGTGCCAAATATGCCAGCCGCATTGCCCCGCTGTATGGCCAATGATATTTGTTGGACCAGATAAAAGCCAGACCAGGGGTTACAGTGCGCCGATTGAGAGACAGAAGCTGTGACTCACAGCTCCTGTCTCTCAATCGGCGCCCTATGTTTTTTATTGGGTTTTCCGCCTCAGCACACCATGGCCCAGCGGTCTCAACAGCAACCGGGACGAAATCGTACACTGGTTCCAGGTTCGCGTATTTGCCGTGTTTTAGTTTGGCTGCGCACTCTGCCGCGGCACTTGCCATTCTGCTCGTGTGATTCAGATGACTGGGTGCGAAAGTACTGACGCAAGTTGCATCCCAGAGCAAACTACGGCCTTTCGCCCACGGAAACAGTGTAAGACCGTCCGGTCTTTTGCCGTCTGTACGGCTCAGACCTGATCTGATTAAGTTTACTAAGATGCACAAAAGTTATTCCTTTACGCTTCTTACTGAAGTATTCCTTGTGCTTTTGAAGAATATTTTGAAAGCACACAATACTGAGATACTATCTACTATTACTACAACTACTATCTATATTGATGACACATTTACGCTGGTAGGAGTGACATCGCCTACAAAGCTAGTGGTCCCAGGAAGCATCATAGGAATCTGCTCAATACATTGTACGTATGCAGAGCTTTCAATGCTGATATTATTTGCATGGTCAATATCAGTACTTATACCAGTATTGTCCTCCATACAAATAAAAATGATATCTGGAATCCTGATTGGATGCTTGATTGTATGAAAGCCTGGGAGTTCAAAATACACAGTTATATTTCATTAAAAAAATGAGCTTATTTACCGATTACTCTGTCAGTGTAAACCGGGCCTAACATTTTTAAATTTAAACTAAAATTAATTTATGCCTAATATTTAACCATTAAGAGAGGACGTAAATCGTAACTGGTCTAGTTACATTAAACAGCAGGAGTTAAACCAATATAACAACGCACTTATCACGCTAAAACCCACCTTATTCCAGCTACATAAGATGGTCAATAAGTGAATGATTATCATTGTTTGACGATAAGTTAATACCCCGATTGAGTTACCTATAAAAAATACTTATTTTACTTGGGATGTATTGTCAGTTACGCCGTTTCGTCCAAAGAGGGCGGTTTAGCTGATTTAACCATGGATTATGCTAACAATATTGAGAGCTAACATTATAGTCTATTTACATACTAATTGTGACGGTCTTTAGTAAAACGTCCCACTTTGTCGCTTCTAGTTACGGAGTTACGGGCAGTTTAGTGAAATATAGCAAAACTTACCGAAAATCAACTTTCGATGAAAACTGATAGAACATACTGTAATAAACCTATGATTTTGAAGACGACGCATAAATCTCCATTTTAAGCACCTTTTTAGGGCCTCAAAGTTTAGTGCCCAGCGACCCACTTTGTCGCATACAGAAAAAATCGTCGATATCATATTTGTACCAGTGTTTTCAATTACTTTGGTATGACGGTTATATCGAGGGTGCCTTTCAATGTTTTCATACAAGGTCTCCAGGGTCTGGTGATGGAGCCGGAAGGCGGCCATAGGAACTTCGTAATAAAACGTCGGAACCCCATCGTGTTTGGGCTCATTTGTTTCGTCTTGACGAGTACTCTGAACCAAGATGATATCCAGGGTCTGATGATGGAGCCAGCAGGTGTCTATGGGAACTCCGTAATGAAACGACGCAACCCCATCGTGTTTGGGCTCATTTGTTTCGTCTTGACGGTACTCTGAACCGAAATGATATCCAGGGTCTGATGATGGAGCCTGAAGGTGTCTATGGGAACTACGTAAAAAAACGACGCAACCCCATCGTGTTTGGACTCATTTGTTTCGCCTTGACGAGTACTCTGAACCGGGATGATATCCAGGGTCTGATGATGGAGCTGGAAGGTGGCCATAGGAACTTCATAATAAAACGTCGGAACCCCATCGTGTTTGGGCTCATTTGTTTCGTCTTGACAAGTACTCTGAACCGAGATGATATGCAGGGTCTGATGATGAAGCCGGAAAGTGACCATAGGAACTCCGTAATAAAACGACGCAACCCCATCGTGTTTGGGCTCATTTGTTTCGTCTTGACGAGTACTCTAAACCGAGTTGATATCCAGGGTCTGATGATGAAGCCGGAAGGTGGCCATAGGAACTCCGTAATAAAACGACGCAACCCCATCGTGTTTGGCGTTCCGACGTTTTATTACGCATTTCCCATGGCCACCTGCTGGCTCCATCATCACAGCCTGGATATCATCTCGGTTCAGAGTACTCGTCAAGGCAAAACAAATGAGCCCAAACACGATGGGGTTGCGTCGTTTTTTTACGCAGTTCCCATAGATACCTTCCGGCTCCATCATCAGACCCTGATCATCATCTAAGACACATGTAAGTGGATGTGAGCTCTGCCGTTCCTATTTTTCAAAAAGATGTCTTGCCTACTTATGATGCGTAGCTAAATCAATTGTTAATCTCAATTAACGATTAACAATTACGTAATCGTTAATTGCAATTAACAATTACTTTTTATTAATTAATACCCACGTCGGCTCTACACAAAGCGCTTAGCGGCAGCGGTGCTTTTGATGTCGCCGACGAGGCGGCGCGGCGACTTTTATAAACGTTGCGATGAGTTCGATCCGTTTGCTACATCTCATAGGTTCAATACGTACACCATTTTTGGTTTGTAATTATACTGTTTTTGGTTCAGCAAATTACACCTATGTTTATAAATTATGATCAGTAATTTTTTAGCGTATGATCCACCAAACCGTCAAAGTGGGTCACTAAACTTGAGTCGAATAGAAATTTCGTTCAATTACGTTAAAAAAGTTTAAACAAGCGACGTTAGTATCAAAGACTCTTAGATTAACAATAACAAACCATTATCTCATACATAAAACTGAAAAATATACCAAACACAAACACTTTCAATGAAGAAGCACTAAAGTTTAGTAAAGCGACGAAGTGGGACGCTCCCTATATAAAATCACTAAACTTTATACACACAAAAAGTACTTATAATTTGATATTTTACATACTTTCTATGCTTGATAAGTATGTTTTTTAAGTAATATCATGTTATATATTAAGAGACACATGTATTTTAATTTTTATGCATGGCACTCTTCAAATCATTTGTTATTAACTTTATGACATAATAACTAAATAAAAGGATCCACAGAATTATTTCTGTCTTTTTTAGCATGGGAAACCATTTATAAATACAACTTTAATGATAAATATGCGTGCCTTATAATAGAATATAGATATAAACCCATATTCAGGATTTACATATTTTCGTCCTGTTTTTATGTTCAAGCCTCCATAACATTCAAAATATTAAGGTTACATATATGATTTTAACTAATTTAAAATCCCTAAAGTATGCCCATTCATTTAATATCAACCACTCCATAACTTCAAAGTAGAAGTGTGTTTTCTGCCATCCCAAACTTTAACCAACGTTTTCTCAATTGTCGCTTTTTCACTTCTGCAACTTTGCAGAATTTTTAAAAAATAACTATAGGACCTAGAGACATGAATCTTTCACCAAAAGATAGCGTAGGATCTGTAGTATTAGGAACTACTCTTAACTCCATATCGACAAAGTGGGACCTTTTACTAAAAACCGTCACAATTTTGCTAGATATAGTAACAGCAGGCATACCTACGCACGCAATAGGGTATTCGGTAAAACAAAGAATATATCTGATCGCAGGTGTTTGACGCCCGAGCCGAAGGCAAGGGCGATAAATATGCGATCTGAGGCTTTCTTTATTACCGCCCGTGGTAAGTACAAAATTTTACGTCTCCCCCGGGCATGAAGTGGGATTTTCCGCGTAGCGGGCGGTTATTGCCCCTTCATGGCCAGGTGTGACGTGAAAGCTTTTATCCTGCTAGTGGTGAACAAGCATGCAGCCCATGTGATGGAGGAAACAACGGCCGTGACACTCGCTACCTATAAGGCAAAAAGTGGCAAAGGCAAGGATTAAAGTGAATCGAGTCAAGTCAGTCAGTTTTCCATACAAATCTAAATATACATACAAATTTAACTGACCAGCCATATACATTAATATATTGCTATAAAGGAGCATTCCATAAAAACATCTACTTTTTGTCCCTTATGAAACACTACGGTAGCTATCCTAATAAAACTAAGCTGCTAAGAAATTCTTAGTTTACTAAGATCTTAAAGCCAAGTTATAACATTCAGCTTCCTAATTTTTCATGTCATAAGTATTAAAAAGGTAGTGTCCCTTACGAAACGTTTTCGTAGAATGCTCCTAAAGTTGACATTAGTCTACAAATGTATAGTTAACAGTGTGTTCTATTATACAAAATAAAGTCAACACTATTTTCTAAACAACGGATTAAAATCCTACTGACAAATTGTATTGAAACTATTGCGTGATACTCCTTGACATAAGAAGACGTAAGTGACATCATCTTCATACTGACAGACGCTTTTTTGTTAACAGAATACATTTTATTATATTCAAATTCATTTCAAACTTAAACAAACACATTTAAATTTGTACTCTCTGTAGTTGATATAGAGCTCAAATTCAAATAACAACGACGAAAGCTAAATCAATAGAAAGGGGTTATTACTACGCCTAATTACGCGACATTCGTTATCGCTTTACCTCGAAAGCTTGTCACTCGTATTTCAACCTTAAGTTATCGTCTTAAGGTTGTGTCAAAAGTTAACCTATATTTTAACTATAGACTCATGTCATTGAACCTGTCAATGCGTGTGGTCCGTCGAAAAATATCGAATGTCGTTTAAAATCGGTCATGTGGTAGAAAAGTTGGTTTGGAAAATGTGGTCGTGTGCGGTTAGTCGACCTGCGAAGCGTAGATACAGTAAGAAGATAACTTTCAATATTTTAATATAAAAAAATAATATAATAATTCAATAGAAATTATCTCCTCATAATCGCCTGAAAGAATCTCCACCTATATTTTTACTCATACTCATTTATTGATAATATTATAAAATATACATAACTCTTATTTAACGTAAGTATGTAATTAAGTTCACAGTCAACATTTGTTTTGCATGCAAGTGCCAATGTTATTGGCTGCACTGAACTTTGTGTAAAACGTTACTTGTCATTTAAACACTGTAATACAACGCAAGCTTTTTTCACGGCGTTAAATTAATTCACAAACAAATACTGTCATTTAAGCTTTAGTGCGAGTTCTCTCCCACAAACACATTACATCGTTTAAAAGTATAGAACCTACAATTTTTTATTATGAGTGACTACGGCGCAAATTTTTAGGTCAGAATATAAAGGGGTTATGTAGCTTACAAGTTTTTTATTCCTAAACTCAAATTGTCTGTGTTTATGGATGAAAACCTTTGGCCAGAAGGAGTAGGTTTTAGGCCCTTTGTTGATATTAATAAAGAACAAGGCAACACGGGGCGTAGTAGTGTGGGGGTTCGTAGTTAGCGAACTATATGCATTCGTTTTTGTTTTGTTTACAAGTTAATTGTTGTGTTGAATTCGCGTATTTTTCAATTGATATTATTATGGCTAGTACAAATACTTTAACAAAAATACTTACATTTAACTGTAAGAGCATTAAGCGTTCACGGGATTGTGTCAGGTCATTGTGCGATCAGGTTGATATAGTTTGTTTACAAGAACTTCGGATAATGCCAAATGAACTACCTATGCTGGGTGAAATACACTCTGGTTTTAGCTTTACGGGTAAATCAGCTATGGACCCATCCGCGGGCCTTTTTCGAGGCAGACCGTACGGAGGTGTTGCAATTCTTTGGCGTAAGAGTGTATTTCGCGCTGTTTCCGTAATAAACTGTAAGAGTGATCGCATTGTTGCAATCAAAGCGGTTGTTTCGAATAGGCCTATTTTAATATTTTCTGTATACATGCCTACGGACTCGTTTGACAATCTGATTGAGTTCAGTAACTGCTTAAGCGAAATAGCTGCTGTGGTTGAACAATGTGACGCTGAATCGGTGTTCATTTTAGGTGACCTGAATGCGCACCCAGGGCAACTGTTTGGCAAAGAAATGCTTCAGTTTTGTGCTGACCAAAAGTGGTCTTGTATTGATATGCAAATCCTCGGAGAAAACTCCGATACCTACACCTACATAAGCGACTCGCATGGATGTAGAAGGTGGCTGGACCATTGCCTCGTCACCGAGTCAGCTGGACGCTGTGTGAACGGGGTAAAAGTCCACCACGACATATTTTGGTCAGATCATTTTCCGCTTGAAATCCAGTGCGATCTTAATGTAATCAGTCCTAAGTCTATCGCAACAGAAAAGCAGGCTAACAAAGTTATATGGGGATGTCGAAGCGCGGCACAAGTTAGTAAATATAGTGATCTATGCCATAAGTCACTGGCTTGTATAGATTTTCCAGCGGAACTCTCTAGCTGTTGTGATAGAATGTGTAATGTGTTAGAGCATGGATTTATCATTGATTCTCTGTACATGGATATCATTAGATCACTGTCAACAGCTGCTACTGATAGTCAAGACTTTGTCAGACTCGGGAAGAGCACTCATAGACCGGGGTGGAATAGACACGTTAGAGAAGCGCACAGGGTGGCACGCCTTAGTTTTTTAAATTGGATTAGAGCTGGAAAGCCGTGCTCCGGGACTTTATTTGATAGTATGACAAACTGTAGAAAAATATTTAAAAGCAAACTTAAGTTCTGTCAAAACAACAAGGAACAAACAAAAATGGATACTCTTGCGTTGCTACACAAGGAAAAGAATTTTAGCAAGTTTTGGAAACAAACTAATAAAATTAATCCTAAGGCGAGTCTCCCTGTGTCGGTAGATGGAGTAGATGACCCAAAGCTGATAGCCAACATTTTCAGGGACCATTTCAGAGTGAAGACGAGACTGGACAATGCGGGAGTAAAGCTGGATGCTGAGTGTAATTATAGCAGTAAACCTATCCTTATTACAGCAAAGGAGGTCGCCTCTGTAATAAAAGGTATGACTAGGGGTAAGTCACCAGGTCATGATGCACTCAGTATCGAGCATTTACAACACGCCGGACCTCACATTTATAGGCTTTTGGCCATGTTATTCACTCTCGGTCTGAGACACTCGTACCTTCCGGAGAATCTTATAAAAACAATCATTGTGCCCATTGTTAAAAACAAGACAGGAGATGTATCGGAAGTGAATAACTACAGGCCTATATCGTTGGCTACTATCGTGGCGAAAGTGTTGGACGGTGTGCTTGAGCGTCACCTCAGTCAGTACGCGAGTCTACACGATGGCCAATTTGGCTTTAGGCCGGGGCTATCTACTGAGAGTGCGATCATGGTTCTCAAGCATACAGTCCGGTACTACACGGAACGCGGGACTCCGGTTTATGCTGCTTTTCTCGATCTCTCCAAAGCTTTTGACCTGGTTGCATATGAAAAGCTTTGGGATAAACTAAGTACAGCGGGTCTACCTCCGGAGTTGATTGGATTGTTTCGCTTTTGGTATAGTAATCAGGTCAACCACGTGAGATGGGCTGAAGCATATTCTGACGGCTACAGGGCTGAATGTGGAGTACGGCAGGGAGGCCTAACCTCTCCGCTGTTATTTAATATTTATATTAACCAACTGATCGTTGAGCTCAGCGGCAGCGGAGTCGGCTGTTCCATAGGCGGTAAAATGACTAATAACATCAGCTACGCCGACGATATGGTGCTGCTGGGCCCCACGGTCGGTGCTATCTCTAGCCTGTTGAAAATATGTGAAAAATATGCAGAGTCTCACGGGCTCTGCTACAATGTTAAAAAGAGCGAGCTGCTAATATTTAGGGCAAGCCGCAAGAGCCCTTCGTTAGTGCCGCCGGTTACTCTTGGTGGGATGGCTCTAAATAGAGTCACTCAATTTAGGTATCTCGGTCACATGATAACCGAGGACCTTACAGACGACGCCGATATTGAACGGGAGCGCAGGGCGCTAGCAGTCCGAACAAATATGTTGATTCGCAGGTTTGCGCGTAGTACGACCGAGGTAAAACATACCCTTTTCAGGTCGTACTGCCAATCACTTTACACCTGCAGCCTGTGGATCAACCATACGAAGCGGGCTTACAGCGCTCTGCGGGTCCAATTCAATAACGGTTTTAGAATGCTGATGGGGTTGCCTCGTTATTGCAGTGCATCTGGGATGTTTGCGGAAGCTCGTATGGACGATTTTTACGCGATTATGCGAAAACGTGCTGCTTCCCAGATGCATCGCGTGCGACACAGCACCAACAGTTATTTAAAAGAAATTGGGGACAGGTTTGATAATCCCTTTTACAAACACTGGATGGCACTTCATGCGCCGGTGTACCAATGTGTTAAGTAGGTGTTAGGTTAAGTTAATAATAATTAAGGTATTACTAACATAATAATAAGAATTTTCCTGTAACTAACATAATATGGATCTCTGATGTCCGAAATAAAGTATTATTATTATAAAAGTATATGTTGATTTCATTAAATCTACAGTCTGATACGTGAAGTTCAGGCAAAGCAAATATGTTACGTAAACCGAATTTCCTAGAATTCTATTCCCCGACGCAAAAAATCCAGCCAAAGCTGAAAAAGCCGTTTTAAATAACCCAATCCAATCGATGCTTCATTCACATCTGCAGACTCGAGATTACCATGCGCTTTGAGAATAACCCCCCCGTATGTTTTAGTTTTGTTCGAGTCTAAATTCGTATCGAGCGTTGAACCTAAGTCGAATGCCATTGTTTTTCGAAATAAGCCCCCCGTCTGGGTAAATGTCTCTTGTTCTTTAAATAGGAAGATAATGGATGTTTGAGCGACATGTTGCAGTTGATGTATCCAGTCTGCCTGTGTGCTCATCATTACCACCAGCATTCGAAAGACATGCACTGTTGGAAATATTCTTCCTCTAAAAAACATGCTTGCTTATGTCGTAAAAATTATGCAAAAAAATGGTCGATTTCGATGCGAATTGGAATAAAGCGTAAATAAGTTTTTTTACGTCTACACAAGCTATACATTTTTAAATAACAGCATTGTGGATCCGTAGAATCTTAAAAAAGCTGGAATAATTTTTTAAACAAGGATTTTATGATATTGAATGTTTTAATTCATAGTACAGAGTCTCCGAGCATAGCCCTCTCCATGGCACGTTGAGCGACTCTGAGCCGGTTCATAATACTTATAGTGATAGACCACGCTAACTCCGATGACATGTGTAAAGGTTCTTGAGTGGAAATCATGTACCTCAAAACGCAGCGTTTTTTTTTAAAAGCCTAACTAACTCGCAACTTTAGTGGGCGTAGCGATAGTATGACTGGGTAGTCGGCCATGGCGTTCCCTGGGGTCGAACCAGGTCGCTAGCTGGACCACCCCGAGTGAATCGGACTGGGTGGGTGCCGGGGGCGCCTGGGGTCGAACCAAAACGCAGCGTAGATCAGCAACCCACAAGTTGGTCCGACAATCTGGTCAGGGTCGCCGGAAGTCGACGGAGGCAGGAGACATGCGACCGTCAGTTGCGGAAGTTTTTGGGGAAGACCTATATTCAGCAGTGGACGTATCAAGCTTGAAATGATGATGATGATATCTCTTGCGCATTGAATATTACAGACTATTTGATGATGTCAATACTAATCGCAATTGTAGTGCATTCGGGGGTTGAAATATGTCGGTCATTTAGACTTTGACGGGCCACAGTATCAAAGTATAAAGACGAACAAGTAATCCAACTGCAGCCCTTTCGGAGCATGCGATCCATACTGAAGCTTTCTTACGGATTCTTAAATCCTTGCTTGTAGTGCGTCCGTACACGGCGCGCACACATACAAGCGCGCAATGTAACTATTGTAGGAAGAAAAATTACTGCTATTATACTCTGACAGTATTGCCTCCGATTACAAACTGCTATAATTAGTTCACATTCACATATCAAATAATATACGGATCAGGATTGACGTCGAAGTTCATATGAATAATCATATCTACGCCACAGAATAAGTAATAGTATTTACTACGTATAATATACCTACAGAAGTTTATCTTTCGAACAAAACTGACGTTCGGGTCCGACGACCGGAACGCACCAGATCGGACCGTCTCTCTCTATCGCATGACGCGTGCTCTTTCTGGTCACTGGCTACGCCCCTCCGGAGGGGCAACATTTGGTAGGTAGGTTAGGGGGTGGGGGTAGGTAGGGTGGTAGGGGTAGTAGGTTTGGTAGTAGCTGTGCGGTGATATCACGGAGTGAGCCACTCCTGTCTACGCAGACAGTGAACTTGTATAAGATTATCCGACTTTTTAAACCTGGAATAGCCACCTGGTTTTGGCACATACCTCAATTGTCCAGCCCTAAACTAGGCCAGCTGCCAATAGGGTCAGCTTAACGATTCCAAACAATAGGGAGAACGCAAGGGAACACTAAAAATATATTATCTATTGAGGTGCGCTACAAACCCACTTGAAACGCCCACGTAGTTCCAATTGCAGATATTTTAAATGTATGAAATAACTAAAGACAGAACGATAGCTAAGAATTTTAATTGTTAAGGTGTACGATTTAATTGAGAGCTTAACTAAGTGGAGCGATGACATACGGAAAGTAGCCGACAATGGTTGGAAAAGCTAAAGCCCGAGTGCAGTAGCGTGCCATGGGAGAGGCCTATGTCCAGCAATGGACGAAAGTGGGGTCATGATAATAATATGATGTGTGTGTGAAGTATTACCGTCATATTTCGATGTTTTCTGGTGATAGGTTTTCGAATCGCCTCATAATGTCTGAATCCTCATCTGAATTCTTCTTATAGCTGTTTAATTGAAGTAGGAAATATTTTTTTACGCTCAAAATTCACGTTTAAAGATGTCGTGTGTAAAGTAATATGGACCTGCAGTAAGAATATCACTAATACAATGTTATAGGTTAACGCTGGCTAATCTGCAATCAGAACTTTAATTTTATATACCAGAGAAAACAAGTTTTCAACAAAAAGGCGCAACTTCAACGTAGAAACGTATTTACTACTTAAAATAACTGTGGAGAATAAACTATAATATTAGGGTCAAACGCTAAAATAGCACAAGTATCACAAATGTTACTGTTACAGTAAATGGACCACTCAAAATGCTTGAGAGTGTTACCTCGCAAAACAGTGATAAAAATGTCATCACGTCACGTATATAAAACCCGGGATAGCTTTCACCAATAGTGCATCGTTTAAATCAACACGCAAATGGAAGTAGTTAAGGTGATTAGAGTCTGTCAGTTCTCCGTACAAATAAAAAGAGTGTCATCATTCGTTTCCACAACATCGATCCTGGTTGAAACGTGTTTAATTTTATTAGCGTGGTACGTTTTGTCTCCGCAAACGACATGAAAACTGTCTAAAAGCCTAACGATGAAAAAATTTAGCGAAAAGCTTTTGGTATATAATATGGTGGATATTAATAGATGGCACTAGCTTTAAATAGCTGATTGCATGTTAATTCTGGTTTTTTGAGACTTTTCATGTGTAAGCTATAAAAAGAAACTCATTTCAAACATAATTGGAGCCGTGGAAGCGAACGATGACCCTTTTATTTGTATGCAGAACCGACCTACTCGAATCACCTTAAAACAAAACCATTTAACCTATAGCAAAAACTTCAACAAAATTCCAACCTTACAACGATAATTTAAGGTTGGAATTTCGTTGAACACTTTTATGGACTGTATCCTTTTCTCTTAACCCCCGTCCAAATTTAGTAACTCAAGTGATCATATTTTTTAAAGAAATGTTTGGCATATACGACATTTTACGTTTATGCGGCATCGATTTGAAAACGTTCGATATATTGGCGAGTGGTTTTTGGAGTGTAATTGTCGAATACTTTTTTCAAACAGTATATCTATTTTTGTTTCAATAGTAAAGAGTGCTCGCGTTGTAAACACTTTGAATTAGAACAAGCTTATATTAATATTAGTTACTCTGTACTGATTTTATTTTAATCCATATTATTATCAATATATTTTTTTATTAAAAAAAGCTGGAAGCCACGGTAATTCCCAGATTTTATGTATTAACTTTCACCCCTTCGTTTCAACCTCTAAAGGTTGAATCTCTAAAAATATTTAGTTGTGCGTTATGTCTTTTAAAAAACAATGTATTTCAAATTTCGTCCAGATATCTACAGTGATTGTGGCTGTATATTCAAACCATCTATATATTCAAAGTCTCATCAACTTCGAACAAATCTTAACAATTAACAAATGGAAGATCGTTACTACAAGAATACCGGAATGTAAATGTGTGCTAATAATATTTGAAGAGTTCCTGACCCGGTGACTATGGAACCTCCTGGGAGTACCTTTTCAAACAAAACAATATATTTTTTTTAAATTGTTCCAGGCATTTTCAATCGGAGCGAAACGTTGGCAGGCCTCGCACAAGGTGGACCGACGAGCTGGTGAAAAACGCGGGAAACCACTGGATGCGAGCAGCACAATGCCGACAGTGGTGGAGATCCTTGGGGAAGGCCTAGTTCAGTAGTGGACGTCCTTCGCCTGATATGATGGTGTTCAACGGGAGAACATAGGTACATATAAGATTCCTAAATGAACTAAGCACCTGCATTTTTGAAGTACATGGTTTAAAACTACCTTAAGAAGCTTATATGTCTCATGCAAAGCTTAAAACTTTTATTGCAAAAGGAAGTGCTCGTCTATTCTCGTCTGTCAGTCTGTCTGGCTTCTGAGAAACAGTACGATGATGCCATCTTAGAGCAGATAAATAAATACACTTTTTACATCTTTTTAACCTAACGGTACTTTGTGTGTTTATGTTGTTTTTTTTACGACGATGTGATTTTGAGAGTTTTAAGCAATTTGATTTTATTTTTCAACAGTCTTCAAAAACTAGAAGATTCTCATTTCGTTGACATCTTTTTTATGTTCCCCAATTACTCAAAAACGGTTGAACCGATTTGGGAAACTCTTTTGGTGGCCAGGTGTGTACAGAGGTGTACAAAAAAATTAAAAATATCCCATGGATCTTGGAGAAATTGAGCCAACTCTTCAAATATTATAGGTAAATATTTAACGATTTTGGTATTTTATTGTAGCGACTGTTCCGGACAATATGTTTAACTGGTTCCCGTGCCCGAAACTAAAACAACTCACATAAAACTGTCATAAATTATTTATTTAAACTGAGCAACTCACTATAACATCAATTCCACTCCACATCATTAGCTTATATCTTTTTAATCCTATACATCCATAATAGACTACCTTATCAGTTATCATAAACATAGTTTATACCAAAAAGTATATATGTTGTTATGTTCAGAACAGCGACTATTGTATTTGTTACTTGAGTAAAGTTTGAAGTTTGATTATATGTAAAAAAAATTATTCTATGTTATGCTTTTTTATTTACACTTATTGTGTGTTTATGTTTTACCACTACGACATTAATTAATTTTGTTTAGTTCATGTCACATATGATAATTTAAACAACATGGTGTAAAAAAAATACAAAAATCCTCTGTTTTCCCGTTTTCTCCACTCGTTCCTATAAATTACACGCTCTTGCCATTTCTTGCGGAATACGTTTCAGAAATGCACACTGCTGCGGTTCGTAAAAGTCAAAGCGACAAGCGAACAATATTTTGAACTCCGATAACGAACTGTTATTACCAGTTCACAGAGCAAATTATATCAGGGACGAGCTTGGCGGAAAGTTTCTAACTTCACTGGTCGTCTCTCCACATTTTCGGCCTGCCTGTGCTTTGGAGGTAATCTTGGGATTTCTTTTTAATTTGTCTGTGTTCCGTTTGGTCAGCGAATAGCCATTTTGGGCGCCATCTCAAGGGAATCAGTCAAAAACAATTTTCACCCATCTTTGCGGATGTGATAGATATGACCAAGCTTCAATTCGAAATTGCGGGTGGATATTCCGTCCATCCATATCTGGTTTTTAAGCCTTC
Organism: Eudemis profundana; assembly: GCA_947034925.1. Lineage (NCBI taxonomy): Eukaryota > Metazoa > Arthropoda > Insecta > Lepidoptera > Tortricidae > Eudemis > Eudemis profundana. The sequence goes on along the minus strand of OX344816.1, from coordinate 13,464,532 downwards.
CGATTTATATTACTGTTGATTTTGACTCTTGCGACCCTGATGCAGAATTTTCAACCCTTAACTCATGTTTACCCGATGTTTTTTAGGAGAAATTAAGACTGAAATAGTAACTGTTAAGTTTTTTGTAGTTCACGTGAGTGTTTCTTATTATGCATAACTGTATCCTTTGCGGTTTTGTTATGCGTTTTTGATATACGTGTTAATATTATGCCAAAATACAATTATGCGCAAAAAACGTATGCGTGATTAAATAGGTATATTTCCTATATGTGTTTTATTACCAAACCGTTTCACTTAGCATCATCTAATAGAGAAACCTTAGAAAATTTAATTTGCCGTTTTACATAGTTTATACTATATAAAAAAATTACCAACTTAAATTCCTACCTTAAATTGACATAATCCACTGTAATACTAACATTAGTTGTTTAAGTTAAATTAACCAACTTAAATTCCTACCTTAAATTGACATAATCCACTGTAATACTAACATTAGTTGTTTAAGTTCTGCTTGTAAATACTAACACATATGGACTCAAGGTCTGAAATAAATATATTCATTCATTCATTTATTCATTCATTCATTCATTCATTCATTCATTCATTTATTCATTAAAATTTTAAAATATAGCTCAGCGCAAAAAATACATGAGATAATACTTTAGACATCTGCACTGAAACCTTATAATATTTCATAACGTTGAGTCTGATTTCAGTTAGTCATCCCTGAAACAGGTTCTGACATGTCGACAAATTTAGTTAACTGAAAATATCAAGTGTTTTTGCTTTTCCATATATACTTATGCATATTATTATGTTTCGTATCGAACTTCGGAAAAATACTTTTAGTTCTTGTAAACTGCAAGTTTTTAGAATACGTACCGACATAGCACTTTGTTTTTTAGGTTAATAGTCTAGCTAGTTCTGAAAATAAAATCTGCCGGTATTTCACAATGTCTGAAAGATTAAAAATTGACAATACAAGCCACGTTCAGTAAAAAAAAAAAAAACTATCGAAAATCACCTTCACAAAGCCATACCTGATTTTATTCCTTAACCACGCGCGCACAACACCTCACGAATTTTAAAAACTCCCCATTTCGGAACGGTCGCGAATTTCGAAATGTTCCAATTTTGAATTTTTGAACTTTTGAAATTGGAATCGTCGAGCTATCGGGAGCGACGAGACGTGACTAAGCCGCGTAGTTTAGAATACTGTTGTATTTTTAGAATACGCCCCCTTAGTCTGAGGGCGCGACCACGTGGCCATATCCGTTCGTTTTGGGAAAAAAACGGTCAAGCGCGAGCGGATGTTGGGGTGAATCAGAAGTTACTGAAAAGGTTTATCGGCTAATTGGTTTTATGGGCACTTACGACGTTTTGGCTTTAGAGCGGTAGATCCGATCATTTACAGCTTCAAAGAAGTCTCCGTTCACTCGTTCTCATACACTACACAATTATAGGGCGAAGCCGATTTTACTACGTTTTTCGGCTAAACGGAAGTAATAGTACATTAAATGTATAGTAGGGGAGCTGATAATTGACCGGCGCAAGAGTTTCTTGCGTATTTATGGATTTGTAATAAAAGCAAACATTATAAGACTTATACTTTCTTAGCATATATCCTTATTTTGCTTATTTCAAAGATTTTTATAAATTTCGGTTACAATTAAAAGCACCCAAGTGGACAACACCTGTTTCCCGCCATATGTAGTGCACACTCTCATTCAATATTCCAGTTATTCTTATCTCAATGATTATTTTTCATTGAGCCCAAACCACACATGGCATTATAATAACCATGTGTTATGGGTTCGATTCCGTTCTCGAAGCAATGAGTCACATCCACGCATTGTCTAGTTACTATAGGTTGTAAGTATAGTCAGCTAAAAAAAGGTTGAGTTATTTAGTACTTTGTCATGACAACGTTCAAATGAAATATTATGTTTTAATTTTAAGAATATTTATATTCAGGTTTTTTTTTGACCTATGGAAGAACTAAACATGCTGCGCGAAAACCAATAAAGGGATAAAAAAACTGGCCAAGAGCATGTCGGACCATGCTCAGTGTAGGGTTCCATAGCCGTAACTATAAGGTAAAAAATACGATGTAAAAAAAGTACAACAACAAAAGAGCGTATCTTCATAGCAATTACGTCCTTTTGTTGAGAAGCGCAGTTTATCGGCAATAACTCAAAAACGGTTAATTCGATCTTGTTGAAAATAATTTTCGTTGAAAGTATTAATTAAGCGTTACCTTCGTGATTTTTTTTTCATATTTTTCGGACGCACGGTTTAGAAAATAGAGGGGGGGGGACACAATTTACACAACTTTCGGAGCGATTATTTCCAAATACATTCACTTAATCAAAAACATTACTTAGGAACCTTATAATGTTTTTGAAAGAGCTGTCGAACTATGTACCACACGTTGATATTTGCTGAAAATTTTTTTTTTTACTGTCTTTAACATGTATGGAGTATGGAGTGCCCCCCCTAAAAATATTTATTTTAATTATTTATATACCAAACTAAGTAGCGGCTCATAAAAGACACCTATATTCCAAATTTCATCACTATTCATCATGTAGTTTCTGAGTAAAATGCCTGTGACATACGGACAGACAGACAGACAGACGGACGGACATGACGAAACTATAAGGGTTCCGTTTTTGCCATTTTGGCTACGGAACCCTAAAAAGGACAAGTGAATGATGAAAAAAAAATATTTGTTTATTTTATACCACACCTGGCAATAAAGTGGCTTTCTACCCAGGTGTAGACATAAAATGATGTACAAGCCCTCGATCGCATATTTATATCCCTCGCTTGCAGCTCGGGCCGCAAACTTCTGCGATCTCGGCCTTTCTTTGTATTACCACCCTAGTTGGGTAATGTACTAATCCACATTGTATATTTATATTAGCTACAGTTTGAATTCTATAAGCGGCAAGCGAGCAGACATGGGTCATAATTTCAGCGTTTAAACCGCCTTACTACTGTGGACACTTTTGTCGAAATCCCTGCTGATTTTAATGGGTTATCAGACTATTTAGTAGGAGTCTGGAATCACTACCAAATAGAATAAAACGCCATAACACTTGCAGGGATTTCCACAAAAATGTGTTCACATGGTGAGGCGGTTTAAACGCTCAAATCATGACCCACTTACTTCATGAAAAGAAGATGCCTATACGTCGTCGACCTTTAGTACCTCAAATCGCATATAAAGCATACTTACTCGTAGGCGTAGGTACCTACTTAAGTTTGTAAGATTATAGTTTTAGCTACATTTTATTCTTTACTAGCATTTTCCCGCGGCTTCGCCCGCGTTGTTCCCGTTATTGTCCCAAAGGAACTCTTTACCGGGATATAAAGTATCCTATGTTTCAATCCAGGACTTGGTCTACTTGCATGCCAAATTTCAGCTTGATCCATCCAGTTGTTATCCCGTTATAAGGTAACAAACATCCAAACATCCAAACATCCAAACATCCAAACATCCAAACATCATCACAAACTTTCGCATTTATAATATTAGTGGGATTTAAATAGTACATTACTGCAGAGGCCGGGAAGTAAGACTCGTAACTATCCGGCCTTGCTACGCTCGGCCGTCTATGTGTACTCAGCCGGCAACCCCTTTTCACCCCGAGGTTTGTGTTGTGCTTTTCTCAAACATGCAATGAAATAAATTTAAATAAATCCAAGAAATCAAACTTTTATTTCTAAAGAAACTAAAAGTAAACTAGACAAAAAAATAGAATTACAGAATGAAATTCTAGCCGCACCTGAAACGAGGTACTTTTCGGCCTATTATTAGGAACACGTTTGAGAAAATATAGTTATTTATTGTACGGAATTAATTGGCAGAATATAGGTAGGAAAATTGTTAATTGTGAAAGGTTTTAAATATGCTAAGCATGTTCGTCGGCCGAGTGTACACCATGACCAAACAATGAAGAGAGCAATGACTAGAGCTTAGAATGAATATTATTATTTAATTTCTCTATGGGAATATGGGAGATCAAATGAGTCACTATGACTAAGCCGAGTCATGACTTTGAGACTGCTTTGACACTTTTATCTGTCCCTATGGTAACTGGCAGCATTAATTCCGCCTATTGCACTTTTTACGGGACCTTATTACTAAGATTCCGCTGTCCGTCTGTCACAAGGCTATATCTTTTAAACCGGAATAGGTAGACATTTGAAATTTTCACAAAATATGTATATCTATTGCTGATATAACAACAAAAAAATCAAATACTATAAAATTGAAAATAAACGGGGTTCCCCATACAAGAAACGTGTTTTTATGTTGTTGTTGCTCAACGGTGGTAAGGAACTCTTCGTGTGCGATCTGACTCGCACTCACACAATAAAGTTGAAATAAATAAATATTTCAGGCCTAAAAACAATAACCAACAAAGCTAGCATAACTAATAAAGTCCAGCACTAACCGGGCCTCTTAAACACGTTGACTAACCTTAAAACTTTTTCATATAAACGTCGTAACCGCCAGAAAATTCCATTTAAATACGCTCTTTAGTATGACAAAAACAGTTTAGATATCAAAAGGAATCCAACTTTAATACTTCTGCTAAATAACGAAATTAAACGTTAAAACTATTGTGAACCTTAAGCTATAGGCCTATTGGTCGGTTTTGCTTTTTTGTGCAAGTTTCAAGCCAGACTGAAAAATAAAAGTGGGATGCAGTACGAACGAATTTAGCGAGAGCACACAGAGTATAAATACAGAAGGCTCATTTTGCTTTTTTTACTGTGGAACAAATGCAAACATACTTTTGCTAAAAAAGATACAGCAGGAAAACATTTACACAAGTGCGTAGTCGTCACATATTTAGCAGATACCAATTTCTTCAGCAATGTATATACCCAGCAACAAAGATAGACATGCACCCTGCCACGGTCATATTTTGATCGAGCGGAAAGAGCGAGGTCTATAAATTTGTTAAGGAAACCAACCACTCTTACTTTGATCCACGGGGTAACTTTTATCATCAATTTTTCAACCATAAAAAGTTGATTTCTGCATGCGTTCATAACGATTTATATTATCATAGTAGGCAACTTCAATAAAAATACTAAATAAAAGCGTTCAAAATCAAGGGTATTTATGTTTATGTTAGCCGTGAATCAAAGTAGCCCCCAGCAGCCCATGATACCAAAAAATGTTTTGAAGTGAACCCTCTATTTTTATTTAGTGTATGGCAAGGAAGGGTAAAACGCGCAAAAAGTACTAGACACCCTTACCCTAGGTACATTTCCCAACAGTATCAAGAATTAAAATAGGCAGGGAATATTTTTAGCGCATTTTCGCGAGTGCTTCAAGTTTTCGGAACGTTTTTATTTCAGACCGCTTACAGAGGAAGTTTTTAAAATACATTTACTTAAAACTTCAAGTGTTTTAACCGAATCACAGAATAAGTAATAGTGCTACGTACAGAAGTGTCTCTTTCTAACAAAACTGATGTTCGGGTCCGACCTAGGGTTAACAGATGGTCGGAAATTGGCGAGATTCTCCCGATTTTTTGTATGACCTCCCGACTCCCGACAAAGAAGAAAATCTCCCGACAAACAACTTCATTTTAAAACTTAGTCCGATCCACTCAAGGTGGTCCGGCCAGCGTAAATTTCTGCTCTTTCAGGCTAAAAAAAAAGCTCGCGCGTCGTGCGCGCGGGGCATCTCCCGACCAAAGTCTCAAAATCCCGACATATTGTTTCCTGCTCCCGATATGTTTCCTGCCACCGGATCGAACGCACGGGATCCAAACGTCTCTCTCTCTCTCTATTGCATAACGCCGAATAACGCGTGCTCTTTCTGGTCGGTATCAGAGCCCCTCCGGAAGGGCAATATTTTACACTATAGCTGCGCGGTGAAATCGCCGAGTGAGCCACCCCTAACAAGCCTTTCATTTATTTATTGATTGCACAAGCAGAAAGTACAAACGGCGAACTTAATGCCACTAAGGCATTTTCTGCCAGTTAACCGGTGGGCCAAAATAAATAAATAAATGGGAGGCGAGCTCAAGGAAGAACACCAGCAAGATGGTCTGACTCCATTAAGAAGTTGGCTGGCGGCAGCATGCAGAACGCGGTACATACGGCCTATGACCGCACTCTTTGAAGATCAACAATGTGTGGTCGCGATCCTCAGTAATGAGGGAACGATGAAGAAGAATTAAAATAGGCAGGGAATATTTTTAGCGCATTTTCGCGAGTGCTTCAAGTTTTCGGAACGTTTTTATTTCAGACCGCTTACAGAGGAAGTTTTTAAAATACATTTACTTAAAACTTCAAGTGTTTTAACCGAATCACAGAATAAGTAATAGTGCTACGTACAGAAGTGTCTCTTTCTAACAAAACTGATGTTCGGGTCCGACCTAGGGTTAACAGATGGTCGGAAATTGGCGAGATTCTCCCGATTTTTTGTATGACCTCCCGACTCCCGACAAAGAAGAAAATCTCCCGACAAACAACTTCATTTTAAAACTTAGTCCGATCCACTCAAGGTGGTCCGGCCAGCGTAAATTTCTGCTCTTTCAGGCTAAAAAAAAAGCTCGCGCGTCGTGCGCGCGGGGCATCTCCCGACCAAAGTCTCAAAATCCCGACATATTGTTTCCTGCTCCCGATATGTTTCCTGCCACCGGATCGAACGCACGGGATCCAAACGTCTCTCTCTCTCTCTATTGCATAACGCCGAATAACGCGTGCTCTTTCTGGTCGGTATCAGAGCCCCTCCGGAAGGGCAATATTTTAATGCCACTAAGGCATTTTCTGCCAGTTAACCGGTGGGCCAAAATAAATAAATAAATGGGAGGCGAGCTCAAGGAAGAACACCAGCAAGATGGTCTGACTCCATTAAGAAGTTGGCTGGCGGCAGCATGCAGAACGCGGTACATACGGCCTATGACCGCACTCTTTGAAGATCAACAATGTGTGGTCGCGATCCTCAGTAATGAGGGAACGATGAAGAAGAAAAAGTCGAGATTTGCTGTAACCATTCTTATGGTCGATTTTAGGCGTTTATTCAGCGTTTCTTTATTTCATTAATGTCCTTCGATTTTTACCGCGATGGACTATCGAGTGTCGACAACTTTTGATTAAATCATGTGTAGCCTCGACACCGTCTATCGTTTATAATAAAAGTTAACTGTGATCACCACCGCTTGCTGCTATATTTGCTGGAACACGAATGAAAAACCACGGTCGGAACGCCATGAAATCTACCCACTAACAAACAACAAAGTTACAAGTTAAATAAAAAGAATTTAAAACCACATTTTTACTTGAAAAAAACTCGACTGCGGTGCAAAAAAGGGTAGTATTTAAAGGCACATAAAAAAAAAACCATAACCTAACTGTAATACTGACATGCACATTAAAAATACCAAAACAAGCATCAAAACATAGCTTTGATGTACATATGGATTTTTTTGATGTGCTAGTCAGTATTTTTTTGCGGGGCGATTTATTATTTCTCTGCAAAAAATACCAGGCATTAAAGTCAAAAATCTGCCATTTAGTTTTATTTTTACAAATTTTTATACCCAGTGGCACAGACACTAGCGCCATTAATACGAATCGAATTATGTATCATTTATCAAAATCGGGTATGTCGTTGAGTGAGTAGTTATGAGCGGACATAGGAACGGTCATAGATACATACTTATTTACATACATACAGGTCAAACACCGTCCTTTGGGCTTCGCCGCAGTCGGGTAAAAAATTGACCGCCATCGAACCTCGAACCTGCGACCTGATTTCCCCGTTCACGGGTTTTAATTAAGATATTAATAAGCTGTTGATGATATCGGATGACGGATGGTGATTGGGCCCACCTGTTGAATTCTTAATGACACATCTGTTATTTATTAGTCTATGCATATTAGTGAGGTTTTGATTATGTATGGAAACAAAGATTACTAAAAACATATTTTTAACCGATTTCAAAACAGGAGATTCTCAGGTCGTTGGAATCTTTTTTTTGTAATCGAAAACGCCTATATATATGACGAGGAAGGCCTACAATCATACCTTTAGGTTCCGGATCACCTTTGGTCACCTTAGTGTTATGGTCCAATAATCATTCAAAGATCCAGTATCCGCACCAGTTTGAGTACTGGTGTATTGCTCTCCATGTCTTTCTTTACACGATCTAAATTTCGCGGTGATAATAAGCTAAAACTTGCAGTTACACGATAAATTCACAGAGAGCTGCGTAATTCCGTACATTTTCTAAAGACGACTGACAATTCATCCATCAACGTCATATTTCCTCTTTTTAATCTAAACCTGCCTGCATTACTCAAAAAGGATCTAAGGCATCGTCCTATCGAACAGCGAATACGCGATTATCGCGCGAACACGCGATTGCGACCATACAAGTAAGTATACTTACTTACTTGTATGGTTAGTCATAACTAGCGCCCTCTCTGTGACTTTAGTCAAGCCAATAATCAGATATTTTGGCTAATGTAACGTTGTTATTTTATCACGATACGACATATATATAAGACATCCGACAGACAGATATCTTAAACTCGACTGTATTAGCATTTGTCGTGTCATCCCGGCTCCATCATCAAATTAGTTCAGTGGTGCCATAATATGTATCTGTGTGTATTTGTATTGAATCTGGGGACACGGTAGCGCCTAGCCGAGCAAAACAAAGGCGCGGCCTCCTTTTTCTCGAAGCCATTCAGGCCATTTTCAACCTCCTGTAATTTTGTGCTAGCTAAAGCATAATATGATTTAGATATATTCTCATTAAAATTCAATTTGAACTTATAGCACTATTACACACTGATATGCATGAGAAAAAGGTCAATATATTAAGATAAGATGTTTCAAAATCAGTTTCAAAACCCGACCTACATTTCTTTTTTTCTGGAGAGACAATAAAAACAGTCCAAGTAATTAAAACTAATTGGAGACAGCGACGATAATGTATGCGCGTCTTTACGATCGTGTAGAATAGGTAGCAAGTCATGAACGGCAGTGATTCAAAAAATTGTCATTAAAATCTACAATACGAAGAGATTATTCCAATAACACAATAAAAATATACGATTTCGAAAATATTTCGTTTTGTTTATTGTAATCACATTTAATTTTATGAACCAATGATGAATACACTAAGAATAAGCAGTCCAATTTATGGTCCAGGTCGGAATTACACCCAAAAAACATAATTTTGAGATTCCGTTTTAAATCGAGTTTGTAGAAAATGTGTCGTTCTCGGATATAATGTATTACTTTCCTGGTTGTTTATAATCATCTGGCAATAGGCTATCTGTATATACTCGTAGATCAAATAAGAAAACAATTTTATTGAAATCGATAAAGTTACTAAATATTTTATTAAAAGAGAAAAGTTGAAAAATTATATTACCATGGGCAGGATTACTGCGCCTGTGTTGACCCGGAAAGCCGTTGGAGACGCACGTTCGAATCCTGCCTGAGGCATATATATTTTTAACTTTTCTCTTTTAGTAGTATAGAGAGAGAGAGAGAAAGAGAGAGAGAATTTTTTAGCAGTCGTTAATGCTAAAATAAGAATCATAATAGATAAAGTTACTATTATATGAGACTATTGCATGAGACGTCAGGATTATTACATTTTTTTGCCATTTTCAGACCCGTTTCTCTTAAAAGTTTTAAAGGAATTAAACCTGAAATAGGTCTGAAATTGGTGATGTTTGGGCCGATGAAAATTAATATTAACGGATAGGTAATGGGTTTCCATTTGTACAGAACTCTAGAAATTTATGTCGTCACGATAATACTTTCTAAAACCGCTATCGCTTCCGCTTAAGCTAACTCTAATGACTTAAACCACGAATGATTGGGCTCAAAATCAACATTATACCTGAACGCATTAACTGTTGAATAAGACATCTTTGTGATAAACTCCGGGACAAGTTTTCTTGTCTTTAATTAGTATTTATTTCACAATCGATCTGATTGTCCCTTTTCCGAAACCCATTATTTGTAAAATCCCAAGATATAGTTTGATAAATTAAAAATTTAATTTAATGTCAAATATGTATAACTTATTGCTTTGTAACGGTGCCTGTTTCAGAGAGTCATCTTAAGCAAGATGTTTCACACTAGTATAGGTAGTTTCACGGGAGTTGAGGTGAATGATTACACACACACCTACATGAAGTACTAATTGCAAAAAAAAGTGAATGAATGAAATGAATGAGTGAGTAAATAAACACAAGGCTATAGTTTAAAGGAACTTTTTGGTATATCTTGCAATTCACTGTTGAACTTGCTATCGGTACGAAAAAAGAACAGTAATTTCAAAACCTCGCTGACATTACATGACAGTGTTGTTGTGTGCGTGGCCTTTACTCTCGTGAAACAACCTATAGCATTTACTGCTTAGGTAGTTGACTAATTTTATTAACTAAGGGCCTTATCACACTTGCGAGCTTCGGGCGAGTTTCCATAGAAAACCAGTCGCGGCGAAATCGAGCGACATTTGTATGGAACTTCGCTTCTAACTCGCCCGCAGCTCAATCGCAAATCGCAAGTATGATAAGATAAGGCTCTAAGGCTGGGCTTGCAAAGCAGATTATTTATTTTTTTATTTCTGAAGATCACACGTATACATTAGCTTTACTAGTAAAACGTTTTATAATGTAGCTAGTTTAAAGTGTGTAAAAATGCATGTGAAATGTATGTATGTATAATCGCAACCCACTGGGAACCACACAGCTGGCTCGATCCTCGCTCAACGGATCAGCATAGCAATCCAGTTGTTTTTTTTTACTCCTGAGTAACTCTTTTTTTTTTTGTTTTTTTTTTTTAGAAACTGACAAACTCGCATCCCATCCTGGGCGTAGCGATTGTCGGACCGGGTGGTTGGCCGTGGCGTTCCCTGGGGTCGAACCAGGTCGCTAACCAGACCACCCTGAGTTGGTCGAGCTGGGTGGGAGCCAGGGAGTGCCTGGGGTCGAACCAGGTCACTTAGTCCCGGTCCACCTCGATATGATCGGGCTAGGTGGGGGCCTGACTAACTCGCAACCTTATTGGGCATAGTGATTATCTGACCGGGTGGTCGGCCGTGGCGTTCCCTGGGGTCGAACCAGGTCGCTAGCCGGACCACACTGAGCAATCCAGATGGGGAACGCAGCCTAATGGGGACCCGCCGCGGGGCCCGATCAGCGGACATCATCTATTTTTAGGGTTCCGTAGCCAAAATGGCTAAAAAGGAACCCTTATAGTTTCGTCATGTCCGTCCGTCCGTCCGTCCGTCCGTCCGTCCGTCCGTCCGTCCGTATGTCACAGGCATTTTACTCAAAAACTACAAGACCTATACTGATGAAATTTGGAATATAGATGTCTTGTAGATGCCGCAACTAAGTTTGATAGTTAAATAATAAAAATAAAAAAATCTAGGGGGGCACTCCATACATGTAACAGAAGCTAAAAAATTTTTTTTTCACAAAATGTCAACGTGTGGTACATAGTTCGACAGCTCTTTTGAAAACATTTTAAGTTTCTTAAGTAATGTTTGTGATTAAGTGAATACCTTTGGAAATAATCGCTCCGAAAGTTGTGAAAATTGTGTCCCCCCCCCTCTATCTTCTAAACCGTGTGTCCAAAAAATATAAAAAAAATTACAAAGATAACGCTCAATTAATACTTTCAACGAAAATTATTTTCAACAAGATCGGGTTAACCGTTTTTGAGTTATTGCCGATAAAGTGCGCTTCTCAACAAAAGGACGTAATTGCTATGAAGATACGCTCTTTTGTTGTTGTACTTTTTTTACATCGTATTTTTTACCTTATAGTAGTAATTATCCGTTCAACAGAGCTAATGCTGTTAAAGAATACAATACTATTGAGAGGTAAACCACAAATTAGGATAACAAGAATATAGTGTCAATAAAGTATAACTGCCTTGAAAGATCATTACATTATAGATTCTATTTACTAGACAGTAAAGTGTAAATGCAGTTATAGATAACTGCGATCTTAATTTGTTTTGCATTTCACATTCGCCCGACGGTCTGCAAGTGCGTATTCCGTAGAGAAAAGACTTAGAGATACTATGAGCTTTCAACGGATTATCGGTTCTATGCCCGTAATGATAAGGCGGCAAATGCTTTCAAACAAAAAAATAATAATGCCTTTTGCTTTTACAGATTCAACGGGGAGCCAGGTAGACCGCCCGGGTTTACTCGTGTTACGCATTGTTATTTTTTTTTTGTGGTATTGTATTACCTCAATGGCATTGTTCGCTCAATGACATTGTATACTTTAACAGCATTAGCTCTCTTGAACGGATAATTTCTATACGGCTATGGAACCCTACACTGAGCATGGTCCGACTAGCTCTTGGCCAGTTATTTTATGAGGATGTGGAAAACAAAAGTAGAGCTGTTATATCGAGTGGGATATCAAATGAAAGGGCTTAATTTGTAGATTCCAAAACCATTTTTGTTTTTTTTCTTAATTTTGTACTTTTTGATTTATGACCAAAAACGTTCAAAAAAATACCATTCCCCCCCTATTATCTTTGAAGTTACTGAACAGAAAAATCTGTAATAATTACCAATTATTAACATCATTCTAAATATTACAGGAAAAATAAAACGGTTTTCCTAAATTGCATCGTTTTTTAGAAATTTTCAAAAATCGTACACATACTTATTTGCTCCTACTAAGCTAACGGCCATACAGTTTTTGTTGAACATTCACGTATCTACTTACGAGTTTGTACGGAACCCTCGGTGAGCGAGTCCGACTCGCACTTGACCGGTTTTTTTTTTTATAATCCTAGGTTCATGTTTTATTTTACTCAATGTTCCCATTTCCTAACCTGTATCAATTTATACGTCTAACAGCAGATGGCAGTGGCATATTTCACGCACAACGCACCTTGTGATGGCCAATGGGAACGCGCAATATGTACAAACTGTATAATAAATACAATGCAATATGTGTATACAGGGTGTTCGCGAGGAACCCGCATAAATTTACCAGCCTATAGCTGAGTTCGTAATGATTAAATAACATTATATGAACACAAGTCGAAATATGATTTTTAACTTTTTTTTAGTTTGCATACAAATTAAATAAATTATTATTGGTTCACCCGTAACACAATGCCTTAGGATGAGCTGGCATGATTGTATTAAATGAGTGATATTTTCATTATACATTAATGTGGAACTTTATAGATTAGCGTCAAATGCCAAAGTGAAAAATTGGACACTTGACATTACACATTAAACAACAATTTTCGTAGTGTGTCGATCTCGCAACATCGCAATTATAAAGTTGATTAACACTGGAGATGTTACAAATCTAAAATAATTTAAAACTCGAAAACTAATCTGTGTTCACTTTACTTAATTATACGACATTTTCTTTTCTAAACATGATGAGGAATACGCTGGCAAAATTATGCGGTTTCCTCGCGAGCACCTTGTATATTAGTGAGATTGACCTTGAGTTAAACAGATACATTCGCAGACTATTATGTGCTAAATTCGTTTATCTATGCGGCCTTGTCCGCCATTTGTTTTAAACTGTATTCTGTTATCCATATCGTGTTACTTCATAGCATTTTATAACCGACTTCGCGAAAAGGAGGTTCTTTAGTCGGTTGATCACTTGCAATTTTTTTTTTAAATTGAAAGGGTAAAATTACCAGATTAGATCCATTTCTTTTAAAATCTGGACAGAAACGTGGAGTTAAATTTTGTTCTAAATATTTTATTAGCAGAGAAAAACTGAAAAATTATATGTCTCGGGCAGGATTCGGACCTGCATTTCCTAAGAAAAGTAATTTTTTGGTCAGCCGTTATTAAAATTGATCCGCAAAAAAAAATAAGCAGTTAAATCATTTGGGCAGCATACAAAGCTTTGGCTGGCAATAAATAAAAATCGGGCGGCAACTCTTGTTCAGCAAACAATTTAAAAACGGTTAACATTTTAACCAATATTAATCTGCTTTTTTTATCATTTGGCTGCCTAATAACCAGTCGAGCTGCAAAATAATAACTTGGGCAGCAAGATTTTACAATTGGTCAGCAGAGAGTTCAATAGGCTACTTGATGACAGTTCAAATCAGCTTCTTTTTATGAAGTGTCAAAACGCTCCGAAAGTATTGCAGTTTAGTATGAAATACTATCTTGTGACGTGCTTGTGACGTCATGCTCAACATGGTGCCTTATTTTTAGTTTTCGTCATTGTAAAATCGTTGATGGCACGAAAATAAGTTTGAATGATTTTATCCGGGCTGTTTTGGAAGCGTAATTTGCTGGTTAGAGTTAATGAATTTATTTTGATTGTTGTCAAATACCCTATTGAGATATACAGGGTGTCACTGTGTTATTTATATACAGGGTGTCACTGTAATGTATACAGGATGTCACTGTAATATATACAGAATGTCATTGTGATATATAAAGGGTGCCATTGTGTTATATACAGGGTGTCACTGTGATAGATACAGGATGTCACTGTCAGCAGAGAAAACATGTCTGTAAGCAATTTAATTGAGATATACAGGATGTCACTGTGATATATAATATACTGGGTGTCACTATGATATCACTATACAGGGTGTCACTGTGTTATATACAGGGTGTCACTGTGATAGATTCAAGATGTCACTGTGATATATACAGAGTGTCACTGTGTTATACAGAGTGTCCAGTAATTAATAGCCAATCTTCTAACCACTGAGAGGGCACCTTAGGCTGGTTCAGAAAATCGACTTTTAGGTTTAGTAAAAGTCCCTTGGTTTTCGAGATTTTCACACTTTTCTTAATTTTCAGTTTTTGGTCTCGTGTTTCACTGTAATGATCGTCAAGGTCACAAATGAAAAAAAATTTACTGGCTATTAATTACTGGACACCCTGTATACAGGGTGTCACTGTAATATATACAGGTTGTCACTGTGTTATATACAGAGTGTCGCTGTGATAGATACAGGATATCACTGTGATATATACAGAGTGTCACTGTGTTATATACAGGGTGTCACTGTAATGTATACAGAGTGTCACTGTGATAGATACAGGATGTCACTGTGATATATACAGAGTGTCACTGTGTTAACTACAGGATGTCACTGTAATGTATACAGGGTGTCACTGTGATATATACAGAATTTAATTGTGATATAAACAGGGTGCCATTGTGTTATATACAGGATGTCACTGTGATAGATACAGGATGTCACTGTGATATATACAGAGTGTCACTGTGTAGGAATAGAGGTGGCGAAATACTGGCAAAGAAAAATTTAGATTAATATTTTTGATCCCTTTACACGAAGAAGAAGAAAAAGTCACTGTGTTATACAGGGTGTCCCATAACTGACACGTCACAGTGACACTGGAGTTAGACCAGGTCAAGAGTTACCAAACCAACTTAACATGACCCGCCGACCGTATTTTTTTTTTTACTACTGGTGGTCAAAGTCGAAATTAAATTTCGCTGTGAATTAATTCAAGACCAAACTAGTATTTTTTTCAGTTTTACTTAGTTTTTGTATAAAATACCATTTTTGTAACCTTAATTAACAATTCATGTTACCGTACACATAAAAAAAACTAACCTTGACACCTTTCCGAGTGCACACTGGCACTAATAATGTTAAAAACGGTCAATATTCATGAACAACTTTAATTCGACAATAACTCAAAAACTGTGAATCGTTTACTGGGGTCATGTTAAGTTGGTTTGGTACCTCTTGACCTGGTCTACCTCCAGTGTCACTGTGACGTGTCAGTTATGGGACACCCTGTATATATTTTTTTTGATGACCCTAAAAACAAAACGGCTCCCAAAAATAGGTAGGTTAAGGTTATTTTTTTAATGGCCCTAAAAACGAAACGGCTCCTAAAAATAGGTAGGTTAGGGTTATTTTTTTTTGATGACCCTAAAAACGAAACGGCACCCAAAAATAGGTAGGTTAGGGTTATTTTTTTTTGATGACCCTAAAAACGAAACGGTTCCCAAAAATAGGTAGGTTAGGGTTATTTTTTTTGATAACCCTAAAAACGAAACGGCTCCTAAAAATAGGTAGGTTAGGGTTATTTTTTTTTGATGACCCTAAAAACGAAACGGTACCCAAAAATAGGTAGGTTAGGGTTATTTTTTTTTGATGACCCTAAAAACGAAACGGTTCCCAAAAATAGGTAGGTTAGGGTTATTTTTTTTTGATGACCATAAAAACGAAACGGCTCTCAAAAATAGGTCGGTTAGGGTTATTTTTTTTTGATGACCCTAAAAACGAAGCGGCTCCCAAAAATAGGTAGGTTAGGGTTATATTTTTTGATTATATATCACAGTGACACCCTGTATATATCACAGTGACATCCTGTATCTATCACAGTGACATCCTGTATATAACACAGTGACACCCTGTATCTATCACAGTGACACCCTGTATATATCACAGTGACATCCTGTATCTATCACAGTTACACCCTGTATATAACACAGTGACACCCTGTATATATCACAGTGACACCCAGTATATATCACAGTGACACCCTGTATATATTACAGTGACACCTGCTACTTGACAGCTGACAATTACCTTATGACAAAATACGCACACGATTGGCCACAGAATAGTTGCTCCCATTTTGTGAATGACCAGTTAGGTTTTATTGCCCCCTTTTTTTTGATGAACAAAATGAAATATTTTGCTTACCTACTGATTGCTTACCAAAATTTGATTAACCGTAGATCGCTTAATGCAGCTCAAATATTTAATTTGCTGACCAAAATAATTTAGAGCAGTTCAGTATATAATTAATTGCAGCCTGATTTATAAATGTTTGCTAACCATAAGTTGCTTACCAACTAGCTATTTTGGCTGACCAAATACAAATTTCTGCTGACCAAAATATGAATATTTTGCTGATCGATTAAATGATACCCATTTCCTAAGCTATCCGGGCCAACACAGGCGCCTTACCAACTACGCTACCGAAACTATCGTTGGCAATCGTTAATGCTACAATAAAAAAAAAATGTTCTTTTGGTTACGATTTTTTCAAAGCTTATATTAAAAAAATGTACATCACTTACTTGATATTTTTACAAAAAACCTTAATTAAAAGGTGACGGTTTTAAATCACATTAATCTATTCAATTACCAAAAACATAATAAGAATTAATTTGAATTTTTCCGAAGTAAATCAGAAAGTCGTATGGAAAAAATAAATCGATTTATCCAAGTGTGTTTAGTATAACGATAATTCATAGCAACAGGAAGTAGACCTGTTTGCTATCGTTTATATCGTGAGGATCTATTAAGATGCTTTTAAAACTTTTTTTAAGTTTTAGACTTAGGTAATTTATTAAAAATAGTCGACCCGCTCGCGAGTCCGTTCACGGTGATGAAAAAAGTTAAATGTCTTTTTTTTGTTTCGGCTTAGTCAAGTATTCTTTGTTTTAACCTGGGACATAAAGTCATAATCTATCTGTATGCCAAATTTCATGAAAATCGGTCCGGTAGTCTATGCGTGATGCACGCACAAACAAACTGATGAACAGGAAAAAATACCAAAACTAGTGTCATGCTCCCCAGCCCCAAGAAAATGTCTATATAAAAATGTATATAACTCTAGTACCAATAAAAAAAATCTATGTCAAATAAAACGCTGTAAATTTGATTGCAAGATAGTCCTACTAAGAACCATCCCCCCAGCAGAACCACTATGATATTTCGATAACTAGTCACAATATACGCATACGTATGGTATCAAAAAACATCTATGGAAATTCTATATTAACTTAGCACCCTCAGTTTCCAATTACATTTTGAACATACTTAGTTACGACACCATCTTTCTTTTACACTCCCCACTTGCTTTTTCGGAACAACATTTAATGTATGAACACAGTCTTAGTATGATTTAATTATATTTATACCTGTATTTGTATCGTCGTCTAATACCCATAATAGCATTGCTTAGTTTGGAACTAAGTCGATTTGTGTAAGATTGTCCCCACAATATTTATTTTATAATGGATTTCAAAAAAGTGTACATGTTTTGAACTGCTAAGGGCCGTGACGAAACTCAAAGTTAGTGTCAAATCAATACATTCTCGTGACGCAACGGAAACTTAGCCGGTATT
This sequence comes from Eudemis profundana, assembly GCA_947034925.1. Classification (NCBI taxonomy): domain Eukaryota; kingdom Metazoa; phylum Arthropoda; class Insecta; order Lepidoptera; family Tortricidae; genus Eudemis; species Eudemis profundana. The sequence goes on along the minus strand of OX344816.1, from coordinate 13,446,379 downwards.
TAAGTAACAATCTTTAAGGAACGTTTAATTGTATACTTTATTTGAAAAACGCTCTTGTAACAAGGATGTTCGCTAAAAAGCCTCCACAGTAATAAAAACCAATCCCGTTACGGTAACCAAGCGTTATCTATGTAATCTGAGCCGGTATAATTACTGAGTTGTCAGCGGTATCGACAAGATTACCGATACCGGGACCGTCAAGCGTGAACTTTTGAGAATTTTCTATGGTACCGTGGTACGATATCACATGATGCCATAAGCCATACTCGCAAAGTATAAAACAGGGCTCGGGACCGGTATTTTGCAAAAACCCCCAAATAGCCCACTATTTTGAATTATTTTATGCTTTTTATGTAGAGCGCAGTATTGTATTTAAGTCATGATTTCGTATTGTCTGGTTAAAAAACGAAATAATAAACCAAAGAATGATAAGAACGGAAAGAATACCGGTATGTTTGTATGGAGCAAATACCGGTTTCCGAGCCTTGGTATAAAGGCACTTCTAGGTTACGGTTTCGGCGGTAAACCAGTTTTGGTCGGACACTAGATATTTTTGGCTAATGTAGCGTTACTGTTTTATCACGACACGACATATTTATCTATACATATAAGTATTATATCCTCGTCGAGTGCCAATAGCATTCACTCTAAACAATCTGAGCCAACTAAGAGAGATTTTCTCTTTGTTGGCGTTAACTTAAATAAAACAAACAAGATATTAAACATATCAACGAAAGCTGATTAATTAAAACAGCAAGTTCATTAGTGATTAAAACAACAATCTAGAATCTTGATAATCTTAACAAACATATTCCTTGTTTCTATCATTATTTTCTTCTTTGTATGATTCGATCTCGTTTAATTAGTTACCTTATACATCAATGTTTGTTGAATCAAATCAGAACATGGTTAATTGAACTATGATAAACAATCAATATCATCTTAGTTGGTGTATCTAACGTCTTGGTAGGCTCGATAACTATCACAATCTTGTTAGGAGCAACCAATTTTTTTTTAGAGAGTTGCTTAGTTTTAAAATCGGTCACTTTGTGGTATTTGGTAAGATGGTCCCCCGATATTTATTTTTATTTATTTCGTACTCATTGTATCCTTAATCAAATAATTAATGTGGAACCCTAAAATTGTAAAAAGCTACCGTTTTGCAATGTAAAATAAATCAGTAATTTATATATGCCTTTTGACAGCTGACAATTTACGTTTCCGTTTTGTGCGAAAAAGTATACATTACTTAAAACATAAATCACGGGGCTTTAATAAGAAAAACTTCATTTTTGCAATATTACCAATATATTTTGCAATATTATTTTCTTTCTCATCTGCTCAAAGGTTAGCTGGAAGAGATCCCTTACAGGGATAAGCTCGCCTTTGTACATAACCATTGATTTTTGTACTGCTTCTGTATGATTTTATGTGCAATAAAGTGTTTACATACATACATACATACATACATATTACCATAGTTGGGATATGAAAGGACGGATAGTACACAATTCATGTGTTTATTTAACTTTATTGCATATAACTAAATATTTTTACTAAAAAAAACCCGACCGCGGTGCACTTTTAAAGTGTATAAAATCCGCCATTTTGTTTATTTTAACGAACTTCATACCCAGTGACACTCGCGCCATCAAGACGAATCCAATGATGTATCATTTATCAAAATCGGTTGTGCCGTTGAGTAGTTACGAGCGGACACAGGAACGGACATACATACATACAGGTTAAACACATTACCCTCCTTTGGGCTTCGCCGCAGTCGGGTAAAAAGAAAACTTATCATGAAAACCACATTTTAACTTAAAAAAAAACAGTTTTATAACTCGACTGCGGTTCAAAAAATACGGCGCATTAAAGTGTATAAATCCGCCATTATTTTCATGTACCCAGTGACACTCGTATCATCATATCATTTATCAAAATCGGGTGTATCGTTTAAGAGTTATGACCGGACATAGGACATACATACAGGTCAAACACAACCTCCTATTGGGCTTCGCCACGTGCCATTCATTTATTACGTAAGACGATTTTTGCCAGTTTTTGCCCCCCTCCCGGAAGGAACATATTTTTCTCACATAGGGAACTATGTGAGAAAAATAAGAAATGTCCGATCTCATTCCCCCACTATTATTAAATTGTTTTTACGTATGGGTTGTTTTCATTTTAATTTTTCAAAGAAACAGTTTGTAGGGACGTTTATTTGCAGATGCTAATAGTTTTGAATTTTTTGGTAAAATACCTATACGCAACCGAGCACGCACCTCCGCTCTCGTGCGATACTGCGCATTTTTTTTAAAAGTATAATCTTAACTTTGCCCATTTTTATGATCTTACGTAAGAACTATGAAAACACCCTCCCATCCCCTTGTAAGAAAAAATAAGACATGGTCGCCCCCCTAAATCGTCTTACGTAATAAATGAATGGCCCCCAACATGCAAGGCTGTACCCCCAACAATTGATTCCAATAATATTGAATTAATATCCATAGGATTCTGGGTGATTCGAGTCGATCAGTTTTCCCTACAAACATAAAGAGGGTCATTATTTGTTTTCACGGCATCAATTACGTTTGAAATTTGTGTTTTATTTTAAAACTAAAGACATTTTTTTGCGCGAAATGACATAAGAACCCTCAAAAATAAATAACCACATTTCGATACCTTTAGACTCAAAAGACGTAAACGCCATTAGAACCTGCGGCGTTTACGCCCTTTGAGTCTAAAGGTATCGATTTTTACTAAAAAAAACCCGACCGCGGTGCACTTTGAAACTGCATAAAATCCGCCATTTTGTTTATTTTAACGAACTTCATACCCAGTGACACTCGCACCAAGACGAATCTAATGATGTATCATTTATCAAAATCGGATGTGCCGTTGAGTAGTTACGAGCGGACACAGGAACGGACATACATACATACATACTTACATACATACAGGTCAAACACATAACCCTCCTTTGGGCTTCGCCGCAGTCGGGTAAAAATATAATTGTAACAAAAACCGTTTACTAATTTATTTCTTTCACGATTCTTATTTCTTTTTCTTCGTAAATTTAAACTAAGTCTTAAAAAAGCGATTTAAAAGCATCTTAAGACAAAGCAGATTATTTCCGTTTCTTTGTAAAGCGGGTAAGTGTCACCTCATTACTTAACGCTCCTCTGTAGTGAAACACTTCTGATACCTACTTTATTAAACTACAGTTATTAAATAACAACCCCTCTTAAGCGGGTATAGCAAAACGTCGTATTGTAATACTAAAAACAAGGCCGTAATGCTCTTTTGAACATGTTTGAACCGAGTCTTTTTACTGGGATCTAGCGATTTTCTTCGCAAATCGCATGACCCCTATTACAAAGCGATAAGGGTGAAAATAAAAGTAACAACTGCAATTTAATTCGCAAGGAAATACTTTTTCGACCGGCCAGTGACAAGTTATTACTGTCAAGTCATAATTGCATACTGCGCTTCAAGTCCAAAAGGGGCTTAAGTGACATAATATTCCTTGTAATATAAGCCCTTATAGTTGTACAGATTCGAACATAGCGGGACAGAATGAGGTAGCATTTTGCAAGTGATTTTCAATTCTATTACAATGGTCGTATGGTTCAATTTTGAAATGTAGCTGTTGTGAATTTTTAAAATATCAGACTGATTATTTTGAGAGACATGTCATATACCAATGAGTTGCCGATTTAAGTGATACTTTGTGTTTGTATGGATTCCTTATTTTGCAGGTAATTGGGCTTAATGAGGAAAAATTATAACGTGTCTGTGTTTTTTTAACAGAATGTTAAGTTTCTAGGTTCGAATCTCAGCGTTTACCAATATACATTTGATCCCCTTGTTTTAGCATATATTTTTTTAATTTTTCTCTGCTAATAAAATTTTGAGAGAGGCATAAAAGAAGAGTGGCTACAATCACTTGTCTAGATCTTTATACTTTGACACTGATAAACAAATATATAAATATTAGGGGACAATCTTACACAAATCGAATTACTCCCATAGTAAGCTCAATAAGGCTTATAATATTTTTATTGTGTTTTAGGTATTTCAATTTAGGTAGTTTAATTTAGTTTTTAGGTTTATTTAGTTTTAGGAAATTTAAATTTTATCTTGTTTGTAATTGTTAGTTTACTGTACTTTCTTTCAGTAAATTAAAATTTTGATCGTGATGAGGCTTTGTGTTATGGATACCAGACGACGATATTTTTAAAAAATACAAATACTTAGAAAACATCCAAGACTCAGCAACAAATATCAGCACACAAATAATATTTGCTCTTACCGGGCTTCGAACCCAAGACCGTCAGCTTCGTAAGCAGAGTCACTAACCACTTTGCTAAACCAGTCGTCATAACTGATAACGGCATAATGGGCATTTCTCCAGAAATATGTCTGCGGTCACCTCATTTATCTGGCACTTTTTCATACTAAATGTATGGAGACAGATGAATGAGTCGCAGACATATTTCTGGAGAAATGCTCTTATATTGTATTTAAGTAAGATGTCTGCTGAATAGAGGATAATACAGCATCATAGCCATATCGATTATGGCTCCGCATTGTGTCCGCGAATGTGCTATCCGGTTCGAAGGACCAGCACAATCAGGCTGTCAATTAATACTATAGCTTTCAGGACAATGTAAATGAGCTTTGTTATTAAATATATCTGTCAGCCACGGACGTCTACTGCATGACATAGGTCTTCCCCATAGATTGCCTCAAAGTTCGGTTCTTGCTCAGACCGTATCTGACTCCCCGTTACGTTCACGAGGTCACAGTATAATAGCAGTATTGTTTCTTCTTACAAAAAGTAAATCGCGCGCATGAATGTGTGCGCGCCGTGTACTATTACGTGTGTGTAACACGTTATCATATCGCGGATTAGTAAAGCAATATTTTTGTTTTAATTAACATGGATTTCCACAAAGTAACGCCTGATTCAAACAATTATTTAGAAGTTTGATTTTTTCACAGCTTCAAAGGACCGTAGACCTGACTATAGTTTTATTTTCAACGCGTTCCCGAGATAAAGGGCCTTGACAGACAAATGGACGACGGACGGACAGACAGACGAACAAAAAAGTGATCCTATAAGGGTTCCGCTTTTTCCTTTTGAGATACGGAACACTAAAAAGAGCGCATCGCAGCCATTCGTTAATAATAATATTCTTATAAGATGTCATGCGAGATAATACAGCATCCATAGCGAAGTACGTATCGATTTTGGCTCCACATTGTGTGAATTGCGCCGCTATCCGGCTCGAAGGACCAGCACAATCGGCCTGTCAATTAGGACGTGATAGCTTTGGTAGGATAATGTAAATGAGCTTGTTGTGAGATTATATGAGTGTCTTTTCAAAAGGGCTTATTTTTCTATGGCTTTCATACAGAAATAAGTCCTTTTGAAACGAGACTCCTCATTTAAATAGCAGCAATCGCTGTTACAAATAAAACGAGGATTAACAATTGACTTTCACGACATCAAATTTCGGTGAAATGTTTTTTGTTTTACAGTTTGATAAATGTCTGCGCAAAATAACATGATAAATCCAAAAGAAATACAATAAAATGCAATCGGATATTGATGCGATTAGAGGGTAGGTTAAACAAGAAGACTGTCATTCTCCTACTTCGGATCGTACCCCGACCGCAAGGGGATTTCCAGGCAAAAACTAGATGGCGCTAAAAAACTAAACATTCAACGATGTTATAATTGAACAAAGAAACATAGTACAGTAACTATTAGTTCATAAACAGCTAATAATAAATAAATTCTAACATTTAAATACTGTGTCACGCTTGCAAAGTTCAATAATTGTAAATATTATAATTCTTATACCAAGCTTATACATAGATGGCGTTGTAATATCGGGGAACAGCTTTTTGTATGGAGAATGACAGTCCTCTTGTTTTAATGGTCCTTGCCTTAACATTGTGAACTACGCCCCGAAGCGGCCCGGTAGGTGAGAATCGTACATAACTTGCAACTCACACACACACTGCTAGATCCCTTTTGTAGGGCTAAGCAAATTGTTGCATGCCTGCTCGACTGATTGCGTTCCAGTCGCTAAACGCTGGGATATAAATAATATACGTCTGCAAGTGATGGGCGTTGAGTACAGGATAAGTAGTTGGGCGAGTAACTGGAATTACTGCTGGCTTGAAGTCTACGAAGCCCCCTAGGTTCATTTATTTTATTAATTCATGTTACACAGCATTACAGTTTTAAGACTAATACACCATGGAACTACGTACAGTAACAGTGGGTGACTAAACTTAAGATTAACATGTAGGAATACTAGACAGCCTATTATCCATCGCCTCGCAAAAACTCAAACACACCCGACACACAGCCGCCCATCGCCAGGCTAGCATGTCAAAGACTTCATGTCAAAGACCCCGTAACTGATTACTTGTCTCTGTAATTTACGTTACTGTGCGTTTAACTTTAACTTAAATGTTGTTTTTAACTTAGAAATTGTTGTTGCCAACTTAAATAAACCATTTTCTTAGTGTGTAAAAATTCTCATGTAAACACAGAATTAGTAATAGTGCAACGCACAGAAGTTTCTCTTTCTAATAAAACTGACGTTTGGGTCCGACCACTGAACGGAACGCACCGGATCCAACCGTCTCTCTCTTTAGGCGGGAACCCATGTCCACGGCACGGCCATCAATGGTACTGACCAATGGTACAGGTGGTCCGGCGGAGCGCCGTCGCCGTAAAACGGCGCGGCTCCCGCCATTCGCCAATTCTATGGCGCTGCGCCGTTTTATGCCGTGGACATGGGTCCACGTCCAATCGCATGATGCGTGCTCTTTCTGGTTTCCGGAGGATACTATGTAGTAGCCGCACAGCGAAATCGCGGAGTGAGCCACTCCTGATGTAAGTAACTTGTAATTCATATGAGCATAAATTCTCTTAAGCCAGGAAGATGCGATACCAGAATATTTCCTGTTCATTTCAATCAATAAATGCTCGCTCGTGGTTGACATGAGAACGGAAACTTAGCTGTTCAAGTATAATTTAAGTAATGTAAACACAGCATGAAGCATTCCAGTACACCTCAAATGCATGTCTGCTATTAGGTGGATACTCTCACATCGTGACTAACATGAACACAGTACGTAGCTAGGTTGTTCAAGTAACATTTAAAGTAGTGTAAACGCAGCACAAAGCAGCTAGGGCAGGGCATATCTCGTACAAATCTGCTACAGTTATTCTTTCACATTATGATGTTTGCACATGTTACTTTCGTAGAGTAGCTAACACGGACACAGCAGAGTAGCTTGTTTTTTTATACTACTAGAGTGGCAAATAAGCCTACGGCCTACCCGATATTTAGCTATCACCACAGCCTATAGACGCTTGCAACGCTCAGAGCACACGTGTAGCCAAGCCTATAATAATACATTACACAACTAGGGTGGTAAAACAAAGAAAGGCCGACATCGCAGATGTTCGCGCCCCGAGCTGCAAGCGAGGGACGTAAATATGCGATCGAGGGCTTTCTTTATTACCTCCCGTGTTGTGTACATCATCAGGTTTAGTGGTCTGTGTTTTATGTCTACACTTGGCCAGAAAGTGGCTTTTAAGCCACTTTATGGCCAGGTGTGGCATAAAAGCCTTTTTTTATTACTTGTACAAGTAACATTTCAAGTAGAGTAAACGCAGCACAAAGCACAACCCCGGCACACCTCAGACAAATCTGTTGCAATTAGGCGGATGCTTTCAGAGCGTTAGATACGTTTGCGATGCGCTAAAGTGTCTCAATTTGAACACAGGTTGGTTGAAACATCAGTGCATAGAACTTAGGTAACACGTATGCTAATAATCATATTTTTTTTTATGTGTGATAGACAAGCATTTGACCCCGTTCGCACCTGATGTTAAGTGTGATGAAGCCTAAGATGTAGCATGCTTGTCTAGAAGATGCCTATTCACTCTCAACTTGAAGAGATCCAAGTCATATTTTCTGGGAAAAGATGGGCGGGAAGAGAGTTCCACTCCTTTGCGGTCCTTATAAGGAAGGTAGACGCAAAGCGTAATGTAATGCTACTCGCCCAGCTTTACTCGCTTACTCGCCGGCAGCGGAACCAGTGCTATATTTTGTCAGTACTTTAGTCACCTCACCGCGATATATGTCATGTAGGTCTTACATCTAGTGTATAAAAATTCCAGCTCTAATAACATACCCAGCAAACTGTCAAACAGTTATTTCACACAGCCGTCGCTTCCCAGCACTAACAAGCGGTGTGATTCCGCAGCAGAACTTGTGTACAACTGCAACGGTGGCAAAACTGCACTGAAAATCAGGCAATTTTACCGACGCGACGCAGAATCGGCTAAAGCCATCAAAAAAGCTTTGTGTCCAATTGTCCATGCAATAAGAACGGAGAAAACGTCGATCGGCTTGGCTTTTTTTAAACGGTTTTATTTAGTTTGTCCTGTATATTTTTGAATTTTGACGAATGTTTTTTACAAGATCACGAGCAAACGACACAAGAAACGACAAATCGTGAGTGAAAATGACTGTTTCAATTCTAATCTAAATAAAAGAGGTATAGAAAGGAAGAATAATGGAGAACAGAAGAGAGAGAGGGAGAGTGTGTGAGAGAAAGACCGAAAAGGACTTATATAGATCAAGTGAAAGACAAGTGAACATCGCGACGTATCAGGCCATAAAGATGGCCGAAGATATTCATGGAGATCGCCCCACCAGGAGTGACTCACTCCGCGATTTCTTTAAGAGCCTTATCACTTATCACACTTGGGATTTGCGAGCGAGCTGCGGGCGAGTTAGAAGCGAAGTTCCATACAAACGAACTCGCTGCGAGTTCGCCACGACTGTGTGCCTACCATAAGCTGAGTGTACGATCGGCGCTAGCGAGTTTCTCGTATCGAGAGTCAGTGCACCTCTCTCGCACGCGCCAATAGTACGAGATAGACTGTCATCGAGCGCTCGATACTCGCTAGCGCCGATCGAAAAGTCAACTCATGGTAGGCACACTGGTTTTGTTTGGAAACTCGCTCGGAGCTCGCCCGCAAATCGCAAGTGTGGTAACTTGATAAGGCTCTAACACCACCTGTAGGTGGCTTTAACCAGCGACCAGTAAGAGCACGCCTTAGTACGCGTTATGCGATAGAGTGGACGGTCGGATGTGGTGTATTCCATCCGGTAGTCGGACCCGAACGACAGTTTTGTTAGAGAGAGAGGCTTCTGTACGTTCCAGTAGCGTGGCGTCCAAAGAACTCGATTCCTACAGGCTTGCTTAATATCAGGCATTTGAGCACCTCATTCTACAGCTCTTAAGGAATATGTGAGTTATTCTTCAAAAATATATCTGCGACTTATTCCTCTGCCTCCATACATTTAATATGAAAAAAGGCCAGAGGAATAAGGTGACCGCAGACATATTTCTGAAGAATAACCCATGTAGGCTGAATCCGCACCGGCTTGCCAATGGATATCTTTTACGCCACGCCACTGGTACGTGGCGTACTTATTCTGTGGCCCCACCGACAACGTGGCCAAGATCTTAAATATGCAAGTTCTGTTGATATTTTATCGGCTCAGACGATCCTACTGCAATCAAGTGTAATTAGTTGAATTCAATAGAAATACTAATTTTGCAGTTATTTATGCAATAGACAATAATTACATAGGGGAGAATAACGACTTAATAATAGAATAAACAAAAAAAATCTAATACGCATTAAATTCATTGGCCAATAAGGTTAACTTGTTTATTTATGCCACACCTGGCCATAAAGTGGCTTTTTCCGCACGCTGCGCGTACGGAAAAAGCCGCTTTCTGGCCAAGTGTAGACATAAAATGATGTACACAACACGGGAGGTAATAAAGAAAGCCCTCGATCGCATATTTACGTCCCTCGCTTGCAGCTCGGACCGCAAACTTCTGCGATCTCGGCCTTTCTTTGTATTACCACCCTAGTTGTGTAATGTACTATTTTTTATTGTTCTTACCCTCGGCCCTAAAAGAACTATTCATTTTTTAAATCTGCTTAATAATGAAACATAATTCTTTTGTAGATATTTAGATAACACTGAACGACGAACAAATTGCAAGATTACCAAATTTGCAATAAACTCATTCATTCGTTGCAGACATAAATAAATGTATTTTCTTTCTTTCTAGCGATTCATTCGTTCAATAATAATTTATATATATAGAAAATCAAAACATTCCGCTCAATTAGAAAAAAAAGCTATGTAAGTGTTGCGTAGACTCACATGCTAACTTAACCAGTTTTCTTCTGGCCACATTACGATAAATAAGGTTCTAGCCACCAGTCTTACGCAGAGGAAATGTATTCAGATGAAGACGGTACTATGGGATCTCGAATGCATTTCATCTTTTATGTTATGGCGCGCTCTCTGTAGGTTGCAGTGGCGTGGCGTCCAAAGAACTCGATTCCTACCGGCTTGCCTAATATCAGGCATTTGACCGCTATATTCTACAGCTCTTGAGGAAAATGTACGCCAAATCTGCACCGGCTTGCTCAAGGATTGGCTTACGCCACGACACTGGTAGGTTGACATACAATAATCCATGGGTCCATGGTGTTCATGGGTCTATGGCCACCACCACCACAATCATCATCATTAGGTATAATCATCATCATCATAATTTTTTTTTTTGTGTAAATAACGTTAAAACAACGAAAACATGCAGAGAATCTATAATGTACTATTTTATTGTCTATAAATAAACTCGGTCATTCTTCAGATTTGTGTCTGCGGCTAATTACCGCGCCTCGATTGTCATGATTCCCCAGATTTATAGTAAAAATAGAAGGTAAATATAAATTATATTGTGGCAACACCGAGGTTTGGGTAGGGATAACTAGGAGGTAGTGGAGAGGATGGCGGGCCTCTGCCACTTGGTTGGAGACTCGACGAGAGACAACACCGCAAATCAGAAGTGTCTACGAATACCACTACACCCACCAATTGATTTTTAAGGCTCGACCGGCATTACAAAAACGTAAGTAATTATAATTTTTATAATGTTGATTCTGCGGTATGATATGATTATTTAATTAGCTTAATATTATAAAGAAAAGCTTAAGCTAACTCTGCGTCTTAGTCAAATTAATTATGATGCTTTGCGATCGAAAGTATTGTCGAATATTTTTAAGACGGAATGGCGTGGTTCAAATTTTATGCCTATTCCTCGATGTGGTTCGTTAATTGTAGAATGCCTACATGGTTTTGTTTCACACTTAATCTTGTGTTTTATACATTATTTAATTAAAGATGTAAAAAAAAAAAAAAAAAATGGTTTGATCTTTTTGGTTGAGTATGCATGCAACGTGTAGTAGTAATAAAAAAAAAATAATGACGTATATTTTTACTAGTACGTAGGTATAACGTACGTTCGTCGGTCGTACGTACTTTCTTGCATTATTGAGAATCACGTAAAAGTTACAATTAATGGGCACAGTTGCGTTTTTTTTATTAACACTATTGGCGCGAAATCTACCCGTCTATTTACCGTGATTTAAAATCGTAATGGTCACGATCGATGTAATTACTTGTAGATACAGATATAATAATAATACGCATAGGTTATGCTGGTTATGCTTGTATTAAAAATGAAAGAAAGTAGCAAAAATAGAAAACGTTAATGTGTAATGGTTAGTACGTACGTAATGCAAGCCCTATTGTCTGACGTCTATACATATACGTTCATGGCGAAAAAGCGTGGCAAACCAGGATCAACCAAAATTGGTAAACCTGGTGTTTAAAAAAGAAAACGTATCATAAAGTATTGTACCTAGTTTTCCGTATCTAGTATAGTATTCTACCTATTAGTGAAAAATTAAGGTTATAAATGAATAAAATACTTATGTAAAACTATCCTCACTATCGTATCTACCTTCCCGCTCGTTTTGTAGTTCATAGTAAGTAATTGGTGATGAGTTATTTCATTTGTCACTTCTGTGGGACTTTTTAAGGTTCGCGACATATAAGAACAAGCTAGCAGTTACGGGTAGGTACATATAATATTCTGCGGAACGACAGTACTCTGCCAGTTGATGAAGTACTGTCGCTCACATGCAGTGAATGCGTTTATATACAACGAGTATTGGTCAATAACAGTATAATTTCGTAAACTTAGTGATCTTGTTAAAATTGTAAGCACATTATTTTGAAATTGAGACATTTTTTTTTTTACTTTTATTACTCTAATTTTGTATATTGACGATCATGACGGGAATGCTTGTAACTTTGTACTATAAATTTATACTGTTATTTTCTCATGAAATAAATGATCTATCTATCTATCATTATTGCCTACTTTGTATCAATATACTTAAACCTACAACTGGATACATTGGATGTAGAATTCTATGGTAGGTAGGTATCTGATGCTGCCAAGAAACTGTGAGCGAGCACTCGTTTATCGAGAGCTTGGCTACGCGAGAGAGCGTTATAGTTTTTTTATGTATATTATATATCAGGACGCAAGGTGCGTTGGATGCGAAAGAGCATTACATTGATTGCTTTGCTGTACACGAATGAGTGTATTGTTTATTAAAGAGACGTGAGCGTGCGTCGTGTGCGAAAGAGCATTATGACTGTTACACGAATGAGTGTACGCTTTGAAATTGATATGAGCATGCGCCGAATGCGAGTTATGTGAAAGAACATTTTATGTATGTGTACACGAGTGAGTGTAGGAATGACGCGAGTGAGCGAAGTTGATGGTTGAGGAGAAGTAAAACGTCCTGACAGCGTTTGATGGCTTCTGCTATATCAGAAATACGCGCATTAAGAACGCTAATCGTATTTGACTTTTGTTAAGACGTCTTTCTGCTTTCTTACGTATACCCCAGAAATTAACGATGCTTAATTTTAGTTGGGATGTTTAAAAGTTTAGATGTTTGGAGATTTGGATATTTATTATCAAATACCGAGTTATTTGACTAACAATTAAATGAATTGAGCTGTTATTTGGTATGCAAGTAGACCAGTCCTGGATTGAAACTTTATATTCTGAAAATGAGTCCGCTCCTAAGAGAGTAATGGGAATAACGCAGGCAAAGCCATGAGTAAATGATGCAAGTATTAAAAGGAAAATAAATAGTATTTTATTTTTTTCTTTGCCTGTTTGTTTCTTTGTGCTTCATGTAAGGGCTGATTTTAATTAAATTGTCCTTTTAACTGAGATAGTTAACAGTTCGTCACAAAATGTTTTTCATGGAATTGGATTAATAAGGTATTTATGACTAATAAGTAACTGTGACCTCTCCAGTACCTCTAGCACAACTGTAACACACGATTTTTTGTCGCGCGACTAATACTATCCATCTCTTTCCATTCAATATAGTGTGACAGTGACATGTTCAAAGACAAGCGAATTCGCTACTAGTTGTGCTAGCTTTGTAGATCGAAATAGTACGCTTAATATAAAGTATCAAGTGAGTATGAGTATAAAGTGGAAACAAAATCATGTACAGCGAATGATAAAACGTTAAATAAGCTAATAGATTAGTAAAATATTTCATTATGACTTAACCTTTACTAAAATAATTGTAATCCTTGTTATAGGACATGTCCGAGTCAAGCAAGTCGAAGAGTGGTCTAGTGCTAAGAAGAAACAGGCTGATTAGTAATTCATCTAGTTCATCTGATGAAATTCCGAATTTCCGGAAACGTGTGCGCCAAACTCCAAGCGACACAACCGAAGATACTGCATCATCATGCAAGCGAAAATGTGTTCGAGAGGTTTCATTCGATGTTGCAGATTTAATACATGCACTTGAATCAAGAAGCAATCCTAAAACGTTTATTAATGCCAATCAAATGCTCAATGCTTTGCCAGAATTTGATCCTGAAAACAAAGCCCAAAACATTGAGATATGGTTACATAAGGTCAATGAATATGCACACATTTATAAATGGGAAGATAGACAGACCTCTCATTTCGCAACTCAAAAATTAGTAGGAACCGCTAAGAATTGGCTGTACTCTCTGCCAAGTCTGGACTTTTCTTGGCCAGATTGGCAAGCAAAATTACGGCGCGCATTTCCGGTCGAAGATAACTTTGCTGTCCTTTTGGAAGAAATGTTCGCAAGGAAGACCAAGCCAGATGAGAGCCTACGAATATACTTTTATGACAAGCTGATGTTGCTTAACAGGTGCGAGATTACGGGCAAAAAGGCTGTCGACTGCCTTATTCATGGAATTACGGACAGATCTTTGCAAAACTCAGCCCAAGCTCTGAAATGTACCGAACCGGAAGATTTGCTGCAATATTTAGTAGTCCAGCAGCCTACTCTACACGTAATTTCAAACTCTCAGAAGAAAAAAGGAGTTCCTGAAAGCATAGAAGTCGCTACCACCAGCGGATTTCAGAAGAAACCCCTGCGGTGCTTTCGTTGCGGTCTCGAAGGTCATCCGTCGAAAATGTGCTTCCGAAGAGAAAGAGTGCCGAAACTCGATAATCGTAGTACGAATATAAAATGTTTCAATTGTAATGAAGAGGGACATCGATTCGCGCGTTGTCCTAAAATTTTACCAAAATGTGAGAATTGTAATAAATTCGGACACAAATCCGAAACTTGTAGAAATCGAAATCCCTCTTCAACTAGGTACCCTCAAATAGAACCATCAAATGCGCAAAAAGTTTTGGCTATTGACTCGAGCCCTCATAATGATAAGTTTAACAAAGTTGTGGAAATAAATAATAAAAAATTAAGATCCTACATTGACTTTGGAGCTGACTGTTCCCTGATTCAGTATAAGGATGCGATGAATCTAAAATTGCCTAAAATTGACACAGATCTACCTGTCATCAAAGGATTCGGTAATAATCATGTTAGACCACTTTTCAAGTCACAAGCTTTAGTAAAAGTTGACGAGGTTCAATGTCTTATAGATTTATACGTTATTGATGACCAGTATCTGAACGAACCTCTATTAATAGGCCAGAATTTCACTGAATCCCCTCAAGTATGCGTACTTAAGGATAGCACAAGACTTACATTTTATAACCAACCATTAATATCCTCTGATACAACTTGTGTAAAACTGATAATCTCAGAATCGATTGATTTAAAAAACAGTCAACTAGTGGCTGTTTATACTGAACCAAATTATAATGGCGATATTTACGTCGAAGGTAAAGTCCAAGCAATTCCAACTAAAGAGTTCTACGTACACCAAGGTGCCTACAATATTGTGA
This sequence comes from Eudemis profundana, assembly GCA_947034925.1. Taxonomy (NCBI): domain Eukaryota; kingdom Metazoa; phylum Arthropoda; class Insecta; order Lepidoptera; family Tortricidae; genus Eudemis; species Eudemis profundana. Next base: position 13,431,130 of record OX344816.1, on the reverse strand, counting down.
ACGGTAAAGGTTATATACTTGTGTCAAATAGTGCCAATAAACTCGTGAGTCTCAAACAGAACATGACAGTAGCTCGAGCTACACCGTTTACTGAAACGAATGTTTATAATGTTAGAAAAACTGACAAAGCCTCTTCAGAAAACTTGACCCCACTCAACAGAGACGATATTAAAGTTGGTAGTAACGTTGATCTAACGACTATTGGTAAATTACATAATTTACTTAACGACTATAGGGATTGTTTCGCACTTTCACTAAAGGAAATTGGCTGCGTAGGTCAAGAGTTTGAAATGAATATCCAGCTTTCCGATGACAAGCCTGTAGTCTATAGGCCTTATCGACTTTCACATTCTGAACGAGCAAAAGTACGTGAAATGGTCACGGAATTATCAGATCATGGTATAATACGAGAGTCAACTTCGGATTACGCAAGTCCTATATTGATGGTAAAAAAGAAAACAGGTGAGCAAAGACTCTGCGTTGACTTCAGAGCATTAAATGCTAAAACTATAAAGGATAGATACCCTCTCCCATTAATTGACGACCAAATATCGAACTTGAGTGGCAATCGATTCTTCACAACCCTTGATATGGCGTCAGGGTATTACCAAATTCCACTGTCAGAAAAAAGTAAGCATTTAACAGCTTTTGTGACTCCTGACGGCCACTATGAATTTAACCGGATGCCCTTTGGGCTAGCAAATGCACCGGCTGTTTTTCAGAAAATCGTAAATAAAGTTCTTGGATCAAGACGTTTTGATTCTGTGTTAGCATACATGGATGATTTGTTGATTCCCACTCAAACAATAGACGAGGGTCTAGAAAAATTAGAAGGGGTGCTAAAGTTACTGAGGGAATTTGGTTTAACGTTAAAACTGTCAAAGTGCACCTTTTTCGCATCATCCATTGACTATCTCGGTTATGATGTATCTGCAGCAGGGATAAAACCAAGCGAACGTAAGACCCTAGCAATCAAGGATTTCCCGACGCCCAAGAATGTCCATGAAGTAAGACAATTTCTTGGGCTAGCAAGCTACTTCAGAAAATTTGTTAAAGGATTTGGTGAAATAGCACGACCTTTAACAAAGTTGCTTAAAAAAGATGCAACCTGGCAGTGGACTAATGAAGAAACACAGGCAGTATTGACTTTGAAACAAACATTGTGCCAAAGACCTGTTTTAGCATTATACAACCCTAAACTTGATACCGAACTGCACACGGATGCAAGCTCTGTAGGAATTGGTGGTATATTAATGCAATGGCAAGAAAATCCTAGAGTTTTAAAACCTGTTGCATACTTTAGCAAACAAACCTCACCCGAGGAAAAACACTACCATTCCTACGAACTTGAAACTCTCGCAGTAGTAAGTTCGTTAAAGAAGTTTAGAACATATTTATTGGGGATACCCTTTAAAATATTTACTGATTGCAAAGCTTTGCGGCTAACATGCAGTAAAAAAGATATATTGCCACGAATAGCGAGATGGGTGCTACAAATGGAAGAATATGATTTCGAGATTGAACATCGTGCTGGAGATAGAATGGCACACGTTGACGCTCTGAGCCGTAACCTTGTCGAAACCTCGAATGAAGATTGTCACCCGGATAACATAATGACAGTATTTCGAATCGAGCAAGACGACTGGTTCCTAACGTTGCAATTAGGGGATCCAGAAACAAGTCGCATTGCAAAGTTACTTAAGCCGGACATTGATGATGAGTATTCAGATATAAAGAAACATTATGTTTTGAAAAACAATACGCTTTATAGAAAACTTAATGAGAATCCCGATGAATTACGAATAGTAATTCCTAAAGGTGCAAGATGGCAAGTTTGCCGCATGAATCACGATGAAATTGGTCATTTTGGTTTTAAGAAAACAATAGAAAGAATACAGAGCAAATATTGGTTTCCAAAAATGGGAAAATTCATAAAAAAATATGTGGAGGCATGTTTGAACTGTGCTTATCATAAAGACAATGACCCCACAAAAAAAGCATATTTGCACCCTATAGACAAAAGCGATAAACCGTTTCAGACAATACACATTGACCATTTAGGCCCTTTTATTAAAAGTAAACGTGGAAATACACATATACTAACTATTGTGGATGGATTTTCTAAATACGTGTTCGTAAAGCCTGTGAAGGATACTAAAAGCGCAACAGCGATAAAGGTCTTGGAAAATATTTTTCAAGATTTTCAAGATCCGGAAAGATTAATATCAGATCGTGGTTCTGCATTCACATCTGCTCAGTTCAAGCAGTTCTGTAAAAGCAAGAATATTAAACACATTCTGAATGCGGTCGCATGCCCACGAGCTAATGGGCAGGCAGAGCGATTTAATCAAACGATATTAAAAGCTATTGCGACTCAAAGTATGGGATATAAGGAGAATGAATGGGATCTAGTGGTGCCTAGCGTTCAATCGGGGATTAATAATACCATAAATGCAACAACAGGTAAATCTGCTGCTGAAATTATGTTTGGGTTTAAACTAAATGGTAATACTGATCACGTATTTAATGACCTTCTAAAGGAAACTGAAAGCGAAGTAGGAAATTTAAGTGAAGTTAGAGACGCTGTTTCAGAAACAATAAAAATAAAGCAAAGAAAAATGAAAAGCAACCATGATTCAAAAACGGTTCCTGCTAGAAAATACAATCTAAATGATTTAGTTAAAATAACAAAAGTCACTTTTAATGAAAATCCAGGTCAAAGCAAAAAACTGCTGCCTAAATTTATTGGACCCTTCAGGGTCTCTAAGGTACTTGGCAACGATAGATATAAAATAGTTTCTGTATCTGGATTGTCATCAAAAAAGAAATATGCCTCGGTAGTCTCGGCAGATCGGATGAGACCTTGGATTAATATCAAGGCTTTAGATGTTGAAAGTAGCGAATCCTCAAATTCGGGTTCAAGTTGTGAGGAAAATTAATACATTAGCAATGTAAATAAGATACACTAGCAATATAACGACCGAATGTCATGATTATTTTGAACTATGTTTATGCGTTACAACCTCCAAAGTCTTTGTGTAATCGTTTACAACCAAGTCATGGTCTTAACTTTTTGCATGTAAAACATGATTATAATCGTTGATGAAGATATTTTTTGTGTTATGTAACACAAAAAAATATCTATATTATAATAATATTAATAATTAATAAAAAAAATTACCGCTGACAACGACAGACGTCTTTTTTACAATTTTTTTCCGAAAAATGTTTTTATATGTTTTTAGTAGTTTAAACCGATGTTTATCACTTCATGAAAATCAAAAATGCCATGGAAAAACCGCACCGCTCCCTACGGAAAACGGAAATGGACTAAATACGATTTACATGTTTCATGTGAACAGTGACAGCCGGTCATGACAGCGCAACGCTTTAAATAAACACTAAAACGAGTAAAAAAATATGATAACAAGACGTCGAAACAGAGCGGAAACTGCAGCACGCCCACCATCCCCGCCCGCCTCGTCCAGCTCCTCACCGACCTCGTCCGGCGACGAGTTCGCGACCGCGGCCGACACTAGTGGGTCGAGCGACGACGAGCGCGGGCCGCCGCCTCCACCGCCACGACCACCTGCGCGAAGGGGACGGCCACCGCTGCCGGCACGCTTGGGGCCTGTGGGGCATCCTGCCCCGCCCACGGCCCTCGCTACCGGTGGTGTAGTGCGACGCATGCGATGGACTCAGAGTATGAATGAGAACTGCATGCGCGCCTACTATGGGGCCACAGAGGGAGGTACTAGCCTGACAGCGTACCGTGACCGGATGTTGCTTCTGTTTCAGACTCTTGAACCGACCATCGACGTGTCTGCGCAACGGTTATCGGATCAGGTGCGCGCCATCCAGCGGGTGAAGCGGCTGGATGACGCGACACTTGATCGATTGCGCCTGGAAGTGCTTGCTACTCGCGCGGCCTCCACTTCGACTCGGAATCCGCCCGCTACATCGCCGGTCCCGGTGCCAGCACCCGACCTGGCGCCGGGGGCGCCGCGGGGGGATCCCCCTGCCGACGAGGAGGACGGCGTGAGTAGTGTAAGTACCCAGGCCAATAAGCAATTGAGGAGGGCTCTGGAAGAGGCGATTGAGCAGTACCGATCCACGGCAGACTCTAGGCCGCGGTTACCTCGCCTGCCCACGAATAGACGTAATCTAGCGCTAGTGGCAGCCCTAAACGCTTTGCTAGACCCGTATATGCGGGCTAGCGAAGATCTTGCTGATACCCACTCGATCATGTATTGTGGGGCCATCGCGGCGTGCCGCGTCGCTCGCGTCAAGTTCCCGGACGCTGACCGAGCGCCGCGGACCGCCGGGGGTGTCCCCGCCTGGCAAGTACGGATCGAGCGGCGTATCAGCACGTTTAGGACTCTCATTGCAAAGCTGATCTGCTTCAGGGGGGGTAACAACCGCCCCCGTGTTATGCGTTTCGTGACACAAGCCTTCGCGGGGACTGATATCAGACCCCGCGACTACATGGCATGTGTCACGGAGCGCATAGACTTCCTGAAGCAGAAAGTCTATGCATGGGCAAGCCGTATTCGCCGCTATAGAGAGCGTGTGGATCGATACCAGCAGAATCGTCTCTTTCAGAGTGACCAAAGGAAGGTATACCGAAAGTGGGAGGGAGCCGATCAACGTGTGGCCGACGGGCAACTACCGGATCCTACCGCCATGATTAATTTCTGGCGTAGTATCTGGTCGGCGCCAGTCGTGCACACCGAGGGCGAGTGGATGACTGTTGTTGAGCGAGAATGTGAGCCCATCGAAACCATGGGGGCTGTTACCATCAGCCCCGATGACGTGAGTTGTGCGGCTCGTGCGACCCAGAACTGGAAAAGTCCTGGGCCGGATGGGTTACACAATTTCTGGATCAAGTGGTTTCGATGCGCACATGAACGCTTGGCAACACAATTCCAACAAGCCCTTGAGCTCGGCTCCCTACCATCTTTCCTAACAACAGGTGTTACCTTCCTGCTCTACAAGTCCGGTAGTACCACGGAAGCGAAGAATTATCGACCCATCACGTGCTTGCCCACGCTGTACAAGCTCCTTACATCCATTCTGAGATCAAAAATCAACTCGCACATTGTTGCGAACAACGTTATGGCCTTCTCTCAAAATGGATGTAGGGTTGGGTCACGTGGTACTAAAGAGCTCCTCCTCATCGACACGGCCATTTGCCAACAAGTCCGGCGGGACAGGGGGTCTCTCTCGGCTGCTTGGATTGACTACAAGAAGGCCTATGATTCGGTGCCTCATTCATGGCTGGAGAGGATCTTGGAGCTGTATAAAATCAATACAGCTTTAAAATCCTTCTTAGGCGCATGTATGAGGCAGTGGACCACAGTCCTTCGTCAACCAGGCGGTAGAGATGGCCCCCCTGGTCCGCATGACTTTATAAGGATTGAGAGAGGTATTTTCCAGGGTGACAGTCTGAGTCCCCTGTGGTTCTGCCTGGCCCTGAACCCACTCAGCACTCTGCTGAAGGAGTCAGGACTGGGCTGTCGGCTTCGGAGAGGGGGTGAGGTCATTTCTCATCTGCTGTACATGGACGACCTCAAGCTATTTGCACCCAAACGCCCAGACTTGCTGGAGTTACTGAAGGTCACAGAAACCTTCAGTAGCGCCATCAAAATGGAGTTTGGTGTAGATAAGTGTGCGGTCATGCATGTACAACGAGGGAAAATCGTAAATTCCCCGAATTTGCAACTTTCCGAGACAATGACTCTCAGGTCTATCTCCGAGGCTGAAACCTACAAGTACCTTGGTATGTCACAGGCCTTGAGTATTGCGGACAGGGACACTATACAGACGGTGAAGGAGCGCTTCTTCTGTCGCTTGACAAAAGTACTTAACAGTCTTTTGTCTGGCGGCAACAAGGTGCGGGCCTTCAACGCTTGGGTGATGCCCCTGCTCACTTACTCCTTTGGCATACTAAGGTGGACTCAGACTGAGCTGGACGCCCTGGATAGGCGGGTCCGTGTGCTGCTCACTACACACCGCATGCTACACCCACGCTCGTCAGTTATGAGACTGTACATCCCGCGTAAGTGTGGCGGCCGTGGCTTTTTAAACGCCAAGGACCTCCATAACCGCGAGCTGTGCAGCCTCAGGGAGTACTTCCTAAACAACGAGTGTGGGATACATCGCGATGTAGTAGCAGTAGACAGAAGCCTTACTCCTCTTTCCTTGGCAAACGAGAACTGGCGTAGACCTAAGGTGCTTAGCACCGACGACCGCAAGGACATATGGAAGAGTAAGGAGCTACACGGGCGGTTCTACAAGGCCCTCACGGGGCCCGATGTAGACCTGCTCGCGTCGGTGAACTGGCTACGCTTCGGTGATCTCTTCGGGGAAACTGAAGGTTTTGTCTGTGCAATTGCGGACGAAGTTATGATGACGAACAACTACCGGAGATATATCCTGAAGGACGGTACGGTCGACATCTGTCGGGCATGCCGCCGTCCCGGAGAGTCTATCAGGCATATTATCTCCGGTTGTTCCCATCTAGCTAACGGCGAGTACTTGCACAGACATAATCAAGTAGCCAGGATCATTCACCAGCAACTTGCTGTTCGATATGGTCTTGTGGGGTCTGAGGTGCCGTACTATAAGTACGTACCAACGCCGGTTCTCGAAAATGGTCGCGCCACGCTCTATTGGGATCGATCTATCATCACGGACAGGACTATTGTAGCCAATAAGCCTGATATCGTGCTGATAGATCGATCCAAGCGCCGTGCAGTGCTCGTCGACATCACCATCCCCCATGACGAAAACCTCGTGAAGGCCGAGAAGGACAAGCTCAGCAAGTACCTTGACTTGGCTCACGAGGTTACCGCCATGTGGGATGTTGATTCGACGATCATTGTTCCGATAGTCGTTTCGGCGAACGGGCTTATAGCGAAGAGTCTCGATCACCATCTCAAGAGACTCTCGCTAGATGGTTGGATCAAGGGTCAGATACAGAAAGCGGTACTTCTGGACACGGCGCGCATCGTCAGGAGGTTCCTCTCTCTGCGGCCCTAACCACCGGTAGCTTGGGCCCCGCCCCGCTGCCGGCGGCACTCTAGGTTAGGTTTTTTATAATGTGTTTATGTTTTGTAATTTCATTTTGTATTTTACTTTTTATATATATATATATTGTAAAAAACCTAACTTAAGAAAATAAATGTATACTGAGTTAATAATTTTAATAAACAGCCTACACCTAGTTTCCCGTGCCAATAATTAGCTATACGAATAGCATTTTGGATAGGTAAACATAGTATAAGTTGATTTGTATTTCTGTAATATTATGTATGTTATGTTTGATTATAAATAAAATAAAATAAACTGTTATGTAATAAATGACTTTATTTCAACGTCTACCTTTAAAGTATCATGATCATGATGTCTAATAGTAGGCTTATTCTTAGCAGTGGGACGTGCATAGGCTGATGATGATGATGGTCACACTGCCATAATCGGTCTGCTGAGTGGTTTCAGGGTACCGTGCGTCGGAGTCTGCACGGCGGCGGATGGCCGAATGTCATGATTCCCCAGATTTATAGTAAAAATAGAAGGTAAATATAAATTATATTGTGGCAACACCGAGGTTTGGGTAGGGATAACTAGGAGGTAGTGGAGAGGATGGCGGGCCTCTGCCACTTGGTTGGAGACTCGACGAGAGACAACACCACACGATAATATCTCTGTTTACACTGATGGTTGACTGGTAGAGAAATGCCTCACGGCCAGGGCTCGGATACCGGTATTGTCTCCATACAAAAATACCGGTATTTTTCCGTTGTTTCCGTTCTTTGGTTTATTATTTCATTTTTTAATCGGACAATCTAATAATACGAAATAAAAAGCATGAAATAATTCAAAATATTGGACTATTTCGGGGTTCTTGCAAAATACCGGTTCCGAGCCTTGCTTTATACCGTACATATACATAAACATACGTATACCAATATAGTGCGAATTCATACAGAGTAGGGTAGACTGGGTAAGGTTGTGCCAGTGCATGTCTACACATGTTGCCCAGTATTGCGTTAGCCGATGCGCGATGTAAACAAAAGCAGGAGGCCACATTGCTTTTCAACAGCCAAAAGTATTTTTTTTCCTTTTTGTTCAGATTATTTACTTTTATTGGTATTTATTTTTATTTTTTATTTATTTAATAAAGAAACAAACAGTCTCATGTAGTTGTAAATAATACAAAAACAAAAATGTTTAGCAGTAGACTTACAGTTATACTATAGCAAATATTTTTTTGTTGTGAATTGAATATTAGTAGTTAATAACAAATGATTACTTTTTACGTAGACAATTTAGGTTAGTCATGGTTTTTCACTACTGACCCCAACCACTGTCACAACTGTCCTTGGGGTGTGGTCGGTTGTGACATTTTCCTTTTTTTTTTCAAATTTGATGCTATAACTAATACAGCGTATTTTGAGACAAAATTTCAGTATTTTTGTGTAGACAAATATACAAACTACGATTGAAGTAATTTTTGTCTCAACTAACTAGTAAATTAACAAAATTATTGGCGGTCAAACCTAAATTGTCACAATCGTACCCAGTCTACCCTACACAGCGGGTAACGCAAAACCTTAACTTTCCTGTCATCAACTATTGTTACAAAGAGCGATAAAAGTTGAACATGATTCAATCTTTCCATTTCAGTGCCACAGAACTATGAGTTATTTTCTTCTTACTTATAAATAAATCAAATGTAAAAAGCACTTCAACTACAATTACTACTCAACACGAGGGTACCAGGAGGGTCAATATTGAATTTTGTGAAACAATCCTTTCAATTTTTTTTTCCAAAACTAAATAATGTTTAAATATATCTGGTTGCGTTCTCAATCAAAACTGAAAATTTAAAAACGACAAAACCATTTGCAACGTTAATTACGAAACAGGTCCAAAATGATGGTCCGAGTTGAAACGGAAGTCGTTCAAAATACGATTACTTCATACAAAGGCCATTTAAAACGGAATCGGAATCAGTAAAAAGGTCCAAAATGTTATTATTCAAAAAATAATATGTCCAAGAGAGATGTGCTCTGAAACTATTATTTAATTCACCTCGTGTAGGTTCTAAAAAAAATATAATCCCATCAAAAATACTAAATGTAGAAAGATGCAAGTCTCGCAACGCAGTTCTCCTAGAACAAAAAAGTTTTGAAATGTAATGTTAAACCAAGTCAGTACCGGGGGGATTTCAACAGAACTCGATTTCCACCGACTTGCCTATTATTTACCCGTGGAGGATTCTTCATTTGAGAACTATATAGTGTGTTCCTTGAAACGAACTTTGACGTGCAATGGTTCTTGAACTACACGTTCAAATTGAATGGTAATGAGAACATATTTAAGTCTTATTATGCCCTATATATTTCTAAAAATTCAGGGTTCTAGCTTTAGCCTGCACAAAATAACGGTAGGCTGAAAATGGCCTGAATAGCTTCGAGCAAAGGATGGTACGGCCGTGCCTTTGTTTTGCTCGACTTGGCGGGGGAACTGCCGTGCCCCGAGATTTAAATAAGATCGAGTTCTCACAGTACCATTTAGTCCATAGCAACTGTTTAAACACATCCAATAATCCCGCGAACGTCCGACGCCGTTATATTAATGACGCGGGTGCGTCAATATTGACGCTTGCACTGCACTTTAATTACGAATAACACCAAAAATAATAATTTCTTAAAGCATTCTAAATACGTCGTCCAAATTTACTCACACGAATGTTACTAATTCATAAAAATAAGCAGTTTAAATGGTGCAAAGGCACCTTTGCATTTAGGGCATTTCTCCAAAAATATGTCTGCGACTCATTCATCTGTCTCCATACATTTAGTATGAAAAAGGGCCAGATGAATGAGGTGACCGCAGACATATTTCTGGAGAAATGCCCTTTGTGTACTTTGTATGAAAAACAATATTCCAAAAAAAATGGCGGCAATACAATAGTCCAAAACTAACGTGTTCTAAACGGATTGTGTCCAATACCGTTTTTATCGTTTACGCGTAATATCATAATTATATTTATATTTTTCCAGGTTCTCACAGCTCTCTTGCCACAAACTGTCGCAATTATATTAATGACATGGGACTGTCAATATTGGCGTGCACTTTAATGATATGCTGCGTTTGCTTGCGGCTTCGACATGAGAGTCATTATATGAGACTAGAAAAATGTTTCTGTGCATAAAGATGAAAACATACGTGTCGTGACACGGTAGATACAGCAACACCAAACTTTTTTCTGATTTGTTTTACCAAAAATAGCATACCTAGAGTCTTTTGCTTAAATTATTTTCTTTTTTGCATAAGGCGTGGCTGATAAGTTTCCTTGGCCTTCTTTCTTATCAAGTATGCCTTTTGGAAGAGCCACTAGTTTTTCTAAAGATAGGTTTTTAAGCCCTTCTGACATGTGTGTGAACATCTTTACACATTAGGCCCACCTGGCAACACTAATATTGAATTTGTATTTTTTAAAGTGGGTAGGTTTGCACAACAGTACTTTTGACAGAGGAAATTTATGATTTTCTCAGTCTACCCGCGACCACGAACGCTGAAAAGGGTTACCAAACGTCGGGACTTAAAATGTAGTAATATACGCGATTTAATTCGTTTAAGTTGTTTTATTACTATGTACAGTCAAATGCAAAAATATTGAATCGTTTCATAAATATGGTATTAATTTCTTGGTGAAATGTTGACACTACGGTTACGTAGCAAAATATACAAAAACACATGTTATACGGTCGATTCATTGACATCTTTTATCATAAGATTAAAATATATACGGTCTAAATTAATTGCGTTTATAATCTATAGTGGTGAATACATATAAGGTTCAAAATACATAAAGCCAAATTATATAACTTCCAAATTCAAACGCTAGGTCTTCGCAGGATCTTTTAAGCGGTTAACCAAAACTTATATTTATTTATTATTATTTTTTATTTATTTTATTTATTGGAGAACAAACAGAAACAAGTGTTCACAGGTGATAGGTGGTCAGGTGATTTAATATGACTTGTAAAATATCTGTCACAAGGGATGTTTCGAAATGCATGTCTTAGGTATTCTCCACCAGAAAAGAAAAAAAAGAAGTTTTAAGGAAGGAAGCCACGAGAATGAATTGCGACGTGTCACAAATGTTATTCGACATCAAAAGACCTTATCGATCGGGGTCTCTAGTCCAGTATAAACAGTCAATAACAACACAATCTAGTTAGCATGTGCAACATATGGTTAGAATACACGGGCAGTTTACACGCCCGGCGACGGGCGGCCGTGACACACGGATGGGTCTTCCATCGAGTATTATGATTTAATAAATTTTCACTCGTAACATCAATGGGCATCGGAAACTCGGATACTTATATACCAAAACAACAAACTCAGAGTCAGTGTTGAGTTGTATTGTATGGAGGCGGCCACAATTTAATTTTATTATTAAACCCTGCATTTCTAAATTAACTTATTATGCTAACATAACCACATACCTATTTAACTATACTACCTATTTAAGTACTTAAATGAACTATTTGCAGTAATTCTCCATGTACTCGTTTTTTGAAGTCTGTTAAAATACCCATAAGCTAAACCTTCGCGAGATACATACATTACTATGGCGTTTTGTATTTATCGCGGAATCCGGGAACTTATATTGTCAAAATAAAAAATTTAAGAAGCTAATTCCATATTTGCTTAATTTTTTCCGGAATTTTGCCAACTTTAGGTATAAGCATCCGAATTTCCAATGCCCATAGGGCAATGATCATAGGGCTCAAAAAAGCCTTTTTTACTTGGGGAAATATGGATCCTGCCCAGCCCGGGAATAAGCTGAGGGGTATCCGACTCTCACGGATTAAAACACCAAGATGGTCCGTCACGTCACTTTCGTGACGGGGTACATGTACACCGAAGCACTCTCCCGCGATCCCAAAAAACGAATTGACCCGACAAAATAACGATGGCGAAGTCGAAACAATATTCACCTATCTGTGTATCTTTACTTATCTTTGATCTGTATGTTTTTGTGTGCGTTACTGAGTAAACGTTTTTCTTTCTTTGTCTCTTTCTTTACTGTCGTGCCAACATGTTCGACATGCCATGCCACGCAACCGTCATGTTTTTCTTGTTACCCCGGTTTGTACAATCGAACACACTGTTAACTGTACATTTGTAAACAAATGTACTTTATTGCAACGTGTTAAAGTCTATGGGTGATCAGTTAACAGTGGCATGGTTTGTACCGGTTGCGCCTGTTTTTAAGAGAACCAGAAATATACGTTTTTTTCCGATAAAATACGATGGCGAAACAATATTCGACATCCAACAAGTTCGACAGGCAGCGCAGCCGTGTGTCCCATCATGTTTTTCTTGTTAGCCCGGTGGCACCGTATCTATGTAAATTGCATCATGTACGGGTTGCGCCTGTTTTTGCATCCTCTATATAGACTAACAAGCCGTGGAATAAGCAATTTGCCTTGATTAACGTATTTTTCCTCTTTCCTGTGATTTTTAGAATGAGCGAAGAGGATTATTTGGGTTTTTTTTTTCCTGATCTATTTTCATGATATGGATACTGCTAATTCGGAATATATTGGTGAATCGAATAGAGCTGTGATTTAGAACAAATTTAGTATCGTTAGTTTGTATATAATATACGAGTATAGTCTTAGTTCCTACTGTTATTGTTTTATTTAAATTTTATTGTGTACAAAATAATGTAGATACTTGATATATTTACAGAATGAACATTTATTGTTGTTATAGCGGCAATAGAAATATTGCCTATTGGGTTATTGGAGAGAGAGCCTTCGCGGGCCGGACCACGGTCTCCCGCTTTACGGGCCGGATTAGAACGGCTCACGGGCGGTAATTTGGAGACACCTGCCATAGAGCAAGCGACAAAGTGGGACGTTTTACTCGGGAACGCCAAAATTTTTTTTTTGAGAAATTGTTGATTACTGTCACGTATTTAACTCTCACAACTCTGACACGCGATTTCTCGAAATTTTGGCATTTTGAGATGTGGCCGCATTGCAGTCACTAGGCGAATCAAGTTTAGTTATTTGCTGCGATCGACCCGCCATCTAGGGGGAAACCTACAAAATGCACGGCGATGGAGAAATCTTATTAACTAAGAAGCAAGAAGTGAAGTACAGTGAATCTATAAGAAACAGTAGAGCCCAATTTGTAAACGAAAAAAAGTGACGTCAGATATAACGATGAATCGTTTATTCGTTAATGTTTAAAACTAAACTTTCTGGTGTATTTTTTTTTACTAGCGACTCGCGACTTTTTAGAGACTAAACATGGAGGATGAGGCCTTTACTCATAGAGAGGTTGCATCAGTGTGAGTCAGAGCCAAACTCCAGTTTGAGATTACACTCTGTTTCGACGGTAGTGTCATCGTTGTTGTGCCCCACATGACAGTAAACATTAACTCCGTAATAATGGTATGGGTTTTGATCGGCAAGCACTGTATTGACTTACAGGCAATCGCGAATAGATACCGCGTTAGCCATACCGTCGTATAGTGGTTCACACTTTACGGTGATACCCGTTCGCCGGCGAACGTATTAATGTAATCGGCCATTCTCACGAAGTATGACTGCGTCTAATTACCGCGTCTCCATTCCATACATTTAGTATGAAAACAGCGTCGTGGTAATTAGGTGACCGCAGACATACTTCGTGAGAATGGCCGTAATACAGTAGGAATTAGAGGTTTTTTTTTAAATCCTGACTAACTCGCTACCCTAGTGGGGGTAGCGATAATATGACCGGTGGTCGGCCGTGGCGTTCCCTGGGGTCGAACCAGGTCGCTAGCCGGACCACCCCGAGTGAATCGGACTGGGTGGGTACCGGGGGCGCCTGGGGTCCACCTAATTAGAGGGTATGGTAGCAGTGGCGTGGCGTCCAAAGAACTCGATTCCTACCGGCTTGCCTAATATCAAGCATTTGAGCACCTTATTCTACAGGTCTTAAGGAAATGGTTCCCTTTATTTGGCATATGTTTTATTTGTCCGAATGTATTGTTAGCCCGAATTTTATTTCGCACGTGTTTTCTCTAGCTTAAACGGAAAAATTTTGCAAAATCTTTTACAGCAGCCACTTAGAACATATTAGGTTAGGTTTCTTTTGTAATTATTTTGAAAAGTCAATATTATCTGTAAAATAACAATTATGCGTATTCGGGCAAATAAAATTATGCCAAAACAAGGTGAACCCTTACGCAAAATGTACGCCAAAACTGCACCGGCTTGCCCAGGATATTTTTTATGCCACGCCACTGTAGTGTCTTTTTGTGCAATAGACTGTAGGCCATTGCCTAACAACTATCGGGTAAGGTTAGGTTAGTAACACACGCTACGGTGGAGTCGCTACACCGTTCCCGTGGTCTCGCCCGATAAGCACGGAAGCGGCACATAGAGGGGTATTTAGTGGGTAAACCTTGGCCTCATCAGTCAGTAAGGGAGTCCCACATAACCATCAGGGTCCGTCCCCGCGCCCTGGTGGTATGCGTAACGCATTTTCCCCTCTTAAAAAAAAGGTTAGTAATACAGACGTTCGACATTGCCTTGTTGCCTTACTGTTTGTATTTCTGTACGTAGGGAAGCCATGCAAAAGCTGATTGCCGTCTTGCCCCACTTCCCGCTCAGTGACATTATCCACGCAGGTACCTCCACGGTATTTATCTATTGACATTTCTATTGACGCTTCTTTTCGGTACTTATTCTGTATTAATTTAAACTAGTGTAAAATCAAATAATACTTTCACCTGTGTTATTCCGCTTATTATCGTAAAAGAACTCTTTACCGGGATATAATAGTACATTACACAACTAGGGCGGTAAAACAAAGAAAGGCCGAGATCGCAGATGTTTGCGGCCCGAGCTGCAAGCGAGGAGGAAGCGTAAAAAGCGGGTTTTTTCCGTACGCGTAGCGTGCGGTAAAAGCCACTTTTTGGCCAGGAGTGGCATAAAGTATCCTATGTATCAGTCCAAGGCTTGGTCTACTTTATTCCAAAATCCATCTCGATCCATTCATTATTTAGTAACGAACATCCAAACTTAGACGACAAAAGACGTCTTTGCAAACTTTCAATTTATTACCGCGTATTCTTAGTATGTTAATACATTTAAATCTCAAAATCGATTAAAATTATATCAATCTGCTTATCTTGCTTGATAAAAGCCTGCAAGATCCAACTATACCACTATTAATTGAAATGTTAAATTAGCTGGATAATCGCTCCTTAACCCTTCCGCCTGTGTCCGACGATGCGAGAAGACAGTTCGAGAATCGATTCCACGGCCGTGGGAAGTATCGAATAGATGCGATTAATCGATTGTCTTGATCGAGACAACGGGTTAACGGGATTTGTTGTTTAGCGTTCCGTGTATTGTATTTTTCTTTTGTAATCTACCTTCTGTTATTACGTTAAAAGGACAGATCGTCCGGAACACGCTGCGCTCCAAAACACTCGTAACCGATGTTTCTGCGCCCTGTGTGAGCTTCTATAACTGCGACCTTGTTTTTTACCTAGGGTCCTGCCTGGTCCGGCCATTCTGGCCTTCCACTCCAAAGTCCTATCAGTGAGGCAGCTATACTTGCTTCGTATTATCCTACGTCAACACACGCTACTGCCAGTCGACAATTGCCGTACCCACAAACGACAAGGCCATGCCGTATCCCAAACAGTCCGCTGCCGCACATCGTTTGCCCGCCGACAGACAGCTGCCCGAGGTTCTCGTTTGTACAATAAAATCAATAACCAAATCTCGATTTATACCTTATCCAAATACGAACTAAAAATTAAATTACTAAATTGGCTGCAGTGCCTATCCTACCAAGATACAGAAAATCTTTTACTTGTCCTTTCTTGAGTTAATTAATTCTCGTTTTAAACAATAGGCATAATAATATAATGTAATTAATTACAACCTTGTTTTTGTTAACTTTTATTATATAATTAAATGAGTAGCTAAACTTATTTATAAACCTAGATAATTACCTTTTATATTTCTTATATCTTAGTTAGCCATATTTCGCATTTTTTCTGCTGTTACATTGTCCAACTCTTGTTTACTGACACAGAATTAGGACGAACTCAAGCCCCCTAAGGCACAGGTTCACACCTAGTTTAGGGGTCGAAAGCTTCGACCACTTTATACCTGACCTGTTTGTACTACTGAACGATGTATTCCTCTTTGTCACACATTTATGTACAATAAACAATTTTTATTATTTATTATTATTATATTTATTCTTGCGCCCCCCAGAGTTTACGCCCTGTCTTGGGCACCGGTGGCACCGCTTTATTGATATTGGGGCCAAGGCCGCCAGGCTCAAGTGGGATTGGGTTTGGCCACGTCTGCCGCATGCACCCGGAGAGGTGGGCCATAGCCACCAAGTGGGTGCTGCAAAACGGGGATGGCACGACAACTTGGAAGCATTACTTAGCAACTGACCGGAGGACGCATCAAATAGGGAGCTGTGGAAATCATAGGGCCTTTGCTCATCAGTGGGACACGCAGGCTATTTAAAAAGAAATTACCTTCTACGTGTGCTGCATGCACCCGGAAATATTAGCTTATACGACCCATTGCTGGGCACAGGCCTATTAATAGTAGTGGCGCTGTCCCCCACGCTGGCCCAATGAGTTGGGCACTTCACTACACCTTTGAATTTCTACGTAAATGCAGAGACCTGCATTAACGGGCCCTCGGCACGGGGAGACCCTCAAGATGTGTTTCCATCACCAAAAAACGAATAGTACAATACAATACAATGCAATATTCTTTATTGTGCACCAAAACAAAAGATTACAGAAACTTAAATCTAAAACAGCATAAATGGTAAGCAACAGGCGGTCTTATCGCTAATAAGCGATCTCTTCCAGACAACCTTAGGGTAGTAGAGTGGGCGCAAAATAAAATCAGATGTGAGTAGGTAGTGCACAAGGAAATGAAACAGATTATTATCAAAAGCAGGACAAATACATGCAAATAAATACACACACACACATATACATATATATACATACATATACATATAAACAAACAGTAAATAAATGCATTCATTGAAATAAACGACACCAACAAATCGACTTAACTTTAAGGGATAGTACTTATAAGTTATCAAATCATACTTCGTACATAAGTTGTAAACGACTCAGTCACATTATAATAGCAGTAATTTTTCTTCCTACAAAAGGTACATCGCGCGCTTGAATGTGTGCTATCGCGCGTCTGTGTGAATACGTGTCGCGCGCTAAACGGCCGAAGCTGGGACTACTTTTTCTTTTTTATACACTCACAGACAATAGATTCGGGTCACTTTCTGTGAACAATTATGTAGAAAATGATCCGAATTCATTGTCCGTGAGTGTACTTTGACCCAGTGGTACCTAGACATAAACCTTACTCGCTTACTCGCTAGCGATGAGACAACTGCCTTTATGCCACTACTTATTTTTCCAAACGGCTAAAGTGAAGTCATTACTAAAGCTAGTTCTCTATAAAAACAAGCCTTTCCACTGTATTAATGCGTCGTTGATGAACCAGCGGGGGCTCGACTGGTCGTCAAACTAGTCGCCCGATGTGGCACAAAAACCAGTGTCATTGTCGTTCGCAAGCGATCTGTTGTTTATGTATTGGTTACAGACACCGAAAGGCCCTACTATCAGCCATGGATTCCCGGACATCGAGTTTTGATTACTGTCATGTCTTTGGTGGCAATCGGACAAGTAAAACAAATCGATTGACTTAAGAAATATAAAAGTTTGTCTACGCGTTTGGACTATAGAGCGCCACAATTAGTACATTACACAACTAGGGTGTTAATACAAAGAAAGGCCGAGATCGCAGATGTTTGCGGCACGAGCTGCAAGCGAGGGACATAAATACGCGATCGGGGACTTTCTTTATTACCTCCCGTGTTGTGTACATCATTTTATGTCTACACTTGGCTAGAAAGCGGCTTTATGGCCAAATTGGCCAAGTGTGGCATAAAAGTCTTTCTATGAAAAAGTGACTTAAGTGGAGGTGTTGCCGTGTTCCGCTCTGCAACGTCGTGCTAGTCGCACTCTATAGAGCTTTCAAAAAGTCTTGTAAAGGTCATTGGGCGTTTTTGACCCGCTTTCCGAAATTTAATTTCGCTTACAGAGACCAAATTAGTTTTAAAATAGAGAATTTGATCTCACTTTTCTAAATATGTAATTTTTTTATGTGTATGTACCTATCTACCAGCAGAAAAAAAATATTCAACAGTATGTGTACGATGTAGTGATAGTTCGCCTAGGGACTGCAATACGGCCACATCTCAATTTTTTTTTTTAAATTATTGTTGATTACTGTCACGTATTAAGTAGGTACGTGACAGTAATCAACAATAATGTCAACAAAAAATTTTTTTAGACGGCCACATCTCAAAAAAAATCGCAATCACTAGGCGAGTACTGACTTAATTCATTGCAAAAATGCTATAATGATAAGAAATGATTTTTATTTTTTTCTCAATTCTCCCATGGTTTACAAGAATGCGACTCATACCACTGAGTAGCAGATACATTTATATACCTACATACCTAGCCCTATTTCGTTTGTGTACGCAGTGGGTCAAAATGTCCGAACAAAATGCCCAATGACCTTTATTCGAATTCACAGAAACACTAACATTTTTAACAAATATGACCAGACAAAATGAATTCATCACCACATTTTTAGGTCATCTGTTCTTTCTCTCAAATAATTGACAGGTACCTAACTACATAATTGACAGAAGCTGTTTTAAGCTAACATACAGACGCATGTCTCAAAAACAGCACACCAAACATGGTATAATTTGACAGGTCGCCTTATACAGTTAGACAAGCTACCGTGGAATCTAATTAACACTTCGAAATAATGAAAAGAAAGTCACACATGCTTTCGAGTACGTATTTTGTTTCGAGTAAATGTCCGAATGCTTAACAGTGTCCCAGTAACTGTCATCATGAATGTCAAATTAGCAATAGACAGCAGGGCGTTATGCTATAGAGAGAGACGGTTGGATCCGGTGCGTTCCGTCGGGTGGTCGGGCTCGAACGTCACGAAACTTCTTAACGTAGTACGATTTCTTATTCTGTGCTATTACTAGAATGTTCTTGACAACTGATTTGTTTTTTCAAGTCTCGTCTAGGTATACAGGGTGTCCCTAAAACCAACTTTTATACGATCAGGGATGATAGACCAGCTCATAAGAACCCAGATTAAGCAAATTTGACCTCAGTAAAAATCTCTTAGTTTTCGAGATATTGACGTTTTTGTAAAACTCGTGCTAAGTGATACCCTGACTCGGTGTTTTGAGTGTTATTGCTAAAATATCAAGTATTTTACAAATCTGTTTTTTGCTATGTGTGGCCAAATAACTATGCTATTGAACGTATTTTCTATTTTTGCTAATTTATTCATGCTGTGGACACAGTACAATAACAAAAAAAAATTATTCGATTTTTTTCAAATTTCACCTCTGACTTCGAACTAGCGTGGTGAAAAAAAAATGTACCAACATAACCAGGCACTCAACGTAAAAAAATTGCGCATTTATTGTAGTTTCCAAAATGGTATAAAATTTACTAAACACTGTAATAATTTTTGAAATAATGATATTTTGTTACAAAATTAACTGTCTGCCGCCTTCATCTCATACGATCCGGTTGAACTAAGTTTGCACCTGGCGTGCTTGACATCACATACAAATTAGGTGCAAACTTCACGTAATCGTCAATATCTCGAAAACTAAGAAATTTTTATGAGGTCGATTTTACTCAGTCTCGTTTTTTATGAGCTGGTTTATCAGCCCTGTTCGCCATTTTGTAAAAGTCGCGAATTTTGATAGTCTGGATCAGTCTTTCGAATGTCATGACTTCAAATTTCAGTATTTTCTTAATCTGCTTTTTGTTAAACATTACTTAATAATTATGCTATCATACCTTTTCTGTTCGAAATTCAAATTCTGGTACGAAATTTAACCAATGGAATATTGTAGTATAACCTCCTTTTGAATTAAAATGCTATTATCTTAAAAACTACGGTGTCTAGTGTGTAAAATCTTACTATTTAAACTACATTATTTTTTTTTATTTTAGCATGGTAAATTTGTTTTAAGTATTACGCGATTCAAATCCGAGGTCATATTTTGAATCACGTAAAATCTAATTTATTTTGATAAGGTATGATAGCATAAGTATTAAGTAATGTTTAAAACAAAAAGCAGATTAAGAAAATACTGAAATTTGAAGTCATGACTTTCGAAAGACTGATCCAGGCTATCAAAATTCGCGACTTTTACAAAATGGCGAACAGGGCTGATAAACCAGCTCATAAAAAACGAGACTGAGTAAAATCGACCTCATAAAAATTTCTTAGTTTTCGAGATATTGATGATTACGTGAAGTTTGCACCTAATTTGTATGTGATGTCAAGCACGCCAGGTGCAAACTTAGTTCAACCGGATCGTATGAGATGAAGGCGGCAGACAGTTAATTTTGTAACAAAATATCATTATTTCAAAAATTATTACAGTGTTTAGTAAATTTTATACCATTTTGGAAACTACAATAAATGCGCAATTTTTTTACGTTGAGTGCCTGGTTATGTTGGTACATTTTTTTTTCACCACGCTAGTTCGAAGTCAGAGGTGAAATTTGAAAAAAATCGAATAATTTTTTTTTGTTATTGTACTGTGTCCACAGCATGAATAAATTAGCAAAAATAGAAAATACGTTCAATAGCATAGTTATTTGGCCACACATAGCAAAAAACAGATTTGTAAAATACTTGATATTTTAGCAATGACACTCAAAACACCGAGTCAGGGTATCACTTAGCACGAGTTTTACAAAAACGTCAATATCTCGAAAACTAAGAGATTTTTACTGAGGTCAAATTTGCTTAATCTAGGTTCTTATGAGCTGGTCTATCAGCCCTGATCGTATAAAAGTTGGTTTTAGGGACACCCTGTAGAGGCATATCCGAATTTCTCTCTATATTGCATAACGCGTGCACTTTCTGATCGCTGGCTCCTTCGTTCGGTGGCGGCAAAATTTGGTACTAGGCCGGCGCGGCGAAATCGCGAAGTGAGCCACTTCTACTACTGCTATAAAGAAGCAATTAAAAATAGACTTTATTGGCAAGCGGAAATATGCCTTTTAACTGTAAACGTCACATATAACCCCGGGGCCCGGGGACCGGGGACCCTCGCATATGAGAGGTTTTTTCAGTCATAACGTATGCGTTATTTAGAAAGGTCGCCTGTAGAATTTGATTGAATATGGGCAGTTACCTGTTATGTGTACAGCTGGCAGAAAGGGTTGGCTGCGTTAATGTTTTTAACCTAAAGCTGTGTCTCGAATTGAACGGATTGCTAGCATGTTATATCTGTATAGTTTTTGCTACTAAGTCATGCCCATGCCATTCAGAGTATCATCATCATCATCAATATATTTCAGCCATAGGACGTCCACTGCTGGACATAGGCCTCCCTCATAGATTTCCAATTAGTTCGGTTGGAAGCATCCTGCATCCACCGTGAGCCAGCAGCCTTAACCAGATCATCTGTCCATCTTGTTGGTGGACGTCCGACGCTGCGCTTGCCGATTCGTGGTCTCCATTCGAAAACCTTTCGGTCCCAACCGCCATCTGCAACGGCCATTCAGAGTATAGGGTGCAATAATCTTACTATACTCCGTTTTTTTTAGATGTGAAAATTTGGTAAACAAAGTTGACATCTGTCAACTTGAGGTTTTTTATCAGGTACATTGTGTGGCGACATTGTGCAATTAATTTCATTTGATAGTGAATACTTGATTTTTATGTACGTTTGCAATTTACATAATTAACAAATTAAGAAAAAAACTCATTTCTTTTATTTTACTTACATTATTCTAAAAGCAAAAATCTGATTCATTTTTTGCCTTTTATTTTAATCATTTGTAGAAATGTTGCACAATAAAATACCCAAAGAGGCAGAGGTTTTGAAGCTATGGTCAGGTTTTTAAACGTCGTTGACGTTATGATCAGTTTGTCAACACAGTTGCGAATAAAAAGTAATATATATCTTTAGAACTTCTGTTTTTGTATTTATTTTGTGATTTATCAAAGTAAAAAGTGTGTGTCTGTAATAAGCTGCGTTGCGCGCATAAGAATAATGAAATTAGAGTCACTTTATGAGCACGTATGTCGAAAATCTTTTTTAAGTATACATTATATTACTATGCCTTGGCTTGGCCTACTAAGTGGGTACTTTAGGCTTATAAGTAATGAATTAATATCGGACAACGAAAACGACATAATAAATATCATGTACTTTTAAATTGTTCATTGATAATTACAAATGTTGACGACCACTGCTTCTTTTGTTTACCAAATTTTCACATCTAAAAAAAACGGAGTATAATACATATCCGACTATCGTACCAATCCTATCTATTCTTACTTCCTTCCTTGTTTAACGCATTGCGATACAGCGAGGGAATACTGCCAGCATTTTTAGAACCAGGCCAAGAGGGCCTCATTTTTTTTAATTTGTTTTTATTTTGAAAATTTAACTTTTTATAACTCTTAAATTATAACCCTTAAGTTAATTATTAACTAAACGATTATATTTTGCAACTAAGTGTAAGTCTTACACACAAATGTAAGAATACATATTTTAACTAAAAAAAATATAGCACCCTTGAGTAAAATAATCCCACTATAAAATATTATAAATGTGGTAGAGTGCTACTACGATAACTATAACTTTTAAATGGAGGTGTTGCCATGTTCCGCTTTAAAAAGTTGTCGCAGTCGCACTCTAGCTTGTGAAGATGTTTGGAGCTTCCGGATGTTTAGATATTTAGATGTTTGTTACTATACTAAATAACTCGGTAACCACTGAATGAATTGAGTTGAAATTTGGCACGCAAATGACCGAATCCCGGATTAAAATATAGCACATTTTCTATCCCGGTAAAGAGGTTTACTAGGATAATAACGGGAATAACCCAGGCGAAGCCATGGGTAAACGACACGATATATTTGTAGCATTTTTAATGGATGATAAAACTCAAATATCTAAAGTATTCAAATTATTAAATTTCGCTAATATATTTACAATGACGACTTAAATCTAGACGACTGTTGGGGTTGGTGCCTACCGCATCATTCTACCATCGCACCACTCGTCATCGGCAGGCGGTTCATCCCCATTTCCTTGAGTCACTACACTCGAGAACGCGTCGGTTCTCTAGAACCTTTCTAGCGCGTACGATAGAGATCTGGAATTAACTTCCTGCTAAGATTTTCCCACTGCGCTACAATATGAGATTTTTTAAAAAGGGTGTCATCAAATTTCTTCGATGCCGGCAACGCATTGGCAATGCATCGAGTGTTGCAAATGTCTATAGCCGGTGGTGACGACTTTCCATCAGATGGCCCGTCTGCCTATTTACTAAGGCAATAAAAAAAAGAAAATAATACGAGAAACTGACATAAGGAAAGAGTGTGTCACAGAGAAAGATTAAAAAAACTATAAAAAAATACAAAGAGTTTCCAACACCGAGGTCGCTCAAATGGGAACACACTCACGCAAAGGGTGACGCTTTAATGTTTTTAATCTAAAGTAATTGTCGGGCCATCCACAGGGAACTCAATTAGCGACGTGACGGCTTTTCCCGTCACGGCCGACGGCTTCTCCCGTTACGCCGTTGTGACGCTTTCGACACGAAAATACGCTGTCGATCGAGAAACTTCTGCAATACTCTAGGCACAGAACAAAAAGCACTCAGGTGAGTGTCACCAACGAAGTTGCCAAGCTATAGTTATGTACTACTTACTGTACGTCTAGCATAACTGACAGAGCATCACCTGTCACTGCCACACTACATTGAGTGGAAAGAGATAGGTAGTATTTGTCGCGTGACAAAGAGTCGCGCGTCACAGTTGTGCTAGAGATACTGGTCTAGGGTCAACGGAATGATAAAAACGCAACTAAACACGAAAGCCACCTAATTTCGGTGACATCCGTATCACCAGTCACCACCAAACAATGTGGACGGAAGCACTTGTTGCCACTTAATTGCCGTCTGCCTTTTAATTGTGCCCATGAAAACATTTAAATTCGTCGCCCGACATTCCTGGAATGGATGATTTGGATTCAGTGACGTTTAGGGCCTTATCACACTGCTAGCTGCGGGCGAGTTTCCATACAAAACCAGTAGCGAGCGACATTTGTATGGAACTTCGCTTCTAACTCACCCGCAGCTCGTTCGCAAATCGCAAGTGTGATAATGAAAAATAGGGATGTAACGATACCGATACCGATATATCAGGCGATATATCGGTATCGCCGATTTCGTACAACCGATTTTTGAAGAGCGCGAAAAGAATTTGTTGTATGAAAAAAATCTGCAAAAAGTAATTTCAATTACTGACTTAATTTATGTATTGGTCTATTACCTTGTGCAATGATAATTACTATGTTAATTATATCTTTCGTTCATAATAAAAAAAAATTGAATTTTGAGTTGGCAATTTATTTATTTTTACTTTACACTTTCAAGGTTGACTCTTTGTTAAATATAGCCAAGTTTTAGGTATAATAAGGACATACAAATATCTGAATTTCATACTTCTTTATTTAACTAAGATATCGGTATCGGTATCGCCGATTATTAACTAATATAATCGGTATCTGTATCGTATCGGCAAAATTATGTATCGTTAGATCGTTACATCCCTAATGATAAGGCTCTTACACGTGAAGAGTACAGTATAAAGACAGAAAAGTAGTTTCTCTTCAACCGCCTGAGCAATCGCGTTGAGCCTCGTCGCCCCTTCCTTTCTTGTGTGCTCAACGCCTCCGCGTCCTTGCAACAGAACTGCTGGCTGGATGAGTCACCGGAACGGAACGGAACGGAACCGTTTACGAGCGCTCGATTCCTATTCTAGGTTGAGGCGCATACTACGGTGCGGTGATCCGTACTGCAGCATTCTTACGCATTCGAGCCCGGGACCTCTAGCGTCGTAGATAGTGTCACTATCATAAGCTAAACGTGTCAATTGTAACTAGCAGTGGCGTGGCAAAGGGCAAATTCTCCGAGCGTTTTGACCGCGCGGTTTGACAATCATTGTTGTCCGACGATTATTTACTATAACGAAAGGACAAATCGTGACAATTTTGATAAAACTAGACTTAAACTCGGGACTGTTTTTCAGTTTCATAAAAAGTTAACGTTAGGCGTCGTTTTTTTGAACAATATTTACTGAGACATTTACTTACACATTTATTTACAATATTTACAAAACGCCGTAAAAACGCTGAATATTGGCCCACAAGATATCCTTAGGCAAACCGATGCAGATTTAGCGTACATGTACAATAAGGTGCTCAAATGCCTTATATTGGGCAAGCCGGTAGGAATCGAGTTCTCTGGACGCCACGCTACTGGTAACACGCCATGTTTAATTTTGTATTTTATATTTGTAACTAGTATTAGAAGTACTAGTACCTATACTGATTCTAGTACTATATGTTTTTCATAAAATAATAATTCTTAGTTTACTACTTTAAGTAAGTACCACAATTCGACTAACAGTATCGCATACGTATTATTAAATCTAATTTACAACCTTAACCTTAAATCTAAAGTTCTTAACACTTCGGCCATATAGTATTTTCCAAAGAATTAATTTGGTATTTCCAACTCCATTATTATTGAAGTTATTTGTTTCAGCCATGCAAAACAAATCACACCTTATATCAATGTAGTAAGGGTTACAATCGTATGGCTAAAGTTTTATAACGAATTCATGTTTTACCAGCATATAAAGGTCTATATGAAATGTTTAGGAATAAAAACACAAGTTAAAAACACCTACATTCGAATATACACCATAAATTAATAGACATAAAGTAAAAAATAGAAATGGACTTGTTGTAAAATAGGTCCATTTAAATTATTAAACAGTAAAATGGGTGTGGACACTATAGTTTAAGTTTTGTATTTAACTGTACGAGTATTGTAAAGTTAATTATAAACTCATAAATGAAAGTTGATAGAAAACTATAAAGATTAGATTAGATTAGATTCATTTATTTCTTATTGGAAATTACATAGTGTTTTAGATATTAAAACTAAAATGAATTCACAAAAAGACCGTCAAAATAAAATGAAATAATTACAACATAAATTTCAATCAAAATGTCAATTGGAAAAAAATAACTAATATCTAATATAAATATATGTTGTATATGATCTAGGCCATCCTAGGTAATACAATGTCAAAACAATAAATTCAGTATATCGAATATTTTTACAATGCAATGTCAAGAGAAAATAAAATATCAATAAAAATTACGTCAGGTTGAAAACAATTAAGTTAGTTGGTGGTTATTAGATTAGGAAAATATATGTACTTAACTATGTCGTTTCCACAGAAATATTGTCGAGGTAGAAGGAAAAATGTATGTACCTCACGTCGTTCGTCTCGTCGCCACTTCTTTTTAGCAAAAAAGAAGTGGCGACGACCACACGCCGCACGCCGTCAACTCCAGTTTCCGTCAAGATTATTGTCACATGAAAATCTTATAATAACGGTATAATTAATTGTTCAAATATGGACCACCAAATGAAATGGAAAATTTATTTTCCATCACTAAATTACACTTTTGGCGTCAAACGCCAAGCGAAAAACGTTTCACACCTTATACCTCAATATATTTCTGTGGTAGTTTCAATAAAACTTAGCCTAGTTGTGAAAGCCTTTTTATTTGCTTTGAAGGTACATTTCAATTTTTTTTTCTTATTTACATGCAGCAAAGTGGTACTTTTTTTGGTAATGTAAAAAAAAAGTCATATTTGTATATAAATAAATCAATAAGACATAACTTTACCTATTTTTTCGAGAATTGATTTAAAAAAAAACTGGTTTTAGTAAAAAATACTGCTTTTTGCAGGTAGGAAACCTATAATTAGACATTATATATTAACGTGGAATACATAGACTTTCTGTACTTCCTATACGCTTATGCTTGTTTGCCACTTAAAAATACAAGAGCTCAAACTAAACTGGAAACTCATGTTTAGAACAAACTCGTGTGACAAGAGTAAGAATTCGCGTAGGTGAACTGGCATTGTCGAACCGCCATAAAGAAAAACCCGGAACCAATGGGCCCCGATCAAACAATTATAGACTTTAAGATCACCACATAAGGTCTAGATAGACTGCAATTTCGCAATGAATTGGTAAAGCTTTATAAACAAAATACTACGTCTGTTATTCAAAAATGGAACGTCAAACGTTCGAATAGAGTGGTCTTCGATATTGCAATTACAATCTAACGGATTTTTAATAGAACGTCTTTAGTTGATCGAAATTAGTACAGTTGTTAAAGACTGTATTAAAAGGTAGTAAGGCCGAGTTTTGATTGGCATGAGTTTATTTGATATAAGGCGTGATGAGTAGGTACTTACTAGTGTGTGTAATAATAATAAAGAAAATAGTGTACGAGTTGTTTTGCTAGCAAAGTGGGTCAGGTCATAAATACTAAATAAGGGAAGTTTATTAGTAATTTGGTATAAAACTGTTATGGAGAATTTTTGAATAATTTGTTGGAGCCCTGTCCTGTAATTTTAAGTGATAGAATCCCCTTACGTACGTTCTAAGGCTTGAAATTGCATTCCCTAGTGCGAATCTGACTCACACTTGGCCGGCTTTTTTTTAAACACTGTCAGGCTCAACGAAACACCTGAATTTATAATAAACACGCAGACATATTTTATGCGAAACCGGAACATAATATACCTATAAAATCTATTAACAAACCACAAGTCCTAGGTGGTCAAACTAAAACTAGTTTGCAAGTCTCCGATGACAGCTTAAATTTGAACAAAAAACTCGCCACTACTCAATTATTTGTAAAAAAATTATACAAGTTTTATGACGGATGAAATTATAATTTTGCACAGAAATTGATTTTAATTACTAATCCATTAAAAATTGATTTGCAATATCCCGGACCGGTTTTTTTTTGCTTAATATTTTCGACTTTTTATGCAAACAATTTATGTTTCCAGCAAATTCATAATAGTATATTTATAACGAACAATTGTTTTATTTTCTATTTGTTTACAATTACATTATATTTTTGCATGTGGCCTAGAAAAAAATTAGGTTCAGTTTTCCATGAAAAAAAGTAAGCGTCCGAGTGCTTGACACTGCCCCAGTAGTACAGCGGGGTGTCAACCATTGGGCGATTGTCGAGCACTGGGACGTTTACCTCAGCAACAAATAATAAATCTGAAGTTCATACTTCATTAGTTAACTAAGATATCGGTATCGGTATCGCCGATAATTTACTACAAATATCGGTATCGGTATCGTATCGGCTAAATTATGTATCGTTACATCCCTAACTAAAAGTACTATAATACTAATATTACTAAGAAGTACTAGAATAAAGGGGGAGAGGTCTCCTAGACTTCCACATCTACAAAACGATCGCCTACGCCTGTTCTGGCACTTCTGGCCACTTATTAAGGGACACAACCAGATCGTCCCGCCAACCGACCCAGAGTACCTATGTATATGGGCTTTTTTATTTAAAGTGCGTTCTTAACTGACAGTTAACAGGTCGTCACAGAACTGACGATTAGTCTCAGATTCCATACATTTCGTCACGGACTGACAGGTTAGACGGTATTTGAACATAGCTTAAGTTTCGCCTAACCGTAGATTTTAAAACAAAAATGCCCATATCCGACCCATGTTCTCCGTCCGTAGTACTAGCAAAGTATAAAGACGAACAAGTAGTCCAACTCCGGCCGTTTAGGAGCGCGCGACACGTATTCACACAGACGCGCTATAGCACGTCTGTGTGAGTGCGGTCCATGCTGGAGCATTCTTACGCATTTTTAAAACTTTGCTTATAGTGCGTATATACACGCGCGCACACATTCAAGCGCGCGATGTACCTTTTGTAGGAAGAAAAATTACTGCTAGTATCTGTGCCCATGGATGTATAAAATAGAAGGATACCGCGCGGTCTAAGACGCGGGTGAAGCCAAGCAATGGCCGCCGAAGTGAGCATGTGTGCGTTGACGGCCCAATGGCAGCCGACCGGCCCATTATGCTGGTTGATGTGTGCGCGGCTCATTGCCGGCTCATCATGAGTGCTTCACTTATCTGTTCGCGACGCTACGTCCATTTATTTTTAAGGTCCTTGACTGTGCCTATAGTATGCACATCCGAGCCATGTACTCAGCAGTACTAGTCTGGCCAGACACGGACCAACATATTAATAAAAAAAATCGTCCCGCCATATTTGTTTCGCTCTTTCTTGGAACAGGACACTACTTCCGATAGCCCAAAATGGCCATTTTGCTGACCAAACAGGCCACAGATAAATTAAAAAAATGTCGCGCCATCTTACGACTATCCTATTGCCTATCTTGTTGCACCTACTTGGTGGCTACGCAATTCTATGAATAAGACATGCCAACCACCGACGCTTCAAAGCAAACCTGTCCATCTTAAAATACTCGGCGTTAAAAATAAAAATCTAGTGCTTAAAACAACAAAAACTATCGTATCGAACACCTGCCCTAATTACAATCATGTATCAAAACCAGTTAGTCCACAAAAAATACCTTTTTACCACGTTACCGTTACCGCCACTTTAAGATCCTTAAACCGTATTCCAAAGACTTAGGAACGTTAATCGTTTGTACTAACTGTATTGATAAGTTTGTGTTTTGATACTCATCTCGACTCCAAAGAATCAACTTGATCGTCCTTTTTTAAGACCGACTACCTGGTAATGTCTTTTTTATTAGAAATTCGTTTGGTCACGTTTGTTTTGTCAAAGCTTGTAGTGTATGCTTTTGATGAAAAATATGTTTGATTGCAATTTTTGCACATTCATAGAAACTGTATTGAATTGTTTGCTATTTTTTTTTATTACAAATTGGAACAAACTTATTATTCTATATTAAAATGATTTTTAAAATGTATGTGTAGCCTTTTCATTTCTTTTTATCATATTATTTGGATAAAAACTCATCGTATAAGTTGTAAGTTCGAAAAAAAAATGCACACTGCATTGGACCAACTACCAACCGTTACTCTTAGCGACTACTAGCGCCATCTCTTGGCATTTTCTTCAAACATTTATTGACTAATAAGAAACAAATAATCAGACAACTATTTAAACTTTTTATAACATATTCATTCTCAATTTCACTAAATTTCGGTAAATCTAGGTACACATATAAAATTAAATTATCTTTTTTTAACTTGATACATTCTATTGAAAACAAATATGTAAAAAATCCTTATAGTTAGATTTCTGTATGTGATTTTAAACTTGTTTGTTCAAAAATATAAAAACATACACGAACTTTAGTTTAACAAAAAAATGGCCCATTAACTTTCGCTTCATAATTTACCAGTTAAGCATTTAGTCACGCGACGACTATTATAACAAGTTATTATCCAAGTTCATTCACTTGTTAACTAACAAAAAATCTAAGCAACATGAACTAAATAGTTACTATTTTTAAACCCAACTTACCTCATGAAAGAAAAACCGGCGAAAATCCAACTCTAAAAGTCACTGCACAGCACTAAAAAAACACAACGGTCACAATCCGAAACACTATTCAAAAATCGAACACGCTTTCAACCAACACTGTTCTTTATTCAAACTTCGTTCGAAAACCGAATTCAAAAACGTTCGGATACACGCTCAACGCAAACCAACGTGCGTCTGACGCGACGTTTGCCGCCGCACTGTCAAAGCAAAGATGCGTGCGACCTTCGTGCACTGCAGCTGCATTAGTGATTAGTGGCTGTTTGGGCGCTCCGTGGTCCAATTTCATGATTTTTTTTTATAGACTAAGACCAGTTTGAAACATCTGCCGTAACTACTTGAATTTGGAATTGAACGTTGAATTAATGTGGGACGTTAAATCTATACACTCCGGTTGATTTCATGCCGGCTACTTATTATTGTTTCTTTTTTATTGAATCGATGGAGACCAGACCAGTTTTAAAACACCTGCTTTCAAGATTTCCTAAAGTTTAGATAAGTTTGAATGTTTGTGCGTGAAGCAGTAGGAACCTGTGTGAGAAAATTTTCAGTCACAAAAGCGAAAATTTGATTTCATACAGTCTTATACTTATACCCCGACTTCTCTCTTGGCAAATCAGGAATTAATAGAATTAATTTTAATGGTATTAAAATAGTACGTTACACAACTAGGGTGGTAAAACAAAGAAAGGCCGAGATCGCAGACGTTTGTGGCTCGAGCTGCAAGCGAGGGACGTAAATATGCGATCGAGAGCTTTCTTTATTACCTCCCGTGTTGTTTAGATAATTTTATGTCTACAATTGGCCAGAAAACGGCTTTTTCCGTACGCGTAGCGTTCTTGACTCGTTTTTAGATGATTTTTACAGGTTCTGTACATTTTTATGTATTTGTATATGTATAGACTCATGTATGTGTATTTATTTATTTATATATGTGTATACAGTATAGGTATTTATTTTATTTATTTACATATAAATACCTCTATAACCTCTTGTACATGTTTCTCAATTTGTCTACCATCTCTCTTGTCTCATCACTCAACTGCTCAAAGGTTAACTGGATGAGATCCCTTAAAGATATAAGTTCGCCTTTGTACATATAGCTTTATTTTGTAACCCTGTACTTTGTCTTATTTTGTGCAATAAAGTGTTTTATGTTTATGCCACACCTGGACATAAACTGACTTTTCGTACGGAAAAAGTCGCTTTCTGGCCAAGTGTAGACACGGGAGGTAATAAAGAAAGCCCTCGATCGCATTACTTCCACGATCTTCTGCGATCTCGGCCTTGCTTTGTATTACTACCCTAGTTGTGTAATGTACTATACATACCAGTGGCGTGGCGTCCAAAGAACTCGATTCCTACCGGCTTGCCTAATATCAGGCAGTTGAGCACCTTAATCTACAGCTCTTAAGAAAAGTGTTGACCAAATCTGCACCGGCTTGCCCAAGGATATCCTTTACGCCACGCCACTGATGCATACATACATACATCTCATAGTTAAGCGTGTCTAAAGAGTTACAAAACACGCGTTACAAACATGTCTCTTACCGGTTGTTTCAGAGAATCGATAAGTGGTAAAATCCACATATGGACATGTTAAATTTACAAATGATCTCGTCACGCACTATACGTCACGTTAATTAAAAAAATCATATCTAAATACTTTTTCACGGAGTCTAAGGCTGCGGCTCCAGTGAGGCGGAGGCGAGCGGAGCGGAGAGGAGACGTGTAGGGATCGACCAATCACTGTACATACCTCGGCGTGAAAAGGGGTTGCCGGCCTCGTAACTATCTGGCCTCGCTTTCGCTCGGCCATCTATATGAACTTGGCTAGCAACCCCTTACTTCCCGGCCTCTGTAGTTATGGACTATTCGCCAATACGCCCACATCTCGAAAAAAAATATTTAGAGATTATTGTTGATTACTGTCGCGTGTACTGCGTACTAAGTACGTGACAAAAAAAATGAAAATAACAATTTTTTTTGAGATCTGGCCGTATTGCAGTCACTAGGCGTATTATTTTTCTCGGCTTTAGTTCCGTACTGTGAGCCGGGTAAGATTTCTAGAGAAACTTTACCCCCTTTTTAATCTTCTTATTTCTCTAAGTTGAATTTAGTAGGTACTATCAGAAAGAAATATTAGAAAACTAACCTGAGACTCGTAACGTAATCCTTTCTCATTGTTCACCTCCGTTATATTTCTAAGGGATTGTCGTCCAAATTCAAAATTGTAGTGTATAAAATACATACGAATGATGCGAATAAATAAAATGATTAGGAATAATTACATGTCCTAGAAATGTATGGAACTCTACAAGTATTATCAATAATCTGGTAAACTAATCGTACCAGTGTTTGACATACTGATGTCCAATAGTCGACACTCCTGTCAACTATTGGGACAGTGTCAAACACTCAAACCTTACGTCAAGGTTCACATGATTTACCTTAAAAGTTACGAACCTTCCATAAATGCGTCCAAAAATATAGCACAATAGCGACTATTATGCGACTGATAAAGAGAGGGCTTAAAACACGATTGTGTTTTTATAAAACGAGCCAAACGCGAGTTTCATAATAAGATCACATGAGTGTTTTAAAGCTTAATTATGTACAGTACGGGTATTTTTAGTTTCAAGCACCTACCTCAAACTACTAATTTTAATTCAATTCGTTTATTGCATATCAAATTACAAACATATATGGATGGTTTTATAAATAAGCAGGTATACACCCTGCAAGGGCGCTCCAATAACATAGGGCTGAATAATTTACACAACAACACATGGGCCTTTTCAGAAAAAAATACCGGGGTAGCTACTTTCTCAAAATATGGACTTTTGAGGTTTTTCTGGCTCAGAATCGTTAGTACTTTCGAACCTTATACGTAAAAAAAGTGTCCCAATTTTTTTTGTCCATTACGTCACGATTTTTCATAGTGTTTGTATGAACGTGACGTAGTGGACAGACAAAAATCTCATACAAATTTTGGGACACTTTTTTTTACGATTAAGTTCGAATGTACTAACGATTCTGAGCCAGAAAAACCTCAAAAGTCCATATTTTGAGAAAGTAGCTACCCCGGTATTTTTTTCTGAAAAGGCCCACATATTTCTTAAATAATTACCTAACTGACGCAACTAGATTTTACATAGGTAAACAAAAACACACGGTAACTTGTTCACTTTCATCCATCGTTAAAGTATGCGTTCAAATGAAATAATTTAAATTCTTTCAAACAATATAAATGCAAATGTTGTAGCAGGGCTATTCTCCAGAAATATGTCTGCGACTCATTCATCTGTCTCCATATATTTAGTATAAAAAAGGGCCAGATTAATGAGGTCACCGCAGATATATTTCTAAAGAAATTCCCAGCAATGTCACACCGTTCTTCATTACACGAACAACCAACCGCTAACTAATTACAAAGCAAACACTACGGTACTAAATATTTGCCTTAAAAAGTGACCTTGTTAGGCCGCGAGCCCATTCCTACCACTTAATAAGGCACCGTTCACACACTTCCTTTGTTTCATTCAACCACACAAAAGATTTTATGACTATTTTCCCATCATCCTACTGTATAACACTGGTCTCTTTTGCTCTTATACTTCCGATCCATCACCAAACGACCTAACTTTAAACCCATCACATTCGAGTCTCAACTCTAAAACGTCCCAAATAAGGAACAATTTTTAAAAATGTTACCTGGTGGTTATAGTTTTTAGAGTAGGATGGGTATATACCAGCGTGTTCTGTTCTTGTCTAGCACAATCTGAAACGGCATGACTATCAAATAGACGTAAACCGGGGTTATTAAAAACTGTGCTGACTGTAGTTTTTTCGTCTTTTTTGCTGTCGTGTACGTTTAAGAGGGCCCGTGACGCCGGTTGCCACACAATGGTTTAATTTTACGCGTATTTTATATAAAGTCAATTGACATTGTATTGTTATGATTATGACGGTCCTTATTTGGACACATGATTTGATTATTGTTTGCTAATTCTGTTTTTATTTTGAAATTGTGATATTTGTTACTTTTATTTTCTTATTTTGTATTTTGACGATCATGACGTGAATGCTTATAATTTTGTACTGCAAATTTATACTGCTATTTTCTCATGAAATAAATGATCTATCTTCTATCTGTCTGTCTATCTATACCTACATATACAGGATGGAAAAATAATGGGATTTGAAGGAAAAGTGTATTAAATATGAAAAATAGTACTCGATGAACATTAATAATTAAAAAAAATAAGCTTCTGGGTGTAAGGTGTACGTCAAGTGCTTGACAGTCTTGACACTGTCCCGGTAGTTGTCACCTTGAATGTTAAGTTATTAGCAATAGAGGTGACACCGGGGTGTCAACTATTGGGCACAAGCGTGTCAAACACTAGTACGCGCTTATCTAATCTCGGTAGTTAAGTTCCCAGGCACATTCTTTCAGATTTTAACTGTTATTTAGTTTAGACGATAAGATACAAAATTACTTATACGTAAATAGAGAATCGTGTTGCGATTGAAAGGTTCTTAGTTTTGAAATCCTAATGGCATGGTATTAAAAACGATTAGTTTTTTGAATAAATTTTATGGTGAAAAAAAACTCTAAATGAAAAATAGTCTCTGTGATTGTTTTAGTATATTCAGTGAGTTGTTCTTGTTTGGCAACTGATAATTATTAATATATTATTTGTATGTACCATCGATTCCCAGCAAACTCATTTCAAACCGCTCAGAAGAAAGCCGATTAATGCTTTTAGGTATTTAGTGAAAGAAAGTGAGACAAAGCACCGAGCTCCGTCTTTTGTTATTATTTGAATATTAAACAACATACATAAGTTTCTATTCGCGTCTTTGTTACAAGAATAATAACTGCAAAAAATGTATTTTTGAGAGAACATGGCATACTTAAATGATAAAGTTTTAAAGATAGATCATTTCCTCGTCATCATTATTTCAACCTTAAGACGTCAACTGCTGAGCATAAGTCTCCCCCCTCTCCCCCAAAGACTTTCACAACGAACCGTTCGTCTTCTGCCTCTATTGACTTCTGGCGACCTTAATCAGGTCGTCAGACCATCTTGTAGAGGGCCGATCTACGTTGTTCATTCAAGAACCTTCATACCACATTGGCCATCGGTTCGAATAGATCATTTATTTCATCAGAATATATACCTTACCTTTGCTGTAAGTACAAAGTTAAAAGTATTCACGTCATGCTCGTCAAAATACAAAATGAGACAACGTCAAGAGACTAAAAAACAGACATAACAAATGATACTTAAAAACAAAACAACCAACTTCAAACATTAAATTAACGACACTAGCAAATTCACTATATAACTATACGAAATTGCAATACATAATATTGAAGGAATTCCCTCAACTCCACATGGATTCCGTCATGAGCTGGATTTAAAAACAAATGCACAGATTACTTATAAAAATACAAGATCTCGTGGGCGTTCTCCAACACAGTGGACAGACCTCATCAAATCTATGACACATTCCAGCATAAATGTTAACTTACACTCCGCCAAATATAGAGATACATGGCATCGTATCACAAGAGAAGAGGTGGCGCAAGACTCGACGGAGACATGACCACTATAAATTGCTGTAAATGTTCCTACAATAATAGAGGAGTTCGCTTAGTTACACATGGATTCCATCATCAGAAATAGAGTTTGAAAAAAAGGGACAGAAAAGAAGAGGCACCAGAAAAACAATCAGAAGCCTCGAATGTGAAGACGGTGCAGGAATCATATAGGAACGAAGATATCGAATAGTATAATATTGAGTTATCCGCGTACATCACATGATAATTGCCTTCGTCATTAGCTATTGTATTGTCCACAAAAGGCAGTTAACAGTGTGTCCGATTGTACGTCTACTGCAATGTAATGTATTTACTTTGATCCAATGTACTTATGCCAATAAAAAAAAAGAAGAATTTTTTAAATCGGTTCATAAAAGACAGAGATCTGAGGTAGAACATCACAATTTGCCCTCGAACTTTCGATGTACAAAAAGTTTTAAGCATGGCCACTTACTGAATGTTTTACTATTTGGTTATCGGTTTAGTAAATCCGAGTGTAACTCCAAAATTTTAACATTTGAGGTGCCGATATCTTCAAGTACGCCGTTCCATCTACGTCCCAAGACTGCGTTACAAAGAGCGGCTCAAGACGCGTTGACCCAAATGCAGCTCTATTACGTGCTTGTGCCCGATCCCGCTGCAACCCTGGTTTAAGGCGGAAGGCAGAAAATGGCCACTTTCGTAGTACGAAAGTACGAAATTCGTACTTAAAAAACGAACGGTGAAATTAGCGGAACGCAAAAAACTTTCCGCTGTGTTCATCAAGTAGATGTCAATGTCATTTTAAGCAACTTTAAAAAACAGACGTTATTTTCAACTGCATTGAGAAGACACTCTTTTCTTCGGCTGATCTGAAAGAATCCTGCTTGTTCGTTTTGGAAGCACTGGAACTCACAACATATGGGCTCCAGGGTTTATAATCTAATGTAACATACGTAGTCGAAATTTATTATTATTATTGATGACCATTACAGTTGTGATTTTTGTGTTTTTTTTTTATTTATCATCAGAGGTCATCTTTTCGGGAGCGCTAATAGAATCAGACTGCAAAATAACTCTATTTGCAAAAAAATATTTGGATTGAATCGTCTCGTCCATCACTGTAATGATGTGTTACCCGAATAAATTACTTTTCTATTCTATTCTATTTGTAAATTTAATCTGCTAATTTACAGGTTTACAATGTCACGTGTCACATACACAGCTCTAAACGGCTAAAGTTCCATATGTAGAACATTAAAAAATACTCTCACACTTTCAATGTGCCATATAAAGGACGACGTCAATTAATGAGGACTAATTATGTGCTTGTGCCTGATCCTGCTGTGCCATTCGGGTTTTAAAGCAAAAAACTTTGAGAATGGCCAGTTTCAGACTGAACAGAGTCAAACTTTAAAGTCAGTCAAGACCATGGCATAAAAAAACAGGTACGTTCTTCCTGAGACTAACATTGTTGACCTCTTTTGACCTCAGACATACTGACGTGACAAGCATGATATGTTGCCATTTTTTCTTTTTTTTTTTTTTTTAACATGAAATCCAAATCATTTATTCCAGGAGAAAAAAAAAACAGAAAGACATGAAAATCATCCGCTACATGCTTCGTCAAACTTACTTAATAACGCATGCAAACCAAATGTTTATCCGCAACAAGCATTGCCATTTTTTTGTTGCCATTTTGTGAAAATAAATTATCCATGTAAAATGCGTTTCTTCTTCTTCACTTCTAAACAAAAACACTGTTGAGCTAGTAACATTAGATAATTTTCTTTTCAGCTAAATAAACAAATAACTTGTGCAAACAAATAATTTCGCGGGCAGGAAATTTCTTTCATTATTGATTACAAGGGATACATGTCCTTAACTTATGGAAGATCTTAATCAATGGCAACATTAACGAGCTGTGGTAAGAGAAGACAATAGAGAGATCTCTCTCCAGGCGGGTGTTGTGCCTGGGGACCGAACTCCAATGAGAGCTGGTCGGAAGTTGTATTTATAGAACCGACTTAGAAAACTTCGATAGCGCGATGTAGAACATGTCAGAATTGACAGATGACAGGAGTGTCACCACAGTGTCGTCAGCATGTCAGATTTTGAGAAGAACGTAGGTACCTACCTACCTGTTTTTTTTGTACAATGGTCAAGATGTTGCTACCACGAGTCAGAATAGAGTGTTAGTGGCTTAGTGGTTTGAAGGTGGGACTCGAGGTCGGCTAGGGTTCATAACCGGTCGCTGTTAACACATACACTGCCCCCATACTGAACTATCGGACAATGTGCAATTAGTATTATAGGGAGCCCATAGTGAACCCATAGTGGAAGCACAGACTCCTGAAAAAAACCTTCATGACCCCACATTGGGGGCACCGGGGCAGGAAACGTGTTAATGGTCACATTACTTGAGTACTGATATAGTAACGTTCGAACGATGAAGGAGAATGTTGAGGAAACCTGCAAATTAAGGAAGCTGAGAAGCATTCCATGAAAACATCAACTTTTTGTCCCTTACGAAACGCTATGGCAGCTACCCTAATAAAACGTATTAGCTGCCAAGAAACACTACCAATCTTAAAGCCGAGTTATGATATTACAATGCCGATAATTAGCTTCCTCAATTTATTTCTCGGAAGTATTAAAACAGTGGTGTCCCTTACGAGATATTTTCATGAAATGCTCCTGAAGAAGTGTAACCATGAGTCAGTTAATCAAATTTCTCTGTCACATGGTTTACCGAGGAGGTTAGATGACATTAATTTCTAAAATGAAACCAAATTTGGCAGGTCTGATTTGATAACCCATACAAACATATCACTTAACTCATTAGCCTGTCACAAGGTATCATAGTCCAAAGGGTAATCAAAACAAATCATATAGGCTTATAAATGATAATGATTTTGGACAAGATTGTTGGAACGGAACCATTTATTTGTGAATGTGAGTATTGTATGTCCAAAAACAACGGTAAAACATAACAATAACATCTGAATATTTAAATGATATCAAGTAACCCGATACATTGAATAACAAAGCTTATAGCTCCCAACCCATAAAAGACATGATTCTGGATAACCACAAACGCCATCTGGCTCCCAAAGGAAAAAAAACAACTGGCCACAGCATTCTCTGGTCAGTCGAGATGACTTGACAACTCACGAAAACAACAACCTAATTGTCAAACAATCACATTCCAAATTCAACCATATACGAAGGAAATAAGAGCTGAATTTTAACTAGATTGGTTTCGTTTTAAGTCGTTCTATCTTTAAAATATCGAGTTGTTTTTGCACCTGTATACCAGTTTGAGCGGACGTTGCGTGCGTTCACCCAACACGAAAGGGATAGACAAATAAGCGTGCCGCGAGAAAGAGACCGATATATAACTTGTAGACACGTGTGATAGAGGCAGGTAGAGTCGCGTGGCGGCGGACAAGGATGGGAGGTGGTAGTTTATTCAGTAATCCAGTTACTATAGGCTTCCGAAGTGGTTAAAGGGTCATCTTGATTTCGCGGTTTTGATTCGTGATGTACTTAAGGGTGAAGGAGAAAATATGACAATGTTATGGAAATCATTCATTTTTTTATCTTAATAGGCTACTTGACAGGTTTCTGAAAAGTAACTCAGATTGTTTAATGATGTCTATTGAGCACTCAGAAAGTGGTTAGTTTTAATTCTTTTGTGTATTTTTTTTGAAAAAAGCAAATAAAAATGCTCTTTTAAAATTAGGCGCCAAAACACTTTCTCGGGCAATATGGCGTCTATTGACGTAACACGATAGTAAACCGACAAACGTCAACGAGGATCGCATAACGTTCTGAATGACAGAATTACGAACGAATAGGATTGACAGATGCTGTCGATGCCGTTTACAATGATGTGACGTCATCGGCCAATCCAAACCGTTTTCGATAAAATGGCGACAGATAAAAAATAATCAATTTTCATCCGGGTTTTATAAATAAATTACCCATTTATTTTTAGTAATATTCGTGTAAATTGGTTTTAATACTTACAATTAATACATATATCCATAATTCTTCCATTATTTTTCACACTGTCAAGTAGCCTATTATATATAACTTAGCATTTACCCGCGGCTTCACCTGCGTTATAGAGTCCGACCGAAACTTGTAATTTACATATAAGATCAAGTTGACGTGATGACTGATTTCCCATACAAAATTCCACCCCTCTTTTCACCGGCTTAAAGATCTCTGCCCACTACACCGTATCATACTATGAACGCGTCAGGCAAAATAAATATTCTTTTTATTAAAAAGTGTGAGATTATGCCCACTACCGTCACTGACCACTGACCAGCATTTTTCATACTGTGTCGGGTTCATAGTCTCACACTGATACGGTGTACTGGGCAGACACCTTTGAAAACATTTTAAGGTTCTTATGTAATGTTTGTGATTAAGTGAATACCTTTGGAAATAATCGCTCCGAAAGTTGTGAAAATTGTGTCCCCCTCCCTCTATCTTCTAAACCGTGTGTCCGAAAAATATAAAAAAAAATTACAAAGATAACGCTCAATTAATTCTTTCAACGAAAATTATTTTCAACAAGATCGGATTAACCGTTTTTGAGTTATTTCCGATAAACTGCGCTTCTCAACAAAAGGACGTAATTGCTATGAAGATACGCTCTTTTGTTGTTGTACTTTTTTTACATCGTATTTTTTACCTTATAGTTACGGCTATGGAACCCTACACTGAGCATGGTCCGACATGCTCTTGGCCAGTTATTTTTTGGAGGGGTGATAATACAAATCTCGATGAGAATGTGGGTGATATGATAGTAAAGGTTAGGAACCACTGCCTTAAGGGATGGTTTCTGGCCCCCCCCTTTTCAACCGCTTAAGGGATGATTTCTGGGACATAAAAATTATTCTATGTTCTACCAAAATTCTCAAACTACCAAACTTCATCAAAATCAGTTCAGCGGTTCAGCGAGGAAATGCTGCCAGCATCTTCGGCACTATGCCGCACGGGCCAGTTTTAGATTTATTTAATTTAAATTTAACTTTAGTTACTTTGTACTGTTTTTATTTTTAACGGTAAACGAATTCACTAACACTTATTCCCATTTCTTAAAAATACGCCTTTCGTTCCAACTAATTCTAGATTACTATTGGGTGACTTTTAGTTATATTTGACCTACTAGTACGACTAGTGTTACACTCAGTTACCTCAATAGGCTGGTTTCTTCATGATCCCTAATCAAAAATATTTTTTTTTATACTTGAGCGACAAAATTTAAAAGTTTTGAACAGTTTTACGCATTGAAACCCTTTTTATCGATTTAATAAAAAAATCAACTTAATAAAGGCCTCTTTTTATGTCGATTGAAATATGTAATAACAACATTATTTTTCTCAAGCCCAAAAAACTAACAATCCATCATTCTCATAATACAACAATATATTCAAATTACACAAAGTATCTATCATTGCCTTTTTATATTTTAATTGGGACTAAAAACATTGTCATTAATTGAACACCAATGGAAGTTTTTACTGTCATCAATTTGTCAATACGCAATTAACATACTACGTAGCTTGGGGCTGTGAAAAGAATGGAATAATAAATTATAATAATTAATCTTGTCATTACTGGCTTCTGGGCCCAGAAGCCATATAGCTGTATGTATATGTGTCGATACAAAATAGGAAGTGCCTTGTATACATTTATATAGTCATAACTTTGAAAAAAAAAAAACATAATTATCTGAGCTGACTCCAGAAGCCATAGCCAGAAGCCGTATATGTGTAGATAAAAAATAGGAAGTGTCTTGTATTCATTTATATAGTCATTACTTTGTTTATATCGTAATTTCTTTGAAAAAAAAAACACATACTGACTTAACCTCTGTTATCCAGAACACACCTCTGCTCACTTCAAGAAAAGCATATTGTACATGTCAGTTAAAGTCTTCAATCATTTACCGACAGACTTAAAGTCTCTTGACTTCCCAGAATTTAAAAATAAATTATTCAATTGGTGCTTGAATAAATTATACTACAATATTAATGAAGATTTTGCTAATAACAATGACCTGTGACAAATAATTTAGCCTAATTTTTGATTAATCTGTTTTTACTTTTTTTATTTTGTAATATTGTACATTGACATCTTCTCACTATTTTCCCTGCATGACATTGATAATTATTTACGTTTGACTTTTTCATTACTTATTATATTTTTCTATCATTTTAATTTAATTAATTCCAATATAACAATACTTTATTCGATGACATGCAATGAAAATAGGAAATATTGTACGCCATATTCTGGCTAATAGTTACGAACTAAAATACTATTGTTAACATCTATTTATAATTACTCACTTTCTGACAATAAATAATTCTATTCTATTCTATTCATATCTGACGCTGACTCCAGAAGCCATAGCCAGAAGCCGTATATGTGTCGATAAAAAATAGGAAGTGCTTTGTATACATTTATAACGTCATTACTTAAAAAAAACACATCTGACACTGACTCCGGATAAAAACGCAGTAACTGTATATGACGTTCGTATGTAACTTTTGACGTTTTTCGTAGACGACGTTTTAGATACGAGTTTTTTTTTCTAACTAATGACGATATGTATTACCGCCTTTATTAAATGCAACAAAACAAATTATATAACTTAAAAGGGTATCTAAATCTAATTTATTTCTAAATTAAAAATAATTCCCCAAAGCCACAAATGCAGTAATTTTTCTTCCCACAAAAGGTACATCGCGCGCTTGAATGTGTGCGCGCCGTGTACGAACGCACTACAAGCGAAGAAAAAAGAATGCGTCAGAATGCCCCAGTACGGAGCGCACTCACACAGACGTGTTATCGCGCGTCTATGGAAATACGAGTAGCGCGCTCCTAAACGGCC
The DNA here is from genome assembly GCA_947034925.1 of Eudemis profundana. Taxonomy (NCBI): domain Eukaryota; kingdom Metazoa; phylum Arthropoda; class Insecta; order Lepidoptera; family Tortricidae; genus Eudemis; species Eudemis profundana. The sequence goes on along the minus strand of OX344816.1, from coordinate 13,387,979 downwards.
GAAGTGGACTACTTGTTCGTCTTTATACTTTGCCTAACTTCCTGGTGGCAGGGGCGGCTCACCCTGCGATCTCGCCGCGTGGCTACTAGCACCAAACTTTTACCCCTCCTGAGGGGCTTAGCCAGCGACCAGAAAGAGCGTTCCATACGGTGGTCGTACCAGAACGTCAGTTAAGTTAGAAAGAGAAATGTCTAAAGAAAAAAGAAGAAAATGCATTTACCTATTTATGACAGCAGCACAAAATATTCATACAGCGTTAAAAAATAAACAAAATAAAATAAAACAATAAAGATGAATGCTGCCACAAAATAGTCCCACCTCAGCAAAATGCCGACCTAAGAGCCAGCGCTGGTCTTCCGGTGTAACTTCTGTACGTTGTAACGGACTGTGTTGAGCCATTAGGCATTAGGCCTACGAAGCAGGAGGTCCTGGGTTCGAATCCTGGTAAGGGCATTTATTTGTGTGATGAGCACGAATATTTGTTCCTGAGTCATGGATGTTTTCTATGTATTTAAGTATTTGTATCTATTAAATATATCGTCGTCCTAGTATCCATAACACAAGCCTTATTGAGCTTACTATGGGGCTAGTTCGATTTGTGTAAGATTGTCCTAATATTTATTTATTATTTATTTATTATTTATTAGGGTTCAGTCTAATTTTGTCCTGTAATACACAATCTATGACACGACTGTTGAAAGGTGAACCCTTCCAAAGACTGTTTCGGTATACATTTTTACCGCGAATATTTAGATGAAATATTTTAAATGTGTTTTCTTGGAGTTATGTTTGCGATTTAAAATTATAGCGTAAGTAGCTAAAGTGTAGCCATTACTTATTCTGTTGTACACACAGTAAAGCACAGAAATATATCGAGGTAGAAGAAAAAGGGTATGTTGTACCTCGCGTGCTAAAAAGAAGTGGCTACGACCTACTATGCCGCCGTCAACTTCAGTTTCAATTCCACCAAACGATATGAAAATAGTACATTACACAACTAGGGTGGTAATACAAAGAAAGGGCGAGATCGCAGAAGTTTGCGGCCCGAGCTCCAAGCGAGGGACGTAAATATGCGATCGAGGGATTTCTTTATTACCTCCCGTGTTGTGTACATCATTTTATGTCTACACTTGGCCAGAAAGCGGCTTTTTCCTTACGCGCAGGTTGCGGAAAAAGCCACTTTATGGCCAGGTGTGGCATAAAATTATGTTTCCCATCACTAAATAACTCTTTTGACGTCAAACGCCAAGCGAAAAACGTTACACGCTTAGTTCCCACACAAATGAACGGACTAATACCTTCTATCTCGTTATATTTCTGTGGAGTAGGCCTATACTTAGAGGTCGATTCACAAGAGCTGGCACGAATGGATTGAATGAGTGAATGATTTTGTTTATGTGTGCGTCACAAAATTATTAAATACAGGTTGATTCAATAAGCGATAATACAATACAATACAATACAATCATACTTTATTGCACACCAAAAGATAAATTACAATGCAAACTTATACAAAAACATTGGTAAACAATAGGCGTTCTTATCGCTAAAGAGCGATCTCTTCCAGACAACCTTTGGGTAGCGGAGTTGATATAAAATTAACAAAACAAAATGAGTAGGTGGTGAGGAATAAACGATGCAAAAGACAATAATGTTTTTAGACTGTCTGCATTGTGTATGTTAAGTACAAAAAAAAATCCCTACCTACACAATCGCAGCCTTGTTTGTACACTGATGCGATGAAGCGCGGTAATTGCGTCGAAGTGCATGAGTTTCGCATATTTTCGCCATGATTTCGTAAATTGCGGCGTCAGTATGAAATAACTAAATATTTTTACTAAAAAAGACCCCACCGCGGTGCACTTTAAAACTGCATAAAAGCCGCCATTTTGTTTATTTTAACGAACTTCATACCCAGTGACACTCGCGCCATCAAGACGAATCCAATGATGTATCAAATCGGTTGTGCCGTTGAGTAGTTACGAGCGGACATAGGAACGGACATACATACATACATACATACATACATACATACAGGTCAAACCCATTACCCTCCTTTGGGCTTCGCCGCAGTCGGGTAAAAAGGGTATAAATTAAATAAAAGCACCATGACAGTAAAATATTTGTAGCGAACCATCAAATTTACCTTTCTGCCATATTTGTTACCTGCTTAGTCTTAATAATGTGCAGATAATAATGTATTTTTTATTTTTTTTCTTGAATAATGAAGAAGTGTTATGTGCTTGTTTACAAAATATTCTGATCCTCCCGTATAAGAACGTCACTCAACAGTGACAAGTGACATTACTTTCGTTCAATCCATTCGTGCCAGCTCTTGTAAATCGACCTGTACTTCAGTGCCTAAGTTTCCTCGCGATGTTTTCCCTCACCGTTCAAGCATTTCAATTTGTGCCTATATTATCTCAAATAACAGGTACAGACGCCCTATCATCAGTCTAAGCCCTTGTTAAAGTCTAGACCAGACCTGGATTAGACCTGTATCAGACTGAATCAGACTTAGACGATATAGCGAAGCTTTGAGAGCTACCAATTTGATCCAGAAAATTCCCTTTATAAGTAGACAGACATAGTTGATACACAATATTTTCTTATTTAACTCGGAATGTGTCTATCTTTATATAAAACAAACTAATATTACATTAGCTAACAGTGATTTGTATACCGTTGACATGAGTATGGTTTTAATAGTACATTACACAACTAAGGTCGTAAAACAAAGAAAGAAGAAGAAGATGTTTGCGGCCCGAGCTGCAAGCTAGGGACGTAATTATGCAATCCAAGGTTTTCTTTATTACCTCTCGCGTTGTGTACATCATTTAAGTCTACACTTGGCCAGAAAGCGGCTTTTTCCGTACGCGTAACGCCAAAAGCCTACTTTATGGCCAGGTGTGGCATAAAATAATTTGGTAATGACAACAACAAACCAGTTTTGCAAGTACGTACATTCGTACTGGTACCAGGAGTGGGTCACTCCGCGATTTCGCCGCGCGGCTACTAGTACCAAATTTGCCCCTCCGGTGGGACTTAGCCAGCGATCAGAAAGAGCACGCGTTGCGATAGAAAGAGACAGACCCGGTGCATTCCGTCCGGTGGTCGGACTCAAACGGTAGTTTTGTTAGAAAGAGCTTTGTACGTAGTATTATTACTTATGCTCTGGCAATATAAACCTCTTTCTAAGTAGGTAAAATGTAGCAGTCCAGCTCATACAGCCATTAAATCTCCTTTTTGAGTTGCGTAAGCGCTGGTATAGATAACGTGCACGAACTATAGGTGGCAGCACTAAACGACAAAAGAGACACGGGCGGACAATAAAGCCAACTATCGCCCCTGTCAAATCAAGCTGTCAATGTCAATGATAATATGTAAGTGTCAATGTCAAATATAGTAAGTCGTAGCTACACTGACGTTAATCGTCCTTCAACGCGATAAATTAACGTTATTAACGGCGTTTTCGTCAATGTGGCCCCAGCATGAGAGGGTATATGATTTAGATTGGCGGCACCAGTTGGCAGCACCTTCGTCGTGCACGTTCCCTATACGCTTTTAAACAGCTTGTGTGCTACTTCGGATGCTACTAACAAGTCACATTTGCAAAAGTAGAAGTCTCGCATTACGCTTCACTCGAGCATAATGAAATGCACCAACTGTTGGTGATTTCTTCCAATTCGCATACAATATCGATTGCCGAGTTACGTGAGCATGAATTGCCAACCTTCGGCGCTTGATTCTTGTAAAGCTGGCGCTTCACTGGGTTGAAAGACGACTGATAAACGCCGGAAATACGTCCTTGGGTAAATTTTCAACGCTTCTACCGCGGCTTTTCTTGTCATTATCGTTCAAGTAATAAACTGTATGTACAAGGATGATGAGAGTTTAGTTTTGTGATGATTTCAGGCGTTTTTCCAGCGCCTATATACCGCGTGTATAAATATTTACCGCGAAGGATTATCGAGTGACGACAACTTTTGATTAAATCATGTGTTTAGCCGTCCATGCCTCACGCCTCAAAATTCCACACCAATGGAGACGTTTCAGGTCGAAAGGATTCGTATTTTTAGGGTTCCGTACCCAAAGGGTGCTAACGGAACCCTATTACTGATTACTGATCCTTCGCTATCAGTCTCTCCGTCGGTCACAGGGCTCTATCGTTTGAACCGTAATAGGTAGAAACTTGAAATTTTTACATAATGTGCATTTCTATTGCCGCTAAAACAACAAATAATAAAGTTTAAAATAAAAGGGGGTGCCCATAAAATAAACAGGGTTTTTTGTCCTATTTTAATAATGGTACCTAATAGTTAGATGCTTGATATGTTCATAGAATGTTTATTTCTTATGCCGCTATAACAACACTCTCTCTCTGCCCAAATCAGCATTTTCTATTTATTTTCTGGGTCCTGCCTCTTCCTCCTCGCGTCGTGTTCCTCATTGCAGAGGGTCGTGAAGTCCCCGTGGAATCAGCTTCTCTCTAACGGTGTCCCGCCATCTTTGCCTGTTCTTGGCATCGTGTAGTGCGACGTGCTGGGTGTCCAGAGGGGTACGGATCTGATCTGCCCATCTAATTGGACTGCGGCCTTTAGTTCCAAATTACCGTTCATTTTAAACGCTGCATTTTTTTCTCCAGTGTATCTCCGGCAGCGCATCTCACGAGTCGCAGCGAGCCATAAACTGCGCACCTGCTACGTCGTTTGTCGCGAGCATTGTTAATACGAGCTGCATTCCGTTGTATCCTTTATAAACTCGCAGAATATCTGATAGAAGCCTATATCCTCTGTCAATGTGCAACACTGGGCATACCTCATTACCTCCAAAATAAAAACAACACACACGTAGAGTCTGTGCGGAAAGAGAATAGGATTTAGATTTGGGGGCGCTGTAATGCTTTTCTACCGTATTTGCCATACTGGTTCGGTTAGTTCCGTATTTCGCCACGCCTATTCTCTTTCCGCATAGACTATAATGCCCCTGACTATGCAAGCATCCATAGCAAAGTATAAAGACAAACAAGTAGTCCAAATTCGGCCGTTTCAGAGCGCGCGACACGTTTTCACAAAAACGCGCGATAGCACGTCTGTCTGAGTGCGATTCATACTGGAGCATTCTTACGCATTCTTTGCTTGTAGTGCGTTCGTACACGTCGCGCACACATTCAAGTGCGCGATGTACCTTTAGTAGGAAGAAAAATTACTGCCATTATACTGTGTCCATAGACTAAAAAAAAATACTACTTACCGTAACGTTTCCTCTCTCTCTCTCTCTCTCCGTATTCCTTCCTCTTTTGCTTTTTCTTTATTTTTCTTTGGTGTTTATCGCATATTGCGATTACCTCATAATTTCCAAAATAAAACATAATATAATTTATCATAAGTTTATTTATAAGCTAGTCTACATCAATTTATATATTTTAGTTTAGCTAAATTGGTAATTACTGCTGTGCAGCAAATCCGGCTTCACAATTAGTCAGGAAACACTAAAAACTGCGAGGCTTTTAGCCCGGGCGTGCGTCGGTAATGTCTGCTAATACCAAGGCTTTGCTCTATTTGGGAGGGTCTGGACACATCCTTCCCCAACCCGCAGTTGGCCAGTGTGGGGGTACAGCCCATTCACTCCCATCTATGAGAGTAAGCCTGAAGCTGAGCTACCTCCATGCAGTCCGACCATAGTCAAGTTCGAGGTCAAGGTCAAGGTCAAGGTCAAGGTCTGAAATAAATATATTCATTCATTCATTCATAGTCCGACTATTGTGGCAGCCTTAAAGGCTAGCATGTACAAGCATAAAAAAAAGAGTAAGCCTGTGCCCAGCAGTAGGACGTATACAGGCTGATGATGATAGACATATCATTCACTTAACACTTAAAATTTTGATTAACAGTAACTGGCAGTCAGCGCACAGCGAATTTGGCAGAAATAGAAACATGACATTGTACAGAAATTGGTAAGTAATTATATATGTATGTAAACACTTTATTGCATATAAAATCTTACAGAAACAACAAAATCAAGGGTACAAAGGCGAGCTTATTCCTGTAAGGGATCTCTTTAAGCTAACCTTTGAGCAAGTGAGAATGAATAGCTAATGTCAAAGAAGATATAGACCAGATATAAAATTATCTTGAAGGCAAGGAAGGATTTCTGAAAGTTTATCCATATACATATAAGTGTTTAATAAGGGCTGACTGATTGTATCTGTGAATGTCAAAAGTGACTAATCGAGCAGTAACAGTAAAAGTAGAGAATCGTAAAGATTTAGGTTTCTTCTCATTTGTACCTTGCTAAATCAAAAAGGCATATTTTAACACTTCTTTCATAGATATACGTATTTCGACTTAGGACGGCTGTTTTGTTTTTAGGGTTCCGTAGCCAAAATGGCTAAAAAGGAACCCTTATAGTTTCGTCATGTCCGTCCGTCCGTCCGTCCGTATGTCACAGGCATTTTACTCATAAACTACAAGACGTATACTGATGAAATTTGGAATATAGATGTCTTGTAGATGCCGCTACTAAGTTTGCTAGTTAAATAATAAAAATAAAAAATCTAGGGGGGGCACTCCATACTTTTAACAGAAGCTAAAAATTTTTTTTTTCAGCAAACGTCAACGTGATGTACATAATTCGATAGTTCGTTTAAAAACATTAGAAGGTTTTTATGTACTTTTTTTTGATTAAGTGAATACTTTCGGAAATAATCGCCCCTAAAGTTGCATAAATTGTGCCCCCACCCCCCCCCCCCCCCCTTTAACTTTTAAACCGTAAATCCAAAAAATATGAAAAAAATCAGGAAGGTAACGCTTAATAAATACATTCAACGAAAATTATTTTGAATAGTAACGAATAAACCGTTTTGAAGTTATTGCCGTAAAACTTCTCGACCAAAAGGTATTAAGTGCCATCGAATTACACGGCATTTAAGACCTTTTGCCAGTTGTTTATTTTTAGCTTTATTTTTATCTGTAGCACATTTCCTTATAGATACGGCTATGGAACCCTACACTGAGCATGGTCCGACATGCTCTTGACCAGTTATTTCGTCACTCTGATAGCAATATCCTGAATGTGAGTTTGACATTGACAACCATCTACCTAGACCTGAACAGTCTGGTATCAAGTCAGCTGAAACATCAATAAATGACACCACAAAATACCCAATAATAATTTTAAAGGTCTGCCTGCATAGACTGAAGCGGACTTATACTGAGTTTGGACCCTAAGTATATTTACAGTAAAGTTTGGTCCTTTAATGGATAGCGGTGGCGTTTATTGTCATAGTTGCCGAAGTGTTCCCTTCACGACGACAACTAATGCTCTTAACGACACCCAACAATTTGCGTTTGTCTAGGAATTTCGGTTTCGGATATAACCAGGACGTATCGCAGAAGTTCACGATTCTGGGCATTTCTTTGGGGAAGTCGCGTTTTTCTTGGTTAGAGTTTAATTGGATCTGAAGATGGTCCCTTCGTGACGCTCTCTAGAAACAATTTCCTACTTGTCTAGGAATTTCGTATTTGCACGTAACTGTTGTAGCTTAGCAACAGTGGTGTTGATAGCCATGTCACTTAACTAAACGGAAAATATAAAGTCGTTTCGTAAACACAATTCCTTTATTCTTAGACTGATAATACGTTCCATTAACGCTAAACGCTCTCTGCTATATCAGGTTATGGGCCCAGCACGCTTCCACTGCGCAGACCAGAATATATCGCAGAATGTGAAAGTACCGAACGTTTGTTGTTTAAAGTTCCGTACTTTGAGGTGTGTAAAAAGTATATATACTGTTTGTTTCTACTCAAGTAGCGATTCTTTTTTTCTCGATTATTCTTTCGGCTACAATACAATCACCTCACGTGAGGTGAGGATTTTCTTCAACGATGGTTGAGTAATTTTCTTATCCTTTTTTTGATCGTTATTCGTTACTAATCATTTCCAGCCATCCGTTCGTTGGCTGAAATGTATGGTCTTAACACTATAAGGTGCTGTCCTTGGTCCTATAAGTTACTATTAGTAAATCCTCATAGCCAGTTTTTCTCTTGACAGAGTGATAAAAATACCACATAAAATTACTTTTAAGACAGACAACGCTAACACAGTAAGACTACACAAGAAGCTCTTAAAAAATGGCGATCTCTTAATAAAACTTGTCTTCCAAACAGTGCCAATTATGGACCGACTATTGCTTCCGCCAATGTATTGAGAACCAATATAGCGTTACAAAAGGGTTAGTTGCTAGTATTATATAAAGGCACTATATAAGACGTCCAACAAGACGGACAGGTAATTACCTCGCGTCCACGACACCGGGTGGTTCCCGCGGCGCTTACTCTGCCATCTAAATTCAAAAGATAATATGTATGTTTAAGCTTCAACTCTTCTACGTCCTTTTAACCGTTGCTGTCGCGTTCTTGAATCCAAAAGACATTATGTATATTCATATCGTCCACGTTCTTACGTCGATTCAGCTTGGGCTACTTAAGCGTAGTTGGTGCATTAGTAAACCGAAAAAGCATTATGTATAGTTGTAACTTCAGAGTTCTTACGCCGTTTTGACTTGTATTTTGAGAAATCGCTGGCGCGCTGGTAAATCCGAAAGGCAGTATAATAGTCGTAACCTTTAAGTTTATAAGCACTTCTGGGTCCTTACGGAGAGCTTAGATTTAGGGTGCGGATTAGAGGAAATGTAATCTGACCTCTTCGCACCCTCGCAAAAAGGGTGCAAGTGTTTATTAACTCAAAGAGCGTGTAACTCAGTTTAAAACTAGTATAGACAAATTAGACAACCCTGAGTCATCTATTTCTAATTATTAGTTCACTTTTATTCTTTGAGTTTTAGAGGCATATACTGTGTATATTTTGTTATTATTTTAGGGGTGTGTGGTTTCGTTATTGGTTTGTACTGTTGTAATGTGATGAATTAACAGTAACTCTTCTTTACTGTTTACGACATGTGACGCACGGATTTGGGTTATAGCAAGTAAGCATTAATATATTATAAATAAATGTAAGACACGTCTTCGTCTTAGTATTGGCTTTGGTAATTCTCTTGTCTTGGTCTACTGAATCTGTCTACTAACATGAAGGACCTTTACTTCAAACCCCCATGGAAACCCCAGCTTTAACTACTCTATTACACTGTCTATTTGTGTAAGATGTGTTTTTTCATTGCCTTAGACTGGCAAATAGGCAGACGATCCATCTAATGGAAAGTCGTCACCACCACCTATAGACATTTGCAACACTAGATGCATTACCAATGCGTTGCCGGTTTCGAAGAAATCTGACGACACCCTGTTTAAAAAATCCCATATCGAAGCGCAGTGGGGTGATGTGTCTCAATATTTATTTTTTATGACATTTTGAAATAAAAAATAAACGTTTATTCTCTTCCCCACATTGCTTACTTTGGCCAAAGACCATTAAAACAAGAGGACTGTCATTCTCCATACTTTGGATTGTAACCCGACCGTTAGGGGATTTCCGGGCAAAAACTAGATGGCGCTAAAAAACTAAACATTTAACGATGTTATAATTGAACAAAGAAACATAGTATAGTAACAATTAGTTCGTAAACAGCTAATAATAAATAAATTCTAACATTTAAATACTGTGTCACGTTTGCAAAGTTGAATAATTGTAAATAATATAATTCTTTTACCAAGCTTATACATAGATAGCGTTGTAAATTCGGGGAACAGCTTTTTGTATGGAGAATGACAGTCCTCTTGTTTTAATGGTCCTTGCTTTGGCTTAAATTTATGCTGAACGGCATATACGAGTACGAGTATATCCAAGTACGAGTATATCATAGTGTAAAACCGAAAATGCTGTTCTAATCTCGCAGGATTTCGACAATATACCTATGCATGAAGTTTCTCCGTGAGGTCAATAAAAAATGATGAGATCCCCAGTCCTTTCGTACTTAGAACTAGCTAGTCGTCAAGCGTCCCAGTCGGCCGTAGTTCACTCACCCATACAGTCGCGTGTGTGATCACTAGAGTTGCCAGATGTTCCGATTCTGGGACATCCCGATTTTCTGGGGTCCCCATGAGGGCTACCGCGAATGAATTTCACCACTAGAGGCGCTAGTGTAGCGTATCCGGAGATTATATACATCTCTTGGTAAAAAAAACTGTGCCCAGTTATTTGCTTGTTGCATTTCATTAATGTCATTTTATTGTTAGGTCATCTACCGAAGAGCCAAAAGAAAAGAATCAGACATGTAAAAGAGCCCTTGAGGCCTACTTGCAGACATAAATGAGTTTGAGTTTGAGTATAGTCTCAGAAATGTCAAATGTCACTGTTTGTCGGGGCTACATGGGTGTATTTGTTATTAGAATAATGCTATAAATGTTTTGCAATATCTGAGATTATTTATGGCAAATATGAGTTACGCGGGTCAACGAATGAGTGCTTTGAGACAATTTCATGATTCGGAAACTTATGTCCTCTTTTTTCCGAACTAAACGCAATACTGCGGCATACTCGATATTTTTAGTGTACGGTTTTAAGGCATTAAATACGATTGAAAAGTAAATTTCATTTATGCCACACCTGGCCATAAAGTGATTCTTTCCGCACGCTGCGCGTACGGAAAAAGCCGCTTTCTGGCCAAGTGTATGCAGACATAAAATTATGTATACAACACGGGAGGTAATAAAAAAAGCCCTCGATCGCATATTTACGTCCCTCGCTTGCAGCTCGGGCCGCAAACTTCTGCGATCTCGGCTTTTCTTTGTATTACCACCCTAGTTGTGTAATATACTATTTCACACCCGTAAAAAAAGGGTATAGTCATAAAAGCGTGAATCTTTTTGACAGAAACTTTATATCACGAAGTTCCGATTTTTTAAGCTGTACCTGGCATCACTAATGATCACGTATGTATGTATGACTCTCATACACGTTGCGTTTTGCTCAGCCGGTGCGGCAGGTGGCAAGCGTCCCGACATACCAGTTTCTCTTTTATTTATCCAATCGAGGTTTAAATCCTAATATCGAAGAACATTTTAATATTTGTACTCGTATTTAAGATGTTAGAATTGTTTTAAATGTTCAGTCAGATCATGAGAAAAGTATAATTTTGGCAAACTGATTTTGACAGCCTGCCTAAGCTAAATATAATATGTACTTACCTAAATGTCGACACGTTTAGCTCAATAGGAGTGCCACCGCCTACGAAGCTAGGGGTCTCGGGTTCAAATCCTGGTAAGGGTAAAATATTTGTGCGATGAGCACGATTATTTGTTCTCATGGATGTTTTTTATCTATATAAGTATGTATATCGTCGTCTATCCATAGTACTAGCATTGCTTAGTTTGGGACTAGGTCGATGTAAGATTGTCCCCCGATATTTATTTATTATTTTTTCTACTCCTGTACTGTTATCTGTCTTTTACTTGGTCACGAACACTAATATAAGAACATACTTAATATGAGTTCAGAGAGGTCTATACTCTATTCCCCATAACAGCACTAGTGTCGTTAATAGTCACTTTACTTTACGTTATTGTAGCAGCCACAGACTTCTAAATCTAGGTTAAACTTAGGTCAAAGATTAAGCGCTCAATTTTAACTTTACGGTAAAAATGCACAACTACCAACCAAACAATTAAATTCCTACGGTTTTTAAGAAAAACAAAACTTTCCGAACTAAATTCATTGATGCCAACATAAAAAAGTATTTTTAATTTAAGTATATTTTAAATTTAAAAAAAAAGTTTACCATAGACACATACTGTCAGTCAAAGGTCATATATTTGCCTTGTTTCCAGGTTATGATTAATTTTGTATTTTATAATTTAAAACCTAGTCGTAGAAAAAGTATTGTATGCAACGTTGTATAATTAAGTCAAAAAACGCTCATTGCGTCTCTATTTGCGATATTCGCCGCATTCGCGGCTCGTATCGCAACTCACGCAATTCGCATTTTTTGAACCCACTTATACAACTGTTGCATAAAATACTATTATTATTAATTAAATAACACGCAAAACTGATAATTTTAGGAAACGAACGTACTAGCAATACTGGCAAAGGAAGACACTGAAGATTAAAGAATCTGGAAAATACCGAATTAGCAAAATTGTCAACCTAGAGAAACTGTCTATAGCTTGGCAACTTCGTTGGTGACACTCACGTGTGTGCTTTTTGTTATGTGCAGCCGTAACTACTTACACAAGATACCGCCAACACGAACAGCGACCGACGGAGGCTGCCTGCGGAGGTCGAAGTTCATGTTGGCGGTAACTTGTGTAAGTAGTTACGGCTGCACATAACAAAAAGCACACACGTGAGTGTCACCAACGAAGTTGCCAAGCTATAATGATTAAACTGGCAAATCAGTGATATTGACGAGTAAGGAAACTGACCAGTGGTACACTTCCACCAAAAAGCTCTTACGAATAAAACATTACAAGTGCGAAAACATTGATTTTCAACCCAAACACGCAACATTCCTAAAAAGCTAAAAATGTTCCTTATACTATGACATCAGTAGGATCATTCAGAACTTAACGTCAATATCGACGATAACATAATCTAACCCGTGAACTACTTAATCACCATCATCATCATTTCAACCTTGAGACGTCCACTGCTGAACATAGTCTCCCCCAACGACTTCAACAACGAAAGGTCCCTTTGCCTCCATCGACCTCCAGCAACCTTAATCAGGTTGCCAGAGCATTTTGTGAGGAGTCGATCCGCGTAGTCACCATCTGAGAACCGTTTACTCAATTTGTCATTGGGACCTCGAGCTTTAAGCCCATGACAGGAAGTGATCAGAAAGAGCACGCGTTTTGCGATCGGATGCGGTGCGTTTCCACCGGTGGTCAGATTCGTCAGTTTTGTTAGAAGATAAACTTCTGTACGTCATACTTATTCTGTGACCTCCAGAGATAGCAAGTTACAGTAGCCGTGGGCAGCTTAGTCAGTTACCTTGAATCTTCTACATTTTTTTTTTCATTTCTGATATAGTTACGTAAATAACTATAAAAATAGCTCACTCTATAGCACTTGAACTAGTGATAAAAGTTCGTAATCGTGGGTAACATTGGGAAAAGTGATGCGACAGTACGCCTCTCGACGCCTATAGGCATTCTATGCATCAACGTGATAACATTTATGTCGGTCATACATACTCATAATCATTTATTAATAAAATATAGGGATGTAACGATACCGATATATCGGCCGATATATTGGTATCGCCGATTATACTTAAACAACCGATATTTGAATGTATTGCTGTATTACCTTGCGCAATAATAATTACTATGTTAGTTATATCTTTGGTTCATAATGAAAAAATGGATTTTTGAGTTGTCAATTTATTTATTTTTACTTTACACTTTCAAGGTTGACTCTCTGTTAAATATAGCCAAGTTTTAGGTATAATAAGGACATACAAATATCTGAAGTTCATACTTCATTATTTAGCTAAGATATCGCTATCGGCATCGCCGATTATTTACTACAATCATCGGCATCGGTATCGTATCCGCAAAATTATGTATCGTTACATCCTTAATATTTTTCAGTTTTATTTTCTTTTAATATGTTTTTGTCTGCTCGTTGCTTCGACTTGAACGGGCCATAGCAGCGTGACCTCCGATTAGAGTTCCCGAGTCAAATTATGTTTTGTACGAAATTGATGATGAAATTGTTAATTAGCCTAAAGAAAGAACGAAACTTAATTAGTTAAAAATACACCTTTTATTCGCTAACCGCACCGCATCTATAAAATAAAACAGCCCATCTTCCATTCCAATCCTCAAATTATTTTAAACTTTAATTGTAAGTCTTAAGATCGAAATCTAGATGGCACATTTATTTGCATTTAAAGTAATATAAAAAAAACCGTTCGCCCATTTTCACAGCGTCATAGCTCCCTTTGTCACTTCAGTTAAAACTGAACTTAATTCCAACGTCAACAAGATTCACTTTTGAACGAACAATTTTCAAAAAGTAATATCGCACGCTTAGATTCGAAGCGTCATATCTCAATTTCTCGAAGCATTTAAAAGTGAATTTAAATCAATGGGACAAAGTCGATTTTTGAATGAAATATTATACAGGTTGAGAGTTTAGATGTAGTTTAATCAAAGTGTCACGTGCTCCGCGTATGTCCTTATAAAAAGGGATTAACTGATTAGAAAATTGTAAGCGTTTAAGATCTTTTATGAGTAAGTTAACCATATTCTTTTGATTAGCTTGTACGAGTTGGAAATTAATTGGATTAATTTATTAGCGCTTAACTTAATTAGCTTTTATGCGAATGAAGTCTTAATTGTTTGTAAGTGCAAAGTGCACTTTAATAACTGAATTTGCACTTACATATTCTGCTTACCTAGTAATTCACAATTTTACTTTCAATATCGTTATTTATATCACAGTTTAATATCAGTCATTTTTCTTCATACAAAAGGTACATCGCGCGCTTGAATGTGTGCGCGCCGTGTACGAACGCACTACAAGCAAAGTTTTAAGAATGCGTAAGAGTCTTATCACCTTGCGGTTTACGGGGAAGTTAGAAAAGAATTTCCATACAAATGTCGCTCAAATGTGGCTATTGAGCGACTTGTGGTCCAGGGAAAGGTCGAGGGTACCAGGCCACGCGGAAGATCGCCTATGAGGTGGACTGACCAGATAAAAGCGGCAGTAAATGGCTCATCATCACTACATGAATGCACGAGGAAGGCGGCCATCAGAGAAGAGTGGCGGCGTGTTGTGAAGCTTGCCACCAACGCCTGAAGTGATGACCACGACCACTCTGTCAAGAGTGATAACGACAAGGAAGAAGAAGAAGAAGTCGCTCGGACTGGTTTTGTATGGAAACTCGCGCACAAATCGCTAGTGCAAAAAGGCAGTAAGAATGCTCCAGCCGCCATTACGCAAAAGGCCGCATCTAACATTTTTTTCGCAACTGAGTTCTATACATATTCGGAATCAGTAAATTTCACTGATTCCGAATATCTATACAACTCAGTGTCGAAAAAAAAAATAGTTGTGCCCTTTTGCATTATGGCGGCAGTTTGGATCGCACTCACGCAGACGTGTTGTCGCGTGTAGACGTGCTAATACGTGTCGCGCGCTCCTAAACGGCCGGAGTTGGACTACTTGTTCGTATTTATACTTTGCTAATATGACACTTATAGCGATGTGACGAATCAATTATTTTCCCAACTCGAATAACTTGAGTTCATTCGGCGCTGATTCGAGTTGAAATCCGAGTCGATGAAAAGGCAGAGAGTGCGGTTAGTAAAGGCGTCGAGTCAAATTTGAGGGGTCGTTTTCAAAAAAGAATATCAGTTCCATAATAGTTAGAGCTTCATTTAACAAAATGTTAATTTTATTCATTTGTGTAGTGTATTACTAAATTTTCGTTAAACAAGATTACCATTTTGTTAAATTAATCCCTTAACTACATTGCACTCGCGTTGGACATATGTACTTTTTAAAACGACCTTTAGAGCACCTCGAACGAGTTGGCGAGTCGAATGCGAATCGGCGATTCGTTGACATGTGTTCGTAACTAACGAATCGGTAAACCGATAAGACGTGCTCATTCGAGTTGCGTCGGAACTTGGTTCGAGTTGCATCGTTCAAACTTTGATTCAAGTTATTCAAATCTGACAACCTGACTCGCCCATCCCTAATAATAATATGATCTCAAGAGGCTCTCGCTAGATGGCTGGATCAAGGGTCAGATACAGAAGGCGGTACTTCTGGACACGGCGCGCATCGTCAGGAGGTTCCTCTCTCTGCAGCCCTAACCACCGGTAGCTTGGGCCCCGCCCCGCTGCCAGCGGCACCCTAGGTTAGGTTTTTAGGGTTCCGTACCAAAATGGTAAAAAAGGAACCCTTATGGTGCGACTCTGTCTGTCTGTCTGTCTGTCTGTCTGTCTGTCTGTCTGTCTGTCCGTCTGTCACAGCCAGATATCTCAGGAACTACTGATGCTATCGATTTGAAATTTGGAATACTGTTAAAAGTAGCTAACCCGAGCTTATTGGACATAAAAAATATCTTGTACCTTTTTTACTTTTTTTTTAAAAGGCTCCGTAATGGGACTTTTAAAATTGAAAGTAGGGCTATTATATTGAGCGGGGTATCAAATGAAAGGGCTTAATTTGTAGATTAAAAAACCATTTTTATTTTTTTTCTTAATTAAGTAGTTTTTGATTTATACATTTTTATGTACCATTCCCCCCCTATTATCTCCGAAGTTACTGATCAGAAAAATGTGTCATAATTACTAATTATCAATATCAACCTGAACATTACAGGAAAAATAGAACGGTCTTCCTAACTTTAATACTTTTTAGAAATTTACATAAACTGAATCCATCCATTAATCCATCTAGCGGAGAGTAGCAAAACTAAGCGATGGCCTGTTTCACGCTAGGGGTTTTAACCCTTAATTTGGCAAAGACTTTTATAGCATAAATTAGTATCTTTTTTTCAATATTTTGTGTTATAGGTGCCTCGATATTTAAAAAAAAATACAAAGAAAATTCTAGATTTTCCAGATTCCGGGAAAATTTATGTCCGCCACAGCGGACACTGCCAAACAAATAGGATTTTGAGGATAAAAGAAAGTGTCCGCTGGGCCGGACAATGCCAAATAAGTAAAAAAATATTTAGAAAATAAAATATTTATTTCAAAAGCGAGGTTTTCATTATTTAGTATGGAAATCTAATTGACAGTTTCTGGGCTGTTTTCCTGTGACAATGCATAATCTGACATTGCACTTAAATACCACCTTCTACTTTTAAATGGGATTCTGAACAAAGCTATTAGCATATCGGCTACAGTTTTCCGGACTTCTGAACAGAATATTTACTAGTTTCGGAGGCAATATCAACAAAAATGTCTTCTGAAAAAACTTTAGAAAATAATCCAACGCAGAATTATTCAGGTCTATGTCTTCGTACTCGACATTGTCATTGCCAATTTCTATCTCGGCTTTATGTAGGAAAAGTGCTTGTCGCCACGTGTATTGAAGTGAATTTTTTTTAGCCATTTTGGGTCTTTTGCTGACAATTACAGGACGTCTAGATCTGATTTTTGGCTTTGTAGGCAAAGAGTGAATTGACGAGATCGACGGAATACTAGTATAATTTTCTCGATTAACATTTCCTTGCATAATAGGAGTTAGTGGAACGTCCATATCTTGCGATGTGTGCACTTCATGATTGGGTTTTAGATTATAATACTATAATTCGTTGTCATTTTCGGAACTATTTGAAATATTCAAGCGTTCTAGTGAAGATGCCAATGATAGCGCCGATGATGAAATATACAAAACAGCGCTCGAACTATCATGCAATTCAATTTCATCGGCAGAAGCTTTACTTGCCTAAGACTCGGCATATTCTTTAGGTATAAGCGCCAATATCTTAGGCTGAGCGGCCCAACACCACACGCTGCTAGGAAGCAAATAAAAAAATCTAAGCTCTCAAGTGGGTAAGCATACAAAATCATTCATATTTTCATCAAATTGAAATAATAATTGATAAAAACGCATAACACTATAACATTGGCAAAGTCCGCCACGGCGGACAAACACTATGATACTAACTTTATTGTATATTTGGTGTTGTCCGGTAGAGCGGACAACACATTCAGTAGCCGTTTTAGAAAAGAATAATGATCAAAATGCAATACCATATCACTCTCTTGCGTTATGTATATAATCAAGATTATGATTTTGATACAAACTGACATCAATTTTAATAAGAAACGTAGAATATACCCACACGTACCTTTTTAAAAACAACAGACGTCCGACGCGGTGCCATCTTGTTGATTGACTAGCAAAGAAGTATTACAAGTGCATTGGTTGCATTTTTATATCAAAGACTATCTATCATATTATCGATTACTATACGGTGAAATAAAAACTTGTGTCTCAGAAAAGTGATATATTTTTTTTTATGTTGTGTCCGTCCCAACGGACAAAATCAAATTAAGGGTTAACGATGTTATAATTGAACAACAATTAGTTCGTAAACAGCTAATAATAAATAAATTCTAACATTTAAAAACTATGTCACGTTTGCAAAGTTGAAAAATTGTAAATAATTATTTTACCAAGCTTATACATAGATGGCGTTGTAAATTCGGGGAACAGCTTTTCGTATGGAGAATGACAGTCCTCTTGATTTAATCGTCCTTGCTATTAAATAGAATCATTACACGTCAGGTTCTAAATATTACAGGAAAAATATAACTGTTTTAACTTGCAATGTTTTTTAGAAATTTGCAAAAATCATAACATATATTTATTTGCTTCTTCTAAACAAATCGACATACAGTTTTTCTTGAACTATTCGCGTATCTACTTATGAGTTTGTACGGAACCCTCGGTGCGCGAGTCCGACTCGCACTTGACCGGTTTTTTATAATGTGTTTATACTTTGTAATTTCATTTTGTATTTTACTTTTTATGTATGTATTATAAAATTCCTAGCCTAAGAAAATAAAGATATACACGAATTTGATGTGTGAACCGTGATTCCGTGAACTATATTAATAACTCATCTCATGGAAATCGGT
Source organism: Eudemis profundana (assembly GCA_947034925.1). Lineage (NCBI taxonomy): Eukaryota > Metazoa > Arthropoda > Insecta > Lepidoptera > Tortricidae > Eudemis > Eudemis profundana. The sequence goes on along the minus strand of OX344816.1, from coordinate 13,369,410 downwards.
TCGGTAGATTTAACGTGATACGGAAACAAACTGAAAAAAAAAACATTTATTTATGTTTTTTTTTGTACAAACCTTTTACTTTTTTTGCAATGTATTTAATGTGTAGACTTAATGTCGTTACGATTTTATTATACGGGTTAATTGCGTCTATGGGGGCAAATGCGTCTTTTTAAGTGTCCATTAAATTTGAACTCTTTAAAATTATTTCTACCGTACCTCCCTATAGTATACGCGTTATTTTACAGGCAGGTACGGTAGGGATTAGGGATGTAACGATACATAAGTTTGCCGAAACGATACCGATACCGATTATTGTAGGCGCCATTACTCCAGTTGACCTTATGGATAGAATAGGCCTCTCTAGGAATAGGAATAGGGGGTGGGAGAAGCCTTTGTCCAGCACTGGACTGATACAGGCTGATGATTATGATGATAGAAATGATAGAATATGTTGGCCATGCATAATATTAATTCCTTCTATTATAAATGACAAGTTCCTGTTTGTTTATTTATAAATCTGTTGTTTAATTCTCTCTCGAAAACTTGGAAATTTATAATTTCCATGAGTTTTAGTATTTCGATGTAGTTTCAACTTAGATAAATAGAAATGAATAGCATAATTAAGTATGTAGTTTATTTATACATAAGGTACGTAATTAAAGTAACTTGATAATTAATAATTATCGTGTAATTAGTGGTTTTTTTTTTAATATTCTTGGTGCGCACTGTTTCAATATTATACTACCCACTGTAATGTCTCATTAAGTGAAATGTCAGATTTCTTTTAAGAATAAAGTTTTTTAAACCTTGAATAGACAGGTTAAATGACGCCCGCAACATTGATCGCGAAAGTAAGTTATTTTTTTTTCTTCGCCATAATCAGTTAAAAAGTAGATATTAACAAATTTCAAGGAAATTGGTTCGGCAGTTTGTGCGTGACATGCAAATGATTAATGTAATTGAAAAACAGTAGGCTTATGATGCTACGCTTTGTCGCGCGATAAATAAATCATAAAGCATCCGTCACTCTCACACATTTATCAGAAAGTGACGGATGCTTTATCATTTATTTATCGCGTGACAAAGCGTAGCATCAAAAGCCTACAGGTAACAATTAAAAAAAATCGGCCGACGAGCCAACTTGTCTGTCTTTATGTATACTTTGACTACGAGCAGAATATATATATTTATATATACATATATAAATACACAGGATGTCCTTCATGCACGTCAGTTTGCTCCAACTAATTAGAAACCTAAGTTTACAACCCGGATCGTCTTGGATCCGGTGAACAAATCAAACTGACTCAACCGGGAGGTTTATTGGTCTCTCAAACTAAATATTACAAGCTCTATAATGCAGGAAATCCAATTAACATATTACCATGAAAAAATTACGAAAACATAAATAAAATCACGATCCTTGAGTATAATTCCATCAAACTCACATAAATTGCTACTATACCTTTAAGAAAATGCTTGAGCCCTAGCAATAGCAGTAATTTTACTGCAAAAGGTACATCGCGCGTTTGAATGTGTGCGCGCCGTGTACGAACGCACTACAAGCAAAGAAACAAGAATGCGTAAGAATGCTCCAGTATGGATCGCACTCATACAGACGTGGTATCGCGCGTCTTCATTTTGCGCGAGTTATGTCGGCGGACGACGTCTGACAGCAAAGTATAAAGATGAATAAGTAGCCCAACTTCGGCCATTTAGGAGCGCGCGACACGTATTCACACACGGGCAGTAGCACGTCTGTGTTAGTGCGATCCATACTGGAGCATTCTTACGCATATCTTTCGCCATCCGTTCCTGTCTTCAGCTTTTCTCAAGGAAACGGTGATAGGAAGACCAGTTATAGTTCTCACTTGGTCCGTCCATCGAGTGGGAGGTAGTCCGCGTAGTCTTGTTCCCACCACTTTTCCTACCACCAGAAGTTTTTCTAAATCCTGTGGATCTCTTCTGAATGTTTTGAATATAAACTCCTCATATATCGTCACCTTTGTGCCTATTGTAATAAAGATGTGTGTAGATATACAGGGTGTCCCATAACTGACACGTCACAGTGATACTGGAGGTAGACCAGGTCAAGAGGTATCAAACCAACTTAACATGACCCGCCGACCGTAATTTTTTTCACTACTGGTGGTTAAAGTCGAAATTAATGTTTCGCTGTGAATTAATTTAAGATCAAACTAGTATTTTTTTTCAAATTTACTTAGTTTTTGGATAAAATACCATTTCTGTAACCTTAATTAACAATTCATGTTACCGTATACTTAAAAAAAAACTAACCTTGACACTTTTCCGAGTGCACACTGGCACTAATAATGTTAAAAACGGTCAAAATTCATGAAAAACTTTAATTCGACAATAACTCAAAAACCGTGCCACTTTTACTGGGGCCATGTTAAGTTGGTTTGGTACCTCTTGACCTGGTCTACGTCCAGTGTCACTGTGACGTGTCAGTTTTGGGACACCCTGTATATGCTGGTGCTTTGGATGTTACTGGCGTTTTGATGTTGACTGTACAACCCACGTTTTAATACAATCACTGCCCCCATACAAAACTATCGAACAATTTCACAAGTCCTAACTGTGCAATCAGTATGGGGAAGTGACCCCACCATGGAAGCAAGGACTCCTGAAAAAACCTTCATGACCAAACACCGGCAAATCTGTACTGACGTTTTATAGTGCGAGGACACATTAAACTAACTTTATTAGTTGATATCGATAGAAATGACGTACAACCGTTGTGTCATTTCAGGAATTTGAATGAAGAAGAAAACTACATACACAAAAATATTTTTGTTGAGGAATTCACTTCTTTAATATTTAATATAATTTTTATAATATACATTCAACATTGTTTCCACATTTTCTTTAATCTTCGTCGCCTGGGCGACAATATCCATTGTAGGCAACTAAATGACCTTTCTAGGTCAACTGTAGTAATTCGAGCAAATTCAAACAATTTATAGTATTGATGAATTTCTGCTATACGACTCAGTTCTATGAGTATAAATGAAAGAGGTTTGCACATAGTTTAACGTAGTCAAACTTAGACATTAGTTTAGTTATGATAATGATGGTTAACATTGCTTTCTATCGATGTCGATAAACTTAGTCGATTTTTAATTAATCACTAGCACTGATACATTTTTGCCCCTGCGAATCCGGTGCACGTTCATGACCCCACATTGGGGGCACCAGGACAGGGAACGTGTGAATTATTTGCTCCTGGTACAAGCGTATAAGGTTACTTTGTGTTGTAGGTCATAGAGGTAGCAGGAAGGTTAGCCGTTCTAGATTATGGCACTGAACAAATCGATACCTCGTTAGTAGCCTGTAGAGTGATTCACAACTTGGCAGTCAGTCTTGTCCCAAATACTATTTAACCCGTTAACTAGGAATCGTCATCATCATTATCATTTCAGCCATAGGACGTCCATACTGGATAGAAGCGACCCGCATCCAGCGAGTCCCCGCATCCCTAACTAGGGTTGCCAACCGTACTATATTATATAGTATTGTACTAATTTTGGCTCTCTGTACTATATAATATACTGTTGAAGAAATATATAGTACGCAAAAATACTACATTTTGGGGGTGGGGGTGCAAACATTATTTTAAAAATAAAAATATACAGTCATTTTTCCTCATCAGCTTGTAGGCGAGAGGTGCTGAAGAAATCGGTTGCTGATATTGAAGGAGAATGGCATGAATTGATCAGACATGTGGGAACAAGATGGTTCTCTTTGCTACCTTGTGTAGACAATATTTTTGTAAACTGGACTGCCTTATACAATTATTTAAAAAGTTTAAATGAGGTAAATAGGCTATGCTTTTGCAAAATGTAATGAAATGAGGGACGAAGACTGAAGGAGAATAAAATTAAGGCTTATCTGAACTTCACAAGCCACATTCTGCACAATTTTCACAAAACTGTCAAATTCGAAGGAAATAACATTACTGTAGTACTTAGATGTGTACAATATTATGGCTACTTTAAAGAATGCACTTGAACAACGCAAGAAAGAGCAATGTTTTGGCTATGAGACTAAACTTAACATTGAAAATGTGTCTAAAATCATGAGTGATGAAATAAAAAAAAACAAATCATTGGCCTTTTTAAATAAATGGTTCAAATTTGAGGAAACAAATTGGCTCTTTACAATTCAGAAACTGAATCTAAAAATGATATATCTTTTGATGATTGTGACCCAAGTTTGGAAAAACTGAATATTCAGGCCAGGACAAGATAATGTAGGGGAGACCGGGTATGGTTGTCTCCCGGGTTGGTTGTTACAGCAGCCATAAAATAGTACTAAACGAAGGAATAAGTGCATCGATTGGTGAAGTAGGGAAGGAGGTGAAGCTCTTGCGATCATTTAACACCGAGCGATGCACTTATTCCTTCGTTTCGTATTATTTGATAGCTGCTGTGACAACCAACCCGTGAGACAACCATACCCGGTCTCCCCTACTAAGGTTAAACAATGCCACTTTACCTCGTTCCATTCCACCTTGTACAGTTTGAACTCCGAATGCGACCTCTTCTTGCTAGTTCAGGGCCCGCATTATATTAAGGATGATTCTGATATAGAAATTACGAATGACCCTATTGAACATTACTAAGGGTGCGGCGCGCCGCCCACACATCTGATTAATGTAAGAGTGTTGTAGTTTCACATTTCATTTTCCGATGGAAACTTAGTGTGCAACTTAATAATGATTTTCAGAAATAGAACGTAAAGCGGTGCGGTTTAACCACAGAAATAGTCATACTCATACTCATACTCATTTATTGATAATATTATAAAATATTACATGTCAAGGTTGTCAATATATCGAGATAGAAGGAAATCGTCCGTCAATTTGTGTGAGAACGAAGCGTGTAACGTTTTTTGCCTGGCGTTGGACCTTAGTGATGAAAAACATACATTTTCCATTTCATTTGGTGGTATTTGAACAATTAATCATACCATTATTATCAGATTTGAAAATCGAATAATAATATTGACGGTGTTCTGCCTTTTCGCCGAACTTTGTTTGGCCGAATTTCATTTGCCAACCAACATTTCGCCGACGTTTCACTTTGACAACTAACGATTACCAAATTTTTGTATGACAACGTTTCATTTGGCAGAATAAATGAATATATTGTAAAGCAGATTATTATAATGCCTCAAAACTTTTGGGACATTGATCATTTGTCAAATGTTTCACTATGCCAAACAACTATTAGACGAATAACGTTTCGTCAGTGCAACAGTTCTCTTTTCATACATTAGCTAAGTTTTTACAAAAACGAAGTAAAAAATACATACTTTTTTTTCAGTTGGCAATATTAAATTTTTAAACATGTTTATATGCTAATAATGAGTTCAGACTCTAGTCACCACTGATAGTGATACTTTTTCCCCTGAAAAACACAACTGGGAATAATGATAAAAAATAAACAAATTTTTACAGGCATTTATTATTTACAGACATTTAGAGCCTTAAATTTTCAAATTTGCAGTAATGCACATCAATATTTTTTTTAATATGGTGTAGCAACAGAAATCTCATATGTGACAGGGTCCAGTTAGGTGCGACGACGAGCGAAGCGAGGAGGAGCGTGTTAGGGTTAGCCGTGACAAAACCAGAATCGACGTTTTATTTAATAAAAAAAATTGACATTTGGTGAACAATAAACAACAAAATGAATATTACGCTAACTAAAACATTCTGCTACATGAAAAGTGGCATTTTGAAAATTGACATTGTAAAACACAGACCAAATGAGCAGTTGGTAACGGTGAGGTTGGCAAATAAAACAAAATCATTTGTTATGTTGGGAAATGATCATTCGGCGAAATAAAATTCTGCGATACGTTAGTTGGGAAGTGATAATCGGCCAAACAATTTTCGGCGATAAATAAGAGAACCAATATTGACGGAAACAAAAGTTAACGGCGTGAAAAGTAGGTCGAATCCGCTTCTTTTTAGCACGCGAGGTACATACACTTTTTCTTTCTACCTCAATATATTTCTGTGGGTTTAGCATTTAAAACGCACGTTTTGGCAACCAACACTGCTTATATGGGCATATTACTTTATTTTTTATTTTATTTATTTCATAAAGAAATGGGCATGGGTATGTGATGCGGAGAGATGAAAGTCATGTGACAAGACGAGTGTTAGGTATGAATGTCGAAGGTTCTGGAAGAAGAGGTAGACCAAGAAAGAGGTGGATGGATTGTGTGAGAGATGATATGGCTAGGAAGGATGTAAACGCTGAGATGACGGGTGATTGAGAGGTATGGAAGAAATGAATGGGAAAAGGGCAAGCGAATGATGATGATGATCTAAGTACTTAGTTATAAACAATACATAAACAATTCTTTATGCAGTAGACTTATAGTTTCTTAAAAATATTACAATCTAATAGCTTACTTATTATACCTTTGTGCATGACAACTTTAAAAAAAGAGACCCACATACCTACACATGTCTTACAACCTGTCATTACAACACAAGTGAATAAACATGACACTGCTTTAGTACATTACACAACTAGGGTGGTAATATAAAGAAAGGCCGAGATCGCAGATGGTATGCGATCGAGGGCTTTCTTTATTACCTACCTCCCGTGTTGTGTACATCATTTTATGTCTACACTGGGCCAGAAAGCGGCTTTTTCCGTACGCGCAGTGGTAAAAACCACTTTATAGCCAGGTGTGACATAAACTTACTTAATTGGATTCTACAGTACATTGCAAGGATAAATTTTTGAGCTTACTGAGCCTAACACTAAAGATGTCTAAATGTGTAAACCATACAATTTATACATATGGTTAACCTTTGTAACACAAAGGAAAAAGTTGACACTGTGTTTAATGAAGCCCTAACTATGGGCATCTTTTTTTTTAAATGACCCATCTTCCTCTTCCTGTGAATACACACTGCTAAGTACAAGTATCTCTTCGTTTTAATTCTATAAAAATAACCCGACGGGCCTGAAATCTCCGAACAAAAAGAAAAACAGAACAACAAAGTTAGTAAGCCATTGCAAAATGGAGGGTGCAAATTCTTTTCGCTGCGCGTACGGAAAAAGCCGCTTTCTGGCCAAGTGTAGACATAAAATGAGGTACACAACACGGGAGGTAATAAAGAAAGCCCTCGATCGCATATTTACGTTCCTCGCTTGTAGCTCGGGCCGCAAACTTCTGCGATCTCGGCCTTTCTTTGTATTACCACCCTAGTTGTGTAATATACTATTTCAGTACAGCATTCTTACTCCGTCTTCGTATTCAAGGGTCTTGATATGTCTCCTGGTGCCTCTCACCCTCATGGAGACTGCTTGTATATTACTGAGACTTGTACTTTAACTTTTAACCAAAAAAATATTTGCGAGTATGGTTTTTTTTTTTAGGAAATAGGGGCAAACGAGCAGACGGGTCGCCTGATGGTAAGCAATCACCGTCGCCCATAGACACCTGCAACACCAGAAGAGTCACAAGTGCGTTGCCGGCCTTTCAGGTGGGAGTACGCTCTTTTCTTGAAGGTTTGAAGGTCGAATCGGTCCGGAAACACTGCAGGCGACAATTTATTTGTTTATTTTGAATGCTTTCTTTTTTGCTTTTCAAGAAATTCTTGTATTCAGTCCCTATGGCTCCATCACATCTACTAAACCGTGCAAGATTTTTGAGGCGGTTAGTCAAGTCACTATTCGCACAGTATAATGGCAGTAATTTTTCTTCCTACAAAAGGTACATCGCGCGCTTGAATGTGTGCGCGCCGTGTACGAACGCACTACAAGCAAAGTTTTAAGAATGCGCAAGAATGCTCCAGTATGGATCGCCCTCACACAGATGCGCGATCGTGCGTTTGTGTGAATACGTGTCGCGCGCTCGTACACGGCCGAAGTTGGACTACTTGGTTGTCATTATGCTTTGCTATTGGCGTGTATAGTATCGTGTTAGCGTGTTACAACAATACAATACAATCATACTTTATTGCACACCAAAAGAAAATTACATTGCAAACTTATATAAAAATTGTGGTAAACAATAGGCGGTCTTATCGCTAAAGAGCGATGTCTTCCAGACAACCTTTGGGTAGCGGAGTCTATGCAAAGTTAAAAAAAGTAAATGTTACAGTAAATTTGTTGCGTGGATTCATCTGTAATTTTCGGAATTACCCCACATTCAGATTTACCCTAAGGCACCTTAATATCTTCGCCGTCAAACCACTGAGACCTAAATCACAGGACATTGCTTTTAGACCACTTCATTTTCCGCTAGTACCTACTCAACGTTTCCAGGGAGTTAAATTATAATTTAGCCGCCAATCTCACATCTAATATAATTTTACTTAAGAACTAGCAAAGTGCACCACGAAAGCAGTTTTATGCCCGTTGCCAGAATTGGCTAACTCTGTGATTGCGCCACGCGGCTAATAGTACCAAATGTAGCCCCTCCAGAGGGGCTTAGCCAGCGACCAGAAAGAGCACGCGTTATGCGATAAAGAGAGATGGTTGGATGCGGTGCGTTCCGTCCGGTGGTCGGACCCGAACATCAGCGAAATTGCGGAGTGAGCCACTCCTGGCAGTCATAGTCGAAGCGACGAGTAGTCTAAGAACTCATGATACTAAACTTGCCACTGATAAGGCCAATCACGGGCTTGCAGCACTGCATTATTGTTTTTTTTTTTATTTTTTTTTTTCAGAATGGTCTACACAACTTAACGTTAACAATGAACTCGCCAAACTGCTAAGACAGTTTATTGGCGAGATCGCGCTTATATTTCACAGTTCTTAGCTACATTCACCTAGTTTATTATTTCTAACAAGTTATATCATCATCATCATTTCAGCATCAGCTAGACACAGACCTCCTCAATAGATTTCCACATGGGCCGGGTAGAAGCGACCCGCATCCAATCCAACGAATCCCCGCAATACTAACCAGGTCATCCGACCACCTTGCGGGTGGCCGTCCCACGCTGTGCTTGCCAGTACGTGGTCTCCACTCGAGAACGTTTCTGCCCCAACGGCCATCGGTTCTTCGACCAACAACAACAAGTTATATGAATAAGTTTATTTATTTATTTATTTATTAATACATGTTAACATGACATTACAGTAAAAAAAAACCAATGCGTCATGAAACGTAGAAATAAAATATCTATTTAGGCGACCAAACGGCGTGGCCCCGTTGCATCGTCGTCTCCGGTGTAGGATTCGGCAGGTTGCCCCGGAACCGTCGAAACACGACACCCTTCGGCCAGAAGTCAGCACTTGCGATGGTTTCCTGCAGCGGCCGCGGCACGCGCACCACAAACGAGCTGAAGTGCACATAGTGGTGCGAACACAGCTGGAACACCCTCAGCGAGAAGCCGGTCTTCTGACGAACGTACTCCGCCACCTCATCAGCCGTGGCGGTGTAATGTAGGCGCGATACATATAGCGCCTTGCTCGGTGTGGCGACCCGCAGACCAGAACCAACCGGTTCTGCAGTACCACACTGACTCTTGCGCGGCTTGCGCTTCTTCGTCACCATTGTGAAGCCCTCCTTATCCACATCGGTGCGCGGGGGCTTCTCCTTTGGAGGAACCCGAACTTCACGCGCTCTTGAAGGCGCGTCTCTCCGATCGGCTGCGACAGACCGACCAGCTACGGCATCAGCATAGCGATGACGTGATTTAGAGGAGGGGGCGAGGGGGGGCCCGGCGCGGAGGGGGCACACGGGCCGGTTAAATAGGTATCAAGTTATCCAAAAACAGATCATAGTCCTACCCTTCTCGTGTTTCGAGGAACAAACGAACAAACGTCTTACAGTGGCGCGGCGTAAAAGATATCCTTGGGCAAGCCGGTGCAGATTTGGCGTACACTTTCCTTAAGAGCTGTATAATAAGGTGCTCAATTGCCTGATATTAGCCAAGCCGGTAGGAATCGAGGTCTTTGGACACCACGCTACTGGTGTCTTAAGTAATTGATGAAATCAGGCGTTACTTTGCGGACATCCATGTTAATTAAAGCAAAAATATTGGTTTGCTAATCCGCGATATGATAACGTGTTAGTCAATCAGTGCTAGCCTGTTATACTGGCTTGCGTATTTAATCATGCGTTCACATGCAAAATAAATAAGTTGGGTGTCTTATCATAATACGGACGGAGAAATCGGACTTTTAATTTTTTTTAATGGTGTCACAAGGTTTTTTTGCATTACAGCGTGTCGTGGTCTCCCATTTCTGGTAGTCTTATCGAACTAGGTTCAGTGTCGTGGACTTCCGTACTAGAAAGGACTGACATATTTTGACCCCTGATTAAGAACTGTTATTACTAGTTACATGGGTCAAGTTATAATAGAGACGTGGTTTACGGTGAACTTGCGAATTTTCCCACTGTTCTAATACCACCTAATACTCAGAAAATGTCATTTTCGTATTAAATCTTCAACACTTCCAGGTAAAGCATTCCCAAAGAAAAACACAGTTTATTGACCTAGATTTAAAGTTGAAATTAGCTTGAACAGCATAAACTACCGTTTGTCCAATAAAGGTCGTAAGTGACTAGTTATTTTTAACAACATACGTCTTTTTAGTGAAGAGATTTGAAATTCGAAGTGAACTCATAAAATTGGTATACTACGCTATGTCATATTAACTCCATTCGGAATTGAACATGCGATTCCAAGAGTCGTTTTATTGAAATTTACTTTAACTGGACATAATTGGAATGAAATCGGTCAAGTGCGAGTGTGTAGAAAAGAACAGGTAGGTTCTCATTTTCTATTTTGCCGAGGCCACAGAATAAGTAATAGTACTTTGTACAGAAGTCGCACTGTCTAACAAAACGCCCGTTCGAGTCACAAAAAGGCGCCTAACTCATACGTTCTCGCTCTTACTCATATCCTGCGCTCTTTCTGGTCTCCACGCTCACCGCTAGGGTTGTCGACAAAAATAAAAAAATAAAAATTATTATTATAGCTTGAATTTCCTAGTGAATTAGAGGTAGTTAAAAAAATATTTGCGTGACGTTATATAACTGTTTTGATACACGTCGTCATACATACTTACATACATACATACTGGTCAAACACATAACCCTCCTTTGGGCTTCGCCGCAGTCGGGTAACATACATAGGTACTTATTACTGGGGTGCTAGACAGGAAACCTCCCAGAGTGTCTGGATTCTTCTCATTCCTCTTGATCCGGTTGATCCGCAGGAAAGGGAAGCGTCTTGGCCGGTGCACCCCGGGAGCAACGGCAAGTGATTTCTTGGGGGCCCCTAATTGATCACTTGCCGATGCTGCGAATGAGCCTGTCAGGGGGGGTTGGGGGGTCCCGCACCGGGCTTCCTCTGTTAGAGGACTCTCCAGGTGCGGCACGCGAGGGCGGAGCGTCGGGCACGGGCAGCATCCCTCCGACGTCTCCTTTTGGGGGGCACTGCGGGCAGGCACCAGACGGGTGACCTGTGCCGCTGCGTGGTGGCGGTGGACTAGTCCTCTGCGTCCCGAGAACTCAGCCTTGCAGGCTGCCGCTACCTCATGTGCTGGGAGCGGGAGGCGGAGGACTGGCCCACCGCGGTCCGTAAGGACAGGCGGGAGTGTCTGCGGGGTAGGGGCGTTTGTCCTCCCGTGGACGGCTGCGGGGCAGGGGCGTTTGTCCTCTCGTGGTGGCGAGGGAGGGACTGACACCGGATACACATGCGGACCCTGTGTGTCTGGTGTTGGTTCCTGGTTTCCCTGGGGGACGGCCCGGTTGGCCGGAGAGAAGCAGGTGGGGAAGGCACACTGGCCATGCTACAGTGTGCCTTTTTTCGGAGAGGGTCCGCCCTAGGGCGGAGGTGCTGGTGATGTCGTGGTGGCTTGATAGCGATCCCATGGCATCACCGTGAAGGCACAGGTTGGTAGCATCCCTGGGTTTTAGTGGGTAGGCCAATCCCTTCAGGAGCGGAGAGCCCCACATAACCAATACGTAACATCTGGCTGTCACCCCCGATGGCCTTAGGTTACGTAGTGGTATGCAGTTTTATGCATTTCCCGGGGTCAAAAAAAAAAAAAAAAAAAGGTACTTATTACTGACGTACATACTTACATACATACATACCGGTCAAACACATAACCTTCCTTTGGGCTTCGCCGCAGTCGGGTAACATACATACTTACGTACATACATACATACATACCGGTTAAACACATAACCCTCCTTTGGGCTTCATAGGTTTCGCACACAGGCGCTGCCGGGTGTCGGCGCAGCCCTGGGCTTGCCTAATGCATTAGGCAAGGAAGAATAATAATTACGTCGAAACAAAATCGCGGAGTGAGACATGCCTGCCGAGCCATCGGATGCTTATATGCAGTTTGGCGTTAGCGTCGATGTTGAGTTGTATGGAGTCTGACTCAATTTAATTCTATTACTATCCCGGGATTTCTAAAATAACTCAGTAGGCTAACATAAACACAACTTACCTATTTAAGTATTTAAATGAACTATTTTCAGTTATTTTCCACATATCTTCTCGTTTTTTGAAGTCGGTTAAAGATAGCCGTAATCTATACATATTCGCGAGTTACCGTTGTTTTTTTTTTGACAGAGAAAAATTATGTTTTTCTCAGTCAGCCCGCGACCAAGAACGCTGAAAAGGGTTACGTAACGGGACGAAATGAAGTAACATACGCGATTTTTTTTACCCGACTGCGGCGAAGCCCAAAAGAGGGTTATGTGTTTGACCGTATGTATGTATGTATATATATAATTATGTATGTATGTCCGTGCCTATGTCCGCTCGTAACTACTCAACGGCACAACCGATTTTGATAAATGACACATCATTAGATTCGTCTTGATGGCGCGAGTGTCACTGTATTGAAGTTCGTTAAAATAAACAAAATGGCGAATTTTAGGCACTTTTAAAGTGCACCGCGGTCGGGTTTTTTTTTACTAAAAATATTTAGTTATTGTATGTTGTAAGTGGCAAACGAGCGGACGAGCTGCCTGAAGGACAACAGTCAACGTCGCCCATATAAGTAGATAGCTGCAATACCCTGAGGTGTTACCTATACATTTTTACAATGAATAAAGGATTTATTTCCAGTTAAACAAGTAATAGGCACATTTCTGGCACTTATTTATTCACTTCCGCGAAATCGTTTCTCAGAACTCGTGATTGAAGGCTGTTGCGGCCAAGGTGAGGCTTTTCTTAGGAAATACCTATTTTAGTCGCCCTTGGAAATAATGAGTTACTGAGAAGGGCTCGTTGGGAAAGGATCAATTTTAATAACGTTAATAAAGTCCGGCTATAGAGTAAAGATGAATTTAATGTGCCAAAAATACTGGATCTAAATACGTTGTTTCTTTTTTTATTAAACTAGCACTTAAGCGCGGTTTTGCCTGCATCATTCCCGTTATTATATAAATTCCTAAGGGATATAAATTCAGGCAACAACTCTTTACCGGGATATAAATTACCCTGTGTTTCTTCAAGGTGGCCCGCCAAGCGACCTGGTTCGATCCCAGGCGCTTCGCCCCCCACCTAGTCCGACCCTCTCAAGGTGGTCCGGGCCTAGCGATCTGGTCGAATCCAGGACTCGGTCTACTTGAATGCTTAATTTCAGCTCAATCCATTCAGTTATTACTGTGTTATTTAGTAACAAACGTCTAAACATCTTCACAAACTTTCACATCCTGCATATACATAAATTGAAAAAACAAAGTCGTTTCAGTTACACCATTAATAACCCGAAAACGGGTGGACCGATTTTTAATAATATTAGTAGCGTGATGAGCAGGCATCGGAAATTCGGATGCTTATATACCTAAACTTTGGCGTCAGTGTCGGTACTTACAGTTATTTTCCATGTACTCGTTTTCTGAAGTCGGGTTAAAATAGCCAAAACATAAACATATTTTGCGAAACATTATCGTGACGTTTTGTACAATCAATCACGGAATCCCGGAATCTACATTATTAAAATCAAAATTTTAAGAAGCCGATTCCATATTTGCTTAACTTTTCCCGCGATTTTGCCAATTTTAGGTATAAAAGCATCTGAATTTCCGATGCCTGGTGATGAGGAGGTAGTGTGATTTGAAGATTACTCTCGACTTTTCTAAGATCACGTCATTGGTCAATAACCAGTATTCATTATTAATCAGACACTATTAACTAACCACCCATAGACTTTAACACGTTTCAATAACGTTGACATTCGTTTAGAAATGTACAGTTAACAGTGTGTTCGATTTTACATATAAAAAAGATTCCGGCCAACTGAAAACCTTTTTTTTGGAGTCTATTAAAACGGCCGAAGCAGCAGCGGTTTCCGAGAACATCCCAATTTTCAAATTCCTAACTGAATATTTTCATATTCGGAACTGGCAAGTTAGCAGTCGTAAGTTCGGCTAACGGTTTCCCGATTGAAATTTGAATATAGAATGCTATCTGATCGAACGTTGCCGGGTTCCTAATTCAAACCAGGGATGTCGCGAATGCAGATTTTTGCTATCTGTAGATGCGAATGCGGATATTTTGAGACTCGGATGTGTAGGTCAAAATATGAAGAAGATTCTATTTTTACCAAACCTAACGTTCGGATTCGACCGTCTCTCTCTATCGCATAACGCGTGCTCTTTCTGGTGGCTGGCTAAGCCCCGCTGGAGTGGCGAAATTTCGTACCAGTGTCCGCGCGGCGAAATCGCGGAGTGAACCACTTCAAGCACGAAGCACACGGGCAAGAGTAATGTCCGCCTTCCACTGCGAGCGGAACGGGCCCCAAACGGACCCCGGTTAACTCGCAACGGACTACATAGAAGTGCTTCCACTGAGTAAAAGAGAGCGGAGCGGGCTGAAAGAGATCAAAGAGTCACATAACTGAATCCAGGCGGACTCCGCACAGACTCCATTCGACTCGCAGCACTGGCCTTTGCCAAAGACAAACAAGTAGTCACACTTTGGCTGTTTAGAAGCGCACTATACCTGTTCAAGGTTGAGGCGCAGACGGTGTATTCGGTACTGGAACATTCTTACGCATTCGTAAAACTTTGCTTGTAGTGAGTTTGTAGGAAGAAACATTACTGCTTTCCGTTTTCCAAAAAAACGTGTCCGAAAATTTGTATGGTTTTTTTTTCCACTACGTCACGTTCATACAAGTTTGTATGAACGTGACGTAGTGGAAATTTTTTTTTTGGAAAACGGCCCTATCTCGTCAGGGATAGTGCAATACCGCGTAAGTAGCACATGTAGATAAGGTTACAATTTCTAACAAATTTTCTTGAAACTGAACCTGAACCTTATCCTTACCAAACAAGTCATAACCACGACCACTTTGTAAAAGAGTGCCCACTGAGAAGACGATATATTATACTGTGACACTGATTCTGATTTTATCCGGTCCACTCACCATTTTACCTTAGTCTCCGCTCCACCCTTTTTAGCGGAAGGCTAACACGTAGAGCGGTTATCGGATGCGGATGTCAATCCTCAAATTAATTCGGAAGTCTCGTGGTTGCGGATTCAGATGATATTCGGAACATCCCTAATTCAAACCGAAGCTAAGGCTTGGACCGTTATGAGGCGAATGCAGGATTGTTTTCATTCAAATGCATTTCATTAAATGGATCCTGAGTAAAGGAAATGAGGTTTCTATCTATCAATCAATCCACCAAAATGAAGGTTTCGTTCTGCAATTAAGGTCAACCAGGGTAATTGCATCTATGGGGGTAAATGCGTCTTTTAAAGATTTCATTAAATCCGAACTGTTTTAAACTACTCGAACCCTATCTACCTGTAAAGCAGCGGTCGGCAATCTGCGGCCCGCGGGCCGCATTCGGCCCTTGAACCGCTCACTTGCGGCCCTATATTCCGGTCTGTATTGCCGTCGCTTTGTTCCGAATAAAATCACAAATTATTAACAAAATGCGACGCGCATCAATTTCCTTACACTATATGGCCCTTGGCTGCTAAGCGGTTGCCGACCGCTGCTGTAAAGTACAGCGTAGGGAACGTGCACGACGAAGGTGCTGCCAACTGGTGTAGCCGATCTAAATCAAGTACCTTCTCATGCTGGGGCCAGATTGACGGAAACGCCGTTAATTTATCGCGATGAAGGACGATTAACGTCAGTGTAGCTACGACATACTATATTTGACATTGACACTTAGATATTGTCATTGACATTGACAGCTTCATTTGACATGGGTGATATGTTATTTATATTCGATTTTTCCTTTGCTAAACTCAATATACGAAATAGTTTGGTTGATTTTGCAGCTGATTATCAAATAGCAACAAGCTAATGAAGTATAAAGACCATGTTATAATTAAATCTATCAAAGTAGCCCTATTTTTTCCTAAAGTCACCCCGTTTTAAAGTACAATGGCATTGTCCGCTATAATACTAATGAAATCAATAGGGAATATGCATGATATTTTTTATTTACCTTAATAAAAGCTCATTCATATAAGAAACAATACGAAGAAAATATTTTTCGGATAACTATAAAAATAACCAAGATATAAGACAACAAAGATTTATCTCTATCTCTTTCTAGCAAAACAGAATATAGTATGGAGATTGTATGGCGGCCGTGTACTATGACGTCATAGTCCATATCGGATCTTTCTGTCTAATCGCTGTCTGATTAGTGTTTTAAAATGTTTATATCTTCCGTATTGCTCGGTCGATTTTAATTTTATTTTGACTTTATATCATCTTTTTTACGGCATTTACATATTTTGTTAAGAAATGTGTTAAAAATAATTCATGCATATTCCCTATTGGATGACATAGGCATGGTATAGAAACAAAGAGATGGCATTTAAACAGAAGTTAAGTATTTATAACCTCACGGAGTTCTTTTCGGAAAAAATCTCTTCTACGCTGTGACTATAGGTATATTATTTATTTATTTATTAAAACATACAGTTTAACATACATTTAGGAACAGTGTCCCACAAAACCTATATAATAAGGTTTGTCTGAGAGATCATGAGATCACCTCTGGTGTTTATTTATTTATTTTTATTTATTAAGGATTACCAACAGATAGAGCATACAAATAACAGCATCTTAGATTATTACATAGGTTACACAGAATGCCTATGCAATAGGGTATTTGACAACAATAAAAATAAATTCATTAACTCTAACCAGCAAATTACGCTTCCAAAACAGCCCGGATAAAATCATTCAGACTTATTTTCGTGCCATCAACGATTTTACAATGACGAAAACTAAAAATAAGGCACCATGTTGAGCATGACGTCACAAGATAGTATTTCATACTAAACTGCATACTTTCGGAGGGTTTTGACACTTCATAATAACCACATTTTTACTAAAAAAAATCCGACCGCGGTGCACTTTAAAACTGCGTAAAATCCGCCATTTTGTTTATTTTAACGAACTTCATATCCAGTGACACTCGCACCATCAAGACGAATCTAATGATGTATCATTTATCAAAATCGGATGTGCCGTTGAGTAGTTACGAGCGGACACAAGAACGGACATACATACATACATACAGGTCAAACACATAACCCTCCTTTGGGCTTCGCCGCAGTCGGGTAAAAAGAAGCTGATTTTAAAATAAAAATAAAATAAAATTAAATAAAATAATTTATTTCTGTAAGTAGGCCCTCAAGGGCTCTTTTACATGTCTTACATTATTTTTCATCACACTTGCTCGAAAATGGTGTCATTACACGTAGGTTCTGTGGGCCGTAAATGGCCTATTACGCCCTAGGGCGTAATGGTTTTCTTTTTAAATTTGAAACTCTGGTTCTGTTTTACTCTTATTTGTCATGTTCAAAGGAAACGCCAACTTACTGTTTTAACTTTTGTCACTGAAATATTTATTTAAAGATAACTGTAATTGCAAATACATATAAACACATATTTCGGTAACATTAATTAAATGTTTAAATAATGTATTTCTTTATTTTGCAAATATAAAATCAACTAAAATGGCCGTTACTGCTATGGTTTCCGAACGTGACTTAACGTTCGCATTGTCTATGGACATATGTGACAAATGTCACTGTCTGTTTTAATATTTTCTTGTCATACTGAATCGAAAAGTAAGGTTATTTTATTAAGATTTCCTCACAAGTGTGATGAAAAACATTGTGTGTGCCACGGGCGGTAAAGGAATTACAAACTCGTGTTATTAAAGCCCTCGGTTTCACCTCGGGCTTATAACAAACACTCGTTTGTAATTCCTTACTTACCGCCCTAGATACACAATGTACTATTGTCTTCTTTTCTTTTGGCGCTTTGGCGCTTTGGCGATTTGAAGTGTCATCTGTCATCAAGTAGCCTATTATAGGTAACCAGGGCTCACATAGGTGTAAATAAGCGATCGAACAACTGTAACCTAGCAAGAACAATTGTTACTTAAGTGCTAAAAAATATTATATTATGTTATGTTGCAGATATCCATGGGCAACGTTGGCTGCTTTCCACCAGGCAGCTCGTCTGCTCGTTTGCCACTTATAACATAAAACACTAGGAATAGGGTTCCCCAGCTGCTTCAGTAAATGTAAGAAATACCATCAAAAGAAAAGCAAGCGCAACCTTAAAGATATGTTAACCCTGCAAATCTAACCCGTCTCATCTCCGCCGGATTTATGCTCGTCTCAACGTTATTTAGTGCCTCGCGATAGTTTCGTACGTTTCCCTCCTGTTTACGCTACGCAACGCGATAGCTGCCTCAAGGATTTGTTACAATTATCTGGAGGGCACGGCAGTGCCCCCGCCAAACCAGGTTATATATCATGCTTTCAATACAAAAAGCCCTGCAATCATGAAACTGACGATGCCGAATACCCAGCTAGAAAATTTGCCGAAAAACGGTACATAAACTTCATGGACTATGAAGATGCCTAAGTGACTTACTAATACTATCGAGGCGTCCTACTTACACAGTTTCGAAAACTAGGCAAATACCAATCGTACGCCTAATAACCTCTAAATAAAATAAAAGCAAACTTGAAGAATGCAACATGTTATGTCACATTTGATTCAAAGTGATACTAGTTATAAGAATTTGAATTGTATTAAACTCTATATTCAGTAGGTATGTGAATGTGAATATTTAGTATTAGATATAAATATTTGATAGTCCCTTTTGCCTGAGATACAGAGAATCCAGGCATAGGTTCAACTCTGTAATTGTATATCTTAGTCTTTTGATGTCATCGTTGTAATAAATACGTTGTTTAATAAATTTATTCTTATTCTTATTAGAGAGAAGATACGACGATCTATCGATTGTCAATGACTTATTAGTCTAAGGAAGGACCTATAATTAGCCGGATGTAGCCTCGCTAACAGATAACTGAAGCACCTCTAGTAAGCCGGTCGCTTAACACTGGTGGATGTGTGTGTGCTGCTCATGGTAGGGTACTTACACTGGTTGTTGTGTGCGTTCTGCTCGTACTAGTACAAAACGATCGGCTTAAAGCGTTTGTGTAACAGAACATCTACGGCAGCTTTAATTAGCTTTAATCCCGATAAATCACAATAAAAAAATTTTTTTTGCTAAAAGCTTGCAAAAGAGTCTACATACCTAGGGAGTCCAAATGTTCGACGTCCGGTCGGCCAAGCCAGGTATCGCTGCAAAGACGAAGTTCAAAAAGACCTCTGCCTGCTTCAAACAGCCAACAACTTGGCGACAAGCTGGCCAGGACAGAGAACAGTGGCGAGTCTGAGTGTCTGAGGCCAAGATCCACTTCGAGTCGCTGAGCCAGCGTAGTAAGTAAGTTTTCTCAAACATGGCATGAAATGTTGACATTACGTGCCTAAAAATAGGCCGCAAAGTACCTCGTTTCCGGTGCGGCTTGACACTTGGCACGTAATGGAATTTCGGCCTAGGCCGGCAATGTATTTTTTTTTAATTTCCATTCCACATTTATTTGGGCCACAGCATCACGGCATTCAGCCATTAAAAAAACAAAAAACGATGTTTGCTATATTTTGCAGTTTTATTCATTTCAAATTGACATGAACATAACAAATAACACATTATAAACAATTTTAAATTGCAATTTTAACTACATTTCATCTAAATATTCGCGGTAAAAATGTGAACTGAAACAGCTTTTGCTACGGTTTCCGAACGTGACATGACGTTTGCATTGTCTATGGATATAATATGTCACTTTCTGACAGAAAGTTTCTGTTTTGTAAAATATTATTAGTAAGTTTATTTATTTCATTGCATATTTGAGAAAAGCACTATACATACCTCGGCGGGAAATGGGGTTGCCAGCCTCGTAACTATCTGGCCTCGCTTCGCTCGGCCAGCTATATGTACTCGGTCGGCAATTCCTTACTTCCCGGCCTCTGCAGTAATGTACTATTTTGCTAAAATTCACATTGCCAGCCAGCAATGTTAGATCCATACTAAGTACAGCCACGCGCATATTTCACAAACTACAATCACGACAATATTACGTGTTCTCGACAAGAAGCGATATTTCAAAATTAGTTAACAAGTATGTTAAACTTGTGAACGTAAAGGTCTCATACGTGTATAAAGCCCGCTGCACACTTCCGTTGACGGGAAATTGGCGTTGCGTGAGTCAGCTAGGTGTCGGTTATGGGAATTTGTGGAATTATAAGCTATTATAGTTGATCATGTTATGGTTTATGTTCATTGGTTAGTTTATGTGAGGTGCTTGATGCATTGCTAACACAGAAGAAGTAATGGTTTTTTTTTTATACAACTAGGGAGGCAAACAAGCGTACTGCCTGCCTGATGGTAAGCAGTCACCGCAGCCTATGGACGCTTGCAACACCAGGGGCATTACGTGCGCGTTGCCGACCCTTTAAGAACCTATTCACTCCCCTCTTGAAGAACTCCATACTACACACAGAACTACATACAGAAAGTTTCTCTTTGTAACAAAACTGGTTCGGGTCTGGCCACCGGACGGAACGCTCCACATCACACCGTCTCGCTATCGCATAACGCGTGCTCTTTCTGGTCGCTGGCTAAGCCCCTCCGGAGGGGTAAGATTTGGTACTAGTAGCCACGCGGCGAAATCGCGGAGTCACTCCTGATTTTAGTCTTCAGAGTGTACATTACTTTATAATGGAGCATTCCATGAAAACATCAACTTTGTGTCCCTTACGCTATGGCAGCTACTCTAATAAAACGTGTCCGTCAAGATAGCGTACACCGTAAAGATATTCAGAATCTGATGCAGCCAATAAATAGTACCCAAATAGTACCGACGAAATACCTAGGTGAAAAAAATAGTACCCTACTTTCTGAAATATAAGGCCTGTTCACGGTGTACGCTACCGGGCGTCAAGCGCCAACCGTTTGTATCTCTGGAACGGCTTTGTTTTGGGAAACGCTTTATATCTCAACAAATAGTACCTAAATAGTACCCTAGGGCCCTACAATTTCATTTATCTAGCTATCGTAGAAGTAAAACATGCAAAAGGCGAACAAATAAGGAAGAAGGGCAATCTTAGCATTAAGCAAAAAAAAGTTGATTCACCCAAATACATAACTGAGCTTTACATAAAAAGCATAAAATAATTAAAAATAGTGGGCTATTTCGGGGTTTTTGCAAATTACCGGTTCCGATCCCTGGTTTGAAGGAACGACAATCAAACTGAACGCTGCCCCATTAAAAAACTATTAACATTTGACGGGACCTTAGGGAACGAAAAGTCAAATGGAACGAAAACCAATTTATATGCCAAGTATTCCATATGAGTAGGGTAAAGTGTTATATCTAGGAATGGTTCTTACCTATGATACATAGGGCATGAAATACCGGATCATTCTTAATACCGGTATTGAGACACAATACCGGTATTGAGACTCAATACTGGAATTCAGGTTTCGGTACCGGGATTGGACATTTAAAAAAAACGATTTTAATTGTCTTTTCTACTTTTATTTTTTTATTTTTAGTAATATGTTTTTAATTCTTACAATCTTTGACAGCTAATTAACTATTCACGTGTGTTACTGCTGCATGTCACATAAATACTAAATAAATAGCATGATAGGCTAAGACCAAAACATTTGAACGCCTTCTGGCATAACATAGCGATCTCTTTATTATGTAAAACCACTTCTGTACCTATGTTTGACAAATAAAAGTATTCTTATTTTACGATCGCGCTTGTATCAAATAACTGGTCAAGAGCATGTCGGACCATGCTCAGTGTAGGGTTCCATAGCCGTATCTATAAGGAAATGTGCTACAGATAAAAATAAAGCTAAAAATAAACAACTGACAAAAAGTCTTAAATGCCGTGTAAATCAATGGCACTTAAAACCTTTTGGTTGGGAAGTTTTTCAGCAATAACTTCAAAACGGTTTATTCCTTACGATTCAAAATAATTTTCGTTGAATGTATTTATTAAGCGTTACCTTCCTGATTTTTTTCATATTTTTCGGACTTACGGTTTAAAATTAAAAAGGGGGGGACACAAAATATGCAACTTTCGGAGCGATTATTAACGAAAGTATTCACTTAATAAAAAAAAAGTACATAAAAGCCTTATAATGTTTTTAAAAAAACTATCGAATTATGTACCTCACGTTAATAATTGCTGAAAAAAAAATTTTTAGCTTCTGTTACATGTATGGAGTGCCCCCCCTATATTTCTTTATTTTTATTATTTAACTACCGAACTTAGTAGCGGCATCTACAAGACATCTATATTCCAAATTTCATCAGTATACGTCTTGTAGTTTTTGAGTAAAATGCCTGTGACATACGGACGGACGGACGGACGGACGGACATGACGAAACTATAAGGGTTCCTTTTTAGCCATTTTGGCTACGGAACCCTAAAAATTAACAGTAATAAACGCGCTGTCTCGCGTCTGTGTGAATACGTGTCGCGCGCTCCTGAACGGCCGGAGTTTGACTACTTTTTCGTCTTTTTACTTTGGCTATACCCCGCGTTTTTGCAACAGAATTAAGTAAATAGGGTGGTAATGCACTTGCTCAATTATTCAATATCACGTATATCTACCGATAGATATAACTATATCCCTCTCGATATAACATAGACACCCCCGCTCGCCGAAATTGAATTTATACTACATTTTCCATAAAGCGGCGTCGTCGAATTTATTTTGGACCATTAGCATATTAAAACGGCGCTTAGGGTACTGTTAGCAAGTCAAGAGAGTAAGGCTCTATTTTGTTGCACGTACAATCGAAGACACTGCTAACTGACCACTTGTCACCCTTATTACAATGTATTAAGGTCTACTGATGGTCACTTAATTGTGTCTTCGTTTGTACAAAAATAGAATTATTGAGGTAAACGGCTACCGTATGGAGTTCTTCAAGAGGGGACTAAATAGGTTCTTAAAGGGTCGGCATCGCGCAAGTAATGCCCCTGGTGTTGCAGGCGTCCATAGGCTGCGGTGACTGCTTACCATCAGGCAGGCCGTACGCTTGTTTGCCACCCTAGTTGTATAATAAAAAAAATAGTTATTAGTTCCGTACCTCAAAGGGAAAAAACGGCACCCTTATAGGATCACTTTGTTGTCCGTCTGTCCGTCCGTCCGTCCGTCTGTCGGTCTGTCTGCCTGCCCGTCTGTCAAGATCCTTTGTCTCGGTAACGCGGTTCGAGTTAAAAATAAAACCATACACAAATTCAAATTTCTAGGTTAAGGTAAAAAAGAGAGATGGCCGTTTATGCCGCAAAAAATAGTACATTACATAACTAGGGTGGTAATACAAAGAAAGGACAAGATCGCAGATGTTTGCGGCCCGAGCTGCTATATCAAGTAAATATGCGATCGAGGGCTGGGCTTTCTTTATTACCTCCCGTGTTGTGTACATCATATTGTTGCGCCGGTGGTATAGGTCAAAACTTTAAACGTGATTTTCCGTGCTTTAGAAGCGTTTTCAGCAGGCTGAAAAGTGATTTCAGGCCGTTTCAGAGGTGGCTCTTTCACATACTAGAAGATTGAAAATTCACCCTAGTTGCCGTTGTTTTCAGGCGCCTGAAACATGTTTTCAGTCCGTTTCAGGGCACCCTCTATCAGATGGCGCAATAACCTGAAAACCCGTTTTCAGGCGTTTTCAGGACCACTTATGGGCCTTTGAAGTACACTTCAGTATATGGCGAAATTTCACGAAGGAGTGAAAGAGATAGCACTATTAGAGAGAGACAGCTATATTGAGAAGGTTCGAGAAGTATGTGAAAGAGACAGAACTAGAAAGGGATAGCAATAGTCGGGAATGTTCCAGCCGAATCGTACATCGAACCATCTGGATTGTCTAGAAAGAACACTCGCGGTGCGTCATTGACCGAGGGGTCGCCGACCGGCCTTGGACTTTGGACCGTACATTCGAGGTAGGATTTCTCCGGAAAATTCGAGAGCAAGGGTCTCCGGATATATAAGCCGCGAGTCACCGACGCCACAGTCAGTTTTGAACTAACAGCGATACAGTGCGAATCTCGAAGCGAATAGTGTGACAAGTAAATAAGTGCGATATAGTGAAGTGATTTAGTACAGTGATTTATTAAGTAAGTAAGACTTGTTAATTAGTAATTCTGTAATAAAGTTTGCATTTTTAATTAGTGGTTAATTAGTGTATTTTCTATCACGTTACCTACCCCACGGACGTAACAATATTATGTCTACACTTGGTCAGAAAGCGGCTTTTTCCGTACGCGCAGCATGCGGAAAAAGCCACTTTATGGCCAGGTGTGGCATTAATGTATATTTTGAGACTTTCAAGGAAACCAAAATTTATAGGGTACTTTCCGTTGACCTATAAAGCTATGAAATTTGGCAAGTAATACCCTCTTATACTACAAGTATAGGGAAAAATCTGTGTACCTACAAATTAGTACGGAACCCTCGGTGGGCTTGTCGGGTTTTTTTTATTTCACAAAAGATACAATTTTAAGTTTCAATATATCTAGGGAAATTTAAGTGTTAAATAGCTAATATCTATAATATACCTAAGTATTTATTTAGAGATAAATTAACACTTAAATTTGCATTATGATGATTCAACACGCAATAATATCGTGACTCGCGTTACATCTTACCGTGGAATGACCCACATTTTTAAAGTAGAAGTTGATGGATCAAACATACTAGCATATACAGCATGTAAGTCTAATACGGGCGAACAATTAAACCAGATATAGCGCTTAGTAGTGTTATCATTAATTAATATGATTTTTTAAATTACACTTAATAGTGACCTCGTAATTATTTTTTAAAAATTTACCGAGCAGCAATGTACCGCATACATGCTTGTTATGACATTGCGAGATACGATTTTTTTTAAAGTAACTGTCAACTAGCGTGTTTGTCAACTTGAATGTGTTGCGTTACATTGCGGCCCAAATTATTTTGTATGGTAAATATTTTCATTGTGGTTTTAAGCAATAGTTATCTAAATATGCTTCTTAGGTTCTATGCTGACCACCGTTTCAATATTCGCCCGTATTAGATTTACAGGCTGTATATCTCTTCAAACTACTAAAGTTTTCCGTAACATTAACGGACAGCGACGTCATTAACGGTAGGGTTGAGCAAATAAATGTTTATCGCTGCGGAAATGAGGCGGAGGCGTGTTGCGTGCTGTGTGTTCTACTATCTGTTCCGTATAGGAATAGACAAAAGAAAAAAAGGTTCTTTATAGTGCCAGTTGTAGGCTGACGTTCAGTAAATGACATCTCTAAAGTAAATGCGCACAAATAAAATATTGAAGATATCAATACTTTCGGCTAATTTATTCACCAATGCTTTTTACTGTTTTTTACCTCAGTATTACTAAATAAGAAAAAAAATCCTATCCTATTTGCTCTAAAATAAAGAAAGTGTCCTTAAATACCCAAAGCGCCAGAGATAAGCAACACTCAAGAAATGAAACGTTTAGTTATAGAGGGTAGAGGTACATTTAGTTCTGCTCGTTGACCGGAGATGTCATTATTATACAGGGTGTCCCAAAAATGGCAGGTCACCCTGACACCAGAGGTAGGTCGACCCAAGAGGTACTAACCAACCTAATATGACCTCAGTAAAAGTTATATTGTTTGGCGTATGTCGGCACACGACCATCGCGTAAAACAAGAAGTGAAAGTCCATTACATGGTTTAACAAAATAATTTGTGTTAAAATTTTACATTAAATAAATATCATGTCTTATAATTTTATAAAAAATGTTTAGAATCCCTGCTTCTGTGTCCCCCTACAGTCTATTTATTTATTTATAAGACCGCCTGTTGTCTACCTTTTTGAATTGTTTTGGTTATAGTTGTATTGTAAATGACTAGTAAAACCATATTCCAATTCTAGTACCTCTGAATGGCCTTTCGTCAAAAGATTTCAAAAAAATATTTCAGGTTTTTACCAAAAAATATTACATTAGTGTCTATTTGCCTACATTGAAAAAACAATAGCCACTCAAAGGATGTAAATAAGAATACAATGGCATAGCATTTTTGCAAACCGTATCTTCGTTCGAAAATCAATAAGATGATCCGGTCTGATCGCGGTAAAAAGTTATATTTTCCTTGCAATTAGCGGCTGACAGAGGATTCCTCTTAATCTTGTTATACCTTATCTTAAGGTAAATTGAGTCGCTTGGCTCTTCGAACAAATGAAAAGAGGATTATAAGTCGACTTCAATGACATCAAATTTGGTAGAAATGTTTTTTTTTTATTTTATATCTTAATCAACTTGTCTGGGCAAACATAAGTCTCCAAATATTTAAGCATAACCAGGAGTGGCTCACTCCGCGATTTCGCCGCGCAGCTACTAGTACCAAATTTTGCCTAGAGATGTGCCATTCTCGGAAACGTTCTCCGTTTCAAAATCAAAATATTTATTTGTCCAACATAGGTATTTACATATAAAATTGCATGGTGTTATATTCTAAGGAACAGGTATCTCTATGTGGTGCCCTTTTAGGGCATACAAATTTTTTGCATGCAGGTTACATAAGTTTTAACAGGTACATAACATTGTCATGCATTAAATGCCATCTATCACTAAATATAATATGAATAACCTAAATACAATAAAATTCCTAGAAACAATTTAAAGATATTTATGAAATGTGATGATGTCCAAATAAATGTCAAGTCGAATTACAGATAAATATTGTATAATTTTAATAATAGGGTGTAATTATTTTTCGTTTTCCGTTAGAAATTCATCAAAGGAATAGTATGCTTTTTTAACCAGGTAATCTTTAGCCAGTTTTTTGAAATTACTGATATCACTGGTTTTTCTCAAAAACTCGGGTAATTTATTAAAAACTCTAGGAGCCATTCCAAGAATGCTCTTTGATAACAGAGCGGTTCTTGAGGGATGGGCACAAATTTTATACCGTAGGCGTTCGCTAGAGAAGCTTGGAAACAAATCTGGATGGCTTTTCACAAATAATGTTAATTCGTAGATATATAGGCACGGAAATGTCAATATGTTTAATTTAATAAAATATGGCTTACAGGATACTGTGGGGATTAAACGACACATTGCTCTGATACATTTTTTTTGTGCCTTGAAAACAGATATCCAATTAGTTGAGTGTCCCCAAAAAATTATGCCATACCGAAGGGTAGATGATACGTATGCATGATATGATGTTAGGACAACTGATTGACTCGCAACTTTCTTGAGCATGTACAGCGCATATGAGTAGCGGCTGAGCTTTTTGCATACGTCCTCAATCTGACACTTCCAGTTCATCTTATTGTCTATTGCTAGTCCCAGAAAGCGTGTATTGGTAACTTCATTAATTTTTTGATTATTATAACTCACGTTTAAGTTCTCCATATTATTATTTCTTTGTCTAAAATTCATGATCACTGTTTTCCCAATATTTAATTTCAGATTATTGTGGTTTAGCCATATATTTATAGATTCTAAAGCATTATTCATGTCAGTCTCATAGCTAATTAAATCTGAACCAGTAAATATAGCGGTACTGTCATCTGCAAAAAGGATTATGGGAAACTTGGTTACTCTTGGGAGGTCATTTATGTAAACAAGAAAGAGCAAAGGACCTAGTATGCTTCCCTGTGGTACCCCATAAAAAACATCTTTAATTTCTGAAGGATATTCAGTTTCAGTTATTGATTTGTTACAAAGTTTCATAATGACTGTATATTGCTTCCTGTTACTTAGGTAAGACTCAATTAGATTTAGCACATTACCTCTGACACCATATTTCTCTAATTTGTTTATTAATAATTTGGGATGTACACAGTCGAATGCCTTTGTCATGTCCATGTACACGGCTGACACAGGCGTTCGTCTGTCCATGTTCACAATTACCTTTGACACCAAGTCATAAATAGCTGCGTTAATTGATTTCTCTTTACGGAATCCTTTCTGCTCACAAGCGAACAGTCCTTTGGTTTCAAAGTAATTGTAAACATTATTATAGATCACCTTCTCAAATACCTTGGACAAAATTGACAGAAGTGCTATTGGTCTATAGTTAGCAATGCTTTTTTTATCTCCTTTTTTAAAGATCGGTTTGATTTTAGTTATTTTTAGCTTGTCTGGAAAAACTCCATTTACTATACTTAGGTTAATGACGTGACAAAGGACTGGTGCAATAATATTACCTACACTTTTTAATACTTTCGTATCAATGTCATCATATCCAGTACTTTTCGTATTTTTTAAGGAGTTGATTATTTTAACGATGTCATTCGGTATTACCGGCGGCATAAATAACGACTTAGATAGATCAATTGCTATGTCATTAGTCCAGGTCGAATCATTGTGTTTATCAGTATTAGAGCGAGAAATTGAATCTTTATTAACGATGTCAGTAATTGTATCAATAAAATAATTATTAAAAGCATTTGCTATATCTTCGGGCTGATTTAAATTTCGCCCATTGTTGTCCACAGTTTCAATGTTTTCTGTTGGGTAGTTTGATCTAGTGCTATTTACAATACGCCATGTAGCTTTTCCCTTATTTTGGGAGCTCCGTATAAGGTGGTCATTTTGAGCTCTTTTTGTAAGTTTTAGTATTTTTTTTAAACGTTTAGTGTATGTACTTAACGCATTTTTGTCGTCACTTTTTAGGGATAACCTATATTTCCAAAGCATTTGCCTTTTGCGTTTACAACATTTGCGTATACCTGAGCTTACCCATTTCGGCTTTTTTGTTTTTGATATTTTAATTTTTTTCAGAGGAAAACACAGGTCGTAAAACAGTTTAAATTCCTCAATGAAAATATCGTACGCTTGATTAACATTTGTAGCAGAAAGTACATTATCAAAACATAGATTTTGAATGCAGCTGATAAATTTTGACATATTTTCACTGCAGTAATCTCTGCGACATATGAACCAGTGTTTAAGAATGCATATCTTTTTCATTGGGCTATTCAATAACTGAGCTGTATGGTCTGACATACCAAGGTCGAGTATTTTACCGGAACTTCCTCGGATGTTGTGGATAATGTTGTCAATGCAAGTATTACTACCCAATCGAGTGGGCTTATCTATTGCTATTCTAAGGTTGAAACTTGCAATCATATGTAAAAACTCTTTAGAAATACTTGTAGTTTTAAGCAAATCTATGTTAAAGTCTCCACAGATTATAACTTTGTTTTTTTTATAACATACAGTTTTAAGAATATTCGTTAATCGAACAAAAAATAAGTTAATAGATTCTTTGTTCATTTTTGGTACCCTATATATGCAAATTACTATTATATTAAAATCTGTCAGTTGGATTGCAGATACTTCAACTACATTTGGAATGCTTTGTGCTATAATTTCATTAGTTACAGTAAACTTATAAATATTGCGAACCAGTATACATGATCCACCGTTCCTGTCTGTTCTGGAGAAATGCGCTGCCAGATAATAGTTAGGTATCTTCAAGTGAGTTTCATCTCCTATCTTCATATTATGTTCTGTAATGCATATAACATCTATTTGCTTTTCCGTTTCGGCGACATTCTGCAGGTGAACATATAACATGTCAGCCTTATTTAGTAGACCATTGATGTTCTGATGTAGCACTGCTATATTATTGCATATTATTGTTGCATTGTCAGGTTTTCTGGATTGTTGGCGTTTAGTATGGAGAGAGAACGTTCTCGAGAACATTTCCCATACAAAACTGAGAACGTTTCCGAGAATTCTCGAGAACGGCACAACTCTAATTTTGCCCCTCCGGCGGGGCTTAGCCAACGACCAGAAAGAGCACGCGTTATGCGATAGAGAAAGTCGGTCGGATCCGGTGCGTTCCGTCCCGTGGTCGGACCCGAACGTCAGTTTTATTAGAAAGAGAAACTTTTGTACGTAGTACTATTACTTATTATGTGCTATTATCACAGAAATATGTCGAGGTAGAAAGAAAAAGTGTATGTACCTCGCGTGCTAATAACCACATTTTTACTAAAAAAAACCCGACCGCGGTGCACTTTGAAACTGCATAAAATCCGCCATTTTGTTTATTTTAACGACCTTCATACCCAGTGACACTCGCACCATCAAGACGAATCTAATAATGTATCATTTATCAAAATCGGATGTGCCGTTGAGTAGTTACGAGCGGACACAGGAACGGACATACATACATACAGGTCAAACACATAACCCTCCTTTGGGCTTCGCCGCAGTCGGGTAAAAAGAAGTGGCGGCGACCTACTTTCCACGTCGTTAACTTCAGTTGCCGTTAATATTATTATCAGAATTGAATACCACCAAATTAATTGGAAAAGTTATCTTTTCCAACACTAAATTACACTGTTAGCGTCATACGCTTGGTTTCCATACAAATCGACGAAATTGTCCTTCTATCTCGACATCTTTCTGTGGGTATTATATTGTAATTTTAACATTATAAGGTGCACCATAATTAGTATATTACACAACTAGGGTGGTAATATAAAGAAAGGCCGAGATCGCAGCTGTTTGCGGCCCGAGCCGCAGGTGAGGGACGTAAATATGCGATCGAGGGCTTTCTTTATTACCTCCCGCGTTGTGTACATCATTTTATGTCTACACTTGGCCAAAAAGCGACATTTTTCGAACGCGTAGCGTGCGGAAAAAGCCTCTTTATGGCCAGGTGTGGCATAATGGTATTTTATGCAACAGTTGTATAAGTAGGCTGAAAAAATGCGAATGGCGCGAGTTGCGATACGAGCCGCCGCGCCGCGGCCGCGAGTATCGCAAATAGAGACGCCATGAGCGTGTTTTGACTTAATTATTCAACGTTGCATACAATACTTTTTCTACGACTAGGTTTTAAAATACAAAATTAAACACAGCGCGCAACAAACAAGGCAAATATCACATAATATGACTGACAGTATTTGTCTATCGTAAACTTTTTTTTTAATTTGGCGTATTACTCGCTAGTGACACGCAGTGACGATATTAAAAATACTTTTTTTTATGTTGATCAATGAATTTAGTTCGGAAAGTTTTGTTTTTCTTAAAAACCGTAGGAATTTAATTGTTTGTTAAGTTGGTATTTGTGCGTTTTTATCGTAAAGTTAGAATTGAGCGCTAATCCTTGACCTAAGTTTAACCTAGATTTAGAAGTCTGTGGCTGCTAGCAGTATCGTTTTGCGACTATAACGACACTAGTGCTGTTATGGGGAATAGAGTGTAGACTTCTCTGAACTCATATTATGTATGTTCTTATATTAGTGTTCGTGACCAAGTAAAAGACAGATAAAAGTACAGGAGTAGAAATAATACATTTATAGTACTGAATTTTAAACTCTAAAATAACGTAAAATGCAGTAGTAACTTTTCACGTTAGCTTAAATACTTAGTGCGACGAAGTAGTTCGCGTGCAGTTGTAAATGTGTCGGGAGGTCGCTTTAAGCGCTACGTGTGCAACACAGGGGGACTTCTTTCGGCTTTTCTCGCCACAGATTAATATAAACAGACTGGTAACTGAACTAGACTGATAAAATAATTTTAATAATAGTACATTACATAACGAGGCCAGTAATAACCACATTTTTACTAAAAAAAAACCCGACCGCGGTGCACTTTGAAACTGCATAAAATCCGCCATTTTGTTTATTTTGACGAACTTCATACCCAGTGACACTCGCACCATCAAGACGAATCTAATGATGTATCATTTATTAAAATCGGATGTGCCGTTGAGTAGTTACGAGCGGACACAGGAACGGACATGCATACATACATACAGGTCAAACACATAACCCTCCTTTGGGCTTCGCCGCAGTCGGGTAAAAATAGAAATATTAGTGAAAAAATCACTTCGATATCATAAAACTCACCGAGATACTACAATGTTAAAATTACATTTTTGAAGCCCATTATAACGTGACGTCACGAACATACGTTGTTTGGAGGAATCAGAACCTTTGTTCTGCAACTATGTTAAAACTTGCGTTTATAAAAAAAAGTTTATCGTGACGGTTTTTTAATAAAAGTTACCATACATTTTACTGGTTATTTAATGGTATTAATATTTTTTTTATATAATATTGTCTTCGGTTTTCAGCGATGATCACTCATAGTAATAAAACAACTTAAACGGATTAAATCGCGTATATAACTAAATTTTTTAAGTCCCGACGTTTCGTAACCCTTTTCAGCGTTCGTCTACCCGCGACCACGAACGCTGAAAAGGGTTACGAAACCTCGGGACTTAAAAAATGTAGTAATATACGCGATTTAATCAGTTTAAGTTGTTTTATTTTTGTATAGTTTTATACTTTAAAATGGACTTTCCCATCCAACTTTGCAGGCTCATAAAAAAGTTACACGTTAGGTATGAAACTCAAAACATAAACACATTTTTTTAACTTTAACGCTTATTTTAACAGGATCTTATATAATTTTTACTAATTTCGGTTACCGTCAAGTACCCAATAAAAAAAAATTCTGCTTTTTATACTTATTGTCTACGGTTTCCGCGATTATCACTCATTGTAATAAAACAACTTTAACGGATTAAATCGTCCCGGTGTTTCGTAAACCTTTTCAGCGTTCGTGATCGCAGGTAGACTGAGAAAAACATTTTTTTCAGTGTCAAAATTACCGTTGTGCAAACTACCCACTTTAAAAAATCCAAATTAAGATAAAGGTGTTGCCGGATGGGCCTAATGAGTAAAGACTACACACATGCCAGAAGAGCTTAATACTCTAAACTTAGAAACTAGCGCTTCAAAACGCATACTTATAAGAACGAAACGCCGATAAACTTTCAGCTATGCTTTGTGCAAAAAAGAACATAATTTTAAACGAAATACTGTAGGTATGCTATTTTCCGTCCCTGGGCATTTCTCCAGAAATATGTCTGCGACTCATTCATCTGCCTCCATACATTTAGTTTGAAAAAGGGCCAGATGAATGAGGTGACCGCAGACATATTTCTGGAGAAATGCTCACCTGAGAAGCATAACACTGTAAGTCCTATTGTTTTCTATACTTACTTACAGTAACAAACAAAAAACAAACAGCATTCACTTCTATACTTACTATTCTTTTTTCACTCCCGTGTTTTCTTGCTTCAATTCTAGTTTGTCTAACGCCCAAGAGCAACTTAATTCTCCTGAGATTTCATTTCGACTTCAACAAACTTGTTAACTCTCCTACAGTGCTGTAACTTTTGCTCATGGACCGATTCCAAAATTGAACTTTGCAGTCTATGATGGCAACGTATATCTATCTATCAGCCACAGACGTCCGCTGTTGGACATAGGCTTCCCCCTTACATCGCCTGAGAGTGCGATCTTGTGTAAGCGTGCAGACGCTATGGCCTAGGGGGTCGATTTCATGCGGTTTTTTTTTCATTAGTGTCACTCGATTTTTACCGCGAAGGACTATCGATTGACGACAACTTTTGATTAAATCATGTGTAGCCTCGACACCGTCTATCGTTTATAATAAAAGTTAACTGTGATCACCACCGCTGGCTGCTATATTTGCGGGAACACGAATGAAAAAAACCGCCGCGGTCGAAACGGTCTGAAATCAACCCTAGGATAAATGAAATGAAGTTAAGATTTGGCCGATTTCGCCACTACGTAAAACATAAAATTCGCAAATCGCCATGACATAACAATGTCAAAACCGAAACTAAACTTTATGCTTGTGCATGAAGGTTTATATCGCTCTGCGGTTTGTGACCAATGCATGCGTCGTTGGCGTCCAACCTGCGGTGCCAATATATACGTCGTTTGCGTGGAAAAGGTTAAAGCACGTGTCCCACCACCGGCCAGTACGCGAATAAAATTGGGCGAGTAAAAGTCGGGCTGACAAATTAATATACCTTATATAATGACAGCTCCAGTCATCGAGCAGAGCTAAATGTTCCATTTCCTGCAGACAGTTGGTTATCTCTTTGGGTATTTTAAAAGGACACTTGGTGGTTTGCAGCAAACTAGAACTAGACTTTTTGTTATTTACAATTTTTGATGTAAAGTGTGGCAAAGAGCATTGGTGAATAAATTACACTAAAGCAGCTGTCGGCAACCTTTTAACAGATAAGGGCCACATAGTAGCTAACGAAATTGACGCGGGCTTCACTTTGTGATTTTATACAATTCTAAATAAATATGGCGACCTTTACTTACAAAAATAGCCAGAGAGGCTCGCGGGCCGCAAGTAAGCGGTTCACAGGCCGCAGGTTGCCGACCGCTGCACTAAAGTATTGACGATCGATATTGTATTTTCGGGAATCTATTTTAGAAATGACAAATTATTGAATGTCAGTTCGAAACCGGCGCTATAAAGAACCAGTTTTTGTCTTCTGTCCTTTTTTGTGTTCCTATACTGTAAAAAGCGTGCAATGCGTCTTCTGTCCAATATTTAAGCTTTAACTCCGCCAAAGAATACCTTAAGCCTAACAAATATTATTTATGACTGTGCAATAAAGATTAAAATAATGAATGAATAATATCTGAACAGCATTGCTTCGCCACAGTCGGATAAAAATAGCAATCAGCCGGTCTAATAGCCGCATCTATTTCACCTGGAATCACGACCGGCCGGGACATACGGTCTTCCGATACGTCGGTACCTGCCGCGTTTATAATAAAAAAAAAACATTTATTTCAAGCTTCTTAAGGCTCATAATCGTACGATTAACATAAAATGATAATAAATTTAGTCATCTTAAAAAAATACACACATAC
The DNA here is from genome assembly GCA_947034925.1 of Eudemis profundana. Lineage (NCBI taxonomy): Eukaryota > Metazoa > Arthropoda > Insecta > Lepidoptera > Tortricidae > Eudemis > Eudemis profundana. Next base: position 13,334,286 of record OX344816.1, on the reverse strand, counting down.
AACTATTAATTCAATTAATGTTTGATTCCAAGAAAACTATTTTATAAGTAAGCTATTAGTAAAACTAAGAAGAACATAACCACAGTATACCTTAATATAACGCAAATAAATGAAATGAAATGAAATAATAACGGTAATTTTTCTTCCTACAAAAGGTACATCGCGCGCTTTTAATGTGTGCGCGCCGTGTATGGACGCATTACAAGCATAGAAATAAGAATGCTCCAGTGTAGATTACACTCACAAAGACGTGCTATCGCGCGTTTATGTGAATGCGTGTCGCGCGCTCCTAAACGGCGGAGTTGGACTACTTGTTTGTCTTTATACTTTGACCTAACTAACAAAAAACATTATACAGATATTAGGACATTACACAACTAGGGTGGTAAAACAAAGAAAAACCGAGATCGCAGATGTTTGCGGCCCGAGCTGCAAGCGAAGGACGTAAATGAGCGATCGGGGGCTTTCCTTATTACCGCCCGTGTTGTGTACATAATTTTATGTCTACACCAGAAAGCGGCTTTTTCCGTATGCGTAGCGTGCGATAAAAGCCACTTTATGGCCAGGTGTGGCATAATAATAATTGAACAGCGTCACTTTTTTTTAATAACAGTCACACATTCATTGATCAATACTTAAGTATTTATTACACCTGAAATCACGACTGACCCCACCCTGTTGAGACATACGGACGTCCGTAAAGGTGTATTGGGGTAAATTCGAGCATGCTAATTCCGAAGTTTATCTATTTCTCGTAATCCACGCAATATATATTTACAGTAACATGCTAACACTTTACTTGACACGCCAATAGTGTTACAACTAATTCATCATCATCACCATCATCATTTCAGCCAAAAGACGTCCACTGCTGGACATAGGCCTTCCCCAAGGATCTCCACGATTGTCGGCTTTGTGCTGCTCTTATCCAGCGGCTTCCCGCGGTTTGCACCAGATCGTCGGTCCACCTTGTGGGAGGCCTGCCAACACTTCGTCTTCCGGTACGTGGTCGCCATTCGAGAACCTTACCACCCCAACGGCCATCAGTTCTGCGAGCAATGTGCCCTGCCCATTGCCACTTAAGGTTTGCAATGCGTTGAGCTATATCGGTAACCTTAGTTCTTCTACGGATCTCCTCGTTCCTGATTCGATCTCGAAGAAAAACCCCGAGCATAGCTCTTTCCATTGCCCTTTGAGCAACCTTGAGCCGTCTTATGAGGCCCATTGTAAACGACCACGTCTCTGTTCCATAAGTCATCACTGGCAACACACTCTGGTCAAAGACTTTCGTCTTGAGACACTGCGGAATTTGGGACGAAAAGATGTTGCGTTACCGAACGCTGCCCAGCCGAGTTGAATTCGACGATTAACCTCTTTCTGGAAGTTGGACCTGCCTAGTTGGATTGTTTGTCCCAGGTCTACAACTAATTGCACATGTTAAAAATCTTGCATGGTTGAGTAGAAAATCCTAGTTTTTCAATATTCTCCCACTTTCGAAATTACCCGAAACACTATACCTACATCCTAACACAAAAAAACACAAAACATCTAAACACAAAAAAAAATTTGCAAATGGCGGCCTCCTCACTAAAGAGCAGCGACCCCCTCACTCTTCCCGACAACTTTTGCTTAAGCCAGCAGAAACCATGAACATTAACAAAATTAAGTCGCTTAATTTAGTTCATTTAGCACAGAATCGACTAATTCTCCATTTGTTTCGGTCTTGAGCAGATTGTGATACAATATCCCATGTCATTCCCGTGGCGCGCATTTCTACTTAGCGTCCAAGTGGTTTTAGGGTGACCGCTTCCTTTTACCGGACCTGTTACAATTTATATAGGACATGAATTATTACCAATGTAACTTTTTCTGTAATTTATTGTATTTCTTACAGTTTAGTTCGTATTCTTAGCCTTAAATACCATTTGCACTTGGCGTTTGACAAGAAAAAAATTAAGAAGCTGGTCAACCTTGATTAATGGAAACTACTGGAGGTACTAAAAGAAGAACTCATATTTACGTAAGCTCATTTAACCATAGTTATGCAAAAAGCGACTAATGCTGAAAAACTGTAGGCATAAAACTAAATTTTCTGCTTAATTGCGGAAAGTATATTTAATCCAAGTCTACGAAACTTGTCTCTGGTCTATTTCTGCATAACTATGGTAATTTGTACGAGTGAAAAACTGTAAAAAATAGTTTGAATTATATTATTTATTATTATTGAATTTATTGAAAAAATTACATAGTCAATAAACGGAATAAAGTAAGACAAATAAAACATTGTAAAATCTTGACCTAGCATTTAGAATTTGCACATGTCAACATGAAATAATAGTGGTTTACAGCAGTATCAAAACGCGCGTTTCAAAAATGCAGCGTGCCAGCGCGTCTCACAGCCCCGTATATTTTCATCCCAGAGAGCTTTTGAACACTCAGGATTCACCATCAATTTGGGTAAACGCGGGATTTAAATTTCAAATTTGTCCTTATTCAAATCCGCGGGATAAATGGGACGGGTTCGATGTTCCCGAAGATATACGCTCTGTCGCATTAGCTGGAACGTTAGGGGAAAATCTAGTAGCATCGGTACACAGACGCTGGAAGGATGGACGGACTTATAAGTAGACCTGTAGCTAGCGTCAGGCGTCCGGATAAAGCCGGACTAGTTGGCTTTTTGATTGCATGTCCGGCCAAAATAAACGGTGTCCAGTAAATTTATTGTCGTACCTATTAATACTGAGACATAAAATCCTCAATAATGTAGGGTGTCCGGCCTTTTTGCCCAAATGTCCGGCCAAACTGGCTGGTCTGTCCGGCTATTAGGTTTGGCGACCTGGCAACCCCATTTGTAACAGTGGCGTGACAAAAAGACACTGTCTACCCTGTAATTTCTAACCTATTCAGGGCAGAAGGTTAGAAGGGTCCCCTTAGTAGGGAAGGTCCCCTTAGTAGAGGGTAGACTGTCTTTTAGCAGGAGATAATTAATTGAGGCCCCTTTGAACACCTTCTTGAACCTATTTCAACAGACAGAAAGTGTTAAACATCACATTAATGCACAGGTTGATTAGTTTTACACTGAATTTGAATTTTTTTTGTTCGGTTTTTTTTTCACACGATTTAATCTGCCATCAGCTATTCAAGCCATAATCAGATTGGAGGGAATCATTTATATTTTTTTTGGGTTGGTTCCATTGAAAACCATTTCTATTGTATGTGGGGCTGAGTGTCTTTGATCCAGCTGTAATATCTGCCATATTTTTTTTTTAGCCTTGGTAGGTATTCATTATCTTGTAACAGGTTCCTGGCCAGTTCATTGGAGTGTTCTCGTATAGCCTGTTCCTATAGTTAGTTCATTTATTATATATATTTTTATACGTTTTTGGTGACAGGAAAAGAATGCCTACGCACATAAAATCTACCAAATGTAGTATTAGTAAACTGCTAGAATACCTAGATAAAATAAATAATTTAACAACAATACTAAATCACCATTAGAATAAATTTGTGCCTAACAAGTTTCTAGACCGTTAATTTAAAGTGTCGATGCCTAAATAATGGAATTTCACCTCATAAATCTTTTGAGTTTAATTAAAATCTCTTTTAAAACATCAATGTAACTGTCAATTAGAAAATAAATAATGTAAACTTTAGCAAACCATTATTTATCCTAAATAAATTGAATTTAAATACTTTGGAATATAATTTAACTACAAGTTGATTGGATTTTAATGTACAATATAAGTATACTAGTGCCTTTTGACCAGAAAGAGCACGCGTTATGCGATAGAGAGAGACGACTGGATGCGGTGCGTTCCGTCTGGTGGTCGGAGCCGAACGACAGTTTTGTTGGAAAGAGAAACTTCTATACGAAGTACTACTACTTATACTGTGACTCGGGGCGTAACTTTCAAGGCTTGAGTAAAAGTGCACTTAGCACTTACTGACATAGGCGGATGTGTTACTAAAGTTATGTTTACACTTTGTTAACTCGCAAGTGCAGGTACGAAGCGCAGGTGTAAAGTGATTAGTAAAAACAACGTGTAAACGGTCACGCTGTTAGGTGACAAGTGCGAGTGCGAAGTGCGAGTGTGAAGTAAAGTGAATAGACGATCGGTCTATTTTGGCTGTCAAGTATCTACCCCCTCACACCCGCATACTCCCCATGCTCGCAGTCACGGCGGGTTAAGTGCATAGTATGGACACGAACGGTACAAAAATGAGGTGGACTTTAAGATTTCTGAAGCAATGACCGCGACTATCCTTTTTAAAATATTTCGTAGTTCCAATCGTTGTTCGTCGTCCATTTTGTTACTTTGGACCTGCACAAAGTACAACGAAACAATGTGTAAACGAATTCTTAACACTTAACATCCTAAAAACATGTTAACTAATCACTTCTCACCTGCACTTGCGACTTATCAAAGTGTAAACTGCGGGCAAGTTTCCATACGACATTTGTATGGAGCTTCGCTTCTAGCTCGGCCGCAGCTCGCTCGCAGATAGGAAGTGTGATAAGGCTCTAACGATAAGAATCGTGTAGTGCATAGGCACGGTATAATAGCAGTATTTTTAGGGTTCCGTAGCCAAAATGGCAAAAACGGAACCCTTATAGTTTCGTCATGTCCGTCCGTCTGTCTGTCTGTCTGTCTGTCTGTCCGTATGTCACAGGCATTTTACTCAAAAACTACATGATGGATATTGATGAAATTTGGAATATAGGTATCTTTTATGAGCCGCTACTTAGTTTGATATATAAATAATTAAAATAAATATTTTTAGGAGGGGCACTCCATACATGGTAAAGACAGTAAAATTTTTTTTTTCAGCAAATATCAACGTGTGGTACATAGTTCGACAGCTCTTTAAAAAACACTATAAGGTTCCTAAGAAATGTTTTTGATTAAGTGAATGTATTTGGAAATAATCGCTCCGAAAGTTGTGTAAATTGTGTCCCCCCCCCCTCTATTTTCTAAACCGTGCGTCCGAAAAATATGAAAAAAATCACGAAGGTAACGCTTAATTAATACTTTCAACAAAAATTATTTTCAACAAGATCGAATGTACCGTTTTTGAGTTATTGCCGATAAACTGCGCTTCTCAACAAAAAGACGTAATTGCTATGAAGATACGCTCTTTTGTTGTTGTACTTTTTTTACATCGTATTTTTTACCTTATAGTTACGGCTATGGAACCCTACACTGAGCATGGTCAGACATGCTCTTGGCCAGTTATTTCTTCCTACAAAAGGTAGGTCACGCTCACGCGCTTGTATGTGTGCGATTTTATGCGAACGCTTTACCGGCTAAGTTATAAGAATACGTTAGAATGCTCCAGTACGGATCGCACTGTCTACGCCTCGACCTTGAATACGTTTCGGCCAAAGTTTGACTACTTGTATGTCTTTAAATTAAAACTTGCACCAGTGCATATAGGTGACGAAAATGTAGTAACCTTTACTTTTACTAAAGCGTGTCTAACAAAAAATAAAGTCAATGTTAAATATCGAAAGTGAAAAATGAACAAAAATGCTGTTAGTTAAGCAAATATTGTTTTTAAAACGTTGCTGTTTGGTCAAGCGTGAAAAGTTCCGTTAAATAATGAAACAGTTCATATTCTCGTACTAAGTAATACCAAAAAGTCGTAATAGCGACGAAACTACTACCACATAAGACCTTTTAAGCTTGGCATTGAAATTAGTTTTTACAAAGTGTGAATTGCAATTGTCAACGCCTTTATGTCGTTACGGATAAGGTTGATATTTATATAATTTACACCTATGTGGAATGCACAAAGTGAAACAATTGATTATTTAAATTTGGAACCAAAACTGCAGTGCAGAGTTATGATTTGCGGTAATTTTAAATTAGAAGACGACGAACTGAACCATATTTGAAGGTTATTAAGAATCGCATTGGATTGAGTATTCTTCTGTAACTCTTAATTTATGTTTGTAAATTATGATGTTTAATTAATTAAGTTGTCAGCGATTTCCAAACTTATTGCAATAGTTAGACCACAGACTTTTTGTGTTAACCAATTAGAAAATGGTGGTGTCCTAATAGATAAGTGCAAATTTAATTTTTTTTTCTGAATATAGTATTATGTGAAAATAACATAGTGTAGAAACCTACACATTCAGATAACTGATATTTCAATGCCTGGTCTGCTCTGGGATGATTGCGAAAAGGTTACCGTAAAGAAACTGAATAAAGCGCTAGAGGATACCTACAAGAGATAGAGTCGGAGCACTGTCAACGAAAACATATCAGGACACAAGTTTGTCTATACTTGAGTGTCTTTGTTTGCGATACAAAGACGTTTATTTTAAATTGACCTTCGAGCTGTTATGACTTATGAGATAGGGTTGCCAGGTCACCAAACCTAATAGCGGGACAGACCAGCCAGTTTGGCCGGACATTTGGGTAAAGGACTCCCTAATTATTGATTGGCCGGACACCGTTTATTTTGGCCGGACACGCAATCAAAAAGCCTATGTCTGGCTTTATTCGGACGCCTGGCAACGCTATATGAGTTTATATTTTTTTGTTTATCAGAACAACGCTTAATTGATCTGGATAATGTAATATTACACCCACCGGATGTAATATTAGACTAATATGTTGGCGCTCTTGTAACCCCTGTAGTTCAAAATTTATCACTAACTTGGTTATATGAATGTTTGGGCACTTCCAGGTGGTTTATGAAAGGTGGTAAGTCATGGGATACGAAAAAGGAAGTCAAAACCCATATTTTCCGTTAAAATAGCAACAGAAATTTTCGTCGTCTTTTTTCTGAAAAATTAAACGAGCTGTTTAGAGATTTTTCAACGCTACTCTTTTGTCGATTTAGTGATGCCACCGCGCGCGATAGCACGTTTGTGTGAGTATGATCCATACTGGAGCATTTTTACGCATTCTTAAAACTTTGCTTGTAGTGCGTTCGTACACGGCGCGCACACGTTCAAGCGTGCGATGTACCTTTTTTATAATCTGTACTTTTAGGTATTTAAACAAGGTAAACAAAAAACCACGTGACACGGGTCGTTCAGCCAGTGACATTGTGCCACAGATACAAAACGTTACTTTGATTGACTCAACGACCCGAGTCACGTGGTTTTTTGTTTACCTTTTTTTAAATACCTAAAAGTACAGAGTAAAGGAAGATTAACTACTACTATTATATGGTTGCAGGTTGCCAATCGCGGCCGTCGTCACTGCGTTCCCTCGTTTGTTACAACTAATCGTTAAACTAACTACAAGTTAATTTCTCGATAGGTACTTAGGTACATCAAAGTGATCTTCACAAAAGTATATAGGAGATTTATCAGATGTAAGCTCCCAACTTCGGCGTGCAAGCTTTAACCACTGCTTTCTACGTTTAGGACATCGAGGAACGTGTATAAACAATTTTCCAGGACATTTAATGGTCGTATTTCTACACATTGGCACGGCGCATATCCTGTACGATGTCATTTTCACAAATCCAGCATAGAATTTCTCCAAAATTCTATCCTTTAACTCGGAATTCGTTAGGATTGCCTTTGTTCGTTTCTGGTATTTAATACAGTGACGTCACATACGTCAATAGTCACGTGACCAGCCGTTTACGCGCGGATTTCAAATAAATTGCGGAAAACGTGTTTTTTTCTGTTAATAAACGTTTTTTCGAAAAAAATCGAGTTGTAAGGGATATAAAATAAGCCCGCGCATATTTTACAATACTTTTCCGAAAACCGGCAAGTAGCCAATTGCTGTTATCATGCTCAAGAGTCAAGCTGATGGGAACCTATGTTCAACTGCAAATTACCATCTATCTGGTCTGATGTCTTGGTGGCTTTTGTCTACGTATTACATGTTCTCGGTTAGTTGTGTTTAGAAGGCTGTCTGCCGACTGAAGCGGAGCGGAGCAAACAGGGTCTATTATTAACAAATAGAATTAGAATAATCCAGGTCCATGAAGCAAAGTGGAGGAAACCTTACATGCTATTGGTTGATTGGTCCTTTCCGTTTTGCTGCGCGTAGTGGTTAGTACGCCTAATAACTAATAGCTCTGTAAGTTGTAGACCTAGTTTGTCAATCCCATGGCCCCGCAATTTTGAAAAAAATCTAAATACTTAGTCTACAAAAACCTCTATTCGGTTGAGAGAGCTGTGGAAGAGAACACAGACATACGACAGCATTTTCGCCCAAACTGACACTAGGACACTTCGTTGTCTTCGCTCATTCGGTCAGTTGTTAAAAGTTATATAACCACATTTTTATAAAAAAAAACCCGACCGCGGTGCACTTTGAAACTGCATTAAATCCGCCATTTTGTTTATTTTAACGAACTTCATACCCAGTGACACTCGCGCCATCAAGACGAATCTAATGATGTATCATTTATCAAAATCGGATGTGTCGTTGAGTAGTTACGAGCGGACACAGGAACGGACATACATACATACAGGTCAAACACATAACCCTCCTTTTGGGCTTCGCCGCAGTCGGGTAAAAAGCTTACAAAATTAACAAAAGAAAAACAGAAAACCAGCGCCGTTGGCAGAGCTATGCCTAGCCCAGTCAACTGCATTGCTGAGTGGAGACTGTTTCGGTTGCACATCGGTCTTTGTTTCTTTTTTTTGTATTATCTCATACATGTCACTGTAATGATGTGTTATCCGAATAAACACTTTTCTATTCTATTATATTTTCTAACAACAAGAAATGAACGAGCCAGGTTAAAATATTCTTAACCTGATGCTAAAAATATAGCCAGAACAATTACACGGGACGAATCCCCGAACAGTGGTAAAACAAAAAGTTTTACCCCGAAACTCCTAAACAACCGTTAAAAAGAGGGTAATTATACCCTGCGCGCGAATGAAACTGTCCGTTAGCAGAAAGTTAATGCGCTATAAAATTTTGCCAAATATTAACGCTGTAATACCGGCCATGTTTATTTTATTGGCAGTGCCAAAGTTTGGGAAACGCTTTTTTGGAAGGAGTCGTTTAGTGTAAATTGACGAGTAATTTTTAACTTTACACTAATAGTTGACTTAGGTAGTGCCTTATAGAAGTTTTCTAATAGTGAACTACCAGATTCATTTTATCAATTTACACTAAGCGTAGGTAAGTACTTTTACTCGTAGTTCTTGGCATACGTCAGGATCGAAAGAAACGTAATAATAGCCTAAGAAAATTGAAGAGTCTGAATTATTCTAATAGTTTTGAAAATGGGCACAGGGCTTCCTTAGGCTGTCAAGATAAATAAAGGCACTAAAAATAACCGGGTCTGCATTCAATAGCACTCAAGACTATTCTAGAAACAACTGTGCCGAGAATCAGCTGTGAATCTAAACGGACAATTTAATTACAAAGCTTGAAAGAGCACCTTTGCTTTTTCATCAAATTCATAATTCTCTATACGAATCATACCTACAGTAAAAAAAATAGAATCTAATTTATAGCAAATTTAATGTGGTTAATTTGTGCTGACGCATCTATTGCAATATTTCCATGCGCTTTCGAAATAAAAGAAAAGTCTGCAAAGTGTCATTTAAATGAGAATTCAGACGTTAGCTCACCCTGGACCCAGGGATTTTTAGTGCCTTTATCTTGGCAGCCTAAGGAAGCCCTATGCACAATTTCAAAAGTACATTAATTATTTGGTCTGATTTCCTTAATTGAAAACTAATGGTAAATAAATAAATAACTAGTAATATTTCGTGCATAACTTCCGAAATTCTTTGGTACAATCCAGGATTCGAACCCACGACCTCTGCTTGAAAGGCGCATATCCGAACCACTCGGCTGCCATAGCATAGCAGAAGATTAACCAAACATGTTTTATGAGTTATGCAATGCAGTGGGCAGACGACAGTGCAACATTGGCCACAGGTAATGTGGAGCAGAGATGAAGCCCGCCGCGTGATTACATTCCGGGTTCGCTCCTCTTGCGACTTAGCTTCGGGTATCCTACATGTTGCTAGATTAACCTAGCAGTACAGAGGGCTACAGCTGACATTGCAAAATTTGCCACAGGTAATGTGGAGCGCACATGGAGCCCGCCACGAGATTATATTCCGGGTTCACTCCTCTTGCGACTTAGCTTAAAGTATTCTACAATCTACAATGTAGGACCTACATGTTGCTAACCTAAATTAACCTAACAGTGCATGCAGAGGGCTACAGATGACAGTGCAACATAGGCCACAGGTAATGTGGAGCAGAGATGAAATGATAAGGTTTCCTACTACATGTTGCTAGATTAACCTAGCAGTGCAGAGGGCTACAGATAACAGTGCAACATTGGCCACAGGTAATGTGGAGCAGAGATGAAGCCCGCCGCGTGATTACATTCCGGGTTCGCTCCTCTTGCGACTTAGCTTAAGGTTTCCTACTACATGTTGCTAGATTAACCTAGCAGTGCAGAGGGCTACATATAACAGTGCAACATCGGCCACAGGTAATGTGGAGCAGAGATGAAGCCCGCCGCGTGATTACATTCCGGGTTCGCTCCTCTTGCGACTTAGCTTAAGGTTTCCTACTACATGTTGCTAGATTAACCTAGCAGTGCAGAGGGCTACAGATAACAGTGCAACATTGGCCACAGGTAATGTGGAGCAGAGATGAAGCCCGCCGCGTGATTACATTCCGGGTTCGCTCCTCTTGCGACTTAGCTTAAAGTATTCTACAATCTACAATGTAGGACCTACATGTTGCTAAATTAACCTAACAGCGCATGCAGGGGGCTACAGATGACAGTGCAACATAGGCCACAGGTAATGTGGAGCAGAGATGAAGCCCGCCGCGTGATTACATTCCGGGTTCGCTCCTCTTGCGACTTAGCTTAAGGTATTATCCTACAAGTTGCTACGCTAACCTAGCAGTGCAGTGGGCTATATACAGTGCAACATTGGCCAAAGGAACGAAGATGAATCCCGTCACATGATTACATTCCGGCTTCGCTCTTCTTAGGTTCTCTCGTAAAACAATGAAAAATAGGACCAACACTTCCAGATTGGTAGTATTTTTCATTCCTTTACCTTTTTCTTTTTTCTGGCTCATAAACTACGAAGTTCTGAAGTAACAAACATTAAAAGAAATAACCAACCAGAGAACCCCCTTTTGTGAAGTCGATTAAAAGCGGCAGGTCGTTTACGAGGTGTTTTTTAGTATGTCACGGTATTTTTAGAAGACTAAAAGCCGTCACTGTGGTATCCGGAAGGATGTCGTGCGCCGGAGTTTCCGCCCGTGACACCGCGTCGCGCGCGGCTCACGCGGGCTAGTTTTAGCTCAACACGCAAAAAGGGTTATTTCTTATGTTTAGATTAGACTGGTTTGTCTACTTGCACAGTTTTTGAGAAAAAGTCATATCATACATAGAATAGCATAGCTATTAGACAAATAGAGAAATAATTACCACAAAATATACAATTTTCTGATGGGTGGGCACTTTTTTCTTCATGATAACAAAGTTAGGTCGCAGAATTGTTCGTTTTTAGGGTTCCGTAGCCAAAATGGCAAAAACGGAACCCTTATAGTTTCGTCATGTCCATCCGTCTGTCTGTCTGTCTGTCCGTATGTCACAGGCATTTTACTCAAAAACTACATGATGGATATTGATGAAATTTGGAATATAGGTGTCTTTTATGAGCCGCTACTTAATTTGATATATAAATAATTAAAATAAATATTTTTAGAGGGGGCACTCCATACATGTTAAAGACAATAAAAAAAATTTTTTTTAGCAAATATCAACGTGTGGTACATAGTTCGACAGCTCTTTAAAAAAAACTATAAGGTTCATAAGTAATGTTTTTGATTAAGTGAATGTATTTGGAAATAATCGCTCCGAAAGTTGTGCAAATTGTGTCCCCCCCCCCTATATTTTCTAAACCGTGCGTCCGAAAAATATGAAAAAAATCAGGAAGGTAACGCTTAATTAATACTTTCAATGAAAATTATTTTCAACAAGATCGAATGTACCGTTTTTGAGTTATTGCCGATAAACTGCGCTTCTCAACAAAAGGACGTAATTGCTATGAAGATGCGCTCTTTTGTTGTTGTACTTTTTTTACATCGTATTTTTTACCTTATAGCTACGGCTATGGAGCCCTACACTGAGCATGGTCCGACATGCTCTTGGCCAGTTATTATTTTATTTCACATATAAGTAGATACACATTCAGATGACAGGTGACATTTTGCATTTTATTGTCTTGACAATTGTCATGACAACATGAGCCCTACGTGTCCGGCGATAAGCGGAGCGGTCCCGCGCGGGCGGTGCAATTTTTCCCGCGTCTTTGTCGAGTGCATAATGCGCACTTACACGAATTAAACCGCGTTGTTGCCGGGACAATGGCGCTTGTTACGTGCGGGAGAGCTAAACAGCTCTTGTTATTGTGTCCTCATAAGGTAGTCCTAGTGTTTGACACCCAGCTGTAATCATTATTGCTACTGGCTTAACATTCATGATGACTACTATAGGGACCAGTGGCGTGGCGTAAAAGATATCCTAGGGCAAGCCGGTCCAGATTTGGCGTACATTTTCCTTGAGAGCTCTAGAATAAGGTGATCAAAAGCCTGATATTAGACAAGCCGGTAGGAATCGAGTTGTTTGGACGCCACGCCACTGATAGGGACAGAGTCTATAAGCGCTCGGACGTGTACTTACCTTAAATTGAGAAGATGACACTGATTCCATTCACCTTAATCAGTCCTGATAAGTAGACATAAACTTACACATGATGTCATATGCTCTGGGCCCAGGTAAGATATGACGCCACAGATATTACATGCAAATTGCCGCAACAGAACATATCTGTCCGACGAAGGCTAATAAGGCTTTTGATTGATGATTGACGTGTTACACTGCGCCGGGAATGCGTCTGCTTTGTACCCAATATACTGCGGGACAATGTCAAGTGTATAGCAATATAGTAAATTATACGGGTGTCCCTTATTAGGCATAATTTAAAATTCCTATTATAAAAACGTATAATAGTCTAGGCATACGATGATTGAGCATAACGCTTAAATGGCGTAACGATAAAAACGCTTATAAGTTAATTGGGATACCTGAAATTGGCATAATATCGATAATTTACCGAACGCATAAAATTATGCGTTCGGCAGAGAATAAGCGTTTTTGAAAAATAATTCCAAGTTTACACCCATTGTTCACAGAATCCCATCCTTTTGGGTTTTTCTTACTACTAGGTTACTATTGCTGGCTGAACCCAACTGCAACCAGAAAAGTAAGGTAGATTTGGTTTGGCCAGAACTGCGACCTTTACAGAAACGAATTGCTTCCAGAAAAGTAGGTTAGGTTTGAACTGCGACCCCAACAGAAACGAACTACTACCGAAAATTTAGGTTGGGTTTGAACTGCCACCCCGATAGAAAAGAGCTACAACCAACCAGATTTGTAGGTTAGGTTAGGTTTGACCTGTAACCCCAACAGAAAAGTTAATCCTATCGTCGGATTAGGTGTATTAAAATGACACTTAATAATATTTATGAAAAAAAATGTTATAAGTAGTCAATGTTATGCATATGTACTATGGTATGCGAATTAAAATATCCATTATAATATTATACGAATATACAATTATGCGCAACAACGGTATGTGTTGACAAAATGGGAAGATTTACTGTATGCGTTTTAATATAGACCCAAAGTATACATTCAAGGCGCTACAATATAGAATGTCCCAGCCCGCAGGTGTTTGAGGTCTGAACCGTGGTTGAAGGCCACACGTGACAGGGCTTTCTCTATTACCGCCTGTGGTGTGGTCACAATTTTATATCTTTCCCTGACCCGGAAATAAGATTTTCTCCCCACGCAGAGGACAGAAAATGTCACTTACGGCCTAGCGCTTGTTTTTAAATAGCACTTATTTCCTTTTAGCGCTTCGGGTATATGACCTTCTGGTGAGAAGAAGCAACGGAAGAAACACCAGTTTCCCTAATATGACATTAATATATGAGATTTCATTAATACATTACATTAAACTTAAAACTACATTTTTAGAGATGTAAAGGGTCTCTAGGCGTCAAAGCAAGAGAAATAAAATAAGAGAAAATAAATAGAATAGGCCTTGACTCACGCGTTGAAAAAAACTGATCTATTGTATCCTCTGATAATATTGTCCGCCAGTGTATGCAGTAGTCAATTTGCGGAGATTGGTTGTTAAGTCCGACGCGTTTTGGAACGGAACGTTAATTTTTTTCATATGACAGCACCCGCTAGCTGTCAATTTGACATTCTGTCTCATTACCTTTTTGCAAAGGATTGGAGCTGCGTGCGGACGGGATTAGGTCTTATTGTTCAATTCGAATTTGAAATGATTTGTTTTAACCCTGTAATTTAAGTGATAGAATCCCCTTTTTTACGTGTTAACACTCTAAAAAAATTGGTTGCTCCTAACAAGATTGTGATAGTTATAATCAAGCATCTTGATTCCATACGAGCCTAACAAGACGTTAGATGCACCAACTAAGATGATATTGATTGTTTATCATAGTTCAATTAACCATGTTCTGATTTGATTCAACAAACATTGATGTATAAGGCAACTAATTAAACATGATCGAATCATTGTAGAAAATAACGATAGAAACAAGGAATATATTTGTTAAAATTATCAAGATTCTAGATTGTTGTTTTAATCACCAATGAACTTGCAGTTCTAATTAATCAGCTTTCGTTGATGTGTTTAATATCTTGTCAAAGAGAAAATCTCCCTTAGTTGGCTCAGATTTTTTAGAGTGAATGCACGATGCGGGATTTGACGCCAAAAGTGTAATTTAGTGATGGAAAACATACATTTTCCATTTGGTGGTATTTGTGTTGCTATGGTGGTTGTATTAACAGTTAATTATACCACTATTATCAGATTTTCAAATCTGATAGTAATAATATTGACGGCGAAGTTGACGGTGTGCAAAGTAGGTCGGCGACACTTCTTTTTAGCACGCGATGTAACTGTAGGTACGTTGCCGATCTTTGAGAGCCCTGTTTACTCGTTTCTTCAAGCACCCCATGCCATAGCGCTGCTGGTATGTAGTATCAATCTTATGATTTTATGTATAGTAACTTGCCTGAAAACGTTGCATATTGTTTAGCAACACTCTTTAGCAACAATACTGCCTGTCTCCTATAATTAATAGTACTTTTATTTTTGTACCTATATTATGTTTAAATAGAATTCGGATGTTGACTAATGTTGAATTTTACAACATAATATAGTCACATAGATTGGAAAATAAAAAATTATCATAACACAAAAGAAATAAAAGAAAAATGTATAAAAATATAAAGTTATGAGACCACAAAGTTTAAAAAAATGATATTTTTTTTATCGTCTTAAAGAAAAATTAAAGTCAATTTCGGAATGCTTAAATAACACTGAAAAAATAAATGTACGACAACTATGTGCTTAAACGCACTTTTTCGTGCTCAAAATGGCAAAATGCTATTTTTTTCGTACAGACTTAGTACAGCGACGGAACGGATGACGTCATAAGTTCCTACCGTTTTGTATAGAGCGTTTTCAATGCTCAGTGCGATCTGCTACTTTTGATTACAATTTGTGGCTTTTATACTCATACAAATGTATTAGGTGTCATATGTGACGTTCCGCAGGTAAAGGTACCTTATGGCGGGTAGGCGCTTACGCTGTTATTAACGGCACTCCTATATTAATTTGATGCTACACGACGTAAGTGCCGACCCTCCATAAGGTACCTTTTCCTGCGGAACGTCACATATAGATATTTGTTCCTCACAAACAGTAGAATCGATTTACGACAGAAAAAAATCGAGTCAACATGCGAATTGTTTTAAGTGCATTGTATTGTCCGACAGTGTATCAGCAGTCAATTTGTGGAGATTAGTGCCGTCTGTCAATGATGCAAATATGGTGCTGATACGGGCTTAATGTACCTACAACCGGGCGAATATAGCCTGTGTAAATTCTCTAGTCGTAAATGAGGCCCCATTTTTCATTTCCAATAAATCCTCTTTGCTATAATATACCCATTTCAAGCCGACTGAAAGTTTTTGGGTTTTAATATTAAAGGCAACCGCACATTCCACGCTCACTCCTTCAAAGGAGGCTTGTTCAAGAGGGTTCTAGAGGGAGGGAGGGATTTAAGTTTTTGTAAAAAATACTAGTAAATATAATACTAAATATATTTTGGTGTACAATAAATAATATTGTACTGTAATGTCATTAATGTTCTCTTTTGGGTGGCATAAACATGAATGCCATTTTTTTAAGGGCATTACTACTTTTGTCATTGTAATCGTTGCGCATGCTATTAGTCATTCGTTGATTGGCATAAAAAATATAGTCATTATATTTGTGTCCAATCACTATTATCATATAATTTTGACACATATCAACCTAAATTATATGATCAGAAGCCATAAAAACTGGATGCATAAAAAATGGATCGCATAATAAATACAACATAAATTACAAACACCATAATTTTGCTGTGAGAATCATGTTTCTATTGGGGTCGCAGTTCTCCTAACCTATTTTTGACATGGGAAAATGCCTAAGGGCCAATACAGACGGACTGCAACCCAACTGCAACTCCCTACGATTTGTATGGGAACTGCATCACAACTGCACGCCGACTGCGCAGTTGTAATGCAGTTCCCATACAAATCGTAGGGAGTTGCAGTTGGGTTGCAGTCCGTCTGTATCGGCCCTAACGCATACCCGTCCTCTCGGGGGCGAGAGCGGGTTATGTCGGGCTTTCACAGACTAAAGGTGATTTTCCACCGGCAGGGCGAGACGAGACGCGACGATTTCAATCCTCTCCTAGCGATTGGATTGGAGTGAAAGTTTCATACAAATTTCAATTCAATCTGCGTCGCGTCTCGTCTCGCCCTGCCGGTGGAAAACCATCTTCAAACCCCACGGGCTTTCGCCTCACCAACATGTGGCGAGGTTACTTGAACTTTTTTTTTAATACTTAACTATACCACCTTGGTCGTCTTTTGCGACCAGTTGCTGTGCGTTTGATGCTCTGTCTTCCGTCTACTGAGTTAGGGCATGCTGTCCACTAATAGTTGTGGTAGTGGTAGCACTACCTCCCGTTGTGGAGTTCCTTTGAAGGGTCTGTGGAAGAGGCAGAGGCCCGCGATGGAGTCCCGGCCTCTCGCCGGGGGAACGTGTGCGAGCGCGCCGGCCAATCAGCGGCCGGTAAGGAACGCTGATTGGCCGGTTCGTAATTCGCGCTCATTTCTGTGCTGCCACAGGTCCTAAGTGCCCATTAACAACCAGCCTGGCCGCTTGTCGGCGCTGGGCTGGGACCAAGAGATGTGGGCCATGTAGGATGGCCGGACGGTGCACTGAAGGTGCAGTGCGGCCGCGTAAGGAAGAGTCTCCCAGGACCACCCCCAGGGTTACGGGAACGATTTTGCACACAACCGCGACCCCGCCGGAGGATGGCTTCAAAAGAGCGGCCCCTCCTCGGGAGGCCTATTGGCCTCTATCTCCGCTTAGGCATGCCACGTTTCTCTTCGGCCTCCATCCAGTAATGTGGCGATCCCCCCCGGGACCGCCATGTTGAAGCCATGGGCGCCCAGAGGAAAGGCAGCCAATCCAAAGAGGTCGGTTATGCTGTGATATGCTTGCACATTCTGCAAAATAATGTCATACAATTGTTTACGTCTATCTTCAGTGTCCGTTGTTCCTAAAGCCTGCAAATTCCCGTGGCCACTACAAAGGATCGCAGGAGCCTTATAACATACCAAATTTTATAATATTAACAGGATTTTAGTTCAAAAGTAGAGCAAGCCCGGTTTTTGAAGGTTTATTTTTAAACCCAACTAGAGAATGCCCGTGACTTTTACCACAGTACAATAGCAGTATTTTTTAGGGTTCCGTACCCAAAGGGTGCCAACGGAACCCTATTACTAAGCCTCCACTGTCCGTCGGTCACAGGGCTCTATCGTTTGAACCGTAATAGGTAGAAACTTGAAATTTTCACATAATGTGTATTTCTATTGCCGCTAAAACAACAAATAATAAAAATAAAATTAAATTAACAATAAAAGGTGGTCCCCATACAAGAAACATGTTTTTGGCGCCTTTTTCTTGACTGTGATACGGAACCCTTCGTGTGCGAATCCAAGTCGCACTTGGCCGGTTTTTTATTTCTTCTTACAAAAGGTACATCGCGCGCTTGAATGTGTCCGCGCCATGTACTTGTTTGGATTATTTTATTCATCAGCTATTGTTCTAATCACTCGGGCTCGGACAATATGTTCTAGTGCTTGCTCGCGTTCGCAAATTACACACATTTAAGCAGTTCCGCCGAACAGTGGGCCGTGTGGGGCCCCAAAAAGAGCGGATATCAAATTCCAAAATTAAATTCAAACTTTTTTTGGAACGTGCGGTTTTGTTGGCTAAGAAGGATTGTAGCACCAGGCTATTTAGCATAACTGGCCGTGACTTCGATACTCGCGCGACAGAGCATCACCTGTCACTGTCACACTATATTGAATGGAAAGTGATAGGCAGCATTTGTGCCAGAGGTGCAGTTCAGAGAAGACAGCAGCAGTAAAAATTGGATATCGTAGGATTCTGTATATTCACGAACATAGTACAAGAAGAGCAAATTATATTTAAGCGTAGAAAAAGCGTGCCATTAGATCAAAGATCTAAATAAAATGTAAGAAACTATACTCAAACCTATTATAATGCCAACATAAGAAAACTAATTATCGTTTGACTTGCCAACAGGTGGGAGCCTATTGCATATTCAAGTGTACCCATCTGACGAGGCCGGATGTGGTGATTTCTCCCTTTTATTACGTGATTTTATGACTCATAAGTAATTTTTTTTAATTCTGTAAATACGATTAGGTCACAGTGCTACTTTTACAAGTCTAAATCTACCACTGCTTCGGAAAGTGGCATCTGAAGAAAAGGCAAGAAACTTCTCGATTTTTTTTTAAAGAACATTTACGTAACTTACAATTAACTAACATACAGAAGTAGGCATAAAAAATTCTGCGATTTATGTTTTCGTATATTTTAGACCCTAAAAATAAATAGTTGTGTGGTCTCTAAGCGTCAAAGCTTCAAATGCAACATCATTTTAAATGGCAAATGAACGGGCGAGCCACCTGATGGAAAGTGGTCTGCGCCAAATATATGCAACACCAAAGAACCCGCCTACAAGAAGAATTCCAATACGCATTTTGAAATCCCATGTCGTAAAAGCTATATGCTCGCATTTTGAAATCCCATGTTATGGGCAGCGAAAACACCAGGATTACTTGTAAATGGACTCATTAAATAACCACATTTTTACTAAAAAAAACCCGACCGCGGTGCACTTTGAAACTGCATAAAATCCGCCATTTTGTTTATTTTAACGAACTTCATACCCAGTGACACTCGCACCATCAAGACGAATCTAATGATGTATCATTTATCAAAATCGGATGTGCCGTTGAGTAGTTACGAGCGGACACAGGAACGGACATACATACATACAGGTCAAACACATAACCCTCCTTTGGGCTTCGCCGCAGTCGGGTAATAAATAAATAGGTACATAATTATACAATGTTCTCCATATAATTTATCAAATAATCTTGTGTTTAGTGACTGCACGTGAAGTGTATGCAACTGGGATGTAATTTTGATTACGGTGCGGATGCCATAGCGCTGCGCTGCAGGACACAGACGGATGTGCCCAATCATACATGTACATGATCTCATTCTAAATACTGCATTATACTGTGACATCAAACATAATATAGTAACTCTAAGAAACTGTGCAGAGTCGAGAAGAGTAGCGTGTTCGTGTATCTGAGACTAAGACTCATTTTGGCCGCTGAGTCAAAGGCTAAGGCTAGGTAGAATAAGTAAGTAGAGCTAAATATCAGCGGCGTGACATCTAGAGAATCCCTTCCTGCCAGCTTGCTTATTTTAAGGCATTTGAATTGTCTCACTGTTCTTGAAGAAAAGTAACCCACTTCACTCCGGATTGCACACCAAAAGAAAGTTTTAATTTTCTTTTATTAATAAACCGCGTGTTTAGTGGCCGCACGTGGAGTGTATGCAGCGGGGATGTAACTCTGATTACGGTGCGGACGCCATAGCGCTGCGCTGCAAGACACGGACGGACATGCGCGATCATACATATGCATGCTCTCATACAAAGACAACGCATTTGGTTTAAAACCTTTATGCCACACCTGGCTATAAAGTGGCTTTTACCGCACGCTACGCGTACATAAAAAGCCGCTTTATGACCAAGTCATCAACATCATCAGCCCGTATTAGTCCACTGCTGGACATAGGCCTCTCCCATGTCAAGCCATCGAGCACGATCCGCGGCCACTCGCATCCAGCCTCTGCCAGCCACCTTGCGAAGATTGTCACTCCACTTTGTCTCAGGGCGCCCCACACTACGTTTGCCGATTTTAATAGCGCCCCCGTGGATAGCATCAATGCCCCCCCAATTCCTTCCAAGGCCACTCCCGCCCTCCTGGAAATCCGCAGCACCTACTAGGGGGTGGTAGTGGTACAGACCACTTTGGGAACCTATGCTCTATACCAGGGGTTCCCAAACTTATTTACACTTCGACTCCTTTGGCAGGTTGTAAACTTTTTGCGACGCCCTTGTAAACTAAGACACGTGCGGGTCGTTATAGGTTTAACTTACGGCGACTTGAAACTCCCGTGTCGCGACGCCCCTGGGACAGTGTCGCGACTCCCTAGGGCGTCGCGACGCACAGTTTGGGAAACCCTGCTCTATACAATATCATCATTCGAAATTGAACTTTTAATTACTGAAAATATTTTGTGACACTTTTCGCGTGCTTTTGCGCAATTAATTTAATTAGTATCAGCCTATAAATTAAACCAAGTTGTATGTCGTTAGAGTGAAATATTAACATCCACATAAATATATTGAGGTAGAAGGAAAACGTGTATGTACCTCGCGTGCTAAAAAGAAGTGGCGGCCACCTACTTTGAACACCGTTAACTTCAGTTTCCGTCAATATTATTAGCAGCTTTGAAGATTTGATAATAATGGTATAATTAATTGGCTACTTGACAACTTTTTTCTGTGATATGTTATAGAAACACCTCTCAATAATAGAAATATTAGTGAAAAAACCACTTCAATAGCATAAAAACTCACCGAGATACTACAATGTTAAAATCACATTTGTAGACTTTCCCAGATACGTGCCGAAACGCTCCCTACTGAAGCCCGTTATACAGTGACGTCACTACTCATACGTTGTTTGGGGAAATCAATAACTTTGTTCTGCAACTATGTTAAAACTTGCGTTTATCGTAACGGTTTCATAACAAAAGTTGCTATACATTTTATGGGTTATTTAATAATATTAAAAGTTTTTAATAATTTTATACTTTTAAAATGGACTTTCCCACCCAACTTTGGAGGCTCATAAAAAAACTTACACATTAGGTATCAAACTCAAAACTTGAACATATTTCCTTATTATGCTTATTTTAACAGGAACTTATATAATTTTTACAAATTTCAGTTACAGTCAAGTACCCAATTGTTCAAATACCACCAAATGAAATGGAAAATGTATGTTTTCCATCACTAAATTGCACTTTTGGCGTCAAACGCCAAGCGAAAAACGTTACACGCTAACCATTTCCTTCTATCTCGACATATTTCTGTGTTAACATCCTTTTCATCTCTATGAAGAACTGCCTTAAAATCACCTTAACCTTAGTCACATTCAGGGAACTAGATCTGTGTAATCGAGTTGTCTGGATTGCGGACTGAATTAGGCGGTCGGCGACTATCGAGCGGAATCCGCACTTTGCTAACTTACTCGTTGTATGTGTAACTAAGTAACTAAGTAGTAATTGAAGAGGCTAAGTTCAAGTTACGGTTAGCGTATTCTGGCCTAGAGTAGAGCCATAGTAAAATAGGACAAGTACAACGGCACTAAGACCCCTTAGGAGACTTAATTGCTGATCTATAGTTATACACACCGCGGTCAGGCGCATTTCACTCGATTTTGGCCTCCCGCGCGGTGGGCGTAGCGTAGCCGATCCGGTCGCCGGCAACCAATACGACACAGTTTCACAATTTAAGAGGAAACAGGAGGGCAGTTTTTCCATACAAACGTAGTCCCCTGTTTCCTCCCTGGATAATGCCAGTAGAGCAATAATTTTTTATCCGAAAATCTATGGCTACTATTGATATGTTCCTATGTTTTCCTTTTTACGATAAATTGATTCTCAAAATAGATATTAACCTTCAAAAACCTAAAAAAATGCCAGATTTTCCGCTGTGTTCACACATCCAGAAAACAAATTTGACTAGATTATTAAAAAAAAGGAAAACATAGGAACACGGCCAAAGCCTTTCCTTAATGTTTAATGAAAACATTTGTTAAATAGGTTAAGTTTTGGGGAAGAAATCAGGGCACTACGAAACGTTGTTTTCATGAAATTTTAAAAGGTATTTTCGGTCCAAGTTGCAATTGTCTCTATCGCGCTCTGCGCGGGAGAAGCGGGCAGTGCGGGACAGCGACACATTTTACAAATACCTAATTTTCAATTCTCTCCACCTTACTGTTTCCTCTTAATTATCGTGACAGTACGCAAATGCCGTTGATGCCAGGCCGACGCCGCTAGCGAAAACTATGCGAGAACGTATTGAACTGTGCGAAGTTTCCGTGCTGTGGCTGTGGGAATTCCCACGCTCGCGTCAAAACAATAGGCTTCGACACGAGCGTGCGAATTCTTGTTTTTTGTATGGAAACGCACGACACTGAAATATCTGTTTATATTCTCTAATCTGTGCCGCGGTCACGATGGCTCGGTGCCTACTAAAATACGGTACCTAAATTTCGGTAAATACAATGAGTGGCACGGGCGGTGAAGCGGAACAGAGCTAAGGCCACGTGATGTACCTTTGTCCGTATAGTGTTGCGACTCGGTATACTCTGGTAAAGCTAAGGAAGCCTTTGAAACTTTAAAAGATAGGTCGCTAGTACACGTCACATAATTTGCCTATATATGGCCCACTGCTGGGCAGGCCTACTCTGATAGGGGAGAGTGAGCCAACAGAGAACTGAAGCCATTTCTAATACACCGGCTGCTTGTACTTACGAGCCGCACGCACACATCAACTGGTTTTTTCCTATTGCGAGCAGCACGCACACATAGGTAGCCTGCGGATTAGACATGCTTCAGTTCTTTGTCAGCGATACTCCGTCCGACTATTTATTTTAAGGTCCCTGGGGGAAAGTAGGTCGCTAGTAACGTTGTTGCTAAAAAAACATCGAACATATCAACGTAACTGTTAAGTGCCCCGTTAGTGTAGTGGTTAGTACTTTGTCCCGGCAAGACAAAGACGCGAATTTACTACAGTATGTTTAATTTTTCGTTAAAAATTACGGTTTCATTAATATGGAGATTGGGGCCATATTAAATTCTAAAGATTCGAAATATTTTCCGTAAATAATATCTTACTTAACCCGGCCGGCAATACCGGCAAGTTCATTGTAGGTAATGCAACCCGGGTACCCGAAACCCGGGTAATTGACGTTATTTAGAGTCGGGTAATATCCGGGGAATATTTGACCGGGTATTGCACTCACTAGTTCGAACACATAGAATATTTGGTAGGACTTAGACTCAATCAATAATCAATAATAATATTTTCGCAGATAACAAATTTGTTCTAACAAAACAGTTTATCCTTATGCTGGTTGTAATTTGGGGTTTTTGAACGCGTTATAGAAGGTTTGCGTTATCTATCACCTATGTGTGGGTAATTAACTTTTTTTTACAGAAACCAAAGGATTTTAATATCACGCGTATTTCGTATCTTATACCAATATCAGTACCAGGCTATGGGGAACAGAAAACGAGATTGCAACTGCGCTACACTGGAAAAACTAACTCGTCGTTTTTCGATTATAAGTCACAAGCGCCAATTTTTCATCCTTGAGGATAAAAATTAGTTTTACAAGTTTGACCATTCCTAGGGTTCCGCACCCAAAGGGTGCCGTCTGTCACAGGGTTGTATCTTTTGAACCTTAATTTATGGGTAGATATTTAATAGGTAGAAAAAATACAAGAAGAATGTTTTTTTTTTGCCCATAATACAAAAGTTGAAAAAAGTTGAGACAGGCAGGTTGAGGCAGCTAGATCGGCAGTTTTTAAACCCAAAAATTAGGCGCGAGTAAAATATGGCGAGTAAGTTCATTGCGGGCTGACGAGGTTCAGTCAGATCCCTCTTTCCCAGTGGGCACTTTGGGCAAGTGCCCAGGGCCCCGCGATCGATAGGGGCCCCCCTCAGATCCAATACAAAGCCATAGGGGCCCCGTTATCCTAATATGCCCAGGGCCTCCAATAGGTTAAAGACGGCCCTGGGTTCAGTGTGATCACTCGACCTTTCCAGATCCACAACGAAGTACAAGCCTGTTGACTCGATTTTTTTTCTGTCCTAAATCGATTCTACTATTTGTGAGGAACAAATATCTATATGACACCTAATACATTGGTATAAGTATAACAGCCACAAATTGTAATCAAAAGTAGCAGATCAGACTGAGCATTGAAAACGCTCTATACAAAACGGTAGGACATTATGACGTCATCCGTTGCATCGCTGTACTAAGTCTGTATGAAAAAAATAGCATTTTGCCATTTTGAGCACGAAGAAGTGCGTTTAAGCACATAGTCGTCATACATTTATTTTTTCAGTGTTATTTAAGCATTCCGAAATTGACTTTAATTTTTCTTAAAGACGATAAAAAAAAATCGTTTTTTTTTTAGACTTTGTGGTCTCATAACTTTATATTTTTTATACATTTTTTGTTTATTTCTTTAGTGTTATGATAATTTAGTATTTTGCAATCCATGTGACTATATTATGTTGTAACATTCAACATTATTCAACATCCCAATTAGTCCAAGTTCGGCCGTTTAGGAGCGCGCGAGACGTATTCCACACACACGTCTGTGTGAGTGCGATCCATACTGGAGCATTCGTACATCTTTGCTTGTAGTGCGTTCGTACACGGCGCGCACACATTCAAGCGCGCGATATACCTTTCAAAGGAAGAAAAATTACTGCTATTGTAACTGTGTCCGCAATGAAGCGGTGAAGCCAGACGAGTGAAATTTTGTGACTCGTGAGCTGAGTAATTTCAGCTGCAGAAATTCTAAACGATAAATATGTCGCAGCCAACTGGATAATTAGCCATTTGTTTAACTGCCTAGCCTTTTCACTAAACGGCGCCATGTAGTTAACTGCCTGGATGAAATTTAGCCAATGCGTCAATGTATCAATTAACGATATGGCTGACCAATGCTTAGGCTTTTCGTTTAGTAGGGCAACTATGAGGAGATTAGAGTTTTCTTTCAAAACAACTATGACTCGCCAGCAGGTCGACAAAGTATGTTTTGTTCACTTTTTCCATCGGGGAGGGGGAGGCTTTGCCCCCGAGCCCCCCTTGTGGGGGGCTCCGCCCCCTGTCCCCCCATGTGAGATCAGGTTCTAAGACAGAATAAATTAACAAAACTAAAATTTGACGGAGTCGGCTAGGCGGGTTACTTAATGTTGTCGAAACGAAAGTAGTTTGCCTAGCCGTTTGATAGAAGAGCTAGACGACCCGATGTTCATCCAGGCACTTAACTAAATGGCGCCGTTTATTGAAAAGGCTAGGCAGTTAACCAAATGGCTAATTAAGCTAGTTGGCGGCGATAAATACATTTTGACGGCTCATTGTGCGTCACCGTGTGCAGTTTTTTATGAAACCAAATGAAACAAAATTTACGCGACTCACAACTCAAAAAATTACGCTCGTCTGGCTTCACCCAAATGCTACTCGCTCAATTTTACTCGCTTACTCGCCGGTGGTGGGACAAGCACCTTAGACGATCGAGGGTGGATTTCAGAACGTTTGAATCTCCGTCATCACCAATCCCGATATTATGAATCCATCTTTTTAAAAATTACACAATATTTTTGATCAAAACATGAAGAAAGTATAGGTCCTATTTTCGGATTTTATCAAAATAATGTGATACATTCTTAAAGTGAACCGTCGAAATTGAGGAATTTGTGATGACGGCGGTTGAAACGCTCTGAAATCCACCCTCGGTTGTTTCTTATCACTTGACTTCCTTCGTAATGTGATTCGCCGTACATATTCATTACATCGGCATAAAATGGCCGATCGCCCTTGATGCGGATAATCAAAATGGCCGCTGAGATTGCATCTACATTTAAATATAGACTGGAGAAACGAGCCCTAACTAGGCTTGAGAATTAGTTTAATGGGGTAATTATCGTAATTGAAGTAAGTTTAATCGTTTCAATATGGAGGCGACCACTGCTGAACAGTACGTCTAGCATAACTGGCCGCGACTTCGTTTCTCGCGCGACAGAGCATCACCTGTCACTATCACAAGATATTGAGTGAAAAGAGATAGGTAGCATTTGTCGCGCGACAAAGAACCACGTGTCACAGTTGTGCTAGAGGTACAGGTCTCCCCCAAACAGGGCCGTCATATCATAGGCCGTGCCAAGGCCCTTGGCACATAATTTCAAATCCATAAAAATACACTACCAGAAAAACCATACGGTCGAATTGAGAATTGTCCTTTTATAAGCCGGTTAAAAAGGTGATTTGGTCTGTCATGAAAGTAGCCTATTCAAAAATGTACATATTAAAACCGGCTAAGAGCGAGTCGGATTCGCACACGAAGGATTCCGTACAGTCAAGAAAGACACCAAAAAACACGTTTCTTGTATGGGGACCCCTTTTTATTTTTAACTTTACTTTGTTTTTAGTTTTTGTTGTATACCGGCATAAAAAATTACATATTCTAGGAACATATCAAGAATCTGAATATTACCATTATTAAAATATATCATAAAAATTTCAAGTCTCTACCTCTTACAGTTCAAACGATAGAGCCCTGTAACCGACGGACAGACGGAAGCGGAGACTTAGTAATAGGGTTCTGTTGGCACCCTTTGTACGGAACCCTAAAAACTATTTATTTTCTCTAGGTGACATATTTTACACGCATAGCACTTTAATCTTAACATCATAAGATTTTTTATGGCACACCTGGCCATAAAATGGCTTTTTCCGCACGCTGCGCGTACGGAAAAAGTCGCTTTCTGGCCAAGTGTAGACATAAAATGATGTACACAACACGGGAGATAGTAAAGAAAGCCCTCGATCGCATATTTAAATAAATAAAACTAAAAAAAATAAAAATCATTTATTTTCAGACAATTAAAGTACATTCTAAGTTGGTTATAATATTTACGTCCCTCGCTTGTATTACCATCCTAGTTGTGTAATGTACTAAATTAAGTTTACTTACTTAACTATACGAGGTAAATGAATGTGCTATAAATATTACAGGACAATCTTACACAAATCGAACTAGCCCCATAGTAAGCTCAATAAGGCTTGTGTTATGGATACTAGACGACGATATATTTAAAAGATACAAATACTTAAATACATAGAAAACATCCATGACTCAGGCAGGAACAAATATTTGTGCTCATCACACAAATAAATACCCTTACCGGGATTCGAACCCAGGACCTCCCGCTTCGTAGGCAGGGTCACTAACAACTAAGCTAAAGCGGTCGCTATTGTGTGTTTAGTGTTAGTATTGACAACACAATCACGGCTTTATGCACAAATTGTGAGATATTGCGGCGATAATGCGAAATGCGTTTATCGATAACCCTGATTAGGTAATGTGACACGAGTGATATGCACACCCTTGGGTCTGCGGCAATCCCGTCCATAATAGGACCTGCCTGCGGTAAATACAAGTGATTTTAAGCTTGCCTTTAAACTTACTTTCGAAAATTTGCGCAAATTAACTATCAGCCACAGACGTCCACTGCTGGACATGGGTCTCCGCCATAGATTGCCACAGAGTGACAGACGGCTTCAACCGACTGCCCGGTACCAAAGTATAAGGAAAGAAAAATAGCCAGTGGCGTAGCGACGTAAAACGGCGCCCAGGGCACGCATCCAAACTGCGCCCCTTTCTTTTTTGTTGACACCCAGGGCGGAATATCCATAAATTGATTGATTGCATTCAAGACTTTTATTTCGCCATGTTTGCGAATTTGGATTAGTGGTATTTTTTGTATGGGTAGTTAGTAAATTTCGTTTATGCGCCCCCCTCCTTGTTGGCGCCCAGGGCACGTGCCCCGCCTGCACCACCCTCGCTACGCCACTGAAAATAGCCACACTAATAAATAAAATAAATATTAGGGGACAATCTTACACAAATCGACGTAGTCCCAAACTAAGCAATACTAGTACTATGGAAATCAGAAATTATTTATTTGCTTAGACATAGTATAGGAATTGTACAATGCGTAGGTACTTGACGACATACATAACTAAGAAAAGTGCACATTACACGTGGCAACGGCAAGTTTAACCCTTCCACGGCCGGTTAAACCCGGTTCAAAGCCCCGCATCCATACGGTTATTCGATGGTTTTTATTTGTCTTCCTATTTATCGATAAAACTCTGCCCTTATCACTAAATTGAATTGCCTGGGACAAAGGTCCGGGCCGCCGAAAATGGTCGCTAGGGTTGCCGATTCTGTTTTTTATTCGTTTCGCGGGCTTTTATTTAAATTGGTGGTTATTTTTCTTTTAGTCGGGCTCTAAAAGCTTTTTTTTATTAAGTTGGACAAGTTTGCAAGTTTGGTTGGGAATAATCCTATATATTGATAGTTCATTAACTCGTGGAAGTCAAAATCAAATCAGTATTTTTTTTATTTTGTTTACTGTATTTACAATTTGATTGGTATACAACCAGTTCTATATGCATGATTATTGTTTGTTTACTTTAATAAAACCTCATTCATTTAAGAAACAGTAGGAAAAAAAAGATTTTTCGAATAACGATAAAAAATACTAAGATAAAAGACATCAAAGATTCATCTCTATCTCTTTCTAGCAAAACAAAATATAGTATGGAGTTTGTATGACGTCATACCTAGTCCATATCGGATCTCTCTGTTTAATCGCTGACTAATTAGTGGTTTCAAATGTTTATATCTTCCGTATTTTTCTTCTCTCTATCTTTTTTACGATATTTTCATATTTTGTTATGAAATGCGATAAAAAAATTATCCATATTCCCTATTAAGGTTTCTCTTCTTAGGTTTAGTATTATTTTAACTTAGGTTCAGTTTAGTAAGTAGTTTTTTTTTTGTTCGCATTTCTGTACTTCCTGTAAATAAAATAAAACGAGAACTAAAACAAGGTTATTTATAAGATACCAGATCCCTAGATCATCTTCGGTCGAAGTGGTACCCGGGAGGCAGCAGATAGCGTTACTCCTTTAAATGGTGAGGCTTATGCTCTGTCACAGAATTACTAATAGTACTACGTACAGAAGTCTCTCAAACTGGACGTTCGTGTTCGACCACCGGACGGAACGCACCGGATCCGACCGTCTCGCTCTATCGCATAACGCGTGCTCGGCCTGGTCGCTGGCTAAGCCCGTAGCCGCGCGGCGAAATCGCGGAGTGAGCCACTCCTGCCTCTATCCAACATAGCTCCCGGTCTTTTGGTCACCCGATGTCTCAATGAAAAGTGTTAAGAGAACTGTTGGACTACAATAAGTTGTTGCCCTTTATTGGATACTTTCAACGATATCAAAAATCAATTTAATTCAGCTGATGGAAATAGGTGAAACGAGGAAATTTTCTGAAAATATGAATTATAAACTAGCTGTAAAAACTGTTAAGTTATAAAAGTGAAAAAAGTGAAGTTATAAAAGTTGAGTAAAGTTAGCTATAAAAATAAAGTTCGTCAGTTTTAAAAGAATCGTTTTATGAACCTACAGCACTAAACTACTAAACTGAAGCTCCGTAAAAGTTATTGCTAATAGAAATAAAAATACGAACTCGAAACTTCGCAGTCACTAAAACTTCATGCCAACTTCAAGCCATGCAAAAATTCAGAAACAATTTAAACATAACAATATTGACGCTGGTTACGCAGTTCAATAAGAATTTATCTAAATTTGTTACAAACATTTTATAAAGGAAACCTCTAATGTAACATTCATGAATAATTAATATGTATGTGTCCCACACAAACCGTATTTATTTAGCAGGATTTTCCAAGAATGCATTTGCATTTTGCAATTTTGACAAGTTCAGTAAGGTAATAAAGCAATGTAATGTCAACGTCTGCTGATTTGATGATGGAGCCAGGGTGTAATGACTAGAATTTCCTGATAGCAAATGCTTGTTTAATCGAATTTTGATTTAGTTAATTTATTATCATGAGAAGGAACTAAACTTTAAAAAAAACTTTAAGAACTAAAAGTGTAATCAAGAAACAAAACCTTAAACTAACTAAAAATAAAAACAATTATAATAACCACATTTTTACTAAAAAAAACCCGACCGCGGTGCACTTTGAAACTGCATAAAATCCGCCATTTTGTTTATTTTAACGAACTTCATACCCAGTGACACTCGCACCATCAAGACGAATCTAATGATGTATCATTTATCAAAATCGGATGTGCCGTTAAGTAGTTACGAGCGGACACAGGAACGGACATACATACATACAGGTCAAACACATAACCCTCCTTTGGGCTTCGCCGCAGTCGGGTAAAAAGAATACCCCGTCCAACAAGTCTGCCTGCGGCATAGCCCCCATTGCACTGGCGGCGTTACCTCTCTGTGTCGCGAGCAGGGCTCGAAACCGGTATTTTGCAAAAACCCCGAAATAGCCCAATATTTTGAATTATTTTATTGCTTTTTATGTAGAGCTCAGTAATGTATTTAAGTCATGATTTCGTATTATTAGATTGTCTGGTTAAAAAACGAAATAATAAACCAATGAACGATAAGAACGGAAAGAATACCGGTATTTTTATATGGAGCAAATACCGGTTTCCGAGCGACTAACTAACAATAAGTTAAATTTTAAAAGTCTAGTCTAATTTTTTGCTACTAAAATCAGTTTTTAATATTTTCGGAGCGTGACAACCCTAGCCGCTTATCTTGCGCATGATTAAGCTCTGAGATGCGGGAAGCCCGGAAAAGAAGACTGTTTGAACAAAGACGAATGTACCATTACGTCTTACGTACTTATGTTCTTTTAATATTGGACGGTTTTTGTCCTCGCCCCACTTTTTATTTCGCTGTACGGTCAACTTGCAACATTCGCACAGAATAAGCATAAGTACAAACGAAGACACAGTTAAGTGACCATCAGTAGACCTTAATACATTGTAATAAGGGTGACAAGTGGTCAGTTAGCAGTGTCTTTGATTGTACTACGTGCTTTTCTCTCTACACTCTGTACTTTTAGGTATTTAAAAAAAGGTAAACAAAAAAACCACGTGACATGGGTTATTCAGCCACTGGTATTGTGCCACAGATACAAAACGTTACTTTGATTGGCTGAACGAAGCGAGTCACGTGGTTTTTTGTTTACCTTTTTATAAATACCTAAAAGTACAGAGTATAACAAAACTCTCGTTCGCGTCCGACCGACCGGACGGAGCTGACCCGCATCCGACCGTCTCTCTCTATCGCATAACGCGTACTAACGCGTGCTCTTTCTGGGCCCTATTTAATAAACAATACAAGTTACAAATTGTAAATTGTAGATTACAGGCTACAATTTTACAAATTTATGTTTAATAAATATTACAAGTTAAAAATTTGTAATGGTGGAAAACCTACATAATTGTAGTATTGTAACTACAATTTTACAAATATCTGTTTAATAAACATTTTCATTGTACAGGTGACAATTCACATATTTGTAGGGAAAACTGCTTTATTAAACACACGATTGTAATTACAAGTTTAGATATTATGTAAATTGTAGTACAATTGCGACAGGTGGACTCATGGTGTGTCAAAACTTGAAGAGCGTGTCCTACAACCTAAACAATAATAAATAAATAATATTAAACATGGTTTTAACAACAAGTAGTGAGAGTAGTGATAGTAGCTTGTTGATTTTCATATCATGACTTATAGTTTTTCGACTGAATCACATGTCTTTATTCTAGTATATTAGAAACAGAATTGTAATTTTGTTCAAAAGTCAAATAATTTATTTGCTAGAACACAGTATAATAGGTCTTATATAAAATAGATACTTCCAATGTGCTCAGCAATGCAAGCAGGCGTGCCAACATTTGGGCGCGATTCAGTAATTATATATTTAACAATTACAATATTATTTAATAACATAAAATGTTCATTCAAAAATAATTAACATTACGTGAAGACAATACAAAACAAAAAAATTAGAATTATGTCATAAAATAATAATAAAAAAAAAATTGAGGATAATAAAATTGAGATGTCAGTTACGTTGTTGTTGTTATCCATGACTTTACTAATAAACCAAACCAACAAGAAAGTACTCCGTGTAACACTAAAATGCTAAACTGAAGAGTAAGAAATCTACCTTTTTTTATTAAGAACTTACACCAAACACTTACATTTTATGTAAATTGTACCCTACAATTACTTTTTTGTAAGTACAATATTGTCATCAAAATCTACGGGCATTTTCTACATGTGTAAACTTTTATTAAACAGTACTTGTAATTGCGATAATTGTGAGTTATAAATACGTAAATTTCTTACATATTTGTAAGGTTTATTAGACATCACTTGTAGTACAATTTGACAAATCTGTTACTTTTCTACAAAATTGTAGGATTGTAACGTTTATTAAATAGGGCCCTGGTCGCTGGCTATTACCACCCACGGGTGGCGAAATTTAATAATAACAGCCGCGCAACGGGATCGCCGAGATTTTTGCGCTAAATATGAGAAGAGTGTAAAATACCAGGTTCTAGATTTATCAGATTTCTGTCTTACCTCATTCCCGTTACACTAGATTATAAAATCGTACGTTACTCAAGGATCTAAATGATTTTGTTGGATGTATTATTTAGGGAATCTGGTATACAGAGAATCTGATATATAGAGGATCTGGTATTTTGGGAGCGCAACGCGGTACTTATACAAAAACTAATCCAATTGATTCAAATATTCACTATTATTCACATTGGTACTACCAACAAATTCGCCACTCAGAGTTATTTTTAGCATTTTCGTGCTACAAAGCCGGGTGTCGCCGGTATAAATGACCGGCATTACTCTGCTGTCCCTACTTTTAAAGTGCAGGGAAAATGCAACGGTGATACAATAGGCACCCGCTTGAATTGATGCAGCTTTAGGTAAATGCTAATTGTATTGCATTTCGAGTGACTTGACGTGGAGAACATTCCATTTTTTTTTATAAGCTGACATAGGTTAGGTACTTGCAAGTCCTACTGACTTTTGCAATAATCGGACCAGGTGGGGGGGGCGTTCCCTGGGATCGAACCAGATCGCTTGGCCAGACCACCTTGAGAGGATCGGCCTAGATGGGGGCTGAAGCGCCTGGGATCGAACCAGGTCGCTTGGCGGGCCACCTTGAAGTTACGCTGATTGCTCGAAGTGAGCGGACCAGCGGGAAGGTTGAAGCAGATCAATTTGTCTAAGTCAAAGTACTTAAGGTATCATTCAATTTAGGCATATTACAATGCACCTATGAATGTCAAGATTTACCACCGGCTCCAGTGTAAAAACCTCTGCCCCGAGAAGAACCGGCTAAGAAACTCGAACTGTCCTAAATGTAGTGTGTTAATCAAGATAACATTCCATATAAAGGCAAACTAGTAGTCCAAGGAAGGTTCAAGGGGCCAAGGGCAAGAGATTATTAGGACTGACGAGGATTTTAAGCAAACAATAGTGGGTACTGAACCACCGACTTATCGGCGGCTTGGTTATGACTTGGGTTGGGACTACCGCTTGGTAATGACTGCAAGAGCTCGGCGCGCCAATAGGGATGATGACTGGGTTAAAAATATGTAATTCTATTTAGTCCGTCAGTTAGATTATGGAAAAATATGGGACACGTATTTTTTGGTTTATCAAAATATTAAAAATCGACAAAGTTATAGATCATCAAACTTCTGGAGTGGGGGCTTGTGACGTCACTCTTGAGTACAATTTGTACTCAAGAGTGACGTCACTCGAAACTTCTAAGCACTCTATCCTCGTCAGTTTTTGTTTGTCAAACAAAACAAAAAATACGTGTACAATATCTTTTCATAATGTAACAGACAGACTAAACAGTTTTTTTTAGTCATCTAGCCTATTGCTCTAGTCAGGGCAGGAGTGGGTCACTCCGCGATTTCGCCGCGCGGCTACTTGTACCAGATTTTGCCCCTCCGGGGGGCTTAGCCAGTGACTATAGTGTGTACTTTTAGGTATTTAAAAAAAGGTAAAGCAAAAAAACCACGTGACTCGGGTCGTTCAGCCAATCAAAGCAACGTTTTGTATCTGTGGCACAATACCATTGGCTGAACGACCCAAATCACGTGGTTTTTTTAAATACCTAAAAGTACAGACTAAAGAACGAGCATGCGTTATGCAAACAGAGATGGTCGGATGCGGTGCGTTCCGTCCAGTGGTCGGACCCAACCGTCAGTTTTGTTAGAAAGAGAAACTTCTTATTACAGGCTATGAGTCAGGGTCAAAAAATGTTACCTATGTTTAACTTTCAATATCACGATTGTATAACTTACAGAATAGTCACAGTCACACACACACGACTTTTTCTAAGCAGGTTACAGTTATGATGATCTGTGTGAGGATAATCGCCGGATGCTGCCGAATCTCAGTCGTTACTGATCGTCTATGGCCGCTAAGTATGGAGAAGGTATTGGAAAAAATAATAACCGACTTCAAATATTTAATCTACTAGGAAAAACACGAGATGCTATAAAATATTGAAATTGGTATACCTGCGCCTAATAGTACATTTCATAACAAAGAAAGGCCGAGATCGCAGAAGTTTGCGGCCCGAGCTGCAAGCGAGGGACGTAAATAAGCGATCGAGGGCTTTCTTTATTAGGTACCTCCCGTGTTGTGTACATCATTTTATGTCTACACTTGGCCAGAAAGCGACTTTATGGCCAGGTGTGGCATAAACTAGTATTATATTTTATACTAACAATATACTTATCCTTGATGAAAAATCGTGCGGCCGTTCGATGTGGCAACTTGTGTGGGAGACCTGTGTTCAGCAGTGGCCGTCTCAAGGTTGCAACCATGAAGTATGCTTGAAATATTATTTATTAAAAAGAAATCTCTCCATACATTAGACACCTATGGCGGGTCAACAGGGAGCAAAAAACGCGAGTTAACAATTCAAAATGGTAGGTTTGCCGCGTCCGGTGCGCCATTACACACGAATTTAAGGTTCGTGTGGCCTGCTCGGAGGTTGGAAACTTTGGAGGCTGCATTTGATATTAAATAAATAAATAAATAAATATTAGGGGACAATCTTACACAAATCGAACTAGCCCCATAGTAAGCTCAATAAGGCTTGTGTTATGGATACTAGACGACGATATATTTAATAGATACAAATACTTAAATACATAGAAAACATCCATGACTCAGGAACAAATATTCGTGCTCATCACACAAATAATTGCCCTTACCGGGATTCGAACCCAGGACCTCCTGCTTCGTAGGTAGGGTCACTACCAACTAAGCTAAAGCGGTCGGTCGATTGTATAGTTAACAAAGAAAAAGGTGTGAACAAAGCAAATATGCATCGGTATGCATACTGCTGATGTACCGACAGTGGTTTTCCTTTATTGTGAAAGTGCAAAAATCTTGGTAATTAAAAAAAACTGTGAGGAAATTTTCAACATGAAACTATCTTTAAATTCGTTTGAAAGTTTCTAGAAATTACGAGAACCTAACTTATTGGAAAACTTTTGCAACATCCATATCTGTATAAATAAATAGAGGTATAAGCAAGTTGTAGAAAGCTTATTTACCAAGGTATGGTCGTGATATGGCTATTTGATTGCAGATGTCAAAATCTGGTGTTGTGGTTTGTGGATTTGTTTGAGTTTTAATCTTTAAAACACAACATGATTTTGATAACTAGATAAATACACAATAAATTATCCGAAACTAAAATTAATTTACAGATGTGCAAGTTGTAGAAAGTTTCCAAAAAGTTGGGAAAGTTCTCAGAAAACTCTGGAAATTTTCATAAGAATTTTAAGAAAGTTTCTATAGGAAATTTGGAAACATTTCAAAGATTTTTCCAAGTGGAAAGGTTAGCAATTTTGAAACTTTCCATTGTAAAAATAATTATGCTAAACCAAAGACTAAAGCTAAAACTACCTATAAAATTACCTATACCTAAAAGTGGCCCCAGTGGCATGGTGCCAAAGATGCTGGCAGCATTTCCTCGCTGTATGGCAATATAATGCGCGCTGATTGTGATTTTCAATAGCAAATAAACTAATCTATCTATCTATCTATGCGTGGTCTAGTAGTTAATAATAGATAGTTAGCGTTTAGGTCCATTTACTTTTAGGTATTTTACAGGTTATCTTGTTTTTTCTGTTTTTTTTTGTATTATCTGTGTGTGTTTGTACTTAATAAACCACAGACAATTTTAAATCAATTTGTAAAGCTTAAGGCCTCGTCCGATTCCGGAAATGTTAGTGTTGCCATCTCCATAGAAATCCTTTTTTGTTTTCGTAGCTCCGCATCGCCATCGGTGGCAGCGATATCTCAATTAGTCCAACCAAGTTGTGTTTGCTTGTTCTGTGTAATTTCGGTACAAATTTTCGAGGAATCAAACTTAGGCGGGTTCTATTCTAGCCCAGTTACGATGTTTGTGCACACAGGGCCAGATTTTCTTAGTGCCGCCTTGGGCACCTTAAAAAATGCCGCATTACACAAAATGGATGATAAAAAATCTCAAGCTGAATTTTGCAATAGCAATAAATAATAGTACTACGTACAAAAGTCTCTCTTTTTAACTAAACTGATGTTCGGATCCCACCGGACGGAACTCACCGGATCCGATCATCTCTCTCTATAGCATAACGTGTGCTCTTTCTGGTCGCTGGCTGGCTGGCTGGCTGGCTGGCTGGCGGAGGGGCAAAATTTGGTAATAGAAGCCGTGCGGTGGAATCGCGGAGTGCGCCGCTCCTGACACACACACACACACACACACACACACACACACACACACACACACACACACACACACACACACACACACACACACACACACACACACACACACATTAGAGAATATAAACAGATAAGTACTTCATTGTCACGCGTTTCCATACAAAAAACAAAAAAATCGTGGAAGTTTAAATCAATATTATGTCAATCTCTTATCTGCCTATTTAGTGATCAGAAACGGTTTCAACTAAATGGCGCCGTTTAGTGAAAAGGCTAGTCAGTTAACTAAATGGCTAATTAAAACAGTAGGCTGCGACATATACATAAAGAGGAAAAAGTTATTATTATATTTGTTTCAATGCCAGCTTATCGGTTCGTCGTTAGTACCTATTTAGTCATATGTGGCTTTTAATCACTCATATGTTGGTTTTAGTTAATACTTCGTGTTAAGCCACATGACATATACTACACAGTTGTAACATATTTACAACTATATTTTATATACTTATAAAAAATCGCTGGTCTGAAGAAAAAGTGTGTTTCTTAGATACGTTCTGGAAAGTGAAAATGAATATAACAAAAACTGTAATCTCTGGAAGAAACGTACCTTATTTTCTTATAACTGAGACAGAAATTCTCGATTATATACAAAATGAATTCGGTGAATCAGGTGGAACGGATCCCGCAAAGGTAGAAGCAGAGTTTATACTTCAGAAACCAAAATCTGTACATTTGCTTGTATTTTGCAGTTTTTGTAGTGTATTACACATATTAATCCTTCATTTCAATTATAATCTACCGTTTTTAAAACTGTGGCAGACCTATATTGTTCAGCATATCATTATAAACCGAATTATAACTTCCCTGGTGCAAATAATATTCATGTTAACATATTGTTCGAATATGTTTTACGAGTTCGAAGATTATTTGATAAATGCTACGTTTTTCACGGAACTACTGTTACCTTTATGGACGTTAGTGATTTCATTTATTATCATTTCTCGTATAATTTTCAGTGCTTATAATCCTGATAAGTATAATAAATCGGCGGTGTTTGTGTGTTGTATTTTCTCAGGGGTCTTTATCCAAGGTTATATAAAATGGATTGTGTTCTTTTTGAAAAATATGTTTTCGGTAAATGGCTTTGAATTGCTTTTTGTAATAAGATATTTAACTCTGACAATAATGTTTGTGCCGTCATTATTAATATATTTAATTTTGGGTTATTATCTTATAAGAAATAGCTTTTTTTCGTTATTTCATCTGAAAATATTGACATGTTTGTTTGTAATATTATTATCTGACGGTATTTTAATTGTGTTTAAACTTACAATACAGTTAGTTTCAGATGCATTATATCATCAAATAGTATCCATTATATTTTGTTTCAGAATTGTGTTGGAGACTAGTATTTTCCAAATTATTTCTGGAATAGATCTAGAAGGATTTGTGAAACAACATTAAATTTAAGTTATGCCCTCGTTCGCCCTAATTGTATGTGTCATAAGTTAGTCGCTTGCTATAGAAATTATGTGTCTTAGGCGAAGAACACACCGAAATCGCCCGTCGCCGCGATTTTTTCCGTGTATGCGCAGCTACTCGGAAAAAATCGCCGCGACGGGCGATTTCGGTGTGCGCCACCCCGCGATTTTTCTATACGAATCGATGATTCTACATACAAAGTTGAAAATCGCAGAGTCGCGCGTCGCCGCGATTTTCGCTGCGGTGTGTTCTTCGCCTTAAGATTCTGAAAAAAATCTTTAGGCCAAATTAATATTGTACAATTATGCAAGAAATGTTACATTAATTACATCAGAACAAGCGAAATATTAGCGAAATTTTATTTTGCTAATATTTCGTACATTACCAAATAAAATGTGTGCTTGATCGTGGTATAAAATATAAGTGTTTTTAAAATAAAATATATTTATTTAAGTTTTAATGTAGTAAAATCCTTTTTATGCATTGTTTTGCATTAGTAAATTATTTCCTCCAAATAAACTAAGTTAACATTTCTATCACCGTTTTAAGCTACAGCTTGTTAAACTTTCATGCAAAAAAACTGCGTCAACCCTATTTAGAGACCGTACGCCGTCACGGGCGGCAGCGTGTAGCGGTAAAGGCGGCGAAGTAAGCCTGTAAGGTTGTACATAGAATTGTGCCATTCTCGGGAATTCTCAGAAACGTTCTCAATTTTGTATGGGAAATGTTCTCGAGAACGTTCTCGCTCCATACAAAACGGAGAACGTTTCCGAGAATGGCACATCTCTAGTTGTACAAACATTAAAAAGTAATATTTTTATAGTTTTGTTTTTCTTTATTATTACAAGCATTTAACTATTTGAAATCGATTCTGTATCAAAAATATGACACTAATTTCAGGAAAGTCCCTCGTTACATTCCACCCGGTATATATCATGCGAGTTTTTTCCTGGACTCGTTTACCTCATTCACCTTATTAATAACATGTCAATCAAACGTTATCAACCTAGTTGTCAAAAACAAGGCGTCGGCAGAAGTGGCTCACTCCGCGATTTCGCCGCGCGGCGACTAGTACCATATTTTGCCCCCGCGGAGGGGCTTAGCCAGCGGCTAGAAAGAACACGCGTTATGCAATAAAGAGACGGTTGGATGCGGGGCGTTCCATCCGGTGGTCGGACCTGAAGTTCCTGAACGTCAGTTTTGTTAAAGAAAGAGACTTCTGTACACACGTACTTCTGTATAATACGTATACCATTACGTAGTATACAGAAGTACGTGTTACGTATTTCATGGACGAGCCCGAATAACTGAATTACAGCAAATGGCTATGAATAGCCATGAAATCTAATGATTACAAATTAATGAGCTCGCCCGCGACTAATTATCTCATTGTCATTGCCAATAATATTCGCTTAATGTGCTGACTGCCGTACGAAACAAGAGGAAATATTCTAGTTTGTCAATCTCCCATTTTTTACATAGGGATACCATAAAGGAAGATTGCCGCCAACTATACACATATATTTCACATACACTCATAATATATGTATAGCACATAGTACTTACATTATTATATAATAACAAATTATACCAACTTATATTATTTTATAATAACAAATTATGACAGCGTTGCCCTGGTTGTTCGACGTAGTGTTAGTTTTAAAGGTAGGTACGAGTACCTACTGGCGGAAGATCAGCGCTGCGTACCCCGCAGCATCATGCTGAGTCAGCGCCTATTCTATACCACGACAGATGACTCTCGGTGGCTATTCTAAAATGTTGTAGACCTGTCAATAAAACTTATAGTGCTCTAGAATACTCTGTCTAGTGTATCTGTATCTGTGCTTTCTATGTCATGTTTGTGGATGAATAAAGTTTTTATCTATCTATCTATTTAATTTGTCATGTAACCTTAATGTAGCCATGGAAATATAATAAGTATGGAAGCGTAACTGAAGCTCAAAATCGGCCCCACGGAATACGTACATGTTAACTAGAGCTTGTGATGCCGATATTATTAGTACGAGCAATATCAGGTTCCCGGTATTGCTCATTCTAAAAATACCGGTAAAAGGGCATTTCTATTTTACCTTGTGCCCAATTAAGATATGGTTAGCGTGGAGTAAAGTGTTGCCCTTCTGTTACGCGCTTTATCAATGCTTAAAATTAAAAAAATACGGAACACACAGGGCAAGTTGTTCTTTTTACTGTTTCTGTATGATTTTATGTGTAATAAAGTGTTTACATACATACATACAAGTCTAACGATATTAACAATAATTAAAGATTTGTACCATTTTTTCCGAATTTTTGATTTTGAATCATTGGAAACATGCGTAATCAAATAGACAAAATTTTACTCCACGCACAAAATTTAACACACACTCACTTTTAATCGATTTTTAAACGATTTATAGTTATAAAAAGTTGGTTCCTGAATCCGCTCATAACAATTTTTTATTAGGGTAAGCAACTAATAATAGTACATTACACAACTAGGGTGGTAATACAAAGAAAGGCCAAGATCGCAGAAGTTTGCGGCCCGAGCTGCAAGCGAGGGACGTAAATATGCGATCGAGGGCTTTCTTTATTACCTCCCGTGTTGTGTACATCATTATCTACACTTGGCCAGAAAGCGGCTTTTTCCGTACGCGCAGCGTGCGGAAAAAGTAACTTTATGGCCAGGAGTGGCATAAAAGTACGTAATAAACGCGTTCAAAATCAAAGCCATTTGGGTTTAAAAATCGATGATAAATGTTACCCCTTGACTCTAAGTAACCCCAGTCCACGGTACATGGAAAATAGAAATGCCCAAAAGCCGGTATAGTCATCAAAACAATTAACAAACGAACAACAGCAATAAGCTTTTTGATACCTTGAAGCCAACGGGTACTATTTATTAACGGAATATACTGTATTCCCGCTCAATTGCTTCTGAAATTCTGAATTTAAATTTGTAAGCGTCGAAATGAATTTGTGCCAACCGGGGATGACACCAGCTTACATTGTAACAATAATTGGTGCGCATTTATTCGCTTTGTGCATATTAATGGCGGCTTAGTCCGTTTGTTACAATTATCAGCACATTTAAACGAGGGACAGATCAATGAAGAGTCGACAATAACATTCCCGTCTGTGATGTATAATGTCGCCAACTAGCTTAATTGGCTATTTGGTCAGCTGCCTAGCCTTTTCATTAAACACACTCCTTATTTTAGGTTTGTTAGTCAACTTGTGTCCCTCAGAGCAGAAATAGAAGCCTCGCGCGGCGGGGCTTCGTCGACCTGCTGATGGGTCATAGTTTAGTGAAAATGCTAGGCAGTTAATCAAATGGGTAATTAAACCAGTTGGCTGCGACATATACACAAATAACTCGTGTTGTTTCGAAAATGGGCTCAGGGCTTCCTTAGGCTGTCAAGATAAAGGCACTAAAAATATATCCAGGTCTAGGGGATGAGCTAACGTCTTTTTTAGGCTTCCGTATCCTATCTTTGTTGTCCACATTGTCTGTCTGTTTGTCCATCTGTCAAGACCCTTTATGTTTAGAACGCGTGGAGGTATAGTGTTGAATTTAAAACCTTATACTCATGTCTATGGTCCCATGTACCATTAGAACAGTGGTTCTGAACCTGGGGGTAATTACCCCTCCAGGGGTAAAAGGAAGTTTTCTCAGGGGTAATACGCATGAATGTTAAGCCGTTTTACTTTGAGTAGTTTCTTATAAGCTTATAATACCTATTTTTGGAGGGGTAATAATACAAATCTCGATGAGAATGTGGGTGATATGGTAATAAAGGTTGGGAACCACTGCCTTATAGGATCACTTTGTTGTCCACATTGTCTGTCTGTTTGTACATCTATCAAGACCCTTTATTTCGAGAACGCGTGGAGGTATAGGGCTGAAATTAAAACCTTATACTCAGGTCTATGATCCCATGTAGTATTAGAAAGAGACATTTTTCAAGACTCCCACAAAGAACGGACGCACCGACTTTTGGCTTGCTACGGTTACTGATGTGCAAGTTGCGGAAACATTCCAAAAATTTTTTTTTTATATAACTTAAAAACATCTAAAACGTCTTATTAGATTTTTTAAAGTTATACCATAAAATGTTTTTGGAAAGTTTCCGCAACTTGCACTGTGCACATCAGTAGCTACGGTATCGGTTTACGAAAATTAAGGAACCATTTTATAACCAAATTCTAAAAGCTTTTGGTAGCAATTGTTCTGCTTTTGTTCATATCTGTCACATTTTTTAAAAACAACCGAATTGTTGTTAGCTTTTACACAAAACACTAGTGCCACTTGAATTAAAAAAAAAACACTAAAATTCCGTTGGTTTTTTTTGAGACACGACTCACTATACGAGCATAAGTGTCCTAAATCTGCAATCACGTCAGTGGTCCAAAGTTGCCTAACGACGCGGTCTAACGTGCATAAATCCTCGCTCGGCGCATACGCCAAGAGCTAGTCGAGTATTTACGTTAGATTTTATGAAAACTACGGTATTTAAATATGTTGTATCTATTAAATATATCGTCGTCTAGTATCCATAACACAAGCCTTATTGAGCTTACTATGGGACTAGTTCGATTTGTGTAAGATTGTTCCCTAATATTTATTTTATTTATTTATTAGAAGAGAAAAATTGAAAAATTATAGGTCTCGGGCAGGATTCGAACCTGCACCTCCTTGGCTATCCGGGCCAACACAGGCGCATTACTAACTACGCTACCGAAACTATGTCCAAGTCATCCAATTTTTCAACCAGTCTGGTACGGTATTTGCTGAAATGCAGGTGTTATGAAATTGAGGAAATATTTTCATGATCATGATTTCAACCTAGAAATGGACCGCCACTCCATAGAGCTATGTTCAGCAGTGAACATCTTCAGGTTGAAACGACGATGGTCATTTGTTTTATGTTTATAACCAAATTCACAACGTAGCAAAATATTACTAATTTTATTGCCAATTTTTCTGCAAAGCTTGTTTTCAGCAAATTTACTCAAATATTCTACATAATGTAAGTTGTATATGGTAAAACTAGAAGAATAGATAAAATAAGAAACACGAGCATAGACAGAACAAAAGTGATTGCCACCCTAGAACACTGTCTGAAAATGAAATGGCAGTGGGCAGGCTAATAGCACGGATGGGCGACCTGTAATGGACGAAACCTGGATAGGACCAGTTAGCAAAAGAAAGCGTGGCCGTCCACGAATGACATGGATAGACGAAATCACGAAAATTACCTCACACAACTGCCCAACCGGACCGGAGGACCAGACGAAATGGCGGAAGCTGTGGGAGCCTTTACTCATAAAGAGGTCCATTAACCAAAATGGAAATATAAATTAAATAATTGTAAAGAATGTTACTAGTGTGGAATTAAAGGGTTTTTATTTTATTTTTTAATATTAAAACAATTTTCAATTTCATTCCAAGTAGGCATTGCTCTGCCCAACAGGTCCACACTAAGTTGTAGTTATAATTTGTTAGTCTAAGATCTGTAATAGGTTCAATGTAATGCAATAAAATATTATTTAGCATTATTTTGTTTCGTTTGGATTTTGCAAGTGAAAGTTAAAAATTACAGGTATCTGAGCGTTTTCCAAAAAAAAATACCGGGGTAGCTACTTTCTCAAAATATGGACTTGTGAGGTTTTTTTGGCTCAGAATCGTTAGTACTTTCGAACCTT
Organism: Eudemis profundana; assembly: GCA_947034925.1. Classification (NCBI taxonomy): domain Eukaryota; kingdom Metazoa; phylum Arthropoda; class Insecta; order Lepidoptera; family Tortricidae; genus Eudemis; species Eudemis profundana. The sequence goes on along the minus strand of OX344816.1, from coordinate 13,290,011 downwards.
ATACGTAAAAAAAAGTGTCCCAATTTTTTTTTCCATTACGTCACCATTTTGCATAGTGTTTGTATGAACGTGACGTAGTGGAAAGACAAAAATCCCATACAAATTTTGGGACACTTTTTTTACGTATAAGGTTCGAATGTACTAACGATTTTGAGCCAGAAAAACCTCAAAAGTCCGTATTTTGAGAAAGTAGCTACCCCGGTATTTCTTTTTGGAAAACGCTCATCTGCCCACTACACCGTGTCAGGTAAAATAAATATTGTTTGTATTGAAAAGTATGAGACTATGCCCACTGGCACGTTCCGTCACCGACCAGCATTTGTCATACCGTGCCTGATGCGTTCATAGTACGGCCATTCTCACGAAGTATGACTGCGTCTAATTACCGCGTCTCCATACATTTAGTATGAAAACAGCGTCGCGGTAATTAGGTGACCGCAGACATACTTCGTGAGAATGGCCGAGTAAAGTCATGGAATATCGTTTCGTGTTAAAAATACAACCCTTCTCCCGGCCTTGGCGGGCCAATTCGCAAGTTGCCGAGTTTTGGCAGTTTTCGGGCGGGTCGGAGTTTTCGCTTTGTCGGCCGACTTAGAGAGTTAGTGAGTTATTATAAGGCGGGTGCAAACAGTAACGCTGCAAAGTAAAGTACATTTTTTCGTGTCAAGATGTCAAATATGTACGATCATCGTATACAACTACGAGCCCAAATGCATAAATGTTCGTCTAGCACTATCTCTTTTAGGGTACCGTACCTCAAAAGGAAAAACGGAACCCTTATAGGATCACTATGTTGTCCGTCTGTCTATCTGTCAAGACCTTTTATCTCAGGAACGCGTGGAGGTATCAAGTTGAAATTAAAACCATATACTCAAGTCTTAAGCCCCTTGAGGCTGTAAAAAAATCAGACTTCAAAATTAACGTAAAAAAAGATACGGCCGTTTATGCCGCATAAACACGTATATTTCGACATTCTCAGAAAACAAAAATCTGAAAGCCGTATCGTCTAGTTAGGTTCAATATTGTTCACATCAAAAATGTTACTTAGACGGTATTGAAATGAAATAATTTATTTTTGCAAGTAGGCCTCAAGGGCTCTTTCACATGTCTGATTCTTTTGGCGCTTCGGCAGATGACATTCTGGTGAGAAGAAGCGCCGGAAGAAACTCAGCAGTTTCTCTTTTAAAAACATTACAATAATTGTGACAATATTAAATTGCATATCCAAACAACTACTTAACTAAATACATTCAATTCAATAACATAAAACTACATTTTTAGAGATGTAAAGGGTCTCTAGGCGTCAAAACAAGAAAAATTAAAAAGAAATATGGAAAATAGAGAGACATACACTAAAATTAATGGAGATGTAAGGGGTCTCCGTTGTCAAAACATGTTTAGGAGGTGTAAAGGATCTCCAAACGTCAAAATACAAAATGGGAAACGAGAAATAAACTACTAAATTTACATGCTTTACAAAAAACAAACTTACAGAAATTAAAAAAAAATCAGTGACTCACATAATATAACTTAAAACTAAAACATTTTTTCTTAGAGATGTATGTGGTCTATTTGATTCTTAAGCGACGGTATGCTTTTAATTAAATTTGTACCTATACATTTGTACGGAACCCTCGGTGGGCGAGTCCGACTCGCACTTGACCGATTTTTTTGTATTGCCTCATATTATGTAACAGTAATGATGTGTTATCCAAATAAAATACATTTCTATTCTATTCTATAAACAAATACAATAAATAAATAATTATTTCTCGATTTCTCTGTGTAATGAGCTGTTTATTTACTATACCAAAAATAGTAATTAATAAAGCATTTACCATAGTTAATTGACTATTAATTCCATATTACCGTGATGCCCTCGGGCGGTAATTACCTCACAAAGTGACTTGGAAATTGAAAATAGATCACAAGGAATTTGTGGAGAATACTTGCGGTGAAGAGTATACGAGGTGCGCCATAATCAGGTTTGTATAAATAACCATCAAAAACATTACATGTAAAAAGATGCAAGTCTCGCAACGCAGTTCTTTTACAACATAAAAGTTTTGAGATGTAATGTTAAACCACGTCAGTACCGGGGGGTGTCCACAGAACTCGATTCCCACCGACTTGCCTATTATTTACCCGTGGAGGGTATTCTTTATTTGAGATGGTATTAAATGTTCCTCCACGGTTAAATAATAATAAATAAAGTAAAAATAAATAAATTGTGTTGACAATTTATTTATTTTTACTTTACACCATCAAGGTTGACTCTCTGTTAAATATAGCCAAGTTTTACTCGTAGGTATAATAAGGACATACAAATAATAAATCTGAAGTTCATACTTCATTAGTTAGCTAAGATATCGGTATCGGTATCGCCTATAATTTACTACAAATATCGGTATCGTATCGGCAAAATTATTTATCGTTACATCCCTAATTTTAGCAAAAAACGTTTAGTTTCAGATGATGCTTATACTTATAGTTAGCGCTGAACTTAACGTTTCATGCCACGCTGACAACATGTATGAAATGAAGCTTATTTTACATAAGATGTTGTGGAAGCAAATCATGACCCTCTTTATTTTTATGTATCTGACCAACTCGAGTACCTTAACGTACAAACACCGTCTCGTCATTTTATTACATGTATCGAATAGACAAACAAATAAAGATGTAGAATCGTCAACCAATAAATCATCATTCGTTTGTAATCTCACTTAACACCGTATCTAAAGTTATATAAGCAGACAGACAATATATAATTAAGGCAATATTAATGATAGATGTTGATGTATAATTAAAGACTAGTTTTGCATCGCGACTCTGAGCGACCTATTTGTTAGCGCCCACGCAGATCTTTGAATACGTTGATTTTGTACTACATTGGTTTTGTATGGATGAGACTTTATATGTAAAATATTTGACAAAAATCAAAATAATTTTTTTTTTTTTAGAAACTGACAAAATTGCAACCCATCCTGGGCGTAGCGATTGTCGGACCGGGTGGTTGGCCGTGGCGTTCCCTGGGGTCGAACCAGGTCGCTAGCCAGACCACCCTGAGTTGGTCGGGCTGGGTGGGAGCCGGGAGTGCCTGGGGTCGAACCAGGTCACTTAGTCCCGGTCCACCTCGATATGATCGGGCTAGGTGGGGGCTGAACGCCTGGAGTCGAACCAGGTCGTTTGGCCAGGGCCACCTTGACTTTGCGCTGATTGCTCAGAGTGAGCAGCGGACCAGCGGGAAGGATGACTCGGGTCATCTTGTCCTTATGTGAACTTGTGTATCGAACTAATTCAAAATAAATTAACTAACCCTAATTCAATAGCGACCAATTTCAAACGCGATTCAATTTTGACGACCGGTTTAGCCTAGGGTTAGTGACTGCCTACGAAGCTAACGGTCCTGGGTTCGAAGCCCGGTAAGAGCAAATATTATTTGTGTGATGATATTTGTTTCTGAGTCTTAGATGTTTTCTATGTACTTAAGTATTTCTATCTATTAAATATCATCGTCTAGTATCCATAACACAAGCCTTATTGAGCTTACTATGGGACTAGTTCGATTAGTGTAAGATTGTCCCCTAATAGTTGTATTTATTTTATTTATTAGCTAGATTTAACTTTAGTCTTAGGTTTAATATCATTATTTTAGTTAAGAATTATTTATTGTTTTTGTTATTTATTGTTTAGTTGTTGATTAAAAATATAAACCCATTTGGTAAATATAAAAAAGAGAACCCTAACCATCATAATGATGTTTCAAACACTGTTCAGATAAAATCAGTTCACATTTATTTTCGTGCCACCAATGATTTTCAAGTGACAATAACTAAAATAAGGTATTTATAAGGTAAGGTAAGGTAAGGTACATATTCAACATGACGCCACAAGTCAGTATTTTGACACTTCATAAAAATAAGCTGTTTTAATCTGTCATCATGTACAATTACATTTCATACGCATTCAAATTGTCATAGAGATGTAATTGTGCACTTTCTACAGAGAATTTGAAAATTTTAAGTAAAGATAGTGAAGTTCAAGCGCATTTTTATAATACATAATATTTTTTTTTATGTTATAAGTGGCAAACGAGCAGACGAGCTGCCTGATGGAAAGCAGTCAACGTCGCCCATGGATATCTGCAACACCAGGGGTGTTACCTATACGTTGCCGATCTTTGAGAGCCCTGTTTACTGGTTTCTTGAAGTACCCCATGTCATAGCGCGCTGGGAACCATGAATTAGTAGAATCATGAATAGGCTAGATGACTAAAAAAAACTGTTTAGTCCGTCTGTTACATTATGAAAAAATATTGTACACGTATTTTTTGTTTTGTTTGACAAACAAAAACTGACGAGGATAGAGTGCTTAGAAGTTTCGAGTGACGTCACTCTTGAGTACAAATTGTACTCAAGAGTGACGTCACGAGCCCCCACTCCAGAAGTTTGATGATCTATAACTTTGTCGATTTTTAATATTTTGATAAACCAAAAAATATGTGTCCTATATTTTTCCATAATCTAACTGACGGACTAAATAGAATTACATATTTTTAACCCAGTCATCATCCCTATTGTCAATTCATACGTACACTTCACATACATACGAGTTCTCGCACCGTCTAAATGGGGCTTAGTGATAATTGTTGTGCATGTGCTGTCTATAAACTGTATAAGCTAGACCGAGTTTTCAATAGCCAGATAACACCATCTGTCATATAAATATTAGCTCTGTCCCGATTATTTCATGCATGAGAAAGTGAAAGTGATTATAATAACTGAGAGGTTATTTCAACTGGACTTTAAACACTTGCACTTCATAACCAAACAAAAATATTTTTACTAAAAAAACCCGACCGCGGTGCACTTTAAAAGTGCATAAAATCCGCCATTCTGTTTATTTTAACGAACTACATACCCAGTGACACTCGCGCCATCAAGACGACATCCAATGATGTATCATTTATCAAAATCGGTTGTGCCGTTGAGTAGTTACGAGCGGACACAGGAACGGACATACATACATACATACAGGTCAAACACATTACCCTCCTTTGGGCTTCGCCGCAGTCGGGTAAAAACTTACTCTAACACATATGCGCAGCCAATTTTCTCAACACAAACGATAATGATATGACTGAAACGACGCTGGAAAGGCGCTAGGGTCTCAAAGGCTTATCCATAGCAATATAGCCTGCTTGAGACTGTCACGAGTGTCGGCGCCTGAGCGGCGCGGGCGCCGCTGACACCGTTACCGGACCGCGGAGTGAGGCACGAGAGGCAGCGGGTAAGACTCGCTAGTAACCGCGACCGGTAGGCTTATGATGCTACGCTTTGTCGCGCGATAAATAAATGATAAAGCATCTGTCACTGTCACTATCACACACTATTTGGCAGAACGTGACGGATGCTTTATAATTTATTTATCGCGCGATAAAGCGTAGCATCATACGCCTACAGTGGTGACTCACTCCGTGATTTCGCTGCCTGGCCGTGACGCCCCCTGTAGGGAGTCTTAGCCAGCGACCAGAAAGAGCACGCGTTGGTACGCGTTATGCGATTGAGATGGTCGGATGCGGTGCGCTCCGTCCGGTGGTCAGATTCGAATGACAGTTTTGTTAGAGAGAGAGAGACTCCTGTACTCCTGCACATAACGAACCTGAAGCACGTAATTCCACTACTTGGTCAGGATTCCTGTCAAAAAGCCAGTAAGGCTCATAGGCCAAGTCAGGATGTAAGAGAAAAAAACCGGACAAGTGAGAGGCGGACTCGCCTACCAAGGGTTCCGTACAAATATTTTAAATAAAAACTATATATTTTATGATTTAATTACAAATGTATAGTTTTTGTGATTTTTCCCTATACTTATAGTATAAGACAGTATTACTTGCCAAATTTCATAGTTCTAGGTCAGTGGTCGGCAACCTGCGGCCCGCGAGCCTCTCTGGCCACTTTGTATATAAAGGTTGCTATATTCCCGATTGTATAAAATCACAAACTATTAACAAAGTGTGGCCCGCGTCAATTTGGTTAACTACTAATGGGGCCCTTGGCTGCTAAAAGGTTGCCGACCGCTGTTCTAGGTCAATAGAAAGTACCCTATATACTATATTGGTTTCCGACTAAAGAGTCGAAATGTACGTTTTTTGTGGCATAAACGGCCATAATTATCTTATTTTTACGTTAAGTTAGAACTTTGATTTATTCACAGCTTCGCACTGTGTGCGAATCGACCTCTCTACTTTTTGTCAAAAGCGATACCAACGAAGAAGATCTAAATTGAGGGACAATCTTACACAAATCAACCTAGTCCCAAACTAAGCATTGCTTGTACTATATGTACTAGACGACGATATACATACTTATATAGATAAATACATACTTAAATAGATAGAATACATCCACGACTCAGGAACACACGCACACACGACTCGTGCTCATCACACAAATATTTTTTCTTACCAGGATTTGAACCCGGGACCGCAAGCTTCGTAGACGGTGTCACTGCCGCTAAGCTTCCCTGTCTTATTAAACGAATGACTCAAAAACTTTGCTCCTTTAAAAAGCGAAACGCAAAACATACCTAGAAATGTTCATTTTCATTCGAGCGAAATTGGAAAATATTCCAAACAGGAAGCGATATAAACTTTCCCAAACCCATAAATTTACGTATTCCATGCACTCCCATACAACTCCACAAAGGAAAGTTGGTAACTTTCGTAACTTGGACCAACTCGTCCAAACATTCAAGTTGAACGGCAACTTTTGATTTGGCTAAAAACGGTCAAGTATTTCTTGGAACATGTTTTAGAATGTTGTGTTTTGTTTTGGTTGTGACGCGAGTTTTCTAAGTGATAGTTAATTATTTTTTACTGATTTCGAAAACGGAGGATCTCGCTGTTAGATCGTTGGCTTGATGTTGTTTTTAAAGCTACATTTTCGTCGATTGCTTTTTATGCAAAAACTAAATTTTTTAAGGTTGGAAAGGAAGGACATCTTTTTTAAAGTGCTGCCACATACTTATTTTTTTTAAATTTGATACATTTTATTTAATTCCTAATCAGAATCATAAGTACTATCGACACTATTAGAATAAAAAACTCCGACCATCTCTCTCTATCGCATAACGCATGCGCTTTCTGACATGTTTACTAAAAAACATTTTTAATAAAAAAAACCCGACCGCGGTGCACTTTAAAAGTGCATAAAATCCGACATTTTGTGTGTTATTATTTTCACGAACTTCATACCCAGTGACACTCGCGCCATCAATACGAATCTAATGATGTATCATTTATCAAAATCGGTTGTACCGTTGAGTAGTTACGAGCGGACATAGGAACGGACATACATACACACAGGTCAAACACATTACCCTCCTTTGGGCTTCGCCGCAGTCGGGTAAAAACGGAACCCTTACAAGATCACTTCCTTACCGTTTTTTTTTAGTAAAAATATTTAGTTATTTCGTTCTGAGGTACGGTACGGAACCCTAAAAACGACGTGTTTTAGCAGTTATGTGATATATGACATTACATTGCCAGAGCGTCTCTAAAAATCCCGCATTTCTGCCATAAAAATCTATAACCCCGAACTACAGCGTAAACCTTCCATTACCTACGTCTTACATTACTCCCTTCTTTCACTATTTGAGTGAGGTTCGAGAGAGACATCATTTTTCACTACCCCGCGTCAAGGTGGGTAATGAATGAAGCCTTTACAATGACCAACATATCCTCACCATCCTCAAACCTAAACATCACTCTTATTACAACGGTGATAAGATCGAAATTTCAGTTTCGCAGCAGTATAACCAAGTTGTTTGAAATGGAACGACTAATGATACTTGAGCTCCGATAGTGTAATTATTTTCCCCTCTTACGCCCATTTTGTTTCAGAGTCGATGGGGTCGGCGGGTCTCCGTATGCTGGACGTCTTCGGAAATTGTGAAATTTTTGGAGTTTTCGGCGAACAGGTCAAAATTGCGAGTGGCTTTTGTTATATGGTGTGACGCTTTTACCGCGACGTGTGCCAGGAGTGGGTCACCCCGCGAATTCGCCCCCTGCTACTAGTACCAAATTTAGCCCCTTCGACGGGGCTTTACCAGCGACCAAAAAGAGCACGCGCTATGCGATAGAGAGAGACGATCGAATGCGGTGCGTTTCGTCTGGTGGTCGGACCCGAACGTCAGGTTTGTTAAGAGAAAGACTTCTGGACGTAGTAAACTAAACTACTACTAAAAAACTAACTTGGCTCAGGGACCCAAAGAGGGTCTTGGCCTCCGAAACGAGAGCACGCCATCTGTCCCGATCGTGCGCAACTTCTTGCCAGTTAACGACTTGAAGACGTCGCAGATCCGCCTGCACACTGTCCTCCCAGCGGTACCTGGGTCGCCCAACCGGGCGGCGACCAGTTGGTCGTCCCACGTACGCTCTCTTGGCCGCACGATCCTCTCCTATTCGGAGTAGGTGACCAAACCAGCGAAGTCTGTGTGATTTTGTTACGCCGATGATGTTGGGTTCAGCCAACAGCTCCTGGATCTCTATGTTCTTACGGATCCTCCACGTGCCGTTTTCACTCTTGACAGGCCCCAGGATCTTACGCAAAACCTTCCTTTCCGCTACAAGGAGCTGACATTCCTCTTTTTGTGTTAGTGTCCAGGCCTCACAACCATACATAAGGATGGGTCTTAAGACAGTTTTATAGATCCTTAGCTTTGTATTCCTGCTGAGAAGCCTGGACACCAACACCTTGTGGAGGGCTGCACTGCATCGCAGGGTGTTTTGGACGCGGATGTTTATCTCCTCCACTCTGGTCCTTCACTCCATTCTGGACGTAGTACTATTACTTATTCTGTGGTATTACTATAATTTTTCGTATATCTTTATTTACTTAGGCTATGTTTTTTACAATATAAAAAGTAAAATACAACAAGCACATACAAAATAGAGAGGAACCTCCTGACTATGCGCGCCGTGTCCAGAAGTATCTGACGCCTTCTGTATCTGACCCTTGACCCAGCCATCAAGCGAGATTCTCTTGAGATGGTGATCAAGACTCTTCGCTATAAGTCCGTTCGCCGAAACGACTATCGGAACAATGATCGTCGAATTAACATCCCACATGGCGGTAACCTCGTGAACCAAGTCAATGCATTTGCTGAGCTTGTCCTTCTCGGCCTTCACGAGGTTCTCGTCATGGGGGATGGGGGATGGTGATATCGACAAGTACTGCACGGCGCTTGGATCGATCTATTAACACTCAGGCTTATTGGCTACAATAGTCCTGTCCGTGATGAATGATGATAGATCGATCCCAATAGAGCGTGGCCCGACCAGTGCCGTAAATAGGGCGGTGCCACCGGTACCCAGGCACAGGGCGTAGATCCTGAGGGGCGCATAATGGCCAGGCCAGGCAGGACCCTAGGGACCTATAATGTCTAAAAAAAACAAGGGCGCAATTATAGAAGCTCGCACAGGGCGCAGAAAAGGCTATTTACGGCACTGAGCACGACCATTACTATCATAAATCATAATCATTATCAAGATAAGTAAGGGATACATGAAAGAAATTAAACGGACAAGTTCGCCTATGTACCATTGTTTCGCAACCTTGTATCTTCTACTGAATAGTAAGAATTGGGATGTTGAATAATGTTGAATGTTACAACATAATATAGTCACATGGATTGCAAAATACTAAATTATCATTACACAAAAGAAATAAACAAAAAATGTATAAAAAATATAAAGTTATGAGACCACAAAGTTTAAAAAAAAACGATATTTTTTTATCGTCTTTAAGAAAAATTAAAGTCAATTTCGGAATGCTTAAATAACACTGAAAAAATAAATGTATGACAACTATGTGCTTAAACGCACTTCTTCGTGCTCAAAATGGCAAAATGCTATTTTTTTCATACAGACTTAGTACAGCGATGCAACGGATGACGTCATAATGTCCTACCGTTTTGTATAGAGCGTTTTCAATGCTCAGTCCGATCTGCTACTTTTGATTACAATTTGTGGCTGTTATACTTATACCAATGTATTATCAAACCGCGTTTAGAAAGGGATTGAGCTCATATGTCATTTTTGAACTAATGCATGATATGACATTGTCAGTGGTAGAGTACGCAGATAAATTAAATTGTTATTTTGGTACAATGAAGTTCTAAAGCATGGAAAAAATATCAAATTATACAGCGTGTTTTTATTGATTTCCGATAGCATTAAGAGATAGTTCTTCAGATCAAATAGAGTTACTTTCTTAAACACCGTTTTTAAAGTATTTAAGTATGATTTTATAATTTATGTACAATTGGTAAGTGTTGTCATTGATGTAAAGTCAAAACTGTCACAATTGCAATTTTACATTTATGCTAAAGGAGGTGAAAGTGAGAGGTCACACTTATGATCAACACGATTCTGATTTAGTTTGTATGAAAAAGTAAAAACAAGTCTCATTTCTATTATCTATAAGGGTCTGCACTTATGAAGATATCAAAGATTGGTTTATGATTATATTTAATCATTTATTAAGTACACTTGTGCTAACGGTACACTCGAATCCCTTTCTCAACGCGGTTTGATAATATTAGGTGTCATATAGATATTTGTTCCTCAGAAATAGTAGAATCGATTTAGGACAGAAAAAAAATCGAGTCAACAGGCTAATTATCTAAGGTTTCCGAATTTAGTTTGTTCATTCTCTTTACGAACATTCGGACACCTTAGATAACTCTTACTATTCCTCGTCTTATTTTGTGCATGCATACGTAACTAAGTACAGTCACCTCACGGGAGTGTTACAACACTTATCATTGTTCTTGTTCGTCTACTAGAACAATAAATAAATCCTCCAGCAATAGATAATGTAGTTCCCTGTTCCACAATCGTACAAATAGCTGTATTTTCTAGAAACATAAATCTCCATTGTCTGGGTGTCTATCGCCTGAGGAGCACTTGAATTTTTAAAATACACATTAGACTTTAGTGCATCTAGGATGCTATCTCTTGGACGGAAAGTGCACTGTTTGTTTTGTGTCGGACTGCACAAGAAATGCTTAAATAATGGATATTCTGATTTTATATAAATAGTCTTACTCCGGTAACAATACTGAAAGTGCGGGTTATTTTAGTTCTGCAGAGGCAGAGGTCAAAATAGTACATTACATAACTAGGGTGGTAATACAAAGAAAGGCCGAGATCGCAGAAGTTTGCGGCCCGAGCTGAAAGAGCATCATTTTATGTGTACACTTGGTCAGAAAGCGGCTTTTACCGTACGCGCAGCGTGCGGAAAAAGCCACTTTATGGCCAGGTGTGGCATAAATAGTTTTAGTACGGGAACAATATTGAAAGTGCGGGTTATTTTAGTTCTGCAGAGGCAGAGGTCAAAAAAAGGTTTTATTTAAAAAAACCGGACAAGTGCGAGTTGCACTCGCCCACCGAGGATTCCGTACAAATACTTTAAATAAAGTCTTTGTTTTTTAGGATTTAATTACAAATGTGTAGTTTTCAGTATTTTCCCTATACATGTAGTATAACACGGTATTACTTGCCAAATTTTAGTTCTAGGTCAACGGAAAGTACCCTATGAATTTTGGCTTCTTTGAGCGTCGAAATTTTACGTTTTATGCGGCATAAACGGCTGTATCTTTTTTTCACGTTAACTTAGAAGTTTGATTTCACAGCTTCAAGGGACCCTAGACCTGAGTATATGGTTTAAATTTCATCTCGATACCTCCACGTGATCCCGAGATAAAGGTCTTGACAGACGAACAACAAAGTGATATCCTATAAGGGTTTCGTTTTTTTTCCTTTTGAGGTACGAAACCCTAAAAATAAACTAAGTGACCTTAAAATTACACTATTAAAGGGATTTGAGTAGCTCTGTCGCGTGATAAATAAATGATAAAGCATCCGTCACTGTCACACACATATTGTCAGAACGTGACGGATGCTTTATCATTTATTTATCACGCGACAAAGCGACTCAAATCACTTTTATAGTGTAATTTTAAGTTCTCTACACAAACGCAAAGTGGATTAAAAGAATCAATTTTAGTAACATCAACGTCATCATCATCATTTCAGCCATAGGACGTCCACTGCTGGACACAGGCCTCCTCAATAGACTTCCACATGGGCCGGATAGAAGCGACCCGCATGCGAGTCCCCGCAACCCTAACCAGGTCATCCGACCACCTGTACGTGGTCTCCACTCGAGAACCTTTCTGCTCCAACGGCCTATTCCCTGTAATTTTCTCAAATTGTTTTTGTAAATCCTCGATATGACAGCTCCGAATTAAGAACGCCAAAATGTCGTGCGTGTAATAAGGTCTGTGGTGGTCGGCTGACAAGTGTCATTGGCGACAAAACCAAAAGAATCGGGTTATTCTTCAGAAATATGTCTGCGACTTATTCCTCTGTCTCCATACATTTAGTATGAAAAAGAGCCAGAGGAATAAGGTGACCGCAGACATATTTCTGAAGAATAACCCAACCAATGATTATGTTTAAAGTACGTGGTCTCCACTCGAGAGCCTTTCTGCCCCAACGGCCATCGGTTCTTCGAGCTATGCGCCCTGCCCATTGCCACTTCAGTTTACTTACCCGGTTTGCTATGTAGGTGAACTCAACATCAACGTAAGTCCCAAAAAATCAGGTAAAATCATGCAATTGTCCGTTTAAGGTCAGCGCCATGACATCATTCGAAAGTAAAGTCTTAATAGGCTACTTTCCTGACAGTAGCTGTACTTTTTATGAAGTGTCGCAACGCTCAGATAGCTCACACGCTCAAAAATAAGTCCCTATTTCTATGGAGAGTCGATTTTCGATCCACAGTGTAGCGGGAAGAGTGCAGTGTGCGGTGCGCCTCACACGGCACCGTTCACGGCGCCGTCAAACCGTACACGGCACCGTTCACGGCGCCGTGCCACGGCACGACGCCGTACCGTCGCACGATGACGGCGTCGTGCCATTCCACGGCGTACGGCGCCGTGCCGTCGACATGGGGTCGCGCCCTATGAAGTTTGTATGGAATAAAAGTGAAATGGCGTGTTTTTACTCAAACATCAAATCATCTTCTTATTTATAGGTTTTGATCTTTTGAAAATCGTTTAAAACGCTAAATAGGTGATGTTTAGTTCATGTTTGCAAATTTTCGAAAGCTGATTTAATGGCTAGCTTGTAGTAATTTATATATTGACTACAGGCAAATACCCTATTACTAAATTTTAATTGTTAGGATTTCTCACATTATTTTGCATAGTCAAAATGTATCAAGCTATAAAATGAAACAATTTCATCTATAGTTTATGTCGCTAACATTCTTAACCTTCTCTATGTTTCTATGCGAACCGATCAACTCGGTTCTTCTTAGGAAGGAATAAAAACCGGTCAAGCGCGTGTCAGATTCGTACACGAAGGGTTATGTACCACCGTCGAGCTAAAGTTAGAGATACAGCGATGTGACAGACGAACAGACGGATAGACAGACAAACCGACAGCGGAGTCACAGTACTTATAATGGTATTGATTTTTCTTACTACAAAAGGTACGTCGCGCGCTTGAATGTGTGCACGCCGTGTACGAACACACTACAAGCAAATATTTAAGAATGCGCAAGAATGCTCCAGTATGGATCGCACTCACACTGACGCGCGATCGTGCGTCTATGTGAATACGTGTCTACTTGTTTGTCTTTATACTTTGGCGAAGGTTTAACAATAGGGTTCCGTTGGCCCCGTTTGGGTACGAAATCCTAAAAAACATTATTAGATTTTATTACATAATTTTGTGAATACCGCAGCACCCCTTTTTCAAGGAAATTGGATCCTGGTGAAATCACGTTCAGGATATTGCAGTCCTACGAAGCACTGAATTTATGGCCGCTGGAGTTGTTTGCGGACTGATTTACAAGTAGTTTCAGTAGTTTTGTACACTTCAACTGATCAGAGATCGAAATAATGCCTTTATTATTCCAATTACATCTCTATAAATGTAGTTTTAAGTTTAATGTAATGTATTAATGAAATCTTATATTAACGACATATTGTTGTAATACTCGTTGGTCGAAAAGAGAAACTGGTGAGTTTCTTCCGGCGCTTCTTCTCACCAGAAGGTCAATTACCCGAAGCGCCAAAAGAAAAGAATTAGAGATGAGACATGTAAAAGAGCCCTTGAGGGCCTACTTACAGAAATAAATTATTTTATTTTATATTTTTATTTTATAATAGCTTTAGATTAGAGCAACATGGTAGGAAGTAAGGAAACATGGTTTAATCATTACGATCTTGTTTAGTTAGACACAAAGTAGCCAGTAAGTATTTTATGCTACACCTGGCCATAAAGTGGCTTTTACAGCACGCTACGCGGACGGAAAAGCCGCTTTCTGGCCAAGTGTAGACATAAAATGATGTACACAACACGGGAGGTAATAAAGAAAGCCCTCGATCGCATATTTACGTCCCTCGCTTGCAGCTCGGACCGCAAACTTCTGCGATCTCGGCCTTTCTTTGTATTACCACCCTGGTTGTGTAATGTACTAAAAACATCCATATTCGTATACTAATCCGGGCCCTACAATTTGCGTACACTCGCATGAGATCTGGAATACGTGCTCACTGTATTTGAACCCGAGTTTTCGCTACAAAATCTATTGCCATACTTCTTAAGTAGGGTTGTCAACTGCTTGAACAAGAGGACCTTTAAATAAAAGCCGGACATAGCCTCAGCTAATAGATAGCTGAAAGACTAGCGCTGGCTCTTTTGTCGGCATTTTGCTGAGACGGGACCATTTTGTGGCAGCATTCAACTTTATTGTTTTGTTTATTTATTTTTTACCGCTGTATGCTGCTGTCATAAATAAATGCATTTTCTTTCTTTCTTCTTTCTTTCTAGAAAGTGCAAACCTGGAAAAATTCGTTATTAGCGCCTAGAAAGAATCGTTGAGCAATGATATATCCCCAACCTTTTTCGTGGCTCACATCCAGGCGCCATTGTATTTTAAGCCGCTTTTATTCGACGATGCAATAAAAAAATCATGCTTTTATAATTTATTGTATTACCAATGAGGGTTCCTAGGGGCAACACGAAGTCTTTTTGACAGCAGGTATCAAAATCCATCAATTACACAAACTACGGTAATTACGGTATCAGAATCCATCAAAATATCTTGACTTTTTACAGTGAAATAAGTTTGTGTCATCTACTGTTAAAATTAGTATTTGATCTACGTCTAATAAACGTCATTATGTTGTATCGCAAACACTCAAGCATATAGTCTGTTCCTTTAGTTATTTAAAATAAGGTAAACAAAAAAACCACGTGAGTCGGGTCGTTCAGCGAATGGTATAATGCTACAGATACAAAACATTACTTTGATTGGCTAAAAGAACCAATAAAACAACTTAAACGGATTAAATCGCGTATATTACTACATTTTAAGTCCCGACGTTTCGTAACCCTTTTCAGCGTTCGTGGTGCGGGTAGACGAACGCTGAAAAGGGTTACGAAACGTCGGGACTTAAAATGTAGTAATATACGCGATTTAATCCGTTTAAGTTGTTTTATTACTACGAGTGATAATCGCGGAAACCGAAGACAATATTAAAAGAACCAAGTCACGTGTTTTCCATACCTCAAAAGGAATAAAGGGAACCCTTATAGCAGTGATTCCCAACCTTTATTACCATATCACCCACATTCTCATCGAGTATTATCACCCCTCCAAAAAATACGTATTATAAGCTTATAAGAAACAGCTCAAAGTAAAACGGCTTAATAGTCATGCATACCCCTAAGAAAACTTCGGTTTACCCCTGGAGGGGTAATTACCCCCAGATTTGGAACCACTGCCTTATAGGATCACTTTGTTGTCTGTCTGTCTGTCTGTCCGTCTGTAAGGACCCTTTATCTCGGGATCGCGTGAAGGTATCGAAATGAAATTTAAACCATATAATCAGGTCTATGGTCCCTTTAAGCTGTGAAAAAATCAAACTTCTAAGTTAACGTAAAAAAAAATATATGGCCGTTTATGCCGCAAAAAACGTACACTTCGACTCTCTCAAGGAAACTAAAATTAATAGGGTACTTTCCGTTACGTTAACGAACTTACCAAACAATTTATATGGTTAACTTTCGTTACACAAAGGAACAAGATTAAGAGGTTGTTTTATAAAGCCCTAACTACGGACATTATTTTTTGAGAATGACCCTGATCTAGAACTATGAAATTTGGCTAGTAATACCGTCTTATACTACAAGTATAGGGAAAAATCTGAGAACTAGGTATACATTTGTAATTAAATCATAAAAATATCGTCTTTATTTCAAGTAGCCGGTGGGCGAGATTAGGCCTTCCAATCCCGGTATTTCGAGATCTCGGTATTCCGGGATCCCGCGCCTTTTTTCAGTCCCGCTCATAGCGGGATCACGAGCGCGGGATCCCGCGGGATTTGCGGGACTGCAGGACAAACATTTGCAACAAAATATTGATACGAGCAAATAAGAAATACTAATAAATAATAATAAAACTTGGCCTTTTCTTTGTGTAAGTAAGTTAGCATGATAGTTTGCCTATCTTCCTTGATGTTAGTTAATCTTTCTCGTTTGCTCAACTCAAAGGTTAACTGGAAGAGGTCCCTTAAATAGGGATAATTTCGCCTTTGTACAGATCCATTATTTTTTGTATTGCTTCTATTTGATTTTATGTAAAGTATTTACATACATTAAAATTTAATATTTTAATAATTTGTCTTAAATTATAATTGTGTTCCTTAGAGTTTGTTAAACATAGGTCGATTTTAATTTTGGTCTCAATAGAACTAATAGAAGTGCCATGTTATTTTTTTATGTGTAATATTTAATGTTTAAAAGGTAAACTCAAATAAAAGTTTAAATACTGATTTAAACTTTCACGATTTTCACTCATTATTATAACAAAACGGGACTTAATCGCGTAAAAACATGCTATTACCTCGACGTTTCGGACGTGCCGTAGAAGCGGAGAATAAGAAGAAGAGAATAGCATGTTTTTACGCGATTAAGTCCCGTTTTGTTATAATAATGAAGTTTAAATACGTTTATTATTTGACCTTATAATTGAATTCCCGCAAATACCGGGATCCCGCGGGTCGAAAATGTGCAATCCCGCAGGTACCGAGATTAAAGATAGGCTGCGGGATTGGAAGCCCTAGGCGAGATCGACTCGCACTTATCCGGTTTTTTTGTTAACCTTATTATTAAATACCGAAAAGAACAGACTATAGACAACTTGACATCTCCGAGGGCTCTCCGACATATTTATTGCCAGTTTCATACAACTCATACAAGTAAATGAAGTCTTCAAAAGCTACAACCCTAACGCCCAGGAAAGCTTCTGTAAACAATTTTGTTTGAGCACGTACGCAGCAATATTTTGTTACAGTATTAGATTTGTTCATGTCAAGCCCGTCAAGCCGCTGAATGCATGGGACTTGTGAAAGAGTTTTGCTTACAGAGGATTCGCGCAGTATCGAGTTGTAGCAATATGTGAAAATAGTACATTTTAAATCAAATCAAATCATTTATATACTCGCCGCCGCGGCGGCTCGTACCGCAACTCACGCCATTCGCGTATTTTGACCCTATTTATACACCTGGCCAAAAAACGCTTTCTAGCCAAGTGTAGACATAAAATGATGTAAACAACACGGGAGGTAATAAAGAAAGCAATCGATCGCATATTTACGTCCCTCGCTTGCACGTCGGGCCGTAAACATCTACGATCTCGGCCTTTCTTTGTTTTACCACCCTAGTTGTGTAATGTACTATTCTCACACTTCCTGTAATTTCAGTGAATCACTAGAAATTAATTGTTATGAAAAACAAGAAGTTGTCGTAAATAATGGCTTAGTAGAATATGGAAGTCAGAAGGTTATCGACGTCGGGTTCATTTCACGGAATTGGTTGTACTATTGTTTTAGGCGACTTTTCTTGTTTATTAGATAACTTGTTTTTTATGCAACTAGCTACTTAGTCCGACCCTCTCAAGGTGGTCCGAGCCAAGCGACTTGGTTCGACCACAGGGAACGCCACCGCCCCCACCTGGTCCGATTTTTCGCCACAGTCAGTAAGACTGACAAGTAAGTCAGCTTAAAAAAAAATGCAACTGACTTCGAACGGCTTTGTCGTAACCGCTCGCGGTTTAAGCCCGAAAATGAAAGCCTTTATTGCTGTAGTACCATTGAATTGTACCATCAATGAAACTAGTGACACACTTGTATCTCGCTAGTTCCATCGATGGTACTAGAGACACATGTTGTTTTTAGTACCATCGTCCGATAATACTAACAGTACTAGTGACACACTGATCTTTTCAAGTACCATTAGGAAAAATCGTTGAGTGTCCTTGTACTATTACAATACTACGATAGCGTGGCTTTTGTGATATGTCACATGTTCGATCGAGGGTGTCATCCAATGGAACAAAAGTAATAAGGTAAACTTGATTTGTTTAATGTATCTGCAGTACCAGTGACATTTATTTGGCGGGCAAACCCTGGAGACTTGAATTTGTATTCATTTTAAAGGTACCTACTAGCGATATACAAGTGTGTCACTAGTTCCATTGATGGTACTATTCAATGGTACTACATTAACAAAGGGAAATGAAACAGACAGAGCTCCGCATTTATGATTATGATATTAATAGTTTGGAGTTTGGATAGTAATCCAAACCAAAACAAGAGATAACATATATAAGGCAGAGGTCGCGATATAATAATCAGTACCACAGTGAGAGTGAGCAGAGCTGCCAGTGACAATGATAAAGGTACCTACGAGTAATATTGTTTTCGATGTCTGTGATTATCACTCATTATAATAAAATAATCTTCTCAAATATGCAATGAAATAAATTTAAATCACTCCAAAAAATCAAACTTAATTTTTAGAGACACTAAAAATAAAGCAAGTACCTACTCAAAAAATATAATTACAGAATGAAACATTTCAATTTCCTTACCAAAAACTGTTTCAGTATAAGTACATTTTACCGCGAATATTCCAATGAAATATTTTAAATATGTAGTTAAGTTGGCAATTTAAAATTATTGGATTTTTTTTAAATGTGTTATTTGTTATGTTGATGTCGATTTTATAAAAATAAAATTGCGAAATATAGCAAACATCGTTTATTGTTTTTTTTTTAATGGCTGAACGCCGTGATGCCGTGGCACAAAATATGAAATTGGAACGGAAATAAAAAAAATATTTAACCGTGGAAGAACACATTTTATAGATCTAATAATAGGCAAGTCGGTGGAAATCGAGTTCTGTTGATACCCCCCCACTACTGACTTGGTTTAACTTTACATCTCAAAACTTTTTTGTTGTAGGAGAACTGCGTTGCGAGACTTGCATCTTTTTACATGTAATGGTTTTGATGGGATCTATTTTTTCTACCAATCATCCGAGGCATATATTGCTTAATTTTCGCTTTCCATAAAACACTTACAATATATGAGCAGACATTAATGCTATAAAAAAACATAATGAATAATATTTTGATTTCAGATGGAGCGGTCAATAATTATTTTACTAACGCTGTCAACGATAGAGACAGTGCCAATAACAAACCAAAGACTGCTACAGCCAACACAACTATACAAAAACCAGTGCGCGAACACGGTTATAAAGAAAATAAACAACGCCTACTACATCAGAGACACTCCTAAAAACCTGACGGGCATACCAGCAGATATAAGCGTGCAATGGCGGACAGGGAAAATCTTCTTCACACTAATAAGCGAAGAAATGAAAATGACACTCCAAGTCTTAGATCAAACCGGTCGAATAGAAACAATCAAAATGACCGGACTGGGACAATCGACGACAGTCGATAACAGGAACGACATCGTATATTTAGCTTCAGATAACGGAGTATACAAATATAAAGACGGCACATCAAACCTATACACAGCTATAGGGGAAGATGTGATGTATGTAGCGGTTTCAAGCGATGGCAGCACAATGTTCATAGCGACATGGCCTCAGAATAGGGTACACATGATAACAAGGGACGGACAGAAGCAGGAGACTTTTTCGCTCATTCCCGATGGCCACGGGTTGACGGTGGACACTAGAAACAATATATATTTCGTTGCGTCTAAAACTTCATACATTTTGAGAGGAGGACACACGATTTCTATCAAAATCAAAGGTTTGCCAGCGGATAAAATGACAGGGGTGTTTGTCAGCAGATCTGATAAAGTTTTCGGAATGGATGAGATGGGGAATTTGTATCAGATTGATCCTGATAATGCTAAGGCTAGTTTTGTTGGTGCGTTTGACGTTCAAGGTGTAAACTCGTTTGCTATGGATGCCTTTGACAATGTGCTTATTGGAGTGAAGGGAGCGATTTTGAAATACAATAGGGTTGAAGCGTCACCATGTCCTGAAAACGTTGAGTAAAGTTTTTTTTACAAATAAATGTAGACGACTGTTAAGTCCTTTAGCACTAAAAGTGACCGCCATTGGAATATTATACTTAAGTGTAGTGTGTATGTGTGTGTGTGTTAGTTTTATGCAAAGGAGTGGAACTTTCTTCCCGCCCATCTTTTCCCAGAAAAAAATGACTTGGATCTCTTCAAGTTGAGAGTGAATAGGCATCTTCTAGACAAGCATGCTACATCTTGGGCTTCATCGTCACTTAATATCAGTTGCTACGGGGTCAAATGCTTGTCTATCACACATAAAAAAAAGAGTATGGAAGCGTAACTGACGCTCAAAATTGGCCTCATGGACTTCGTGCTAGTGCTAGGGTTTGCAGTACCGGGATTTTTTTGTATGACAGAACCGGGAATTGCCGGTTCTGCCATACTAAAATTTCCCGGTAGGTACTGCAAACCCTACTTCGTGCTAACGAACGTAGGTGACTATAGTGCGACTACGCTAAGTTTGCAGAGAATGAAAAAAGGTTTTATTTAAAGCAAAATACTTATGGCAACATCACAAGCAAGGGAATTAATTAGTCTTGATACTTATAGCTTGGAAACTTCGTTGGTGACACTCCCATGCAAGGACCTTAAAAATAAATGGACGTAGCGTCGCGAACAGATAAGTGAAGCACTCATGATGTGCCGGCAATGTGCCGGCGCTTTGTACGCACGCACGCACACATCAACCAGCATAATGGGCCGGTCGGCTGCCATTGGGCCGTCAACGCACACATGCTCACTTCGGCGGCCATAACTCGGCTTCACTCGCGTCTTAGACCGCGCGGTATCCTTCTATTTTATTAATCCATGCTCCCATGTGTGCTTTTTGTTATGTGCAGCCGTAACTACTTACACAAGTTACCGCCAACACGAACAGCGACCTCCGATGGCAGCCTCCGTTGATCGCCGTTTGTCTTGGCGGTAACTTGTGTAAGTAGTTACGGCTGCACATAACAACAAAAAAACACACAGGTGAGAGTCACCAACGAAGTTGCCAAGCTATAGCTAATATATTTCCGTTTAATAAGTATATAATGTGATTAATGTGTCTACTTAACTACTGAAATAAATATTCAGGATATAAGGTTTAAAGATGTGTTGCTTTATTTTTTTGTATTAGGTACCGTACCTAACTCCTATTTGTAAATGAGCGTTCTCAAAATATGGACTTTTGTGGTTTTTCTGGCTCAGAATCGTTAGTACATTCGAACCTTATACGCTCAAATGCGAGAGTAAAATATTTTTCATTACCAATTTATTAATTACAGCGCCACCTTGTTCTCTTATGAGTTAAAGTAAAATTACATTGATTAAAGTGACATCTATTGTTACCACTGAAGACTACGATAAAGATAGGAAAACTAACATTTGTTTTTCATTGAATATAGATGGCAAAAAAAACATATTCAATTAATTATGTAAAATGATTATTAAAAAAATTCTATATTAATTTTCTTCTTTTATGAAGCTCTGTCTCTTATTCATTTTGTACAGTTTGTACTTCCAACACTCGAAGCAATAACAAAACGCAAAGGAAAGGTGTTGCCAGCTTCTGAAGCTAAAGATTTAGGTGGGGTAAAATACAGAAACCAAATGTCAATTGCCTGAATATTATTAACAAGGTTATAGCACAGCAAGTAATGTAGTTTGCAATTATTTAGTGATCTAGACACGCGGCAGCGTGTCAAGCCAAGTTCAAGCAATACTTATTTCTGTTATCAACTGGGATTGATGACGAACTGCAAGACCCTTCTAGTACTTATCAAAGCAATATAATGTCCCAAATAAATAAAATAAAAAAAAAATAAAAAATAAAATCAAATATTATCTAAACAAGACTACCCAACTTGTGAAATATGTGAATTTTACCTTTGTTAAAGAAGAAATCTTAATGGCGCAGGAAAATGTATATGCAAAAGGATTCTTTTAACTATAAAAAAGAAGGCCCAATAAGCATTTCGGTTACTAATGTTTAAAAAAATTGCAGTTGACGTGGTATTCATTGCATTCACATGTTCCATACATACAAGTGTACCACATGAAAGCCCCTGAAGGGCATAATAAGAAGGCCCAATAAGCATTTCGGTTACTAATGTTTAAAAAAATTGCAGTTGACGTGGTATTCATTGCATTCACATGTTCCATACATACTAGTGTACCACATGAAAGCCCCTGAAGGGCATAATTTTATACGTTTGACTTTATATTTACGGATGAAGTACGGTTCGGAAATAAAAGTAACGTTATTAGTTAATTTTTTTTAACGATCTGCCATTGACCTCTGGATTATCTGATGGCGTGACTTCAACTGAAAATATAGCTCACCAGTTCAGTAATAGACAATCCACTCTTGTCTTGCTTGAAGTATTCTAAGCCAAACATTGATTTAAACTTTCACGATTTTCACTCATTATTATAACAAAACGGGACTTAATCGCGTAAAAACACGTTGTCACGTTTAATATCCTAAGCCAAATTTTCCAAGATATACTGTGATACAGACTGCAAAACAACTTTTAAAAAGTAAGATTTGATACAACTGAAAGTTAAATGTTAACATGAACAAGCAATTAAGTTTTAATCATTGTCATTGTACAATAACAGAAGACGTCAAGTAAAATAGCATTGAACAGTAGGTATAGATTTAATTTACCATTTAGTTTGTTTGAATCAATTAAATTAGAAAAAATAAAGTTGTCATCAATAATTTTATACATTTATCAGAATAACTGAAAATTAAAGCATATTCTTATAACTACAATGCCTTAGGATTGAATTGAATTGATATGAGTACAATATTTTTGTAATCGCAATGTTTATATTTACCCCCTTATTTAAAATAATAAGCCTTACATGAAAGTACACGGCCTAGAAGAACATTTTTATTCTAATCTGATCTCGAATCGTATCTCGTAGAAATAGTTGTATAACTTAAAAAAAAAAAAAATAATGATTAATTAAAACTTTAAATAAAAAAATAATATTAACGCTCTTTTAAATAAAAATTTGTACCTTAAAATACTTCGATACTCTACTGGGGAAAAAGTTGGTTTAACATTGCAACACTGTTTTAACCTCCTAACTGTAGTAGGTTTTCCTTGCGGCCTTAGTAATCCATGTGCACGGTATCGAGCCAATCACAGGCTACAATCATGTAGGCGGTGCTTGCTACGATTGGCTGACCTCATGCACGCCCAAACTCGGTCGCGTTAGGAAAAAAACCGAAGTTAATTCATGAATTTGTCAATTTGTCATACGCGTCGGAGATGTGTCAGTGGGTGTTCGCGGCCGTGTTTTTGTCGTAAATGTGGTGTGTGTTCATGTGATCATGAGAAAACCCGTACTGGACCTCCTTATTATTAAGTGATGAATGCTTTTTGAGTTCAGTGTCTCGTTGTAATTGTTTTCATTTGTATGTCATCGGACTCACAATATGGCGGCCCCCCGTCAGAAATCACAACAGAAAAACATCTCTTCAATATTTTCCAAATTGCACGGCGCCTTTTCTGGCGCCGTGTGCCCCACCAAGCTGGCGACCGACAAGAGAACCCTGAACAAGACCTGGGAGCTCATGGATAAAGTGGTTAAACTATGCCAGCATCACAAAATGAACTTGAAAAACAGTCCCCCCTTCATCCTAGATATTTTGCCGGACACATATCAAAGGCTGCGTATTATTTACTCGAAATACGAGGACAACATGCAAGCACTGAATAGCAACGAACATTTCAATATATTTATTATAAATTTGATAAGGAAGTGTAAGCAGGCCATAAAGCTGTTTAAAGAGGGGAAGGAGAAAATGTTCGATGAAAATTCGCATTATAGACGCAATCTTACGAAGTTGAGTCTGGTGTTTAGCCACATGCTGAGCGAGTTGAAGGCCATGTTTCCTAACGGGACCTTTGCGGGAGACCAGTTCCGCATAACGAAGAGTGATGCTGCAGAGTTTTGGAAGACCAACTTTGGAAACAGGTTAGTTGTAGCTCGTAATTTATTTATGTCTCACTTAGGCCTCCTGCTTGGGTGTTAGACGTTTGATTTAGGCTATATTCTCTATAATTCAAGTCGATTTGTGATGTTTTTCGGTCCCATTGAGTTCAGGATTGTTGCAGTTTGATGGCATTCAGTTGACATGTGTTTTTTAAATTTTTACAACAAAATGTCCAACATCACTAAAAATTACCAAAATTCATTACTCTGCCCTTCTGGTACACTTGAAGTCTTTGTGATTCACTACCGGCAAAAACTGATAGTCAATTGAAATTAACCTATTTGTTGCGGATGGCACGCCAGGCGTATCATAAAAGTTAGTGTTAGGCGTCATTGCGCACTGACAGGATTAAAAACTACAATTTCTCCCATTTGTCTTTAATCTCTGGTCACTGTCCCTATAATGTTGCTCCCATTTGAAAGTTCTGGTGCATTCATTACTGTGATTCTAGACCGGTGGTTAAAGAATGGACCTGGGCCATCTTGGGCCCGCGGGAGGGTTAAATCCAGCCCATCAACGGTCCTCTCAAATAAGTAGAAAGAAAATACATTAATTAAGTAGTATATCGCTGCTATACTTACTCAACCACGTATCTACTCCAATAGTGTCATAGGAAAATCGCACTTTTCTACTCGTGACACAGGTGCGTTTTCTATCAAACTATTCGAGTAGATATGTGGTTCAGTAAGTATAGCGACGATATGGCTGTCATAGCAATGTCAGTTACCGATTTTTCGCATCTTCTTTTATACTTTGTTTTAGCTACTACTAGTACCTATAGTCTGGTATAATTTTCCTGAAACCCATTTAGTTTTCTATTAACACATTCGGTTACAGCATGTCCACAGATGTAGCATACAGGTTTAACAATGCTTAATTAAAAAAAAGTGATTATGCTGTAACAATTGTAGATAAATACGGATAGGTCATTTATTTCATGAGAAAATAATAGTATAAATTTGGAGTACAGTAATTTACGCCATGATCGCTAAAACAAAATGATTGTTACAGTGCTGTTGTTTTTATAAATATTTAATTTTTTAGATCAAAGACCCCAGTCAAGTATAGGCCTCCGTAGCATTAAATTTTTCCTTGTCCTGGCATGTTTAAGCCAGTTTGATCCAGTTATGACTGCTATGTCCTCTGACCTAGCATTGGGTCTTCCCTCTTCTTTTACCTCACATTAGTTCTCTATTATCCTGTGGATTTTCACTGGGAAAAAGTAGTTGTAAAGGTTTGATCTGAGGAAAAAGTGCATTAAACTTATATATTTCCTGTGTTTTTTCCATATTACATAAAATAAGTGTGACCGACTTAAGCCTTTCCCTTCCCTAAATGCCATAATCTCAGCTTTTGGGCATATGCACATGGCGTATTTTAAACGCCCCAATTGCCTTATGCTATCCAACTTGGACATAGGCCTCCTCAAATCTTCCATGAATGCTGGCTCTGCACCCCATCATGTAACTGAAACCAGTAATGCGAACTCACTAAAATCAGTCAATCACAAAAATTAAAACAATTTTTTTTTTATTTACTTTTAGGTACAAACGACGCCATTGTTAACTGACCACTCATAGACTTTAACGCGTTGCAATAAAGTTTACATTCGTTCACAAATGTACAGTTAACAGTGTGTTCGATTGTACAACTATTTTGGCTATTAACTGAATTCAATTAATGTTCACTCATGATTTGTTTTGTATGTTGCTTGCTATGTTAGTCATAGGATACATTTTACTTGAGCTCAGTAAGGAAGGAAGTAATTAACAATTATCAGGATGTGGTCATGAACTATGTAATAATAGGGAATATGCATGATATTTTTTATTTACTTTAATAAAAGCTCATTCATACAAGAAACAGTAGGAAAAAAATATATTTCGAATAACTGTAAAAGTAATCAAGATATAAGACAACAAAGATTTATCTCTATCTCTTTCTAACAAAACATAATACAGTATGAAGATTGTATGGCGGCCGTGTACTATGACGTCATAGTCCATATCGGATCTCTCTGTCTAATCGCTGTCTGATTAGTGCTTTAAAATGTTCATATCTTTGGTATTTCTCGTTCGATTTTAATTTTATTTTGACTTCATGTCATCTTTTTTACGGTATTTTCATATTTTGTTAAGCAATGTGTTAAAAAAAAATCATGCATATTCCTTATTGTATTTACATACATATCTATACTGTTTATCATAAAACTAAGTATGCTAGGAAACAATTTGCTGTACAATCTGCCCATCTATATAACTCTATTGATGCTCATTTAGACATCTACCCAATGCAGCTTCGAAATTGTAAGAAAACAATTACCACATGTATAAGACATTTAAGCTATGAAGAAACAGAGGCACTTCTTAGTAATATAATTTAATAAATAAGAAACATTGATAATTATATAGGTACATGTACTATTATTACTATGAGTGATAATCGTGGAAACCGAAGACAATATTATTCTAATAATGTCAAAAATTTACACTGTTTTGTTCACATATTAAGTAAAATTTGCTTGTAAATGTGGATCCCCGGCGACAAACCTAATCGTAATAATTTAATATTTTCTAATCCTTTTCATCATCATCAACTCTTGTCGATGGAGTAGCTTCCAACCTTGCCTGCGATCGGCACCTTCACGTTTTGTTAACACATAATACCAGCTTTTTCGCTCACTTAAGCCAGAGAACTCAATTTCCACCGACTTGCCTATTATTTAACCGTAGAGGAACACATTTTATAGTTCTCAAATAAAGAATCCTCCACGGGTAAATAATAGGCAAGTCGGTGGAAATCGAGTTCTGTGGACACCCCGCTGGTACTGACTTGGTTTACAACATCTCAACTAACATTACATCTCAAAACTTTGTTTTTCATGGTATCTTATACATATTTCTTAATCCTAGTAATCTTGTTTGCCTAAACATACTTTTTTTTTTTTTTTATTTATTTGGACCTTCAACAATAAGTATACCGTTACATTTTATATTGTTACATGAACAGCTTAGGTCTAAGTATCTTATTACTTATAGAAGGACACCGCATGCACTATAATAACAGTTAATATTAAACAAACAATTTGTTATCTGCTCTTATCCTAATAGTTTGATCTATATATGTACTTTAATTAAAATTATTTTAATATTTACTATGATATAAATTTTACATAATCATACACTCTTGCGCCCCAACTTATTCACATGTGAGGCTTTAATGTAGTGTAGGCTCGAAGAGTTAAGATCGATGTAGTCTTGATGTTCCTTGTATATAGCAAACATACGAGAAATTAAATTTTGTTGAATCCTTATCGAATTTATTTTTAAAACCAATCTAACATAAAGATGTCAACGCAGCCAACTGTTCAGGTGTATTTTGTGTACACAGGTGCCTGTCATAATGTTTGATCGTGACATTCCCAGCCGTTGACAGCACTTTGTTAATTGCTGGTTTGTCCCTTGTTATACCAGTATATTGACAGCTTCACAATATAGGTTAAGGTTTTATTTATTTATTTGTTTAAAAGGTTTCGCAAGGTTCTGTGTTTTTATGTTGCAAATCTCCATATAGGTACATTGTTTTATTTATTTTAACTTTATTGCACAAAAGAAAAGTTATTATAAAAAGGCGAACTTAATACCATAAGGCGTTCTCTCACCTTTTCAGGCATATTTTTAAGTCACATGTGCTGTATGGTTGTAGAAGCAAATTGAATAGTCGTGGAATGAAAAGTCAGAAAACGAAACGTATTTGGCACCTATTGTAACAAAAAATATGTTGTTTACATATTTTATATACCTGCCATTATAATACTTATAGAATAGGGAATATGCATCATATTTTTTATTTACTTTAATATAGGGATGTAACGATACCGATACCGATACCGATATATCGGTATCGCCGATATATCGGTATCGCCGATATATCGGTATCGCCGATATTATACAACCGATATTTGAAGAATTTGCTTATGAAAAAAAATCTGCAAAAAGTAATTTCAATTTCTGACTTAATTTATGTATTGGTCTATTCTATTACCTTGTGCAATGATAATTACTATGTTAATTAAATCTTTGGTTCTTAATAAAAAAAAAATGAATTTTGAGTTGACAATTTATTATTTTTACTTTACACTTTCAAGGTTGACTCTCTGGTAAATATAACCAGTAGTCATTGCCATTAGTTATAATAAGGACATAAAAATATCTGAAATTCATACTTCATTATTTAGCTAAGATATCGGTATCGGTATCGGTATCGCCGATATTAACTACTATATATCGGTATCGGTATCGTATCGGCAAAACTGTGTATCGTTACATCCCTACTTTAATATAACCTCATTCATATAAAAAACAGTAGGAAAAAAATAATTTTCGAATAACTATAAAAATAACCAAGATATAACACAACAAAGATTTATCTCTATCTCTTTCTCGCAAAACAGAATATAATATGGAGATTGTATAGCGGCCGTGTACTATGACGTCATAGTCCATATCGGATCTCTCTGTCTAATCACTGTCTGATTAGTACTATAAAATGTTTATATCTTCCGTATTTCTCGGTCGATTTCAATTCTATTTTGACTGTACGTCATCTTTTTTACGGTATTTTCAAATTTTCCCTATTATTATTACTTTGCACTAGGTAAATATTATGTCAGCTGATATGGCATAATTGGGTAGTTCTCTGCGACTAAAAAGTCGCACCAATCGCATCATTACCATCGCCACATTATAGATGAGCTCCGTATAAACTATGGAGTCGTTTTTGGTTATCTTGTAGAAGTCGCGTGCCTCTGCTATTTTTATCATAATGATCCTGATTGCTTTTATAAAACCGCCAATAATAGTGGCGATGGTAATGACAAAAAAATCGCGGTATAAAATCGCAGAGAACTACCCAATTACTCAAATAAAATATCTTTTAGAACAAAATTTTGGGAAATGTTCAAAAGTTACATTGATATAAACTTCGTTTTACATCATAAAATTACTTAGGGCATTCATATTAATCTACTAATTAGACAATGATGCAAAAAACAATCTACAACGGAACCATGGCAATATGCATATCTCAGAAGCTACATTAACATGTTATCAGTGAAACAGTTCCATGTTATTATTTACTTTCAATTATATAATACAAAATTACTAACATAATCCAGCTTGAACTGGTTTGCCTACATATAACTATATTTATATCACTATGCTCTAATCAATAACCACTTCCTCATACATTCTACACATAAATTTGTTCAGGAACATCTATATTTCAACATTTAAAATTGTTTCTGTTAAAAGTCACAATTAATAAATGTGTATTATTATCATTTATTTAATAATTAGCTTAGGTTGTAATTTAAAATCAAAAGTATATATTCTTATTAATGAATGATTTATTTACAGCAGCGGTCGGCAACCTTTTAGCAGCCAAGGGCCACCATAGTAGCTAACGTAATTGACGCGGGCCGCACTTTATTAATAATTTGTGACTTTATACGATTCTGAATATAACGACCTTTACATACAAAATAGCCAGGGGCAGGGAGGCTCGCGGGTTGCCGACCGCTGATTTATAGCAGGGGTGTCCAAACTACGGCCCGCAAGCCGTTCCAATCCGGCCCGCGGGAAGATATCGGGAGGGCCTATGATCCGACCCGCGCGTCATTTTTAAATGTGCTGTATGGCCCTCTGGGAAAAAAGCCCTGGATTTATAGGTATGAATGCTTTATTAATAGGATGCTAAGAGAAGAATTTTGTTTAGGATATTTGTAATATTTCCGCTAAAAAAAATATTGTACTAGAGTTTTAAGCATTTTTTGCCATTTGTATTTAGAAACCTAATTTTATGTCATTTCTTGAAAAACAGTGGCGTCTATACATACTTATTTCACCAAGACAATTGCTTGGGAAAGTATCCATAAATTGTCATATTGAAAGGGAAATAAAAAACATTTCCTAGTTCAAAGCATTGATGACTCTTCAAAAAATCCAATTACCTATACTAGTAATAGGTTCACAAGCTTTTGTTTTATAAGTAATATAATCATTCCGAACAATTACTTCATAGTATGTAGGTATCTGCTTGTATTTGCGATTATGCGCATTCCTTAGCTAAAAACAGTAAAATAGAGACAATGTGCATTTGTGCGGTCTAAATTTCTCACATGTATTAACAGTTCGCATTTCACATGGAAAGGGTGGGAAAAAACAGTCAATAATAGTATTAAAGAGTAGATTTAGTTTGTAAACACATACTAAAATGCCTATAACAATGCAAGTCGTTTAAAAAAATTGTACATAGTGAACTATGTATTTAAAAAAAGACCATTAGCGTATTCAATAAATGCAAGTTATACTAAAATTAGTTCAAAATATGCATATTAATTCAGTAAAATGTAACATGTGAATAGCTAAAAAACTTAAGTAAAGCGGCTTTATTTTTAGCTGTCACAAACTAACTAGCCACACCTCTAACAATTCCCCGTTATCAAGTTAATATTATCAGAATGTTGTATTGTCACGAGAACTAAATGTGGGTGCAAAATTCCATAAGAATCGGTTTAGTTGAAGTAGTTGACAAAAGCGCAGTATAATATCAGTAATTTTTCTTCCTACAAAAGGTGAATCGCGCGGCTTGTATGTGTGCGTGCCGTAAACGAACACACTACAAGCAAAGTTTTACGAATGCGTTAGAATCAGGGCTCGGATACCAACAAAAATACCGGTATTTTTTCCGTTGTTTTCGTTCTTTGGTTTATTATTTTATTTTTCAATCGGACAATCTAATAATACGACGTTATTACTTAAATAAATTATTGAGCCCTACATAAAAAACCCAAAATAATTCAAACATTGGGCTATTTCGGGGTTTTTGCAAAATACCGGTTGCGAACCTTGGATAGAATGCCCCAATACGGATCGCACTGTCTGCGCCCCTTTGAATATCGCCGAAAAATAGGCCATAGGTATTTGATCACATGATTTCTGGACGTGCCCTTACCTCTTACCGTGGAATGACCCCAGGCCGTCACGTCATGGTACGAATGATTTTTTACCCAACTGCGGCGAAGCCCAAAGGAGGGTTATGTGTTTGACCTGTATGTATGTATGTATGTCCGTTCCTATGTCCCCTCGTAACTACTCAACGGCACAACCGATTTTGATAAATGGTACATCATTAGATTCGTCTTGATGGTGCGAGTGTTACTGGGTATGAAGTTCGTTAAAATAAACAAAATGGCGGATTTTATGCACTTTTAAAGTGCACCGCGGTCGGGTTTTTTTTAGTAAAAATATGTAGTTGTTTATTTAATAATTGAGACGCACTGAAAACATTATTTCAGACAATCATTAGCGATACTTTTTTTCGGGATTAGGTTCAAAAGTACAGACGATTCTGAGTAAGAAAAACTCAAAAAGTCGATATTTTAAGAAAAAAAATGTTGGTTTTTTTTATACCATTTTATACCAAGGACCTTCAAATAAATAGCCGGTCGGAGCATCACTTACAAAGAACTGAAGCATGTCTAATCGACCGGCTACCTATCTGTATGTGCTGCTCGCAATAGGAAAAAACTAGTTGATGTGTGCGTGCGGCTCGTAAGTACAAGCAGCCGGCATTAGAAATGACTTCAGTTCTCCGTTGGTGAGCCTCCGTCCGGCTATTTATTTTAAGGTCCTTGGTTGGTTGGTACACAAAAATACTCATGCGATTTACCCTTAAGGAACTGGTTAAAAAGGTTAATAATCCCGACGTCAAAATGTAATCCTATATTCATATCATGCAGTATAAAATACAGAGCATTTTTATCGTATAATCCCGAGAGAGGGTCATCGGAAAATTCACGCTTTTCAGTTGATTATGGATTTCATTCATAACGTGTTGAATAACGTGTCTGCCGATGACAGCTATTTTATGAATGGAGAGATTACGCTCCTTTATCCAGCCCGTTGATAAATGATATCACATATGTACAGCGTTATCTTAACAATATCCTCTACGATATGATATGTGATTGTGGGGAAAAATATGTTTACACGGGAAATGGTTTGTCGAGTGTTGATTAGTTCGGGAAATTTACCCTGAGGTCCCCTACGAGGGATATGGGGATATATCGCGAAAGCAGCGACTGCAACCGGACTGAACAACCCATAAGCACGACCATCCTGAAAAAAGTGCCGATTGAGACAGTATAACAACAGTAATATTTCTTCCGACAAAATGCACGCCGCGCGGCTTGAATGTGTGCGCGCCGTGTACAAACGCACTACAAAGAAACATTTAGCAATGCGTCTGGGCTCAGTGGTCGCTCGCTCGCGCGAAATGTATCGTAAGCGCGTATACTGCAGTGCGTTCGGATGCGAAAAAACCGACTGACGGCAGCCCTGCGCCTGGACCTTGTATAGCTATCGCGCGCTCCTAAAAAGCCGGAGTGTGGCTACTTTTCTTTCTTTATACTTTGCCTACGTCGAAATTGCGGTTCTTTAATATCATGACAGCATAGAGAATTTTTCATACCCTCATGATCGACCTAGTCCCAAACTAAACAATGCTTGTACTATGGGTACAAGATAAGTATGTATGTCGCCCTCTAGTACAGCCGAGTTCAGTTACATCTACACGCTTACGGGATCAAAAATATCTGAACACGACCGTATTGTCAGGAGTATAAAAGCGTGTTCAGATATTTTAGTTCTCTTATATGTGTGTGTAGATGTAAATGAACTCGGCCGTACTAGATGGCGACATACATACTTATATAGAGAAATACATACGTCGCATCGTTAGTAATAAACCGGCCTAATTCAAAATTAACAACTAATACTGGACAGCAGTGGTGTGGCGCCAAATATATTCTTAGTAAAGCCGGAGTAAATTTGGATTACTTTTTCTTCAGGAGTAGTAGATACTCCGGTCATATGCTTAAAAATAGGCAAGCCGGTGGGAATCGGGTTCTATGGACTCACGGCTGGACAGAACAACCCACGACCTTTGCAAAAGAGTGTCGACAGAAAAGACGGATGTTTGTTTCGCTTAATACAATTTATTTTACATTGCATCACATGTATACCCTTGAATCTCTTAATAACATCCACCGGAAACGCCGTCTGCCCGATATCTCTAGTATCGGCTTACCTTTTGTATTTAATCTTGGAAACAATGATAAATCGCACTGAAGTATTATTATCAATCGATTGACTAATAATATAGATTATAGTATGACGTAGAATTTGATCATGAATGGGCATAATCACTTCCTTTCGCGACTAATGAGTGCAGTGATAAGAATTATACAGGAAATTATTAACACTTGAACTTGAATTGGTCTGACGTAATCAATACCTTTTATAACAAAAGGTGAGCCTCGGGGTAAAAATTCCCCGTTCCCGGTATTTGAGAGTTTTTCAAAAAAAGTGTCCAATCCAATGGTGCCTAAATATTGTTTAAATACCGTCTAACTATCCCTTATGTCACGAACATGTATTGATTTTGACTCTTAACTTTCAGTTTCGTGACCGCCCTGAACTGCTCAAAACATGTGCACTTCTTTTGATAAACTCTCATTTAGTTCTAGATTATCATATGTGTCTCTTGGATTCAGATGGATGGCATTTTTGGTGGTAGGTTTCAGTCACTGTTTGTCACTTTTACCACAGAATAAGTAACACTACGTACAGAAGTCCCACTTTCTAACAAAACTGAGATTCGGGTCCGGTCACCGGACGGAACGCACCGAATCCGACCATCTCTATCGCGTAACGCGTGCTCTTTCTGGCCGCAGACTAAGTCACTCCGCAGGGGCAAAATTTGGTACCAGTAGCTGCGCGTTTTACTGACTAAATTTTGCCGCTGAGCAATCTCAGTTATATTCGTGTATGAAATCAGGAGTAGGCAACTGTACCTATACCACAATTGTACCTGTCACGCGACAAATACTACCTCTGCCTTCATTTAATATAATGCAAGTGATCACTGATTGAAAAAAAGACAAATTTTGTTCAGCTTCATCGAGATACTTCTACGGTCGATGATATACTACATGTTTTGTATTGTAATAGCTTCTTTTCCTAGGTGTATATATATAGGCGTATTATAAACTGACTAGCAGCTTTTTGGCTCATCCTTTAGTTCATTTTGGACTGCCAAAAGAACAACCAAAACCAAACTCAGATCTTCCATGATAAAGTTATTTCAGTGCATATCGTATACACTTTCGATTTCTCATTCTGTTGTTTAATAAAGACACACGAGCCGTTGGATCTTGTTTAACGATGCGCCCTTTTTAAACTATCAAGGCGATCTTTGATGCGTAAGTTCTCAATAAGTGGTCATTTAACAAAGGTGAATTGATTGCACCTCTGATTACTTTAACGTGTTTTAAATTCACTATAATTCATATCCAAATTGGTTTCATTCGTGTCTGAATAACAATCGGTACTTGTGAGGTCGGCGTTTTATGTTTAATCAGGTGGACCGGAACAAGGCGACCTGGTTCGACTCCAGGCGCCTACGGCACCCACCCAGTCCGATTCACTCGGGGTGGTCCGGCTAGCGACCTGGTTCGACCCCAGGGAACGCCACGACCGACCACCCGGTCATATAATTGCTACGCCCACTAGGGTTGCAAGTTAGTCAGGCTTCAAAAAAGCGATTGTATGACCGGGTGGTCGGCCGTGGCGTTCCCTGGGGTCGAACCAGGTCGCTAGCCGGACCACCCCGAGTGGGTCGGACTGGGAATAGTACCACGTGCAGAAGTCTCTCTCTAAGGTACAAAACTGTCGTTCGGGTCCCACCACCGTGCACCGGACCGAACCCACCGCATCCGACAGTCTCTCTCTATCTTATAACGCGTACGTATAAGCTGGCTAGGGTCGATTTCAGGCGTTTTTCCAGCGTTTTTTGTAACTTCATTAGTGTCACTGGAGTTTTACCGTGAAGAACTATCAAGTGACGATAACTTTTGATTAAATCAGGTGTAGCCTCGATACCGTCTATCGTTTATAGTAAAAGTTCGCTGTGATCACCACCGCTTGCTGCTATATTTGCTGGAACACGAATGAAAAAAACCGCCGCGGTCGAAACGCTCTGAAATCGACCAGCAAAAGCCACCAGGTGGTTCGGGTCCAACCGCCGCACGGAACACTCCGGATCCGACCGTCTCTCTCTGTCGCATCGCATAACGCGTGCTCTTTCTGGTCGCTGGCTAATCTCCTCAGGGATAAAATTTGGTACTAGTAGCAGCGCGGTGAAATCGCGGAGTCAGCCAGTCCTGGTCTTACCAGATTTATGTAGAACTTCCTCCATTTCCCAAACAATTCGAACAGTCTTAAGTCCTTGTTTTCTCGTTTAGCAGGATTTATGTACGTTTAAGCTAGGCGTTGGCAGAATAACAGCGGCTGTTGGCCAAAAGTCCTTAGGAGCTTGGCACAGGCATATGTACAGTTTAAATTTTGAATAAATGTTTTATAGCTATTACAATTTTGAAGTTCTTTTACTTGAGGGTTACCAGACACTGAACTCGAGACTGTTATTACAGAAAGTATATTTCATATACAGTGATGACGTTCAGCTTCATCAACTAAAACAACGCTTAGGTCCAAAACAATTTAGGAGTTGTCTAAAAAATCATTTTTGTGACAATCTTCTTAATGCCAACTGCACCCTTTTTGCATAATAGAAAACTGAATATCATAACCAATAAAACGAGCAAATACACTTCAATTCACTTGCAATGATTATGGACAGACACCGGGACAGGTGAAACTAAACAAATCTTGTAGAATTGCTACCCGTTATTGAATAACAATGCAAGTTTCAAGTACCGAACTGCGACGGTTAAAATGTTTTAAAACCTGCCATAACAGCTGCAGGAAGTTATTCCCACCCTTTGTCATTCCTCATCCAAACGTCGAATAATTCGCGTTCGCGACCACTCGTACGGAAATAATGCAATTTGACGTCGTTAATACAAAATTAGGCTGCGTTTCCACCGACCTGTGCGAGGTAGCGGAGCGGTGTGCGAAAAATCCACCAATGAGCGAGAATAGACCAGTGGCGTGGCGTAAAAGATGTCCTTGGGCAAGCCGATGCAGATTTAGCGTACATTTTCCTTAAGAGGAAACAGTAAGGTGGAGAGAATTGAAAATTAGGTATTTGTAAAATGTGTCGCTGTCCCGCACTGCCCGCCTCTCCCGCGCAGAGCGCGATAGAGACAACTGCAGCTTGGACCGAAAATACCTTTTAAAATTTTATGAAAACAACGTTTCGTACTCCCCTGATTTCGTCCCCAATACTTAACCTATTTAACTAATTTTTTCATTAAACATTAAAGAAAGGCTTTGGCCGTGTTCCTATGTTTTCCTTTATTTTAATAATCTAGTCAAATTTGTTTTCTGGATGTGTGAACACAGCGGAAAATCTGGCATTTTTTTTAGGTTTTTGAAGGTTAATAGCTCTTTTGAGAATCAATTTATCGTAAAAAGGAAAACATAGGAACATATCAATAGTAGCCATAGATTTTTGGACAAAAAATTATTGCTCTACTGGCGTTATCCAGGGAGGAAACAGGGGACTACGTTTGTATGGAAAAACTGCCCTCCTGTTTCCTCTTAAGAGCTGTAGAATAAGCTCCTCCAATGCCTGATATTGGACAAGTCGATTGGAATCGAGTTCTTTGGACGCCACGCTGCTTTTAGGCATGTTGATTGGTGGATTTTTCCTCGCACAGCTCTGGTGGGAAGGCAACCTTACGGGACTCAAACGTCGTTTGTATAGCGTGGGGCTTAATGTTTGGCGAATTTGCTCATTTTGTATTCATATCTGTATCTTGATTACATATCAAGTCTTTGAATGTGATTGGCTTTTGTGTAGTTAATTTAACGTGTTCCTTTGAATGTTTCTTTGAATCAACGATTTCGTCAATTTTGGTGTTGAATGTTGTCCTCTTTGTCTGCTTTTTATTATTTACTAAACTAATGAATCCGCTCGCGACTTCAGCCTAGTTTCGGCTTCGCGGTTTCAGCCTTGTTTCGGCTAAATTACGGGTTTCGGCGGTTTTCAGCCGAGCAGTCTTTATTCCAAAAAGCACTGATAATTTATTTGAAATAACAAGTTATAATATGTTATATTAATATTAATGATTACTTGAAATATCAGAGACTAAATGATTAGTTATTTAAAAATGAAGACTGACTGATTGTAATTTTTTTTTCTGCCCACGACAAAATTACTTTATATGGAAGTTTAGGATTCGGCCGAAACGAAGATCAAAGCCGAAACTCGGTTTCGGTTACGGCCGTGAAAACTAGTTTCGGTCGGACACTAGTAATAGTATATTACACAACTAGGGTGGTAATACAAAGGAAGGCCGAGATCGCAGAAGTTTGCGGCCCGAGCTGCAAGCGAGAGACGTAAATATGCGATCGAGGGCTTTCTTTATTACCTCCCGTGTTGTGTACATCATTTTATGTGTACACATGGCCAGAAAGCGGTTTTTTCCGTACGCGCAGCGTGCGGAAAAAGCCACTTTATGGCCAGGTGTGGCATAAAAATTATTTTGTGTTACCTACTTAACTGTGGACATAATCTACCTGCACCAAATTTCTTCGAAATCGGTCCAGTCGTTTTTGCGTGATGAGCGCACAAACACAAAAATGTCAAAACTATTTATTTACGTTTTATTACTTATTTTTGACATGCCCCAGTTGCTTATTTGGAAAAAAATCTTTAATACATAAACACAGTCTTCCTAATTTTTAAATTGAATACAAAACATACTTTATTTCACACCAAAACATTGGCGTCAAACTTACAACACCTCTCTTTGTGCGTCGGGGCTTAAAAAACACATTACAAAGGGAACATAACATAATTAAAAATGAATTAAAACGGTAGATATCAGGCGGTCTTGTCGCTAAAAAGCGTTTTTTTACATGTATGTAAGATTATCTTTTTTTTCTTGCCTATTTTAGTGGGGGCCCACCACCCAAGCTCCCCGTAATTTCTCCCCTCAATTTGCACGTTCTCTGATGTTTCTCCAATCCAGTTACTGCGGAATGTGATATTATACCTTTCATACCTATAAAACCTACCTTAATGATTGAGAAATGCCAGCTCCAGCAATTTTTCCCAATAAGACATTCCATTTTCCTTTTCTTTTAATTAACT
Organism: Eudemis profundana; assembly: GCA_947034925.1. Classification (NCBI taxonomy): domain Eukaryota; kingdom Metazoa; phylum Arthropoda; class Insecta; order Lepidoptera; family Tortricidae; genus Eudemis; species Eudemis profundana. The sequence goes on along the minus strand of OX344816.1, from coordinate 13,251,349 downwards.
GCCTTCTAATTGAGACTTTATATTTGGAATAAATGTAATTGATAACATTCTCGTTACATTCTGGCATTTTGAGAGATTTTTGACCTCATGAAATATAAAAGTATGATTTTTGGATTCGGGTACCATATAGGTGATGATAATTATGAGCGTAATATCTTTCAGCTTTTTGACGCCGTTAGTTGTTTTTTTTATTTAGTAGTAGTAGTAGCAAAGTATTTGATTCCAATAAATACTTTTTTTAAGTAAATTGCAGCCGAACTAACAACTGGATGCATGATATAACATAATCTAACACTATCTCATGGTATTTGTTGTTAATTGGGTACTAAATAAAAATTCAATTGTTGCAGAGGAAGTCGCAAAAACCCCGAAATAGACCAATATTTTGAATTATTCTATGCTTTGTGCGATTAAAAAATGAAATGAACCAAAAAAACGGAAAAATACCGGTATTTTCGTATGGAGAAAATACCGGTTTCCGGCCCCTGGTACGTATAAGGGTGAATCAGCTTTTCTTTGTCAATAAAATTTTACCTTCTCCGACTAAAATTGAAAGGAAATCTGTATTCGGATATTTTTTTAATAAAGTGTATGCTCATTTAAAGGACAGATTTTTTTTATTATAATTTGTTTATTATAACTTGTTTATAGGTTGTCTGGAAGAGATCGCTTTTTAGCGATAAGACCGCCTGTTGTCTACCTTTCAACTTTAAGTTATGTTAATTGTGTAATGTACCCTTGTAATATGTTTTTCTGGTGTGCAATAAAGAATTTTTGTATTGTATTGTGTTTATAAGCAGTGACCCAGGGGACATAGCTGTCCCTCACTTTTGTATGAAAATAAGGGTTCGTCCGCTGGGTCACCCTATTTATTTATTAAAAAAGAGTTTTATTTTTACCTTAATCTTACTCTAGATGTAATCTTGTTCCATTTAAATCATGTTAAAACATGCAAATGGTGAACAAATAAGGAGAAAGGGCAATCTTTGCATAAAGAAAAGAAAGTTGATTCACCCATAAACACTTTGAGATGGTGAGACGCATTGTTTATACTGCACCAATGTTTCCCGTGTCTGGAAAATACCTTTTCAAACAGGGATACTAGTTTTGATGTTTTCAAAGCATTATTATGTTAGTTTTCCCCCACAAATTAGAGGAAGTACAAACATATTAACAGGATATTTCCTCATACAACACGTTACATGTACCTCTGCCTACACGTGGATTCGACCTTGGTGCTATTTAGTTTATGAAATACCTATTAGAATTTCATAATAATAACATTAACAACGAAATAATCACTCGCTTGACACAGAATAAGTAATAGTACTAAGTACAGAAGTTTCTCTTTCTAACAAAACTGACGTTCGGGTCCGACCACCGAACAGAACGCACTGGATCCGACCGTCTCTGTCGCATAACGCGTGCTCTTTCTAGTAGCTAGATAAGCCCCCCGGAGGAGCAAAATTTGGTACTATCGAACACACTGTTAACTCTACATTTGTAAACGAATGTCAACTTTATTGCAACGCGTTAAAGTCTATGGGTGGTCAGTTAACAGTGGTTTCGTTTGTACTAGCGGACTGAGCTATTCCTGAGCTCCTGACTATACCTGTAACCAGTGATGGGCCGTTCTCGAGAAGTTTCGGAAACAAGAGAATATCGGGAGAAGCTTCTCGGGAAAGTTCTCCTCAGCGGAAATTTCTGAGAAAGTACCTTATATTTTTGAGTTATGCATTTTTTGTTCGCTTAATACTCATTATATTTGTGGTATATAACTATTTGCAGAGTATTTGTGCGCAACAGGTCATTCTATCAATGAAATTCTCTTTGTTCTCGAGAATTTCCCGGGAAACTTCTCGGAAACGTTCTCTGGGGAACGTTCTCAGCAAAAATTCATGTTATTTTTTCTTCTAAAAAGTTTTTTTTATAGATTATTAATCATTTACGGTACTTTATTAGGCGTTGTCATCGTATTATTATTCGTTTACACATTAAATGTTAAGTCTATTCAAGACTGGAATGGGTAAAAACGGACTAGTGCGACTTGATCTGCGGACATTGATATATTATCTTTTTCATCACTTTCTCGAAAATGGTGTTGTTACACGTAAGTTTTGCGGGCTGTAAATGACCTATTACGCCCTAGGGCGTAATGGATTTTTTTCTGTTTTACTCTTATTGGTCATGTTCAAAGGAAACGCCAACTTACTTTTTTAACTTTTTTTACTTTAAAGAGAGCTGTTATTGCAAATACATGTAAACACATATTTCGGTAACATAAATTAAATGTTTAATAAATGGTGTATTTCAGTATTTTGCAAATGTAAAATCAAGTAAAATGGCCGTTTTAGGTTTTTACCGCTATGGTTTCCGAACGTGACTTGACATTCGCATTATCTATGGATATTAATGTCACTTTCCGATTTAAAAATTTGTTCTCATACTGGGTGGATTAGTAAGGGTATTTAGGTATTTAGATTTCCTCACAAGTGTGATGAAAAACATTGTGTGTGCCACGGGTGGTAAAGGAATTACAAACGAGTGTTATTAAAGCCCTCGGGCTTGTAACAAATACTCGTTTGTAATTCCTTTCTTACCGCCCTAGATACACAATTTACTATAAAATATCACCGACTCTTGTGCTTTCTTACCTGTCATAAATAATTATCTCTCTTTACCTGCCACCCAGTGCCCAAAAAAGGGGACAGGTCCGATCCATCAAATTACAATCCTATTGCTATTACTTTCCTTTTCTCTAAGGTGATAGAGCGTGTGATTAATATAAAATTCCTTAGATTACATCATATAAAATCTAAAAGAACATAATTTGATCAACGGCCTTCTATATGGTCGCTGCACTGGTGATCTCCTAGTACATAGGTACTAGGATAGGTAGGGGATAGGATATGATAGGAGAGGTGGGATATAGATCCCACACACCGCTGCCAACTGCCCACAGCCAAAGCTGGCATCCAAAAAGTTTGATGTGCTGAGTTGAGCGAAGCGGTACATCACGTCTGGGCAAAGACAGCTGTTTTACAAATCGCAGGTCTGACTTCATATGGAGTACTGCTATCATCATGTTCCTCTTGGCTCGGTCCAAAAACGCACTATGTGACAAATTTGAAGCGGTAGTGAACCTTTAAGTCTAAGGAGAGACCTCGCCTATTTATGTGTATTCTACCATTTTTAAAACTTGTATAATAGGCTGTTTATTTCATTGCATATTTGTGAAAAGCACTACCTCGGCGTGAAACGGGGTTGCCAGCCTCGTAACTATTTGGACTCGCTCTCGCTCGGCCATGTATATGTACTCGGCCGGCAATCCCTTCTTTCTGTTGTGAAGTAATTTATTAATTAAAAAAAACAGCAAATAGCAAATGTATTAAATATAGAAACTAAAAGTATAATCAAGTAAAAACAAATCCTATAACGAAATAAAAATAAAAGCAATTATGTAGGCTGTCAATATTGTTTATTATTAGAAACAGCTACCGAGGGAGAACGTTTCCGAGAAGCTTCTCGGGATTATAGAGAATTTTGCCTTTAGAATATTCATTCAAGATACACTCATTTACGAATGCCTATTAAACACAATAACGAAAACATTTCAGCCCAAAAAATACCTGTATTTTAAATCTAAATCACTTTTATGCTAATATTTGTTCCGGAGAAGTTTGCCGGAAATATTTCACCGAGAATGTTTCCGAGAAGCTTCTCGGGAATTTCTCGAGAACATAGAGAATTTTGCTCTCAGAATATTCGAAAAAGTTCAGTCACCTTACGAACGTCTATCAATAACATATACGAAGACATAAAAGCAAAATAATACTAATTTTTTTAAAGTATTTATGTACTTTCTCAGATATTTCGGTTCCCGGAGAACTTTCTCGAGAACATGTGAGAATTCTCAGGAGAAGGAATTCTCGAGAGCGAGAACGTTCTCACCGGCACAACACTGCCTGTAACCTACAATTTTATCTGGCGCGGACGAGGCAAAGCTAGGGACTTTCTTCTGATTCTTAGTTTATCGATGTATTCTAAGGTGCCATGTATCAGTGTGACAGGTTTGAACAGGATTATCAAGCACTAACCACACGGCGTTCGTGCCAGGAAAATCTAGATATAACTATAGCCATCTTTAGACTGTCAGTTTCAAAATTTTAGCTAGACTTGAGCTGGAAAATTATAAATATGTCACTGTCTTTCAGCTTGCTTATAAGTAGCCAGCTATATTTTCGAGCATTTGGGAAATCAACTTGAAAAAAATGTAATCCTCCTGGACATTTCTCTAATGCTACGGCTACACACATCTCTTTCTCTGACATACAAAAAGAACGAGACATCAGACGAGACGAGCCTTTGCGTTATCGCTATGTGCAAAGTATAAAGACAAACAAGTAGTACGACTTCGGCCGTTTAGGAGCGCGCGACACGTATTCACACAGACGCATGATCGCGCGTCTGTGTGAGTGCACTCATACTGTGGCATTGGTGCGCATTGGTAAATGTTTGCTTGTGGTGCGTCCGTACACGGCGCGCACACATGCGCGCGCCCGATGTACATACCTTTTGTCGGAAGAAAATCTACTGTATGGTACTATGCTATGTGTGTAGGCTACGTGTACACTATGAGCAGTTCAAACGCAGTGGCTTCAGTGGGTTCGGTATTGCTGAAACTCCGCAAGATTAGGATGGCAATCTTGCAATTAAGAGTAGACGTCGGGGCTTTCTACAAAATAACGGATAATTCTGCCCTAAACTCGCAAAATTTCGACATTATCCATCCTATATCACTTTAAAACGTTCGGAGAAACGCCCTCCTAGTTTTATAGAAATAGTACATTGTACGTCACCTGAAACGTCACTGCTTCCTCTAACCAAAAAGAACGACCTTTACCCTTTCAATTGACTGACGGAACGGAAAGTCTAAAAGCGGAATCCTCTCGGAATACCATTGGGAGTATCATCCGTTCCCAGCATCCGGCAGTCTTAACGGCCCCATTCAACGGTGTGACGTCACGCGTCCACGCTACTGCACTGTTTACGAGAGTACAATACGATACACTATTGCACACCTAAAAATGCAGAGATCCTTAAATAAAGAAGATTGTTAAAAAAGTAATGTTAGACAACGGACGGTTTTATCACTAAAGAAACGACATACAACACAAAGTTAAAGAAGACCCGCAACCCGGTCCATTATTGCCGACTTCCAGCCATGCAGTCCTTCTTTTTTATGCAAAATATAGCAACAATAATATGGTTAAATTTTTTGTTTGTTACTAGATTTAGTTTAAAAAACTTATCTATAGGGTAATATATAAAACGATATGTCTTAGTGGGAACTGTTGAGGAGTTAGATGCATGTTAATCTTAAAATCTATACCATAGTGTTTTCTATGTACGTCTATCTCTGTTTGTTCTCCAAATAAATAAATAAATAAGAAAGAGAGAATAAGTGAATACATGAAAATTGTTAGAAGAGTGAAAATTAAGTAAAGTAAAGTAAAGTTTATTCAAAAGTACATGTAAGAGTTTTTAAAAGGAGTAATAAACGTGTTTTGTTGTTTGTTTGTTTGTATGAGAATAATATTGGAAAGTTACATGCACATGCTAGGTTCTAAGCTGTATATTAAGTTTGCTGTGGCAGGAGACACAGCTCTTTTACATGACACGCAAATTACGAATGATGTACATGAAAACTTGTAGTATTTTAAATTTTACCGTTAAGAATGTGTCCATTGTTGTGTCAAATTAGGCCCGAGAATCATAAACGGAAAAACAGTATGTTAAATATTTACTTGCTAACCCAATAGTATCAATCTTAGCAACCATGTCTAGCTAAACATTTAGTCGTTTATGCTTTAATTTTGCGAAACGGAAAATGAAACGTTCAGCCTTTCAGCCGTGTGAGAGGGGATCTTCTTTCTCTATTAACAAGTTAGTATGCGAGCGGCAAAGTACCAAATGTAACTGTCAAACTAGGAACTAACATGCCCAGTCAATTTCCATGCAAATGAGACGTGTTCCGGCCGGTTAGTGACTGGATGCTCTAAGGCTGTCCTGTATGTAATATAATTTATGCGACAGGTTTGTTATGTCAACTTATGCTGTTATTATTGATTTGGTTCGATTTTGAGGGTCCAATACCGGAAAATAATCCGGTATCTTTATCGGTAATGCCGGTATTAGACGTCGTAGTTCGATCTCAAAAATTTTGATCAGTATTAACGTAGCATTCATAAATAAATATAAATATTTCCTTCGAATCACATACCAACCAGGTGCAAACTTAGCTCAACCGGAAGTCAGCACGGGTTCCCATACACAGCATTAGCTGATTTTTGGTTTAGGAGCATTTTAGCACAAAACATAATTAGAGGGTGTGCGTTACTCAGTTTGGATTTTCGCAAAATCTGGGAAACCCTACTTAATACTTAATAGATAGAATATAGAATAAACTGAATAGATCGAAAACAAAACATCCATGACTTAGGACTTACTCGTGCTCATCACACATATATTTGGCCTTAACAGGATTTGAACCCGGGTCATCTAACTTCGTAGACAGTGGTTCTCCCACTAGGCTAAACGTGTCGTCTCAAAAATTCATAATCACCATTTAAACTTCATTCACAGCTAATGTTCAATCCATGTCAGTCCATGTTATGCGGTGGTCTGAACTCAATAATCTTTTCGTTGCATCGATTCTTCTGGATATTATCCCAGCCATTTCCACCTATACTAGATTATTCTGGGAATTGTTTATGATCATTGTTTGAGACCATATTTATGACAGCTCTATGCACATGAACTCACGAATCATTTCTGAATGAATGGTTGATCCCCACTACCTGACTCAGTCTTCACATGATGGTTTATAGCACTTTATTCCAGTCAAGTATGATCCGTGATGCAGAAAATATTAAATAGAATTATACCAAACACCCTTTCTAAATTTCAATCTGAATCAAACCCGTTGGCACTTAGCAACGTCGTGCTCAGTTAAATGTCAAGTTGTTGACATTTGAGGCGGTCCACTCAGTCGGATACAAAGACTAGACGAAGCCTAAAAGGATACAAGCTTTAATAACCAGCCCATATGATTGTATGATAAAGGCAAAAGGATATCCTTTTATGTTGACGACAAAGGACAGAGAAAATGGCGTAGCTTTTGGGTAAAATAACCCTGAATTTGCACTTGTTATTCACTAATTGATGGGTTAAAAGGGTTTACGGTTGAGCGTTGTAATAAGACAAGAGAAAGCATTTTCAATTTGGATAGAAAGTGAAAACTTTCTGGCAGTGAGGAGCATAATTTCTTTATTAGTATTTATGATATTCGTGTATAGGTCCTATTTTCTTGCTGTACAGTCAACTGCAGCGAAAAGTAATCTCTACAGGGGGCTCCTTTTCTCTGTAGCAGACCGTATTGAGATAAGATAAGAAGTATTACACAGTTTCATTTTTCCAAACTTTTGATTTATTTCACTTTGCTCGATTTTTGAGTAAAAGCCTCATATTTCAAAATTCATGAAAACTGGTGTATATTTAGAGGGTGCGCACTCATGAACTATGAACTCAAACAACGATTTCTCGATGTTCCTAAGATAATGAACGATACCGTGAAATGTGGCATTGCTTGATAAAAATAACTTAACGATTCAAAAGAACAGCAACAATTCTTACGTATATACTTATTTTTCTTCATCTTTCTTTCAATAGTCGTCCAGCATCGCAGCAGTTATGCTATTGAATTCTTTGTGAATATTGAAAGGTTTGTGGCAAGAGTATATTTTGGCAATATTTTTATTGTACGCACTGCATTCTTCTTTAATCTATAATTGACTACAAATAAAAAAAAGCCATTCTTTTACACTTACTAACCACAACGTTAAATTCACGCGTAGGTATACTTAATATTTTAAAGCATTCCACGAAATCAACTACTCTTTGTCCCGCACGAGACGACTATGGCAGCTACCTTAATATATATAGAAAGTCCTAAATTACATTATTAATTTAGAAACCAGGTTATAAAATATTGACATGCCAAAAAATTGTCTAGTTTTGTCAGAAGTATGAAAAAAATTGCGTCTTGTGCGGGACATTCTGGTGGAATGCTCCGTTTACATGCTCAAAATAAGTTAGTAACGAGTGAGGGATTGGTAAAACTGTTTCTTAGGGACTGGCACTTTAAAAAAACTGGTTTGAGTTGAGACCGAGCCGTTATACCACCGTAGTTAAAATGCCTTAATTTGATAAAGTCTTTTCACAATGTAATGCAGTATTTAGTGACTTCCAATTTAATATTACAGTTGTAAATCTTGATTATCCTAAAATACGACGTCATAAAAACACGTAGACGTGACGTTTTTACGGCCTTGTTTTATAAGAAACGGTAGTTAAGCTATTGGGATACGGCGTGTGTAAAATTAATATCTAAAGTAAGGTACTTCCATATTTGACATGTATACCAATGACAATGGACCACTGATAGACAGACAGTGCAGATATATTATATGTACAGTCGCCATCAGATATATCTGAGCTGTCAGTGTACTCATAAATATCTGAACACGGCTCTAATGCTATGAAAATAGAGCCGTGTTCAGATATTTATGAGTACACTGACAGCTCAGATATATCTGATGGCGACTGTACAAACTACAAGCTTGTAGATGAAATGTCACCTCGCGCATAACATAATGTATTGTTGGCTGTCTAATATGGCTACTGTCTTCTTGATCCCCAAGTGTTATAAGTCTTTGCTGCCTTGCAGCGAATAGTACCTGACCACCCACCCACTGATGGCTATGGAATGCAATATCCGGTCAAATATGAAACCCGGGTATTACCCGACTCTACATAAAGTCATTTACCCGGGTTGCATTACTTACAATGAACTTGCCGGCCGTGTTAAGTAAGATAAGCAAGCATGTGATGTTTTTTCGCGTTTGCTTTAAGGCGGCCTTTAAAATAAAACGATAAATGCATAATTTTTATTAATAACTAGGTTTTTTAACCTGGGTTCTGAGCAGTGGCGTGGTGTCCATAGGACTCGATTCCCATCGGCTTGCCTAATATAAGACAATTCTAGTTTACTTAAAGAAAATTAGAGGCAAAGCTGCTTCGGCTTGCCCAAAGATTTCTTCAACCCCACGCCACTGGTTCTGAGTCAAAATACCCGGGTTTTATCCGACTCTGAATATAGTCGATAACCCGGGTACCCGGGTTGCATTCCCTACTGATGGCTAGCACTAAGCTATGCGGTTCAGCCGAGCACGGGTCATTTGTGACGAATCGTTTGCGGCCCGGTAATGTACTTCACAATTGCTTTGCCCGTGATTTTCGTATATAAAACTATCCGGCACGTCTTTGCGAACTTGACCCCATACAGAATCGTAACGATCGTATCCATAGCCAGATCGCTCAACAGTAATCTGAGCTTTAAAGGAACTAACCTAAATTCCGCTTTGTCTTAAATCGTTCACGAAACTTGCGTCCGTGTGCTTCGGAAAACCTTTAACATATAACGCACAGGATTTTGGACGCTATGAGCTTAATAGAATTAAGAACGATTTCGCTTTGAAGTGTCGAGGCGCCGGCATCAATTGATTCTTATTTACCTTACTTTTGGTGAATGGGCTATTTTTACGCCCGAGACCCGTTCTGAATAATGTCGTCATCTAGATTCTTCAGTATTGATATCACGTAGATATTCGTTACCAAAATCATGTTTAATCCCTTTATTACCATCATCTTTATTCATACCCATACCTAAATCGAATATATTTTTGTGAATGAAATACGCCGTCGCCAATTTCGGTTGGCCATGGCAAGAGAATGTAAGTGGCGTATTATTCGTCGCGTTGGATTTTTGCCAAGGGTTTCCTTTAAGTGGCGATTTGTACCTTTATTATTCTATCTGTTCATTTTATGCCAAGATAGGATGATATGTGCAAGGGCATTGAATGTGCGTATCTCGTGAGATACTTCATACAACTCCATATGTACCAAAAATGTGTAGATGAAATTATACGTCGGACATAGTCTTTAGTTGTGATAGATAACCCACAAGTTATCTGCTTTGCCCTAAGGTTAACTGGTAGAGAAGGCCTTATGGCATTAAGTTCGCCTTTTGTAGGATAAAGTTCTGTTGTGCAATAAAGTTTAAATAAATAAATAATGTTTGGTTGGTTGACGTTTTACGTCGGAAAAGTCTTTAATGTTTAGTTATACTGTTTTGTTTTATGTTTACTGTGTTGTCGTAACCTCTAGTTGACACTAGATTATTTTACGGGCAGGTCCACTGGTTCGAGACATTTAGGCATAGTATATATCTACATTTAAACAAGGTCGTCTGTCGGCGCGCAGTCGTACTTCGCAGAATTTTTATCGATTGCGTCAGTATAGTGCGCTACGCGCTCTAACGTGGACGTATTATTTTATATTGTGGTTTTATTAGTGCTATTGGAAAGAAAAGGAACACCAGATTGCAGCGAAGGTGCCAATGAAGAGCGATGGCGGAATTAAAAAAAGTTAAAGACCTTCAGAGGAAAAAGTTGGAAATACAAGTATTAAAACGCAATAATGCCTACTTCATGAGTCAGACGGTGGATGCTACGGCGAAATTTAACTCCGCAAAAACAGTTATAAAAAATTTGAAAGATGAAAAGGTAGCCCTGGAGAATAAATGCATTGAAGTTCAAGAAGAAAACGAAAGGTTAAAGTCGTTATTGCAGTCAAATAAAAACGAAACCCGATTAAAAAAGCAAATCAATAGGAGAACGTCAAATGATAATCGTGAGAAGAATAAGACCACCGCATTGACCTGCAAGTTGAATGCCACAGTAAAGAAGTTATTTTGGGAACAAACAAATATAAAAAACTTAAAAACCCAAATTGGCGCTTTGGAGAATGAATGCTCAGAATTGAAACATGGGAACGAGGAATTGAAAGTAGTATTACAATCAAAAGAAGAAGAAATAAGCCAGTTAAAATTATCCAAAATGCAAATCTTGAGGAGTTGGTTATCTGTTCGTCGTGAGAGGGACAATCTCACCAAATTATTGGAAACTAAACGGAAGAAATTGAGAGGGAATTCCAAGAAAAACAATACTGTAAAATCGAATTTACAGAATGAACAAAAAGAAACTGCGGCGGTAGGAACTGATTCTGCAACATCTTTCTTTCATTCTTTAAACCTATCTAGGAGAACCTCAATTCGCATTAATCTTCCTGCAGATTTTGTGGAAATTGAGACGAATTCAGAGAATCGTGAAAAGATGGCGGAGTATCTGAGTGCAATACTGCCGTCTACATTTTTACCGTTGACTGTCCAGAGGATTGCAGCCACTCGTGGTAATCACAAAATACAATTAACAGTGCATTCCGGTAATGAATCACATATATTTTTTATTATCCCGGATCTATGTATGTTGACCAAAGCAGACGATAACAAAAACTATTTACTAGAAAATAAAATATCATCTAATAATACAGCGTTAGCATCACTGTGTCCTGTAATGAAACACGGTTTCATAGCATCATTGCATGAAACGCGTTTCGAATTTCATTCAAAATATACGTATGCACAGATAATGATTTTGTGGAATCCATTTGCTGATAGCTTCATCAGCTTGCCCAACGACTCTCAAAGTACTGATGAGCATGATTTGCTCACCGTTAAAAAGGTGTTACGCAAAGAAATTTTGAAAATTATAAGTATGAAAACTAAAATACGTTTTGAAACAGACGACGATGAAGATGTATGTAATGCCCAAAGAACCAGGACTGACGTCGAAATGGCGCAAGCGCTGCTCGATGCATATCCTAATATTTCAAACCGTTATCGATACTCTCACAACGTCTTGTACCATTGCGATCCAGCAACGAATATTTGGTGTCAGCTCACTGAAAGTGAATTCCGTCAGCATATTCTGCGAAATTTTGAAACAATCCAACCAACTGAGGCCGAGTTTAGAAACCTTAACACGGAAGAAGTATTCATTAAAGTACAAGATACCATTATGAGTAAAATTGAAGATCCCACTTTCGTTCAACGGCTTAATTCCATTTTACACATCTTCGCTACGGAGAACAAGATTATAGACACATCAAGTGTTCCACCTGTAATGCGAAATATAAAGCCAGAAGATATGATATACACAACAAGTGGGTGGGAATATGACCCTGAGTTATCGCGTAAATATAGAAAATCGGTCGAGTCATATTTCGCTCAAATCCTACCTTTGCCGTGCGAACGTAAATGGTTTCTGTCTTTTGTTGCGAGACTACTAAATGGAAGAAGGACCGAAGGGCTTTTCATGGTATTAACCGATTTTTACTGTACAGGTGGGGCTGGGAAAACCACTTTAACTTCTCTTTTAGGGGCTGTATTTGGTAAATATTACCTGAGTGGAAGTATTATTGTCTTTGAAAGAACAAAGCGAAATAATGATCGGTTTAGCAGAGAGTTAAGTACTCTAAATGGCAAAAGACTCCTGGTGTCAGATCACTATTCAAAACGCCAAAGCCCCTTACCTTGGAACCAAAACTTTATCAAAGACTTAACAACTTCGAATTACTCCATTACAATTCAAAATCAGTGTCATCAGTCTCCATTTGAATTTCCTGTTCAGGCAGGATTGATATCTGAAATCAGAAACTGCGAGTGTCCCGAATTCTATACAAATGATGAAGAATTCTTGAAAAGGATTGTTGTTTGCCCTTTGCGTTCTCGATTCGTTACCGGAAAAATATTCTCCCAATTGAACAACACTTACGTTGCCGATAAGTCTTTTCATCGTTCATTTCCCGATTGGAGATCCTCTTTGCTGGATCTGTTAATGAAACATTATGCCGAGTCTCTCCCACCGATACCAGATTCTATGAAGGATTTGAAGAACAAAATTTGGTGGAATTCACGCAAGAAGCGATCTCACCCATTTAGAGATAGTAGATTGAGAGACAGTTTGCGTAATTGCTGAATATTTTCTACATATATAGGGTTTGAATCTGATTTGAGTTGACTCTACTTAATAAAACAAGTTTTACTGTGTATTTTGTAAGTTAAATTTTAAATCTATTTTTTATATGATATTTTTTTTATTATAACTAGGTATCAGCCAATATATAGTAATAGACGACCCGCAAAAACAATGTCAAATAGTTGTATCTAAATTTCATTAAAGAAGTAGAGTTTTATAATCATTAAGATCTTATTTTAAGGTTTTTATTTTATACTTATTGGTGAAAAGTCTTTTGTAATATTGTAATGTTAAATCCGAATTTGATTTATGTATAGGCTAATGCCGGAAGAATATATTACTGGAATAAACTCCATGTACTGCTCGTAGATAATGAATTAATGTAAGTAGTGTATATGGATTAATTTCGAAATAAACGAATTGAATTTAATTGAAAATATTGAACAATTGTACCATGTTCCTAGAAATAAAGGTGTCATATTTTACAAATTTGACTTTAATATCGTCTCATCAAATCCCAGGTATATGATTAATCACTATAATACGACTATGTTGGTGATTACAGTCGAGGCTGTGTTGCTGGCTGTAATAGTCTCGACTGTATGGCCAATGCCCACGAGTGTCATACGACGCTTTTCAAAACACTTGCGAATAAAAAAAGACTTGCTATCGCGCGTCTGTGTGAATACGTGTCGTGTCGCGCGTTTCTAAACGGCCGAAGTTGGACTACTTGTTCGTCTTTATACTTCGGCCACGGCGTGTTCTCATCGGTCAGTTGGCGGTAATTACAGCACGAGTGCGGTAATGTAAAGTAAAAAGCAGTTGTGTGTAATAATTTGCTGTGTTGCTGGCTGTAATAGCCTCGACTGTATGGCCAATGCCCACGAGTGTCATACGACGTTTTTCAACACACTTGCGAATAAAAAAAGACTTGCTATCGCGCGTCTGTGTGAATACGTGCCGTGTCGCGCGCTCCTAAACGGTCGAAGTTGGACTACTTGTTCGTCTTTATACTTCAGCCACGGCGTGCTCTCATCGGTCAATTGCCGGTAATTACAGCACTAGTGCGCTAATGTAAAGTGAGAAGCAGTTGTGTGTAATAAGTTGCTTTCCGCGCTTAAGAACCATGAAATAAAAGCCACTTTATGAGCAAGTATGTTGAAATAGTATATTACACAACTAGCCTTCGGGCCACCCACGCGATCTATGGCAGAATTGAAGGGCTCAAAAAAATAAAGAGCCCAAATTCTAAGTAATTTAAGTCCATTCCATTCCATTCAATACGCGTTAGCTACTGAATTTTATTTTGTCCATCTCTAATTTTAAAGTCGACTTTAAGATTTCATTATCAAGGCTTATATTGAGAAGTCGTTGATATGTGAATAAGACCTTTGGACTGTCTGAAAGTTAGTTCTTAGTGTCATGTTAATGACATGCGAATAGGTAGGAACATCTGTTTTTAATTAAAATAAATTGTATGTATGTATGTAATTGTAAACACTTTATTGCACATAAAATCATACATAAGTTATACAAAGATCAATGATTATGTACGAAGGCGAACTTATCCCTCTGTAAGGGATCTCTTCCAGCTAACCTTTAAGCAAATGAGTAAGAATAACTAACATCAAAGAAGAAAAACAAACTAGCAAATTTATTTAATTGAGTATCTACAAATGATTAATTAATTTATTATTAAGGTATACAGGTTAATTGCGACTTCAAAAGATACCTGTGACAGACGGACTTAAAAATAGATCTCGTTGCCAAACTTTGGATACAGAACCGTAAAAGACAATTTATCAGTAGCATGGCGTCCAAAGAACTTTCCTACCGGCTTGCCTAATATCAGGCATTTGAGCACCTTATTCTACAGCTCTTAAGGAAAATGTACGGCAAATCTGCACCGGCTTGCCCAAGGATATCTTTTACGCCACGCCACTGCAAGTTATGTATGAGAAATAAATAACCTTTCCGGTGGCGAATGCACTAGTCTCAAAACGCACTCTAATTTCGAGAGTCAATACACTCTAATTTCGACAGCCCCTCTTCTCATAAGAAACTAGGCCCAAAATACAATATTTCCAAAAAGGCTCATTCTCGATTTACACGAGAACCATTGAGAACTAGTCCCAAAATACACCTTTCACAAAATACCCCAAATTGACAACATTTCATATTTTCAAAAGATCTTAATTCGAAAACCATTTGGGTAAAACTGTATTTTATGCTCAAAAAAAATATTTTTGGATTTTTTTTCCCATTCATTTTGTAAAAAATCGTCAATTAGTGTGAACCGGAAGTGTGACGTCATTTTCCCTGCATTATCGAGAGAGACCTTAGTGCTGAAACGATTAAAAAGTGTATGGTATCCGGTTGTCATTTTCTGACATACTTGCCGTCTGACGTTTATTTGTTTTGAAAATTGTTACAACTGCTTAGCGGCTTTAGAAGTTTAATTTTCTTACCGTTGGTTCATTTGCACGTTTTCGAAGACCTTAAAAGACTTGGCACTTTCCCACTGGACTCCGATAACGCATTCAAACATTATTAACTTGGCATTCTTTTACCGGACACCGATTTTTTTCATATAATGAAAACACCAGAAGGTTTTTCTCAGGCTGATAGCACGAATCTGCCGCGTGTTGAAATTATGATGATGGAGTACACATCGGCAAGTGATAAATATAATCCAGCCCAAATAAGAGGAGCAAAAAGCATCGTTGTCTTCCCGAACTTCCTATGTTGACAACGCTGTAACGCCTGACAGTTATTTTTTTATTTTAATCGTAATTGTCGCTCTGGATTCTAGTTTTTTTAAATCGTAATTGTCGCTCTGGATTCTAGTTGGGAAAGTGACGTCATTTTCTACATACGCCCTTTTAGAATGAGCTACTTTTCAAACTGCTATTTTTAATTGAAAAATTGAGTTAAAACGAAAAAGAAAAAATACGGGTAGCTTAAAATTCCACCTATTTTCTATCCAGCTCATAAAATGAAGGAATAGAAAATTTGAAATATTGTCAATTGTGTTCACCTGTGCGTGGCGTAATACTTTATTCTCATTATCGTATTTTGGAACTAGAGTGTTTTGAGACCTATGCATTAACATAAGAAATAACATCATCAACAGAATACTCTGACATGTTTTACTAAATTGCGATAGGTACAATGTTAATTTCAAACTAAAACTAGTGTAACTGTAACATGACGAAAAAGATTTTTTATCAACCATCGCATCGAGGCACTGTGCGATGACAATGAATGGGAATTTAAATTCGTAGTATTGATAAGGTATTTCCCGTAATTTTAGTTGCATAGCAAACGTCATCATTTACTTATCTGTCGGGAACTGTATAATTTTCGAAATAAAAACCAACTTCACTCTTCAGGTCATATTGTGTCTATACGCAGAAATTCACTTTTTCATTCTTGGGGAGTGATTAAGAGGTCTCATTCCCAAAATACCGCATTCCTAAAATACCAGATTCTTGATACATCAGATTCTCTGTATACCAGATTCCCAAAATAATACATCCAACAAAGTCATTTAGATCCTTGAGTAACTTACGATTTTATAATCTAGGTAACATGAATGTGGTAAGACAGGAATCTGATAAATCGAGAATCTGGTATTTTGAAAAATCTGATATTTCGGAAATGCGGTATTTTGGACACGAGCGGTCCTGCCAAGGGCACAAATATGTATACACCACAAAGTTCCAAAAATATGTATACAGGTCTTATTATTATGGCAGTAAAGTTTATGTATATATATTTTGGAACTTTGTGTGGATATTTATCTTTGCCCTTGACTGTCCAGTTTACAAAAAACAAAAATATCTGGTAGTGAAATATTGTGAGCTTACCTTAGTAAACAGGTAAAACCTGTCGCTTTGTTTTGTTTTTATCGATGGCTCTAAACATGACTAATAAAAAATGTTTATTTAAGAAAAACAGATAGAGACACTAGAGACGTGTCGATTAGAATTTAGACTCCAAACTATGCAGTCTGTATCTCGGACGTCTACAAGCTGCTATTAATAATTTAAGTTCACATTGAAAGTTCAGGGACACTGGTTAATTAAAATGGGGTCTAAAACAAAACAGTCGAAAACAGGATCTGACAGTAAAAAATAAGTTTAAGACAAAAGAACAACATTGCAAACAATCAAGAACATGAAGAATCTTTAGCAGATTCAAAATGAATCGATCTATCTTATCTAGAAGTCTCGGATGCAACACCGGAAGCGTAGCAGTTCGTCACGCCCTTGATATGTTTGTAAGCAAGTACAGTAGTATCGCATGAATGGGACGCAGTTTCATTGATACGGGCGTGAAGGGGCGTGGCCAAAGTATTAATACTTTGTCGCTGGACGTCTGTGTCTGCTGCTATCAGAAAGGGAATAAGTGTAGAACTAACAGGCGTTCTTAGTGTGTTCATCGTTTATAGAGCGTTTGTCTGTGTGGGGTGTTATAGTTCGAATGTCACTCTTTATCGTTCAATAGGATCTGTCTGTATAACTAATTGTAACATATTCTATTTTAGAGCCTTTTATTTCAACTTTTAGCTTGTGTCCAAAGGACGTGTGTCTGCCAATTTATTCTACCGGCTATTGATTTTACGCCATTCGACGGTGTAGGCTAACTCGAAGTAGAGACTAGTGGTTTTGGATTTTAGGTACCTCATGCTGCTAAAATTGTATTGTCCTTTTATTATAGTCAGGGTCAGTCTTTTTTGCTTTTTTTTCTCAAACTAGAGATTGGATTTATAGCTAACGAGAGTCGAGACTGAAGTTTGATGTCATTTCCAAATAGGTTATCTCTCTTTCTTGTAAATTTTCTATGGTTAGCTTCAATGTCAGACGTTCTCTATTCTGGGAAAAATCCTCACTAAAGGAAACCCCTTTCTAGAATTCCTTTACAGAGTTATCCATCAATGAAATCTTGTTTGTTTTTCCAACATACCCAATAGCAAAATCCATCTGTTGTTTTGACCGGAACAAGTCAATAAACTGTTACGTTTTGTAAACAATTTCTCGAACAGTAAACAACAAAATTTCCAAGTATCAGTTGAAGTTGGCAATTTACATTGATAATAGTCAAATCAACGTAGCGGAATTAATTAAAGTGAGTAATAGAGTTTGTTCAGGTGAAGTCTATTCACTATATTAACTGGTTGCGTAACTGATTAGACAAAAGGTTTTTGCTCCCATGTTTAATTAAATACCTCCCATAATATTGTCTTCGGTTTCCGCGATTATCGCTCATAGTAATAAAACAACTTAAACGGATTAAATCACGGGTTACGAAACGTCGGGACTTAAAATGTAGGGTGCGTTGTCCAACAGTGAACCACCTTTTTTTTGAAGTCGCAGAACTTGCTAGAAAATAAAGCTAGAAATTTGGTTTTGATGTCATTGTTTAGGTAATTTCATAAGGTATCTTATGTATAGGTTACAAAATGCTTTTTGGACTAACTAACATCCATTAAGTAGGTTTAAAAAAAAAATGATATTTGGTTCACTGTATACTATGGGTCGTTTACATTAAACCACCCTTATTTCAACAGTGAACCATAATGCCATTATCAGAAAAAAATGCTGAAATGTGAAAGAAAACTAACACAATATTTGGTAATCATCTGTATTTTTAATATACATGAATATAAAGAAATAAAAACGTATTCTTCTACTAAAAAAAGGAAAGATATTTGGTTCACTGTATACTATGGGTAGTTTACATTGAACCACCCTTGTTTCAACAGTGAACCATAATCCCATTACCAGTAAAAAAAAAGCTGAAATATGAAAGAAAACTAACACAATACTTGGTGATCATCTGTATTTTTAATATACATGAATTTAAAAAAATAAAAAACGTATTCTTCATACAAAAATTAAAGTTATTATATATTATATATCGTGCGGTACACAGTGAGCCGGCTCAGTGAGTACTATGTGAACCAGGTTCACTGTTCAACAACCACACCATTCAACTTAAAATACGAAAAAAGATAGGTTATAAACGGAATTGTCACAACGCAATGTACTCATAAAATGACTAAGACTTCATCAAATTTAACACCATACAGCGTTTGGTCATATGTTAAATAACAAAATATACAGAAATCCAGACACTTACTTGTGAAAAGTATCTTTTTTCGACGAAATTTAAACAAAGTGCTATCACACGTCCGGCCTAAGCCGCTGCCGCTGGCTCACTACGGGAGGGGGGAAGGGTTCTTAGACGGCATGTTTTAGCACGATCGGTCAAACTGGCAACGTCGCAGTTTCTTCAATATGGCGGTGGTTCAGTGTATCTTGATGGTTCACTGTTGGACAACCGACCCTAGTAATATACGCGATTTAATCCGTTTAAGTTGTTTTATTACTATAAATACCTCCCGCTAAGAATTATCTTCATATTGGACTAATTAAGTGAAGATAAGCAAACACATTAGCAAATTGGCGTTAATGAGACATGTAAACTAAACTATAGTAGGTTCTAGATAGTCTCACGCGTTGCGAATTGAAATATCGATTGGGCGTCCGTTCTCAATAAAACAAGATATGGATTGAGGTTATTTAAAGTTTTGATGTTTATAGTTAGATCTACCTCGCAATAAAATAAGCGTCCTAAAATTGTGTTCAAGTAATTTGAAAGATATCATTTCAAATAGAAAATGCGAATCTTGCGTTCCATGACTTGAAAACTTAGGAACAATCAACATCACATAAGCTCAACCGGGGTAATGGCGTCTGGTAGCAAATACGTATTTTAAAGATTCCATTAAATCCGAACTCTAATCCCTACGCTACCTGCCTGTTAAGTACCAAGGCGACCAAAATATCTGTACACTCTTACAGCTCTAACATAACAAACATAATTGTCAGGCACTAGAAGACATATCAAGCCTGAATGCGAAGACGGAGCACGAATGTTGTACTAAAAGAATTTGCACCCTGAAAATTTTGCAATGGCTTACTCATTTTGTTGTTGTGTTTTTATTTTATTATGTTATGTTTTGTGATGCCATTGTTATTGTACCACAATTGTTGTATGTTCTTATAAATAAATAAACGAAAACGATTATGGTTCATGCAGAGTTGCGGACACGAAGTAAAAGAAGGCAAACAACACCTGTTCCCAGGCGACAACTTGACAAAAACAATTCTATAGACCCTCATTCAACATGCAGGTATTCAACGCGTCATCGACCCGACCAATTGCGTTAAACATTTTAATTCCCCGCTTCCACGCAACTTCGGATGTTGTGAATTCATTCACAAACGTGATTATACGCGCCCAGGAAGTTGCTCTGATGAAGCACGCAAGTTTACAAGCGTGGGAGACGATTGTTTACGCTACCCCCAATGTTTATCCTTCGCGGAATGAATGAATTATTTAACTGGAAATCAGATCCAATATCCCATAAGGTTTTACGTCTGAAATTCCCTATAAAACTTAACGGAGACAACATAATACGCGGATTTTGAGGTACAGTCTACACATTTACGGGAAAAAAAATATCTGAACAGGACCCTATTGTCAGGAGAATAAAAGCGTGTTTAGATATTTTTGTTCTCCTACATGTGTAAATGAATTCGACTGTACCTATTCCTCTATTGGCATTATAATATCTCCATTTTATCTATTTACGTCTCTTTCGGTGATCCGATTGTTTACAAATGGAACACCGTCATATATCATTGTGTTTTCAGGCTCATTCTCGTCGTATATAATATATGGTTTTATTGTTCGTCGGTGCCAAATGTCTAACGGTTGTCTGTGTCGTTCAAATTCCACTATCGTCTGAGACTAGCGTGGCCCTATGCCAACGTTCCCCGTTTTGCCCGCACATAACCTTGCTCGCGTCTGCCAATCGGATGTGACTATTTTAGACCAGTAGGTCATTAAACGGATACGTACAGGTTATAATCAGGTATTCCGATGATTTTGAAAAAGGTTATCCACGTGGAATGGATTTAAATGTGTGCTAGACGTTAATTTGAATTTTGATTTTGGAATAAAAGTTTGTAAATCCGTTCTGTTGAGAACTCTGTAAGCACATCCGTGGTAGGGGCCGCCCACATTGATCAGAACAGAACAAAGCGTTAAATCAATTTAAAAGGTGACCTTCCTCTGCAAATACTCATATGTATTTTCTTCCCAATTATTACTTTGTATCTCCTAACTTCTTACTTAAATCTTGTTAACTTTGCAAAACGGGCTCAGTATTTAGCTCTTCAATAAACATTCCAAGTTTTGTTACTACCAAGTTGAACTTAGACATTGCAATGGCCGCCGGTTGTGTTTAGACTCCGAATAAGGAATGAATTCAAACTTGGAACGCGGATACGTCCAATTGATTGATGTTCTCGCCCAATGCCAGTTTACTGCAACGGTTTTTACTCCCACGTCGAAGTTGGGGGGTAAAATTTTACATATACAAATTACCTTCGTAGGTGAATTCATTTTCTCTATCATTTTACCATACGAATGTTTTAATTCGCGTGAACGGGAGTGCTGTATTGATCAACGAACCCTGCATTGAATCCCCCTATAAAGAATCCAAAACAAGTATATAAGACAAGTCTAAAGATGAATTCAATAAAAAAGAAAACTAGCTATCCCTATCTCCTATATATAGTTTAATCACTCCGATCGCTTTTGTTTTTTTTTCCAACTAAGCCTTAAGTGCGATAACAGGTTTCAACACTAAATAAACCTGTATTGAATTTAAAAGATAATAAATATCTATAGAGTTCTTAGCAGCGAAAACTTTGTTTGCTTCGAAATACTGCCAAATTCCTTTCCAAACGCATCGAAAAAAACTATAGCTGAAGTTTAAAATGTGCTGGCCGATTTCTGACAAATACAGAAATTACGGGAAGCAAATACCGGTTTCAAAAATGCTAGTAGAAATTTGGTAGTCTTTCTGTTCTTAGAAACTTAGCATTAATAGTAGAAATATTATCAACATTTATATCATGATCGTGATTCAATTTATTACATTGTTTTGACTTGTCACGCAATACAAATTCCTTCATCTTATTTGTAGATTATTCTGCCTACAAAATATTCGTAATTGATAATACCCTGAATATCCTAGTCTCTATCCTTTTACGATCCTCCTCTTTCCTCTATTCTCTATTCTTACTACTGTTAATCTGTTATCCATGAGACTAGGCCTGCACCTAGCAGTGGGACGTAGATTTATAGGTTGATCATGATCATCACTACATAGTATAAAACAAAGTCGCTTTCTCTGTCCCTATGTATGCTTAAATCTTTAAAACTACGCAACGGATTTTGATGCGGTTTTTTTTAATAGATAGAGTGATTGAAGAGGAAGGTTTATATGTATAATACATGCATAATATAATAGAGAAACACCGTGCGAAGCCGGGGCGGGTCGCTAGTTTTACAATATATCCCACTTGCCTGCTAAACCAAGCACCTCAACGATATAAAGGGAAAATAATGATTCACATTTATAATATTAGTAAGATAAGAATGTGTAAAGTAAATGCAGAACCTGTATTTGTTCACACGCCGACGACAAAAAGGATGCTAAGGTCGATAACTTGTGATAATACATAAGTAATTCTCGAATACAAATAAATGTAAAGTGCCATGCTGGCCCCCTTCGCGAGACGAATCTCACGCGGTCACTTGAATTGCGGTTTTCCTTCTGCAAACTGTTGATACATGTGAAAGGGCCAAAGTTTGCCAAGCACTCGATTCTTTTACACAAGGTTGAACTTTGTTTTTGAACCCACGTGTTTTTAAAGGTATGTTCTTTTATGTGCAGAAGCAATTTCTTAGTAAATCATTTCTGCGTAGGATAGGATACCGTAATTACCGTACTATCTACTTTTGCTGATGTATTTATGAAAATGTTATGTAGGAAGGAATTTTCAGAGCCCCAGAAAAAAGTTAATCCTTTATTCAAAAATTAACTTGGCTCTCTTGCTCCCGACGCATAACGACATAACGCATTACGACACATTTGTGCAAAGAAAAAAAATACGTGAAATGGCTACTCGCAAAAAGACATCCTCGTAAAACGACACTTTGAATCTTGATCTACGGCCCAGCGGAACGGTGCCAGGTATTATCAAACCAACTGTAGCACAAAATTACGGGAGGTTGAAAATGGCCTGAATGACTTCGAGAAAAGGATGGTACGGCCGTGCGTTTGTTTTGCTCGACTGACTTACTTTAGATAACATAACTGAGATACTACAAATCACGAAACATTTTAGCGAAGTGCTAAGAAAATTGCGGAGCATTGTCTCGCAATAAGCCTTCAGGGGATACAATAGCACCTGCTTTAAAGAAATGCATTCAAGCCTAAATTGGCTGCATATACTCGTACTTCATATACAGGGCCTATATTTCGAAGCGCTTTGTTCGCAGTCCGTCTCGTGGCGTCCCTCTCGCGCTCTCCTTATAGAACATTTGAGTGAACGAGATGGCAGGATACGAAGTGAAAGAAGCGTTTCGGACTATAAGCCCAGAATGCGTTTGCTGCGTTCGCCGTCAAAAGAGCAAAAAGGCAGCGACCGGTAATGAGCCCGCGTCATCTGCTCGGAGATCCGTTACAGTTTCCGTTTCGGCCATCTTGGATTTATTGCGTACATTATGTCAAATGACCCTTTACTTTCAATGCTGCATTATTTAATGTACTTTTATAACTCGTTTCAGTTAAGGTTAGAAAAACGTGCGTTATCCTTCATGCGATTTTAAGGGAAACCATTTTAAAACCAGAAAATATGAGTTGTGCTATCTTTAAAACGTAAGTAGTAATAAGGTACCCCGCACCTCCACCATAACTGACGACTTGGTCTAAGGTTAAGGGAAGGGATGGGGTCAGTAAGGGAAGTTAATGTAGGCAAGTGTGCGACCTTTTGTTGAGAATGTTTTGGGCGAGGCCTATGTTCAGCAGTGGATGTCTCCAGATTTAAATGTTGATTTGCTATTAGTAGGAATTCTGTTGTACTGAGGTTTTAGAAGCGTGTGTAAACTAAACTATACACGATTCGGAGAATCGCAAAAAGTCCATTTTTGGAGTCCGTATTCCAACTTTTAATTGGTATATGGTTGTCAGTTACAGCGGATTCATATTCGCGTTTCGTTAAACTTTTGGGGAAAAGGTGACATTTTTTACTATGGTATATAATCATCATCAGTTTAGTAGTGGTTTGGATGCGGATCGTCCTTAATTGCATAAAATTGGAGAGACATCTCTTTTAATAAAGATCTATCTATCTATTCTACTTTCCTTTTATAAAAGTATCTTACGTTTTTGCGGTAAAGACACGACACGAGATTCTCCTTAATTAACGAAAAATGTTGTGAAACAAGTTTACCGCTTCTTAATTGTACCGTCCCCTCATTTCCCATGAGAGTCGTTATGAACATCTTATAGAATTTAATCGAACCATCTGTAGCTGCGAATTTGGATCTTTTTGATGAATTACAATACCTACGGGTATTCAAATAATAGTATTAGCGCAATTTAGGAAAAAATGCCTAGTATTTATTCGTATCGCATTTCTGTTTCACATTATTCGTTAAAGCTGTCAATCGAACGCAAGGTCGTGAGCCGTCGTACATAATATATGTCTCTAATTTGGCTAAAAGATTGTAAATATCTCCCTAAGACGTGCTTGGCTTACTGAATCCCTTAGTTTTGTTTAGGTTACCGCTATATGTATCTAGAATCGTTTTCATTTCTAAATTGTAACTGGAATTTCGTTACAAAGTCATAACGCGTTACTTAAATATACGTCTCTTTAGATTCAAATTCCTTATCCTACTTAATTTTGAGGGAAACCCAATTTCTATTACGTTCTTTGAGAAGTAATCAATTTATTCCTGTGAAGATAATTTTGCTGAGTATAAAATGGAACCCAGCGGCAGTATCTGATTAAGGGTTAATAATTTAATCTTCAATCAATCCCCTTCAGTACTGCTTAGGACGGTTATCGATTCATTACATCCTTATTAAGTCAGCCGTACGCTACATTTACCAGTTTGCCTTTTGTAGCCACTACATCTACTTATTACCGAATAAATCTATAAATAAGAACATCAGTGCTCTTTAAAACACAACTTCATCCACAAATCTCTTTTACGTTGCTTAATGCTTATTAAGATGAATTGTGTTTTTTGTAAGGCCATGTTCCTGTTCGGCTTACATCTATCAAGTTGACAGGATCGGAAAGTATATTATCGAACATCTTAAACTTATATTTTTTCGATAACCGTGAGAACAGAATCGCGTGCTATTAATGGCAAGGATCTTGAATAACAACTTCTTTGTTCCCTCGTATTAAATAATTATAAGAGTTCTAATTGGGATCGTTTCGCCGACAATACGTTGCTAGCCGTTTCTGGGAATTTCTTTTAGAGCAGCTTATTTTTACGATTTATCCCCAGTTTCTGAAATCAAATTTTGAGAAATTTGCGCTGTAAACATTTTTAAGTGTCTTTGTGTCATTTACTAATCTTGCCGAATAACTGGGTTCGACGCTCCTAAAATGACGAAACTGCATTCGAAAAATCTGCATAACCAAACGCAGTTGCATCAACGTTGAACAATGCAGTCTTGTGCAATGAATGGGTGATTAGTGATCACCCATTACTGTGCACCCACTGCACTGAACACTTTCGAAATGCATGTAATTATAGAATTCGCGTACGTTTGCCCCCATTCCCTTTTCATCGCCGTCGATTGTCGTGTCAATTGCAGACTCACATTATCATTAAGTTACGATCAGCAACCGCAAGTTCAATTGGTTATATTATTTCACCAACAAAAATAACGGCTCTCTGTACTGTTTTTATGATGTTTTGAAATCTTGTCCGAAAACACTTATTTTCTCTGAGCTTCGAGAGCAATAGCTTATCTGGTATAAATAGATTCTCTTCAAAAACATGTTTACGTCAAAGAACTTCACCCAGAAGAAGAATTAAATCCAGTACTATTGTTACTGGCAAAGTTTGAAAAATATCTTTACGCACACCGACTGCGCAGTTGTGATGCAGTTCCCATACAAATCGCAGGGAGTTGCAGTTGGGTTGCAGTCCGTCTGTATCGGCCCTTAGATACTTTAAAGGGCATCTCGTTACGTAAATCTTTTTAAAGTTTAGGTGACATTTTATTTTAAGGTTTAGAATTCGCTAAATCTACATACGTAAAACAAAGTCGGGTTATTTACACCATTTGAGGAGTGCCCTTTCAAAAGGGCTTATTTATCTATGAAAACCATACAAAAACAAGTCCTTTTGAAAAGACACTCCTCATTTATAACTCGAGAGCGGCTGAACCGATTTTTGATTTCCTGGATTTGTCTTTGCACCGAATAATAGAATAACTATTAAATTAAAACATCTAAAAAATTATAATTTCTGAGGCAGAACGAAGTTCGCCGGGACAGCAATAGATTAATAAAGACAAAATTTGAGGAGGTGATGGTAAGTACTTGATGGAAAGATAGACAATTTTGATTTCCTTTATTTGTTTCCTCACATTGCAATTAATTTACTTTGCCGGTAGTGTTCAAGGGCAAATTTGCTTACGGCCTGTTTGTGAAATAGAAGGTACTTAAGTAATGAAATAAACTCAAGTCTACCAACCGCTAAATAAATTAATGCTTTCTCAATAATTGGTTTTCAGAGCTGTTGTACATTTTCCTTATTGGTCTCGTTAACGAACATCATGTTTCTGTTCTTTGGGATACTCCAATTATTTTCTGGCTTCGGGTGGCAGCGGGAATATCTTTTCAAGAAATATTCCGATATTATAGTACGAAGTAATGACTACAGAGCGTCTGAATTACAAGACATTGTTGCTGGCTTTGTGTGGAACGTGTCATAATGTTTCCAGATGAATTTGTCATCTGTTTGTTTCACTGACTGCGCCCTTTTTGAGTCTTAAACGTTTCAGCCGTCAACAAACGATTCGGAAATATTGAAACTCATTCATCTCCGATTCTACTCCATCATCCCTTTTATCTCGCCCCACAATGCTTCTAATATCGTATTGGTATTTCTGTCAATGAAATCTACGGGCCGCCGGATAGCGTGAATTGTTTCTCGTAGCTTCGATTATACTTTATCTTTTCTATCATATAAGTAATTGAATCGATTCGGAGCAATCAGTCTTGTTCCATCTTAGCTAATTAAATCAACTGTAACTGTAACCGTCAAATCAGCGCATAATAGTTTAAGTATAGATTAAACTGTTTACGCGGAAAGCCAAATCTGTAATAAACTGTTATGTCTCAATTTAAGAAATAATTAATTTGATGGCTGCCGTTCCTGGCCGTAAAACTGTCGTTTAGAGTTTTATGACGCGGGTCTGACGTCTTGAAGAGCTTCAGAAGGTTATGTCAATATTGTACTTATATAAATGTGCGGTCGTTGGTGGCTGACGTGAAGAGAATTGAGATAAGAGCCAATTGGTGCCGTTTTAAGAAAGCAATTTGCTAAAGCGGTGTCACATAGACGAATAAATTCGCTCTGAACCTGCTTTTTAAAATGCCATGCGAACCTGTTTTAGCCAGTCTAGAATTCTAACTGTAAAATGTTGTTTAATCTAGAATTTGCAACAGTTGTCAAATCTTTGTCACATTGAAATTGTGCTGTACACATACGGCCCTTTAGTTTATTACAGGCGATCTAAGGTCATTCAGTCTGGGAAACACCGTTTCTTATGGCTAAATAGATCGATACGACATCGATTTTGCCACAGCACAGAATAAGTAATAGTGCTAGAGTCTCTGCGGAAAGAGAATAGGATTAATTTTGGGGGGCGCTGTAATGTTTTTGTACGGTATGTGCCGTATTGTCTGTTCTGTGGCCATACTGGTGAGGTTAGTTCCGTTTTTGGCCACGCCTATTCTCTTTCCGCACAGACTCTACGTACAGAAGTTTCTCTTTCTAACAAAACTGATGTTCGGGTCTGACCACAGGACGGAACGCACCGGATCCGATCGTCTGTCCCTATTGTATAATGCGTGCTCTATCTGGTCGCTGGCTACGGCCCTCTGGTGGGGCAAAATTTGGTACTAGCAGCCGGGTGACGAAATCGCGGAGCGAGTTACTCCTGACCACAGCAGCCCCGACAAAAGAGGTTGGCAGTGGTTGATCTAAAGCCGCCTGGGTGTCGTTTATGCTTCTTGTCAGCAATTATATTCAATATTATACTTACAAGGAAAGGTACCCAACTGTCCGGCTCCGATTTGATTTATTTTGATATATGTTAGAGAGTAGTCTTCAGTAGTAGCTGGAGGGTTTAGTGACTTTTCAGTACTGTGGAGGTCAGTTTGTCCCAATAGGTTGAGATTGGGCAGGTACAAAAATACGTGTCTGTTATTTTAGACTACTTTCTAACATATATCAAAATAAATCAAATCAGAGCTGGACAGTTGGGTACCTTTCCGTAGGAGCATTCCACGGAAACGTTACGTAACTGTCACTACCTTTTTAATACTTATGACATGTAAAATTAGGAAGCTGAATATCGGTAAGGTAATATCATAACTTGGTTTTAAGGTCGGTAGAGTCTGTGCGAAAAGAGAATAGGCGTGGCGAAAAACGGAACTAACCTAACCAGTATGGCCACAGAACAGAAAATACGGCACATATGGTAGAAAGCATTACAGCGCCCCCCAATCTAAACCCTATTCTCTTTCCGCATAGACTCTAGTGTTTCTTAGGTATTAAAATAAAATTGATTAGGGTAGCTATCATAGCGTTACGAAAATAAGTACCTGGATGTTTTCATGGTGTGCTCCGTATTTAACAGTATGGATCACAGAAATATATATATAGAAAGATATAGTTGTCCTACCTCTATATATTTTTGTGGATCAGTAGGCTTATGATGCTACGCTTTGTCACGCGATAAATAAATGATAAAGCATCCCTCACTCTCAACACTATTTGCCAGAACGCGATGGATGCTTTATCATTTATTTATCGCGTGACAAAGCGTAGCATCATAAGCCTACAGGTCTTTATTAAGTCCAACAACAAAAGGTTTTTGACTGATATGCGTAATCGCGATCAAGATTGTTCGATTAACGAGCTATAAAAAATCAATAATTGGCAGTCTTTGTATTTTCGTAGCTCCTCTTGTGAAATGTGTTAATTGGTTCTATTAGTTATATTTCATTTCAACTGAGTCAGAGGACGGGACTGGCTGTAATTTGAAGTGCTCATTCGATTAATTTTAGTTATTAGTCATACAGGATATTTCCTTATCGGAGATTCTTTTGTTGGTTTTGAATTTGGTTCAAGCGGATTCGTCAGTTAATATTACGCTTGTTGTATTTTGTTTCGTTATTAGGGTTTCATTTAAAAATCACGATTAAGTATGTTACAGTATTATGATGATCTAAATTCCGTACCTTTATCCGTCCCCAAAAGAACATGAGTCCCGAATTCAACCCTTCATCTGCACTGGATTATTAGGCTGTACTTTAGTCTGTCCATAAAGGTACTGACAGACTGAACTGACTGACGAGTTCCATGACTAAAGAGTCACGGTGTTTTGTATGTATAGCAGTGGCGTGGCGTCCACAGAACTTGATTCCTACCGGCTTACCTTATATCCGGAATTCGAGCACCTTATTCTACAGCTCTCAAAGAAAATGTACGCCAAATCTGCACCGGCTTGCCCATGGATATCTTTTACGTCACGCCACCTAAAAAAATGTACGAAAGATGTACTAAAATGTAGGTTCATTAAAAAAAATTGTACTACACATCCTTATGAGAAAACAACGATCAATCTGTCACCACCACCACTAGGAAGGATACTTTCTGGCGGGCGCTATCTATTTTACTATGTTGCCATCGAGGTTTCGACTTTCTGATGAATTAGTAAAAATGTACGAAAGATGTACTTAAATGTACGCTAATTAAAGAAAACTGTACTACACGCACTTACGAGAAAACAACGACCAATCTGTCACCGCTGGGAAGGATACTTTCTGCCGGGCGCTATCTATTTTACTATGTTGCCGTCGAGTTTTCGACTTTCTGACATCGTACATATTTACTGATTGAACATAACGGCGTTTCCAGTTAATGTGGCCCCAGAAAGAGTACAAGATTCGGATTGGCGGCACTAGTTGTCAGCACTTTCGTTGTGTTCGTGAAAAACAATCTTGAAACGAGAAAATACGCGCCGTGCTATCTTTAAAACGTAATAAGTTACCGAATCACGTGACATTTAGTACAATATTACATTACCCTCCAATATAATAAAGAAAAGAAGAAACGTGGGCGAAAATCACTTAAAAATATAATCCTGTCAAACCGGCATATAGGTAGTTTCACGAGAGTTGAGGCCACGCACACAACAACACTCTCATGTAATGACAGCGAGGCTTTGAAATTACTGTTCTTTTTTCGTACCGATAGCAAGTTCAACAGTGAATTGCAAGATAGACCAAAAAGTTTAGTTAAACTATAGCCTTGTGTTTATTTACTCACTCATTCACTTTTTTTGCAATGAGTACTTCATGTAGCTGTGTGTGTAATCATTCACCTCAACTCTCGTGAAACTACCTATAGCTGTCTATACCACACCACTTCAGAAATTACGCGTCTTTATAATTAGAACACCCGTAAATTTCAATTAATTCCCCGTATCTCGTGTACCTTGTTATTAAAGTACGTTAATTATAATTAACTTAGCATATCGCAAAGCTTGTTAAACAGCCATTAAATAAAATGAGCCGTGTTTTGGTTTACCCTCTTTATACAAATTTCCTAACTTGTACAGTTTTTTAGAAATTGCAAGAATCGTAAAACATACTCCTACTAAACTAACCGCCATACAGTTTTTCTTAAACTAATCACGTATCTACTTACGGGTTTGTATGGAACCCTCGGTGCGCGAGTCCGACTCGCACTTAACGTTTTTCGAGAGATGTATATACTAACACAGAGACGCTGGTTTGAACCCGGCCTTTATCACGTTTAATTTTTTTATTGATTTGGTCTTTGTATCAATGATCGCAACGCAATACTATCTGGTCAGACATACAGAAAAATAACACAAAAGGATAGAAATATCTCAAACATTTTCATTACATGTTTTTTTACTGAAACGATGTAATAAATTCCCTTATTGGTAGGGGAATAGAAACTGATTTTGGTCCCCGCAGCAATATGTTCTCGACCTTTGGATAAATGGAAGGAAAACTTGAAATTAATACCTACCTACTAGATTTACCGCGGTTTCGCTACTTAGATTATTAGCTCATATCAAATTTATGAAGGAAAATTGTGAAATTAAAAAGGAAAGAAAGAAAATACATTGATAGTCTCATATAATAAAAATCAAGGTAATTTAAATATCTTAATCTAAAAAAGAGTAAAGGTTTCAGATACTTATAGGATAGGTACCTAATTTGTGGCAAAATACGTAAGCATAATGCTGACAGTGCTATTGCATTTTCTAAAATAAAATAAATACTTAACTATGAGTAGCTATCTGAGAAGATGGTCAAAGCAGGCACATTATAATAGTGTAGGGACCGGGTAGGCCACTACATGTAAAATGTTGAGCTCGAAGAAAGGTTGCAGCGATGCGATGAATAATAGTCACGCGTTCAAATAAACAACTATAATAACTATTCACAACGTTAAATACTAAATTTACAAAGAATTAGATCGAACGGAAAGGATATAAACAAATGCGCGGGAGTATCGCGGGCAGGTAGATTCGCAATACCGTATGTCCGTGGCAGCGGGCGAGTCTCTTGTCGCGGGCGCGCGCGGGGGTTGTTCGGGCGCGCGGGGAGATATTGGCGTATGGCCCAAGCGCTATAAGCGGAACGGATTGAGTAGCGGGCGAGACCGCCACAAGTACTCCCCTACCGAGACCGTGACTACGGGCGATAGTAATCCGGAAATCTAACTGTACGCCCACTTCTCGTCCTCTTTTCCGTCTGTTGCCTCTGGTTGGTGTTGGTGTCTGCCTGGTTAGTTGTAGGTACTTGATGCTCTTCTCTCGCCATATATGCTGGTTTGAGCCGATCTATGGTGACGGTCATCTCCTTACCCTGGACGTGTATGTCAAATGTTTTTGACCCTCTTCTAACGACCTTGTAAGGGCCAAGATATGCTGGTTGAAGTGGCTTTCGTGCTGGACCTTGGCGCAGGAAGACATGGGTAGCTGTATTGAGGTCCTTGGGTACATAAAACGGTCGCGTGCCATGGCGGGACGTTGGTTGTGGAGCTAGCTTGCTCATATGCGCGCGAAGCCGGCTAGCGTAGTCTTCATAGTCAACCACCAGGTCCGGTGTTGTCTCCAGGAACTGCCCAGGTAAACGAAGTGGCTCACCGTATACGAGTTCGGCGGCAGATGCTTGCAGATCTTCCTTCCAAGCGCTTCTTATCCCGAGAAGCACCAAGGGTAAGGTTTCGGTCCACGACGGGGATGCATGGCAGGTGATGGCGGCCTTAAGTTGTCGATGTAGTCGCTCTACGAGGCCATTGGCTGCTGGATGGTAGGCGGTTGTGGTATGATGCTCAGTACCCATTAGTGCTGCGATGGACTGGAACAGGCGCGACTCGAATTGCCGACCGCGGTCTGTAGTGATGCGCTCTGGACATCCGAAGCGCGCGACCCAACCAGATAAGAACGCGGCCGCGCAGGTTTCTGCCGTGATGTCCTTGAGTGGGTACGCCTCAGGCCATCGAGTGAAGCGATCGACGGCGGTGAGGCAGTACCTGAAATCATGAGAGGGGGGTAAAGGACCGATTATGTCAACGTGGGCATGTCGGAATCGGGCTCCAGGTGGCTTGAATTGGCCTATTGGCGAAGAAGTATGCTTCGTTACTTTGCAACGTTGGCAGTGTACACACTCCTTTGCCCATTGTCGACAGTCTTGCCTCACGCCCGGCCATACGAATCTCTGTGTGATTAACCGGACTGTGGTTTTGACGCCAGGGTGACTGAGGCTGTGTAGGGCGTTAAAGACCTGACGCCGATAAGATGGTGTGACATACGGTCTAAGCTCTGAAGTCGACGTGTCACAATAAACCGGTATGTCTGAATGAGGTGTTGTTACCTTCTGCAGGTCTAGCGAGGAACCGTTGTTGAGTAGATCCTGCAATTCAGCATCTTCCTCCTGGTTACGGGCTAGAGACTGGTAATCTATAGGCATTGGAGTGAGCTCTTCGATCCGTGAGAGTGTGTCAGCCACTGCGTTGTCTTTGCCGGAGATGAACTTGACATCGGTGCTAAATTGAGATATATAATCCAGATACCTGTACTGACGTGGCGAGCAGTTGTCTCTGCGTGTGCTGAATGCGTACGTGAGAGGTTTGTGGTCCGTATAGATAGAGAATGTACGTGCTTCGACCATGTACCGGAAGTATCGAATTGCCTCGTATATCGCGAGTAGCTCTCTATCATACGGGCTGTATTTTCTCTGCGCAGAGTTAAGTTTTCGTGAAAAGAACGCTAAGGGTTGCCACGTATCACCTTTGCGCTGCTGTAGCACAGCACCGATCGCTACATCTGATGCGTCAGTTTGAATAGCGAGCTCTGCCTTGGGATCTGGGTGCGCCAGAAGTGCTGCCTGTGCGAGTCGGTACTTACAAGATTCGAAGGCTTCTGTCAACTGGGCATCGAGTTGGATTGGTTTTGAACCTTTTGTCTGCGCGCCGATTAGGAGTGAGTGAAGTGGAGCTTGTATCGCTGCTGCCCCAGGAATGAAACGGCGGTAGAATTTCATCATGCCCAGAAATCTTCTTAACTCCTTCGTGTTTGCCGGTACTGGGAAGTCCTGTACCGCCTGTACCTTCTCTGTCAGTGGGCTGATGCCTTGTGCTGAGACCGAGTGTCCTAAAAAGGTGACTTGAGACTGTCCAAAGGTGCACTTCGAGGTGTTAATGAGCATACCATATTCCTGCAGCCTTGCGAACAGTTGCCGAAGGTGATGGTGATGCTGAGTCTCTGACTCTGAGTAGACGATTATGTCGTCGATGTACCCGAAGCAAAATTCGAGCCCCCTCAGCGCCTCATCCAGGAAACGCTGAAAACTTTGCGCTGCGTTGCGTAATCCGAACGCCATGTAGGGGAACTCGAATAATCCAAACGGTGTGGTTATTGCGGTCTTCGGTATGTCGTCGACGAAGACTGGGATCTGATTGTACGCCTTCACCAGATCAATAGTACTGAAAACTTTCTTACCTGCCAGCTGGTAAGCAAAGTCCTGTATGTGCGGCACGGGATAACAGTCAGGTACCGTTCTGGCGTTCAGCGCCCTGTAGTCCCCACACGGTCGCCAGCCGTCGTTCTTTTTGCGTGCTAAGTGCAGAGGAGAGGACCATGCGCTCTCCGATCTTCGAGCAGTACCACACTGGACCATGTCTTCGAATTCCTTCTTCGCTATTGCTAGCCTCTCCGGGTCAAGACGACGAGGACGGCTGGAGACCGGTGGACCTGGGGTCGTCCTGATGTGGTGTACTGTACTGTGCTTGGGAGTGCCCGGCTTACCAGCTGGACGGGTAATGTCTGGGTACT
This sequence comes from Eudemis profundana, assembly GCA_947034925.1. Classification (NCBI taxonomy): domain Eukaryota; kingdom Metazoa; phylum Arthropoda; class Insecta; order Lepidoptera; family Tortricidae; genus Eudemis; species Eudemis profundana. Next base: position 13,216,786 of record OX344816.1, on the reverse strand, counting down.
CACATAATACTTTGCGAAAAGGTGTATCTTCAGCTACCATTGTGCGTACGGATGAAATTGCTTCGGAGCTGCTACTGACCATTGCTGGAGAGCTCAGCGATGTGGTGCCGTCGACCAGGCGTTGCTTCCGGCAGTCAACAAGAAGATTGTAAAAACCTAAAAAGTCGACACCGATGATGGGTTTTGAGACGTCCGCTACTGTGAAGCGCCATTCGAATGCCCGTCGAAGTCCGAGGTCTACGTGAAGGTTTAGAAATCCGTAGGTTGCTATGGCTGTTCCGTTGGCGGCAAACAGCAGGTACTTTGTCTTCGTGCGTGGCTCCCGAACGGCTGACTTTGGAAAAACACATAGGTCTGAACCCGTGTCGATAAGGTATTGCACCTTTGTTGAGCGGTCAGTAACGAACAGGCGGCCAGTTGCTGTAGGGCAGTCGCTTGCCGCGATTAGTGGCTGCCCTGAGAGTTTCCCGCATGAAAGCTGCATGGTTGCTTGCATGTCTTTGCCTTGCTGCCAAATGTGAAATGATACCAGCAGTGCGGATGGTCGTCGGGGCGTTGTCTGGAGCGAGATCTAGCTCTGGATCGAGAATGAGAGCGTGAGCGTTTGCGGTGATGGTACGAACCTGACCTGTGTGCCTGTACCTTAAGGAGACTTTCTACTTGCCGCGTCAGTTCCGCTACTCGCTGTTCCAAAGCGGTACCTGGCATACCCGTAGAGGTGCTGGCGACGTGGTAGGATGGTTGTGCTACGTCGATGACCTTGTCTGCCAGTCCTGCTAGGGTGTCGAGCTCCAAGGTAGGCTGAAAAGCAACAACAGTCTGAACATTAGGTGGTAATCTACTGGTCCAAATTGTGCGAATAAACTCCTCTGGCATGTGCGGCCCAGCCAGGTCCTTGAGGTGTCTCAAGAAATCTGTAGGTTTTCTATCTCCCATTTCCTCATGTTGCATAAGCTGTAGGGTTTTTTTCTCACGGGAGGTAGAAATACGATGGATGAGCTCATTTTTTAATTTAGTGTACTTGCCAGTGGCTGGGGGATCTCGAAGAATATCCTTGATTTTGACTGCGTACTCCGGATCAAGTTGTCCGCACACGAAGTGATATTTTGTCTCGTCTGCCGTGATGCCAGATAATGTAAATTGGCTTTCTAGTTGCGCGAACCAAACCTCTGGCTCATCTGGCCAAAACGGAGGAACACGCACACCGACACGAAAAACATCACTTGGACCACCGCCTAACTGTACCATACCTGAACCGCCTTTGTTACCACTTGTTGTTTTGGCAGTTGCACTTGCATTTGCCTGATTATCCGTATCGTTAGGCATCCTAGATCGCTCCTAATCTTCTCCTCTTCACGATAAAGGCTGAAGTGTCCTCTTCTTACTCGGGGTCACCAGTATGTAGGGACCGGGTAGGCCACTACATGTAAAATGTTGAGCTCGAAGAAAGGTTGCAGCGATGCGATGAATAATAGTCACGCGTTCAAATAAACAACTATAATAACTATTCACAACGTTAAATACTAAATTTACAAAGAATTAGATCGAACGGAAAGGATATAAACAAATGCGCGGGAGTATCGCGGGCAGGTAGATTCGCAATACCGTATGTCCGTGGCAGCGGGCGAGTCTCTTGTCGCGGGCGCGCGCGGGGGTTGTTCGGGCGCGCGGGGAGATATTGGCGTATGGCCCAAGCGCTATAAGCGGAACGGATTGAGTAGCGGGCGAGACCGCCACAATAGCAATAATTTTGTCTTCCCACAAAAGGTACATCGCGCGCTTGAATGTGTGCACGCCGTGTACAAACGCACTACAAGCAAAGTTTAAGAATGCGTTAGAATGCTCCAGTATGGATCGCACTCACACAGACCTGCTATCGCGCCTTTGTGTGAATACGTATCGCGCGCCCCTAAATGGTGGAAGTTGGACTACTGGTCCGTCTTTATACTTAGGAGCAGGTCTCACACCTATTCAACTTCTTTGTTTTAAGAGGGACAATCCATTAACACTAAAGCTTGACGCTGCTTAGGGTAGACTGGGTACGATTGTGACAATTTAGGTTTGACCGCCTATAATTTTGTTAATTTACTAGTTAGTTGAGACAAAAATGACTTAAATCGTAGTTTGTACATTTGTCTACACAGAAATACTGAAATGTTGTCTCAAAATACGCTGTATTAGTTATAGCATCAAATTTGAAAAAAAAAGGGAAAATGTCACAACCGACCACACCCCAAGGACGGTTGTGACAGTGGTTGGGGTCAGTAGTGAAAAACCATGACTAACCTAAATTATCTACGTAAAAAGTAATCATTTGTTATTAATAACATACTAATATTCAATTCACAACAAAAATATTTGCTATAGTATACCAATAAAAGTGAATATAAAAAAAATAAAAAAAAAATACTTTGGGCTGTTGAAAAGCAATGTGGCCTCCAAACAAAAGCATTTATTTACATCGCGCACCGGCTAACGCAATACTGAGCAACATGTGTAGACATGCATCGCGCTTCTGTTTCTCCTTGCACTCTTCCCTGTATTCCGTATACTTTCGCGATTATAACGACTGTCACTACCGTACCCTGGCACCACCGTACCCAGTCTACACTATTCGGTGTGATGGGTTGGCGTCACGTTTTCTACGTACATTTGGTTACGTAAACGCACCGTCAGCGTATTTGAGAAGCTGTGTGGTCAGCCCTATAAACACAACAACAATGTCTTTGTTGTCATTTAATGAACACACAATACATTACTCTTTATTGCACACCAAAAGAAAACACAGAGATCCTTAAATAAACAAGATACTAAAAACTAAATACCTAATTTATCACTTGAAACAATTCCTTTCTCAACGAGAGCGATACATATTGTCTTCCACCTTTTCCCCAAAACATTTTTAAATAACGAATAAGACTTAGTTGTCAACTCTGTCGCAAGAGTCATCAACATTCAACAGTAATATTTATTTTATGCCCCCAGCGTAATTATGACAGAAACCCTTTACAATGCCGACGTCCTAACAGTGAATAAGGTATCAAGTCTCTCAGAAATTCTAGAGAAATAGAAGCATTTCAAAAAAGGGCTGAATATTTGTAAAGGGTTCGTCCCAGCGGAAAATTTGTGTTGTAGGAGCTTTTTGTTAGAAAAATGAACCACTCTCTTTAATAACTGCGTATATTATGTGTTATATCAGTTGTTTTTAAATTTTATATGTAAAGTTAAATACTTAATTTGCGGGAAAGCTTTGCTTTGATCCCTTTAAAAAGTACTGTAAGTATGTATATTACTATAAAGTTACGTAGCCGGTAAAATATTGATCAGTTTTGTACTGCCGCCATAACGCAAAAGGGCACAAGGCACAACAAACATTTTTTTTCGACACTGAGTAATATACATATTCGGAATCAGCGAAATTTACTGATTCCGAATATGTAAAAATCTTGGTGTCGAAAAAAAAATGTTACATGTGCCCTTTTCCGTTATGATAACTGCCGCGAGACTGTTCAGGACTGAGTAAAACGCTGTAGAGGCGTTATGCCTATCCGGTTAGTTTTGTAGTAATTTGAAGGATTCGGTCTTATCCAGAACGCAAACATACCTTACTGTAACTTTAAGTTTTCCGTCTAGGTTTTCAGTAACTTTAAGTTTATCAACAAGAACTATTCGCTGCTCGCTGCTACCTCGCTTGGTACGCGAAAGGTCCTCACCTGTTACTCTTGTACTATAGGACGTACCTAAACCCCCGCCGGCGAGTAGGTAAGCGTGTAAAATTCGGAGAGCAGCATTACATTGCAGATTTGGAAAGGTCGATCGATCACACTGGACCTATATAGCCCGCAAAAACTGTTAGTCGCCCAATGTTACTCTACTCGCCGGCGATGGACAAGTGCCATATTGTGCTTTGTGCTACAGCACGGCATAAAGTTTATTTAATAGGAAAACTTATACGTAAGTGACGATTTCTGTAGAAAGGAAGGCACCTGCTACGCCGGTTTAGCCTCCGACGTTAATGTCGTTAGCGTACCCGTTGTGGTTAAGTTTATCATCTTATGCATTGACTTCATATTGATCGTCCCTTTACCTCATCTACCACGACAGTTTGATAGGAAAGTAGTTTTTATCCCTTTCGAAACACAAGCGCTTTTCCTATCTTCAATCTGATAGGCTATGTTCAGGGACATCTTTCCTTGCATGGTTGCACTTTGCCGCAAATCACTTCACAGGACTTGCGGTTAGCGGACAGGTTTCCGAAGAATGTTTCAACGCCTGCATGATTAAAAAGAGAAGTATTTGCATGTTATACGATACTTTGGTGTGGTGCTTTTGTTTTAAAATCGGGTTTTGTTTGACCTTAGTCTTGACTGATCTGAAGCTAGCAATCAGAGGGCAAGGTCTTAGGTACCAGAAATCCTGAAAGAAATTCAAACTTTTTTCTTCACCAGAAATGGATTTGTTTTGTATCAGATTTTACAGCAGATGTTCAATCTAGTCTAGGACGCTCCCATTAACATTATGAACTGGAACATACGAGGATATTGTGTTCATAGTAAGTCATATCAAAGTGAAAAGTTAGGCCTACCACCAACTGGTAGTACTTTCGTGAAGACAAGGAGTAGAAAAACCCTCGTGGATTAAACCATACCTACACTATTAATGTTGTTGTATCCCGTGGTATGCAAGAGATCTTCAGAATGCCACGCAAAACACTGCACTTACAAAACAATAACATAATTGAAATTTTATTGAGCATTCACTAGAATCTATAAAGCCATCGTTAAGGCATGCTCTAACTGTACCATCTCGAACCGTTATCTCAAAGCGATGTCTTTTATTGCCTTCAGTTTATTACGGCAATTGCCGTGACACGTTGCGAATTTATTGTTAATCTGGGCTAGAAGGGCTTTTCTGCCTATTGAGGTGTTGGGTGGCGTGGAGGTAGATACTTCTTTAAAAAAAATACGCTTTGACAGTTCCAACTGATAATTTGCGAAGTGAAGTAATCCCAAATGAGCCAATTTCGTGAGCCAACCGATAGACGATACCGATGGACTGTTCAAATATAGCCATTCGGGACTGACTGACAAAATTGACTCATTTGTAAAAAAAAACTTTAAATTTGAAATAAAATAGAATCATAGACAAGATAGGCTCCCCAAGGCTACCGGTGAGCTAAAGAATGTTAGCGCCCATTGCCAGTAAGTAAAATTAAACATACTCTAACTTAAAGTAAGTATACTATGAATTCACTAAGTGGGGGCCAGAAGCCACAGGAGGCACCATAGTTGAGACGGAGATAGTAATCCTGTTATCCCCGCCTGGGTCTGACTTAATCGGGGATTAAACCAGGTCATCCAGTCTGGATACGTTCCTTAACAATTGAATTGAATTGGTAGCAAGTGATTAAATGTGAAAATCTGTTAATGTTGTTGTTGTGTGTTAATGTGAAAATGGATCCTCCAGTTGTGACATATTTACCCAGGCTGACAAAATACTCCAGCATAACCACCTTAGAATATGTTTGATAGCATATAACGTATAACAACGTACAACGATAGTAGATATATTATATAGAGAACAACCTTCACAAGCTATCAAATTACATTTTTGCAAGTATCTCCTTAAGTTGTAGTTTAAAAAGGTACCAGGCGCCATGATAATCGATACCTTTAGACTCAAAGGACGTAAACGCCATTAGGACCTGCGGCGTTTATGCTCTTTGAGTCTAAAGGTATCGTAATGCTAAGAGATGAGACCTTTTTTGCCAAGAGCTCAAATTTGAATTCGGGACGTTTATGGTTTATGTTTTATAGGAACTTTTACGATCGTGTTGTGCGTTACGCGATAATATTAACTTAAGTGCTTTTAGAGAGTAAAAGTAACTGTTAAATTTACTCGAAATTGTGCCGTGAAATAGTTAATTTAGATTCGGTGGAGTCACGATTGCTATGTCTTTATTTACCTGGTTACTCAGTTTGTTAGCACCTTGTTTGTAGCTTCATAGACGCCTGGTGCAAACTAAGCGGCAATCAGGAACCAGGTGGTACTGACGGCATCACTCCAACCTCGCTCGGGCTCAGCTAAGTTTCTTGCCGGAGTCTTCTTAGCTGGGCTAGGTTTTGGCGAACCGGCAACTAAAACTCCCATTAGTTCGATACACGTTCGCACGTTCACATAAGGACAGGATGATCCGCGCTTCATCCTTCCCGCTGGTCCGCTGCTCACTCTAAGCAATCAGCGAAAAGTCAAGGTGGCCCTGGCCAAACGACCTGGTTCGACTCGCGTTCGGGCTCCCACCTAGTCCGACCCTATCGAGGTGGACCGGGACAAGGTGACTTGGTTCGACCCCGAAGGTGAATGGCGATCAGAAACCCAGAAGATGGACTGACAACCTGTTTACGGTGGCTGGTAGCCGTTATTTGCAGAAACCGTGCGTTCTAGAAGTATTTGAGAGAGACTTATTATCAGACGAGAAATGGATCAGACTTTTGTATGTTTTCCATTTAATATAGTCCACATTTTACCCGCGTCCCAGTTCTGGCAGCAGCGGACTTCTAAAAGAAAATTAACAGCACATTCATGCTACCATCCTGGTACAAATCATCGGTTTTTCATAAGAAAAGCTAGTTACTTACGCTCTTATTTGCTACGCCGTCTTGAGAGTTCCGAAAGAAGCAAGTTAATTTAATTTCACCCAGTATAATTCGTTTAGAAACAGCTGTTGTTTACCGAAGTTTCTGAACGTTCGTCTTTGCATGTACGTACTCGCCGGATAATGAGAAAACTTGACTAATACCTACTAAAAGGTTTGTATAACATAAACAATGGCTCTTGCGTTTTGAACCGAGACGGATAAGTTTTTCAAAGTTTCCGTTTTCTGAAAACGTTTTGCGGGCTTTGTTATCAAGAAATCTTAAAAGAAAATACACGCTTATACTATTAATAAAATATATGGTTATTTGTACCAGGCTTGCAGGCTGCTAAAGTGGTGGTCCAGATGATTAACAATCGAGCAATATGAAGGGCAGTTGCATTCGGCCACAATCCTCAGCCATGAGGGCACGATTAAGCAAAAATATCAGCTTGAAAATGTATTTATTTCGGTGAACCCGAAGGACGAGCTTTAGGCTGCGAAGCTAAAGGCCGAGTTCTTCTGTAAACGCCGTATATCCCGCAGGGTGGATTTCACAACGTTTCAAACCACGTCATCCCCAATCCCAAAATTTCGACGATTCACTTTAAGAATATATCACATTATTTTGATAAAATCCGAAAATATTACCTACTAGAGTCTGGCTAATGAAAGATGAGACTAAAAAATAGCGGCAAATTTAAAAAAACAACGGGTTGCAACACTGTTTATAGGGTGACAAAAACGGTAATGATACTTGAGCCGATTTTTGAGTTGTTGTCACCTTTTTAATTCTTCCGATTTTAGTGAAAATTGGTAAGTACATAGCTTTTATTAGAGTGTTAGTGTTTATTTATGATATATATTTACTCCCCACATTAGCCACGGAAAGAAAAGCAAAAACAATTCAGTAAGTATTTTCGGAAACTTACTTTCTTATGTTGCATATTGAGTATCAAAATCACCACAGCATACTATCCTCAGAAATCTAATGACGTTTGACACATTTGACGTTTGTATAATGTCGCCATTTAAAAAGTTTGGAATAAATGTCAGTCTCATCTTTCATTAGCCAGACTCTATTTTCATATTATGATTAAAAATTTTGTAATTTTTAAAAAGAAGTCATCATAATATCGGGATTGGTGATGACGGCGGTTGAAACGCTCTGAAATCCACCCCGAAGTTAATTCAGGCGAAGCCGAAAGCCTGAAAAGCGTCCCATATATTTACAAAAACATTTATATTCCTATATTTTTTGCGAACTTAATGGCACAATAATACCTGCATAAAACTATAAACCAGACCTGCTAGGTCTAGCAGTTAGACCTAAAGTTACTTGCACAACTAAATGCTTTTATAGCTGGTCTTACCTCTATACTTAACGGATTTATGCATTAGCGCCTCTAGTGGTGCATAGAACGCATATAACATAAGCCTATTCCACTTAACGACCAAGAAAACTGCCTTCCCGAGAAAACGCCCTAACAACCTGTAATCTTCTTAGATGTTCGTTCATCGTCGCTTGGGACGCAGAGCAGGATTACCGAGATGCGCACACGCCGATAACGGTGCACACTATTAATTGATCCGGCTAAACTGTGTCGGTTTAACGGCATTCTGTACTGCGAAGACAATGTAGCACAGCGTATCGGCACAGCGATAGTACGTTACCGTATTGAATCTGTGGGAACTGTTGAGTTTTTGTGTGACCACACTGATGTTCATGTGCGTGTATGCGTGGTTTAAACTGACAGGTTGATGCTCGCTTTTCCTTTGCATTTGCTAGGGTGATTGTATGTCGATTTTATGACAGCCAGGCGTTTGCGTGGTACAAAACCTACTTTAATTTTCCAGTGGCCAGGCGTCGAACATGGATAAGCCGCATCAAAGTTGAATTACTTTTTATTTCAAGAGCAGTAGGATGAAATGCTTAATAAAACCGCCTTGCCTTTAAATAAAACCGGTGGACACAGGTTGCTATGGTTATAACGCCACAGTTAGAGTCCGAGCGGAAAGAGAATAGGATTGATTTTGGGGGGCGCTGTAATGCTTTTCTACCGTATGTGCCGTATTTTCTATTCTGTGGCCATACTGGTTAGGTTAGTTCCGTTTTTTGCCACGCCTATTCTCTTTCCGCACAGACTCTATCTTGGTGGGTGGGAAGTGGTAAATGGGTCATGGGTGGTAAATCATTACGGTTTTCGTTGCATAGCTTTAGTCTTTACACGATGCTTCTCCTATATTTCCTAATAAAAATTAAAGATTTTTTTATCGTTTAACTTAAGGTAGGTTTCGTTCTTTTTATTATTCGATATGGTACTATCAAAAATTAAATTGCTCACCAGTTTACAATCTCTTCTATTATATTTCCTTGAGACGATTGAAACATGTTCAACGCAAAAGTTTTTACGTAAATTCCTTTCCTATTTTGAAGTTAAAACTATCGAGTTTAATAATACCAATTACTAAAAATGTGATTAACTTTGTGACACACGACTGTTTGTTAGAATAACACGAGTTTGTAATTCCTTTACCGTCCGTGGCACACATGATGTTTTTCATCGTGCTTGTGAAGAAATCTAAATAAATAACCTTACTAATCCACCCAGTATGAGACGGAAATTTTAAAACAGAACGTGACATATCCATAGATAATGCGAATGTCAAGTCACGTAAACCATAGCGGTAAAGACCTAAAACGTTTAAGTTGATTTTATATTTGCAAAGTACTGAAATACACTATTTAAACATTTAATGAATGTTACTAAATATGTGTTTAGGGGTTGTCCACAAAAAGTTGGCGTTTCCTTTGAACATGACAAATAAGAGTAAAACAGAACAAGCGTATTAAAAAAAATCACTACGCCCTAGGGCGTAAAATGTCATTTACGGCCCGCAGAACCTACGTGTAACAACACCATTTTCGAGCAAGTGTGATGAACATTATAATAAGCCCTACTCCTCTAGCTTTCCTTATTCTTGTTCAAACCATTTGATGATAGATAATACGACGAGATTTATTACTAAGATTCTGAGACGATCAAACTGAACAAGATTGAGCATCTGTCAACATTTAACAAATCCCCGTAGTATTATATCTCATCTGACTATATTTGTGTCGCTTATTTGTGTTACCTAACGGGTAATTAAATCCAACGAACAGGTTCTGGATATGAAACTACTAGGTTTCTTGTGTAGTAATTAGTAAAAAGCTAGGTATGCCCTAATATGACACAAACTTGCAGATGAAAAGCAATTAGCAACGTGCTTTTAAGGGAGTTAATGATTCATTAGGCATTTCTTGAGCAAATGTATTAAATTATGCTGATTGGGCACAAGAAGCGGCAAATGACTTGAGGCTTTGGATTGAATTTGAAATATAAATGGGTTTAGATGAGAGTCGAGATGGTTGACTTGGTATTTGATTAAATATGTAGAGTGCGAATAAGGTTGATGAAAAGGATGATAACGGAATAAAACTACTTAGTTACTTGGATGATTACTCGTATATTTATAATGACATTTGTGGGTTGACTTAACAGTTTAATTAACAAAAAAGCTCGAGATTCAGTTCGTTGGTAAAGAGAACAATAAGCGGATTGGAAATTGATCAGTATTATACATTCTGTTGACCACTAAACCACACAAACTGCTGCTGCGAAGACTTTCTAAATATGCGGCGAGAATCAAAGCTTTGAACCATTGAATAATTATGTCAACCGTTGTATATTTAAACCAAGTCAATCCTAACCACAACTACCAGTACAAATGAAGTCATTGTTAACTGACCACATAGACTTTAACACGTTGCAATAAAGTTTACATCCGTTTACAAATGTACAATTAACAGTGTCTTCGATGTTACAATGCTTCATTAAACAAATATCTACTTCATTTCTGACGATTTAAGTTCATATATTCCCCTACACAATACACAGTTCGAATACTTTTTTATTACACGACTCCAAAAAAGAGAAATCACCGAAGCCTACTTTAATATCGTGTTTTTTACTGTAACGCACAGATTTGGTTATATTTGATTTGACGCCCTGGAAAATTATTTTCTCCCTATTCTTGCGTCGGATTTGTTTCTAATATCTTGAAATGTTTGCTCCGTATTTTTGTTCGTCGTCGGTAGGATATTGAGTTTTCCTATCAATCTTTCCGTTATTAGATTAGTTTTGTTTGTGAATTTGATATTTACTGTCAAGTTTACTTGAAGATGAAACCCATTCATGGTAACATTTTATCTTCGTATGCTACATACATATTCAACCCTTCAGTTGTATGTTGTTGAGTTGCTTATTCAAACTAAATAGGTTCAAGCTTTTAGTTAATTTTGGACCGATTTTATTTCAATTATAAATAAATGACCCACGGCTTTGCCTTCGTTATTCCCGCTATAAAGTATCCTATCGTACTTGTATGCCAAATTTCATTGCAGCCCATTCAATTGTTACCTCATTAACCTTACAACACCCTTTCTAACACGTCTTTCTAACATCCAAATATTTTTACAAACTTTGATATTGTCTTACAATATTAGTAGATTATAGATTACTGAGCTTCGATAATTTATACTTTTTCATCTACATTATCGCAAGTGTTTAAAATATAACCGCCATCATCATTCTCGCTGCCTACTTCGTAATTCTCACAAAGCGAATTATTAATTTCACACTCACCGTTCTGTCAAAGGGATGATGTATCTGTTTACTTCATACTCACTTTCTTTATAAATAAAAATATATCTTTGTACGAAATTAGATTTGCAAATTGAGTTACCTCCCCTTCTCCGAGCTGCCTCATTTGCTCTAAAGCGTCAATTATTTTGGATGACGGCAAATGAGCTGTGCTAATCTCCTTGGAGTCTTTATAGAAGACTTTTTACGTAACACGATGCTTTTAGGCCGAAGTCTTACATAGATAGGATACTAATTTCGGTCTTAAAAGTGTTACCATTTTTGAGACCATATTTTGCTCAAAATCGATGTCGATCAACAGATAATTTTCTCTACAAGTACAGTTTATTTACTGTTCTAATATAAATATTTCTTATTTTCACTTAGTTATGGTTTTACTTGTCATAGCCTTTCCCTTTCTTTAGTTTAGAGCGATGTTAACAACGTAATCGACTATCGTCTGCCGTCGTTAGTTTTTTTAACTGAATCATAATTAAACATTCAGATATACAACCATATTTAATGTATTTTTTTTTTTGTTTCAGGTAAATATTTTGACTACACGCCATCGTGTCTATCTACATGGATGAATATACGAAGTTCTGTCAAATATCTGGCCATATTTTATCATAAACTTTTTCTTTCACATTGAAAAACGTAAGTAAGTAAATTATTTAAACACGTTGAATGCTTTAAACATTTAAAATTGCCGCTCTAGGGGTCATTAGTATCCTTTGTTCTCCACTTGTCTAAGTCGCTCATTGTATAAAACTCCTAAGTATAATTTTAGGTACTTGACATAATAAATGTATGCTTTACAATCACTACAAATTCAATTGGCCAGCAAAAATCAAACCAAAATAACAAGTTTATAATGAATTTTCCTCATATCTTTGAAGTTTAGGCAAAACGCGATTACGTCAATTAGAGAATTCTGCATTAAACAATTTTAGGCAAAATGCGATTTAGTCAGATGAAGAATTGGGCGTACGCCATTTAAATATGAAGTTTAGGCAAAACGCGATTTAGTCAGTTGAGAAATTAGGCAAAACGCGAATTAGGCACGTTATCGAAACAGACAGCTAATAAGTCATATTGCGTTTTAGTCAAGCGGAGAACAAAGGATCAATATATTACATACTCGTATTCTAACAAAATGTTAAAAACTGCGTGAAAACCTTTGGTAAAAGAAATGGAAAATGTTACGAAAAAACTGTAACATAGGGGAGTGTGACATAGTTGTCTTATAATCTGTAAAATCGTACAAGGCAATATGTGGATGACTCCCTTAATGGGATACTATAAATTTCCATCAAAATTATAAATCCCAACGAAATGAAATATACCCGCTATTAGCCCAATAAAGAAGGTACCTAAGTTACGAATATTGTATACGCCCGAATAACTAATATGGCGTTTTAATATAATACAACAATAGCTTCAACACGAACCGTGCTCCTTGACTCGGAAAAAGGCTTACCACAAATGTTTGTTTAGCTCCTGACGAAAACAAAACCTTTACTGAGACAAAAGTCCTATATACCGTGTGTGACAAAGCGACATACGACCTTCCAACGCGCTGAAGTCAAACTGGAACGACGGTTCGCGTGAACCGTTTTGCTGATTTTAAGGTTATATTGATGCTAGAATTGTGATGTTAATTTATAATGGGCCATATTATCAGTCAGCGTTTTCATTGATGTGGAGCGGAGTGCAACGGGTCGTGAGTGACCAATCATAGCGCTCGAAATACCGTCGTCGTATTAGTTCAGTGGCTCCTAACCTTTATTGCCACATCACCCACAGGCCCCCTATAGATTTGTATCATTACCCCTCCAAAAAATAGACAGACAAGTATATGAAAGTACTCAAAGAAAAACGACTTAATATGAGTATTACCCCTGAGAAAACTTAATTTTACCCCTAAAGGGGTAGTTACCCACAGGTTCGGAACCACTGTATTAGTGGAAATAGTATGCTGGTGCATGAAGGTTGATATAGCTCTGCGATCTGTTACCAATATATGCATCGTTGGCGTGGAAAAGGTTAAGTCTCTTGGAAAATTAACCGAAAGCATCAGAACGCTTTTCCAACAGCTTCAACCAACATCTCGCTATCTCGAAACTAAACAATCTCAAAGGGAAACCGAGCCGCACGCACACATCAACTAGTTTTTTTCTATTGCGAGTAGCACACACAGATAGGTAGCCGGCCGATTAGACGTGCTTCAGTTCTTTGTTAGTGATGCTCTGTCCGGCTATTTGAAGGTCCTTGGGGAAACGGTAGAAGGAAATTAGTGGGATCATTACTCGGTTTAGCAATGCTTAGTTCAGTTAATTCACTTAAACCCCTTGTTGATATAGGATCACGGAGTAAACAAGAGCTAGCTCTGTTTATCGTCAAACGCACGGCTTGCATAGGGAACGTGCAGGAACTGTATGTGGCAGCATTAAATGGCAAAAAGAGACACTATGCGGACAGTAAAGGAAAGTTGTCATGACAAAACGTCATACTGGTTAGAAATGTCAATGTCAAGCAGTAGCGTGGCGTCCAAAGAACTCGATTCCTACCGGCTTGCCTAATATCAGGCATTTGAGCACCTTATTTTACAGCTCTTAAGGAAAATATACACTGCACCGGATTGCCCAAGGATATCTTTTACGCCACAGCGCTGATATCAAGTATAGTAAAGTCGTGCCTACACTAAGGTTAATTGTTCGGTAGGTGTGTAACATTTTAGAGTGCATAGCGAATAAAAAAAAATATTTGGGAAAATGTTACTTAGAACTTTACATTTTAAAATATAAATGCTTAATACATTTTTATATTTAGCTGAATTAATTAAGTAGTCATTTTACATGAAAGAAACATTTTTGTCTCTTTATTGGTTTAATGCGGGTAATTTACACCACATTTCTATGTTACATATATAGATACAAGAAATCAAAGTACATAGAAAAATTAAATGGCACTCGCCTGTGTACAGACCGGGAATCGAACCTGGTACCTCTGGATTTCCGGCCCAGTGACTCAACCATTCGTCACATCATTCAGTCATTCGTCGACGAATGGTTGAGTCACTGGGCCGGAAATCCAGAGGTACCAGGTTCGATTCCCGGTCTGTACACAGGCGAGTGCCATTTAATTTTTCTATGTACTTTGATTTCTTGTATCTATATATGTAAGTAGTCATTGTTATTTTCTTTTAATCATATTTATTGTTATTTGAAATTATGAATCTATTAATTAATTAAATGAATTGACATAATCTATTGTAGTACTAACATTCATTAACAAATACATACTTATAACTAAAGGACAGACCTCAGAGCAAAAAAAAATCAGCAGAGAGAGCAAGAGGCATCTTTCACAATTGACAACATTTCATTGTAAGAACATTTTAAAATGTATATACGATTCGAAAGCATTTTGTCTCCTGAACACTACACTATTTTTATAATTTTTTTATATCGCTTAATATAAAAAAATATGTTCTCATTTTACCAGTTCTACGGCACAGTAGATGAAATGCCAGTGCCTTATGCCACAGAAAAAGTAAGCTGTCAAAATTTTGAATTTGACATTGTCAACGCATACTATCAGATCACTTACTTTTTTTCGATCGCGATAAGACTAAAGTAATGGTTTATTCTACCGTAAAACTGTAGTTACGCCCTTTTAGAATAAGTAAATATTAATATATTAATTATAAATTAATTACAAATCCTGGTGAAACAAATGAAATATCAACGTATTCGTCTTTTCAAACCAAATACAGAGAACCAATAAAATTAAAGGCTCAAAAAAATTAAAGGTTGTCAATTTTGCTAAATTTAAATATGTATAGGTTTTATAACGGTTTTCTTGGCATCATAACTTTTGTCCGAAAGAAGCAAATCAGCGATAACGTGACGATAATAGCTCAAATAATGTCACATTTGCTGATACTGCACTTATGCATTTCGGGGGTTGGCGTTCGGCCAAAGTGGGAAACGGTCACACACCTTCATTCATATTTTATTTCAAGAGATCGGATTTGGGTTATTCTTCAGAAATATGTCTGCGACGTATTCCTCTGTCTCCATACATTTAGTATGAAAAAGGTCCAGAGGAATAAGGTGACCGCAGACATATTTCTGAAGAGTAACCCATTTGCGGCCTATCCGGCCACGATATCAGCGGCAAAGTATACAGACAGGCAAATAGGCTTCGTCTGTTTAGGCATAGTTTAGTATAAGTAGTATTTTTTCTTCCTACAAAAGCTACATCGCGCGTTTGAATGTGTGCGCGCCGAGCCCGACCCGTTGGGCGTTCCCTGGGGTCGAACCAGGTTGCTGGCCGGACCACCGTGATTGGATCGGACTAGGTGGGGGCTAAAGCGCCTGGGGTCGAACCAGGACGCTAGGCCAGGGCCACCTTGAAGTTACGCTGATTGCTCAAAGTGAGCAGCGGACCAGCGGAGAATGCTTTAGTATGGATCGCACTCAAACATATGTGCTATCGCGCGTTTGTGTGAATACGTGTCGCGCGCTTCTAAACGCACGAAGTTGGACTACTTGTTCGTCTTTATACTGAGGTTAGGAGCGCGCGATATATATTCAAGTTCGAGGCACAGACGGTGCGATTCTTACTTGAGCATTCTTACGCATTCGTAAAACTTTGCTTGTAGTGCGTTCGTTCACGGCGCGCACACATTCAAGCGCGCGATGTACCGTGTGTATGTTTGTAGGAAGAAAAATTACCGACATAATACTGTGGCGGTGGTAACAGATCGGGACTACATATACGAGGTGATTTCTGGGTCGTGGACCAAGAAAATAACTACAATATTCAAAGATGGTTCACCTTGTTTTGGCATAATTTTATTTGTCCAAATGTTCTATTTGCACGAATACCATTTACGCATAATTGTTATTTTACAGATAATATTGACTTTTCAGAATAACTATAAAAGAAACCTAACCTAACCTAATATCTTTTAAGTGGCCGACGTAAAAGATTTTGCAAAATATTTTCCGTTAAAGCTACAGAAAAATTATGCGAAATAAAATTCGGGCTAACAATACATTCGGACAAATAAAACGTATGCCAAATAAAGGGAACCCTTCAAAGATAAACCTAATTATGTTAATTATTAATTTCTTATCACCAATATTTGTATTTATTTTTCAGATTATAAGTAAAAATTAACATTTTTGCATAACATTTGGTCACTCTACTCAATGTGACGTCTTGTCGCTTCCCATACTGCGTATGTCAAAAGTCATTGGGTGACCATGATTTACTTAGTTTAAGATTAATTTTACTTGAAAATAAGAAAATTTTCATTAATGCTGTTTTGATCAAATGCTATCATAAGATAATATTGACCAGTTATAGAGTCAGAAAAAATTTTGAAGGTATTTTTTTTAATCTAGAATTTGTCATTAAAATAGGCCCTCACAACGCTCGAGTAAATCCCCATTTACCATCATGCCATCTACTATAGACAGTTAGACTCAGCATTCGCGTGGGTCGAAGTGTCGATCGTAAAGATTTTACCACACTGTATCGTTGTCACGTCTTAGTCATTACACTAAGCGTAGGCTCTGCGTAGGAAACGTTACGCATGATATTGTTACGCTACTCAAATATAAAGCGGCATAACATCGTAAGAAGCTCGTAGGTAGCTGTGACCTTTTGGTTTTGGCGGAAAATATGTTACGCATACCTTGACGTGCCTACGAGAGATTTAGCTATTACTCAAGATACTACTGTTTTTACCCGACTGCGGCGAAGCCCAAAGGAGGGTTGTGTGTTTGACCTGTATGTATGTATGTCCGTTCCTATGTCCGCTCGTAACTACTCAACGGTACAACTGATTTTGATAAATGACACATCATGAGATTCGTATTGATGGCGCGAGTGTCACTGGGTATGAAATTCGTTAAAATAAACAAAATGGCGGATTTTATGCAGTTTTAAAGTGCACCGCGGTCGGTTTTTTTTTAGTAAAAATGTGGTTATTGTAGCTTACATAACGCTAGTTTTAGCAGTTAATAAGTTTTATTAGGGTCGCTACCCCTAATAAAACTTATTAGTTGCTAAGAAACACAATCAATATTAAAGCCAAGTTATGATATTACCATACCGCTTTTTTTTTTTTGCTTTTTTTCGTTTTTTTTTTTTTTTGGGCGGTAGACATAAAAAACGTAACACATTCCTCTAGAACTATATATTGAAATAAATATAAATTACTTACAACTTTAAAGTTTAAATCACATTTATCATCAGTTACTATTCCGAATTTAGTGCACTAATATTTGCAGCCCTGTAGATGCACTAACATCAAGTAAAAATCACTGTTGAATCCTGCTGGTTCTGACATCTCTCAAACATAACCTCAAAGTCCACAATGGCAAGTTTATTGGAGGTTGCTGAAACACAAAAAACCCTGGAGACCACTGTCCTGAAGATGTTCACCGAGTTTGAGGCCAAGCTAAGCAGGGCCCCGGCAGCCAAAGTGACCCTCAATGGCCTGAGCGAGGAATTTGCCACCTTCAAGGAACAAACACTAACATTGCTGAAATTGATTAATGAGCAAATCACTGGTCTTAGTAAAACCCAAGACATTTTAGAGATGCGTCATCGGAGAAAATTTCTCTTGTTTAATGGAGTTCCGGAAGAAGCCAACGAAAATGTCAGTGCAAGAGTGGCCGGTATTATCACCGAGCATTTGAGTATCCCTGGTGTCACAGCTGCTTCGTTCAAGGCCTGCCATAGGCTTGGCAAGCCAGTTGATGCTCGGACTAGGCCCGTTCTGGTGCGCTTTAGTGACATTTCCATTAAATCTTCAGTTTGGAAAAAAAAGACAGCATTGAAAGGCACCACATATAATCTCTCAGAGTTCCTCACGGCTCAGCGGCAAACACTCTTCACACAAGCCCGCAAGGTGTTCGGTATGAAAAGCTGCTGGTCACTCGATGGCAACATTTTTGTCAAATTGCCCGGTGAGGAGCGTGAGCGCCTTGAGTCAGAGGCGGATATTGAGCGCCTGAAAGTCTCCCGGGCCAAGCGGTTGCCACAATCGTCGACGCCTGCGCCTGCGGCTGAATCCGTCGCCGAGTCCCAGGAGCCCGAGGTCGAGGTCGAGGTCATCGCTGCTGCCAGTGGCCAGTCTGGGCGGTCTCGGCGTGGTGCAAAACCGGTGGCCTAAGAGATGTAATGTGCTATTGTCTCCTCTTTCTTCAACGCATTCGTTCTGTAGTGTTTACTTCAATTGTCGCTCCTTTGTTCACTGTAGCAACAGGCCTATACGTAGTTATATATGTAGGTAACTCACTTATATATTAATTGGTAATAATTTTATGTTTTACCCACTTTTAAGTTTAAAAGCTTTGTTTATTTCGTTTATAGATTGTCACTTACGTTTGATTGACGTTAGTGACATCTGTTCTGTCAATTTAACTTAAGTTTGTTTGAGTATCTTTTTAAACCGCCAGTTGCTATTTATGAACTTAATGTATGTTACTGTTAATATTTCTTGTGTATTCAATTGAGATGTTAAGACTTTGTTATCTCTCACAGACTAACCGGCAGGATAGCAGGATTTTATGCTTTTAACTGTGCTTCTACTTTAGAAACACACACTCATTAAATATTTATACTCGTATATATTATTATATTTATTATACATAATTAATTTTAATGTCAGATGATGAAACCTTTTATTCTGCTAGTGATGACAGTTCTACTTTTTTATCTTTAAATTCACTTGACACTTCTCACACTTTGGGTACACTTTTGACAGATACATTTTCGAACTCAAAGAACTTTAACGTATGCCATATTAATGCGCAAAGCATCCCCGCTCATTTCACTGAACTTTTTGATACGTTTCAATCGGAATTTATCCATGCAGTTCTGGTATCGGAGAGTTGGTTGAAACCCACATTGGATTCAACATCGTATCCCTTGCCTGGGTATGTCTTAATCAGAAATGACCGAACTGGCAAGGCCGGCGGTGGTGTTGCCATTTACCTTAAAAGTACCATTCCCTACAAAATATTGAATTGCTCTCCGTCCCTTTATTCCGGCTCAGCGGAGTGGATATTCCTTGAGCTAAATATCAAAGGGGTCAAGATCGTTCTGGGGGTAGTTTACTGTCCCCCTACTGTTGATTATTTTACCAAAATTGAACAAATTCTTGAATCCTTAAGTTCGGATTACACACACCACTTGATTATGGGAGATCTCAACACCGACCTCTGTAAAGATTCCTCACAATGTCGTAAATTAAAGTCCTTAGTTAAGTCTGTCAATTTCTCTATTCTTCCTTTGAAACCTACTCACCACACAGCTACCTCTGACACATGGTTAGATGTCATTCTCACTTCTTCCTCGGCTCATGTTGAAAAGCATGGCCAGTTTTTGGCTCCTGGTTTCTCTCACCATGATTTAGTGTTTGCTTCATACAAAATTAAACCACCTAAATGTAAACCTGCCTTAATTTCGATGCGTAGCTTCAATAAAGTAGATCCCGATGCTCTCCTTAGGGATGCTAGGGGGATTGACTGGTCTCCAGTGCTCTCAGCAGCTCAAACCGATACAAAGGTACTCCATTTTAATACTGCCATATTAAATCTTTTCGATAAGCACGCTCCCATACGCACCGTCAGAGTCAGGCGTCCTCCTGCTCCTTGGATCACCGAGGGCGTACGCATGGCTATGAGGAGGAGGGATCGTGCTTTCCGAATTTTTAAACGCGACCGCACTGAAGAGAATTGGGGTTTTTTCAAAACAGCCCGCAACCGATGTAATCAGATGGTACGTGCAGCGAAACGACGGTTTATTCATCTCAATGTGTCCTCTTCTTCTATGTCTGATGTCTGGAAATTTCTCAAATCTCTTGGCCTGGGTAAACAAGTTAATGGTTTTGATGGCACTTCTTTTCCCCTTAATGATTTAAACAGACATTTTTCCTCCGCTCTTTCTGTTGGTAATAGTGTTAAGACCACTACTCTCTCCGAAATCCTGTCCTTACCTCCTTCTACCGCTGATAGCTTCTTTTTCTCTCCCACTACACAAACGGAAGTCAAGGCTATAATTAAGGCCATTAAGTCTAAAGCTGTTGGGTGTGATGATGTCAGTCGTCACATGATTGTGTCGGTCCTCGACTGTGTGCTTCCTGTGATAGCTGATATCATCAATTCCTCACTGTGCTGTGGTGAGTTTCCTCATATGTGGCGGAAAGCTTTTGTTATACCCTTGCCGAAGATTAGTAATCCCACCACAGTTAGCAACTTTAGACCTATCTCCATTCTTCCTTTTCTTTCGAAAATTGCTGAAGCGGTGGCTCACAAACAACTATCGCACTATATTCATTCACATAAGCTGTTGAGCCCCTTTCAGTCTGGTTTCCGACCTGGCCACAGTACCTGCTCCGCGCTTCTCAAGGTAACTGAAGACGTTAGACGAGGCATGGAGGAGCAACTGGTCACAGTACTTATTCTGATTGATTTTTCTAACGCATTTAATACTGTCGACCACGATATCCTTCTTGCCCTACTCGACCACCTGAACGTGTCAGCTTCTGCACTAAGTTGGTTCTCTAGCTATCTTCGGGGACGCCAGCAGGCAGTCAGAGTTGACCGGTCCTTATCCGACTGGTGTGACCTAGCCACTGGTGTGCCTCAAGGTGGAATTCTCTCTCCACTTCTATTCTCCACCTTTATAAATTTCATCACCCCCGATTTTCGCTGTTCCTACCATTTGTATGCCGATGACTTACAACTCTACGACCAGTGTAGAGTAACGGACATCTCGGCCACTATTGACAGGTTAAACTTAGACCTCTTACACATTCAACAATGGTCAGTGAAGTTTGGCTTATTTGTCAACCCGACAAAGTGTCAGGCTATTGTCATGGGTAGCTCTCGTCAACTAGCAAAACTAGACCTCGACTCTCTCACATCAGTACATTTCAATGGCACACCTATTCCTTACAGCCCTAGTGTAAAGGACTTAGGTGTTCATTTGGATTGCACATTGAGCTGGAAGACGCAGGTCGCCGAAATTTCACGGAAAGTCATGGGCTCGCTCCATGCACTTAATCGACTCAGAAACTTTTTACCTATTAAAACCAAGGTGCTATTAATTAACACCCTTATTCTACCCATAATCGATTACGGTGACGTGTGTTATCCTGACCTGAACGAAGAACTTCTTGATAAGCTTGATCGTCTCCTTAATAATTGCATCCGCTTCATCTTTTGTCTCCGTAAATACGATCATGTGTCTGCAAACCGCTCTCAGCTTGGGTGGCTCCCTATTCGAGAACGACGTAACGTCCGTACGCTCTGCACTCTTTTCTCGATTCTCAACGATCCTCAGTCCCCCGAATATCTCAAAACTTCTTTTCACTATGTCAATGAGACTCAAACTCGGTACTTTCGCTCTTCTGAAAAGTTAATCCTCTCTGTCCCTCTTCATCGTACCGGATTTATGACTTACTCCTTCTCGGTCCAAGCAGCGCGCCTCTGGAACGGTCTTCCTCTTAAAATCAAACAAGCTCCAAATAAGTTCGCGTTTAAAAAATCTGTGCGTGATTTCTATGCTGGTAGAACTGAAATCTCTTAGTGTATCTGCTTAGACGTGTCATCTGTATTTATATATGTGTATTTATTTATACAGGGTGATTGATAATTCGACCTATACTTTGAAAGGGGTTATACTAGAGCTCATTTGCAATAAATTTAGCTCAGTAAACTAGGGGTCTAAATTTGATGGTTATCAAGTTATTTGAGTTTTACGTTTTTTTAGAAAAAGCCCGCTTTTCGGACTAAAAATGATAATTATGAAAAAAGTACTTCCATTTGGCTGGTATAAACTTTGTTTTCTAAAAGCCAATGAACCAATGACTACTTCAAATAAAAATTTGTGTCAACATTTCAGAATTATCTTAGAAATAAACGGTCATGAAAACCAAAGTCATAATTTTTTTTTTCGATTTTGTTACAACTGATGAGAATTACTTGAAAAAAATGTACGGCACTTGATGTAAAAACTACAGAAATAAGTTCCTCAATTAATAAGCTTTCCAAAAAAGTACAAATGTTGTCAACTTTTTCAAAAATCTTGAAAATAATAATAATAATTCCAGAGCAGGTAGCGGTTTTGCAAAAGGCGTACCTGGCCCGGAGCCGCGTTGTTTGTGTCACCTTTATTTTTCTGAGGGCTTCAATTGACCTGCCTCGGTATCTTATCTTACCTTATTAGGGGTGAGATCAGGGTAGATTGCGTTCAGGCATGTTCGTGACTAACCGAGGTTTAATTATCTTCATTCAGTAAGTGATCAATTATCTGCCTTCGACCTTCTTTCCAATTCAGACGTATCGTTGTTAACTTATTTATTTTACAAATGAAATGAATTATTGTTTATCAAAACAAAGAATAATAGCATGAACCTCGTATAATCCAACGAACTAACCGAGGCTAAATTATCTTCATTCAATAAGTAATCAATCAATTACTGTCAACCGTTTTTCCAATTGGACGTATCGTTGTTAACTAATTATTTTACAAATCATTAACTAACTAACCGAGGCTTAATTATTTTTTTCAGTAATGAGGTGACCAATTAGTTAATTATTGAAAGTAATAATGATACCTAATGACTGACAGAAATAAGCATACCGGACCTGAAGCCAGTCTGCTTACTTTGTGTTTCTTCATGCAGAAAGCACGATATTAATTTATTTACATCAAATGCTTGTTGGTAGGAATAAGATTGCAAAAGCAGTAAAATAACCAGTTTCTAAATAAAATTTTATTTTAAAATAATTAAATTATTACTAAACACAAAAAGAAGCACGCAGGGTAATGTTTCGCCATACGATAAATAAATAATTAAAATAAATTACAATTACAACTACAAATCTTGTTCGAATTGCCTGCCTCGGTTGCGAATGCAAGCACGAAGTCTTGTACGTACTTCACTGACTGTAACCCGCGTCGACAGACTTTCTTTAATAGTTTGGGCAGCTGCTACAATTTTTTCTCGTAAATCTTCTACATCACGAATTGGCCTGTCGTAGACTAATGCCTTCATGTGACCCCAAATGTAGAAGTCGCATGGAGTTAAGTCGGGACTTCTCGCTGGCCAAGGGATCGGACCACCTCGACCAATCCATTTTTCTGGATAATTCACATCCAACCAATGTCGCACACGCAGATAATAGTGAGCTGGGCAGCCATCGTGTTGATACACCATGGCTATCCTTCTGGCAAGCGGCACATCCTCCAGCAGCATAGGTAGTTCGTCCCTCAAAAAGTTCTCGTACGCGTCACCGGTTAATCGTGCCGGCAGAAAGAATGGCCCGATCAAATTGTCGTGCACAATACCCATCCAGACATTTAGTGAGAATCTGTGCTGGTGAGCTCCTTCTCTGGACCTCCGTGGGTTTTGATGTTTGGGGGCCCAAAAATGCAGATTGTGGTAGTTAGTTATTCCGTCGCGGTCGAAGTTGGACTCATCTGTCCACAAAATGTTCTTCAGGTACTCTGGGTCTTCGATGTCAGCATTCAACAAAAATCTGCAGAAATCGATTCTTCTTGCAGGATCTCCCTCCTCGATAGCGTGTACTGGAGTGTAGTGGTATGGATACTGCCGTGCTGAATGTAATGTGAACCAAACCTTCCACTGAGTTATCCCAAGCTGGTTAGCCACAATCCTTGTTGATGTAGTGCCATCCGCGCGGAAACACTCCAGGATTTGTTCCTCTTCAACCGGATCATGGACTGGAGGTCTTCCAGCATCAGCTTGACGACGTTGAACCGATCCAGTTTCTCGAATACGTCGATACGTCGCACCAAACACACTTACATCAGGTAAACGGCGGTTGGGGAAGCGTCGTTGATATTCTCTGCGAGCCGCAGCGGAGCCGCCATCACAAAACCCGTAACAGTACAGGATATCCGCGTATTCTTCATTTTGATAAGCAGCCATTTTTTTTAAGAAATTAGTACGTCCGAGTTGGAAAGAAGGTCAAAAGTAATTGATTGATCACTTACTGAATGAAGATAATTAAACCTCGGTTAGTCACGAACATGCCCGAACACGAACCGAACGCAATGTACCCAGATCTCACCCCTAATTAGATAAGATAAGATACCGAGGCAGGTCAATTGAAGCTCTCAGAAAAATAAAGGTGACACAAACAACGCGGCTCCGGGCCAGGTACGCCTTTTGCGAAACCGCTACCTGCTCTGGAATTATTATTATTATTTTCAAGATTTTTGAAAAAGTTGACAACATTTGTACTTTTTTGGAAAGCTTATTAATTGAGGAACTTATTTCTGTAGTTTTTACATCAAGTGCCGTACATTTTTTTCAAGTAATTCTCACCAGTTGTAACAAAATCGAAAAAAAAAATTATGACTTTGGTTTTTATGACCGTTTATTTCTAAGATAATTCTGAAATTTTGACACAGATTTTTATTTGAAGTAGTCATTGGTTCATTGGCTTTTAGAAAACAAAGTTTATACCAGCCAAATGGAAGTACTTTTTTCATAATTATCACTTTTAGTCCGAAAGGCGGGTCTTTTCTAAAAAAACGTAAAACTTAAATAACTTGATAACTATCAAATTTAGACCCCTAGTTTACTGGGCTAAATTTATTGCAAATGAGCTCTAGTATAACCCCCTTCAAGGTATAGGTCGAATTATCAATCACCCTGTATATTATATGGTTATCCCTATCTATGCAATTATTATTACTATTATCTTTAGTATATGTATTATATCATGTATTTTTCTTTTTGTTAGTAGCACCGCCCACAAGTTATCTGCTTTGCCCTAAGGTTAACTGGTAGAGAATGCCTTATGGCATTAAGTTCGCCTTTTGTACGATAAGTTTTCTTTTGTGCAATAAAGTTTAAATAAATAAATAAATAAATACCGATATTCAGCTTCCTAATTTTACTTGTCAAAAGTATTAAAATAGGGATGTAACGATACCGATACCGATATATCGGTATCGCCGATTATATACAACCGATATTTTAAGAGCGCGGAAAGAATTTGCTGTACGAAAAAAAATCTGCAAAAAGTAATTTCAATTACTGACTTAATTTATGTATTGTTTTATTAACTTGTGCAATGATAATTACTATGTTAATTATATCTTTCTTACATAATATTTTTTTTAATTTTGATTCGACAATTTATTTATTTTAACTTTACACTTTCAAGGTTGACTCTCCTTTAAATATAGCCAAGTTTTAGGTATAATAAAGACATACAAATATCTGAAGTCCATACTTTATTATTTAGCTAAGATATCGGTATCGGTATTGCCGATTATTTTCTACAATTATCGCTATCTGTATCGTATCGGCAAAATTATGTATCGTTACATCCCTAATTAAAAAGGTAGTTTCACTTACGTAACGTTTCTGTAAAATGATCCAACGTCGAAGAAATATAAAGGCTCGTCGCGAATCAAAGACATTATAGCCTAAATCAGAAAGTCTGAAAAATCTAAAATCCCTTGAGATTTTTCCAGTAATCATTACCCTGGCACGGAAATTGGTTTTTACAATTTTATAATACTAAAGATTAGGCGAAATCATATAATTCATTTCGCAAGTAGGCCTCAAGGGCTGGTTTGCAGGTTTGACTCTCCTAGCCCTTCGGAAAATGATCTTCTGGTGAGAAATGTAGTGATTAGTTTATTTTTTTCGTAACCTATTTGGAAATTAACTTTTGATTAAGTAGGTTTTTTTCGACAGACACTTTTTTCCTTAAAGTGAAATCTACTTTTTTGCCTCAGAATAATTGCTTATTTCAACACAGCGAATACTTAGTTACTTAGCTGAATGTCTTTCGTACATTTAAATAATTTACAATACAGGATTGAAAAATATTACAATCAAATTCAAATTACCAAAATGTCAATAATAATAGAAATTACAAAATTAAATTACAAAATATCACTTACTATGGTCTATTACCTTGTGAAGTAATAATAATCACTATGTTAATTATATATTTGGTTCATAAAAAAAAATTACTTTACACCTTCAAGGTTGACTCGCTGTTAAATATAGCCAAGTTTTAGGTATAATAAGGACATACAAATAATAAATCTGAAGTTCATACTTCGTTAGTTAGCTAAGCTATCGTCGCCACCATGCTAAACTTACATATCTGTAATTTTTGTGAACTTGGATTTTAGACCTAAACTTATACAGGTTTAGGTCTAAAATCCAAGTTCACAAAAATTACAGATATGTTAGTTTAGCATGGTGGCGACGATATCGGTATCAGTATCGCCGATAATTAACTACAAATATCGGTATCGGTATCGTATCGGCAAAATGATGTATCGTTACATCCCTATTTGTTACTAAATAACGGGGAAACAACTGGATGGATTCAGCTGAAATTTGGTATGCATGTAGACCAAGTCTTGGATTGAAACATAGAATACTTATATCCCTGTAAAGGGTTCCCTTAGGACAGTAACGGGAATAACGCGGGCGAAGCCGCGGGTAAATACTAGTAAGTAATAAATAATATAATATAATTAATTACATCTCTAGCCAAATGTGACTATCATAGTTAATCTTTTTAATATAGGCTATATTAAAAGGATTAAATGTCAAAAAAGTGTGACATGGGGGGGTCTAAAAGTCTAAAAAATAGTGGATGACCCCCAATCGATCGCGTTCAGATATTCAGAGAGTACATCTAAGAGTGTAGATGTAAATGAACTCGACTGTACAAAAGCTTCTTTATTAACGAAGACTGAACGCACCGGATCCGACCGTCTCTATCGCATAACGCGTGCTCTTTCTGGTCGCTGGCTAAGCCCCTCCGGACGGGCAAAAGTTGTCACTATAGCTTGGCAACATCGTTGGTGACACTCACCTGTGTGCTTTTTGTTCTGTGCAGCCGTAACTACTTACACAAGTTACCGCCAACATGAACGGGGGCCTCCGGAGGCTGCCTCCGTCGGTCGCCGTTCGTGTTGGCGGTAACTTGTGTAAGTAGTTACGGCAGCACATAACAAAAAGCACACAGGTCAGTGTCACCAACGAAGTTGCCAAGCTATAGTAGCCGCGCGGCGAAAGCTTTGAATGAGCGATAGAGAGAGACGGTCGGATGCGGTGCGTTTCATCCGGTGGTCGGACCCGAGCGTCAATTTTGTTAGAAAGTGAAACTTCTGTACGTAATACTATTATTTATTCTGTGCTCTAAGTTATAAGGAGTTGGATTTTGTCAGAACTCTCACAAGAAACTACTATTACTAGGTATTCGGTAATCCCTACGGGAGATAATAAATATCGATACCTTTAGACTCAAAGGGCGTAAACGCCATTAGAACAGTCATCTGCAGAGATAAGTATACCCCCTGCTATACTACGAATGTATCACTGGGGGGCTACTTATCTCTACAGCTGACTGAACATGCGGCGTTTACGCCCTTTGAGTCTAAAGGTATCGATATTATGATTTGATATCGTCGCTGGAAAGCAATAATGCTGTAACCCTCAAAAAGTAAACTTTTCACTAGAGCCAAAAAACGTTTGCATTTATTTAGAAAAATTCATAACTCTCAAACAAAAAGAGATTATTAAACCCCCTTTGGTAGACTCGTTGTAAAAAAATCGAAGTTTATAATTTTGGAGGTAAAATTACTATAAACTTGTTTTTAATATGACTTTTGTCGTTTACAGCATTTCGATATTTCTAATCATGGCACGCAATAATGCTGTAACCTACAAATTTTTTGTATGGAAACAATATTTTTACCAAATCTCACAGTCGTTTTAAAATGCTGTAAGTCTAAAAAGTGGTTCGTAATACAATTTTTGGGAGATGAAAACTTAAATTGACAAGATTTTTGTACTGCAATGTTGCTGTAACTGAATGAATTAAAGGAAACAGGTATGAATGAAGCAGTGTAAGTGCGAATGGTAGTTTATGTCAATCCATTTTAAAATGTCAGTGGTAAATAATTGTTGATCTGTAGTAATAATATTTTCTGAACTACTTAATTAATATGCCACACATACATATCTTTAAGCTTAAAATGTTATGTTTTGGCTATTAAAAAGTTATCATTAAGTATTGTTATATTTATGTTGTTGGACTGTATGTATGTAGATGCAGCAGCACTATGTAATCGCGTAAACTAATTTTTATCATTTGGTTTGGACGATGATTGAGAACGGAAGTATGGTATTTATCAGGCTATAAGTACACAGTATTAAAAAAAACTTATTTTTTTTACAAAATAAAGAAATCGAAAGACGTATCAGAAACGCCTGGAGGAGCTTGTGGTTGATGAAAACACTAATAGTGGGAAACCCCTTATATCCCTGAAATGTAAGCTCATGGAGATTTGGTGCATTCTACCCATTCTGACTTATGGCGCCCAGTTAAGGTCTAGGAGGACTTCAGAGGTAGAGGAAAGTATTAGAAGAGAGGCTCATGCACAGCAGTGAGACACTAAATCTAGTTAAAACAATCGTTGTTGTAAGGTTGACGTGTCATTTTATTAAAAAAAATGTTATTATTTATCTAATCGATAAATATATTCAATTCAATTCAAAAAATAATATAGATTGTTTTACAGAACAGTTATGATACACGTATAGTTTACATGCATTAAAGTTTAAACGGAAAAATAATTAACGTGTTTTTCTTTTAAAGTAGGTTATGTTTATATTACCTCTATAATCTAAAGGGAGCTTTGCAAACATTTATATTTAATATAAATCATGATTAAATCTTTTAAAACACGAAAACTAGCTAACTACAAATAAAATCGACCCTCAATACTCTATACATACAAACTTACTATATATTTTAAAATATATTTACTGTCATTATTCATTTATTACTGTATCTTTAAAATGCTGTACACCATAGTTTATTCACAACATCTCCCGACAAAATGCTGTAAATGACAAAAATTAGTCAAAAGTTGAAATTTACGGAAAGCAAAAATGCGGTACGTGATGACGGAGAACTAATTGCGGAAACCATTTTGCTGTAAACAACAATGCAGTTGAAAACACGGGATTTTATGCGGGTTACAGCGTTTTTTCATTCCGTGATTACAAATTTAGGTGAAAAAAAATATGCTGTATACATTTTATTTATCATCACAGACAAATAATAACTATACCAGCCGACGCAGAAAAAAAAACTGAATAAGAATATGCAAAAAAAGCATTTTCGATGGTGGTGCGGGTTACAGCATTATTGCTTTCCAGCGACGATATGCAGAAACTGAGAAAACAGTAATAAAGCTTTATATTTATGCGACTACTAAACAACGTGTTGTTAAGGAAAATAAAGGAGGAGTTATCGTCGAGAAGGAAAATCTCAGTTTTATTATCCTTTTGCATTCATATATGTAGGACTATGGATATTTCTCCTGAATATTTTATTAGAAGAGATAAATTTAAAAATTTATGTCCCGGTCAGGATTCGAACCTGCAGATGCAGGAGATCCTCGGCTATAGGGAACGTGCATGACGAAGGTGCTGCCAACTGGTGCCGCCAATCTAAATCATATACCCTCTCATGCTGGGGCCACATTGACAAAAAAAAGGGCGTAAACGCCATTAGAACCTGCGGCGTTTACGCCCTTTGAGTCTAAAGGTATCGATTATTATTGACATTGACAGCTTGATTTGACAGGGGCGATAGTCGCCCGTGTCTCTTTAGTCGTTTAGTGCTGCCACCTATAGCTCGTGCACGTTCCCTATACGGGCCAACACAGGCGCGTTACCAACTACGCCACCGAAACTATGCCCAAGTCATCCAATTTTTTCTGATTCGTATGTGGATGAAATTGGACGGTTGTTTCATTATCTTCGCAGTTTTAACCTACTTCAAAGAAACAAGAAGGTTCTTTATTAGGTTCTCAGAACTCATTGACATCTTCAAACAGATTTGGAATAGTACAGTCAAGGGCACCAATATGTATACACCACAAAGTTTCAAAAATATGTATACAGCTCTTATTAGTATGGCAGTAAGGTTTATGTATACATATTTTGGAACTTTGTGTGGATGTTTATCTTTGCCCTTGACTGTACATTACACAACTAGGGTGGTTAAACAAAGAAAGGCCGAGATCGCAGATGTTTGCGGCCCGAGCTGCAAGCGAGGGACGTAAATATGCGATCGAGGGCTTTCTTTATTACCTCCCGTGTTGTGTACATCATTTTATGTCTACACTTGACCATAAAGCGGCTTTTTCCGTACGCGTAGCGTGCGGTAAAAAAAAATTTATGACCAGGTGTGGTATAATAGGTGTGTTAAGTTAAAAGGACCCCCTTTTAATTTCCAGTGCGACCGTCGTATACATACCCTTATACATCGTATAGACCCCCATACAAGAAACGTGTTTTAATAGACGTTTTTTTGCTTGATTTTAGTAATGGTAATAGGTGGATGCTTGATATGTTCACAAAATGTGTATTTCTATTACCGTTATTAAAACAAATAATAAAAACAAAATAAAGTTAAAAATAAAAGAATCGCCGTACAAGAAACATGTTTATTGGCGCTTTTTTGCTCATTGGTGCTACGGAATCCTTCGTGTACGAATCCTACTCGCACTTGGCCGGTTTTTTCTTTTCTCCTCGCTGTGTGGAACATTAATTTCAATAAAGATACCTGCATTTTCCTCGTTCCATAAAAACATTCAGCCTTTTCACGTGGGATGATAATTATGCGCTCACGAGCATATTATGTTCGCATGTGTTGTTTTTACGTAACAGTTTCATTTAAAGCGTGTTATGAGGCTTTAGAAAATTTGAAATATCTAATCGTGACATTGACAAACAGTACATTACTTACGTAAATGGTAAAACAAAGAATGTCTCAGATCGCAGGTATTTGACGCCCGAGCCGAAGGCAAGGGCAATAAATATGCGATCTGAGGCTTTCTTAATACCGTTTGTGTCCCGCTTGGCTTAGTCAAAAATTGGCCACTTTGGGCAATCGAGAGTTGTACCTAGGCACATTATAAATAAAATTAATGTCAATTGCATGCCATTCAATCCCAATAGACATTACTTTAACTATAACGTCGAAAATACATCAAGTCTCTCTAACTCCTTGAAACAAACGATAATATTCTCAAGCTCTTTATGGCTATTGTTGGAATGCAAAATATGCTTGAACCTGTATTGTTGCATACACAATCGATGCTTATATTAGGTCACTTTAGATGCAATTTTTCTACTTTTACGTATTCTTAAACAGTTATTTCCACGATTTTGTCCTTATCACAAGTAGGGAATGCAACTCGGTTATTCTTAAAAGATTTTAATTAAGTCTACTTATTTAGCTATATGACAGTTTGCTATGCTATATTGTTATTACTAATCGGGAAGGGTATCAATTAACATTTTTTTGAATGAACCCACTACTTGTTTATCAGTTTTGTTAATAGAGTCATATGGAAGTCTATTCAAGGCACGAGGCAGAAAGTGTGTCCCACACTCTCCTGCCATACTCGTTATTGCAGGATGGCACGGTTCTGTTTTGTATGTGAAAATCTCTTTTTCGGTTAAAACTCTAGTTTTAACGTGGTTAAGTTGGAGTTGGCCTGTGCCCAGCAGTGGGACGTATAAAGGCTAATGATAGCAGCAGTACCTTTTACATGGGAACGACAAATTATTATTACAAAATCGGCGACGTTGATCATGGTGGTATGTGTCACAGCAATTCCACATTTTCCGACAAATTTCAGGATCCTAGCGCAAAAGGTTTTATGTATCTACGCGATACTATGGTGCTTAAAACGTTGCCATGCAGCGACTCAAAGGCCTCACCTACGTCAAAGTTATCAACTTATCAAAGTAGACTCGCGTCGATCGTCATTTGGAAACTCATTTTAAACCGAAACAAACTTCTACTTCCCAACTCGCTAGCTGTGATTTCTCCACACACATAACGTTCTATCTAAGTACGAAGAAAGGTCAGTTAAGACCTTATACATACCAGTTTTCTATTCAATCGGAGCCATGGGAACATATACGTTTCCTTTCATTGCGGGGCCTTTCATATGTGCTTTAAGAAAGGATTCAAAAGGTAGTCAAAAGGCAAAATTCATCACCAATTTCGCTAATAATTGGTAGTGAGTTAGTGACTTTCTGCATTATGGTTCCGTTTTATGAAAAAATTTATAAATATACGGATTTGTTGAACCCGAAAAACAGAAAAGTTGTATACAAGAGTAATGTAATGAATGAGGGTCTAGGACTAGGAATAGGTCTAGGTAGGTCTTTATGATAGCAGGTGTTAAAATGTGTCATACTTTCTGGCGGTGACATGGTATCGTACTGAATTCAAAATAGCATAAAAATGTACTAAATATTACGCTAATTAAATAAAAAGCGCTACACACATACGAGAAAACAACTATTAATCTGTCACCGCTAGGAAGGATACTTTTTGGCGGGCGCTATCTATTTCACTATGTTGCCGTTGAGTTTTCCACTTTCTTATGAATCAGTAAAAATTTACGAGAAATGTACTAAATTGTACGCTAGTTAAAGAAAACTGTAGTACACGCACTTACGAGAAAACAACGAGCAATCTGTCACCGCTGGGGAGTATACTTATTGGCGGGCGCTATCTATTTCACTATGTTGCGGTCGAATTTCGACTTTCTGATGAACCAGTAAAAATACAGTTTTCTCTTCAGTACTAAGTACTACCTCCGCCCCGTTAGTATTCCGTGGGGCCGATTTTGAGCTTCAGTTACGCTTCCATACTCAATATATTTCGATGATTTGCACTTATCATCTGGCACGATCGGAGTCAAAGGCAAGTCCATATTACATAAAAAATATATTAAAAATAGAAAATAGCCTCAATATAAAATCAAATTTGCTGTTACCCAGTGAGAAAAGATGAGGATCGTGCTCAGTGGCGGAACCTTGGAGACACCTATGTCCAGCAGTGGACTGTGACAGGTTGACGATATATTCAATAGCTTAGAAGGGGTTTAATTAAGTCCGCTAAAGCCTAACACTGCTTTATTGCCCTTCATGGCCAAAGGGGCTTAACTCGCCAGAATTTCGCAAGTTACACGACCTTTATGATTTAGTGTGCACCCAAGTTTAGGGGCTTAGATAACTTGGATGACGGATACCTCGTCAAATCTACAGCTAAACATAATCGGTCATCTTAATAGGGGCGTTATCAAGTTATTACGGGCGACAGTTGAACAACTTTCTTAAGTCTATTGAATGTGCCCTTAGTGAGGAAAAATTCGACTTAGAGGGTAGGCAGCAGTGGCGTGGCGTTGAAGAAATCCTTGGGCAAGCCGGAACAGTTTTGTAATTAAGTGCTGAACTGCCTTTGTAATATTAGGCAAGCCGATGGGAATCGAATTCTATGGACGCCACGCCACTGGTAGGGAGTGTCTTTTTGTCTTTATGAAGTGCACGCTACTGACCATGACCTAACCGTTAAAAGGAACATAGAAAGGAGAGAGGAAAATTCAGAGTTATTTGGGGTCATCCACAAAGTACGTCCACACGATTTTTCAGACTTCTAGACCCCCCCATGTCACACCTTTTCCTAATATATTTGATCTTAGTATAGGCTGTCACATTTGGCTAGACCCCCCCCCCCCCCCCCCATGGGTGTGACGTATAAGTGGGTGTGGTGGATAAGAAACCGAATTAGGGTTTCTAGAAATCGAAATTCCACCAGGTCAAAGTATAAAGACAAACAAGTAGTCCAGTGAGTGCGATCCATACTGGAGCATCATTGAGTATTCCTGCGATTACCAGACAATGTTCAAGCTAAACATACAAATCTTAAATTTCTATTTTTATATTTATTGCAATCTCAAAATCTTTGCTTGAAGTGCGGTGCTCGGCTTCTACGATAGCTAGAGAAATGAAATTTTAGGGCCCTAGAGGGTATTATTTGGATACTATTTTTTGAGATATAAAGCGTTTCCAAAAACAAAGCCGTTCCAGAGATACAAACGGTGTACGCCAACTTGACGCCCAGTAGCGTACACCGTGAACAGGCCTTATATTTTAGAAAGTTTAAGGGTACTATTTTTTTCACCTAATAGGTATTTCGTCGGTACTATTTGTTAGCTGCATGAGATTCTGAATATCTTTACGGTGTACGCTATCTTGACGGACACCCTTTTACCACATTGCCTTCAACTGGAGGAATTACGATTTCTTTTCTAGAAACCTTCATTGGGTTTCTTATCCTGATCTTGTAAAAAACTCTAAATTTACCTCCCTCTAACTTCCTAACGTGAACAGGCTTTATGAATAAAACACTGCAAAAGTACGCCACACGTCTTTCCACCCCTCTACGTGCATTTCTTCGCATTATGAATAATTTACTCCTGCCCTCGATACAGGCTTAGACTGGGAATAAACTACTTTCGTATTGATTGGTTATGGTGGCATTTGCATTTAAAAGTAGATTTCATATTTTATACAGAACATCTCATATACCTATGCCCAAAGACCTTAAAATAATTTTCTTGCGTTATCTTCAATTTTACCTTTCATTATTAGCAACGCTTTTCTATTTAGACTGGAAAATCTAGTACAGCTTTTTTCAAATACCCGGCCGAATTTTCGTTAAATCGCTGTTTTTTAAAAAAAGGGCTTATGGTCCAAAATCCAAATAGAGTCCCTCGCCGAAAAAAATGAGTCATTTCGAAAAGGGCACATTTATATATATGGTTTACACATACCGACATTTGCCCATTTCAAAATTACTCATCCAAACGAGAAACCGCTGCTCTGTAATAAGCGTATTGATGGAAAATATCGATGTAGATAAAATTCTGTTGATTCCACATTAAGCTACCTATAAATACATCAAAATATTCATTGATGTGGTATAATTTCGAATTTATTTTGGTGTTTTACGTAACAATAAATGTACATATTCCTTGTTGTGTTGTCAATGCCTTTTCATTGTTGCATAGATTGCTGGACCCACTGTGTACTCCTGAACGCATTTATGTTATGTGATCTGTATGTTCTGTGTATCTGCCGCAAGTGCTGTTTTGTGTGCGTTAATGAATAAACGTTTTTCTTTCTTTTAATTCCATTTCGTTGTAAATTTTGCGTAGTAGAATGAATCCAATTTTCCCGATCAGCTCTGGTCCCCGCGGTATCATTACAATTAGCTGCTCCCCACCGTCCCGCCATTGAAGCGTTGGCGTTCCTTGATTTTTCACGTTTTTCTTTGCGTTATCTTAAATTTCACTCCTTTATTGGCGCTGTTTTAAAAGGCAACGTTGTTGTATTTAAATTGAAAGTTCGAATACAGCTTTTCTCAAATAATCCTCCGAATTTTCAAGTTTTCCTACAGTGCTAAAAATAGATATTTGGCTTGGGCTCCGTTCAAGATTTGATCGCTCAAAAGGGCTCAGTCTTCAGAAAAGCCCGAGGTCTAACAGTATGCGTTTTGATGATTTAATTAAATGGGGAAAAGCATAGGACCAACTAACGATTGGCTGTAAAATAGTAACAGATGAAAAATTAGCAAAATTGGTAGAAGTTTCACTTTAAAAACGTCATGGAAGACCTTCCGATTCTTCGTCTATAGAAGATTGGACAATATCATGGCGATTTTCGTCTTTTACTATGGAACAACGTGCAACCAAACGCATGCCACAACCAACAAGATTCTTCAACTAAGAATGTCTAAGACCAACAATGGAACAAAGTTTAATTTATCCGTATTTTTTA
The DNA here is from genome assembly GCA_947034925.1 of Eudemis profundana. NCBI lineage: Eukaryota > Metazoa > Arthropoda > Insecta > Lepidoptera > Tortricidae > Eudemis > Eudemis profundana. The sequence goes on along the minus strand of OX344816.1, from coordinate 13,180,710 downwards.
GATTGAAACATGCAAAATAAATGTTTCTTTAGTCTTCCAATTACGTCTACAACACAGGTAAAATAATGAACGTCGGATTACGCTCACAACGTTGATCAAGGAGGATAATAAATAAGCAAGAATTTCCAAGAGAGATTACAGTAGCAAAGGCCTTTAAGAGTTGACGAAAAATATCATTTAATTAAATTAATAATTCAGGAGCTAGCCGCAGCAATAAATATAAATCTGTTACGTAAACAAAAAGGAGAGATAAATTAGTCGGTAGGAAAGAACTCATTTACCGTCCTTCCCTTGGGAAGGGAGGGTTTGCCGCTGTCGATAAATTTGTCACCTTCGTAAAATGCCTTTGTCGAGATGTAGGCGTCTTTGACCCTCTGCCTTACTGCTTCATTCACCCTTTGATACACTCATGTTGTTGCGCTTTTAGGTAGCTTAAGGCGCGGTAGGACCTGGCTCGCATTTCACATACAAACTAGGGTCGGGCGGAATGCAGATTATTGCAGATTATCTTCGATTTCTAACATAAAAGTATACGTTATCAACCCAAACATGAGAGGATGCCCTGCATGACTGTGAAATCATGATTGTCAGGTATTAATTTTGTCAGAAAAGGTAACTGGTGATGAACAAAATGAAAAAAAATGAAAAAATACTTTATTTTATAGTGTTTTTGCGCTACTTTTCTATCGAGCGAAGTGTTCGCTATCGTGTTCTAAGTGAGAGGAAGCCCTAGATACAGTTCTGAATATTATTATATATGTTTTACAGTGACCTAAGAGTCAAATAAGTGCTCTAAAAATGATTTGGAAACTAGGCTTCCGTGCCCGATTCTGGTCTCACCTCGCCTTAATTATAGTAGCCTTTTGTGTATCTGAAATTATCAGTGTATTTTTCATTCGTTATGTATTAGTATCGTTGTGACCAAGGACCTTAACACGTTCTCTGTCCCGGTGCCCCCAATGTAGGGTCAGGAAGGTTTTATTCTAGAGTCCGTGCTTCCACTATGGGGTCACTTCCCCTTACTGATCGCACAGTTGGGACTTGTGACATTGTCCGGTAGTTTTGTATGGGCACAGTGAACATGTTAAAAGAAATAACCTACGTAACCTCGCTAACAGATAACTGAAGCACCTCTAGTAAGCCGGTCGCTTTGTACTTACGAGTGACACGCACACATCGACCAGCGTAATAGCCTTCTACGAGCAGCACGCACACATCGATCAGCGCTAAGCAACCGGCTTACTAGGTCCTATGGCTGAAAATGAATAAAAAACACAACAGGTTCTTACCAAGTTTTGACTGTTACATACATATTTGATGAACACTTTTGCGAAATTATATACATAATAATTAATTAAAAAGTAGACTTATCGCTACTATCTCATAATATGCCTTTCAAATGATTACAACTAGTTTCATAATTCGAAACGCATCGCGACTGGTTGCAAAATTAGCATTGAAGTGTTTTATCCATTGTTTAGCGTAGTTATGCATGCAATTATTATGTTTGGCAATGGCATTGTTCATTGTGGCAGTCTTTGAACTTTGTGAATCATTGTTTTTTACATCGGTGAATGGTGAATTTAGTAAAATTAGACAGTTAATAGTAAATAACGAGAATTAAAGTCTGACTATTGTTAGGAGTGCTTCACTCCGCGATTTTGCCACGCGGTTATGTAGTTAAAACTAGCGACCAGAAAGAGCACGCGTTATGCGATAGAGAGAGACGGTCGGATGCTGTGCGTTATGTCCGGTGGTCGGACCCGAACTTCAGTTTTGTTAGAAAAAGAAACTTCTTTACGTTCTATTACTTATTCTGTGGTTACTCTCTACTGTGTTCTGTTAGAGTCAAAGCGACAAGCGCATTTTGACCCTCGAGTCACTCATAAACAGGGTTATTCTTCAGAAATATGTCTGCGGTCACCTTATTCCTCTGGCCCTTTTTCATACTAATGTATGGAGACAGAGGAATAAGTAGCAGACATATTTCTGAAGAATAACCCTACAGTGGTCGGATTAGGTAGTGCCATTTCGCGGAATTTCGGTGCGTAAGCTTAATATGGATGTACCTTTTAACCCCGGTATTTCATATGAAAAGTTTAAAGTATATTTTTGCGTCTTTAAATTTTGTACAGTAAATATTACGTCAATAATATTTACTGTGAAAATTTTCGAGTCCCGGAATCCCAAAGTCTTATCCATGTTGTGTTCAATGTTTAAGGTCATTCACCCGAAATAGCACTACCTAAACCGAACACTGCTCATATAATTTAATTATAACGACATTCACGGTGAATTAGCCTAGAGTTCTGCATTGAAATTGAAACGGTTTATTTGTGAAATGTCTAACATTGCATTGTTTTTGTTTCAGGTATATAAAATCGATGCACGCTCTCATTATCAACGAGATTTATCTTTATCGCGATATTTTGTTGAGTATCGTGATATAGATAAATCTCCATGGTCTCGGTGGATGGCGATTTGGGTCTCAGGTATTACTGGGTATATTATGTACTAGATTTCGCTCTAACTCGTTGGAAGAAATCTTCAAATTTCATCTCGCTGTCCGTTGTCTGTCGGTACCTTAGTCATACTGTTTTGTTTAGGTGATCCGCGGCTAAGCGAGCTGGTTCGATCCCAGGGGACGCCGCCAGCTCCCATCCTGTCCAATTTTTGCAACAGCCACTAAGGCGCTAAGTACAGAGGTATAAAAACGAAAAAAAAAAATAGTACTAATTCTTATCATGTGGCGGAGCTCATATCTGCCCAATAGTTGACACCCCGCTATCACCTCTATTGCTAATGACCACAGAAATATATCAAAGTAGAAGAAAAATGTATATGTACCTCGCGTGCTAAAAAGAAGTGGCGGCCACCTACTTTGAATACCGTTAACTTCAGTTTCCGTCAATATTATTAGCAGATTTGAAGTGATTAATTGTTCAAATACCACCAAATGAAATGAAAAATTTATGTTTTCAATCACTAAATTGCACTTTTGGCGTCAAACGCCAAGCGAAAAACGTTACACGCTTCTTTGCCACACAAAAAGACGAATCTATCTCGATATATTTCTGTGCTAATGACTTAACATTCAACATGGCAACTACTGGGACAGTGTCAAACACTCGGGCGTCTACCTTAGAAGGGGATTTTATTAGAATAAAATCACGAAGCGATCGAATCCATTCTGGTTTATTCATCTCTACTGTCTGAACTATTTGCTTAATATAGTCACGCCAAGTGAAGTCAAGTGGCGGCTGTCATTTTGAAACGCAGACGCGTTATACTTAGCAACAATGGTCCGTTTGAATAAAACTATAGAATTATCTTGTTCTCCATTCGAGAACCTTTATTCTCTGCAATTTCATTACTTTCCAGCCGTATGTCGTCTAGGGAATGCAATAACCGGCCAAATTTTTTAACCGGTTATTAACCGAAGTGATGCCGAAAAAACCGGTTAACCGGTTAAAAACCGGTTAATTTATTTTCGTCCATTTTTGTCGTTTTTGTGAGTGTATGATAATAAGAACTACTTTAAAATATTCCTTAGTCGATTATTAAACAAAATCAACTTAAATAACAAACAATAATAATCGGAACTTTACTGACAGTATATCGTGATAATTTGGCCCGACGGAAAATAAAAAGTAAGACCTGTTTTGAAACGGATTCACTACCTAGATTTACAATATGAAATGAACAGGATGTTTTTTTATTGATTTTTTAATGCGGGTAAATTACACCACATTTTTGTGTTACATAAAATCCAAGAAATCAAAATACATAGAAAAATTACATAGCGCTCTCCTAGGTCCAGACCAGGAATCTAACCCAGTGCCTCCGGTCTTCGACCACCAGGGCACCCAGCTAGTGCCTTCAATTTTGCCATCTACTTTGAGTTTTGTATAATTCTGGTTTTTTTAACTTAACACCATCTATTCTCGCTCGTTCGTCAAAGCTGTAAAGTATTTGCATCGTGTATTACACATGTACCCACCTACATGTGTAACACGTGTTCTCATAGATGGCGACTCCCTTGGCCACAGAACCCAATACTGTTCAATATGTCAATACTGCTAGACTTCGTTGGATCAAGTCTTTAAGTTCAATTTTCTCTTGCTCTTTATCATCGTGGCTCAACCCCAACTACGGTCAAATCAATGCTGGAAAAGCGTATTATTTAACTAAAACTGTTAGCTTTTACCCGTAGCTTCACCTGCGTTATTCCCGTTATATATTAAGGGAAATCCTTACTAGGATATAAAGTATCCTTATCCAGGACTTAGTCTACTTCCATGCCAAATTTCATCTCAATCCATTCAGTTGATACTGCGTTATTAAGTAAGAAACATCCGAACATCTAAACCTCCAAACATTGTCACACACATCAATAATATTAGTACCTACGTATGGTATTATTGACGTAATATTGCTTTATCGAATGGTAGGTAACCAACACTCAGTTGCGAACATCACTTTGCTAAAGTACCTGCTACACCAGATATTTGCAGACACTTCTACATGCCCATCATATTATAGAGAAAGTGAAGAAATTTTCTTTCAGAAATGGTATAAGTAATATAGGTTAACAGGTTGCGTAGGGAATCAGTTTTACGCAGGTTTTGCCACAAAGTTTCAAGTTTTTGACATCAATTTGGCAGTGATTTCCGGCGTTAGCTTTAGTTGATTTTTACGATTATCTGAAAATTTGTTGAAAAAAATTGTCTTTGGTATAAAACTTTTGTGGTGTTTCCTATGGTGGTGTATAAAGTACGTTTGGAAATATATAAAAAAAAAACTCTTAATTTGGCGAACCCGTTACGAATCAGACGTTAAGACCTAAAAGGGACACAAGGAAAAGATGTAGACTATTAATTATAATTGATTGAATCAGGTTGACTTGACTGTTGACTATAGAAAACTCCACTTACTAATAAAAAAAACTACAGGTAAGAAGAAAAAACATAAAGGAAAAAAGTGAGATGATGAGAGTTTGTTAATTAATACAAGTTATGTGTGTAAATTAGTGTGTAATGTTCAAATCGCTTCAATCTGCAGAAAAATTACCAACTACCAATGTGATTGATTTTTAAAGGTTTCTGAACTCGCAGAGTAAAACAAATGAGTAATCGGAAAGGAATACGGTACAATTACAGAATTTTTGTCAATTTACTACAGTTTTTTACATTTCGGTTAAAAACCGGTTTCTGGGCTCGATAACCGGTTATTGACCGTTGCCAAATACAGGCGGTTAACCGGTTTTTCGGTTAACCGGTTAACCGGTTTGCATTCCCTAATGTCGTCCTTACTAGTTTGTTTGTACCTATTTGATCCATACAAAAATACCGGTATTCTTTCCGTTCTTATCGTTCTTTGGTTTATTATTTCGACAATCTAATAATACGAAATCATGACTTATATACATCACTGAGCTCTACATAAAAAGCATAAAATAATTCAAAATATTGCCCTGTACACTACATCATATTATTAGTGTTACAATTGTTTGTTTTTAGATCTATTAGAGTTTTTTCATTAAAGATTTTACTATTCCACAGAATAAGTATAGTACTACGTACATAAGTCTCTCTCTCTAACAAACCTAACGTTCGGGTCCGACCACCGGACGGAACGCACTGGATCCGACTGTCTCTCTTTATCGCATAACGCGCGCTCTTCGTGCTGGCTAAGCCCCTCCGCGGGGGCAACATTTGGTACTAGTAGCCGCGCGGCGAAATCGCGGAGTGAGTCACTCCTGACTATTCTGGAATATGATATTGATGCGTTAAGGCGGGGATGTTCGAAGACGACAAGCAATTCGAGCTCCCCGCCCCCCTTAGACGAACAAGCGGCGCGATCCCGTTCGAAATGAACTTTTCGTGACCCCAACCTGTGTAAATGTGTCAACTTATGCCGCAGCGAAATTGTAACAGTAGGTCTACTACCTTACGTACTCTCTGGTTAAGTTTATATCAGGTAGATATACCTATCTATGACATCGAAACACTTAAAATAAAAGGATCATCGTAATGTTAGAAAAGAAAGCGGTTGTTTTTCTAATAGGTACCTAACGTTTAGTTAATAAATAAACTTAAACTAAACATGATAATATTATCACTGCCGGTTACAGTTGGGAGATATTGTAGATTTATTATTTACTTATAAATAAATTAGACCAACAGGCATCGTGTCGTACAATGTGAAAGGTAGGTACATATTTCATCTGGGGGCACGGCAGTGCCCCCGCCAAGTCGAGCAAAACAAAGGCACGGCACGGCCATACCATCCTTTTCTCGAAGCCATTCAAGCTAATTTCAGCCTCCTGTAATTTTGTACTGGCTAAAGCTACAATCCTGAAATTTCAGGGATATATACACAATAAGACATATATATTCTCAATATCATTCAAATTGAACGTGTAGTTTAAGAACTATTGCATGTCAAAGTTCCTTAGTTTTGTCACTGACTGACTGACTGATTCACTGATTCACTGACTGATGATCATCATAATTCTAAAGTACTTCTAGCAGACTCACAGGCTCCAAATTTTAAACATAGTTAGTTTTTAACCGACTTCCAAAAAAAGGACGGTTCTCTATTCGTCTGTTTTTTTTTGTGTGTTTGTTCACCGATTACTTGAAGACGGCTGGACCGATTTGGAAAATTCTTTTTTTGTTTGAAAGGGTAGAGTTCCGAGGTGGTCCCATTGCAACCAAATCAGGATCTGATGATGGAATCTTGGAGAAATCGAAGGAACTCTTCAAATATTATAGGCACACATATAGCGATTTCGGTATTTTTCGTAATTTTTTCTCGTCCATGTCTTATTAGCAACAAGTTTCTAGTGTTAGCCGACTTCAAAACAAAGAGTAAATTTATATCTAGGTTTCTTCCCCGATTACTTGAAGACGGCTGAACCTATTCTTTTTTGTGTTAAAGGGTTTATACCTCCGAGGTGGTCCTATTGCAACCAAATCAGAATCTGATGATGGGATCTTGGAGAAATCGAGGGAACTCTTCAAATATCATAGGCACACATAATATAGGGATCAAACTTTGACTTTGACTCTGACTCTGACTCTGATTCTGACTCTGACTCGGACTCGGACTCGGTCTCGGACTCGGTCTCGGACTCGGTCTCGGACTCGGACTTGGACTCGGACTCGGACTCGGTCTCGGACTCGGTCTCGGACTCGGACTCGGACTCGGACTCGGACTCGGACTCTGACTGACTTTGACTTCAACTTTGACTTTGACTTCAACTTTGACTTCGACTTTGACATATTCGATTGTCTGTAAAGTCGGTTTACTGACGATAGTTGAACGTGACAACGTCATAAGGTACTAACCCTAACCTTACCCTATGAAACGGAAAACTCAGCAGTGTCTCTTGTCATACAATAGAGATTTTGACAGCCGTATCTTAAGGAATAAGGCCTAATTTACTAACAGTTTTTGGAAGTCGGTTTTTATTTTTTGTTTTAAAAATTTACTTTATTTTTAAATTTTTAGTAGCGCTGGAAAAATATTGTTTTAACCAAATAGACTTCAGTCTATTTAGTTAAAAGAAAAATTTTCAGAATCGGTCTAGCCGTTTTCAAGTAATCGGGGAACAAACCTACATAAAAATTGCTCTTTGTTTTGAAGTCGGTTAAAACTGGAAACTTATTTCTAATAAGAAATGCACGAGAAACAAAGAAAAATACCAAAATCCCTATATGTGTGCCTATGATATTTGAAGAGTTCCCTCGATTTCTCCAAGATCCCATCATCAGATCCTGATTTGGTTGCAATGGAATCACCTCAAAAGTATACTTGCCGTTTCAAACTAAAAAATAATTTTCCAAATCGGCCCAGTCGTTTTTAAGTAATCGGGGAAAAAACCTACATAAACAATTGTTCCTTTTTTGAAGTCGGTCAATACTAAAAACTTATTGCTTATAAGAAATGGACGAGAAACTACGAAAAATACCGAAATCGCTATATGTGTGCCTCTAATATTTGAAGAGTTCCCTCGGTTTCTCCAAGATCCCATCATCAGATCCTGATTTGGTTGCAATGGGACCACCTCGGAAGTATACCCTTTCAAACAAAAAAAGAGTTTTCCCAAATCGGTCCAGCAGTCTTCGAGTAATCGCGTAACAAACATACAAAAAAAAACATACAGACGAATAGAGAACCGTCCTTCTTTTGGAAGTCGGTTAAAAATAAAACAAATGTGTGCAATGGTATACAGTTGAAGAAGCTTATGTTTTGCACAAGACTAAAATTTACTAATCATGATGAAGAAATAATAGTGATAAGTTAAATAACCTATCATTTTAATATTCAGCTAATCATTCGATATCAAAGGCGTTGGATTACTGTTAGAGTGTATACGCTGTGATTCTAGCGTGACGTTTATTTTGTCCGTTGAGTGAGGAGAGCTGTCACGAGCTCGAAAGCGACACAGGTCCGGCCTCGGACACGCCCGGCGGGCATCTGAAGCCACAGCGCGTGGGCTACTTTGTTATATAGTACTGAGCTACTAAAAAATAAGTAATTTAAAAAAAACTGAACCGCACAGGTCCCGGTAAATTGTCATTATCTATCGATTGACATGTTTTTTAGTGATATAAATGTGATAGAACTCGAGTAAAACTGGAAAAACTGCTAAAAAATTACCTGTTTTCGTGACGAATTATGATCGAGCGAAGTTGAAAGTATCGTGTTTTGAACCGCACAGAAACACAGAAGCACTCTTGAACTATAATATATTTCTTTTTCGATCCAAAAATATGAATATTTCGTTACTTAATTTTGATTCTCCCGGAGGTCGATTTCGGAAATCCTGCCCTTAATCATTTTATGCCACACCTGGCCATAATGTGGCTTTTACCGCACGCTACGCGTACGGAAAATGCCGCCTTCTGGCCAAGTGTCGACATAAAATGATGTACACAACACGGGAGGTAACAAAGAAAGCCCTCGATCGCATATTTACGTCCTTTTCTTTTTTTTTTACCACCCCAGTTGTATACTATTCACATCCAACTCTTTCCTCATTACGTTAGTAATCTATCTTACCATACCACTAACACTAAGTAGTAGAGATGGGCTGACTACGGATTTTGCCGACTAGCTAGTCGGCATTGCCGATCATAGTTATTAGCTATGTTCGGGTGCAATCGGAATCGCTCGGTTCGCTTCGTCTCCCCGCCATTTATTGTCACGGGTTCGTGTTTTGATCAGTCTTTAATAAAGTTGATTATTTTTTTTGTGTTTGAATAAAGTACGTAAAACAATAAAATAATTAAGAAATATAGTATCTGTGTTCTATATTCTCCGCTAGGCAAGAGTGCCGAATATTCGGCATTTTTTGCCGACTAGTCGCCGACTATTCGGCCGACTACAAATAATGCCGAATAGTCGGCGTTCCCGGCTAGTCGGCGACTAGTCGGCCCATCTCTACTAAGTAGTAATTCAACGTTTCTCGTACAAGATCTACGAATGTAGCGAAGATTAATCCTGAAACTTTTTCTCGGAAAAAGTAACTGCCGTCTGCAAGGATAATTTAATTCTAATGGGATAATTTAACTTAAACTAAGCGAGGCTTGCTGCTGCTCGGAAAAAGTTCCGCTTCAATCGAACCAATTTACAACGTTTTCACTATGATTATCGGTTTTTATCCTGGACATCTATAATCGGACATCTATAGCAAAGTATAAAGACGAACAAGTAGTCCAACTCCGGCCGTTTAGGAGCGCGCGACACGTATTCTGCCGTCCTAGTCTAAAAGGCGACTTTTTACTGTGAACTTCCATAGCAAAAAGTCGCCTTTTAGACTAGGACGGCAGTATTGCAGTGTGAGTGCGATCCTTACTGTTGCATTCTTACGCATTCTTAAAAGTTTGCTTGTAGTGCGTTGGGACACGGCGCGCACACATTCAAGCGCGCGATGTACGTTTTGTAGGAATAAAAATTTCTGCCATTATACTGTGTCTATCCCCTAACAAGTTACTATTTGGGCTGCTCCATATCAAATTTTAAAAAGGGCGTAAAACAAACATAAAAATTTTGTTCAGCTCTTTTTTTAAATTTGTCTGGAGCACTTACTAGGTTTTAATATGGGGCAGCCGATTTTGCCCTCGCCATGTTGCGGATTTTAGTGGTAGTAATCTGGGGGCACGGTAGTGCCCCCCCCCCCCGCCAAGTCGAGCAAAACAAAAGCACGGTGAAGCCACTCAGGCCATTTTCAGCCTCCCGTAATTTTGTACTGGCTAAAGCTAGAAGCCTGAATTTTTAGGGTTATATAGGGCACAATAAGACTTAAATATGTTCTTAATATCATTCAATTTGAACGTGTAGTTTAAGAACTATTGCACGTCAAAGTTCCTTAGTTTTGTCACTGACTGACTGACTCACTGACTGATGATCATCATAATTCTAAGGTTAGTTTTTAGCCTATCAAGTCATACAAAACCTGAAAATAGTGCAATTTCAGTCACAATTGTGACTGAAATTGCACACATAAATTTAACCGTGGAGGAACACATTTTATAGTTCTAATAATAGGCAAGTCGGTGGAAATCGATATATATTATACCCCCTGTTATACCCCCTATATTCTGTTGATACCCCCCTGGTACTGGCTTGGTTTAACATTACATCTGAAAGCTTTTTTGTTGTAGGAGAACTGCGTTGCGAGACTTGCATTTTTTTTTATGGGATTTATTTTACTGGCATTTTTATTCGTCGTCAACAGACGTTGAAAGTCATCGAAAGTCACAGATGTAAAGAAGAAGAAAATATTTCGCAATTATAAACGATTTTACCACGAAAATGCCTAAAAACATTTCCAGTGATGCAAGAGAAATGTTTTTGAATACAATAAAATATATTTTTTTTACCTAGCCTATTAGTGTGTCCCACTGCTGGGCAAAGGCCTCTCCATTGGATCCCCACAACTCCCTATTAGCTGCAGCCTCCGGCCAGTCGGCTACAAAACCGTCTAAGTCATCCCGCCATCTCCGTTTTAAAAAAACAAAAAAAAAAATATAAATAAAATATTTACATAAATTATTCCGCTGTGCAAAGTTATCGAAGTTGCACTCTCTCTATACATGACATACGCACATTATTGCCACATGAAAGCTGATTATAGCGACACTATTTCAGGGCCAAATAGTAACTTAGGCTTTATTATATCATACTGGATAGTCTTACATACTGGTTAGGTATGGCAAATACGGAAGAAAAGCATTACAGCGCCCTCAAATCTAAATCCCATTCTCTTTCCGCACAGACTCTATCGTGTTTGTTTACTAATATAAAACCGTCAATAAATTCCCTCACCTGCGAACTGCGTTTGGTTGATTGAAATCCGAGCTGAATGAAATACGAAAATCGTCGAAAATCTGAACTTTTCAACGTTAACGCTCGAGTCGAACCGAAGGGGTGCTTCTAGAGAGTGTCGCCCGATGAGTTGTGGAACTGGGTCGGAGCCCTATTCTGCACTATTGGTGCAGTTAGCGTTTAGTTTCAATCCGGTTTAGTGCTTTAATTTATTTTTCATCACACTTGCTGGAAGGTGTCACATAATATAAGCCAACCGTGTTTTGGCTCATTTGATGTCCGTCCTAGCCCTTATTTATTTATTTATTGCAACCATGGTATTACATACAGATGTTAGGCTTATACATATTTAGTCCATCATGGACCCTGTTAGGGCATAGCACAGGATTTCCTAAATACTTAATACATAATTAATTAAAAGACTATTTCAACTTAACTAGATCGCAAATGTTGATTTTCTATTATTAACAATCATGTGAACATTTTTATTTTAGGTCAAAATAATAATAACAGCAGTCTTAACTTTACATCAAAAATTCAGTCAAGTTAAATTTTTATAATAATTAAATAAAATAACCCTGTGGCACGCTTAGAAAACATTGTTGAGTAATTTCGTCGTTTAAAGTTGGCTTTCCCGTTGTGTAAAAAAATTACACGCGTTGTCCTCTCTGACCTCCCCTGCCCCATTATGATCATTCGTGATATTTTTCTGACTGTTGCTAATGAGCTGTTGGCACACTGCGGAGCTACTGAACTAAAAGAGAGTAACATATCTTGGAGAGCTAAAGATTCATATCACTCTTTTCACTTTAGTGACACATTTTCCGCATGTTAGTCATCAAAAGAGCTTCTATATCCTTATGAACTTGTCAAGTTCACACGACTTTATCAACTTGTTTGGGAAGAACGTTATACCAGTAAGTGCCCGAGTGGTGTAGAGGTTAGCTCGGTGACCTGGCAAGACCTAGACGCGGGTTCGAATCCGACTTAGACTACACTGTAGTCACTACAGAATGTCACTTATATTTTTCAATATATTTGGTCTTTGTATCAATAAAACAAAACATAGCTGATGTTATTGTACCATGTGTAGTTGATCACTCTCAAATCTTCCTCGAGTCTATTGGAAGGGAATGACGAAGAGAAATAGTGTGGCTCGATTAGTTATGGAACTAGGTCAGTGGTCGTACTCTGAACTACACAAAGCAATTATGTGTCATTCATCACAGGGAGAGGAATTTGCGTAAAAATGCGAGCTGTGCACTGGAAATGATCTTTCGTTAAGCTGAGATACATAAAAGATTTAAACACATTTGTTACATGGTACGATAAAACGAAGGTAGCATACCGAAACGCAGACAGAACAAACAATACAATCATACTTTATTGCACACCAAAAGAAAATTACATTGCAAAGTTATATAAAAATAGTGCTAAACAATAGGCGGTCTTATCGCTAAAGAGCGATCTCTTCCAGGCAACTTTTGGGTAGCGGAGTCTATGCAAAGTTAACAAAAGTAAAAGAGACAAATCTTTTCTTCCTATGACAGCTGATTATATTGTAGTAACAGCATTACATTAAAAACTAAGGAGGCTGCTATTATGTGAAAATGAAACCGTGAGTCTAGTCTAGACCCACGGAAATGCACCCTAGCAAAATGCATTTCGTCGCTAACTTGCTTCTGAAAGAGCAATGTGTAAGCCCGGTATGAATTGTACGGCATCCCGGTATCCCAGTATTGTTCATACAAAATCCTGGGATGTGAAGCCCCACTTGAAAGTAAGTTGGTATTACGGAAAGCAACCCAACCCGGGTAACCGACTTGATTTAGTATTTTGACTCGGAACCCGGTTTAAAAAAAAAGTATCATTTCATTTCAAAAATAATAAATAAAATCCAACGTCCGTCGCCAAAGCAAACGAGAAAAAACATCACATGCTTGCTTATCTAACTTAACATGTTTATTTCAGGTTAAGCAACTCGGGTACCCGAAACCCGAAAACCCGGGTAACTGACTTTATTTAGAGGCGGGTAATACCCGGGTTTCATATTTCACCAGGTATTGCATTCCATAGTATTTACGTTAGTGAACCTTCGGTGATCAAAGTAGGTCGACCACAGAATAGGTCTTAGCATGCAGTGGCTATACTTCAGTGATGCAAATCCGGTGGATGCAACTTTAACAATTTGCATAAAATAAACGAGGTTACTGGTATTTCTGTAAGTTTAATGAATGGGCTTGCCCAACGTACCTATCTATTACTAAATATACATAGGTGTTTAGAATGTTTCTATTTATACAAGTTTTATGTGAAGTCAAGAGTGGCTTTCGCCGCGCGGCTACTAGTACATACCAGATTAGGCCCCTCCGGAGGGGCTTAGCCAGCGACCAGAAAGAGCACGCGTTTTGCGATAGACAGAGACGGTCGGATGCGGTGTGTACGGTACACACCCCATCTCCGGTGGTCGGCCTCGTACGTCAATTTTGTCAGATAAAGAAACTTCTGTACTTCTTCTGTACTGTTACTTGTACTGTGTCTGTGGTACAAACAGCAACACAGTTAACTATACACTTCAAAAATGGGAAATACTGCAAGAAAGAGAATCACACTTGAAGGCGTCGTGTTATGCATGTGTGCGTGTGTTTATGAGTATAAATTGGCTATTATTCAAAAGAGTTTTGAAACAATATTTTTTCTTTTATGACTGATCCAACGTCATTATTGACATTAATGCCATATTATTGAATTCGTGGAAAAGAATGAATGAATAATAAATATTAATTACATTATATTGGTGCATCATATCAAAAATATGAATACCAATAAAAGCATTTAGCAATATAATTAGTTCATTTCATCCCAACGTTCGTCTGAAAGCTAAATCATAATTTTGACAAATTCTCCTGTCTTGTTGAAATAAAACCTTTATTTACAGTATGGAAAAAAAACTTTGCCCAAACAACTACAATGACAAATCTCAAAGGCACATTACACGCAAACGTTATTTATTTGAAGTTGACATAATACAAATATATATATCTCTTTCAATCGTTATCATTTTCTCTCTGCTCTGTCTTTAATGGACAGTTAAGTGTGTTGCTGTTTGTACAGAGTATTCTGCTATCCTATCCTACTAACATCCTTCCAGTGGCGTAGCGTAAAAAATATCCTTGGGCGAGCCGGTGCAGATTTGGCGTACATTTTCCTTAAGGCGAGGTGAGACCAGAATCGGGCACGGAAGCCTAGTTTCCAAATCATTTTTAGAGCACTTATTTGACTCTTAGGTCACTGTAAAACATATATATTAATATTCAGAACTGTATCTAGGGCTTCCTCTCACTTAGAACACGATAGCGAACACTTCGCTCGATAGAAAAGTAGCGCGAAAACACTATAAAATAAAGTATTTTTTTCATTTTTTTTCATTTTGTTCATCACCAGTTACCTTTTCTGACAAAATTAATACCTGACAATCATGATTTCACAGTCATGCAGGGCATCCTCTCATGTTTGGGTTGATAACGTATACTTTTATGTTAGAAATCGAAGATAATCTGCAATAATCTGCATTCCGCCCGACCCTAGTTTGTATGTGAAATGCGAGCCAGGTCCTACCGCGCCTTAAGAGGAAACAGGAGGGCAGTTTTTCCATACAAACGTAGTCCCCTGTTTCCTCCCTGGTTAATGCCAGTAGAGCAATAATTTTTTGTCCAAAAATCTATGGCTACAATTGATATGTTCCTATTGTTTTCCTTTTTACGATAAATTGATTCTCAAAAGAGATATTAACCTTCAAAAACCTAAAAAAAAATGCCAGTTTTTCCACTGTGTTCACACATCCAGAAAACAAACTTGACTAGATTATTAAAAAAAAGGAAAACATAGGAACACGGCCAAAGCCTTTCTTTAATGTTTAATGAAAAAAATAGTTAAATAGGTTAAGTTTTGGGGAAGAAATCAGGGGACTACGAAATGTTGTTTTCATGAAATTTTAAAAGGTATTTTCGGTCCAAGCTGCAGTTGTCTCTATCGCGCTCTGCGCGTGAGAGGCGGGCAGTGCGGGACAGCGACACATTTTACAAATACCTAATTTTCAATTCTCTCGGCCTTACTATTTCCTCTTAAGAGCTGTAGAATAAGCTGCTCAAATGCCTGATATTAGGCAAGCCGGTAGAAATCGAGTTCTTTGAACGCCACGCTGCTGCATTCTTCCTACTATCGTACTAATATTATAAACTAGCTGTACCGGCAAACTTCGTTCCGCCTTGGAATTTTTCCGATGTTTTAATAGTTATTCTCTTATTCGGGGCAGAGACAAATTAAAAAAATCAAAGATCATAAAAATTGGTACTTTGTTTTATACATACCTATATTTGTGAAAGTTTGTGAAGATGTTTGGCTGTTTAGATGTTTGTTATTAAATTACGCAGTAACAACTAAACTGATTGAACTGAAATTTGGCATGCAAGTAGACCAAGTCCTGGATAGAAACATACTTACTTTCACACTTTATAACCTGGTTCCTTTGGGATGATAACTGGTACAACGCAGGCGAAGACACGAGTAAATCCTTGTAGAGAGTATTACCACCCACTTCCTTTTAAAAAAAATACAAATCTTTAGACGAAAATTGTGTACAAATATCATGAAACTCGTTCAGCAACTTTACAAACAGTTTTAATTCTCTTGTGAACTTTTAAGCGTTTGTTTGGAAGCTTTGGAAGTATTTCACGTGCTTGACAACATAATCAGCTTAATTACGCGGATTTGTCAACATTTTAGCGAAATGGTTTAAAATTCTGCTTTAAAATACAATCAAGAGCAAAAGTTTCGGGTCACCGTAATTTAAATAATGGAAGTAAGTTGTACACGCCAGCTTGACGCCCGGTAGCGTACACCGTGAACAGGCCTTATATTTCGAAAACTTTAAAGGTACAATTTTTTCGCCTAGGTATTTCGTCGGTACTATTTGAGTACTATTTATTGGCAGTATTAGATTTTGGATATCTTTACGGTGTACGCCATCTTGACGGTCATCTAATATCCATCAGGGTTGCCAACCGTACGAGGTTCCTCGTACAAGTACGAGATTTGTGGCCTGCTGTACGAGATACGAGGACACTATCAGGCTCGTACGAAAATGTACGAGGTTTTGGGTTAGGAAGTTTTTTTTACATTTCCACTTACAACATTTCGTTATATACGTGTCGTTTTCAGCCGAACTATGTCACTTTAATAATGTTCATGTACAATTGCAAATTATACAAAAGTCCTTTGGTTGGCACTCCAAAACACCCCACCCCCCCTAGGATACACATGTACGAGGTTCGAAATTCAAAATACGAGGATTTTAATTTATTTGAAATAAGAAGTTATAATATGTTATATTAATGATTACTCTAAATATCTGAGACTAAATGATTAAGTGAAAACTATTTTCGGTACTTAGGACACTAGTTCGGAGTAAAGCCCCTGAACTGATTACAGTTATTGACCTATAAAATGGCCGCTAGGACCCTCCACTTTACGACGCGGATATAAATCTAGGCTCGTATATTGGCTCCGTTTATTAGATATCTGTTGATTGTACGGGGATTCTCGTTCGGATGCTATCACAGCGTGCTACCATCTTTACGGGCCGTAAATAGCTTTTTCATCACACTTGCTCGAAAATGGTGTCATTACACGTAGGTTTTGCGGGCCGTAAATGACCTATTACGCCCTAGGGCGTAATGGTTTTCTTTTTAAATTTGAAACGCTGGTTCTGTTTTACTCTTATTTGTCATGTTCAAAGGAAACGCCAACGTACTTTTTTAACTTTTATTACTGAAATATTTATTTAAAGAGAATTGTTATTGCAAATACATGTAAACACATATTTCTGTAACATTAATTAAATGTTTAAATAGTGCATTTCAGTATTTTGCAAACATAAAATCAACCATTTTAAGTTTTACCGCTATAGTTTTCGAACGTGACGTGAATTCGCATTGTCTATGGATAATGTCACTAATGTCACTGTCAGTTTTACAATTTTATTTAGGTTAAGTAAGGTTATTTTAATCAGATTTCCTCACAAGTGTGATGAAAAACATTGTGTGTGCCACGGGCGGTAAAGGAATTACAAACTCGTGTTATTAAAGCCCTCGGCTTCGCCTCGGCCTTGTAACAAACACTCGTTTGTAATTCCTTACTTACCGCCCTTGATACACATTGTACTATTACCGCTTGCTACATGGAGAGAAAACTCCTTTTCCAGACAGAAAAACGTAGCATTTTATAATATACGTATATACACACTACGAGCGGGAATGAAGAAAACCATGGTATGCATATTTATGGTCCTCGCCTGCGGCTCAGACAGCAAGAACTTGGAATCTAGGTCATTCGTTATTTAATCCTCCTAGATGTGTAAAGTACTATTCTGTGGGTCTAGTAAAAAGGGGTACATGAGCGTTTTCAAAAAAAAATACCGGGGTAGCTACTTTCTCAAAATATGGACTTGAGGTTTTTTGGCTCAGAATCGTTAGTGCATTCGAACCTTATACGTAAAAAAGTGTCCCAATTTTTTTTCCATTACGTCACCATTTTGCATAGTGTTTGTATGAACGTGACGTAGTGGAAAGACAAAAATCCCATACAAATTTTGGGACACTTTTTTTTTTGGAAAACGCTCACATGTACATTTATGCCAGGTACAAAAGTCACAACTTTATTGTATGACTTAAGCTCTTTTGCTCCTAGGTTATATGTGACTTGTACACCTTTTTACTAGAGCCACAGTATTGAACGGGAGCGTATCGGGTCGCATAAATTTAAAAGGCATAATTCATCATTTGGCATAATTCATCATTCGGCATAATGCATTTTTTCTTTAACTGTAGAATTTTCAGGACTCTTTAAGGCGTCATCCTGTTAAATAGTACATGTAAAAGTTTACATGTTCAGAAAAAAAAGCATTATGCCAAATGATGAATTATGCGAAATGATGTATTATGCCTTTTAAATTTATGCGATCCAATAGGGAACCCCAATGCTCAACTCCTGAAAAATAAACAAAATACGAATTTCTCATGGACGAAGCCGCGGCCAAAATCTAGTACAGACTTACACGCGTTCCTCTAATTTAAAATCACGATACACGCTCCAAGGCTTCCGTCGCAGTAAATAATATTAGCTGCAACAGTATCTCAACT
Source organism: Eudemis profundana (assembly GCA_947034925.1). Classification (NCBI taxonomy): domain Eukaryota; kingdom Metazoa; phylum Arthropoda; class Insecta; order Lepidoptera; family Tortricidae; genus Eudemis; species Eudemis profundana. The sequence continues at coordinate 13,162,174 of OX344816.1, read as the reverse complement.
AGATTCTTATCCGCTGACATTTCACTCTGGCCGGTATATCTCATCGCAGCAAACGGGAGCGGTTCGGAGCGGACTCCCCTGGGTTAGCGGGTTTACCAGGGTTACGCTTACTTATCTCTCTTTTGAATGGAAAATGTACATAATAATTTTCTGTCCTCCGGCCGGAAAGCGTCAACTTGCGGACAGCTGCGCTAAACGAAGTTGCCGCTTTTTGGCTCCGTCGAACAGAAAAATAGTATACAAACCCTGGCCAGTAAATAAGAAAGCCTCAGATCTCATGTTTATTATATTATTATTATCATTTGAGACATGTCATACTTTACCGGTCTGTAATATACTATGTATTACAGTGGCGTGGCATCCAAAGAACTCGATTTCTACCGGCTTGCCTAATATCAGGCATTTGACCACCTTATTCTACAGCTCTTAAGGAAAATGTACGCCAAATCTGCACCAACTTGCCCAAGGATGCCGGTTTACGCCACGCCACTGATGTATTAGTGTATCTTATTGAGAAAATCTGTAATCCTGAGATTTTAAGAGGAAACAGGAGGGCAGTTTTTCCATACAAACGTAGTCCCCTGTTTCCTCCCTGGATAATGCCAGTAGAGCAATAATTTTTTGTCCAAAAATCTATGGCTACTATTGATATGTTCCTATGTTTTTCTTTTTGCGATAAATTGATTCTCAAAAGAGATATTAACCTTCAAAAACCTAAAAAAAATGCCAGATTTTCCGCTGTGTTCACACATCCAGAAAACAAATTTGACTAGATTATTTAAAAAAAGGAAAACATAGGAACACGGCCAAAGCCTTTCTTTAATGTTTAATGAAAAAAATTGTTAAATAGGTTAAGTTTTGGGGAAGAAATCAGGGGACTACGAAACGTTGTTTTCATGAAATTTTAAAAGGTATTTTCGGTCCAAGCTGCAGTTGTCTCTATCGCGCTCTGCGGGCGAGAGGCGGGCAGTGCGGGACAGCGACACATTTTACAAATACCTAATTTTCAATTCTCTCGACCTTACTGTTTCCTCTTAAAGTCCGCCTTCCTGTGTTGAGCCCAAAAATCTCAGGACAAATCTTGGTGCGTATCTGTGAGTGTGAGTGCGTCGATTTCGAGCGTTTTGCACGGATTTGTTTTACTGCTCCAGATTTATTTACTGTAATTCCTTCGTATCCGTCAGAGGGGTGGGATCTCAATAGAACCGTAGTATTATATTAGAACGTAACACCGTAGGATTTCCAGCGTAGGATATTTTAGGCATCGTAAGCACTTGTAAGGCAGCGTAGGTGTGTTTTATTCATTTATATGGCGTGGAAGTTTATTTTATTATCTAAATATATAAAAGAAGAAACTGACTGACTGACATATCAACGCACAGTCCAAGCCGCTGGTTCTAAAAATTCCGAATTTGACACGTAGGTTCCTTATAAGATCTAGGGGTGCACTAAGAAAGAATTTTTCAAAATTCGCCCCATAAGGGGTTCAAATAAGGGTTCAAAATTTGTATGGAGAGATTGATTTTTGAACTAAGAGGTTTGAAACTTCATGTTTAGACTCTTCATTAGAAAAAAGAAAGGTGATTTTATGTTTTTCCAAATTCACCCTCTAAAGGGTTTAAATAGGGGTTGAAAGTTCAACGGGAATATAGCGGGCGAAGCCGCGGTAAAATGTACGTAGTATCATAATATACGGTATCGAGGCTACACATGATTTAATCAACTGTTGTCGTTTATCGATAGTTCTTCGCGGTAAAAATAGAGAGACACTACGGACCGGGCAAGTGCGAGTCGGACTCGCTCACCGAGGGGTTCCGTACAAATACTTTAAATTGGGATTTCATTACCAGATTTTCCTCTTGTAGTATAAGACGGTATTACTTGCCAAATTTCATAGTTCTAGGTTAACGGAAAGTACCTACTCTATAAATTTTGGTTTCCTTAAGGGTATCGAAATATACGTTTTTTTGCGGTATAAACTAGGGATGTTACGAAGGTGGTTTTATCCGAACCGAAACGAAACCGGAGATTTTAAATTTGTTTTAACGAAACCGAAACCGAAATCGGAACCGAAACCGAAACCGGAACCGGAGGTGAAGGTGGAGTGTTGTGTAGACCAGTGTTTTTCAACGTATGGGCCGCGACCCCGGGGGTCGCGAAGCTTCTTTAGGCGGGTCGCAAGAGGTCGAGAGGATTACCTACTGCAGTAAAAAACATTATAAATATTAAAAAGATAGATTTCATGTATGTCATACATGATCAAAAAGCGAAGGGTCGAGGGGGTCGCGAAGTATTTTTTCATACTAGGGGGGTCGTGTCATCAAAAAGGTTGAAAACCACTGCACTAAATCAACACCAAATTGCAGGTTTAAAATTTTTACACACCTAAAATAGTTTTTTTTATAATGGTTATAATATTATCTATCTACGATTTATCCTGTAATTAGGTGAAGTTCCATAATTAGGTATAAGAAAAATCAGTAACTTTCATATTTTTAGTAACAATATTTTACTCGTAAGCATAAAGAATACTGCTGTAACGTAAGTAATACTTACTTACTAAGTATGAAATGGAGAACGCAAGAATGCACTTGGCCGTATTTGCGTCAACTTCGATAAAGTATGTCCAAATAGCACATGGTCCCAGTTACACTCAATCACATGACATGAGTTAAATCAAAACAAAACACAACACACTTATTCATTCCCTGCCTTGCACCAACCAAAACAATAATGAATGTAAATAATCGTCGCATAACACGTGGGGTGATTCCTGGAGAGACAAGCACGAACCTGTTTGTCTAGGCACGCGCCGCGCAATGTGGCCGCTGGGCTTCGAGTTTCGGTATAACCTTCGCTTGAAATTAATCGGAACCGAAACGAAACCGAAGGTGTGAAATCCACCGAAAGTTTCGGTATATCCGAACCGAAACCGAAACTTCGTAACATCCCTAGTATAAACGGCCATATCGTCACTGCTTATTACTGCTATGTTCACAATTTTTTTTTTTAATAATAAAAGCGTTTATTATCTCCACCACAGAATAAATGTAGGTACAGGTACAGTAGGCATGTAAATACAATATTAACAGTAACAGTATCTTCACTGGAGATCATCGGATCAATGATCGGATTTCAAATTATATCTGGGGCGAGATTGCCGCTGAACTATACTGAATTAAGCTAGCATACCGTTAGTAGCTAGTAAAAATGAATGAATTCTCTCCTCCCCCACTCCGTTTACTTGCCAAGTTCCCGCCTCACCTTGAATTTAAATCCAACGATTGATCTACTTCCATTCAAGCGCTGTTTATGAATGGAGTCATTGATAAACGCTAATTTTACGTCGGTATGGCTGGTCGTGGATTTTAATAATCTTCATTTGTTTTGCGCGTCATAACCAGGCCTCGGAAATTCAGATGCTTTTATACCTAGTTGGCAAAATCGCGGGAAAAGTTAAGCAAATATGGAATCGGCTTCTTAAAATTTTGATTTTAATAATGTAGATACCGGGATTCCGCGATTGTACAAATCGTCACCATAATGTAAACCTCGTAAATATGTAAATTTTGACTCGATCTTTGGAAACTCAAGGGATTAGGCTTTTAAGATGCTACGCTTAGATAGTCGCGCGATAAATAAATGATAAAGCATCCGTCACTCTCACACACTATTTATCAGAACGTGATGGATGATGTATCATTTACTTATCGCGCGATAAAGCATAGCATCATACGCCTAATGGTCTCTGCGAATTTATCATGTATCCACTATAGTTTATTATCAACGCGATATTAGATTCTATAGCGACACGTCAATAACAATACACCAGTAATCAAACTGATGCATGCGGAAATGCGGATATTGGATTATGCCAGAACCTCCATCTCCTCCAAGGTGACCAAAGGTGATCAGGAATCCTCAGGTAATGTTTTAGGCCTTCCTCGTCATATGTGTAATGTGGGATCCTATTGGATCGCATAAATTTAAAAGGCATAATGCATCATTTGGCATAATTCATCATTCGGCATAATGCATTTTTTTCTTAAACTATGAAATTTTCAGGACTCTTTAAGGCCTCATCCTGTTAAATAGGTCAGGTTAGGTTAGGTTTGCGTTATAAAAATCCTGAAAAAATTACGTGTTCAGAAAAAAAAGCATTATGCCAAATGATGAATTATGCGAAATTATGCATTATGCCTTTTAAATTTATGCGATCCAATAGTAAACGGTATAATGTACATTATGTACATCACATACACAGCTGTGTCCCTCGATAGTATCAGCTATAACGAATTAACTAATTATTTAGAGTTTGTCCGGGTATTTTGACTCGGAACCCATGCATGCTTGCTTATCTTACTTAACACGGCCGGCAATTTCGGCAAGTTCATTGTAGGTAATGGAACCCGGGTACCCGAAAACCCGGGTAACTGACTTTATTTAGAGTCGGGTCATACCCGGGGTTTCATATTTTTTATTTTATTTTATTTATTTAATACCCGGGTTTCATATTTGAACGGGGATAGTAAAAAAGTCGTGTTGCGATATATTATAGCGTTTTGGATGTTACAAACTTTTCGATGTCGACTGTACAAAACGATTTAACTCCTTTTCGTCCTCCCACCTAAAATCTCGAGTCTCACTCAGAAAGCATCCCAAAATTAATTACTGTTTTTTTATCAACCAACGTACCTACGCCTCTAAGGGTTTAAGCCCACGAAATTCACGCCTACTGTTTTATTTCCGGTTCACAAATTTTCTGCCCTTCGGTCTAAGCAGAATATAAGGGACGTTGGCGTCATTAAAAAAACATGCGAAATTATTATTTCGACCTTCGCCCATTCTTAATGGTGGGATTTATGAAAAAATCGTAACGTTTCTAGTCCAGGGGTCTCCAAACTACGGCCCGCGGGCCAAATTCGGGCCGCGAGCCAGTCCAATCCAGTCCGCGGAAGAGACCAGTCCGGCCCGCGAGACACTACACGTACAAAAAAAGCCGCTTTCTAGCCAAGTGTCGACATAATATGATGTACACAACACGGGATGTAATAAAGAAAGGCCGAGAATCGCAGATGGTTGCGGCCCGAGCTGCAAGCGAGGGACGTAAATATGCGATCGAGGGCTAGTTGTGTACTGTAATATTAGCAAATTTCTGGTCCAGTAAAATAGCCTATTACTCACAATCAAAACTAAAACATGATTTCGCCACCTAGTAAACAATTCAGTTGGCAATGCATTGCCCGTGCGCTCCTTTCTGGGATTCTGACTCATTTGAAAGGCAGTGCTACGTGTAAGGTACGTATTGTAATCCGCACGACCTACTTACGTCATGGTACCTAAAAGTATAACATGATAGAAATATCGGTTTCCGTCCACTATAGGGAACGTGCACGACAAAGGTGCTGCCAACTGGTGCCGCCAATCTAAATCATATACCCTCTTATGCTGTGGCCACATTGACGAAAGCGCCGTTAATAACGTTAATTTATCGCGTTGAAGGACGATTAACGTCAGTGTAGCCACGACTTACTATATTTGACATTGACACTTACATATTATCATTGACATTGACAGCTTGATTTGACAGGGGCGATAGTTTCCTTTATTGTCCGCCCGTGTCTCTTTTATCGTTCAGTGCTGCCACCTCACGGCGTCTTTTAAACGCGTCGGCGATGCGCTTTTCATAGCGCTGTCTCTATTTATTTTGAAGGTGTACAAACAGCAACACACTTAACTGCCCATTAAAGACAGAGCAGAGAGAAAATTATAACGATTGAAAGAGATATATATATTTGTATTATGTCAACTTCAAATCAAATAACGTTTGCGTATGTGTAATGTGCCTTTGAGCTTTGTCATTGTAGTTGTTTGGGGCAAAGTTTTTTTTCCATACTGTAAATAAAGGTTTTATTTCAACAAGACAGGTGAATTTGTCAAAATTATGATTTAGCTTTCAGACGAACGTTGGGATGAAATAAACTAATTATATTGCTAATGCTTTTATTGGTGCTTCATATTTTTGATACCAATATAATGTAATTTATATTTATTATTCATTCATTATTTTCAACGAATTCAATAATATGGCATTAACGTCAATAATGACGTTGGATCAGCCATAAAAGAAAAATTATTGTTTCAAAACTCTTTTGAATAATAGCCAATTTATACTCATAAACACACGCACACATGCATAACACGACGCCTTCAAGTGTGATTCTCTTTCTTGCAGTATTTCCCATTTTTGAAGTGTATAGTTAACTGTGTTGCTGTTTGTAAAAGCGAGGTTTTATAAATGTCATTTTATGTAATCATGTCACAATTAATGTATTGTTTTTTTGAAAAGAGAATCTGGTGAGTTTCTTCTTGCGCTTCTTCTCACCAGAAGGTCACCTACTGAAGCGCCAAAAGAAAAGAATCAGACATGTAAAAGAGCCTTTGAGCACCTGCAGAAATAAATGAGTTTGAGTTTGACAGCGCGTGTCGACTTAGCTTAAGATATCGCCTCACAATTGGCTGAGATATAAGCGTGGGAAACATACTAAAAATACATAATTAAAATTTGGAAGTCCGCTGAAAATACGTACGTAAGACCATTACTATATAAAAGGTCTCCTACGTGTCAAGTGTCCATGATAACTACGAAACAGGACAGTCCCTAAACTCTCGACGCATTTGTCTTGCGCTCTCGTATTACAATGCCTGCAAATTGGGATGACATATTCGTTCGGATTACAAAGGGCTCGGACCTTGTCCGCTCAAACCCGTGATTTGTGGTCATCAGCGTGCGTGTGAGGGGTTTTAATCAATTTTGTTCTCAATGTCGTACTTTGCGGAGGGCTTGGTGGAATCCATCTGTGACAGTGATTTAAATATACATTTGTTTTAGTTGGAATATGCTGCTGAGGGTATCGTTTCATTTCATTTAATTGACCGAGTGAACGAGGCGAAAGAAGTGTATCCGTTTCAGCTTAGACAAAAATGCTTTTGTATATCCAGCGGATGGCAGTCTGTTCTCTACAGATCGTATATCTCAACCGATTCTCGTGAAATTTTGTAAGCGGGTTGGATAGTTAATTTTTAGGGTTCCGTACCAAAATGGTAAACAAGGAACCCTTATGGTGCTACTCTGTCTGTCTGTCTGTCATAGCCAGATATCTCAGAAAATATAACGGTTTTCCTAACTTGCACCATTTTTGAGAAATTTGCAAAAATCGTAACACATACCAACTATTTGCTCCTACTAAACTAACTGCCATACAGTTTTTCTTGAACTATTCACGTATCTACTCACGAGTTTGTACGGAACCCTCGGTGCGCGAGTCCGACTCGCACTTGACCGGTTTTTCAAAATGGCGGAGCCCGGGTCTACAGCTCACAGAGCCACTAGTTTTTTAAAATTCTATAACTGAATTATATACTTCCGTAGTTTAAATTATAAACTGCAGTATATATAACTCGCTATTTATCCTCGCGTCGTTCTACACTAGATTAACTGTCATATTTTTCACTCCCGGTTTCCTATTTAATCTAGCTCGCTTCATTTGATAGCTACTGTTGGGTAATTCCTAATTTAGCTGGTAGTCTTGTCTCTAATAAAATTTGATCCGTGAGTTAGTGATAACAAGTGGTCGGCACAAAACTGCAACAAAACTTGCCTATCTTTGACCCATCTCCCCTTAGACATTCTATATCTACGCGCTTGTATGTCACGATCTCAGGCATACAAGTATTGGGACGAGGTTATCGAAATTGTTGTGAATGCTCGCTGTAATCTGGGAACGGTACCGTAACGAGTATTCTTGGACTAGATTGATATTTATTCCTGTAACTTGTTAGCTTCGTGTTTCTAGATATTTCTCCAGGATTTCCCCTTCTAATGGCTCTCAGTAAACAGTATCAAGTGGTAAGCTTCCTGGCATTTACAGTTGACTTTATACTGAAAATGGTGACACTGGCACAGAATAAGTAAAAGTACTACTTAGAGAAGTCTCTCTGTTTAACCAGATTGACTTTCGCGTCCAACCATCGGACGGAATGCACCGGATCCGACCGTCTCTTTCTATCTCTTCACGCGTGCTCTTTCTGGTCGCTGACTAAGCCTCTCCGAAGGGGTAAAATTTGGTACTACATAGCAGTGGCGTGGCGTAAAAGATATCCTTGAGCAAGACGGTGCAGATTTGGCGTACATTTTCTTTAAGAGCTGTAGAATAAGGTGGTCAAATGCCTGATATTAGGCAAGCCGGTAGGAATCGAGTTCTTTGGTCGCCACGCCACTGCTACATAGAAGCCGCGCGGCGAAATCGCGGAGTGAGCCACTCCTGCTTAAAGGTTTAAAAAAACTTGACCATCCAAGTCGGAATCGAATACGCTGTTCATTCATAAATAAAAATAACGCCAGCGGAAGCGCAGCTTGTTTCCGATCGGGCTGAGCGGTTTATAAGCGAGCAGGCGCAGGGTTAACTTGATTTTCCACTTAGCTAAGTGCCCCGCGATGAGGTTAATGACGTGACCGGAGTTAGAAAGCAGGGTTACAGAAAGAGAAATTGTAAAAAAAAAAATATTTCTTTAGTTACTGTTACTACCCTAGTATTGACAACGTGCACCACAGTTACCAAGCTCTTTGACCATCTTTTTGTAGTTTTTAGGGATCCGTAGGTACCTTTAAAGGAAAAAAATAGAACCCTTAAACCTCGAATGAACAGGGTTTTCGATTCTGACCTGGATGGTCAAGTTTTTTTAAACCTTTAAGCAGGAGTGGCTCACTCCGCGATTTCGCCGCGCGGCTACTGGTACCAAATTTTGGCATTAGCCAGCGAGCAGAAAGAGCACGCGTTATGCGATAGAGAGAGACGGTCGGATTCGGTGCGTTAAGTCTTAATTAACAGCATTAGTCTTTTTTGGGCTTGAACAGGTGCTAGCTCTAAGAGTTATCATAACTATCGAACTTCGTGGCGGTAGGCTGCCTCAGCAAAACCTCAGCACCACGGGTGTGTGAAACAGTGGCGTGCGCGGGCACAGGACCATAGTGAAAAGTGTACCTAGACTAATAAATAAGATTGCGGTGATTGATCTTGTAAGTTGCTGTCCTAACTGAGATGCAAGTGTAGTCGAGAGAGTGAATAATTTGAAATTTTATAGAATGAAAGAATTGTAACAGTGCTCTGGGTGCTAAAGTTAGAGTCGACTGGTTATAGATATACTACTTCTAAAAGACCACACTCAGTGGCGATTTTTGGGAGAGGCCTCCGTCCAGCAGTCACTGCTGGACAGATGGATTTCCATGACTGCTATCAGTCAGAGACATCTATCTCTGTCCAGCAGAACATCTATATCACACACAGTATAATACAGTAATTTTTCTTCCTACAAAAGGTACATCGCGCGCTTGAATGTGTGCGCGCCGTGTACGAACGCACGACAAGCAAAGATTTGAGAATGCGTACGAAGGCTCCGGTATGATCGCACCCACACAGACGCGCGATCGTGCGTCTGTGTAAATACCTACGTGTCGCGCGCTCCTAAACGGCCGAAATTAGAACAGGTGGCTTCATAGATTTGCACACAGGCGCTGATGGGGGTCGGCGCGGGCCTGACTTTGTCTGCGGCAGCCACGGTCTTCAGTGACATCGTCATGTCGCGTAAGGAGGTGGCGGAGCGGGAGCGTGAGGATGACGCTACGGCCCCTCCACAACGCCGGAGAAGACCGGGCAGGCGGCGCCGGGCCTTTGCAGGCCGCATGCTGCCGCCTTAACGAGGACCTGCAGGTGATGGGTCGGGAGTACCATCACATGCACCAAGAGGTCCTGAGCTGAAAGGCCCTCAGTGTTCCGGGGTGCCTGAAGCGGAGAAGGCTAACATCGCCTGAAGTCGGGCCCGAAAGGGCAACGCTGACGGGGAACTGGTGGAGAGCGAAAGCGTTCCCGGAACCCCGTCCAACAGCGAGTGGAAGTCGGACATACCCTCCCAGCTTCTCCCGAGCTGGGTGAGATCCGTTACGGATTTCTACTGGGTCAACAAAAAAAAAAGGCCTGACTTTGTCTATATGTTCTCTGATAAATAGATTGGCTGAATAGTGAATATTACGTAAATTAATCCCCTACACACAATAAAGATGGATTATACCTTTGGAGATTATCCGTGAACCTCACGCGTGATCGCCCCGCGTATGTCAATCGCAGGATTTGCGTCCCACTCGGATGAATACCATTATAATCTTCTGTACTATTGTTTAACAAATGTTCATCGTTCACAACAACAGAACCTGGAATTCTCGAGGCACTTTTGAGCCGTATTTGTACCTAAACAAGGATGAGCTGAAATTTGGTATGCAAGAAGGCCAAGTCCAGGATTGAAACCCAAGATGATTTATATAAATAAATAAATAAATATTAGGGGACAATCTTACACAAATCGAACTAGCCCCATAGTAAGCTCAACAAGGCTTGTGTTATGGATACTAGACGACGGCGACGATATATTTAATAGATACAAATACTTAAATACATAGAAAACATCCATGACTCAGGAACAAATATTCGTGCTCATCACACAAATAAATGCCCTTACCGGGATTCGAACCCAGGACCTCGTGCTTCGTAGGCAGGGTCACTACCAACTATGCTAAAGCGATCGTCGTATATGTTGGTAAAGAGTTCCCTTGCGATAATCGCCATACAGTTTTTCTTGTTTTTTTTTGGTTTATCGAGTAACAGTTGTGTTGAAAGTTACACAGTACAGTTGCTTACAGTGTGTTGTGTGTGTTAGTATATTAAGCTGATATTAAGTTATGCGATACTACAGATACCTACGTAAACTCCCACGCTTTATTATTCGCAACGGGAGCTTTATATACGGTATTTTTGGCCCACTTCACAAGGGTATCATAGAAAAAGGTCTTTAATGACGCCTACGACATTTATATTTTTGTGTCGTTAATAAAAGCAGAACTATCGCAGAATAAGTACCTGATATTTCTACGTACATAGGTCGAAATTGTGTACTATAGTCCGATTTCTAATTCAAGACCAATGTGGGTTGCCCATACAAAACCGTAAGTGTACAATAGTATTTATGCCACCCTTGGCCATAAAGTGGCTTTTTCCGCACGCTGCGCCTGTAGATGTAAGCAAGTGTTGACGTAAAATGCTGTACACAACACGAGAGGTAATAAAGAAAGCCCCCGATCGCATATTTAGGTCCCTCGCTTGCAGCTCGGGCCGCAAACTTCTGCGATCTCGGCCTTTCTTTGTATTACCACCCTAGTTGTGTAATGTACTATTATCTATCTATAGTCAATTAGTGCTAGCCAATTCTATCAATGGACGCCGGACTGTCAACATCTCCAGCATCTCCTGAGGATGCCTCGTAGAGAAGCGAAACACGTGTCGAGTTTTGTATTATTGGTGGTGGGTTGTTATATTTATTTTCATCACACTTGCTCGAAAATGGTGTAATTACACGTAGGTTTTGCGGGCCGTAAATGAACTATTACGCCCTAGGGCGTAATGGTTTTCTTTTTAAATTTGAAACGCTAGTTCTGTTTTACTCTTATTTGTCATTTTCAAAGGAAACGCCAACTTACTTTTTTAACTTTTATTACTGAAATATTTATTTAAAGAGAACTGTTATTGCAAATACATGTAAAAACATATTTCTGTAACATTACTTAAATGTCTAAATATAGTATTTCAGTATTTTGCAAATATAAAATAAACCATTTTTAGTCTTTACCGCTATGGTTTCCGAACGTGACTTGACGTTTGCATTGTCTATGGAATATGTCACTAATGTCACTGTCAGTTTTACAATTTTATTAAGGTTAAGTAAGGTTATTTTAATCAGATTTCCTCACAAGTGTGATGAAAAACATTGTGTGTGCCACGGGCGGTAAAGGAATTACAAACTCGTGTTATTAAAGCCCTCGGCTTCGCCTCGGCCTTGTAACAACCACTCGTTTGTAATTCTTTACTTACCGCCCTTGATACACAATTTACTATTGTATGTTTTTTTATTTTACATGTGAATGCAGGAAAAAATACACAAGTAATTATATAACAGGCTAGCGCTAATTCAACGGTCGGCAACCTGCGGCCCGCGGGCCGCATTCGGCTCTTGAACCGCTCACTTGCGGCCCTATATTCCGGTCTGTATTGCCGTCATTTTACTCCGAATAGTATAAAATCACAAATTATTAACAAAATGCGGCCGGCATCAGTTTCCATAGCTACTATATGGCCCTTGGCTGCTAAGCGGTTGCCGACCGCTGCGCTAATTGACTAACACGTTATCATATCGCAGATTAGCAAAGCAATGTTTTTGTTTTAATTAACATGGATTTCCGTAAATTAACGCCTGGTTCAATCAGTTATTCTATTACATAATTTACCATAGCTATATCATCGATACACCAGACGCCACGTAAAACACATATTACGCTTTGTACACTACAATTAGTGCCCACACTTCAATCCATAACTAGTTAATTAGCTAAGTGCAGGCTAGGCTAGACAATTACGTGAACAGCATTACGGGGTATTAGAAAATTTGTAATGTTTTCGATCGAGGGATGTACCTCAGAGCCATTAGGGATAATATCAACCAACTGGAAGTATAGGTATAGTTTTGTATGAGTATCAAACGATGGCCCGGCTAGTATTTGAAATAGGGATTTAACGATACCGATACCGATATATCGGCCGATATTTCGGTATCCGATAGTTGAAGAGCGCGAAAAGAATTTGCTCTATGAATAAAAATCTGCAAAAAGTAATTTCAATTACTGACTTAATTTATGTATTGGTCTATTACCTTGTGCAATGATAATAAAATTACTATGTTAATTATATTGTTGCGCCGGTGGTATAGGTTTAACTTTAAACGTGATTTTCCGTGCTTTAGAAGCGTTTTCAGCAGGCTGAAAAGTGATTTCAGGCCGTTTCAGAGGTGGCTCTTTCACATACTAGAAGATCGAAAATTCACCCTACTTGCCGTTGTTTTCAGGCGCCTGAAACATGTTTTCAGTCCGTTTCAGGGCACCCTCTATCAGATGGCGCAATAACCTGAAAACCCGTTTTCAGGCGTTTTCAGGACCCCTTATGGGCCTTTGAAGTACACTTCAGTATATGGCGAAATTTCACGAAGGAGTGAAAGAGATAGCACTATTAGAGAGAGACAGCTATATTGAGAAGGTTCGAGAAGTGTGTGAAAGAGACAGAACTAGAAAGGGATAGCAATAGTCGGGAATGTTCCAGCCGAATCGAACATCGAACAATCTAGATTGCCTAGAACACTCGCGATGCGTCATTGACCGAGGGGTCGCCGACCGCCCTTGGACTTTGGACCGAACATTCGCGATGGGATTTCTCTGGAACATTGTGGAGCAAGGGCCTCCGGATATATAAGCCGCGCGCCCGCGACCCCACAGTCAGTCTTGAACTAACGGCGATACAGTGCGAATCTCGAAGTGAACCTAAGCGAAAAGTTAATAAGTGCGTTATAGTGAAGTGATTTAGTACAGTGATTTTATAAGTAAGTAAGACTGTTAATTAGTAATTCTGTAATAAAGTTTGCATTTTTAATTAGTGGTTAATTAGTGCATTTTTCTATCACGTTACCTACCCCACGGACGTAACATTTGGTGTCAGAAGTGAAGATAGAAAATGCCGTTTACACCGCGTGAGAACGAGCCGAAGGGAGTGCAGACCCGGAGCCAAGCTGCCGCAGGTGAGGACCCGGCGCCGGACGCTGGCTCATCAGAGTCACCGGCCCCATGTAAGCAAGAGATGGACGTAAATGCCATCTTAGTTCTCCTAAAAGAGCAAGCTCGTCAACAACAAGAACAGGCCCGAAAAATCGTAGAAGAGCTGTCGGCAAAACAGCAAGAACAGTCTCGAATCCTTCGGGAGGAGCTTCGTGAACAGTCTAGGAAGCAAGAAGAGCAGTCGTCGAAACAAGAGGAACAATCGAGAATGCTTCGAGAGGTACATGAGACCGCGACTGAATGGAAGCGAGAGATGTGCGAGGTCCATGAGAAGCTGGCGGACATGGACATTAAATTTGACACTCGACTTCATGACGTAAAGGCGAAAGTCGAGACCGTCAAGGAGGAAGTCGACACCTACAAGAACCGCCTCCAGAAGCTCGAAATAAAAGTGGCCAGCGGTACGAGTACCTGTGCAGCCGAGGTACCTGTGTCGGGAGGAGGACGATTCAAGGTACCTCCCTTCGATGGTACATCGTCGTGGACAGCTTATAAGCTACAGTTCGAGTCCGTTTCCCAGGCTAACGGTTGGAGTAAGGAGCAGGCCAGGACAGCCCTAACCCTAGCGCTACGTGACGAGGCGCTCACCATACTGGAAGCCCTAGGAGAAGAGAGAAGTTACGACCGGCTTCTAGAGGCGTTGGAGGCCCGTTATGGTGACAGACACCTGGAGCACGTTTACCGAGCTCAGTTAAAGGACAGGACGCAGGGGCGTAGTGAGACCTTGCAGCAGTGGGCCCTTGAAATTGAGAAGTTGGTCAGAAAGGCGTACCAACGTACATCCGCCTCCTTTGTGGATACCACGTTGGTGCAGGCCTTCGTTGACGGAATACGGGATTTGGAGGTACGGGCTGCAGTGCGATTGGGGCACCATGGGAGCCTGAAGGACGCGGTGGCTCATGCCCTGGAGGTGGAAGCTGTGCGCCAGGACCCGTCAAGGCCTTATAGGGTACGTGAAGTGTCTGTCAGGGAGCCGATTGCTCCCCGTCGTGAGTTTGGGCCACGATGTTACCATTGTGGAGAACGTGGCCACATACAGACTAGTTGCCCGAAAAGGAGCAGGAGAGAACGGGATCTCACTCCAGTGGCAAGGGCACCAGGCGCTGTGGCATCCGGGCCGCAGCAGGGAAACGAGTAAAAGCGAGGACTAAGGGACGAGTGCTGGCTGGTGGTAAAAATGTCCCAGTTATGATCTCACAGGCTAATGACGGGAATAGTCTGGTCGTCAAAGGAGAAATTGGTGGAGTACCATTACACCTTACCATCGACACCGGAGCTTCTCGGACGGTGATCAGTTCTCGGCTTCTGAAGCACCAGACTGGAGATCATCTAGTCCGACCTACGCATCTCCAGCTGCAAACCGCTACCGGCCAGTACATTCCCATACAGGGGGAGCGAGAGGTGGCTTTAAAAATTGGTGATAAGAGCTACTGGCATAAAGTGATCGTCGCTAACATCATCGACGACTGCATCATTGGGCTGGATTTTATGAGAGCCCATGGCTGTAAAATTGACTTGAAGGTTGGAGTACTGAAATTTGGGCCTGATGAGGTGCCTATGGAGGGTGGAGTAAATGGGAATGTTTACTGTGCTAGAAGAACTATCCTCCAACCAAGGGCGCAGGTTCTAGTTCCAGTGCGATTGCCGTACAACACGAGACACGGATGTCATCGTTGTGTTGTAGTGGAAAAGGTCATTGATGGTAAACCATGGATGACAGCCCGCACGGTGGTAACAACATCGCCTACAGCATTCGTGAGAGTTCTTAACTTAAGTGACACTGAGTGCGTCCTAAGTAAAGGAGCTCTGGTCGGGTCATGTGAGGAAATCACTTCGATACGTAGCTGTCAAGGTCCCATGGAGAGCAAGAAACCTGGGGGTTCTGCGCCTCCAATGGACATTGAAAGGTTATTGGATGGCTCCAGAAACGACCTCACCAGGGAAGAGCTCGTTAAGGCACGTCAATTGTTGTTGCGATACAGCAATGTCTTCTCTGCGCACGACAGTGACATCGGAAGAACTGGAGTAGTACAGCACGAGATAGACACTGGTGAAGTCATGCCTATCCGACAGCGACCTCGGCGAGTTCCGGTAGCTCGGGAGAAGGAAGTAGAAGGCATGATCGAGGAAATGAAGAAGGGTGGCGTTATCGAACCTTCAACAAGCCCGTGGTGTTCCCCCGTAGTTTTGGTAAAGAAGAAGGACGGGACCATGAGATTCTGCGTCGACTACCGCCGACTGAATGATGCCACTAAGAAAGACAGCTATCCATTGCCTCGAATCGACGACACCTTAGACACTTTGAATGGAATGAAATGGTTTTCTACATTGGACTTAAAAAGTGGCTATTGGCAAGTTGAAATCAAGGATAAAGATAAGGAGAAAACGGCTTTCTCAACTGGAAAGGGGCTCTGGCAGTTTAATGTTATGCCGTTTGGATTATGCAATGCACCAGCAACATTTGAAAGATTGATGGAACAAATACTAGCTGGGTTGCTGGGAGATACTTGTTTGGTCTATTTGGATGACATTATCATCGTTGGTAGAGACTTCGATGATCACCTCAGCAAATTGGAGCAAGTATTGTCTAAGTTACGAGAGGCAAACCTTAAACTGAGTCCAAAGAAATGTTCACTTTTCAAACGAAAAGTCAATTACTTGGGACATGTGATTTCGAAGGATGGTATCCAGACAGATCCTGAGAAGATAAGTGCCGTGAAGGATTGGCCGATACCGAGGGACAAAACTGCAGTACGTGCATTCTTAGGACTTTGCTCATACTACAGGCGGTTTGTGAAGAGCTTCTCGGATATAGCAAAGCCATTGCACGAGCTGACGGAAGAAAAGCGACAGTTTGATTGGACCGATCGGTGTACGGCGAGTTTCAACGACCTCAAGCAAAGACTCTGCGAAACACCAATACTGGGGTATCCAGATCCAGCAGTAGATTTTATTGTTGACACGGACGCCAGTAATACTGGTATTGGAGGAGTCTTGTCACAGAAGAAGGGAGACAACGAAGTTGTAATCGCCTACTTTAGCAAGTCGTTGTCAAAGCCAGAACGAAATTACTGCGTCACTCGAAGGGAACTGCTGGCAGTTGTCAAGACGTTACAGCACTTCAGTAAATACCTGCTTGGGCGGAAGTTCCGTATCAGGACTGATCATGCTGCTCTGAAGTGGTTGTTGGAGTTTAAAAATCCCGAGGGCCAGGTGGCACGCTGGATTGAACAACTTCAGGAGTATGATTTCGTCATCGAACACCGTAGTGGGAAATCACATGGAAACGCAGACGCCCTTTCTCGAAGACCTTGTCCGGACGACTGTAAGCATTGTCTTAGACAAGAGGGCAAGGAGTGTTTGAGGATGCTGAGAACTGACACAGTCAGTGAAGAGTGGAGTGATGAAGTCATGCGGCTAGCTCAGCAAGAGGATCCTGACGTGAAGCCCATTTTTGACTGGATTAATGAAGGAGTACCCAAACCAAGGTGGTGTGAAGTAGCTCCAATGAGTACGGTCACGAAAAGCTACTGGGCACAGTGGGACAGCTTGGTTATGCATAATGGCGTACTATGCAGGAAATGGGAATCGGCGAATGGGAAGGATGCTCATCTGCAAGTGGTCGTTCCAAGGAAAAGAGTGAAAGATGTTTTGGAAAGTTTCCACGACGGTACTTCTGGTGGACACCTTGGAGTGAAAAGGACCTTAATGAAAATCCGACAACGATTTTATTGGATCCACTGTCGTGAGGATGTCGAAAACTGGTGCAAGAAGTGCGTTAACTGTTCAGCAGTTAAAGGACCGCAGACCCGTAGTAGAGGAGCGCTCAAACTGTACAATGTTGGAGCACCTTGGGAAAGAATTGCGCTAGACGTCGCAGGCCCGTTCCCGACATCTGACTCCGGAAATAAGTACATTCTTGTCGTGATGGATTACTTCACCAAATGGCCAGAAGCGTTTGCCATCCCTAACCAGGAAGCAGTCACTATAGCGGACAAGTTGGTGAATGAAGTTTGCTGTCGATTTGGAGTACCCCTGGAAATTCACAGTGATCAAGGCAGAAACTTTGAATCTGCGGTCTTTCAAGAGACTTGTCGGATCATGGGGATGCATAAGACGAGGACTACGGCATATCACCCACAATCGGATGGAATGGTGGAAAGATTCAATCAGACTCTGGAAAGACATCTGGCCAAGGTTGTTGAGAGTCACCAAAAGGATTGGGACCGGCATATTCCTCTCTTTTTGATGTCATATAGGTCAGCAACCCATGAAAGTACGGCAGTTACTCCAGCGTATGCGAATTTTGGAAGAGAGCTTCGTTTACCAGCAGATCTTCTAACTGGACGTCCTCCTGATACTCCGAGGTCAATCACCGAGTATGTGGGTGATTTAAGGGATCGGATTGATGACGTTCACAGTCTTGTTCGTGAACACGGGCTTCAAGCTAGCACGAGAATGAAGACCCGATACGATAGGAAGGCTAACCAAATTGGGTTCGAGGAAGGATCGTGGGTGTGGCTACATAATCCGATGCGAAAAAAAGGAAAATCCCCAAAACTGTCCCCAAATTGGGAAGGGCCATATAGGGTAGTCACGAAGATCAACGACGTCACGTATCGGATACAGCGAAATCCTCGTAGTCCATCTAAGATTGTTCACGTTGACCGACTGGCGAGGTACCATGGAAATAATGATGCTCGGGACGAGCATGTCTAAGGAGGGGGTAGTGTTGCGCCGGTGGTATAGGTTTAACTTTAAACGTGATTTTCCGTGCTTTAGAAGCGTTTTCAGCAGGCTGAAAAGTGATTTCAGGCCGTTTCAGAGGTGGCTCTTTCACATACTAGAAGATCGAAAATTCACCCTACTTGCCGTTGTTTTCAGGCGCCTGAAACATGTTTTCAGTCCGTTTCAGGGCACCCTCTATCAGATGGCGCAATAACCTGAAAACCCGTTTTCAGGCGTTTTCAGGACCCCTTATGGGCCTTTGAAGTACACTTCAGTATATGGCGAAATTTCACGAAGGAGTGAAAGAGATAGCACTATTAGAGAGAGACAGCTATATTGAGAAGGTTCGAGAAGTGTGTGAAAGAGACAGAACTAGAAAGGGATAGCAATAGTCGGGAATGTTCCAGCCGAATCGAACATCGAACAATCTAGATTGCCTAGAACACTCGCGATGCGTCATTGACCGAGGGGTCGCCGACCGCCCTTGGACTTTGGACCGAACATTCGCGATGGGATTTCTCTGGAACATTGTGGAGCAAGGGCCTCCGGATATATAAGCCGCGCGCCCGCGACCCCACAGTCAGTCTTGAACTAACGGCGATACAGTGCGAATCTCGAAGTGAACCTAAGCGAAAAGTTAATAAGTGCGTTATAGTGAAGTGATTTAGTACAGTGATTTTATAAGTAAGTAAGACTGTTAATTAGTAATTCTGTAATAAAGTTTGCATTTTTAATTAGTGGTTAATTAGTGCATTTTTCTATCACGTTACCTACCCCACGGACGTAACAATATCTTTGGTTCATAATAAAAAATTAAATATTTTGGGTTGACAATTTATTTATTTTTTACTTTAGACTTTCAAGGTTGACTCTCCGTTAAATAAAGCCAAGTTTTAGGTATAATAAGGACATACAAATATCTAAAGTTCATATTTTATTACTTAGCTAAGATATCGCGGTATCGTCGATTACTCGTATTTTCTACAATAATCGGTATCGGTATCGTATCGGCAAAATTAATACAGTCATGAGAAATAGGCTATTTTACGACTTTTTGCTGCGGTATGTATTAGAAACACTCAATACTAGAAATATTAGTGAACAAACTACTTCAATATCATAAAAACACCTAGACACGACAATGTTAAAACCACATCTTTAGACTTTCCCAGAAACCGCTTCATACTAAAGCATCTCAGCGTTCTGATTGTGACGTCACACGGTTATAGGTATAGAAATTATCCGTTCAAGAGAGCTAATGCTGTTAAAGTATACAATGTCATTGAGCGAACAATGCCATTGAGGTAATACAATACCACAAAAAAAAAATAACAATGCGTAACACGAGTAAACCCGGGCGGTCTACCTGGCTCCCCGTTGAATCTGTAAAAGCAAAAGGCATTATTATTTTTTTGTTTGAAAGCATTTGCCGCCTTATCATTACGGGCATAGAACCGATAATCCGTTGAAAGCTCATAGTATCTCTAAGTCTTTTCTCTACGGAATACGCACTTGCAGACCGTCGGGCGAATGTGAAATGCAAAACAAATTAAGATCGCAGTTATCTATAACTGCATTTACACTTTACTGTCTAGTAAATAGAATCTATAATGTAATGATCTTTCAAGGCAGTTATACTTTATTGACACTATATTCTTGTTATCCTAATTTGTGGTTTACCTCTCAATAGTATTGTATTCTTTAACAGCATTAGCTCTGTTGAACGGATAATTACTATACTTTGGGGAAATCAAGAATTTGTCATGCAACTCTGTTACTTGCGTTGTCAATTGTTAATTGCGATTTCCTAACAAAGTTACCATAAATTTTATGGGGTATTTAATGGTAATTTCTCATTTGATAGCTTTTGACATGCAGTGTGCGAATATAGGTAAGTGAAATTGGGACGAGGGTAATTGTTTTAGGTAAAATCAAAACAAATTTCCCCATCATCCAAGTAATTAATAAGGTTTCCAATTCGATCCCTTTCAGGAAACATGGGAAATTGTAGTTTGCGGTTTCAAATCTATTCCAGCGTTAATGTTTGATGTTTTCCAAACCCGGCGCCAATCAGGGTTTCGGGTCGTTTGGGTGAAATTACCTACCTTTGTTATAGGAGGGTTTATTCCTGAGAAACTGGTGACGTCACATTATTTGCCGCTTTTTATGTGTGCATATAAACACTTTATTGCACAAGTAATACAAAGGCCAATTTCGTCCTATAAGTGAGCTCCCGACTCTACCCGACTCTAAATAAAGCTAGTTACTCGGGTTTTTGGGTACCCGGGTTGCATTACCTACAATAAACTTGCCGGTTTTGCCGGCCGTGTTAAGTAAGATAAGCAAGCATGTGATGTTTTTTCGCGTTTGCTTTTAGGCAGCCGACGTTAGATTTTATTTATTATCTGTAAAGTAAAACGATACCTGCATATTTTTTATTAATTACTAGGTTTTTTTAAACCCGGGTTCTGAGTCAAAATACCCGGGTTTTACCCGAGTCTAAATAAAGTTGGTTACCCGGGTACCCCGGTTGCATTCCCTATCCCTTGAGCTTATCCAAATAATCCTTGAGTAAATGAGAAAGAGTAGCTAACATCAAAAAGAACATCCATTTTGCTTCATCATACATCGTAATTTCAATACTGTAACTGCTGTTGAACCAAAACCTGCTGAATCAAGACCTCTCCAAAGACTTACAAAACAGACGGTAGCACGGTTTTTGCTTGTATAGAATATCGGCGATATTAACCAGTAGGCTTATGATGCTACGCTTTGTCACGCGATAAATAAGCAATAAAGCATCCGTCACTCTCACACACTATTTGTTAGAACGTGACGGATGCTTTATCATTTATTTATCGCGCGACAAAGCGTAGCATCTTATGGCTACTGGTCGTTAGACCATCTTGTGAGAAGTCACTACACATTGTGTCTTTCAGTTCGTGGTCTCCATACGAATATATGAGTAAAATACTTAAAATATAAGTCGTTTTTGTGTAGGGCACATTTATAAGCTTCGTTCAAATTACATAAAAAAAGGAAATAATAACAAAATGCTACGTTGCGGGCTACTGCGAATAAACGCAAAGGCTTTGAATAGTAGGTTAGGTGATTAAAAATGTAAAAGTATACCGCCCTCGGCGATACGGTATTGTTTTAGTATGGCTGAAAATAAACCGTACCTTTTCCGGTTTATCCTTTTATTTTGTTTACCTACAACTCTTTGTATTTTCCGGGATTGCCTGTGACTCTGTTCAGGCCTGTTAATTGTAATAACAAGTATAAACATGTCGCATTTATCGGTTTTTGATTTCGTCGGGATTCGAGGCGGTCGGTTTTCAGTACATACATAAAGAGGGTAATTGTTTGCTTCCACGACATCAATTATGTTTGAATTGTATTTTATTTATTATGTGTGCGAAATGCCATGAAAATTGCCAAGAAGCTAAAAAAATGCAGGTACATTTTTAGCAAACAACGTTTGGTTTCATATGATTATATCGATACCTTTAGACTCAAAGGGCGTAAACGCCTTTAGCACCTACGGTGTTTACGCCCTTTGAGTCTAAAGGTATCGATATGAGAAAGTTCGCCAAGTATAGGAATAAAACTCCACAGCTATTTACACCATATATTGGCGCTAAACTTAACCGGCAGATTGTACGTTAATTCTGGCTTTTTGAGACTTCTTATGTCATTTCGCGCAGACAAAATGTATTAAGCTACAAAATGAAACATTTCAACCGCGATTGATGTCCTGTCCTTTCGTATTTGACGAATCCTAGATCTAGTTCTAGATCGTGTTTTACCACGTGACGAACGACGTCGTAGTTTTGTGCTTACACGGCACTGAAACGCGGGGCTTCTATCTTCCTAGACGTTGCTCCCACTAGAGTCTAGACCTAGGCGTCCAACCATCCCGGATTCTGCGGGACAGTCCCGGATTTCATGCTCCTGTCCCGCATTTGAATATTGATTACAATGTCTCGGAAAAGACCTAAAGTATCCCGCATGTCCCACATTCTGAACTACTTAAGTTTCATGCGCAGCCAGCATTACCAGTGCGTATGTTTTGGTAAAATTCTGAATCATCTAGAGCATGCGGCCCGCGAGCCTCCCTGGCTATTTTGTACGTAAAGGTAGCTATATTCAAAATTGCATAAAATCACATATTATTAATAAAGTGCGGCCCGCGTCAAATTCGTTAGGTTAGGTCAGTGGCGTGGCGTTGGAGAAATCCTTGGGCAAGCCGGAGTAGCTTTGGCTTCAACTTTCTCTAAGAGCACTAGAATTAAGTGCTGAACTGGCTAATATTAGGCAAGCCGATGGGAATCGAGGTCTATGGACGCCACGCCGTATGAAAACTATCCTATGCTAACAAGCCTAGGTCTCACAGCAACAGCGCTTCAACTTCACGTGAAGTTAACGTCTGACGAAAGTTAGACTAAGGCTAGTCTAGACTAAACGTGCCGTCGCTTAGTATTAATGTAATTTTCCCTTGTCCACAGCACCCTGGTCCCTTGGAAGCTGTTCCGTGAGGAGCTGAACAACGTCCACCCGATATCATCGGGTTTGGAGACGATGGCGCTAAAGACAACGATCGATCTCACGTGCAATGACTTCATATCTAATTTCGAGTTTGATGTCTTCACTAGGTAAGAAAACTAATAAGAATATTTCGATTGTTTAATTTATTTACTGCATGAAATAAGACATGCTAAGCTAAGTCGTCGCGACGCGTCGAGTTCTTGAGTGGTGATGGTGACTATGCATCGGAAGATCTCGTGTGGGTAGGGTCCTCCACAAGGGGAACTGATAGATGGCCTGGTGAAGGTCGCTCGAGTCCGATTTATGCGGGCGGTACAGATCATCTTTCGGCTGATTCATCATCATATCAGCCAAAAGACGTCCACTGCTGGACATAGGCCAAGGATCTCCACCACTGCCGGCATTGTGCTGCTCGCATCCAGCGGTTTCCCGCGATTTTCACCAAATCGTCAGTCCACCTTGTGGGAGGCCTGCCAACGCTTCGGCTGATTATGACGTTGAAATACTTTCATCTGTGACAGTAGACCTGTGCCCAGCAGTGGGACGTCTATAGGCTGATATGATGATGATGATAAAAATGAGGGTTATGAGGATTCAGTTGCGTGGCGTCAAACATTTCCAAGGGTAAGCCGGAGCGCAGTCTTACATATTCTTCTAATCAAGAAGGATAAACTCGAATATCTTAAAATAGGCAAGCCGCTGGGAATCGAGTTGTATTGACGACACGCACGAAAAAAA
Organism: Eudemis profundana; assembly: GCA_947034925.1. Lineage (NCBI taxonomy): Eukaryota > Metazoa > Arthropoda > Insecta > Lepidoptera > Tortricidae > Eudemis > Eudemis profundana. The sequence continues at coordinate 13,138,395 of OX344816.1, read as the reverse complement.
ACAGAATTATGTCAATTGAATGAAAGGCATTGTAATAATCTTCTCTATAAATAAAACACAGGGTTCGCATTAGGGAATGCAACCCGGATACCCGGGTAACCGACTTTATTTAGAGTCGGGTAAAACCCGGGTATTTAGACTCAGAAACCGGGTTAAAAAAACCGAGTAATTTATAAAAAGTATGCATGTATCGTTTTATTTTAAAGATAATAAATAAAATCTAACGTCGGCCGCCTTGAAGCAAATGCAAAAAAACATCACATGCTTGCTTATCTTACTTAACACGGCCGGCAATGCCGGCAAGTTCATTGTAGGTAATCATCATCATTAAACTTAAGAGCTACGCTCTTGTCGCTGGAGTAATCGCCACTCTACTCTATTCTCCGCCATCTGTTTGGTCTCCTGATATGACGCGGCGCTGACTTTCTCCTTCACTTGATTGAAGTACGTTAATCTTGGTCTACCTCTGCCTCTCTTGCTCTCAATTTTCCCCTCTAAGATGTTCACAAAGAGTGTGTCATGTCGTATCTTATTTGGTGTCGGGTAATACCCGGGTTTCATATTTGACCTAGTATTGCATTCCCTAGACTACAGTGGACCACGTTTAATTTTTAAACGTATTTGGTTTCATCAATATCCCACAGGCCATACCAACCTATTCTGTGGCCACGGTTCCACGTATAACTCAAACCCAGTGGGCAACTGTGTAATTAATAATACAGGACCGAAAACAAATGTTTACCGCCAGTGGCAGAGTTAGTTATTCATTAGACAAATAAGGCGACAATCTTAACAGCCCCGCTTCAAAATAGGACCTTCTGTCACATGTTCTTAAAGTCTAATTTGGATTAATTCTTTCTTGAGTCGGCATCTCGGCAATGCAGGTTGGAATGGTAAACAAAGTTGTGTGAAGATTTTAAACGCGTTGTAAATTAGTTACGCAGTAACAAAGCGTTTAGTATGCGATGTGTTAAAGTAAATAGCAAGGACCAAGACATCTAGAGCTGAGATTACGACTCAGTGCGTAACTTGAACTCAACAATCCGTAGATATGAATATAAAAAAAATGGTAAAGCAGTGGACGCTAAATTGGTGGCGACCCAGGGACTGGTAACGCAGCGGTAATTCGAGTAAGAAATGATACTTTTTGCTATAAAAAGCCCAAAATATCGAAATAATTCATAATAGGGAACGTGCACGAACTAAAGGTGGCAGCACTAAACGACAACAGAGACACGGGTGGACAATAAAGGAAACTATCGCCCCTGTCAAATCTAGCTGTCAATGTCAATGATAATATGTAAGTGTCAATGTCAAATATAGTAAGTCGTAGCTACACTGACGTTAATCGTCCTTCAACGCGATAAATTAACGTTATTAACGGCGTTTTCGTCAATGTGGCCCCAGCATGAGAGGGTATATGATTTAGATTGGCGGCACCAGTTGGCAGCACCTTCGTGGTGCACGTTCCCTATAAACATTGAGGCCTGATTGAGAACTAACGTCAACCTGCGCTAAAATTTTGTAAAAGTGTCTCCACATTTTCATCTTAATTTTAAGCATTAAAAGAATTTTGGCCCAGGTTGTTGTTAGTGACAGTTTTTATACTAAGTTACAGACAAAAACACGCGTGTTCTTGTAATAAATTAATTTAAACCGATTAAATAAATTTTCCCACCGCACTTTGTGGCGATCTATGGAGGCCTATATCCAGCAGTGGATGTCCCTGGCTGATAGATAGATAGATGTTAATATTACTTCCCGACGTTTCGAAAGCTTTTACAGCGTTCGTGGTCACGGGTAGACAGTTTATCGGTAGTTTAAAATCTTCTATTACAATGAGTGATAATCGCGGAAATCGAAGACAATTAATTACACTTGTTCTTGTCCGTAACTAAGTTTAAGAACTCTTCTCTACTTCTATCATTTTTAATCTTTCTCATTTGCTCAAAAATTACCTGGAAGAGACCCCAAAAGGGAATAAAGAGACAAGTTCGCCTTTGATCATAACCATTGATTTTTATTTTATATTATTTCTGATTCTTCTTTATTTTGTTTTTCACATTAATTCACTTTTAATGAACTCATTATGATCCTCGTGGGTAAAGTTAGTGTAGGTATTACGTTCCTCTGTATATTTTACACCAATCCAAGATGCAAAAGAAGAAAAGCTGAAAAGTTTATCAGGAAGTGAAAACGAAGCAGACACCGTAATCCAATGAAGTTGATGCGTGCCGAGTATTATGCGCAGAATTTTCGTCGCTTTCTTGTTATTCATCCTGAATTAATCTTAATCTATCATATGACTTAAATATCTATTAATATCACACCGTGGTACATTTTAACTAGTGCAGTTTCCGCCTGCGCCGAATATAAGAGCGTATTTCAAAGAAAATGTATGTTTTGAACAGCTAAGGACCATGACGAAACTGAAAATTGTCAAATGAATATGTCGGGGACAGCAGCGATAATTCAAGAAATCTAAGATCGTCAATTGACTACTGTAGTACTAAGTAGATTTAAAATGGCGCGAACGCCGTGTGACGTAACGACCAGTTGCGGAGCACGTAGACGGGTTCGTTGGGCAAGAGTGTCGATTCTCTTTCTGACTGTCGTGGCGACAACACTTGTCTTACGATTCTGTCGGTTCGTCTGCCAGTAGTTAAAGTTGCTAATACTTGATAATTGTAATTCTGTCGATTAATAGTGAAATGAATCATACTGTGTAACGTAATTGTCTATTTGCTCTCTTGAGTATCTACACCATAATATTGTAACAACTATTGTAATGCCTGATGATTGAAAAGAGAACCTGGTGAGTTTCTTCGGCCCTTCTTCTCACCAGAATGTCATTACCGAAGCGGCCAAAAGAATCAGACGAATAAATGATTTGATCTGACATGAATCCACTTCTTTAACCAACATACCTCAACGGCCAGGATTCTGCAGCTAACCCATCCTGACCTGACAGTCAGTTCACGCGTGAATCCGACATCAGGCGTGGGATGTAATCAGCGCCCACAGGATGTGAATGATTTCCAGTGTTTGAGGCATTCCACATCTTCGTCAATATCCAGTGAAAGGCAATTATGAGATTTTGTGTCCAGCGAAATAGACATGCTTTGCAAATGCTTGGATCTCAACAATGGACATGTGTGTCAATGATAATCAACCGAACGGATGCACTTACTGCGTGTAGAATCATTGTGACAAAACAAAAATAGTTTTACTAGAAAAGAAGACAATTTCTTACCTTCAAAGCAAGACCAGCAACTACAGCACAGCCAACGTTAATGTATTCAGAATATCCAACACTGCCGGTTTTGTTTAAATGGAATCTCTGAAGAAAGTGTGACCGCAACATCATTAATTGTGATCTCCGAAAATAAAGAGGCACTTGCACTGCACAACAGTCAACATCGTGAAATATAGTCACAAACAATGAAGAATCCTTCAAGAAGTACGATTTGAAGACGCAACAAATATCATCAATGATATGCGGCCGCGAGCAAAAGAAGATTCGTCGTTTGGACTACATCACGACACGCTACGGATGAGCCACTATACAAGGTGACATGGGCGGCAACGGCGCTTCAGGCGCGTTAGTCAACAACAGGCACCAACACCTGCAAGATTCGCGAGTGTGTGGAAACCCAATACGATCTGGTGAGTCGTACCCATTTTATGACGATTCTTGACCCGAGTATTTTCTCACAAAGCGAAACTTTACTTTTGAATTGTCAGAAAAACTTTAGTTTACCATTTGAGATTAACATTGAAAAAGTTAGCAGTAACAAACAAGTTTACGAAGTGACTATTTATGACACTCACTTATTTTTACGTTCTACCCGACAATTGTTCGAATTACGATATTGTAATCGTTCGAGCTATAGTTTTCTCCGTTATAAAATCGAATCAAAACTATGTTTCTCGAAAGAAAAATAAATCTTGTCAACCATTGTTTTCAACTACCTTTAAATTTAATGATTTTACATATACCTAGTTATGTATTGTGTTTGGAAGTAATGTAAGGTTTACTGATGTGAGAAAAGGCGCGGTTCTATGGATTCTAGTGATTGAAAATATTGCGATGTGCTAAAAATTGTCTTGAGGCAAATACCCGTTAATTTTAGTAACTCGTAAGTTCCCGTATAGTACAGTTTGTTTGATTTTTAAATTTGGTAATCAAGATAAATGTCCTATGAAGTCATAATGATCTCAGTGGTGATTGGATGTATCGCATAGGACTACGGAGTTGGTTTTATGTCGAGTAACCACAAGGATGGTTGTAACACTACAGAAATTGCCGGACAAAAGCGATACTTACCTTGATATTTTAGTTTTTGAAAAAATGTTTGGTTATAATTCGTAATGGGTACTTGAACTCTAACTTTAAATTTTATTTTGATTTAGTAAACAAGAAAGGAACTAGATAAAGTTCGCCCCAAATTCAAAGGTCCATTTGATGTCACAAATTAGTGTTTTGTTTTGAAAGTACTAAACTCTAGATACTCCTATAAGTACGCACACGATAGGCTGCGAAAAATGCCTGAAAGCCAAATACCTATTGACATTACTGTAGAAAAGGAAAATCGGGATGATAATTGAAACAATAATATTGTTTTATGATTTTTTTATTAGTTGCTTAGTTAGAGATGGCTCTTGGTTCGGTTGGTCGACTATACTAGAGGTTAGATCGTAGCCGTAGTCCGTTAGAAGTCGGTATCTGCTCTGAGTAGTCCGTGGATGCGCGGTGCGCGGCTAGCCCTAGTGGAGGTCGGGTCTACTGCAGACCGTAGTGTAGTCCAGGGGGATGCACGGCGATCCATTTGGTGGATGCGCGTAATAGCAAGCATGTGACTTGCTGTGTGGGCTTAATTGCCATAGGCCACGAACAAGTTGCCAGTCTCTTGCTTAGCTAATCATTGCTGTTGGTACATAAGTCTTAGACCATACGTGTGTACGTAAATATCCAAGTAATGATTCAATTGGTAATTGGTTGAAAGTTGATTGGTACCACTGTAAATATTGAGAAATAATAAACCACAAATTCCACTTTATTTTCATAGTCACCTTTGCTATGTGTTTAGTTGTAGCGTAAAGAACTATTACGGAGAAATGAAAATAAAATTATTTTGTCAGTTTTTATTTATTTGTCACTCTGGTGATTATTGTCAGGAATGACCGAATGGCGTACTGTGTTGTTTTTTTTTGCCTGTTTCAGGATAGACACACGAGGACGTGTGCTATGCAGGATGGCCGTGTCGGGGACAGCAGCGATAATTCAAGAAATCTAAGATCGTCAATTGACTACTGTAGTACTAAGTAGATTTAAAATGGCGCGAACGCCGTGTGACGTAACGACCAGTTGCGGAGCACGTAGACGGGTTCGTTGGGCAAGAGTGTCGATTCTCTTTCTGACTGTCGTGGCGACAACACTTGTCTTACGATTCTGTCGGTTCGTCTGCCAGTAGTTAAAGTTGCTAATACTTGATAATTGTAATTCTGTCGATTAATAGTGAAATGAATCATACTGTGTAACGTAATTGTCTATTTGCTCTCTTGAGTATCTACACCATAATATTGTAACAACTATTGTAATGCCTGATGATTGAAAAGAGAACCTGGTGAGTTTCTTCGGCCCTTCTTCTCACCAGAATGTCATTACCGAAGCGGCCAAAAGAATCAGACGAATAAATGATTTGATCTGACATGAATCCACTTCTTTAACCAACATACCTCAACGGCCAGGATTCTGCAGCTAACCCATCCTGACCTGACAGTCAGTTCACGCGTGAATCCGACAAATATATTTTCGTCACGTAACGAAAAGTTATATCATATTTTAACAATATTATGTAATGTACCTTTGTAATATATTTTTATGGTGCGCAATAAAGAATATTTGTATTGTATTTATAGTAATAGTAATAGTCTTTATTTGCAACCATGATTTACATACAGTTATTATAAATACAATTTAGAGTTTCACATGGACCCTGATAGGGTATAGCAATTGACATGACATAGTATTGAATCTTAAAAATAACATCAAAATTCTTACACTAATTCCTGAATAAATATATTGCACTTTAATGTATAATTGCAGATATTTAAGTTAATGTATATTTTGTTTACTTTAAGGTATATTTAAGTATTCCCATTGGCCAGCACTCCATAAAGACAAAAAAGACACTGCTTGCCCCCAATTTTTTCGCTACTAAGGGTAGGAGGGTAAAAATCAGTAGGGTAAGTAGTGTGTCAAGATTCCACTTACTAATTTCTACCCTCTTACCCTTAGGGTAGAAATTAGAGGGTAGACAGTGTCTTTTTCCACTGAGTACAGTTGAATTGTAAACTTGTTTTGAAAACCCTAAGAAGTATGCGCACTGGAAACGATTTTTACCCATGTATATGTTTTTATTACAGGTTATTCCAGCCTTGGAGTACGCTGCTCCGGAACTGGCAACTGTTGGCGGTGACGCATCCAGGGTACGTCGCGTTCCTCACATATGATGAGGTTAAGGCGCGGCTACAGAAATACATACACAAGGCTGGCAGTTATGTATTTAGGTGAGTTTGGTCGTTTTAAGGGTCCATGCCGACAACAAGCCAGGCGGTATATCAGTGTCTCTAAACGAGATATAAAAAGGCGTTAGTCTCATAGATAGGACTTACGCCTCTGCTTTTGGCTCATGTCTGACTTATTCCCTTTCTTACTAGAGGCATTGATATCTCGGGGTATTTGTGCCGCCCGGCTTGTGGCACAAATGAGTCACCAGTCCTGATAATGCAGGCGGCATATCCGCTTGGCAAAACCGTGTGTAGAAGTTAGGGCCAAAGTATAAAGACGAATAAGTAGTCCAACTTCGGCCGTTTAGGAGCGCGCGACGCGTATTCACACAGACGCGCGATAGCACGTCTCTGTGAGTGTGATCAAAAACTGGAGCATTCTTATGTCTTTGCTTGTAGTGCGTTTGTACACGGCGCGCACACATTCAAACGCGTATTGTACCTTTTGTAGGAAGATAAATTACTGCTATTATACTGTGCTAGGACTTTCAATCCCGGGATTATTTTTATGGTAATCCCGGAATCCCGGTATTGGCCATACGAAAAATCTCGGGGTTGGAAACTCTAGTAGGAGTCTTTAACAGACTTTGCAAAAATTGTGGTGGCTCTGGTGAACGTATAATAATAATATTAGGGGACAATCTTACACAAATCGAACTAGTCCCATAGTAAGCTCAATAAGGCTTGTGTTATGGATACTAGACGACGATATATTTAATAGATACAAATACTTAAGTTAAATACATAGGAAACATCCATGACTCAGGAACAAATATTCGTGCTCATCACACAAATAAATGCCCTTACCGGGATTCGAACCCAGGACCTCCTGCTTCGTAGGCAGGGTCACTACCAACTAAGCTAAAGCGGTCGTCAAAAAACGTATAAAACGTATAACGTTATCTGATCGATTATATGTATAAATGTATTTAAACACATTATTGCACAAGATAAGGTAAAATTTGTTTTCTTTTAACGTTCCTTTCCTCAGAACTCTGACGTTTATGAACCGATTCCACATTGGACCCTCGTTTTCAAAATTAAAACCTGACGACAGGCTATTTGCGTATGATTTTCCCGCAATATTAATTTTATCCGTGTTTTATTACAATCATTAATTAATTTAGTTACTATGCCTATAAAATGTATATTGTAGGAGTTTCCCGAACCCAACATATATTTCCAAGTATTGCCTGCCAATAACCGCAAACCACGCTCCAATTATAATGCCATTTCATTCATTTTACCTACCTTTATTATGAAAATAGCACAATAATAGCTTTAGGTAAGGAAAATTACAGACATTCTTTAGTATAGATACCCGTTTTGACTAAATTATATATAAAAATAGAAACTGATTTCGAACACTGAAACACTTTGATACTAGCATATAAAACATGCTATGCTCGTTTGCCACTTATAACATAAAAAAAAAATACTGATATTGCTGTACATGTGCCTACAATACTTCTGGACGGACCAGCGGGAAAGGCTGAAGCGGATGAACCTGCCCTTATGTAGAGTGTGTATATCGAACTAACTATTATGCACTCCAGTCTTGGTTCTTAAAGGGTCGGCAACGCGCACGTAATACCCCTGGTGTTGCAAGCGTCCATAGGCTGCGGTGACTGCCCGTACGCTTGTTTGCCACCCTAGTTGTATAAAAAAAAACGTCACGGGCTTTTTTTAGGCTTTAAACACTGAACGTTCGTTGTTTGTAGACTTCAGCAGTACGTAACTGGTGATTTTTTTTACAAGCTTTTATTTAACTTTACTAGAGTAAATCTTGAAAACTGCAGTTCCATTATAAAGACGTAGTTATTATCTACGCACCACAGGCGGTAATACAAAAAGATAGGTCCACAGACACCTGGGGCCCATTTCACGAAGCTACAAGTTACAAATTACAAGCGGAAGTCTCTTTTCAATACCTTTTGATAGAAAGAGACTTCCGCTTGTAACTTGTAGCTTCGTGAAACGGGCCCCTGCTATGTGATTATTTTTTAGACTTGTGGCAGACTATTAAAAGCTCACTCATGTCATATGCACAGAATAATAGTACTACGTACAGAAGTTTCTCTTTCCAAACTGACATTCGAGTGTGACCACCGGACGGAACGCACCACTTCCGACCGTCTCTCTATCGCATAACGCGTGCTCTTTCTGGTCGCTGGCTAAGCCCCTTCGGGGGGGCAAAATTTGGTACTAGCAGCAGAGATGGGCATTAATCGATTAATTTTTTAGTCAACTAATCAATCGATTAAAAAAATCAATCGTACAAAATTAGTCGCGATTGATTTAATCGCGATTAAATTAATCGACGGAGTATGCGATTAACGATTGATCAATTTTAATTTCAATCGACCAATTTCACGATTAAATCTCGATTAAAAATTGGAACACGCACGTTACAAAAAAATAATGTGTTTACATTTTGAAAAATCATTCTAGTAGGTATACTGTGTGATATAAACTTGTTCTAGTAACACAAGATGGTTTTTACAGTGCAGTACCTTATTAGTACATTGTGTATCAAGGGCGGTAAGTAACTTTACCGTTCCGCTCCGTTGTGAGGAAATCTAATTAAAATTAACCTTACTTAACCTAAATAAAATTATAAAACAGACAGTGACATTAGTGACATATATCCATAGACATTGCGAATGTCAAGTCACGTTCGGAAACCATAGCGGTAAAGACCTAAAACGGTTGATTTTATAATTGCTAAATACTGAAATACACTATTTAAACATGTAATTATTGTTACAGAAATATGTGTTTACATGTATTTGCAATAACAGTTCTCTTTAAATGAATATTTCAGTGATAAAAGTTAAAAAAGTAAGTTGGCGTTTCCTTTGAAGATGACAAATAAGAGTAAAACAGAAACAACGTATTCAAATTAAAACGGCCCGCAAAACCTACGTGTAACAACACCATTTTCGAGCAAGTGTGATGAAAAGACCTTTATAGTCTAGGATCTCCTACATAAGGTAAGGGTTTATGGCTTAGATGAAGCACAGGTAGATTATTAGAAAGAGAATAAAAGAGTGAAAAAACCTCTTTACTTACCCGTCGTATGTGATGTTTACTAGTTTGTTTCTATTCGCAAATACAGTAATTAGTCACTTCACTTTCATTGAACGTTGTAAATTACTAGATAAAGCATGGGGACGTCCCTTTGACACATCTGGTAAAAACTGACGAGTACGTTGGCGTGTTATTTATCAAGCTAGAAGCACGAACATAATATGCTTTATGCCACACCTGGCCATAAAGTGACTTTTTCTGGCCAAGTGTAGACATAAAATGATGTACACAAACACGGGAGGTAATAAAGAAAGCCCTCGATCGTATATTTACGTCCCTCGCTTGCAGCTCGGGCCGCAAACATCTGCGATCACGGCCTATACTCTTTCGTCCAGCCCCAGGCATTGTTAGAGAAATCTGTCAACACTCAACGTAACTCGAAACTTAGACTTGCATAAAAAAAAAACATTCCTTATATGAATCGAGAGAAAATTAGTCTGATTAATTAATCGATTAAAAATTTAGTCGCTGGTTATTAATCGACGATTGATTTAATCGTGACTAAATTAGTCGAAACTCTTACGATTAAGATTGATCAATCGTCATTTTTAATCGTTAGTCGCGATTGAATAGGTTAATCTCAATCGTTAATCGTTAGTCGATTAAATTTTGCCCATCACTGACTAGCAGCCACTTCTGTCCTGGGCAAGAAACTCACTGATAACTACCGTGTAATAAAAACTGTCCGTCCGTACCGTCTAACATTTTATGTTTTTTTTTTTTCAGATTATCGTGCACAAGACTGGGCCAATGGGCGATAGGTTACGTGACGGTGGACGGAGAAATCCTGCAGACCATCCCGCAGAACAAGAGTTTGGTGCAAGCGCTCCTCGACGGGTATAGAGAGGGATTGTGAGTTCTTTCTACGATTTTTACTTGTAGATTCATCATCATCATTTCAGTCATAGGACGTTCACTACTAGACCCAGGCCTCCTCAATAGATTTCCACATGGGCCCGATAGAAGCGATCCGCAACCCTAAATAGGTCATCCGACCACCTTGCAGGTGGCCGTCCCACGCTGCGCTTGTCAATACGTGGTGTCCACTCGAGTACCTTTCTGCCCCAACGGCCATCGGTTCTTCGAGCTATGTGCCCTGCCCATTGCCACTTCAGTTTGCTGACCCAGTTTGCTATGTCGGTGACCTTGATTCGTCTAAGAATCTCCTCATTTCTAATTCGATCACGCAGAGATCCCGAGCATAGCCCTTTTCATCGCTCGCTGAGTGACTCTGAGCTTCCTTAAGAGGCCCATAGTTAGAGAATAGGTAGTCTCGGCTCCGTAGGTCATCACCGGTTATACGCACTGGTTGAAGACTTTCGTCTTCAAGCACTGACGTATCTTGGACGAGAAGACAGTTTGCAGAAGTAGCAGTGCAGTACTTGTATATTAGAATAATTGAACTACTGATATCTAGATTGGGACTCAATTCACACAAGCGGGTAGTTGGCACATCGTCTTGATGAATGTTGCGAATACTCGCATCCGCCGAACTTCTTCCTTAATTTGAGAACATCCACTACGCTTACGAATCTGTGCAATTTGCTGCAAGAGCGAGGCCTAGCGAGGACGCGAGCTACCTGTGAAATTTTTGACCGGTTCTCAGGCACACTTGCTGAACCTCGGTGAGAGATTTCTCTTCATACAAATTAATTAAAATACTGTTTTATTACGTTCACAGCTACCTATATCCGGACGGGCGAGACGTGAATCCTGATCTGAGTAGCGCCATCATATCTCCTGCCGAGGATCACATCACTGTCACACAGGAACAGTACGAGTTGTACTGTGAGATGGGTCAGTACACCTTCCTAATGACAAGGTCCATTAAAACAAGAGGACTGTCATTCTCCATACTTTGGATCGTACCCCGACCGAAAGGATTTCCAGGCAAAAACTAGATGGCGCTAAAAAACTAAACATTTAACGATGTTATAATAAACCAAAGAAACATAGTACAGTACCAATGAGTTCGTAAACAGCTAATAATAAACAAATTCTAACATTTAAATACTGTGTCACGCTTGCAAAGTTGAATAATTGTAAATAATATAATTCTTATACCAAGCTTATACATAGATGGCGTTGTAATATCGGGGAACAGCTTTTTGTATGGAGAATGACAGTCCTCTTGTTTTAATGGTCCTTACTAATGATATCCACTTGGATAAAATAGAATATTCTTTATTACATAACTATATGCATACATTCCTACTGCCGTCCGTCTTAGGGGCTTATCCCAATTGCGATTAGCGGGCGAGCTGCGGGCGAGTTTCCATACAAAACCAGTCGCGGCGAAAGAACGAACGGCACCCCTCGGGTAGTCCGGCTTGCGACCTGGTTCGACCCCAGGGAACGCCACGGCCGACCACCCGGTCCGACAATCGCTATGACCATAAGGGTGCGAGTTTGTCAGCTTCCAAAAAAAAAGAACGAACGGCAAAAGTCGAGCGACATTTGTATGGAACTTCGCTTCTAACTCGCCCGCAAAAAACAGTATCATTTATAGTCTGTTCTTTTAGGTAGGTATTTAAAAAGAGGTAAATAGAAAAACCACATGACTCGCGTCGTTCAGCCAGTGGTATTGTGCCACAGATACAAAACGTTACTTTAATTGACATGACATTTGAGTCGCATATTTTATTGTTTTACCTTTTGATTAATACCTAAAACTACAGTGATTTTTGCGTTTTCTCGTGTAAAAGCGTCATAAAATTAAGTAGACACTTAATTTGACTGCAATTTTTAAATTAAATGTAGATTTTTATTTTGATATACCAGTATTATGTAAGTGACGTCACAGTGATAATATTTTATACAATATTTTATACTAGGAGCATTCGACAGAAACGTTACGTAAGCGACACAACTTTTTTAATACTTTTAACATGTAAAATTAGGAAGCTGAATGTTGGTATGGTATCATAACTTGGCTTTAAGATTGGTAGTGTTTCTTAGCAGCTAATAAGTTTTAGTGGGGTAGCTACCATAGAGTTAAGTAAGCGACAAAAAGTAGACGTTTTCGTGGAATGCTCCAATAGCTAATGTTTTGACACTTCATAAGCACTTGATTTCAAACGGTCCAACCAGGTTTTTGAAAATCAAACGACGATGTGTAAGTCCACTCTTTACAGCTTTTAGTCTGTTATAAATGTGACGGACAAATCAATATGACCTTGGCACACAATCATGATATAAACCACAAGTATTCATTGTCATTAACTGAGCAATTAAGGAAGCGTGCCGCCTAACGGCCGTTTTATCGATTAGTTATCTGTAGCATCTAAATCTATTTAGATTTTAGGCATTAGTATATACTCGATAGCACTATCGAGCTTTGGAGCTAGCTCAATTTGTCTGGAAGTCATCATCATCATCATTTTTACCTTGAGATACCCCCTAGGGTATGCAGTGCCGTTCTGGAGAACTGGGATTTTCGGTACTGGTCTATAATGGAATCGGGATATCCCGGTGTTTTCGGTACTTTCAGGACGGGTCTTCTAAAACTCTGTCAATACTTCAGTCCGATGAGATTCAGTGGGGTCAGTCGCCGCCAATCGTCGTTGCCACGGCGGCGACCACAAAATTTAACTACGCGCATGTTGTATTTGAATTATACGTCATTTTGCGCCATCTCTGTCACTATGAATAACGATAGACAGAACTCAATATAGTACACCAGAAAAAAATATTAAATGAAAAATGCTGCTTACATGTGGATTCCAAAATTCCCAAAAGTACCGGGATTTTAGTTTGCACGTCCCGGGTCTTTGCTCGACTCAAAATACCGGGAAATCCCGGTACTTTCGGTTCCGGTATTTCCCTGAAGCAAACCCTAATCTCCCCCACTTGACTTACACAACGAAGGGTCACACGCCTTCTGCATTTTAATTTTAACTCACAGACTTCCTTCACTTTTTGCTATTACCCTAGCTCTATTTGCGAGTATTTTTGGGAACAGGACTAAGTATTTATACCTTTGCCTAATACCTTATCTTTCGGCTTGTCCTAACCTAACCTAACCTAACTCTAACCCATACCGTACGTGAGACACTATTATCCCTGGTCTCAGTGGTCTGGTGTGTGTGGACGAAATTTAATCAATCAATCAAGTCATTAAATGTGTACATTAGGTTATACAGTTGTTACAGCGAAAAAAGTTTATCTGTAATGTGTCTAGGGATGTTCAATAAAAAATAAATAAAATAAATAAATATTAGGGGACAATCTTACACAAATCGAACTAGTCCCATAGTAAGCTCAATAAGGCTTGTGTTATGGATACTAGACGACGATCAATCAATCAATGATATATCGCTTAGTGACTGCAATACGTACACACCTAATTTTTTTTGAGGTTATTGTTGATTACTGTTACGTACTAAGTACTTGACGAAAAAAAATGAAAAAAAAAACATTTTTTTTTGAGATGTGGCCGTATTGCAGTCACTAGGCGATATTTATATAAATAAGTATATTCCGCATTTGTGATGTTGAGATTGCAAATGTCCGTGGGCCTCAGATGTCACTTACCATCACCTGACCTGACCTGTGTGCTCGTTTGCATTTCCCATGACATAATAAAAGTACATTTTGTAGTTAACCCGTTCATTATTCCATACCTGGGCAAAGGCCTCCCCTTAAATTGTCCAGAAAATAAGTATACTTGCAGAATTAAAAGTTTCGTCACTATGTTAATGAAGTCGAAAAGTGAACCTTTTTATTCCGCGACTACATACGATTCAGAATCGTAATAACCCTTCTTTTTACTTCGTACTCGGGTAAAAATTGGTATTTAAAGGGTTTTTTTGTTACAGGAAGCACGTTTCAGCTATGTAAGATCTGCGCAGAAAATGACAAGGACATCAGAATAGAGCCTTGTGGGCATCTTCTCTGTACACCCTGTCTCACCGCCTGGCAAATTGTAAGTATTCCCACTCTTACGTAAAACTTGTAAGCGTAGTTTTTTATATCTCCCTAAATATACAGGTAACACACAATACGGTCCCCAAAGCATGATCTGGAGGAACTAATAATTTTAGGCCAAATAAAATGGGAGGCTCGCTCAGGGAAGAGCACCAGCAAGATGGTCTGACTTCATAATTTTTTTTTTTTTCAATCTTTGTTTTTAGGGAGCTTTTGTCAGACTGACTATGTCAGCTCCGTTAAGCCTCTACCGTACAATCTTCAAAGCAAAAATACAATAAAAAATTTACATAAATACCTAAAAAAAAAAACAAAAACTTCATTAAGAAGTTGGCTGGCGGCAGCATGCAGAACGCGGTCCATACGGCCTATGACCGCACTCTTTGAAGATTAACAATTTGTGGTCGCGATCCTCAGTAATGAGGGAACGATGAAGAAGAAGAATATAGAAGAATACAGGGTGGAAAAAATTACCGCTACATCGACGACACCTACATTAAATAATGAAAATAGCCAAATCTATGTAAAGAAAACTTGCTTTTATTTTTGAAATAACTAATATTGCAATAATATGTGGATTAAAAAAAAGACTGCCTAAACGGTATGATACGGTGTAATGGGCAAAGACCTTTAGCTGTAAATTCCGTTCCGTTTTTTTTTTACTTTCAATCTATGCTGTGTTATTGTATTGATTCTAGTGGCAATATTAAATTTTAAATATCAAATACTGTATTATCAAACCGCGTTTAGAAAGGGATTGAGCTCATATGTCATTTTTGAACTAATGCATGATATGACATTGTCAGTGGTAGAGTATGCAGATACATTAAATTGTTATTTTGGTACAATGAAGTTCTAAAGCATGGAAAAAATATCAAATTATACAGCGTTTTCCTTTTTTAGGTGTGCTCAATTTACAAGAATTTGCTCTGGCGACATTGCCTTCTTTTTTTATTAATGTTACTGTGTTTTTTCCAACGCCCGTCGCGGCCACCACACGATTCAAAACTTTGGTATTATTGTTCAGTAATCCAATTATTTCCTGCAATGTATGTTCATGGAATACTTACCTCAGAGACGATTGCATTTACGCTTAAGATGGCCATCAAAGTTTTCAAAAGAACCTTCGTCTTATCGTTTTCTTTATTAAAATATGTTAGTACATTGTAGACCATTTCTCGGCATCGACCGTATAATACTTTACCTCGATTCATATTGTATACAAACGTATTTTTGAAAAGCTACGGCAATTTGATAAAGCTAAATAATGTGACTGGTGACAGATTTGTCAAATATGATAATACTATTTTTTATTAAACAAATGACAATATTTACCGAGAATAGAGTTTAAATATGCAAATCATATTTAGCTATTAATTCTATTATCTATAAGGGTCTGCACTTATGAAGATATCAAAGATTGGTTTATGATTATATTTAATCATTTATTAAGTACACTTGTGCTAACGGTACACTCGAATCCCTTTCTCAACGCGGTTTGATAATAATTTGATTTGTGAATCACAATTAAATTACGTTATTGGATTGAAAATTAAATAAAATAATTTATTTCTGTAAGTAAAAAGCCCTTTTACATGTCTGATTCTATTCTTTTCTTTTGGCGTTTCGGGTAAACTATCTTCTGGTGAGAAGAAGCACTGGAAGAAACTCACCAGTTTCTCTTTTCAAACATTAAGAGGAATGCCTACTTGCGATTTTCCCATACAAACGCTCTCGACTGTTTCCACTCTCATAGAGAAATGAATTTTTCAAATAAGATCAATATCATCAATATCTATGCCGCTATGTTTTGCTTTTTGGATATTTTTATTTTAAAGACACTTACAGCGCCTTAAAAATCGCATAAACGGCTTAATTGAATTGGCTGCCAAAAGAGGCGCAGTAAGTATACAAATATGACAACAAATATCAAAAAAAATCAAAACATAGCGGCGTTGATTATTTCTTCTTCTTGCAGTTCCCAAAATTTTATAATGATTGGGTGCGTTTTGGAGGGGGAAACAGTCGAGAGCGAGACCTCGATTTTTGAGTTTTTTGCGTGGGATTTTTTAGTCCGAGCTGCAGTTGTCCTTATCGCGCGAAACATCACACAGCAGCGCGAAAGAAACATTGCGTCAATAATTCGAGATTTGAAAAGTTGCTCAGCTAGGCATTGCTCTTAAGTACAACATTGTTTTTAATACATTTCATCGTGGAACTCTGCCGTTTCCCGTTTTATTCAGAGTTCATATGTTTTATCTCAATTAAAGTGCCCGAGGCAGAACAAATTCGGAAACGTAATATAAAAGCCCCCTCAAGATTGCGTTTAATTTGCGGCGTGGCGTAAAAACGGTCCGTTTGGAGTTTCCAAGCAATCTTTTTTTTTTTTTTTTTTTTTATTCACGATAGGTAAACATTTGACTTTGATCTCACCTGTTGGTAAGTGAAGATAAAGTCGATGATGGAGCATGCTTACCTAGATAGTGCCTATTCACTCTCGACTTGAAGAGATCCAAGTTATATTTTTCCGGGAAGAGGTCTGCTGGAAGAGAGTTCCACTCCTTAGCTGTCCTAATAAGGAAAGTGGAAGCAAAGCGCTTTGTGCGAGTCGTTGGTATATCGACAACGTAAGGGTGAAACCCAAGTCCACGCCTAGTCCCATAATGAAGAAATGGAGATGGCGGAATCAGTTCATGCAATCCCAACGCACACTCGCCGAAATGTACCCTGTAAAATACCGAAATCATACTGATTTCCTCATTCCCTTATTCTTTTTGAACGCGAAACGTCACGGTAAAAGCAATTAATGACAATTTAATATAACTTCTCCGCGTTCATTCCCGAATACGTTCCGGAAATTGTGGATAAAAAAATAAAACCGACTTCAAAAAAGGAAAAAATAAAAGATTTATAATTTTTTTTATTACTTTTTATTTCTCAATTTAAAACTAAACCATAAATAAAGCCTAAATATAAAATAAGTATCCCATGTCTCTTCCGGGCGGCAGGGTGCCCAGAAGGCTGGCGGCATTGCCACACTGGATGGCAATGCCGATTCTCTGAGGTAAGAAGGAGCCAGCCCTCTGGTCACCAGATACCCGATAAAGCCTGTAATTTTAGTAGTAAGTTGAATTACGCTCTTAGTGTAAGCCAACGACAAGTTTTCCTAGTGACTGATACACACTTAACTCTTTATTATTTCAAAAACTACTGAACCATATTTGCTTACACACTTTACACAGTTCCCTAAGTTAAACTATACCTAATCCAACTAAAAAAAATGCAATCCTACTCATAGTTTTTGAGATATGCGCGGACAAACATACGTACACACGTTTAGAAGCTGGTATATAGTAACATTATATATGGAATTCTGATATAGTTACATACAGGGTCGAATTAATAACCTCCTTTTTTAAAGTGTCTTAATCTTGTCCTTGTCCAGGCGACGTCAGAAATATGTTTACACTTTTCGACCTTATTTCTTTGGAATAAGGTCGAAAAGTGTAAACATACATTCACGGACAATGAATTCGGGTCATTTTCTATGAACAATTATATAGAAAATGACCTGAATTCATTGTCCGCGAGTGTATTTCTGTCGCCGACTGTCCCCTGTGTGTCAAATAGTGTACCTAACCAAAGTAAAGTATAAAGACGAACATAGTCCAATTTCAGCCGTTTAGGAGCGCGCGTCACGTATTCACACAGACGCGCAATAGTACGTTTGTGTGTCTTACGCATTCTTATTTCTTTGCTTGTAGTGTGTTCGTACACGGCGCGCACACATTCAAGCGCGCGATGTACGTTTTGTAGGAAGAAAAAATACTGCATTAGGTATACTGTGCCTAAAGTCACGTACACAGCTGACGTATGGGGAGACCCCATTTATATCGCGGTTATAGGTTTGGGAATAAGGAAATGGCAACCTAACTGTTATGATAACCTCATATTTATATGAGGTTATCATAACAGTTTTTTTTTTATTATACTCTTAATTAGTACAGCAGGTCCTCGCTAGGAATACGGGCGACCCACTGTGGAACGAAAATCGGCTCCCATAGACATAGAAAACGAAGTCCTTAAATTTAGGTTTTTTTCATTGAAATGGGTTTTACTAATAGTTATAATGGTCAAATGTTAATATGACACGATTTGGTTTGGAAATTGATGAGTAATAATTTTTTTTCGTAAAATAATTATGGAGCTCGGTTAAAAAACTCAAATATCTCAAAAACCGCAAGAGAAACCCGTATAACCTCGTAGACTGTTATAAAACTAATTATTTCTGATTTGGCATTTCATGATATTTCAGTCACGGCTGCGATTTTTTTTAAATCGATTTTTCTTTTAAATATTTTTTTTTTTTCAGTTTAGTTGCCTTATTTTGACAATACACGATTAAAACACTAAAAAAATCTGAGGCGGAACAAAGTTCGCCTGAACAGCTAGTTTTAAATAAATAAGGCCTTATGCTAGGTGTGCTACAGTGAAAAAAACGCTGAAACAAAGTCACTTTTTCTTTCGTATCCAATATTGTCTATTTCCTAGGTATTGTGTGCGAATCTTAACCAAATTTTTTTTTTGTTACAGGACTCAGAGGGACAGGGTTGTCCGTTCTGCCGAGCCGAGATCAAAGGCACGGAACAAGTGGTCGTCGACGCGTTTGTGCCGCCGCGGCCGCCCAACTCCTCTGGCGAAAAGTGAGTATCACAAAACTTTTATACTGCAAAGATTGCCCTTTCTCCTTATTTGTTCACCTTTTGCATGATTTAAGATGATTTAAATGGAATAAGATCTTACATCTAGAGATAGATTAGGAAAAAATAAAAAGGGTGACCCAGCGGACGAACCCTTATTTTCATACAAAAGTGGGGGACAGCTATGTCCGCTGGGTCACTGCTTATAAACAAGTTATAATAAACAAATTATAATAAAAAATATTTGCATTACGTAGCTTTATTATCTGTATTTTAAATGAGCATACACTTTATTACAAAAATATCCGAATAAAGATTTCCTTTACATTTTAGTCGGAGAAGGTGAAATTTTGTTGACAAAGAAAAGTTGATTCACCCACTTAGAGGGATAGGCTTGTCCGTTGTGCCGAGCAAGTGATCATCGATGCGTTTGTACCACCGCGGCCGCCTAACACCTCTGGCGTAAAGCGAGTATCATAAAATATACGATCTAATCTAAGGGTCAGTAGTAATCCTAAGGTCCGTTTCACCTTATTACTACTCAAGGATTTTATCTGAGGGTCTTATCGATTATTAAACAATGAGGATACTTGTATATATTGATAGTTACGATTGTTGAGACTTTTAGACCCCTTAGATTAAAAATGAGAATATATTTTAAGTATTGTTTTTTCGTTAATTTACAGACACACAAAGACTGCTGTTAAACAAGTATCTTCGAATTCATCCGGGTCGTCTGGTTCCTCGGGGTGCAATGGATCAAGTTAGTACTATTTAGTGTAAAAAAAACAATTTGAGTTTCAAAAATATAACATTAGCAAGGGGGTAACAACGCACACGACCCGCAAACGTCTTTATTCGGGCTTGCGCTAGCCTTCTATTGTTATACTATTTATTGATTATTAACATTAACATACTATTAACCAACGGCTTCGCCCGCGTTGCTCCCATTAATATCCCAAGGGAACTCTTTCCGGGATTTCCGTCACTGGAAGTCGATGAAAGTAAAAAGCGTGCGCCTGTTCGTTGTAGAAATAAATACAGACAAGTATAATGCGAAGACCCGAAGACCACGTCGTGAAGAAGTGCCTTTCCATGGCTGTAAGGAAGAGAGGGAGAGGTAGACCGCCAACTACCTGGATGACAAATGTCCAGAGCGACATGAAGCAACTTGGCCTAACTGTTGACGATGCTCATCAGCGGAGCAAATGGCGTTTCATGACTAAGAAAGCCGACCCCGCGTAACGGGAAAAGGCGAGGCAAAAGAAGAAGTAGGCAAATTTCGGCCGTTCAGTGCGATTTGTACCGGAGTAGTCTTACACATTCGTATGACTTTGCTTGTAGTGCGTTCGTTCACGGCGCGCACACATACAAGCGATGTAACTTTTGTAGGATGAAAGATTACTGTATTGTACTGTGTCTGTGGACTTCAGATTGAATGATGTGTAAGATTGACCAATATTTATTTATGCCACAACTGGCCATAAAGTGGCTTTTACGGCACGCTACGCGTACGGAAAATGCCGCTTTCTGTAGTGTGGACATAAAATAAATATTATTATTAAATAAATATTAGGGGACAATCTTACACAAATCGAACTAGCCCCATAGTAAGCTCAATAAGGCTTGTGTTATGGATACTAGACGACGATATATTTAATAGATACAAATACGTAAATACATAGAAAACATCCATGACTCAGGAACAAATATTCGTGCTCATCACACAAATAAATGCCCTTACCGGGATTCGAACCCAGGACCTCTTGCTTCGTAGGCAGGGTCACTACCAACTAAGCTAAAGCGGTCGTCTTAAAATGATGTACACAACACGGGATCGCATATTTACATACCTCGCTTGCCGCTCGGGCCGCAAAACTCTGCGATCTCAGCCTTTGTATTACCACCCTAGTTGTGTAATGTAATATTATTGTTAATAATTCCAGGCGTAGACGTGACAATATCGGGCAACGCCAATGGCTGGTCGTCGAGAAACACGTTCAACGGACTGACGGACGACATCGACGATGCGGAGGTAACTTTATGTATATTATGATACAGTTCAAATTTGAATGGCATTTCCTAAGGCTTTTATATAGGAACACGAGTCCCTTAAGTTTTCAGTCATATCAGTTCATCGTCGTGTGCGCATGGTTTTAAAGCGTAATATTGTTTGTTTCGCAGAGACACGAGAGAAAATCACCGCATGCTTAGTTGCACGTGTCCTTGTGTGGCGTTTGCGATGTTACTTACATTCCATTATTATGTCGGACTGTACACTGTGGTTTTGCGCCCGATTTAAAAAAAAAGTGTACATTTTTTGAGCATTTCCATGACGAAACTGAAAGTTAGTGTCAAATCTGTACATTTTCGTGACTCGCTGAAAAGGTAGACGGTATTTAATAAGTATTTAAGTGCCGTTGAAATGTACACTTTTTTAAAAACGCCATCGTTTGTTTTGATCGTCTGTATGTGGAAAAAGGTTTCCCGGGAAAGCGAATCAGTAATTGATTGAATCAGGCGTTACTTTGCGGAAATCCATGTTAATTAAAACAAAAATATTGCTTTGCTAATCCGCGATATGATAACGTGTCACACAATTAGTGCTAGCTAATAAGTATCTTCTGAGTAAAAATGGTCCATCTTAAACTCCTGTCTTCAGTTTCCATCAATTGAGACAAATATTAAAAGCAAACCGGCGAAGAAACCCAGGCATAAAAAGAACTTAAAAGTCAATATTTTATTATTCTATATAGAGAAATTAGAGTGTTATCATAATGAATTTGTTTTTTTTTTCGTGCAATAAAAAGTTTTTGAAGATGAAGTAAACTTATTTAAAAACTTTTCTGTATTTTTATTAATTAACTATTTTTGCCATGTTAACGATTTCTGGCGTAATGAAACCACAGTGTATAAAAAGTTGTAACATGAAATTGAAGAAAATGAATTGAATTTATTTTATTTATTAATTATGCACAATTATTAGGGAATAAGTTATTTTTCTGTAAATACATGTTACGACTTAAAAAATAAACATTTCATCTACATTCTAGCTTAGTAACGTTAATTTATGAAAAAAGTACTGATAATCATTATTTTTATTGCGTCTTTAAATGAACACCGACACAATTCGAAAACTTACGTTATTTATACGCGGCGCATATTTTTTCAATTCCTTTAATTACGATTACGATTTAGTTTTAGCTGGTTCTATATTACAACTTTGACATTTAATTTATAACTCTGTCCGATTAGTTTTTTTTTGACATTACATCAAAATTGTGGATTCTAGTTTGACTTAGATTTTTGTTATGGTATTTTTTTGGCCTTATTTAAACAAGGCGAATATTTGTTTTGAATTGTGCCTTTGTTGCATTTTATGTTTCAAGTCATTATAAGTCTTGTTAAATTTAATGAACTTAATTTAGCTTTATTTCAATTCAATAAATAAACATTCTTTTATAAAAAAAATTAAATAATGCAATTGTATAAGTAATTTAATGATTTTACTATTTTTTTTAATACATCGCGTTTAAAAAACAGAATGTTTAATGAAATATATATCAATGCTCGATTAGTAAAAATAAACCCACATCAGACATTTGCGCTACAAAAAACTAGATGCCAAAATGCTATTGTCTAATGTCCCATTAGTTCACTAAACTGTCGTCCTAATTCAAAAGAACGCATCTCAAATTAAAAAACAAAATGTCACTTTAACATTTTTGCATAGAAAATAATATTTCCAAAAAGAAATCTTAATTTATAAAATTTTCCTAAAAGCAATTGAGAAAATTTAGCACATCTCCTAAAATCATGCCATTTCCAAAACTAAAATTGCTCGTTTCTCAAAACCTATGAAACTGAGATGCGTCCTTTCGAATTAGGATTGTTTTGCTGCATTTAAATTTAGTTTTTTTTTACAAACAAACGTGTTATGTCGCACAAATATATATTTTTGGGGTTTATATTGTCTCCCGTCAATTTTAAAAGTCATAGTGTATTCTTGTATGGCATAATTATCGAAAATCACAATGCCTTTTTCTCTGAAAAGCTAAATGGATTTTTCAGAATTATTATGAAACAAAAAAAAATATGATAGTTGTGACAAATATACACAAAATTTTATGTGAAACAAAGGTATCGCATATATTTTTAAATAAGCTTCGACTAGTGATCAAAACGCGCATTTTGTACTTGTGTACGTGTTTTTATTATTGTCATGTTAGTGCATGAATTGGTTTCTTTTTGTGAAATCTATTGCTTATTTGTCAAATGTATTGTTGCATTTCTTTTGTTTGCTATATTAAGAGACAGGTGCAATACTATAATTTGACAAATATGAATGGACCTCCCACTTACAAGTATAGTCAACGTTAAGAGTAGATGATAATTTCAGAATTTGTTCGCTAGTCCGACCCAATCGAGGTGGACCGGGACAAGCGACCTGGTTCGACCCCAGGCGCCCCCGGCCCCCACCCAGTCCGATCCACTCAAGGGGGTCCGGCTAGCGACCTGGTTCGACCCCAGGGAACGCCACGGCTGACCACCCGGTCAAACTATCGCTATTCCCAATAAGGGTCGCGAGTTAGTCAGTCTTCAAAAAAAAAAAAAAAACAAAACAAAAAAGAATTTAGCCGTTGCAGTATTACAGCATTTTTAATTCACTTTAGTCATTTGGAAAATGTGTTGTGGTTACACCATTCTCTCTGCGATCTTTCTAAATCTCGCACTTCTTACTCACTTTGGAGATAAGGTACTGGTCCCACCGCCGGCGAGTAAGCGAGTAAAGTTGGGTGAGTAACAGTTCATTGCGGGTTGACTAGGCACAGTGTGAGCAATCGTCCTTTCCGGGTCCGCAATGTAATAATACTCTAATGTAACTTTACATGCTT
Organism: Eudemis profundana; assembly: GCA_947034925.1. Taxonomy (NCBI): domain Eukaryota; kingdom Metazoa; phylum Arthropoda; class Insecta; order Lepidoptera; family Tortricidae; genus Eudemis; species Eudemis profundana. Next base: position 13,114,211 of record OX344816.1, on the reverse strand, counting down.
ACTTTCGCCGGCGGCCAGTGCCTATGTCTGTTATGTTTGTCGAGCTGCTTGAGATAACTGAAGCGTAAGACACTTAGAAATAGGAGCTCCGCGAAGCGGGGTTCAGTAGAGTCTGTCCAAGCGTATATTTATTACCAATCTGCGAAAATTAAATGTAATAACAAAGATGGTCTACTTTTAACGTTGAATATGCAGTCCGATATTGTGGTTTTGAACTGAACCAGTAGCATAGTCCTTAAATTGCTCTCGTAACTTTGTGAAACAAAGAACTATTAATACCATAAGCACCTACTAGTCTTTCTCTGAGGATAGTGTCACCTTTTCTTGTACAAATTGTTCGAAACAAGTATAATTATAATTGAGGCGTGTCTTTTCAAAAGGGCTTATTTTTCAATGTTTTACATAGAGAATAAGCCCTTTTGAAAATACACTCCTGAATTGTCCATGACATGGTGCTATAGTAAAAAAAGTCAAATTAGTTGGAAAAATATTTTTTGGGTCTTTCGTCGTCAGGTTTACTTTTTCAGTTCAAACCATAATAATTTGAGAGTCAAATGAAAATGAACTTTGGAGCTTTTTTCCAGTAATGGTTTTGGTTCCGTAAATATAAACCTTTTTTTTTATACTCTGATGCTATTTTCATGGTTCTATTTATGGTTTCATCTTGCTACAACTATAGGTATGCGGTATTACTAGCTGTTTCAGGTTCATTTTCATTAGAATTATCCGTTGTGTGAATCAGTGGAATCGTGTTTATTGATGTAATTAATTGATTTTATTTATTTTTAAGTTTTTGACGTTGACAATTATACGCTTGGTGATCCGCTTTTTGTGTTTTGTTTTAATTGACATTACATATTTGGACCCTAGTCTTAAAAAAATCATTTCGATTTTGAATTAAGAGGTTCGATTGTTGTTTATCATTAGTCATTTATTCATTACAACCATTACAATGAAATTTAAGCCTAATAGTACAGCGTAGATGAAGCACGTTCGCCAATTATAAAACGATTGTTTTATTCGAATTCTATAAAGAATAAAATATCTGAAGGCTGTTTTATATAAATTTTGATAGAATTGCTTTAAGTTTTCATGCAAAAAGTGTTCAAGCCTTTTCTGCAAAAAGAATTGCATTGTCGTGTAAACGTTTGATTTTAAAAAAGAAACAATTGTAAAAGAAGTTCAATACTGTATTCAATAATTGTTGATATCATTCTGAAACTTCACTTATAAATTCTACAAGACTTTTCTTTAGATTTGTGTCACTATTATAATTATACAATGTAGGTCAATGTTTGTCTATTTTCTGATGTTTAGGTTGGAATGTGTTTTCGCCATGTTTGTGCTTAGTGTGGCATGCTGTGGGCATGTGTGTGCTTGCAAAAAAAGTAAGTTTTTGTTTATTATTTTTCGTACTTCGCTTTTCATTACAGTTTCATGACAATTTTTTGCAACCCGTAAGTCGCAGGGCAAATATGAAATAACTATAAGCTGGGTGAAATTTACCAACAATATATATTTTTTTATCTCCTTAATAGACAAATATTCAAACATTTTAGTGCTCAACAAACTTTGCATTAAGATCCTGTTTGTAACGTTTCACAGAGCGATTGAGGGTTATGGCACATGTTAAAGAATGAAGTAGTTTATTGTGTGCCGCTTTTTACATACTTTTTATATATTTTGAACGTATTGTACTATAATAAATTCAGACCTATTGCATTGGGAGCGCGTTGACACATCTAAAAGTAGCGAGCCAATTGGTCCAAATCCTCAAACTCTTAAAGATAATAAATTTTTGTTTTTTTTTTAAATTATTTATTTCGGACATAATCCATATATTGTTAGTAACATGATACTTAATAGCTATGTTAGTACAGTAGGAAACTAATTAATTCATATACCTTCCACCCGGTACGTACCCCAGAATGGGGCAGTCCGTCCTCTCACTGATGAGCTTTAAGATCCAAAACTTATCCAAACCCTTAACACTGTCTCGGCCAACAACCCGCCTAGCGAGCGCCCGTAACTTTTGCTCAGATGCCGTACTGCATTATTGGTCTCACGAACCCGCCTAGCGGGTTCTGTCGTTTTCAATTTATTTCTCTGTCGTAACTTTTGCTCAGATACCGGCTTTTTTTTTCGTACCGCATTATTGGTCTCAAGAACCCGCCTAGCGGGTTCTGTCGGTTTCTGGAGTAGTTTTCAATTTTTTTCTCTGATCGTGAAAGTGTTAAAGATAATAACAAAAGTGGAATTCCTCAGGATTGGTCAGAGTTCAACGCGGCAGCGTCCACCATCGACGGGCTCCGCCCCTCGGTCCGCTCGCCCGCCGCGTCGCCGCGCCACTCCCCCCGCGCCGCGCGCCGCGCCCCCGCCCCGCACGAGAACGCGTATGGAGAGCTGAGGGCACCCCCGTTACCGCCAAGGAAGAGTTTGTCCCCTGCCGAACCGACTATGGCTTGCGCGTGCAGTGTTCAAGATATAGCCGCCGCTAGTGCTCAAGGTAAGCTTACCTTACTAACTTAGGTATATTTACCTTACTAACTTAGGTAAACTTACCTTACTAACTTAGATAAACTTACCTTACTAACTAGTGTTAAATTCGGAACCTATGGCTAAGTCTCTACCCCTTACGAGAACGCGTATGGAGAGCTAAGAGCACCCCCGTTACCGCCGCGGAAGAGTTTGTCCCCTGCCGAACCGACTATGTCTTACGCGTGCAGTGTTCAAGATATAGCCGCCGCTAGTGCTCAAGGTAAGCTTACCTTACTAACTTAGGTATATTTACCTTACTAACTTAGGTAAACTTACCTTACTAACTTAGATAAACTTACCTTACTAACTAGTGTTAAATTCGGAACCTATGGCTAAGTCTCTACCCCTTACGAGAACGCGTATGGAGAGCTAAGAGCACCCCCGTTACCGCCGCGGAAGAGTTTGTCCCCTGCCGAACCGACTATGGCTTGCGCGTGCAGTGTTCAAGATATAGCCGCCGCTAGTGCTCAAGGTAAGCTTACCTTACTAACTTAGGTATATTTACCTTACTAACTTAGGTAAACTTACCTTACTAACTTAGATAAACTTACCTTACTAACTAGTGTTAAATTCGGAACCTATGGCTAAGTCTCTACCCCTTACGAGAACGCGTATGGAGAGCTAAGAGCACCCCCGTTACCGCCGCGGAAGAGTTTGTCCCCTGCCGAACCGACTATGTCTTACGCGTGCAGTGTTCAAGATATAGCCGCCGCTAGTGCTCAAGGTAAGCTTACCTTACTAACTTAGGTAAATTTACCTTACTAACTTAGGTAAACTTACCTTACTAACTTAGATAAACTTACCTTACTAACTAGTGTTAAATTCGGAACCTATGGCTAAGTCTCTACCCCTTATGAGAACGCGTATGGAGAGCTAAGAGCACCCCCTTTACCGCCGCGGAAGAGTTTGTCCCCTGCCGAACCGACCATGGCTTGCGCGTGCAGTGTTCAGGATATAGTCGCCGCTAGTGCTCAAGGTAAGTTAGTGTTCCTAATTTGGAACATGGCTAAATCTCCGCGCTCTACGCTTACCGCCCCGGAAAATTTTTTCCCCTGCCGAACCGACTATGGCTTGCGCGTGCAATGTTCAGGATATAGCGGCCGCTAGTGCTCAAGGTAAGTTAGTGTTCCTAATTTGGCACACATGTCTAAGATCCGGCCCTCACGAGTAGGTACGCGTATAGAGAGCTAAGGGCACCCCTAGTTAATTGGTGGTGAACCGACTATGGCTTATACGTACACTATGCAAGAGAGCCTGCTAGGGCTCAAGGTAAGACCATGTTCCTAATTCGGAACACTGTTTAAGTCTCCGCTCCATATAAGAATTCTTGTGAAAAGCTGAGGGTACCATGATCACCGCTATGGAAGACTTTGTTCTCTGTTGAACCGACTACGACTGCTTACATTGTGCAAAATCGGCCATCAGCGCTCAAGGTAACTCCAAACTCCTAAATAGAAACACAAGCTTAAGTACATAAAGCTAGTCCAAACGCCACACATTAAAATTACACACAAGATTACTCCAGTTAATAATTAACAAAATAATAATTATGAACTGTTATTAAATTAATGAAGGGATTTTCTAGATTTGAGCCCTTAAAGTTTTGGGCGTTATTTATAAATGCTGTTCAAGAAAAGTATTGACTGACCGTTGTCAATTGCTGCAAGTTTTGCATTATCGATATCCAATGTAACTGCAGTTGAAGATTCAACGGAATGCACTTTATCATTCAAGTCACAATAAAATATTACTGTGAAATACTTATCCGTCTGTTGTAAAAATTACCTTTACTCTTTTATTAGTTGCAGAGCCGAGAAGGAGATCGTCGTTGGAGCCTGAACCGGACTCGAGGCATCGACTAACGTCAATCATCACTGGCTCTACGGAAACCATCACTGGCATCATTGATACGCGACACGAGGTATATAACAGAAACTATAACTTGTATAAATAACTGGCCAAGAGCATGTCGGGCCATGCTCAGTGTAGGGTTCCATAGCCGTAACTATAAGGGAAATAACTATAAGGTAAAGAATACGATGTAAAAAATTACAACAACAAAAGAGCGTATCTTCATAGCAATTACGTCCTTTTGTTGAGAAGCGCAGTTTATCGGCAATTACTCAAAAACGGTTAATCCGATCTTGTTGAAAATAATTTTCGTTGAAAGTATTAATTAAGCGTTATCTTTGCTATTTTTTTTTGTATTTTTCGGACACACGGATTAGAAGATAGAGGGGGGGGGGGCACAATTTTCACAACTTTCGGAGCGATTATTTCAAAAGGTATTCACTTAATCAAAAACATTACTTAAGAACCTTAAAATGTTTTTGAAAGAGCTGTCGAACTATGTAGCACACGTTGATATTTTCTGAAAAAATTTTTTTAGTTTCTGTAACATGTATGGAGTGCCCCCCCCTAAAAATAATTATTTTAGTTATTTAACTACCAAACTAAGTAGCGGCTCATACAAGACACCTATATTCCAAATTTCATCAATATCCATCTTGTAGTTTTTGAGTAAAATGCCTGTGACATACGGACGGACGGACGGACGGACGGACATGACGAAACTATAAGGGTTCCGTTTTTGCCATTTTGGCTACGGAACCCTAAAAACTGTTGAGCATTTCTCAAAATTATTGCCACTTTTTTATGGTGCAATTTTGTGCCAGTTTATGTTTTTTCTACTTAGTATTATAGGTTTTTACAATCCAAATGGTAAAAATCTCTTTTTTTTCCTATTGTGTTAACATTTTTTTTTATATTTGTTTATACTTTGTATAACGGTAACAAAGGCAACTTCCACAGTAGTGAACAGTCATAGCAAAATGTATAACTATTTGTATTTTATTTGAGAATGACACTAGTAGAAAAGTTATGAAAGAAAAGGGAAAACTATGAAGCCGCAGACAGTCAAAATAACACCTCTGACGATATGATTAGTGATTAGAGGTGTAATCTGGATTAATAAAATCCGTATATGATACATTTTAAATAGGGAGAATATATATATATATATGGACGTAAGATATAATTACATTTTAATTTATTTTATTGTATCCTTCCAGGTACCACCAGATCCTAGAGCATTTGAAAAACCGCGTCGCGCCAACACACCCCAGTCAAACAGTCGCCCCCTCCCCGTACCTCCCCCTGAGAGACACCCTGACGACAAACCCGACAGAGACCGCCAGGACAGATCCGTCGAGCGATCAGACCGACCGGACCGAGACAGACCACCCGAAAGACCCTTAGACACCCGACTACCAGAAAGAGAAAACAGAGTACCAGAAAGACCTGTAGAACGAGAAAGCAGAGCGCAAGAAAGACCTGCAGAAAGATTACCAGAAAGGGAACATAAAGTACCAGAAAGACCAACGGAAAGAGAACACAGGGTACCAGAGAGGCCTGTAGAAAGAGAACATAGAGTTCCAGATAGACCTGCTGAAAGAGAACATAGGGTACCAGAAAGACCTGCTGAAAGAGAGCATCGACTCCCAGAAAGACCAGTTGAAAACAGAATACCAGATAGGGAACATAGGGTCCCAGAAAGGGAAAGCAGAGAAAGGGAAAATAGGGTGCCTGAAAGACCTATAGAAAGAGTAGATAGGCCAGACAGAGACAGAACGAACCACGTACCTGTACCAGAGAGACATAACCATGTCCACGACAATAGAGAGAAACCGAATGATAGAGTGCCTTTAGACAATAGACATTTAGATTTCCGCCCGCCAGAAAGATTACCTGAAAAGCCTGAGAGGATACCTGATCGTTTCGATAAAGTTGAGAATAGGGCACCGCCTCGACAACGGTCGTTACCGTCGACTACAAGCGGCGGCGACCATCAGCCGACTAAGTCGACGACAATGCCCAAATTTCCGTCGGAAGATATAAAGGATCCTCCGTATGAGAATGTCGCGTCAGAGAAGAATGAATTAGCTGTTGCACGTAAGTGTTTGTATGAGTTTTTACTTAACTAAATTCGGGGACGATGGAATAACAACCGGTCATTTGTTTTTTAATTTTTACTATGTACTTTTTTTGCTGTGCCTATTTTTTTTACGATAATAAGATCAAATACAGAGATAGAGTATATGCAAAGTTGGGGTTGCTCACAATTTATTTAAACTTATAAACTCGAACTAGTAAATGTACGAACTTTTCATGTATGTATTTTGTACAATGTTGGTTCAAACGACTTTATCGTACATCAAAAACGTAGTATCAGTATTATTTTCACTGGTAGTACCATTTGATATATTCATATCGACGACCTATAAATTGATTATGGAACAAGGCTGACGTTTACTAACGAGATTTTCTTTTTCAGCAAAAAAATTCAACCCCCTCACACACGACAAACATGGCCGAAAATATGGCGACAACGTGTCGTACGAAAATATAAATTTAGACTACATTGCTCGTTTAGTTGGCGAAGGATATCCCAAAGACATTGTCGTGCGAGCGTTAGGCATTACGAGAAACGATTTAGAAATGGCGTGCGACATTCTTCATGAGTTCGGGTCGAAGGTGTCGAATAAGTGCTAGGAATTAGATTTTTTTATAGTTCAATCGCTTAGGAAATGGTGGGAAAGCGGTAGACTTGTGGTCTTTTACTGCGGTGTTCCATAACTGGGACAAAGAGAAATTCAACTTATTGAAAAATTCCTTATAGTATAAAATGAATAATGATACCCATAAAATGTGTTTGTTATTTGTAATATTACTAAATGAACAACTAAAATCGCGATGTTGAGTTGTGCCAAATATGGAACAACGTGCAGTAAATGATTAAAAGAACTATCCTCTTTTCATTCATATACAGTGTCTCCGTAGATTCTGTGATCTAATTTGAGTTAGATTTCATAGACTTGTTTTTTCAGTGTTGATAATGTGAATAGGAGGCATAATATTATGCTCTCGAGGTAATAAGAAGCATCTAGCGATTTTGCCGCCATTTTCATCTCATTAGATATACCAGTTTTTTTTTAGTTTTAGACCGTGTTTGCTCACAAAGTATCAGCTTTATTTATTTAAATGTCGCAAATTGTACATTTTGTGATAGTATCATTAACACCAATATTGTAAGAATCGTATACAGCTATAAATAAATCATAGACTCATATTTATTACTCTCAAAGCAATAGCGATCGTTCCTACTTCAAATTTAAGAGGCATTTTGTACTAGCTATATTATTGACAGTTACTTGCACTGAACTTTATAAAATATACCGTCTACTTTCTTCAACTATGGTGATTGTACACTTTATACTTAACAACATTGTCAAAGGATTCGTAATAATAAGTTTCATTTTCGCAAGTCTAAAGTATAAAGCGTATGAGTACCTCTGATCAAAGTTCTTTAAACGTTCTGTATTCGCAAGTCAAATGACAACGAACAAAAAGAGAGAGCAATGAAATTCAAACATTAATTCGCATCTTTGGTAAGGCAGTTTTAACAGCATTTGCACTACTTTCTTGGTCGCATTATTAACCGACTTCTTATAGTTTTAGATAACCATTTTCAGTTATTTTCTAGAGGTCCAGGCATTCTGTAAAACTATCGAAAATTGTAATCTGAACTTACAGGGAAATGGTTCTTATTGCGACCAAGAAAGTGAGATTGTTTGAAACACTGTTACGTCTACCCAATATGGGCATATATGACGTGTAAAGAAAGGAGATGTGTCGTTATGGTACCAAATGTACGAAATAGTGAAACAAACACCGAACAGTGTAATTCTTAAAAATCTGAAGCTAATATTTATCTGACTAGCATATGCAAAGAATTACTAAGCGCCAAATTGCGGATACTATTTTTTTTTCACAAGATATTTCTAGTGTACTTTTTATATTCTCCTTTCGAAAGCTTTGAATTCCAAAGCCACATTTTTATAAAAAATCATTACGATCACTTAAAGTAAACTTACTGTTTAATTTTTACTAGAATAGTTAAATAATTGATAATAATTCAAACTAAAAATCGGCATTATTAATCTCGGTGTTTTTGTAATAAAAATATTGTAAATAGTTTTTTTAAATGCCTTTTGGGTCTGGCGAAGAGTTCCATTTTTACAGCCGGTAAGACCACTTTCATAATAACCTATACGGTTTGATTTCTAAAAAACGTGTGATAGTATTATAGGCTTATTGAAAAACAAACTTAAAACGTTAGACGATAGAGCACATTTTTATATTTATTTATTTATTTATTTATTTATTTATTAATACATGTTAACATGACATTACAGTAAAAAAACCAATGCGTCATGAAACGTAGAAATAAAATAACTATTTAGGCGACGAAACGGCGTGGCCCCGTTGCATCGTCGTCTCTGGTGTAGGATTCGGCAGGTTGCCCCGGAACCGTCGAAACACGACACCCTTCGGCCAGAAGTCAGCACTTGCGATGGTTTCCTGCAGCGGCCGCGGCACGCGCACCACAAACGAGCTGAAGTGCACATAGTGGCGCGAACGCAGCTGGAACACCCTCAGCGAGAAGCCGGTCTTCTGACGAACGTACTCCGCCACCTCATCAGCCGTGGCGGTGTAATGTAGGCGCGATACATATAGCGCCTTGCCCGGTGTGGCGACCCGCAGACCAGAACCGACCGGTTCTGCAGTACCACACTGACTCTTGCGCGGGTTGCGCTTCCTCGACACCATTGTGAAGCCCTCCTTATCCACATCGGTGCGCGGGGGCTTCTCCTTTGGAGGAACCCGAACTTCACGCGCTCTTGACGGCGCGTCTCTCCGATTGGCTGCGACAGACCGACCGGCTACGGCATCAGCATAGCGATGACGTGATTTAGACGAAGGGGCGGGGGGAGGCCCGGCGCGGAGGGGGCACGCGGGCAGTGGAACGGCATGCGCAGTGTCAGCAACATGCAAACTGACCGAGTCGACACTTGACGCCCGGTCATTACTCTTGGAATTTGACGTCACTGGTGACCGAGTTTCTGGGGCACTATTACGCAAACTGATGATTTCTTTGCGTAACTCGGCTATAGTAGCCTGTGAATCGTCAAATTTTCTCAAAATTTCAGCCATGCCTGCTTTAAGGGCCACGATTTCCTTCAGCAGGCCACTCACGTCGACATTTTCTGGAATGCAGGACGGCAATCTGGAGACCTCCGTCGCCACGAACTCAGGCAAGTCGCTCTCTCGCTCCCTCAGAACATCAACGATGTCCTTAAGGGATTTTTTTCCGGATTCGTCTCCTCTCCGGTGAGGTATAACTGTGCCGGCGATCCCGAGGGACTCGAACAGCACCTTCTTCGCTGCGTAGATGTCGGTAGCACTGAAGCTCGCCAAACACACCTGCTCCGCGTCCAACTCATCTTCCCGCAGTATCCGCAGCAGAAAGGTGAGGAGCTTATTCACGACGGTTTTACTCATCGTTTCAAAACTATTAGCAGCGGCCGTGCCGCGCTAATTCCGCAATTAATTAATTAATTAGTCATCAATGCGTCTACGTCGCTGCGCGCATTGGACACGACTCCGATGTCCTATATAACGATGTATTATATAACGATGTATTTATTTCGCTTCGACCTTTAAGTGTAGTCACATGTTAGACAATCTTAATTCCAGTTTCTTTTCTGATCAGTATTCATCTTACTCATAAGCTATTTGCAGTAAGTGGCTTTGTAAATATAATTGTAAAATAAATATTACTTATATTTTCATATGAGAAATGCTGTCTTAAAATTACTTAAATAGTCGTTCACATAGATTATATTTTTTAAAAAATGTGTATGTATAATGATGTAATGAGATACAAATTTTGACACTCTGACTTATGACATTTGCAATATTAATATTTAGCATAACTATTCTACTTTAAAATATTGTTGATGTAAATATATTTTTATTGTTCGAACTCTAAGCGATAGCGACATCTTCCTTTTTAAAGTAATTAAGATAGTATAATTTTAGTTCAACATTTTACGAGCTTAAACCTGCACCAATGTTTTTTTTTTAAATTATAATATGTCTTAAATCTTAAATTTTCTACTGACTTTTAATAAATTGAAAAATTGATCTACTTACAACTCTTTTTAACTATAAAACAAGAGTAGAAAATCCTAGTATAATAGTTATTAAAACTTGGTTAATTTATGGATTTTAACTGTCATCTGTTTTATTAAGAAATATATTATTTTAGTTTTTGTAATCTTTTGTTTTGGTGCACAATAAAGAATATTGTATTGTATTGTATTGTATTACTTAAAGCCAAGTAGACCTAATAATGTAAATCTAAGATAAAGCAATCTCTAATCACCCAATGTTACTGTGAACCATGGCACTAAGTATAACGTTAAAGAATTGTTAAAACTTTTGGTTTCAACACACACACACCGTGACTAAAATAATGACACAGAAATTATGCAATCACTTATATAGAACTATATGAATTGGTTTTAGGTCTCACAAAACCATTAGTTGTGTTTTAAGTGAACTCTGCAAGTATAATAAAGTTTTAACAATTGCATCTAAAAAATGAGAAGAGTAGGTACTTGTTGGTTGTTGTATCAAATATGAACAGGTGACAGTTAAAGTCACAGTTAACTAATGACCCCGTAGGTAATTTCTCAGTTTAAATATCCACTAAGATAAAACCCCTTTCAATACCCACGTCACTGTAATATCTGGTAAATGTGGTGAAAAGAACAGAAAATCGCAATAGTTTATACGATATAAAGCTGTCCTTATCATCACTTTTATCTGAATGAACGTATATCAGGTGCAGAATTAAACCTATAATTATATTTTCGCTTATCGCGCTTTAAATAATAACCTGACTGAATTTTAGTTGATAAACGCCTAGTAATAATCTTTTGCTAAACAATGATATGGGAAGAAAAAAGACAGATAGGTTTTGGCTTGCCAAGAACGTTCCCAGTAAATTATAAAATTAAATGCGGGTTGTCTATTAAAAAGTCGTTCAGCTTTTGGAATGTAAAACCTCCGTAATTCCAAATATTTACGCTAAAGAAGTCTGTTCCAGTATTGGAACACTATCTCCTACTAGTGAGAAATGAATTTTGGAACGTGCTTGTTTAATTTTATCCTATTTACTTTTTTCTTCTAATTTCATTGTTGCTATTTAATTTTCTTTATAATAATTAATCCAATCCATTGTAATCATAACCCTGTAATTTAATATTACCATTGTAATAATATTAAGTAGTTTATCAGGACCGTAAGGTATTTATGAATGAATACATATCCACCAGTTTGCTAGTCAAATTATACTGGGACGAAATGTGTGTATTGCAAAAATGTGTATAATTTTTCACACTGGCTAGTTTCGTGACTTCACGAAACGAAACGAGAGTGAAGTTTGTAGTGAATTACACACATTATTGCTGTATATTATTGTCTCAAGTTGTAATAATAGTATCTTATAATCTTAGGCTGTGTATACACTTGCGTTTAGAAATGAAATCGATTATAAACCGTGGTAAATATTAGAAAGAACAAATTTATAAATAATGTGTATACACCCTAGTCACAAACGAACAACATGAAGTTTTATTAAATCATATTTTGCTCCTGATTGAATGTTTGAAATCACATTATTTACATAATAAATCATTCTGAAGTAATAGCAGAATTGTTTTAATGAAATATTTAGGTTTAAATCTGGAAATTGCCTGAGTAACTTTTGCGCTGCGTTTTCTAGATATAAACAAATTAAAATGTTATCAGTCCGTCTCATTCATAAAATGTTTCGTTACTGGTTTGAGATACACACAAAATATGCTGAGCCAACACAAAAAAATGGTAGTCGTTTCGCCATTAGTACAAGGTTTTTATCAATATTTTGCTATTTAAGTACTTTGATTTAAATATATAGCCAACTGCGAAATTGTGTCCTAAGTACCAGTTAATTTCGTGTGCGTGTGGATTGAGTGAGCACCCTTCTGAAATAAAAAAAAAGATCCTGTTCATTTAGTAAAAGTTCTAAAACAATTGTAAAACTAAATCTCTGTATTTGTAAAAAGATAAATCAAAAGATATAACCTTTAACGTGTGCTCACTCAGTTCTCACAAACTACCAACGAAATCAGGGAATGTATTCATTTAACATATAATATTTATATACGAATCTTTAGTAAAACCCATGCTAACTTACCTTTATAATTTGTAGATCACCTCGTAACGTATTTAAGATTTTACAAATAATTTCTTATGCTCACTCAATCCGCACACTTTCGAAAACCCGATTTCTGATGAAAAAACTGAAGATTTAAACTGCTATATATGTGTATAGTTTAGTAAAACTAATCTGGGAATTTGTAAAATACAAAACGAACCACTAACGTGGCAGGTTTTTGGATACTAAATGTTTGTGAATGCTCACTCAGTCCACACGTTTCAAGTAAGTTAAAAATGTAAATATCTCAATATTTGTAGTATTACATAAACTATAAATTACTTCAACTTTTAGTAAAAAATTTTACTAAATATCCACCATCTAATATTTTATATTCGTTGTCTGTTTTTAAAGATATTCAATTGCATTTTTTCTAATGTAAGTAGATCGATTAGATTGACCACACTTCATTATATTATGGTCATATCCAAAATACAGTTCATTTAAAAAATATATGAGATCAAAAAGGTTACTACCCCTGGTACGTCACTTTGAAATTGAAAAATATTTTATTTTTATTTTTTGATCTCGGATTAAATCTTTTACAGTAAATGAAAGGTAATAATTACGGATCAGGTAACTCTTAATTGTAATAAGTATGTACTAACCTAATCAAAACAATTGTTTACTTTAAAATTTAATTCATGGACATGACCATAATATAATAAAGTGTGGTCAACCTAATCGATCTACTTACATTAGAATAATTGCAATTGAATATCTTTAAAAACAGGCAACGAATATAAAATATTAGATGGTGGATATTTAGTAAAAATTTTTACTAAAAGTTGAAGTAATTTATAGTTTATGTAATACTACAAATATTGAGATATTTACATTTTTAACTTACTTGTAACGTGTGGACTGAGTGAGCATTAACAAACATTTATTATCCAAAAACCTGCCACGTTAGTGGTTCGTTTTGTATTTTACAAATTCCCAGATTAGTTTTACTAAACTATACACATATATAGCAGTTTAAATCTTCAGTTTTTTCATCAGAAATCCGGTTTTAGAAAGTGTGCGGATTGAGTGAGCATAAGAAATTATTTTTAAAATCTTAAATACGTTACTAGGTGATCTACAAATTATAAAGGTAAGTTAGCACAGGTTTTACTAAAAATTCGTATATAAATATTATATGTTAAATGAATACAATCCCTGATTTCGTTGGTAGTTTGTGAGAACTGAGTGAGCACACGTTAAAGGTGATATCTTTTGATTTATCTTTTTACAAATACAGAGATTTAGTTTTACAATTGTTTTAGAACTTTTACTAAATGAACAGGATGTTTTTTTTTATTTCAGAAGGGTGCTCACTCAATCCACACGCACACGTTAATTTCACTTTGGATGGATGGATTCCAAATTGTTGCAAAATGTAGATTTCGATTAGGATCATATCAAGTCACGTCGACATGAATACCTCATTATACAAACTTGCACGTTTACTAACGTTGTTTGTTATCATTAGAAAGTTCGTTGGGCTTGGAATGAGAAAAGTGACTAATATTTGATACTATTTTTCAGCCCTGACACTACCTAAAGAGAAAAAAATCGAAGTAGTCTGCCAAAATAGTATCAAATGTTTCTAGAGTTTGTTCGCATTAAATCTACAAAATAATGATTTTTCTGAACAAACTTATTATTCGATTTGTATTTTTGTTATATTAAGTTTGAGTCGTTCTTGAGTTTTATCGGTGGATCTGTATTTTTTTTATCAGGTTGATAATTAACCTCTTAACCGAAACACCGATCTGCGCAAATAAAAAATGTGCGCTATTGTTTTCACAACCAAGAGAAAGTATGATTTTTGGCTATATTATTGGATTTTATCTTGCGCGGGTCGGTGTTGCGGTCAATAACAAGAGTTAATTCATTTGGTAAATCGTTCGAATATTTGGCTATGAAGCATTGGATTGTTCATGGAGAGGCTGTCACGTTTTACGCTTTAGTAAGGATATGTTGCAAATATATTATAATTCAGTAAAATTACCTGTGTCGTTTCAATTCTGAATTACCCTATATTATAGAATAAGTAATAGTATAGGTTGAGGTGAATGATTGCACACACAGCTACATGAAGTACTCATTGAAAAAAAAGTGAATGAATGAAATGAATGAATGAGTAAATAAACACAAGGCTATAGTTTAAACAAACTTTTTGGTTTATCTTGCACTTTAGGTACTGTTAAACCTGCTATCGGTACGAAAAAATAACAGTAATCTCAAAATCCCGCCACGTGAAACTACCTAAACTACACACAGAAGTTTCTCTTTCTAACAAAATTGATTGGGTCCGACCATCGGGTGGAACGCACCGCATCGGTGGTACTAAACGACAAAAGAGACTGCGAATAGTGAAGGAAACTTATCAGGTCTGAAAAAAATATGGTTATGTCAACGTAAAGTACTTACATAGTAAGCTGTGGCCACACTAACGTTAATCGTCCATCATCGCCATATTAGCGGCGTTTTCCGTTAATGTGGCCCCAGTATGATAGTGTAATAGAGAGGTTGCAGATGGGGACTATGGGGGTTCGAAGTAATACTCCTTTATAGTGATAGTCGTTATATTGTGTAAAGTACAAGTATAGTAAGAGCAAGTTCAATACAAAGACCAAAGACGAAGACGTGTCTTAAAGCTAGTTAAATCTATTTATAATATAATAATGCTTACTTGCTATAACCCAAATCCGTGCGTCACATGTCGAAAACAGTAACGAAGAGTTACTGTTAATTCATCATATTACAATAGAGTACTAGATTCGGATTCGTGGCAACATGGTAGCACCTTCGTTATGCACGTCTCCTGTCTATCGTTGTCGTTGAAAAGGCTTATTTTACTTCGAACACACTAAAATATTACGACGATATGCTCATTATTATTACGGCTATGCAATTTCTTTTTAAGTAAGAGGTCGACTTTACGATCTTTATTAAATAGTTTTTAATTAAAACGCAGTCCAACATTGCATTGCAGTAGCATGACATTGAAATGATTTTGGTGTGGATTTTGAGTTTCTTGCAGGTAAATAAAAAACCTTTAGATTTGTGCTCCTTTTTTATTTTTAATATTTTAAGCGTGAAAGTGTGTGATGAAGTTTGGTTGTTTGTTAAATTAACGCAGTAACAATAACAACTAAATGGATTGAGATGAAATTTGTCATGCAAGTAGACCAAGTCCTAGATTGAAACAGGTTTATGCCATACTTGGCCATAAAGTGCCTTTTTCCGCACGCTACGCGTACGGAAAAAGCCGCTTTCTGTTCTGGCCAAGGGTAGACATAAAATGATGTACACAACACGGGAGGTAATAAAGAAAGCCCTCGATCGCATATTTACGTCCCTCGCCTGCAGCTAGGGCTGCAAACATCTGCGATCTCGGCCTTTCTTTGTATTACCACCCTAGTTGTGTAATGTACCTACTACTATTATATATCGGTAAAGGATTTGGATAAAAACGGTAATGACGCAGGCGAAGCCGCGAGTAGGTAAAAGCCATTAACCAAATAAAATGCCTGTTTATTCTGTTTTAGTTTTACGTAACATACCAATACCAAATCCACATCGACTACGAAGATGTAGGCGAATTAAATTTAAAAGATGAAAAGATCAAGATCTTAAGACCGATCACTCACATAATAAAAGAGCAGATTTTTGAAGTCCCACAAAGAAGAAACGGACATCGTAAACGGCTCGTCAAGACTAGACTTGCACATTCTTGGCCCGGCTTGAAAAAAATACTTGAAACTAAACCAATACTGGAACGGTCTAATGTCCCAATAACGGAACACATACCGTCAAATGTTCCTATTATGGTACATGCTCGTCGAAAATCATTGAGGAGAAATTCACAAGCGGATGTTTCCCAAGATGGAACAGAAGCCCTTTTAGTGTTTAATATGTATTGTCCATTTATAGGGCAGCTGAGATTTGTTCGAAGATTTAATACTGTGACATATGAACCTTTGGCATATTGGCCTCAGCCAACACGACCGACGACGACGACGACGACGCCGAAAAAGGAAGAGTAACCCATTCCAGGCCCGTGACTGGTATATGCGATGCGCGTCATGGCTGAACTCTGCCGCCCGGCCCATTACTGGTATGCGCGTCATGAATAATTGCTGATTTAAAAATAAAGTAAAAGTAATACGAAAAAATAGGGGAGAGTGAGGTAAAACGATCCCATGGGGTCAAATGATCCCCAGCCGTATACAAGTGACAACTAACGCCATCTATTCAAATACCTACGCAACAAAGGTCACCCCCGCACCCGGCCTCTCCGAGTGTCATAGTGGTATCAGCACCTAGCGTGATTTTATTGAAAAATAATCTAAGCTAAGCCTGTTTTTAACATTCTTTAGTTTTTACATGTTCATGTTTATTGAAATGTGGTTTTATTGGCGGGTTTTAATAGCAATTGGCTATATTTAAGCCATGTTTGAATACCGCACGTGGCATTTGAAGGTAATATTTTGATCGATATCTTGGAATTTGGTGCTTGGAGTAAAATGATCCCTACTAACTAAAAGACTACAAGAGTTATGTATAACTCGCTTACATACTTTTATTGTTATGAATAATACATATGACTACTATATATAGCTGGGTGTTTTATTTCACAGATACTAAATAACTTAGGGTATAAAATGATCCCTGGGATCGTTTTACCCCTACCCTAAGTTTAGTAGAGGGATCATTTTATACACAGGTGTCCCCCCCCCAATAATGATCCCTTACTAAACTTTTACAAAAACCTCTAATACAAAAAAACTACATATATATCATGCAAAATAAGTATGCAGTTACAAAAATAAGTAAACTCACTACTCTCAACAATTGAAATCTTGCCTTTTTCCCTTCAACTTTGGCCACAGATAAAGTTTTTCCTTTATGGGGATCATTATACCTCACCATCCCTACTAGTGACCTAGACAAGTAATTTATAGGCGTACTGTAACAAAAACTATTATCATACTATTTTTCTACTTGTGCAAGGTATGGAAACACAAAGTTAAGTAAATTAAATAATTCTGTGCTGAAATTTGGTACACATATTCGTTACATTTAAATATGGTCGGTTTTCTTTCAAACCATTTTCAAAATTCGTATATTTTAGGAGTTATTGATATGATACGCAGGGTATGCGGCCCTACTTATATGGCCGACGTCATTCGCATTTTTGACCCTATCTACTGTTGCATAATAGTATTTTATGCAACAGTTGCATAAGTAGGCTCATAAAATGCGAATGGCGCGAGTTGCGATACGAGCCGCCGCGGCGGCGAGTATCGCAAATAGAGACGCCATGAGCGTTTTTTGACTTAATTATACAACGTTGCATACAATACTTTTTCTACGACTACGTTTTAAATTATAAAATACAAAATTAAACATAAATACATGACATGACTGACAGTATATGTCTATGGTAAACTTTTTTTTTATTTGACGTATACTCGCTAGTGACACGCAGATACGATATTAAAAATACTTTTTTTTATGTTGGCATCAATTAATTTAATCCGTAATGTTTTGTTTTTCTTAAAAACTGTAAGAATTTAATTGTTTGTTTGTTTAAGTTGGCAGTTGTGCATTTTTATCGTAAAGTTAGAATCGAGCGCTTAATCCTTGACCTAAGTTTAACCTAGATTTAGAAGTCTGTGGCTGCTAGCAGTATCGTTTTGCAACTATAACGACACTAGTGCTGTTATGGGGAATAGAGTATAGACTTCTCTGAACTCATATTATGTAGGTATGTTCTTATATTAGTGTTCGTGACCAAGTAAAAGACAGATAAAAGTACAGGAGTAGAAAATACTTTTTTTATTTTTTTTATTTAAGGTTCATCAACGACAGTTTACACCTATACAATTCAGTAACAACATAAAATAATTTCGATGAGTAGTGTAACAGTCACTTAAAGATAAACACCTCATGCATAACAGTGTGGAGATTAAGTTAGATTAAGAGAATACAAGATAATTATGTCTGAGTATGGTTGCTCTTAAAAATGAGACAAGTTAAAACTAACCAACTAGCTAAACCAATTCTAAACAGTGCACCTGTGTAGTTATTTTAAAAAGATGGCGTTAATTTCAACGTCATTTTTGTTCGTCGTTATCGTTCTATAGATTACGCGTCTCACTCGGCGATTTCGCCGCGGAGCTACTAGTAAAAGCTTGTAGTTCCGTCTGGTCGTCTGCCCTAAAGGTCAGTTTTAATTTCTGTACGTAGCAGGTACTATTAGGTAGGTATTATTAGGTATATTATTATTTTTGGTAGTGGCGGCGTCGTACGTTTACACGCCCCCACCTAGTCCGATCCACTCAAGGTGGTCCGGCCAGCGACCTGGTTCGACCTCAGGGAACGCCACAGCCCCCACCGGGTCCGATTTTTGCTAAGGATTGCAAGTTAGTCAGGCTTCCAAAAAAAAGAAAAAAAAGTTTACACGGCGCGCCTAAAGCGTGTAGAACCGGGAAATTTTTGTATTCAATGCCGGGGATTCCCGCTTCTCTCATTAAAAAAAACCGGTTCTGCACGGCTAGGCACCTTATCAATGACGAGGCAACGAGTCCTTCACGTTGACGTTACCGCGTTAATGTGGTCAGGCCCTAAAGACCTCTATCCTTCAAGTTCATTGTACCTTGTAGGAAAATTGAAGGTCAGCGGTGTTAAATAAGACCCTAATCAGTAGTGACAGGTGACAGGCGACAAGTTAATCCCGAGGTGACAACGGTCACTGCGCCGAGAGAATGAAATACTTAACCTGCCAAAGTGACAAACAAAGTGGTCACTATTAAAACACTACAATAGGGATGTGTCATCATCATCATCAGCCTATAATACGTCCCACTGCTGGGCACAGGCCTCTCATAGCCTCCTAAGGCCCAAGGTCCTACCTATAGGAATAATTAGCATTGTTATTCAGACCCAGCTCCTTCAACTTAGGTAGTCATAGCCATTAGGACTCTTATTGAATATAATTCAAGACCCATCCGAACAGTTCGGCCATTTTTGGCCGCGACATTTGTATGCCAAACTAAATGTATGGCATACAAATGTCGCGGACGATAATCCACACGGGTCTATATTCCCCGAAACAGTAAATGGAGCCTTTTACCACGCAATTAGGCATTTTTATAACGTCCGGCTGCGCTGCTGTGTGGTTCTAAAACTGATTTTTAGGACCAAGCCACCAGAAGCGTCGGATGACCGAACAGAGCCGAACCAGGTCGCTTGACCCGGACCACCTCGAGAGGGTCGGACTAGGTGGGGGCCGGGGCGCATGGGATTGAACCAGGTCGCTTGGCCCGGACCACCTCGAGAGGGGCGGACTAGGTAGGGGCCGGGGCGCTTGGGATTGAACCAGGTCGCTTGGCCCAGACCACCTCGATAGGGTCGGACTAGGTGGGGGCCGGGGCGCTTGGGATTGAACCAGGTCACTTGACCCGGACCACCTCGAGAGGGTCGGACTAGGTGGGGGCCGGGGCGCTTGGGATTGAACCAGGTCGCTTGGCCTGGATCACCTCGATAGGGTCGGACTGGGGTGCGGGCTGGGTTCCTCCACGTTGGCTTGGCGTGTTGCAATTCCTTGGGGGGTGGGTGCTGGACTTCGGTCCGGGGGGAAGGGCAACACGCTGGGCTGGTGCACCCTGGGCAACGGTTAGCAATTTCCCTTAGGGGATATTGCTAGCCGTTGGCTAATACCCAGCACGGGGAGTGAGGGCGTCGGGTACCTCTGACGCCACTTCTGGGAGGGAACCCCCACCAAATCTTATAACATATATATTCCCCCAAAACTGGGCTAGGCCCACATTCAGATGAACTCTACGGAGTTAATATTATGTATATTCTGCCCTCCCAGACTCCATCTACCACTTCCCAAACACCCACACAAAAACACACCTCCACCATCTTAGTTCCACCACAACCCTATTTACTCTTCTTCCCCCAACCACTGCAACCTCCACCACTCACTCTCTCCAAAAACGACCCACTCTTCCACCAACCACTTACTTCACTACTCTCGTCTTCCTCCATCCATCTTATCCACCAACCACTTAAAGCCTCCACCAACCACTAACCACCAACCACCAACTTCTTTTCCCTCACCTTCTCTCCGGGAGAGGGGACCCAACCACTCAACCACTTATAACATATTTATCCCCCACCTCGGGCGTTGAGAACGCCCAACAATCAGATGACTCGCAAGAGTAAATATTATGTATATTCTATCCCCTCTCCCCCACCATCAACGCCATCTAAAACCACCATCCACTTCCTTTGTTCACCATTCTCTCTCTTAGGAGGGGGGGAACCAAAAACTTTATTTATTCCCCCACCAAATCGGGCGCTTGTACGCGCCCATCAATCAGATGTACTCGTAAGAGTAAAATATAATATATATTTTTTCCCCCCTCCTACATTTTTTCCTACAACCACTTAGAGCGAACGTGTGATCGCCCAGTCGCTCGCCCGCCTTAGCGGACGGGAGGCTGGGCGGCCGCACGGTCTATCTCGTCGCTCTTTTTCCACCATCTTCACCACTTCTTCCACCATCCTCCAACCACTCCAAGGGCTTCCGTGTGGTCGCCCAGTCGCTCGCCCGCCTCTGTGGGCGGGAGGCTGGGCGGCCGCACGGCCTGCCCTCTTCCCACCACCGGCTTCATACAACACTTTACAACCACACACTCCTCCAGAAAAAACCACTCCTACACTCCAACCAACACCACGCGGGGGGCACAACGCGTAGACCGATAGCGCCGCGTGTCCCCCATGCACACTCCACAAGACACGGGGGGGGTTTTAGTCCGTAGGCGTTTGGGAATAGACTCGAGACATCGTGACGCTGGAGTCTATTCTCGAGCGAGTCGGGCATGCTGTCAGGTACGGGCCTGGCAGTATCCAAGAGGATTTCCCCCTCCAACGCAAAAAAAAAAAAAAAAAAAAAAAGATAGGGTCGGACTAGGAGGGGGCCGGGGCGCTTGGGATTGAACCAGGTCGCTTGGCCTGGATCACCTCGAGAGGGTCGAACTAGGAGGGGGCCGGGGCGCTTGGGATTGAACCAGGTCGCTTGGCCCGGACCACCGCGATAGGGTCGGACTAGGTGGGGGCCGGGGCGCTTGGGATTGAACTAGGTCGCTTGGCCCGGACCACCTCGATAGGGTCGGACTAGGTGGGGGCCGGGGCGCTTAGGATTGAACCAGGTCGCTTGGCCTGGATCACCTCGAGAGGGTCGAACTAGGAGGGGGCCGGGGCGCTTGGGATTGAACCAGGTCGCTTGGCCCGGACCACCGCGATAGGGTCGGACTAGGTGGGGGCCGGGGCGCTTGGGATTGAACTAGGTCGCTTGGCCCGGACCACCTCGATAGGGTCGGACTAGGTGGGGGCCGGGGCGCTTAGGATTGAACCAGGTCGCTTGGCCTGGATCACCTCGAGAGGGTCGGACTAGGAGGGGGCCGGGGCGCTTGGGATTGAACCAGGTCGCTTGGCCCGGACCACCTCGAGAGGGTCGGACTAGGTAGGGGCCGGGGCGCTTGGGATTGAACCAGGTCGCTTGGCCCGGACCACCTCGAGAGGGTCGGACTAGGTAGGGGCCGGGGCGCTTGGGATTGAGCCAGGTCGCTTGGCCTGGATCACCTCGATAGGGTCGGACTAGGAGGGGGCCGGGGCGCTTGGGATTGAACCAGGTCGCTTGGCCCGGACCACCTCGAGAGGGTCGGACTAGGTAGGGGCCGGGGCGCTTGGGATTGAACCAGGTCGCTTGGCCCGGACCACCTCGAGAGGGTCGGACTAGGAGGGGGCCGGGGCGCTTGGGATTGAACCAGGTCGCTTGGCCCGGACCACCTCGAGAGGGTCGGACTAGGTAGGGGCCGGGGCGCTTGGGATTGAACCAGGTCGCTTGGCCCGGACCACCTCGAGAGGGTCGGACTAGGTAGGGGCCGGGGCGCTTGGGATTGAGCCAGGTCGCTTGGCCTGGATCACCTCGATAGGGTCGGACTAGGAGGGGGCCGGGGCGCTTGGGATTGAACCAGGTCGCTTGGCCTGGATCACCTCGAGAGGGTCGGACTAGGAGGGGGCCGGGGCGCTTGGGATTGAACCAGGTCGCTTGGCCCGGACCACCTCGAGAGGGTCGGACTAGGTAGGGGCCGGGGCGCTTGGGATTGAGCCAGGTCGCTTGGCCCGGACCACCTCGAGAGGGTCGGACTAGGTGGGGGCCGGGGCGCTTGGGATTGAACTAGGTCGCTTGGCCCGGACCACCTCGATAGGGTCGGACTAGGTGGGGGCCGGGGCGCTTGGGATTGAACCAGGTCGCTTGGCCTGGATCACCTCGAGAGGGTCGGACTAGGAGGGGGCCGGGGCGCTTGGGATTGAACCAGGTCGCTTGGCCCGGACCACCTCGATAGGGTCGGACTAGGAGGGGGCCGGGGCGCTTGGGATTGAACCAGGTCGCTTGGCCCGGACCACCTCGATAGGGTCGGACTAGGTGGGGGCCGGGGCGCTTAGGATTGAACCAGGTCGCTTGGCCTGGATCACCTCGAGAGGGTCGGACTAGGAGGGGGCCGGGGCGCTTGGGATTGAACCAGGTCGCTTGGCCCGGACCACCTCGAGAGGGTCGGACTAGGTAGGGGCCGGGGCGCTTGGGATTGAACCAGGTCGCTTGGCCCGGACCACCTCGAGAGGGTCGGACTAGGTAGGGGCCGGGGCGCTTGGGATTGAACCAGGTCGCTTGGCCCGGACCACCTCGAGAGGGTCGGACTAGGAGGGGGCCGGGGCGCTTGGGATTGAACCAGGTCGCTTGGCCCGGACCACCTCGAGAGGGTCGGACTAGGTAGGGGCCGGGGCGCTTGGGATTGAACCAGGTCGCTTGGCCCGGACCACCTCGAGAGGGTCGGACTAGGTAGGGGCCGGGGCGCTTGGGATTGAGCCAGGTCGCTTGGCCTGGATCACCTCGATAGGGTCGGACTAGGAGGGGGCCGGGGCGCTTGGGATTGAACCAGGTCGCTTGGCCCGGACCACCTCGAGAGGGTCGGACTAGGTAGGGGCCGGGGCGCTTGGGATTGAACCAGGTCGCTTGGCCCGGACCACCTCGAGAGGGTCGGACTAGGAGGGGGCCGGGGCGCTTGGGATTGAACCAGGTCGCTTGGCCCGGACCACCTCGAGAGGGTCGGACTAGGTAGGGGCCGGGGCGCTTGGGATTGAACCAGGTCGCTTGGCCCGGACCACCTCGAGAGGGTCGGACTAGGTAGGGGCCGGGGCGCTTGGGATTGAGCCAGGTCGCTTGGCCTGGATCACCTCGATAGGGTCGGACTAGGAGGGGGCCGGGGCGCTTGGGATTGAACCAGGTCGCTTGGCCTGGATCACCTCGAGAGGGTCGGACTAGGAGGGGGCCGGGGCGCTTGGGATTGAACCAGGTCGCTTGGCCCGGACCACCTCGAGAGGGTCGGACTAGGTAGGGGCCGGGGCGCTTGGGATTGAACCAGGTCGCTTGGCCCGGACCACCTCGAGAGGGTCGGACTAGGTAGGGGCCGGGGCGCTTGGGATTGAGCCAGGTCGCTTGGCCTGGATCACCTCGATAGGGTCGGACTAGGAGGGGGCCGGGGCGCTTGGGATTGAACCAGGTCGCTTGGCCTGGATCACCTCGAGAGGGTCGGACTAGGAGGGGGCCGGGGCGCTTGGGATTGAACCAGGTCGCTTGGCCCGGACCACCTCGAGAGGGTCGGACTAGGTAGGGGCCGGGGCGCTTGGGATTGAACCAGGTTGCTTGGCCTGGACCACCTCGAGAGGGTCGGACTAGGTAGGGGCCGGGGCGCTTGGGATTGAACCAGGTCGCTTGGCCCGGACCACCTCGAGAGGGTCGGACTAGGTAGGGGCCGGGGCGCTTGGGATTGAGCCAGGTCGCTTGGCCTGGATCACCTCGATAGGGTCGGACTAGGAGGGGGCCGGGGCGCTTGGGATTGAACCAGGTCGCTTGGCCTGGATCACCTCGAGAGGGTCGGACTAGGAGGGGGCCGGGGCGCTTGGGATTGAGCCAGGTCGCTTGGCCCGGACCACCTCGAGAGGGTCGGACTAGGAGGGGGCCGGGGCGCTTGGGATTGAACCAGGTCGCTTGGCCTGGATCACCTCGAGAGGGTCGGACTAGGAGGGGGCCGGGGCGCTTGGGATTGAACCAGGTCACTTGGCCCGGACCACCTCGAGAGGGTCGGACTAGGTAGGGGCCGGGGCGCTTGGGATTGAACCAGGTCGCTTGGCCCGGACCACCTCGAGAGGGTCGGACTAGGTAGGGGCCGGGGCGCTTGGGATTGAGCCAGGTCGCTTGGCCTGGATCACCTCGATAGGGTCGGACTAGGAGGGGGCCGGGGCGCTTGGGATTGAACCAGGTCGCTTGGCCTGGATCACCTCGAGAGGGTCGGACTAGGAGGGGGCCGGGGCGCTTGGGATTGAACCAGGTCGCTTGGCCTGGATCACCTCGAGAGGGTCGGACTAGGAGGGGGCCGGGGCGCTTGGGATTGAACCAGGTCGCTTGGCCTGGATCACCTCGAGAGGGTCGGACTAGGAGGGGGCCGGGGCGCTTGGGATTGAACCAGGTCGCTTGGCCTGGATCACCTCGAGAGGGTCGGACTAGGAGGGGGCCGGGGCGCTTGGGATTGAACCAGGTCGCTTGGCCTGGATCACCTCGAGAGGGTCGGACTAGGAGGGGGCCGGGGCGCTTGGGATTGAACCAGGTCGCTTGGCCTGGATCACCTCGAGAGGGTCGGACTAGGAGGGGGCCGGGGCGCTTGGGATTGAACCAGGTCGCTTGGCCTGGATCACCTCGAGAGGGTCGGACTAGGAGGGGGCCGGGGCGCTTGGGATTGAACCAGGTCGCTTGGCCTGGATCACCTCGAGAGGGTCGGACTAGGAGGGGGCCGGGGCGCTTGGGATTGATCCAGGTCGCTTGGCCTGGATCACCTCGAGAGGGTCGGACTAGGAGGGGGCCGGGGCGCTTGGGATTGATCCAGGTCGCTTGGCCCGGACCACCTTGAGAACGGAACTCTAAAAAGCACGAGTCTATGTTAAGTTGCGTTTCAGATGTAGGAGCAATGAAATGAGAACCATTTTACAAGCAAGTGTTGACAAATAATTGCAAGTAACTAAAGTAATAAAACTGTGGGTGGATTTTGTCCGCGACATTTGTATGCCAAACTAAATGTATGCCTACAAATTTGTATGGCGAAAATCCACCCTTGTAGGTAAGTAAGTTATCACCAATCATAACGCACCGAGTTTCATTAAGAGCATGAAAAATTCATTTTTCAACCGTATTTTATTCGGTAAGGAAATTGAATTGAAGGAATGTTTACAAAAACAACATAACTGATAAACTGGTTGACATCTATAGAGAAACATTTTGAATGACAGTAGGTGTTAAACAGCTTAGTTAGTTACGTTGTTTTTGTAAACATCTCTTCAGTTATTGGGTAGGCTAAGTACCTATTTTATTTCATTTAACTACTTAGTAAGAAATGATTGTTAAGAAAGTTAATTAAGGTGATCGAGTCACTTCAAAGTCAAAGGAACTTTATTCTTCAATTTAGGCCTATTAAAATGCATCTATGAATGTCAAGATTTACCACCGTGGCTTCTACTTTAGATGTTGCACCTTCATTCTTCATTGCAGATTGCAGAAATGTACCTTTTACGTAAAAAGTTTTCCCAACTTTTCCGTACACATTTTGGATCTCAGTTTCGTTACGGCCAAACTAAATATCGTCGCTATACTTACTCAACCACGTATCTACTCGAATAGTTTGATAGAAAACGCACCTGTGTTACCAGTAGAAAAGTGCGATTTTCCTATGAAACTATTGGATTAGATACGTGGTTGAGTAAGTATAGCGGCGATTATAGGGGAAAAACTGAGATTTTTTTTATCAGTTTCGTTACGATTTTCTCCTATATTTAGTTCGGGCGTAACGAAACTGAGATTCAAAATTTGTACGGAAAAGTTGGGTTATTTAGGACAACTTTTTTTATTTCATAAATGAAAAGTGCTCATGATTCTGAGTATAATGGTATAAGACAGATCATGACCAGAAAAAAAAAGTACAAAGGTACATTTTTTCTGCAATTGACCCACAAACGAATTGGTGGTTAGCTGATTCTAGGTTCGAATCCTAGGGGCCGCTATTGTACCAATGAGTTTAACTATTTACAGCCAGAATAAGTAATAGTACCTACTCGTACTACATGAGAAGTTTCTCTTACTAACAAAATTGACGTTTGGGTCCGACCACCGGACGGAACTCGCCGCATCCGATTGTTTCTCTCTATCGCATAATGCGTGCTCTTTCTGGTTGTTGGCTAAGTCCCTCCGGAGGGGCAAAATGTGGTACTAGTAGCCGCGCGCGGCGAAATCGCGCAGTCACTCCTGTACGTCTAGCTCTAGCATAACTGGCCGCGACTTCGTTTCTCGCGCGGCAGAGCATCACCTGTCACTGTCACACTATAATGAGTGAAAAGAGATAGGTAGCATTTGTCGCGCGACAAAAAGTCGCGTGTCACAGTTGTGCTAGAGATATTGGTTAAGTATTAAGTATTCTGTCGTCAAACCAACGTTTTTGTACCCTTCTACCAAAGTATAAATACGAACAAGAAGTCCAAATTCCGCAGTTTAGAAGCGCGCGACACGTACTCACACAGATGCGCGATAGCACGTCTGTATGAGTGCGATTCATACTGGAGCATTCTCACGCATTCTTATTTCTTTGTCGTAGTGCGTTCGTACACGTCGCGCACACATTCAAGCGCGCGATGTACCTTTTGGGCGATTCAATTATAGCGGGTGCAACATTTTGACCCATTCAAGGCCGCTTCCTAATACAACGAAAAACATTTTTTATAAAAATATTATTTTACAGATTACTTTTTAACTTCTTTTCTATAGATTTGTGTATAAGAATTTAAAATAAATGTTTAAGACGCTGTCAACAGCAAAATGCCCTTGAGGATTCAGGATTTTGGCCCATCCCCTAGCCCCGCCTAATTGCTCCTAGCGCTATTCACAAGTGAGCGGCGAGAAGCGTAACTGTTTGCATTCGGCTTGCGATCGCGATCGAAATAAACACGCCTGCCGGTAGATGGCGTTAAACTCCTGTAGGTTTCCCATAGAGCGCAGAATAAAATAGACAGGGCGTCGTTAAAATAATATAGTTGGTTTTTAATTTATTTTCATAATTAAAGCGTGAACAGATAGAATGAAATTTGGATATGTAATACGTAAATAAGTAATGAAAACTTTCAAACACATTTAATGAATTTTGGATATGTAATATAAGTAGTTAAGATTTATTAGAAAAAAATACAGTATTTTTGTAAGTAGTAATACGATTATATTGAATTAAAATATACAGCACTTCCTTTATGTTTTTCTTGATGACCTGCAATGTAAGGTCATCGAGAAAAACATAAAGGTAAGGTAAGGTTTACATATAAATCAATCGATTTTCGATTTGACAGTATAAGGTATTTATACTTAGTATCCGTAACCTGGTATCCCATCAAAATCATTCTGTAAAAAACTAGCCAAGTCTCGATAGAGCTGCTTGTTTATCTCTAAAAAGTAATGAAATCTAGACAAAATCGTGTCAAGTTTAAGGTACCTTACTGCGATTTCTTTATTATTATACTTAATGTTGTGTGACTTGGCCGTTGAACATTCTTTATTCGTTATAGTAGGTACAAGTCAACAAAGAAACTTTGTAATCGCATGTATTTGTATAGGATTACAAACTTATGTGTGCAGTTGCAATATTTGGAGGTTTTTTAGGACTTGATAGGCTAAAAACTAACTATGTTTAAAATTTCAGCTCTCTGAGTTTATGGGAAGTACTAGTTCTATTCTGATGATCATGAGTCAGTGAGTGTCTGTCGTAAATGCGAAACTTTGCTTTCGCTTAACTTCGGAACTAAATGACCTACAGACTTGAAATTTTGGATTTTAAGTATGTGATTATAGCTTACTGGATGACGAAAATTTCTACGTTCTGGTCTTATCTAGAGGTTCTCAAATAGGGGCCTGAAAATGGGGCGAAATGGTTCCAGTAAAGGATGGTACGGCAGTGTTTGCTTCGCGCTGGACTTGGCGGGGCCACTGCCGTGCCCCCAGATATGTACCATGCAACTCCGAGTACCTTTAGTAGCTAATGATAATGTATGTTACGTAGGTAATTAAATTAAATGAGATTGAATATAATATACAATATAATAAATACTTAGTACAAATACCTTACCTTATACTGTCAAATCGAAAATTGATTGGTTTATTTGTAAACCTTACTAACTGACGTGCCCGAAAAATTACCCTGGAGTGCGGTGTATGATAATACATACATACATACATACATACATACAAACATACATACATACATACATACATACATACATACATACATACATACATACATACATACATACATACATACAAACATACATACATACATACTTACTTACTTACATACATACATACATACATACATACATACATACATACATACAAACATACAAACTTACAAACATACATACATACATACAAACATACATACAAACATACATACATACATACATACATACATACATACAAACATACATACATACATACTTACTTACTTACATACACACATACATACATTCATACATACATACATACATACTTACATACATACATACATACATACATACATACATACAAACATACATACATACATACGTACATACATACATACATATACCTTAGGCCTTCATACACAGGGTTTCGCACACAGGCGCTGCCGGGTGTGGGCGCAGCCCTGAGCTTGCCTAATGCATTAGGCAAGGAAGAATAATAATTACGTCAAAATAAAATCGCGGAGTGAGACATGCCTGCTTCGGCTCGTTTCCTAAAACCACACTCGTGTATTGATGCCTCCCATAATACATAACTATTACCGTCGACTCCAAAACTTTATAGATCTATGCAAACAAAACGTTTCTCGATGGGCGTAGCCAAAACCGCATCTGAAGAAGCGTTGAAATGTGGACCTTATATCCAGTGACATAAGGTCCACATTTCAACGCTATGAAGGTGTAAAACTGAATGAGTATTCATTTGGACAGGCCAGTGGCTATTGCGGTGATCATACATTTAACACACTTAACTAAATATTTACACTTCTTATATTATAACTTTGATTTATATAAGTACGTATACAGTATTTTAGATTTTTAACACAAGGTTAAACAAATTTTTGCGATGTTTTCGATGCGCAAACGAGAAGCATAGGTCCGTCTAGCACGGCGCGTCAGCGCACACTGTCTATTTGTATCGGAGTAAACGAGAGCCTACTGTCACTGTTTCTGGGCAGCCGGGTCTTAGAAGATAATAATAAATAAAAATTGAAATAAAAAAAAGTGTGGACTATTTGTGAAATGTGACTCGTTAGCGGTTTAGGTATGAATATGTTGACTTCATGTTTTTATTTGCAGACCCATACGTTAAAAAAATAAAGACATAGAACCGTTTAATGATGATTTTAAGACCAATCTTTGCAATTTTTTTCTATCGAGCCGATTTCGTGAAATTATGTTTCGCGTCCGTCCACGGTCTTCGAAATATGATGAATATTAACATATATTTTTTTTGATGTGCTAGAACAAATGGTTTTTCTTAAAAAACTGCATAAATAACATCAATTTCAACAAAAGTAGGTCTTGTCAGCCTCTTAAATAGCCACAACAGAGGGTTAAGTGCTATTGCGGGTGCAACCAAATCGGCCCACCTCTTCGGATCATAGTATAAAAACAGAAATTTCTTTTAACTGTCAAATATTTAAAATGTTTTGCCTATTTATATTGAAAGACAATAAACAATCAAGTATAGAAACATAAATACAAAATTAAAAACAGAAACTATCAATAAATTATTCACTGTTAAAACGATCACGGGTGCAATATCGTATGATTCGCAGTTGGTCCTAAATCTTAGAATGAAAAGGTTTTCAAGCGCTTTAACATCCTGAATATGAAGTTAAGTCCATAACAATTAATTTAAGACCTCACCCTACACGATGGTATCAAAAAAAGTAACAAATATTGGGACTTGAAAATTGATATCAAGGTTCGTCTCCAGCGGAATCGCCCTTTTGTATAGGAAGAAAAATTACTGTTTTTATACTGTACTTTAGAGCAGCGGTCGGCAACCCGCGTCCCGCGGGCCGCATGCGGCCCGCGAACAGCTCATTTACGGCCCGCGAGCCTCCCTGGCTATTTTGTATGTAAAGGTCGTTATATTAAGAATCGTATAAAATCACAAATTATGAACAAAGTGCGGCCCGCGTCAACTTCGTTAGCTACTATGTGGCCCTTGGCTGCTAAAAGGTTGCCGACCGCTGCTTTAGAGGTTGCACCTAAGTTTTATTCGGCTGCACTTTCGTTCCATTTTGTGGGGTTTTGCCACAGTCATCACGCTTGGAACTATTGGTGATGATCGCAGTAACTCAGTATAATAGCAGTATATTTTCTTCGTACAAAAGGTACATCGCGCGCTTGAATGTGTGCGCGCCGTGTACGAACGCACTACAAGCAAAGTTTTAAGAATGCGTAAGTATGCTCCAGTATGGATTGCACTCACACAGATGTGCTATTGCGCGTCCGTGTGAATACGTGTCGCGCGCTTCTAAACGGCTGAAGTTGACTTCTTCGTCTTTATACTTTAGCAGTAATGATTTTCTGAGACGGTCTGACGACCTGGTTGAGGTCGCTAAAAGTCTATGGGTTTTTTAGGCCCAGACTTGACCTATAGGTACTACAGACTCTTTGATAGGAACCCTGACCAATGAGCTTATAAACCTGCAAGCAGTTTCGCTAGCTGCGACCACTGTGACTTTCCGCTGATCGCTTAAAGTGAGCGACGGACCAGCGGGACTGGTTGAAACAGTTCAACCTTTTCTTATGTAGAGTGTATGATCGAGCTAGTCTCTTCTTCTTCTCAGCATATCTGTGTCCACTGCTGGCCATATGCCTATTGCATGGATTTCCAATTAGTTCTTGATGCGGCAATTCTACTCCAGGTCGGCCTTGCCGTCTTTTTGATGTCGTCCGACCATCTGGCTTGGTCTTCCAACGCTTCTGCCACCCGTTCGAGGTCTCCAGTGTAGAACTCGCTGGCTCCATCTGTCATCGTCTGCAACATATATAGCCAGCCCATGGCCACTAACTTTTTCGACGCTATGTCAAACAGAAAAGTTGCAAACCAGACGCCATGATATAATTGTGTCAAAACCGGAATTGAACTTTATGCTGGTGCATGTAGGTTTATATCGCTCTGCGCTCTGTGAGGCGCCATTCATTTATTACGTAAGACGGTTTTGGGGGGGGACCCCCCGGTCAACAATGCCTTATTTTTTCTTACAGGGAGGGGGTTTTTTTCGATCTTACGTAAGATTATTTTGCGCATTTTTATGATCTTACGTAAGATAGATAAAACATGATTGACCGGGGGGTCCCCCCCAAAACCGTCTTACGTAATAAATGAATGGCCCCTGATGGATTAATCCGTCGTTGGCGTCTGAAAGGTTAATTAGCTAAAATTTATGGAAGCCTAAAGCGGCCGTTCGCTTGTGAAGTCTTTGGGATCTATGTTCAGCGCTCGCAAGGTTGAAATGATGATGATTACTCCATTAGAGGCCTGCATGCTTGTTAACAATGTTTAGTCACACTCAACACCAGAATGTATTATAACCCGTGACAAAAGCATTAAACAATAATGCACACAGTTCACGGTACGGGCCGTTGATTAAAATGCGCAGTATAAATGCGCGGGAGTCGATCTGGGTCCGCATTCGGAAAGCAGCGACCATGAAGTGGTACATTGCTATCTGTATCTTTGTGGGGTTGCTGTGCTCTGTACTGGTAAGTTTTACATTAATACATCAGGGCTATTCTTCAGAAATACGTCTGCGACTACTATTTAGTATGAAAAAGGGCCAGATGAATGAGGTGACCGCAGATATATTTCTGAAGAATAGCCCAGTACATTCCGCGCTATAAGATGCTAACAAATTAGTTGTATATTCTTTTCTTTTGGCTCTTCGAGGACCTTCTGCCGAGAAGAAGCGCCGGAAGAAACTAATATAATATAGTAATATACGCGATTTAATCAGTTTCAATTGTTTTTACTGATTGCTTTATTACAATAGCATATCTCAAAGGAGCAAAATGTTGTATTTACGGCGAGTCACGGAATATTAGCCCGCGTTAACCTATAGCCACAGTAGCAGTAATTTTTCTTCCTACAAATGTTATATCCCGCGCTTGAATGTGTGCGCGCCGTGTACGAACGCACAACAAGCAAAGAAATAAGAATGTGTAACAATGCTCCGGTATGGATCGCACTCACACAGACGCGTGTGGCGCGCTCCTAAACGGCCGAAGTTGGACTACTTGTTCGTCTTTATATTTTGCTATAGCCTATCTACTTATAGGTACAGTCAAGGAATTTAATTTCCTACCCGTTTCATTGAAATGTTGTTAAGCATTCCCGATGCATTAAGGTCGAAATTTCTATTTCAGTAATAGTATTACAATGTCAATACGTATTATTTGTCACTGCACATTACAGATAACCTCTTTGCAAAGTCATTTGCGCATCTAATTACGAATACGTGTCAGTTAGTGTCAGTGTCAATCGAGAAAATTTTAAAATAATTCCTAATCCAGACTCCGGAAAGTCTACCGCAAACGTCGATGATAATATTGAAATTTCGTTATCTGCGTTCCTTTCATTCGAATATTGCAAGAGCGAGAAAGATGGACTTTCTTCGAATTTCGATTCGGTTGTCGTCCTTATTTGGTAGTGCCTTGACGTTCCAAATTTCAGTTCACCATGTCAGCGTTGATAATCTGTTACCTAGTTACTGACACAAAACAATGCGTGTGATATGTCAAAGTAACGTCGCACTCTAGCTAGCTCTTATGATGACAGTGTGCTATACGATATTGGACCTTAGGTGGGTTGGAAATTAAATTCCTTGACTGTATCTACCGAAATAAAATAATCTCAGTGTGCGAGTTGCTTCTATTGTCTATTAATAAATGAGAATAGACGCTAAGACGTCCCTTTTACCTTATATTTTTGTAATAATTCGACATCTTGTCACTTGAAAAGGGTCGCTAACGTAATTTAGTCGGAGATAGCATATTGCGAAACAAAACATCAAGGGGTTTTGACACTAGCTTGAAACGTGTAAGAGAGATTCTGAGTGATTTTGTACCCGACTGCGGCGAAGCTCAAAAGGAGGGTTATGTGTTTGACCTGTATTTATGTAGGTATGTATGTCCGTTCCTATGTACGCTCGTAACTGGGTAAGGCTGAAAAATTGGGCTTATGTAACATAAAAGTAACTAAAAATATATGTTACTGAGTAACTTAAAAGTTACATAAAAGTATTCTAAAGGGATATTCACAATGTCTACAATACAAACACTTTTTGTACTAAGTGTTTATTTAAGAGATCAAATAGGTATATAAGGTCCTAATTTATTAGTTGCAGATATTTTTACAGCTGATAGTACTCGGTCTCTGGAGTATATTAAAGCATGAAACATTATAGCTTTTACGATGTTTTTTTGGAGAAAAAGGAAAAACAAATTTGCTACGTAATAACACCCTGTTAATGTGATTACTAAATGAAGACTCATTGAAAAGATTCTAGTAGCTCTTTTACGTACCACTTAACTGTAACTGGCCACTTCACGTAGATAAATTAAAAGACATTTGCAGTTTTCCCGCCGAACCGTTACGACATTTACGACAACAAATTGTTGATATGACAGATAGTGTTATTGTGACATGTGATAATGCACATGATGATTTATTTAGACGAAATTATAATAAATTTTATTGTTAGGTAAATGAAATCAGAAAAGTTATATGAAAAGATTTCTGAATTTCTATTTAAAGTTAATTATTTTAATGTAAAGTATAATGTGTTAAAATATCTGCAACTAATAAATTAGGACCTTATATACTTTGGTACATTTTTGAACAAAGATGAATAAGTAATTAAAGGCTGATAGCCACACAAAAGCTGTCTTCACAAATAAAATTAAATCATAATTTTTCCCCGGATTACTTGTTATAATCATTGTAATTATGTAAAATAAAATAAAAAACACGTTACTCTTCTTTGTGTTGCGCAGTTGGGTATAAAAATTAAAACAAACCAAATATTTTAAACTCAAAAACCCGACTGCAAGAACTTGTAACTGAAAAGAAAGCGTGAACAAAGGTTTACTTTACTTTTATGTTACGTAACTTAAAAATAAATTAAAATGGTAACATATGTAACTTAAAAGTAACATAAAAGTTAACCTCTATTCACTTTCATTTGCATTATATAGAACAATAACAAACATATTAACTCGAACACGACACCTAGCTATAAACTAATATGAAGATTATATTAATAATGTATTACGTAATACAAAACAGAACAAATTTACCATGAAATTCACTCGTAACTTTTAAATTCCATAAAAAATCCTCGGCACAAGTTGAATCGACGCACTGAACTACCCACAAAATGGCCGACCAGTGAGAGGTATACCAAGACTAAAGAATAAATAGTGTTGCCGTTATAATGAAATCAAATTCCGCAAATCAACTGCTAAAATAGCAAGACAGAACGGTTACTTAAATTAAGTAACTTAAAAGCTTCAATATGTTGACTTGTCTTATGTTACACGTAAATTATTATTTTAAATGGGCAATGCTAATGTTAAAGCTCGAAAAACGTTGCATTAATATATGACAGTTATAAAAAAAACTCCAACATATCAGTATAATATCACAAAACTAAAAAACGATAATTACAATCTTTCAGGAACATTTTTGGGACATTTTTATTTGTATGGAAATCGATGTAATTGCATAGAAGAAAAAAAAATTGGAAAACAAACACAGAGATTTACATTTGTTAGTGGACTAGAACTAGTAGAAAAAGTTTTGTATTTTGCACGGAAAATTAAAAAAGTAAAATTTTGTAATTACTTTTCGTAAAAACAATGCCGGACGCTTACAAGTCACGAAATCATCCCTTTTTAGGGTTCCGTACCAAAATGGTAAAAAAGGAACCCTTATGGTGCGACTCTGTCTGTCTGTCTGTCTGTCTGTCTGTCTGTCTGTCTGTCTGTCTGTCTGTCTGTCTGTCCGTCTGTCACAGCAAGATATCTCAGGATCTACTGATGCTATCAACTTGAAACTTGGAATAGTGTTAAAAGTCGCTGATTCGAGCCTATTGGATAGAAAAAAATTCTTATACCTTTTTTACTTTTTTTTTAAAGGGGTCCGAAATGGGATGTGGAAAAACAAAAGTAGAGCTATTATATCGAGTGGGATATCAAATGAAAGGGCTTAATTTGTAGATTCCAAAACAATTTTTGTTTTTTTTTTTAATTATGTACTTTTTGATTTATGACCAAAAACGTTCAAAAAAATACCATTCCCCCCCTATTATCTTCGAAGTTACTGAACAGAAAAATCTGTAATAATTACCAATTATTAATATCATCCTAAATATTACAGGAAAAATAAAACGGTTTTCCTAAATTGCATCGTTTTTTAGAAATTTTCAAAAATCGTACACATACTTATTTGCTCCTACTAAGCTAACGGCCATACAGTGTTTGTTGAACTATTCACGTATCTACTTACGAGTTTGTACGGAACCCTCGGTGAGCGAGTCCGACTCGCACTTGACCGGTTTTTTTACGGCCTTACCCAACTACTCAACGACACACTCGATTTTGATAAATGATACATCATTAGATTCGTCTTGATAGCGCGAGTATCACCAGAGTATAAAGACAACCAAGTAGTTCGTCTTGGCCGTTTAGGAGCGCGCGACACCAGAGCGGGCCTAAGGCACAGGGCTGCCACTCGTCGGTTCTGTAAAATACCTACTTACTACGAACGTAACTTTTATTAGGTTGACCTCGATCGAACGAACAATCGTTCGAGGTCAACCTAGTAAAAGTTACTTATTTCAATATGAAAGTATCTGATCGCACACATCTGATGTTAATGTTATTAAGTATAATAGTTTAAATAAATTAGTATTGGTGTGTGTACATGTAAGTAACGCAAGGATATTTCGGCTTGTTTCATAAAACCACTCTCGTATTTAAGGCATTTTATGTATCAATAGAATCAACTACTATTTAATTAGTCAACGTTTAAAAAATCTGTTAATTTTACTCATCTCTGTCAAAGAAAATAATTATCTACTCTATTTAATTGGTATAAGTAGTTTGATCACAAAACTATCAAACATTCTATAAACGACTTAAAATATAACATTTATATAGGTACTAATAAAATACACACCTTTCGGGATCCTTAGGAATGCAGAAATATGACAATTCTGGATTTTGCGCATTATTCTTCAAACATCCGAACACACTGCCGTATATACGTCTTCTATACTTTGCTTCCTGCGCAGACATTTTGTACGTTCGACCGCTCGGCTCAGCCCTGACTAAGCCCGCGCCCACGACGCGACAATGCTTGCGTGTGGTGCGTCCGTACACGGCGCGCAAACGGCACGCACACATGCGCGCTCCCGATGTACCTTTTATCGGAACAAAAACTACCGTCTACCGTGGTATCACTGGTAAAATCGTGAAAAAAAGCAAAATGACGGATTTATGTATTTTAAAACTGCTCAAAGTGAGCAGCGGACCAGCGGGGAGGTTGAAGGGGATCAACCTGTCGATGTAGAGTGTGTAAATCGATCGCAGTGATCTGTAATTTTCGTAATTGCCTCACATTCGGATTCCAAAATTATTTTTTATGTATAATAGGCGTCTGGTCGTATAAAGTCTTAGGGCCTACGCTAGCTGGGTTAGTCTCATCTCGTCTAAAAAAGCAGCTGGTTTAAGCAGTAACTGGTCTAAAAAGCAAATGGTCCAATTAGCAACTCGTCTAAAAAACAACTGGTCTAAGTAGCAGCTGGTCTAACGCACAGATGGTCTAATTAGCAAGTGGTCTAAAACGCGGTTGGTCTAAGTAGCTAGTGGTTTAAAAATCAGCTGGTCTAATTAGCAAGTGGTCTAAAAAGCAACTGGTCTAAAGGTCTTACCAGAATAAAGTAGAACAATGACTCGTACTTACTCGTGAAAATGTATATGTCATGTACTTAAGTCAATAATGTCATGTAATATGAAAAATATTTTTGTGTACCTACTATTTTTTATCTTCTTACCAAATTTCATAAAATCGGTTGTACAGTTTAAGCGTGAAGAGGTTTCATAACCTTCGCATTTATAAAACCCAGGATTGTCAAGGAATAAGAGTGTGGGTAGATCCTTTTGAGCTCTTCGTGTGTATAGCTACTTCCGCTGCTGACTGTACATAGAAGTGGGCTGCGGGTAAATACTTTAACGCAAGCGCAAATAGGTAGGCTACCACCTATGTAGACTACGAAAATAAGTATCCACTTTTGAATTTATCTCAATGCAATAACAATAAGGTGAAAAAGTGGACACATGTCTTTGTAGTAAAGGAGTGGACTGTACATATAGATATTTAAAATTTAAATAATAATAAAAATATTATGATTGATGATTGAAATCAGTGCTGACTAATTTGAGTTTAGAAGACGTTAATTTTTGACGGTATGCTGAGATTTAGACAAAGAACGTTATAGACCAGTTGCATTATTGGCGGGTAGCGTTTTAGACCAGTTGCGTTTTAGACGAGAAGCGGTTTAGACCAGCTGCTAGGTGCGTTTTAGACAAGTTGCTACTTAAACCAGTTGCTTTTTAGACGAGTTGCTAATTAGACCATTTGCTTTTTAGACCAGTTAACTGCTTAGACCAGCTGCTTTTTTAGACGAGATGAGACTAACCCGCGCTGTTCATACAATTTCTTATTAGAAGGGCGTCCGTTAAGGGTAATCCGCGTCAGCTAGCGGAGGCCCTTACATTTTAACTCATAATTATTTACTCGTATAATCTCCAAAAAACATATTATTGTATAATTTATAAAAGCATATGCTCACCCGAATGAAATCTTTTATCGAAATATGTGGGCTATGCATATAAAAAAACTATTTTTTGGTAACGTGGACACTAAATTGGAGGATACATGGGGACTGGTAATGGGTCAATTGCAGAAAAAATATACTTTTTTGCTTCAACGTAGTTTGGTAAAAAGTATCCTGTGTGTTCACCTAGATCATGATCTAACTGTATACAGCATTTGATGAAAATCGGTAATAGTTTTTGCATGATGAGCAAACACGCCGACAAACAGACTAAAATTCCAAGAACTATTTATTTGTGTTTTATTACCTACTTACTAGCATTTACCCGCCGCTTCGCCCGCTTTGTTCCCGTTGCTGTCCCAAGGGAACTCTTTGCCGGGATATAAAGTATTCTATGTTTCAATCCAAGACTTGGTCTACTTGCATGCCAAACTTCAGCTCAATCCATCCAGATGTTACCCCGTTATTTAGTAACAAACACCCAAACATATAAAGATCCAAACATCTTCACAAACTTTCACATTTATAATATTAATAGGATTGTGTTCTGAGGAATTGTTCGACATGGCTGATGATTACGGCCACCTTCTACCACCGCACCGCTCGCCATCGGCAGGGTATTCTCACACACGTTGGAACCAAAATGGTCGCGCACCGTGCGGTTACAAAGAAATTTCCTACCGCGCACAATCCCAATGTGGAATGAGCTCCCTGCCGCGGTTTTCCCGGAAGGCTACAGTATGGAGTTCTTCAAGAGGGGAGTGAATAGGTTTTTAAAGGGTCGGCGACACGCACGTAATGCTCCTGGTGTTATATACAAGCGTGACTGCTTAGGCAGGCCGTATGCTAGTTTGCCACCCTAGTTGTATAAAAAAACACCCATAAGTTACTTTTTTGGAAAAATCTTTCCGGGTCTTACTACGATTTTATAATGTGTATCTAGATAAACATACTATTTTGTAATAGGTACCATCAGGATTATCAGGAATAAGTGGTTCCTCGGGCCCATAGTTTATCTCTACAGATACACTGTAACGATACCAGTGGCGTGGCGTTGAAAGAAATGCTTGGGCAAGCCGGAGCAGCTTTGACTTCAATTTTCTTTAAGAGCACTAGAATTAAGTGCTGTACTGCCTAATATTAGGCAAGCCGATGGGAATCGAGTTCTATGGACGCCACGACAGTGATTTATACAGACACAGACAATACAGTAAGATTCCTGTATGCTAACCTACCTTTTTCATTCCAGGGTCAAGTACCGACTAACGACTACACCCGTAAATATGCCGAGCTGGCGTCCCCCGTGCCAAGAAACGTGGACGTGCACCAGCTGGTCCACAGCCTCCGGTCCGCTGGTCAGGCCTAAGCTGGTCTTTGGCCATTCTCACATCTAACCACCATGGTTTTAAAGCCAATCTTACCGTCACCTTTCCTTACGTACTTATCGATTGTAAAATGAATAAATATAACGGTAAAGGTGATAAACTCAAGCGGTTATTTGGCTGTGGATTGTCATGCTGGTTTTAACCTACCGTGATGATTTTTAAGTATTTTTATAACAATACGTACGTATTGTAAATTGCAAAACCGTGTTATAATGTCACTTGTGATGTTTTCGTGAGAATGGCCGTCCCACTTGGTTCTGGCGACCTCTATCCAGATTCCATCTTGGATTTTATTTCAAATGTAATTTGCTGAATTCGATCGTACCCACTAATATGTAAATTGATCTGAAATTATTTAGATATATGGCTATTTATTTTATTGTTATTGGCAACTTTGTTGTATTATTTGTATTTAGTTTATTAAAGTTATGACGTGTGCTCAAGTCGAACCAAAAAAACAGTTTATTTTCTTCCCTACCGTTTTTCCTTTTTACCCGACTGAATATGAAGTTAAGTCCACAACAATTAATTTAAGACCTCACCCTACACGATGGTATCAATAAAAGTAATAAATTTTGGGACTTGAAAATTGATGTCAAGGTTCGTCTCTAGCGAAATCGCCCTAAAATTAAACTTCATAGCGCTCGTTTAGTATGGTCATTTATATACCTACTAACTTAAAAATGGATCCGAAGGAAAAAGATAAACTTCAACTACAATGCAATTATGGTATTTAGTTTATGCCGTCATGAGTTAATTTTTTTTTTTTTTTATTTTTTCCTATAAAAATGTGACCCACTTGATTGAAAAACAGTTTACAAATTTTGAAAGA
This sequence comes from Eudemis profundana, assembly GCA_947034925.1. Classification (NCBI taxonomy): domain Eukaryota; kingdom Metazoa; phylum Arthropoda; class Insecta; order Lepidoptera; family Tortricidae; genus Eudemis; species Eudemis profundana. The sequence goes on along the minus strand of OX344816.1, from coordinate 13,073,222 downwards.
GATTATACATACGAACACTGCCAGTTAAACAAAACTTTGTTAAAAATTACAATAGAACTGAATAATATGGAAAATCTCATTTTAATGGAGTCACAAGTCAGAACGTTCACATTCTGAACTCCACAACCCGATAGTAAAATAACTTATTTATCAATACCTGTTAAATAAAAATCAACCCTATTACTCATTAAATAAGAGTGAAATACAAGTCACATGATCAAGAATACGAGCAGGATCCTTTATATAGGTGGTAAGTTGTACCGGTAAGCACAAACAAAGCAATATACAGTCGGTTGCCGAAGTTTTTTTTCACCTTCGTATCGTAATTTTTGCAGCCTTTGACCGCGCAACTATAAGTAATAGGTATTTTTACGACCGTCAAGTGATAACCGCAAGCGGCGGTGGCCGACACGGTAAAGGTACATCGGGAGCGCGCATGTGTGCGCGCCGTGTACGGACGCAACACAGGCAAGCATTTGAGCATGCGCAAGCATGCTACAGTATGGGGTTCACTCACACAGACGCGCGTCGTGCGTCTGTGTAAATACGTGTGGCGCGCTCCTAAACGGTCGATGTCGTACTACTTTACCTCTCTCCGGCTCTCCTGCGGGCCGGATAGTAATGGCTCGCGGGCCGGTCCATAGGCCCTCGCACTTTCTTCCGAGGGCCGGATTGGAACGGCGGGCCGTAGTTTGTAGACTCCTGGTTTACAATCTTGTAAGCAAGCTTGGCAACCGTTTTTTGATACTAACAGAATTGATTGGTGGAGAAATAAATTGAATGAATTGAAATAGGCAGCTGCGTTATCCGATTACGAGTATATGCCAGTTAGCCAACTATGATGCTACGCTTTGTCGCGCGATAAATAAATTATAAAGCATCCGTCACTCTCACACACTATTGGTCAGAAGTTCTGACCCAGAACGTGACGGATGGGATGCTTTATAATTTATTAATTGCGCGACAAAGCGTAACATTAGAGACTGCAATACCCGGTCAAATATGAAACCCGGGTATTACCCGACTCTAAATAAAGTCAGTTACCCGGGTTTTCGGGTACCCGAATTGCATTACCTACAATGAACTTGTCGGCCTTGCCGTGTCAAGTAAGATAAGGCGCACATGTGATGTTTTTTCGCGTTTGCTTGAAGGCGGCCGACGTTAGATTTTGTTTATTGTCTTTAAAATAAAACGATACATAAATAAATAAATAAATATTAGGGGGCAATCTTACACACACCGAACCAGTCCCATAGTATCTAAGCTCAATAAGGCTTGTGTTATGGATACTAGACAACGATATATTTAATAAATACAAATACTTAAATACATAGAAAACATCCAAGACTCAGAAACAAATATCATCACACAGATAATATTAAAATTTGCTCTTATTCAGCCTCGTGCAGCTACATGCATAATTTTTCTTAATTACAAGGTTTTTTAACCCGGGTTCTGAGTCAAAATACCCGGGTTTTACCCGACTCTAAATAAAGTCCCGGGTACCCGGGTTGCATTCCCTATACGTAGCCTCATACGCCTACTGTAGCTGTTACAACTGTGCGGTACCTAAGGCAGCGACCGCACGAAAGCCGGCATGTCCGCTATTTACCTTTGTTCTTTAGTGTGGTCTCGGGCTTAAATGTGTCCCAACACACGGGAAACTCTTGCTATTTTGCTTGCATCGCTAAACACTTCGCTTTAAATTTTAATGTGACGTTCCGCTGGTAAATCTACCTTATGGATGCTGTCGCTTGTGGCGTATACGACCCCGTTACTAAAGGAAATATATAAGAACATCAAGATGGAAGGAAGCAAGCGACAACCTCCATAAGGTACCTTTGCTCGCGGAATGACAAATACAGGTTTTGTGAGCCATGATGGGTGATGTGATGGAGTACCTATAGCTGGGCTATTCTTCAGAAATATGTCTGCGGCTCATTCATCTGTCTCCATACATTTAGTATGAAAAAGGCCAGATGAATGAGGTGACCGCAGACATATTTCTGAACAGCTGGTGATCGAACAAAGTGGTGCGTCTTGGGAGAGGCCTAGGTCCAGCAGTGGACTGCCGCAGGCTGATGAGGATGATGATGAGGCTTTGTTAGACGTTGACCTCGCGAGTTTGTCCCCATGGCTTCGCCAATTTCCAAAAACTGAATTGACAAAAAATGCAGGGGCTGTATTTAGATTTATTTTAGTTTTAGCTTCTTTAATTTTAATTTAGTTTTAGATTTTAGTATATTTAATTTCAACCAAATTTTATATTGTTTATTATTAAAACATTATTGTTCAAACAAAAAAATACATAATTTATGCCACACCTGACCATAAATTATGCCTTTCTAGCCAAGTGTAGACATAAAATGATATTCATAACTCGGGAGGTAATAAAGAAAGCTTTCGATCGCATATTTACGTCCCTCGCTTGCTCGGGCCGCAAACATCTGCGATGTGTTTTTACGATTTGTATTACCACCCTAGTTGTGTAATGTACTAAATCGAACCTGCTCGCAAAACTTTACAATGATCGGCTGAGAAATGCGACCTGTAGAGAACAGCTGGACAGACATACGAAAGCATTTTTGCCCAACCTGAAACAGAGACGCTTCGCTGGCTCGGTCAATTACAGTAGAATTTGTTATTTTCCTTATAATCCTTAAATATTATTATGAAAATAAAAGTTTTCATTTTCAACATGTGCAAACTCTTGAACTCATGAGTATGTTTTTTGTAATGTTATGTTAATTTTATACCAATATCTGTATAGTTTTTTACTGTTGCAAATTGTTGACAAATTTCAGTGCGGAACATTCAGGCATGGACATTTTCCTTGTTTTGACACGCCTAGCAGTTTATGACGCAAATAACTCTGTGATTTATTTTATGTCTGAAGGAAGACCTCCGAAAGTTAAATTCCTTATACAAGAAGGGCCTAAAGCCGTGATTTTTTGTGTTCCGATAAGCTCTTTTATAAGATAACTCAGAAGACTGGTCACGTTCGTGACCTCAATATTTAGTTTTGTTTCATTATAATTGAGTGTTAGGATTCTTGGGGATACCGTAATAAGACATATAATAAAATCGTAGAAAGGCTGTGTATGTGTCGCCGCCAACTAGCTTAATTAGCCATTTAGTTAACTGCCTAGCCTTTTCATTTGAATTTTAGGTTCGGTTTGTTAGTTAGCTTGTGTTCTTCAGAGCAGAAATGGAAGCCCCGCGTAGCGGGGCTTCGTCGACTTGGTAGCGGGTCATAATTTAGTGAAATGCCTAGGCATTTAACCAAATGGCTGATTACACCAGTTGGCTGCGACATATGTACATTAAAGCCATTTCCAAAGAACCGGACAAGTGCGAGTCAGACTCGCCCACCGAGGGTTCCGTACAAATACTTTAAATAAAAAATATATTTTTTATGATTTAATTAAAATGTATAATAAGTTTCAGCTTTATGCCTATATTTGTAGTATAAGACGGTATTACTTGCCAAATTTTATATTTCTGGGTCAACGGAAAGTACCCTATAAATTTTGGTTTATTGAGAGAGTCGAAATGTACGTTTTTGCGGCATAAACGGCCATATATATTATTTACGTTAACTAAGAATCTTGATTTTTTCACAGCTTCAAGGTATTAAAGACCTGAGTATATGGTTTTAATTTCAATTCGTATCTCCACGCGTTCCCGAGATAAACAGTGGTCATCAGGATTCAGGACAACAAAATGATTTAAAATGAAAATAAATACAATATCTATCACAGGTCATCTTACACAAATCGATGCAGTCCCAAACTAAGCAGTGCTTGTATAATGGGTACTAGACGACGATATACATACCTACTTATACAGATGAATACATTCTTGAACAGATAGGAAACATCCATGACTCAGGAACGAATACAAAAACTAAAGATTATCGTTGTCGTTTAATCAATAAACTTGCGACGCGAGGGAAAAAGTCGCTCGTAGTTCAAGTTGATGTCCGAAGGGTGGTTAGTCGGCGCGGACTTGCGACCGATGGGGATGTAGTCGTATGGTACCTGAAAATCGCAAGACATTCAGTCATTTCATAAGTAATTCGAAGCCCCACGACTTCGCTTGAATTTACGAGTTTTTAGGGTTTCGCAGTATACTACGAACCCGTATAGTTTCGCCATGTCTGTCTTTCCGTTGCTTACTTACCTAAATATGAAAAAAAATCATAAAATAAAAGTAGGTCTTAACGACTTTCAATCAAAACCATTTTCAATACAATACAATACTCTTCATTGCACACCAAACAATTCCTTCCTTCCTCCTTCCTCCTCCTTCCTCCTTCCTTCATCCTTTTATTTTATTCCTAAAAGGAAAACAAATAACATTGTATTTGACAATCTAAATACTATAATGTAACTACTAGTAAACTAAAATTAACTATAAATTGGAATAAACCTAAAAAACTAAGACTAAAGTGTATATTACAAAATATCAAAAAAATTGGGCCCCCTTGGTATGGTGCCGAATATGCTGGTTGCGTTTCTTCGCTGTATAGCGACGCTTATACGCTGTGCGAGGAAGCTGCCAACTTGGATTCATCCTTGAAGAACGTGTGAGCGCTGGGACCCCACGGGCCAAGGGTCTCGACGCCGCGGTTTTCAGTTTTTCGGCCGCTTCAGAGATTCTTAAATAAACAAGATACTAAAAACCAATGGTAGACAACAGGCGGTCTTATCCCTAGGAGGCAACATGGTCCGATATACCGCTTTTGAGGTATTGCCAAAAAATTGCGCTTCTCAGCAAGAGTTTGTAAATGCCATGGACATGTGCTCTTTTGCTTGTATTTTTCGTCAATAGTTTTCTTGTCCCTTACACTCGTATACATTTTTGAAGCTTGGACTTTAAAATAAATACCTATTTACATATTTTAAGGTTCTTGCTTGCTTGTCCTGAGAACCGAAGTCCAATAGGAGTCAATCGGATGTTGTATTTATGCAACGACGTGAAAACTGCGATAGCGCAATGTAGAACATGTCAGAATTGACAGATGACAGGAGTATCGCCATAGGATTATAAATATTTCCATCTCAAAGGTACACGCGAACCCTCTGTCTACGTCGTGGGCGAAGTCAAGGGCTAAGCTAGTAAAGAATAAACTAGCAATCCGTTTGCGTTGAGATTTCCCTTAGGAGCTGTTTCATATCTAGGTTTACTAAACGTCTAAGCTGAGTCCTATCGCTGCCTGGGGAGTGTTAAGCTTTCTGAAAGAAACCACTGAAATATGCAGTTATTTGTCTATGCAAACTAAGGACCTTAAAATAAATAGCCGGACGTAGCCTGGCCGAACTGGCCTGACCGAAGCAGAAATGGCCGAATTTCTGGAACGACTCAAAGCAAGCAGTCTTAGAATGAGTCTCGAAATTGACAAAAAAGACCAAGATAGTCGGCCGTTTCGATGTTTCACAGCGTTCCAACCTACTTCAGGAATTTGAAACTGTTGATCACTTCCAGCACCTTGGCTCGATCATTACAAGTAGCATTTACGTGACTGATGTAACCAAATTTTGCCGTAAAAGTTCGCGTACATTGGAAACATGTGAGCACACCATTGACGTAAAATTATACGCAATATTCGCCCGTGGTCGCGCCTTCTGCATGTCGCGTTTATCGTCTAGCTCTCTCTTACGTCGCTCTTCAAACTCAGCTACTTTATCATTTACGAGCTTTCTCCACTCTGGCCGATTTCTTGCCAAACGCTTCCAATGCAGATGGTCCACGTCGTACTGCTTCATTTCTCTTTTAATTATATCCTTGTACCTAAGCAGCTGACCACCAGATTTCCTTTTGCACTCCTCTAGTTCAGAATAGAAAATTCTTTTGGCTATCCTGTCGTCGGACATGACCACCGAAGTTGACGCCTTATGATGTACGCTTCTATGCCGCTGACGTTAGCCTGCCGTAAAACTTCGGTATTCCTCACACGGTTGTCCCATTCCTTAGACACTTTATGTGGAAATAGTCAAATGTCCTTATTGATAGATAGAACGTACCTGTGGCATTGCGGTCACCATCCCGATCGCCATCACCATCAAAAAACAGAAAATAATAAAATTCATTTTCAGCTGTCACCGGATCACCTAACATATGCTTCGACGCTCTAGTGCTCTGATTATGTTTCCTTTCTATATATTTTACGACCAGAATTTAATCTGGCACGGATTTTATGATCGATAGCGAAATGTGAAGTCAAAGTTTAAAGAAATAGTAAAATGTGAATTAAATAAAATAACATTGCTAATGGGAAAATAGCTGACGAAATTTGAAAATTTCCACACCAGCTCGACGTGATATGTTTTAATATTTCAGAAATACTCAAGTACGAAAATACTGCCGATAAAAGTTTATTACTGTAGCTGCAATATAATTGAAGTTTTATTTCCCTGTTTACTACTCTATTTCTTTTGGACCAATAACTACGCTTTATAGAAAATATGCTGTGTTTTGAGGTTTCATAATGAAAGCAAGCAAAATATTGGTTTGTTTGTTCGTCGCTTCTGTTGCTGACGAGGTTTTTGTAAGTTTCACGCCTAAATTAGCTTTACCAAATGTTTCCTTTATCATTCGTAATGATCTTATTAGTATCTAGTTGGATAATCGCAATTTTACCGTCCTCTCGTCACTTACATAATTTTGAACCCTGAACCAGTATTAATAGTACTTAATCGAGGCTCAAATATGTCGGTTCGCGGGTTGCAATCACCTTGACGGACCACAATAGCTTTTATTTTTTTATTGAGTGACTAACTCGCGACCCTTATTGAGCATAGCGATAGTTTGCCCGGGTGGTCGGCCGTGGCGTTCTCTGGGGTCGAACCCGGTCGTTGGCCGGTCCACCCGGTGGACCACAATAGCATGATCATGGATTACGAACTATTATGAAATTATATTAATCATGACCTTAAAATAAACAGCCAACAGTTAACTGAAGCATCTTTAATAAGCCGTTCGCTTTGTACTTACAAGTAGCACGCACACATTAATCAGCGTAGGAGCCTACTACGACCAGCACACGCACTTCAACCAGCATTAAGTGACCGGCTTACTAGATGTGCTTCAGTTATCTGTTAGCGAGGGTACGTCTAGCTATTTATTTTTAAGTCCATGGGGACGAAGTAGTGACAGTTTCACTTGTCGGTTAGTGTCACACCGAAAATTAAGACTGACTTTTAGTTTATATCCGTTGAGAAAGTCAGTGCTATTATTTTCATGCCACGTTATACCTTTTCTAGTAATAATCTTTCTACTTTTTAATGATCTTAATTAAACTAAACCTTGGAAACATTTACAGACTCAAAACACCGAAAACGACATCCATTTTGTAGAAACACAATCAAATTTCATTCTAAATGACACAGAAAACGCTTCTACAATCACTCCCCAACCCAACAAAACAACAGCCGATTCAGCGAAAGAAGTTCTAGAAATAGAAGAACCTAACTTCTTCGTACGTCTGTACAATATAATAAACACAGCTATCCAAAACTTCCTTTCAACTCCAAGAGTGAGAGCGGTGTTTCATAATGTTGGGACCTGTATGGTTAACGGAGCTATGGAAATTGTGACTTACTATTTACCAGCGCCTATGATTCCTCTTGTAGCGTCGGCAGCAGGACTGTTAATACCATTTGAACCAGTCATAACATTAAGGGAGAAAATACCAGTAACAAGCTATAGGAGAGCATTTAACAAAGCCGTTAGCAGCTTTATGGGAACCTTTGATAAGTACAAAGACACAGACGCAGAGGACCCTTATATGACTAGGAGGTTTAATAGGAGGTTCTTGAATGCGAGCCCAGAAGATAAGCGGTATTTGAGTGACAACGTTCGGGAAAAAATAACGAAAACAAAAAAACGTTACGAGGAATAAATTTGTTTGTGAAAAATCATTTATTTTGGTTTACCAGTTGTTTTCATTTTTAAAGTTATTTCTAGCTCTCGTTGAAATGAGTTTGCAGCTTTTGTGTCTGTCTGATTTATCAATGGCATTATGAATTTTTATGGCTGAGATTGATACAGATGCGTTTTTATATTAATAAGATTTCTGATTTACTTGTGACGGTCGTTATTGATTGATCAAATCACCAAATTTCAGAAGGAAGAAAAACGATACTTAAGTTATCGGAGTCATGAGGCCATTGTTCGCTGCGAACTACTCGTTTATAAGTACAGATATAAGGTAAATGTCCTAGTGGTTGATACGTTCAATAGTTGATAACGTCGCTATACTTACTCAACCACGTATCTACTCGAATAGTTTGGTAGAAAACGCATGTGTTACGAGTAGAAAAGTGCGATTTTCCTATGAAACTATTGGAGTAGATACGTGGTTAAGTAAGTATAGCGGCGATATCCTGCTGTAACCTCTATTGCTAATGACTTAAAATTCAAGATGCCAACTACTGAGACAATGTCACGCACTTGGATAGGTATAGTCGGACTACACTAAGTTTGCAGAGGTCGAAAGAAGGTTTTATTTAAAAAAATCATATGGCAACATGTGGAAACTACAGCAAGAGGAATTTTTAATCTTGGTACTTGGCAATAATTCTTCCCTTTATTATAAAATGTGTCTACATGCCTACTGAAATAAATATCTGCGTCAGTTGCACACATCGATTTAGTTCAACGAAACTAAGTGATTTGTTCCAGGTTCTTGGATAATTTCTATGTACTTAGTATTATATTTAAATATGTACATGTATACAAACATTACTTAGTTTGGTTGGGACTAGATCGATTTGTGCAAGACTGTCCTGAATATTTATTTCAGTAGGCATGTAGACACATTATATACTTATTAAATCGGAAGATATTTGCCCAGTATCAAGACTGATTAATCATGTTTCATGTGATGTTGCCATATGATTTTTTTTAATGAAACCTTCTTTCGACCTCTGCAAACTTAGCGTAGTCCGACTCTACGAACTCAGATTTTATTGAAATGAAAACACGTGTGAAACATTAATGTTTATTGTTATTTACGCATACGTATCCATAACGTATACCACGAGCTCTACAATGGCGGACAGGGTCAGCACGACGCCGGCGATGATACGGCTGTAGGTCTTCACCTGGTAAAATCGTTATACAGGTTGATTTCTGGGTCGTGGAGCAAGAAAATAACGCATAATACAATATTCAAAGATGAACCTAATGATGTTTATTATTAATTTCTAGTCACCAATATTTGTAATTATTTTTCAGATTATATGTAGAAAAAACATTTTTGCATAAAAGGACCATGCGTCAAAATGGACCCAAAACCAACAGAGCTGAGAGTTGTGTCATTAAATAGTTCTGTACATGTACTTCATTTCATTATATGGGCACCAAGTTCAATTCCATTGCAGAACTGTAATATTTTGAATTTGAATATCTAAATTCAAAATATTATGAGGACACAAATTTGACTAGATTATTAAAAAAAAGGAAAAAATAGGAACACGGCCAAAGCCTTCCTTTAATGTTTAATGAAAAAAATTGTTAAATAGGTTAAGTTTTGGGGAAGAAATCAGGGGACTACGAAACGTTGTTTTCATGAAATTTTAAAAGGTATTTTCGGGCCAAGCTGCAGTTGTCTCTATCGCGCTCGGCGCGGGAGAGACGGGCAGTGCGGGACAGCGACACATTTTACAAATACCTAATTTTCAATTCTCTCCACCTTACTGTTTCCTCTTATGAGCAGCGCTAAGTGAAGCGGGCGCGAGTGCCATATTTTTGCCCGCCCGTTGCGTGCGCCCGCTCCGTGCCCCCGCGTTAGCTAGCGTAGGCGTACTGGCGTAGGCGTTTCTCATATTTTTTTTTTTTTTTATTCATGATAGGTAAGCATTTGACTTTGATCTCACCTGTTGGTAAGTGAAGATAAAGTCGATGATGGAGCATGCTTACCTAGATAGTGCCTATTCACTCTCGACTTGAAGAGATCCAAGTTATATTTTTCCGGGAAGAGGTCTGCTGGAAGAGAGTTCCACTCCTTAGCTGTCCTAATAAGGAAAGTGGAAGCAAAGCGCTTTGTGCGAGTCGTTGGTATATCGACAACGTAAGGGTGAAACCCAAGTCCACGCCTAGTCCCATAGAAACTAAAATATGAATATCTCAGTTTTGCAATGGAATTGAACTTGGTGCCCATAGAATGAAATGAAGTAAATGTAAAGACCTTTTTAATGACATAACTCTCAGCTCTGTTGGTTGTGGGTCCACTTCCCATACAAAGTTGCTCATGGTCCTTTAGTCACCACAGGCACAGACGCGCGATAGTGTGAGTGTGTGAGTTCGATCCATACTTACGCATTTTTAAATCTTTGCTTATAGTGCGTTCGGTCACGGCGCACACACCATGTACCTTTTGTAGCAAGAAAAAATACTGCTATTATACTATGGTGTAGTTCTAAGTTTGTCACCAATATAGTAAAGACAAACCTGCTGCATAGTTGTGGTTTCTGGTATGGTGAGGATGTCGGAATTGCGGCGCAAACGCAGCGGAGAAGGTAGCGCTGGGTGCTGTAATACCAAATCATGAACAATGAGGTATTAGTTAAGATGAGTTCTCCGTAGAAGAACCAAGGTGTCCGACATAGCTGCCAGAGTTAAAGTGTAAATGGGCTGGGCATATAACTCGAAACAGCACCTGGGATATTTATATTGGGTCAAGTCAAAAAAAAATCAAATCAAAAATATATTTATTTTCAACAGTCATATCAAGTGTGTCGAATTCTCCTTTTAAGTCTAAACTTGTGTTAGGAGAATTCGCTCCTTCATCCAAGTTTTATACAAGGTCAAAAATAAATAACTAACTAAATAACTAAATAACTGAGCTATACAATAGTACATTACACAACTAGGGTGGCAATACAAAGAAAGGCCGAGATCGCAGAAGTTTGCGGCCCGAGCTGCAAGCGAGGGACGCAAACATGCGATCGAGGGCTCTCTTCATTACCTCCCGTGTTGTGTACATCATTTTACGTCTACACTTGGCCAGAAAGCGGGGGCCGCTTCCGTACGTGCAGCGTGAGGAAAAAGCCACTTTATGGCCAGGTGTGGCAAAATTTATTAATAATTAACAAACTTATGGGGCAGGTTAAATATAAGTTTTAGTTTAAATAAAAGTTTAGATATCACTAGTCTATCAACTTAAAAACTATCTTTAATGATTATGTACCTTGTGGGCCAGTAACAGTACAATTAGGGGTTTACTAATACAATAGAAAAAGTCAGAAGTAATACACAGTACCTATATAGAATTAAGATTACAATACTTAAAGTAAAGTACAATGTACAATGTACAGTCGAGGCCACAAACACGCCTACACTTTTCGACCTTATTTCCTTGGAATAAGGTCCAAAAGTGCAAACGTATCTATGACCTCGACTACACATAGACACTGACATTACTGAATGAGTAACTCGGTCTCATCATAGCTTTTGCCTTTTAGCCATGTTGAGATATATCTCTTACATTCACTATAACTTTTAGTGTAGATATTTGTTAGCCTATTAATTTTATTATAAATCCTTTTCGAAAGCACGTTAAATTGTCTCCTCGCAAAGGCAGTCCTAGTTGCTGGTATATTAATTACACAGTAAAGATTACGTTTTCTTAATAAGTTTGGATCAGGTATAAGAGTTTTATGAGTTATAAGAGTACAATTTAATATAAATAACTGCCTAACTGTAAGTACATCCACATCTCGGTAAACATCAGCTGTACTGTATCTCATGTTTTTACCTAGCAGTACCTTAAGAATGTACCTTTGCGCGCGTTCAAGAACTATAAGTTTATGCTTGTGAGTACCACCCCAGATAGGCAGACAGTAAATTATAATAGATTGGACCAAAGATTTGTATATATAAACTAATAACTCTTTGTCTGTGCGTAGTCTAATATATTTAAAAAGCCATATCAGTTTTCGAACACGGTTGGCGGTTGCTTCAATTTGTTGGTCCCAAGAGAGAAGTTGGTCTATATGGACACCAAGGTACTTAGTGGAGGCAACATGGTTCAGACTGGGACAAGTGCAGTTGTTAGTAGTTTGATGTAAACAGGTGTGGGCAGTCAATCTTAATTCATTATTAGGTTGTGTACTATTAAGCATGGAAAACGTTATGTAATTAGTTTTTTTTGTGTTTAGAGTAAGGAGATTGGTCTGCAACCATTTTATAACTTTGTATAGGCCAGCCTCAGCATAAGCATACACGTCCTCCCAGGTATCACCATCAAATAGCAAAGCAGTGTCATCTGCGTAAGATATCACCAGCCCATTGGTAAGTTGGATATTGGTAAGGTCGTTAATGTAGGTTAGGAAGAGGGTCGGCCCTAACACGCTACCCTGTGGAACACCAAAGTCTGTGGAAAGTTCATCCGCGCTATATAGATCGTTTAATTTGACTCGCTGCGTCCTGTCACGTAAATAACTTGAGATCAGATTTAGAAATTGTCCCCGAATTCCCAAAGCCTCTAATTTTTGAATAAGGATGGATACAGAGACGGTGTCGAACGCTTTTTTTATATCGAGAAATATGCAAAGTGTTTTTCTTTTATTTTCTAAATGCTTAGTTATGGAGTTAGTCAATTCAAATACCGCTTCCTCCGTACTTTTGCCTTCGCGAAAACCAAATTGTCGATGAGATAAAAGATCAAATTTGTTTAGATATTTAATTAACCTGCTGTTTATCAATTTTTCCATTATTTTAGAGATGGATGAGAGGACCGATATAGGCCTATAGTTATTAACATCTGTTCTGTCTCCATCCTTATACACCGGATGGATAATAGCTCGTTTGAGAGAAGCTGGGAATGTACCTTGAGTAAAACAAAGTGAGGCTAGATGACCAAGGATAGGGACTAACTCTGATTTCGCTAATTTAATGAATGTAGTCGGTATGCTATCCCACCCTGAAGCGGATTTAGATTTTAGGTTGAGTATGATTGCTTGAATTTCTCCTAAATCTGGTTCTATTATACCAATCGACGAGGAATGTGAAGGAAGAGAATCAAGATACATTTTACGAATGGAGTCATCAGTATCCATTGACAGTATATCCTCAGCTAAAAGTTGACCAACGTTGGCAAAATGTTTATTAATCAAATTAGCAGAAGATAAGGCGGAGTCAGATAAATTTACCAGGTCATTATTTTTACATTTAGTTTTATTTAAATTTGTAATTGTTTTTATTGCATTCCATAAATTTTTATTACTAGTTCTAGCATTATTCAAGAGGCTTCTTTCATATTTCTGTTTTAAATTTTTAATTAGGTTATTACAGTAATTCCTATAGCGTCGATATGTTACTTTTAATACTTCATTAGTGGCATCACGACGCAGGTTCGATTGCATTTTATTTCTATTTTGAATGCATCTCAACACACCAGGAGTAATCCATGGTTTTAATATTCGTTTACTACATGGGATTTTAATTATTTTGGTACTGGATACAATAGCATTTTGAATGTAGTGAATTAGTTTATTAATTAGTATGTCTGGATCTTTAATGTCAAGTAACATACTAAGGTCATTTTTTTTAAGCAAAACCAGCGCATTACTGTAGTCTGTTACAGTTTTTGTATCTACTTTTGTTTTACTGATTGTTTTGGAATAAATATTTAAAAGTGCCATGAGGTGGTCAGTTATCGTTGTCTCAAGAATTGCTGTTTTAGAGAAATACAGATTGGGATTTAAATTAGTAAAAATATGATCTAGACAACTATTAATTCGAGTGTTGAACTTATGTGTTGGTAGCAGTCCGTGAGAACACATCATACTAAGGTATTTTGAGGTAGAATTATTTTGTATTAAAAGATTTATATTGATATCACCTGTAATTACAACGTTATTACTTAGTTGGTTATTTTTTAAGTGTAAATCTAAAGAAGTGACAAAGTTATCAGTGTTTGAGTTCGACGGCGAACGATAAATGCACAAAATACTCAGATATGATAATGAGATCTGTAGGCATGACGCATCCACCAGTGGAACTTCAACAGATTTGTGCGGAATCGAGTTATTAATATAAACAACAACACCATCGTTTTGTGTCACGTGTCTAGATGTATTATAACATGAGTAGTTATACTTAGCCGGTAGCGGTCTGTCAGTATTTAATCGACATTCAGTGAGGACGATAATGTCAATTTTTTGCTGGAATAATTCTAAATTTATATCCAGGTCATCGATGTTCTTGTGAATGCTTCTAATATTTTGCGAAATTATGGAATAAGAAGGTTTTTCTTTTGGTAAATATGTCGGTAAGTCACTGATGCTACACGTAAAACTGTGGTTGTTATCCAATTCATCCAAGTCATTTAAAATATTAACTTGTGCCATTAAATAATGCTAATCTGTCAATATTGTTTATGACGTTGTATTGTATGAGATTTAAAGGGGTAGGGTAAGAGTATTCATATAAATAACTTAATATTACTATTATACTTCGGTGGGTAAACGATTCTTGCATGCAGTAGATGAACGATTTTAGGTTAGTACTGTGTGGCACGGTGGTTATTTGTGTATAGTTACTGTTTAAAGAGATCATTAATAATAATACAAAGTGTGAGTAATCTTTTACATTAAAAATGTACATATTGGAGGGTTTGAGGGCAAAGTAATTAGAGTACAGCATAGACTGGGGTTTGTTATGGTTATTAGAAACTAAATGATTGTTGGCATAACTTACTATACAAAATAGTCACTCATTAAATAACCTTTGCACTTGAGGTTCGTTAGTAATCCATATCACCGGTGAGTCATCGGATTTGCGCACGTATACCCGGCCGTAGGAAGTCCAGCAGTATTTGTACCCTTTCGATTTTTTGAGGTCTCTCGCCAGAAAGCAGAGGCGGGAGGCTTTTGGAGTTAGACGCTCGGTGATATATATAGGTGTACTTCGGTCTCTGCCCAGGCCGAGATGTCCAGCATTGAGCGTATTGGACTTATTATGGACGTTGTGTGATTTAGCCGATTTGAGTATCTTATTCTTCATCATAGTGGATTTAAATTCTACAATAATTGACTTCTTGTCTGTTTTGCTACTTTTAATACTAAAGATGTCCCCAACATCTGATTCTGATACCTCCATGCTCAAATTACTTGACAGGGTACTTATCATGCCAATCATGGATTCCTGTGTTACCTTATCATCCAATGGAACATTTTTTATTTCGATCATTTTGCTATAATTTGTTCGCTGGCTTTCTTCCAGCCTGGCCTCTAGTAGTACCATTTGTTCGTTTTTGTTTTTTAGTTCTTCGTTTAGCTCTTTAATTCTTAATTTCAGTTCACTGTTCTCTTCCGCCAAGAAGTTAATGGAGGCCTCGATTTTGGCATTGGATTGCTGTATTCCGCTGAGAATAGGGAACAACTTGTTCATTTGCGTTTCGTTTTTGACAGCAGAGGCCGTGAATAACTCCTTAACTTCGTCGCGCAGCTCCGACATCTCCACGCTCCAGGATGGCTGAAGTCTTTTCCTTTTTGTACGGTGGGTAATTTGACTGTCAGGGGTCTTCTCATTTGTGGCACCCGGCAAATCAGGTTCAGAGCTGGATTTGGGCGAAGACATTTTGTTTGTTTAGTTTGCAAGTATAAACTTATAATAACACTGTCGCCTATAGCACTTGATTTTATCTGCTACGCCGTAGACGCAGTATCCGTAGCGCGTAGCACTGTGATTAGGTTCGGGCGCGTTCGGGCGTAGTCGGAAGACGTCGCAGTGTAGCAGCAGGTGCGAGCGAGAGGCAAATTATGTGGTGACTCTCGTTTCCGCGAGGGGGAGTGCGGGGCCGCCAGCAGCTGCCGAGCGATCGACGCTCCCAATAATTCACTGATAACACGCACGCGATAATGCATATAATGCTTATAAGGAACAAGGGCGATATTCCTTTCCGGTTAAAACTAATTTCTCGGATAACAATTAGCACACGTCTGTCCTCGGTGCTATCTTGGACGAAAGAGGTGACAAAATGTCCATAAATTATAATTTATAAGGGTTCAGTTTTTGCCATTTTGGCTACGGGACCATAATACCACGAGTACCTAAAAAGGACACTTCTATAATTATCTATAATATCTGAATTCTGAAAATTATGACTATTTGGATTAAACGTTGCTAAAATTATGTATTTTTTTTTACTTTTTGAGAGTTTTTAGTGCGAGACTTTAATGTCATTTCACGCACATAAACAACAAGCTATAAAAAAAATATATTAGGTATAATTGTACCGTAGGTCGACCCACCATCTCAGCCGGGACAAAGAAAGGATTCAACTCTTGTGGCATGAGCTCTGATTGCATATCTGCATCGTTGATTCGTTTCTGAAAGAACAACATACTTAATGAGAAAAATAAAACTCCAACACGACGACCGCTTTAGCTTAGTTGGTAGTGACCCTGCCTACGAAGCAAGAGGTCCTGGGTTCGAATCGCCACGTCACCGCGCACGGCGCCGTGCCGTGGACATGTGCCCAGAGCCTCAGATCTCCGGTGCCCCACGGGGGTCTCGACGCCAAAAGGACCAAAACATTCGGAGCCTAGACCACTGGTTGGTTGATATTATAAATACTTTTGTCATAGCCTCGAAAACATATCGAAATTTCCTTGAGAGTATTATGCTAGTCGCGCGTTATGGAAATTGGTTCCATAAATGCTATATTTCAAATGGAAAAAGTTTCAAAACTTTAGCAATCAAGATACTGTATCTTTGTCGAGGAAATTACTTCTTTTCGAGGTGTATTTCGATTTTAATCCGTATCGAAATGAAGTTCTGTTAGAATCTCTAATGATATTTCTGTAACCTATTTGCTAGGTGTGTACAGTCGCCATCAGATATATCTGAGCTGTCAGTGTACTCATAAATATCTGAACACGGCTCTAATGCTATGAAAATAGAGCCGTGTTCAGATATTTATGAGTACTCAGATATTTATGGTGACTGTACTTGCCGAGGGCGGTAATAAAGAAAGCCTAAGATCGTATATTTATCGCCCTGGCCTTGGGCTCGGGGGTCAAATACCTGCGATCTGAGATATTCTTTGTTTTACCGCCCTAGGTAGGTAATGTACTATAACACAATGGCATGTTATATTTTCTTTACTAATTCCTTAAAAAATGCGTTTATTATGTGGCTACCAAGATCCTTAGTAGTAGGTACATTACATAAGTAGGGTGGTAAATTGGTAATACAAAGAAAGACCGAGATTGCAGA
This sequence comes from Eudemis profundana, assembly GCA_947034925.1. Lineage (NCBI taxonomy): Eukaryota > Metazoa > Arthropoda > Insecta > Lepidoptera > Tortricidae > Eudemis > Eudemis profundana. The sequence goes on along the minus strand of OX344816.1, from coordinate 13,055,993 downwards.
AGTTTGCGGCGCGAGCTGCAATCAAAATAATATTTTTTAATATTTGTTCAGCCCTAATGTTTCGCTGCCGCTACCGCCGTGTCTTACTATTCGCTGGGTGCGAAGTATAAGGTGGGGGAACCACGAAACGATCGCGGCGCGCGTCATGGCCAAAAAAGGAACTTTCGGCAGACCAGCTGTCACTTTTTACTAGCGAAATTTACGTTTTTAGTTGGCAAAGTGCCTTGCAGCAAAAGCCACAAAACACACAAAACAAAAGTCCGCCGTACTTGTAACCGCTAGTTGGCGCTGTCATCGCGCACCCAGCGAATACGCGCTCCCGCCCGTGCCCGTGTATGACTTTTAAATAGGGACGAGACACGCAGTTTTATTTTATGAAAGTTTAACAAGCAATAACTTGAAAACGGTGATAGATATTAACATACTCTATTTGGAGAAAATAATGTACCTAGGCTAAACAATGCCAAAGTCCTTCGCTCCGTTCGACCCGGTATAAAAACTTCTGAACAATTTTACGTGAGAACCCCGCTTCCGCCATCACTGTTGGCTTGGGGAATTTACACGGCTGCCCGGTCAATTATTGATAGCGCCGTATCGATCTGTGAATACGTTTGTGCAAGAATTGCAATGTTCGCGCCTAAGGTTGCAGTAAAAATATATGTAAATGACACCAAAAAAAGAGAAGATTAACTTGTTTGTAATAAAAGTTTTTAAGAAGAAGATCTTTGAAATCAGGGGGAGAGAGAGATATTTGAGAGAATTAACGGCAAACACTGAAATGTTAAAATTTTTGATTCCACAAAAATATGTTATACTTCGATAACTCTTTCGTTTAATTTGACGACCGCTTTAGCTAAGTTGGTAGTGACCCTGCCTACGAAGCACGAGGTCCTGGGTTCGAATCCCGGTAAAGGCATTTATTTATGTGATGAGCACGAATATTTGTTCCTGAGTCATGGATGTTTTCTTATGTATTTAAGTATTTGTATCTATTAAATATATCGTCGTCTAGTATCCATAACACAAGCCTTTTTGAGCTTACTATGGGGCTAGTTCGATTTGTGTAAGATTGTCCCCTAATAAAAAAAAAAAAAAAAAAAATTCTATTCAAATTCAAAACATGATGTTCACAACTTCGCAAAGTCTTAAAAAATCGTAAAACTTGCGAAGTAATTTTGCTTGACATATATTACACTTTTATCTGCAAAAAACATGTCAAAAAAAGGATAATGACTTTTCAAAGCATATTCTATGGATACATTTTCCATAATAACTTCCTTTTTCTTAGTTCAATATACACACATTACGATCTCTGTAGCTATAGACATCTGAGGATCGGAGACCTGGTGACCTGACATACAGGTTTCCCCTAGTTCAGGCACCAGTCTCCACCATACAAGTCTAGTCCAGTAAAGATACTGTTACTGTTAATATTGTATTTACATACCTACTGTACCTGTACCTACATTTACTCTGTGGTGGAGATAATAAACGCTTTTATTAAAAAAAAAATACACATATTAATTAAATATTATTACATATTATTGACGATACGTTTGGCCTAGTGAGAGTGACACCGCCTCATCAATCATGGTAAGGGCTAACATTTGTGTGATGTGCACGAGTATTCCTTCCTGAGTCTTGGATGATTTCTATCTATATTAGTACTCGTATGTATATCGTCGTCTAGTACCCATAATACAAGCTTTGCTTGGTTTGGGTTTGGTCGATTTGTGTAAGATTGTCCCCACAGTATTTTATTTTATTTCTTTCCCGTACACGAGACAATAGTGTCCCGGCCCTTTGGGAGGCGTGCGCGGAGCCGAAGCCAACACGTAGAGGCCCTTTCGACAATTTAATGAAAGGCAACGTGTACACCCAGCGGATGCTGTCCCTGCCCGTGTCACGGTCACGGGACGCACGCAGAGACAGCCCCCGCCAGATGCAAGGACTATTGTTGATTGATGGAATCTAACTCTACTGGGCTATGGCGGTGGAAATATGGACTAAATACTGGGTTATGACTTGAGACATGACGGTGCCTGTCAGGAAAAGTGTCTCATGGCTTTCGCGGCACTGACAGACCGTGACTTGCCCTCCGCTGATGGGCCCCTGTTAAATAAATAGCGACATTATTTTATTTATTATTAGCTGCTCCGGCGAACTACGTTCCGCCAGTTCCGCCACAGAAATTGATAACCGAAAACGACTCCATAGTTTATAGGGAGCTCATCCATAATATGGCGATACTAATGGTGCTATTGGTGCGACTGTTTAGTCGCAGAGAACTATCCATTTATAGTACATTACATAACTAGGGTGGTAATACAAAGAAAGGCCGAGATCGCAGAAGTTTGCGGCCCGAGCTGCAAGCAAGGGACGTAAATATGCGATCGAGGGCTTTCTTTATTACCTCCCGTGTTGTGTACATCATTTTATGTCTACACTTGGCCAGAATGCGGCTTTTTCAGTGCGGAAAAAGTCACTTTATGGCCAGGTGTGGCATAAAATTATTTAGATGTTTTAATAGTTATTGTGTTATTCGGGGCAAAAACAAACCTCAAAAAACATAAAAACCGGTCCACCCGATCTCAAGTTATAAATGGTGTAACTAACGCGATTTTGTTTTAAGTATATAGATTTAATCGTTTTCACAAGCCAGGTTGGTTCTTAGAGCAAGCTATAGTACCTGGTTTACTACTTAGGACAGGTAAGAACCAGGAGTAAAGAAGCATGCCCCTGCCTAGAGAAATGTGTATCACGAGGCATTAATGTGGCTAATTCCGTCTGGTGGGGCAATTCCGTACAGCGGTTTTTGCGGTCAAACAAACCATAGTATGCACTTGATGACTCGACTGGCACAGGAGCGAAACTTTTCACACTCACTGACGAAATTAGAAGTTTGTTAGAATGATAGTTTAGCCGTAAAAACCGCTGTACGGAATTGCCCCACCAGACGGAATTAGCCACATTGACTTACGAGTTATTTTTCTTTTAGAAACTCAACAAAGAAGAGAAGAAGAATCGAATACTTACATTATTATGTCCATGAACAAAAGTCAAAGTTATAAAAACTAGCAGTAATAATTTGAGCATGATTTTGCTCGGGATTTATCACGTGGATCTGAAATATTGCCCGCGATACGGCCCGGAATATAAATATGGCGGCGATATGAGTAGGCCCGTCGAACACTATCCGGTGAACTCTTGTGTAAATATTTCGTTTATAGGAGTTTTTTAGGTAACTAAATCCAAAAGACCAAATTAATGGTTTGCCAAAGAGCGATGGAACGCAGCATGCTAGGCGTGAAACGAACTGACCGGGTTCGAAACACCATGCTGCGCACTCAAACCCACATTGCTGATGTTGGTGCCAAGACCGCCGATTGAAGTGGAACTGGGCCGGCCCCATCTGCCGCATGCATCCACAAAGGTGAGCGAAACTAGCCACAGAGTGGGTGCCGCAAGACGGGTAGCGAAGACGTGGTAGGCCGCGGCGAAGATGGCGGGACGACCTGGACGCATTTCTTAACGGCTGGCCAGAAATTGCTCGGAGCCGGGACGATTGGAAATCAAGGGAGGAGGCCTTTGCCCAGCAGTGGGAGACTACGATAGGCTAGCAAAAAAAAATCTATCCATATATGTAATAAAATCTGCGTTTACTTCTCGCAAAAAATAGCTACAGCTATCCAGAGAGGTAATGCCGCCAGCGTAATGGGTACCATGCCGCCGGCAGAACTACTTCAGGGGGTGTTCTTTTTATAATGTTTTGTTATTAGGTAGTTTAATATAGTTTTTTGGTCAATTTTGTTTTCTATATAAGTTATTTATTGTCTCTATTTTTGTTGCCTTCTTTATTGTACTCCAAATAAAATCTGTTAAAAGTTTTAGATCTATCTCTAACCTTATTGATATTACGATGTAGCTATAGATAGAAAGACCGAATATTTATATAGAAAAAAATGATTATGTCCACATTAAAAACTCTAAACACATATTGATATTTTTAAGGCGCCACATAAAAATGTTATCCGAATAATATTCGTTCACTTTGCGTGCGGCCTAAACTTTTATGATTTAAATTGGTTTCGCTTACAACTTATTTTCGAAACAGAACTATGTTGTGAAACAAAATGAAGACTTGCATCCTAATTATTATAAGCTACTTCCTGGTGAATGTAAATGGATATTTAAAACCGGTATGAATGTGTGTTTTTTATTCGATTAAGATGAGGTATTAGTCATGCACACCCTTCTAACAGCTTATAGGCTATTTGATGATAGATCAAATCAGCTTCTTTTTATGAAGTGTCTAAGCGCTCAGATAGTATTTAGTTTAGTCTCAGGGGAGACATGGACTCTCTATGTTTGTTCTACAGTATGTATCTACAACGGAGAGTGTTCTGAGGAACTTCTCGAGCTCGTGCCTCCGTCCCACTTCTATCACCGTACTTCCCGCCTCAGGAATAAGGTTCATCCACACTTTTTAGATGCTTGGCATCCCAAGAACAAGCGGGCACCACGCTCATTTTTGCCACGAACTGGTAGGATGTGGAATGAACTCCCTCCTGAGGTGTTCCCAACGCGCTATGACATGGGGTACTTCAAGAAACGAGTAAACAGGGCTCTCAAAGATCGACAAAGTATAGGTAGCACCTCTGGTGTTGTAGATATTCATGGGCGAAGTTGACTGCTTTCCATTAGGCAACTGCTCGTTTGCCACTTATTACATATAAAAAGTTTAATATAAAATACTGGCTTGTGACGTCACTGCTCATTATGGCTCACTGGGTGGAGAACACGCACGTAATGTAGAAATGGACCCTTACTGACATTTACTTTGTCAATTTACAGTTCCGACAAAAACGAGAAGCAGTGGGCAGTTTGGACATCATCTCTAATAATGTTCAACCCATCCATGCAGACGTCAAATCTGAAATGGCCGCCACCCAAAAGGTATCTTTTCAACATTACCTAAACCAAATCAAATTTTATAGCACCTAAATCTAGAATCTGTTAGCGTCTGCTAACAGATTCTAAATATGTTATTAGAAGATATTTTTTTTAATTATACGCCAAACGCCTCCCAAGATGGCCTAAAAATTAAGAGACTGGTTGAAGAATTTGTTGACTTGGTTATTACGTCGCTGGTACAATTGGTAGTGCGCGTGTGTTGGCCCGGAGAGCCGTTGGAGACGCAGGTTCTAAATGTTCGAATCCGGCCCGGCCCGAAACATATAATTTTTAAATTGTACTCTTTTTAGAAAATATTTTTAAACAAAGTTCATATTTCGGCAAAAACTCGCTGCCAATTTCAAGCAATTTGGTCAAAGTTAGCGATGTGCGTTAAGGTTAAATTATGTCCACTTTTGGCAAATCTGTGACTGATGTGGTACCTATAGTCTACGACATATAATAACTTCGATGGAATAAAGTAATTGCTGTATTTATAAAACCCTTATATTTAGCGGCACTTGTAAATCCGAATGGGGTCTGTGAAATTGGTAACAAACCTATTAACTTTTATGTACTCGTAGTGATGTTAATTAGTCTGCTTTAGTGCTGTATGTTTGGAACTTAATTTAGAGCTGCAGTATGAGTGAGATGACAGCGGAATCTGACCTACATGTCACCTGACGAAATCGGAATCTGACTTACATTGCCGAAAGCCGCGGGTGAACTCTCTCCGCATATCATCTGGCTCTTAAGTTGTATGCTTATCTCCGCGATGGCAGATGTGTCCTCCAAAAGTTTTCATCATTTAAGACATTCCCATTATTGCATCCGTAAAAACACGGTACCTAAATTTCGTGTCGATGCGTTGTCCTGATTCTTCTATCACAAGGGATACGAAGGTGAGATGGTAGTTGATCTAAGGTATACTAACCTGACCGGTATTTGGTAAAATATGGGATCAGGCGGCTTGAATGAAATGGAAAACAGGAAAAATGTAAGATAATGATAAACTATTAAAAAGGTCGCTCTTCTCTAAGTATTCATGTCACCTGCGGTTGTAATTTAACCCCTCGTATGCGGTGTTAAAATCCTGCTAGGCAATTTATAATCCTGAAATTAAGCAGACAATACTTGCACTTATCAGAGCTTAGACATGCCAAGGGTTAAGCGAGCCACCAAATGCCACACTTTAATGTCACGAGTTTAAGGTCAGGTAGTTTTACAACATTATTTAGCAAACGTTTTAGTTTATACTGACACGCCCAGGATAACCCGGTTTGACCTAGGACAAACTAGTTTGGCCTGAAATCGAGATAAGTTGGTAAATATATTTAAAAATCATTTATAACACAATGTTCGACTACAATATTACCCCTTTAAATGTCCAACGAAGCTTAAATTCCACTAGAAATCCGAAACAATGCATATTAACTGGATAATCCACTTTTTACCAGTCCACATGACTCTCTATTTACACTTCCTACTTTCCCAACCTCATCGCACTCATTATCGTGATCTCTAACTTTGAATTCTATGTTGATAAGATTAAGGTCGCTTTTAACCCCCTTTAAGCACTTAAATAGGAGTTTTTGATAGGAATTTGTAGGTTTTACTTAAACAAAAGCGTTCAAATCTCCATACATCACAGAGGTCTCTTTGTGCTCGTCCTATTGTTGCGGAACCCGCGTTATTAACACGTCACAGAGTGATCGATTGCTGTACGAGACCCCAAATCGGGAGTGAGTTATAATGTGAGAAAAACTACAGAACATTCGTTGAAAAAGGCTGTTTGAGTCTGTGAAATTTTTGTCTTTCAAATACCTACAATAAACTCGGGTTTATATGGGCCAATGCACTCAACTATGGTCCAAACTATGAAGTAGTGTCTTGTGTACCTACTGTGATATATGTGGGTAGCTATATGTCTAGCTGTCAATGTTTAGGGTAGTTAATAATATCTTTGTCTCGGATTAAATGCAGTACTGAAAGGACGTGTTTTACTCATCTAGAACAATAACCGTAGACACCCAAGCATCAGACTTTCTACCTACATGCCACAGATATTTTGGTTTTAGTCTTGTGGATTATGAGCAGTCAGGTCAATATACAGGCTGTCCCTAAAACCAACGTGCATACGAAAAGGGCTGATAAGACATCAGATTAAGTAAATTTGACCTCAGTAAAAATCTCTTAGTTACCTTTTCGTATGTACGTTGGTTTAGGGACACCATGTATACTGCATCATATGTATAACTTTAGTTAAAAATATGGTGCAACTGTCTACACGAGAGTTTGGACTAGGGATTGCAAACGGGTTAAGACGCTGTCAACAGCAAAATGCCCTTGAGGATTCAGGATTTTGGCCCATCCCCTAGCCCCGCCTAATTGCTCCTAGCGCTATTCACAAGTGAGCGGCGAGAAGCGTAACTGTTTGCATTCGGCTTGCGTTCGCGATCGAAATAAACACGCCTGCCGGTAGATGGCGTTAAACTCCTGTAGGTTTCCCATAGAGCGCAGAATAAAATAGACAGGGCGTCGTTAAAATAATATAGTTGGTTTTTAATTTATTTTCATAATTAAAGCGTGAACAGATAGAATGAAATTTGGATATGTAATACGTAAATAAGTAATGAAAACTTTCAAACACATTTAATGAATTTTGGATATGTAATATAAGTAGTTAAGATTTATTAGAAAAAAATACAGTATTTTTGTAAGTAGTAATACGATTATATTGAATTAAAATATACAGCACTTCCTTTATGTTTTTCTTGATGACCTGCAATGTAAGGTCATCGAGAAAAACATAAAGGTAAGGTAAGGTTTACATATAAATCAATCGATTTTCGATTTGACAGTATAAGGTATTTATACTTAGTATCCGTAACCTGGTATCCCATCAAAAACATTCTGTAAAAAACTAGCCAAGTCTCGATAGAGCTGCTTGTTTATCTCTAAAAAGTAATGAAATCTAGACAAAATCGTGTCAAGTTTAAGGTACCTTACTGCGATTTCTTTATTATTATACTTAATGTTGTGTGACTTGGCCGTTGAACATTCTTTATTCGTTATAGTAGGTACAAGTCAACAAAGAAACTTTGTAATCGCATGTATTTGTATAGGATTACAAACTTATGTGTGCAGTTGCAATATTTGGAGGTTTTTTAGGACTTGATAGGCTAAAAACTAACTATGCTTAAAATTTCAGCTCTCTGAGTTTATGGGAAGTACTAGTTCTATTCTGATGATCATGAGTCAGTGAGTGTCTGTCGTAAATGCGAAACTTTGCTTTCGCTTAACTTCGGAACTAAATGACCTACAGACTTGAAATTTTGGATTTTAAGTATGTGATTATAGCTTACTGGATGACGAAAATTTCTACGTTCTGGTCTTATCTAGAGGTTCTCAAATAGGGGCCTGAAAATGGGGCGAAATGGTTCCAGTAAAGGATGGTACGGCAGTGTTTGCTTCGCGCTGGACTTGGCGGGGCCACTGCCGTGCCCCCAGATATGTACCATGCAACTCCGAGTACCTTTAGTAGCTAATGATAATGTATGTTACGTAGGTAATTAAATTAAATGAGATTGAATATAATATACAATATAATAAATACTTAGTACAAATACCTTACCTTATACTGTCAAATCGAAAATTGATTGGTTTATTTGTAAACCTTACTAACTGACGTGCCCGAAAAATTACCCTGGAGTGCGGTGTATGATAATACATACATACATACATACAAACATACATACATACATACATACATACATACATACATACATACAAACATACATATATACATACTTACTTACATACATACATACATACATACATACATACATACATACATACAAACATACAAACATACAAACATACAAACATACATACAAACATACATACAAACATACATACATACATACATACATACAAACATACATACATACATACATACTTACTTACTTACTTACTTACATACATACATACATTCATACATACATACATACATACTTACATACATACATACATACATACATACATACATACATACATACAAACATACATACATACATACGTACATACATACATACATATACCTTAGGCCTTCATACACAGGGTTTCGCACACAGGCGCTGCCGGGTGTGGGCGCAGCCCTGAGCTTGCCTAATGCATTAGGCAAGGAAGAATAATAATTACGTCAAAATAAAATCGCGGAGTGAGACATGCCTGCTTCGGCTCGTTTCCTAAAACCACACTTGTGTATTGATGCCTCCCATAATACATAACTATTACCGTCGACTCCAAAACTTTATAGATCTATGCAAACAAAACGTTTCTCGATGGGCGTAGCCAAAACCGCATCTGAAGAAGCGTTGAAATGTGGACCTTATATCCAGTGACATAAGGTCCACATTTCAACGCTATGAAGGTGTAAAACTGAATGAGTATTCATTTGGACAGGCCAGTGGCTATTGCGGTGATCATACATTTAACACACTTAACTAAATATTTACACTTCTTATATTATAACTTTGATTTATATAAGTACGTATACAGTATTTTAGATTTTTAACACAAGGTTAAACAAATTTTTGCGATGTTTTCGATGCGCAAACGAGAAGCATAGGTCCGTCTAGCACGGCGCGTCAGCGCACACTGTCTATTTGTATCGGAGTAAACGAGAGCCTACTGTCACTGTTTCTGGGCAGCCGGGTCTTAGAAGATAATAATAAATAAAAATTGAAATAAAAAAAAGTGTGGACTATTTGTGAAATGTGACTCGTTAGCGGTTTAGGTATGAATATGTTGACTTCATGTTTTTATTTGCAGACCCATACGTTAAAAAAATAAAGACATAGAACCGTTTAATGATGATTTTAAGACCAATCTTTGCAATTTTTTTCTATCGAGCCGATTTCGTGAAATTATGTTTCGCGTCCGTCCACGGTCTTCGAAATATGATGAATATTAACATATATTTTTTTTGATGTGCTAGAACAAATGGTTTTTCTTAAAAAACTGCATAAATAACATCAATTTCAACAAAAGTAGGTCTTGTCAGCCTCTTAACCGGTACCCGAAAAACCGGTAAGGTCACAATCTGACTTTGTTGCAAAGAATTTTGTTTGAAAACCAAACTAAGCTACGTAATTATTTCACATTAAGCGGTCGGTCAATAAAAGCGGAGTCATAATAAACGGATTCTACAGTAGCTTCCGCAAAGCCACTCAAATGGGGACATGCCTTAAATAGTGTTAATCGTTTGCAGCCGTGCTCGGCCGGCTACCCTTCGCAAATCGAGCCCGGGATTGTTTTCCAGGTAACTCAACTTACCTAGCTACACGACCCAGATTCTTGGCCTGGGTCCAATTTACTAGAGACAGTATATTTATACAACCCAATAAGAGTATATTTTAGTATATTACACAACTAGGGTGGTAAAATAAAGAAAGGCCGGGATCGCATATTTACCTCCCTCGCTTGCAGCTCGGGCCGCAAACTTCTGCGATCTCGCCCTTTCTTTGTATTACCCCTAGTTATGTAATGTACTATTATTGCATTCCAAATATTACGGAGGCCCTTAAACTGTGGTAAACAAGATATAAATAACTAATGGTAGACAACATTCGGTCTTATCGCTGAAGAAGCAATCTCGTTCAGACAAATTTTAGGTATTTTTTGCGTTATTCCTGGGTGTATTTTCGCTGGCGTAATTTCTCTGGCCACCAATATTTAAAAGATTCCTCCTCACTAGACTGGCATTAGTTGGTTACTTGTTAGAACTTGACAGATTCTACATTGTAACCTAAGTGCCAATTCTAGAAAGGCAGAACTCTCTCAGTATTCGCCAATATCATGACAGCGAAATGACGTTTTTGAAAATACACCCTCCTATAATATCGTGCACAGTGAAGGTGGAACTGGTGCCTGCCGCCAATCCGAATCTTGTATTCTATCATGCCCGGGCCATATTAACGGGAAACGCCTTTAATATCGCTAGGATGGACGATTAGGTAACATTAGTGTGGCTAGTTACTTCTATTTGACATTAACATTTATAACGAGTATTTTTTTAAGCTACAGTTTCTCCACGTTCCCTGTTTTCTGAAACAGCTGTTTTCTGTCCCTGAACTGCTCCAATGGCGGAGTTTAGACATGTACTTAATAATAAATATTAAATATTAGGGGACAATCTTACACAAATCGAACTAGTCCCATAGTAAGCTCAATAAGGCTTGTGTTATGGATCCTAGACGACGATATATTTAATATATACAAATACTTAAATACATAGAAAACAACCAAGACTGAGAAACAAATATCATCACACAAATAATATTTGCTCTTACCGGGATTCGAACCCAGGACCGTCAGCTTCGTAGGCAAAGTCACTAACCACTATGCTAAACCGGTTGACGTCGTCTTATTTAATCATAAATATGATTCTGGCTGCATAATCGCCCAGAAAGGAAGAGAATAGTCATAACTCTATCGCTTCTGCTTCCGCTCTCGCTGCCGTTTGTGACTCGTCCCACGAGCTTAGATACTACTTCATCTTACAGAGGCACAACGAACCCGACTTGTCACTTTGTTGTTTGCTTGTGTTTTGCTGAAACTCGCAACAATAGACACACATAGTTGTAGGTAGGTATAACATATACACACGTACCGAAATCACACAATAGGTATATCTTAGTAGCATTTTGGTTAAACACAAGTTAGCAGAGCTTTTGCGATCCACGGTATGAGTAAACTTTTAAAACTTACTCATACTGTCACTTCTATAGTCTATCAATCCAATCTAGTTACTGGAACGACAATAACTACGGCGATACGGGAATAATTACGGCGTGTTCCACGTGTTACTTCAAGAGTGAGGTGTCTGTCATGAAATGGTAGTCTTAGTGTTAGTAGACATTCCAAATTATTGGCTTTAATTATTTATTAATTTATTAATGTAATTAATTGTAATTGTAAATGAAATGTAATGTGATTAATTTAATTTTTATTGTAATTGATTTAATTTAATTTAATTTGTTGTAATTTTGATATTGGTTTAATAAATTTTTGTAATTGTGATATAATTTGTACCAATGGGTTTATACCTAAATAAATACACATTTTATTTTTTTTTATTTTTTATTTATTAAAAATCGTTATAATTATCGAAACTGCTCAAAATTTCACTAGAATAGGGATGACGACTGAGTTAGAAATATATCATTATATTTAGTACGCTAGTTAGCTTATGGGAAAATATGGGACACATATTTTTTGGTTTATCAAATTAAGTATTAAAAATCGACCTTTAAACTTCCGGAGTGGGGCCAAAGAGTGACGTCACTCGAAACTCCTAAGCACTGTATCCTTGTAATTTTTTGATTGTCAAACAAAAAAAAAAAGGTGTACAATATTTTTTAATAATCTACTAAAGAATTTTTAGTCGTCTAGCCTATTGGTTGATAAATGCGATCTGTAGAGGAGAGCCGGTCATCCAGGCAATAAGCAGTTTTGTCAAAGCTGAAACTGAGACCTTCGTTCCTGCTCCGCACTTGCTTGGACAATGATTGTGTAATGACAATAAGGAAACAGTTATCAAAATTGACTCTAGTTTTTGAAATCGTCATTGTTTTACTACTACGACAAGTCTTTGAATTTGAAGAGACTCAGAGCGCCGGGCCGCAGGCTAGGTTAGGTTTGTTTGATATACGGTGGAGTGAGTGGTCCGTTCCCATGGTCGCGCCCTATAGCGCAGGCGGCACATAGAGGGGTTTTTAGTGGGTAAGCTTGGGCCTCATCAGCCAACAAAGGAGTCCCACATAACCATCAGGGTCCGTCCCCGCACCCTGTTGGTATGCGTAACGCATTTTTTCCTCTAAAAAAAAGGTTTATTTGATATAAATCCCAGGAATCCAAGGAAAAATGGTTCCAGAGAAAATTTATTCCCATGAAATGATAAGTCGATGATTCATTTCATTTGATCAAAATGTCTATCGGCGATTAAAACCATTTTAGCAGACACTTTTCTGCCATTCCGTAGAACGTCTTAAAAAAAAAGCATCTCACAGTAAAAATCAAACCACCTAGTCGGATCCTCTCAAGGTGGTCCGGGCCAAGCGACCTGGTTCGATCGCAGGGAACGCCAGGGCATTTCTCCAGAAATATGTCTGCGGTCACATCATTCATCTGGCCCTTTTTCATACTAAATGTACGGAGACAGATGAATGAGTCGCAGACATATTTCTGGAGAAATGCCCGCCATGGCCCCCACCTAGTTCGATTTTCACATCAGTTACTAAGGTTGTAAGTTTGTCAGTTACAAAAAAAGAGTGCTTGTTTGTAGATAAAACCAAAAATTAAATACGAAATAATTGCGGTAATTGCGATAGAACTACCGCGCCATTTTAAAAGATATTTAGTACATAAGAAACATATCCGCTTACTTCAAAAGCAGTAAGATTTCGATGTGTTGTTTGAAAAGGTCGTTGGTTCATGAAAGCCGAAATGTACTTACGTCTTTTGGAGTTGTATCTGCTGAGGCGAGTTGCGGTGGCAAGGCACTGCCCACTTCATCGGGGTGGTGACAGCAAAAAACATCGTAGCTGATAGATTAAGAACAGTACTAAAAGTTTTTCTTTAATTTATTCATTACTAGCTGTCCAGGCTAGCTTCGTACCGCGTCAGATTTTTTTTTTAGATATTTTATTAGTTATTCTGTCATTTGGGGCAGAGACAAACACAAAAAAATCAAAGAGCATAAAAATCGGTCCACCCGTTCTCGAGTTATAAATGGTAATCCAACATGATATGGTATGCCATGGTATCGTGGTGTGGTGGTGGTCGTAATTCTTACTATATAGATAGAGATATATTTACAAAGCTAGTGATGAGGGTCATCGCTATAGCTTCTAAGGCATCAATTGCGCTTGACATACATTTTATTTAACATCATTTTCTGAATTATGTTAAGTGATCGTAAACAATAATAATGATTGACGATAAGATGACGAGAACCGCGTGAAGGCCGAGAAGGACAAACTCAGCAAGTACCTTGACTTGGCTCACGAGGTTACCGCCATGTGGGATGTTGATTCGACGATCGTTGTTCCGATCGAGTAGTTTCGGCGAATGGGCTTTTAGCGAAGAGTCTCGACCACCGTCCCAAGAGAATCTCGCTACTCGGCTGAATCAAGGGTTAGATACAAAGGGCGGTACTTCTGTAGGCGTCATAAGTCACGGACACGGCGCGCAGGGGATCCTGTCTCTGCGGCCCTAGCCACCGGTATCTTGAGTCCCGCCCGCTGTCGGCGGCGCCCTGGGTTAGGTTTTTTATAACGTGTTTATATTTGGTATTTGCATTTCGTAGTGTACTTTATACAATATATTGTAGGGGTAAAAAACCTAACTAGAGAAAATAAAGAAATACCAAAATAATTTGTGAAAAAATAGCAACGCTCAGTTATTTTCGACAGTTGTCTCCTGAGAACATCCACTTGGATCACTTGGAAAATTGTTTCGGCACCCGAAACGAAAATATCACAGATTGTAGTCTTGAGGTAATTGTAACCCTATTTACCTTAACACCCTATTTAGGTCTCTGCCCGTATCATACCATGACCGTACTTTGAACGTATCAGGCACAGTATGACAAATGCTGGTCGGTGACGGAACATGCTAGTGGGCATCAGTGGTGTGGCGTAAAAGATTCAAAATTAAAAAAGAAAGATATTTTGCTTAAGAGAATATGAGAGACAAATAAGGTGCTCAAATGGTTGATAAAAGGCAAGCCGTAGCCTGTAGGAATCGAGTTCTTTAGACGCCACGTTACTGGTGGGCATAGTCTCATACTTTTCAATACAAAGAATATTTATTTTACCTGACACGTTCATAGTACGGTCGTCGTATGATACGGTGTACTGGGCAGAGACCTTTATCGGGATCTTCATCAATTTATTACGAAAGTCCCCAGGACAAGACCTCTGCCCAAGCCCGTCTGTATTTTTAACACTTTTTTAATAAAATGTACGAGAGCAAGCAAGTCCTTCGACTTTACAGAAACATCATGTTTCATGCATTATCTCTCGCTCAATCGTCATGGATAAATGTGGAATACGTGTTCTCATAGATGGCGTTTAGGTTAAATACCTATTAAACCAGAATGATACAAAAAGTCGAAGTAGCTGGCAAGATTGAGGGCAATTGCTGGGTGCTCCGGTGGTCGAGTGGTTGAGGTTGAGACGCTGGGCCGGAAATCCAGAGGTACCGGGTTCCATTTAATTTTTCCATTTATATGTACGAGTATATGTAGCTTTAAAAAATGTGGTGTAATTTACCCGCATTAAAAACTAATAAAAAAAGAAACATGTTTCTTTCATAATGTACAAAAACTGTTATCTAACTTTGGAGAGGCCATACATTTTTCAAAAACTGTGAAAAGTTAGCAACGCTCAGTTACTTTTTAACAGTTGTCATCTCCTGAGAACGTCCATCACTTGGAAAATTGTCTCGGTATTCAAAACGAAAATATGACAGAATGCCTGGAGATAATTGTAGCCCTTTTTTAAAATGCCAGCAGTTGACGTGTTCCTTGGCAGCAATTTACGTTTGCCACTTTGCCACCAAACATTTCATTGAATGTTTCATTTCATCGAATTTTCATTTTGTTGACTGCCTTTTTCCGACACTACTCCCGTACTCCGGTGGGTAAGGAAAGATGGCCTAAGCGGGAAAATTACTAATTATAACAATGTTTTTCTTTAGGTGTATTGTTATCAAATGAGAGTGACATTATTTCACAAATAAAACAACGTTTACTGATGTTACATCCTTTCTTCTTTGAGAGCCGTGTTTAGGTGACGAAATATGACTGTGGACGAAGTCGTCCTGAGTTAAATTAGTTGTTTGCCATACTGTTTCAATTATTCCTCTATGAAATAGCTTATCCCAGTTCAGCCGACCTACAAGTTGGCTTAAAGCCTCGCCGAGTACGACTCACGACAAAAACACTCCACAAGTTACAATTAGTTTTAAAACTGCATTTTGTAAAGCTTCTTCAGTTTTTCTTTGGACACTATTATTAATACACGACGCGAAATAAGAAAAAACTTAGACTATGTGGTAAATGACCTTAAAAATAGTACATTGCTTACCTAGGGCGGTAAAACAAAGAATGTATCAGATTGCAGGTATATGACGCCCGAGCCGAAGGCAAGGGCAATAAATATGTGATCTAAATATATTTACGTCACACCTGGCCATAATGTGGCAATAACCGCCCGCTACGCGTGCAGCAAATCCCACTTCATGGCCTAGGCGAGACGCAAAATTTTGTACTTACCACGAGCGGTAATATCAATTAGTCCAACTTCGGTCGTTTAGGCACAGACGCAAGATCGCGCGTCTGTGTGAGTGCAATCTATACTGGAGCATTCTTAAATCTTTGCTTGTAGCGCGTTTGTACACGGCGCGCACACATTCAAGCGCGCGATGTACCTTTTGTAGGAAGAAAAATTACTGCTGTTATCCTTGTGCTTCAAGTATGAAATGTTTGAAGTCGTTTTTATATGTTTTGACGCCTAGAGACCCTTTAAAGACATCTCTAAAAATTTAGTTTTAAGTTTTGTGTGTAAAAGGTAAAAAAAAACTGTGCCCAGTTATTTGCTTGTTCCATTTTATAAATGTCATCTTATGTAGTAATGTCACAATTGTTGTAATGTTGTTTTTAAAAGAGAAACTGGTGAGTTTCTTCAGGAGCTTCTTCTCACCAGAAGAGCGCCAAAAGAAAAGAAAAGAATCAGACATGTAAAAGAGCCCTTGAGGCCTACTTACAGAAATAAATGAGTTTGAGTTTGAGTTTGATATGATTCATGTATTTCCTTCCAGGTAACTCCGCCGCTCACCTTCCATCAGTCTCTCCGCAAGTCCCTACCCCAGCCCAGCAAGCTAGAGCTGGCCCGCAGCGTCAGCAGACTGGCGGCATTGTTGGTGCTCACTGTGGTCGCGCTCATAGAGCTCTACCCGGCGGTGGTGCATCTGGTCACCACCTTCTATAGTTTTATTGAATAAATCGTACCAGAATACATGCATTTTTACTAGCAGTGTCTTAGATTGTTATTTAACTACCTAGTATTAAACCTATCTATTAAAACCCACTCATCTATTCGCCTTTTCTCCATCATCTCTAATTTAGAGGCCGTGCAGGGCATTTAGGGCATGCTCCCGGTACTGAGTTTGTATGGCGAGAACCGGGAATTCCCGGTTCCGGTACCGTATTTGTATGGAAATCCAGTACCGGGAGCCCTAATTGTCACCGACTTCTATAGCTTTGTCGAGTAAATTGTGTTTGAGTATGTTGTCTTTCATTGATTGCAGCTCAGAAAGCATTTTTTTATTTAATTTATGACTATATGACTATTATTTTGCTTGTTTTCCATTTACTTCTCTCTTTACTTTCAATTTTCTTTACTATTTTTAGTTTTCTTTCCTTTCAAAGGAAATCTTTTTTATCTGTCTATCACTTTCCTTATTTTATTATTTAAAAATCTTCTCTCTATCTCTGTTCTTCTCTCTCTCTCTCTCTTTCACTATTTTCTGTATTTACACCAGTACACCAATTTGTCATTTACTTCTTGTATCACTGTATCTATCCACGCCAATATCCGTCAGGTCAGTATCTTTGACACCTTTTTTATGTACAGAAGAGTTCTAACTTGCGGCTACGCCGCATCCTATTATTATCCTAAAGGAACTCCATACTAGGATGGTAGTCTACCTGTATGCCAAATTTTATCTCAAACCATCGAATTATTACATAAAGGCCAGGCCAGTAAAGTAAGAAATGTCTCAGATCACATGTATATAATTGTTGGCCGAGGCGAAGCTGAGGACGACAAACATGTGATCTGAGGCTTTCTTATTTACTGGCCAAAGTTTGTATAAAAAAATTCTGTTCGACGGAGCCAGAAAGCGGCATCTTCGTTTAGCGCAGCGGCCGGCAAGGTGACGCTTTTAGGCGGGAGGGCAGAAAAATATATAACTTTTGCCCGTTACTTCGTCTGCGTTGAATTTGAGTTATACCGGGTGTGGCCTGTAATACGAGCAAAAAATTAAACCGTAGATTCTATTCTTCAAATAATAAAACTTTTGTTTAATCACTTTTTAAAAATATGTAGTCCTTAGATTGTCTCTTTTTCATACAAAGTAATTAGTATTTTTAATGTACATCAAAATCCGTCTAATTGACATTGCTTGTCAATCTTGTCACAGTTGTCACCCTACAGACGTAATATATTTCGCAATACATTGCGTGTTCGGATAAACTTTAAAGTGTGCTAAAAATCAAACCACAAGTTATTTTTAAAAGTCGCTGAATAAAAGTTGTCTAGTTTGAGGAGTAGAACCTACGGTTTAATTTTTTGCTCGTATTACAGGCCACACCCGGTATATCAATTACCTACTTAAGGAATGGTTTATTCTCCGTACAAACCTCCATCCCCTTTTTCACCCCTCAAGGCAGGGTTTCTTTAACTGTGGTCCATGGGCCCCTTAGGGATACGAGAGTCCGTGGCTCGCATACGACACTAACTTTCAAGTATGTACGCTTCATTTCCTTTTTCTCCGATTATATTCGTAAAGGGTCCGTAAGATTTTGTAAATATTGTATGTGGTCTGTAGCCGAAACAAGATTAAGAAACACTGCCTTAAGGGGTAATTCACGGGATAAAAAAGTACCTATCCTATATTTTTTCTAGGGTATCAAACTATATCCATGCCAAATTTCATCTGAATAGGTTCAGTGATTTAAGCCTGAAAAGGTAATAAATAGTTACATTTATATTATTAAGTTTGGAAGTTAGAATTTATGCATAGTTGAATACCTCAATATGATAACATTGATGTTTATAAAATTACCTTCTCTAATTGATTAATAGCTATGATTACTTTCTCTAAACATTGATAAGACTGTTTTTACATTAAATGCTTCAGTGTCAGTGTAGCGGTGACCACCATGGATGTGCTGGTATTTTGGTCTTGTTTGGTTTTATTGTTGCAATTTCACGGTGTCTTGTGTGATCAGGTGGTAAGTAATGATAAAATTGGTTAATTAGCCCTAGGAAATGTAATACCTTGTCAAATATGAAACCCGGGTATTACCCGACTCTAAATAATGTCAGTTAACCGAGTTTTCGGGTACCTGGGTTGCATTACTTACAATGGTTGCCGGAATTGCTGGCCGAGTTAAGTAAGATAAACAAGCATGTAATGTTTTTCGCGTGTGCTTTAAGACGGCCGAAATTAAACTTTATTAATTTTAAAATAAAACGATACATGCATCATTTTTATTAATTACTAGGTTTTTAAACCTGGGTGCTGAGTCAAACCCCGGGTTTTACCCGACTCTAAGTAATCAATTGGCCCCATGTTTTTTTTACATTCGTATTGGATTTTTTTGAACCGTAATTAGTCATTTATAGACCTAACATCATTATTGTGGTTTTATAGGATGATCATGAGTCTCTCAGCGATGAACGAATCAGAAGGAACCACGAAAGCGATTGCGAGAAATTTAGAGTCAGAAACGCACAAATCAAGACAACAAAAACTATACCAACTAAAGAAAAACCAAAAATTACACCAAAACCAGTAACTAAGGAAAAACTTCCCATAAACGAACGGAATGAACCAAAAGACGTTAGGGACATTAACCGTATACTTGAAGAGATAGCAGAGGTTGCTCATAAGCACAATGAAACTAAAGGATTTCATAAAATTAGACACTTAGTTGATGAAATTGATAATCAAGATAATAAAACAAAACATTTTGAACCAAATCCAGTCAAATCAGATAAAGTGACTAACATCTCAAAAAAGGAAGGATCCGTAAAGGAAGATGATAAAATAGGTGTTAAGCATCAACCGGCTAATGAGACAAAATTAAAAGATTCTATAAAACAATTACCACACAAAAGTGAAAAAATACTTGAAATTGTTAAAATTGCAGAATCTAAGAGTTCTGCTGAATCAAACGAAAATATAAATAAACAAACCCTAGCATGTGGGAGAAGTTCAAATAATGAAAATAACTATCACGTTGAAGAAAAATCGAGCCAAAATGACGGTTTAGAGAAACACGATGGAAAAAGTAAGTAGGTAAATAATTTTAAGCAATAGGTAAAAACCTCCATAAACTAACACTACTTTTTTCGGTAGTCGTGTATTAATATCTTTTATGTCGTTCAAGTATATATTCAACTAAAATAGGAATTTGAATTACTTATTATGTGTATTTCCTTTGCAGATGATAATCTTATAGAAATAGAGGAACATACGTATGAAGAAGAAACCTTGCATACAAAACCTCGTAAATATACTCAAACTAATACGTACGGGAACTGGTTTGTGGGACAAAATTATAATCCAGGATTTCCCACCTACGATTATGGGAATAACAATAATATCGACAATTACTATACCAATAGTGTAACCTATCCAACAATCACATATGGAGAGTGTAATAACGGCAATAATGACTATAAATATGTTAATTTTAATGCAAACATGCCTTTGTGGAATCAAGTGCCTCCTTGTCAAAGAAATGAAGACTATACGAGAAGAAGAAAAACTTGGTTAGACAGAAACACAATTGTAGAAGTGAAAGAACCTGATGAATATGAAGTTAAGTCTTTAAATGAAGAAAAAGAGGAATTAACAAGTATACAAAGGCCTGATTTGTGTAGGCAGTATTATAGTATCACACAGAAGGAATATTCTAGAAACAACGATGTATCGGAGAACCAGTATTACCTGGATCCTTATCACTGTAGTTAATGAAAAGTATGTAAATATTAGAAATACAGTTTTTAAAACAACCTATAAAATCTATTCCAATTCACAGCCGATTTATTATAGAAAAGTGGGTTAAGTGAAAAGAAAAGAAGTCGTATAGTCTGCGTAGTAGGGTAAAAATATCATATACCATGGTTCTTATACCTTATACCATTTTGATACATTAGAGTGGTCTACAAAATATTTTTTGTTTTAGTTTCTCAAAAAGGCTCCCTTTATTCGATTCAACTTTAAACGCAATGAAGGCTACCGTTTTTGTGCTCACCAGTTGGCGCCACTGTCGAGTAGGGTCCTGAAGTATAGCTGTCAGTTTGTTATTACGGGTGTGAAAACGAAGTTTACATTTCAATCGTATTTAATGCTTTAAAATCGTATCATAAAAATATCGAGCACGCCGCAGTGTCCGTTTAGTTCAGAAAAAAAGAGGCCATGAGTATCCGAATGATATAACTCTCTCAAAGCACTGACATTCGTTGACACGTAACGTAGGTAACTCATATTTGGCATAAATAATCTCAGATATTGCAAAATATTGGTAAGATTATTCTAATAACAAATAAACGCGTGTAGCCCCCCACAAACAGGCGACATTTGATATTTGGGAGACCACACGCTACAGTAGCGCCACTAGCGATGAAATTCATTCGCGGTAGCTCTCATTGAAACGCAAGTCCCTTCATTTGATAAGGCTTAAAGCGCCCTTCTACAAAATTTGTGCGAGATTTAACAATATATAGAGGTTGCTAATGAAAAGCCCGATTGCACGTCAATCTGTTTTTTTTTTCAGTATTTGTACAGACACTTCAAATACAGGGTGATTTGAAATTCGACCTATTCCTTGAAAGGGGTTATTCTATAGCTTATTTGCAATGATTTAAGTTCAATCAACCAGGGGTCAAAACTCAATGGTTATCAAGTTATTTGAGTTTTAACTTTTTTTTTAAGCCGCCTTTCGATCTAAAACTGCTACTTGTGATTTTGTTTATTATTTATTATGAAACAGTTTAAGTTTTGTAATTTGTACGCGAAGTTTCATAATGTTTTTTTAAGTAACGACTCGAAGAATTACAAAATTTTGAACAAAATCTAAAAACTTTTGACTTCAAATCCTTTTATTCGTAAAATTTTAAAACAGTTTTTGGTTTTCTTTTGGATTTTATTTAATAAACCGCTTATTGACTATTAGATGTTGGATTTTTTCATTCCTAATTTAAGTAGT
Organism: Eudemis profundana; assembly: GCA_947034925.1. NCBI lineage: Eukaryota > Metazoa > Arthropoda > Insecta > Lepidoptera > Tortricidae > Eudemis > Eudemis profundana. Next base: position 13,033,972 of record OX344816.1, on the reverse strand, counting down.
TTTTACACAAGTAACAGTTTTAGATCTTTAAAAAAAAAGTTAAAACTCAAATAACTTGATAAGCATTGAGTTTTGACCCCTGGTTGATTGGACTTAAATCATTGCAAATAAGCTATAGAATAACCCCTTTCAAGGAATAGGTCGAATTTCAAATCACCCTGTATATACATATTGTATTATATTATCTAATTGATCTTAAGCTGAACGGCATTATATCTTCGATGCATTCTCCAGATATCTGAGCCAAGATATTTGCTGCCAAGTATTTGCGATCCATGCATGGTTGCTCAGTCGGAAAATGAGCAAGATGCATTAATAAAAGGCTCGCTTCAACAGTGTCTCCTCCGTATCGTTTTATAGCTACCTATAAATGACGTGTCCTAATTATTTTATTACAAGGGTAATTAATCTATACATAGAAAAGTAACTATCTGTCGGTGTGAATGTAAAAACCTTTATGCCACACCTGGCCATAAAGTGGCTTTTCCCGCACGCTACGCGTACGGAATAAGCCGCTTTCTGGCCAAATGTAGACATGAAATGATGTACACAACACGGGAGGTAATAAAGCCCTCGATCGCATATTTACGTCCCTCGCTTGCAGCTCGGGCCGCAATCAACTGCGATCTCGGCCTTTCTTTATATTACCACCCTAGTTGTGTAATGTACTATTTCAAGCTTAAACCGCGGAACCGATTGTGACGATGAAATTTGGTATGCAGATAATTTCCGATAATAAGATCCGAGATTTGACAAGAGGAAAATTGAAAAATGATATGTCTCGGGCAGGATTCGAACCTGCATCTCCTATGAATAGAATTCTTCCCTCTTTAGAATTCGTTGTCAGTCTTTAATGCTACAATAAAATGCTCGGGTTAGCGGTTCTTAACATTATTCCTAATTTCAAGTCGATAGCATCAATAGATCCTGAGATATCTTGCTGTGACAGACGGACAGACAGAGTCGCACCATAAGGGTTCATTTTTTACCATTTTGGTACGGAACCCTAAAAATCAAACTGACGATATCGCCTGACCCTTTCTCTGCAGCGCTGTAAAGTGGAAGGAATAAAATCACAAGAGTGTTTTAATCCCTAATTATGTACAGTTGGTTCCGTAGCATAACATCTAAGATCGAATGTTATAAGCTCGATACACATATGTCTACAGGGTGACTTCTTTTTCGTGATACAGGATAATTAAACCTCAATCTATCCATGATTTTGAACAACTTTTACTATGGGGTCAACTTTGTAAATTGCAAAAAAAATACAACCCTCTCATACATTTTGGTCTACCTATTGATGACCTTTTCTATGAAACAGTTATTTTTTTTTTGCATTTAAAAAGTTGACCCCATAGTAAAAGTTGTTCAAAATCGTGGATAGATTGAGGTTTAATTATCCTGTATCACGTAAAAGAAGTCACCCTGTAGAATGTCGAAAATCTAAATAAATAATGTTCGTTGTGTATAACGTTCGAAATACATACAACACGATTGGTCGAAAGATTATAATGTCGAAGTACAAAATGAATATGATTATTTTATATAAAATTTATACACATATGTCTAGAATGTAGAAAATCGAATCAACGAAATAATTGGGGAACTATCATATTTGTTTAATCATGAAGGAACAAACGAGTAGACGACCCACACCCGTCTGATAGTAAATCGGCCATTCTCACGAAGTATGTCTGCGGTCACCTAATTACCGCGACGCTGTTTTCATACTAAATGTATGGAGTCGCGGTAATTAGACGCAGTCATACTTCGTGAGAATGGCCGAAATGCTTGTGTGCCCGATGGCCCATAGACACAGCCGCACCAATAAGAGCTGTTTATGCGTCGCTACCCGAGGACTAAGATGAATGTCTTTGGTGCCAGATATTTTACAAGTCATATTAAATATAAGTTTTGATTAACCGATTAAACCAGTGGTTCCTAACCTTTACTGCCACATCACCCACCGGCCCCCTCTAGATTTGTATCATTACCCCTCCAAAAAATAGGTAAACAGACAAGTATATGAAAGTACTCAAAGAAAAACGACTTAATATGAGTATTACCCCTGACAAAACTTAATTTTACCCCTTTAACACAGTCAGGTTCGGAACCACTGGCTTAAACGATTCTGAGGGGACCTAGCTTCTGAATTTTGTAGTCATACAATTTGGCTTTATATATTTTGAACCTCATACATGTTCAGCATTATAGATTATAAACGTTATGAATTTAGAGCGTATATATTTTAATATTATGATAAAAGATGTTATGAATTCCGTATGTTCTGCAATTGGACTTTTTGTATTTTGACCGTATGCCAAACGACCGTATAACATGTGTTTTTAGATATTTTGCAACGTAACCGTACAGTTACAATACACTACTATCTTTATCTACACACGTATTATAAGGTCACTATGATGTGTTCAAAACCGCAAATTAAAAATGTTAAATGATGGTAACTGAAAACTTTTTCACGCATGTCATGCAACCGTAGTTTTTATGTTGAAATACAAAGATGGAGTAGACTCTATTAAACATATCGTTCGATATCATGTAACGTTCGAAATTTGTCAAAATTGTTTGCAACTGACATTTTATTTCGAATAAAACGTCATGTCGACTGATATTAGAATTGAGGTCAAATCAATTGCTTTTTTTTTCAAAGATATTCGAAATTTGAATGTCGAATCGAATATTGATGTGATGTGATATCGAATACGATGTTATTATGAAGCAATAATAACATTTTCACAGATAAGATATTTATTCTAACAAAAAATTTAATGTCATAATTTGTGGTTTAAGAACGCATTATAGAATGTTTATGATTTATGTGTGTAGATAAAGTAAAATATGGAATTATGATTACTTCTCCTCATCATTATAATTAACTTACCAATGTACCTAGGTACAGCCCAGACCTAGTTTCAGTAGTTCGGTGATTTTAGTCCGGTTCATATATATTTGTTTGAACCGGACTAAAATCACCGAACTACTGAAACTAGGCCTGTACATACACCGGTCAAATTCGAGATTCCAGATAAGAGAAATAAAACACGAACACGTATTATAGGCGAATATTAAATATTTTATTTAACAAAAATCCTAATATTTCCCAGCAATTTACAGGAACAATCAGCGGAATAGAAATACGTAGAGAAACGGACAAACATATAACAATCATCTAAAATGGACCAACAAATAGTTAAACAATATGAAAAGTGTTATATTAACACATCAATAAATAAACAAGCTGTCTTCATTCGCTAAAACTATTTAAATATCTTACTCTACGTTATTCTAAAATAAAATTTCATATCTTCAACAAACATTGAAAGAACTGGAATGTTATAAAAAAGCAAAAATGCAAGAAATTCATTATCGACTCGCGAAGTAGTGTTACCAAAATTTTAGTAAGAAAAGACGGGACAGTTAGATAGGTCCTAATATTACATAATTTATTATAAATAGTTCAATTCATTCCGTTTTATTTCTACTCTTTGGTATTCATGAGACACGTCAACCCAATGCCAATAGAAGATAGTAAAAGGGTAAAAATTGACATAGTGATACATGAGTAACGAATTGACATATCATTCACAATTACTCATTACAACTAGTAAACTCTCTGACTCCGCCCACCCAAATAACGGAAAGATAATCAAAACCCCTCTTTTTACAAGCCTCCTTTTGCTTTACTATAAAATAACCCAGAAGGCCAATTCCAACAAATGACAGAGTAAACATTTTTATTTCCAAAAAGTCAAACACATGTGATTATTATACAATCAGTATATAAAATCGGATTGCACTCCTGTTCTGGTGGTAAGCAATGGTCTACGATCGACCACAGACGTCTCGGTGTTTTGGTCTTAAAAATACTGTTAGAGTGATTTAAATTCCATTTATCTGTTAACCTTCTGGTAATTTTATACTTCAGCTAATCTAGAAATTCCCTTGCCAATCTTAAAGCTGTATAAAACTTGTCGAAAGGAGTTCTGAAGACGCTTAGTGGTTTAGGAGAAAGTAAAGCCGAGATGTGAAGTCAGAGTCCGTGGGGGCACCCTAGTTGGGGACGTCCTTGCGCACTTTGTGCCCACGGAAGGAGGCCTGTATTTTAGTGGCTGCCTTGTTCAGGTTGGGATCGGTGAGGTCGATCTTCTCTATGTCTTCCTGGAAAAGAGAATGTCCGGTTAGAAATTGAACATTTGGGCGCAAGCTTTGTGAACGTTACCCTGGTAAGAGCAAGTATTTGTGTGATGAACACGAGTATTTGTTCGTGAGTCATGGGTGTTTCCTATCTATTTAATTATGCATCAGTAGCGTGGCATCCAAAGAACTCGATTCCTACCGGCTTGACTAATATCAGGCATTTGAGCACCTTATTATACAGCTCTTAAGGAAAATGTACGCAAAAACTGCACCGGCTTGCCCAAGGGTATCTTTAACGCTATGCCACTGAAAGTATTTATCTGTATATAATACTCGTCGACTAGTACCCCGGCCATTCTCACGAAGTATGACTGCGTCTAATTACCGTGTCTCCATACATTTAGTATGAAAACAGCGTCGCGGTAATTAGGTGACCGCAGACATACTTCGTGAGAATGGCCGACCCATAATACAAGTACTGCTTAGTTTGGGACTAGATCGATTTGTGTAAGATGTCCCGTGATATTTATTTATATTTATTACAGACAAGCAACATTCCGCTTCACTTGCGTTATTCTAATGATTATCAGCAGACCAGAACTCTCTATCGAGATACAGAATGTCCTATCCTATGTTTCAATCCAGGACTTGGTCTAATTATACGCCAAACATCTTATTCCATTCGATTATTACATATTTGCTATTTGTAGGTTACTCTTAGTTATAGTTATTTTGCTTTGTAAAGCTTGTTTTCTAAATTTACGCAAATAGTTAATAGCATTGATCAGTTAATGTTAATTTATAGTATAAATGTCACTTTATAATCCAATAAAAGAATTAAAGGTAATATACAGCCTGTAAATCTAATACGGGCGAATATTGAAACGGTGGTCAGCATAGGACCTAAGAAGCATATTTAGATAACTATTGCTTAAAACCACAATGAAAATATTTACCATACAAAATAATTCGGGCCGCAATGTAACGACAAATGGATTCTGCAGCCGGAGGCTCGAAAAAAAACCAAAATGATTTTTAAACTAATTTAATTAAAAGAAATTACAATTAAATTAAGATGACGATAGTTCGAAGTATGAACGTAAAGTGATTGAAATTACAACAGATTTAATTAGGTAAACGCGAGTCACATTCTGCTGATGCACATTCTCGTGTCGTTGCAATTGATGCAAGGCCGCTTTCCAGGTCAGCCCAATATCTGCTAGGTTGACGATCCTCTACTGGCAGCATTGCGTAACTAACGCAACATATTCAAGTTGACAAACACGCTAGTTGACAGTTACTTTAAAAAAGCTCGTATCTCGCAATGTCATAACAAGCATGTATGCGGTACATTGCTGCTCGGTAAATTTTCAAAAATTAATTACGAGGTCACTATTAAGTGTAATTTAAAAAATCATATTAATTAATGATAACACTACTAAACGCTATATCTGGTTTAATTGTTCGCCCGTATTAGACTTACACGCTGTATTTACAGTATCATCCAGTAATTAACATTCAAATATCTTCAAACTTTTACATTTATTACTAAATAATTAAGTAGGGTTTTCAAAATTTCGGAGCACCAACAACATAATAATTGTTTAAAATAGTTTTCTAACCCACGATGTACCTCTTACAAACTTAAAACATGGAAAACAACTCTAAATCCCAGGTGAAGAATTAAGTTATCTACTAAATGAGATACACGAAGCAATTTCAATTAAGTTATAAGTAGAAATTCTTTTTCTAGAGCGAATTCACTTAGCTTTGTACCTGACGAACAATACTCATTATCTGCATTGTTAACTGTGGCCACAACTTCGACTTCGAGATGTAAGGCATTATGTGCACATAATTTTTACACTAAATTAGTCTTTAAGTCGAGCAAAATAAGGTTTACTCTTAAACAAAGAGAACACAGATGTTGGTCACTTCGTAAGTGAAAGAGCAGTGAAGTACGTATCGATGCTTAGAAAGATGAACGATGTATTCTCTTTGTTTAAGTGTAAACCTTAATTCGTTTGACTTAAAGACTAATTTAGTGTAAAAGCTATTTGCACTTATAATGCCTTACATTTCGAAGTGGTAGTGGTGGCCACAGTTAACAATGCAGACAATGAGTATTGTTCGTCAGGTACACAGCTAAGTGAATTCGCTCTAGAAAAAGAATTTCTACTGTACCCTCAATTAGGGTAACTTTCTTTTCAAGTTCGCTAAGTATTTATGCAGCTTCCAAGTTGAAAATATAAAGTTTTTATCTTCGGGCACATGCCTACCGTAATTAAAGTTAATGAATTGGGTCACAACAGTTTTACTTTCAATGCCCGTGTTCATTAATTTCTAAAAATATATTCCAGTATCTCTTAGATTCAGTCAATGGCAGTAACCTAAAGATGTCGTCGCAAATCGTCAATGGCCAACGCATTGCAACAGCAACTCTCAGCGCGTTAGCAAAGTACCAACTTCGGCCGCGTTTAGGAGCGTGCGACACGTATTCACACAGACACGCGATGGCACGTCTGTGGAGTGTGATCCATACTGGAACATTTTAAAACTTTGCATGTAGTTCGTACACGGCGCGCACACATTCAAGCCCGCGCGGTACCTTTTGTAAAAAGATAAGTTGTGTCAAAGTCCTGCGAGACAGCCGCAACAGCCTCCTGGCCGTTATGGCTGATAGGTTGGACAGCCAGCTCCTCTTGCACTAGACCAAGGTTCATGCAATACTTGCCTCTTATACTTAAACTTCTAATATCAAAGTTAACATAAGTTTGTAAGAATAAAAATATGTAGGTACTAGAAATAATGTAACTAACACTAGGGTAAGGGTAAATGTGACTAACAACTATGGACTGTAGTCTGAAATAAACGATTTTTTTTTATTGTTCAATTTAGGCACAGTAAAGTCATAGTATCATAGCAGTAATTTTTCATCCTATATACATCGCGCGCTTGAATGTGTGCGCGCCGTGTACGAACGCGCTACAAGCAACGATTTAAGAATGCGTAAGAATGCTTCAGTATGGATCGCACTCACACAGCCGCGCTGTCGCGTGTCTGTGTAATATCTTCAAGAATGTATGCGTTTTGTTCCTAGTCATAATTATCTGTGATTTGTTGTTATTTAAAAGTAAAAGGTATTTTTATTTAGGTATAATGCCTTATGGCATTAAGTTCGCCTTTTGTACGCTAAGTTTTGTTTTGTGCAATAAAGTTTAAATAAATAAATAAATAAATATTTACATCCCGATATTATCTACTAACATTAGTAAAGATAATACATACACACATAAAATCGCCAATAACACAATATATTACAATAGAACCGTTTAATGACTCAAATTAATCCCACTGGCCAACGGGTAATTCCCAAATATCCCGTCATTAATCCCACTCACTATTAAAGTGGAGTGTTGTGTACCCGGGATCCCCGGGGGCCGGGATTGGCGTGTGATGCCGGGCTTTTAGACGAATTGTTTAGGAATTTAGGGGCTTGTTTTGGGACTCTGTGGGTTTGGTTATGGACGTTGTTTGGGTTTTGATTTCTCAACGAATTGAATTACGGAAAAGCGAGTTGATCTGCATTATTTTTTTCTATGTTGTGATTGTGTGTTATTAAATAACGAATAATACTAATATTATCTTCGGTTTCCGCGATTATCACTCATTGTAATAAAACTTTAGCGGATTCAACCGCCTATTCATTTAATTTTTTTGTTTTTGCAGTCTACCCGCGACCACTAATGCTGAAAAGGGTTACGAAATTTCGGGACGTTGAAATAAAGTAATATACTTGAGCGATTTAATCCATTAAAGTTGTTTTATTACAGTGACTAATAATATTTATTAGTTGATAATCTGGGATTAGTAATTGCCTATGCCGGTTTTATTTCTATGAGCAATACCGGTATCAGAAATCGTAGTGGTAAACAATCTAAAATTACCGGTTTATCTATGTGATAAGATCTAGAAGTATGCTGCAATAAGAACTAACCCAATAATCCGGCTCGAAGGACCAATTTTTAAGTTTTCATATAAGTTGTTTGCTGTGTGTTGAATCAGTTTGGCTAGTTCAGCGCAATCAACTGTAATGTACTATATAATATTCTAGTCAATATCCGATAGGGCGATTCAGAACCCCATGCAATCTAGTGGATAACGGCCAATCTCACGAAGTATGTCTGCGGCAACCTAATTACCGCGACGCTGTTTTCATACTAAATGTATGGAGACGCGGCAATTAGACGCAGTCATACTTCGTGAGAATGGCCGATAATCGTTATAGTAAATTATTTAACTAGGGCGGTAAAACAAATGATGTTTCAGATCGCAGTTTGACGCCCGAGCCCTTCGGCGAGGGCGATAAATATGCGATCTGAGGCTTTTTTTGTTGGGCGGTAATGAATGGTAAGCACAAAATTGTACGTCTCCCCCAGGTCATGAAGTGGGATTTTCGGCACGCATAGCGGGCGGTTATTGCCACTTTATGGCCAGGTGTGACGTAAAAGTTATTTAATATTTTAAAATATTGTTTTATGCAACACCTGGCCATAAAATGACTTTTTCCGGCCAAGTGTAGACATAAAATGATGTACACAACACGGGAGGTAATAAAGAAAGCCCTCGATCGCATATGCTTGCAGCTCGGGCCGCAAACTTCTGCGATCTCGGCCTTTCTTTGTATTACCACCCTATTATGTAATGTACTATATCAGTTTTATCGATCGATGAATAAATGATAAAACATCCGTCACGTTCTGACAAATGCGTAAGTGTGAGAGAGACGGATGCTTTGTCATTTATTTATCGATCGCCTAAGTATATAAGGCTGCGTTTCCACCAGAGTTTTCCTCTCGGTGAGCGAGGAAAAAATCCACCAATGCCGAGCGAGGCTAGGCACGTTGATTGTTGGATTTTTTCCTCGCTCACCGAGAGGAAAAAATCCACCAATGCCGGGCCGCGGCTGAGCAAGGCAAGGCACGTTGATTGGTGGATTTTTTCCTCGCTCACCACCCTGCTACCTCGCACAGTTCTCGTGGAAACGCAGTCTAAGCCAGGTGTCTCAACAGATCGTTCCAAAATCCTATAGATTATGTAAAGTTTGTTTTACCCTAACTTTTGATACAGTTTCAAAAATAAATGCTGTTAGAATTAACTTAAATCTGATTTTGATGACTGTACAGTCTAATCTTATTATGAAACCTTCGAGTTGTAGCGTTTAATAATGCAATGGGCCGAAAGAAGGCGTCAGGAAGGAACAAAACTCATTACTAATACAAAGGATCTGTTTCTAAGCTGGGGTACATTTTTAAACTCTCGCACAGTGCAAATAACCAGTATATTGACTTAACCAAGATTCCACTACCTATCAATACAGGGTGTACTCGTTAAGTGTAGCCAGGCGATTATTACGTAAATATAACAGATATCAGAAAACTTTAAACTGATATCGAAAGTACGTTACCCAATAAGTAAAATCACATTAATAACTTTTCTTAAATAATAGTAGTAATATTAAAAATATTAAGTTTAAACGCTCCCATACATTTAGTACGACGTTCCTTGAGGCTGTAATTTCCCTACCGTAATTGGGATATTGCTGGTTTTATTAAAATAAAGTTATTAATGTGATTTTACTCATTGGGTAACGTACTTTCAATAGCAGTTTAACGTTTTCTGATATCTGTTACATTTACGTAATAATCGCCTGGCTACACTTAACGAATACAACCTGTACAAACGTTATTTATGAATTCTTCTTAATATGTTCTCATTTGCAGACGTCAGTTTTTAGTCAGTTACACATAATTTAATCAAAAGTTGTCGTTACGCGATAGTCCTTCGTGGCATCGTATCGAGTGGCACTAATAAATTAATAAAAACGCTGGAAAACGCCTGAGATTTACCCTTGTAGAACTTTATAGGCTTAATTTTGACGCAGTTGTACTGCGTTTATTTAGTGGTAATAGTACATTATGATACGAGTGGGCGAAGATGGTCATTACAGTCGAGGCTGTGTGCATAGCCCGAGCCGTTAGGCGAGGGCTGTATAGCCGAGACTGTAATGACCAATGCCCACGAGTGTCATACGACGTTTTTCAACACACTTGCGAATAAAAAATAATACTTATCATTTAGAATTTCTGTTTTTGTACATATTTATTTAGTGGTTTATCTATCGTCGTCTATCGTCACCTCGTCGTGTGGTGTCGGCGTAGTGCGGGCGCGCTCATGGACAGTCACGAGGTGGCGGACTGGTGGTGGCGGCGCTGCGCGGGTATAGTATCCGCGCGCCGAGCCACATGGCGTGCTCTCATTGGCCAATTGGCGGTAAAAGCTGAGTGCCGCGCGTAAGAACCACGAAATAAGAGCGACTTTATGAGCAAGTGTGTTGAAAATAATATTTTCACTGTGACTGTCCGTTTCTTATTTCAGTAACGTTTTGGTATTAACTCAAATCCCCGGTGTGTTTTTGAAGCGCGTAGGGATGAAAAGGAACTTCTGATATTACTTTTTACCATTCAAAGTTATTTTTGCCGAAAGCAAAGGGCGTTGTGTTTTATTTAATAAGTTTCACGGTTTTAGGAACGTGCACGACGAAGGTGCTGCCAACTGGTGCCGCCAATCTAAATTCTGTACCCTCTCATGCCGGGGCCACATTGACGAAAACGCCGTTAATTTTCGCGATGAAGGACGATTAACGTCAGTGTAGCTACGACTTACTATATTTGATATTGACACTTAGATATTGTCATTGAGCTTGATTTGACAGGGGTGATAGTTTCCTTTATTGTCCGCCCGTGTCTCTTTTGTCGTTTAGTGCTGCCACCTATAGTTCGTGAACGTTCCCTATAGTTTCGTCCATTATTTGCTCTTACCAGCGACGTACAAACGAAGATACAGTTAAGTGACCATCAGTAGGCCTTAACTTAACACATTGTAATAAGGGTGACAAGTGGTCAGTTAGCAGTGTCTTCGATTGTACATGATATTGACGGACATCTTTGCTGACCTTGTCCTGCAAATCTTGCTGTTCTTTGTCCTTCTCCGCCTGGGTGACCTTGCGGGCCTGGTGGCCCCGGAACGAGGCCTGGATCTTGGTGGCGGCATTGCACAGGTCTGCGGACAAATGAAAACTACTGAGACTCAAACATATAAAGAAATGAATATGAATATATATATGTCGCAGCGTCAGAGTTTCGCCTACTACGAAGGAATGTCAAGTTTGTCTATAATTGAGTGTGTTTGGTTGCGATACAATGACGTTTTATTCAAAATTGACTTAGTGCTGTCATGGTTGTTAATTTTTAGCATGTCAGAAAATTGGTGAATTGTTCTGGATAAGGGATGGGAGACGGTGGTGGTTGAACTGAGCTTACGGGGCGAAGAGACACGCCGTTTTGTATTGCAACCAACCTCACTGCATTTCTTCGTTTATTATGATTAGTTAGTGATACTATCGAGCTCCAACCGATGGAAGCGTACACTCGACTGCGGATTAAGGCAATTTGATGGACATCCTGACGACTCCTACCCCTTACGCTGACATATATATATCCGACGACCGCTTTAGCTTAGTTGGTAGTGACCCTGCCTACGAAGCAAGAGGTCCTGGGTTCGAATCCCGGTAAGGGCATTTATTTGTGTGATGAGCACGAATATTTGTTCCTGAGTCATGGATATTTTCTATGTATTTAAGTATTTGTATCTATTAAATATATCGTCGTCTAGTATCCATAACACATACAAGCCTTATTGAGCTTACTATGGGGCTAATTCGATTTGTGTAAGATTGTCCCCTTATATTTATTTATATAGTATTATTATTTTTATTTTTTATTCTTTATTTAAAGAGCTTAGTCACTTTGATGACTATGTTACTCTCTGAGTATACTATTGAAGTACTTATCTTCTACTTAATCCTATCGCTACGAGTTTATACAAACATTTAGCTTCATCAGATAAGGGATGCGCCAGTATCTGGTTGCATCCACAAACTTCAAACAAAATGTCGTATTGGACATCCCTCCGCACGTCCGCGTTCCGGACACATTCCATTATAATATGATTACGCATCTTCTAGAACGTCGCACTCATCGCAATTCGGTGAGGGTACTTTTCTCATCAAATATGCGAACTTATTCAATGGCATGTGTCCGGAACGTAGTCTCAGTGCCAACACGATCTCACGACGATTCATACAGGAGTCCGCGAACCACGGGCCTTTTGAGAGTTTTGGCTGGATCGTTTTATACCAAATGGCTTTCTCTAACGATCTAACATTGAAATATTCGTTCCACAACTCAAAACACTGTGTTTTAATAAAAAAAATGGAATCCATAAACGTAGGTACAATGCTAAAAGGAACCCCGTCGCTAATTGCCTCGTTCGCCAAAGTATCCGCAATCTCATTACCGATTATGCCTATGTGGGACGGTATCCATTGCAAAACAATTTAAATTGCGGTGACCCGAAACTTTTGCTCTTATCATATACTTTCATTAATTTATGTAAATCTATATTATCAATACTTCTGTCATAATCTCGACTGAAAACCACTAAATTTTATTAACATTTCGTAAAACCAACCACGCGTACATTTGTAGGTACGTGCATATGTGTGCTTGTATTGTATGAATTTATGTGTGCATCGCCAGCTGTTGCTCATATAACGCGTGTTTGACCTCCGGGTAGCTGTGTCGGGTTCCGGCGCAGTGTAGTAAAGTGACGGTAGGTCAATGATTTCAAAAGTATACGTCAATGCGGTAGGTCAAAAAATATATTCAATTTTTTACAAGCTAGCAAAGGAGGATTGTGTGTTTGACCTGTATGTATGTACATATATCCGCTCGTAACTCCTCGACAACATATCCGATTTTGATAAATGATATGGCTACAATCATTATTACTGATGATAAAATTATATACATCATTAGATTCGTCTTGATGGCGCGAGTGTCACTGGGTACCAAAAAATCATAAAAAAGCAAAATGGCCGATTTATGCACTTTAATGCGCGGTATTTTTTACCGCAGTCGGATTTTTTTTAAAGTAAAAATGTGGTTTATTTATTTCCAACCCGGTGTCTTATGTACCTCAAGGACCTAAAACTAAATTAGCCGGACGTAGCCTCGCTAACAGATAACTGAAGCACCTTTAGTAAGCCGGTTGTACGCATACATCAGCCAGCATTAAGCGACCGGCTTACTGGAAGTGCTTCAGTTATCTGTTTGTGAGGCTACGTCCGGATTTTTATTTTAACTTTCTTTGTGGTAACACTAAATCGACAAGAGACACTATACGGACATTAAAGAAAACTTATCAGTTCTGATAAAAATTGGTTATAAAAATTAGTATTCTGTAAAGACCGCTATGACTCTCCCTCCGCTGACCGCTATGGTTGTCTGGAAGAGATCGCTTCCTAGAGATAAGACCGCCTGTTGTTTACATTTTTTTTACATATATAGATACAAGAAATCAAAGTACATAGAAAAATTAAATGGCGCTCACCTGTGATCAGACCGGGAATCGAACCCGGTACCTCTGGATTTCCGGCCCAGCGACTCTACCACTCGTCCACCGTAACACCCAGTAAACACCCTCAATTCTGCCATCTACCTTGACTTCCGTATCATTCTATTTTAATAGGACTTTAACTTTTTGTTAGGAACAAAAGCAAAAGAACATTAAAATAGAAACAAGGTTAAGATTAAATATACTAAAAACTAAAACTAAATTAACATTACACAAGCTAAAACTAAAATAGATCTAAAAATGGCCCCAGCGGCATGGTGCCGAAGATGCTGGCAGCATTTCCTCGCTGGATTGTAAGGCTGATGCGTTGAGCGAGGAAGCTGCCGGCTCTTCGGTCCCTCGTGGTTTCCCTGAGTGTCTTCGATAACTCCTTGAAGAGACTTAGGGCGCCAGGGCCCCACGGACCAAGGGTCTCGACCCCAAAAGGAACAAAATCATATTCTGCGCCGAGACCGCTGTACTGTCTACAATTAATTTTTAGTATCTAGTTTATTTAAGGATCTTTGTAAGTTTTTGGTGTGCAATAAAGAGTATTGTATTGTATAACAAGCGACCCGTAAAACAACCATCAACGGTCTCCATTAGCCTACTGGAAATGTAAGTTCTGTGAATTTTCTCCCCTGTGGGACCCACCACGTGGCATCGATCCCACCGCAACACCTGAGCTCCTCGCACATCGCCCGTCTCTGTCTGACGTCGCGGCTTCTGTCAACTGGCGATTCAGCATAGGATAACGTAAAGTGGGTGCGATATCTTTCTAACCGGCCAAGTACAATTGAAGGCATGTTTACAAAAACAAAAAACTGACTAAACTGGTTCATACTCTTGGATTGTCTATAACACCCCTTATGACCAATTATTGACAATGTTAACACCAGCTCTACGTTTTATTTTATCTTGATCTGGAGCACTTATTTGGTCTTGATATGGGGCAGCCGATCTAATCTACATGGTGTAAACACAGTCTTTCTAGTATCTACTATGTTACATTATCGTATTCAATTAAAACAAAAATATTGCTTTGCCAATCCGCGATATGGTAATTTCGCTGTCATGCCAACATGCCATATTGGCAAATACTGAGAAGATTCTGCCTATTAGAATTGGCACTTTTGGTTACAATGTAGAATCAGTCAAGTTCTAACAAGTAATCAACGAATGCCAGTCTAGTGAGGAGGAATCTTTTAAATATTGGTGGCCAGAGAAATTACGCCAGCGAAAATACACCCTATAAAGTGTTAGACAGTTATAATTGCTTGCGTATTTTTTCATGCAAAAAAAGGCGCCCTGGTCATTTCTTCAACGGACGCCGGACGGTCAACATTTCGGCCATATTCACGAAGTATGTCTGCGGTCACCTAATTTCGGCGACGCTGTTTTCATACTAAACTAAATGTATGGAGACGCGGTAATTAGACGCAGTCATACTTCGTGAGAATGGCCGATTTCCAGCTTCTCCTGAGGATGCCTCGTAAAGAGGTGAAACACGTGTCGAGTTTTGTAACTTTGGTGATGGTTTGTTATATTTATTTGCATGTTTTTCGTTTTATTTTGTATGTGAATGCAAGAAAAATTACGCAAGTAATTATAACGCGTTAGCACTAATTGACTAACACGTTATCATATCGCAGATTAGCAAAGCAATATTTTTGTTTTAATTAACATGGATTTCCGCAATGTAACGCCTGATTCAATTAATTATTATCTTATTCATTTCATTTTGCACAACATGCATATCTCGTGAACATGTTTTAAATAAAACAATTACAATTACACGAGCAAAACGCTTCACGTTTTTATGGCAACCTCAATAAAGCAAATGTAAAATTATCAGTTCATAAATAAAATTAATGAGAGTACAAGCAGAATGTCAATGTTTATTTTAAAGGGTAAACAGAATGTGTTACGTCCCGATGCAATATCGGAACGCGCCCACAACATGACATTTGTCAATGTCAAATAATTATAACCAAAAGGAGATAATGTGCTTTTTGACACATTACGTTTCCGGAATTTGGCAAAGTAACGTACTCAGGCGATCGGATTACTTTTGTGTGCCGAGTTAGTGGTTTTGGTTTGTGAATTTGGTGTACACGAACAATTTTGTGTTTTGAAGTGTGAGAATTGTATTCGCGAGTGAATCCACACATATTTTTGGCGTTTGGACCGGTGCTGTGATTCGCCGCGTGGCGACCCGGGGCCAGTGCGCATCATCAGCGTATAGCTGAAATTGACGAGACTCTGACAGTGACTGACCTGACTGTGATTGACTTGACCGAAAAGGCCCGTCTCAGCGCTCGACTAGGTAAGTCCAGGTTGTCCTTTGTATTTTGAGAGTCCCGTTTTTGCCCCCTGTAACAGGGTTAAATTTCGTCCGGGACATCCGGGTTCCGTACGAAACAAATTGGTAGCAGAAGCATATGGTTGATTTTGCGATTCACGGCAAAGAAATCGCATTTTTTTGGTAATTTTCTGGCATTTAGTTGAAACACGTGTACGTTTTTGAGGTTAGAATTACGGAACAAATGTTACAATTTCGATCAATTGTATTGATTATTGATTGTCTGAAAGTGGTTCCCTAGCATACACAAGTGATTTGGATGGAAATTGTACCGAAATCCCTGTTAGTTAAGTGATTTTTTCTAATAAGTTTAAAATTTGAGATGGACCCAGTACTTGTGTTAGTTTAAATTAAGTGCATTCTAGCAAACAGACTATATTGGAATGATTATTTGTTGCCTACAGGCTAATCATATTGTCTAGTTGTGTGTATTGTGCAAATATTGGAGAATTGGAAATATATCTCTCGGGTGAAAATTGAAACTAATTGGAATTCATTGTAAATTTAATAGCATAATTATTTATCAGCTAACTTGTAATTGAGTTTTGATAGCTTATTGATTGAGTGGTAAATTTGAATTTAAAATTACATCCAATAGTGGACACCCAAAATAAAAATAAGAATAATTAAATTGTTTTGTCTGGTAGGTAATCTTATAGTTGGTACCACAAGTAGGGTGACCAGGTTTGTTTATATTTGAGGAATTTCCACAGGAAATAAATTTGTTTTGTTTGTGTTTATTGAATAAATTGTTTAAAACATGTCGGATAAAGCAGCAATACAGGCGACGTTGCGTTGGTTTGCTTCAGCGGCTGCTTTGGTTGGCAGACAAGACCGGGAAGATGCACTGTTGTCGCGATACGAACAGGTACCCCAGCGTCTTACAGATTTGGAATCTCGGTTTGGAAAATTTCTGGCCGGAGCCGACCAGGAAGCCTCGGACTGTGAGCAGGTGGAAGCTGATTTTGACCAATGCCTGGATTTAGCGGACCAGATCACACAGCGGGCTACTGAGCTACTTCGGGCTCGGACAGCTTCAGTACCCATCGAGGGTAAACCGGTGGGGAATTTGAACCCGGCATTGGCAGCTCGCTTACCTGCCATCCAGATTCCTGTGTTCCGGGGTGACTTAGACCAGTGGACCAGTTTTATTGATTTATTTGACAGTCTGGTACATGCACGGACGGATCTTCCTGCATCTTTGAAGTTGGCGCAGTTGTTGTCTGCTTTGGTCGGTGAGCCACGCGACCTGGTCGCGCATTTGTCGGTAACCGACGACAACTATGAAACCGCCCGCACGTTACTGAGGAGTAGATACGAGAACGTGCGACGGCTAGCGGACGCGCTCATGGGGAAGATTTGGTCAATTCCTCGGATCGGACAGGTCTCCGACATCCGGATAAAAATGTTGAATCCGGTCCTGAGTGCGACAAAGGGTTTGGAAAAATTGGAATTGCCTGTGGACAAATGGTCATACATGCTATTAAGTTTCCTACTCAACCGGTTGCCGGAGGATGTCCGGGCCCGGTTCGAGCAACGGTATGGTGGGGACAGTGCCCAGCACCTACCGGCCTACAGCGATTTGGTGGAATTTTTGGAAACCGAGTGTCGACGGGCAGACACTTCGGATTTGCCCTCCCCTCCGAGACCATCTGGAGCACCCCGGCCCCAGATGAGGATTGCTTCTCCGAGGGGATATGGGGGCAAGTCGGGACCTCGCCCACCAGGGCCCCGACATTACAATGTGTCGACGGCGGACCCAGACCCCTGTGCATATTGCCGGAACCCGGGCCATAGGGTGCCCGCGTGCAAGCAGTTCCTGGACCAGCGGGTAGAGGGCCGCCGCGGTATCGCAAAGCAGAGACAGTGGTGCTTTGTTTGTTTGGGCAATCATTTTGCTAGGGATTGTGCCCACCGCCAAGCATGCAGTTGGTGTGATGGGAAGCACCACCCAATTTTATGCATGAACCGTAGTGGGGGTTCAAAACCACCCCCTGCGCGGGGTTCATGCTCCCCCCCTGTTCGGAGTCAGCATCGGGCTGACCAGGGGTACCGGTAACCGCCTCCTCCTCGGCAGGCGCCGCGATTGTCGCCGCCGCGATTGTCGCCGCGACAAATGTCGCCGCCGCGAATGTCGCCGCGATTGTCGCCGCGACAAATGTCGCCGCCGCGAATGTCGCCGCCGCGAATGTCGCCGCCGCGATTGTCGCCACCGCGAATGTCGCCGTTGCGAATGGCGCCGCCGCGAATGTCGCCACTGCTTGCGGAGCGACCCCGCCTAGAGGCGAGACTGCCGGTGTACGGCCGCCCCCGGGCGTACCAGGTGCCGCAGACAGCGCGCACGACGCGACGGGCGTATGAAGCGGCGTGGGATCCACTCGCTCAGTTTGAGCGCCCCTACCAAGCGGATCCGGAGAACACCCGGCACCCCGAATAGGGGTACGCTGCCCATGCACCCACCACCGCCAACCCCCACAAGACCGTGCTGTTGCCCACGGCCTTGATTTGTGTGTGGGGTCCTGGCGAAGGATCAGTCTGTGCACGTGCTCTCCTGGACACGGGT
Source organism: Eudemis profundana (assembly GCA_947034925.1). Lineage (NCBI taxonomy): Eukaryota > Metazoa > Arthropoda > Insecta > Lepidoptera > Tortricidae > Eudemis > Eudemis profundana. The sequence goes on along the minus strand of OX344816.1, from coordinate 13,015,370 downwards.
GCGCAAGGCTGCTTGGTATCCAGTCGGTTGGTGCAACCCCATCCGGACACTGTGCGTGGGGTAGGCAACGTAGAAGTGTCAAACCTGGCAGGACAGGTTACTTTCACGTTTGGGCAGAGTCCCACTTCCCATGCGAGGATTACGGCTCCCGCATTGGTGCTTGATGAAGTGGTCGGACGACTCCCCCAGGTGCGGCTGCCGCCGGAGGTGCGGGACTTGACAGCTGGTTTGGATTTGGCTGATGCTGGCTTCGACACCCCTAGCCGGATTGACGTGCTGCTGGGTGCGGACGTCCTAGGGAGAGTCTTGCTCACCAGCAAACGGACCCTACAGCCTGGTGGCCTAGTGGCCTTGGACACCAAGTTTGGACATGCTGTGATGGGTCAGGTGTTGGCGGTTCCTCCACCTCCTGCTGAGGAGAGCTGCTTGGTTGGAACTGCGCTCTCAGAAGCCGTGCAACGGTTCTGGGAGATTGAGGAACCGCCTACCGCGCCGCGGATGAGTCCGGAGCAACAGGAGTGCGAGTTGTTTTACCAGAATAACACTGGCCGCCTCCGCTCTGGTCGGTTCATAACTCGACTTCCTTTACTTACCCATCGACCACCCTTGGGTGCTTCTCGCGCATTGGCTGAGAAGCGGCTGGTCTCGATGGAGCGCCGCATGAGAAGAGACCCGCTCTTCCGGCAGAAGTATGTGGACTTCATGAGGGAGTACGAGGGGTTAGGACATATGTCGGTGTCTAACCTGGACTGGCGTACGGTTGAGCACTACTTCCTGCCTCACCACGCCGTCTTGAAGTCCCCGGATTCCAAGATTCGGGTGGTCTTCGATGGCTCCGCGGCCACTTCGACGGGCGTGTCCTTGAACCAGTGCTTGCATGCAGGTCCGAAGCTGCACAAGGACATAACGGACATCCTAACGAATTTTAGGAAGCACCAGGTGGTGTTTGTCGCTGACATCCGGATGATGTTCCGGCAGACTGTGATCCATCCTGAAGACCGTCGGTATCAGCTGATCTTGTGGCGTGAGAGCCCTGATGAACCGATGTTGGTGTACGAGTTGAATACGAACACGTACGGCCTGAAGAGTAGCCCGTACATCTCCATTCGTACTTTGATTGAATTGGCGGCCCGAGAGCGACTGAGGTTCCCTCGAGCGTCCGCCATTTTGGAACGGGACCTGTTTGTAGATGACGTGTGCACCGGGGCAAACAGCGTTGAAGAAGCTTTGGTTCTACGGAACGAGTTGGTTGAACTCTTGCGGACTGGTGGCTATGAGTTGCGGAAATGGTTGTCCAACTCACCGGCACTGTTGGCCGGCCTCCCCGAGGAGCACCAGCAGGACCCGCACCTCTTCGAGAACGCCGAGAACCCACACATGTTATCGGTCCTGGGCGTGCAGTACCGACCAGTCCAAGATGTGTTTACCTATCGGGTGGAACTGGATTCCCCGAAGGTCTGGACAAAGCGGCTTGTTCTGTCTACGGTGGCCAGAACGTACGATCCAAACGGATGGATCACACCGGTCATCTTCACGGCCAAGGCGTTTATGCAGCGCCTGTGGATAGTCCCACTGGGCTGGGATGATCCGCTCTCCGGGGACTTGCTGAGCGATTGGGAGACCTACTTCTCCACGCTCACGGAGATCAATCAGGTCGAACTGCCGCGTAAGCTGTTGCCTGCAGGCAAATGCAGGGCTACCCTTCACGGGTTTTGCGACGCCTCCGAGCGAGGATTTGCAGCTGCCGTCTACTTGAGAACGGTCAGCTCCGCCGGAGCGGTCGACGTACGCTTGGTCATGGCGAAGAGCAAGGTGGCCCCCCTTCGGACGCGTTGGACAATTCCGAAGTTGGAATTGGCGGGTGCCGCTCTTCTTGTGCGCCTGATGAACCATGTGGCCTCCACCCTGAAGGACACCGTGGACCTTGCGGAGGGTGCCTACGCATGGACGGACAGTCAGATTGTTTTGTGCTGGCTGAAGTCGTCAGTCCATAGCTTGGAGGTCTTCGTGGCCAACCGTGTCTCGCAGATTCAGAACTCTGAGATTGCATTGGTTTGGAGACACGTGCCAGGTGAAATGAATCCAGCTGACGTGGCATCCAGGGGCTGTTCAGCACCTGAGCTGGTTGCCCACTCACTGTGGTGGAAACCAAATTGGTTATTGGAAAGGGAGACACACTGGCCTGCCAGTTGTGTGATTGGGACCCCATCTTCTGGCTTGAAGGTCCACCTTGTCGAGACAGCTCCAGCGCCAGACACCGCTTGGTTGCTAGAACGGTACAGCTCCCTCGACAAGCTTGTTGGAGTGACCGCTTGGGTCAAACGCTTCTTACACAATTGTCGCCACCCTGACAACCGGTCACGTGGTAGTGTTCTCTCCAGTGAAGAGCGGAGTACCGCCCTACTTCATTGGATTCGGGTTGTACAGGAAGAACACTTTGGAGATGTGTTGAAGACCTTACGGAAAGGGCGACCCAAATTGCAGAAGGCGATAGCTCGCCTCAACCCGTTTGTGGACGAGTCAGGAGTACTCCGGGTTGGAGGACGGCTTCGTAATGCGAATTTGTCGTATTCGGCGCGCCACACCATATTGTTGCCCAAGAAGGGGCACTTGGTGGACTTGTTGGTGACCGATCGCCACCTTAAGAACTCCCATGCCAGCTGCAATGCGCTTCTGGGCATTCTACAGCGGGAGTTTTGGATCTTGAACAGCCGAAGACTCGTGCGGGGCATCGTGTTTCGGTGCTTGCCTTGTTTCAGACTCAAGGCAGCCACGATGCAGCCTCAGATGGGTGACCTACCACCGGACCGGGTCACTGAGGCTAGACCCTACTCCAGGGTTGGAACGGACTTCGCCGGACCCTTCTTGGTGAAAACTTCGCAACTCCGCAACGCGAAGACGGTAAAGGCGTATCTGTGCGTTTTCGTATGTCTGTCCACCAAGGCCGCGCATCTTGAGCTTGTTAGTGATCTTTCGACGGAGGCCTTTATTGCTGCTTTGGATAGGTTTGTCTCACGTAGGGGACTTCCGTCTCTGATCCGGTCAGATTGTGGCACCAATTACAAGGGCGCCGACTGATATTTACAAGATGTTGTAAAATTTTTGTTAGATAATAAGATTGAAATTGAAACAGACCTCTCCCGTCGGGGTATCACCTGGACGTTTGATCCGCCAGGCTGCCCCCACTGGGGTGGAATCTGGGAGGCCTGTGTAAAACAAGCCAAGGCACATATGTACAAGGTTGTTGGTCAAACTATTTTGACCTTTGAGGAGCTAGCGACGTTGTTTTGTAGAATTGAGGCGGTGCTCAATTCCCGTCCGTTGTGTCCGCTCAGCTCCGACCCAAATGACTTGGAGGCGTTGACTCCAGGCCATTTCCTTATTGGTCAGCCACTTGCAGCGTTGCCAGAGCACCCCCTCAGGGAAGTAAAGAGCTCTCGCTTGTCGCGCTACCAAATGCTGCAACAAATGTCTCAGAACTTTTGGGCCAGATGGTCATTGGAATATTTGCATGTCCTGCAGCAGCGCCTCAAGTGGACTGACAAAACCAGTCCCCCCAAGGTTGGCGATTTAGTGCTAGTTAAGGAGGCGAACCTACCGCCACTGCGTTGGCGCCGGGGGCGCATTGTTAACTTGTTTCCTGGTAAAGACCAGACGCCCCGGTTTGCCGAGGTCATGGTGGGGGACTCGGTTCTCAAGCGAGCGGTAGCAACCTTGTCGCGACTTCCAGTAGTATAGCGGACCGGTTTAGAGGCCTGTCCGAGGCGGGTGTTTGTTACGTCCCGATGCAATATCGGAACGCGCCCACAACATGACATTTGTCAATGTCAAATAATTATAACCAAAAGGAGATAATGTGCTTTTTGACACATTACGTTTCCGGAATTTGGCAAAGTAACGTACTCAGGCGATCGGATTACTTTTGTGTGCCGAGTTAGTGGTTTTGGTTTGTGAATTTGGTGTACACGAACAATTTTGTGTTTTGAAGTGTGAGAATTGTATTCGCGAGTGAATCCACACATATTTTTGGCGTTTGGACCGGTGCTGTGATTCGCCGCGTGGCGACCCGGGGCCAGTGCGCATCATCAGCGTATAGCTGAAATTGACGAGACTCTGACAGTGACTGACCTGACTGTGATTGACTTGACCGAAAAGGCCCGTCTCAGCGCTCGACTAGGTAAGTCCAGGTTGTCCTTTGTATTTTGAGAGTCCCGTTTTTGCCCCCTGTAACAGGGTTAAATTTCGTCCGGGACATCCGGGTTCCGTACGAAACAGAATGAGTAATTATTTATAGGCTCACCGTATTTACCAATTAACTGAATTTTACCATTTGACAGCGCCTTCGCTTGGGTTGTTTAATAATAAGTTTCTGTCAAAAATGTTTTTTGAGAGAAGCTTTTATTGGCGATTGTACTTTTTTGTAATCGCAATCTGCACGTCAAAAGTAATCAAATGAACCCAAACACGGATTTGGCCAAAAAGCGGGTTTTACAGTACGCGCAGCGTGCGGAAAAAGCCACTTTATGGCCAGGTGTGGCATAATAGTACATTACACAACTAGGGTGGTAATACAAAGAAAGCCCGAGATCGCAGATGTTTGCGGCCCGAGCTGCAAGCGAGGGACGTAAATATGCGATCGAGGGCTTTCTTCATTACCTCCCGTGTTGTGTACATCATTTTATGTCTACGCTTGGCCAGAGAGCGGCTTTTTCCGTACGCACAGCGTGCGGAAAAAGCCACTTTATGGCCAGGTGTGGCATAAATATATTTATAAATTGAAAATAAGTTCTTTATCTTAATATTGGCGTGTGGAATATCAAAGCTGCAAACATTTCTCATCGCAAAAATGTGGTGGCGATTAAAATAATGTTAATCTTATCCTATTTATCGCAATCGGGTACTTGACTATAACTGAAATTTGTAACAATTATATAAGATCCTGTTAAAATAAGCATAATAAGGCAATATGTTCAAGTTTTGAGTTTGATACCTAACGTCTAACTTTTTTTATGAGCCTCCAAAGTTGGATGGGAAAGTCCATTTTAAAACTATAAAATTATTAAAAACTTTTAATATCATTAAATAACCCATAAAATGTATAGTAACATTTGTTATGAGACCGTTACGATAAACGCAAGTTTTAACATAGTTGCAGAACAAAGTTATTGATTTCCCCAAACAACGTATGAGTTGTGACGTCACTGTATAACGGGCTTCAGTAGGGAGCGTTTCGGCACGTATTTGGAAAAGTCTAAAAATGTGATTTTTAACATTGTAGTATCTCGGTGAGTTTTTATGATATTGAAGTGGTTTTTTCACTAATATTTCTATTATTGAGAGATGTTTCTATAACATATAACAGAAAAAAGTAGTCAAGTAGCCAATTGAAAGCATGGGTGACGAGTACATGTACAGCGACGAGCACTAGGCCGTTTACATTATGTAAATAAAAGCAATACATTAGGTACTAGATGGACTGCAAAGTTGTGAATTTCCCAACAGATATTTATCTCTTTACAAAACGCTGTCGACGTTTTAAAGAGCGAATGAATGCCGCGAGCGAACCCTGCTGATGACAAATTGCACATTTCCACTATCTTAAACGACATATCTCCCTCTGATGAATTGGAATTTGAACTTTATACCCTAAAGAATATGGTTGATTTTGAGTTGTGAAAATGAAATATGCAGTTGATTTCTGAGCGATATTGAAAGAAAAGGTTTGATCAATCTCTATTGTTTAAAAAGTTAGGATTAAAATCGTTTCATATGAACTAAGGTGCAAAGGACTGCTTTCATCATCATCATCATCATTTCAGCCATAGGACGTCCACTGCTGGACATAGGCCTCCCTCATAGATTTCCACTTAATTCGGTTGGAAGCAACCTGCATCCACCGTGAGCCAGCAGCCTTAACCAGATCATCTGTCCATCTTGTTGGTGGACGTCCGACGCTGCGCTTGCCGATTCGTGGTCTCCATTCGAAAACCTTTCGGCCCCATCGCAAAGGACTGCTTTGCCTTAAGGTTAAGTAGTAATGCCCTATAAAATTCAGTTCGCCATTTTGGACTATACGTTTTCTTTTGTGCAATATAGTTTAAATAAATAAATCCTGAAAATGTCTGGATATCAATATACCAATTAAAAATAGATAACTAAACACAGTATCTATTCATTTTTACCCGACTGCGGCGAAGCCCACAAGGAGCGTTATTGTTTAGTAATGAGGTTAGTGTTTGACCTGTATGTATGTCCGTTCCTATGTCCACTGGTCCACTCAACGACACACTCGATTTTGATAAGTGATACATAATTAGATTCGTCTTGATGGCGCGAGTGTTCTTAAGAGCGAGCGAACTTAATGCCATATGGCATTCTTTACCAGTTAACCTTAGGGCAAAGCACATAACAGCAGAATTGATCATTCGGTAAGCAATTATCAATTATACAAACATTTCTTAATACGGAACCAATTGACTGATATGATATATGATCTAATAATGCCTCAAAAAGAAAGAAAATTAAGTGAAATAAAAGTATTAAGAAAAGAGAAAACACACCGTTGGCTCGGTTTCAAAACAATTAAACACGAGCCAACAAAAAAGAAAATAATCATTCTGTATCTAGACGCCATTGAAAAAACGCCTCTTCTCGCTCCTATTCCTATAAAATACTGAATAAGACTCTATGTCAATACAAATAAAGTTGAATAAGCAACAAAACAAATGATACACAGATACGACACGGATGAAATTCGAAAAGGATTACATCGCTTTGACTGCTAAAGAAATATAAACTCAATTTCATCAAGTATAAGATTCGAATTCCAATTACTCAAAGGTCAGTTAAAACCTTTTAATACTGATGTATCAAAATGTTCTTATTTCAAAATTAATTCTCGGAAAATCGTTTTGATTGACATTCGCGCCGAATCGGGACAATATTGAATTTCATAAATGGAAGATGTCTAATCATATTCTGGAACGTCGGAATTTATTTATTAAAACGGTTATTAGATGTTGACAGCTAGAGGTCAATAATTCTTGGCTATTTTGGTTATATTGCCTGCCGACAACCGGATAATCTCGACAAGTTTGTGGGAAGAGAGGACAATAGAGAGATCTCTCTCCAGGCGGGTGTTGTGCCTGGCGACCGAAGTCCGATGAGAGTTGGTCGGAAGTTGTATTTATGCAAACGACTTAGAAAGCTCTTTTTAAAGCTGTAAGATTTTTTTAAACTGGGTCTCAGGAGCCTTATGATATGTGACTTTAGACGTATTATGCATTTCACATCCCTGGCACCTGACTACCTGAGATCCGAACAAAGGCAAAGGCAGCTGAAACGCCATTATTCTATTAATGCAGTTGTAAACTATGGTTCATGGAGATAGAGTTGATAATCAATTGAACTTTAAAGGTGGTTGTAACGACTTTTTACAGTAACGTCATCTTGATGTTTTTGAGGTTTACAAACAATCGCTTTATTTCCTTTAAGTGGATCGGACAAATGCCCCACGAAACATCTATAACTTGCAATTTAGGTGATAACAAAATCAATAAAATCGCCATATCTCAAAAACTTTTATGTTTTATGAAGGGCCCAGTCAACAAAATGTTTATTATGACATTTGAAGTGATAATTATATAATACTAGCAATTACCCGCGGTTTTGCCCGCGTTATTCCCGTTATGTCCCAAGGGAACTCTTTACCGGGATATAAAGTATCCTATGTTCAATCCAGGACTTGATCTACCTGCATTTCAAAGTTTATCTCAATCCATCCAGTTGTTACCTCGTTATTTAGTAACTTACCATTGCTCCATTGGTCGAGTGGACGAAACGCTGGGATGAATTCAGACGTAGGCACTGGATTCGATTCCTTGTGTGTACCATAGTGAGCGCAATTTAATTATCCTGCGTATTTAAACATTTTGTGTTTATATTTTTCAAAGATCTTCAAGTATTTCATGTTATTATCTATTCAGTACAATGTCTAGTTGTTGGGTAATTTATAATGACGGCTGAAGAACTTCGATGCGCTTTTTCTCGTTACAAACTCTGGCATAAGTCCGCAACTAGGGCATGTCTAAAGAAACCAACTTCGGGTTGTCTGAATTTGCTTCTATTTGTCATACAACAAAGTTAGTTCTGGAGTCTGTATAATGACATTGTGAAATGAAAACTGAAACTTTGCAAGTTACACGACTTTATTCATTTACCTCGACGTCTCGGGCTTCCAGAAGCCGAGTATATTTTAACTGCACAGGTTTTTGGCAATAGTGCATATTATGGCATAATAGCGCATTTTTTGAATGTCGAGGTAAAAAAACACGTTTTTTAAACGGTTTTATTTAGTTTGACCCCGTATATTTCACATCGTTAATAAAAACGACATAATTAGAAATAGTGAAATGAAATAATGAAATGAAATGAAATAATTTATTTCTGTAAGTAGGCCTCAAGGGCTCTTTCACATGTCTGATTCTTTTGGCTTTTGGCTTTTCGGCAGATGACATTCTGGTGTGAATAAGCGCCGGAAGAAACTCACCAGTTTCTCTTTTAAAGACATTACAATAATTGTGACAATATTACATTGCATCTCACAAACAACAATTTAACTAAATACATTCAATTCAATAACATAAAACTACATTTTTAGAGATGTAAAGGGTCTCTAGGCGTCAAAACAAGATAAATTAAGAGGAAACAGTAAGGTGGACAGAATTGAAAATTAGCTATTTGTAAAATGTGTCGCTGTCCCGCACTGCCCGCCTCTCCCGCGCAGAGCGCGATAGAGACAACTGCAGCTTGGACCGAAAATACCTTTTAAAATTTCATGAAAACAACGTTTCGTAGTCCCCTGATTTCTTCCCCAAAACTTAACCTATTTAACTAATTTTTTCATTAAACATTAAAGAAAGGCTTTGGCCGTGTTCCTATGTTTTCCTTTTTTTTAATAATCTAGTCAAATTTGTTTTCTGGATGTGTGAACACAGCGGAAAATCTGGCATTTTTTTTAGGTTTTTGGAGGTTAATATCTCTTTTGAGAATCAATTTATCGTAAAAAGGAAAACATAGGAACATATCAATAGTAGCAATAGATTTTTGAACAAAAAATGATTGCTCTACTGGCATTATCCAGGGAGGAAACAGGGGACTACGTTTGTATGGAAAAACTGCCGTCCTGTTTCCTCTTAAAAAGAAATATGGAAAATAGAGAGAGACTACATTACTTACCTAGGGTAAATCAAAGAATGTCCCAGATAGCAGCAGACTATCCTACTTCATGGCCTAGGGGAGACGTCAAATTTTGTACTTACCATGGGCGGTAATACAGAAACCCTCAGATCGCATATTTATCGCCCTTGCCTTCGGCTCAGGGGTCAAATACCTGCGACCTGAGACATTCTTTGTTTTATCGCCCTAGTTCAGTAATTACTACATCCCTTTCAACGATGAAAAGCATTCATTTTACTTGCCTTTCAACCCACTAAACTTCTAAATAAATCATTCATTTCATTAGTTAGACATTATTAATGAATATTATCAATCACTGTCTTCAATACTGTTATACAATATACACACATGATTGAATTTGAACCATATGTGAAGGCAATAAGGTGCATTATTGTAGTAGTGCAGTTCATATGGGAGGTATAGACATATGTATATACCGATGTAACATCTGGGGCGGATAGTTAATATGTGGTAAGTAAGGGGCAGGGTTTGTATCCGATCCCAGGCGCCCCCGGCCCCCACCAAGTCTGATTCACTCTAGGTGGTCCGGCTGGCGACCTGGTTCGACCCCAGGGAACGCCACGGCCGTCCACCTCGTCCGAAGATTGCTATGCCCAATAAGGGTCGCAAATTAGTCAGGTTTAAAAAAAAGCCATGGTTTAATGGTGTTGCACATTATAATAGCTTTGTATCAATGGATTAGAAAATGGGGGATAGAAAATAGTAGGTACATTACACAACTAGGGTGGTAAAACAAAGAAAGGCAGAAATCGCAGATGTTTGCCGCCCGAGCTGCAGGCGAGAAACGTAAATATGCGATCGAGGGCTTTCTTTATTACCTCCCGTGTTGTGTACCTAAATCTTTTTATGTCTATACTTTTTCCGTGCGCGTAGCCCAGGGGTCGGATACCGGTATTTTCTCCATACATAACCACATTTTTACTAAAAAAACCCAACCGCGGTGCACTTTGAATCTGCATAAAATCCGCCATTTTGTTTATTTTAACGAACTTCATACCCAGTGACACTCGCGCCATCAAGTCAAGACGAATCTAATAATGTATCATTTATCAAAATCGGATGTGCCGTTGAGTAGTTACGAGCGGACACAGGAACGGACATACATACATACATACAGGTCAAACACATAACCCTCCTTCGGGCTTCGCCGCAGTCGGGTAAAAATACCGGTATTTTTCCGTTCTTTTCGTTCTTTGGCTTATTATTTCAGTTTTAATCGGACAATCTAATAATACTAAATCTTAGCATCTAATTTGGAAACATCCTAAGTCGTTAAATATGTCGTAATAAAAAAAAATAAGTACTTATCGGCTAAAAATACTAAGTGCTTTTTTAAAGTATTTTATTACGGCGAACCAGCAATTAAAACGTTGTAAAGACAAAATTAAGGGGTTGGACTGCCTATCAAGTATACAAGTGAGAAAGGTAATAAAAGTGTTTTATAACGACTTGGAAAAAGATGTTTCTTTTCTACTGCCACAGGATAAGTAATAGTACTAAGTACAGAAGTCTGTCTCTTTAAAGGGCTATTCTCCAGAAATATGTCTGCGATTCATTCATCTGTCTCCATACATTTAGTATGAAAAAGGGCCAGATGAATGAGGTAACCGCAGACATATTTCTGAAGAATAGCCCAAGGTCCCTGCCCATTATACCGTATCATACCATGACCGTGTCTATGAACGCTTCAGGCAAAATAAAATATTATTTGCATTGAAAAGTATGAGACTATGCTAGCACGTTCCATCACCGACCGGCATTTGTCATGCCGTGTCGGGCGATTCTCCAGAAATATGTCTGCGACTCATTCATCTGTCTCCATACATTTAGTATGAAAAAGGGCCAGATGAATGGGGTGACCGCAGACTTATTTCTGGAGAAATGCCCCTGATACGTTCATAGTACGGTTATGGTATGATACGGTGTAGTGGGCAGAGACCTTAATGAAACCAGTACATCTAGCACAACTGTGAGACGCGACTCTTTGTCGCGCGACAAATGCTACCTATCTCTTTCCACACAATATAGTGTGACAGTGACAGGTGATGCTCTGCCGCGCGAGAAACGAAGTCGCGGCCAGTTATGCTAGACGTACAGTAGGCTTATGAAGCATCCGTCAAGTCCTGACCAGTGTGTGAGAGTGACGGATGCTTTAAAATTTATTTATCGCGCGACAAATCGTAGCATCATAAGCCTACAGGAAAGGCTCACTCGGTGTTTTCGCCGCGTGGCTACTAAGTTGAATTAATTTACATCTTCACACTTACGGGAGCAAAAGTATCTGAACACAACCCTATTGGCAGGAGCATAAAAGCGTGTTCAGATATTTTTGTTCTCTTATATGTGTAGATATTAATGAACTCGACTGTACCAAATTTGTCCCACCGCAGGGGCTTAGTCAGCGACCAGAAAAAGAGCACGCGTTATGCGGCAGAGCTGGGGTCTCCAAACTTTTCGTCCTGGGGGGGAGGTGCTCTGTGTCTCGCGGGCCGGATCATAGGCCCTCCCGCTTTCTTCCCGCGGGCCGGATTGGAATGGCTCGCGGGCCGTAGTTTGGAGACTCCTGCGATAGAGGATTCAGTGCGTTCCGCTCGGTGCTCGGACCCGAACGTCAGTTTTGTTAGAAAGATTCTTCTATTATTTATTCTGTGGTATAGTTTCTGTATGAGTTTGTGTGCAATAAATGTTTATATACGTACAATATGAGTCTTGATATTTCGACGTTATGGTTGAGTGTTTATTTATTTTCTATTAAGAAATGTTGTGTCAAACTTCACTCCAAATTACTTAAAAAACGAATCACTAACGTTATACAAAAGAAAAGACCTCCACTCGAGATGTTTCGGGACTCATGATTAAGGGAATGCCGAATGCTCCCGAAACATGTCGAGTGGATGTCTCGTCTTTTGTATAACGTGAGTGATCCCTTTTTTATTTCAATATGTTCACTCCAAATTTAAACTGAAATCGTATTTTTTGCTCTTCTATTCCTCTTAACGTAATAAAAACAAATAATAGCTCACCGAAGATGTTGGTCTGCGCGTCCGAAAATATGCTTTTCTCTCTTTATGTTCCAGTACCGTAACCTTATACCAAAATCAGTTCCTTCCCCGTATAACCCGAAACAAAATCAATTCCAAACATTTCATTTGCCATAACCGCAGCATTCATGACCTCAAACGACATTTCACTGTCCATAGCGTACCGATTTGCAATGAAATACCACTAAAACAAAATGGCTGCCCTATAAAGAGTTGGAACATAAAAAGCCATCGATTGAATAAAATCGATTACAACGTGAACGCTTCAGACATTTGATTAAACGAAAGAGTTCGAACCTTTTATAACGACATCAAAAAGACGAATAAACCCAACTAACTGATAGTCGTAAGAGGTAGGTACGTATTCCATCTAGGTTTAAATAATGTACGGAGAAAAAAATGAAAATTTAATACTGCGAGTGGATAATAATATATTATCCCTAACCGTTCACGGGACAATGGTGTCCCAAACCTTCGGGAGGCCTGCGCGGAGCCATAGCCATAATCATGTGTTCTGAGGAATTATTCGACATGATGCCTACGGCCTCCTTCTACCACCGCACCGCTCACCATCGGCAGGGTATTCATTCACACACGTTGGAACCAAAATGATCGCGCACCGTGCGGTTCCAAAGAAATTTCCTACCGCGCACAACCCGAATGTGGAATGAGCTCCCTGCCGGTTTTCCCGAAAGGCTACAGTATGGAGTTCTTCAAAAGGGGGGTGATTAGGTTTTTAAAGGGGCGGCAACACGCACGTAATGCCCCTGGTGATGCAAGCGTCCATAGGCTGCGGTGAATGCTTAACATCAGACAGGCCGTACGCTTGTTTTTGCCACCATTTGTATAAAAATAAATTAATTTGGCTGGGGGCTGTCTCTGTGTGCGTCCCATGACACGGACAGATATAACATCCGTTGGGTGCCTTTCATTAAATTGTCGAAAGGATGTCTACGCGTGGGCTATGGCTACGCGCACGCTTCCCAAAGGTCCGGGACACCATTGTCCCGTGAACGGGTAAGGATATTATTATTTAGTACAGACATTTAAAGATCATCTGCTAAAAAACAGGTCTTATCATATCAGTAATCTTGGCTATCACGAGTTAGATTTTGATTCAGCAAGTTTACAAAAAGCTTTTAAAATTGTTGCCAATGTAAAAAATTAGTTCCACTGAAATTTTTCAAAATAGCTGAACTTCATATATTTCTAGTTAGGGTTTAATTTAAAGGCCTTTTCAGTGAGGAAAATAAAGTTTAGATTATATTACAAAGTTTCATTATTTAAAATATCGACTCCTTTAAATAAACTATATTTTAATGTTTAAAAAAAATAGAAGATTATATTATAGGAAACGAAAGTTTATTTATTCACCACGGATATCATTAATACATTTCAAAAATTACAATGAATTAAATAATAATAATACAATATTAAATTAAAACACATACAATCTCAAATAAAATTAAAACCCAAAAACAATAACATTAAATCAGGTACACACCAAAGCAAAAAAGACACAGTCACAGCTTAATAAAATTCCTAAACTAAACTACACTAAACCGGAAACCTCACCCCCTGCCCTTCCCGAGGCAAAGGTGCTCATGACACCCGCCGCGTTGCCACGTTGAATCGCAATGGATAACCTTTGCATCAGGAACGACCCGGAGCGAGGATCGAGACCTGCCTCTCGCAAACGCCGCCCAAGTTCCGACAAAAATAATTTAGCCTCCGTACACCAACACCCGGACATCTCCACAGCCAGAGGAACGAATAAATACTCGCTCAGCACCGAATATTTCGCAAAGCCGCCAGCTCGGCCGCTGCTCCTGCCACCCGTATAGTGCAACCGATATGCGAAGCCGCGAAAGTGCTGACACACGTGGCGTCCCAAAGAAGGCACCTACCCTTCTGCCAGGGTACTAAAGTGAGGCCGTCGGGCCACTTCCCGTCCGAGCGGCTAAGACCTGGAGGCTCCAGTACACACGGCACATTAGCTGAAACAAGAGCCCTCCTGATGATATTATTGAGGGCGTGGTGACGAGGGAACCTCCCTGCACAACGACAACAACTCAATGCATGATGACCATTTATAAATATTGAAGTATCAATGAATAGAATAAAATTCACTTAAAATGAAATCGAATTTATTTGCACGAGAGATGGTGGATTGAATGCTAAATGAGTCTCTCTAATTAAATGAACATGCAAATTTTCACAATGCGGGATTTATAACGAAATATTAATTTTATTGTTGAAATAAAATTACCTACAATAATTCATAACAGCAGAAAAAATATTTGGGTCAAATATGGAACGTTTAGACCTGTGGACATATTTTTCTCAAGATCTCAAAGCAATGCTAGATTTTAAGCCTGTTCGTGTATCCCGCTGCAGGCAAAGAATAAATAATAGTACTAAGTATATTACAGGTGGGTAGTAGCTACCGCGAACGTAATAATAGCTCCCCAAAAATAATTAAATTAACCAAAAAATATGTTCATCTAACGCAAAGGTACTTCAACCAAACATGGAGAAACCTGTACAAGTAGGTTCACTAAACCTTAGAAATAACGACACTGTTACACAATCGAACACTAGCATACTCAAAACAGTACCAAACAGAACCGACGATGTCTCACTATACTCGGAAGATGACGACAGTGCGGAATGGCACAACGTTCAATCACGTAAAAAACGCCGTCGCATTACCCGTGCCGTAATCCGAGGCTCCGGACCAGCTGATACAAGTTTGCAAACTGTTGAACGGACGAAAAAGATCCACGCATGTTTCTTCAAACCGGAGACATCTGCAGAGTCGCTAAAAGAGTATATGCAAAGCAAGAAAGCATCCGATGAATACCGCATTAGTAAACTAACACTTAAGCACGAGTATTACTCTTCGTTTGCGATTGTACTACCGTGCAGCGCATACGAATTCTTCATGCACCCAGACAACTGGCCACCGGGAACTGAGGTTAGCAAGTGGTTTCGTCGGAGCGCCGGGCGAGCGGCGCGCTCGCCAAACCGGTCCCTGCGCAGCGTCCCCGCCAGCGGACAGCCCCCGTGCCCCCGCAGCCCTGACCACGCCATTATCGCCTCGGCGAGTAATTGATTGTGATAACAATAAGAAACCGCTAGTAATTTGTCAACAAAACATACAATCGCTCAACGCAAAAACTAGACAACTTGAAATTCTTTTACAAAATGAACTTAATTGTGATATACTTGCACTAACCGAACACTGGCTGACAAAGCCGCAATTAGAATGTGTCCACATAAATAATTACATATTAATGTCACAATACTGTAGAGGTCCCCGCGAACACGGCGGATCTTGTCTGTACGTTAAAAACGAAATTAAAGCAGTAGAACATTTAGAGCTATGTAAACTATCAATAGATCGATACTGTGAGATATCCGCCATCGAGCTCGTAGACTATAAACTAGTTATTATATGCATTTACCGTTCTAATCTAATAAAAACAACCGATTTTATAAATATACTAGATAGGCTGCTGGCTAAAGTAAATGACTTATGCGTAGATTGCCTAATCGTTGGTGATACCAACATTGATTGTTTAAGCAGTACATTGGAACATAAAATTCTGAAAGACACTTTAGCGAGTTTTAATTTCAGGAACGAAATAAAGTTTCCAACTAGAGTGACCCGCACAACTTCTACTTGTCTTGATCACCTCAAACTACATCAGGACGGCGGTAGTAGTGACGAACATCAGTGACCATCACGGAGTCCGCGCGGAAATCGAATGCGCACCGCAGACAGCTTCGCAACCGCCGGTCCGACGCGTGCGAGATAACACCTGTGCCTCGAGGAGCGCCTTTGTTCGCGCGCTAGATAGTGTTGACTGGCCAGAAATCTTTCAACGTAAAGTAACAACAGATGATCGAGCCAAGGCAATATCTAACATTTTAACAAACAAAATAGAAATTTGCTTCCCTTACAAATATAAAACCACAGGGACCAAAAAATCGTGGATAAATGATGAGATCTTAAATCTTAAATATCTTATTTTTGATTTAATCAATCTCCAGAGCAAATTTCCCACAGTCACAGAGATCGAGAGTAGCATAAAATACCTAAACAGCAAGTACCACGATCTAACTCGAATCACGAGGACACAACACTATACCAAACAAATCAATGAAAGTAAAAACAATACTAGAACTATGTGGCAAATAGTGAACAGAGAGTCGGGTAAGAAATCCAAGGTAGCAGCTGAGTTCACGGATTTGATCAAACAAAGTGATGGATCTAATTTCACCTCAAAAAAACAGTTAGTTGACTACTTGAATAGGCAATTTGTATCAGCGGCTGTGCAGTGCGGGGCCCCCCGCGCTGACGTGACGGGTGCAATCGCCGCTCTGACCTGGGCAAGACCGCCCAATGACCGCTCTCTGTCACTAACTCGGTTCACCCCAGACGAAATTTTTAATATAATTACTAAAAGAGTTGCAATAAAAAATACAAAAGATCTTTATGGCATATCCACAGAAATTTTAAATCTAGCAGCAGGAAACCTATCAATACCTCTTGCGAGTCTCTTTAACGAATTATTGCGCAATGGTGAATACCCCCAAACCTTTAAAGAGATCAAAATTTGTCCAATTTACAAAGGGAAAGGTGAAAAAAGTGACCCCAACTATTATAGACCTATAAGTATAATACCGGCAGTAGCAAAAGTTTTCGAAAATGGAATAACGACACGCATTACCAAGTTCCTAAACGCATCTGACGAACTATCGGAAAGGCAGTACGCGTACAGGGCGGGGCGATCCACCACGATGCTGGCCCGCGAAGTAGTGAGTCGCGTTTTGGCCGCACGAGAATCAAAAAGAGAGGTCGCAGTACTTTTCTGTGACCTCTCCAAAGCTTTTGACGTAGTGGACCATACAGTGTTAGCCGGAAAGCTTCATCACTACGGGATACGCGGACCAGCTCTTATGCTAATGACAGAGTTCCTTCGCGGCAGGTCGCAATATGTTGTAGGACAGGGAGGAAATTTAAAGTCAGACGGACTTTCTACAGTTATGGGCGTGCTGCAAGGCTCATCTTTATCCAATCTTGCCTTCTCTCTCTTACTTAACGATCTGCCGAAGATCATAGGCACAGGTGATGTCCTTATGTACGCGGACGATGTTGCAGCCGTTGTCACCGCAGGAGATCTGAACGAACTAGAGTCCCAATTAAATAACACCGCAGAACATCTTTTCAAATGGTGTCATGTGAACGGACTCCTACTAAATCTAACAAAAACACAGTTCATGCAGTTCGATTTATCAGGCAGACAGCGGCGCATGCTGCATGTACACCACCAAGGTACAACCATCGAGCAGGTGACGTCAACGACATTTCTAGGCTTCCGTCTAGACCAGGCTCTCACTTGGGAACCACAAATCGATGCTGTATGTGGCAAGATAAGTAAAGCGTGCTTCGCACTATCGAGACTATCCCAAACGCTACAACACGAGGCAGTCCGCTCCTGTTATTTCGCTACCGTACAAGCGCTGGTACAGTACGGGTTAGAGCTGTGGGGCCGCGCCGCTGAATGGCAGCGCGTGTTCCGAATGCAAAAACGCGCTGTGCGAACTCTAGCTCGCGCCAAGTACGATGATAGCGCCAAGCCACACTTTAAGACCCATGGCATCCTCACTCTCCCGTCGCTACTTATCTTCCAAGTTGCTGTATATGTGAGAGAGAATATAGCGCTGTACATAACACGAGGCCACGGCTCCACCCGGGTCACTCGAAACAGTCATAAGCTCGCTGCAATTGCACATAGGTTGACCAAAACTGCTAAAACAATCCATGTGATGGGTCCCACAGTATATAATCGGCTGCCCAAGTCGATAACAGACGCCAGCAGTCTACCAACTTTTAAAGTAAAGTTAAAAAAGTGGCTCGTCGAACAGTGTTTTTATTCATTTAAGGAATTTATAGATTGTTAATTGTAATGTATATTAATGTGAATTTTATTATGTTATGAATTTAATTGTATTGAATAATTAATTAATGTATTAAGTCCAATAAGAATAATGTTAAAATGAAAACACGACTTGTAATATGATCTATTACCAATAAATGATGTCTATGTCTATGTCTATGTCTATAGAAGTTTATCTTTCTAAAAGCTGCGGACAGCGTCGTGCGGATAAAAAAATTGATTGATCTTTATTCACTTTCATCCGCCCCGGTATCTGTGTACCCTGTGAATCCAATACACTGAAACTCCGATAGACGATACAAAGAAGATACAGTGTATTGGATTCACAGGGTACCTGTCCGTCAAGATGTCTGTAATCAAATCTTGCATGTTAAATTTGAACCAATACCCGGTTTCCGATTGAACTGAAATTTTATTTACATAATAATGTAAATTTGATGACAATGCATTATTGATATATCTAACGATAGAAGGACATAGAGATCATTGAAATTACGTAGGTACCAGTGGCGTGGCGTCCAAAGAACTCGATTCCTACCGGCTTGCCTAATGTTAGGCATTTGAGCACCATATTCTACAGCTCTTACGGAAAATGTAGGCCAAATCTGCACCGGCTTGCCCAAGGATATCTTTTACGCCACGCCACTGGTAGGTATACTGTACACTGATAGGTACGATAAATCCACCTTATTTGGGCTCATTTCGTTAGTCTTCACATCGATACCCTAGTTCACACTCGTGCTAATTACATAGTTCTTGCCAATGAAATTGCAATTTTAAAATTTGTGTACTAACGTGCAAATTACGCAACTTTTTTTCTCGTAATTGGTACGAGTGTGAACTAGGGCCATGCACTTTGCGAATATACAAAAAATGACAGTTTATTTTCGGTAAAGTTACTCTAATATTGAGGTGAAGCGGTCCCTAGTAGGTACATGATATGAAAGTTTCCCAAGCTTCGTGAAGCTTTTAAACTACCCAAGTAGCACACAAGCTGTATAAAAGCTTATACAGCTCTTATAGCGCCCAAACTGGAGGTATAATAGCTGTATAAGCTTTTATACAGCTTGTGTGCTACTTGGGTAAAAGCCTCTTTGGGAATCGAGTTGATGTATCAAGAATAAATTCGTTTTCATAACTTTTAGAACAATAGTTTAGCAAAGGTTGTGGCATTTCACTAAGGCCCGCATTTTTTTAATACATCTAAAGTGATAAACAAGCATGAAATTCAGCTTATGGTAATTGCACTTGTATAACCATGTATTCATTACTATTAATAACATATTATTATATAAATGAAAATAAACAGGTCAATCATTTCATTTGGTCCGAGTTTTCTTGATAAAACTATATTCATTATAGGTACCTAGGTATCTATATTTTTTTGGACAAATCTTTAATGTACAGTCTTGCTACGATTTTATTAAATGTACATAAATATAGAAAAGAGTATGCATTTATCCAGTTGTCAACAGTTAGTTGCTCAAAACGCCGGTCGCGAAACTTTTTCAATTACAATGGAATCGTTTTCACGGAGCAGGCAGCTCCGTTATTCAAGTTTGCAACAATTGGAGAGGATGACATTTATTTTTATGCTTAATTTTATTAACTGGGGTCTGGCAGTATTTTTTTGAAAGTATTTATTTTACTATGTTTGGTTTTAGCAGTTGGATAAGATTTTAAAAAAATCGACGAGGCGTCGCACCGTGCTACGGCTACGGTATAAAGTATAGTACGATTCATAATTAAATTCCAACGAATCTACCAAGAAATGTCAATATCCCAATGACATCTGCCATTGTCAGTGACGTTAACCAACATTTTCATGATTAATGTTATCATTGCAATATGAATGTTTCTACCACAAATTAGTTATAATTTAATATTTATTAACCTGACCTGTATGAATAGAAGTATGTAATTTGGACAGTGCATTTAAATTTTACTTACAAAATTACTAACAAATATATTATTTACGAGCAACTTTTCTCTAGGTAATAATTTACTATTAATGAAATGTTTAATTTTAATGGCAACACAGTGGTAGATTTGTTGGAATTTAATTATAAGTCGTACTATAGTGCTGTGAGTTTGACTATTCGTCTTCTCTTTGATATCGCGTGGTGTAATTGTGTTCTGGTCCTCAGGTCAGTTAATAATTTGTCACCAACAATAACGTCAAAAGCGATCAATGTATTACGTCCCGACGTTAAACGGAACGTATCCGATGACAGGACACTTGTCAACGTCAAATATTGTAACCTCAAAGAAACGTGGATTTTTGACATATTCACTTCTCGATCGTACCTGGACGACTCGACAGCGCGGTGTTGTCTTTTTGCGAGTTTTTCGTGTGCCAGAAGGCGAGTGGTGTTTACTTGAGCTATTTTATGTGCATGAACGGTTGTGCAAATTGTGAAGTGCGCTGATTGTTTTCGCGACGCGAACCGCACCTTTTTGGACTTGGCTCGGGAGAGCATTGTTTCGCCTCGGGGCGACGCCCGGCCTGCTGAAGAACTTGACTCTCGACTTGACTGACACTGACCAGACGTTGACTTTTACTTGACGGAAACCCAGCCTACATCAGCGGTCGCATAGGTAAGTGAAAATACAGTCAGAAGTCTGAGAGTCCTTATACCCTGAAACGGGGTTAAATTCTAGACGAGGGTCCCGTTTAGAACACAATGTACTTACACACTAATTTTCCCCTACATAGAAAGACTAATCCACCATCTTGGATTTCCTTTGTCACGCTGTCGTGACAAATCGGCGCCATAAGTCACATGACTAATGGTGGGGATGTAAGTCAAATTGTCGTTCTCGGTTATTAATGGATATGAAATCGACGGCAAAAAACGGAAATGTAGTAACCGCCGTTATTTCTTTAGGCGGTTACAACGTTTCCGTTTTTTGCCATCGAAATCGACTTAAAGGGAACTATCTATTGTGTTGCGGAAATGAGAAAGGAAGTTTGATGAATTAGAATTAACGAGTCATTTTCATTTGGTAATGTAATTATTTATCTTATCGATGAGTGCTACGTTGATATTTTGTATATCGTCATTACTTAAAAAAAAAGTGGCCAAGAGCATGTCGGACCATGCTCAGTGTAGGGTTCCATAGCCGTAACTATGAGGTAAAAAATACGATGTAAAATAACCGTGTGTCCGTCTGTCTGTATGTCACAGGCATTTTACTGAAAAACTACATGATGGATATTGATGAAGTTTGGAATATAGGAGTCTCGTATGAGCCGCTACTTACTTTGGTAGTTAAAAAACTAAAATAAATATTTGGGGGGGGGGGGGGGGGGGGGGCACTCCATACCGTATTTTTTTTCAGTAAATATCAACGTGTGGTACATAGTTCGACAGCTCTTTAAAAAACACTATAAGGTTTCAAAGTAATGTTTTTGATTAAGTGAATATATTTGGAAATAATCGCTCCATCGTCTATCTTCTAAACCGTGTGTTCGAAAAATATGAAAAAAATCACGAAGGTAATTAATTAATACTTTCAACGTAAATTATTTTTAACAAGATCGAATTAACCGTTTTTGAGTTATTGCCGATAAACTGCGCTTCTCAACAAAAGGACGTAATTGCTATGAAGATACGTCGCGCTTTTGTTGTTGTACTTTTTTTACATCGTATTTTTTACCTTATAGTTACGGCTATGGAACCCTACACTGAGCATGGTCCGACATGCTCTTGGCCAGTTCTTTATTATTATTTTAAACTTTGAAAAAGTGTGTTACCAAAAGGACAAAATTTAACTCCACTAACAGTTTCTTAATAGGTTACAATGAAAAATAGAAATTTGCTGTGTCAACTGCCCTCAGGATCCACGGAAGACCAGCGCTGAGACATCATCACGATGCCGCAGCACATGCTGAGTGGTGTCCTTTTGCGTTTGACCTGGCAGCACCATTAATTTTTGTAATTAGGGAAACTTGTATTAGTTAGTTTTATCTATCTCTTCTTCTCCATGTTGTTTATTTTTTAATATATTCTTTTGTATTGGTGCTGTTATCTACTTATCTCTTACCGTAATAAATGTGATTCTTTCTTTCTAAATGCCCATGTTTGCAAGGAAAAGCGACCGTCTCGAGTCAACTTAATAACCAAAAAGCAAAACCCACCCTCTAGATCTATGAACTGGCTTGTAAAGCTTGTACACACGGCTTTGAGCGGCTTACTGCATAATTAGTGGCACGACTCGGCCCATGTGCATTAGCTTTACACGTAATCTTCCGGCTTATTCCATATTTAAATGTCATTCGGAAACTGTCGCACTTTGCGGAAAAGTGTAAAAACGTTATTTTCAACTGAATTAAAAAAAACCGGGTCCTTACCCGGACTCGCCCACCGAGAGTTCCGTACAAATTTATAGGTACACATATTAAAGAACCCTATAAATGTTCAGCAAAGTATAAAGACGAACGAGTAGTCCTACTTCGGAAGTTTAGGAGCGCACGTATTCATATAGACACGCGATAGCACGTCTGTGCGAGTGCGATCCATACTGCAACAATCTTACGTATTCTTATTTCTTTGCTTGTAGTGCGTTCGTACACGGCGCGCACACATTCAAGCGCGCGATGTACCCTTTGTAGGAAGAAAAATCAAAAAGTACATAATTGTGAGAAAACAAAGTTGGTTTTGGAATCTACAGATTAAGCCCTTTCATTTGATATCCCACTCGATATAATAGCTCTACTTTTGATTTTCAACATTCCATTTCGGTCCCCTTTAAAAAAAAGTAAAAGAGGTAACTATAAGATTTTTTTCGGTCCAATAGGCTTGGGTTTTTAACACTATTCCAAATTTCAAGTCGGTAGCATCAGTAGATACTGAGATATCTTGCTGTGCTGTGCTTGTGTGTGCTGACAGACAGACAGACAGAGTCGCACCATCAGGGTTCCTTTTTTACCTTTTTCGTGCGGAACCCTAAAAATACTGCTATTTATTTATTTATTTATTAATACATGTTAACATGACATTACAGTAAAAAAACCAACACTAAAAAATCTGAGCCAACTAAGAGAGATTTTCTTTTTGTTGGTGTTAACTTAAATAAAACAAACAAGATATTAAACATATCAACGAAAGCTGATTAATTAAAACTGCAAGTTCATAAGTGATTAAAATAACAATCTAGAATCTTGATAATTTTAACAAATATATTCCTTGTTTCTATCATTATTTGCTTCTTTGTATGATTCGATCATGTCATCAATGTTTGTTGAATCAAATCAGAACATGGTTAATTGAACTATGAGAAACAATCAATATCATTTTAGTCGGTGCATCTAACGTCTTGTTAGGCTCGTATGGAATCAAAATGCTTGATTATAACTATCACAATCTTGTTAGGAGCAACCAATTTTTTTTTAGCGTGAATGCGTCATGAAACGTAGAAATAAAATATCTATTTAGGCGACGAAACGGCGTGGCGCCGTTGCATCGTCGTCTCCGGTGTAGGATTCGGCAGGTTGCCCCGGAACCGTCGAAACATGGACACCCTTCGGCCAGAAGTCAGCACATGCGATGGTGCTATTATACTGTAGCAGCAGTGTAGTGCAGGATAAAGAGTAGACAAGGTACAACAAACGACTTCCAAGCTTGCGTGTCGCAAGCTCGTGCACTTTATTAGACTTTCAGGGCTTTATTTGGATGCGCTAGGCTAAGTAAATATCTTAGCGAACTGGAATCCTTTGTGAAACTCCGAGCTTCCTTGCTTAATCGAAATTACTTGTGACTGAAGTTAAATTAAGCTATTATGGTTTTTGGTCTATGTTTTTTTATGCATATTAGCAAACATTTGATTAGTTAGTATTTGTATCTATTAAATATATCGTCGTCTAGTATCCATAACACAAGCTATTGAGCTTACCATGGGGCTAGTTCGATTTGTGTAAGATTGTCCCCTAATTACCCGACTACGGCGAAGCAAAAAGGAGGGTTATGATTTTAGCACCGTATGTATATATGTATATGTATGTTTGTATGTTTGTATATTTTATTTATTTAATATTTATTTTATTTGTTATCGATCGCAGCTGATGTTAAGGTGACTCTAGGCATTAGGTGTCCATGCAAACATTAAGAGGGTCATCGTTCGCTTCCACGGCATTAATTATGTTTGAAATGTGATTTATTTTATAGTATATTTTTATATATGGTGTTATTAATGGATAACCTATGAACTGGTGATAGAGGGCACTTATATCTATCAAATAAAGCTAATATAGGTTTTGTAAAAGTATCACCAATTTTGAGATATTACTTATGGTATGTATGTATGTACATACATACCGGTCAAACACATAACCCTCCTTTGGGCTTCGGCGCAGTCGGGTAACATACATACTTACGTACATACATACATACATACCGGTCAAACACATAACCCTCCTTCGGGCTTCGGCGCAGTCGGGTAACATACACACTTGCGTACATACATACATAAATACATACGTACATACCGGTCAATTACATAACCCTCCTTTGGGCTTCATAGGGAACGTGCACGACGAAGGTGCTGCCAACTGGTGCCGCCAATCTAAATCACGTACCACGTGTGTCATGCTGGGGCCACATTGACGGAAACGCCGTTAATTTATTGCGATGTAGGACGATTTACGTCAGTGTAGCTACGACTTACTATATTTGACATTGACACTTAGATATTGTCATTGACATTAACAGCTTGATTTGACAGGGGTGATAGTTTCCTTTATTGTCCACCCGTGTCGCTTTTGTCGTTTAGTGCTGCCACCTATAGTTCGTGCACGTTCCCTATAGGTTTCGCACACAGGCGCTGCCGGGTGTCGGCGCAGCCCTGGGCTTGCCTAATGCATTAGGCAAGGAATAATAACAATTACCGCGAAACAAAGTCGCGGAGTGAGACACGCCTGCCTGAACGTCAGTTTTGTTAGAGATATAATCTTCTGTAGGTAGTACTATTACTTATTCTGTGCCGTTGATTGTACTAGCTGTAGGCCTTTACTTGATCAATTATTCGAATGCCAGCACGAGCGAGAAATTGATATAATTACAAAATCCAATATCGTGATGCTTGCGATAGCGCCATTTGCAAGCCGAAACTCGGTAAAGTAATTTTCGCTTCATCGGGTGGAAATTGTATTTTTAGGGTTCGTTCGAGTGTGAACAGTTGTTAAAAAGTGCTAAAAGTTGCTTTTATTGAGCTTTGTTAAAAGTAGAGTTTGGTCCCGGGAAATACCGGAACCGAAAGTACCGGGATTTCCAGATGTTTGAGCCGAGCAAACAACCTGGATGTTAAAATAAAAGTCCCGGTAATTTCAGGACTTTCGGCAAACGCATTTAAGCAGGAGTTTTCATTTAATTTATGTTTTCTGGTTGAGTTGATCTCCAATAGTTGACACTCCGCTGTAACTACTGCCAATGACGACGTTGAAGATGGCAACTACTAGCACAATGTCAAGCACACACACGCCTAACTTATAGAAAGATCAAAGTTGGTGGCAAATAGTTAATTACAGATTGTGATGTCAAAAGTGGGTGTTTCAAAGTACATTATAAAGGTTATAAAGGGTTCCAAAGTCTGTATAAGACATATAAGTATTATATTGATCTAAGCTTAACTCTGAAACTAATTACGGGTAGTTTGCCAATTGAAAAAGGGCGTATCATGGTAGACAATTAGTGTCAGTTGCGTCTTTCTGTCTACGGAATGTAGATATTGTTAGGGCGCGTTCATGGGCTAGGTACAAAGTTTAGTTTATGCAGACATATTTTACTAACATTTAGCGGCGGCGTCGCCTGGGCCATTCCCGTTATTATCCCGAGGGAATTCCCTACCGGGATATAAAGTATCCTATGCTTCTATCCACTTGGTCTACTTGTGTGCGAATTTTATAATTCGAGCCATTCAATAGTTACCACATTATTTAGTAAACATCCAAACATCTTCATGAACTTTGACATTTAGGTATAATATTAGTTTTGTTTACGTTGTATATTTAATTTATTTAAAACAGAAGATATAGAAAGCAAAATTCAAATAAAATAAAACTACTTACCAAACTAAACTTAAGTAAAAATTTAACTAAACCTTAGGAGATAATCCTAAATTAAAACTAAAAATTATCTAAATAACTGGCCAAGAGCATGTCGGACCATGCTCAGAGTAGGGTTCCATAGCCGTAACTATAAGGTAAAAAATACGATGTAAAAAAAGTACAACAACAAAAGAGCGTATCTTCATAGCAATTACGTCCTTTTGTTGAGAACCGCAATTTATCGGCAATAACTCAAAAACGGTTAATTCGATCTTGTTGAAAATAATTTTCGTTGAAAGTATTAATTAACCGTTACCTTCGTGATTTTTTTCATATTTTTCGGACGCACGGTTTAGAAAATAGAGGGGGGGGGGGACACAATTTACACAACTTTCGGAGCGATTATTTCCAAATACATTCACTTAATCAAAAACATTACTAAGAAACCTTATAGTGTTTTTAAAGAGCTGTCGAACTATGTACCACATGTTGATATTTGCTGAAAAAAATTTTTTTTACTGTCTTTAACATGTATGGAGTGCCCCCCCTAAAAATATTTATTTTAATTATTTATATACCAAACTAAGTAGCGGCTCATAAAAGACACCTATATTCCAAATTTCATCAATATCCATCATTTAGTTTCTGAGTAAAATGCCTGTGACATACGGACAGACAGACAGACAGACAGACAGACGGACGGACATGACGAAACTATAAGGGTTCCGTTTTTGCCATTTTGGCTACGGAACCCTAAAAATTGGGTCTCCTTGGCATGGCGCCGAATATGCTGGCAGCGTTTCCCCGCTATGTAGCGATGCTTATTGGCTGTGCCAGGAAGCTGCCAGTATTTCGGTCACCAGCTTATTTTGTGCTTGACAGGTGCTAGTTCTAGAAGCTGCCACAATAGGCTACTTGACAGGTTTCTGAAAAGTCAATCCGATTGTTTAATGATGTCTATTGAGTACTCAGAAAGTGGTAATTTTTAATTCTTTTGTGTATTTTTTCCGAAAAAAGCAAATAAAAATGCACTTTTAAAATTAGCCGCCAAAACGGTTTCTCGGACAATATGGCGTCTATGACGACACATGATAGTAAACCGACAAATGTCAACGAGGATCGCATAACGTTCTACCTTTAAAAATAGGATTGACAGATGCTGTCGATGCTGTTTACTATGGTGTGACGTCACCGGCCAATCCAAACCGTTTTCGATAAAATGGCGACAGATAAAAAATAATCAATTTTCATCCGAGTTTTATAAATAAATTATCCATTTATTTTTAGTAATATTGACGTAAATTGGTTTTAATACTTATAATTAATACATATATCCATAATTCTTCCATTATTTTTCACACTGTCAAGTAGCCTATTATCGGACTTCGTGGCGGTAAGCTGCCTCAGCACCTCAGCACCACGGGTGTGTAAAACAGAAGCATGCGCGGGCACTGGACCACAGTGAAAAGTGTACCTAGACTATTAAGATTGTGGTGATTGATCTTGTAAGTTGTTGTCCTAACTGAGATGCAAGTGTAGTCGAGAGGAGACAATTTGTGTGGGTTATCACGGTGGCCGACCCCGCCGGCGGAGTCGACGGCATGCATGAAGTGGGGCCCCTGCGCCATCATGGCCGTCGCGTTGTTGCCTGTCCCAGTAATGGTCATCAGCAATATTAGTTAGATATTTATTTACTAAATGCCGCTCCGCAATTTTGTCTGCATCGATTTCCTTAATACATATTTCATCCTCCATTTTAACCCTCCAGGGATTACTTAGGGAAAAATATTAGTGTTAGTGCACCTAGGTTTCCACTTTTATCGGAAAAAGTTCACCTCCTTAGGAGTTGATTTTTGGAAAACTTTTTCTTTTCTCCTGTCTAAGAAACTCTAAATGTGCGCCTTATGGACACACCTTTACGTATTTTGTAGCCGATCGCTCCAACTTCAGCAATTTGCGGCAACTTCATGATTTATTGATCCCGGCTTTGTTTGAAATTTACATTCATTTAGCTTTTTTACTGCGCTTAGCTGCTTTGAAACTTGTAGTTTCAAGTTTGGCGGAGGTTCTGTTCACTCTTACCCATGAACCCTCCCTAAGGACCCCAGTAGCACTCGGGTACACATACCCGAGTGCCCACGGGGTTCCTAGTCCCCATCAGCTCGCCACAAGCTGCCCTGTGTATAACTCCGGATCTTATTATTATTTAAATGATTTAATTATTCTCGTATTTTTTGATTTTGTTTGTAAGATTAAGTTTATATGTTTGTGACTATCAACTAAGGCTAAGCGCAAATATTTTGTACGCCTACAATTATGGGTGAAACATAGAGCTCAAATTTTGTTATACCTACCACCATCCGTCTCCGTCTTCTAACTGGAGCTATCACTGGACATGCCCTACTAAACAAACACTTGTTCACTCTAGGTGTTACTGACAGCCCTCTGTGCAGAGCCTGCATGGAGGAGGAGGAAACAGCCGCCCACGTCATTCTCGAATGCCCGGGGGTGGCCAAGTACCGGGCACACTACCTCGGAACACCGAGGTCACTCCCAGAAGTCGTCGGCAACGTCAAGGGTCTGCTAGGCTTTCTGGTAGAGTTGGGTTGGCAAGAGTAGTGCCATCAACCCATCACGCAAAATAGGCGCATGTTTGTCGTAGAGTTGCGGAAAACAAGCCCGCGTAAACCTACCTACCACCATACATTGTATACCCATGTTTAACAAAATAAAGTCTTTCTTTCGAATAAGTATTTCTTTCTTTTTTTCTATGTTATGTCCTTTTTAGGGTCCCCAACTATATCCATACCAAAAACTGTCTTAGTGGGAATTGATTAGGAAATAAGTGCGTGCATATTAGAACAAGTGCCTTTATTTATACATAAGCATTTACCCGTGGCATCGCCCGCGTTGTTCCCGTTAC
The DNA here is from genome assembly GCA_947034925.1 of Eudemis profundana. Classification (NCBI taxonomy): domain Eukaryota; kingdom Metazoa; phylum Arthropoda; class Insecta; order Lepidoptera; family Tortricidae; genus Eudemis; species Eudemis profundana. Next base: position 12,986,138 of record OX344816.1, on the reverse strand, counting down.
TGTCCCAAAGAAACTCTTTACCGGGTTGTAATGGATCCTATGTTTCAATCCAGGACTTGGTCTACTTGCATGACAAATTTCAGCTAAATCCATCTAGTCACTACCCCATTTATTTAGTAACAAACATCCAAATATCCAAAAATCTTCACAAACTTTCACATTTATAAGTGTTATGTGATGTGATATAGTAGGAAGGATAGTAGGATAGGCTTTGCTTCTGTTTTGTTCTCCAATAAATCAAACGAAATAAACAAAAATAATTCTATCATGAATTCAACGTTATTAAGATAATTATGTAACATTAATTCAAAGCGTTGTGTTGTGTAATTTGATGAAGCTCCAGGGCAGGGTGATTAAAATTTACCGTCACCCCACAGACAGAGGGCTGTTGCTCGGAGATAAATTATATCTATGCTGCCATAATATACAGCGTGTAAGTCTTATACGGGCGAATATTGAAACGGTGGTTAGCATAGGACCTAAGAAGCATATTTAGATAACTATTGCTTTAAACCACAATGAAAATATTTACCTACCATACAAAATAATTCGGGCCGCAATGTAACGCAACACATTCAAGTTGACAAACACGCTAGTTGACAGTTACTTTAAAAAAGCTCGTATCTCGCAATGTCATAAACAAGCATGTATGCGGTACATTGCTGCTTGGTAAATTTTCAAAAATTAATTACAAGGTCACTATTAAGTGTAATTTAAAAAATCATTAATTAATGATAACACTACTAAACGCTATATCTGGTTTAATTGTTCGCCCGTATAAGACTTACACGCTGTATATCTGTTGAGAAGTCCTTATTTCATTCAAGGTTTTTGTATATTATATCTAGTGTTCTTTATTGGAAATTTATTCAATAACTAAATCGCCATACAGCGAGGAAACGCTGCTAGCATATTCGGCCCAAGGCCCAATTTTTTAGATAATTTTTAGTTTTCATTTAGGTTTATTTTCGTAAGATAAGTTTAATTTTTTAATTAAGTTTAGATTAATAAGTAGTTATATTTTATGTGTACCTAATAAACAATAAAGTATCCTAAACTAAAATAATTATACTAAACCTAACAATAAAACTAACTCTAAAACTACCTATTAAATTATATTTAAAAACGGCCCCCGTGGCATGATGCCAAAGATGCTGGCAGTATTTCCTCGCTGTATGGCAATACTAATGCGCTGGGCGAGGAAGCCAGTCCCTTGATCGCCAGAGGTGCCGACGAGCCACTTTAAAAGTTCCATTATACTTAATCAACTTAAAAAGGAGATGATCCATGTTCGATTGCATTTTTTGTACGTAGTAAGTACAACTTATAATTGGTTTATGAGCAAAGTTCCCCCCTTCTTTTTCCAGTGCTCCCAATTTTAACCTTTGTATACTTACCTACGTTCGCCTATAAAGGCATTGCGAAACCTCAGAACTTACCTGTAAATAAAAAATATACATTAGTACAAATGAAAAAAAATACGCTAATTTTTAAAAATAAATATTCTCGTTGCATTATTGTACATTACACAACTAGGGTGATAATACAAAGAAAGGCCGAGATCGCAGAAGTTTGCGGCCCGAGCTGCAAGCGAGGGACGTAAATATGTGATCGAGGGCTTCCTTTATTACCTCTCGTGTTGTGTACATCATTTTATGTGTACACTTGACCAGAGAGCGGCTTTTTCCGTACGCACAGCGTGCGGAAAAAACCACAAATTTTTAGTTTTAATTTAGGTTTATTTTCTTACGTTTCGTTTAATTTTTACTTAGGTTTAGTTTAGTAAGTACATAGTCATATTTTATTTGCGATCCGGGATGAATCATTTGAATTTAAAAAAACGCCCTCATTCCATATACCGTTAACTTTTATATCTCTCGAAAAGAGGCGGCATTTAATATATTCTCGTTAAAAGTTTAACGCAAAAGGCCCGATGTAACTTCCGAGAGCGGCAGTTTTTTTTTACGTCCTCCATTTTGATTCTGCTTATATATTGTAAAACTTATTAAATACTTACAGTTACTTCGTCATTCCTTCGATTGAGTTGGGAAAAAGTTATTGCCGTGAAATTTTACATGTATATTGGCCATTGACGTGACAGTCATGACCTATAGATTATTTTATTCATAAATCGGCACGTGTTTACCTTACATACATTCAGTCACGAACCCGCACATCTAAATGACCCATCTAAGGTCGAAACTCATACAGCACCTCAAGCAAAGTAGAGGAGCGGGGGGCATGTATTAACCATTTTCAAACGATTGCATAGTTCTACTAGTCTTCTAAATTTAAAAACTTAGAATTTTTTCGTTTAGCTACATGAGGACCATTTATTCATTTTTAATATTCTAAACTTTTTCTTTAATGGGCTAGACGACAAAAAAACTGTTTAGTCCGTCAGTTAGAATTTAAAAAAATATTGTAGGTACACGTATTTTTTCTTTTGTTTGACAAACCAAAAATGACGAGGATAGAGTGATTAGAAGTTTCGAGTGACGTTACTCCTAGGTACAATTTTCACCTAGGAGTGACGTCACAAGCCCCCACTCCAGAAGTTTGATGATCTATAACTTTGTCGATATTTAATATTTTGATAAACCAAAAAATACGTGTCCCATATTTTTCCATAATCTAACTGACGGATTAAATAGAATTATATATTTTTAACCCAGTCGTCATCCCCAATGGGGATGACGACTGGGTTAGACTTAGGAGAGAGAAGCATTAAAAAAAATCAATAATAAATACTTGCCCCGTTCTTGGGATGGAATTTTGTTTACTGTTATACGAACGGGTGCCGTTATACAGGGTGTTTCATTGAACGTAATACAAATTAAGCAATTCCGGCTCAGTTAACGACCGAGAACAAAAAGCACAAATTGATTTATTAAAATACGTCATAATTAACTTTACCTAGTTTGCTAACAGAATTAAGAAATTACAATCTCGTAGTGTGGGCGCCCCTCGTGACGTCACGCTTGCTAGACCTGTTTGTTTGTTATGACCAATAACTTGAATAATGTGTCAGAATGCGTGCATTTTATTAAGCAAACAGGTAAGTTTTCACTACAAAATTAGATTCAAACTTTTTTCTCTTAACTCTAAGTAGGGTAACCATGATGAGACCAAAAAAATATGAATAATTAAAACAGTGATATTAAATAATTAAGATGACTTTAACAACACGAGACCTAGTACAGGGTTTAGCACCAGGGAGAAGAGTTTAAAAATCATAAGTTGTAATTACGTTCAATGAAACACCTTGTATGTTCGTAAGAACTAATAAGTAATCTGTGGCGGAACCATTTGTTATATTAGTCGACTTAAGAGGCTGACAAGACCTACTTTTGTTGAAATTGATGTTATTTAAGCAGTTTTTTAAGAAAAACCATTTGTTCTAGCACATCAAAAAAAATATATGTTAATATTCATCATATTTCGAAGACCGTGGACGGACGCGATACATAATTTCACGAAATCGGCTCGATAGAAAAAAATTGCAAAGATTGGTCTTAAAATCATCATTAAACGGTTCTATGTCTTTATTTTTTTAACGTATGGGTCTGCAAATAAAAACATGAAGTCAACATATTCATACCTAAACCGCTAACGAGTCACATTTCACAAATAGTCCACACTTTTTTTTATTTCAATTTTTATTTATTATTATCTTCTAAGACCCGGCTGCCCAGAAACAGTGACAGTAGGCTCTCGTTTACTCCGATACAAATAGACAGTGTGCGCTGACGCGCCGTGCTAGACGGACCTATGCTTCTCGTTTGCGCATCGAAAACATCGCAAAAATTTGTTTAACCTTGTGTTAAAAATCTAAAATACTGTATACGTACTTATATAAATCAAAGTTATAATATAAGAAGTGTAAATATTTAGTTAAGTGTGTTAAATGTATGATCACCGCAATAGCCACTGGCCTGTCCAAATGAATACTCATTCAGTTTTACACCTTCGTAGCGTTGAAATGTGGACCTTATGTCACTGGATATAAGGTCCACATTTCAACGCTTCTTCAGATGCGGTCTTGGCTACGCCCATCGAGAAACGTTTTGTTTGCATAGATCTATAAAGTTTTGGAGTCGACGGTAATAGTTATGTATTATGGGAGGCATCAATACACGAGTGTGGTTTTAGGAAACGAGCCGAAGCAGGCATGTCTCACTCCGCGATTTTATTTTGACGTAATTATTATTCTTCCTTGCCTAATGCATTAGGCAGTATGTATGTATGTACGTATGTACGTATGTATGTATGTATGTATGTATGTATGTATGTATGTATGTATGTATTGTATGTATGTATGTATGTATGTATGTATGTATGTATGTATGTGTGTATGTATGTATGTATGTATGTATGGATGGATGGATGGATGGATGGATGGATGGATGGATGGATGGATGGATGGATGGATGGATGGATGGATGGATGGATGGATGGATGGATGGATGGATCGATGGATGGATGGATGGATGTATGTATGTATCTATGTATCTATGTATCTATGTATCTATGTATCTATGTATGTATGTATGTATGTATGTATGTATGTATGTATGTATGTATGTATGTATGTATGTATGTATGGATGGATGGATGGATGGATGTATGTATGTATGTATGTATGTATGTATGTATGTATGTATGTATGTATGGATGGATGGATGGATGTATGTATGTATGTATTATCATACACCGCACTCCAGGGTAATTTTTCGGGCACGTCAGTTAGTAAGGTTTACAAATAAACCAATCAATTTTCGATTTGACAGTATAAGGTATTTGTACTAAGTATTTATTATATTGTATATTATATTCAATCTCATTTAATTTAATTACCTACGTAACATACATTATCATTAGCTACTAAAGGTACTCGGAGTTGCATGGTACATATCTGGGGGCACGGCAGTGGCCCCGCCAAGTCGAGCGCGAAGCAAACACTGCCGTACCATCCTTTACTGGAACCATTTCGACGCATTTTCAGGCCCCTATTTGAGAACCTCTAGATAAGACCAGAACGCAGAAATTTTCGTCATCCAGTAAGCTATAATCACATACTTAAAATCCAAAATTTCAAGTCTGTAGGTCATTTAGTTCCGAAGTTAAGCGAAAGCAAAGTTTCGCATTTACGACAGACACTCACTGACTCATGACATGATCATCAGAATAGAACTAGTACTTCCCATAAACTCAGAGAGCTGAAATTTTAAACATAGTTAGTTTTTAGCCTATCAAGTCCTAAAAAACCTCCAAATATTGCAATTGCACACATAAGTTTGTAATCCTATACAAATACATGCGATTACAAAGTTTCTTTGTTGACTTGTACCTACTATAACGAATAAAGAATGTTCAACGGCCAAGTCACACAACATTAAGTATAATAATAAAGAAATCGCAGTAAGGTACCTTAAACTTGACACGATTTTGTCTAGATTTCATTACTTTTTAGAGATAAACAAGCAGCTCCATCGAGACTTGGCTAGTTTTTTACAGAATGTTTTTGATGGGATACCAGGTTACGGATACTAAGTATAAATACCTTATACTGTCAAATCGAAAATCGATTGATTTATTTTAGGGATGTAACGATACCGATACCGATACCGATATATCGGTATCGCCGATATATCGGTATCGCCGATATTATACAACCGATATTTGAAGAATTTGCTGTATGAAAAAAAATCTGCAAAAAGTAATTTCAATTTCTGACTTAATTTATGTATTGGTCTATTCTATTACCTTGTGCAATGATAATTACTATGTTAATTAAATCTTTGGTTCCTAATATAAAAAAAGAATTTTGAGTTGACAATTTATTATTTTTACTTTACACTTTCAAGGTTGACTCTCTGGTAAATATAAGCAGTAGTCATTGCCATTAGTTATAATAAGGACATAAAAATATCTGAAATTCATACTTCATTATTTAGCTAAGATATCGGTATCGGTATCGCCGATATTAACTACTATATATCGGTATCGGTATCGTATCGGCAAAACTGTGTATCGTTACATCCCTAATTTATTTGTAAACCTTACCTTACCTTTATGTTTTTCTCGATGACCTTACATTGCAGGTCATCAAGAAAAACATAAAGGAAGTGTTGTATATTTTAATTCAATATAATCGTATTACTACTTACAAAAATACTGTATTTTTTTCTAATAAATCTTAACTACTTATATTACATATCCATAATTCATTAAATGTGTTTGAAAGTTTTCATTACTTATTTACGTATTACATATCCAAATTTCATTCTATCTGTTCACGCTTTAATTATGAAAATAAATTAAAAACCAACTATATTATTTTAACGACGCCCTGTCTATTTTATTCTGCACTCTATGGGAAAATTGGGAACCTACAGGAGTTTAACGCCATCTACCGGCAGGCGTGTTTATTTCGATCGCGATCGCAAGCCGAATGCAAACAGTTACGCTTCTCGCCGCTCACTTGTGAATAGCGCTGGGAGCAATTAGGCGGGGCTAGGGGATGGGCCAAAATCCTGAATCCTCAAGGGCATTTTGCTGTTGACAGCGTCTTAACCTTTGCTTCGCTCGTTTGACTAATGATCCTAGCTCAAGCAACAATTAGCTGAAACAACGGTAAACGTTGTACAATTCTAGTACAATAAACAAAAACAAAGTTAGTTCACTTAAACGTACCTACTAGTAATTACTGTTGCCTAACCTGTGTAATTCAGAATAACGCCGTCAAACCTGTTTTAATATAGTTTGACCCATGCACTAAAGTCTATTCTTAATTATTTAAAAAACACAAACTAAATAACCACGTGATTTAGGTCGTTTAGTCGGAGGTATTGTGCCACGGATACAATTAAAACGTTACTTTGATTGGCTGAACGACCCGGCGTGGTTTTTTGTTTACCTTTTTTAAAACCTAAAACAACAGATTATAGTAATAACTGTTCGTAATCTAAGGTAACCGAGTGGATCGGAGCCCTATCGAGCTGGACCGGGACAAGGTGACCTGGTTCGACCCCAGGCGCCCCCGGCACCCACCCAGTCCGTCCCTCTCGGGGTGGTCCGGCTAGCGACCTGGTTCGACTCCAGGGAACGCCACGGCTGACCACCCGGTCCGACAATCGCTGTGCCCAATAGGGTTGCAAGTTTGTCAGCATCCAAAAAAAAAGTGGTTCGGACATGCGTCTTTCAATCGGAGGTCGTGGGTTCGAATCCTGGCTCGGACCAATGAGTTATTCGGAATTTAAGTCCGAAATATGATTTGAAACTTAGCTTTTAGGAGAAGGAAAAACGTATTAAAGAACAATGCGTACATCCACGAAGAATGCTTGCTATGTACAGTTAGCTGCAGAAAAAGGATCCCTGTCATACATTCGTAGTGTGGCAAGAGTTATAGTCCGTACAAACTCTTAAGACCAAATGCTGTCAAACGAACGCAAGCCAAAAACTACGTTATGCTCTGATTATAAGGTAGTTTTTGGCTTGCGTTCGTTTCACAGCATTTGGTCTTAAGAGTTTGTACGGACTATACTTTTATCAGCAGCAGTCATTTGGATACCTCAGCTAATACTTGGATCGTATCAAATCATTTATTCTGCGAAAAGGCCTCAGGGGCAATATACAAGTTTGAATCTACTAGCGCGGTCATACAGATTTCGAAAAATCGTCTTTTCTGTGGACAAAACAATTATAGTTGACGACCCGAATACACATCAGTACTTATATTTTTTATCATATAGGCCTAGAAGTAGAAGAGTAGGGTTATTTGCCTATAGGGGTCCAGCTAGAAAATTAGTCTTTTAAAGACCCTTTTGTGATGTCCACAGGAGAGACGCGAGCCCTTAACTCATACTACAGCATCTGAATCTACTAGCGCTTTTTAAATTGACATCTGAAGACAAGAATCTCGGCAAGGAACCTCCCAGTGAGTATTTTTACCCGACTGCGGCGAAGCCCAAAGGAGTGTTATGTGTTTGACCTGTATGTATGTATGTCCGTTCCTATGTCCGCTCGTAACTACTCAACGGCACAACCGATTTTGATTATATTATAATTTTAAAATGTAGCTTGCAATATTGTATTTATAGTTAATGTAATTTGACGTCATAAAGTGGTTGTAAAATCCTATTATGAAAATAAACAATTTGAATTTGAAAAAATTAATGATACATCATTAGATTTGTCTTGATGGTGCGAGTGTCGCTGGGTATGAAGTTCGTTAAAATAAACAAAATGGCGGATTTTACGCAGTCTCAAAGTGCAGCGCGGTCGGTTTTTTTTTAATAAAAATGTGGTTATTTCCAAATTCTTTTACATATTGTATAGTCTAACTACTTATGCAATTATAACACGGAATTTCTAGTTCATCCCGAACTTTGTACAGTAATAATTAAACGCAGCAACTAACTGCGCTAGACTAGGTAAACAAACTACGTTGTTTGATACTTCTCCCTCGATACGAGGTACAGTAAACTGCCGCTTTAAAATTCAAAGGAAAGTTTCCTTTAACGTTCAGTTAAAGCGCAATAATTAAGACGTGCTACGGTCTGAGAGGGAAGTTTAATTTGTTATAAGAAAACTGAACTGAATTTTACTGTGATATTTGATAATTATTTTCTGTGGTAGGTTATGTTAAAGAAGTTAATAGAAATATTAGCGAAGAAACTATGTGATGATAATGTTCACGGCAACTGAAGTTGACGGCGAGCAAAGAAGATCCCCAGCCCATCTTTTTAGCACGCGAGGTACAAACAGGGTGTGTATATGGTTCCTTATATCTCGACATATTTTTGTGAGAAAGAGACTTCGTGATGCTCCTGTGGTCCGATGAAATCGAAACAACAAGTGGCTCTGGTCTGTATATTTTGACACCCGATTACGAACTGTTTGTGTAAGAGAGGACAATAGAGAGATCTCTCTCCAGCCGAGTGTTGTGCCTGTGGACCGAAGTCCGAAGGAAGTTGGCTGGAAGTGCTATATTTAGTGTTAGCGTTATAAACACTTCAACACGATGTTTGGCAGATGGATGAACAAACTTACACAGAGGATAGGTGGGACCATCTGCTACGTGGTCCACCCTAAAAATTTCGCCTAGGTCCTATACTTATTTTTTTAAATTTACTTCAATTTACTTCGTGTCCATCAAATTATTAAATTTGTAAGACTCTAGTATCAGTTTAGATAAAAATAAAGTCCGTTTCATCATTTTTGAAAAAGTTATGGAGGTTTTAAGTTTTGAAAACGGATTTTATTTACTTTATATGAAAGAAACATTTTTGTCTCTTCATTGGTTGGTCTATATATGTAAGATTTTATTTAAATAAATTCAAAAATTAAAAAAAAAATCATAGGGCCCTGGTGAAATTTTTGGGGTGGGCCACGTAGAAAATGGTCCCACCTATCCCCTGTGTAAGTTTGTTCATCCATCTGCCAAACACCCGTATAGTGCGATGCAGAACGGTATGGGAATTTTGCCGTTAGTATGGGTGTCGATGTAAGCGCCATCTGTCGTGAAATTGCTGTAACTGTCTTCTTCTTCCAACGAGTGTCACTAGGTGGCAGTGTCGCCGCATGTTATCAGTTCACGGGCTGAATTGCTAGTTCACAGGTATTATATTAGTGATGAAATTGACAGCCAAATTGTGAATTATACTGCATGTGGTGAACTGTGCTATTATAATTGGGGCTTAAGTCGTTTATATCGTGCAAATCCTAGATTCTCCGCAGCCCGGTAGGTATGTAGGTGCGGCGTCCCGTAGGAGCGATAAATTCCAATATAATAATCAGAAGTAACACATATGCGCGTGCTATCATTAAAACGTAATAAGTTACTGAAATTAATACAATATTGGCTTCTCATGTCCTAGGGAAACGATGGAACATGGCCGAAACAAAACAATAATAATGTAAGCGATAATTATGCAAGCTGTGTTTGCCTGTAATTGGGTGAATACTCAAATACGATAAGTACCTATTGTTTTAATTTCGTGTCATATAGTATTGTACCTGTTGGCAAACCTTATAAATAAATAAATAAATTATAATCTTCTATGTTTGTGACATATGGGCGTATTGGGCGTTTTCCAAAATAAATACCAGGGTAGCTACTTTCTCAAAATATGGACTTTTGAGATTTTTCCGGCTCAGAATCGTTAGTACTTTCGAACCTTATACGTAAAAAAGTGTCCCAAATTTATTTTCCCATTACGTCACCATTTTGTACTTATGTTTATAGGAACGTGACGTAGTGGAAAAAAAATCTATACACATTTTATTATTATTGTTATTTATTTTGGAAAACGCCCATATCTCTCATGTGATATTTCTCGCGTCGTATAAGTACCTAAATTAACCAGTCCTTCGCAGGCGGGTTTAAATCATTTTACCAGAAAATCTTGGTACCTCTAATGCCTTCTGTGTGCATGCAGCAATGATTTCAAAAGTAAGGATAGGCCCATCCGAACAGTTCGGAACTATTTTCCCCGTAACAAAAAATGCAGCTATAAAGAGCTGCGCTGTGCACGCGCCGCGTGTCGCACTGCCGACTGGCACTGATTTGGCGGTATTTTTACCGCCAAAGCGTTGGAACCTTCTGCGCGCTCGCTTAGCCTTGTCCTTTGTATACGTCAATGGTATTGTAGCTGCTGCAACTAAGCAGTAATGTTAGTATTGTGGCTTAAGTCGTTTATATCGTACAAATCCTATTAAACTAGCCACCGCACGATCCTTGGCAGTGCTGGTAAGAGTGGTAGTGGTAGTGGTAGGAGTGGGAGTCCAGTAAGACTGACAACATTTCTAAGTGGTTGGTCGACGCCACGGGGAACGAGGGAGCAGGCAGCTTCCTCGCTTATGCCCTAGTCCGACCCCATCGAGGTGGACCGGGACAAGGTGACCTGGTTCGACCCCAGGCGCCCCCGGCGCCCACCCAGTCCGATCCAGGGTGGTCCGGCTAGCGACCTGATTCGACCCCAGGGAACGCCACGGCCGGCCACCCGGTCAGATAATCGCTATGCCCAATAGGGTTGCGAGTTAGTAAGCATATAAAAAAAAATAAAAAAAAATTACTTATGCCGCGGCTACATTATCGGGATTCGGCGAAGGTTCGTCGAGTCTCTTTCTCTGACATGAAAAAAGAAGGAGACGCCAACACGAACCTTCGCCAAATACCGGCAATGTAGCGGTAGCGTTCGCGTATAGGCATCGCGATTCAGCGAGGAAATGCTTTCTTTCTCGGTACAAACCACAGGGGCCCATTTTAAAAATAGATTATTAATAGTAGTTTTAATTGTTTTTACTTTAAGGTTTTCAGTTTTAGATTAATTATATGTCGCAGTATCGGAGTTCGCCCCACGAAGAAATGTCAAGTTTGTTTATGCTTGAGTGTCTTTGGTTGCGGTACAATGACGTTTATTCAAAATTGACTTAGTTCTGTCACGTTCTGTTATTGTCTTGCATGTCAGAAAATGGTGAATTGTGCTGAACAAGGAATTGGAGTCAGTGATAGTTGATCTGAGCACTTTGGGCGAAGGAACACGTCCCGCAACCAACCTCACTGCATTCCTTCTTTATTATTTTTAGTTAATGATACTATCGAGCTTCAACCGATGGAAATCTACACTCGACTGCGGTTTGTTGGCAATTTGATGGACATCTTGACGATCCCTACTCCCTGACGCCGACATATATATATTTTGTATCTTTGAGTATAAAAAAATAAAGCAATTAATGTTAGTATAATCGTGGCTCAAGTCGTTTATATCGTGCAAATCCTATTAAACTAGCCATCGCACCCGATGCTCGGCAGGTCGGTAATGCGGGTGCGGGCGTCCCGTAGGACCGATAAATCCCTACCTAATGCCCCACCTCGCCTCTAATGCCTGTGAATCGCCAGTTTTATAAAAATCCTCGATAGAAAAGTGCAGTTGTAGGAAAACTTAAAGATCTAATCCCATTGATGTAACATACCAGTGGTGTGGCGTAAAAGATATCCTTGGGCAAGCCGGTGCAGATTTAGTGTACATTTTCCTTAAGAGCTGTAGAATAAGGTGCTCAAATGCCTGATATTAGGCAAGCCGGTAGGAATCGAGTTCTTTGGACGCCACGCCTCTGTAACGTACTTCATTGGTTTTTGTAGATTAGAATAATCGCATCATATGATTTCAAGGAAAAAAATCTTCAAATGGGAAAATATGTGACGTGCTTTAGAATGTAAAAAAGATACTGAAATAAGTGAGATTAGGACAATATTGCCCTCTCACTCTCATACAGGGTGGAAAAAATCTACGGCCTCTGGAGGGGAACTACCTTAAATCCTCTAATTAGTTCCTTTTACTGAAGGAAACATTCCTTTATTTTTAAAGAAAAGAAAAGAAAATTAAAAAAAATCTTTGAATGCAGTTTCGTTTCTTTTTAAAAATAAAGGAGTGTTTCCTTTTTGTAAAATGAGTTAACTAAAGGATTAAAGGTAGTTCCTCTCCAGAGCCCATAGATTTTTTCCACCCTGCAAAAAGTCGTGGCACAGAATAAGTAATAGTACTGCGTACGTTTCTCTTTCTAACAAAACTGTCGTTCGGGTCCAACTACCGGACGGAGCGCACTGGATCTGTTCGTCTCTCGCTCTCTTTCTTCTTATTCTTTCTGGTCGATGGATAAGCCCATCCAGAGGGGCAAAATTTGGTACTAGCCGCGCGGCGAAATCGCGGAGTGAGTCACTAAAATGTTAAGCGAGCTAGAAATAGCTAGAAGTAGGTATGGCGTAAAAGTTGTACAACCATTATTAAGGTGATATTAATTTAAGCCACATTTTATATTATAAAGAAATATATTTTCGTTAAGGAAAGCCAAAACCTAATGGGCCTTATTGGACTTGGGTAGGAAGAAATTTGAAATAACTGTAGTCAGGCACCGGAACCCCTAAACTTTATCGAGGTTTTAAGAAGGGTTTTTAAAGCGCTGGTTTTGAGAAACACTTTTATTCTGTTAAGCTTATCACCGGCTTAATACAAACACAGTTACGCCGATCGTAGTTAACTTAAAAACCCAATCTAAACCACCGTAAGAGTTATTACTAGGAAGTGGTTCCGGACGGAGCGCAAACTAAATTAATCTTAGCCGTCATAGTAATTCGTTTCATTTTCATTGGACGAGGCTAAACTATTGCTGGCTACTCTCGGCATAAACCCCTTCAAAACCCTAGGGTTCGGTTTAACTCGTTGCGGGGTTTAACCCGTTTATGAGTTAACTCAATCAGATGTTAACCCAATCAAACGATTAATACTCGAACGGCTTAAGTCTTACGAACGGCTTAAGCCAACGAACGGGTTTTCCGGTAAGATTCTAGTAACATCATCATCTTGGTTAACACTGAATGCCACCGATCAAATAGTCGCGTTCAACGTCTACGCAGAATTTTCGCTACATACGGCAATTAGCGTGCTACGGGCTACGGCGTAGCACTCGTAGCGATGCTTGGTACTGAATGTGTTAACACTTTCGTAACCACGTAGCCGATAACAAAGCAAACTACGTATGCAACCGTAGACTAGAGCATAGCGCCCGCGAAGCGGGTTCCCGGTGTTGAATGTAAAGGTTTCCCCTGGTTCAGGCACCGGTCTCCACCGCACAAGCAGAAGGATTTTCGCTACTGACCCTACATACACCTATGTTTGCTAAAGATTTAAAATTCAAGATGGCAATTACTGGGACCGTGTCAAGCACTCGAACGTCTACGCTAGAGATTACGCAGTAGATTCCAATTTTAAGCCCGGTACCAAAGTTTAAAGACGAACAAGTAGTCCAACTTCACAGTATTCACACAGACGCGAGATAACACGTCTGTGTGACTGCGATTTATACTGGAGCATTCTTATTTCTTTGCTTGTAGTGCGTTCGTATATAGTGCGCACACGTTCAACCTTTGTAAGAAGAAAATTTACTGCCATTATACTGTGACGGTATGCTATCTCACTTAATTAATCCAAACTATCTAAACCGATTACTTGAGATTTTCTCCGGTATGTTTTTTGATAAGCATGCGATTTTAATACAGTTTACTATCGAGTATTCTTATATAATAATGTAGCTTAATATACGACGTATCTAAATAGAAGATTAGTAGCAGTTACGTCTTTTATCAGCAGTTACGTCTTTTTATACATAAGAGGTAAAACCGTAGTTTCCAATAAGATTGGCATCGTTAAAACGGTTAACGACGGGTCGGTTTGCCGGGTAATGGTACTAGATGCAACTATTTGCAATAAACTCGTGCAATCCTGATCATTAAGACTCATATGCCCCGTTGGCCCGAGTGACCCGACAAACTTTAGCACATTTGGTTTTAATAATAATAGCATTTATTTGCTTCACCATAGTTTCAGTAAACACAATAGGTGTTACTTTATATGAAAGAAACATTTTGTCTCTTTATTAGTTTTTTTAATGCGGGTAAATTACACCACATTTTATGTTACATATATAGAGACAAGAAATCAAAGTACATAGAAAAACTAAATGGCACTCACCTGTGTCCAGACCGGGAATGGAACCCGGTACCTCTGGATTTCCGGCCCAGCGACTCAACCACTCGTCCACCGGAGCACCCAGCAAGTGCCCTCAACTTTGCCATCTACTTTGACTTCTGTATCATTCTGGTTTAATAGGATTTTTACCTAAACGCCATCTATGAGAACTTGTATTACACATGTACCTCACCCCAATGCACAACTTTACAGCTATGACGATCGAGCGAGAGATGGCGCCAAAATTAATACTTTATATGAAAGAAACATTTTGTCTATAGGTGTTATTAACACTGTGTTAATAAAGTACAGTCAGTTTGATATTAAATGTGTAATAGCAGTAAATTTTCTTCCCACAAAAGGTACATTGCGCGGCTTGTATGTATCACACTTGGGGTTTGCAGTACCGGGATTTTTTTGTACGAGAGAACCGGGAATTCCCGGTACTACCATACTGAAATTTCCCGGTATTGCAAACCCTAATCACACTCTCTGTCGAACGGATCGTACTGGAGCATTCTATCTTCTTCGACGTACTCTTCATTACTGAAGGTCGTGTCCAGTTTGAAAGACCTTGACTAGGCTCATCACTATCTTTCGCCATCCGTTTCTGTCTTCGGCTTGTCTCAAGGCAACGGTGATAGGAAGACCAGTTATAGTTCTCACTTGGTCCGTCCATTGAATGGGAGATCGTCCGCGTGGCCTTTTTCCGTGCACTTTTCCTATCACCAGAAGTTTTTCTAAATTCTATGGATCTCTTCTCGAGAGGAGCATTCTTACGCATTCGTAAAACTTTACTTGTAGTGCGTTCGTTCACGGCGCGCACACATGCAAACGAAGCCACTGTTAACTAACCACCCATACTTTAGCACGTTGCAATAAAGTTGACATCCGTTTACAAATGTACAAATTAAGAGTGTGTTCGATTGTGCAAGCGCGCGATGTATAGTCTGACCGTCGACTTAAGAGTAAAGAGTCATAAAAATGAGCTAATTGGTTATCTATTATAGAAAGAGTGTAAGTGATTTCTTACGTATACAAAAAGCTAACGTAATAGTTAGTACTAAGGTACAATACTACTACTACTTGATTATTCGACCATTTTATAATTTAAATGAATATTTTGACAAATTGTATGATTAATATTATTATTTTTTTAAACTAGAATAAGATTTTGCGTGCTAAATCATGGCGAAACATACTTTCATGTACTAAATTCTACTGACATGTACTTTGTTATACCACCTGTTATGTTTTTTGCAAAATAAAATGATTTGATTTGAATATCAAATGACAGCGCAAAAATTGCAAATGCAATAAAAAGCATTGGAGGGTAGGGTTGCAACAATCGGGAATTTTCAACTAGTACCTATTCCGTTGAATCTGGTTTAGTTAGTGGGTTATGTTTTAATATTTTACTCACATATTACAGTTTTGACAACCCTATGCAGGTGTAAAGATACCTTTTGTATTTAAAACATAAAAAGCATTTTGAACTTTAATAGAAAGTGTTTTGGTCGAAATTCACTACTTCGTACTACGACTTGTCACCTTTCCACGTAATAATGCTATTGTAACAAGTTTTGGGTGTATTTTCAAAAACGTAATTTCGCTGTCATGACATATTGGCGAATACTGAGAAGATTCTGCCTTATTAGAATTGGACTTTTGGTTACAATGTAGAATCAGTCAAGTTCTAACAAGTAACCAACTAATGCCAGTCCAGTGAGGAGGAATCTGTTAAATATTGGTGGCCAGAGAAATTACGTCAGCGAAAATACACCCTTTTATGGCTTTTTACTCTTACGGCGCCGGATGAACTATACATTTTGTAGGAAGAGAAATTACTACTACTATACTATAGTTTTGTAGGTATTCGAAAACAAGTAAATACCTTGTTTTCTTGTGCCATGAGAAGCTCCGGAGTTGAGAAATGTAAATATTATTCTCGGTACGAACCGTCTCGTTTTACGCCAATTAAGTTTGCAGAAACGTTAATTGGTGAGGACGTCGTTAGTGGAGCGATGTTTATTCGATTATGTTCTGTCGGATTTATAGTTTTGTCTGGTTCCTTTTGTTTAAAGAATATCTATTGTCAAAGATGATTAGTGCTATATAGGTACGTTAGTGTCAAAACATGCATAGTTAGAGCAGGAATCCAAAAAAAATTCAATAATGTTCGTTCGTACTTCGTACTTTTGCGCGTGTAGCTCAGCTAGCACAACTTTTTAGAACGTGCAAAATCAGATTAACACTACCCTAACGGGTCCAAACAACATACCAAAAAATCAGAACTACATCATGCTTTGCGATTTTAATGTTAATTTCCACTGGCCTATCGTAAACTAACCGCAACCTATGTCGATGTGTGGGGACAACGGTTTTTCAACAACAAAGTTAAGTTGGTCCCACCATACAGTTTGTCTTGAACTAATCACGTATCTACTTACTAGTTTGTACGGAACCCTCGGAACGCGAGATTGACTCGCATTTGACCGGTTTTTAGGGTTCCGTAGCCAAAATGGCAAAAACGGAACCCTTATAGTTTCGTCATGTCCGTCCGTCTGTTTGTCTGTCTGTCCGTATGTCACAGGCATTTTACTCAAAAACTACATGATGGATATTGATGAAATTTGGAATATAGGTGTCTTTTATGAGCCGCTACTTAGTTTGGTATATAAATAATTAAAATAAATATTTTTAGGGGGGGCACTCCATACATGTTAAAGACGGTAAACATTTTTTTTTCAGCCAATATCAACGTGTGGTACATAGTTCGACAGCTCTTTAAAAAACACTATAAGGTTCCTAAGTAATGTTTTTGATTAAGTGAATGTATTTGGAAATAATCGCTCCGAAAGTTGTGTATATTGTGTCCCCCCCCCCCCCCTATTTTCTAAACCGTGCGTCCGAAAAATATGAAAAAAATCACGAAGGTAAAGCTTAAATAATACTTTCAACGAAAATTATTTTCAACAAGATCAAATGTACCGTTTTTGAGTTATTGCCGATAAACTGCGCTTCTCAACAAAAGGACGTAATTGCTATAAAGATACGCTCTTTTGTTGTTGTACTTTTTTTACATCGTATTTTTTACCTTATAGTTAGTACGGCTATAGAACCCTACACTGAGCATGGTCCGACATGCTCTTGGTCAGTTTTTTTTGGGTTTGTCTCTGCCGCGAATACCAGAATAACTATTAAAACATAAATTGAGGCGTAACGAAGTTCGCCAGGACATTTTAATAATGTAGGCAAGTAATACAATATCAAATTAATGTAAATAATATCATAAGATTTATACTTGTAACCTAGATTATTGGGTTTCAGCACAGAATAAGTACATACCAGTAGCGTGGCGTCCAAAGAACTCGATTCCTACCGGCTTGTCTAATATCAGGCATTTGAGCACCTTATTCTACAGCTCTTAAGGAAAATGTACGCCAAATCTGCACCGGCTTGGCCAAGGATGTCTTTTACGCTACTCCACTGGTACATTCTACGTATAAAAGTGTCTCTCTCTAACGAAACTGACATTCGGGTCCACGAAACGCACCGGATCCGACCGTCTCTCTCTATCGCATAACGCGTGCTCTTTCTGGTCGCTGGCTAAGCCCCTCCGTAATAGTAGCCGCGCGGCGAAATCGCGGAGTGAGCCACTCCTGGCTTCAGTATTTTATACTAGGTTTTAGACTAGGCTAGGTTAAATATATATTCATTTAATTCCACCCTTGTCTGAAACTTGTAATTTAGCTCACTTTAAATGCAGACCAATTTCCACAAAAACTAATTCAAATTCAAACTAATTTTCAGTTACGCCAAAAACCTCAGAAATACCTCATTGCCTAAAAAGGTCAGAATTAGCATACTAGTTACTTCCACTAAATTAGGAGAAAGCGGGACAGGCATGTACGTGGAAACGAGATGTCTGCCCCATGGGACTGCGTTGGTCAAAAGTTGAATATTTGAAGGTCTCTCGAAAAGGACTTATGTGATATAGGTTTGATTCTAAATTAGATTTTATAGCTTTATAGCTTTAAGGTTGAGATTTGAAGAGGCATTGCGTCGAAAGAAGCAACCCTAGTTAGTCGTCATTTAGGAAAATGTGCTGAGTTTTTAGGAGTTGTGGTTTATGACATTGGTGCATTAGTGATAATTATATGAGAGATACGATATGCAAAAAAGTTGTTTACCTACGAATTGTAGAAAACAAGACATGTATAAATGACGACACTAGCTCTTATAACTCAGTAGCTCCAAATCCGAATAGAGAGAGCATTTAGGTATATGTTGATAAGACAGGGACGAAAGTTCGTGTTTATCGTGTCTTTTCTTGCAGCTCACGGCTCAATAAAGCTACTTGAGAGGGATTTTTTTTTGAAGACTGACTAACCCGCAACCGTATGACGGGGTGGTCGGCCGTGGCGTTCTCTGGGGCCGAACCAGGTCGCTAGCTGGCCCACCCTGAGTGGACTTGAGAGCGAGTGAGTTTTTTTAAATGCTATAAGTGGCAAACGAGCAGACGAGCTGCCTGATGGAAAGCAGTCAACGTCGCCCATGGATATCTGCAACACCAGAGGTGTTACCTATACGTTGCCGATCTTTGAGAGCCCTGTTTACTCGTTTCTTGAAGAAAAAGAAGAGAAATGAATGATGTCTTGTGAGTTGAAAGATATACTGAGTTGTTTGAATCGGAACTATAAGCTAGTGAGCAGTGAGCTAGACCAACTAATATAGCTCTTTTGAATCACTCACTCGCATGTTTAGTCAGTTACGCTTCTGTACTTACGATATTTCCATGCCGTCCGGGTGTATTTTCAAAAACGTCATTTCGCTGTCATGACATATTGGCGAACACTGAGAAGATTCTGCCTTACTAGAATTAACACTTTTGGTTACAGTGTAGAATCTTTGAAGTTCTACCAAGTAACCAACGAATGCCAGTCTAGTGAGGAGGATTTTTTTAAATATTTGTGGCCAGCGAAATTATGTCTTTGAAAATACACCCGTCCATACCTACCTTAAGCTACGGAATTGTTTGATATCTTTAATAGATAGAGGGATCAATCAAATATAAAGTAAAAGCTTGTAAAAATGCCCTTAATGACACATTTCCCAATACAACACACGTCTATTTAACCTTCAATACCTTAATCACCTTGTACCATGTCGGACCGAGCACCGAAATAAAATCTTTACAGCCCCAATTACCTTGGCGGCCATTTCGAGCTGTTTTCGAGCCAGCCCTGACAAAGGGCTTAATTCAAATTTTCACCTCAAACGCCCTCGGACAGTAAATAAAGTAAAAACAGTACGAAACTTTTAGGTGAGGCAAACCTGCCTGAAAGTGTAAAGACGAAGAAATAGGTAGTTCAACATCGGCCGTTTTGGGAGCGCGCGACACGTATTCACACAGACGCGCAGTCTGTGCGCATTCTTATTTCTTTGCTTGTAGTGCGTTCGTACACGGTGCGCACACATTCAAGCGCGCGGTGCACCGTTTGTAGAAAGAAAAATTACCGCTATTATGCTGTGCTAGTGGTGGGCAAACTTTCTTCAAGAGGGGCCAGAAAATTTTTCAGAGTAGTAGGGCCTGAATTATATCAAAAATGTTATAATACTTAAGTATGCTCCAGTATAGGTCGCACTCACACAGACGCGCGATCGTGCGACTGCGTGAATACGTGTCGCGCGCTCCTAAACGGCCGAAGTTGGACTACTTGTTTGTCATTACATTATACTTTGCCACTGGTCTGGATGTTCTACTGTTTTTCTCTAAGCCACTGTAACCGTGGCCCGTCACACCACAATGGAACGGCCTTGGAATGACTGATACCCTTCCTCTGTTCGATTGTGCTTGAAGGCCGTACTGTATGGAGAAAAAACTTCCCAAACTCGTCTCAAACCGTTTGATAGCAAAAACACCCGTGTTGCGAGTAAAATAAAGGTTAGATTCCTATCAAATACCGGAGCGAGGTAGGACTTTAGGAAAGTAAGCTCGCAAGGCTACAAGTTGTGGTTTAGACGCACGAACTAAAAGGAAATTAGAGGGAGGGTAGTTTTATTCCAATTATGCTTAATTTACAAGTTGTAGGTACGTTGTACGATTTGGCCTAACAATCGTACATGGATATACATCGATAAACACAATTTACAAGTTGTAGATACGGACCTACAACTTGTAAATTGTGTTTATCTATTTTGATAATGTCTAGAATTGAAAATGTTGAGTGATGACATTTTGGCACTGTATATTGTTTTTTATCACACTAGACCGTAAGTGGGCTTATTCTGCTCACTAAGTGGAGAGAAAATGCCACATACCTGGCCTGGGGAAGATGTAAAATTGCCGATTCATCGTTATTGGCCTTTTGCATCAGAAAAAGGTGATCCAATCAGCGTTCATCTAGCTAGGTGGTCGTGACTTTTAGGGCCCATAAAGTAGCATAGAGTAGTTCACGGTGATTTCAGTGGAATTGACATCGGTGGCATCATTAATATCGAAGTCCCGGGAGATTTGCATGATATTTTCGGATTAATCGGTATAGAAGACTAACGTTTACCCGCGGCTTCGCCCGGGTTATTTCCAGATAAATCCCAACCGAACTCCCCCGAAATCCCAGTAGGGATATAAAGTATCAATCCAGGATTTGATATATCAAATCTCATCCCAATCCCTCCAAACGTTACTATGTTATTAGTACTAAAACTTCGAACATGGACGGAATGATCATATCTGGAGAAGAACCAAAGCATCTGGCATAGGGGAGACCGGGTATGGTTGTCTCACGGGTTGGTTGTCACAGCAGCCATTAAATAATACGAAACGAAGGAATAAGTGCATCGATTGGTGAAGTAGGGAAGGAGGTGAAGCTCTTGCGATCTTTTAACACCAAGCGATGCAATTATTCCTTCGTTTCGTATTATTTAATGGCCGCTGTGACAACCAACCCGTGAGACAACCATACTCGGTCTCCCCTAACTGTCAGGATGGCATGGTTGAGGGGGCAGTGGGCAGGCCACATAGCCCGGAGAACGGACCATCGTTGGGGCAGTAAAGCCTATCATTGAGTGGCGACCACGCATAGGTAAACGCAAAGACCTCGTAGGACGGCCCTAGACTCGGTGGTCACACGACCACTTTTGTTTTTTTTAGAAGCTGACTAACTCGCGACCCTGATTGGGCATAGCGATCATTTGACCGAGTGGTCGGCCGTGGCGTTCCCCGGGGTCGAACCAGGTCGCTAGCCGGCCCACTCTGAGTGGATCGGACTGGGTGGAACCGGGGGCGCCTGGGGTCAAACCTGGTCGCTTGTCCCGGTCCACCTCGATTTGGTCGGACTAGGGGTCACACGACCTCGTGAGAGTAGCGGGGAGTCGGTGGATATACGATTTGAAAGAAAGAAAGAAAATACATTTATTTATGACAGCAAACAGTTACACAGTAAGCAGAAAAAAAACAAGAAAACACTATTATCTATGTCCAGTAGTGGAAGTCCGTGGCTGATAGATAGGAAGGATAGATAAATAATAAGGCATGTTTGGATGAATCGACTCTCAATTTATTTGTGTTGGAGAGTAAACTTTTTCTATTGCTATACCAAGTTAAATTCAGTCTGTTGGCATAAAACGTCTGCCGAATAACGTTTTTCCACGTAAATCTTTTATACACCGAGATTCGATCGGCAATGAAGCTTTTACGGCCATTCAGAGCGATGAATCGGCCATTTTTACTTCAATAGCTTTGCTCTAAAAAGAGCCAAGAATCAATGGGATACAAAAGGTACTGCTTGTTGCAGTTTTGATATATTTAAACATATTGTACGTGGGGTTTTTTTATACAACTAGGCTGACAAACAAGCATACGACCCGCCTGATGGTAAGCAGTCACCGCAGCCTATGGACGCTTGCAACACCAGGGGCATTACGTGCGTCTTGCCCACACTTTAAAAGCCTATTCACTCCCCTCGCGAAGAACTCCATACTGTGTAGCCTTCTGGGAAAACTGCGGCAGGGAGCTCGTTCCACATTCGGATTGTGCATGGTAGAAAATTTCTTTGGAACTGCACGGTGCGCGACCATTTTGGTTCCAACGTGTGTGAATGAATACCCTGCCGATGGCGAGCGGTGCGGTGGTAGGTGGCCGTAGGCATCATGTCAAACAATTCCTCAGAACACAGCCCATTATACAAGCGGTAGAACACACATAAGGAGGCGAAGTCTCTCCTTAGACTTAAGGGTTAAATGTATTTCAAAATTTTGGTCCGGTGTTTTTCAATTAATAAATTGGTGCTCAAACATGGTCACTCATCGAGAGTCAGAAGTCTAAACTGAAGGTTTGCCAACGCACAATGGAGCGCAGCATTCTAGGTGTTAACCCGTCCAGTGAGCTAGTAACACACGTGTGTTACTAACGGCTTCACTCTCATTGGCCGAATTATTTCGCTCCTTGTGTTGAGTTGCCATCCAAAACAAAATAAAACTGACTCGTTAACACTATCTACCAACCAACATTAAAAAAAAATGTATTGACCAAAATGCTACTACTAAAGGGCACGGTAAAAAATAAAATCGAAAACTTTGGTTCTTAATTTCTCACGGGAGCCATGTTTTTTTAATTTGGTGATTTGATCACTCCGAGTGAACGTGTTTAAAATTGATTTAAGATGAAACAGTGCATGTTTCTTATTTATAATTTGTACCAAATTACCTACTAAAAAAAGAATTAATAATATTATTTAAGCTTTCCTTTTAACAATTTCGACAAATATCTGAGTGATTAAAGTTTTCAAACACGGAAATTGGCAAAAGTAGCGTTTGGTAAATAACCTAAGAAACTTCTTAGGTTATGCAAATAAATTATTATTGTGAAGTAAATAATGCATATTGCAGTGATTTGATTGTTTTAATTAACTCCTATGATTTTAATAATAGTACATTACACAACTAGGGTGGTAATACAAAGAAAGGCCGAGATCGCAGATGTTTGCGGCCCGAGCTGTAAGCTTATACATAATTTTATATGTACACCTGGTCAGAAAGCGGCTTTTTCCATACGCGCAGCGTGCGGAAAAAGTCACTTTATGGCCAGGTGTGGCATAAAGATTATAACAGTGCAAAAACAATGAGAAATATGTGATAAAGTCAAGTGTAACGATGCATTTTCTTTCAACAAGTGGCAAGAAGCAAACGGAAATATAACAAAATGATTTATATATTCTTAATTTAGGTATTTTTTTTTTTTTTTATTTGGGGTGCTAGACAGGAAACCTCCCAGAGTGTCTGGATTCTTCTCATTCCTCTTGATCCGGTTGATCCGCAGGAAAGGGAAGCGTCTTGGCCGGTGCACCCCGGGAGCAACGGCAAGTGATTTCTTAGGGGCCCCTAATTGATCACTTGCCGATGCTGTGAATGAGCCTGTCAGGGGGGGTTGGGGGGTCCCGCACCGGGTTTCCTCTGTTAGAGGACTCTCCAGGCGCGGCACGCGAGGGCGGAGCGTCGGGCACGGGCAGCATCCCTCCGACGTCTCCTTTTGGGGGGCACTGCGGGCAGGCACCAGACGGGTGACCTGTGCCGCTGCGTGGTGGCGGTGGATTAGTCCTCTGCGTCCCGTTAGCGGGACGTAGAGGACTGGTCCACCGTGGTCCGTAAACCTGACTGTCCCCAGCAATGAGGGCTGGCGATGGTCAGGAACGGACAGGCGAATGTCTGCGGGGTAGGGGCGTTTGTCCTCCCGTGGACGGTTGCGGGGCAGGGGCGTTTGTCCTCCCGTGGCGGCGAGGGAGGGACCGGGACACCGTGTGTCTGGTGCCGGTCCCTGCTTCCCCGGGGGACGGCCATTTGGTCGGGGGGGAGCTGGTGAGGGAAGGCACACTGGCCATGCTACAGTGTGCCTTTTTCGGAGAGGGTCCGCCCTAGGGCGGAGGTGCTGGTGATGGCGTGGCGTTAGTAGATTCCCATTCCATCACCGTGAAGGCACAGGTCGGTAGCATCCCTGGGTTTTAGTGGGTAGGCCAATCCCTTCAGGAGCGGAGAGCCCCACATAACCAATACGTAACATCTGGCTGTCACCCCCGATAGCCTTAGGTTACGTAGTGGTATGCAGTTTTATGCATTTCCTGGGGTCAAAAAAAAAATAGTTTTTAGGTTTATTTAGTTTTAGGAAATTTTAATTTTATCTTATTTGTATTTCATAGTAATAAAACAACTTAAACGGATTAAATCGTGTATATTCCTACATTTTAAGTCCCTTTTCAGCGTTCGTGGTCGCGGGTAGACATTGTCTACCCGCGACCACGAACGGACCGACCACGACCACGGACTTAAAATGTAGTAATATACGCTATTTAATCAGTTTAAGTTGTTTTATTACTATGAGTGATAATCGCGGAACCCGAAGACAATATTTTGTTTGTATTTGTTCTTGTTTTAATGTACTTTCTTTCAATAAAGAAGTAAAGTTCATTCTTAATAATATAACAGGTCAGTGAATTTCTCCTTATGCTAAATGAATAGAGGATTCTCTCTGCTTTTCAATGATATTTAGTTTAAACAATATAATTAAAACATGTTAGCGCAATTTGATTCTTTCTATCACAGGTCGACATATATTTTGTTTCAAAATACCCTGCGCGCTATGCGGTTTTGAACGTTGTGGCTGGCGCGCGCTTGACGGGTTAAAAGGACAGATCGCGTCCGAAACACCACGCTGCGTTCCAAAACACGTACTGACGTTGGAGTGAAAACCGCCAGACTCAAATGGGACTGGGCCGGGCACGTTAGCCGCATGCATCCGGATAAATGGGCCCATGTATGTAGTCACAAATTGGGTGCCACAAGATGGCCGGCGACGGCAGGGCAGGCCAAAACGGAGATGGCGGGACGACTTAGACGCTTTCGTAGCCGATTGGCCGGAGGCTGCAGCTGATAGGGAGTTGTGGAGAACTAATGGAGATGCCTTTAACCAGCATTGGGACACACTAATAGGCTGGCAAAAAAAAATTGGACGTTGGAAAGTAAGTACCTACCTAGGATACTGACAGACAGCGTACAGACTAAACCACAGCGGACATCCTGGACGAAATTGGAAATAGGGGTGCACTAAGATATAATTTTTCGAAATTCGACCCCTAAAGGGTTGAAACGAGGGGGTGGAAATTCGCTTTATATGAGAAAGTCGGCATATCATGCGGGCGAAATCGCCGGATGACAGTGCATACGCAAACATTTAACATAATATAAAATACACTGAATTATTTTATATGCCAGACCTTTAAAACAGCTGTTGTAAGTATTTACCACAGGTTCCCCTTGAAAAACTTGCCTTTTGAAAATTTTTATGTTACATATATAGATACAAGAAAACAAAGTACATAGAAAAATTAAATGGAACTCACCTATGTCCGAACCGAATCAAACCCGGTACCTCTGGATTTCCGGCCCAGCGACTCAACCACTCGTCCGCCCGAGCACCCAGTAAGCGCCCTCAATTTTGCCATCTACTTTGATTTCTGTATCATTCTGTGTTCAGGCCGATACCCATAGCGACATCTAGAGACGAACTGATGGAGTTACGTATGTCGCGTCACACATGTCGCAGCCAATAATTTAGCCGCACGTATGCTGTCGTCACTCTACGTCACCAAAATTGTTCCCCTCTACCCCATACATCCTCGAATCATGTTACCACTCTTATAACGACCATTAGAATAATAAGCACGTTAAAATTTCGAATACTTTTTATTTTTCTCCATCTAAGAAGTCGCCTCTCCAAAGTCGTTCACGCAAATCAACGCACAATCCCCAACATTCTGTGTTAATAGGATTTAACCTAAACGCCATCTATGAGAACTGGTATTACACAGGTATCTCACCCCAATGCGCATACCTTTACAGCTACGACGATCGATTGGTAGAATGAATTCACGAGTCTAACTAAGGCCCCATTTAGACGGGGTGAGAACTTCGTATGCAATTTTCACTTCATTGCGACGATTAATCGATCAACTGTACTCAATACTCATCGTACCCGGGTAGCCCGCAATGTAATCAATCAAACTCGCATCCGAGTTCTAGCCCCATCTAAATGGGGCCTAAATGTAAAAATCCCGTAACGTAATACACAACTACCTCAAAAACTTTATATTATTTAACCAATACGAGATACAAAACTTCAAAACTGACTATTGAAGATTCATCGAATAAAGATTGGAATTTCCGTCGAAGCGAATATCCATGAGTTCCATGACGCAAGCACTTTTGCGAGTTAAAGATCTCGTTCGACCTCGAACTTTTAATTGAATCGAATTTGTTATGTGTCCCATCGAGAATGACGAGTTTTATCTTTCAAATAATTTCACAGTTCTAAACGTAGTTCTAAACCGGAAAAGTTCGACTAGCACTTATCCGGTTTTTTACCTATAAATAATAAGGCTGATTACGATACGCTCATTGGTTCCTTCAAATTAAGTATGTAATAGTACATTGTGTATCTAGGGCGGTATGTAAGGAATTACAAACGAGTGTTTGTTATAAGCCTGAGATGAAACCGAGGGCTTTAATAACACGAGTTTGTAATTCCTTTACCGCCCGTGGCACACACAATGTTTTTCATCTCACTTGTGAGGAAATGTTAATAATATAACCTTACTAATCGTCCCAGTATGACAAGAGAATATTAAAACAGAAAGTGACATTAGTGACAATTAGTGTCCATAGACAATGCGAATGTCAAGTCACGTTCGGAAACCATAGCGGTAAAGACCTAAAACGGCCATTTTAGTGGATTCTATATTTTCAAAATACTGAAATACACTATTTAAACATTTATTAATGTTACCGAAATATGTGTTTACATGTATTTGCAATAACAGTTATCTTTAAATAAATATTTCAGTGATAAAAGTTAAAAAAGTAAGTTGGCGTTTCCTTTGAACATGACAAATAAAAGTAAAACAGAACCAGCGTTTCAAATTTAAAAAGAAAACCCTAGGGCGTAATAGGTCATTTACGGCCCATAGAACCTACGTGTAATGACATTATTTTCGAGCAAGTGTGATGAAAAGACGGTTTTCACCTCGTGGAAGATATTCTGTGAACGCCGGCTTATACCCAATAAGAAGGGAGATCGTTATCCAAGTATTTTATAGTTAAATAAAATGGGCCACCAACGCTCTCAAAGCTAATCTCTAAATCTTCTTATAATTTGTATTTGGTCCCATAATACCTTCATAACGGGCATTTTGGATCCCTCATCCCTCATTACGTCCAAATATTCGGTTTGAATTTCAGAACGTGTTTCGGTCAAAACTTTCTGCTCACCAATCCCACTCCTTTCTAAAAGATATTAATTCCTTTAAAACGTCAGCCTATTTTCAACTTAATCAACAATGAAACTGGGTTCATTTTTGCTTAAGTAGTTATATGTTATGCCCTTTTGCGTGTGAGGGGGTGATCGTTCATTTAGACATGACTTTACAAATTAAATATAACATTTGGTTTTTAAATGAGGGCAAAGTCTGCGTAGGAAGGCGAATGATTTACGGATGTAGATCTGATATTTAAAGTCGGAAGGTTTGTGAAAGGATTAGTCAAATAGTTTACCTATTGGTTTAGCCACCTTGTACGAGTATGACATGGCGCTTTTATAACTAATACCATTGAAGGAAAGATCTATGGGCAGATAGATAATAGAGAGATCTCTCTCCAGGCCGCTTTCTGTCTGGGAACCGAAGTCCAATGAAAGTTGTATTTATGCAACAGACTTAGAAAACTTCATCATCGCGATCCGTACTGGAGCATTCTTACGCATTCTTATTTCTTTGCTTGTAGTGCGTTCGTACCTACACGGCGCGCACACATTGAAGCGCGATGTACCTTTTAATTTGTAGGAAGAAAAAATATTGTATTATCAGATTCTATCAGTTTGGTACGAGGCCGATTTGAGCAAGATTGTCCCATAATATTTATAAGTCTCATAACTGGAAGCCCGCACATGAATAATGATAGATTTTTATCACAATATGAGGAAATAACGGCCCCATTCTTTACCCAAAGCCTTTGTTGGCACAACATGCTTGTCATACACTTTGCAGATTAGATTTCGCTCAGAAAGCCTCAATTTTATAGCAAGTCACTAGATATACAACTAGGGATGAGCCGCCACTATAGTGTCACTCGATATCGACAAGATCGATTTCTTAGTGCTATATTTCTTTTATTCAATAACTAAACAATAAATATACCATGTGCAATGATATAACTTCGATGTTAGTTATTCTTTCTCATTTGCTCAAAGGTTAGCTGGAACAGATCCCTTACAGGGATAAGTTCGCCTTTGTACACAATCATTGATCTTTGTATTGTTTCTGTATGATTTTACGTGCATAAAGTGTTTACATACACACATATAACTAACCTAAAAGTAAAGACAAGATCGATTAACAATGAAGAGCTGAATAATGAGTTATTTTAATCCCAAGATGTCCACTATAGCCAATTCAAAACATCGCTGTAATGATCATCATCATCAGCCTTTATACGTCCTACTACACATGGCTGTAGTCTCACGCACGCTAGCCCAGTGCTGGTATAAATAAAGATAATCATTGTCTCGTCTGTTATTATCTTAATTTATAAATAATTATTGTGAACTTCCAAGAAAAAAATGTGTATCATATTTAATTTACGTGTATTTTTTTTCTTGCTTAGGAGCGAAAAACAGGTAATTAAAAAAACAATTAAACATGGTTTCGACCGCTTTAGCTTAGTTGGTAGTGACCCTGCCTACGAAGCAGGAGGTCCTGGGTTCAAATCCCGGTAAGGGCATTTATTTGTGTGACGAGCACGAATATTTGTTCCTGAGTCATGGATGTTTTCTATGTATTTAAGTATTTGTATCTATTAAATATATCGTCGTCTAGTATCCATAACACAAGCCTTATTGAGCTTACTATGGGGCTAGGTCGATTTGTGTAAGATTGTCCCCTAATATTTATTTATTTATTTTATTTATTTATGGTTTGTATAATACAAAACATAAAGTACTTGTATAAGTAGGTATGGTTTGTATGGCAACATATAGATGTCGTTGTCACTGACAGCTCCAAAGCTGAATCACGCGAACGATGTGTCGACAGAGAATGTACAAAGGGGCTAGGTGAAATTTGTATTGCGAGCTATTGAACGGAACCAGCCAATAAAAGTATGATTTTTTATCAGAGTTTTACTTTTATTTAGTACACGCCGAGTACAATGGTCCTTCGAGCCGGATATTTTTGAGGCACTTTTTGGAAGTAGTTCAACGTAGAACTACACTCCGCATCGCGCCCATAGTGACAGTGGATCGCTGTCCGGAGGGCGGCGAAGGTTTTTTTTGAAACAGCGATTACCAGCGCCATCTGTTGACGAGTGGCAGCAAGCAGCAGCGCCAAAAGAAAAACAGCGCCATCTAGTGGCGAATAGTGGTAACATCGCAGGCAGCAGCTACCCGAGGTGGGTTGCGGCTACCAGGAGTTCAGCGGAGTGGAGTAGCGTCTACGTCACAACGTCAGTGTTGTTTGTGTGTGAGTGAAAAAGGTCAAGTGCAAACCGTGAGTACATTAAAGTTATTTTATGGGAATTTGAACTCTATAGCCAAGAAGATCAAAAATTAAACTTAAAATATTTGCTAAACAAAATTCAACTCTATTGCAAAGAACATTTTAACTTGAAAGATTTAAATATTGTCAAACAAATTTCAACTTTAAAATAAAGCAGTTCTGGACTTAGTAAATTTTAGATCAATGTCATTAACTTAGAATAATTTGGTAGAAGTAGTTTGGGACTTAGAATTGTAAGCAAAAAAACGAGGGAACGGGGAATCCATGCCCGATTTTGGTCAAAAATATAAGTTCAAAACACTTGTAAAATTTTCGGAATTTAGTTGTGAAATTTTCTAAGTCCTAAAATAAAACATTGTAATTGATTATAAGTCATTTGTTAGTATAACTAAAACTAATTTTGTTTCATAACAATATGGAGAATTTGCAACCCTTCCTCAGTTTTCAAAGTGACTTATCAGAGCGCATAATTAAGGCCAGAAAGAGCTTTAAAAAGTCAGCTCGAGATCGGATAACTAAGATTTATATTGAAACAAAGCTTGAGACATTAGATCAGTTGTGGTCTGAATTTAGGTCTGGTCATAGAGAACTAATGCAAAAAACTGACCCACAACTTCTTAAAGTAGCATCATATATGACGAACGAAGTTTATGATAAAACTGAGGAAGAGTTCACAATATACAAGTGTGAATTAAAGGACAAATTGGAACCTTTCCTAAAGGTTTCCAATGAAACACAGTCAAATGCTATTTCTATTGAGTTGTGCTCAAAGTCAAACTTGGTCAAGTTGCCTAAGATCAGTATTCCAACGTTCTCGGGCAAATATACAGAGTGGACTACATTTCATGATCTGTTTGTATCCATGATCCACAAAAATGAATCATTAGATAAAGTGCAAAAGTTACAGTACCTCAAAGGCTACTTGACAGGTGAGGCAGAGCAAATCATTCGATACATACCTGTGACTGAGGCTAATTATGATAAGTGTTGGCAAGTGTTGAAAGAACGCTACAGTAATAAAAAATATCTGTCACACTGTATCTTGAAACGTTTACTTAGCCAGAGAAATTCAACCACAGAGTCAGCAAGTTTTCTGAAGGAGCTGATGGATACTTCCTCAGATTGCTTAAATGCGTTAGGCAACCTGGGCATTGACGTTTCCACTTGGGATATCATAATTATACATCTGCTTTCGCTTAAATTAGATCCCGAGTCCCGTAAACAGTGGGAGCTCAATGTAACCACGAACACAGCTTCAGATGCCTTGCCCACCTTTGGTCAATTTAAAGATTTCTTGACCAGTAGGTTTCGTGCGTTAGAATTTATAGAGCCGAAACATGTAAGCAATGCAACAATGTCTCATGCAAGACCAGCTTATAGTAATTCAGGTCATACAAAAGTCTTGCATGTGACGAATGCACCAAAACTTAAATGTGAATTATGTAGTGAAGACCATTTACTCTGTTTTTGTAAAAAGTTTATAAATTTAGATTATGAGAACAGACACGATTTTGTCACAAATAATAGATTGTGTTATAATTGTTTAGGCAGTAATCATAGTGTACGATTTTGCCAAAAGGACACTTCTTGTAGAGTTTGCAAGAAGAAACATCACTCCCTGCTCCACCCAACAAAGGATGGTTCCGATTCCACTGCCAATTTGAGAGAGTTGGGTCAGACAGTGGAAGAGGCTTCTGGTGCGGGTAGCGAAGTAGGCAATGCGTCGAATAGTTCACCAATAACATCACATATAGCTTGCAGTAATGACAATACTCAAGTGTTATTGGCCACGGCTTTAATAGAAGCTAAATCAAAATCAGGGTTTCAGGTCATTCGCGCATTATTAGATCAAGCCTCTCAGGCTTCATTCTTGACGGAAGATACAGTTCAAAAACTAGGTCTAAAGAAATTGCCTATAAAGAAGGTCATCTCAACTTTAGAAGGTAAGAGATCAACAGTTTCAAAGTTCATGGTCTCATTGAAGATAAGGTCTAGAACAGATCCAAACTTTGAACTGCAACTTAAGGCATATGTTTTAAATAACATCACCTCTTACTTACCAGACAAGAGCGTGAATATAGGAACGTGGGACGAACTGCAACAATTGCGTCTCGCCGATCCGGAATACCATGTGCCCAATAAAATCGACATCTTGCTTGGAGCAGAGATCTACTGCCAGATACTGAAGGAAGGTTTGCTACGAGGTCCCTTTGGATCTCCAATGGCACAGTGCACTACCCTTGGGTGGATCTTATCTGGACCAGTAAGCTCAAAGGCAGGTCAAAACATGATCAATGTGTTACATGCACATGTAAATGAAGATGAAATAATACAAAGCGTTTGTGAACTAAAATCTGAGTCTTTATTAAAAACAAAAATGTTAACAGAGGAAGATCAAATAGGTGAAGAAAGCTTCGATGCGACGTCACGTAGAGCGAATAACGGAAGGAATGTTATGAAGTGGCCGTTGCGCGATGAGAAGCTAACCTGTAAAGAAAGAAAAACACGTGAAACTACTGAAAAAGGAAACCTGAAAGGAAGTTTTGTTAAAAATACAAACAAAAAAGAAAGAGATACAGAAAACTTACCTTTGGATCACATGCTGTTGGTGCGAGAGCCCGACGTGAAGACAGAACAGGCAGCATCCTTTCCACGTCATGGAAACATCCTTGGAAATAAAACCACTGCCAAGATCAAGCTCGGTCCTGAGAAGTTCTGTAAGAAGTTTTCATTAAAAGATAAATGTTAAACGATAAATGTTTCATGGTAGTGCCAAAACAAACAGATTTTGGCCCATCTTCGGATCAATATATAGCTGTCAAACCGTCAAATCAAGTTGATATGAACCACAAAAATGAAGTTTCATTAGCAGCGATGAAAGTTGACAAGGATTTGACGACTGACGTGAAAACAACCGAAGAAGTGTGGCGGTTGTTAGAGGAAATTAAAGATATATTAAATAAAAAAGGTTTAACTTTGCAAAAATGATCGAGCTACAATAAAGAAGAACATAAATATAGTAAAGTTCTATGACTTACCTGGAATCAGCAGCAGGATGAGTGTCGTTATTCGATGGAATTGCTTGATTTATCCGTTTTAGTAAAGAGAACCACTTGATAATGAGTCATCCAATCCACCAGATATATTGGCAGAGCAGAATAATATCGGGTACAGTTAGATCAATCAAAGAGGGAACTTGAAATTATGCGAATGCGTCCTTGTACTGGCTAAACAACATCCAAGCAGATGGAATACTTTCTAGTTAATAATGTTTCAGACATTTTGAACGCTTTTCATCCGTTTTAAGTGTCCGCGAGGACAATCCCGGTAAATTGTGTTTCGCGTGGCTTACAACCCGCGGAAATAGTATATTCCAAGATTTAAAGATTGGATAGGATTTATTATATTATCAAGGTCACAGTTTTTAATCACATAGAGTCTTCATCCTACAAAACATTTGCAGTCTGTATAAAACCAGTTCGAAAATAAGAATAGATAGAGTTTAGATATCAAAGAAAAGGTTATCATCTAGTAAGATCATCAAAGATACAAAACTTTGTTTCGTTTTTTAAACGACATTAAGTTAATAGGATAGCACAGTAGGAGATTATAAACTCAACCATTCATTATTAATTTATTAGGCTATTGAAGCTGGGGAAACTAACACCGAGAATACTCTTAGAATTCTAGTATCATAGGTTCTACTTTGACGCATTGTCTGCAACGTAGCCTACCAGGTATCTCGGAACCTAGATTTAAAATAGTTTTGATAAGAAGTTTTGTTTTACCTCATATACATAGTGGCTTTATGGCTGAATCGTAAACTATCCTGGATGTTTTAATGGTTTATTTATATACCTAACCTAAGTAAGATAGTTTATAGAAAACTTAGTAGACTAACGGCCAATGTTTAAATTGTTTCTTCTGACTGTAGATAAGTAAATTTATAGATGAGAATGTTGTTTATTCATCTAATTTAAGCTGTAGAGAGATTTAGGTCATAATTTTCTAACTTGTTAATAGGTACCTATAGTGTTTTTTGTCTGTGTGAAATTTGGTTTGTATCCCACTAAGGACATCCTGAGATCAACCATGTACGTTGCCTTTGGTCAAAGGTTTTAAAGTTCACAAAGGTTAGCTCTGTCATGGTGGGCGGATGCAATGAAGGACAGTTTGTCCTTGGTGGGCGGTATGTATAAGTAGGTATGGTTTGTATGGCAACATATAGATGTCGTTGTCACTGACAGCTCCAAAGCTGAATCACGCGAACGATGTGTCGACAGAGAATGTACAAAGGGGCTAGGTGAAATTTGTATTGCGAGCTATTGAACGGAACCAGCCAATAAAAGTATGATTTTTTATCAGAGTTTTACTTTTATTTAGTACACGCCGAGTACAGTACTGCTTTAAGAAAAAAGAACATAAAAAATCTTCAAATAAAAAGATTCTAAAGGATACTACAAGTCAGATTATTAAAGATACAATGAAACGTCAACAAGTGTTAGCTATTTAAAATAATTTATGATCGCGAAAATCAGACACAAATTCTCAATTTTATTACACGACTGCCCAAAAAAGGCGCGTTGTTTCCATTTATTATCAGAAACACATTTTTACTGTTATTTATTTTATTTATTTTGTAAACAATAACAACAGGACTATTCCTATTGTTATTGTTTTATTTCTATAGTCTGTATTATAAATTATACAAACTAAAGATTCATTTGTTTAAATAACTGCCTTACTTTTATTTCATTAACATTGTATCGATAGATCAACTCGATAAACTAGTACATCCCTATTCTAATATAATGGTAAAGGTACATTCGACGTCTCGGCCTGCTCGGTTTACCTTGGCTACAAGGACACAAAATAATGATTTTCAGCCCTTGAAGGTTGTCTATTTCCAATCTAGATTACGAATACTGGCTACACAAAAAGCTGTATTTTTTTAAAATATAGTTACGATTAACTAGGGAGGGTCACAGGCATGAAATAAGGTTATTGTTTACTGGTTTTTAGTTGGGAAAATTACGATCATTGGTTTTTATCATAAAAATATATTCGGATATTGATGTAGGTGTAATTTAATTAATTTATGCCACACCTGGCCATAAAGTGGCTTTTTCCGCACGCTGCGCGTACGGAAAAAGCCGCATTCTGGCCAAGTGCAGACATAAAATGATGTACACAACACGGGAGGTAATAAAGAAAGCCCTCGATCGTATATTTACGTCCCTCGCTTGCAGCTCGGGCCATCTGCGATCTCGGGCTTTCTTTGTATTACCACCCTAGTTGTGTAATGTACTATTACACACCGGTAGGGAGGTCCCTTGGGATAATAACGGGAAAAACGCAGGCGAAGCCTTTCGCCACAGAATAAGTAATAGTACTATGTTCAGAAGTTCTCTCTTTAACAAATCGCACGGCATCCATTCGTCTCTCTCTAGCGCATAACGCGTGCTCTTTCTGGTCGCTGGCTGAGCCCCTCTGGAAGGGCAAAATTTGATGCTAGTCACGCGGTGAATCGCGGAGTGAGCCACTGCTCTGGCAGTTATGTCAGTCATGGTATGTAAAGTTAGACCGTCCACAAGTTATCTACGTTGCCCTAAAGTTAACTTGTAGAGAACGCCTTATGGCATTAAGCTCGCCTTTTGTTCTATAAGTGTTCGGCTGTGTAATAAAGTTTGAATAATTAGATAAGTCTCCTCCACCCAGGATGACGTCACAAATGAGGGGACCGGTTGATAGATTGGACGACTTGGGCATAGTTTCGGTCGCGTTGTTGGTAACGCGCCTGTGTTGGCCCGGATAGCCGAGGAGATGCAGGTTCGAATTCCGCCCGAGATATTTAAGTAATTATGATTTTTTTTCTGTTCTAATAAAATATTTAGATAAGTTTCTGTCAAAGGAATTATTTTTGAGACAAGCTTTTATTGCAGATTGTACTTATTTGTATTAACGCAAACTGCACATCAAAACGAATCATATGAGCCCTAACACGGTCACGGTATACGGTAGTTTTTCTTCCTACAAAAGGTACATCGGGAGCGCGCATGTGTGCGCGCCGTGTACGGACGCACCACAGGCAAGGATTTGAGCATGCGCGAGCATGCCACAGTATGGCGTTCACTCACACAACCGCGCGTCGTGCGTCTGTGTAAATACGTGTCGCGCGCCCCGAAACGGCCGAAGTCGTACTACTTGGTTGTCTTTATACTTTGACACGGTGGATTAATCTTATTTAATTTGGTTACAGATACATAGACATAGGGACCGGTGGAACTAAATATCTAAAAGCAATGACCATTAAAACAAGAGGACTGTCATTCTCCATACAAAAAGCTGTTCCCCGATATTACAACGCCATCTATGTATAAGCTTGGTATAAGAATTATATTATTTACAATTATTCAACTTTGCAAGCGTGACACAGTATTTAAATGTTAGAATTGATTTATTATTAGCTGTTTACGAACTAATTGTTACTGTACTATGTTTCTTTGTTCAATTATAACATAGTTAAATGTTTAGTTTTTAGCGCCATCTAGTTTTGGCCTGGAAATCCCCTTGCGGTCGGGGTACGATCCAAAGTATGGTGAATGACAGCCCTCTTGTTTTAATGGTCCTTGGTAAAAGCTTGTAAAATAGCGGGAACCGTAGTTTGGCCTACATGTCGGACGTTACTCTCGGAATATGTATTGCCGTTTTGTTTGAAGAATGAAAGAACTCAAGCACGCGAGGATTGGGGACTGACGTATTCACGAGCGACTCATTTGTATGGAGCTTTGCGAAGGTCGATGTCCTAATTTGACCCTAAATGTAAATGATAAGTAGAAAAACCAGTTTCATGTTTATTTTTTTATGTCATGGGACAAGCGAGCAGACGGATCGCCTGATAGTAAGCGATTGCCGCCGACCATAGACAACTGCAACACCAGAGGAGTCTCAAGTGCGTGGCCTAGCTTGGAACTGAACCTAGCCTATTTTATGTGACTTTTCGAGATGTATTTCATAGCTGAAGAACCAAAATGACAAATAAGATTGTGCCAAACTAAATACCACCATCGAATTAGTCCGCGTTAGTTTTCTTATGAAATTCTTTCCCTGTTTCAATCGTTTAGGGGTTGAATTTCGAGGGATTAGTCAAGTTGCCTATCAAGACTTTAGTCACGAAGCAGTCTATCTAGTTAGGGCATCTAAAGGGTTGAAACGGGGGATGAAAGTTGTTTTTTACAGATGGAGCCTGTGTGTAGCTGTACATTCTCAACTTT
This sequence comes from Eudemis profundana, assembly GCA_947034925.1. Lineage (NCBI taxonomy): Eukaryota > Metazoa > Arthropoda > Insecta > Lepidoptera > Tortricidae > Eudemis > Eudemis profundana. Next base: position 12,948,734 of record OX344816.1, on the reverse strand, counting down.
ATCAGTATTTACATTACGATTTCAATTTATTTGAGTAATGTAAATGTCGGACGTTACTCTTGAAATATTTATTGCTGTTTTTTTTTGAGGAATGAAGGAACTCAGCACGCGAGGATTGGGCACTGACGTCGTATTCACGAGCGACTCATTTGTATGGAGTTATTTTACGAAGGTCGATGTCCTAATTTTATGTAATGGGTTATTCTTCAGAAATATGTCTGCGGTCACCTTATTCCTCTGGCCCTTTTTCATACTAAATGTATGGAGACAGAGGATAGTGGCAGACATATTTCTAAAAAATAACCCTAATAATAAATTGAAGGTAGAAAAAGCCCGATTGCGGCTGGTGTGGCGACTGCTGCAAAAATACTGCGCATCAATGTGCATAAATCCGCCATTTTGTTTTTTGCGAATTTTACACAGTGACACTCGCGTGATCAAGACGAATTTAATGATGTATATTTATCAAAATCGGGTGTGTTGTTGAGTTGTTACGAGCGGACATAGGAACGGACATACATACATTACATACTTACATTACTTATGTATCCTCCCTTTGGGCTTCGTCGCAGTCCGGTAAAAATACTTTTATTTAGAAAACTAGAGGACCTAACCGCCACTGAAAATAAGTTAAATGTTTATTTTTGTAAATTTTGAGGGACTAAATTGTACTTAAAATAGCCTACCAGATTCTAATCACGTTGTCATCATTAAGCCGTTTGTCAATAAGAGACCCTTGTCGCCATACCTGTCCCTTGCAGATAGGTTTAACATCCCTTGCCGGGGGGCACACGTGGTAGAAGTGCTACGAGCCCATAGTGCCCCCAAAACGGCAGTGCGGAGAAACGCCGGTGGGTTTTTAGTGGGTATGCTCCTCCCCCCCTCGGATTAGCAGAGGGTGCGCGAGAGGAGTGAGTCCCACATAACCCCCCCAACCAACATCGGGCCTCCCTAGGCCCCGGGGGGGTATGCGTAATGCATTTTCACACCGCAAAAAAAAAAAAAAAGGTTTAACATCCCTAGGATGATCTCATGAAAGTACCACCATCAACAGTTTACGTAGGTAATGACTTTACTACTATTGTGCTTTATTCTGTATACAACAAAAATAAATCGTGGTAGAAGGAAAAAGTGTATGTACCTCGCGTACTAAAAAGAAGTGGCGACGACCTACTTTGCACGCCGTCAACTTCACTCTTCAGTTTCCGTCAATATTATTATCAGATTTGAAAGTCTCATAATAATAGTATAGATGTCGCCGCCAACTAGCTTAATTAACCATTTAGTTAACTGCCTAGCCTCTTCATTTAAATTTTAGGTTAGGTTTGTTAGTTAGCTAGTGTCCCTCAGAGCAGAAATAGAAGCCCCGCATAGCGGGGCTTTGTCGACCTGCTGGCGGGTCATAATTAAGTGAAAATGCTAGGCATATAACCAAATGGCTGCGACATATATAAGGATATACTTCATTTGAATCATTCATTCAGGAACTACTCATATCTATTACACACCTAAGGCGGTAAAATAAAGAGTTGCCCTGATCACAGGTGCTGTCCGAGTCGGAGGAGAGCTCTGGGGCTTTCTTTATTGAATGAATGAATGAATGTGTGTATTCAAGTAACTATAAGACTCATATTGGACATCATTATTGCCACCCAAGGAGAGAATGTAGGTAATCACTTTACGTCTTCCTCTGGTCAGGATATGGGATGAACAATATACAGAAGTGAACATTTTGGAGCGCACATTATACCAAAAGGTAGCAAAAATGTTGTAAACTGGAACAACCATACGACATTCCAGATATTCACTAGGTACAGTTCAACTTTAGTGAAACTCTAATACATTTTTCAAGTCTTTTCCTTTCTACAAGTGAAACATTTTAGATCGAATGTCATACCAATAGGTAGCAAAAGTATTATAAACTGAAACAACCATACTACATACCAGATACGCACTACAGTTCAACTTTAGTGAAACTCAAGTGTTTTCCTTTCGCCAAGTGAAACATTTTGGAACGCAAGTCATACCAAAAGGTACGTCACAAAAGTCGAAAGTATTGTAACGGTCCTACGGCATCCAAGATCCGCACTTTATTTAAACTTTAGTGAGACTAAATTATTGATTTTTTTTCCTTTCTGTATGTGAAGTATTTTGGAGCGCATGCCATACCCAAAGGTAGCAAAAGCTGAATGAATTGAAACGACCCTACGACATTTAAGATTCCCACTGTTGTGTCATGTAGGATAAATTCCCTGCTTTTCCGTTTATTGCTTCTCCGATTGGTCCTTTGTCGTCAAATTGCCTGTCTTTATTCACTTTGCCGCTGCCGATGGCTTCTACCGATTTATTTGTTGGTTTCTGTAGGAAAAAAAGAATCGAAACATAGTGGTGTACGCGGTCTAATTTTCCGCAGCTCTAAGTTACGTCTATTCTGCGTTAATAGAAATGTATAAGTAAATTTTGTATAGGTTGAATATATCGAAACTTAAATTATTAAAGTATCGGTCATTTAATTTTCAATAAGTTACAATAGGGATGGCGACTGGGTTAAAGATATATAATTATATTAAGTCCGTCAGTTAGATCATGGAAAAATATGGGACACCGTATTTTTTGGTTTATCAAAATATTAAAAATCGACAAAGTTATGGATCATCAAACTTCTGGAGTGGGGGCTAGTGACGTCACTCCTAGGTGAAAATTGTACCAAGGAGTGACGTCACTCAAAACTTCTAAGCACTCTATCGTCGTCATTTTTTGTTTGTCAAACAAAAGAAAAAATACGTGTAGGTTCAATATTTTTAAATAATCTAACTGACGGACTAAATATTTTTTTTAGTCGTCTAGATACACATTATTTTGAACGAAATCTACTGTAACTTTTATTTAATTTAGTTTATTATAAATACTTATTTAAAAGCAATAAAAAAAATCTGAGTCTCTAAAGAAATGCGATTAATAAGTTTTTGTCATGAATTAAATCAAATCCACCGAATTTAGAGACAGTAAGAGTTATCTAGGATTTGCGACACTTTATACATATTTATAGATATACATAGATACATATCTATTTAAATAGTAGGAGTAAAATAAAATAAAAATTGTTTTGTTACAGTTAAAAAGAAATTCAGCTTCATACCTGCAAAGAAAGAAGACAATATTAAGCAATAAATAATGAGCTAAGGAACAAATTAGGTACAAATTCAATTCCGAACTCCAATCTGAGAACAAACCTAATTTTCCCTTCCCGAATCCCGATGCCAATCGAAATTGTCTCTTAAGATTATTGGATCTAGGGATATATGTAATTTTCTCACCTGCACTTCAGTATACGATACAAATCCCGACTTAATAAGCCGGATAATTTGAAATCATGCGATAATAAGCCTTAGCGGAATACATATAAGGTTAGGTATAATTTTATATTGCTTGTAATAAATAGAGTGTCATTTGGAATGCGGATTTCCTCAATTTAATATAAAAGCCTGGATTTTTTGTTCAAATATGATAATGTGAGGCTTTTCTTTTTACTTTGAGCATCTTTTCATCAAATCATTTTCTGAAAGTCAATGTAGCTTTTAGTTCTTTATGAGTAGTAAGTATCACAAGTGGGCCTTGCCCTGTACAAAATGTTGACTTTTTATGGGTTATTCTTCAGAAATATGTCTGCGGTCACCTTATTCCTCTGGCCCTTTTTCATACCAAATGTATGGAGACAGAGGAATAAGTCGCAGACATATTTCCGAAGAATAACCCTTATACTTTAACAGCTCCCCCTTTGAAGCCAGAGAAATTTGAAGTTGAGCCAAGTTAGCTAATAGAAGTGGTTTGTCATGGCTAGTTATGGGAGCAAACAACTATTCTTGCAATGCATATTTTCATTAACATATTATAGAGGTAATATTCGTGTATTTCGAGTTTAGTGGTAAAAGTTGTACTAAAAAATCTTGTAGAGAATAATTTGTAACTTCGACTTAAAGAGGCATATTTCAAGTTATGGAGGTTTTAGGGCTTGAAGGGAAGGGAACAGGATTTTATTTCGTCTTATAGAGGATTTTGTCTTATCGAGGTTAGACGTATCGAGGTTCCACTGTATTAGTAAATAAATATTAGGAGGACAATCTTACGCAAATCGATCTAGTCCCATAGTAAGCTCAATAAGGCTTGTGTTATGGATACTAGACGACAATATATTTAATAAATACAAATACTTAGAAAACATCCAATACTCAGAAACAAATATCATCACACAAATAATATTTGCTCTTACCGGGATTCGAACCCAGGACCGTCAGCTTCGTAGGCAGAGTCACTAACCACTAGGCTAAACCGGTCGTCAGCATTAGAAGTAGGCAGTAGGATAGGATATTTTTTTTTTTTTTTTTGGTTGGTCTGTGTCCCGCCTGGTCAGTTGATGACCACTTTGGGCAATCATGGAGTTGTGCCCCTCTCCGATAGGATAGGATAGATTAGGATGGTGCTATAAATGTTACAGAATAAGGCAGCATTAAATTTAATGGACGTCCTAGTTCCGCGGCGCAATCAAGCTGTATCCATACGTTGGAAGGAGCATGAATATTCCGCAGCTTGTTTCACTTCATTAACGTGTAACCCAATTATAAAGGCTTTATTCCGCCTAATTGGAGCTTATATCATTAATTAATTGTAGACGATTTTACAATTTCGCATGAATAATGGACATTTATTGGGCCTAACTCATTGCATTAATATTATAAAAAAATAATTTTATAAATAAATATTTTTTTAGTCATACATAAGAAATGATTTTATTATGTTTTCAAGAATAACCACTAAATAAAATTGATCTTAGATATACTCACTTTTTAAATAGTTTAGACGAATTGATCAACAATAATGGTTCTAAAAATCCAATTCCAAACACGACATTAGTTACCTCAACTTCTCACGAATCCCATCATCAAAACAAACAAAAAGATGTTTTTGGAATCTGCAAATTAAGCCCTTAAATTTGATACCCCACTTGGCATAATAGCCTATTTTTAAACTTAGGAACTTTCGTTTCGGCCCCCTTTTAAAAAAATACAAAAAAGGTATAACAGTTTTTATGCCACACCTGGCCATAAAGTGGCTTTTTCCGCACGCTGCGCGTACGGAAAAAGCCGCTTTCTGGCCAAGTGTAGACATAAAATGATGTACACAACACGGGAGGTAATAAAGAAATCCCTCGATCGTATATTTACGTCCCTCGCTTGCAGCTCGGACGGCAAACATCTGCGATCTCAGCCTTTCTTTGTATTACCACCCTAGTTGTGTAATGTACTATTTTATGTCCAGTAGGTTCGGATTAGTGATTTTTAAAACTATTCCAAATTCAAATCGATAGCAGCAGTAGTTTCTGAAATATCTGGCTGCGACAGATGGACAGACAGACACGAGTCTAAAAACGAATCTAGTAGTACCCCTCTATAAAAAAAAAAAATTGAATCGGTTCTGAAACGATGAAGTTCTGAGGTTACAATAATTAAAAAAACTGGCCAAGAGCATGTCGGACCATGCTCAGTGTAGGGTTCCATAGCCGTAACTATAAGGTAAAAAATACGATGTAAAAAAAGTACAACAACAAAAGAACGTGTCTTCATAGCAATTACGTCCTTTTGTTGAGAAGCGCAGTTTATCGGCAATAACTCAAAAACGGTTAATCCGATCTTGTTGAAAATAATTGTTGTTGAAAGTATTAATTAAGCGTTATCTTTGTAATTTTTTTTATATTTTTCGGATACACGGTTTAGAAGATAAAGACACAATTTTCACAACTTTCGGAGCGATTATTTCCAAAGCTATTCATTTAATCAAAAACATTACTTAAGAACCTTAAAATGTTTTTGAAAGAGCTGTCGAACTATGTACCACACGTTGATATTTTCTGAAAACATTTTTTTTAGCTTTTGTAACATGTATGGAGTGCCCCCCCTAAAAATATTTATTTTAATTATTTAACTACCAAACTAAGTAGCGGCTTGTACAAGAAACCTATATTCCAAATTTCATCAATATTCATCGTGCAGTTTTTGAGTAAAATGCCTGTGACATACGGACAGACGGACAGACGGACAGACGGACGGACGGACATGACGAAACTATAAGGGTTCCGTTTTTGCCATTTTGGCTACGGAACCCTAAAAACCACTAGAGACCTCTTCCACCCACAAAAACAAAAATACAGTCAACATAGGGACAAAAATTCGAGCTCGTTACGTAAACTGCCCATAAAAGGGTTCTTACCCGGGATCGCTACCTTCATCATCATCATCAGCCCGTTGCAGTCCACTGCTGGACATAGGCCTCTCCCAAGGTACGCCACAGGGCTCGGCCTACTGCTTTATGCATCCAGTCGCTGCCGGCCCCCTTATGCAAGTCGTCCCGCCATCTGGCCAGAGGGCGACCCGCGCTACGTTTGCCAAGATGCAGTCTCCACTCCAGAATACGCTTACTCGAGCGGTTATCGGTTCTGTGACATATCCTCGGGGATAGTGCAATACCGCGTAAGTAGCATATGTAGATAAGGTTCAGTTTCAAGCAAATTTGTTAGAAATTAAAACCTTATCTACATGTGCTACTTACGCGGTATTGCACTATCCCCGACGATATGTGACTAGCCCATTGCCACTTCAACCGAATCGCTACCTTCATAGCTAGACGTAATTAACCGCCAAGGCGAAACGCGTTACAGCGTTTTTCAAAATAACCACATTTTTATAAAAAAAACCCGACCGCGGTGCACTTTGAAACTGCATAAAATCCGCCATTTTGTTTATTTTAACGAACTTCATACCCAGTGACACTCGCACCATCAAGACGAATCTAATGATGTATCATTTATCAAAATCGGATGTGCCGTTGAGTAGTTACGAGCGGACATAAGAACAGACATATATACATACAGGTCAAACATATAACCCTCCTTTGGGCTTCGCCGCAATCGGGTAATAAAGTACAATGGTACTTAAATATTGTATAAATATCGTCTAACTTTCCGGTGGGTCACGATAATGTATTGATTAGATATTAACTTCAGTCACGGACCTTATCTGTTCATTATTGGGATATCCCCAAAGACCTTAATACTCAATAACACAGAAAGAATACTATACCAGCATTGAGGTCACGAACGTGACCCACTTCGCAGTTATAACATAACCTTATCTTACACAAAAAAGCTTATCGTAACACAAAACTCATGGCAGTTAAGCTTTCTTGTGTAAGGAAGTTTATTATCAGAGTTCTTCAGACATAAAATAAATCACGGAGTTATTTGCGTCATGGACTGTTACGCGTGTCAAAATAAGGAAAATGTGTCCCTGTAGGCTGTGCCACATTTGATCGTGCTACAGTGCGACTTTCTGAATAATTATGGATTATTATTATTGGAGTATTGCTCTCATCTCTGGGCTAGAGTACTCCAATACCAGCTAAAATGGAACATCAAACTGTCTATACCATAGGTTCCCAAACTGTTTTGACTTGCCGCCGACTTAGACATGATAAAAAACTTTCAGCGCCCCCCACGGCAAAAAACAAGCACATTGTTGTGATTTTTTTTTCTTGGGGCTTGGACGCAGAGCAGGGGCTCTACCATCACCAGGAAGTGTGTAGGTACGCAAAAATTTGTTAATAATATGATACGTGGTTGTTTTGAGTACGCAAATTAAATCATGTGAGCAAGTGTTAAGACTGATTCATGGATTATATTATTGCAAAATGACTATTTCAATGATGCTACAATCGAATTAATCACGTAGAAATCTAGTTGTTGTTTTTATTTTCAAAAGCGACAGCGCCCCCCTTGATAGCATAACCCCCCCCCCCTCCCCCCCCAATTTCTTCCAAGGCCCCTACCGCCCCCCTGGGAATCCTCAACGCCCACTGGGGGGCGGTAGGGACCACTTTGGGAACCTATGGTCTATACGCATACGGACAACTTACTACATGCAACAGTGCTTTAGTTAAGTTTTTTACCTGTAGCTTTTGTCTGAAAACAGCACATTTTCTTTCTGAAATCATTCTCTGAAAATCTCTCTAAGGGAGTGTGACGTACTATATGGATGACTCCATATAGTACGTCACACCCATGGGGAGGTTCTAGCCAAATACAGCCTATACTAACAAGGTCAAATATGTTAGGAAAAAGTGTGACACGGGGGGGGAGGGTCTAGCCAAATACAGCCTATACTAACAAGGTCAAATATGTTAGGAAAAAGTGTGACCGGGCGGGGGGGGGGGAGGGTCTAGCTAAATACAGCCTATACTAACAAGGTCAAATATGTTAGGAAAAAGTGTGACCAGGGGGGGAGGGTCTAGCTAAATATAGCCTATACTAACAAGGTCAAATATGTTAGGAAAAAGTGTGACACGGGGGGGGAGGGTCTAGCCAAATACAGCCTATACTAACAAGGTCAAATATGTTAGGAAAAAGTGTGACCAGGGGGGGAGGGTCTAGCTAAATACAGCCTATACTAACAAGGTCAAATATGTTAGGAAAAAGTGTGACATGGGGGAGGAGTCTAAAAGTCTGAAAAATCGTGTGACGTACTTTGTGGATGACCCCTAATCAAATCACCCAAAAAACTCTTTGAACACGGTAAAAAGGCAGGAATTAAAATCTTTTGTATGCTTCACTTTTGAAGCACTTTCATCGTATATTGTGACTGTGGCAGTGTATATATGGCACCAACTCAAAATACGCAAAAATCCTTTTGTCAGCAGCAACCCTCCTTTATTCACTTCAATGCGATAAAATAGGACCCCCTAATTGACGTCTTTATACGCTCATACAATTATTTCGAGTGAGCAAAATTCCGTTTAAACATTTTCGCTTTAGATAAGATAGGGGGAAATGTAACGAAATTGACTCGAAACGTGTTGATGCGATGATAATGGCTTCTTTTGGGGATTAAAATTAATGAGTGAAATTCATAATTCAAATAATTTTGTGAATTGGCCTCAGGGGGTCTTTTAAATAGGGTTTGCTCCCGGGAAATACCGGAACCGAAAGTACCGGAATTTCCCGGTATTTCCAGCTGAGCAAAGAACCGGGACGGGAAAATAACGTATAATAATTCAAAATGAACAAGCGCATAGTTAAATTTTAACCAAAGACGGGTGGCGGCAGTCGGTGGTGATCGCTGGCGACACACCATCGCACCGACTGCCCCGGTGTACCGTAAACTTGTGATTATTAATCGAGTTACTTATGTTATATACAGGGTATCCCATAACTGACACGTCACAGTGACACTGGAGGTAGACCAGGTCAAGAGGTACCAAACCAACTTAACATGACCCCAGTAAAAGTGGAATTAAAGTTTTTCATGAATTTTGACCGTTTTTAACATTATTAGTGCCAGTGAGCACTCGGAAAGGTGTCAAGGTTAGTTTTTTTATGTGTACGGTTACATGAATTGTTAATTAAGGTTACAGAAAAGGTATTTTATCCAAAACCCAAGTAAAATTGAAAAAAATATTAGTTTGATCTTGAATTAATTCACAGCGAAACATTAATTTCGACTTTAACCACCAGTAGTGAAAAAAAAATTAAGGTCAGCGGGTCATGTTAAGTTGGTTTGGTTCCTCTTGACCTGGTCTACCTCGAGTGTCACTGTGACGTGTCAGTTATGGGACACCCTGTATTTACAAGAAATCAAAGTGACAGGTGATGCTCTGTCGCGCGAGATACGAAGTCGCGGCCAGTTATGCTAGACAGCTCAATGAATTCAATGTTTCATACAGAGAATTTCAAATCAAAACGCTTTTTACCGCAAACAGTCGATATCACACATTCGAACAATGCCTAAAATAACAAGCTTTGAATGGCGAACCAACAACGGACTAAATTCCACTCGAAACAAAGCAGAACACGTATTGTCTTTTGTTTATCGAACATAGCCGACACAATTCCAATTTCAAATTTAAAATGAGACCGCATGTTTGAAATTAGGCTTATGAGTATTTCTAAAAAGTTTGCACATCCATTACTAAGTATTGGATGTTTTGTTTTTTTATTTGGATGATTACGGAAAAATATGGCCGATACAATCTTAATTGCAAAAAATAGTCACTTAAAATCCGTTTTCATCATTAAAAAAATTGGTAACAAATTAAAAAAGTTAACGACTTTTGTCTAAAATTGTAGAAACTTTTCTAGAAATGCACTTATTTGATAACGTAAGAATTGTATTGTTAACTGTTGCGAGAAGAACACAATTGTCTTTTGTTTATAGAACATGGCCGACACAATTCGAAATTCAAATTTAAAATGAGATGCAAGTTTGAAATTAGAGTTATTTGATAAAGTAAAAATTGGATTCCGAGATGTTGCGAACTTTGCGAATAGAATGGAAATTTATTTTAATCCGTTTTTGTTCGTCAAAACGAGATATAATATTCTACGGTTATATTGAGTCTATCTTAGATGCGAATAATTTGTTTCTTTATTATGAAACTAGTTTAGATTATTTAAATGTTTCCAATAAATATTGTTGTTCTATTTGTTACGTGTTAGTTTCGTAGTAATAGACGATTTTTCATGTACGCAAATGTAAGTAAGTGTGCGTTACCTCGTTCCCCCCTCGCCAAATATGACAGAAATTTGTGTACCGATCAAGTGCCTTATGACGCATCCTTGCCGTGTTGCTCTAAGGCCGATCCACCCTTTCACCCAGACATGGCGACGCCCTACAAATCAAGTAGCCACGTTGGCACGATGTCAATTCGCTAGCAACTATCCGAATAATAAATATCACTAAAACCGCTATTCTGTACATTAATACGTTTTTTTTCCTCAAGTTCCTTCGACGGAGACGATTTTGGATTGTATTGGAAAAGTTGAGATTGTTGGTTAAATATGGGTGCTGGTTTTTATCTGTTTCACAACCGTTTTTAACCGAGTTAACGTTCTCTAATTAGTTGTTTTTAGGGTTCCGCACCAAAATGGTAAAAAGGAACCCTTATGGTGCGACTCTGTCTGTCTGTCTGGCCGTCCGTCGGTCTGTTTGTTACAGCTAGATATCTCAGGAACTACTGCTGCTATCGATTTGAAATATGGAATAGTGTTAAAAAATGGGATGTTGAAAATTAAAAGTACTAGGACTATTATATCAAGTAGGGTAGCAAATGAAAGGGCTTAATTGTTATATTCCAAAACTGTTTTATTTATTTTTTCTTAAACATGTAGTTTTTCCGGTAGCTGTCTTGTGGGATCCACTCAGTAGTTGCCTTAGCCCATCGTTCCGGATGCATTCGGCAGACATGCCCTGACCAATCCCACTTGAGTTTGGCAGCCTTCGCTCCTCATCCGGAATAGAGGCAGACCGAAAAGGAGATGGCGGGACGACTTGGACACATTTCGCAAGGAGTGGCGGGAGGATGTACTGAATAGCGACGACTGGCGGAAAAGAGGGGAGGCCTTTGCCCAGCAGTGGGACACCTAGACAGGCTATATAAAAAATAAACATGTAGTTTTTGATTTAGGACAAAAAACGTTCAAAAATACCATTCCCTCTATTATCTTCGAAGTTACTGAACAGAAACTTGTGTAATAACTACCAATTATTAATATCATCCTGAATATTTCAGGAAAAATATAATGGTTTTCGTAACTTGCCTATTTTTTTAGAAATTCACAAAAATCGTAATAGAAACTTATTTTAATAGTATTCGGTTTCCGCAATTATCACATCTCCGGAGTGTTACGTCGTAAAATGTCCAAGTATCCAGGTCGTAAAATAACCAAGTAGGAAAATGTCAAGTTGGTAAAATAACCAGGTAGTAGAATGTATTATAATGTATGTCGCGGGTAGTCTACTACTATGAGAAACTTATTTTGTCAGTTACTAAAGCAACCGCGACCTACGTCGAGGTATAGGGACAACAGTTTTCCAACAGCAAAGTTAAGTTTGTCTTTCAATGCAGTTTACCTTGAACCATTTACATTTAATTTTTATAAGGCCAGGTAACAAAATGTTAATGAATAATTACAAAGATATGAAATGTGTGCTACAATACATACTAGAAATTTTGTACGGAACTCTCAGCGGGCGAGTCCGATTCGCACTGGATTTTTTATAATATTGTCTTCGGTTTCCGCGATTATCACTCATTGTAATAAAACAACTTAAACTAACTTTTTAATTTATGATTTTGTCAGTCTACCCGCGACCACGAACGCTGAAAAGGGTTACGAGACGTCGGGACTTAAAAAATGTAGTAATATACGCCATTTAATCCGTTTAAGTTGTTTTATTACAATGTTTTTTTTATGTTTGTTACCTCGTTGATGGACTTAGTATTTTTTTTTTACATCTAAGTAACGTAGAAATTGTACGAAGTCGCGCAAGAATTTATTTTTTACTATAAGAAGTTTCGCAATATCCTAGTAACCTCAAATAATATACCGTTATATAATTATATTCCAATATTGCCCTAAATAAGCCTCAACTTCGCAAAGTTCGTAAAAAACGTAACATTTATGAAAAAAGTACGAATACTTGCCAACTTTACGCTCCTTTTAATATTCAAGGCGCTGAATATCTTTGTAAGATATCCCTTTATACAGCCAGGAGTCGAACATCAAACTTATTATAGCTTTTATGAAGCCTAACTGTGGAAATATGAAGCCTTGAGGCTTGGGGGTTAAAATAAATATTGAAAGAAACGTTGAGGATGGATGGAAGGTTAAATAAAAGAGAAGTAAGCAACGATGTTATACTTTTTACCTGATGAAAAACTATAGGATTGATATTGCATTAATAGCCTAACAACAAACCTACAAGTTACAATAGGCTCGTGGCTCCGATATTGGTTACATGTCCGTCAGTTACATTATCAAAAGGACGGACACGTGTTTTTTCTTTTGTGAATTAAACATAAAATAATGAAAATATAGCGCGTTAAAGTTCCGCGTGACGTCACGTCGTGGCTTTTCGCTGATCGCTCTAAGTGAGCGACACACCAGCGGGATTGGTTGAAACGGTTCAACCTTTCCTTGTGTAGTTTGAGTAATCGAGCTAATAGTTAAGATGATGTCTCAATCAATAGCCCCGTTTCCTGTCCATATTTCAATCACCATAACTGAGTAGATTTAGATCCTATCAATAAGGATGACGACGGTTAAAAATATAGCATTCTATTTAGGCCGTCAGTTAGATTATGGAAAAATATGGGACATCAAATTATTAAAAATCGACAAAGGTATAGATCATCAAACTTCCGGAGTGGGCTTGTGAGTCACAAGTTGTGACGTCACTTCTAGGTGAAAATTGTACCAAAGAGTGACGTCACTCGAAACTTCTAAGCAATTTTTTGTTTGTCAAACAAAGAAAAAATACGTGTACAATATTTGTTTTAAATCTAACTCACGGAATAAACAGTTTTTTTACTCGTCTAGCCTATTCACAATAGTCTTTGCATCTAGCGAGGGCTGTCTCTGTGTGCGTCCCATGACACGGACAGAGAAAGCATCCGCTGGGTGTACACTTTGCCTTTCATTAAATTGTCGAAATGGCCTCTACGCGTAGGCTTCGGTTCCGTCACGCCTCCGAAAAGTCCGGGACACCATTGTCCCGTGAACGGGTAAGACATACAAACAAGATGATGATAGAAATTTACCATATTAGCTCCTTGACAAAGTATAAAGGCAACCAAGTAGTACGTCTTCGGCCGTTTAGGAGCGCGCGACACGTATTTACACAGACGCACGACGCGCGTCTGTGTGAGTGAACGCCATACTGTGGCAGTCGCGCGCAGTCGCAAATGCTTGCCCGTGGTGCGTCCGTACACGGCGCGCACACATGCGCGCTTACGATGTACTTTTTGTTCGGAGAAAAACTACCGTATACCGTGTCCTTGAGAAACAATATTCTATGCATTCACGTCAGAAAAGTCCATATACATAAAACAAAATTCAAAATTCAAATTCAAAATTGTGTATTTGCTTCAAAAGTCGAAAGTCGGGTTAGTTACACCATTTATAACTCAAGAACGGGCGGATCGATTTTTATGATCTTTGATTTGTTGGGCTTGTATCCGCCCCGAATAGAAGAATAAATATTAAAATATCTAAAAAAAACAATAATCTGAGTTGGAATGAAGTTCCCCGGGACAGTTTGCTATAGTCGGACTACACTAAGTTTGCAGAGGTCGAAAAAAGGTTTTATTAAAAAATATATATATGGCAACATGCGGAAACTACAGCAAGAGGATTATTTAACCTTGGTCCTTGGCAATCATTCTTCCGTTATTACAAAATGTGTCTACATACCTACTATAATAAATATCTGGGTAAATCTTGCACACATCAATTTAGTTTCAACCAAACTAAGTGATTTGTTCCAGGGTCTTAGAAAATTTAAATGTATTTAAATATTATATTGAAATATGTACATGTAAACAAGCATGGCTAATAGTTTGGTTGGAACTAGATCAATTTGTGCAAGACTGTCCCGAATATTTATTTCAGTAGGTATGTACACATTATATACTTATTAAGCGAAAAGATATTTGTCAAGTATCTAAACTAATTAATCATCTTGCTTGTGATGTTGCCATGTGTGTTTTTTGCAATAAAACCTTTTTTCGACCTCTGCAGACTTAGCGTAGTCTGACTCTAGTAAATAATAAACCGATATTTGATTCATTTAACCCTGCTAACCCGGGCGATAAATAGAAGCCTGTAAAAGGCTCGACACAGCAATTAATAACACTGACACGCTTTCAGTAGCCTATAAAAGGGTTAATTAACCCGCTGGCTTGCACATTCCCTCTTAAGGCTGCGTACATAATAACGTACATAGAAAAATTAAATTGCGCACATCCATGGGGTTGCCAGATGGTCGGAAATTGGCGGGATTCTCCCGATTTTTTGTATGTTCTCCCGACTCCCGACAAAGAAAAAAATCGCCCGACAAACGACTTCATTTTAAAAGTTAGTCCGATCCAGTCAAGGTGGTCCGGCCAGCGAAAATTCGGGCATCTCCCGACCAAAGTCTTGAGAATCCCGACATATTGTGTCCTGCTACGGATAATACGGTAATTCCATCTGGCAACCCTATCCACGATCCACACCAGGAATCGAACCCGGCATTTTTTTATAAAAACTGGCCTGCAACTGACCTCAGTAGTGCCTGATCGTAAGCGACTACGAGGCCGAAGATGTAGCTAGCCGGTTCAGTAGATGCCTATTTACTCGTGTGTATCTCTCTGGCCCAGCACAACAGACTCAGAACTCGGTTTCCACCGACTTGCCTATTATTTAACGTATAGGAACACATTTTATAGTTCTCAATTAAAGACGCATTTTTACATGTAATGTTTTTGATGGGATGCATTTTTCATCGCATAAAATGATTTGTTGATTACAACCGGTATAGGCCGGATAAAAAGCTTTCTGGACATTACCCATTTAAGGATTCGGTTCTTAATCTTCTTTTCATTTGTATGGAGATCAGTAAGCTTATGATGCTACGCTTTGTCACGCGATAAATAAAAGATAAAGCATCCGTCACTCTCATTCACAATTTGCCAGAACGTGACGGATGATTTATCATTTATTTATCGCGCGACAAAGCGTTGCATCATACGCCTACAGAATGACTCAAATCGAATAAACATGTTTTTGAAATGAAAACAAAAATATTGCCTTGCTAATCCGCGATATGATAACGTGTTAGTCAATTAGACCGTTATAATTATTTGCATATTTTTACCCGACTGCGGCGAAGCCCAAAGGAGGGTAATGTGTTTGACCTGTATGTATGTATGTATGTCCGTTCCTGTGTCTGCTCGTAACTACTCAACGGCACAACCGATTTTGATAAATGATACATCATTGGATTCGTCTTCGCGCGAGTGTCACTGGCTATGAAGTTCGTTAAAATAAACAAAATGGCGGATTTTATGCACTTTTAAAGTGCACCGCGGTCGGGTTTTTTTTAGTAAAAATACTTCTTACATTCACATGGAAAATAAAAAAAAACGTGCAAAAAATATAACAAACCACCATCAAAAATACAAAACTCAACTTATCTCGCTTTGAGTTTTGTGTTTTTGGTCGTGGCTTGTTACACTTATTTGCATGTTATGTAATTATAACACTAATTGACTAACACGTTATCATATCACGGATTAGCAAAGCAATATTTTTGTTCTAATTAACATGGATATCCGCAAGGTAACGCCTGAATCAATCAAAATGTTTTTGAATAAATCACTCTGTCTTAGTCTGTACACGGCTTTATACGTCGATGTATGTATAGACTTTCGACCTTCGCAGCTTGTACCTTCGACCCCTGCGGATGGGTGATCATTTAGCAGCTTCCAAGAGTCTCATTTATAAATTAGATTAATCTGACCCATGTTTACCGACCAATTTGTTAATTGGTATCTATAAATACGTTAATTGGGTTTATAAAATTGGGTTACTTTTATTCATTTTATTAAGACATACTAAACAGTTCTGCGACTAAGGTATTGTCATAAAACGTACAGTCAACATCATAAATTATACATATACGTTACCAATACCATAGCGACAAAAATATTCGGCGAAGACGAATGGGAAGCACTTGAGTTGCGAACGGAAATGGTAAACATGATCATATTTACGCAAGCCAAATATGAATTGAATACACACATATTTCCACACACATTCAGTTTAATATGTTTATGACACGTTGAACACACCTGGTTTTATTATACCACTAGCGACCCGCCCCGGCTTCGCAGGGTGTTTCTCTATTATATTATGCATGTTTTATACATATAAAGCTTCCTCTTCAATCACTCTATCTATTAAATAAAACCGCATCAAAATCCGTTGCGTAGTTTTAATTTTAAAGATTTAAGCATACATAGGGACAGAGAAAGCGACTTTGTTTTATACTATGTAGTGATAT
Organism: Eudemis profundana; assembly: GCA_947034925.1. Lineage (NCBI taxonomy): Eukaryota > Metazoa > Arthropoda > Insecta > Lepidoptera > Tortricidae > Eudemis > Eudemis profundana. The sequence goes on along the minus strand of OX344816.1, from coordinate 12,931,806 downwards.
TCTACGTTGACAGGGGAAAGGTTTACTTTCGAGGTTTCCTACAAACATTATATATCAAATTCTGATATTTGTAGATAATCCGATTTCGGGCCAAAAGGGATACCCTCATTGTTCCATTGTACGAATTCAGGTTTAGATTACGGTTATAGAAGTCGAGCGAGGCGTCGAGCAGAGATTAAGAGTACAGTACGTATAATAGCAGGAATTGTCCTACAAGCCCACTTCCATTTCAGTTTGCTGTGTATTTTGGTTATATTTGACACTTCTATGGCGAATTATCTCAATGTGGTATATTAAATAAATGTTAAATAATTTTAATACTTAAAACTGTTCTATTGGGCCACCCAAAATTTAATAATTATAATCGGTGCCCTGACTGAGTGACACAATAAATGTTTTTTAAATTGCTTTATTAAATATATGCCTAAGTGATATTTTAATTGATAGCTACATATTTACAATCATTAGAATTAATAGATAAAGAGTATTAAGCAAAATGTTTGTTACGCAAAGACAAAATGTAACCGCATCCGCTACCACTATGTGATGAGCTTAAAGCTTAGGTTGTTTACTTTGTAGTGGTTCGGGATGAGAGACAGTTGAGAAGGTTCAAAGGAGTCTCGATACTGTTTATTCTCACTTGTTACTCGGAAACTAACACAAATCGTAAGACGCGACTTTTTCGTACTAATGAGCAGGGAGTGAAGAGACTCTTGGCAAAGTATACAGTCAAGTAGTAAAACTACGGCCGTTTAGGTAAGGAGCGCGCAATACGTATTCAACAGGGAGCGTAAGTTTCGTGCCGATGACGTAAAAATGACGTCAAGGTACATACAGCATGATTCACTTTAGGTTTTAGATTGATTTGTCGTTACCGGAAATTACCGGTACCGTAAAAGCTATGAATTCATTTTATCACTACCTTAATTAGTTGGTGTTAATGGTAGAAGCCATTTTATAAATCGAGATATGTCAGCCTGTGTTATCTTATTTATAGAAACGGGAAATTTGAAAAGTAATCAGAAACGCATTTTGATATAGAAGGGACCGCATGAATAATTATAATTCATTCAGATAAGTATAATATGTCAAATCGCATATTCGATTAATATTTCCAATTTTCCGTTAAAATGAAAAAAACAACGACGTACCCATTTTTACTTACAAAATGTCTTCTACCATTGAAGCCAATCAATAAAAAAAGAAGTAGATTATAATTAATTCATAACTTAAACGATACCGGTAACTTACGGTAACGGTAAATCAATGTACAACCTTAACTAAATCAGCCTGTATGTAGGTTGACGTCATTTGCCTGTCATCGGCACGAAACTTACGCTCCCTGTATTCAAGGTCCACGTGCAGGCAGTGCGATCCGGGCTTGAGTATTCTTATACGCATTCGTACAACTTTGCTTGTAAGGTCAATGTGGCTAATTCCGTCTGGTGGGGCAACTCCGTACAGCGGCTTTTACGGCTAAACTATCATTCTAACTAACTTCTAATTTCGTCAGTTAGTGTGAAAAGTTGCGCTCCTGTGCCAGTCAAGTCATCAAGTGCATACTATTATTTGTTTGGCCGCAAAAACCGCTGTACGAAATTGCCCCAGCAGACGGAATTAGCCACATTTACCTTAGTGCGTTCGTTTACGGCGCGCACACATACACGCCGCGCGATGTGCCTTTTGTAGGAAAAAACATCACTGCTATTCTATTGTACCCTTAGTGCCGATGACATATAAAACCGTTCATTGGAGCGGAGCGGAGCTAGGTCAATGACTAGTAGAATTAAAACTCCACCCCGTTTGTTCCGTCGCGACCACGGATGTCACGGCACATCCGAAACAAAGCACCGTGTTTTTTTTTTATTTCCGTTAAATTCTACACGTTGTTTCTTACGTCAGCAGAAGCTACTTGATATCGCTTTTTGTTAAGTTCGATTTTTTTTTCTTTTTTCATACAAAATAAATTAATATTGAGTTGATGACCATTTTAAAAGACACTTCTGAGTTAGTCAAAAGTTAGTGTCAACTATGGCAGTGTTGGGATTATGATAGCTCATTATACTGGTTGGTGATTAAATTAATATTATGAATATTTTAAAAAGGGTATGAGTTACAACATTTGTTTCTTGCAGAAATTAACTTAATTAGATCTGAAGAATGTGCCCTCGAAGTTAACGGAAATCAATAAAAACACAGTGTATAACGACGTTCAAGTAACCAACTTCGGCCGATTAGGAGCGCGCGACACGTATTCACACAGACGCGTGGTCGCACGTCTGTGTGAGTGCGATCCATATTGGAACATTCTTTTCTTAAATCTTTGCTTGTAGTACAGTCAAGGAATTTAATTTCTTACCCTTTTCATTGAAATGTTGTTAAGCATTCACAATGCATTAAGGTCGAAATTTCTATTTCAGTAATAGTATTTAAATGTCAATACGTATTATTTGTCACTGCATATTAAAGATAACCTCTTTGCGAAGTCATTTGCTCATCTAATTACGAATACGTGTCAGTTGTTGTCAGTGTCAATCGATAACATTTTAAAATAATTCCGAATCCAGACTCCGGAAAGTCTACCACAAACGTCGATAATCTAAATTTCGTTATCTGCGTTCCTTTCATTCGAATATTGCAAGAGCGAGAAAGATGGACTTTCTTCGAATTTTGATTCCGCGGTTGTCGACCTTTTTTGATAGTGCCTTGACGTTCCAAATTTCAGTTCACCATGTCAACGTTGTTAATCTGTTACCTAGTTACTGACACAAAACAATGCGTGTGACATGTCAAAGTAACGTCGTAGTCTAGCTAGCTCTTATGATGACAGTATGCTATACGATATTGGACCTTAGGTGGGTTGGAAATTAAATTCCTTGACTGTACGTTCGTTCACGGTTCGCACAATAAAAGCGCGCGATGTACCTTTTGTAGGATGAAAAATTACTACTATAAAATGATTTCAAAAGTAAGGATAGGCCCATCCGAACAGTTCGGAACTATTTTCCCCGTAACAAAAAATGCAACTATAAAGACCAGCTGTGTAGTGCACGCGCCGTAGCCGCGTCCCGATTTGCCCCAGGACCCGAATGTCTTGGCTTAACTTCACTCCGACCTTGCTCGGGCCCAGCTAAGTTTCTTGCCGGAGTCTTCTTAGCTGGGCTAGGTTTAGCGAACCGGCAACTAAAACTCCCATTAGTTCGATACACACGTTCACATAAGGACAGGTTGATCCGCTTCATCCTTCCCGCTGGTCCGCTGCTCACTTTGAGCAATCAGCGAAAAGTCAAAGGTGGCCCTGGCGTCCTGGTTCGACCCCAGGCGAGCAGGCCCCCACCTAGCCCGACACCTATCGTGGTAAGCCGGGACCGGTGACCTGGTTCGACTCCAGGCACCCCCCGGCACATACCCAGCCCGATGAGCGTGTCGGCCGTGTGTAAGGCACACGGTCGGACGCCCTTGGGTGGTCTGGCCAGCGACCTGGTTCGAGCCCAGTGACCGCAACCGGCCAACCACCCGGCCCGACAATCACAATGCTCGGAAGTGAGTTTGTCAGGTTTAAAAAAAAAAAAAAAAAAAAAAAAGCACGCGCCGTGTGTCGCACTGCCGACTGGCACTGATTTGGCGGTATTTTTACCACCAAAGCGTTGGAACCGTCTGCGCGCTCGCTTAGCCCTGTTCTTTGTATACGTCAATGCTACTATTATACTGTGTCCGAATGTCGTAGAGTAAATACAACCTGTAAATCTAATACGGGCGAATATTGAAACGGTGGTCAGCATAGGACCTAAGAAGCATATTTAGATAACTATTGCTTTAAACCACAATGAAAATAATTCGGGCCGCAATGTAACGCAACACATTCAAGTTGACAACCACGCTAGTTGACAGTTATTTTAAAAAAGCTCGTATCTCGCAATGTCATAACAAGCATGTATGCGGTACATTGCTGCTCGGTAAATTTTCAAAAATTAATTACGAGGTCACTATTAAGTGTAATTTAAAAAATCATATTAATTAATGATAACACTACTAAACGCTATATCTGGTTTAATTGTTCGCCCGTATTAGACTTACACGTTGTATATCATGTTTTTATGTAATTAAGTCCCGTTTTATTATAACTAATGGCTCTGTGAGTTGTAGATCTCGCGAGTCTGTAAACCCCATGGCTCCGCAATTTTGAAAAAAAAAAACAAAAACTTAAAAACAAAGTTATTTGTGTGATGAGCACGAATATTTGTTCTTGAGTCATGGATGTTTTCTATATATTTAAGTATTTGTATCTATTAAATATATCGTCGCTGGAAAGCAATAATGCTGTAACCCTCAAAAAGTAAACTTTTCACTAGAGCCAAAAAACGTTAGCACTTTTTTTGAAAAATTCATAACTCACAAACAAAAAGAGATTATTAAACCCCCTTTAGTACACATGTTGTAAAAAAATCGAAGTTTATAATTTTAGTGGTAAAATTAATATAAACTTGTTTTTAATATGACTTTTGTCGTTTACAGCATTTCGATGTTTCTAATCATGGCGCGCAATAATGCTGTAACTTACAAAAAATTTGTATGGAAACAATATTTTTACCAAATCTCACAGTCGTTTTAAAATGCTGTAAGTCTAAGATGTGGTTCGTAATACATTTTTTGGGCCATGAAAACTTAAATTGACAAGATTTTTGTACTGCAATGTTGCTGTAACTGAATGAATGAAAGGAAACAGGTATAAATGAAGTAGAGTAAGTGCGAATGGTTGTTAATATTAATCCATTTTAAAATGTCACTGGTAAATAATTGTTGATCTGTAGTAATATTTTCTGAACTACTTAATTTATATGCCACACATACATATATATTAAGCTGAAAATGTTATGTTTTGGCTATTACAAAGTTATCATTAGGTATTGTTATATTTATGTTGTTGGACTGTATGTATATTAGATGCAGCAGCACTATACAATTGCGTAAAGAAATTTAAATAATTTGGTTTGGATGATGATTGAGAGCGGAAGTATGGTATTTATGAGGCTATACACAGTATTAAAAAACTCATTATTTTACAAAATAAATAAATCTAAATACGTATCAGAAACGCCTGGAGGAGCTTGTGGTTGATGAAAACACAAATGGTGGGAAACCCCTTCTATAACTGAAATGTAAGGTCATTGAGATTTGCTGCATTCTACCCATTCTGACTTATGGTTCCCAGTTAAGATCTAGGAGGACTTCAGAGGTAGAGGAAAGTATTGGGAGAGAGGCTTATGCACAGCAGTGAGACACCAAATAGACTAGTAAAAAAATCGTGGACGGTTGACGTGTTTTTTTTCCAAAAAAAGGTAATCGATAAATATATTCAATTCAATTCAAAAATTTATATAGATTGTTTTACAGAACAGTTGTGGTATACTTTTAGTTTACATGCATTAAAGTTTGAACGGAAAAATAATTAACATGGTTTTCTTTTAAAATAGGTTATTTTTATATTACCTCTATATCCAAAGGAAGCTTTGTAAACATTTATATTTAATTTAAATCATGATTAAATCTTTAAAAAAACGAAAACTAGCGAACTACAAATAAAAACGACCCTCAATAATATACACATACAAATTTACTATAAATTTTAAAATGTTTTTACTGTCATTATTCATTTATTACTGTATCTTTAAAATGCTGTACACCATAGTTTATTCACAACATCTCCCGACAAAATGCTGTAAATGACAAAAATTGGTCAAAAGTTGAATTTTACGGAAAGCAAAAATGCTGTACGTGATGGCGGAGACCTAATTGCGGAAACCATTTTGCTGTAAACCACAATGCAGTTGAAAACACGGGATTTTATGCGGGTTACAGCGTTTCTTCATTCCGTGATTACAAATTTAGGTGAAAAAATATATGCTGTATACATTTTATTTATCATCACAGGCAAATAATAACTGTACCAGCCGACGCAGAAAAAAAAACTGAATACGAATATGCAAAAAAAGCATTTTCGATGGTGGTGCGGGTTACAGCATTATTGCTTTCCAGCGACGATATCGTCGTCTAGTATCCATAACACAAGCCTTATTGAGCTTACTATGGGGCTAGTTCGATTTGTGTAAGATTGTCCCCTAATATTTATTTATTTATTTAAAATTCAATATTATAACGAACCTTTTAAAGAATTTCAAGAGTATCGGTTGAGAAATCTAGGTAATCTAATCACTAATCAATGTTATGTATTTGTTGAAACATTATTATAGTATTAATTTAAGGATAATTAATTATTAACGTTGTCTAGAGTACATTATTCATTGTTTTGTAGATTTTTTTTTGTTAACTATAAGGACATTCATACACAATGTAAGTAGTTTTTGAATAAATGACATGAAATGCGACCTGTAGAGGAGAACACCCTGTTAAGGCTGTGTGTCCACCAGCGATGTGCAAGGATACGTAGCGAGGGATGTGTTTGTCATGGGTACGCCTCATGTTGCATAATCTTTTTTGGTCGAATCATCATTTGGCAGAATTCATCATTTGGCATAATCCATTTTTTTCTGAAACTGTAGAATTTTCAGGACTCTTTAAGGCATTATCCTGTTATAGGTTAGGTTAGGTTAGGTTTGTAACATAACAATCCCGAAAAGTTTAAAGTTTCAGAATAAAATTCATTATGCCAAATGATGATTCGACCAAAAAAGATTATGCAACATAATAGTAACCCGTTTGTCATAACCAATAGAAACACTTCATTTACCTATCTATCCTCGCTCAGCGCAGATCTAGTGGAAACAGCTCAGCGGAGCGAGGATAGGTAAATGATGTGTTTCTATTGGTTCACGACAAACACATCCCTCGCTATGTAACGAACCGAAGCCATGAGCTTTCTTGAATCAAAACGCACATAGAGACTTGCTTTATAGAACCTTAAATTGTGCACCACTCTGGCTTGTATTTACTGAGAAGGGTGGGGGCAATTGCTAGTTCTCTTTGATTGGGGTAAAAGGATACCTTTTATTACACTTCTCAGCCCATACTAGGTATGGTTGGATGATAAAACGAGAGTAAGAATAAAATGCTTACTTGAGCTTAGCGGGGAACAAAATCCTTTATTTGTAAGACTTGTCAAGGCCAGCTGGTCAAAATTGGCTTCTAGGTCCATTACTGCTTTTATATTAATACTGTGTGTTAGTTATTTTTCAGGGCTTGCAGAAAGGAACTTGTTCAAACAAAAGTACTGATTTCATCGATGGTCGGCTGAGACATCTGTTGAAAATAAGAGATAAAAGAAATGGTTACAGGGGTTAAAATTGGGTCTAAAGTTTAGGATTCATTCAGGAGGAAAGGCGGGGCTGTGAATTTCAATAATAATTCATGTGGAAATAGTAGTATTTAGTGTAACTATTTTTGTTAGAGGTTAAAATTTTATTTCAAAAGAAAAGGTATTTCAAAGGCAAATCTTGAGACTATTCATCCGAGGATATGTAAAACATAATTATTTGGACCCATTTAATGCTATCTCAGCATTGGAATTCATGTCAATAGAAAGAATTGACTACTTAATTTTCCATAATTTGAAGTGCTCCTTTGGTCCAATGGAAACTATGTTTCAGTGGTGGATTTCCATTATTTTGTTAACCCTGAGTTCTGAAGACATGGATAAATCAAAAACAAAGAAAGAATCTAAGATATTTGAGAAGAACTAGGCTTTTGCATTTTGACATTTTTACTACCGTAAAAGTTGTCTTGAAAAATCAATGACGGGCGGATTTCTAGGGATAATTCTTGTTAAAGTAACGTTAATACGGTCTAGTGAAGTAAGAAAATCAAAAACAATGTAAAGATACGAGATATTTTAGGAATTATAAGCATTCAAAGTTTTGTGATTTACCATAAAAACATGAGTCTCGTAGCAGTTGGGGGATGCATGTCTGGGTCAGATTCCTTCATAAAGTTGTGCATTGGAGCCCCAGGGCTCAGGAGACTCAAAAACAATGTAAAAATCTCCGGTATTTGTAAACTTATTAATACAATTTTAATCTTTTGGAAAAAATTATAAAGGTGGAAGAATGTTGCCACTTAAGTGAAGGCAGCCGCAGTTCAAGGGTAATTTTAGAGGCGTTTGGTCCAAATTAAGGTAATTCATTCACCTAGTTAGAAAGTCAGGCTACCGCTGACTTTGCGTAATTTTTATCAGTAGAGTGATTTTTGTAAAAGGACTTGGAAGCAGTTAGTTTCATAAATTTCGGTTTATCGGGGATTGTGTATTTTATACAGATTTCGCGAGTCAAAAAGAGGGTCACATTTTTCTCTCGATTAAACAAAAGAATTTTTTGATCGTCATTTGTTCATTTAGGAGGGGGTATAAAAGGCCGTCTCAAATCGTGTTTCGGGACTTGATCTCGAATCGCCGACGAGACAACATCTCTATAAAACAGTATACGGGGTAACGCTGGGCAAATTGTTAGAAGAATTAATTTCTAGTCCTCGTGGGCGTAATATTTAGTCAGTGGTACGACGTGACGCTGTTCAATCGTTCGGGGACTTAAACTCTGACCGACGGGGCGCAACATTCCGAAGACTCAGGCTACGGAACAGAAAGGCCGCGGGCCTTCAGAGGAGGCCTAAACTAGCAACAGAGTTGGCGTCCGGGCAGTCACGCAGTGCGAAGATACGAGCGACGGGCTTCAATCAGCGTACACCACGTAGTTACGAACGACGGACTACAATCAGCGTGCATCAAGAAGTTACGAGCAACGGGCTTCAATCAGCGTACGCGCTACGGATCTCAGTCAGCGTGCTTCGCGGGCTGCGAGCTACGGCTGCGGTTGGCGAGCTCCACGAGGCTGCGATCTCCGAGCCTCAGTTGCGGATACCAAACCGGATCCAGAACAAAACAGTAAAGTATCAAAGGATACTAACTGGTAAGTAACTTGACTTTATCTAGGGGGATTCGTCAGGAAGCCACGTCCAATGCGGCTTATTCAGAGGAAGCAGAGGGACCTGGATCGCCTGGTCCAACGATTAGGCATAACTCGCGTGATAATCATCTTTCTTCCTGTAAGAAATAATCGGTGGATTAAGGTATGTGCTGTGATTTTAAGGAATTTCTTGCTTTTGTATGGGCTGGGAGGTTTTTGATGCCTGAGCATCTAGTACATACAAACCTGGTTAATCGAATTAGTTTAGTTTAGCGAAACAGGTTACTAGGGCAGGTGAACGTCGCACACGGAGACAGGCGATTGAGAGGTTGGATTCTAAACTACAGGTGAAACTTGGATTTAGTTATTATCAGTAGTTACTAGTTTGTCATTAAGAGTAGATTAATAATAATCTGGTGTCTACCCTTTTAGCATATTAGAGATCAAGATCTGGCAACACTGTCAGTGTTTCATAGTACTTGGAACCGTAAGTGCTAGGTTATTTGACGTTTCATTGAATTCTAATGTAGCAATCAGAGACTGAAATATTAAATATTTAGATTGATTTTGGAATCAAACAAAATCAAGGTAATTGTACCTATTGTTAGGATCACCACCGAATTGTAATAGAATTTAGGGAATTCTCTTTTGTACCACACGGACATCAGAGAGTGTTGACCATTTCGGTACTTACAGAGTAACAAAAATTGAAGCTCTGATTTTGGAGAGAAGGATTGTTGGTAGTCTGACTTTTGTGTACTCGCAAAATAAGTCGAGGCAGGGAATCTGGTAACAATAACGGCCGGCCCCTCTTGACACGTCAGAGCAAATCCAGGGATCTTTCACACTGAGCAACGAGCTGAACTCAAGAGGTTCACAGGCCATCTAATTATTAACACGTCTGAAGCAGAGGAGAGCCCCTCCTTTGTGTTGGTCAAGAACCTTTTTTGCAGAAAGTTATGGTTGCCGAAATGAGCGATAATCTCGGGTGCCTAGGTGCGGAGAGGATAAAAGTCTCTCTATTTTCTTAGTTCATGGATAGGGTAGACACTGTAACAGTAGCTCATCCAATCTCATCTAACACTTTGTAAAAGCCAAGGAATTGTGTATTCGCTGTGGAAATACGTGAGGCTATTTAGTTTAGTGTTGTTAAAGCCAAGCTAGTTATTTGGCCTTTTGTCAATGAATATTTGGCGATTCAGACATAATTATTTCTCGGATAAAAGAGACCATGGTAGGTCCATCATAGCTCGAATTACTTGGCTTATGTTTCATTAAAAGGCTATTCCCCATCCAAATAAATACGGGCTAGATATTGCAAAAGTTAGATAATCAGGGTCTTAGGTACGAGAATCGGCTGAATAAATGCCTCCTTGATTGTAGAAAAACAGAAACAAACGTCTAGTCATAAAATAAGCACTACCCGGCCCGTATTGTACCCAGCAAACGGTCGGGGACGTTCTACTTTAAAACAATTTGTGTTTTAAAGTTAGAACAATTTTTCATCTAGTTTTTGTAGCTCGCCGTAGAATTAACTATAGTTTCGGCTAAATTGTAGTATAGACTTAATTAGACCACAGGGTTTTCCAAGGCTCTTCAAACCACACTAGACCGAAAAGACTATGGATTACTGACTCATCACTGCGTAGTAGTTCTACCTAGACGATCACATTTTGGCCAAAAACTAAAGCAAATTACAGCCTGATGGCGTAGAGACCTTTAGTAGCTTTGTAGTCGTAGGTTTAGTACTTTAAAAATGGGGGGGATGTTTCAGCTACGCATCCTCACACATCCCTGGTGGAAACGCAGCCTTATCGTCGGACAGACAGACATACGAAAGCATATTTGCCCAAGCTGAAACAGGGACACTTCGGTCTCTTTGCTCGCTCGTTCAATAGCCAATTAGTAAACCCTTCTAAGACATGAGTACCGTACCAGTGGCGTGGCGTAAAAGATATCCTTGGGCAAGCCGATGCAGATTCAGTGTACATTTTCCTTAAGAGCTGTAGAATAAGGTGCTCAAATGCCTGATATTAGGCAAACCGGTAGGGATCGAGTTCTTTGGACGCCACGCTACTGATGAATACTTGCTGTCAACATGAAATTTCTTGCAGCATTCAGCGTTATACAGTATGCAAGTGAACTGGGGCAGAGTTAATTAAAAAATGTAATTTGCTCAGCGGACTAGACCAAGGTTCTAATCTACTTATTTTACAAGCTGGTATGCACTTTCAGGCCGTCCTTTATCCAGTCCAGTTATTCGTAATTTCATAATAGGATTTTACTTTGACTACAGAAAATGAGGACTGTTTTTATATTAATAATTTTTCCAAAAAAATATAATTATGATTTAAATACTTTGGAAATTGTAACTCTCAGCCAAGAGAAGTCCTTAAAATAATGTATAATTTGAGTCATTAAAAGTTTAGTTTAAAATTGTGTTCATAGATGACAGTGACGCAACATTGTCCCATTACATGTTTTTGGGTCATTCATATTATTCTCATGTTGTTTTGCGCAGACAAAATGCAGCCATAAGATGAAACAAATTTTAGAGATCCCCTTGTTTACCATAAAATTATAAGTCATACTGTATTGATAGCAGTCATAATAATCGAAAGTCATACAGTATTTGTTTTTCTTAAGCGGTAACATTTTTAGGATATTTTAAAACAATAGCTTAGGTTTGTTGTATGACAATTCAGAAAATTTAGTGTCACCGTAATTTAAATAATAGAAATAGGTGTTTTTCAATATTTGACAGTTGTTTTATTAACATAATATACTATTCTTCACAATACCTAGCTGTATTAGCAATATCCGCTAACCCATCATAAAAATATTATTATCCAAAAATCCCCCCCGTTAACGTCATTATATTTTTCATGGGTTTGTACGAGTTCCATCTAAATCTGAAATTGCTTTTATTTGCAGTGGTTTTTTTGCAAATAGAATCTAAAATTAATTAAAGATCAAAATGGGATTCAATAATTTCACAAGCCTGGAGTGTTTTAGGAAATATGGTGGCATTTCACTGACCCGACATTTTTGACCGCGAGTGTACGTTGCATGACTTTCGATTATTATGACTAACAATACAGTATGATTTTTTAAAATTATGAGAGACAATAGAGACCTAAAATTTTATCAATATTCTAAACCCCTTTCCTTTGTGAATGATTGAGCAGTTGAGGGCCATGACGAAACTGAAATTTAGTGCCAAATCAAAACACATACTTAAACAGTATGAATAGTACACTATATTTGAAAAACCCTCTTGTATGGAGATCTGGGCGACTCAAATAACCTTAAAATGGAAGAAACAACACCTACTCAGAGTTATCGTGGAAAACTGCATATCAAAACTAATCAAATGGGCCTAAACACGGTGAATTTGCCTTGTAATTTAGATGATCCTATGGCGGATTTCATGCAGTTTCAAAGTGCACCGCGGTAGGGTTTTTTTTAAATAAAAACGTGATTATTTTGTATTTTATAAGTGGCAAACAAGCAGAAGAGTTGCCTGATGGAAAGCAGCCAACGTCGCCCATGGATATTTGCAACACCAGAGGTTACCGATCTTGTTCGTTGTCGATATGTACCACGTCTTTCAGAAACCTGGTGCTCCGTTAAATACTACAGAAATATACACTACTTAGTGGCTCTGTGAGTTGTAGACATCGGGAGTCTGTCAACGCATATGCCTCCGCCATTTTGAGTTTTCCAAAAACTTAATTGACTACAAAATTCTATATAATTATCGAACTTGCTAACAAAATTTCAGGAGAATCGCTTGAGAAATGTGACCTGTAGAGGATAGTAGCGGAATATCTGGACAGTCATACGAAAGCATTGTTGCCCAAGCTGACATGGAGACACTTCGCTCGCATTTTGATAAAAAAATCCCTTTTTTTGCCGTGGCCGTGGCGTTCCCTGGGGTCGAACCAGGTCGCTAGCCGGACCACCCCGAGTGAATCGGACTGGGTGGGTACCGGGGGCGCCTGGGGTCGAACCAGGTCGCCTTGTCCCGGTCCACCTCGATAGGTTCGGACTAGGTGGGGGCCTGAACGTCTGGATTCGTCAAAAAATCCCAACATAGTGAGAACCTTCGCTTTCCTGAAGTCGGTTAAAAATTAAGACGTGAAAATCCCGCCTGCCCGACCTAATCCGATTTGTACCAAGTCACTCATAAACCCGGCCAATCAATGTTGTTCCGTTAAATATTCACGGACATACATACATAATGGCGGAGCGTATAAAACGGGCGGGGAACGACGGCAAAATTAATCAAATATTTACGAAGCCCGTAGTACACTTGCGCGGAAAAATCAAGATTTATAAGGTATAGAGTTTTTTGGCCGCAACATATTTTTACCCTTACGGAGTAAAGGATTCTGAACGTCGGAAAAATATGTTTGATAATATATATCTATTAGTAGGGGCACCTGATACAACGTCACAACTACAGCGTGTAAGTCTAATTCGGGCGAACAATTAAACCAGATATAGCGTTTCGTAGTGTTATCATTAATTAATATGATTTTTTAAATTACACTTAATAGTGACCTCGTAATTAATTTTTGAAAATTTACCGAGCAGCAATGTACCGCATACATGCTTGTTATGACATTGCGAGATACGCGCTTTTTTAAAGTAACTGTCAACTAGCGTGTTTGTCAACTTGATTGTGTTGCGTTACATTGCGGCCCGAATTATTTTGTATGGTAAATATTTTCATTGTGGTTTTAAGCAATAGTTATCTAAATATGCTTCTTAGGTCCTATGCTGACCACCGTTTCAATATTCGCCCGTATTAGATTTACAGGCTGTATATAAGACATATATAGATACAAGAAATCAAAGTACATAGAAAAATTATATGGCGCTCATTTATGGTCCAGATTCCAGATAGGGTTGCCAGATGGAATTACCGTATTATCGGGAGCAGGAAACAATATGTCGGGATTTTGAGACTTTGGTCGGGAGATGCCCCGCGCGCTCGACGCGTGAGCTTTTTTTTTGTTTGGACCACCTTGAATGTATCGGACTAACTTTTAAAATGAAGTCGTTTGTCGGGAGATTTTCTTCTTTGTCGGAAGTCGGGAGAACATACAAAAAATCGGAAGAATCCCGCCAATTCCCGACAATCTGGTAACCCTAGGTCCAGACCAGAATTCGAACCTGGTACCTCTGGATTTCCGGTCCAGCGTCTTTACCCTTCGTCCACCGGAGCACCCAGCAAGTGCCTTCAATTTTGCCATCTACTTTGACTTCTGTATCATTCTGGCTTAATAAGTTTTTAACCTAAACGCGATCTATGAGTACACGTGTTACACATGTATCCCACCTCGATGCAAATACGGTGAATGCGGGTGCATTCAAAAAAACGAATAAAGAAACATCATGTTTCTTTCATATAGTAACTATGCACCGTGGGCCCGAATAACGCCATACATCGGGGTAAAGCTGCCAGTTAGTATATTCGGCACCATGCCAAGGGGCCCAATTTTTTAGATAATTTTTAGTTCTAATTTAGGTTCATCTTCTTAGGTTTAGTTTCATCATCATCATCATCATCATTTCAGCCAAAAGACGTCCACTGCTGGACATAGGCCTTCCCCAAGGATCTCCACGATTGTCGGCTTTGTGCTGCTATTATCCAGCGGCTTCCCGCGGTTTTCACCAGATCGTCGGTCCACCTTGTTTAGGTTTAGTTTAATTTTTACTTAAGTTTAGTTTGGTAGGTCGTTTTATTTTATTTTTGTTTGCTTTTCTGTATTTCCTGTTTATTTCCAAATGTAAAAAAAATTGTATTGCAGTAGTTCGTGTTTGAAGTCTATTGGTTTTTTTGGGTGATTATGTAGCGAACTGTACATTAGCCCGAGGCCGGAGAAACCCATCAAACCCGGTAGGAAGAGAGTATTCTCTTTGAGGCTTTTCAAAACACTTTTTGTACATTCCATCCAAATTTGACCACGCAGTCGGTGTAGTGATTGCACTTTTTAATCGTCTTCACAAAAAGAGAGAGGTTCTTTAGTCGTTTGTGTTTTTTTTAAGTTCAAAACTCAGTCGGTTATGAACCGATTAGAAAAAAAAAACTTAATTTAACTAACTTAAAAAACTTAACTAACTTAACTTAACACCGTTCTGGTGACGAAATTTATGGTAGGTGTGGGAACTCCTCAAAAAGTAAAAGTAAAAGTTTTGAGTAAGAAAGTGGCTTAAAATTGTGGGAACTCCTCAAAAAGTAATCCGTTGAAATCGTTTTGTTAACAGTAAATTTAAGAAAATACTATTAGATTTAAGATTAAATAGGTATTGAGTAAGAAAGTGTCCTAAGACCGTACTAATTTAAGTTAAAATATTGGCCTAGTTTCAGTAGTTCGGTGATTTTAGTCCGGTTCATACATATTTGTTTAAACCGGACTAAAATCACCGAACTACGGAAACTAGGCCATAATAAAAGTCTGGAAAAGGCGGAATAACTTTGATTTAACCCATAGGTTCCCAAAAAGGGCGTTGAGGATTCCCAGGGGGCGGTAGGAGTCTAGAAGGAAATGGGGGGCGTTGACGCTATCCAGGGGGCTCTGTCGTTTTTTTTTTTAAATAAAAACTTAAATCACAATATCAACAACAGTACAAATAGAAATATCCACACAAAGTTCCAAAATATGTACACAAAGCCGATTGCTAGCGTGGGGGGGGGGCGCTGGAAGTTTTTTATCATGCCTATGTGTGCGGCAAGTCAAAAAAGTTTGGGAACCTACGATTTAACCTAAGACTTGTAACTATACCATAATACCATATTATAGTGATTTATTGATTAGGTACAATGTTATTTTTAATTTTTCGAATACTTCTAAGAAAAGACCATTGACATTGTTACTAGATATTAAGGTAATTTTCGTCTCATTTCATCAATTCTTATTCATCCCGCGATCCCTTAAACTGCCTAATAGCCCGGAAAAACCATCATCAGTCAAAACGGCAGATGTGACTTTCTCACAAGGAAGTTTAGGTAAAAAGGAAAAGAGGGGTCACAGATACCTCTAACGAGATAAAAGGAAATAGTTCGTCGATTTGTTTGGGAACCAAGCGTGTAACGTTTTTGCTTGGCGTTTGATGCGAAATGTGTAATTTACTGATGGAAAACATAAATTTTCCATTTCATTTAGTGGTATTTGAACAAATAATCATACCATTATTATCAGATTTTCAAATCTGATAATAGACTGCCACTGAAGTTAACGGCGTGCAAAGCTTTTGTAAATAGACGAAGCATCTTCTAAACAAGCGTGTTAATTCTTCTGTGTTTTTCTCGTAAATAACCCCTAACGTTACGCCACTCAGTCTAATGGCGCGTGGGATGACGGCATTAGTCAAAACGACAGATGCTCTCCCTATAAGACGAAGCTATGTTTCTGTAATTATACCTTGACTTCAGTTAAGGAATCTGACACTTATCAGATGAGAATAGTACATTACATAACTAGAGTGGTAATACAAAGAAAGGCCGAGATCGCAGAAGTTTGCGACCCGAGCTGCAAGCGAGGCGTGCGGAAAAAATCACTTTATGGCCAGGTGTGGCATAAAATACTGTTATAGTAACTGAAAGTCCTGAATTACAATACGATACGGGCATTTCTGTGTTTCCTTGTAACCTATTAAGAAATAGTTAGTGTGGCGTTAAATTTTGTCCTTTTGCTTGCGCAGTTTTTGCAATAACAACCTTTTTACTTAAAAACACCGAACTGCCGCTACCGCGCACTAAGATGCTTAAATCCACTACTTTGTTTTTTTAAACGAATTTTGCGTAGGTATCAAGACGAATCTAATGATGTATCATTTATCAACATCGGGTGTGTCTTTGAGTTACGAGCGGACATACATACAAACATACTTACTTACATACAGATCAAACACATAACCCTAATTTTGGGCCGCCGCAGTCTGGTAAAAACGTCAATATCTCAAAAACAGAGATTTTTACTAAATTCAAATTTACTTAATCTGGTGTCTTATGAGTTGGTCTTTTAGCCCTTTTCGTATGGACATTGGTTTTAGGGACACCTGTATATTATAAACTAACAATACAATACAATACAAATATTCTTTATTGCACACCAGAGAAACATATACTAACATCTTCTATTAACATTTTTATGCCACACCTGGCTATAAAGTTTCGCTTTCTGGCCAAGTGTAGACATAAAACGATGTACACAACACGGGATGTAATAAAGAAAGCCCTCGATCGCATATTTACGTCCCTCGCTTGCAGCTCGGGCCGCAAACATTTGCGATCTCAGCCTTTCTTTGTTTTACCACCCTAGTTGTATAAATTGTGTAATGTAGTATAAAAGTATTACACAAAATCAAGTATGGTAAATTGGTAGGTGTAAAATACTTTAAGAAAAGACTAAACTTGTTATATTATTTATGTTTCAGTTCTATTTAATACTATATTATATTGCAAATAGGTACGTATAAATTTTATACGGATGTGCTTAAAAGGAACACCGCACTGGAAATCCGTAAATAAAATAAATGTTTCCAAAGACTTGAATCAGGGCAAGGTCTCGCATTATATGTATAGGATTGAATGAAAAAGGCAAAGTTAATAAACTCCGCTTGGTATATTTTATTCATGAGGCTTTGGTATGATAGTTACAAAGGGAGGTGAATTAAATATCGTGACAGTTGAATATATCGTAAGAACTTTTACTTTTTTTGTCTGATCATGGTGTGTCTTATACCATTTTACTCAGAATCACGAGCACTTTTCATTTATGAAATAAAAAAAGTAGTGTTAAATGTCCCAACTTTTCCGTACAAATTTTGAATTTCTCAGTTTCGTTACGCCCAAACTAAATATAGGGGGAAATCGTAACGAAACTGAGATTTTATTTTTTCTCAGTTTGATGTTGGTCAGTAATGATGGGCCGATAGAGCGGCTGGCTAGTAGTACAAGGTCAGGTAGAAGGGAAAAGATCTAGAGGACGATCTCTTACCCGATGGACAGCATACTAAAGACACTCACCAAATCATCCGTGGTTGAATGCTCTCGCAACACTTTCAACCGCCAGAAATGGAGAGACATCGCGAAGGCAAGTTTGAAAGTCCACCAACAAGAAACCGGCAGTCAAGATCAATCATGATACAACGTCCGAACAGCCACGACCACTCTGACAAGAGTGTACGACTAAGAAGAAGATAATTACATATTTAGACTCAGACTTGTAAAAGAGCCCTTGAGGGCCTACTTGCAAAAATAAACTATTTTATTTTTATTTTTTTATTTTACATTTAATATTTTCACAGAGCCGTGAGCAAAAGCTTGTATGGAACAGAGGTGTACCTACCGTCAGCATAAAAAAGCCCGTAACATTCACATTGTATGGAACAAGTGCGACTCGTACTATTCAATTTTTTCATACATAGTCAACATATCCCACTAATATTTATAAATGTGAAAGTTTGTGAAGATGTTTGGATGTTTGTTACCTAATAACGGGGTAACAACTGGATGGATCAAAGTGAAATTTGGCATGTAAGTAGACCAAGTCCTCGAAACATAAGATGCTTTATATCATGGTAAAGTGTTTCTTTGGGACAATGACGGGAACAACGCGGGCGAAGTCGCTGGAAAATGCTAGTTTATCATAAATTAAAAGTCGTTGTACCTACTGACGACATGACGGCCATTTCTCGTTCATTTGGTTCATGTACTTAGCTTATTTTGTTTACTGCGAGCCCAGAATTCAGAGCAACATTAACTTCATTGTCGCTGTAACGGAACGAAACAATTTCCTCTTATTGGAACGTAAATACCTTCCAAACGTGGTGTAAGACAGAATAACGAGGATATTGCTTTCGGATGGGGTCCTAAGTGGACTAATATGGCATCTTCCTTAACCTTTTGTTTTGTTATAACGGGAAAAAGTAGGACTGGCTTCTGGTCGGTTAAGGTTCAGACGGGTCATTAGGGTTCCGTACCAAAATGGTAAAAAAGGATCCCTTATGGTTGGACTCTGTCTGTCTGACCGTCCGTCTGTCACAGCAAGATATCTCAGGATCTACTGATGCTATCGAGTTGAAATTTAGAATAGTGCTAAAAATCGCTAACCACAGCCTATTGGATAGAAAAACAATCTTACATATTTTTTTTTTAAAAGGGGACCGAAATGGGATGTGAAATTCAAAAGTAGAGCGGTGTCAAATGAAAGGGCTTAATGTGTAGTTCGCAAAAATCGTAAGACAAACTTATTTGCTCCTACTAAACTAACCGCGACATTATGTCGATGTATGGGGACAACAGTTTTTCAAGAGCAAAGTTAAGTTTGTCCCACTCCCACCATACAGTTTATCTTGAATTATACACGTATCTACTTACGAGTTTGTTCGGAACCCTCGGTGCGCGAGTCCGACTCGCACTTGACCGGTGTTTTGTTCATTTTGGTGTTTCATTCTGCATCTTTCACTCAAAGTGACACGTCTGAACGCAAAAGTTAAAGAAATCGTGAAAGAAATATGAAAGTTCACTCTAGTGACTATTCATTCCAGTGGACTGTCTGATATCACCTTTGAGGCAGCTGTTACTAAAACCAATAACGTGACGTAACGATTCAATAACGTCAATTTAATACGGGTGAATAATTTAACGTAATCGTACCAGTGATAAAATAAAACGTCGTACCTAATTATATGCTTTTTATAAGTTGTGTATAAAGATACTTTATTAAATACACAATAACGAGAATAATGATAATGGACATTTTTATTTTAAGATGTACTGTTAGGCGAAACTTAAGCTATGTTCAAATACCGTCTTGTTAGTTGGTGACGAAACGGAATATATGGAGTTTGACACTAATCGTCAGTTTTATGACGACCTGTTAATTGCTAGTTAAGAGGACACTTTAAATAAAAAAGCCCTAATAGTAAATACACTAAATCCTATTATAAAACTAAAACCAAAATTAAAGTTTGTTTTCAAAGATAACATTCAACATGTAAAGTAATCTAAAGTAGTAAAAAAGCTAAATACCGGCACAATTTTAAGAGCTAAACGCCTAAGCAGGAGCATTAAAGCCGAGAGATAAAGTTTCTTAAACCGCTGGTGCGGCAACCAACTTTCATGTTGCACTAAACTGTTTCAAAACTAGCCAAAACGCTTACTTCGAATTTAGCTACGTTATTATATTGAGAGCTAAAATCTTTGTTTCGTAACCTGTAATATTGGTCTCTCCGAGTTGTAAAGCTGCCTTTGGAACTGTTATAACAGAAGTATTTTGAGATAGAAGGAAATAGAAACATAAAAAAAAAAATAGTTCGTCGATTTGTATGGGAACCGAGCGTGGAACGTTTCCGCCTGTTGTTTACCATTTATGCTGTTTTAGATTTAAGTTTTTGTAATCTTTTGTTTTGGTGCACAATAAAGAATGTTGTATTGTATTGTATTGTTTCTCGCTTGGCGTTTGACGCTAAAAGTGTCATTTAGTGATAAAAATATTTTTTCATTTCATTAAACATTTTAAGTAAGTATGGACCAATGGCGTGGCGTAAAAGATATCCTTTTAATTTTTTAATTAATTAAATTAATTTATTTATCTCAAAGACACTTGGTACATTTGTTTACTTTTAACTCGCCAAACATGCGTTTATTGGCGATAAATTGCACTCACTTGGGCAAGCCGGTGCAGATTTGGCGTACATTTTCCTTAAGAGCTGTAGAATAAGATGCTCAAATGCCTGATATTAGACAAGCCGATAGGAATCCAGTTATTTGGACGCCGCGTTTATTAATTAATTAATAAAAAGTAGTTAATAATTAGGTACGAACTAATTTTAAACACCCACTGAAAAATAAAACAGAAATAGGACCTAGAAAATCCTTAACAACATCTCTTAAAATGTCTAGAATAGTGTTATCGTTTATCGCTTTGTGTAATAACTAATTCGTGAACTTTAAAGATAAACCTACATCCAGCAATGAAATTTTGTAACATACAAATAATGACGTACAAAATCCTTGACATTTTCTCTAAAACAGTGTGATATACGTGTTTACTTGATTAAAAACTACGAATTTATTCATTTTCAAAATAAATAACCCACTGTAAAACACTCTCAGCAACAGAAAAATATGTATAAAGTTCGTATGAAACAGTGTTAACCACCTTTCATAATTTCAAATTCATGCATTTTAAAGATAAACCCACCCAGCAATAAAACACTCTCATAAACGGAGAATGACGTACAAAATCCTTGACATTTTCTGTAAAATACTCCGTCTTTGTATCTCATAGCGTTATTTTGCGTTCCTTTGTGAGATTTAAACCAGTGGCGTTGGCGAGGTGTCCGTAAATTGCATTGAACGTGATACAAATAGAATAGAATGCCTGAACGGCTTACTGATCGAATTCCAGGCGATTTGGAGGCAAATCCCTTCTTTTCATGTAACTTAATATAGTCTCCCGCCGTCTTTTGCGAAAAACTTCTTAAATACTTAAAGTTATAAATTATATTTAAACTTCGCCCTAATTTATTTATTTCAATATTCGGTTCTCCTTTGGTCTCCTCCGAGACAGGTGATGCCTATTGCAGGGACCAGTGCAATTGTATACTTGCTTGAAATGTAATATATGGATGAATAAATGTCTTATGTCTTACTTATTGCAAATAATAGTACATTACTTACCGAGGCCAGTAAAGTAAGAAATGTCTCAGTTCATAATGTTATTGTTGACAAGCATGTGGTCTGAGGCTTTCTTATTTACTCTCTTTGCCTTTTAAACCATATGCAACCTATTCTAAATTGCAATATTCTCAAACTTAAGACGTTCGAAAATTGTTTATATCAAATAATGGCTTTAGACTCACACCTAGTAAACATTAAGTTGGTCATCATATGACTTGATACATAAGACGTATTCATTTAAAAAGTGGGCATTACGGGGCAAATTTTAACGTCAGGTTTGTTAGATTTTATCGTTCTATACATTATATTTCTATGGTTTCTATCGCGCAGAGACACAACACTAGCTTATATTTATCGTCTGCCCAGAACTTGGCCTTCAGCTCGGCTTGTTTCGGCTCGGGCCGTCCCACGCTGCGCTTGCCTATGCGCGGTCGCCATTTCAGGACTTCACTGCCCCAACGGTTATCCGTTCTCCGGGCTATAAAGCCTGCTTCAACCGTGGAATCCTGCGGGCTTTGTAACTTTGGCTCTTCTACACATACCATAATTTCTGATTAAATCGCGCAGAACAACGCTAGCTTAGCTTGAGATGGTTTGGTTTGATCGGTTGTCACAACGGCTGGTCGCGTTCACAATAAGTGGGTATCACATTAGCATCTGTCTGTTCTGGACCGGTCATATGATTGTATCGTTATGACGTCGCCCCTGTCTGGTTCCACCGGAAGACCAGTGCTGACTCTTGGGTCGGCATTTTGCTGAGGTGGGACCATTCTGTGGGATCATTCAACTTTTTTCTTTTATTATTGCTTTATTTTTATTTTGTGCTGCTGCTAAATGTATTTTGTTTCTTTTCATTATTTCTTACCTTTATCGTCTGCCCGGAACTCGGCCTCCAGCTCGGCTTGTGTCGGCTCCGGCTCCGGCTGCTGTTGCGGCTTGCTAGTCTTCATACTGATGGACTTCCTCGTCTGGTGCCCACGGAACGCCGCCTGGATCCTGGTCGCTGCTTGCTCCTCGGTCGGACTTGAATCTGTTAAGGACAAATGAATAGGTTAGACTGGAAATTAATACGAGAAAGGATAGGATTTTCTTTATTATTCACTAACATTTACTCGCGGCTTCGCCCGCGTTGTTCCCGTTATTGTCCCAAAGGAACTCTTACCCGGGATATAAAGTATATGTTTCAATCCAAGACTTGGTCTACTTGCATGCTAAATTTTAGCTCAATCCATCCAGTTGTTACCCCGTTATTGAGTAAAATACATCCAAACATCTTCACAAACTTTCACATTTATAATATTAAGTGTGAAGTGTACACACTGACAGGAAAGACAGTAAATTTTTATCCCTTAATAAGAATAATTTCTCATGTAGTTAAAATATAACCATATATCAAAACATTCTCATACGTATTTATACTGGGTGAAATTTATAACGTGAACTATTATAATAAAACCTCAGTCTATCCATGACTTTGAACAACTTTTACTATGGGTTCAAATTCCTAAATGCAAAAAAAAAATCTGCTGTTTTATAGAAAAAGTCATGAGTAGATGAGGTAGACCATATAAGAGTGTTGTTTTTTTTTACATTTACAAGGCTAACCCCATACTAAAAGTTGTTCAAATTTCACCGAGTATTGACTACCGAAACAGTTCCCTTTTCCTATTTAAAAACATGTTTTAGTTAAACCTGGGAAATTTATTTCTAAATAGGGTACAGTGATTACGTATTTAAAAAGCAAAACGAACGTTGGTAAACATCTGTTCCAATAAACTCGAGGAAATTTTTAAATAAACCTACGGTAGCGCGGAAACGACTTTTCCCTGATCTTCAATTTAATTTCGACGACGATTGGTTTATTTATAAAACGGCATGATTTATAGTTATTTTTTATATTGGGACCCAATCTTATAACTAAATTTAGTTTCTTTCTTATTTATTTCTTTCAATCTTATACAAATTGAAATAGTCCCAAACTAAGCAATGAGTAGGGACAAAATTGATATTCAAGCCTCGATAACATTTTATTTTTACATATACAAACTTAATTGTATATATAATAAATGTTCTGGTCGTTTGTATTTTAGTTTCTTTTTATGATTTTGTGTAGTTCCATTTCATAACTTTAACGATAAACAGAAAATGCCTCCTCATCCCGTAGTCCCACGTAGTTGGGGAGAGATGGGATTTCATACTAAGGTGAGTTGGGCAAATTGTTGGATCGACACTTTCGGATTATGAATATTATTATAGCTCCATATGTAAGAAGAATATATTATTTAGTATGTAGCCTTTAAAAACCACCTCACGCCTCTGTCATCCCTACTCTCCCTATTCATAACCCAACTGCCCTCGCAATCCCTACTCACCCCATTTTACGGTACTTATTTTACTAGACTAGACGATGGTATACATACTACATGTATTGTTCACGCATCACACTAAACTATCAGACTAATTACCGATTTTTGAATTTGCCGCTATTGTTCAGGTTCAGCTTTCATTAGACAAACTCTAGCAGAAGCGGCTAGTGCACCGGTTGGGATTACATGGCGGTGAAAGGTTAGTCATCATCTGTCATTGTACGGTGCGGACGCGTTACATTGCTCTCATTTTCATTGTTTTCGGCTTCTTCTGAGACTCGGCTTGTTTACTGGACTAAAACAGTGCTTACTTCGAGAAAAACTTTTGTTTTAACGCATTTAGTATCATTTTATAAAAAAATGAATAAAGTTACTTCTTTAATATTTTAAAAACAAATCATAAAAATCATTAGAATTTTAAAAAGAAATAATCCGTGCGACGGCATGGAAGCCGAGCCTGCGAGCGGGATGCTAATGTTTACGCCCACTGCCCTATTTTGTCCCTTTTATCTGCATACAATAGTGCGAAAGAGAGGTCCCTATACTAGCTCGTTATCGTAGACAGGGTATAGTACCGTAGTAGTAGATTTTGTCCCTCCGGAGGGGCTTCGCCAGCAACCAGAAAGAGCACGCGTTATGCGACAGAGTGAGACGATGGTATGCGGTGCGTTCCTTCCGGTGGTCGGAGCCGGACGTCAGTTTTGTTGGAAAGAGAAACTTCTGTACGTAGCACTACTATTCATTCTGTAGTTT
This sequence comes from Eudemis profundana, assembly GCA_947034925.1. Lineage (NCBI taxonomy): Eukaryota > Metazoa > Arthropoda > Insecta > Lepidoptera > Tortricidae > Eudemis > Eudemis profundana. The sequence continues at coordinate 12,907,075 of OX344816.1, read as the reverse complement.
TAGCAACAATGCATTTTATGCCACACCTGGCCATAAAGTGGCTTTTTCCGCACGCTGCGCCTACGGAAAAAGCCACTTTCTGGCCAAGTGTAGACATAACATGATGAACACAACACGGGAGGTAATAAAGAAAGCCCTCGATCGCATATTTACGTCCCTCGCTTGCAGCTTGGGCCGCAAACTTCTGCGATATCGGCCTTTCTTTGTATTACCACCCTAGTTGTGTAATGTGCTTATAACGTTTCAACCCGCGTACGAAGTTGTGGACATCCTCTAGTAAATAATAAGTTTACTCCGTCCTCGTTTGGCCGATTGCTACCTGACCTAATTCTCGAGTAAATAGGTACTCAGTCCAAAAGCTCTTCCAAATGCATGGGATTTTGGGGCGTTAATTGAATTTCTTATCAGTCACGCGGTGGTTATTTGGTGATGGTTATATAGTGGAACCTCAATAAATTGAAACTTACGAGGGTGGTCCAAAAAACACTTATTTTTTATTTTTTTGATGGGCCACCCCCTTATTTTGTGACACATATTATGTTGATAAAATACACCAAGCTTTGTAATTTTATCTCAACTATAAAGCGGTGGTCAACGACACCGAAACCTAAAAAAATGAAATACATATTAATCTTATTTTTATTTCATTTATTGTTTTTTATACTGTTAGGTGTGTTTATTTATTTTATCAACATAATATGTGTAACAAAATAAAGGGGTGGCCTATCAAAAATAAAGTGTTTTTTTGGACCACCATAGGTTTCGACTTAGAGGTCTTCGATTTACAGATGTTTTCATAGTCCCCTATATGAGTTAAGGGTTTTGTGCTTTTTGACTTCGAGTTACAGAGGTAAAATAAATAAAAATGCGAGGTTTAGAGGTAACATTTCCTATAGACTAAATACATATGACCTACCATCATTTTTTCCGAGTTACAGAGTTTATAAGTATATATTCACAAACTTCGAGATATTAATAGAGGTGATAAAACAAAAGAACGGTTTCTTCGAGATATATTGGTAAAATTCACCTATTACGTGTTATACAGTTAAAAAAATGCACTAAAATGTCTTGAAGGGAGTCAATAGTAACTATGACTTATTGATGTCTAATATTTCGAGTAATGGAGGTTTTGGGACTTGAAGGGAACGGGATTTTATTTCGTGGATTTCGTCTTATCGAGGTTCGACGTATCGAGGTTCTACGGTATTTGTAATGATGATGATTATTCTTACGGTTTCCCATCCAAAGGGTGCCAACAGGACCCTATTTAGAGCTTTAAAAATGCAATTTTTTCATTGTAAAGTTTTCTGACAATTTTATGTTATTTCTACATAAAATTGTCAGAAAATTGTACCAGAGTGACGTCACTAAAAACTTCTAAGCACTGTATCCTCGTCATTTTTCGTTTGCCAAATAAAAGAAAAAATACGTGTACCTACTTACAATATTTTTTTACGGACGTAACAGTTTTTAGGGTTCCATACCTGAAAAGGAAAAAACGGAACCCTTATAGGAACACTCGTGTGACTGTCTGTCTGTTTGTCACAGCCAATTTGCTCCGAAAGTACTGGACCGATTGAGTTGAAATGTGGTACATAATATAAAAGTCAATAACCCAAACACGGACGTTAGGGTGTCCCAGAAACCCTAACGGACGTGTATCGGAAATTATATGAATTTTAAAGAGGGGGCCACTTTTTGGGAGTCCCCGAAACTAGTGGACCTAAAATTTTGAAAAAAAAAATACGAAAAATAGTCCTACACCTATAGATTACAGGAAAACCTATAAGAAGTCTGTGCAATAAAGTATAATTGTGTTGTATTGTTTTGAACGTACGGAACCTTCTCCGTGCGAGTCTAACTCGCACTTGACCGGTTTTTTTAGTCGTCTAGCCTATTCTAAGGTATTGGTCTAGAACAGCGGTCGGCAACCTTTTAGCAGCCAAGGGCCACATAGTAGGTAACGAAATTGACGCGGGCCGCACTTTGTGAATAATTTGTGACTTAATACGATTCTGAACATAATGATCTTTACGTACAAAATAGCCAGGGAGGCTCGCGGGCCGCAAGTGAGGGGTTCGCGGGCCGCATGCGGCCCGCGGGCCGCGGGTTGCCGACCGCTGGTCTAGAATATGTTTCGCTTTCGACAAGTAATATTCAAATGCTTTATTTCAACGTGTTTAACTTGTATGAAATTATTTTTTATTAACTTTATCTTAATACATTTTTTTTTTTTTTTTTGAAACTGACAAACTCGCAGCCCCTCCTGGGCGTAGCGATTGTCGGACCGGGTGGTTGGCCGTGGCGTTCCCTGGGGTCGAACCAGGTCGCTAGCCAGACCACCCTGAGTTGGTCGGACTGGTTCTTAATACAACCGTTAAGCACGTCCATTAGCTGCGGTTCATATTGGGTTGTTTGATATTACTAATCTCATGCGCGTTTAACGAAGCACGTATTCCCTCGCAATTTCAATAATAATGATATAAATGGCGTTGGACAGAATAATCGACACGAAATATACAATGTTTAAGACAATTGTGGACCATGACGCAAAGGCACAGAAATATATCGAGGAAAAAGTGTATGTACCTCGCGTGCTAAAAAGAAATGGCGATGACCTACTTTGCACGTCGTCAACTTCAGTTGTCGTCAATATTATCATCTTTGAAAATCTGATAACAATGGTATAATTTTGTTCAAATACCACCAAATGAAATGGAAAATTCATGTTTTCCATCACTAGTTTACACCAGAATCAGTGTGGAACTACATGTGAATTTCCAGCTTTTGCCACCACCACACCACCCTAGCGTACGATCATTCGTTGTGAAAGTCTTTGGCATGTTCAGCAGTGATTGCACATTCAAATTACAGTATTGTTGAGATTGACGAGATTTTGTAGCCTACTGATCTTAATATTACTGTGAAACTGAAGTACATAGAGGCAATAGAGTGGATGCCATTTTTCCTGTTTGTCTATTTGCGATGGCTCAAGTTACCCGAAGTTAAGTGGATAGATAAAGGGCGCTGTTCTTTGTGAAGTCGATGCGTGTCGCGTGCGATGGAACAGAAAAACACGCGTATACCTTAATAAAACTATGTATTATTTACGATAACACTGCCAGTTATCTACCACGTATTCGTTTATTTATTAATATTTTTATTTGTAAAAGCCTGTTTAATATGCTTCAAACTGCTTCACATACACTTACAAAAGTGTACATAAAAAGCATGTGTACTAAGTCAATATGATACTAACAAATGACACAACACAACACACTGACGAATAAACTTAATCATGCTCTCTATCGTACATTGCAGCGCGCACCAAAACCATTTACTACATGATAAAATATAATAGGAAAGTACATATTTATTTGGATATTACATCATCACAGTTACATATATGAGACAATACACCAAAACAGAAAAGCAAAGACAGACTGACGTTCACCCGAAATGGGTGATACTCGTACTTTAAGGTATTTAAAAAAAGGTAAACAAAAAAACCACGTGACTCGGGTCGTTCAGCCAATCAAAGTAACCTTTTGTATCTGTGGCACAATACCACTGACTGAACGACCCGTGTCACGTGGTTTTTTGTTTACCTTTTTTTAAATACTTAAAATTACAGAGTATAACTACATGTAGGAAAGTACCAGCCAAGTGCAAGTTGGATTCGCACACGAAGGGTTCCGTACCACCGACGAGCAAAAAGGCGCCAAATAAACATGTGCCTTGTATGGGCACCCCCTTTTATTTTTAATATTCGTTGTAATAGTGGCAATAGAAATACATACCATTACTAAAATCACGCAAAAAACGCCAAGAAAATACGTTTGTATAGGGGCCCCGTTTAATTCTTGATTTCATTTTATTCTAATTATTTAGTCTTATAGTGAAAATGATAATACTCTGTGGAAATTTCAAGTCTCTATCTATTACGGTTCAAAAGTTCCCTGTGGCTGACGGACAGACGGACAGAGAGCGAAGGCTTAGTTCCGTTAGCGGAAATAAAACTTGTATGTCAACCATTTTTTTGAGGTAAGTGCCCGCCTTTATATTTGGAATAAGGCACAAAAGACTGGCACAGACCTCAAAAACCTTGTTGGCATACAACTATTACTTCTTTCTGTTTTGAAGTCGGTTTAATTTTTTTAAATTACCATTTTGACAGTTGCTTGGCAGAATCCAACGTCTTGCTACTTTCTACGAAGGTCAGTGCGAATTCTCTGTGTTCGGTTCACGCTTGGCTGTTTATATTCCATATTATCCGGGCAACTATACATAAATATGCCCGGGAAAATATTAACAGCTTACTCGGCTCGGATTTCCCACGAGGAATTTGAATTTTCCGGGTTTGTATATTACCTATATAAACAAGAAAAATCTTTGTGGGTGAGTTACTTTAAAATGATAATACTATCTGTGCACTGTGGTGATGTAACTGTTTAAATGTATTTGGGTTTTTTTATTTAAAGTGCGTTCTTAACTGACAGTTAACAGGTCGTCACAGAACTGATGATTAGTGTCAAACTCCATACATTTCGTCACGGATTGGCAGGTTAGACGGTATTTGAACATAGCTTCAGTTTCACCTGACCGTAGATTTTAAAATAAAAATGCCCATTTATGTCACACCTGAAAAAGCCACTTTCTAGCCAAGTGTAAACATAAAATAATGTACACAACACGGGAGGTAATAAAGAAAGCCCTCTATCGCATATTTACGTCCCTCACTTGCAGCTCGGGCCGCGAACATTTGTGATCTCGGCTTTTCTTTGTTTACCCTTTTGTTTCTACTGGCTTGTGTGTTGGCTTTTGTTTGTACCCTAGTTGTGTACTGTACTATTATTTAAACTTAATTGCACAAAAGAAAACTTATCGCACAAAAAGCAAACTTAATGTCATGAGGCATTCTCTACCAGTTTAGTTGATAACATATTAATTTGTCTCTGATTTTTTATTAATTTATTTACGATTTATGGGATCGCAAAGTACTTGATAAATTACTTATTAAACGAAAGTTAACTACCCGCGACCACGAACACTGAAAAGGGTTACGAAACGTCGAGACGTAAAAATGAAGCGCTCATTCCCAAAATACCGCATTCATAAAATATCAGATTTTTAAAAGGAAAGTAAATTTTTGGTCAGCCGTTATTAAAATTGATCCGCAAAAAAAAATAAGCAGTTAAATCATTTGGGCAGCATACAAAGATTTGGCTCGCAATAAATAAAATCGGGCGGCAACTCTTGTTCAGCAAACAGTTTAAAAACGGTTAACATTTTAACCAATATTAATCTGCTTTTTTTATCATTTGGCTGCCTAATAAACAGTCGAGCTGCAAAATAATTACTTGGGTAGCAAGATTTTACAATTGGTCAGCAGAGAGTTTAATTGAGATATACAGGGTGTCACTGTGATATATACTGGGTATCACTGTGATATATACAGGGTGTCACTGTGTTATATACAGGGTGCCATTGTGTTTTATACAGGCTGTCACTGTGATAGATACAGGATGTCACTGTCAGCAGAGAAAACATCTCTGTAAGCAGTTTAATTGAAATATACAGGGTGTCACTGTGATAGATACAGGATGTCACTGTGATATATACAGGGTGTCACTGTGTTATATACAGGGTGTCACTGTAATGTATACAGGGTGTCACTCTAAAAACGAAACAGCTCCCAAAAATAGGTAGGTTAGGGTTATTTTTTTTTTGATGACCCTAAAACGAAACGGCTCCCAAAAATAGGTAGGTTAGGGTTATTTTTTTGATGACCCTAAAAACGAAACGGCTCCCAAAAATAGGTAGGTTAGGGTTATTTTCTTTTTGATGACCCTAAAAACGAAACGGCTCTCAAAAATAGGTAGGTTAGGGTTATTTTTTTTGCTGACCCTAAAAACGAAACGATACACGTTGTGAATAAATAATATAACTTCTAAACATTATGAGATGTATAAAAAATCGAAATCCCAATTTTATATGAGCCCATCACAGTGACACCCTGTATACATTACAGTGACACCCTGTATATAACACAGTGACACTATGTATATATCACAGTGACACCCTGTATATATCACAGTGACATCCTGTCATGTATCTATCACAGTGACACCCTGTATATATCACAGTATCACTCTGTATCTATCACAGTGACACCCTGTATATATCACAGTTACATCCTGTATCTATCACAGTTACACCCTGTATATAACACAGTGACACCCTGTATATATCACAGTGACACCCTGTATATATCACAGTGACACCCTGTATATATCACAGTGACACCTGCTACTTGACAGCTGACAATTACCGAAAGACAAAATGCGCACACGATTGGCGGCAGAATAGTTGCGCCCAGTTAGGTTTTATTGCCCCCTTTTTTTTGATGAACAAAATGAAATATTTTGCTTACCTACTGATTGCTTACCAAAATTTGATTTACCGTAGATCGCTTAATGCAGCTCAAATATTTAATTTGCTGACCAAAATAATTTAGAGCAGATCAGTATATCATTAATTGCAGCCTGATTTATAAATGTTTGCTTACCATAAGTTGCTTGCCAACTAGCTATTTTGGCTGACCAAATACATATTTCTGCTGACCAAAATATGAATATTTTGCTGATCGATTAAATGATACCCTTTTTAAAATACTAGATTCTCGATATATCAGATTCCCCGTATACCAGATTACCAAAATAATACACCCAACAAAGTTATTTAGATCCTTGAATAACTAATAATTTTATAATCTAGTGTAACGGGAATGTGGTAAGACAGGAATCTGATAAATCGAGAATCTGGTATTTTGAAAAATCTGGTATTTCCGGAATGCTGTATTTTGGGCACGAGCGAAATGAAGTAATATACGCGATTTAATCCGTTTAAGTTGTTTTGTTATACCTTACCCAGTTTGCAGAGAGCTCATCCACTTACCTGTACTTACAATAGCATTGTATCTATACAATGCTATTATCTACTTTTGTTCTCGAACCGCCAACAAAATACTTAGGTACAAAAAAAAAGGTTAGAAATACACTGTATGTATATCGAATTTTCAACCTTATTTCTTGTCGAGTAGGTTTGAAATGGAAATGAAATGCAACAAATGTTATGATCGCCATTATTCTGTTAGTGTATTTTGTAGTTTATTGTCCAAAAAAATAAAGTAGAAAAATTATATTAACCTTCCAAGGCGTTTATTATCTTCTTTTACTACAAGCTCATTATCATAATTTGTGGTTAACCACTCAATGGTATTGTAGTCTCAAGTAGAAGAGCTCGCTTCAAACTGGGTAAGGTATACAATGAGTGATATCGCGGAAACCGAAAGACAATACTAAAGTTACCTATTAATAAAATAAACCTAAAAAGTTAAAGGGTTATTCTTCAGAAATATGTCTGCGACGTATTCCTCTGTCTCCATACATGAAGTATGAAAAAGGACCAGTGGAATATGGTGACCGCCGACATATTTCTGAAGAATAACCCTAAAACATTTCTTTAGTTTATTTGTAGCATTTTTATCGATTAAACATAAAAGCAAATCAGTCCTCCACTCACAGAAGCCGATTCAAATCTAATCAAAGCAAAAATAACTTAGTTAAATATAAAAGCAAAATACACTTTACATTCAAAAGAATTTGAAACTCCGCATTACATTGAAAGAAAAAAAAAACTGTTTAAAGCGCAATTCATTGAATTAAAACATACTTCAATAGACTCTGGAACATTCTTGTTCTTTGCTTTTATTGCTCTATTTGGGTTATTCTTCAGAAATATGTCTGCGACGTATTCCTCTGTCTCCATACATGAAGTATGAAAAAGGGCCAGTGGAATATGGTGACCGCCGACATATTTCTGAAGAATAACCCATTTCTTCCTACACGTATAATTTAATTAAAAAATCCTAAAATAGTATAGGATCAATATTTGAATTATATTCATAATTCTTCTTTAGAAGCTGCCTCTATGATATAGTAGTTTCCGACCTAATCTCAAAAAACATTTATAGTTGTCAAGTGCAATGAAATAAATAAACTTATTAAAAACATTGTATTTTTTTACGGGTTTACCAGGTTAACCAGGTTTTTGGTTAAGTGCGAGTCGGACTCGTGCACTGAGGGTTCCGTACAAACTTGTAAGTAGATACGTGAAGAGTTCAAGAAAAACTGTATGGCGATTAGTTTAGTAGGAGCAAATGAGTATGTGTTATGATTTTTGCAAATTTCTAAAAAACGGCGCAAGTTGGGAAAACCGTTATATTTTTTCTGTAATATTTGGGATAATATTAAAATTGGTAATTATTACAGATGTTCTGTTCAGTAACTTCAGAGATAATAAGGGAGGAATGGTGTTTTTTAATGTCTTTCGTCCTAAATCGAAAAATGTATGATTGAGAAAAAAAATAAAAATAGTTTTGAAATCTACAAATTAAGTCCTTTCATTTGATATCCCACTTGATATAATAGCCCAACTTTGAATTTCTGACCTGCCATTTCGAGCCCCTTTTAAGAAAAAGTAATAAAGGCATAATATTTTTTTTTCATCCAGTAGGTTTGAGTTAGCGACTTTTAAAACTATTCCAAATTTCAAATCGATAGCAGTAGTAGTTCTTGAAATATCTGACTGTCACAGACGGACAGACAGGCAGACAGAGTCGCACCATAAGGGTTCCTTTTTTACCATTTTGGTACGGAACCCTAGAAATAACCTGCACTTCATGCAAATTACGTAATTATTTTCAAATAACACCCTCTATTCCGTTCTACAAGTTTTTTTCTTTTACAAGTCTTTTTATTTTTATACCTTTCCAACGCCCTATTTCGCTCCGTTCGTTTCTAATTCTAGTTCATATTCCGTGAGCTCTGATTTTCAACAAACATAGTTATAGATTCTACTACAAGTAGCTAGTTGTAAAGGTTCAAAGGCTTCGGAATGTTTCCAAAAAAATCTATATAAGCTTAAGGTGATTCGAATCGGTGGGTTTTTCATAGAAACATAAATAGAGTCATTGTTGTACAAGGATGTAGCTAACCTAAAAGTAAAGATAAAACTAAAACCTTAAAGTAAAAAAACATAAAAAACTATTTGCTCAGTTCTGTAAATCTTTCTTTATTTCCATTTAAGGATTTGGCACACTGACCACGGTCTGCCGGTCAGCGGGCGCGCGGTCTATACAAAATATCAAGGTTGTTCATATGTCGCAGCCAACTGGTTTAATCAGCCATTTGGTTACCTTAGGTGGCAGGTACAATGTGGAGAGTCTTACATGTTTTCACAGGGTTAAAATGGAACTATTTTAGGTATGCTTATTTATTTACTTAATCTAATTATATATTTATTTATGAGCTCTCTCTCTCTGGGCGTGTGCGTGCACGCGCGCACGTGTATGTGTGTGTGTGTGACTTTGTGTCGGTGTGTGATATTCTGTTTAAGTGTATTTTATCTTATAGCTAAAGTTGCAATCTAAAATAAAATGAGGTATAAGGTTAGCTCGCAGCAAATATGGGACAAAGAGCTCAAAATTTATTCCGGAAATTGTGTGTAAATCTTTCTGAGCTCCAAGTTCATATCTGTTGCCGACTACCAGTGGCGTGGCGTAAAAGATATGCTTGGGCAAGCCGGTGCAGATTTGGCGTAAAATTTTCTTCAGAGCTGTAGGATAAGGTGATCAAATGCCTGATATTAGGCAAACCGGTAGGAATCGAGTTTTATGAACGCCACGCCACTGCTGACTACTTCACTTGCAAAAGTGCAAAAGCTATTAATGCGTGCCTCTATTTGAGCAAACTTAGCGCACACTGCCTAAAGCTTCAGGAAATGGAACCGTAAAATACGAATACTAATGGATGTATTGCCATTACCACACAATCATTCTGACAAAACTGACGTTCGGGTCCGACCACCAGACAGAACGCACTGGATCCGTCTCTCTCTATCGCATAACGCGTGCTCTTTCTGGTAGCTGGCTAACCCCTCCAGAGGGGCGAAAGTTGGTACTAGTAGCTGCGCGGCGAAACCACGGATTCAGCTTATTCAGTAAGAACTTTCTCGGCTTACTACGCACCCAGGGTTCAACCGTTTGTTGTGGAAGTCTTTGAGGGAAACCTGTGTTCGACAGTGGATATCTTAAGATCAAAATTGATGATAATGATGACGCATCTAAGGCGTTACATAAAGTATCAGGGTCATTATGTGAGCTTTTCACCCGTATCATTTACGTGAACACATTATTATCGAAATTCCCTGGGATCTTAATCTCATATAGCTATTTGGTACATATCCGCGATTTCTATAAAATACCTACTTTGAAATTTCATTAAAATCTGCAGAAATTTCGACAAAAATGTATCCATAAAAGTGACGCGCCTGAAACGCTCACGTCGCTCACATACCGTCTGGCGACGACATTGCGTGACCAGCGACATCGGCAGCGGCGGCCATCGGTGAGAGCGAGAGACCGCGCTCCGACCTCCCGCTCCCACCTATAGCCGCCGCTGCCGTTGCCGCTGGTCGCGCAATGACGTGGCCAGGCGGCAAAACAATTACCCATCTCAGTGCTGTGCGAGGTATAGGTAGTTTCACGAGAGTTGAGGTTAATGATTACACACACAGCTACGTGAAGTACTCATTGCAAAAAAAGTAAATGAATGAAATTAATGAGTGAGTAAATAAACACAAGGCTATAGTTTAACGAAACTTTTTGGTCTATCTTGCAATTCAGTATTGAACTTGCTATCGATACGAAAAAAGAACAGTAATTTCAAAACCCCGCTGTCATTACACGACAGCGTTGTTGTGTGCGTGGCCTCAACTCTCATGAAACTACCTATAGTAGTGCACAAAGACAGATATCAATGTGTATTATTGTATCTAGCAATAAACGCAATTTCAGCTTGAATGTTGGTACTTTAAGGTGAAGTTTGAATTTGACGCAACGTTTTTTAAGGAAAATATATAAAATAAATGCCAGCTTGTTTCTATTAAACTACAAAAGGCTAAGAGAACGGTCTCCGAACTCGACGGTAAAGGGCGTTTAAATTTTCCCCTACAGGTAATATCCTATTGAGAAATTGTTATGAATCGTATCGCTAAAGAGTAGAGTTAAATTTTGTTCCTTTGGTTATGCACTTTTGCAATGCTTAAAATTAAAAAATAATACACAGCAAAAGTTGAACAATATTAAAAAAAGTAAAGACTTGTACTGTTAGTTACGTATTTAATATTTATAGTAACAAATATTCTTTTTAATACTTTACTGTAGCGACAAAGACAAAAATCACACTTAAACCTAAGTTTCCATATTTTTCTCAAGACTTTCCATCCTATGATAAATGGCGTCTGGAACGTTTTCAAGTGAAATTCAAATCTAGCGTGGCATTGAAAAATTACGCTTTAAATTTTATACGATTCTCGCGCTGACGTCACGGATGACCCAATTTCGTGATCAAAGATTGACTGGGCAAAGTTGCATGTATATGTATAATTGTATATACAGAGTAAATTATAGATGTTGATCGGTATTATCAAGGACCCTTAAAACAAGACGACTGTCATTCTCCATACTTTGGATTGTGCCCCGACCGCAAGGGGATATCCAGACAAAAAATAGATGGCGCTAAAAAACTAAACATGTAACGATGTTATATATAACTGAACGAAGAAACATAGTACAATAACAATTATTTCGTAAACAGCTAATAATAAATAAATTCTTACATTTAAATACTGTGTTACGCTTGCAAAGTTGAATAATTGTAAATAATATAATTCTTATACCAAGCTTATACATAAATGGCGTGGTAAATATTGGGGAACAGTTTTTTGCATGGAGAATGACAGTCCTCTTGTTTTAATGGTCCTTGGTATTATTTGCTCTGAAACTAAAAGCCATGGAGATTTTTTTTATTCCCTGGCGTTGTTTTGGAGCAGCAATCTACAAACGAATCCTATGAAGATTTTTGCTAAATTTGCCCGGCAGAAAGTATCAGCATACTCGGCATAGCGAAATATTTACGTGAAAAAGCTACCTATGAGAATTGTATTGAACATATTTTTTTAAACCATATACGTACCTACTTTAAAGTTATTAATAATGACCAACACAAATCAAGCTGCTAACGATCCCTCTCACTCTAGCTGTCTCTCTATCTTATACTAAATTGACCCGGCAGAAAGTGTCAGTATAGCGGAATATGAAGCAAAGCTACCTACATATGAGTACTGTATTAAACAATTTGTTTTAAACCATATATAGTCCTTAATGACCGACATCCGAACCGAATCAAGCTGCAACCGAGTCTTCTCTAGCTGTCTCTCTCTATCTTATACTAAATTTGCCCAGCAGAAAGTGTCAGCGTAGCGGAATATGTGGCAAAGTTACCTGCGAATACGTGGTTGAATATTTCGGTCACCACGGCAGTGATAGTCAGCATGCTGACCCCCCACCTGGGAAATGTGTGTGTGTTATGTATGTCAGTTTAAGCACACATTTTAACAATAAAATAGCTAAGGTGTAGACGTAACAAAAGCCATGTAAATATGAGAAAAGTAAATTCATAGACAACACAGAATTTGCTAATTAAAACAAAAATATTGCTTTCCTGTATTTTATATTTTAAAAACTAGTCGTAGAAAAATAATTGTATGCATCGTTGTATAATTAAGTCAAAAAACGCTAATGGCGTCTCTATTTGCGATACTCGCCGCCGCGGCGGCTTTATCGCAACTCGCGCCACTCGCATTTTTTAAACCTACAACTGTTGCATAAAATAGGTACTAATATTCACATTCCAAATTATTCCAATCAAAAAAGGATCTACAAGATTCACCTGCAAGCTACAAGCATAATTATGTGTCCGCGATGCACGAACATTTTTGCATTTTTAATGACCGCCCGGATCGGCCTCGTACATATTCATAGTCGGGCATCGGACTATGAAAGTTTAAAATCGCGAATTTTAAGGATAGTGAATAATTATTATGTAAAACGGGACTTAATCGGGTGTTGACATGTTTTTTTCATCACACTTCATTTGCTCGAGAATGGTGTCATTACACGTAGGTTCCGGGGGCCGTAAATGACCTAACGGTTTTCTTTTTAAATTTGTAACGCTGGTTCTGTTTTACTCTTATTTGTCATGTTCAAAGGAAACGCCAACTTGCTTTTTTAACTTTTATCACTGAAATATTTATTTAAAGGTAACTGTTATTGCAAATACATGTAAACATATATTTCGATAACATTAATTAAATGTTCAAATAGTGTATTTCAGTATTTTGAAAATATAAAATCAGCTAAAATGGCCGTTTTAGGTCTTTACCGCTATGGTTTCCGAACGTGACTTGACATTCGCATTGTCTATGGCCATATGTCACTAATGTCACTTTCTGTTTTAATATTTTCTTGTCATATTAGTAAGGTTATATTATTTATGCCACACCTGGCCATAAAGTGACTTTTTCCGCACGCTGCGCGTACGGAAAAAGCCGCTTTCTGGCCAGGTTTAGACATAAAATGATGTACACAACACAACACGGGAGGTAATAAAGAAAGCCCTCGATCGCACATTTACGTCCCTCGCTTACAGCTCGGGCCGCAAACATCTGCGATCTCGGCCTTTCTTTGTATTACCACCCTAGTTGTGTAATATACCTACTATAAGATTTCCTCACAAGTGTGATGAAAAACATTGTGTGTGCCATGGGCGGTAAAGGAATTACAAACTCGTGTTATTAAAGCCCTCGGTTTCTCCTCGGGCTTATAACAAACACTCGTTTGTAATTCCTTACCTACCGCCCTAGATACACAATGTACTAATTTAGCCAATTCGATGTTTTGAAGTCATAATGCCCATAGTCTCGAATATAACTTTGTTTTTATTCGCTATATCGTGGTCGAGTAAATATTCTTTACCGTATTAACGTAAACAAACACCCAGAGCTAATTAGAATTTCTAGCATTTTCCATCCCAATAGGAAAAAAAAGTGTCCCAAAATTTACATACATCAATGTAACTTTCCGTTGTGCTGCCGTTTTACGAAGTATGGAACTTGGAAGAATGGTAACACAATAGAAAGAAAATGTTGGGACAGTTTTTTGTCCCATTGGGATTGAAAGAGCTGATGATTCTATGTAGAAATAACATAAAATTGGGTTCCGTATCTCAAAACGAAAAAATGGAACCATTATAAGATCACTTTGTTGTCCGTCTGTCCGTCCGTCTGTCTGTCCGTCTGTCAAGACACTTTATCTCAGGAACGCGTGGAGGTATTGAGTTGAAATTAATACCATATACTCAAGTCCTCAAGGTCATATAATCAAGTATGGAGCTGTGAAAAAATCAAACTTCTCAGTTAACGTAAAAAAATATGGTGTTTATTCCGCAAAATACGATACAATACAATCTGTGTTTCCCGTTCAAAATAATAAGACTTAAATCTATAGTAAAACCTAAGTGGATATCCCGTGGGATCAAAATATGTAGCAAAAAGAGAAGAGCTTTACTATGGAAATATAGACTTTGCCCTAATAATGTTAATAAACGTATTCTTAAAGCATATAATACTAGATATAAGAAAATATTAAATCTCACACAGCGCTCACAAAATGCCCATTTTATAAAGCAAGCTACAAATAAATCAAAGGCTACCTGGCAGGTCATAAATAAATAAAAACAAACAGATATTTCCCAAAGAACCAATATTAAACATAGTTAACGATGATGTGATAATTACTGATCCAATTCATATAGCTAATAGTTTTAATAACTTTTTTATTGACCAAATTATCACCAAAGGCGATGATGTTAAGTGTAATATAAACACAAATTGTAGCAGGTCTATGTTTATGGCACCTACTGTTCCTCAGGATATATTGACTATAATTAAATCACTAAAAAATACCAATAGTGTCGGATATGACGATATAAACACAAAAGCTGTAAAGCAAGTATCACACGTGATTGTACATCCTATTAGTCACATTGTAAACCTTTGCATCACAACGGGAGTATATCCTGACAAACTAAAGCCTGTTGTTGTAAAACCCTTACATAAAAAAGGAGATAAAACAAACGTGTCGAATTATAGACCCATTGCTTTAGCAACTGTATTTTCCAAGATTGTTGAAAAAGTGATATGCGAGGCGCTTTACAATTATTTGGAGAAGTATCATTTGTTGGTTGCAGAACAAAAAGGTTTTCGTAAGAAAAAGTCCATAAATATGGCCATATATGATCTTATTCAGCCAGTAATCGAAAATTTAGATAAGCGAAACAACGTGTGTGCCATATTTATGGATATGACCAAAGCGTTCGATTATGTTAATCATTCCATTCTTATAAAAAAGTTGAGTGCATATGGTATTCGAGGCAATATTTTAGAGTTGTTAAAGTCTTATTTGAGCAATAGAGAACAATACACTGAACTCTCTCAAATCTGCATGCACACAAAATATGTTAAGACGTACCGGTCTCAAAAGAGGCAAATCATGCATGGCGTGCCGCAAGGAAGCGTTCTCGGACCTCTCCTATTTTTACTTTACATCAATGACCTTCCTCGGCACGTCAAATATCCGATGGTATTATTTGCTGATGACAGCACTGTTATTATTAAATGTGATGATGTTAACAATTATGAAATAGAAATTAATAATACTGTAAGGGACATAATAGAATGGCTAAATATGAATAATCTATTAATTAATCTTGAAAAAACTAAAATCATGCACTTTTATCAACGTAAATTGCCTGTGCCAATCTCCTGTAATTATCAAGGGAAGATTATTGAATCAGTTTCCTCTACTAAGTTTTTAGGAGTGCATGTAGATAACCATCTGTCATGGAACTCACATACTGACCAAGTGTGTAAAAAACTGAACCAGTATGCCTATGCTCTGTTTAAACTTGCAAAGCAAGCGAGTCCCGACGCTGTATTAACCGCATACCATGGATTTGTAGCATCGACTTTGCGTTACGGCATAATTTTTTGGGGCAATTCATTAAATAAGGAAGCGGTGTTCAAAGCTCAAAAAAGGTGTATCAGAGCAATGCGTGGCCTTCAACAAACGGACAGTTGTGTATCACATTTTAGAGATCTGAAAATCTTAACAGTGCCTTCTCTCTACATTTTGGAAATAATAATATTTGTCAAAAATAATCCAGCATTATACAAAAAAACCAGTTTTAGCAGCAAGCGTCTGGAACAGAGACATGGGGAGGATCTGTGCACAGTCCCAGCTAGAACTGCTCTAATGAGTAAAAGTGTATATTCTTTAGCGATAAGAATTTTCAATAAATTACCGAAGCAAATTAAATTATTACCGTTGTCTCTTTTGAAACGCAAATTATTTAGTATACTTACGTCTAAGTGTTATTATTCAGTTTTAGATTATTTAAATGATGATTTGAATGATATTTAATTATTCCTAGTTAATTTATATTGTTACATTATTATTTTGATTATTTTTATTTCATATCATATATTAAATTTTCGTGATTATTGGTTTTATTAGAGTTTAAGTAATAGGTCTATTTTTTAAGAAATTGTTTTTGTACGCCAATCGGCAAAACATAGTGAAAACAATCACTACTTGAACATCTCTGTATTCATGCAGTACCTACCTATGTTTAACAAATAAACACTTTGAATTTGAATTTGAATTTGAATACGTACATTTCGATTCTCTCAAAAAAAACTTTTTTATAGAATTTTTTTCGTTGTCCTAGAACTATGAAATTTGGCAAGTAATACCGTCTTATACTACAAGTAGTATAAGTCAATAGTATATTACACAACTAGGGTGGTAATTACCTCCCGTGTTGTGAACATCATTTTATGTCTACACATGGCCAGAAAGCGACTTTTTCCGAACGCGTAGCGTGCGGAAAAAGCCACTTTATGGCCAGGTGTGGCATAAAATCTGGAAACTACACATTTTTAATTAAATCATAAAAATATAGTCTTTATTTAAAGTATTTGTACGGAGCCCTCGGTGGACGAGTCCAACTCGCACTTCTCCGGTTTTTTTAGAAGTGCTCACAGTTCCGACGATATGTAGACAATATGTATCAAGGTACAAAAAAATCAAGTAAAAAAAGAATGAAATTCTGAAAGCGAACTTTTACCCCCAATTCGTTTTTATGGAAAACTAAGCGACTCGAATAACCTTAAGCGCGTGTTGAACAGAGACGGGTCGGGTAAATATAGAACGTTCCAGAGACAAGTGACGTGAGCTCTCGCAAATGTGCCATCACTCGAGCACAAAGTGCCGAATAACAGGCTTTCAGAACCGTCACAGTGCCCATTCAATAACAGTAAAGCTGAAATTACCTGGTCATTCTCATTTAGATTTGTGACTTGTCACTGAAATGTGCACAATGTTAACATTGCTAATACTTATTTTCTTCCTTTTTTTATTTACGAACCGAAAGCTTGACAATGGGGCTAATTTAAGTATAAGAATTAGGATATGTAACTTCCTGGAAATCCTTAACATTTGCACATGGTCAAACTATACAAGAATGACCCACCTCTATAGCTTAAAAAAATTCAGGATTTGAGCCCAAACAATTCGTGTAGTTTTGAAAATTCTTTAGGCTGTCATAAAGGCACTAAAAATGTTCGGGTCTGGAGGGTGAGGTAACGTAAAGGATTTCCATTTTGAAATCAATGACTAAACCCAAATGGAAATTTTAAGACGGACTTTATATTTGTTACCTAGGGTGCGTTAAAAAGTAGTGTTAAAAGCTAGATTCTAGCTAGCTAGCTAGTTCACGTCACAGACATCACGTGCTTAGAAAAATCTCAGGTGGTAGGAAAAGTGGAGGGAACAAGGCCACGCCAACGACCCACTCGATAGACGGACCAAGTGAGAACTATAACTGGTCTTCCTATGCCTTGGGAGAAGCCGAAGACAGGACCGGATGGCAAAATATAGTGAAGACTTCGATGAAAGTCTTTCAAGCTGGACACGACTTAGCAATGAAGAGAACGACGAAGAAGAGTATGCATTCGTATTTTATAACCTTCAAATCTTCATTTTACTGTGATTTCCCAAACAACAAAACCCAAACACAGCGATGTTGCTTGCACAAAGTCCCGATTTTTGATAAAGTAGACCCGGCAATACTTGTTTTGAGGCATGGGCAATGTTATGTTTATCCTTATCTTTCATTTTCCATATCTAAATGCATACTAAATTGTTACGGTTATACCTACTGTTTTAGATTATCCACTGTACGGCTCAACGTTGAAGCTACACGGGTAGAAGCTACGGTTCCGGCAGCTTCATAGTTTTGCTGGCACCAAACACAATGCAACAATAATGAAGTACAAGTAGGTAACTGTAAATTATAACGAGATGCCTGTAACTTCGCCGGAGAAGGTAAAAAGCCATTCTATCTATCAGCCGTGAAAGTCCACTCTGCCGTCCTAGCGAATGCAATACCCGGTCAAATATGAAACCCGGGTATTACCAGACTCTAAATAAAGTCAGTTACCCGAGTTTTTGGGTACCCGGGTTGCCTTACCTACCGTGAACTTGCCGACATTGCCAGCCGTGTTAAGTAAGATAAGCAAGCATGTGATATTCTTTTGCGTTTGCGTCAAGGCGGCCGACGTTACATTTTATTTATTATCTTTAAATAAAACGATACATTCATAATTTTTATTTATTACCAGGGTCAAAATCCCCGGGTTTTACCAGACTCTAAATAAAGTCGGTTAACCGGGTACCCAGGTTGCATTCCCTCGTCTAAAACGCTGATTTCGGATTCTATCGCGCAGAGAAAATCCGAGTATGATAAAAACCAATACCCTCTTATTTTGTTTTGCGAATTCAGAGGAAAAGTATCCCATTACCATCCTGTTTACGGTTATTCTTGTTTCAAATGTGGTTGATATCAATCCGTTCAGCGATTTAGACGTCATATAGTTACCAATAAACACACATAAAAAACCTATTCAGGGTTTTTCAAATAACTTTTGTATAGGTACGTAGAGTCTGTGCGGAAAGAGAATAGGCGTGGCGAAAAACGGAACTAACCTAACCAGTATGGCCAATACGGCAAATATTTTTTTCTACGGTACAAAAGCATAACAGCGCCCCCAAATCTAAATCCTATTCTCTTTCCGCACACAGTCTACCTGTTTTTATCAAAATGTTATCAATACATAGACATTTAATTTTACAATTTGATAGTCTCATTCAATACTAGACTTCATCTGCGTTATATCTTAAATACAAACACCCGCGAACTGAGACACACTTAATTCACTGCCCTAAGTATAATCAGAAGTGGCGCACTCCGCGATTTCGCCTGCGGCTACTAGTACCAAATTTTGCTCCTCCGGAAGGGCTTAGCCAGCGACCAGAAAGAGCACTCGTTATGCGATAGACAGTGACGATTGGATGCGGTGCGTTCCGTCCGGCGGTCGGATCCGAACGTCTGTTTTATTAGAAAGAGAAACTACTATTACTTATTCTGTGCTGTATACCTTACACTTGAGAGCAAATATTCCGAGGCACTAACATAAAATGTAATATGTATCTGAAAAACGAATGCTACTAGCTTGTTCGTTAAATTATATTTATCACTTTTATAACACATCATTTGAAAGATAGCGGCCATTCATTTACAAAATCAATACTGAAAACGATCAATATCACACTAATATTATAAGTGTGAAAGTTTGTGAAGGTATTTGGAGGTTTGGATGTTTGTTACTAAATAATGGGGTAACAACTGAATGGATTGAGGTACAGCATTTTTTTTTTTTTTTTTTTATGAAATAGGGGGCAAACGAGCAGACGGGTCGCCTGATGGTAAGCAATCACCGTCGCCCATAGACACCTGCAACACCAAAAGAGTCACAGGTGCGTTGCCGGCCTTTCAGGTGGGAGTACGCTCTTTTCATGCATGCAAATAGACAGCCTGGATTGAAACATAGGATACTTTATATCCCAGTAAAGAGTTCCCTTGGGACAGTAACGGGAAAAATGCGGATGAAGCCGCAGGTAAATGCTAGTAAGCTATATATTGCTCTCGGGTGTACTGTACTGTAGGCTGTAGGTGGTCTAACTCCTACCCCGCACCTCCACCATATACAGGGTGTCCCTAAAACCAACTTTTATACGATCAGGGCTGATAGACCAGCTCATAAGAACCTAGATTAAGCAAATTTGACCTCAGTAAAAATCTCTTAGTTTTCGAGATATTGACGTTTTTGTAAAACTCGTGCTAAGTGATACCCTGACTCGGTGTTTTGAGTGTCATTGCTAAAATATCAAGTATTTTACAAATCTGTTTTTTGCTATGTGTGGCCAAATAACTATGCTATTGAACGTATTTTCTATTTTTGCTAATTTATTCATGCTGTGGACACAGTACAATAACAAAAAAAAATTATTCGATTTTTTTCAAATTTCACCTCTGACTTCGAACTAGCGTGGTGAAAAAAAAATGTACCAACATAACCAGGCACTCAACGTAAAAAAATTGCGCATTTATTGTAGTTTCTAAAATGGTATAAAATTTACTAAACACTGTAATAATTTTTGAAATAATGATATTTTGTTACAAAATGAACTGTCTGCCGCCTTCATCTCATACGATCCGGTTGAACTAAGTTTGCACCTGGCGTGCTTGACATCACATACAAATTAGGTGCAAACTTCACGTAATCGTCAATATCTCGAAAACTAAGAAATTTTTAGGAGGTCGATTTTACTCAGTCTCGTTTTTTATGACCTGGTTTATCAGCCCTGTTCGCCATTTTGTAAAAGTCGCGAATTTTGATAGCCTGGATCAGTCTTTCGAATGTCATGACTTCAAATATCAGTATTTTCTTAATCTGCTTTTTGTTAAACATTACTTAATAATTATGCTATCATACCTTTTCTGTTCGAAATTCAAATTCTGGTACGAAATTTAACCAATGGAATATTGTAGTATGTATAACCTCCTTTTGAATTAAAATGCTATTATCTTAAAAACTACGGTGTCTAGTGTGTAAAATCTTACTATTTTAAACTACATTATTTTTTTTTATTTTAGCATGGTAAATTTGTTTTAAGTATTACGCGATTCAAATCCGAGGTCATATTTTGAATCACGTAAAATCTAATTTATTTTGATAAGGTATGATAGAATAATTATTAAGTAATGTTTAAAACAAAAAGCAGATTAAGAAAATACTGAAATTTGAAGTCATGACTTTCGAAAGACTGATCCAGGCTATCAAAATTCGCGACTTTTACAAAATGGCGAACAGGGCTGATAAACCAGCTCATAAAAAACGAGACTGAGTAAAATTGACCTCATAAAAATTTCTTAGTTTTCGAGATATTGACGATTACGTGAAGTTTGCACCTAATTTGTATGTGATGTCAAGCACGCCAGGTGCAAACTTAGTTCAACCGGATCGTATGAGATGAAGGCGGCAGACAGTTAATTTTGTAACAAAATATCATTATTTCAAAAATTATTACAGTGTTTAGTAAATTTTATACCATTTTAGTAACTACAATAAATGCGCAATTTTTTTACGTTGAGTGCCTGGTTATGTTGGTACATTTTTTTTTCACCACGCTAGTTCGAAGTCAGAGGTGAAATTTGAAAAAAATCGAATAATTTTTTTTTGTTATTGTACTGTGTCCACAGCATGAATAAATTAGCAAAAATAGAAAATACGTTCAATAGCATAGTTATTTGGCCACACATAGCAAAGAACAGATTTGTAAAATACTTGATATTTTAGCAATGACACTCAAAACACCGAGTCAGGGTATCACTTAGCACGAGTTTTACAAAAACGTCAATATCTCGAAAACTAAGAGATTTTTACTGAGGTCAAATTTGCTTAATCTAGGTTCTTATGAGCTGGTCTATCAGCCCTGATCGTATAAAAGTTGGTTTTAGGGACACCCTGTATGTAAGGGGTCTAACTCAAGGAGACATAGGGAAAGACATAGTGGAAAATTTAGACTATATTGGGTTCGAAAGAATATTACGATATTTCTATATTGGCGCTCAGATGAGAACTGAAACAATATTATATTGATTTAAACTTTCACGATTTTCACTCATTATTATAACAAAACGGGACGGGTTAGTGTTGTGTGTCAGTCGAGTGACAACCCTAATATGCAAAGTATTAATCAAGACCAAGTGCGGGTAGTTCGGAAAACCCGCGCGGCTAGAAGATGTTGACACCCGCCTCGCCAGTCCCTTCGCGACCATGGACGTCACGGCACGTCCGAAACGTCGAAGTAATAGCATGTTTTTACGCGATTAAGTCCCGTTTTGTTATAATAATGAAACAATATTTTCTGTTAAAACATTAAATTAAACTGACAAATCGTCTGCTGACAAGCAAACGTCACTAAAACTTCTTTCACTGCTCTTCAAAGGCTCGTATCTAATTAGTAAATCAATACTTAGATACGAGCTTTACTTTAAGTAGGTATTTGTTACTTAGTGACTTTTGCTTGTCAGCAGACGAAATACCGGCCGTAATTCATAATTCATCTCTAGAGGCAGCCAACCTCCACAGTACTATTGTAGACACTTTTATATCAAAACGAATAACCGCTATTCATTTTACAAGCTCCTGAACGCGACTATTGGAGCCAAGTGCACAATTACTTTCACACACTTAAAATGTTGTAAACACTTAACTGTGCACTCAACCTTACCAAAAGGACGTAACCGTCCATACTTCCATTTAAATCTACGACATTTTGTACAAAGTAGAAGAGAAACATTCCTACAGGGAGTTAGTGCGAGTAAAACTAAACTCGTTTGCCGTAAAGCGCCCTCTGTGTACACTTAAGAGCAACGCCTTCGATGTACTTTGGGTTGATTAAAGTTTTATTCTTTGAGAAACAAAATTTAAATTTTATTATTAAGTCTGGTCTGCCGCTGATTTGATTAGTTTCAATCCAATTTATTTCATTTAATGACTTTCAGTGCAAGCTTCATTTCACGCTAAAGGTCATTAAACCATACCCTTAATAATAATTGTATTTGTTCAGATAACCTATGATCCATTTGTATGTACTTACTAAGAACTATTTTAGTTAATACTTAGAACTATGTTAATATTGATTTAAACTTTCACGATTTTCACTCATTATTATAACAAAACGGGACTTAATCGCGTAAAAACCTCCAACGTCAAGAAACGTCGAGGTAATATCATGTTTTTACGCGATTAAGTCCCGTTTTGTTATAGAACTATGTTAGTTGTGCATCTCAATTAATATGTCAAAAATTCACAATAATACCAGTATTACAAATTCAAATAAAATAACAGTACATCACACAACTAGGGTGGTAAAACAAAGAAAGGCCAAGATCGCAGAAGTTTGCGGCCCGAGCTACAAGCGAGGGAAGTAAATACGCGATCAAGGGCATTCTTTATTACCTCCCATGTTGTGTACATCATTTTATGTCTACACTTGGCCGTACACGTAGCGTTCGGTAAAAGCCACTTTATGGCCAAGTGTGGCATAAAACATTATTAGACGGCTATGATATCATTTCCCGATTCACAAAAGGGTAGTCCAAGTAAAGTTCAGGATGATATTCGTGCTATATATTTTTTTTTTAAGTTTCACTTCATATTACAAACATCTATAATAGTTTCTTATTTTTTTTTCAGATAAATAAAGTGGTGCTATCCGTCGTGCGATTTTAAGAGAAACAATCTTGAAACTGGGAAATACCACCACCTCATTTGTAGCCGCAAAATGTTTTAAGATTTTGTGTGACCATTATACCAAACCAGGTTTGAATACCATTTTTTATCAATTTTAAGCCGTTTTGACCCTGCGTCGACCTATATACGGTTAAATTTTTAGGAGCCTTTTGTCGCTCACGTTGGGAAAATCCACTTCCTGGACGTAACACTTCGCACAAACCGCGGGCGGTAAAAAAGAAAGTCACAAATTGCATATTTATGCAACAAAATACCTACGATCTGGGTAGCTTTTCATAGTATCATGATGATTTTAAATAAAATCTTCCTGGGTGTTTAATACATCAATTGTATATGCTATTGTAGGGAGCGACTTTGAACACATAATGCCACTAAAGACCTTACCTTACCTATATAATATAACAACGAAATAATATATGGCCATTTATAACAACCATTTCGCAATTCGTTCCAACACGTTAGTTCTTTCTTCATAAAAATTAGGTCTTTTCAAGTACACACTCGCGTGCTTTGGACTATTAAGTGCTCCGAAGGCGTTCCTCGCCACAACTCTATTAGAACAGCAATAAAATCTTTCCTTACCGTAACTTGGAACATTATGTACCCTGAACAACCTAAATTGCTAAATAATGAGGAACAAGCAGTTTCCAAACGGCTTTTTAGGTAGGGCTGCCATCCGTTGGGGTTTTCTCGGATTGGTCCTAATTTAAATCTGTCACAGAAGCAGTGGCAGATATAGCCCAAAGAATTGGGAGACTGGAATCGCAGTTCGGGGCAGACGTGTTCTCGAGTCGAGATCACGTCTCGACAAAAGAAGCGTAGGTCGTCTCCTCCTAGTACTACGTACAAAAGTTTCTCCTTTTAACAAAACTGACGTTTGGCTCCGATCACCGGACGGAACTCACCGAATCTGATCTTCTCTCTCTATCGCATAACGCGTGCTCTTTCTGGTCGCTGGCTAAGCCATTAAGGCAGGCATCAGGCATTAAGGCAAGGTGGAGTGATGATATTCGCAGAGTGGCTGGCGGCGAGTGGAAGAGAATGGCTAAGGATCGTGCTCAGTGGCGCACGCTACAAAAGGTACATCGCGCGGCTTGTATGTGTGCGTGCCGTGTAAGAAACTACAAGCAAAGTTTTACGAAAGCGTAAGTCGACCTTGAATAGGTATCGCGCGCTCCTAAAGGGCCGGAGTGTGGCTACTTTTCTGTCTGTATACTTTGATGGTGTCCAAGTTTAGAGGCCATCCGGGCGTCCTGGGGTGTTTTAAGAGGCATCTGAATAGAACCCGAACGTTGTGTAAAGGTTAACTTTATTTTACTATACAAAATTAAATGCTGAATGAAAAATAGAACAATGCAATTTAGTATTAAATATTTTTCTAACATGTCTGGGGAAATAGCGTATAATCCGTAGGTCATTCCATGATTTTGTACAGCTTTGGGAAATATAAAGATGGCAGCCCTACAGTTGACCAAAATAGCAGTACGTTTTGTTGGAAAATGTGGTGGTTAGCATTATTCTGTTTTGCTGGCATATAACGGATTATCTCCGTTGTTTTGTTAATTTTATATTTCAATTACCATTGTTTTTTATTCTTCTTGGACCAGGCATGCGGACTGCAGCCCATTTATAATGGTGTACACGTAGTGCCTAGCAGTGGGACATAGATAGGCTGATAATGATGTTATTTTTCCTTTTTTTCATTTATATAGAAGGTTATTTTTCGACCCTGCACCAATATGCTTCATGGATCGTAATAACAGTAATTTAAGGTTAGTGAAAAAGAACTTCCTTTTTTCCCTATGTTATAGCCAATTTCCTTAACTCTTAACCGCATTCGGTTACCATCAGCGCGTCTTTTTTTATGTCATAAGGGGCAAACGAACAGACGGATCGCCTGATGGTAAGCGATTACCGTCGCCCATAGACACCTGCAATACCAGAGGAATTACAAGTGCGTTGCTTGGCTTTCAGGTGGGAGCCACAGACTACCTCCACTAGACGGAGCATGTTGGGCGGCGCACGCTCACATCAGATATGGGCAATTACGACATTACGCGACCGGCCGCTCGTTCAGTTGCGACCATGTTTCTGACTTGTGTGTGCACCAAACATGAAATAAATATTTCTGTTCAATCCGACGACAATCTCGAAACATAAAATGATAAAAAAGATGTGAAACACGCGTTGTACTTCCTAGTACTAATATCTACCGATATTTAATCGCCCATATGCGTGGTGAGCTCGTGTCGTATGGCATGGTCCGTCTAGTGGAGGTGGTCTGTGGTGGGAGTACGCTTTTTTCTTGAAGGCGTCTGTTTGTCTTTCAATCACCGGGCTTTCTTTTGTCATAATGGATATTTATAGCCACTATAGATAAAAACTCTTTTTAATTCTACATTAGTAAGAAACTCGTCGTTTCCGCAATTCGACACGCACCTGCTCGGTATTTTCAAACGCTAGAAAGGTACTAAAATAAATACTAGGTATATAAATTCTCTGTGAAAATACAGATGTTTCACAAACAATTCAATCAATATAAACTGTTCTTTTTTTCAACTATTCCGTAACTAGTAAATAATTGAGCGCTGCGAACAGTTAACTAACAACTATTAACTGAGCGATCGGAAAGTTTGAATGGAACTTCTTTTTTTGTTATTATCGGTAACGAAAACAATGTGTTTATTGTGTTTATTTTCTCATAGTAAATAAGGAAAAGAAGCCTTTTCCCGCCAGTGAAATAATAGCCAATTTGACAAAATGGCAAAAAATAATTATAAATCAACTCGAAGTATTTCTATTTTTTTCTTTTTCTTAATATTTTCTTAACCACAGACCAATATTTCGAAAACGTTACGGATACTTTGTGTATATAATCAGAGAAAGAGCACATGAAAGTTTGCGTCGTATGCATGCCAACGGACCATCTGCTATCGTTTCAAGGACCCATAAGGCCATAGGTCATAGTTTAAGAACCCCTGGTTCAGAATAGCGATGTTACGAGTTGATTTTATTCCAACTCGGATAACTCGAGTTGGCTCGCCCGTTAACTCGAATCGAGACTCAAGTTGACTCGACTCGCATCAACCGGATGGGATCCGCTTCGTGGCAGCAGCCAAACGGATCGGCGAGTCGAGTTGAGTTCAACGTATTCGTAACAAAATGAACATTCGTCGAGTTGCGTTTCGAGTTGGCGAATCGCTGACTCGCGTGCCTACGCATAACTCGCATTCGTTATCCGGTCTGTGTCAATTCTAGCTAGAGTTAGGTATGCGAATTAATTCGAGTTGCGAATGAACTCGATTCGAATCAACTCGCTTAGAGTCTGATTCGAGTTATTCGAATCAGACAACTCGACTCGCCCATCGCTACGTCGACGTGCTCCTTGGCATGCTGCTTGAAATGATGATGATGATGAGTTTAGTGATAAGTAAAATAATAATAAATAACAAATATCTTGGGGACAATCTTACACAAATCGACCTAGTCCCAATCCCAAACTAAGCAATGCAATGTATTATGGGTACTAGACGACGATATATTGATAATGATAAACATCCATATACTTAATAACTACTATTGACAACGGGATATTTACCATGTATGTTTGTTTTATTGAGTTCCCGATATTTCGGCACTGTTGCAAGCGCCATCATCACGGAGTAACTGACGTGCAGCGAGTTTTTAGTTGTAGTCTACCCACACACCATAGCGAACTACCCTCTTTCGGGTTCGCTTCGTCCGCGCGTTATTCATACTACTACCGTCCGCATTCTCACTTGGAACATACATGGTAAATATCCCGTTGTCAATAGTAGTTATTATGTGAATGACCATGTTAGCTTAAAATCGTATTTTCAGTGCCTAAACCGGCCAGACTTGATAACTACATAAACATCAATCAATCAATCAACACACCGTGGAAGTTTTGACCCGCTTCAACCTTCCCGCTGGTCCGCTGCTCACTTTGAGCAATCAGCGTAACTTCAAGGTGGCCCTTCAGGCGCTTCGGCCCCCGCCTAGTCCGACCCCCGCAAAGTGGACCGGGACTAGCGACCTGGTTCGATCCCAGGCGCCCCCGGCCCCCACCTAGTCCGATCTACTCAAGGTGGTCCGACCAGCGACCTGGTTCAACCCCAGGGAACGCCAAGGCCCCCACCTGGTCCGATTTTTGAAACAGTCAGTAAGACTTGCAAGTTTTTCAGGCTTCAAAAAACAAAAAAAAAACCGTGGAAGCCATAACTAAAATATTTACGGCCCGGAAACAATTTCCGCTGGCTGAATTTATTTACCGCTCAAAGGTCTGAAGGATAAATCGTCGAGGCTCAGTAATGAGACGCCATTTTTTCTTGGCCTGATTAAAATCGGGGTCAAGAGTAGGATAAGCTTTAAGCAAATCAAATCATTTATTTTTGGAAGTAGACCTCAAGGTCTGTTCTACAGGTCTGATTCTACTAGCGCTTCGGAAAATGACCTTCTGGCGCAAAGAAACTGAAAAATAATCCGACCAAGTGCGAGTCTGACTCGCACACGATGGGTTCCGTACCACCACGAGCAAAATACACCAAAAACACGTTTATTGTAGGCGAATCCCTTTTAATTTTTACCCGACTACGGCGAAGCAAAAAGGAGGGTTATGATTTACTTTTTATTATTTGTTGTTATAGCGGCAACAGAAATATGCATTCTGTGAAAATTTCCAGTATATAACAGTTCAAGTTCAGTCCTTTAGGTACGGAATCCTAATAAAATTTAATTCTCAATCCATTCATAACTGAAACAGAAATAAACTGCCCCAAGAAAATAAATAAGCCGAAATACCTCTGACACTAACAATGAACGCAAATAGTGATACAAAGTTATAGATGTGGTCGGGAAAATTGCGTACTAAATTGTAACAGTTTAAAAAATCTACAGTAGGCATCACAATTTCACAAATTGGCCGAGCGTCTCCCAACCAAAGCGTCCCTGTTTTAGCTTAGGCAAAAATGCTTTCGTATGTCCGGCTGCCGGATGACGGTTCTCCTCTTCAGGCCGCATTTATCAAATGGTAAAATTTTGTGAGCAAATTCCATAACTATATGGATTTGTTTTGTTAACTCCGTTGTTTTTTATTGCCATAGAATAGCTTAGTTCGATTCACACACTCACATAAGGACATTGTTGATCCGCTTCAACCATCCCGCTGGTCCGTTGCTCACTTTGAGCAACCAGCGTAACTTCAAGGTGGCTCTGGCCTAGCGACCTGGGTCAACCCCAGGCGCTATGGCCGCCACCTAGTCCGACCCTCTCTCCAAAGGGGACCGGGACTGGCGACTTGGTTCGACCCCAAGCGCCCCCGCGCCCTCAGAGGGCTCAAACTTTGAAGGGTGTTTTTTTTTTCTATAGAAGTTGTAGGGTTTAGTCACTTATCAGTACTTTTGAGGTCAGTTTGTCCCAATAAATTTCATTTCATTTTCATTTAATTTATTCAAAAACAACTTACATTGTGTATGAATGTCCTTATAGTTTACAAAAAAAAAATATTACAAAACAATGAATAAAATAATCTACAGAGCGTATAGGACCTTTTGCCTATGTTAATGTAATCTGGGAGTTGGAATGATACTTCAGTATGTACTTAATTAAATCGTGTATTCAAGCACACGGTCGGGGGACAACTAGCGAGTCGGCTACACAGTGAGCTTTCCGTTGGCGCACAAGGATTGCTTACAATGCATAACTGTCCCTATAGTCGCCTCTCCTAAAAAAAATAAAAATTTTACACAAGAAAAATTTTTTAAAAACATGAAATTATTAATATTAACAATGAAAAATGTTATGCTTTACATGTCTTATGTCTTTTTTAATCAATATTTGAAAACTTAAAAATAAATTTACTGTGTCAATTATCACTATTGTTTTATTTTAATCAATCTTAAGTCCCAACAGAATAACTTGCGCCCACGCGAACAATGTCGCAGTGTTACTGTATTACTTGGAATCCGCCAGTGATAAGAGAACACGATGTCACTACAGTGTAACATACTAGTAATAAAGTTGAATTTAGAATACATCAGAGTTAGTAATCAAATTACACAACACAATACGGTGTAAAATAAAACTTACTTACTAATAGTTAAAGGATTACTTATTCTAACACAATAAAACGATTCGCACTGCTTTTAAACTTTCACAAAAATTTGTTGCGGCTGGTTTGGAGAAGCCTGCAACCCCGGAGTCATCTGCTGATCCATTGTCAAATTTCGAACTCTCTTAGTGAACCACTTGTTCATTCTCCTTTTACAACTACTACAGAAGTAGTACAGTAAAAATGTTATTAAAAGTATAATGACCACCAATAAAATTATACTGAATGTGTTCAACTGATTAGCTATTCCGGAAACGTTAATAGATGCTTCTGCCATCAACGTATTAGATTTGTCTGTATTATCAGAATCCGTTTTGCTTCCGTAATTTCCCATAATTACGTGTTAACTGCTCCGCTCTTTAAAATGTAGTGCGAATTGTTTTTTTATTTTACAAAACGAATACACATGTAACCTACATTACATATTATTACAATCATTAATTGCATAAAAATATTAGCCTACTAAATCTTTAAGTTTACTCATCACAAAATCTCACTGACCTCTTAACCGTCCGCCCGTAACGTGTTACATATGGTGCGGCGCTATGCACAGGCGAAGCGTTTCCGCTATCCGCTTGTGCCGTACTTGGTGAAATTATGTTTTGTGGTGAGTACAGTCTGTCCTCAAGTAAATATGCAGGTTTTAACCTGTCAATAGACATGTTTACTTCACGGTCTTCTAATTGAATTCGGAAAACTTTATTATTTCTTTTAATAACTTTATACGGCCCTTCATAAGGCGTTTGTAATGAAGTTTTCCCAATTCGACGTACAAATACGAAATTACAAGTCTTAAGGTCTGGACTTACAAAAAATTTGTCATCTCTATGATGAGCAAATTGTCTAGGTTTCATTTTACGTATTGTATCTTTAATTTTATCCAACATAACATGTGAATCCGTTACCTTATTATCAACATCACAATAAAATTCAGCTGGTAAACGTATGGAACAACCATAAGCCAATTGAGCGGCACTAACACCAGTGTCTAATCTAGGTACCGTACGAAGACCTAATAAAACTGTGCTTAATTCGGTTACCCAAGAAGTATTATTCAAACGTGCTACTAACGCTGCTTTCAATGAACGATGCCAGCGTTCAATTACAGAATTACTCTGCGGATGATACGGTGTAGTTCTAAATTTCTGTGTTCCTACGTACCTCATTAGCTGTTGAAACAGACTACTCTCGAACTGTTTACCTTGGTCACTAGTTAATGCAATTGGACAGCCAAATCGCACTATCCAACCATCGTAAATTGTCTGTGCTACCGTTTCTGCCGAGATGTTCTGCAATGGAAACGCTTCTGGCCAGCCGGTAGCTCGATCTATGATAGTAAGACAATACCTGTAACCTTCAACCGTGGTCGGAAGAGGTCCGACTAAATCGGTATGGACATGCTGGAATCTGTCTACTACTGGAAACTTACCTGGTTCCGATTTAGTATGTCGCATGACCTTGGCTTTTTGGCATTGAACGCAGGTTTTGGCCCAAAGGCCTACATCTTTGTTCATGTTCCTCCAAAAATACCTATCAGCAACCATCTTACGCGATGCTCGTACACCTGGATGACTTAATTCATGTATATGTCTAAAAATGTCACGACGAAATTGCTCAGGAATGTATGGCCTCGCATTACCTGTAGATATCTCGCAATACATGTCATAAGTACAGTTAGGCAACATTATTTTTTTAAATTGCAATCTATCATTTTGTAACAACGTTTTTAGCTCGGCATCCTTATTCTGTGCCTTTGCTATCAAAGAAAAGTCTATTGCAATATTTTGAAAGTTGACAGTCTCAATTCTAGACAATGCGTCCGCCACTATGTTATCCTTACCCTGTACGTGCCTAATATCAGTAGTAAACTCGCTGATAAAAAGTAATTGCCTCGTTCTTCTG
The DNA here is from genome assembly GCA_947034925.1 of Eudemis profundana. Classification (NCBI taxonomy): domain Eukaryota; kingdom Metazoa; phylum Arthropoda; class Insecta; order Lepidoptera; family Tortricidae; genus Eudemis; species Eudemis profundana. The sequence continues at coordinate 12,875,295 of OX344816.1, read as the reverse complement.
GGTAGCTCTTTATTATTGTCTTTGTTTAATTTACGGAACGCATACGTCAAACTCTTATGGTCTGTGTAAATAATTAGTTCTCTACCTTCATGCAGATACCTAAAATGTTGCACAGCCAAATAAATAGCCAATAGCTCCTTGTCATAAGTGCTATATTTAGTTTGAGCTGTAGTTAGCTTCTTAGAAAAATAAGCTAACGGTTTCCACTTACCTTCGCTATACTGTTGTAACACAGCACCTACACATGTGTCGCTAGCGTCAGCATACAGTGAAATAGGTACTGTGGGAAGCGGATACGCTAACGCTGCCGCGTTCTGTAAGCTCCACTTACATTGCTCGAACGCTTCGTCAGCTTCCTTCGTCCACTCTATAGGTGTTTTGTCGTTACGCTTCGCTTTATGAATATACCTAAGCAATAATTCCTGGTACTGTACAGCGTGGGATATGTGCGGTCTATAGAAGTTTACCATTCCTAAAAATGTTCGTAATTGACTAACATTTTGCGGTTTTGGATAGTTTTTAATAGCTTCAACCTTACTTTCCAGCGGTTTAAAACCTTCCGTCGAAATCTCGTAACCTAGGAACTCTAATTTAGTTTCCTTAAATTTACATTTCTCCAAATTAATGGTAATGCCAAATTCGCTAAGTCTCTTAAACAATTGATCGAGATGACCGTCATGTTCTTCCTCTGAGAGAGAAGCCACAAGTATGTCATCTAAGTAACAATATACAAAATCAAGGTCTTTTAAAACGGTATTGTTCATAAATCGCTGAAATGTCTGGCAACAGTTCCTCATTCCAAAATTCATTCTGGTATATTCCCATAAACCGAAAGGTGTTGTTATTGCTGTCTTCTCCACGTCCTCAGGATATACCATGATGTTATGATAAGCTCTACGAATGTCTACACAAGAAAATATGGACTTACCTGGTAGCAAATAGGTGAAGTCGTGCACTCTAGCAATAGGATAACGATCCGGCTTCGTAACCGCGTTCAGAGCTCTGTAATCACCACACGGCCGGATGTCTCCATCCTTTTTAAGAACAACATGCAAAGGACTAGACCACGGACTCTTTGATGGTCTGCAAATACCCATCTCCTGCATTTTTTGAAATTCCTTTTTAACTATGTCATACCTACCAGGAGGCAGTGGTCTAGTTCTTTGATGAATCGGAGGCCCCGTCGTCTCTATGTGATGATACGTCTCTATGTGTGTTTGGGTGCCTCAATAAATGATAACGGCTTTAATATATCTGGGTACTTGCACAATAAGTGATATGCCTTATTATCCTTGTTAATTGTACTGATTGATAAGCTGTCATGGTTTACAATTGTTCCAATCACAGAAATATTAGTCGAATCATCAATCAATCTTTTACCATGTAAATCTACAAGTAATTTGTACTTAAGTAAAAAATCCGCACCTATAATAGGTTTTTTTACGTCACATACAATAAATGACCATTTAAAAGAACGTCTTAAATTCAAATTTAACGTTAAATTTACATAACCGTACGCCTTAATTTCTGTATTATTTGCGGCATATAATTTACAATTTTCAATTGGTTGTAAAGAATCCTTTGAAAACTTGAAGTTCTTAGGAACGACACTGACATTCGCACCTGTGTCAACCAAAAATCGAAAACCCGAATTTCTATCAATAACATTAAGGCGATAATTATTTACCACTGTGCAGGGTTCCGCCGTAAACGTCTGCACCTCTTCTAGTTTCCCGTCGGCGATTTTCCTTTCCAGCTGCACGGTTGCACACACTTGTTAGCCTTCGTCTTATAACGGTAATGATAAAAACATAGCCAGTCAGGGTTATTCTTATCTCTTCCAGAAGTTCCAGGACGGCTACGGCTGTTGGCGCGAGAGCGACTACGTGCCCCTGTTCGTCCTTGGCTCCTACTTGGTCTGCTACCACGTGAACTGCATAATTCCGTTATTCGGTCGTTAATCTTTGCTATCTCCGCCATTATATTATCTTTTGGCGGGCTCTGTCGTGAAGTCCTTTGCATCGCAGTTTCTCTTTGAATCGCCGCTACCTCATTGGGCTTGAATGTCTCCATTACCTTGTCTGCGATCTTTGCCAAAGTTTCCAAATTTTTCGAATCCGCTGAAGCTACGACGGCCCTCACCGATGGTGGTAGATGACCTTGCCAGAAATAAACCAAGGTCTCGTCCGGAAATTTGTCTCGTGCAAGGTCGCGCATCTTTCGCATTAATTGCGACGGCCGTTGATCTCCTAACTCCATGTCGGACATTAACTGTTGCAACCTATCACCTTCAGTTTTCTCGTAAACACTAAGTAATCTGCTCTTAAGTGTCTCAAATTTATTTTCGGCGGGCGGCTTTTCAAGGACATCCGCCACTTGCTGTATTGCATGTTTCCCCAGCTTTGCGATCACTATATTATAATTTGCTTGATCCCCTGCCTTTTGTTGTGACAGTATCGCCTCAACCTGAAGAAACCATAGCCTCGGTTGGTCCTGCCAGAAGTCTGGAATCCGCGCGGCCAGTGATATAGTCGACAACTCTATTGTTGTCGCAGCCCCTTGCGAAGAAGGTGGTGTTGGCGGTGCAGGTGGTTGCGGGCTCATATTGCAGCCTTATGCTTCCGATGACCCTGGAGCGCGGGGAGTTGTCTTCCGATAATGTCAATCACAATGATAACCACACACTATAGTTAATAACGTCACTTTCGAACCGAAACCGTAAATGCACTCACTCAACCAGATTACTTTATTATTTTTTTATTTATTATTATTTCACAAAATGTCTCCACTAAATGTTCAGTCGGGGTCACCAGTTATAGGACCTTTTGCCTATGTTAATGTAATCTGGGAGTTGGAATGATACTTCAGTATGTACTTAATTAAATCGTGTATTCAAGCACACGGTCGGGGGACAACTAGCGAGTCGGCTACACAGTGAGCTTTCCGTTGGCGCACAAGGATTGCTTACAATGCATAACTGTCCCTATAGAGCGTTAATAATTATCCTTAAATTAATACTATAATAATGTTTCAACAAATAACATAACATAACATAACATAACATAGATTAGTGATTACCTATGCTACGCTAACGAATATTAATGTCCGAATTTACACTTAATAAAAAAACAATAAATACAAGAAAGCTATAAAATGTCAAAATTCTTGAATTTGAAATGGAGATTGGGCAGCTAAAAAAAATACGTGTCTATTATTTAAGACTACTCTCTAACGTATAACAAAATAAATCAGATCGGAGCCGGACAGTTGGGTACCTTTCCTTGTCAGTCAAAACTTCTTTGTCGATCGACTGTATATTCTTTAGACTGTGAAATTGTTGCTGTAGTATTTGTTAAGCGCTCGCTCGCTGTAGAGCAATTCACAACTATGCTGGAAACCTCGTCTCAATATAATTTGACTCATGAACTAAGTGACAGTACACACATTACAGATCTAAGGTCCTTCAATCTACGAGACACCGTGTTTGACGGCTAAATAGGCCGATACGAGATTGACATACATTTTATCACGGACCTGATAAAAGACGTTGGCAGATACAAAGTGGAAAGGTTTAACGGCATTTACACAACTTAAGTATAACCTGTAAATGTTGACGGCGACTGAAGTTGACGGCGAGCAAAGGTCCCCGGCCCTTATTTTTAGCACGCGAGGTATATACACTCTTTCCTTCTATCTTTATTACTAGGGACGGCATTGACCGCGAAATTGTGAATAGTGGCACTTTTAAGGGAGGCAGGGGTAGGTCGGCGTTGGTTGTATTCAAATATTAAACTGAAGGGTTGGAACAAAGGTGGAATGTAGTTGGGCGTTGGTTCCGTCTGTGAGAATCAGGATATATTTATAGCAGTTTAGGTTTAGGAATATTAATAATAACAAGATGAACTGTTATGTTTTACAAGGGATTATGGATTATAGTTTCCCGCAATTGAAAACAAAATTGGATTCAGGAGTAAGGTCAAGCGAAGTAATTGCGCTATGGGGGCAAAAGCGTCTTTTAAAAATTCCATTTAATCCGAATTCTTGAAAACTACCCCAACACTACCTGCCTGTAAAGTACAGCGTATATTAGTTCAGATTGAATTAAATCTTTAAAAGACGTATTTGCCCCCATAGACGCAACTACCCCAGTTGACCTTATATAGACTTGAGGTAAACGTGTCGTCAGTTCAAAATAAATGTTCGCTTTGACTACTCGATTTGCGGGGCGCTGATTTGTGACGTGATGTGAAAATGACGTCTGCCATCTTGTAGTTTGAAATGCACGCCATTTTTGACATCACCACAGCCAAAACTCTAGAGAAATTTAAATCTGACGAAATAAAAACTGACCAAATAGGAAACTTACGTATTCGAAATCTGACCTACTAGGAAACTAACCACCTCGGAATCTGACCTACTAGGAATCTGGCGAAAATGCTATCTGACCTAATAGGAATCTGTCGAAATCGGAATCAGACATATGTGGCACCTGACGAAATCGGAATCTGACCTCGATGGAATCTGCCGAAAACCGAATCTGACCTACACGTCATCTGACTAAATCGGAATCTGACGTACACTACCGAAAGCGGACGTTGAATATGTTCGTTCTTTACAATATACAGTTTATGTTATGAAGTCTTGAGGTGAAATAACTGTTATAGTAGTTCCAGGACTTGAGGTGAATGATTACACACACAGCTACATGAAGTAGGTACTCAATGCAAAAAAGTGAATGAATGAAATGAATGAGTGAGTAAAAAAAAATAAACACAAGATAGACAAAAAAGATTTTTTAAACTATAGCTAGTTTAAAAACTTTTGGTTTATCTTGCAATTCACTCATGAACTCGCTATCAGTACGCAAAAAAAGAACAGTAATTTCAAAATCCCGCTATCATATGACATGTTGTTGTGTGCGTGAGTGCGTGACCTCAACTCTGCTGGAACTATCTGTAACTGTACAAAGTTAAACATTGATTTTATGTTTTTATACGTTCCTTCCCCGTAGCACTACTATTTGGCACCACTGTTTATATTCCCATTCACATTTATATTCACAAACTAACTTTTGTAAACCCACCGATCTTATTGGAAATCAACGGAGCTCCGCTTCGTGGAGCTCCTACTTCTAGGCTGTTTGTTTATCCTTCGGGCAACTGAAGCTACCTAACGAACCTAAACCTACCTAACCTACGTAATATGTAGGCTAGTTGTGCCAAAATAGTAGTGCCACGGGGAAGATAGTCTTTCACAGACGTTCAAAATCCGAATCTCTTTCTGCGGGGCAACATCTGCATTTATTCATCACTCCATCACAGTTAACAATGAATGCCAGTAAAAATCAATTCGCATTCAACCGTCCGTTGACTTCATAAAAATGGCCGCCATTTTTGAATTCCGAGTTCACGGCCCTTCTGGCTACAAAAAGGTGTAACAACCGTTCTACCTGACCGACATATGTCCTTTCGTATTGCTGTATTGACAACAACGGTAAACGGAGGCCGGAACGTTTATTTCCAGTATTTTTGCGGCAGATTTATTTAAATCCTAGGCTTTGCTTCGGGCGGTGCGTATATAATTGAATTTTGTTGATAAATTACGCAGTTTCTGTTTATATTGGTTTTAATTTAATGGCCTAAAATAAAGAGATAAGTATACAATACTGCGACGCTACTGTAAAAGGCTTTATGCCACACCTGGCCATAAAGTGGCTTTTTCCGCACGCTGCGCGTACGGAAAAAGCCGCTTTCTGGCCAAGTGTAGACATAAAATGATGTACACAACACGGAGGTAGTAAAGAAAGCCCTCAATCGCATATTTACGCCCCTCGCTTGCAGCGCGGGCCGCAAACATCTGCGTTCTCGGCCTTGCTTTGTATTACCACCCTAGTTGTGTAATGTACTATTTTAGTGTGTCCTGACAAAAAGTGGCTTTTTACACTGGCACGGCCCTATACCTAGTTGATTACACACTTATAGTATTTTCCTTTAGGTACGGTGACTCGGGTTTAACCTAAGGACCTTAAAATAAATGGACGGAGCCTCGCTAATAGATAACTGAAGCATTTGCAGTGGTTATAAAAAATAATAGTTTCCGTAGAAAGAAAAGAGCGTACTCCCACCTGAAAGGCCGGCAACGCACTTGTGACTCTTCTGGTGTTGCAGGTGTCTATGGGCGACGGTTATTAGTTACCATCAGGCGATCCGTCTGCTCGTTTGCCCCTACTTCATGAAAAAAAAGTAGATAACTTGGCAACCTCTGGCATAGCGAACTTTATTACCGAATATTCAACAAATATTACAAGACGTAACTGTCATGTAGCCTTTTTGAGGACCTTACTTAGACAAAACTATGTAAGTAATAGTCCAATAGCAAAAAGCGAAAACGGTATTACACAACGTAAATAATAGAGCGAACTTGACACCACTATATCACCGCGTGACAAAATAATCTCTCTTATATAACGAGCTCGCAAAAACGCTGAGGCGTGCGACGCGAGGCGATATGGAGACCTTTATATGACTGCTTTATTATAAAAAGATGGACGGCTGATTGCTTGATAGGCAAAAGAAACGAAACTTATTCAGGGAATCAACTGCGAAAGCATTTTTGTTTGAAGAAGAGATTTTTTTAGCAAAAACGTAACTTCACTCCGATCTTGCGTGGGCTCAGCTAAGTTACTTGCCGGAGTCTTCTTAGCTGGGCTAGGTTTAGCGAACCGGCAACTAACTAAAACACACATACTCTACATAAGGAAGGTTGATCCGTTTCAACCTAGCGATGTTACGAGTTGATTTTAATCCAACTCGGATAACTCGAGTTGGCTCGGTCGCTAACTCGAATCAAAACTCGAGTTGACTCGACTCGCATAAACCGGATGAGATCCGCTTCGCGGCAACAGCCAAACAGATCGGCGAGTCGACTTCAGCGTATTCTTAACAAAATGAATATTCGTCGAGGTGAGTTTCGAGTTGGCGAATCGCTGACTCGCATGCACTCGCATAACTCGCATTCGTTATCCGCTAGTTTGTCCGTTCCGTATCAACTCTAGCTAGAGTTAGGTATGCGAGTTGATTCGAGTTGCCAATGAACTCGATTCGAATCAACTCGCTTAGAGTCTGATTTGAGTTATTCAAATCAGACTACTCGACTCGCCCATCGCTATTTCAACCTATCCGCTGGTCCGTTGCTCACTTTGAGCAATCAGTGAAACTTTAAGGTGGTCCTGACAAAGGGACCTGGTTCGATCCCAAGGAACGCCACGGCCCCCACCAGGTCCGTTTTTTACAACAGCCAGTAAGGCTAGTAAGTAATGTCAGATTAAAAAAAAAGCAAAAACGTTGAAAGAAACTCATTTTAACCATTTTTAGAGCATCGTGGATTTGATAGGACCTTAGCCAAACATTGTCTCTGCTACGTAAAACCTCTAATAACCTGACCAATTGTTCAAGTATTTATCTCTGTGTGCGCGTGTGTAAATGTGCGTTACGCAGATATCCGTGTTGTTTTAAGCTTTTATATGACTACTTTATGTATTATTAAAAGTTAGACGACTGATTGTCACGAAAAAATGGATAAACTGATGTATTTATGGCGAGAGTGTACCATTATATTTAAACTAAACTTTTTATTATTCAAAATAAATATTTTTCGATTTTTTAAGACTTCTCATGTTGTTAAGCGTGTACAAAATGTATCAATGTATGAAATAAATAAGTATCGCAACCAAAATCGATTTCCTTAAATCTAAAATAAAAATTAATTACGGTAGGTAAATCAAAGAATGTCTCAGATCACAGGTATTTGACGCCCGAGCCGAAGGCAAGGTTGATAAATATGCGATCTGAGGCTTTCTTTTTTACATCCCGTAGTGAGTACAAAATTTTACGTCTCCCCCAGGCCAGAAAGCGGTAATTGCCACTTTATGTCCAGGTAGGTATGACGTAAAATAAATTATTAACCCTTTTTTTGTTTGTATGGAGAATATTATTAATCAATTTTACTAACCCATCTGTTTTAGACCGACATTAATTAAACCAAAATGGGAATAGCTAAAAGCAAAAAATACTCATGATAAAAATATTTGCACAGAAACCCCAACGACAAAAATACTCAAGCACTTTCGCCAAATTCCCCAATCTAACTATAGGTACCATTACCTTGAATTTTAGACTTTATATTGTATATACTAAGGTCCTATTTACAATTATTTAGGTATAAGTTATTCCGTTCTGAAAATAGAACCGCCGCCTCTTAGCCCGACAGTATAAATTTCTGCAAATTTTACCTCGTCGGCCATATTTTGAACGTCAGTGAAAGAAAGGCGTAACTCGGTATTATTTCCATAGTGGGTTTCATCGTTGTTTTAGTGAAAACACGTTTATTTTTGTCAGCACAGGTCGCATTTAATGCTGGTGAAATTAGAGTGGGTAAAAAATGTGACTGTTTTGCTAATTATCAGGGATCGGGCGACCGAATAACGTAAGGAACAGGACTGGAGTAGAAATCAGTTATAATTTTTTATGCAATCGATAACTTTATCAATGTCGTCTAAGGTCTTTTCGGACGAGATTTGTTGTACAAGCATTTATTTCAGACTTGTTGTTGGCTTTAAAGTGTATCTTTATAATAGAAAGCATAGTTCATTCATACCTAATTACCTAAGAAGTTTGTTGTAGTTAAGGAAATTGTTCGGGTCTTGCAACCCGGTCCATTATTGCCGACTTCCAGCCATGCAGTCCTTCTTTTTTATGCAAAATGTAGCAACAATAATATGGTCAAACTTTTTGTTTGTTACTAGATTTAGTTTAAAAAAACTTATCTATAGGGTAATATATAAAACGATATGTCTTAGTGGGAACTGTTGAGGAGTTAGATGCATGTTAATCTTAAAATCTATACCATAGTGTTTTGTATGTACGTCTATCTCTGTTTGTTCTCCAAATAAATAAAATAAATAAAATAAAACTTCCGACTGTTGTGACAGCTCATAGAGTACGACACCTCCATTTAAATGTCACATTTTCATAGAAATTTGACTTTTAATCGGAGCCGTTGCCATGTTCCGCTCAGAAAAGTTATCGTAGTCGCACTCTAGCTCTAGCACCCGTTCAAGCACAAAAAAAAACCGGTCAAGTGCCAGTCGGACTCGCGCACCGAGGGTTCCGTACACACTCGGCAGTAGATACGTGAATAATTCAAGAAAAACTGTATGGTGGGACAAACTTAACTTTGCTCTTGAAAAACTGTTGTCCCCATACATCGACATATGCCGCGGTTAGTTTAGTAGGAGCAAATAAAGTTGTCTTACGATTTTTGCGAATTTCTAAAAAACGCTGCAAGTTAGGAAATCCGTTTTATTTTTCCTTTAATATTTAGGATAATATGAATAATTGGTAATTATTATAGATTTTTCTACTCAGTAACTTCGGAGATTATAGGGGGAATGGTATTTTTTTTAACGTTTTTTGTCTTAAATCAAAAACTACATGTCTAAGAAAAAATATAAAAACGGTTTTGGAATTTACATATTAAGCCCTTTCATTTGATATCCCACTCAATATATTCGCTTAACTTTTGATTTACGACATCCCATCTCGGTCCCCTTTAAAAAAAAGGTAAAAAAGGTATAAGATTTTTTTTCTGTCCCATAGGCTCGGGTTGACGGTTTTTAACACTATTCCAAATTTCAAGTCGATAGCATCAGTAGATCCTGAGATATCTTGCTGTGACAGACGGACAGACAGACAGAGTCGCACCATAAGGGTTCCTTTTTTACCATTTTGGTACGGAACCCTAAAAACCTGCAACTATTCGAGCGCGGCGCTAGTGTTTGCACGATAGATCGATATCGTCCCTGTAGTGTTCTGGCCCTAGAGATTTTGGAAATAAAATACAATTTGTACTCGAGTATACAGAACTGTTGATCCCAGAGCGACCGTCCCGCTTTGTATAAACAGTTTTATTGTACAAATATAAAAGTGTATTAATTTTATTGCACCCAATGCGAATTTGTGATTCTGAGATTGCATTTCTTAATACAACTGACTACAATACGATTGATGTTCATCTAATCCAGTGTTTTTCAAACTATTTCATACTACGACCTCCTTTATATGCGAAAATATTTCGCGACCCCCTATCCTCCACAATTTCTAATCTGAATTTTATTCCGTTACACTTTTGAGCTTTTATGTTTTTTTTGTCCTTATTGCCTGAGGTTTCTGGGCGTTCGCGACCCCCTTCTAGAGGCTCTGCGACCCCCCAGGGGGTCGCGACCCACACTTTGAAAAACACTGATCTAACCGAATTTCGAATAATAGAAATCAGTGTTAAAAATGTGACACGGGTTTCTACTCCAGTCCTGTTCCTAATGCCATTTTACACACAAGTGTCCGTATTTAAAATGTGGATTCAAACCACATAAATATATCGAAGGAAAAGTGTATGTTGCACGCCGATAACTTCAGTTGCCATCAATATTATTACCGATTTGAAAACCTGATAATAATGGTATATTAATTGTTCTGGGTGGACTTTCGCCATACAAATTTGTATGCCATACATTAAGTTTGGCATTCAAATGTCACGGACGAAAATCCACCCTTCGAATACCATCAAATGAAATGGAACATTTGTTTTTCAACACTAAATTACACTTAAAACGTTACACGCTACCTATACAAATCGACTATTTCCTTATATCTCGAATATCTCGATATATGTATTTGGGTCGTTTTCAAAAAATATGTTCGTTGACTTAGTTTAAAAAAGTTAGTCCTTTGTGTAACACAAATCCCTTGCCATTCGCCGTTGAGACGGTGGGCACGTGGGGTCCAAGCGCTCAGCTCTTATTTAATAAGCTTTCAAAACGGCTCGTCGACACCTCTGCCTCTGGGCTGCGCATCAAAGGGCTGGCAGCTTCCTCGCCCAGCGCATTAGTATTGCCATACAGCGAGGAAATATTGCCAGCATCTGCGGTACCATGCCACGGGGGCACTTTTTAGATACAATTTAATAGGTAGTTTTAGCTTTAGTCTTATGTTCAGTATGATTGTATTAGTTTAGGATAATTTATTGTTATATTATTGTTTATTTAGTTATAGAATAAATTTCCTTTTAACACTCTAAAGAGACCATACAAGTTATAACTTCCGTTACTACGCAAAGGACAACATAAACGCCGCGGGGTAGAAAAATATGAATTTCTGTAAGAAATGTTTAAAAATAGCCGCGCCTCGTCCAAAATGAGACACTCTGTGAGTCTGACGTGCACGGTTCTTTGTTCCCTTTCTTGCGGTTTTAATATGCTCTTTAAAAGGCTTTGTGGAATGAGGAATTCGTAATTAGTAACCACGGCTTTGCGCATTGGACTAAAGCTTTGTAAAATTCATACAACATTATAACTTTGTAAGAATTATAAAGTTGTAAAAAACGGGCACAGGACTACTCATACAAGACTTTTCCTACCTAATTACCGGTTATGGAAGAGCGGGACATCCTAACACAGGTTTATTTACCTAAAAGGAAGCCCCAATCACTGCAGGCATAGTACTTGTTCAAAAGGAAAATAAAAAAAAAACATTTTCATTTTATGCCACACCTGGCCATAAAGTGTCTTTTACCGCACGCTACGCGTACGGAAAGAGCCGCTTTCTGGCCAAGAGTAGACAAAAATGATGTACACAACACGGGAGGCCATAAAGTGACTTTTACCGCACGCTACGCGTACGGAAAAAGCCGCTTTCTGGCCAAGTGTAGACAAAAAATGATGTACACAACACGGGAGGTGATAAAGAAAGCCCTCGATCGCATATAGGTATGCAAGCGAGGAACGCCTCGCTTGCAGCTCGGGCCGCAAACGTCTGCGATCTTGGCCTTTCTTAGTTTTACCACCCTAGTTGTGTAATTATTTATTTATTATTATTATTACATGAACGGTGTACACCACTTACACATGTAACTTACAGACTAACAAAAGAATAAACAACTAAAGGCTAGAAACAGTATACATTAATATGCACAGATTAGTTACTACATGATGAAAAAAGAAAAAAAAACACAAACAAGTATTATAAATTATAGTTTCTACTACTAGCTAGCTACCTCTCATCCGTCAACCTCGCAGTATGTGAGGCACCTGGACATGAGCTTAGACCATGAGTCTACAACCAAGTCTAAATCTATATCGGAGCGCAGGAGCCCATTAATAGCCGCGCACATGGCGCATAGAGGCGAGTGCCGCCGCGCCGCCGTCGAGCGCGCGGGCCGCTCGTCTGCGAGCTGCAGGCACGCTCGCCGGCGAGACTTGTTCACAGGTACTACAATTCGGTTTAAAGCGTTATGAAGATCTATGCTATCGATCTTGCCTCTTAAAATCTTACAGGCTATTGTCATTTGTACCTTGTTTCTCCTAGTCTCAAGGGAATTTAAGCCTAGTGTGCCGAGCAAATACTTTGTTGGGTATAGGTACGGGTAGTAACCATACAATTTCCTGTACATAAATCGTAGGAATACTTTTTGCACCTTTTCGAGCATAAGTTTATATTTGGCCTCGCTGGGACTCCAGACGCATGCGCTAGCTTCAAGTTTACTTCTGACCAAAGCTGTATACACAAGCTTGATCACGCCTACATTGGTGAAGTCTTTAAGGTTTCTCGTTACAAAGCCTAATCGCCAATACGACTCTTTAGCGAGGCAGTTAATGTGATCTCTAAATGTCAATTCACAGTCGAATTTGACCCCTAGGTCCTTAACGTCTATAACACGCATTAACGATTCTCCGTTTAGCCTATAATCGTATTGAATAGGATGTTGACGACGCGTGTACGTCATCACCTGGCATTTGCCATAGTTAAAGTAGAGCTTATTATCCCTACTCCAGCAATGCACTGACTCCAAGTCCTCCTGCAATTTTCGACAGTCAGCCTCACTCCGTATACCAAACACTAGCTTGAGATCGTCTGCGTACAGAAGACACTTCGCGTGCTGAACATTTTTGACCAAATCATGAGTGTGTCCTATTATGAGTGAATTTAATAGGTTTTAGTCCCCATGCTGACCCAAAACAGGTTGAGGTTTGATACAATACATTTTGAGAACTCATTTTGCGTCGCCGTGTGAACCGAACAGGAGTTTTCTATGAAACCGAATGTAGCAGAAATTACGCGACTCACAACTCATAAAAATTACGCCCGTTTGGCTTCACCCGAAGTGTGGCCTTCCCTCGGTTTCATCATCAGATACTAACTTGGTGACAATTGGAGTAAGATTGAAAGCCAAACGAAAAAACAAAAAAAAATAATTTTCCAAATCGGTCCTCCTGTTTTCGAATAATCGGGGAACAAACATAAAAAAGTAACGACGAACTAAGAACTTCCTCTTTTTGTGAAGTCGGTTAAAATGGGCTGAAAAGAAAATCGACAAAGTTTAAATATAGGTTGAAAAGAAACTTTATCGGAAAAACTTTTCATCGCCTAAAAGCCTCAGACAAAGTCATATAAAGTTCTGCGTACCGCCAACGTGAAGAAACACGCTTCAATCAACGTCTGCCATCGTTTCCGCAAAGTACACTTGGCTAAACTTCCTTTCTATTAACCGATTCCGTGCCGATGACGCTTCAGGCGCGTCATAAAAAATCACGCAACAACGCTCCATGACGCGCCTAGCGCGTCATAATAAAATTACTGAAAAACAAAAATTTAAACCTTTTAAACCAAAAGAAACTTTAATTTCCTATGAAAACTATCATTATTTGTTGTTTTTAAGTGTGGCCCACGAAAAAACTAGAACAACTAATAGTCAGGGGTAATCAACCTAATTATATTGCCGGTCAGCGCGTCACCAACTGGTTGTATGGGGCATGCTTGGCAGATTTTGAAACAAGAAGGTGGCAGCAAATCGGTTAATCAGTAGAGTACAGTTGGAAAAATAACCACTGGAAGTCAATCACAGAAATGTATCGAGTAGGGAATGCAACCCGGGTATCCGAAGACCCGGGTACCCGGATAACCGACTTTATGTAGAGCCGGGAAAAACTCGGGTATTTTGAATCAGAATCCGGGTTTAAAAAACCAAGTAATGAAACAAAATTATACATGTACTGCTTTATTTTAAAGATAAATAAAATCTAATGTCAGCCGCCTTAAAGCAAACGCAAAAAAACATCACATGCTTGCTTATCTAACTTATGCCGGCAATGCCGGCAAGTTCATTATAGGTAATTCAACTCGGGTACCCGAAAACCAGGTTAACTGACTTTATTTAGAGTCGGGTAATAACCGGGTTTTATATTTGACCGGGTATTGCATTCCCTTATATTAAAACAGAAGGGAATCCCATCAAAAACGTTACATGTAAAAAGATGCAAGTCTCGGAACGCAGTTCTTCTACAACAAAAAAGTTTTGAGTTTTAATGTTAAACCAAGTCAGTACTGGAGAGGGGGGGGGGGGGTGTCCACAGAACTCAATTTCCACTTTACGTCACCGACCAGCATTTGTGTCGTGTCTGATACGTTCATAGCACGGTCAAGGTATAACACGGTGTAGTGGGCAGAGACCTTATAATACATGAAAATTGGTGAAAAGGTAGACTATAACCCCAGTACAATGGGATGTTTTTTACTCGACTGCCGCGAATCATAAAAGACACTAGACTAACATTCTCTAGACCAGTGGTTCCTAACCTTTATTGCCACATCAGCCACAGGCCCCCTCTAGATTTGTATCATTACCCCTCCAAAAAATAGATAATACAGACAAGTATATGAAAGTACTCAAAGAAAAACTACTTAATATGAGTATTAACCCTGAGAAAACTTAATTTTACCCCTAAAGGGGTAATTACACCCAGGTTCGGAACCACTGCTCCAGACTCTAGTATAATATTTAATTAATACAGACTTATTCAAATATATAGCAACAATAGAAAATCAAAAAAAAAAAAACCTGCACATCACATCAATATTTCACATAACTAGGATTTCTGGCAAAATATCTTTTAAATGTTTGTTTTAATTTAAAGTAGGCGGAAAAACTTTTCATAGCCTGAAAGCATCAAAGCTATATAAAGTACTATAAATCGCGTAAGTAAAGGAACAGGCTTCAATCAAAGTCTGCCATCGCAAAGTACACTCGGCAGGAGTTTACAACTTTCCCTCCATTAATCAGCGGTCGGTAAAGTAGTCGGAGAAATGTGCTTTTCGGATTTCGACAGTCGTCTGTCTTTTGTTTTTGTGTCGACTGTACAGCTAGAGCATTCCATTGATATATCTACTTTTTATCGCTTACGTAACGCTATGATATCTACCGTAAGAAAACTTATTAACTGCTAAGAAACACTACCAATCTTAAAGCCAAGTTATGATATTACCATACCAATATTCAGTTTCGTATTTTTTTCTAATTCTAAGTTTAGTGTCGCTTACGTAACTCCATTTTTTTAACTTTAGTGTCACTTACGTAATTCCAGCGATGGAATACGTCTATAGAAATACTAGAAGTTGTCTGCAAGCGCGTTCTCATGGGTTTTTAAAAACATAACCCGTTTTTTCTTCATTGTAGTCGGTTAAATTGTATAGTAAACTAGTAAAGTGTGTTAAGTAAGTCTGCGGTCTGTTAGTGCTCGTAATTTTTTATTTTATTTATTTATCACTAAATATAAGTTTATATTAACATATGTGACATCTGCCAAACTGTATAACAGTTTGTTGGCAGAAACACTTAACTACACACTACTGAAGCTACACACATTATTACACAGCTGCCACAGATTCTGACTAAGCTTTCACATACAAAATATGTTTTGAGTCAACTCAGCAACTCGGCTCTAAATCCTAGAAAGAACTTTAAATTCTCAACATTAAACAGTGAGTCCAGTCAATGGATCCATCCCAAACACAATAAAATCAAAACATAAAAAAAATTAGTCCCCATAAATAAAACCAAAACTAGTGACATCAGCAGCGCTGAATTTACACTAACTGCCCAGAGCGGCAAATTTTTTATCTTCCATTTTGTGAGGAGTGGCTCACTCCGTAAGTCCGTATTCCACGATTTCGCCACGCGGCTACTAGTACCAAATTTTGCCCCTCAGGAGGGGCTTAGCCAGCGACCAGAAGGAGCACGCGTTATGCGATAGAGAGAGATGGTTGAATCCGGTGCGTTCCGTCCGGTGGTTGGACTAGAACGTCACTTTTGTACTATTATTCTGTGATTTTGTGCAGAACATAGGTAATTGGACGGCATTTTTACCGTGCCCTGGGCAATACTTAGGGTAAAACCGGCTCTGGATAATCAGCTGTGCTAGTCGACTCTTTGTCGCGCAACAGACACTGCCTGTCCCTTTCTATTCAATATTGTTTGAAAGTAAATAGGTCATACAAACCATATCAAAAGAAAAATGGCTTTCTGGATAACAATAGCCCCTGATTGTGCCACTAATGTCTGTCACACTTGCGAATAGCGGGTAAGTTAGAAGCGAAGTCCCACACAAATGTCGCTCGCGGCGAACACGACGCGAGTTCGCCGCGACTGGTTTTGTATGGAAAGTCGCCCGCAGCTCACCCGCAACTCACAAGTGTGAAAAGGCCCTTAGATAAAATATTAGCCCAGAGAACCGTTGAAGATGCCAGATCGAGTCCCTCCCGAACTACCCTGTCTCCCGACCAGCGTTACCAGATTTTTTTGCCAAGTCGGGATTTTGAAACTGTTGGAGTGAAAAAAGCGGTATTCTTTCGTCGAAAGCGGGACATAGTAAAAGACGTATATAATCAGAAGTTTTCGCGAAATAGAAATTTATACACAAATAAGAAAAGAGCGAAAGAGAGCACGCACGGTCAAGTTATCCCCGAAAAGTGGGAGTGAGCCTGTCCTAGACATTTAATTTTGATTTAAAAATCGGGAGGTCCCGCCAAAATCGGGACGCCTGGCAACACTGCCAAAACCTCAAAACGTTTCTGTGACATTTCGCAGAATGAAATAAAATAGAAAATAGTCCTCATTTCTTGGAGTAACTTGAAGAAATAAGCCCCATTGTCATAACACGAAAGCCTCCAGTTAAGCAGCCTAATACTATCTCGTGAAATGCTGACCTACGAAGCCCACGGAATATATCGCTGCTCAGTGCTAGTGTACGAATAAAGTTATTGTTTTACGAGCCCATTGGGTCTTCGTGAGGACAAAATTGTTTTAAAAATATTACTTTTATGAAATACTACAGTGAGACATTTTACTTATTTCGCTTCGTGAAATAAGTAAAATGGGCATTTCTATTTTGCCTTTTTACCCTATTAAGACATTGTTAACGTGGAGTAAAATGTTGTTCATTTGGTTACGCACTTTTTCAATGCTTAAAATAAATAAAACTAAATTTAACACCACGGTAACAATTTCTTAATGCGGTAAAGAGAAAAATAGAAATGCTCAAATATCTATTTATGCTTCGCCGTAGTCGGGTAAAAAGTTCCCCATATTTTAACGGGGATCGTAACCCCAATGTATACCAAATTTCATGGAATTCGGTGCGTGATACGCAAACCAAAAAATAAACAAAATGACAAACAAACATAATTCTGAAAAAGAATTTAGTTACCTTTTATTTTTAAAAAAATAGAAAAATCTCTATATTTAAATTTTTGCTGTGCAATAAAGAGTACTTATTGTAAAAATAGTTTTTTTTTTCGATATACAGTGAAGATTTTATTAAAATGTTAAATAACTTTGACTGCCTAACCTCACCACTGTTAGGTCGTACGAAGTCTTAACGGCTGATAAAAATGTTTATGAGACAGAATATTACAAAATTCGCATTGCGGTCTGCGTTGAAATAAACTTATTATTTACAACCACCCAAGAAAATTGTGCACAGTGGGTATTTAATTACGCAGAAGTGGCCAAAACTTAATTTTATTTAAAAATTAAAGCAATTTTTCTTTAAACTTTTTACAAGTATTTTGTAATATTTTCATGGCAGTATCATTTAAAAAAGTAGACAATGAATAGTCAAATTCTACACGCGGAGAGACAGATGATATTTTATATGAGTAAGTTTATTTAGTAAATTAAATTCATCATCACATCTGTCTTTATATTTAATTTTTTTATGTATTACCTACTTATGTGTAACTGTAATGATGTGTTATCCGAATAAATACTTTCAATGCTAACTTGTCAATGAAATGAAAATTCGATGATATACGTATTTGTCGCAGTTACTCTTTTATACGGTTAATACGACGTTAACCATTTTATGAAAACTTTTAGGATTACTTGGTTTTTGGCTTTTGTTGCTTCATTTACAGTTTATTTAAAATATAATAAAATAATTGTGGTCAATTTATTGAGTCTTACTATGGAGTTAAAAAGAAGTTCGCGAAAAATCAGTCGTAAAAAATAGCAAAAGTGTTTGATATATTATGAGAATTGAATACTTAATAATTATTCATAATCATCTATTATGAACTAACATGACCTTCCTAACCAGACAGATCAAATATAAAACTGAATACATCGCATGTTTCACCATTACCGAACCACCACGCATAAACAGACGGCAATAACTTTTATTGCAAAAAAAAATCTTTTATTTCCAGTTTTATCGCGAAGCGGCCCACTACGCATTGCGGGCGCACAGTGGGCTCTTTAGGACATAAACCGACAAATTTACTCGCAAATTTAAGTGGAAATGTTATTTTTCAGCATCTGCATTTAAATTGCGGGTGATATTTTGTTTCTGAAAAACAGAGGAAGTGTGTCTGGATTAATGTTGAAATTTTATGCACCTATAATTAATCCTATGGTAGCCTAGTGGTTCGCACATGTGCCTTTCAAGCAGAGGTGGCACGTTCGAATCCTGAGTACCAAATTTTTTTTGGAACTTATGTACTAAATATGGTTTTATATTTACTATTTAGCGTTTAGGTGAAGGAGTAACATTGCGAGGAAATCTGTATACACCCGCGAAGAAATTCAAAGGTATATATATGTACGCCAGCGTTTCTCGGCTTCCGTGGGGACGGCTCATTCACTCCCATCTATGAGAGTAGTCCTGTCCTGTGTGTGTGGGAGTATCAGTGGGACGTATGCTGATGCCGAAGATTTTATGGATTGATGTTTGAAATTGTATACAACAATTACTTATCCTCACTTGTCTTTTTTGATAAGCTTACGATGCATTTCAAATATGATAATCACCTGCGTTATTCCCACTATTATCCTAGGGGAACTTATTACTGTGATATAAAGTATTCTACTTATCCAGGACTTGGTCTACTTGCACGCCAAATTTCATCTCAATCCATTCAGTTGTTACCACGTTATTTAGTAACAAACATCCAAACATCTTCACAATATCTCGCATATAATAATACATTTACCCGTGGCTTCGTCCGCGTTATTTCCCGTTATTATCCCAAGGGAACTCTTTACCGGGATATAAAGTATTCTATGTACGAGTATCCATCCAGAACATGGTCTGCTTGTATACAGTGCCGGATTAAGCTAGTGCGGGGCCTGTAGCATTTCTTCAAAGAGGCGCTTGGTTGGTCTTAGATATACTTAAATACCGATTGACCGGTAATTTTATACGTGACGAATTACATAACGAGGGGCGGTCCCCCTTTTGCGAGTGGGCGCGGGCCCCCCCAATGCGCGGGGCCCGTAGCATTTGCTTATCTTGCTATATGGCTAATCCGGCACTGCTTGTATGCCAAATCGCATCTGAATCCATTCATTTGTTACCGCGTTATTTAGTAAAAAACATCGAAACCTCCAAACTTCTTCGCAAACTTAAACATTTATAATATTAGTAGGAATAGGATTAGAAGGATAAAATAGAATTAGTACAATACTAAGATAGGCTTAAGTATAATTCGTATGGCAACTGTTATTTTATTGAAATAATAAAAACAGCGTTTCCTGTACTTAATTACAAAAATATTTTCTTTTCGACTTCGTGCCTTAACACAACTGCACAAACTTTTATACGAAAATGCAACCGAACACCATCTTAAAGTAAGTGCTGAAAGTGTGTGTGGTCCAGAATCAGAATGAACCACTACGCAATGCGGAGACTTGGCACAGTGGGCACTTTACGACTTAAACCGGGCAATGTGTGGTATATTTCTGTCTGCAGTTTAAAACTGCGGCACTCTGCACAGTGGGTTTATTGCACAAAAGGATTTAACAAAAGATAAATTTATGTATGTATAATAACAACACGGGAATGTTTCGTCGTTGTTCTCGCCGCGCAGGATCAAGCTGCTAGACAGGCGCATGAAACTCCTTGACGCAAGCGAAAATCGAAAGCGAAAAAAGTGATCGCCGCCAAGCTGCTTGACCGTCTCGGAACCGCCTTAAGTCTTTTGTCTTAAGGCGAGGTAAGACGAGAATCGGGCGCGGAAGCCTAGTTTCCAAATCATTTTTAGAGCACTTATTTGACTCATAGGTCACTGTAAAACATATATAATAATATTCAGAACTGTATCTAGGGCATCCTCTCACTTAGAACACGATAGCGAACACTTCGCTCGATAGAAAAGTAGCGCGAAAACACTATAAAATAAAGTATTTTTTTCATTTTGTTCATTACCAGTTACCTTTTCTGACAAAATTAATACCTGACAATCATGATTTCACAGTCATGCAGGGCATCCTCTCATGTTTGGGTTGATAACGTATACTTTTATGTTAGAAATCGAAGATAATCTGCAATAATCTGCATTCCGCCCGACCCTAGTTGTATGTGAAATGCGAGCCAGGTCCTACCGGGCCTTAAAATTTTCCCGTTACCAACAAGCGTTCCATCCAAATTGTTTGTATCTAGTTCGTTAACCCTGTTAATAAATCGACCAACGCTTTTAGTTTGGGTCTAGAAATAGCGGTAGTCAATTCCCGGTGTTAACGCGGGAACTACACCGGATATTAAGAAAGGTGCGGCTAGGGATGTGCGGCGTCATACCGGTAACGGTATCGATTGGTTTTATACTCCTCCATGTCTGGATTTAAGGTAATTGCTAGTCTTTGGGCATTTAAATGTGTAGCATTGACTAAGAGTTAGTAGTCGTCTCAAAACTGAGAATTAGCGCCAAATTACATAATGACGTAAGTAACACAGACTGACAGATGACATTTAAAGATGACTTGAAAAGAGTGGCGGGAAGCGGTTGGAGGACGGAGGTATTGTGGCCCGAATTAGGGAAGGCCTCGTTCCAACAATAAACGACCGAATAATGATGACGATGAAGTTTGAGAAATGTATCCTGGGTACAATAGAACACAATCAAGTTAAAATAAATAAATATAGTGGGGACATCTTACACAAATCGTCCTAGTCCCAAACTAAGCAATGCTTGTATTATGGGTTTTAATATGGGGATGATATACATATTTATATAGATAGATATATTACTTAAATAGATAGAAAACATCCAAGACTCAGGAACAAATACTCGTGCTCAACACACAATAGGCTACTTGACAGTGTGAAAAATAATGGAAGAATTATGGATATATGTATTAATTATAAGTAATAAAACCAATTTACGTCAATATTACTAAAAATAAATGGATAATTTATTTATAAAACTCGGATGAAAATTGATTATTTTTTATCTGTCGCCATTTTATCGAAAACGGTTTGGATTGGCCGATGACGTCACACCATAGTAAACAGCATCGACAGCATCCTATCAATCCTATTTTTAAAGGTAGAACGTTATGCGATCCTCGTTGACATTTGTCGGTTTACTATTATGTGTCGTCATAGACGCCATATTGTCCGAGAAACCGTTTTGGCGGCTAATTTTAAAAGTGCATTTTTATTTGCTTTTTTCGGAAAAAATACACAAAAGAATTAAAAATTACCATTTTCTGAGTGCCCAATAGACATCATTAAACAATCGGATTGACTTTTCAGAAACCTGTCAAGTAGCCTATTATTTGCCATAACCAGTATTTAAACCCGGGACCTCTAGCTTCGTAGACGGTGCCACTCCCACTAAGCTAAACGTGTAGTTATAGTTATACTAGCATTGACTTTGTATTAAAATACAATGTAATATTTTTCATCACACTTGCTCGAAAATGGTGTCATTACACGTACGTTTTGCGGGCCGTAAATGACCTATTACGCCCTAGGGCGTAATGGTTTTCTTTTTAAATTTGAAACGCTGGTTCTGTTTTACTCTTATTTGTCATGATCAAAGGAAACGCCATCTTACTTTTTTAACTTTTATTACTAAAATATTTATTTAAAGAGAACTGTTATTGCAAATACATGTAAACACATATTTCTGTAACATTAATTAAATGTTTAAATAGTGTATTTCAGTATTTTGCAAATATAAAATCAACCATTTTAAGTCTTTACCGCTATGGTTTCCGGACGTGACTTGTCGTCTTGATATATGTCACTAATGTCACTGTCAGTTTTACAATTTTATTTAGGTTAAGTAAGGTTATTTTAATCAGATTTCCTCACAAGTGTGATGAAAAACATTGTGTGTGCCACGGGCGGTAAAGGAATTACAAACTCGTGTTGTTAAAGCCCTCGTCTTCGCCTCGGCCTTGTAACAAACACTCGTTTGTAATTCCTTACTTACCGCCCTTGATACACAATGTACTATTGTGGAACAAAGCAATTTTCTGTTGTTTGCCATTTTATTTATAAACCGTGACATTTTGCATACGTGATCTTGGGACCAAATAACGATTTCATAGTTTAAATTTTACGATGTATGATTGCAGTGATTTTTACCGGTTCTCGCGGAAAATTATTGTTAATTTTCCGTGACGACGAGTACGACTTAAGTAAAGTAATATTTATAATTATAAAAAAAACCCACCGAGGGTTCCGTACAAATTTGTAGGTACATATATTAAAGTGCACTATACATTTTGATTTCCTTAGTAAAGACTTTATTTTTTATGATTTAATTATAAATGTATAGTTTTCAGATTTTTTCCTATACTTGTAGTATAAGACGGTGTTACTTGCCAAATTTCACAGTTCTAGGTCAACGGAAAATACGCTATAAATTTTGGTTTCCTTGAGAGTGTCGAAATATACCGCTCCTTGAAAATCATAACGTCACTATCCAAAAAATGACGTTTTTGAGTTAACAACGCCTTCTAAATCACGTGATTGTACGGAACGCCATACAGAGACACCTATTGCTCTAGCTCTATTTAAAACGGCAGGGGGCGCTAGTGTCATTACGGCTAATAGTGGAAATTGACGCGCGACTTTTTGGAACATTGTCACTATCATTAGAAATACAGTGAAATTCAGTGGATTTTGTGAAGAAGGTTGTCATTTTCTGGTTAATGACGGTATTCTGTGATATTAAATGGAAAGTACTAACATTTTTCAACGGAATACAGTATTTATTCGTAATATGTCAGTTCGAACTTTTAATGTAGTATCAATATCAAGACTCAATTTAAAGCAATAGTGTAATTTTCGCTTTAATGACACTTGTCCTCTTGCAATTTTTAATGTTATACTTTGTGTTAAGACTGTTAAAATGACAGTATATCAATAATGACCGTTTTATTTTGAATTTCAAGTCTTGATGCAGGCTAATAATAAAGATGTACTGTATTTTTAGTACTTTAAATGACATTATGGTTTTAATAACTAAAATGATTTTTAGCATTATTAATCGTCATTTTCGATGTAGTGTCAATTTCGCCAGCTCAAATTACTATAAATTCATTCGTTTTGTCAATTGAAAAATGCTGTTTTATGTTTAAAGCCGTTATAACTGCTAGAAGCTGCTTCCAACATTACTGTTGTTTGATTATTTTGTGACTTCTTGATTAATGTCACGGTGTGTAATGAATAAAATTATTAACTGTTTGTGAGACTGATAGTCATTTGCGTTAATAAATGTTATTTAACAAGTTTTCTTTAAGAGTTTTATACAAAAACATGGATTTTTCTTCCAAATAACCAGATATAGTGTCATTGTTCCTTAAACTAAATTAAAGTTTAGGAAATCACAGGCTTGAAAAGTGACATTAAGCAAAAATTAATGGAAAAGTGACATTATTATTTTCTTTAAATTCAATTATCAGATAAATAAAACATAAAAGACGGAATCTACTCTTATCGGTAAAAAGCATAGTCACGTATTTAACAAAACACAGTATAAAAATGATACTTTTATTACAAATAAAGTAGTTTTAGTCGTTTTAATATTTCGAAAACTTTCAAGCCTCGTACCCAAAAATCGTGTTTTTCGTTTAATGACGTTATGATTTTCAAGGAGCGTACGTTCTTACGGCTTAAACGGCTGTATGGTTTTTTAAGTTAATTTAGAAGTTTAAATTTTTCACAGCTTCAAGGGGTTGTAGACCTGAGTAAGGTCAACCAGGATATTAGCATCAGGGTATAGGGGCAAATGTGTCTTTTAATGATTCCATTAAATCCGAACTCTTTAAAACTACCCCTACCCTATCTGCCTGTAGCATACGCTGTATCATTAATCGGTTTTCAACTAAAAACTGACTTTTAAGTTTTATTTTATAAAAAAACCTGGTAATAAATTATATTAATATTTTCTTGTTGGCAACACTAACTGTGCATCCGTTGGACTGAAAATATGTGTAGAAATTATTCAAGCTTGCATTACGGAAGAGCTGGTATAGACTATAAGCTAGATTTACTTATGGATATTCTAGACTTACTAGAGCAGTGGTTCCGAACCTGGGGGTAATTACCCCTCCAGGGGTAAAACGAAGTTTTCTCAGGGGTAATACGCATGAATGTTGTTCGCGCCTTGTCTTCGATCGGGAATCTTCGGGAGCCGTCGCGGGCGCAGCGCATGGCGCGGGGCGCGCGGCAGGGGGGCCGCTCGGGTCCAGTCGGCCGCG
Organism: Eudemis profundana; assembly: GCA_947034925.1. NCBI lineage: Eukaryota > Metazoa > Arthropoda > Insecta > Lepidoptera > Tortricidae > Eudemis > Eudemis profundana. The sequence continues at coordinate 12,850,419 of OX344816.1, read as the reverse complement.
GCGACTCACTCGCTCGACAACCGTCTCACGGGCATGTCATGCCCATACATATACTTACTAAAGCAATGTCTGTGATCTACCACCTTTGTATCACCTAGTTACATTATACGTGCATGTTTTGGACTTGGAGTGTAATTTCTCACCGCATCACGACCCCAAGAAACTTAAAAAACAAGTACGCATCTATATGCGCGTACAAATGTTAAGCCGTTTTACTTTGAGCAGTTTCTTATAAGCTTATAATACCTATTTTTTTGGAGGGGTGATAATACAAATCTCGATGAGAATGTGGGTGATATGGTAATAAAGGTTAGGAACCACTGAACTAGAGTATATTGTAGAGAGGGCCTTGAGTGTAACAACAGAAGAGACGTCTAGAGGGCATTTCTCCAGAAATATGTCTGCGAGTCATTCATCTGTCTCCATACATTTAGTATGAAAAAGGGCCAGATGAATGAGGTGACCGCAGACATATTTCTGGAGAAATGCCCTAGAATGGAAATCGACAAATGTCTTTTATAAAAATACTGAGTGTAAGTAAGTGTTATTGAAACTAAGTAACTGACATATAAAATGTAGATACAAGCAACCCCCGCATGAAAAACTAATAAATTGGGCGCATAATGTGTTAGTTCATAAATAAACACCATGTTTACTTTCATTTCATATACTAAGTAACTGATAAACAATGTAATCAATTCAATTTTAACCTTTTTTTTGTTAGCCCTGCGTAAATGGAGAGGCCTTTGCCCAGCAGTGGGACACTAGTTACGCAAGGCTAACAAAAAAAATTAACTTAAGAAGAAAAATCAAAATTACGTCTAAAATAAAAATTATCTCAACTTTTTTCCAAATCGATCCAGCCGGCTTTGAATTGGGGAAGATACATAAAAAATAAGTTTTCGTTAAGATTTTTTTTTTGAGATAAGCTTTTATTGCGATGCAATATTATACAAAAAAGTATAGTTCGGCAATAAAAACTTGTCACATTTTTTTAACAGAATCTTATTTTAATTTGAATTTTGATTTATGACTAATAAATAAATAAATATTAGGGGACAATCTTACACAAATCGAACTAGCCCCATAGTAAGCTCACTAAGGCTTGTGTTATGGATACTAGACGACGATATATTTAATAGATACAAATACTTAAATACATAGAAAACATCCATGACTCAGGAACAAATATTCGTGCTCATCACACAAATAAATGCCCTTACCGGGATTCGAACCCAAGGACCTCCTGCTTCGTAGGCAGGGTCACTACCAACTAAGCTAAAGCGGTCGTCTAATAATAGCGAATAATGGTTACTTTACAATAAGTAATTTTATTTATAGCAAACTACCCTTTTCGTTTATCCTCGGAATAAATCCATTCGCACAAAGGTTGCATCGCTATTTCTAGATCGTTTTATGTCGGCGCAAAGTTTCCGCTGCGTTCGTTCAGTCATTCACTCGTTCGTTCGTTCGTTCATCCATGTGCACATTCAGTGCATCGGTGCACGTTTACTTGACTCGACGCTTTAATCACTTGGGATGAAACGAATATTTCGAAAACTCATATAGGACTGGAGTGGCCCACTCCGCGATTTCGAGAGTATCAAATTTTTCCTCTTCGGCAAGGTTTAGCCAGCGACCAGAAAGAGCACGCGTTATGCGATAGAGAGAGACGATTAGATGCGGTGCGTTCCGTCCGTTGGTCGGATCCGTACATCAGTTTTATTAGAAAGAGAGACTTCTGTACTTAGTACTATTTAATCTGTACTGCGGTCGAGAGCACTTTGCGTTTTTGAATTTTTAACCTTTTTTCATACCATAAACGTTTAAAACTCATTTCGAATTAGTCCTATAGGTAGTAACCATGGGCCGCAGAAGACTATGTAGGAGTTGCTTATGCTTATGTTTCACAGATATTTCAATATCTACTTTCTAACATGCATAGGATTGGCCTGTTTTTAATTTTCGGAAACATTTTAGTTCATATAAAAAAAGTTTCAGATTTTATCCTTTACAATTTGTTTTTGACTTTTAGTTATGAAAAAAACGGCGTATATGTCACTACTTGCAAGTGTCAATTGCAATCTCCGCTTTGCGATCAAGTACAATGTGCGACCAAACGCAACTTGCGCGATAAGTCGCAAGTCTGCTACGTTACTATAGTGTGGGTGTATCTGTAATGCATAGTGCTGACAAAGGAGCTCTTTAGTCGAGTAATGAGCACTCTTTGCTTGAGTAATATGCCACAAAGAACGACAAAATAAACCTAGTACAGTCTAGTCTTAGATTATCTTATCTTATTTCATCTATATAAGATGCTAACAAATTAGTTGCCAATATTTTAAGAGAAGATATTTTACGTTATAATAATTAACATTAACTAGAAATTAAAAAAAAAACTTTTCATATATTTTTTTGGTTTCCATTTACTGAACAAAATAAACAAATTAAAACTCTACCCAAACTTAATCATATTGTTAATTAAACTGACAAGAACATTTTCTGTCAAGTGGACGTCGTCCTCTGTTAAGTGGCCAGCTCGTTCATATTGAAAAATTAATAACCATAAGATAATCAAAGAGGTCCATCCTAATCACTACCTAATTCATGTTTACCTGATTAACAGGGTGCTTTACGTAGCAAACTTACTTCCCTAATTTTCTCCAAAAAACATACATAATTTGTTCATTGTTTTATACATAAATAAACTCAGAAAACTCAGTACTATCAGCCCTAAAAATATCGGTGGCTAATTTGTTAACACCTTACATAAAACAAAGTCGTGTTAGTTACACCATTTATAACTCGAGAACGGGTGGACTCATTTTTATGATCTTTGATTTTTTGGGTTTGTCTCTGCCCCGAATAACTAATAAAACTCTAAAAAGTTAAAAATTCTGAGGCGAAACGAATTTCGCCGGGACAGCTAGTTTATTATAAGATGTAGGTAAGTTCTAGAATTTAAATATTTGCATATGGGCTATTCTTCAGAAATATGTGTGCGACTTATTCATCTGTCTCCATACATTTAGTATGAAAAAGGGCCAGATGAATGAGGTGATCGCAGACCTTTTTGTGAAGAATAGCCCTAATTAGGTTTTAGATATTGGAAACGCTCAAAGATTCAGGCTTTTTTTCTTTATGATTCAAGACAATTTTGATGTTTTGTCAACTTTGAGTACAGTATTTTAATAATTATGCATTAGTGCTGTGTTAAACACCTTTGTATTGCCAAAATTCAAGCTGGAGCCGTGTTTTTGCTTTAATATTCCATTTGGTTTTATTACCCAATAGCAAAGTATAAAGATAGACCAAGTAGTCCAACTTTAGGAGCGTGCGATTCGTAGGTATTGTATCGAGCGTGTGTGTGAGTGCGATCCGTACTGAAGCATTCTTACGCATCCTCAAAACTTTGCTTGCAGTGCGTTCGTTCACGGCGCGCTCACATACAAGCGCGCGATGTGCCTTTTGTAAGAAGAAAAATTACTGCTACCTATTATACTATGCCAATAGCCCCTCGCCGATTTAAACTCATACACAATATCACACTGTAATCGGTCGGTGGATATTATAAATACTTTTGGCATAATCTCGACTGAGTACATTTCAAATTTTTCAATGCCTCTTAAGTCGATCGTGGAGTCGCTAGCCTGCATTATTGTGTGGGTGTATCAGTGGTAGGGAATGCAACCGAATAGTGAAAAAACCGAGTATCGGTTTTAACCGTCCGGTTTTAACCGATTTGAAACTCGAATATTACTCGGTTAATAACCGAGTATTTTTTACAGTAAGCAAAGTATTGAATAATGATAGGTTAACGTGGTTTTTATGATTTTTCATCACACTTGCTCGAAAATGGTGAAATGACCTATGGCGCCCTAGGGCGTAATGGTCTTTTTCTTTAAATTTGAAACGCTGGTTCTGTTTTACTCTTATTTGTCATGTTCAAAGGAAACGCCAACTGACTTTTTTAACTTTTATCACTGAAATATTTATTTTAAGATAGCTGTTATTGCAAATACATGTAAACACATATTTCGGTAATATTAATTAAATGTTTAAATAGTGTATTTCAGTATTTTGCAAATATAAAATCGTTTTAGGTCTTTACCGCTATGGTTTCCGAACGTGACTTGATATTCGCATTGTCTATGGACTTATGTCACTAATGTCAATTTCTCTTTTAATATTTTCTGGTCATACTGGGTCGATTAGTAAGGTTGTTTAATTAAGATTTCCTCACAAGTGTGATGTAATAGTACATTGTGTATCTAGGGCGGTAAGTAAGGAATTACAAACGAGTGTTTGTTATAAGCCCGAGGTGAAACCGAGTGCTTTAATAACACGAGTTTGTAATTCCCTTACCGCCCGTGGCACACACAATGTTTTTCATCACACTTGTGAGGAAATCTGATTAATATAACCTTACTAATCGTCCCAGTATGACAAGAAAATATTAAAATAGAAAGTGACATTAGTGATATATGTCCATAGACAATGCGAAATGTCAAGTCTCGTTCGGAAACCATAGCAGTAAAGACCTAAAACGGCCATTTTAGTTGATTTTATATTTGCAAAATACTGAAATACACTATTTAAACATTTAATTAATGTTACCGAAATATGTGTTTACATGTATTTGCAATAACAGCTATCTTAAAATAAATATTTCAGTGATAAAAGTTAAAAAAGTACGTTGGCGTTTCCTTTGAACATGACAAATAAGAGTAAAACAGAACCAGCGTTTCAAATTTAAAAAAAAAACCATTACGCCCTAGGGCGCCATAGGTCATTTATGGCCCGCAGAACCTACGTGTAATGACACCATTTTCGAGCAAGTGTGATGAAAAACATTGTGTGTGCCACGGGCGGTAAAGGAATTAAAAATTCGTGTTATTAAAGCCTTCGGCTTCACCTCGGGCTTATAACAAACACTCGTTTGTAATTCCGTACTTAACGCCCTAGAAACACAATGTACTATTAATGTTAATACTAAATAAGTAATTTAATGAGTATGTCCTTATCTAGAAAAGGTCACAAAACCAAAAGAGACCGCGAGATAACTCTTATCTTGCCAATACAGCTCATCCCTTTACCTACCCTAATCCAGGTACGTCAGGTACTCAGGTAACTCGATGTTATTTTTCATCGCACTTGCTCGAAAATGGTGTTATTACACGCAAGCTCTGCGGGCCGTAAATGACCTATTACGCCCGAGGGTGTAATTTTTTTTAATTTCAATACGCTGGTTCTGTTTTACTCTTATTTGTCATGTTCAAAGGAAACGCCAACTTACTTTTTTAACTTTAATCTCTGTAATGTTTATTTAAAGAGAACTGTTAATGCAAATAAGTCCATGTAAACACATATTTCTGTAACATTAAATAAATGTTTAAATAGTGTATTTGAGTGTCATTTTCAAAATACTGAAACTTATTCAAATTAAAAAAAAAAACATTACGCCCTAGGGCGTAATAGGTCATATACGGCCAGCAAAACCTACGTGTAACAACACCATTTTCGAGCAAGTGTGATGAAAAATCATAAAAACCACGTTAACCTATCATTATTCAATACTTTGCTTACTGTAAAAAATACTCGGTTATTATTCGAGTATTCGATTCGAGTTTAACCGTGGAAAAACCGATACTCGGTTTTCGGTTATGGCTGCATTCCCTAATCAGTGGCGAGCTGACAAAGGAGCTCTCGAGTCGAGACCGGCGCGAGTAATGAACACTCGAGCTGTTTGCTCGAGACTAACGCCACGTGTGGACAATGAACTTTCACTGTAATAAAACTAATACAAAAATGGAGACAATGTTAAGCAAAATCTGTTAAAAAAATGAAGGAATGTTTACAAAAACAATATAACTGACATTTTTAATGACACTAGGTGTCAAGCAGCTTAATTAGTTATGTTGTTTTTGTAAACGCCCCTTCAATTGGTCTCATGGTAGTCACCATGAGACCAATTTCAATTTTATACAGTAACCGAATATATAATATAGGTTTAAAACGAGATAGAGCATACGTATTACATACTCTAATTAAAAGACCAACCATATCGGAGCTTAATTATCTTTAAGTATTAATGGCGTTATCGGACAATACTTCAAGAGGCGCACGAATAACGAACCAGAGTCAATCATAGAGATAGATCATTAGAAGTAATATCTATAAATTTTCTTTAGTAGTAATCACTAGCCTGCATTTTGTGTGGGTGGGTTATTCTTCAGAAATATGTCTGCGACTTATTCCTGTGTCTCCATACATTTAGTATGAAAAGGGGCCAGAGGAATAAGGTGACCGCAGAAATATTTTAGAAGAATAACCCGGGTGTATCAGTGGCGAGCTGACAAAAGGGGCTCTCGAGTCGAGACCGGCGCGAGTAATGAACACTCGAGCTGTTTGCTCAAGACTAGTAGTAGTAGATAAGGGATTTTTTCAGTAATATTAATTGCGGGAACCAAAAACAATAACGAATTTTCATTTTGAAACATGTCTCACGACGACTATTCTGTACACGACGATATTCGTAAAAAAAAATGGGAAAAAAATCTGGAATTTCTGACTTTGAATGCTTTTATTTGTCAATTGTTGTAATGTTTTGGCACTTTTTACTATTGTAATGTAATCAGTAGTTTATTAGCTATTCAAAACATGTTTTTTTTTTATTTCAAAATTGCGTAGTTTCTACACAATCACCAGTTTTATGTCCAGAGGCGGGTATTTAAAAAGAAAACCAAAAAACTTGAATATCTCGAAAACCAAGGAGTTTTGACCGTAGTTGATTGGGCCTAAATCATTGCAAATGAGCTGTAGAAAAACCCCTATCAAGGAATACGGCGAATTTCCAATCACCCTGTATATAAATGAGTAATCATATGTTTAAGGCGAGACAGATCACGGATATAAAGTCCGAGAGCTCGACACTGCCCTAGTAATCACGATTTTGAATGTTAAGGCATTAGCAAAGCAATAGAGATTATAGCAGGGTGTCGACTATTTGCCATTAGCGTGTCGAGCATGGGACGTTAACCTTACAATGTTTAAGCACCGACCACATCAAAGCTTCATCATCATTAATTTAAGAGTTACACTCTTGTCGGTGGAGTTGTTTCCAATTTTGTCTGACGTACGCCAGCTTCTTGACATTTTGATAAGACACAACATTAACTTTTTCCTTCACTTGGTCCATGTAACTGCGTCTAGGTCTTCCCCTACCTCTTTTTCTCTCTATCTTTCCTTCCAGTATGGTTTTAAAGAAATTGTCGTGTCTTATCAAATGTCCTATCATTTTTCCTCGTCTGTTTGCAATAACATTCAGGATTGTCCTCTTCTCTTTCACCATCATTAATACTTCTTCATTGGTTTTCTTCTCTGTCCAGCTTATGCCTTCCATTCTCCTCCAGCACCACATTTCAAATGCTTATCAAAGCTTAACTATCTAAAAAATATTAGTGGCGTTATCGGACAATACTTCAACAGGTGCACCGAATAATGAACCAGAGTCAATGACACCACATCACACTAATATTATAAATGTGAAAGTTTGTGAAGATGTTTGGATGTTTGTTACTAAATAACGGGGTAACTTAACAGTATAAATTACTTTTATTACTAGTCGCTAGCCTGCATTATGGCGTGGGTGTATCAGTGGCGAGCTGACAAAGGAGCTCTCGAGTCGAGACCGGCGCGAGTAATGAACACTCGAGCTGTTTGATCGAAACTAACGTCACGTGTGGACAAGAGAATCTCGCTAAGAATGTGTCGCAGGGCGGCTATTATCAACTCTATACGGGATAATATATTCTTCGGTTTCTGTGATATCACATTAGGACCATTAGGACCTAGCATGTATGATGTACATTGTATGTAAACACTGGTTTGAGATGAAATTTGTTATTCAAGTAGAACGAAGTAGATGGGATGAAAACTGGGAGACACAGTTTTTTATTTAGGTAAACGAACAGTTACTACAAAGTAACTTAATTATTAGCTTAAAGTAAAAACTGTATACAATATATCGATACCTTTAGACTCAAAGGGCGTAAACGCCGTAGGTTCTAATGGCGTTTACGCCCTTTGAGTCTAAAGGTATCGAATGTGACCAACGCCGTTCTACACTGATTAATTATAAACATATTGTTCATTCGACGATACGATTTCCTAGAATCATAGGGATTCTGGATAACGATAAAGTGATGTAAGTATAACAGAGTATTAATATAAGTAGTAAGAGCATCTAGAATAAGTAGGGTTCCGTAGCCAAAATGGCAAAAACGGAACCCTTATAGTTTCGTCATGTCCGTCCGTCTGTCTGTCTGTCTGTCTGTCTGTCTGTCTGTCCGTCCGTATGTCACAGGCATTTTACTCGAAAACTACATGATGGATATTGATGAAATTTAGAATATAGGTGTCTCTTATGAGCCGCTACTTAGTTTGGTATATAAATAAATAAAATAAATATTTTTAGGGGGGGCACTCCATACATGTTAAAGATAGTAAAAAAAAATTTTTTCAGCAAATATCAACGTGTGGTACATAGTTCGACAGCTCTTTAAAAAACACTATGAGTGAATGTATTTGGAAATAATCGCTCCGAAAGTTGTGTAAATTGTGTCCCCCCCCCCTCTATTTTCTAAACCGTGCGCCCGAAAAATATGAAAAAAATCACGAAGGTAACGCTTAATTAATACTTTCAATGAAAATTATTTTCAACAAGATCGAATCTACCGTTTTTGAGTTATTGCCGATAAACTGCGCTTCTCAACAAAAGGACGTAATTGCTATGAAGATACGCTCTTTTGTTGTTGTACTTTTTTACATCGAATTTTTTACCTTATAGTTACGGCTATGGAACCCTACACTGAGCATGGTCCGACATGCTCTTGGCCAGTTTTTTAAAAATAGTTACACTGCAACCGAAAATGTCTATACTATTGAAGAACACATTAGTACACCCACGTAACCAATCCGCAGTGGGCTTGCGTGGGGACTGCAGCCCATTCACTCTCGTCTATGAGAGTAGGCCTGTACTGAGACTTTAGGGATTACTAGGGACTACTAGGGATTTATCGAGAATAACGCGGGAGAATCCTCAGAAAAAATCTAGTCTACTATACTTATTCACACCAACTACGCACCATGGTCAGACAAATAGCTACTAAATATTTCCGCTCTCACGCACTAAATTGCAATTTACCCCGACTTTCCTTACATTTACACCGGTAATAACGCAGCCCCGCTCATTTATAATGTGTGTTTACATTGCGGTGTAACTGTGTTGATAGAGGTCCATAGCATACAAGTTATATTAGGTAAAAGGTGCACGGTGCTTCATCTCACAGCAAACAATTAATGTTCCTCATTTACCCAAAATCTTCTAGTTATTAGATCCCACTAATACCATAAATGCGAAAATTTGTGAAGACGTTTAGATGTTTGGATGTTTGTAACTAAATAACGACTGGATGGATTGAGCTGAAATTTCGCATGCAAGTAGACCAAGTCCTGAATTGAAGCAAACGATGCATTATATCCCCTTAAATAGTCCCCTTGGGACAGTAACGGGAACAACGCGGGCGAAGCCGCGGGTATATGCTAGTCTTATATCATTTTAACAAATTGCGGGTACAGTCAACTACAGTATTATTACTAACGAAAATTTCTGCTCTTTCAGGCACGCTCGAGCGCACGGGGCATCTCCGGACCAAAGTCTCAAAATCGCGACATATTGTTTTTTCTCCCGATAATAGGGTTATTCAATCTGGCAACCCTAACCATAACACACCTTACGCAAGGTATACAGGTAAACGCTAAACGACGTATATGTTTGATTATACGACTCGCAGAATACGCCGGAGGCCGGGAAATAATTAAACTCGATTTCGGTATGCTGTTAGAGATACGGCACGTTCGCAACGCCCCGGATAAAAAGGACCTAAGCGCCGTTTTAATGCGTACACTTTGTCTTTCCAATAGGACTTTTCTTTGGGAATGCGCATGGACGTTCTTTATTTCGATTTTAAACAGCCGTTGCCTATGGGTTTTAGTTTATCGCCTTGGATAAAGGCAGCTGTCTCTTTTTACAGCCAAAATCTGTGTACGATGCCGTTGTTCACACTCGTAGTACTTACATATCTAACGTCAGTTTTCATACAGAGAGAAACTTCTGTATAGTACCACAGATTAGAGAATATAAACAGATATTTCAGTGTCACGCGTTTCTATACAAAAAACAAGAATTCCCACGCTCGTGTCGAAGCCTATTGTTTTGACCCGAGCATTCCCACCGCCACAGCCACAGCACGGAAACTTGGCACAGTACAATACGTTCTCGCATAGTTTTCGCTTGTGGCGTTCGTCGGCCGGCATCAACGGCGTTTGCGTACTGTCACGATAATTATATTGTGAAACTGTGACGTTTTGGTTGCCGGCGACCGGATCGGCTACGCCCACCGCGCGGGAGGCCAAAATCGAGTGAAGTGCACCTGGTATTATTATATTATACTCTTTTGGTTGGCGTTCTGTACGATCCACTTAAAGGAAACAAAGCGATTGCTTGTAAACTCCAAGAACACCAAAATGACTACGTTATAAAAAGTCGTTACCACCACCTTGAAAGTTCAATTGATTATCAACTCTATCTCCATGAATAGACTACGAGTGCAATAATAAGAAAATGGCGCTGTAGCTGCCTTCGCATTTGTTCGATTTTCAGGTAGTCTGGTAAACGCCAGGGTGTAAATTTATAATACATCTAAAGTCACATTTCTATTAAAGCAATTTTAACTCTTGGCAATGGCCCTAGAGTTGATTATCCACTGAAATGTCAATGCACAAAGTCTTTATTATCTATGAAGAACACTTATCTTTTATGACGGATGACAATGAGGTACAAAACCACACAACAGTATTGTTTTCTAAGTAGATCGTACACAACCCCAACCTAAGAAGTATACTTATTCTGTGGTGCAGAATGCAGTTCCCATACAAATCGCAGCTAGCATGCAATCCGTGTGTATGTGCCCTTAAAGTTACATTTAACTTTATAGCGCTCCTCTCACACAAATATCAACAACCCAGTTTCATTTTACCGCACTAGGTGTATAAAGTATTATTATACCTCAATATTTCACATTACATATATCTCGCAGACAGTTGGAACCCCGAGCTATTGAAATTTATTCAAATACCGGGGCAAGGACAGCGCCCGTATCTTGTATCTCGATGGAGGTATTGATATAAGCTCACGAAACAACTAACTGAATATAAAATATATACAAGGGTATAGGTAGTTTCACGAGAGTTGAGGTGAATGATTACACACACAGCTACATGAAGTACTCATTGCAAAAAAAGTGAATGAATGAAATGAATGAGTGAGTAAATAAACACAAGGCTATAGTTTAAAGAAACTGCAATTCACTGTTGAACTTGCTATCTGTCCGAAAAAAGAACACGCATTACATGACAGTGTTGTTGTGTGCGTGCCTGCGTGGCCTCAACTCTAGTGAAACACAACAACTTGTAATATGTAAGTCGCACAAGTATTTTCTTTTAAGTGGCTTCAAAAAAAGGCTCGCTAAAAATATTTTTAGTTGGAATAGGTATGGTCGAACTTGGGGAACTATGCAAGTTTTTTCTAAATCGGTTCAGTAGGTTTTGAGATACGGAGTTAACACATTCGCTGACGGTAACGGGTATCACCGTAAAATGTGAACCACGCTACTGACGGTTCGGCTAAAGCAGTATTTATTCTCGATTGCCTATAAGCCAGTACGGTGCTTGCCGATCAAAACCCATACCATTATTACGGAGCAAATTTTTGCCGTCACGTGGGGCACAACAACGATGACACTACCGTCGAACAGGGAGGGTTGCCAACCATAGAATTTTATTGCTAAAATCCTCGTATTTTGAATTACAAACCTCGTACATGTGAATCCTGGGGGGAGGGGGTGCTTTTGGAGTGCCAACCATACGACTATTGTATAATTTGCAATTGGCATACCTCGGCTGAAAACGACACGTATGCTACGAAATTTTGTGTGTGAAAATGTTCAAAAATCTTCCTAACCCAAAACCTCGTACATTTTCGTACGAGCCTGATAGTGTCCTCGTACCTCGTATAGCAGACCACAAATAGTATAATAAGTATTTGTACGAGGAACCTCGTAAGATTGGCAACCCTCGAAACAGAGTGTAATCTTAAATTCGAGTTTCACTCTGACTCACACAGATGCGTTGCATCTGTGTAAGTCAACACACACACGCAGTACGGCGCTTGCCGCTGTCGTTCTATAGGATCATGGGTGTTGTATGGAGAAATTTTACTGTCATTCTAGTACATTCCATAATTTGGATACCGCCGGCAAACGTGTTGAGTGCATCAGTCACTAGTAAAACGTGTCGTTGACTTAAGGGTGTACTTGAACTTACTACTGAAATTAAGAAAATACAGAAAAAAAATTTAATTAATAGTACATTACACAACTAGGGTGGTAATACAAAGAAAGGCCGAGATCGCAGACGTTTACGGCCCGAGCTGCAAGCGAGGGACGTAAATATGCGATCGAGGGCTTTCTTTATTACCTCCCGTGTTGTGTACATCATTTTATGTCTACACTTGGCCATAAAGCGACTTTTTCCGAACGCGTAGCGTGCGGAAAAATCCACTTTATGGCCAGGTGTGGCATAAAAAAAATAAACACACAGGAATAAAAGAAACCGCCGCGGTCGGAACACTTTGAAATCGACCCCTAGGCGATCTCATCATTTTGAAAAGACTACTAACGACACTTATAGACTGAAACAATAGGGAACGTGCACGACGAAGGTGCTGCCAACTGGTGCCGCCAATCTAAATCATATACCCTCTCATGCTGGGGCCACATTGACGAAAACGCCGTTAATTTATCGCGTTGAAGGACGATTAACGTCAGTGTAGCTACGACTTACTATATTTGACATTACACTTACATATTATCATTGACATTGACAGCTTGATTTGACAGGGGCGATAGTTTCCTTTACTGTCCGCCCGTGTCTTTTTTGTCGTTTAGTGCTGCCACCTATAGTTCGTGCACGTTCCCTTAGTTATTTTGGTCGAATAACCTTTCGTTTCGTAATATCCGACCCCTTTAATCGGTCAAGGACTTGCCAGGACATTTACATGAGGCGCGAGCGTGACGGCATTTGTAAATGCCACGCTGACATGACATTTGCCACGTGGCGCGCTCCTATTTGTTGTAAGTTGTTTCCCATGTGCATTTCGCGCAGCGTGCGGTAAAAGCCACTTTTTGGCCAGGTGTGGTATAATAGTATATTACACAACTAGGGTGGTAATACAAAGAAAGGCCGAGATCGCAGATGTTTGCGGCCCGAGCCGCAGGCGAGGGACGTAAATATGCTATCGAGGGCTTTCTTTATTACCTCCCGTGTTGTGTACATTATTTTATGTCTACACTTGGCCAGAAAGCGACTTTTTCCGAACGCGTAGCGTGCGGAAAAAGCCACTTTATGGTCAGGTGTGGCATAAGGGAACACCCAAATACTCCGAATTATTTTATTCCGAATTTACTTATTCCGAATTTCAAAACTCCGAATTTCATAAATCCTAAAAAATAAAATTCCGATTATTGAAAAACACGATATTTATTATACCGAATTTCAAAAATCTGATTTTTCTATATTCCGACATTTATTTCTCCGAAAAATTAAAAGCTCGTGGTACCCTTTGTCCGTAAAACGGAATTCCGATTTTCATTTGTCCGAAATTTCGTTACTAATTCGGAATTTTGTCATTCGGAGTTTTTAAATTTTGTAAACTCTTAATATTATTGAAATATGAGGCGCAGGTTTTAAAGTCTGAAGAAAGTCAGGACTTTTTTGACAAAATTTGATAATTATTTTTATAGTTTTTCCTTAAAAAATACGCTAAGTTCAAATAATAATAATGGCTGAGATAATATTGTATTTTATATGCATTGGAGAATATGTAACAAAACCCGAGTCGGAGCACCCCACTATCCACGTGGTCTTGTCTGCTCTACCCCTAGAGTGTATATAGAAAGCCGGAGGCGCGGAGGGGGAGCAGCCCTCGCCCGCTGTAGCAAAGCACAGGCACAATGTGAGCCGTAGCGGCTGAGGCTGGTCGCCGAAGGCGACCAACAAGCCGAAGCTGCGAAGGCGAGCATTAGGGCCTGTGCTTTGATACGCAAGGGCGAAGGGGCTGCTCTTCCCGCAGCGGCGGAGCAGTTGCGGAGTCCGACCGACTGTTTTTAAGTCCTGTATCTACGTTTATCATTATTTAGTCAAAATTTTTATTTTTCGATATTTTGGAATTCGGAGTTTTGATAATCGGAATTCGTACTTTTGATGTATCGGATTATTATAGATTCGGACTTTTCATTGTTAGACTTTTGAAAATCGTAATTCTTACAGTTAGACGTTTTGTAATTTCGGAATTTTAAAAGTCGTGATTGTGAATATCGGAATTAAGTTTTTCGTATTTATGTAGTGTACCCGTGGCATAAAGTATATTTGTATTGTATTGTCCTCTTTGTGACTGTGTCTTAATGATCAGCAATTTTCAAACGAATTCAACAGTTTTTAAAACTGAAACATCGTTTAAACCTTCCGAAAAACAAATTATTCTTACTAAAGACTTAAATACAACTGTTTATACCTACCTACCGTTATTATAGGGGAGACACATGCCAGCACATAAACAACTAGGAACACAATTAACCTAACTTCCTATCCTAACAGTAAAAGATTTATTGTAATACGAAAAGTTTCATACTTACGTCGTTCTCCGATAGAGGACTCTCTAACTCACTTTGTTCACTATCAGCCAACGATATGGTTAATTAATGGTTATTAGCAACGATATCTTTTGTTTCTTTCAAAGTTCCATAAAATGAGGCAACAAAAAGATTTTTTTTTTTTTTTTTTTAAACCTGACAAACTCACAACCCACTTTCGAGCATTGTGATTGTCGGGCCGGGTGGTTGGCCGTTGCGGTCACTGGGCTCGAACCAGGTCGCTGGCCAGACCACCAACAAAAAGATACTTTTAGTATCGCAAAGAACAAAAAACCGAATAAGTGTAGTACATATAATAAAGTACCCTATCAATTTCGATTCCCTTAGTAAAGTCTATTTTTTATGATTTAATTAAAAATGTATAGTTTGTTTGATTTTTCCCTATACTTGTAGCATAAGACGGTATTACTTGCCAAATTTCATAGTTCTAGGTTAACGGAAAGTAAGTACCCTTTGAATTTTCGTTTCCTTGAAAGAGTCGAAATTTACGTTTTTTGCGACATAAACGGCCGTGTTCCTACCTGGCCGGACCACCAAGCCGAACGAGGTTGTTGTTATTGTAAAAAAAATGTACTCTTTATGTACTATTATGTACCACATTAGAAATTAATTGTACCTCTACAGTTTTTAAATTATAGGTCAACAAAAGTGCCCGGCTGTAGAGTATACTTTCCAGCCGACCACTCGTAGATCTACTAATATATGCAATTTTGAGCTGTAATTCGAATTGCAAATAAATGTACCTATTATGTACCCATGAAAAAAACCTAATTCTTTAAAAAAAAAGCTCCTATGAATGATTTTTACATATACCGAACATTCTGAGTTGTAGCGCCTGTGAAAAAGAAATAGCAACGTTTTACATTGCGACTGGGCAAGCTCACCGCGCGACAAAGCCAAAACCTTCCCTAGATAAAGGTTCTTGACTGACGGACAATAAAGTGATCCTATAAGGGTTCCGTTTTTTCTTTTGAGGTACGGAACCCTAAAAATTGGTAAAAAATTGAAAAGTTAATGAGTTTTGAGACAGTTAACGCGTCCATACAAATTTATGTACAAAGTTTTTTAGAAATACTCTAATATCGATACCTTTAGACTCAAAGGACGTAAACGCCGTAGATTCTAATGGCGCTTACGCCCTTTGAGTCTAAAGGTATCGATATACGATCCGGTAATTTCTTAATTAGTATTATAGCCTGTGATTTGTACAATATTTTACGTCTTCTTCTGACCAGGAAGTGGCATTTTCCGTTCGCGTAGTGGGCTTTACATAAGCAATGGTTCCGACCATCTTAATAGGATTTCGGTCCCCAGGCATTTCACCCACCTGGACAGAGATATCTATATACAGGGTGTTCACCGTCTATGCGACGTATTAGTTTGAGACTCGCACGATGGTGGAAACGCAGCCTGAATGGTAAATAACAGGCGGTCTTATCGCTAAAGAGCGATCTCTTCCAGATAACCTTTGGTTAGCGGAATTGACACAAAAATAAACCAAAACAGTAGATGGTGCGAAGGGTAACAAGAGCAAGAGCTAATTTGGTACCAAAAATAAAGAACCGCAGGGGCAAGCATAAACATACATAAATAAATAGATATTATAAACCTACATACACATACATAAATACAAATAAATAAATAGAGGAAAATATTAACTGCAACAGTCAGCAGACGTTAGAAAGAATGAAAATGAAAATGTTTTATTTAAATAATGCAGTTTCACATTTAGAGATTAGGGTAGAGACTTCCTATTAAGTATGCAAATGTAAGAAACAGTTTGGAATCGTACACAATTTAAAAATGTTATAGCAGGGATTGGTCACCATCATAAATTTAAGAGACTTGCTCTTATCGGTGGAGTAATCGAAATTCCGTTCTCTTTTCTGCTACAATCTTGAGCTCCTGATACGACGTCACATTGATTTTCTCTTTAGCTTGATCCATAAACGCACGCCTCGGTCTTCCTCTGCCTCTTCTTCCATCTATTTTGCCTTCTTATACAGTGTTCATGTCGTTTCAGGTGCCCCATCATATTTCCTCTTCTATTCTCAATATTCTTCAGTAACATTATCTTTGGAGGGTTTGGTAATGCCAAGGACCATTAAAACAAGAGGACTGTCATTCTCCATACTTTGGATCGTACCCCGACCGCAAGGGGATATCCAGGCAAAAACTATATGGCGCTAAAAAACTAAACATTCAACGATGTTATAAATGAACAAAGAAACATAGTACAGTAACAGTTAGTTCGTAAACAGCTAATAATAAATAAATTCTAACATTTAAATACTGTGTCACGCTTGCAAAGTTGAATAACTGTAAATAATATAATTCTTATACCAAGCTTATACATAGATGGCGTTGTAAATATCGGGGAACAGCTTTTTGTAGAATGACAGTCCTCATGTTTTAATGGTCCTTGATAATGCTCTTTAATTTGTCCTGTATATCTCTCCCCACATTGGCATGATAATCCGGTGTTAGTTTATGCAGCACTCATTAGCTCGGTCCCAGCGATCGGTAATAGATGCATTACACTAGCTTGATTGCGTTCGCACTGATTGTGTTCTTGATTGGTAATTGGCTGTTACTATTCTCATTGGGCATTTGTGTTAATAGAGGCTTTATATTAAAGTACCTACTCATTTATTATTGATTTAAACTTTTGAGTCTGAAAAACAAAATCGAAATGGGGGTCATGGCGGTCGACCTCCATGGCTCAGCCAAAATGAAATGAAATTGTTGTCCGTTTATCTGTTTGTTTGTTCGTGCATCACGTAAAGAAAAATACCGGGGCGATTTTCATAAAATTTGGCATACAGGTAGACTGTTAAGTCCGATGCGTTTCTAAACGGAACGTTCAAACTTTTCATATGACAGCACCTGCCAGCTGTCAATTTGATATTCTATCTCATAACTAGGGTGGTACCTAGTTGTGTAATTTACTATTCAAGCATAGGTGACACACCGTTGCTACGCTCGGCAATCGCGTGCGACAATCGCGTGCAATAAGCAGATGTCGTGTTGTGCAAATTGTTCACACAGCATATGACCGGGTTTTGCAATAGTCAATAATTTGCTGTCTAAACATTGTGAAAATTGAGCAAAACAGGTGAATACTATTTCGCGATTGGAAAAAGATGTGGGTTGACATAAACAAGCTGCTTTTTCATTCACAATATTTAGCGTATGAAGAATGTAACACCCTATTTAACCAGAATGATACAAAAAGTCATAATAGATGGCAAAGTTGAAGACACTTGCTGGGTGCTCCGGTGGTCGAGTGGTTGACGCTGGACCGGAAATCCAGAGGTACCTACCGGGTTCGGTTCCCGGTCTGGACCATAAGAAAGCGCCATTTAATTTTCTATGTACGTACTTTGATTTCTTGTATCTATATGAGTAACATTAAAACGTGGTGTAATTTACCCGCATTAAAAACTAATAAAGAAACATCTTTCTTTCACATAGTAAGAATGTATCAATTCTGATAAAATATTGAAATACAATCACAATGCATTTTACTACGTCCAATTGTGGTTCTCAAACTGTAATACTTGTAGCTGAACGAAAGTAGGCACACAGTTCCTGGCAGAGGTGTCAAGTGTCGTGATCGTTACATAGTACACTATACCTATACGTTCCAACTAGGGTTGCCAGATGGCAGGAAGTTGGCGGGATGCTTCCGATTTTTATTTATTTATTTATTTATTTTATTTTTGTCCCCCCGACTCCCGACAAAGAAGAAAATCTCCCGACAAACGACTGCATTTTAAAACTTAGTCCGATCCACTCAAGGTGGTCCGGCCAGCGAAAATGTCTGCTCTTTCAGGCTAAAAAAAAAGCTCGCGCGTCAAGCGCGCGGGGCATCTCCCGACCAAAGTCTCAAAATCCCGACATATTGTTTCCTGCTCCCGATAATAGGGTAAAACAATCTGGCAACCCTAGTTCCAACCGTGTAGGTCAGCGGTTGGGTTGTACACGGATGCATGTTGTTTTGGATGCGGCACAGTATTGTAAAAAAATCGGCAAAGTGCGAGTCGGATTCGCACACAAAGGGCTCCGTACCACCATCGACCAGAAACCACGGAAAAAACACGTTTCTTGTACGTTGTTACTGTTTATCTGCAGCTTCATTTTTACTTTATTCCCGTTATTTTCGTAGGATAATTGATTGTTCTACTTATATGTTAATAGTACATTACACAACTAGGGCGGTAATACAAAGAAAGGCCGAGATCGCAGCTGTTTGCGGCTCGAGCTGCAAGCGAGGGATATAAATATGCGATCGAGGGCTTTCTTTATTACCTCCCGTGTTGTGTACATCATTTTATGTCTACACGTGGCCAGAAAGCGGCTTTCCTAATCCTAAATATATTGTTCCAGCGTTATTGACCGAGTAAGCGAAGCGGCCCTAACTGTCCAGGTAAAACACAGTTTCTCATAGATACTTAAATATGAATATCTCAGTTTTGCAATGGAATTGAACTTGGTAGAATGAAATGAATTACATGTAAAGACCTATTTAATGACACAACTCTCAGATCTGTTGGGTTTTGGTACATTTTGACCTTTATAACGTTTCCTTAATATACGATTCCTGATAGTGACGGGAAAAGTCGAAGGCAAAAGACCCAGAGGTCGAAGCCCGAAGAGATGGTCCGACCAGATCCCCGAACAGCCGGAGCTACCCATCAGCGCCGCCTCCACCTAGCGGCTGACCGGATCAGTTGGAGACAGACCGCTGATCGCCTGAAAAGGAGTCACGATCCCCAGTAGGTAATGGGGGAACGATTAAGAAGAGAGAATATACGATCCATGACATCTAGCGACCGTGACAGGACACCCGTCTTCTTGCAAGGAAAATTACTAAAACAATTTGTATCGTATGTGGATTCCCACTTCCTTGGCGGCGGTGGCAGGTGGGCTTATGACGTCACTCGGATAAGCCGCATAATACTGCCTCGTTGTTCCGGCCGACACGACAATGGCCGGTTGCGAGCAGAAATTCGTCGAATGGGCTTATGTGGACAAAATTAACAGTATTTCATTGTTTTAAGGTTCTGAATGCTCAGATTTCCATATGGAAAAGAAACTGGTATGCCCAGCCCATTGCCACTTTATCTGGCGAACTCTGGCACAGAATAAGTAATAGTACTGCGTACATCTTTTTAACAAAACTGACGTCCGGGTGCGACCACCGGACGGTACGCACCGGATGCGGCCGTCTCTTTTTATCGCGTAACGCGTGCTCTCTCTGGTCGCTGGCTAAGCCCCAACGGAGGGGCAACATTTGGTACTAGTAGCCTCGCGGCGAAATCGCGGAGTGCGCCACTCCGACTCTAACAGTTATGTCAACTATGAATTTCCGGAAGTCTTTGGGGCGAACTATGTTTAGCAATGGAGGCCTCACAGTTGAAATGATGATGGTTACCCTTTGCTCAAACGGTTATTACAATACAATACAAATATACTCTATTGCACACTTTCTTTTTTATGAAGCTGACAAACTTGCAAGTCTTACTTTAGCAAACATCGGACCAAGCGGGGGCCGTGGCGTTCCCTGGGATCGAACCAGATCGCTGGACCGGACCACCTTGAGAGGGCCAAGACCACTTTGAGAGGGTTATTATTGCACACCAGAAAAACACATTACAAGAGGGTACTTACATAATTAAAACAATTGAAAAAGGTAGACAACAGGCCGTTTTACTTAATTTAATTTAACGACATATTTTTTTCGCCCAGTCATTATCGCCAATGGACACATGCAAGTGCAACACCAGAGGAGGCCTATACGTTGCCGATCTTTGAGAGCCCTGTTTATTCGCTTCTTGAACTACCCCATATCACAGAACTCCGGGAACACCTCAAGAGGAAGCTCATACCACATGTTGCCAGCTTGTGGCAAAAATGAGCGTGATGCCCACTTGTTTTTGTCTAGCCAAAATTCTGTTAATGTGAAGAACCGAGTGACTCTTAAAGACCATCCTAGAGGTACACTCAATTTTAACTCTATTACAAAATAACATCCAGTTTTTTCGGTACGCTCTCTGGGATTATCGGATACTTCCCACCTTTTTCAGACACCCTTAAAACTCTATACACGGACTTTTCGGCTAAATACCGGTAAATAAGACCCCTATACAATATGGCCAACAATTTAGGGTTGCGTAGGTCAAATGGAAAAACTTAAAGCCTTTGATGGAATCAAAGAATTTTATCAATTTATTAGTTGACCTGTGATGAGGCCGAGGATTTAGCTCACAGATTCAGTAACAGCATATTACCAAAAAGCCTTTTTTGCTAATTTGTGTCGTTGTTATTTGTTACTTGTCCACTTTTTCCTCTATCCGTGTGTCGATCCAGATTCACAATAAAATAACAATTATCTATTTAGAGAAACAATTAACAATTGCCTAGAATAGTTTTGTAATGTATTAAATAGTGTATTTTAGATTTAATTTTAAATTTACTTGATTAAATTATTATATATTAAAAAAAAATTAACTCAATAAAACGTTAAATAAAACAGAATTTGATGTTTTATTGAAGCAGCGACCTTTAAAATAAGCACAAAATAGTTGTTTATTCCCGTTGCTATCCCAGAGGATACCTACCGGGATAAATAGTAATTATCAGACCTAGGAATGTAAGGGGCAAACGCCTGACAGGTACTAGAGGTAGACGAAAACTTTTACCGACATTTATGGATATCGATATTTTAGGCATTAACATATTTAAGTTTTTGGTGCAGAATGGAAAGGCAAGTAGAAAGTTCGCGTATCGATACTCTCCGCGATGCGCGATCTCTCTTCGATGCTTTCCGCCTAAACTAGTAATCATACCCAGCTTTGAGTTTTATTTAAGTATATGGAAATTATTAACTTAACAGTCTTCGTCTTAAAGGACTTCTTTAGATTTATTTGTCAAGAACTACATATGGTAAGAAAAGTCGAAAACAAAAATATCGATATCCATAAATGTCGATAAAAAATTTCGTCTACCTCTAGTACCTGTCAGGCGTTTGCCCCAAACATTCCTAGGTCTGGTAATTATCTTATGTTTCAATCCAGGACTTTGTCTACTTGTGTGCCTAACTTCATCTTAATTCGTTCAAATGTTACTACGTTATTTAGTAAACAAACTTCTAAACATCCAAACATCTTCATTAACTAATATTGGGGTATATTTCATAAGTTTCATAAAAAGTATGTTTTTTATTTCATAAGTGTCCCCCGATTTTTACTACGAAGGCCTATCAAGTGACGACTTTAGATTAAATCATGTGTAGCCTCGATAATACTGTCTATCGTTTACAACAGCGGTCGGCAACCTGCGGCCCGCGGGCCGCACTCGGCCCTTGAACCGCTCACTTGCGGTCCAATATTCCGGTCTGTTTTGCCGTCGCTTTATTCCGAATAGTATAAAATCACAAATTATTAACAAAATGCGGCCCGCGTCAATTCCTAAACTACTATATGGCCCTTGGCTGCTAAGCGGTTGCCGACCGCTGGTTTACAATAAAAGTGAACTGTGATCGCCACCGCTTGCTGCTACGTAATTATGCTGGAACACGAATGAAAAAACCGCCGCGGTCGAAACGCTCTGTAATCGGTTTGTATAACAAAATTAATCAATTATTAAAAATAAAAAAACATGACTGTTATGAATGAACGCGAGCTTTACAAGTTAACAAAAGTACCTACATATTTTTATGATCAGCTTTGAATACTCTTCATTTTGATACCCCACTAGATGGGGTCGGGAGATTTTTTCTTCCGAGCACAAAATATGCCGTACAAAATTGGCCATATTGTTTTTTATAATGACGTCACATACTCTATGACACTTGGGATAACTCAGGGGTTCTAACGATACCCCACATCTAAATATCGGTTCAGGGGTTTAGAAATTATCTTGGAATAAAGAAACCCACATAATAGATGAACCCTGAAAACGCCTTTTTAAGAGCAGTCGGGTATAGAATTTAAATTAATACCACCCCAATAAATATATAACAGGGAACCCTCAAGACGCAAGTACCACAAGCCCTTGACCGGTTTTTACATAATGGCAACCCTTTTGGAGCGAAACAAGATCCTTTTCGGGGCTACACGGTGTTTGGCAGATCCCAAGATGGGATAATAGCATATGGAGCATTGCACGGAAATATTACGTAAGCGACACAACCTTTTTAATACTTTGAACATGTAAAATTAATAACCCTTATTCAGGTTATAACATAACGGCAAGTTAATATCATAACTTGGCTTTAAGATTGGTAGTGTTTTTTAGCAGCTAATAAGTTTGATTAGGGTAGCTAACGTAGTAAATTGGCTCTAATTCGAGGTTTTCATTCATTCGCTACTTTCTCTAACGCGACACTTTCTTGAATTGAGATGTTGAATAATGTTGAACGTTACAACATAATATAGTCACATGGATTGCAAAATACTAAATTATCATAACACAAAAGAAATAAACAAAAAATGTATAAAAAATATAAAGTTTAAAAAAAACGATATTTTTTTTATCGTCTTTAAGAAAAATTAAAGACAATTTCGGAATGCTTAAATAACACTGAAAAAATAAATGTATGACAACTATGTGCTTAAACGCACTTCTTCGTGCTCAAAATGGCAAAATGCTATTTTTTTCATACAGACTTAGTACAGCGATGCAACGGATGACGTCATAAATTCCTACCGTTTTGTATAGAGCGTTTTCAATGCTCAGTCCGATCTGCTACTTTTGATTACAATTTCTGGCTGTTATACTTATACCAATGTATTAGGTGTCATATAGATATTTGTTCCTCAGAAATAGTAGAATCGATTTAGGACAGAAAAAAATCGAGTCAACAGGCTAATTGGGCACATGTCTTATTGGACACCTTCCTATTTCGACACTTTGGTACAGTTGATGACGAAACATAAAGCAACTGAATTTATTTAAACTCAAAATAACACTGAATAATTAAAAGTACCCAAGTACATCAGATGTCTCCATGCATGGCACGCGACGGTGACGGACCGTGCTAGTGGGCATAGTCTCATACATTTCAATACAAAGAATATTTATTTTGCCTGACACGTTCGTTGAACGGTCATGGTATGATAAGTTGTAATGGGCAAAGATTTTTAAGAGGTAGATGGACAGTTTACAAAAAATCAGAACTCTATGATACTCCACGAAAGATTTACAACGGAACTATACATCCCACTTCCCACTAATATTATAAATGTGAAAGTTTGTGAAGATGTTTGGATGTTTGGATGTTTGTTACCTTATAACGGGGTAACGACTGGATGGATCAAACTGAAATTTGGCATGTAAGTAGACCAAGTCCTGGATTGAAACATAGGATACTTTATATCCCGGTAAAGAGTTCCTTTGGGACAATAACGGGAACAACGCGGGCGAAGCCGCGGGAAAATGCTAGTGTTTACTAAATGCCAAAAGTGTCCAATTCAACAAAGTGTCGAGTTAGGGAAAGTAGCGAATGAATGAAAGTGTCGAATTATGGAAAGTACCAAATTAACTATAGTATCCAATTTTGGAAAGTGTCGACCTGTTCCCGGACCCAACGCTGGTACGGAACAACGGTGGTGTGAATCTGACTCACGCTTGGCCGATTTTTGATTTAATATGTATGACAGAAAAGGATTATATATTTCAAAGGATTTAAATCACAAACGTCCAGAAATACATTTACGTGGGTAGTTATCTAAGCGACACCTACGCGGCCTGAAGCAAAGTTAATTGAAAACATTTCACTCGGAATATTCCGTATACCGGGTGTTGCCTGTAACAGGAGCAAATAATTAAAACCTAGATTCTGCTCATCAAACAATAAAACTTTCGTTCAAGAACTTTTCAAAATTATGTAATCTTTAGATTTTATATTTGTCATACAAATTTCAATGTACGTTAACATCAGTCTAATTGACGTCGCTTGTCACTCTACAGACATAAAAAATACCACAATACATTGCGGTTTCAAATAAACTTTAAAGTGTACTAAAAATTAAAACATAAGTTATTTTCAAATGTCACTGAACAAATGTTGTTCAGTCTGAGAAGTACAATCTACGTTTTAATTATTTGCTCCTAGTACAGCCAACACTTGGTATAGCACAGATCAAAAAGATTTTATTATTACTAGTCTGAATGAAATGCGTCCGAATTTTGAATAGAAATTAATTTAGAATCTTCTGGTTTCTAGGCTATTTTTGTTTATCACGTTCACGGTGACATTCGTTAATCTATATATCTTATATACATAAAACAAAGTCTGGTTAGTTACACCATTTACATATAACTCGAGAACGGGTGGACCGATTTTTATGATTTTTGATTATTTGGACAAACGTCTTGTTTTCCTAAGTTACCCTATCTGTTAGAATTAAGAATTTGTACGTTTGAATATGCAGCCGAACATGATACGCCCGACCGGATATTTGAATCGTGGCACCATTACGATATATTTATAAATAAATAAATATTAGGGGCAATCTCACACAAATCGAACTAGCCCCATAGTAAGCTCAATAAGGCTTGTGTTATGGATACTAGACGACGATATATTTAATAGATAATACCCTAGAAAACATCCATGACTCAGGAACAAATATTCGTGCTCATCACACAAATAAATGCCCTTACCGGGATTCGAACCCAGGACCTCCTGCTTCGTAGGCAGGGTCACTACCAACTAAGCTAAAGAGGATATGAATACCTAGATGATATTTGCTTAACACTCCCTCAAAGACTTCGACAATGATCGGTCGCACGCTTTTTGTCCATCGATTCCCAGCGACCTTAACCAGGTCGGTCTGTAAATCATGTCAAAAATTCCGTTCCGTAACTGTAAACTGTTAACAAATTTTTATTACAAACAACGTTTGATGTATCAAAGTGCTTACAAGATCCCGGCTTTTCGTTTTATGTCGTTTACTTTACTGACGATGCTCTTTCACGGTTACGTGATAAAATATCAGAAATCAAGACATTGGAGGAAATACTTATTGGAGATTCAGTGGATTGTGAAATTTAATACCGTATTACAAATTCATATATATTGGGCACCATGTCACGGTATAATAGCAGTATTTTTTCTCCCTACAAAAGATAGGTACATCGCGCGCTTCAATGTGTACGCGCCCTGTACAAACGCACTACAAGCAAAGAATTTTTCATCACACTTGCTCGAAAATGGTGTCATTACACGTAGGTTCTGCGGGCCGTAAATGGCCTATTACGCCCTAGGGCGTAATGGTTTTCTTTTTAAATTTGAAGCGCTGGTTCTGTTTTACTCTTATTTGTCATGTTCAAAGGAAACGTCAACTTACTTTTTTAACTTTTGTCACTGAAATATTTATTCAAAGATAACTGTTATGGCAAATACATGTAAACACATATTTCGGTAACATTAATTAAATGTTTAAATAATGTATTTCTTTATTTTGCAAATATAAGATCAACTAAAATGGCCGTTACCGCTATGGTTTCCGAACGTGACTTGACGTTCGCATTGGCTATGGACATATGACAAATGTCACTGTCTGTTTTGATATTTTCTTGTCATACTGAGTCGAAAAGTAAGGTTATTTTATTAAGATTTTCTCACAAGTGTGATGAAAAACATTGTGTGTGCCACGGGCGGTAAAGGAATTACAAACTCGTGTTATTAAAGCCCTCGGTTTCACCTCGGGCTTATAATAAAATTCCTTACTTACCGCCCTAGATACACAATGTACTAATGAATGCTCCAGTATGGATTGCACTCACACCGACGTGCTATCGCGCGTCTGTGTGAATACGTGTCGCGCGCTCCTAAACGGCAGAAGTTGGACTACTTCGTTTCGGTTTCGGCCGTGATAACTAGCTTCGGTCGGACATTGCAACACAACACACACAACAGTGCATAAATCACATTAAGTGTAAGTAAGATAAAGTTAGATGTGCTGCAAATAGTATGTAGCAAGCAAAGTTAAAATAGGGACGTGCACAATCCGAATCTTGTACTCTATCATGCTGGGGCCACATTACCGGGAGACGCCATTAAATTACCGCGATGAGGATGATTAACGCTAGTGTTGCCACGGCTTACTTTACTTGACATTAACATTTATAACCAGTATCACGTTTTTTCAGGCCTGATAAGTTTCCTCCAGGTACTTGTTAAAGTTTTTTGTCGATTTAATGCGGCCACCTAACGTTCCTGCACGTGCTGTCACCTCTGTTGCTAAAATAACCAAGATGGCAACTACACTACAGGAACGCGTCAAGCATTCGGACGTTTACTTCATATGATAATTTTGAAGAAATACCATCAAAATCGGTATCATAATCCGCTAATTACTCGCAAATCCAATTTCAAATTTCAGCTGTCAACTAAAGTATCATCATTCACAGTAAATAATTAATTCTTGTTCCTAAGACCTTAAACGGGGTACCTTAAACGGGTACGGGAACCAAGTAAACAGAGTGACATGGGGAAGTGCCTATTCTGACCCATATAAGTTGAACTGTGGAGTTAGACAGGTTTTTTTTTTTTTTTTTGAAACTGACGAACTCGCAGCCCCTCCTGGGCGTAGCGATTTTCGGACCGGGTGGTTGGCCGTGGCGTTCCCTGGGGTCGAACCAGGTCGCTAGCCAGACCACCCTGAGTTGGTCGGACTGGGGAGTTAGACAGGGTGGACTGACGTCGCCTTTACTGTTTAATTTATACATGAATGACCTGATAGAGGAGCTCAGCAGGGCTGAGGTGGGATGTCACGTAGCCGGCGTATGCGCCAACAATCTCAGCTACGCTGATGACATGGTGCTGCTGAGCCCCTCTATCACGGGTTTGAGGATACTTGTCTCCATATGTGAACGATATGCGGCCTCACATGGACTCATGTACAATGTTAAAAAATCGGAGCTAATGATATTTAAGTACGGCAAGGGACCTGACGCAGTTCCGCCCGTTAAATTGAACGGATCGTCTTTAAAATTTGTGTCTAGTTTTAAATACCTCGGACATATACTGACTGATACACTAAAAGATGACGAGGATATCGAACGACAACGACGAGCTATTGCTATGAGAAGTAATATGTTGGCGCGCCGGTTCGCTCACTGTTCTGACCAGGTGAAAATTACCCTGTTTGGGGCTTACTGTCAGGCGTTCTACACAAGTCAGCTGTGGTATCAGTACACTAAGCGTGCGTTCAATAGGCTCAGAGTCCAATACAACAACGCTTTTCGTGCGATGCTAAGGCTACCGTGGCGGTGTAGTGCGTCTGGCATGTTCGCTTTGAACAGGGTTGATGACTTTTTTGCCATAATACGCAAGAGACATTGGTCATTTGTCAGAAGGGTGAGCGAATCGCCTAACTACATAATTACGGCGTGTTCCACGTGTTACTTCAAGAGTGAGGTGTCGGTCATGAAGTGGTAGTCTTAGTGTTAGTAGACATTCCAAATTATTGGCCTTAATTATTTATTAATGAAATTAATTGTAATTGTAATTGTAAATGTAATGTAATTTAATTAATTTTTATTGTAATTGATAATTTAATTTGTTGTAATTTTAATAATTGTTTAATTAATTGTTGTAATTGTAATTGTGATATAATTTGTATCAATGGGTTTATACCTAAATAAATACACATTTTATTATTATTATTATTTATTTATTTATAAACTTAAAGTCTCTCAAACCAAATGATACGCAATTATGTTCGTCATTGCTATATCTTTAAAGTTTAGAATACCGTGAATATTCTGTAAGACTTAGGCTTGTTTATGAATACCAAATTGCCGTTGAGACGTCCCGGAGTTCGTGACAACTGTCAGTTAAAGGTAGTTAATTAGTTCCTGTCGACGCCATTTTATAAGTTTTTCAAAGGTTTGACAAATATTCCGTTTTATTGCTAGCAAAGTTTTGCACTCTGTTTTGTAGTGTCAAAGTCATTTTTAGTAAATTTAAGTGTGACTGTTCTTCCATAGTTTATGGTGATAATAATAGGTACTACATCATCTATGATGGTCGGTTTTATCGCACAATAAATGAATGACAAATCATCTGTTATTCTGGCACTTATTTGGAACGATACTGGTCAGTAACATTTGCTTACAAAGTGAGTTAAAAAGGTAAAGATTAATTCGAATCGATCAATTTTCTACACAAACAAAAAGAGGGTAATTGCTCGCTTTTGCGGCATTAATCATGTTTGAATTGTGCTCTATTGGATGGCATGATACATTTTATTTGCGCGCAATGATTTGAGAACTCGCAAGAAGCCAAAACTATATATATTTTTAGCAAAAAACATTTAATAGATAATAGATTATATAGATAATTTATTACAAGAAATCAAAGTACATAGAAAAATTAAATGG
Source organism: Eudemis profundana (assembly GCA_947034925.1). Taxonomy (NCBI): domain Eukaryota; kingdom Metazoa; phylum Arthropoda; class Insecta; order Lepidoptera; family Tortricidae; genus Eudemis; species Eudemis profundana. The sequence continues at coordinate 12,821,191 of OX344816.1, read as the reverse complement.
CACTCACTTATGGTCCAGACCAGGACTCGAGCCCGGTACCTCTGGATTTACGGCCCAGTGTCTTTACTAATTCGCCCACCGGAGCACCCAGCCAGTGCCTTCAATTTTAACATTTACTTTGACTTTTGTACCTTTCTGGTTTAATAGGTTTTTAACCTTAACGCCATCTATGAGAACACATGTCATGTAACCCGTCGCGATGCAAACACTTTACAGCTTTGACGACCGAGCGAGAGATGGGTTCGAGTCCTGGTCTGGACCATAGGTGAGCGCCATTTCATTTTTCTATGTACTTTGTTTTCTTGTATCTATATACACCGTGGGCCCGTATAACCCGACCAACTTTAACCATAGTGGTTGCGCGCGTAAAACGATGATTTTTGAGGTTGCAAAATGAAGACAAAAATTAAACCGATCGAAGGACCTTGCGTAATTTGTCAAAGCGTGAGCGGGCGAGGATTACGAATGTCGGAATACACAGGGAGGAAGGAAGGAACGCATGATAAAGCACCATACCTGGATAGCTTCTGGGTACCGCCGAAGTCAGATTCCCTGGCCAGGGATAAAGTTCTTCATTCACTTAAGATGGCTGACGGCGACGAAAACAGCTTTAGTCTGGTTGCGATCGTCCGAGCACTGCTTAATTCTACACTATAGCACAAATCACCTTTAGGTTAATAAAGTAACAAAATTCAGCACAAGATAAGTCTTAAAATTATAATTATTCACAGAATATATGCGGAGCGAACTCGAGCGCAGCGCGGTTGTAAAGGTCCGAACGGACATTAAAATCATTTCCTTCCGTTCGCGTAGATTTGTTCCGGACACCCAATCGTCTTCTTCTAACACAGGCGGCGCGTCATGCGTGGGAGAGGGAAGGGGAGTATAAAGGTTCTTGGTTGTGTGCCTAAAGTAAAGTTACTTCTAATGTTGACCGCTAGATGGCGTTACGGGTAACGAATTAAGTTACGTGGCGTAAACATTACCCCCCCACTTGAAGGGAGTCCTTCAAAGAGAAAAATCTAACAAATGGACTATATACAAGCAAACAATCAAATTGAAATTAGCTATAAACTATAATACAATAAGACGGTAAAGTAATGTCATTATTGATTAGGTAAGGGACAAAGACGAACTACTGGACGCAAGAACGATCCAGATACGGTTCTGACTTTCGCAACTCTCACGACGCCGTCCTTAGCCGGGAGAACCTCATCGATTACACCAAGTGGCCAATGAAGCGGGGGCGCATTCTCCGTTCGAACAATAACAACTGTTCCCACCGTTTTAGGAACTGTCGGAGTGTTCCATTTCATTCGTGTTTGCAACGTACTCAGATATTCGCGGTGCCAACGATTCCAAAATGACTGAACCAATTTATCTAAGAGTGCATGACGCGATAAAAGGCTGAGTCTATCATCTTCGATCTCACGAGCTGGCAAGTACTTTAGGGGGGTCAAAGTCAAGAAATGTGCAGGCGTTAAAGCTAGAGGCTCGGCTGGGTCAGACGATAACGTCCTACAAAGAGGTCTGGAGTTCATCACAGCCTCTACTTGAGTGAGTACCGTATTCATCTCTTCTATGGATAAAATTTGATCACCTATTACGCGGAAAAGGTGTGTTTTTAGGCTTTTAATATTGGCCTCCCAATTACCCCCAAAATGAGGCGCCGCTGGAGGATTCATGTGCCAATCTATACGATTATCAGCGAGAACACGAGCAAAATCGGTGTTGAAGTGTTTGGAGGTCAAAAGGACATGCAACTCGTTAAGGTATCTTTTCGCTCCAACAAAATTTGTCCCATTATCGGAATACAGCCGTGCTACAGGACCGCGTCGAGCTAGAAACCTTTTAAGTGCGGATAAAAAGCAGTTCGTACTCAAATCAGATGCCAACTCAATATGGATGGCACGGGTAGTCATGCAAACAAAGATACAGACATAAGCCTTTTGAGATCGGATGCCCCTACCTCGACTGGGCGTAACCTTTAAAGGTCCAGCAAAATCTACCCCGGTGTGGATAAACGCTTTGGCAGAACGCACTACCCGACAAGCCTTATGATCTGACATCTCTGGACAATCCGATTTCGGACGCAAGCGAAAGCACCGTAAGCATAGAAATATCCTACTGCGGACAATATTTCTAGCAGCAAAAATCCAATAGCATTGGCGTAGCACGGAAAACAACTCATCTGATCCAGCATGAGAATACACCTTATGAAAGTAATCCACTATGAGATTGACTATGTGGCCCTTCCTTGGTAATATGATCGGATGTTTCTGCTGATAATTCAGCTCAGAGGCTTCAAGCCTACCTCCAACTCTAATAATGCCGTCTTGGAGAAACGGTTTTAAGCGCTGAAATGCTCGTGAGCATAACTTGCCTGACTGTAAATTTACGAACTCCTTCGCAAAATGATGTTGTTGCAATGCACGGATGATCTTGGCCTCCGCAAAATCAAGATCTGAAGCAGAAACGTATTTCCTTCGAGGGAGTACTCGTCCAAATCGATAGATATAGACTACGCATCGTAACAGCTTCGACCAAGACGACATGCGATCAGCTAGAGCGATTAATAGCGGCAATTCAATTAATGTGGTGGAAACCAATGCATGCGTCTTCTCTTCAGGCGGTTTAGATATAATCGAGGGGTCAAATGATGTTACAGGCCAATCGGCAGGATCCCGCTGCATCCAGAAAGGTCCTTGAAACCAGAGAGGATGATCCATAATCTGCGAGGGCGTTAAGCCACGCGAGAGGCAGTCCGCTGGGTTTTCAGCGCCAGAGACGTGATAAAACCGATCGGCTGAAAGTGAGGATTGTATTTTGGCTACGCGATTTGCTACAAACGTACCCCATCGGTGGGGTGACGAATGTATCCAGCATAAAGTTACAGTGGAATCCGAAAATGCGTAGACGTTATCGGTATTAATGCGAGTGCCCCATGTATCCATCACAACGCGTATAAGTTTGGCTAGAATAAGCGCAGCACATAACTCAAGACGAGCTAGGGAGACCGTTTTAGTCGGCGAAACGCGAGATTTTGAGCACAAAATGTGTGTATAGATAACACCATTAGTATTTACATGAACATACACTACCGCTCCATAGCCGCGTTCACTAGCATCCCCAAATCCTACGATAGTAACGACACTATTCGCGACTACACCAACATGACGCGGTATTTCCAATTGATTCAACAAGTGAAGTTCATTGCGAAAAGTTTTCCAAAGCTTTACGATAGTGTCCGGTGGCTCATCATCCCAGTCGCATTTTATGAGCCAGAGATCTCTTATTAGAAGCTTCGCGAATAAAATCACTGGTCCTATGAAACCCATCAAGTCCCATAATCGGGCTACGCATGAAAGGATTGAGCGCTTGGTGCATTTTTCCACTGGTTGTGAAACATCTAATGAGAACGTGTCGGCCACAGGAGACCAAGAGAGGCCTAAGACCTTTTGATTTTCTCCCTTGTCAAATTCTATTACCGCTGCTAATCGATGCGAATGTGGTATAGTATCTAAAACATTCGCAGAATTACTATTCCATTTAACCAAATCGAACTGTCCCATTTTCAATAGAGCAATGACCTCCTTAGCTGTTTCTATACCTTCGATTTCTGATTCTACACTATAAACATAGTCATCCATATATAGCGCATTTTCGAGGGCTACCTTTGCGAGCGGAAATTGATACCCTTCATCCTCGATTAGCTGGCGAATAGTTCGCAATGCGTGAAATGGACTTGACTTGAGTCCAAAACAAACGCGTTTGAACTCGAAGATAGTGAGGGGATCAGCTGGATCGAATCTATACAAAATACGTTGGAACCGACGATCTTTTTCTTGCACGCCTATACAAAGGAACATTTGACGTATATCAGCGCACAATGCTATTTTAAATAGGCGAAAATTCAATATAATCTCGAACAAGTTCCCTTGAAGGTTTTCACCACCATGAAGAATATCATTTAGAGAAACGGATGTACTGGTTTTAGCGCTAGCATCTAGGACTACGCGTAATTTGGTAGTCGATTTATCCTCGCGAAGTACTCCGTGATGCGGTATAATATATGAAGACTGTGTTGCAGTTTCATCGGTTTCGGGAAGCGTCGGTGTAATGTAATCCTTAGCGAGATAATCCTTGATTACGTCATCGTAAGCTCGTTTAAATTCAGGCACTGCCTTCATTTTACGTTCAAGACAGAGGAACCGTTTCTCAGCGCATGCGTAGGAATCGCCTAAAAGTGAAGGATCATCCTTGAAAGGCAAAGTTACCGTATAGCGTCCGTTCGATGGGTCACGAGTAGTCGTATTCTTAAATATTTCCTCACATGCACGATCGTTAGGGCTCTGAATGTGAGGGATGTCAACCTCCTCTAATTCCCAAAATTTTTGCACCATTTTATCTACGCAGGGCTGCACAAGGCAACAGCATGAGATCGATGAGGTTATATTGATGTTCGCGGGAGCATTGCCTATAATTACGTACCCAAGAACGGTGTTTAAAGCGCAGGGTGATTGACTGGGACCTTGAACCCTATCACCAAGTAACAAGTGCGGGAACAACGACGCACCTATCAGCATATCGATGTCACCTGTCACAGAGTAAGTATCGTCAGCTAGCCGAAGCGAATCAAAGTATGTAAGCATCGACCTATCTACCTCCACGTTAGGTAAACGATCTGTCACCTTATCAACAACTAACGTATCAAGTTCGTAATTAATGTTTCGATCGAATCGAGAGAAGAATTTCACATTCACCAGCGAGTTTACTACCTTACTCGACCCCGCGATTCCTCTAACCGTGATGTTTCTCTGATAGGTATTTAAACCCAATCGATCACAGCACTCGCGTGATATGAAATTACTTTGTGATGCGCTATCCAACAAGCAGCGTACTAAACACTCTTGACCCTGAGAATCATAAACTATCACACGCGCTGTTGCTAATAACACAGTAGTAGGCAAATTACTAGACGTAGTATTGCTGCAATTATTTACTGAAAACTGCATGTGAGCGCTAGTAGCTGGCTGCGGCTGCGGCGTGAGATTCGACGGCTCGGGAATAGAGGCGTCCGCGCTTGTGCGGGTAGACATCGGCGGAGCAGTCCAGCTCAATGGCGGCGTAGAATGGAACGACGCTGGGGTAGGATACCCGGGATTCATATTACATTGTGAAGTTGTCCATGCCTGCGGAGGTTGAACGAAACCGGGGTTGAAACTAGGCATTAATTCACTTGGAGGGTTAGGGGGTGACCACTGACCATAAAATGTGTCCTTCGTCAGCGCAGGGGCTGACACACTGTTATCAAAATGTAACATCGAGTGATGTTTGTTGTTACATTTGCGGCACGAGCTATTAGAATTACAAGCATTAAGTTTGTGTTTGTGACTTAAGCAGTTAAGACAATAGTTATATGTTTTCACATAGTTATACCTGTCGTGAGGTGTCAGTTTTTGAAAGCCCGGGCATCTATATAGTTGTTCATGTTGTGTAGGCGCATTACATAGCGAACAAGTATCGGCGCTGATATTGCTATTACCGGGTCGTGGCGCGGGCGTAACGTGCTGCGAGGTTGCGGGCGGACCTTCATTTGCCACATTAAAATATGCGACAGTGTTCTTTACACCCCTAGCAGAATCAACGTATTCAGAGGATTTTTTGTAGGCTTGTGAAGGTTTAGTACTAGAGGTCCGCTGTAATATTTTAACCTGGCCGCGTAAGAAGGTGATCAAATCATCAAAGGTAGGTATTTCGGTACCTCGACTATCCATTTCAAAAGCGCGAATTGTATCCGCGTCCAACTTTTTCGATGCAAGATGGAGTAAAATAAAATCACAAAGGTCAGTCAATTTTAACCCTTTAAGCGCCGCGACTGAGGACGAAAGATTATCGACAAAAGTATCCAAACTTTCGGAGGTGATCGCATTTATAGGTTTCAAATTTAGAAATTGATCCAAATAAGCAGTGCTTTGCAATCGTTTGTCGTCGTATTTGCTGACTAAAGTTTTAAATATTATGGCATAATTTTCCGCGCAAGGGGTTAAGCCAGCGCAAACTGATTGCGCTTTGCCAGTTAGTTTACCTATCAGGTAATAAAGTTTTTCAGTGTCACTGAGGCTATCATTTTCGTGGATTGTTGTTTTAAAACTAGCGTAAAACAATGGCCAAGCACGTGCATCTCCATTAAAATCTGGTATTTGTAACGCTGGTAATTTAGGACCGGCCGGTTTAATGTCAAATGCGTGTTTAAAGTAACTAATGTCAGGTTTCACCTCACGCGGAGCAGTCAGCTTAGAGTGTTGTCTCTTTATTCGGCAGTAAATATCTTCGAACTCTAACCAAGCGCTAAAACTAGGCTGAGCGTCCGGCCTGATAGTCATTTGCAACTCGTTTATTTTTTCGATGATTATCAAATAATTATCCCTGATAGAGTCTAAGGTTTCAATATTCGCAAGAAACTTTTCAACATTAGTTTCATTATCTAGTTGCTGAGACAGGGCTAAAATTCCTTGCAGTCGTTCGAAAAACGCGACGCGTCTCGATTCCATATTTTTCAATTTTTGTTCAGCCATTTTAGATTTAGCACGAGTTTTAATTGCGGACGAAATTATTGCGGCTCACTTTATTATTTAAATAAAATATAAGTCTACACTTACTACGTTACGCGTAATAATTACCTTACAATATTACCTTATAAACAATTCGACGACAAGCAAACACGTACGAAATAAAACGTACCTAACGCGCCAAACGCAAAGATGATAAACTTCCCACTTATAGGTATTTAAACTTACACACGAAGCGATGAACTAAACTATTACTTAACCTAACAATAACAAAGCGGTGCGTTAGTTATTAGAACCTACCTATAGATATTTATAGGCACGAACTGGAGAGATTTTCACTGAAGCACTAAATACAACGATTGAAATGATACTCATTCACACATCACACGAATTAATCTAACGAAATGCACGAAATAATCTAAGCAGGTTCTAACAATTACAAGCAAAATTGTCAAAATAATAAATATAACTTGGTCAGCTGTTCAAAATACTTATACACAATTAACTTTCTATGTAATGTACCTATTTCTATGTAGATCGATGTACGTACGCGATTGATTACAAATTACAAACACTGATTTAACTAATGAAATACTTAGGTATAAGTAGCGTGAGTTGACCGAAAATAAGTACCTATACTATACACCTTTTGTAATACTAAATTTGTGAATTAAAGCGGAGCGGAATAGAATACCTACCTACTTATATGTCGTAGTAGGTACGCGCGGTGCGATTGAGTTACGATGCGAACGGATGCGAGATAGAATACCTAACTTACTAATAGTTAGGTAAACGCGACACGATACAATCGTGCGATTGCTACTATAATGCGGGAGGAATAGAATACCTACGAATATAAGTAGGTAAGCGCGGCGCAGCTTTATATTCGAAATAAACACGCGGGCGGGAGTAGAAATGGATTACTTATTTTACTATGTATTACTTAGGTAACCACGATTATAATTAACTTATTATTAAGATAGGCATTACCGCATTAGGCACTTGGCGTGGTTCAAAATCCGGTTCGATCCGGACCATAAAATGGTTGCGCGCGTAAAACGATGATTTTTGAGGTTGCAAAATGAAGACAAAAATTAAACCGATCGAAGGACCTTGCGTAATTTGTCAAAGCGTGAGCGGGCGAGGATTACGAATGTCGGAATACACAGGGAGGAAGGAAGGAACGCATGATAAAGCACCATACCTGGATAGCTTCTGGGTACCGCCGAAGTCAGATTCCCTGGCCAGGGATAAAGTTCTTCATTCACTTAAGATGGCTGACGGCGACGAAAACAGCTTTAGTCTGGTTGCGATCGTCCGAGCACTGCTTAATTCTACACTATAGCACAAATCACCTTTAGGTTAATAAAGTAACAAAATTCAGCACAAGATAAGTCTTAAAATTATAATTATTCACAGAATATATGCGGAGCGAACTCGAGCGCAGCGCGGTTGTAAAGGTCCGAACGGACATTAAAATCATTTCCTTCCGTTCGCGTAGATTTGTTCCGGACACCCAATCGTCTTCTTCTAACACAGGCGGCGCGTCATGCGTGGGAGAGGGAAGGGGAGTATAAAGGTTCTTGGTTGTGTGCCTAAAGTAAAGTTACTTCTAATGTTGACCGCTAGATGGCGTTACGGGTAACGAATTAAGTTACGTGGCGTAAACACATAGATTCTAACAACTATTAGAAGTAAAAAAAGTTATGTGACGTATAGTCGATTAACGCTTACTTTCCGAGATATTCATAATTTTAAAAATAAAACTCCCAAGTGTGTAACAAGCCCTAATAAATGTGACTAAGATACTTTTACTGATTTTTTAAAATCCTTTAACTAAACAGCAATTAACCTTCGCAGTATTAGATGGTAAGCGATTACAAAGCCAAAATATTGACATTTCGGTTCCATTTTAGCATTTTTTTTCCTTTTTAATAATTTTTCCTCCAGTAAGGATATGTTTATAACGAGGGACTGAATTTATTGATTTGTTTTGTTCCATAAGACTATTAATGTAAAATGACAAAATTCGACCTATGTTGATATAACGTTATTTACTTGTAATACCATCAGGAATACGTGGTTAAAGTTGGTCGGGTTGTACGGGCCCACGGTGTATGTAACATAAAAAAGGGGTGTAATTTAGCTGCAATAAAAAACTAATACAGAAACATCATGTTTCTTTCATATCGATAATTTATTTATCAGAAGACATAAGCTAATCATCCTCATAGACTATAAAACCGACAATGCGAATTGGTTCCACAAATAGGAAAGTATTTCGTTTTAAAATAAATCTAGGTACTTAACGAATGCCTTGAACGTACAAGGGTCAATTGCAGAAAAAAAATTACCTTTTACTTTTTTGTCTGATCATGGTGAAGAAAGAGAACTGAGAAAAAAAATCTTACTTTCGTTACGATTTTCCCGTATATTTAGTGTGGGCGTAACGAAACGAGAGATTCAAAATTTGTATGGAAAAGTTGGGCCATTTTGGACTACTTTTTTTATTTCATTAATGAAAGTGCTCGTGATTGTGAATAAAATGGTATCAGACACACCATGATCAGACAAAAAAGTATAAGGTACATTTTTTCTGCAATTGACCCACAAATGTAATTAAGTCTATGTTCAAAACAACAAAGTACGTTATAAGCCTTTTTTAAAACCGAGCTCTACCTTATCACTTACATTTTGTAAATTTTAGGGAATTTTAAGGGTCGGAAGCACTTCGGAAACTTCCTGCGATAAGCTTAATAGAATCACGTACAAAGAAACCCTAATTTCGCATATTTAAACACCAACTTGCACAAACACTCATTAAACCTATTACCACATTAATTCTAATAAAATAACTTTAACTGACTAAATCACGTATATTAATACTTTTTACGTCCCGATGCTTCGTAACCCTTTTCAGCATTCGTGGTCGTGGGTAGACTAAACACGAACGCTGAAAACAGTAACGAAACGTCGGGCGTCGGGTCGGGACGTGTAAATGAGTGAATCAACTTTTTTTTGCTTTATGCAAAGATTGCCCTTTCTCCTTATTTGTTCACCTTTTGCATGTTTTAATATGATTTAAATGGAACAAGATCTTACATCTAGAGATAGATTAGGTAAAAATAAAAATCAAACTCGGTTTTAGCGTGACCTAGTGGACCAACCCTTATTTTCATACAAAAGTGGAGGATAGCTATGTCCGCTGGGTCACTGCCTAACAAGTTATAATAAACAAATTATAATAAAAAATATTTGCATTACGTAGCTTTATTGTCTGTCTTTTAAATGAGCATACACTTTATTCAAAATATATCCGAATAAAGATTTCCTCTAAATTTTAGTCGGAGAAGGTGAAATTTTGTTGACAAAGAAAAGTTGATTCACCCAAATATAGCAATACCAATGACGTATACAAAGGACAGGGCTAAGCGAGCGAGCAATCATCAATGACGCAGACGATTCCAACGCTTTGGCGGTAAAAATACCGCCAAATCAGTGCCAGTCGGCAGTGCGACACGCGGCGCGTGCACTGCGCAGCTGGTTTTTATAGCTGCATTGTTAGGGGGAAAATAGTTCCGAACTGTTCGGATGGGCCTATGCTTACTTTTGAAATCATTGACTAATACTAGGTGTCCCGGCGAACTTAGTTCCGCCTCAGACTTTTTAATCTTTTTGATGTTTTAATAGTTATTCTGTTATTCGGGGCAAACCCAAAAAATCAAAGATAGTAGTTATAAATAGTGTAACTAACCCGACTTTGTTTTATGTACACAGATAGATACGCGATTTAATCCGTTAAAGTTGTTTATTACTATGGGTAATAATCGCAGAAACTGAAGACAACACTAATCCCGCATTCTTGTATGTTGTTTAATTTTAATGTATACTGTAGCTAGTTGTAATGACTGTTAGCTTAATAGTCTATTTCTCGACGTGAAACATACGTTTCCCATTTTTAATTTCGACGTTTGGAGTTCCTTTACACCTCCAAAACATAATGTTTTGACAACGGAGACTCCTTACATCTCCATAAATTTTAGTCTATGTTTGCCTATTTTCTATATTTTTTATCGTGTTTTGACGCCTAGAGACCCTTTACATCTCTAAAAATGTAGTTTTAAGTTTTGTAATGTAATGGATCCGGAGATTATATACGTCTCTCGGTAAAATGTAAAAAAAACTGTGCCCAGTTATTTGCTTGTTGCATTTTATAAATATTGTCATCTTATGTAATAATGTCACAATTGTTGTAATGTTGTTTTTAAAAGAGAAACTGGTGAGTTTCTTCAGGCGCTTCTTCTCACCAGAAGGTCATCTACCGAAGCGCCAAAAGAAAAGAATCAGACATGTAAAAGAGCCCTTGAGGCCTACTTACAGAAATAAATGAGTTTGAGTTTGAGTTTGAGTTTTATTTTGATATTATACCAAAAGTTTTCTAATGTGACATTAGTGGTAATGAAAGTTTGTACCGATAATTAATATAATGACCTACCTTTTCATAATTCTTATATCAATGGTGATTACATACCTGCAACAAAAACATTGAGTTAGTAGTAATTTGATAAATCATAAGTATACATTTTAATTTAAAAGGCTAATAGAGATATTTTATTCCCGAAATTAGTATATAGTCTTGAGAAAAATAGTATTTTAATGTACAAAGATGCACTTCGTCAGAAAACACGCATCTAATACTAACACCAGGTAAACACGCAGTAAGTGTACCTATATAAAGTTCGTACGTAACTTTTGACAAATTATTCCTAGAAATCATAATTCAGCGAGAGACGTATAGTTACATAGCTATCATTCGTTTCTCAGAAACACTATTCGATCTAAATTTTATTACACTAATAAATTAAATGGCCATAATAAATTCAATAGGAATCTGATGAAAAGGAATGTTTTGCGTAAACACCTCAATAAATCAGCGGACGAAAATGCAAATCACCCGCCATTTTGCTAAATTGTATGTAACAAAATGGCCGCCGCAACGGCGGGAAAAGATAATAAGTTTGTTGACGATTAGCGCTATGTAACGGTCATTTATCTTTTGTAACTAGACGGAGAAATTAAAAGGAGTGTTTTTAATAAATGGGCATGGCCATTTGTTTCAAGGAATTGTGACCCGGTGAAATAATAAGTAATGATGAGTTCTGTGAAACATAATTAACATTTCTTTGTTATTTGAGTACATTGATAGACGAAACGAAACAAGGCAATGAAAATTAAGCACTTAAAGAATAGAATATGTTTCAATACGTGTAATGTATTTTTAAAAGATAAACTGGTTGATTTCTTGCGGCGTTATATCTGAATTGACCTGAGTGTCCGAACGCAGGTGTTCACTCGCCACGAACTGACACTATAGTAGGCGATATATAAGATTGGTATTTTGACACATCAATGGCGTATTTAGATGAGGTTAATCTAAATCGATTGTTAAAATAAGCGCTACAAGAAGGTACTTGAGTTTAATCTAAATCTATTGTTAAAATAAGCGCTACAAGAAACTACAAGAGGGAATCGATTTTATACTAAATTCGTGAAATCTACTAACTCGTAATTCTTCGACTATTGTTTTCAATGTATTTGATTTTGATCGTTAATGAGATTATTAAATTCGAGATACGGTTTTTAGTTTTATCGATTTACTCAAATCACAATAGATTCCAAACTCTCTCGTGGAATGACTCTCTACATAAAATAACTAAATATTTTTACTAAAAAAAACCCGACCGCGGTGCACTTTAAAAGTGCATAAAATCCGCCATTTTGTTTATTTTAACAAACTTCATACCCGGTGACACTCGCGCCATCAAGACAAATGCAATGATGTATCATTTATCAAAATCGGTTGTGCCGTTGAGTAGTTACGAGCGGACACAGGAACGGACATACATACATACAGGTCAAACACATTACCCTCCTTTGGGCTTCGCCGCAGTCGGGTAAAAAGAAGTCGTAGAACGTAAGCAATGTGTAATTAATGTGTTTTTTAGAATTTTTAATGTGGAAATCACCACAATCTTTTTATTACGCCTTGGCTACAGTGGGTTACATTTAATTTTTTCCATGTATTTAATCTTTGTTCTATAATCGTAATGCGTCATGAGTTTTCGATTCGAAATATTTTCTTTGTGTTATAAGAAAAAATATAATATTCATTAATTTTTTTTATTGTGTGTGTCTCGTTTGGTAAATATGGCCATTTTGGGCAATCGAGTGTTGTGCCTCACTAAGACCAATTTTACATATATATCCCCCACTAACCAGGCTTATAAAAGTTACAAAAGTCATCTCTATAGAAAACACCTCTGTTATTGCAGAACTATATATAGATTACTGTCCACCGTGTCGAACCTGGATCGATCGCATTTAATATTAATGAGCCACTTTATCTAATACCATGTCCTCCACACTCAAAAGGGCGTGAGTGTCGTAACCTCAAACGAAGATATGCTCTTGTGTAACAAAGACGGTGTATTATTAGAACGAGGGGTCGATTATTACAGCCACCTGTTCGTTCTCGTTATGTTGGGGATGGAATTAATGAAAACATTGCTTCCTTGTTGAAATATTCAAGGACTTTTAGATGGTTACTTAGGAATAAAAAATGCTTATATAGTTATAGAATAGTTCATTTCCATTACATAATGAAAATAAAATATTATAATAAAGAGGATTACGAGTATATGACAACGCAGCAGGAATGTACTAAGTATATAGTAGATATTTGTGTCCTAACATCTGATTTCATGTTCTAGTAGACACTTGTTCGGTAAAAATATATGTAAAACACTCTATTACAAACTTAATTATAATCCACATCATAATATAAGTGTCTCCGAGTCATCTATAACGGACGAATTTAGTCTACTTCAAAAATATTTGCTTACTCAAATCTCAAATGCTAGAGACTGAAAAACAATCCACTTTTCTCTCACACCTAACAAACTTATAATGTTCTAGTCGATAAGGTGACATGAAGTGTTTTCACAAAAAAGGGGACTAAGAAAATAATCCACTAGCGATTAACTATTTCCCACCTAGAAAAGCCTTACTACAAGCACATAAGGACATAACTGTAGTTCTATTCCTATCAAATCCCATCCTTTTAGAGACACAATAGTTGAGAATCACAAGAAACTTATTTTTTTCCAGAGATGCTTGGAAATTGAGCCTTATTTCACTGAACTTAAAGTTGAGTTTAGAAGTCAGAGTAATAGAAAAAAGTCCTTTTAGAGAGCACACTAGTTGAACACCCAACCCTTCCGAGCCATTACCGACAGATAAAAAGCACCGGCGACCTCGCTCCACTGACACGGCCAATCAATGTGGGACCACAACATGGCACGTCAAAGAACTCATTATAAAAGTTAATAATATACATCAAGGGTATGTTTCCAGTTTATCATCGTATGTTACGAATACTAAAGTTTTGTATGGTATATGCGCGTTAACAAAACTATTTTTTGTATTTCAATACAACAGTGGTTACAAAATGGTGCCGTAACCAAGATGAATGTTAGAATGGTGTATCAAAATATGTAGCTTAAATAGTTTTAGTGACTGCTAGCGCCATCTATCCACCCGTGTAGTTATGTATACCGACCGTTATTTTACTTGAATAAATTAGTCTGTTGCGAATATCTGACGTGTATCATTAGGTTATGGGCCCAGCACGCTTCCACTGCGAAAATTCGAGAACTACTTAAAGCAATCAGGTATAATACATCAGAAAACAAATAGTTATACACCTGAACAGAATGGTATTTGTGAGAGAGCTAACCGTACTGTGGTAGAAAAGGATAAATGTTTATTGTATGATGCAAAGTTGGACAAGAGATTTTGGTCTCAAGCTGCCCAAACAGCTGTTTATTTAAAAAACAGGTCCATTGTATCAGGACTATCGAAGACCCCTTATGAACTATGGCATGGATCAAAACCCAACCTGAGCCATATTAGATTGTTCGGGAGCAAAGTCATGGTTCATGTCCCCAAGGAGAAACGATTGAAGTGGGATAAGAAAGCCACACAGCACATCTTAGTTGGATATGGAGAAGATGTGAAAGGGTACATATTGTATAACCCTACCAAGAAAACACTGATCACCAGCAGGGATGTCATCGTCATGGAAAATGAAACAGGTGACAGCGAAACATGTGAAGAGTCAGCTATCTGGATACCAAATGAGGAGACGTCACAGATTAGTGTGGAAGAGAAGAGCAGGGATTCAGTGGGGGAATCCAGTGTCGATGTTCAGGATGTAGAGCATCATGATGACAGCGCTTCAGATTCTTCAGTATACACTGATGGCGATGAAACATTAATAGAAAGTCCGACGAGTGAGGTACCCGAGCAGGCAGTTCAAGAAACGTCAGTCCCAGAGCCACAGCCAGAGCCAGATATGAAACCCAAGCGGCAGAGAAAACAGCCTGAGCGGTATGGTTTCAGCAACATCTGTGTATCCAGTACTGTTCCAGCATCTGAGGAGATCTCTCTCTCAGAGGCTCTCGAAGGGCCAGAAAAGGAGCAGTGGAGGCGTGCCATGGCTGAGGAGTTGCAGTCATTCGAGGACAATGATGCGTGGGAGCTCGTTAAAAATCCAGGTGATGTGTCAATAGTGAAGTGTCGATGGGTGTTTAACAAAAAGTTTGATGTGGACAATAATGTGCGTTACCGGGCTAGATTGGTGGCAAAAGGCTTTACGCAAAAGCCAGGTATTGACTATAATGAAACTTTTGCTCCCGTAATCCGTCATTCCACTCTAAGATTATTGTTTGCTCTTAGTGTTAAGATAGGAATGAGCATTCGGCATTTGGACGTAACTACGGCCTTCTTAAACGGTGTCTTAAAAGAAAAGATATACATGTCACTACCTGAAGGTTTTGCAAACAAAAGTGGGGGAAATGTGTTGAGATTGAAACGGGCTATTTATGGTTTGAAACAGTCTTCTCTAGCGTGGTATGAGAGAGTAAAAGATTGTCTCAGTAAATTAGGTTTCAAAAACAGTAAATATGAACCATGTTTGTTTGCAAAATATTATGATAATGTTAAGATAATTATTGGGTTGTATGTAGATGATTTTTTGATTTTTTCAAACAATGAGACTGAAACACAGAAGTTGAAAACTGTATTAGGTTCAGAGTTCAAGTTGAAGGATCTTGGTCCTGTGCGACAGTATCTAGGCATGAGAATAAATTTAAATAAAGATAAAAGTGTAATTACTGTCGATCAGCAACAATATATTGAACAGTTAGCTACTAAGTTTCAGATGTCTGATTGTAAACTGCAAAGTACTCCCATTGAGCCAAAGTTGAATATAGAAAAATCTACAGAATGTGCACCTAATATTCCCTATCAAAAACTCATTGGCAGTTTAATGTACTTGGCAGTATTAACAAGGCCAGACATTGCCTATGCCGTAAGTTACCTTAGCCAATTTAATAATTGTTATAATGTAAACTGTTATAACTATGCAAAACGAATATTAAGGTACTTGCAATGTACTAAAAATTATTGTTTAAAGTACAGCAGTAATGATATGGATTTACAAGGTTTTGTAGATAGTGATTGGGCATCTGATGCCATAGACAGGAAATCCTATACTGGATTCTGTTTTATGATGTCAGGATCAGCTGTTTCCTGGCAAAGCCGAAAACAGAAATCAGTTAGTCTTTCTAGTACCAAATCGGAGTATACTGCTTTGTCCGAAGCTTCTAGAGAGGCTGTTTATTTAAGAAATTTAATGCATGAAATTACGGGGAAATTGTATGTAATTAATTTGCATTGTGACAATCAAAGTGCATTGAAATTAGCATCTAGTCATCAAAATCATAACAGAACGAAACATATAGATGTACGTTATCACTATGTCAGAGATGTTGTTGACTATAAATATGTTAAAATTAAATACATTCCTACGGAGGAAATGCCAGCTGATCTGTTAACGAAGGGTCTGTGTTCTGTGAAACATTACAAGTTTATGAATATGCTTGGCATTGTTCCTATGTAATTTTTTGTGTAGTTTTACCCTTATTTTGATAAGTGGGGGTGTTAGAATGGTGTATCAAAATATGTAGCTTAAATAGTTTTAGTGACTGCTAGCGCCATCTATCCACCCGTGTAGTTATGTATACCTACCGTTATTTTACTTGAATAAATTAGTCTGTTGCGAATATCTGACGTGTATCATTAATGAATATAACTTAGATTCTAAAGACGTTAGCTTGGAACGGTCATCGATTTAGGTTATTTTTCCATCATCATTGACGAGTCTATATTTTTTAAACATTATCGTTGAATTCAGATCTATCAAAATAAATAGTATTCAATAGTCATGTATCTTATTCATTGAGAAATGTTATGTCAAACATAATTATAAATTGCCAAAATTCAAGATGAAATTGCTTGTTTTGCTCTGGCATTTCAGTACACATATAGATATTCGCTCCGTTACCGTTTAAAACTTATACAAAATTCATATACTTCAACAACACTTGGCTGATACTACCAATGCTTTTGTCATAATGGCAATTGATAATATTTAACATTTTAAAACCTTAGGCGTTCAAAAGCTTTGAATACTTACGCTTTTTGCAAAGCTAGAAAATAAGTCTTATGTACAGGATACACAGAAATATATTCGAGATAGGAGAAAAGGTATCTCGCGTGTTATTATTAAAAAGAATCTCCGATCCGTGAACTTCAGTCGCCGTCAACTTTATTATCAAATTTGACAAATCTTATAATAATGGTGTAATAAATTGTTCAATTATGTGCTTACCACCAAAATGAACTGGAAAATTAACGTTTTCCATAACTAAATAGGCTACTTGACAGTGTGAAAAATAATGGAAGAATTATGGATATATGTATTAATTATAAGTATTAAAACCAATTTACGTCAATATTACTAAAAATAAATGGATAATTTATTTATAAAACTCGGATGAAAATTGATTACTTTTTATCTGTCGCCATTTTATCCAAAACGGTTTGGATTGGCCGATGACGTCACACCATAGTAAACAGCATCGACAGCATCTGTCAATCCTATTTTTAAAGGTAGAACGTTATGCGATCCTCGTTGACATTTGTCGGTTTACTATCATGTGTCGTCATAGACGCCATATTGTCCGAGAAACCGTTTTGGCGGTTAATTTTAAAAGTGCATTTTTATTTGCTTTTTTCGGAAAAAATACACAAAAGAATTAAAAATTACAACTTTCTGAGTGCTCAATAGACATCATTAAACAGTCGGATTGACTTGGCAGAAACCTGTCAAGTAGCCTATTACATTCTTGGCGTCATACGTCAAACGCAAAATCTTACGCGCTAGGATTCCATATAAATGGACGAACTATTTCCTTCTACTCGATGCCTGTGCCAAGATATCGATACATTTAGACTCAAATACGTAAACGCCGTAGGTTCTAATGGAGCTTACGCCCTTTGAGTCTAAAGGTACATACATAGTTAAAGATTTACTTGCAGTCTCAACAATCGTAAAGCTCCCTAGATCAGATGGGATATCCTGGTGCGTGACCTAATCCAAATCAATTGTAGATTCAGCGAGGGGTCCCAACTGATCGTCATGACCAGGCGATAAGTTTCCGATATCGGGGCATCTAGGATCCATCTTTCACGAAGGTCCAGTTTATTGAAAATTCCTGAAGCCATACTTCATAACTAGCCTTTACCAACGGCTCCGCCTGCGTCACAGTATAATATCAGTAATTTCTCTTCCTACGAAAGGTGTGCGCGCTTGAATGTGTGCGCGTCGTGTACGAACGCACTACAAGCAAAGTTTTAAGACTGCGGAAAGGTGCTTCTAAACGGGCAATATTTTTCTGCAATTTGTGGACCGGCAGCTATGTGCATGTTGCTTTAGCATACGAAGTAGGAGAGAGATAACAAGACTTGCCGGCTACATACACACCATAAATATGACTTAGATACGAGTATAACAGAAATTCGCAATGTACAAAGACACTTTTGGTAGTTACGACAATATGAAAATATTTTTAATTGACTTTACTACACAACAATTCGTAATGTGCAATTATATTTTCACCACACTTGCTCGAAAATGGTGTCATTACACGTAGGTTCTGCGGGCCGTAAATGGCCTATTACGCCCTAGGGCGCAATGGTTTTCTTTTTAAATTTGATACGCTGGTTCTGTTTTACTCTTATTTGTCATGTTCAAAGGAAACGCCAACTTACTCTTTTAGCTTTTATCACTGAAATATTTATTTAAAGATAACTGTTATTGCAAATACATGTAAACACATATTTCGGTAACATTAATTAAATGTTTAAATAATGTATTTCTTCATTTTGCTAATATAAGATCAACTAAAATGGCAGTTACGGCTATGGTTTCCGAACGTGAATTGACATTCGCATTGTCTATGTCACTAACGTCACCTCACTGTCTGTGTTAATATTTTCTTGTCATACTGGGGCGATAAGTAAGGTTATATTATTAAGATTTACTCACAAGTGTGATGAAATAGTACATTGTGTATCAAGGGCGGTAAGTAAGGAATTACAAACAAGTGTTTGTTACAAGGCCGAGGCGAAGCCGAGGGCTTTAATAACACGAGTTTGGTATTCCTTTACCGCCCGTGGCACACACAATGTTTTTCATCATACTTGTGACGAAATCTGATTAAAATAACCTTACTTAACCTAAAAAAAAATTTAAATTTGACAGTGACATTAGTGACATATATCAAGACGACAAGTCACGTTCGGAAACCATAGCAGTAAAGACTTAAAATGGTTGATTTTATAATTGCAAAATACTGAAATACACTATTTAAACATTTAATTAATGTTACAGAAATATGTGATTACATGTATTTGCAATAACAGTTCTCTTTGAATAAATATTTCTGTAATAAAAGTTAAAAAAGTAAGTTGGCGTTTTCTTTGAACATGACAAATAAGAGTAAAACAGAACCAGCGTTTCATTTTTAAAAAGAAAACCATTACGCCCAAGGGCGTAATAGGTCATTTAGGGCCCACAAAACCTATGTGTAATGACACCATTTTGGAGCAAGTGTGATGAAAAACATTATGTGTGCCACGGGCGCCCTAGATACACAATGTACTATTTCCAGGGCGTAAGGGATTCCAAAAAAAAATAGTGTTTTTCAGAGTCGTAACGGACATTTTCTTTTTAAATTTACTGCGTAATCCCACACCATTTCCTAAACTATTGACTTTATAGATTTCCAATAATCAGCTTGGTGTAGATGAAGCTATTTGAAAAGTTTAAATCTGAGAATCATCCTAATCGGTTAAGAATTTACAATTTGAATTGAATTTGGATTTTTGTCTCTCCTAAAAAGTAGACCTTCGTCCCTTATGACATTGAAATTTCCACTGTCGAATACTTTGGCATTGGTGCCCATTTGCCCAAGCAGAAACAGCGACCTTCGCTCACTCGGTCAATTAATGGGTATTTCAAGCTACTTTTCCTTGTTTGTATATCGTGAATTCTGAAGTTAAGGTAATTTTCACTCATATTATCTACTTTTATGTTTTAAAATCTGGGATACTTTTATAGCATGTTTTAAAACGTGTTGTATCATAAAATTGTGAAATTTTAACCTCAGAGTTTTATGAGCACCTTTCTAGCGTACAACAAGCGATATGCTGCCATATTGCGTATATTTATTTGACAGTGCAGCGAAAAGATACAGCGCCAAATGTAGATATTCAGAAATTGTTATAAACAGCACAAACATTTAGATGCCATGAAAGAGGGTCAAGATATGAAAACAGAACATTTTTAACGGCCATCATAATAATGTAGCCCTCTAGTCAGTTATATTTTATATGCCACACCTGGCCATAAAATGGCTTTTTAAAGCCGCTTTCTGGCCAAGTGTAGACATAAAATGATGTACACAACACGGGAGGTAATAAAGAAAGCCCTCGATCGCATATTTACGTCTCTCGCTTGCAGCTCGGGCCGCATACTTCTGCGATCTCGGCCTTTCTTTGTATTACCACCCTAGTTGTGTAATATACTATTACGTCACACCTGGCCATAAAGTGACAATAACCGTCAGCTACGCGTGCGGAAAATCCCACTTCATGGCCTGGGGGAGACGTAAAATTTTGTACTTACCACGGGTGGTAATAAAGAAAGCCTCAGATCGTATATTTATCGCCCTTGCTTTCGGCTCGGGCTCGTCGTTTTTTTTGAAGCTGACAAACTTGCAGGTCTTACTGACTGTTGCAAAAATCGGACCAGGTGGGGGCCGTGGCGTTCCCTGGGCTGGGATCGATGCACACTTTTTACATGTAATGTTTCTGGTGGGATAATAGTTAATAGTACATTACACAACTAGGGTGGTAATACAAAGAAAGGCCGAGATCGCAGATATTTGCGGCCCGAGCTGCAAGCGAGGGGCGTAAATATGCGATCGAGGGCTTTCTTTATTACCCGTGTTGTGTACATCATTTTATGTCTACACTTGGCCAGAAAGCGGCTTCTGGCCAAGTGTAGACAAGACAGCTTGTGGAAAAAGCCACTTTATGGCCAGGTGTGGCATAAAAGTTATTAGCTATATCAATATTGTCTCCGGGTCACAGAGCTAGTTTTCATAGTAACCTAGTTATTTCTGTAGTTATACATTAGACAACCGTGACCTAACCGAAACCAATTGTAGGTTCAGTGAAGGGTCACAGATAAACGCTGCGCCGATAAGTTTCCACTGCCGGAGCGGCACGCGAAGGTCGGCTTCACGTCGTTAATGTATAATGTATACTTTCGCGCATCCGCTGATACGACGTGGATACCGTTATACAGAATTAGTGGATATTTTTACGCATTTGCCTGCCCAACAGCTGGCATTGTGCTTTTCATTTTTTTGATTTTAAACTTTCATTCTTACTTTAATTACTAAAATTAAATGCACGAAAATGTACTGGATTGTAGAAAAAGCAAAACAGTACCCAGGTAGTGTAAAAAATAAGCAGGAGTATATACAACATAAAGAAAAAAATCATATCACATATAAGATATAAAGTTGTATAAAAAGTTGTGAAATCTTTTACACTTCCGATAACCTAACCTTCGTAAGACCAAGTTGTTTTATGGACTTTGGTAGTCTAATTTTTAAAGGAGACCTGTTAATTAAACATAATACAATGACTGTGCCATTTTCCAATAATGGCATTGTCTAGTATTATGTGAAAAGGCTTAATATGGCTTTTTTTATCGTGTTGGTCCGTTTTGGTCTGAGTATTCGACCATGCACTCTGGGTCGGCAAAGTATAAAGAAAGACAAGTATGCACACGAGTTAAACTTTTTAGTCTATTCATTTTAAACAACATAAAACATTAAAAATTTGCTAATCCGGTCCTCCAGTGACCATAGGGCTGGCTCGTTCCTCGCGCAGCGGATAGGCATTGCTATCCAACGAGGCAACGGGGGGGACAAATAGGGGACATCTGTAAATATAATTTTAGGTCCCAATAGGTTAAGTTAGGTTTATTTAGTCGGTAAGTTGTTAATAATGTGTTTTTTTTAGTTCAATATTAAATTTAAAATCATGGCATATTCACATGACTATTTATGATATACATATCCTTATGATAGGCAAACAAGCGTACCTATATTATGACATTTCACGTTTATGAATACTTAAGTAATACATGCGTGATTTATACTGTCACTTCAAGGTAGGCAGCAATCATGACATTTTATGATTAATAAACATTGTTGACATGACAATAAACCTATATGTGTTGATTTTGGAAGTAAAGGAAAATTACTTGCACAGCAGGATAGCAAGCTAGTAAGCTAGTTTATAAGCCAGGACAGTTTTTAATAGGATGGAGTTCTATTTTTAGGCTAGTAGCGTCCGATCCGCAGGAAAGGGAAGCGTCTTGGCCGGTGCACCCCGGGAGCAACGGCAAGTGATTTCTTAGGGGCCCCTAATTGATCACTTGCCGATGCTGCGAATGAGCCTGTCAGGGGGAGTTGGGGGGTCCCGCACCGGGTTTCCTCTGTTAGAGGACTCTCCAGGTGCGGCACGCGAGGGCGGAGCGTCGGGCACGGGCAGCATCCCTTTTGGGGGGCACTGCGGGCAGGCACCAGACGGGTGACCTGTGCCGTTTTGTGTGGTTTTGTGTGTTGTGTGGGGCGTTTGTCCTCCCGTAGACGGCTGCGGGGCAGGGGCGTTTGTCCTCCCGTAGCGGCGAGGGAGGGACTGACACCGGATACACATGCGGACCCTGTGTGTCTGGTGTTGGTTCCTGGCTTCCCTGGGGGACGGCCCGGTTGGCCGGAGGGAAGCAGGTGGGGAAGGCACACTGGCCATGCTACAGTGTGCCTTTTTCGGAGAGGGTCCGCCCTAGGGCGGAGGTGCTGGTGATGTCGTGGTGGCTTGACAGCGATCCCACGGCATCACCGTGAAGGCACAGGTTGGTAGCATCCCTGGGTTTTAGTGGGTAGGCCCTTCAGGCCCCTGCATTTCCCGGGGTTAAACAAAAAAAAAAAGGCTAGTAGCGTCCCCCCACCACTGATTTTACTATATCCTAGCTTGAAAACTAGCCTCGTGTAGCCCGGGCATAAGTGGCATTATGGCGCTTAAGGTACAGAATAAGTACTACGTATACGTATAGAAGTTTCTCTCTCTAACAAAACTGGCGTTCGGACTCGACCATCGGACGGAACGCATCGGATCCGACCATCTCTCTCTATCGCATAACGCGTGCTCTTTCTGGTCGCTGGCTAAGCCCCTCCGATTACACACAGCTACATGGAATACTCATTACAAAGAAAGTGAATGAATGAAATTAATGAGTGAGTAATTCAATACACGGCTATAGTTTAAAGAAACTATGGTCTATCTTGCAATTCACTGTTGAATTTGCTATCGGTACGAAAAAAAAACAGTAATTTCAAAACACCGCTGTCATTACATGACATGTTGTTGTGTGCGTGACCTCAACTCTGCTGGAACTGTCTACCTACAACAAATAGGACACACAGCAAGTAGAGTCCGACCGAAAATTCTGTTTCAGTTTCGGTTTCGGCCTAGTTTCGGCAAAAAAACGGGTTTCGGCATAGTTTCGGATTCAGCAGAAACTGAATTTGATTGATTTCGAACTGCGATCCGACATTCTTTTTCTCAAAATGCACAGATAAACATTTAAAATAAGAAGTTATAATATGTTATATGCATGATTATACTCTAAATATCAGAAACTAAACTATAAAATGAAGTAATTTTTTTTATCTTCCCACGAAAACATGACCTTATATGGAAGTTATGTTTTCGGTTCTGGTTTCGGCCGAAACTGAGATCAAAGCCGAAATTCGGTTTCGGTTTCAGTTTCGGCCGTAAAAACTAGTTTTGGTCGGACACTAACAGCAAGTTAGTAGATAGGTAGATATATTGCGGAAGATAACACAACAATGCTACCAATACTCGTACATTAACTTTTCAATGTGTATTGGTCACGCCACTCGAAAGTTATTTTCCTGACATTTGAGAGTCCTTCAGTTTATTTCTATTTTCAATCATATTTGACGGCGCGATCGTGTCATTAGAGGTTGGTTGATGTGATTGTACATTAACACGTTCCCTGCCACGGTGCCCCCAATGTGGGGTCATGAATGTTTTGTTCAGGAGTCCGTGCTCCACTATGGGGCCACTTCCCCATATTGATTGCACAGTTGGGACTTGTGACATCGACCGATAGTGGTGTATGGGGACAGTGGACGTGGCCATTCTCACGAAGTATGTCTGCGGTCACCTAATTACCGCGACGCTGTTTTCATACTAAATGTATGGAGACGCGGTAATTAGACGCAGTCATACTTTGTGAGAATGGCCGTTAAGAGGAAACAGGAGGGCAGTTTTTCCATACAAACGTAGTCCCCTGTTTCCTCCCTGGATAATGCCAGTAGAGCAATAATTTTTGTCCAAAAATCTATGGCTACTATTGATATGTTCCTATGTTTTCCTTTTTACGATAAAATGATTCTCAAAAGAGATATTAACCTTCAAATAATAAAAACCTAAAAAAAATGCCAGATTTTCCGCTGTGTTCACACATCCAGAAAACAAATTTGACTAGATTATTAAAAAAAAAGGAAAACATAGGAACACGGCCAAAGCCTTTCTTTACTGTTTAATGAAAAAATTCGTTAAATAGGTTAAGTTTTGGGGAAGAAATCAGGGGACTACGAAACGTTGTTTTCATGAAATTTTAAAAGGTATTTTCGGTCCAAGCTGCAGTTGTCTCTATCGCGCTCTGCGCTGGAGAGGTGGGCAGTGCGGGACAGCGACACATTTTACAAATACCTAATTTTCAATTCTCTCCACCTTACTGTTTCCTCTTAAATACAAATCGAATTGGTCCAAAATTAAGAACTGTTAGTACTGTAGCAGGAGTAGTTCGCTCCGCGATTTCGCCGCGCGACTACTAATACAAAATTTTGCCCCGCGGAGGGGCTTAGGCAGCGACCAGAAAAAGCACACGTTATGCGATAGAGAGAGACCGTCGGATCCGGTGCGTTCCGTCCGGTGGTCGGACCTGAACGTCAGTTTTGTTAGAAAAAATAATCACACTTGTTAAAGTTTCTACTTCTGTTGTTGTCATCAATTGTTTTTAACTCTGCGTTCGTCTAATTAGTTAGGATAGTTACCTAGTTTAAGTTAGTTTTTAGTTTTAGGGCACTACTGAAAATCAGCCCCATGGCTTGCTATGGCAAAATGCTGAGTGGTGACCCTTTTTAGCGCAGTTTTTTATGTTTTGTATTGTATTATTTTTTGTGTGTATGCTGTGTTTATGCGCTAAATAAACGTTAATTCATTGATTTAAAAAAGAGACTTCTGTACGTAGCGTATTAGCTATTCTGTGATAGAATCGTGAAAACAGGTCTGGTTGAAACGTGACAACATTAGTATACTGTCAATCTAGTTCACCCAATCCTTTAACCTTCTAGCATGTATTAATGTGCTATTGTGCAACACGGCCCGTATATCATTGAGTTTACGGAGAGATGAGTTCGCAGAAATTAGCATAACGTGCGGGCGGCGCAGTGCAGGTCGGACGTGACTAAAGGATCGCGGCTAAGGGTGCGTTTCCACTAGAGCGGAGAGAAGCGGAGTTTTTCTTTAATTTATGTTATTTGTCTTTTACGGGGTCACTTCCTCATACTGATTGCGCAATTGGGACTTGTGGGGACAGTAAACGTGTTAACAATTAAAAATTTAAGGATTCAAACTACAAGATACAAATTCAAATGATAAAAGTTCTGGAACTACGGATATTAAGTCTAACTAAGCTTTCGACACATAAAACCATTTTAAGGGCCATAAACTTACATAACCCATTTATTACCGAAACACTGAATGTATATTATTAAGGTATCCTTCACTAAACATTTACAAAAACACAGTATTTTAACTTCAAAGAAACGCCACAATAGTTTAATATTAGGCAACAATTGTTTTTTTAAACCACGTCGGCTTTGGGGCATTTATTTGATTATTTCCGTTAAACGTTTAGCCAAGAGTTTAAAACACTCTAATTTGAACACATGGCTCACTCCGCGAGTTCGCCGCACGGCCAGTACCAAATTTTTCCCCTCCGGAGTCCGTCTCTGTCTTATGCGATAGCATTACGTGTGCTCTTTCTGGTCGCTAGCTAAGGTCACGCGGCGAAATCGCGGAGTGAGCCACTCCTGCACGTCTAGCATAACTGTGACACGCGGCTCTTTGTCGCGTGACAAATGCTACCTATCACTATCCACTCTATATAGTGTGACAGTGACAGGTGATGCTCTGTCGCGCGAGAAACGAAGTCGCGGCCAGTTATGCTAGACGTACTGGTATTATATAAATGACTATAAAGTCGATGAATATAAGGGTTTCGGCTCCGAATACATTTTCATGCCATTCGGCGTCAAGACCCTTGCCAAGCCCGTGGGGTCTCAGCACACATGTTTTCCAAAGCCAAAAGGCCCAAGCAAGCAAAGGCCAAGCAAAGGCAAAGGGTCCAATGTCTAAAAGGCTGGTCGACTGCACTGGTGACCGAAGGGCTGGAAGCTTCCTCGCACAGCGAATAGGCATCGCTATACAAATACAACGCTGCGAGTACATTCGGCACCATGCCAAGAGGGTCCAATTTTTTGAGGGTGACTTTTAAAAATTATAGAAAACAATATAGACTTGGTTAAAATACTGTTTGAGAACATTGACCGTGCTTTAGTTCCTCGAAATGTTTTATGTTTAGTGTTTTCCGCCCGGCTCGGTTTCTGGCCCATTAAAGTTTCCTCAACTTTTGTTTAGTCCATTATTACGCGGAAAAACAGTTTACTTGGAACATATTTTTCGAGGCATAAACCATTCATTATTAAAACAAAAATATAGCTGTGCTAATCCGCCATATGATAA
Source organism: Eudemis profundana (assembly GCA_947034925.1). NCBI lineage: Eukaryota > Metazoa > Arthropoda > Insecta > Lepidoptera > Tortricidae > Eudemis > Eudemis profundana. The sequence continues at coordinate 12,794,177 of OX344816.1, read as the reverse complement.
CGCGTTAGTCAATAAATACCTGCGTATTTTTCCATGCATTCACATGCAAAATAAAAAAAACATGCAAATAAATATAACAAACCACCACCAAAGAGACACCTTACGAGTACAGTCGGTTAACGGAGATTTTTAGGCTTTGTTTTTTTTAGATGAGAAAAATGGTGCGTTATCCGTCATGTGATTGCAAGGAATATAAGCTTGAAACTGTACCTCTAGCACAACTGTGACACGCGACTCTTTCTCGCGCGACAAATGCTACCTATCTCTATCCACTCAATATCGTGCGACAGTGACAGGTGATGCTCTGTCGCGCGAGAAACGAAGTCGCGGCCAGTTATGCTAGACGTACTGGAAGGAATGTGTCGTGCTATCTTTAAAACGTAATAAGCTACACAAACCATATTATTCTCTGATACCCTTGTGATACCAAGAAATGTGGGCAAAATTACCCTTGCAATTTTAATCTAGTACTAAGAGTCTCATAGCTAAGACACTGACAGGCAGGTATACCGAGGGTCATACCGCGTTTCTTTTAGTTTAGACTATGAAACTCTAAAAAGTGAATTATAACCTCTACCCTTGCGGTCTAGTATTAACTAGACTACAATACGAATATCAATGTTAACAGCCATATTGCTCTGTTAACGAGTTTACCGACGATGTCTATAAGACGGATCCTATTCTGTCCACGACATAATAGACGACAAATGACGAACCACGAACAAGTAGTCGCGATAGGGTTGTCGACTAGGATCAGTTTCCCCGTGTCGATCTGTCCGTCTGTTCCTTTTAGTAATAGAAAACTTTATGATCATTAATAATGCAACGCCAACAAAACGATAAAATTACATGTTGAAAAAAAAATGTATACCCGCACGGTCACATAATGTGAGGAGTTGTTGGATTAAAAAAAAATACGGGTGTGTATAAACCATGTTTCAAAATTTTAACCTTTAAACTACACCTGATGTTATGATTTAACAAAACAATGCGTCACACTTTAGTCTAGCGCGGACTGAGCTGTCACTTCTAGTAAATTACAATATCGATGTTAACAGCCATATTGCTCTGTTAACAAGTTCACCAACAATGTCTATCAGACGGCCCTATTCTGTCCGCGACACAATAGACGACAAATGTAGTGATCGCATCGTCGCGATAGGGTTGTCGACGGGACCGCATTGTTTTAAGTTTTGATTAGACAACGGATTAAATTCGTCTGTGGGTAGAACTACAGAATAAAGAACGTACAGTCAGCCAAAGGAGGCATTACGACAGATTTACATACCTACATGATTCACAAAAGCTGGCACGAATGGATTGAGCGAAAGTATAGTACATTGTGCACCGAGGGTAGTAAGAAGGGGATTACTAACGAGAGTCTATTAGAAGCCCGACGCCGTAGGCGGAGAGCTTTTAATGACTCGAGTTTGTAATCTTCTTACTGCCCGTGATACACACAATGTTTTTCATCACATTCGCGAGGAAAAAAAAATAAAACATAAAAATGAAATAAACTAAACGCACCCGCTAAGAGACAACTTCAACTGTCAACTTTTTCAATATAGTCTTCCACAGATAATGCTAAGAACTGCGTTTAGTTTTTAAACTTGACAGGCAATGTCGCCAGATTGTACCGATTTTCAAAATAAAATTTTAAACTAAATTAATTTAATTGCATTAAAATAATCGCAAAAACTACGGAAATAATAGTAAAATATACCATATAAGTTTTATTTTACACTAAAATTGGTTTTGTAGCCAAGTTTTGAAGATGTGAAATAGCCTTGGCTGATTCGAAACCTCCTTAGTCTGAAATGACGTACGACTTTTAAAACTAAACTCATAACTCCCGAGGGAGTTATAGATTTTCATACAGTTTTTCCTCCCGTGGGAGTTATAGATATTTGTAACCCACGGGGGGTAAATCGGCTCGAGTTGGTCTATAAGCGCGCGTGTTATAACACCCTTTACGAGCAAGTGTGATGAAAATGTCATTTGTCACTGTTGAGTGGCGTTCTTATACGCGAGGCTCTAAATATTTTGTAAACAAGTAGGTACATAACACTTCATCGTCATTCAAGAAAAAAATACATATAATCTGCAAGCAACTGCAATGATACGGCAGAAAGGTAAATTTGACGGTTCGCTACAAATATTTTACGATCATGGAGTTAGTACCCGCGACCACGAACGCTGAAAAGGGTTACGAAACGTCGGGACTTAAAATGTAGTAATATACGCGATTTAATCCGTTTAAGTTGTTTTATTACTATGAGTGATAATCGCGGAAACCGAAGACAATATTATCATCATGGAGTTTTTAATTAATTTATACCTTGTTTTCACACTGACGCCGCAACCTGTGAAACTCATACGAAATTTAGATGGTTCGTTACGAAATTATGAGACAAGATTGTCTAAAAACACGTTTGTCGCTTATTGAATCAACCTTTATTTAATCATTTTGTGATGCACACATAGACATTATCATTCAATCATTCAATCCATTCGTGCCAACTCTTGTGAATCGATCTGTACACGTAGCTACTCGGGCCAATATTCAGCGTTTTTACGGCGTTTTATTCTCGTCATTATTGTCTCAGTAAGTATCGTTCAAAAAAACGATGCCTAGAGTTAACTTTTTATGACACCGAAAAACAGTCCCGAGTTTAAGTTTTATCAAAATTGTCACGATTTGTAGTTTCGTTATAGTAAATAATCGCCGGACAACAATGATTGTCAAACCGCGCGGTCAAAACGCTCGGAGAATCGCCTACTCACTCGGGTGAAAAGAATACTCTCCAAAAAGATTAGAAAATGTAGGCATTTTAAATTTAAAAAACATAATACAATGTACTATTTCAAAGCAAATAAAAAAATACAATCCACATTCGAATTTAATAAAAAAAACTCCACATTTTTAGCTACAGAACAACTAATACCTACAGTTCACATTATCCAACTCAAATATGGTCCATACGGGTAAATCCGAATGTAGGACAATCCCGAAAATTACAAATCATTACTAAGCCACGCTACACATATTTACTGTAACATGCTAACACGATACTATAAACGCCAACATTGACTCAACTAATTGTATCACCTCAAATAAGCACGGTTTATAAGAAATTCCTTATTTTCGGAATGAGCCCACATTCGGATTCACCTAATGCGTCGTACAAAAAAATAAAACAGTCCACATTTCCATAGAAATTTCGGGAAACATTATTACTACGCTCTCATCCGTAAATGTCAAGTGGCACTTTCACGTATCCGATCGATCTTCACGACCCTGCGAAGGATTCTTTTTGATCCCTGAATAAATAAGGTCCGGTTATCCCATTGTCTTTGTATTCTGCATTTGTATGTATTAATTTCATGAAATTGGTCATACATTATAAATCACTTGCTTTCAAAATAATAATATGATGTATCTTTTTATATCCGAAAATTATTTCAATTTCATTTCGTCTAGGAATGTTTTGTATTCTGGCCAAAAATTGCTTCAGTTTAATTTCGTTTAGTAATGTTTCTCTTGTGTCCAAAAATATTTCCACTTTCCAGTTTAATTTTGTCTAGTAATGTTTTGCATTAAATTCTGTCCAATAATCATTTTAGTTTCACTTCCTCTAAAAATGTTTTACACCATGTCCAAAAATAATTCCTCTTACATCTCGCTCAGTAATGTTATTCATTTTGTCAAAAATTCATTTCAGATAGAAGTTTTAGTGCAATTAGTGAGTGGGTAAAAACGCTCGGAATTCACCCAAGACCCAAGTTTGGTTACACAGACCTGCGATGAAATAGGCAAGTAAATGCAAGTATTGAATTTCTATTCAAGCCAAGCTTCGTCAACATCAAAGCAATCGATGGAGTATTGATTAGGACGGAGCTCCGGTTACTTCACATTTTACCTTTTCAATTACTCGGCAAAAAGCCTCTGCCGTCTAGTTAGTGTGATTGGAGTCGCTCGTCGGTTCACCATACAAGTAATATTCTGTCCAAAATTTTATTATTGAAATAAAATTTTATTGTGCGTAAAACGCACGTGCTTTATAACCATGAATCTAAATAATTATTATTGGGGGACAATCTTATATAAATCGACCTAGTCCCAAATTAAGCAATGCTTGTACTATGGGCACTAGACGACGATATACATACTTATATACTCGTAGATAAATACATACTTAAATAGATAGAAAACACCCATGACTCAGGAATGAACGTACGATCGACCCTTACCAGGATTTGAACCCGGGACCTCTAGCTTCGTAGGCGGTCTCACTCCCACTAAGCTAAACGTGTCTTCTAGTTTCATTATTTAGCTTATATAGTCAGGTCACTGTTATGATCATGACTTTTCTGATCATTCAGCTCATAAAGCCGGTAATTTAAGTCCCAAGTATCATCGGAATGAAACGGTTATAGGCCATGTAGAAAGCCAAGCTTCGTCAACATCAAAACAATCGATGGAGTGTTACGACGGAGCTACGATTACTTCCATTTTACCTTTTCAATTACTCGGTGGAAAGCCTCCGCGAAACGTCTAGTTAAGGTGTTCCGAATCACTGGTTTTCCCTTACAAGAGGGGGTTAATATTCCTCTTCAACCGCCGCAAATGACGCTGGCTCATGACAATTTGCATGCTTTGTGTTTTTCTGGATTTCTGGTCTTGTTTTGCGCAGAAAAAAGCAAAAATTCAAAATAATTTATTTCTGTAAGGGCCTACTTACAAGCGCTCTGTTACATGTCTGATTCTATTATTTTCTTTTCATTTAAGTAGATGTTGTTCGATTCGCTGATTCGTTGAATGTTCGTGCGTCCGAAGACTTCCGCAAGATTTGGTAAGGTAACACTTAACAGGCCCATCCTGTCAAGATGCATTAAATAATCAATAACAAGAATAGTTAACTTTCTTTGGGTCTAGTTAAAAGGGGTACAAGTCACACATAACCTAGGCGCAAAAGAGCTTAACTCATACAATAAAGTTGTGACCTTTTGTACCTGGTATAAATATGACTTGTACCTTTTCACTAAACCCACAGGTTCCCTTGGGATAACATAACAACTGAGAAGCTGCGGATGAAAGATAGTTATTTATATCAAAGTTTAGTTTTTACGTATACCTTCTCTTTGTGAATGTACCTGTTCCTGTGCTACAGATAAAATATAAAATAAAGCCGATGAGCTCGAAGAGAAAAGAAAGAAAAATGCAAACATTGGCAGCTTTTACACTAGAAACTTTGACGTGGCACCCGAAACTTTAATCCATAACATCGTAAGTTTCTTTATGAAACGAATATACTTAAGCTTTTTCAGGTCTATCATTAGGGAAGAAAAGAAGGCAGAAGGTCTTAAGTGGCTTTGTTTTTCAGGTGTACTTAAGCTGTTTTTCAACAGAACTAACGAAAATTAAGAAAAGATAGGTCTTAAGTGGCTTTTCACACCTCCTATTCAGAAAAAAGTATTTTGCTCCCTCATAAGAGGGATCAAAGTAGCACTTTTCTGTTCAAGGACAACAGAGTATTTTTACTTTGAACCCACTTAGAATATGCCATACCATAGACAACTTTATTCGTATATTACACACAGAGGGCGGTATAATAAGGAATGACCCAGATCACAGACGTTTGCGGTCCGAGCCGCAGGCGAGGGCCATAAATATAATATGGAAGTGGTACTTTCGTCCCGGCCGTAAAAAAATATAATCGTTTTATAAAATAATAATGGCCTATAAATATAACATTTCATTTTTAATAATAATGTGTGATGCTCTTTTTTTAGGGTTCCGTACCAAAATGGTAAAAAAGGAACCCTTATGGTGCGACTCTGTCTGTCTGTCTGTCTGTCTGTCTGTCCGTCTGTCACAGCAAGATATCTCAGGATCTACTGATGCTATCGACTTGAAATTTGGAATAGTGTTAAGAGCCGCTAATCCAAGCTTATGGGGTGTAAAAAAAATCTTGTAACTTTTTCACTTTTTTTTTAAAAGGGTCCGTAATGAGACTTTGAAAATTGAAAGTAGGGCTATTATATCGAGCGGGATATCAAATGAAAGGGCTTGATTTATAGATTAAAACACTATTTTTGTATTTTTTTTAAATAAGTAGTTTTTGATTTATGGCGAAAAACGTTAAAAAAAATACCATTCCCCCCCTATTATCTTCGAAGTTACTGAACAGAAAAATCTGTAATAATTACCAATTATTAATGTCGTCCTATATATTACAGGAAAAATATAACGGTTTTCCTTACTTGAACAGTTTTTGAGAAATTTGCAAAAATCTTAACACATACTTATTTGCTCCTACTAAACTAATCGCCGTATAGTTTTTCTTGAACTATTCATGTATCTACTAATGAGTTTGTAGGGAACCCTCGGTGCGCGAGTCCGACTCGCACTTGGCCGGTTTTATTTAACTAAATATTTCGTTATTTTGGTAGGTAGCGTTTGTATTTGAATTTTCCTCATAGTCGATGTGAAAAGCAGTATGTGTCACAAGGTAGCAAAATTATTTTCACCACGGGCGTTAACACTTGAATCCCTCACTACGCTCCGGATTCTACTTTAGAATCCCTCGCTACGCTCGGGATTCAATTGTAGAATCCTTCGCTGCGTTCAGGATTCAATGTACGCCCTCGCCGTAAATACATCATTTTGCTCCCTTGTGACACAATCTACTATTGTATTTCAGGCGTATTTTAGCTGTTTTTCAGTTGAGATGGGGGAAAATAAATGGAAGTTTGTTACATACGAGTGAAGTCATATCTTGTTTGTTTGTTTAGGAATAATGTGAAGTTTTAAGCAGGTGGCTTTGAGGCGGTGTTTGTTGTTCGTATTTTAATTTGAATTATCATAATGAATGGATTTCATCATCACCATCATCATTTCAGCCATAGGACGTCCACTGCTGGACATAGGCCTTCCTCATAGACTTCCAATTAGTTCGGCTGGAAGCAACCTGCATCCACCGTGAGCCAGCAGCCTTAACCAGATCATCTGTCCATCTTGTTGGTGGAAAGGGCTATGCATGCTCGGGGTTTCTCTGCCGGATCGAATCAGGAATGAGAAGAAACGTAGAAGAACGAGAGTCACCGACATAGCCAAACGGATTCATGGAATTACATACTAACATTCACTCTAAAAAATCTGAGCCAACTAAGAGAGATTTTCTCTTTGTTAGCGTTAGCTTAGGTAAATAAAACAAACAAGATATTAAACATATCAACGAAAGCTGATTAATTAAAACAGCAAGTTCATCAGTGATTAAAACAACAATTTAGAATCTTGATAATTTTAACAAATATATTCCTTGTTTCTATCATTATTTGCTTCTTTGTATAATTCGATCATGTTTAATTAGTTAGTTACCTTATACATCAATGTTTGTTGAATCAAATCAGAACATGGTTAATTGAACTATGATAAACAATCAATATCATCTTAGTTGGTGCATCTAACGTCTTGTTAGGCTCCTATGGAATCAAGATGCTTGATTATACCTAACTATCACAATCTTGTTATTCCACAATCCAATTTTTTTTTGTGTTCATATATATGGGCATTCTTATTCTAAAATGTACGGTTTGGCAGAAATTAAGCTATGTATGTATTAACATAGTGGCTTACATACGTCCCACTGCTGGACACGAGAATGAGTGGGCTGTAGTCCCCACGTTAGCCCACTGCGGATTGTGGACTTCCCTACATGTTTGAATTTCTGCGCGAATGTATACAAGTTTCACGCTGTTTTTCCTTAACTGAAAAGCTTATGGTAAACTAGCATATTCCCGCGGTTTCGCCCGTTGCTCCCGTTATTGTCCCAAAATGGTACTCATTACCGGGGTACAGTTTAAAGTATCTTATGTTTTAATCTAGGACTTGGTCTACTTACACGCCAAATTTCAGCTTGATGCATCTAGTTGTTACCCCGTTATTAGGCAACAAATACCCAAACATCTTCACAAACTTTCACATTTATAATATTAGTAGGATAGAATAGGATTAGTAGGATACCGTAAGGTCCTGGTACTTTGGCCAAATGTAGGGTAACTTTGCCCACCTTGTACCTAAATCACATGTCTCAAATCTATTAGGTCTGATAATAAACATAAAAACATAAACGGCCAGCTAAAACCACAGACCACCTCCACTAGACGGAGCATGCCACACGACACGAGCTCACCACGCATATGGGTTATTAAATATCGGTAGATATTACTTAGTAAAAGGCGTGTTTCACATCTTTTTTATCATTTTATGTTTCGAGATTGTCGTCGGATTGAACATAAATAAATATTTATTTCTCGTTTGGTGCACACACAAGTCAAAAACATGGTCGCAACTGAAAGAGCGGCCGGTCGCGTAATGTCGTAATGCTATACAATCGACTATATCTGATGTGAGCGAGCGCCGTCCAACATGCTCCGTCTAGTCGAGGTAGTCTGTGGCTAAAACCAATCACATGGCAATGTGCCGTAATTTTAATCCAATACAAAAACCTGAATCGAGTTAATCCCTATGGCCAATGTTACCCTCCAGGCGAAAGTACCCCGACCTTACGGTAGTTAGTAATATTTCGTACAAAGTTCCGAAAAACTCATTGGTACGCGCCACCCACCCACCTCTGCTTGAAAGGCGCATATCCGAACCATAGCTGTGATACCAATACAATATTACCATCCTCACCACTTAGATGGTTGGCGCGCACGACTGAACTGTGGAATAAATTGTCGCCTGCAGTGTTTCCGGACCGATTCGACCTTCAAACCTTCAAGAAAAGAGCGTACTCCCAACTGAAAGGCCGGCAACGCACCTGTGACTCTTTTGGTGTTGCAGGTGTCTATGGGCGACGGTGATTGCTTACCATCAGGCGAACCGTCTGCTCGTTTGCCCCCTATTTCATAAAAAAAAAACAGTATTTTCTCCATATAAAAATACGGGTATGTTTTCCGTTCTTTTCGTTCTATAGTTTATTTCATTTTCAATCGGACAATCTAATAATACGAAGTCATTACTTAAAATACATTTTTCAGTCCTACATAATATTATAATTCAAAATATTGGGCTATTTCGGGGTTTTCGCAAAATACTGATCCCGAGGTCCGAAGCACTCGGCTACCATAGCTTAAATGCCAGTGGTTTATAATTCGACCAGTAAAGTGAGATTGTTTGAAACGCTGTTAGAAGCCCCTACCTACATTTTTAACGTCCAATAAATCACGCACGTTCCGTTCCACATTACATCACCGGCCTTCAACCTTCCTCATAAAACAACGATTAGTTACTGTCAACGTGTCAACAGTCATGGGCTCAGAGTAACCTAAAAAGACTTACTAAAACCGTTATACCACAGTATCATAACAGTAGTTTTTCTTCCTACAAAAAGTACCTCGCGCGCTTGCACTACAAGGAAAGTTTTAAGAATGCGTAATAATGCTCTAGTATGGATCGTACTTCGTACTACACACTAGGGTGTCCCGAATTTTGGGATTTTCTTAATATCGTAATGCAATAGCACTGAAAAGTTGCGTGATTTTATCCATAATTAGGGAAAAATAAAGATTTTTTTTTAGCTAAGTATATACTTTTAGGGCTTTACCGGCAGTTGAATAAAAAAAATATTAGTAATCTTTAAAAAAATAAAAAAATATTATATTATCTCGAAAACTATTTTATTAGTTAAACGAGATCTTTTTATTGCATTCGTGTTTTATGCATTATCCAGTATATATCTTTATTTTCGGAAAAGAGCTAAATAAATAAATAGCTGCTTCTGAGAAACTGTGTTTGTGAAACGAACCGTGCATGCCGCGGTCCAAAAGGGGGAGTGTCATTAGGGAACCTTTGCCACTTAGGATCTTCTGTAAATAGAGTACCAGCTACTTCGTAAGAAGGGAGTATGTGCCCCGTTTTTTGTATGGAGTTACGTCGTTTTGGTATTGGTATTGTAGAGTATAGTAACGTGCTTGAAAAGCTAACGTGGAGCCAGGATTGTGCAGCGATGCATGAGTAATAGCATAAGGCACAGTGCGAGTTGTGGATCAGTATGTATACAACCGGGTTCGAGTCCTGTAGGCGTATGATGCTACGCTTTGTCACGCGATAAATAAATGACAAAGCATCCGTCACTCTCACTCAAATTTTGTCAGAACGTGACGTATGCTTTATCATTTGTCCTGTTGTGTTTGTATCATTTTTGTCATGTAAAAATAGTTGTAAGTGTGGAAAATAAATAAAATAAATAAATAAATTTGAGGTGAGCGCCATTTAATTTTTCTGTCTCTTGATGTACTTTGATTTCTTGTAAATATATATGTAACATAAAAATGTGGTGTAATTTACCCGCATTAAAAAACTAATAAAGAAACATCATGTTTCTTTCATTCATACCTATTGTACTTGTTTTGTATAGTCGCGTCACGTCAACACTAATCAAATGAGTCCAAACACAGGGGATTTATTAGATAAATTTAGGTGATCCTATGGCTACCATCCGGCTCCAACATCAGATCAGCCATGTCATAATAATATTACACCGTCATCTGAGTTACATTCTTGCAAAATTTTAGCTCAATCGGAAATCAGGAAGTGGGTCAAATTGAACTTGCAAGATTTAGTTACAGATACGAGTACACAGACAGACGCCGGGACCAGTGAAACTAGTGAAACGAAATAAAAGCTGCCAAAATTATTTGAATTTGCTAATAACATCGATTATGTTGTTATTGTAAACATCCCTTCACTTTAACTGATTAATAGTCTGTGTACTGTGGCCTCACAAATAGAGTTTACTGTGGGTAATGGAGTCTCCATTGAGGTACAAGGCTTCATAAGATACGCTTTGAGTGGCTCGAGATAAGTAGATTGTTTGAGATTGAATCAGCGGGATTCTGCTGACAATGCTGTTCTCTTTCAGAACTTAGGCGTCAGTATCGTCATTAATATAATTTAACCCGTATTAAGGTAAGGAGCGAGGTTTCAAATAACCAATAGCAGATGCAATCATCCGAACAGGCAATCTCTCAAATCCCTGTGCGACTGTGCGTAGGTAGTATTCTTTGTGATTACAGCTATGTAAGCCGTGAAGTCAATATATATCGAAAGACGAAAGTCTAACCGATAGCACAAGCATTCAACCGAACAGGCAATTCCTCAAAGCTCTGTCCGTAATACATACATAGAATAAATATCTCATAAATATGAATATCTAACCAATAGCTCCTACATTCAACCAAACAGGCAATATTTCAAAGCCCTTTCCGTATTCTTTGCGACTACAGCTATATAAGACATCGGTGACACGCTAATTTTGGCGTCATCTGATATCTGTTTTTCTTGTATTTACAACGGAATGACGAATATTATTTAAAATATTTAATTTCATCAGTCCGCACGACAACAGCACAAGCATTCAACCGAACCGGCAATCTCCCAAACCCCTACCCTTAATATTCTTTGCGACTGCAGCTATTTAAGGGGTAAAGTCAATATATATCGAAAGTTGAATCTCTAACCTGGTTCCAACGGAAGAGCAACGCCAGCTCTATAGTTCGCAATATGCTGAGGTGGGACGTTTTTGTGGCAGCGAGGTTTCTTTGTGTTTTCTGTTTCTTTTCTACTTACTTACTACCTTTTTGTGCCGTCATAAATAAAAATTAATGTATTTTCCCTCATTTTTCTTTCTTTCTAACCAATAGCACAAGCATTCAACCGAACAGGCAATATCTCAAAGCCCTGCCCGTAATATTCTGTGCAACTACAACTACGTAAGCGGTGAAGTCAGTATTTATCGAAAGACGAGTCTCTAACCAATACCACAAGCATTCAACCGAACAGGCAATATCTCAAAGCCCTGCCCGTAATATTCTTTGCGACTACAGCTATGTAAGCCCGGCTTACTAAGTAATTACGCTCCTTGATTCGCAACAAATCCCATTAGCACGGCGTAGAATCGATATTCGCCATTGTTATGACTACATACGTACGTTTGATTGGAGTAATGTGAATTTATCTAGTCATAGTCATAAGCATTTCAGGAACAATATGCAGTGTATGCGAGCCAGTGTTCGAACCTACTCAACTGTAGCAATAAGTTTTACGGAACTTATACAGTATGTAAACTTACGAAAACCATTTATTTAAATCCGGGCATGTCTAGGCGATAAATAAGATAGTGGTATATAAATTATTGAAATACTTAAACACTTTTCTAAACTTATAATTGAAATACAAAAAATAAAATTTAATTAATTAATGATTCTATAACATACTTTATATTATATATAGAGATGGTCCGTAAAATTATGGGCTTATATTATAACACGGCAAAAAATTAAATTTGATAAATTTTAACCTTAGAAAACATATAGAAAATCATAGTTTTAAAAAGTTGTCCAGGAGACGTAACCATGGCAACGAGGAGCAAGAAAAAGTTGATCGACCCATCAAGGACCTTAAATTAAAATAAATAGCCGGACGTAGCCTCGCTAGCTGAAAACTGCAGCACCTCTAGTCCGCCTTTAACGCTGGTTGGTCAGGTCAATGTGTGCGTGCGGCTCGTAAGTATAAAGCAACTGGCTCACTACAAATGCTTCAGTTATCTGTTGGCGTGGCCCGGCGTGGCCCGGCGTGGGGTCTACATTCGTTTCGGTTTCAGCCGTGAAAACTAGTTTCGGTACGACGCTATACTGTGGCATTACGACGCCTGGTAACCCCATAGCTCGTGGATCTACGGATTCACGTAGACACTTAAATTGTTAGCAAGTTTGGACCCGACCCTGAGGGATTATATAATTAGGTAATCAAAGTATCTTAAGATTGTGAGGTTTAATCTTGCCAATCTTACGCAACTGCGAAGCTAAGATAGTATATTCTTGTCTTTTGATAATACTTTGTATTCTTATCTGTCTTTATCTATATCTTATATCTTATCTTTTATCTAGCACAGCTATATATATTATAAATCCTACTTATTGTAAAAGTTTCTGAAATTTTTTGTTGTTTAGATATTCGTGACACAATAACTTGGTAACGATTGACCGGATTATACCCTTGAAATGTCGACAAACGCTTCATTGACGTATCATTTCATCGAAAGTAAATTTTCTCTGAAACCATTTTTTTCTAGAAATTAATATAAAACAAACCTAACCTAATGGTATTTATAGGATGACTCTTTAAAAAATCCAGAAAAGTTAACAGTTTCAGAGAAAAAGTTGTCGACGAAATGAAATGAAACATCGATGAAATGTTTGTCGAGATTTCAAGGGGCACCCCTTATGAGCACGCATCAGTCATGGACGGTCCCGACGGAAGCATTACTAACATTGCTAAAAGTTTGCTTGTAGTGCGTTCATACATGGGCGCACACATGTAAACGTCACTATGATACCTTTTGCCGGAACAAAAATTACTACTATTATACTGTGTCAATGGTAACGTAGAAAAACCATCAAGTGTCGCTTTGAATCATTAAGATAATAACTAAATATTTTTACTAAAAAAAACCCGACCGCGGTGCGCTTTAAAGGGGCATAAAATCCGCCATTTTGTTTATTTTAACGAACTTCATAGGTACCCAGTGACACTCATTTATCAAAATTGGTTGTGCCGTTGAGTTGTTACGAGCGGAGCGGACATACATACCAGTAGCGTGGCGTCCGAAGAACTCGATTTCTACCGGCTTGCCTAATATCAGGCATATGAGCACCTTATTCTACAGCTCTTAAGGAAAACGTACGCCAAATCTGCACCGGCTTGCCCAAAGATATATTTTACGCCACGCCACTATACATACATAATCTCTTGTACATGTTTCTCAGTTTGTCTACCATCTCTCTTGTCTCATCACTCAACTGCTCAAAGGTTAACTGGAAGAGATCCCTCAAAGGGATAAGTTCGCCTTTGTACATATACCTTACTTTTGTAACCCTGTAATTTGTCTTATTTTGTGCAATAAAGCATACATACATAAATACATACATACATACAGGTCAAACACATAACCCTCCTTCGGGCTTCGCCGCAGTCGGGTATAAATAGCCTAGTCTATGTCTTTGACACACCAGGTTTATGCGAAACCTAACCAACCGCTCCGGAATTTTTTATACGTTTTTTGTTGTTTATTTACTCTGAGCGTAGGCCGTCGCAATTCCGGCTGATTGCTCCGTTTCATAAGATGTTAATTCCCGGCTATATTGCGGCGGCCTTTGTTCTTGTTGCATTGTCATGGAGATAGCAAGTTACTGAGATCACATCAAAACGGCGTAACTGCATACACTCTTCTATGCCACTTAGGCCGTTTTCCATTGGAACGCTGATCCACGTTGAAACTCTAAGGTTCAGAATGACTTAAGTCTATACAATTTTCAACGGCGCTTACATCTTTTATGTTACAGAGTTCGACACTAGAGTCAAAATGGCTTAACTATATATACTTTTCTATGGCGCTTACGTGGTTTGACATTGGTAGCTCCGACTCTTAAGGCTAGAAGGGCGTAACTTTATATAAGTTACAATGGCGTTTATGTAGTTTTACTAAAACGATGTTTCGGTAATAATGTAAGCATGCTCTGCTCGTTGCAACTTGCTATCATTTTACTTATTCAGGCTTTTCATTTGGCTATTGGTTTGCGAGTCAATTTGACTATTGAAAGTTTATAGTGTTGTCTACGGTTTCTGTGATTATCACTAATTGCAATAAGGAAAAAACGGACCCCTTATTTAGGATCACTCGTATGTCTGTCTGTCTGTCACAGCCAATTTGTTCCGAAAGTACTGGACCGATTGAGTTGAAATTTGATAAATATATTAAAGTTAACAACCCAAACACGGACGTGTAACGGAAATATATGAATTTTAAACATGGGGCCCACTTTTGGAGGGTCAACTAGCAAATTTAAAAATAAAAGTTAGCAAACTATATCGTGTGACATATCAAATAAAAGAGCTCACTCTGAGAGTTTCGAGTATGTTTTTTTTTATAATTTTTATGTAAATAGTTCTGATGTTATTTAAGAAAATAGGCAAAAATTTACCATTCTCCCCTTATCTCCGAAACTATTGGACCTAAAATTTAAAAAAGATACGAAAAATAGTCTTACACCTATAGATTATAAGAAAATCTATCTATCTATCTAAGAAGTATGTGCAATAAATTATAATTGTGTTGCATTGTTTTGAACGTACGGAACCCTCTCCAAGCGAATCTAACCCGCACTGTCCGGTTTTTACAGAGAAAGAGACTTTTGTACGTAGTTCTATTACTTATTCAGTCCTTACGCTGTGACGAAAGAAATAAAATCAACACTGGTCAATCAAATCTGTAGACATGGGCCTAAAGGTTGAAAATCTGTAAATATGGGAATTAGTAGAATTGGGAATCTGTAGATATGAGAATTTGTAGGATTGGGAATCTGTAGACATGAGAATTTGTAGAACTGGGAATCTGATGATAATTATGATAATTTGTAGGATTGGGAATCTGTAGACATGAGAATTTGTAGAACTGGGAATCTGATGATATGAGAATTTGTAGGATTGGGAATCTGTAGACATGAGAATTTGTAGAACTGGGAATCTGATGATATGAGAATTTGTAGGATTGGGAATCTGTAGACATGAAAATTTGTAGAACTGGGAATCTGATGATATGAGAATTTGTAAGATTGGGAATCTTTAGACATGAGAATTTGTAGAACTGGGAATCTAATGATATGAGAATTTGTAGAACTGGGAATCTGATGATATGAGAATTTGTAGAACTGGGAATCTGATGATATGAGAATTTGTAGAACTGGGAATCTGTAGACATGAGAATCTGTAGAATTGCAAATCTGTAGACATGGGCCTAAAGGATCGAAACGTATCTCATAACAGTGTAACATTAATTTACATAGTAATGCTGCACATTTTCCCATTCATACCATGAACTGTCTCAATAACTGATATTCCCTCGATACAAAAACGTATGCGCCATGTAAAGTCATATTATATATGTCGTTATTGTCCCAAATACTGCTGAAGTAGCGGCGATAGAATTGGGGAGAGCCGGATGAATACAAAGTATTCAGTACACATTCAGAAATTTCGCGTCAATATTGTCCCTAATTCAAATCAAGTCATTTATTTCTGCAAGTAGCCCTCAACGGCTCTTTTACATACCTGATTCTTTTATTTTATTTTGGCGCTTCGGTAATGACCTTTTGGTGAGAAGAAGCGCCGGAAGAAAATCACCAGTTTCTCTTTTCAAAATCATTAAGCATTACAATAATTGTGACAATATTAAACAAATTTTCAATTATAAAATGCAACAAACAAATAACTGATATACATTACAAATATTACAATAAACTTACAACTACATTTTTAGAGATGCAAAGGGTCCCTAGGTGTCAAAACATGATAAACGAAAAAAAATAGAAAATGAAAAACCATTATACTAAAATTAATAGAGGACGACATTACTGAGATTAAAAGAGGACACGGTCTGCCCCGACTGACGTGGACAGCAGTTTGCAACCAAGACCTAAAAGCAGCCCAATTAGACCCATAGACGACCCAGTACCGAATGGCCTGGAGAAGATTGATTAGGAGAGCCGACCCCGGCAAGGTGACCTGGTTCGACTCCAGGCACCCCCGGTACTAACCCGGCCCGAGCTGCGTGTCGACTGTGTGTGGCACACAGTCGAACACCCAAGGGTGATCTGGCTAGCGACCTGGTTCGACCCCAGGGAACGCCACGGCCAACCACCCGGTCCGACTATCGCTACTCCCAGGAGGGGTTGCGAGTTAGTCAGGGTCAAAAAAATTAATAAATAAATAAAATAAAAATTAAATTAAAAAAAAATTAAAAAAAAAAAGAGAGCCGACCCCAACTGAAAGGGGATAAGGCGAGGATAAATAAGAAGATATACTAAAATTAATGGAGATGTAAGGAGTCTCCGTTGTTAAATCATTTATGCTTTGGAGGTGAAAAGGATCTAATTTAATGTCACCCGTTCAGTAGTAATAACAATTCGCAATCAGTCATGCTGCTGTGGTTCGTCAAAGTCGAAGCGACGTGCGAACCGTATAGACCTCCGTTTTGATCAAGTCTAATTTATAGGGTCAAATTCACAGAAATACTTGGGTTATTCTTCAGAAATACGTCTGCGACTTATTCTTCTGTCTACATACACTTAGTATGAGAAGGGCCAGAGGAATAAGGTGACCGCAGACATATTTCTGAAGAACAACCCGCTTATATCGAGATATAAGAAAAGAGTGTACTCGTATGTACAAACGAACACACTGTTAAAGAATGTCAACTTTATTGCAACGTGTTAAAGTCTAACGTGGTCAGTTAAGTGTGGTTTCGTTTGTACCTCGCGTGCTAAAAAGAAGGGCCAGAGCTCTTTACTCGTCGACAACTTCAATTTATAACTAATTAATTGTTCAAATAATTAATTGTTCAAATACCACCAAATGAAATGGAAAATTTATACTTTATTTGAAAGAAACATTTTTTGTCTCTTCATTGGTATTTTTAATGCGGGTAAATTACACTACATTTTTATGTTACATATATAGATATAAGAAATCAAAGTACATAGAAAAATTAAGTGGCACTCACCTGTGTCCAGACCGGGAATCCAACCCGGTACTCCGGCCCAGCGACTCAACCACTCGTCCACCGGAGCGCCCAGTAAGCCAGTAGATGGCAAGATTGAAGGCGCTTACTGGGTGCTCCGGTGGACAAGTGGTTGAGTCGCTGGGCCGGAAATCCAGAGGTACCGGGTTCGATTCCCGGTCTGGACACAGGTGTGTGCCATTTAATTTTTCAATGTACTTTGATTTCTTGTATATGGAAAATTTATGTTTTCCATCACTAAATTACGCTCTTGACGTCAAACGCCAATCGCAAAATCTTACACACTTGGTTCCCACACAAATCTTCGAACTATCTTTCTATCTCCATATATTTCAATGGTCAAATTATATAAGCAACAAATTGACACGGAATCTCTGAATTACACTGCTGAGTGGCGAAAATTGGACGGGTCGTATTCAGTTGACCGATATTTTACAGCGTTTAGTGCCAATTTATTGGAGACTATAAGTTGTCCGCAGCTTCGTCCGTGAAGGCGAAAAATCATATCTATATTATGTTTTGCTCCAGACTACCAACTATTTAGAAGCTTTTATATAGCCTCACCAGTTCAGTCTGTGTCTGTAATCCAATTTTGCAAATTAAAATTGACCCGCTTCTCGGTTTCCGATTAAGCTGAAATTTTGTAAATATATGTAAATTAGTGGGCTTATGATGCTATGCTTTGTCACGCTAAATAAATGATAAAACATCCGTCACACTCACACACTATTTGTCAGAACGTGACGGATGCTTTATCATTTATTTATCGCGTGACAAAGCGTAGCATCATAAGCCTAATGATCATGCAATATTATTCTGACAAGAATCTGATCTTATTATAGAGCAGGATGATAGTCAATAGGATCGCCCAAATTAGATAAGACATATCTACAGTGTTTGGACTTATTTGCCTTATTTGATTAGTTTTGACGTGCAGTTTGCGATTATGGGTTCATCGACTTTTTCTTGTACCTCGTTGCCATGGTTACGTCCCCTGGACACCTGTTTAAAAACTTGATTTTCTATAAGTTTTCTACAGTTAAAATTCTTCAAACATACATTTGTGTCATAGTTATAAGCCCATTATTTTATAGACCATCTCCTGTGCACATTAGTAGCATACTTATAACAGTTTTTTTTAGGAAACTCAGACATTGTTGTCCCTTGGACAATGGGACAAAATAACAAACAAGAAAAAGTTGATTGACCCTTATACCAAAAAAACAGTCAGCAGTAAAAGCTTGTCTCAAAAATTTTTTTTTTACAGAAACTTATTTTAGACATACCCAAATCCTACGAGTTCATATTCCCGTATTTTGTACATTTTTATCCCTGCTTCTAACCAAACCTCGAACGCAGATTGTACATCTATTCTATGCAAATGCACTGTGAAAAAACACAATTTTATTAATAATGTCTTAGGTTTCCACTATTATCACTCATTGTAATAAAACGACTCTAACTGATTAAATCGCGTATATTACTCCATTTTTATGTCCCGACGTTTCATAACCCTTTCGTGTAAAACGTTACTACGGGTCCCGACGTTTCATAACCCTTTCGTGTAAAGGGTTACCGTAAGGTCGGGGTACTTTGGCCAAATGTAGGGTAACTTTGCCCTCCTTGTAAATCACATATCTCAAATCTATAGGGTCTGATAATAAACAGGAATGGCCAGCTAAAACCAACCACATGGCAAAGTGCCGTAATTTAAATGCAATAATCAAACCTGGACCCAATTAATCCCTATGGCCAAAGTTACCCCCCAGGGCGAAAGTACCCCGACCTTACGGTACTAAGGATCCCGACAGCCATAATTTCCTGAAAATGGTTACGAAACGTCGGGACTTTAAAATGTTAATATACGCGATGTAATCCGTTAAAATTGTTTTATTACAATTTTATTATTTAAATACAGACAGACCAACTTACAGCTTATATAATGCTATCGAACTGTTCGTCGAAGTAGCAATAAAATTGTGGCGAGCCGTTTTGAATACAAAGTACCTTGGACGCGAAAATTGGGTGGAAATTCTATTTGGCTACCCGATATTGGCAAGTGATAGTAATACCTAACGATAATATTGGATAAGGGCTACCGCTTTTGTGCTCACCAGTTGGCGCCACTGTCGATTAGGGTGCTGAAGTATAGCTGTCAGTATGTTATTACGGGTGTGAAAACGAAGTTTACATTTCAATCGATTAATGCCTTAAAACCGTACTATAATAACCACATTTTTATAAAAAAAAACCCGACCGCGGTGCATTTTGAAACTGCATTAAATCCGCCATTTTGTTTATTTTAACGAACTTCATGCCCAGTGACACTCGCACCATCAAGACGAATCTAATGATGTATCATTTATCAAAATCGGATGTGTCGTTGAGTAGTTACGAGCGGACACAGGAACGGACATACATACATACATACAGGCCAAACACATAACCCTCCTTTGGGCTTCGCCGCAGTCGGGTAAAAATATCCAGCATGCCGCAGTATTGCGTATAGTTCGGGAAAAAGAGGACATAAGTTTTCGAAATGATGAAACTGTCTCAAACTACTGACATTCGGTAACCCATAACTCATATTTGCCATAAATAACCCCAGTTATTGCAAAATATTGATAACGTTATTCTAATAACAAATATACCCGTGTAGCTCCCACAAACAGTGACATTTGACATTTCAGAGACCTCACACTACACTAGTGCCTCTAGCGGGTGAATTAATTCCTTCCCTTATTAAGAAAACGTTAGCGTGGAGTAAAATATTGTCCTTTTGGTTATGCACATTTTCAATGCTTTAAATCAGCGGTCGGCAACCTTTTAGCAGCCAAGGGCCACATAGTAGCTAACGAAATTGACGCGGGCCGCACTTTGTTAATAATTTGTGATTTTATACAATACTAAATATAGCGACCTTTAAATACAAAATAGTCAGGGAAGCTCGCGGGCCATAAGTGAGCGGTTCACGGGCCATAGGTTGCCGACCGCTGTATTAAATTTTAATAAATTAATAAATAACTAAATATTTTTACTAAAAAAAACCCGACCGCGGTGCACTTTAAAAGTGCATAAAATCCACCATTTTGTTTATTTTAACGAACTTCATACCCAGTTCGCGCCATCAAGACGAATCCAATGATGTATCATTTATCAAAATCGGTTGTGCCGTTGAGTAGTTACGAGCGGACACAGGAACGGACATACATACATACAGGTCAAACACATTACCCTCCTTTGGGCTTCGCCGCAGTCGGGTAAAAAGTAAGACCCAGGAAAAGTCTAGCGATATTAACAAAAAGTAAGGATTTGTACTGATTATACAATAAGGAGAGACGGTCGGATACGGTGCGTTCCGTCCGATTGTTGGACCCGAACGTCCCGAACGTCAGCTTTGTTAGAAAGAGAAACTTCTGTACATAGTACTATTACTTATTATGTCGTCGGGGGTTAAAAATGTCACGATGTAACGGTCATGACATTTCAGTGACCGGTTCGAAATCCTCGAATATTCACCCGACTTAAATATATAAGTAGTAAAATTGACTAATCCTGTAGTCAATACCTGTATAAGCTTGCTACCTAAGGTTTCATGCGATCGAACTCGCTCAAAATTTAATCCGACTGTACTGAGTAACGCCGAGCGAACTCGAAGATCTATTACAAAGCAACCAAGTTCCCGAAGCGCCAATTATTCGGCTGACTGTATCTTTATACTTTGACCTAATTTCTAACTCGATTGTACTTGCAAAGTTAAAGATGGTGGAATAATAAAAAGATAAAGACGTTTATTTCGCAAAGACATTATACTTAGCCAGAACGTAAACATTTTGACAACATTTAAAAATTTTCAGTTGCCTGAAATTGAAAAGCATTTTGAGAAAACAGCCGGTAAAAACGAAAAAAATATTTTCGTTTTTTTTGCTATAAAACGATCGGGAATGGTTAAACTGCAAAGTGACGTTACGGAAATGGTCACATAAAAAATATGTTTGCACGGAAAATTAAGTCTTACAGGAAAATTAATAATTACGGGTAACTTAGAATGTTATGTTCTTTCTAACTAGATAAAAAAGTCGCAATAAAAAAATATGTCAAGTTAACAACATTTCAAATGAATCAGACATGTAAAACAGCCCATGAGGCCAACTTGTAGAAATAAATTATTTCATTTCATAAATTATTTCATTTCATAAAGTATTTCATTTCATACATTATTATAATATTATTTCAATGCGAAAAGGGAGTCTACTCAGCGGCTTAGCGCTGGTACTGTGGCTCGGCATTTAGGGCGAAATAAAACTACGTCGCGCAGTTACGCATTACATACTTAAATATTGAACTTAAGAAATAGTCTGTTCTTGGTAATTAAAAAAAGGTAAACAAAAAACTAGTTGAAGAACTTATACTTGAAACAAAAGCAATTTTCCGTAACAGCATGATAAGTATAAGAAAACCCCCCTCTTTATTATCAAAGGAAGTTAATTATAAAACCATCTAAAGCGAAAGGATACACCTAAAGCACTTTTTCTAGAAAATACGTCCATTAGTGAATTAAAGTATAACATTAATAAGTAATAACTTAATATAAGTTGCCGTCCAGGTTAATGTGAGAAGTCTTAACGTGAAGTTAAAATATTATTTTACTAGCATTTATGCCTGCGTTTTTCACGTTATCATCCCAAGGGAAATCATAACCGGGATATAAAGTAGCCTGTGTTAAAATCCAGATCTTGGTCTTCTTTCGTACCAATTTTCAACACAAGCCATTCATGTAAACCTCCAAACCATCAAATATCTTCACTAATTTTCACATTTATGATCATACGTGTGCTACCTCCGGCTGGGCACGTAGTGATTTCATATCGCTAAATAAACTATCGATATAGTAGTTAATAGATTTTATATGTACATGTACACATTAAAATCCACTATTACTATAAAGAGGTTTTATGCCACACCTGGCCAGAAAGGGGCTTTTTCCGTACGCGCAGCGTGCGGAAAAATCCAATTTATGGCCAGGTGTGGCATAAAATAAAATATTGATGATTTATCAATACTTTCGTCTAATCTATTCACCAATGCTTTTTACAACTTTTTACCTCGGAATTTCTAAATAATAAAAAAACTAGTCCCATTTGGTTTACGGTTTAACAAAAACATTGTGTTAAAATTTTACATTAAATAAATATTAAGTATTATAACTTCACGGAAAATGTTTAGAATCCCTGCTTCTGTGTCCCTCTAGAGTCTATTGTTATCCAGTATCAACTATAAGAACACTACCGTAAGTGTACTAAATTATTGTCTTCGATCAAGGTCTCTCACCGTCGCTAGATAGTCAATTAAATAGTCTTCTGATGGACGATTCCATGAAAATGTAACGAGAATTACCATTTCTTAGCGTGTTTATTTATGGCGTAAATTAAAGCATTAATTTTAATCTAGATAAGTATAACTTTAATCCCTAGATATATTGACACCTGAATTTGCACCATCAATGAAGAAACACGCGAGAAATTGGTAACTTACGTTACCCTCTGTCCTGGATGGTCAATTATTAATAAAATCCATCTCTTGACGAACAGAATAGTCGTCGATTTTCACGCTCATGGGAGTTCACCTTATAAAATATTCATAAGGTATTTTTGATTTGCAAATTCGTACATAGTAAGCGTGCATATAGATGTAGCGAAGCGTCAAATAATAACTTAGGTAAGTCGGAGACCATTTAATTTTTTGTACGTCACAAAGTGGCCATAAAGTGGCTTTTTCCGCACGCATAAAATGATGTACAACACGGGAGGTAATAAAGAAAGCCCTCGATCGCATATTCACGTCCCTCGCTTGCAGCTCCGGGCGCAAACTTCTGCGATCTCGGCCTTTCTTTGTATTACCACCCTAGTTGTGTAATGTACTATTACGTCACACCTGGCCATAAAGTAGCAATAACCGCCCGCTACGCGTGCGGAAAATCCCACTTCATGGCATGGGGGAGACGTAAAACTTCGTACTTACCGTGGTAAGTACCGCCCGAGGGCGGTAACAAAGAAAGCCTCAGATCGCATATTTATTGCCCTTGCCTCCGGCTCGGGTGTCAAATGTCTGCGATCCGAGGTATTCTTAGTTTTACAGCTAGGTACTAGGGACTATAAAGCAACAGAATAACGTAAAACGCAACGTAACGCATCAACATCAGCCTGTATACGTCCCACTACTGGGCACAGCTCTCATATGGAGATGAGAATGAATGAGCTGTAGTCCCCACGTTGACCAGTGCGGGTTGGGAACTTCACATACACCTTTGAATTTTTCGCGGATGTATGCAGGTTTCCTTACGATGTTTTCCTTCACCAGAAAGATAATGGTACATATTAAAGTGTTGAAATAGGTGACTTTTTTTACTCGAGAAATTCGTCATTGTGGATGACACGAACATGTAAGGGGGAAGAGAGTGTCACCATAAATACTGTTATACTTAATAATCTTTAAAAAAGATTATAAAGAGAAGTGTATAAAAGGAAATAAAACAAAGGGAAAAGGAGAGAGAAAAATAAATACAACCCAGGAAGCTTTTTCGTGAAATGAATTGTAGACTTTTCAATGAAAAACCGCTTTGTTCTTCATTTTCTTTTGTTCACTTTATTCAGGCTTATTTTACAAATTATCATTTCCCAAAGTAGCTGTATAAAACATAAATATTTACTAGTCTTAGTTGTTTTTTCGTCATTCGCTACCTTTTTATCGCAAGCGCTTTTATCTCATATTAAGGGTATAAAAGAATAGCCCAAGAAAATAACAAAGAAAACCCCGTTTCCGATATAATTGGGGGCATTTTCAAGGCTGATTTAATAATAAATCCGTGCAGGTACGCATCCCCTGTCAAGGTACCCTTCTCACGTAAATATAACCTACGAGGAACCCTACTAATTACTTCTAACCTAATTAGCAAACCTCAAACTATGAGTAAACTTCACAAAGAAAACAGGCTTTGAAAAATGTAATAGAAAACTCACCTGCGTTTACGTGTGATCCGTTTTTGGAATGCACTAATTGAATTTGATTGGTCGTTTCATTCAAGCGCGACGCTGATTGGTTTAAAAAGGTTGGAATCGAAATTTGAAATTCGAAGCGACGACGTGCGCTCGGGTCGGCCGCGGCGGGGACTGTGCCGCGGCGGCGCGGAATCTAAGGGTGGCTACGTCACGAATTAAGGTAGGTTTAGTTGGGTCAGTTTTCATATAAATATTTTTTATTTTTCAAATTCAAATTCAAATACACTCGCGGTCAAAAATTTCGGGTCACCGTAATTTAAATAATTGAAATAGGTGTTTTTCAATATTTGTCACTTGTTTTATTTAATTAATAAATAAGTAAATATACTATTCTTCATAATACCTGCCCGTATTAGCTATATTCGCTAACCCATCATAAAAATATTATTATCCAAAAATAGTGATTTTTGCGATATTTCACTCCGTTATAGTACATTACACAACTAGGGTGGTAAAATAAAGAAAGCCCGCGATCGCAGATGTTTGCGACCCGAGCTGCAAGCGAGGGACGTAAATATGCGATCGAGGGCTTTCTGTATTACCTATCTCCCGTGTTGTGTATATAATTTTATGTCTACACTTGGCCAGAAAGCTTTAGCACTTTATGGCCAGGTGTGGCATAAATAAAATAAATAAATTATTTGATTTGATTTGACTCATATGATAAGTTACATTTACTAACCTAGCTAATAGGGATGATGACTGGGTTAAAAATATGTAATTCTATTTAGTCCGTCAGTTAGATTATGGAAAAATATGGGACACGTATTTTTTGGTTTATCAAAATATTAAAAATCGACAAAGTTATAGATCATCAAACTTCTGGAGTGGGGGCTTGTGACGTCACTCTTGAGTACAATTTGTACTCAAGAGTGACTTCACTCGAAACTTCTAAGCACTCTATCCTCGTCAGTTTTTGTTTGTCAAACAAAACAAAAAATACGTGTACAATATTTTTTCATAATGTAACAGACGGACTAAACAGTTTTTTTTAGTCATCTAGCCTATTATGGGTTCTGGTTCATTTCATACAAATAAATTGATGATTTTCATTATATTGTTAGCCTTGGATTAAAAGGGAGCGTAGCCGTTATATTATAATTGATAAGGGTCGCCGAATGACATATTTATTTAGGGAAGGCTTAGATGGGGCCGTTTTTCATAAAAACAATAATTTAGGATTATTACTAACTCTATTATCACTTTGTTCGTGAAGGTGATAGGTGTTGATTTTTTTTTCGATTCTGACTTGATCTGAGTCCTACTGACTCGTTGATAGGAATCCTGACCAGGCTGTGTAAGTAAGTGCAAGTGGGTGAATCAACTTTTTTTTGCTTTATGCAAAGATTGCCCTTTCTCCTTATTTGTTCACCTTTTGCATGTTATAACATGATTTAAATGGAACAAGATCTTACATCTAGAGATAGATTAGGTAAAAATAAAACTCGTTTTTAATAAATAAATAAATAGGGTGACCCAGCGGACGAACCCTTATTTTCATACAAAATTGGGGGACAGCTATGTCCGCTGGGTCACTGCTGAAAATAAACAAATTATAATAAAAAATATTTGCATTACGTAGCTTTGTTATCTGTCTTTTAAATGAGCATACATTAAATTAAATGAGCACAATATCCGAATAAAGATTTCCTTTCAATTTTAATCGGAAAAGGTGAAGTTTTGTTGACAAAGAAAAGTTGATTCACCCAAGTGACGTTTCGCTGATCGCTCAAAGTGAGCGACGGACCAGCAGGATTGGTTGAAACGGTTCAACCTTTCCTTATGTAGTGTGTGATCGAGCTGATGGCAAAGTATAAAGACGAACCAGTAGTGCAACTTCGGCCGTTTAGGAGCGCGCAACAAGTATTCACACAGACGCGCGATAACATGTCTGCGTGAATGCGATCCATACTGGAGCATTCTTACGCATTCTTATTTCTTTTCTTGTAGTGCGTTCGTACACGGCGCGCACACATTGAAGCGCGCGATGTACAAATTGCACTAGTCATATCATCATTAATATTGAGATCGCTACTTCAAATCCGGTCTCTAATTATAAATGTGAAAGTTTGTGAAGATGTTTGGAAGTTTGTTACTAAATAACGAGGTAACAACTGGATGGATTGAGCTGAAATTTGGCATGCAAATAGACGGACTTCTGGAGTGACACATAGGATAGGTATATTAAAGTTCCCTTGGCACAGTTACGGGAACACCGCGCGCGAAGCCGCAGGTAAATGCTATACTTAATAAACGCGCTCAAAACCACAAATCCCACTAATATTATAAATGCGAAAGTTTGTGAAGATGTTTGGATGTTTGGATATTTGGATGTTTGTTACCTTATAATGGGGTAACAACTGGATGGATCAAGCTGAAATTTGGCATGCAAGTAGACCAAGTCCTGGATTGAAAGATAGGATACATTATATCCCGGTAAAGAGTTCCTTTGGGACAATAACGGGAACAACGCGGGCGAAGCCGCGTGAAAATGCTAGTCTAAGATAAATTTTACCCTGTGAATCAAAATAACCCCACGGTACTACAAAAACTATGTATTATTATTCCATCTTTTGTTTAATATATGACATTTCAACACGAATCAAAAAATCTAATAATAAGTAATGTTTTACAATTTGTATGAAACTCTTTAATGGCATTGTTTTTACGAATCTAAAACTCTCCTTTAAGGCAGGTTTTTATGAAAGTAAAGTTAATTTTATTTGTAAGAAAGCACTGTTTTAGTTATTATTTATGTTACTTTGAAGCCTTTGAAAGTTATCTCTTTTAATAAAAGTCTGGAGTGTCTTTTTGTGTGTATTTAATTAAACTTAAGACGCTTTTAGAATTTCTCCCGTCCCTTATTTTGGTTCTTATTTTAAAACCTTTTTCTTGATGAAGGTAATTTGAGTGGCTTGGTTCTTCATCCAAATGAAAAAAAGGGTTATGAATCGAGTTGTTCAATATCCAACTTTGCATCTTTATCACGGAATAAGTAATACTTAGTATGATCCGGCCACAGAATAAGTATTAGTACAGTCGCCATCAGATATATCTGAGCTGTCAGTGTACTCATAAATATCTGAACACAGCTCTATTTTCATAGCATTAGCGCCGTGTTCAGATATTTATGAGTACACTGACAGCTCAGATATATCTGATGGCGACTGTACTACGAACAGAAGTTTTTCTTTCTAACAAACGCGGGTTGAACCACCGGATGGAACGCACCGGATCAGACTGTCTCTCTCTATCATAATAACGCGTGCCTTTTCTGGTCGTTGTCTAAGCACTTCGGCCGTTTAGGACCGTGCGACACGATCCACACGGGCGCGCGATACCACGTCTGTGGAAGTGCGACTCCATACTGGAGCATTCTTATGCATTCTTAAAAAATTACTGTATTACACCGTGCCTCCGGGTGGGCAAAATTTGGTACTAGTAGCCGCGCGGCGAAATCGCGGAGTGAAGGTGGTTTTCCACCGGTAGGGCGAGACGAGACGCGACGCGGATTGAATTGAAATTTGTATGACATTTTCAATCCAATCCAATCGCTAGGAGAGGATTGAAAATTTCATACAAATTTCAATTCAATCCGCGTCGCGTCTCGTCTCGCGCTGCCGGTGGAAAACCACCTTTAGCCACTCCTGCCCCTGTTCCCAGTAACATTTCAACCATACGTGTTTGAATAGCAAGGTGCATAGGTACCAGTAGCGTGGCGTCCAAAGAACTCGATTCCTACCGACTTGCCTAATATCGGTCATTTGAGCACCTTATTCTACAGCTCTTTAAGAAAATGAACACTAAATCTGCATTGGCTTGTCCAAGGATATCTTTTACACCACGCCACTGATAGGTACCTATTTCGTAGTCTGACTATACATGCAAAGTTTTAAGTTAGTCTAGCATATCGTTTCAACATATAATTTTATGCCACACTTGGCCATAAAGTGGCTTTTTCCGCACGCTGCGCGTACGGATAAAGCCGCCTTCTGGCCAAGTTTCGACATAAAATGATGTACACAACACGGGAGATAATAAAGAAAGCCCTCGATCGCATATTTACGTCCCTCGCTTGCAGCTCGGGCCGCAAACTTCTGCGATCTCGGTGTTTCTTTGTATTACCACCCTAGTTGTGTAATGTACTATTATGCCACACCTGGCCATAAAGTGGCTTTTTCCGCACGCTGCGTGTACTCGCTTTCAGCTCGGGCCGCAAACATCTGCGACCTCGGCCTTTCTTTGTATTACCACCCTAGTTATGTAATGTACTATTATGACACCCTTTTTCAACGCTGTTCAAAGGTATTCTCTATATTGGCCGATAATATAATTGGTCAACTGTACTCGTATGTTTTACACTGTGATGATATCACTTTCACTTTAAAATCGCCGCAGTGACAACGTTAACAGCCCCGCGGGAAGCGATAAATCTGACCCCGGCGATTTGCTCGCGTCAACGCCCGTTGGTCGGTACCTAGTTAGTTCAGGAATTCACGAAAAATA
The DNA here is from genome assembly GCA_947034925.1 of Eudemis profundana. Taxonomy (NCBI): domain Eukaryota; kingdom Metazoa; phylum Arthropoda; class Insecta; order Lepidoptera; family Tortricidae; genus Eudemis; species Eudemis profundana. Next base: position 12,764,971 of record OX344816.1, on the reverse strand, counting down.
AAGCTGCGGCCAAACCGCTGTTAAAAAGCCGTTAACTTACTCGCTGTGATGAACCTCATTAGTCATGTTTTTAACGAAAGCTGTGCTCATCGTCCCCCCTTTTCGTTTTGACCAGTTCATTCGTTATTGTCATAATGATACCATATTTATTTCATATTTGATTTCATTAAAACAATACTCATTATAAAGAAAATCGGGAGCTGGGGAGCTGTTTGAAAACGTATCGATTCATATCTTAGTCCGGCGTGTAACAAATTAAAGGCCTTTAATTATATATTTTTTTAAATGAAGCAAAGTCATAGCCAACATGATGATGATGGTAGAGATCTAATGATGATGATGGTGATCATTATAAAGGTATTGATGATACTGCTGATGACGGTGGCGATGATGATGATAATGAAAACCTAACCTAACGTAACGCGACTTTGTGGACACAACGACCTGGGAGCAAGATGAAGAAGCCCCACTGCGCGGAGCTTCTATTTCCGCTCTCAGGGACGCAGGGTGACTGACGAACCTACCTGAGTTAAACTGGTCTTGGTTTTGGGATTTTTTTGGGATGCATGCTTCATCATATATTTTTGCCGTGGACTGTATTAGTTCGTTCAGGAATTCATGTCAAATAAACCAGCTCTCATACAAATTTTAATCATCCCAATCGGTCTATGCTAATGTCCACCAAAAAATCCCACTAATATTATAAATGTGAAAGTTTGTGAAGATGTTTGGATGTTTGTTACCTAATAACGGGATAGCAACTGGATGAATCAAGCTGAAATTTGTCATGTAAGTAGACCGTTTCCTGGATTGAAACATAGGATACTTTATATCCCGGTAAAGAGTTCCTTTCGGACAATAACGGGAACAACGCGGGCGAAGCCGCGGGAAAATGCTAGTATTTCATAATTTGATTGCGGTACGCGCTATCTAGTTCAGGAATTCACGTACAATAAACCAGTTTGCAAAGATTTTATTAAATGCATAGATTTAGAGATAGATAAAGTAGCTACAGTAGGGCATTTCTCCAGAAATATGTCTGCGACTCATTCATCTGTCTCCATACATTTAGTATGAAAAAGGGCCAGATGAATGAGGTGACCGCAGACATATTTCTAGAGAAATGCCCAGTAGTGGTGATCATCTGGCTTCGCAGTGCAGGAGGCAATAAATCAATGCTATCGACAATTTGCCCGGGCTCTCACATCAGCACCAACCAACACACGTCCGTTCCACAGCGAGCGGTGTAGCTCGGCTTTCAACATTATTATATAAGGTGCTAGCAAATTAGCTCTGCTGATATTTTTACAGTAGTACTCGGCTTATCTTACTAATATTATAAATGCGAAAGTTTGTGAAGATGTTTGGATGTTTGTTACCTAATAACGGGATAGCAACTGGATGAATCAAGCTGAAATTTGTCATGTAAGTAGACCATTTCCTGGATTGAAACATAGGATACTTTATATCCCGGTAAAGAGTTCCATTGGGACAATAACGGGAACAACGCGGGCGAAGCCGCGGGAAAATGCTAGTATTTCATAATTTGATTGCGGTACGCGCTATGTAGTTCAGGAATTCACGTACAATAAACCAGTTTGCAAAGATTTTATTAAATGCATAGATTTAGAGATAGATAAAGTAGCTACAGTAGGGCATTTCTCCAGAAATATGTCTGCGACTCATTCATCTGTCTCCATACATTTAGTATGAAAAAGGGCCAGATGAATGAGGTGACCGCAGACATATTTCTAGAGAAATGCCCAGTAGTGGTGATCATCTGGCTTCGCAGTGCAGGAGTAGGCCATGCAGAACCGGGAAATTTTAGTATGGCAGTACCGGGAATTCCCGGTTCTCTCATACTAAAATTTCCCGGTTCTGCATGGCCTATGCAGGAGGCAATAAATCAATGCTATCGACAATTTGCCCGGGCTCTCACATCAGCACCAACACACGTCCGTTCCACAGCGAGCGGTGTAGCTCGGCTTTCAACATTATTTGTATAAGGTGCTAGCAAATTAGCTCTGCTGATATTTTTACAGTAGTACTCGGCTTATCCCACTAATATTATAAATGCGAAAGTTTGTGAAGATGTTTGGATATTTGGATGTTTGGATGTTTGTTACCTTATAACGAGGTAACAACTGGATGGATCAAGCTGAAATTTGGCATGCAAGTAGACCAAGTCCTGGATTGAAACATAGGATACATTATATCCCGGTAAAGAGTTCCTTTGGGACAATAACGGGAACAACGCGGGCGAAGCCGCGGGAAAATGCTAGTTTAAGCATAAAACATTATAAGTTTTATGATGTTTTTTTGGATAAAATTGGGAAACTAATTTGCTACGTAAAAACATCCTGTTAATGAGATATTGAGACCTGTTTGAATACCTTGTCAGATCTATTTTAACTGACAGAAAGTGTTAAACAAAACTTGTCAGTTAATCCTTTTTTTTATACAGAATTTCTTAATTCCTATTTAAAATTAATTGTTTTAATGTAAGGTACTATCTTGTAAAATGTCGGTAGCTAATTTGTTAGAACCTTATACTCGTATATCATATATAGGGTTCCACACATTTTTTTTATTGCACATCTTACTAACTTTACCCTCAAAAAGCCGTCGAAAGTTTCATTTCATCAATATCGTTACTACTTTTATGTTACACCTGGCCATAAAGTAACTTTTTCCGCACGCTGCGCGTACGGAAAAAGCCGCTTCCTGGGCAAGCGTACACGTAAAATGATGTACACAACACGGGAGGTAATAAAGAAAGCCCTCGATCTCATATTTACGTCCCTCGCTTGCAGCTCGGGCCGCAAACTTCTGCGATCTCGGCCTTTCTTTGTATTACCACCCTAGTTATGTAATGTGCTATAAAACAACCCGTATCTGAAACTGACTTCAAGTAAAAACGCAGTAAGTCTATATGAAGTTTGTATATAGCTTCGACGTATTTAGATACGAGTTTTTTTTTCAAAGTAACGATATAAAATAATAGCACTTTCCGCGCTTCAAATTAATGTAATATCAATTCTCAGAAACACCCAAGCTTTCAGCCCCATTGGCGATTAACATTTAACGGTCTTGAAAACGTGTACATCCGGTATCGTAATCTGAAACATGATGTATGCGTTCCATATCGGCGTCTACGAGGTATGTAGCTGTCAGCGGGCGTATTGAGCGATGGCTCGTCCCGGGTCGCCCTTCATTAGCGTCTGCGGTTACGGCCGAGTGGAGCGTTGTACCTAGGTTAAATTTATGCGATACAATACAGTTCTTGTTTTGAATTGTATTTATACTAACTATAGATAGTTACAACTAGGAGCCCGGCCAGCCTAGAGGGGCCCCAGAGATGAACACTTCGTATAAGCACAAAAGCATAGCTTGTTTTCTCAATACCAAGTTCCTAGGGGCCCTGGATATCACAACAAATACGCGTGCCACCCAATCTCGCGCGTGCGCATATCCGCGTTCTAATAATATTAGAACGCAGACACTACTTGTATCTGCACAAGGTACGAAACATGATGTATAATCGGAGGTGGCGAGGTATGTAGATGTCAGCGGGCGTATTGAGCGATGGCTCGTCCCGGGTCGCCCTTCATTAGCGACTGCGGTTACGACCGACTGGAGCGTTGTACCTAGGTGAAATTTATACGATACAATACAGTTCTTGTTTTGAATTGTATTTATACTAACTATAGGTAGTAACAACTAACGTTGGACGGCCCCTGGGGTCCCAGCTATGGACACTTTGTATAAGCACAAAAGCACGGCTTGTCTTCTCAGTACCAAGTTCCTAGGGGCCCTGGATATCTACAGGCCTGGGAGTTAATGGATGCAGTCTGCATAGGACAGCACTCTGTGGCGATCTATGGAGAGGCCTATGGCCAGCAGAAGTTTGCTGACTGATAGGTAGAACAAGTGACAAATACGCGTAATTATTAGAACGCGGACACTACTTTTATCTGCACAAGGTATAAAACGGTATGTACGACGCACTTCATATCGGAAGCGGTGAGGAATGTAGCTGTCAGAGGGCGTATTGAGCGATGGCTCGTCCCGGGTCGCCCTTCATTAGCGACTGCGGTTACGACCGACTGGAGCGTTGTACCTAGGTTAAATGTATACGATACAATACAGTTCTTCTTTTGAATTGTATTTATACTGACTATAGGTAGTTACAACTAACGTTGGACGGCCCCTGGGGTCCCAGCTATGGACACTTTGTATAAGCACAAAAGCACGGCTTGCCTTCTCAGTACCAAGTGCCTAGGGGCCCTGGATATCTACAGGCCTGGGAGTTAATGGATGCAGTCTGCATTGGACAGCACTCTGTGGCGATGTATGAAGAGGCCTATGGTCAGCAGAAGTTTGTGACTGATAGGTAGAACAGGTGGCAAATACGCGTGCCACCTAATTATTAGAACGCGGACACTACTTTTATCTGCACATAAGGGTCCGATTTTTGCAACAGCCAGTAGGGCTTGCAAGTCTAGCCTGACAGGATTTAAAAAAAACCGGGCAAGTGCGAGTTGGACTCGCGCACCGAGGGTTCCGTACAAACTCGTAATAGATGCGTGAATAGTTCAAGAAAACCTGTATGGCGGTTAGTTTAGTAGGAGCAAATTATGTGTTACGATTTTTGTAAATTTCTAAAAAACGGTGCAAGTTAGGAAAATCGTTATATTTTTTTCTGTAATATTTAGGATAATATTAATAATTGGTAATTATTACAACATTTTCGGTTCTGTAACTTCGAAGATAATAGGGGGGGGATGGTATTTTTTTGAAAATTTTTCGTCCTAAATCAATAAGTACATGATTAAGAAATAAATAAAAATTATATCGGAATCTATAAATGAAGCCCTTTCATTTGATATCCACTCGATATAATAGCTCTACTTTTGATTTTTGACATCCCATTTCGGTCCTCTTTAAAAAAAAGTAAAAAAGTAAGATTTTTTTTCTGTCCAATAGGCTCGGGTTGGCGGTTTTTAATACTATTCCAAATTTCAAGTCGACAGATCAGTAGATCCTGAGATATCTTGCTGTGACAGACGGACAGACAGACAGACAGAGTCGCACCATAAGGGTTCCTTTTTTACCATTTTGGTACGGAACCCTAAAAAGAACGCTCCCGAAACTTGTCGAGTGGATGTCTCGTCTTTTGTACAACATGAGTGGTCCGTTCTTAAATCAATAGTCTGTGGTCTTAAAATTTCCGGGTTGTTAGTCGAAAATAACGATGCAGGTATGAAATACCACTTCTTCCTTCCACTCCTTTATGCGGCAGAAATGTAGGTTACAGGAATTTCCTTTAAATTATGTCAATTTTAATAGTTTTGGACCAATTACTAGTAAAATCAAATCCTAGGATGATAGATATCATCATCGTTTTAAAGATGCGTCAATTTCAAGAAGAGGACTGTCATTCTGCATACAAAAAGCTGTTCCCCGATATTTCAACGCCATCTATGTAAGCTTGGTATAAGAATTATAATTATTATTTACAATTATTCAACTTTGCAAGCGTGACACAGTATTTAAATGTTAGAATTTATTTATTATTAGCTGTTTACGAACTAATTGTTACTGTACTATGTTTCTTTGTTCAATTATAACATCGTTAAATGTTTAGTTTTTTAGCGCCATCTAGTGTTTGCTTGCGGTCGGGGTACGATCCAAAGTATGGAGAATGACAGTCCTCTTGTTTTAAAGTGATTCGAGCCTATACAAACCTAAAGAGCAGACAATGACCATTGTTTGCTTCTAAGGCATCAATTATGTTTGAAATTCAGTAGCTTGATACACTGACATGAGAACTCCCAAAAAGCCAAGAAAATATATAATTTTAGCAGAAAATGTTAGTTTCAAATGATGCTGATAATGGCGCTGACCTCAATGGCCAAATTCACTCATTTCATTTCGCGCAGACAAAACGTAGGTATCACGCTATTTAATAAAACTTATTTTAAACTTAATTGATGCCGTGGCAGCAAATAATGACCCTCTTAATGTATGTATGGAAAACTGACCGATTCGAATCACCTTAACAATACATATAAAGCTATCACAAAAAGCCACTGTAAGAGTTTTCCGCACTAGAAAGTTAAACGAAGCGATAAATTAATGGAGCTCAGAGAAAAAAGACAAAAGTACATGAGATTCATAGAAACATATTGCCTTTTCGTACTGAAGGGTACAGCGTGACTGAGTGCTATCGGATAACAGCCAATTGAAATACAAATGGTGCACTACTTAGGCCATACGGTAATACTTTGTACCGAAAATCGCCATCAACAGGCATTGATACTGGCATTGTAAATAATTGGGTATAAATATTTAGTTATTTCCAAAACACAGTGAGTACAAAGTATGTATAATTTACATCTATACTATAACCTATCGGGTCACAAAAAAATTAAGGGGCTGGAAGGCGAATCAATTGTATTTCTGGTGTGTTTAATTTATAAAAATTTGTTGGAATATAACACTGGCAGCAACAGATCATGCCTTTTGAATAGCTGTCAAGTAGAAAACTGTCTGGTGAAAAATGTTCGCAATGTCATAGGTAAATGCTTACGATAGTAATTTAAATATATTTATACACATATTATTCCACTGCAATTTACTTAATTCCAAGAGGTTATGTTATGTGCCGCATCATGTAAATATTGTGTAAATATATTTTTACGTCGAAATATGGGTAAATTTAGGAAGTCAGTTACTAAACTAACCGCGACGTATCGTCAGTACTTTAAAAACTCGTATCTGATACTGACTCCAGGTAAAACGCGGTAAGTGTATATGAAGTGCGTATGTAACTTTGACGTTTTTCTTTACAACGTTTTTAGATACGAGTACTTTTTAAAGTAGTGACGCTATGTCGATGTTTGGGGACAACAGTTTTCCGAACGGACTGCAAATTAATTGGGAGAAAGCAATACTGATATGCCGTGAGATAGAGTATCTAGGCCATGTTATACGAGATAGTGAAGTGCGGCCGGGTTATTCTTCGGAAATATGTCCGCAGTCACCTTTCCTCTGGCCCTTTTTCATACTAAATGTATGGAGACAGAGGAATAAGTCGCAGACATATTTCAGAAGAATAACCCGGCCAAACCAAACCTAAGACTGCTGCGGACTGCGGTGCTGAGATACCCAGAGCCAGGAAGTGAAATGAAATTAAAGGCCATTAACTATTTGTCGTAATTTATCAGATTGTATCATTTATTATTTCCATAATTTGTTAATAAACTTGTGTCTCTGAATCTATAAACATTTTAATAGGCTTAGATTCGTTTTGTCGGGCGATAAATAAATGATAAACCATCAGTCACTCTCACACTCTGTTTGTCAGAACGTGACGAATATTTTATCATTTACTAGCGACCCGCCCCGGCTTCGTACGGGGTTTCTCTATTATATTATGCATATATTACACATATAAACCTTCCTCTTCAATCACTCTATCTATTAAAAAAACCGCATCAAAATCCGTTGCGTAGTTTTAAAGATTTAAGCATACATAGGGACAGAGAAAGCGACTTTGTTTTATACTATGTAGTGATTTATCGCGCGACAAAGCGTAGCACCATACGTCTGCAGAATTGTGCAAAAAAAACTATTTAAGTAATATTAACCTGCATTACTGAACTCATCTGTCTCCTAGACCTACCTACTATTAACCTACTACTAAATAACTGGCCAAGAGCATGTCGGACCATGCTCAGAGTAGGGTTCCATAGCCGTAACTATAAGGTAAAAAATACGATGTAAAAAAAGTACAACAACAAAAGAGCGTATCTTCATAGCAATTACGTCCTCTTGCTAAGAAGCGCAGTGTATCGGCAATAACTCAAAAACGGTTAATTCGATCTTGTTGAAAATAATTTTCGTTGAAAGTATTAATTAAGCGTTACCTTCGTGATTTTTTTCATATTTTTCGGACGCACGGTTTAGAAAATAGAGGGGGGGGGTACACAATTTACACAATTTTCGGAGCGATTATTTCCAAATACATTCACTTAATCAAAAACATTACTTAGGCACCTTATAGTGTTTTTTAAAGAGCTGTCGAACTATGTACCATACGTTGATATTTGCTGAAAAAATTTTTTTTTACTGTCTTTAACATGTATGGAGTGCCCCCCCTAAAAATATTTATTTTAATTATTTATATACCAAACTAAGTAGCGGCTCATAAAACACACCTATATTCCAAATTTCATCAATATCCATCATGTAGTTTCTGGGTAAAATGCCTGTGACATACGGACAGACAGACGGACGGACATGACGAAACTATAAGGGTTCCGTTTTTGCCATTTTGGCTACGGAACCCTAAAAAGGTACAAGGCACAGAATTTCAGTTCAGTATAGGTATAAGTCAGTAGGTCATCTGACCTATCTGTTGAATCGAATTGATTAGCTCGGCACGGGAGGTATCCGTATCGGATATCAATCGGCCCGCATGCCGTCTATACCCTCGCGTATAAGTAGCTATACCCTAGGGTATAAGTAGCTATACCCTGGGGTATAGGTAGCTTGAGGACAGCTAGCAGTTAGCGTATTGGTTTTAGCTTGAATAGTCGACTTCGAATTGGCTAAAATTGAAGCGGCCGCCTTTCCATACGTAGTTAGGTTCTTATTAAAATAAGAATTGGACTAATCTGAAATTTTGTTATTGTACAAACCGATCTAGTCCCAACCAAACTAAGCAATGCTTATATACACTCACGTATCGGGCATTCGGGTCGTTTTCTATATAATTGTTTATAGAAAGTTACCCGAATTCATTGTACGTGAGCGTACATATGCTTATAGTTAATGCTTATATATATAAATATAAAACTTAAATACATAGAAATTATCCAAGACTCTAGAACAAATTGCTTATTTTAGTTGGAAGTAGATCGATTTGTATAAAACTGACCCCGATAGTTATTGCAGTAGGTATGTAGACACATATTATAATAAACTGAAGAATTATCAAGTATCAAGATTAAATAATCCTCTTGCTGTGGATTCCCTATGATGCCATATATACTCGTATACATATCTAATCTAGCAATGGCGTGGCGTAAAAAATATCCTTGGGCAAGCCGGTGCAGATTTGGCGTACACTTTCCTTAAGAGCTGTAGAATAACGTGCTCAAATGCCTGATATTAGGCAAGCCGGTAGGAATCGAGTTCTTTGGACGCCACGCTACTGATATCTCTTTAAATATACATAAAACAAACTCGTGTTAGTTTCCATTTCGAGACCGGGTGGACCGATTTTTATGATCTTTGAATTTTTGGGTTTGTCTCTACCCCGAATAACGGAATAACAACTAAAAAAATTGAGTCGAAACGAAGTTCGCCGGGACAGCTAGTTTTTTAATAAAACCTTTTTTCTATTATAAGATAAAAAAAATAAAACAGTTTATTTCTGTAAGTAGGCCCTCAAGGGCTCTTTTGGGCATTTCTCCAGAAATATGTCTGCGGTCACCTCATTCAACTGGCCCTTTTTCATACTAAATGTATGGAGACAGATGAATGAGTCGCAGACATATTTCTGGAGAAATGCCCTTTTACGAGTCTGATTTCTATAATTTTTTCTTTTGGCGCTTCGGGTGAGAAGAAGCGCCGGAAGAAACTCCACAGTTTCTCTTTTTACCCGACTGCGGCGAAGCCCAAAGGAGGGTTATGTGTTTGACCTGTATGTATGTATGTATATATGTATGTCCGTTCCTGTGTCCGCTCGTAACTACTCAACGGCACAACCGATTTTGATAAATTATACATCATTAGATTCGTCTTGATGGTGCGAGTGTCACTGGGTACGAAGTAACGAAGTAAAATAAACAAAATGACGGATTTTGTGCACTGCGGTCGGGTTTTTTTTAGTTATTAAAATAACAACAAGTATGACATTGTTATATCCGATTTCATTGATACGTTACAATAAACTTAAAACTACATTTTTAGAGATGTAAAAGGTCTCTAGATTTCTGCAGACTTAGCTTAGACGGTCTTTAACCATCCACGTCAAACCCTACACTGATATAACTAGTCAATTCACTAACAAACTAGTCCACAGAAATCAGCACATTCCCGTCCTAGCGCAATAATATTACAATATGTGCCAGCTACAAAGGCGCCGGGAAAGATAGCTTTCTGGCTGCTATCGAGGGCTCGCGGCTGGCTGCACTCGTATTTGTTCAGTCTTCTGCTAATCTGATTGTGGATATAGTTGGCATATGTGACAATGGTTTATATTTCAGTAGAAAATGCATGTAACTTGGTCTGCGAAGGTGAAAATATCGTCGCCCCCGTGCTAAACTCCTTAGGTATCTAAGAAGCATAACGCTGTAAGTACCTTGTGTGTTCATAAGTTTTGAGACGATTTTTGAAAGGCCCAAAAACCTAATTTTGAACTGGCGGCTTGATAAAAACTTTTTTAATTTTAAATTTAAACGTTGTCAATTAGAAAAAAAAATATTCGGGTGTTATTTTTCGGTGAACCGGATATTAAAATATGATCTAACGGTGATAAAGGGGTATTATCTAAAGGGCCTACAGTCGAAGAAAAGTCTACTACTTACACGATCGTTTAAGAAAATTAAGGCTCGCATGATGTCAACAGTTGCTATGGAGACACGATCCCAAAAAGATTTTGTTTACCAACGAAAAAATCTTCACCGTCGAAGAAAAGTTTAATCAACTAAAGCAATTCGTGCCAACTGACGAATGGTTCACACGACTAAAGGCCTATGTTCAGCACAATGGCGACCATTTTGAATAATTTGTATTTTATTTTTACCGTAATATAATGATTTTTCTTCTGTCTAAATTTCGTTTAAATACGTTAAAGAGTGTTCGAGAAAAAAAAATATTTTGTTCGTCTCAAACCTTATGAACATACGAGGTAAGTATGGCAAAACAATAGGACTTACAGTGTTATGCTTGGTACGGAACTGACAAATGTGCAATATTGGTGAACTTGGATTTTAGACCTAAACCTATAGAGATTACGATCGAATTTGCGATTATGGGGGCGACGATATAACATAATAAATAATCGGGTGAATTGCGAGTAAGCAAGATAATTTTTTGCTATATTTCTAGCTCTCCTCTGAAAATTCTTAAATTTTCTGGCCAGACATAAAAAAAGTTTGCCGTAACTGGGGCATGTCATAAGGAAGTCATTATAGAAGAATTAATAGTTTTAGATTTTTTTTGTCTATTTCCATGATGTACATTCTCTGGTAATAATATATGTCGGAACAGGTCAAGCAAAAATATCTAACACCACTCTATCGTATAGTAATTAGATTGTGTCAGATACTCGTATTTATGCGTGCGCGGTTTCATCATACATATATTAGTGCCGGTAACTGTACAAGTAAGCCCTACATCTTCAGCCTCGTAGTCGCTGACCACAGAATAAATAGATCTACGTACAGAAATTTCTCTTTCTAACTAAACTGACGCTCGGGTCCGACCACCGCACGAAACGCACTGCATCCGACCGTCTCTCTCTATCGCATAGCGCGTGCTCTTTCTGGTAGCTGGCTACGCCCCTCCGGAGGAGCAACATTTGGTACTTGTAGCCGCGCGGCGAAATCGCGGAGTGAGCCACTCCTAACGCTACTACCTTCAATTACTGGTCAGAATAAAAAAATATTTTTACTAAAAAAAACCCAACCGCGGTGCACTTTAAAAATGCATAAAATCCGCCATTTTGTTTATTTTAACGAACTTCATATCCAGTGACACTCGCGCCATCAAGATGAATCTAATGATGTATCATTTATCAAAATCGGTTGTGCCGTTGAGTAATTACGAGCGGACACAGGAACGGACATACATACATACAGGTCAAACACATAACCAAAGTATAAAGACAACCAAGTAGTTCGTCTTCGCCGTTTAGGAGCGCGCGCAACCGGCGCGTGCCTAAGGCACAGGGCTGCCCCTCGTCGGTTCTGTAAAATACCTACTTACTACGAACGTAACTTTTATTAGGTTGACCTTGATCGAACGAACAATCGCTCGAGGTCAACCTAGTAAAAGTTACTTATTTCAATATGAAAGTATCTGATCGCACACAACTGATGTTAAAGTTATTAATTATAATAAAATTTAAATAAATTAGTATTGGTATGTGTACATGTAAGTAACGCAACGATATTTCGGCTCGTTTCATAAAACCACTCTCGTGTTTAAGGCATTTTATGTATCAATAGAAGCAACTACTATTTAATTAGTACACGTTTAAAAAATCTGTTAATTTTACTCATCACTGTCAAACAAAATAATGATCTACTGTATTTAATTGGTATAGTTTGATCACAAAACTATTAAACATTCTATAAACGACTTAAAATATAACATTTATATAGGTACTAATAAAATACACACCTTTCGGGATCCTTAGGAATGCAGAAATATGACAATTCTGGATTTTGCGCATTATTCTTCAAACATCCGAACACACTGCAGAATATACGTCTTCTATACTTTGCTTCGTCCTCAGACATTTTGAACGTTCGACCGCTTGCGTCGAGAGCACAGCCCTGACTAAGCCCGCGCCGATGCTTGTCTGTGGTGCGTCCGTACACGGCGCGCACACGGCGCGCACACATGCGCGCTCCCGATGTACCTTTTATCGGAACAAAAACTACCGTCTACCGTGACATAACCCTCCTTTGGGCTTCGCCGCAGTCGGGTAAAAAGAGAGAAACAATGTACTTTTATGCCACACCTGGCCATAAAGTGACTTTTTCCGCACGCTGCGCGTACGGAAAAAGTCGCTTTCTGGCCAAGTGTAGACATAAAATAAAGTACATAACACGGGAGGTAATAAAGAAAGCCCTCGATCGCATATTTACGTCCCTTGCTTGCAGCTCGGGCCGCAAACTTCTGCGATCTCGGTCTTTCTTTGTATTACCACCCTAGTTGTGTAATGTACTATTGCTTTCCATTAAGAAGGTCTGCAGCTATTAGTGGTATAATTAACTGAGGTAACTCGTTGTCAGAGTCGGAGCAGACTGGGACGCGAGTCATAGGTGATGGCGTTTTGTTATCCAACAGCACAAAAAAGAGGAGGGCGTCCAGTGGATTTTTATGAAATAGCGTTTTGTTAATAAAGCTTGAAAATTAAATGTACAACACTAGCAAAGGACTGAATAAAAAATGGGACCAAACTAGAAGGGATACACTTTCAATAAAAAAAATCGAATCGTTTCATAAACGACAGAGTTCTAAGATAACAAACATGAAAAAAAGAAAGCCTTTTTGGAACCGGTTAAACAGAAAGATAAACATACTACTAAATTTCATATTACATATTTCATATTATATTGGCACTTCATAAAAAGAAGCTGATTTGATCTGTTATTAACGACCCGTTTAACTTAGTGGGAGGGACACCGCCTACGAAGCTTGAGGTCCCAGGTTCAAATCCTGGTAAGGGCAAATATTTGTTTCTGAGTCATGGATGTTTTCTTTTTATTTAAGTATGTATGAATATATATAAGTATGTATATCGTCGTCTAGTACCCATAGTACAAGCATTGCTTATGTTGGTCTAGGTTGATTTGGGTAAGATAGGCCCCCAATATTTATTTATTTAAAAGCCTAAATGCGTCGTAGGCGTCGAAAAAGTTATAGTGTAATAACCACATTTTTACTAAAAAAAACCCGACCGCGGTGCACTTTGAAACTGCATAGAATCCGCCATTTTGTTTATTTTAACGAACTTCATACCCAGTGACACTCGCACCATCAAGACGAATCTAATGATGTATCATTTATCAAAATCGGATGTGCCGTTGAGTAGTTACGAGCGGACACAGGAACGGACATACATACAGGTCAAACACATAACCCTCCTTTGGGCTTCGCCGCAGTCGGGTAAAAAGGTCAATAATGACAAAATCGCTTACCTCTCGACACTTAGGCTCGCAAACATGTCGATACATTACCACGAGACCTCGAGTCACAATTACAGCCCCTAAACAACATTAGAAACACGGCGCAAATCCGTTCAAACAGTGTACAGGAAGCTAAGATGTCTGCGTCTAATTCACGCGTCTCCATACATTTAGTATGAAACAAGGACCATTAAAACAAGAGGACTGTCATTCTCCATACTTTGGATTGTAACCCGACCGCTAGGGGATTTCCGGGCAAAAACTAGATGGCGATAAAAACTAAACATTTAACGATGTTATAATTGAACAAAGAAACATAGCATAGTAACAATTAGTTCGTAAACAGCTAATAATAAATAAACTCTAACATTTAAATACTGTGTCACGTTTGCAAAGTTGAATAATTGTAAATAATATAATTATTTTACCAAGCTTATACATAGATGGCGTTGTAAATTCGGGTAACAGCTTTTTGTATGGAGAATGACAGTCCTCTTGTTTTAATGGTCCTTGGTATGAAAACAGCGACACGCTAATTAGGTGACCGCAGACTCGTCGACCGTAGGCTGAATTAGCGTAAGGGACATTGTTTTGCCTGTCCCTTACCGTAATTCAGCCTACGGTCGACGGTATTTCTGGAGAATGGCCGTGTTCTACCACCAAGACACAGTATAATTTTTAGACTATAATATGTTCACGCACCAATTTAATATTTCTGTTTAACATTTCGGTAGAGAATGCCTTATGGCATTAAGTTCGCCGTTTATTTCCTGTATTGTACAATAAAGTCTATAGTATATTACACAACTAGGGTGGTAATACAAAGAAAGCCCGAGATCGCAGATGTTTGCGGCCCGAGCTGCAAGCGAGGGACGTAAATATGCGATCGAGGGCTTTCTTTATTACCTCCCGTGTTGTGTACATCATTTTATGTCTACACTTGGCCAGAAAGCGGCTTTTTCCGTACGCACAGCGTGCGGAAAAAGCCACTTTATGGCCAGGTGTGGCATAAAATAAATAAATACAAAACTCTGTAACTACTTATCCTTTTTAAAGTGACTCTTGCTTGTTAATTGAATAGACTAGTTGATAGTCGGTTTTTTGGTTTAATTATAAAACAGCGCACATATTTTCTTCATATAAAATTATTCTTTCAAAGCGGGTGTGCGGACACACATTTCTAGATCCTGTGACAGCTAGCTAACACACATTTTTAAGATACAAACACGAAGCCCGGTTTATCAGGAAAGAACACGTGTCAGTCTGTGTCTGTGCTGACTCAGAGGGGGCCTCCCCCGCCTGCCTGGAATAACAAACATGGCTGCCCTTGGGGATCTTTATGTTTCTGTATTTTTTTTTAGGGTAAATAAAGGAAAACGATTGTGGTAGGCTGTTAAGTGACGCCTATCTTGGATGAAGAAATAATAATAGTTTTTCTACTCCTGTACTGTTATCTGTCTTTTACTTGGTCACGAACACTAATATAAGAACATACATAATATGAGTTCAGAGAAGTCTATAGGTACTCTATTCCCCATAACAGCACTAGTGTCGTTATAGTCACTTTACGTTATTGCTAGCAGCCACAGACTTCTAAATCTAGGTTAAACTTAGGTCAAGGATTAAGCGCTCAATTTTAACTTTACGGTAAAAATGCACAAGCAACTTAAGAAACAATTAAATTCCTACGGTTTTTAAGAAAAACAAAACTTTCCCAACTAAATTCATTGATGCCAACATAAAAAAAGTATTTTTAATTTAAGTATATTTTAAATTTAAAAAAAAGTTTACCATAGACACATACTGTCAGTCAAACGTCATATTTGCCTTGTTTCCAGGTTATGATTAATTTTGTATTTTATAATTTAAAACCTCGTCGTAGAAAAAGTATTGTATGCAACGTTGTATAATAAAGTCAAAAAACGCTCATTGCGTCTCTATTTGCGATACTCGCCGCATTCGCGGCTCGTATTGCAACTCACGAAATTCGCATTTTTTGAACCCACTTATACAACTGTTGCATAAAATACTATTATGCAACTGATACATAATGACATCAATTACTTAATGAGATTCCTTAAAACACGAGTGTGGTTACGACTTACGACTTTTGCCTTATTACCGGCTACGAGCGTAGCGCGTAGCGCTACGTGGTAGCCGAAATGTTAATAGCTACGTACGGTGCACGGTGCTACGAACTCCGTAGAGCCTCTACGAAATGCGTAGACGATGACAGATGATAACAAGGCAAGGGCGATCAATATGCGATCTGAGGCTTTCTTTATTACGGTAGACTGGTGGTAAGTACACAATGTTACGTCTCCCCCAGGCCATGAAGTGGGAATGGTGGGGCACGCGTAGCGGACGGTTATTGCCACTTCATGCCCAGTTGTAACGTAAATTATTTAAATGTAGGAATTATACATATAACATACTGTGTATTTACTTGAAATTTTAAAATATTAATATTTACACTTCGCATCAGCGGATAAACATGTGAGACTAAACTGTATTGAACGGCCATTCTCGCGAGGTATGTCTGCGGTCACCTAATTACCGCGACGCTGTTTTCATACTAAATGTATGGAGACGCGGTAATTAGACGCAGTCATACTTAGTGAGAATGGCCGTGAACATCCTAAATCCGTGTACCTACCATATTTGCGTAAATAAAGTTTCATTTCATTTCCTTTTTACCCGACTGCGGCGAAGCCCAAAGGAGGGTTATGTGTTTGACCTGTATGTATGTCCGTTCTTGTGTCCGCTCGTAACTACTCAACGGCACATCCGATTTTGATAAATGATACATCATTAGATTCGTCTTGATGGCGCGAGTGTCACTGGGTATTAAGTTCGTTAAAATAAACAAAATAGCGGATTTTATGCAGTTTCAAAGTGCACCGCGTACGGGTTTTTTTTTTTAATAAAAATGTGGTTATTACTTTGGAAGATTTTTTTGTCCTGGCGTCAGTAAGGCAGCATAGTAATAAAGCTAAGTAATAAAACTGCATTAGGTTCAGCGATCGTCAATAATTATTTATTTAATTCACAAGTAAAATATATAAAACACCATCAAGGACCATTAAAACAAGAGGACTGTTATTCTCCATACTTCGGATCGTACCCCGACCGCAACGGGATATCCAGGCAAAAACTAGATGGCGCTAAAAAACTAAACATTTAACGATGTTATAATTGAACAAAGAAACATAGTACAGTAACAATTAGTTCGTAAACAGCCAATAATAAATAAATTCTAACATTTAAATACTGTGTCACGCTTGCAAAGTTGAATAATTGTAAATAATATAATTCTTATACCAAGGTAATACATAGATGGCGTTGTAATATCGGGGAACAGCTTTTTGTATACAGAATGACAGTCCTCTTGTTTTAATGGTCCTTGAACAACATCGACATTTCAGCAGCTATGCTCAACTATCTGAAACTCGAAAAGAGCCAGGACACATCACAAACCATTTGTCTTCATCGTCTACATTAAAACCCCATCGATCTTACCTCAGGTATCCGCAACCATTTAAAAATATAATATATAACAGAATGGGACCCGACCAGATATCGTAAACAGTTTGGTTTCTTTAATCCGCTACTAAATATTGAGGCATCCATCTCGCGGCAGGTGTCGTCAACCATTTATTATTTACGGGAAAGGGTTCTAAAAAGGTTTCCACGGTTAACAACCTTTGGGGTAGATTGGACCCGTTTCTTCAAATTGGGTTGGACATTTTTTTAGGAAAATTGCTTGATATAATTTTTCCGTAAATGAATAAATATTGCGGGAATTCTTACCAAATCGATTTACTAGTCCCAACCCAAAATAACAAATGCTTGTGCTATAAATGGGTGCAGTCAAATGGGGAAATTGAGATACGCGGAATAATTGTAGATTGCAGACAACTGTAAAAATGCGTTTTAAAAAAAACCCAAGGCACAGTATAGTAGCAGTAATTTGTCTCCCTACAAAAGGTACATCGCGCGCTTCAATGTGTGCGCGCCGTGTACGAACGCACTACAAGCAAAGTTTTAAGCATGCGTAAGAATGCTGTATGGATCGCACTTACACAGACGCGCTATTCCGCTCCTAAACGGCCGAAATTGGACCACTTGTTCGTCTTTATACTTTGCCCGAGGTAGCTTTCTTTTGCAGAATATGGACTTTTGAGGTTTATCTGGCTCAGAATCGTTAGTAGTTTCGAACTTTATACGTGATATACCCGTCCAACATTTTTTTTCTTTCAAATTGGTTAATAAATGATCGAGTTCTAAACATTGAAACAAACGGAGAAGTGCGAGTAGGTTTCGGCCACTGAGGGTTCCGTACAAATACTTTAATTAAGGACTATATTTTTATGATTTAATTACAAATGTATAGTTTTTAGATTTTTCCCTATACTTGTAGTATAAGACGGTATTACTTGCCAGGTTTCATAGTTGTAGGTCAACGGAAAGTACCCTATAAATTTTGATCGATTTGAGTGTCGAAATATATGTTTTTTGCTGCATAAACAGCCATATCTTTTTTCTGCGTATACTTAGAAGTTTGAATTTTTCACAGCTTCAAGGGACTGTAGACCTCAGTATATGGTTTTATTTTTAACTCAATACATTTACGCGTTCCCGAGATAAAGGGTATTGACAGACGGACGGACGGACAAAAAAGTAATCCTATAAGGGTTCCGTTTTTTCCGTTTGAGGTATGGGACCATAAAAACACCGACTAGAGAACCTCCTATTTGTGACGTCGGTTAAAAATCGCCGTGATTTCTTGTTTTCTAGGAAAATGTAGAATAAGAATATAAAAAAGCGGAGTTAATAATGAAAGCAATCAATCATCAAAAATAAGCCTTTTGCAAAGGGAAACACATTAATCTTCTGTGATCATTAGTGATTGATCAAAATAACGGTTTAGGCTGAATTTCCAATCACGATTTATGATTTAAAGCTAATATAAAGGGTACCTATTATAATGTTCGTTCGTATATTCTAATCATTAGCTATAAATAGAAATTAATTTGACATCGATTGATATAAAAACCTATGAAATTAAAAGAAATGTAAAATTTACTCGGATTAGGGTCAATTCCAGAAAAAAAATCCTTTTGCGTAAAAAGTTGTCCCAACTTTCCCGTACCAGTTTTGAATCTCAGTTTCGTTACGCCCAAACTAAATATAGGGGAAAAACAGATTTTTTTCTCAGTTTCGTTACGATTTTCCACTATAATTAGTTCGGGCTCGTGATAAGTGCTCATGATTCTGAGTAAAATTGTATAAGACACACCATGATCAGACAAAAAAGTAAAAGGTACATTTTTTCTGCAATTGACCCATTAAGGGGACCAGAAAACGCTTGAAACTTTTTTCTTAAATAGGTATCATAATTGACTTGTAATCATGTCAAAACTCTGTCCGGGCTAACATTTATTAGTCTTATTCAAACGTATTCGTGATAAAAGGTGTATGCAGCCACTAATTACATATTTTTGTTTTGGCTGAAGCTTTTGGATCCCATACAAAATCACAAATATCAAAGATATTGCGTGAAAGGTACTGTCTTATTACCTAAAGGCAAAATAGGTAAGTTAGTAAGCAAGCAAAATGTTATTCCATGTAATTCTTTGTTACTTACACTTCAAACTTAATCTATGGCAATAGGTTTCAGTTCAGTATAGTAGTCATGTACATTTGGCTTATTTTCTATCAGTATCGTGGCGTCCAAAGGACTCGATTCCTACCGGCTTGCCTAATATCAGGCATTAGAGCAATTTATTCTACAGCTCTTAAGGAAAATGTACGCCAAATCTGCACCGGCTTGCCCAAGGATGTCTTTTACGCTACGTCACTGTTTCCTATACATTTATAAGTTTCGTGACTAATATCAGACCGTTTAGTTATTGAAATACAACATACATAAACCACTGCAGATAGCAAGACACATACACTCTAAGAGACGTAGAGCTGCACTATGAAAGGTTTCGAAATTGAACCCCTAAAAGGTTGAAATGGGGATGAAGGTTTGTATGAAAAACTCAGACATTTAAGCGCAATCCTGTAAATCCCTTAAATTTTGTATATTCTTAGCGGAATTTTCTCTCTTGGAAGTTTATTCAATTGTAAGGAAATCCGCTTACAATTTAAAATATTATCCTTGGCAGAGGCACAAAACATCGAGAACAATGTGGGAACGTGAAGAAAATCTTTACTAAGCTTTTCCGCCCTCATTTAAGCCACATTGATTAGAACGCCATCTATCGAAACTTGGAATAACTACTAACGGAACGCAACATGCGAAGTGAGAAATGTTTACAAAGTAGTTCGAGAAAAGATGAACAGGTGGGGTAGTAATAAAAAAATATAAGCAGGTTACTGTGGTTATGAAGTACTTAGAGTCTGTGCGGAAAGAGAATAGGTGTGGTGAAAAACGGAACTAACCTAACCAGTATGGCCACAGAACAGAAAATACGGCACATACTGTAGAAAAGCATTACAGCGGCCCCCAATCTAAATCCTATTCTCTTTCCGCACAGACTCGGACCACTTTATTTACATTAATTCAAAAATAAAGAGTTATTTTCAATAGCATGCAACAATAATGGTTCGTCTTTTCAGTGGCACTAATCTTGTCGCTAGGACTACCGGCCTTCAAACAATAAACATAAAAATGCAACTAACCAAAGTAGTTTGACAAAAAATATGCAGATGGCGTTGTCTTAAGCAATTGAGAATTCACTGAAACATCATCATAATGATTTTTTTTTGTTGCTTTATTATTTTTGGATAACAATAATTTATTTTGGAACTAAATGATTAACTGAGAACGGTACGTCTAAGATAACAGTAAAGTAATATGTTTTACTAGTCTTTATAGTTCAGCGGTAGTCGCAAAATGTAAATCAATAATAGTTTTATGAATCCTACTTTTATTACAACCAGCAATTTGGCTGATACTAGGGTTGCCAACCAGTACTATAATTTATATAGTACTAGGCACATAATTTCTTTTATGCCACACTTGGCCATAATGTGGCTTTTACCGCACGGTACGCGTACGGAAAAAGCCCCCTTCTGACCAAGTGTAGACATAAAATGATGTACACAACACTCCCGTATTGTATATATTTTCACCAATTCTCCGCGTGTTTGTTTTCAGGGTTACCTCAAAAGGAAAAACGGAACCCTTATAAGATCACTATGTTCTCCATCTGTCCGTCCGTCTGTCTATCCGTCTATCAAGACCCTTTATCTTGAGAACGCGTGGAGGTATCGAGTTGACATTAAAACCATAATATGGTTTTATGTACTCGTATATTATACTCAGGTCTACGGTACGGTCAAACTTCTAAGTTACCGTAAAAAAAGATATGGCTGTTTATGTCGCAAAAAACGATTTCGACACTCTCAAGAAAACCAAAATTCAAAGGATACTTTCCGTTGACCTAGAACTAAGAAATTTGGCGAGTAATACCGACTTATACTACTCGTAGGTAAATCTGCAAATTGTACATTTTTAGTTAAATCATAAAAAAATATAGTCTTTATTTAAAGTACTTATTTGTACGGAACCCTCAGTGGGCGAGTCCAACTTGCACTTGTCCAGGTTTTTTTTTTATGAATGGTGCAAATTCAAATGTGAATATATGCAAGGATTAAAATAATAGTCATATAAAGTACAATTAACTCTTAATTTTGCATCATAGAAAAAACACGACTGATAGTAACTTGCGTTACATTTTCATGGAATTACCCAATACTATATCTATCTATATATGTGTCTATAGGCGGCGAAGACCACTTTCCATCAGGTGGGCCTGCCTGATTGCCAGTCGAAGGCAATAAAAAATATATATTTGTTAGCGCAATAGTTGGCAACCCTAGCTAATACGGCGAGTTAACTGGGACGTAAACGATTCTTTAGTCGAGTAAATACTTGTCTAACTCTGTTTACTGCCCTGCGGAACGTTCGTCAGCGTATTTGTTACTACGGAATAGTTGTTTTTCTGATAGATAAATGTCTTCGGAACTTACGTGCGGAACATGATTTGATATAGTTTTACCAAAGTATAAAGACGAACAAGTAGTCCAACTACGGGCATTTAGGAGCGCGCGACAAGTTTTCAAACAGACGCGCGGTCGCCTGTGCGAGTGCGATCCACACTTAGGGTTGCCAGATTGAATTACCCTATTATCGGGAGCAGGAAACAATATGTCGAGATTTTGATACTTTGGTCGGGAGATGCCCCGCGCGCTCCATGCGCGAGCTTTTTTTTTAGCCTGAAAAAGCTGAAATTTTCGCTGGCCAGCCCACTTTGAGTAAATCGAACTAAGTTTTAAAATGAAGTCTTAAGGGAGATTGTTTTCTTTGTCGGGAGTCGGGAGGACATACAAAAAATCGGGAGAATCCCGCCAATTCCCGACCATCTGGCAACCCTATCCACACTGGAGAATTCAATTACGCATTCTTAAAACTTTGCTTGTAGTGCGTTCGTACACGGCGCGCACACATTCAAGCTGCAGCAAAAAGCGTGAAGCTGGAGTCCCCAGTCCGGTCCGCGTTGGGCCGGCGCGCCGTGGAGACTACAGCTCATTCAATCTCAACTATGAGAAAGAGAGAGAACGAGAAACAGAGAGGGAGGGTAGTGTATATAATGAAGGAATAACTAAATATTTTTACTAAAAAAAACCCGACCGCGGTGCACTTTGAAACTGCATAAAATCCGCCATTTTGTTTATTTTAACGAACTTACTCCCAGTGACACTCGCGCCATCAAGACGAATCCTATGATGTATCATTTATCAAAATCGGTTGTGCCGTTGAGTAGTTACGAGCGGACACAGGAACGGACATACATACATACAGGTCAAACAAATTACCCTCCTTTGGGCTTCGCCGCAGCCGGGTAAAAAACTGTCCCTCGATAGCAGCTTATCTTAAAACATAAAAGGCCAATAAGGTAGGTACATAATATTTTTTTTCATTTTATGCCGCAAATGCCTTACATTTGGGAAATAGCTTATAGTCTTTAAAATGCAGGATCGGTTTTTACCAAACATAGCTAAGGAAGCCGCGTCGAAATCGGCCCATTCGTTACGAGGATTACGATACCACAGACAGACACGTCGGGAGTTAAAAATAGTCAAAGTCCGGCCCTTTAGGAGCGCGCTAAGGACCATTAAAACAAGAGGACTGTCATTCTCCATACAAAAAGCTGTTCCCCGATATTTACAACGCCATGTATGTATAAGCTTGGTATAAGAATTATATTATTTACAATTATTCAACTTTGCAAGCGTGACACAGTATTTAAATGTTAGAATTAATTTATTATTGGGTGTTTACGAACTAATTGTTACTGTACTATGTTTCTTTGTTCAATTATAACATCGTTAAATGTTTAGTTTTTTAGCGCCATCTAGTTTTTGCCTGGAAATCCCCTTGCGGTCGGGGCACGATCCAAAGTATGGAGAATGACAGTCCTCTTGTTTTAATGGTCCTTGGAGCGCGCTATACTTTTTCAAGATCGAGGCACACAGCTGCCATCCATCGGATTTGTTCGCACACTGTAGTATACATGTTTATGGTACAGTGTACAGGGTGGGGGCTTGAGGCGTCCCCTGGGATCGAACCAGCTGAACCAGGTCGCTTAGCCACCTCAGAAGGTACATTTATATCTATGTTGACTTACCTTTTCCCTTCTCCGGCGCTGTGTGGTTCTCTTGCGCTTGCGCACTCTGCCCAGTCTCCTCTTTAGCTGCCTTTGCGTCTGAACTGGTGTTGCACCCCATTTTATTGCACTCGAGTGTACACTACACTAATCTCACACTAGCGGAACTACACTGCGCTAAACTAAACGGCTATAACATAATTGGGGTTTGATGGATCTGAAACAAAGAAAATATTACTTAATATGTGAGAAAATAGATGGTATTATGATTTTTAGGGTTCCGTACGTCAAAAGGAAATAATGGGACACTTATAGGATCACTTTGTATGTCTGTCTGTCCTGTCAAGACCCTTTATCACGGGAACGCGTGGAGTTATCGAGTTGAATTGAAAATAAAACCATATACTCAAGTTAACAGGGATTTACTTTCTACGGCGCACCAAGGCGCCGCAGCGCACAGTTTGGGAACCCCTGGGGTAGAGGAAAATGTACGAAATAGACTACACCAATAAATTTTAAATTAAACATTTAAAAAAAACGACCCAAAAATACTCTAAAAAGTTAAAAATCATATGTATGCCTATGAATACCGATATAATGACCCTAATAATTAGAGTCATATATAAACAACAATATAAATTGTTTATGTTATTATTTTTTGATTTACTTTTTTTAAGCTAAAGTTTTTAAAATTTCCCATTGAATGTTTTTTTAAATATTGATGTTTGTAGGTACATAGTGAAATATGTACAATATTATTATCTACATAAAACATCGTCGACATTTTAATTTCAAATTAGAATATATCTCAGAAACGGCTAACCGCTCCCCATTAAAAAGTAACCTTTCAAACAAAAAAACTAAATCGAAATCGGTTTACCCATTTGGGAGCTATGATGCCACAGGCTGACGCACAAAGCCACAGATAAACACGTCACTTCAAACTTATAACACTCCTTTTTTCAGTCGGTAGTTAAAATCGGTTCATAAACGACGGACCAGCTTAGTGGGAGTGGGAGTGACACCGCCTACGAAGCTAGAGGTCCCGGGTTCAAATCCTGGTAAGGGCAAATATTTGTATGATGAGCTCGAGTATTTGTCCCCGAGTCATGGCTGTTATCTATCTATTTAAGAATGTATTTATATACATATATACTTATGTATAGGGCTCCTGATATCCGTGATACACGCCGAACCGTAGCTACGTGTTCCCCGGCGGTACTAAGATCACGGATTAACGGACACGGCCAAATACGTAGCCCGTATCTGCGTTCGTGTCCGGATACACGTGACACGCCAAGATACGTACCCCGGCGTGTCACGTGAATTCGGCCCGTGTGCGGGCGGAACGGCGGGTCTCGGCTACGCTCGGGTAGCACACGTCTCGTCGGTTCGACGACACACTGGGCCGGTTGGAGTTAAAACAAATAAGTTAACTATTATTGAATTAACTACGAATTATTTCTTAGTATACTGAGTACGGGACGAACGGGGGCTTTTTTAAATTCAAAAGTAATGAAACGGAATAATGAGCTACGAATAAAAAATCACGATACATTTTTATTCGTAGCTCTTAGAAACAAACACCGCATCTTATCTTCACTGAACGTCACGAGCGGACCGGATCTGCGTGTACTTAAGATAAGTGAACCCGTGAACACGGACTTCACGGGTACACGTGACTTAATTACACGTAGCCAAATTTCACGTGCCGAACGGGCCATAAAACCGTTGCCGTGTAACACGGAAACGGCCGCACGGCTACGGGTACACGAAACACGGACACGACCCCGAGCCCTAGTTATGTATATCGTCTAGTATCCATATTACAATCATTGCTTAGTTTGGGACTAGCTCGATTTGTGTAAGATTGTCCCCCGATATTTATTTATTCAATATTTTATCATCACTTGGTAACAAACATAAAAAATACAACCGACGAACAAACCTCCTCTTATTGTGAAGTCGAATGAAAATTAAATAGCTTAGGTTGGTCTCTTTAGAAAACAAAATTGAAACCACCCCAAGCCCCTTTTAACTCACAGTAACCACTTCAAAAGAAATATGGCGGCATAAATATTTATTTTTAATTCTCTCCGAGGAAGGCTCCACAAATCGTAATAAAGAGGGCTCGTAACGGCAGAAATAAATTAAGGCCTATTGCCACGTCGGGAAATAGAGTTTCTGCTGGGTTGGGCTTTTGCTGTGACACGCGATCGCAATGCTAATAGAACGACCAGTATAGTGACTGGAGCCGTTTGGAACCGTTTGGTAACTAAAAGTTCGTAACCAGCTTCGAATCGGAAAAAAAATCCCATTCGGTAACTGGCTTCAAAATGGGACTTTTCCATTACCGATTCGTAACCATGGTTGGTAACCAGGTGGTTGCCAATCGGCACTACGCAGCAGTGGCGTGGCGTAAAAGATCCGTGGGCAAGCCGGTACCGATTTGGCGTACATTTTCCTTAAGAGCTGTAGAATAAGGTACTCAAATGCCTGATATTAGGCAAGCCGGTAGGAATCGAGTTCTTTGGTTGCCACGCTACTGCTACGCAGGCCCCGTAACCGGCTACAAACAGGGAATTTCGGATTTCCATTTATAGCCAATTATAAAACTTGGTTATCAAACGGCACCAAAGGACTGGAGCACAGAAATATACAATACAATATTCTTTATTGTGCACCAAAACAAAAGATTACAGAAACTTAAATCTAAAACAGCATAAATTGTAAACAACAGGCGGTCTTATCGCTAATAAGCGATCTCTTCCAGACAACCTTAATATATGGAGATAGAAGGAAATAGTTCGTTGATTTGTGTGGGAACTAAGCGTATAACGTTTTCCGCTTGACGTTTGACGCCAAAAGTGTAATTTAGTGATGGAAAACATACATTTTTGATTTCATTTGGTGGTATTTGAACAAAATAAAATAAAATAAATAAAATAATTTATTTCTGTAAGTAGGCCCTCAAGGGCCCTTTCTTACATTCTTTTATCTTCTTTTTTCCTTTTCTTTTCTTTTGGCGCTTCGGGTAATGACCTTCTGGTGAGAAGAAGCGCCGGAAGAAACTCACCAGTTTCTCTTTTCATACATGAGATTTCATTAATACATTACATTAACTTAAAAACTACATTTATAGAGATGTAAAGGGTCTCTCTATGCGTCCATACAAGACAAATAAAAAATAAATTGATACTAAAATTAATGGAGATGTAAAGAGTCTCCGTTGTCAAAATATTATGTTTTGGAGGTGTAAAGGATCTCCAAACGTCAAACACTTAATTATACCATTATTTATTAGCATATTTTCCAATTTGGTGATAATTTATTTATTTATTTATTTATTTATTAATACATGTTAACATGACATTACAGTAAAAAAACCAATGCGTCATGAAACGTAGAAATAAAATAACTATTTAGGCGACGAAACGGCGTGGCCCCGTTGCATCGTCGTCTCTGGTGTAGGATTCGGCAGGTTGCCCCGAAACCACCGATAATATTGACGGAAACTGAAGTTGACGGCGTGCAAATTAGATCGTCGCCACTTCTCTTTAGCACGCGAGGTACATACACATTTGCTTCCACCTCGATATATTTCTGTGGCCTGCTGGAGTGTAGATTCAAGAATATAATGACGCGGCTACGTACCGCTCCAAGACAGACGAAATAAACTTGCCAATGCGAACGGTCGGTGTATAACTTGTCTCCAATTCGACTCCCTAAATCGAGAATTAGCCGCTTTACGATGACCTTAGCTGATCATTTCTAAAAAAAAATTCCATTTTTTTATGGTACAATTTTCTACCAATTTTATGTTATTTATGTATTATTTAGAATTTTTTACGGGCTTTACAGTCCCAATGGGACAAGAAAATGACTCCAAGATTTTTTCCTATTGTGTTATCATTTTTCCGTATAGGTACTTTGTATAACAATAACACAAGGAAATCTTCATTGATGTTTGGAAAATTTGGGACACTTTTTTTCTTCTATTGAAATTTCCATTTCTTCTATTGGGCTCGTAATTCTGAGTAAAAATAACATAAAGTTGGCAGAAAACATCACAATGAAAAAAATGGCATTTGTTTAGAATTGCTCAGCTAAGGCTTTGGGAGTCAATATACTGCTCAAATATTGTTATTGTGAGCTAGTGACGCGATCGACCTAGCACTGAATAATAATTGTCAATTTTACATATTTACTGACATACAAAAGGTGAATAGTCTATTTGGGTACAAAATAACATAGCAATGTCTAGGTACTAGCGATCTGCCTAGTTTTTACCCGACTGTGGCGAAGCCCAAAGGAGGATAATGTTTTGACCTGTATGTATATTTGTATGTCCGTTCCTATGTCCGCTCGTAACTACTCAACGGCACAACCGATTTTGATACATCATTGGATTCGTCTTGATGGCGCGAGTGTCACTGGGTATGAAGTTCGTTAAAATAAACAAAATGGCGGATTTATGCACATTTAAAGTGCACCGCGGTCGGGTTATTTTTAGTAAAAATATTTAGTTATTACCTAAAATAAAACTTTGTTTGCCTTTTTAGATACGAAAGTAAGAAGTAGGTACTTAAAGGTGTAACTTAGTCTGTCTTTTTATTTTACTATAGGCAATGTGGACAACGAAAGTGCTGCCAACTGGTGCCGTTAATTCGAATCTTGTACTTTATCATGCTGGCGCCACATTAACCACAGTATAATAGCAGTAATTTTTCGTCCTACAAAAGGTACATCGCGCGCTTTAACGTATCACCGTAAATTGTGAACCACACTATATGACGGTACTGCCCCAAGCAGCGCACAAGCTGTATAAAAGCTTATACAGCTATTATACCTCCAGTTTAGGCGCTATAAGAGCTGTATAAGCTCTTTTACAGCCTGTGTGCTACTTGGGTGCTAACGCAGTATGTATTCGCGATTGCCTATAAATCAATACAGTGCTTGCCGATCAAAACCCATACCATTATTAGGGAGCTAATGTTTACTGTCATGTGGGGCACAATAACGATGACACTACCGTCGAAACAGAGTGTAATCTTAAACTCGAGTTTGACGCAACGCATCTGTGTTAAATGAACACACACTCGCACTACGGCGCCCCTAGACTAGGTCCCCATACGGAAACATCACTGATGTTAATTATTCTACATATTTAAATAGATAATTTTAATTGTAGTTAAAAAAAGAAAAAAAGAAGGTTTATCGCTATGGTGTGTGGGTAGACTACAACTAAAAACTCGCAGCACGTCAGTTACTCCGTGATGATGGCGCTTGCAACAGTGCCTAAATATCGGGAATTCCTTAAAACAAACTTACATGGTAAATATCCCGTTTTTAGGGTTCCGTAGCCAAAATGGCTAAAAAGGAACCCTTATAGTTTCGTCATGTCCGTCCGTCCATCCGTCCGTATGTCACAGGCATTTTACTCAAAAACTATAAGACGTATACTGATGAAATTTGGAATAAAGATGTCTTGTAGATGCCGCTACTAAGTTTGCTAGTTAAATAATAAAAATAAAAAAATCTAGGGGGGGCACTCCATCGAAAAACTTCTCAACCAAAAGGTTTTAAGTGCCATTGATTTACACGGCATTTAAGACTTTTTGCCAGTTGTTTATTTTTAATTTTTTTTTGTATCTGTAGCATTTCCTATAGATACGGCTATGGGACCCTACACTGAGCATGGTCCGACATGCTCTTGACCAGTTATTAATAGTAGTTATTATGTAGTAACACCACCTTGCAACAAGACTATATTTTCAAATTCCGTCCGCTATCAACGACCTTCTTTCTCTCCCATTCCGCGTTACAGCCAGTCCTAAGCGCATATAAAGTAAGGACTGAAAGAAGGTTCGCTACAATTGCAAACTCTTCATCTTCAAGGACTTTTCTAGATTAATTTAGTAGAAATAAAGTAAAACCGTGACAGAGTACCAGCGGACGTGTTAACTGGTACTTTTCTCTGCAGCTGACTGTACAACGGCCATGTAACCTTGACAGTTGCGGTTAATTTTAACCATCTGTTGCTTTGTTTCCATATAAACGGACGTTTGTTCGATAACGTCTTCTTTGACCCAGTTTGTAAACTAACCTTCGCGGCAAGATAAGAAAGTCCTGCACTTTACTGGATTGCACTTTAAATTTAGATTCAGGGTGTTGTTTTAGTCACGTACAATATATCAGTCAAGCTATCATTGGCGTGGCGTCCAATGAACTCGATTCCTACCGGCTTGCCTAATATCAGGCACTTGACCACCTTATTCTACAGCTCCTTAGGAAAATGTACCCCAAATATGCACCGGCTTGCCCAAGGATATATTTTACGCCACGCCACTGGTAGCTATAGCTTGGCAACTTCGTTGGTGACACTCATCTGTGTGCTTTTTGTTCTGTGCAGCCGTAATTTCTTACACAAGTTACCGCCAACACGAACGGCGACCGACGGAGGCTGCCCCCGTCGGTCGTTGCCACCAACGAAGTTGCCAAGCTATAATAAATAATACAAATCATAAAAAAAACTGTACATTAATCTTCTTCTATATACATAAAACAAAGTCGTGTTAGTTACACCATTTATAACTCAAGAACGGATGGACAGATTTTTATGATTTTTGGTTTGTTGGGTGTGTCTCAGCCCCGAATAGCAGAAACATAAAAAAAAAAAATTCTGAGGTGAAACGAAGTTCGCCGGGACAGCTAGTTTTCATAAAATATCCCTAAATTTCCATAAATAGTGGATACTATGATGATGAAATCGATCGTCGATTTGTTAGATGAGGTTCCCAAACGCTTGTTTTCCTTGCGGCAAATTTTCTTTTCGCGGTTATTCCTAGTCTCATAATTTCCCATTTCTCTAATTTCCCTGTCTTACTATTTCTTAGTAGCGAGTTTTTTAATCGCATTTGTTCACAAACGCATTTTTTCACATTCGGTTTATTACCTAGTTGTATATTTTTTGCTCGCTATAATTCCCTAGAGCAAATATTAATTTTTCTGAGTGTAAAATTATTTAGTAATTTTGGCTCCGGAACCCTGAGTCTGTGGCTCCAATGAGGCGGAGACGAGACGAGCGGAGAGGAGACAAGTAGGAATCGACCAATCACATCAGTTGAAATCCACATCTCGTCTCCACTTCACTTCAATGGAAACAGCGAAAACGAATGTAATTGGTTAATCGCTACACGACACTTCTCCGCTCCGCTCGTCTCTGCCATAGTGGAGCCGCAGCCTAATAGAGGTCCTCTGACTGCATGTTGACCTGAAAGTTATTTTCATCTTTTTACATTTGCATTTACATATCAGTAATAATACCTGGCCATAATAGTACATTGTGTATAAAAACTGGCTGCGGGAAAAAATGAGACACAGAAAAAACACAACAAAGAAAAAAACGAATGTAGAAATTAACTGCAGGTTAAAATTGAGGCGAAAAAATATGAGAAACGGAAACAACGCGACTGTGAAAATAAGCAGCAGAGGAAAAAAGTGAATGGTGATAATCGCTTTCGGGAAAAAAAGCGAAAAGAAAAATTTCAGCAAGGAAAACAAGCGTTTGGGAACCTCATCTAACAAATCGATAGGCGCCAGCCCTGTACCTCTAGCACAACTGTGATACGCTACTCTTTGTCGCGCGACAAATGCTACCTATTTCTTTCCACTCAAAGTTGTGCTAGAGGTACAGGGCTGGCGCCTATCTGTCCCAGCGGATCGCTGTCGCGGTCCAACGAGGAAACGCTGCCAGCGTCATGGGGTCGATGCCGCAGGCAGACCTTTTAGAAGGGGTTTTCTTTTTATAGTTGTATTTTATAAGTTTTAGTTTTAATTTTCTAGAATAGTTTTATAATGTTAAGTAAGTAGTTTTATTTAATTAGAAATGATATTTTTCAATGATAATTTGGTTGATTTTAATACTTTGTGAGTTTCTTCAAATATACTATATTTTAAGTGATGATTACTTACTGCGTAATTCAGGAGTAAAATAGAATAACCTTAACAAAATAACATTCACCCCCTACACAGTTTTTTTATTTTATTTTCCCTTATTTAATTAGGACTGCTTTTTCGCTTATGACAATGTGACTGTGACTGATTATTTAGAGTGCCACCGGATAATTATTAGGGTTTTGTACCCAAAGGATGCCAACAGGACCTTATTGGACTGATATTGAGAGGGAACGTAGGGCGTTGGCGGTTCGAAGTAATATGCTTGCCCGTAGGTTCACCCGATGTACGAAGGAAGTGAAAACGACGCTTTTTAAAGCCTATAGTCAGTCATTTTACTCGGGGAGCCTATGGGTTAGGTATACGAAAAGAGCCTACAGCGCCCTACGAGTCCAGTACAATAACGGCTTCAGAATATTGATAGGGTTGCCTAGTAGATGTAGTGCCTCTGGTATGTTCACGGAGGCACACATTGATACGTTTGAAGCCGTTATTAGGAAAAAGATCGCCTCATTGTTGAGTCGGGTGAGAGCAAGCTCTAATACCTTGCTTGCGGAGATTGCGGGCAGATTCGATTGTCCTATTCTCATGTTTTGGATGGGACAAATCAAGGGTGTAGCCCAATTTGTCAACATGTACCTACTAATCTAGTCGTAAACCTTTACTAATCATATGGATTGTTTGATCTGAAATAAAGAGAATTTGAATTTGAATTATTACTGAGCCTCCGCAACCCATCTGTCTGTTTGTGACAGGGCTGTACGGTACAGCTGTACCTATCTTTTGAACCGTAATAGGTAGAGACTTAAACTGTTCACTTTAACAACAAATAGTAAAAACAAAATAAAATTAGCCGTGGGAGAGGCCTATGTCCAGCTGTGGACGAAAGTGGGCTGATGACGATGATGATGATGAAATTCTTTTTTTTTTCATTTAAATAACTATTTGTTACCGCCTTGTTTTGACCTAGTTTGTAAACTTTAACCCTCGCGGTAAGATAAGAAAGTCCTGCACTTTACTAGATTGTACTTTTAATTTACATACAGCTGACGTAAGAGGTCTTTACTTTTTTTATTTTAAAACGTTATTTTTTGTTGTTTTAATAAAGATTTTTTTAGTTTTAAAACGACGTTTAAACGAATATATTATTCAACTGTATTTTCATATAAATAAATCCTTAAAGTGCACCTTACCTCATTTTTCGTATGTTTTTATGAAAAAAAAAAAATTAGAATTTGGAGTGTTTTTAAAAAAGGTGCAAAACGAAAGTAGCGCAGATTGAGGAGTAGAAATGACCCTTTCATTTAAAGCCGCATTATTAGAGGCACCCTGTATACAGGGTGTCCCATAACTGACACGTCACAGTGAAACTGGGGGTAAACCAGGTCAAGGGGTACCAAACCAACTTAACATGACCCGCCGACCGTAATTTTTTTCACTACTGGTGGTTAAAGTCGAAATTAATGTTTCGCTGTGAATTAATTCAAAGTTTTTGGATAAAATACCATTTCTGTAACCTTAATCAACAATTTATGGTACCGTACACATAAAAAAACTAACCTTGACACCTTTCAGAGTGCACAATGGCACTAATAATGTGTAAAACGGTCAAAATTCATGAAAAACTTTAATTCGACAATAACTCAAAAACCGTGCCACTTTTACTGGGGTCATGTTAAGTTGGTTTGGTACCTCTTGACCTGGTCTACCTACAGTGTCACTGTGACGTGTCGATTATGGGACACCCTGTATAGGCCAACGTTTGCAGCTCCAGCTAAAGAGTGGGTGTACCAGTGGCGTGGCGTCCATAGAAACCTATTCCCACCGACTTGCCTAATTTCAAAGCATATGACCGGAGTATCTACTACTCCTGAAGAAAAAATAATCCAAATCTCCTTCGGCTTTACTAATAATATATTTGACGCCACGGCACTGGGGTGTACTCATAATATATCCTTCTCAGGGTGACCGTCTGTATGTAAGCCCTTCACAATGACATTGTATAACATAATGCGTTATAAATATTCGAAGCGCTGTCGTAGTAAATAAGACACTAGAATAACTTATTTTCTATCTATATACATGTCGTATCGTGATAAAATAACAACGATCATCATCATCATCATCATTTCAGCCAAAAGACGTCCACTGCTGGACCTAGGCCTTCCCCAAGGATCTCCACGATTGTCGGCTTTGTGCTGCTATTATCCAGCGGCTTCCCGCGGTTTTCACCAGATCGTCGGTCCACCTTGTGGGAGGCCTGCCAACACTTCGTCTTCCGGTACGTGGTCGCCACACGAGAACCTTACCACCCCAACGGCCATCAGTTCTGCGAGCAATGTGCCCTGCCCATTGCCACTTAAGGTTTGCAATGCGTTGAGCTATATCGGTAACCTTAGTTCTTCTACGGATCTCCTCGTTACCGATTCGATCTCGAAGAGAAACCCCGAGCATAGCTCTTTCCATTGCCCTTTGAGCGACCTTGAGCCTTCTTATGAGGCCCATTGTAAACGACCACGTCTCTGTTCCATAAGTCATCACTGGCAACACACACTTTCGTCTTGAGACACTGCGGAATTTGGGACGAAAAGATGTTGCGTAGCTTACCGAACGCTGCCCAGCCGAGTTGAATTCGACGATTGACCTCTTTCTGGAAGTTGGACCTCCTAGTTGGATTGTTTGTCCCAGGTAGACGTATTCGTCGACAACTTCGATATTCGAGTTCCCAACTTTAAGAGGAGTGGGTGCGACATGGACGTTTGACATAATTTTCGTCTTGTCTTAGCTTAGATTAAAAGGAGGAAATATGACGTTGACGGATGAATTGTCAGTCTTCTTGGAAAATGTAAGCAATCTGTGAATTTATCGTGTAACTTATTTTATTATCAACGCGACATTTAAAGTGTGTAAAGAAAGACATGAAGAGAAATACACCAGTACTCAAACTGGTGCGGATACTGGATTATTGGATAATTAGTGGACCATACCACTAAGGTGACCAAAAGGTAATCCGGAACCCAAGCCTTCCTTCTTTTTTTTTTCTTTCTTTTTTTTGTAGGCCTTCCTCGTCATCAGAAGTGGGATGCGGAGCTACTTGCCCCGCAAGAATTCGAAGATTTGGTATGTCCTAATTTTCATGTAATCTAATCACTCTCAAGGAAACCAAAATTCAAAGGGTAGGTACTTCCGTTGACCCAGAACTATGAAATTTGGCAAGTAATACCGTCTTATACTACAAGTCTAGGGAAAAATCTGAAAACTACACATTTTTAATTCAATCAAAAAAAATATAGACTTTTAGTAAGGGAATCAAAATTTATAGGGTACTTTAATACATGTACCGTTTCATGACGCATTGGTTTTTTTTTACTGTAATGTCATGTTAACATGTATTAATAAATAAATAATAAATAATGTACCCACAAATTTGTACGGAACTCTCGGTGGGCGGGTCCGACTCGCACTTGTCCGGTTTTTATCACAGTAACCAAAATCCACGGGACCACGACTGCATCGATCGGAAAACCTGGTTTCGATTCACCGTTTAAAATCCACCCTGTATACACGTACAGTTTTAGATATGTCATTTATCACGCTTAACTGCCTGCATGATAGAACGTCTAGTTTAACCGTGTACTATAAATACCAGTTAACTGACATTTAGGTAAAGGTTAAATAGCACCGCGTTCAAGTTTAGATTTAAATATAAGTAGTTCCAAGACATAGCTCATAAAACATTTGCTTTAACCACAAAAACTAGAACTACGAACCAAAGTTTTCTAACAAAACTGACGTTCGGTCCGACCACCGGACGGAACGCTTCGGATCCAACCGTCTCTCTATAACCGTCCCTCCGGACAGGCAAAATTTGGTACTATATAGCTTGGCAACTTCGTTGGTGACACTCACATGTGTGCTTTTTATTATGTGCAGCCGTAACTGCTCACACAAGTTACCGCCATCACGAACGACCGACGGAAGCAGCCTCCGTAGACCCCGTTCATGTTGGCGGTAACTTGTGTGCTATAGTAGCCGCGCGGCGGAATCACGGAGTGAGCCACTCCTGCCTCTAGGTACAGTTACTCTATAGGTTTATTTATCCTATAACTATACTTAAACAAAGTATAACGACAGACAAGTAGTTTAGGAGTGCGCGATACTTATTGTCAAGGACCATTAATACAACAGGACTGTCATTCTCTATACTTTGGATCGTACCCCGACCGCAAGAGGATATCCAGGCAAAAACTAGATGGCGCTAAAAACTAAACATTTAAAGATGTTATAATTGAACAAAGAAACATAGTACAGTAACAATTAGTTCGTAAACAGCTAATAATAAATAAATTCTAACATTTAAATACTGTGTCACGCTTGCAAAGTTGATCAATTGTAAATAATATAATTTTTATACCAAGCTTATACATAGATGACGTTGTAAATATTGGGGAATTTGTATGGAGAATGACAGTCCTCATGTTTTAATGGTCCTTGGTATTGTATAGCGCGTGTGTGTGAGTGCGATCCATATTGGAGCAACCTTACGCATCCTTTAAACTTTGCTTGTAGTGCGTTCGTTCACGGCGCGCGATGTACCTTTTGTAAGAAGAAAAACCGGTCAAGTGCGAGTCGGACTCGCTCACCGAGGGTTCCGTACAAACTCGTAAGTAGATACGTGAATAGTTCAACAAAAACTGTATGGCCGTTAGCTTAGTAGGAGCAAATAAGTATGTGTACGATTTTTGAAAATTTCTAAAAAACGATGCAATTTAGGAAAACCGTTCTATTTTTCATGTAATATTTAGGATGATATTAATAATTGGTAATAATTCCAGATTTTTTCTGTTCAGTAACTTCGAAGATAATAGGGGGGGAATGGTATTTTTTTGAACGTTTTTGGTCATAAATTAAAAAGTACAAAATTAAGAAAAAAACCAAAAATTGTTTTGGAATCTACAAATTAAGCCCTTTCATTTGATATCCGATTCGATATAATAGCTCTACTTTTGTTTTTCCACATCCCATTTCGGACCCCTTAAAAAAAAAAGTAAAAAAGGTATAAGATTTTTTTTCTATCCAATAGGCTCGAATCAGCGACTTTTAACACTATTCCAAGTTTCAAGTCGATAGCATCAGTAGATCCTGAGATATCTTGCTGTGACAGACGGACAGACAGACAGACAGACAGACAGACAGACAGAGTCGCACCATAAGGGTTCCTTTATTACCATTTTGGTACGGAACCCTAAAAATTACTGCTATTATACTGCGTGCGACTTAACCAAGTATTCCTTTTAGAAGGTATTTAATAAGGCGACGCCGCGGGCGATGCTAGACGACGTCGCAAGGATACCGATACGCATTATCGCAGAAATAGAACGAAATGAGTTCTTTCGAGGGCGGTCCGGACCATGGAGTTACAAAACAATGTGCCAATGAACTCAAGTTAGACACAATGAGGCAAGTTGTCGCTATCCTACGATCCTATCCTTTCTATCCTAATATTGTAAATGTGAAAGTTAGAGGCAATGTGCCGACAAAAAAGGGTGGCTATTTTTTTAGGCACCAGAGTAATGCTACTGGGACTGCTAGTGCCACTATAGAAACCTTTCAGGTACCTAATAAGTTATACCAGAAAAATATATTTTTGAAGCAAGCTTTTTATTCCCACTGTACAGTTTTGTTTTTAAAGCTACTTAATAATGTATTTTCAGAATGTTGGATAAATGGAGAGCTTTGATTTTCTTTATATACGTTGGTGTGCAATTTAGTAAATAAACTTTCGTATTCTTTTTAATATGTACTATTTTCGCTGGTTAAAATCCGATTCATCAATTAAAACACTCGATCCTGGTTAAATTCAATAAAACTAAAGAACGCAGACACTTACGTGATTAAGCTCAGTTAGTCTGAAAACAATTGTTTAATTTTGCAAATATCAGTATTATGATGAACTTGATATGCCATATCCAGTGTGTCTGGCCTCCAATTCCCCTCGGGCCGACCCATGTCGGGTCCCGATATTACTTAGCTAAGGGTCACTCTATCGTTATAGACAACTGCTCAACTGGGCGACACGTATATGTATACCTACTTATGTCCCGGTTAGATTGACCGTTTGGACACCAAGAACATCTTTCATTAGCTATTTTTCATTTTATATTGTTTTTGCGAGAATGGAGACCACGAATCGGCAAGCGCAGCGTCGGACGTCCACCAACAAGATGGACAGACGATCTGGTTAAGGCTGCTGGCTCACGGTGGATGCAGGTTGCTTCCAACCGAATTAAGTGGAAATCTATGAGGGAGGCCTATGTCCAGCAGTGGACGTCCTATGGCTGAAATGATGATGATGATTGTTTTTGCAATCTTTGACATCGATCTCCTGCTTTTTATTTACCCAAAAGTTCAGATCACTAACGTATAAAGAATGTTCAACGGCCAAGTCACACAATATTAACTATAATAATAAAGAAATAGCAGTAAGGAACCTTAGACTTGGCACGACTTTGTCTAGGTTTCATTACTTTTTAGAGATAAACAAGCAGCTCCATCGAGACTTGGCTAGTTTTTTACAGAATGTTTTTTGTGGGATTTCATTTATTATTGTAGAAACGTGGGCATATTGATTTATTTTATTAGATTTTCTTATTTGACACAGTTTTTTCTTTTTATTTTTAGTTGGGCTCTTGTGTTTTCTAATCAGGGTCACCAGGTACTCCAGATCTTCGATTATCCTTCTGCGTTTTTTGCAGAAAATTTCTGCGTTCTGGTCTTATCCAGAGGTTCTCAATCTCAAATAGGGGCCTGAAAATGCGACGAAAAGGTTCCATCCAGTAAAGGATGGTACGGCAGTGTTTGCTTCGCGCTCGACTTGGCGGGGGCACTGCCGTGCCCCCAGATACCCAGATAAGAAAGTATTATCTGTCGATAAATTGATATCGTTGGGAAGTCCCTAGGACTATTTTATTCGTGCCACAAAAACTTCTATGTCTGAATATAAGGTACAGCCAAATAATATAAAGGTTCATTAAATATATCGTGAGAGATAGCGATTTTTAGGGTTCTGTAGCCAAAATGGCTAAAAAGGAACCCTTATAGTTTCGTCATGTCCGTCCGTCCGTCCGTATGTCACAGGCATTTTACTCAAAAACTACAAGAGGTATACTGATGATGATGAAATTTGAAATATAGATGTCTTGTAGATGCCGCTACTAAGTTTGGTAGTTAAATAATAAAAATAAAAAAATCTAGGGGGGGCACTCCATACATGTAACAGAAGCTAAAAAATTTTTTTTTCAGCAAACATCAACGCGAGGTACATAATTCGATAGTTCTTTTAAAAACATTATAAGGCTTTTATGTACTTTTTTTGATTAAGTGAATAGTTTCGGAAATAATCGCTCCGAAAGCTGCATAAATTGTGTCCCCCCCCCCTTTAACTTTTAAACCATAAATCCAAAAAATGTGAAAAAAATCAGGAAGGTAACGCTTAATAAATACATTTAACGAAAATTATTTTGAATAGTAAGAAAAGAAATAAACCGTTTTGAAGTTATTGACGAAACACTTCTCAACCAAAAGGTTTTAAGTGCCATTGATTTACACGGCATTTAAGACCTTTTGCCAGTTGTTTATTTTTAGCTTTTTTTTTATTTGTAGTACATTTCCTTATAGATACGGCTATGGAACCCTATACTGAGCATGGTCCGACATGCTCTTGACCAGTTATTAAATATACGCCCCATATCATGTAGGTAATAACTTACACTGACAGCAAACGACTTTTTTAAGAGCGTGAGGGCTATGCGATGTTCGCGGCTCAATTCTGCCGATATCACCTCGACTCATCGCTTCCTCAACGCAGAGCCAACCCTATTTCCCCTGTCTAGGGCACAATTTATTTATCGATAAACGTTGTATTGCATTTTTTATGGGATTGATATTTTTTACCCGATCCGCTCCTAACTACTCAACGACACAATCGATTAATGATACGTCATTAGAGTTGTCTTGATCACGCGAGTGACTGCATAGTTTTATGCAATTTCAAAAGGCAGGTAAAATCTTACGTGAGAAACGGGGGGTCTGAGAAATCTTATGCGCCTTTACCTACGCTCATGTAGGAGGGGTAAAAAATGGTCAAAATCGTCATTACGTAATTAATGAATGGCCCCTTATGAGTTATAAATCGAGCGTTTAAACCGTCCGATTTTTGTCGAAATCCCTGCAAATTTTTGTGGCGTTTTAATCCATTTGGTAGTGATCCCAGACTTCTAATAAATAGTCTGTTAGCCCATTAAAATCAGCAGGAATTTCGACACAAATGAGTCCACAGGAGTGAGGTTAAAACGCTCGATTTATGACCCTTATACACTTGGCGAAATGGTACCTTTTGCCAAAAACGTCGCAAGTATTGAACACCCCTTTTATAAAGAGATTAAGAGGTTAAAAAGCACATTTTCTTAAGTATTTCCGATTTTCCATTCAACTCTTACCTAAAAACCTGCCATTAAGATCAGTCATTCGTAACACGCATGCAAATTGACAGCTGACATCTTTTCAGCGAAGAGCGCTTTCAACCGTCAATATGTTTACCAAACTGAGTGTTGCCAACTGTAAAATTCACTTAGAGTTAAAAATACTAACAAAATGCGTTATAATAAAAACTCGCCCACCGAGGGTTCCGTAGAAATTTGTAGGTACATGTATTAAAGTACCCTATAAATTTTGATTCCCTTAGTAAAGGCTATTTTTTATGATTTTATAGCTTTCAAATTTTCCCCTATACGTGTAGTATAAGACGGTATTACTTGCTAAATTTCATAGTTCTAGGTCAACGGAAAGTACCCTTTGAATTTTGGTTCACTTGAGAGTGTCGAAATTTACGTTTTTTGCGGCATAAACGGCCGTATTTTTTTTCACGTTAACTTAGAGGTTTGATTTTCACAGCTTGAAGGGACCGGAGACTTCAGTATATGGTTTTATTTCCCGATTCCACGCGTTCCCGAGATAAAGGGTCTTGACAGACGGACAGACAAACAGACGGCCAACAAAGTGAACCTATAAGGGTTCCGTTTTCCCTAACCCTATAAGTAGTAGTAATTATATTTTTAGGGAAGAAATTTTGAAAAAAATGTGCCAATTAGCTAAATTGTAGAATTATAAAGCTAATGCAATTAATAATGTGCTAAATTTGGCACTGAATATGCTAAGTCGGCCACACCGAGCTGACAGCTACACAAACATCAAACATTTCATGTTCAATAAACCGAAAATAAATACCTTACGCATATTCAGCGGCCCACAAACATCCATATGCATACGGCGAAATCCCGAACTAAGAAAAACTCATACAAACTCTAGTGATTTCTTTTCCAGTTGCGACTTCTACAACTGCAAAAGTAAGTTTGTGAGCATTCTTTAAGAAGTCACTCCCTAATTTGAACCTTAAGTATTAGTTTTAAAGTTGCCTTTTGGTTGAGATGGCATCGAACGTAAATTTATTTCAGTACAACTCAATAAAATCTAATTTCTGCAAGAGTAAGGCCGTTGAATGAGTATGACTGGTTAATGTTTACTTGGCATTTATTAAGGACAAGATTTGCTTATGAATAGTCTGAAATTCTTTGGTCAATTTGTTTTCTTCTTAAGAGCTGCTAGTTCTCTATAGGCGCACAGTTTGAGTGTGAATGGGCTGGACATATAGCTCGAAAAACCGACGGCCAACAAATAGGTCGTGAAGGTTCTCGAATGGAGACCACGAACCGAAAAAAGCAGCGTAGGTTGGCCCCTATAAGAGGCCTTTTTTTATATACAACTAGGGTGGCAAACAAACGCACGGCCTGCCTGATTGTAAGCAGTCACCGCGGCCTATGGACGCTTGCCACACCGGGGGCATTACGTGCGCGTTGCCGACCCTTTAAAAACCTATTCACTCCCCTCTTGAAGAACTCCATACTGTAGCCTTCCGGGAAAACCGCGGCAGGGAGCTCATTCCACATTCGGATTGTGCGCGGTAGGAAATTTCTCTGGAACCGCACGGTGCGCGACCATTTTGGTTCCAACGTGTGTGAATGAATACCCTGCCGATGGCGAGCGGTGCGGTGGTAGAAGCTGGCCGTAGGCATCATGTCGAATAATTCCTCAGAACACAGCCCATTATAGAAGCGGTAGAACACACATAAGGAGGTGAAGATGGTCTGACGTAGGGATTGCAAACCGGTTAACCGCCGGTTTTTGACAACTGTTAAAACCGGTTATCGATTCCAAGAACCGGTTTTTAACCGACTTGTAAAAAACTATAGTAAATGGACTAAAATACATAATTTTTCTCAAACATGCACTGAAATATTGACATTACGTGCCTTATAATAGGCCGCAAAGTACCTCATTTCCGGTGCGGCTAGACGAGAGGCCTTCAATGGAATTTCATACGACATTGCCGGCCTAGGCCTGCAAAATTTTTATTTTTAATTCCCATTCCACATTTATTAGTGACATAGCATCACGGCGTTTAGCCATTAAAAAACAATAAACGATGTTTGCTATATTTTACATTTTTATTTATATATCATATCTGCATTTAGTTTTCATGCAGGCCGTATGTTTTATTTTCTGAATGGTCAAATTGTTCCGATTTACCGTCAGTAATATTTCGATGTCTTTCCCGTACACGGGACAATGGTGTTTGGGAGGCGTGCGCGGAGCCGAAGCCAACGCGTAGAGTCCCTTTCGACAATTTAATGAAAGGCAACGTGTACACCCAGCGGATGCTGTCCCGGCCCGTGTCATGGGACGCACGCAGAGACAGCCCCCGCAAGATGCAAGGACTATTGTTGATTGATGGAATCTAACTCTACTGGGCTGTGGTGGTGGAAACATGGACTAAATACTGGGCTATAGATTGAGACATGACGGTGCCTGTCAGTAAAAGTGTCTCATGGCTTTCGCGGCACTGACAGACCGTGACTTGCCCTCCGCTGATGGTCCCCTGTTTAGCGACATTATGAGATATTGCGAGGACGAAGTAATAGCTATTGATTGTCAATTATGCACCCGGTGTAATCATTCCCATACATTATTGCGTTATGGAGTCATCTGTTTCTGTAGCGAAATTCACTATCATGTACAGACATAGAAGTTTTTGTGGCAAAAACGTCAATTAACTAGGGACTACGTTCCGAAATTAAATTTATCGAAAACTGTTTCAATTATCGATAAATTTAATTTCGATAAATTGAATTTGTATAAATAATATGTAG
This sequence comes from Eudemis profundana, assembly GCA_947034925.1. Taxonomy (NCBI): domain Eukaryota; kingdom Metazoa; phylum Arthropoda; class Insecta; order Lepidoptera; family Tortricidae; genus Eudemis; species Eudemis profundana. The sequence continues at coordinate 12,722,140 of OX344816.1, read as the reverse complement.
TTTAATACTATGGATTTTAAAAATCAAATAAACATCAATTTTAACATCTAAAATTTAATTATTAACGTGTTTCTTACACTAAAACTTCTTTTAATGGTATTCAATCGATTCATACAAAGTAAACTGAAACCAAGAGTGCCTTGCAACAAAGGCCAATTTAGGTACTTAAATTGTATGACATTGTATAGCATAGTAGTATACTCTAATCCCTACTCAGTTTTTGGAAAATATGTATATGGAAAAGTGTCAAAAATAAAATAGTCTCATAGCCATATAATATAACGTTCTTAAGAAAGTACTATTTAATTATGTATCGATAAATTAATATCGTTGCGAAGTCCCTAGGATAATTTTATTCGTGCCACAAAAAAAAATATCTAAATGTCTGGTCATGTACGAGTTGTCCCGTGAGATTTTTTTGCCGAATTTGACTGTATGATATACAACATTTTTTACTCCTAATGACCAAAGAATGCGTGGTTAAAATCCAATAACATAAATAGTTTCTGAGAAGAAAAAACTGTTGACAGACAGACGGTTGCACAATAAAGTTATATATTCTACCAGAGTATTTATTTCCTTTCTTTTTGCGGGAACATAAAATCACCTAATTGAGGAGTGTCTTTTCAAAAGGGCTTATTTCTCTATGAAAACCATGGAAAAATGAGCCCTTTTGAAAAGACACTCCTCAATTATAACACGTGGCAACCCTACCATTAATATGCAAACCAGTTTATGGTATGTATCCCTCGCCGCACTCCCCAGTGCCTCAGGACTGGCAAATTTAATTAATTAGTGTTTCCGGAATTTTTAAGTCGCAACTAAGTCGGGCCCTTGTGGTTTGCCATCCATTATCCCTGCAGAAGTATATAATACTTTATATATGAAAGCATTTTTGTCTCTTCATTGGTTTCTTAATGCGGGTAAATTACACCACATTTTATGTTACATATATAGATACAAGAAATCAAAGCACATAGAAAAATTAAATAGCACTCACCTGTGTCCAGACCGGGAATCGAACCCGGTACCTCTGGATTTCCGGCCCAGCGACTCAACCACTCGTCCACCGGAGCACCCAGTAAGCGCCCTCAACTTTGCCATCTAGCTTGACTTCTGTATCATTCTGGTTTAATAGGATTTTTAACCTAAACGCCATCTATCTGGACACAGATTAGTGACATTTAATTGTTCTATGTACTTTCATTTCTTGTATCTATAGTATATGTAAAGTATATACTCATATAGTATATAGTATATATGTATATAATCCGCAACGCAAAGTATATTAATGTCATAAAGTCCGGCGGTCGATGATGTAAAGCTTTATATAAAACTAGGACTGGCTTACTCCGCGATTTCGCCGCGCGGCTACCAGAACCAAATATTGCCCCTCCGGAGGGACTTAGCCGGCGACCAGAAAGAGCACGCGTTATGCGATTGAAAGCGACAGTCGGATGCAGTGCGTTCCGTCCAGTGGTCGCACCCGAACGTCAGTTTTGTTAAAAGATAAACTTTACGTAGTACTATTACTTATTCTGTGATAAAACTAAAGGATACCCTTAACTTCGTCCGTGAAGGTGAATTAAGTCAAATGTGTATTTTTGCTTCGGCTTATTCGGGTAAAAAGTTGCTTATATTTAACCAAGGTCATACCTGACCTGTACACAAAATTTCATGCAAATCGGTGAGGTACATTGTCGTATACAAAGGACAGGGCTAAGCGAGCGCGCAGACGGTTCCAACGCTTTGGCGGTAAAATACCGCCAAATCAGTACCAGCCGGCAGTGCGACACGGCGCGTGCACTGCGCAGCTGGTCTTTATAGCTACATTTTTTGTTATGGGGAGAATAGTTCCGAACTGTTCGGATGGGCCTATCCTTACTTTTGAAATCATTGTGAGGTATTTTTTTGTTAACTATCGACATTAATGTTCATTAAAATACTCCATTTCTTGACATTTTTTATACAAAAATATTTCAAGATCACTTTGTTCTATCTAGGTATAACTAATAACACTTTATTCTAAGTATAACTATTTAAAACATTCGTTTCTCAAGTACATGTATTATATTTAAAAATAAACAAAAAATACAGAAAAGTAAACAAAAAATTAAATAACACTAATTACTAAACTAAACTTAACTAAAGACTTAACTAAATTCTCAAGTTAAATAATTTAAACCCATTTTAAAATGGGTTGGTTCAAATTATAAACACTTGTGTCACAAATTCAATCGAAACTCAGCTAAAAGGGTTCTTTTTGTACGATAGTTGTCCATATTATAATAAAAACTTCGTATATTCATAGATAGGGAATCATGTAATAACCACCTTTCGGCATACATGAGTTTCGTGACTCTTTTCATTAACTAATCGCTAAATTGGGGTTAATTACTTTGCTAATTCGGCTTTGCCTTTGAGCATTGGCCCGCCAATGTCAGTGTGTATCACATGTAATAAATAAAGGTTTTTCTTGGGTTTTAATGAAAAATCTCTCTCTCTAGAACTGGTGAGTTTCTTCTGGCGCTTCTTTTCACCAGAATGTCACTTGCCTAAGCGCCAAAAGAACCAAGCCCTTGAGGCCTACTTTCAGAAATAAATTATTTCATTTCATTTCTCACGTCTGAGGATCGTGGTCAGCATCAGGGTTGCACCTGGCGCGGATGATCTGCCTCCACCGGTTTCTGTCCAGCGCGTCTCTTACAACCGTGTAGAATTTGGAGGACGACGAGTCTTTCACTTCATCGGTCCCTTGTTTGTGAACGACCGCGCGATCTTCGGTGTATCCAACCGCACACAGTACCGTACTCAGTATAATATCAGTAGCTTTTCTTCCTACAAAAGGGACATCGCGCGCTTGTATGTGTGCGCGACGTGAACGCACTACCAGCAAAGTTTTGATAATGCGTAAGAATGCTCCAGCGCGGGTGTCCCTCGAGATCCCTAACATCGTTTGTCCTAAAATCACTTGCCCTAACTGTTTTGTCCTAATGGGTATTTGGCCTAACGATCAGTTGTCATAATAAGGTTTTTCCATAATGTTATTTTTGCCATAATACTCTGTTGTCCGAAGCTTTTTTGCCATAACTATTAATATTCCTAATGTTATTTTGCATATTCCTCGCGATCCCTAACATCGTTTGTCCTAAGCAACTAGAGTTATGCACGAGTTCTTAGCTACGAAAAGGCTTAAAACGGGGAACGGGGGGGCGAAGCCCCCCACGAGGGAATGCATGGAAAAAAGCAGACAGAAAAAGTAGGTTAGGTTGAGTTAGGTTTAGGTTAGGTTTGAAACTGCGTCCCCCAACAAAAACGAACTGCTGGCAGAAATGATGTAAGGGGATCAAATATTAGGGCATGTGAGTGTTAGGACAAATGATCATTATGACAAACAGTATTAGGGAATGCAAAAATAGGTTAAAAAAATTTAGGGATCCCGATGTGAGGTGATCAAATATTAGGGCATGTGAGTGTTAGGACAAATGATCATTATGACAAACAGTATTAGGGAATGCAAAAATAGGTTAAGAAAATTTAGGGATCCCGATATAGATCCCTCCAGCGCGAATCGCACTCACACACACGCGCGATACAACAATACGTATCACGCTCCTGATCGGCTAGGCATGTGCAAAATGTGTCACTAAAGTGGAAAGAGTGATATGAATCTTTAGCTCTCAAAGATATGTATCACTCTTTTAGCTCAGTAGCTCCTCGGTGTGTCAATAGCTCACTAGCTCTTATTATATCTCTTAATTCTACTTCAACTTATCTGAACTAAATAGTACTCGTAGTTCCTAAAACTTGTAAAATGGGCGTTACATTTGACGTTCCCTATAATTAGGTGTTCTGGAATATTTTTCCACTAATTTTATTAAGCTCAAGAATATTCTGTTAATTAATAGCGTCAGTCTTTCTGTCATGGCTATTAGATTCAATGGAAATTCTTTTTACCTTACATTTAGCTAATTTCGTGGTACTGTGCGTTGGCAGTTTAAGGCGAGGTGAGACCAGAATCGGGCACGGAAGCCTAGTTTCCAAATCATTTTTAGAGCACTTATTTGACTCTTAGGTCACTGTAAAACATATACAACGTGTCCCAAAACTCAACGATAAGCCGGCACCAGAGGATGGAGCTACTTATGATTAGTCGAGAAAAAATAAGGAAAAAAATATATCTCAATTATTTTAGAAATTACAGAAAAAAAATGAAATTCATCGAAAATCGACATCCCTAATGGTATTTTTAACGACCATGTCTACAAATATTCAAATATTACTGTTTTTTTTTTGTTTTTGGAAACTTAAGTAGCCCTGCTATCTAACACAGTTCTTAAAAATACCATAATACATGTAGTTTTTACACAAAAAATAATCAAAATCGATTTTGTCCCTACAATTTTGAAAGATTTTTTCTTACAGTCCACTTTCAATCATCATGGTGTAAAAAAATTGTATTGACACCACTATGGCAATTATTTTCAAAAGTTGACGCAACTAACCAAGATTCCAAAATGATATAATACTTTAGGAAACCTAGTTACAAAAAAAAACAACGAATTTTTAAACAAGAATCGACATTATTTAATGTTGGCGGTAATCACTTTTACTGTACCCAAAAAAGGATTTTTGTTGTTGAAAAATGTTGAATAAATGCAAAGAAATGGTACAATTTTTTTTATTTTTTTTAAATTCATTTACTACATTATTAATACTACAGTAAATGTTCAAATTGCCTGCCACCGGCATTAATACAGACATGACATCGCCTTAGAAATGATCGTTTTATCTGTCGTGCATATCTTCTACCATTGATATGATCCGCAGCTTGTGTGATTTTTTGGCGAAGCTCGTCCAATGTTGCTATGGGTTTTGAGTAGACTTTGTCTTTAAGACAGCCCCAGTAGAAGAAGTCCAGGGGGTTCAGGTCGGGCGAACGGGGTGGCCACAAGATAGGACCAAGTCGCCCGATCCAACGCCCTGGATACTCTTGGTTTAAGTATTCTCGCACTGCACGGGCATAGTGAGCTGGGCAACCATCATTTTGAAACCACATGTTTTGTAAAGAAGACGTGCCTTTACGTGATTTACAAAACATGTGGTTTCAAAATGATGGTTGCCCAGCTCACTATGCCCGTCTACTCAAAACCCATAGCAACATTGGACGAGCTTCGCCAAAAAATCACACAAGCTGCGGATCATATCAATGGTAGAAGATATGCACGACGGATAAAACGATCATTTCTAAGGCGATGTCATGTCTGTATTAATGCCGGTGGCAGGCAATTTGAACATTTACTGTAGTATTAATAATGTAGTAAATGAATTTAAAAAAATTAAAAAAAATTGTACCATTTCTTTGCATTTATTCAACATTTTTCAACAACAAAAATCCTTTTTTGGGTACAGTAAAAGTGATTACCGCCAACATTAAATAATGTCGATTCTTGTTTAAAAATTCGTTGTTTTTTTTTGTAACTAGGTTTCCTAAAGTATTATATCATTTTGGAATCTTGGTTAGTTGCGTCAACTTTTGAAAATAATTGCCATAGTGGTGTCAATACAATTTTTTTACACCATGATGATTGAAAGTGGACTGTAAGAAAAAATCTTTCAAAATTGTAGGGACAAAATCGATTTTGATTATTTTTTGTGTAAAAACTACATGTATTATGGTATTTTTAAGAACTGTGTTAGATAGCAGGGCTACTTAAGTTTCCAAAAACAAAAAAAAAACAGTAATATTTGAATATTTGTAGACATGGTCGTTAAAAATACCATTAGGGATGTCGATTTTCGATGAATTTCATTTATTTTTCTGTAATTTCTAAAATAATTGAGATATATTTTTTTCCTTATTTTTTCTCGACTAATCATAAGTAGCTCCATCCTCTGGTGCCGGCTTATCGTTGAGTTTTGGGACACGTTGTATAATAATATTCAGAACTGTATCTAGGGCTTCCTCTCACTTAGAACACGATAGCGAACACTTTGCTCGATAGAAAAGTAGCGCGAAAACACTATAAAATAAAGTATTTTTTTCATTTTTTTTTCATTTTGTTCATCACCAGTTACCTTTTCTGACAAAATTAATACCTGACAATCATGATTTCACAGTCATGCAGGGCATCCTCTCATGTTTGGGTTGATAACGTATACTTTTATGTTAGAAATCGAAGATAATCTGCAATAATCTGCATTCCGCCCGACCCTAGTTTGTATGTGAAATGCGAGCCAGGTCCTACCGCGCCTTAATATGATTCCAGTCCGTCTGTTTTCAATACAAGCATCTTTATGCTACCCCTCCCTCCCCTCCTCTTTAGGGTCTATTGCGGGTTGGGGTCATAACGCGGTAACCGTTTTTTGAGCTCCGGTGTGGACGTCCGGCGTCCGGCGTTAAAATGGCCATAAGCCACGCCACCAAAGTATAAAGACAAATAAGTAGTCCAACTTCGGCCATTTAGGAGCGCGCGACACGTATTCACACAGACGAACGATCGCGCGTCTGTGCGAGTGCGATCCATACTGGAGCATTCTTGCGCAGTCTTGATCTTTATATTTGCTCGAACACGAATAAAAAAACCGCCGCGATCGAAACGCTCTAAAATCGATCCACTAGGTCAATTTGTGTAAGATTTTTTCCACGATATCTTTTATTTTGATCAAATCACGAACCATTCCATCAAATGGCAATAACATTACCATAATCATAGAGCTCTAATAAATCCATGCCCAGCCCAGGGTAGAGCAGACTAATTAATTTACGCGTCAGTCTGTGAGTTATTAATAGAGTCAAGTGCGATCAATTGGCTGTTAGTAGATTGAGTCAGAAAAATGGCGTAATGTGCTTTTGGTGGTCAAAGGTGTTTAAAACAAGTGAATGGCTTAAAGGGGTTCCCAATCTTTTTCAGCCCGTGGCGCACTTACAAGTTTAGTACCTACTTCATCACGGCGCCCTACCCTAGTTAGCTCAAAATAGTTATTGTTGCTTTATAGGTACCCAAGAATATTTGGGGTTTTAGATAATGATAGAGGATCGATTCACGGCGCCCCTCTACTTTCTACGGCGCACAGTTTGGGAACCCCTGGCTTAACAGTTTTATCTTTCAATATAGTTGCTATTGCCCATCTCTTGGGATATAAATCCGGGGTAATATAATAGGCTATTGATAAACAGGGTGCCCCTAGCCTCTGCACAAACCTAAAAAGTACATGTTGATTAGGGTATTTCTAACTAATATACAAAGTACCATAACAATTAGAACAGAACTTAAAGAGAAATTCACGAATTACGAGTACTATTTTTGCTTTTGAATAACCTGTATGAAGGCACATGGCAATCGAAACTCCTTCAGCAAGTGCAACCTCATAGGATTGCATGATAACTTTTTCTATTGTATGATTTTCTTTTAAAATATTGACACTTATTTGGTGTGACATTGACATGTGTCCTATGGTGAATATTCCGACAAATTAATTTGTACGTATTTTTCAAAATGGAAAACAATTACATATATAGATACAGGAAAATCAAAGTACACAGAAAAACTAAATGGCACTCGCCTGTGTACAGACCGAGAATCGAACCCGGTACCTCTGGATTTCCGGCCCAGCGACTCAACCATTCGTCCACTGTACACCCAGAAAACGCCTTCAATTCTGCCATAAACCTTGACTTCCGCATCTTCCTGTTTTAATAGGAATTAACCTAAACACAGGCACACACACATGGCACAGGCACAGGCGAGTGCCATTTAGTTTTTCTGTGTAGGTACTTTGATTTTCCTGTATCTATATATGTAACATAAAATGTGGTGTAAAATTTCCCGCATTAAAAACCAATGAAGAGACAAAAATGTTTCTTCCATATAAAAGTATGGAAAACAATTATTCTGCTGAGAATAGGCTAGATGACTAAAAAAAACTGTTTAGTCCGTCTGTTACATTATGAAAAATATTGTACACGTATTTTTTGTTTTGTTTGACAAACAAAAACTGACGAGGATAGAGTGCTTAGAAGTTTCGAGTGACGTCACTCTTGAGTACAAATTGTACTCAAGAGTGACGTCACAAGCCCCCACTCCAGAAGTTTGATGATCTATAACTTTGTCGATTTTTAATATTTTGATAAACCAAAAAATACGTGTCCCATATTTTTCCATAATCTAACTGACGGACTAAATAGAATTACATATTTTTAACCCAGTCATCATCCCTATTAGTGTAATGGCAATGGCCATGACAATGATTTTAAATCCTTTCGGTATATTGTACGCAATGTTCAGATACAGAGATTGCTCTCCTTACTCCGCATACTTATTATAGGTAGTTTCACGAGAGTTGAGGTGAATGATTACACACACAGCTACATGAAGTACTCATTGTCAAAAATAGAATGAATGAAATGAATGTGTGAGTAAATAAACACAAGGCTATAGTTTAACGAAACTTTTTGGTCTATCTTGCAATTCACTATTGAACTTGCTATTGATATGAAAAAGAACAGTAATTTCAAAATCCCGCTGTCATTACACGACAGTGTTGTGTGCGTGGCCTCAACTCTCGTGAAACTACCTATACAACCTAGTTAGTTATTTTACATGTAACATATTGACTTCGCAGAATAATTGGACGTAGTTATGCAAAAACGTTCCAATCCACAAAAGAAAATATCAACCTTCTGTCTTTAGAAACAAATACGATGATCCAAAATTTATAGCATGTGGATTGGAACGGGTTTGCATAACTGCGTCCAATTATGAATGAAACCTAACCTAACTTTTCTAAATGACTTACGTTACAGTTTTTCTGAAATGTTTTTATAAGCTGGAGGGAAATTATACGAATAAAAAATTCGACCAAATGGGACATTTGAAAATTTTTATTATGCCAAATAGAGGGAACGTCCTACATACATACTAATATACTTTTCTGTCCTCTGGCCGGAAAGCGTCACCCTACCGGCCGCTGCGCTAAATGAAGATGCCGCTTTCTGGCTCCGTCGAACAGATAAATAGTATACAAACCTTGGCCAGTAAATAAGAAAGCCTCCGATCACATGTTTGTCGTCCACAACTACGTATGATCTGAGACATTTCTTACTTTACTGGCCTCAGTATGTAATGTACAGACATAGAAGTTTTTGTTTCACGAATAAAATTGACATAGGGACTTCCCAACGATATTAATTTATCGATAAATGTACTTTCTTCTGACAGTTATGACTTATGATATAACTTATAATATGAATACGCAATGTGTTTATTCATTATACAGTATCAAGTACTATTATGCTGCACAATGTCATACAATTTACCAAAATTGGCTTTTGTTGCAAGGCACTCCTTGTTTCAGTTCACATTGTATGGAAATCGATTTAATAGCATTAAAAGAAGTTTATGTGTAAGAAACACGTTAATAATAAAAAAAAATGTCGTTAAAATGTATGTTTATTTGAATTTTAAAATCCCTAAAAAGTATAAGTAAGTACTTAAATTTAATATTATTATTATATTACATCTATGGGTAGTGATCAGCATTTTAGTTAATTTCTATATTATCCGGTGAACAATACCTACAATGAAATGTCATTTCAAAATAAGTATTTGAAATAGTTATCGATAAATTTCATATCGAATGGAAGTCCCAAGTTAATTGACGTTTCTGCCACCAAAACTTCTATGTCTGGTAGCGTACTATTGTGATCTAGATATTCGGCACACACACCGCTATGGAAATCTGCTTCAATGTAACGCGGTTATGAAACAAAAGCGCGCGATGTAAGGGCGGTTACAGACGTCAACGCATCCGGCACTTTGTGCCGACCCACGTCACGTCACTAGTTTAAACGCATATCGAATGGCTATTCAAAGCTAGGCTTAAGGCCTATTTTAAATAGCCATTCGATCCAGGTCTTAATTGGGTCATAAATCGAGCGTTTAAGCTGCCTCACTTCTGTAGACACATTTTTGTTGAAATCCATATGGAAGTTCCGGTTTCGGTTTGGCCGAAACTGAGATCTAAGCTGAAATTCGGTTTGGGTTTCGGTCGTGAAAACTAGTTTCGGTCAAACACTAGTTACGATATATATGGCGCTTTGGATGCTGTTTTTTTAGGGTTCCGTAGCCAAAATGGCAAAAACGGAACCCTTATAGTTTCGTCATGTCCGTCCGTCCGTCCGTCCGTGTGTCACAGGCATTTAACTCAAAAACTACACAATGGATATTGATGAAATTTGGAATATAGATGTCTTGTATGAGCCGCTACTTAGTTTGGTAGTTAAATAACTAAAATAAATATTTTTATGGGGGGCACTCCATACATGTTACAGAACCTAAAAAAAATTTTTTTTATTAAATATCAACGTGTGGTACATAGTTCGACAGCTCTTCCAAAAACATTTTAAGGTTCTTAAGTAATGTTTTTGATTAAGTGAATACCTTTGGAAATAATCGCTCCGAAAGTTGTGAAAATTGTGTCCTCCCCCTCTATCTTCTAAACCGTGTGTCCGAAAAATATAAAAAAAATTACAAAGATAACGCTTAATTAATACATTCAACGAAAATTATTTTCAACAAGATCGAATGTACCGTTTTTGAGTTATTGCCGATAAACTGCGCTTCTCAACAAAAGGACGTAATTGCTATGAAGATACGCTCTTTTGTTGTTGTACTTTTTTTACATCGTATTTATTCTCTTATAGTTATGGCTATGGAACCCTACACTGAGCATGGTCCGACATGCTCTTGGCCAGTTTAATTCCCTTATTATAGTTACGGCTATGGAACCCTACACTGAGCATGGTCCGACATGCTCTTGGCCAGTTATTTTAAGACTAATTCGAGACCCTTATAGGGCATAGCGATAGTTTGACCGGGTGGTTGGCCCTGGCGTTCCCTGGGGCCGAACCAGGTCACTAGCCGGCCCACCCTGATGCTACAGACTATTTGACGCGAACTGTATATGGAGGGTTACAGACTTGTGTACCTTCACGTACAGTCACAAAGCTGAGCCCTTGGAAACGCAACGCTAAATATGTTTCGCGCAACGCTAAACGAACTAGCGTGCATTGAATGCCTTTTGAAAAGTTAAGCCTCGACGTGCGACGCCCGCTTGAGTTTAGTTCTTGCTACACTCAATGCTGTTTTATTTGGTTATATCCTGCCTGGATTCTCTCGTAACCCCTGAACCAGAGTATAATAGCAGTAATTTTCTTACTAGAAAAGGTACATCGCGCGCTTGCATGTCTGCCGTCCTAGTGTAAAAGGCGACCTTTTACTATGGAAGTTCATAGTAAAAAGTCGCCTTTTAGACTAGGACGGCAGATGTGTGCGCGCCACGCACGCGTTCGTGCAATCCGTTGCACGAACGCGTGCGTTGCAGTGATTCCGTTGCATACAAACAAAGTTTTAAGATTGCGTAAGAATGTTCTACGTCGTCGTGTTCTGCGTCTATCATCTTTGGTACAGTCTCGTATCCTCACCTTTTTTGGTCACATATGCCGCCGAGGGGAGGTGGCTATTGAGCGACTTGTGGTCTAGGGAAAGGTCGAGGGTACCAGGCCACGCGGAAGATCGCCTATGAGGTGGACTGACCAGATAAAAGCGGCAGTAAATGGCTCATCATCACTACATGAATGCACGAGGAAGGCGGCCATCAGAGAAGAGTGGCGGCGTGTCGTAAAGCTTGCCACCAACGCCTGAAGTGATGACCACGACCACTCTGTCAAGAGTGATAACGACAAGGAAGAAGAAGAAGAATGTTCCAGTATGGATTACACTCACACAGACGTGCTATCGCGCGTCTGTGTGAATACGTGTCGCGCGCTCCTAAATGGCCGAACTTTGCCTGAAACGATGCGGCTCTTATTCTCTTTCCCAACTAAAGTAAAATAAATGAAATTCCTATGTGGCTAGCAGTGGCGTGGCGTCTAAATATATTCTTAGTGAAGCCGGAACAGATTTGGATTACTTTTTCTTCAAGAGTAGTAGATACTCCGGTCATATGCTTTAAAATAGGCATCCCACTAATATTATAAATGCGAAAGTTTGTGAAGTTGTTTGGATATTTGGATGTTTGGATGTTTGTTACCTTACAACGGGGTAATAACTGGATGGATCAAGCTGAAATTTGGCATGCAAGTAGACCAAGTCCTGGATTGAAACATAGGATACATTATATCCCGGTAAAGAGTTCCTTTGGGACGATAACGGGAACAACGCGGGCGAAGCCGCGGGTAAATGCTAGTACTTTAATAAATACAAAATAAACGTCATTATACTGTGATCGCGCCTCGCATCGGTAACTGTTTTAGTGTGACGAAGCCTTTGAGTTTCATTCAATGTGAAACTTTTCATATACCTGCCATGTCTGTATAACTTGTCCTTTCTGTTTCAAAGGCATAGTAATCATTATGAATTTATGATTTTCTCACAAAGCAAGAAAATAGAAATATACAATGTATAGGGAACGTGCACAACGAAAGTGCTGCCAACTAGTACAGTCGAGTTAATTTACACCTACACATAGAAGAGTATTAAAATATCTAAACACACTTTTATCCTCCTGACAATAGGGTCGTGTTCAGATATTGACGTGATAACGTCTTATAATTCGATGGAGCCGGCTGCACGCACGAAAAAGTGTGACGTCATTTGCCGTTACCTTGCGGGGCCGTTACCTTATCAACTCGAAAAAACAGTAAGCGCCGCAGGATTTCATACATCTTACGCGTTTTTGCGCTAACTAACTTTATCAACTCGAAAAAACAGTAAGCGCCGCAGGATTTCATACATCTTACGCGTTTTTGCGCAAAATAGGTACTTTATATTATTCCAGCACTAATGTCGTTAAGGCTTTATATCCGCACCCGCGGGGGACTAGCCCCCCTCGTGCAGTTAGGATCATCCTGTTGGAGGGCCCCAACGAGGTTGCCCTACAGGCATGTCAGGTTATCAAAAAAAAAAAAAGTCGTTAAGGCGATAGTTTCTTACAAATTGTTAATAAATTAGGCCTTATTCCCTAAGATACGGCTGTCAAGATCTCTATTGTATGACAAGAAGTCAACGTTATCACGTTCGACTATCGTCAGTAAACCGACTTTACAGACAACCGATTTTTTTTTGTTCCCGTAAGTGTGTAGATGTAATGGTCTAGGAGGCAAGAGTGAAATTTCCAACTTATTTCCTCATGAAAATGCTCTGTTTCTCCCTTATTTCGGTCTACTTCCGGTTACAAATCTCAACGTCTGGCACCTCGGAGTGGTTGCGTTTGCCCAGGGGAGACCCGTGAACTTGCAAAAAAATCTGGAAAAATATCTTATCGCCTCAAGGATAGTTTTGGGTTTAATCTATAGTTTTTTATGCTGGTAATCTCGAGGTAACATTGGGTCTCTCCTGGGCAAACGCAACCACTCCGAGGTGCCAGACGTTGAGATTTGTAACCGGAAGTAGACCGAAATAAGGGAGAAACAGAGCCTTTTATCTCGATATATATCTGTGGTACAAAGATTCGGATGTGGCCCCAGCATGATAGAGTTATCATGCTGGGATCACATTAATGGGAAACGCCGTACATATCGCGATGACTGTCGATATGTCGAATTCTAAGTTGATAATTATTAACTTTAGACTTAATAAATAAATAAATAATAAATAAATATTAGGGGACAATCTTACACAAATCGCACTAGCCCCATAGTAAGCTCAATAAGGCTTGTGTTATGGATACTAGACGACGATATATTTAATAGATACAAATACATAGATACATAGAAAACATCCATGACTCAGGAACAAATATTCGTGTTCATCACACAAATAATTGCCCTTACCGGGATTCGAACCCAGGACCTCCTGCTTCGTAGGCAGGGGCACTACCAACTAAGCTAAAGCGGACGTCAAATACTTAAGCATCATACATTATTCATTAAAAGTCTTATTTCTCTTTTCTTTTCCTCTGCAGTCTTCTAAATTATTGAACCATTCAAGAAATAAGTATTTATTTAAAGCGGGGCGTCGGAGGGTAGTGTGGGCACGAATGGCTCAATCAAGATAATTTTTCGTGACGTCGACACTTAGCCCAAGATCCTCTCGAGTTTCTTTTGTGTCCTTATATCACACCGTTGCGTGCGTAGCTGGAGTTCACGGGCAAAATGTTTTTACATTTTAAGCTGCGTTACCACCAGAACTGTGGACGGTAGTGTGTGTGCGGAAAGAGAATAGGATTAAAATTGGAGGGCGCTGTAATGCTTTTCTACCGAAGAAAAAATATTTGCCATACTGGGTAGGTTAGTTCCGTTTTTCGCCACGCCTATTGTCTTTCCGCACAGACTCTAGCAGAGCGGTATGCGAGGAATGAATGCAACAATGCCGGTCCGCGCTGAGCGAGGCTAGGTGTGGTGTCCACATAATGTGTAACTACAGATTGATAATATATACATATATATATATATATAAATAAATGTGTACGGGAGGTTGGCGGAGAGCGTCCGTATGGCAGTGTTAGCCTACCCGCAAGGCGGGACAGTCGTTATCAATCAACCGGTCCGTGTACCTGGATACAAATTGTGTTTTATTTCTAACATCCCCAGTGCTGAACACTACACTAGGCACGTCGATTTATTTTTAATGTTATAGCATAAAGGGGAAAAAGTCACTAACTATGAAAAAGAATCTTATACCTTTTCTCGAAATGTCGTAAATTTTAAGTTGTGTTATTGTATCAAATGAGGTATCAAACAAAAGGGCTTAATTTGTAGATCCCGACAACATTTTTATTGTTTTTATTAATCATGAATTTTTTGATTTCGGATGAAAAACGTTAAAAAAAAATATATTATCCCTATTATCTCCGAAGTTACTGAACAGAAAAATCCGTAATAATAACCAATTATTACCGTCATCCTTCCATCCATCATCCTAAATATTACACGAAAAATTAAACGGTTTTCCTAACTTGCACCATTGTTTAGAAATTTGCAAATTCATGACACATACGAGTACTTGCTCCTACTAAACTAATCGCCATATAGTTTTCCTTGAACTACTCACGTATCTACTTACGAGTTTGAACAGAACCCTCGGTGCGCGAGTCCGACTCGCACTTGTTTTTTCAGATTTGGCGAGTTCGTTTACCTGGGTTAAGTAATTTTTTTAATAATCTTTTAACCCTTTCGCAACCAACAATTTCGTAGCGCTATGCTCATTGCTTGTAGTCGATAACATGGGGAACTGGCCTTGCAGTGAAAATATGCTACAAGCCTAGTGTTTAAAGTGTTGATGTAGTATTACTTATTTTTAACCCTATCTACATTATTTAAGGCATTTATCTTTAATGTCGCAAAGTCGTACGACGCCGTGTATAGGCAACATGCACAATGAAGGTGCTACCAACTGGTGTTGCCAATCCGAATTACGTACTCTATCATGCTAGGGCCACATTAACGATGATGGACGATTAACGTTAGTGTAGCCACGACTTACTGTACTTGAAATTGTTATAACCAGTATTTTCATTTGGGCCTGATGAGTTTTCTTTACTATCCGCATAGTATCTCTTTTGTCAATTTAGTGGTGCCACCTATAGTTCCAGCACGATAATTATAGAGTAGTGATAAAACAGTATTTCATAGCAATGTCTATTCGGTGTGAAAGAAATCCTTTATCCACTCGTTTGGATTACTGATAAAAATAACTCCGCCATTTCACGCACTTCGCGGCGGCCATTTTAAAACATCAACTGTTTTTATGGCGAGGAAATTTAGTTTAATGGTTCACAAGCGTTTTAAGTGGTATAAAAAATATAGCGGACTAAAAAAGTGTTCAAATATTTAATCACAATACCAACGAGTTTCTAGATTGTATTGGAAAATTAAAAATGCATGAAGGGAGTTTAAAAAATGATAAATACTGTTTTATCTTAAAGCAATCTCTTAGCAATGAGAGTAATATTTTCCTTTCCATATTTGCAAAGATAATTGTAAATTCTGATGCTTGGGTGTCCAGTAAGCTTATGATGCTACGCTTTGTCATGCAATAAATAAATGATAAAGCATCCGTTACTCTCACACACTATTTGCCAGAACGTGACGGATGCTTTATCATTTATTTATCGCGTGACAAACCGTAGCATCATAAGCCTAAAGATATATTATAGCCATCCACATATATTACACTAAGCTTTATTTAAGATTGTTTTCGCTTAGAATAAAGAAAACTACCTGTTCATAGTATTTTACAAAAAAAAAACATACAAAAATAGCCTTTTTTTTACTTTCTACAAATAGGTACTAAAAAGCACAAATAATAGCAATCAATACGTAAGTAGTACAGGAAGGCAATTTTACAGCGTACTATGTACAAAGGTTGATACTTTGTTTTGTGGATTGGAACGTTATTGCATAACTACGTTCATTAGTGTCAAAGTGTCATAAAGTTGCCCGTAAAAGTGTGACCCTTGTCGGATACGAGACGGGCGGCACGCCCATCGTGACGCGGCGTTTCAAACAATACCTAGTGCTCGTGTGCGTAAGGGATATTGACACTGGTGAAAGATTAACCAAACTAATATTACTAGTAGAAGTAAGTAGCAGTGGCATGACGTGAAATATATCCTTGGGCAAGCCGGTGCAGATTTGGCGTAAATTTTCCTTAAGAGCTGTAGAATAAGGTGCTCAAATGCCTGATATTAAGCAAGCCGTTAGGAATCGAGTTCTTTGGATGCCACGCTACTGGTTCCAGGAGAGTGAATGATTACACACACAGCTACCTACACGAAGTACTCATTGCAAAAAAAGTGAATGAATGAATTGAATGAGTGACTAAATAAACACAAGGCTATAGTATAAAGAAACTTTTTGGTCTATCTTGCAATTTACTGTTGAACTTACTATCATTTTATTTACACTGCAGTCAGGTTTTTATTTAGGTAAAAGTGTAATTACAATTAAGTGTATTTTAGATTAGAATTTTGGCAATTCGCTAATCGCTTTTTAGCGATAAGACCACCTGGGGCCCGTTTCACGAAGCTACAAGTTACAAATCACGGCGAAAAAACCAACTGACCCTCCCGGCACCAAAAATGGATCTATACAGAAAAAGCCCATATTATAGATGTATCAAAATCT
The DNA here is from genome assembly GCA_947034925.1 of Eudemis profundana. Classification (NCBI taxonomy): domain Eukaryota; kingdom Metazoa; phylum Arthropoda; class Insecta; order Lepidoptera; family Tortricidae; genus Eudemis; species Eudemis profundana. Next base: position 12,705,012 of record OX344816.1, on the reverse strand, counting down.
ATAACAAAATACCGGAAACAATAAAAAGCAAAAACAGAGTTAATGTTTTCTACACTAAATTGAAAAAAATGCTTATAAATAAATGCTATTACCATTTGAATGAATTTATGACAGATGAGACCCTTAAAGCTTACTGACATCTAAATATATAAAAGAAGAAACTGACTGACTGACTGATTGACTGACTGACATATCAACGCACAGCCCAAACCGCTGGTCCTAGGAATTCCAAATTTACCACGTAGGTTCCTTATAAGGTCTAGGGGAGCACTAAGAAAGGATTTTTCAAAATTCACCCCCTAAGGGGTTCAAATAGGGGTTCAAAGTTTGTATGGAGAGTCTGCGATTTTAGAAGTAAGACCTTTGAAACTTCATGTTTAGATTCTTTATTAGATTACAAGAAAAACGATTTCACCGTTTTTCGAAATTCATCCCCTAAAGGGTTTAAATGGGGGTTGAAAGTTTGTTTATCAACGCACAGCCCAAACCGCTGGTCCTAGGAATTCCAAATTCAGCACGTAGGTTCCTTATAAGGTCTAGGGGTGCACTAAGAAAGGATTTTTCAAAATTCATCCCCTAAGGGGTTTAAATGGGGGTTGAAAGTTTGTTTATCAACGCACAGCCCAAACCCCTGGTCCTAGGAATTCCAAATTTAGCATGTAGGTTCCTTATAAGGTCTAGGGGTGCACTAAGAAAGGATTTTTCAAAATTCATCTCCTAAGGGGTCCAAATAGGGGTTCAAAGTTTGTATGGAGAGTCTACGATTTTAGAAGTAAGAGGTTTGAAACTTTATGTTTAGACACTTTATTAGATTACAAGAAAAGTAATTTCAGCGTTTTTCGAAATTCATCCCCTAAAGGGTTTAAATGGGGGTTGAAAGTTTGTTTATCAACGCACAACCCAAACCGCTGGTCCTAGGAATTCCAAATTTAGCATGTAGGTTCCTTATAAGGTCTAGAGGTACACTAAGAAAGGATTTTTCAAAATTCATCCACTAAAGGGTTTAAATAGGGGTTGAAAGTTTGTTTATCAACGCACAGCCCAAACCACTGGTCCTAAGAATTCCAAATTTAGCATGTAGGTTCCTTATAAGGTCTAGGGGTGCAATAAGAAAGGATTTTTCAAAATTCATCCCCTAAGGGGTTCAAATAGGGGTTCAAAGTTTGTATGGAGAGTCTACGATTTTAGAAGTAAGAGGTTTGAAACTTTATGTTTAGACTCTTTATTAGATTACAAGAAAAATAATTTCACCGTTTTTTAAAATTCATCCTCTGAGGGGTTTAAATGGGGGTTGAAAGTTTGTATATCAACGCACCGCCCAAACCACTGGTCCTAGGAATTCCAAATTTAGCACGTAGGTTCCTTATAAAGTCTAATGGTGTATTAAAAAAGGATTTTTCAAAATTCATCCCCTAAGGGGTTTAAATGGGGGTTGAAAGTTTGTATATCAACGTACCGCCCAAACCGCTGATCCTAGGAATTTCAAATTTAGCACGTAGGTTCCTTATAAGGTCTAGAGGTACACTAGGAAAGGATTTTTCAAAATTCATCCCCTAAGGGGTTTAAATGGGGGTTGAAAGTGTGTATATCAACGTAGCGCCCAAACCGCTGGTCCTAGGAATTCCAAATTTAGCACGTAGGTTTCTTATAAGGTCTAGGGGTGCACTAAGAAAGGATTTTTCAAAATTCATCCCCTAAGGGGTTTAAACGGGGGTTGAAAGTTTGTTTATCAACACACAGCCCAAACCACTGGTCCTAAGAATTCCAAATTTAGCATGTAGGTTCCTTATAAGGTCTAGGGGTGCAATAAGAAAGGATTTTTCAAAATTCATCCCCTAAGGGGTTCAAATAGGGGTTCAAAGTTTGTATGGAGAGTCTACGATTTTAGAAGTAAGAGGTTTGAAACTTTATGTTTAGACTCTTTATTAGATGCCAAGAAAAATGATTTCACCGTTTTTCGAAATTCATGCTCTGAGGGGTTTAAATGGGGGTTGAAAGTTTGTATATCAACGCACCGCCCAAACCGCTGGTCCTAGGAATTCCAAATTTAGCACGTAGGTTCCTTATAAGGTCTAAGGGTGCACTAAGAAAGGATTTTTCAAAATTCATCCCCTAAGGGGTTTAAATGGGGGTTGAAAGTTTGTATATCAACGCACAGCCCAAACCGCTGGTCCTAGGAATTCCAAATTTAGCACGTAGGATCCTTATAAGGTCTAAATGTGCACTAAGAAAGGATTTTTCAAAATTCATCCCCTAAGGGGTTCAAATAGGGGTTCAAAATTTGTATGGAGAGTCTAAGATTTTAGAAGTAAGAGGTTTGAAACGTCATGTTTAGACTTTTTATTAGATTACAAGAAAAGTGATATCACCGTTTTTCGAAATTCATTCTCTAAGGGGTTTAAATAGGGGTTGAAAGTTTATATAGAGAGATCGGAATAGGTAGAGTATATTTACCTAAACTTCGAAGAACAAAGTCGAAAAGTGGAGACTCCTTTACAACTAAATTTTTTTCCGCAACTTAAGTCCCGGAATCTTACTAAAAAAATATATTATTGGTATTCTTTCGCACATTTCTCGAGCATTCTCAGTATAGCTGTTGTGTCCAGGACCCCTTTATGGGCCTTTGAACTACACTTCAGTATATGGCGAAATTTCTCGAAGGAGTGAAAGGGACAGCACTATTAGAAAGAGACAGCTATACTGAGAATGTTCGAGAAATGTGCTAAAGAATACCAATAATATATTTTTTTAGTAAGATTCCGAGACTTAAGTCCCGGATAAAAAATTTGTTGTAAGGGACTCCCCACTTTTCGACTATGTTCTTCGAAGTTTAGGTAAATATACTCTACCTATTCCGATCTCTGGTTATATTAAATTGTATACTTATATAAACTTTTAAAATTCGAAAATCTTCACACTAATATTAGGTATCAGCGTTATTCGTCCTATTAGCTTTTCGTTCAATTCGTATTTCGTATCATTCTATATTCATCACACATTCTTTATTCGTCTTATTCGCTATATGTCTCTATCTTCCTAAGTCTAATTCTGTAACTTGTCTCATTCTTAATAAGTCTTAATCGTATTTCGTCACGGTCTTCTTAGGACTATGTCTTTGTTTGTCTCTCTCGTTTTTAGTATCATTCGCACTTTATCTTTAGACACATTCGTTATTGGTCTCTCTCTTGTTTTGTCGTTATTGGCGACTCGTCTCATTCTTTTTTGGGCACGTTCGCTACTCGTCCCGTACGACGTACGTCTTAGTCGCTTTATTCATATCTTTTTTGCCAGATTGGCTATTCATAGTTTAATAAACAAATTCAAATTTAGTAATTTACGGCTTTTGATCACTATTTTTAGAACTCTTATGCTAAAAATGATTTAATAATGATAATTTAAGATTGACGGGAAAATATAGTTACAAATAGCGACCAAGACGCAAAACGAACTTAGAATTGGACTTAAAACGAATGAGGCTAATTACGAATGTGACCAACATCGAACGTATGCAAAAAATTTAGGCGAATAATGGAATGAGACCAAAATCGAAAGGGAATAATGAAGAATTAGTCCTAGGAAGACCGTGACGAAATACGATTAAGACTTATTAAGAATGAGACAAGTTACAGAATTAGACTTAGGAAGATAGAGACATATAGCGAATAAGACGAATAAAGAATGTGTGACGAATATAGAATGAGACCAAATACGAATTGAACGAAAAGCTAATGGGACGAATAACGCTGATACCTAATATTATACTTAAATGTGAAAGTTTGTGAAGATGTTTGTTACTAAATAACGGGGTAACAACTGGATGGATGAAGCAGAAATTTGGCATGTAAGTAGACCAAGTCCTGGATTGAAACAAAGGATACTTTATATCCAGGTAAAGAGTTTCTTTGGGACAATAACGGGAACAACGCGGGCGAAGCCGCGGGAAATAGCTAGTCCTAATATAAAATTGAGTAAACCTAATTGAATAAAAGTTGTTATGCTAGATTATAATGTTACCCTATTGACACCTTTATATATAAATGTAACGACGATTTGTGTATATGTTTGTTGTAACTTCATTTTTCATCGTAATTTTAATTTTAATTTTGTATCCAATACATGTGAGCGTGTTGCATGCATTAACTTAGAATAAATATACTTATTATACAATGTTGCTGTGCCCTAACAGGGTTATGCCGGAACTGTGTTTTTTATGTATACAACATCTTGTAAGACCCATACTGCAATAAATAAATAAATAAATGAATTACAAGCGGAAGTCTCTTTCTATCAAAAGGTATTGAAAAGAGACTTCCGCTTGTAATTTGTAACTTGTAGCTTTGTGAAACGGGCCCCTGTTATCTACTTTTTTAAACTGTTTAATAGTACATTACTAGTACTTACCTAGGGAGTAAAAAAGAATGTCTCAGATCGCAGGTACTTGACGCCCTACAGCGAGAGGTCCTGGGAGGCGGTGGCCTCCTTTTGCGACACTGTGATCTCGCAGAAGGAGGCCATGGAGCGGGAGCGCGAAGATAGGCGACAGGCGCTCCCGCTCCGGCGTAGACGGAGGGGGAGGAGGCGAGCGCAATATCTCGCTCGCCTCAACCCCTAGTGGAGTGTGGGTGAGGGGCCCACAAATAGACTCCACCCGTCTGGGGGAGGGATCGTGGCGGTTTCCGATCCTTCCCTCCATTGGCGCGGGAGCCCTGGCGTCGTAAAAGCCAGGGCAGCCGGGGGGCACACATGGTAGAAATGCTACGATCCCATAGTGCCCCCAAAACGGCAGTGCGGAGAAACGCCGGTGGGTTTTTAGTGGGTATGCTGCGAGAGGAGTGAGCCCCACATAACCCCCCCAACCAACATCGGGCCTCCCTAGGCCCCGGGGGGGTATGCGTAATGCATTTTCCCACCGTCAAAAAAAAAAAAAAAAAAAAAAAAAAAGTACTTGACGCCCGAGCCGAAGGCAAAGGCGATAAATACGCAATTTGAGGGTTTCTTTATTACCTCCCTTGGTAAATACAAAATTTTACGTCTCCCTCAGGCCAGGAAGTGGGATTTTCCGCACGCGTAGCGTGTGGTAATTGCCACTTTATGGCCAGGTGTGACGTAATTTATGTAATGTCCTACCTCTTCTAATTTATTTTTCTGATGTGCAATAAAATTTATGCCACACCTGGCCATAAAGTGGCTTTTTCCGCACTCTTTGCGTACGGCAAAAGCCGCTTTCTGGCCAAGTGTAGACATAAAATTATGTGCACAACACGGGAGGTAATAAAGAAAGCCCTCGATCGCAGACGTTTGCGGCCCGAGCTGCAAGCGAGGGACGTAAATATGCGATCGATCTTTATGTTTTACAGCCCTAGTTGTGTAAGGTACTATTATTGTCATCAATCATTTACGAAAATTTTCTTTGCTTCCCTTAAATAACTGAGGGTAAAGTTGTACTAATGTCATCTATGTAATTCGGTATCCTATAACGTTTTAAATAGAACGACGCTCGTTATCCTTGAATTTGCATAACTAATAGCAATATTTCTATCTGAAAAAGCAAAGTGTAGTGCAAGAAATATTCAATAAAAGTTACGCAATAAGTTCTAATTCCTACTACTAAATAAAACAATATATAATAGTCTCTCGTGTGACCCTTGTCGAATACGAGACAGGCGGGCGAGTCCATTGTGACGTGACGTGTCAAACAATACCTAGTTCCACTTGTGAGCCGATTATGGGATACTAGCATTTATCCATGGCTTCGCCCGCGTCGTTCCCGTTACTTTCCCAAGGGAACTCTCTACCGGGATATAAAGTATCCTATGTTTCAATCCAGGACTTGGTCTTCTTGCATGCCAAATTTCATCCTAATCCATCTAGTTGCTAGCCCATTATTTAGTAACAAACATCCAAACCTCTAAACTCCAAGCATCTTTACAAACTTTCACATTTATAATATTAGTAGTATTTTCTCCATACGAAAATACCGGTATTTTTTCCGTTCTTTGCTTTATTATTTCATTTTTTATACGGACAATCTAATAATACGAAGTAATTATTGAAATTATATTATTGAGCCTTACATAAAAATAAAATATATTGGTATATTTCGGGGTTTTGGCAAAATACCCGTTCCGAGCGTTGGACTCATTTTAAGCGTCAGTTACGCTTGAATATGTAGGTACAAACTGCAGGGAGATATTCCAAATAATCACTCCCCTTTCCACATTATAGTATTAATATATTTTTCACAAGAAAAAACCAAAGGAATAACTCTGACACACATTAGACAGCGACAGTTCTAAATAGACAATACCTTAACCTATAGCTTGGCAACTTCGTTGGTGACACTCACATGTGTGCTTTTTGTAATGTGCAGCCGTATCTACTCGCATAAGTTACCGCCAATAAGAACGGGGACCTCCGGAGGCTGCCTCCGTCGGTCGTCGTTCGTGTTGGCGGTAACTTATGTGAGTAGTTACGGCTGCACATAACACAAAGCATACATGTGAGTGTCACCAACGAAGTTGCCAAGCTATAGCTAACCTACTTATTTACATCACTAAAAAGGTGTCGCCGCATGTACGAGTACTTATTATATTTCGACAGAATTTGCCTACTACTAGCTTTTTAAAAAGTCACAATTTAGTACGTAATATTTTCGACCGCATTTATAATTTTCGCTATTTGCGTCCTCTGTTAGTACCAGAGGCCGGCGTTATTTATTTTCCAGTATACGCCACGGTTCAAATTATATTAAAGATTAGAAGACCCGCTTCAAACTTCGTTCGCGGAGGTAAAATAAGTTCATTGTCCCTTTTTGCTTCAGCTAAGTCGGGTAAAAAGCATACTAGAGTATGTGCGGAAAGAGAACGCGATAGGTACGCTGCGAAATAAAGATCGGTGATTAGAAATCGGATTATCAATTAAAAATCGGTGTTTTAAAAATACACCATTTAATTGTTCGATGTAATGAATATTCGATCAAATGAAAATATGCGAAACGTTGACTTTGAACTGAAATTTGATTAAAAGTTTGTCGATATTTCAAGGGTAAACCATTGACGAGATTGACAGCGAAATTACGAATCACCCTACAGCATCTAATTACGAATTCCATGCTCTTTGAATGTTGAAATCGACCTTTGTTCTTTTCAAATTATAATTAGGTTGTTCCAGATAGACCCTTATTGTTTTGTCGGTTATTCATTTATTTATTGGAGAAACAACTGAAGTAACTGTATTATGTAATAAATGGAGACCGGATTTGAAGTAACGATTTCAATATTAATATGGATATGATTGGTATAATTTATTATTTTTTCTACACACATAAATAAAATAATGTAACTTATCGGAACAAAAAAGTAAAAACCTTTTTGGAAGTTGTAAATATTGGGCAAAAATTATGGTGATAATAAATAAAAACATCGTTTGTTAATTTTTTAAATTTTTGACGTTATAACGTCTTATAATTCGATGAAGCCGGCTGCACGCACGAAAAAGTGTGACGTCATTTGCCGTTACCTTGCGGGGCCGTTACCTTGCAGGGCCGTTACCTGTCAAATTGGTACTTTATATTATTCCAGCACTAAAGTCGTTAAGACGATAGTTTCTTACAAATTGTTAATAAATTAGCCCTTATTCCCTAAGATACGGCTGTCAAAATCTCTATTGAATGACAAGAGACACTGCTGAGTTTGGCAAAAATCTTTAAATTTAAATAGTGGATGCTGCTTTGGCAGTTCCGTTTTACGCCTGCTTTAATCGTAGTTTAAAAATTATTAAAACAAATCTTTGACATTATATTCGTGGAACGGCAGATATTTACACTGGCCACTTAGCCGCTTATTGGGAAAAAAGTCGAAGTCCAAGTCCAAGTCCAAGTCAAAGTCAAAGTCAAAGTCAAAGTCACAGTCAAAGTCAAAGTCAAAGACAAAGTCAAAGACAAAGTCAGTCAAAGTCAATTTCAGTCAAAGTCAAAGTCAGGGTCAACGTTATCACGTTCGACTATCGTCAGTAAACCGACTTTACAGACAACCGATTTTTTTTTTAGTTCTTCTTCTTTAATATTTTTTCTGCACAATGCAAAGTAAAAATTAAAAACTTATATAACGAACATGACATGTATTTAATAAATTAAGCCCACCGGAGGGGCTTAGTCAGCGACCAGAAAGAGCACGCGCTATGCGATAGAGAGAGACTATCGGATGCGGTGCGTTCCGTTCGGTTGTCGGACCCGAACGACAGTTTTGTTAGAGAGAGAGACTTCTGCACGTAGTACGATCTGGGGGCACGGCAGTGCCCCCGCCAAGTCGAGTTACTTATTTTGTGACTGAGATCCCATTCCATTCCTACTTACCAACATACCAAAAAATCAGAACTACATTATGCTTTGCGATTTTAATGTTAATTTCCACTGGCCTACTGTTTATACTGTTATGTGTATACAGGGCATCCCACGGCTATGCCACATGAAGGAAAATTACCTAAAATATTGTAGATAGGATGTTTAGCTGAAAGGGAACTTTATTTTATTTTTAAAAGTAAGTCATAATGCATTCAAAGATTTTCTAAAAATTACCTGCTTCGTCGGGGAATCGAATCGACTCAAGTGTGAAAAAATAACACCTGTATTTTTATGATGACAATCGAAAGAGAGGACGAAAACAAATAATTCCTCTAAAGTAACATAGTATCTCAAAAGAAAGGAACAGCGTAAAATATTTGATTTAAATGTTAAGAAAATTAATTCTCACACAGAACAAGTAATTTAAAAAAAATCTTTGAATGCAGTATTACTTACTTTTAAATATAAAATAAAGTCTCCTTTCAGCAAAATATTCTATCTCCAGTATTTAAGGTACTTACCCTTCATGTGGCATAGCCGTGGGACGCCCTGTATGTTTCGGCCCCAGCTTCAGTTTACGCGCCCCTAGAGACAAATACCTTATTTACGAGTCACGTACCTACTCATTTTTGCACTTGGGCATGGTGGCTCGACGCGTCCCAAGCCAGAGCATGTTCAAAAAAAAAACCGGTCAAGTGCGAGTCGGACTCGCGCACCGAGGGTTCCATACAAAATCGTCAGTAGGTACGTGAATAATTCAAGAAAAATTGTATGGTGGGACAAACTTAACTTTGCTCTTGTAAAACTGCTGTCCCCATATATCGACATATGCCGCGGTTAGTTTAGTAGAAGCAAATAAGGTTGTCTTACGATTTTTGCGAATTTCTAAAAAACGCTGCAAGTTAGGAAAACCGTTTTATTTTTCCTGTAATATTTAGGATAATGTTAATAATCGGTAATTATTTCAGATTTTTCTTTTCAGTAACTTTGGAGATAATAGGGGGGAATGGTATTTTTTTAAACGTTTTTGGTCTTAAATCAAAAACTACACGGTCTTAAAATCTTCATAGTAAGCCCTTTCATTTGATATCCCACTCGATGTATTAGCTCAACTTTTGATTTTCGACATCCCATTTCGGTCCCCTTTAAAAAAAAAAGTAAAATAGGTATAGGATTTTTTTTCTATTCCATAGTCTCGAATTAGCGGTTTTTAACACTATTCCAAATTTCAAGTCGATAGCATCAGTAGATCCTGAGATATCTTGCTGTGACAGACGGACAGACAGACAGATAGAGTCGCACCATAAGGGTTCCTTTTTTACCATTTTGGTACGGAACCCTAAAAGTGTCGTGGAATAATAATCTAAAGTATTTTTTAGTTCATACATCCCACATCCGCGTAGAAATTCAAAGGTGTACCCCAATCCGCAGTAGGCTAGTGTGGGGACTACAGCCTATTTACCCGACTGCGGCGAAGCCCAAAGGAGGGTTATGTGTTTGACCTGTATGTATGTATGTATGTCCGTTCCTGTGTCCGCTCGTAACTACTCAACGGCACATCCGATTTTGATAAATGATACATCATTAGATTCGTCTTGATGGTGCGAGTGTCACTGGGTATGTGGTTCGTTAAAATAAAAATGGCGGATTTTATGCAGCTTCAAAGTGCACCGCGGTCGGGTTTTTTTTTGTAAAAATGTGGTTATTACTCTCGTCTATCTCTCATAGACCATCATAGATCGAGAGTAGGCCTGTACCCAGCATTGGGATGTAAATATATATACAGTGTGTAAGTCTAATACGGGCTCGAATCTCTTAACGGTGGTTAGTATAGGACAAAGTGAAGGTAATTAGATAACATTTACTTAAAGTTGCAGCAATAATTTTGTCCATACAAAATAATTCAGCCCGCAATATAATGCAAACACATTCACGTTAAACGCTCGTTGACAGTTACGTTGACATTTCGGTACCGCCGTACCGCAACCATGTTTACAGTGCATTGCTGCTGAGAAATTAAAAAAAAATTAATTATGGGATCGTAATGAACTGCAACTTAAAAAAACCTTTTACTTCATGATTACACTAATGAATACTATGTCCGATTTAATTTATCGCCCGTATTAGACTTACCTACACGCTGTATAGTCATGTGGGGTAAACGTACGCAGCGGATAAGTGTCCGCAGTGACCATTGTGCGAATGCGACGGATGACACCAGGGGCCCGTTTCACGAAGCTACAAGTTACAAATTACTCTTTTCAATACCTTTTGATAGAAACAGACTTCCGCTTGTAATTTGTAACTTGTAGCTTCGTGAAACGGGTCCCAGGTCGCGTTTAGTTCGCGTTTGACCACTGAGTGAGAGTACTGCGTCACAGGTTTGCCGCACAATGCTATGGAAACGTGACAGGCAGGGCTCGGAAACCGGTATTTGCTCCATACAAAAATACCGGTATTCTTTCCGTTCTTATCGTTCTTTGGTTTATTATTTCGTTTTTTAACCAGACAATCTAATAATACGAAATTATGACCTAAATACATTACTGAGCTCTACATAAAAAGCATAAAATAATTCAAAATATTGGGCTATTTCGGGGTTTTTGCAAAATACCGGTATCGAGCCCTGGCGACAGGTCTCATCCGTGCATTCACACAATGGTCACTGCGGACACTTATTCGCCGCGTACGTTTACCCCAAATTACTATAGGCTGTTGAAGAAACTAAAAAATCATCATCATCATTAGAGATGATGGTGATTTTTTAGTTTCTTTCGATAGCGTATAAAGTAGGTATCATATTATTTATCGGTAGATCAACACGTAAAGAATACTAAAATGAGCAGTCTAACTTATGAATCTTTAGGTAGGTATACACCTTGTCTATTAAAGGGTTAGTCTTCAGAAATATGACTGCGGTCACCTTATTCCTCTGGCCCTTTTCCATACTAAATGTATGGAGACAGAGGAATAAGTCGCAGACATATTACTGAAGAATAACCCTAACACGCTGATATTAGCTTCGCTGTGTCTTGCTCCGTATCCGTGAACTTCGGTGATTGGAAAACTTCGGCTCGGTATAAACAGCCATAAACCAAAATGGCCGCAAAAACGCTAATTTGTCTTTGCTAAACATCAATCATAGTTATAACAAGCTTTTATTTGGGTTATTCTTCAGAAATATGTCTGCGGTCACCTTATTCTTATTACTCTGGCCCTTTTTCATACTAAATGTATGGAGACAGAGGAATAAGTCGCAGACATATTTCTGAAGAATAACCCATTTAGTTTCACCTGTCCCGGTCTGGCTGTCTACCTAATCAAATCTTGCAAGTTCATTTTGACCCACTTCCCAATTTTCGATTTTGCTGAAATTTTGCAAGATATTTAAATCAAATGACGACGCCATATTATTATGACATGGAGCTGATCTGATGATGGAGCCGCATGGTAGCCATAGAAATAGTGTTTTGACGTGCAGTTTGAGATTATACAAACAAGTACAGTCGACAATAAAAGCTTGTCTAAAACTTTTTTCACAGAAACTTATTTTTATTTATTTATTTTAAACTTGATGTATTTATTTGTACAAAACAACATGAGAAGTATTAAAAAGTCGCTACTGCTTAGTGAAATCTTGACCAAAACAAGGTTATAATACGGTTCTTTTTATATATTTTTTATTATAAAAAGAAGCATTGTTTTATTAGCTAAATGTAACAATTTATATGACGAGGAAGGCCTAAAACCATTACCTTTGGGTTCCGGGTCACCTTTGGTCACCTTAGTGGTATGGTCCAATAATTATCCAATAACCCAGTATCCGCACAATTTGGGCACTGGTGTATTGCTCTTCATGTCTTCCTTTACACAATCTAAATGTCGCATTGATAATAAACGAAGTTACACGATAAATTCCCAGGGATGGACACAATCGCTTACATTTTCCAAAAAAGACTGACAATTCATCCGTCAACGTCATATTTCCTCCTTTTAATCTAAACTGCCTGCATTACTCAAAAAGGATCTAATACTAGATGGTCAGTCATAACTAGCGCCCTCTCTGCGACTTTATCCAAGCCAATAATCAGATATTTTTGGCTAATGTAACGTTGTTATTTTATATATGTCGGAGATGGAACGAAACGTCAAGCGGTGTCATCTGTCATAACATCGCTTGAGAGTGGTCTGTGCTCGGTCTTTTGGCGGGTAGTTATTAAAATGTCAAGTCTATGATGAGAGGAGTAAAGTGGAGAATAAGGAGCTGAGCAACCCAGTGACTGGGGCATTCTATTTCTGATATTCGATGGCGGACTTGGTACCGCAGGGTGGCAGACGCGAGCACAGAACTCGCTGCGTTTCGTAATCCGTTTGCATCCCGTAAGTGCTACATTATTTCTTTCAGTTTGATTGTGGAAATGGATTAAAGAACTATTGTGTAATACATCTACGTTTTTTGGGAATACGAGCGATTGTCAAGATGGCTGTTCATAACGAACCAAGCTCAGAGCCATCCACCTCGGCCGTATTTCCGACATATACGACATATATATAATATATCTTATATCTAATCGGGGACCACACGACACACTGGCGCCTCTAGCGGCGAAATTCATTCAGGGTAGCCCTCATTACCCGACTGCGGCGAAGCCCAAAGGAGGGTTATGTGTTTGGCCTGTATGTATGTATGTCCGTTCCTGTGTCCGCTCGTAACTACTCAATGACACATCCGATTTTGATAAATTATACATCATTAGATTCGTCTTGATGGTGCGAGTGTCACTGGGCATGAAGTTAAACAAAATGGCGGATTTAATGCAGTTTCAAAGTGCACCGCGGTCGGGTTTTTTTTTATAATTCAATTACTTTTTTTTACTACCTTAGTCGCTGTCTCGGTGAGACAAGTGCCCTAAGTTCGATGATTGGAAAACTTCGGCGCGGCACAAACAGCCATAAACCAAAATGGCCGCTTAAAACGCTATTCGTCTTCGTTAAACGAGTCGTATAACTTTGTGACTCGTTCGTATAAATAAAGTGAGGCAATAATGCAGTTGCAGTGAAAATGTCATAATTTCTTGGTATTTCGGCGGTTTAGCGGAACGAGTCACGAAAGTCTTAGTCTATAGGATTTTGTGGAATTTATTTTAAATATTTTTTTTGCTGACAGTTTTTAGGATTCCGCCACAAAATAAGTAATAGTATAGTAGTAGTAGTAGGTACTACGTACAGAAGTCACTCTTTTTCACAAAACTGACGTTCGGATCCGACCACCGGACGGAACGCACCGGATCCGACCGTCTCTCTCTATCGCATAACGCCTGCTCTTTCTGGTCACTAGCTAAGCCACTCCGGAGGGCCAAGATTTGATACTAGTAGCTGCGCGGCGAAATCGCGGAGTGAGCAACTCCTGGTAGTACAGTCGAGTTCATCATTATCTGAACAAAGATCGGATCAAAAATATAGACAATAGGGTTCAGTTGTTTTTGGTCCAATTTTTGCTCAGATAATGATGAACTCGACTGTACATGGTATGATACGGTGTAGTGGGCCTTAAGAACAGTGACAAGAGACCCTATTTTCTTAATATATTGTATAAGTTAGGTTAGTGTTAAGAATGTTAGTGGTACTGAACGCTTCGCGAGCTAATCTGACTCGCACTTGGCTGTTTGTTAGTGTTCCGTGGCCTAATATTAAAAATTGAATAATTATAATTTTATCAAACCTATATCAGTCCATTTGCTTACCCTAAACAGCTATAGATACTGAGGAACTGAGTAGGTATATCGGTGAATTATAGAATAGAAATCCATAAACATTAGGTGGTACTGAGTTTCCATTTACTTTTACTTTTTTTATGAGGCACGCCCTGACCACAAATGCTAGGTTCTACTTCTACGACGTGAGTTTATACGTAGCTGTTTTCTTTAGATATTTCTTACAGGTTTAAATGGTTTTTAAGCTACATAAGCTTAGAAATGCGTCGGGAAATACTTAATATCAGTTTGTCACCAAGGACGTTAAAATAAATAACCGGACGGAGCCTCGCTAACAAAGAACTGAAGCATGTCTATTGTCTAATAAGCCGGCTACTTATGTGTGCGTGCTGCTTGCAGTAGAAAAAAAACCAGTTGATGTCATGCGTACGCCTCGTAAAAACAAGCAGCCGGCTTATTAAAAATGGCTTCAGTTCTCTGTTGGTGGGGCTCCGTCCGGCTGTTTATTTTGAGGTTTGTCATTATCCCGGAAAACTGAACAGCTCCCTAGGGATAAGTAATACACCTACATGTGCAATGTGGACGAAGCCACAGACAAATCCTAGCTTCTTATAATTGTAAAATAAAAACTACCGCAGTAAGACATAAGACATGCGATCCCGAAGGACAGATGGCATTTATCATACTTTTATTACTTTTTTATAAATTAAAGGTTTAATTAAAACAAAAATACTGCTTTGCTAATCCGCGACATGATAACGTGTTAGTCAATTAGTGCTTGCGTATTTTTTCATGCATTCACATTAGGGTTTGCAGTACCGGGAATTTTTTGTATGAGAAAACCGGAAATTCCCGGTGCTGCCATACTAAAATTTCCCGGTACTGCAAACCCTAATTCACATGCAAAATAAAAAAACATTCAAATAAATACAACAAACCACCACCAAAAATACTCTACGAGGCCTCCTCAGGAGAAGCTGGAGATGTTGACAGTCTAGTGACCGTTGCGGAATTTTATTTTGCATGTAAATGCATGAAAAAATACGCAAGTACTTATAACCGGTTAGCACTAATTGACTAACACGTTATCATATCGCGGATTAGCAAAGCAATATTTCTGTTTTAATTAACATGGATTTCCGCAAACTAACGCCTGATTCAATCAATAAATAATTAATTAAAGATTTATTTTGCATTATTATCATATTACGCATTGGAAATTAAAGACAAACATAGGTCGACGAACCCTTTTTTTAGTCAGATCTAACTTTTAAAACTAAGAGTTTAATATTGAGGAAACACAAAAATATCCGGTAACGCCGGTATCAAGACATAAGTCCTGAAAATTGGACTTTTTAATTTTTTTTTCAAATAAATAATTTTTGAATTTTTTTAACAAAAGTACGTTTTCATTGGCAATACTGTTCATACACTTATATACTTCCACTTTTTTTATGTATTCGCAATAAATTTTATCAGGGCTGATTAAAAATTCATCCAAGATAGTCACGCAACAAATATCAACATAAGTATTAGTTATCACAACCTCCGCAGACGAAAAACAAACCTAACCCTGAACTGTCAATGCCTCCGATCGATTAAAAAAAAAAGAAATATACTCACACAGTTAGAGCCAATCCAAAACAACACACACAGAACGTCACTTTTAAATTTTAAATTCGGAACGCGGTTTGGCGAGCGCGCGACCGATACGTCTCGCGTCTATGGCAACACTGACTATGGGATGGCATGTTCGGATATGTGGTCTACTTGATTAGTGTCTTTATTTTGCGTATTTATAAATAGGATTCGCTCTTTGTTTATGGTACAACTGTTTCGCGTAGTCATATCGTGTGACTTTACTTTGTACTAAGTTAACTTTTATTATAAAGCCTTGCTCTCTATATTAGTGTGGGACCCAATTGTAAAAAAGTCTTCAAATAACGATTTTCGTGTGACTCATCTCCGCCATACGAACTACTGGTATGTACTTATTCGGCATACTTTCCTGAATATAAAAAGTGCGGTAGTCACTTCCTAGGGGTATGGAGGGGGTAGCTATGACGTAACAAAGATGGCGGCCGGGCCTATTCTACTTACGCTATGTTTAGATAACTACTGGGCCGATTTACGCAAATAGGGTGTCAAATGAAAGATAATTAAATTAACATTATTTTATTCTAAGGATTCAATACTGTAAACCTAAAACCAAATGAAATATTTTCAAAAAACTACAATTTGTAAAATCAAACTTTTTTAACATGTGAAAAACTCGGAAACCGTTAGGATTATGGAAATTTAGACCATTATAAAAAAATAGGTACATTTATCACCTTTCGAATAAACTTTAAATCATTAAAATCGAGCTATAAACAACGGAACTGCAGTCGTCTAAGTGAGCGTGGGTAGCGCCGAACTGACTATGGTACTTCGATTTTGGTACGAATAATCTTGTAAATAACGTAACAAAACGGGTACAATCACATCAAAATAAAAAAGTATTATGGGTGCTTGACTAAATGTCATAGAGGTTTGCAAGACAAAGAGAGTGGCATTTGTTTTTTTTTCAAGATGGCGACTTCAAAAGGCGGCTGATTTTCAAATTAGTCCGAGGGGGCCGAAATTCAGTATGGGGGGGTTTTTGGGGCCTACGAGTCTGAATCTGAAATCAGAATTTTTTCGTTCATGTAAAAAATATTTTTTTTCATACAACTAAAAAAAGTCAATTTTGCGAGCCCGAAGGGCGAGCTTCAGGGTGCGAGGCCGAGCCACTGCGGAGGGCCGCAGGCCCGACGCGTCGCCCCTTGGCAAGCTCTCCTCATCCCCAAGTAACCTAAAGCGAGGCCGAAGGCCGAGCTCCGCGTAGGGCCGAAGGCCCGAAGTGTCCGAATAGTCCCAATTTTCTCTATATCCAAGTATATTTAAGCTCACCCGAGGGCCGCAGGCCCTCGGGAGAGTGTCAGCGATGCGAGGCCGAAGGCCGAGCTCTGCGTAGCACCGAAGGTGCAGAGCGTCACAGCGCTGCTCCCAATTACGCGAGCCCAAGGGCCGCATGCCCGAAGGGCGAGCCCACCCAGATCCTTACTACCCTCACAGTATCTTATAGCTCTCCCGAGGACGGCAGGCCCTCGGGGGAGCGTCAGTGACGCGAGGCCGAAGGCCGAGCTCCGCGTAGCACCGAAGGTGCGGAGCGTCACAGCACCGCTCCCACTTACGCGAGTCCAAGGGCCGCAGGCCCGAAGGGCGAGCCCACCCAGATCCTTACTACCCTCATAGTATCTTATAGCTCTCCCGAGGGCCGCAGGCCCCCGGGGGAGCGCCAGCGACGCGAGGCCGAAGGCGGAGCTCCGCATAGCACCGAAGATGCTTAGCGTCATAGTGCAGCTCCCACTTATGCGAGCCCAAGGGCCGCAGGCCCGAAGGACGAGCTCACCCAGATCCTTACTAATCCCCAAGTGTCTTTCAGCTCACCCGAGGGCCCCTTCGGTGCTACGCGGAGCTCGGCCTTCGGCCTCGCGTCGCATACGCTCCCCCGAGGGCCTGCAGCCCTCGGGAGAGCTATAAGATACTTAGGGGGTAGTAAGGATCTAGGTGGGCTCGCCCTTCGGGCCTGCGGCCCTTGGACTCGCGTAAGTGGGAGCGGAGCTGTAACGCTCCGCACCTTCGGTGCTACGCGGAGCTCGGCCTTCGGCCTCGCGTCACTGACACTCCCCCGAGGGCCTGCCGTCCTCGGGAGAGCTATAAGATACTGTGAGGGTAGTAAGGATCTGGGTGGGCTCGCCCTTCGGGCCTGCGGTCCTTGGGCTCGCGTAATTGGGAGCGGCGCTGTGACGCTCCGCACCTTCGGTGCCACGCGGAGCTCGGCCTTCGGCCTCGCATCGCTGACACTCCCCCGAGGGCCTGCGGCCCTCGGGTGAGCTTAAATATACTTGGATATAGAGAAAATTGGGAATATTCGGACGCTTCGAGCCTTCGGCCCTACGCGGAGCTCGGCCTTCGGCCTCGCTTTAGGTTACTCGGGGATGAGGAGATTTTGCCAAGGTGACGACGCGTCGGGTCTGCGGCCCTCCGCGGGGGCTCGTCCTTGTACCCTGGAGCTCACCCTTCGGGCTCGCAAAATTTACTTTTTTTAGTTGTATGAAAAAAAAAATATTTTGTATGAACGAAAAAATTCTGATTTCAGATTCAGACTCGTAGGCCCCAAAAACCCCCCCATACTGAATTTCGGCCCCCTCGGACTAATTTGAAAATCAGCCGCCATATTGAAGTCGCCATCTTGAAAAAAAAAAACAAATGCCACTCTCTTTGTCTTGCAAACCTCTATGACATTTAGTCAAGCACCCATAATACTTTTTTATTTTGCTGTGATTGTACCCGTTTTGTTACGTTATTTACAAGATTATTCGTACCAAAATCGAAGTACCATAGTCAGTTCGGCGCTACCCACGCTCACTTAGACGACTGCAGTTCCGTTGTTTATAGCTCTATTTTAATGATTTAAAGTTCATTCGAAAGGTGATAAATGTACCTATTTTTTTATAATGGTCTAAATTTCCATAATCCTAACGGTTTTCGAGTTTTTCACATGTTAAAAAAAGTTTGATTTTACAAATTGTAGTTTTTTGAAAATATTTCATTTGGTTTTAGGTTTACAGTATTGAATCCTTAGAATAAAATAATGTTAATTTAATTATCTTTCATTTGACACCCTATTTGAGTAAATCGGCCCAGTAGTTATCTAAACATAGCGTAAATAGAATAGGCCCGGCCGCCATCTTTGTTACGTCATAGCTACCCCCTCCATACCCCTAGGAAGTGACTACCGCACTTTTTATATTCAGGAAAGTATGCCGAATAAGTACATACCAGTTGTCCGTATGGCGGAGGTAAGTCCCACGGAAATGAATTTTATTCTCATTGGGTCCCAGACTACATTCCGTATTATGGATAACTCATTTTAAATATAAACACTATGGTATAGTTAGGGGTGGGTATTTAAATTGTTCATTATAATTTTCTAGCGGTTTTTCCCGTTTCTTCATTACAATTTTGACAATGGTTCTAGATTTCGCAATTCAAGTTATATTGAAACGACTGCGGTCTAACCTTCGTAACCCTGCACATTCCGTTACGCTAAAGTTCAGGTTTCCTCACAATGTATTTAAATAATTGATCCCACCTAAATGGAATTGTATCGCTTCTTTTCTCGATTATTCATCATAATACATTGAACATCACCCCTTCCCAGTTATTCGACTATAATCGCCTGAAGTAATATTAACAGCCATTTTAAGCCTTATGCCTTCGTGATAAGACTTACAGTTTCACTATACCAGTATATCAATTCAAAAAAGTCTTAAAAGTCTTATTTTAAAGCAGCATTTACGATCTTTCCAAAACCCCGTGTAGATACGTGTTGGTTGAGCTAAGTTTGCACCTACTTACTACAGCGTTTAGTACGAACGAGGTGCATACTTCGCTTAACCGGTTAGTATGCCTGAGGAGACGTATTTACAACAATTTTAGATCCTATATCTCTGGGATAAGGTGTGTTATATAGCTATATTATTATGTTTGTTCAGACGATGATTGTTTCATACGATTTTGAGCCTTAAGTCTAGGTGTTAAAGGTTATGTTTGTGTGTTTGTCCGTAAGTTAAAGGTGTTCGCAAATAGAGGGTCGGAGAATGTCATTACATTAGAGATGTGGTGCGTGGATGTATGGTTGTATATGTGGACAGGTAAATATGTATAGGCACAGATTTTCTTAAACACATCCTATCTTAATCTTAATAATATTATAAATGTAAAAATGCAGGGCAGCTTGTGGCGAGCTGTTGGGGAGTAGCGACCCCACGTACCCGAATGCTCCGGGGGGTCCTTAGGGAGGGTCATGGGATTTAGTGAAAGGACCTCCGCCTCTGGCTTGCCTTAACCGGCCGTCCAGAGTGGAGTCGCGAGAGCTATATGCTCCAGGCGTGGAAGTGTTAAAGGGCATAACGCCGCGAGTACCCTCGGAGAAAGCGCAGCACACCTCTCGACACCCTGCAGCCCTCGGCAGCGGTGTTGCCCCTGGGCCATTGCTCATAATGTCGCTATTTAACAGGGGCCCATCAGCGGAGGGCAAGTCACGGTCTGTCAGTGCCGCGAAAGCCATGAGACACTTTTCCTGACAGGCGCCGTCATGTCTCAATCCATAGCCCAGTAGCTAGTCCATAATTCCACCACCATAACCCAGTAAAGTTAGATTCCATCAATCAACAATAGCCCTTGCATCTGGCGGGGGCTGTCTCTGCGTGCGTCTCGTGACACGGGCAAGGACAGAATCCGCTGGGTGTACACGTTGCCTTTCATTAAATTGTCGAAAGGGCCTCTACGCGTTGGCTTCGGCTCCGCGCACGCCTCCCAAAGGGCCGGGACACTATTGTCTCGTGTACGGGAAAGACATACATTATAAATGTGAAAGTTTGTGAAGATGTTTGGCGGTTTAGGTGTTTTGTTGTTACTAAATAACGTGGTACCTATATGTGATGAAACGGAGATAGAGTCCGGCCGAAATTTCGGTTTCGGTTTCAGCCTAGTTTCAGCGATCGGACAGTCTTCTGGTGGTCTGCTGGCGGGTCATTATTTAGTGAAAATTTAGGCATTTAACCAAATGGCTGATTAAACCAGTTGGCTGCGACATATATATCCCTTATTGTTTTGTATAGTATAGTGATTATATTAAGAATGTAACACCTCTTGTACCTATGTCTTGCAAAGAAATATATGAGAATGTTTTTCATTTGTTATTCACGGCTATTGGCAAAATAACGTTTAGTAAATGAACGTTTAATAAAATGCCTAGTTCGGCCTAGCCGTGATGACACGATGGAAATATATTAATGTATTTCGTGATATTTACGTATTAGAGTTAGTCACAATACAAATCTATAAAAAAAAATGTTAATCTTAATGGATTAATCCAACACGATCAACATTTTGTTGAAGTAATCTCTTAACTACGTACATTTATTTTAGAAGACGATCCACAAATCTCCGACTTGTTTTTCTTTTCAATAAAACTTCGACTGACCTAAAATATGCAAGGAGTAAAGAAACCCTACGTTTAAAGATTGAATAATAACGGCTGCTGAAAAATAAAGCAGGCACTTAGCCCGGGGGCTTTCACAAGTTCGCCGCCAAACTCACTCCCGATATAATTTGACCTGTGGGCTAATAGTAGGGCGTGCAGTACCAGGAAATTTTAGTATGGCAGCACCGGGAATTCCCGGTACTGCCATACTAAAATTTCCCGATACTGCACACCCTAGCTAATAGGTTATATAGGTTAATGCGAGCTTATTTTCCGCAACTCGCCGACAAATCTGCCGTCCTCAAACTAAAAGGCCACTAGTTTATATGAAGTTTCGTACAAATTAGCGTCCTATTAGCTTAAGGACGGCAGAAATAAGCGCCTATTTTGCAGAAAGCCTAGTAGACCCTTGATGTTGCCGAAGTTTTCTAAGTCGGTTGCATACATACAACTTCCGACCAGCTCTCGTTGGACTTCGGTAACCAAGTTCTACACCAGCCCGGAAAGATATCTCTCTATTATCCTCTCTTCCCGCGATACTGTGATAGGTTATAGGTTAATGCGGGCTTATTTTCCGCAACTCGACGACAAACATGCGCCTATTTTGCGTGATGGGTTGATGGCACTACTCTTGCCAACCCAACTGCACCAGAAAGCCTAGCAGACCCTTGACGTTGCCAACGACTTCTCGGAGCACCCTCGGTGTTCTGAGGTAGTGTGCCCGGTAATTGGCCACCAGTGGCGTAAAAGATACCTTTGGGCAAGCCGGTGCAGATTTGGAGTACATTTTCCTTAAGAGCTGTAGAATAAGGTGCTCAATTGCTTGATATTAGGCAAGCCGGTAGGAATCGAGTTCTTTGGACGCCACGCTACTGTTGGCCACCCCTGGGCATTCGAGAATGACGTGGGTGGCTGTCTCGTCCACCTCCATGAAGGCTCTGCACAATAGTGTGATGCCAAAGTTCTGAATTATCTCGGAATCTTGAAGGGTCAAATGATATTAGTGACGATATTGACGCCTAACTTGTGAATGGCTCACTGTAGCCTCCGTCCGGGTGACAGGCAATTTTTAATTTTAATCCATCAACCGTCACTTCCACCAACAATCATTTAGGTACTTTGCTGTGGGGTTGTTTTTGCTGAGATTTTTTGATACGGATAATTAGTGAAATGGTTAAGAAAACAAGCAAATATTTGTGAGATTAGGATCTATAATTTTATCTCCCATACTTTTTAAAGTCATACAACCTATTTTCTATGAAACCGTTAAGTTTTCAGAATAGGGATGATGACTGGGTTAAAAATATGTAATTCTATTTAGTCCGTCTGTTAGATTATGGAAAAATATGGGACACGTATTTTTTGGTTTATCAAAATATTAAAAATCGACAAAGTTATAGATCATCAAACTTCTGGAGTGGGGGCTTGTGACGTCACTCTTGAGTACAATTTGTACTCAAGAGTGACGTCACTCGAAACTTCTAAGCACTCTATCCTCGTCAGTTTTTGTTTGTTAAACAAAACAAAAAATACGTGTAAGATATTTTTTCATAATGTAACAGACGGACTAAACAGTTTTTTTTAGTCATCTAGCCTATTGTTATAAAACAAACCTAACCTAACCTATTCGTTTTTATACGGTAGCATTTTAAAAGGCCGTCAAAATATTACCGTCTTAGAAAAACAAATACTGTATGAGTTTCGATAATGGGGATGAGGATTAGATGACAGTTAGGATGGAGGGTATTCACGTGGATTGGGGAAAGGTACTAAATTATCATAACACAGAGTATATTTATGTACAAAAAATACATAAAAGTTATAAAGTTATGAGACCACAAAGTTTGAAATATTTAGATATTTTTTTATCGTCTTATAGAAGAATTGGGTGTATTTTCAAAAACGTAATTTCGCTGTCATGACATATTGGCGAATACTGAGAAGATTCTGCCTTATTAGAATTGGACTTTTGGTTACAATGTAGAATCAGTCAAGTTCTAACAAGTAACCAACTAACGCCAGTCCAGTGAGGAGGAATCTGTTAAATATTGGTGGCCAGAGAAATTACGTCAGCGAAAATACACCCAATTAAAGTTAATTTCGGAATGCTTATATAGCACTGAAAAAAAAAATGTACAGCAACTAAGTGCTTATACGCACTTTTTCGTGCCCAATATGAGAAAATGCTAATTTTTTTTCATACAGACTTAGTACAGCGAGGACTCAACGATGACGTCACCGTTGGCGTCCGTTTTGTATGGGGCGTTTTCAACGATCGGTGCGGTCGGCTACTTTTGATTGCAATTGGTGGATGTTATAGTAATCCAATTGTAGTAGTTATAAGTATATATTTACTTTAATAATTATTTATTGCATAAAACATAAAAAACTAATAAACATAAGTAAAGGAAAATACATTTAAAACTAAAACTAAAATTAATAAACTAAATCCTATAATAAAAATAAAAGAAAACATTACAAACTAAGGTTTGGCCCCCTCGGCAGAGTGCCCATCACGCAGGCAGCATTCCCGCGCTGTATCGCTATGGCGAGTCTTTGCGCGAGAAAGCTGCCCGCACGAGGGTCCCCCGTTGCCTCCCTTAGGCGCTTTAGTATATATTTGTTTCTCGCAAATAGTAGAATCAGAAACAAAATTTAGTGCACAAGCCTATTATCTCGTAATCTTGAAGGGTCAAATGATATTGACGCGTAACTTGTGAATACTGTAGCTTCCGGGTGACAGGCAATTTCTATTTTCAATCCATCAATCGTCACTACCAACAATCATTTACTTTGCTGGGGGTTGTTTTTGCTAAGATTTATTGATACTTACAGGGATATAGTGAATTTAATTTAAAACAAAGAAGCTAAAAGAAGATGACAAAAATAGAGACTAAAAATAACTTATATCGAAAACTAAATTGACCTAAAAAAGAATAGGTTTAGCTATCCAGAGAGGTAATGCCGCCGTAATGCGGTAATGTGTACCATGCCGCAGACAGAACTACTTGAGGGGGTGTTCTTTTTTATAATGTTTGTTTTTAGGTAGTTTAATTTAGTTTTTAGTGAATTGGTTAAAAAATAAGCAAATATTGAGAGCGTCATCGTAAATTAAAGAGTTATACTGTTGTCTTGTACTTGTCTGGCTGGGTGGATTTCAGAGCGTTTCAACCGCCGTTATCACCAATCCCGAAATTTCGACGATTCTCTTCAAGAATATGTCCCATTATTATGATAAAATCCGAAAATGGTACTTACTTTTTTCATGTTTTGTACAAAAATTGTGTAATTTTTAAAAGGATGTCATCATAATATCGGGGTTGGTAATGACGGCGGTTGAAACGCTCTGAAATCCACCCGTCTAATAAGCTATAGTAGCCGAGGTGTTCGGATGTATCAGACAATGTCACAAGTCACAACTGTTCAATCAGTATGGGGAAGTGACCCCATAGTGGAGGCACGGACTCCTGAAAAATACCTTCATGACCCACATTGGGGACACCGGGACAGGGAACGTGTTAGGCAGTGTTCGGATTAGGTAGTGCCATTTCGGGTGAATGTCCTTAAACATTGAACAGAACATGGACAAGACTTGGGATTTCAGGACTCGAAAATTTTCACAGTAAATATGATTGACATAATATTTACTGTGCAAAATTTAAAGAAGACGCAAAAAAAAACTTCAAATTTTTCATATGAAATCCCGGGGTTAAAAGGTACATCCATATTAAGCTTACGCACCGAAGTTCCACGAAATGGCACTACCTAAAAATAAAATAGTTTATTTCTGCTAGTAGGCCCTCAAGGGCTCTTTTACAAGTCTGATTCTATTTTCTTTTGGCGCTTCGGATAGTGACTAGGGCGTGCAATACCGGGAAATTTTAGTATGGTAGCACCGGGAATTGTATGGATAACACTTTATTTCACAGAAGATAGTAAGTATATAGAATTCAGCCATGTGTAAACCGTTAGCTTTTTAATAAAAGCCCTCTAATTTCCCTAGGGCTTTCAGCTCAAAGCCGCGCCGAGCCCTAACGCCGTTTTCATTACAACTTTCAAGCTTACTTAGAATAACTTTGTTGGGAATTTTATTTTCATACACTTTTCAAATTTCAAAGAGTTTTTTTTTTCAAGAACTCTGACACCGTTGTTTGTATAGTACATTACATAACTAGGGTGGTAATACAAAAAAAGGCCGAGAACGCAGAAGTTTGCGGCCCGAGCTGCAAGCGAGGGACGTAAATATGCGATCGAGGGCTTTCTTTATTACCTCCCGTGTTGTGTACATCATTTTATGTCTACACTTGGCCAGAAAGTGACTTTTTCCGAACGCGTAGCGGCGGATAAAGCCACTTCATGGCCAGGTGTGGCATAAAGAAGATTAACGTACCTATTCTATCTAGGGAATGCAAATCGGTTATAACCGAAACAGAAAAAATCGGTTATAATCGGTTATTTTGGTCATTTTCTAAATCGGTTACAGAGAATGGAATAATCGGTTATAATCGGTTATTTATTATTTCGTTATATCTTTAAAATAACATGTTATTTTGCTATATAAGTTGTAAATAATTTTCTATGCATTTTGTCCGTTTCGTTTGATTATACGGTCATATTTCTTTCAATAAACTCGTATCTCATTTTTGCTCTAACGAAAAACGTTAGTAGTAGACCCTTTTGAATCGGCACACGCTTCGTGGGAGACTCTAAGACTATTACTCTGAAAACGGCTAAAGAGGTAGCGGTATTCCTTTTATAATGACTCCAAAAAAGGAGAAGGTATTATTTTATGTGTGTTCCCCGAGTTACAGTATAAAAGCAGTAATTTTTCTTCCTACAAAAGGTACATCGCGCGCTTGAATGTGTGCGCGCCGTGTACGAACGCACTACAAGCAAAGTTTTAAATATGCGTTCTTACGCATGCTCCAGTAATCCAGTATGCATCGTGAATACGAGTTGCGAGCTCCAAAATGGCCGAAGTTGGACTACCTGTTCGTCTTCATCAATGATTTCAAAAGTAAGGATAGGCCCATCCGAACAGTTCGGAACTATTTTCCCGTAACAAAAAATGCAGCTATGAAGACCAGCTGCGCAGTGCACGCGCCACGTGTCGCACTGCCGGATTTGGCGGTAGTTTTACCGCCAAAGCGTTGGAACCGTCTGCGCGCTCGCTTAGCCGTGTGCTTTGTATACGTCAATGGTCTTCAGACTTTGCCCGAGTACTCGAAGGCGGCTGGACCGATTAGGAAAATGCCTTTTAGGGTTCCATACTAAAGGTGCGAATGGGACCCTATTTTTAAGATTCAGCTGTCCATCTGTCCAAATTCAAAGTATATATTTGCAGTAAATAACATACTTAAATGCATGCAAATACAGTTTCAGGCAGTAGCACAATATAGTTATCTATACAGGATGATTCGAGAGACGTGAGCAGGATCAACCCTACGAATACAGTAAATTATTAGCTTCTGTTTCGTACCAGTATTAGTGAAATTAGCGTTAGTTATTTTTAGTTTTGAAAACATTTTTTTTGCGACATCTCTGGTCACTCTACTATAAGAATACCTACTTCAGTCAAGTTATAGATACCCTTCGCTTTAAAATAAAATAATTTATTTCTGCAAGTAGGCCCTCAAGGGCTCTTTTATAAGTCTGAGTCTATTCTTTTCTTAAGCTGTGAATGTTTGTTAACGTCGACAATGCCGAAATTTACAATGACAATTTAAGTACCTTTTTTTATATCAAAGTGCTATGCTGTCATAACAGCTAAAGTGGTGTTATCGTTATTAATTAGTTATTAATTAGCTGTTAAGTATAGTGTCACCATGATTGTAAAAAAATAAGTTTTGTACTGATAGTGATACTTTATTAAGCCATAATATTGATAATTATAACAATCGTATTGCACTAAACCTAAAAAAAATAAACCTAAATTAAAACTAAAAATATACTAAAAACTAAAACTAGATTAACAATATGAATCTATAAATAATGTACGGGCTCCAGATCGGTGCCCAGAGGGAAGGTGCCCAGGAGGCTGGCCGCGTTACCTCGCTGAATAGCTAAAGCTATCCTTTGGCATAGGTATGAGCCTGCCCTCTGGTCACCCGTCGCGTCAATTAGCCTTAAGTAAAAAAAAGAAAAAAATATGGGTGGTTCATTTAAATACGATGGTGAACTATCCATTAACATTTACTGAATCCGTAGGATTAGTCTCGATCACGTCTCCCGAACCATCCTGTATATTATAAAAAATACGGTATTTTATAAGAGTGTTGACAAAGCGTGTTACGGATGTATATTTTTATTAGGGTCGGGTAAATTTTTCGTTTTGTGGATATTATTTTGTACCTATACGTTAAAAGTTGACAAAACATGTTGCAGATTATTTTGAATTGTAGATTGATCGTGCTTATGAATTTAGAAAGCAATCAAATAGGCTACTTTCCTGACAGATCAAATTAGTTACTTTTTATGAAGTGTCAAAACGCTCAGATAGTATGAAGTTTATATGGAATAAAAGTGAAATGACGTCACTTTACTCAAACATCAAATCATCTTCTTATTTATAGGTTTGATATTTTAAAAATCATTTAAAACGCTAAATAGGTGATGTTTAGTTCATTTTTGCAAATTTTCGAAAGCTGATTTATGGCTAGCGTGTAGTAATTTATATTGACTACAGGCAAATACCCTATTATACAGCGTGGGAGGGACTATACCGACAAACTTTAACTATAGATTCTAACAACTATTAGGAGTAAAAAATGTTATGTGATGTATAGTCGAAAAACGCTTACTTTCCGAGATATTAATTATTTTGTAAATGAAAAATCCCAAGTGTGTAACAAGCCCTAATAAATGTGACTAAGATACCTTTACTATTTTTTTAAAATCCTGTAACTAAACAGGAATTAACCTTCGCAGTATTTGATGGTAAGCGACTACGAGGCCAAAAAATTGACCTTTCGTTTCCATTTTAGCTTTTTTTTTTCTTTTTGATAACTTTTCAGCCAGTAAGGACATGTTTATAACAAGGGGCTTAATTTACTGATTTATTTTGTTCCATAAGACTATTAATATATAAAATGACAATATTCGACCCATGTTGATATAACATTTTTTACTCGTCACACCACCAGGAATTCATGGCTAAAGTATGTCGGTATAGTCCCTCCCACCCTGTATATTCTGAAAAGTTGAAATTATATTTTATGATTTCAAAATCTGCTACTCTCTTTTAATCTCAATACCGGTAAATAACATCTAAACCCGCTTGGAAGCAACTTGGCGGTGAAAGAGCTGGCGCCAAGTCTGTAATTATAACGTTTGAGCACAAACAACCTCGCAGACGTTGGCGCTAACCGTGCTAAATCAGCGGTTACCGTTTAGGGCGGCTGCAGACTACACGGTGCGTGATCATCAATCGATCGTTAGTTTTCAGATTTTTCTCCATACTTGTAGTATAAGACTCCTCAACCAAGTTTTGCTCGGTCGTCAGAGACGCGATGAACAGGCACCGGAGGAGGCAGATCATAAAAACTAGGAGTAGACCAAGGACCATTAAAACAAGAGGACAGTCATTCTCCATACTTTGGATCGTGCCCCGACCGCAAGGGTATTTCCAGGCAAAAACTAAATGGCGCTAAAAAACTAAACATTTAATGATGTTATAATTGAACAAAGAAACATAGTACAATAACAATTAGTTCGTAAACAGCTAATAATAAGTAAATTCTAACATTTAAATACTGTGTCTCGCTTGCAAAGTTGAATAATTGTAAATAATATAATTCTTATACCAAGCTTATACATAGATGGCGTTGAAATATCGGGGAACAGCTGTTTGTATGGAGAATGACAGTCCTCTTGTTTTAATGGTCCTTGGTGTAGACCATCCACATCCACCGATGACCACGATCCTCAGTCATGCATGAGGGAGCGACCAGAGAGAGAGTAGTATAAGACAGTAGTACTTGCCAAATTTCATGGTTGTAGGTCAACGGAAAGTACCCTATAAATTTTGGTTTCCTTAAGAGAGTCGAAATGTACGGTTTTTGCGGCATAAATGGCCATTTTTGCGTTAACTTAGAAGTTTGTTTTGTTTACAGATTCAAGAGACCATTGATTTAAGTATATGGTTTTAGTTTCAACTCGATACCTTCACGCGTTCCCGAGATAAAGGGTATTGACAGACGGACAACAAAGTGATCTTATAAGGGTTCCGTTTATTCCTTTGTTATTGAGGTACGTAACCCTAAGAATGGATCTGATGGAAACCTACATTCGACTGCAAACTACCTGCTATCTGTTTGTCTGAGTTTGATATCCCGGCCCCAGGGTTCTTCAAGTAGGTATACTCGTTCCGTGGGGCATTTGTACGATCCACTTAAGGAAACAATACTGTTGTGTGGTTTTGTACCTCATTATCGTCCGTCATAAAAGAGAAGCATGCTTCATAGATAAAGACTTCGTGCATTGTCATTTTAGTGGATTATAAAATTTATCAACTCTAAGGCCTTTGCCAAGAGTTAAAATTGCTGTAATAGAAATGTGACTTTAGACGTATTATGCACTTCACACCCCTGGCATTTAGCTGACTACCTGAGATCCGAACAAAGTGAAGGCAGCTGGAACGCCATTATTCTATTAATGCAGTTGTAAACTATGGTTCATGGAGATATGGAGATGGTTGATAATCAATTGAACTTTAAAGGTGGTTGTAACGACTTTTTACAATAACGTCATCTTGGTGTTTTTGAGGTGCACAAACAATCGCTTTGTTTCCTTTAAGTGGATCGTACAAATGCCCCACGGAACGAGTTCGAATTTCTGAATATAATTTTTAGAATATTTTAGTTTTAGACTCGTCTACGCGCGGCCTACGGTGACTCACCCTAATCGTCGAACTTCCTTAGACGAATGCCTTCACAAATTGCAAAGGGTTACTCTTGACAATAGACTGATTTACTCAAAACCACTGAATCCGACTTATGAATTCTAAATTAAAAAAAAAAAACAGACAACTGCGAGGCGAACTCGCCCACCGAGTGTTCCGTACAAAGTAGTACATAGTACATATTCAAGTAAGTACCCTTTAAATTTTGATTCCCTTAGTAAAGACAATTTTTAGGGTTCCGTACCAAAATGTTAAAAAAGGAACCCTTATGGTGCGACTCTGTCTGTCTGTCTGTCTGTCTGTCTGTCTGTCTGTCTGTCTGTCCGTCTGTCACAGCAAGATATCTCAGGATCTACTGATGCTATCGACTTGAAATTTGGAATAGTGTTAAAAACCGCTAATTTGAGCCTATGGAACAGAAAAAAAAACCTACACCTTTTTTACTTTTTTTTTAAAGGGGACCGAAATGGGATGTCTAAAATCAAAAGTTGAGCTAATATATCGAGTGGGATATCAAATGAAAGGGCTTAATATGAAAATTTCAAAACTGTTTTTATTTTTTTCAGTAAACGTGTAGTTTTTGATTTAAGACCAAAAACGTTTAAAATAATACCATTCCCCCCTATTATCTCCGAATTTACTGAACAGAAAAATCTGAAATAATTAGCGATTATTAATATTATCCTAAATATTACAGGAAAAATAAAACGGTTTTTCTAACTTGCAGCGTTTTTCAGAAATTCGCAAAAATCGTAAGACAACCTTATTTGCTCCTACTAAACTAACCGCGGCATATGTCGATGTACGGGGACAACAGTTTTACAAGAGCAAAGTTAAGTTTGTCCCACCATAAAATTTTTCTTGAATTATTCACGTATCTACTGACGATTTTGTACGGAACCCTCGGTGCGCGAGTCCGACTCGCACTTGACCGGTTTTTTTATGTATTAATGACAAATGTATAGTTTTCAGATTTTTTCCTTTACTTGTATGTAGTATAAGACGGTATTACTTGCCAAATTTCATAGTTCTGGGTCAACGGAAAGTACCCTATAAATTTTGAATTCCTTGAGAGTGTCGAAATATGTGTTTATTGAGGCATAAAAGAGATTAGAAATTTGATTTTTTCACAGCTTCAAGGGACCGTAGACCTGAGTATATGGTTTTAATTAGGGATGTAACGATACCGATACCGATACCGATATATCGGCCGATATATCGGTATCGCCGATATTATACAACCGATATTTGAAGAATTTGCTGTATGAAAAAAAATCTGCAAAAAGTAATTTCAATTTCTGACTTAATTTATGTATTGGTCTATTCTATTACCTTGTGCAATGATAATTACTATGTTAATTAAATCTTTGGTTCTTAATAAAAAAAAAAGAATTTTGAGTTGACAATTTATTATTTTTACTTTACACTTTCAAGGTTGACTCTCTGGTAAATATAACCAGTAGTCATTGCCATTAGTTATAATAAGGACATAAACATATCTGAAATTCATACTTCATTATTTAGCTAAGATATCGGTATCGGTATCGGTATCGCCGATATTAACTACTATATATCGGTATCGGTATCGTATCGGCAAAACTGTGTATCGTTACATCCCTAGTTTTAATTTCAACTCGATACTTCCACGCGTTCCCGAGATAAAGGGTCTTGACAGACAGACAGATAGACAGACGGACAACAAAGTGATCCGACTTATAAGGATTCCGTTTTGTCCTTTTAAGTTACGGAACCCTAACTAGAAATCTATAACTTTGTCTTTGGTTTCACGATTATCACACATTTATAACGAACTAGCATTTTCCCGCGGCTTCGCCCGCGTTGTTCCCGTTACTCTCCCGCGGGAACTCTTTACCGGGATATCGTAGAGTCCAGTCAGAGTAGTAGAGTAAATCACTTTTCTTGCAATCTAATAAAGAGTCTAAGCATGAAGTTTCAAACCTCTTACTTCTAAAATCGTAGACTCTCCATACAAATTTTGAACCCCTATTTGAACCCTTTAGGGGGTGAATTTTGAAAAATCCTTTCTTAGTACACCCCTAGACCTTATAAGGAACCTACGTGCCAATTTTTTTTAATTTCTAGGACCAGCGGTTTGGACTGTGCGTTGATATGTCAGTCAGTCAGTCAGTTTCTTCTTTTATATATTATATATTTCATTTCAGTTACCATGCGAAACCCTATTCTGTAACCTTCAAATTTGTAGAGATACCTCATTGTTCATGCATGACCTAACCTTAGCTATCGGTGTCCAATCCAGCCCGAATAATTAATAACCAACACGCAAAACTAAAAGTCCATACTCCAACGCGTGGTTTCCCTAAGTTTGCACCTGATATCTATGACGGGGGGTACAAATGGGGTGCATACTTAACGCAATTGAGTGATAGTGAGACTTGTCCTTTCTGTGTAAGAGATACGCAACTGACCCTTGGTATTAGGGAGGTCGGATCGATTCCTGTGCAGTATAATTCAGAATAACGTCGAAAGTTTCGTCCCTAATGCTCTAGTGAGAAAGGGAAACAGTCAGATATGAGCCTTGAGTCCTACTTTGAGACTTGCGTGTGTACCTTGTTTAAATGTGACTTATTTCCTTTCTTATTAGAGGGACTGAATTAATCCTCCAGCCAGGGGCAAACAATACCAAATGGGGGAAATTAGGACACGCGGGGCAACATTATACAAGGTTCGACTAATGAAGTGTCTCGTCTTTCGTATACTTCTTTGTGGATCTGAGACCTGGTCGCTTAGATAACAGGACTGCCGTAAGATCGATGCCCTAGAGATGTGGTGATCATGTAAATAAATACTGTGTGAAATACAAGCGGAGGCTATAGACCTACACAAACCAACTTGCCAGGGATCTGGTTAATACAAACACTGAAGCGTTGAGGCTGAAAAGATGGCAAATACTGCAGCTAGATCTGGGACACTAGAGATATAGATCTTTTTGAAGTGAATGGGGAGAGTGTTTACTGGAATACTTCTCGAAACACGAACACGAAATACAAACAAAATATCTGATTATGACTGGAATAGTCGATTGCAGATAAAATTATAAAAAAAAGATCCTATATCATCGTACTACTCGTAATATTATAAATGTGAAAGTGTGTTTGTAAAGATGTTTGAATTTTTGAAGTTTCGGTTGTTTGTTACTGAATAACGCGGGAAAAATTCAAATATTCGCCATATAAATAGAACTTTTTTTAGACTTTTATCCCGGTAAAATTCCTTTGGGATGATAACGGGAATACGCAGGCGAACCCCCGGGTAAATACTAGTTCCAACATATTGCGCTTAGAAAAAATTAACAACATAAGCTTATACATTAATCAAATAACATACACCCTTTTATTACATGAAAATCTAAATATTTAAACAAATTATTTCATAAACCTGAAAAACGTTTTTATAACTCAATAAAAATTTAAAAAACACGTTCTCAATTAACCTACAAAAACGCCTCATAAAAACAGCAATTTAAAAAATCAAAACAAGAATACGTTCAAAAATGGAACGCTTCTTTTTAAACCTTGTTAAAAATTCAAACAGCAATGGAACGCGTTTGAAGCACTCTTCACTTTTAACGTACGTTCATTTAAAATTTCAAAGGGTATCATTTAATCGATCAGCAAAATATTCATATTTTGGTCAGCAGAAATATGTATTTGGTCAGCCAAAATAGCTAGTTGGCAAGCAACTTATGGTAAGCAAACATTTATAAATCAGGCAGCAATTAATGATATACTGATCTGCTCTAAATTATTTTGGTCAGCAAATTAAATATTTGAGCTGCATTAAGCGATCTACGGTAAATCAAATTTTGGTAAGCAATCAGTAGGTAAGCAAAATATTTCATTTTGTTCATCAAAAAAAAGGGGGCAATAAAACCTAACTGGGCGCAACTATTCTGCCGCCAATCGTGTGCGCATTTTGTCATTCGGTAATTGTCAGCTGTCAAGTAGCAGGTGTCACTGTGATATATACAGGGTGTCACTGTGATATATACAGGGTGTCACTGTGATATATACAGGGTGTCACTGTGTTATATACAGGGTGTAACTGTGATAGATACAGGATGTAACTGTGATATATACAGGGTGTCACTGTGATAGATACAGAGTGATACTGTGATATATACAGGGTGTCACTGTGATAGATACAGGACAGGATGTCACTGTGATATATACAGGGTGTCACTGTGATATATACATAGTGTCACTGTGTTATATACAGGGTTTCACTGTAATATATACAGGGTGTCACTGTGATGGGCTCATATAAAATTGGTATTTCGATTTTTTATACATCTCATAATGTTTAGAAGTTATATTATTTATTCACAACGTGTATCGTTTCGTTTTTAGGGTCAGCAAAAAAAATAACCCTAACCTACCTATTTTTGAGAGCCGTTTCGTTTTTAGGGTTATCAAAAAGAAAATAACCCTAACCTACCTATTTTTGGGAGCCGTTTCGTTTTTGAGGTCATCAAAAAAATAACCCTAACCTACGTATTTTTAGGAGCCGTTTCGTTTTAGGGTCATCAAAAAAAAAATAACCCTAACCTACCTATTTTTGGGAGCTGTTTCGTTTTTAGAGTGACACCCTGTATACATTACAGTGACACCCTGTATATAACACAGTGACACCCTGTATATATCACAGTGACATCCTGTATCTATCACAGTGACACCCTGTATATAACATAGTGACACCCTGTATATATCACAGTGACACCCTGTATATTTCAATTAAACTGCTTACAGACATGTTTTCTCTGCTGACAGTGACATCCTGTATCTATCACAGTGACACCCTGTATATAACACAATGGCACCCTGTATATATCACAATGACATTCTGTATATATCACAGTAACATCCTGTATACATTACAGTGACACCCTGTATACATATAACACAGTGACACCCTGTATATATCACAGTGACATCCTGTATCTATCACAGTGACACCCTGTATACATTACAGTGACACCCTGTATATAGCACAGTGACACCCTGTATATATCACAGTGACATCCTGTATCTATCACAGTGACACCCTGTATATAACACAGTGGCACCCTGTATATATCACAGTGATACCCAGTATATATCACAGTGACACCCTGTATATCTCAATTAAACTCTCTGCTGACCAATTGTAAAATCTTGCTACCCAAGTAATTATTTTGCAGCTCGACTGTTTATTAGGCAGCCAAATGATAAAAAAAGCAGATTAATATTGGTTAAAATGTTAACCGTTTTTAAACTGTTTGCTGAACAAGAGTTGCCGCCCGATTTTATTTATTGCGAGCCAAATCTTTGTATGCTGCCCAAATGATTTAACTGCTTATTTTTTTTTGCGGATCAATTTTAATAACGGCTGACCAAAAATTTACTTTCCAATTTCAAATAGAACGCAACTCGAAATCGGAATAAGTATGCACGTTATAGGATTGCTAGCCTTTAAGGATTATCTGTTAAGATGTTCTGATCACTCGGTTCTTCATCGTCAGACATGGAATTCAATCGAAGTTTACTACAGGATTTTTTGTGGTGTTTGTCGTACATGTGATTTTTTTTAATTTAGACTCATAAAAATAGCCAAGCCATATATTTCCCGAAAACATTGTTATAACTTTCATAGCATCCGCTAAAAAATAATTTTCCGTTGATGATACAATAAAGAAATATTTAAAGAATTATATGTAACAGCAAATTCAAATCCTGAAAAAAATCTTTGGACGTAACGTGGGTTTTGGAATAATAGGGATGACGACCGGGTCAAAACTATATAATTCTATTTAGTCCGTCAGTTAGATTTGGAAAAATATGTGACACGTATTTTTTGGTTTATCAAAATATTAAAATTCGACAAAGTTATAGATCATCAAACTTCTGGAGTGGGGGCTTGTGACGTCACTACTAGGTGAAAAATGTACCTAGGAGTGACGTCACTCAAAATAAAAGAAAAAATACGTGTACAATATTTTTTTATAATCTAACTGACGGACTAAACAGTTTTTTTTAGTCCTTTACCCCATTGGGTGGGTAATGAATAACCTATATAATAATTGTTACGTCGTAGCAAACTTATTTCCCGGGTGCGGGTGAGCGAAGCAAACGAAGTCAGCATATTATATAGATTTTTGTCGGTTCAGTTTTCGGAAATTTTTGGATTTTTTATTAACACTAACAATAAGGTATTTGAAAACAATCAAAATAACTTAATTAACTCTAACCATCAAATTACGTGTCCAAAACAGCCCGGATAAAATCAATTAAACTGATTTTCGTGCTACCAACGATTTAAAAATGACAAAAACTAAAAATAAGGCGTCACAAGTCAGTATTTCATACTAAACTGCATACTTTCCGAGCGTTTGACAATTCATAAACAGAAGCTTATTTGAACTGTCATCAAATAGCCTATCCTAGCAATCCTCGCACACACTCTCGCAACGCGGGAACGATCGGTCGCCTAGCAACCGTCCCGCCACAGAGCAACCATTGGTTCAGATTAATTTAATTGACGCTGTAATCGATTCGGTTCGGAAAGGTTGACGACTCCTGGCGGGTTTGCCAGCATTGTTACATTTGAATTTGGAATTATCTAGTTCACGGTGCGGTATTAAAAAAAGTTTAGATTTTTTAGTTTTTAATTCGGCTCTTTTATTGTTACACAATATCATTTCAGTAGGCTTATGATGCTACGCTTTGTCACGCGATAAATAAATTATTGAATTGTGACGGATTTATGTGAAACACCCGCACCTTTTTCCTTTCTTTGACGACCGCTTTAGCTTAGTTGGTAGTGACCCTGCCTACGAAGCAAGAGGTCCTGGGTTCGAATCCCGGTAAGGGCATTTATTTGTGTGATGAGCACGAATATTTGTTCCTGAGTCATGGATGTTTTCTATGTATTTAAGTATTTGTATCTATTAAATATATCGTCGTCTAGTATCCATAACACAAGCCTTATTGAGCTTACTATGGGGCTAGTTCGATTTGTGTAAGATTGTCCCCTAATATTTATTTATTATTTATTTATTTTATTTGTTTTATTTATTTTATTTATTTTATTTATTTTATTTATTTTATTTATTTTATTTATTTTATTTATTTTATTTATTTTATTTATTTTATTTATTTTATTTATTTTATTTATTTTATTTATTTTATTTATTTTATTTATTTTATTTATTTTATTTATTTTATTTATTTTATTTATTTTATTTATTTTATTTATTTTATTTATTTTATTTATTTTATTTATTTTATTTATTTTATTTATTTTATTTATTTTATTTATTTTATTTATTTTATTTATTTTATTTATTTTATTTATTTTATTTATTTTATTTATTTTATTTATTTTATTTATTTTATTTATTTTATTTATTTTATTTATTTTATTTATTTTATTTATTTTATTTATTTTATTTATTTTATTTATTTTATTTATTTTATTTATTTTATTTATTTTATTTATTTTATTTATTTTATTTATTTTATTTATTTTATTTATTTTATTTATTTTATTTATTTTATTTATTTTATTTATTTTATTTATTTTATTTATTTTATTTATTTTATTTATTTTATTTATTTTATTTATTTTATTTATTTTATTTATTTTATTTATTTTATTTATTTTATTTATTTTATTTATTTTATTTATTTTATTTAATTTATTTATTTTATTTATTTTATTTTTACTTCTCGTTAAGTATAAAATTTTATTCTTTACAGTCTTAGTCACCCTAAACAAGTAATTAATAAAAATAAAACCTCTTTAACCGTTACGACAGATGATTAAAATAGACTGTGATTGTCAGTTTAGCAATATCAACGTTTACAAACATTCACAGGTAAAGCTAAGGACCTTAAAATTAATAGCCGGACGGAGCCACGCCAACAGAGAACTGATGCGATTTTTAAACGGTTTTATTAATAAGGCTGCTTGTACTTACGAGCCGCACGCACACATCAACTAGATTTTTCCTATTGCGAGCAGCACGCACACATAGGTAGCCTGCTTATTACAGATGCTTCACTTCTTTGTTAGCGAGACTCCGTCCGGCTAGGGTAAAGCGGAGAGTGTTGGTTATTGACGGAAGTATTCTAATTATGCAATGACCATGATTATCGTAAATATTTTAAAACTTTTTGTTATCAACACCAAACAAAATAAATGTTATCTCACTAAACTAGCACGAAACAGTAGTTAACTTACTGACGTCCTAGGGTTGATCCTACTCACGTCTTCTGAATCACTCCGTATAGATTCATTAGATAATTTTAAATATTATTTGCAGTATTCATAGTTTATCGCGTATCTTCTCATTTTTACGTTATGACACATACTTAAAGCAAAAATCTGTCACTGGACAATGACGGCACTGACGAGGAAGGCCTACAACCATACCTTTGGGTTCCAGATCACCTTTGGCCACCCTAGTGGTATGGTCCAATAATCATCCAATAATCCAGTATCCGCACCAGTTTGAGTACTGGTGTATTGCTCTTCATGTCTTTCTTTACACAATCTAAATGTCGCAGTGATAATAAACGAAGTTACACGATAAATTCCCAAAGAGCCACGTAATTCCGTACATTCTCTAAAGATGACTGACAATTCATCCATCAACGTCATATTTCCTCCTTTTAATCTAAACTGCCTGCATTACTCAAAAAGGATCTAATACTAAATGGTCAGTCATAACTAGCGCCGCGCCCTCTCTGCGACTTTATCCAAGCCAATAATCAGATATTTTTGGCTAATGTAACGTTGTTATTTTACCACGATACGACATATTGATAACATTAAACGGACGGCAGATTGCGAACAGACCGTAGCCATTTTGAAAAAAAAAACTGAAAAATCTGCTTGAAACCAATTTACGTTTCAGGAAAACCTTCAGTACTCTACATCCTACGCAGACAACACGTCGCCATGCCTCCCTCCTCCCCCATACCACGACACAAATCTAAACTACACTCCCCCTACGCACGAACAAAATAATGCAACAATCCTATCGCTTTCACGGAAACGCGCGTACAGTGGTACTGGCCATACGAATATCTTCCACCTACCTTCCCTGTACCATGATACTCGCTGTACTACCACCACCGGGGATTCGTAGAACTAAATTGCGAACAAATATATCGTTAGCGAGGATATAAGAATATGGTGGTACCGGCCAGACGTTATGAACATAATTTTATTTGCTGAACGGAAAGATGATAAATTTTATTGTATGTAATGTTAAGTTTTTATGTGTTAAACTTTTTTGATTAATTAAGGCTAAGGTTCGTTATGTCGTCAATGTTGTTACACATCTTGTTAACATTTAAAACCGTAACGATTTTTCGTATATCTGTCCAATGATATTTTATAAGAAGATACG
The DNA here is from genome assembly GCA_947034925.1 of Eudemis profundana. Taxonomy (NCBI): domain Eukaryota; kingdom Metazoa; phylum Arthropoda; class Insecta; order Lepidoptera; family Tortricidae; genus Eudemis; species Eudemis profundana. The sequence goes on along the minus strand of OX344816.1, from coordinate 12,665,550 downwards.
TTATACGCATACTCGCCAGCTGAGAAATATGCTTCCAAGAAAGCAGCAGCACACATTGGTACCTCACTGTACGGTGAACATACTCACACATATTAACAGATTGCATAAAAGAGATGGCATAGTTACAATAATGCAAAAAAAAGAGACAGCTAGCTTTTTGTTACTTGCGCAATTAATTTTTAAACGTAACCGAGTGTACCCATCGGCTAGATTCGGATTGACTCGGAGCCTGCTCGGCGCTCGCAGATTAAGCACGCAGAAGGTTGGTTATCCTTGTCACTCTCATTGTCAAAGACGTAAGTTTGTCTCTTTCATTCAAATGACCTCTATGGTAGTAAGATGGCGTCGTATTTGAAAAATAAAATAATAAAAATGATAAAATTAAATTATTTCAGCGTACTTACAGGTGATATGTGATCCCTTGCGCTTTGTTGCACTTTTTGCTATGATTGGTGCACTTTCTGATCACACACGACGGCATTTTTTTTGTGAATCTTGTAAATATTCACCCTTGACATCGTCGTGCGTTTCGTTGACCGACCCGCGAGTGACTACCCACTACAAAAAGGGCACCAATACAATTATCGTGGTTTCAGTGCTTCACTTTTGGAGTGCTTGTAACCTATCTACTTATAAAATATCATTGTATCTGTCACGTTGTGTAAAAATGATTTTATCCGATTCAAACCAAATCTGTGGCATGTAGAGGCTTCCCTTGTTTTGGCATAATTTTATTTGTACTAAAGTATTGTTCGTTTAAAAACTCTTTCCGTAAATAGTTTGTTTACAGATAATTTTGACTTTTCAGAATAATTCTAACAGAAACCTTGCCTTGGCTTATTCTAAGTGAGTTATGTAGAAGATTTTTCGAAATGTTTTTCGTTTAAGCTAAAGGAAAATTAGGCTAATTAAAAATTCGGACAAGCAAATACATTCGAACAAATAAACTTATGCCAAATAGAAGGAACACTTTATAATTCGTACCCTTGGTCAAATAACGACGCATGTGACTTTACGTCCAAAGTTTTATTATTGCTCAAAAGTCATACAAATCATACGAACTACATGATACACACAGATCCTGAAAAGTTGTCATTTTGCAGATGCGTCGTTATTTGACCAAGGGTACGAATTATTTTGAAAATTCAATGGTATCTGTCAACAATTATGCGAAAAAACGCACTAAACATTATGCCAGTAGAAGGGTAGGAGAACGTAATTATTAATTAGCATTATCGTGTAATTAATTTATCGAAATTTTCCACTTTTAAGTTGGAAATTACACGATTTGCGTGCTTACTTGCGTTACAAATTAGAAATAGCTATATAAAAATGGCGACATAGGGGACATTTGTACATATAATCTAGGTCCCAATAGGTTAAGTTAGGTTAAGGTAGCTATTAAGTTGTAAATAATGTGTTTTTTTTTAATCTTATATTTGTTATTTACAATAAAATAATATTTTATTTATATAAATATGTCTCATGTATATGTCGTATTTTTAAAAATTTCAACGTTGAGCCGTCCACTGCTGAACATAGGTCTTCCCCAAAGACATCCACAACGAACCGTTCACTCTGCGTGATACTATACAACACGATAGGCCCAAAAAAGAAAAAAAAGAATCAGCAGTCTATGATCGGCGCCTCTATTAAGGTGGATTTAGACCAAACGAATTCCGAACTAAAGCTTTATTTATTAAAAATTTGTTTTACCTGTTTGAGAAACTCAACAATACTAGTACGAGCCCAAATGCATAAAATTTCGTGTAGCACGAAGCAACTATCACATTTTTCTAAATACTTATTACCTGTTTAAATCAAACAACTGAGTGATAGGACCAATGATAGTTATATTTAATGTAGTTTATTTTGATTCTACGAGTATAATAAAGTTTCCACGAAACCGTTATTGTTTAATTTTTTATTCTTTAAAAATTATTGTCCAAATCGTATTCTGCTCTCCTACAGCACTTCTGCACACTTGGGCTCAAAGTAACATTCGGTATGTCGCTGTGCCGTATTGTTTTCCTTAGTAATGGCCCTTCTCAAACCTTTCGAGGTCGTGACAAATCAAATTTATTTAGTATGATTTGTTACTTTGACAACGGAGGCCCCTTACATCTCCATTAATTTCAGTATATGTATTTTTCTTTGTAATTTATCTTGTTTTGACGCCTAGAGACCCTTAACATCTCTAAAAATGTAGTTTTATGTTTATTGAAATGTATTTAGTTAAGTAGTTGTTTGTGATATGCAATGCAATATTGTCACAATTATTGTTATATTTTTAAAAAAGAAACTGGTGAGTTTCTTTCGGCGCTTCTTCTCACCAGAATGTCATCTGCCGAAGCGCCAAAAGAATCAGACATGTGAAAGAGCCCTTGAGGCCTACTTGCAGAAATAAATTATTTCATTTCATTTCACTCATATTTCACTACTATTACAGTTCTTTTTATTAACAAGTATTTTCTCGCATTTTAATCTAAAGTATTTTTTTCTAATGCATCTTTACATGGTTAAGCTTTAGTTGAAAATTGCAAAGCTCAACTATTTTGTGTACGATTCTTTATTATTGCATGAGCGAAAAAGCTTGTTAATATCTAATGTTTCTATAATAATTTATACATATTTTATTCATATTCTCATTACTCTCAAAGATAAATAGCCGGCAGAGGGCGCTGTAAACGTCAACAGCCAAATTTAAACGTCTCTGCATATTTATAATTATTTTAATATTTACAAATAGTTTTAAGTGACATTTTATACAAATTTCAATTGATTTATATATAGTGTTTAAATATTCATAATAAAACGCGCACAAAATGGCACCGGCAAAGAGCAAAATAACGGCAAATGCGGCGGCGGTTAACAGGTTGGTGGAAGTCATTTCTAATTTAAATACAGACATTTCGCAAATGAAAGGGGAGTTAGAAAGCTGTCATAATACAATTAGGGAGCAACATAAGACACTCACCAGCCAAAACGAGGCCATCCAGATGATACTTAGGAAAATCACTGGCACGGACAAAAACACCCTTCACTTATCACTGAATGAGTCTGGCCCTCAAGGCATCGTGTTCTTGGGTGATGATGAACCGGCCCCTGTTATACCGTCGCTGCCAGCATCCCCTGTACCGCCGTTGGCCCCTGTACTGTCCACGGCTGCTGTAGCTGAGCCTAAGTCGCGCCGAACCCGACCGTGCCGTCCTGCCACCAACTCGGGCCGGCAACGTACTCCACGGGTGGCTACTGAGGACGTTTCTTCATGCAGCACACTGCCGCTGCCGTTGCTGAACGATCAGCAACAAGCGATTGTTTCGTCATCTCCAGCGCCCTCGTATGCGCAAACAGTACGGTCTCCAGCTGCGGCAGCCGCCCCACCGGCAGCACCTCAACCACCAGCAGCACTGAGCCCACCGGTTGCAGCATTATCGACCGCACCACAGACGTTGAGCTCGACCATCACAGGCCTTCGTGCTGCTAGTCCTCGCGTGACCAGCTTGCATATCTTCAACCTCAGCGAAGACACGACGGCGGAGGATGTTATACACCACGTCCAGACCCAAATGGGTATCCCATCACCCGTATGCGAGCAGCTGACCGTCACTCGTGGTCAATACGCGTCGTTTCGCCTTGATGTTCCAAGCGACAAGCTGAAGACCATCAGAGACACAAAGAATTGGCCAGCTGGAGTATCAGTTCGTTTATTTAATGTTGTTCAGCCAAAAAACGCGCAAGTAAAACGTGTATCAACAAAACCAAGGTAGTCTCGAAGTTCGTTGTGATACACCAAAATGTACGTTCAATAACTGGCAAAACATCACTTATAGACATTTTAACGAGTACGGAACAACCACATGTATTAGGATTAAGTGAAATTTGGAGCCGGAAAAATGAAATTGAACGAGTGAGGTTAAGTGGGTATGCGCTTGCAAATTGTTACTGCCGAACGCGCATCGCTCACGGCGGAGTCGCGCTATACGTGCGCGACGGTATACAATACCGACAGCGTAACGACCTACACAGCTTCGCCGTTCAATATCATTTCGAATTTGCGGCTATTGAAATAGTTCACAGCAATTTGATTATTATTGTATTGTATAGAACCGGAAATGGCGACTTTGACATTTACTTATTGAATTTAGAATTACTGTTAAAAAAGTTAACCGACGAAAACAAAAGATTTCTCATTGTTGGCGACCAAAATGTTGATTTTTTATCCGAAAACAGTTTAAAACGGCGCACTAGCGATGTATTGGGTGCTTATGGGTGTCGTAATACCGTAACGTTTCCCACTCGGGAGACCGCAGACTGTGCGACGTGCATTGACTGCGGTCTAACGAACTGCGCGCGCGACGGGCTTACTGTGACGCCGGTGAATACCGCGATAAGCGATCACAACGCACAACGTTTTGACATAACTACGGAGTACGACCCTACAAGCAAAACAAACGCGGTAGTTGAGCGTCGGCTGTTTCATAATGATTCCATCCAATTATTTTATTCTGACATTTCAAACTATAATTTTAATTTTATTTTCGATGATAATTATGACATTGACTATAAATTTAATAAATTATTTAACATTTTGACATACTATATAGACATTCATTTTCCAATTAAAAAGTTTAACTGTAAAAGAAATACTTCTGTTCCATGGTTGAATGACGAACTGGCAGAGTTAATTCGTAAGCACAATGACCTCCACGAAATAAGACGCCAATATCCCGACAACCCCATATTAACCGATTGCATTCACCATTACTCTGGCTTAATTAAGTCAACAACGCTGCGAGCGCGCCAAGCTCATATTGAGAGTAGGCTGATTGCAAGTAGCAACCAAGCAAAAGAAATATGGAGGATTGTCAATGAGGAAGTGGGTACAAAATCTACAACACAAAATATCTGCCTTCGAAATTCTGTAACCAGCTTAGAAATAAGAGATAGCGAATTACCGAACACTTTTAACTCCCATTTTCTCGGAATAGCGTCGAAACATACTATTCAAAGCGATATCTCGAAATCAACCCACTATCTTCATAGGCACTTGGGTTCCTCAGACGCGCCCCTTTTTACTCTGCCAGTCGTCACCCGTGATCTGTTGGACAAGGTTTTGCGCCCAATGCTGAAGAAACGCAGTACCGTCGATGCTTTTGACATTTCGCTAAACCTACTTCTGTGTGTATGGCCGGTTGTTGGCGACGTACTTGTTATCCTAATAAATAAAATGTTCGAAACTGGTATATACCCTGAAGTTCTAAAAAGTACCAGAGTATGCCCTGTTTTTAAAGGGAAAGGCGACAGGTGCGACGTCAACAACTATAGGCCTATCACAATAGTGCCTACAATATCCAAAATGGTCGAGTCCATCCTATCGTGTCAACTAATGAGTCATCTAGAATCGAATAACCTGCTTACGGAAAATCAATTTGCGTACAGACAGAAAATGTCAACAACCACCGCGGCGTACAGGATATTCGATTGTATCATGACTGGGTTGGATGATAAGCATAAGATGGCTGGGATATTGTGCGATCTGTCAAAAGCATTCGACGTCATTAGCCATACGCTACTGCTCAATAAGTTGAGTCTATACGGTGTTGAGAACAATGCCCACCAATTGTTCACTTCATTTCTGTCGAATCGCAAACAGGTCGTAAAAGTACCTATAAGCGGCAAGATTTTAAAATCTGATATAGGTTATATTAATTTGGGTATTCCCCAGGGGTCTGCCTTGGGAAATACTCTGTTTTTATTATTTATAAACGATCTTCCGTGCAACATTGTGGCCGGTTTATCTGTACTGTTTGCGGACGACACGACCGTCTTAGTTGGAGCCAAAACATATGAGCAACTCAGCGTTAAGATTACCGAGGCTTGTGGGCAGCTGCAAACCTGGTTCTCAGCAAATGGGCTTTTGTTGAACGTGACCAAGTCCAACATAATGCTTTTTTCTGGTCGAAAGGTCCCAACGCCACCGTGCATGGTATGCTGTCCAATGCCACTGTGCGATGAGAGTAAGTTTCTCGGTTTCACAGTCGATTCAAATCTGAATTGGAAGCGCCATGTCGACAATCTATGCGGTAGGCTGAGTAGTGCAGTCTTTGCGCTGAGAAAATTAAAACCTCTTATCTCAGGAGATGCCTTAAAACAGGTTTACTTTAGCCACTTCCACTCCCTCATGTCATATGGAACACTCCTGTGGGGTAACTCCACGGACGCGAAAAGGGTTCTGATTATGCAGAAAAGAGCTATCCGAACTCTTGTAGGAGTTACGCCCAGGCATCCCTGCAAACAATTCTTCATTTCTCAGCGTATAATGACTCACTACTCGCAACATATTTTTGATTTACTTTTATTTGTGAAAAGTAACATTTCTCAGTTTTCACGCGTAGATGTCCCGGGAAAACAGCTCCGATCTACTGGGCGACTGAGCACGGTCCCTCGTCGCATGGCGCTTTCACGCAAGAACCCTCGCGTCATCGGCCCGACTTACTTTGAGCGTTTACCTGCCGATCTCAGAAATGAGCCATCTGACGAAACATTTAGGTGTCAACTGAGAAATCTTCTGTTGGATAACCCTCTGTACTCAATAAACGAGTACATGGAACTTATTTTTTAAATTATTTTTGATAGTCTTGATTATTTTTATCCTATAAATAAAATTGTACTGACGATCCTTATTGGGAGACACGATTTGATTATTATTTGATTATTACTTGTTATCTTATGCTAATTTTGTGTTTTTCTTTTTGTAGTATTATTATTAGAAATTGTGATGACGATCCTTATTGGGAGACATGATTTGATTAATTGTTACTTCTATTTTTTAAATCCGTTGACATTGTTACATTTATCCTCATTTTTATTTTATTTGTTTTTGACGATCATGGCGTGAATACTTATAATTTTGTCTGTACAAATTTATACTGTTTTTTTGTCGTGAAATAAACGATCTATCTATCTATCTATCTATCTATTTATATCGTAATATATGCGAAGCAATCTAGATAGAAGCAGAAGAGATACAGCCCAAAACAATTGTCGATCGAGGTCAACGCTCCGGTGGGTAGGGCTGCCATAATGGGATTAGTCCTGAGTTTTCGGGATTCTTGGGCACATGACAAGATTACGGCCGGATTTTGAAAATCTCAGTATTTTTATTTTGCAGGGTTTTTATCATAAACTACAGCTATCATAAACTAGAGCTACAAATAATGACCAGCATAAAGTTAAACTGTGTTGTTAGATAAAAAAATATCTGTGAAATTATTTGTATTGCATCATAATAACATCGACTTCAATGTTATTATGACATTTAAATTTCGAACATCTGTGAAAAACAAAATGGATGAATTGAGCTGAGCAATTTGTGTGAAGTGGTTAGGTATAGGTAATTTCACGAAAGTTGAAGCCACGCACACAACAATACTGTCATGTAATGACAGCGGGATTTTGAAATTACTGTTCTTTTTTCGTACCGATAGCAGGTTCAACAGTGAATTGCAAGATAGACCAAAAAGTTTGTTTAAACTATTGCCTTTTGTTTATTACTCACTCATTCATTTCATTCATTCACTTTTTTTGCAATGAGTACTTCATGTAGCTGTGTGTGTAATCATTCACCTCAACTCTCGTGAAATTACCTATACCCCGTTATTGAGCAACAAACATCCAAGCATCCAAACATCTTCACAAACTTTCGCTTTTATAATATTAGTAGGATACACGAATTTTCCAAGGTTAATCGTAATCGTAGTCTGTTTTCAACGTTAATCTTGACCTCTCGTAGACCCGCTACGTGCGTAGACTATCATCGCTGCGCTACGAGTTTGCCGGGCGTCGACTGAAAAATAAAATAACGGACAAGTGCGAGTCGGACTCCGGTTCCGTACCACCGTCGAGCAAAGACGCCAAAAAACACAACACAAAACAAAAAAAACTGACAGACAGACAGAGTCGCACCATAAGGGTTCCTTTTTTACCATTTTGGTACGGAACCCTAAAAATATAACGATTTCTTTTATTTAACCCCTCTTATTATTATTAACACCCATTACCTTAAATTACGATCAATCGGCTATTTCGTATTTACTTAAAATTAACAATAATTAAGACACTTGATATTTTTCGCATTTTTGAAGTTTTTGTTTGAAAAACTTTCAAACTAGCTAGGTTATTGGGACAACACATACCTGTATCTGATCTTTAATCTTAGTAGATTCGTTTGATACTAATCACTCCATAACTTCGCAGTAGAAGCGTATTTTTCACGGTCACAAACTTTAAACTCATTTTTCTCAACTTGTACATTTTGTCACCTGCATGTTTAAAAAAATCTTAAATAACCACATTTTTACTAAAAAAAACCCGACCGCGGTGCACTTTGAAACTGCATAAAATCCGCCATTTTATTTATTTTAACGAACTTCATACCCAGTGACACTCGCACCATCAAGACAAATCTAATGATGTATCATTTATTAAAATCGGTTGTGCCGTTGAGTAGTTACGAGCGGACATAGGAACGGACATACATACATACTTACATACATACATACAGGTCAAACACATAACTCTCCTTTGGGCTTCGCCGCAGTCGGGTGAAAAACACATTTATTGTATGGAGCATACGCCTTTTTATTTTTATTTTTAACTTTTATTTTGTTTTTATTATTTTTTGTTATTGCAGCAATAGAAATATACATTTTGTAAATATAAAAAACACATTTCTTGTATGGGGACCCCCTTCAATTCGCGATTTAATTTTCTTTTTAATATTTCATTTCTCAGGGAAAATTACAATTATCTTTCTATTAGGTACGGTTCGAAAGATACAGTCCTGTGAGTGATCGAAAAAAAAACACGTTTCTTGTATGGAGACCCTTTTATTTTTACTTTAATTTTATTATTATTATTTGTTGTTAAAGTGGCAACAGTAATACACTGTGACTCACGGACAGGCAGACGGACAGACAGCTTAGTAATAGCCCCTAAAAATATTGAATTTAGAAATTGTATCTTGAAGAACCAATTTGAAATTCAAATCATATATTAAGTATTTTTTTTAGTTTGGACCATTTGAAACATCCAAGGTCAACAGTTAGTTTGTGTCAACAACAAATTCACACTTGACCCCTCGTAGACCCGCTACGCGCGTAGAATATAAATGCCATGCTTCGAGTTTGCGAGGCATCGACCGACAAAACAAGACAGACAGACACAGAGAGATACGCAGTGGAACTGGAAAGAGTCTTTAAAATACAAAAAGTGTGTCAGGATCATTAGTAATTTTATTCGTGGTGGGACGAAAGATGCGTACCCCTTTTCAAAAAACATAAAATCCTTCCATTCCTATACTTAAGAGAAATATGATTTCGTCAGATCACATAATTCGTATTTTAAAACACGCGGCGAAGTTCTTGAAAGGCGAACCAGGGTAAAAATAATGAAGCTTTTATATCACCCTCGAAGTCACAAGATGATCTACAAGAAATAGTATTTTTTCTACTCCTGTACTGTTATCTGTCTTTTACTTGGTCACGAACACTAATATAAGAACATACATAATATGAGTTCAGAGAAGTCTATACTCTATTCCCCATAACAGCACTAGAGTCGTTATAGTCACTTTACGTTATTGCTAGCAGCCACAGACTTCTAAATCTAGGTTAAACTTAGGTCAAGGATCAAGCGCTCAATTTTAACTTTACGGTAAAAATGCACAACTACCAACTTAACAAACAATTAAATTCCTACGGTTTTTAAGAAAAACAAAACTTTCCGAACTAAATTCATTGATGCCAACATAAAAAAGTATTTTTAATTTAAGTATATGCATAATAGTATTTTATGCAACAGTTGTATAAGTGGGTTCAAAAAATGCGAATTGCGTGAGTTGCGATACGAGCCGGGAATATCGCAAATAGAGACGCAATGAGCGTTTTTTGACTTAATTATACAACGTTGCATACAATACTTTTTCTACGACTAGGTTTTAAATTATAAAATACAAAATTAATCATAACCTGGAAACAAGGCAAATATGACGTTTGACTGACAGTATGTGTCTATGGTAATACGTGTCTTCCATTTAAAAAAAAGTGAAACCGTCTAGTTGACATCTGACAGATTTGAATCATCACTGTTATTATTGCGACGGTTTCACTTTTTTTTAAATGGAAGACACGTATTGCAGACGGGTGCCTGTCGTTTCGCATAACGTTTTTTGTCCTAAAAATGTTTGGCCGAGAATGTTTGGCATACTGTTGAATGGCATACTACTCGTTTGTCCTAATAATTTTTGCGCATACTCATTTAAAGTCCTAAAGCAAGTTTGCCCTAATATTGATAACTCTAAAATCTAATTACCTAAAGCTTAATATTCCTAACATGAATTGTCCTAAGAATTATTTTGCCTATTACTAAATTGGCTACACTTGTAGCTCCTAAACTAAACTATGGTAGGCGTGAAGTCAGAATCTTTACGTATTCTACCTTCAGGCAGGTCAGATTTCGGTTAGGCACGACGCTACGCCACTGCGAGTCATAACTATACACAAATACTAATAATATTATACAAAACCATAAATAACATTTTTACAGCAGCCCATAAAGCCTCTCTGCTTGGGTAAATTATTAGGGCGTAGAACGAAAAGGGGGGACGGGGGGGCGGAGCCCCCCACAAGGGGGGCTCGGGGGGCGAAGCCCCCCGCATTAAAAAAAAACTCAAACCATAAGTTCAATTAGGTTAGGTTAGGTTAGGTTAGGGTTCGAACTGCGTCCCCCAACAAAACCGAACTGCTGTCAGAAAAGTAGGTTAGGTTAGGTTTGAACTGCGTCCCCTAACAAAAACGAACTGCTGTCAGAAAAGTAGGTTAGGTTAGAACTGCGTCCCCCAACAAAAACGAACTGCTGTCAGTAAAGTAGGTTAGGTTAGGTTTATAGTGCGTTTGCTGCATTTGCAACAAACAACACACAAACAACACACAACAACACACACAACACATAAACAACACGCAGGCGCTTAACCAACAAGGTTGAGAAGGTTAGGTTTGTAAATAAAACAATTTTTTTATATTTAAACAGAAATTGTTTTTTTTATACATAGTACTATTAATAGAATTACATCAAAGTAATATTATTGGCTATTGCCATCAGGCAGTCAATTTTTCTATTGTAGATGGCTTTATTTGATAAAACATTGTTCGTTCGGTCACTTGCTGTGGTATATTTACGTTTTTTAGCCGGCGGAGTCGCTCCACATACCAGTTTCTGAATTTCTGCCTTTATGAATTTCATTTCTGTGATCAATTGATTCGATAAACGATAAAATTCCACGTGATGATTGCCCAATAATATTTGGATACGGTTATGCCACGATTCTGCACTGTTTTGAGTTCGCGGTATATTATGAACGTTCAGCTCGTGTGTGCTCCAAAAACTTGCATTGTATTTCGGGGGTGAATTGCTTGATCCCCAGACATAATTGATGTTAAACCACTCAGCAATTTTTTTTGCTTCCGGTGATATATTTGTGACATACTCGTCAAAATACAATGGAATTTCATCTGGTGTGAGATAAGCCAGTGCGAGTAAACATTTAATTTCCAATGCGAATATGATGCTTTTTCCGTACAACGTTTGGTAGCCCGCTTTTTGCACTTGCCGGTATATAATTTGGCCCAAATGGAAATAGCAACCTTTAATCACAACATTTTCAAAATACTTCTTTGCAGATATATTCGGTGCTTTTTCAAAGTCCATAATTATAAACCTGGGTGATAAAACGATATCGATGGATTGACAATAGTTTATCAGAAACTTAAACGCAGCAGTATAAGTAGGTATATCTTTATTTGTACACAGCATAAACACCATTGGGAAAGTCTTTGTATTGTTAATACAACCATGTATTGTGTACAATTGTTGAAAAATTTTAGGAACAATTTTAAATGTCCCGTCCATAAGCCAGAATTTTGATTCGCTCAAATAACGCATCAGCTCATTAGTAGATAATATAATTACTCTTTTATTTTTCATTTTTATGTCTTTAATTATATATTCTTCATTATCATTCAGCTTAAAATAATCCATATTCAGTTGAAAATTTATATCCTGTGGTTCTGCAATTTTTGTTTGTTTACGTTTAATTCTATATATTATTTGCCTTAAGTTGTGACTTTGAGGTAAATGAGCTAATGTTTGTGATGAAGTTTCCGCAACACAAGTATTAATAATATGACAGGGCTTTTTCTCTGGATTTTTTCCAGTATCTTCTTTTATATTATTTATTGCATTCGAAACATCTAGCCTCATAGGACTTGGGTCATGAGTGTGATCAAATTTAGGCTGCGATACTATTAAATGTTTGCCTGTTTCAGCACAAATGATACTAGTCACTCTTGCTTTGCACAAATACACTTTGTCTCTTCTTTGTTCACACGCCCAATAGGTTTTTTCGCCACTAATCCGATTTCTTTCAAATATGAAACCGTCCATATTCAATTTTTCACCGCCTCTAGACGTTTTGAACACATTATAACAGCTTCGGCACATTTTTAGACTCCACTTCAATTGTTGATACGCTAAAACAGTAACAAATGACGATGTTCTACAATAACATCAGTGATGTGTTGTTTTTAACTAATACATACCCACATTGCTGCGTTATTATTGCGACAGGCAAATATAGTGCGTTTGCTGCATTTGCTATTGCGATTTTGCTAGGCGTTAACTTTTAACGTTTGAAAACTCTGCTTGCAAAAAATCATCAAGATTTATGCTTAATGACATGTAGTAAAAACAATTATAGTACATAAAATATTAGGAACACTACAATTATGCACATCAATCATTCGATATTAGAATCTTAGCCACATTAAACGATAGGACAAATAATATTTAGGACAAACGATAATAGGAGCAACAATTTCGGACAATCAAAAATATGCGGAACAAAGTGTAGGCCAAACGTTATTAGGACAAAAGACGTTATGCGACACAACGATAGGACTAATAATTGTATGCCAATCGATATAGACCATTTAAACGCATTTCAACCGGAATTAATATCGTTTTTCTACTCCTGTACTGTTATCTGTCTTTTACTTGGTCACGAACACTAATATAAGAACATACATAATATGAGTTCAGAGAAGTCTATACTCTATTCCCCATAACAGCACTAGAGTCGTTATAGTCACTTTACGTTATTGCTAGCAGCCACAGACTTCTAAATCTAGGTTAAACTTAGGTCAAGGATCAAGCGCTCAATTTTAACTTTACGGTAAAAATGCACAACTACCAACTTAACAAACAATTAAATTCCTACGGTTTTTAAGAAAAACAAAACTTTCCGAACTAAATTCATTGATGCCAACATAAAAAAGTATTTTTAATTTAAGTATATGCATAATAGTATTTTATGCAACAGTTGTATAAGTGGGTTCAAAAAATGCGAATTGCGTGAGTTGCGATACGAGCCGGGAATATCGCAAATAGAGACGCAATGAGCGTTTTTTGACTTAATTATACAACGTTGCATACAATACTTTTTCTACGACTAGGTTTTAAATTATAAAATACAAAATTAATCATAACCTGGAAACAAGGCAAATATGACGTTTGACTGACAGTATGTGTCTATGGTAATACGTGTCTTCCATTTAAAAAAAAGTGAAACCGTCTAGTTGACATCTGACAGATTTGAATCATCACTGTTATTATTGCGACGGTTTCACTTTTTTTTAAATGGAAGACACGTATTGCAGACTTAGGCACGAGCTCTATTCATATCACCAACCGCTTCATCTGTCAAATGAGGTATTCAAAAAAATATTTCTACAAAACAGAAAGGAATAAAAATGGGATAGCCACAGTTTTGAACACTTTTAGCAGTTTACTTACTACAAAAAATATAATATGGACCACTTAAAAAAACTTAAGGTACCCAATTCAATTGTACATATTTGCACGCTAGCTAGATACAAGAAACATGACATAATGCATTGTATTGTAACATCCCTATACCTACTGTGTCTATGCAAATAAATATTTCTGATTTCTGATTGACTTTTGCGTTAAATAATGGACGGTATGGGATTACTAAACTTAAAAGAAACTTAAAATAAGATGATTTGAAAGAGTAGTAGTATAGGTAAAAAGCTTAACTATACCGGGTGTGGCCTGTAATACGAGCAAAAAATTAAACCGTAGATTCTACTCCTCAAACTAGACAACTTTTATTCAGCGACTTTTAAAAAGAACTTGTGGTTTGATTTTTAGCACACTTTAAAGTTTACCCAAACACGCAATGTATTGTATTGCGGAATTGATTACGTCTGTAGGGTGACAAGATTGACAAGCAATGTCAATTAGACGGATTTTGATGTACATTGAAAATAAGGTACTACGGACTACATATTTTTAAAAAGTGGTTTGAACAAAAGTTTTATTATTTGAGGAGTAGAATCCGGTATAAGGCATCTTTTGTATGTAGTGGTAACCTGTCCGTATAGATAGTTTTATACATTACACAATAAAAGCCACAAAATAAAGTTGTATGTCATCGATTGGATCGAAAGGATCAATTATAAATTGCATGTTTCATAATTGATCAGTCATGGCGATTCCAGTTATACTATAAATGATTTCATTGGAAATTACTGATTTCAGATATTTAAGATCAATATCGATTTAATTAGGATTCCTGCAACTGAAAAAAACCTTTGATTTTTTTGCGGATATATGCAGGTTTCCTAACGATGCTTTTGTCACCGGTGTGTTTGCTTGTGATGTCCCCAACTCACGCTGGGCCACAGAATAAGTAATAGTATACCTATACTACAATGGCGTGGCGTACAAGATATCCTTGGGCATGCCGCTGCAGATTTGGCGTACATTTTCCTACTTACTACGTACAGAAATTTCTCTTTCTAACGAAACGAGCTTTTGGGTCCTACCACTGGACGGAACGCACCACACCGGATCGTCTCTCTCTATCGCATAGCGCGTGCTCTGTCTGGTCGCTGGCCAAGTCCCTCCGAAAGGGGTAAAAGTTGGTAGTACAGCGTGGTAAATTCGTTGTAGACCAGAGGTTCTTAAACTTTTTTTGCCCACGGACCCCCTATATTATTTCGAAAACCTTACGGACCCTTTCCAAATACAATCAGAGAAAAAGAAAATCAAGGGCACATGAAAGTTTGTGTTGTATGCAGAGCCACGGACCCCCGGCTCTCGTATCACGGACCCCTAAGGGGTCCATGGACCACAGTTTAAGAAACCCTGTTGTAGACACTCCCATGGTCCGCGCGGGGGCGGGGGCCGATGATGCACTGAACACCGCTACCAGCGCTCGGAAACCGGTATTTGCTCCATACAAAAATACCGGTATTCTTTCCGTTCTTATCGTCCTTCGGTTTATTATTTCGTTTTTTAACAAGACAATTTAATAATACGAAATCATGACTTAAATACATACATAACTGAGGTCTACCTACATAAAAAGCATAAAATAATTCAAAATATTGGGCTATTTCGGGGTTTTTGCAAAATACCGGTTTCGAGCCCTGACCGCTACACATGATGTGAATTACGATACGGATTATGTCTGCCGATATCCGTAAAGGCCGAAGCAGTATTTCGGTGTTTTCTGGCTGCAAGTGCAGTTTGAAGGCAGATTAAAATAACTGCACGCCGACTGCAAGCGGACGGCGCAGTTGGTTTACAATTTTGATGCAGTTATTTGACCTGGAAAAAAACTGCCTTCAAACTACACTTTTGCAGCATTGCAAAGAATGCAACCGTGTACTCTTCCTGTTTTTGTTTCCAGCTGGTCCCATTGCAATCAAATCAGCATCTGAAGAATTTTATGAATGCAGTTGCATTCAAAAAAATTCTTAAATTCGCTTGTTTCACCCGGGAATCAAACCAGCTAAAAATTAAAAAAAAATAAGCACTCGCTATTTTATTTCACTAATCTATAGCATTATTGTTCAGAATAACCCTCTTTAATAAACATTTGTTCTTAGAAATAAAAAATATCGTGAAATCTCTCATTAATTTGATTTTATCATCAACTCTCATACAAAAGACAAGCGAATTTTAGAAAATCTTTGATTGCAGTTTGGTTTCTTTTTAAAAATGAAAGAATGCTTTAAGTAAAATGAGCTAACTCAAGGATTGAAGGGAGTTTCCCTTCACGGCCCATTAAATTCCATCCTGTATACATATCATATCACACGTACACACATCAATAACTTCTATTACAAATTTCATTTTGACTCTTTTAAACTTTCTTCTTTACAAAAACATTGTATAAAAATAATCGATACAGTCAGTATTACAGGAACCCATCTCATAAAACCGACTCAACTATCATACACAAACATCAAAATCAATTTCATTCGATTTCACGGGCGGCCATGCCTGATATAAAAGCTGTTTCTAACGCCGCGAGCCATTTAGTGACAAAATGAAGTTCATCATCTTCTGCATGCTGCTAGCTACGGCCCTCGCCGTGCCTCTTGTAAGTTTAATTTCTTTGAACCGAGACGTGGTCTCTAACTATAGGCCTCTTAGGGCCTCCGCTAGCTGGCGCGGACGCCCGCCGCGGACGCACGCGGCGGGCGGGCAAAATTATGGACCCGCGCCCGCTTCACTTAGCGCTGTTGATACAATTTCTTGTTAGACGGGCGTCCGTTCCGGATAATCCGCGTCAGCTAGCGGAGGCCCTTAAGGAAGCTCAGAGGCCCAGAGTTACTCAGCGAGCGATAAAAAGGGCTGTGCTCGGGATCTCGGCGAGATCGAATCAGAAATGAGGAGATTCGTAGACGAACCAAGGTCTCCGACATGAAACCGGATAAGCAAACTGAAGTGGCAATGGACAGGGCACATAGCTCAAAGAACCGATGGCCGTTGGGGCAGAAAGGTTCTCGAGTGGAGACCGGGGTATCCGGCCGATGTCGAAATCTACTGAGGAGGCCTGGCAGTGGACTTTGTCATCTTATTTACATATCCTGAAGCTGATCTGATGATGGAACAGGATGGTAGCACAATTCGACACACGGTACAGTTTTCGACTATACATCACATAACTTTTTTCACTTCTAATAGTTGTTAGAATCTATAGTTAAAGTTGGTCGGGTTACTCGGGCCCACTATAATTAAAGTGTTTACATTCATACATTTCTTTTCCAGAGCTATTCAGACAGAGAAGACGATGACGATAGCGACGTAAGTAACTATGTTCAGTCAAAACCATAAATAAAAATACTAATGGGCTATTCTTCAGAAATATGTCTGCGACTCCTTCATCTGTCTCCATACATTTATTATGAAAAAGGGCCAGATGACAGCAGACATATTTCTGAAGAAATGCCCTAATCATCATCAACCTATGCCATCCCACTGCTGGGCACATGCCTACTCTCATAGACGAGAGTGAATGGGCTGTAGTCCCCACGCTAAAGTCAAACGCCATAATTAGCGAACTAGTTTGACAGTTCTACAGGCCAGAGTTAGGCCAGTGATGTTTTGTCGATATAATAAACATAAAGAAATGCGTTAGGTTTCGCTGTCCTATGACTATGACTTAATTTATAACCTAATAAATAAAGTTAGGTGGACACAATAAATTCTTGAAAAGATTTGAGGATTACACGTTTCATGAATTTATTTTATCTTTTTAGACCTATCGACCATTGCACGCATCAGGCAAATTATTGTCGATAACCTTTTATCGATATTTGCCTGTGACTATTTAATTTTCTGTGAGTCAGGCAACATTTTTATCTGTCACACTAGTTCGCCTAATTATGGAGTTTACTTTAGCCCACTGCGAATTGGAGATTTCATATACACTATACACCTTTTAATTTCTTCACCTATACCGTACTATGAACGTATCAGGTTGTAGTGGGAGTGGGCAGAGACCTTAAGAGGAAACAGGAGGGCAGTTTTTCCATACAAACGTAGTCCCCTGTTTCCTCCCTGGATAATGCCAGTAGAGCAATCATTTTTTGTCCAAAAATCTATGGCTACTATTGATATGTTCCTATGTTTTCCTTTTTACGATAAATTGATTCCCAAAAGAGATATTAACCTTCAAAAACCTAAAAAAAAATGCCAGATTTTCCGCTGTGTTCACACATCCAGAAAACAAATTTGACTAGATTATTAAAAAAAAGGAAAACATAGGAACACGGCCAAAGCCTTTCTTTAATGTTTAATCAAAAAATTAGTTAAATAGGTTAAGTTTTGGGGAAGAAATCAGGGGACTACGAAACGTTGTTTTCATGAAATTTTAAAAGGTATTTTCGGTCCAAGCTGCAGTTGTCTCTATCGCGCTCTGCAGGTGAGAGGCGGGCAGTGCGGGATAGCGACACATTTTACAAATACCTAATTTTCAATTCTCTCGACCTTACTGTTTCCTCTTAAGTGAACGTCATATTTTTTTTCAGACCCAGTCACTGAACCAAGACAACAGAGAAGATGATGACGACGATGACAGTGATCGTGAAGTAAGACTAAAATAGTTGTTCGTTGATATACATAAATGTTAGGATTTAGTTAAAATAAATCTACTTATTCTAAAGTCGTGTATGTATATGTTGCCGCCAATTAGCTTAATTGGCTATTTGGTTAGCTGCCTAGCCTTTTCATTAAAAACACACATCATTTTAGGTTAGGTTTGTTAGTCTGCAGCTTGTGTCCCTCAGAGCAGGAATAGAAGCCCCGCACAGCGGGGCTTCGTCGACCTGCTGGCGGGTCATAGTTTAGTGAAAATGCTAGGCAGTTAACCAAATGGCTTATTAAACCAGTTGGCTGAGACATAAATAAAATATTGGAAATAAGTAATTAAGAACATGAAGAAATAAAAAGTTATTAAAAAAATAATAAACCGACTTCAAAACGGAAGAAATAAAAGTTTTATGCCAACTCTTTTTTTGAGGTCGGTGACACTTGTATAGTGTGAGCGGAATAATTATTACTTATTTTCAAAATCACCGATAGCAAAAAAGTCTTAAAATGTATGATGATGATGAAGCAATCTTATTTTCAGAGTCACTCATCACTGAGAAGTAGCCGCGACAGGGATGATGATGATGATGATGACAACAGTACTTGGGAAGTAAGAATAACTTACTTACTAAAAAAAAACCTTTCTCTACAAGGCTTCTTTCATTTAAGTAATAGAATAGATTTATTAAACAACGTATTATACAACAATGACATTTAAAGACTAAGATATACAATTGGGTAGTTTCCTGTAGTGAAAAAAAATTATTTTACACTAATTATCTTATTCAGCTTCCAAATCTGATCCCAAATAAATCCAGATTCACTTATTTTCTTGCCTGTACCGATTTTAAAATGACAATAAATTAAAATAAGGAGACAATTTGACCATTACAACCTGTGACGTCATTTATTCATATTTTCTATGAAGCTGCATGCTATCGTAGCGTTTTGACACTTCATAAAAAGAAGCTGATTTAATCTGTTAGGAAACTAGCCTATTAGAGAGTTGAACCTATGCCTGAACTAGGATTCCCTGTATCGCAGGCAAAAGGGACTATCAAACATTTATATCTAATGCTAAATATTTACATATATGAACATAAACAGATAACACATTATTATAAACAATCTCCAACAATTTTATATAAAACCAAATCAAACCAAATAACTATTACTAAATGTAACTAGTATATATAGAAAATGCTCCCCAGGTCATTTTCTGTTGACGTGGGTGGACGTGGATGGCGAGACTTATTCGTTGTCCGAAATAGCTGCCAGCGTTCTGATCGCCTGACGTCTCGATGAGCCGTTTAGAGATCTCTTTGTAGAGATTTCTGGCGTTAGGCTCCCACGGCCCTAGAGTTTCGACACCAAACGACCCGAATATTATATATAGCCCTCGAGAACGGGTAGACCGATTTCTATGATCTTTGAGTGTTTGGGTTTTTCTCTGCCCCGAAATAACAGAATAACTATTAAAACATCTAAAAAAAAAATTTTTGGCGCAACGAAGTTCACCGAGACAGTGGATTATAAAAAGTCGTTTGATACACGTGCGGAAGTATCATTGCTACTCGTTTAGACGCCTCGGGATGGGCACTAGGTTGAAATTCATCGCAAAACTGAGATATTGTTTTTATGCCACACCTTTTGGGACACTTTTTTTACGTATAAGGTTCGAAAGTACTAAAGATTCTGAGCCAAAAAAACCTCACAAGTCCATATTTTGAGAAAGTAGCTACCCCGGTATTTTTTTTGGAAAACGCTCAGACATTAAATTATGTACACAACACGGGAGGTAATAAAGAAAGCCCTCAATTGCATATTTACGTCGCTTGCTTGCAGCGCCGCAAACATCTGCGATGTCGGCCTTTCTTTGTTTTACCACTCTAGTTGTGTGATGTACTATACTCAAAGTAACTATGATGACAAGAAATTGTGTTTTACTTGGAGAATGGAGATTACCCCTTATGATTTCTTATAGAAAGTGGACCACTATAAACTAGAACTAAATACTAATCTAAATTTGATCCCGGCCCGAGCCACCTGGTCCAAAAGTGCCGAATACGATCGTATGCCAGCCGCATTGCGCCGCTGTATGGTCAATGATATTTGTTAGACCAGGTTAAAGCCGGACCAGGGGTCGCAGCCCCTGTCTCTCAATCGGCGCCCTATGTTTTTAGGGTTCCGTACCAAAATGGTAAAAAAGGAACCCTTATGGTGCGACTCTGTCTGTCTGTCTGTCTGTCCGTCTGTCACAGCAAGATATCTCAGGATTTACTGATGCTATCGACTTGAAATTTGGAATAGTGTTAAAAACTGCTAACCCGAGCCTATTAGATGGAAAAAAAATCTTATGCCTTTTTTACTTTTTTTTTAAAGGGGTCCGTAATTGGACTCTGAAAATTGAAAGTAGGGCTATTATATTGAGTGGGGTATCAAATAAAAGGGCTTGATTTGTAGATTAAAATGCCGTTTTTATTTTTATTTTTTAAATTAGTAGTTTTTGACTTATGACTTAAAACGTCAAAAAAAAATACCATTCCCCCCCTATTATCTCCGAAGTTACTGAACAGAAAAATCCGTAATAATTACTAATTATTAATGTCATCCTAAATATTACAGGAAAAATATAATGGTTTTCCTCACTTGCACCATTTTTGAGAAATTTGCAAAAATCGTAATACATACTTATTTGCTCCTACTATACTAATCGCCATAGAGTTTTTCTTGAACTATTCATGTATCTACTTATGAGTTTGTACGGAACCCTCGGTGAGTGAGTTCGACTCGCACTTGACCGGTTTTTTTTATTAGATTAACTATAAGTACTGTCTTATTATCAGAGTCGGAGCAACAGCGACAGAGATGATGATGATGACGACGAGGACTACAGTTCTCCGGACGTAAGATTTTTTTAACTAAGGTCTGCGGCCAATGCGTCTTATAAAAATTCCCTTAAAACCGAACTATTTAAAACTATCCCTGCCCTACCTGCCTGTAGTATACGAGCGTTTTCCAAAATAGGTAGCTAGTTTCTCAAAATATGGACTTTTGAGGAGAATCATTAGTACTTTCGAACCTTATACGTAAAAAAGTGTCCCTAAATTTGTATGGATTTTTTTCTTCCACTACGTCACGTTCATACAAACATAATGCAAAATAGTGACGTAATGGGAAAATAAATTTGGGACACTTTTTTTACGTATAAGGTTCGAAAGTACTAACGATTTTGATCCAGAAAATCCTCAAAAGTCCATATTTTGAGAAAGTAGCTACCCCGGTATTTATTTTGGAAAACGCCCATACGCTGCACTTTACAGGCAGGTAGGGTAGAGGTAGTTTTAAAGTGTTCGGTTTTAATGCAATCTTTAAAAGCCGTATTTGCCCCCATAGACGCAATTACCTCGGTTGACTTTACTTCAATGGAAGACCTTCCGTTACCCCTTTAACGCCAAAAAATCACCGAGGTGGAGAGTTCACGCCTTCTCGGGGCTCAATTTGTCCTAATGATTCTGGTTATGAAAAAAATGCCAAAAGACGACGTTTAAGGTGGTCATTTTTGCTTTACAATTTTGATTATGTACTGTCCACAGAAATAAGGAAATAGTTCGTCGATTTATATGGGAACTACGCGTCTAACGTTTTTCGCTTGGCGTTCGAGGCCAAAAGTGTTATTTAGTGATGAAAAACATAAATTTTCCATTACATTTGGTGGTATTTGAACAATTAATTATACCATTATCATCAGATCAACAAATCTGGAAATCATGTTGACGGCAACTGAAGTTAACGGCGTGCAAAATAGCTCGCCACCACTTCTTTTTAGCACGCGAGGTACATTTCTACCTCGATATATTTCTGTGGTACTGTCTGTCAATTTTGACTCGAAATAAATTCGATTACCCGGGTATTCGGATTGCAACCCTACCCTGCACCTATGTGCGGTGTTCACCCTGCACTGTGGGTAAAGCTGACCCTGTGTGAGATCATGTAAAGGCAGGGCAGGTATTCTTGTAATAGTCAAACGCATTCGACACCTGTTTATGTGTAGCGCCAGCAAGAACTACAGGTGGGGCAGAGTCATTCATTTTATTGCCCGCAAACTTACCACCTATGGAGCAACCTGCTGGGGGGGGGGGGGGGGGTGAAATGCAATGGTTATGTTTACTACTGACGGGACTTGGTAATAATCCCACACGTATGCATACACATTGGCATATACATACGAAGGCATTTGCATGTGTGTGGTGTGGGCTATAGCTCTTGCTGTTTATTTTTCAGAGCCAATCGCGATCCGGCAAAAATGAGGAAGATGTAAGTCCCGTAACGGCCCGTTGTACCTAATTTGTTGCCAATCATAACAATAGATTCAAGTCTTAACTGGAAAGCACATATTGAACGCACAAAAACAAAGTTAGCCAAGTTTATTTACGCTCTAAGCATATTAAAAGTTAACACGGATTTTGAAACCACCTTATCTATGTATTATTCTCACGTTTATTCAAGCCTCCGATATGGCGTGGTTCTGTGGGGAGCGAGCTCAGAAGCTCACCAGCTTTTCGTCACGCAAAAAAAGTGTGTTAGAATACTAGCGAATGTGCGCATTCCAAACAGCTGCCGCCCACACTTCATAAAAAATACACTTTTAACGCTACCCTCAATATATATACTCGAGGTGGCACTTTTCGTTCGAAAGCATCCAAACCTATTTCCGGCTAAAACAGATCTTTTTAAAACTAGAAGCCAATATAGAAATAAATTGCTGCTACCAGAATCTAATTTAGCTATCTTTAAAAAAGGACCGCAATATAAATGCATATCAATATTTAATAAAATTCCCAATGTAATCAAATTTGAACCTAATGATAATATATTTAAATCTAAATTGACAATATTTCAAATTTTCTGTTCCTTCATTTTATGAGCTGGATAGAAAATAGGTGGAATTTTAAGCTACCCGTATTTTTTCTTTTTCGTTTTAACTCAATTTTTCAATTAAAAATAGCAGTTTGAAAAGTAGCTCATTCTAAAAGGGCGTATGTAGAAAATGACGTCACTTTCCCAACTAGAATCCAGAGCGACAATTAGGTACGATTTAAAAAAACTAGAATCCAGAGCGACAATTACGATTAAAAAAATAACTGTCAGGCGTTACAGCGTTGTCAACATAGGAAGTTCGGGAAGACAACGATGCTTTTGCTCCTCTTATTTGGGCTGGATTATATTTATCACTTGCCGATGTGTACTCCATCATCATAATTTCAACACGCGGCAGATTCGTGCTATCAGCCTGAGAAAAACCTTCTGATGTCTTCATTATATGAAAAAAATCGGTGTCCGGTAAAAGAATGCCAAGTTAATAATGTTTGAATGCGTTATCGGAGTCCAGTGGGAAAGTGCCAAGTCTTTTAAGGTCTACGAAAACGTGCAAATGAACCAACGGTAAGAAAATTAAACTTCTAAAGCCGCTAAGCAGTTGTAACAATTTTCAAAACAAATAAACGTCAGACGGCAAGTATGTCAGAAAATGACAACCGGATACCATACACTTTTTAATCGTTTCAGCACTAAGGTCTCTCTCGATAATGCAGGGAAAATGACGTCACACTTCCGGTTCACACTAATTGACGATTTTTTCCAAAATGAATGGGAAAAAAAATCCAAAAATATTTTTTTTGAGCATAAAATACAGTTTTACCCAAATGGTTTTCGAATTAAGATCTTTTGAAAATATGGAATGTTGTCAATTAAAGGCAATATTAATAGAAAAATGCTACTACTCGGTAGAAGAGTTTTTGTGTGACGAAAAGTTATTTAATACGAAAATTTATAATACTAAAATAATAAGATATATGAATTAATAAAATTAGGATTATCACTTGTACCTACTTTCTTAAGATTATGGCATGGACATTACAATGATACTTACCTAAATACATACCCTAAAACCTAACACGGAACCTGACAATTATAAATAATTAAAGCGATCTATAATAATACAAAATAAACTGACTTACGTTATACAGATTCAGAAATGACATCCTAAATTTATTTATTCAATTTACATTACCTATATATATATATATATATATATATATATATATATATAAATAATGCAATACATACATATTAATTGTAAACTACTTATAAACTAGGTTAAGTAAGTGGTTTTGTATATTGTGTGCCCTCACAGGGCGTCATGAACTGACTTTTAAATTGTAACACCTTTATGTACATGACTATGCAATAAATTATAATTATGATTATGATTATAAATGCTACTATTATAACGTCAATTGCTACCGAAAAAATATATGGAAATAACATCAATAACAATTCAATATTAATAAAATAGCAATTATTTACGAAAATATACAAACCTACTTAACGACACACCCGATTTTGATAAATTACACATCATTAGATTTGTCTTGATAACGCGAGTGTCACTGGGTACATAAAATTATTTAAAAAAAAAAAACAAAATGGCGGATTTATGCACTTTAATGCGCGTTATTTTTTGCACTGTAGTCGGGTTTTTTTCAGTAAAAATGTGGTTATTTTATTCACAGAATAACCGCGTAGCAGAACTATCGTCATACCTAGATTATCTTAATGATGTGAGTATTCTTAATTTGTAAATTCATAGAATTTTAAAATAGATCACACCACACATGAACCGTAACATTCACTAGAGATATAGAAGAAACATTTTTTCGACCTCTGCGAACTTAGCGTAGTCCGACTATCACTTTATTATATATTATTTATATAATTATTCCAGTGGTGGGGAAAGTACGGCCCGCCGACGGTCTTTCAAAATTACGGTCATTCTCACGAAGTATGTCTGCGGTCACCTAATTACCGCGACGCTGTTTTCATACTAAATGTACGGAGACGCGGTAATTAGACGCAGTCATACTTCGTGAAAATGATAATATATTTTGACGGTCCAGCAGATTTTAAAAGAAAATCAATTTTAGCTGTAATTTTGCCCCTCCTCAAAATTTCTTAATTTTTTTGGATCGTCATGAAGTAAATTTGCCCACCACTGCTTTATGGGTCAATTGCAGAAAAAAATTACCTTTTACTTTTTTTGTCTGATCATGGTGTGTCTTATACCAATTTACTCAGTCAGAATCACGAGCACTTTTCATTTATAAAATAAAAAAAGTAGTGCAAAATGTGCCAACATTTCCGTACAAATTTTGAATTTCTCAGTTTCGTTACGCTCAAACTAAATATAGGGGAAAATCGTAACGAAACTGAGATTTTATTTTTTCTCCGTTTCGTTACGATTTTCCCTTTCTGCAATTGACCCTTATACTATGACCGTAGACTAAAGTAATAAAATAAAATTTAAAAAAATCTTGACTAATACAATCGCGCCAGTCGGGACTTTAGTACAAACGAAGCCACATTTAACTGACCACCTTTAACACGTTGCAATAAAGTTGACATCTGTTTACAAATGTACAGTTAACAGTGTGTTCTATTGTACCTATTCTGTAGGCTTATGAGTGGCAATAAAGTTGACATATGTAGGCTTATGATGCTACGCTTTGTCACGTGATAAATAAATGATAAAGCGTTTGTCACGTTCTGACATATAGTGAGTGAGAGTGACGGATGCTTTATCATTTATTTATCGCGTGACAAAGCGTAGCATCATAAGCTTACTGTTTGCAAATGAACAGTTAACAGTGTGTTCGATTGTACCTATTCTGTAGGCTCATGATGCTACGCGCTGTCGCGTGATAAATAAATTATAAAGCATCCGTCACTATCACACACATATTCTCAGAACGTGACGGATGCCTTATCATTTATTTATCGCGTGACATATAAACGTACTGATCCCGACAAAATTATAAAAAAAAATTATAACATTTTTTTCTGTTTTTTTTTCAGAAATATAAAGGCCGTGGAGTAAGTGTGCATAACATTTGTTATACAATATATTTGATACAAATGTCTTATATCAAAAACACTGGTACATTTACTGAAGTGATTAATAAAAGTACTAAGTATTACGTTAAAACTACGTTATCTTTACTTTCAGGCCTTAAAAGTACAATATGTGAGTAAATAAGCTGCGAAACTTTATAAGATTGTTATGTATAATTTGATTGCATAGTATGCGTTAATAAATAGTATTTATGCCATACCTGGCCAGAAAGTGGCATTTACCGCACGCAACGCGTACGGATAAAACCGCTTTCTGACCAAGCGTAGACATAAAACGATTTAGACAACACGGGAGGTAATAAAGAAAGCCCTCGATCGCACATTTATGTTCCTCGCCTGCAGCTCGGGCCGCAAACATCTGCGATCTTGGCCATTCGTGGTTTTTACCACTCTTGTTGTGTAAAGTACTATTGTTCAATTGTTTTTATATAAGTGTCATTGGCATTTTTTATATGTATGTATATCTAACCTATCCTAAAACCAAAACTGTGTTAAAAATTAATTATTTACCGCTGTACTTATCGTTCCAATACCTACCGTATGTAATCGGCCATTCTCACGAAGTATGACTGCGTTTAATTACCGCGTCTCCATACATTTAGTATAAAAACAGCGTCGCGGTAATTAGGTAACCGCAGACATAGTTCGTGAAAATGACCGTAATCGGCCATTGTCACGAAGTATGACTGCATCTAATTACCGCGTCTCCATACATTTAGTATGAAAACAGCGTCGCGGTAATTAGGTGACCACAGACATACTTCGTGAGAATGACCGTAATCTGAAGATAATGTTGTGGATCACACAAATCTTTTATTGGATATTGTATCTGAATTTTGTATGTTACTCTTTGTGCTCCCAATAAATTCCTCAATTTATCAAAAACAAGATAACTAACTAAGGTGGTTGACACCTAATGTGATGTAAAAATGTAACAGACGTCCAAGTATTGATAGCGTGTTGAATTAAAAAGTAAAAATGTAACGACTGCCCAAATAGAAAGAAAAGAAAGAAAGAATCACATTTATTGCGGTAAGAGATAACAGCACCAATACAAAAGAAAACAATAATAAACAACATGGAGAAAAGAGATAGATAAAACTAATCGGCCATTCTCACGCAGTCTGTCTGCGGTCACCTAATTACCGCGACGCCTGTTTTCATACTAAATGTATGGAGACGCGGTAATTAGACGCCGTCATACTTCGTGAGAATGGCCGAAACCAGTTTCCATAATTACAAAACTAATGGTGCTGCCAGGTCAACCGCAAAAGGACACCACTCAGCATGTGCTGCGGCATCGTGACCATGTCTCAGCGCTGGTCTTCCGTGGGGCTTGAAAAAAAAATTGATGGCCTATTTTTTTCTTTTTTAGAACCCTGCGTCACAGGCGTACGACGTAAGTGCAACTACAGGCTGCTTTCTGGGTCGTGATCCCGGACCAGTTTTCCAGACTCTATAACTGGTCAATATTATCTTATGATAGCATTTGATCAAATCAGAATTAATTAAAATTTTCTTATTTTCAAGTAAAATTAATCCTAAACTAAGTGAATCACGGTCACCCTATGACTTTTGACATACGCAGTATGGGAAGCGACAAAACGTCACATTGAGTAGGGTGACCAAATTGTATGCAAAAATGTTTTTTTCTACTTATATTCTGAAATGAAATGAAATGAAATAATTTATTTCTGCAAGTAGGCCTCAAGGGCTCTTTCACATGTCTGATTCTTTTGGCGCTTCGGCAGATGACATTCTGGTGAGAAGAAGCGCCGGAAGAAACTCACCAGTTTCTCTTTTAAACACATTACAATAATTGTGACAATATTACATTGCATATCACAAACAACTACTTAACTAAATACATTTCAATAAACATAAAACTACAATTTTAGAGATGTAAAGGGTCTCTAGGCGTCAAAACAAGATAAATTACTGAGAAAAATAGAAAATAAAAAGGCATATACTAAAATTAATGGAGATGTAAGGGGCCTCCGTTGTCAAAACAAAAAATAATGACAAATATTGGTGATTAGAAATTAATAATTAACATCATTAGGTTCATCTTTGAATATTGTATTATGCCTTATTTTCTTGCTCCACGACCCAGAAATCACCCTAAAGTTCCGTTCGTTAAAAGTTTTATAACTTTATGTTATTAATGGTTTATTTGCGTATCTGCACTTTTGATGGCATTAAACTTGTTAAAGTCAAACGTAAGATTAACTTTTCTTTACCTAAGAGGTACCTACCTTAAAACAAATGAAATGTTTTCAATAAAAATGTGTGTCAGTCTGTGGCCCCGGAGCTCCTGAACGGGTAAACCAATTTGCATGCAGTTTTTTAAATTTTCTATTTAAGTTTTTAATATTATATCATTTGTAATTACAGCATCGCACAAAGACTCATAATCTAGGGGTAAATATAATATATTTAAACTAAAAAATAACTAATAATAGATACAAAATAGTGACTCTGCTCTGACGATCTGGTTAAGGCCGCCTGAAGCCTATGAAAGAAAGAAAGAAAATACATTTATTTATGACAACAAAAAGTTACAAAAAATAGAAAAAATAAACAAGAAAACACAAAAAAAATCTCGCTGCCACAAAAATGTCCCACCTCCGCATAATACCAACTGCAGAGCTGGCGCTGGAGGCAAAACCGTGCGACTTTTCGTTGTGGACGTCTTTGGGGAAGACCTACGCTTAGCAGTGGAGGTTCTCTCGTTGAAATGATACTCTGCACTGAAATTTTAAGCACGTTTATTATGAGTTTATTCTGCGAAAGAATTTAACCCTTAGGTGCATACGGTATCAAAAATGACACAACTGAAATGACACAAGTAGAAATGAACTTAACGTCAATTTCTAACCTTGTCAAACTGGTCACGAAATCTCAAATTGACGTGGATTTGATTTTCACTTCCTCTTCATCGTTCCCTCATTACTGAGGATCGCGACCACACATTCTTAATCTCCAAAGAGTGCGGTCATAGGCCGTATGGACCGCGTTCTGCATGCTGCCGCCAGCCAATTTCTTAATGGAGTCAGACCAACTTGCTGGTGCTCTTCCTTGAGCTCGCCTCCCATTTATTTGGCCTAAAATTATTTGTTTGTTCATTATGTGTCCGAAAAAACTAAAGGCTCTCTTATGGCATGTTGTGGAGAGCCGTGTAATGATATTGAGCTCTTTTAATATGGATTGGTTTGTTCTTCTGGCCGTCCAAGGTATACGCAGCAGTCTTCGCCAACACCACATCTCAAAAGCGTCAATCTTCGCTACATCGCGACTTCTCTTCTCAGGCTCCATGTTTCGGCACCGTACGGAAATATTGAGAAGACGAGAGCTCTCACTAGACGAACCTTAGTTGTACGACGAATACCTGGTTGACGAATACTAGGTTGATTTTCACACGAGACATTTAATTTTCAGAAATAAAATGCACGATACGGGATGCATCTAAGGGTTAAAAATGGTATAGGGAACGTGCACGACGAAAGTGCTGCCAACTGGTGCCGCCAATCTAAGTCTTGTACCCTCTCATGCTGGACACACTGACGGAAACGCCGTTAATTAATCGCGATGAATGACGATTAACGTCAGTGTACGACTTACTATATTTGACATTGACACTTGAAGAGATATTTTGAATTGACAGCTTGATTTGACAGGCATGATAGTTTCCTTCATTGTCCGCCCGTGTCTCTTTTGTCGTTTAGTGCTGCCACCTATAGTTCGTGCACACGTTCCCTATAGGCCTATAGCCTGCAGTGGAGGTCCGAGGCTGATAGGGAACGTGCAGGAACTATATTATAGTTTAAATCGATATAGTGCTGCCTATGGTCCTGGGTTCGAATCCCGGTAAGGGCATTTAATTGTGTGTTGAGCACGAATATTTGTTCCTGAGTCATGGTTGTTTTCTATGTATTTAAGTATTTGTATCTATTAAATATATCGTCGTCTAGTATCCATAACACAAGCCTTATTGAGCTTACTATGCCTAGTTCGATTTGTGTAAGATTGTCCCCTAATATTTATTTATTTATTTATTTATAATAGGCGTGTTAGTACCGAATTATAATTTTCTTTGTTATGAAAGGATTATATCATTGATAAAATTATTTACAGGCTCTGGAGTTCACATATGTAAGTCAAACATACTCGTCATGGGGTGCATAACATTATTACGTTATAATTTCTAAACAATAACGGACTTCAAACATTGAATGCTTAAGGAATTTCGTAAAATTCTCCTGGATCCCGAAATCAGAACTGAATTTCGAAATAAATGGACCAATCTATTTTTCATTTCAATAACAAAGCGATCGGATAAAAAAATACGAAATAATAATATAAGAGAATCTCTTTTTTGTGAAGTTAAAACAAACTTTATAGTAACGATTTTTTTCATAATTTATAAATTTATAAACTGGTTTCATTCATGAGAATAAAATTATATTGAATGGGAAAATTTAACATAAATTATTTTAATTTTCATTAACAGCGCGCTCCGACTCAAAATGAAAAGGCAAGTTAATTTCATCAAATAATTGATTACAGGTAACAAAAACAAGATAGCTCCGAAGCAAAATATCATTGCTCTGTAGGGGCAAAATTTGGTACAGTCGAGTTCATAAATATGTGTACACTTGTTTACCTACTCGAATGCGGTCGCTAACAATTAGTATGCAAACGCATTCGACTAGGTAAAAAAGTGTACACATATTTATGAACTCGACTGTACTAGTAGCCACGCGGCGAAATCGCGGAGTGAGCTCCTGGCAATGATTACAAAAGTAAGGATAGGCCCATCCGAACATCCGTAACAAAAAATGTAGCTATAAAGACCAGCTGCGCAGTGCACGCGCCGTGTCGCGCTGCAGACTGGCGCTGATTTGACAGTATTTTTACCGCGAAAGCGTTGGAACCGTCTGCGCGCTCGCTTAGGCCGGCCTTACACAGTCTGAATCCGAATCTGAATTCAGAATCTGAATCCAGAATCTGAATTCAGAACGCACGGAATTGCATACAATTGAACTATTATCCACACACATTCTGATTTTTTCAGATTATGAATTTCTCAGATTGATCTGACAAAATGATACTGACTTGCGTTATGAATTCAGATTATGAATTCCGGACGCACCCTTTTCTATACGATTAGTACGGACGAGCACACACATACTGGATTCAGATTATGAATCCGTCAGTCAGTGTAGCCAGATCTACTGATAAAGCAGTAAGCAGTAGACTTTTTTATCCTAAAATTTTTAGAGTGTTCGTGGGTTTTAACGGCAGGGTCCTTAA
Organism: Eudemis profundana; assembly: GCA_947034925.1. NCBI lineage: Eukaryota > Metazoa > Arthropoda > Insecta > Lepidoptera > Tortricidae > Eudemis > Eudemis profundana. Next base: position 12,633,741 of record OX344816.1, on the reverse strand, counting down.
AAATTCCGAAAAATGTACTAAAATCTAAAATTCCTTCCGAGTTCCGCGGAGGTGTCAAAAGTTCCGGAAATCGGAACAAACGGAACCAAATGGCAACACTGGAGGCAAGGCCCCGGAATTCAGACTCTGAATTCAGATTCGGATTCAGACTGTGTAAGGCAAGGCTCCGGAATTCAGATTCTGGATTCAGATTCTGAATTCAGATTCGGATTCAGACTGTGTAAGGCCGGCCTTAGCCCTGCCCTTTGTATACGTCAATGGCTCCTGGTCTCGGCGTTAGTAGGCTTAGTCGACGAGCTGATCTGATATGCTAGGTATTATGTTAAAACAAACTTCAAGATTTATGTCAAGTCATTTGCTTATGAAACATATTGTTATAATGATCATGTTTTCCTTCCAGGCGGGCAGATCTCAAACCCAGGTATGTTGATTTGATAATGGTTTGACATTATGTATCTTCTGAAACAGTCATATTGTATCCAATAGGGTATTTGCCAGTAGTCAATATAAATTACTACACGCTAGCCATTAAATCAGCTTTCGAAAATTTGCAAAAATGAACTAAACATCACCTATTTAGCGTTTTAGACGATTTTTAAAAGATCAAAACCTACAAATAAGAATATGATTTGATGTTAGAGTTAAATGACGTCATTTCACTTTTATTCCATACAAACTTTATACTGTCTGAGCGTTTTGACACTTCATAAAAAAAAGTAACTGATTTGATCCGTCAGGAAAGTAGCCTATTTATGTACAAGTAAATACATAAAGAAACATTAGTAAAATAACTGGCCAAGAGCATGTCGGACCATGCTCAGTGTAGGGTTCCATAGCCGTAACTATATGGTAAAAAATGCGATGTAAAAAAAGTACAACAACAAAAGAGCGTATCTTCATAGCAATTACGTCCTTTTGTTGAGAAGCGCAGTTTATCGGCAATAACTCAAAAACGGTTAATCCGATCTTGTTGAAAATAATTTTCGTTGAAAGTATTAATTGAGCGTTATCTTTGTAATTTGTTTTTATATTTTTCGGACACACGGTTTAGAAGATAGAGGGGGGGGGACACAATTTTCACAACTTTCGGAGCGATTATTTCCAAAGGTATTCACTTAATCACAAACATTACTTAAGAACCTTAAAATGTTTTCAAAAGAGCTGTCGAACTATGTACCACACGTTGACATTTTGTGAAAAAATTTTTTTTTAGCTTCTGTTACATGTATGGAGTGCCCCCCCTAGATTTTTTTATTTTTATTATTTAACTACCAATCTTAGTTGCGGCATCTACAAGACATCTATATTCCAAATTTCATCAGTATAGGTCTTGTAGTTTTTGAGTAAAATGCCTGTGACATACGGACGGACGGACGGACGGGCGGACATGACAAAACTATAAGGGTTCCTTTTTAGCCATTTTGGCTACGGAACCCTAAAAACACCCTCACTAACTTCTTAAGATTAAAACAAATTAAAAAAATCTGGCCTCGCTGGCAGTATTACTACATTGTATCGTTCGCCGAGGAAGTAGCCAGTTCTCCGGTCCCGCGTGTGTAAAAATATATATTCATTTATTTATTATTTTTGCAGCACTATTTCATTTATTCTCCATCGCACAACGTAAGTACGAATTATATTTTAACTGTTATGTAAATAACAGCACACAATAAAATATGAGTCGACATTATTTTTTAAAGCTTTTACTAAATTGCAATGTTCGTACATGCAATATCAGGTCTGTGGCATAATATTATTATGTCGATCTCGTATCGGCCTACGGGGTCATCAGAAGAGCATTTCTCAAAATGGGCTAGACGACTAAAAAAACTGTTTAGTCCGTCAGTTAGATTATTAAAAAATATTGTACACGTATTTTTTCTTTTGTTTGACAAACAAAAAATTACGAGGATAGAGTGCTTAGAAGTTTCGTGCGACGTCACTCCTTGGTACAATTTTCACTTAGGAGTGACGTCACAAGCCCCCGCTCCAGAAGTTTGATGATCTAACTTTGTCGATTTTTAATATTTTGATAAACCAAAAAATACGTGTCCCATTTTTTTCCATAATCTAACTGACGGACTAAATAGAATTATATAGTTTTAACCCAGTCGTCATCCCTATCGTGTCTTTAGAGTGCGACTACGATAACTTTGCACAACGGAACATGGCAACACCTCCATTTAAAAGTGACATTTTCATAGAATTGCGACTTTTAAACGGAGGTGTTGCCATGTTCCGCTCTGCTAAGTTATCGTAGTCGCACTCTAATTTATTTATAAAAAATCGGTTGTCTGTAAAGTCTACTGACAATAGTCGAACGTGATAACGTTGACTTCTTGTCATACAATAGAGATCTTGACAGCCGTATCTTAGGGAATAAGGCCTAATTTATTAACAATTTGTAAGAAACTATCGCCTTAACGACATTAGTGCTGGAATAATATAAAGTACCTATTTTGCGCAAAAACGCGTAAGATGTATGAAATCCTGCGGCGCTTACTGTTTTTTCGAGTTGATAAAGTTAGTTTGCGCAAAAACGCGTAAGATGTATGAAATCCTGCGGCGCTTACGGTTTTTTCGAGTTGATAAAGTTAGTTTGCGCAAAAACGCGTAAGATGTATGAAATCCTGCGGCGCTTACTGTTTTTTCGAGTTGATAAGGTAACGGCCCCGCAAGGTAACGGCAAATGACGTCACACTATTTCGTGCGTGCAGCCGGCTCCATCGAATTATAAGACGTTATCACGTCAAAAACGTCTAACGTCATATTAAAGCGTATTTATTCGTTTCAGAACTACTGGCCTGCAAGCAACCAGGTATTCAATCAATTACTCATTTAATGTATTGTACACTAGAGCTCACCTGCGACTAAGTACGTTTTTTTTGGGTGGTTTGTGTCCCGTTTGGTCAATTTTGACTACTTTAGTAGAAGGAGAGGGGCACAGGGCGACTAAGTACGTCTATTTGGGCATTTTTATTTTAAAATCTACGGTCAGGCGAAACTTAAGCCATGTTCAAATACCGTCTAACCTGTCAGTCCGTGACGAAATGTATGGAGTTTGACACTATTCATCAGTTCTGTGACGACCTGCTAACTGTCAGTTAAGAACGCACTTTAAATAAAATAGCCCATTTTCATACGTTTAAAGAGTCATTTTCAAAAAAATTATACATAGTTAAGGGCCTAATAAAAACAAAATTACGACCGCTTCCTCTGTGTTACGAAAGTTAGGCATACAAACTATATGGGTAACTTTCGTAACACAGAGGAATAAATTAAGTTTTGTTTTAATTAAATCGCTTAATTGTGTACATTTTTTTTGAAAATGACTCTAAATTGACCCCCGTAGGGACTCAATATAAAATATCCTTCCCTCCATTTTTTTCAAATAATACACGTGTTTCCAATTTCATCCTGCTATCAATCGAGGCTTTGCGTTATCTATCTGTATCTTTCATTTACTAAAATTAATTTCTATTACTAAATTCATAAAAAAAAAACAGAATTTTCCTTTTTCTGGACAGATTTTCTTATTTTTTAAACCTTTAATAAGTAGGTATATAATAAAATTTAAACACCTAAAATTTAAAATGTTTTCTAAAATTTAGGTAATATAATTAGATTAGATCATAATATGTTACTATATTCAGTAATGGACGTTTCCGGTTTGAAATTATGAACTGAAAAAATCTATTTATTCACTAAATAATACATGTTTATCATTTTTTTTGTTGTTGCTGCAGGGACCACAGGTAGGAATAAACATCTATTTTCGCATAGTACATAATTGTAGTACTGAATAAAAGCCTCTATTTAGTGCATAAACACATAATAATATGGGTAAATAAATATTTTTACAAAAAAAAACCCGACCGCAGTGCACTTTAAAAGTGCATAAAATCCGATTTTAACGAAATTCATACCCAGTGACACTCGCGCCATCAAGACGAATCCAATGATGTATCATTTATCAAAATCGGTTGTGCCGTTGAGTAGTTACGAGCGGACACAGGAACGGACATACATACATACAGATCAAACACATTACCCTCCTTTGGGCTTCGCCGCAGTCGGGTAAAAATATATACCTATCTAAAAAAAAGAAACGGCGTTAAAAAGGGTCACTACTCAGCATTTTGCCATGGCCAGTAATCCTATCAAAATCATTACATGTAAGATGCAATTCTCGCAACGCAGTTCGCCTACAACAAAACAGTTTTGAGATGCAATGTTAAACCAAGTCAGTACCGGGCTTGCAACGGTGCCTAAATATTGGGAACTCATTAACCCATTCATTGCCGACGCTCCAAATCTCTACACTCCCCGCGGTGCCGCCGCCTTATAAGCGATGACGCGAATTCGCGTCCGCGGCATACAGATAAAGTTTTTAACGACCGATTTCGCGTCCGCGGCATTACGATTTACTAATCGTAATGCCGCGGACGCGAAATCGCGTGACGCGAATTCGCGTCTTCGGCAATGAATGGGTTAAAACAAACATACATGGTAAATATCCCGTTGTCAATAGTAGTTATTAGGTGTCAACAGAACTCGATTTCCACCGACTTGCCTATTATTTCCTCGTGGAGGATTCTTTATTTGAGATTTGAGAACTATAAAATCGGCCATTCTCACGAAGTATGTCTGCGCCTAATTACCGCGACGCTGTTTTCATACTAAATGTATGGAGACGCGGTAATTAGACGCAGTCATACTTCGTGAGAATGGCCGATTACGGTCATTTTCACGAACTATGTCTCCGGTCACCTAATTACCGCGACGCTGTTTTCATACTAAATGTATGGAGACGCGGTAATTAGACGCAGTCATACTTCGTGAGAATGGCCGATTACGGTCATTTTCACGAACTATGTCTCCGGTCACCTAATTACCGCGACGCTGTTTTCATACTAAATGTATGGAGACGCGGTAATTAGACGCAGTCATACTTCGTGAGAATGGCCGATTACGGTCATTTTCACGAACTATGTCTCCGGTCACCTAATTACCGCGACGCTGTTTTCATACTAAATGTATGGAGACGCGGTAATTAGACGCAGTCATACTTCGTGAGAATGGCCGATTACGGTCATTTTCACGAACTATGTCTCCGGTCACCTAATTACCGCGACGCTGTTTTCATACTAAATGTATGGAGACGCGGTAATTAGACGCAGTCATACTTCGTGAGAATGGCCGATTACGGTCATTTTCACGAACTATGTCTCCGGTCACCTAATTACCGCGACGCTGTTTTCATACTAAATGTATGGAGACGCGGTAATTAGACGCAGTCATACTTCGTGAGAATGGCCGATTACGGTCATTTTCACGAACTATGTCTCCGGTCACCTAATTACCGCGACGCTGTTTTCATACTAAATGTATGGAGACGCGGTAATTAGACGCAGTCATACTTCGTGAGAATGGCCGATTACGGTCATTTTCACGAACTATGTCTCCGGTCACCTAATTACCGCGACGCTGTTTTCATACTAAATGTATGGAGACGCGGTAATTAGACGCAGTCATACTTCGTGAGAATGGCCGAAATATGTGTTCCGCCCCCTTTAGCGCGTAGCCCGTGGGGCCGATTTTAAATGACAGTTACGCTTCCATACTTATTATATTTCGATGTGTGCTGATTAGATTAATCAATTACTTTTACTATTTTTTACAGAATAATCAACCTAATAATAGCGGTAGAAGTCACCACGGCAGCCACGATGTGAGTAAACAATGACATAATTATGAATTACTAGAAATCATGTTAGTAGAAAATCACTGTATGTTCTTCGTAATAAGACAACTTAAACGGATCAAATCGAGTATATTATCATCTTCATCATTTTCTACCCGCGACCACGAACGCTAAAAAGGATTACGAAACGTTGGGACTTAAAAAATGAATTAAGTAATATAAATACGCGATTCAATCCGTTTAAGTTGTTTTATTACAATGAGTGATAATCGCGGAAACCGAAGACAACAATATCAGATATGTTCTTTCCGAAATCTGACATGCTGATGACACAAAAAATGTTACCCATAATCAATTATGAAATTTACCCATAATCAATTATGAAATTTACCGGCCAGCGAAATTATTTGTTGTTACATGTTATTTGTTTATAGGGCCTGAAAGTATATTTATTACGTAAGACGATTTAGGGGGGAAGGGGGTCGAATGTGTCATATTATTTCTTACAAGGGGGTGTGAGGGGGTTTTGATAGTTCGTACGTAAGATCAAAAAATGCTTTTTTTATGCTTGACTAGCAGTTGCAGCGCGCAAAGTTAAGATTATATACTTTTAGAAGTGCGCGAATCCGCGCGAGAGAGGAGCCGCGTGCTCGGTTGTGTAAAGATAAACGGTTTCCATGTCACAATCCTGAAAAATCCTGAAATACTAGTGTTTCTTTGAAAATTAAAAATTAAAACAACCCAAACGTGAATTTATTAGTCCTTTACATCAGCGGTCGGCAACCGCTTAGGAGCCAAGGGCCATATAGTAGCTTAGGAATTGACGCTGGCCGCATTTTGTTAATAATTTGTGATTTTATACTAGTCGGAATAAAGCGACGGCAAAACAGACCGGAATATTGGACCGCAAGTGAGCGTTTCAAGGGCCGAGTGCGGCCCGCGGGCCGCAGGTTGCCGACCGCTGCTTTACATTCTTACGTATTAAATATTAAAAAGGGGGGAGGTGGTCGGCCGATTCTTACTTTTTCTTACATAGGGGAGGGAGGGGATCAAAAGTAGCAAAAATCGTCTTACGTAAGAAATGAATGGCCCCATAGGCAAGGGTGAAAAGAAAACTATCTAGCTCAACATTTATTTTCTTTACAAGCAAATAAGTGGAAAAACGCATTATGCACGGATAATTTATTTTCACGAAATGGCAACATTTCCAGCTTGTGACGTCAGCACGTCTGAGGTCATCAGTGTCCCAAAAGTGTCCCAAATTTCCATACATTAATGGAACTTTCCTTTGTGTTGCCGCTATGCAAAGTATATGTAAACATTGTAACACAATAGAAAAAAAAATGTCGGGGCAATTTTTTGTCCCATTGGGATTGTAAAAGTCCGTAATTCTAGAAATAAAAAGAGCATTTTTCCTAAAAGATAAAAGTGACAGTTAATGTCAACAGGTTTGGTTACAAAGTGGAAAGTTTACACAACTTAAGTATAACCTAACGGAGTTCTCGGAAAAATATTCAGAATTGGCAGAAAATTCCACAATACAAAAATGCCTTTTTTTAGAAATGGTCATCTGCAATCAGCTAAGTGACGGCACCAATCATAGACATGTTAAGCACAGTAGTACCCAGTAATGGACAGCAAAGATTCAATGGCTTATAGCCGACCATTCATGGACTTTACCAGTTCTGAACATAGTGTTGATAGTTTAAAAATGTAGTATCAGTTACTTAAAATGTGGGTTTTACGGGAAAAAATGTCCATTACTGGTGCCGTCACCCTACGAGATTTTAATCTGATCAGTACGTCTAGCATAACTAGCCGCGACTTCGTTTCTCGCGCGACAGAGCATCACCTGTCACTGTCACACTATATTGATTGGAAAGAGATGGGTAGCATATCTCGCGCGAGAAAGAGTCGCGTGTCAAAGTTGTGCTAGAGGTACAGATTATCTAATGAATTAGATTTACTATTTTGTACAGAACTATCGACCCAATAATAACGGCAGAAATCACTACGGCAGCCACGAGACCCATGTGAGTAAAAGTGGTACCTCTTTTCTTCATAGTGGTCAGTAGAGTTAACCACCTAATTATTATAGCTTGGCAACTTCGTTGGTGACACTCACCTGTGTGCTTTTTGTTCTGTGCAGCCGTAACTACTTACACAAGTTACCGCCAACACGAACGGGGGCCTCCGGCGGCTGCCTCCGTCGGTCGCCAAATAAATAAAAAATATATATTAAATAATAAATAAATATTTTTACTAAAAAAAACCCGACCGCGGTGCACTTTAAAAGTGCATAAAATCCGCCATTTTGTTTATTTTAACGAACTTCATACCCAGTGACACTCGCGCCATCAAGACGAATCCAATGATATATCATTTATCAAAATCGGTTGTGCCGTTGAGTAGTTACGAGCGGACACAGGAACGGACATACATACATACAGGTCAAACACATTACCCTCCTTTGGGCTTCGCCACAGTCGGGTAAAAACTTATTGAAATAAAAAGGGACCACTCACGTTATACAAAAAACGAGACATCCACTCGACAGTGCTGCTAGGCGCAGTAGTCGCCGGGCAGCGTTCGCGAACACTACTCATGATTAAGGGAATACCGAATGCTCCCGAAACATGTCGAGTGGATTTTTCGTCTTTTGTACGACGTGAGTGATCCGTTTTTAATTCAATGTTTGAGTCTCATGGCTAACGGTAGTTTTCTGAGTAAAGTTATTCCTCTTATGAAGAATTCCATGAAAACAACTACTTTTTGTCGCTTACGTAACGCTGTGGTATCTACCTTATAATAAAACTTATTAGCTGCTAAGAAACACTACCAATCTTAAAGGCAAATTATAATAGGTACTATACCGATATATAGCTTCCTAATTATTTATGTCAGAAGTATTAAAAAGATACTCACGTAACGCTTCCGTGGAGTGCTTCATATAGCTACGTCAGGGTTTCTTAGTCTTTTTTCTGCCACGAACCACCCACAATATAAAAAAACTTACGGACCCTTTACGAATATAATCGGAGAAAAAGAAAACCAAGCATATACTTGAAAGTTAGTACCGTATGCGAGCCGCGGACCCCTGGCTCTCGTATCATGGACCCCTAAAAGGGGTCCATGGACCACAGTTTAAAAAACCCTGTTATAAAAGTCAATGGATTACGATATTATTTTAATTTCAATATGTCGCAGTTGTTTATTTATTACCTTAATTCCTTTTACAGAATGCCGTTGCCATTTACGGCAGAAGCGACGACAGCGACCAATCAGATCGGAGATCCCAATCGGAAGATCAGTAAGACCTATCAGACCGCAGAGCCTTAGCGGATTCAGACAAATTTTTCGATAGTTATAGACACTAAATACTTTTACAAAGTTAATCGGTCAAGCTCACAATGCTGTTCTCAAACTAATTACTGTAATATTTTTATTTATACCAAAAATACGTATTTATTTGTCATCTTGTGCAACCTTCAAACCTTCTTCGGTCTCGCATGGCGACTGGCTTAATGACATCGTAGTCCAAGGAAAGTTTGAAAGTCACCAATGAGATGGCAAGACCAGGTTAAGAACATGAATGCACCAGGAAGGCAGTTCTTCGAAGATTGGCATGTCGGAAAGCGTGCCACCAAAACCTGAAGTTACGAGCACGACCTCTCGGTCAAGAGTTATGCCAACAAAGAAGAAAATAATTTGGTATTGATAATAATGGGCCCTAAACAGTTTCTCAAGAGCTCTAGTTTAAAAAAAATCGTCTTGCTACGTAGTCAGTAGAAATTAACGTTTGGTCTCGGTTTATCTTTTATTTATAATGATCTGATACGGACATGATTGACTTTTTGTCTTCCCAAAAAATCTTTTTGCTGCACTGTCTTGGTTAAGAGTGAATAAATATTAACGTAGGTAATTAAAAATAAATATTAGAGTAATTAGTTTGAGTTCTATAGTTTTTATCTTGTTTTAAAAATTGCTGATAGCCAATCATAAACAACGAACCGGCGCTATACTCATGAAGACTCCAGAAATAGTTATTATTTAATTATAAATTGAATAAAATGCCAATAAAGGCGATGTTGCAGCATGGAAATATGTATTTTTATTTCAATTTTTTTCATTACCTGGCTCTAATTTTAAACATAATTAGTTTTTGCAATTTCAGTCAGAACTGCACAAATAAGTAATCCTTTACAAAATATATTCAATTAGGTATGTACAAAGCTACTTTTATAGGTCAACTGGAAAATATAATGTATTGGAATGTAATAAATAAAGGAAGTACACTTACAAAAAGAAATGAGATTCCATCAAAAACGTAACATGTAAAAAGATCCAAGTCTCGCAACGCAGTTCTACAACGAAAAAGTTTTGAGATGTAATGTTAAACCAAGTCGGTTATTTTAGTCGGTAGTACCACCCGGGTTCCACCGACATGCTATTATTTAGTGTCATACTTTCTGGCTGAAACATGGTATCGTACCGAATTCAAAATAGCATCAAAAAAATGTACTAAATTCTACGTTAATTTAAAAAATTGTACTACACATACTTACGAGAAAACAACGATTAATCTACCCCCGCTACTTTTCTGGCGGGGGCGCTATCTATTTTAGTATGTTGCCGTCGAGGTTTCGATTTTCTTATGAATCAGTAAAAATGTACGATAAATGTACTAAATTGTACCTACGTTAATTAAAGAAAACTGTACTACACGCACTTACGAGAAAACAACGAAATCTCACCGCCAGACATACATGCGTACATTTTTTTTATGCTATTGTGAATTCGGTACGATACCATGTCTCCGCCAGGAAGTATGACACATTATTTAACCGCAGAGAAACACATTTTTCAACACACTTGCTCATAAAGTCGCTCTTATTTGGTGGTTCTTATGCGCGAAACGCAGCTTATTACACACAAGTGCTTTTTACTTTTCAAGTGCTGTAATAACCGCCAATTGGCCAATGAGAGCACGTCGTCGTGGGGCTCGGCGTGCGGATATGATCCCCGCGCAGCGCCGCCACCACCAGTCCGCCACCTCGTGCCTGTCCATGAGCGCGCCCGCACTACGCCGCCACCACACAAAGAGGTGACGATAGACGAGGATAGCTAAACCACTTAATAAATATGTACAAAACAGAAATGCTAAATGACAATTTTTTTTTTTTTCGCAAGTGTGTTGAAAAACGTCGTATGACACTCGTGGGCATTGGTCATTACAGTCTCGGCTATGCAGCCCTCGCCTAACGGCTCGGGCTATGCAACACAGCCTCGACTGTAATGACCAACTTCGCCCACTCGTATCATAATTTACTATTATAGTTCTCAAATAAAGAATCCTCCACTCACACACTATAGTGAATGTGCACGACGAAGGTGCTGCCAACTGGTGGCGCAAATCTAAGTCTTGTACCCTCTCATGCTGGGGCCACATTGACGGAATCGCCGTTAGTTTATCGCGATGAAGGACGATTAACGTCAGTGTAGCTACGACTTACTATATTTGACACTAGCATTTTCCCGCGGCTTCGCCCGCGTTGTTCCCGTTATTGTCCCAAAGGAACTCTTTACCGGGATATAAAGTATCCTATGTTTCAATCCAGGACTTGGTCTACTTGCATGCCAAATTTCAGCTTGATCCATCCAGTTGCTATCCCGTTATTAGGTAACAAACATCCAAACATCCAAACATCTTCACAAACTTTCGCATTTATAATATTAGTGGGATTGAGCAAAAAAGGTGACATTTTGACACGTATAAAATTACTGGTGAGTCGGTTTTAAGCATATCTGAGACCAAACAAGCCAGTGGCGTAGTGGTGCACGTAACGAAATTTATGAACTACATAATACAAAAAAATACCGTCAATTCAAATTCGCATAGTCGAATGCACAATGCGTAATTTTTTGCGTCTTTAGGTGAATTTAATCGATTTTGAATGGTGACAAGGACATCACTTAAAAAACCGGTGTCAAAATCCGCACGTGTTTCATCTGTGGGAGTCCGGTTAATGCTCGGCCCGGTATTGTACAGCGCGATAATTTGCGACCTCAAAAATGATCGCGGATTATCGGGCCGTGCTTTATCACCCTGTGCAAAACATGGCTTCCAATTATCACCCTGAACCAAACTTGTGCAGCCCGATAAAGTGCGGCCAAATAATGCCCAGCTTGATAATGCGCAACTCGATAATTGATGTACATTGCTTCTGATTCCGGGACTCCAATTATCACCCTGTACCGGTAATGCCCAGCACAATATTCCCCGGCCCGATAATGTACAGCCCAATAATTGTTGTCCACTTTTCCAGCAGGTCGGCGAAGCCTCGCTGCGCGAGACTTCTATTTCTGCTCTAAAGGACACAAGCTGACTAACAAACCTAACCTAAAAAAGGAGGCTTCCAATTATCGAGCCGGGCATTATCGTATCGAGCTTTATCACCCTGTACAAATAATGCTCGGATAATTACTAGTCACCAATTATCGGGCTGCGCATTATCACCCTGTGCCAAAAGTAGCTTCGAAATATCGGGCCGAGCATTATCTGTACAGACAGGGCGATAAAGCTCGACCCGATAAAGCCCGGCCTGATAATCCGCAGCCGCACGCTTGTACATTATCGGGCCGGACTTTATTTTGGCTGTGCATTATCGTCTCCTATTTGGAGTACCATCAAACCGAAAATGTCAAACCATGCGATGCGTCAAACCAAAACGTCAAGCGTTTGATGTTGATGGTTTGTTGTGAAATTTTATTTTTTACTCAAAGTTTTGAATCTAAGAAGCCCTCAAAATGACTACAAAGATAGACCAGAAAGCTTACTTGCAGAAATACTTAACTGGTGCATCGGGAGACAAAAAGAAAAAGAAGAAAAAAGTCGTTAAAGGGAAAGGGTAAGTCGTCATTGTTTCACAATTAAATTTTAGTAATTTTTCAATTTAACTTTATGCAGTTACTTATTATAATAATGTATCATATAATCATAGAGATGCACGAAAGATTTTTTTGATTGAATAATGAATATTTATATAATATTGATAAGGTTTTGTAGGTTATTTAGTTTCGTCACAATATGACTGGATAATCGAAGTTATATACATTTTTACGCACTTGACTTTATTATATAGCAATTGAAACTAAACTAACTACGTTAATTCACATTTATATCAGTTATTGTATCATTCAAATCTTTCACATGGCTCAGTTCAATTGTTTTGTGTTTTGTATCCATTGAAAATCAGCATCGCTCACATCCTTACTCCATTTTGGACAAACTTGAAAATTGTAAACGTTTCCGTAGACCAATAGTGTGCAAAGTACAGCAGAAAGGTGTTATCTGGCCTATCAATGGTCCTTGGATATAAGTAGTATATGGTCCGTGATAATATATTTTGACAGTCCAGCAGTATAGAGATCAAAACAAATTGTTACTGCAATTTTGTCCCTCTGAAATTTCTTAATTTTTCTGGCCCCTCATGGAGAAAGTTTGCCCACCACTGCCATAGACTATTTTATTTGATATTTTTTACCACACCCTGGATCAGTGCCATAAATAGGGTGGTGCCACTGGTGCCCAGGCACAGGGCATAGACTCTAGGGGGCGCAAGAATGGCCACACCAGGCAGGACCCTAGGTAAAAGAAACAAGGGTGCAGTTATAGAAGCTCACACAGGGTGCAGAAAAGGCTATTTACGGCACTGCCCAGGATGTGGAGTGTTCGCAAATACATTATTACTTTATTGCAGCCCAAAAAAACACAAACAATTCAAACTTATATTAGGACAATGGCCTAAAGAACATTACAATTAAAACTTATTATTAAGATACATGGTAAATATTTGAATTAGGTGGTCAAATGTGCAAATAAATGTGTAGGTGGGAAATGTTGTTGATATTTAAACTGAGATACAAGGAGAATATGCAGTCATAAAAATAATTAAGTTTCTAAGGGACAAAGTGCAACTTTTGTCTAAAAATGTTATTGTTGAACCGAATAAAATTTCTTCCAATTTACAGAATCAAATTCATTGATGACGACTTGGACTTATCGAAGCTGCGTCCGTTGGACGGAGACGAGTTAGACATATTTGACGGGGCAGAGGACGCTCCGCAGATAGCTGGCATCATTGATGAGCGTCCGGAGGAAGTCCGCAAGATGGAACAGTTCAAAACTAGCTCAAAATGGAAAGTCATCAATCAGGTAATATGTAGCATGATTATTATTAGTTTTTGTGTTTATTCTCCATCTTTCCCTTTTTACGTTTTTCTACCCTTTTTATAAAAGATATACATATATATATATAATAGAGAAGAAATTAGAGGGCATGCAATGTGTTTTAGCGTTTACGGAGTGCACTAAATATTATAAATGTGAATGTTTGTCAAGATGTTTGCATATTTGATGCTAAATAATGCAGTAGTGTTTTAATGCATTAATTAAAATAAATAATTAAGTACCTCTAATTAATGAATTGAGATGAAATTAGATTTGAAGCGGACCAAATCCTGAATTGAAACATAGGATACCTACTTTAAATCCTTGTACAAAGTTCCCTTGGGATAATTACTTGAATAGCCACAGCAAAATTAAATTTTCCGAAAAATCCTTATTAAATTTTATTTTGTGTCAACCATACTCTGTTTTTGGTTTTAGGATGATGGTTTCAACAGTAAACTGCAAGTGCAAGAAATAAAAATGGACATCAAAGAGAAAGAAAAAGAAAATGAACTGATCTTTGGCAAAATGTACAGCGATTCTGAAGATGAAAAAGAACAGTCTGATAAAGAGTCAGTTGCCAAAAACTCAAAGTCTAATGACACAAATAAAGGAGTTAGTAGTTCTAAAACGCAACAAAATAAAAGTGATAGTGACTTCAGCCCACCGAGAAAGAATAAAGGATCACCTCAGAGACAGAAGAATGATAAAAAATACGATTCTGACCAGTCGCCTCCAAGAAAAGAACAAAGTAGAGATAAGAGGAAAGGCCATGATTCTGACGAGTCGCCACCAAGGAGGAAAGACAATAGAAGTAAAAAAAAACATGATTCTGACCAATCACCTCCACGTAAAAGTAAAAAAAATCAAAAGAGAAGAAAAAGTAATGATTCTGACCTGTCTCCCCCTAGGAAAGGTCATACTGAACAAAAAAGAAAGAATTATGATTCTGACCAGTCACCTCCACGGAAAACAGAACAGAGACCAAAGGAAAGGAGAAAGCCTAGCCGTTGGGGAGAATGGGAAAAAGAGAGGCAAGACTCCGATGCCTCACCTCCTAGGAAAGCCAGAAGGAGCTCAAAATCACCCAAAAGGCAGTCCAGATCACCACAAAGAAAATCCAAACAGTCACCACCTAGAAAATCTAGGAGCTCAGCTTCTCCGAGGAGACAGAAAAGAGAGGATAAAAAAAGAAGAGATTCCGATTCTGATCTTTCACCGCCAAGAAAACATAAGAAAGAGGATAAACTGAGAAAGTCACCAGATTCTGACCTATCGCCTCCTAGGAGGAATGATGCTAAGAATAGAAGGAATAGTGATTCTGACCAGTCACCGCCGAGGAAGAATGATAGACAGAGGAATGACAGTCCGCCACCGACTCATAAAAAAATGGCTCGGACGCTGGATGGAAAACTGGCTGGGTTGCAAGATGCCGGGCAGTTGAGGCAGGAAAATGAAGCGTTTAGGAGAAGAGAGGAGGAGGCTTTTACTAGAATGAATGACGAGGTGTCTGGGAGAAATGCTAAGGCGGTTTCCAGAAAAAGTGAGTATTTTTTTAAGACTTTCATTTAGGTTGTCTGTATATTTTTTTATTTGTTCAAATCTTGCTTTTTCAACGACTTCTACTAAACAAATTCTTATCAAACTTTGCACAGACATTGTGTTGCTATGACAATAATACATTATTATAATTTTAAGCAATATTATAAACCTGGTTGAGGGTCTGATGGAGTCAGGAGGCGGCTAGTGGAACAGCTAATGATTAAGTTTTTTTAATTAGTCATTTTATGTGAAAAGAAGGTTAACATCTACTTTTCTTTGCCAGGTAAAAGGGAGACATCTGAGGAGAGACAGAAGTTGAAAGAAAAAGCGGAGAAGCAGAAAGAACTAGACGACAAATACAAGAAATGGGGCAAAGGGTAAGTTCCGTCACCATCCCCTAGCGTTTTTACGCTTTTATTGGGTTCGCGCTTGACTTTGGTCTCACCTGATGGAATGTAGAGACAAGGTCTACAATGGAGTATGCTTACTGAGAAGGTGTCTGTTCACTTTTGCCTTAACCCATTAGCACACGCACGTTCAGAAATATTATTGTCTTACAAAAATAAGATATAAACACCAAAAAATACAGAAAAATAAAACACTGGTCGTTAATGGGTTAAGACGATTTTGAAAATTTGAAATATTTTCAGTTGAGATTCAGCCAAAGCGTGTTATTTTTGTATTCCATTACGCATAATGAAACAAAACATTAGTCCCTCACAATTTAAAACGTACCGAATCATCTATGTAGCAAAATGGCCAGTGACGCAATTTGACCAAGGAGCGAAATTTCAGTCGTTTAATCTTAAATCGACTAGTAAAGTTGATATCAATACTTTTATCATAATCTCGATTGGAAAAATAAAAATATCTAAGCATGTAGGAGTTAAATTGCTTGCCGCATCTTTCACATGTGACTGTGTTCTATTAACTTTTACCATAAAAAGTGGTGTATAATTTGTGCCAACCGCCGTAAAGCCTCTTAAACGGTTTTATTTTTTTCCCAGGCTAAAACAGATCCAGGACCAAGAGACCAGAGTCCAGGAGTTCCTCCACGAGGCCTCCAAGCCACTTGCACGGCACAAAGATGACGCCGACCTGGAGGGCCGCCTCAAGCAGGTCGAGAGGGCGGGGGACCCCATGCTGCTGTATATGAGGGAGAAGAAGAGAGAAAGAGGGGAGCTGCCGCCTGGTAAGTTATACTTCCAGGTTAGAACAGGTCCAGGAATGTGATATATACTGGGTGTCATTGCGTTACATACAGAATGTCACTGTGATATATATACAGGGTGTCACTATGATTTATACAGGGAGTCACTGTGATATATACAGGATGTCTCTGTGATATATACAGGGTGTCACTGAGACATATACGGGATGTCACTGTGATGTATACAGGGTGTCACTGTGATATATACAGGGTGTCGCTGTGTTATATACAGGATGCCACTATGATATATACAGGGTGTTACTGTGATATATACAGGGTGTCACTGTGATATATACAGGCTGTCACTGTGATATATACAGGCTGTCACTGTGATATATACAGGCTGTCACGGTGATATATACAGGGTGTCACTGTGTTATATACAGGCTGTCACTGTGTTATATACTGGGTGTCACTGTGTTATATACAGGATGTCACTGTGATATATACAGGGTGTCATTGTGATATATACAGGGTGTCACTGTGTTATATACAGGATGTCACTGTGATATATACAGGGTGTCATTGTGATATATATAAGATTAGTAAAATTGACTATTGTTTTTCAGAACGGCCGTCGTACAAGGGCAGTTTCCCCCCCAACCGGTTCAACATCCGGCCCGGCTACCGCTGGGACGGCGTGGACCGCTCCAACGGCTACGAGACCAGCTTCTTCGACCACCAGAGCAAGCGCCGCGCCCAACAGGAGGACGCATACAAATGGAGTACTGAGGATCTGTAGACCTTATTGCTTCGATATAAGGTGCATTTTAGTTTGAA
The DNA here is from genome assembly GCA_947034925.1 of Eudemis profundana. Classification (NCBI taxonomy): domain Eukaryota; kingdom Metazoa; phylum Arthropoda; class Insecta; order Lepidoptera; family Tortricidae; genus Eudemis; species Eudemis profundana. Next base: position 12,616,275 of record OX344816.1, on the reverse strand, counting down.
TTCTATTACTGTGGGTCTAGTGAAAAGGTCACATTTATACCAGGAGCAAAAGGTCTCAAGTCTATTGTATCACTTAAGCTCTTTTGCTCCTAGGTTATATGTGACTTGTACCCCTTTTCACTAGAGCTACAGATGTGTTATTTCGAAAATCGAACATCAGAGCAAGCGCCGCGCGCAACAAGAGGACGCATACAAGTGGAGTACTGAGGATCTGTAGACCTTATTGCCTCGATATAAGGTGCATTTTAGTTTGATATATATTTGTTATTTCGAAAATCGAACTTGTTTGTTCTGAACAAAAGACGGGCGTTGGAAGAAGACGATTACACGTGGAGTGCTGAGGATCTGTAGTGGACTTTATAGGCATGTAGATAAGGTAGGTTTTATTTTGAACCATGCGGTCAATAATTTTCAAATTTCGAACATCAAAACAAAACGGTAGCAACAGAAGGAACATGCCAAGTGGAGTAGTGAGGATCTGTAGTCGACCTTAGGTGTACGACATAAGGTCCATTTTAGTTTGAATTCTATGTGTTATTTCGGAAATCGAACGTTAGAGCAAGCGCCGCGCGCAGCAAGAGGACTCTTGTAGGACACTTGTAGGCACAAGTGGAGTACTGAGGATCTGTAGACCTTATTGCTTCGGAATAAGGTGCATTTTAGTTTGAATTCTATTTATTATTTCAAATTCAAAAATCGAGCATTAGAGCAAGCAGCGAGCGTTGGAGGAAGACAATTACAAGTGGAGCACTGAGGATCTGTAGACCTTATTGCTTGGATATAAGGTCTATTTTAGTTTGATATCTATTTTGTTATTTCAAAAATCGAACATTATAAGAAGCGGTGGGCGTTGGAAGAAGACAAGTGGAGCACTCAGGATCTGTAAACGAAGCAATAAGTGCTTCGATATAAGGTGCATTTTAGCTTGAATTCAATTTCTGTGGGTCTAGTGAAAAGGAGTACAAGTCACATTTATACCAGGAACAAAAGGTCACAACTATATTGTATGACTTAAGCTCTTTTGCTCCAAGGATATACAGGGTGGTTTTCGATAATCTGTACATATGAAAAGAGGTGAAATTTCAGCTAATTTTATCGGTAAAACTGAATTTAATTTTTGTTTGTGGTCATTCTTTTCTTTTTTACAGATTTTTAAACTTTTAGTGATATTTTCGGCAGTACGCCTGTTTGCCACGGTATAACTTTTGATCTAATTGCTCCAAATTGTAAGAAAAAATTGCAGGATAATGGCAATAGACACGTTATTTAGTACCAATAACAATAAACCACCGACTTGAAGAAAAAATCCTCCAAAAAAAATTATATTGGGCTAGACGACTAAAAAAAACTGTTTAGTCCGTCAGTTAGATTATTAAAAAATATTGTACACGTATTTTTTGTTTTGCTTTTGTCAAAACAAAAAATGACGAGGATAGAGTGCTTAGAAGTTTCGAGTGACGTCACGCCTAGGCACATACAATTTTCACCTAGGAGTGACGTCACAAACCCCCACTCCAGAAGTTTGATGATCTATAACTTTGTCGATTTTTAATATTTTGATAAACCAAAAAATACGTGTCCCATATTTTTCCATAATCTAACTGACGGACTAAATATAATTATATAGTTTAACCCAGTCGTCATCCCTATTGTGAAAAACGGCTGCAAGCTTCAGTTTTTTTTTACGGAAAACACTGTTTTTCTCGAAAGTTTGCGAATATTGTGACCATTTTTTTCATGCTTATTTTCGTTTAGCACTTAATTTTGATCTTAAAAACATTTTTTTCTTACAGCTTTAAACAATAAGATCAAAAGTTATACTGCGTCAAACAGATGTACTGCCCAAAATTTCATAAAAAAACTGTAAAAATCTGTAAAAAAAAATGTTTTGCCCAGAAACAAAAATTTAAGTCATTTTTACCGATAAAATTAGTTGGAATTTCACCCCTTTTAATATGTACAGATTATCGGAAACCACCCTGTATGTGACGTGTGCCCCTTTTCACTAGACCTACAGATTTGTTATTTCACATGTATTATCCGCCCCGAGTGTCACTAAGAAACAAAGGGGGCACATTTTGGATGCGTGCCCCGGGCGCCGTTTTATGTCGCTACGCCACTGTGTGTAAGAGAGATGGGGCGCATTTTGGTATGAATTGTTTTTTTACTTAGCTAACGAAAAGAGCTCTGATTATTAAATGTCAACCTTATTTCTTTAGAGACAAAGTATAATTTACTTTGTATCCAACAATAATAAAGGAATGTAACTTATGGAATAAAATTGAAATAATGTTTACAAAAAGAACATAACTAACAATACAATACAAGTATACTTTATTGCATACCAGAAAAACACATTACAAGATGTACTTACATAATTAGAACTAACTACAGCTGATTGACACCTACTATGTCGTTTTTGTAAAAATCCCTTCGATTAAGTTTGAAAGGCCTATGAATGAACTGAAAGTTAATAAACGAGAAAAAGTGATACCGAAAGATTTTCTATAATTAATATTAAATTTTACTTGCACATAATTTTGCACGGTTCGTGCACGCTACTTTAAAGTTTACGTAGTTTTAAAACTTTAAAATTTTACATGACACCCGGTCATAAAGTGGCAATTACCGCCCGCTACGCGTGCGGAGAATCCCCCTTTCTGGCCTGGTGCAGACGTAAAATTTTTTACTTACCACGAGCGGTAATAAAGAAAGCCTCAGGTCGCATATTTATCACCCTTGCTTTCGGCTCGGGCGTCAAATACCCGCGATCTGAGACATTCTGTTTTACCGCCCTAGGTAACTAATGTACTATAGTTTAATTTGAATGCTGATAAGAAATATTGTGATTTGTTTTTAATAGGGATGTAACGATACCGATACCGATATATCGGCCGATATATCGGTATCGCCGATATATCGGTATCGCCGATATATCGGTATCGCCGATATTATACAACCGATATTTGAAGAATTTGGTGTATGAAAAAAAATCTGCAAAAAGTAATTTCAATTTCTGACTTAATTTATGTATTGGTCTATTCTATTACCTTGTGCAATGATAATTACTATGTTAATTAAATCTTTGGTTCTTAATAAAAAAAGAGAATTTTGAGTTGACAATTTATTATTTTTACTTTACACTTTCAAGGTTGACTCTCTGGTAAATATAACCAGTAGTCATTGCCATTAGTTATAATAAGGACATAAAAATATCTGAAATTCATACTTCATTATTTAGCTAAGATATCGGTATCGGTATCGGTATCGCCGATATTAACTACTATATATCGGTATCGGTATCGTATCGGCAAAACTGTGTATCGTTACATCCCTAGTTTTTAAGAAACATTTTATATACTTAACTACTAGGAAGCAAAGAAAACGGGTACACCTACTTTGTATGAAATATCTTTTCATCACACTTGCTCGAAAATAGTGTTGTTACACGTAGGTTTTGCGGGCCGTAAATGACCTATTACGCCCTTTTCTTTTTAAATTTGAAACGCTGGTTCTGTTTTACTCTGTTTTTGTCATGTTTAAAGGAAACTCCAACTTACTTTTTTAACTTTTATTACTGAAATATTTATTTAAAGAAAACAGTTATTGCAAATACATGTAAACACATATTTCGGTAACATTAATTAAATGTTTAAATAGTGCATTTCAGTATTTTGCAAAAATAAAATCAACCATTTTAAGTCTTTACCGCTATGGTTTCCGAACGTGACTTGACATTCGCATTGTCTATGGATATATGTCACTGTCAGTTTTACAATTTTATTTAGGTTAAGTAAGGTTATTTTAATCAGATTTCCTCACAAGTGTGATGAAAAACATAGTGTACCACGGGCTATAACTCGTGTAATTCCCTACTTACCGCCCTAGATACACAATGTACTATTACAATATACCCTTTTTGCGTGCTCCTAACGTACGATACTTCAACTGAGTATTTCTAAAAAATATGCCATTTTCTTCATTGTGAAGTTTTCTGCTAATTTTATGTCATCTACTTAAAATTACGAGCCACCATCCTAATAGACGAAAAATATTGTTCCAAATAGTCCATACATTAATTAAACTTTTTTCTTCTTTCGTGTTACCGTTACACACAGCTAATAAATATGTAGTTAGTCGATTTGTATGTGAACCAAGCGTGTAACGTTTTTCGCTTGTCGTTTGACGCAAAAGTGTAATTTAGTGATGGTAAACCTAAATTTTCCATTTCATTTGGTGGCGTTTGAACAATTTCAAATCTGATAACAATATTCACGGAAACTGAAGTTGACGGCGTGGAAAGTAGGCCGTCGCCACTTCTTTTTAGCACGCGAGGTACATACACCTTTTCCTTCTACCTCGTTATATTTCTGTGTATTATTATTGTTAGTAAGGCGCAGATCCGCTGCACTTTTTTTTCACCTCCAGACTTAGTGCCACGAGCTAGTACGAACTAGAGTCTGTGCGGAAAGAGAATAGGAACTATATTGGGGGCGCTGTAATTCTTTTCTACCGTATGTGCCGTATTTTCTGTTCTGTGGCCATACTGGTTAGGTTAGTTCCGTTTTTCGCCACGCCTATTCTCTTTCCGCACAGACTCTAGTAGTAATAACCACATTTTTACTTAAAAAAAACCCGACCGCGGTGCACTTTAAAAGTGCATAAAATCCGCCATTTTGTTTATTTTAATAAACTTTACAGCCAGTGACACTCGCGCCGTCAAGACGAATCTAATGATGTATCATTTATGAAAATCGGTTGTGCCGTTGAGTAGTTACGAGCGGACATAGGAACGGACATACATACATACAGGTCAAACACATAACCCTCCTTTGGGCTTCGCCGCAGTCGGGTAAAGGCATAACTTACGAAAATATATAAAAATACAAATCGATGTTGTATCTGTCTGCAATAGATTGGTGTTCAATGTTAATGTTCGTGACAGTAGACTGAGAATCTTACTGTCAAGTAACTGGCTGATAAACTGTCTGTTAGTTATCTGGCAGTTGGGAAATAGATGATAGATGTCGTCTTCGATGTTAGTATAGGCAAGGACCATTAAAACAACAGGACTGTCATTCTCCATACAAAAAGCTGTTCCCCGAATTTACAACGCCATCTATGTATAACCTTGGTAAAAGAATTATATTATTTACAATTATTCAACTTTGCAAACGTGACACAGTATTCAAATGTTAGAATTTATTTATTATTAGCTGTTTACGAACTAATTGTTCTTATCTTATCTTGGTAATAGGGGTCTTTACGGATACACTTCGAAGTTCGACCCAATGGGATCTTTTGTGTAATTACCCCTTACCGCATCTACGCCATGGCCTGTTCCACCATCTCCATAAATCGACAAACTAATTGTTACTATTCTATGTTTCTTTGTTCAATTATAACATCGTTGAATGTTTAGTTTTTTAGCGCCATCTAGTTTTTGCCCGGAAATCCCCTAGCGGTCGAGTTACAATCCAAAGTATGGAGAATGACAGTCCTCTTGTTTTAATGGTCCTTGGTAGGTAGGTAACCTTCCGAAGACTATCTGAGGGTATGTCTTTATTTATATAAAATTTTATTATAGCCGCGTCTGCCAATGAATTCTCAAAATGTCAATAAGTAGGTTAGTTAAATATTTAGTTTTTTTTTTTATTTACTAACCTATTGTTACGTTTCATCCTGTAATTTAGATATATATCCTACGTGGGTATTTTAGTCAGGAATAATGATCACCAACTCTTATATCTTTACCGCCATCTTCTTCGGCTCGTGCGACAAATACCTATTGTACCACTGCATATAGTCTCCGGAAGATTTACTAGAGCCCGTAGTGCCCAATGATGCCAAAGACTGCCCGAATTAATTTCTAACAGTCTTCCAAAAACCCTTTATGCACTATTCCATAAAAATCCATAATTTTGCTTGGATCGATTTCAGAGCGTTTCGACCGCGGCGGATTTTTTCGTCCGTATTGCAATAAATATAAATACCGCAGCAAGCGATGGTGATCACAGTTAACTTTTATTATAAACTAGGGATGTAACGATACATAATTTTGCCGATACGATACCGATACCGATATTTGTAGTAAATTATAGGCGATATCGATACCGATATCTTAGCTAACTAATGAAGTATGAACTTCAGATTTATTATTTGTATGTCCTTATTATAGGTACCTAAAACTTGGCTATATTTAACTGAGAGTCAACCTTGACGTGTGAAGTAGAAATAGATAAATTGTCAACACATTTTTTTATTATGAATCAAATATATAATTAATTTGTTTTCGGGCTCTTTAAATATTGGTTGTGTATAATCGGTGATACCGATATATTGGTATCGGCATCGTTACATCCCTATTATAAACGATAGACGGTATCGAGGCTTCACATGATTTAATCAAAAGTTGTTGTGGATAGTCCTTCACGGTAAAAATCAAGGGACACTAATGAAATAAAAATAACGCTGGAAAAACGCCTGAAATCGACCCGCTTAAGTTGGAAATTTTTAATGGGTATTTTTATTTAAACTTGTAAGGAACGATTTACCCAGCGATATAATGAATCGAATTGTTGCCAACTCGAATACTTAACCTCAGGAACGGTATTTTCTCCATACAAAAATACCGGTATTTTTTCAGTTCTTTTCGTTCTTTGGTTTATTATTTAATTTTTTAATCGGACAATCCAATAATACGCAGTCATTAATTAAATACATTATTGAGCTCTACATAAAAAGCATAAAATGATTCAAAATATTGGGCTATTTCGGGGTTTTTGCAAAATACCGGTTCCGAGCCCTGCTTTAACCCTATTTGATTTGTCCGCTGATCTGGTCTGATAAAAAGGCAACTCGGCAGCACCATGATACAGACTAGAGATGTTCTCGGAAATATTCTTCGTTTTGTATGGAGCGAGAACGTGTCCGACAATTACCGAGCACAACTCTAGTACCTACAGATAGACTCGGCGAGTCAGTGTGCCTACCATGAGTTGACTTTTCGATCAACGCTAGCGAGTTTCTCGTATCGAGAGTCAGTGCACCTCTCGCACGCGACAATAGTACCAAAGAGATTCGATTCGATCAGTTTAGCGGACCATGAGTCAGCGATTCAGCAAGATGAAGACGAATCGGGTGCGTTGACTCGTGTACATAACGGACGATTCGGTAAGACGAGTTGCGTAGGATGTTGATTCGAGTTGACTCAAGTTATTGATTCGAGTAATTTGTTAAACAACTCGACTCGCCCATTTCTAAATGCCTAAAATAAGATCCCAAATCCTGTTCTCACGTAGTTTTACCTCAATTTCCATAGACGTTTATTATATGAACACGTTGCACTATTATACATTTGTAGCTTTCTTGACATATTTGACTGTCTTATTATGAACTGTAATATCTTGTTTTGAAGTAATAGGTCGTTCTTTTTTTACTGACAATCAAGGTGGAAGTGTCAGGAAGTAACCTCGTATGAAGGTTAGAAAAATTAGGTCGCTTCGAGGAAAGGTGATAGGTAGTGCCCGGCTCCCGTGGCTCGTTGGCTCATCTTGGCCGAGACACTACCGGACTCCTAGATACTGGTGTGAAAATTAAATGGCGCTCACCTATGGTCCAGACCAGGAATCGAACCCGGTATCTGGATTTCCGGGCCAGCGTCTTTACCCATCGACCACCGGAGCACCCGGCCCCGGCACCGGAGTACCGGGTTCCTGGTCTGGAACTAGGTGAGCGCCATTAATTTTTTCTATGTACTTTGATTTCTTGTATCTATGTATCGTCACTACTTTGAAAAAATCTCGTATCTAAAAACGTCGTAGAGAAAAACGTCAAAGTTACATACAAACTGCATATGGACTTACTGCGTTTTTACCTGAAGTCAGTATCAGATACGAGTTTTTTTAAGTAGTGACGATATGTAATAATTCACTTTGTTCATATTAACAAGCAATCGCTAATGATGAGCGGCAAATAGGTGTAGTTCGACTGGTACTCCAAATTATGAAGAAAGAATTAACCCTTTTATAAAGAAAGTGAATAACTGAGTAATATAAACAACCAGGCGAATATTTTCAAAAGCTTCACTACTAACGATTGTCGGTAGAAAAGAACCCTAATACCGTAAGGTCGGGGTACTTTGGCCAAATCTCGGGTAACTTTGCCCACCTTGTAAATCACATATCTCAAGTCTATAAGGTCTGATAATAAATATAAAAACACGGACGGTCAGTTAAAACTAACCACATGGCAATGTGCCGTTATTTAAATGCAATAATAAATCCTGAACCGAGTTAATTTCTATGGCCAAAGTTACCCCCCAGGGCGAAAGTACCCCGACCTTACGGTATTTGAACAGCAAAAACTTTCATAAACTTAAATACCTTTTGCCTATCAACTACGCAACTTAAAACAGATTTCTTAACACGTTCCCTGTCCCGGTGTGGGTCATGAAGGTATTTTTCAGGAGTCTGTGCTTCCACTATGGGGTCACTTCCCCATACGATTGCACAGTTGGGACTTGTGACATTGTCCGATAGTTTTGTATGGGGAACAGTGAACGTGTTAAATGAATGAACGTCGACGAGAACACTCTTAAAGTGATTCAATCGAATCGGTCGGTTTTCTATACAAACATAAACAGGATAAATTTTCACTTCCACTGCATCAATTTTGTTTAAAATGTGTTTTATTTTATAGTGTGGCGACACCGCCACCTAGTGACATACTTTAGAAGCAACATTACAAATAGCTTCATCTCCATACTGTTCTATATCGCGCTATCGAAGTGTTGTATCACACTTTTAATAATTAACACTTCCAACCATCTTCAGGCACAACACCCGCCTGGAGAGAGATCTCCCTATTGTCCTCTCTTCCACAATAGCTTAATGCATTTTATTTTCGCGAAATGATATGAGCAGTCTCAAACCAGAATGAAGGTGCAATTGAAAAATAAAACACGTTTCAAACATACCTGATGCCGTGGAAGCAATCAATGACCCTCGTTTTGTTTGTACGGAAAACCGTCCGAATCGAATCACCTTAATACTTTTCTTTATAAATGCAATTACTTTTAAAATGATACCTTAACACGCTCACTGTCTAAATTTGAATTGCAAACCTTATAGGCTTCGTAATAGGCTTGGCGTGACCCATATACGGGTCACGGACAGTGAATGTATTAAACATGTTGCGTAGTTGAACAAACAACAAATGTGAGGTAGTCAGCATCACATAATTATTAGTAATCATAGTGACCAAATATACCGTAACACCTTACTGCTACGCCAATAAAGGTCTGTTTCGATCAACCACCTTAAAATATGTATAAAGTATAAAGTACATTTATTTCAGAATTAGGTAACAGAACGTACCAGAGGTCTCCGCACTAGGCTACGCCTGTATCGCGGGGAACCAGTTACAATTAAATAACAGAACTAGTTACAATTACAAGACTAACATTTGGCAAGAAACTACAAACTAAGGCTAATACTAAGCACAATATTGAGATTAAAGTATTTTATCTAAAAAGTCTTCTGTCTCGGCATAATTCTGTGAGTGCAACAATTTGAACAGCAGCTGTAAATAGCCGGATGTAGCTTCGCTAACAGATAACTGAAGCACCTATGGTAAGCCGGTCGCTTTGTACTTACGAAGGACACGAGCACATCAACCAGCATAGTCAGGGGCGTATTTACCCTAGGGCCATCCGGGCCATGGCCCGGGGCGCCAATCGGCTAGGGGCGCCAATCGGCCAGGGGCGGCATAGCCGCCCCGGGCCGATTGCCTTTAATTCTGGTTTTGGCACCATTCAACTGACTTTTACTTCTCACCTTTCGTCAATACGGAGCGTGTCTATTATTAAATAAAACCGGTCAAGTGCGAGTCGGACTCGCGCACCGAGGGTTCCGTACAAACTCATAAGTAGATACGCGAATAGTTCAAGAAAAACTGTATGTCGATTTGTTTAGTAGAAGCAAATAAGTATATGTTATGATTTTTGCAAATTTCTAAAAATCAGTGCAAGTTAGGAAAACAGTTATATTTTCCCTGTAATATTTAAAACCTGACGTGTAATGATTCTATTTAATAGCAAGGACCATTAAATCAAGAGGACTGTTATTCTCCATACAAAATGCTGTTCCCCGAATTTACAACGCCATCTATGTATAAGCTTGGTAAAATAATTATAATATTATTTACAATTATTTAACTTTGCAAACGTGACACAGTATTTAAATTTATTTATTATTAGCTGTTTACGAACTAATTGTTACTATACTATGTTTCTTTGTTCAATTATAACATCGTTAAATGTTTAGTGTTTTAGCGCCATCTAGTTTTTATCCCGGAAATCCCCTAGCGTGAAAAAGGCCATCGCTTAGTTTTGCTACTCTCCGCTAGATGGATTAATGGATGGATTAAGTTTTTGTAAATTTCTAAAAAGTATTAAAGTTAGGAAGACCGTTCTATTTTTCCTGTAATGTTCAGGTTGATATTGATAATCAGTAATTATGATACATTTTTCTGATCAGTAACTTCGGAGATAATAGGGGGGGAATGGTACATAAAAATGTCTAAATTAAAAACTACTTATTTAAGAAAAAAAATAAAAATGGTGTTTTAATCTACAAATTAAGCCCTTTCATTTGATACCCCACTCAATATAATAGCCCTACTTTCAATTTTCAAAGTCTCATTACGGAGCCTTTTAAAAAAAAAGTAAAAAAGGTACAAGATATTTTTTATGTCCAATAAGCTCGGGTTAGCTACTTTTAACACTATTCCAAATTTCAAATCGATAGCATCAGTAGTTCCTGAGATATCTGGCTGTGACAGACGGACAGACAGACAGACAGACAGACAGACAGACAGACAGAGTCGCACCATAAGGGTTCCTTTTTTACCATTTTGGTACGGAACCCTAAAAACATACGGCGTGGTGAGTACAATAAGTATAGGTATGCTCCAAATAAGTGCGCGGTCGGGCGGGGCGCAGAGTGAAGAGAGGTCGGTTTCTCAATATTGAAGCCTATTTTGCAAAACAACGCAAGTATCCAGTAACCTTGTCACCTGAACGTATGGGGTACTTTGCGAAAATCCAGTAGTTCTGATTTTTTGCAGACTTGTTTATGATGTTGAATGAATAATCTAAGTTTGTGACCTCGAGCGCCAAACGCAACTTTGTGAAAAATCTAAAAAATCGCGAAAAATTTGGTTTTCAGAATTTGGCGATTATAACCCTAAAGAACTAATTTTTGATAGTACCTTCTCAAGACGTTTTTAAAGTACACTAAATTTTCTACAATATGAAATAATAAAATTATCTCTGTAGACCCAATAGTTTCCGAGATAAAGGTTTTCAAAATTCGTAATTTTTTCGAACTTCGCAATTTTGGTGAGGACATTGACTTGCTGATCATCCTCACTGCGATCGGTGCCGCCCTTCCAAGAGGGCTAAAATAACTAAATTTATTGATTTTGAACAACTCAATTTACTAACTAATAAACGTATTAACTTTTTTGTCCTTACCTTTTTAGGGTTCCGTACCAAAATGGTAAAAAAGGAACCCTTATGGTGCGACTCTGTCTGTCTGTCTGTCTGTCCGTCTGTCACAGCAAGATATCTCAGGATCTACTGATGCTATCGACTTGAAATTTGGAATAGTGTTAAAAACCGCTAACCTTAGCCTATGGGACAGAAAAAAAATCTTATACCTTTTTTACTTTTTTTTTTAAAGGGGACCGAAATGGGATTTCGTAAATCAAAAGTTGAGCTAATATATCGAGTGGGATATCAAATGAAAGGGCTTAATATGTAGATTCCAAAAGCGTTTTTATTTTTTTTCTTAGACATGTAATTTTTAATTGAAGACTAAAACCGTTAAAAAAAATACCGTTCCCCCCCTATTATCTCCGAAGATACTGAACAGAAAAATCAGCAATAATTACCAATTATTAATATTATCCTAAATATTACAGGAAAAATAAAACGGTTTTCCTAACTTGCTAAATTTTTTAGAAATTCGCAAAAATCGTAAGACAACCTTATTTGCTCCTACTAAACTAACCGCGGCATTATGTCGATGTATGGGGACAACAGTTTCACAAGAGCAAAGTTAAGTTTGTCCCACCATACAGTTTTTCTTGAATTATTCACATATCTACTGACGAGTGTGTACGGAACCCTCGGTGCGCGAGTCCGACTCGCACTTGACCGGTTTTTTATTTCATTATTCGTAGCTTAGCTTGTCATTAAACATCATTGTTCACACTTCTCATTTTCTTTTTTAACATCACATAACGTACAAGGCTTCGATAGTATAACAGGCAGGGGTTACAAAGAATCAGGGTCAAAATTCATTCAGAACGACAGAATATTGCAAAAAAATGCGAAGTTCGAAAAAATTATAAACTTTGAAAGGCTTTATCTCGGGAACTATTGGGTCTACAGAGACAATTCTAGTCTCATGGGTATTGTAAATTTAGTCTACCTTAAAACGTCCTGAAAAGGTACCTTCCCAATTTTTTACGGTTTTTTCGATTTTTGACAAAGTTAAGTTCCGCTCTCGAGCCAAAGTATAAAGACGAACAAGTAGTCCAACTTCGGCCTTTTAGGAGCGCGCGACACTTATTCACAAAGACGCGCGATAGCTCGTCTGTGTGAGTGCGATCCATACTGGAGCATTCTTATTTATTTGCTCGGTTCGAATCCCGGTAAGGGCATTTATTTGTGTGATGAGCACGAATATTTGTTCCTGAGTCATGTCATGGGTGTTTTCTATGTATTTAAGTATTTGTATCTATTAAATATATCGTCGTCTAGTATCCATAACACAAGCCTTATTGAGCTTACTATGGGGCTAGTTCGATTTGTGTAAGATGTCCCCTAATATTTATTTATTTATTTATTTTATTTGCTTATTATATTATACCTACTGTAGAGTCTGTGCGGAAAGAGAATAGCCGTGGCGAAAAACGGAACTAACCTAACCAGTATGGCCACAGAACAGAAAATACGGCACATACGGTAGAAAAGCATTAAAGCGCCCCCCCAAAATTAATCCTATTCTCTTTCCGCACAGGCTCTACCAACTGGATTATTATAAGTCTGCAAAAAATCAGTTCTACCAGATTGGTCCCAAGCTCTGATGTATAAAGTTACTGGATTATAAATAATGAAATCATCATTAATGGCTTTGTAAACAAATTAGTACACCGCAAAAAAAAAGTAGACGGAGAGTATTTTTTTATTTAAATATTTTTTTTCCTTGACTTCTGGGGCGGCGAAACATTATTGGCCCGGGGCGCCAAATTTCAAAATACGCCCCTGAGCATAGTAGCCTTCTACGAGCAGCACGCACACATCAACCAGCGCTAAGCTACCGGCTTACTAGAGGTGCTTCAGTTATCTGTTAGTGAGGCTACGTCTGACTATTTATTATAAGGTGCTTGGTTTCGATATATTTGGCTACTTCGGTTGCTACCTCCTGTTTGATACTGACTGTACCCAAAACTTACTTAATGTTTACAAATAATGTCTTATGAAAGCCTAAGTCCAATGATTTGAAATATACCTTATACACATATACATAAGGATAGTTTTTGATTGGTATTGTTGATATTTTTGAAATATTCACTTTGTATACGACTGGCTCCCAAAAATGACGCTTTTGCGTTTCAGTACGGCTTGCACAAGACAGCTGCGACATATCGATCGATACCATTAGACTCAAAGGGCGTAAACGCCATTAGAACCTACGGCGTTTACGCCCTTTGAGTCTAAAGGTATCGATATTTCGTGCGCATAGCAGTTAACAGTCAATGCGAACGCGCGTACATTACGCAGTTCCACAAAATAAGTAATAGTACGTACAGAAGTATCTCTCTAACAAAATTGACATTCGGGTCCGACCACCGGACGGAACGCACCGGATCCGACCGTCTCTCTCTACCGCATAACGCGCATATCGCGTGACAGCGTTACTCACTTTCACACGTGGGATTCTCTATGGGTGCGTCTCTTTCATTTTTTGCTTGTCATTCCAATGCCCGGACTTGACCAATCGGAACGTGGATCTGTAAAGGCGCGTCTAGACGGGCAATATTCTGGCCCGGCCGCTATGTGCATTTTGCTTTAGCATACGAAGTAAGTTAGAGATAGCAACACTTGCCGGTCACAAATTGCAGATAAATATTGCCGGTCTAGAAGCGCCTAAATACAGCCAGGTATCGCTCACTCCGCGATTTCTCCGGAGGGGCTTAGCCGGCGACCAGAAAGAACACGCATTATGCGATAGAGAGAGACGGTCGGATCCGGTGCGTTCCGTTCGGTGGTCGGAGCCGAACGTCAGATTTATTAGAGACTTCTGTAGGTAGTACTATTACCTACTTATTCTGTGATTACAATCAGTCTATGGACACGCGTTATGTTGCGGCTATCTTTTGCTAGCTGTGTGGGTGGAATTGTAAGGGAATCTAGTCGAATATTTGATGTTAGCTTCACGATAAAACAGGGTTGATGTTGTATAAATAAATGGAAGTTTAAATGTGAATCTTTTGTTTTATTAAACCTCCCAAAATCCTATAGGGAACGTGCACAAAGGTCCCGCCAACTGGTGCCGCCAACCCGAATCTTGTACTCTATCATGCTGAGGTCACATTAACGGGAAACGCTTTTAACACCTTCACAGTCCAGTGACCCATATGTGGGTCACTACGAACTAGCTCCACACGTCCGTGCCCCACATATGGGTCATTAAAAATTACCAGGTACGAACCCCCTGTGTATGCATCGAATTATCTTGCTGCATATTAAAATATTTTGTATGGGGACTGTTAACGTGTTAATTTTATACGATTAACGTTAGAGTAGCCACGACTTGGGATTCCTAGGGAGGCGGTAGGGGGCCTCTGAAGAAATTGGGGGGGCGTCCAGGGGAGCTCTATCGCTTTTGAAAATAATAACTTAAATCACAATATCAACTACAGTATAGGTAAATAGATTCCTACATGATTAATTCGATTTTAGCATCATTGAAATTGGCATATTGCTGCAATATAGGGTGTTTGGCAGATGGATGGACAAACTTACACAGGGGATAGGTGGGACCATTTGGTACGTGGCCCACCCCAAAAATTTCACCAAGGCTCTATGATTTTTTTTTTATTTATTTGAATAAAATCCGTTTTCAAAACTTAAAACCTCCATAACTTTTTCAAAAATTATGAAACGGACTTTATCTTTATTTTTATCTAAACTGATACTAGAGTCTTACAAATTTAATAATTTGATGCACACGAAGTAAATTAAAAAAAATTAAGTATAGGTCCTAGGCGAAATTTTTAGGGTGGACCACGTAGCAGATGGTCCCACCTATCCCCTGTGTAAGTTTGTCCATCCATCTGCCAAACACCCTGTATAATACAATTAGTCTTAACAAGTTAGAAAACCCATTTCGGACTTGCTCACATGATTTAATTTAATGTACTCAAAACAACGACATACCGACTGCACAGCAGTTTTTGTCGTGGGACGCTGAGTTTTTTATCATGCCTAAGTGGGCGGCAAGTCAAAAAAGTTTGGGAATATATGGCTTACCTTCTTAAATACCAAGTGCCTAGGGACCCTGGATATCTGAATACGGGCCTGAAGCGGTGCGCGGGTGAAAGTTAATCTGCCGTCCTCGTGTAAAAGGCGACCTTTTACTATGGAAGTTCATAGTAAAAAGTAGCATTTTACACGAGGACGGCAGTAATGTATAAAAATAGTGATTAAAAATGAAACACACACGGTTAGCAGTCTTTTTTAATAAGTAAAAAAAATGACCATACAACATGTATGTCTGTTATTGCATGTACATAATTATACAGAACTATTGTATATTTTAGCTAGTAACAATGCTAATGCAAATTCTGATTATAACTCATACAAAACGGTTATTTTTTCATACACTTCATTATTGCATTTTAAACAATCGCAACTCACACATTGTTTACCAACGTAGTCGGGTAAAAACAGGACTTGTTTTATAAAAGTAAATTTCATTTACCTCGGCGTTTCGGCTGTGGCTCGACCAACAGTCTGCAAGAGTTGAAACATAAAAAATCGCTTTCAAAATTGATTATGAATATCTACAATCCAGTCGAGGTCACGATCGTTGCAATAGCATCGACACGTCGAGGTATACAACCTACCTAGATACCGTGTTACGCTGAAAACCTATATTTTTATAAAGATTCCATATTAGTCATCCATATCCGTCACACGCATAGGGAGGGGGGTCTAGCCAAATGTGACATCCTATATTAAAAAGATGGAATAAATATAATAAGGAAAAAGTGTGACAGGGGTGGAGGGGGTCTAAAAATCTGAAAAATCGTGTGACGCAATTTGTGGATGAGCCCATACAAAGATACAGCATTTACGTATGACACCGGCAGCTATGAACATGAGTATTTGCGGATCATTGAAAAAACTTACAAAAACAAAAATAAATAAATACATGGCATTACAATACATGTCAAGTCCTATTTTGATAATAATAACTTAATCAGTAACAACTTAACATATTTCGAGACTCCCAATTTATAAATATGGAGATATGGAGGATTTTTGAATATCATTACAATTAATGTAATATGGACATTTGATAACAAACAAGTAGGTATGTTTAGACCATTACTACTATAGCTTCAGCCTCCGGAGGCCCCTGTTCGTGTTGGCGGTAACTTGTGTAAGTAGTTACGGCTGCACATAACAAGAAGCACACAGGTGAGTGTCACCAACGAAGTTGCCAAGCTATAGCAAAGTATAATGACAGACAAATAGTCCCAACTTGGAGCGTTCCATGAAAACATCTACTTTTTGTCCCTTACGAAACGCTATGGTAGCTACCCTAAAAAAACGTATTAGTTGTTAAGAAACACTACCCATCTTAAAGCCAAGTTATTATGATTACTATACCGACATTCAGCATCAAAAGTAGGGATGTAACGATACATAGTTTTGCCGATACGATACCGATATCGATATATTGTAGTTAATAATCGGCGATACCGACATCTTAACTTAATAATGAAGTATGAACTTCAGATATTTGTATTTCCTTATTTTAACTAAAACTTGGCTATATTTAACAGAGAGTCAACCTTGAAAGTATAAAGTGAAAATAAATAAATTGTCAACTCAAAATTCAATTTTTTTTTATTAAGAACCTAAGATTTAGTTAACATAGTAATTATCATTGCACAAGGTAATAGACCAATACATAAATGAAGTCAGAAATTGAAATTACTTTTTGCAGATTTTTTTCATACAGCAAATTCTTTTCGCGCTCATCAAATATCGGTTGTATATAATCGGCGATACCGATATATCGGTATCGTTACATCACTAATCAAAAGTATTAATAAAAAGGTAGTGTCCATTACGAAACTTTTTCGTGGAACGCTCTTTCGTCCGTTTAGAAGCGCGCGACACGTATTCACACAGACGCGCGATAGCACATCTTGTAGGAACAAAAATTACTTGCTATTATACTGTGCTACTGGTTACCGTCAAGATGGCGTACACCGTAAAGAAATCCAGAATCTGATGCAGCTAATAAATAGTACCCAAATAGTACCGACGAAATACACAGATGAAAAAAAATAGTACCCTTAAACTTTCCGAAATATAAGGCCTGTTCACGGTGTACGCTACCGGGCGTCAAGCTGGCGTACACCGTTTGTATCTCTGGAACGGCTTTGTTTTTGGAAACGCTTTATATCTCAAAAATAGTACCCTAGGGCCCTAAAAGTTCATTTCTCTAGCTATCGTAGAAGCCTTATCGTAGAATGATGCCTGATTACTACTGTTTTCTTTTTTTTATTTCTCTTTATTATCCTGTTATTAAACCTTTTTTTACCAGTGTCAGGATGGCGGGTGCACATCAACAAATGGAGCTGTGGTATACCTCAGGAGTTAGTGCTAGCAATGTGCGCCAATATAGGAGTAATGTGCTCTTTAAACTCCAGAGATATTTAAGAAATAAATGGTGCATTCTGACGTCAGGTTGGCGGGTGCATTTCCAGGTCTAGCTAATGGCTGCCTACTCAAGGGTAGCGTTGAAAACTCCGGAAAAAAACAAATATTTTTTTTTCCGGCTGTATTGGAAATATTCTTTTTTTTCGTTTCTTTCGGATTTTTTCGGAAACATTAAATCATGTAATGGTAATTTATTAATTAGGCTTACAACAATGTGTCAACCAAGCTCTTAATGCGAAACGGTAAGACACCCACCGGGGGTAACATTATACTAACATTTCAGCCCCCTTTTGACCCGTGATTTCAAAGTTTATCACTAACTTGGTTATATGAATGTTTAGGCACTTCCAGCTGGTTTTTGAAGATGGTATGATGGTAGTTGGTCATGGGATGCGAAAAAGAAAGTCAAAAACCATATTTTTCGTTAAAATAAGAAATTTTCGTTGTTTTTTTCCGAATAAAACTGAAAAAAACGAGCTGTTTGGGAAAAATACGGAATTTTTCCGGGTTTTTTCAACGCTACTCAAGGGTGAAAGTACTTCCTAAGGTTAATGCTCGCAATGTGCTTCCACATGTATGAAGCACAATCAAATTCAGAGAGCGGTTAAAGAGTAATATGGAATTGAACAAATTTGGGTCGAAAGCAGAAAACATGTACCTTTTACTTTTTTGTCTGATCATGGTGTGTCTTATACCATTTTACTCAGAATCACTAGCACTTTTCATTTATGAAATTAAAAAAAGTTGTCATAAATATCCCAACTTTTCCGTACAAAGTTTGAATCTCAGTTTCGTTACTATTTTCCCCATATTTCGTTTGGGCGTAAACAAAAACACTAAGCAGGCGCGGCGAGTAAAGACACAAAGATAAGAAGGGGAAGGTTAGAGTTAATTTATTTATTTTAATTGTTCTCAAATTATTAAGACGATTTATAGGGGGGGGACTGATTCAGTCGGCAAAAAGACCCAAATAACTTCCCAAAATAACAGCACACATATTTATTTGTTATCAAACGTCCAATATTCAGTTTCAACGCCTCCCCCTCCCGCCGTACCCTCCCCGCCCCCTCCGGTCCGTCCGGTCGTCGTGTTCGTTCTGGTAGCCCCGGTAGCCCCCCTGCTGGCTCTGGTAGCCCTGGCTCTGGTTCTGGTAGCCTTGGGTCTGGTAGGTCTTGTAGCCTCCACCACCACTACCACCACCTGGGAAAAAAAATATAATTCTAAAAAATGTTTGCCATTTTTTTATTGAGCAATTTTCTGGCGATTTAATGTTATTTCAACTTACAATTGGGTGAATCAACTTTTCTTTGCTTTATGCAAAGATTGCCCTTTCCCCTTATTTGTTCACCTTTTGCATGTTTTAACATGATTTAAATGGAACAAGATCTTACATCTAGAGATAGATTAAGGTAAAAATAAAACTCTTTTTTAATAAATAAATAGGGTGACCCAGCGGACGAACCCTTATTTTCATACAAAAGTGAAGGGCAGCTATGTCCCCTGGGTCACTGATTATAAACAAATTATAATAAAAAAAAATTCATTACGTAGCTTTATTATCTGTCTTTTAAATGAGCATACACTTTATTCAAAAAATATCCGATTTCCTTTAAATTTTAGTCGGAGAAGGTAAAATTTTGTTGACAAAGAAAAGTTGATTCACCCAATTACGGGTTTTTACAATCCCAATGGGACAAATAGTATATTACATACATAGGCCAGTAAAGTAAGAAATTTCTCAGATCACATGTAATTGTCAACCGAGGTGAAACCGAGGCTTTCTTATTTACTGGCCAAGGTGTATATACTGTTTTTCTGTTCGACGGAGCCAGAAAGCGGCAACTTTGTTAGCGCAGCGGCCCGAAAGTTGACGCTTTCCGGCTGGAGAACAGAAAATGTTATAACTCTTGTTGAAGATTGTTATATTCACCCTGATTCTGATACCCCCCTCTATCGTACCCCCTACTCTGGTCGTAGCTCCGCTCGTAGCCCTGGCTGCCCTGGTAACCCTGGATGCCCTGGTAGCCCTGGCTGCCCTGGTAGCCCTGGCTGCCCTGGTAGCCCTGGTAGCCCTGGCTCCCCTGGTAGCCCTGGCTGCCCTGGTAGCCCTGGCTGCCCTGGTAGCCCTGGTTGTTGTTGTAGCCCTGGCTGTACCCTTGGGGGCTAACCACCTATCTTCTACATTATGCAGTTGGACATCTCAAATTTAAAATGATGATGCTGAGACGTGTAGTGTTTATTTCTTAGGATTTCGTACCCTAGTACCAATGCCAACGTAACCCTATTACTAAACCTACGCTGTCAGTCTGTCAGTCGCGGGGCCATACAAGAAGCGTGTTTTTGGTGTTTTTTGACGTTAGTACGGAACCCTTGGTGTGCAATAGGGAATATGCATGAATTTTTTTGAACACATTGCTTAACAAAATATGAAAATACCGTAAAAAAGATGACATAAAGTCAAAATAAAATTAAAATCAGACGAGAAATACGGAAGATATAAACATTTTAAAGCACTAATCAGACAGCGATTAGATAGAGAGGTCCGATATGGACTATGACGTCATAGTACACGGCCGCCATACAATCTCCATACTATATTCTGTTTTGTTAGAAAGAGATAGAGATAAATCTTTGTTGTCTTATATCTTGATTATTTTTATAGTTATTCGAAAAATTTTTTTTTCGTACTGTTTCTTGTATGAATGAGCTTTTATTAATATAAATAAAAAATATCATGCATATTCCCCATTCCGACTCGCACCTGGCAGGTTTTCATTATAAATAGAGATTAACTTTTTCGCCGCTACGGAAAACATCAAAGTCGCAAATCAAACGCCATGACATAACAGTTTCAAAACCGAAATTGAACTTTATAGTGGTGCATGAAGGTTTATATCGCTCTGCGGTCTGTGACCAATATATGCGTCGTTGGCGTCCAACCTGCGGTGCCAATATATACGTCGTTGGCGTGGAAAAGGTTAATTAATTACGATGACATACCTTGATTCTGATATCCACCCTGGTTCTGGTACCCCCCTCTATCGTACCCCCTGTTCTGGTCGTAGCTCCGATCGTAGGCCTGGCTGTTGCCCTGGTTGCCCTGAAATTAAAATTTATTTGCTTGAGACATGACAATGGTTTCATGATATAAATTAAAAAAAAAACCGACTGCAGTGCAAAACATATCGCGCATTAAAGTGCATAAATCCGCCATTTTGTTTTTTTTCACCGTACCCAGTGATACTCGCGCCATCAATACGAATCTAATGATGTATCAATTATCAAAATCGGGTCTGTTATTGAGTAGTTACGAGCGGACATAGGAACGGACATACTTACATACATACAGGTCAAACACATAACCCTCCTTTTGGGCTTCGCCGCAGTCGGGTAAAAATACGGCACACATATCTCGCCAAATAATTCGACATGCAAATGTTAATTTCTTATAATCTAATATTGTCTTTGGCTACATTTTGAAATGTTATTTTTGAAAATAAACAATTTGTATTTGTTTTCGCGATTATCACTCATAGTAATAAAACTACTTAAACGGATTAAATCGCGTATATTACTAAATTTTTAAGTCCCGACGTTTCGTAACCCTTTTCAGCGTGCGTGGTCGCGGGTAGACTGAGAAAATCATAAATTTTCCCTGTGTGTGTAATATAATCACGTTTAAACTGTCACCTGGTTGCTCTGGTAGCCCTGGTTGTTGTTGTAGCCCTGGCCGTTGTAGCCCTGGTTGTAACCGCCAGGGGGGACCTCGTAGGTCTGGTAGTTGCGGTTTGGGTTCTGGTTGAAGGATGCTGGGCTTGTTTGGGGTCTGAAAATAATGTTTTTGCTATTGGGTTGTATAGATTTCAAATAAAGGTAATTTTTTGTAGACTATACAATTATAGTTAACGAGACGAGTGTATAATATCGTCACTCCTTTGAAAATAATAATAATAATTTATTGACGAATAATTACAAAATATGACTCATAGACTAATACACAGAAATACTAAGCATAAAACGTGCCTGAACTAGGGGGTCCTGTGTTTCAGGCAGAAAAATCGACTAAATAATTTATATTAAATATTCACAATTACTAAATATAACTGTAGGTACATATAATATTAAAAAATACATGTATGTAAAAACGTGATAGAGAAAAACGTCAAAAGTTACATACGAACTTCATATACACTTACTGAGTTGTTACTTTGAGTCAGTATCCCCCGGTTATTGCATACCCGGTTATGAAAATTTACCGGTTATTGCATTGCCTTATTTTTATGGTTAATCCACACGTAGCAGCAGGGGTCATCCACAAAGTACGTCACACGATTTATGAGACTTTTAGACCCCCCCCCCCCCCCGTGTCACACTTTTTCATAACATATTTGACCTTGTTAGTATAGGCTGTCACATTTAGCTAGACCCCCCCCATGTCACACTTTTTTATAACATATTTGACCTTGTTAGTATAGGCTGTCACATGTGGCTAGACTCCTCCCCCCCCCCCATGTCACACTTTTTGATAACATATTTGACCTTGTTAGTATAGGCTGTCACATTTAGCTAGACCCCCCCCCCCCCCATGTCACACTTTTTTATAACATATTTGACCTTGTTAGTATAGGCTGTCACATGTGGCTAGACTCCTCCCCCCCCCATGTCACACTTTTTGATAACATATTTGACCTTGTTAGTATAGGCTGTCACATTCAGCTAGACCCCCCCCCATGTCACACTTTTTTATAACATATTTGACCTTGTTAGTATAGGCTGTCACATGTGGCTAGACTCCTCCCCCCCCCCCATGTCACACTTTTTGATAACATATTTGACCTTGTTAGTATAGGCTGTCAATTTGGCTAGACTCCCCCCCCCCCCCCCCAGTCACACTTTTTCATAACATATTTGACCTTGTTAGTATAGGCTGTCACATTTGGCTACACTCCCCCCCGATGACCTAAACGATAAATAGTCAAAATCGAAGCCCAACTACTCTCACCGTTGGTCGCCCTGCCCCTGCCCCTGCCCCTGGTTGTACCCGCCCTGTACCCTCCCCCCGCGCCCGCCCATGCCGCCGCGGTCGCCCCCGCGCCCGCCGCCTCCCATGCCACCGCGGTCGCCCCCGCGCCCGCCGCCTCCCATGCCACCGCGGTCGCCCCCGCGCCCGCCCCCGCCTCCGCCCATGCCCCCGCGCTCGCCACCGCGCCCGCCGCCGCCCATGCCCCCGCGTCCGCCTCCGCCCTAGAAAATTAGGGTTATAAGGAATGAAAATATCACAAGGTCTCAACACAGTGGCGAGAGGTTGCTTGAGATTGGTATTTGACAATGTTATAATATGTTATAACATATTGTCTATAGACAGAAAATACCACTTCAATATCTTAAAAACTCACCGAGATACAACAATGTTAACATCACATTTTTAGACTTTCCGAAAAACATGCCGGCACGTTTCATACTCGAGCCTATTGTAACGTGACGTCACAAGACGTATAGTAAGAATTATCTAAGGCAGTGGTTCCGAACCTGGGGGTAACTACCCCTTTAGGGGTAAAATTAAGTTTTCTCATGGGTAATACTCATATTAAGTCGTTTTTCTTTGAGTACTTTCATATACTTGTCTGTATTACCTATTTTTGGAGGGGTAATGATACAAATCTAGAGGGGGCCTGTGGGTGTTCCGAATGTTCTATTTGCCCGAATACTATTTACGCATACTTGTTATTTTACAGATAATATTGACTTTTCAGAATAACTATAAAATAAACCTAACCTAACCTAATATGTTCTAAGTGACTGATGGTAAAGATTTTGCAAAATATTTTCCGTTAAAGCAAGAGAAAAATTATGCGAAATAAAATTCGGGCTAACAATACATTCGGACAAATAAAACGTATGCCAAATAAAGGGAACCCGTGGTGATCACAGTTAATTTTTATTAATCTATAGACTGTATGTATCAAGGCTACACATGATTTAATCAAAAGTTTTCAGGACAGACAGACGGACAATAGGGGTTCCGTTTTTTTTCCTTTTGAGGTGCAGAACCCTAAAAACGCTGGACAAACACCTGAATTCGATAACGATGATATTTGAACGTAAATATGCAATAACGTTCCATTCCACATGCAATTTTTTTTTATTATGAACTTTGTTTTTAAAGACGGAAGGTTGATACTTTGTTTTGTGGATTGGAACGTTATTGCATAACTACTTTCTTAGAATGATGATGATGATAAGGTAAAATACCTGTGGAGCGCTGCGTTGCTGCCACGAGGGCATCTCCGGAGGAGGAGGCTGGGCTTCATTCGGTCGCCCGCCTCTGTCTGGCACCTACAACATAAAATATAGAAATGTAACGATACATAGTTTTGCCGATACGATACCGATTAGGGATGTAACGATACCGATATATCGGTATCGGCGATAATATACAACCGATATTTGAAGAACGCGAAAAGTATTTGCTGTGTGAAAAAAAATCTGCAAAAAGTAATTTCAATTACTGACTTATTTCATGTATTGGTCTATTACCTTGTGCAATGAAAATTACTATGTTAATTAAATCTTTGGATCTTAATAAAAAAAAATTGAATTTTGAGATTTTTGAGTTGACAATCTAATTATTACTTTACACTTTCAAGGTTGACTCTCTGTTAAATATAGCCAAGTTTTAGGTATAATAAGGTCATACAAATATCTGAAGTTCATACTTCATTATTTTGCTAAGATATCGGTATCGGTATCGCCGATATTTACTACAATATATCGGTATCGTATCGGCAAAACTATGTATCGTTACATCCCTAAACCGATATATTGTAGTAAATAATCGGCTATGCCGATACCGATATCTTAGCTATATAATGAAGTACGAACTTCAGATATTTGTATGTCCTTGTTATACCTGAAACTTGGCTATATTTAACAGAGAGTCAACATTGAAATTTTTATTAACAACCAAATTTTTAATTAACATAGTAATTATCATTGCACAAGGTAATAGACCAATACATAAATTAAGTCAGTAATTGAAATTACATTTTGCAGATTTTTTTTCATACTGCAAATTCTTTTCGCGCTCTTCAAATATCGGTTGTATATAATCGGCGATACCGATATATCGGTATCGGTATCGTTACATCCCTAGTAAAATACATGGAAACAGAACGCACACGTGGAATAGCAGTAATTTTTCCTACTAGAAAAGGGTATATCGCGCGTTTGAATGTGCGCGCGCCGCACACTACAAGCAAAGATTTAAGAATGCGCAAGAATGCTCCAGTATGGATCGCACTTAGACAAACGCGCGATCGTGCGTCCGTGCCGCGCGCTCCTAAACGGCCGAAGTTGGACTACTTGTTTGTCTTAGTTGCACTTGCAGTTGGGTTGCAGTCCGTCTGTATAGGCCCTTATACTTTGACGTACATATGTATTAAGATATTGATTTAAACTTTCACGATTTTCACTCATTATAACCAATCAATATATATTATCAATATATATATATTATTATTATCAATATCATCAAGTGTCTTCCGGCAAATCGCCTGATGTTGTTAGTGTTGTGTCGGCCGAGTGACAACCCTAATATGCAAAGTATTAATCAAGACCAAGTGCGGGTAGTTCGGAAAACCCGCGCGGCTAGAAGATGTTGACACCCGCCTCGCCAGTCCCTTCGCGACCATGGACGTCACGGCACGTCCGAAACGTCGAGGTAATATCATGTTTTTACGCGATTAAGTCCCGTTTTGTTATAATAATGAGTGTACATATGTATAGCCGTTTGCCGTATCGGGATCAAATTAAACTTCATCTGACACCTGTCAAAACATCGCTTGGGAGCTTGTGCTTGGTCTTTGGTGGGTAGTCAAAAAGGGATCTAGACACCACAGTTTTATAAAAGCTGGGCCAGGATGAAATATAGAATCCAAAAAAGTATCGATCGACTATCCGAGTTATACTTTTAGGTATAAAATATAGTATCCAAAACGTAGTCTTTTATATTTATAAAAGACGAGGGGTAAGTAGATCCGAAGCGTAGGGAAAGATTCTAGCGATGGACGAGGGTAGAATATTGAAGTTGGAGCGTAGCGAAGGATTCTAAGCTGCTAAATACCTGTCCAATGATGACTTTGTTGACGTCACTCTGCGTGTTTTTCCTCACGCTCGCGCTTGACGTTTTCTCGACTTGCAGCAGCGACGTCCTGGCCGCTAGGAAGTCGGATAGTTTGACGTCTGGCTTCAGTTTGAGTTGGTCGCGTTTCGGCCGGTAAGCTGATTGAATGACGTCTTTTTTCGTCTTCAGGCGCTCTGACCACTGTAAAAAAAATCCACAACGTCATTTTGCCATTCGTAGTAAGCCGACGAAACAGATTATTCTTAGCTCTGTCACAGTATAATAGCAGTAATGTCTTCCTACAAAAATACATTGCGCGCTTGTATGTGTGCGCGCCGTGTACGAACGCACTACATGCTAAGTCAGGGGTTCCCAATCTTTTTCATTCCGGGAGTGGGTAGTCAACGTGACAAAAAGTTCAATGGTTGGAATGTGCAGGGGTCAAAATGTCCAAACGGACCAGCTGTCTATGTGGCAAGAAGTATGAACGTCAAAACGTGCAATGGTTAAAATGGACTGGAGTTAAAATGTGTTCGGGTCCAATCGAACAAAGCTAACGTGAACACGTGTTTAAATGCATCAAGGTAAAAACGTACATGAGTCGAAAGGTATAAGCGACACCACGTGCATGTGTCAAAATGTTCACCCATGTTAAATATAAGCATGTGAATGAATGACTCAAAATAATTAACCATGACACAACAAGAACATTGAGCTTTTTGACAGTTATTCATTTAGACTTAAGCACGTTGTATCAATCGAGCATTTTGTCTATCACACCTTTTGTTGTACTTTCATTTTGAGATGTGTACCATTTGTCACTAAAACATTGTGACTTTGATGATATGTACATTTTGACACTGGGGCATTTTGACGTTTATACTTTTTGCCACATAGACAGCCGGTCCGTATAGACATTTTGACCCCTGCCCATTCCAACCATTGAACTTTTTGTCACGTTGACTACCCACTCCCGGAATGATCTTTTTCAGCCCGTGGCGCACTTACAAGTTTAGTACTTCGTCACGGCGCCCTACCCTAGTTCGTTCAAAATAGGTATTGTTGCTTTATAGGTACTCGCAAATATTTGTGGTTATAGATAATGAGAGAGGATCGACTCACGGCGCCCCTCTTTACTTTCTACGGCGCACCGGGGCACCGCGGCGCACACTTTGGGAACCCCTGTGCTAAGTTTTACGAATTCAAAAGAAATATTTGTTTTAACAAAACAAACGAACGCGTAAGAATGCGCCAGTACGGATCGCACTGTCTGCGCCTTTGCCTTAACTACGTATCGCGCGTAAACGGCCGAAGTTTGACTACTTGTCTGTCCTAATACTTTGCCTACAGTGACTTGGATATTTATATAGTAATTCGGAAATGTTCTCAATTTTGTATGGAGCGAGAACATTTCCCATGGAAACGAGCACAGCACAACTCTAGTCCAGCGGCTTCCAATCCTTCTCTCTTGTTATATAGCGGCTTACCAACTGGCCACCTGTGGTTATATTGATGCTTACCTCAAAGCTCTGCACCGTACGCTCCAGCCTAGTGATGAGTGTTTCTCTCCAACATCGCCTTGTAATGTAGCGGCTTACCAACTGGCCACCTGTGATTATATATATGCTTACCTCAAAGCTCTGCACCGTACACTCCAGCCTAGCGATGAGTGTTTCTCTCCAACATCGCCTTGTTATATAGCGGCTTACCAGCTGGCCACCTGTGATTATATATATGCTTACCTCAAAGCTCTGCACCGTACACTCCAGCCTAGTGATGAGTGTTTCTCTCCAACATCGCCTTGTTATATAGCGGCTTACCAACTGGCCACCTGTGATTATATATATGCTTACCTCAAAGCTCTGCACCGTACACTCCAGCCTAGTGATGAGTGTTTCTCTCCAACATCGCCTTGTTATATAGCGGCTTACCAGCTGGCCACCTGTGATTATATCTATGCTTACCTCAAAGCTCTGCACCGTACACTCCAGCCTAGTGATGAGTGTTTCTCTCCAACATCGCCTTGTTATATATATATAGCGGCTTACCAGCTGGCCACCTGTGATTATATCTATGCTTACCTCAAAGCTCTGCACCGTACACTCCAGCCTAGTGATGATTGTTTCTCTCCAGTATCGTCCTGTTATATAGCGGCTTACCAAATGGACACCTGTGATTATTTCTATGCTTACCTCAAAGCTCTGCACCGTACACTCCAGCCTAGTGATGAGTGTTTCTCTCCGCAGTCTATACTCCTCATACATCTCTGCGAATGCTGTATCCAGCTTCTTCCAATCCTTCTCTGTCGTAGCCTTGTTATATAGCGGCTTACCGACTAACTGACTACCTGTAAATATACAAAAATACAATACAATAATACTTTATTGCAAAATGACACGAGAACTCTTAAAAAGCCTCTATAATTTTATCAAAAAAATCTTTAGTTTCAAATAATACTGATAGATGGCGCTGAACTCAAAGGCCTAATTGCACGTTAATTCTAGTATATAGTGACTTTTCATCTTAATTCGCGCAGTCAAAATGTATCAAGCTATAAAATAACACACATTTCCACCTCGATTCATTAATCGATGTGTCATGGAATAGTACATTACATAACTAGGGTGGTAATACAAAGAAAGGCCGAGATCTCAGAAGTTTGCGGCCCGAGCTGCAAGCGAGGGACGTAAATATGCGATCGAGGGCTTTTTTATTACCTCCCGTGTTGTGTACATCATTTTAAGTCTACACTTGGCCAGAAAGCGGCTTTTTCCGTACGCACAGCGTGCGGAAAAAGTCACTTTATGGCCAGGTGTGGCATAAACATATTAATAATTGTCGTTTTGTCCAACTAAAATTTGGTATTCAACGAAAAATCTGATACAGAAAACTGCGGCACTTTGAGCTTCCAAGAAATCGATATATTTCCGACACAGCAAGCGCTAACAGGTTAGGATATTGAACGTACCTTCTTTCTGTATGGTTTCCTTGAGTTTGGACTCGAGTTTGGAGAACAGCATCTCCGCTGTGATGTTGGGCGGCGGTTTGTTGAACTTCAGAGCTATGAGGATGTCTTTCAGGTCCTTAGCGGTGGGAGATTCTTGCTGGAAGGAAATGCTTCATTATAAATATTAAATATTATAAAATATAAATATTAGGGGACACAATCTTACACAAATCGAACCAGCCCCATAATAAGCTCAGTAAGGCTTGTGTTATGGATACTAGACGACGATATATTTAATAGATACAAACACTTAAATACATAGAAAACATCCATGACTCAGGAACAAATATTCGTGCTCATCACACAAATAAATGCCCTTACCGGGTTTCGAACCCAGGACCTCGTGCTTCGTAGGCAGGGTCACTACCAACTAAGCTAAAGCGGTCGTCAAAAAAATTATTGTATGTACTTTTAGGTAAAGGACTAGCTCGAGAAGCGGCATTAGGGTAGGGCACGGTGGGGCGACCGCCCAGGGCGTATTTTGAAATTTGGCGCCCCGGGCCAATAGGATTACAGCTAAAACCAAAACAAAATCAATCCACCAGGGACGGTTGCGCCGCCCATGGTGAAATATAAAATTTCTTTTTAGAAATAAACTTCTTTAACCATAAATACCTAAAAGTACAGTACAGAGTATACATTATATCCTCTCGCTTCCTGAGCGAGACCTTACACGTGAATTACCAAAATTCTTAAATCTCGCCCAGGGCGCTGGTAGCCTGTTCTTTTAGGTATTTAAAAAATGGTAAATAAAAAAAAACACGGAACTCGGGTCGTTCTGCAAATTAAAGTAGCGTTTTGAATCTGTAGCACAATACCAACGGCTGAACGACCAGTCACCCGAGTCGTGGTTGTTTTGTTTCTTTTTTTAAATAACTAAAAGACTGTTTTTACCAAACCCTCCGAAGGGGCTGAGAACATAGTGACACCATAATCCGGTATTTTCTACTTAGAGGCTTTGGCTTACTAGTTTTTACCACTCACCATGACTATCTCCATGCCAGGTTTTTCCTTGGGTCGATCGACACCTACAATCCTGGCAGCCATCAGTTCCGAGATCAGGTAGTCTAGGAGCAGGATCCGGTCTTCTTTCGACTCCAGACGTGAGGACATGTGACCTACAAACGTTTAGTTATACAAAATTAGAGTATGGTTACTAAGACAAAATACATTGAAATATTTAATGTGACCTACTATAGGATGGCCAAAATTCCTAAAATGAAGATTATAGACGCTTTTACAAAATTGCATATGTCTCGTAATATTTTTAGTGAAGTTTTACGTTAGTTCTCAACCGAATTGAAATAATCATAATAAACATTGAGGCGCAATGCTTATTATGAATTATTTCGATGTTTTGAGCTTTTTATAGCAAAAAAGTCTCATTTTCTACTCTAATTAGAATGAAAGCGACCTAATTCAAAAATTTTGCTAATTTAATTTCAATCCTAAAATGACCTACGGTTTTAACTCAGTTGTAAAAAAAATTTGTATTAGGCCACTTTCATTCTAACGGGGCGGCTATTATGAGTTATAAAATAATATGTTGTTTAGATATTATACTAACAAGAAATTATGTGTTAAAATGTAAAAGGGACGTTTTATTAGGCATCAAAAAGAATTTCAGCCCAGGAGCATTTGATGACAACATCTACTTTTTGTCGCTTACTGTAAGATTGGTAATTTTTCTTAGCAGCTAAGAAACACTACCTGCTTATAACTTACATCATCAACATATGTCCCATTGCTTGGCACAGGCCTACTCTCATATATCAATTAATTGGCTGAGTCCCGACCCTGTGTGGGTTGGGCATTAAATACTATGTTCCTGTTCATGACATTAAGTTTTATATTTACCTGTAACTAACTTCTTATAAGGACAGCCAAGCTCCTTCAAAAAGGAGCTCAACTCCAACAGGAACGAGCTGGACTCATCCGGATCATTCATCATGTTCACCGTCTCCTCGAGATTACAAAGCTTCTTCAGCTCTTCAGCCAGGATGTGGATAAGCTTGGTGTACTCCAAGGACTTCGGGCCTCCGTCCAGTGCTTTGGAGAAGGCGGCTTCATCGACAAGGGGGCCAGTATAGCTGTAATATTAAACAGATTATGCTGTGAGCGCTTGATAAAGACAATATATCAAAGTCAAAGTCTTTATTGTATGTGAGAATTAGCTTACATTAGGTGTAATACATGTTTAGAAGCAGTCTCACTAAAATTCTACCTTTTCAGGCGAACATACACTATTTAACTTAAAAGTTGACAATTGATATTGACGTTTGAAAGGCAAAATTATCGTAAAAAATTGAAATAAGCTTAGATAAAACGTTTCAACCATCTTTATGTAGTTAAGTTCAGTTAAGATTGGGTTTTATTCCTTGTTTTCGTTTTTAATATTTTATTGGAGGAACAAAAAGTAGTTTCCAGTCTGACGGTCTACTTATTAGGGTTCCGTACCAAAATGGTTAAAAAGGAACCCTTATTTTAATTAAGTAGGCAATGTAATTTACTATAGCTATTTATTGTACATCTATAATTTAATTTTTATATTTACATTGTGTCTTTGTATGTGTGTCATGTTGACGTTTATATGGGTCTATCTATATACCTGCCAATAAATAATAATTATTATTTATTTTTATTGTACTGTATTTTTTAATGGCAAAAAATGTTTCTGATTCACATTCCAAGAATGGGACGCATGGCAAATTATTTCATAGGAACCTTGGTTTGGTCTCAGATGCAAACACTAAACAAGAAATAATAATTTATATATTAAGAAACAGCATTTGCAAGAAAGCACGGGCCTTGTAACATGTGCTACTCATGCTATAGATAGACAGACTCATTAATTTCTTCTTGAAAATCATTGTCGTTCAATCATCAATCATTTTACAGATTAAAACTCATATGAAGAAAAATCATCAAAATGTATCAGTCAAAAGTGGATTTAATACTTATATCATTATTGTTCTACCACCATACATATTTTGTTATGTTAATCTAGCAAAAATTTCAATTGATAATAACATTTTTCTACTCCTGTACTGTTATCTGTCTTTTACTTGGTCACGAACACTAATATAAGAACATACATAATATGAGTTCAGGGAAGTCTATACTCTATTCCCCATAACAGCACTAGTGTCGTTATAGTCACTTTACGTTATTGCTAGCAGCCACAGACCTCTAAATCTAGGTTAAACTAAGGCCAAGGATTAAGCGCTCAATTCTAACTTTACGATAAAAATGCACAACTACCAACTTAACAAACAATTAAATTCCTACGGCTTTTAAGAAAAACAAAACTTTCCGAACTAAATTCATTGATGCCAACATAAAAAAAAGTATTTTTAATATATTCACTGCGTGTCAATTTAAAATAAAAATAAAAAGTTTACCATAGACACATACTGTAAGTCAAACGTCATATTTGCCTTGTTTGCAGGTTATGCCTTGTTTGTATTTTATATTTTAAAAAATCTAGTCGTAGAAAAAGTATTGTATGCAACGTTGTATAATTAAGTCAAAAAACGCTCATTGCGTCTCTATTTGCGATACTCGCCGCATTCGCGGCTCGTATCGCAACTCACGCAATTCGCATTTTTTGAACCTTCATATACAACTGTTGCATAAAATACTATTATGCCACACCTGGCCATAAAGTGGCTTTTACCACACGCTATACATACAAAACAAAACATCTGCAATCTCTGCCTTTGTTTTTTTTTTTTTTTAAATTGGGGAGGAGTTTCTCCTGTAGGAGTTGCTCCTCTCCCAGTGGAGTGTTTTGTGCCAGGGGCGCGGTGCTAACAGTTTACACGTCTATCATTTATAACATCAACCAAATTATACATTGGTATTCTGAGGGAATAATTCGTACGTGTAACGATCAGGTTTGAACGATTAAATAGATCATCACGGCGAAAATCAATCAAAATTTTTATAACCTCCTTAAGTGGAAATTTTTACCATACCGCTACTTTTTGTCAATGGGAAACTAGTTTATGGATTAATAGTAGTTTTATCAAGTAAATAACTTTACAAATGTATTGAAATACATAACTTACGGTCTAAAACTTACCCGAGATCGTTGAGTGAATCCAATATGTCGTTATCCATTTTTATAACGGCGTACACTTACTTGCTAAGTAAATATTGCAGCAATATAAGAGACTACGTGTTAGGACTAAAAATAAAACCTAGTATTTATGATCTGCACCGGAATTCTCGAGAGTTTCGACCGACTTTACATCGGCAAATTTTCACCAACCAATGCCTAGCTTGTCTTGATTGATGTAGTCAAAACTGGTGTTGCCCGACGAAGAAAACATTTTGGCATATTAAAAAAAAAAACAAAGCAACGAGCAACAAAAACCTCTTAGTGACCAAAAAGGCTAAATGTGCCTTGACTGCAAATAATTTCACGAGTGTCGTGATCTGTTACTTAGAATGGTTTGAATCAGCAGAGCTCTGATAGATTACTGAATTGTGTTGATGTTGTTGCTGGTTTTCATGACATATACATGCCATGTGCATGGCATATATCATGCATATATCTAATTTGAACTTCAGCGTCCGCTTGTGTGTACTATTCGCAATCAATCATGTTTACTCTTTATTCAATTTTGATAGTAAGTACTGAAATTATGAATGTAGGTAATTATGTAATTTATTTGATTATTATCGAGTATTACCGGCATAACACAATTTGGTAGCTGGCAACACTGTACATTGAGAATTTTAGAAAAACCCGCAATATATGAATAGGATTTCCAAACAAATTTAATATGTTTGCGAACGGTATGCGTGAATATTTAAGAGATCTAACGCGGATCTAACCCTTATTATTGTATGTCATTAATTCGATTATGTGAAAAACTTGCCTGTCGAAGCGACTTCTACTAACTTAAAAAGCTATACTGATTGAAACCAACGACGTTCGCATCTACTTATACCAAAACTAGTTTTTCTTGTTATTAAAGGATTTTATGGCCTTTTTATTATAAATACTCATGTTTTTAGATTACTACCGAGTTATTTCGAGCCGCTAATGGCGTATCCACTATAGTTATCCTGTCGATTAAATTATCATAGACACGTAATACTTTGTAGCAATTTTGGTCAAGCGTGAATAAATTTCAAACACAAAACAAATAATAATAATCACTTTGTGAATATTTACTAACTGATTCTAATTCTCCACCATTATATAACAGTTTTGCACCACCTACTTTTCTGCGGTTTCTTGTGTCATCTCCGTTGCCCAAAGATTGTCTGGAAGAGATCGATTCTTAGTGATAAGGTCGCCCGTTATCTACCGTTACCGTCGTTTATTTAAGGAACTCTGTAATTTTTTGGTGTACAATAAAGAGTATTGTATCACATTGTAATACATGTACCACCTACTTTGTTTCACTTTAGAAAAAGCTTGATGCTGATTGAGCAGCTTGAAGCTTGATTGCTTAGCGTTATCCTTGATGCGAATTTAAGGAAAACCGTCTTGAAAGCTGAAAATATAAGTTGTGCTATTTTTAAAACGTATTGAAGTAAGTAAACTTACTAGTATTGTCTAATATTCCTCCTCTGATGTCCTAGGGCAGTGTTTTTTAAACTATTTCATGGCACGACCCGCTCCTTCACAATTTCTAACGTGAATTTCATTCCGTTACACTTACGTGTTTTTTTTTTCTTTTTTCCTGAGGTTTCACGACCCTTGCGACCCCTTTTTAGAGGCTCAGCGACCCCCCAGGGGGTCGCGACCTACGCTTTGAAAAACACTGTCCTAGGGAAACGAAGACACGTGACGTGGGCAAAAATTACCGTTAAAATTGACATCTAAAATGAAACTAGGTTATATAGGTAACTTTTCGTTTGATCATAAAATATGCTAAACTTGTAACACACTTGTGACGAAGGAACCCTAAAACATTATACTCAACAATGGATCTTCATGAATACTATCGCCGGAGCCTTTTTACCTGTTTTCTATTCGAGTCCAATTTAAAAAAAATAATATTAATTCAAATACCAGTTCATGTTTGTCAGTGATAGTATAAAACACCACATAAATATTGTAGCCGCTATAATACTTAACACATTTACTTAAGGTTTATTTTTGCATGGCAACCCTAATTTGTATCATTGTTCATCTTACGCTGTGTGTAAACAAGTATGCTTGTGTGCGTATTACCTGCGCATGAGTTGTACAGGTGTGGAGTTCCGTTAAGGCAGCAGGTCCCGAAATAGTTGGACATCGTCGAAACTGATTTCTCCAATCAGTGACTCGTTACATAATGCTACAATTTACAATTTTCTAAGTCTAATCTAGCAAAGGACGACGGGCAGAAACGTCCCCACCCACCAACAGAGATGAGACATGTGTCAGTTAATAGATCTTGGCAATACGATAGATTTTTACTATGGCGACGATCACACAGATCC
This sequence comes from Eudemis profundana, assembly GCA_947034925.1. Lineage (NCBI taxonomy): Eukaryota > Metazoa > Arthropoda > Insecta > Lepidoptera > Tortricidae > Eudemis > Eudemis profundana. The sequence continues at coordinate 12,580,671 of OX344816.1, read as the reverse complement.
AGACACAGAAACAGACATTGGCATCAAACTTGTAACACCCCTCTTTTTGCGTCGATGCGGTTTATTCAATGGAGTGTTCCCAATGAGATTGACTCAAGGCCATTTTAGGTCATGGCCGTCTACTTACGTCAAAAACATGGGGCCCAGTGTAAAAAGAAGTAAAATAATAACAATTACAAAATATTATTTATTTAGCCACTTCGCTTACACAAGCGGAGTGGGTTTTTGGAGCTCCGTTGAGTGTGAGGGCCATAAGCTTGGACCCCGACCCTCATGATACTGACTAAATTCCGATCCGTGTAATGGAAATTCCAGATTCTTCTCTCTTCTCTAGATATATCTAACAGAATATAAGATTTCCAACTGTTTAGAATCAGAATAATATTAATAATCAATCAATTCTTCAGATCATTGTCCATTTGGTGAGGTATTAGTGAAGTTGTCAAATTGTTTTCTAAATATAATAGGCTACTTGATGACAGTTCAAATCAGCTTCTTTTTATGAAGTGTCAAAACGCTCCGAAAGTATGCAGTTTAGTATGAAATACTATCTTGTGACGTCATGCTCAACATGGTGCCTTATTTTTAGTTTTCGTCATTGTAAAATCGTTGATGGCACGAAAATAAGTTTGAATGATTTTATCCGGGCTGTTTTGGAAGGGTAATTTGCTAGTTAGAATTAATGAATTTATTTTGATTGTTGTCAAATACCCTATTAAAATCGCTATCATGTGCTGTGATATTATCACGATAATTGGTTTATAATCCTATGTAAGCAAGTATTTGATTATTTATTATTTAAGTTACTACTACATATGATAAATAAAATAGTTTAAGAGATTAGCATTGAATTTACACATGACGTAAAATGATAGTTAATAAATCGGCACGTGACAGGTTGTGTTTAAAAACGGAAAAACTTAGAGAAAATGGTGATGTGGGGGAGGGGTCTAAAATCTGAAAAATTGTGTGGCACCCACAAACGGATGCAATAGAGGACTTCGCATTATAACACGCTATTTATTGTGTCTTAGCCAGTCTTCCGAATTCGAGCCCAGCACATAACGCGGAAATCTAGAGTATGTTAGATAATATTCAAATACGACACGGATATCACCATCGCTGATAACAATAACATTACTATTTGCATCGGAACTAATCTGCGATATCAGTTGATTGACTGATTGTTCCATTCTTTATCGCCGGTTGACTCAGGCAGTGGTGTTTGTAATCGAACTATATTATTTATTTAAATTTTGTGTGGATTTTAAAGTTTAATGAGTGAGAAACTGGAGGCGGTACCACCACCGCCCCCTCCAAGGGTTAGGAAGAATAGTAAGTGTTTTCATTAAACCACATAAATTCTGGCATAAATTTTTATAAGTGTAATTTTGACATGAAAATTTGCCTTTAATTTTAACAGAGCCCTATAAACACTCTTAATTATGTACCTATCTTTAGCAGTGTACGTCTGTCCCACTGCTGGGTAAATGTAAATAGTTTTAATTATTTAAAATAAGTTTGTGCCTTTTGTATAGAATTCCACTTTACAGACACAATTTAATGGTAAATATTCAAGTTTCGTTTTATTTGTTGAAGCGTCAGGCAGTACAGAGGACTTGGACATGGCGTCCGAAGGTCAGTCTTGGATCGGGTTATCGTCATCACAACCAGTTGTATCTATCGCACCTACTTCTTTTTGTCGTCATTTGTTTTGTACTTTTAATTATCTGTCTCTGTTACTCGTCAAACCGGAACACAACAATGCAGGCCATTTTTTCTTCTTCTTGTCTGTTCCCTTTCTATTCGGTATTATCTATTCTGGAGTTTTATTTTCTAAAATCAGCTGTGTCCTCTTTGGAGTCTTTCCTCTTTATCTGTCTCTTACGTCACATTGCAAATGGTTATATCGTCTTATCGTATGATTGTTATTTTCTCTGACTGCAATTTTCTTTATCTTTTTCTTAGGTATTGGGCGCAAAATCAGTCCGCTAGATATCAGTTTTATTTGTTATTGAATTTGTAATCTGCATCTGTAAACTGTTGATGCCTCGATAATAATATTATACTAAACCAAACCAACCAACAGTAACTCTATTAAACAATAGCATTGTTGTACATTAGAGATGAACTGATTATGGACTTGGCCGACCAGGGGCCCGTTTCACGAAGCTACAAGTTACAAATTACAAGCGGAAGTCTCTTTTCAATACCTTTTGATAGAAAGAGACTTCCGCTTGTAATTTGTAACTTGTAGCTTCGTGAAACGAGTCCCAGCTAACAAGTAACAACTCAAATAGTAGTAGCCGTCGAGTCGGCGACTATAAATGACGCCGGATAGGTAGTCAGTCAGCTTTACCGACGAGTCAGGACAATGTTTATTAAAAGTAACTATATACATAAACAAATACGCCCAAACAAATGTGATGCGTAAAGGAAATCGCTTATGTGGACATCTTTTGACGATGTTGGAAGTGATTAACAAAAAGGAGGTTCTATCTTTTGATAGCAAATAAAGTGCCAGCAGACGGCGAAGTGCAATTTGCAGTGCGCATGTGCATGTAGTTGCGTTTATGACTTATATAACCGACCAACCCCGTCAATCGTAGCCACGCTGGATTGCCTAAACACTGCATACTGCCACCATAACGGAAAAGGGCACATCTAACATTTTCTTCGACACTAAGATGTTTACATATTCGGAATCGGTAAATTTCGCTGATTCCGAATATGTATATAACTCAGTGTCGAAAAAAATGTTAGTTGTGCCCTTTTGCGTTGTGGCGGCAGCATACTCTGGATTAAAATAAACAGATCATTGATACTAACCTAATTAATACTTTGTAATGCAACAACGTGAAATAACACATATTCTTGACTTGAGGTCTTGCTACCTGAACGGACACCATACCTCTGTCCAAACAAGTTTTCCATACACGTTCTCTGTCCCACAATCAGGGCCTACTCACACAAACGCACACCACAACCACTCTACACTCCACCGCGTTGGCTGACGCGGCCGCACGCTTACGTCGCGCCGTTCGAAATTTAAAAAAATCAAAACGTCAAAGCATTCCGGAATTGTTTTCTTTTTTTTTAATTTAGGAATGTGATTTGTGTACGTTGAAAAAATATTATGTGCCATAAAGTGTAGTGTTCGAAAATGGGCTTCGGAAAATTGTTTTTGGTGTTCGTTTTTGTGAAATGTGTTTATGGTCAAGAGCAGAGCTGCTATGGAGCTGGTAGCGTGGCCGGGGCAGCAATAGGTGCCTTTATAGGTGCACTTCTATTGGTTGCTGCCGCTTATTATCTGAGAAAGTTGTATTGGAAATCGCGCAAAGGTAAGGAATTTACGTATATTATGTTTATGTATTAGTTATACACTACTAATAAATAGCGGCCAAAGAGCACTAAAACTACATGGAGGTTGAAAACAACATTCAAATTTAAAATAGAGGTATTTTACGAAAAAGTCTACCTAATTGGAAAAAATAAATAGGTATAAGGAAACTTCGCTCACTAATAAACTAGCTTTCCGAAACTGGAAATTGTTTTGACTCTGTGAGAATCGAAGAAAAAACACCACTCAAAGCAGCTCAAAATCTCCACCAAAAAGAACCACATTTATTTTTTAATCACATGTTAGCCCACGATTCCACTTGAACTTGGCTTTTCGAAAGCAATGACCTTTGCTTCGGGGAAAATATTCAAACGGCTCATCTTGTCGATGGATTTAAATATTTATGCTCGATTCCTAAACTGGAAACCGGCTTTCGAGCCAAACTCACACGGATTCTTACTTCATATCATACCTATTTTACTTGCTGGTTAATACTTTTTTGTCATGTTCTTTTGGATCTCGTTCCATGTAACTTCAAAAAAACAATGTTCATGTACACATACCTTTACCTTTTTCTAGTGACGTTTGGGCAATATTTCCTTACCGATATTTACCTATACTGAGGTCATTCCCAACTCAACTCATCAGGCTTTCTCGGAGATTTGAGTATAAATCATATTGGTCATCAAGGAATAGGAAGTACTCAGGTACTAAGATGAGATGGTACGTCATTCATATTTTTATGTTAAGGCTGATGAGTCAGTTTGGAATCTTCCTCGCTAAATTAAACTAATAAACTCTTATATTAAAACAAACACAATGAGATATGAGACAAATAACGCAAAAGATAACGTGCAAAATAACGAGCTATTTATTATTTTTATTACTAAAACAAAAAACTTAACGCTTCAAATTTACTTCGTTCTTAATAGAGCTATTTATTAATTAAACTTAAATCCAAATAAGTGTCTGACCGGTAATTAAATGTTAAATACGTTTTCGTATTGCGCAAAACAGTTTTTTCAACGGAAGTGCAATAGGAAAGGCATTAAAGTAGTCATAGTCTGCTGGTTTGTAAATTTCAAACGTTTTAGTGAAACATTTTTTTTACGCCTGGCAGTTAGATGTTTCGTTACGCGATAAGTTAGGTTAGAAAATAAATTAATGTAACTTTCATTAAGTGAATATTGAAACTGAAACATTAATTTCAGACACCAGCGTATGTCTACCATTAGTTATTAATTATGTTGTTTTAATTTGAGGGATCTTGTAATTTCTGGTGTGCAATACAGAGTATTGTTTGTTATTACTTGAAGTAGGTAGTTAGGTAGGTACTTTATGTTAATAAGTGTAATTTACTAAGAATTTGTACCTGGTAGCAGTAAACGTGTTAAATGGTTAGCAAATAGGTACCTACAGAGATAACTACCTATAAAATACGTCGTCGTTATTCACAGCACGGTATCTTAATGTCTACTTCTGCAGGTAAAAAAGATAGGAAAAAAATTACATTGTATTAATAATTACCTTATTCAATATCAAGTACCTATTCAATTCTTAATATTGCAGCTTGTCCCAGAGGAAGTTTATGAAATCAAGTAGGCAAAAATGTCCCTCTCAAGGTGATCCGAGCGACCTGGTTCGATCACAGGGAACGCCACGGTCTCCACCTGGTCCGATTTTTGCAACTGTCAGTGACTCGCAAGTATGTCAGCTTATAAAAAAAAAAAGAAAAAAAGTAGGCGAAGATAGGCAGTCTTGGCAAACTTATGGCTGTTGACGGTACTTAAGGTTAGGTGATCTTTGTAAATTTTGGTTTTGCGCATTTAACACATACAATCAAATGCTTTCTAGTCATATCTAAAGAATTTCAATTCTATACAAATCATGAACTTCGTTCTAGGCAAATACCGTTAACAATAAAATATCAATCAGAAAATTCTTTATCGTAAACAAATACGAGAACTTCTCACCGCAAAATACTTTTTAATCACAGCCAATCTACTGAGTCTTTTGCGAGAGTCATGCTCGTTAACAAACGCAACAACCAAATTGCCGTAAATAGTGCGCCGAGTTACGGACATGCTTCTATGGGAAAAGTTCACATTCGGATACCAGCACCAAATTTTAGTATGTTGTTAGGCATGGTCTCTGGACCCCAAAACTGCCGGGAAACAGTCTCTGAGAGGTCAAGGTCACCGAATATGAGGTCATTCATCTAGCCGCTCCCGCGTTCTTAAGAAAGTTTAATTGTGACAAAACTACACATCTCACATCCACATAAGAGGTATCAAATGAAAGGTAATTAAATGTACTATAACTCACTTTAACATTTAAATTTAATAAATGTTATACTTTAGGAATTATTCACACAATTAGTTCAATATCAAAAAAAAAAAATACGGAAATTTAGGTTTTACAGCAAAACTAAAAACACTAAGTTATGCAAATGTTCTACAAAAATAAAAGAAATTTATTAAGCTTCATAACATAGTTTAAATCTTGAAAATCTGTCAATAAATATAGAAGCTACAGCTCAAAAACCTTGAGCGCGCGGAATAATCCCATAGTGCCCCGAGTTATAGAAAAAAAAAATTTTTCCGGATATCAGCACCAAATTTTAGTATGATATTAGGCAAGTACTCTGGACTCCAAAACTGCTGAGAGACGGTTTCTGAAAGGTCAAGGTCGACAGTTATGACGTCACCAAAGTGGCGGCCGCTACATTTCGAAAAGTTCTCATTATTCTTAAACTATGCACTGTACCGTAACGTGTGTGGTATCAAATGAAAGCTTATTAAATGTTCTATAACTTTGTTTTAATATTTAATACCATTATTATTGAAAAATAACAAGATACAATAAAAAAAAACAAAAAATATATATTTTTTTATATTTGTACATATTTTAGATAGTAAATCACTTACATTAGACAGTAAAAATGTTGTACAAAAATATAGGTAATTTTTTTTTCTATAATATAAAGTTTAAATCATTAAAATTGGTTGAAAACAAACGAAGATATGTCAATTACAATGCACCGCGGCGGACGCTACAAACAATGTACCCGCCGCCCGCCGCATTTGAAAAATGTAAATCACATTCAAACTATGCGATGTATATATACTTGTAAAGTATTAAATGAAAGCTGACTAAATGTTATATGATTTTTCGCTTAAGTATACTGGTGCAAGAATAAAAACAAACAGGTCATATAAAGGAAAACAAAAAAAAGTAGAAAAACATCCATATTTATTTATAAACAGGCTAGAAATCAATTTTATTGAGAGTTTTACATACGTAAAAACTATATATAATTTCTTGGTCATTTGCCTGACCGATAGACATATAAAAGGCCACAGTAATACACATCAGTCATTATTGTCACTAGTAGTTCGCAGCGAATAGTGAGTGACCTTGCGACCCCACCTGAAAGCCTTCCATCCAAATACCGGAAGTAGGAAAGGCTGTACTTTAAGTTGTCGGAGTCACGAGGCCTCGATTCGCTGCGAGCTACTTGTCATATAAACAAAACATAAAGCATCCTAAATTCTTGAGCACGCACCTTCACTTGCACAAAGGAGAGTCATCCCTGTGTGGAAGACTCTTCCTGACGCAAGTGCCATCTGTCAAGAACTTGTTTCTTGCAAATGCAAGGACAGATGTTCACGATGTCGATGCGTCAAGAATGATTTAAATTGTACTCTCCTTTGTGCATGTGAAGGTGCGTGCTCAACTATTCGCTGCGAACTACTAGTGACAATAATTACTGATGTGTATTACTGTGGCCTTTTATATGTCTATCGGTCAGGCAAATGACCAAGAAATTATATATAGTTTTTACGTATGTAAACCTCTCAATAAAATTGATTTCTAGCCTGTTTATAAATAAATATAGATGTTTTTCTACTTTTTTTTTTGTTTTCCTTTATATGACCTGTTTGTTTTTATTCTTGCACCAGTATACTTAAGCAAAAAATCATATAACATTTAGTCAGCTTTCATTTAATACTTTACAAGTATATATACATCGCATAGTTTGAATGTGATTTACATTTTTCAAATGGGGCGGGCGGCGGGTACATTGTTTGTAGCGTCCGCCGCGGTGCATTGTAATTGACATATCTTTGTTTATTTTCAACCAATTTTAATGATTTAAACTTCATATTATAGAAAAAAAAAATTACCTATATTTTTGTACAACATTTTTATTGTCTAATGTAAGTGATTTACTATCTAAAATATGTACAAATATAAAAAAATATATATTTTTTGGTTTTTTTTAATGTATCTTGTTATTTTTCAATAATAATGGTATTATATATTAAAACAAAGTTATAGAACATTTAATGAGCTTTCATTTGATACCACACACGTTACGGTACAGTGCATAGTTTAAGAATAATGAGAACTTTTCGAAATGTAGCGGCCGCCACTTTGGTGACGTCATAACTGTTGACCTTGACCTTTCAGAAACCGTCTCTCAGCAGTTTTGGAGTCCAGAGTACTTGCCTAATATCATACTAAAATTTGGTGCTGATATCCGGAAAAATTTTTTTTTTCTATAACTCGGGGCACTATGGGATTATTCCGCGCGCTCAAGGTTTTTGAGCTGTAGCTTCTATATTTATTGACAGATTTTCAAGATTTAAACTATGTTATGAAGCTTAATAAATTTCTTTTATTTTTGTAGAACATTTGCATAACTTAGTGTTTTTAGTTTTGCTGTAAAACCTAAATTTCCGTATATATTTTTTTTGACATTGAAATAATTGTGTGAATAATTCCTAAAGTATAACATTTATTAAATTTAAATGTTAAAGTGAATTATAGTACATTTAATTACCTTTCATTTGATACCTCTTATGTGGATGTGAGATGTGTAGTTTTGTCACAATTAAACTTTCTTAAGAACGCGGGAGCGGCTAGATGAATGACCTCATATTCGGTGACCTTGACCTCTCAGAGACTGTTTCCCGGCAGTTTTGGGGTCCAGAGACCATGCCTAACAACATACTAAAATTTGGTGTTGGTATCCGGATGTGAACTTTTTTTCCGTAACTCGGGGCACTAAAAGGACATTAAGTTAACTCTTTTAAGAGTCTTAATTGCTAACCGATAAGGGTTATATTGCTGTGTCGCGGCTGCGCTATATATTTAATTTAAACATAGCTGTGCGTGCTGGAAACTCAGTATTCAGTACCCAGCTATACCTCCTTAAGATAAGACAGGTAAACTGACCTACTCTGGCGTACTATTACATAGTTCACATACCTGAACGGCATACTTATTAACTTGTTTGACGTGCTGCAATGCCTGCAATAGTGGAAAATTCTGTAGTTGCCTGTAGATAGATCACATTTTGTCCTGATTTTGATTATGCAAATAAACATATATCAAAAATAAAAAAGTATGTCAAAAATAAAACAACTTAAACGGATTAATAGGTATATAGGTACATATTGCTACATATTTTAAAGCCCGACGTTTTGTAACCTTTTTTTATACTTACGCGATTTAATCCGTTTATGTTTGTGTTAGAATAATCCAATGAGTGATTTTCGCGGAAACCGAAGACAAATACTAAGTCTGTCAAATAATTCAATTTTGCGATGCCATTTTGATGCATTTTATTTGTAGGCACCTATTCCAGTCTTAGCTGGTTCATAAAGCAGACATATCCATATAACCGTTAAGTATGTAATAACATAATAGTTATGTAGGTACGAATAATTATAGTACCGGAAAATAAATCGAATTTAACTTCCAAAATTTCGATCATTTCCAACAAGTGGAAGGTAAGGGAAGTGGATTATTAGTCAGTCAGTTAAAATATATATATCGGATTTTATACCTTCCTGCTGTTTGATTTCATCATATCTTTCAATGCAATAAATAACCAAGGTTACGTAATTTGTTTTAGCGAAAATTTATACAGGGTGGGAGGGACTATACCGACATACTTTAGCCATGAATTCCTGGTGGTGTGACGAGTAAATAATGTTATATCAACATGGGTCGAATATTGTCATTTTACATTAATAGTCTTATGGAACAAAATAAATCAGTAAATTAAGCCCCTCGTTATAAACATGTCCTTACTGGCTGAAAAGTTATCAAAAAGAAAAAAAAAGCTAAAATGGAAACGAAAGGTCAATTTTTTGGCCTCGTAGTCGCTTACCATCAAATACTGCGAAGGTTAATTCCTATTTAGTTAAAGGATTTTAAAAAAATAGTAAAGGTATCTTAGTCACATTTATTAGGGCTTGTTACACACTTGGGATTTTTCATTTACAAAATAATGGATATCTCGGAAAGTAAGCGTTTTTCGACTATACATCACATAACATTTTTTACTCCTAATAGTTGTTAGAATCTGTAGTTAAAGTTTGTCGGTATAGTCCCTCCCACGCTGTATACAAGTAAAAAGTTTGTTTACAAGAGGTGAAGTCGGTCAATAAAAAGAATCGTACCTATCACTTTGCAATTGACACTATGCGAATTAACATTCCTGTATTTTATTTGATGTTTGTTATGTGATACGAAATAGTACATTACTTACCTAGGGCGGTAAAAGAAAGAATGTCTCAGATCGCAGGTATTTGATGCCCGAGCCGAAGGCAAGGGCGATAAATATGCGATCTGAGGCTTTCTTTATTACCGCCTGTGGTAAGATCTAAATTTTACGTCTCCCCAGGTTATTGCCACTTTATGGCCAGCTGTGACGTAAACGTACTAAAGTATTTCATTTTTCGACTGGACCTAGGTATATTAACAAAAACATCCATCATCAGGCTATATACGTTGCACTGCTGTGCACAGGCCACATAGATGAGAAACTTTAACAAATAGTTGGCACATAGTAAAACCTGGCTAAAACATTAATCCAAATAAGTATATGCATAATTAGGGTTTTTGCATCCTGATGTACAATACCAATTTAAAGTTAAGGCGTAACGTTATTCATTATTCAGAAACTAAAGGCTCATCATCAAATTCAAAAAGGTCACGTCTTCGAGCTCACGTATCCACTTTCCCTAGTCACGTATACCTACCTAATGACTAGAAGCGTGAAACAACTGACATCACATGCCATTACTTACGGGGAAAGCAACCAAAACTAACCCGACAATCGACTCCTACGCAGCTGCGCAGTTTCAGATTATAACGGTTAAATTAGACGAAATTCTTTATTTTGATTATGTTACGTTGGTTAGACGCATTCGATTCGGTTAGTAATATGTATTAAAATTTCAACTTATTTATTTAAAATTTCTGCACATTAGAAAACTTAGTACAAAAGGCCAACTTTATGCATTCTCCACCAATTTACTAGTTTCTCTTGGAAAGGAATGGCGACGCATCAAGGACCTTAAAATAAACAGCCGGACGGAGCCTCGCCAACAGAGAACTGAAGCCATTTCTAGTAAGCCGGCTGCTTGTACTTACGAGCCGAACGCGTACATTAACTAGTTTTTTTTTTCCTATTGCGAGTAGCGCGCACACATAGGTAACCGGCGGAATAGACATGTTTCAGTTCTTTATTCAGTATTTTAAGGTCCTAGCGACTCATCGAAAAATGTGCTACCAACACCTGAAATGACGACCACGACCATGCTGTGATACCAACGAAGAATAAATAGATCAGTTAACTTACATTGCATTAAGTATTAACTCTATTGTTGAACTAATGCATAGAGTGTGCGGAAAGAGAATAGGATTAATTTTGGGGGGCGCTGTAATGCTTTTGTACCGTATGTGCCGTATTTTCAGTTCTGTGGCCATACTGGTTAGGTTAGTTCCGTTTTTCGCCACGCCTATTCTGTTTCCGCACAGACTCTATGCATTAGTTCAACAGAGTTAATACTTAATGCAAGACTCTAATAGGAAGGAATAAAAAATATTCCTATTTTAATTTTATTAAAGGTAATTTTTCACATCACATGTAATTACTACTATAAATACTAATACTATATATATCATGAGTATTAGGTATGCCTAATACTCATGAAAATTTAATCTACCCATGCTAAGTTGTACCACGAAGTAGGTACCATGCTAAGTTGATTCATTAAACAGACTGCAAAAAGTATATAGAATATTAAGAATTGCAAGCATTTAATTTTGTCAGCTTCTCCAAGTTTCGCATTTCGCAATCCTTTAGTTTAACTTCATCCACGTAACAGCCAACGTTGTTTAACAATTTATTAGGTACATTTATATGATATAATAATTATTCCAGCTCAGGACCTGTTGCAATTCGAATTGTGTCTTTAATAAAATTGTAGCTATAAACCGACCGAGATTGTATTGAATTATCGGAGCCAATTAATTCAGACTAGTCACGAACAATCCGTTAATAGAGGATAAACAATTTAATTACTCCTATCCATAGTCTCGTTACCGGCATAATTAAGCTAATTTAAAAAACTGCTGAAGGTCGATCTTTTCTGTAACTAGCAAAAACTGAAGTCTAAAAAATTGGGGTACTTAACTGTCGTTTCGCTAAAAGTGAGTGGCTACTATATTCCGTATTTTCTAACAGTATGCAGTAACTGCAGAACATGTTTTTGATTAACAAACTATAAGAAACTTATAATAAATATGAAATAGGTATCAATTGTGTGTCTTGAGAGGTCCATACGATGACATGTGACTCGAGTGAAAGGTGCAAATAACTGCTAATAAAGAGTGGGTACAGTAAAATAGAAAACTGTTCAGTAGCATTGGCGTCGTTTACTCAATGGAGTGTAGAGAGCTAGCTAGCAAAAGATAAATGAGTTGTAAATAAATAAAAGGTAGGTATTCAACCTCTCGGGAATCTGTAAAATAGGTAAAATGTAATCCATCGCTTACTTAAGATTTATGAATAAATCTTGAAAATATGCTATTGAGAAGAAATTTTCCAACAGCAAACTGAACTCGGTCTATTCTATTCTGGTCTTATATCATATCATGGTGGTGATACTGGTGATGCTGTAACTTAAAGAATTCGGAAGTGGCATTGCTATTGAGTGCAGACTTCCGCAAACATGAACATGAATGGCATCGTTATAATAACGAGAAAAAAAATAGTTAGATAACAAAATTAAGATTGGCGACGGATTACGCCGGATTAGGTCCGAGGCTTACATTGGGAAACACAGACATTACATTACATACATCGGGAAAATAAAGCTTAGGTTATGTACTAAATATCTAACAACATTATATTTAAATATAGGAGTAACGTTACTAGGAATGACGTTACTCTTTACTTTTTCACGTTTCTTTGGGGTACGTTTTTGATCTCAGACCGGAGATAGGTAGGATAGGATAGGTTAGATTATTAATACTCGAATAATAGTAATGACCTAATGAGCAATATACATATTGTATGTAAAAACTGATCGATGAAGGCAATAAACCGTTTGTCGAAGTCTTTGGAGGAGACCTATGTTGGACGCCTCAAGGTTGAAATGATGATGATGATAAAACCCCACCATATGATGGAAATGATCATGGCCCGATAGAAACAAAAAATCCTCTAACTAAAAGATAACAAATCTATAATATACAGAAACACTTGAAAAATGTGGAATTAAAACAACGGAAGCCAGATTATCCGAGTTCCGATAAAAATGTAAATCGCATGTTATTTTAATAACTCACTGACAGGAAATTCTTCGGTCGACCGTCAGCAAACAGCGATTGTTGTTAACACTTTCTGTTTACTTTTCATGAGTGGTTTCACTTGTCGTGTCCGTTTTAACCCGTTCTGTGTCAACAGGCGAGATTATCTCTATTCAAAATGCCCGGAAAAGTACCGTGAGTTATTCAAAAAAGGAAAATGTGATGAGGTTTTTGGTGAAGCTGAATCTTGATCTAGCCAGTTTGATTTTAGTTATAGTCATTCTAGTCGTGCTCATGTATTATTTTATGTATTGTTCAATAAAAAGAAAGGTATGCACAATGCGGGTTAGGCTCGTAAAACACATTTTCCCGAAATGTGCACTTTCTGTAAAGGTGCATTTTCTTACAATGATCACTTTCCCGGAAAGTACACTTTCTTTAAAAGTTAACTTCCCAATATGTACACTTTTACAGAATGTGCACTTTCTGTAAAGGTGCATTTTCATAAAATGATTACTTTCCCGAAAAGTACATTTTCTCTAGAAGTTCACTTCCCGATACTAAAGAAAATCCTAGAAATTTCCTAGAAAGTAAATTTTAGGGGTGATGGTATTATAGTCCCATTTAGACCATGCCACAACTTGCATGTGCGTGCGTGTGTATGTGCGTGCGTGCGTCCTTTTCAGAAATGTGAAAGTGTAGATTTTGGGATAGTGCACTATTTGAAAAAGTGCACATTTCGGGAAAGTTTCCAATTTGGGAAAGTATACATTTTGGAAAAGTGCACTATTAGAAAAAGTGCACATTTCGGGAAAGTTTCCAATTTGGGAAAGTATACATTTTGGGAGTGCACATTATGCGGAAAGTGCACCTTTGCGCAAAGTGTACATTTCGGGAAAGTGTGTTTTACGAGCCTAACCCCACAATGCCATACAAATATATGTGACAGAGTGCATCTGCTTGTCTTTTTCTTTGTTCGAGTGTACCTACAAAGGTAAACGTATACACCATAATTTTAACTTTTCCCTTTTATTCTAAAGCGTTTTAATTCTTTTTTTTTATTTTGTACACAAGTAGTTATTAATTGTAAATATTGTAATTAAAAAAATAAAAACTTTAAAAGGTTTATTTAATTTGACTAAACTAACGGCATATAGGCAGCTCAAAAAGTAGGATAATAAATACCGATCACCTGCCAAAAGCAGCAAACCTACATGGTCGAAAAAAGGAATGCCAAATAAGACTGAAATGGCTTTTAAATAACTTGTCATTGGCCAGTTACCTTATACGGGGTGAGGTCCTTCATATGGCAGTCCGGTTAGCAGGTACAGTTATGCGCTGGTAGTCGGTCGAAGATGGAAGTCACTAAAACACCTTTCGAAGTTACGAAAAAAGTACGTTGACGGAAATGTCGCCAGTGAATAGTTGGGTTAAAGCTTGGCTAGATTTTAACACGAATTCTACTGCAGATAAGATCTGTTTTTTGTTTTTACTTTACAACATCCATGCATACAAGATGTAATCTTCGAATTTAAAGCATAAAAGCACTTTAACGGAAACGTTGCTGATGAATAGTTGTCTAAATGGCTGCGTTTTATTTTTAACACGAATTCAATTGCAAATACGATCGTTTTATTACTTTAATTGTTTATACTTTACCACGTCCACCCATACAAAATGCTTACCAAACTAAAATTTAATAAGTGTGTCAAAATTTGACAAATCATGTCAAGTGAGATGCCAATTGCCAAGTCAATAAAAACTTGTCGAACAAAAGGCTGCGTCTGTAATTGTCACCCATATCATGGATTATTTATTAGTAGATTACAACCCGTAACATTACAGAGATAGGTAAAACAAAATCCATTCTTGCTGAAAAGCAAACATTACAAATACATTACGATTGAAAGGGTATTTGTTTTAGGGACCTATAGAACACATTGGCCACAGAATAATAGTAAATATAATAATAGCAGTAATTTTTCTTCTTACAAAAGGCGCGTATACATTGCGCGACTTGTAGCTATGTGCACGCGCCGTGAACGAACGTAAAGTTTAATGAATGCATAAGAATGCTTCAGTACGAATCGCGCCGTCTGCGCCTCGACCTTGAATACGTGTCGCGCTCCTAAATAACCCAAGTTTGCCTACTCGTCTGTCTTTATACATTGCCTTGCCGCTTAAACCAAATAGCCTTTCATTCGTCATTTTGAACAGTCATATTTTTTATCCTTCGCGGATAGGTAGTACCAAGGACCATTAAAACAAGAGGACTGTCATTTTCCATACTTTGGATCGTGCCCCGACCGCAAGGGGATTTCCAGGCAAAAACTAGATGGTGCTAAAAAACTAAACATTTAACGGTGTTATAATTGAACAAAGAAACATAGTACAGTAACAATTAGTTCGTAAACAGCTAATAATAAATAAATTCTAACCTTTAAATACTGTGTCACGCTTGCAAAGTTGAATAATTGTAAATAATATAATTCTTATACCAAGCTTATATCGATACCTTTAGACTCAAAGGGCGTAAACGCCATTAGAACCTGCGGCGTTTACGCCCTTTGAGTCTAAAGGTATCGATATATAGATGGCGTTGTATTGTAATATCGGGGAACAGCTTTTTGTATGGAGAATGACAGTCCTCTTGTTTTAATGGTCCTTGGTAGTAGTACTACCAAGGACCAGTAGTACACTGGTAGTACACAGCAAACTGTACTCATTACTCCATGTCGTTATTAAAAAGGCATAAACAGGAAATAATTCTTTAAACAAGTCAGAAGTGCGATAAAACGTTTAATAGCTCACTTTAAATGCACATTGAAGTTTTTTTCACACATAAAAAATCGAACAATGCAAAGGCATTTAGCATACATTTTCTTCAGAACCTTAATAATAATAACTTAAATGGATTTAACATACATTTTTTTTGTGTAAAAAAAAAACTTCCTTGTCCATAAAGTTGGTTTGGGAATGACCCTTAAAATACTACGTAAACTACGTTGTAATTTCGTGTCTTATAAATAAAAATAATGCACTTAAATTGTAAAATTATAAATTCAAATAATGGTAAATGAAATTATTTATCAATAAATAGTCTTATTTAACTCAGATGAGTACTTTTGATATTTTTTCTTTGGGAGCGTAACAAATATGTACACTAAATACCTATACACAATGAATTTTAATCAGTGATAAAGAGTAGGGAAATATTAATATCTAGTTAAAATTATACCTACTTCATGGGCGAAGTCTCACGCAATTACCTCACTGTTTAATTAATTGAATATTAAAACATAATTTAAACTAAAACCACTGGATACCAACATGTTCATGTGATCACGATACGTCAAGTGCCATCGCTTTGGCGGGAAATTGGACAGACAGACAATGACAAGTCACTCCTAAATTATCATTGCCATTAAATTTTTAAAGAGGTTGTAAGCTTACAGATACAGATTAGTAGTAGGGTGACAAGGAATTAAGGGTAAAATGGATTTCAAAATAAAAATTATCATAGAAAAAAGTTTCTTTCCGATTAATTACGACTTCAACGTAACCACCATCAATTACTGAGTTAGAAAAATTGGTATCTGATCAGGATCACCGATCACCTTAAATCGTTTGTCGAAGGCTAGACGTACAATAAAATAATACTGTGATTTACTGATATTTATCAAATATTGTGATTTTTATTGGTTGTCTAGTCTAGTATATTGATGGATTACTTGAACATCATGTGATCCATCAGTATTTACCATATTGATGGATCAAAGTATGTATGTATTGTAGGTACGTCTAGCCTTCGCCTTAGTTAACTAATTTTACTAGGAAACATTATTTTATTTTTAAAAGGAAAGAAAACTGCATTGTATCCAATTTTTTTTTTAATTTTCTTGGCATTTGTATTGGAATTTATGGTAAAATAAAATTATGATAGATGTCACGATCTTTTTTACTTGTTATTAGAGAGATTTCCGGAACAATATTTTTTTTCGTGTATTAACCTATAAACCTAGCTATAAAATGGCGTCTCATTTCTTAAAAACTACTTCATTAAAAAAAAGTTTTGACTCCGATGCATTTAAAAAGTACCACTTAACTACCGTACATTGTAATTTCGTTCCACACATAGCAATTTAGCTTCAAGGCTGTTCTCTCTGCAATCGATAATATGAATAAATCGATACGACTCAGTTTACTAACAAAGTGAAAGTAAACGCAGATAAAAAATCTAGACCAAGATAAGCAACGTAACGTGACTTCTTTGAATTTAAAATGAGATAAAGCTGTGTGAAATGATGATTTTTATCATCGCTAGACTGTATTTCCTTGTTAGCGTTAGGAAAAATAAAATATGTACTTATATTCGATGAATTGAATTTAGCCAGCAAAAACTAAACGCAAATTGGCTGTTTAAAAATAAGCCAGCGATTAAAAGAAACGTCAAAATTTAAAAACAAGAAGCGTCATAAATCAAATTCGACGCAGTTCGGATTCCAAATTCAAAAGCGCGTTAATAATGTTGCCAGAATAAAAACAAAAGGGTCGCCTAATTGTTTTGGGAAGGGAAAAAATCCCTGGAATCTGAAGGACGAGTGGTGACGTCACTGATACGTTGCAGGTACTTGGGGTATTATAGTAGCGCTGTATTGAATTGGTACACGTTTTAATTAAACACTTTGTTTTATTTTTCTGTATTTAAATGGTTTATAAAGCGTTTAACGTATAAAAACGTTTTAAAATCAAAACTCAAACTAATATTTATAAAACGGAAAGTACCTCTGTCTGTTACTTTTTCACAGTTAAACAGCTTAATCGATTTAAATGAATTTTGGTATGGAGATAGATTTAGGCCCTGTGAAGGAAATATTTTTATTTTTTTTATCCCAGAATTCGTCCCTTAAGGGGGTGAAAGGGGGGTTGGAATAGTACATTACATAACTAGGGTGGTAATACAAAGAAAGGCCGAGATCGCAGAAGTTTGCGGCCCGGGCTGCAAACGAGGGACGTTAATATGCGATCGAGGGCTTTCTTTATTACCTCCCGTGTTGTGTACATCATTTTATGTCTACGCTGCGCGTACGGAAAAAGCCGCTTTCTGGCCAGGTGTGGCATAAATTAATATAGAGAATCAATTATTTGTGACATTTCGCGGGTAAAGGTACCTTATGGACGTTGTCGCTTGCGTCCTTCTACCTTGATGTCCTATAGTAACGGAGTCGGATACGACGCAAGCGACAACGTCCATAAGGCACCTTTACCCGCGGAATGCCACACTTCTGAAGCAAGTAAGACATACATAAAAGTTTTATTCGACCCAGACGCAGTCACAGGCAAAAGTTATCTGCAGTTATACTTATACCTATATTATGTTATTAAAATATGAAATATTTACTACTATTTTACGCTCTTGTTTGAGTACGAGTACGCCTACGCGCTACCGAATCGAATTACTTCGGAATTTGCTAATATTTAAACAGCTAACTTGACATAATTATAATGAGTCATTCGATCGTCTCCTGAATGTTGTTGATCCGGGTTTGTTCTTAAATGGTCATCAATTTAATTATTAGTTATTATATTGTCATTTATGCTTGTATTGTTATTTAATTAAATGCCTTGAAATTATATGATTTCACGAAAAATTTACTTTCCATGTGAATTTGGTCTGTAATTCTGTTAAATAATATAAAATATTTAGAAAATATAAACCGATGTTGTGTCAAGAAAATTTGCATTAGGGGCCATCCATATAATACGTCACACGTAGGTGGGAGTCTAGCGAAATGTGACAGCCTATATTAAACAGATGAAATACGTTAGGAAAAAGTGTGACATGGGAGAAGGGGGGGGGGGGTCTAAAAGTCTGAAAAATCGTGCGACGTACTTTGTGGAGGACCCCTTAGAAGTGACATATTGATCATTACAAAAACGTTCTATAAAAGTATTCAATATCGCCAGTATTACAACAAACTAGGGATGTAACGATACACAGTTTTGCCGATACGATACCGATACCGATATGTAGTAGTTAATATCGGCGATACCGATACCGATACCGATAGCTTAGCTAAATAACGAAGTATGAACTTCAGATATTTGTATGTCCTTATTATAACTAATGGCCAATGGCAATGACTACTGGCTATATTTACCAGAGAGTCAACCTTGAAAGTGTAAAGTAAAAATAAATAAATTGTCAAATCAAAATTATTTTTTTTTTATTAAGAACCAAAGATTTAATTAACATAGTAATTATCATTGCACAAGGTAATAGACCAATACATAAATTAAGTCAGAAATTGAAATTACTTTTTGCAGGTTTTTTTTTCATACAGCAAATTCTTCAAATGTCGGTTGTATAATATCGGCGATACCGATATATCGGCCGATATATCGGTATCGGTATCGGTATCGTTACATCCCTACAACAAACTATCATTAATTTGAACGCGATCATGGGTGACGTTTTCTTCATTAAAAGTAGTTTTCTGATACAGAGTAATCGGACGAACTTTAGATAGTCATTAGTTACTGTTAGAAGTGGTAAACTAAACATTACGCAATGCGTTGAAATAAACTATATTTGTCACTGTAAGTTTGCTGAGCGAAATACCTATAAAGACATTATTTTGGAGAAACAATAAACAAAGTTACGTTACGTTACGTCAGCAATTGTTTATGAATATTACTCTATTTTTCGTAAAAATTGTTACCCTTGCAGTCACCAGCATAATAACAACACTTTAGCAAGTACTTTTAATTTTTATGTTGACGATCATAGTATAAAATTCATGTAAATGGACATTGTGTAATTAATACTTTGAAATAAATAGTCTAATACACTACGTATTACGTGCA
Organism: Eudemis profundana; assembly: GCA_947034925.1. Taxonomy (NCBI): domain Eukaryota; kingdom Metazoa; phylum Arthropoda; class Insecta; order Lepidoptera; family Tortricidae; genus Eudemis; species Eudemis profundana. The sequence continues at coordinate 12,560,852 of OX344816.1, read as the reverse complement.
GCAGAAGATGCATGTTCAAAGGTTGCGTGTTTTTTTCCACCAATAACAAAATAACACTTGAGCCAATGCTCAGCGGGCGTACTATAGGCTCGCGATGTGGGTCAGCGGCGGAATGCGGTCCGGCCGGCCGCGCCCGCTCACCTGCGAGATGCGGCGGGTTTTCCGATGCTGGCAACACTACACATCTACATACTATACTACGCATCTACAGATAAATCTACACATAACACACACTAACTGCGCACTCCACTGCACACTACACATCTACAAATCTACATAACACTATACCATAGGTTCCCAAACTTTTTTGCCTTGCCGCCCACTTAGGCAGGATAAAAAACTGACAGCGCCCCCCACAAAAAAAAACAACCACATTGTGGGTGGGGGGTGCAATTGGGCTGACGCAGCGCTCGCCTGATAAATAGAGTTTACTGTACTTGATACTGTAATTTCAGTTTTTATTTTCAAAATCGATAGTGCCTCCCTGGATAGCATTAACGCCTCCCAATTTCTTTCAAGGCCCCTACCGCCCCCCTGAGCATCCTCAACGCGCGTTGGGGGCGGTAGGGACCATTTTGGGAACCTATGCACTATACTTTACCTTACACACCAGGGATCACCAATTCCTCCATCTCTTTTCTACAGATTTGTGTATAAGAATTTAAAATAAATGTTTAAATAGCCACAAGAGAGGGTTAAAGTGCTATCGCGGGTGCAACCAAATCGGCCCACCTCTCCGGATCACAGTATAAAAACAGAAATATCTTTTAATTGTCAAATATTTAAAATGTTTTGCCTATTTATATTGAAAGACAATAAACAATCAACTATAGAAACATAAAAAAAGTATTAAAAACTGAAATACACAATAAATTATTCACTGTTAAAACGATCGCGGGTGCAACATCGTATGATTCGCAGTTGGTCCTAAATCTTAGAATGCTAAGGTTTTCAAGCGCTTTAACATCCTGAATATGAAGTTAAGTCCATAACAATTAATTTAAGACCTCACCCTACACGATGGTATCAAAAAAAGTAATACATTTTGGGACTTGAAAATTGATGTCAAGGTTCGTCTCTAGCGGAATCGCCCTAATACAAGTTACTGTTTAGTTTACGTAAGGTCCGCATAAAATAGGTTGGCCTCTGACCTATACACTACTCAACCCTAGTGCTCATATGCAAGATGGGGTTTTCCGACCAGCGAGAGGCTGGCAACACTACACATCTACACACAACAAAATATGTTTATAAATACAGACAAATGTACACACTACACACATAACTTATAGTGACTACCCAACTAATAATTTGGTCCTATAACTCATAACTCAGGGATTGTTTACGAATGTTGCATCCCACACTAGACGCGCCCAAGTTTAAAAACGTATGTAACAAATAATTACATCTAATAAATCTTTATTTAGATTATAAAATCTCGCAGAATTTCGATAATATCGAACCCACCGAAGTCACAGCGTTTAAAATGGCAGTGGCAGTCTAGTTAACTCAATAGATTCAAAACTGCCAGTTAGTCCATTCATTGAATAGCGTTCGTTGCATGATCGCGTGTCGATCCAATCAACGATGCTTTCTCACTCCGGTCCACTTGGTCATGACACAAAAACACAGAATGACAGAACATCTATCACTGATGCTTCGTTTAATTATTGTATACATACAAACAGTGTTTTGTCATCAGATCATGCATGCGATGTTTCAGCTACGCATCGCATGGTCGGATCGTTTTCTTGCAACTTGAGTAAGGTAAACTTAGTTTAGCGTAGCCATCTCTAAAATTTGGCAACCAGGACAAAAAGCGTAAAGTCCCCGTCAAAAAAATGTATATCAAAAAAAGAAAGAGCCAGATATTTCTTGGCAGATATTTCAAAATGTTTTGGATGTTTGAACTGTTCCCACTGCACCATGAAATGCGGTTTTTCAAAAAGCGAGTATAAGGGGCTCTCAAAGTTGGGCACGGAGTTGCTTATATCTATGGGCGGCGATGACCGCTTTCCATCAGGTGACTCGCCTGCTCGTTTACCTCTTAAAGCACAAAAAAACGAATACTCTATTAATTTTTCGTCTGGTTTTGTTCTATTCGGGATCTGACAGTAATTAATGTGATTTAGATGTCTTTATTAAACAGACATTGGTGTAAAAACTAGTAATCTGTCACACAAGGTACTTTACAATCCCTCGCTACCCTCAGGATCCTATTGTAGAATCCTTCGTTTCAGATTAAATGTAGGTCCTTGCCGTAAATACAATTTACTATTGCCACCTATTGCGTCCTTTGACAAAATGGACAATGTAAAAATGATTACCGTAGTTTTATGTTTTAAAATACAAAATGGCCTCGCATGTTCAAAGTTGAGCTTAAACCTTGATACCGAGACGTGTGGATTACCCAATGTCCTACCTTCACACTTGTTTACAATATTTAGGATGCTTAGATCATCTGGCTCTTGGCCAAGGCCAATCCTGATGGCCGAATATCCAACGAGTATAATTGGGTAGGTTAAGGTTTTCAAAGATGTATAGTTTATATATTTTTACGCCACACGTGGCCATAAAGCGGCTTTTTCCGTACGCGCAGCTCAGCGCAGACATAAAATTATGTACACAACACGGGAGGTAATAAAGAAAGCCCTCGATCGCATATTTACGTCCCTCGCTTGCAGCACGGGCCGCAAACTTCTGCGATCTCGGCCTTTCTTTGTATTACCACCCTAGTTGTGTAATGTACTATTTCGATAGGCCTCGTCGTTAAAGTCCAGAAAATATAGCTACTACATTTTTATTCCCTGTAATTTCAGAGGCCATTCATTCATTATCTACAAACTTTTAGTACTAGTTGACTAGGTCCAATTATACAGGGTGATGACGGGGTCGTGGAGCAAGAAAGAAGCATTTAACTTACTTTCTCCTAAGGATCACGATAGGTTAGGACTAACAGTACACCAGCGACTTATTTTAGTCAGCAAAAAAAACTGCGATAATTCGAGATCATGGTCACCCTACTATTTCCCAAGAAAACTTATGTCAAGTGCATGGAGTATTCTATCAGAGAGTTTGTTTTCTAAAAAGGTGTAATATTAAAAGTAGGGTGACCACGCATTTTGAGTCAATAATAATTTTTAAATAAAAATACGTAAATAACGAATCATCTTTGTTTCAATTAAAATAAATACAGGTAGCATCGCAATCATTTACTGAGTCAGAAAAAAATGGTTGGGATCACGACCCCGAAATCACCCTGTATAAGGGACGCGACTGACGGCAATTTGTGAATTACCTTACTGATGTAGGTAGGTACTAGGTACATAAATGCATACTGGTAATATAATTATAATTTCACGTGCATTTGCAGTTAGCTATTATGTACTTAGACAATTACTATCATAGCACAATATCATTAGTAAACAAGCAACTAATAAGGTACATAGCAGTAAGTACTGTATGATTATCTTCATTTACGGACGGTTTCTAAATACCTTGCTATAAAAACATAACATCGTACAGAATCGGGTAAGGGGTCCTCCATATACTACGTCACACCCTCACACCCATGGAGCGGGGGGGGGGGGGGGGTCACAGACAGCCTATATTAAAAAGATGAAATATGTTAGGAAAAAGTGTGACATGGGGAAGGGGGGGTCTAAAAGTCTGAAAAATCCTGTGAAGTACTTTGTGGATGACCTCTAATTTTTGTACGAGCCTCCCCTCTTTCGATCCTCCGTGTCCTTGCAGCAGAACTGCTGGCTGGATGAGTCACCGGAACGGAACGGAACGGAGCCTCCCCTCTTTCGATAGTACTAAACTTTGCCTCTCCGGGGCGGGGCGAGAAAGAGCACGCGCTATGCGATAGGGAGAGACGGTAGGATCCGATGCATTCCGTCCGGTGGTCGGACCCGAACGTCAGTTTTGTTAGAAAGAGACACTTCTGTACGTACAATTACTTATTCTGTGGTATGAGGGAATTCACGGCACTGCCATATTAAAATTTCCCGGTTCTGCACGCCCTACTTTGAGTGTTGGTCGATTTAGGTTATTTTCTCCATGATTCAAGAGTTTTAATATATTTCAACGTAACCGTTCAGTTCAGGACCAAGATATAAGAGTCGAAGGGGGGTATGGGTCACAGTACAACCAGATGAAAATGAAGTTTGAACCCTTTAAGACTCGATGACCACTGAAATGTAAAATCCCCCTGAAAATGTAAAATAATTCCGTCACGTTTCTTTGTGGGGGTAGGGTTGCTGGCAGCATTACCACACTAAATGGCAATGCTGATTTTCTTGTCTTATGAAGGAGTTTTTTGATGTTTTCACATGGAAACTTGCTGTACGTCGCCAAAAATGATCGTCTGCATCTTTCTTCTATCTTTCGCAACTAACACAATTTTACTAGGTATGTGACGAATTTACAAGCTATTGCAAAACCCGATTTCCTTTTGTTCGACACTCCTTTAACTTTTCAGTTATTTACCAAGTTTCACAAGATAAGGCCGTGTTAGCAAACAACCTGTTTGGACAAGCTTGGCATTATTTGCATCTTATCTGATAATGGGGCCGTTACATCAAAAGTGCCTTTGCGCAGGTATTTTTAGGGCTTGTGTGCAAATTAACAGTTTTATGTAAGAAACCAGCTTATACCCGCGACTTGAATAAGTTATTTTATATCTGTCGTTAAATAGTTATGTGATATGTTTCTACAATAATAGTGTTTATCAAATGAAATTATGGCATAACTCTGCTGCATAACGCAGGTGTTTAAAGACCTCATGATTCGTCCTTTGGAGTTCTTTCTAGTGCTAAAAAACGAAGTATTGTTTAGATTTGAATACCTGGGTTTTACGTCTGCTGTTTTGTTTTTTACCTGGAGTAATAACCACTATTGTTTGTAAGATATTTTACCACACACCTTGCCATAAAGTTGCAATAATCCCACTTCCTGGCCTAGGGGAGACGTAAAATATAGTACTTACCACGGGCGGTAATAATAAGGAAAGCCTCGGATCGCATATTTATCTGGCACTGGGCGAACCTCCACGCTGGCCAGATGTCTTAGTTTTAAAATGAATTGAATTATTTTTAAATTTTTATTTTTAAATTTGAATGTTTTTATTTATAAGTGCCGTAATTAATTTAATTTCTGATTGTTTTTAAATATTTTTGACTTTTATTTTATTTGTGATTATGACATTTTATTTTATTGGTCCAAATTTGATATTAATTAGCTTTTATACATATTTTAAATTGACCAGCGTGTGTTATGTGCTATGTAACTGTGTCCGAAATGCATACTAACATTTAGTTTTTTAAGTCATGTACTAACACAATTTATGGATCTTAGTTATCTGGAAATAAACGATTATTTATTTATTTATTTATTTATCGCCCTTGCCTTCGGTTCGGGCGTTAATACATGCGATCTGAGACATTATTTGTTCTAACGCCCTAAGTAAGTAATGTACTATTGTGTCCATCTAACAGTTTAATTTCTAAACAGTGCTATAAGACCAAAGTTCACCCGTAAGTCCTCTTTGGCAGGTTAAACAATTTTGCCATTCCATTGGTGCTAAAATCAGTAGTACCAACTTGACGGCAAACCTCCAACAATTTGTCTTGGCAGTTGGCACATCGCACCTTGACCCAAACCCACAACTTGTCACCTTAAAAGGTATTCTATGCACGTTGTATTATACGTGCGCCGAAGCCGAATGGATGTTTTGTTTGGTTGGTCTGTGCCCAGCCGCCATTATTAAAGCCGTTTTTGAATTTGTTAAATTGAAACGCATCAATAATTGTGTTAGTAAAACATTTTTTTTTTGTATTGAAAGTTACGTGGATCATAGTTCTTTTTCAACTCGAGTAAGGGATCATCCAAAAATTACGTCACGCGATTGTTCAGATCTTAACCTTTCTTCATTATCTTTTCCACACAAAATGTCCCGTCTGGCCTAGCCACGAATACAACTACCATGAATGTAACGCGAATTATGGATCAATGTTGTTGTTGAAGATCAACTCATTCATCAAAAGATCAGAAGACAGCCATGAGTAACATTTCGGGAATAAAAGATCAGTTTTGAAGGAGACAAGAATGTAAAGGAAAAAAATACGGATCTGTCGGCAAAGGCATTTCGGACTTCCTTTTTCGCTACACATCAGGTCAACCTTGACTCGATTTACGCCGCAAAAACGCCTTCAATGGGACGTTACAAAAACAGAACAGTTTGCCTTTGTAAGAATCGCCATGTTTTTTTGAGCATAATTTTATTATGTCTTGTTGGCGACGTTTCCCGGATCGTTTACAGTTTTGTATTTTTGTAAAAAATCGTATTGTTGGTCTTCATATTTAGTTGACGCGTGTATCCGTGTGAAAATATTTTTATCTGACGCGTCAAATGACGTTTTAAATACATAGTTACTTTAAGACGAGTAGGCACTTGCTTACCCGATTACAAAAAGTATAAATAAGTGTTCTGTTTTATAAAAAAAAGCGTTTTACTTAAACAGTCCAAGTATATTGGATACATAGTACATATACAGGCGAGATTACGCAGATAAAAGTGAAAACTTGCTTCTTTATGTTACTTAACTATCAAAAATTATTAGCCATTTTAACAATAAATTACTACCATACTTAGACTGGTCGGTGTGAAATGGATAATTTGAACAAAATCACTAAAATATCTCAACTAACAGTGGCTCCAGCATCAATATTTAAAATTTTATAGCGATATTCAACGGGACTTTCTTAATTCATTATGTAGATGTTCAAGATATCGACGTGTGAAATGCTATTTACATTAAGCGCCTATGGGAACCTGTGGCGCTTACTACAAATAGTCTTTAAAACATCTAGTATTTGCCTTCTGTGGTCATTAATATGCTAAAACAGCTGTGGTCGCAGGTTTCATTCTTCATAAGGAAAATGTTTTTCCCCTATAACTGGTTCATTAGTGTTGAAAACTTGTACTTTGTAGGCTTTTTTGTTTTGGAATGGTTTGTTTCAAGTCATTGGCGGTTTAAGCCAGTGGGGGCCGGGGCGGCGTCAGTGAAAGGGGTCTGCTTTTTGCTCTCTACTCTTCTATTGATGTTACAGCTTAAATATGTCAAAATCAGCAGCAGTGAGAGTGGAATCAGAAAGTGTCCGGAAAAGCCTCACCCGATTAATAGACGCGCCCTTAGGTATAAAATAACCTTACCTATTCCACATGACAGGTAAAATATTAGTAAACAACACTTGGCAAGGTCATATGGATTTGATTGACGATCATCGACTTGCGCACAAAAACTTTGCAATAGTCTACACGTCTTTTTTGTTTATCCTGTTAATGGTCAGAACGATTGACTCATCGGAAAACAGGTTAGATGTTGTGAATGAGTTTAAATATTAATTACATTGTTTGTTGCCGATTTTGAAGCCACTTCTTCTAGATTCTAGAACTTATTAATATTCTAGAATCTAGAATATTAATAAGTTCACGTCTGACTGTCTGATTAAAAAAAAACAGAAACAATCGAGTTTTCAGAGCAAAATTGATGAAGTTTTCAATAACATGCACAACAGCGAGCATCTATAGAGCTCAAGAGAATTTATCCTAGCTCTTGAAGAATTATGCAGCGTCGCAAATATATTAGACATGGCTTATCTACTGATCAGTTTAAAGAGTCATTGCTCATCATAACAAAACGGAACTTAATCGCGTAATTAACCATGATATTATTTACCTCGATGTTTCGGGCGTGTCGTAACGCCTATGGTCGCGAAGGGACCAAAGAAGTGTTGAGTTTTTATAAGGATCTATTATTCGAGCAAAGACGCACCCAATTATAACCTATCGAAGCACAGGAGGTAGTTAATAAAACATGAATTCAGGCCCTAGGCTAAGCCCATATTTTCTTATGTCCATTGTAAACTCACCTTAACCATAAACATAGACAAAGCTATAAAACCAAAGACAACACTGGAATTAAAATGACATCATCCGCCATCCGAGACCATGTCGCATCTCTGACACTCTTATAACTATACCATTAAGATCTAATTTCGCAAAACAAGACACCATAAGACGTAATAAGGTTCCCATAAGATTACCTTTACGAAGTCAAAGCAAAATGAATCTTAAAAAGTCTTTGTTAATGTTGATTTCAGAATACCGTTTGAGTTGGATAAGGCTTTTTATTAATAGCCTGTTTGTTTGTGAATGGTTCCCGGTTGACATTATCTTTTGTTTTTATACAACTTCGCTACTTTTCAAAAGAGCATATTTCGACTTTTAGTATCCTTTGAAACTGAATTTTGTTCATATAGTCTTAAAGTTGAGATTAGAGGCTCAGTTAAGGACAGATAAACCGTTTTTAAAAGACTTTATGAATAAGATATATTAGCGATTCTAAGGAATTGTGTGTGTTGTTGTAATTCGTAATCGTATCCTTGACAAAAAGACTCGTCTTACTGCGAGCATTACAGGCAGGTTCGTTTTTGCTCCGTGCCAGTTGCAGTTGTGTTTATTATTATTCCGAATTCGTTATACTAATGTTGTTATTATAGTACTGTGTAATAAAAGTAAAACATTATATTTTTTCATTTTTGTGTAATGGCAAACTGCATGTCAAAAGTAATCAAATGAGCCCAAACGCAATGGGTATATCTTAAACTAAGTCATTTTGATGCTGAATAAATAGTACTTTGTAACTGTATTAGTTAAGTACATATTAGGCAGTCAGGTTTGTACTACTATCGTTAATTTAAACGCTAGGATTTACGAGGTAATTATTGGATCTTATTGACAACAACTAAAGTAGACGCTTTTGCCTGAGAACGACAAAATTTCTTTACAAATAAGTAAAATAAACGACGAATTCTCAAGTCATTGCCCCATTATCTAAAAGCGCACAAATTAATGAATTATTCATAGAATGCGCAACAGCGTTATGTTCTCCCATTAGTCGTGACATTGAGGCATCGCCTGTAACTTTTTGTCTGCATGAGTAAGATAATCTGTTTACCTGTTTACGTGTAGATTAGACGTGTTTTCTTAACGCCGACAAAACTGCCATATGCTCGATGATACATACATAGGGCATGCAATACGGGATTATTCTCAATACCGGAATTCCGATTTCGGCTTCGGTATTCGGGATTTTTATCATCGGACTCGACTTCTCTAAGGGCCGACACAGACGGACTGCAACCCAGCTGCAGCTTGTATAGAAACTGTGCAGTCGGCGTGCAGTTGTGATGCAGTTCCCATACAAATCGCAGCTGGCATGCAGTCCGTCTGTATCTGACTTTACATAACTGAAACATTTAAAACATTTTGACCTGAAATAGTAGGTTGTTCGAAGAAAATAAGGTAAGTAATTACAGTGTTACTTGTTTGCCTTTGCCTACTGACATTAAGCGTTAACATACGATATGCAAACGAGAAAACGTAACTTATAGGTACTCGTAATTTACGTAATTCACAAAGGTTAGTCAAGCAAGACTAATTATTTCTATACTGCTTATATTTACAGTGTCATCCGTTTTAATAAATTATATCAAAAAAAATACTTTTTTTTTAGAGATTAGCACACCAAAGTTCACTCAAATTACGAATAATTATAATAGGGTATTTTCCAATATATAATAACCATCAAATTATGTTTCCAAAAATGCTCGGAAAAAGTTCAGCTATACTAATTTGCCTGCCATGTCCTATTTTAAAATGATGCTTCGATTTGACCATGTTGAGCAGCGACGTACAAATCAGTTCAGTTTTTCTTAGAAACCGCGAACGTATTGAGTGTTTTGAATTTTTGACATAAAAAGGAGTTGATTCGATCTGTCAGAAAATACGAACCTATTATTCCGAAATTTCATAATTCGAACGCTATTTTCTACTTAATGTTGATTTTGCCGCAGACAGTTTGATAGAAAGTTATATTTAGGTTAGGTTAGATTTATCCTGAAAATAAAAAAAATCCTTCACCACAATATGGTTTTCGGAATAATAAAATTCGGAAGAATAATGCTTTCGGAATGATTATGATGACTCTTCGGCAGTATCCCCCAAATAGGTACTTTATTTTTAGTTGGATCGGTATCAATGTTCTAAAAAACCATGTGTTAATGGTAGAAAATTAAAAATAACGTGCCTTTCGGCAACAAAGGACGGACAATCGCGTTTCCACATAACTACAGCCCGAGTTACCATATTGTTTCCCAACACCCATTAAAAATCACAAGAAATTACGATACCCACGATAGAATAAGCTTTACACAGAATGTGAGAACTTCATTGACCGAGTGAGAAGCATCTTCGTTTCAGCTTTGGCAAAAATGCTTTCGTATGCTCTATACGGCTGTGTTCCTCTCTTCTACAGCATTGGTTCCCAAACTTTTGTTGACTTGCCGCCCACTTAAGCATGATATAAAACTTTCAGCGCCCCCCACGACAAAAAACAACCACATTGCCACGGTATACGGTAGTTTTTCTTCCGACAAAAGGTACATCGGGGGCGCGCATGTGTGCGCACCGTGTACGGACGCACCACAGGCAAGCATTTCAGATTGCGCGCGTTTGCTTTAGTCAGGGCTGAGCCATCGCTGCGAGCGGTCGATCATACAAAAAGGGACCGCGGGAACCTATGCTCGGGACGCATTTCTCAACCGATTCTCGTGAAATTTTGTGAGCAGCTTCGGTAATTATATATTTTTATTGTCGATCCAATTTTTGGAAATTTCTCATAATGGCGGAGCCATGGGGACTGAGTTCACAGAGCCACTAGTTTAAGGCCGGATTTACACCTGTAAGTTTTACTTACGTAAGTAAGGACGCAGCTATACGTTCTCTCGCACACGCCAATAATTACCAAAGAGATAGACTGTCATCGAGCGCTCGATACTCGCTAGCGCCGATCGAAAAGTCAACTCAGGCATTTCTCCAGAAATATGTCAGCGGTCACCTCATTCATCTGGCCCTTTTTCATACTAAATGTATGGAGACAGATGAAAGAGCCGCAGATATATTTCTGGAGGAATGCCCACTCATGGTAGGCACACAGGAGAAATGTCAGGGGGCGTAATAGGTACGTTTACAATCCGAACTGCCATTCAATCTACTGCTATAAAAAATTGTGTTTCTTATTTTTGTAATATTATTTTTGGTTCGGGGAGGCTCGGTGAAATAAAGGTTGGGTTGGGAAACCGTGCGTTAGACTGAGATAGTCATCTAACGTACCGTGTCTAACGTATAGCTGCATCTTTATTTACGTAAATAAAACGGTGTAAAGCCGGCCTTATACCCATCATCATTTACGTAATGCCAGCTGTGCAAGCGCAATGACAAATGCTTCAAGTATGTATTTAGTTTGACATTGACAATGCATTGTTAAAGCCTCTTGTTCCGTAGTAACTTGGTGATAAATTGCTCTTCATGTTAATTAAGTATACATAAGTAATTAATGTATATTATTAATTAGCATAGAGATGTTTCAAGAGTCAATTTTTCATAATTGCTTCGTGTCCTTTACTTTATTCTTATACAAATATTTTATATTTGCTCTGTTTCATGTATTTGGATACATAGGTGCAGAATCATTACCTCGGTCATCAGAACCCTATGCATATGCCAAAAGCCGTCCCATACATACTTAATATGTGAAGGTGGCACATTGCATATGTGTGGGACTGAATTTTTTGCATAAGCGTATGGTTTGGCACCGGGTTTGCCTTTTGATGATGTGTGGCACCGGGTTTACTGAAAAGGTTTTATTTTATCTATGGTGCAGCTGCAGAGGACAAACTTTCAGAGATGGACATTTTGTTTCAAATATCCTCTTAACTAGCAGTTAACAGGTCGCCACAATCACAACACTGATAATTAGTGTCAAACTCCATCTCTGTCTATATTTCGTCACCAACTGACAGGTTACACGGTATTTAAACATAGCTTAAGTTTCGCCTAACCGTACATTTTAAAATGAAAAATACCCAGATAGAACCTATTTCTACCGCTTTACCACTTTAGCCTATTGAGCTTGTAAACATTTCAAAACTTCTATATGTACCTCGCAAATACAATGTTTTGCTTGCTAGCCTGTAATTAAATGCATAAAGGATGATGATGACTATAATAAAAATAATATATCGTCGGCCGTAGGCTGAATTAAGGTAAGGGACAAAATACGATTTTTCAGGAGAGGCCGACAAAGTATTTTTTCGGACTAAATCGTACATAACTTTTATTGTAATTAACATTTTTTGGGTTTGATTTCACACATAATCTTATATTTAAGTGCTCTATCTCCCTGTGCAGTGTTTATTTAAATAATTTAGTTATTTTAGAAAATAGACGTCCCTTACACTAACGTATTTCGTTCGTAATGTCCCTTACATACCAAGATTACCAATTATGTTGTAGTCTCGTCTCTTACCGTAAATTGGCCTATAGGTTGTGACCAATATATTGATAACAAAATAGCGTAAGGAATTCGTTGAAATAATGTATGGAAGAAAAAATAGAGTAAAGGGAGCGTTGAAAAAGAATTAAGTACAACTTTTGACGTAAGACGTATTTTTAGATTGGAAATAGTTATAAACATTCATGTAACAGCTATGAAAATGTATTGAACTGTGTGTGTATTTTTTGTGTGTCCCTTACATGGAATATTTGTACACTGTAAAAGTTGATTTCAACTAAACGTGTGCGCCGCGCCGCCGCCACATTTTTAGTCACGCCGCCGCCGCAGGTCATTCGATCGGCGTAAAGTCGGCGTGGATAAGATTTTATTGTTGAAGCTCATTTTCGTATTAATAAACAAATCTAACACTATTTAACGCTTTGTTCTGTCAGTTTATAGAAAAATATTTGGTCAAAATGAAGTTTTATCTTATTTATTTTTGTGGTAATGTTTTCTTGTGATCCTCGTGCAAGATTTTTGAAGTGCAAAACATGAGAAAGGCTAGTTGAGTAACATATACGGAGACATTCATTAATTCGTATAGGTCTACTATCAAAAATTCTGCAACGAACAGTCTCGTGCTTTAGGTACCTCTTAAAGATTATCTGGTATGGGGGCAGACCCACGCTACGTCTTCAGGTTCATGATCTCCATTTGAGAACTTTTTCAGCTCATCGGCCATCATTTCTTTGAGCTATTTGCCACCTCATCTTATTTACTCTGAAAGCCATGGGAACTGGCTTCTTCTATGGGTTTTCTAATTTCTGATTCGATCACGTAAAAACATTCTGAGTATTGTTTTCTCTGTAGGACGTTGCTACTTTGACCCTACCAGTGAAACCCGTGCTTTATGAAACCAGTGAAACTGGAAAGAACGATCCCAGTTTAAATGCTTGAAGAATTCCTCCGACGCTGCGGTAAATAGTTTCAGGGAAATGACGTCTTCTTACACCTTTCTGAAGGTGAATTGGAATTGGACAACTACTTTTGATCGAGCTTTTTCTCGGTAGTTGGGTATTAATTTAAATTAACTGAGCTCCAGTCCAGAGATACTGCCACAGGTCTGACTACCCTAGGGTACCTTGACGTTGGTCACTAACTCTAGAACGATAAACCTTCAGTTAGTGCAAAAAGAAGCTTATTTTTAGTACCTAATATGCAACATTGAAAAAGAGGTTAATCGCAAAATCTTACTGTTTGGATATCGTCTGGGGAACTTAAGTTAATCTTAGCAATTCTCTAAATACCGCAACAAGGTCTTTGGCAGTGATGACGTACGAAATAGAATCGTGAAGTGACCTCTCACCAAAGGCTAAACCTATGAATCTCCTCAAAAATTAGGAAATACTTAGAAGACATCGAGTTTTTTATCAAAGCATTTTTTCTGGCTTTTTGGTTTTCGAGCTATACACCCAAAACTCATTGCCACTTCAACCGATGGCCGATGGGGTATAAAGGTTTATGAATGGAGACCACAAACTGGAAGACGCGGTGTGGGTCTGACGGGCCAGAAGATGGTCTGATGGCCTGATCGCCGGGAGTCGATAGGGACAAAAGCCTATGACCATTCGTTGTGAAAGTCTAGGTGAGACCCCTGTTCAGCTGTAGACGTCTAAGAAAATTGAAATGATGGGCTTTTGAATCGTGACACATGATCCACTTTGCTCATTTTCACTTTTTTGTTCAGAATTCCGTGTGTAAATATATATTTTTCGAGTTAAATAATAAGTTTAAGTTAGTATTGTTACATTTTAAATAACGCTGGATTCGAAATTACAGTTACAAATCTTTTTTTAGGATGTTATTTACTAAGTGTAGTAATTGCTGTCTGCATCGGGAGCAGCCCGTTTAAATTTTTTTGTTTGTCGATATTTATCACTTAGGGCATCATTGTCAAAAACACGAACAAAATCCCAACCCAACGACAGATTTTTTTAGATGCCCGCACGCAACTGTTGCGTCCTCTCTTTCGCACACAGAGCGACAATGTAGGATAGAAAGGGATGGCAAATGTGCACGGAACCTAAATATAAATCGAATCGAATTAGTGTAAGGGTCACAATGTTTAAAATATAATAATGTAAAATAGGGTAAGGATTAATTATTTCAAAACTCGTGCAGAAATTTTAAGGTATAGGTATTATTGACTTATGAGACGAAAAAGGCATTAGGGTAAAGCTACTGTCATAAAGTTTTCTTCAAATATATACCATGTAAAGGTAATTCCTTGATTGCGAAGACCTTTACTTTATTCAAAGTGGGTTGGTGGCAGCAATTACACTATTTAAGGTTACTATATTATAATTTTTTTCAGATACATTGTTTTTGTGGGACAGATTCGATTTTGAACCCAAGAAAATCAGTAGTGTAAGGGTCATTTTTTTCAAGCTAGAATTTTTTCATAAATATCATTCGAAAGAGCGTAAAATTCTGCACAAAACTGTATATTCAACTCATTTTGTGTGTTTTGTCCCTTACCTTAATTCAGCCTACGGCCGACGATATATAGATCAGTCATTTACGTTAAGACACGTCGTTAGAAATACGAAGACAATCCTCCATTCTTCCACCGCCTGACAAGGCCTTCCACATTTAAATAAAAACAAGCAAAAACTGCCGGTTGTCTATGGTCTATAATTAACACTGGCAATTGTTTAATCATGGCCGACATTGACTAATAGTTTTAACTACATAATAACGGGTCCTTGAACCTCCGTGGACAGTCCGTGGTTGGGACAAATAGTGGCAGTTTTTTCCGATCGTCTAAAAAAGTAAAATGGATACTGACTGTGTCATCGTCTGCGTTTTCGAGAACTCTTTTAGTGTTGGTACGAGTACTATCTGTCTATTAAGAATGTTATAACTTAATGGAAGGCATTGTGACAGTTAATTAGGAATCGCAAATATTGTGAAACTTGCAAATATTACGTTCCTGGTTAAGGAAGATTGAGAATAAGGCACCACTCGGATTATCATTGGTCAGCAGGGATTTTATTACCTTTGTTATAAATACGAGTATGTTTATAAAGTAGGTAATGACAATGACGGGCCTGTACACACTTTTTCAAGAACAGCTCTAGTTTTTCAATAAATCGCCATTATTTTACTGCTGATCCAGTCCATAGAAAAGTTACGTTTGGTGTCGGTTTACTTACAAAAAAATTAGCTGATCTGATATGCCCATGATGGTATTATTTATTCATGCAAAAGATAATTAAAAATTAAATTTAAAACTAAACATTAGAGTAAAAAACAATCAAAACTACCTATTGCTAAAAATCTATTTCTAAAATGGGCCCCTGTCCTGTGGCATTGTGCCGAGAATGCTGGCAGCATTTCCTCGCTGAATCGCGATGCATGCGCTGAGCGAGGAAGCTGCCAGCTCTCTTGTCCCCCGTGACGTCGACCAACCGCTTTGAAATTTCTTTGAAAAGAGTCTGTGCTGATGGGTCCCACGGACCAAGGGTCTCAATCTCAACACCAAAGGCCACAAAATGATTGACTTCTGAATTTGTGTATTCTCAAGTAACGCGAAACACGTGTGTGTAACACGAAAGACATAAAAATAATAAGTTAACCTGTGTTCTACTAAGGCTACCTAATTAGTTTTGTTAACGTATCTTGAATTCTTGGTATCTATAAGAACATTTTCATTAAATCAATCAAACCATTTAACCTAACTCCGTTAAGGCTTGATGGCGTGTCGAATAAGAGCAGCCAAATGTCAAGGTCAGCGGCTTTAGAGTGGAAAATTGTTAAACAATTACGTTGCATAAGTTTAATTACGATTACAAACTGCTGGCGCCATCTTGGATAACAGATGCCACAGATTAACTAACACACTTGTACAGTTAATGTCAAGTGAAGATGTGAAAACGTGTAAGCATAGATAATAAAAACCGGCCAAGTGCGAGTCGGACTCGCGCACCGAGGGTTCCGTACAAACTCATAAGTAGATACATGAATAATTCAAGAAAAACTATATGGCGATTAGTTTAGTAGGAGCAAATAAGTATGTGATAAGATTTTTGCAAATTTCTCAAAAACGGTGCAAGTTAGGAAAACCGTTTTATTTTTCCTTTAATATATAGGACGACATTAATAATTGGTAATTATTACAGATTTTTCTGTTCAGTAACTTCGAAGATAATAGGGGGGGAATGGTATTTTTTTTAACGTTTTTCGCCATAAATCAAAAACTACTTATTTAAAAAAAAATACGAAAATAGTGTTTTAATCTTCAAATCAAACCCTTTCATTTGATACCCCACTCGATATAATAGCCCTAATTTCAATTTTCAAAGTCTCATTACGGACCCCTTTAAAAAAAAAGTAAAAAAGTTACAAGACTTTTTTTACATTCCATAAGCTCGAGTTAGCGATTCTTAACACTATTCCAAATTTCAAGTCGATAGCATCAGTAGATCCTGAGATATCTTGCTGTGACAGACGGACAGACAGACAGACAGACAGACAGACAGACAGACAGACAGAGTCGCACCATAAGGGTTCCTTTTTTACCATTTTGGTACGGAACCCTAAAAACGCAGTTTTATTTTTTTATTGTTTTGTAATGTTGCCAGATAATTATCATTGGATTGGGTATCGCTAATTGCAATAAAATGTTGGATTTAAGTAAGTACCTATGCGATATTTCGCTAGCGTTTATTTTATAACTGTCGTTGTTATATTATCTTAAAGGCCTAACTTGACGTGTAATGTACTTATGTATGTATGTAAACACTTTATTGCAAATAAAATACAGAAAAAATACTAAATTCAATAAATATGTAAACTACATACATAAGCAAACTTTTACTGTAACTTACTTTCAAGTTTTTATCTCACAATTCTTCAAATTGTTAGTAGTTAACTTAAGCAATTAACGCCAGCCTTCGATCTGTAATGACTAACCTGTAAGCTAATTCACAAATTTACCGCCAGTCTCGTCCCAAATATAATTTGATCCGTGAACTAATAATGACAGTTCGTAATTCTTAAGCCGGGCCCTGACGAGTGTAATGTAAGACTATGTGTAATCTCCCACATTTGTGGGGAATATTGCAGTCCGCACGCAAAGTTCGTGTTACATAACACGTTAAATTACACTCGTCACCAACTACCTGAAACGGATAGCGAATCAGACGTAGAAGTTCAACAAATTATCAATGCACCCGAAGCGACAATATCTTCAACAGACCAACCATGTACCCGCTACGCAAAGATGCCAACGAGAGCACGCGCTGCAACTCATCAACGCTCATGCTCTATCCCGTCTCTCCCATTTTCCAATATTGGCTAAAGGTTGCATAATCGGTTGATTGTGGTCGACCGGCTGCGGCTAGTCGGCCTTCCCCTCCCATCCCAGAGCGTGTCACTCCCTACAAAATCTGTGCCCCCTGGTGTATCCGGCTAGTCCGGGTCAGGCAACGTCCTGGCTGGGTGTGGTACCTATGTTCATGTTCATGACAACATTTTATAACTTAGCTGTTGTATTGATAGGGTATTCTAGGATTTTCTATATGTTTTTAGCCGTCAAGTGCCCGAAATAGAAGAAGATCTGGTGGAATGCCCCAAAGTCAAAATAGCGAGCGGAGCGACATATTATGACGCCTGATTTCGAACTGTTACTAGTACCTACACGGTTAAATTATATTAGATGCGACATTGACGGAAAAGTTACGATTTACTTACAGCAAAACGCTGGTAATTTACTACGAGTACTGAATGTTTTAATTGCTTGCATAACTTGCATTTAATCACCTGCTTGCGAGATGCAGCATCCAGCATTATCAATTAAAATCCAGTACTTGCCTATTAGTGTACTTATGGATCAATGGGGGAGTTATTTTATATTTAGGGTCAAATGTTGTTTAGGTACCTATTTGTTTATTATAATGGATCAATTGTATTAAACATGTTGTACCTATTTACTTGACAACAAGAATATCCGTAATGTAGAAAAAGTATTTAATATATATATTTTTTGAGAATAAGTAGGTTGTCCAACTTTGCTATCGTTTTTGGATTAATTATTAGTTAATTCCCTATATTTTATGATCAGTGATCGGCAATATTGGTGCAAAACTTTAACGAAACTTGTAAAGCTGACATAAAGACGAATTTACAACTAAAGAGATAAAAATACTAGTAGCAGATCAGTATCAAATTTAATTCTATATCGAAATCTCGGATTTCCAATACTTGAGTATAAAGATATTAATATTTCCATGGCTGTAAGCAAGCACTATATTATGTCCGCTTGGCAAGTTTTGTTGAAGTTTTGCTCTGATAATGCCGACTGCTGACCACTGTTTATGATCGATCGAGAATACTCGTTGAGTTTTAAATTTGAATTTTGGTGTAAACATGTAATAATAAAGAAGTCGGTTAATAAAAAGAAACAAAAAAAAAGAAGAAGAATTATAAGAAACTCTTAACTATTTATTGCACACAAGTCTTGAAAAAATTATGACACCTTCTGAAACATTTTAATATAAATAAACTTTGTAATCAATTAACAAAACGTGCCAGCTATCTGCAATGCCGCTAAAACCTCTCAATAAAAAGTCCTATGGCAGTAAAAATGTTGCAGAGTTAAGACCTTTAATGTTGTTATTATTAAAGCAACGGTGTAGCAACGCCATTGTGCGCGTGAGTTAGAATCAATCGCAACCAGACCGGTCTTGCTTGCGAATAGGGCTGAAATTCCCAATTAAAAATGAGACAGAAATATTACTTCTTTTGCAAGGTTTCTGTTTTTAATCAATAGCACGATAATTGCCAAATCTGGGATCATGGTTAATTCCAGTATGAGACAAGTCAAAGCACTAAACATTTTGACCTATTCTTGTCATCACGGTTTTTTTAAGGTTTCATGTGAAACGTGCCTTTAGTGTACCATAACTAATTATGGGCTATCTTTGTGGTCATAGATTGTATGTCTCTTTTATTTTGTCTTTATTTCTATCGCTTGGAGAGGGTGGATCTTCCAGGATGACAATTAAAAACTGCGTATTCAATGTAGGTAACGCATTTGTCATTTAATTTATTTAGGGTTTCAAAGGTGTATGTGAAGTCCCCACCTCGCACAGAGCTACCGTGGACCGTGGTGACTACAGCTCATGCACCCTCATGCATGAGGCCATTGAGGCCTCTGCCCAGCAGTGGGACGTTTAAATATGTTGGTAACCATGATGATGATTAAAGCTTTGACAGGTTTATTTAGAAATTGGCAACCCTATAACCGTAGCATATCTCACGCACGCGCCATCTTGTTGGTTTTGATTTTGACAGCCCGATGGCGGGAACGTTAAGTAATTGTCTATGGTCGCGCTTGAGTAACACGGCCCTAATTTCATTGAGCTTTAGTCATTTGAATAAAAAAGCCATTACATGTATTGAGTAACAGTAAGTACAATGGTGACTGCAGTTTACTGCGATTAAGTCACAATACTCACAATGAGTGTTCTAGGTTTGCTCGTAATGTTAAATTTCTAACTGACAACTTCACAGGATCACAATTGAGGGAGTAGTAAGATGAGTAAGGGAGCCTAATGCTAGACTAGATAGTGTCAAAGGCACAACAGTGCTAACACAGTTGTGATGGCACAGTGAAGATCTTTTAAAAAAAAATAGTCTGATGTTCTTTACAGCTTCATGAATTGGAATGTAATGTAAGACGGTATTTAATTCTCATGAACTCTTTGCCAGTGCTCAATATCTTCTTTAATTTAACATAACCGTAACAACGAAATATAGACTAAGTAGTGGGTTTGTCTAGCCAACAAGTAGTGGGTTTGTCTAGTCGCATTGCTTCATAAAAATCGTGTCGACCGGTTCGGAAAGCAGGCCGGTTCGCTTCGCACACATCCGAAAACGCAAAAAATTCGGCGTTTATAAGTGGGTCGCGCGATTAGTAGCTCGTTTTTAGCAACGTGTTTTTGATTGTCACTTTCCTCGTCTCCAAATTGTTTATAATCAGAGGGAAACTGATGCCCACTTCGCGCTTTGTGAATGATAATTAATTCATTAGAGTAACTAAATAATGGCCGGCTTAGGTTCCTCTTAAGGTGCAAGTTTGTATCCGACTGTTGGCAGTAACACAAGACGTGACACTGACACGGCTACACTACGTTTTTATGTATTTCTATGAAATACCGTATGTAGTTAGCGACACATCACATCTGTATAGAAATTCATTGAAACTAGAAGTGTCGCAGCTTAGGGAAAACTGCTTTCGTTTGAATCTTTTCGCAAGAACCGTCGGATGTCTTTCTGTTTTCTTCTACACGTTGCATTTTTCAACCGATTCTCATGAAATTTTGTGAACAGGTGCTATAATTATATAGATTTATTTTTTCGTCTCGGTTTTTGATAATTTTCCAAAATGACAGAACTATGAGGCTTGATACACTCGCGAGTTTTACGATTCAGAGATCCACTAGTTCATAATTAAGATTATTAGTTCACGATAAAACACATGTGAAAACAAAGAATCCTCAAGAAAAAGTCAGTCACCCCACTTCAATTAGTGTAAAAGAGTTTACACGAGTAAAGTGTTAATTAGAAAACTGTTAAGCAACAATTAAGCGACAATTACAAAGTGGAATGCTGGCAACACCGCTGGCTGTATGAGACGCGATCAGTGCCTTAATTGCAAGAAAAAAAGTTGCGAATTTCTCACGGGCGTAGATTACTTTTTAAATGTTGGTACTTAGGTAATAGCTACGCTTTTAAGGTTGTTCTTTATTTTAGATGGAACGTTTTGTTTTGGTGTTAGCAAAAAACTTTTTTGCTGTATAAACTCATATTTTTTCCTTTTAAAAATTAATGAAGCAGAAAGTTGAAAGCGTTGTGGATTTCAAATGGTAATTAAACTGTGCATTAATTAATTATGCAAAGTTGTTTGCCAAATTAATTCAATCAAAAGAAATGGATGTTAACATTTTAGCATTAACTAAAAATAAAAGTTTCTACGCATATTTTTACCCGACTGCGGCGAAGCCCAAAGGAGGGTTATGTGTTTGACCTGTATGTATGTATATATGTATGTCCGTTCCTGTGTCCGCTCGTAACTACTCAACGGCACATCCGATTTTGATAAATGATACATCATTAGATTCGTCTTGATGGTGCGAGTGTCACTGGGTATGAAGTTCGTTAAAATAAACAAAATGGCGGATTTTATGCAGTTTCAAAGTGCACCGCGGTCGGGTTTTTTTTTTAGTAAAAATGTGGTTATTAGAATTATTTTTAAGTTAATCTGTACATCGTTGTCTTAATTATGTATTAAGTATGTGCTGTTGGGAAAAATGACAACATGTTAGAGTAACAGGTGTTATAAAAAAAAATTTAAGATAATTCCGAAGACGACCAGAATTACAGCAAAAAATAATGTTGTTTTAAAATCTATAAAACTTATCGATCTAAATATATTTTAATACTTATTTCGAAGGCCCGTCTCGGCGGTGGGCCGGATAAAAAAACTTTAATGGCCGGATAAAAAAAACTATGAGGGATTTTACGGCATCCGTACTGCACAACTGCTGGAGATGTTTGACGGTATATAAGTACGGTAGAAAGATAATCTGTAGAAAAGCAGACGCCTCAACCACACGGTTTCAGAGAAAGCCTGACCTTAGACAATCGATGTCAAAGGTGGACCACCACTGCAACCAATATTAAGGCTTAACGACTTGTAGTTTAGATACATTTTCCTTTACAGAGAGATCCGTGTGTGGTTAGATTGTTTTGTTAGCCTTTTAACTTTAGACAGGGTTCTGTTGTTTAGAATTGAGATGTTGTGTAAGGTCGCCGGAAGTCGATGGAAGCAATAACACTCTTTTCTTTGGGCAGTCGGTTAAAAAACGTGCGACCGTTCGTTGTGCAAGTTTTTGAGGGAGACCTATATTCAGCAGTGGACATGATCTTCGGATCATCAGGTTGAAATGATGGAAACTTTTTCATTTACTTATGTAATTTCTCTTAAGAACGTAGATATAGGAAGTGTAACGGGGGACTGGTCATAAATTAAATAAATTTTTAGTTCAGACGTTTTGTACATCCATAGGTAGCACCCATTGGCGTGGTGTCAAAAATATCCTTGGGCAAGCGGGAACAGGCTTAGCTTTCTTACTCTGGGATAGAGGGAAGGATGAAGGGTCCAATGCCTTAATAGGGGCATGCCGATGGGAATCGTGTTATATCAACGCCACGCCAATGTAGCACCACCAGATGAATACGAGCGCAGCAAGTGCGAAACAAAGATTTTGATAATTCATCGATTTATTGGGTTGCCCCCCTGGTTGATGATTTCCCTAAATTAACTTTTATAAGAAATTCTCAATGAGATGTGTGCGTGAGCGTAGGTCTGCCGAAACAAGATCGTCTGACGATCTGGTTAGGGTCGCCGGGAGTCGATGGAGGCAGGATGCGTGCGACCGTTCGTTGTGGACCCGTCCACAACGACGGAGACCTATGTTCAGCAGTGGACACATCAAGGTTGAAACGATGATGAGAATATTGAGAATGATGATGGTGTGATGCGAGCCCCAAATTCTCCGCATCCGCAATATCCTTGGTATGGACATGTAGGAATTCAAAACATGTCTTTTCGACTGCAATTACTGTCTATAGACATTATCCCAGGCCATTATTAGGCTAATCAGAAGCATTGGCTGTATAATTAGCATTTTTAAGGCGCCGACAAAGCCAAGACAGCTTATACCGCTTGCACCCACGCAGTTCATTCACTGTCTCCTCGTGGTACGCAATGCACTCGCCCGATTAAGGCTCACTCCGACCTTGCTCGGGCTCAGCTAAGTTTCTTGCCGGAGTCTTCTTAGCTGGTTTAGCGAACCGGCAACTAAAACTCCCATTAGTTCGACACGTTCACATAAGGACAGGTTGATCCGCTTCATCCTTCCCGCTGGTCACTCTGAGCAATCAGTGAAAAGTCAAGGTGGCCCTGGCCAAAGGACCTGGTTCGACTCCAGGCATTCAGGCTCCCACCTAGTCCGACCCTATCGAGGTGGACCGGGACAAGGCGACCCGGTTCGACCCCAGGCGCCCCCGGCCCCCACCCAGTCCGATTCACTCGGGGTGGTGTGGCTTGCGACCTGGTTCGACCCCAGGGAACGCCACGGCCGACCACCCGGTCATACTATCGCTACGCCCACTAGGTTTGCGAGTTAGTCAGGCTTTAAAAAAAAAGAAAAAAAGTCTGATTAAGGCCAAGTGTCTTTGAAGCACGCTTCACAATCCAGCGAAAATCCGGCAACAATACCTCTAGCACAGGCATAGTAGGTATAAAGACGAACAAGTAGTCCAACTTTGGCCGTTTAGGAGCGCGCGTCACGTATTCACACAGACTGTGTGAGTGCGATCCATACTGGAGCATTCTTACGCATTCTTATTTCTTTGCTTGTAGTGCGTTCGTACATGGCGCGTAGCGCGTACACATTCAAGCGCGCGATGTACCTTTTGTATGAAGAAAAATTACTGCTATACTGTGCGTATCCAACCAGACTCCATTACTATAGGATATTAAGATGCAAGGGCGCAAGCGACAACGTCCACAAGGTACCTTTAGCCGCGGACCGTCACATATGTTTTGTAGGTTTTTATTACAATCATAACTTCTTTTTATTATGTGTTATAGAAGGTAAACAGCCTACATCTTAACTGCACGTATTATTTAAAATTAATATTAAACAACATTCTTTATGAATGACGTTGGTTGTGTGCAAATCTCTCGAAAGTCACCGTTTGTGCGTTCATGTGAATATAGGTAGGTTATTGTTCTACAATGCAGAATTCTTGCATAATAGGATTAATAGGGCAGTAGGCTTTTTCATTCATTGATACGAGTCACACTAACGTATAACTTTTACAACAAGAATTACAATAACAAAAATAACCCACTACAGGGTTCTTTCAATTTTTAATGGATCACATCGAAATTGGATTTTGAAAGAAAAAAGAGACCGATCTGGAATCTATACCCTTACAATTAAAAAATATATTATTTTTTCTAATCGGCTCATAACAAACGACGCAGTTTTGAAGTAAAGTAACAGACATTTTCATCACACTTGCTCGAAAATGGTGCATTACACGTAGGTTTTGCGGGCCGTAAATGACCTATTACGCCCTAGGGCGTAATAGTTCTCTTTTTAAATTTGAAACGCTGTTTCTGTTTTACTCTTATTTGTCATGGTCAAAGGAAACGCCAACTTACTTTTTTAACTTTTATCACTGAAATATTTATTTAAAGATAACTGTTATTGCAAATACATGTAAACACATATTTCGGTAACATTAATTAAATGTTTAAATAGTGTATTTCAGTATTTTGCTAATATAAAATCAACCATTTTAGGTCTTTACCGCTATGGTTTCCGAACGTGACTTGACGTTCGCATTGTCTATGACATATGTCACTAATGTCACTTTGATGTTTTAATATATTCTTGTCATACTGGGATGATAAGTAAGGTTATATTATTAAGATTTCCTCACAAGTGTGATGAAAAACATTGTGTGTGCCACGGGCGGTAAAGGAATTACAAACTCGTGTTATTAAAGCCCTCGGTTTCACCTCGGGCTTATAACAAACACTCGTTTGTAATTCCTTACTTACCGCCCTAGATACACAATGTACTATTAAAAAACACAAGCGTCTAGAGTGCGACTACGATAACTTTACAGAACGAAACATGGCAACACCTCCATTTGAAAGTGACATTTTCATAGAAATTTGACTTTTAAACGGAGGTGTTGCCATGTTCCGCTCTGCAAAATTATCGTAGTCTCACTCTAGAGAACATTCTTTTATTTTGAAATACGAGTTTGCTGGTGTCATTTTTGCAAGACTAGTTTCATCACATGTTATTGCCGGTGATTAGGTACATACAATACAACACGTGAGGTGACCAAAATTGGCGCAAAATTACGCTATTTAATAAAAGAATTTCTTCATAGACAAGATCAAGGTCATCCAAGCCCATTAAATAATAAAGTCACGTATAGAATGATGCACGTTGAGTGATCGCATGCAATACTTGGCCTGATTGATCAGAGCGTGCGAACGCGGCTGATTTCACTGCAGTGAAAACCCGCCTTTAACGTGTTTTCTTTTGCGGAAAGGCTTTCTGTGGGCCTATATTTTATTATAGATAAAAAAATTGAAAATAAAATCGTTGATCGCGCATTATATTATGATTATGACGCAAGATTGGTAGTGTTCCCTTACTCGCGCACTTAGGGAACAGTTGTCCGCCAAAGTTTTTCACCTCTTTGCCCGGACACTGCAATGATATATAATAGAACAAAGTAATTGTTATGTTAATAGATATATTGAACGTTAAAGCGTTAAATATACGAGTAGATAACTAACATAGGTAACTAAATTAAAAAACTAAATCAACAAATTAATTTCTTGGCAATCGGTTGAGAAGTGACTGGTCTCCTCTAGCCAGACATCCGGACGGCGGACAAGATACATACAAAACAAAAGCATTTTTGCCCGAGCTGAAAGAAACGGAGCCACTTCGCTCGCGCTAGGAGGAGTACTATCCGGAGGGGCTTAGCCAGCGACCAGAAACGGCACGCGTTATGCGATAGAGAGAGACGGTCGCTGCCGTCCGGTGGTCGGACCCAAACGTCAGTTTTGTTAGAAAGAGAGACTTCTGTACGTAGTACTTCACTGTGCCTTGCGTAACATATGTAAGTCGCGTAAATATTACACTCGTCCCTTTTGAAGCAACTCTAAGTGTTTTACTGTTTTGGTTATAATTTGCGGTCCGGTAATGTCTTACGCGGTCAGCTGACCATGTCGGCTTGTAAGGTCGTGTGAAGGCCGCTTTATTTGTTAATTCGTTCTGTTTGCTTACTATTTTGCGATTGCGATCTAAAGGGCCTACCTAAACAGTCTAAGAAGATTGTATTATAACATTTTTAACTGAACTAGACAAACAAGTTTCTTAATTCGTTTTTTTTTTCGTTTAGACAGGAAATCGAAGCTATAGTGCTTAGTCTTACAGGGCCAATCTCTCAACCAAAATAAAACGTGATTGATTATTGCAATTAAGTTTGTTTGCGCATTACGTAAAAACTACCGGACCGATTTTTACGAAATTTGCTAAATAGCTAGATTATGATCCCGGTTAAAACATAGGACACTTGGATACAACATGCCCCGACCTATCTTTTTACTAGCACTGCGCTGATAACTTGTAAAGTATCGGTTATGTTGCTCTATGGCGATTTCTGAATTTCTTTAAGCTCGGCAGTTCTAATCATCGGAACATTGGAAGTTTAAATTTTGAAACTCGCACCGCAATGCGATCTTACCCAGATAGCCCGACCAGGTGTTATAACACCGCTAAAATATATGGAAATGTACCTATCCTCAAATTTAGTATTTAAAAGATGCAATTTCACAAGTATTTCTACATACAAAATTATTGTAAACATCAGTAGCAGGTAAATAGTTACAGCAGCGGTCGGCAACCCGCGGCCCGCGAACCCCTCACTTGCAGCCCGCGAGCCTCCCTAGCTATTTTGTACGTAAAGATCGTTATGTTCAGGATCGTATTAAGACACAAATTATTCACAAAGTGCGGCCCGCGTCAATTTCGTTACCTACTATGTGGCCCTTGGCTGCTAAAAGGTTGCCGACCGCTGAGTTACAGGATTATCTGGGTTAAGAAATCGAACTTTGGAACAGCTCCGTTTGTAGGCACTAGCTCTATTTTTCTACTATTTGTATCCTGACATCCGATTTTGGTTAATTTGGCAGACTTGGCTGTATAATCATAAAAAATGCACTGGCAGCAATTTGAGCTAATTTCCCTGTGCATTCGTGCAAAAACTTTATAGCAGCAATATACCTCATTATATCATTATTATGCGAAACATTACAGAGCTATAAAATTTTCAATCAAACATGCGTTAAATAATTAGACAGTAATTGTTGAAACCTATAATTTCCTTCGTCCATTAAATGTTGCCAGTAATGAAATACTTTCGTTTTTTAGAGTCGAAAGCGAGAGCGTTTGATCACGGTTTTTTTAACGCAGTTCTGTTAATTTGTGGCAATTAGCTCTTTACTGTGATATGTGTAAGACTTAGCTGTTACGATGAGGTAATACATACAAATTGAAACTATCAATATTATTCAAGATGTCAAGGATTTTTGCCTACTACCATAACTTTTTAATTTATTTGAACTCCCTGTTATTTATATAGTTAATTTATTTATAGTAGTAATTTTAGCTGTGTATGGAAATTTAGCGGCATTTCTTTACTTAATCAGAATCAATAATGGTAGAGATTCTGAGTAAAAAAACCGAACATCGCCGAATTTTCAGAAGAAAAGAAAAAGGTACACCGAAAAGTAAAAATGACCATCTGGTTATGGCCAGGCTTTAAACCTTTCAGACGCCATCGATGGCTATATCCGCGCCACAGGTTCAACGGTTCAATTTCGAGTTGACACTATTATGTCATCTCATGACAGTATGCAACTTTTTTGTTTAACGTAGCGTCGAAAAGGTTAAGTGTGCTTGGAGGATTAATTATTCGACCCTAATCAAATCGTTAAATCATCTTATGTTTAGCTTTAGCTTAATTGTTGACTATAACTTTTTTCTCCTTGTCCACAGGAAAGCACCTAGTGTTCTCCACGGACCCTGAATCCGTGAAGGATGAGTTCGCGTTCGACAACCCCGGGTTCCGGCAGGACGAGCGCGCGTGGCAGCACGCGCCCACGCTGCCGCTGAAGGGCGGAGCCCTGCGCGCGGAGTTCACCAAGCCCGACCAGAGCAAGGACGATCACCATATCCAGGTACCACCATATTTATCAGAAGCTGCTCGACGCGTCGCAAAACAGCTGTCTTCCTAGATCTTTAAATATCACATTGTCAGATATACACAAAACACATTTTGTATTATTATACAGGGTGGGAGGGACTATACCGACATACTTTAGCCATGAATTCCTGGTGGTGTGACGAGTAAATAATGTTATATCAACATGGGTCGAATATTGTCATTTTACATTAATAGTCTTATGGAACAAAATAAATCAGTAAATTAAGCCCCTCGTTATAAACATGTCCTTACTGGCTGAAAAGTTATCAAAAAGAAAAAAAAAGCTAAAATGGAAACGAAAGGTCAACTTTTTGGCCTCGTACTCGCTTACCATCAAATACTGCGAAGGTTAATTCCTGTTTAGTTAAAGGATTTTAAAAAAATAGTAAAGGTATCTTAGTCACATTTATTAGGGCTTGTTACACACTTGG
The DNA here is from genome assembly GCA_947034925.1 of Eudemis profundana. Taxonomy (NCBI): domain Eukaryota; kingdom Metazoa; phylum Arthropoda; class Insecta; order Lepidoptera; family Tortricidae; genus Eudemis; species Eudemis profundana. The sequence continues at coordinate 12,532,084 of OX344816.1, read as the reverse complement.
GATTTTTCATTTACAAAATAATGGATATCTCGGAAAGTAAGCGTTTTTCGACTATACATCACATAACATTTTTTACTCCTTATAGTTGTTAGAATCTTTAGTTAAAGTTTGTCGGTATAGTCCCTCCCACGCTGTATACAAAAACATCGTACACATACATACATATACGTCCACAGACACGGTCTTTATTTTCCAATCAAAATATCTTTATCTTAGTCATACAACGGATATGGTGTTATTGGGCGGTAATAAAGAAAGCCTCAGTTCGCATATTTATCGCCCTCGCCTCGGCTCGGGCGCTTAATACCATTCGGTATCGGTATCGGTATACCTGCGATCTTGGCTTTTCCTTGTTTTACCCGAAAAAGGAGGAAATTTAAATAATCCTTCGATTTTTTTAAACAAATCTTAGCTAACACTGCTCCAACGACAGAGAAATTTATTTCCACCCGTCTCACGTCGTTAGTCACAAATACAGTTTCTTTCACCATTAAGTAGCCTTTCTCATAAATCCACTATCGGTTTCGCCATCTATCGGATACTGTAATGGCAGGGGCCGCCCGCCGGGCAATTTGTTGAGAGGGCCCGATTAGGTAACGAAACCTTACAAAGTAATTAATTAGTTATGTCGCATGGGAATTAATCTACCTACTTAGCAACCAATGAAGTAACAAGTGAATAACTTAAAAATGTTTCGGTTAGTTTTATCTTTCATTATTAGAGTGCGGCTACGATAACTTTGCAGAGCGGAACATGGCAACACCTCCATTTAAGGCGAGGTGAGACCAGAATCGGGCACGGAAGCCTAGTTTCCAAATCTTTTTTAGAGCACTTATTTGACTCTTAGGTCACTGTAAAACATACATAATAATATTCAGAACTGTATCTAGGGCTTCCTCTCACTTAGAACACGATAGCGAACACTTCGCTCGATAGAAAAGTAGCGCGAAAACACTATAAAATAAAGTATTTTTTTCATTTTTTTTCATTTTGTTCATCACCAGTTACCTTTTCTGACAAAATTAATACCTGACAATCATGATTTCACAGTCATGCAGGGCATCCTCTCATGTTTGGGTTGATAACGTATACTTTTATGTTAGAAATCGAAGATAATCTGCAATAATCTGCATTCCGCCCGACCCTAGTTTGTATGTGAAATGCGAGCCAGGTCCTACCGCGCCTTAAAAGTCATTCATAGAAAGTTGCAATGTTCCGCTCTGCAAAGTTATCGTAGCCGCACTCCAGCTGTTCCATAAGCCACCTTCTGACTCCTGCAGGATTATGATTCTAGGCTTGGTAGATCGATAAGATAAATAAATGATATTATCTGTCACTCTCACACCTATAGATACTTGTCAGAAGGTGACAAGGTGCTTTATCATTTTATTTGTCGCGACGAAGCCTATCATCATACGCCTACTGCAGACTTCCGAGTCGAATTTATCATAATATGTACTATACTGAATATGGAACTCTTACTCTAAGTTCCATAAGCATCATCGGCTTAGTAGAAGTACAGTTGTAATGTTGTCGTAAGATTTGAATGATGTTCGTGGTCAAATTATTAAATAAATAAAACTGTTTATAAATTTGGTTGGGCTACTGAAGGTGGTAACGCAATTAAAAACTGGTGGCAGAGCGTTTTCCAAAATAAATCCCGGGGTAGCTACTTTCTCAAAATATGGACTTTGAGGTTTTTCTGGCTCAGAATCATTAGTACTTTCGAACCTTATACGTAAAAAAAAGTGTCCCAAAATTTGTATTTTTTTCTTCCACTACGTCACGTTCATACAAATATAATGCAAAATAGTGACGTAACGGGAAAATAAATTTTGGGACACTTTTTTTTACGTATAAGGTTCGAAAGTATTAACGATTTTGAGCCAGAAAAACCCCAATAGTCCATATTTTGAGAAAGTAACCCGGCAATGTAAGCGTTAGGTGTAGATCTTGCGAGCCTGTCGTCAACCCCCATGGCTTCACTATTTTAATTATTTTTAAACGGAATCGACAAAAACAATATATAATTATCCAACTTGCTCACAAATTTCAGGAGAATCTGTTGATAACTGCCACGAAGCTGAAACTTCGTCAGCTATACTTGTAAAGAGTTCTCCGAAAATTCGCTCTTAAGGCGTCTTTCGAGGCTCCAGTTACAATTCTTCACTATTCACATAGTTTTTTTTTATTTATTTTTTTATAATAATAGGATGCGCGTCGAGGAAAAATCCTTCTTCGGACGCCAGGGAAGGGAGGGCCCTGGCAGTGTCGGACTCCTACCGGCTAAAAAACCGGGACGCGCGTCCTTTACACTTTGCCCCTGTCGTGGACAAGGCCTTTGTTTACCTTAGATTTTTTTTTAAGACCAGTCTTACAATTATTTTCCACAGCCTTTCCGCCAATTCCATTCACATAGTTACTGACTGATACATTATGCTTACAATCAGCCTAGGTTAGTGTTATACGTTGAAAAAATAAAAACATTCAACGCAGCATGGGTTACGGAATTTAAAACATCAGAGGAACGATGCTTTCACTACTCTTGTAAAGAGTTCTCCGATAACTCTTAAGGTGGCTTCAGTTCCAAGTGTCCGCAATTTACATAGTTAGTGGCATTCCTCGAGCATTGTATAACGATACATTATGCATGCAGTCTGCGTTGTAACATGACATGTATTGTGCTGTTTTGTAACATGCCGAATGATTTACTGAGGAATAGGGACAAGGACCGCTGTGACTGTAGCTGTGTTAAATTTGACTTTAAGGGGTCGTTCATTCATTACGTCATACGCATAGGGGACGGGAATAGAAATATATCGAGGTAGAAGGCAAAAGTGTATGTACCTCGCGTGCTAAAAAGAAGTGAGGATGACCTATTTTGGACGCCGTCAATATTATTGGCAAGGAGCCAGGCCCTTTTTTTTGAAGCCTGACTAACTTGCAGTCCTTACTGGTTAGGACCCGGTGGGGGCCGTGGCGTTCCCTGGGGTCGAACCAGGTCGTTGGCCCGACCACCTTGAGAGCATCGGACTAGGTGGGGGCCGGGGGCGCCTGGGGTCGAACCAGGTCGCTAGTCCCGGTCTACCTTGAGAGGGTCGGACTAGGTGGGGGGCTTCGGTGGGAGCGATATTGTCGTGCTGTATTGAGTACTGTGAGATTTGTGCAGCATTTTCAGTTATGTCGAAGAAAGCCGCGACATCTACCGAGCCCTCACACTCATCTCCCGACCAAACGAGACTCAGACAAATTTTAAAAAAAGACTAAGTTTTTCAAAGACATGTCTACAAGGCTGGTCGACTGCACTGGTGACCGAAGGGCTGGCACTGGCTGCTTCCTCGTACAGCGAATAGGCATCGCTATAGAGAACATGCACGACGAAGGTGCTGCCAACTGGTGCCGCCAATCTAAATCAAGTACCCTCTTATGCTGGGGCCAAATTGACGGAAACGTCGTGATTTATTGCGATGAAGGACGACTTACTATATTTGACATTGACACTTACATATTGTCATTGACATTGACAGCTTGATTTGACAGGGGTACCTAATAGTTTCCTTTATTGCCCACCCGTGTCTCTTTCGTTGTTTAGTGCTGCCACCTATAGTTCGTGCACGTTCCCTATACAGCGGGGAAACGCAGCCAATATATTCGGCACCATGTTAGGGCATTGGCATTTATTAGATACTAGCATTTACCCGCGGTTTCGCCCGCGTTGTTCCCTTTATTGTCCCAAGGGAATTCGTTACCGGCATATAAATTATTAATTATATTATACTATGTTTCAATCCAAGTCTTGTTCTATTTGCATGCCGAATTTCAGCTCAATCCAGTCAGTTGTTACCGCGTTGTTTAGTAACAAATATCCAATCCCAAATAGTGCGATTTTTTAATAAAATTTAGGTTTAGCTTCTTAGGTTTGATTTAATTTATAGTTAACTTTAGTTTACTAAGTAGTTTTAGATTGTCACTTTTGTAATGCCATAAAACGTTTATTAAAATGGTACTTAATTAAGTAGTGGCACTTGTATATTACATGTACAATAGTGACATCAATCAAAATAAATTACTTAACTCTAACCAGCAAATTACTCTTCCAAAATTGCCCGGATAAAATCATTCAAACTTATTTTCGTTTCACCAACGATTTTACAATGATTTGACGAAAACTAAAAATAAGGCACCATGTTGAGCATGACGTCACAACTGCATACTTTCTGAGTGTTTTGACACTTCATAAAAAGAAGCTGATTTGAACTGTCATCAAGTAGCCTATTGTACACTGCGCAAACACATGTTATGACAGACGTGAATGTACATATTACATACAAGTTGTTCTCAAAACTGTCGTTATGTCACGACTTTCTCCAATGACATGTAACTTCAATTACTCGTGAAAACATTTGATTTGCACAGTGATTAATCGGTTTCAGTGAATTGATTACATATGCTAGTTAAACTTAATGAGTATTGAGTATTTTATATGCGTCACTCGTTGTTATAATACTATCTAGTTTCTAGATAACTGCAGTACACGGTGGGGAACTAGTAACCCGAGAAAATTTAACCACGTATCCTGATTTCAATTCAATTATAAAATGTTATATCAACATAGGTTGAATTCTGTCATTTTACGTTACTAGTTACTTGGAACAAAATAAATCCAGTAAATTTAGCCCCTCCTTGTAAACCTGCCCTTACTGGAGGAAAATATATCAAAAAAGTTAAAATGGAAACGAAAGGTCAATTTTTTGGCATCGTATTTCCTTGATGGTAAGGAAATACGAGGCCAAAAAATGCTACGAAATGCTACAAAAGGTTAATTGCTGTTTAGCTAACGGAATAAAAAATTAAGTAAAAGTATATCTTAATATAAAATAGTAATAGTTATATCTTAGTCACATTTATTAGGGTTTGTTACACACTTGGGAGTTTTCATTTAAAAATTGATGAATATCTTGGAACGTAAGCGTTATCCGACTATATATCATATAACGTTTTTTACTCCCAGTATTCGTTATAGTCGGGTTACTCATTCCCACCGCGTAGTTGTATTCATCCAGCGAGTGAGCGACTTCCTTTTGTCGTCAATATTCCATTTATTAGCACGATTTGCTTCATCGTTTTTAATGCGTACTGCCAAGGATTAGAATTCGCTCCCAGCGTATGTATTTTCTAACAACAACTTAGAACTCTTTAAGACACGAGTCAGTAGGCATCTACTGAACCGGCCAGCTACATCTTCGGACTAGTCGCTATACTCTGTACTTTTAGGAATTTAAAAAAAGTAAACAAAAAACCACGTGACTCGGGTCGTTCAGCCAATTAAAGTAACGTTGTGTATCTGTGGCACGATACCACTGGCTGAACGACCCGTGTCACGTGGTTTTTTTTGTTTACCTTTTTTTAAATACCTAAAAGTACAGAGTATAGTGTATAGTGGCGCTACTGAGGTTAATTGCGGGTCGGCCAAACGAACTTATTCAATTAACAAATGCACGAGTAACTTAAAAAAATACAGAGTTCTCTCGCTCGAATTCTCCAAGATCCCATCATGTCCTAATCTGTAGGCTTATGAATATGGTGCTTCACTTTGTCGCGCGATAAATAAATGATAAAGCATTTTGTCACTCTCATAGAGTCTGTGCGGAAAGAGAATAGCATTTAAATGAGGGGGCGCTGTAATGCTTTTGTACCGTATTTGCAAAAAAAATGCCATACTGGTTAGGTTAGTTCCGTTTTTCGCCACGCCTATTCTCTTTCCGCACAGACTCTACCCGGCTAACCGACTTTATCCAGAGTCGGGTGAAACCCGGGTATTTTGACTCAAAATCCGGATTAAAAAACCTAGTAATTACTAATAATTATGCATGTATCGTTTTATTGTAAAGATAATAAGTAAAATCTAACGTCGGCCGCCTTAAAGTAAACGCGAAATAACCTCACATGCTTTCTTATGTTCCGTACCACGGCCGGCAATGCCGGCAAGTTCATTATAGGTAATGCAACCCGGGTACCCGAAAACCCGGGTAACTGACTTTATTTAGCGCCGGGTAATACCCGGGTTTCTTATTTGACCGGGTATTGCATTCCCTAGCAGTGACGTGGTGTCCAAAGAACTCGATTCCTAGTTCCTACCGGCTTGCTTAATATCAGGCATTTGACCACCTTATTCTACAGCTCTTAAGGAAAATATACGCCAAATCTTTTAGTTTTTAGCATTACTAACATAATTAAAATTAATTGTATAATTGTTAACTTACCTAACTTACTTTAGGTTAATCTACTTAACTTTTTAACCTATCATGTTAACTTTGTATTGCGATGCGAACCTACCTCTGATCTTGATTCTGGAAGAGCGGCATCTTCTGTCACAAGTATTGCCATACTTACTAGAAGGTCCCAACCCTTTCCTATTTTCTACACCAGCGGTCGGCAACCTGCGGCCCGCGGGCCGCATGCGGTGCGGGAACCGCTCACTCGCGGCCTTATGTTCCGATCTGTATTGCGGTCGCTATATTCCGAATAGTATAAAATCACTAATTATTAACAAAATGCGGCCCGCGCCAATTTCCTTAGCCTTATATGGCCCTTGGCTTCTAAGCGGTTGCCGACCGCTGTTCTACACAATGTTTGTAACCAATAAACGATTTTTCAAACGATTTTTAATTTTTTCAAATCTCCACTGGCTCGCCCAAGGATTTCTTTTACGCCACGCCACTGTTCCCTAGTTAGGATACTGGCATGATTTGTTTTGTCCAGTGTTCTACGGCACTCCGATATTACTACTTTACACCACAATTTTCTCAGAACCGGTCGCGATTATTCGATATCGCAATATAATTCCGATCTGCATTCCACAGACAATCTTATCCTGACGATTACAATGCTAATATCGGTGCTCTCTCTCTAACTACCCCGGGGGGAAGAGGACGGGAGATATCGATACTGAGGTTAGCCACATAATCGTTAGATCGGCTCTTGACCGTAGTTTCTCTGTGGCGAAATTTGTTTTGTAATGTTTGTGAGAGAATCTGGTATTAGGGCCAGTGGTAAACAAGTGAAGTAACTTATAAAAAACTGTTTTAGGATTCTGTACCTCAAAAGGAAAAATCGGAACCCTTATAGGATCACTTTGTTGTCCGTCTGTCTGTACGTCCGTCCGTCTGTCAAGACTCTTTATCTTGGAAACGCGTGGAGGTATTGAGTTAAAAATAAACTCAGGTCTACAGTCCCTTGAAGCTGTGAAAAAATCAAAGTTGTGAGTTAACATGAAAAAAAGATACGGCCGTTTATGCCGCATAAGAGCGTTTTCCAAAAAAAATACCGAGGTAGCTACTTTCTCAAAATATGGACTTGTGAGGTTTTTTTGGCTCAGAATCGTTAGTACTTTCGAACCTTATACGTAAAAAGTGTCCCAATTTTTTTTTCCATTACGTCACCATTTTGCATAGTGATTGTATGAACGTGACGTAGTGGAAAGACAAAAATCCCATACAAATTTTGGGACACTTTTTTTTACGTATAAGGTTCGAATGTACTAACGATTCTGAGCCAGAAAAACCTCAAAAGTCCATATTTTGAGGAAGTAGCTACCCCGGTATTTTTTTGGAAAACGCCCACGAGTAAAATTCGCTCGAACTTACGATGATCGCGCATTCGCGTTCTATTAGGACGATGCCTTACACATTAAAAAAAATAGAATTTACTAAGGGAATCAAAATTTACTATATCCGACGCGCACTTTTATTAATTGCGCGGTTTATTATTAATTGTAGGAAGTCACTGTGCCCAACTGACTTCATTTTGAAACTGTATGTACCTACTTAGTATTTAAAATCGTAAATGTACAACATCAATTGCAATAAACAAATAGAATTGAAAAACGAAATTAAACTTCAAACATTGAATAAAAACCTTATGGATTCTACCATCAGTTCAGAACCGAATTTTGGAAAAATGGAACCAATCTGGTAGATCACTTGAGTAAAAAAAAACATTTTTCTAATCGGTTTATAAATGTCCGAGTTCTGAGGTAATAATAAACATAAAAAAAAAACAACCGACTTGATACCTTCCTCCTTTTTGTAAAGTCGGTCAAAAATTAACCAGTCAATCAGACACATATGGTTGGTGCAATATATTTTAAATTCTTATAAACCAAACTGTTAATACAATTTCTATAATAAATTACGTAAAACATCGATATAATTTGGTATTTTATAATATTTGTTACATCTAAAAGGAGTAGGTTATAGTACATTACACAACTAGGGTGGTAATATAAAGAAAGGCCAAGATCGCAGATGTTTGCGGCCCGAGCTGCAAGCGAGGGACGTAAATATGCGATCGAGGGCTTTCTTTATTACCTCCCGTGTTGTGTACATACATTTATGTCTACAATTGGCCAGAAAGCGGCTTTTTCCGTACGCGCAGCGTGCGGAAAAAGCCACTTTATGGCCAGTTGTGGCATAAATTAATTTTAAATATCAAAACTAAATATAAACAATACGACTAGGTTGCTTACCAGTAAATGACGTCATAGATTAGGAATTCAGCCTAGTTAATCCTTGCCTAATTAACTATTGCATTAAACCTTATCTCGTCTTAACTAAAAATAATGTAATAGTATAAAATTTCCATTCATTTTTTTTTATTTGAGTCTTATATCGAAGAACATAGAGTTGATATTCATTGTGAAGCTTTATTGGAGTTGCGACTTTGTTGTTTTTAAGTCGTGTTGTTGGTTCGTGACGTCACTAACCTAAATCTTAACTACGACAAACAAGATAGGCTTACCGTTAGTAGGTTATGCACAGAAAACTATACTTATACTAGCATTTATAAAGCCATATTATCCCTAGCCAACCTAGATATAAAGTCCTATTTTTAACCGAGTTGAAAAAAACGAGGTTGTTAATTCGATCCGTATGTATGTAATATTGCCAGAATTGCACAGTTTTTAGATATATGTTACTCTTTACCAGTTTCTAAACGTGTGTGCCAAATTTAGTAAGTCTATGTATGTATGTAGGTTTGTCCGCGCATATCTCAAAAACTATACGTCGGATGGCAAAAAAATCTTGTTTAGTTGGACTAGGTATCAGTGGCGAGGCTTAGTCAAATATATTCTTAGTAAAGCCGGAGCAGATTTGAATTACCTTTTCTTCAGGAGTAGTAAATACTTCCGGTCATATGCTTTAAAATAGGCAAGCCGGTGGGAATTGGGTTCTATGGACGCCACGCCACTGCTAGGTATAGTCTTACTTAGGGAACTGTCCAAATTTCATTAAAATCGGTTCAGCAGTTTTTGAGATAAAGAATTACCTATGTGTGTATCAGTCACTAGGAAGACGTGTACTTAACAGCGTAATTTGATTATTATTGAAAAAAAAAAGAAAATAAAAAATAAAACAGTAATAAAAAATAAACTGACTTCAAAAAAGGAAGAAATAACAGTTTTATGCCAACTTTTTTTTTGAGCTCGGTGCCAGCCTTATTTGGCATAATGGTACGAGACTGGCACTGACCTCAAAAAAATTGTTGGCAAATAACTGTTATTTCTTGCTTTTTTGAAGTCGGTTTAATTTTCTTAAATTGCTGTTTTATTATTAGTAACAAATCTAGATATTAGCACCAAAACGTCCAAACCTCCGAGACTTTTGAATGTTTGGAAACATTCAAGTCTTGTTTTGTCTGTATGTCTTAAATTAAAGTATTTGAAGAATGTACCATGGCGACTGCCGTCCAGGCTATATGGCCTGCGCGCTCCCACTGAACCGTTCAATCTTGCGAGCTGTTTGGAGTTTCTCTGCGTGATATAGCTACCTAACTATGCCTTCACAAACGTGAATAAATATCTGCACAAATGACCGGTAGGTGACAATTTGATCACGTGACGTTCTATACTCGAAGGCCGAGTCACCATTTCAATCCAATATAGCTTATGTGCTATTCAGCCACAAAATTCTCGTAGCACCTTGTGAATTTACATCTTAGTGGGCAGTGCTGTAAATAGCCTTTTCTGCGCCCTGTGCGAGCTTCTATAACTGCGCCCTTGTTTTTAGGGTTCCGTAGCCAAAATGGCAAAAACGGAACCCTTATAGTTTCGTCATGTCCGTCCGTCTGTCTGTCTGTCCGTATGTCACAGGCATTTTACTCAGAAACTACTTGATGGATATTGATGAAATTTGGAATATAGGTGTGTTTTATGAGCCGCTACTTAGTTTGGTATATAAATTATTAAAATAAATATTTTTAGGGGGGGCACTCCATACATGTTAAAGACAGTAAAAAAATTTTTTTTCAGCAAATATCAACGTGTGGTACATAGTTCGACAGCTCTTTAAAAAACACTATAAGGTTCCTAAGTAATGTTTTTGATTAAGTGAATGTATTTGGAAATAATCGCTCCGAAAGTTGTGTAAATTGTGTCCCCCCCCCCTCTATTTTCTAAACCGTGCGTCCGAAAAATATGAAAAAAATCACGAAGGTAACGCTTAATTAATACTTTTAACGAAAATTATTTTCAACAAGATCGATTTAACCGTTTTTGAGTTATTGCCGATAAACTGCGCTTCTCAACAAAAGGACGTAATTGCTATGAAGATACGCTCTTTTGTTGTTGTACTTTTTTACATCGTATTTTTTACCTTATAGTTACGGCTATGGAACCCTACACTGAGCATGGTCCGACATGCTCTTGGCCAGTTATTTTAAATATAGATACCCTAGGGTCCTGCCTGGTCTGGCCATTCTTGCGACCCCGAGAGTCTACGCCCTGTGCCTGGGCACCGGTGGCACCGCCCTATTTACGGCCATGTTACTGGGTCACAATCACAAGGACATTGCTTAGTGCAAAATCTTTGTCATTTAAGGCTTTCTGACTTTGTTATTTATTTATTTAACTCAATAACACTTGGTACTACGTACGAATGGTTTGTAATAGAGGTACACAGGTGTGTACGTACGTAAGTATGTACGTAACGTACCACCCGTACGTATGGTAGGGACCTTGGCGCAGTCAGTAAGATACCATAGAGCGAGACCCTCCGGCGCTGAACATCATTTTCGCAAAACATGATGATATTAGCAACTAGCGAGAGCCTTCAACCTTTTCCAAAGGGCCAAGAATGTTTTTTTTTGTATAGCGATTTCATAGGTATTTATAGCAAGGTTAGTCGGGTCTCACGGATGCAAGCATGATGTCATGACGGCTTGAAGTGATTTTATCGATGAGGATAATCTTATGGAGGCTGTTATGCGTGCAGTCATTGTTATTTTTATTAATGACGCTCTGAAACCTTTTAAATGTATCTTGACAGATCTTTCTGATTTTTGATAATCAGTGTTTCAATATAGTATATTACACAACTAGGGTAGATATTTGCGACCCGAGCTGAAGTCGCCTTCAGCTCGGGCCGCAAATATCTACCCGGTCGTAAATATGCGACACGAAATATGTGTTGTGTACCTAAATCGTTTTATGTCTACACTTGGCCAGAAAGCGGCTTTTCCGTACGCGTGCCGTGCGGAAAAAGCCACTTTATGGCCAGGTGTGGCATAAAATAGTAATTTCACCACTTGGCAGTACGGTGCGGTGGCGAAAGGTCTATTTGACAGTACAAGTCAAAATCTTGTGGTCCAGTTATACAGATTTATCTGTACCTATCTAAATAGATTTTTGAAAAAATAACTGATTTTTACGATTTATAAGTTTTGCGTAGATATCGGACCGTGAATGAGGGTGTTTAAAAATCATAAATCCACCAGGTGGCAGCAGGGTGGCGAATGGTCTTTTTGACAGTAGGTGTCAAAATCCACCAATCACATCACCTGATTTTGACATCTACTGCCAAATAGACCATTCGCCACCCTGCTGCCACCTGGTGGATTTATGATTTTTAAACACCCTCATTGAATCTCTTACAACTTTGTTAGCAACTTTGGTAGTATTGAAAATTCTGGAAAACATCAAATGTTTATTTCCGGGTTTATTTGAAATATTAGTTTTTTTTCCTTTCTTACTGATTTTTAAACGGTTTTATTTTCTTTGTAATTTATCATAACAGCCAATAACAAGAAACGAATTTCTACTGCACATCATTTATGCAGGTTTTTGTGCCTTGTAATATAGATTTCGTAGTTTGTAATATAGATTCTAATGTATTTTCCGAAAGCTAAGCATCTTTATTTCTTCTGAATTGAATTATTCGGCGCCATGTCATGGGGCATTGTCTAATTTTTGACTTTGCGTATATGGCAATACAGTTGATACTGCAAAGTCAAACATTAGAATCGATGGAAAAAACATACGTGCGTGACATATATGTAGTAGGTAAAATAACACGGTTTGTCCTGCAATGTAGTAGATATGGGGATTCCCCGCTGACCACGCCTTAAAAATAGCTATAAAGTTAATAATTACTTGTTTTAATGATATCCGTAATCCAATCCAACGTTGCCTTCTTTTAGCGTTTATGGGCCTTTATCTAACTTATCTTACGGTAGTTTTGCAGTAAATGTCCAGCGATTTGAGCTATGAAGTTAGTAACTACTTGTTTTAATTATGTCCGTAGGTAATCCAATCCAGCGTTACCGTCTTTTACGTGCTATATCTAATTAATCTTACGTTAATTTTGAATCAAATCTCCAAAGATTTGTTTTGATTTTTCAGTTACTCGTATGTAGGCTTTGTCGCGCGATAAATAAATGATAAAGCAACCGTCACGTTTTGAATTTTGATAAATATGTAAGTGTGAGAAGAATACGGTCGGATTTTGGACCCGTTAGATATTTGTGCATCTACTCAGATCCAGTGATTATGAAACTAAAATGATGGACGACTTGAATTGATAAACGATGAATGGATGAGGAATTCCCATAAAACATGCAATCGGATATTGAGGCGCTATGTATTTAGTACCATCATTCGAATACGTATTTTGTGGCTTTTTGAGACATCTCAAGTTGATTTCCGCTGTATGAAAATGAAATTAAACGCATTTCAACCGGAATTAATATCGTTTTTCTACTCCTGTACTGTTATCTGTCTTTTACTTGGTCACGAACACTAATATAAGAACATACATAATATGAGTTCAGAGAAGTCTATACTCTATTCCCCATAACAGCACTAGTGTCGTTATAGCCACTTTACGTTATTGCTAGCAACCACAGACTTCTAAATCTAGGTTAAACTTAGGTCAAGGATTAAGCGCTCAATTTTAACTTTACGGTAAAAATGCACAACTACCAACTTAACAAACAATTAAAATCCTACGGCTTTTAAGAAAAACGAAACTTTCTGAACTAAATTCATTGATGCCAACATAAAAACAAAACTATTTTTAATATATTCACTGCGTGTCAACTTCATTTAAAAAATGAAAAGTTTACCATAGACACATACTGACAGTCATACGTCATATTTGCCTTCTTTGCAGGTTATGCCTTGAATGTATTTTATATTTTAAAACATGTCGTAGAAAAAGTATTGTATGCAACGTTGTATAATTAAGTCAAAAAACGCTCATTGCGTCTCTATTTGCGATACTCGCCGCATTCGCGGCTCGTATCGCAACTCACGCAATTCGCATTTTTTGAACCTTCTTATACAACTGTTGCATAAAATACTATTATATGCAAATTATTACCCCTGAGTTCTTTTATCTGACTGCGGTGAATAAAAATTGACGATTACGACTTTTTCACCTTCGTTGCCGAAGTTGCCGCATCTTCTTTTTTATTAGCCTTAGAGATTAATTATATATTTTTATTTTTGTTGTTTCAGCGCGCTCGAGTTCGGCGCGTAAAGCTATGGGCGCGAGACTTCACGGGTCTCGGGCTGCGGTGCTCGGGCGGCGCGCGGGAGGGCGTGCGGGTGCACTCGGTGCTGCGGAGCGGCCCAGCCGCTGCAGCCAAGCTGGAGCCAGGTCAGTCATACAGTCGGTTCCCAAAAACTATTTTCTGGAATAGTTTCGGACCCAAAGCGCTACCTTGTGGTACTCCGTTATGTTTATGCGTTTTTAGGTCTAAATTCTGAGCAGAGATAAACATTTAAGGTAGAAATAAGAAAATAGAAGTATTTAGTAGAATTCCGGTTTTAATTTCATTCATAAACATACGATATGGAGTATCACAAGGCAGCGGCCGTGGCAAAGCTAGAGTCAGGTCAGCCCATTCAAGTTCGGCGACTTAGGCAGATGCCTTATTGGCAAAGTTGGAAGTGTTGAAGAGCCGCTGGAATGGCCGCCTAGGCTAAGCTGGAGCCGGGTCAGTCATACAAGAACTTATGGACTAAGCGATTACCGCCAGTCTTCCCAAAATCCCATTTGTATTCATGAGGAATAGTAGCGGACCCAAAACGCTACATTGGGGTATTCCGTTAAATTCCTTATAGGAAAATTACTAACTTATGCGTTTATTTGCCCTATATTCTGTGCTGCGATAATCAATGCTCCTTTAAGTTAGATTTCTGGTTCTAATGTGTAATAGTTAGGTTTACCTAGCTAGTGTATTGTATAGTAAGGATATTTATGGAGTACCACAAGGCAGGATTATGGGTCTCTTACTATTTCTCATTTGATACAAATTTAAGTAAAGCCTTCAAGAGCAGACTGCGATCCTAAATTCCAATTAACGAAAAAACATTACTATTATTATTCCAGGCGACCAAATCAAGAGCATCAAGATAGAGTTCTCCGGGACACCGCTTGAAGATGCGTTGGCTATATTGTCTCTCGCCTCCCCTTATCCCGTGGAACTGGAGGTAGTGGAGGGGGGCCGGACGAGCGGCGCGGGGAGGGGGGTGCGGCATCCGCTGCTGAAGCGGGCCGGGTCTACTGGGGATGTTAGCACGGTGAGTCTTTAGAATGTGTCATTTTCGTATACCTTTATTTTAGTGCCCGACTGAAACTAGTTTTCACGGCCGAAACCGAATTTCGGCTTTCATCTCAGTTTCGGCCGAAACTAGTACCTCTAGCACATCTGTGACACGCGACTCTCAGTCGCGCGACAAATGAGTGATTAGATCTCTTCCCCGAAATCGTTAATTCCGCGTAGCAAACTTTCCATTCGCATTTTTCCCCACTCGGACTTCTTCCCGCCACTTTTTTTCTCATTTGCTTGCCTCCTCATTCTCAAATATAGCCAAACGATATTTTGTCTATGGCGAAAGTTTCCCAGTCGCTTCTTTTTGCAATAGTTTTGTTTCTTACGCGATATTTTTCCGAAACTCGAAAGTTTCTATGTCATTTTTTCCGCAGTAACTCATTTTTATAAATTAAAGTAACAAATCAATATGCAATTCAGCTAGAAAACATGAAAATAAAGTTTATTTAGGTAAAGAAGAGTAGTGAAGATAAAATGGCAGAAGATAAGGTAATATATATCATGGATAGGTACCTAATATGATTTCCTAATAGGTACGTACCTATTCCTCTTGTATTCATCGCCAATATTAGAAAAAATAATTACCTAGATTTTATTAGGAAATCATATTAGGTACCTATCTATGATATATATTACCTTATCTTCTGCCATTTTATCTTCACTACTCTTCTTTACCTAAATAAACTTTATTTTCATGTTTTCTAGCTGAATTGCATATTGATTTGTTACTTTAATTTATAAAAATGAGTTACTGCGGAAAAAATGACATAGAAACTTTCGAGTTTCGGAAAAATATCGCGTAAGAAACAAAACTATTGCAAAAAGAAGCGACTGGGAAACTTTCGCCATAGACAAAATATCGTTTGGCCATATTTGAGAATGAGGAGGCAAGCAAATGAGAAAAAAAAGTGGCGGGAAGAAGTCCGAGTGGGGAAAAATGCGAATGGAAAGTTTGCTACGCGGAATTAACGATTTCGGGGAAGAGATCTAATCACTCATAAAAACATCATAATCAGTTAGTCTTCATTCTTAAATAATATATTAATCATTTAGTCTCTGATATTTAGAGTAATCATTAATATAACATATTATAACTTTTTATTTCAAATAGTTTATCTGTGCTATTTGAAAACAAGGCTGTCCGATCGCAGTTCGAAACTAATCAAATTCAGTTTCGGTTTTCGGCCGTATGGCAGCCGATACCTATTTTTTGCTGAAACTAGGTCGAAACCGAAATTTCGGTCGGACTCTACTTTATTTCCTTAAGTTAGATTTTTTAATAAGTGCTTAAAAAAGTAAATAAAATTACAAAATACAAACGCTCTATAAAAAATTAAAAACCTAACGTAGGGTGCCGCCGGCAGCGGGGCTGGGCTCAAGCTTCCGGTGGTTAGGGCCTCAGAGAGAGGAACCTCCTGACTCCTGACTATACGCGCCGTGGCAGTGACACCCACCTGGTCGTGAAAAGAATGGGGTCCCCGGGGGAAAGCCCCGGGTGTCACCCAATCTACCTACGCCACTGGCCACAGCACATTTTCCCGGTACTAAAATAGTCTGGTATTTTTGCTGCGAGGGAGGCAACTGCGCGTATACTGTCTTACATACGCGTACATAAAAAATCGTCCGTCACCACAGTACTAACACATAACGAATGAATGAACACGTTATCAATTTTCGTTCAACAAACAAAATATATCTTTGTGTTCATACACAAATATATATTTTGTTTGTTAAACGAATGTATATCTGAAAGTCTAAAAGAGCTACGCATGTCTATGTTCAAAAATAAATTAAAAATAATGATACTCATAGAAAAAGCTTAAATATTACACGGTGGGTGAGTTTTTATAGACAAAAGTTTTATATAATGCCAAGTTTATCTATTATTTCTATATGTGAACGTATGTGTGTTTATTCTGTGTCAGTTGCTCAATGTTAACATTCTTTATTAATTAATTATTGTTGTAATTTCATGTTAATTTTCAAGGCAAAATATTTGTATACCTTCACGGTAGATCACTGAGTACCTACCTACATTTCAATGTCACCTATTATATGTATTCTACCTGTGTATAACAAATAAATACTTACTTACTACTACTTATGAACAACTGTTGTTGCCGTGGGTTTGGCAGTGGGGAAGGTCTAGCTAAGGCCGACACGTTTAGGCTAGTGGAAGTGACACCGCTTACGAAGCTAGAGGTCCCGGGTTCAAATCCTGGCAAGGGCAAATATTTGTGTGATGAGCAGGAGTCTTGGATGTTTCTTATGTCTTTGTATGTATATCATCGTCTAGTACCCATAGTACAAGCATTGCTTAGTTAGGGACTAGGTCGATTTGTGTAAGATTGTAATAAAAAAAGGCTAACTACGAAGTTCGCGTTGCTCTGAACAAGAGTAGGCCTGTGTTCAGCAGTGCGCTGTATACCAGCTGACGATGACGATGTACATCTGCTTCGTTACGTAGTTAACGCAACCCGACTTCTTCACGATAGACATTTTTTACATCGTGAGAAAAATGGCGGTGAAATGGCATTTCCCTAGATTCCAGGTCACATCCCGCGTCCGGAAAGCGAGAGCTGTCTTGTCGATAGCTAATTGTGGAAAGTGTATTGTTCGCTGCTTTCTAAGACTTTTTACGACGTTAGGGTAGCTTACACAATTAAGCGGTACCAAGTTTCTAGTAGGTACTTTTAGGTTTAGGTAGCAGTATGGCGAGAGTCATGCTCGGAGTCTACCACTTTCGCAACCAAATTTCGTAGCGTAGAGCGTAAGCTCGTAGATAATAACATGGGGAAATCCGTATGTAGCAAATTTGCTATTAATATAGCGCCCATGGAACGGGTTCTCGGTGTTGAAGTCCGTAGAAGAACTAAGGTGGCCGATATAGGGAACGTGCACGACGAAGGTGCTGCCAACTGGTGCCGCCAATCTAAATCAAGTACCCTGTCATGCTGGGGCAACATTGACGGAAACGCGGTAATTTATTGCGATGAAGGACGATTAACGTCAGTGTAGGAACGACTTACTACATTTGACATTGACACTTACATATTGTCATTGACATTGACAGCTTGATTTGACAGGGGTGATAGTTTCCTTTATTGTCCACCCGTGTCTCTTTTATCGTTTAGTGCTGCCACCTATAGTTCGTGCACGTTCCCTATAGCTGTCAGAGTTTGCCAGTTGAAGTATCAATGGGCTAGGTATTTAGTAGGTAAAGGTAATCGACTGACGACTCGGTTAAAGTCGCCGCAGGTCGATGGTGTGCAGGGCGTGCGACCGTTCGTCGTGGAAGTCTATGGAGGAGACCTATGTTCACCAGTGGACGTCTCAAGGTTGAAATGTTATATTCATATGACACTACACGTTTAGCTCAGTGGGAGTGCCGCCGCCTACGAAGCTTGAGGTCCCGGGTTCAAATCCTGGTAAGGGCAAATATTTGTGTGATGAGCACAAGTATTTGTTCCTGAGTCATGGATGTTTTCTATCTATTTAAGTGTGTATTTATCTATATAATAAGTATGTATATCGTCGTCTAGTACCCATAGTACCAAGCATTGCTTAGTTTGGGACTAGCTCGATGCGTGTAAGATTGTCCCCCGATATTTATTCATCATCAGCTACAGAAATACGAACCTTCCTGCTGTAAGACAAGTATATTAGTCCATAGGCACCGCCTATACTTTCTACCCAACCGTGACATGTATAATTGTACATTCGTACCCATTTACTTATTACGCAATACCTATGACATTTAAGACGCTTTAAATATTCATATCACATTTCTATCACTTTTTCGTTCGGCGTTATGGCTTTCATAAACCAATGTACTTAGACCCATATATTTCAAAGAATACATCTCTGTATATACAAATACGGGAGCTCAATTGATGCTGGTTAAAAAATAACAGCCTAATTATTAGTACGTCATAACGGTCACATATGTAGTAATCGAAATTGAGTCGTGTTGTCTAGTTTGTGAGGTCCAGTTTTGCTTGCATAAGAAGGTACGCCGATTATTATAGTTGGTGACAATGGCTGTTTTCCATACCACAGACAATATAATGTTGTACGTTTTGGAATGCGCGTCCATTGTTCGGTGCAAGGATGTGTGTTGTCTGTGCGTCATGTTTGACTTTTGATCCGATGGAACTGATAGTGTTTATGATTTTGGAGTTTGTTTATGGAGGAGTTAATGTTTTGTTTATTGTAAACACAGATTCGTCTCTGAGTGTTTATCAACATTTTAGAGTCAGGGCAATTTTACCGAAACTAACCTACATTAACCTAACTGTCATTTAGTAAGGTTAGGACTTTTTTAATAGTTTCACGTCCGGGCAATAAATTGCACAATATCCTAGAAACAAACAGAGCCCGCTAGGTGGGTTTGTGAGGCCAATAATGCGCAACGCAAAATCGGCCGGCATCTGAGCAAAAGCGACGAGCGCCTACTAGGCGGCTTGTTGGACGTGAAAGTGTTAATAATTTTAAATATTTTTATAGCTTCGTACGTTTTAGGATAAGGAAGAAAATAGTAGCTATACGAGAAAATAGTGTGGTAAATGAAATTTAAATATAGTCGTTTGAAAACAATATTGCTGTAACTCAAAAGGTATTTCATGGTGAGTTACGTTATTGCTTTCCAACGACGATATCGCGTATTACCCAACGCATATTTAAAAAATGTTACTTAGTGCTTGATCCTAAAATACAAGATTCCGTTACCCTGTATATTTATTAGAATTAAAATCAAATTTGGCACTTTGGGAATCATAAAATCACTATTGAAATGTAGTAGACCAAGCAACCAAATTGACCCGTTGCTAGCTTGCGGAACGCCCTCGAAAACATATTTATTTGTCAGGCATTAACTTGTTTTTATTTTGTTTATTCCAGCTCGAGAAAGAAGGCAAGCTACTCCACCCCCCGCAGTCACCAAACGCGTCCCACTCAAACAATTCTACACTGGAGACCAAGCACAAAGGCATCAAGAAGATCATAACGGAGAAGATAGTCCCAACAACCCTAGAACGAAACAAGAAGGAGAAGAAAGAACTACCGACAACCCTGGAGAGAGAAAATGAGAAGAACATAAAATTAAATAAGAATAGACACTCTGATGTTGTCCAAACAGCAGCTAAACCTGAGAGGAACAAGGTAAGGCACTCAGCAGGTGACGTCATTATTCAAGCAGAAAACGGGACAGCTAATCTAGAACACGCTGAAGTGCAAAAGAGAGAGTACGATCCTAAACGAGGCATGAAATTTGGCATTAGAGTTCTCCCTCCTAATGTGCCCGACGATGGAGTGCTGAAACAGAAAAATGTCGAAAATGGCGTTGTGGCTGTACAGAAGGTTGACACGAAAACATTCGATGAACCTGATAAACCGGAACCTCAGCGGCCAGCACCAACTGCGCAAGTTAAACTTGAAAGCGAGACAGAAATTAAGAAACCTGTTGTAGCTAAAAGGAGAGAAAAAATGGCTCCGCCTATTCCCAACGCCAGAGTAAAACCTGAGGAATTAAATACTAGCGCTGAGAATAAAGCTCCTGAACTTGCGCCGAGTACTTTCGCAAGAACCGATCTTAACTCTAGTGGAATTAAAAGAGACGAAAACGGTATACCGCAAGAATTGCCTCAGCACATGTTTGATGCGGCCAAAGCGGCAAGAAGCAACAGAAAGAGTTCGACAGAACTATTGCACGAAAAAGATGCAAGTGAAAAAACGGAACAGAAGAAGGACGAAGCTCCTAAACCAAATAAGAAATCTAAAGGAAAAGCACCTTCACCACCTGAGCTTGAGAAGAACAAGACAGATGACAGTATGATTGAGCAAATGAAAAATGTCAATGATTTCCTTAAGAGTGAGAAGCAATTCTCTAGCATTTTGCATGATTCTATAACTTCACCTAATACTACTACGACATCATACAATACCTCGACACCCAAAGCAATTAAGACCAAACCAGCACCGCAACCACACATGGAAGACTCCATTAACTTCAGCCAAGATGACATTGATGATATTGTCCACAGGCCTTTTAAACGAGAGAGTGATTCTCTTAACAATTACTTCGAAGATTCTAAATCCAACCTGTCATCTAACCAAGACGTCCATTCGGTTGTATCTTTAAATCATAGCGACAAAAGTGACAAAGGATCTACAACTATTGAGCTAAACAACAGTGATGTCACCATTCACAGTTCACCGCTGGATGACACTCTTAATTCTGCTTCAGATGACACATCGATTCTCGATGAAAATGAACGCAAAGCTGCATCATTAGGTGACTTATCAAGATTTGAATTGAGAGTTAAGACGAATATGCCATCCACAGGTACATTAGAGAGAGCTCAGAGCTTGGATATTTCTGCTGAAGATGGTGAGATAAATGATACGTTGTCTCCTAAAAAGAGAAAAGCTATGTCCGTTGTAGAAACCACGTTCTTTGATTCTACTGCAGAAGATACACTACCTGATATGGATGCTGAAAAAGGAGTGACAATTAAACACAAGGAACCGAGACTTAGCTTAAATATTGCTAAGACATCTGCTATGGAAGGGCTCAACACGTTCCAAAGAAATCGTCTGAAGAAGGCTTCTGAATTTGGCAATTTAGAGGATGCTATTGTAAAAGGGTCTACAAGTTCAGTGGACTCTGAAAAAGCCGAGCAAGAAAGTCAAAAAAAAGGTAAAGAGCCTGATTCTCCTCCACTTATTGAGAGCGAATCGCACGAGACATCAGATCACTTGGCACGGAGAATTATAGATGAAAACATGAAGGTGCATTTAAAACTGGTGTCAGAATTTGCAAAATCCACCTCAGATGGTAGCAACATGAGTTCTTTAGATAGCACCCACGAAATAAGTACCAAGAAGGAATCCCCAATCAAATTTGACGAGAAACACATGTCGTATGACACTAACATTCCAGATGATTTGAAAGTCAGCCGTAACACTTACGTAAACAGTTTAGAGAGACCCAAATCTGACATGATGAAGAAACTATTGGCTAAAAATCCGATTTTGAATGTACACATTGATCAAGTACAAAAGAATGATGCTGCCAGCAATAAAGAAACACCGACGCCAATGACTGATGCATCAAAATCAGCTATCAGTCAACATCAACCAGACATCGTCAATTTTAATTTGAAAGCCACAGATCCCAAACTAAGAGACTATGATGACTTTGTAAGTAACATAAGAGTCGGATCTAATAACAGTATGAAATTTGATAAAAAACCTCCGATGGAAACCTTTTCCAGTAACTGGTCAGAACCCAAGCAAAGCAGTAATGTTGTTACCATAACTACAGAAAAGACCCAGCCAGCTGAAGAACATGGAAAATCTTACACTAAGAACATAGAAATCGGAGAATCGAATATAAGATTAATACCCGACATAGTAGAAGGTATAAAGAGGAAAACAGATGAAAAAGATGGACGGACATTGTACATGGAACCTGCGAACGTGTCCCTAACCATGACTCAAGAGCCAGTTCAAAAAACTGTAACAGTAAATGTGGCTGAAGATGAATTCGGTAACAAAGTCATCAGACAAAATATAGAGAAAGTTTCAACGCAATATATAACCGCTAAAGGAGATGCGCCTTTACAAGTAGAGCAAGTCACTTTTGGTATTTCTAAAAATACAGATTTAAACGAGTTGAACTTAGAGGAAGGCGATGTTGCTGACATTGATAAGAAGATATTAGATGAAATAAAGAGACAAAACCCTAACATGCATTTCACAAGTGACGAACCAGCATACACAAGGACAGAAACAATTATTTTAAATACAGAGCTAGACGAGCAGCAAGCGAAAGCATTGATGGACAAAATAACTAACGACCCTAGTTTTATGGCGCAAAAGACTCCAGAAGAACTGTCGAAATTGGGAATCAGAATAATCAGAGAGTTAGATGATGTGCAAGACAAGAAAGATGATACAGTAGAAGTAACCAAAACACGGTACACTATTAATCCCACAGCGATGTCTGATTCGCAGAAACAGAGATTAGAGTGTGCCCAAGAATCAGAGCCCAAGAAAGAGCACATAACAGAGATCCAAGTCGTCACTCCAAGGACAGAGAAGCAACAGAAAGAAAAGGACAAAATCTCAAGCAGACAAAGAGTGCCTCCATCCGAGCCCCCACTATCCTACGAACTGGACCCAGAAATGTTAAACGACTTTATTTCCAACGAACGACACTACTCAGCCAAACAGCTAGAGAAACGAACGAAAACGAACCAACCCGAGCCAAAGAAACGACATTCCGACTTCGACTTACCGAGAAACAGCCACATCAAATTCAGAACAGCGACGTATGAATCTCCTAAAGGCACTATCGTGACGAGCACAGATTTGGAGAACAGGAGATTGTCCCAACTCGACCAAATGCAACTGAGAGCGGGCGACCAACCGGTAACCGCTCCAAAACCAGTAATATCAGCTAAACCTAGCAGTATACCGGTCAAAGCGGAAAAGCCTAAAGCTGTAGCAGTATCATCCAAGATTCCTGTCTTTATGAGTCAAAAATCGTTAAGTCAGGAGAATTTGACAGATAAATCTTTTTCGGTGCCAAGCTCGCCGCCCCCCAAACTAGCAAGCAGTGGTAGTTCGGGTAACATTACTGTGACTTCTATTAAATCTAGTTCTAGAAGTCCGAGTGGCGGCAAATATTTGTAAAAAACTTATTAAACCATCACAATAGTCCTGATACAGGTTTTGATTACAAAGCATGAGAATTTCATCTTTATCACCAAATTTCGTTTTATTCTTTCTTCTTTTTAACCTCTTTGCAAATAAATATTTAATTTTGTTGTTTTGTTTCTGTTGTTTAAAGGAAATCTGATCAACTGTTTTCGGGTAGAAACTATCAGATATTGTACATTTTTACTTTTGAGAAGTTTCGCCACAAATTAGTAGACTATCGTAAGAAATTTAAAAATTGGCACTTTCTAGTAACCATCATGTCGTCGTGATATAACTATATCTCGTATCGAACTGTTTATCAAAGAAATTTCTAGTAATAATAGAAATCTGTATCAGAATTGATGTGAGTGCAATTACCTAGTGTTAAGAGAAAAGTGTAAAAATCATCGAAAGTGGAATACGTAAGTGCCTTAGATTCTTATAAAACTGTGAATCTTTTTAACCTTATCGAAATTGTAACGATGTGCCTTTCTAATTTTATTACATTTTTACTAATGAGCTTAGAGTATTTTCGATATTTTGTGAATTAAAAATGTTAAGAAATATTTTTCGGTTGTGAGCGCAGTGTTGGTAAAAGTAGTTTAAGATCTTGTCACAATTAAAAAACAGTAAATTTCTAAACAAATACATTCCAGTACCTAATATTATCAAATTGATTGAGATTATAATTTCTAGTTTAAATATTGTTTTCGACATTCCGTCCTGAGTTTTACCATGATATTGTAAACTGTAGATTTATCATTATATTGAAATGTATACATTTCAGGGCCATTTTATAGTATAGTTAGCGTATTTATTATTAACAATTATTTTTAAATATGGCAGCTTAAAAGCCATGGTACCTTTATTTTCAGTAATTGGACATTTATTATTATGTGAAGTGACCCAAAGGATAAAATATACAAAGATTTCATTTATTAATGGCAATAGGTTGACCGTTTATAAAATTTGACATTTTTGTGAGTTCAAAATGATTAAATGTGTAAGTTTTCAATTATTTGATGTGAGTCTGGTCAGAAGTATCGTCTTCCATTAGCTTCGATAGGTGTCGCTAAGAAAATGTAAATTATTTCAACCAATCACAAGAAGGCCCTAAGATATAGGATGTTTTCATTCTAAATTAGATTTTACGTTTTCTTAATAATTTATTTTCAAAATGGAATGCAGTCTCATTTTAGTGGCATTACATACCTACGCACAAACTTATACATGTGGCAGTAATTAGTAGTGCCGTTGTCTACTATTTCCAATTTAAAAGGCGGGGTTGATTATCTTGCCGTCTATTTCACTCCTATCTTACATAGCAGAAGAGTGAGACAGAAGGCACGATGCTAAACTTTTTCTAAACTAAATTCCGTTTTTGCTCTGTGGCAATGTAGTTTTCTTTAGTTTTTTTATCGCGGCGTGCTCTTGGCACATTCAACCAGGCTTACCTAAGTTTATTATAAATTCTGGCCAGACTTCGAGTTTCAATTAGTTACAAGATGTATTATTTTGTTATAATAAAGGAATAGTTATTGTTGTTGGTTAAGCCTGTACGAGCGATGTATTTACCTACAAATTAACAAGTTACGGCAGTTATACAATTAGTATTTTATTGATGTATTATAAACGAAATAAATACAATTTTAAAATGTTTTCTCTTGATTTATTTACTACCAACCTCCTTTAAACTCATCTTTACACGACCTTTTACAACTCTTCTTTAAATGCTTTTTCAATTTCTTTCTACAATCGTATTGCGCGCAGCTATTCGACACGGCGTCTTTACATGCTCTCTTGCATTTCTTCACTTCTCTACTCTTACAAGATCTCTCTATACTCTGCCGAAGGTATTCGAATCCCTCCTGGCTTACAGTGACATTGGTTAAAGGCTGTTTTAGTGGCTGGGAAATGTTGGGTCTAATTCTAGACTCGAGGATATCGGGGCGGGAGCGTTTGAGATCCAATTTGAAGTCCGCTGTCGGTTGAGCTGATGGTGTGGCTTCTCTACGGTCTTTGGATAAGGTGGTATCTTTGGTTGTGTCTGGCTGTGAAAATAATGTACATTTTAGTGTAGTTTCCGTTCACCGGGCAATAGGGAAGATGCTGCCAACTGGTTCCGCCAACATGAATCTAGTACTCTATCATGCTGGGGCCACATTAGGAGCATTCCATGAAAATATTTCGTAAGGGACACCACCGTTTTAATACTTCCGAGAATGGATGAAGAAGGAAGAAGAATGCTAATTATCATCATTGTACTCGGCTTTAAGATTGTTAGTGTTTCTTAGCAGCAAAACCGTTTTATTAGGGTAGCTGCCATAGCGTTTCGTAAAGGACAAAAACTTGATGTTTTCATGGAATGCTCCATTAACGCGAAACTCCGATAGGTGTACCATAAGTCTAATTCAAATCCAATCATGTTAAAAATAGACTTCATTGAAATTCTTCATTAAAGGCCTACTTTTATGATTTTTCTTTCATATTTTTGGATCCACGGTTTAAAAGTTAGAGGGACGGACGTTGCTTTTATCCCCGTAACTATTATTTCCGTGAAAAATCACTTCTAAAAAATGTTTTTCTGAAAACCAACATTATTTTTTTAAATCTATCCTATGTGTACCCCATACTATAGGGTTAGAGAGAAAAAAGTCGACTCCAATTTATATATAGGGGAGGTTCAATCGAACCCACTGTTAACTGTACATTTGTAAACAAATGTCAACTTAATTGCAACGTGTCAATGGGTGATCAATTAACTGTGGTTTCGTTTGTACCAAATTTTTTTTTTTCTAGTTTTTATTTTACCCTTTGTCGGCTTTATTGATACTTATACTCGCCTAATTACAACTTTTTAGTACTAACGATCGCTGAGCGCTGAGCTAAGCTGCGAACAGACAGACAGACGGATAGACGGCCATGATGAAGCTATCCTCCTCCTAGTTGACTTCGGAACCCCGGAAAAGATTCCGTAGAACTGAGAACCTCAATTTTTGAAGTCGGTTAACAAGTTCTGCAGACGCTGAACGACACTTACTATGACCAAATAGATGACATCATCCTCCTCGCTACTGTCGCTAGACTCGCTGTCGTCTTCTCGCTTGAGGTCCGAGCGTAGTGAATCCTCAAACTCGGGGTACGGGTTCAACTCCTGTTATGACAGAATTTATGGGTCAGTTTTCATTTCGACCAACTGAGATCATAGAAATTATAAATTAATATTAATTGTAATGTTATGTTATGTTTGTTTGTTATGTTATGTATCATCTCATCTGTCATAATTTGTTTTTCTTTGAAACATTTTACTTATCAGAGTAGACTATGTCCTTTCTGTATCTTGTATACCTATCATAGGTATCTATGTTTAATAACCACTCGATCCTCACCTGCAGCTTGGTCATCTTCTTGAGGTTATCCAGCCGCTCCTGATTGACCTTAGTGATGGTGTTGAGCAGACGGTTGAACTCCGCCGCGTGCCTTTCATCGTTTATTTGGGTTTTCAGGAAACTAGTGTCAGTAAGTGATACCTAGATCAAGTGAAAATCAATAAGTTTCCATCAAAAAATATTTTTCGAGACCATTGAGCTATTATTACTACATATAAAGAAGACGCCGCCCCATCACTAAGTCAAAGTATAAAGACAACCAAGTAGTACGACTTCGGCCGTTCAGGAGCGCGCGACACGTATTTACACAGACGCACGACGCGCGTCTGTGTGAGTGAACGCCATACTGTGGCAGTCGCGCGCAGTCGCAAATGCTTGCCTGTGGTGCGTCCGTACACGGTGCGCACACATGCGCGCTCTCGGTGTACAGGTCGAGTCACATAAAAAGAACGCTGGAAGAAAGTAGAGCGGGTGTGTTTGTGCATTGTTACACACGCGCACGAAAGTAGGTACTATGTTTATTGTTTTACTTTTGAGGTAGCCTTTCGCTCGCGGTGCGGTTCGATTAACCCACCCTCCCCGCGTCGCACCTCATACCACCAAATAGATCGATAAATGGCCTAATGCGCAGCTTGACCACCAGCGTTCTTTTTACGAGCCGCGACCTGTACCTTTTGTTCGGAGAAAAACTACCGTATACCGTGACTAAGTGCTCCGTTCAACTGTGGCCGGCCGGCCGCAGTTCACTCAGTTGCTCCGCCACCCCCACCCCCTCCCACGCGCCCCGCACTGCCGCGCTTGTTGCACAGGTTTCTCGACCCTCGCGACCTTCTAGAGGTTCTGCGACCCCCCAGGAGGTCGCGACCCATACTTTGAAAAACACTGCGCTAAAGACAAGGAACTTAAAATAAATAGCCGAAGCGAAGTGAGCCTCGCCAACAGAGAAGTGAAGCCATTTTTAATAAGCCGGCTGCTTGTACTTACGAGCCGCACGCACACATCAACTAGTTTTTCCCTATTGCGAGCAGCACGCGCACATAGATAGCCGGCTTATTAGACATGCTTCAGATCTTTGTTAGCGAGGATGTCTGGGTATTTATTTTAAGGTCCTTGGCTAGAGTAGAGAATAATTAAAAACTTACTATAGGTATAAAAACGGCCACAGTTGTTATGAAACGTAACACAGTCATCTTAGGTTTATCTACATTGATTAAAAGGCAAACAAATTGTTCGACTAGTCTATCAGATTCTCGAAATTGGATTTTAAATTAAAAACGTACTTGATTATGAATTCGCTACGCCTAGATGTTTAATTTAATTATATATGTATGTAGTCATTGATTGTACAGTTTGAGTGTGCTTTCCGAAACATGGCAATATCAATGTTACCAACATTAGATTTCGTTTAGAGCCAAAATTAAGCAAGTAGTGCTAAAATTCATAAATAGCCAATAAATAGTCTTAATTGGCTAGGAAAAGTTCATTTACATAAAAGGTACTAACCGCTTCTTGTCTCTAAATAGGATTGAAACACGCGATTTTTTGCATGAAATTTTAACAAGCTACCAGTGGCGTGGTGTCAAATATATTCTTAGTAAATCCGGAGCAGATTTGGATGACTTTTTCTTCAGGAGTATAGTAGATACTCCGGTCATATGCTTTAAAATACGCAAGCCGGTGGGAATCGGTTTCTATGGACGCCACGCCACTGCAAGCTACTTACAACTTGAAAACAGTGACATATATTAACATAAGTATGTAGTTGATTTGGAGAAAATAATGTACAAAGGTTAAACAATGCCACATTTCCAGGAAAGTCCCTTGTTTCGTTCTGGTCAGTATATTTATATATACGATATGTTACGTATGGTATGTATGTGTATGATTAAAAAACAAATGAAACTAAAGCAGGTACCTAAATTACGAACAAATTGAAATGAACTTGATTGGAATTTAACACACCTATTTTATAGATAAAAATACACAACTCTTTTTAATCTCATTTATTTACTAATAGTCCGATTAATGAAGCATTTCACCTCGGAATAATTCCTCTGTCGCTGAAACTTTGCAGTGTGATAAAGTAGGGTATAAAGCATACGTTTGACAAATTATCTAGGATTTTTGATATTTCGAAGTTAGGTATTTCTGCCAAAACATGAAAATCGCTTATAACTGCTTGTGGAAAATTCCTTCGTCCGAAATTCCATCGGTATATGATATTATATATTAATAAGAGTATATATTATCATTATCTAGGAAAATTTCGATTTCGAATAGGTAGAAATTTTAAAATACCTATTTTGCATCATAACTTCTTCAGGAAAATTGCTCCGTCAATATTTATTTTTTTATATGCCCTAAATCCTTTAAATATATCCATTTTCACAATTATCTAGGAAATTTTCCTCATCGATCACACCTTTACAGATTTTCGGCAAGAACTCATGGGGAAAAATTGCTCCGTCAATTTTTATTTTTTTATATGCCCTAAATCCTTTAAATATATCGTTTTTCACAATTATCTAGGAAATTCTCCTTATCGATCACACCTTACAGATTTTCCGCAATAACTCACTGGGAAAAATTGCTCCGTCAGTTTTTAATTTTTTATATGCCCTAAATTATTTAAAGATATCGCTTTTCACAATTATCTAGGAAATTCTCCTTATCGATAACACCTTACAGATTTTCGGCAATAACTCACTGGGAAAAATTCCTCCGTCCATTTTTATTAACTTATTAGACACAGAACACCAAAATAATTGTGTATTATCAGTACAGATATAATAAACTATTTTTAAAAAGCGCGCTTTCGAACAGCACCGAGCGCGGGGTGCGGGAGGACTGCGGGGAGTGGAGAAGAACTACAAGCCTACAAGGCCACCGCCGCCGCACCGCCGACGCCGCGTCGACCCGCCCGCATACCCGCTCGCAGCTCATCATCGTTCTTCGTACCGACGACGACGACACGACCCTCCCGCCCCCCTTGATTTTTTTTTATTTAAATGACCTAAATAGAAGAAAATAAATTTTAAATTAAATCAAATCACATGATTTATATAATATAGAAGCTTTATGCATGAATACAATATGTACCTATCGATATGATCATGAGCTCGATATGAGTAATTCTAAGGAATCTCGCGACAAGCTTTTTATATCATGTAAATCTTGTGATTTGATTTAATTTAAAGTTTATTCTCTTCTTCTTAGTTCATTTAGAAAAAATTATACCTGTACATATAATACAACTAAACTTTTATGAAATTATGATTAACAAAGTCATTTGAATTGTAATTTGTTGATCCCTGTATAGATTAAAATAGAAGCCGTAGAATAGAAGGGACATGGGTGTAGATATAATATAACAAAATAAATATTAATCCATGCCTCTCTTTTTTTCATGGTCCGGCCGAGGAAACCTTGAATAAATGTTGTGTTAATAAAAATAACCTTTTTTCCGTAGTCGGGCAAAAATATATATTTCATTTAATAACGGCTTTCTAGCCCAGTCGGTAGTGACCCAGCCTACGAAGCAGGAGGTCCCGGGTTCAAATCCTGGTCAGGCCATTTATTTGTGTGCTTATCACAGATATTTGTACCTGAGTTATGGATGTTTTCTATGTATTTAAGCATTTATATATATCTATTTATTATACTGGGTGTCCAAGATTATGGCACATCAAGGAAAAGTATCTCAAATATTGTAGATAGGATGTTTTGCTGAAAGGGAACATTATTTTATTTTTCAAAGTAAGACAGCTTCGTCGGAGAATCGAACCGACTCAAATGTGAAAAAACAACACCCCATATTTTTAAGATGACAATCAAAAGAGTGGTTAAAAACAAATAATTCCTCTTAAGTAACATAGTATCCCAAAAGAGAGGAATAGCGTAAAATATTTGATTTAAATGTTAACCCTTAAATGGATTTTGTCCGTTTTAAAGGACATACCAATAAAACGCACACAATTCAAATTTGAACGAACTTCCGCGCGGTTCAAGTGTCACGTGACGTTCGTTAGGCTATCCCCTTTCCTCCTTGCGTATCGAGAAGCCGTGCGCACGCGA
This sequence comes from Eudemis profundana, assembly GCA_947034925.1. Taxonomy (NCBI): domain Eukaryota; kingdom Metazoa; phylum Arthropoda; class Insecta; order Lepidoptera; family Tortricidae; genus Eudemis; species Eudemis profundana. The sequence goes on along the minus strand of OX344816.1, from coordinate 12,501,026 downwards.
CGCGTGACAAGGAGCAAGCATTCCTAAAAGTATAACGACCGAAACGGTGTAGGCTCATCGTCAAAACATTTTTTTCGTAAGTATTACTAGGATTTATGTTATTTTATTGTGTAAATAAGTTGTAATAACAGTATAAAGTAGTTATTTTGCTAAAATGATCTGTAATTTCTTCATGATGCTTGAAATAATCAGAGTGTCACTTAAAACGGACATTGCCCGTAATACCTTAAAGTTGTGATTTTAATGTTTGTCCTTTATAACGGACATTGCCCACGTTCCCTAAAAGTAGTGATTTGAACATATGTCATTTATAACGGACTTTGCCTGTGATCCCTTAAAAGTTATTTGTCACTTATAACGGACAAAGTCCACTGCTTACTTACTATTCTGTCGAGACATGGGCAGTACTATAGTCGCTCCAGCAATACCGAATTAACTGAGAGATGTGCACAACAACGCCATTATGTCGGTCCTAGTACTATACCAGTGTATGGAGGCGATTCTGTTGCAGAGGGGTGTGAGACAAGGAGATATGATATCTCCAAAGCTCTTCACCAAAGCAATGGAAGACGCCTTCAAGCTCTTGGAATTGCAAGGACTTGGCACCAGAATTAATGGCGATTACATCACGCACCTTCAGTTTACCGACGATATCGTGGCAGAGACACAATACAATGCTCGAAGATCTCAACAGAGTATTCTAACAGGTGGGCCTTAAGATGAACATGGACAAGATGAAGATCGTGTCGAATGTCCATGTAGCGCCCACCACAGTATTGCATTGTATCTCGGTCCTCGAAGTTGTCGACGAATACGTCTATCTAGGACAAACAATCAAGCTAGGTAGGTCCAACTGCGAGAAAGAGATCACATACCGACGGATCGACGGATCGAACTCGGATGGGCAGCGTTTGGGAAACGGCAAAGTATCTTCTCGTCCGAGATACCTCAGTGCTTGAAGATGAAAGTCTTCAACCTGTGCGTATTACCGGTGATGACCTACAGAGCCGAGACGTGGTCTATAACTATGGGCCACTTAAGGAAGCTCAGAGTTACTCAGCGAGCGATGGAAAGGGCTGTGCTCGGGATCTCTGCGTGATCCAATCAGAAATGAGGAGATTTGTAGACGAACTAAGGTCACCGATATAGCAAACCGGGTAAGCATACTGAAATGGATATGGACAGGGCACATAGATCGAAGAACCGATGGCCGTTGGGGCAGAAAGGTTCTCGAGTGAAGACCACGTACTGGTAAGCGCAGCGTGGGACGGCCACCTGCCAGGTGCTCGGATGACCTGGTTAGGATTGCAGGGACTCGCTGGATGCCCATCATATATGCCCATATAATATCCGGTCCATCTGGAAATCTATTGAGGAAGCCTGTGTCCAGCAGTGGACGTCTTATGCCTGAAATAATGATGATAGAGTCTGGCTAATGAAAGATGAGACTAAAAAATAGCGGCAAATTTAAAAAAACAACGGGTTGCAACACTGTTTATAGGGTGACAAAAACGGTAATGATACTTGAGCCGATTTTTGAGTTGTTGTCACCTTTTCAATTCTTCCAATTTTATTTTATTAATTTATGATATATATTTACTCCCCACATTAGCCACGGAAAGAAAAGCAAAAACAATTCAGTAAGTATTTTCGGAAACTGTTACTTTCTTATGTTGCATATTGAGTATCAAAATCACCACAGCATACTATCCTCAGAAACCTAATGACGTTTGACACATTTGACGTTTGTATAATGTCGCCATTTAAAAAGTTTGGAACAAATGTCAGTCTCATCTTTCATTAGCCAGACTCTAGAGATGCTCATGGGTATTGTAAGGAAGCTGGCTATTGAACATTACTAGAGCAACGACCTCAGATTTGAGCCGATCGCATCTGCCATGCCACTGGCGCAATCTATGTATGTAAGCATGTAAGTATGTATGTATGTATGTAACTATGTTTGTTCAGATCGAATCTTGCAACTCAATTTTGTAGCAGATATCTTCAACCGATGGAACTGAAATTTTGCATGAATATGGTGGAACCAGACGGTATGATGATCTAAATTCACATAAGATAAATTCACCGTGTTTGGGTTCATTTCATTAGTTCTGACGTACACATACAGTTTGCGATTGTACAAAAAAGTACAGGCGGTAATATAAGCTTATTTTATATTTATTTGTTTTCTTATATTCCGAAAGGGAAAAGACTAGTTTATGTTTAGATTTTTTTTGAGAAGCATGATAATGATTTCATTGTTTTGCAAGTTTAATAATAAGAACGTATGTATATGTGGAAGGTAAATGTTTCCTATATAATAAACATGAGTCGTGATCTCAAAAGCTGTGATTACATATAATTTTTAATAATTTCATTGTTTGTGTCCTAAGAATATTTCATTAGGTTAAATGGGCAATGTCCGTCCTGTGTGACAGATCTCGAGTACGCATAGTTAACACATAAACGGGCAATGTCCTTTTTAAGTGACATGCTGAAAATCATAAAAAAATTATAAATTATTGACAATTACGAAAAAAAATTTCTTTTCCTCCCCAAATACAAAACTATAATCAGGATTTCAAAAAAAAACAGCAGGGGAAACACATGTGTCCATTTAAGGGTTAAGAAAATTATTTCCCATACAAAACAAGTAATTTTTAAAAAAATCTTTGAATGCAGTATTACTTACTTTTAAAAATAAAATAAAGTGTCCTTTCAGTAAAATATCCTATCTCCAATATTTGAGGTACTTTCCCTTCATAGTTTAGGGACACCCTGTATATGTCGTCGCCTAGGACCAACAACAGAAGCCTTATTGAGCTTACTGTGAGACTAGGTCGATTTGTGTAAGATTGTCCCATAATATAATATAAAAAAAAATCGAATAATATAAAATTTAATATCCGATAGGGAACTTCAAAATAATTTCATTATCTATATTAACATAACACCTCGATATTGTCACGTCTGTGTAAACCTTTTTTTTTACTCTTTGATTTCAACAAAACATGGCCGCCACCACATGGCGCGACTGCCGAGTTTAAATTGATTCAAAAATTATTAAATTAAGCGTGATTAAACGAAAATGCAGTAAACTTACGTGTGAAAAGTCACTCCTTGACTTTTATTTGATTTTCCTGAGCAGTTTGTACAGTACCTCACTACACATGACGGCATATTTAGACGTAATTATTTTTCACTCCAATGCGTCCAGCTACCGCAGCCGTCCGGCACAGACTAAGCGTGTTTGTGCCGATCGGCTCAAACAGGTTTTACAAGAAATCAAGTTGAGGTGCCCACTCTAGTATTATCAAACCGCGTTTAGAAAGGGATTGAGCTCATATGTCATTTTTGAACTAATGCATGATATGACATTGTCAGTGGTAGAGTATGCAGATAAATTAAATTGTTATTTTGGTACAATGAAGTTCTAAAGCATGGAAAAAATATCAAATTATACAGCGTGTTTTTATTGATTTCCGATAGCATTAAGAGATAGTTCTTCAGATCAAATAGAGTTACTTTCTTAAGCACCGTTTTTAAAGTATTTTAAGTATGATTTTATAATTTATGTACAATTGGTAAGTGTTGTCATTGATGTAAAGTCAAAACTGTCACAATTGCAATTTTACATTTACGCTAAAGGAGGTGAAAGTGAGAGGTCACACTTGTGATCAACACGATTCTGATTTAGTTTGTATGAAAAAGTAAAAACAAGTTTCATTTTGAATTTAAAATAAACCCATATACAAGTTGATTGCTGTTAATGTACTAAGCGACGTGTCGAATTAATCGTAAATAAAAAAACACGGTGTATTACTTAAATAAAATACAAATGTTGTAAATAATTACTTTAAGAACCATAAAAATCATATTTAGCTATTAATTCTATTATCTATAAGGGTCTGCACTTATGAAGATATCAAAGATTGGTTTATGATTATATTTAATCATTTATTAAGTACACTTGTGCTAACGGTACACTCGAATCCCTTTCTCAACGCGGTTTGATAATATACATAATAACTCAATGGGCACGGAAAACTTGACGGTGCGGGCGGGGTTACCCCACTCCCGCACTACGCGCTCGGTGTTGTTTGAAAGCGCGCTTTTTAAATATTGTTCATTATATTGCGATATTCGAAAGTTAATGTTTAAGGGCGAAAATTTACTGGATAATACACAATTATATTATATTTTTATGTTCTGTGTCTAATAAGTTAATTTCATACAAATGGACGGAGGAGTTTTTCCCAGTGAGTTATTGCGGAAAATCTGTAAGGTGTGATCGATAAGGAGAATTTCCTAGATAATTGTGAAAAGCGATATATTTAAAGGATTTAGGGCATATAAAAAAATAAAAATTGACGGAGCAATTTTTCCCCATGAGTTATTGCCGAAAATCTGTAAAGGTGTGATCGATGAGGAAAATTTCCTAGATAATTGTGAAAATGGATATATTTAAAGAATTTAGGGCATATAAAAAAATAAATATTGACGTAGCAATTTTCCTGAAGAAGTTATGATGCAAAATAGGTATTTTAAAATTTCTACCTATTCGAAATCGAAATTTTCCTAGATAATGATAATATATACTCTTATTAATATATAATATCATATACCGATGGAATTTCGGACGGAGGAATTTTCCACAAGCAGTTATAAGCGATTTTCATGTTTTGGCAGAAATACCTAACTTCGAAATATCAAAAATCCTAGATAATTTGTCAAACGTATGCTTTATACCCTACTTTATCACACTGCAAAGTTTCAGCGACAGAGGAATTATTCTGAGGTCTCCATACAAAGAATCTCCTCGTTTCCTGGACTATAAATAGTAAATATTCTGTTGAATTCACTGTGTAAAAAGTAGACATAATACACTGTAAAGTATTGACTTACATATTGTATGTATTTGTATGGACATTTTCATTTAAAATGTTCACTAGCAGTTGGTCGTCACAAAACTGATATTTCTTTACCAACTCACGAATAGGCGGTATTTAATTAAACATAGCTTAAATTTCGCCTAGCCGTACATTTTAAAACCAAAATGCTCATAATATGGTGTTGGTGTGTTTCTCTGTTTGTATGTATGAAGAACCAACCAACTTGAATCACCTTAACCTTTTGAGCGCCATACCGAGAAACAAATCACTGCCATCCTGCCGCCATAACCAAACATTCCAAAAACCTAATTTGAAAAGAAAGAAATTTCATTTAAAAACATTTACATTAGCATTTGCCGACCTCGCGTCATGGGTACGAAATTTCGCTGCTGTGTATTTAATGTATTTTCGACCATGGCGGTTAAAAGGCCAATAGTAACTTAACTCTATCATAACCTAAGTCTATGTGGAGCTCTGCCGATAGTTCTTTGTGTCCAGAATCTTCTTCCCGCACATAGCACATATGCCTTTCTTGTACGCACAGGCTTGGCAGTAGTGGGAGCCCACTTGGTGCACCTTCGTTCTGCAGATCCTGAAATGTTAAAGATGTTATTTAGTACTTATTGCCAATGAAAGCTATCTGGAGCATTCCATGAAAACATCTCCTTTTTGTCCCTTACGAAACGCTATGGTAGCTACCCTAATAAAACTTACTTATTAGATGCTAAGAAACACTACCCATGGTTAGTTATTAGTTACAAACATAGTAAGAGTTGAACGGTTTAATATGTTGGTTGGGCCAAGTCTAGGATTGAAAATTTGAAACATAGTCATAGTCCTTGACATAAAACATAGTCTATACATAAAGGATTTTCCAAAAATGTAACAGGCGAGTGTAAAGAATATGTACTTAACAGAACATAAATAAAACGTTTTTGAACTTCTGTACCTGAGAAGCATAACACCGTAAGTAAGTATGAAAAACAATAGGACTGACAGTGTTGACGAATTATTCAAAAAAATATTGTTTAAATTTTTAATTAACAAGGCATACTATTCCTTACAAGACTATTAAAATGATAATGACCTAGTAGTAAGTTAAATTAAATTATGAACATTAAATCTATTTACAGAATTAGTATAAGTAGATATGTAAAATTGTATGAACGTTTGATTTAATACTAAAATGCATGCTGCATGCTAATTATTGCGGCTATTTGTATGCCTTGAGGCAAAACATAGTGATACAAAATTTGTAAAAACACCAATGTTACCTACCTATGTTTGACAAATAAATAATTCTGATTCTGAGTGTTATGCTTCTGGGGTACGGAATTGTTGTCAGATTATTTCTTCGGGCAATATGCAATAACTACTGGATAAATTTCCACAAAATTTTCTGTACATTATGACCCTGGTTAAAATATGAAAAGAAAATGATTAAAGACACGGCAGTACAGCTTAAGACTTAAATCTATCCGCAGCATAAAAAAGTACTCACTTGCATTCTTGAAACTTTGAAGTGTATGGGTTATAGCGACCTTTTTTCGCTGTTAAAGCCTTGTTTTCTCCCACTTTTCTGCCGCCGGACTCTGTAGTGTTCCTCGCCCCGGTTTTCCACGGATCGGGGGTTATCACGCGTCCCAGTTTCTTCTCGCATTTTTCACAAACCATCGTGAAATGTTTATTTTGATACTTGCAAGCAAGTTACAAACATAACCTCAAAGTTACGTTGGAATGGGTTGGCAGGTGTTGTAAGAAATTGATCCAGTAAATCAGTTCTACTAGTTTAATCAGCGAATTATCCTGATTTTATTTAATTGCAATTACATACGAGATGAATCACAAATGTACCACAACCCCTACAACGATTGTTTGTAATTTTGATTTGTCAAATTATCAATGTCAATGTCACAGAGCGTTCGGATTCCACAAGCAAATTCCGCAAGTTATGTCGATTTAGAACGCTATTGTAAAAACATTAGTCCTGTATGGATTTTCTTTAATTTGTTTACATAAATATTACGTTTTAAAATATGATATGAACTCAGTAGGTACAAATCCAAAATTAAGGGGTTGCAAATATTTTTTTATGAGCATCAACATCTATAACCATACACCGCACTGCAGGCCTCAGGCGGCATTATCCTTAGGGTGGGTTGCACCATCTAACTTACTATGACCAAACGGTTAAATCATTGTTTGAATCCGGTTGAACAATGATTTAACCGTTTGGTCATAGTAAAAGTTAGATGGTGCAACCCACCCTTAGTATATTTAGTAGGTAAGGTATAGGTGTTTATGTACGATGCAACTGCGAGTACCTTTATAATAATAGCTGATACTGTATGTTACGTAGGCATGTTGTGGTAGCCGAGTTTTCAACTATTCCCTCTTCCGATTTTTAATACCTTTTTAGATGTGACGTAACGTGCCAACAAAGCCTATGCCTCCCATCCCATTCCTCTTTGTCACACGTTACACTTTGTAGATTGACTTTGACGATACCTGCAGTGCAGTGTACAGATACAGACTTACTACTGACAGATTACGACGAATTCGTTTATATATTTTTATTTTCTTTTAATATCTTTTGTGGTTTCAAACACATATATTATTTCTATAACTACCGCGGCTGGGCACATGTTGGGTTTTCGCGTCAGGTTTCTCAATACGCTTACCGAATTCTGGGCACCTGAAGGTGTTAAATCCTTAGATCTACACTAAATATTAGAGTGACGCACATACTTACGATTCTAACCGTTCAAAAAAACACCGGCAAGGGCTTAGTGCAGGTTTCTTAAACTGTGGTCCATTTCATGGACCCCTTAGGGGTCCGTTACACAGGAGCCGGGGGTCCGAGGCTGTGCATGCAACACAAACTTTCATGTGCCCTTGACTTTCGTTTTCCCTGATTACATTCGAAAAGGGTCTGTAAGGTTTTCGAAATAATGTAGGGGGTCCGTGACCGTGACCAAAAAAGATAGGGAGTAGTTTTGGCCAGACGTTTCCTTCGGTGAAGCTAAGCCTATGACCCGTTTCAAACGATACAAGTTAAAATTGTATAAGTAAGTAGGTACTTTTGGTGATTATGTTATGCTAGGTAGTTAAATAAATAAAGATTTATATATTTCTCCGAAATTAACAACAATCAAAACAAAACAAGATTCTAAGCACTAACCTAACCTAAAGATTAGTCCGTAGGCGTTTGGTTGGGGATAGAGTCGAGATGACGTGACGCTGGACACTATTCCCGAGCGAGTCGGGCTGTCAGGACCGGCCTGGCAGTACCCAATGAGGATTTCCCCCTTCCACGCAAAAAAAACCCACGGCGGTAGCGGATATCACTCTAATTTGGATGGCTTGTGCCTGTGCCATGTGAGCGCGTAGAAACTAAATAATTTCAACCATCCGTGTGCGGAGCTTTTCCGATCAGGTAATCTTATCGAGGGAATCGGATCAGGTACCTGACGTGAGCGCCCGTGCCAGGCCTTGGCCGCAGTATATGGTGATCGATCCATAACGGGACCTGGAATAAGCTATCATGTTCACTCTATCAGTTTTTCTTCAGGAGACCTCGTAGTAAAAAAATCGGTTTAGAAAAAAAAATAAAAAACATATAAGCGTGATGTTCATTGTATATAACTATTTTGATTCAAATTATCAATACAAGCATCATTTATTTGATCAAACTGATTTGCACGGACACAAGACGGTTGCAATATATAGGGAATGTGCACAACGAAGGTACTGCCACACTGGTGCCGCCAATCCGATCTTGTACTCGCTGCAGCCATCCATATTCACGGGAAACACTTTTAATATCACGATGATGGACGATTAACGTTTGTGTGGCCACGACTTAGTATAGTTGACATTTATACCCAGTCTTTTTTTTCAGACCTGATAAGTTTCCTTTACTGACCATAGTGCCTTTTTTGCCACACGTTCCCTATCTGGGGCGTAACACAGCATAACAGACAATGAGAATACGCGTACATCCATAGTGGCTGTTGCATGCTGTGGCGCCAGATATGTTGCGGCCGGGCCGTCTTGTGCTGGCTGCTTTTATTCCTCTACTTAGTTTTATCAGTAAATTTAAAATCATTAGTTATTTCTTGGAGACGCCGAACTTGACTTTTTTTAGTTTCATCAAAAATCTCATAATAATCACCATATATATCATAGTCTACAACTGGTGCTGTTTTCTCTTTTTCTATTTCAAGACGTAGTATCCTTACTTCGCGTTCGATTGTTTTTACTAGATCTTTATCTAAGTCCCTTTCTCTGGAATATTCTTCTACTTCTTCTAGTGATTCTGGTTCTGGGAGGGCGACAGAACCTAGAAAATGAGCCCCATGTCGATCTGTATTAGCAATAATTCTCAATTCTGCTGCTTCTTTCTTCGTTACAGATGGTGTAGCCTGGTCTGTTGTAGCTTTCACTTCAATCTATAGCAAATAATATATGATATTAAAATCTGGCCATTTATCCGTTGCATCCACGTGTATTCTTTTAACCAACTCTTTATTCTAATTTTTCCAAGAAAAAGTTGAATATGTAACTTTAATAAATAACAAATGTGGTGATTTACGCACATTTAAACGAAATAAAGGAACATGGTCTGCGAGTAGGGGTAATAAGACATTTTAAGAAGCTCCGAACCGAATTCCTTCAGCTATTTACCTGAAAATAGCCTTAATTTTTTGTTTGGAATCAAAATGTTACTTACAAGTAACAATTCCAAATATCCAGGTGGCTTAGGTAAGGTAAAAAAATCCTTATTTCCTAGCCAGTAAAATAGATATATAGGTTATATAGGTATAACTAGCGACACGCCCCGGCTTGGCACGAGTTGGAACCTTCAATCAATCACTCTATCTGTTAAAAAACCGCATCAAAATCCGTTGCGTAGTTTTAAAGATCTAAGCATACATAAGGACAGCCAGACAGCGGAAAGCGATTTTGTTTTATACTATGTAGTGAAGTGATATGAAACTTACCACCGCAACTGCATATTGCATGATGAATAATAAAACTAGGAAACATTTCATTTTGTCAAAAGTTTGCTATATACCTACACTACTGTTAGATTTATTACTTAAATGTAATTCTGAAAGCGTAACTAACATCTTTCATAAATTGACTGCTGTTTCTCTGCAAATGTTAAATTGATATCGTTGGTACATCTAAATAACTGCAATTTTAATCGATTATGGATATCTGATTCAAATTACATGAACATAATCTAAGTAACATTATGTCGCTATGTGTGTGTTCTATGTTCTGTGTATGTATGTGTTGCACACCACGGTTAAGAGGCCCTAGAAAATTTAAAACGTCCATCCAGTCGAGACTTAACTATTATGAGAATGGTCTCTGTAATCAAATTTTAAACTATAGCAATATCAGTGGAGGGAGAGGTCAATAAATAATAACTTTTTGGATATAGTTTCTTTGTATTGAGCAAAATATTGTCTCTATACAGACTAACATTGAAAGCCTCTACAATTTATACTATCACTATCACATAAAATAACAAACGAAACAAATTTATTGCACGAAAACTAAGATTGCTAACTTTGGACCTTTTCTGGGGAATTGCTTCTTTTGCTATCCATCGGTGCTTGTTCCATCGGTGCGCTTTGTGCTTCATACTGTGTTGTAGGATCAACATATGGTGTAGTAGGTTCAACATATTGTGTGGACGGTTCAACAAATGGTGTAGACGGTTCAACATATTGTGTGGGATCATATTCTTGTTGATACGTTCCATCTGTGGCGTAGTTATCATACTGTCCTTCAGTATATTGAGCATTCGGATCTGTGTACTGTTGTTGTGGGTATTGTTCGTAATTCTCAAATTGACCTTCCTGGTAATTCTGTGGATAATTCTGCTCGTAACCTTCATTCTGTACCTCTTGACCTTCAGTGTAATACGGCTCGGTCTTTTCTGCATAATTCTGTTCAGGATTTTCATAGCCTCCATCTTGATAACCTTGTGTTTGTTCTACGTGTTGTTCTACAGGTTCAGGATAGCTTTCTTGTTGTTGGTTCATGTACTCGTTGGTTTGGTTTGTTATTGGTTCATGTTCTGATTCTTTTTCTACGTACTCAACCTCATTAGGTGCTGGATCATCTTGTTCTACATTATCTTGAATTTGAGTTGGTGCGACATCCTCATGTCTGGTTTGTGGTGGTTCAGGTTCGTAAAGGTTATTTTTGAGGGAGGTCTTGGAAGCTTGCTTGGTTAGGCCTCTTCCTTGGTCTCGGAGGGCTGGCTGGTCGGCGTGTCCGGGGGAGTTAGCTCGGGAATAGTCTGGTCTGCCACCGGAGGTACTTGGTACATCTCTGTCGGCTGCGGGTAGGTGCGAGGCTGGTGCTGAAAAAATGTAATGTACTTTCAGTATCCATCTGCATCATAAACTCATCTTGAGGGAGTCTAAATAATGAGGATTTTAGGCACATTTAAAGAAATGCGGGTTTGAGTGGAGCGTGAGTTTACCTATCACACTGTTTCCACAATGGAGATTTAGAGTAATGTGATTGTTTAATTTATACTCGTTCCTCTCCGCTCCACACAACTCCGCGTCGAAGGGGTGTAGAAACGCATTCTTAGAATTAAAATATCTTATTTTGGGTAAAATTTTATTCAAAATGTCAAATAGAGATCAGTAGTGTGTGAGAACTGATGAGAATACTATTGAGTAGGTAATAATTGTATGATAATTAATTATGAAAATTATATAAACACACAGATGACAACAAAGGAAATGAAGACACGGCTGTTGTAGTTAACAACAATTATACCAACAATGATGACGACGCATGATACCTACATCGTGGACTGTAGGTTCAATGATGTAAGAGGCATTGATTTGCCTGTCCCTTACATCAATTGACCTAAGCTAAAGTCGTCGATATAATGGTTAAAAATAACAGTTATATCAATGATAGTGATGATACTGACGTCATAGACAACACTCACCTGTGCGTGGGCTAGGCGAAGCGGGCTGCAGCGAGCGCCCCAGGCTGTCTACTTGACGCTGCAGAGTTGCCAGTTCCGCCCTGAATCAAAACGTGATGCACACTCACAACACACCAGTGCGAAACTCTACATACAATCCAAAAAACTTCGTCGAGATCATCACAAAGAAAATTGATGGGTAAAAAATTCATAAAGAGACTAGTTTTTGCTTTATTTTCATTACTGCTGTTATATTTATTTTGTTGGTTTATGACAAGAGATTGGTTCTGTAGTTCATAATATGAATTCTTAGTAGTGTTTTTATTACGCTGCAATAAATTGAACTCTTGGGGGTCTAATAAATGGTCGTATGTACAAATATTATTATACTTATATAAATGAGCATGCATTTCATCATGCGTTCCATTACTTACCGATATATCTTCTACAAAAACTACACTACCGAACAAATAAGTCTAAACTACATTTTTATCATCAACATCACTTCACAAATTCCTTACCTTCACCGGATCATCATCTGAATCAAATCGATCAATAGACAGATCGCTAAGCTGTCTGCTTAGAGTATCTTCTTTATCGTCTCGTTTAAATCTAGTCCTATACGGTGTCGAAGTGTAATAAGTGCGATCTAAGTCAAATGAGCTATTGGGGTAGCCACTTAAGGGTGTGTAGCTTCGTGCGATGGTAGTTGTGCAGTACTTCTTATGGGAACACCACAGGTTACGCAGTTTTCTCATAAGCTCTGCGTTCCTGCAAAGCAATTGTGTTTTTTCCGTTCTGAAAATGTAATGTGGCTGTGAAATTGATGTGACTGATGAGTTGTACAAAGGCTAATGTGGCTAGATAGTGTACCCTTCAATTTATTAAATACTGTACTCAATAAGTACTCTGTTTCGATCATCGTCTGTCCAATAAACGACATGAATCGTCAAGATTGTATTGAAAGAGTATTCATTTACAAAAAAAAATCTAGTATTTTACAATAGGTACAGTTACAGTATTATTTATACTTGTGAAGCATTTGAACTATCAAAGAAATAACGGAAAAAAACAAAAAGATATAGATAGAAAAAAGAAATCGTAATTAATTACATTTATTGCACACTTGATTAACTGTTATCATTACCCATTAAAGATTTTAGTTTCCGAAAATTTACAACATCGCATAACTATTCTAACAAACATTTTCAACATTTACTTTAAACCAATATTGTACAACTGCTTGCTAACAATGACAAGAACAAGTAAATTTATATCAATGCATTCCGTTGTCCCATAAACATTCTGCATATTAAAAAGAATATCAACGTAAAAATAAATCCAGAAGTTTCTCTTTAACTCGTTGAATAGACTCAAAAGTTTCAAAGATACAACCATTTTTAAACTTTAGCTACTAATTTAACTAACTCTTTTAACTATCTACTTCAAGAACATATTTACTATTGCACAAACCCTAAACCTAAATCTTTCGCGTTACGTTCAGTCACAGATAGTATAGTTGTTAGTTTGTGGTCAGAGATCATTTAATTTCCGTCATTGATTTCTTGGATATCATCTGTACTCTCAGGCTCTATGGTTTGTTCCACCTGAGCTTCTGACGGATCATTTCCTGGATTATTATCAGGTGTTGGCCCATTATCTGCTCTTGGTTCATCTGGCTTACTTGCAACTTCTGAAACGTCTTCCATGATAACTTCTTCTCTTTGTTCTTCTATATTCTCTATTGCTTCTGAAGCAGCAGGTGCGACGTCAATGCTATTACTTTCATTAACGATTTCAGGAGCATGTTCTTTTTCTACCTTGGGCTCACTATCACTACTCTCTACTTTGGTTTCTATAGCTTCTTCTGTCTTTTTCAAAACTTGAACATCGCTTTTAGTGACTTCCATGCTAAAAGTGTTCTTAACGCCCTTTTCTTCTTTCACCTCTTCAACAACCGCTTCCCGTCTCTTCCTATCTTTCTTCCTCGGCTTCGGTATTAACTTTACGCTAATATCAACTTTGATTGGCTCCTTTTTCTCCCGTAAAAAGGGCTGTTGAATCATTAGCGGCAGATTGTATATCTTTTCTCCCCTCTCGTTTCCGAGATCCTGATTGGTCGTTAACGGGCCAATTGTGATCGGCGCGTAATTATTATTCGACGAATCGGACTCTTTTCCTGAGCGGCGCCGGGTACGGCGATTCGCGGGTGGATCGCGGGATCTTGAGCGGTCGCGCTGTGTTCTGATTGGTTCGTCTGCACGGCTGCGACACTGCGCTCTGCCTGCCACCAATAAAAACACAGCACGACGTTAGAAACAGGTCGGATTTAATGGGTAATGATAATTGTGGAAAATTTAAGTGCTCTATTCCAAACTGATAGTTAGGTTTAGCTTTTAACTTAACATCTTCTTTGACATAAATTGCAAGTGCTACTATTCTATCTTTACTAAGTGCTATCTCATTGAGTAAGAAATCCGTATCGACTGGTTTATAAGAATGTGTGAGATTTTCACTATCGCCGTGTCTCTAACTATCAGTTTCAAAGGAACCTATGGTAATTAAGTAAAGTGAGTTCATGCATCAGGATTTGAAATTTTTTCGTACTTGTGCCTACGGTTTGCGTCGTCTAGCTTGTCTGTGAGCAAACGACATTCCCCGGTGAGTTTCTCCATCAGACTGTTTTGTGAATGTATCATGGACTCCAGCTCTGCAACCGTTTTAGCTGCGGGACCAAACGTTCCAACTTAACTTTGGATAATTTATAAAAGTCCTAACGCATCTTACAATCAAAGACACCCTTATCGCTTTCAAGAGGGTACAAGAACTTGCTAAACATGGGGAGATAGATGAACTCGTTGTTAAACAATCTGATGAATAAACTATTGAAAAGCCCTTTCATGATACAATAAACATGCATAAAGATGAAAGGGTAAAATATGAATGTTTTGAACTTATCGAAACAAAAATTAAATGCCAGATCGTGTTAATTTCAAAACATCAATAGTTTACCCATTAGATGATACCCAACTGTGTTTGAGAGAGGTTCGGAAAAGATTCATGTGACTAGATTGTATGACCCCTTACCGTGCTTGTTCTCGATTGATTCCAGCATGGTAGACATTTCTTTTTCTTTTTTGTTCTTCTCAGGAGATATCGGAGTTAAATTCTTCATGTTTAGCTGTGAAAGTGAAACATTATTATTATCAACTTGAAATCCCGCCCTGCGATAGAAACATACATCGTAGGACGGTCACCTTTCTTTTTAGTTTTACTGAAAAGTTTTCAGGAAAGACGCGAACAATTATTGCAAATTTTTTAGACGGATTTGTGTTTAATTCAGAGCCCTTTGCAATACGCATCAATTTTTTTATAGTTTTGTCTCAAAAAATCTGTGACTGACGGTTACAACGATATGACAATTAAGTACTCTTAGGGCCTCTTGCACGATATCGGGTTAAGCCGCTAACCCTACGTTAATTATTTAACTCTTGTCAGATTCATACAACAACTGTAAGATTTATACGGTTAACCCCGGGTTAGTGGCTAACCCCTGAACGTGCAAGTGGGCCTTATTGGTATATGGGTATACGGGTATAATATTCTGAGCCATTAGTTCAATAATATGGTGTATTTGTAGGTACGGATAGTAATGTAAGTAAAGATGACGATGGTGATGGTGGTGATGAGAGGTGGATGGATTGAGTGAGAGATGATATGGCTAGGAAGGATGTAAACGCTGAGATGACGGATGAAAGAGAGGTATGGAAGAAGAGGACGTGCTGAATGGGAAAAGGGCAAGCGAATGGTGATGATAGTAATGTAAGTAAAGATACCTCCTTCTCAAGAGTGGCGATCTGCTCGGTGAGCCGCAAGTTCTCCCGCCGCGAGTGTACCAGGTCCGCGTCCGCGCGGTCGAGGCGCTGGCGCAGGGACTGGATCTAGAACAAGCGACTAGCTCTGTCACAGGACCGAACATGTCTTTATAGCAGAGCCTCTTTTTAGCACGGTACAGAGAAATGTTCCTGCACCGCCAGGGTCACTGGTATTCCTTGACGCTCTCCCTAGCGTGCAGTGGCGTGGCGTCCCAAGAACTCGATTCCTACCAGCTTGCCTAATATCAGGCATTTCACCACCTTATTCTACTTCTCTCAAGGAAAATGTACGCCAAATCTGCACTAGCTTGCATGCCACTACTGGCGTGCCAACCATGCCCTAAACCAATGACAGACATATATGATATTTTGCTGTTTAGAATGTGTTGCTTTAGTTTAGTATTTTGCTCCTATAAACTCAAGTACAGTATAGGCCGGTAATAATTGGAATGTCGGAATGTCTTTCTGTCACTGGAGGCTGTCATAAAATGCTTTTATTATGAAGAGCACATCATTCCTGACTCCCGGATATTACAACTTTCACCCCTCCCCTTTCACGATTGTGAGTTTGTAAGTGACCTATACTCGGCTTACTCCTTTCTGATCTACGCCTACGAATATTAGTATTATTTTTTATCCCTTCTTACTTACTGCTGACCTCATTATTGGTCTACTTCCTTCCTAGTTGATTTTTTGCCTTCTAATCTTTATTCCCTTCCTACTTCTGACTTGAGTCTATTGGGTTCGCTTAAATTCCTTAATTACCCCTGAAATGAGTCTTTGGAAGTCGTTTTCAGTATCTCACTTAGCTTTGGATTGCGTTTGAAGGCCTGGTGTTCAGTCCTTTGCCTTAGAATTGAGCCTTACTTTTCATCGAGTCTACTGCTCGTTATTGGTCTGCTTACCTCCGAGTTGAGCCTGTTGGCCTCATGTTTGGCTTGCCTCTGGTGCCGTTCCATGGCGAGGCGTGCGGAGGCCAACTCCTCTTCTAGAGAGGCCTTCTCAGCGTGAGACTGAGTAAGATCGGCTTGCAGAGATGCTGTAAATTACAAATAACGAATTGTCTTCTTGTGTATCTCGTGTTTCTTACGGATCTTTGATACAAAGGTTTTGGAGGCTATCAATGAAGCATGTCAAACACAGAAATATATCGAGATAGAAGAAGAGTCTATGCACATCGCGTGCTAAAAAAGAAGGGCCAGGGACCTTCTCTGCACGCCGTCAACTTCAGTCGCCGTCAATCATCCAAGTCCGATGACTTCGGCGCCATCAGATTTGAAAAATCTGATAATAATCTATATTTAATTTGTATTTAAGCGTTCAAATACCCCCAAATGAAATGGAAAATGTATGTTTTCTATCACTAAATTACACTAATGATGTGAAACGTTAAACGCAAAATCTTACACGCTTGGTTGCTCTACAAATCGACGAACTATTTCCTTCTATTTCAATACATTTCTGTGATGTCAAAGGTGTCCGGTGTCCAGGATTCTTGATGAATACGTTTATGCTATAAACTTTACAATGTGTGCGTCTCAAATCCATTGTAGAAAACTAGTGAATGGGGATGTTACCTGTTTTATTCTTCAGCTCCATCTTAAGTTCCTCAATTGCTGAGTTCTTCATGGACAGTTCTCGCTTCAGATCGTTTTCTTCACGACGTTGCCGTTCCAAATCCAGCTGTTCGCAAAATGGAATATTTAGGCAAATATTGAAAATACGCACAGGATTTAATTTCCCATATGTAAAGTCCCCACTCCGCACTGGGTCAGCAAGGGGACTACAATCGATTCAGTCTTCTGTGGCCTGTGCCCAGCAGTGGGACGTATGTCCGAGAAGATAACCACGTGTAATTTTTTACACAACGGGAGAGCCAAAACAACGAAATTACTCAACAATATTTTTTAAGAGTTACCGTAACATCAATAATAAGTTTCAAAAATTTGTTACACGTGATCTCGGATGGGGGGAGGCTAGCGTTACAATCACCAAATCTAACCAAGGGAGAGGGGGGGGGGGGGGTCCAAAAATAGCCCAAATTTGGCGACATGATTTCTGGGCGAGCCCTTTCCCGGGAGCAAACCCTAATACTGACCTGAAGTTTGGCGACGCTGTCATACTGCGCGGCCAGCTCGTGCTGCAGCGAGTCGCAGTGCGCGTTGTAGCGCTGCTCGGCCGCCGAGCGCTCCTGTATGGCGCGCCGCGACCCCTCCCCCACTAACTCGCGGATCTTTGCGCGCTCGGCAGTTAGGTCCTCCTGAAATAGTACATTACATAACTAGGGTGGTAATACAAAGAAAGGTCGAGATCGGCCACAGTTTAAGAAACCCTGCACTACTCCGTTTAATAAAAACAAGCTACCCTTCAGAACGGTCATGTTAGTGTTTATAACTTTCCAAACAAAAGTTGTTTTGAAAGTGCACCACCCTTATTTTGGAGGACTCT
This sequence comes from Eudemis profundana, assembly GCA_947034925.1. Taxonomy (NCBI): domain Eukaryota; kingdom Metazoa; phylum Arthropoda; class Insecta; order Lepidoptera; family Tortricidae; genus Eudemis; species Eudemis profundana. Next base: position 12,482,844 of record OX344816.1, on the reverse strand, counting down.
GGGAGTCAACGGGGTCATGTCCCTTTGACATGACTGTTGACTATTCCAGTTAAATATGTATTGTTCATCAAGTATCTATAACACAAGCCTTATTGAGCTTACTATGGGACTAGTTCGATTTGTGTAAGATTGTCCCCTTATATTTATATTTATTTCTTTATTTATTTTTTAATTAATATCAAATTGCGAAGTTAATTCTCCAGGTTATTTCGTTTACAGCGGAATTAATCACCGATCACCGTGCTCTCGGTTTTTAGTGACTTTGACTTCCCCGTCCCAGAGTCCTCCAAACTGAGGAATAACTCTGAGAATTGGAAAAAATAATGATTAGAAACAGATAACTCCAGCTCGCGTTCAGACCTTCAACCTGCGAACTTCATTCTCCAGATTGTTCCTCTCATCACGGAGTTGCTGTTCGATGACGTCACCGCGTTTGTAACGTCCTTCCAGGTCACCGTCGCGTTGTTCCAGACTGCTCTTCAACTTGGAAATCTGAGACTCCAGGGAGGACTTGTCTCTGCAAAATTGTTTACAATTTTTTCAAGCATATATTCAGATACGCAGAAAAACAACTATTTCAATGACAGTGATACTGGGACAGTTCGGTAGAGGTGTTTTTGGGTTTTTATCTTCAGTTAAGGATAGAAGGAAGGGAAAAATTGGGTACTAGAAACGCTATCCATCGATTGGTTTCTTGATAAATCGAGAGCCGTGGCGTGTAACGAGGAGAGGATAACAGTGAGCTTTGTCGTATCTAGAGAAGGTACGAGAAAGTTCGACTATAGTCCTAATTCCTAGCTGTTTCTACTAACCTTTGCAAGTTGTCGATCTGCCGCTTGAAGCCGTCAAGGCAAGTTGAGTCAACGAGCCCAGAGGCCAGCTTACGTTTGTTCTCATTATTCTCATCCTGTCGGAAGATTGGTCGTATATAAATAATTATGTATATTATTATTATAAACTAGTCCTTTAAACCTTAATAGAAGATTTCAACTCAATCCACTCAGTTGTTACCACGTTAATTAGTAACCGACATCCAAGCATCCAAACCTCTAAACTTCCAAACATCTTCACAAACTTTTACATTTTTAATATTAGTAGCATACTTTTCTCTCATCAAATGAGAGAGAGATCAAGTGAGAGGCTAAGAGAAAAGGATTCAGCCAAAATCAGTACTTAAAGTTCTTCTCGAGGCGAGGATTTCTTCCTGGAATCGGTGATAACTTTTGACGTTCATACACCTAAGTCATATGTGTCATTTTACTATGACCATACTATAACTAAATTGAAGAATAAAGAACTCTGACTTTGACTTTGAAATAATAGAATATAGTATTTCGTTAAACATTATGATAATGATTGAATTCGTACATACGTCCACATACAATCGAGAGTTTTGAATAAAAATGAGATGTCAAACTGTATCTGACATTTAACGATAGTAAGCAAATTGGAAATCCATCAAAGCATGATTCGAACAAGCCTTCTATATGTCAAACTGATAAATGGGGTTTTCTATGTGTCATATTGATTTTAATTCTTACCTGGACCTTCTTAAGGTCGATTTTAGCTTGAGCCAGCTGCGCTTCCAATTCAGAGATGCGTGATTCGAAGACTATATTCGGGCCTTCGAGTCTGGTCGTTCGAGTCTTCGGTTTGCGTGTCTTGGTTATCGTTGCCTGCAAATGAGGCTCATTTCAGTATAATGTACACGTATTCGGGTTTAGCTCTACGGAATAAGGTTCGATGTTGCTGAAATGTGACCCAGGCTTTATTGAAATTTATACGCGAAAGTTGTCAGAAGTGCACGGAAGGAAGAATTTGTATGATAAATTCGATGTTATGTCAGCTGGATAGATTTGTTGTTTTAGTTTTGGACTGTAAACATATTTATGTTGCTGAGATGCAAAAATAGAAAATGTTTTAGTCGGCTACAGCTGTAAGTATTAAGTAAAGTGTAAAAGTCATACCAAATTATATATCGCAGATCGTATAACTGGTTTGCATATACCAACAGTTTTATTAAATTTCAATGAGATTTGGAATTGCATTTCCATAATAATTAATTGGTTGGCCCTAATTTTCCCTATTGCCTAAAAACGAGAGGCATTTTTATGAAAAATTCTATCAGGCGGAAATCTTTTGTGATAGTTGCTCGCCAAAGAAAGCATTCCTGAGCACGTCGTACTCAGTAATACTAGTAACTGTTACTAAGAAACGGACCGCTCTGGTCATTTTATTTTTAAAACCGGACCTTGCAGAAACTAATCGGTGATCCTTGCGCAGCGGCGGCTTCACCCATTGCGAGGTTCCGGGCGGCAGGTCTTTGCGAGGCCCTTTGTCCTACGGAAAAGTACCTATGTGATGCGAAAGTAGGTCTGCAAGAGCGAGGCCCCGGGCGATTGCCCTGTTCGCCACCCCCTAAGTCCGCCACTGTCCTTGCGTTGGACCAACTGAAACTTATAATGTACCATATCATAACCTGTGACACCGTCTGTATCTTATCCTGTATCTTTTACCTTATGATCGGCTGTCCAAGCCATTGCTGTCCCCAACATCGTTCTCGTCATTAGTCTCTGACTCGTGCGTATGGAATAACCTGTTACACCAACTGTAGGTAGGTGTTACACCGTCTGTATCTTATCCTGTACCTTATGATCGCTGTCCAAGCCAGTGCTGTCCCCAACATCGTCCAAGTCATCAGTCTCTGAGCCGTGCGTGTGGAACATGCGCGATATCAGCTTGTTCTTTTGCGCCTCGTGAAGATGCTCGTTTTCGGATATCACCTCTTTCACTTTGCCGAGTAGGTTGTTCAGTTCGTCCTAAGGATACAAACTTTATAAGTGCACTAGACTACTACGTTCACGTACGTACAGTCACCACACAAATGTTGAGCCACTTGTCACTATTCTTAATTTAACCATGCAAGTAGGGGTCCGGACTCGTACGAGGAACACACCGGGAAAACTCTGCAATCACGACTTTTATCGAACTCTATATAGGTATAACATAAACTCGGTTAACCAATGACCGATTATGTCTTCTTCGGAATCTGACGTTACTACGGTTACCGTATACATCTGGCAGATTATTTTTGATAGCCTATTTGATAGAAATACCGAACGATGAATTAAGAAATACAAATTTCTTCTTTTAGTATACGAATTTACACGAATCATAATTCGTTATAAGTCGTGTGCTCGAAATACGCCCGATTTGCATTAGAGGGCTAAATCAAGTGGCTCAATATTCCCGTATGGTGACTGTACGTTAGTTAGGTACTTTAAAGGTTTTGGTTGAGTGTAAGTAGCAATATTATATTGTTAATCTGTTGTGGCCAAGCCATAAATAAGGTTCACCATACCATTATTGTTGTGTTTCGATTTAATATTATTTCTGTTCGTATTGTTATGGTAATGGCGCATGCTCGAAGTACTCGGCTTACGTAAACCTAAAATCTATAAAAATGCTAGTATTTTCTTCTTCGTCTGTATCACCCTTGACAGAGTGGTCGTAGTCGTCTTTTCAGGCACGTTTGCACGTTTTACGATGCGTCGCCACTCGTCTCTAAGAGCTGCTTTCCGGGTGCATTGGTGAAGGAAATGCAGTCTTAACCTGGTCTGTCCATCTCATAAGTGATTTTCCTCGTGGCCTGGTACCGCTAGCTGGCAATGCTAGTATACGTACCCTGCAATACTGGCTCTCTCTCTCCAGTTGCTCAATGTACTCTTCCTGCTTCTGTATGAAGTTGACGACATCAGGGTTGGTGCCGCCGGTCAGGTCCGCCGGGGCGGGCGCCGCAGGAACTAAGTAATAAAAAACATATGTTGTATTTTGCTGTGTCCAGAGACTCCAGAGGCGTAGCGAGGGTGGCGAGGGTAACTAAATTTAGTAACTACCTATCAGTGGCGTGGCGTCCAAAGAGCTCGATTCCTACCGGCTTGCCTAATATTTGAACACCTTATCCTACAGCTCTTAAGAAAAATGTACGCCAAATCTGCACCGGCTTGCCCAAAGATAGCTTTTACGCCGCGCCACTGCTACATAGGTAGTAAGTCTTGAATGTTGGTATTATCCAGTACATAGAGGTCGTGGTTCTGTAATTCCCTGTCTTTGGGGGACTCCAGGATCTTAAAGTCAAGAACAAGAAACAGTCTTGAGAGTGTACTGGAAGTAATAGCTCAGTAGCTATTAATCAACAGTACTAATTTAAATGGAGGATTACAATCCTGCAATCAGGAAAACAATCCGTGGTCTCTATTGCTAAAGCTAAACGCTTAAGTAAGCGCTTGAAACAGTGGGGTTGACATAACAGGCATTTTCCGTAATGCTCTGCATTTGGAGGACTATGGGAAGTGGTAGTAAGAAGTGCCAAGTACCTACCTTTTATATTCCCTGTATGCGGCGCATAATTGTTCAGGCTGTCCGCGTACAGGGTAGCGTACTTGGCTGTGAGGCGAGGACGCGGCTTCTCCAGGAGGTACTTCTTGTCCAGGTCTACATCGGACTCGTCCAGGTTCTTGATGGAGGCCGAGCCGCCGTAGCTGCGGATCTGAATAGATTATGCATGAGAGACTATGAACCATACAAACTAGAGGAACTTTAAAAATATTTTAATAGAAGAAAAAAAATGAAGTATTGAAAATTCGCTTCGGTGGCACAATTGGTAGTGCGCCTGTGTTGGCCCGGAGAGCCGTTGGAGACGCAGGTTCGAATCCTGCCCGAGGCATATAATTTTTACATTTTTCTAAAATACTTAGAATTCGTTGGCAAACGTTAAAGCTATGATAAATTTCAAAAGGAACTTTTTTAGGGTTGTTTGGAAGAGATCGCGGTTTAGCGATAAGACCGCGTGTTCCCGTTGTTTAGCGTTCTCTTGCTCTAGTCATAAGATGCTTGCAATAAAGAGTGTAACTTCTAAATCTAAAACGGCTAAAGTTGAACTTGTAACAGACAAATAGACAGACAGACTTTGCATTTATAATATTATAGTTTGGATTTATGAATAAAGGAAATGTTATGTTTAACTAACTAAACTGTTGTAAAATAAAAGAATACTTACACTAGGTGCATAGTTTCCAGATAAAAAATATCTCAGCTTGGACACAGCCTCCTTATAAGCCAGCTCTGTGTAATCTGGAACTCTCTTCAACCCATAGTCCATCTTCGGCCTCCTATACGAAAAATACGGATAGCTCATTGCTACCAACAAAACATGTCTAACATAAAAACGAAATAAATCCTCTAGTTATTTACGCAATAAAAAACAAACTTAATCACATTTTAAAAACAAAAGAAAATAAACTCGAAATTTGAAAAAGGAACGCGTAGGGTTGCGCATTGCGCTAAAGTTTTGTGTGCAATGGTTTTTGGTATCGTAATCGGTATTGATTACACGCTGCCATGGTAACCGTTGTCAAGTAAACAATGTTAGATGCAGGTAGTAATGGGTAATACCCATGAGGATTAGGTATTTGACGTCACAGTTGTTAAGCGTAACTAATTAAAATGTAGATTAGGCCTCGGCCGCTTAAATAAGTAGTAGTTTAGTACTGCACGACACGAGTATCTTATCTAGTACCACCAGGGCTGGGCAAAATACATGATTTGATTTAGTTGAAATACAAATTACTAAATACTTTTCCACAGGTATTTGAAATACGAAATACAAAATACTTTGAGGTCGTGTAGTTGAAATACAAAATACAAAATATAGTATTTTGATTAGTTTTAATTGAAATACAAAATACAAATTACAAAATACATTGAGGGCAGTGGAAATCGACGCGTTAAAAAGCTACAATCGCAAAGCATGATGTAGTTCTAATTTGTTGGTATGACTGTGACTGAAGTGAATCCAATCCAAATTAAAACCTACGCTATTTTGAACTTTTTTGGATTCGTGCTATATGCATTTTTCACAGTAATATCTTTGGCACAAATTAACTACATTAAATTTGCTATAAATTAGATTCTTTAAATTTTTACTGTAAGTGTGATAGGTACCGAGAATTAAGGTTTTGAATTTCAAGAAACTCCAAAAAGCAGATATGCTCTTTCAAACTTTGTGTCCACCTTGCCCATTTATATTCAGAGCTGATTCTCGGCACAGTTGTTCCTTGGATAGTCTTGAGTGCTTTGACGTTGAGAACCATCAATATACTCGTATCAAGAAGCCTTGCGTGAGTAGTAGCGGGTGAGGTGAGAAGTTCGGATTCAACACTTTTTAGGGTTCCGTACCTACCTCAAAAGGAAAAAACGGAACTCTTATATGATAACTGTTGTCTGTCTGTCCGTCTGTTAAGACCCTTTATCTCGGGAACATCTGAAGGTATCGAGCTGAAAATAAAACCATATACTCAGGTCTACAGTCCCTTGAAACTGTGAAAAATCTAACTTCTAAGTTAACGTGAAAAAAAGATGCGGCCATATATGCCGCAAAGAACGTAAATTTCGACACTCTGGAAACCAAAATTCAAAGGGTACTTTCCGTTGACTTAGAACTATGAAATTTGGCAAGTAATACATTTTTCCCTATACTTGTAGTATTTAAGACGGTATTGACCGTCTTACTACAAGTATAGGGAAAATCTGAAATCTTTATAATCAAATAAAAAAAATAAGACTTTACTAAGGGAATCAAAATGTATACTTTAATATATGTACCTACAAATTTGTATGGAACCCTCGGGCGAGTCCGACTCGCGATATTTTTTAAGCAATTTTAATCCAAAACTATGTATGCCAGCGAAAATCGTATGACATTGGCAAACCCTGTACTTTGTCTTATTTTTTGCAATAAAGTGTTTACATACAAAGATATGAGCGCCGATGGGCAATTGGTCGGCGGCGGCGCGCCGATCAAAATCGGTCGGCGGCGGCGGCGTTCGGCGGCGTGACCTTGAGTTTCCCCGGAAAGGAAAAAATACCTACAGTTTTTCACAGAAACACTTTTATAATGATGCAGTACTAAGCGTAATCCACTATTTAATGAAATAAATAGTTTTTCAGTCACACCTGGCCATAAAGTGGCAATTACTTCCGGAAAATCCCACTTACTGGCCTGGAAGAGACGTCAAATTTTGTGCTTACCACGGAAAGTAAACAAGAATGCCTCAGATCATATATTTATCGCCCTTGCCTTCGTATCGGGCGTCAAATACCTGCGATCTGAGACATTCTTTATTTTACCTTTTAGATAGGTCTTTGACTAGGGCATGTGCGCCGGGACGCCACGGTTCCAGGGTCTCGAGACCGACTGGCATAAAAATGTATTCGGAGCCGCCTGTATTTGTGGCTTTTTAGTTTTTCGCCGCTTTGGCCGCCGCACCTCGTTGGGCACTGGTTCCGTTCAGGTGGGAGGGAGCCAATGTGTTGACGCAGGTGGCCTCCCAAACTAGCACCCTGCCCAACCTCCACGGAATCAGGGAAATCCCATCAAGTCTCTTGCCATCGTCTCTGGCAATGCCAGTCGGCTCAAGAAGAGCGGGCACGTTGACCGTGGCAAGAGACCTGCGGATGTCATTTAGTGCGGCGTGTCTAGAGAAGTGGCCGGCGCTTTTCTGGCATGAGAGCCCGTGGTGTCCCAGCTGGTTGACTTCGCTGCCGCAGGGGCACCGGTGTGGAGCGCAGATGCGGACTCCGAGCCGTAGACACGTTGCCAGGCGGAGGGTGTCGGCCTCCAGGAAAGTCCCGGTGTGTGGCGACGGATAGGCGCGGAGCCAGTCGCCGGATTCCCTGGCACCTGACGCCAGTATTCTGGCACGTTTGGAACCTGCGCTACGGCTCAGGAGGTTGTCGAAAGAAATTTTGCACATTGTGTCGTCCCAGCTCCTTTGAGAATTTGGATGGGGTGGAAAATCCATTCCCGGACAAGCCGCTGACCAAGTTTTTTTGGCCTCTGCCAGGTCAGCTATCTCATAGTTTGAGGGGAGACCTCGAAGGATTCTGCCTAAGAGACAAGCTGAGCTGTGGGCAGCGGACAAAAATTCAGGCAGAGAAACACGGGTAATTTTACGCATCCCTAGCCCACCGTGTCGGATGGGGAGGGATGCTCGGGTCCAGGACTGTTAGCTGAGCTGTATGTGTAATATAGACTCCAGAGTTGACCTGATGAGAGATTATAGGGAGGGAAGGGATTATATGTTTAGGGCACGATATCCTAAAATACTTCACTCACTTTTATGAAGGTTAGAGCACTGTCATGTCTTCGAGCTAAGCTCACGAGTAAACTCGATGTTGAAGTAAGTGTACACGCAGACAGAGCGCGGTCTAGCGTTCCGAGTTCTGCATTCTTTTCAATGTACGGAGTCCCTTACGATAATGCCCACAGCAGGCGGTCAGACCGCGGCGGTTAAAGCGGAACGCCGCGTTCTGGAGTTCTTTTGCCGCCGAGACAGAGAACGCTGCGTTCACCACGATGTCTGAAGTTGCAAATATAGAAAAACTGATTGAATTTGTTGGAGAAAGGAGATTCTTATATGATATAAGTCAAGTACACTAAAAAAATCCAAGTAATTCATGAATACTACTGAATCCGCCTTGTCCTGGTCGTCTTGTGTTAATTGGATGCACCGAATATTTTCTTCTTTTCCTAGAACTTTCTAGGCTCTACAAAAGCAATTATTTTTCTTCGGAAGATGAACTTTCTAGCGACATATTGCACGTACAAAGTCATAGACGGATGTCACGAGAACAGTCAGATACGTTTTTGGTCAGATGCGATATTGGTGCGTCACGTCAATCGCCAGTTACTGTTTTAACAAGATTCGCTTTCAGTCAGGTCACTTATTCACCGGATTCGCTTTCCTATATAATGTTATTCGTCAGATCTTATTATTCGCCAGATTGGTTAACTGCCTGTTGGGTTATTCGCCAGGCAGTTAACCAATCTGGCGAATAATAAGATCTGACGAATAACATTATCTGATGAGAAACATTTCTGGCTTAGACGCAACATGACGATTAAAGGATTTGACGAATAGCAAATCTGGCAATAAACAAGCCTGACGGAAAGCGAATCCGGTGAATAAGTGACCTGACTGAAAGCGAATCTTGTTAAAACAGTAACTGGCGATTGACGTGACGCACCAATATCGCATCTGACCAAAAACGTATCTGACTGTTCTCGTGACATCGGTCATAGACAAAATAGAACGCAATGATTAGAACGCCTCGTGTGTGCGTTGGAACTCTCGAGCGGTCAAAACGCAGAACTGTGGCCGCAGAACTCGGAACGCCAGACCACGCTCTGTCTACGCGTACTCTAAGTGTTGACGTTACTCGGTAATCAGTATCATAGATTTTTGGACGCAGATGTGAAACGGAGTTTATTGATTCTCGTTTACATCTCTCGTTTATAACGTTTATTTCGCTATGATTACTGGACTCTGACGACGACGTCATTTTATAACGGGTTTACCGTGGAGCGCGACTGCAACTGTTTGAAATAGACAGTTTCAAATCAGCCGGAAGCGGGGATCGGCGCGCCGATGAGCTGGCGTCGGCGGCGGCGGCGCGAGATTTTAGCCGGCGGCGGCGGCGCGGCGCGGCGGCGCTCATATCTAATACATACAAACCATTAAGAGATGGCGATTTTTTTTTCTGCCACTAACACTCAACATTTTCACATAAAAACCAGACAAGTGCGATTCGGACTCGCCCACCGAGGGTTCCTTACAAATACTTGAATTTAAAAATAAAGTCTTTAAATATATACCATATGTTTTATGATTCAATTACAAATGTATAGTTTACAGATTTTTCCCTATATTTGTAGTATAAGACGGTATGACTTGCCAAATTTCATAGCTCTAGGTCAACGGTAAATACCCTACCCTATAAATGTTGGTTTCCTTGAGGGTGTCGAAATATACGTTTTTTTGTGACATAAACGGCCATATCTTTTTTTACGTTACGTTAGTAGTTTGCTTTTTCACAGCTTCAAGGAACTGGCGACCAGAGTATACCTCAATGTTTTTATTTTCAACTCAATACCTCTACGCGTTCCCGAGATAAAGAGTCTTGAAAGACAGATAGACAGAAGGACAACAAAGTGATTATATAGGGGCTCCGTGTTTTCCTTTTGAATTACGGAACCCTAAAAGTGGAATAAAGCAATAAATCCACAAGAATAGGGTATTTGACAACAATCAAAATAAATTCATTAACTCTAACCAGCAATTTACGCTTCCAAAACAGCCCGAATAAAATCATTCAAACTTACTTTCGTGCCATCAACGATTTTACAATGACGAAAACTAAAAATAAGGCACCATGTTAAGCATGACGTCACAAGATAGTATTTCATACTAAACTGCATAATTTTCGGAGCGTTTTGACACTTCATAAAAAGAAGCTGATTTGAACTGTCATCAAGTAGCCTACTTTTCAACTTTTCATAGGTATTCTCTTTATTTTTAACTACGAGAGACGCCATGGAAAAATATTAGTTGATAACAAAACGACACTCATTTGGTGTTCGATCACTCATTCCGGGTGGAAAGTTTAATCATTCAATATTATTGATGACTGTCCAATTGCAATGTATTTTGTTCGAATGTATTTTGAAGCCATAGATATTTGAAATACTAATTACAAAATACCTCAACATCAGGTATTTGAAATACCAATTACAAATTACATTCTTAGGAAGCAATTGAAATACAAATACCAAATACGTATTTGTATTTCAAATACGTATTTCAATTACAAATATTTCAAATACTGCCCAGCCCTGAGTACCACGCTACCAAACTTATTTGACATACTAAGGTTTAGGTGTTTTTGGCTTTTAGTAATATGCTAAATAGTTGGAAAAGTAACTATGTCAGTATTTTGGCACTTTTATATATTTGAAGATATCGGCGATTTAAATCCATAATTCTGTTTTTGAATATTATTTGAGGTAAATCTGTAGATAAAAATCATAATGTTAAATATTTTATGTTTATTTTAAAGGTTTTAATTATTTATATTAGACGCAAAAAATTATTCTTGAATTAAGATTCACATAAAATAATACGCTCATTTAATAGCTCTTTTCGAACGACTTAAAAATGAGGTTTTTAATTGCTTATAACTATTTGAACATAATTGAAATGGACAAAAAAGATTTCAATAACAACGGATTAAGAATATCATTAAAAATATGTGAAATAAATATATTATTATTACATGCTCATATTTTGTATGAAACCAAATTACTTGCCTAACTTTAGCGCGTCTCAGTTTTCCGTTGATCTCCTTATCTGACCCAACACTAGACCCACTCTTGGTTCTGTACCCACTCATCTTGGGCTTCGTCAAATAACTCGTCAAACCCATTACTGCAAATCACACCTTATCCCAATATCAATAGAGTTCAAAATCAGTCAATCAAGAAAAGCACGTAGTATCTTTTTACACTGGATAATTTTATTTTTAATTACGAATTAAAACTTTGTGGTAATCGAATACAGTTTAAAATCGCTAGATGGCAGATTGATGACAAATAACGGTTACGTTTTTAAAAAAGTTGCACGTGAATTTTCAAATTATTTTCAAAATTGGAATGCATTTCTAACGCGCGTCGTCGACGCCGTGCCGTGGAAAAAGGAATGGTTTTTGAAAGAAGTTTCGATGCTTCCTGTGTTTTGTCTCTGTCGCGCCAGTGCGTAGTGCTGCTATGTCTGTTTCGGTAGAACGGAAAAGTTTTATTCGGGATGACATAGGCTAGGAGCTTCGCATGTTTTTAGAACATTTTTATTTTCGCTATTATAAATTAGTTTCAAAGTTCTATAAGGTCAACTGAGGTAATTGCGTCTATGGGGGCAAATGCATCTTTTAAGGATTTCATTAAATACATACTTCCACGCTGTACTTTACAGGCAGGTACAGTTGGAATAATTTTAAAGGGTTCAGGTTAATTTTATTATTTTGTGCAATGAAGTGTTTAAATATATACGACAAAAGTTAAATATAAGTACTTTTGTTTTAAGTATCATTATGTTAACAAAGATGAATAAAAAAATAATTTTTCTATTACGGTAAAGGCTAGGCTAGGCACGCAAATTAACCGATGAAATATTTTACAAACTTTTAAATATTTTCATATCTAATATATAAAAATATTTATCAATGGATTTTAGTTAAGTATATATAAATAATAAAATTGGCCATAAAGAAGACAGCTTTATTTAAAAAAGAAACAACAATACGCAGCAGAGTAAAAGGTTCACTTCACTAGTATTGTATTAGCAACAAAATATTTCTATTTCTTTAATATTTTTTTATGCCACACCTGGCCATAAAGTGACTTTTTCCGCACGCTGCGCATACGGAAAAAGCCGCTTTCTGGCCAGGTGTAGACATAAAATAATGTACACAACACTGCACTGGAGGTAATAAAGAAAGCCCTCGATCGCATATTTACGTCCCTCGCTTGCAGCTCGGGCCACAAACTTCTGCGATCTCGGCCTTTCATTGTATTACCACTCTAGATGTGTAATGTACTATTGTATGCAAGCTGCGACGCTGCTTACCTAGCCGGCGATGCCGGGATTTTGGATAAGTAGATCTTTCCTTGAAGGACTGGTTTGGTGTTGGTACAACACTAAATCGCAACCAGTGGAAGAAACGGCAAGGACTTACCAAGCAATATATAATATAATTTTGCAAGTAATGTCAATATGCTGCAGGAAATACGCTGCAGGAAACCGCCTATCTGACTGTACCAGACAGTCTGTCAACAGGAAGAGATGGCGGGAGATCGTGGGGAGCGCTGTGTCCATGTCCATATCCACCACCGCCAAGAGCGAAACGACAGAGAATAAGAAGGTAAATGTGCCAAAATTCTTTTTGATGCCTAATAAAACGTCCCTTTTATATTTTAACGCATAATTTCTTACCCTTTACTATAATATCCAAAATACATATAATTTTGTAATTCAGAATAGCATACTCTGAATGATAACTTTTGTCGAAATATGTGGGTTATGAATAAAAAAAAATTTGGTAACGCAGTGGACACTAAATTGCAGGCGACACGGGGGCTGCTAACGCAGTGGTAATTCTGGTAAGATATGAGATTTTTGTGCTACAAAAAGCCCAAAATATCAAAATAATTAATAATAAACATTGAGGCCTGGTTGAGAACTAACGTAAAAATGCGCTAAAAATATTACAAGACATTTGCAATTTTGTAAAAGTGTCTATAAAGTTTCATCTTCATTTTAGGCACTAAAAAGAATGTTGACCCAAATATATGGTTTAGATAAAGTACCAACGGAAGTTTGTCATCCTAACCTACTAATATTATAAATGTGAAAGTTTGTAAGATGTTTGTTACTAAATAACGGGTTAGCAGATGGATGGATTGAGCTGAAATTTGGCATACAAGTAGACCAAGTCCTGGATTGAAACATAGGATACTTTATATCCCGGTAAAGAGTTCCTTTGGGACAGTAACGGGAACAACGCGGGCAAAGCCGCGGGTAAATGCTAGTATCATTATAAATTGAAAGAACACAAAAAAGCTACCAAAAAGCTTACAACTCCTAGCACCGGAGACAGGCGGTGTCTCGCGTGCCTCGAAGACAGTCCCGGACTGAAAACACGCAACCGTCGTCAATAACCATTATCTGATTATGTTGCGTCTTTACGGAACCATCGATATTCATTCATATAGAATGAGAATAAAGACAGTATATTATTTACCTACGTACGGGAAATAATATGCTCTCTTCATTCTCATTCACTGAGATAAGGGTAAAAATATCAAAGGCGAATTGTTTTTAGGTTATTTTTTACTTGATTATACTTTTAGTTCATATTATATGTATGGTTATGCCTTTCTAAAACGTGTGTGATAATTACACTGTAAACATAAGACTGGATATCTTTAATTTGGTACGAATATGATGCTGTTTTTAAAAGAAAAACTACTTACGGGTTTTTCCCACTAGGGTCTATTATGTCATGCACGTTTAATTTAAGAAAGCAGTAGGTACTACAACTTTCCTCTCGCTTTACGGTACGATATAAAAGCATTTTTATCTATAAAATGTAACATGTGATGTGAACATTTTAATTAGCGAGTTTTCGATGTCACCCGCTTAAGGCCCCATTCAGACGGGGTGAGAACTCGTATTGCGAGTTGCATTTCATTGCGGCGTTTATCGTTCGATTGAACTCTGCAATGTAATGAAGCTGATGAAACTCGCTACTACTAGTTCTCGCCCCGTCTAGATTGGAGCCTTACCATTTCTGAAGTAGGTAATTCGCGCGGATCTTTGAGTGCGGGAGGCCTTAACTTTCCATCGTTTTGCGATTTCGACGAGAATTCACTAAAGTTAAGGTTGGGTATGAGTCCTGATAGGTCTCAAACGCAGGTTGATCATCATCATCATCATCATCTGAGGCGCTACAGCCCTGGGTGGGCCTTGGCCTGGTCGAGTATCTTCCTCCACTCCAGTCTATTCTTGGCTTTTTCTCTCCAGCCGCTAACAGCGATCGCTTTAAGGTCTTTCTCAACGCCATCCAACCATCGAAGTTTCGGCCTGCCGCGGTTACGACGGCGGTCCGATATTTTTTATTTGTAATGTAAAAGACGAATGTTTCCTCCTAAATAGCAAGGCAAATTGCCCGAGTAAGGTGCAGGCTGAAAAACAGCGCTGTGCAGCCCAACACGCTCACAGCATACGCTGAGTCTAAGCCTGTTGCCACAGTACCGACTTGTTTCTTTAAGTTTAAGCTAGCTTTTATATTTAACACGATGTAATTGTTTGTTTGTTTGTGTTTCTCGTGGCAATAAATCATTTTTCATTTTATTTAATTTAATTTTAATTTTTGCCATCAAGTAACTTTAATGGGGCTCTAGTTACATCCATTCGCGCTAAGTGTCCAGCGCAACGCAAGCGGCCCAGCTTGATAGTTTTAATCACATTCGGCTCCCCGAAGAGGTCGTAGAGCTCGTGGTTGTACCGCGTTCGCCATTATCCATCTTCCAACACCGCACCAAAAATCCAAACGCAGGTTGATGGAATATAAAAATAGTCCGGTAGTGCACGGGTTAAATTACGGAAGTCTCTGTTCGAAGAAAGACCTAGAGTTGACGTTAAGTCACATCACTTATCTAGTATAATAGTGAGTATCTACTAGTCATGTCATTATCAACATGTTATATATTTTATGCCACACCTGGCCATAAAATGGCTTTTTCCGCACGCTGCGGGTACGGAAAAAGCCGCTTTCTGGCCAAGTGTAGACAAAAATGATGTACACAACACGGGAGGTAATAAAGAAAGCCCTCGATCACATATTTACGTCCCTCGCTTGCAGCTCGGGCCGCAAACTTCTGCGATCTCGGCCTTTCTTTGTATTACCACCCTAGTTATGTAATGTACCTGCTATAAAAGCCAAGCTCTTGTCGATGAAGTAATTTCCATTGATTTCTATCTCCACCTCCTCTTTGAGAGAGAGCCTGATACGACACGATGTTTACGTTTTCCTGCACCTAAACCCCCCCCCCCCTCTCCTTTCGTGGCCCCTCCCTCTCTGTAATAACCGTGTCATAATACCAGTCTATACCTATTGTAATAGGTCCTCACTGAAAACAGCATGCAAACATATGCAAGGGCGAATTTATCTCACTGCACTGTGATTTATTCTGTATTATATTACCTTTTCCGTCACTGTTGAATTTCTATTAGACTTAATATCAAAAGTCATAACATAACATACCTATACCTCACTAAGTTGAGATAATCGCTCCGTAACCCACGTAATCCAATACCGCGGTACAAGCCCGCGCCATCGCGTCGCGTGCCCCCGCCATCGACATGCCATTTTACTGGCTAGGTACAGTAGGTGCCAGCTATTTTGCAAAGGTTATTCTATTTTAGGGCTTTGGAATTTGTGTAGAATGTTTGACAAGGTCGACTTGAGGAGAGTGAATCAAAAGGCACGTTTTCTCAAAATCAAAAAGTATTTAATTTTAACTTTTTGGCATTTACCTTTAGTTTCCACTTATCAAGATTTCACTATTTAATTTTGTACTGCTGGGCACAGGACTACTCTTATAGGTATACTCTTAAGGTTGTAGTCCCCACACAATAACTAACAGACTCATTTTTGCATATGGGGAAGGATATGCAAAAATGAATAATATACACTGGAGAGCAAATAATCTGGATCACTAACGTAAAAAGTGATATCTATAATATCTGTTGATTAAAAAGTGGGTTTCGGGTGATCAGAGGGCTGGCTCATTTTTAGCACAGCGAATCGGCATTCTGCCGTCCTTAAACTAAAAGGCCGCTAATTTGTATGAAACTTCATACAAATGAAAGAAACATCACCTCGAAGAGGAATGAAACCGCTCGTTCTTTATCTTGACTTTGTATTTCTCATTGTTATGGAATTATGGATCATATGTAACAACACACAAATCAATCATTAGTACATATCAAATCAAACTATCACAAAACATTTTACCTACGTCGTACAGATTTACCTTTAGTAATCAAAAACACTCTATACCATTTTCAAGCTCGACATATGTCATGTACTTTATATTTCTTTAAACAGTAATTAGGCATTAAGTATTTACAGGATTCAATACAATGAAAATCTGCATTTAAAACAAATGCCTCTTCGCTTAGCGCGCTATAATCGCTATATTTTGATTATCCCAAAATTGAAGCTGTCAGTGTCAAACCATTCTTTTTTTAATTTTCGTCTTCACAGCAGAGACCAAAGTAATATCTTGAGTGACTTACAATAGCAATATTACCCTAAAATTTTATCATTTTCGACAAGTAATCTTACAGTTCGTCCATCCTGATAAAAGATCACGTCCTCGTGATTTAATTATTTTGAATCATCTTTCCTAATTTAACTAACACAATGACAAAGAAAGCTATACAATAAAAAGTATCGCATTATTTAGAGCAAAGAATAACCTTCACATAAGTACATTAAAATTAAGTTCATATACAATTTACAGTTATTGATAACGTTTCAAAAATACATAGTATAAGAGAAAGTCAAAGAAAACAGCACAATAATGAGTATCGCATTATATAGTCATTAGAGCAAATAGTAGGTTTAACATGGATGCATTCAATGTAGGTAAATAATACTTATACACAATTTCATCTGGAATAATGAAATTAATAAAACCTTATCGATCATCATTATTATTAGGTAGTACCAGTTTCGATAACAACCGTTTACAATTATTTTTAACATTAACAAGTATCACATTATTTGGAGCAACGAATAATCTTCACATAGGTACATTAAAATTAAGTTCAAATACAATTTACAGTTACCAATTTTTACAGTTATTGATAATGTTTCAAAAATACATAGTTTAACCGAAAGTCAAAGAAAACAGCGCAATAATGAGTATCGAATTATATAGTTATTAGAGCAAATAGTAGGTTTTACATGGATACATTCAACGTAAGTAAATAATACTTATACACAAGTTCATCTGAAGTAATGAAACTAGTAAAACCTTATCGATCATCATTATTATTAGGTAGTACCAGTCTCGATAACAACCTACAAACTGTGTACAATTATTTTTAACATTTATTTTCGAAACTTGTTGAGCATATATTTCCTTAGAATGGTTTATCTAATTCGCGCACTCGCGCTTTTATATGACCATAGGTTTGTAGAAACAGATCAAAGGCAAAATTTGTATACTTGGATTATATACTTTACTCAGTTAGGCAGAAATATTTAATTTTATGCTTACAGTTTTTCTGCATTAGTCAGCTTCTGCATATCTACGATCATTCGTGCGCCCGCACGTATTAGTGGCACTCCCGCGCCTTTATTTGTGCGCCCGCACATATTAGTGGCACACCCGCGCCTTTTATTTGTGCGCCCGCACATATAAGTGGCACTCCCGCGCCTTTTATTTGTGCGCCCGCACGTATTAGTGGCACTCCCGCGCCTTTATTTGTGCGCCCGCACATATTAGTGGCACACCCGCGCCTTTTATTTGTGCGCCCGCACATATTAGTGGCACTCCCGCGCCTTTTATTTGTGCGCCCGCACATATTAGTGGCACTCCCGCGCCTTTATTTGTGCGCCCGCACAAATTAGTGGCACTCCCGCGCCTTTATTATTTGTGCGCCCGCACATATTAGTGTCGCTCCCGCGTCTTCATTTGTGCGCCCGCTCGCTGCCTCGCTCTCGCCGTGCAGCACCTCCGCGCACCATCAGCAGTCGCTCGTCGTGTGCACACCCGGTGCACGCCGCGCGCTGCCTCGCCCTCGCTGTGCAGCATCTCCGTGCACCATCCATGGGCGCCCCTCGCGTGCACAGCCGGTGCACGCTCACACGCCGCCCCGCTGCCGCCGGGCAGCATCTCCGCGCACCATCCATGGCCGCTCACCGCGTGCACCCCTGGCGCACGCCACTCAGTTTCCAATGTGCATTGAAACATACAAAAAAATATATATTAATAACAATCAACGAGATATCTTTTTCTCTCCTGAGTCATTTTTTTTTATTTTTAATCTGTGTTTGAAGAAAGTGAACCCTCACTTTTTATTAAGCTTACACATACGCCTACACCCAAACATTATATCAGTCATTTATTTTTATAGGCACGAAATTCATAACTCTTCACTAACCAACCATTTAGTTAAATAGTTTTTGTACGCAAAATGCTATTTTGAATTTTAACTAAGTATAGATACTATCTCAACCCAGACGGGTCTATCAAGCTGGTCAATGATATACATGTTTTGGTGCTTCATGGACGGAACCTTGTGCTCAAGCATTAGTTACGCCATCGAATCGACGCTTCCAAGGGTTTAGAGATCATAAATAAACATACCCATATGGGTATGAATCATAAACGATTGTCAATGATATAAATTCAAAAACGGCAATAATAACGGGCTATCAATAATAATTAGCATGAGTACACATTTTGACATTCGGTCAATAATAACGAACTATACTCTTAATACTAGTTCCCATTTGGTGAATAAAGCAATCACTAGTCATTACAGTATTTTCAATAGGTAGAACATTTATATTTTCAGAACTCTGTTATATTAGCGCTAGCTAGTATCTAAGTCTGCCTATAACTTTCGCAATATCGGACCTTTGTCGCCTGGCATCAGGATAAATGTCTATTCACCTTTTTTTTTTATAGTCTTTGGTCAATTTTGGAACCAGGTAGAGTCCGGTAAGACTACTAACATTTATTAACCGGACAATGACATGGAACGTTTAATACCTATTTAGACATTGCATAATTAATCGGCGGTAAGGTAAGAAACGACATGCTACACTTTGTTTATTGCTTAGATCAATGGGATCGCCTGATTAAATGTTTTTACAGCGATAGTCCTTGAATTAACTGACAGACTTGAATTGTTGGTGGTTCTCAAATAGTACCTACCGAACAACGAGTCATAACGCATGATGTACATAATGCATGAAGGCACGTAAACAGTCCATAATGCACCAATTATAGAATACATTGACATAGAGGAAACACGTATACCTGTGAACTCAATACTATAAAAAGATTAGCTACAGTAAAGTTACGAAAATTAACACCTAGTAAAACTAAAACAATCAATAACCATACCAAAATAACCACTGTCCAACGTCTAGCTTTTTATTAAAGTCTATATTTATTGAAACCTAGTATTTATGATATTAACCTTTAAGTTATTTGCGTCTTTACTCTTATATTCATCCTTAAGTCTGACCAGATGATTGTCCTATGATTACCAAAGATTGACCAACAATTCACCCCTAAGCCACTCAACAGCATTCAGCCATTTGAGTGTAAATGACCACAAGGGCAACATACAGCTCATCGGTTACTAGAGTTCGCAATTATCAAGATGATTATCTTTCCGGATCCTGCTGGTTACTCTACACTACAGCTCATCGTCCCTAACTTCAATCAGTGTGTAGCTAAATGAAATAGTTAAAACAGTCCGATACTTCATGCACAAGTAGTCGTGATGAGACTCATATCCTCTTTTACCTTAACTATAGCATGTACCTAGGTACTCTTAAAATCAAAGCTCATCAGTCATGGTATAGTACCTACCCCTATGAACACCAGTAATTTACATTATTTATGGCCCGGGCTACTATGCCCTAGACTACATAGTGGCTAGTATCATTCTAATACTCAAGTTCTAGTCTTAATTATCAACATCCGTTATTCAAATTCCGCGACCCCGGGGGCGTAACTTTAATTAACTATCCTTTGTCTTATTTCAGGTTTAGGTCCATCTACCAAGTTTCATCCAAACCTGTTCAACCGCTCACGTGTAATTCAATGACAAACATTCAGACATAATTACAAACATTTAAAAATGTAATATATCAATTGACTTATTTTGGGCACCCGCCACATTTTTATTTTTTTTATTCTGGTAACCCTCTTTCAATAATCACAGCCTGTTCAAGTGTACTTTCGCGCCGGCGCCGACAACGCGCTTGCTAAACCAACAGATGCACATGTTGCATGGATATCGATGATCGCACCTAGCGACAGATAATAAACCTTAACAACATTATTAACATTTCGCTCTACCGCTATTAGGCGTCAGTGACTGACCCGCAAACGCACCCTACACGCGCCTTGATGATTGAAGGCTGCAGGTACTTCGCAAATGTAGACCCCAAACCGAACCAAAACACTTGATCCAAATGCATATCCGTTAGTTAATTGCACGAACAAGAAAATATCAATATCCGCACAAATAACCATTTCCTCCAATTCAACTCATAGGGCATAAACAGTTTCCTCAGTTTTGTCGTATTGAAATATTACAGACTGAACAGACCCACACCACACCATTATATAAGCCATCTGTTTTACCCTAAAAACAGTTTCAAATGTTCTCTTTAAAAAAAAACTACAGTGGAGTATCCACTTTACTTTGACAATAGTGTAAACATGGTAGCCAAACACCACTGATCTCGTAATTGTTTACGTCTTAAAATTTGTCAAGCCGACATACCACAGCCACATATATTGGCCCAAAATCACATCTTCAACCAAGCATCATCCAATTAGTCACAGCAACATTCATAGAACCAGGATCGCTAATTCAGTCGCCCAGAGTGGCTATCAAGATATATTCCATCCACTAATATTATAAATGCGAAAGTTTGTGAGGATGTTTGGATGTTTAAATGTTTGGATGTTTGTTACCTAATAAGGGGATAACAACTGGATGGATCAAGCTGAAATTTGGCATGTAAGTAGTCCAAGTCCTGGATTGAATCATAGGATACTTTATATCCCGGTAAAGAGTTCCTTTGGGACAATAACGGGAACAACGCGGGCGAAGCCGCGGGAAAATGCTAGTCCACAATAATAATGTCTTCCTGTGATCAGTTCAGTCCTGTACGACCGAGTATCATCACCTATACCTATACATTTCCTTTTACCATTATTAGCGCATATTTTTGTTGAATAATCATTTTCTTCTACTTATCCTGAATTAATCATTTGAAAACCCAGTATCTCATGAGTAGCTGTTTTCCGCTTTAAAATATAATTAACTAAAATTGTTACAGTACCTTGACCGTCCCATGTGAATACACCATTTTGTAGATCTGTTAGTTACCAGTCAACGCCTGGCCCATAATTTGTGTCATCCTGTCCTGCCCCAGCACACACATGTAGTCTTTGGTGATGGTCAACTTTTTGACCTTGGACATCTCCTTACAGCAAAACTCTGTAAGAAACATTCACACAACACGTAGACGCCTTTAAAATAAACCCTTGATACATCACATAATAAATGTTAATATTATTTGTAGGAAACACTTGTCAACAGATAAAACTGTAAATAACCTAATTATATAATTTCACTAACTGCATGTCTCAGAGTAAAACATATCATAACCTGCTTTTAATATTTATCTTTTCTAGTTGACTGGTACCGAATTTCTTAAGGCATTAAGTTGGCCATATGCATTAAAATGGTAATAATAATAAAACAATGACAGCTGAAATTCAACAATCTATGCCCTTCTATCTCTAGCCGGGTTTGAGATTTCAATTCAAAACCAGTTAGGTTGTCCTGTCTCTTTTTGTTTTTGTCTGTCTGTTCCAATGCTCATGATATTATATGGTCTTAATTCAAATGAGTATCTGACATTTTTACTAGACTCAACCATCATGTATTTTAGTAATCTGATACATATAAATCATATAATAATAAAATCATTTGTTCATCAACAAGTTAAAATTGAGTGGCCTCATAACCTACTTTTAATTATTTCAAAATCTAGATCAAATTGAAGCAATTATATACTTAATAACTTAATTTTATTTTAGTGGGACAACTTTCATAATCACTGTTACTAACCAGTACACAAATAATTGTTTCAGTTTAAATCTATTTCATAAGGACTCTCAGGGGAATCCAAAACATTGCAAATTATAATGTGCCATTATGGTATCAGCTTGAAAGTATTATGTGATTTCAACAACTTCCAATTGAATAATATGTAAACTTTCTCTAAGGGTAGTGCTTTCCTTGGATGTAGCAATGTCATTACTTAAGTTATGTTTTGATGAATCATTCTTGATATCATTTTTACTTTACTTTGTAATGCCACCTGCCATACACCTTAATTAATCTTTTCTGTATCATAAATATTTGCAAATTTTCATTATAGGTCATGAGCAACCTATCAACAAAATATAAGTAGTGCGATGAAATTGAATCTAACTGTAACTTCAGTAAACATGTTTTCTTATTGTAGTAGCCTTACATATTTGCAGTTATATACCAAAATGAATCATATATGTGTTAAAACCAGCCATGGTATATCTTACCATTATTTAAATGAAATTAAATCTTTGAAACATATAATACCGGCAATAGCAAAGAAAAATGTTCAAATATGATAATTTAAATTGCACCTGAAACTATAATGGATATCATCTTCATCCAAGAGTTATTTTCGTTTGTTTTAACTATTTGACCTTTGACCATGGACCCAGAGTCAACAGGTGAGGTTACCTTAAATAACTGTCATCTGACCCGCGTGACCTTGTATCACGGGACCCAGATCAACGTGAACATGGTTTAAATATAGCAAAAATCAAATAATTCGCCAACAGTAACTCACCTCATTTTCTTTATACTTATCTAGAATGGCTTAAAGCGATCACAACGGCACGTAGTGATTCCTCTTCTGAATTTGAAAGAAACATCACCTCGAAGAGGAATGAAACCGCTCGTTCTTTATCTTGACTTTGTATTTCTCATTGTTATGGAATTATGGATCATATGTAACAACACACAAATCAATCATTAGTACATATCAAATCAAACTATCACAAAACATTTTACCTACGTCGTACAGATTTACCTTTAGTAATCAAAAACACTCTATACCATTTTCAAGCTCGACATATGTCATGTACTTTATATTTCTTTAAACAGTAATTAGGCATTAAGTATTTACAGGATTCAATACAATGAAAATCTGCATTTAAAACAAATGCCTCTTCGCTTAGCGCGCTATAATCGCTATATTTTGATTATCCCAAAATTGAAGCTGTCAGTGTCAAACCATTCTTTTTTTAATTTTCGTCTTCACAGCAGAGACCAAAGTAATATCTTGAGTGACTTACAATAGCAATATTACCCTAAAATTTTATCATTTTCGACAAGTAATCTTACACAAACTAGTTTGAGGACGGCAAATAATAAATGCTTGTATATTAAGAAGTTAACTTATTAGTTATTTGCATTTTATTAAATGAATATTAAATTACCTATCTTTAAAGTCTAATTTATTAGGGTAAGCTACCTGCATTCGTTTTCGAGATTCTAATGTCCCTGAATATGAGCTCTCGAGTTATTGGGTTGATGTGTGTCTTCATTGATAAATTAAACAAAAGTTTAAGAAAAATGTTTTATTGTTATCAAAGGCTACCTCGACATTGTAAAGTTTAGTAATACTTATTCTACGAAACGCTGCTACCTTATACAAGCGGTGTTTATTTTCCATTATAACATAACAGAGGCGGCTTGTAGACAACCACCTGACAATCGTTCTATCCTTCTCTCTCTCTTCAATGATGAAAGAGGGATACTTAGCAGATTAACTTTGCAGTTCATTGGAGTATAACTCCCGATATAAGTTTGTGATGACACAATTCCGATTATATAAAAAAATGTAATTTCATAAATTTTACTTCTATTCAAGCCAGTAACTTGAAAAATATAACGTAGATGAATACATTGCTTGAAAGTGTCCTTGTCGGCATTTAAAATTGAATTTTATAAAAAAGTACAATTTAAGTTACTGGCTCTTGGTCTAGGTCGTTGGGATATTATATTTTATAAAAAATATATGTGCTGATATATTTATAGTACGCAAATTAGTTAAGTGTTAGTTAAAATTAACTATTTTCGCCAGAAATATATGATCTTGTGCTAGAAGCTGTAAAATTGATAAAAATCTTTAAATTAAGTCAAACAGATATTTTATTGAATATCAAAAAAAAAATTATGATTAAGAGTTCATATATTTCTGATTATTTAGCGTCATAATGTTTAATAATGTGTTAAAATGGATAACATAATCTTATTATACTAGCAGTCTCCACAAATTAAGTATACTTATTCGGAAAATGTCTTACAATACTTCATTCTAATAAAAAAACCTGACAATGATACATGAAAACGAAATCAACAAAATTAATGTCAAAGGATTAAAAAATGAACAGCAACGTATAAAATTAGTAAAAATAATACTATAAACAATCTACTTTTTGGTGTTAGTAGCTACAACAAAAACTAAATCTATAAAAATAAATACTTTTAAGTAGATCGTTAATCAAATTGCACGTAAAATATTATTTTTGTTTATACCTAATGAGATATTATTTGCAATGGCACTTTTGAATAAATACATAGCAAAATAAGCAATTTAACAAATCTATTTACATAGTGAGCGAGATATGTAGGACTGCACTAAGTTACAAAAGAGATGCAACACGTCAAACTTTATATATTTTTTTTGTCAAAATGTTGACCTCATGTCTTAGTGCATATCCTCTAATTTGTGCATAGTGTAAAATACAGACAAAATATATACTAAATTATCTTGTCTATGGCACAAGAAATCAAAGCTCAGAGAGGTTTGATAGTTAAAAATATTTACAAACAACAATTACATCTATGATTCTACTTGTACCTATAATAATGGATTTAAAAAGTGGAGTATAAAACCAGACGGATTTTTAAATGCAATACATAAAATACATTACGATTTTTAAGAGAGGAACATCAAAATGACAGTACTTTGTGTGTACAAACAGCAACACAGTTAACTATACACTTCAAAAATGGGAAATACTGCAAGAAAGAGAATCACACTTGAAGGCGTCGTGTTATGCATGTGTGCGTGTGTTTATGAGTATAAATTGGCTATTATTCAAAAGAGAAACAATAATTTTTCTTTTATGGCTGATCCAACGTCATTATTGACATTAATGCCATATTATTGAATTCGTGGAAAAGAATGAATGAATAATAAATATAAATTAGGTACATTATATTGGTGCATCATATCAAAAATATGAAGCACCAATAAGAGCATTAGCAATATAATTAGTTTATTTCATCTCAACGTTCGTCTGAAAGCAAAGTCATAATTTTGACAAATTCACCTGTCTTGTTGAAATAAAACCTTTATTTACAGTATGGAAAAAAACCTTTGCCCAAACAACTACAATGACAAAGCTCAAAGGCACATTACACATACGCAAACGTTATTTGATTTGAAGTTGACATAATACAAATATATATATATCTTTCAATCGTTATCATTTTCTCTCTGCTCTGTCTTTAATGGGCAGTTAAGTGTGTTGCTGTTTGTACAAGCTATGAGTTAACGAGTTTTAGAGAATGTGTACAACGAAGGTGCTGCCAACTGGTGCCGATAATCAGAATCTTGTACTCTATCATACTGGGGCCAAATTAACGGGAAACGCCGTCAATATCGATGATTGACGAATCACGTTCATTAACATTTATAACCAGTATTTTTTCACGCCATTTTCATTTACTGTCCGTATATTATTGTCTCTTTTATCGATACTTAGTCATGCTACCTTGCACGTTCCCTATCATGAATTCTGGCCCGTTTTACGAAGCAAATTACACTTTTACAAGTCTAAACTAGCAACATTGGTTCAAAGTATTTATTTCGAGAATATAATATTGTACATCCATTTTAATGTTCCACCCACAAGCACCACATATTTATCTAAACCCTATACAGTGGTCTACTTTTTACCGTTAAACTTTAATGTACGAAGTCTTTAGACATTGTTTCCAACAGATTTGTTAATAGATTAAAATTTCAATACTATTTCAGCATATAGAACATATTCAGTGCCGAGTTCCCGCCCCGACTATCGGGTTCATTTTGTATAGAAAATTGGAGCTTCGCACTGAAAGTTTTAATAGTGAACTAGTCTTAATTTTTTTTATCTTTAAACAAATCTGTTAGATCTTTTAACTATTTTGGATCATTTGGAAAGAACAAAGCATCTTAACACACTTTAAGGGATGTTTGTGATATTTTCAAAACTTATTTTAAAAAGCCTCATGTACACTGTTTAGAGAAATCTGTGGTGCTGAAATGATTAAGCTCATTGAAATTTATTAACTACCTGCTTCACCCAACTACCTTTTGGGTCATCCATATTTATTTCTGTCTTTAAATCCTCACGATTCTCTTCATTAGAGACACTAGCAACTTCAACACTGACACTTGCTTTTACTTCTTTCTTAACCTCGCTGACACTTCTTTCAAAACTGGCAACCTTTGTAGAAATCGTTTTAGGCTTGGCTGCTGGTTTCTTAGCTATCTGACTCGGTTTCGTCACACTTTTAGACATCATTTCAATCTCCATTCGCCTCTCTAACACGCTTTTCGATGTCTTTTGCGGTTCTACTGACGTTCGTTTATTCTCGTTTGTCTTTATTTTTCTCGTTGCCGAGTCAAGACTTGCTCTTTCGAAGCTTAGTCTCTTTATTTGTATGTTACCTGTGGGTTTCGGTTTACTTGAATCTGTTTCTTCTTTAACTTCTTCGTTAACTTTTACTTCGACTTTGCTTTCAAGCTTTGGTTCCGTTGATTCAGACTTTTGTTTGTGAATATAACTGGTGTTTCTTTTAATAGTTTTCATATGAACTGATTCGGATGATGATGATTGCTCTACATTTTTTGCTAAATTGTTTTTATTAATAGTAACATTTTTGACATTGGCTGTAGGAATGTTAGTGATTTTTGGTTTTACTGGAACGGGTGGTGCTTTCGGCTTATCCTTATCGATAGATTTTAAGTCGACTTTAGTTTTAGTGTCAGTAATTTTTTTCGCTACTGTGGCTTTAGTATTGCAAACACTTGATGTGACAGTTACTCGTTGGGCTCTAAAAGACGAAGTATGCTTAATGCTTTCGATTCTCGAAACAGTTTTGCTGACAGATTTTACTTCAGACGAGTCTGTTTTAGACTCTTCAACTTCTTCTTGATCAGAATAAACGGCTGAATCTCTATACACATCTTCATCAACAACATGTTCTATTTTTTCAAATGATTTTTCATAGTAGCTCTCATCAGAGTTTAAATGAACTGATGAGTCTGTGGATTTCGCTTTGCTACTATCCTTTTGGACTTCTTGTTTAATCTCTTGATCTGCGCTTTCACTGGATGTAGTAACGAATGATGAATTTGAGAATAAACTATCAGGTCTTATAGCATTTTTATTAATAAGTACATTTACATTCTTCAGTGCAGATTTTTCCTTTACTAATGTTACTGGATCTACATAGTCCCGTTGTGCTATTCTGGCTCCTAAATGTTTACTGCCTTGCATGTATATTGGAAATTTATTTAAGCTCTGATACGAATTACTTGTAGATTTGGACGGAGAAGAAGCATTTGATATATTAGTCACCATGCTTACGCTTTTTTCATAATTCGGCCTGTATACTTCTGGTTTTTGTGGAATATTATCGCAGCTATGCGATAAGGCCTCTAAATTGTTCTTTTCATTTTGGCTTTCTGTCAAAGTGGTATGTTCGTAGACACTTTTACTCAAAGCGTCATTGTTAGTACTGTACACGATGGTAGATGTTGCGGGACTGGCATCAGTTGAAGTGATTACCACTTTTATATCTGTTTTCATTGAATTAATTATATCTTCAGTGACTTTCTTTGTTTCTGTTCTATTTTGATTGTCATCTGCATGTTCGTCTCCTATAATACTTCTAAAACGTTGTAAAAGATTTTTAGAATAACTCCTTGGATTTAGTCCTGGTCGTTTTTCAGTAGTAGGACTCTTTGCGTCAGTTTTCGTGGTATCAGGGCTACTTTGATCATTAGCGTTGATTTCTTCTTCAGTATTTTTCGGCGGAGATCTATTCTTAAATCGGCTTAAAACATTTTTCAAAGACAACATGTTACTTGTTGGTTTGTAAATCTTATGTTCTGGATGAATAACTTCAATCTCTTTCTTATCATCAATGTTTTCTAACGGTAATACTTCACATGAAGAAGTTGTCGATGTATTCAAGTTTGGTTCCGATACAGTTAGCATATTTTCATTCTTATTGGTATCTAGGTCCTTTTCAAAATTATTTTTGTAACATTTATCTATTTCTTGTTCCAATTCTAATGTAGACTGGCTGATATTTTGCACATAATCGCTGTCATTGGAATTCGTACTCTTGTTAAATTTGAGTATATCTCCTTCGCTCATATAGTTTTCTACGTCATCGTAACTTATTTCACTTTTATCTGACGCGATGGTAAACGGTCTATCTGTACTCATGACTTTTCCATCTCTGTTCAAATATGTCTTACTATTGCTATTAGGTTTACATTTGAAGGAGCTCAAAGTCTTCTCCTCTTGGTTGCTAGTTGGAACTTGGAAGCTTCTAGGGAGTGAACCAGACTTCCTATCTCGTGATACATTGAAATGTTCTTTTTGTCGACTAAGCCAAATCTCAGGCGTATTTGGGCTTTGCTGGTCTGGACTCATCGGTAGGTACTCCCCGGGTAACGTGCTTGGTGTCTCTTTTTTTCTTCTACATACTTCCATTAAACTATCGTAAAGATTTTCATTACTATTCTCTATAACTGGGCCTTGATGCTCCATCGTTTCGTAAAATTCTTCTGCTTGAGGTTTGACTTTCTCAGGAGACTTTACTGGTACATCATATATGCCTTCGTTGTCTTGTATTTTGTTTAGTTTATCAAAAGAAAGGTAAACGTAATCGGAGTCTATATTTTTTACTTTGGCCTGAGAAGGATTGGGTGGTGAAGGTAACCTTTTAGGCCTGGGGACATGAGACGTGTGTTGAATAGATTTGCTTTTAGAATTTAATGTATGCAAGCCATCGTCTACTCTGTTTTCTACTCTCAAAGTCTCATAAATATGATCATCATCAGAGGCATCGTTTACTTCGTTTGGAGGACTCAGTATTTGCACATCAGGCTCATCTTTACTTAGTAGTAAATTTTCGGAAGCTTGTCGGCAGTATTTTGGTTTATTTATTGCTTGTTCAGGGTTGGAATGTGACTTTAATAGCCTCTGGTGTCTTCTTTGAGCACTGTTTCTTAGCTGTTGCTTCTTTAATAATTTCTGGAACTCCCGATTTTGCATTAACAACTGCGATATGATTTGTTCTAAAGGTTGCTCTACCTCTTCACCGCTCGGGCCGTCTTCTCTTGTTTCATCTTCAAGCTTTTCCTCATTTTCAGATCCTTCGTTAATTACTTTCTGT
Organism: Eudemis profundana; assembly: GCA_947034925.1. Classification (NCBI taxonomy): domain Eukaryota; kingdom Metazoa; phylum Arthropoda; class Insecta; order Lepidoptera; family Tortricidae; genus Eudemis; species Eudemis profundana. The sequence continues at coordinate 12,453,037 of OX344816.1, read as the reverse complement.
TGGTTTAAGTACTTAACTTTCTCTAGTTCGTTCTTTTTAAATGAATCTGTCTTTTCTATCAGCTTTTTATAAGTTTCTTCGTCAATGTCTTCATCTTTGCTTATAGTTTCTGGTACTATTGAACTTGGTGTGCTGACTTTGGATTTGTCAACATTTAAACTATCAGTAGATTCAGAAATATGTAAAATATTTTCAGTAGATACATCTGTAGAGAAATCAGCATAGAACTTAGCTGTAGTGTCAGTCCCTAGTCGTAGTCCATTAGCCCGATTTTTCTTTAATTTTGATATTTTCTTTGGTAATTTTTTTGTGTTGTACATCTTTATTTCAATATTAGGTTTTATACCAGTGTTATTGACCTTTCTACCATCAACTTCAGGGTCAGATATAATTACTCCTTCACTATTCTTTGTTTTTCTTGTTATTTTATTTGAACCACAATTACGGCACTCAAATTCAATTTTTTCTGTACCTCTGACTTCGTTTCTATCATTGTCACTATCCAAACTCTTTTTAGCAATAATAGCGGTATTTTGTTGCAAGCCTGGTTCAGATTTTCGTCTCCAAGTACCTATTTTAGACAGCTTAGATCGCTGTGGATCTTCCTTGGACTTGGACCTTAGAATATCTGTCTTATGCTTCTCGTTGTCATTACACCTAGATTTCCTAGAGTGTATAGTGCTTGTTGAATCCGTTACTATATTTTCTTTTATCTTCGCACATTTCAGGCAGGATTTGGGTATATTCCTGACATTAACTAATGAATTATTAGTGTCACTAAGATCCTCTTTGCTTTTAGTGTCAGTGTAACCTACAATATTATCAGAAGAATGGTATCCTCTGATTTTATTCAACGAGCCAGTGTAGTCTTTCGCGAAACTTTCTTGTGAAGATTTAAAGTCTGAACATTTACAAATAGATTGCTTCCTCTCTAAATGCTCTGCGCTACCAGAGTCGATGTATTGCAAAGCTCTATCACATTCCGGACATTTCTCCTTGTCATCGTCATGCCTACAACTACATTCTGCTTTATCTTTCTTTGATAATTCTGTTTCACAATCTGAACACAAGTCAATATAACAATTATCACAAGTAAAATCTGTACCTTTTTCTAAAGAAACCTGCGCACAATCACAGTCTTGGTTGCCAGTTCTATTATTAGGGACACTGTATTTCATGGGCTTCTTTAGCCGGCCTCTGACGCCATTTTCGAAGGACTTTCTTCTCTCTCGCTCTAGCTTCCGTTTTTCGAGGTATTCGGGGGCAGAGAGCTGTTTCCTCATGGATGCTTGCGTTATTAGATTATGGGACTTCTCTGCTAGTATGTCATCTGCAATGAAAAAAATTAAATACGTTAGAAGAATTATTATGCTGCGCTCGTCAATAAGCACAATTTTTAGTTGCATCTTCATATCAGTGGTCTGTTGCTAGGACTTTATTAACTAGTAAACTGGTAAAATTAGCTCGAGAATGTCACAATTTATGTAAGGCTTTTACTACTTTTCGTATTAATATAAAATAAAAGATTTGACTACGAATTCACTGCATTAGCTTGTAGAAATAGGTGCCGTAGTCGTCAGATAGTAGACTGGACGCTTGATTGCCATCCCAGGGAGGTATGTTTATGTAGGATGAAATAATAGGATTTCAAAACTCACCGTCAGTTTTGTTCTGTCCAAGCTCCATCACCAGCTGTCTCGCATGCGACGGTATTACCGCGTTATAGTTCTCTAATATCACCTGAAAGTTAAAAAATAAAAATCATTTTTGAGACACAGACATTAAGTAGTTATGTACAATTTTGTATGGAAATTCGGGAGCTTGGCACTGAAAGTGTTAAGCGTCATATATAGTATAGTTTTATTTCAGCCGATACCAGTTTCTAAGACTAACTTATGCACGGATCAACTTACTCTCCACTCTCGCCTGTGCTTCGATTGTACTCAGATTGGGGTCATACTAATCTAAACCGACTAGCTGGGAATTACTGTCTAGCCTCTCTTGCACTGTCTATCGTTAAGCCCTACTTAAGTAGTATACTTCTTAGATTGGGGTTGTGTAAGATCTGCTTAAAGAAAATAATACTGTTGTGTGGTTTTGTACCTCGTTATCATCCGTCAAAAAAAGAAGCGTGCTTAAAGACTTTATGCATTGACATTTCAGTGAATTATCAACTCTAGGGCCATTGTCAAGAGTTAAAATTGCTTTAATATAAATGTGACTTTAGACGTATTATGAATTTACACCCCTGGCGTTTATCTGACTACCTGGGAATCGAACAAATGCGAAGTCAGTTACAGCGCCATTTTCCTATTAATGCACTCGTAATCTATGGTTCATGGGGATAGAGTTAATAATCAATTGAACTTTCGAGGTGGTTGTACTGACTTTTTACAATGTAGTCGTTTTGGTGTTTTAGGGTTTACAAACAATCCTTTTGTTTCCTTTAAATGGATTGTACAGAACGCCAACCAAAAGAGTATAAAAACTGATTTAAAATAAACTTATGCAATATAGTTTTTTTAGGGCGTTATCACTTTCCATAGATGCCTTTTGGCCTAGTTAATGCACCATCAACTTTCAACTTACTCTCTTAAGCAACAGAGTCCACTCTCGCATGTGTCCCTGCAGTGTCAGTGGCGTGTGGTGCGTCTCACGGGATAACATGTTTTCTTTTTGGCTGATACCAGTTTCTGAGCTACCATTCGGGCTAACTAATGCACCAACTTACTCTCTTAAGCAACAGAGTCCACTCTGGCATGTGTCCCTGCAGTGTCAGTGGCGTGTGGTGCGTCTCACGGGATAACATGTTTTCTTTTTGGCTGATACCAGTTTCTGAGCTACCATTCGGTCTAACTAATGCACCAACTTACTCTCTTAAGCAACAGAGTCCACTCTCGCATGTGTCCCTGCAGTGTCAGTGGCGTGTGGTGCGTCTCACGGGATAACATGTTTTCTTTTTGGCTGATACCAGTTTCTGAGCTACCATTCGGTCTAACTAATGCACCAACTTACTCTCTTAAGCAACAGAGTCCACTCTCGCATGTGTCCCTGCAGTGTCAGTGGCGTGTGGTGCGTCTCACGGGATAACATGTTTTCTTTTTGGCTGATACCAGTTTCTGAGCTACCATTCGGTCTAACTAATGCACCAACTTACTCTCTTAAGCAACAGAGTCCACTCTCGCATGTGTCCCTGCAGTGTCAGTGGCGTGTGGTGCGTCTCACGGGATAACATGTTTTCTTTTTGGCTGATACCAGTTTCTGAGCTACCATTCGGTCTAACTAATGCACCAACTTACTCTCTTAAGCAACAGAGTCCACTCTCGCTTGTGTCTCGGCGAGCGCGCCTGCAGGGTGAGCTGCGCGCGCGGCGCGTCCCACGGGATCACGTGGAACGACAACGGTGCGCCGGCTATGGATTCCACTAACATCATGTTGTTACACTGAAATTTATAAAATAGATATAAGTTAGTATCTTGTTAGTTGCTATCCTACTAACATAAGCTTTTATATAAGTTTGAAAGTCGACCAACAAGAAACCTGAAATGAACATCAATCGTGTACAATGTTCAAACAGCCACGACCCTTAGAGCCACGACCACTCCGACAAGAGTATACGACTAAAACACTCTCTCGCTCTGTGTCGTGACACTCACGAGTGTCGCGACACATGCTGAGTGGGTTCCATTTTTGTTACCATTGTGCCATTAGTTTTAAGAATAGATTAAGTTTGCATCCTAGTTTATATGTAATAGGTACTTAATGGTGTTTTTTGGTTCAAAAGAAATGTCTCTTCTTCTTCTTCTTCTTTAAAAAGTTCTTACTAATATGATAAAAAATGCTGTAGTTGAAAAACACTTCAACCATTCTCGATCGTAAATTTAAGTAAGTTAGACTTCTGCGCAACAGCGCGGTGGCTGCTTCGCGTCCAAAGTTAGTTATTTCCCTAAAAATGAGTACACAGAAAAAAATGCAACTTACCATCAGGGCCGTCTTTAACCTATTGGAGGCCCTGGGTATATTAGGATAATCGGGCCCCTATGACTTTGTATTTGATCTGAGGGGGGCCTCTATCGAGCGCGGGGCCCTGGGCACTTGCTCAAAGTGCCCACTGGGAAAGAGGGGTCTGCTTACCATGATGTGCGACTTGTACGCGAGGATGCCGTCCTCGCGGTTCTTGGTGACGAGCAGCATTTTGTCGAAGAGGAAGGCGTGCCGCATCGCCTTCGCGCCGAACACTCTGCGGGCGGGAACATCTTGTTAGATAAACACAAGTTTGCACGTTTCCATACCTTCAGGCACAATAATAGCAGTCATTTATCTTCCGACAAAAGGTACATCGCGCCGCTTGCTTGTGTGCGCGCCGTGCACGGACGCACTAAAACGAAAAGTAAGCGTGTACCAGTGGCGTGGCGTAAAAAATATCCTTGGGCAAGCCGGTGCAGATTTGGCGTTCATTTTCCTTGAGAGCTGTAAAAAAAAAAAGGTGGCAAGCCGGTAGGAATCGAGTTCTTTGGACGCCACGCTACTAGTGTGCTATTTTTATGTCATACCTGGCCATAAAAAGACTACCCTAGTTGTGTAATGTAGATGGGCGTTTTCCAAAAAAACGTGTCCGAAAATTTGTATGGATTTTTTTTCCACTACGTCACGTTCATACAAGTTTGTATGAACGTCACGTAGTGGAAAAAAAATCCATACAAATTTTCGGACACGTTTTTTTGGAAAACGCCCAGGTACTATTCTTTCCTTATGCTTTGCTACAGGAGGCGGGTTGTACAATTATTACGTAACACAACATTGCCCACCAGCAGGCAAAAATATGACTTGGATGAAGTTCCATTTAAATACAGGTAAGACTGTTGAAACATAGTTTCTTTCGGTATCAATATAAACTAGCGGTTAGCGGCTGGTGTAAACAGACACTTGTATAATGTGCAGAGATCGGACAAATTTGCGTCATCGCTCGTAAATACTGATTATTTTCTTTAATAAATGTACATTGTAACAAACCTGTGTATTTTTTGACTATCAAAATTAAATCTCAGGTAAGAAATTAATTAAATGATTAATTATTTGATTATAATTATTTTTGAGTCATGTCCACATTTTTTAGGAGCGATGACGCAAATTTGTCCGATCTCTGATAATGTGGCACAAACCTGAATGTCCCTTCGGCACACAGCTCTCCGTACGTGGTCAGGTCCGGTCCGGTCCAGCCGTACAGGAGCGACTGGATCTCCTGCCAAACACACCGTAATTATAATGCGGCCAACGCAACAACAGAACTCACAGGACCATCATTCAAAAGGTTTTTGTCAAAGAAAGTTTTTTGAGACATACTTTTATTGCCGACTGTACTTTTTTTATATAAAACTGCACGTCAAAACTAATCGAATGAGCCCAAACTTCATCATCATCATCATCATTTCAGCCAAAAGACGTCCACTGCTGGACATAGGCCTTTCCCAAGGATCTCCTCGATTGTGCGTGCGTGCGTACGTGTGTGTGTGTGTATGTGTGTGTGCGCGTGTGTGTGTACCTGTACTCTGACGGCGTGCTCGTGTTTGCGCTTCATGTCGTCGATGTGGTGCGCGATGGCGGTCATCTGCGCGAGCGCGAACTGCGTCTCCCGCGTCGCGCACTGCTTCACCACGTTCTGCAATCATTTCATTTCATTTATGTATTTCAATAGTACATTGTGAGTTTACAGGAAAACCCAAAGCACCCACAATGCCAGTCATACAGTGAATATTAAATAAAACAACACATTTTATGTCACCAAAACGAACATTGTGAACAGTAACATTATAGAAAAATGAAATATAATTGGCTTACATAACTACCCAGAATCCATCAACTTTTACTCTATCCAACAGTAGCCGGAGCATTCCACCAAAATGTCCCGCACAAGACGCCATTATTTTCATACTTCTGTGGTAGCCTGTCTGCACCACCCGCTTACTTGCCACACGCCTGCGCGGTACAGCGCGCCGCCGCGACGAATAAACAAGACTGTCAGACTTGTCAGTCTTGTCACTCATAAACTTACTACATCGTTCGCGCTACAATTTAATTCCTTTTCTGTATATAATTATTGTAATTGTTCTAAATACATATTCTGTAAATATTCTCCTGTCTTTCCACTACACGGGCGTTGTACACACGCTTCCCGCACTTCCAACAAAGTTAGGAAGTATATTTTTGGCATGTCAATATTTTATAGCTTGGTTTCTAAATTGATAATGTCATTTAGGACTTTCTATATATTTTAAGGTAGGTAGCTGTCATAGTAGTCTCGTGCGGGACAAAGTAGACGATTTCGTGGAATGCACCAGCTACCGTTTTACCTCCTTTCAACATTTTGTTGTAGGTTCGATACAGTAAATTTATAAAGTTAATCGATATGTTAGATACTTCAATATACATTGCATTGCACATAGCTAGCCGACGGCGGGTGGTGGGCGGGTGTCTTAGCGCCAACTGCCGCTCTCTGAACTCTCTGGCACTCTGGCTCTAGATTGCTGGCTAGACGGGCCATGGTGCGAGGGTACAGAGAAAGATGTATAAAGAGAGTCAGAACAGTTTCTTACCTGTAACAGCAGATGATACTTCAATATCCGTTGCACGGGCTTCAACAAATAGCTGGCCAGCGGCAACGGGTGTCCTAACGCCAACTGCCGCTCTCTGAACTCTCTGGCGCTCTGGCTCTTGCTGGCCAGTGCCGCTAGACGGGCCATGGTGCGAGGGTACCCGGTGCAGTACGAGGTGTAGACAGAGAACCCAGAGGTGTTGTTGACGAAACACCTCGCGATACAGGAGGCGTCGAGGCGACATGTGTTTAGCTCTTCGCAGAGGGATCTGGAAATAAAACAGGAGATTATGATTGCTTATGTCAAGTCGTGTAGGTATAAGGACCTACTGGGGCTATTATTCTAACCAATTAACTTAAAATACTTTATTTTTTGTACGTTAAAGCCCTTTTGAAATCTGCTCTAAAGAGTTTTTTGTGGCGTTTCTATCATACAGGTGTAATTTTCCGAAACGCTTTTAAATTCAGACTTGTAGGGGTACTTCTAGTGCTTTTTAGCAGAATAAATATTAAGATTTTGCACCTGTGTTACGAGTAGAAAAGTGCGATTTTCCTATGTAACTATTGGAGTAGATACGTGGTTGAGTAAGTATAGCGGCGTTATTTCACTTCAGCGTACGAAGTTGCGGTCGGGTCTACTAGTGTATAATAAATAGCAATATTCTAAGAGATCTTAGCTAACTTTACTCCTTCCTTACAGAATAGAATAACCTCTCAATGAAACTGCATTAGTAGTAAAATTAGTAGACATTTCAAAATTACCAAGCAAAGGCTGTAGTCGTAAAAAGGCAATATACGAAATAACGATCTAAACTTACGCGATATTTAATGCTTTAATACCGCACAGTGTTGCTAAATGTGCTGTAAAGTTCCCGTTTAGCAATCTTAGGGTAAATTACTTAATGTAAGTAACGGACTGAGATTTTATGTTTATATGTAGATGGTGCTATGGTTATTGGTTAGGGTTACCAGATACAAATTTTGAAATACATGTTTCTCTCTATTTTCCCTTCTATAAAGTGGATCGTCAGCTCATTTGCCTTTTATGACGTAAAAATATACCTACAATCTTTAACCGCATTTCTCCAACCTTTGAATACGATTACCGGTATTATTTGCGGTATTCCGGTATCGGTATCAGTTGCGACGCGAAATCGGATCGTCTGCGGTTAACATTATCCAAGGCTTATTTTTATTTATCTACATCTCTAAGGACTACAAAGTAATCGTGCGAGTAATAAAGGTTACCTACGTAGGTAATTAATAATTTTTCATCACACTTGCTCGAAAATGGTGTCATTACACGTAGGTTTTGCGGGCCGTAAATGACCTATTACGCCCTAGGGCGTAATGGTTTTCTTTTTAAATTTGAAACGCTGGTTCTGTTTTACTCTTATTTGTCATGTTTAAACGAAATGCTAAGGTACTTTTTTAACTTTTATTACTGAAATATTTATTTAAAGAGAACTGTTATTGCAAATACATGTAAACACATATTTCTGTAACATTACTTAAATGTTTAAATAGTACATTTCAGTATTTTGCAAAAATAAAATCAACCATTTTAAGTCTTTACCGCTATGGTTTCCGAACGTGACTTGACGTTCGTATTGTCTATGGATAATGTCACTAATGTCACTGTCACTTTTACAAATTTATTTAGGTTAAGTAAGGTTATTTTAATCAAATTTCCTCACAAGTGTGATGAAAAACATTGTGTGTGCCACGGGCGGTAAAGGAATTACAAACTCGTGTTATTAAAGCCCTCGGCTTCGTCTCGGCCTTGTAACAAACACTCATTTGTAATTCCTTACTTATCGCCCTTGATACACAATGTACTAATGTATGACTAGATTATGTTCATCAGGGACCTTTATAAATAAATTATGTTTATTTCATCACAAAACTTGTAAAGCTGACATAAAGGAGAACTTATAACTAAGAAAATAAGAGAATTATTAGTATAAGTGTTCAATTCAACTCTTCCAAGACTTTGGTATACAAGGATTTCCAGTTTTCATGGATGTAAGCATTATTGCCAAGTATAAAGACGATCAAGTAGTCCAACTTACGCCGTTTAGGAGCGCGCGACACGTATTCACACAGACGCGTGATAGCACGTGAGAGTGCGATCTATACTGGAGCATTCTTACGCATTTTTACCCGACTGCGGCGAAGCCCAAAGGAGGGTTATGTGTTTGACCTGTATGTATGTCCGTTCCTATGTCCGTTTGTAAATAGATTCATTAGATTCGTCTTGATGGCGCGAGTGTCACTGGGTATGAAGTTCGTTAAAATAAACAAAAATGCACTTTTAAAGTGCACCGCGGTCGGGTTTTTTTTTTAGTAAAAATATTTTTATTTCTTTGCTACTGTGCTATTATGCCAACTTGGCAAGTTTTGTTAAAGTTTTGCACCCGAAAGTTCCGATCACAAATGCATGTCCTGCTTCATCGAGTATTATCGCCGTTGATTGTACATGGGTCAGCTTTAACGGTACCCATAATTAACGCATTATATCTATATTACAAGAGGACTGTCATTCACCATACTTTGGATCGTACCCCGACCGCAAGGGGATATCCAGGCAAAAACTAGATGGCACTAAAAAACTAAACATTTAACGATGTTATAATTGAACAAAGAAACATAGGTAGTATACCTAGTAACAATTAGTTCGTAAACAGCTAATAATAAATCAATTCTAACATTTAAATACTGTGTCACGCTTGCAAAGTTGAATAATTGTAAATAATATAATTCTTATACCAAGCTTAGGCATACATAGATGGCGTTGTAAATATCGGGGAACAGCTTTTTATATGGAGAATGACAGTCCTCTTGTTTTAATGGTCCTTGCTGTTTTATAATGAATCGCTAAGCTTTGTGAGGCAATGCTTGCGCAAGCGCAGTATTTGGGTCGCCGGGCTAGAATCTACGCTCACTTCGTGCGCTATTGTGATCTGACGATTTATCACTATACATAATATATAAACTATGTACGAGCAAACTCAACTCCCGCTTTAGTCAATTTAAAAAGGCCCCGGGGACCTTCTTTGCTCATTGTCAACTTCAGCCGACGGCAACTTTTTTTTTTGAAAAATCTGACATACAAGGTGAAATTTTAGCGGTTGTTTTCCGTTTAAGGGCATGTTCATTGTTCAGTATCGTGTTTTACTAATGTAAAAAGAAAAAAAAAATACGTAAAAAAAATGTCTTTTGTATGGAGGGCCAGCTAATTTGAACGACCTGCTCCATAGAAAATAATTATTTTTTCTACCCTCCGGCCGGCCAGCGTCACCTTGCCGATTTCAAGAAGCCGCTTTCTTGCTCCGTCGAACAGAAAAATAGTATACAAACCTTGGCCAGTAAATAAGAAGATGTTTGTCGTCCTCTGCTTCGCCTCGGCCGACAATTCCATGAGATCTGAGGCATTTCTTACTCTACTGGCCTCTGTATGTAATGTACTATTATCGCGTTAAAAAAAAAAAATCTTCCACTTTTTCCTAATCAGAACACGATAGTGAACATGCCCTTAAACGGAAAACAACCATAACAGGCTAGATGACTAAAAAAAACTGTTTAGTCCGTCTGTTACATTATGAAAAAATATTGTACACGTATTTTTTGTTTTGTTTGACAAACAAAAACTGACGAGGATAGAGTGCTTAGAAGTTTCGAGTGACGTCACTCTTGAGTACAAATTGTACTCAAGAGTGACGTCACAAGCCCCCACTCCAGAAGTTTGATGATCTATAACTTTGTCGATTTTTAATATTTTGATAAACCAAAAAATACGTGTCCCATATTTTCCCATAATCTAACTGACGGACTAAATAGAATTACATATTTTTAACCCAGTCATCATCCCTATTATTATTAATTGTTCAAATACCACCAAATGAAATGGAAAATTTATGGTTTCCACCACTAAGGTACTCTTGACGTCAAGCGCAAAATCTTACACACTTGGTTCCGATACAAACCGACGAACTATTTCCTTCTATATCGATATATTTCTGTACTTTCTATAATAATTCTGTGGGTCCCGTGAAAAGGGGTACTGGGTACAAGTCACATTTAACCTAGGAGCAAAAGAGCTTAAGTCATCCTGTAGAGTTGTGACCTTTTGGTCCTGGTATAAATTTGACTTGTACCCTTTTTACCCGACGAAGCCTAAAGGAGGGTTATGTGTTTGACGTGTATATAAATGTACGTATGTCCGTTCCTATGTCCGCTCGTAACTACTCAACGACACAACCGATTTTGGTAAATAATACATCCTTAGATTCGTCTTGATGGTGCGAGTGTCACTGGGTTCGTTAAAATAAACAAAATGACGGATTTTAGGCACATTTAAAGTGTTTTTTTAGTAAAAATATTTTTCACTAGACCCACAGAATTTAACCCCGACGATCCTCCACGAAATGTTTGTGAAGCAGACTTGATTTAAAATCCGCTTGAAGTAAAAAAACTCTGTAATCGGCTTTTTCGGAGGCTAACCAACCATTCACGTACAGTAAATAGAAGAAATCCCCAAAGGAAACTAGCTTTAAAATACATTTCGAGCAATATAATTCATGCATTCTCTAGTAAAGTGACAGCCGTGACCAACAGTCTAAAACTAAAAGGTTTCCGTGACCAAGGATCCCTAAGCGGAAACGAACCAGATGGCTGACGGAACCCTTCGAAAGGGGAGGGTACAAAAGAAAATATGTAGTTTGTTTCGTGAAAATGCTTGGTTATACGTTTTTCTGTGGTTGCTTGAAAATAACACGGGAGAAAGGAAAATTACAAAATACAAGTACTTACTGCTGTAGGCTAATTTAGAACTTCGCCGTGAATGTCGACCCTAATATAATTTGAGCCGTGAATGAATTTCTGTATTATGTAATTTATTTATTTTTTGTTATTACCTCCGCCCACAAGTTATCTGTTTTGCCCTAAGGTTAACTGGTAATGCCCTATGGCATTAAGTGCGCCTTTTGTACGAAGTTTTCTTTTGTGCAATAAAGCTTAAATAATGATACATTACACAACTAGGGTGGTAATACAAAGAAAGGCCGAGATCGCAGATGTTTGCCGCCCGAGCTGCAAGCGAGGGACGTAAATATGCGATCGAGGGCTTTCTTTATTACCTCCCGTGTTGTGTATTGTGTACATCATTTTATGTCTACACTTGGCTAAAAAGCGGGTTTTTCCGTACGCGCAGCGTGCGGAAAAATCCACTTTATGGCCAGGTGTGGCATAAATAATAATAGTTCGTAATAGCAAAACACTGTCATGTTTGTATTATTATACGACTGCCAAAAGAAAGGAGTGTTATTTCAAATATTGCATTGAATAAGTATGTGGCCGACAAACCCAGAGAAAAAATATCACAATGGACGGTGCCTGAAATTTTCTCGACATACGTTTCATCAAGAACCATTAAAACAAGAGGACTGTCATTCTCCACACTTTGGATTGTAGTAACCCGACCGCTAGGGGATTTCCGGGCAAAAACTAGATGGCGCTAAAAAACTAAACATTTAACGATGTTATAATTGAACAAAGAAACATAGTGCAGTAACAATTAGTTCGTTAATAGCTAATAATAAATAAATTCTAACATTTAAATACTGTGTCACGTTTGCAAAGTTGAATAATTGTAAATAATATAATTATTTTACCAAGCTTATACATAGATGGCGTTGTAATATCGGGGAACAGCTTTATGTATGGAGAATGACAGTCCTCTTGTTTTAATGGTCCTTGGTTTCGTCGAATTTTTGTGTAGTCAACAACTATTTTTTGAGCCCGTAAAATTTTCTAGGCTTATGATGCTTTGTCGATCGGTGGTAAATTTTGACATTAATAGGTGCGTTTAATATGCCTAAATTGAAGAATAAAGTACTTTGACTTTGATAATACAATAAATGGCAAAACATCCGTCACTGTCACACTTACCTGTGCCCAACCTTAGATTTCCCAAAGTAGTCAGAATTGACAAAACGGGACACAGACCATCCAAAAAAAAACCTTCACACTTACATACTTTTCAGTAGGCTTACGATGCAACGCTTTGTCGCGCGATAAATAAATGATAAAGAATCCGTCACGTTCTGACAAATAGTATGAGAGTGACGGATGCTTTATCATTTATTTATCGCGTGACAAAGCGTAGCATCGTATCGTAAGCCTACAGAACGTGACGGATGCTTTATCATTTATTTATCGCGTGACAAAGCGTAGCATCGAAAGCCTACAGAACGTGACAGATGCTTTATCATTTATTTATCGATCATAAGCCTGTAGGCTATCGCACTAATATTATAAATGTGAAAGTTTGTGAAGATGTTTGGATGTTTGTTACCTAATAACGGCTATCCCGTTATGGGTGGATCAAGTTGAAATTTGGCATTTCCTGGATTGAAACATAGGATACTTTATATCCCGGTAAAGAGTTCCTTTAGGACAATAACGGGAACAACGCGGGCGAACCCGCGGGAAAATGCTAGTGTTTTGTAATTATAACATTTGTCGGTGACTACGGAACATGATGATGATGATCACAGAACCCTCAGCGTCCGAGCCGTCACATTATACACGTATTTTTTAACCACCCCCGCTGACGTACCCTCGCTATTATTCCAACACCCCTATTTGCAAGGGTGACCTTTTACCACTCACAACATATCATATTTTACCATCCTTCAATCGAAAAAACACCTTATTCCGTACAATCAAAGTCGAGATTTGAAGAAAAGCGCAAGGTTTGATACGATTATGCGATAGGTACCAAACATTTCAGGGCTCTTTTCTATACGTCAAAGATATTTGTCATTTCGTAGAGTGTTTTTGTTTTTTGGATTTGTCAAGTTGCATTCAAAATGTTTTTAGCATAATAAATGATATAATAATTTAATTTAATACAGTGTAATTTATAATCTTTGTTACTTATTTTAATATATAATTTTCTACTAATTAACTGGCCTCAATGGCACCTCATCAGGTGTATCTTCTGCTTCTAAGTCGCTTAGAAGCACAAGATACACCTCACCGTTTCACGTAACAGTAATAATTATTTGTTCCTGTCCCATTCCGAAATAGACCTACTGAAAAAGCGACAATACCCGAAAATAACCTCTCTCAGTAAAAGGGGTTACTTATGCAGTATAAATCTGAAATTTACGCATAAAATGACTTGGAAATAAAAGGAGAAACAATGTTCTATTCCATTTCAGGGCGGGGACCGGAAGCAACCACTCTGTTTTTTAAAATATTGAGTTTCCTACTTACTTATCCGGTCAGTCCTCCGGTGATCATAGGGCTGACTCGTTCCTCGCTTACCACATAGGTATTGCCATCCAGCGAGGCAACGCAACCAGCCTTAAGCCGTGTACTCATCCGCGAGCTGTAACCAAAAACCCTAGTGTAGACGTGGCTCGCGAGCTATGAGCCATGTCCACACTAGGATTTTTGGTTACAGCTCGCAGTTACAGCTCGCAGATGAGTACACGGCATTATGGGCACCCTACCAAAAGGAGCCGATGCGACATAGGGGACATTTGTGCAATATACATATAGTAGGTCGCCGTTTTTAGCTATTTTAGTATTTAACTATTTCTAACCTAGCTTTAAGTCTAACAATTTATGGGTACAGAGACGATACGAAATAAATGGTTTTTAACTTAAACGCAACCTACGTTAGGTTTATTTAATTAGTACCTAAGTTGAACATAATGTGTTATTTTGATATACCTATTTTATATTCATGTACTTTAAATAAAGTCAACATATAGTTACTCTTGAAAGGGTAGAGGTGGTTCCATTGCTATCAAATCAGGATTGACACGTAATGTGTTACCTACTTTGATATATTTTATGAGGTGTGGTGTGCATTTTTTTTTTCAAATTTAACATTAGAAATTAAGGTCTATAGACTTACCTGTTGAAATTGTAGATATGTTCGATGTTGTTGAAGAGTTCCTGAAGCTCATCTTCGGAGAAGGTCGCATCGCGGCGCCACTCGTGCAGATAGCCCTGGAAACGAACAAACATACATTTTACTTCTCTCTCTACTTTATGAAGGCTGTGGTTGCTAGGTACCTCGAGTGGTTGGTCGTTGGACTACGCTAAGTTTGCAGAGCGTAGCGGGCGGTTATTGCCAGTTTATGGCCAGGTGTGACGTAAAACATAACGGAGCCTTTTTTATTTTTTGTCCAGAATAACTGTACTTATTGCTGTTGGCAGTTCCTCTAAGTCATGTACCTAGAATATGGTTCATACACCGTACCTAAGTCGGTTGAACACGCGAAATCTCTCACAATGGTCAATTTCACGCAGCCGTTTTAGCACCACAAACTCGGGGTTACTACACTATGACAATGCGTCGCAAAATTGCATTTACCACCCTCTCATACCACAACGTCGTAACCACCAATCAGCTTCAAAACGAATTCGACTTTAACTCCAACGCATCAAAGCTCATGTCGGTATATTTAAAAAAGTTACAAATTTGTTTTAGACGACGCGTTGAATACAACTATAAGTCGCATTTGGTGTAAAGTTGAATTGGACTCTAAAGTTAAGGGACCTAAGGTTGATTTTCGTAAGAGTGTAGGATGTACTAAAGTAGTAATGAGTAAGGTTGTGGTCAGTAAAACACAGGAATTGACCGTGGTTTTAGTGCGTGGTGTAATGGCATGGAGGTAAGACAATGCGTTAGGCAAATGTTTCCAGAAATAAAGATAAGACTACAACTTCTTCCTATGTACCATTTTACTGACTTCAAAAAAAGGTTTTCAGTTCATAAGATTTTTTTATGTAAGGGTCCTATTGTCGTCAGGTTAACTACACGCGATTAGGGTATTTTAATGCTTTTAATTGGAGGCGACACGGGGATTGGTAAAGCAGTGGTAATTCGACCAAGAAATGACACTTTTCTCCTCTAAAAAGCCCAAAATATCGAAATAGAAAATTCATAATAAACATTGAGGCCTGGTTGAGAACTAACATAAACTGCACTAAAAGTATTAGAGACATCTGCAATTTAAAAGTCTCTATAAAGTTTCATCTTCATTTTAGGCACTAAAAAGAATTTTGGCCCTGCTATTATACTGTATAGCTTTATAATTCGTGGCACGTTCCCAGCTATCTAGAACAATTAACCGGCGACTAATTAACGAAACCTGCCCGCCGCCGATTTCCCTTTCAGACCCTTTCAAAAGAGAAACTAGGTCCTATAAGGCACATGCCCTATTAGCAAAGTATAAAGACGAACAAGCAGTCCAACTTCGGCCGTTTAGGAATGCGCGACACGTATTCACAAAGACACGCGATAGTGTGAGTGCGATCCTTTCTGGAGCACTCTTACACATTCTTATTTCTTTGCTTGTAGTGCGTTTGTACACGGTGCGCACACATTCAAACGCGCGATGTACCCTTTGTGACCAAAGTAGAGGTTCTGCGATTCCGTCCGCGTGAATTTCCGACTATCCATATTTCAAACCTTTAACGCATTCCCTGTCCTATATATCCATTTAGTTACAAAAACCTTGCTACCCAGGAGTCCAGGTTAGCTGCCTAGCCTTTTCATTAAACGGCGCCATTTAGCTAAGTGCCTGGATGAACATCGGGCCGTCTAGCCCTTCAATCAAACGGCTAGGCAAATTACTTTCGTTTGACAACATTAAATAAAATAACTCGCCTAGCCGAGTCCGTCAAATTTTAGTTGTATAAATCTATTATGTCCTAAAACCTGATCTCATATGGTATGATCTTAATCAAATATTTATACACGTGCTTGCATGTTGAATACAAGGACATTTTATACTGTAAAACCTTTTAAACTGTATTCTGACAAATAAAATTTTCTGATTCTGATTCTGTATAGATTCTCCGGATGTAGAACCTACTTATAGAAATTATCCGTTCAAGAGAGCTAATGCTGTTAAAGAATACAATGCCATTGAGCGAACAATGCCATTGATAGAATACAATACCACCAAAAAAAAATAACAATGCGTAACACGAGTAAACCCGGGCGGTCTACCTGGCTCCCCGTTAAATCTGTAAAAGCAAAATGCATTATTATTTTTTGTTTGAAAGTATTTGCCGCCTTATCATTACGGTCATAGAACCGATAATTCGTTGAAAGCTCATATTATCTCTAAGTCTTTTCTCTACGGAATACGCACTTGCAGACCGTCGGGCGAATGTGAAATGCAAAACAAATTAAGATCGCAGTTATCTATAACTGCATTTACACTTTACTGTCTAGTAAATAGAATCTAAAATCTAATGATCTTTCAAGGCAATTATACTTTTTTGACACTATATTCTCGTTATCCTAATTTGTGGTTTACCTCTCAATGGCATTGTATTCGTTAACAACATTAGCCCAGTTGATCGGATAATTACTATACACATATGAACTCCGTGACTAAGGTACTGACAGACAACGTACAGCATAAACCACTGGAGATATTGTAGATACATTTCACAACTATTTGAATAACATTATTATTCTTATCACATATCACAATCAGATCCCATAAACCCAAGATCGAGCACCTCTAGTAATCTACATATCGGGCGGAAGTATCTAAGTGATATCGAAATGTATAATGATGCTATTAAGCGTAGGCAGTGGGCATATTTACACTGAGAACGACATCTACATGTGGAGCGTTTAGTTTGGGACAGTACTTGAAGACAGTCGAGAAAAGATTAGAGTAAGTAGCTTGAAGACAGTCGAGAATTAGAGTAAGTAGCTTTTTGAGCTTACTATGGGGCTAGTTCGATTTGTGTAAGATTGTCCCCTAATATTTATTTATTTATTTATTTATTTAAGTAGCTGGTACAACAGTGCCGTGCACTCGATAAAGACAATTAATCACATTTTTACAAAAAAATCTCGACTGCGATGCAAAATATACCGCGAATTTAAGTGTATAAATCCGCCATTTTGTTATTTTTTGTCAAATTTTACGTACCTTGTGACACCCGCGCGATCAAGACGAATCTAATGATGTATCTTTTATCAATATCGGGTGTTTCGTTGAGTAGTTACGAGCGGACATAGGAACGGACATACTTACACACATACATATACACAGGTCAAACATATAACTCTCCTTTTGGGCTTCGTCACAGTCCGGTAAAAAGACACTGCCTTCCTTCTAATTTCTACCAGAAAGAGCACGCGTTATGCGATAGAGCGAGACGGTGGAATGCGGTGGTGGTCGAACTTGAACGACAGTTTTGTTAGAGAGAGAAACTTCTGTACGTAGTGCCAAGGACCATTAAAACAAGAGGACTGTCATTCTCCATACTTTGGATCGTGCCCCGACCGCAAGGGGATATCCAGGCAAAAACTAGATGGCACTAAAAAACTAAACATTTAACGATGTTATAATTGAACAAAGAAACATAGTACAGTAACAATTAGTTCGTAAACAGCTAATAATAAATAAATTCTAACATTTAAATACTGTGTCACGCTTGCAAAGTTGAATAATTGTAAATACATAATATAATTCTTATACCAAGCCTATACATAGATGGCGTTGTAAATATCGGGGAACAGCTTTTTGTATTGGTGAATGACAATCCTCATATTTTAATGGTCCTTGGTAGTACTAATACTTATTCTGTGGCTTAGGATAGGCCCATGCTTAACTAGAATGGTTAGTACTCGTACGAGTGGCCCAAACGAGGCTTGGACACAAACAATGCGTATCGCAACCCGCGCCACCGGTTTGTCCCACCGTGTCACGGGCCGTGACAATGAAATTTAGCCGGCCAACATGCTTGGCCGGCTTTTCACGACTACAAGACTTGTAGTGCAACTTGTACATGTACAAGCGTGTAAGCTAGAGCTAGCCTATACAGAATATCCAAATAAGCGCAATGCTTGCGATACCTTGAGATAATACCGCAGAATTTTACTCTTATCATACGGTTATTATACACGAACGGCGACCGACGGAGGCAGCCGTGTTAGCGGTAACTTGTGTAAGTAGTTACGGCTGCACATAACAAAAAGCACACATGGGAGTGTCACCAACGAAGTTGCCAAGCTGCTTTCGGCAGTGTACGTCAGATTCCGATTTCGTCAGATGACACGTAGGTCAGATTCCGTTTTCGGCAGATTCCATGGAGGTCAGATTCCGATTATCGTAACAATCCTTACTGCCATGCAAATAAACATCGGTTTCGATATATTTGGCTGCTTTGGTCGCTACCACAGAATAAGTACAATGTACAGAAGTCTCTCTGACAAAACTGGCGTTCGGGTCCGACTTCCGGACGGAACGCACCGGATCCAACCGTCTCTCTATTGCATAACGCGTGCTCTTTTTAGTCATCTAAGTAAGCCCCTCCGGAGAGGCGAAATTTGGTGCTAGTAGCCACACGACGACATCGTGGAGTGAACCACACCTGACTATACCGCTCAATTATTGTGACGGTACCAATCATGGACACGTTAAGCACAGTACCCAGTAATGGACAGCAAACATTTAATCGATTATAAAATAAAAATAAAAAATCATTTATTGCCACGAAAACACAGAAAAAAAAGTTACGCAGTAGGCAGCAGGTTAGGTAGGTAGCAGTGGCATGGCGTCCATAGAACCCGATTCCCATCGGTTTGCCTATTAGGGTTCCGTACCAAAATGGTAAAAAAGGAACCCTTATGGTGCGACTCTGTCTGTCTGTCTGTCTGTCTGTCTGTCTGTCCGTCCGTCTGTCACAGCAAGATATCTCAGGATCTACTAATGCTATCGACTTGAAATTTGGAATAGTGTTACACAGAAAACAAATCTTATACCTGTTTTACTTTTTTTTTAAACTGGACCGAAATGGGATGTCTAAAATCAAAAATTGAGCTAATATATCGAGTGGGATATCAAATGAAAGGGCTTAATATGTAGATTCCAAAACAGTTTTTAATTTTTTTCTTAGATATGTAGTTTTTGATTGAAGACAAAAAACGTTGAAAAAAATACCATTCCCCCCCTATTATCTCCGAAGTTACTGAACAGAAAAATCTGTAATAATTACCGATTATGAATATTATCCTAAATATTACAGGAAAAATAAAACGGTTTTCCTAACTTGCAGCGTTTTTTAGAAATTCGCAAAAATCGTAAGACAACCTTATTTGCTCCTACTAAACTAACCGCGGCATATGTCGATGTATGGGGACAACAGTTTTACAAGAGCAAAGTTAAGTTTGTGCCACCATACAGTTTTTCTTGAATTATTCACGTATCTACTGACGAGTTCGTACGGAACCCTCGGTGCGCGAGCCCGACTCGCACTTGACCGGTTTTTATTTTTTAAAACATATGACCGGAGTATCAACTACTCCTAAAGAAAATAATCTAAATCTGCTCCGGGTTTACTAACAATACATATGTATATTTGACGCCACGCCACTGGTAGGTAGGCAGGTAAGTTATACTCGTAGCGGACTATTCATGCACTCTAAGGGCCGATACAGACGGACTGCAACCCAACTGCAACTCCCTACGATTTGTATGGGAACTGCATCACAACTGCACGCCGACTGCGCAGTTGCGATGCAGTTCCCATACAAATCGTAGGGAGTTGCAGTTGGGTTGCAGTCCGTCTGTATCGGCCCTAAAAAAAAGGGGTTGCTCCTAACAAGATCGTGATAGTTATAATCAAGCATCTTGATTCCATACTAGCCTAACAAGACGTTAGATGCACCAACTAAGATGATATTGATTGTTTATCATAGTTTTATTAACCGTGTTCTGATTTGATTCAGGTAACTAATTAAACATGATCGAATCATATAAAGAAGAAAATAATGATAGAAACAAGGAATATATTTGTTAAAATTATCAAGATTCTATATTATTGTTTTAATCACTAATGAACTTGCTGTTTTAATTAATCAGATTTCGTTGAAATGTTTAATATCTTGTTTGTTTTATTTCATTTAACGCCAACTCTAAGAGAAAATCTCTCTTAGTTAGCTCAGATTTTTTTAGAGTGTGGGCTTTACCAGTTCTGACCATCAGTTATCTGAACATAGAATAGGATTAGTGTTTATTGGCACAAATGTTCTAGTTAAGTACTTATTAGGTATATAGAGCATAGTGAGCATTAGAATTAGAATGTAGACCGGAACGGAAGAGGCATATTGGTTTGCGCCCACTCTCATTACGGATACTTGGACAGCAAAGTGGGTCAGGCGTTAAGATTTAAATAAACTAGACTAGACTCAATATTATCATTATTTGTAATATAACAACTTAAACGTATTAAATCGCTCATATTAAGTTTATTTTCCCGACGTTTCGTAACCCTTTTCAGCATTCGTGGTCGCGGGTAGACTGAGAAAAACATAACAAGTTCTTTGTCAAAATTACCGTTGTGCTAACCTAGAACGAGGCACTTTTGCCACCACTGGCGAGTAAGCGAGTAAAATTGGGCGAGTAGTATTACATTGCGAATCTGGAAAGGTCGATCGATCACACTGTACCCCGCCATGGTCGTCAGCCCACAATGATCTGTTACTCGCCAAATTTTACTCGCTTACTCGCCGGCGGTAGGACAAGTGCCTCTCGTCGATGGTGCGCCTCAGCGTTCGCAAATACTACTCATGATTAAGGGAATGCCGAATGCTCCTCAGTTAGGGTTGGCAGATGGTCGGGATTTGGCGGGATTCTCCCGATTTTTGTATGTCCTCCCCACTCCCGACAAAGAAGAAAATCTCCCGACAAACGACTTCGTTTTAAAACTTAATCCGATCCACTCAAGGTGGTCCGGCCAGTGAAAATTTCTGCCGATTCAGGCTAAAAACAAAGCTCGCGTCGAGCGCGCGGGGCATCTCCCGACATATTGTTTTTTTTTCATCACACTTGCTCGTAAAGGGTGTTATAACACGCGCGCTTATAGACCAACTCGAGCCGATTTACCCCCCGTGGGTTACAAATATCTATAACTCCCACGGGAGGAAAAACTGTATGAAAATCTATAACTCCCTCGGGAGTTATGAGTTTAGTTTTAAAAGTCGTACGTCATTTCAGACTAAGGAGGTTTCGAATCAGACAAGGCTATTTCACATCTTCAAAACTTGGCTACAAAATCAATTTTAGTGTAAATAAAACTTATATGGTATATTTTACTATTATTTCCGTAGTTTTGCGATTATTTTAATGCAATTAAATTAATTTAGTGTGAAATTTTATTTTGAAAATCGGTACAATCTGGCGACATTGCCTGTCAAGTTTAAAAACTAAACGCAGTTCTTAGCATTATCTGTGGAAGACTATATTGAAAAAGTTGACAGTTGAAGTTGTCTCTTAGCGGGTGCGTTTAGTTTATTTCATTTTTATGTTTTATTTTTTTTCCTCGCAAATGTGATGAAAAACATTGTGTGTATCGCGGGCAGTAAGAAGATTACAAACTCGAGTCATTAAAAGCCCTCCGCCTACGGCGTCGGGCTTCTAATAGACTCTCGTTAGTAATCCCCTTCTTACTACCCTCGGTGCACAATGTACTATTTCTCCCGATTATAGGGTCATTCAATCTGGCAACCCTATCTCTAGTGGATGTCTCGTCTTTTGTACAAACGTAAGTCATCCGTTATTAATTCAATATGGTGTTTCGTTGATGGAGGCAAAAGGCGTGCAACCTCGTTTGAAGTCTTTGGGAACCTATGTTCAGAAGTGGACGTTTCAAAGGTGAAATGATAAAGAAAAACATTTATTCTGGAACCTTTAATCTGTTAGAGTAGTTAGTAAGCATTAGAATGTAGACCGGAAGAAGCATATTGGTTTGCGCCCACTCGGATTGCGGATACTTGGACAGTAAAATGGGTCAGGCGCTATGATTTACATAAAGTAATGTCCAACCACGTTACTAAGTTCACATTTATGTTTGGCCCATTGGTTGACTGGTAGAGCATGCCTTAAGGCAACCTGTCACATTTCTATGATCAACGGACACCCTCCCCATGATATGCGACGCGGAGTCCCTAGGATAGAATCCCAGACTGGGAAATACGGTTATTCGAGTCGTTTTTCCATTGTGATTGTGACGACCGTCGGCAGAAGTCGATGCAGGGGAAAAATGTGCCGTTTGTTGTGGAAGTCTTTATAGGGGGAGACACATGTTCAGCACTTGACGCCTCAGTCAGCGAACGAAACAATTAAATAAATAAATAAATATTAGGGGACAATCTTACACAAATCGAACTAGTCCCATAGTAAGCTCAATAAGGCTTGTGTTATGGATACTAGACGACGATATATTTAATAGATACAAATACTTAAATACATAGAAAACATCCATGACTCAGGAACAAATAATTATCCTGGAAACTTTTGTGGCGACACTGCCACCTAGCGACACTCGTTGGCAAAAGAAGACAGTAACAGCAATTCTACGACAGATGGCGCTTACATCAACGCCCATACAAACGGCACAATTCTCATACTGTTCTGCATCGCACTATAGAAGTATTTATAACGCTAACACTACATGTACTTCCAACCAACTGCTTTCGGACTTCGGTCCCCAGGCACAACACCCGCCTGGAGAGAGATCTCTCTAATGTCCTTTAATCTCTTAGAGCAAGTTAATAAGCGTTACAAATATTAGAATGTATACTCCGTTTTTTTTATGTGGTAAACAAAACAATCAGTGGTCGTCAACAATCAATGAACATTTTAAAAGTACATGATATTTATTATGTTGTTTTCATTGTCCGATATTAATTTATTAGTTATAAGCCTAAAGTACCCACTTGGGTCATTATTTCAGCGTTTCACCCGCCTCACTTTCGTGGACACATTATTGTTGAGATTCCGGTAGATTTTAATGTAATTTTAAGGTATTTGTTAGTAGTCCCGGATATGTACCAAATAGCTCGATATGAGACTAAAATCTTAGGGAACTTTGACAATAATGTGTCCACGAAAGTGAGGCGGTTGAATCGCTCAAATAATGACCCACTTAGTAGGCCAAGGCAAGGCATAATAATATAATGTATACTTTATAGTAAGTTACACAACTAGGGTGGTAATACAAAGAAAGGCCGAGATCACAGGTGTTTGCGGCCCGAGCTGCAAGCGAGGGACGTAAATATGCGATTGAGGGCTTTCTTTATTACCTCCCGTGTTATGTACATAATTTTATGTGTACACTTGGTCAGAAAGCGGCTTTTTCCGTACGCGCAGCGTGCGGAAAAAGCCACTTTATGGCCAGGTGTGGCATAATAGTACATTACATAACTAGGGTGGTAATACAAAGAAAGGCCGAGATCGCAGAAGTCTGCGGCCCGAGCTGAAAGCGAGGGACGTAAATATGCGATCGAGGGCTTTCTTTATTACCTACCTCTCGTGTTGTGTACATCATTTTATGTCTACACTTGGCCAGAAAGCGGCTTTTTCCGTACGCGCAACGTAGCTTATTACACACGCGTACCTACTTTTTACTTTGATAAATCACAAAATAAATACAAAAATAAAAGTTCTAAATGATAAGCATTATTTTTTATTCGCAACTGTCTTGAAAAACTGATCATAACGACAACGACGTTTAAAAACCTGACCATTGCTTCAAAACCTCTGCCTCTCTGGGTATATTTTATTGTGCAGCATTTTATACCAATGATTACAATAATAGGCAAAAAAATGAATTTGATTTTATTTATAGAATAATGTAAGTAAAATAAAAGAAATTTGTTTCTTTTTCATTTCATAATTATGTAAATTAAGTACCTACATAAAAATCAAGTATTCACTATCAAATGAAATTAATTACACAATGTTGCCAACTTGCCACCTGTACGTGTACAAATCCTCCAGTTGACAGATGTCAACTTTGTTTACCAAATTTCCACATTAAAAAAAACGGAGTATATATCGGAAGAAGTATATTCGTTTGCGCCCACTCCTATTGACATTGTGGATACTTGGATAGCAAAAGTGGGTCAGGCGTCATTTACATGAACTAGACACCTGCCTGAGTTTGTACTGGTTACTATCAAAACAAAATACCCAATTTCATCATCATGATCAGCGGAAAGGCGTCACTGTATCTCTATAAGGGTGATACCACACCTACCGATCGATCATATGAAATTCGTCGATTGCAATTAGTTTTGTATATTCACCGACGATCGATCGCTTGGTGTGGTAACTAACACCCTAAGTCAGCGGTCGGCAACCTGCGGCCCGCGAGCCTCCCGGGCTATTTTGTATGTAAAGGTCGTTATATTCAGAATCGTATACAGTCACAAATTATTAACACAGTGCGGCCCGCGTCAATTTCGTTAACTGGCCGTGGCCCGTGATCCTTGTGTAACGTGGCCCTTGGCTGCTAAAAGGTTGCCGACCGCTGCCCTGAGTCATTAGCAATAAGCTGACAGCGGGGTGTCAACTATTAGATGTTACCGTATCAAACACTAGGACATCTACCTTAAATACATTTCAGATTCGATCTCTTAAAGACTAATATCAATATACTTAGTAACCGTATGATAATTAGTTACAGGACATTTACAAAATATACTTAAATGCATCAAATGCAGTTTCAGAGCATCTCGCATAATAAATAACTGTATCCGCCCACTGCGGTTTTTATTTATCGACAGTCGATAAAAAGTAATTTGAGTGCGTCGCCCACGACTACGGACCACCAGTACACTAGTGACGAAATACATCGATAAAGTCAGTGTTTAATTTTTAAAATTTTGCCAATAAACATAGATAATATACATGATTTTAAAATAATTTGGTAGGTAACAATGGTATATTATCAAGCCAAGAAATCCTTGGGCAAGCCAGAGCAGCTTTGGCTTTCATTTTCTTGAAGAGCACTAGAATTAAGTGCTGTACCCAAGGATTTCTTCAACGCCACGCCACTGGTAGGTAATGACAATAATGTTTGTTATTTTACTGTTTATAGGTCTCTAAACAGTTTTTCAAGATCAGCTCTAGTTTTTGTTACTACTACATTAATGTAATTGTCATTAAAACTGTAATTACATTTTCTAGAAAACTAACTGTCCCGGCAAACTTCGTTCCGCCTCAGATTTTTTTTAATTTTTAGATGTTTTTATAGTTATTCTGTTATTCGGAGAAGAGACAAACCCAAAAATCAAAATCCTTGCCTTCGGCTCGGGCGTCAAATACCTGCTATCTGAAACATTCTTTGTTTTACCGCCCCAGATAAGTATTGTATTTATTATGACGCCACACGCCAGTGATATTTATCGACCTAAATAATCGTTTATTTATCGACTAAGCGCCGGCGCCGCACTACAAGACCCACGTGCGCCGGCGCTATTTAAATGATACGACCCGCTGCGCAAGAGTTTACCTTCTTTATTCGCTTTATTTACAACGCCACGGTCGAAGTGCATCTATGATGATCGCGTGCATCGCGTGATAAAGACACAGTATCTATATTTTTAACCAGTATGGAGAAAAAACACTACAGAGAAGAAAAGACCATTTTTCAATAAAAATGTAGGTAACGTTTACTTTTGAGTTTTTCTTGCGTTTAATCGTTTGTACTTTCGAACATAACACACAAAAAATATATCCCAGATTTTTGTACGAAAAATTGAGTTTCCAACGCGTCACGTAAAAAAATCTTTCATACAGAAACGTGACGATGTGGAACGGAATTTTTGGGACACAATTTTTCTTGTATTACTTTCGAAAGTTTATTTGAAAACCCTCTTGGTATACCTACGGCTATATGACAGAGGGTCCGTTTTCTCCGCAGCTGACCGTCCCAGATTGAGACGGATGCTTAGTCTTGTTTTTATCCCGTGACAAAAAGTGATTATCTCAGGCCTGAGGGTTGTGTAAATCAACTACTACTTCCGTTAAATATTTAAAAAAAAGCCCGACAAAAGTGCATTCGGAAGGAAATAAAATAGCAATTTTAGTACGTAATCACAGAATAAGGAATATTACTACGTTACGTACAGAAGTTTCTCTTTCTAACAAAACTGACGTTCGGGTCCGACCCCCGGATGGAACGCACCGCATCCGACCGTCTCTCTCTATCGCACAACGCGTTCTCTTTCTGGTCGCTGGCTAAGCCCCTCCGGAGGGGCAAAATTTGGTTCTAGTAGCCGCGCGGCGAAATCGCGGAGTGAACCACACTTGGAGTAATCCAATGCAAAATATATGCGATATTCGTGTTTCCTTTACTCTTAACAATATTAAAATTACACTTACTTTTCTATTTACCTACCTAGCAGTAGTCCAAAGAACTCGATTCCTACCGGCTTTCCTAATAGCAGGAATTTGCGCACCTTATTCTACTACTTTTAAGGAAAATATACGCCCAAGGATATCTTCTACGCCACGCCACTGCTATCTAAATTTATTTACATGTATATAAGTATTTCTAGTTATTGACTTGAATGCTAGTTATTATCTACATGTGTTCTACAAGTATGTCAGTAAACCCAACACATGGCTTCATGGCCACTATTGTGTTGTCAAACTATTTTTATATCTGAATCTGGACCCACGCATTTGTAACTCTATAAATAAACTAGACGCGTCCATAAAATAAAACATAATATGAGAAATCGGGCAAGCGCGAGTTGGTGATAAAGTTTAGGTTCCATGCCATGCCAAAGTAAGCCCGCTAGTTACTGTTTTTAATATTTTTTTAATCAAGGGCTGTTATAATTATAAGTTTGACGTGTGTATTTGTATGTGGCATCGTAGCGCCCAAACGGGTGAACTAATTTTTATTTAGTTTTTCTTGTATTCAACCAATAACATTATGGTTACAAATAACACAATAAAAGGGGATAAAATAATGATAAAATTTAAAATACCTAAAACTTCATAAAACCCGTGTTTTAATTTAAGGTATCTCATTATGTATCAGTTGCATATTAAATACCGTCTTAATTTCCATAACGTCACGTAAATGTATTGATTTGACATACATTTCCAGTTCCGTCACGGCTTTTAACAGCTTTAAACATAAGTATACCACTTTTCTTGAAAAACGCTCATTTTCTAGAACGGAACCCTAAAAATGAACTGCGTTGGAAGTTGTTTTTGTCACGATTTTTAATGCGTTGACACGAAAGTTTAGATTTAGTACCAAGAATGGATTTAATCATGCTATGGTTCAAGTTATTTCGTGACTAATAAGGAATTTAATAAAGAGGAAAAATACTGTGATTTGTTCATGAATTGTTTCACGTGTTCATATTGTGTACACGTAATTGACGGCATTTCCAAAATATTATATCACTAAATAATTTGGGCATTTTTCTGTAATAAGTACTTAATTCATACATTTGCTTGTGTCGGAATATTTCAATGTTTAAAGTAAACTTCGTTTAGTGAATGAAAACATGTATAAGTACGTAGGTACTATTTGTGATTGAGTTTATACTTAGTCTTAGCGAATGGAAAGCAAAGAAAAGATTCTGTTAGGACAAGATGGAGTACGTTTATTTACAAAAATATCTGTTCACTGGTTTTGAAGTCATAAACAATGAATAAATGATATGGATAGAAATAACTACCGGGTGTTTTTAAATGCTGCTGAGGTAGCACAACTGACCGCTACTTGGAATGTCGCGCGACAAAGCATCATCTGTCACTTTCACACCATATTTAATGGATGGAAAGAGGTAATATTTGTCGTTCGTTCGCTTGTCACAGTTTTGCTAGAGGTACTAGTGAATTTATGATTTCTAAACACCCTTATTGTGATGGTGTGATTTTAGCAATAAGGCATGTCGGTATATCTCGGTAACAATTATGGCATGCTTTTAAATTAATTAAATAGCTAGCGTATAAACAGTGCACTCAAATCAAAGGTCGGCAACGTATAGGCAACGCCTCTGATGTTGCAGATATCCCTGGGCGACGATGCCTACTTTTCTTCAGGTGGCTCGTATGTCCGTTTTTCACTCGTTACACCAACAAAAAGCTAGGCCAGTTTTCGGAATTCCAATACTTATCAGTTACTCCCATACATTAATCTCACAAACAAGGTCAGAAGTACCGTAAAAATACTCCTTCCTTACCTAGCGGACCAGGTTCCCTAGACAGACCACTTCCATACATAAAATTAGTCACAAGTGACATCCCTGACAGCCCGTACATCAATCTCGCTCCACCTACCAGCATAAACAGAACTGTCACTTCGCTTGAATATTATAATTCCTTATACAAATTCACTTTACACCACTATCGGATAGGTCTATCGATTCTGGTCGCTCAAAACCAGTATTTTGCGTGCAGTTCGAACGAATTTCAATTTTATTCCAATAATATTAAGTGCGTGAAAAGCTGCTTTGATAATGAAATTGCTAGTCCTATTGGCAGTTCTTCTTTTGCATGCAGTTTGGTCGATATTAGACTTTATATCAAAGGTATAAAGGTGTACATATGTATGCAGTGATGTGAGAGTTTAGGTCGGCGGTAACGGGATGGCCCAATAAGGGGATGATTGCAGGGTGACGCCGGTTGTGGGACATCTTTAAATGTCTAATGCATTTTTCCACTAGGCTATGTATATCAAACCGTTAGATTCTGAGTTTATTATGTACTAGCATTACCCGCGGCTTCACCCGCACTATTCTCGTTATTATCCTAAGATATGAAACATAGGATACTTCATATCATAATGAAGTATCCTGTTTCAACTAGTTATATGCCCAATTTCAGCTCAATGCAGCTCAACCGCATTATTTAGTAACAAACATCCAAACATCTTCTCAAACGTTCACATTTGAGCGTTTTCCAAAAAAAATACCGGGGTAGCTACTTTCTCAAAATATGGACTTGTGAGGTTTTTTTGGCTGAGAATCGTTAGTTGTTTCGAACCTTATACGTAAAAAAAAGTGTCCAAATTTTTTTTTCCATTACGTCTTCATTTTGCTTTGTGTTTGTATGAACGTGACGTAGTGGTAAGACAAAAATCCCATACAAATTTTGGGACACTTTTTTTTACGTATAAGGTTCGAATGTACTAACGATTCTGAGCCAGAAAAACCTCAAAAGTCCATATTTTGAGAAAGTAGCTACCCCGGTATTTTTTTGGAAAACGGTCATTTATAGGTATTATTAGTAGATAAGGACTTGAGAAATGATTTCTTCCTCAATACAAACTTCCACTTCCCCTTTTCACTCCCTTAAGGTATATTTATCGTCATAAAAATTATCCTGTGTCCTTCCGGGTCTTAAACTCCATACCAAATTTCATCTAAATCGGTTCAGCAATTTAAGCGTGAAATGAATAGACAGGTAGAATTACTTTTGGATTGCACTTAACGTTTATGTAGTTATAGTACTATACTATCCATACGTAGTTTGCGATAGCGTTGTTATTTCTGTTTTGGAATAGGAGCTTATTTCACTTCCGACGTGCAGCAAACGGGCCGCGGGTGCAGGCCCCGCTGCAGAAGCTCCATCACCGGTGTGGTTTTAGTGGGTATGACTCCTCCTTCTGAGGGGTGAGCCCCACATAGCCTTCCCAAAGGGTCCTTTTAAGGGCCTGGTAATGCCTGGGGGGGGGGGGGGGGGTATGCCTAATGCATTTCCACACCGTTAACAAAAAAAAATAGAAACTCAGCGAGAGAGATCTCATGGTTAAGTATATTCTCTCTATGGTGAAGCGGAAGGCTCGCACTTGGCCGATTTTTTCCCACGCCTTTCTCAGTAATCTGCAGCATCTCCTTAATGTCTCAATCTGACCAATTAACCGCGCACTAAACCTAGTTTAGCCGTTATCTGAAACACCCGCTTTCACCGTTACGCCATAGCTTTCTAACTAAAAACTTATTAAGCGATAATTACTGACCCATTTAGCGCGCGAGGGCGCCCTGACAAAAGGTACTACAAAAATATGTAAGATGTAAATACAAAATGAGCTAACATTTTTTTTTTCAAGTACAATATCTAGGTAGTTATGTATTGGATAAACAGTAAAATATATAAAAATAATGTAATTTAAATTCAATAATTCGGCGCCTTGTCATAGAGCTCAATTTATTAGATAAACTGTATTGCACATAAAATCCAGCAGCATGGTATAACAATTGAATGCATTGAGATAATTGGTATTCAAGTGGATCAAGTCCCGGATTTAAACATAGTACATACTTCATATCCCGACAGTGAGTTACTTTGGAACGATATCGGGAATAATGCAGGCGAAGCCACGGGTTATAAGCTACTTCTTGATTTGTTATGAGCATTTTTGTTTTAACTGAACACGTGTTTTTTTAGGATATTTACTTTTTGGGGTTTTCTAGCTCAGAATCGTTTGTACTCCTAATGCACGAAAAATTGTGTCCCAAATTTTTGTATGGAATATTGTATTTGCAGTGCGTCATGTCCATAGAAATAAAATAAATCTTCCACACAAAAACGTGACGATCTGGAATGGAAATTTTGGGACACGATTTTTCTTATATTAGGTTCAAAAGTACAAACGATTTTGAGTAAGAAATACCCAAAAAGTCAATATTCTAAAAGCAACACATGTGAACCTTTTTTGAAAATTGCGGAAACTGTGAAGATATTAATAATTTGCCTAATCAACAACCAGCTACTGTCAAAGTGACGAAGTTCTAATTCCGTACAAAACCGGTGCAGGAAGTGGGCGCGCTGGTCTGTCAAACTGTCAAGCTGTCAACAGTAATTAGCCAAAGGGCCTGGACATGTCATTCATCACGTCAGCGTATACCTGCTTGATGCAAAAATATAGGGATTTTTGACGGAATAACATTTTTCGAGAAAAAAATCGACTTGATCGATTGAATCTTTTATAGCCAATTCAGGAGATTACGATACGAGAGAGATACGAGATAATATAAAAATCTGTTTGCAGTTTGTTATACAGTCAAGCGTAAAAATATGGATGCATACAAAAATACAAATGCTCAAAAATGTGTTCGAGTTAGAGAATGCAATACCCGGTCAAATATGAAACCCGGGTATTACCCGACTCTAAATATAGTCAGTTAGGTACCCGGGTTGCATTACCTATTAACTTAACTGCCGGCCGTGTTAAGTAAGATAAGCAAGCATGTGATGTTTTTCTGCGTTTGCTTCAATGCGGCCGACGTTAGATTTTATTTATTATCTTTAAAATAAAACGATATTTTTATTAATTAGGTACTAGGTTTTTTTAACCCGGGTTTTGAGTCAAAATACCCGGCTACCCGGGTTTTCGGGTACCCGGTTTGCATTCCCTAGTCCGATCGATAAATGTTTTTGCACTCGACTGTACATTTGTATTGCTATAATTTAGTGAATTATGAATGGTGTTAATGTTATTAGGGAACGTGCTCAACGAAGGTGCTGCCATCTGGTGCCGCCAATCCGAATCTTGTATTTTATCATGCTGGGGCCACATTAACGGGAAACATCGTTATTATCGCGATGATGGACGGTTAACGTTAGTGTAGCCACGACTTACTAAATACTGGACATTGACATTTATACTTATAACCAGTATGATTTTTTTCTCAAACATGGCATGAAATGTTGACATTACGTGCCTAAAAATAGGCCACAAAGTACCTCGTTTCCTATGCGGCTTGACACTTGGCACGGAATGGAATTTCATACTTACATTGCCGGCCTAGGCCGGCAATGTATTTTTTTTTTTATTTCCATTCCACATTTATTTGGGCCCCAGCATCACGGCATTCAGCCATTAAAAAAACAAAAAACGATTTTTTCTATATTTTGCAGTTTTATTTATTTAAAATTGACATGAACATAACAAATAACACATTATAAACAATTTCCAATTATTATAAATTGCAAACTAAACCACAAGAATACACATTTAAAATATTTCATCTAAATATTCGCGGTAAAAATGTGAACTGAAACAGCTTTTGGCCGAACTTGCATTGTCTATGGATATAATGTCACTAATGTCACTTCCTGACAGCCAGTTTGTTTGTGTTATAAAATATTAAGTAAGGTTATTATAGTAAGTTTATTTATTTCATTGCATGTTTGAGAAAAACACTATACATACCTCGGCGGGAAATGGGGTTGCCGGTAGGGATTGCAGCCAGACTCGAAAACCGAAAAACGAGTACTTTTCGATTAAACTCGAAAACCGAGTTCGGTTTCGATTTTTACTCGAAACTGTCTGAAGTAGTTTTAATTTTTTTTTGTGTAATGATAATGATTAAATTAGTTTGTAAACTCGGGATTAAGTAGGGTAGTAGGGTAGTTTTTAGGGTTCCGTACCAAAATGGTAAAAAAGGAACCCTTATGGTGCGACTCTATCTGTCTGTCACAGCAAGATATCTCAGGATCTACTAATGCTATCGACTTGAAATTTGGAATAGTGTTAAAAATCGCTAACCCGAGGCTATTGGACAGTAAAAAAATCTTATACCTTTTTCCTTTTTTTTTTAAAGGGGACCGAAATGGGACTTTGAAAATTGAAAGTAGGGCTATTATATTGAACGGGGTATCAAATGAAAGGGCTTGATTTGTAGATTAAAACACCGTGTTTATTTTTTTTTCTTAAATAAGTAGTATTTGATTTATAATGCCAAACGTTAAAAAAATACCATTCCCCCCCTATTATCTTCGAAGTTACTGAACAGAAAAATCTGTAATAATTACCAATTGTTAATGTCGTCCTAAATATTACAGGAAAAATCATAACGGTTTTCCTAAGTTGCACCGTTTTTTAGAAATTCGCAAAAATCGTAACACATACTTATTTGCTCCTACTAAACTAATCGCCATACAGTTTTTCTTGAACTATCTATGTAGCTACTTGAGTTTGTACGGAACCCTCGGTACGCGAGTCCGACTCGCACTTGACCGGTTTTTAATCTATCCATCAGAAACCGTCAAATTGTGAACGACCTTGCACTTACCGACAAAGAGTTTACAATCTGTCGGATTTCCTAGAGGATATGGCACCATAGACCACATAACACAGTGAGGCAGATAATACAGAAGACTGAGGAGTAAAATCAGCCCCTGTGCTTAGCATTTGTGGACTATGAGAAAGCTTTTGATTCTGTCTGGTTCTGGAATCCTTGCAACGTTGCCAAATAGACTGGCGATACATCCAAGTGCTGAGATGTCTCTACGCCGTCCAAGTACAGAACCAGCAGACTAAGCCCATTCTCCTGCAGCGGAGTGTGAGACAAGGGGATGTCATTTCCCCCAAATTGTTCACGAATGCACTGGAGGATGTGTTTATGACGCTAGCTTGGGAGGGTCGTGGCATTAATATAAACGACGAGTACATTTCACACTTGCGATTTGCAGACGATCCCGTCATTTTGGCTTGAACTTTGCAGGATTTAGAATACATGCTGATCGGTCTAGCTGCTTTTTCTCAACACGCCGGTCTTAGGATGAACTTGGGCGAAACCAAGGTTATGTTCAACGTTATTGTTTTACCGAAACTGACTGCAGTGCAGGACGCCCTTCTCGAAGTTGTTCAGGAGTACGTTTACCTCGGGCAAGTTCTGCAGTTAGGTAAAAATAACTTTGTAAAAGAGGTTAATAGAAGAATACAGCTGGGTTGGGCTGCGTATGGGAAATTACGTCGAGTCTTCTCGTCGTCCATTCCACAATGTCTGAAGACAAGGGTTTTCGATCAGTGCATCCTACCTACCAGTCTTGACATACGGAGCCGAAACGTTGTCGCTCACGGGAAGGCTGAGCACCTACGTAAATTTAAGGTCACTCAGCAAGCTATGGAAAGGGCCATGTTGGGAGTATTTCAGAAGGATCGTATCCGTAATGATGTGATCCGACAGAGAACTAAAATCGTCGACATAGCCCAAAGGATTAGCAAGCTGAAGTGGCAGTGGGCTGGCCATATCTGCCGCAGAACCAACAAGCGCTGAAGCAAGCGTGTTCTCGAGTGGAGACTACGGATCGGCAAACGTAGTGTGGGGCGCCCTCAGACAAGATGGAGTGATGATCTTCGCAAGATGGCTGGCAGAGGTTGGATGCCAGTGGCCGCGGATCGTGCTCGATGGCATGACATGGGAGAGGCCTATGTCGAGCAGTCGACTAATACGGGTTGATGATGATGATGGTGGTGCGTATACACAACGTATTTCTGTCATTTTGCTTTTCTGTCGTTTCGCGTGTGTGTCATTTTGCGAAGTCAGAATATGTCTTTATCGAATTAAAGGCATTTTTTTATGCAGTAGTCAGTTATTACGTCGATTACTTACGTGTTACGAAACTTAAAAACCTATTTTTAAGGTTTACTTAAGTAAAAATATAAAAATCCGTAATATTATAAGGACGCAAAAAAACTCGAAAAACCGCGGTTATTAACCGAGTTCTATTTCGATTAAAACTCGATCGAGTTACTCGGTTAACCGAGTTTCGAGTAACTCGTTTGCAATCCCTAGTTGCCGGCCTCGTAACTATCTGGCCTCGCTTCGCTCGGCCAGCTATATGTACTCGGCCGGCAATTCCTTACTTCCCGGTCTCTGCAGTAATGTACTATTTTCAGACCGTTAAGTTTCCTTTATTGTTGACGACACGTTTAGCTCAATGGGAGTGCCACCGCCTACGAAGCTAGAGGTCCCGGGTTCAAATCCTGGCAAGGGCAAATATTTTTGTGATGAGCACGAGTATTTGTTCCTGAGCCATGGATGTTTTCTATCTATTTAAGTATGTATTTATCTATATCAGTATGTATATCGTCGTCTAGTACCCACAGTACAAGCATTGCTTAGTTTGGGACTAGCTCGATTTGTGTAAGATTGTTCCCTGATATTTATTATTATTATTATTTGTTGTCGATTTAGTGCCGCCATATAGTTTCTGCACATTCCCTAAGAATGGGTTATATTCAAGGACCTCCAAATAAATAGCCGGACGGTGCATCACTAACAAACAACTGAAGCATGTCTAATCGGCCGGCTACCTATCTGTGTGTGCTGCTCGCAATAGGAAAAAACTAGTTGATGTGTGCGTGCGGCTCGTAAGTACAAGCAGCCGGCGCATTAGAAATGGCTTCAGTTCTCTGTTGGCGAGCCTCCGCCCGATTTATTTTAAGGTCCTTGGTTATATTACAAGCAATGATACACAACAAAGGGTATTGTATTACGAGTATTCTGTAATCTGGCATGCGGCATTGTGCAACCAGGTCAGATGTTAGCCTAGGTCGCACGCGAGCTTATCGATCCTATGAATTAGCTCGGCATTGTACATAATTTAATACTTAATGGAAATAAACTATTATAGCAACTAGAGGACCAACCCGCAACTTGGTTAGCGAAGGTGGAATAAGTAAAATGTCTCTTTTTAGGATTCCGTACCTGAACGGTGCCAACGGAACCCTATTAGGAGTATTCCATGAAAACATCTACTTTTTACCCGACTGCGGCGAAGCCCAAAGGAGGGTTATGTATTTGACCTGTATGTACCTATGTATGTATGTCCGTTCCTATGTCCGCTCGTATAGTAATTATCCGATCAACTGGGCTAATGTTGTTAAAGAATACAATGCCATTGAGAGGTAAACCACAAATTAGGATAACGAGAATATAGTGTCAAAAAGTATAACTGCCTTGAAAGATCATTAGATTTTAGATTCTATTTACTAGACAGAAAAGTGTAAATGCAGTTATAGATAACTGCGATCTTAATTTGTTTTGCATTTCACCACATTCGCCCGACGGTCTGCAAGTGCGTATTCCGTAGAGAAAAGACTTAGAGATACTATGAGCTTTCAACGGATTATCGGTTCTATGACCGTAATGATAAGGCGGCAAATATTTTCAAACAAAAAATAATAATGCATTTTGCTTTTACAGATTTAACGGGGAGCCAGGTAGACCGCCCGGGTTTACTCGTGTTACGCATTGTTATTTTTTTTTGGTGGTATTGTATTCTATCAATGGCATTGTATTCTTTAACAGCATTAGCTCTCTTGAACGGATAATTTCTATAACTACTCAACAGCACAACCGATTTTGATAAACGGTACATCATTAGATTCGTCTAGATGGCGCAAGTGTCACGGGGTATGAAGTTCGTTAAAATAAACAAAATGGCGGATTTTATGCACTTTAAAGTGCACCGCAGTTGGGTTTTTTTATTGTCACTTACGTAACCTAATAAAACTTATTAGCTGCTAAGAAACACTACCAATTTATGATATTACCATAAACCGCGATTGGAATACGATTCCGAAGTACCGTTAGCACAAAAGTACATACAATGAATAAATATAATTAGAAATAAATCTATGATATCTTCATAGTTTAAGTGCAGACACTTATAGATAACTAGCATTTTCCCGCGGCTTCGCCCACGTTGTTCCCGTTATCGTCCCAAAGGAACTCTTTACCGGGATATAAAGTATCCTATGTTTCAATCCAGGACTTGGTCTACTTGCATGCCAAATTTCAGCTTGATCCATCCAGTTGTTACCCCGTTATAAGGTAACAAACATCCAAACATCCAAATATCCAAACATCCAAACATCCAAACATCTTCACAAACTTTCGCATTTATAATATTAGTGGGATAGTGGGATTGATTTACAACGTATGCTCCATCATAATTGTTCACTAATAACATTTCCCGCGGCTTCACCCGCGTTGTTCCCGTTATTGTCCCAAGGGAACTCTTGACCGGGATATAAAGTATGCTATGTTTAAATCCAGAACTTGGTCTACTTGCATGCTAAATTTCAGCTCAATCAATTCAGTTGTTGCGCCGTTATTTAGTAACAAACATCCAAACGTCCAAATATCCAAACATATTCACAAACTTTCACATTTATATTATAATATTAGTGTGATGATATAAATTTTGTTCTTTTTTTATTTTAATACTTTAAATGTTTTCAAAAAAAGCCATTACGAAAATGATATAAACTTATTCATACTGAAATATTGTTGAATCATAATCATACGTTTGCCCGCATAAATGTTACCGGTAATAAACATTTCCGATTTCTATTTTTACCAATTCTAGAGGGCTTTTACTTCTGTTCTGATAAATCAAAAATGGCCGCCTAAATAGTGGGGTAAAGGGCCGCGTCCTACTGACCCTGCATATTAAACGTCGTGTATCTAGATTTTATTTATTAGCCTGGGCACGCTAAGTGCTTTCCGTGGTTAGCTATTTGGAGCATTCCAAGGAAACTTTACGTAAGCGACACTACCTTTTTAATACTTTTGACAAATAAAAATTATAAACCAAAACAAAAAGTCGGCTGACCTTTATCCGTTATTCAAACGAATTTCCTTAGTACGAAAAGTTCAACATTAAAATTCATTACATTTTAGGAATGATTATAATAGAGATCCAATGATTTAATACATAAGAGTCAATTTGGTGTACACTAAGTACATCCAAAATGCCATCCCCAAAATCTTTGAAAATTTATGAGATCTTTAGCAATTTATTAAAACGGATACTGCCGTTTTAATAAATTGTTTAAAAAGCGGAAACGCAATGTATACATGTAAAATACAGCAATACCCAGTGTCCATCAAACACGTTTGAAAAATAGCTTCCTTTCATCGAGTTTCCTATCCGTTCCAAACTATTTGAAAATAAATTAAAAGGGTTTAAAAAATCTGCTTCCGCACTAAACTAGGTCGGAGTTATCTTTCAAAGGGACATCAGAAAACCTCTGTATTGAAAAAACAAAATTAACAACACATAGAAGCCGAACTATTCATTATATCAAAGGAATAAGGTATATAATGTTAGCAACCGTGGCTTTGCGGTTACATCTATTCTAAGTCTATAATCGACTGTTAATTTCCATAGGTCGTATTTAAAGAAATTCTATAGTTGGAAAAGCAGCTTTATGATATGGAAAAAAAGAACAAATTTTAATGCAATGCTAAAGAAAGATGTAGTTGGGAATTAAAGGAGAAGAAATAGTTAAAATGTATCGGAATTTGCTTTAAAATGACTATTTTAAGAATGTTTTAACGCCTGCCTATTTAGATATTGTTTGTTTTATGACGAATAAACTTCCTGTGGCATTCGACGTTACTAAACGGTTTAATTATGTTGGGCTGACGTTAACTGTTTTTTTCAACATTCTTGGTAACAACATTTTCGAGAAAATTTGGGTTAACTAATTCATTCGCTACGATTAGTCAATCGCGATGAGACCCCATTTATCTTTTATTATACATGTATGTATAGTATAAGCGAAATAAGGCTTAAAAATTAAGTAGGTTTGAGAATGATAACTTTAATCCCACTAATCCCACTAATATTATAAATGCGAAAGTTTGTGAAGATGTTTGGATATTTGGATGTTTGGATGTTTGTTACCTAATAACGGTGTAACAACTGGATAGATCAAGCTGAAATTTGGCATGCAAGTAAACCAAGTCCTGGATTGAAACATAGGATGCTTTATATCCCGGTAAAGAGCTCCTTTGGGACAATAACGGGAACAACGCGGGCGAAGCCGCGGGAAAATGCTAGTTTAAAATAAGATCAACGATAATAATTAACTTCTACTTACAAAGAGAAATAAAATCAAGAAAAAAAGAATCATGTGAATTCGCCAGTAACGAATTCAATATTGGTATTAATAATAACATAACGGTAAAACGAATGACAATTCAAATTTGCCTCTAATTTTTACGTCGATTCTACACAGATCCAAAGCTCCAGGGCAGAATAGTTTTCGAGGTTGAAAAAAAAAAAAAAAATTACAATAATTTATTTCTGTAAGTAGGCCCTCAAGGGCTCTTTTACATGTCTCATCTCTAATTCTTTTCTTTTGGCGCTTCGGGTAATTGACCTTCTGGTGAGAAGAAGCGCCGGAAGAAACTCACCAGTTTCTCTTCAGTTGAGGGAAAGATACAGATATAGGAGAAGAGAGAACAGCTATAGGAAATAGAAGATATAAAATATGCTCACCTCAACGACTTGCCGTAAATCTTCGACGTAGACGTTCTCAGTCTGCACGATCTCTGCGCACACGCGCTCCAGCTGCGACAGCCCAGTCACTTCGTTCCAGGATTGCCCTGGAACAGGCAGATGTTAGGAGACGCTACTCTCTACTGGCTTGCAATACCGATGCCACAGAATATATATAAGCTAAAGCAGTAAGGAAACTACAAACAAAACTATCGAAATGAACGCACACATAGACGCTGCGCTTTTACACGGCCCCTAAGCGAATCTCGCGGTGCCGTCAGTCGCGAGAAAAATGCTTCGGAAGTCGATTAAGTAAACCATTCGGATTGATAATAACGGGTGTTTTAATATAATTTTTGCATTTATGATGAATACCACGAATACAATTAGAAAATAAAAGTGATCGAACGGGCAGCGTAGACAAAACAAAATAAACATAGATGTATGATATACCTAGATACACAATCAGCCGGAAAAAATGGCCCCACAAAAGTGCTAGCCGATCGGCTTGGCTAGCTCATTTTGACTTAGTCTGGTTTCAACCATAGACGGCGATAGTTGTCAACAATGGCGAAATGTTGCGTAAAAAATGCGTTAATAGCAGCAAAAAAACAAGAAAGAAAGATGGAATATACTTTATTAATTAAGGGCCAGTTAATATTGAGCAGAATTACAAGTGAACTCATCGTGATTTCATAGTTTTTTAATTGTCTTCGCGAATCTTTTAACAAAAAGCGTCCATTTATTTGCTGCTCACTTTTGACGTAAACAACGTAGTCACTTTTTGATAGGTGCCAATAAACTAAAGTTTTCAAATGTTCGTTTTTCCAATTTGACACATAGGTGTCATGGAACTAAGTTATCTTTTGAATGACAGTTTCATAAAGATACAGCTTATAAATTAACGTTATTAGCGTATATTTGAGTGTAACTACAAATGTCATTTTGCGCCAGATTCATAGACATTTCTCTTTGAAACTGTGTGTCTATGTTATTATACGTCAATGAAAATAAAGAACAATGAATCTTTGAGTGATTGTGGACTGCGGCTTACTTGGGGTAAAATTATTAACTATATAATTAGCAATACGATTATTTTTCACGTGTATGTATTACAATGATAGAGACATTT
The DNA here is from genome assembly GCA_947034925.1 of Eudemis profundana. Classification (NCBI taxonomy): domain Eukaryota; kingdom Metazoa; phylum Arthropoda; class Insecta; order Lepidoptera; family Tortricidae; genus Eudemis; species Eudemis profundana. Next base: position 12,412,422 of record OX344816.1, on the reverse strand, counting down.
ATTGTTATACTTAGCTAATTGCAACAATATGATAAATAATAGAGAAGTTGGTAGGTAAATACCTACTATAGGATCGATCGAAAAATCTATTCGGGATACCCCAAAATGTCATAGTTATTGATCTCGATCGAACCGAGTAGAAGGATTCAAAGGCCAGAAAATGTTACTTACGTGGTATCGTCTCTGAATGCCGCTCCTCCGAAGCACTGTTATTCAGAATGCCAGCATTGTTCACAAAATTGTTGCTACCATTAGCCGAAGCCATATCAGCATCACTATGGTCATCCAAGCTTTCGATAGACGCCAAATACGCGGAGTTCACTCCTCCTTTATTCTGGACACCACTACTTGATGTTGAACTTGAAGAAGCAATGGAACTCATGGAAAGTGGTCGAGTCACTTCAATGGGCGGTGGTTGTAACGTCCCTTCTTTCGTTGGTATAGTTTTTAGATTCCCTGTCGATCCTACTGCTTGGGGATAAGGTCCGGTTTTGGCTAACTTAGATGGGCTTTCACTCTTACTAACAAAGTCTTTTCTATTTAAACTATTGGTTCCGTTCGTCTTAAGGAATGTATCTGAAGGCACTTCTTTATGTCCCGGTTTTTGAGGAGAGTTGTCTTTTGACGACAATTTGATATCGAATTCCCTGTCATTTGAGGATATAGAGAGCTCAATGGATTGGTCGATGTATGGTAATGATAGAGATTCAAATGCTGTCTTGTTCGCTGTAGGAACATCGTAAATAGCTGGTCTGTTGTTCGTTGGGACATCGTAGGTGGTCTGTTCGTCTATTCTAAAATCAGGCTTTAAAGGTACTGTTTTAGAGGGAGATTCTTCTTCAATCTTCTTGCCAAAGGTTTTCATGCCACAGGGCTGATCGTAAATCTCAACGGAATCCAAGATTTCGACTCCTGATTGAGATATTTTCGATGTAGCCCCAAACAGTGGTATATTCGAACGCTGTCGCGTAGACGACCTCGCATTGTTTCCTTTCCTCTGAAACTTCAATGTCGTCGTCTCCGTCGCACTAGAGATCATCCTTTTAACATTCGGCGATAAATGATCAAACGTGGAGGACGTCTCAGATTTTTCTTTAAACGTCCTTTGAATTTGAACTTTACTATCACTGGTAAGGTCACTTTCGTTAGCACCATTGCAAGTCCGTTTTGAGTATAAAGAACTTTTATTCACTGCCGCTATGGGTAGTTTGACACTGCCTACCATTTTGGAGGGATCTTTAGGTTTCGCGTTTTTCTCTTCAATCACCAGAGCCTGGTCTACTGGTGGGTCGTTTCTTGCATCTTTTGCCTTTTCTAGAGTGTTAGCTTCTGGTCTGAGGCTCTTTGGCTCTAGCAAGGAATCGTAAATGCCAATCAGCGTCGGAGTAAGATCTGTCGTGCTACCTGTAACAATAAAAGCAAACTTTAGATTGGTTATCTCAACTCAACCAATCATTACAGGTTCTTCAATCAAATTTGAATCTTGAACAAGTATTAATAAAGTTGAATCTCCTTTTATCGATGTGTCTGAATCGGTTGACATTCAATTAGTTACTAATAGCTATTTAATGGATCTGCATTCCTGAGCGATTTTGTATAAAGGTTTAATGCTTTTCTGTGTGGATCTAGAATTAAATTAATGAATACTAGAGTGCAGTTAAAACCTGTACAGTACGTGACGTCTGTTTTGATTATAATTTGCAATGCAGAAACGCAATTATGGATCATTTGCTATAAGTACCGAGTTACTTTTTTTTGCTCATATCATTAACCAACTTTATTCAAAGATGGCTGGATCGATTTGGATATTTTTACAGTAATTTGTGTATTTGTTTATTGAATAGATTCATTTGAAGTCGATTATTACTTATGCAAATTTTATCTTCTTAAATTATAGGTAATAATCATACTTCACTATCACTATCCATGTTATCATTCAATTTATCACTAGATTTTTTTTGCTCGCCATTGCTTTTTTTAGGGTTCCGTACCAAAATGGTAAAAAAGGAACCCTTATGGTGCGACTATGTTTGTCTCTCTGTCTGTCCGTCTGTCACAGCCTGATATCTCAGGAGCTACTGCTGCTATCGATTTGAAATTTGTAATAGTGTTAAAAATTACTGAACATTTTTTACTAAAAAAGAAGGGCCGAAATAGAATGTTGTATCAAATAAAAGTGTTTAATTTCAAAACAATTTTTTTCTTAAACGTGTACTTTTTAATTTATAATGACGAAAAACGTTTAAAAAGATACCATTCCCCCTATTATCTCCGAAGTTACTGAACAGAAAAATGTGAAATATGATCCTGAATATTACAGGAAAAATAAGTATAACGATTTACCTAACATCCATGATTTTTTAGAAATTCACAAAAATCGTAATAAATACTTATTTTCTACGTTACTAAACTAACTGCGAGTAAACTGTGACCTATATCTATGTATGGAGACACCAGTTTCGGGGGCGAGTCCGACTCGCACTTGACCGGCTTTTTTTTATTCTAGTGGCCCTTAACATATCTTTTAATCTAATCACCTTTCAAAAAATAAATCAAAACATTTTACACGATTATGTCATTACGAAATTGGTCCCAAAAAGGACCTTTTAAAGATATTAAACGTTTCGATAAGGGAAGCGTGACTGTGCTATTTTGGGTACAAATGACAGCAATCAAGTTGACCCCTAGTAACAATAATTTGCCATTCAACTTTAAACCTTATGACTAGAAAAGCTGAGTTGATTTTAGCACTTCATTAGCTTTAAGGAATAGATGTAGTGAAAGATTTGCCTAATTATACCCTATTTTGGACAGTCAAAATAAATGTTTTTTGTCGTAAACTGTTGTAATGCTTGTAATTCTGGTTATGGCTATTTAGGGCAGACGTAATGTAAGGGTGAATGAACCCTTTTACATACTATGTCTTACTCAAGAAGCAATACTCATTTGGACCATGCAGGTTTCAAATACGACAATTATCAGCCCGCGTATATACCACTATGTTTAATATGCCACACCTGGCCATAAAATGATGTACACAACACGGGAGGTAATAAAGAAAGCCCTCGATCGCATATTTACGTCCCTCGCTTGGAGCTCGGGCCGCAAACACCCGCAATCTCGGCCTTTCTTTGTATTACCACCCTAGTTGTGTAATGTACTATGTCATGAATATGTAGTAGAATTACACGCCTATTATAGGGTCCCCGCAAGAAAATTAGGTCTTTAAAGCACTTAAGGGCGATTCTCCGAGCGTTTTGACCGCGCGGTTTGACAATCATTATTGTCCAACGATTATTTACTATAACGAAAGGACAAATCGTGACAATTTTCATAAAACTAGACTTAAACTCGGGATTGCTTTTCGGTTTCATAAAAAGTTAACTCCAGGCATCGTTTATTTGAAAAATATTTACTGAGACAAGAATGACGAAAATAAAACGCCGTAAAAACGCTGAATATTGGCCCTTAACTTGATGAAGTAGTTGAAGTATACAGGCACAGTATTAAAGCAGTGATTTTTCTTCCTACAAAAAGTACATCGCGCGCTTGTATGTGTGCGCGCCGTGAACGAACGCACTACAAGCAAAGTTTTACGAATGCATAAGAATGTTCCAGTACGGATCGCACTGTCTGCGATTCGACTTTGAATACGTATCGCGCGCACGGTCGAAGTTTAACTAATAGGGTATTTGACAACAAACAAAATAAATTCATTAACTCTAACCAGCAAATTACGCTTCCAAAACAGCCCGGATAAAATCATTCAAACTTATTTTCGTGCCATCAACGATTTTACAATGACGAAAACTAAAAATAAGGCACCATGTTGAGCATGACGTCACAAGATAGTATTTCATACTAAACTGCATATTTTCGGAGCGTTTTGACACTTCATAAAAAGAAGCTGATTTGAACTGTCATCAAGTAGCCTATTGTCTGTATTTATATTTTGACACAGGAAAGACACGATACCTAAGTCAGTCATCAAAGATTCAATGACAGCGTAAATAGCAAAAAGTATAAAAAGATGTTTTCACAAATATCCAATTACTTAACACATACTATGACTGCATTTACATGAGCATGTCATTGTCAAAGCCAGTCCAATCAAAAGGGAACTCCCTCGGGCGGTAAAATCAATTTACATGATAATAAAACGGAGACATGTTATTTAGGGCCTTTAGATGGCAGCGTGCCCATGTGGATTGAAGTCGTAAAGATAAAGAGTATCGATATGGGGCATTCTAATTTACAGGTATGCCTTTTGGTCGTTGCTGCGCCCCGAATATATTTACCATAGGTGTAAGTCCGAGTCGAACTTTGTCGTACTTCGCCCCTACATCTCGTATCCAGGTTCTTAAATTAACTTGTAAATCTATAGAATTTGTAAAGCAATTCTATGTTGTCGTGCGATAGCCAAGTCGTTTATGTATTTATTGAAAATAGAAAGTGTATTGATACGGTCATAAATACATCGACTTTTATATAAGGTCCTAATTTATTCGTTGCAGATATTTTTACAGCTGATAGTACTCGGTCTCTGGATCATATTAAAGCATGAAACATTATAGCTTTTACGATGTTTTTTGGAGAAAAAGGAAAAACAAATTTACTACGTAATAACACCCTGTTAATGTGATTACTAAATGAAAACTCATTGAACAGATTCTAGTAGCTCTTTTACGTACCACTTAACTGTAACTGGCCACTTCACGTCGATAAATTAAATTACATTTGCAGTTTTCCCGCCGAACCGTTACGACAAACAACTGTTGACATGACAGATAGTGTTATTGTGACATGTGATAATGCACATGGTGATTTTTTTAGACGAAATTATAATTAATTTTTTTGTTAGGTAAATGAAATCAAACAAGTTATATGAAAAGATTTCTTAATTTCTATTTATAGTTAATTATTTTAATGTAAAGTATAATGTGTTAAAATATCTGCAACTAATAAATTAGGACCTTATATTACCATCGACATTTATTTTACCTTACATTTTTTTGCGGTATTTGTGTATTTGGTTGCGAGACTTGAAAATTTTTACAGTTGTGTTTTGATGGGATTTCGTTAATTTCTCGAACACCGTAATATATTTGAAAAAAAAGCTTATTTTTTCGAATTAAGACGGGAAAACGGGTGGCGTTTTTAAGGAGCTTTTCATACAAATAAACGCCGACATCGATCTTCATAAATACGAGTCTTGCTTCCTATCCAATGCAATGTGTAGGAAGCACTCGCGTCTTGGACGGAAGCGGCCCATTACACAGGCCGGAGTTCACTGGCACACCGGGTCTATACAGAGATGATACAACCCAACCCATGGTATTGTCAAACTGCGATTAGAATACGATTCCGAAGTACCGTTAGCACAAAAGCACATACAATTCATAATAGTATTTTATGCAACGGTAGGGTCAAAATACGCGAATGGCGTGAGTTGCGATACGAATCGCCGCGGCGGCGAGTATCGCAAATAGAGACGCCATGTGCGTTTTTACCAAGCATTGTCATTGATAACGATAACGGTGATATTCAAAAACGACATATGTGCTCAATCGTATTCTAATCGCGGTTTAATAATACAAGAAAGCCAATACGTTCTTCCAGAGAATGACATTATTGATCGCTTTTGATCTCCGACATGCTGGCGTCTAATGCTTGATATGTTGCCATTTTGTGAAGGTGAGAGGCAAAATTTGGTAGTAGGGTCAATTGCAGAAAAAATGCACCTTTTACTTTTTTTCTCTGATCATGGTGTGTCTTATACCATTTTACTCAGAATCGCGAGCACTTTTCATTTATGAAATAAACAAAAGTAGTGCAAAATGTCCCAACTTTTCCGTACAAATTTTGAATTTCTCAGTTTCGTTACACCCAAATTAAATATAGGGGAAAATCGTAACGAACCCAGTTGACCCAGTAGCGCGGCGAAATCTCGGTGTCACTCCTGGCCTGGCCTCATCGTGTATCTTGCGTTTACGCTGTCGTGGTAATAACCTCTCTGCGTGTATCCTCGAGAAGTATCGGTTTGAGATGAGTCAGTATTTTTATCTGGCGTAATGGAACGGTCGAAGTCCGCTGCTCCTAATTGTACTCAGGTAAAATTATGTTATAGGCCTGTACATCAATATTGAGACAATGTGTTTGTTGGTTTATCTTTTTGCGCTTTAATGAATCAACGACTCTGTTTTCATCACTCGCGAGTTTAGGATATGATATGGGTTGATTTTAGAGCGTTTTGACCGCGGCGGTTTTTTTCTTTCGTGTTCCATCAAATATAGCAGGTGGTGATCACAGTTAACTTTTATTATAAAGGATAGACGGTATTAGCTACACATGATTTAATCAAAAGTCGTCGTCACTCGATATAGTCCTTTGCGGTGAAAATCGAGAGACACAGAAATAAAATAAAAAACTGGAAAAACGCTTGAAATAACCCACCTATTCTATAATATTTTATAAATTAACGCACGCAAAGCCGCAGAGAAAAGCTAGTTGAATATATATAAAAGTAATAGTAGTTCGCTAAGAAATAGCTCATTGTAGTGTAGAGTGTAGACTCTAATTAAGGTATTTCATAGGACTACTACAATCTACAATGTAAGTGAGTCACCGCGCAGGCGCGAAGGAGTAGACCATTGTTTTGCCTTTGTTGCTGCATTCTTGCGATCGGCGCATATTTCACGCATTTATAATTAACTTTACATACATGATTTTCAATCGTATTCTTCAGGCATAAGGTTCTAAATTTAGACGTAGGGTCTACATTGTAGACTATGACATTATTAACCGACTTTATGAAAGTAGGGTCTCGATTCTTCGGAATCTTTCTTTGTGTGTGTGACTACACATATAAAAAAAATTCTGGTTGGACCGATTTGGGAAATTCATTTTTTTTTAACGGACTTAGTTGGTCCCATTGCAACCAGGTCAAGATCTAATGATGGGGTTTAAGAAAAATATTAGACTCTTCAAATATTATTGATACTGATACACATATAGCGATTTGGGTATTTTTAACGTAAGCTTTGAAGTCGGTTATTTAAAAAAAGATATTATATATAATTATTAATTGTGATGAATTGATGATAGCGCTCGCAACAGTGCCGAAATATCGGGAACTCGCCAAAATAAACATACATGGTAAATATCCCGATGTTAATAGTAGTTATTATGTGAATGACCGTGTTAGCTTGAAACCGTATAACCCTAGATTTGACGTATAATAAACTCATACTGAGTAAGTATACAAGAGTCGTAGCTCGCCTTGAAACACTGTTCTCGCATAGTTAAACCATAGTTATGAAGTCATTTCCACTCATTGTGAGTTAAATATCGCCGCGTTGTCGCTTGAAGAATGACAGTTGTCAAACGCTTTCATAATTCGTTCCACCATTGTGTCTCATGTCGCGAAAGGTCATTAGATCAAGGGTAGGTATGTTGCGTATAATATCACGGATATTTTAGTTGCACAGTATATTAGCAGTAATCACCCAAGCGAGGCCGTAAATGGCCCTTTTCTACCTGCCTGTCTACCCTTGACCACGAACGCTCTAAAGGGTTACGATATCTCGAGACGTAAAATTGAGATTGATATACGCGCTTTACCGTATGAATTGTTTTATCTATTACAATACATACCCCTTGTAAGTAGTAAAAAGAATCGATGACCATCATCGGCGTTTCTTTGTATTGAGAACTTTCCTAATATGTCACGGAGTTTCCTGCCCAGTTTCCTTCCTGTTAATTCACAATTAATGCAAACCAAATACCTATATGGATTGATGTATTGTTCGTAGCCCCAGAGGACCTATTTTCACCTTCGTTCGATACACACGCTCACATAAGGACAGGTTGATCCGCTTCATCCTTCCCGCTGGTCCGCTGCTCACTTTGAGCAATCAAGTCAAGGTGGCCCTGGCCAAACGTCCTGGTTCGACCCCAGGCGTTCAGGCGCCACATAGTCCGACCTTATCGAGGCGGACCGGGACAAGCGACCTGGTTCCACCCCAGGCGCCCCCGGCCCCCACCTAGTCCGATTCACTCGAAGTGGTCCAGCTAGCGACCTGGTTCCCTAGACCCCAGGGAACGCCACGGCCGACCACCTGGTCCGAAGATTGCTATGCCTAATAAGGGTCGTAAGTTAGTCAGGCTTTAAAAAAAACTATTTCCACCAGTTACTATAGGCTATTTGATGACAAATCAAATCACCTTCTGTTTATGAAGTGTTAAAAAGCTCCGATAGTATGCAGTTTCCAAGATAAAGTGAACTGTGACTATACTTCAGTTTTTCGTCACCAGATGCATGTAAAATTGCAATGTTTACAGCTCCTGTTGGTTTAAAATAGAGATATCTAACTGTGGTATAGCCGCCGCTACGAGACCAGACAGGGTTGTCAATCCAAGACTTTATTATTAAAGTGATCCGAGTCAACTGGTCAGACAAATTTTGGTTGAAATATGTTTTATTTCATAGCTCATAATAAGTTTGTCACATAAATTATATGTTTTAACGGTGTCAGTTTTAAATATCAAATTGTAATGCTTTAAATATTTAAATCATAATTGTTAAGTTTAAGTGTAGTATTTAAAATTTTAGAAACTCATTTATTGTGAATGCTGTTGCACTCCTGTAATTGAGGCGCAGGCTGGGCACGGTCCCTCAATTTATTTAGTATTTGATTGTATTAGTCAGTGTTTTGTTGGTGTGTCAATAAATAAATAATAATAAATAGCTTGATACACTCTGTCTGCACAAAACAGCGCGAGAAGTCTCAAAAAGCCAGCGCGAGAAGTCTTAAAATATAAAAAAGTAAATAAAAAATCAGTTTTGAATGATGCCGCTGATGATGATAGCGCTGTCTTGAATAGCCGATGACATGTTTTTCTTGTTTTTTGAGATTGGATTTCTCCTTTTTCATTGTTACATATAATCAGTACAATATTATTGTGTTAAACCGAGGTTTTCCCAGAGACTTCGCGTAGCAAATATACTTTTTATTCATCCGGTAAACTCAGTACATTTTTCCTTATAATTTAACTATCTTATTAAGAATTGTTTTACGGGGTATTCTTTTTATAGTTGTTTTTTTTTTAGTTAGTTTAAGGTTTTTTCTTGATTACACTTTTAGTTCCTATATTTTACACATTTGCTATTAGCTGCTTTTCTAAATTTTGACATAATAAAGTCATTTTCACTTTTATAATTGCATCAATAAATTGCTCTAATAAGTAAATTAGCTTATGGATTGCAAAACTGAAAAATTATCTTACTATACGAAAACTAAAAATATAAAAACTATAAATATAGGAGTAAGTGTTGCCAACCTTGCGGCGTATTCGAGATCAAAAGCGTTTCGGTTCCGTATTTAGCAGCACTAGAAACAACGCTTCCTGCGGTGCGTTTCCAATTGACCCGAACACTCCCATACAAAATCGTATTCGCCTCCAGTTAGAAAAAAAAGTAGACATCAACCATTCAATAAAACTTACTTAAATTAAACCAGTTAGTTTCCACTAGGTACCCTTCATTATCCAAATACTCATTTAGCATAATATATTTATATAGGTACCATTGATTTTTCAGAAAAAAAAATACAAGAAATCTAAGGGTCTATATTAAAACGCATTCAGCAAATCGTCCTATATTGATGTTGTTACGCATACCTAATTGTATATTCGCATAATATTAAAATGCATATTTTAATAGGCTACTTGATGACAGTTCAAATCAGCTTCTTTTTATGAAGTGTCAAAACGCTCCGAAAGTATGCAGTTTAGTATGAAATACTATCTTGTGACGTGCTTGTGACGTCATGCTCAACATGGTGCCTTATTTTTAGTTTTCGTCATTGTAAAATCGTTGATGGCACGAAAATAAGTTTGAATGATTTTATCCGGGCTGTTTTGGAAGCGTAATTTGCTGGTTAGAGTTAATGAATTTATTTTGATTGTTGTCAAATACCCTATTCCTTAAAGTGGCTTTTTCCGCACGCTACGCGTTCGGAAAAAGTCTCTGTCTAGCCAAGTGTAGACATAAAATGATCTACACAACACGGGAGGTAATAAAGAAAGCCCTAGATCGCCTATTTACGTCCCTCGCTTGCAGCTCGGGCCGCAAACATCTGAGATCTCGGGCTTTCTTTGTATTACCACCCTAGTTGTGTAATGTACTATAAAATGTTGTATGTATATGTAAGTACGCCTTAAAACGAAATGCGAAACGAAATATTGATTAATAAATGAATTATGAATAAATAAATGAATTATGTAATGAATTACGACCGTATGTATTTTAATCTTATGATAAAAGATTTTATGAATTCCGTACATTCTGCAATTTGACTTTATAATAATAATAATAAATAATATTTACTCTAAATAAAATCTTGTAAAAGAGAAGTTGACGGAATAAGTAGTACACAGTATTTTTTTTTAAACTGACAAACTCGCAACCCATCCTGGGCGTAGCGATTGTCGGACCGGGTGGTTGGCCGTGGCGTTCCCTGGGGTCGAACCAGGTCGCTAGCCAGTACACAGTATTTAAGACAATTTCTCTCCACTGTCAAATGACATATGATTACCATTGTCTCGGTAGCTGTCGACTAATGTCAGTGCATTACCGATGCACACGGGCAACTTTCACTTAGATTGTCATTGGCTGCAACCTCGGTTTATGCAAAATACTAGAGTCTGATTTGAAATACGTAGGACTCTACGTATACCGAAATTTCGGTTTCCGCTGCCATCCGGCGGAAACTAAAGCCGAAACCGAAACCGAATGCGCATGTTATACTAATGACTAGCTTTTTCCCGCGGCTTCGCCCGCGTTGTTCCCGTTATTGTCCCAAAGGAACTCTTTACCGGGATATAAAGTATCCTATGTTTCAATCCAGGACTTGGTCTACTTGCATGCCAAATTTCAGCTTGATCCATCCAGTTGCTATCCCGTTATTAGGTAACAAACATCCAAACATCTTCACAAACTTTCGCATTTATAATATTAGTGGGATTACTTACTAAAAATATCAGAGACTGATTGATCAATATGTTATTTAAAAATTTGACTGATTGTTTTCTTCATAAACATGTCCTTATATGGAAGTTTAGGTTTCGGCCATAAAAACTAGTTTCGGTGGGACACTAGAAATACGGTATTTTATACAATACAATACCCTTTATTGTACACCAAGAAATTACAGAGATCCTTAAATAAACAACATATTAAAGTGTTAAAAACTAATGGTACCTACCAGCCAGAGGCGTGGAGTAAAATATATCCTTGGACAAGCCGGTCAAAATTTGGCGTACATTTTCCTTAGGAGCTGTAGAATAAGGTGCTCAAATGCCTGATATTAGGCAAGCCGGTAGGAATCGAGTTCTTTGAACGCCACGCTACTGGTAGCTACACAACAGGCGGTCTTATCGCTAGCAGGCGATCTCTTCAGACAAACTTTGAGTAGTTTATGTTACCAAGGCGACAATTTTTTTTCACGGCGTTCAGATATTTAAGAACCCTTAGATTTTTAAAGCCTTGATCGATGTGGCCTATTTTTAGAGTTCCGTAAGCCTCCGCTGTCCGTCCGTCCGTCGGTCAGAGGGCTCTATCAATTGAACCTTAATAGGTAGAAACTTGAAATTTTCACATAATGTGTATTTCTGTTGCCGCTATAACAACAAATAATAAAAATAAAAGGAGGCACGGAACCCTTCGTGTGCGAATCCAACTCGCACTTGGCCGGTTTTTTCTTTGGATCAAGACGAGTTTTTTGGTACTAAAATTAATCTTGGCCTTGCAACACAAGAGTTCATAATACTGTTTTTATATAATTATGCATTGTAATTTTTCTTTTGGTGTGCTATACTTTGATTAACTAAAAACTATGATTTTATTGTATAAATAAATTATGATCATAAATGTACATACACACACTTATTATGAATTAATTCTACAGATTAATTCTCCATGCTCATTAATAAACAAAGAACCGTCGACCATAAACAATTTCCCATAGTTTTCTATCAGTTTTCCCGCGCCTGCGCGGCGCCGCGCCATCTTGGACGAGCCATGAACAGGAAGGGAGGGATAAACCGAGTATGGTGTTAGATGTTTTTGTACGGCCAGTGACAACACATCTGAAATTTATGGGATACTTACTACCATTAAACCGCTGCTTCGCCTGCGTTATTCCCGTAAGGGGCCATTCATTTATTACGTAAGACGATTTTTGCCAGTTTTTGACCCCCTTATGTAAGAAAAAATAAGAATCGGCTGACCCTCTCCCCCCCTATTTAATATTTATTACGTAAGAATCTAAAGGAAAATAATTTTACGTTTGGTCTGTTTTAATTTTTATTTTTCAAAGAATCATTTTTGTAGGGACATTTGCATTTGCAAATACTAATAGTTTTTAATTTTTTAGTAAATTTTTTATACGCTCTCGCGCAGATTTGCGCGCTTTTTCAAAAGTTAAGATTAGTTTCCGCATTTTTATGATTTTACGTAAGATCGATCAAAACTCCCTCCCACCCCCCTGTAAGAAAAAATAAGACATGGTTGACCCCCTCCCCCGTAAATCATCTTACGTAATAAATGAATGGCCCCTAACTGTCCCAAGAGAACTCTTTATTGGGATATAAAGTATCCTAAGTTTCAAACCAGGACTTGGTCTACTTGCATGCAATTTCAGCTCAATCTATTCAGTTGCTATCCCGTTATTTAGTAACAAACATCCAAACATATTCATAAACTTTTACATTTATAATATTAGTGTGATCATGTGATGTGATTTATAAGCACTTTATTTTACATCATATCATAAATTCATTAAAATGTGCTCAAACACCAGAGACAATGAGCAGCGTTAAGTACAAGATTGAATTTAAAAAAGTTACGAGTTTCAAATTTAAAACACGTTCCAAAATCAATATGGCAGACGTTCGAAATTTGACTGTCATAACTATATCATAGATAAAAATATTGGAGTAAGGCTGCTGTCTTTTGCCTTCGACTTCTGGACGCATTTTAAAAGTACTTATGACACTTGCAACGCTATGGTGCATTAATTCCATTTGCAGACTGTCCCAGACGTCTTTACGTGCGGTGCCACTAAAGCCGGCGCCGGCGCATTACTGCTTCTTTCAGTCATCCATCGAGTTAAGCTATCGGCGCGATAAGCGGAATTAACACGTAGCACCCTGTCGCATTAACCAGCTTTACTCGTTCGTTTGCAGAGCTGCAGTTTGTTACAGCGATAAAGTTCTATGGTTTATGCTTTGTTTTACAAGATAATGAATCAAAATGTCTATAAACTTACGCTTTTAAGTCAATTAGTAGCAAGGTATCGCAGATTTTAGGCGTCAATGCGACATTGGCTACCTTGAATATTTCAGTTCCGTGCCAGAATAAGTAATAGTACTACGTACAATTTTTTTCCATTTCATTTGGCGGTATTTGAAACATTAATTATGTATAACCTTATTTTCAGATTTTGTGATCTGATAATAATATTGACGGAAACTGAAGTTGACGGCATGCAAAGTAGGCCGTTGCCACTGCTTTTTAGCAAGCGAGGTACATACACTTTTTCCTTCTACCTATTTCTGTGTGTGTGAGAGAGAGAGCTATATCTTGGTAAAAAGTTATAATAGCATATTAACATAACTGCAGTTACGTACTGTCAGCAGAACAGCAGAATAATGAGCACAACTCAAGGAAAAATCAAAGGAAAGTAGAAAAAGCGCAAAGAAATCGGTCAATGATGCAGTTTCTAAAGTATTAGGTAAAAATTGGCCCATTAGTGCTCGTTACTGGCTCGGTAGTTTCTATCGCGGGTAAATTACTGGCTTGTTTGATTGGCACTATTGGAAAAGTATAAAGACAAACAAGTAGTCCAACTTCGGCCGTTTATCCATTACCAATGGCGAGGCACTGAAGGCGATGAAATAAGATTGGAAAAGTGTGTCCACATTGCATTCCTGCAGCCTCGCTATCTCGCTAACAGTAAAGCCAAGGTCCACCGCATGAATATTTAACACCGATCGCCGCCGCTTGACTAATTACAGAAGGAAAGTAAATTTTTGGTCAGCCGTTATTAAAATTGATCCGCAAAAAAAAATAAGCAGTTAAATCATTTGGGCAGCATACAAAGATTTGGCTGGCAATAAATAAAATCGGGCGGCAACTCTTGTTCAGCAAACAGTTTAAAAACGGTTAACATTTTAACCAATATTAATCTGCTTTTTTTATCATTTGGCTGCCTAATAAACAGACGAGCTGCAAAATAATTACTTGGGTAGCAAGATTTTACAATTGGTCAGCAGAGAGTTTAATTGAGATATACAGGGTGTCACTGTGATATATACTGGGTGTCACTGTAATGTATACAGGGTGTCACTGTGATAGATACAGGTTGTCACTGTGATATATACAGGGTGTCACTGTGTTATATACAACAGGGTGTCACTGTAATGTATACAGGATGTTACTGTGATATATACAGAATGTCATTGTGATATATATAGGGTGCCATTGTGTTATATACAGGGTGTCACTGTGATAGATACAGGATGTCACTGTCAGCAGAGAAAACATGAAAGATATACAGGGTGTCACTGTATATATACTGGGTGTCACTGTGATATATACAGGGTGTCACTCTGTTATATACAGAGTGTCACTGTGATAGATACAGGATGTCACTGTGATATATACAGGGTGTCACTGTGTTATATACAGGTTGTCACTGTAATGTATACAGGGTGTCACTCTAAAAACGAAACAGCTCCCAAAAATAGGTAGGTTAGGGTTATTTTTTTTTTGATGACCCTAAAACGAAACGGCTCCCAAAAATAGGTAGGTTAGGGTTATTTTTTTTGATGACCCTAAAAACGAAACGGCTCCCAAAATAGGTAGGTTAGGGTTATTTTTTTTTTGATGACCCTAAAAGCGAAACGGCTCTCAAAAATAGGTAGGTTAGGTTTATTTTTTTTAATGGCCCTAAAAACGTAACGGCTCCCAAAAATAGGTAGGTTAGGGTTATTTTTTTTGATGACCCTAAAAACGAAACGGCTCCCAAAAATAGGTAGGTTAGGGTTATTTTTTTTAATGGCCTTAAAAACGAAACGGCTCCCAAAAATAGGTAGGTTAGGGTTATTTTTTTAATGGCCTTAAAAACGAAACGGCTCCCAAAAATAGGTAGGTTAGGGTTATTTTTTTTGATGACCCTAAAAACGAAACGGCTCCCAATAATAGGTAGGTTAGGGTTATTTTTTTTGCTGACCCTAAAAACGAAACGATACACGTTGTGAATAAATAATATAACTTCTAAACATTATGAGATGTATAAAAAATCGAAATACCTATTTTATATGAGCCCATGACAGTGACACCCTGTATACATTACAGTGACACCCTGTATATAACACAGTGACACTATGTATATATCACAGTGACACCCTGTATATATCACAGTGACATCCTGTATATATCACAGTATCACTCTGTATCTATCACAGTGACACCCTGTGTATATCACAATTACATCCTGTATCTATCACAGTTACACCCTGTATATAACACAGTGACACCCTGTATATATCACAGTGACACCCTGTATATATCACAGTGACACCTGCTACTTGACAGCTGACAATTACCGAATGACAAAATGCGCACACGATTGGCGGCAGAATAGTTGCGCCCAGTTAGGTTTTATTGACCCCTTTTTTTTGATGAACAAAATGAAATATTTTGCTTACCTACTGATTGCTTACCAAAATTTGATTAACCGTAGATCGCTTAATGCAGCTCAAATATTTAATTTGCTGACCAAAATAATTTAGAGCAGATCAGTATATCATTAATTGCAGCCTGATTTATAAATGTTTGCTAACCATAAGTTGCTTACCAACTAGCTATTTTGGCTGACCAAATACATATTTCTGCTGACCAAAATATGAATATTTTGCTGATCGATTAAATGATACCCATTACAGAACATCGTAGTTTATAAGGTCACGGTTCTGAAATTCTCTGCATTTTGACTTTTTAATCAATATGTACCTACATAAAACAAAGTCGAGTTACTTACATCATTTATAACTCGAGAACGGGTAGACATCGTAGTTTTTAAGGTCACGGTTCTAAGATTCTCTGCATTTTGACTTTTTAATCAATATGTACAAACGAAGACACACCTAAGTGACCATCAGTAGACCTTATAGACATTGTAATAAGGGTGACAAGTGGTCAGTTAGCAGTGTCTTCGATTGTACATAAAACAAAGTCGAGTTAGTTACACCATTTATAACTCGAGAACGGGTGGACATCGTAGTTTTTAAGGTCACGGTTCTAAGATTCTCTGCATTTTGACTTTTTAATCAATATGTACATAAAACAAAGTCGAGTTAGTTACACCATTTATAACTCGAGAACGGGTGGACATCGTAGTTTTTAAGGTCACGGTTCTAAGATTCTCTGCATTTTGACTATTTAATCAATATACATAAAACAAAGTCGAGTTAGTTACACCATTTATAACTCGAGAACGGGTGGACCGAATATTATAATTTTTGATTTTTTTGGGTGTCTCTGCCGCGAATAACCAGTCGAATAACAGAATAACTATTAAGAGGAAACAGGAGGTCAGTTTTTCCATACAAACGTAGTCCCCTGTTTCCTCCTTGGATAATGTCAGTAGAGCAATATTTTTTTGTCCAAAAATCTATGGCTACTATTGATATGTTCCTATGTTTTCCTTTTTACGATAAATTGATTCTCAAAAGAGATATTAACCTTCAAAAACCTAAAATAAATGCCAGATTTTCCGCTGTGTTCACACATCCAGAAAACAAATTTTACTAGATTATTAAAAAAAAGGAAAACATAGGAACACGGCCCAAGCCTTTCTTTAATGTTTAATGAAAAAATTAGTTAAATAGGTTAAGTTTTGGGGAAGAAATCAGGGGACTACGAAACGTTGTTTTCATGAAATTTTAAAAGGTATTTTCGGTCCAAGCTGCAGTTGTCTCTATCGCGCTCTGCGCGGGAGAGGCGGGCAGTGCGGGACAGCGACACATTTTACAAATACCTAATTTTCAATTCTCTCCACCTTACTGTTTCCTCATAAAACATCTAAAAAAATTAAATTTCTGAGGCAGAACAAAGTTTTCCGGGACAGCTATTAGTAAGATGACATAAATATGCAAATATTTCTCGAAAAAGGAGATTCTTGAGAATTCTTGCTTTGTAGTAAATTTTATTTTTTACAGCCCTCCATGATAACAAAAGAACATTTACAATTTACATCGATTTACATTACTAACGTTAGTTAACTTATCTTATAAGTAGACAATGTAACAATTTCTAGTTATCTGTGGTCAGATGGCATTTAACTTTACATAATCCTTACTAACATTGTTTTGAAACAAGTGTACTGATTAACAGATAAATCTTCTTTCGGCCATCTTCGCTTTGCGTAACCATTGTCCAGAACAATAACTTTCAGCCTCACATTTAATTCAATTGTATAATTATAAAACCAACCTTAAGTTGTATAACATTAAGTTCACTTTAAAATACACATTTGAAAAGAGATACGAGTATTCTACAGTAAACAGCCGAAATGAAACGGTAACCTTTAAAAACAATAACGTCAAAATGTTTCTATATTTGAATTTGGCGCAAATGTTACGTCAGTTGGAAACGTGTCGGATTTAACCGATAACGTCACGTCACTATCCCTTAGTTCCGGAGACCATAGATAAAATATCATATGGTTATTTTTATACTCTAACCTCTGTGCTGACCGCGTGGTTCAAGATATGCACAACCTTATGGTGGCACTTCACTTAGCCGAATGTGACAAATATTCATGTTGCATCTCTTTTCAGCAGCATAAGAAGATTGACGAACACAAATACATAATCGTAAACAGAAACGAATACACAATTGTGTTCATTATCATACTTATCTCGTGTTAAAAAATATACCTATAAACACGAATAAAAACGATACCCGTGAGCTGAGATCTCATTAAAAACTCTAAAGAAAATATGCAAATATCGTTGAGTTTTCCATTTATCCGTCTCATAATTATTTCGTAATAATAATAAACACTCGACTTAACGACAGACTTTTGTATGTCACGAATTATACAACAAACTTAACAATGCAGCTAACGGCAGCGTCGTCGACGCTCATACATTTACTATGAAACCAAATTTTAATTCCAAAATCCGACAGCAAAGTTATGGTTGCGGCGTTGAAATACAAACATACGTTTGCCGAAGAAAGTATCGCTGTCGTCGAAATTTCGTATACAAATTGTATGAAAATACTTTAGTTCTAAACTTAACCAATGGTAAAGATAAGTTGGGTTCAATAAGGTCACGAATTCTCTAAAAGCATGTCAAGTATTATTGGAATAACTCGCAGTTAACTGTTTTAGGCGTTAACGGAGATTTATGCAATAAATTAATTGTAAGTCACCTTGGCACGATCACGATTACAGCGTACCGTTAAAATTAATTTTCAGTACAAAGCTAACGCAAACAAAATTGGTAGATTACGCACCCGCTACTGGTGCCCAAAGAACTCGATTCCTACCGGCTTGCCTAATATCAGGCATTTGAGCACCTTATTCTACAGCTCTTAAGGAAAATGTACGCCAAATCTGCACACACACTGGCTTGCCCAAGGATATCTTTTACGCCACGCCACTGTTACGCACATACATGATTAAGGGAATGAACATTGTTAGACATTTGTATTTAATTAATTTCGAAAGTTACTAACCCGATTTAAAAAAAAAGAACGGTACCACGGTATTATCGGTTGTTATGCTGCTGGATTTTATAAAGTGCAGTTCGTGGAATAAACAATTTTGTCTACTCCTGTACTTTTATCTGTCTTTTACAATGGTCATGAACACTAATATAAGAACATACATACTATGAGTTCAGAGAAGTCTATACTCTATTCCCCATAAAAGCACTTGTGTCTTTATAGTCGCAAAAAGATACTGCTAACAGCCACAGACTTCTAAATCTAGGTTAAACTTAGGTCAAGGATTACACGTTCAATACTAACTTTACAATAAAAATGCACAATTACCAACTTAACAGACAAATATATTCCTGCGGTTTTTAAGAAAAACAAAACTTTCCGAACTAAATTCTTTAATGCCAACATAAAAAAAAATTTTATATCGTTACCGTTATCGTTATCGTTCGTGTCACTAGCGAGAATACGTCAAATTAAAAACGAAGTTTACCATAGACACCATACTTATTATATTGTCAGTCATATGTCATATTTGCCTTGTTTGCGCGCTATGTTTAATTTTATATTTGAAAACCTAGTCGTAGAAAAAGTATTGTATGCAACGACTCTTCCCTATAAGCCCGTTCGCCGAAACGAATATCGAAACAATGATCGTCGAATCAAAATCCCACATGGCGGTAACCTGTCGAGCCAAGTCTAGGTACCAACTAGTAAATTTTATTATTATGTAATGTACTTTCTCCATGAAGGTTGTTTTATTTAATTAATATTTTAACAATCACTGTATACAATAAGGATAACATTGTGAAAATAATTTTATTTTCAACTGTACTGTCGTAATTCTATAGTTCAAATTGGCATAATGTAGGTATGATCTGTGCAGCGGATACAAGATAGTGCAGTGAGATTTTATATGTCATCGTACGATATTGTATGTGGTGTATAATTTATATGTAGTATATACCTATGTAAATACCTTGACATGGCCAAACAAAATTGATCTTTTTAATGGGCGGCCCCTGACACGGAAGTGGAAGCGTGCTGGGCCCATAACCTGACACGTTATTTAGCGAGTGACATCAATCCGTTTATTTCATAAACTGCTAACTACTACATAGAGGTCATTCCAACATTTAAGAGGTCATTCACATATTACTTCACACGATTTCAGTATAATAGCAGTAATTTTTCTTCCTACAAAAGGTACATCGCGCGCTTGAATGTGTGCGCGCCGTGTACGAACGCACTACAAGCAAAGTTTTAATAATTTTATATTATCGCAAATTTATCTATCCTTTTTTTCTTAGTAAAAATCCATTTATTTCGATATATTGATCCTCATTATTATTCTATTCAAGCATTTGAAACAGACAATAGATGACATTGTCTTGTTCAAGGAAATTTTGCGACAATAGAACTGTGTTTTGTCGCATTGATCCATTTGTCGTATTTATATATTTTTTTTTTTTTTTATACAACTAGAGTGGCAAACAAGCGTACGGCCTGCCTGATGGTAAGCAGTCACCGCAGCCTATGGACGCCTGCAACACCAGGGGCATTACGTGCGCGTTGCCGACCCTTTAAGAACCTATTCACTCCCCTCTTGAAGAACTCCATACTGTAGCCTTCTGGGAAAACCGCGGCAGGGAGCTCATTCCACATTCGGATTGTGCGCGGTAGGAAATTTCTTTGGAACCGCACGGTGCGCGACCATTTT
The DNA here is from genome assembly GCA_947034925.1 of Eudemis profundana. Classification (NCBI taxonomy): domain Eukaryota; kingdom Metazoa; phylum Arthropoda; class Insecta; order Lepidoptera; family Tortricidae; genus Eudemis; species Eudemis profundana. The sequence continues at coordinate 12,391,909 of OX344816.1, read as the reverse complement.
GGTTCCAACGTGTGTGAATGAATGTGGGATATAGATACTGGCTGGAAAATTAAAAGAAAACTGTTCCCTATTATAGAGTGTCTTTTGTTTTGTTTTTGCACTTTTATAATTATATTGTCGTAGCGGTGGTTTGGTTTTAAATTTTAATATGTTTTATTTTTATTAAATGTTATTTTTATACCAAATTCAGTGGTTTGAATTCGTATCCCACATTTTGGGGGCTCGTCCGGGATGGGGTTTTGTAGTTTCGGGATACGGATTAATCGGATTATTGATATGCGAGTAATACGAGCAACTGAAAGCTGTGAAAATTATTTTATACATTTATAAAGAAGAATGAAGACGTACATTTTTGAAGTTAAAGATGAATAAATGAAAAGGTGATCAAAGGTGTATTAAAGGTGAATAAAGGTGGATAAAGGCGAATAAAGAAGGAAAGCAGTAAAGATGGCAAAAAAGGAAGATTTAGTTGTGACTGTTGAATCGGGTCGAGGTACATTATGGCAGATCGAAGAGACTATGAACAAATTCTCAGGGGCGGACAAAACGTACACAGCCGCCAGATGGGCGGAAGAATTAGAGGAGAACGCGGAAATTTTTAACTGGACTGCAACTCAAAAGTTATTAGTTGCGCGACGGTCTTTAACCGGGGTCGCCGCATTATGGTTAAAATCAGAAAGTATTTTCAAGACCTTTGAAGAATTAAAGACGGCGTTATTAAAGGAATTTCCCGATACAATCAATATTAAAGAAATTCACGAGATGATGGCATCGCGTAAAAAGCAAAAGGGCGAGTCGTGTTATGAGTACATGTTACTTATGAAAGAGCTGGGCAAACGCGGTAAGTTCCCAGACTATGTGACCATTGAATATATTATAGACGGCATCGTAGACAGTGAGAGTAGCAAGGTTGTATTGTATGGTGTGAAGACGTTTGCGGTACTTAAAGAGAAGCTTAATATTTATGAAAATATGAAATCAAAGCAAAACAGAAATTCTCCGGTGTGTTCTGAAGCCAAAAAAAATAATGAACGTAACTGCTACAAATGTGGAGAAAAAGGGCATATTGCAAATAACTGCTCAAATGGAGTGAAGTGCTACAAGTGTAATTCATATGGTCATATTGCTCCACATTGTGAAATTGGCGAAGAACGTTCAAAAATGGCGCGCGACTACAGTGACGGCGACAAGGGAACATTCGAGCAAAACAAAAACGGCGCTATGAACGGTGAACGCATAGCGCCACAAACACAAAGATGGCGAAATTTGCACTCGTTATGCTCAGTAGCGGTCAAATCAAGTGACAGTGCTGCGGGTGGTAGCACTGTTGATAAACGAAATGACAATATCTCTGACAGATGTCAACGGTGCGGGTGTCAAAAAGTTTTGAACAATAACAAACAGTGTCTTATTGTAAATAGTAATCTAAGTGTGATAAAATGTGCACAAAAAATGAAAACCTCAGTGGCAAAAGTGAATATCTGTGGCGTAGGGATTGACGGCTTGATAGACTCGGGTAGTGATTTGAATCTGGTGTCGACGGAGTTATTTTTTGATTTGGACATTACCACCTATGTTAAAGACAAAACTATGATAACAGGACTTGGATCGGGTACAGTGTTTTCGGTGGGTAAATTTAAAGCTGTGACGCAAATTGATGGGTCTTCCTATGAGCTGGTATTTCATATAATACCTCAAGATGCAATGCCTTGTAAAATATTGATAGGAAACCCACTGTTTGTGTTAGCAACTGTTGCCTTTGACAAAGATTTAGTTTGTATAACTCCACGTAGTGAAGGTGAGTTTTCTAATTATATGTTACCAGCGTCTGGTGTAGTAGAGACCTATGAGATTGACCTAGAGCATGGGAAGGATCAGGAACAGGTGATTGTTTATGAGTCAGACTCAATTTTACAGACTGGTGATACTGTTAGCCCTTTGAACTTGACAGATGATGTGTTAATGTCCAGATATATATTCGTTAGGAAGCTGCGGAAGGTGAAAAGTCAGGTTAGTGCATTAAGAAGGCATGTTAACATACTTAATAATTCTGAGAGAGGATGTCAGCTAGGTGTTGATGAAAACAATCTTAAAAGGGATGTAAGTATGATAAAGACTGCATGCTTGTTAGAGCGTTTCAATTGTGTAACTCGGTTCAAAAAGGACATTGGGTGGCTTGTTAATTCAATGTGTATAGTAGTATTCGGTTTGTTAATAATTGTAAATAGATGACCAAAATGATGTTGTAGGAGCTCTTTGTTAGTGTACTGCCTATCGAGGAAGTATAAATAAGTATTTTTAGGGTTTTAAGATTTTAAGCAAGTGTTGAGCGAAGATATGTTTTGTTTCCTTCATTTCTATAAAATTAAATGTAAGTCTGAAGCAATTTTACTAGGTAAGTGTTACATAACTGTCTGTTTGAGCTTAGGTTTTGTTTTGTGTGTAATTTTGGTTACTGTATTTTTATTGTTTGTTTACTGAGTACATGATATTTTACTGTAAAAAGTGAAGGATTACGTTTGTTTTTTGTTTTTTGACTTCAATGTTCAGCTAATGGTTAAACCTTTGTTTTTCTAATATCAGTATAATAACATTTGTAGTTATCGAGTTAAGTTGTATGGGGACATACAAATACAGGATGGCCGAGTTGTGGGATATAGATACTGGCTGGAAAATTAAAAGAAAACTGTTCCCTATTATAGAGTGTCTTTTGTTTTGTTTTTGCACTTTTATAATTATATTGTCGTAGCGGTGGTTTGGTTTTAAATTTTAATATGTTTTATTTTTATTAAATGTTATTTTTATACCAAATTCAGTGGTTTGAATTCGTATCCCACATGAATACCCTGCCGATGGCGAGCAGTGCGGTGGTAGAAGGTGGCCGTAGGCATCATGTCAAACAATTCCTCAGAACACAGCCCATTATACAAGCGGTAGAACACACATAAGGAGGCGAAGTCTCTCCTTAGACTTAAGGGTTCAATACCGCTTGTGAGTACGGGATCGTCGATTATTCGCACAGCGCGTCTTTGGACCGAGTCAAGAGGGCCAAGCTGGTATGCTGGCGCCCCAGCCCACAGATGACAGCAGTACTCCATATGGGGTCGGACCTGTGATTTGTACAGCAACAGTCTTTGCCCAGGAGTGAAGTACCGCTTCGCTCTATTCAGGACACCAAGTTTTTTGGATGCCAGCTTCGCTTTCTCTTCTAGGTGACTTCGGAACTGAACGTCGCTGGAGATGTCAACACCTAGGATCCAGATACTCTTCCGTTTACGTATTCGTTTCATATTCCTCCTAAGGCGTCAATAACGCTCATAGTGACTGTGAACCATGGTCCTACCCTACCAGTTACTATTTATTGTTTTTGTAATTCAGTTCAGACCCAAGCATTTATTTAAGACACTTTTTTAATTTTATTTTACCAATAGTTTTTGGGCGTGTCTGTAATCAATTGATATTTTTTTGTGCAATTGATTTTATTTGAATAAGTGCTACAGAGGAGACCATGGGTTTTCTATAAGTCTTGAACAATTGAAGGAGCTGGGTCTGAATAACAATGTTAATTATTCCAACAGATGGGAGCTTGGGCCTTATGAGGATAATTGTAGTACCTATTATAATTCTATGTATAGTATTGTAGGTTACAATCTTAAAGGTCATTTTGCACACATTTTTTTTTGTTTTTCTAGGATTTCAGAGTAATATTGGCCCGTTTTTTTTTTGTCTTATATGAAACGAATTCATTAAGTATAATAGGTATGCTTTTTTAGATAATAAGTCGTGCAAATTAATTTTTGTAACAACTAGTTACCTTTTTTTAATAATACGTGTGTTATGGAGACGTCGCAATTTCATAAAAGTTTAGTCAATGCATCTGCAATTTTCTAAAAAAGCTCAAAGATGGCAACACCAAGCATTAATGTAATTGGCGCTGGCAACATTCAGGAAGCCTTCCTTATGGCTAGAGCGCCATTGTCTATTACATCACGGCCGCGAGCGCCTGGGTGGCCATATTTTGTAATATTTGATTGGGTCACGGAATATAGATAAACCAGGTACACTTGGGCTCGTTTGCGTCGGATATTTACTTACTCTCCTGACTGTACCGGGTTACTCAATTTTGCATTTCGTTTGTAGGCGGCTTCATATGAATGAACTATGTGCAAATGCAGAATATTCGGGTTATTTCCGAAAAGCTTTAGGCTTCATCAAAACATCGTGATGAAATCATAACTCACATACTTATACTTATGTCTCAAATTTCGTTTTAGCTTAAGAAGGAAATAGTTCGTCAATTTGTATAGGAACTCAACGTGTAAAATTTTTCGCTTGGCGTTTGACGCCAAAAGTGTAATTTAGTGGTGGAAAACATAAATTTTCCATTTCGTTTGGTGGTATTTCAATTCATTAATTAATTATATCATTATCATTATTATCAGATTTTCAAATCTGATCATAATATTGGGGGAAACTGAAGTTGACGGCGTGCAAAGTAGGTCGCCGCCACATCTTTTTAGCACGCGAGGTAGGATATATACCTATCTGTGCTTTTTACTTAGCCCGACGCTTAACTAACTACTTAATAATACGTAAGATCTATATTATCATGCATGTTATAACGAACACGCCACGCGTTTCACAGACGAGACAACAATGGCGAGGAAGTTTTTTTTTTTAATATAAAGGCAAAAAGTCTGCCAACGCTGCGGTGTCTTTGATTACGTGTCGTGTTCTAGCTATGAGTTGTTTGTTTTAATTAAAATAATACTTACAGCTGGCTATTTCAGGCCTTCGTAGTCAACCTCGTTTCTAATATCACTGCCGTCCGATATCTAAAACTAGACTAACCTCTATACAACTCCATAGAAGTTAGTCTAGTTTTAGTCATAGGACGGCAGATCATTTGACCTACGTACTCGTAGGTGGTTCACCCAAAAACTAAAATCCTTATGTATGAAAAAACCTATTACTCAGGCAAAGAGTTCCTAGATGAGCGAGTGAATATGTTCAGAAACCCACAACTTCAGACATTTACAATTTGATAACAGATTATAATTTGGATTATAATTTTAATTTCAATTATTTTTCCTGAAATGTAGGTATAATGACATTGTATCTCTCTCTTCTTTTCTGTCTGCAATGAGAATATTTATTCAATAACTAAATAAATAATAAAATAACAATAACAATAAATTATCATAAACTAAACTAAAACCCTAAAGTACAAGTATATTAATTACAATAAAGATCTATATACCTATCTGTCGGAAACAGCTATGTATATATATTTAGTAGTTAGGCATATATAACGTAACAATCAGTTAGGCTAAGTCAATCACAAAGGAGAGAAATCCTATTAGAATTTAGTTAGAATCTTTTATTGTTTCGTTATTCAATCATTTTCACTGTTTAATCAATTAATCATAAATAACGTGTGTTTTACTCTATTTTTAAGTACCTTCAATGTCCATCGTTTATAAGAAATTAATTGTTTATTTTTAGAAATATTATCCTTATTCTTGTGTTATGTGTAATTGTATGTGATTTATTGTGTTTTTTAATAAAATAAAGATAACATTCGCTATCCCCCCCCACTACGCACTACAAATGGCTGATAAATTCTTAGAACCAAACTCCATAGTCGGGGGAATTCTGAGTATTATCTCCCTCTTCTAAAAAATAATCTTATAAAATGGCGGTTCTCTGCCATTTTTGTCTTATCTTACAATTATCACCAAACGATAATCAGCTCATAATAGTGCCTAGTTGAGGTGGCACTCAGCTATGGAATTTAAATAAGTCTTTTTAATTAATCTACAGTCCACTAATCATTGAAGGCCCTATACACCTCACACTATCATACATTACGTCACACGCATAAGAGCCTAGCCAATTGTGACGGCCTAGAGGTACCTATGTCAAGTAGATACTCAAATAGAAAGCATTTTGTCCAAGTTGAAACAGAGACCATCGTCCGCTTCGCTCACGCGGTCAAAAATGTTAGGAAGAAGTATGACTTAGGAAGGGGGGACGCAAATATCTGAAGTAATTATGTGAAGAGGACCCCTAATAATAGGGTAATAATCGGTGGTCCTATAAAGATCGGTATATCTCTTCGATTTTGACGGACTATAGCGCCGGCATGACTTTAAAAAAAAAAAAAAAAAAATCTGTAAGTAAGGCCCTCAAGGGCTCTTTTACATGTCTCATCTCTAATTCTTTTCTTTTGGCGCTTCGGGTAATTGACCTTCTGGTGAGAAGAAGCGCCGGAAGAAACTCACCAGTTTCTCTTTTCGACCAACGAGTATTACAACAATATGTCGTTAATATAGGATTTCATTAATACATTACATTAAACTTAAAACTACATTTATAGAGATGTAAAAGGTCTCTCTATGCGTCCAACAAGACAAATAAATTTATAGAAAATAAATTGATAGTAAAATTAATGGAGATGTTATTTAATAGTCTTTATGAAGTGTTATTTAATAGTCCACGGATCTGTGCATTAGTAACAAGATCGGCGGTATATTTCTGAATTAACCAGCATTGCTGAATAATATGGCGCCTTGACTCATTACTTCGAAACAATGTTAGTTAGGGAAAACATTGAATGTGGTTTGAGGGCGTCACTTCATTCATACCTATTTGGTATTTTGCTGGATATTTGTTCCTACTGATATAAGTAGGTAGTAGTGGTGTGGCGTAAAAGATATCCTTAGGCAAGCCGGTGCAGATTTGGCATTCATTTTCTTTAAGAGTTGTAGAATAAAGTGGTCAAATGCCTGATATTAGGCAAGCCGGTAGGAATCGAGTTCTTTGGACGCCACGCCACTGGTAGGTAGTAAATTTAGGATAAAGCTTAATTTATAAACGTACCTACATTATTTAACTTATCCTTATCGTGGATACATGTATTTTTATAAATATTATTTTTGTATAACGTCCGTAGGGGTAAATTCGAATCAAATCAAATCAAATCAAATCAGTTTATTGCGTTACATGTTGTTATAAAGTTCTTAAATACTAATACAGCTTCAACATGAACCTTGTAAAGGCACAGCAACATTAATTACCTAATTAATTTATTTATAATTATTATGAGTGCTTCAATAATTCATATTACATATATTATAGCAATTGAACATTCGATAAATTATTATTACTATTAAAACAATAAACTATTAAATTATGAATTATTATAATGTAAAACTAGATTTGCCAAGTCAGTTCAGGACATAGAAATTATTTCTCATTTAAGAATTCTTCGATTGAGTAGTAGGACTTGTCTATTAAGTATCTTTTTAATTGGAATTTAAAATTATTTATATTAGTTTCTATTAGTTTCTTATTCTATCTTATCTCTATTAGTTTCTGAATGTGGGGTAATTCCGATTATTACTAATCCATGTGACACATATTTACTGTAACATGCTAACACGATACTATACACGCCAATGGTGACTTGATTCACCTCAAAAATCTTCCACGGTTTAATAGAATTTCCTAATTTTCAGAATGAACCATTTGGATTTAACCTAGTGCACCTGACGGATTAGGGTTATTCTTCAGAAATATGTCTGTGACTTATTCCTCTGTCTCCATACATTTAGTATGAAAAAGGGCCAGAGGAATAAGGTGACCGCAGACATATTTCTAATGAATAACCCATTACTACTTACGTACGAAATCGTTTAATATCTTTTGCGATATAAGACAAAAAAAATTGGCAGGTATTTAATTTCTCCTATAAGACTTCTCAAACGGGTCAATTATCGTGAGGGTCAACTCCTCAGCTGATTGGTCAATAAACCTTTGTAAACATCATCTAAACCACTTCCGTAGCGCTCTTATCGGCCTATTAGTCATGATCATGAGCATGAGAACTGCCGAAAATAAACAAATCAGACAGGAAACGAGCTACCGGATTTACTTAATAAGATACACTAATCATTTATTTATTAAATATGAATGTAAATAATGATATTAATGATTATTATATTAAGTGCATTTTTTGCCGCGATAAAAGCAACTCGTTCATCATAACTATACTCTGTACTTTTAGGTATTTAAATAAAGGTAAACAAAAAACCACGTGACTCGGGTCGTTCAGCCAGTAGTATTGCGCCACAGATACAAAACGTTACTTTGATTGGCTGAACGACCCGAGTCACGTGGTTTTTTGTTTACCTTTATTTAAATACCTAAAAGGACAGACTATAGGGCTATTCTTCAGAAATATGTCTGCGACTCATTCATCTGTCTCCATACATTTAGTATGAAAAAGGGCCAGATGAATGAGGTAACCGCAGACATATTTCTGAAGAATAGCCCTTTAGGGACCGGACAGCGGAATGCAAATGACGGAACAGGACTGGAGTAGACAGACATCAGTGTTACATTTTTTAACACGTTCACCGTCCCCACGAAGCATGCACTTCGATATATGTCGCCGCCAACTGGTTAAGTTAGCCATTTGGTTAGCTGCCTAGCCGTTTAATTAAACACACTCCTTATTTTAGGTTAGGTTTGTTAGTCAGCTTGTGTCCTTCAAAACAGAAATAGAAGCCCCGCAGCGGGGCTTCGTCAACCTGCTGGCGGGTCATAGTTTAGTGAAAATGCTAGGCAGTTAACCAAATGGCTAACTAAACCAGTTGGCTGCGACATATAAGTACAATAAAAGTTTATACCCACTTTTTATAGACGAAATGTATCTTGGGTTAACGCTTGAATTCTACTTTAATATCCTTCGCTACTCGTACGTATCACAAGAAAAATATCTCTTAAATATATATTTTATTCTAGAATCCTTCGTTTTGCTTTGAATTCAATGTACGCCCTCGCCGTAAATACATAATTTAGCTCCCTTGTGACACATTCTACCATCAGTAGGCATTAGTCATGGGAACATCGTAATCTCAAAAACAAACAAAGCAGGAAACTTCACACATGTCATTATGTCACTACCGTATCAGAAAAAAGTCTTATCTGCGTAAGAAACTCATCTGTACTTATGTCTTATTAAATTTGAATGCGTTATAGAAAAAGGGCTTATGTGAGATAAATTTTATGTACTTTTATGACATTTTTGGTATGGTGTTTACATTTGTTTACAGATGCTAGTCATATGTGGAGTTGTCTTGTGATTTTGGTTGTTTTTCAATAAGAGAGGTTGATTATGTTGATCCTATATTTACTAGACTAACATAAAAATATGTTAGTAGATTTAGGTTATGGGTAAGAAGGCAAATTGATATATAAATGTTTCACTCTTCACTCTCATGTATGAGAATAAAACTGTGCCCAACAGTGGGACGTATACAAGCTGCTGATAATGATGAATGATGATTCTTCGACTGTACTGACATTTACCTACAACCCGGCTCCATCAGATTAGCTCTGTGGTGCCATAATATTGCATTGTCACCGATCTATACAAAGTTTGCCTAATTTCAATGGAATCGGAAAGTGGTCGAAAAATAGAAGCAAACGTAAATTGTAATAAAACTTAAACTTAATTTTTTACGTCCTAACATTTCGTAACCCTTTTCAGCCTTACCCTCTACCCGCGACCACGAACGCTGAAAAGGGTTACGAAACGTCGGGACGTCGGAACGTAAAAAATGTTGTAATATACGCGATTTAATCCGTTTAAGTTGTTTTATTACAATGAGTGATAATCGCGGAAACCGAAGACAATATTATATGACGTAAATGTAATGTAGTGACTTGGAATATTAGCTCTGGAGTGTAAAAACATGAAAAAGAGCACAGTTCGTCACAACGGTTTTAAGAATATACGGAATAACCAGGTTTCAACTACTCATAAGATAAGATAAAACATTAAATACGTATACTTTAGTGACAACAATTAGTATGCAGTACCTAGTGTTAGCTCTGACTCTAACAATAGAATATTACAAATTACTAAAGAAGACATTTTACCTACATAGCACTGTAATAGGTAGGTATGTCATGGCTATGACAATGGCGAAATAAAAAACGGGAAAACTTAATACTAAATTAAAATAAGACTTCGAATAAACCTAGTCAATAACAAATGCACGAGTAACTATAAAATAGCTAAATCGCTATAGATGTGTCTACGACATTTTCAAAAGACGGAAGAGTTCTCCCGATTTCTTCAAGATCCCTCATGTGGGTAATACCACGACAGAGAGTAACGTAAGTTACCAATTTCCCGCGTGTTTCTTCATCGATGGTGAAAATCTAGGATTAAAGCTATACTTATCTAGATTAAAATATTACTTAAATTTACGCCATAAGTAAATAAACACGCGATGAAATGGTAACTTACGCTACATTTCCATGGAATTGCCAACTGATCTTGTGCCAATGGGACCTGGGAGGTAACTATATATACCCTTTCAAACAAAAATAGTACATTACACAACTAGGGTGGTAATACAAAGAAAGGCCGAGATCGCAAATGTTTGCGGCCCGAGCTGCAAGCGAGGGACGTAAATATGCGATCGAGGGCTTTTTTTGTTACCTCCCGTGTTGTGTACATTATTTTATGTCTACACTTTGCCAGAAAGCGGCTTTTTTCGTACGCGCAGCGTGCGGAAAAAGCCACTTTATGGCCAGGTGTGGCATAAAAGAATTTTCTTAATCAATCCAGCTGTCTTCGAATAATCACGGAGAACACATAAAAAATGTTCCGACGAACTATGAATCTCTTTTTGAAGTTGGCTTAAGAGTAAACAAAACGTACAGCATGAAATAATTCGTAAATCCGGACGTGTTAATTTCCCACAAGTTTGACGTGGTGTTTCTCCTTTATTATAACGGCTACAATAACGGGGTCACTTAAGGATACTTCAGATAAATAAACAATAACTACTAGGAAACCGTGCTACGTCTATAACTGTACATTTCCAACAAAATCTTCCTATGAATCACCTTGAATTAACTCACCGTTAACTTCATTTTAAGCACCAAAACACTTCACTAAAACCACCACAACTTTCCAAACTGAACAAACGTATAACACTTGTCACTGTTACCAACATCACCAGCTGAATGTTTTAAAATTCACACATTTGGAATTAAGAAGAAAAATGAGAACACGATTAAAAAAAGAACAATAAATAGAGATGTGACACAGTCTGTGGTCCAAACGCAACTAACTGGTGAATCACAAAACAAAATACTACCAATTAAACGACCACACCATTTGCGGTCGTTTTATTACATTCGCATGCAATTCTAAGCTTTATTGCTTTGGAATAGAGAAAGGAAAACAAGCAAGAACTAATATTTGACCGTATATGTAAAGCAGTAAATAGTTATGACGTGTTCTCTGAATGAATTATAAGTTGTAAGCGCGGGAATTCATGGTTAACCGCTTTTGCAGATAGTTTATTACTTTCGAACTAACGTATTTTTGCTAAGCGCGTAAAATAATAATTGCTTAAAATATTCAGTAACACAAAGAGAGAAAATGAACTTTAAAAGTTTTTACGGAGAAAAGTGTGTAGACGTAAAAGTAGAAAATTATACAAATATTGGGGAAATAATGAAATAAACTTAGGTATAAATAGAACATAACTAAGTAGTAGCTGGAAAAGATAATGGAATAGGCGTGCCAAAATAATTATACAGGGGGTGGGAATCTGGCCAGGCTAAAGGCGATAAGACAAATAAGAAGGCAAAATTGGAGTACGAAAAATATTGAAACAAAAAAAAAGAAAAATCATTAAGGTTTTGCAGCAACCAACCCGTATTGTTTTAACTATGTAATCTCAATTTAGAGGATTAAAATAAAAACGCATGACTGCCCAATATTATTTGTATTTTAAGTAAATACGGCATTCGCACATTTATACGTTATGTCCGAATGGCTTTTTTACTGGAAACTTCAATAATTATGAACATTCATTGTTATTGGACCCTTCATAATACCTACATGAAATTATAGTTGACCAAGTAAACGGAAGATTCGCAACGCGTAGGAGGAATTGTTCACGCCCGACCTCAAGTTCAATTCATTATCGATTAGCCAATAGTTATTAGAAGGTTATGCTTGTTTATTTATTGTTTGTTTAGCCTTGAATCAAAATCTTTTAATTAAACTGCTTCAACAACATCTTCTCAGTTAGGTTATTTTTGTTATGTAGACATGTTAGCTACTAATTAGGGTTCCGTACCAAAATGGTAAAAAAGGAACCCTTATGGTGCGACTCTGTCTGTCTGTCTGTCTGTCTGTCTGTCCGTCTGTCACAGCAAGATATCTCAGGATCTACTGATGCTATCGACTTGAAATTTGGAATAGTGTTAAGAACCGCTAACCCGAGCTTATAGGATGTAAAAAAAATCTTGTAACTTTTTTACTTTTTTTTTAAAGGGGTCCGTAATGAGACTTTGCAAATTGAAAGTAGGGCTATTATATCGAGTGAGGTATCGAATGAAAGGGCTTAATTTGTAGATTAAAACAGTATTTTTGTATTTTTTTTTAAATAAGTAGTTTCTGATTTATGGCGAAAAACGTTAAAAAAAATACCGTTCCCCCCCTATTATCTTCGAAGTTACTGAACAGAAAAATCTGTAATAATTACCAATTATTAATGTCATCCTATATATTACAGGAAAAATATAACGGTTTTCCTAACTTGCACTGTTTTTGAGAAATTTGCAAAAATCTTAACACATACTTATTTGCTCCTACTAAACTAATCGCCATATAGTTTTTCTTGAACTATTCATGTATCTACTTATGAGTTTGTACGGAACCCTCGGTGCGCGAGTCCGACTCGCACTTGGCCGGTTTTTTTTATTTGGTAGAGATTCTTGCTTGCTTTTGACTTTTCACATTATTTTCTTGTAAAAGTAATTACTTAAGCATCAGTCTTTAATGGGAAGAACAAACAGACATAATTGTCTCTACTAGGGTTCTATGAATGTCAATTGGCACATTTTACATTTTCATAGTTTTTGACTCCTTTAATACTCCTATTAATTTAAATAGTGAATGCCTGAACTATTCTTTATAATTCCAGATGGTCAAAATAAAAGCGTTTTATCTTTTTAATATATGTTTAACTATTTCGTAATGCTGACAGCTTCCTCGCACAGCGAATAAGTATCGCCATACAGCGGGGAAACGCTGCCAGCATATTCGGCACCATGCCAAGGGAGCCCAATTTTTTAGATAATTTTTAGTTTTAATTTAGGTTTACTTTATATGAAAGTTTTTTTTTTAATAGGTTTAATTTAATTTTTACTTAAGTTTAGTTTACTAAGCCCTCGCTTGTTGGAGTCCCTTACTAACTTGTGTAATTTTTTGCTCAAAGGTATGCTCAACTTGCAGGTTAGGCCGTTTCTTTATGGCGCATCTCTATGCGCGCTGTCGAAAAAGGATGGTGGTGTTCGGCCAATCGCTGTGGGGAGTACAATACGTCGTCTGGTGGCTAAGTTGGGCTGTCGCGCGGTTAGGGATGTCATGTCAGAGCATCTCCAGCCAAAGCAGATTGGTTTTGGTACGGTCAGGGGTTGTGAGGCAGCAATACATGCCACTCGCTCTTTTGTTACTGCGCAGGGCAGCGCGGATTCAGTTGTTGTTAAGATCGACATAAAAAATGCGTTTAATAGCGTAGAAAGGGATGTTATATTGAGGGAAGTATTGGATCTTGTGCCGGCTCTCTACCCCTTTTTGTACCAGTGCTATTCAGCTACTAGTAATCTTTACTTTAAAGAGCATCTAATTTCGTCGCAGGTTGGAGCTCAGCAGGGAGATCCCTTGGGTCCTTTGATTTTTTGCTTGGCCATACAAAAGGCCATTGTTTCCTTAAACTCGCCTCTTAATGTATGGTATCTTGATGATGGAATTATTGGCGGAAAGCCGGAGGCAATTATCGAGGATCTAAGGGTACTTGTTCCAGCTTTAAAAGGGGTTGGCTTGGAAATAAATCCAACAAAATGTGAGTTTTTTAGCTGTAGCTCTATATCAGGCTCTGCGTTGAGGGAACTAGAGTCTTTGCTGCCGGGGATAAAGTCGGTGGACAAGTCGGCCTTTTCCTTGTTGGGTGCTCCTATTTTTCCTGATGGCGTCAGTGCCGCTTTGCGGGCCAAAAAAGATGCACTCCTGGTGGCTCGTGATCATTTAGTTAAGCTATCGTCCCATGTCTCTTTGACGTTATTACGCAATTGTTTGGCCACACCTCGGATGACCTATACTTTGAGAACTTCTCCTTCGTGGTTATTTCGTGATGAGGTCAAGGAAATAGATGAAACGCTAAAATTGACCATGGAGCTGGTTTTGAATGTAGAATTGAGCCAATCACAATGGATCCAGGCTGTTCTTCCTATTCGTTATGGTGGGTTAGGAATACGTCGCGTTGAGGATGTCGGACTGGTCGCTTTTCTTGCCTCTTCCCATGGATCGTCGGATCTTGTCACTAGCATGTTATCTGTTGTTGATGGTGGCAATATCCCAATTCCTTTTGTCTCGGAGGCACTTTTGAAATGGACAGCGATTTTTCCGGGGGGTGAGCGACCGGAAAACCTCATCATTCAGAGGCAGTGGGATGATTTGTTGAGTAAACGGGCGTATAACTCATTGTTGGAGGGTGCTGCTGGATCAGATTTGGCCCGTCTCAAAGCCCTCGCACAGCCGGAGTCCGGGGCTTGGCTGCACGCTCTGCCATCGCCTCAATTGGGGACTTTCTTAGATAATGACTCTCTTAGAATAGCGGCAGCGTTGAGGTTAGGTGCTAGGGTGTGTGAAGCCCATCGTTGTTGTTGTGGGGCTATGGTGGAGGAAAATGGTCATCATGGTCTCAGTTGTCAAAGGTGCGCAGGCCGTTTCCCGAGGCATCATTCAATTAATGAAATCATCCGGCGGGCCATGGTATCGGTGAATGTGCCATGTGTTTTGGAGCCACCAGGATTGAGTCGCGCGGATGGTAAACGGCCCGATGGCCTGACGCTGGTTCCTTGGCGGAGAGGGCGTTGTCTTTTGTGGGATGCAACGTGTGTCAGCACATTTGCTGCATCCCATTTGAGGCATACCTCGCGGTGTGCGGGCTCGGCAGCAGAGAATGCTGCTAAATTAAAGCACACTAAGTATTCCGCCTTGGAGTCAGCTTATGATTTTGTGCCGGTAGCGGTCGAAACAGCGGGACCCTGGGGCGCGGAGGCTCGCAACCTCTTTGTGGAGTTGGGACGTCGTTTGCGTGAGAGGGGCTGTGATCCTCGCTCCGGATCGTATTTGGTTCAACAGGTCTCATTAGCTGTTCAGCGGGGGAATGCTGCTAGCATTATGGGGACTTTTGAGCCGGGTGCGGTGCGGGGCGGAGTATTTTAAAGGGGAGGCAGTGTTGACGAAGCGTGTTGCGGATTTGTATTTTGTTTTGGTTTAAGGTCCATTGTTATTATAGACGAGCCGTGTTGGGGATATTATTTTGTACCTATACTTTAGAAGTTGACGAAGCATGTTGCGGATTTTTTTTTTAATTGTAGATTGGCTTTTTTTTTTTTTTGCAAATAAATGTCTTTACTTGTTTATTTATACTTAAATCCATATCTTATCTTATCCATCATCTTAATCTTAATTTATAATTTGTATTCGATCTGTTCTTACGATATGTGCCATACGATTAAATAAATAAACTTAGTTTACTAAGTAGTTATATTTTATTTGTATATGTCTCTGTTTACTATATTGTATTTTCGTTCTTTCGTAAGGTAACTAATTTGAACTATGAAATAACTTACTAACCCTTGAATATGACAAACACTATGGATGATGGGCCAACGTTTGAAATTTACTCGAATTTAAGTATGCAATTGATTAATCCTTTGTCAATTTCATATGTAAGAAATAATGTGGCTTTCTCCGCGATTTCGCGGCTAGCAAATTTTGGCCCCGCGGAGGGGCTTAGCCTGTGACCAGAAAGAGCACGCGTTATGCGATTGAGAGAGACGGTCGGATCCTTTGCGTTCCGCCTGGTGGTTGGACCAGAGCGTCAGTTTTGTTAGAGACTTCTGTAAGTAGTACTAGAGTCTGTGCGGAAAGAGAATAGGCGTGGCGAAAAACGGAACTAATCTAACCAATTTGGCCACAGAACAGAAAATACGGCACATACGGTAGAAAAGTATTACAGCGCCCCCCAAAATTAATCCTATTCTCTTTCCGCACAGACTGTATTACGTATTCAGTGGTTTGTCATCGATTTAAGAGTCGATCAACTATGAGTCACTCATTAAGAGGCATTCGAAGTAACTGTCATATCAGGCAGTAGGCACTAGCAATTCGTCATTACTAAAAAACACACGTATCTTATACTGACTTCAGGTAAAAAACGTAGTAAGTGTATATGAAGTCCATATGTAACTTTGAGGTTTTTATCAGGGTGGCCCAAACATTAAAGTCATAAAATTTTTTTTAGATTCCTCACGTCGTGGGCTATCAGAATATATATACCCCATGTATGTTAGCCGATTTTTTGTAGTTTTCGAGTTATTAATTTTTTTAGGTTTTTTTTTCAATAATTCTTCGGGTGTGCACTTCATGTAACTTTTTTTTGGTAGGTTATTTTTGCGTGTTTTTTTGTGATATTATCCTTATTAATTGTACTTTCTCCCATAAAATATTCAGCTTCCTAACTTTTAGTTAAGTTACACAAAACAACATCAAAAGTGAAAGTTTTGTGTTCAAGTAAGTCGCAGTCAATTAATTTATGTAATTTTAAAAACGAGACTTACATAAATTAGCCCACAACGTGAGGAATCTAAAAAAAAAATTATGACTTCAAGGTTTGGGCCACCTACGACGTTTCTAGATACTAGTTCTTTTTTTTTTCAAAGAAGTGACGAATGAGGGTGTTTAGAAATCATAAACCCACCAACTGGCAGCAGGGTGGCGAAAGGTCTTTTTGACAGTAGGCGTCAAGTCAAGATCCACCAATCACACCACCTGATTATGACATCTACTACCAAATAGACCTTTCGCCACCCTGCTGCCAGCTGGTGGATTTCTGATTTCTACATATATACCCTCATTGTAATGAATGTTGGCACAAAAGGATACTACAGAGAACGCAAGCGAGATAATTATACTCATGAAAATATTACAAGAAATTAAAAAAAAAACAATAGTTATAGGTAAATATCGATAACATTTTATCGATAAAATTATAAACTGCGTCTTTTAAAAACCGAACTTTTTGTACCCATAAACAATTTCTTTTACAATATCGATGCCTATGCTATGAAAGGACTGGTTGAATTATGACAACATTTGTGTAACTGTGGAACTGTCAATCTTATTCGTTAGAGGTTTTCTTTCAGAAATTAGGGTTTCATTAATCCAAAATCTACCAGCTGGCTGTACGGTGGTGAATGGTCCTTTAGTAGTAAATGTCAAAATGTTGGGTTGTGATTGGTGGATTTTGACAGTTGCTGAAAAACTTCGCAACTGCCAACTGTGGCATTATGTTTTTGAAAACTCTCATTGGGGCATAAAAATAACACACGTCGAAACGGAACCTCACTAGTCGGCGACAAGAGTAACGTACCATAGATTATAGATCAAGATAACGTGCCACAGATACGAAATAGTCGCTAAATTACAAGTAGGTTACGTCACTCCACGGTCAGGTCAACTCAAGAGTACCTCACAAAGAACCTACGCCCATTGAAGTCGTTATTTAAAAATGGACCTTATCATGTTAACTTTATGGTTTAATTTAGAAGTAGTTACAGCGGCTCTTTTCTAAGAAATCTCAACAGAATTTACTGCTTGGCGTACATGGTAAAAAACTTGCGGAAGAGTTACAGAGTCCCATACACAACAGAAAGGTATAAAGACGCAATCGTTATTATAAGATTTTCTTTTTACTTTAACTTGGCGAAGAATGATCACATAGGATAAGTTCAAAAAGTTACTAGATAAGGTGTTGAGAAAATAGCGCCAAGAATGTGGTCTTCCACGTTTGAATTCTTACCACTCAATAAAGTCGAAATGTTAGGGGTCATTAATTAATTACGTAATTGTTTCGAGGGAGAAGGGGGTTCACAATAGTACATTGTGTATCAAGGGCGGTAAGTAAAGAATTACAAACGAGTGTTTGTTACAAGGCCGAGGCGAAGCCGAGGGCTTTAATAGCACGAGTTTGTAATTCCTTTACCGCCCGTGGCACACACAATGTTTTTCATCACACTTGTGAGGAAATCTGATTATTAGTGACATATTCCATAGACAATGCGAACGTCAAGTCACGTTCGGAAACCATAGCGGTAAAGACTAAAAATAGTTTATTTTATATTTGCAAAATACTGAAATACTATATTTAAACATTTAATTAATGTTACAGAAATATGTTTTTACATATATTTGCAATAACAGTTCTCTTTAGTCAGTAATAAAAGTTAAAAAAGTAAGTTGGCGTTTCCTTTGAAAATGACAAATAAGAGTAAAATAGAACTAGCGCTTCAAATTTAAAAAGAAAACCATTACGCCCTAGGGCGTAATAGGTCATTTACGGCCCGCATAACCTACGTGCAATGACACCATTTTCGAGCAAGTGTGATGAAAGATCTCTAAATGCCCCTACCTCGGGGTGATCCATTCTTACGTAGTATTTGCTTAACCGTGGTACGGAACCCTTCGTGTGCCAATCCAACTCACACTTAGCCGCTTTTTAACGCTCTGCGGCCAACCCTGTTTGAAAAATAAATTGTTTGATTTACGTAAAATTATAAGTTTTAATGCAATTTTTAAGACTAATTTAAATCTTACGTAAGAAGGGCAGGGGGAGTCTGACAAATCTTATGGGCCCTTGCATGGGGTAAGGGGGTTAAAAATGGCCAAAATCGTCCTTACATCACTACATACATAGTATAAAACAAAGTCGCTTTCTCTGTCCCTATGTCCCTATGTATGCTTAAATCTTTAAAACTACGCAACGGATTTTGATGCGGTTTTTTTTAATAGATAGAGTGATTGAAGTGGAAGGTTTATATGTATAATATATGCATAATATAATAGAGAAACACCGTGCAAAACCGGGGCGGGCCGCTAGTAATTAATAAATGGTTCTAGAGCACTTTCTTGGCTTAATATACAATTTATAAGTATCAATCAACAAGAGGTAAAGGCCCCTACAGCTAAAAGTTGATGAATGAAGAAAGCAAACATTACCAAACCAAAAAAACCAAACTAAAAGTTAAAACAAACACCTGGTTTGCACAAAGACCAATTTCAAGTCTTAACTTACTGCCACTTTTAACATAGCAAACAGAACGTTAGCGCTAATGAACTTACAAGCAACTGTAGCTACACACAAAGATAAATAAAATCTTGTAACAACCTTCTTATACGTTCTAACCCACGTCAGAGCGAAATTAAAAAGAAAAGTTAATCATGTGTACGTTTTGGTACTACAACTCTACTTACATGATCTAAAAAGGTATAAAGTATCGTAAACTCCAACCGCTATTACACCTTTTCGCTTTTGTGCCATAGAAATCATCGATAGCGCGATAGAAAAACGTAAAAACCACGAAGTCAAATATCCTTTACGACTTTTCACTTCTGGGTGCTCTGTTTGCTGGTGCATTGACCTCACACATCATATTGCACGGGGCCATACGTCTTAACGATTTATCGATAAATTTTGTAGGTCGATAACGGTTTACGTCACTGGGTTTATCGATATTTATACGTCAGAATGCTATGACAGTTTTATGGGTAAATCGTAGAGGAACATAACCATGGCAAAGGAATTATTATGGATAGTGCCAGCCTCCCGCGTCATAGATAACGATAAGAATATCTGACTAAGATGAGCGTTTTTTGAAGGAAGAGAAGTGGAATTCGAGAATAGACATAGTCTAATTATTTAGTTCAGTTTGTATTAAAGGTAATTTCAGACAAAATATGAGTGAAAAATCGGTATTGATAAAATTCGCATGGCTCAGTTAGCAATTTAGTAATGCCTAAAGCCGCATAAAATTCCGTCTTTGTGTTTAAAACAAAATAAGTGTTAAAAGTAATAAAAAAATTGTAGATACAGATTTCTTTTTCAACTTAGGTAAATGTCTATCAATACAAACTGTTCCCAACTGCGACGGCACTACCAATTTCGAACATAAAACGATGTCGATAGTTAACTATTAAGCACATCACTAGCGGCGCAGGCGCACAATAAAAGCGCAGTCACAATATCCTGCACACGTGGCCTGGCTTCAGCTACTCGGCAACAAGCCATAGACGGGGTAAGGCAGGAAACAGCAGGAATATGAATCTACCTCAAAACTATCCAACTATATTATAGATGTGAAAATGAGTAAATTGTAGTTATTGTTAGTTAAAGTTAGAGGTCACACGATGCATGAGCGAAGCGGCGGGTCACAATAGGGAATGTGCACGCCGAAGGTGCTGCCAACTGGGGCCGCCAATCTAAGTCTTGTACCCTCTCATGCTGGGGCCACATTGATGGAAACGCTGTTAATTTATCGCGTTGAAGGACGATTAACGTCAGTGTATCTACGACTTATTATATTTGATATTGACACTTGAAGAGATAATTTGAATTGACAGCTTGATTTGACAGGCATGATAGTTTCCTTTATTGTCCACCCGGGCCTCTTTTGTCGTTTAGTGCTGCCACTGCCACCTATAGTTCGTGCACGTCCCCTATTGGTTAAAAGTGTACCCCGAGAGTAACTGGAAAAACGCTAAACCGAGCTAGGTGATGAAGATGATAATGATGATAAACTCTAATATTTTCCTATGGATTGTTCCCCAAAGTCATTCTCCACTTAAGTGTATTTGTGACATTCTGCAAGTAAAGGTACCTTATGGACGTTGTCGCTTGCGTCCTTCTACCTTGATGTCCTATAGTAACGGAGTCGGATACGACGTAAGCGACAATGTCCATAAAGTACATTTTACCCGTGGAATGTCACATTTAAGCATACATCTATGTTGGACTGAAGTGGTCAAATACTCCAAAAACTGGAATATCGGGCACTATGTCCATCCAAGTTTTTAAAACAGGCGTATTGGTCAAGAGAGTAGGCTCTCTTGACAGTTCTTCAGTGAGGCGAAGCATTTTAAATAGACGTCACCAAATTCCAAGCTCTTTATTTTTAACTTTGGGAGTGGCAAACACTTGATGTCTTAGAAATTGGAACTTAGTTCAATATGAAGTTCTATAGCTTTTAAATTTATGACAAATTCCGCACGCGTGAACCTTCGACTAAAGCAATTAAGGTTTTTTTTTAATACACCTATTATAGTACCCTCAAAATGTACCGACAGTGGTGCCGAACAAAGCTGACGCGCTCAATATTTTATACTTTTTTTTTTTAAATAAATAAATATTAGGGGACAATTTTACACAACTCGAACTAGTCCCATCCCATAGTAAGCTCAATAAGTCTTGTGTTATGGATACTAGACAACGATATATTTAATAGATACAAATACTTAAATACATAGAAAACATCCAAGACTCAGAAACAAATATCATCACACACACAAATAATATTTGCTCTTACCAGGATTCGAACCCAGGACCGTCAGCTTCGTAGGCAGAGTTGCTAACCACTAGGCTAAACCGGTCATCAAATTTTATACTATTTTGTAGCTGATTCATTAGTAAATTAAAACTTTAGTTGTGTTATGCGAATATTATGGCAAGTTTCATAATATACCTTTTTCAGTGTATCAGTCATATAGGTTAAGTTTGAAGTGTATTACTTTATCGTGTGATACTTATTGACACATTCAATAAAGCAGTTAAATTAAATGTGTGTTAATAAAAACCAGTTGTTTAAAGCCAGTGTACATAAAACACATGTCCTGGATGAAAGTAAACGCGTCCATTGTTTTGTTAAGCCGCGAGTCTCTGATTACACTGAGCCAGTGTTGGGACAATGTCGATAGTTTCCGGTTTAGAACCGGTTTTTTTATTTTTAAAAAAGCGAGCGTAGATTTCTTTGTTTTAATAAACGGCCCAGCACTGAACTGCATACTTTTTCAGAATAAGAAACTTTTTATTGCCACACTGAACACAGAACAGTTACAGAACTTACACAGTACAGAATAACAAAGAAATCGTATCGTTTTTCGTATTGTACAGATTTTTTAAAATAATAACTCAACTTTTTTTTAATACTCAGTAAATGTCAGGTAAGGCTGATGTGGTAAATATTCTCGTGATAAGCTGCATTTGAATAAATAAAGTGATTAAAAATATATATCAGCAAATATTTATACAGTAGAATTATATCTAAAAGTGACATCGTTCTTAAAATAAACGTGTAAATATTATACATGAACTATAATTACTAAAAACCATAATAATATGGTAATCATTTTTTACTGATAAGTCTGCTCCTCAAGTCTGTTTCTAAAGAAAATTGGTTTTATTGAGCGATTAAAAGACACTTCAACCACTTACTAAACGATTAGGTTATCACGTATTAGTTGAAACTGATAGTTGACTGAAACAGACAATAATGTCATTTGTATTTTAAGGTCTTGTCTTGAGTAATATTTAAGTATCATATCATATCAGTCGTGCTGCACATTTCTAAAGTTCATCTACAATCGCTCAACTCAACATATATTTTTTTCTCAAGAGTTAATAGGGTATTTGACAACAGCCAGAATAAATTAATTAACTCTAACCATTACATTACGTTCCCAAAACTGCTTGGATAAGTGTTACAAAAATCTTCGTGTCGTGCCACTTACGGTTTTGAAACTAAGTTTTAAAATGACAAAAATTAAAAATAAGGCACCATGTCGAGCATGACGTCACAAGTCAGTATTTCATACTAAACTAAACTGCATACTTTCTGAGTGTTTTGATACTTTTGATACTTCATAAAATGAAGCTGATTTGAACTGTCATGGAAGAGATCCCTTAAATTAAGCTTAAAATCGCATCTAAGTATCTAATGACTAATTATGTGACTGTGCAGTCGCCCAAGTTTTCTCTTCATTCCTAACTTAGGTATTTATTTCGTGTCACTTCTTTATTGTTTAACATTTCAGAATTAATTGAACATTGTAGTAAACCCCGGTTTAAACCCCGTAAAATAAATTCCTATTTAACTTACCCATAAACATAGAGTGAAAACTTTTCAACACACACGCCAAATTCTCCGCCATTGTCACAATAAACACAAACTTGACACAAAGGTTTACTGTCTTTGCGTGAATAAAAAAAAATTGAATCGCGAATTCCACAACCAGCCAAGCGAATTTAAAAAACCAAACTGCCAATCTTGGCGCGCTTTTGCGTTTCATTTCAAAAGTAGAATTCCAATGTCGTACAAACTTAGAAAATGGTGGGGTGCCATCCCAAAATTACTGGCAAGATTTAGTTTTGCGGGCGGCCGAATTTGGAACTACCTCGTCTACATACTAACCTCAGTCATATGAGGGTATGGTAGCGCCACTGTCGACCGCAAATGTAAGTTTGTTTCTAAACTTAATCCGTTCCGTTGGTCGCTCGCTTATTTTAGGCAATTACAGGGAATTATGGTGTCTGAGATGTGTTAAATTGTTTCACGGCATTCGGAAGACAAATGAGTGAACTTGAAAAGTTAATTCACTCTTAGATTTATATTTAAACGGTTAGACTATCGTCTTAAACGATAGTTTAGAACGTTTTAAGAGTATTTAGTGAGCTATGATTATAATTATAACAGAACTCTCTCTTTCTACCCATAATTTATCTATTTTAACTTTATTGCAGAAAAGAAAACGTATCGTTCAAATAGGGAACGTGCACGAACTATAGGTGGCAGCACTAAACGACAAAAGAGACACGGGTGGAAAATAAAGGATACTATCGCCTCTGTCAAATCAAGCTGTCAATGTCAATGATAATATGTAAGTGTTAATGTCAAATATAGTAAGTCGTAGCTACACTGACTTTAATCGTCCATCAACGCGATAAATTAACGTTATTAACGGCGTTTTCGTCAATGTGGCCCCGGCATGAGCGGGTATATGATTTAGATTAGCGGCACCAGTTGGCAGCACCTTCCTCGTGCACGTTCCCTATAGTGAACTTCAGGTGATTTTTATTGGTTCTCCATGCAAACATAAAAAGGGTCATCATTTGCTTCCACAACAATCACAACATCAGTCGTGATAAAAATGTGTACCATTTTACAGCTTGATACTTTTGTTTTGCTCGAATTGACACGAGAAGTCTGTATTAACTAGGTTCTGCTCCCGGGAAATACCGGAACCGAGAGTACCGGGACGTCCCGGTTCTATTATCGGCCAGTACCGAAAACCCGGTTCTCCAGGACGGTACCGGTACTGCGTACCCTAGTTAGTGTTAACGAGCATTCTGGCGTTTATAATATTAGTAGAATAGGATAATAGGATTCATATCGATGGCAAAAAGCAGAAATGTAGTAACCGCCGTTACTACATTTCCACTGTTTGCCATCGATATAGATATTTTCATGTGGCGGATGGTTTGCCACGCATTTGTTTGTTTGGCATATGCCAATAACTAAAGGTTCCCTACATGGTTCAGAAACAGCTATATAGCTATTTCTGAACCATGTAGGCTGCTTGCGCATTTGCCAAAAAACTACGCCCGGAAACGGAGATGTAGGTAAAGAAAGCCGGAAATAAAGGGCAGTCTTTTCGCCCTATCCATAGACAAGCGATTACTTTCATAATTTCTCCATAACCTTATTAGAGGCGACATTTGCATGCGCATGAGTTGCCATCACGACGGACGCCCCGAGCGCGCCCGCCTTATAAACCCTAGGGTACACTTGAAGACTACCATAATCCATCCGCTACCCATTTTTTAGGGTTCCGTACCAAAATGGTAAAAAAGGAACCCTTATGGTACGACTCTGTCTGTCTGTCCGTCTGTCACAGCTAGATATCTCAGGTACTAATGCTATCGATTTGAAATTTGGAATAGTTTAAAAAATCATTGACCCGGATATAAAAAAAACTTATACCTACCTCTTTGACTCTTTTTAAAGGGGGCCATCATAATATCAACTCGTCGCCATTAGGCATATTAATTGGTTTCTTAACTAGGTACGTTTTGATTTAGGACAAAAACGTTAAAAAAAATACCATTCCCCCATTATCTTCGAAGTTACTGAACAGAAAAATTTGTAATAATTACCGATTATTAAATTATGAAATTCTAATATTTTTTTTTTAGAAGTCCTTGCGTGTACCTAGTTCGACGTGTGACTAAAATCTCAGAAAATTTCGACAAAAACGAACGATCCACGAAAGTCACGCGGGTGGAACGACCCAAAAATGACCCATTAGCATTCAGTGTCAAATTATAAAACAGACAAGTAATTTTTCGGCCGGTTAGAAGCGCGCGATTTCTATTCAAGGTCGAGGCGCAGACGGTGCGATCCGTACTGCAGCATTCTTACACATTCGTAAAACTTTGCTTGTAGTGCGTTCGTTCACGGCGCGCACACATACAAGCCGCGCGATATTCCGTAGCCATGCTGGCACGGCCGCAACAATAGCAAGGGGCGCAGCACGGGGCGGGGATGCCACGTGTGTAACGTGTCTCTAGTGGTTGTAGTTTTGTAGAGTTGGGGTGACCAACATTGCCCGCTGACTCCTATTACCCGGTTCTCCCCTACAGTGTTGCCAATTTATCAGTTTCAGTGCTAAATTTAGCATAATTTGGACTCGTTTAGCAGAAAAAATTTACATTTAGCAGTTAGCATAATTTTTGGCATAATTTTGTGTATAATAGAAATGTTACCTGTTGGTGACAAACACACAGATAAATGGTAAATTTAGAAACATTCAAGTTGGTGACGACATAAGTTTGTAAAATAACCTTCGATTGCATGGTTGACAATAACATAACTTTAACTATCTAATTCGTAATAAACATGTGATGAAAGCTTAAATTTTTTGCCACTTTCATTTTTAACATATTTTACTATGATTGTTTTTATGCTCTAGTAAAAAAGTTAATTTGATTGTACTTTAAAAAAAATGTCGATTAACACATTGAAATTCTTAATTTTACTACTTATCTTTAGCAATTTTTTCCTGGAAGTTTATTGTGGGCCACAAAAAGGATTATTGTAAAGCTGTAATAATCACAATACGTTAAATTTCAAAGAATAATGTTTTTTTTAGTTAGCACATTTTTTAACAGAATTTATCAAGTTTTAGCATAATTTTAGCAGATTTTCAATAAAATTTTAGCATTGAATGAAATTCGGAGTTGGCAACACTGCTCCCCTACCTTTTGTAGGAAGAAAAATTACTGCGATACTGTCTCAGTGTGCTCTGAGCTTTAGGTAGAAACCCATAGTTCGTGGGTTTCTAATAGTTCGAAGAGACAAATGAAGCGTAGCGGTCTAGGTCAGGAATGTACACTCGGCGTCAATAACGGACCGCACAATATGAGCGCTTTAGGGCAAGAGCGTTTATTCCGAGCGAATATACAACATTTTTTGTCATTTTAAAGATTCAAAGATTCACAGGATTTATTTGCTAGGAATACAATATTTTTTGTTCCATGTATTCAGCCTACATGTAGGCATGCAAATATTCAACACACTAAATTATATTAATATTCAACAAAATGTCTAATTCCAATAATAAAATTAGGGATGTAACGATACCGATACCGATATATCGGTATCGCCAGTAATATACAACCGATATTTGAAGAACGCGAAAAGAATTTGCTGTATGAAAAAAAAACTGCAAAAAGTAATTTCAATTACTGACTTATTTTATGTATTGGTCTATTACTTTGTGCAATGACAATTACTATGTTAATTAAATCTTTGGTTCTTTTTAAAAAATAAATTTGAATTTTGAGTTGACAATCCATATTTTCCCAATATTTTTACTTTACACTTTCAAGTTTGACTCTCTGTTAAATATAGCCAAATTTTAGGGGTATAATAAGGACATACAAATATCTGAAGTTCATACTTCATTATTTAGCTAAGATATCGGTATCGGTATCGGTATCGCCGATATTTACTTACTACAATATATCGGTATCGTATCGGCAAAACTATGTATCGTTACATCCCTAAATAAAATAATCAATAATAATAGTATAATAATTGTCAATAATTAACCGACTAAAATTAAAACAAAAATATTGCTTTGCTAATCCGCAATGTGATAACGTGTTAGTCAATTAGTGCTAGCCTGCTAGCCCTTTTTACCCGACTGCGGCGAAGCCCAAAGGAGGGTTATGTGTTTGACCTGTATGTATGTATGTATATATGTCCGTTCCTGTGTCCGCTCGTAACTACTCAACGGCACATCCGATTTTGATAAATGATACATCATTAGATTCGTCTTGATGGTGCGAGTGTCACTGGGTATGAAGTTCGTTAAAATAAACAAAATGGCGGATTTTATGCAGTTTCAAAGTGCACCGCGGTCGGGTTTTTTTTAGTAAAAATGTGGTTATTAATTACTTACTTGCGTATTTTTTCATGCATTCACATGCAAATAAATATAACAAATCACCACCAGAAATACAAATCTCGACACGTGTTTCGCCTCTACGAGGCATCCTCAGGAGAAGTTGGAGATGTTGACAGTCCGGCAGTCCGGCGGACTGCCGAATCCATTTTGCCGGACTTGACGGATTGTTTTAATTGACATGGATTTCCGCAAAGTAACACCTTGGTTGGACGGTTCATTCCTCTGTATGTTTTTCTACATTAGGTATGTGAAATTTGAATGCTGTAGGACAGTGGTAGGCAAATTTTGCATTACTAGTTGTATGAATGGCTCTAATCAGGAGGTTTTAGAGATGTGCCATTCTTCATCCAAACGTTCTCCGTTTTGTATGGAGAGAGAACGTTCTCGAGAACATTTCCCATACAAAACTGAGAACGTTTCCGAGAATTCTCGAGAACGGCACGACTCTAGGAGGTTTCCATACCATTTTAGAACGTTTCGACCGCGGCGGTTTTTTTCATTCGTGTCCCACAAAACAAATAAATAAATAAAATATAGCAAGCGGTGGTGATCACAGTTAACTATTATTATAAAGGATAGACGGTATCGAGGCTACGCATGATTTAATCTGAAGTTGTCATCACTCGATTCGATAGTCCTTCGCGGGAAAAAAGCGAGGGACACTAATGAAATTAAAAAAAAATTGAATAAACGCCTGAAACCGACCCAACTATGTGTCACTTGTTGAAATAAGAAAGTCAGACCGATATAAATAGCCGCTTAAAACACTATGTCGGAAAGATGCTTATTTTGTTTAGCAGTGTAAGTTTAAGAGAGTAAGCCTGTGCTCAGCAGTGGGCTGTAGGCTGATGATGATGATGATGTAAGTCATTTTTAACCGACTCAATAAAGAGGGGGTTCTGAGTTCGTCAGAATCTTATTTTTATGTACGTTCCCCTAACAAAGCTTGAACGCTAATGTTCCCAAGTATAATATTGTAGTCTTTGAATGTTCCCAGCAAATGCAAGTCGATACGATGTGTTGGTGCAAGATTCGCTATTCACCGGCGATTCTGGCACTAATCTAAACTGGTTGTGAATGTGAATAAGGGGCCGTGACACAATATACATCACTGCAGCCAGTATTTTATCGGCAAATAAAACGTTTCTGAACGCACCGAACGCACCGCGATGGCGATACACGAAATTCGCGTACTCGCACTTGCCGTCTGTATATAGAGCGAGTATTGCTGGCAGCAGGGTGTGTATTTTTGATTTATTTATACCTGTCCAACGACTGGCTCCATATAAGAAAAGCTCTGCTAACAGCTGTGTCTCCAAAAACTGCAAGTATACAAGTGCGCAACAGTGTTCAAAACAATAGTTGAAGGGTACGCGGAAAGAACATGTCTAGTCACTTAAGTAACTTTTTGAGTTATATCGGTTTGAAAGTCATCGGGAACAATTACTATAGTAACAATCTCTTTGAAAGTGAAAAAATTATACATATATTAATTCAATATATTCACCTGTAATCAAGTGGTAAGTTATAGTTCATTGCGAGCTCTACATTTTGAGATTAAATCTCATTTTCAAAAATGGTGACTAGACATGTTCTTGCCGTGTACCCTACAGTTAATGTATTGGCCATTACGCGTACTTATAACGTAACAAAGTCAAAGTAGGTGAGAGGCTCTCGACTCTCTCAACCCTAGCGTGGCCAAATACTGGCATCTTTTAACTGTGTCCAGTAATCGATTTTGCACCGTGAAATATGTGCAATAATCCAGTATCTGCGAACAAGATCTAGGCTTTTCATAATATTGCCTTTTGTTTGATAAATGATTCGTTCTCTCATTTGGCTATCTCGACAACTAGGACGATCGTTAGATGTATTATATACATAGTTCCTGATATATACCTGTCACATCGACTAATCAATGTTTTTTCCTTGTAAATTGATACCAAAGGAATTTTAACAATACCCGCGTATTATCTTTCCGGATCTTACCTGTGGACAAAAACAATAAAGTTAGTCAATAATGAATAGATAGAATTAATAATAGGCTACTTGATGACAGTTCAAATCAGCTTCTTTTTATGAAGTGTCAAAACGCTCCGAAAGTATGCAGTTTAGTATGAAATACTATCTTGTGACGTGCTTGTGACGTCATGCTCAACATGGTGCCTTATTTTTAGTTTTCGTCATTGTAATATCGTTGATGGCACGAAAATAAGTTTGAATGATTTTATCCGGGCTGTTTTGGAAGCGTAATTTGCTGGTTAGATTTAATGAATTTATTTTGATTGTTGTCAAATACCCTATGGTGGTAAATCTTGACATTCATATGTGCATTTGGAGCATTCCACGAACACTTTTCGTAAGTTTGTAAGGGACACTACCTTCTTAATACTTTTGACATGTAAAATTAGGAAGCTGAGTTTCGGTATAGTTCCCAGGGACAAGAAGCGAGATTTTCTGCACTCTCGCACTAGTTGCTTAGTGTATGTCATATCATATCTCATACAGTAAAGTTTAAAGTATACGATTACTATTTAATAATGTCATAAATTGCTTCCTATTGAAAGCTTTGCTTATATTACAAGCTAATTATAAACATTATGGTCATAAAACGTGGTTTTTATGGCCATCATTATTGTAATTCCATACTTAAGAATATCCACTCAATAAAACTTATGTTATTTCAATATCATAGAAAAGCTATAATATGAGTTAGACAGAAGCATGATGAAATTTTGTGTGTGCGGGCAAAAGGTACCATCTCATTAGTCGTCAACAAAGTGACAATAGGTAGACTTGTGGATAGGGGTCGCGAAAGGATATTTGAATTAATTCACTCCTTTTACAAAATATATAAACAATAATTGTAACACACGACAACCAACACACTCACACACACACACACACCCACACACACACACACACACACACACACACACACACACACCCACACACACACACACACACACACACACACACACACACATACACATACACACACACACACACACACACACGCACGTTTTTACTGTGACTTTCTTTAGTTTTAGACCAGGGGTCTCCAAACTACGGCCCGAGGGCCATATCCGGCACAGAAAGATTTACCAGAGAATGGCACATGTATTCTTAGCCTTATAACATCAACTTTAAAAAATGAACCGTTTATTAGGTACCGTAAACAAACTTATAACATTATACTTACGTACATTTACTCGGTATAAGTACATTTCCATAAAAAGAAACACGCTACAATCCACACAAATAAAGGGTTTACAAAACAACAAAAGGCAGCAACATAGCAACGTCATCATAATATCCTCCTTTTTAAAATAAAAAGGTAAAAAAAACTACGCATATAAGAAGATTATAGAAAAACCGAGTAACAACCTAATAAACTTGATACTTATCCACTCTTATTTAAAAAGGGTTTACGATTACGACGAAACCGCTAAAACAAAGACATGTAGCTGGATAAAGTCACGGTATGCGGAAGGTCATAAGTAGGTATGTGCGTTAAGTCTTTGTTTGAATATAGAACGGTTGTAATTTTTTTCTTAAGGAAATGCGACTCGCTTGGTTCTCCAATGGAGTAAGAGAATGTTTGTATGGAGAATCCTCATACAAATAAAAAAAGGGTTAAGAAACCCAGTGACACGACACGTCGTTTGCTGCTGCTAGGGTTGCCAACTTTTTTGACAAAATATAATAGAAAGAAAAGAAAGAAAGAAAGAAAATTCATTTATTCATGACAGCATAAAAACATTATAGAAAAACAATATACATATTTTAAAGTACAGATTGCCAGAAAACGCTGCCACAAAACGGTCCCACTTCAGCATAATGCCGACCTAAAAGACCAGCGCTGGTCTTCCGGTGGAACCAAGCGGGGGCGACGTTATGCCGAGAAAGTCGTATGACCGGTCCAGGACAGACAGACAGAATGATAAATTATGAAATTTATAAATTGCATGTGTATATGTGTATATTGACTTGGTCGGCTAGGTCCACTTATAGTGAACGCGGCCAAAGCGCGCGCCAACCAATGGTGCCAACCGATCAAGGTACAGTGAAATCTGGATAACTGGGATAAGTGAGAAACCTCCATAGCTGGAACTCATGCTGAGGTCCCAACACCTTAGCACTAAATTACCTCTGTTAGTGGGACTCACTCAACTCAACAGACCTCTATATCTGGGATTACCTAGTCTTTCGAATTTATCGTTTTATTTACCTCTATAATTGCTATTTCTTTGAATTTCATAGGTAACCTCTGTAACTGAGACAAGATAATGTTTTTTTCTAGCTCAACTTTCCATTTTTTAACAAGCAAATAATAGAAGAAACGGATAAATATGCATAAAATAGCACATATACCAAACTTGTGAGTTGTGATTCTGATGTCAGCTTGTCCGTCTTGGGAAGAACATACCTACCTACGGTTTTCTTGTACCATGAACCATGATAGCTACTTTAGGTCATATTTTTCAATGGGGTGTATTTTAACTATTGAAAAAATGAGAAGCGTCAATTTAATTTAGTAAGTATGGAGGTTTCATATTCAAGTTATCTTCAAAACCATCTATGAAAAAACGTGTTTATCAGTCATTCCGAATAAACTCCTAGATATAAACAATCAAAATTATTATGGCGCCCCGCTGACATCGCCCGAATCAAAACAAACTTAACATTACCGGTGTCTAAAAATGTAACTATACAAAGTTATCTTTATCAGTGGTTAAAACTGTAATTAAATACATTCACGAATAAAATGTAGGTTAGTTCGTAATAACAACGCCACTTTAAACCGTAAAGCAAACTTTGCAAAGGTGTTCCATTTTCAAAACCCAAACTAAATTATCTATGCAGGTGCTCAACACTGGAATTAAACGTCACCGCATATAAAATACACGTATTCTCGCAACTGTAGCGCTGCATTTGGGTGCAAAAATAAATTTGTCGTGCTTCAGTTTTTTAGAGCTATCGTGTTACACAGTTAAATCCTTTTATGACGGGTTTAGGTTACACGTTCTGGTGGCATAGAACACAAAACAGAGGCACCACTTATTTACACTATAAGTGTATCCGCCCAGTAGAGAGACAATTGTTTTAAACTAGCTTTTGGCTGCGACTTTGTCTACATAGGCTTGTAAGTGAGTAAGACCGCGGAGCGTTTCAACCGCGGTTTCCGTTGTGTTGCGAAATATTCATGTATACGATAACTAATGCGTTAAGTGTAAATAATAATAAGAAGATCCACTAATATTTTATCTATATTCCTCTTAAGTTTATGCATTTTTCATCGTGTATCTATTAATTCTATTATCAATATTTCGTAACACAGTGGAAAGGGCGGTTGAATTGAAACGCCTTATGAGATGTTTGCTACTAGATTCCCGCGTACTTCCTTAACTTCACAAAGTATTCACTCACACTTTATCCTAGTTTAGCGAATTAGCGATTCAAACAACAGCAACCGAGGACCTTAGCATCCCGGTAATAAACAATTATGCGACGCGAACTTCCACGATCGTCCGATCGGCCAATAAAAGTAACTTGCGCTTTCGCCAACAAAAGTGAAACCAGAGCCTATACCCCGAAGTTCGTCTCATGCCATCCCGCTCTCCACATTATACCATTTCTAAGGTTCCATTCCCAAAGAGAGCCATCAGAACCCTATTACTAAGACTGCTGTCCGTCGGTTTATTTGTCCGTCTGTCATTCATAACTTTTGAACCGTAAAAGGTAGGACTTGAAATATTGACAGAATGGCTATCGCTATAACAAATAATATAAACAAAATAAAATTAAAAAATAAAAGGGTGTCCCCATACAAGAAATCTTTTGCTCGAAGGTGGTACGGAGGCCCTCAAGGCCTCGATGACCAGTGTAATTCTTTGATTCGCGCTCGCTGCGATCTCGCTGTGATCTTTTGATTTTTTATCGCTCGCTCGCTCGCGATCTCTGTGAATTTTTAGCCTCGGAGCGAAAATATTGAGACTCAAAAAACCTTTAGCCTCCAAGCCTTAACGTTTTTCGAGTCTCAATAAATTGACAAGGGCCTTTTAGCCTTTGAATATGTAAGCAGTGTTGCCGTTTAGTAACATTTGTAACATTTTGCGTTACTTTTGACCCTCTCACGTTACATGTTAGTAATTTTTGATTCTGAAGCAAATTTCGTTACTTTTCTAGGTCCTAACTTTTTTCTTAATAATTACGTTTTGTACACAAAAATTTTTTTTTCTTAATTTCCGAACCCACCCAAAAAAAGTTTCACTACTACGAGTACTAACTAAGTATAGTCATATCTGTTCGAAATTCGTAGTTCGTGTTTCGCCGTTCTTCTCGCTCTTATGTTAACTTATGTTTGAGTAAGCGGAATGTCAGCTTACGAACTTTCAAATTCGCAAAATTTCGGCCGCGCTCGCTTCGCCATAATGGCCATATTTGTTATTGTTTACTTACTTACTTACTGTGACTTGATTAGTGTTGACGATAGCCCCACCGAACCCCGACCCAACTGAACATCGTCTAACTAAGACCCTGAACATGTTTTGTAAGTAGCTATAAGCCCTAGGACTACTTCCTAGAACCATGTTTTGTAGTTAGTACATAAGTGAAATATTTAAGTATTTTACGAGTTTTTGCCCGTACAAGAGGCCATATGTGTAGTGTAACGACTCATTAGCACTTGTGTAAACCTTAGAACCCGATCCCCCTATCTAGAACTGAGATAAAGACTCGTAACGAATGTGTAAATCGAGTGTACCCAGACTTCACTGGCAACTAGTGCTAGGAGCGACCAGTGAACGATTTGGTAGGAGATCTCGACACACCCACTCGAGGCTTCTACCGGTCAGAGCCAGCTTACCATGAGGATTGTGAGGCGATGCATATAGCACGCCCATAATTACCATGAGGATTGTGTAGTCGAGTATATAGTACGTTAGTCGTTACCATAACGTAAAACGGCAAAGAGCGAAAGTTTTCGAACAACTTTGTGTATCGATGCCCTATAATTTCTCGGTCTGACCACGAGAATTTAGCGTAGGATGGTATCATTCTGAACGGAATTTTCCATCACGCAATATGTTGCAAATGTTGCGCAACAATCGCTTGCTTAAATACGCCGGGAGCTCATTTGGAGACCAGTTGGCGTCGTGAACCCAAGTTGTAAACTCATAGTGAGAAACAGAACCGAACCAGTAGTGATCCGATCCGAACATAGTGAACCAATCTAGATCCCTAGCCTATGACCTAAGTGAAGTCTAGGTAGGACTTAAAGTCAGTGAAACAGTATTTCTTTATTACGTGTTGCGGCCCGAGCCGCCCAACTAAGAACAAGTATTCTTTTAATAGTGTTTAGCGTGTAAATAGCTTATAGGGAAGTATGAACATTATTAACTATTTAATACTGATTCGCTGATTGATTTTTGTGTGACTATTTCTGTGTTATATCCCGTGTAATAGATTTAAGTGTTGTGTTTAAAAGATGGTTAAGCCAGTGTCGGGTTTGTTAGTGCTATTCTTCCCGCGTGGTAGAACCCTAGGAAATGCACACTAGAGCCAGTGATTTAAAACAATATAAGTGTTAAATCTGAACCTTTGTTTTGAGCCAATCGATCCCTTAGTAATTAAAACTCCAGGAGCCTTACAACCTCCTGTGTATGAACCTGAAGAGCTATCGTAGCTGTATCAGCTGTTAACTTCGGGACCTCACGAGATCCGTGAGTGCGTCGTTAACAGTTTTTGGTCCTTCGAGCCGAGGATATAGAATCAGTGAGTGAACATCATCAGACCCTGAGTTGGTCTTAAGATCCTTGAACCTGGGAAAGCCCGGAATACGAACCCCTGATCCATTTCACGTATAGACGTGAAGTTCCGGGATTTTTAAAATCATTATTTACGATTTTATCGAATTGTTTCTGTTTTTCCAAATTTTTTGTGAGTGCTCTAACTTAGTCAATTCTCGTGATAATCACGAAATTCGACCTGATCCTGAACCGCGTACTCTAGGAGTACTGCTAGTGTAAATTGTAGATTTTTCCCGAATATTTTTGCGCAACGACGCAATTTATTTTGGAATTTCCAAGTGCTCCAAAACGGTCAAATATTGTGCGAATCACAAATTTCGACCAGAACCCGAACCCTGAACCTGTGGAGCACCGATCCTGTGACTTTCATAATTTTTGGAATTATTTAATTTTTAAATTATTTTACGCCGCGACGTAATTTCAATTAAAAATTCATTTGGCTCAAAACTCAACCAAAATCAACCAAATTTAAAACATAGTTTGCAAAGTGAGTAAAAGTAATTTAGAGCCACTCGTGACCAGCAAACTTGAACAACAAGCATCCGATCCAGTTGTTGCAAGTCGAACGCTAGGCACGAACGAACCTGTATAGATAGAACCTGACCGATCAGCTGTTTCTGTCTGCAATATCGTGTGTGAGTGTGAACCATGGTGCTGACTAGGAGCCAGTCAGACCCCCAGGAGGCGGACGCCCGCCGCCGCCAACTGCAAGCGCAGTCAGGCGAGCAGAGCGGGGCGCCCCTCCGCAATCCCCGGCTGCAAATGCAGTCAGAGCCGAGGGACTCACCGGAGTCACCTCCAACCGACACCACCGAGCAGCGGGAAGAGCTGGAAGAGCTACTTCGCCGCAACGAAGAGCGTCGCGCTAAGCGCCACGCCGAGGAGCGCGCCGAGGCGGAGCACGCTGCGCGCGCAGCAGCGACGCATGCGCAGGCCGTGCGTGCGCAGGCCGCGCATGCGCAGGCCGCGCATGAACGAACCAACAATCAACAGCTTGCAGAGCCAGGAAACCGTGAGCTGTCGAACCCTTATTTATTCTCAAGTGATCAACCTATCCCGCGTGTGAACCCGAACTTAGAAATGCGTGCGCGTGTGCCGGAGCGAGTCGTATTCACAGATCAAGTGCCATCGACGTCGCGGGCACCGCCAACGATCCGATCCCAATGTAGCAGTAATACAGAACTACGTAAACGCGAGGCGCAGCTACTGGCCGACCAGGAGCTGGCCGCGTTACATAGGCGCGAGATAGAATTAGAAAAAGAGTTAGTGCAGAAACGTTTAGCAGTAACTATGGAGCGCATCGATGCCGAGGGATCCCGCGACGGTGACTACCGTGCCGGGGGCTCGATGGCCGCTTCCGTCCACCGGGTGGACCAGTGGTTGAACGATGTCAACCACCCGAACAATAGCCGTCGTCTGCGATCCACGTCGCCGCCGCCGCCGGCGTTGCGCCGTCCGGTACAGTCGACGCCGATCCGCGACCGCTCTACGAGCCGAACCAGGAGCCAGGGTATCGAGCGTCTTGCCGAGACACTAGAGTCCATGATGCGCCCTCCTCCACGTCAAGTTTACGAACTTCCTGCGTACGCCGGTGAAATTAGTGAATGGCAGACATTTCTCACCGCGTACCAGCAATCGTCGTCGCGTTATAAATTCTCGGCGTACGAAAATGTTGCACGCTTGCGACAATGCTTGAAAGGGGAGGCTAGGCAATGTGTGCAACACATGCTAGCCTCATCCGCGAACCCTGATTTAATCGTACGAATTTTGAAGAAGAATTTCGGTCGTACCGATTTATTAATTGATCGCGCATTAGAAGATTTGAAGAGGCTTCCGTCGGTAGGGCCAAGTGCGACGGATTTAAATTCTTTTGCGATCAAAGTTATTAATATAGCTTCAACGTTAGTGGACTTAGATAACAAGAGTTATGGAGCGAATCCACTTTTGATCCGAGAAATTACGGAAAGGTTAAGCCCGCATCTACGATCGCGATGGTGCGCGTACGCTAGAGCAAACGGTTCGCGGCGCGATAGCGAGTTGATGCTGATGGCCGAATTTCTCATGGACGAGAGCGATCAAGAGCTTGAGTTCTCGCATGCACGTGCGCCGCCGAGGCGTAACGTGATTTCAGAGGATGTCCGACGATCCCGTGCGGGGCCGCGGCCGCCGCCCGCGCCGCCGGCCCGCACCGGCGCTCGGCCACAACCGACCCGCGTGCAGACATATGCGACGGAACGAGTCAGCGTGTTTGTGCTGCGGCGGGTCGCACCGCACTCCAGAGTGCAAGAAGGTTTGCGCGATGAACATCGCCGCCCGTTGGTCATGGGCCAAGGGCAACAAGATTTGTTTCAAATGTTTTGATAGCAAGCATAGGAGGGACGAGTGCCGAGCGAAGGGCTGCGGCGTTAACGGCTGCCCCCACGCCCATCATCGTCTTCTCCACGATCCCCCGCATGAACCAAGATACGAACCACGACCTGACCCACACTATGAACCACGTAATGAACCGCGGTTTGAACCACGATCCCCTCCTGTCATGTCTCGGCGTGAGCCCGTGAGCGGGCCCCGCGGGCCACGGCGGGAACCCGTCGTCTACCACCGTACGCCCGTTGACGGGGCGCGTGGTGGGCGACTCGAGCCTGTGTCGCCGCAGCGGGGGCCCTCGGATAGGGCACGCTGGGCGGACCACGAACCAGTCTCTCATCTGCGTGCGCCCGCGAGTGGGACGCGCTGGGCGGATGAGGAACCCGCTCCTCCCCGGCGTGTGCCCGCAAACGGGGCGCGCGGGTATGAGCACGAACCAGAAACTCGCCGGACGGAGCCGCCGCGTTCGCCGGCCGGAGCCCGCGAGTTTACTTCAAATATAGCTAGTATAGGTACCTCCCGTACGTCGGTGTTGCTGCGTGTGGTACCCATCGTCATCAAGGGGCCCAGGGGTGAGGCTGAGACATACGCCCTTCTGGATTCCGGATCAACAATAAGCCTTATTGATGCCGATCTAGCAAACGACGTAGGTGCCGTCGGACCTGCCACGGACCTATGCATCCAAGGCGTGGGAGATATGGAGACCACGCAGCGAAGCCGGAAGGTACAAGTCGCGTTAAAGGGACGCGACGAAGAATCAATACATTCCGTCATTTTTAGAACCGTTCACCAATTGGGACTGCGTGAACAACGTATGAACATGAACGAGATGCTGCGCTACAAGCACCTCGCCGACCTGCAAGAAGCCTGCTACGACGTCGCGACGCCGCGGGTATTGTTGGGGGTCGACCAGTGGCACCTGATGATGCCACTGGAGGCACGGACTGGCCGCAATAACGAGCCTGCCGCTATCCGTTGCCAACTAGGATGGGCGATATTCGGTATTGCGCCTCGCCTAGTACGAACCGATGATCATGTAAGGGCATATCATTGCCACGAACCAGACCTCGAATTGCACCAGTTATTGAAACAGCACTTCGATGTCGACGCTTTAGGTATTAAGCACGTGAACAAGGTGAACCCGGCAGAGCAACGAGCGATCGACGTCTTCAATGCGACGGTCCGTAGGGTAAACGGACCAAAGTATGAGGTCGCTCAATTGTGGCGGGAAAATAACCCGCAACTGCCGCCAAGTTTCGGCATGGCGTTCAATCGGCTGCGCGGCATCGAACGTAAGATGGACCGCGACCCCGACTTCGCCGCCGAGTACACTGCACAAATAAATAATTTAGTGCAGAAAGAATATGCGAAGAAAATTTCAAGTAGTGAAAATAGTAATGTAGCATGGTATTTGCCGCACTTCGCAGTGAAGAACCCGAATAAAAATAAAATTCGTCTCGTGTTCGATGCCGCAGCGATTTCGTCGCAGCGGAGCTTGAACGACCATGTCCTAGAAGGACCCGATTTGTTACAAGAGTTGTATGCAATTTTATTTAGGTTTAGGGAAGGTGCAGTCGCCGTGACGGCCGATATATGCGAAATGTTTCTTCAAGTGAAGATTAGGCCAGCGGATCAGCCTTCACAGATGTTTTTATGGCGGGGCGCAAACCGAACCGACCCCCCAGACATCTACAAAATGACGTCTATGATATTTGGCGCAGCAAGTTCTCCTTTTTTAGCACACAGTGTGCGGAACAGGAACGCCGCGGACAACGCTGACAAATATCCCGACGCCGTGTATGAAATACAATCGAACCATTATATGGATGATTTTGTGTCTAGTTTTAGAAACGAGGATGACGCAGTCCATGTAGCCGAGCAAGTGGCAGCATCACACGCACTGGGCGGATTCACGCTGCGAGGCTGGTCGTCGAACTCGCGACGGCTGCTCGAGCGTATCCCGCCGGAGCAACGTGCGGAGGAACCGGCGCAGCTAGGCGCCAAAGAACAGAAAATTCTCGGTATGTACTGGAATGCTACTACCGACGATTTAGGATTCAACACGAAGATGCTGCGGGTCCCAGCCGAGGTACGAGTCGGCGAGAGGAGCCCAACCAAGCGCGAGGCGCTAAGTACAGTGATGAGTATATACGATCCCTTAGGTCTCATATCACATTACGCAATCACAGCAAAAATACAGATCCAGAGATTGTGGTTGCTGAAACTCGGCTGGGACGAAGAGCTGCCAACCGAAGAGGCAGACTTATTCGCTGAATGGCTGCAAGAGTTGCAGTCGGTAGCGACGCTGAGAATACCACGAAGATATTTTCAGACGGGGGGAGCCTCCCGCATCGAGCTGCATGTGTTCGTGGACGCGAGCACGCAGGCTTATGCGGCGGCAGCCTATTGGCGAGTGGAAAGCCCCGAACGAGCAAAGCCTGAGATAACGTTAGCTGCGGCTAAAGCAAAGGTATGTCCACTCAAACCCCTCAGCGTGCCCAGACTGGAGTTGCAGGCGGCCTTGATAGGCGCGCGACTGCAGAAAGCCATCGTCGATGGCCACAGAATAACACCCGACGAAGTAGTGTTATGGTCAGACAGCCAAACCGTGCTGCAATGGGTGCGAGATGACGCACGAAGGTACCCCGTATACGTTGCTCACCGCTTAGGAGAGATAGCGGAGCTGACGTCACCGAACCAATGGCGATGGGTACCCACTAAATTAAATCCTGCAGATATCCCTACCCGATCCGATCCCAAACGAACCGTGGACATTAATAGTGTGTGGTTTAATGGTCCCCAATTTTTGTATGAACATCCGAATGAATGGCCAGCCGAACCCGAGCCGCCGACGGGGCCGCCGCCCGAATTGAAGGCGACGTGTCACGCGTCGACGGAGTTCGTCTCGCCGTTGCCGGACATTCATCGCTTCTCGAACTATGATCGACTGATTGGAGCAACTGCGCGTGTGCTTCAGTTCGTCGAGATAATGAAGACTAGATCCCGTGTACCCCTCTTGTTGAAACATATACTGTCCGCCGAACATCTCTATTTCCAGTGGTCACAGAGAAGAACCTTCCCAGAAGAGCTGCGCTGCCTGTCACGGGGGGAGCCCGTGCCCCGTGGAAGCCGTCTCTACGAACTGGACCCGGTGCTGAGCGAGGATGGCGTCATCCAGATGCGCGGCCGCATCGACGCCTCGCCAGCCCCCATCAACAAGAGGCCAGCCATCCTGGACGGGCGCTGCCCGTTCGTGCGGCTGCTGATCCTGCGTGCGCACAAGCGCGCACACCACCAGGGCAACGAGAGCGTCGTGAACGCCCTGCGATCCGAGTATTGGATACTCCACCTGCGACCAACAGTGCGCCTAGTCGGCCTCAACTGCCGCTACTGCGCACTGCGCCGAGCCAGACCCCGCGTGCCAGCGATGGGAAATTTGCCGCTGGCCCGCATCGAACCACACGTACGTTCTTTTGAGAACTGCGCTCAAGACTACTTCGGCCCGATTACCGTCACGATAGGACGAAGACGGGAAAAGAGATGGGTGGCCCTCTTCACCTGTCTCACTACCCGTGCCGTGCATCTGGAACTCGTGCACTCACTAAACACGAGTTCCGCGATCATGGCGTTGCGCCGCATGGCCGCGCGACGCGGATGGCCGGCCCTGATGTACTCCGACAACGCAACATGCTTCCGGAGTGCTGACGCCGAGCTGAAAGCAGCCTATGCCGAGTGGCTGCCCGAACTGCAAGCCTACGGCCTGCAGCGCCGGATGGGATGGCGCTATATCCCGCCCGGCGCACCGAACCAAGGAGGCGCCTGGGAGCGCATGGTCCGCTCAATAAAAGAAGCCCTGAAGACCACACTGAAGACGTGAGCGCCCAAGGAAGAGGTGCTTGCGACTCTCCTTGCCGAGGCCGAGTATACAGTTAATGCTCGGCCCCTCACCCACGTCTCCGTCAGCCACCATGACGAGGAGGCGCTAACACCGAACCACTTCCTGCTGGGAGGCCCCGCGAAGGTCCCACTCACTGGCCTTTGCGAGGAGGCCGACCGCAGGGCCTGGCGCGCCAGCCAGGCGCTCGCTGACCGCTTCTGGACCCGCTGGGTCCGAGAATACCTGCCGACGCTCGCGCCGCGCCGCTCCTCTGCGCTGGGCGAGCGTCCACTCACGGTCGGCGACTACGTGATCGTCGTAGACCCGAACCTGCCACGCAACGTGTGGCCCCGGGGAATCGTCGAGGCCGTCTTCCCCGGCCCTGACGGCAGCGTCCGAAGTGCTGACGTCCGCACCGTCGGCGGCATGTTCCGGCGCCCCGTCTCCAAGCTGGCTATCGTCTCCCTACACCCTGAGGCTGCCGCGACGCAGCAGCGGGGGGAGGATGTTGACGATAGCCCCACCGAACCCCGACCCAACTGAACATCGTCTAACTAAGACCCTGAACATGTTTTGTAAGTAGCTATAAGCCCTAGGACTACTTCCTAGAACCATGTTTTGTAGTTAGTACATAAGTGAAATATTTAAGTATTTTACGAGTTTTTGCCCGTACAAGAGGCCATATGTGTAGTGTAACGACTCATTAGCACTTGTGTAAACCTTAGAACCCGATCCCCCTATCTAGAACTGAGATAAAGACTCGTAACGAATGTGTAAATCGAGTGTACCCAGACTTCACTGGCAACTAGTGCTAGGAGCGACCAGTGAACGATTTGGTAGGAGATCTCGACACACCCACTCGAGGCTTCTACCGGTCAGAGCCAGCTTACCATGAGGATTGTGAGGCGATGCATATAGCACGCCCATAATTACCATGAGGATTGTGTAGTCGAGTATATAGTACGTTAGTCGTTACCATAACGTAAAACGGCAAAGAGCGAAAGTTTTCGAACAACTTTGTGTATCGATGCCCTATAATTTCTCGGTCTGAC
Organism: Eudemis profundana; assembly: GCA_947034925.1. Taxonomy (NCBI): domain Eukaryota; kingdom Metazoa; phylum Arthropoda; class Insecta; order Lepidoptera; family Tortricidae; genus Eudemis; species Eudemis profundana. Next base: position 12,349,339 of record OX344816.1, on the reverse strand, counting down.
CACGAGAATTTAGCGTAGGATGGTATCATTCTGAACGGAATTTTCCATCACGCAATATGTTGCAAATGTTGCGCAACAATCGCTTGCTTAAATACGCCGGGAGCTCATTTGGAGACCAGTTGGCGTCGTGAACCCAAGTTGTAAACTCATAGTGAGAAACAGAACCGAACCAGTAGTGATCCGATCCGAACATAGTGAACCAATCTAGATCCCTAGCCTATGACCTAAGTGAAGTCTAGGTAGGACTTAAAGTCAGTGAAACAGTATTTCTTTATTACGTGTTGCGGCCCGAGCCGCCCAACTAAGAACAAGTATTCTTTTAATAGTGTTTAGCGTGTAAATAGCTTATAGGGAAGTATGAACATTATTAACTATTTAATACTGATTCGCTGATTGATTTTTGTGTGACTATTTCTGTGTTATATCCCGTGTAATAGATTTAAGTGTTGTGTTTAAAAGATGGTTAAGCCAGTGTCGGGTTTGTTAGTGCTATTCTTCCCGCGTGGTAGAACCCTAGGAAATGCACACTAGAGCCAGTGATTTAAAACAATATAAGTGTTAAATCTGAACCTTTGTTTTGAGCCAATCGATCCCTTAGTAATTAAAACTCCAGGAGCCTTACAACCTCCTGTGTATGAACCTGAAGAGCTATCGTAGCTGTATCAGCTGTTAACTTCGGGACCTCACGAGATCCGTGAGTGCGTCGTTAACAATTAGTGTAGACCAAGTGTAGACAGTGTTGTGTAAATATTGAAAATTTAAATTTATGAAACTTGAAGACAACGTTTAATAATTGGTAAGTAAACTTAACTCAATAAATTAATAGATAGTGATTTTTTTTCATCAGAATTTGATCAGAATTATATGTGAACTTATAAAAGTAAAACCGTTCTTCCAGTTTAAAAAGCGATAGCGACGTTAAGAGGCTTTTAGAAAATTGTTTGTATAACAATCAGCGTGTGACGTAGCGGGATAGCTACTGGTACATTCCCTTGTTCCTGATGGGAACTGAAGGGTTTCCTGGACTAACTCAGATATGGGAATCGGGTATAGGCGATAATGAAAACGAACGTTTTATATTACAATACGAATACGGGGGTCTTTTATGCCCGTTTATTTAAGTATAAGCGTTCACGGATTCTACTTGCGATCTAGACGGGATCTAGGTGCCCTAGAAGAGGGTGACCTAGGGTTTTTTATTGTAACGAACGCGTAGGTCTGTCGGGATAAATCGCTCCCGGATTACGAACGGTACAGTTAGCGGCGCAGGGGTTCGTTCTAGGTATCTACGGTCTAACCCTTCCTGTGCTGACGCGGTACGCCCACACCGCTCAGAAAAACGGTTAGGGACTCTCCCCCGAGATCCAGACGCGGTAAGCCCACACCGCTCGGGGAGAAAGCCTTATTCAGGTAGGAAGCCCCACTTGCCTCCCGAGTGCCAGACGCGGTAAGCCCACACCGCTCGGGAATAGGCAATTAGGTCTTGTCCCCGAATCTAGACTCTAGATAGAACCACGTACGGATTCGCGGACGAACGGGAAGACCTTTCCTGAGCCGACGCGGTATGCCCACACCGCTCTGAGGAAAAGCCCTACGGTTCGATAGCGGAATATTGCGATTACTCGTGAAACTAAGCCGCGTGTACGACCAGCCTCACTAGGAGCAATGACAAGACACCGCTGCTTTAGCAAGAGCGCGGGGCCTTATATAACGGCGCGGGTGTGAGGTGCGGTGCGGCGCGGCGTGGAGCTCGCCGCTATACTGGACGGCCGCTTGGCTCCGATGACGTCAGGCGATGACGTCGCGCTGTGACGTTGCACCCGCTGCTGTGGCTGGCCGCTGTGGCTTGATGCAGGTCGTTATAACTCCCTCCCCACTTCAGGAGATTTTTACCTGTAAAAATCCCCGTTTAGTTCTGGCTGCTGCGGTAAGGTACGGTATGAAAGAAGGGAGCAAGTCGTCCTATTCCAACGAGCGTGACGATGACGGCGCTCTTATAACGAGCTGCGATATGTTATTACTGTATTTATTTTATTCTAACTTTTAACGGAATTGCTTATATGGTTCGTTTCCGTTATTTACTATCGGTAATCAATACTTTAATGATGCTAATGCAATCTCATTGCGCGTGTCGGACTACTTATTTTACTTAAAAAAAACGGAAAATATGCGGTATTTATTTACGCTACTATCTATATATTCTAAGCGTATATTTATTTATTTAACTCCAGTCCACTTTTTATCCCCCCGCCTGGTGCATTTCTATCGCTTCTTTTCGGTTATCGGTGTGTTTCAATGGCATGCTTATAAATTCACGGTTTCGGACTGCTATTTGAATACGGTTTGGAATTACGGTGCAGATTACTTCGGTTCGGTCGGGTTTGCTCCGGCTTCACTACTGACATATCTATGCATGTTGTAGTTGTAACGAGATAACGCTAGTATTCTGTTCAGAATTGACTAACGCTTGAGCTTCAAATGAAGGAGGAGGTTTTACAATTCCTCCGGTTCGGGATCCGGTATCTTCGGTGTGACGTGCATTATTTCCTTCCCGTCCATCCAACTTGAAAGAAAACAAAAACCCTTTGGGTACGGAACCCTAAAAAAACATGCCCAATGCAGTGTTGTTCTCTTGTTGCGGAAAATAAATATTTCTATAGTGACTTCTATTCAGAAATTAAAGTATTTCCTTCAAAATTCATCTAATTACTCTTCTTTCCTTCGCCATAAAAAAAAATATACGTTAATAAACATGAATTGATGATACCTATAGTATCCCATGTCATTTGCATACATTTTGCTACGTATTTGTTGTTTACATTCAACTGAATACTTGTTGGCGGAGCGCGGTAGTGAATAATCCGTTTTTATACACTAGAAGCGGGTACTCCTCGCTCGCGCCGCTGTGTCCGTGCGCTCTGACCACTTCTAAGCGCGTTTTAAATATTATCGTAATTCGTAATATTGTTGCATTCCACAGCAATGGTTCCTGTGCGCATGGGAATACGGGCTGTGTACGTATGGCGATACGGTCTATTTCGGATTGTTCCAGTCTCGGAATATTTTAAATGTTTCTTTTCTGTTACTGTTTTTCTATTATTTGCATCTCTTTATTATATGCATTTTGTACTTATATTTAATTACTTGCGGGATTTATATTTATACTGTAACTTATGGGATTTAAATACGGTTTATCCTCGGTATATGTATGTATGTAAACACTTTAACGTATATAAAATAATACAGGAACAGTACAGGGCTTGCTGGTTATGTACACAGGCGCACTTATCCCTGTAAGGGATCTCTTCTATCTAACCTTTCGGTGTGTTATTAATGTTGAATTTCGCTGGTTTTCTTTCTTCTTATGCGGTATCCATGTATTCCTTTTAATTTTTAATGTTGTATTACGTGCGGCGGACTTATATCCTTAGGAGATTTCTTCTGGCTAACCTTTCGGCGTGTGATTAAGGTTGAAATTCGCTTGTATTTTTTTCTTTATGCGGTATTGATGTATTCCTTTTTATTTTTAATGCTATATTACGTGCGGCGGACTTATATCCTTAGGGGATTTGTTCTGGCTAACCTTTCGGCGTGTGATTATGGTTGAAATTAGCTTGTATTTTTTTCTTTTATGTGGTATTGACGTATTTCCTTATTTTAATGTTACATTACGTGCGGCGGACTTATATCCTTAAAGATTTCTTCTAGCTAACCCTTTCATTGCGGTATGAAGTTTGCATGTCGGGTTGTTTACGGGATTCTGGGTGTCTTAGGTACCTCCTTGCTGTGGGTGCGTCATGTCTTCGGTTTTTTGGTATTTTTCTATCGGGAACGGGTTGGCGGCGGGCTGGATATCTCGGCGGGTTGTTGTTTTCGACGGTTTGGTGGGCGGGTTGGTGTTTCGACGGGTTGTTGTGTCTTCGTCGTTTTATCCCTTAATCGCCTCTTACGATACCCGCGGGAAGATACGGGGTAGTACAATTCTATGCCGGTACTACACGGCGACGGCGGCGGTTATTATATACGGATTGAGCGTAAAGTTGGTGGGGCACGCGTACCCAGATGATGCCTATTCCTTGTTTCGGTTGACGGTCTATTAAATTGTACTTTATCTCGTTCTTGTAGGTCGCGGACTCGTGGTTTCCATTTTCTTTTTTGTTTTTTCGGAGTTTCGGATTCTTGCAGGACGTGGTGACGTAATAATACGCCTTTTACACCCGCTGTCGGTGTTTCGTAAATTGTAGCGGCGAATAGCGGTCGGTTCACATTTTGAATATATTTCGGTTCGGATTTCTTTATTTGTGATGCTGTATCGGGCCGGCGTATCGGGTTCGGTGATCGCTTTCGTGTTTTCTGGTTATGGTACTGGTTTTTCGAACATTCTGGAATTGTTTTTGGTTCTCGGTGGTTGTGTCTTGCCTCCGTTTTAGTTTTCTGGATGTCTGCTGTAGTCGGCGGTTTCTCTTGGGGACTTATTTGCTCCTGGGTTTTAACACGGGCCTCAACCACAAACGCGCCGCCGTGTCATAACTTACAATGAAAATGCAAAACGCGGCGCTTCAAAGTGTTGCCACTCGTAAAACTGACCTCAGCTCAGTGTTAAGTCTCAAGCACTGAAAAGATGTAATAAAAATAACGTACCAGTTAAGCCTTCCGCAAATGTGCAATATATGAAATGTGTATTTTTTGTTAAACAACATAAAACATTAAAAAAACACATTATTAACAACTTACCGTAGAATGGAGCGAGTAGGCTTTGCGGGGGGAGTTGGCTTGCGAATCCAGAATTTCATTTTTGAGTAGTTACTTTAATTTTTGGGCTTAGGTTGGGTTGGGTGGGTTAGGTCTCAAAGTAATTTGATTATATTTTTAGACATATTTTTTCTTATTTTCGCAACATTAAGCTGCCAAATCATACAATTTTGAAACACAAATTCACTGTCAAAGTTGATGCTCGAAATCGGCGGAATTTTAGTTGAATTTAACTTTGTTTTTAAGTGATGTTTACCAAAGTAAGTGTTCATCCACCTTTCGGATATCGTTTATATACTTACATGGCTTATTGGAAACAGAAAAACTTAAGTTATATTTTCTTTATTTATAATGGTTTTAACATAGAAAACGAGGCTATATTGTCAAAATATAAAATTGCTAGGCCTTCTCACCCCAACTACGGGGTGAGCTGGCTTTGCCTACTATTATGAATTTTTCGTTGAAACTATGCAATGAAGCAACAAACTATTATTGACAAACTGAAATTCTTACCTCCGGAACACTTTTTAGGGTTCCGTAGCCAAAATGGCTAAAAAGGAACCCTTATAGTTTCGTCATGTCCGTCCGTCCGTCCGTCCGTCCGTCCGTATGTCACAGGCATTTTACTGATAAACTACAAGACCTATACTGATGAAATTTGGAATATAGATGTCTTGTAGATGCCGCAACTAAGTTTGGTAGTTAAATAATAAAAATAAAAAAATCTAGGGGGGGCACTCCATACATGTAACAGAAGCTAAAAAAATTTTTTTTCACAAAATGTCAACGTGTGGTACATAGTTCTACAGCTCTTTTGAAAACATTTTAAGGTTCTTAAGTAATATTTTTGATTAAGTGAATACTTTTGGAAATAATCGCTCCAAAAGTTGTGAAAATTGTGTCCCCCCCCTCTATCTTCTGAACCGTGTGTCCGAAAAATATAAAAAAAATTGCAAAGATAACGCTCAATTCAACGAAAATTATTTTCAACAAGATCGGATTAACCGTTTTTGAGTTATTGCCGATAAACTGCGCTTCTCAACAAAAGGACGTAATTGCTATGAAGATACGCTCTTTTGTTGTTGTACTTTTTTTACATCGTATTTTTTACCTTATAGTTACGGCTATGGAACCCTATACTGAGCATGGTCCGACATGCTCTTGGCCAGTTATTTTGTATATAAATCAATGTGCCACATATAAAAATAAACTTTTATCCAGGTTTGAACTTCGATTTCCAGCCAACTCACCCCGTTTTACGGTACCGACTAAATAAACCTATCTTAGCCTATTGGGACCTAAATAGCAAGCTATCTGTTTTGCCCTAATGTTAACTGAGCGTTTGTAAAAATATTTACTATTTTATCATTCTGGAATTTTCTGCCATTTTTATGTTATCCCTGGTGACACTGGTTATTCTACGATTTTGACATTCTGCTACCTGGTTATTTTACGATCTTGACATTTTGCTACCTTGTTATTTTACGATCTTGACATTCTACTACCTGGTTATTTTACCAACTTGACATTTTCCTACTTGGTTATTTTACGATCTGGACACCTGGACATTTTACGACTTTGACGTAACACTCCGGAGGGCTTAGAATTACGGGCTTTTACAATCCCTATGGGACAAAAAACTGTCCCAATTTTTCCTATTACGTAACAATTTTTCCCTATGCTTTGTATAATGATAACACAAAGGAAAGTTACAATAATGTATGGAAAATTTGAGACAATTTTTTCCTTCTATTGCGATGGAAAGAGCCCGTATTCTAAGTAGAAATAACATAAAACTGGCAGAAAACTTCACAATAAAAAGGCATTTTTTTAGAAATGCTCAACTGCTAGAGGATGCCTTATCTTATATCTCTATCTAGCATCTGCGATCTCGGCCTTTCTTTATATTACCACCCTAGTTGTGTAATATACTATAACGTCATCACTTTTGGTTGAACTGTTGAAGTGTGTTTTATTGACCGAGCGAGCGAAGAGAGCGAAAATTTTCATATTAACTTGGGCAAAAATGCTTTCATATGTCCGGCGGATGTTTGTCTTTGTATGATCTCCTCTACAGGCCGCATTTCTCAAATTTTGAATGAACCTTGAACATAATTATTACACTTTACGTTAGGAAGGCAGGGTGGTGGACAATGTACGGCCCGCGGGAAGGCTTAACCCGGCCCGCCGACGGTCTCTCGAAATATGTAAGTAGTAAGTCGTTAGTATCATAGAGTAACATAAGCATAACTATTAGGCATTCACGTGTCGAGCACTGGGACGAGTACTTTATATGCGCGATGATAATTATATCGACGGATTATTATTTTAGATTTAAAACAACATTATTTGCTGTAAAACCGCCTCTGATTTTTGTTTTTTCTGCCCGCCCTTGAAGAAACTTTGTCCAACACTGGCGAAAATTATAATGTAAAAAATAAACTAATATCTGCGGTCCCCAATCTATTTCATCTTGCTAGTTTGCTACCTCTATAACCAGAAAAGTGAATTTCCTTCCACTTCCACGACTAATTTAGAAATTTCAAAAGTGAATAATTGTGCAAACGGACAAGACAGAACGTTGGTAGTGTATTTCTCTCATGCAAATCAACTAGGATTAACGACGCGGGCAGTGACACCGATCAATGTCACACTTAAGGAGACGTCCTATTCTAAACGCTATCGCTACCTTGGTACAATTTTAACATACTCGCCAAAAAGAGTGTGAGCGAGTGGGAAGTGGGAAAGATTGCGCGCTCGTTCACCAACAAGATGGACCGATCAAGTGAAAGACTCGTCGTCCTCCAAATTCTACACGGTTGTAAGAGACGCGCTGGACAGAAACCGGTGGAGGCAGATCATCCGCGCCAGGTGCAACCCTGATGCTGACCACGATCCTCAGACATGAGAAACCGACCCCAGAGAGAACAGAGAGAACGACTGAGTGGGGAGAGAGGCTTGTTACTAATAAATATAAGACGTGTGTTTCCGATCACCATTTATTCCAAGACCAAAATACCTACATACAAAATAGTAAAAGATTGTTTGTTTACCCACATATACAACACCTCCACCTTAATTAACTAAATTTGAATCTATACAATTTATGCAAGGGATATTTATTTCTTTGTAACTTTAAATCTAACCTAGTACTTAAATTCTTAACACCCGTTGTATACAACCCAAAACGATACAAATACCTATTGAACATAACCAGTCTATTATAATATAATGCTATAATGTATCCTATGAATTATACAACTGAAAACCTCTTATATAATTATAAGTTGACAGCAACCAAGCCTTAATTAAATATTAACTGACAAACTCATCAAAACCAAATCTAATTGGTGCTTTGATCACTCTTTTGTGTTTTACGTTTTGCGATATATTTGGGGTGGCTATGGACGAGTTTCCATCAGCCACAGACCCTACCGCACCACTAGCCTGAGCCCCGCTCTCAGGCACCCCGGGTCGGGTTAGCTCTGGCGCAAGCCCTGGCGCCGGCGACCTCCGCGTCGTTAACCGCGCCGGCGTCATCGGTACCTCACTGTTACTACCTCCAACACGGGCCTTCTCCTCTAAGGGTAAAATAAGCGAGCTACTTCGAGTAGATCGACGATCAACGGTTACTGGCGGTGGCGGTATAGGTACATCTACGGTCGAATCGGACACCCTACGTTTTAACTGATCTATGTGCCTGTGGATTTCGGTTCCATCATTAGATTTGACTGTGTAATCGGTACTACCTAATATCTTAGAAACCCTCCCCGCTAGCCATTTTTCCCTGGAGCGATAGTCACGGTACCACACGGCGTCTCCCGCGCACAGCTCGCGCCGCGCGCCGCCTGCCTGCGCCGCCGCCCGTGCTTGGTGCTCGTCCACTCGCGCCCCGCGCTCCGGTTTTAACTGATCTAAACGCATACGCAAGTTACGGCCTTGCAAAATTTTTGCAGGACTCTCTCCAGTCGTATAGTGTTCCGTATTTCTGTAAACTAGAAGGAATCTACTCAGGGCGACATCGATATCGAGTTTCTGTTTTTGGGCTTTTTTAATCGCCCGCTTACAGATTTTCACAGAATTTTCCGCGGCCCCGTTGGACGCTGGATGATAAGGGGATGAAAATATGTGTTCTATGCCGTTACGCGTAAGGAACCCTTCAAATTCACTACTAGTAAACGGAGGGCCGTTGTCACTCACTACCTGCTTTGGAAGGCCAAATCGTGCCCACAATTCGCGTAGAACCATTATTACCGCGTGAGCAGTGGTGCTATTCATTTTCGTTGCCTCAATCCATTTCGAGCAAGCGTCAACGGTTATCAAGTACGTGAAACCCGAAATTGACAAGAAATCTACATGAAGTCTCGCCCACGGGCGGTCCGGCCACGGCCACGCGCACGGTGCATGTGCTGGGGGCGCGTCGGCTACGCTGGCGCACACCGCGCATGCGCGACACCTCGCTTCGACGGCCTCATCCACTCCGGACCACCACACATAGCTCCGAGCTAAGGATTTGGTTTTAACTACTCCCATGTGTGCTTCGTGCAATTCGCTCAGCACCCGTTCCCTACACGATGCTGGAATTACTACCCGATGCCCCCAGAGGACACAGCCGAGTTCGCAGTATAATTCGTTACGCCTATTAAAATATGGTTTAAGTTCATTAATTTCTACTTCTGATGGCCACCCGTCTGACAGATAACCTATGACGCGACTCAATAGAGGATCACTTGCGGTTTCACGTTTGAGTACTTTATAATCTAATAATAATGCTTCTGTAGCAAAATGTAAGTAGGTCTGCTCGGGCAGCTCCTCCTCCCCGGCGGCCGTTTCCTCCTTATGCGTTTTAATCAACCGCGATAGAACATCGGCCGTATTTTTGTCAGTACGAATGTATTCAATCTCAAAGTCGTATGCTGATAATTTAATTGCCCACCTTTGTAACCTACTCGCAGCCGTGACCGGCACGCCGGTGTTGGGCCCAAAAATGCTGACGAGGGGCTTGTGATCAGTGCGCAAAATAAATTTCCTTCCATATAGGTATTGATGAAATTTATCTATTGAGAAAATGATCGCTAGCGCCTCCTTGTGAATCTGACTATAATGTTTTTCATGTGCAGTTAGAGCGCGCGAAGCGTAGGCAATGACGCGTTCACTGCCGTCGGGCGCACGCTGCGCCAGCACGGCGCCCAGCCCGTGCGCGCTGGCGTCGCACGTCACTACCGTGGGCCGTGCCATATCGTAGTGCGTTAACACCGGAGTACTGCAGAGCAATTTTTTTACGTATACAAAAGCGTCGTTATGTTTTTTACCCCACGTAAAATATCTCCCTTTTTTCAGCAAGTCGTAAAGAGGAACGAGATGTTCTGACAATTTTTTTACAAATTTCCCATAAAAATTAACCATTCCTAAAAAAGACTTCAACTCCGTCGTATTCGTAGGGCGAGGCATATCGACTATTGGTTTAATTTTTTCGGGATTAACTCTCACACCGTTCTCGTCTACAATGAATCCCAAATATTGTACCTGATTTGACAAAAAATCGCACTTATTTTTTTTAAGCTTTAACCCGTTACTCTGTAGTACCGAAAACACCTGTTCAATTGTTTTAATATGACTAGCCATGTCCCTACTTTTTATCAAAATATCATCATAGAAAACTACTACATCAGGAGTGTCTTTTAATAAGTTCACCATAAACTTTTGGAACAGCCCAGGACTCGATGCCAATCCAAAAACCAAGCGATTATATTTGAAAAGCCCGCGGTGAGTATTAATGACCGTAAAAGCCCTAGATTCCTCATCTAAAACCAGTTGGTTGTATGCCTGCGACAAATCCAATTTGGTAAAATATTTATTATTACTAAGGCCGCTAAACAAATCATCTAACTTTGGGACCGGATATCTGTCTACTTGTAATACACGATTCAGCGTTACCTTGTAGTCCGCACATATACGTATACCGCCATCCCCTTTATTCGCTATTACTAGAGGAGTGGCCCAGTCGGACCGGTCAACAGGCTCGATGACGCCGGCGCGCAGCATCTCATTCAGTTCAGCATCGACGCGCGCGCGCATGGCGTAGGGCAAAGGCCGCGCGCGACAGTAAATAGGCTCGGCGCCCTCGCGCACACACAGCTTCACCGGCGGCCCGGTGAACCGACCCAGTGTGCCATCGAATAATGACTCATGCCTGGAAATAAGGTCATTTATTATTTTATTTTTGTCTAACGACTTATGACTAACATTGAACAGATTAATTTTAGGAACTTCAATATTTAATTCGAACAACCACTGTCTGCCCAAAAGGTTGGTAGTGCCATTATCTAATACATATAGATCTAGCTTTTTTGTCACATTATTATACGTGACATCTACCTCTAAATATCCTAAGGGCTGTACTACAGAGCCATCGTAAAACTTTAATTTTAAACGACACCGCTTTAAACTCAATTCACTGAAATGCTGGCGATAAACGTCACCACTGATACAAGATAAGGCAGAACCGGTATCGACCTCCATATTCAAAGGCCTATCCTGTACTAAAAGTGACATACACACCGGTCTATAATTTGTCAAAGACATCTGGTACATCGGTTCTTCAACGTCGTATTCATCATCATCAGTCGCGTCCGACTGCCCTGAAGTGACGATATCTGCAGCTGGTTCCTGCAGCCAGTAGGCGCCAGCGTGCCTGCGCCCGCGCGCGCCGCGGCCCCCGCGCCCGCGCCCGCGCCCGCGCCCGCGCCCGCGCCCGCGCCCGCTCCGCCCGCCGTAGTCAGCGCTGCCGCCGCTCACGCTCGAACCGCGTGATGCGCGGCCGGCCTCACCCGCCGTTTCATACCTTCGTCTCGGCTTGAATTCTTGATCCACATTATGGTTTTCGGGACACATCCTTCGTAGGTGGCCAATTCTCTTACAAAAACTGCAATCGTAATTCCGATACTTGCAGTTTTCCGTCCTATGTTGGTTCTCTCCGCACGCCATACATTTAACCGCGAAATGAACTTTGTTTACATCGATTGAGACGCTCGAGTTCTGATCAACTGCACTGGCGTTCCTTTCCGCAGCCTCCAGCGTACTCGATAATTTAACCGCCATATTGTACGTTAACCTGTCGTCCTCTGCAAATAACCGTTGACGCGTCGTTTCACTTCTTATGCCGCACACGAACTGGTCACGTAAATTTTCTTCCAGTGTAGTTTTGAAATCACAATTTCTGGACATTTTTTTTAATTCCGCGATATAGTCCGCTATTAACTCGCCTTCTAGTTGCCGCCGTTGCCGAAATTTATATCGCTCGGCCAACACGGACGGTTTAGGCTGCAAATGATTTTTGAGCAGGTCCACCGCCTCCTTGTACGTTAATCCTGAGGGTTTCTTCGGACTTGCCAAGGTTGATAATAACTCGTAAGCCTCTTCCCCCATGACCGAAATCAACGTAGGTAACTTAACGGTTTCGTCCACTTTGTTCGCGAGAAAGTACATGTCCAGTCGCTCACAATACACAGTCCAATTGCCATTTTTAATATCAAAATCACGTAATTGACCCACAGACATGATTTAGAATACTCGTTGACGAATAATTCACAGTATTAACTCGATTTTCTTCCTCGTTCGCCACTAATAAATATAAGACGTGTGTTTCCGATCACCATTTATTCCAAGACTAAAATACCTACATACAAAATAGTAAAAGATTGTTTGTTTACCCACATATACAACAGTTACATTAGTAATCTGTCGTTTATGAACCGATTTAAAATTTTCTTTTTTAGTTTCTGTACCAAATGATGCAAGCAGAACCCTAATACTAAACCTCCGCTGCCCGTCTATCCGTCTATTACAGGGCTCTATCTTTTGAACAGCTAGAGACTTGTCAATTCTATTGCCGGTATAACAACAAATAATAAAAACAAAATAAAATGGAAAAGGAAACGGGTTCTTTATACGCACGTGTTTTTTTGCGGTTTTTACTTGATTTCAATAATAGGTAGATGATAGAATCATATGTAATAGTTGCTAGATGCTTGTGATATGTTAACAGAATGTGTATTTCTATAACAAGAAAAAATAAAAGGGGTGTCCTCATTTTTCTCGACATTAATACGGAACAAGAGCAAAATTGCAAAATTTTGCTACAGACACACACCGGGACAGGTGAAACTATGAAGGAAAATATGAAAATCTAGTAAGAAGCTTCGGATATTATGAAAAATGTTATTTTTTAAACGACTTTCCCTTAACTTCTCTCTTTACCATAGTAATTGCGTTAGCAAAACATTAAATAGGCTTAACTAGCGTGCTAGTTTTTTATAACCAGTATGAAACTCGTATAAACAGACTCTTATTCCCTAAACAATAGAGTCCTGTTTGTGCAATGCTTGGAATTCTTTGTCCTCATTTCTTTATTTGCTTAATCCTTCCTTGGCAAGTTTTAGGTTAGAATAATTAGTTTTATTTTTTTATAATTCATAATTGTGTGTTAAAAAAGTCCTCCCAGGAGGTTTTATCTCCTGTGTGTTCTTTCTCCTATGCAACAAATAAATAAATAAGGAGTGAAAAATAAGCGCTTTTGAAAAGACACTCTTCAAATACTCCTAAGGACTACCATATGAAATCTACCGAAGCTAATAAAAAAAATACATTGATCGGATTCCATAGTCGAATTACATAATAATCGGGTATTTCCAATATTATCCAACTTTTTGCTTATAAACATCCATTTGATTAATTTGATTTGCAGAATCGTATTGGACCACTGCTTCCTATTTAAATAATGTGGTTTTTTTTCAAGTGCTTGTCCATTTCTATAGATACCTTTTCAGTGGATTAGACAAGGTGCGTTGGGCTAAATTTTGAGGTCCTAAAACATATCGCTATATTTTAAATAAATAAACACATTTTTTATATGTTACTAGTCCAATAGGTATCCTTATTTTATTATAGTTGACATATTTATAATAGAGAAAGCAGTCCATGAATAATATTATTCACAAAGGTATAACAAAACGTCATATTTCCAGTAGCACGCAATAAATTATTCTACAACGCCCCCACGTCCGAATAAGTAATAAAATTTCGATATTTCTGTGACATTTGTTATCTGTGGAGAAAGTCAGTGTTGCCAGCTTTGAAATTTTATTGACATTAATAATAATGCGATATTGACTTAAGCACGTATCTCAAAACTGTACAAATATAAATGTACACAGTACAGTACAAATACGTGCTATCTTTAAAATGTAATAAGGTAGGTACTGAAATAAGAACTTAGTAGGCACATATTCATCATCATCAACATCAACCTACCTATACAATGTGTCCCAGCGGCAAGTGACCAGATTGTGATGGTTGAATATTCACGCGAAGTTATCGATAAAAAAAATATTTCTACAACAATTGTTTTTTTTATTGCTTTTCTTTTATACCTCCTACTGCTGGGCACAGGCCTACTCTCATATACGATAAGACGAGAGTGAATTGGCTGTAGTCCTCACGCTACGCGGATTGGGGACTTCACATACACGTTTAAATTTCTTCGTGAATGTAAGCAGGTTTACTCAGGATGTTTTTCCTGCATCGAAATGCTAAGGGTAAATGAGTCATTTTCAAAAAAATTGTACATAGTTAAGGTCCTAATAAAAACAAAATCACGATCGCTTCCCCTGTGTTACGAAAGTTAGGCATACAAACTATATGGGTAACTTTCGTAACACAAAGGAATAAATTAAGTTTTGTTTTAATTAAATCCCTTAATTGTGCACAATTTTTTGAAAACCACTCAAATATCCTAATAATATTTCGTACATAAGTTCCGAATAACGAACTTCATACCCAGGACACTCGCGTCATCAAGACGAATCTAATGATGTATCATTTATCAAAATCGGTTGTGCCGTTGAGTAGTTACGAGCGGACACAGGAACAGACATACATACATACATACAGGTCAAACACATAACCCTCCTTTGGGCTTCGCCGCAGTCGGGTAAAAACTTATTGGTACCAGCCGGGATTCGAAACCACGACCTTAGCTTGAAAGGCGCATGGCTTTACCACTAGGTTGCCGTAGCTTTATAACGATGCATTTAAGGCGGCATTAAATTTAATGAACTTACGCAACTGTTTAATAAAGAGCTCCGTTTTTCCTTAGCGCCGAAGCATATTTTGATAACTTTGTTTAGCTCGTTAAGAGTGAAAGTTTACGAGTCCATCCGAGGCACTTAAATTACGGACAATGTTCACTTCAGGGATTTGAAGAATGTTAAGTAGATAAATTGAAAGATGAGTGAGTCACATGACCATTTTGAATTTACTATGTCTAGCTAACGAGTTTTATAATCGATACGCCAAATAGGGGATAAGTATGTACTTAATAAAATTGTAATTAAGGGTTTACTTAACTCTTTGCGTCACAAATTTTTATTTTCAGAAAAAATAATATTTTTGTGCGTTCTTTATTTTTTTGTGAGAACCTTTTTTTATTTTTGTTTAAGAAAAGGCTAATAAAAAAGCTCTACTTCACAAAAAGGTAGAGGTTCTCTATCCGGTTGTATTATTTTTGCATGTTTTCTGCTTCTAAATTGATGAAATCTGATTTCTGATTTGTTTTTTTTTCGTAATTCTGTCGTTTATTTATAACTGATCGAAAAAAATTCAAGGTTTCGTGATTTGTTTTAAAGTTCTTATTTTTCAAAATCCACTTCTGACGATGGGATTCATGAATACTTGAAATAAAACAACACGAGAACGAGAAGTCACTAAAAGCCAAAATGTTTATCTTACCTATGTATTTACATGGGGGGCCGTCTGGTTGCATAACAACTATTGTCATATTATTAATTGTCTTAACAGTTTAAGCATAAAGTTGATGCTCATATTTTTGTTTTGGCATAAATTGTCCTATGGCATAATTGTTCCGTGTCATAATTATACGGAGTCATAATTGGTTTAACCATAATGTAAATTGTCATACATTTATTTAGTCATAATATTGATGATCATAAGTCGTTTTTGCAATAATTGTAAATTGCATACATTTATTAAGCCATAACATTGATGATTATAAGTGGTTTTAGTAATAATTGTAAATTTCATACATTTATCAAGCCATAATATTGATGATTGTAACAATCGTATTGCATAAATTTTAAAAATGGACTTGCGATGGTTCTTCAAAAAAGAAACGATTTATATTATTGAAGTATTTTTAATTTCTACTCATTAACCAATATTAGTGACCTCACACAGAACCAAATCGCTGCCAGAAAAGTAGGTTAGGTTAGGTTAGAACTGTTATCTCACACATAACCGAATCGCTGCCAGAAAAGTAGGTTAGGCTAGGTTAGAACTGTGACCTCACACAAAACCAAATCGCTGCCAGGAAAGTAGGTTAGGTTAGAACTGTGACCTCACACAGAACCAAATCGCTGCCAGGTAAGTAGGTTAGGTTAGGTTAGAACTGTGACCTCACACAGAACCAAATCGCTGCCAGAAAAGTAGGTTAGGTTAGGTTAGAACTGTTATCTCACACATAACCGCATCGCTGTCAGAAAAGTAGGTTAGGTTAGGTTAGAACTGTTATCTCACACATAACCGAATCGCTGCCAGAAAAGTATATTAGGTTAGAACTGTGACGCAACATAAAAGAGAACTTTTAAAAAAACTTTTAAAATTAGGCTTATGCGTTTAGCAATTTATGCTTTTACTTAGTATGGTTAAAGTGTTGTATGAGCAACCTATTTATGCGTTTAGCATTTTATGCATTTACTTAGTATGGTTAAAGTGTTGTATAAGCAATCTATGTATGCCCATTATAAAGTATGCTTGAATAAATGTATGCATATCAACTATTTGCCCATTACACAGTATGTCCATAAACATTATGATTAAAATCGTTATGCGCATAAATGTATGACTATTTACAGTTATGCGTAATGATGAGTATGACAAATCCTCGTATGCGTATCAAAAATATGACCTTAAACTTTATGCAACCCGACCCCTACCCGTATTTACATTTTATTAGATAGATGTTAATGTCGCGTCAAAAGTGGTATTTAAAGTAAACCATTTCGACTTACCATTTTGCAAGATAAACAATTTAGATATCGAGTTTTGTTCCAACATCTGATGTTGTTTTCTGTCCTCGTAAGAACCAGGTGCGAGGAAAAGGTAAACGTCATTGATGTATACAAAGGACAGGGCTAAGCGAGCGCGCAGACGGTTCCATTCCAACGCTTTGGCGGTAAAAATACCGCCAAATCAGTGCCAGCCGGCAGTGCGACACGCGGCGCGTGCACTGCGCAGCTGGTCTTTATAGCTGCATTTTTTGTTACGGGGAAAATAGTTCCGAACTGTTCGGATGGGCCTATCCTTACTTTTGAAATCATTGGCAAACTTGGTCAGAATTTGCCGTTGACGCACTGTACGAGTAATTTTTATTGAACCAACCTTACAGATTGCTTCATATTGAAAGGAAACAGAAAAACTGGCCAAAAATAACAAGTTTTATTTCATGTAAACAAACAGGTGTTACGAAATGCTTTCTCGCGCTTTAATTTTTTATCAACATTGATCATTTAAAATCACTCACGCTAATTGCAGTGTTGCCATACCATAAAACTACTACAGTGAAAGCAATTAGTAATAAGAAAAATAAAATTTACCGCTCACAATTTCGACAGGTGATGAAAGTTTATCCGAAAACGGTCACGACATCTTTAAAAAAAAGAGCTGTCACTTTCGGCTGTTGCGTCACATCTGTCATTGAACTTGAATTTGGAATTTCGAATTGAAAGTTCGATTTTCAAATATGGCGGATAGAAAGTATCAACAATGAAATTAAGGTGAATTGATGGTCTAATACGGCATTGTTAACTTTTAACGGCTATTATAATAACAAAATTGCGGTTGATTCTGTCGCTATTGTAGCTTGTTAGACGTGATTTTAGTATGTTCGAGCGTTAGTTTCAGTTTTGGTTGCCATTATGTTTAAGTTTGGCGGGTATGAATGGCGTAGCATTGATATGCTGCGTGCGTTTTAAATAGTGACTAAAGCGTGTGAAATATGTCTATGGCATTCAAATAAACTAGGCATTATATTTTAGTGTCTGTATTTTTATAACGTTTACATTAATATCTAAACTATTAATTGAATGTTACCGGGATTTTCTAAGAATGTTGCCACACCAATCGATGGATCGTCGATCGACCATAGGTACAAAACGAATGCAATCGATTAATTCCATAATTATAGTCGATTCGATTATTATCATTCGACTGATGTGATAACTCCCTAAGCCACCCTAAGTCACCATTCGACGTTTGTTTTGTTTGTCCAGAAGACAGTTTTTTTCTAAAATGGGCTAGACGACTAAAAAAACTGTTTAGTCCGTCAGTTAGATTATTAAAAAATATTGTACACGTATTTTTTCTTTTGTTTGACAAACAAAAAATGACGAGGATAGAGTGCTTAGAAGTTTCGAGTGACGTCACGCCTAGGTACACATTTTACCTAGGCGTGACGTCACAAGTCCCCACTCCAGAAGTTTGATGATCTATAACTTTGTCGATTTTTAATATTTTGATAAACCAAAAAATACGTGTCCCATATTTTTTCATAATCTAACTGACGGACTAAATAGAATTATATAGTTTTGACTCAGTCGTCAACGTCATCCCCATTCTACCTACAATTTTCAAGAGTTTTTGCACGAATTATTACAAGATTGTAGAAGTGTGCATTTTCCAGACTTCAACATTCTGTAAAAAATGTAGTAATTGCTGCGTGCCAAACCAGATAAAAATACATAGTATTTAATGTTGTTAATAAAATGCATCCAAAGCTTGGAAAGTTCGAAAAGTAACTATTTCTTGCTCAAGTGAAACAAAATCGTAATCATACACTCGTTTATCTATGATAGACTATGCAATTATTTTATTACTGTAAAAATCAAGTCGAACAAATTATGCGCCCATAACCGTGTCATTTTTGCGATTAATCTTCGTGGATTCTGCAATTTATTACTCCGAGTCTCTAATTTGCACTCGGCTAAAAGACATAGCGGCAATTTTCTCCGCTGACCACGATTACTAATCACCAACTAAAAGTCAAGCAAAAAAACCCCTTATGTTAAGAACCATAAGGGGTTAGTACTAGTTCAATAAGTGCAGAAATACGCTGGTGTTGGTGCTAGGAAAAGATGCGTTCAGAAACTCGGAAATATGAGTGACATTGCTTGGAGGTGTTCTTGTTTTTTTTTAATTTATCAACGGCATTGGACGAGAATTGCTGTATTCCTGTTATATTTTTTTTGCAAATGGATAGAGTAAATTGCAATTTTATATTGGTCTGCAAGATTTTATCTTTATTTTTTCAATGTCCGCGTTGTACTCGTCTGAGCTGCAGTGTTTGTATAGCAACCTTATTAAAAACATATACTAGAAATGCTCTATACATGCACCGTGGTACATGTACTGTATATGTATTACAGGGAATTGTAATTGAAATAGGTCTTTAACAAATGATTTTACTTAAGTTTTGATAGAAATCTTTTATATTTAATGATAGTTTTGACATTTATATCCGCAATTGACTATAATTTACTATATATAACTGTGCATGCATTTGAGTATGTTTTTTACTGCAAATAAATTATTTCATCTGATTGTGTAGCATTCACGTTGATAGCGAAATGAACTGGCATAGTAAAAAAAAAAGTAAAAGAGATGTTTTTGAATTATTTCGAAGATTTAGTCTTAGCCTAGGCCCTTAAGAGATTATACGAAATAAAGCTCAATTGTAATACTAATTACTCTCAATTCCCGGTCGAAGATCCAGGGGCAGACCCAAAAAAAGGTGGAAAGATGTTATGCTAAAGGATATGACTGAATGTCAGGTATCCGAGGGCGATGTCGGAGACAGAGCGAAGTGGAGGAGATGAGTTCGGAAAGCTGACCCCACCACCATGTGGGATAATAGCTAGGAAGAGAGAGAGAGAGAGAGAGAGAGAGTAATTAAAAACGTTTTTAGCTACGCCCCCACAGGTGGAGGTGCGGGCCCCCTTCACAATACACAACAAGTATACTTCAATTCATATGGATTGGGAGATTGTGGGATGAAAAACGCAGCGTGGGACCGGCCGGTCCGCCTCCGCCCACTGCACGAGTAATGAGGCGAATTGAACCGCGGTCGCTGACACAGTTAGAAACCTTGATAAGAATATTAGAGATGGGCCGACTACGGATTTTGCCGACTAGCTAGTCGGCCGATTAATCGGTTCTCAATTTGCCGATTAATCGGCCGACTAGTCGGCATTGCCGATCATAGTTATTATCTATTTGTTCGGGTACAATCTGAAACGGTCGGTTCGCTTCGTCTCCCCGTCATATGTTGTCACGCGTTCGTGTTTTGATCAGTTAAGTAAATTGTTTTTTTTTTTATTATAACAAAACGGGACTTAATCGCGTAAAAACATGATATAACCTGACGTTTCGGACGTGCCGTGACGTCCATGGTCGCGAAGGGACTCTCGAAGGGACGCGATTAAGTCCCGTTTTGTTATAATAATGAGTGAAAATCGTGAAAGTTTAAATGAATATTTTGTTTTTTTTTTTATTTGAGTAAAGTACGTAAAAATATAAAATAATTAAGAAAAATATGGTTTAATTTCTTCTGTGATCTATATTCTCCGCTAGGCAATAGTGTCGAATATTCGGCATTTTTTGCCGACTAGTCGCCGACTAATCGGCCGACTACAAATGATGCCGAATAGTCGGCGACTAGGCCCATCTCTAAAGAATATCTAATTCCACCGTTAGGGCTAATTTGATATCTTTCTCATTGATAATGAATGACAATCTTCATG
Source organism: Eudemis profundana (assembly GCA_947034925.1). Classification (NCBI taxonomy): domain Eukaryota; kingdom Metazoa; phylum Arthropoda; class Insecta; order Lepidoptera; family Tortricidae; genus Eudemis; species Eudemis profundana. The sequence goes on along the minus strand of OX344816.1, from coordinate 12,328,715 downwards.
AGCCGACGATATGTTTGAGGGTGGATTTCATCGACTTAAATTTCACCATACAAAAAATTGGTTTCTATAAAAACTCATGGAAATGCATATTATTCTATCATAAATGGTTAAGGAGACTTTGATTATTAATATCTGTATAATTAGCCAATCATTTGATGCATAGTTTCGGAGTTATCAGCTCCTAAAAATTAAAACTTGTTATGGTGATGACGACTAAGCTATGGTAATGATTTTCTGAGGTATGGTGATGATGTTATGTTTAGGGTAATGACGATTTATAAGGTAATAGGGTAAAAAAAAACAGCCGGTAAGCAAATAAACAAACATTTATAGATTTCAACAACACTTAAATTATATTTTAATTACACAATCATCAGTCAGTGTTTTTCATATCTCTTCTCTCGATCTCTTTTAAATTATCTCCTTATAATATTACCGCACAATAAATTTATTTAATCGTATGGCATAATTGAGTCGCTTTACAAGTTAATTACAAATTAATATCTAAGTTCTTCACCCATTCGGCTGCGTTTTCACTTAGAGGTGATAATATGTCCGGAGGGCTCCCAGGGTACTTTCGTTTTGGGCATTCGTGGACTATGTGGTGGATGGACTGAACAGGCGCTCCGCAATCACACTCAGGGGTATCTCGCCAGCCACACCTGAACAAGAATTCGCCACTTCGACCGTGCTGAGTGCGTAGTCTATTCAATTGGCACCATTCTCGTCTTGGGGCAGAGAAGCCGTGCGGCCTTTGAGTGGGATTGTAGTTGGTGTGCGCTCCCCTAGGCAAGTTGAAATTCCATTCCTCTTTCCATTTGTTGTTAATGTTGAATTTACATGCCGTCAGGTTTTTTGCGGTCACGTAGGGCGGATGTCGGGATTTCAAGCGGTGTTTTGGAGGACACATAAATTCTGGATATGCTGGCAAGTCTGGGTTTGTGGTGATTTTGTTGGCTTCATTTAGCAGGGCTTGTTGTCTCTTAAGGTGTGGTGGCGGTATATGGCTCAGGGTTGGCAACCATTGTATTGGAGTCGATTGTAGAGTGCCGGATATGCAGCGCATGGTTTTTCGTAGCTGGACGTCGACCTTCTCCACATGAACGCTGTTAAGCCATACAGGTGCGCAGTATTCCGCAGCGGAGTAACCCAAACTAAGTCCAGTTGTACGGAGCACATCGGCACTGGCTCCCCATGTTGCCGGTTAGTTTGTGCAGGATGTTATTTCTGGTACCCAACTTTTTGCTTAGTTTATTGAGGTGAGAGCAGTATGTTAGAGAACGGTCCAGAGTCACTCCAAGATATTTGGGCTCAGGATTGTATCAGAGGGTATTACCATCAAAGTTTACGACTGGGTTGTACGAGGCCAGTTTATTATTTAGATGGAAAGCTGCGATCTCAGTTTTGCAGGCGTTCGGTACGAGTCTCCATTTTTTAAAGTAGGTATTAAGAAGCTGCAAGGCAAGTCTGTGGTAAGCTGTACTTCCGACCTCTCGAAGGTTTTATGTTGGTGGGTCAGAGCAATATCATCGGCATAGATAAATTTTCTGGAAACCGTATCTGGTAGGTCGTGTCTGTAGAGGTTGAAGAATAGGGGTGCCTGAGTAGATTCTTGAGACAGGCCATTATTTAGTTTCCTACGCCCACTTTGCTTGTCGCTAATATGAACGGTAAATTCTCTGTTACTGAGCATATTCATTATTAAGCTGGTGATTCATCGGCAAGGGACAGCTTTAATTAGTTAAATAGGCCGTGCCGCCAAACTGTGTCATAGGCTGCGGAGAGATCGACGAAGACAGCTAGGGTTTTGAGTTGCTTTTGGAAACCAGCCTCAATATGCATTGTAAGGGACAAGACTTGATCTGCACAGTTACGGCCTCCTCTGAACCCAGCCTGTTCAACTGGCACGATCTTATCGATGGGAGGGGTGATCCTGCCTGACAGTAGTTTTTCGAGGAGTTTGTAAAGAGAGCTAAGTATAAGTAAGGCTATCGGTCGGTAGCTCTTTGGGTCGTCTGCGGGTTTATTTGGCTTAAGGATAGCTATTATGTTGGCAATGTTGAAAGAGGAAGGCAGTATATTTCTGGTTAGAATATCCAAGTAGTAGTCAGCAAGACATTTCCTACATTTCGGCCGCAGGTGCTTAATGAACTCATTGTAAATGCCATCCTGTCCAGCCGCTTTACCAAGTTTAAGGAGTTTGATTGCGTGGGATGTTTCTTCTTCTGAAAAGGGTTTCGAGATATCATCGTCAGCAGAAAGCGTTCTTTTTAAGTTTTGGAGCAGTTTCTTTACAGTTTTTGTGTGAGCTCGATCTCCTTTAACACGTGATGTTTCTACAATCCGTTTTGCTATTGAGTCTGTCAGTTTTTGAGATGCGCACAAATTATTTGAACCCGATTAGCCCGCTAATTTGTTAAAAACTTTCCAAGCCTTCCTGCTTGAGGTCTTAAAGTCCATGTTTTCTACGGTAGCCAGCCATCTGCTCTTCCGCTCCCCGTCCAAGGACTCAAGCAGATGTCGCCCTATTTCTGGGTCTCCTGTACATCTATATTGTTGGTATAGGTTTTCGCTATCTTCACTCCAACCTGGGACATATGTTGCCGCGCGGAATGTTCTTTTTTGCTGTAGATATGACAAGTCCCACGAATCTCAGATAATTTTCGGCTTTAGGGGGAATCCATCGTATGCCGGCGTCCATATCCATTGCATAACTAGCCCAGTCCGCTTTTTGGAAGTGCCATCTGGGGAGGGGCATTAATATAGTGGGATATGGTATCCAGTTTTTATCAGGACAAGGCGATGTTGGCTGTTAGGTTAGTTACTGCAGAAGTAATTTCTCATGTAGAAGGGTGTCGAGATCGCCCGAAACATGTCGAGTGATCAGTTATTTTTTCAATAAGAAATATGTACCTTATCAAGGTATTAATTAAACAAATGCTTAATTTATATTGAAACGATGACAGGAAAATGTATAGCCAGGCGAATTCGTATTATAAAGTCTAATTTTATGCCGTCCTTTGACAGAGAACTACGCGATATCCGTTAGGTACATTGTTTGGAGAACATTTACTTATATGACAGTGTTAATAACATTGATATAACTTAATAAATAAAAATAATCGTCATTACCATATATACGGGATCATCACCATACATGGTGTAAGCACCGGTGATGACGGATATGGTGATGACGATATGCATTCTTATTGTAGATTATTCTAGAACGCCTAAGGTTATTTGAATGGACGGTGCCAGATCAGTATCTCCATTTCATGTCACATATTTGTAGATAAATAATTTTAAAATTATACAAGTACTTACTTTAAATAACTCGTTATATGGTAATGACTGGAATTCGTACTAATTGACTTCCTCGGATACACTTTTGTCGTTAATTTTGCTCAGTGCGCGCATGCAGCAATATGCACTCTCTGTCGTGATTGGAACTGAACTAAGGAAGCGAGAGGGGGTATACGCACTGTATTCCACCGTTTGTAAACAAAACTGTGTTGACTTTGACACGACATTTAGGGTGATGACGAAAATTCGTACTAAAAGTTTAAATATTTTTATTTATACTTAGTTGTTGAAAGAATAATTGTATATTTTTGTATATATAAGAATACAGTATGGAAAGATTATAAATAAATAAAAAATCGGATTCGTACGTTGCGTATTTGAAATTTTTCACAAGAAAGATGAAGGTTTGAATTTTTCTGCTACATGGTAATGATTTTTGACATATGTTTTGTTGTATTATAAAAAAACTATTAAACTGTCGGTGAATTTTATTGAAGCGCCATTTAGATAAAAGTACTAGTCAACAAATGTAAAAGTTTCGATACTCTAACCTTAGTACTTTTTTTTATAAAGACCGACATGTACCGCTACGCTGATATTTGAAATCCACCCTTGAACAGAGTCACAGAATAAGAATTAGTACTACGTACAGTAGGGCTGCCATCCGTCCGGGTTTCCCCGGATTTGTCCTAGTTTGGAGAGCGTCCGGGCAACGTTTCATTTGTAGTCCGGGTTTGCCCCCCCGGAAGCGAATAAAACTGCGTTGCTGTTGAGATGTCCGGGTTTTAAGCTCCCAAATCCGGGGATCTACGCTTTTTGTAGGTCAAATTTTGGAGATGGCAGCCCTAGTACAGAGGCCTCTCTCCCTAACAAAACTGCCATTCGCGTTCGCGTCGGATGGCCGGACCACAATAATAATAGCAGTAATTTTTCTTCCTACAAAAGCTACAACGCGCGCTTGAATGTGTGTGCGCCGTATACGAACGCACTACAAGCGAATAAATAAGAATGCTTAAGAATGCTCCAGTATGGATCGCACTCACACAGACGACAAAAGAGACACGGGTGGACAATAAAGGAAACTATCACCCCTGTCAAATCAAGCTGTCAATGTCAATATGTAAGTGTCAATGTCAAATATAGTAAGTCGTAGCTACACTGACGTTAATCTTCCTTCATCTCAATATATTATGGCGTTGCCGTCAATGTTGCCCCAGCATGAGAGGGTACTTGATTTAGATTGGCGGCACCAGTTGGCAGCACCTTCGTCGTGCACGTTTCCTAATTCCTATATCGCGCGTCTGTGTGAAAAGGTGTCGCGCGCTCCTAAACGGCCGAAGTTGGACTACTTGTTCGTCTTTATACTTTGGCCGGACGGAGCTGACCCGCATCCGACCATCTCACTCTATAGCATAAAGCGTACATTTTTTTTTCCACTCTAGAGTGGCGAGATAGTAATTACCGCGAAACGGAATCGCGGGGCGAATCAGTCCTGGTAGGGTTGCCAACTATTTCGTGGGCAAGTATATTTTCCAGCCCAAGGCACCCCGATATCGACAATTTTGTTAAATAGAGAGAGGTCGTATTATTACTTACTCAGTGCCGTATATTGTATTCACTCATCTATTCTATAACTATTGTGCAATAGTGCAAAAAGCAATCAAGTGCGCGCGCAGGCGTTGGCTGTCGGCTTCATTGTCTCGGTTTATCGCGCATCTACACTAAACTATTTATTGGATAAGTATTAAGTAATAACTAATAACAATACATAAATTACGAAATAACGTTATCATATCTCTTTCACAAGTGAAACATATATTTTTTAGAACAAGGTATGTGATGTGCGTCGGACGTACGTCGTCCGCCAACAAGATGGACAGATGATCTGGTTAAGGTTTTTTTTTTTAGGGAGTGCCTGGGGTCGAACCAGGTCACTTAGTCCGGTCCACCTGGTTAAGGCTGCTGGCTCACGGTGGATGCAGGTTGCTTCCAACCGAACTAATTAGAAATCTATGGGGGAGGCCTATGTCCAGCAGTGGACGTCCTATGGCTGAAATGATGATGATGATGTGATGAAAAGTACTTATGATTATAAAGCATACTAGCCCAAGTTCGACAGTACCAGTATCGGCCATCACGGAGTTGTACTACTACCCGGCTCCATCCTCTGATCAGCTCGATCGTGCTATAATCTTGCATTGTCTTCGAAATATTACGCCAAATGTCAGTTGAACCGGATTAGCATGTCATTGAAAAATGGTTTGCAAATTTTGAAACGGACAACTTATCCAACCGCCCAACCGCCAACCGTACTATAAATAAAATATAGTACTGTCCTATATTTTGACTTTTGAAGAAAACATAGTACGCAAAAGTCCTTACAAATGGGGTTTGGGTTGGCCCACAAACCATGGTATTAAAGTAGACCCAACAAACTTCAACCCAACGTACTTCGCGTGCTATGACTTTTGCGCTTTGCGCAAATTGACAACCTTTCATTTTTTTGAGCCTTTAATTTTATTGGTTCTCTGTATTTGGTTTGAAAAGACGAATACGCTGATAGTTTATTTGTTTCACCAGGATTTGTAATTAATTTATAATTAATATATTAATATTTACTTATTCTAAAAGGGCGTAACTACAGTTCTACGGTAGCATAAACCATTACTTTAGTCTTATCGCGATCGAAAAAAGTAAGCGATCTAACAGTATGCATTGACAATGTCAAATTCAAAATTATGACAGCTTATTTTTTCTGTGGCAAAAGGCACTGGCATTTCATCTATTGTGCCGTAGAACTGGTAAAATGAGAACATATTTTTTATTCATTTGTATTTTTTCTATTAAGCGATATAAAAAAAAATATAGTGTAGTGTTCAGGAGACAAAATGCTTTCGAATCGTATATTCATTTTAAAGTGTTCTTAAAATGAAATGTTGTCAATTACCTCTCAGTTGCACTTGGGCCGTTCAAATCAAACTGTCGAACGCAAAAATCTGAGACGCAACGTTCTCATACAAATCGAAGAACTTTGTCCTTGTATCTCGATATATTTCTGTGGGTTCGCCGATTTTACTGCACTAATTTTATATTTTCGTTAAATGTCAACGTCTACAGACATTTGCTTAGAAATGGGCTTTTTCAGCTGATATAGTTACCCCACTCAATTGACAACATTTCATTTTTTCAAGTGGGCTATTTTATGTTATGTATTGAAAAAATATCAAATTCTAAGGTATACGTGTTTTTTTATTTTCCCAGAAAAACAATTTTTCATTCAAAAATATTAAGTGAAAAAATAGCGAACGTTTGAAAGGTCGTAAACGACATATGACGTCACGAGTACGCATTTTCCTTTGCCCCTTGCTTTAAAAAAAAATGGGTCGTGACGGTTGATTGATTTGAGGTTTACGTCATTGTCATATAATTGTCAACACAAATTTTCTTCAATAAAATTACAAGTAAAAACGAAAACATGGCATCAAAAGAAACTAAAAACTGTTTTATAAGAACGTGTAGTAATAACACAAGACTGACACCACAAAAAAGTTTTTTTGTGTCCCTGCTGGGCAAAATGAGGCATGGTGTCGAGCGGCGGGGCTAGATCGTGTTCCTAAAAGGAAGTTATTCATCTGTGAAGATCATCTCGATGCATGTAAGTACAACCGAATAATATACTTAACCTAGCCCACCTTTGTATTAGATTGGTAGTGGACTATTTACTGATAAAGTTTACTGTACGTACTCATGTGTTGTGATATTTAACTAGCTAATATAACCTTGTTTATATAGGACTTTCTTAAATAGTTATTGGCACTTGCACTTACAAATTCTTGCAGTGTGCATTGAAATCACCCTCAAGGTGTTCAGGCTTATGCTTATTATACATATTTGTCATTTCACAGTTGGAGAAAGACATGGAAAACTATAGATATTGGAAAGTCATGAATGTCAATGCAAAACTGAAACCTCGTCTTCCAGCATCACTCACAAGAAGACCGTTAAAAGAAGCAAACCAGGCAGCACCGTCAACCTCTCATGATGAACCTACACCATCTTCTGCATCCTGAGGTGTAATGTGCTGCCCTATTATGACAACGCAAAACATACTAGTTAAGGTAGCGACAAAAGACAAAACAACACATTGTAATTTGGAACCACAAACATATATATTTGGAAAATAAATATACTCGCACTAAGCCTTACAGTTTTATTTCTTAGGATACAGTTATTAGTTTCAAATACAGGTACAGGTATATGTAAAGCAAAAACAGGGCTCAATGTAGGGCACACAATATGGGGTAGAAACTATCTATACGGTACGAAGCGGCACTATACGAAGTTCGAGACGATATAAGGCAGCTTTTGCACCTCGTATCCCAGCCAAATTATATTTATCGTCCGTTTGTAAGAACTCTAACATCATGGCAGTATCAACCCATGGCAAGTTGGTACTAAATGCTTGCACAAATCCATCTGAGGTCTTCATTTTTATGAGGTTCAATAAGTCCAAATACAAGTGCCAAATTTTCGTTTAAAGAAGCAGCGATATCCGTTTTTATTGTGATGTAAGCGTGAAAAGAAGCAGCAGTGTCCGTTATAAAAGCCAAGTCGTCAAGTATTTCAAGTGGAGCGAGAGTAATATCGTAAAATAAGAATAGTCGTTAACACCGAAATGTAAGAACTGACAATGTCACTTGAAAACTTTTGACAGAGTGTGACAACCGGATACATGAAAAAAATGATAGATTTAGTTTTGTCTTTGGTCTATTGTCTATGTACGTACTATCTACGTCACATTTCCGGTTTACAGTTTTTCGCGATTATCTTGGAAATTAACGGGTAAAAAAATAAAATAACTGCCTCGTTACATACGGGAAGCATATTTGCCGAAATGGTTTTTGATTTAGCCCACTTCATATAATTTGAAATGTTGTCAGGAATGTTAGTAATCAATCAATTTACACTCTTCTTAGGGCTTTTTCTTCGATGTATCCTATATTTTCTCCTCAGTGTACTATATTTGTTAAGCCTTGGTTTGGAAAATACTATACATATTTGTCCAAGAAAAAGTTAGTAACTACTTACAACATACAGGGTGGGAGAGACTATACCGACATACTTGTTACACACTTGGGATTTTTCATTTACAAAATAATGAATATCTCGGAAAGTAAGCGTTTTTCGACTATCCATCACATAACGTTTTTTACTCCTAATAGTTGTTAGAATCTATAGTTAAAGTTTGTCGGTATAATCTCTCCCACGCTGTATACGAAATTTACAAGTTACTTAAATAAGAAAATACTTGGAAAAAAGTGGGAAAAGCAGAATGAGAAAAAAGTAGTAAATACATAACAATCCTGGAAGGCTGAAACCCTAAACAATTGCAGAAAAAATGCCTAATTAATAGAAAGAATAGGTACCTGATTTTAAAACCCTGCAAATCACACTGTCTGTGAGGCATTGCATTTTCCTACCAGTGTCATATTGTGGCGATAAATATAATTATGTAGAATTAAAACCGATGTTTAAGTCACAATACTAACATAGGTACTATGTGTCTATGTTTGCGAAAACGAATTAATAAAAAAACATCGATAGGCGTGTACATACGAGGCAAAGATAATGTTTAGCAGCCGTCTTTAAATAAAACAGCCAAAGGCGAGGCATCTAGTCGGTCCACAGAACACTCATAACTTCGTTGTCAATATCGTCCCTAGTAATAACAGTTCGTAATGTTCTGTGTAAGTCGCGGACGAGCGAGCGGACTGACATTTCGACTAGGGAATGCAACCCGGGTGTACCTAATAATAATTATAAACCCCTATTTAGACTTGGAACCTGGATTTTCGTAATATAAAAAAAAACCTAGGTATAACCTTTATATAAGATACGAGATTATCGACTTAGTTAGGAATTAGGTACAGCACTTCGAACATTGTAATTATATCCCCGAGCGGGGTTGGTTATTTGTTTTCCAAGCAAAATGGCAACTGCTAGTGTTCTTTCTTATTCTATTATTTTTTCGTATATTACTTGAGGTAAACAAAGTGTTCCTTATTATTTATTTATTTAAACTTTATTGCACAAAAGAAAACTTATCGTACAAAAGGCGAATTTAATGCCATAAGGCATATGCCCTACCAGTTAACCTTAGTATAAAGTTAAAGTCCATTTAAGTACATATGGAATAATATTTACAATGCTGTTAATGCGTATACCTACCTTATATTAGTAATACCATCATCATCATGTAGGTACAAGTAGTCGCATTTAACCTAGGAACAAAACAGCTTAAGTCATACAATAGAGTTGTCACCTTTTGTTCCTGGTATAAATGTGACTTGTACCCTTTTTCACTAGACCCACAGATTTATTTTTGGACTGTTATATATGGTACTAGCGACCCGCCCCGGCTTGGCACGGTGTTTCTCTATTATATTATGCATGTATTATACATATAAACCTTCCTCTTCAATCACTCTATCTATTAAAAAAAACCGCATCAAAATCCATTGCGTAGTTTTAAAGATTTAAGCATACATAGGGACAGAGAATACGTACAGTCAAGGAATTTAATTTCCTACCCTTTTCATTGAAATGTTGTTAAGCATTCACAATGCATTAAGGTCGAAATTTCTATTTCAGTAATAGTATTTAAATGTCAATACGTATTATTTGTCACTGCATATTAAAGATAACCTCTTTGCGAAGTCATTTGCTCATCTAATTACGAATACGTGTCAGTTGGTGTCAGTGTCAATCGAGAACATTTTAAAATAATTCCGAATCCAGACTCCGGAAAGTCTACCACAAACGTCGATAATCTAAATTTCGTTATCTGCGTTCCTTTCATTCGAATATTGCAAGAGCGAGAAAGATGGACTTTCTTTGAATTTCGATTCCGCGGTTGTCGACATTTTTTGATAGTGCCTTGACGTACCAAATTTCAGTTCACCATGTCAACGTTGTTAATCTGTTACCTAGTTACTGACACAAAACAATGCGTGTGATATGTCAAAGTAACGTCGTAGTCTAGCTAGCTCTTATGATGACAGTATGCTATACGATATTGGACCTTAGGTGGGTTGGAAATTAAATTCCTTGACTGTACTTAGTGTTATAATTATAAGTACTTTTGATATTAATTTATCATTATTTTAGAATTTTAGGTATCGCTTTATTTTTAAATTGTTGTTTTCGACGACATGTTTAGCTTAGTGGGGTGGGAGTGACACCGCCTACGAAGCTAGAGGTCCTAGGTTCAAATCCAGGTAAGGGCAAATATTTGTGTAATGAGCACGAGTATGTTCTTGAGTCACTGATGTTTTCTATCTATTTAAGTATGTATTTATCTATTTAAGTAGGTATGTATATCGTCGCTTAGTACCCATAGTACAAGCATTGCTTAGTTTGGTACTAGCTCGATTTGTGTAACATTGTCCCCCGATATTTATTTATTTTCATCACACTTGCTCGTAAAGGGTGTTATAACACGCGCGCTTATAGACCAACTCGAGCCGATTTACCCCCCGTGGGTTACAAATATCTATAACTCCCACGGGAGGAAAAACTGTATGAAAATCTATAACTCCCTCGGGAGTTATGAGTTTAGTTTTAAAAGTCGTACGTACGTCATTTCAGACTAAGGAGGTTTCGAATCAGCCAAGGCTATTTCACATCTTCAAAACTTGGCTACAAAACCAATTTTAGTGTAAATAAAACTTATATGGTATATTTTACTATTATTTCCGTAGTTTTTGCGATTATTTTAATGCAATTAAATTAATTTAGTTTAAAATTTTATTGTGAAAATCGGTACAATCTGGCGACATTGCCTGTCAAGTTTAAAAACTAAACGCAGTTCTTAGCATTATCTGTGGAAGACTATATTGAAAAAGTTGACAGTTGAAGTTGTCTCTTAGCGGGTGCGTTTAGTTTATTTCATTTTTATGTTTTATTTTATTTTTCCTCGCAAATGTGATGAAAAACATTGTGTGTATCACGGGCAGTAAGAAGATTACAAACTCGAGTCATTAAAAGCCCTCCGCCTACGGCGTCGGGCTTCTAATAGACTCTCGTTAGCAATCCCCTTCTTACTACCCTCGGTGCACAATGTACTATTATTAAATCCTACTCGTATTATAAATGCGAAAGTTTATGAAGATGTTTGTTACTCAATAACGGGGTAACCACTGGGTGGTGTGAGCTGAAATTTGGCATACAAGTAGAACAAGTCCTGGATTGAAACATAGGATACTTTATATCCCGGTAAATAGTTCCCTTGGGACAATAACGGGAACAACGCGGGCGAAGCCGCGGGTATATGCTAGTAAAATATATACTGCTTTAGAGTTAAAGGGCTATTCTTCAGAAATATGTCTGCGACTCTTTCATCTGTCTCCATATATTTAGTAAGAAAAAGGGCCAGATGAATGAGGTGACCGCAGACATATTTCTGAAGAATAGCCCTAAAACCCTCCCGCGGACCGTACCTTCCCCACCACTGGCCGGGTTAAAGTGTATTTGCAGTTGCTAAATACAACCAGTGCTGAATGTTAAGCAGATTGCACAAGAACCCACACCTACGGAGTGCAATGAATGAAGACTTCATCTTTGGAATTTTGTAATTAGTCTTAAGATTGTCTGATAAATGGCGTTGATCCCTTTGATATTTCTGCGCCATTTTTTTAAAGTTGTACACTTTTTTTGAGATCTGGGAAATTTTACATCATTTGTACTCAGAATCACGCGTACTATCTTCACGATATATTATTGTAATTATTAATTGGGGACCATGCCGCAGACCGAATTGCTTGAAGGGGTATTCTTTTTGTAATTTTCCTTTTTTGTATATAGCTTAACTCGTTTGTAGGTATATTTAGGTTTTAGTTTATAGTTTATTCTTTACTTTTGTTTGTTTTATTACCGTTATTCAGATAGTTTTTTAAGTTTAGTTATAATAAAGATGTATATATTTTGCTTAATTACCAATAAAGATTATTAATATTATGATTATGACGGTACTTAAATGTTGTGTTAGTTCTAGGAGTTCTAGTTCTGAAAATCCATTACGTAAGGATCTAGCATTGCTTGTTTTTTTTTATTAGTCAATCTGAATAACTGTGCAACATGAATATAGCAATATAATCTACTCGTTTATCGATGTGTGTCGACTTACCTATATCGTCGACCGTAGGCTGAATTACGGTAAGGGACATTGTTTTGCCTGTCCCTTACCGTAATTCAGCCTACGGTCGACGATATGTCAATAAAGTTTTCAGTAAGGCAATGGCTTTGATATTAAAATATTTTTCTAAATAAATATGTAAAAATACCAGCACCGAATGTCAGAATCCATTGATAAGCTATGCGCTCTTACCTGCAAACAAAAAAAAACGAATAAAGATTAAGAGAGAAAACAAGAATAAAATTTTAATCTAAAGCTAAAAACCTAAATACTTAACATTATCGTGTCATTAACATCGTTCGATTTGGAATTAAATATCTGGTACTCTTATACAATGATTGGCAATAACATTAATCGCCCATTCTTCAGAAATATGTCTGCGTCTAATTGACAACATTTCATATTTTCAAAAGATCTTAATTCGAAAACCATTTGGGTAAATCTGTATTTTATGCTAAAAAAAAATATTTTTGGATTTTTTCCCCATTCATTTTGGAAAAAATCGTCAATTAGTGTGAACCGGAAGTGTGACGTCATTTTCCCTGCATTATCGAGAGAGACCTTAGTGCTGAAAGGATTAAAAAGTGTATGGTATCCGGTTGTCATTTTCTGACATACTTGCCGTCTGACGTTTATTTGTTTTGAAAATTGTTACAACTGCTTAGCGGCTTTAGAAGTTTAATTTTCTTACCGTTGGTTCATTTGCACGTTTTCGAAGACCTTAAAAGACTTGGCACTTTCCCACTGGACTCCGATAACGCATTCAAACATTATTAACTTGGCATTCTTTTACCGGACACCGATTTTTTTCATATAATGAAGACATCAGAAGGTTTTTCTAAGGCTGATAGCACGAATCTGCCGCGTGTTGAAATTATGATGATGGAGTACACATCGGCAAGTGATAAATATAATCCAGCCCAAATAAGAGGAGCAAAAGCATCGTTGTCTTCCCGAACTTCCTATGTTGACAACGCTGTAACGCCTGACAGTTATTTTTTTAATCGTAATTGTCGCTCTGGATTCTAGTTTTTTTAAATCGTAATTGTCGCTCTGGATTCTAGTTGGGAAAGTGACGTCATTTTCTACATACGCCCTTTTAGAATGAGCTACTTTTCAAACTGCTATTTTTAATTGAAAAATTGAGTTAAAACGAAAAAGAAAAAATACGGGTAGCTTAAAATTCCACCTATTTTATATCCAGCTCATAAAATGAAGGAGTAGAAAATTTGAAATATTGTCAATTCACGCGTCTCCATACATGTAGTATGAAAACAGCGACGCGGTAATTAGGTGACCGCAGACATATTTCTGGAGAATGGCCGTAATATCACTGATGCGCTGGGGTATATACTGCAGCGCATCAGGGATGTTTGCTGACGCCCACACAGATGGTTTTCATGCCATTATGCGTAAGAGAGCAGCGTCTCTGATGCGGAGATTGTCACATGGAGCCAACACACTCCTGAACGTATTCGGGTCAATTGCAGAAAAAAATTACCTTTTACTTTTTTTGTCTGATTATGGTGTGTCTTATACCATTTTACTCAGAATCATGAGCACTTTTCATTTATGAAATAAAAAAAGCTGTCCAAAATGTCAAAAATTTCAAATTTTGAATCTCAGTTTCGTTACGCCCAAACTAAATATGGGAGAAAATAGGAACGATTTTTTTTATCAGTGTGTGATTATTTGGATTTTAATGATTAATGATTTTTTATTTTATTTATATGACATAATTTCTGTATTTTTTAATGTGCATTGTTTTATAATGTATTGAATTGAGATGCTATTGTTACAAACATAACTCCAAGTCAATTGTAACTGAGCAAATCTTATATGGATCTAATGGACCTGAAATAAATGTTTCAATTCAAAATTCAATTAATATAATGACACATAGCCAGCAAACGATACATCTGACACCACTTTATCCCTAGAGCAATTAGGTCATGTCAGATATTTATGAGTACTACGTTTCATCATATCTTATTGCCGGTGACCATGCATTTATCTAGTAAAACTGCCCAACTATAATCCAATCAACCAACTATGGTCCAAAATAAAACTCATTCATTTCTATCAATATCCATTTTCTATCAGTGTTTTTGTGGATTTTTATTGAAATGTGTTTAATTTAATTAGATTGCTCGTCTTAGAGTTTATCCGTAATAATTGTCATACATTAACGAGTAAGATACGAGTAAATTTGGACTATAGTGGGTGGACCGGACTATAGTTGAAGAGTTTTACGGTATGTTTCTTAAACTGTGGTAAATTTATGATTCGCTCAAAGCTCAGGTTCATTGCGCGTGTTTCGTTTCGCTTTCGACACAGCGCTAAGCAAACGAACAACTTGTATTTGTTACTCGATTAGTACACGTGTGTGAAACTCGCTTATGGAAGCGAAATGCAGCTTTGCTGTGTAATTTGTAACTCGCACGAGATCTTACATGCTATGTGTCTAAAGAATAAAGATAAGGTAAACTCTCCTGTTATTGATACATACACCTAACTATACAGTATGTCAATAATGAGGCAAATACTTATTTAAAAGATGGTTACTGGTATATACTTACCTAATGAGTGACTCGCCACTGAACTCAACGATATTAGTAAATTAAAAATAAGTTTGTGTCATAAAATGTTTTTTTGAGACAAGCTTTTACTGCCGACTGTACTTCTCTCTGCATAATCGTAATTTGCACGTCAAAACTAATGCAATGAGCCTGAACACAGTCGATTTATCTAATGTAATTTAAATGATCTCATGGCCACCATCTACCATCCGACTCCATCATGAAATAGCTGATTTGTTGATGGAGCCCATGTCATAATAATACTGCATTTTTATCTGATTCACATATTGCAAAATTTCATCTAAATCGAAGATCGGATTAACCGTTTTTGAGTTATTGCCGATAAACTGCGCTTCTCAACAAAAGGTCGTAATTGCTATGAAGATACGCTCTTTTGTTATTGTACTTTTTTTACATCGTATTTTTTACCTTATAGTTACGGCTATGGAACCCTACACTGAGCATGGTCCGACATGCTCTTGGCCAGTTTTTTAGGATTACCATTATTACCAACCTCCTACTCTCCACACACAACATTCCACAATTTCCATCGCTAATATCAGTAAATCGCATACATTGCATTATGCAGCGCGTAACCCGCGAATAACTCCGAGTTAACTATTCCACGACTGATGGCCGATCGGTTTATGGGAACGGCCGGAGTGGGATACCTGGAAATGTGGCGTAGACTTATACTGTAGAATAATATAGCGTTGTTGAGCGTTACCCAAAATAAATACCGGGGTAGCTACTTTCTCAAAATATGGACTTTTTTTGAGGTTTTTCTGGCTCAGAATCGTTAGTACTTTCGAACCTTATACAGCGTGTAAGTCTTATACGGGCGATTATTGAAACGGTGGTCAGCATAGGACCTAAGAAGCATACCTATTTAGATAACTATTGCTTAAAACCACAATGAAAATATTTACCATACAAAATAATTCGGGCCGCAATGTAACGCAACACATTCAAGTTGACAAACACGCTAGTTGACAGTTACTTTAAAAAAGCTCGTATCTCGCAATGTCATAACAAGCATGTATGCGGCACATTGCTGCTCGGTAAATTTTCAAAAATTAATTACGAGGTCACTATTAAGTGTAATTTAAAAAATCATATTAATTAATGATAACACTACCAAACGCTATATCTGGTTTAATTGTTCGCCCGTATAAGACTTACACGCGTATGTAAAAAAAGTGTCCCAAAATTTGCATGGATTCTTTTTCTTCCTCTACGTCACGTTCATACAAACATAATGCAAAATGGTGACGTAATGGGAAAATAAATTCGGGACACTTTTTTTACGTATAAGGTTCGAAAGTACTAACGATTTTGAGCCAGAAAAACCTCAAAAGTCCATATTTTGAGAAAGTAGCTACCCCGGTATTTATTTAAGAAAACGCCCCGTTAACGCACAGAAATATCCCATCAAAAACATTACATGTAAAAAGATGCAAGTCTCGCAACGCAGTTCTCCTACAACAAAAAAGTTTTGAGATGTAATGTTAAATTAAACCAAGTCAGTACTGGGGGGTGTCAACAGAACTCGATTTCCACCGACTTACCTATTATTTATCCCTGGAGGATTCTTTGAGAACTATAAAATGTGTTCCTCCACGGTTAAATAATAGGCAAATCGGTGGCAATCGAGTTCTGTGGACAACCCCCCCCCCACCCCCCCCCCCCCGATAAGTACTGACTTGTTAATATTACATCTCAAAACTTTTTTGTTGTAGAAGGTATATTATTGCCGGTGACTATAAATAAATAATAAATAAATATTAGGGGACAATCTTACACAAATCGAACTAGCCCCTTAGTAAGCTCAATAAGGCTTGTGTTATGGATACTAGACGACGATATATTTAATAGATACAAATACTTAAATACATAGAAAACATCCATGACTCAGGAACAAATATTCGTGCTCATCACACAAATAAATGCCCTTACCGGGATTCGAACCCAGGACCTCCTGCTTCGTAGGCAGGCTCACTACCAACTAAGCTAAAGCGGTCGTAACTATACATTAAACATGTCCGAAACTATTCAACCACGACGCTCACAACATGGGCGTTGCTATAATGGAAAGATTGGAAAGCACGTATTTAACAGGCCAAGATTAATCTCGCCCTAACTAGTGATTACTAAGGAATTGCCCCTCATTAATATACATGCACATCGCTTTTCACTGATGCTCCGTAATCACTTTAACTACAACGATTTGAGAGGGTATAAAACATACACGCTTAATTATGTTCATTATTAGATGTTGCTAAAGCCAATTATAGAAATTTTTTTTATTAAAAATCCATATGTACATCAGAGTTATGTTTTGATGTTTGTTTTGGTATTTTTCGATGTGCAAGTCAGTATTTCAGTTAGGTTATGGTTATTTTTTTTTTGATGTGCCTTTAAATACGGGTAGTATTTATAATCAACTTTTTACAGCAATTTTGTGAAATTCGAATCTTACTTAGGTACCAGTGGCGTGGCGTTGAATAAATCCTTGGGCAAGCCGGAGCAGCTTTGGCTTCAATTTCACTCAACACTAGAATTAAGTGCTGATCTGCCTAATATTAGGCAAGCCGATGGGAATCGAGTTCTGTGGTCGCCAAGCCACTGATAGGTACATACTGTCAGCTTGCTAATTGGCTGAGCTTGTGTAGTAAGTATACCAGGGTTAAATAAATGAAACAAGGACTCTAGTATCACAAATGTGTATTACCCAGACACACTCCGCTCCTAGATTAGGGTACATTCAGGTCTCAGGACCCTTACTACCAGCGCAGTGTAAATAGGGAATACCACAACAACTCTCGGGTCGCTTTATGTAAGTCCGTTGGTGATAAGAAACGATTTAGTTGCCAGAAGGGCTATTATAAACTAAGACGAACTCACTCAGACGGAAGCGCCCTCAGGCGGTTACTCCCTGCAGAGACACTGAAGTGCCGAGGCTCCTGGGACAACGGGTCCAGTTTCTCTATCAGCACTGAGGTCTCCCGGAGAAGGCTATTCGTGAGTCCGCAGCTTGCCGGGCTCCCGCCTAGAATGGAGGCCGTTCAGGGCATCCAAGCTGGTCTTCATATACCGGTGTTCACGCGCCGGTATCTGTAGAGGGCTTGGCTGGCTGGAAATTACCTCGTCGCACACGTGACAGGTATAGCGTTCTCGGTATGAAACTATACCGTTAAATCAATCAATAGATCACTAGATACCTATCTATTTATCTTTATATTAATATTTATATTTATCTTTATATTTATGTTTATATTTATATTTATCCCACCTGAAAGTAAAAAGAGGAACCTTAGTTAGTGGTTATTTCCATCTTCATCAAATCAGTCTGGACAACATTATGATTACTCTACTGACCCACTGCCAGCGATACTTCTGCTGTCCTCCCATATAATGTGCCAACGTGTGAAGATGATCCGCGCTACCTGTAACATTTTTTTTATTACTGACGGTTCCGCCGATATTCCATGGCTTTAAGGATGAGCAGGCACTTACGTCCAGGTGTTCCTCTCTTAACCAGGCCTATATTAAATTCTATATTAAATTACATGTAGTCTCCTCTGTCGTCCTGCAACAAACCACGAGGTTATTTCACTTCTTCCATTTTCCATTAAATATCTTCCCTTCTATGTTACACTATACCTCTGTCGTCTGTCCTGGAGGCTACTCCCTCAATCGGGCGCCTCTCGCCACCGATGGGCCCAGATTTCACTCCTGCGCCTTCGCAAGTTTATTCCTGCCTCCATCTCGATGGGGTCTGACGTTGACAGCAGTTGTCATGTTGACATTTGTTGGGATCGTTCCGAACACTTTATTTAATTTGCAGTGACAACTGAGCGGGTTTTATTGTGTGCCCAACATTCCCAACAGTTTGCACTAATATCGCACAGATGGCGGTAAAGGTATGATTTGCGGTGTGACAATACCCCCTCCCTTATGAAAAGTTTTGGAACGAAGTGAAAAAACTACGCTGCCCTCAGCGCTCTTCAGAACGACACAACCCATGCTACCGTTATCTATCCTAAGTTAGATCTACCAACTGTAACACAAATTAGTCCCCACAATTTCAAAATCTCTAACATACTTGTCCTTTCGAAATGAAGCGATAGCTTTTCCTTAGCTATTCGCTGCCTGCAAGCACACATCTTCCCGAGTTGCTCCTGTAACTCCCAGTGCAGCTCAATGAAGTTCCCAAGTCGAGTACGCGTTTTATTTTGTAACGCTACTCTTTAAGTTAAACTAACCCTAAATCTAAGCTAACCCTACCTTGGCGTCGTTAGTGTGAGAATATCACCCCTAACACGTGAAACACGTCCTACGGTAACTGAGAACTCAGACCAAGCCCTTGACAACAAGTGTTTCTTTTCTACATATCATATCTTGATATCCTTGATATGCCACTGCCCTAGGTGTTTACCATCGTAACCCACCAGTTCATACACTAACGGCGATAAAACTTTCTTCACTATGCACTTCTGGTATTTGGGCGCTAACTTGGATGCTTTAAACTTATCGGCATCGCTTTGTATGTAGGTTTTCTTCCAGACCTCCTGGCCTTCCCGCAATTTGACGTCCCTCCTGCGCAGATTGTAGTATCTGGCATTTGTTGCATGAGCCTTATCCAGATTATCCCTGACTTTGCTGTAGATGTCTTGAAGTGTCCCAAATTCTCCAGCATATTCTTCTCTCGGCATAGCTACCTCGTAATCCGTATCACTTGTGTCTTTATAAAAAGAGCCATTTATAATCGGTTCCCTACCGTGTACCAAGAAAAATGGTGTGAAACCTGTAGTTTCATTCACCGCGCTATTTAAAGCAAATTGTACCCTAAAAATATTATTATCCCAGGATCTATGATCTTCCTTTACGTAGGATGAGATCATTGTTACTACTGTCTTGTTGAAGCGTTCTACGCTATTTACTTGAGGCGTATATCTCGGTCCATAATGAACTCGAGGGACATTGTACGTCTTCATTAGTCTCCGAAATTCTGATCCAGTGAATTGAACCCCATTGTCGGTAACCACTGTCTCTGGAACTCCGTGTGCTAAGAAGACATAATTTTCTATATTTTTCGCCACATTTGCGCTTGTAGCACGTCTTAATGGGAATAACATTGTATATTTTGAAAAAACACAAGTTACTACTAAAAGATGTATGTAACCGGACCGTGATTTTGGCAAAGGTCCAACCAGGTCCATACTTATGACTTGCCATGGTTTGTAACATTGCTTTGGTTTACCCATGAGTCCTGGAGTAAGAGTCGTTTTATGTTTATATGCTGAGCATGTCGCACATTGCTTGATGAAGTTAACTACGTCACGGTACATTCCGGGCCAGAAATACCTCAAACTTAACCTTCTGTGTGTTTTAAATACACCAAGGTGTCCCCCCGAAGTAGGAGGTTCATGGTTCTCAGCAATGACTTTTGTGCGATTTGATTCAGCAACGACCACTTTCCAGTCAAACTCGTCGGTTAGTGAATATTTGCCCTTACTATACCTATATAATATATTATTCTCTATTCTGTAATTCGGGTAATTTCTTGGGTAATATTTACAACCTGAGTAAACTCTATTATACCATGCATCACTAGCGGTTGAGGCCGGAGTCGTACTAATAGCCTCCACCTTAATCAACCGCGAGAGAGCATCTGGGATAACGTTATCTTTCCCTCTCCTATGTTCAATATTAAAGGTATACTGAGATAAACGACAACCCCAGCGAGCAAGACGACCTGTTGGATTTTCCAAATTCATGAACCATTTTAACGATGCATGGTCAGTGATAACAGTAAACGGCCTAGTACCTAGGTACGGCTCAAATTTCTCGACAGCGTAAAGGACAGCCAACGCCTCACGCTCCGTTGCACTAAAATTTCTTTCATTTTTATTCAAAGACCTACTAATGTATGCTATAGGATGGTCGTGGCCCTCCACTTCCTGTGTAAGGACTCCACCTATTCCGTAGCTCGATGCATCGCAATGGACTGTAAAATGTTTATCAAAGTCTGGACAAATTAAAACTGGTGCTGAAACAAGACGGTTTTTTAAATCTTTAAATGCTTCTTCAGCACTTGAGGTCCAGACAAACTTTGTTTTTGAGCTGGTTAACGCATTTAGTGGTGCGGCTATGGAAGAGAAATTTCGAATAAACCGCCTGTACCAAGAACATGTCCCTAGGAACATTTTTACCTCCTTCGCGTTCTTCGGTACGGGAAAATCAATTACCGCTCGAACTTTACTCGGATCTGTGCGTAACCCACACTCATCTACAATATATCCTAAATATTTTAGGGATTTTCTAAAAAATTTACTCTTCTCTAAATTTATCGTTAAATTTGCTTCTTTTATTCTCTTGTGAAGCTTCTTCAGCAATATTAAATGAGTCTCATAATCCTCTGATACAACTATTATGTCATCGACGTAACAAAATACTAATCCTTTATCTATCTCACTACAAAATGGAGTTCCAAAAAGCCTATCCATTAACCTTTGCTGGCGCGCAGGTGCCCCTGTCAAACCGAAAGCCATGACCTTGAACTTATATTGACCTTTACCGGCCACGGTGAAACTTGTTTTATCCTGCGACGACTCATCAAGAGGTATTTGCCAAAAGCTTGCTTTAAAATCAATTGAACTAATATACTTTGCGTTTCTTAGGCTATCTAATATCTGAGGGATATGTGGTATTGCGTAAGCGTCACCTTTACTGACTGCATTTAATTTACGACAATCCAAACAAAACCTCCATGACCCGTCAGGCTTTGGAACCATAAGGACTGGATTGTTCCAAGGGCTTTCGCTTGGTGTGATCACGTCGAGATCCAGCATTTTATCCACTTCCTTATGCAGTTCTTTCAGCTTTTCTGGTGACATGGGGTATGGTCTACATTTAATGGGCGGTGAAGCTCCCGTATCTATTTTATGTTCTATTAGGTGAGTCCTACCTAACCCTTTATGTTCAAACGAAATTTCTTTAAATTGATCAGTTACTATTTCCGCTAATTGTCTTTGCTCAGAGGTCAAGTTATCATACGACAAGACATTATGTACCTGACTGTCTATGCTTGAATTTCCAATGAAATGTTTTGGTTTTTCAATGTATCTTATATTTTCAAATATCTCTGGCATTAATGAAAATTCCTTCCAAAAATCTACACCGAGTATTACATTTGACACTATGGATGGTATGACGTAAAACTTTATTACTTTAGTGATACCTTTAAATGATATTGGTAACAACATGGTACCAATAGTTCTACAAGTTGAACCATCTGCTACTGTGACAGAATTGTCATTTGATGAAATTGTGTATCCTAAATTCTCAAAATGCTCGTGCGCACCACATCCAATAATGGAAACAGCGGCACCAGAATCCAATAGTGCACATATTGTCACATCCAGTATATTCACATTCAAGTATGGCCGAACATCATTATCATCTGGTTTGAAGAGAACCGTGCTGACGGAATTGTTTTTAAAATATCTAGTAACTAAATCTAACCAGTAACTATTACCAGCTCCTTCAGCCTTTTCTGCCGAGTAATAGCCACGGTTCTCGCCACCTAGTTTTTTGACTGATTCATGTTTCTACACTTTGGGCATGACCGCAAGGTATAACCCGGTTCACCACATTTAAAACATATAATACGCTTGTCCCTACAAGCTTTAGTGTCGTGAGTATTTGTTTTACACCTATAACAGTAAACCGTATTCTTTTGTTGTGGTGATTGTCGAAATTGAGGCGCGTGCGCTTGCTGTCCCTGCTGTCGGAATTGTTGTGCTGACCCGTTTTGTCTCTGATGTTGGTGTGAGGCAAAATGTCGAAATGGTTGATGTTTTGGCATAGGTGTGTAATGCCTGAACTGTTGCTGGGACGTGCCCGCGACACCCGCTACCTCTGATTTATTACCTTTACCATTATAAGCAAAATCCGGATTCAAGGTAGATTGTCTCGGTGGTTCCGTAAACAATTTACCTTGCTGCCGTGCAGCTTCGATTTTCCTGCAAACCTGCCGCAATGATTCAACCGTATCGAGTTCCTGCAACGCTAAGTGTTCGGAAAACGACGGTCTTATATTGTGTAATAATATTTCTAATTGTTGTTTGTCATCTAAAGGTTTTAATAAGCGTGAGAACATTCCGCTCATCACCGCAAAATATATGTGTGTAGGTTCATCCACCCCCTGTGTGCGCGCATGTATTTCACTCATTAGACGGTAATCAAAATCTACAGGTGCAAACTCCTGTTTCAACAAAATTCCTAATTCTTTCCAAGTGCTAAACCTATGTTTATTCCCTCTATACCATAAGAGACCTTGTTCCGTGAACAGACAACAAGCCGCGTTAAATAACTGGTCGTCAGTAATGCCAAATGCTTGAGCCCTCTCCTCAACTGCTTCTAAGAACGCGTGTACACTAGTGAGTCCATTGAATTTATTATTGATATATTTGAGCACATTCAAATTTGACGACTCCTTTGGCTCCTCACTACGACTGCTTGCTGGTTCTTTAACGTTGCTCTGGCTTGGTAATAACGCATTTATTGTTACTCCGCACTGTTGTATTTTTGTCCTTAACGCAGTGTAATTATCTTTATCGGCTTGTGTGCTCAAAGTACCTAACCTGAACATTCTGTAAAATAAGTGTGCATACAACGCTTTCGCACGTATCAGCAACCGACGATCCTTAGTTTTCTCTATTGTAGTTAATTTACTCTGTAGGTCCCTTACTTTTTCCGATATTATTGGTAATTCGCTTGCGGCCTGCAGTTCCTCGCCAATAACCTCCTCCGGCAGAAATTCGAAGCTTAATTTCTTGAGTTGCTGTCTCATTTCCTGCACCGTTGTCCCGGGCGTCTCCGACCTAACGTTTATTTCATAAGCTAGTTCGTCTTTTAGCAAGGAATGATAGTAAATCGTTTTTAAATCCATGTTTACCTCCACAAGTGATAAAACAATACTAAAACAGCAATACCAAAACGACCCACAAAAGTTACCAATATACTAAGAGGAGTGTTGCAAAGTTTGTTGTATTCACCTTATTTACTGTGATTTTTACCTACTGCACTGATATCCGGGTTTACACTTGCAAAGTTTTAAATTTAATTTATATTTGATTTTTACTAACTGCTTATCACTATAGTATTACTGTGAAAACACCCTATTACCATTTATAGATGGGTTTAGATATAATTTTTTTAAGTACCTTTTTAAACTATTGTAAATACAATAAACTATTGTATGTACATTATTGTACTGTACTAATTTTCCAAAATTATGGTGTAGTATCTCACAATGTGTGTTTTACCTTGTTTTGTCTAATTATGTGGCACAACAACTTGGTGTGGATATATATTTAACCTTTACACTTGTATTTTTATGCTTTTGTAATATAATTTATGTTAACAAGTCTACTTCCAAAATGTTGAAGCGTTGTTTTCTTTAATTATTATGTATAAAATATTTGTTTAGTTATGAGAGCTTGGTACAGTTCCAAGTGGTTGCCCAAAGTCTCATATCAAAATAACCACTTGATATTACTTGTGTAATTTATTTAGACCGAGCATTCAATGATGCCGGATAATATGTATAGCTTATAGATTTGTGTACTTATATTCCAACAAATATCAATATCATGCGCATCTAACTTAATGAAATAATGTTTATCATATTTTGTTAAAGTTTCAAAACATGCATAAATAACCAATAGAGGTTGGTTCACCCTAGAATTATAATATATTTATATTTTAGTTGTAATAGCGCAATGTCTATAATAACTATCAAAAGAATTATGAAAATAT
Source organism: Eudemis profundana (assembly GCA_947034925.1). Taxonomy (NCBI): domain Eukaryota; kingdom Metazoa; phylum Arthropoda; class Insecta; order Lepidoptera; family Tortricidae; genus Eudemis; species Eudemis profundana. The sequence goes on along the minus strand of OX344816.1, from coordinate 12,303,815 downwards.
TGTCCGCTACTGTGTGCTGGACACCAAGAAATAATCCACCAATAGTGTTTATTACACTTTAAAGAAATAAGTAACAATATTGGCAATGCCAATTATAATACTAAGAAAAAATATTAATATTTTAGTGGGTACACACATGTATTGGTGTACTACCAACTAATAAAACAATTTCCCCAACAGGACAGAACGACTTGAGACTAAAGGACTGGACAACTAACCTAATGTTTTACTAATACTAAATAATGGCAAATTTATGTTTTACCTAAATTTTCTACAAAATAAATGCTAAAATAGCACTTTAGCAACTAGGCTATTTCTCGGTACCAAATATATGACAAAATGGGATACTGTGTTCACTTTCACGTTGCTCACTCTTTGTTATTAATAAATATCTATCATTATAGTGTTCTCATTATGTTTTGCATGTTTTCCTAAATGTATCAATTAATTTCAATGCAATTATTTCAACTTTTATAAATTTATTTGTCACTGTTACTGAATTTAACTTTTACTTTCTTTGTCCAAAACAACTCACTCTTGTGTACTTAAATTAATAGCAAATATCTAATGTTTGTTTCAAAGTAATTATGCTCTTTAACTTTAAATCAATATATTTTATATGCTGGTGACTATTTGTAATTTTGAATGTTGAGATTTTTTACTTACTAGTTTATGTTGAACTGTGTATGTTGTGCTACATAAAGTTATCTTCCTAAATGCTTCTAGCACTAGGGAAAACCACTTCCTGCAGCTTTCATGCACTTAAAGATGTCACTTTTGTGATTGTAATTTGAATATTTTAAACACTTTTATTATACTTCTTTTGTCACACTTTCTGTACACTTGTGAACACAGTTCCTGAAATAAATGTTGTACCATATAACTTATCACTAATTACACTTTTAACACTAAGGTTTAGGCCAAGAGAAAAGGAATAAAACACCGGACTAGCTAAAAAGTTCTAACTACTTAAAAATGTTTGAGTATGTTTGTGAGCTATTTGCCAGTGAAATGCTCACTTCTTTTATTGACAAATAATCACAAAATTATCTCAAAATCAAGACTTATCACCATAGCTGGGCGCCATTTGTCAGCTTGCTAATTGGCTGAGCTTGTGTAGTAAGTATACCAGGGTTAAATAAATGAAACAAGGACTCTAGTATCACAAATGTGTATTACCCAGACACACTCCGCTCCTAGATTAGGGTACATTCAGGTCTCAGGACCCTTACTACCAGCGCAGTGTAAATAGGGAATACCACAACAACTCTCGGGTCGCTTTATGTAAGTCCGTTGGTGATAAGAAACGATTTAGTTGCCAGAAGGGCTATTATAAACTAAGACGAACTCACTCAGACGGAAGCGCCCTCAGGCGGTTACTCCCTGCAGAGACACTGAAGTGCCGAGGCTCCTGGGACAACGGGTCCAGTTTCTCTATCAGCACTGCGTCGGGTGAGAATAGCTTTGTGCTATACGCCATGAAGGTAGGTTTGCAGGAGAGCGAAAATAAACAAAAACGTGTATTGTAGATAGAGCTTTATTTAATCATTAATTTAAACTTCACAGTCAAAAGGGTATTCTTCTACACTATTGTAATTACAACAGATACTCTACGAAAATAATGTTATAAGTGAAATATTTAGCGTTTTCTTATTGCTATATCCACTTTTGATGAGTAGTAGTTTATCGTGCAATGTATGATATGACACAATTAGTTGGATATGGCTCAAGTTATTTAATTATTATGTATTTATCTATAATATACATATTATGTATAAGTATGTATATCGTCGTCTATTATACATAGTAGGTACTTACAATCATTGCAATGCCTCATTTGGGACTAGATCGATTTGTGTAAGATTGCCCTCATAACTTTATACTAAATTATTAGTTAATAAATTTGATGATTATCCCATATAATCAGAAATAATAACATTCTTTTTTATTTTAATAAGATTTCATAAAATGATTTATCATCTTTGGGCATGAACTTCAACATAGATATAATATCTGATCTTTTTTTACTGGTGAACACACATACCTGTATTCTTCATCTGTTATTCGGGGCGGAGAACTAAATTCTTCATCACTTTCATTAGGCATAATGAATACATAATGGTATCTTATTATTATCACTTTGCTATTACCACAATTAAAAGTCAAAGTGTTTATTTAAGACGCATTCGAGATGACATGGTCAGTAATGATCGCAATAGACTGATATTACACATGAATATAGTAGGTAGGTAAATAAACGTGAGTCTACCTACATCAATGAACTGATTATATGGATATAGCACAAAATCGAACGATGGCGTGTCGCTTGGCACACAGTTTAGTGGGTTTTAAGTGAACGTTTGTGTCATATCCGGATAAAGCACAAAATGATAATTATTGTTTATTTTGTAACGTGGATATGGAACAAATTTAGTATTATTTAATAAGTGTAAAATTGTTATTTTGACATGACGATTCGTGCTAAGTATAGCTTATGATATGTTATGATTTAACATCACTTAAAGTCAATTTGTTAAAAAATGGATATGACACAAAGCTATTCTCACCCGACGACTGAGGTCTCCCGGAGAAGGCTATTCGTGAGTCCGCAGCTTGCCGGGCTCCCGCCTAGAATGGAGGCCGTTCAGGGCATCCAAGCTGGTCTTCATATACCGGTGTTCACGCGCCGGTATCTGTAGAGGGCTTGGCTGGCTGGAAATTACCTCGTCGCACACGTGACAGGTATAGCGTTCTCGGTATGAAACTATACCGTTAAATCAATCAATAGATCACTAGATACCTATCTATTTATCTTTATATTAATATTTATATTTATCTTTATATTTATGTTTATATTTATATTTATCCCACCTGAAAGTAAAAAGAGGAACCTTAGTTAGTGGTTATTTCCATCTTCATCAAATCAGTCTGGACAACATTATGATTACTCTACTGACCCACTGCCAGCGATACTTCTGCTGTCCTCCCATATAATGTGCCAACGTGTGAAGATGATCCGCGCTACCTGTAACATTTTTTTTATTACTGACGGTTCCGCCGATATTCCATGGCTTTAAGGATGAGCAGGCACTTACGTCCAGGTGTTCCTCTCTTAACCAGGCCTATATTAAATTCTATATTAAATTACATGTAGTCTCCTCTGTCGTCCTGCAACAAACCACGAGGTTATTTCACTTCTTCCATTTTCCATTAAATATCTTCCCTTCTATGTTACACTATACCTCTGTCGTCTGTCCTGGAGGCTACTCCCTCAATCGGGCGCCTCTCGCCACCGATGGGCCCAGATTTCACTCCTGCGCCTTCGCAAGTTTATTCCTGCCTCCATCTCGATGGGGTCTGACGTTGACAGCAGTTGTCATGTTGACATTTGTTGGGATCGTTCCGAACACTTTATTTAATTTGCAGTGACAACTGAGCGGGTTTTATTGTGTGCCCAACATTCCCAACAGTTTGCACTAATATCGCACAGATGGCGGTAAAGGTATGATTTGCGGTGTGACAATACTATAATAAAATCGTATTACGTATACATTAAATATTTTTCTAAAAAAGTAACTTTCAACAATTCTTGTACAATATTTATGGTTTATTCGTGCGCGCGTCAAGCAAAAACTTCTAGACCGAATTTCATAAAATTTCTTGTACAAGTACCTAGATTATGACCCCGGATAATACATAAAACACCCGACTACGGCGAAACAAAAAGAAGCATTTACTTGTATCACCTCCGCGAATAAAGTGCTAGACCGGTCTAGGAAATGCAACCCCAAAACCCGGGTACCTGGGTCCGGGTAACCGACTTTATTTAGAGCCGGGTAAAACCCGGGTATCTTGACGCGGAACCCAGGTTAAACAAACCTAGTACATAATTAATAAAAATTATGGATTGGTCGTTTTTTTTAAAGGTAAAATCTAACGTCGTCAATAAAATCTAACGTCAATAAAAACATCACATGCTTGCTTATCTTACTTAACACGGCCGGCAATGCCGGCAAGTTCATTGTAGGTACTGCAACCCGGGTAACTGATTTTTATTTAGAGTCGGGTAATACCCGGGCGGGTTTCATATTTGACCGGGTATCGCATTCCCTAGACCGGTCCATAATACGTCAATCTAAAGACGCGTAGTTTTTACTGCGCACGCGCTCCATACATGAATGGGCAGTTGTACCGAACCACCGACCTTCCAGCCATCTGGTTCGTATTAACCGACGGATCAGATACGAAACTTGTATGGGAGCGTTTTAATCAATGCACAGTGGTATCAATGTTACGATCTTTTTTATATCGCGTTGGTAAACACGCGGGCTGTATGACAAGATGATTTATAACCAAAACTTTCAAAATCCGTGTTGGGCTGAAAGGATTTTTATTTTTCAGGATATAACGCTACCGTAAGGTCGGGGTACTTTCGCCCTGAGGGGTAACTTTGGCCATAGGGATTAATTGGGTCCAGGTTTGATTATTGCATTTAAATTACGGCACTTTGCCATGTGGTTGGTTTTAGCTGGCCATTCCTGTTTATTATCAGACTCTATAGATTTGAGGTGTCCGTCAAGATAGCGTACACCGTAAAGATATTCAGAATCTGATGCAGCCAATAAATAGTACCCAAATAGTACCGACGAAATACCTAGGTGAAAAAAATAGTACCCTTAAACTTTTCGAAATATAAGGCCTGTTCACGGTGTACGCTACCGGGCGTCAAGCTGGCGTACACCGTTTGTATCTCTGGAACGGCTTTGTTTTTGGAAACGATTTATATCTCAAAAAATAGTACCCAAATAGTACCCTAGGGCCCTAAAATTTTATTTCTCTAGCTATCGTAGAAGCCGAGATATTCCATAACTTAACGGTGTACAAAATTTCACACCGTCAAGCTGGCGTACCCGGGAATTCCTTATAGAAAGAGCTCACTATATCTCGGCTTCTACGATAGCTAGAGAAATAAAATTTTAGGGCCCTAGGGTACTATTTGGGTACTATTTTTTGAGATATAAAGCGTTTCCAAAAACAAAGCCGTTCCAGAGATACAAACGGTGTACGCCAGCTTGACGCCGGTAGCGTACACCGTGAACAGGCCTTATATTTCGAAAAGTTTAAGGGTACTATTTTTTTCACCTAGGTATTTCGTCGGTACTATTTGGGTACTATTTATTGGCTGCATCAGATTCTGAATATCTTTACGGTGTACGCTATCTTGACGGACACGATTTGAGATATTTGATTTACAAGGAGGGCAAAGTTACCCTACATTTGGCCAAAGTACCCCGACCTTACGCTAACCATTATGCCCCAGATTATGACCAGCACCTGCAGCTCTGGTCAGAAACTCCTGCGATCTGTGTTTCTGGGTCGATTTTAGAGCGTTCCGACCGTGGCGGTTTTTTTCATTCGTATTCCAGCAAATAATAAACACTCACGGACAATGAATTCGAAAAAACAATGATGTATATAGAAATTGACCCGAATTCATTGTCCGTGAGTGCAGCCGCAAGCGGTGGTGATCACAGTTACCTTTCATTATAAACGATAGACGGTATCGAGGCTTCCTTCACGTCCGCATTCAATACTCCTTCGCAGTGAAAATCGAAGGACAGTAATGAAATAAAATAACTGGCCAAGAGCATGTCGGACCATGCTCAGTGTAGGGTTCCATAGCCGTAACTATAAGGTAAAAAATACGATGTAAAAAAAAGTGCAACAACAAAAGAGCGTATCTTCATAGCAATTACGTCCTTTTGTTGAGAAGCGCAGTTTATCGGCAATAACTCAAAAACGGTTAATTCGATCTTGTTGAAAATAATTTTCGTTGAAAGTATTAATTAAGCGTTACCTTCGTGATTTTTTTCATATTTTTCGGACGCACGGTTTAGAAAATAGAGGGGGGGGACACAATTTACACAACTTTCGGAGCGATTATTTCCAAATACATTCACTTAATCAAAAACATTACTTAGGAACGTTATAGTGTTTTTTAAAAAGCTGTCGAACTATGTACCACACGTTGATATTTGCTGAAAAAAATTTTTTTTACTGTCTTTAACATGTATGGAGTGCCCCCCCTAAAAATATTTTTTTTAATTATTTATATACCAAACTAAGTAGCGGCTCATAAAACACACCTATATTATAATTTTCATCAATATCCATCATGTAGTTTCTGAGTAAAATGCCTGTGACATACGGACAGACAGACAGACAGACAGACAGACAGACAGACGGACGGACATGACGAAACTATAAGGGTTCCGTTTTTGCCATTTTGGCTACGGAACCCTAAAAACCCTGGAAAAACGTATCACCCACCCGCCCGTATCCAACCCTAGTTGTTTGCCAGCCTAGTTGTATAAAAAAAAAAAAAACATATCACCCACCATCCTGATGGCTTGATTTTCAGACCATTCTTAATGTTTCTTTCAAGGACCTTAAAATAAATAGCCGGACGGAGCATCGCTAACAAAGAATTAAAGCATCAATAGTCCGCCGGCTAACTTAATGCTGGTTGATCAGGTCAATGTGTGCGCGCTGCGGGTAGTAAGAAAAAACTAGTTGATGTGTGCGTGCGGGCTCGTAAGTACAAGCAGCTGGCCGACTAAAAATGCTTCAGTTCTCTGTTGGCGACGCTCCGTCCGGCTATTTATTTTAAGGTCGTTGGTCTCTTTCTTGCTTTTGTCCCACAGACGGTCACGCACGTGTTAAGACTAGTCATCAGGCTCTCTTCCTGGCCTATCTCATGCTTAATAAGATAAGCAAAACAATCCACATTTATATCAACAATGACACGTGTGTTTCTCTGAATGGTGTTATGATTCACACCATAACCAAGTACTATACAAATCTAGACCATATCGCCTAAACATAAGCTCTAAAACGGATACAACTCCATTACTACACGTCTCGGTTAAGTTACGTTTGCACCTAGTTTCTATGCAACACCATAGATACCAGGTGCAAATGTTTAGACGGATTGTAGTGTTGGCTTAGCGATAAGCGTGCACCATTTCTTTGTGTGCTTTACCTACTTTACTTAAGGATTGCGGCTGAAGATTTACAATTATGAAGGTAAGTGGAGTTCAGGAAACGATAAAATTCTTGTGAACATGCGCAGATAATATATTAATTGTTTTTACGTCACAACTGGCCATAAAGTGGCTTACCGCACGCTTCGCCTACGGAAAATGGGCCAATACCGAAAAACTATGGTATTGACCCATACAAGTAAAACCGGTATTGAATGCCCTACATACAACACAAACTTTCATGTGCCCTTGATTTTCTTTTTCTCTGTTTATATTCGGAAAGGGTCTGTAAATGTGGTTTTCCACCGGCAGGGCGAGACGAGACGAGGATTGAATAGAAAGTATGAAGTATTCAATCCTCTCCTCGCGCATCGCCGCTCGCGCATCGCGCAACTTGATACAAATTTCAATTCAATCCTCGCCTCGTCTCGTCTCGCCCTGCCGGTGGAAAACCACCTTAAGGTTTTCGAAATAATGTAGAGGTTCCGTGGCCAAAAGAAGATTAACGCCTTAATGCAAATACCAGGTGCATATTCAAAGCAAACATAGCTAAATAACTGAGTCGTGACTTAATCAAGTAATTAAGCAAATGGCGGCGTGACAGCTCCGTGGGAGCGACCAAAATAATGACAGCGCCGAGCCGGCGTTTGTCAGGACAAAGGTACAGGCTGATCTATGATACTTATGATAGGAGACCCGCAACTCCGTTGGCGAATAAGTTACATGGCTCTTTTTGCTTCGGCTTAGCCGCCTAGCCGGGTATAGTGCCCGGCACGAAACCTATACTCTGTACTTTTAGGAACTTAAAAAAAGCGCTCGTGCTCAAAATACCGCATTCCTGAAATACCACATTTTTCAAAATACCAGATTCTCGATTTATCAGATTCCTGTCTTACCACATTCCCGTTACACTACGTTAGAAAATCGTAAGTTACTCAAGGATCTAAATAACTTTCTTGGATGTATTATTTTGGGAATCTGGTATACGGAGAATTTGATGTATCGAGAATCTGGTATTTTGAAAAATGTGGTATTTCAGGAATGCGGTATTTTGAGCACGAGCGAAAAAAAGGTACCTAAACAAAAAAAACCGGGTCCTTCAGCCAATCAAACCATGTTTTGTATCTGTGGCACAATACCACTGGCTTCTACAATAGCTAGAGAAATGAAATTGTAGGGCCCTAGGGTACTATTTGGGTACTATTTTTTGAGATATAAAGCGTTTCCAAAAACAAAGCCGTTCCAAAGATAAAACGGTGTACGCCATCTTGACGCCCGGTAGCGTACACCGTGAACAGGCCTTATATTTCGAAAAGTTTAAGGGTACTATTTTTTTCACCTAGGTATTTCGTTGGTACTATTTTATATTGGTTGCATCAGATTCTGAATATCTTTACCACGGAATAAAAAAAACAGTTTTTTCTGTTCTGTGATCTTTACGGTGTACCTCTCTTGACGGACACATTTTTTAATTAAATTTAGTTTTAACCTCTTAAGTTTAGTTGAATTATTATTTAACTTTAGTTTTAATCATGTAGTCTTACTTTATTTAAGTCACTTTAGAGCAGTGATTCTTAACCTTTTTAGTGATGAGGGACCATTTGACAAAATCTGTCTTGCCACGGACCTCTAACTGTTTGGAGGCAATAGAAAGTAAAGGTTTAGAGATATTATAATATTTTTTTCGGATAGCTTTGCGGACCACTTCGTGTGCTTCCATGGACCACCAGTGGTCCGCGGACCACCGGTTAAGAACCACTGCTTTAGAGAACAACATTACTGGCATGTTAATTTTATGTCGTTGGACTACATTACTTCTAGCAATAAAGGAAACTTTGCTGGTCTTAGAGTCTGTGCGGAAAGAGAATAGACGTGGCGAAAAACGGAACTAACCTAACCAGTATGGCCACAGAACAGAAAATACGGCACATAAGGTACAAAAGCATTACAGCGCCCCCCAAAATTAATCCTATTCTCTTTCCGCACAGACTCTAGTACTAACTCTTTTTTAAATTTAAGTTTAAACGAGTCAGTCTTTAGGATTTTGCGAAATATAAATAAAAATACATACAAAAAACCGCTGGATTTTTTTTTCGGGGGTTAAAGAGATTGTAAATGACCTCTTATTCGCCATTTTCATTTAAAAAAAAATAAATAAAAAATAAAATAATTTATTTCTGCAAGTAGGCCCTCAAGGGCTCTTTTACATGTCTTACATTATTTTGTCTTCTTTTCTTTTCTTTTGGCGCTTCGGGTAATGACCTTCTGGTGAGAAGAAGCGCCGGAAGAAACTCACCAGTTTCTCTTTTTATCCTTTGATGAATATACATGAGATTTCATTAATACCTTACATTAACATTTTACCATACGATGTAGCAAACACCCTGTATTATATAGTAAATATTCTGTGGTACAGCGAATATAGGGAACAGAAGCTGCACTAACACAGTCCGTGGCAATCGATATGTCATTGAACTTGAACTGTAATTGGGGTGCGACCGTGCGACGCGCCCTTGAACACGCCGCCGCCCCCTCGGACTCGGAGCCACTTCTTTACATTGTATCTAGAATATAAGTAAAGTAAGGCGGATCACTAATATTAGAGTCTCTGCGGAAAGAGAATAGGATTTAGATTGGGGGGCGCTGTAATGCTTTTCTACCGTATGTGCCGTATTTTCTGTTCTGTGGCCATACTGGTTAGGTTAGTTCCGTTTTTCGCCACGCCTATTCTCTTTCCGCACACACTCTATATATGTGAAAGTTTGTGAAGATGGTTAGATTTTGTTATCGCGATTTTTATTAACGCGATAACAACTGAACGGATTGAGCTGAAATTGGGCATGCAAGTAGACCAAGTCCTGGATTGAAACATGAGATACTTTATATCTCGGTAAAGATTTCCCTTGGGATAATAACGGGAACAATGCGGGCGAAGCCGCGGGTAAATGCTATATGTAAATATATCGTTAATTCTAACCTATACATACTTACATACGTCCCAGTGCTCGACACAGGCTTTCAAAAAAGGCTCCCAGTTCGCCAGGAGCTTTTTAGGGTTCCGTAGCCAAAATGGCAAAAACGGAACCCTTATAGTTTCGTCATGTCCGTCCGTCTGTCTGTCTGTCTGTCTGTCCGTATGTCACAGGCATTTTACTCAGAAACTACATGATGGATATTGATGAAATTTGGAATATAGGTGTGTTTTATGAGCCGCTACTTAGTTTGGTATATAAATAATTAAAAAAAATATTTTTAGGGGGGCACTCCATACATGTTAAAGACAGTAAAAAAAAATTTTTTCAGCAAATATCAACGTGTGGTACATAGTTCGACAGCTCTTTAAAAAACACTATAAGGTTCCTAAGTAATGTTTTTGATTAAGTGAATGTATTTGGAAATAATCGCTCCGAAAGTTGTGTAAATTGTGTGTCCCCCCCCCCTCTATTTTCTAAACCGTGGGTCCGAAAAATATGAAAAAAATGACGAAGGTAAGGCTTAATTAATACTTTCAACGAAAATTATTTTCAACAAGATCGAATTAACTGTTTTTGAGTTATTGCCGATAAACTGCGCTTCTCAACAAAAGGACGTAATTGCTATGAAGATACGCTCTTTTGTTGTTGTACTTTTTTTACATCGTATTTTTTACCTTACAGTTACGGCTATGGAACCCTACACTGAGCATGGTCCGACATGCTCTTGGCCAGTTATTTATATATGTTCTCTGGTTACTTGAATTTGTAAAGACCACCTCTCAGGTGCTCTGATTGTAACCAGTCAGGATCTGATGATGGAATCTTGGATAAATCGACGGAACTGTTATATTATGGATGTGTTTATAGTAGCTCTTGTATTTGTTAATTGAATAGACTAGTTTCAAATTAGATAGAGCGGAACATGGCAAGACCTCTGTTTGAAAGTCAAATTTCTATAAAAAAGTGACTTTTGAATGGAGGTGTTACAGTGTTCCGCTCTGCAAAGTGATAGTAGTCACACTCTACCCGTATTGTATCGTAAGGTTGAATAAATGGATTTTCTTTCTTTCTCCCTACGTGTATCCAATTAACTCAAACTCATTTATTTCTGCAAAATAAACCTCGAGGGCTCTTTTACATGTCTGATTCTTTTCTTTTGGCGCGTCGATAGATGACCTTCTGGTGAGAAGCGCCGGAAGAAACTCACCAGTTCCTCTTTTCAAATACATTACAACAATTGTGACGTGATTACATAAAATGACATTTATAAAATGCAACAAGCATACGCAGGTGATGATATCAGGTCAAGCTACTGTTTTAACTAATTCACTGTGATACATTGTCGGGAAGCCCTGTTTAGACACGCCGCGAATAGAGGGGTGAACGTCCGATCCGAGTATAAATACTCGTACCTGCTACTTACTTCCGTTTACTATCTTCAGGGGTATAAATACTATTACTGTTATATATACACACATTAATAGGCATCTGCTGGTGTTTTACTTTATGTGGGTAGAGTGGAATGCATGATTTTTTTTTAACACATTTCTTAACAAAATCGACCGAGAAATACGGAAGATATAAACATTTTAAAGCACTAATCAGACAGTGATTAGACAGAGAGATCCGATATGGACTATGACGTCATAGTACACGGCCGCCATACAATCTCCATAGTATATTCTGTTTTGCTAGATAGAGATGAATCCTTTTAGTTTTGTTGGCTTAGTTTCGGTTTACTGCCATCCGGCCGAAACTATGGCCCAAACCGAAACTGACTTTGAGGAGTTTCGTGTTGCGATCGGACAGTCTTCATTTCAAAAAGCACAGATAATTTGTTTGAAATAAGAATTCATAATATGTTATAATTAATGATTACCCTAAATATCGTAGACTAAATGATTATAGTATTTTATACAATCGTAACATAATGAAGGCTCTTAAAGTCGAGTACCGTGTTTAGGCCACGAGGCTTGCCGAGTGGCCTATGTAAGGTACGAGAACTTTAAGAGCTAATTATGTAACTATTGTATACAATACTTTTTCTATGAGTCAACTAAAACAACATACCACACTTAAGGTGGTGTTCCAGTACCCGGCCAGTGCAATGTGGAAACACTGGAACTCCATACACATGGTGAAATAATGTATATGATATTTTTTAATAATGTAATATTTTATCAAGTACTAACATAGGATGCAAGATTATTGTATTTTAATAATATTTTGTATTGTAAGTCAAATAAACTATCACAATAACCGTACTTCCACTAAAACTATTCATTCAAAGTTTTATTTAAAGGCCGAAAACAATTGAGCGGCAGCATTGGTTGTAAAGCGGTTTGTGATTGGCTCATTACAGGACTAATTGCACCAATCGCGTGGCAGGAGCGTGTTTAAGTAGAGGCAAATTTGACAGGTGTTACGTTCTGAAACGCATTTAATCATCGAATTTGCATTAAAAGGAGGTTTTTACACAAGGATACACTTTTTTAAATTTGAAAGTTCTATTTTCAAAATTATTATAGTTGTCTAAAGCATATTATAATAAATATTATAGTTGAGTAGAGAGTGTCATCGACTAAATAACATTGAAAAGTTAGCATTTATAGTTTAGTCTATGGGATCCTAATGGAAAGATTAAAGTCGACGAGTAGAAAAATGTTATTTAAAAATGAAGACTGACTGATTATGATTGTCATTTTTTTCTTCCCACGAAAACATGACCTTAGGTATATGGAAGTTTCGGTTTCGGTTCTGGTTTCGGCCGAAACTGAGATCAAAGCCGAAATTCGGTTTCAGTTTACGGTCGGACACTAATGTCGTTTGATCACCTTGTCGCTGGATTAATGATTAAACAGTTTTCCCTTTAACCACAGCTTTAGATAATGCCTAATCGTGCGTGTAGACAATTAAGTGTTAGTCACCCGGTTGGAAAATAACCGTCGTTATGTCGCTGTCGCTAGCGATTACTTTCGATCTCTGTGCTCGGTGTTCGAATAAAATAGCTGTGACTCTTGTAACCCTTACCAGGTGAAAAATTAAATCCCAAAGACAAGCCCGATTGTCATGAAAAAGTCGTGATATTTAGACATTCAGATTCAGATTCAGATTCAGATCATTTATTGGTAAATGTACATCTCATTTACAAGTCAGTGTGCTTAACATATCTTTACAATGGTATAGAGTAGTTATTTCATGCATTATACATTTATATTTAACTTTAATATATTATTTTATATAAATTTATTATACCTAGTAGGCAATTTAATGTTCATATTATTCAACTTTCACACCATCAACTAACAATCCAACAAAGAAAAAAATTTTTTACACATTTCATCATCATCATCATTTCAGCCGTAGGACGTCCACTGCTGGAAACAGGCCTCCTCAATAGATTTCCACATGGGCCGGATAGAAGCGACCCGCATCCAGCGAGTCCCCGCAACCCTAACCTGGTCATCCGACCACCTTGCAGGTGGCCGTCCCACGCTGAACCTTTCTGCCCCAACGGCCATCGGTTCTTCGAGCTATGTGCCCTGCCCATTGCCACTTCAGTGTTTACCCGGTTTGCTATGTCGGTGTCCTCGTTAGGTTTACATCGTCAGGTTTACACATTTACTTCTAATTTATCGCCAAAAATTTAAAATTGCAAGTCTATTTGCAATTCTAAAAACCAAAGGGGGTAAAATATATTTAAATAAATAAAAAGTTTTTATTTCGACCAACTGAGATCATAGAAATCATACATCAAAATTCAACATTATAAATTGTTAGTAATATTGCTAGTAGTAGTTTTGTATTTAAAAATTAAGTAAGTAGGTAAAACTTTTATAAAATGGGGCTCTATTTTAATAAAGCAATATCACTGCCCTAACATACTTAACCACATAAAATCCAAATGACTCTATCGAAAACAGATTATTATAGACACCCTCTATTTCCCATACAATGCACGCAACATAACAGCAAAATTGCGCTAAAAATCGATGCCCATTTCCCATTCCCACGAACCACAGACAACAAAGCGAGATTAAATTTTTAAACAGATAACTTGCCGCCTTTTTATTATAAACGTCAGATGAAAATCCGCACGCTTTTCATATGAATTGCTTAACTTATTAATTTAGTAGGTAATGTATTTCTTTTATAACTATATAACACTTTACGAATATACTTTTAAAGCAATGTTCAAGAATCCTCTGAATCAATAGTAGACCTTAGTCTATTCGGCCCTTAAAAAACTTGTCAATTAATTTTACCATAACTGAACTCACTATTTGCGTCTAATTTGTACATTGCCGTTCAAAATTGGCCCTTAAAGTATTAAATTAAGGTACTATGGATGTTTTGGCACCGCAAAGTTATATTTGTAAAGCAAATTGCGTTTAGTTTCCCCTAGTAAAGTAATAGAGTAGGGCGTTTAGCAATAAATCCAGGGGCGTATTTACCCTAGGGCCATCCGGGCCATGGCCCGGGGCGCCAAGCTGCCAGGGGCGCCAATCGGCCAGGGGCGGCATAGCCGCCCCGGGCCGATTGCCTTTTGTTCTGGTTTTGGCGCACTTCAACTGACTTTTACTTCTCATCTTTTTTATTTCATCAAAAATACGGTCGTAAGTTAATGTTCGTTAATACCTACGGAGTGCGTCTGTTATTAAAAACATACGGCGTGTTAAGTACAATAAGGACATGCTCTGAATAAGGGCGCGGGCGGGGCGCAGAGTGAAGAGGGGACGGTTTCTCAATATTGAAACCTATTTTACAAAACAACGAATAATCCAGTAACTTTGTCACCTGAAAGTACGGGGTACTTTGCGCCAATCCAGTAGTTCTGATTTTTTGCAGACTTGTTTATGATGTTGAATGAATAATCTAAATTTGTGACATCGAGTGCCAAACGCAACTTTGTCAACAATCGAAAAAACCGCGAAAATTTCGGTTTTCAGATTTTGGCGATTATAACCCTAAAGGACTAGTTTTTGATAGTACCTTCTCAGGATGTTTCTAAAGTACACAAAATTTCCTACAATATGAAATAATAAAATTATCTCTGTAGACCTAATAGTTACCCAGATAAAGCTTGTGTATTCATAATTTTTCGAACTTCGCAATTTTTGGTGAGGACATTGGGCTGATCATCCTCACTGCGATCGGCACGGCACCGCCCTTCCAAGAGGGCTAAAATAACTTAATTTATTGATTTTGAATAACTCAATTTAGGTACTCAATTTTTATTTGTCTCTTGTTTTTTGTTTTTACTTTGTTACGTATTTACTAACTAATTAACAAATAAACCTAGTAACTTTTGTTATCCTTATCTTTTCTATTTCATTATGCGTAGCTTAGCTATGATAAACTTTGAAAGAACTTTCGGAAACTATTGGTCTACAGAGACAATTCTAGTCTCATGGGCATTGTAGCAAATTTAGTCTACTTTAAAAACGTCCTGAGAAGGTACTACCTAAAACTAGACCTTCCCAAATTTATACGGTTTTTTCGATTTTTGACAAAGTTAGGTTCCGCTCTCAAGGCAAAGTATAAAGACGAAAAAGGGGTCCAATTTCGGCCGTTTAGGAGCGCGCGACACGTATTCACACAGACGCGCGATAGCTCGTCTGTGTGAGTGCGATCCATACTGGAGCATTCTTATTTTTTTGCTTGTAGTGCGTTCGTACACGGCGCGCACACATTCAAGCGCGCGATCCGTCGCGATTGTCCCAAGCTCTGATGTATAAAGTTACTGGGTTATAAGTAATGAAATCATCATTAATGAATTTGTAAACAAATTATTACACCGCAAAAAAAATCAAGTAGAAGTTATTAAAAATGTTGTATTTTTTATTTCAATAATTTTTTTCCTTGACTTCTGGGGCGGCGAAACATTATTGGCCCGGGGCGCCAAATTTCAAAATACGCCCCTGAATAAATCAGTCAATACGCGCTGCTAAGTTAATTTCGTTTTGGTTCTGAGTAAACATTGGAAATGTTTCCCATGGCGTAATAATTAAAATTACTGTTAATACTATTTTTAAAGTACCCTTCTCTATAGGTGTAGTGTATTAGATTAGCTCCGAGTTTATAGTGAAGTGTAAACTGGTATTTTAATTAAGATAACAGAAAACACTTTAACAGTGGTCAAAGACGTGTCTATCGTAGTTTATTGTGACTGTTTTAATAAAAAAAAATCTAATTAACTACTATGTTTTATTGCAAAATCTACAATTCTGAAATTTGCAAAACCTAAAAATCCTGAAACGTCTGGACAAATCCTGAAATATACCAACCCTAACTTGTCTACACACCTTACCATAGTTAAAAAACTTAAAGAAAGCCCTTGTTACATTTATTATGGTACGGAACTTTATATGGAACATACTCGTATCGTATGTCCTTTCGTCAAACTGTCTTTACGGTATCGGTAGGGACTGTCGTCACTTTTTTTTTAAAATGAGATTTTAATCTCAAAATGTAGAGCTCGCAATGATCTATAACTTACCACTTTATTACAGTGGATATCTTAAAATATTATATATTTTTTTCACTTTATAGAAACGGTTACCATAGTAATTGTTCCCGATGACTAACTTTCAAACCGCTATAGCTCAAAAAGTTACTTAAGTGACTAGACATGTTCTTTCCGTGGACCCTTCACATACAACAAGGGCATTACTAAAGTTCTTTATACTAACATAATTATTATGTTTTTGCTACTAATCTACTATGGCTCTATGGTCTGAATTAAAGTTTTTTTTTTATATTACTTAACTTTTTTACATATATCAGTCTCCATACGACTGATCCTATGCCATATTTTGGTGACAAAATCGCAAGGCTCATATAAATCATTCCACGGAAACGTTACGTAAGCGACACTACCTTTTTAATACCTATCTATGACGTAAAATTAAGAAACTGAACATCGGTACGGTAATATCATAGCTTTGCTTTAAGATTGGTAGTGTTTCTTAGCAACTAATAAGTTTACTTAGGGTAGCTACAAAAAGTAGACGTTTTCATGAAATGATTCTCCATATAGTGCCCTTATCCTGGGTCGTACACCTATTTCCCGTGTCACTGTACGCCATTAGGGTTTACACGAGTGAGCTATAACATTATGTCAGAGGTGGGTAAGGAATTACAGGCATTATTCGCCTTAACTGCGTGTAAACGTAATGGTGGAAGACTATCGACCCGGCGCCGACCTATCCCAAACTGCAGACTGGGGTGCGTAGGGCTGGCAACTTGAGAAAAAATAAAGGAAAAAGTATAACATGTCTTCGATTTCCGTGATGATCTTTTCTAATCACTCATTGTAAGTAATAAAATAATTTAACCGGATTAAATCGCGCATATTAGTCGACATGTCTTCGATTGCCGTGATCATCTTATCACTCATTGTAAGTAATAAAACAATTTAACCTGATTAAATCACGTATATTAGTTGATTGTATTAATCTATTACAAAGAATAAATATATACGAAATTTAGTAGCGTATTCCGCATTTTGCTGTGGCGGAATTTGATCCCTTTAAGGGCGGATTTTAAAAAGGTAGGTAATTACTAAAAACGCACACGAAACTTCGTATTTTTGGAAGGGGTTTGAGCCTCATCTATGGATCCGCTACGGAAAAAAAATCGCTCATTGCTGAAGGCCAAAAATTCCCAAAGGAGAAATTGAAGTAATCCTGAAATATTACGACTATCGTCCAATACATCTTTTTGATTTTTTTATTCTGTATTTTCGAGTTTCGATCGGCTGATGTGCGTAAGCGCAAGTTCCATCCGTCCGTATTGCTTTAGTTGTTTTTTTTTCATCTTAAAGGTTATATTGACACAGTTGCTTGTTAAATATTTATCAGCTTAATTAATGCAATTACCTCTCTTAATACGGCCTCCTTGGATTGCGACATGACACTTACTATTTTCACGTAAATCGTAAATGAACAATGCAGTCATACCAGTTAAAGGACAATTTTAAATACCAATTGTCATGAACTGTTTAACCTATCCTCCCTTTTACAGACGGCAAACCATCTTTGCTGTTTGCGAAAACTGTAAAATGTCGTTGTATACTAATTTTCCATACACTGCGAGTCTATAAAGCGATTCTCAACTGCATATAGAAGCTTGTCACACGCCGTCGCGTCGCATAACTTAATTTTACTAAGGCGCCGATATAATAACTGTAAAAAACGAGTAGGTACCAACATAAAAAACAACAACGACTTTTTCGAAGAATATCTCACACAGACTATGCATCAATACGAGAGTAATTATTATCAGACAACTTCAATTTTAAGCCTTATGACTATAAGGTAAAGTATAAATTCGTTTGTGCAAATTGTACCGTCACTAATCAACCGTTATTGGTTTGACAGCTCAACAACCCTTGGACGAATTAATTTTTAAATATGGAATCTGACTTTTATTGCGGTCTTTGCGGTATGTGATAAAATTGAGTGATTTATTTATCGCATGTAAATTTGTCTCACTTCATTTCATACATAATTTAAGGGCTTGTCATAAGCTTTTATAAATCGTAAAACTCTTTATTGACCATAACCATGTACCTATACCAACAATGACCACGATCCTCAAGGTGCTTTTCCACCGGCAGGGCGAGATCAGACGCGACGCAGATTGAATTGAAATTTGTATTTTCAATCCTCCGAAGAATGCACTAGGAGAGAATTGATTGTATGTTACACATTTACGTTACAACATTTTTATTACAAAAACGGAAAAAAAAAAACAAAAAAAAGTAAATTTGGCAGCCCTGTTAATAACCTATCCACACCCAAGGCAATAAAACCACCCCTGCTCTATGGCAAGACGTTTGTTATCTGTGGCGCTATCGCCCGCATGCGACTGGCAGGCGACAGATACTCAACCATCGACAAATACGAGAAAAAAAGGCGGAACGTCAAATTTAACTTCTGAAATATATGATTTGATTTGTTTTATCATAATTCCGTACCGTAGAAGCATACCACTGTAAGTAAGTATGGAAAACAATAGAAGTTACAGTTACTTTTCAGGTAAGGGGTACGGAATATCTTCTAGATCTTCTAGTTCTACAAGTTAATCGTCGAAATATAAAAATCCTGTTTAACTTTGGAAGAACATTTGAAATCTCTCATTAACATTATAAATTCATTCTTGAGCTTGAGCACTTTTTTCAATATAATATTCATTAATTTTCAGATAACAGAGATCCATATTCTGTGTTAGAAACTTTGCTTAAAAACTATACCTATGTTACTGGGCATTTGGAGACCATTTACTATATAAATACACAATTAAAATATCTATGAAAACTAATTTAAATTAAAATCAAATTTGGAATAATAAGGGTCATGACGCACGCATGATGCTTTTACTTGTCTAAAATTATTTAACGGTTTGCAAATCCTACAATCTGAGTCGTTCTCAGACAAAGGTACCATTTTACTAGTTGTCAACTAAGCCCCTAGTATATGCCACTGCTATGAAGATGCAAGTCAAATACGACCTATTGCCAAATGGTAAAATCTGTCTAGGTGCTTTCTGTCTGCAAAAAGTCACATATTATGTAATATTAATATGTGACTTTTAATAGACAGAAATCTATGCGGTGGTCACAAAAGAGTGGCGTATTATGAAGAGACTTATACGAGTATACAGTGGGCGGATGTATCCTGAATAGATATATAGATAGGGTCAATTTTCTTCCTAGAAAAGGTATATCGTGCGGTTTTTATGTGTGCGGGCCGTAAACGAACGCCTTAAAAGTTTGCGTAAGAATGCTGCAGTACCGATCGCACCGTATGCCTTGAATAGGTACGCGCTACTTGTCTGTTTTTAATCTTTATGCCACACCTGGCCAAAAAGCCGCTTTCTGGCCAAGTGTAGACATAAAATGATGTACACACCACGGGAGGTAATAAAGAAAGCCCTCGATCGCATATTTACGTCCCTCGCTTGCAGCTCGGGCCGCAAACTTCTGCGATATCGGCCTTTCTTTGTATTACCACCCTAGTTGTGTAATGTACTATTATATCCTGGTGGTATTCACGTTTTATGAGGAACTTTATGATTTTCACCCCCGCCTCCCATAGTCCGCCATAGCGTGGCATTCGAAACAATGACCGCGAAGCATTTAATTCCGAAGTTAAGTAAACAATTCCCGTCCCCCATTAAATCCCGTCGGTGAAACAATGCGTAATATCTTGGCTTGGAGCCAATGTCAACTGCATTTCCTACATTTTTGGGAACAACCATCGTAGTTGGAGCCTTAAACTGAACGTCGCATCTTTATGCCGCAACAAGAACTGAAAACCCAATTGAACAATAAGGACGACACGGTTAACTTAGTGAGACACCGCCTACGAACCTAGAGGCCCCGACTTCAAATCCTGGTAAGGGCAAATATTTGTGTGAGGAGCACGAGGATTTTTTTCCTAAGTCTTGGGTGTTTTCTATCTATTTAAGTATATATTTATCTATATAAGTATGTATATCGTCGTCTAGTGCCCATAATACAAGCATGGCTTAGTTTGGGACTTGATCGACTGGTAGGATTGCCCCGACAATATTTATTTAAGCAGTGTAACAATTTTATTACTCAGATTAAGTGTCAAAGTAAGTTAAGTTATGTAAGATCACCCCATAAATGTAGAATAAAATATTGGTATTAAAGCAAGCAAATCGAATTGATTATTACAACGATAGAGGTGCATATTCAATACAAGATGACTTATATTAGAGTGAACAAAAAATAAAAAACCTGGTGGACAGAGATTTTATTTACCGACTTCAGAAAAAAAGAGGCTCTCGGTTCACGGATTTTTTATGTTGTATTGCCCTTGATTAATGAATAAGCTTTTGTGTAATGAGAATAATGGAACTACAAACAGCTTTTCAAGATTGATCCTAGTTTCTTAAAAACGCCATTTTCATACCTACTAATAAAGTCTATAGAAAAGTTACCTTTATCCAATCTGATGCCCCGAGATTCTATCTGAAGTGTATGATTCTATTCTGAAGTACAAAAACCAATCATAGGTCCGTTAAAGAATAAAAAAAAAAACTTTTATTATCTCTGGTTCTGTTTTTGACATATCCGCCCACAATAAAAAAATGCCACAAATAAAACTAATTCCATTAAAAGACCCAATAAACCTATTAATTTCCCCGCGTCCGCGTTCCAAATCCAAACTTCGGAGTTCAAAGTGAACTGGTTATGTCGTTTGTATTATGCTTGTGAATTCAACGTGATAAAAGACCTCACCGTCTAGACGTTGTCTGCGGCGCACGCATGCGTACTGGTTTCCAGAACTACCAACTAACAAACTACAGAATCAAACTAATTTAGGCCTAATTACCTTGGAATAAGGACGTTGATTATTGCAAATAAGCCGTATTTTCAAACAAAAGGGAAATCGAACGCGTTGAGTTTTGTTTTTGCATTCTGAAAATTGTCATAGATTATTATTTATTAATTCCTAAAGAGACGGTGAGGAGGGTGGAATATTTTTACTTGCCATATATATTATATGCCCCGTTTAATTGGCTAAATAAATGATGACAATTATGTGTACTGTTTGAGATTACAATTTTTTTTTGTAAATCCCAGATTATTATAGTATAATTTTTTGAATGGGCAGGGCTCGCAGAACCGACAGTCGACTCGGTGACGAGTTCTTGAGTGGCGACAACGCACCGAAAGACGCAACGTGGGTAAACCCCCCCACAAGATGGACGCATGACCTAATGAAGGTTGCTGGAGTCCGATGGATGAGAGCTGCACAGGACCGGTCTTGGTGGCGCTCGGGGGAGGGCTATGTCCAGCAGTTGTTTGAAAGGAAGTAAAAAATAAAGCTGTTTTAAAAAACTAAACGGACCATAGATGTTGCGTCTACGTATTCTACGTCAAGTTTAAACCAATTACAGTCATCTGCAATGATCCCAATCTAACGACACACGTTGGGCGCCACGGCCCGGACATAACCTTGATCTATCAATAGACAACATAGACTATCTAGCACAACGGTCTAAGTCTCGAGCCATTCAGCCATGTTAAGCTGGGTTTACACGCTCAATGGATTCTAGAATGTGACGCTTAAGTACATTTTAGATTCTAGATTATTGTAGCTGTAATTATACGTTACTAGCTTTGGCTCGCGACTTCGTCAGCGTAGAATTACAATTTTCTGTTGCTAACTTGAGAAATGATTGATTCCCCATACAAACTCCCACCCCTTTCACACTCTTAAGGAATGATATGATGATGATCAAAAATAGGCCAAATTTGATCGCATGATTTCTGGACGAACCCTTACCCGAATAGTCTGTACCTACGCTGACCTGACTGATACCATTGCTTTTCAGAATAGGTACCTAACTATAAAAGAAACCTAACCCAAACCAACATGTTTTAGTGACTTACGTAAAATATCTTACATTAAAGCTAGAGAAAAATTATGCGAAATTAAATCCGGACTAACATTTAACAAATACTTTCGGATTATTTAAACGAATGCCAAATAGAGGGAACGAATACCGTAAGACTTGTTTTGCCATCTTCGTGTATCGATCTTGTTTTCATTTCGTTTCCCGTCAGTATTACACAAATATTTATTAAATCAGACCAGAAATAGCTTATTTGTAATAGTCACTGCATCTTACACATCACCTGGGGCAAAGGAGGTTAAATAACCAACCACTGATGTAGATTTAACCGATTTCTGAACCGATAACTTGCTTTCCGGCAACTAAGGAAATAAGCTACTTACGATCCTGTGTAATTTCACACAATTATACAATGAACAGGTTTCTGTGAACGAAACGCAAAAATATTAAATTATGCATAATGGCGAAAAAAATATGCTTCTTTTTTTTCAAACCGTTCGCGCGTTGCCGTTCGCGCCGTTTTATTTTTACTGTTACGTTGGCCAAACTGATGATTAATACTTTTTTGTTAGGTAAAGATGGCCTCCACCGACATTCTTTACATGCTACAAGCAGTGTTCATCTCATAATTTACTGCATTTTATCGCATAACTCACGACGACCGAGGTTCGGAGTGGTATTAAGTAATTTCCTCAGTCGGGGGATACAGGTGTAACATACATAAGTGGCTATTTCCTTTTATACGACCATTTATATGTTGATACGTATCACGGTTAGAAATTAGAAAGCGTTTTGTTTTTTTTTCGCTATCAGCCATATTTAATGGTTATAAAAATACATATCCGTCTTCATAACGTGACGCAATTTTAAGAGGAAACAGGAGGGCAGTTTTTCCATACAAACGTAGTCCCCTGTTTCCTCCCTGGATAATGCCAGTAGAGCAATCATTTTTTGTCCAAAAATCTATGGCTACTATTGATATGTTCCTATGTTTTCCTTTTTACGATAAATTGATTCTCAAAAGAGATATTAACCTTCAAAAACCTAAAAAAAAATGCCAGATTTTTCGCTGTGTTCACACATCCAGAAAACAAATTTGACTAGATTATTAAAAAAAAGGAAAACATAGGAACACGGCCAAAGCCTTTCTTTAATGTTTAATGAAAAAATTAGTTAAATAGGTTAAATTTTGGGGAAGAAATCAGGGGACTACGAATCGTTGTTTTCATGAAATTTTAAAAGGTATTTTCGGTCCAAGCTGCAGTTGTCTCTATCGCGCTCTGCGGGTGAGAGGCGGGCAGTCCGGGATAGCGACACATTTTACAAATACCTAATTTTCATTCTCTCGACCTTACTGTTACCTCTTAATGACTTATTTTGTTAGCGAGAGAGGCTTGTGTACGTAGTGCTAATTCTTATTCTTTGACATTGCCTAATAATTAATCATAACCGCTCTGTTTTAAGACATATTTTCGATTAAAAACCATTATAAATATAACCATTAATACTACAGCCAAACTTCCTACAAACTGTATTTTCGGGCTAAGTAAATAAACAAACGTGGTACGAAGAGCAGTGAATGAACTCCTCTATTTAGTCACACTAATGACTGTTATTCCGACACATTTAGAGTTCTTTTACACATAAATGTTTGGGGTAAAGTTCAACTTGTATTTAGTGGTAGAAATAGCTCCGCCAGTTGTATCGTGATTGTGTGTATCTACTTAAATACGATCGAAAACAATATTATAAATCCAATAGTAACACTATCTGCTACATTTTCACGCTTAAATCCGATTTAGATGAAATTTGGTATGGATAGGATATGGGGTCCTCCATAAAGTACACGTACTTTATTCACACTAATTTCGTGATTTTTGACCCCTCCCCGTCCTTGTTGGTCACATTTGTGAGACCCCCCCCTCCCGTAGTGTGATGTCAAATATTTTTCAATTTTACATCAAGAAATTATTGAATACTTCAAAAATGAGTTTAACTTCCATTTAAATTATTTTTAATACAATCAACGTCAACGCGCGTGACACTAGTAGAATGTGTGCGGAAAGAGAATAGGATTTAGATGGGGTGGGCGCTGTAATGCTTTTCTACCGTATTTAAAAAAAAAAAATGCCATACTGGTTAGGTTAGTTCCGTTTTTCACCACGCCTATTCTCTTTCCGCACAGACTCTAGATCCAGTGTGAACTGCCTGCGAAACATTTTAAAGCTTATGCCCAAATTTGGCACTTAGATATATTAGATTTCGAACTGTGACATCACCAAATTTAGGTCACCTCCCACCCCTTGTCACACACTGTCACATTTCGTCGACTCCCTCCCTCCCCCGTAACGTGTGACGTACTTTATGGATGACCCCTATAGTATGACATTTTGATTTTATTTTTTTATTGTAATTTATTTTGTAATTATTTCATTTTACTTTGACGATCTTTTTGTGAATTCATTTTAGTTTTAATATCTAAAACACTATGTAATTTCCAACAAGAAATAAATGAATCTAATCTAATCTATGAAACATTGAGACCCTGGAAAGGGGATAGGATTGTTTTATCCAGTAAATCAGGAAGGGAATGAAATTGGGGTGAAAGTTAATCATTTCTTAATGGTCAAGGGCCGTAGAATGGTGTGATGATTTAGATACTTTCACAAGAAATGATAGGGATCTAACTCATCATAGGGAGGAATGGAAATAAGAGAGGGGAGGTCCGAGTCTAGTCGTAGAACCAATAAACAGGCTAGAAAAGAAAACTGTTTTGAAAATCAAACTGCATACTGTGAGACAGTTACGGCCATGTAAAGAGAAGACCACCCGACTACGTAGGAAACTTGGCACTACAACTCTCCATTCCCGGTCGAAGATCCAGGGGCAGACCCAAAAAAAGGTGGAAAGATGTTGTGCTAAAGGATATGACTGAATGTCAGGTATCCGAGGGCGATGTCGGAGACAGAGCGAAGTGGAGGAGACAAGTCCGGAAAGCTGACCCCACCACCATGTGGGATAATAGCTAGGAAAAGAGAGAGAGATACTATGAGACAGTTCTTACCGTAACTGAATTAATTACGAAACTAAACGTTATTTAGTGCAACTCCTAACCCCAACACTAACTGAGCTATCTTATAAGCTTTCGGGCGCAGCTGGTGAGTGTCGCAATCGAAGACACGACAATCCTTTACATTTCACAATGAGTACCTTCAAATAATACAGCATACGTACACGTTGCAGTCAAAAGTTACATTATCAGTATTATCACATTAAAATACAATACAAAATTACCACACTCCATCCCCACTTTACGTGTGTCGGAGAGGCACCCTGAAAAATTATTTTAATTTTACCACTCTATCAGCGATAATCATTATCACAATATAAGTATAATAGCAGTAATTTTTCTTCCTACAAAACGTACCTGGGCCATGTTTTTTAAAGTTGTACACTTAACTTTTTTTTTAGATCTGAGAAATTTTACATCATTTCTACTCAGAATCACGCGTACTATCGTCTCTGATAGAAGAAAAAAAGTGTCCCAAAATTTTTCCGTTACTTTTCCATACATACTTGTATGGCGGTAACGGAACGGAAGAGCGATATTTGTATGAAAAATTTGGGACATTCGCCATCATTTGAACCTGGAGACGTCTACTGCTGAACATAGTTCTCCCCAAAGACTTCCACAACGACCGGCGACGAATAAACGCTAAATAAGGAAATACAGACGACAGAACCAGAAGCAAAATTTATCACAAATTACCTATGAACAACAATGGCTCCCCATTTAGTATGACGCTACCGTTTCCCTGGACGCTAACTCGTGCGCATGTTTTAATGATCCTCGTTGCGCCAGAGTTGCGGCCGCAACTCGAGACTTTATCTGTGGTTACAGGGTTGCCAGCATGGGAAAAATTAATTTATTAAAAAAATCTGAGTTCCGTACGCGAGTTATTTTGGCAGATTATATGTAGCCTCGAGGGAAATTAAAAGTATTTATTGATTGATTAGGGAATACCAAATTTGGCGTTTAGAAAACATAATTCCACCAGTTGGTAGTGTGGTGAGATGTAGTTTTGGTAGCAGGTCTCAAAATCCCGTGGTGGTGTTATTTGAGAAAGAGATTTACGATTTGTAAACACTCTCGTTCGTCAAGGACATTATTTCCCTAGCCACAAATATTCAGAAGATTCCGCTTCATTAGAATGGAATAATTATTTAGGTATTTTTGTATGGAGAAAATACCGGGATTCGACCCCTGCGAAGGAGACTTGAACCCCCGATTTGGGCGATAAAGGCTTAAAATAAAAAATGCTCTTATGCGAGTTGTAAGCGCGTGCGCAGCCCTGCGCCGGTGCGCCGGAGTCGGCGCCAGTGGTCCTGCCTTCTGACACACATACCCACTTACAGCCTCCGACCATGCTTTTATTGCCACTCGTAATAAGCTTCGCGTTTAACGTAAGCACATCGATATACACAAGTGCATACATATTTGCAGTAGCATATCGAAAACCGATGGGCCCGTTTCACGAAGCTAGAAGGTAAAATCATCAAGGGCGCTGTAATGCTTTTCTACCGTATTTGCCATACTGGTTAGGTTAGTTCCGTTTTTCGCCACGCCTATTCTCTTTCCGCACAGACTCTACAATTTACAAGTCTAGCAACATTGGCTGAAAACAACAACATTGGTTGGTTTGACCCAATGTTGCTAATAGGGAATGCAACCCGGGTACCCGGGTAACCGACCTCATTTAAAGTCAGGTAAAACCAGACTATTTTGACTCAGAGCCAGGGTTAAAAAAAACCTAGTAATAATAGTACATTACATAACTAGGGTGGTAATACAACGAAGTGTGCGGCCCGAGCTGCAAGCGAGGGACGTAAATATGCGATCGAGGGCTTTCTTTATTACCTCCCGTGTTGTGTAGGTACATCATTTTATGTCTACACTTGGCCAGAAAGCGGCTTTTTCCGTACGCGCAGCGTGCGGAAAAAGGCACTTTATGGCCAAGTGTGGCATAAATAAAGATTATGCATGTATCGTTCAATTTTAAAATTTAGCTATTGAAAAAAAAATCAAATGTTTAAAAAAAGAACAATAATAAATACAGATAAAATATTAGTTCGGAAGACTGGCTTGCAACTCACGGCGAAGGAGAACTTATTCTTAAAGAAATCTAATTAGTTTTTTAACGCGTCCAAAGATTAGTTCATAAGTTAAAGAGCCATCAACATGCCAGGCTGTCTGCCATACAAGGTTACAATTGCTCGTATGTCATATCTGTACTGATAACGGAGTTCACGTACAGTTCACACTAGAAACAAAAGCACAAGACCAAGATACAGGCTCAGCCTAGTTTGGTCCTTATCGGATACTACATGTGTTTATGAAACTGTGCAATTTGGTATAAATAAATTTAAACTGTGCAATTTGGTATAAATAAATTTATGTTATCTTATCTTATCTAAATTACGCACTTATGTAAGGTGATTCGAGTCGGTCGGTTTGCCATACAAATATAAGGCTGCGTTTCCACCAGTAGGCTTATGATGCTACGCTTTGTCGCGGGATAAATAAATGACAAACCGTCCGAGCGTGACGGATGCTTTATCATTTATTTATCGCGCGACAAAGCGTACCATCATACGCTTACAGAGCTGTGTGAGGAAAAAATCCACCAATGCCGGGCCGCGCCGAGCGAGGCTAGGCACGTTGGTTGGTGGATTTTTTCCTCGCACACCGCTCTGCTACCTCGCACAGCTCTGGTGGAAACATAAATTAAAATCTTTATAAGAAAATAAGAGTTTTGATTTATTTGGTATAAGTTTTTTAAACCGAATTTGATAATTTGCGTTGAATAATTATTTTTACCCGACTGCGGCGAAGCCCAAAGGAGGGTAATGTGTTTGACCTGTATGTATGTATGTCCGTTCCTGTGTCCGCTCGTAACTACTCAACGGCACAACCGATTTTGATAATGATACATCATTGGATTCGTCTTGATGGCGCGAGTGTCACTGGGTATGAAGTTCGTTAAAATAAACAAAATGGCGGATTTTATGCACTTTTAAAGTGCACCGCGGTCGGGTATTTTTTAGTAAAAATATTTAGTTATTTAATACATGAAACTACCCTATTCTATTTGACACCAAAGATATAAAAGACAGAGACCAACTCAAGGTCTGGCTGAGTGTAAGTAATTGCTTTTGAACATATCCTCTTTGTATCAAGAACTAGCATTTAAAATGTAGAAATATCTTTTGTCAGTCTACTAAATTGTTAAATTGAATGCAAAAGTCGCCTGTAACTTGATTATTAAATGCTCGTATTAGCCAGACACGTCTGAGACTTGACTAATTAGGAGAAGTTTCATTAAATTAGACAGGTAAATCTAATTGACTAGTCTTTTTGTCAATTTGTCTTTATATCTACGTACATATAAGAATTATGCAACTTAAAAACATAAAATATGTCAAAATAGCACATTAATTACAACAAGTAGATAAACCTACCTACCATTAGATAGCATTATTTCACTTAAATAAATAAATAACACGTACTTTAAAAACAAATAATCCCTCGGGCCGGTCATTTATTTCATAAATTGATTAAGGGTTAAATTCCTAAACAAAAGATGGATGAATTTATTCAATTGTTACAATGGAAGTGGGGGTACAATGAGTAATAAAAAAAAAATCGGTTGTCTGTAAAGTCGGTTTACTGACGATAGTCGTGATAACGTTGACCCTGACTTTGACTTTGACTGAAATTGACATTGACTTTGACTTTGACTGACTTTGACTTTGACTTAGTCTTTGACTTTGACTTTAACTTTGACTTTGACTGTGACTTTGACTTTGACTTGGACTTGGACTTGGACTTCGACTTTTTTCCCAATAAGCTGCTACAATGACATTGACACGCTAAAATGATGGCTAAGTGGCCAGTGTAAATATCTGCCGTTCCACGAATATAATGTCAAAGATTTGTTTTAATAATTTTTAAACTACGATTAAAGCAGGCGTAAAACGGAACTGCCAAAGCAGCATCCACTATTTAAATTTAAAGATTTTTGCCAAACTCAGCAGTGTCTCTTGTCATTCAATAGAGATTTTGACAGCCGTATCTTAGGGAATAAGGCCTAATTTATTAACAATTTGTAAGAAACTATCGCCTTAACGACATTAGTGCTGGAATAATATAAAGTACCTCTTTTGCGCAAAAACGCGAAAGATGTATGAAATCCTGCGACGCTTACTGTTTTTTCGAGTTGATAAAGTTAGTTTGCGCAAAAACGCGTAAGATGTATGAAATCCTGCGGCGCTTACTGTTTTTTCGAGTTGATAAGGTAACGGCCCCGCAAGGTAACGGCAAATGACGTCACACTTTTTCGTGCGTGCAGCCGGCTTCATCGAATTATAAGACGTTATCACGTCAATAAAGTAAAAATAATCTAAAGGTACAATTAGCTTAACCTAAACTAAAACTAAGTCATGTCCCCCAGATCGGGCCCCTATACGGCAGGGTCTCCATTACGCTGGCTGTGTTCCCCCTCTGGATCGCTATGCTGATCCGTTGAGTAAGGAACGAGGTCCCCAGTGGTCTGGATGAGCTTTTGGCTCAGCGTCTTTATAAGTTGGTTCGAATCTGGACTCCATGGTCCGAGAGTCTCGACTGCAAAGGCCGCACACATTCCTAAATGATTGAAGTTCTTATTCACCGTGATCTCGGGAGGAACACACCTGATTTTCTGAGTCTTCATAATCGACAATCACGCTACGGATTCTAATTCTAACGTTATTATGAACTGGCTCTACTCGGTCGTTGCTAAGTCTGTTTTTATTGAACTTTTTACGCCATTGCGTGAGATGTTATTTAATAGCGTAGGTATCAACTAGTAAAAACCTATAACGAGTTGTTGCGGCAAAAAATCGGTACTATACTGAATAACGTCGTGATTGAGTAGGTATACGTTAAATTTGAAAAGACCTAAAAGGTCATCTCGACTCTCGACTAATCTCACGATTTGTGAATTTGATTGTTTTTGTCAAATAACGCAAACCTTGCCTAGGTAAAGATGAAAAGGCTGGTACAATAAATACCTATCTATAAGTTTAAATTTACTCCACAACATAGGGGATCGATTAATTTCAGAACGTTATTATTTTATAATTTTTAAAATATTTGCAATCTTGCACTTATATTACATTCAATGATTCCTTCATTCATTACCTCTTTTACTTCAACCAACTCAACTCTTTTACTTTTAATTTACCTCAACTCTCCTGCCGACACATATAACTTGTGTTTTTAACTAATTCGTTATTGCGGATGTTTCGCATTTTTCCAAACCTCCACAACTAACTCTAAGAATCTGGTGCGACAGAGACGTAAACGGTATTCGCTGGTAGCGTTATTAATATGTAATCCCTATATAGAATATAGAATTCACGCCTAAAGTTATCCACAGCTGTTAGGATGACTAACGTCGGTATTCCTACCAACATACAGAACAATAGTTTTCATTCCATTTACCTGCACGAATAACAGTGTTCAACGGATATTGATTTATCTGTGGAACCCATGAACTATATGGCAGGTGGTATTCGAATTTCAAAATAAAATCTAAATAGAGTCGCAGAATGGACTGTTTACCATGTTCTACGCTAATGCTACGCCAAAAAATAAAACTAGTGTCTATGAAATTAATAAATGAACATTACAAAATAATTTTTCACGTTTTGTTTCCTTTTGAATTTAGATACGCGCGTTCTAAAAAGAAAAACACTCCAAGGGCCAACTGTCAGGAATAAATTTCAAATTATATAACGTCCGGGCGAATGGGTGCGTTCAGAGGAAGCACACTTCATTAATTTGATTGCATACAGGTTGAGACTTTTTAAGCTCGTCAATGAAGCGTCTCTCTTGGTCCGCCAAAAGTTCAGCATTTATGATGATTCAAGTCACCCGGTTCTCTATAAAAACGGAAAGATGGTCAACAATACATATTAACGACATCGTTTGCTTCACGTACCAGTACCAATCTACAAGGGATAAATCGATGTACTTATTAATTGTAAAGACGAACACAGGAACTGCCCTCTTACCGAGGTATATTTTAAATGTATTGCCTGAAGTGGAATTTCTAATTTGCTGAAGTAATGTGACGTTGCTGTGTTTAATATTTATAACTAGTATTTGCCTGCGGCTTCGCCCGCGTTATTGCCGTTATTACCTATACCAAGGGAAGTCTTTACCGAGATATAAAGTAAGTAGGTATCTTATGTTTCAATCCTTGACTTGGTCTACTTGCGTGCCGAATTTCAGCTCAATACATTCAGGTGTTACCGCGTTATTTAGTAACAAACATCGTCACAAACTTTCACAATTATAATATTAGTGTGATTATAATATGTGCAAGGGTTCAGAACTACATATGTATAACGAATCAGGTGAGATCAAGGTTAAACGCAAAAGTATTAAATCATACAAAAAAAAATATATAAAACAAATAATAATCTAGCAACATTAGGTATTCACATTGTTCCTGACTCGGTCACGGATTCGATATTTCCGGCCCACCTTGCATTTTGATTGTATATTCCACCAATTTTAGCATTTCCAACAAAACTTATGTTCTCAGTCTATGACTCACCTCCGTAAGTCGACCTTTCCGGTCCTAGTAACGCTATTGATTGGCAAGTATGTCTGTTTATATTTTATAACTATAGCCCAATATCGATTATTTTAGGCGTACAATAGAAAAGTATAAAGACAGCAGTGTCGAGGCGTAAAAGATATCCTTAGACAAGCCGGTGCAGATTTGGCATACATTTTCCTTAAGAGCTGTAGAGTAAATTGGTCAAATGCCTGATATTAGGCAAGCCGGTAGATAGAGTTGTTTGGACGCCACGCCACTGAAAGACAGACAAGTAGTCACTCTCCGGCCGTTCAGCGCGCGATACCTATTCAAGGTCGAGGCGTACGCGGCGCGATCGGTACTTGAGCATTCTTACGCATTCCTAAAACTTTGCTTGTAGTGTGTTCGTTCACGGTGCGCACACACACACGCCACGCTATGTACCTTTTGTATGGGGAAAAAATTACTTTGACTAAATCAAATGAGAAATTTGCAAACATTTGTAGATTGACAAAGACGTTTAGCATTATATTCCGAGTTTGATAGAAAACTCAGTTTTCCACAAACAATTTACTGGTCACTGGACACAAATTACTTACAGAATATAAATTTTCCCTTAATTAGCTAAACAGAAACAACGAACCTAAAAGACGCACGAACGTGGGTCGTTGGCACTCTGTAACGCCCAATATATAATAATAATAATAATATTTTTATTTCAAAAAACATCTTACAAAGATTTCCTTAAAAAGTAGAAGTTCCACTTCCTAAATAGGTTAACACCTGTACTTTAGGGTAAGCATCGCTCCTCCCCGTGAAAAAGCTTGATGTTTAAAAATACAGTTGAGTCTTGCAAACTTACATTACAACTAAAAAGATTATATACTAGTAACACTAAGTGTGTGTGTGTGTGTCTGTGTGTGTGCGTGCGCGTGTGTGTGTGTGTGTGTGTGTGTGTGTGTGTGTGACATTTTATCTTAGGCAATTACTTTTAGGACATCTTCCGTCTCGTCGTAGTTTTTATTTAGTAGCCAATTAGTTAACTTCTTCTTACACTCATTTTTGGTCAAAGGATAAACATTTAGAATTTTATTTATTTTATTATACACGTATGGTCCGGTAAAGGCAAAGTACTTTTTGATAAAGCTGGTAATATGGACTTGGCATGCAACATCCACGTACTTATTGTCCCGAATAAGTTACCTAAACACGACTGCAAAGTGCCTTTCTGGATTCTAATTCTGCACTAGTGGTTCTAATCTAATTACAATTACCCATTGACGTATATTTATTATGTATGTCTCTCCCGTACACGGGACAATGGTGTCCCGGCCCTTTGGGAGGCGTGCGCGGAGCCGAAGCCAACGCGTAGAGGCCCTTTCGACAATTTAATGAAAGGCAACGTGTATACCCAGCGGATGCTGTCCCTGCCCGTTTCATGGGACGCACGCAGAGACAGCCCCCGCCAGATGCAAGGACTATTGTTGATTGATGGAATCTAACTCTACTGGGTTATGGTGGTGGAATTATGGACTAGATACTGGGGATTGAGACATGATGGCGCCTGTCAGGAAAAGTGTCTCATGGCTTTCGCGGCACTGACAGACCGTGACTTGCCCTCCGCTGATGGGCCCCTGTTAAATAGCGACATTATGAGCAATGGCCCAGGGGCAACACCGCTGCCGAGGGCTGCAGGGTGTCGAGAGGTGTGCTGCGCTTTCTCCGAGGGTACTCGCGGCGTTATGCCCTTTAACACTTCCACGCCTGGAGCATTTATTATTATTATTAGTTAATTGTTACTGATTATTAATATCGTTCTGAATGTTACAGGAAAAACATAATGGTTTCCCTAACTTGCTTCGTTTTTTAAAAAATTACAAAAATCGTAACACAAACTTATTTTGTCAGTTACTAAACTAACCGCGACCTATGTCAATGTATGGGGACAACAGTTTTCCAGCGGCAACGTTAATACAGTTTGAACTATTTACATACTACCTACAAGTTTGTACAGAACCCTCAGTGAGGGAGTCCCACTCGCACTTGACCGGCTTTTTAAATCATGATCATGACTTAATAATACCCCTAAATGCTATCACTACATAGTATAAAACAAAGTCGCTTCCCGCTGTCTGTCTGTACCTATGTATGCTTAGATCTTTAAAACTACGGAACGGATTTTGATGCGGTTTTTTTAGTAGATAGAGTGATTCAAGAGGAAGGTTTATATGTATAATGCATGCACTTAGTATCAGCATTGCACCCGTGCGAACCCGGGGTGGGTCGCTAGTTTCTAACATTCTTTATCCCGATTGAAACGCTCTCATGGGGAGTTCTTACAGTTCCTCTTATTCGAACTTCTCTTTATTGCGGTCTCTAAAATGTAAACATTTACATAATTTTCTTTGATACCGACCAGCAAAAGGTATTTAGAGAAAACACCAATTTTAGACTTAAAAGGTGAATATGGTAATCTCTAATAGGATATGCAACTTCAAAAGGCAAATGTGACATCAAAAGGGCTGATGTGACTGGGGAATATTCCCGGGAACGGCACATCTCTAGTAGTGACTACTAATTATGTTGCGTAGACTGAGTACAAGGTACGGAAAGTTCGCGTATACTTTTGAGATAGAGATATTTATCTCATCATCATCATCTGATCAGTTGAAAGTTATCAACTGCTGTACATGGGTTCACTTCATCTATTTATGTGCCTGCCTTGCTCCCTCCTTCCAAACTAGAAAACAATGCAAAATGCAACGCATTGTTGTTTTGATTGCAGAAATAAGTATTTTATCAGAATGAATATTTGGTCCTTCGAACCGGACCAAAAATCGCACTTGCGGGTAAGACATGAAATTGTGTACATACCGCGGATTTTAACCGCTCGAGGTCCGTATTTATATGGTTGATATTATCGATACTTTTATCGTACTCTTAATTGCGGAATTCCACATTACATCACGCATACCCTACCTAGGTCAGTGATCACGATCACCAATTAGTTAGTTTCTTCAGGGGTCCCGTTTTTTAAATAAAATGACCATCGCGGTCCGTTTCTAGAGTCCGTGCAGAAAGAGAATAGGATTTAGATTTGGGGGCGCTGTAATCATTTTCTACCGTAGAAAAAAATATTTGCCGTATTTGCCATACTGGTTAGGTTAGTTCCGTTTTTCGCCACGCCTATTCTCTTTCCGCACAGTTTCTACTAGAGACACTTGAGTTTATTAAAGCATTTATTAAATTACGTACTCGGTAATACAATACTGTTTACTTAAGGTTCGCACAAAATAGGTCGACGGTCCGGATCCGGACCGCGGTCCGCGGTTGGTGAGCCCTGCCCCTGCCCTAGGTCTCAATTAAATTGTATTAGGTACAGTATAATAGCAGTAATTTTTCTTCCTACAAAAGGTACACCGCGCGCTTGAATGTGTGCGCGGCGTGTACGAACTACGAACGCACTACAAGCAAAGAATTAAGAATGCTCCAGTATGGATCGCACTCGCACAGACGCGCGATCGTGCGTCAGCGTGAATACCTACGTGTCACGCGCTCCTAAACGGCCGAAGTTGAACTATATACACTTATCCGTTTTTATACTTTACCCTAGGTCTCCTCAATTAAGTTGTATGCAATGCTGCATGTGAAACCCAGCCCTTGAATGGATCAACACACTCATGATAAAAGTACAATGAGCCAAGAATTTTGACGACCGCTTTAGCTTAGTTGGTAGTGACCCTGCCTATGAAGCAAGAGGTCCTGGGTTCGCATCCCGGTAAGGGCATTTATTTGTGTGATGAGCACGAATATTTGTTCCTGAGTCATGGATGTTTCCTATGTATTTAAGTATTTGTATGTATGTATCTATTAAATATATCGTCGTCTAGTATCCATAACACAAGCCTTATTGAGCTTACTATGGGGCTAGTTCGATTTGTGTAAGATTGTCCCCTTATAAAAAAAAAAATAAAAATTTTGATCCACCATTTTGCGACCTTATTGATTGGTATTAGAGTTCAAAAATGGTAGTTTCTTGGTTTACTGTACAAGCAAAAGGCAAGCTAAGTCCTCACGTGGCTTGATTACCTTTAATTACCGGAGAATTCTGGCTATTTCTACCGTTACTCTGTTTTACACCTAGCGATTACTAATCTTGAACCCTTGACTTATATATTTGGACTTGGCCAACGGGCGCGAACAATGATAATTACCTTTACATTCTTTACTCGCTTACGCATTCACCCGCGGTTTCGCCCGCGTTATTACCCGTTATTATCCTAAGGGAACTATTTACTGGGATATAAAGTATCCTATGTTTCAATACCGAATATGGGCTACCTGTGTGCCAAATTCCATCTCAATCCATTCATTTGTTACAGCGTTATTTAGTAACATACATCTACACAAACTTTCACCAGTGGCGTGGCGTTCAAAGAACTCGATTCCTACCGGCTTGCCTAATATCAGGCATTTGACCACCTTATTCTACAGCTCTTAAGGAAAATGTACGCCAAATCTACACCGGCTTGCCCTAGGATATCTTTTACGCCACGCCACTGACTTCCACATCACACTTCACGCTAATATTATAACCTAGCATTGACCCGCGGCTTCGCCCGCGTTGTTCCCGTTACTATCCCAAGGGAACTCTTTACCGGGATATAAAGTATCGTACATGTTTCAATCTAAGACTTGATCTACTTGCATGCTGAATTTCAGCTCAAGCCATTCAGTTGCTATCCCGTTATTAAGCAACAAACATCCAAACTTCTTCACGAACTTTCACATTTATAATATTAGTGTGATGTGAAAGATTGTGAAGATGTTTGGATGTTTAGATGTTTCGAGGTTTGGATGTTTGTTACTAAATAACGGGGTAGCAACTGAATGGATTGAGCTGAAATTTAGCATGCAAGTAGATCAAGTCCTGGATTGAAACATAGGATATTTATATCCTGGTAAAGAGTTCCCTTGGAACAGTAACGGGTACAACGGCGAAGCGGGGTAAATGCTAGATTATTACCCGACTGCGGATAGCCCAAACGAGGGTTATGTGTTTGACCTGTATGTATGTAAGTGTAAGTATGTCCGTTCCTATGTCCGCTCGTAACTACTCAACGGCACATCCGATTTTGATAAATGTACTCGTAAATGATACATCATTAGATTCGTCTTGATGGTGCGAGTGTCACTGGGTTATGAAGTTCGTTAAAATAAACAAAATGGCGGATTTTATGCAGTTTCAAAGTGCACCGCGGTCGGGTTTTTTTTTATAAAAATGTTTTATGGGCATTTCTCCAGAAATATGTCTGCGACTCATTCATCGGTCTCCATACATTTAGTATGAAAAAGGGCCAGAGGAATGAGGTGACCGCAGACATATTTCTGGAGAAATCCCCTTATTCCCATTCCGTTACTTTTCCATATCAATTTTTTTTTTTTTGAGATGTCGCCGTATTGCAGTCAGTAGGGTAGGCGACTTATGTACAATAAACAATTATATTATTAAAAATGCTACCAACACGCTGGCCTATATCAGTTGTAGGGTCCCGGACACTTAGGACCAGCAATTTTTTTTTATTATTATTTTTAAAGCCTGACTAACTTGCAACCCTAGTGGGCGTAGCAATTATATCACCGGGTGGCCGGCCGTGCCGTTCCCTGGGGTCGAACCAGGTCGCTAGTGGTCACCCCGAGTGAATCGAACTGGGCCATACCACCAGAATCCATAGGCATCTACTGGGTACGATCGCTCGATCTTACAGCCTTATCTTATACTTATCACACTTGCGATTTGCGAGCGAACTGCGGGCGAGTTAGAAGCGAAGTTCCATACAAATGTCGCTCGCGGCGATCTCGCCTGGTTTTATATAATTTGCGACTGGTTTTGTATGGAAACTCGCCCGCAGCTCGCTCGCAAATCGCCAGTAATCGCAGATGATAAGGCCCTTAGGGATCTAGGGCTTAAGCTGGTCAGAAAAAGCCTTGTGTCCGCGCAATAAGGACGAAAAGAAGTCAATAATATCGTACGTACATACCTTTAGACTCAAAGGGCGTAAACGCCATTAGAACCTACGGCGTTTACGCCCTTTGAGACTAAAGGTATCAATATGGGCTGACAATCTCTTAATCATATAATATTAATCAGATTGACGAGCTCATGATTGAATTCGTAATCAAATGGTTTGTAAAAGATAAAATTTCTCGATTTTATTCCTAATTATAATCAGACTCGTTTTTCCCAACTCTGATTGTTATTGCCCTAATCACCACACCAACAACGAAAATAGGTTTATGCCATACATGGCCATAAAGTGATTTTTCCGCACGCTGCGCGTACGGAAAAAGCCGCTTTCTGGCCAAGTGTAGACATAAAATGATGTACACAACACGGGAGGTAATAAAGAAAGCCCTCGATCGCATATTTACGTCCGTCGCTTGCAGCTCGGGCCGCAAACATCCGCGATCTCGGCCTTTCTTTGTATTAACACCCTAGTTGTGTAATGTACAAATTATTATTTTTCTCAAACATGGCATGAAATGTTGACATTACGTGCCTAAAAATAGGCCACAAAGTACCTACCTCGTTTCCTATGCGGCATGACACTTGGCACGGAATGGAATTTCATACTTGCCGCCTATTGCCGGCCTAGGCCTGCAATGTATTTTTTTTTTAATTTCCATTCCACATTTATTTGGGCCACAGCATCACGGCATTCAGCCATTAAAAAAACAAAAAACGATTTTTGCTATATTTTGCAGTTTTATTTATTTAAAATTGACATGAACATAACAAATAACACATTATAAACAATTTCCAATTATTATAAATTGCAAACTAAACCACAAGAATACACATTTAAAATATTTCATCTAAATATTCGCGGTAAAAATGTGAACTGAAACAGCTTTTGGCCGAATTTGCATTGTCTATGGATATTATGTCACTAATGTCACTTTCTGACAGCCAGTTTGTGTTATAAAATATTAAGTAAAGTAAGTTTATTTATTTCATTGTATGTTTGAGAAAAGCACTATACATACCTCGGCGGGAAATGAGGTTGCCGGCCTCGTAACTATCTGGCCTCGCTTCGCTCGGCCAGCTATATGTACTCGGCCGGCAATTCCTTACTTCCCGGCCTCTGCAGTAATGTACTATTAATTGTGTGTATATTCTTGGATTAGCAGAACTAGATTTAGCTTAATTCCTTCAAAAGCAATAGGTAGAATGGGGTGCTCAATAGCCGTTAAAAAGACAAGTCGATGGGAATTGGGTACTGCTACTGTGGATGCAAATAATATCAATTCCAAACACAAACTCTTCTAATTCTAATAAGAAAACAACCAGAAACTTGGTCGGCATTCTTCATGACAAACGAAGGAAAAGAAGTCGGAAATAGACGGGTAGGCTAGGTAAGGTTCCTTTAAAAATATACATGTTTGTCTAGCTAGATAGTACTACCTAACAATAATGTCTCTTAAATGCCTTTAATCTAACAAAGGTTTAAATTAAAGTGCGTACACACAACTTGTTATAAAAAAATCCGTCTTATCACACGCAGTATGAAAGAGCCGAGTGATTGATCACGTTTTTAATATAAGTATAAGAGGCAAAGGCGACGCAACCATACTGCCATAAGGGGAAATGCTGCACAAACCTGCTTTACGCCCGAGAAATTCGCAATCGCACAGATTACTCCAACTTTTTAAAAACAAAAGATTTTAAAACTTCCAAAACCATAGACAAAACGAAAACTGTATAATTAAACTTTTATTTAGATACATTTTCACATAAGACCAAGGCTTTAAGTTTGGAGCGCAAAAACTATCGTAAGCGTAACTTCGTAATGCTTATACCTACGTACCGAAAAAATCCTCCCAAGTCATAGAATGGTCGGAGTCGTTCGCACCGTCCATCTTCCAACACTATAACATTTACAAACACAACGTTTATGTCACCAAAAAGCACTGAACTTCCTACATATTGTTGACAAACAAACAAGAACGCGTTGGAACGGAACGCGCGACCGCCCGACCGACCGTCGGCGAAGTGAGTGAATGAGAAATCAAATAAAACTACGATGCAGCGTGTCTGTGTGCCTCGAACGGGATGCACTTATGCGCTTATAGCTGCCTCTCTGTCTCCCAGCCTGGTAGAGATGCGATAGAAAATAGTGTACTTTTGAATAAGTTTAAAATAGTCTTCAAGCTATCTTGGGCTGCCTTAAGGTATCATATGAGGCCTAGAATGTACAGTTATAATTATTATAACTAACGCACACTTTATCTTGTATCGAGCGACCACCCTGCACTTGCATAGATTTTCAATGCAAACGAGGGATATTCTTTTCTTTTTAAATTTATACACTAAAATCTCCCCTTATCAAGCGTACTTAAGTAAAAAAAATAAACGGTCGTATCTTTTAGAAGTTTTCCTTTTTCACAGCTTCAAGGGATTGTTGTAGACCTGAGTAGAGTCTGTGCGGAAAGAGAATAGGCGTGGCGAAAAACGGAACTAACCTAACCAGTATGGCATTTTTTTTTTGCAAATACGATAGAAAAGCATTACAGCGCCTCCCGATCTAAATGCTATTCTCTTTCCGCATAGACTATATGGTTTTATTTTCAATTCGATACCTTCAAGCGTTCCCGAGATAAAGGGTCTTGACAGACAGGCGGACAGACGGACAAAAAAATGAGCCTATAAGGATTCCGTTTTTTCCTTTTGAGGTAGATACGGAGCCCTAAAAAGCAGTGTTCGGATCTTGGGTGCAATTTGGGGTATATGACTTCAAACGTTATACAGAAACATGGATGTTTCTCGGACTTCTGGGAATATATTATTGTAGATGCATTTTTTTGTTTGTTATATGCCTCTATAGCAGTTAGGGTTGCCAGATGTCCGGTATTGAAGCGTACAGTCCGTTATTTTCGAGGCCTGTCCGGTAAAAAATAAATGGTCATACCGGAGAGAACAATGTATTAGTATAAAAAAAAAGTATTTTTCCCCCCTTTTTGGGGTTGTCCGGTATTTTTTCGCGACTCACCTGGGGTAATTACCCCTCCAGGGGTAAAACGAAGTTTTCTCAGGGGTAATACGCATGAATGTTAACCGTTTTACTTTGAGCAGTTTCTTATAAGCTTATAATACCTATTTTTTTGGAGGGGTAATAATACAAATCTCGATGAGAATGTGGATGATATGATAATAAAGGTTAGGAACCACTGCTCTATAGTGATAACGATAACCCGTTCCCGGAATCATAAGGAATATCCATGTTTCTGTATAACGTTTGAAGTCATACAGGGTGACTTCGAATTGGTAATACAAAATGAATGTTTTACATACATATCCCCTAAACTTAGCCCCTCAATTAAGTCTCATACTTTTAAAATAATCAGAAGTATGTTTTTCTTTTATTATTAATTTATCCCATTTTTGTTGGCTTAACATGGTTATCCTACCATAATAATAAACAAAGAGGTTTAAAGATTTTCAAATGAACACTTTCCTCTTTGCTTATCCGTCACATGCCGCAATATTTATGAAGAAAACGTGTTTTGATTAGTAATTGTCAGTTGTCAAAGAAAATACGAGTGACAGGTATGACACTTAGGTATTTAATGGAGTGTAACCACACTTTAGGACTTTAATTATTTGTTTTGTTAGAAAATTAGCAATGATTTAATACAGCAAATTTTAACATAGGGGTTAATGTGTTACACTACATGGCATTAACTGAGCCATAATCAAGTGTTTTGTATTTCCAATTTGAAGTCGCGCTGTATACCCCAAATTGCACCCAAGATCCGAACACTGCTAAAAACACAACAAAATTGATCTTGTACTTGCCTTCAGCACATACTTTCCAAGTTCATTGAAACCAGACAAACTTACATGTAAAATATCTTCACTACTTTGAAAAGGTCCTATCTAAAAACGGCGCAGGGAAAAACGTCGTAAATACATGCGAACTCCTTACATACTTAACCCTGCGTTTTTTAACCCTTTCAAGCATATCGGACACAGTTGTCCCTACGTATACATGTAATATCTGATACGGGTCAATTGCAGAAAAAATGTACCTTTTACTTTTTTGTCTGATCATGGTGTGTCTTATACCATTTTACTCAGAATCATGAGCACTTTTCATTTATGGAATAAAAAAGCTGTACAAAATTTCCGTGCAAATTTTGAATCTCAGTCTCACTCACTCAGGAGAAAATAGTAACGAAAATTTTTATCAAATTAAATTAGGGATGTAACGATACCGATACCGATACCGATATATCGGCCGATATCGGTATCGCCGATATATCCCACCAACTCAACTATTTCAAGAGCGTGAAAAGAATTTGTTGTATGAAAAAAATCTGCAAAAAGTAATTTCAATTACTGATTTAATTTATATATTGGTCTATTACCTTGTGCAATAATAATTACTATGTTAATTATATATTTGGTTCATAATAAAAAAAAAAATCCGTGTTGACAATTTATTTATTTTTACTTTACACCTTCAAGGTTGACTCTCTGTTAAATATAGCCAAGTTTTAGGTATAAAAAGGACATAAGTACAAATAATAAATCTGAAGTTCATACTTCATTAGTTAGCTAAGGATATCGGTATCGGTATCGCCGATAATTTACTACAAATATCGGTATCAGTATCGTATCGGCAAAATTGTGTATCGTTACATCCCTAAATTAAATGTTGTTTTCTACTTATAATCTGAAAAATAATTACAAATGTTGGTGATAAAAAATGTATAATTAAAATCATTATAGGTTCATGACAAATATGCTTTGCTATGACAAAGTCAGGTATAACATACTTTTAAATAAACTATATGGGGTTGGAATCCGCGGACAAGCCCATAAATGGTTTACATCCTATTTAAAGGACAGAGAACAGTTCACGGAGATAGAACATTTTGATGTAAATAGCGGTCAGATAGCAACAGTTCGGTCAGGTGGTAAAATAATTAACGCCTCAATCCCCCAAGGCAGTGTCGCTGGATGCCTGCTGTTTCTCCTTTACATAAATGACCTGCCTAAAATATTAAACCAAACATGTGTACTTTTCGCTGACGACGTATCGGTACTAATAACTAGTCAAAACGGCGCACATCTGGACGAAACACTTAACTCCCTATTAGATAAGATAACAAACTGGATGGCCGACCACAACCTTGAAATTAATTACGCAAAAACAAAACTTATGACTTTTCACCCCCGTCAAAAAGCGCCCTTAAATATAAATTTTACTTATAATAACACACAATTAGAAGTTGTAGATGAATTCTCCTTACTCGGTTTAGTCATAGATCGAAATGTAAATTGGAAAGCGCATATAAAAAAAGTAAAATCCAAAATATCCAGCTTCGCCTACGCGCTAAATATAGTAAAAAAAACTACCGATTTACAAACAGCGCTAGCCACATATTATGCATATGCTAACGCATGGCTCACATACGGTATAATTTTATGGGCTAATAGTACGGACTTTCCTTACCTATTTACCCAACAAAAAAAACTGGTCCGCATCCTAGTCAATATAGGTAATAGGGACTCGTGTAAACCTCACTTCCAACGTCATAATATTCTTACGTTACCGTGTACCTATATCTTGGAAATATGTAAATTTACAAGGCAAAACCTTAACTTATTTAACAAAAGGCATGAACTACCCACAAATCATACATTGAGACATCGAAATAAACTGTTATTACCAATATCAAAACTAAAAATGTACTCCAATAGCACGTATGTTATGGCTATAAAGATATATAATCACTTACCTGATACAATGATAGCGGAAGAATCAGATGTTAGGTTTACTAAAAGATTAAAACAGTTGTTATTGTCTAAATGTTATTACAGCGTCCAAGAATATTTAAACGATACGCTATAAGCACAATTATGTCAATAGATCCGTAACCAAAATGTGGAAAACGCTTATTACTAACTCTTATTAATACTAACATAAATTCATAATTATTATTATAAATTTATAAATTAATGTTATTCGTAAGTTAACCGTGTTGTTTACGTTATCTAAAATCATCATTTTCGTTCT
Organism: Eudemis profundana; assembly: GCA_947034925.1. Classification (NCBI taxonomy): domain Eukaryota; kingdom Metazoa; phylum Arthropoda; class Insecta; order Lepidoptera; family Tortricidae; genus Eudemis; species Eudemis profundana. The sequence continues at coordinate 12,259,674 of OX344816.1, read as the reverse complement.
TAGTAAGTAAGATATTGCAATGCCCTAGCAGGGTATCATGTACCTACTATATAATACCTACTTTTAAGACCTATGTATTACAATGAACATGATCGCAATAAATAAATATGAATATGAATATGAATATGAATATCTTTGAATAATGTATTATGCCTTATTTTCTTGCTCCACGACCCAGAAATCACCCTGTATGTAATAGATGCCGCGTCAGTTGAATGCAGTCGTAAGGAATCCGGTAGTGCCTCCGAAGGCCGCGCGGCGAAATCGCGGAGTAAGCCACTTCTGACATTGGAGCGAAAACTCTTTCAAACGAAACTTATACAGTTCGATATCCCAATAGCGATTGCGATTACTCATACAATAATTGAGCGGTCAGCAGAATACAGTGCTACTACGATGACTTTGCAGAGCGTAGCATGGCAACACCTCCATTTGAAAGTCACAGTTTCATACGAATTTGATTTTTAAACGGAGGTGGTGCCATGTTCCGCTCTGCAAAGTTATTAGAGTCTGTGCGGAAAGAGAATAGGCGTGGCAAAAAACGGAACTAACCTAACCAGTATGGCCACAGAACAGAAAATACGGCACATATGGTAGAAAAGCATTACAGCGCCCCCCAAAATTAATCCTATTCTCTTTCCGCACAGACTCTAGTCGCGCTCTAGTGGCCGCGGCTAGCAAACCTGCTTGTTGGATTGCAGTCAGTCCCTGATCATTACCAGACCGTAGTCGTCCACTGCTGGACATAAGCCTTCCCCAGTCCTCGGCTCTCCGCATCCAACCACTTCCCGTCACTCTTTTTAGGTCGTCATTCCAATTGGCGGAGGATCGCCCTCATCCCACAGCCCTATAGGCTCATGGAGCTTATAAGGCCAGTCAGCGTAAAAAAAACAGTTCGATCTTTCTGACTTCACTCAACACTTAGATCAGGATCAGAATCACACATGGTCTCCGTGGCACTAACTAGCAATGAGTCCGTGTGAATGCTTTTAGATTCAGTTCTTTCTAAATTGCTAAACTCTGGATTTCGAAGTACCGAATATAATCTAGGAAACAAAGTGTCGAAACATCTGATTCGGATGGAATAAGATAGACTTTCCCATTTTACGTGTTTATTAAATAAGCAAAAATTAAGTTTCAGAATGTACTTAACGATATCTATTCACGACCTAAAATTATGTTAACTGCATTTTGTGATATTCAAGAAGTGATTCTGAACTGGTTTTCGAAGTCAAGACAATACTTTTGATTAAAAAAGTATTTTACGGAATAGAATAGGTCGATTTTAATGTCTTTTACTTCAAAAATGTAATGGAGAAATGCTCTTAATACTTTTAAACGTGAATGGAACGTTCTAATCGTATTTTTTTATACTAACGAACTTTTCAGTTTTTGAACAGTACTTTTTAATGCTGACGCTATTTTTTCTATTGGCACATACTTAATACTTTTATTAAAAATGCACTCTATGTAGTATATGTATTTATCAGTGGAATTTATTATGTTGAACATTGCTCTAAAAATATTACAATAAACATATGTAGTTGTAATAATGCCGTTTTTAATTTGGCAATATTGGAAAATGTATTGTATGATTTGGTAAATCCAATGCGTCATGTGAAGTCACCGCATTGATCGTCCGACACGACCGTCAACCGATGATTTCTAACAACATGGCGGACTTGAAATCAGTTGTTGTGTACCGAGATTTGCACCCCGTTAGTTAATTTGAATAACAAAACAAATCACTTTACCAGTACTAAATTTTATAGATCAATCATTACTCTATATTTGACGGTAGTAAATTGTAGTGGTTGTTGTTTCTTCGCTTGTGTGATGTGATTTCAGGTAAAAACAATGCTGAATAACAATTTAAGCCGATTTAATTGCATTTCATCGACACATTGCAGTGCACGTTGTCTTTTATTGAATTAAGTTCAATCCTTTACACATGTACACTCACTGCGTCGTGTTTTTTCCAGTTATCGAGGGGAATTGTTAAAGAAAAGTCGTGGTCATTATTGTGGTCTTTCACTTGGTAACTGGTCGGTGTTACGATGCCGCGACGCGGTATAGAGCCCGTGCAGCCTCCAGAGCCACCTAAGAAGAAGCCTAAAGTGGTTTTGGAGCAGCTCTCTTTATTATGTCCAAGCCTGGACGTTAGTTTCACAGACGACGAAGCTTTGCCGCCTGGTATCGTCTTCTCAGACATTCAGCAGAAGAAATGGCGCATCGGGAAGCCTATTGGTGAGTATTTAGCTCTTAAAACTATTAACTCTCTTCTAGAATGCAGATCAAGACCATCCTAAGGTATCACTGTTTGATCTAGAATGTTATCAGATAAATGTTGTTTTTTTGTCATCAATGCCCGTAAGAACACTCAAAGTACGCATTAAATCTGCGTTTTGTCAACAATGACAACATTTGGTGAAGAAGTCACATCAATGTTTGATAAATATTTACTATTCTGTGTGGCATTTTTATACAATTCTGCCACCACTTTACTGCTTTTGAAGAAAATAAAGGCAAATCTGCTCTGGCTCCCAAAGACGGTACCAATGCTTTTTGTTTTATTGTCTGAAGCCGTTAGACAGATCTTTAAATGTAAGTACTTAGTCCTACTAACAGAACCACACATTTTAAATAGGCACTATCTTGTTTTCTGTTGTTTCTTGCATCATATCTTATACTGCTACTTAGAGGTTTTCTGAATATTGTTACTTTAGCAATAAGATCACCTGTGGTCATTAGTTTTTAATATCTTGTGTTAAATTAAGTAAGGATTTCCTGTAACTTTTATTGTGCAATAAAGAGTATTGTATTGTAATTCTATACCTTCCTAATTTCCACTTTGAAAATACACAATTTGATATATTTCATTTCAATAATTGTTTGGTGTCATATTTAGCAGCTTATAACTACATAAACCTTTGAACCAGTGTGAATAACATTATAGAAAACATCAGCAAATTGCTCTGTCCCATTTTTAGCATTATTTCACTATTTTGCTGACTTTACATATAAATTGTAACCATTAACAAATAAACAACCTTCTGGTTTCATTATGTAATTTTATCAGTTATGACAGATACAATAGAAAGGTGAGGACTCAATCTGCCACAGATCATCATGATCAATGCTTCAAGCAGAATTACAAAATAAGATAGCCTTTATTCCTTTACATGTTTTACAGTGTTTTATGTTATATTGAAAATGTACACTGTTTTATATTAAGGATTGGGTATAGCCCTCCTCCAAGCCTTTCCATATGTCCTGGTCTTGGGCATCAATACAATAGTTAAAGTTCATATTTGCACACGGTAGGGCAGCTGGTTGGCAGCGCCGGATTTCCGCCTAGGCCTACAAGGCCCGGGCCTAGGGGCCCGGCCGGCCAAGAGCGGCCCCAGCGGTGGACACTTTGTATAAGCCAAAAGCATGGCTTGTCTTATTAATACCAAGTGCCTAGCGGCCCTGGATCTCTAAATACGGCCCTGCTGGATGGCTCCTCATGGACGCGGCCGGCTTCGCTCGGCTACCGTCATTCGGAATTAACACTATGTAGTGTAGTGTTACAGTATAACAGCAGTAATGTTTCTTCCTGCAAAAGGTACATCGCAGCCTCGCACATGTGCGCGCCGTGAATGAACGGACTACAAGCAAAGTTTTAAGAATGCTCCAGTACGGAACATCAACGCGTGTGACACTAGTAGAGCGAGTGTGAGCTGCCTTCGAAACATTTTAAACCTTATGCCCATGTTTGGCATTTTAACACTTAGATATATTAGATTTTGAAATGTGACGTCACGAAATTTAGGACTCCTCCCAATGTCACACTTCGTCGACCCCCTCTCTTCCCCTTAACGTGTAACGTACTTTATGGGTGACCCCTTTGTTGGCTCGTTGCCGTCTGGTCGTGATACATTAGTTTTAATTTGTCCCCTAATATTTAATTTATTACTACACATTTATCATTGTGTTAACAGGTCGAGGCAGCTTCGGACGGATCTACCTGGCGTCCGACAATGTGGATAAAGAAGTAACAAAACTGAACGCGAACTATGTGGTCAAGATAGAGCCGCACACTAACGGGCCCCTGTTTGTGGAAGTACACTGTCTGATTCGTACTTCCCAAGTCTCTAAAAGTAAGGAAAATTTTAATTTCTGTGACTGAAACAGCCTTATTCAGTGAAAATAACAAGTAAAATATACATTTATACAATGTAGAACTGTGTTTTACCAGTTGGTGTATAATGGCCAGTTCACATTATTCCAGTCCAGTGATCCAGCGGGCTAATCCAGTCCAGTTGTGGACTGGAGCATATCGTTTACATTATTCCAGTCTTTTAAGAGTGTTAAAGACTGTTACCAAAAACAACCACGCGTATTCACTATATCACGTTCAATCCAGCACTGGATTGACGGTTTACACTATTCCAGTGGCGCTGGATTGGGTGAGCTGGAATGAAAAGTTGACGGTCTCTCCAGTCACTGGACTGGAATGCTCACTGGCATGGGTACATTCCAGTGCATTCCAGTGTCGGTTCACATTATTCCAGTAGCATTCCAGCACTGGATTGGATTGCTGGACTGGAATGCTACTGGAATAATGTGAACTGGCCATAAGGCACGAACCATAAATCCGCCGCGCTTTGAGAGCGTTCTTTGTTTTTATTGGATTTTATAATATTGGAGTTGTAATAATAATAAGACTTGCTAAATTTTCATGCATACACTTGAAAATCTTGTACTGATTGTGGTTATTTACGTTACACGAAACATTTAAATCTTGCGGAGGGCGCGTGGCGGGCGCCGCGTACGAAACGCCATTTATCGTTCGTGGCTAATTAAAAACATGAATGGATTGTTAAGAAGTGGATTATATTACAACAATAATTAAGTCGTCAATAACAGGTCATGAGGCCATTTGAGAAAAATGTCATTCAGTAATTGATTATCAAATTTAGCTAATACTGCTTAATATGGTCACGTTTTATTCACGATCCCTACAACAACTTAGTTTTCTGTCATAGCACAATTTTATCCAATTTTTGTAACTAAAAATAACATTTTATGCTTAAGAAATACTAGTGTTCAGTAACTAATGCATAACTGAAATGTATTTTTCTGTTTACAGTTAAAGCATGGCGGCAACAAAATAAGCAAAAACGCATCGGCATGCCAGTGTACATCGCGAGTGGATCGTTCATTGACAAAAAGACTGGCATGAAATATAGGTTCCTTGTCCTGCCTCGCTACGACATAGACTTGCAAAAAATCATTGCCCGGACCAAAGTACTGGACCTAAAGAACGTTCTAGTACTAGCCCTACAGATATTAGATGTCCTTGAGTACCTACATAACCAAGGATACACGCATTCTGATATAAAAAGCTCGAATCTCATGCTAGGGTTTGAAGGCGGGAAAATCAACAAGTTCCCGATGGCAAAAGCTGCCCCGAGCTTCCAGAAAGAAACGAAAGAAGTAGCAGTGCTTTCAGGAAGGCACAGAAGAGTGAAAAGTGGGAAACCTAGGGCCTCAAACTACTATGACGATGAGGACTTTGTTATTAAAGATTCTAAAAGCTTAGATGATAATGAGAGTTGTGATGAGAAAAGACTGGCCAGTGTTAAGCAGCTAAGGAGAATATTATCGGATAGAGACAGTAGGACTTTGCATAGACATCATGCTTTTAATCTCAGACAATTGTCGAGTTATGTCAACTATGAAGACATGACCAGTTCAGTGTGTTCGGACCAGTCGTACCAGAAGTTGCTTGATGACTTTGGCAACAAAACCATAATTAGAACAACAGCAGAGTTCTATGAGGATACAAAAAGGAAGAAAGCAGATGTGGCAAGTGATGATGAGATCCATAAAGAGGCAGTATTGTCACAGTCAAACAAACAGATCTACTTACTGGACTACGGTTTGGCTTCCAAGTTCCTAGATTCCGAGGGAAAGCATAAAGACTTTGGCATGGATGCCAGGAAAGCTCATGACGGGACTTTAGAATACAGCTCTAGGGACTCTCATATCGGAGCCCATTCTAGGAGGTCAGACCTGGAAACTCTCGGATACAATCTCATTGATTGGCTTACAGGATCCTTGCCATGGAAGACCACAGAAGTCCTCTCCGAGCCTGACTTAGTGCACGCTTTGAAGAAAAACTACATGAGCGACATAAAATCCTTCCTAAAAACCAGCTTTAAGACTGAGTTCTATCCACAGTTCATGGAGAAGTACCTGGAATATGTCACCAGTTTGGAATTCACAGACAAACCGGATTACAATCTTTGCAGAAACTTGTTTAAGAGTGAATTGATGAAAAACGCAGATAGAGAAGTGTCTTTGAAGCTAGCCGAGCCCCCGAATTCCCCTATGGGTCGCAAATTTGGCTACTCAAGAAGGTTTGGCAGGAAAAACACTCCGGCAGACTTTTTGGCTAGGAATGGTATTAAAAAACCTTACGAGCGGGAAAATGTGTGTTCCCTTGAAAATGATCTTAAACTGGAACTGCTGAAACAGACTATTAATATATCCAGTGAAGGCGTAAGGAAGCCTTGTACATCAAGGAATTTCTTCGTCTCTGATGCAGACTTAGTCGCCCGGCTGAAGAAATCTCTAATGCCCCACGACGTTCTAGGAAAGAAATTGTCCCCGAAAAACTTACGCTCAAACAAGAAAGTGCAGAAACGCCGAGGCAAAAAGACCCACAGTAGTATTGGGAAGTTCGGGAATTTCATGGGCTCCGCTAAACAGTTTACTTGGGCAGAAATCTTGGCTCAAAACCCGGAGGACATAATTCGAAAGGAGCGCAACGTTGCCAATAATGATGAGGATGACGACGAAGATACCTGCAAATACAGGATCAGGAAGCTATCTGAGTCATCAGAAGGAAGTGATTCCCTACAGTCGCCGCTGATGCAAAAAGACTACTTACAAGGTGTGAAACTGACATATGCAATGAAAGAAGTCCTCGCTAACTTCAAGAAGAAGGTCGCAGGCAAAGCGTCTAAAGATGTTGAGGAAATTCCCGAAGAACTCCAAGGCTACACCCCGGCTATGGTTAAAATTTACAGGATCAAAGAAAAAAGAGAGGCCAAGGAACAGGAGGCTTTAAAACAGACTGAAGTGAAGGAGAATCTTCCAGATCCGAAAAGATGTACGCGCTCGATGCGCAACAAAAAAGTAGAAAAAAGAAAGATAGAAGTGCCTACTAACGCTAGAACTACTAGGAATAAAAGCAGCGTGGATAGTGTTAAAGTAAAAGAAGTTACGGTGACAGTTGAGAAGCTAGACGTTAAAACGATTGAAACGAAATCTAAGGCTAAAAATTCTAAGAAGCAAGTGAAAATCGTTGAAAGCCCTAAAGCACCGGCTAGGAAGATTAAAAGTAAGTACAGTTCCTAGACATTAAACTAGCTAAGTCTCAAAAAATTCTGAATAGTGAAATTGCATGCAATGGCAGGATTACTTCTAATTCATTTCGAATATACATATCTCGCATTATACCACAAAAAGGCTTTTACAATATTACTGTAGAATTTGGGGGTCAGTGGCGTGCATTCTGTAAAGACAAACAGACACTGCACTCTAGTGCGCACCCTCTAATTTGTTCCTTACTAGAGGTAAACTCTACAAAAATATAGTATGGGTATTGGGTGTCATGTCACATAAATAATATAAAATAATTTATTTCTGGATGTAGGCCCTCAAGGGCTCTTTTACATGTCTGATCCTATTCTTTTCTTTTGGCGCTTCGGGCAAATTACCTGGTGAGAAGAAGCGCCAGAAGAAACTCACCACTCACTTTTCAAACATATTAAGTATTACAACAATATGACATTAATATATGAGATTACATTAAACTTAAAACTACATTTTTAAACATGTAAAGGATCACATTTCGCGTATTCTGTGCTCAAATAATGTGTTTCGTTTCCCAGGGTCATCACCAAACAGAACAACAAAACCTACAAGAAAGCGAGAGACCCCAGTACCCCAGAACAGACGCAGACTCAGAAGCAGCAAGCGGAGCGCTTGACCCATCTGCAACTGCTGTCCCATCTCTGACAATCCCAACTGACATTACAATATTCAATGTAAGCTATACATTCTTGTCTTGATTTTTTCTGCGAGGGTCTGATTCCACTGTCCCCAAATATTGGCAAATTTCGCTTTATGTATTTTAGGTAATGGTGTAAAATGCTGTTTTATACAACAATTAAACCTGACATGCTAAAGCTACTGAGGCGGATTCTGCAAGAAATTCGCCACTATTTGAGAATAGAAGAATCAGGATCTCAAAGAAAAGAGGAACTAGGCAAACAATTGATAGTGATGATCAATTAAACTGTTGTTTCGAGCGACTTATAAAATACTGGCTACAAAGTAAAAATATTTAGAAAATTGGTAATATTGTGATAAATACAATGAAAGTAGATGCCGAAACGAAGAGAAGAGCCAGAACTCTGGCCTGGAGCATAGTAAAAATGTTCTTATTTGGTTGTCATCAATGTAGATAAAATTTATGGCCAGTAACTGAATGAATTAGGTCAGTTTTTAAAGATTTACCATAGTTGTTTTTGGTAAATAGATGCATCTTGAGATTTGACTGTTGTTTATTAAATAAGACAAGAATGTATGGTCTGTATAAATAAACCCATTTAAAACCCGCCTTAATATAGAATAATGATTATTTTCTATATCATAAAAGCGATTTCATGTGTTTTTGACAAACTTGCCTATAAGATATTGTGAATTATTCGATTTTTAATATTGCTGTTCGTTTTTATGAAGTCTGATTGTTTTCATTACATTCAATGTTTCAATATTCACGTCTAGAAATTACTATTTTGGCCGTAGTTATATTGATCTTATGCGTTAAGTATAATTCCGTGTATGTTTTCAAACGCTTTTGTAATTTCTTGTAGAAATATAATACATTCGTTGACGAATGGAACTTATAAATCGTATTTAATTATAAATTATAATATTGCCCACATAACCTTGATTTAGCAATTGGACGTAGTTTAGCGAAAAGGATCCAATCCACAATACAGTTTTGTATGCAAATCCATATATATCTATCTTGTGGATTGGATCCTTTTCGCTAAACTACGTCCAATTGGTGATAATGGTTCAAAGAACTCTTATTATCACTAAATGCGATTTGTGCTCTTGTAGCTAGCTCTATGGCGTTAATAGTGCATTTTAGCGCTCAATGTGCTCTTCTTGAACTAGATTTGTAAAACTAAACTGAAATAACTCCATAGAATAGTAAATTACATAACTAGGGTGGTAATACAAAGAAAGACCGAGATCGCAGAAGTTTGCGGCCCGAGCTGCAAGCGAGGGACGTAAATATGCGATCGAGGGCTTTCTTTACTACCTCCCGTGTTGTGTACATCATTTTATGTCTACACTTGGCCAGAAAGCGGCTTTTTCCGTGCGCGCAGCGTGCGGAAAAAGTCACTTTATGGCCAGGTGCGGCATAAATTATTATTTTTGATAGGTATTCCATAAATAATAAATATTTAAAAAATGTAAGAACTTTGAGGCTTTTGTATGAAAAAGTATAAAATACCTGTTATTTTGTGCTGTTACCGTTAAAAATCGGTAAGATCACTCAAGGGACAACACTATTTGACAGGTCATCAGGCTGGCTGTCGCTCGCTGTCACAAACATGACAGTTGCACAATCACCTTGTAAAAGAGATGTTTTGATTGAACTTTGATTTTAAATTATGTGCCTATTTAGCTTGTCCACTACAGTGTTAGTGACAAGTCATTTAGATACTCTGGTTAATCGATCTGTTTATACAAGAAACTGAATATCTGGTAGTATACATGACATAACCTTAAAGTTTAAAAACTTCCTGTTATAATTTGAGTTAGTTACATAAAATAATTGGTATTGGTAGCTATTGGAAATGGAAAACGAAGGGAAAACCGTTATCCGAGTCGGCTCAAGGAAAAGCGAGGTAAGTTTCTCTCAATTATCATTCATAAACTTAGTTAAAATGAGTTGCAACATTTTCTTTTTAGTAATGATTTTCATGCTGATAAGTATACATTTGACTTGAGATATAATGTCATAAGTATAAAGTAATATTTTACTGAAATTTACTTTTTTAAAGTAAAGTATATTTTATTTACAAGACAATTATTAGACAAGTTCTGTATGTAAAAGTAATCTTTGTTGGTTAAAGTGCGGCCCAGGAGGACGGCAACCTTGCCCCTTGGAATTGCGAGGCTTATCCCCTGCCTATACAGTGTGGAAAAAATGTGTGGGCCCTGCAAGGAAACTGCTGTAAATTATTAAGTTCGGCCATTTTACTTAAAGGATGACTCCTTTAAGTAAAATTCATTTATTTAAAAAGAAAACAAAAATTATTATTCAGGATAAAATCTCTGTAATAAACATTTGATCTTAGATGTAAAAATATAGTGATATTTCTCATTAATCTTATTTTATCATCAATTCTCATACAAAGAAAAGCAAATTTTAGAAAATCTTTGATTTTAGTTTTGTTTCTCTTTAAAGATGAAATAATCCTATAAGTAAAATCAGCTAACTTAAGGATTGAAGGGAGTTTCCCTCCAGGGCCCATCAAATTTTTCCAGCCTGTATAGCCATATACATATATACTATACTATATAATATCTACCAGCCTTCTGGATACCCAACATCTCAATGAGACATTTTGAGATCTTGCTGTAAAGTAACAATACAATAGTTTTAAATTAAACCCAAATAAAACTAAACTGTGTGATTTACCACAATTGTCCAGGCCAAAGCATTTATTTCAACAATTACTGAAGTTGCTTTAACTCTTTGATCACCACAGACGGCCATAGATGTCAACGGAAAATCATGACTATCACGCCAATGATGGCATTGGCCGTCAATTTTTTTTGAGTGAAAACCTATTTGAAAACAGCCCATTTTTATGCATTATTTCTTTTCCCGTCTTTATTTTACCCCTGTGGTGTCAGCGGCACGGCATCTTCCTAAGGTTAATGCGCAAAATCAGCTACATATTTTTTTCTTTTGTAGTAGTTAAGCACTACTACGGTCAATTGCAGGTACCATATCTGAAGATTAGTTATGAAATTTCAGAATTTTAGCATTCATTACAATATTGTGGCCTATTTTTGAAATATCAGGATTTTTAGATTTCCCTGAACAAAGCGCCTCTGGCTTCTTTCATTATAAGAAATGTAATTTAGCTTTTAGAACATCGGCGAAGGTACAAAGCATTACTTGTGACCAAGTCTCACAACTTTTTTGTAAAAATCTGCCAATTTTCCGGACTTTCCAATCTTTGATCTAGTAACCAAAAAATACCTGGATTCCCTAATACTCGATATTTCGATTTCCATATAAAAATACTGGTGTTATTATCTGTTCTATTTGCTTTGGTTTATTAATTAATTTTTTAATCAGACAATCTCATTTAGTCATTTATTTATTCATTGCAAACCAGTACAGTAAACGGCCATGAAGAATGCACATCGATCTTTGGAAAGAGGCAATCGGCTAATTTCGACTTCGTATAGCGATATCTGAGTCGCACACACCATGACGTTTGTTTTGTCAGTCGTGGTTCAATTCAAATACGAGAGAGTGCAGTCGCATATCCAAGTAAATATATATATAGAGTTGCTAAAACTTTTACAAAATTAAATTTGTACTATGGCATCTATAGGAAAAGAAGGTAAGCCGTTACTTTGCCAGTCACGCGAAATTATCTACAATATTTATAAATATGTATTTTGTAACTGAAGCCGACCAATTTAAAAAACATGAGGATGTTAATGTAAGTAATTATTTTAAGAAGGTTCAACGGAGAGTTGCAGATGCCACTGGAATTTCAAGAAGAACTTTGAACAATTTATTAAACGAAGTCGGCACTGGCACTGATACACATTCTAGTGGAACAAAGTTCAGCTCTCCGAAAAATGGGTGACCAAAAAAACAATTTTGTTTAGATATGGACGATTTTGATTATGATGTTGTTCGAAGAACGGTGTACGATTTTCTTCTGCGTTACAAAGAACTGCCGACAGTAAACTCATTAAAAGCTAAATTATCTGTTTTACAGCTCTTGTATATTCCACGTGAAATCAAAACAAAACAACAATAAAGTACTTAGTTCTAAATTCAAATTCTGATGAACGATTAATCTAATAATTGATGTACATGGAAATTAGCATTCGTTTGTATTCGGAAATGCGATGATTGCCGATGTGCATTCTTTATGGCCGTTTACTGTACATTGGGACTTAATCCTAATAATACATGGACCCCGGTAGGGTGTAGCAATATTTGTTTACTTAACATAAATTTGTTGCAATATTTGTTTACTTAACATAACTATTTGGTTACTTACATTACAATTTACATCTATGCAGAAACCTACTTAAATAGTAAACACTGTGTATATATAATCTAATAATATTATGAAGTCATTACTTAAATGGGCGATTCTCCGAGCGTTTTAACCGCGCGGTTTGACAATCATTATTGTCGGACGTTATTTACTATAACGAAAGGACAAATCGTGACAATTTTGATAAAACTAGACTTAATCTCGGGACTGTTTTTCGGTTTCATAAAAAGTTAACTCTAGGCATCGTTTTTAGGGTTCCGTAGCCAAAATGGCAAAAACGGAACCCTTATAGTTTCGTCATGTCCGTCCGTCCGTCTGTCCGTATGTCACAGGCATTTTACTCAAAAACTACCTACACGATGGATATTGATGAAATTTGGAATATAGGTGTTTTGTATGAGCCGCTACTTAGTTTGGTAGTTAAATAACTAAAATAAATATTTTTAGGGGGGGCACTCCATACATGTTACAGAAGCAAAAAAAAATTTTTTTCAGCAAATAACAACATATCGTACATAGTTCAACAGCTCTTTAAAAAACACTATAAGGTTTCAAAGTAATGTTTTTGATTAAGTGAATACCTTTGGAAATAATCGCTCCGAAAGTTGTGAAAATTGTGTCCCATCTTCTAAACCGTGTGTCCAAAAAATATAAAAAAAATTACAACGATAACGCTTAATTAATACTTTCAACGAAAATTATTTTCAATAAGATCGGATTAACCGTTTTTGAGTTATTGCTGATAAACTGCGCTTCTCAACAAAAGGACGTAATTGCTATGAAGATACGCTCTTTTGTTGTTGTACTTTTTTTACATCGTATTTTTTACCTTATAGTTACGGCTATGGAACCCTACACTGAGCATGGTCCGACATGCTCTTGGCCAGTTTTTTTGAACAATATTTACTGAGACAATAATGACGAAATTAAAACGCCGTAAAAACGCTGAATATTGGCCCAAATAATTTGAAAATATTGGGCTATTTCGGGGTTTTTGCAAAATACCGGTTCCTAGCCCTGCTCTAATCACTGGTTAAAGCAGCGGTCGGCAACCTGCGGCCCGCGGGCCGCATGCGGCCCGTGAACCCCTCATTTGAGCCTCCCTGGCAATTTTCTATATAAAGGTCGCTATATTCAGAATTGTATAAAATCACAAATTATTAACAAAGTGCGGCCCCCGTCTATTTCGTTAGCTATTATGTGGCCCTTGGCTGCTAAAATGTTGCCGACCGCTGGGTTAAAGAATAAAATAAAGAAAAAGTGGTACATACCTTATACCAAATATTACAATTTTGGCGAACTAATATAGGGTGTTTTTTTTCTAGCTGGCGCTAATACAAACCAACTTTGTGATAGACTGCTTGAAAAAAGTCAATCCAGAGAAAGATTTTAGTATAGGTAAGTTATTGAAAATTTATATTTATGACTTAATTCGTATGTCCGTTCCTATGTCCGCTCGTAACTTCCCAACGGCACAACTGATTTTGATAAATGATACATTATTAGATTTGTCTTGATGGCGCGAGTGTCACGTCAAAATAAACAAAATGGCGGGTTCTATGCACTTTTAAAGTGGACCGCGGTCGGGTTTTTTTAAGTAAAAATGTGGTTATTCTTTCCATTCTCCTCTATCAATCGTCATCCTCAGCACTCACTCCTTTCTTTCTCATGTCTTCCTTCAGACAATCCATACATCGCATCTTTAGCCTACCGACTGCTATCCGTCCCTCGACATTCATTCTTTTATGTATACAGGGTGAACATTTTTGACCGTTCAAACTTTTACAGTATCCACTGTAAAAGTTTTCTTTAGCGAAAAATAGAAAATACGTGTTTTTTCAGTCAGTATCTTTCAGTACTAAAACATATGTTTTTGGATACCGCGGTAGCGCACTGCGCGGGAGACGGTCCCCTCCCCGCGACCTCATCCCCGCTCCCGCGTTGAGTCGCCGAAACAAACTTACGCGTCGATCCCTCACGAAATCCTCAAATTACTATTTTTTCGGACAGCAAATTTTATGGTAAAAATTTTACCTACATTTTTAGAAATGACGTCTTTTATTGATACCTAGGAACAGTGGCGTAACTATATAATCCGGGGCCCGTGGCAAATTCCTTTAATGGGGGCCCTATCATTAAGCTTTATTATTTTAACGTTATACTTACGCCGGGGCCCTCTATAAAGGAGAAGGATTAGATGAAGGAGATATTGAGGATGAACAAACTGTAGGTGAGGATGAGAAGGGTCCAGCTATAATGAAGGAAGAATTTGTCAAGGCCTTAATGAGTATCCAAAATGGCAAAGCAGCAGGAGTTGATCAAATATACATCGAAATGATTAAATATGTAGTGTGTGAAAATATGCTAGACGAAATTTTTAATATTATACAGTGTATGTACATAACAGGACAAGTACCGATAGATTTTCAAATCAGTAAAACAGTAACGCTACCAAAAAAACATAATACTTTAAAATGCGAAGAGCACCGGACATTAAGCCTTATTTCACAAGCATCAAAAATCTTACTGAAAATTATACAAAATAGACTAAGACCAATAGTTGAAAATCAACTGGGCCCAGATCAATATGGTTTTAGGAAAAATAGAGGAACTAGAGAAGCAATTTTGGCACTTAGATTAGTAGCAGATAGAAGACTGGAACTTAACTTAGACTAGAGATGCAGCGAATAGTAATTTGGCCGAATACCGAATACCGAATATTCGGCGGAGTCGACGGCCGAATAGCCGAATATTCGGCGGCCGAATATTCGGCCAATGGTTTTACCTAAAATGAAGTAAATTCGAACGCCCGGGTGAGCGGCGCCGTGAATCTCTGTACAGGTTGCAACTTGTTACTCGTCGTAGGCAGCCTATGATAGAAAAATGCGCCATTGAAAAATTTAATTTCATTTGTAGTTTAATTTCTAATTCGTTGTTTATGCTACTGTTCTATATATGTTTGAAATTGATGTGAAAGATGATTAACCTAATATTTAATATTGATTACTGTTTATAATTTGTTATTAATAGTACATTACACAACTAGGGTGGTAATACAAACAAAGGCCGAGATCGCAGAAGTTTGCGGCCCGAGCTGCAAGCGAGGGACGTTAATATGCGATCGAGGGCTTTCTTTATTATCTCCCGTGTTGTGTACATCATTTTATGTCTACACTTGGCCAGAAAGCGGCTTTTTCCGTACGCGCAGCGTGCTGAAAAAGCCACTTTATGGCCAGGTGTGGCATAAAATATTTATTCATCCTTCTTTTTCCTTCGACTTTGTGTACTATTCGGTATTCGGCCGAATACTATGCCATTATTCGGCTTCGGCCGAATAGTCAAAATGTGGCCGAATAGGCCGAATACCGAATAGTGGCCGAATATTCGCTGCATCTCTAACTTAGACACACACATTGCATTTATTGACCTCGAAAAGGCATTTGACAAATTGGAATGGAAAAAGATGATGGATATCCTGCGCGCAGCTGGAGTAGACTATAGAGATAGGAAGATAATTTACGAACTTTATAGAAACCAGGAGACAATAATAGAAGTAGGGGAAGAAATAGGAAACGCGAAGATCAGACAAGGCGTCAGACAGGGGTGTCCACTGTCACCACTGATTTTTAACATATTTATAGAACAAGCCATCAAAAAGGTAAATCCGGATTTGGGGGGAGTCAAAATTAATGGGAAAAATATTAAATTTATTAGGTTTGCAGACGACATAGCGGCACTAGCTGAAAGTAGTAGTCAATTACAAGAATTAGTAAGAGAAATGGATGAAATCTTTAATCAATTTGGACTTAAAATTAACAGTAATAAAACCAAAACCCTAACTATATCAAAATACACATTGGTACATTCACCAATTAAAGTTCAAAACAATGTACTAGAACAGGTTAATAAATTTAAATATTTGGGCAGTTTAATTACCAGTGACTCCAGATGCACCGCAGACATTATGCAAAGACTCGCTATGGCTAAGAAAGCTTTCAACAACAAAAAGCATTTGCTCAAAGCAAAAATATCTAAAAAAGCCAAGAAAAGATTAATTAAGGTGTACATCTGGAGTATCGCTTTGTATGGCAGTGAGACATGGACACTGACACAGAAGGACCGAGAAAGGCTGGAAGCGTTTGAGATGTGGTGCTGGAGGAGAATGGAAAGAATTAGCTGGACGGAAAGAAAGACCAATGAAGAGGTTCTGAGCATGGTGAAGGAACAAAGAAGTTTGCTAAAAACAATCCAGAACCGGAGAGGAAAGATGATTGGACATCTGATACGACATGACACTTTCTTTGTGAACATCTTAGAGGGGAAAATTGAGGGCAAGAGAGGCAGAGGTAGACCAAGGTTAACATACTTCAATCAAGCGAAGGAGAAAGTCAGCGCCGCGTCGTATCAGGAAACCAAACAAATGGCGCAGAATAGAGTAGAGTGGCGATTACTCCACCGACAAGAGCGTAGCTCTTAAGTTTAATGATGATGAATAATATTTCACCCTGTATGACTTCCATCCATCCCCCCTCATTACATGCCCATACCACGCTAAACTTCTTTAGTCTCGTGAAACGTCTATCTCTTCTTCTTCGTCGTATCCTCATGGCTGAGGGACGTGACGGCTGCGGAACTCTTCACCAACGCTCTCCAAGCTGCACGGTTTTGGGCTTGATGAATGCTAGCCTGTAATGTGGCTCCAGTTGCAGATGTAATTGTGTCCGTCCATCGCATAGGCATACGGTACTCCTTTTTCCTCCCATGCGACCAGTAATTAGGAGCTTCTCCAGACTACCCGGACTTGACCTGACCAGATGCCCGAAGAAGCTTTGGATACGCTGTGTACAGATGGTGGAGAGTCTCGTTTTAATGTTGAGCTCATCGAGAATAGACTCATTCGTGCGTCGCTCAGTCCATGATACTCGGAAACGTCTATAGCCCACATCAAATTCGGGTCTTGCTCCGCGACAGTACAGATAAAATATAAGATACCAACCAAATCCACCAAACCTTATTCACGCCATATTTTTCAGTTACCATGACAACGCTGGGAGACCGCATCCTAGACGTATCCCTGCCCAAGATCGGTGAGAAGTCTCTCTTCACGAAGGACCTGGAGGACGCTTTAAGGAACAACACTGTGGACTTTGTGGTGCATTCGCTAAAAGACCTGCCGACGTCTCTTCCGGAAGGCTTAGCTATTGGAGCTGTTTTTGAAAGGTAATTTTAAACTTAATCTCTGTATAATAATCATGTTTTAAAAATGTAGAATCATCTTTAGTTCTGCCTGTTGTCTGTATTTTTTACGATTTGATACAAAGGCTAAATACAATGAAAAAATAAATGTGATCTCAGTAGTTGAGGCCAGATGCGTACCAGCGTTCAGCCACATTGAAATTTTCAAAGTATAAATCTCTTTACCTAAAAAATATACTTTTTTATTTTAAAATATACATCTTTTTGAGCAATTTTTCCGAAAAGAAGTCCGTTAGGTTATACTTAAGTTATGTTCATATGCCGTGTAAACTTTCCACTTTGTAACCAAACCTTTGCTGTTGCTGTTGACATTGACTGTCAGTTTTGTGTGGCCTAGCGTCCTGGTTCGATCCCAGGCGCTTCGGCCCCCACCTAGTCCGACCCTCTCAAGGTGGTCCGGCCAAGCGACCTGGTTTGGTCCCAGGTCTAATTTTTGCAACAGTCAGCAAGACTTGCTAGTTTGTCAGGCTTCAAAAAGTCAGTTTTGTTACCGCCGCTGATTGCCAATTAACTGGAATTCTTTTCGGAAAAATGCTCTTTTTCGTTTTGAATAACTTATCGTGTTATGCCCACTCTAGCTTATATTGTGATTTGTGATTAATACTGTGATGTTTTCTTGTAGAGAGGACCCCAGAGATGCCTTGATCCTCAGGGAAGACCTGAAGGAGCACACTTTGGAGTCGTTACCCGAAGGGTCCGTCATTGGTAAGGGTCAACACCAATTTATTTGTTTAAACTTTATTGCACTAAAAACTTTTAGTACACATTGGCGTACTAAATGCCGATCAGGCATTGAGTAACAACATTCATTCTTTACCAATTTTTAATATCTTATATATTATCTATAGGTATAGGTAATTTCACGAGAGTTGAGGTCACGCACACAACAACACTGTCATGTAATGACAGCGAGGTTTTGAAATTACTGTTCTTTTTTCGTACCGATAGCAGGTTCAACAGTGAATTGCAAGATAGACCAAAAAGTTTCGTTAAACTATAGCCTTGAGTTTATTTACTCACTCATTAATTTCATTCAGTCACTTTTTTGCAATGAGTATAGCTGTGTGTGTAATCATTCACCTCAACTCTCGTGAAATTACCTATACATATAATTAAATCTTATTAAGACTATGCTTGTACATTAAATTTATGTTTGTATGGAAAACCGATGACTCAAATCACCTTAAACTTATTTCACCTGAAACGTCCTCTAGACTGGATCCGATTAAAAATTATATGATATTCATTATTTCACGTTTTTTAGATAAGTATAATCCAATTTAAGCATTATCTTCAGTTACTATCAAGTGACGTGACCTATGCAATAATATTTAGTGGAAAGTAAACAAAATTTACCTAAAAATGACTTTCATAAAATGTATATCGTAGAAGCGTCTTATCAGCTATTGGTAACCTTTCTAGGGGTCAAACTATCCATTTCTTTTGCATATATTTGCTAGAAGGATGCGTAATATGTGGGTTAAAAAAACAACGACTATCGCACAGAACAGTCACCATAAATTATTAAGGAATTTTCCGGAGTAGTATACCTAAAGTAAATCGTGCGCGGTTTTCGCTCACTAAATGATACCGTATTTTTGTATTAAATAAATAAAAAAAAAAACAACTTTTGAATCTAAATATACACTTACAACGGCATAAAATGAGTACTTTAAGGGTAGACAGTTGTGTAATTGACTATACGTTTAATAATACCCAAGTTTAATAGAACAACATTTCAAAAATTAAAATAGCTAAAAACAAAACAGCGAAAAAAAATTACTAACGTGCAATCGAACACACTGTTAACTGTACATTTGTAAAGGAATGTCAACTTTATTGCAACGTGTTAAAGTCTATGGGTCAGTTAACAGTGGCTTCGTTTCGTTTGTACGAAATCCCTAAAGACCCCTGGTATACTTTTATTCGAATGTGAAAAGAATTTGCTGTATGAAAAAAAATCTGCAAAAAGTAATTTCAATTACTGACTTAATTTATGTATTGGTCTATTACATTGTGCAATAATAATTACTATGTTAATTATATATTTGGTTCATAATAAAAAATAATTTTATATTGACAATTTATTTATTTTTACTTTACACCTTCAAGGTTGACTCTCTGTTAAATATAGCCAAGTTTTAGGTAAAATAACATACAAATAATAAATCCGAAGTTCATACTTCATTAGTTAGCTAAGATATCGGTATCGGTATCGGCAAAATTATGTATTGTTACATCCCTAAATAAAAGTATAAAAAAATCAAATTCCTACATACAAAATACCTAATGACAATAATTCGAAAATCAGTATTTTTAACGCTCAAAATATTTACGTCCACATTTGCACAATGCCCAAGAAAATAATCCAAAACCAGTAATTTCTAATGCTTAAAATTCTTAAGAATAACACAGGTAAAAGCCTAATAGAGTAAATAACAGCTCAACCTCTATCTTCAACTTTCCATACTAATGATTCTCAAAGGCGAACTGTTTCCCAAGGCACATCATCCCTCCGTCGCACGGCGCAGCTCCACGGCAAACATCCCCACCTGACCGTCCGCGACGTGCGCGGGAACCTCAACACGCGGTTACGGAAACTGGACGAAAAGGGGGAATACTCCGCGCTGCTGCTGGCTGCTGCTGGGCTGGAGCGGATGGGCTGGGGCCATCGAGTATCTAAGGTAAGTTACGAAAAAAAAAAAAAAGACAAAAGGGACATAAACATATAGGGATATCTACCTATGGTAAATATCTGGGAGGGTTGTACAAGTGCGTGGTACCTCAACACGCGGCTAAAGAAACTGGACGTCAACGGGGAATACTCCGCGCTACTGCTGGCTGCTGCCGGGCTGGAGCGGATGGGCTGGGGCCGTCGAGTGTCTAAGGTAAGTTGGGGAAATAAAAAAAGAAAAGATGGAATATAAACATACAGGGAGACATCTGGGAGGGTTGTACGAGTGCGTGGAACCTCAATACGCGGTTACGGAAACTGGACGAAAAAGGGTAATACTCCGCGCTACTGCTGGCTGCTGCCAGGCTGGAGCGGATGGGCTGGGGCCATCGAGTGTCTAAGGTAAGTTGGGGAAATAAAAAAAGAAAAGAAGGAGATAAACATACAGATAGATATCTGGGAGGCTTGTATGAGTGCGTGGAACGTCAACACGCGGTTACGGAAACTGGACGACAACGGGGAATACTCCGCGCTACTGCTGGCTGCTGCCGGGCTGGAGCGAATGGGCTGGGGCCACCGAGTGTCTAAGGTAAGTTGGGGAAATAAAAAAGTAAAAAAGGGATATAAACATACAGATAGATATCTGGGAAGCTTGTATGAGTGCGTGGAACGTCAACACGCGACGGAAACTGGACGACAACGGGGAATACTCCGCGCTACTGCTGGCTGCTGCCGGGCTGGAGCGAATGGGCTGGGGCCACCGAGTGTCTAAGGTAAGTTGGGGAAATAAAAAAGTAAAAAAGGGATATAAACATACAGATAGATATCTGGGAAGCTTGTATGAGTGCGTGGAACGTCAACACGCGGTTACGGAAACTGGACGACAACGGGGAATACTCCGCGCTACTGCTGGCTGCTGCCGGGCTGGAGCGAATGGGCTGGGGCCACCGAGTGTCTAAGGTAAGTTGGGGAAATAAAAAAGTAAAAAAGGGATATAAACATACAGATAGATATCTGGGAAGCTTGTATGAGTGCGTGGAACGTCAACACGCGGTTACGGAAACTGGACGACAACGGGGAATACTCCGCGCTACTGCTGGCTGCTGCAGGGCTGGAGCAAATGGGCTGGGGCCACCGAGTGTCTAAGGTAAGTTAGGGAAATAAAAAAGGGACATAAACATACAGGGAGCTATCTGGGAGGGCTGTACGAGTGTGTGGAACCTCAATACGCAGCTAAGGAAACTG
The DNA here is from genome assembly GCA_947034925.1 of Eudemis profundana. Taxonomy (NCBI): domain Eukaryota; kingdom Metazoa; phylum Arthropoda; class Insecta; order Lepidoptera; family Tortricidae; genus Eudemis; species Eudemis profundana. Next base: position 12,238,104 of record OX344816.1, on the reverse strand, counting down.
GACAAAAATGAGGAATACTCCGCGCTACTGCTGGCTGCTGCCGGGCTGGAGCGAATGGGCTGGGGCCATCGAGTGTCTAAGGTAAGTTAGGGAAATAAAAAAAAAAGATAAAAAGGAACATAAACATATAGGGAGATATATGGTAAATATCTGGGAGGGTTGTACGAGTGCGTGTAATCTCAATACGCGGTGGACGACAACGGCGATCTATGGGATCTTGGAGAAATAGGCCCCTCCATTACTCTTCAGTTATTATAGGCACACCTATAGCGAGGGTATTTTTTATAGTAAATAGCATTTACCCACGGCTTTGCCCACGTTGTTCTCGTTACTATCCCAATGGAACTATTTACCGGGATATAAAGTATCCCATGTTCAATCCGGGACTTGGTCTACTTGCATGCCAAATTTCAGCTCAATCCATCCGGTTGTTACTCCGTTATTTAGTAACAAACATCTAAACATCTTCACAAACTTTCACGTTTATAATATTAGTGTGATTGAATAGGTTTGTTTAAACTGTCGTAGTAGTTTTTAATTTCTTAATTTTGTGTTATTTTTGGTATCACTCCGGATTGGAGTAGCCCAGGGGTTCCCAAAGTGTGCGCCGCGGCACCCTGGTGCGTCGTAGAAAGTAAAGATCTATCATTATCTAAAACCAAAACCACTAATTGACGACCCCTTTAGCTTAGTTGGTAGTGACCCTGCCTACGAAGCAAGAGGTCCTGGGTTCGAATCCCGGTAAGGGCATTTATTTGTGTGATGAGCACGAATATTTGTTCCTGAGTCATGGATGTTTTCTATGTATTTAAGTATTTGTATCTATTAAATATATCGTCGTCTAGTATCCATAACACAAGCCTTATTGAGCTTACTATGGGACTAGTTCGATTTGTGTAAGATTGTCCCCTAATATTTATTTAATATTTATTTATTTATTTACTAATATTCGCGGGTACCTATAAAGCAACAATACCTATTTTGAGCGACCTAGGGTAGGGCGCCGTGACGGAGTACTAAACTAGTAAGTGCGCTACGGTCTGAAAAAGATTGGGAACCTGTGGACTAGCCTTTTGTACATTCAATTTATTTGCTGGGAATCATCATTGACTTGTTTCGGATTATCTACTACAGACTGCGTTTTATCACTAGGTACCGATAACGCCAAAACTGCTTATCTTTACTCTACACTCGACCTTCAGTTCGTGTTGACTCTTTCGTTTTGGATGTTAAAGAAAGAGCTAGAAATCTTCGAAAGCGAAAACTATAACTCACGTAATGATGACTAGAGTCCATAAATTCGTACGCAGAGGTGAAAGTTGGATAAAAAGTATCTTATGTGTTAATCGGGTTTATAATTTACCTGTTTACCAAATTTCATGAAAATCCGTCATGTAGTTTTTGCGTAGTGCGCGCACAAACATAGTCTTCCGATTACGACTTTTCGATTTTTTGTATAGGTAAATATGTATAGATAAATAAAACTAAGGAAGATTGAATAGGTAACCGATAAGAGTGATAGTAGGTAGCATGGTACGTTGATAAATGATAATGACATGGGAAAATATCATAAGTGTGTCAGTGTGCTAACTCAGATTTGAATTTAGGGGAACAGTTTATTATAAGTACTTCTTATTTCTAAATTTATAATTTTATACATCTATTAATTTCTTATTTCAGATGTAAACATATAATTATAAATGCACTCCTTTGTTTAGCACACTTTTTTTGGTGTGACGTTTAATTTTTGTATGTACGAATTTCATGAAATAAATACAATTAAGTAAACAAATAAAAAAGCTAGAATTCTCTAGGTAAACATCTATTTACGACTGAAGTTGAAAATATTGAGTTACGATTCCTAAAAATAAAATTATTTATTTCTGTAAGTAGGCCTCAAGGGTTTTTTTACACGTCTGATTCTTTTCGCGCTTGGGCAAATGACCTTCTGGTGCAGTGGTGTGGCGTTCATAGAACTCGATTCCCATCGGCTTGCCTAATATTAGGCAGTTCAGCGTTAATTCTAGTGCTCTTAAAGAAAATTGAAGCCAAAGCTGCTCCGGCTTGCCCAAGCATTTCTTCAACGCCACGCCACTGTTCTGGTGTGAAGAAGCGCCGGAAGAAACTCACCAGTTTCTCTTTTCAATGACATTTAGCATTACAATAATTATTATAAATGTCATTAATATAATGTAACAAACAAATGACTAATATACTTTACAATAGACTTAACCTTCTAAGGCCCATCGCAAAATAACGCTCGTAGTAACTGTGAACCATGGGTCCTACCAGTAGTACTATTGTTTTATACTAATTCAGACCCAAGCATTTACTTAGATACTTTTATAATTTTATTTTACTTGTGTATGTATAATACCAATAGTTTTGGGGCGTATTTGTAATCAATGTATTGATAGCTATTTGGGCTATTGATTTTATTTGAATAAGTGCTACAGAGAGGACCATGGGCTTTCTATAAGTCTTGAATTATATTCAATAAAAGTCCTAATGGTAGGACCATGGTACGCTATGACTACCCAACAGTTGAAGGAGCTGGGTCTGAATAACAATGTTAATTAGTCCTACAGGTAGGACCTTGGGCCTTAGGAGGTTAAAACTACAATCGATCCGCTGGTTATCATTAAGAGGAAACACTAAGGCCGAGAGAATTGAAAATTAGGTATTTGTAAAATGTATTGCTGTCGCGCAGTGCCCGAACAAGCGAGCTATTGTGTGAGTGCGACTGTCTAATAACAAAATTTTCAATATCAACTTCCAGATTTTGCCATGTGCAGATATCAAATACGCGGTCGGTCAAGGCGCGTTGGCGGTCGAATGCCGGGCCGACAACGACGTAGTGGTGTCGATGCTGGCGCCGTTTAACCACGTTGAGACATACTGCCGGGTGTTGGCCGAGAGGAGCTTCCTTAAAACACTTGGTGAGTGAATTTCCTAAGAATGGGCTAGACGACAAAAAAAACCGTTTAGACCGTCAGTTAGATTATTAAAAAATATTGTACACGTATTTTTTCTTTTGTTTGACAAACAAAAAATGACGAGGATAGAGTGCTTAGAAGTTTCGAGTGAGGTCACTCCTATGTACAATTTTCACCTAGGAGTGACGTCACAAGCCCCCACTCCACAGGTTTGATGATCTATAACTTTGTCGATTTTTAATATTTTGATAATCCAAAAAATACGTACTTCCATATTTTTCCTTAATCTAACTGACGGACTAAATAGAATTAAATAGTTTTAACCCAGTCGTCATCCCTATGCCCTATGGCATTAAGTTCGCCTTTTGTACGATATGTTTTCTTTTGTGCAATAAAGTTTAAATAAATAATAATAGTACATTACACAACTAGGGCGGTAAACAATAAAGGCCGAGATCGCAGATGTTTGCGGCCCGAGCTGCAAGCGAGGGACTTAAATATGCGATCGAGGGCTTTCTTTATTACCTCCCGTGTTGTGTACATCATTTTATGTCTACACTTGGCCAGAAAGCGGCTTTTTCCGTACGCGCAGCATGCGGAAAAAGCCAGTTTATGGCCAGGTGTGGCATGAATATAATATTTAAATACATTGAAATTATCTAAGAAGTGTGCAAGATTTACCCAGATATTTATTTTAGTAGGTAGACACATTTTATGATAAACGGAAGAATTATTGCCAAGGACCAAGAATAAATAATCCTCTTGTTGGTAGTTTCCGCATGTTGCCATATATATATATATATATATATTAATAAAACCCTTTTTCGACCTTTGCAAACTTAGCGTAGTCCGACTATTCGAGAACCTTTACACTCTAACGGCCATCGGTTCTTCGAGCTATATGCCCAGCCCATTGCTACTTTAACTTGCTAACTCTGGCAGCTAAACCGAAAAAAAAACCATGATTAATCAGATATCAACATGCCTTTACCTAGTTTGAACCATTATAATTTTTTTCAGGTGGCGGCTGCAGCGCCCCCGTCGGAGTATCCACTAGACTGAAACCGTTCGACACTCAATTTAAACTGATCATTTCCGGAGCCGTCTGGAGTCTCGACGGCACCACGGCTATAGAACACCGCCTCGAACAGACTTTCCCACAGATTAAAAAAACAATCAAACACAAACTCAGCCCAGTCGAAGAGAACCAAACGAAAAAAGCAAAAACCGAAACTCCAGTCAATCCCATAGAGGAAATGAATAAAAGAATTTCAGAGCGCGCGGGAAATTTAAATTGCGAAGACACTAGGAGTTTAGAAGAGATCCAGGCGTTGAAAAAAACGCCCAAAATTTTCTGCGGTTTAATAGAGAACCCGAACATGCCTATAGAGGTTGTAGAAAAGTGTGATCATTTGGGTAGGGATTTGGCTGAATCTCTTATTGCCAAAGGCGCTTTAGAAGTAATGAAAGTGACTCAGGACCTTATTAGAAGCTCCATCGTCAAGTCTTGATTGTTGGTGATGTTTTGTTTTTGTAATAAATCGATTTGTAGGTTAACTTCCTACTTTTATTTGCTGCAATGCGATTTTAGAAAATGTTGACTACTGTGTCTACTACATATATAGATACAAGAAATCAAAGTACATAGAAAAATTAAATGGCACTCGCCTGTGTACAGACCGGGAATCGAACCTGGTACCTCTGGATTTCCGGCCCAGTGACTCAACCATTCGTCCACCGTACACTCAGAAAACGCCTTCAAATTTGCCATCTACTTTGACTTCCCGCACTATTCTGTTTTAATAGGAATTAACCTAAACGCCATCTATGAGAACTGCATTACACAGGTTCCCACCCCCAATGTGTATCCTTCCGGATACAACGCGAACCTTGTTACAGGTACGACGATCGAGCGAGATTCCTATTAAAACAGAATAGTGCGGGAAGTCAAAGTAGATGGCAAATTTGAAGGCGTTTTCTGAGTGTACGGTGGACGAATGGTTGAGTCACTGGGCCGGAAATCCAGAGGTACCAGGTTCGATTCCCGGTCTGTACACAGGCGAGTGCCATTTAATTTTTCTATGTACTTTGATTTCTTGTATCTATATATGTAACATAGAAATGTGGTGTAAATTACCCGCATTAAACCAATAAAGAGACAAAAAATGTTTCTTTCATATAAAAAGTACTGTGTCTACTGTGAAATGAATTTAACGACTACACTAAACACTATTTAGCTAAATTAAAATTAATTATTTTGCAACTTAATATAAAATTCTGCAAAAGGACAAAATAATTACTTTTCCTTCGGGTTTAATGAATTTTAAACACGCCATGGAGCCTCAAGTCGCACCGTTACAATGAAAGCGGCCTTATTTCAAATGTTAAAAAATTGAGTTAAAAATGTTTAAAACCGTTTTATGTTGTTTTAACCTAAGGCCCTACGCAAAATAACGCTCATAGTAACTGTGAACCATGGTCCTACCTGTAGTACTATTGTTCTATACTAATTCAGACCGAAGCATTTAACACTTTTTTTAAATCTTGTATGTTTTTGGACAATTGATTTTATTTGAATAAGTGCTACAGAGAAGACCATGGGCTTTCTATAAGTCTTGAATTGTATTCAATAAAAGTCCTAATCGTAGGAACACGCTATGACTAACCAACAGTTGAAAGAGCTGGGTCTGAATAACAATGTTAATTAGTCCTATAGGTAGGACCTTGGACCTTAGGAGGTTAAGATTTAAACCAGTGGTTCCGAACCTGGGGATAATTACTCCTTTAGGGGTAAAATTAAGTTTTCTCAGGGGTAATACTCATATTAAGTCGTTTTTCTTTGAGTACTTCATATCGCCGCTATACTTACTCAACCACGTATCTACTCGAATGGTTTCATAGGAAAATCACACTTTTCTACTTGTAACACAGGTGCGTTTTCTATCAAACTATTCGAGTAGATATGTGGTTGAGGAAGTATAGCGACGATATACTTGTCTGTATTACGTATTTTTTGGAGGGGTAATAATACAAATCTAGAGGGGGGCCTGTGGGTAATGTAATGTGGCAATAAAGGTTAGGAACCACTGGTTTAAATCTTAACCTCCTAAGGTCCAAGGTCCTACCTATAGGACTAATTAACATTTTTATTCAGATCCAGCACTTTCTTCACTAAAGCAGCTTCTTTAAACTAAATTATCATTATTTTTTAATTTGGTCGCTTTCCTTCTAACGGTGCAAAATGTCGGAAGATTGTCTTCATTAGAAATATGGTATTTGGTAGGTATATGGCAAAAGGTACCATATACTTCCCATTTCAGCAAGTTAATGTTACAATTTTTACAATTCTAAATCAACAAATAGCGTTATATTCGAACAATGTTATTACTAGAGTATGTGCGGAAAGAGAATAGGATTTAGATTTGGGGGCGCTGTAATGCTTTTCTACCGTATTTGCCATACTGGTTAGGTTAGTTCCGTTTTTCGCCACGCCTATTCTCTTTCCGCACATACTCTACTTGTAAAATTATAACTTGGAGCTTCGTAAAACGGGCCACTGATGTACATATTTTAATATATTGTCGTTATTTATATGAACAAATTTATTTATAAATACTTAATTTTCATGTGTTCATGAGTACTTATCATGTTGACATTTTGTTAAATTTAAGTATATTTGTTGAATATATCGGTGACTGATAAGGGATGTGATAGTTTTACTTATTTACCTTACTCGATATCGCATCTAGGGTTGCCAGATGGTCGGGAATTGGCGGGATTCTAGCGATTTTTTGTCTGCCCTCCGGACTCCCGACAAAGAAGAAAATCGCCCGACAAACGACTTCATTTTAAAACTTAGTCTGATCCACTCAAGGTGGTCCTGCCAGCGAAAATTTGCTGCTATTTCAGGCTAAAAAAAAAGCGCGCAGGGCATCCCGACCAAAGTCTCAAAATCCCGACATATTATTGTTTCCTGTACGTCTAGCATAACTGGCCGCGACTTCGTTTCTCGCGCGACAGAGCATCACCTGTCACTGTCACACTATATTGAGTGGAAAGAGATAGGTAGCTTTTGTCGCGTGACAAAGAGTCGCGAGTCACAGTCGTGCTAGAGGTACTGCTCCCGATAATAGGATAATTCAATCTGGCAACCCTAATCGGATCACAGAACCTTTTGAACGCCAGGTCAAATGCGAAGATTGCCAGTGGTGGATTTGTAGTCTTAGCCACCCTAGGCCAGGGCTCTGAACCGGTATTTTGCAAAAACTCCGAAATAGCCGAATATTTGAATTATTTTATGCTTTTAGTTAGGGCTCAATCATGTATTTCAGTAATGAATTCGTATTAGTAGAATGAAGCATTTAGTAGTTAGGTTTAGAGGTTCAGTCCTTCGTCATAATTTCTGCCCGAAATACCTCGGCGTAACCCTTGATAGGAGCCTGACCTATAAGAACCACCTTGATAAGCTGTCTGGAAAGTTGAAGACCAGAAACAACATCGTCCAGAAGCTTACAGGAACGTCATGGGGTGCCACCGCTGCCTGCCTAAAGACCACTGCTATGGCCCTCGTTTACTCGACGGCAGAATACTGTGCACCCGTATGGATGAACAATGCACACGTGGCCAGAGTGGATGTTGAGCTTAACCATACGATGAGGATCATTTCGGGCTGTATTATGCCAACACCTACCTACTGGTTACCGGCCCTAAGTAACATCGCACCACCAGGGATCCGCAGACAAAAATGCCCATCACGGGAGCTTAACAAAATGTATAGTGATACATCGCTGCCTATCTATGAAGACCTGGACAATCTCAGACACAGCCGACTCAAGTCCCGTAACCCACCAGCCAAAACCTTTCATACATACAACCCGACATGGAAAGACAGCCAAGCGTGGATGAAAGAATGGGAAGCCCAGCAGCACAAAACAGATAACACCATCTTCGAGTTTAACACCCAGGAGCGGCCCAACGGTTTTAATGACAGCCGACAAACTTGGTGTAAATTGAACCGTTTAAGGACTGGTGTCGGCAACTGTGCATACCTCTGGCATAAGTGGGGGTGGAGCGAATCCGCGGCGTGCGAGTGTGGAGATCCGGAACAGACCATAAACCACATGGTATTTCAATGTCCCATTACCAAATACAATGGACCAGCTGAAAATTTCAAAAATCTGACCGAAGACGCGAGTTTATATCTAAGGAATTGTAAATTTTAGCCTTGACCTTAAATGTAACCAGTGTGTAATCGCCATACGCTAAATAAATTAGACTGTCAGATTAAAAAAATAAATAATAAACCAAAGAACGGAAAAATACCGGTATTTTTGTATGATATATTTATTTATTTAAACTTTATTGCACAATACAAGAAAGTACAAATGGCGGTCATGATATAACAATGCTGATAATTAGCTTCCTGAATTTATTTCTCGGAAGTATTAAGAGGAAACAGGAGGGCAGTTTTTCCATACAAACGTAGTCGCCTGTTTCCTCCCTGGATAATTCCAGTAGAGCAATAATTTTTTGTCCAAAAATCTATGGCTACTATTGATATGGTCCTATGTTTTCCTTTTTACGATAAATTGATTCTCAAAAGAGATATTAACCTTCAAAAACCCAAAAAAAATGCCAGATTTTCCGCTGTGTTCACATATCCAGAAAACAAATTTGACTAGATTATTAAAAAAAAGGAAAACATAGGAACACGGCCAAAGCCTTTCTTTAATGTTTAATGAAAAAAATAGTTAAATAGGTTAAGTTTTGGGGAAGAAATCAGGGGACTACGAAACGTTGTTTTCATGAAATTTTAAAAGGTATTTTCGGTCCAAGCTGCAGTTGTCTCTATCGCGCTCTGCGGGGGAGAGGCGGGCAGTACGGGATAGCGAGACATTTTACAAATACCTAATTTTCAATTCTCTCGACCTTACTATTTCCTCTTAAAACGGTGGTGTCCCTTACGAAATATTTTCACGGAATGCTCCTATGGAGAAAATATCGGTATCCGAGCCCTGCCCTAGGCCCCAGGTCGTCAGGCCCAGGCCATTTCGTTTGGGGTCGACCCACGCTGCTTCGTATTTGGTCTCCATTCGAGAACCTTTACGCCCCATCGGCCATCGGTTCTTTGAGCTATATGCCCAGGGAACGTGCAGGACGAAGGTGCTGCCAACTGGTGCCGCCAATCTAAATCATGTACCCTCTCATGCTGGGACCACATTGACGGAAACGCCGTAATTTATTGCGATGAAGGACGATTAACGTCAGTGCAGCTACGACTGTATTTGACATTGACACTTACATATTGTCAAGTGACTTTGACAGGGGTGATAGTTTCCTTTATTGTCCACCCGTGTCTCTTTTGTCGTTTAGTGCTCCCTATTGTCACTACAACTTGCTAACTCGGACAGCTATGTCGCTCACCCATAGGCCCCATTTAGACGAGGCGAGAACTCGTATGCGAGTTTCATTTCATTGCGGCGTTTAATCGATCGAATGAACTCATTGTACGTAGGAAGCCCGCAGTGTAATGAAACTTGCATACGAGTTCCCGCAACGTCTAAATTGCCTTAAATGTGGATGTTGGCCTATAGGTGCTTCTAAACGAGCAATATTTTTCTGCAATTTGTGGCCCGGCAACTATGTGCATCTTAGTTTAGCATACCAAGTAAGAGAGAGATAGCAAGACTTGCCGGCCACAAATTGCAGGAAAATATTGCCCGTTTAGAAGCGCCTTAATATATACTTTTGGGTCATTATTTGAGCGTTTCACCCGAGTCACTTTTTTGGACTCATTTTTGTCGAATTTCCCTCAAATTTTAGTCTCATACCGAGCTACAATCACGGACAATGAATTCGGGTAATTTTCTATATAATTTTTCATAAAAAATTACCCGAATTCATTGGTCGCGAGTGTATTTGGTACATATCCGAGACTTTTAAATACCTAATACCTTGAAATACTGCATTAAAATTTACCGGAATCTGGACAAAATGTGTCCACGAAAGTGTCAACCGACCAAGTGCGAGTCGGACTCGCGCACCGAGGGTTCCGTACAAACTCATAAGTAGATACATGAATAGTTCAAAAAAACTATATGGCGATTAGTTTAGTAGGAGCAAATAAGTGTGTGTTAAGATTTTTGCAAATTTCTCAAAAACGGTTTAAGTTAGAAAAACCGTTATATTTTTCCTGTAATATATAGGACGACATTAATAATTGGTAATTATTACAGATTTTTCTGTTCAGTAACTTCGAAGATAATGGGGGGAATGGTATTTTTTTTAACGTTTTTCGCCATAAATCAAAAACAACTTATTTAAAAAAAAATACAGAAATTGTGTTTTAATCTAGCCCTTTCATTTGATACCCCACTCGATATATTAGCCCTACTTTCAATTTTCAAAGTCTCATTACGAACCCCTTTAAAAAAAAGTAAAAAAGTTACAATATTTTTTTTACATCCCATAAGCTCGGGTTAGCGGTTCTTAACACTATTCCAAATTTCAAGTCCAATCAAGTAGATCCTGAGATATCTTGCTGTGACAGACGGACAGACAGACAGACAGAGTCGCACCATAAGGGTTCCTTTTTTACCATTTTGGTACGGAACCCTAAAAAGGCTCAAATAAAGACTAATTATTGGATAGGAATAAGCAAAACTAGATTTGTCATGTGTACAAATAAAACTCAAAAATTGTACAATACCTACTTTTATTTCACAATAAAATCTCAATCAAAACTCACAATCATCCTCAACCAGTTGTGAACAAAACAAAACCTAAAACAATAACAACTACAATAATTATGCCTCGTCACGAATCAAGTTTCAGAAAACGGCGGATCTCATTTGTGGAACCTTATCACAGCCAATCCCTACTTGACAGATTTTATAAAAATAATAAACGTCACTAAAACTTTTGAATTACAAAGTTTTGACGGCATTAGCCGACAAATATCTGGTGACCTTCAAGTCACAGTCGGCAAGACACGTTACTGTCACTTTGACAGCAGTTGCAAAAACTAATGCCGTCCCAACTAGAGAAGGTAAATCCGGTTTTCATTTCGCTGTGACAAAAACCGGTTTTTCAATCTCTATTTGCACTAAATATTCAAAGTTTAAAAAAACGGAATAATTTGATGATTCTACAACCAAATAGTGACATGCCATTAAAGAAAATATAAAAAGCATGATTTAAGTATAAATTAATAAGAAATCAAAGACAAGTATTGTATCAATAACCACTAAAATTAAGACTACACGCTATTTAAACTTAATTCTTTTAATATTCACTATAAAGAAAAAAGTTATACATTCTGCAATGTATTTAAAAATACTCTACCGCTTTGATAGACTCCGGTTGTACATTAAAATAATAACCACAGAGTTGCAATCGCAATAGGGGTAAGTAATACGTTGGAACTCTGCCGTTTTAGGCTAAACGACTAGGTTCTATGTTGCATGGGGTTCAATATCACATAGAACTCTGGTCGACTCGAGATAAGTGGGGAAAGGATTGAGAAAATATTCAGTCGTTCAAATTTGGAGTCTTCTGTTGCACTTTCGGACAAAATGAGACGTTATTGACTCTTAATTAAATCTTTTTTAATCTTTTGAACACCCAAGGGCGAAGGAAGACGCCGTGCCGCCGACGCTACAGGGGTAAAATAAAGATGGGTAAAGAAATAATGTCAACGTAAAAATGGGCTGTTCTTCAATAGGTTTTCATTTAAAAAAAAATTACGGCTAGTGCCGTCATTGGCGTGATAGTCACGATTCTCCGTTGACGTCTATGGCCGTATGTGGCGGTTAAAGGGTTAAACAAAACATTGTAAAAGGCGAACTCCATGCCATAGAGCATTATCTACGAATCAACGTTAAGGCAAAGATAGCTTCGTAATATTAGCCGAAATTCACCCTACAAAAGGTACATCGCGCGGCTTGTATGCTTGCGCGCCGTGAACGCACTACAAGCAAAGTTTTACGAATGCGCAAGAATGCCCCAGTACGGATCGCACCGTCTGCGCCTCGACCTTGAATACGTATCGCGCGCTCCTAAACGTCCGAAGTTTGGCTACTTATCTGTCTTTATACTTTAAAATGGGCCATGGTCCGTTGGGGTGCCATTTTTGTTTGTTCGGAATTCAAAATGCAAACCGGACAGTGGACTTTTCTTTATAAATCTCGCAGTAAGAATAAAATGTATTCTTTACACAATACTTATGAGGTATATAGTACATTACACAACTAGGGTGGTAAAACAAAGAAAGGCCGAGATCGCCGATGTTTGCGGCCCGAGCTGCAAGCGAGGGACGTAAATATGCGATCGAGGGCTTTCTTTACTACCTCCCGTGTTGTGTATATCATTTTATGTCTACACTTGGCCAGAAAGCGGTAAAAAGTCAACATCATGTTTCTTTTATAAGGACATTTTAAATGAAAATGCCATAATAAATAGGGACAGTACTAAAGCCCTGTATGTGCAACATAGACTCCGGTCCCCACTTGCATCGGTCAGCTTATTCGACATCCTCTTCCTGGAGCACGCTGGCACCGCTGGCTTTCATCGAGGCCCGGAGACGTTCGGACACCTCCGGTAGCTTCTTCAGGAGGAGGTGGAAGATCGGGGCTGGCATGGTTTGCTGCAGTACCTGGAAATGTCAGATAATATATTAATTTGAGTACCAATATGATCTTGGAGAAATTGGGTACTTAACTGTAACCGAAATTTGTCAAAATTATATAAGATCCTGTTAAAATAAGCAAAATAATGAAATATGTAAAAGTTTGGAGTTTGATACCTGGGCGTGTAACTTTTTTTATAAGCCGGCAAAGCTGGGAGGGATAGTCCATTTTGAAAGTTTGAAAATATTAAAAAACTATTAATACCATTGAATAACCCATAAAATTTATAGTAACTTTTGTTATGGAACCGTCACGATAAACGCAAGTTTTAATATAGTTGCAGTACAAAGTTCATGATTTTTTTCAAACAAAATTTCGATCGTCGTTCTAAGAAGCTGCAGTATGAAGTGTTTTTGGCGCGATTTTGGGAGTCTAAAAATGTCATTTTAACATTGTTGTATCTCGGTGAGTTTTTATGATATTGAAGTACATAGTTTTTCCACTAATATTTTTATTATTGAGAGATCTTGCTATACACAGAAAAAAGTTGTCAAATAGCCAATTGGATTAAAAGCAAATGGACGACCAAGTTCGAGTGCCGGCCTTTGCACTTTCGGCAGGGATTAAAACAGTGCTTTTCAGGCCGACTGCGAGATCAATTAAAAAAAACCGGGCAAGTGCGAGTTACACTCGCGTGGAGAGGGTTCCGTACGTTCAAAACAATATAACACAATAGGCTAGTTTGCTGTAGCAAAAAGAAATGATTTTACACTAATTATCTTATTCAGCTTCCAAAACTGATCCCAAATAAATCCAGATTCACTTATTTTCTTATTTGCTTTTAACGATTTTAAAAGGAGAAGAAATTAAATTAAGGAGACAATTTGACCATAGCAACCTGTGACGTCATTTATTCATATTTTCTATGAAGCTGCATACTATCGTAGCGTTTTGAAACTTCATAAAAAGAAGCTAAGTTGACCTGTTAGGAAACTAGCCTATTATACTTTGCTGCACAGACTTCTTATAGGTTTTCCTGTAATCTATAGGTGCAGGACTATTTCCCATGTATTTTTTTTTTTCAAAACTCTAGGTCTAATAGTTTTGGAGAGAGGAGGGGGGATGGTAAATTTTTGCTTAATTTCTTAAATAACTTCAAAACAACAATCAGTTAAACCAGGTTAAGTGGGCGAGCAGTTTATCCAGTGAGTATAAGCTTGAATGCGGGGTTAGACAGGGTGGTATCACTTCGCCGAAACTTTTCAACTTATACATAAACGAGCTGATAGGCGGGCTCAGTGGTATGCATGCAGGATGCTATGTGGGTAGCACTTGTGTCAATAGCCTAAGTTATGCCGATGACATGGTGCTACTGAGCCCGTCTGTCAGCGCACTGGAGCAGCTGCTTGCCCACTGCGAGTACTACGCCTTGACCCATGGACTAGAGTACAACACTAAAAAGAGTGAGGTGTTGGTATTTAAGGCTGGTAAAATTAAGCCATACTATGTACCACCTATTTTGTTGAACTCTAGTCCATTAAAAATTGTAGATAAGGTCAAATACCTGGGACACATCCTCACGAGTGACCTTAAAGATGATTTGGATGTAGAAAGGGAGCGCAGGGCGTTGGCGGTTCGGAGCAACATGATTACCCGCAGGTTTGCTCGTTGCTCACGTGATGTGAAAATCACACTTTTTAAATCGTACTGTCAATCTTTGTACACGAGCTGCCTGTGGGTCCGGTACACGAAACGAGCCTACAACGCCTTGCGCGTACAATATAATAATGCTTTTAGAATGCTGATGGGACTGCCTAGTAGGTGCTCTGCGTCGGGCATGTTCGTGGCAGCACGCACTGATGGTTTTCAGATATTAAGAAAAAATATAGTCTCAATACTAACTCGTGTGAGACGAAGTTCCAACAGCATTCTAAAAGTAATTGCCGACAGATTTGATTGTCCGATCCTTAAACACTGGACCGAGCAAATAAGGAGCGTTGCGCAAATTATTATATAAATATTGTAATAAGTAATAAGTACCTACTAATTTAATACTAACACTAGACTAAGTTTACTAACACACTATGGATACCTTGTTTGTCCGAAATAAAGAATTTGATTTGATTTGATTTGAAAACTATTAATATAAAAATTATAACTAACGATACCTAACATGTCTAAATCGGTTGAGGCGTTTAGAAGTTATTGTGGAATAAAGAAACTCACATACATACATACATGAAACCTGAAAACATAACACTCCGGTTTTTGGGCAGTCGTGTAAAAATTTTTTTTGAGATTTTCACAGTGAGCCCTTCCATTTAATATGTCACACGATATAGTTTGCTAACTTTTTTTTTTAATTTTCTAGTTGACCCCCTCATACGTACACTGAGCAACTGCTGCGTCTGTCCGCACACGGCGACGGCCTGCCCGAGGTGCTCCACGCCCGCCTCCAGGTCTCCCGCCGCCAGCAGCTCCTCGCCCAGCTGGATCTGTGGATATTGGGACCAATATTATTATACACCACCCGCGGCTGCGCTCGCGTTGTTCCCGTTACTGTCGCAAGGGAATTATTTACCGGGATATAAAGTATCCTACGTTTCAATCCAGGACTTGGTCTACTTGCATACCAAATTTCAGCATGATCCATCCAGTAATTACCCCGTTATTTAGTAACAAACATTCAAACCTCTTCACAAACTTTGGCATTTACAATATTAGTGGGATTAGAGCAGCATTTTGCAAACTATAATAAAATTCCAAAAACAACTACAGACAGAGCTTACAGACTCTAAATTTAGATCTGTCGTAAAAGAAAAAGTAATTGCTTGGGCATACTGAGTTAACGACTCTTTTACGGAAATAATAATGTCTCGCGTGAGTAATCATTAATTTTTAAGTAAAGTACACCTGCTTGTGCTACCGTGAAGTAGTTACTAAATTATAAGAGTATGACGGTTTTGAAAAAAATATACCTCACTAAGTTTTTTACACCGGTTCTTTCCAGTAGGCTTATGATGCTACGCTTTGTCGCGCGATAAATAAATGATAAAGCATCCGTCACTCTCACACATTATTTATCAGAACGTGACGGATGCTTTATCATTTATTTATCGCGCGACAAAGCGTAGCATCATACGCCAACAGGATAGGGGTTTCACATATCGTCTGCTGACAAGCAAGTCACTAAAATTTCTGTCACTGCTCTTCAAAAGGTCGTATCTAATTAGTAAATCAATACTGAGACACGAGCTTTGCTTTAAGTAGGTATTTGTTACGTAGTGACTTTCGCTTGTCAGCAGACGACAGGTATATCGATACCTTTAGACTCAAAGGGCGTAAACGCCGTAGGTTTTAATGGCGTTTACGCCCTTTGAGTCTAAAGGTATCGATATAGGGTTTTTTGTTTTAGGATTCCCGTCCGATCCACTCATAAAAATCAAAATTGTTTCTACGACCGAACACTCTCCTTGCGTGTCTGATTCCAAACTTTGACATTGGCAAATACACCCCACATCTAGGGCGTGTGCGCCAAAGAAAAAAAAAAAATAGATGATATCACGTGTATTTTGGATCAAAGTGCACCTTCTTTTGTGATAATTAAAAAACACCGTCCTTTACCTGCTGAAGGAAGAACCTCTGCATAGCCTCGTGGTCGCTCATGTCCGGTAGCGGACCGCCCATCGTGTGCGACCGAGACGCGTTCTTGCGGGCATTCTGTCTACCTGGAATTATAATAACGAATATTTCATGCTAATTTCCTGATGCCAGTAACTCCCATGTCATGTGTATACAACGGTTACAAAATAAAATCCTCAGAACAATTGCGAATGTGCCCTGGTACATAACCAATAACGAAATACATAACCATCTAGAAGTGCCGATGATCAAAGAGGAAATACGCAGAGTGTCGGGAAAGTATCAAGCACGCCTAAGTCACCATCCAAATCCTCTGGCCCGCCAACTAACCTTACTGGACTACCAAAAGCGCCTCAAAAGGCATAATATACAAGAGCTACACAGTCGCCTCTAGCGCCGATTAATAGCAGATGAGTGATTCCCATCACTGGAAGGCATACTCTACAAGAGAAACCGACCTACAACACATCTGATCATAGTCTGAAGACTGATAGCAGATCCACCATTAAAACAAAAAAAAAAAAAAAAACTTTCTGATGCAGGGCTCGCTGTAAGTACACTGGCGTTCATACCGTGGCCTAACTATGTGGGACGCGGTGCAGAAATCCTGGATTTTTTGTGACATCAGTTTGGTAATAGTACATTACACAACTAGGGTGGTAATACAAAGAAAGGCCGAGATCGCAGATGTTTGGGGCCCGAGCTGCAAGCGAGCGACGTAAATATGCGATGGAGGGCTTTCTTTATTACCTCCCGTGTTGTGTACATCATTTTATGTCTACACTTGGCCAGAAAGCGGCTTTTTACGTACGCGCAGCGTAAAAGTCACTTTATGGCCAGGTGTGGCATAAAGAGATTTTGCCTAATATTTGTTTGGAACATCTAACCATGTTCCAAACAAATATTAGACAAAATCTCTCACATGTTTTAATGTTTACCTTTTTTTTAAATACCTAAAAGCACAAAGTATAAGTTGATTTGTGTAAGATTGTCCCCACAATATTTTTTTATTTTACTTATTTATTTATAAGTAGGTGCTACTGAGCACTGGCTACTTTTTTATTGTTAGATTAGAACCATAAATAAGGCAATATTATAAATGTATTATAAGCTAGTGCTTGTAACACAAAAATAACAGCATAATTTCCATGTTATATAACCGCCAGGAAGCTTGTTTTGCACAAGTTTTTATTTAAACAGACAGTCTATATTAATAATTTAGCCGGGCCCTACGGTAGACCTGAACGAAAAGCATCTCAAAAATTAAAGCGTAAAAAAATAACACTTTCGAATCGACAACTTATATCCGCAAAATTCGTATAACGGAGAAATAAGCGTATAAAGATGTAAAATAATACGAATAACGCCAAAAACAGTCGGCCATGTTTCTTTGCTGCGTTCGGAAACTGATATAGTTTAAGGAAGCGCGCGTAACGTGTGACTTTGACCGCGACGTAAGTTTACGGTGTTTTTTAATTAGAAAAATCGTGCGATATCCTTACGAATATTATTTCAAAGAAAACGATCTTTTAACAGGAAAATATTATGCATCTTGCTTTATTTTTTAAAACGTACCTAATAAATTACTGACATAAGTGAAAATTGCTCAATATTATTGTCTCATTGCTCAATGAAAACGAACCAACGTCAGGCGAAAATGACAGTTAAAATTCTAAGCTTAAAAAACAAGGAATAGGCAGTTTTGATGCACTTTTGTATTTAATCCTTCTGAAGTGGTGACTTGAGCGAAACTCGGTATTGTATTGTAGCTTTTTAAGTTTAATTTTTTAACTTTTATCTCACCTGTTGGTAAGACATGGACTATGATGTTATAGTACGTTTTTTGATTTTTTGAATCTTTGATGGTATCTTGGTTATTTTTATACTTATTCGAAAAATACTTTTTGCCTCCTGTTTCTTATATGAAAGAGCTTTCGTTAAAGTAAACAAGAAATATTATGCATATTCCCTAATGTTTTTTTATTTTGTCTTGGAGGTGGGAATGTTCAAATATATACTAATTCTTTCGAAAATTCCTTTTCTATTGAGGGCAAAATAGTGGATGGAAGTTAATTTTACCCCCATAATATAGAGGATAGAGGTAAGGATAACTATCTTATACGGGGAATCAGTTAAGTATGTAGGTCACATGTTTTTTTATTAAATTAACAATTTTCACTAATGAATTAACAAAAGTCAAATAATTTTTGGCGCTTTGCTGCAACATTTACCCACCTGTGATAGTAGCGCCATCTTAATTTTTACCTCTCGCGGGCACTTCTACATACACAGGAACCGTTCCATAAAATAAACTAAACATAAACTCCATAAGATGATTCTATATTTTTTGAAGAAGGTCTAAATGGAAAGAGGAGTGACACGAACTGACCGGGTCTGGAACACCACACTGCGCATACAAAACCGCGTTGCTGATGCAGGGTCCAAACCCGCCAGGTTGAAGATGGACTGTGCCCGGGCTAGCCACATCTGCCACACACATAGGTTGACTAAACTGACGCTAAGTGGCTGCCACAAATTGGATGACGAGGATGGGGCCGGCCGCGGCGAAGATAGTGGGATGATTTAGATGTATTTCTTCCGCCGGGTCCCGGCCAGAGTTTGCCCGGGACCGGGACAGTGGCGCAGCAAGACCTAAATTTGCTGTGGACAAAAGATATTTCGCGAGGCCCTTTGCTGTTCCATGAAGACGGTTAATGGTATTATTAACTGGTGACGAAGCTCTTTTTGCTGTGCTGCCGTCGAGGCGCGAGGGCCCTTGGACCGCGTGGCGTTGGCGGTGGCCCACGTCGCCTACGTCTAACGCCGCCTCTGGACCGGGGCGATTCTAATTTAAAGGGGAGAGCTGTGCTCACTAACGGGAAATATAGTGTAACAACAATAATTTAATTTGGATAATTTAAACCAAAAACGACTTCAACATTATTTTAATGTTTGGAACTCAGCCATCAGTTCAACATCCTCCTTTTTGTAATGTCTGTTAAAAATAAGAAAGAAAATATTTCTAAGGAAGTAAAACGGGGGTTTGTGATTTTTTACATTTTTCCCGGGCGAAGCCGGGTTCACAGCTAGTAATAATTTAAATCACTACTTATAGTTGAATAACTTTCTCTCTTAAACATTTGTAATACAAGCACCATTTCCTATTAAATTAAATGCTACATATACATAGCTAATTGAGGTTTCTAATACTGTTCATACTTTCTAAAACTTCTGTTGTAAGTTTATTTTACTATGAACATAGATCATTTGGACTGATACATAGACACCCAGCATAATTGATTTTGCTGATCTGATTTTCACTAGAAAATGGAATGACTGACAGAAACCTGCTATGAAGGAGACTACTGAAGGACACAACATTTTAATTGATGCTTGAGATTAAGTGCAACTTTTTTAGTTTATAAGATGCCATGGATACAACACATTTAGTCTACCTAAATATCTAGAGGTCCCGGTGTCAAATCCTGGTAAGGGCAAATGTTTGTGATGAGCATGTGTATTGCTGAGTGTTGCTGAGTTATGGATGTTTTCTATTGATTTATGTATATAAGTATGTGTATTGTCTAGTAACTATAAGACAAGCATTGCTAGTTTGGGACTAGGTTGATGTGTGTATGATGCCCTGCAATATTCATTTATTTGTTTATGCACCAATATGGGCTTAAGTAATAAAATCCTTGTTTTCAGTAGGTTTCAGTCATTTTCTCATTCATGAATTCTTTTTCCATGGTTTGCTATACAAAGTACCTATAATGTTTGTTGTTTTCATAATAGCTAAAACAGATTTAGACATAGGATCTAGAGAGTTCTAACTAAATTTAGGATATATTCGCAACAGACATTGTAAGTTCGTGATGCAAAGTTGTGCGAAGTTGGTTACCAATGAACTTCGATCAAAGAACCAATGTCATGCTGGTGTTACACAATATTTGCCCCAATTACTCAGCACATGCGCTCGTATAGCACTGGCCATCTGTACATACATTAATACGATTGTTGAAGAGAAAATAAATACAAGTGCGCAACTATCACTGGGTTTGTAGGTTATTCAGCAATAAATCAATCATTGACAGCGGAAAATGATTAATGTACGAAAGTAGCATGTCATTGTCAACATATATTATCTGAATTGAATTGTATTGAACATAAATAGAGCATGGGAATGTTCTTTTAACACAAAAAAATACAATGCACTCACGTTCTCTGAGCTTTTTTTTGAAAAGAGGATCCTTGCGACGTTGCTGGTCGAAATATACACAATACCCTAGGAATAGGGTTCCGGCTATGCCCACTGCAATTCCAAGTGTAGTACGAGTCAACTCCATTGTAATATATTAATTCGTATCTATTTATTCACAGAAATATCGGCTCGCTTTTGTTAGAAAATTTTGTGGTCCGCCATTTATTAGCAAAAGAGATTCAAGTTGGCAGCACTGACGGTCAAAAGCGTTCACTACAAAATATGAACTTTAGAAAAATTATTCTGTCGTGCTGATATTTAACCTGAATTTGTGTTAATTTAGTTTGATAAATTAAAATAAGCAACAAAGAAATCAATTGTGCTTAACTTTTAACTTGATGGAATTTATCATATTAATCCACATGAAAATTGTGAACGCAGTATTTTTGTTTTGTAAGGTTGCCATTGCAAAATTTGTCAAATGTACACATGATAAAATTACCAATTTCCCAATATTTTCCTTTGAATATACTAATTATTATCATATATGAAGGTTGACCCTTGCAAGAAATTTGCGTGTGAGATCCAGAGATGTCTAGTTGGTGAGTTTTTACAAATTAATTCATTTAACAACCTCTCGGCCGACAGCCGACATGAATTTAGTCGCCATCTTTGCTTCAACCTTCAATCGCCTCTACGGATTCGCGGGCGTTTCATCGCCGTTTTTCAATGTTTTTCTTAAACAAAACGTGATTGTTCTTGTCGATAATAGCGTAAAAAGTTTCACGGAGCTCACGTAACAGTTCAGTGTGAAAATGAGTTTTTTCGGATTCGGACAAACCGCGGATATCGAAATCGTATTCGACGATGCTGACAAGCGGAAGGTAGCCGAGGTGAAAACTGATGACGGCAAAAAGGAGAAATTACTGTTGTATTATGACGGCGAAACGGTGTCGGGGCGGGTGAACGTTACGCTGCGGAAGCCGGGGTCGAAGCTCGAGCATCAAGGAATCAAGGTCGAACTAATAGGACAGATCGAATTGTTCTACGACAGAGGTAACCACCATGAATTCATATCGCTAGTGAAGGAACTGGCGCGGCCGGGAGACCTGCTGCAACACACGTCCTATCCGTTCGAGTTTGCGAACGTGGAGAAGCCTTATGAAGTCTACACCGGCGCGAACGTTCGTCTGAGGTACTTCCTGCGTGCCACCATCGTCCGCCGTCTAACCGATATCGTAAAGGAGGTGGACATCGCAGTCCACACCCTCTGCAGCTACCCTGACGTCCCGAACTCCATTAAAATGGAGGTCGGCATAGAAGACTGCCTCCACATAGAGTTTGAATACAACAAATCAAAGTACCATCTAAAAGATGTGATAGTAGGTAAAATCTATTTCCTGCTAGTGCGTATCAAGATTAAACATATGGAAATCTCCATAATCAAACGGGAGACAACTGGCTCGGGGCCTAACACTTTCACGGAGAATGAAACCGTTGCTAAGTATGAGATCATGGATGGGGCTCCTGTCAGAGGAGAGAGTATACCAATAAGAGTGTTTTTGGCTGGTTACGATTTAACACCAACTATGAGGGACATTAACAACAAGTTTTCGGTGAGATATTATCTAAACTTAGTGCTGATGGACACGGAAGATCGTCGATACTTTAAACAGCAGGAGGTCACGCTATGGAGGAAGAGTGATAAGTCCCGATTGTTGTTACATAATCCTCACCATCCACAGACATTGTCGCATCCTTCTTCGGAACCTCAGAGGCAGCAGAATGCAGCTAATGTAGATTATGCGGGACGGGCAATTTCCCCACTACACCAAGAGAACTCTCATCAAGGCCCTCCTTTAGTTGACGAAGACGACCACAAACCCTCTGAAATGGAACAAGACAAATCTGAAGAAATAACTAACAAAATGTCTAATGCACACATTGAAAACAATCAAGCCGAGAAATTGAATGAAAAACCTGTGCCAGTTGCAGGAAAACCACAAAAGCCTGTTGTGGCTGAAAAGCCTGAAGTATCGGAAAAGCCAGTGGTAGCGGAGAAGCCTCAAGTGGCTGAAAAGCCACAGATAGCAGAAAAGCCTCAGATTGCGGAGAAACCAGTGAGTGTCAGCCGATCAGAAAGTGCGGAGGCGGAACCAAGTCAATAGCCGATATGTACGTGCGCCGTCGACCTCACCGTTGGCGACGAAATGAACTGTATGTTTTCATACTTGAAAACTATTGTGTAAAGGTTCAAAACCAGTGTTGATTTTTATGTTCCTATTTATTGAAAATTCCATTAAAAGTTGTGAAAGCAGTTCTCAAATTATATTGTGGAAAAATACCACAAATATTTTGATTTCAGCAGTGATACTAAGATCAGAGCTCGCTAGCTCTAATGAATCACATTAAAAATTTATAGAGCAAAAACAAAAACCACTCAGTCTAATGTCAAGCCTCAGAAGAGAGTTACTGGTTAGTTTCCCGAGGCATTTTCTTTGAAAAACAATAGAAGCTTTCAAACTAAAACCGAATTTTCAATTGATAGAAACACGAAAATCAGCCTGTAGAGTAGTTTCTGAATGACTGTTACAGCAATATTTCTGTTGCTGGCAATTATTGCCAGTTTAATGTAATTGATATGTTGCCTTGCTCTGAGCTGATGGATAGAGCGAGAAATGTAGCTTTTACAAAGTTATATATATATATGATACTATAGAAAGCCATTTGTTGTTAGACGAAATTTAGCAAATCCATTTTTCAACACATAGTTTCTGATTTAACAGGTTCAAGTTTATAGAAATCAAAAGTTACACTTACAATATTGAGTTGTAGTGATAGCTAAATTAAAACTTGAAGATCAGAAACACCTTCTAGGAAAAAGACTGGTACCAAGAAAGTTAAGTGGAAATGTCTATAGCTCATGTGATATGAGAAATACATTTTTCTATACACTTATAGATAGCTACTGCAATCTAATTGGTAACTCAATGAATTGATAGAAAATGGAATTCAGAGTACTTTATTAAGTTTCAATAAAAGTAGTTAAACGTTGCACGATTATTACAAATGATTGCATTATCGAAGTGTTATCATAGTGTTTGTTCAACTTGTTTTGAAGGAATTTATTATCTAAAAAGCTATTCACTGTGTCCATTTTTATGTTAAGTTCAATATGTATATTGAATTTCCAGTTTAATATGAGTCACTAAAGCGAAATTGTATTTAGTATCAACTGTAAATGATAGGGATGAAAGAAAAACAGTATCTTTTTTATTGTATTTGGTACTGCACTGTGCCCTAGTTAGTTTGAAAATCATAATATGCCATAAGCTTAAATATGAGGTTAGTTCAATTGAGTCAATACTTTTGATTCATCTGAAAATCAAGTTAAGTGCAAACCATAAGTATTTACTCTTTGTTCTTTGCCTCTTTAGGATGTGTAAATGAGATGAAATCTCATTAGTTCTAACTTCTAACACAAGTATTATTTTATTTTATCATGTATCGTCAGGTAGAATAGCTTTTTAAATGTTTAATTATCATTTTGTACTGGAAGTCTATCTCTCACGTAGTGTGATTAATTCTGTGATTAATATCTGCTTCAAGAAGTACTTTATGATTATAACAGTAACTAACACACGTGAAATACATAGATGTGTCTCACACGAATGTATTTGTTCTTCCGCCGGTGAGTAAGCGAGTAAAATTGGGCGACACATTTTGTGGGCATTTCTCCAGAAATATGTCTGCGACTCATTCATCTGTCTCCATACATTTAGTATGAGAAAGGGCCAGATGACTGAGGTGACTGCAGACATATTTCTGGAGAAATTCCCTTGTACTGTACCTGGTCAGTCAATAATGAACTATTACTCGCCCAATATTACTCGCCAGCGGTGGATCAAGTGACTTAGGAGCAAAGGCAGATCCGGGGACGTTATTTAAAAGATTTTTTTTTTCAATATTTTTTTTTTTTCGAATTGGAATGATCGTGCGTTATCCGCAATGTGATTATAAGGAAACAATACTATTAAGGAAAACTAGAATGGCTTGGATTGTCTTTAACAAGACAAAAAGTGTAACGATCGGTATTGTAGAGCCTCAAAGAAGCCCTAATGGTGCCTTCATAGACAAGAATTTAGCTGTTAAGTGGAACTTATCCGCTGTCAGGATTAAACTTTTTTTTTAGCTATAACTAATTAATTCTGTGATTAATATCGGCTTCAACAAATTATGATTATGACGGTAACTAACACGCTAAAACGCCATACGATTAAATAAATAAGCTCTTCTTGTAGTTTTTAAAAACGCAACATTTTTTGCTCTCCCTGAATCTGCTTTTGGTTAGAAATCAAAGGTTATCTTCTATCTTCGCTGTATAGTGATTTTTTATACAATTGTATTTTTATTGGAACATACTAATTCATCGTCAGAGACTGCACTCAGAGCCTTTAACATCAATTTATATCAATCAAGTGCGTACATTCTACCAATTGAGTCTTTGACTAAAATCAATCTAATGTTGCCCTTTCCGTTCGCCGCTCCACAACGAAACTTATTGCTCCAACTTTAGTTAAAAAAACGAACTAAAGTGGGCAGATTCGAACGATACATAACCTCAGCGACAGAAGTAAATCTAAAAGACTAATCGTCTGTAAAAAGTATACTAAATTTGTATAATTATGAAAATATTAGTAATTTAGGTTTTAAAAGAGGTAGCGGGTAGAAGACCTTGGCGGCAAAATTGTAAATTATTTTAAAAATGGGTCCATTTTTATTGTTTTTCAGCTTTGCTTTTGACATATGTATATTATGGGAATTTGTAACTTTTTAATTATTTTAGCGAAGCCTGGTCGCCCGCCATAGTTATTCATTACGTAAATTAGGGGAAAGTCCACGTTATGTAAAACATTATTCTGTTATATCTATATCTTATTGTTTGGTTTTAGTGTCTTATTGTATAAAAGGATTATCTTTTTTTCTAATGAGATTAAGAGCGCATGTCGCATGTCGATTATATCATATTGTTAATAAAATGTAATATATATATGAAAGTGGTTATTTCTTGTCAGCCCTAGTACCAAAGCTTTTCAAATTCCAGTTCGTAACATTAACTGCTAAAACCTGGGCTTATGCGATCTGTTCGAAATTTGTATCCTGGCGTTTCGCTCACTGAATAAAGGAGAGAGGGAGCGACATTACGAAAACTTCGAACGGAGATATTTGTGGTTGACCTGGAGCTAAACTCTAATCTCAAATGTCTTCGACATGCCATTCTGCATCGGACATGGTCACAAAATCTCACGAGATACGGTTGAGAAATGCGACCTGTAGAACAGACAGACATCCGCCGGACATACGATAGCATTCTCGCCTAAGCTGAAACGGAGAGCTTCGTTCACTTGGTCAACTGGGTCATTATTTGAGCGTTTCACCCGCCTCACTTTTGTGGACACATTATTGTCGAAATTCCCTCAGATTTTAGTCTCATATCGAGCTATTTGGTACACATCCGGAAGGGAAGGGTCTACCAACAAATACCTTAAAATTACATTAAAATCTGCCGGAATCTCAACAATAATGTGTCCACGAAAGTGAGGCGGGTGAAACGCTCAAATAATGACCCAACTAAGCTAATCTTTTCTGTAGCGAAACAAAATCACTGACTATTACATTCCCGTTTCTACGGCTCGGCTTATCATGCCTTATCAGTACGTGTGTAATGCGTGTAACATTGTAGGTATGCGACCCGCCCACAAAATGCCAATACATTTTTTAGTTCAATCCAGCGGTTTCCTCTTTGGATTTTTTCGACGCTGCCGTGATTTTGACCGATACATGGTAGGCCGGAAACGATCCAATTATGTTTAATTATTATTGTGCGCCTGATACCAGTTCCGGTTTGATGTATTAACAGATAATACTCGCGGCTGTACTACATACTCTGCGAGAGAGGCACAGTGCCGTAGATAGCCTTTTCTGCGCCCTGTGCGAGCTTCTATATAACTGCGCCCTTGTTTTTTACCTAGGGTCCTGCCTGGTCTTGACATTCTTGCGCCCCCTAGAGTCTACGCCCTGTGCCTGGGCACGGGTGGCACCGCCCTATTTACGGCACTGGATAGGCATATTGTACTCTGTTTATACTATGTTTCTTTGTTCAATTATAATATCGTTAAATGTTTAGTTTTTTAGCGCCATCTAGTTTTTGCCCGGAAATCCTCTAGCGGTCGGGTTACAATCCAAAGTATGGAGAATGACAGTCCTCTTGTTTTAATGGTCCTTGCTGTGACTAAGCGATTCGAATTACTCGCTGTATAATATAAGTGTGCGATTTGATGCAGTTCTTTGAAATATCCATGCTTATATTCCAGTTAACAACTTCCAAGAAGTTCGCTGCGATCAAGTGTTCGAGGCTATGCGCCAGTGCTGTCTGAAGCACAAGCCTGTCTCGCTGGTGTGCTCAGGCTACGACTTGGAGCCTCGGAAATTCGCGCCCGTCACCGACCAACCCAAGAAAGTTAAGTAAGTAGACCTTCGATAACCAAAGAAAACCGGGCACCACGCTCATTTTTGCCACGATCTGTCAGGAAGTGGAATGAACTCCTGAGGTGACCGTCAAGATGGCGTACACCGAAAGATATGCAAAATCTGATGCTGCTAATAAATAGTACCCAAATAGTACCGACGAAACACCTAGATAAAAAAAATTGTACCCTTAAACTTTTTGAAATATCAAGCCTGTTCACGGTGTACGCTACCGGGTTGTCAAGCTGGCGTACACCGCTCGTAACAAATACACCGTGAACTGGTCTTATATTTCGAAAAATACAAGCAAAGAAATAAGAATGCACCAGACTAGACTGGCTCCAGTCTATATCGCACTCGCACAGACGTGCTATCGCGCGTCTGTGTGAATACGTGTCGCGCGTTCCTAAACGGCAGAAGTTGGACTACTTGTTCGTCTTTATACTTTGCTTCAGTTATCTCGAGGCTACGTTCGGTTATTTATTTTTTATTTCAAAGTCCTTGGACATCGCATACAAACAGGCAGACTGTAAAAGCGTCATAGGAGAGGTTTTACGTAAATAGATTTAGTATCGGCGTCTATGTCGTCGTATTTGAACCGATATGGATATCTATAAAATATAATGGATCTATTTTTCCAGTTAGCTTAAAACATAAATGCTTGCTTGTTGTTTAACCATAAGGGTCTAGCCTAGAGCGTAGCTCGGAGGAATCTTTATTTAAAATTGTAGAAAATGTGTTACAACACCAAATATTTTGTCCATCACCAAATCTATTGTTTTTCAATTGTTTGCAGGTAAGTAATGGACAAACGTCATCGCAGCCAACCTCTAGGAAAAAGGAGTTGGATCTTCAAGCACCCTAGGACTTTTCAGCTGACGTTTACCGTTTTAGGACTGGGCATTTTCTTCTCCAAACCTTTATACGACATCTTCTTACGACCACGCGAACCGGTCGACTTTAGCGAACCGCCGACAACCCTACGACGAGTAGGGTAAACGTCTAGTTTTTGCTTATATTTAGTATGGAAGCGGTGAATAAAGCAAGAGAGAGACTCGCGAAATACCCTCTGATATTCGCAAAGTGTGGGAAGCAAAGCGTTTCGTACGCTCGGTGCGTTTTACATCTCGAAGATAAAGTGAAAAAGGACAGTTGCGCTAAAGAATTCCAAGAATTCAGAGCCTGTTTACAATCCGCTGCCAAAGATATGAAGACCAGGATTTAAGATGAAGGTCAGAGAGTTTCTCGACTTGCCCTTGAAGTACCATCTTTTAATAGGGACAGTCGTGAGGCTGGCTTTAATCGTCTATGGGGACATACATGACAGGATTTATGATGTTCCATACACGGATATAGACTATAAAGTGTTTACTGATGCTGCCAGGCATGTCGTTAATGGGAACTCTCCATACAAACGCCATACATACAGATACAGTCCCTTAATCGCATATTTATTGGTCCCTAATATCGTCGTCGGCAGGAATTTTGGGAAAATACTCTTTTCTTTCTTTGATATTTTGGTGACTATTGCTGTTAAATCTTTGGTGCAATATCAACTTGGGTCTAGAAAAGGAAATGCTAGCAATATTTCCGTGTATTGCGCCTTATTTTGGCTGTACAATCCTTTGAGTGTAGGGATTTCAACGCGAGGCAACGCAGATTCTGTGCCATGCTTTTTCATCATTCTGTCAATTCTTTTCTTACAAACTGACATAGTCAAGTCGTCACTTAAGTATGTTTTATCCGGAATTTTACTAGGTATTTCAATACATCTCCGTTTATATCCACTGGCTTTTAGTTTCCCTATGTATTTGTCTTTGGGGAAATACAAGATCAGCAGGAAAACCACTATTAAAGATGGCCTCATTTCTCTATTACCCAATTTGAAACAAATCTCTCTCGCGTTTAGTTGCGTCGCTACTCTCTTCTTCCTCACGTATGGAATGTATTTGTTATACGGCTACGAATTTTTGTTCGAAACCTACATCTATCACTTATTCAGAAAAGATACGAGGCATAATTTCTCTGTGCTGTTCTACTATTCGTATTTGACCATGGATCAGCTGTCTTTTGATATTGTCAAAGTGATTTCTCAGATATTTGAGTGCGTTATATTGTTTATAGCTAGTCTAACTTTTGGTAGCGACCCAAAGACTCTTCCTTTTGCGTTGTTTTTCCAAGCAGTTGTTCTTGTAGCTTTTAACAGTGTGATGACATCGCAGTATTTCATCTGGTTTCTGTCTCTATTGCCTTTGGTTGTGCACAATTTTAGGTTAAAACCGGCTAATGCGTTGTTTTTAACACTAATCTGGGTATTCGCACAAGGTGCTTGGCTGTTTTACGCGTATTTGCTAGAGTTTAAGTGCAGAGAGGTCTTTATACTGGTCTGGTTGAAGAGTGTCGTGTTTTTCTGCGCTAATATTTATGTTTTGGGACAACTTGTTGAGAGTTACTCGCCTGGATATGGCTTCGGACAAAATTTGGTGATTAATGAAAAAAATAAGTAGTCATTTGTCTTATTTTGAAAACAAGGAATAGTTAAATGTTGTATGTACAGTCACCTGAAAAAAGCTTATAATTTGTGTTGTTTAATATATAGTATTTATACTGTTTTCATTAGAACCTAGCACTTAAAGTACATAATGCGTATATTTAGTTATTTGTCTATTAGTTCAAATAATACAAGTTTTTGTATAATTTAGAGGGCAATAAACTTTGTTCTTAGCATAGATCGATTTTGTAGATATAGATAATAATGATTTTCGTGAAATAAATAATCGAAATTATTTGTATTATGTATGTATGTAAACACTTTATTGCACAAAATAAGACAAATTACAGGGTTACAAGATTAAGGTATATGTACAAAGGCGAACTTATCCCTTTGAGGGATCTCTTCCAGTTAACCTTTGAGCAGTTGAGTGATGAGACAAGAGAGATGGTAGACAAACTATTATTTATTTATATATTATTTTATTTTCCAACAACAATACTAACATTCTATCACTAAAATCATACAATAAACTAGTATTCACTAAGATAAAATGCATTAAAATTGATCAATTTATGTTTAATAGCTAAGAAATCACGTGCAGTAACGTAAGTTGTCGCGGGTAGACTACCCGCGACCACGAACGCTAAAAAAGGTTACGAAACGTCGGGACGTAATAATAAAGCGTACGCGAATAAATACCGGGTGGGTTGTATCGAGGGACTTTCCTGAAAATATAGTGTCATATATTTGATGTATAATCGACTTTTATTATAATAGTTAAATGCTTGTAATAATAAAGAAAAAAAAATATCAAAATAGTAGTTTTTTATGTTTGTACAACCCAACCGCCACCGCGTATAGGGTTGAAACACGCATTTTTTTTCTTGAAAAATTAACAATCTGTAACTTTAAAACGGTGATAAATATTAACTCAGTTTATTTGGAGGAAATAATGTACTAAGGTTAAACAATGTCACATTTGCAGGAAAGTCCTTCGTTCTGGTTCACCCTGTATACGCGATTTAATCCGTTTAAGTGGTAGCGTCAGGATGGCAGCGAAATATTTCACAATATGGCTGTCAAAAGGATAAAAACTGTGCAGTAGGCGTGCAGTCACGATGCAGTTCCCGTACAAATTAAGCTGGCATGCAGTCCATCTGTGTCCCCTTAATCCGGCACTGTTTGCATTTTTACAAGCTTTTTATTTAGTTTCACCGGTCGTGACCGTCAAGATGGCGTACACCGTAAAGATATCCAGAATCTGATGCTGCCAATAAATAGTACCGACGAAATACCTAGGTGAAAAAAATAAATATAAGGCCTTTTTCACGGTGTACGCTACCGGGCGTCAAGTTGGCGAACACCGCTTGTATCTCTGGAACGGTTTTGTTTTTGGGAACGCTTTATATCTCAAAAAATTGTACCCTAGGGCCATAAAATTTCATTTCTCTAGCTATCGTAGAAGCCGAGATATAGTGAACAACAATTTCGGAATTAGAAATCATTATATGTGAAATTCTCGGGTACGCCAGCTTGACGGTGTGTAATTTTGTACACCGTTAAGTCATGGAATAACTCGGCTTCTACGATAGGCAGAGAAATTAAATTTTATGGCCCTGGGGTACCTACTATTTGGGTATAATTTTTTGAGATATAAAGCGTTCCCAAAAACAAAGCCGTTCCAGAGATACAAGCGGTGTACGCCAACTTGACGCCCGGCAGCGTACGCCGTGAACAGGCCTTATATTTATTTTTTTCACCTAGGTATTTCGTCGGTACTATTTATTGGCAGCATCAGATTCTGGATATCTTTACGGTGTCCGCCATCTTGACGGTCACTCACCTGTCCTGGTGTCTGTCTGTGCGTCAGTGAATCTTGCAAGTCAAATTTGACCCTTTTCCGATTGAGCTGAAATTTTGCAAACATATGTAAATCAGATGAAAATGCAATATTATTACAGTCTGTGCGGAAAGAGAATAGGCGTGGCGAAAAACGGAACTAACCTAACCAGTATGGCATTTTTTTTTGCAAATACGGTAGAAAAGCATTACAGCGCCCCCAAATCTAAATCCTATTCTCTTTCCGCACAGACTCTATGGCATGGAGCCACATGGTAGCCATAGGATCATCTAAATTACACAAGATAAATTCATCGTGTTTGGGCTCCTTCTACTAGTTCTGACGTACAGTTTGCGATTATACAAAATAAGTACAGTCGGCAATAAAAGCTGGTCTCAATTTTTTTTCACAGAAATTTATTTGTTTCTTAATTAAAAAACTATAAGTTACTATCTTCCCTCTTGACTTGATGTTTACTTCTTTTCCTGAAGGTTGATCTGCGTGAGGTCCTGGGACTCGCCCTGGGTCATGCTGGAAAGCTTCTTTCCAATACGCTCGTGGACATCCAGGTATTTGGCCACGCAGCGATCTAGGCAGACTGATTCGCCTTTGCCTGAAAAAAAATACCATAGCCTGACTTAGGGTGATTTCTGGGTCGGGGAGCAAGAAAATAAGAACATTTTAATTACTGCTGTTTTGATTAAATCCTATCATAGGGGCATTCCCCGAAAACGTCTACCTTGTCGGCGACGTGACGGCTATGGCAGCTACCTTAACAACAAATAGAAAGTCCTAAATGACATTATCAATTCAGAAACCAAGTTATAAAATATTGACATACCAAAAATATACTTCCTAACTTTGTTGGAAGTATGAAAAAATGGCGTCACCTAAACTCGAAACTGGAATTCAAGACCAAAAAAACTACGACAGATACGTCACTGTCAAATATGTCAAAGTCACTTATGTCATTGTCAAATAAAGTTTTCAGGTTTCGCCAACCTTTTTGTTATATGCTTCTTTGTACATATTGGCTGTGACAATTAATTAATTAGTATTTTCTCAAAAAAGGTACTTTCAAACTTTATTTTCAATTCAACTAACATTGACAAAATTTTATTGTAAAGAACTTAAACACGATAAGGGTGCGTTGTTCAACTACAGAGGAATTAATTCGCTAGCGACTGACAGACATAAGAAAACACGCTATAAACAAAATGGCGTCACTTTGCGTTCCGTTCCAAATAATGCAAATTTTTTTTTTTGCACAAAAATAGTTAATTTATGTGACTTTTATAGTTACAATTGAAGCGCAAACTAGTCAATTTTGTGTCTTTTATATAACATATTACAACGAAATGAATATATAAAAAAAAAAAAATAATAAACGACATAAAATTTAAGAAAACACACCAAGCCGGTCAACGGAACGCGAAGTATCAGTTTGGCATCTGACAGGACAGTTTGTCCAACCTAAAAATGACGCAAAATTTGCAATAGCGTGTGATTTTCCCATTTTTGGTACGTAAACTTTAAAAAATTACATCTCAAGAACCGTTCGTTTCCGCAACCTGAAAATTCACAAATCGCTTTATTTTCATGAGAACTATCTACATAAAAAATATGAACCTCGAAATCGATGGTCCACAATGGAAATTTTATCCCACCATGGAGCAAAAAAACATTCGAACACTCAAAGCAGACGTCAGATGTCGAATGAGAATGACAATGACAAATATATGGTGTCATGGCGGCCATAACAACCATAAAGCACGCTACACACCATTATTCTGCAATTAGTTAAATGTATGCAAAAATAGGTTATTAATTACTTATATGTAGTTAAAATTCTTGTACCAAATGTTATTAACACCTGAAGTGATACAAGCACAATACCAGCTTTGCAACCAAAAATTGCGGATGATTAAGTTTTTACTAAGGCCTCTTGTATTTATGTAAATATAAGTAAATAAAATTACTTCTTTAAATTATGGAATTAAAATTACCAATAAATAAATTATCTCAGCGTGTGTTTTTAGAAAAAAGGGATATACTATTGTACGAATATTTTATTGCAGTGGCAACATTGTCGTAGTTTTTTTGGTCTTGAATTCCAGTTTCGAGTTTTTTTTTAGCCGACATTATTTTGGAATGCCCCCAAAGGTAAGATTGACCAGTTATAGTCAGAAAAACTGGTCCGGGATCACGACCCAGAAATCATCCTGTATAATTTACTAGCATTAACCCGCGGCTTCGCCCGCGTTATTATCCCAAGGGAACTCTTTACCGGGATATAAAGTATCCTATGTTTCAATCCAGGACATGGTCTCATTATATGTCAAATTTCATCTCAATCATTCATTTGTTACCTCGTTATGTAGTAACAAACATCCAAACATCTTCACAAACTTTCACATTTATGATATGTTGATATGTATTAGTAGGATTGGTAATAAATAAGACAGGCAAAAATAAATACACTACTATTAACTAAAACTAGTTTAAATTAAACTAAATAAATCTATTCCTATAAACTAAGATTCCTAAAATTTAAACAAATTACGGATCTGTGCAATTTGCTGCAAGAACGAGGCGAGCAGAGCGTGTTAGTTTAGTGCTTTCATAGATAGACCAATCATTAACACGTTCTCTGTCCCCATACAAAGCTATCCAATAATGTCACAAATCTCAACTGTGCAATCAGTATGGGGAAGTGACCCCATAGTGGAAGCACGGATTCCTGAAAATACCTTAACGCATTCACTGCCACCGACGCGTATGTGCGTTCCAGTGACTTTCACCGTGTGCCATCGACGCACAGACGCGTTCGTAATGGGTTGGGACCATAACGACTACAATGTCAAAACGACCAAATCATCATAAGGTCCAGATCTCTAAAGGACCATCTCTTTAGAACGCCCATAACTCCGAATGACTAGGTAGCAAAACGACTACTTCTCGAGAAGGCCACATCGTTAATAGTCCACATATCACAAATACAAGGGAGCAAAACGACTAGTTCGTGAAAAGACTATTTCGTTAATAGACAACATCTCAATAAGACGAGGTAGTAAAACGACTTACTGAATTTATGTCAGTGCTAGTACAGTTTATTGCATATTTTTTATTCATAACATAAAAAACGCAGAAAAACAAAGAAATTAAATAGACTATCTATTCATTTATATAAACTTACAGGTAAATTAAATTATACCTATATATTCTTAATTTAACGTAAATGGGTAACCGTTATGACCCAAATAATAACTAATATGGTGTTGTATACTTATTTTAATAATACATCTTCGATATTTAGGTAATGAATTTATTCAGTATCCGACATTAAGTGACATCCGTCAACGTATAGTTTTTTATAAAAACATAGACAACATAACACCTCCGTCGCGAATGTTTACAATTGAGCATCAGGATCTTCTTGCTGGATTATGGTGCTTAGCATCTGATCCACGTGTCTCTTCCAGATCTCGCCTGAATCCGTCTTCACCTCATAGTGGATCCTGCCCAGTACTTTAGTAACGGTTCCAAACTCCCACTTGACTCGCTTATTGGCATAGCTCCGTACTTGGACTCTCTGGCCCACGTTAAAGGTCTTAGCTAGGGCATTGTCTGTCGCCGTTGGGTCATTATCCGTCACCGCTTCCGGTCTCGAATGAAATTGAACGTGTAAGGCATCCCTTATCTTTCGGCCAAACATGAAATCATATGGGCTTTTTCCCGTGCTACTTGGCGTTCTTAAGAGTCGTTCTTTTATTGCTAGGAGTTTCTCTTGTAGATTGCCTGGTTCATCATTCATTCTGTGCAGGGCTCTTTTAATCGTCTGAACGTATCTCTCTGCCTGTCCGTTCGTAGCCGGGTGATAAGGTGCTGACGTCTTGTGCACCACTCCCCCCTTCTTGAGGTACGCTTCAAATTCAGCCGAAACGAACTGTCGGCCATTGTCAGAGACCAAGATTAATGGGAAGCCAAATGTCACAAAAAGTTCATGTAGTTTCTTGGTACACCAAGTACTTGTTGTTGTCGTAGTTGGAAAAATTTCAACCCATTTGGTGTAAGCATCAACGACTATGAGCAGAGATTGTCCTTTGTATGGTCCCGCGAAATCAATATGGAGCCTCTGCCATGGTCCTGTCGGTGGTTCCCAGTGGTGTAGTGGAACGTGTGTAGGGTCATTCTGATGTAAACGACATTCGCGGCAGCCTCTTACCAATTCTTCTATTTCTTTGTCCATATTTCTCCAATAGACATAGCCTCGTGCCAGTAATTTCATTTTCACCATACCGAGATGTCCTGAATGTAATTCCTCTAATACCCGTGTTCTCAAAGCTGTGGGAATCATGACCCGTGACCCCTTTAGTATGCATCCGTCCTGAATAGTGAGCTCATTGTCGTTGTATCCGTATCGTCGTACCGTCGTGCCCGTCATTAGGGCTTCTAACAGGTTCTTGTATTCGTCATCTTTTAAAGTTTCTTCAGCTATCTTTGTACGATCAATGGCAATCGTATTCATTTGATTTGCTTGAAATGCTGTATGTACATCAATGATGTTTAGTGCTATCGTATCTACCGGGAATCTCGACAAGTAATCTGCGTTGCTGTTATCTTTAGACGTACGGTACTCAATCGTGTAATTAAATCCAGACAGGAAGTGCGCATAATGGAAGAGCCTCATCGTGCTCATCGCTGGAAGGGTTTTGTGTGGGTGGAAGATTGTTGTGAGAGGCTTATGGTCGGTGATCAATATGAACTTTCTTCCGTAACAGTAGTGAAAAAACTTTTTTAATCCCCAGAACAGCGATGTTGCTTCTTTGTCTATCTGACTGTATTTTTTTTCGCTATTTGTCAATGAGCGCGATGCGAACGCTATAGGTCTGTCGGATCCATCTGGTAGACGATGCGACAGAACCGCACCGAGCCCCAGGGGTGAAGCATCTGTAGCCAATACCAACGTTTTTTCTGGATCAAAGTGTGTAAGTACTCTATTACTAAGAATTTCTTCTTTAATCTTCCTAAAACTTTCATTGCATTTCTGTGTCCATAAGTACTGCGTGCCTTTTTTGAGTAAACTGTTCAAGGGATTGGATATTGAGGCTAAGTTTGGTATAAATTTGTTGTAATAATTAGCCATTCCAAGAAATGTTCGTAATTCGTTTACGTTACTGGGTGGCTTTGCGTCTGTGATCGCTTTTACCTTGGCCTTGTTTTTATGTAGGCCGTTTTTGTCAATAACATGCCCCAGGTATTCAATGTTCATTTTCATAAACTGACATTTCTCTTTGTTTAGTTTCAAATTATTTTCTTTTAACTTCTGCAAGACGTGTCTAAGTCTCGTAAGCAGTTGTTTTTCTGTTGCTCCCTGAATGATAATGTCATCGAAAAAACATTTCACACCTTCTATTCCTTGTAACAATTGATCCATAAATTTCTGCCATAAGTTCGGTGCCACTTTGACGCCGAACATCAGCCTGTTGACCTTGAAAGTACCCTTGTGTGTGCTGAGGGTTTGCATCATAGCGCTCTCTTCGTCCATCATCATATGTAAGTAGGCCTGACTCAGGTCTAAAGTGCAGAACAATTCCCCGCCATTCATTTCTACTAGGATGTCTTCTATTATGGGAATGGGGTACTGCTCGTCCTTGATGACTTTATTCAGTGTGACCTTATAGTCTGCGCATAAGCGTATGCTGCCGTTGGGTTTGACAATTGGTACAACTGGGGTCCCCCACTCTGAGCTATCAATCTTTGTGATGACTCCTTGGTTACACAGTCGTTCAATTTCGTCGTCTACCTTTTCTTTCAGAGCATACGGGATGCGTCTCGGCTTCACAAAGATTGGCGGTGTATTCTCGTGTAAGATTAATCGTCCCTTGTAGTTAGGTATGCATCCCAAAGTACCGTCGAAGACGCTGGAGAATTCCGTAAGGAGTGCGTCGAGCTCGGGGTGTACTTTCGAAATCACTTGGTTTATGTTGGCCAAATCCAAATTTATTGATCGAATCCATGCTCGGCCGAATATGGCATCTACGTTCTGCTTGATGATATATAGTTTGCCGTCAAAAGATTGGTTTCCGTATTTACATGTGACATATGCTACTCCCAGCGGTGCAAATATTTCCCCTGTGTACGTTTTCATGGTTATATTTGTTTTGTATATTTTGCATCCTGTATTTAGTTTCTGGAATTCCTTATGCGATATAGATGACAAAGCCGCTCCTGTGTCTATTTCCATTTTAATGTCGCTGTTGTTGATGCGTATGTTTATCATGAACTTGTCTGTGTTATTGGATCGTATTAAGTGCATGTCCCAGGGTGTGCTGTCATCTATCGTATCTGATGTGTTGTCCATATCGCGCTCCACGTACTCAGGCTCTACTTGGTTGTTTCTTTGGGTCGGTTGTAGACAAACTCGAGCTAGGTGTCCTATTCTTTTACACTTGTTGCAGGTGTCTTTGATGCTTCGACATTTGTTTGCTTGGTGTTCCTGACTTCCACAGCGGAAACATTTTCCTTTCAAATCTTTAATCGAGAGAGGCCTATTCCCCGATTTAGGTTTGTATGTGCTGGGGTTTGCTTGAATCGCGTGCAGATCTTGATTGGAGTATTGAGCAGGTGACATGTAGCTACTGTCTGACTTCGCTAGTTCGATCGTAGTGGCTGTTTTTACTACGTCTGTGAAACTTGTCACTTTTGTTTCTTGTAGAAGTTTCGTTCGTATTTCGTTATCTTTTAAGCCTCTTATAAATTGTAGAGTAAGGAAATTGTCACCAGTCGACTTTTTGCAGTGGTTGCACGTAAACTCGCAATCTTGACACAACCTTTTCAGCTCTGAGGTGTATGCGATGACTGTTTCATGTGGCGCTTGAACTCGCGTAATGAATTTGTGTTGGCAAGCCCACACACTCGGTTTCGGGTCCATATAATCTTTCAATCTTGTAACGACTTGATCGAAGTCTAGGTCGCATGGATCGTCAGGTGCACATAAGTCATAAGCTTTCTGGTGTAATTCTGGAGGTATGGAACTAAGAAGCATGAGTGTTCGTGTGCGCAGGTCTACACAATTACTTAGCTTTAAGTATGTATCCAATCTTTTCACAAAATTTGTGAAATTTTCACGTTCTTGAAACGGTTGAAAGTTTATCTTGGGTTGATGGATGGCCGTGGGTGTATTTTCGCGTGTACCTTCCAAGCTCCGAGCGTGTTGTGACGCTGAGGCGTAAGTGGAGGGCGCTTCGGCAGTTGTCGACGGGCGTAAGCCGTGTAACATTAACTTCAGTTGTAAAAAGCTTTCTTCCGTTGTATGACGTTGTTCCATTTCAATTTCGATGTTTTCGGCTTGCGCCTCTATATCGCTTTGTATAGTATCAAATTTTTTCTCATAGTTCTCTAGGCTTGTAAGCCTTTGATTTATTTCGAAGTCCGATGTCACCTGAATTTGTTGTAGTTGTGTCTGTAGTTTCGTAAGTTGGCCGCGGATAGATGCGCGCAGGCGAGTTAACCGTTCTAACTCCTCCGCCATCGTCGCCAGTGTTGTATACTTATTTTAATAATACATCTTCGATATTTAGGTAATGAATTTATTCAGTATCCGACATTAAGTGACATCCGTCAACGTATAGTTTTTTATAAAAACATAGACAACATAACATATGCAAACAAAAATTAAACTTAACACAAAGTTTTACGTTGGTTTATCATTTAGAACTTTCGAATCATATTTTATAGAGGAAATCTGTTAGGTAAAAGTATATTATAAAATTTATAAAACTATTAAAAATAAATAAATAGTTAGGTACAATTACAATATGTTATGTAATAGGCATTAGGTTTATTTCAACAATGTCCAAAATGACCACAATTAAATGAAATAAGAAAATCTAAATACATAAAATGGGCATGATTATACCAACATTTTGCTATCTAGTCGTTTTGCTACCTCGTCTTATTGAGATTTTGTCTGTTACCGAAATAGTCTTTTCACGAACTAGTCGTTTTGCTCCCGGGTCTTTGTGATATGTGGACTATTAACGATGTGGTCTTCTCAAGAAGTAGTCGTGTTACCTAGTCATTCGGAGATATGGGCTTTCTAAAGAGATGGTCCTTTAGAGATCTGGCCTTATGATGATTTGGTCGTTTTGACGATGTAGTCGTTATGATCCCAACCCTTCGTAATTACGTAAAGTGCATTACATAAAGTACATTTTAAAAAGGGTGGCACCTGGCGAATGCCCAGGAAAAGGAGGTGGCAGTGGCGTTAATGATACCACATTGGGGGCACCGGACAGGGAACGAGTTAAGAGTCTTTGCCTCGTGTCTCGTCTCACGCTTGACAAGAACTGAACTGGTGAATAATTAGACTTGTGAATTGTGATACTGCTACGAACAGGTAACTCTACAGGTCCTGGTAAAAAGAATAAAATTGCCGACGCGGAAGGGGCAGTCTGATGTTCCACACTTACTAATCGACAATTTCTTACTTGCCTTGATAAAGTGTGACTTTGCAAAGATCACTAACTAGATATTACTCATACTCACCCAATTCAGGCTCATGATACTTGACAGGGATGCACTTCCGGTGACAAGCGTTGACAAGCCGGTTGTACATGTCCGACATCATCTCAATCTCTAGCTCCTGCACCAGCTGCAGCTTCGCGGGGTCCAGCATCGGTGTTGCCATCTTGTTGAGTTACTTTAATTTACAACGGGACAATCTGGAATGAAATAAAGATATGTGAGGTTAGAAATTGAATTCCAACCCTTTGGCCGCCATCTAGTCCGACCCTCCTTCTAAAGGGGACCGGGACTGGCGACCTGGTTCGACCCCAGGCGCCCCCTGGCCTCCCAAGGTGGCCCGGCCAGCGACCTGGTTCGACCCTAGGGAACGCCACGGCCCCCACCTGGTTCGACTTTTGCCACGCCCAAGTAAGGGTTAAGTCTGTCAGGCTTAAAAAAAAAAGAATTCCATCCCGATCTCCTACTCAATGTTTAAGTCTTCTGACTAATTGATGAAAGAAAACGAACGTTTTTATTTCAACCTGATAACTACTGCTTTACATAGGTCTCCCCCAGAGACTTCCACAGCAAACGGATGCAGGCCTCCTGCCTCGATTGACTTTCGGCGACCAGAACCAGGTTGTCAGACTGCCTTGTTGTTGTTGTGTTGTGAGCTACTAATGTGCTGAGGGGATAGGCCATAAAATAATGGACTTAACCTCCTGCCGCCCAAAGACCTATTTAAAGGTCTTCGCCTGAGTAGTGGTTCCGGCCCAAGCTTAATGACGATTTCAACTTAAAGCCGCCCAATGACCTTTTAAAAGGTCTTCAACTTCAACTTGTCATAGAACTTTAAATTTACCGCGAATTGAATTCCGATGGTTTCTGAACGAATATGTCATGTTCGAAGTTGACACTCGATGTCAATCTGTGTAACATCATCTGTCAGTTTTGACGTAACCGCCAAAACAATGGGGATGAGTCGAGGAACAGGTAAGTAAATCTGTGATTATCTTTGCTATCTCGGCAGATTGCGTATGTATTTTTGCTGTGAGTGCTGCCTAAGATGTTCGTCTTTATTTAATCATATTTATTTTATGCATTAAATCAATATTATTGTAAATACAACAAGAAATGATCGGATGACCTATTAAAAGGCATGTGGGCGGCAACATATTTAAGGATTTTAATAGGTCTACGGGCTTTAAGCGCTACGCTATTTTGGTTTACATACAAAAAAAATTGAAATTGTCTTCTAATTTAATTTAATTTGCTTTTTTTTATTTATTTCTGTTTGAAACTGGTTTAAAACCCAATAATTGTTTTTGCAATATTGATAAATAAGTGTTAAATTGTTATTACTCTTTAGGATTTTAAAAGGTCTGCGGGCGGTTACCCCGTTTTAATACAAAAGTTCGATATGGTCAAGTTTGGTGCCTAATTGTAAGCTCATTTTTCATTTGAATAATGGTCCATTGTATTTTTGGGAATAAATATATACAGTAGTCTTACAATTTAATAGTCATGGTTGTAGAATAATCAGCTTGTGGTCAGTATTAATGGTAACACGTGGCAGTCGTAGGCATAAACAAAATATTTTAACAATATATATGCAATGCATTACTTTTATTGCAATATAACATAAATATACTACAGAAGCATAAAAAATCAACATATAGGCACATAAGTAATTAGAATAAACTCAGAAATACACATTTTAAAAATTTAATTTTTTTAATGGTTGCGGCCCGGAGACCT
Source organism: Eudemis profundana (assembly GCA_947034925.1). Lineage (NCBI taxonomy): Eukaryota > Metazoa > Arthropoda > Insecta > Lepidoptera > Tortricidae > Eudemis > Eudemis profundana. The sequence continues at coordinate 12,196,571 of OX344816.1, read as the reverse complement.
TTAAAAAAGACATTGAATATCGGTGTTTTTTTAGTCTCACAGCCTTTTATACATATCAATTAAGATACCCTAAAAACCATACATTCATACGACAACGCTAAGTCAAGTTATCACCTGCCGAAAGTCTTGGGCCGGAACCATGTGAACCTATAAAAAGGACTTTGGGCTGCTATCCCATCTTTGGCCAGAAAATTCTGGGCGGCAGGAGGTTATAACTATGGAAAACATGTATCTTTGATTAATCTTTATCATAGAAAATCATGGTTTTAAAGAGTTGTTGTGGAAACGAAACCATGGAAACAAGCTACAAGAAAAAGCTGACCGACCACAAAAAAAATCAACAATATAATATTATTATTATTTAATCAGGCAGGCAGTTGGGATAATGCCTGTATAGTTAGATATTAAGTTTAACTTATTTAAAATTTAAACTTTATTGCATAAAAGAAAACTTACAAAAGGCGAACTTAATGCCATAGGTCATTCTCTATCAGTTAACCTTAGGACAAAGCAGAAAGCAGAAGCGGAACTTGATATGCTTGAGTGGAAAAATTATTGTCTAATCTTTTCTTAAATTGGTTGAAATAAGATGCCAAAACTTCTTCTAGTAGTTTGTTCCAGGCTTTCACCACTCTGTTGCTCAGAAAGTGTTTATGAGGACTACTATGTGACAGACGAGATTCCAGCTGCTTTGTGATGACATCTTAGAAGGGAGTTGTTGTTGCATGTGAAGATTTCGTGAGTCTTTGAGGTTGTAATGCCCGGTTAGAATTTTGTATGTTTCTATCAGATCTCCACATTCCCTTCGAACCTTCAAAGTAGTAAGTTTCAGCATCTTCAATCCTTACTTCATATGGTTTACTTACAAATTCAAAGCTTTCTATAGGTATCAGGGTACTCTCCTTGGTTGGATCTGCGCATGCGTTCCCTTGCTTTCATGTTCTCCAGGCGGCGAGCATTGATGGTGTTTCGGGATACAACGAACAGGGACAAACTTGTTACCGTAATGCCAGCCCTGGAACCATACGAATTGTGTTCTAAAAAATTATGTTGGGTTATGTTAACTACCCACATCTACCAACGCGGAATCTAACGTAAGGCCCAACTTCACATGAAGCCGAAACGGGACATTTCTTAGCCTGGATTTGCTGAGTTCCGTACCTGAGAAACATAACACTGTAAGAAAGTATGATAACAATAGGACTTACAGTGTTACGCTTCTCAGGTATGGTTCTGTACACACAAAACACTGTAAGTCTTATTGTTTTAACATACTTACTTACAGTGTTATACCTTTCAGATAAGGAGTGTCATACAGTCGCCCCCACCACTTGGCTTCATCCATCCATCTATCCTCTTCCGCCAAAAAACTAATTTATCCAAAATCACACCAAAACATCCACACTGGCTATGCTGGCTATGAGAATGCGGGACACTATAGTCTCTACCCCCAAGTACTTAGATACTTTTTCCCTCTTATTGTGTAGAAAAAGATTTTTTAGACCAGCTTTAAGCAATTCCATGTCAGTAGATGTTGGGAAACCCATAAGGTTTAACTGGAAATATAGCTTGTGTCTCATTACTGATAAGAATATATTAAAAATGATTATTGTTATTTGTTAAAAACTGCACATTGGAAAAAGTTCGAATTAGCGTTGTTGGGTAGACTAAGTATACAAAGTTGAAGAAAATCAAAAATACTAAGGAAATTCTTATAAGAATTACCTAAAGAAAAGACAAATTGTGGCTAATTTATATTTTCTTGGGTACGGAACCCTATTACTAAGCCTCCGCTGTCTGTTTAGCTTTTAAACCGAAATAGGTACTTTAAATTTTTATAAACGTAAATGGAATAAGTAATTCGAATGTGTTCAGTTGTTCACATTTCTGTAAAACAGGCCAAAAATAAAATCCATTCATACAAATTAACTAAAACATTCTATAGCTTTTCGAACGGTAGATTTTAGGTAATAATTTAATTTTGCACCATCAAAATTCAAAATAATTCTATTTATATCAATCTTTGAAAAAAGAATACATGAAAGAAGATATAAAGATTATGAAATTATCGGGCCTCACCACAGAAACTTTTGAAATCAACACTGTATAATTTTTAATATTAGAGTAATTACCACGAAAGTAGTATTTTTCCGAATTTTCCTAGCGGCATACTATAAATCTCGTGGAAAATTCTGAAATGACTAAATTACTTTGAGGTTATGATTTAGTTCTAAATTTTGTCACGTTATGTCACACATGAATGGCACCACTGTTTGCTACCCACGAACAAGCGTTTTTCTAATTACTAGGTAAAATACTTTTAAGTAGGAGTATTTTCGGGGACAAAATACTTTCGATAATCACCGTTTCGTCAACCTCTAGAAACGTCAAATGTAATTAAAAAAAAAGTAAATAATCCCAAAACAAAACGTGAGGTTATCTTATCTTGTGATGTGTGAATTAAAATAATTATAATGCCGAAACCTACAAAATTACATGCGAAAAAGAAGCCCAGTTCCATTCAAAAGTCTGTTCACGTAGATAGCGAGAACTCCACTACAGCAGACCCCGAAGAATCTTTGAGGCAATTTCAGTTAGAACTATGTTGGTGTATTCAGCAGTTAGAGAAAACTTTAGCAGAAAACAAAGGGAATGAAAAACAATGTAAGTTGCTCCGGTTTCAGGCAGTAGTTTAGGTTTAGGCACGAACTATATAAATGGGCCATTTCATAGGAAGTTGTTCAAAAACTTTTAGATCTTAGGTTTAATTTTTTACATTATTTCTACTCAGAATCGCGCGTACTATCATCTCTGATAGAAAAAAAAGTGTCAAATTTTTCATACAAAAATTGTTCTTTCATTGTGTTACCCCCATAAAAGTGTATATGAAAAAGGAACGGAATAAAGCATATTAGGACACAATTGTTCTCCACTATGTTGATATTAGGGCACCTCTGAGTCGATAGTTCTCACAATTCTGAGTAGAAATCGTGTTAAACACCTCAGATCTAAAAAAAGTTAACCGGTATTTTGAAAAATCCCCGAAATAGCCCAATATTTTGAATTATTTTATACTTTCTATGTAGGGCTCAATAATGTATTTAAATAATTATTTCGTATAATTAGACTGTCCAATTAAAAAAAATGATCAAATCAACCAAAGCAGTTGTTCCTAACATTTATTGCCACATCACCAAAAATAGGTAATACAGACAAAAATATGAATGTACTCAAAGAAAAACAACTTAATATGAGTATTACCCCTGAGAAAACCTAATTTTACCCCTAAAGGGAGAATTACCCCCAGGTTCGGAACCACTGAACCAAAGAATGGACAAAATACCAGTATCCGACCCCTGCAAGAGCCCATTACCTGGTGCGTGAGAGCTCGCTCTCCAATGAGAAAAAAGATTACTTAACTCCATGGTCCAGCATGTCGTGTGGCCCGCGCGAGATTTTCAAGGTGCAGTGTGGCCTTTTGCTAAAAAAGTTTGGAGACCCCTGACATAAGAGGATAGGAAGAGTATATATATTATGAATCTGTATTGTATATCTGTTTGAAACGTTTTTGTCTTATCATTGTGATGTGTTGACCATAATTATTTGTAATCTACAGATCTAGGTAGGAATGTAAGGGGCAAACGCTTGACAGGTACTAGAGGTAGACCAAATTTTGTATCGAAATTTATGAATATCGATATTTTTGGCATTAACATATTTAAGTTTTTGGTGTAGAATGGAAAGGCAAGTAGAAAGTTCGCGTATCTATACTCTCCGCGATGCGCGATCTCTCTTCGATACCGCCTAAACTAGTAATCATACCCAGCTTTGTGTTTTATTTAAGTATATGGAAATTATTAACTTAATAGTCTTCATCTTAAAGGACTTCTTTAGTATTATTTGTCAAGAACTTCGTATGGTAAGAAAAGTCGAAAACAAAAATATCGATATCCATAAATGTCGATAAAAATGTTCGTCTACCTCTAGTACCTGTCAGGCGTTTGCCCCTTACATTCCTAGGCCTGGTAATCTATCTATCTCTCAGCCATGGATGTCCACTGCGGACATTAGCCTCCCCGATAGCCAGAGGTGCAGTTCAGAACAGACTGCATCCACCGGCTCCCTGCTATCTTCACTTTACTTAAAATATTTAATGGAAGCGAAAATTGAAAAATTTGTTCCTTGTGCAGGTTTCGAACCTGTGTCTCCAAGGGTTCTCTGGGCAAACACAGGTGCACTACCAATTATGCCACGAAAGCGATACCCAAGTCATCCAATTTTTCAGTTGCCTCATTTTTACGTCATCCTGGGTGGCATTCACTTTATTTGTAACGAATACATTTAATTCAGCATTAAATATGTCCATCAAATTTTACCCTTTGTACAGTGACTGAAGCATGGAAAGTAGTTGCAGTGCTAAAGAACAACAGCCAGCCAATTATAAGGAAGAGGCAACTCATGAGGACACATTTTGGTGACTACAGAGCCAAAATGGCTGCCGAAGAGAAGAAACTTGCTAAAAGTAAGTAAATATTTAAGTGAGATGACACATTTAGCTTAGTGGGAGTGACACCGCCTACGAAGCTAGAGCTCCGGGGTCGAAATCCGGGTAAGGAAAGATATTTCTGTGATGAGCAAGTATTTGTCATTATTAGGGATGTAACGATACCGATACCGATATATCGGTATCGCCGATATTATACAACCGATATTTGAAGAATTTGCTGTTGAAAAAAAATCTGCAAAAAGTAATTTCAATTTCTGACTTAATTTATGTATTGGTCTATTCTATTACCTTGTGCAATGATAATTACTATGTTAATTAAATCTTTGGTTCTTAATAAAAAAAAATGAATTTTGAGTTGACAATTTATTATTTTTACTTTACACTTTCAAGGTTGACTCTCTGGTAAATAACCAGTAGTCATTGCCATTAGTTATAATAAGGGCATAAAAATATCTGAAATTCATACTTCATTATTTAGCTAAGATATCGGTATCGGTATCGGTATCGCCGATATTAACTACAATATATCGGTATCGGTATCGTATCGGCAAAACTGTGTATCGTTACATCCCTAGTCATTATCCTGAGTACGATAGATGGGATAGGTTTACGCGGGCCTATTTTCCGCAAGGAATGGATGTTTTCTATCTATTTAAATAGGTATGTATATTGTCGTCTAGTACCCATAGTACAAGCATTGGTTAGTTTGAGACTAGGTCGATTTGTGTACGATTGTCCCCCAATATTTATTCATTGATTAAGTTTAAGTAAACTTAAACCTTTTAACCGCTATACTGTGAAATAAATTGCTGCCATGTGACGGCTGACGTCAGGACCAAAAAACCCAATTTAAAAAGAAGGAAATTTCTTTTACAATAGTATAATATTTAAGGTACTTTTGAACCTACCCGGTTGTACTACGAGTGTCGGCATTTGCCCACCTGATGATCTGATCCTGATGACTGATTGTGGTGGTCAAAAGGTTAAAAACTTTTATTTAAAAAAAAATCATTTGCATAAGAATGGGAGCATGAATTACTCTTCTATCTGATTATGGCTGAAATAGATGATTGCAGAGATATGAAAACTCATACATACTCAATAACGGGGTAACCACTGGACCGATTGAGCTGAAATTTGGCATACAAGTAGAACAAGTCCTGGATTGAACCATAGGATACTTTATATCCCGGTAAAGAGTTCCCTTGGGACAATAACGGGAACATCGCGGGCGAAGCCGCGGGAAAATGCTAGTTTATAATATTAGTGGATAAGAAAGGCACGCTATTATTAGATACTAGCATTCTCCCTCGGCTTCGCCCGCGTTGTTCCCGTTATTGTCCCAAAGGAACTCTACCGGGATATAACGTATCCTATGTTTCAATCCAGGACTTGGTCTACTTATATACCAAATTTCAGCTTGATCCATCCAATTGTTACCCCGTTATTAGGTAACAAACATCCAAACATCGTTACAAACTTTCACATTTATAATAGAGTCTGTGCGGAAAGAGAATGGGATTTAGATTTGAGGGCGCTGTAATGCTTTTCTACCGTATTTGCCATACTGGTTAGGTTAGTCCCGTTTTTCGCCACGTCTATTCTCTTTCCGCACAGACTCTATTAGTGGGAAGTGGGATTATAACAAAAATTATATGCTAATTTTCTAATTTCAGTGACAAGTAAAATCAAGATATCAGACACACCGGCCCTGCCGAAAGCAACATTCCTCAGGAAATCAGCATTCTTAACAACAGGAGACTCTTCATTTAGGTTTAACTTCACTTTAGCGCCTGAACAAGTTGATACTGGTAACTCTACACAACATGGCCACCTACCGAGCGTTGACAGTAACACGCCACCCATAGACAATAAAAACAGTGATTTAAAACTTAATAGTAATGTATCAATAGAGAATAAGAAATTCAAATTCACATTTTCTGATTCTGAATTTAAGTTTAATTTTGATGAATGTAAATAATTGCTAACATTCAATTAAGTTTTTTTTGCAACAAATAAAAATATCTGATAAACAATGAATATATATTTATTTATGTAGTTACTAGTTAATGTTTTCTTAAATTAGTCTGGTTTTATATCTGGCTATATTTGTTTTCAAATTATCTAATTACCATTACCTATGCTATCGATGTACCCAGTGTAGACTAAGAAGTTGCGAAATTTAAATCAGGAGTGGTGAAATAAAATTACACTTATATCGAGACATTAATCATATCTTTCTAAACCGACAATTTGTAACTGACAATGGTAGACTTTTATGAAACGTAATTTACAATGACAATTTTGTCAACTATTTACCTGTCGCAATTGGACATATTTGTCACGTTTATGAAACAGAAATTCTTGTGACAATACGACTTTTTTGTCAAAAACTGACAATTTGTCAGATTGTCACGTATATGAAACAGGCCCCTGATAATAACACTCACTATTAGGATATATACTACACACCAGTGGCGCAGTGGCGTGGCGTTGAAGAAATCCTTGGGCAATCCGGAGCAGCTGTGGCTTCGATTTTCTTTAAGAGCATTAGAATTAGGTGCTGAACTGCCTAATTTTTGGCAAGCCGATGGGAATCGAGTTCTATGGACGCCACGCCACTGCTACACACTCACAATTACATACATTTGTTATAACAGTAATAAAACAACTTCAACGGTCGTGGTGGCGGGTAGACACGTACGCTGAACGCTGAAAAGGGTTACGAAACGTCGGGACTTAAAATGTAGTAATATAAGCGATTCAATCCGTTTAAGTTGTTTTATTACTATGAGTGATATTCGGTGGATTAATGAAAGCCCTCATTGTTAATGCTAAAGGCTCTTACACATAAGCACGATACTACAGGGTGTTTGGATATTGAATACTTTCCTTTTAAGGGGTTAATATTACAACTCATTTGCAACAAAAAAAAGTCATATAGTACTCTGTCCGAAAATTATTAGTTTCTGAGATATTGGCGCATTCAGTTTGCCGAATTTCATTGAAAAGAATTGTGTTAAAAATTTAATTTCAGTTATTTTGTGATATTTTTGGTATTTTCCAAAATTCAATATGTCAACTATTTTATTTCATTACAAACAATTCATGGAATACAGCAAAATTTTATGTAAATTAATACATTTCCATTTCCCATAAAAAAAACTCAAATAATTTATCACTCCATTGCGAGACGGTGATTAAATAAAAAAATGTAGGACACCCAGCATACAAATTAATACTTAAAAAAACATCCTTGATTAATTAGCTTTCTAATGAGTCTACAAACTTTAAAAAAATAATTAAAGTCATTGAAATAATTACACGTTATTCTCAAAGAAATTCGGCAATTTTGGATCCAATAACGCTAATATCTCAGAAACTAATAATTTTCGGACAGGGTGCTATATTACTTTTTTGTTGGAAATGAGTTGTACTATAGCCTCTTAAAAGGAATGTATGCAATATCCAAACACCCTGTATACCGGGTCGTGCTACGGCATCGTTTCACGTTTTATCTTTCTACGCTGACATAAAGTCGTTTTTTGATTGAATGTTTCCCACGACACGACGTCGCGTCGTATCGTGAAACGATGCCGTGTAGCACGACGCGATATCGTGTCGTGGCACGTTGCGATATTGTGTCGCGAATTTTTACGTTGCTCGTAGATTTCCACGACACGACGTCGCAACGTGAAACGATGCCGTGTCGTAGCACGAGACATCGTATCGTGTTTATGTAAGAGCCCTCCTATTCTCCCCTTCTCAGTTTTCCCGCCAATCGTAAACCAACAAGTAAATGCTACAATGATAAATGAGAGCAAATATCTGTGGATTGCGAACGTTATACACTCCTGGGAAAGTTACAAGCCGAGCCGCACATATGTAGGTACGGCTGCGTGCATAGACACCAGAATATTTATGACTGCTGCGAGGTTTCTTGAGCAGTAGGTAGGTACCTAAAGTCTGTTTTTTATTTCCGAGGACAAAAATGACATTTCATGTGTTGCCTGTTTTTTACAACTCATAAATAGTGATGTGATACAACCGGTATTTACCGACAAAAATTTAGGAAGGTTCTTATGTTTATTGATATTAAAGTGTCTGTAACACAATGAGTGCATAATCGTCGAAGTTCCAAAACGATACAATACTTTAGGTAAGAATGCCACCCTTTTGGAGATATAGAATATTTGTAAATACACCATATTTCTCATATTTAAAGGTACATTTTATTTGATTCGAAACTCATTACTTATCTTACAAAGCTGAAAATACGCCAAACCCGCTTTATTTCTCTGCATTATCATTTCAAGCAACGGAATCACATACGTAGGCACTATTTATCCAATAGTAGGTTAAAGGTTGAATACAATGTAGTTATTATATGTAATTAATTTTCGATAAGTACCTAGTCACTCTACTAGTGACCCGATAAATACAAAACAAAGTGGCAGGTTTTACCTGTTTACTATACTAAGTCATAATAACACACTACCAGATATTGTTTTTGCTTTTTGTAAAATGGGCAAAGACAAATATCCAAACAAAGTTCCAAAATATATATACATAAACCTTACTGCCATAATAACAAGACTTGTATACATATTTTCGAAACTTTGTGGTGTATACATATTGGTGCCCTTGGCTGGACTTAACTATTTAGCACTCCCCAAGAATGGAATAAGTGAATTTCTGCGTATAGATACAATATGACCTGAAGAGTGAAGTTGGTTTTTTACTCCGATAATGCGCCTGTTGACTCGATTTTTTTTCTCGTACCTAAATCGATTCTACTATTTGTGAGGAACAAATACCTATATGACACCTAATACATTTGTATAAGTATAACAGCCACAAATTGTAATCAAAAGTAGCAGATCGCACTGAGCATTGAAAACGCTCTATACAAAACGGAAGGAACTTATGACGTCATCCGTTCCATCGCTCTACTAAGTCTGTATGAAAAAAATTGCATTTTGCCATTTTGAGCACGAAAAAGTGCGTTTAAGCACATAGTTGTCATAAATTTATTTTGTCAGTGTTATTTAAGCATTCCGAAATTGACTTTAATTTTTCTTTAAGACGATAAAAAAATATCATTTTTTTTAAACTTTGTGGTCTCATAACTTTATATTATTTATACATTTTTTGTTTATTTCTTTTCTGTTATGATAATTTAGTATTTTCCAATCCATGTGACTATATTATGTTGTAAAATTCGACATCCGAATTGTACAGTTCCCGACCAGTAAGTAAATTACGTTTGCTAGGTACGCGGCTAAGATTACGGGAAATAGCGTATCAACATTACGAACTTAAATTCCCGTTCATCGTCATCGCACGGTGCCTCGACGACTGATAAGAATTGTTTTTCGTCATGTTACAGTTACACTAGTTTTAGTTTGATTTATTAAAATTGCAGTTATCGCAATTTAGTAAAACATCTCAGTTTTGTTGATGATGTTATTTCTCATACATAACTGTCCATTACGGTTCTATATCCAAAGTTTGGCAATGAGACCTATTTTTAAATCCGTCTGTCACAGGTATATTTTAAAGTCGCAATTAACCTGTATGCCATGCATAATAATAAATAAATGAATTATTTGTTGATATACTCAATTAACTAAATTTGTTAATTTGTCTTTCTTCTTTGATGTTAGTTATTCTTTCTCATTTGCTCGAAGGTTAGCTGGAAGAGATCCCTTACAGGAATAAGTTCGCCTTCGTACATAATCATTGCTCTTTGTATTACTTCTGTATGATTTTATGTGCAATAAAGTGTTTACATACATACATACAATTTATTTTAAAAACAGATCGTTGTTCCTGCCTATTTGATTAACTTGACATTATTACATATCAATGGTTTCTCAAATATAAGCCTTGATATTAGAATCTTAAAGTAGATTTTAAAATGAGAGATAGACAAATAAAATTTTATAGCTAACGCGTATTTGGGCACTATACCTGAATAATAATTGAGTTTAATCATATGCCTGGGGTGATGAGAGGACATTAAAGTCGAATTTGTAAAATATGACACCTTTATTTCCACAACACAACACAATTGTTCAATTGCACATCATTAGCCTATACATAGGTAAATCAAATTCCGATTTAACATTACAAAATTCCAAAAGATTTTAATCAATAAATATAAAAACCTTTAAATAAGATCTTAATAAATAGTCATTAAGATCTTATTTAAAGGTCTTAAAAACGTCTTTAAAGATCTTATTTCATCAATAATCATTAATAATTATAAAACTCAATTTCTTTACTGAAATTTATATAAAATTATTTGACATTGTTTTTGCGGGTCATTTACTACTATGCATAGGCCGCATAGTTACGATATATCGATGTGTGTTGACAGTTATAATAAAAATAGTTTTTTCATATAAAATTCTGATTTAAAATTTAACTTATACCTTAACCTATACACAGTAATACTCAATAACATCCCTTTCATGGAATATACATCATTTATTAAGTAGAGTCAACTTAAATCAGATTTAAACCCTATGTAGAAAATATTCGGTAATTATAAGTATGCATTATTTAACAATATAAGTAAATATAACATTATTCCGTTGTTTACAAAGTTTGATTCTCTTCATATTTTATCTCTTGCACATATTAATTTTAATTAATTTGGTCTTCAGTAGTTTATACCCACCAAAATGGGTAGAAACGGGAAAATACCGGGTAGATTGGGTAAATCCCGGTATTTACCGGGTATATTGATTCGGCCAAATTCTGTTTTTAAAATCCTTCATAGAATCGGGGATCGGTGGGAGAGACTCGGCATAGTGTTCCATTAACAGATCCAGCAAAGAGGATCTCCAATCGGGAAATGAATGATGAAAAGACTTATCGGCCACGTAAGCATTTGCAGTGTCCTTCAATTGGGTAAATTTTTTTTCGGTAACGAATTGAGAACGCAGAGGACAAACAACAAACCTTTTCAAGAATTCTTGATCTTTTGTATAGAATTCTGAATACTCGCAGTTTCTTATTTTACATATCAATCCTGCCTGAACAGGACGTTCAGATGGAGACTGATGACACTGATTTTGAATTGTAATGGAGTAAATCGAAGTTGTGAAGTCTTTGAATGAGTAATGATTCCAAGGTGAGGGGTTTCCGCGCTCAGTAATAGCAGGATATAGTACCAGGAGTCTTTTGCCCTGAGTACTTAACTTTCTGGCAAATTGATCAGTTTGTCGCTTTGTTCCACTAAAGACAATAGAACTTCTACTTAGGTAATATTTGTGAAATACTGCCTCTAATAAAGAAATTAAAGTAGTTTTCCCAGCCTTGCCACTAATGTGAAAATCGGTTAATACCATTGAAAGACCTTCGGTCCTCTTTCCATTTAGTAGTCTCGCAACAAAAGACAGAAACCATTTACGTTCGCACGGCAAAGGTAGAATTTGAGCGAAATATGAATCGACCGATTTTCTATATTTACGCGATAACTCAGGATCATATTCCCACGCAGTTGTTGTGTATATCATATCTTCTGGCTTTATATTTCGTATTACAGGTGGAACACTTGATGTGTCTATAATCTTGTTCTCCGTAGCGAAGATGTGTAAAAAGGAATCAAGCCGTTCAAAGAAATTGGAATCTTCAATTTTATCTAGTACTTTAGTGAATACTTTTTGCGTGTTAAGGTTTCTCAACTCAGCCTCAGTTGGTTGGATTGTTTCACAGCATTCAAAGTTTTTCAGAACATGCCGACGGAATCCACTGTCACAGAGCTGCCACCAAATATTCGTTGCTGAATCGCAATAGTACAAGTTGAACTGAGAGTATCGAAAACGGTTTGAAATATTAGGATATGCATCGAGCAGCGCTTGCGCCATTTCGGCGTCAGTCCTGGTTCTTTGGGTATTACATACATCTTCATCGTCTTCTTCTTCAAAACGTATTTTAGTTTTCATACTTATAATTTTCAGCATTTCTTTGCGTAACACCTTTTTAACGGTAAGCAAATGATGCTCATCAGTACTTTGAGAGTTGTTGGGCAAGCTGATGTAGCTATCAGATTGTGAAAATGGATTCCACAAAATCATCTGTGCATTCGTATATTTTGAATGAAATTCGAAACGCTCTCCATGAAACGATGCTCTGAAACCGAGCTTCATTACAGCGCACAGTGATGCTAACGCTGTATTATTAGATGATATTGTTTTCTCAAGAAAATAGCATTCGTCATCGTCTCCTTTGTCCTCCACACAACATTGACCCGGGTAAATAAAAAAGTTACGTGATTCATTACCGGAATGCACTGTTATTAGAATAATGTCATTACCAGGAGTGGCTGCAATCCGCTGGACAGTCAACGGTAACAATCTAGACGGCAGTATTGCACTCAGATACTCTGCCATCTTTTTACGATTCTCTGAATTCGTCTCAATTTCCACAAAGTCTGGGGGAGGATCTATGCAAATTGGGGTTGTCCTAGATATTTCAGGATCAGTTTCTACCGCCATTATGTTTTGTTCATTCTGTAAATTCGATTTTACAGTATTATTTTTCTTTGAGGTGGAATTCCCTCCCAATTTCTTCTGTTTAGTTTCCAATGATTTGGTGAGATTGCCCCTCTTACTACGAACCGATAGCCAACGCCTCAAGATTTTCATTTTGGATAGTTTTAACTGTTTTATTTCTTTTTCTTTTGACTGTAATACTACTTTCAAGTCCTCGTTCCCATGTTTCAATTCGGAGCATTCTTTCTCCAAAGCTTCAATTTGAGTTTTTAAGTTTTTTATATTTGTTTGTTCCCAAAATAACTTCTTTACTGTGGCATTCAACTTACAGGTCAATGCGGCGATCTTATTCTTCTCACGATGACCATTTGACGACCTGCTACTGATTTGGTTTTTTGATCGCGTTTTGTTTTCATTTGACTGCAATAACGACTTTAGCTTTTCGTTTTCTTCTTGCATTTCAATGCATTCATTCTTCAGGGCAACCTTTTCATCTTTCAAATTTTTTATAACTGTTTTTGCGGAGTTAAATTTCGCTGTGGCATCCAGCGTCTGTCTCATGAAGTAGGCATTATTGCCTTTTAACACTTGTATTTCCAACTTTTTCCTCTGAAGAAGGGCATTAATTTTTATTAATTCCGCCATCGCTCTTCATTAGCACCTTCGCCGCAAACTGGTGTTCCTTTTCTTTCTAATAGCACTAATTAAACCACAATATAAAATAATATGTCCGCGTTAGAGCGCGTAGCGCGTTATACTGACGCAATTCAAAATTCTGCGAAGTACGACTGCGCGCCGACAGACGACCTTGATATATACTATGCCTAAATATCTCGAACCAGTGGCCCTGCCCGTAAAATAATCCAGTATCAACTAGAGGTTACGACAACACAGTAAACATATAAAACAACAGTATAACTAAACATAAAAGACTTTTCTGACGTAAAATGTCAACCACCAAAACAGTATCACAACTAAACACCGTAGGTTCAACTACACATTTTTGGTACTTGTATAAAGTCACTCACGAGATACGCTATGCATTCAATGCCCTTGCGCATGTCGTCCTATCTTGGCATAAAATTAACAGATCGATACCTTTAGACTCAAAGGGCGTAAACGCCGCAGGTTCTAATGGCGTTTACGCCCTTTGAGTCATCGAGATATCGTGGGTATCGAGATAGAATACCTAATTAAGGTCCAAATCGCCACTTAAAGGAAACCCTTGGCAAAAATCCAACGCGACGAATAATACGCCATTCTTTTGGCACGGCCAATTGAAATTGACAACGGCGTATTTCATTCACAATAGTACATTGTGTATCTATGGCGGTAAGTAAGGAATTACAAACGAGTGTGTGTTATAAGCCCGAGGTGAAACCGAGGGCTTTAATAACACGAGCTTGCAATTCCTTTACCGCCCGTGGCACACACAATGTTTTTCATCACACTTGTGAGGAAATCTTAATAAAATAACCTTACTAATCGCCCCAGTATGACAAGAAAATATAAAAACAGACAGTGACATTAGTGACATATATGTCAAAGTCATAGACAAAGTCAAGTCACGTTCGGAAACCATAGCGGTAACGGCCATTTTAGTTGATTTTATATTTGCAAAATAAAGAAATACATTATTTAAACATTTAATTAATGTTACCGAAATATGTGTTTACATGTATTTGCAATAACAGGTATCTTTAAATAAATATTTCAGTGTAAAAGTTAAAAAAGTAAGTTGGCGTTTCCTTTGAACATGACAAATAAGAGTAAAACAGAACCAGCGTTTCAAATTTAAAAAGAAAACCATTACGCCCTAGGGCGTAATAGGCCATTTACGGCCCGCAGAACCTACGTGTAATGACACCATTTTCGAGCAAGTGTGATGAAAAAATATATTCGATTTAGGTATGGGTAAGAATAAGGATGGTGGTAATCAGTGGCGTGGCGTAAAAGATATCCTTGGGCAACTCGGTGTAGATTTGGTGTATATTTTTCTCAAGAGCTATAGAATAAGGTGCTCAAATGCCCAATATTAGGCAAGCCGGTAGGAATCGAGTTCATTGGACGCCACGCTACTGGTGGTAATAGAGGGATTAAACATGATTTTGATGATGACAATGACGTTATTCAGAATGGGTCCCTGGCGTAAAAATAGACCATTTACCCACGGCGCCTCGACACTTAAACATCTCAATCTCACGCTATGAGCTCATAGCGTCCAAAATCTTGTGTGTTATATGTTAAAGATTTTCCGAAGCACACGGACGCAAGTTTCGTGGACGATTCAAGATGAAATGGAATTTAGGTCAGTTTCCTTAAAGCTTAGATTACTGTGGTGCGATCTGGGTATGGATACGATCGTTATGATTCTAAATGGGGTCATGTTCGCAAAGACGTGCCGGATTGTTTTATATACGAAAATTATGGCCAAAGCAACTGTGAAGTATATTACCGGCAGGGATGGTTACCGGTATTCTGATCACCGGTTGTAAATAAAAATAAGGTAGAGTCAAACTACGCTAAGTCTGCAGAGGTGCCTGTATATTTTTTAATAAAACCTTTTTTCGACCTCTGCAAAGTTAGCGTAGTCCGACTATATAACCGGTTGTATTTGCATTTTGCTATTTATACCGGTAAGGATCTGATGACTTGTATAATCAATAACAATATTAAAGTATTTTTTCAACACACTTGCTCCTAAGGTGGCTATAATTTCCTTGTTCTTATGACCGGAATATGACTTATTACGCACTAGTGCGAAACTACATTACGTTACCGCACTGGTGCAAAAGCACATTACACTTTATTTTTAAATCTTTAGAAAGAGGTTTTTGTCCAAGAAAAGGTTATCAACTTATCATACCTATTTGTAGACAAATAAACTAGTTTCAGTCAAAATATGATAAAAGATTAATACTTCATCAAAGTATCTACAAAATTATAATATATTTAAACATTCATTATTAAAAATTCTCTATAGAAATACACAATTACTCTATTTATTAGATTGTGCAAAATGTCATAAGCGCCGTACCTGTCAGTGCGCTTACGCTCTTTTTTTCTGAATGTAGCTTCAAGCAGATAACAGAGTCGTGGATAAAGTGTGCGTTGAGTAACAGCTATTTTACACCTTGTACTCTCATCTCAGGGCATTAAGGTTCGATTTTAGGTTAGCAAAATAAAACGTTAAAAGAGTGATTTATCGTTTTCTAAATACAGTACCGAGTGCTATGTGTTTGTTCAAATATGCCTAACAAAAACAATGTAAATAGAGCTGTGACAGTGGAAAGCAAGTCATGGGGGTGTCGCTCGAATACGGATGTCGAAGGCAAACAGTACAATGATTGCACCACACCACACAGGACAACTCTAAGCTCCCGTCCGACTGGAAATGCCCCACATACATAAACAATGGACCTAAAATATTAAAGCAGGACAACACCCCTTCGAGGACTGCGTCTACATCAAGAGGTAGCAAGCGGCCTGCGCTCGCGTCTCCCGAGGCCGACGAACACGGAAGAGGTGGCCATTGTCCAGGAGGTTCTTAAATCGGAATTTAGTATAATGCTCAAGGAACTGAACAACAGTGTCAACAGCATGATCAGTATCGTTAATAGGCATCCGGAACCGTTGAAACAAGCTGTGCAAGATGTTCATGATTCTATGAACTTCATGAACTCCAGGTTTGAGGATATCGAGTCTGAGCAGGCGGGCGCTAAGGAGGTAATGAGTGTTCTTAAGTTGGATAACGTCAGAATGAGAACCGAAATAGTGAAATGGAATTAAACCAACGTTTGAAAAATTTGGAGCAGCAAGCACGGGCAACTAACCTGGAGCTGCAGTGTGTGCCAGAGAACAAGCAAGAAAACCTAACTACTACATATTGTAATAACCTGGCCGTCGCAGTCGGAACTGCGTTCAATGAGAGTAGTATAATGAATTGGACTCGCATAGCTAAATTGAACACGGAAAGCACGCGTCCCAGGTCCATAGTAAAATAACTTAAAATTGGGCTTGGTGAAGCCAGCTGTATTACTATTAGTAATACAGCTGGCTTCACCAAGCCCAATTTTAAGTTATTTCTGTGTATAGATAGATACAATATGACCTGAAGGTTTTTACTTCGAAAACTGTACAGTTCCCGACGGGTAAGTAATTAATTACGTTTACTACGCGCTACGCGGTTAAAATTACGGGAAATACCTTATCAACACTACCTACGAAATGAATTGCCCGTTCATCGTCATCGCACGGTGCGTCGATGACTGATAACAATTGTTTTTCGTTAAATGTTACAGTTAAAGCCTGACAAGTTCCTATTTAGCCCTCGCCATGTTATGTTTATATTAATGGTAATGATTTTTTTTAAAACAGACGTTGGAAGTCATTGAATGGCACCGATGTAAACAAAACGAAAACAATTCTACATATTTCAGAATAATAATCGATTTTGCAATCAAGATGCCGAAAAAAGTTCACCGCCATGGATTTGCAAATCAAATAATTTTAAATACATTCAAATACTTGCGGCAGAAAAAAGACGAAGGATTCAGCAGAATTCCAATAAACAATGTTTTAAAATTAGCTGTTGACATGACGGGTAGGTACTTACTGATTTTCATAGTAGGGTTGTAATGAACTGGTTAGTTTGGTACTGTTTCGTACGGAACCCGGATGTCCCGGACGAAATTTAACTCCGATACGGAGTGCAAACGAAACAACAATGACCACCGGTACTTACCTATTCGAGCGCTGAGGCGGGCTTTTTCGGTCAAGTAAATCACAGTCAGGTCAGTCACAGTCAGAGTCTCGTCAAGGTTCAGCTACTCGTTGCTGAAGCACCAGCCCCGGGTCGCCACGCGGCGAAACAAAACACCGGTCCGGACGCCAAAAGTATGTGGGTTCGCGTTGCGAACGCAGTCCTCACAAGTTATAACAACACAAAATTGTTCATGTACACCAAATTCACACTAAAACCACTATTTCGACCACAAACAGGAAAACCGATCGCCCGAGCGCGTCCTGAGTCGAATTCCGAAAACGTAATGTCAGCGACATGACAGTCGGAAAAAACGCGTTGCGTTTTTTGGTTATAATTATTTGACATTGACAAATGGGCGCGTTCCGATTCACGTCGGGACGTAACAAACACCCGCCTCGGACAGGCCTCTAAGCCGGTCCGCTATACTAATGGAAGTCGCGACAAGGTTGCTACCGCTCGCTTGAGAACCGAGTCCCCCACCATGACCTCGGCAAACCGGGGCGTCTGGTCTTTACCAGGAAACAAGTTAACAATGCGCCCCCGGCGCCAACGCAGTGGCGGTAGGTTCGCCTCCTTAACTAGCACTAAATCACCAACCTTGGGGGGACTGGTTTTGTCAGTCCACTTGAGGCGCTGCTGCAGGACATGCAAATATTCCAATGACCATCTGGCCTAAAAGTTCTGAGACATTTGTTGCAGCATTTGGTAGCGCGACAAGCGAGAGCTCTTTACTTCCCTGAGGGGGTGCTCTGGCAACGCTGCAAGTGGCTGACCAATAAGGAAATGGCCTGGAGTCAACGCCTCCAAGTCATTTGGGTCGGAGCTGAGCGGACACAACGGACGGGAATTGAGCACCGCCTCAATTCTACAAAACAACGTCGCTAGCTCCTCAAAGGTCAAAATAGTTTGACCAACAACCTTGTACATATGTGCCTTGGCTTGTTTTACACAGGCCTCCCAGATTCCACCCCAGTGGGGGCAGCCTGGCGGATCAAACGTCCAGGTGATACCCCGACGGGAGAGGTCTGTTTCAATTTCAATCTTATTATCTAACAAAAATTTCACAACATCTTGTAAATATCGGTCGGCGCCCTTGTAGTTGGTGCCACAATCTGACCGGATCAGAGACGGAAGTCCCCTACGTGAGACAAACCTATCCAAAGCAGCAATAAAGGCCTCCGTCGAAAGATCACTAACAAGCTCAAGATGCGCGGCCTTGGTGGACAGACATACGAAAACGCACAGATACGCCTTTACCGTCTTCGCGTTGCGGAGTTGCGAAGTTTTCACCAAGAAGGGTCCGGCGAAGTCCGTTCCAACCCTGGAGTAGGGTCTAGCCTCAGTGACCCGGTCCGGTGGTAGGTCACCCATCTGAGGCTGCATCGTGGCTGCCTTGAGTCTGAAACAAGGCAAGCACCGAAACACGATGCCCCGCACGAGTCTTCGGCTGTTCAAGATCCAAAACTCCCGCTGTAGAATGCCCAGAAGCGCATTGCAGCTGGCATGGGAGTTCTTAAGGTGGCGATCGGTCACCAACAAGTCCACCAAGTGCCCCTTCTTGGGCAACAATATGGTGTGGCGCGCCGAATACGACAAATTCGCATTACGAAGCCGTCCTCCAACCCGGAGTACTCCTGACTCGTCCACAAACGGGTTGAGGCGAGCTATCGCCTTCTGCAATTTGGGTCGCCCCTTCCGTAAGGTCTTCAACACATCTCCAAAGTGTTCTTCCTGTACAACCCGAATCCAATGAAGTAGGGCGGTACCCCGCTCTTCACTAGAGAGAACACTACCACGTGACCGGTTGTCAGGGTGGCGGCAATTGTGTAAGAAGCGTTTGACCCAAGCGGTCACTCCAACAAGCTTGTCGAGGGAGCTGTACCGTTCTAGCAACCAAGCGGTGTCTGGCGCTGGAGCTGTCTCGACAAGATGGACCTTCAAGCCAGAAGATGGGGTCCCAATCACACAACTGGCAGGCCAGTGTGTCTCCCTTTCCAATAACCAATTTGGTTTCCACCACAGTGAGTGGGCAACAAGCTCAGGTGCTGAACAGCCCCTGGATGCCACGTCAGCTGGGTTCATTTCACCAGGCACGTGTCTCCAAACCAATGCAGTCTCCGAGTTCTGGATCTGCGAGACGCGGTTGGCCACAAATACCTCCAGGCTATGGACTGACGACTTCAGCCAGCACAAGACAATCTGACTGTCCGTCCATGCGTAGGCACCCTCCGCAAGGTCCACTGTGTCCTTCAGGGTGGAGGCCACATGGTTCATCAAGCGCACGAGAAGGGCGGCACCCGCCAATTCCAACTTCGGGATCGTCCAACGCGTCCGAAGGGGGGCCACCTTGCTCTTCGCCATGACCAAGTGCACGTCGACCGCTCCGGCGGAGCTGACCGTTCTCAAGTAGACGGCAGCTGCAAATCCTCGCTCGGATGCGTCGCAAAACCCGTGCAGGGTAGCCCTGCATTTGCCGGCAGGCAACAACTTACGCGGCAGTTCGACCTGATTGATCTCCGTGAGCGTGGAGAAGTAGGTCTCCCAATCGCTCAACAAGTCTCCGGAGAGCGGGTCATCCCAGCCCATTGGGACTACCCACAGGCGCTGCATAAACGCCTTGGCCGTGAAGATGACCGGTGCGATCCATCCGTTTGGATCGTACGTTCTGGCCACCGTAGACAGAACAAGCCGCTTTGTCCAGACCTTCGGGGAATCCAGTTCCACCCGATAGGTAAACACATCTTGGACCGGTCGATACTGCACGCCCAGGACCGATAACATGTGTGGGTTCTCGGCGTTTTCGAAGAGGTGCGGGTCTTGCTGGTGCTCCTCAGGGAGCCCGGCCAACAGTGCCGGTGAGTTGGACAACCATTTCCGCAACTCGTAGCCACCAGTCCGCAAGAGTTCAACCAACTCGTTCCGTAGAACCAAAGCTTCTTCGACGCTATTTGCCCCGGTGCACACGTCATCAACAAACAGGTCCCGTTCCAAAATGGCGGACGCTCGAGGGAACCTCAGTCGCTCTCGGGCCGCCAATTCAATCAAAGTACGAATTGAGATGTACGGGCTGCTCTTCAGGCCGTACGTGTTCGTATTCAGCTCGTACACCAACATCGGTTCATCAGGGCTCTCGCGCCACAATATCAGCTGATACCGACGGTCTTCAGGATGGATCACAGTCTGCCGGAACATCATCCGGATGTCAGCGACGAACACTACCTGATGCTTCCGAAAGTTCGTTAGGATGTCCGTTATGTCCTTGTGCAGCTTCGGACCTGCATGCAAACACTGGTTCAAGGACACGCCCGTCGAGGTGGCCGCGGAGCCATCGAAGACCACCCGAATCTTGGAATCCGGGGACTTCAAGACGGCGTGGTGAGGCAGGAAGTAGTGTTCAACCGTACGCCAGTCCAGGTTAGACACCGACATATGTCCTAACCCCTCGTACTCCCTCATGAAGTCCACATACTTCTGCCGGAAGAGCGGGTCTCTTCTCATGCGGCGCTCCATCGAGACCAGCCGCTTCTCAGCCAATGCGCGAGAAGCACCCAAGGGTGGCCGATGAGTAAGCAAGGGAAGTCGAGTTATGAACCGACCAGAGCGGAGGCGGCCAGTGTTATTCTGGTAAAACAACTCGCACTCCTGTTGCTCCGGACTAATCCGCGGCGCGGTCGGCGGTTCTTCAATCTCCCAGAATCGTTGCACGGCTTCTGAGAGCGCAGTTCCAACCAAGCAGCTCTCCTCAGCAGGAGGCGGAGGAACTGCCAACACCTGACCCATCACAGCATGTCCAAACTTGGTGTCCAAGGCCACTAGGCCACCAGGCTGTAAGGTCCGTTTGCTGGTGAGCAAGACCCTCCCTAGGACGTCCGCACCCAGCAGCACGTCGATCTGGCTAGGGGTGTCGAAGCCAGCATCAGCCAAATCCAAACCAGCTGTCAAGTCGCGCACCTCCGGCGGCAGCCGCACTTGGGGGAGTCGCCCGACCACTTCATCCAGCACCAATGCGGAAGCTGTAATCCTCGCATGGGAAGTGGGACTCTGCCCAAACGTGAAAGTAACCTGTCCGGCCAGGTTTGACACTTCTACATTACCTACACCACGCACAGTGTCCGGGTGGGGTGTCATATCCAAGCCCAACCGTTGCACCAACCGACTGGATACCAAGCAGCCTTGTGCGCCCGTGTCCAGGAGAGCACGTGCACAGACTGATCCTTCGCCAGGACCCCACACACAAATCAAGGCCGTGGGCAACAACACGGTCTTGTGGGTGTTGGCGGTGGTGGGTGCATGGGCGGCGTACCCCTATTCGGAGCGCCGGGTGGCCTCCGGGTCCGGTTGGTAGGGGCGTTCGAACTGTGCGAGTGGATCCCACTCCGGCTGGTACGGCCGTCGCGTCGTGCGCGCTGTCTGCGGCACCTGGTACGCCCGGGGGCGGCCGTACACCGGCAGTCTCGCCTCTAGGCGGGGTCGCTCCACAAGCGGTGGCGACATTCGCGGCGGCGCCATTCGCGGCGGCGACATTTGTCGCGGCGACCATCGCGGCGACATTTGCGGCGACAATCGCGGCGACATTTGTCACGGCGACAATCGCGGCGCCTGCTGAGGGGGAGGCGGTCGCGGGCACCCGCCCGTAGGACCCCCCCGTGGGGGCGCGGGCGCGCGCGCAACCGCAGCGTAACTCTGGGGGAGGGGGGGGGGGGTACCACCCCGACGACCCCTCGCCTCATTAGCCGTGTACCCCTGGTCAGCCTGGTGCTGACTCCGGACAGGGGGGGAGAATGAACCCCGCGCAGGGGGTGGTTTGGAACCCCCACTGCGGTTCATGCATAAAATTGGGTGGTGCTTCCCATCACACCAACTGCATGCTTGGCGTTGGGCACAATCCCTAGCAAAATGATTGCCCAAACAAACAAAGCACCACTGTCTCTGCTTTGCGATACCGCGGCGGCCCTCTACCCGCTGGTCCAGGAACTGCTTGCAGGCAGGCACCCTATGGCCCGGGTTCCGGCAATATGCACAGGGGTCTGGGTCCGCCGTCGCCACATTGTAATGTCGGGGCCCTGGTGGGCGCGGTCCCGACTTGCCCCCATATCCCCTCGGAGAAGCAATCCTCATCTGGGGCCGGGGTGCTCCAGATGGTCTCGGAGGGGAGGGCAAATCCGAAGTGTCTGCCCGTCGACACTCGGTTTCCAAAAATTCCACCAAGTCGTTGTAAGCCGGCAGATGCCGGGCACTATCCCCACCATACCGGTGCTCGAACCGGGCCCGAACATCATCCGGCAGTCGGTTCAACAAAAAACTCAATAACATATATGACCACTTGTCCACGGGCAATTCCAATTTTTCCAGGCCCTTTGTCGCACTCAGGACCGGATTCAACATTTTTATCCGGATGTCGGAGACCTGTCCGATCCGAGGAATTGACCAAATCTTCCCCATGAGCGCGTCCGCTAGCCGTCGCACGTTCTCGTATCTACTCCTCAGTAACGTGCGGGCGGTTTCATAGTTGTCGTCGGTTACCGACAAATGCGCGACCAGGTCGCGTGGCTCACCGACCAAAGCAGACAACAACTGCGCCAACTTCAAAGATGCAGGAAGATCCGTCCGTGCATGTACCAGACTGTCAAATAAATCAATAAAACTGGTCCACTGGTCTAAGTCACCCCGGAACACAGGAATCTGGATGGCAGGTAAGCGAGCTGCCAATGCCGGGTTCAAATTCCCCACCGGTTTACCCTCGATGGGTACTGAAGCTGTCCGAGCCCGAAGTAGCTCAGTAGCCCGCTGTGTGATCTGATCCGCTAAATCCAGGCATTGGTCAAAATCAGCCTCTACTTGCCCACAGTCCGAGGCTTCCTGGTCGGCTCCCGCTAAAAATTTTCCAAATCGCGACTCCAAATCTGTGAGACGCTGGGGTACCTGTTCGTATCGCGACAACAGTGCATCTTCCCGGTCTTGTCTGCCAACCAAGGCAGCCGCTGAGGCAAACCAACGCAACGCGGCCTGTATTACTGCTTTATCCGACATGTTTCAAATAATTTATGAAATAAACACAAACAAAACAAATTTATTTCCTGTGGAAATTCCTCAAATATAAACAAACCTGGTCACCCTACTTGTGGTACCAACTATAAGATTACTTACCAGACAAAACAATTTAATTATTCTTATTTTTATTTTGGGTGTCCACTATTGGATGTAATTTTAAATTCAAATTTACCACTCAATCAGTAAGCTATCAAAACTCAATTACAAGTTAGCTGATAAATAATTATGCTATTAAATTTACAATGATTTGCAATTGATACCCGAGAGCAATATTTCCAAAATCTCCAATATTTGTATGATACATCCAACAATATGATTATTATAATTAGCTATATGCTACAAACCATCCTCCAAATATAGTCCGTTTGCTAGAATGTACCTAATTTAACTAATACTCCTCACACAAATTATTGGGTCTCGGGGCTAATCAATTTATTAGAAAAATTCACTTAACTAACAGAAATTTCGGTACAATTTCTAGCCGAATTACTTGTATATGCTAGGGAACCACTTTCAGGCAATCAATAATCAATACAAGTGATCGAAATTGTAACTTTTGTTCCGTAATTCTAACCTCAAAAACGTACACGTGTTTCAACCAAGTGCCAGAAAATTACCAAAAAAATGCGATTTCTTTGCCGTGAATCGCAAAATCAAACCATATGCTCTGCTACCAAATTTGTTTCGTACGGAACCCGGATGTCCCGGACGAAATTTAACTCCGATACGGAGTGCAAACGAAACAACAATGACCACCGGTACTTACCTATTCGAGCGCTGAGGCGGGCTTTTTCGGTCAAGTAAATCACAGTCAGGTCAGTCACAGTCAGAGTCTCGTCAAGGTTCAGCTACTCGTTGCTGAAGCACCAGCCCCGGGTCGCCACGCGGCGAAACAAAACACCGGTCCGGACGCCAAAAGTATGTGGGTTCGCGTTGCGAACGCAGTCCTCACAAGTTATAACAACACAAAATTGTTCATGTACACCAAATTCACACTAAAACCACTATTTCGACCACAAACAGGAAAACCGATCGCCCGAGCGCGTCCTGAGTCGAATTCCGAAAACGTAATGTCAGCGACATGACAGTCGGAAAAAACGCGTTGCGTTTTTTGGTTATAATTATTTGACATTGACAAATGGGCGCGTTCCGATTCACGTCGGGACGTAACAGGTACTAAATATATAGGTATATTAATTATAAAAATAATTTTATTATAATCGAGGTTGATGGTCCTGAAAGTGACTCGTCAACTAACGAAAGTGAAGATACATCGGAGGCAGAATCTGATAAATATATGGATGTCGAATATTTAGAATCGGATATTCATATTCATATTTAATTATCAACTAGATAGATATGCTCTTCCGATTATAGGTAGTTTCACGAGAGTTGAGGCCACGCACACAACAACACCAAAGTATAAAGACAACCAAGTAGTTCGTCTTCGCCGTTTAGGAGCGTCCGACACCTAAGGTTGCCTAAGGCACAGGGCTGCCGCTCGTCGGTTCTGTAAAATACCTACTTACTGCGACGTAACTTTTATTAGGTTGACCTCGAACGAACAATCCTTCGAAGTCAACCTAGTAAACGTTACTTATTTCAATATGAAACTATCTGATCGCACACATCTGATGTAAATATTATTAAGTATAATAGTTTAAAAATTTAAATAAATTAGTACTGGTAACGTGTACATGTAAGTAACGCAACGATATTTCGGCTCGTTTCATAAAACCACTCTCGTGCTTAAGGCATTTTATGTATCAATAGAATCAACTACTATTTAATTAGTACACGTTTAAAAAAAATCTGTTAATTTTACTCATCACTGACAAACAAAATAATTATCTACCCTATTTAATTGGTATAGTTTGATCACAAAACTATCAAACATTCTATAATCGACTTAAAATATAACATTTATATAGGTACTAATAAAATACACACCTTATTTCGGCTTTCGGGATCCTTAGGAATGTTGAAATATGATAATTCTGGATATTGCGCACTATTTCTCAAACATCCGAACACACTGCAGTATATACGTCTTCTATACTTCGCTTCGTGCGCAGACATTTTATACGTTCGACCGCTCGCATCGATAGTTCAGCCCTGACTAAAGCACCCGGCAATGCTTGCCTGTGGTGCGTCCGTAAACGGCGCGCACACATGCGCGCTCCCGATGTACCTTTTGTCGGAACAAAAACTACCGTATACCGTGACAACACTGTCATGTAATGACAGCGAGGTTTTGAAATTACTGTTCTTTTTTCGTACCGATAGCAAGTTCAACAGTGAATTGCAAGATAGACCAAAAAGTTTAGTTAAACTATAGCCTTGTGTTTATTTACTCACTCATTCATTTCATTCATTCGCTTTTTTTGCAATGAGTACTTCATGTAGCTGTGTGTGTAATCATTCACCTCGACTCTCGTGAAACTACCTATACCTGAAAACATAGTTTCACAATTTACAACTACATAATTGTATATCTCACTCGTTCTTTCACGATGCCAATACACACTGTCCTGACTATTCATGACGTACACGTATTATTGCCATGCATGTGTAAGCTGTTTGTAGCGACACTATCTGGGGCTAAATAGGAACATGTCAGGCTTTTTTTACACTAGTTTTAGTTTGAAATTAACATTGTAGTTATCGCAATTTAGTAAAACATCTCACGAGTATTCTGTTGATGATGTTATTTCTCCTACAGACCTATTTTACGGTTCTGTATTCAAAGTTTGGGAACGAGATCTATTTTTAAGTCCGTCTGTCACAGGTATCTTTTGAAGTCGCAATTAACCTGTATGCCATAATAATAAATTAATTTATACCACACCTGGCCACAAAGTGGCCTTTTCCGCACGCTGCGCGTACGGAAAAAGCCGCTTTCTGGCCAAGTGTAGACATAAACTGATGTACACAACACTGGAGGTAATAAAGAAAGCCCTCGATCGCATATTTACGTCCCTCGCTTGTAGCTAGGGCCGCAAACTTCTGCGATCTCGGCCTTTCTTTGTATTACCACCCTAGTTGTGTAATGTACTATAATCATATGATGATACTCAATTAACTAAAGTTAGGTTGTCTTTCTTCTTTGATGTTAGTTATTCTTTCTCATTTGCTCAAATGTTAGCTGGAAGAGATCCCTTACAGGGATAACTTCGCCTTTGTACATAATCATTGGTATTTGTATTGTTTCTGTATGATTTTATGTACAATAAAGTGTTTACATATCAGTGGCGTGGCGTAAGAGATATCCTTGGGCAAGCCAGTGCAGATTTTGTCGTACATTTTCCTTAAGAGCTGTACAATAATGCTCAAATGCGTAATATTAAGCAAGCCGTTAGGAATCGAGTTCTTTGGACGCCACGCTACTGTTACATACATACATACAATTTATTTTAAAAACAGATCGTTGTTGATTTCATCCGCTTCATCATCATCATTCATGCTGTACCTCTAGCACAACTGTGACACGCGACTCTTTGTCGCGCGACAAATGCTACCTATCTCTTTCCACTCAATATAGTGTGACAGTGACAGGTGATGCTCTGTCGCGCGAGAAACGAAGTCGCGGCCAGTTATGCTAGACGTACTGGTCCGCTGCTCACTACGAGCAATCAGCGAAAAGTCCTTCAAAAGCAAATCTTGCAAAAGCAAGCAAGCAAGCAAAGCTTGAAAAGCAATCAGGTGGACCTGGCCTAGGCCAGGGCCACCTTCCTGGCCTAGGCCAGGTCCACCGGTCCTGGATCGACCCCAGGCGTTCAGGCCCCCACCTAGTCCAATCCACTCAAGGTGGTCCGGCCAGCGAGCTGGTTCGATCCCACGGAACGCCACGGCCACCACTGGGTCCGAATATTGCTACGTCCAGTAAGGACCGCAAGTTAGTCAGACTTCAAAAAAAAGACTGTCACGGTGCAAGTCTTGACTTCTTAGTTCGGGAAGTTGCCACTAGATGGCGCTAGTCGAGCCACTAGTTTTCGATATAATTATTTTTCCAAAACGTTTCAAATATATCATAGGTATTTTTATTAGTGGATATATAGCTACTTCTTGGTTTTTTATAAATAAATAATTATGTCTCTTGTATCATAGACAATAAGTACGCTAACATTAGGAACCTAAGTGCCCAATTATAACCTCCAAATAGTAACTTTATATTGTGTAATTAATTATATTCTTTTCAGTTCTCATTGTTAGCAGCTTTCAGTTACTATAACTGAATAGCTGAGCTTACTCTAGTGTTCTACTGCATCAATTTTGTCTATTTGTTTTCTAACTTGCCTTGTAATACTGTATAACCACCCTGTACTGTATACTGTAGCCTTGTGCCACAAACACTGGATTCAGACCACTCCCCTGCTTTTACTTATCTGGTCGGGTCTAGGTGTTTGCTGGGCGCAGGGCTACGTTCCGGAGTTCCTTACTCACGCAACGGACGTAAATTCCAGGGTGCTCCGCTTGGGCCTAGGAGGTCCCCATCGCTCCCGTCACTGCGCACGGCCTGTGGCTGCATCTTGCCAGGAAGCTGAGCCCGACACCCTGAAGGAGCTGCCCTTCAGGGACTGCAGCAGCCAAAGCAGGCCGTGATCGCCTCCTCGGAGACCAGAGCACCTGGCCAGCGACGCGACGACACTCCACGCCTCCGCGCGCCCGCAGCACCAGCGGGCCTGATACCAGATCGCCAGCCACGGGAGTCTCAGTGGCCCATCTACGTTCCAATCTACTACTTCTACTTCTACGAACTCACGACCTCTCTTAACGTTCGCAAGCCTATCGGGTCAAATAAATGTATTAAATTATTTATTGGTTTGAATTCATACCCGGTAGGGGCCCTTGTGACAAGACACTAAGAATAAGAACTAACTTTCAGACAATCGAAAGGCTTCTCAAAAATAAGCCTTGATAATGGAATCCTAATAATTAAGTTTACATTAAAATTAGAGATAGACAAAATAAAATTCTGTAGCTAACGCGTATTTGGGCACGATACCTCATATGCCTGGAGTTTGATGAGAGGACATTAAAGTCGAATTTGTAAAATATGACACCTTTATTTCTGCAACACAATTGTTCAATTGATTAGCCTATACATAAATCAAATTCGGATACAAAATAACAAAAGATTTTTCACCAATAAATATGAAAACCTTTAAATAAGATCTTAATAAAACTCTTCTTCTTTACGGAGATTATTTGACATTGTTTTTGCGGGTCGTCTACTATTATGCATAGGCCGCATAATAGTACGACGTACTTATATTGGCTTAAAATTTAACTTATACATTAACCTATACACAGTTAAACTCAATAACACCCCTTGAATGGAATAAACATGACTTATTAAGTAGAGTCAACTCAAATCAGATTAAACCCTATGTATCAAGGACCTTCAAATAAATAGCCGGACAGAGCATCACTAACAAAGAACTGAAGCGAACAGGAAGTTCGTATGGAGACTGATAAGGGTGATTTTGTACTGGAGTAATTCGAAGTTGCGATGTCATTGATAAACTTATGGGTCCAAGGTACGTAGATGTCGTCTAAACAGTGATCTGACACCAGGAGTCTTTTGCCATTTAGAGTACTTAACTCTGTCTTAAGTCCATAACTATATCGCTTTGTTATATCACCGACGACAATGCTTCCACTCTGGTAATATTTGCCAAATACAGCCCTTAACAGATAAGTTAAAGTGGTTTTCCCAGCACTACCTATAAAGTAAAAATTGGGTAATACCATGGAAAGCCCTTCGGTCCTCTTTCCATTTAGTAGTCTCGCAACAAAAAACAGAAACCATTTACGTTCGCATGGCAAAGGTAGAATTTCAGGGAAATATGACTCTACCGATTTTCTATATGTACACGATAACTCAGGGTCATATTCCCACCCACTTGTTGTTTGTATCATATCTTCTGGCTTTATATTTAGGATTACAGGTGGAACACTTGATGTGTCTATAATCTTGTTCTCCTCAGCGAAGATGTGTCAAAAGGAATCAAGCCGTTGAACGAAATTGGGATCTTCAATTTTACTTATTATGGTATCTTGTACTTTGGTGAATTCTTCTTCCGTGTTCAGGTTTCTCAACTCGGCCTCAGTTGGTTGGATGGTTTCAAAGTTTCGCAGAATATGCTGACGGAATTCACTTTCAGTGAGCTGACACCAAATATTCGTTGCTGGATCGCAATGGTACAAGACGTTTTGAGAGTATCGATAACGGTTGCATATATTAGGATATGCATCGAGCAGCGCTTGCACCATTTAGACGTCAGTCCTGGTTCTTTGGGCATTACATACATTTTCATCGTCTTCTTCAAAACGTATTTTAGTTTTCATACTTAAAATTTTTAGCGTTTCTTTGCATAACACCCTTTTAACGGTAATCAAATCATCCTCATCAGTACTTTGAGAGTTATTGGGCAAGCTGATGTAGCTATCATATGCAAATATTGCAAATGGATTCCACAAAATCATGATCTGTGCACATTTTGAATGAAATACGAAATGCGTTTTATGCAACGTTGCTATGAAACCGTGCTTCATTACAGGGCACAGTGATGCTAACGCTGTATTATTAGATGATATTGTTTTCTCAAGAATATAGTATACTTTCTCGTTTTCGTTGGTCAACACACATAGATCCGGGATAATAAAAAAGATGTGCGATTCATTACCGGAATGCACTGTTATTAGAATTTTGTGATTACCACGAGTGGCTGCGATCCTCTGGACAGTTAACGGTAAAAATGTAGACGGCAGTATTGCACTCAGAGTCTCTGCCATCTTCTCACGATTCTCTGAATTCGTCTTAATATCCACAAAATCTGGAGGAAGGTCTATGCAAATTGATGTTCTCCTAGATGTTTCAGGATCAGTTTCTACCGTGATTATGTTTTGTTCATTCTGCAAATTCCTTTTTTCAGTATTATTTTTCTTTGAGGTGGAATCCCCTCCCAATTTCTTTCGTTTAGTTTCCAATGATTTGGTGAGATTGCCCCTCTTACGACGAACAGATCGCCAACGCCTCAATATTTTCATTTGGGTTAGTTTTAACTGTCTTATATCTTTTTCTCTTGATTGTAATACTACTTTCAATTCCTCGTTTTCATGTTTCAATTCTGAGCATTCATCCTCCAAAGCGTCAATTTGGGTTTTTAAGTTTTTTTTGTTTGTTTCTTCCCAAAATAACTTTTTTACTGTGGCATTCAACTTGCAGGTCAATGCGATCTTATTTTTCTCACGATGATCATTTGACGATCTTTTACTGATTTGGTTTATTGATAGCGTTTCGTTTTCATTTGACTGCAATAACGACTTTAACCTTTCGTTTTCTTCCTGCACTTCAATGCGTTCATTCTTCAGGGCAACCTTTTCATCTTTCAAATTTTCTATAACTGTTTTTGTGGAGTTAAATTTCGCTGTGGCATCCAGCGTCTGTCTCCTGTAGTAAGCATTATTGCCTTTTAATACTTGTATTTCGAACTTTTTCCTTTGAAGAAGGGCATTAACTTTTATTAATTCCGCCATCGCTCATTAGCAACTTCGCTGCAAACTGGTGTTCCTTTTCTTTCCAATAGCACTAATTAAACTACATTATAAAATAATATGTCCACGTTAGAGCGCGTAGCGCGTTATACTGACGCAATCGATAAAAATTCTGCGAAGTACGACGACGCGCCCACTGACGACCTTGATATTTACTATGCCTAAATTAAATTCACTCGACGCAATATTTGACACTGGAATTCAGGACTGCTTTTTCGCAGACAACCCTATATCGCCTTGTTCGTAATAAAATAATCTTTATTTTGGCATAAAGTTTATTCACTAACCAGACCAGTGCAAATTACTAATATCGATGTACCTGTTTATACCTGCTTACCCAAAAGACGGGAAAATATAGTCAACCTAACGTTTGCATATTCTATAGGCTTCATACTTTAGATTGGTACTTTTGTCATTTGTCTATTAATCAAAACGGTGAAATGATCTGTCGTCCGCGAGCGCGAAGCAAACACTGCCGTATCATCCTTTACTGGAACCATTTCGCCGCATTTTCAGGCCCCTATTTGAGAACCTCTGGATAAGACCAGAACGCAGAAATTTTCGTCATCCAGTAAGTTATTTCCAAATTTCAAGTCTGTAGGTCATTTAGTTCCGAAGTTAAGCGAAAGCAAAGTTTCGCATTTATGACACTCACTCATGATCATCAGAATAGAACTAGTACTTCGCCAGCTAGTACGCTAGTACGCCATGAATGTCCGCTGTACTTTGCTCTTTGGCTGATTGTTTTAGCTGTCTCCCTCATCCCGCGTGCATCAGACATTTATGGGAATCCAAATCCTTACGTAAAAAGTCGTTTTTGTGTAAAAATATAAATTCACGACATTTATTCTGCAGATGCTCAACTGGGCAATCATGAAGAGGATACTTAGATAACCGGTTTCAGTTGTATATTAACCTTTTGTTTTTTGAAATTGTACATAGGAGTCGCTGAAATAGTTAAAAATTGAGCTCGATAGGCTTGTCCGAAATATATAAATTTGCTGGACGATTTTCAAAACATCATAAAGTCCTAAAATAAAAAAGTAAAACCACATTTAAACAGATTATATTGCATTAAAAATACCCTCAGATCAAAATACAAAAAAATATAGATGTCAACAGTTACACTAGGTTTTATCTGTATTTATAATAAACGATACAGTGTTTAGTTAATGTTTTCTTAAATTAGTCGGGTTTCATATCTGGCTATATTTGTTTTCTTAAATTAACCTAATGACCATTAGGTACTATACTAATCTATGCATCTAGTGTAGGTATACTAAGAAATTGCGAAATTTAAATCAGGAGTGGTGAAATAAAATTACACTTATATCGAGACATTAATCACAAATTTCTATTCTTACACATATAACTGTAATATTAAATTTATTTACAAATTGATATTTTATTACAAATTCTAAGCCATAAATAATACGGCTTATTTCGCAACTACGAATCAAACCTTAGAGCTTACGGCATTTTTATTGCGTGTCCATTCTGAATTTATAAAAAAAACAAGATCAAAATGAAAATGCTATTGATATTTTTTTCATCGCTAGTGCCGTGTATGTCATATTATAACGACCAAAAACCGGTTTTTACAGCGCCTTTTCACGGTTATAGGCAGGCGATTGACAGTTTATATTATCAAATTCGACCTACAGTTTTCCATCAATCGTTAAGACAAAATACACCAAAAAATCCAAATTTGAAAAAGACTCGTAAGTATGCAAATGGTTGGGCTTATAATTTAAGGTTTTTATTTTTTGATATGCTGAAGAGATGAGAAAACCACATTGAAATGAGGGTTTTCAGAAATAACTGCTGCGCCAAAAAGACCTTCGTTCTTTTAAAAAAAACGCTCGTGCTCAAAATACCGCATTCACGAAATACCAGATTTTTCAAAATACCAGATTCTCGATTTATCAGATTCTTGTCTTACCATTTCCCGTTACACTAGATAAACTAGATTATAAAATCCTAAGTTACTCAAGAATCTAAGTGACTTCGTTGGATGTATTTTGGGAATGTGGTATACGGAGAATCTGATGTAAGTATCGAGAATTTAAAAATGCGGGAATAATATCGTCGATTTGTAAGTTTAGCATTGGGGCGACGATATAAGGAATGCGGTATTTTGGAAATGAGCGAAAAAAAATACAACCCAAATCCGCAAACATGGTGAAATACATATATACAGGATATCATAGCCGCTAACAAAGGGGCGCAGTTTGGATGCTAGCTGGTGGATTTATGAAAGCCCTCATTGTTAATGCTAGGGCTTTTATTTTACACATAAATGATACGATATCGCGTCGTGCTACGACATGGCATCGTTTCTCGTTGTGTTGGAAACTTGGAATTGGAAACTCATATTTTAATTTTTAATCTTTCTACTCTGGCATAAAGTTGTTTCTTTGATTGAATGTTTTCCACGACACGACGTCGTATCGTAATTTCGCAAAACGATGCCATGTCGTAGCACGATGCCATATCGTGTGAATTTTTACGTTGCTCGTCGTAGATTTCCACGACACGCCGTCGCTACCACAAGTTTCACGACACGACTTCACAACGTGAAACGATACAGTGTCGTAGCACGAGACATCGTATCGTGTTTATGTGTAAGAGCCCTCCCACTCTCCCCTTCTCAGTTTTCCCGCCAATCGTAAACCAAGAAGTAAATGCTAATAAGATAAATGAAGACAAATATCTGTGGATTGCGAACGTGATACACTCCTGGGAAAGTTACAAGCCGCACATATGTACGGCTGCGTGCATAGACACCAGAATATTTATGACTGCTGCGCGGTGTCTTGAGCAGTAAGTTTATTTTTTTCTAGTGGACCCGACCGCAACCGCTCATGTCATGCCCAAATTTCCGCATTCCCGAAATACCAGCTATTTCAAAATACCAGATTCTCGATTTATCAGATTCCTGTCTTACCACATTCCCGTTACACTAGATTATAAAATCGTAGGTTACTCAAGGATTTAAATGATTTTGGGAGTCTGGTATATGATGTATTTTGGGAGTCTGGTATATGAAGAATCTGATAAGTATATCGATAATCTGGTATTTTGGGAATGAGCAACCGCAACGTCGGAGTCGATCGTGAGGATGAAGGTACTTAGAGTGCGACGCTAAGTCTGCAGAGGTCAAACAAAGGTTTATTTAAAAAAAATCATATGGCAAAATCACAAGAAAGAGGATTTATTTCTTTTTGATTCTAGGCAAATATCTCTCCGTTTAATAAGTATATAATGTGTCTACATACCTACTGTAATAAATATTCAGGACAGTCTCGCACAAATCGATCTAGTCTCAACCCTCAACCAAACTAAGCAATACAATAATAAAAATAATATGTCGCGTCGCCTGATCGTAGAATTCGCCAAATTTTTTTTTCAATGTGGAAATTTGGTAAAAAAAACAATCAGTGGTCGTCAACAATCAATGAACAATTTAAAAGTACATGATATTTATTATGTCGATTTCATTGTCCGATATTAATTTATTAGTTATAAGCCTAAAGTACTCACTTAGTAGGCCAAGGTAAAGCATAATAATACACTTTAAAATATTTTCAATACACTATTGCTCATAAAGTGACTCTAATTCCATTATTCTGATGCGCGGAACGTAAATAGTAGTAAAATAGTACACGACACGCGTACTTTTACTTTGATAAATCACAAAATAAATACAAAAACAGAGGTTCTAAATAAATATAATCTTCTTAGTACCTAACTAATGTGAACTGAAGAATTCTTGTAAGTCGTAAAAACATTTTGACAATAAATATTCCTTTATTTTTTTATTAAATAGGGATAATGTAGGGGGTCCCGTGACCAAAAATGTTTAAGTACCTCTGGTGTATAATGAACATATTTCTTTATAGAGCCAAAGTTGAGTTCCTGACCGTTAGATATCAAGAGAAGGACCTCCGCGCCATCGCGATAGTGCTCCCCTCCACCCCCACAAAACAGGGGTTCGATGACATCGGCTTCATAATCGTCAATCGAGAGTTTAAGGAAACGTGGAAGGAAGTGAAGTTGTATGAAGCAGCAGGTTGGAAGAGGACGGATAACAATTTTATGTGGTTGAAACTAATGTACGGGACGGTAATCGGTTTTGTTCCAGTAAGTATACAATAAACTACAATATTTTACTATCTTGCCATAATAAAATCGTAGAAAAACCGTATTTGTACACTACAGATAGGGTTGCCAGATGGTCGGGAATTGGCGGGATTCTCCCGATTTTTTGTATGTCCCCCCGACTCTTGACAAAGGAGAAAATCTCCCGACAAACGACTTCATTTTAAATCTTAGTCCGATCCACTCAAGGTGGTCCGGCCAGTGAAAATTTCTGCTCTTTCAGGCTAAAAAAAAAAGCTCATCTCCCGACCAAAGTCTCAAAATCCCGACATATTGTTTCCTGCTCCCGATAATAGGGTAATTCAATATGGCAACCCTAATTACAGATCTTTCCCAAAAAAGTAACTGGGAGAATTAACCGTCCCACTAAAATGATCGATTAATGTTTGGCGATTTACTTTTTCTAAGATCTCGATTTCCACAGGACCCGAATAAGCCATATCTCCAATACTTATACGAAATCCCGGTTCGCATACAAACAGAATTGTGCTACTCTCTATACAACAACGAGAACGCAGAGGCAGACAGCTATTTTGTACCATGTTACCACACCTGCAACCTTGAAGAAGCTTCCAAAAATCACCCAAACTGCATAAAATATTTAGCTGGAGAGGGTCATATCGTTATTGAAAGGCCTATTAAGGGTTCGGAACAAGTACTTGGTGTAGCTACATGGGCAGGGTATTACGAAGGTGAGGAATCAAGGACGATGCCAGTCGGGATGGCGATACCCAACACCGATACTTTCAGCAAGGATTTGGAGTGCGCGAAGAATATAAGGGACGCGCCAGAGACGACCAAGAACTTTGCGGGCTTGTGTAAACTATAAAGAAGTTATTTATTTTATTCTTTATCGTACTCCCCTAGTTCCGAGTTAAATAGGAGAATTAAAACGATTTATTTAACTTTTGTTGTATATTGTTGACCCTCGGCAGTAGATCTAGGTTTCAGGCATAGACACTTCAGGTTCCTGTTCAGACGTATAATAGGCTAGTTTCCTGTAGTAAAAAGAAATTATTTTACATTAATTATCTTATTAAGCTTCCAAAACTGATCCCAAATAAATCCAGATTAACTTATTTTCTTTCTTTTAACGATTTTGAAAAGATAGCAAATTAAAATAAGGAGACAATTTGGCCATAGCAACCTGTGACGTCATTTCTTCATATTTTCTATATGAAGCTGCATATTATCGTAGCGTTTTGACATTTCATAATAATAAATATTTTTACTAAAAAAAACCCGACCGCGGTGCACTTTAAAAGTGCATAAAATCCGCCATTTTGTTTATTTTAATAATAAAATTCATACCCAGTGACACTCGCGCCATCAAGACGAATCCAATGATGTATCATTTATCAAAATCGGTTGTGCCGTTGAGTAGTTACGAGCGGACACAGGAACGGACATACATACAGGTCAAACACATTACCCTCCTTTGGGCTTCGCCGCAGTCGGGTAAAAAGAAGCTGAGTTGACCTGTTAGGAAACTACCTAGCCTATTATTCCTCATCGACCATCAACCGCCTCGACTCCAGTCAAATTCTAATCGATAATTCAGGTACAATTAAATAAACTAGGTACTAATTAAAACAATACAAACAATAATACATTGAGAAATGGAATTACTAAACGTATTAATTATCATTAAGTTTATCTGGAATGACATTAGTATTAGTATTTCGATTAACAATTAAACAAAATCATAAAAGTACTTAATAAATACTCAACTGAACACAGTTGCCATTTGCAAAATAAATTGTAACAATGCTTTCAAGTTGCGAACGGTTGCCATTCTTAAGCTAAAACTAGAACCACCATGGAGTCTGAGTATATGTATAAACCAAAATATCGTGTAACATGTACAAAAAAGCCGGTCAAGTGCGAGTCGGACTCGCGCACCGATGGTTCCGTACAAACTCGTCAGTAGATACGTGAATAATTCAAGATAAACTGTATGGTGGGACAAACTTAACACTTTGCTCTTGAAAAACTGCTATCCCCATACATCGACATTAATGTCGCGGTTAATTCAGTAGAAGCAAGTAAGTTTGTCTTACGATTTTTGCCAATTTCTAAAAAACGCTGCAAGTTAGTAAAACCGTTTTATTTTTCCTATTAATAAATCGGTAATTATTACAGATTTTTCTGTTCAGTAACATCGGAGATAATAGGAGCGAAAGTTATTATTTTTTAACATTTTTTGTCTTAAATTACATGTCTAAGAAAAAAAAAACAGTTTTGGAATCTACATACTATGCCCTTTTATTTGATATCTCACTCGATATAAATAGCTCTACTTTTTATTTTCGACCTCCCATTTCGGTCCCCTTTAAAAAAAAGTAAATAAGGTATAAGATTTTTTTTCTGTCCAATAGGCTCAGGTTAGCGATTTTTAACACTATTCCAAATTTCAAGTCGATAGCATTAGTAGATCCTGAAAATCTTGCTGTGACAGACGGACAGACGGGCAGACAGTCAAGAGGCGCACCATAAAGCGTGTCACACACTACGCAGATACGATAATATACGAGACGATACATTCAGTCTATAAATCCTTCAAACTAAGTAGACTTGTTTTTTGGTGCGGATTGTTTATACAGAATGTTTTCGTGTTTATCTCTTCTAGATTTACTAGACAGCTCGTCAGATGACGATTCTGATTATGAATTTGATGCTTGTGTTGCGTTACAATGTACTAACAGGCAAAGGCCACGTGTTACTTCAAGAGTGAGGTGTCGGTCATGAAGTGGTAGTCTTAGCGTTAGTAGACATTCCAAATTATTGGCCTTAATTATTTATTAATTTATTAATGAAATTAATTGTAATTGTAAATGTAATGTGATTTAATTAATTTTTATTGTAATTGATAATTTAATTTGTTGTAATTTTAATAATTGTTTAATTAATTGTTAATTGTTGTAATTGTAATTGTGATATAATTTGTATCAATGGGTTTATACCTAAATAAATACACATTTTATTATTTTATTTATTATTATTTTAAAGGATTTGGATAGAACGTCATTATAATATAATGCTTAAAAAGACCGTGGTGAATTTAATATCTTCGAGGTTCTATCAGAAGAAAAATTCTAAATCTATTTCCGAAACCCAAGGTTAATATTTATAGCGATTCATGATTTGATTAAAGAAGATATAAAGAAAATGAATACTAAAATCACATCAACCTGTATCTATCTGCAGATAAAATACTATACCATATTTATATCGCCATATTATACACAGATCAATTTATATATATACGCAGATAATATATTTGCCATCTTTCGATATATGTCGGTGCCCACAGATACTTCACGATAAAATATAAGTTATCTGCGCTGTGTGTGTTAGCTCACTGAATTGTATAGGGAGCGATATTGACAGATATGCGTTCAGATACAGATATCTTATCGTATCTGCTTTTAGTGTGTGACACGCTTAAGGTGCGACTCTGACTGTTTTGTCGCTCGCTCGCTCGCCGCGACAAGTTTTGTATGAAAACACGCCAGTTCGATAAGCCCCTAAAAAGTCATATTAAATTTATTTACATATTGCTTTTTTATTACAAATCGTAAGCCATAAAATATACCACTTATTTCACAACTACGAATCGAATTACAGCTTACGGCAAGATGATTGATGGATTATATTATCAAATTCGAGCTACAGTTTTCCCTCAATCGTTAAGACAAAATGTAGTTAAAACTAAAGCACCAAAACACCCAAATTTGAACCAGACTCGAACTAATTGTTGGGCTTACTAAATAAAACCTTAAATGATAAGTCCAACCATTAAGTATACTTACGAGTCTGGTTCAAATTTGGGTTTTTTGGTGCTTTAGTTTTAACTACATTTTGTCTTAACTATTGAGGGGAAAACTGAAGATCGATTTTTATAATATAGTTTATGCCACACCTGGCCATAAAGTGGCCTTTTCCGCACGCTGCGCGTACGGAAAAAGCCGCTTTCTGGACATGTGTAGACATAAAATGATGTACACAACACGGGAGGTAATAAAGAAAGCCCTCGATCGCCTATTTACGTCCCTCGCTTGCAGCTCGGGCCGCAAACATCTGCGATCTCGGCCTTTCTTTGTATTACCACCCTAGTTGTGTAATGTACTATTATGCCACACCCGGCCATAAAGTGAATTTTTCCGCACGTTGCGCGTACGGAAAAAGCCGCTTTCTGGCCAAGTGTAGAAATAAAATGATGTTACACAACACGGGAGGTAATAAAGAAAGCCCTCGATCGCATATTTACGTCCCTCGCTTGCAGCTCAGGCCGCAAACATCTGGGATCTCAGCCTTTCTTTGTATTTACCCTAGTAGTGTAATGTACTATACTATAATCTATCCATCGTCTGCTTACGATATTTAGCAGGTGCGGGTCATATCGTTATTGTCAGAGCCAGAACACTAGTGTAGGAACCAATGCAAAACTAAGAGCCAAGGCTCGGAAACCGGTATTTGATCCATACAAGAATACCGGTATTCTTTCCGTTCTTTTCGTTCTTTGGTTTATTATTTCGTTTTTTAACCGGACAATCTAATAATGCGAAATGATGACTTAAATACATTATTGAGCTCTACATAAAAAGCATAAAATAATTCAATATATTGGGTTATTTCGGGGTTTTTTGCAAAATACCGGCTCCGAGCCCTAAGTGCATATGGATGGATATGAAGTAGAGTAGTTACTATAAGTACCTGCAGGGCACTATCGGTGCAAAACTTTAACAAAACTTTTAAAGCTGACATAAAGGAGAACTTACAACCAAGAAAATAAGAATATTATTGGCAGATCAGAGTCGGATTTAACTCTATATCGAAATCTCGGATTTCCAATACTCGAGTATAAAGATATTAATATTTTCATGGCAATAAGCACTCTATTATGTCCGCTTGGCAAGTTTTGTTGAAGTTTTGCACCTAGAGTCTGTGCGGAAATAGAATAGGCGTGGCGAAAAACGGAACTAACCTAACCAGTATGGCATTTTTTTTTGCAAATACGGTACAAAAGCATTACAGCGCCCCCCCATCTAAATCCTATTCTTTTTCCGCACTGACTCTAGTGCCGAGCACTGCTTATGATACTACGAATTGTCGCGCGATAAATGATAAAGCATCCGTCACTCTCGCACACATATCTGTTAGAACGTGATGGATGCTTTATCATTTATTTATCACGTGACAAAGCGTAGCATCGTACGTCTACACTCTGCAGTATACAGGGTGGGAGGGACTATACCGACATACTTTAGCCATGAATTCCTGGTGGTGTGACGAGTAAATAATGTTTTATCAACATGGGTCGAATTTTATCATTTTACATTAATAGTCTTATGGAACAAAATAAATCAGTAAATTCAGCCCCTCGTTATAAACATGTCCTTACTGGAGGAAAAGTTATCAAAAAGAAAAAAAAAGCTAAAATGGAAACGAAAGGTCAATTTTTTGGCCTCGTAGTCGCTTACCATCAAATACTACGAAGGTTAATTGCTGTTTAGTTAAAGGATTTAAAAAAAATAGTAAAACTATCTTAGTCACATTTATTAGGGCTTGTTACACACTTGGGAGTTTTCATTTAAAAAATAATTAATATCTCTGAAAGTAAGCGTTTTTCGACTATACATCACATAACTTTTTTTACTCCTAATAGTTGTTAGAATCTATAGTTAAAGTATGTCGGTATAGTCCCTCCCACCCTGTATATATACTACTATATACTAGATATTAAGCTTATCGCACGGGACAACAATTTGTAGTTATGCTCCTTAAGTTATGCCATTCTTTGGCGTAAGGCTCTTAGGGCCGATACAGACGGACTGCAACCCAACTGCAACTCCCTACGATTTGTATGGGAACTGCATCACAACTGCACGCCGACGCGCAGTCTCTTAGACTTATCACACTAAAGTAAACGCCATAATTAGGCGAATTAGTTTGACAGATAAAAATGTTGCCGGGCTCACAGAAAATTAAATAGTCATAGGTAAATATCGATCGAATGTTATATCGACAATAGTTTGAAACATCAGGACAGGTCTGAAAAGACAAAATAAATTCATGAAACGTGTAATCTTTTCAAGAATCTATTGTTTCGCCTCACTTAATTACATACAGGGGGTTAGGTTATACATTTAGTCACAGTCATGGTCTTTGTTTTTATTATATCGACAAAACATCATTGGCTTAACTCTGGCAACATTTGTGCTTGTGGCACTGTCAAACTAGTTCGCCTAATTATGGCGTTTACTTTAGCGAGTTGCGAGCTTGTTTTCTATACAAATATCGGTCGCGGCGAACTCGCTGCGTGGTCGCCTTCATACAAAATACGCTTGCAACTCGCTACTGCGATAAGGCTCTAAATAAACTTTACATAAAAGGGATCAAAGGATTGTCTCTGTAACCCGGTTGGTTACAGCTTTTTATCACAGATAGTATTTTGGTGGTTAGTTGTAGTGGTAGCCAGGGGTCCCCAGGCGGTGGAGGGGCGGTTGAAACGCGGCAATGAACCGCTGAAGTCTGAAAATTTAAGGAACATTGTAGTCCGACCGAAATTTCGGTTTCGGCCTAATTTCAGCAAATAGGTAACGGGTTTCGGCCAATGATATTTTATAAGTAGATAGGTTACAAGCACTCCAAAAGTGAAGCACTGAAACCACGATAAATGTATTGGTGCCCTTTTTGTAGTGGGTAGTCACTCGCGGGTCGGTCAACGAAACGCACGACGATGTCAAGGGTGAATATTTACAAGATTCACAAAAAAAAATGCCGTCGTGTGTGATCAGAAAGTGCACCAATCATAGCAAAAAGTGCAACAAAGCGCAAGGGATCACATATCACCTGTAAGTACGCTGAAATAATTTAATTTTATCATTTTTATTATTTTATTTTTCAAATACGACGCCATCTTACTACCATAGAGGTCATTTGAATGAAAGAGACAAACTTACGTCTTTGACAATGAGAGTGACAAGGATAACCAACCTTC
Organism: Eudemis profundana; assembly: GCA_947034925.1. NCBI lineage: Eukaryota > Metazoa > Arthropoda > Insecta > Lepidoptera > Tortricidae > Eudemis > Eudemis profundana. The sequence goes on along the minus strand of OX344816.1, from coordinate 12,154,020 downwards.
TGCGTGCTTAATCTGCGAGCGCCGAGCAGGCTCCGAGTCAATCCGAATCTAGCCGATGGGTTCACTCGGTTACGTTTAAAAATTAATCGCGCAAGTAACAAAAAGCTAGCTGTCTCTTTTTTTTGCATTATTGTAACTATGCCATCTCTTTTATGCAATCTGTTAATATGTGTGAGTATGTACACCGTACAGTGAGGTACCAATGTGTGCTGCTGCTTTCTTGGAAGCATATTTCTCAGCTGGCGAGTATGCGTATAACGTATCTTCTTATAAAATATCATTGGTTTCGGCTGCCATGGAAACTACGGCCGGAACCGAAACTGAATTTGAGGGGTTTTGTCGTGCAATCGGACAGTCTTTATTACAAAAATCACAGAATTATCTGAAATTATTTGAATATGGAATATGCATGATTTTTGTTTTTACAGATTTCTTAACAAAATATGAAAATACCGTAAAAAAGATGACATACAGTCAAATAAAATTGAAATCGACCGAGAAACACAGAAGATATAAACATTTTAAAGCACTAATCAGACAGCGATTAGAGAGAGAGATCCGATATGAACTATGACGTCATAGTACACGGCCGCCATACAATCTCCATACTATATTCTGTTTTGCGAGAAAGAGATAGAGATAAATCTTTGTTGTGTTATATCTTGGTTATTTTTATAGTTATTCGAAAAATATTTTTTCCTACTGTTTTTTATATGAATGAGCATTTATTAAAGTAAATTAAAAATATCATGCATATTCCCTATTGACAAGTTATAAAATGTTATAATTAAGGATTACTTTAAATATCTAGGAATATAGTACATTACACAACTAGGGTGGTAATACAAAGAAAGGCCGAGATCGCAGAAGTTTGCGGCCCGTACTGCAAGCGAGGGACGTAAATATGCGATCGAGGGCTTTCTTTATTACCTCCAGTGTTGTGTACATCATTTTATGTCTACACTTGGCCAGAAAGCGGCTTTTTCCGTACGCGCAACGTGCGGAAAAAGTCACTTTATGGCCAGGTGTGGCATAAATTTAATTAACATTGTAGAGTCCGACCAAAATTTCGGTTTCTGCCTAATTTCGTATAAAATCATATAAAATGTTATAATTAAGGATTACTCTAAATATCTAGGAATAAATAATTAATATATCATTTAACAATGAAGACTGATTATGATTGTAATTTTTTTTCTTCCCACGAAAACATGCCCTTATATGGAAGTTTCCTTACCGGTTCAGGTTTCGGCCGAAGCTAAGATCAAAGCCGAGATTCGATTTTAGTTTCGGCCCCGAAAACTAGTTTCAGTCGGACACTAGATTGTTGAAAGGGCGCTCCAAAAACTCGGGCAGATGAAAAGTGAGGTTATAGGTTAACGCGGGCTTATTTTCCACAACTCGACGACAGACATGCGCCTATTTTGCCGATGCGCCATGAATAGTGAGTTCCCTTTCATCGGTTCTTAAATTCCTGGGGAATACCGGAACATTTTAAGTTGAATGAACCTGTACTGCAGATGAGGTATTTTACTTTACAGTTATCCTGGTTCTTTTCAAATTTATTATGTAATTGGAGTATAATTGGTTGACTTGAATGTATTTACTAAAATAGTTTTAAGACATTTGTAACTAACACATATGGGCTAAATAACCTGATTTTTTTTTTTTCAATTTCAATTTCAAAGACAAAATATAATAAGGTCAGTAGACGGATTAAGCGTGCCTAAGTACCATAAAAATATCGAAAAGTACTGTTACACTACAAACGACATCTTACATTACAACCGCTCCGTTTGAGTTATAGTTGCGTGGTTGTAAGATGTCGTTTGTAGTATAATATCTGTACTTTCGATATTTTTCGGTTTCCGTACCTCAAAAGGAAAAGACGGAACCCTTATAGGATCACTTTGTGGTCCGTCTGTCCGTTTGTCAAGACCCTTTATCTCGGGAATGTCTGTAGGTATCGAGTTGAAAATAAAACCATATACTTAGGTATGTAAGTACTCAGGTCTACGAGTATACTCCCTTGAAGCTGTGAAAAAATCAAACTTCTATGTTAACGTGGAAAAAAGATACGGCCGTTTATGCCGCAAAATACGTAAATTTCGACACTCTCAAGGAAACTAAAGTTCAAAGGGTACTTTCCGTTGATCTAAAACTATGAAATTTGCCAATACAGTCTTATAATACAAGTACCTATAGGAAAAAAATCTTAAAACTATAAATTTTTAATTATATCATGAAAAAATAGAGTTTACGAAGGGAACGAAAATTTATTGGGTATTTTAATATATACAAGTACCTACAAATATGTACGGAACCCTCGGTGGGCGAGTCCGACTCGCACTTGTCTGGTTTTTTTTCTGTATTAGGCCGCTCATTTTTGGGCCACACCTCGTATAAGAGACGCGAAATTAAATTAGAAGAGGTGAAGGAAAATGTTACACTTAAACAGAGTAATAATCACTTATTTTTATGCTTTCAATATCCCTATAACTCAAGAAATATTAAATTGATATTTTATTACAAGTGGCTTAGGAGCCATAAAAAATACGACTTATTTCACAACTACGAATCAAACTTTTAGCTTACGGCATATTTATTGCGTGTTCACTTTGAATTTGAAGAAGAAAAACCAAAATGAAAACGCTATTGATCTCCTGTACATTACTAGTGCCGTGCATGTTATATTATGATGACCAAAAACCGGTTTATAGACCTTTTCACGGTCATAGGCATCCGATTGCTCGATACTATTATCGATATCGATACACCGCCTCCCCTCAATTTTTAAGACAAAATCAAATTGTTAAAACTGTTGCACCGAAAAACCCAAATTTGAAGCTGACGTGTAAGTATAGGCTTATAATAAGGTTTTTATAAGAATATTTATTATCACTTGCAACATAATACTATTTCACCCTGGTTGACAAATTTTAGGGATAGGCAACTTTATGTTTGACCTATGTTAGGTGATAGAGTCTTCGCGGAAAGAGAATAGGATTAATTTTGGGGGCGCTATAATGCTTTTCTACCGTATGTCCCGTAGTTTCTGTTCTGTGGCCATACTGGTTAGGTTAGTTCCGTTTTTCGCCACGCCTATTCTTTTTCCGCACAGACTTTAGTTTAAGGGCTTATTACTTGGCTAAATTTAGGATGCTAAATGATTTAGAAACCTAATTTAGTAAAGTGTAACCGCGTTCAGCTAGTTAGGATCCTAAAAAGTATCCTAATTAGAAGCAAGGATGGTTTCTGACGAACTGAATGATTTAGCATCCTAATTAGGACAGGTGTAATAATATTTAGTGCAGTCATTTGCCACGCAAACCTGACGGCGGGCGGACTATTCACGTGTCTACTGTGGTATAGATTAGAAATATGATGCTTCAGGGCTTTGTATATAGCTCAACAAGTCTCGGGGATTAGTTTTGGAATTCGTTATATTTATTGTCGACAACCTGTTCCTCAGCAATAAATTAAATATTCCTTGACCCAAGTCCTTCTTTTTTTAACTTCCAAGGATGCTACGGCCACGGCTACTCCAAGGGCAATCTTTTGATTTTTAGACAATGGCGGCATTGCATCCGAGACGTTCGTCACTGATACGATTGAAATGCTGACTGATTCAGTGACTAAATTTAGAATAGTGTAATCAGGAGCGTCCTACCTATCCCCTCTCTTGCATCCTAATTAGGATCACTAAATTTAGCCAAGTGCAACTTGTAAATTGTTGACTGAATCAGGCGTTACTTTAAGGAAATCCATGTTAATTAAAACAATAATTATTGCTTTGCTAATCTGCGATATGAAAACGAGTTAATCAATTAGTGCTCACCCTACCCCCTACCCCTATACTTACTTGTAAGTAAATTGTAGCTTGGCGAAACGATTATATAGTGCATATATGATTTCTGACCATTGTTAATTACATCCTCAGTTTTCCCTCCAATTATAAACCAGCAAAATAATATAAAGAAGTTCGCAACTGCGAGTAAGTATCCGTGGATCGCGCGCGTGAGCCACTCCCCGGATAAGGCGGTCCCGCATATATGCACGGCCGCGTGCGTAGACGAGAGGATACTCATCACTGCTGCCAGGTGTCTTGCGCAGTAAGTTTACTTATAACCAACTTCCAAAAGAACAGTGGCGTAGCGAGGGTGGTGCAGGCAGGGCACGTGCCCTGGGCGCCAACAAGGAGGGGGGTGAATTTGTTAACTACGTATAAAAAAAATAGCATAAATATAGATACAAGAAATCAATGTACATAGAAAAATTAAACCAGAATGACACAAAAAAATCAAAGTAGATGGCAAAATTCAGGGCACTTACTGGGTGCTCTGGTGGTCGAGTGGTTGAGACGCTAGGCCGGAAATCCAGAGGTACCGGGTTCGATTCCCGGTCTGGACCATAATAGGTGAGTGCCATTTAATTTTTCTATGTACTTTGATTTCTTGTATCTATATATAAATAAATATTAGGGGACAACTGGGCATTTCTCCAGAAATATGTCTGCGGTCACCTCATTCATCTGGCCCTTTTTCATACTAAATGTATGGAGACAGATGAATGAGTCGCAGACATATTTCTGGAGAAATGCCCAACTACTACACTAGCGCCTCTAGCGGCGAAATTCATTCGCGGCTGTCCTCATTCATCTGTACGTTTTTAGGGTTCCGTACCCAAAGGGTGCCAACGGAACACTATCACTAAGCCTCCGCTGTCCATCTTTTTTTTTTAAAGCCTGACTATCTCGCAACCATAGTGGGCGTAGCGATAATATGACCGGGTGGTCGGCCGTGGCGTTCCCTGGGGTCGAACCAGGTCGCTAGCCGGACCACACCGAGTGAATCGGACTGGGTGGGTGCCGGGGGCGCCTGGGGTCGAACCAGCTAGGTCGTTTGGCCAGGGCCACCTTGACTTTTCGCTGATGAATGATGATGAATGATCTCAAAGTGGGCAGCGGACCAAGCGATCAACCTGTCCTTATGTGAACGTGTGTATCGAACTAGTTGGGGGGGTTTAGTTGCCGGTTCGCTAAACCTAGCCCAGCTAAGAAGACTCTGGCAAGAAACTTAGCTGAGCCCGAGCAAGGTCGGAGTGAAGTTAAACAAGGACATTCGGGTCCTGGGGCAAATCGCAGGGCAGTCTGTCCGTCTGTCACAGTGCTGTCTTTCAGCAGATCTTTAGAACCGTAATAGGTAGAGTAGAGATTTGAAATTTTCACAGAATGTGTGTTTCTATTTCCGCTATAACAACAAATAATAAAAAAATAATTATAATAATGGGGGGGTCCCCATAAGTAATGTGCTTTTGGCGTTTTTGCTCGACGGTGGAGCTAAAAGAGTGATACATATCTTTGAGAGCTAAAGATTCATATCACTCTTTTCACTTTAGTGACAGATTTTGCGCATGCATGTTTATAGAGCCAAAGTGGCGATGATGAGCGTTATATACCAAGGCGCGATTCTCCGCCCCATCGCCCTGGTGGTGCCGACAAAGCCGACGAAACAGTGGTTCGACGACATCGGCTTCATAATCCTCGACAGGAAGTTCAAGAAAAAGTGGGAAACGGTGAAGGTACACGATAAATGGAAGAGGACGGACAACAATTTTAAGTGGTTCGGCAAAATACCCATGTTCGAAGGGACCGCAGTCGGGTTTGCTCCCGTAAGTACCTCTCATGAACTTGGCTTGATACGCTGAACTTAGTTATGTAAAGAGAGCTGGAGCGTTGCGTGTAGAGACACGTAAGGGTTAAGTGGCGTGGAGGATGAATTAAACGATCCGTTTCATCGGTGATTGTTTAAAGTTATTGTGTACTTTATTACAGGAGTGGAGTCGGTCAGCTATTGGGAAACATTTTGCCCAATGGCTGACGGTAAAGAATGCCTTAGGACAGTGGTGGGCAAACTTTCTTCATAGGGGTTCAGAAAATTTAAGAAATGTCAGAGGAGGGCCAGAATAAAATTGTAGCTAAAATTAATGTTGTTTAAAACATATACTTACCGCTGGACCGTCAAGATATTTTATCGCGGACCATATACTAATTGCGAAGGAGCGTCGGTGGGCCGGATTAACCCCTCGTTTGCGGTGCCAAAATTTTGCTAAACAATTTTTAACCTTGAAATTTAAATATTTAGGTCCAACCAAACGCTTGGCACGGATCTGTGTCTAAACGACAGAGAGACAGTGCTCGGCCCAGTACAGTTTCTTCCCGTACTGGGCCGACATAGCGGGGAGGGCACACCGTTCTCACGAACCGAGTACTCGGCCGAGCGAGAGCACTGTTTCGCCACTGTTCTCAGTACGTGTAATCAAGGCATAAGCATACGAAGGGTTGAACCCTCTCACGGGCCGTACTTTGCGCACCATCGCCTTAGGGTATATCACACTGGTGATTTGCGGGCGAGTTAATAGCGGCGCAATCGCTTGACGAATTCGCCATGACTGTGCAAGTGTGCAACCTGTAAGCTTACGATGATCAATTGCAAAGAAAGGCGACCATTCGAGTCAGTCTCTGCGGTATTAAACATAAATCGTAGGGCTCTCTCCTAAGTGACTTGCAGATCATGGTATCTGCGGCAAGATCGCTATTCATTCGTAGCTTGCTCAGTAATCGCCTCGCTCGCACCTTGCCCGCAAATCGCCAGTGATGATAATACCTTTAAGGCGTTAAGTCCAGTATTTGATGTTAAGGTTTTTCCAAATTTTATCTAAATCGTTAAGCAGTTTAAACGTCTAGAGCTGGCGCGGATTTAATATGAAATAAGCACTGGCTGCATACAAAATCCGCGGCAGCTTTTGTGAATCGACCTGGAAGTATGGAAAACAATAGGACTTGCAGTGTTACTCCTCTCAGTTACGGAATTTACCTTTTCTAAGGTGGGTAGTTCTACTCGCGTTTCAACGCTCTCACTCTCTTCTTGATCGCATTTTTTACCAGTTTCCTATACGCTTGGATTACCATTTTCTGTTACTTTCTAGAGGTACTGATAATCCAAGCCAGCAAGTAGTCAAAACTCCGACCAGGAGAGCAAGAGCGGCTGAACCACTGTAGAACTATCCTGATCTCGTTTTCCACAGATGCCGAATAAGCCAAACCTATACTTATACGACACGGCAGTGTACGTGAGCAACTACTTATGCTACTACTTATACAACGTCAATGATAAGGAGGACAGCTATTTCGTCCCATGCTACCACACGTGTACTCTCGAAGAAGCGTACAAAAACCACCCGAATTGCCAGACACATTTAGCTGGGGAGGGTCATGTAGTTCTTGATAAAACTCAACAATTAGTGGGGGTAGCTACATGGGCAGGGTATTATAAGGGTACTGAGGGCCCAATGACGATGCCAGTCGGAATGGCGATACCCAACACCGACAAGTTCCGCAAGGATTTGGAATGCGCGAAGAAGATAAGGGAGGCGCCAGAGACGACAAAGAGCTTTGTTAAATTGTGTTAGTGTAAAGTAAACTATAATGAAACCACGTTTCCGATTTTTATGTACGGTTTTTATATACTGTACTGTTAAGTTATTAAATACTTGGTGTATCCGGCTAGTCCGGGTCAGGCAACGTCCTGGCTGGGTGTGGTATAGGTATATGTTCATGTTCATGTTCTACTGTTTTGTTAAGTACTTTTAATATGTTATTGTTAATAAATGTTTTTGAATTTAATATTTGAATCCATTTTTTTTATACAACTAGGGTGGCAAACAATCGTATCGCCTGCTTGATGGTAAGCAGTCACCGCAGCCTATAGACGCCTGCAACACCAGGGGCATTACGTGCGCGTTGCCGACCCTTTAAGAACCTATTCACTCCCCTCTTGAAGAACTCCATACTGTAGCCTTCCGGGAAAACCGCGGCAGGGAGCTCATTCCACATTCGGGTTGTGCGCGGTAGGAAATTTCTTTGGAACCGCACGGTGCGCGACCATTGTGGTTCCAACGTGTGTGAATGAATACCCTGCCGATGGCGAGCGGTGCGGTGGTAGAAGGTGGCCGTAGGCATCATGTCGAACAATTCCTCAGAACACAGCCCACGTGTACTCTTGAAGAAGCGTACTAAGAACCATCCAAATTGCCAAACAATAGGTTAACTTAGGTTTGTTTTATAACAATTCAGAAAACTTATCATAGAAAAATGTTTTATGACTGTCGATAATTATGACTAATTATACCTACAGTATGACTTTTAAAAATCATAAGAGACAATTATAGACCCGTATATAAGAGACACTATTGCCTAAATTATAGAGTTTAGAACGACCCAATCAATAGTTTGGTGTCCAAAGTTATTTAAATAAAAAATAAGGATCAGAATTTACGAACTAACGCATCATTTTTGTTTCTTGACTCCGCTGAAATAGTATATTACACAACTAGGGTGGTAATACAAAGAAAGGCCGAGATCGAGGACTTTCTTTATTACCTCCCGTGTTGTGTACAGAATTTTATGTGTACATTTGGTCAGAAAGCGGCTTTTTCCGTGCGCGTAGCGTGCGGAAAAGGGCACTTTATGGCCAAGTGTGGCATAAAGAACTTACTCCTTACGTTTTTTGAAATTTCCATTGTCGACGTGTTCGTAGTATCTCTGGTTAAATCATGGTTAAATGAATAAACGCATGATATATTGAATTTATTTTATTACAAAACAATACTGGTACAAAAGTCTTAAATAACACACTAATATAAAATACTGGTAACACAAAACCTTACAGCTAATAACATTAACCTAGGTACAATTATATATTATTTTCATTTTGCCTATTATCACTGGCATATGTAAATTAGATTTGTGTATAAAAACTATCAATTTTATTATTTTTAACCGACTTCAAGAAGGAGGAGGAGCAATTAATCGAGGACGGCTGGATAGATTTGAAATCTAATGGATATTTAAATAGTAGGCCATTTTTTTAAAGCGCTACGATACACTTATTAATTCGATAAATTTTATGTAATTCCTATTTACTCTGACAGGAGAAAAATGTGTCCTAATATTTTTTATTTCCTTTTTTGACGGGGCGGAATCTAGAACGAAATTTGTATGGAAATTTTGGGACACTTTGTTCTATCAGAGTCATGTACTCGTGATAGTCGTGATTCTGATTAGGAAACGAAAACCACAAAATAATCAAATTTAAAGTAGGTACCTTATTAAGTGTGTGGTCACTTCAAAAAATATGCCCATTAACTTTCATTCATTGCATTATTTAATTGAAGATTAGTCGGTTACTTTATGTTTTATATTTTGTTTCTATTATATATTGTAACATTGGTATATTATGTTGTGGGCACCTATATACCCAAGTACATAGCTGATATGCTGACCATATGATGTAGAAAAGGAGATCCACTTTGGTTCGTTTAGAGCAGCGGTCGGCAACCAGCGGCCCGCGGGCTGCATGAGGCCCGTGAACCACTCACTTGCGGCCCGCGAGCCTTCCTGGCTATTTTGTATGTATAGGTCGATATATTCAGATATGTATAAAATCACCAATTATTAACATGGTGCGGCCCGCGTCAATTTCGTTAGCTACTATGTGGCCCTTGGCTGCTAAAAGGTTACCGACCGCTGGTTTAGAGCTTTAGTTTCTAAGTAAGTTACTATAATTGTTGTCATATTTTCTTTATTTTAAGTTGCTGAAAAAACCAACTTATACTTAAATCCATGGAACATTCGCCAGAAATAACAAACGAGACATGCAAATAAGTTTCTGTCAAAAAAACTATTTTGAGACAAGCTTTTTATTTTGCCGACTGCACTTGGTACTATAGTTGCAAACAGCATGTCAAAACCACGATTGAACCCGCAAAGACTATGGATTTATCTTAATGTAATTTAAATGGTCTTACGACCATTTAAATAACAAAGTAATCTTATGCGGTCTCCATAGCATTATCTGGAGAAACAAATAATTTTATCTATATTTGATTTGGTTTTATTACTACTTAATATTCGGTTACAGTTTTTTTTCACAGAAGTCACAGATATAGCTCGCGGCAATTAAGTTTAACGGTGAAAAATGTTTGAAGGGAATCTCCGCGCACCGTTCAGGCGCATATATGCTCAAAGGTCAGAAGTCCCGATAAATCATGAAAAGAAGATTTTTATTTGACTCCGACATTGACCCATGCATCATGCTGAACATTGACGTAAATAAGGACAGGGCTAACGAGCGCGCAGACGGTTCCAATGCGTTGGTCCTAAAAATCAGTTTTAGGACCAACGCGGCAGTGGGCGCGCAGCGCACAGCGCAGGCGGACCTTATAAGAATGCCTAATTACGTGGTAAAAGGCTCCATTTACCGTTTGGGGGAATATAGACATTTAGTTTGGCATACAAATGTCGCGGCCGAAAATCGACCCTCCGAACTGTTCGGATGGGCCTATCCTTACTTTTGAAATTATTGATGCTGAATTAGTGAATTGATTCTTGGAAGTCGGGACATTCTGACCTTTGGACATGTGCCCCTAAACCAGTGGTGGGCAAAGTTTTTTCATGGCGGGCCAGAAAATATAAGAAATTTCGGAGGAGGGCCAGAACTATACCAAAAATTTTGTTTTATCAGGGGCCTATACTATAATTCGAAGGACCGCCGGCGGGCCGGATTGAACCCTCCCGCGGGCCGGATATGGCCCGCGGGCCGTACTTTGCCCACCACTGCCCTAAACCTTTGCTGGTCTTATATTAATTTAGTATTTTGGTGGTGATAAATCAATGGTAGCCAGGGGGTCCGTAGGCGGTGGAGGGGCGAGTGAACCCCGACAATGAACCGCTGAAATCCGAAGGTTGCTGGTAGTTGTAGCCTGAAAATAAGAGAAATATTTTTCACTCTTTTAGAAATATAGTTTCGTTCCTATTGGCATCGAGACCCTTGGTCCGTGGCCCTGTGGCGCTCTCTTCAACGATTTGTCAAGACTCAACAGACACCACGGGAGATCTGACAGCCACTTCGCTCAACACATCAGCCGCACATCGAGGAAATGCTGCACATCTTGCACATGCCTAATACGTACATGTGTAATACGTGTTCTCATAGATGGCGTTTTACGAAAGTCAAATTAGATGGTAAAATTTAGGGCGCTTGCTGCATGCTCCGGTGGCCAAGTGGTTAAGGCGCTGGGCCGGAAATCCAGAGGTACCGGGTTCGATTCCCGGTCTGGACCACAGGTGAGTACCATTTAATTTGTCTATGTACTTTGATTCATTGTATCTATATATATATATATATATATATATATATATATATATATATATATAATTTTATTTTTTCAGGATTTATTTTTTGTTTTCTTACCGTTGTTTTGGTTCCTGGTGGGTTCCGGGTACCTGGCTTCCCCCTCGTACCTGACATCAGCGTGGAATCCAGTCTGCCAATCCGCATGGTATGTCACTAAAACGGACAAATAAGTATAATCATAATTTATATTTATTGTGGCTTGCTTCACGAAGCTTGACACATCATTTTACAATTCTAATCTAGCAACATCGGTCAACGCACGTGAAATTTTCACAGAATGTGTATTTCTGTTGCCGCTACAACAATAAGTAATACAAACGAAATAAAACTGACGATATAATTATATACAATAACTGAATCGACGATAAAAATCTATATAATTATCGCATCCGGTCACAAAATTTCACGAGGATCGATTAAGAAATTATACGACCTGTAGAGGAAAACAGTTGACAGCCGCTCATACTATGTATGTCCACTGAACATCGGTCTCTGATAGGGTTGTAAGATTGAATTACCCTATTATCGGGGACAGGAAACAATATGTCGGGAGTTGCCCCGCGCGATCGACGCGCGAGCTTTTTTTTTTAGCCTGAAAGAGCAGAAATTTTCGCGGGCCGGACCACCTTGAGTGGATCGGACTAAGTCTTAAAATGAAGTCGTTTGTCGGGAGATTTTCTTCTTTGTCGGGAGTCGGGAGGACATACAAAAAATCGGGAGAATCCCGCCAATTCCCGACCATCTGGCAGCCCTAGTCTCTGAACATGGGTTCTTAAAGGGTCGGCAACGCGCACGTAATGCCCCTGGTGTTGCAAGCGTCCATAGGCTGCGGTGACTGCTTACCATCAGGCAGGCCTTACGCTTGTTTGCCACCCTAAATAACCACATTTTTACTAAAAAAAAACCCGACCGCGGTGCACTTTGAAACTGCATAAAATCCGCCATTTTGTTTATTTTAACGAACTTTACCCAGTGACACTCGCACCATCAAGACGAATCTAATGATGTATCATTTATCAAAATCGGATGTGCCGTTGAGTAGTTACGAGCGGACACAGGAACAGACATACATACATACATACATACAGGTCAAACACATACCCTCCTTTGGGCTTCGCCGCAGTCGGGTAAAATGCGATTTCGCCGCGCGGCTAGTAATATCAATTTTTCCTCCGGAAGGGCTTAATCAGCGACCAGAAAGAGCACGCGTTATGCGATAGAAATAGACTACCTATCGGATGCGGTGCGTTACGCCCGATGGCCGGACCTGAACGTCAATTTTGTTAGAAAGAGAAACTTCTGTACGTAGTACTATTATTTATTCTGTGACTATACGGCCGGTCCGACGCTGTCGCGAGCTATAATGGTATGATGAGCTATGATGGTAAAGGTTACGTTACCAATTTGCGTGCGTCTGTCGGCGACGGGTAGCTGCACTCTGTACTCTCATCGGACCACGTTGCCATCAAAGCTCTTCCTTCGATCCTAATGATGATGGTAAAGATATACGTACCAATTTGCGTCCGTCGGGTAGCTGCACAGTGCACGTGCACTCTGTACTCTCCTCGGACCATGCCTAATAAATACGGTCTTAACGATGATGTGCAATAAGTCTTAGAGAACACTGTAACCTGTTGCTAATAATGTATTTATAGATAAATCTTAGCTTAGTCTGTAAGTGACTAGTTTGTAAGGAATAAATTGTATACCCTAGCCCAGGGTAGAACATAGCGAAACTTAAAATGTGCCTACCTAACTATCTAACTATCGTAATGGTGATGGCAAAGGGTATACTATACGTACCAATTTGCGTGCGTCCGTCGGGTAGTTGCACAGTGCGCGTGGACTCTGTACTCCCCTTGGACCACGTAGCCGTCAGAGCTCTCCCGTCCATCGTAATGGTGATGGCAAAGGGTATACGTACCAATTTGCGTGCGTCCGTCGGGCAGCTGCACTCTGTACTCTCCTCGTACCACGTTCCCGTCAGAGCTCTCCCTTCGACCGTAATCGTTGCCCGACTCCGCATCTTTCACTGAATACCCGAATTCGTAGGACTTTGGCTGCAAAAAAAAACGAATTTTATAATTTTATCTACCTACCTATGGTTACTAGGTAAAGTACCTATAGGGCTATAGGACTAATTCGAAATGTGTTTTGCACTCTTATAATTATTATGAAAGAATGTTCCAATAGTACATTGTGTATCTAGGGCGGTAAGTAAGGAATTACAAACGTGTGTTTGTTATAAGCCCGAGGTGAAACCGAGGGCTTTAATACCACCTTAATATATTATTACAATGTCACGGAAGATATGCAAATGTACCAAAGATCCCAATTGAACTGACTGAACTGACGTCCAGTCCACCCATTTGGGCCTAATTTCACTTGCTAGATTTGACCTAAATATACTAAAAATACATTACCAGTTAAATAAATGCTTTGCAAAAGTTATGTAAGATACATAGAGTGCGACTACTATAACTTTTCAGAGCGGAACATGGCAACACCTCCATTTACAAGTCACAATTTGACTTTTAAACGAAGGTGTGGCCTTGTTATCGTAGTCCGACTCTACTTCATAAACTTCATTTATATTCCTTTTTGAATAATAACGATTACAGTACAGTTGATGTCATTCAGTATATAGGCATAATATCGTATAGGACTTGGCTCGTTTATTACGATGATAAGGATAACCTATGGCGGGTCATTTCGCATGATTTGGAACAGGGAATGAGTGGCGCCACGTAACATGTTTTTTTCTTTGACATAGTGGGGCTGGTATTGTGGGACTGTGCATTTATGTAATTTTATTTAATAAATTGTTTTATTAATCTACTACTATAATAATATGAATACTGATTTGTTAATGCGTTAGGATGCTGTAAAAAAATGCTAAGTTTGAACTTAGCATACAATAGTACATTACATAACTGGGTGGTAACACAAAGAAAGGCCGAGATCGCAGATGTTTGCGGCCCGAGCTGCAAGCGAGGGACGTAAATATGCGATCGAGGGCTTTCTTTATTACCTGCCGTTTTGTGTACATAATTTTATGTCTACACTTGGCCAGAAAGCGGCAAAAAGCCACTTTATGGCCAGGTGTGGCATAAATAATATACCTAATTTCTTTCGATATAACAACATTTAATATCATTTCAAAGGGTATAATCACTCATTGTGTATAATAAACGTTTGGTAGGTATAATATTTAAATATATATTTTTATTTCGTATTATTATCGTTTGGAATAACACTCTTATAACCATTATAGTCTGTGCGGAAAGAGAATAGGCGTGGCGAAAAACGTAACTAACCTAACCAGTATGGCATTTTTTTTTGGCAAATACGGTACAAAAGCATTACAGCGCCCCGCCATCTAAATCCTATAATCTTTCCGCACAGACTCTATGGTATAATGATCATTTTCTATAGGTATAAATCATATTATATAACTATTAAGTGGTATTTATGTTTTTATTACCACATATTTAAAATTTTAACGCCTGAGACGTTTTATTGTCGAATATTGTTTGGGAATAAAGGTGTTTTTTTACGTCGAAAATTATTTCTTCCATTATTTATACCCAACACAAGTCTGAATGTAGTGTTTTTTTGTAACAGCTCGTTTTTGCTGGGCTCTCAGTTCAAAACACATAGGTACGCAGGTAGGTACATAAATACAAAGTACCTACACTCTTAATCCTAGCAAAATTTTAAAAACATTGACTAGAACTTACATCTTAAGTATACAATTTATGTAATTAAGTAGTTATAATAGAATTTATGTTTCAAAAAATGTATAGATACTGAAAATAACCTTTGTTTTACTATTGGACGGTAAAAAAACTTTTTTTTTAATTGCCTAAGTAGGTATACCGATTTATTTTTTGCTCTGTTATTATAATTTTCTCTAATTACAACAAAATGTATATTATATACATTTTGTTGTTAATTTTAATATACAAGAGGAATATTTTCCAGAGGGGCACGGAATATAAATGTACAAAAAGATACATTGGAAATATTTTCAACTCCATGTCGTCTCCTGTTATGCAATGATAGCGCTTACAAGCATTTCTCACACTAAGTAGTTGTCATGAAGACGCTGATTTGTGCGGTAAGCTCTGTTTATTTTATTCACTCGAATAGAGTCTGTGCGGAAAGAGAATAGGCGTGGCGAAAAACGGAACTAACCTAACCAGTATGGTATGGCATTGTTTTTTTCAAATATGGTATAAAAGCATTACAGCGCCCCCAAATCTAAATCCTATTCTCTTTCCGCACAGACTCTAGGCTATTTGATCATAATGATGATGGTTCTTCTTTTTATGAAGGCGTCTATAGACAAGAAGCAACTATTGTCATTTATTTTCCGTGAAACCCACATTTTTAGTAATGGACACTACATTTTTAAACTATCAACACTGTGTTCAGATAACTAACGGCCATGAATGGTCGGCTTAAGCCATTGAATCTTTGCTGTCCATTACTGGGTACTATTGTGCTTAACATGACCATGATTGGTGCCGTCACCTTAGTATGCAGTTTCCAAAAACTGATTTGCGACGTCACTACTCAACATGGTCAAATTGACTTTATTTTTTAGTCATTTTAAAATTGCTGAACGTATGAAAATGAATGTAGCTGGATTTATTGAATTTATTCCGAACAGTTTTGTTAATTTAATTTGAAGGTTAGCGTTACTTAATTTACTTTGACTACTTATTGGTAAATACCCCATGGCATATTAGTAGAAGAGCCGGCCTAACGACGACCTTCCCTCACTCTTTTTCCTAACGAAACATATACTGCATGAAAGAGCATGCATCAACAAACACAATGCACCAGGGTTGCCACCCCATATCCCGGCAAGGCTAGGGGTTGCCACGTTCTGAAGAGGTCACTAAAAAGGCTAATTTACCCTCATCCTTTTTCCTGACCGTTTTTACATAAGAATGAAGGCAATTGCATTACAAGCAAGATGGTATAGGGTTGCCTATCAAAAACCCGGCAAGGCCTAGGGTTGCCGCGATTTGAAAATTCTTGCGTGACATTTTTTGTCATTTTGACCAACTTCTATTGTTTAGACGTTGTTACTGCCATAGAAGAAAATGATCCTCATACGGAACTGGGTCAACCCTCATTATTAGATTTTTTTGAAAAATGTCATTCGCTTGTTTGGTTAGAAGCCCTCATCCTTTTTCCTGACCATTTATACATAAAAATGTAGGCAATCACATTGCCTACACGATGGCATAGGGTTGCCTATCAAAAACCCGGCAAGGCCTAGGGTTGCCACGATTTTAAAATTACTGCGTGACATTTTTTGTCATTTTGACCAACTTCTATTGTTTAGACGTTATTACTGCCATAGAAGAAAATGATCCTCATACGCAAATGGGTCAACCCTCATTACTAGATTTTTTTGAAAAATTTCATTCGCTTGTTTGGTTAGAAGCCCTCATCCTTTTTCCTGACCGTTTTTACATAAGAATGAAGGCAATCACATTGCCTACACGATGGCATAGGGTTGCCTATCAAAAACCCGGCAAGGCCTAGGGTTGCCGCGATTTTAAAATTACTGCGTGACATTTTTTGTCATTTTGACCAACTTCTATTGTTTAGACGTTATTACTGCCACAGAAGAAAATGATCCTCATACGCAAATGGGTCAACCCTCATTACTAGATTTTTTTGAAAAATTTCATTCGCTTGTTTGGTTAGAAGCCCTCATCCTTTTTCCTGACGATTAATACATAAAAATGTAGGCAATCACATTGCCTACACGATGGCATAGGGTTGCCTATCAAAAACCCGGCAAGGCCTAGGGTTGCCGCGATTTTAAAATTACTGCGTGACATTTTTTGTCATTTTGACCAACTTCTATTGTTTAGACGTTATTACTGCCATAGAAGAAAATGATCCTCATACGGAACTGGGTCAACCCTCATTATTAGATTTATTTGAAAAATTTCATTCGCTTGTTTGGTTAGAAGCCCTCATCCTTTTTCCTGACCGTTTTTACATAAGAATGAAGGCAATCACATTGCCTACACGATGGCATAGGGTTGCCTATCAAAAACCCGGCAAGGCCTAGGGTTGCCGCGATTTTAAAATTACTGCGTGACATTTTTTGTCATTTTGACCAACTTCTATTGTTTAGACGTTATTACTGCCACAGAAGAAAATGATCCTCATACGCAAATGGGTCAACCCTCATTACTAGATTTTTTTGAAAAATTTCATTCGCTTGTTTGGTTAGAAGCCCTCATCCTTTTTCCTGACGATTAATACATAAAAATGTAGGCAATCACATTGCCTACACGATGGCATAGGGTTGCCTATCAAAAACCCGGCAAGGCCTAGGGTTGCCGCGATTTTAAAATTACTGCGTGACATTTTTTGTCATTTTGACCAACTTCTATTGTTTAGACGTTATTACTGCCATAGAAGAAAATGATCCTCATACGGAACTGGGTCAACCCTCATTATTAGATTTATTTGAAAAATTTCATTCGCTTGTTTGGTTAGAAGCCCTCATCCTTTTTCCTGACCATTTATACATAAAAATGTAGGCAATCACATTGCCTACACGATGGCATAAGGTATCTATGGGAACTTCATAATAAAACGTCGCAACCCCATCGTGTTTGGGCTTATTTATTTCGTCTTGACGAGTTGGTCAGAGTACTGGTCAAGACGAAACAACTTAGCCCAAACACGATGGCGTTCCGACGTTTTATTACGAAGTTCCTATGGCCACCTTCCGGCTCTATCATCAGACCCTGGATATCATTTCGGTTCAGAGTACTCGTCAAGACAAATCAAATGAGCCCAAACACGAAGGGGTTCCGTCGTTTTATTACGGAGTTCCCATGGCTACCTTCCGGCTCCATGGCCACCTTCCGGCTCCATCATCAGACCCTGGATATCGTTTCGGTACAGAGTACTGGTCAAGACGAAACAACTTAGCCCAAACACGATGGCGTTCCGACGTTTTATTACGGAGTTCCCATGGCCACCTTCCGGCTCCATCATCAGACCCTGGATATCATTTCGGTTCAGAGTACTCGTCAAGACAAAACAAATGAGCCCAAACACGATGGGGTTGCGACGTTTTGTTATGAAGTTCCCATGGCCACATTCCGGCTCCATCATCAGACCCTGGATATCATCTCGGTTCTGAGTACTCGTCAAGGCGAAAGAAATGAGCCCAAACACGATGGGGTTGCGTCGTTCGGAGGGCTTCTAACCAAACAAGCGAATGAAATTTTACAAAAAAATCTAGTAATGAGGGTTGACCCAGTTGCGTATGAGGATCATTTTCTTCTATGGCAGTAACAACGTCTAAACAATAGAAGTTGGTCAAAATGACAAAAAATGTCACGCAAGAATTTTCAAATCGCGGCAACCCTAGGCCTTGCCGGGTTTTTGATAGGCAACCCTATACCATCTTGCTTGTAATGCAATTGCCTTCATTCTTATGTAAAAACGGTCAGGAAAAAGGATGAGGGTAAATTAGCCTTTTTAGTGACCTCTTCAGAACGTGGCAACCCCTAGCCTTGCCGGGATATGGGGTGGCAACCCTGGTGCATTGTGTTTGTTGATGCATGTTCTTTCATGCAGTATATGTTTTGTTAGGAAAAAGAGTGAGGGAAGGTCGTCGTTAGGCCGGCTCTTCTACTATATATTAGGCAGCATATGTTTGAATGAGCAGCAGTGATTTTTTTTTGTATATTGTGCGGGAATCCCTTTAAACGTTTCTTAACCTATCGATATTTCGTCGCTGACACTCTTTATCCCTTTCATTCTACGACGGAGAGAAAGGGACATGTAATGTATTTAAGAAACTCTTTTACTTTTACGAGCCTCATTTATAATATATGTGACGTTTTAGGCCAAAGGTGGGTACCATTTTATTGCTGGTCTTTAAAGATGATTTTTAATTGCCTTTTCACAGCAATCAATAGCCTCTATAGGGACCTTACTGACTTAGTGGTTCCTTTTGCTTGAAAACAACACATATACAAAATTCCAGACACAGATTCTTCTCAGGAATTTTCTCTCAATATTTAGCCGGTAACGGAGCGACTAAAACTCTAATGCCTAGGTAAATAGTCGAGACTTTTTGACCTGCATAAATATTTGTGCTTGATATCTAACTAGACAGGGTACATTAAAATTCGGTTCAATGTCACCTATCCTTCATGATAACAAAGGCAGCTTCAAATGAAATGCTATTAACAAAAGAACGACACCGGCCGTAGTTTACAATATACGAACCATTTTGGGGCACTTTCCACTTTGTAAAATTCCTAAAGTAGATACTATCTCTTGCTGTTTAATTTCACTTCGCTCAATTTTTTATGTTCCAGTTCATCATGAAGCTCCTACTCCTTCTATCAACCTTGGTCATCGTCAAAGCTCGAGTGACCAAGCGGGAGGCCCAATGCGATGGTCCTCTGGTGAATGGAGTCCCACACAGCAAGGAGGTCCTTAAAACAGACCTCGACAGACCATACTTATTGACTACAGACTATAACAGCAATACAGTATATTTCAGCTACAGCATAGAAGGCGAAATTGACCGATTCAAATCAGCTAAGATCAATTTGAACACTAAAGAATTCACTGACATAGAAGGAGTTCCAAACGGCTTTGCCCAAGCTGTAGATGAAGCTACTGATGATCTTTACATCGGTGGAAACGACGGAATTTATAAATATAAAGCTAACTCGAATAAAGTGGAATACTACGGCGCCAATGGCACAGATATCTGGACGTTATACTACAAAGACGTATTATACTTTTCGAATTTCCCGTCCCAGTTTTTGTTCACAATCGTCGATGGACAAATAACGAGGTTCAAAGACTTAGAAGACACGATGGTAGATAACTTTGTGATCGACCATGATAATAATTTGTTTTACACGAACAGCTCCGGATTGTACAGTCAAAAGAAAGGGACGAAAGATGCCGTCAAATTCGCTGGCGACGATTTCCGCTCAAGAGGTCTGACTACTAACAAAAATGGCGATGTTTATGCTTGTGTTCAAAATGGCATATATTTCGTTGATAAGGAACATCGTAATTTGACGAAGTATGTAGATATCGATGATGCTTTTGGTGCAGCGTTCGATAATAAAAACAATATTGTGTACGCCGATGCGACGAGTGTTGTTAGGCTAACGCCTTGTAAGTAAATAAACTCGTTTAAATTATAGTTCTGGTATTTTCCACTTTCCCTTATTATGATATTTACTTTTGGATTTACAAAAAAGCAAATTACTTTAGATACATCCGTCAACATACTACAAATACTCAGTATTAGCAGAATATCTTCCATAATCATTTAACTCTAACCTTTTTTTGTTTAAAGTTCTAATAATTAGCAGTTTTGTATCAATATATCTGTGTCGTCTGATAATGCATGTAGAGATTGTAGAGTATACCTTCATAGAATTATTTCAATTTAGTTTAAACTGAGTTTTGACCCTTTAATTCGGCACATGAAAGGAACCTCTGAACGGAATCGTGATGTCTAAAACAAAAAACAAGTCACAATTCCAAAAGGTTAAAATATAATAGCTCATACAAAGTTCATAAACTGTGACGAGTGTGACGAGCTGGGAGGTCACGAGAAACTCAATCGAATTATGTATCTATTATTATAGGAGCAAGGGTCAGATTTCAATGTTTCAATAAGCGATGATAAAGTCAGTAATTTAACAGATAATACAGATTGAAACATAAACGCAGATGCATCAGTACCCGACGTGAACTCATACAGAATATACGTTGTAAATAATGAAGTACTTATCAGTGATTTTTCTACTATGCGTAGATGCGAAAGTGAAGATATTCCTAACGAATGGCACAATTCAGCAGATCGGCAATAGGTATTACAGAGAAGAGTTGCTTACAGACCAATTCCAAGACCCAAAAGAGTTAACATATGATTCGGCAAGCAGGAATCTCTTCTTCACGTACATGGATGATGTTTTGCAAAATTCTGGACGAGCTTATGTCAACGTTATTACAAAGGAGACTATGAAGATTGATGGGATAGCTAGAAACAAGGCTATAGGCGTTGATTTTGAAACAGGTGAAGTCTACTTCGGTTCAAACGATGGCTTATACAAATTCGATGCTGTCTCCAACAACGCTACTCTAATTGGATTGTATAACATCAATATTATGAAAATAGTCATAAGAAACAATGAAATGTACTTAATAGATGCTAATAGTCATATGATTTATAAAGTTAAAAACAATAACAAAGTTAATAAGATCGGTGAATGGAAAACAGTGATGGAATTCGACGTTGATTACAGTAGAAACTTGCATTTTGTGAATATGTGTGGACTTTTCTGTGTTCCCAAAGGATGGAATGAAGCTGTGAAGAATCAAGATTTACCACTTGTGTACCACTTCATAATAGACGAACAGAAAACTTTTGGAGTGACTTTGGATGGGTTATACGAAATAGACTGTCTAAACGGCACAGCGAAGAGAGTAGCTAACCTAGACTTTTACGTACGGAGTATCACTTTCGGTGACTATGGTGACATATATTATTCCACCGATAGGAGTGTATTTAGGTTAAAACCGATTAATTCCTACGTTATTTATAATATTAGAAGGTCGATGTAAATAATGATGCTTGATAAGGTATAATTTATTGTATTCTTTACGCGAGGACTAAACACAATTATCAAATTATTTTCGTTGCATTGATAACCCTCTGTTTGCCTTAGCCGATGACAGCATATAAAAATAATCAACGGTATGATTGAATGTGTTTTTCGTTTATATGTTATACAGTAAAAAAATAACTGCTTGCCATGGACTTATAGGGGCCTCAAACCCAGGCTCTGTGAAATTATTTGTTTCACGGTCGCGTTTTTATCTCATTGTGTAATGACCCCCCCCCCTCCCCCTAGACTTTCTATATCTACGTGCCTGTTGCTGACTATATTGAAAAAACCACTTCTTAACATTGTACAGCCTACAGACCCGACAAAATCTAGTCTAGTCGTATAATATACGACTACCCTTATTTATGAAAGTAGGCCTGTGCCCAGCAGTGGGACGTATATAGGCTGATGATGATCTGTAGGCTTACGATGCTACGTTTTGTCACGCGATAATTTAGTGATAAAGCATCCGTCACTCTCACACACTATTTGTTAGAACGTGACGGATGCTTTATCATTTATTTATCGCGCTACAAAGCGTAGCATCATAAGCCTACTGATGGAAATATGGTAAATGAGCATTTCTCAAAAAAATGCCATTTTTACTAATTTTATGTTATTTCTTCTCACAATTACGGGATTTTACAATCCCAATAACCCAATTAAAATAACCCATTTTTTTTTCCTATTGTATTACCGTTTTCCATATACTTTGAATAACGATAACAGTAACACAAAGAAAAGTTCCATTAACGTATGGAAAATTTGGGACACTTTTTATATTCTATTAGGATGGAAAGGGCTCGAAGTAGAAATAACATCAAATTGGTGATAAACTTTACAATGAAGCAATTGGCATTTCAAATATGTAATAACTCACCACTTCATGGTCATGGCCGTGGTCGTGACCATGGTCGTGGGCGTGGCTGTCGTGGTCCTCATACCCGCCGAACGAGCTGGGCGGCAAGTAGTTGTTGCTGGGAGCGGTGACGCCTGGAACATTGCAATAACAATTACATTATACATTGAATTATTTATTTGTATAAGTTAAAGGGAAGGACTGTCAGAATATTCACCAGATAGCTGGTAATTCGCAGTCGAGCGTAGAGGGAATGTGCACGACGAAGGTGCTGCCGACTGGTGCCGCCAATCTAAATCATATACCCTCTCATGCTGGGGCCACATTGACGAAAACGCCGTTATTTTATCGCGTTAAAGGACGATTAACGTCAGTGTAGCTACGACTTACTATATTTGACATTGACACTTACATATTATCATTGACATTTTCCTTTATTGTCCGCCCGTGTCTCTTTTGTCATTTAGTGCTGCCACCTATCGTTCGTGCACGTTCCTTAGAGGTCCATTATAGTCTGTAGGTACTTTTAGGTATTTAAAAAAAGGTAAACAAAAAACCACGTGACTCGGGACGTCAGTAGTGTGAACAAAGTAGGCGTCTCCACCAACGTAAGAAAATATCAAAATCGTTTATTCCTTCTTTGATTGTACTACGATTTTAAGGTATTCTGAATTTGCCGCTATTTTCAGTACGTCTAGCATAACTGGCCGCGACTTCGTGTCTCGCGCGGCAGAGCATCACCTGTCACTGTCACACTATATTGTGTGGAAAGAGATAGGTAGCATTTGTCGCGCGACAAAGAGTCGCGTCTCACAGTTGTGCTAGAGCTGTGCGGCATAAAGAAACTTTTTGGTCTATCTTGCAATTCACTGTTGAACTTGCTATCGGTACGGAAAAAGAACAGTAATTTCAAAATCCCGCTGTCATTACATGACATGTTGTTGTGTGCGTGACTTCAACTCTGCTGGAACTATCTATACGCAGATACAATACACAGCAGAGACATATAGTATTAGTACATTACACAACTAGGGTGGTAATACAAAGAAAGGCCGAGATCGCAGAAGTTTGCGGCCCGAGCTGCAAGCGAGGGACGTAAATATGCGATCGAGGGCTTTCTTTATTACCTCCCGAGTTGTGTACATCATTTTATGGCCAGGTGTGGCATAAACATATTTAGCTACGCAGGGAAACATGGTCTAAATGCTATTTTCGAATTTCCCGCTTTTTCTGTGATCAGTCTTTTTTGCTGAATTTATTCAATACTATAAGTCAGAAGCTTTATGTAACGGTAAATAATACTTTTTGTTTATTTCGGATATATCAGGATTACTGTAAATTAAAAATTAAATATGATTACTATTTAATTCCATGCTACATAGCAATTTTTATATTAGCGCCATCTGTTGTTGAGTAGCACAACCTCCACTAACTTCAACAAACTTAAGTGTCACTGAGTTTACATTTAGTTCCGCATAGCGTCACTGTGCAACAGATTCGAAACAAACGAATGCTAGAATCCACAAAATCCCATTTGTTACTTTTTTTTGCTTTTATTATTTTATTCCGCTAAAGCGACGTACAGTCGAGTTCATCATTGTCTGAGCAAAGAACGGATCAAAAATATCTGATCTAGTTCTTATGCTCCTAACAAACAATAGGGTCTTGTTCAGATATTTTTGTCACAATCTTTGCTCAGATAATGATGAACTCGACTCGTACAAACGAAGCTACAGTTAACTGACCACCCATAGACTTTAACACGTTGCAATAAGGTTGACATTCGTTTACAAATGTACATTTACCAGACCAGTGTTTTCGATTGTACTACCTAGTAGGTACCTACCTACCTATATATACCAAGTTTTAGCCAGCGATTAGAAAGAGCACGCGTTATGCGATAGAGACGATCGGATGCGATGCGCTCCGTCCGATGGTCGGACCCAAACGTCAGTTTTGTTAGAAAGAGAGACTTCAGTGCGTTACTTTGGCTGTACTATAACTATAATAATAAGTTTTTACTTTTTACTCATTGATTTCAAAAGTAAGGATAGGCCCATCCCATCTTCTTCCGTGGGCCCATCCGAACAGTTCGGAACCATTTTCCCCGTAACAAAAAATGCAGCTATTAAGACCAGCTGCGCAGTGGACGCGCCGCGTGTCGCCCGGCCGACTGGCACTGATTTGGCGGTATTTTTACCGCCAAAGCTTTGGAACCGTCTGCGCGCTCGCTTAGCCGTGTCCTTTGTATACGTCAATGTTTTTACCGGTATGTGGCGGCAGATAGGTGTTGCTAGGTGCATTATATCCGGAGTTCTGGTACGTGCTGCTGCCGCGGTAGTTGTATCTGACGGGGGGCTCGCAGCTGGCAAGGGTCGCTAGCAGCAGTAGGTTCAGAGCCTGGAAACAACGGATAATTATGGGTTATATATGGGCGTTTTTATTTAGAAATGTACTAATAAAAGTAGTTAGTGGTCGTCAGAAAAAATACGACTTGGTAAGTAGTAAATCTGGGCGAGTAGCATTACATTGCGGATCTGTACCTCTAGCCTAGCACAACTGTGACACGCGACTCTTTCTCGCGCGACAAATGCTACCTATCTCTTTCCACTCAATATCGTATGACAGTGACAGGTGATGTTCTGTCGCGCGAGAAACGAAGCCTGTACGTCTAGCATTGTGCTAGAAGTACTGGAAAGGTCGATTGATCACACTGTGCCTGGTCAGCCCGCAATGGACTGTTACTCGCACAATTTTACTCGCTTACTCGCCGGCGGTGGGACCAGTACCATAGGGTACGGCCTTACACTCGCGATTTACACGCGGATTGCGAGCGTGTGTTCATACAAATTTCGATCGCGGCGAAATCGCCGCGAGCTCGCCGTGTCAAATTTTGTATGATTGGAAAACACGCTCGCAAGTCGCAACTCACTCGCTAAAATCACTAGATGAGCGTTTTCTAAAAAAAATACCGGGGTAGCTACTTTCTCAAAATATGGTTTTGTGAGGTTTTTTTGGCTCAGAATCGTTAGTACTTTCGAACCTTATACGTAAAAAAGTCTCCAATTTTTTTTTTCCATTACGTCACCATTTTGCATAGTGTTTGTTTTGTATGAACGTGACGTAGTGGAAAGACAAAAATCCGATACAAATTTTGGGACAATTTTTTTTTTCGTATAAGGTTTGAATGCACTAACGATTCTGAGCCAGAAAAACCTCAAAAGTCCATATTTTGAGAAAGTAGCTACCCCGGTTTTTTTTTGGAAAACGCTCAGATGCCAGATGAGTTATGAAAATATGAATCATTCTTCAGTTGAGTGACAGACGACAATAGCTAGGTATACAGGGTGTTTATTTAAACTGGAAGATACTGAGGTAACCTTAGCAGCTGTATAAAACTTTTTTGAAATAAAATATGTTAGGTCAGGCGTGAGCTGTTCGTTAAAAATGAAAATAAACAACACTAACGAATATTTATTATATTTTACGATAATATTATATTTTTTGTATAAATATAATATTTTTATGTGGAATGACACAGTGTCATATATGTACCATACATATCATATTGTTGTATCAAAAAAATCTGGGCAGCAGAAAAATGGTCAGAATCAATAATAAAATCATTTTACATATATTTTTTATATTTAAACCACATACCGGGAAATCCCGGTACTTTCGCTTCCGGTGTTTCCCGGGAGCAAACCCTAAACCAGATCACTCTGCCATCTCCTTACCCCTGATTCGGCTCACAAAAACATTACCTAGTTATTATCACCAGGGACGTATTTACCCTAGAGCCATCCGAGCCATGGCCCGGGGCGCCAATCCACCAGGGGTGGCGTAACCGCCCCTGGTCGGGCGGGGGCGGGTCCTATGTAAGGCAGAATTTGCGACCGGTTCGCTATCTTGCATTGGGTCTGTCCCTATGTTAACTGCCTGCCCGGTAGTTAGCATGGTAAAGGGCCTCGGGGGGAGCTCACAGTTGCCTCGATCCTCGAGACAAAGCTGGTTGTTCTCCTTCCCGTGGTTACTGCCTGTTAACTACCTGGTGCAACCGCTGTAACAGGTAGAACGAAAACAACCAGCTGAGCCTCCAGAAATCCCAACCCTCCCTATCCCGCCTTTTCCCACATAGTCAGCTGCAAGCGATGATGTGGCATGTCGCTGCGGGCTTGCCATCCACCAAGAAGGATGGCTAGCGGTAAAATGCCACCCGCGTGTTTGTGCCGTGCGCGGGGACCCGTACGGATGGAGAACGAGGACCTGGTAGGCTGAGTCCGACAGGGGTCGGAGTCGTTATCCCTGGAAGACAACACGCCACTTTGGCTCAGGATTCATCTTACACGGGCGGTCATGTCCTAGCCAGGCATGATCAATCGGCTGTCGCGTCCAGTCAGATGGCCGCGGGCGAGTGTTCGGGCGTGATGGGGTCTGTAGTCGGCGGAGCACGGCACCCGAGTCGCCTGTGGAGGTGACGAGGGTGTTGGCACCGTGCGGACTCACAGACAGCGCACGTCGGGACGCTATATCGGACTGGTAGCCCTGATGCGTCAAAGCATCCCCAGTAGGAGGGCTCCAAGGAGGGTGGGGCGCCAGTACGATGAAGCCTTATATGTGTTATTAAATGGATAACTCAAAACCGAAAACGACGAGAAAGGGAGAAGCCAGATCCAATGCAGAGGTGGCTTGTGCGCGGAGCGCAAAACTGGGTGCCACAGCGGGCCGCAACACTGCCTCTGGCGGAGATGCGGGAGCTGGTCCCAGCAAAGTAGGTAGAGTAGTTAGTCGGGGTGGCAGCGGAGGACATACCGGAGCTGTCCACTTCAAAAGTACCGTCCCAACTTTACCCCAAGGTGTGAAGAAGGGACACGTGCAGAAAGGACCCGCAAGGAGACCTGCTGCACCGCGTACTGGAGATGTGGACGGCAGAGGTGTACCAGAGCCGAACCCCAAGAGCGTGCCACTTCCAAATCTGGGCTGTGACGCGCCCGCTGAACGTCAAAGTGCGCCGGTACCCCATGGTGAGGCTGCACAGGCGGGAAGCGGGTACGTCATGACCCAGAGGCAGAAGCGGCGATTCAATGCTCGTGCGAGAGCCCGACTCCAAGCAGAGTCGGGCGCAAATGTGGCACCGGTCACATTTGCAAACGCGGCCCATATAGGGCAAAACAAGAGGTCACTGGGATCGAGTGGTGATTCGACCCTAATAGCTAGCGCCCCCAAAAGGACGAGGGTAGGGTCGTATGCGGAGGCGGTGGCTGCGGAGAGAATGGCCATTATCCCAGTGGGCTACCCTGCCGACAAGATTCTGCCTGGGCACCTGTATGCCATTCAGAGTGCAGTTCTTGCACTGATGAAGGGCATACCGGATCCCTCGTACAGGATCATGCTCGGCAACATAGTGGGGGGCGCCCTCCACATCAATTGCCAAGGGAGGGGGGCCTCCGCATGGTTCAGCTCGGCAATCGGGGGGGTGGAGATTGGCGGGCTGCACCTCAAAATAGTGGATGCCAAGGATCTTCCAAAGCCAGTGAAGATGGCCTGGAAGACGAAGATCATTGGCCCGCAGGACATCAAGCTCATGCTCAGCGTCCTGCAAATCTTCTACCCTGCGCTGCGCACTGAGCAGTGGAAGGTGGTGGACACCGTGGTCTCAGAAACCAACAGCCGGCGAATCATCCTGATGGACCGGCAGTCGGCGGACGTGATCAAGGAGGCCAACTACCAACTGTACTCCGGGGTGGACATGAGCTCCTTCAAGCTCCTGGAGGACGTAGAGGAGAGGATGCAGGAGAGGCCGGACGTCCATCCTAAAGCGTCCACGAGCACGGCAGGAGACGAGGCGATCCCCGAAAGGGCAGAGGTGCCGGACTCAGCCGATGATGCTGATGGCGGCGAAACCAATGACGCATTATCCGAGGACGATGCGGAGGTGGAGCCGGCCAAGATGGCAGAGGAGGACTTGGAGGAGGACGCGACAGTGGTGGAGCTTGGGCCCAAGGTGGAGCAGGATGGGGAGCGCATGGGCCGTGAGTCATCGCCGATCTCGACGGTGGACTCAGTGGACCTGCGGAACCTAGCCGAGCTCTACCTGGAAGGTGCCCACTCACCAATGTCCTGCGGGGAGGCGCAGGACGAGGCGGCTGATCTCAGCCTGCCCAAACAGCTGCCCTAGACTGCGATGGAGGGTATAAGGTGTGTACAAATAAACTTACAACACAATAAAGCAGCCACAGCCTTTCTGGCGAAGCAGCTAATCAGCGAAAATTTCGATATAGCTCTGATACAGGAACCTTACATTTACAAGGGGGAAATCAGGGGATTAGGCGGTACTAAGGGTACTATAATATACCACTGTTCCGAAGATAATATGAGGACTTGCATCTACGTCAGAAATGGCCTCGATGCTATGCCTTTACATGCTTTCTGTTCCAGGGATCTTACAGCAGTTAAGATCCAGAGTAGGGGAGAGGGTAGGGCTCTTATCATCGCGTCAGCCTACCTCCCCTACGAGGCGACGGACCCGATCACGCAACAACTGCGGGACCTCGTCGCGGAAGGCAGCCAGGCGAACACCGACCTCATCATCGGCTGCGACGCAAACGCTCACCACGTCATCTGGGGCAGCTCGGATGTCAACCGGAGAGGGGAGAAGGTACTGGAATTCCTGGTAAGCTCTCCTTTACAACTATTAAATAAAGGCAAAGAACCAACTTTTGTAAACGCTAGACGAGGTGAGGTAATTGACATTACACTAGCTTCCAATAATACTAGTAAAAGCATTAGCTCATGGCATGTATCTAGTGACATCTTCCTATCGGATCACAGGTACATATGTTTCAAGTACAAAACTAAAATAAAAATAGAGACCGTACGTAAACGAAACCCTAGGAACACTGACTGGACAGCTTACAGGGCTGACTTAAAAGTAGAACTAGGGGATCCAAAAGGTAAGCTCAATTCCATAATTGATATAGAATTTGAAGCAGACAAAATAGTGCAAGCAGTCTACACAGCTTGGACCAACAACTGCCCGGAGAAGAAAACCCTGGCTAAAAAGATACCGTGGTGGAATCCGGAGATCACAAGACTCAGGAAGGACACCAGGGCAATCTTCAATGATGCTAAAGCCTCAAATAACTTTGAGGAATATGCACATAAGCTCACAGAGCTCAACAAAGCTGTAAGAAAAGCAAAAAGGAGATCGTGGAGGAATCATTGCGATCAAATTGGGTCCATACCGGAAGGGATGAGACTCACAAAGGCACTAGCAACGACAAAATCCGTCCCACTAACGACCGTCAAGGACAAAGACGGGAAGATGACGGAGTCAGGGCTAGAAACCCTTAGAGTAATGTGTGCTACACACTTCCCAGACTCAGTTATACACCAGAGTCCAGAGGATGATCCAGCAATAAGTACCATGGAGCAATCCATAAGGACAACCAGGTACAACTGGGACACATCCAAAAAAGTAGTAGATGACAGCAAGATAAGGTGGGCATTGTCCACCTTTCAACCGTTCAAGGCACCAGGGCCAGACGGTATCTATCCCATACTACTACAAGAGGGCGCCAATGTTCTCGTTCCGCACCTGTGCAGACTGTACAGAGCGTGCATAGCCTTCGGACACGTCCCGCGGACCTGGAGGATGGTAAAAGTAATCTACCTACCCAAGCCAGGCAAGGCAGACTACAGAGAGGCCAAATCATACAGGCCCATAAGTCTCTCATCATTTCTCCTCAAAACACTGGAGAAATTGGTAGACAGACACATAAGAGATGGCCCATTAAAAAGGCATCCACTGCACAGACTACAGTGCGCATATCAACCAGGCAAGTCAACCGAAACGGCACTGCACCTGGTAACCACTAGAGCTGAACAGGCGATAGAGAATAAAGAACTATGCCTGGCAGCTTTCCTCGACGTGGAGGGAGCGTTTGATCGAACCACGTACCGAGCCATTAGCGAGGCAGCAGCAAGACATGGTATAGAGCCCACCATTTGCAAATGGATAGGCTACATGTTAGAAGGCAGGCTAATAAAATCCACCCTGATGGGAGATGAAATAATAGCAACGGCCACAAAGGGATGTCCTCAAGGGGGAGTATTATCACCCACTCTTTGGAGCTTGGTGGTGAACTCGTTACTTGAGGAACTGAACATAGGGCCCACCTATACGGTAGGGTATGCAGATGATCTGGTGATACTTGTAAATGGGAAGTTTCCCAACACGGTATCAGGAATCATGAATGAAGCGCTCAGGAAGGTGGAGAAATGGTGCGATAATCATCATCTCTCCATCAACCCGGGCAAAACAGTGGTGGTACCATTTACCAGAAAAAGAGCACTCAAGAACATGCAGCAAATCAAGCTATATGGAAGAGTGCTCGAACTTTCCAATGACGTCAAATATCTAGGAGTAACGCTAGATAAAGAACTAAATTGGAAAAAGCATGTTGACAATACCACGACCAAAGCTCTACGAGTGTTTGGGATGTGCAGGTCAGCATACGGAAAGACGTGGGGTCTAAACCCCGAAGTACTGAGATGGATCTATACCATGATGGTTAGACCCATCATCTTGTACGGCAGCCTAGTCTGGTGGCCGAGGACACTGAAGGGCACATGCAAAGACGCTCTGACGAAAGTACAGAGAACGGCATGCATGGCTCTAACAGGGGCGTTCAGAACCACGCCAACGGCGGCACTGGAGGTAATGTTAAACTTACCCCCGCTACATATAGTGATTCAGTCAGAGGCACGCAAATCCCTTCACAGACTAAAAACAATGGGTCTGTGGAGCTATTGCGCGCCTAAAACGAAACACACAAACATGGAAACAAACGACTTCCTAGATCGAATAACGGCCATGGGTGGCGATAAGATGCTGCCAAGGTACATATTCCAAAGGAACTTCAAGGTTCAAATATCGACAAGGGCAGAATGGGCTGAAGGTCGCACACCACCAACCGATGATAGCAGCGACAATATATGGTACACAGACGGATCCAAAATGGATTCCGGTACGGGAGCAGGCGTACATGCAATAGACTACAATGTCAGTATTAAGATGGGAGGTTATGCTACTGTCTTCCAAGCGGAGACATATGCAATAATCGCCTGTGCCCAGGAGAATATAGACAGGCATACCAAGGGGAAAAACATCTATATACTCAGCGACAGTCAAGCGGCACTTAAAGCACTTACGGCGCCGAAAGTGGACTCTAGACTGGTATACAATGGCATCCAAGCCCTGAACAAACTTGGAAGGCATAACAAAGTGAAACTAACGTGGATCCCAGGGCACGAAGGCTTCATCGGCAACGAAAAAGCAGATGAGCTAGCCAGAAAGGGCTCGGAGGGCACACTCATTGGGCCGGAACCATATGTAGGTCTCTCACAGGGGACCATAACAACAGCCATAAAGGACCACGCCAAACGCCAACACCAACTAGAGTGGAAGAACACGGCGGGCCTGAGGCACTCGAAGCTCTTTATGGAAAGAGTCAACACACGCTGGACAAATAAACAAAGAAAGTACAGCAGAAGACAGCTCAGAATCATAGCGGGGGTGTTTACAGGTCACTTCGGGGTCAAAGGACTCCTGACCAAGATGGGACTATCAGATAATGCTGAATGCAGAATGTGCGGCGAGGAAACAGAGACAATGAAACACATACTGTGCGAATGTCATGCCCTCGCCAGAACTAGAATGAAGGAATTTGGCACTGGCTACCCAGAGCCAGATGAATTCCAGGCACTACCAATGGGGTCCATCATCCGATTTATGGAGATGGTGGAACAGGCCATGGCGTAGATGCGGTAAGGGGTAATTACACAAAAGATCCCATTGGGTC
This sequence comes from Eudemis profundana, assembly GCA_947034925.1. NCBI lineage: Eukaryota > Metazoa > Arthropoda > Insecta > Lepidoptera > Tortricidae > Eudemis > Eudemis profundana. The sequence continues at coordinate 12,121,343 of OX344816.1, read as the reverse complement.
GAAGTGTATCCGTAAGGACCCCTATTACCAAGATAAGATAAGATAAGAAACCGCCCCTGGTCGGTTGCATTTTGTTTTGGTTATGGCGCCATTCAACTAACTTTTACTCCTGGGGCAGCGAAACTTATTGGCCCGGGGCGCCAAATTTCAAATATGCCCCTGATTATCACTGTCATATGTATGCCAATGACCACATACACCGTGGGCCCGTACAACCCGACCAACTTTAACCACGTATTCCTGATGGTATTACAAGTAAATAACGTTATATCAACATAGGTCGAATTTTGTCATTTTACATTAATAGTCTTATGGAACAAAATAAATCAATAAATTCAGTCCCCCGTTATAAACATGTCCTTACTGGAGGAAAAGTTATTAAAAAGGAAAAAAAAAGCTAAAATGGAAACGAAAGGTCAATATTTTGGCTTTGTAATCGCTTACCATCTAATACTGCGAAGGTTAATTGCTGTTTAGTTAAAGGATTTTAAAAAATCAGTAAAAGTATCTTAGTCGCATTTATTAGGGCTTGTTACACACTTGGGAGTTTTTATTTTAAAAATTATGAATATCTCGGAAAGTAAGCGTTAATCGACTATACGTCACGTAACTTTTTTTACTTCTAATAGTTGTTAGAATCTATGGTTAAATTTGGTCGGGTTATACGGGCCCACGGTGTATAATTAAATGTAAACCTTTTGTTGACATAAACAATGGCGTTGCATAATTTTATGTTTTCATACATATCGAGTGAAAGCGTACCTACATTTAATTCAATTACATTGTTTGGAACATCCGAAATAGTTGATTTGAATAATGTCCACTCATTTCCTAAAATCTGATATTTATGTTACAATATTGCAAAAACGTGGGCAAATTGAATAGGTACTTTGATAGACAATACTTACATTATTAACATAGGTAACAGATATTTGGTAGTTACATGCGAATTTCATAGGAGCCCGTTTCATGTTCAAAAATAGTTTGTCCTAACCTAATGTATTGTTTAGGCGAAAATTTCTTCCGGTGGGAATTTGTCTATTCGGATTTTCTCTTAGTTTAGGCTTGGGTTTTGTTATAACATTAACATTCCTGAAAAGTCTAAGGTTTTAGCGTGAGAAGTTTTCTACTAAACGATAATTCGACTATTATTATTTAAATAAATCGTAACCAAAAGTTTTTGCCTAGTAATATACCTATTTGTTTTAGCATTTTGAGAGTTTTCATGTCGTTTCGAGCAGCTAATATACCTAATAACTGCGAAACCGTGGTCATTTTAATTATAATTAAGGTAGGATTATGTATATTTTTAATAGGCATGCCTGACTTTATCCATTTATTGTTTAGAGATAATTGTATTTAAGTATTTGTATCTATTAAATATATCGTCGTCTAGTATCCATAACACAAGCCTTATTGAGCTTACTATGGGGCTAGTTCGATTTGTGTAAGATTGTCCCCTAATATTTATTTATTTAATTAACTCGTCTGTTTTGCATCCGGTTGTTAGAACTAGGGATGTACGATACATAGTTTTGCCGATACGATACCGATACCGATATCTTAGCTAATTAATGAATTGTATGAACTTCAGATATTTATACGTCCTTATTAACTAAAACTTGGCTATATTTAACAGAGAATCAACCTGGAAAGTGTAAAGTAAAAATAATTATTGTCAACTCAAAATTATTTTTTTTTAAGAACCAAAGATTTAATTAATATAGTAATTATAATTGCACAAGGTAATAAGACCAGTACATAAATTAAGTCAGAAATTGAAATTAATTTTCGCAGATTTTTTTTCATACAGCAAATTCTTTTCGCGCTCTTCAAATATCGGTTGCATATAATCGGCGATACCGATATATCGGTATCGGTATCGTTACATCCCTAATTTTAATTATAATTTAAGTTAGAATTATGTACATATTTTTGGGAAAAAGAACGCCTGACTTTATTCATTTATTGTTTAGAGATAATTAACTCGTCTGTTTTGCATCCGGGTGTTAGAACGTAAAACTGATAGTTATCACTATTTTCTCACCAAACCCTTTGCCTTCTTAATCAGATTACATTACAATATCGTCCACTAAAAACACATAACAATACAATTAAAACTATACTTACAGTACAGTACAAATAAGATAAAACGACTCTCAAACCCGAACTCGGCACATTGTTCGAAATTATCGCGATTTTAGTTTTTGCGCATTCTAGATACGCCAATGTTATTTTTTAGGGGGGGCTGGCTCCTGAAATGCCGTTATTTAGGTATCCATCGTGGAATTCCGAATCGGAATTTAAAAATTCAAAAGAATACCTACAGTAAGATTTGTGTCTACAAATCTGATGCCGCCAGAACGCAAAAGGGCACATCTAGCATATTCGGAATCAGTATATTTCTCTGATTCTGAATATATATATATACACAAGTCAACTTTGAAAATTTGGATTATGCTCCTTTTCCTTATGGCGGCAGTATGCGAGATAAGTATACTTAATAATTCTCTATGACAAATTTACAGCCCCTTGGCCCTACTACTTTTTAAAGTATTTTTAAAAGTTGTAATACTGTAGTAATTACATTAGTCCAAATGTCAAAATCAAAACGTATACATACAGAACATCAGTGTACTAGGCCCTTTCGTGCTGTCCGGCCATTTAATATCAAAGACAACTAGTTCCCGACACACAAACATGAAAGACAAAGATCCGATCCCGTCTCATTTCCATAGATTATTTCCATTTTAATTGGGATTTCAATCCAAAGGAAATCGTACTTTAAACTTTTGTCTTTAAAGCTCAAAATGTATTGTTTGCTGAACGTTCCTTTAAGTTTACATATAGTTGTAACTACCAAGATTTTCCAAGTAAAATACGCCGTTTTGTGGAAATAGGGCTGCATACAATAGTTCTGTACGTTAGAAGCAGTCTGGCGGAAGTACACTAAACACTTATACAGAATGTAAATGGAATATGGGTGAATATTTAAATCACACTGTTTATAGTGATTTTTATAAATAATACTTACAGAATTCCTCTATTTACCTACCACGTTTATTTATTAGCATTCCGTAGCGTTATTATAATAACATTATCTAATTTCATTTGATATAGGTACTCTATTTATAACCGTCAGCTTTCGCAATTAGATTAAAACCATCTAAATGTTACATAATTATTTCTATGAGGTTTAAATAATAAAGCTTTAACAGTGAAAAGAATATTATATTATTATTGGAATAATTAATATTTAACCAGAGATAGATTTTAGGAGACAAAATTTGGACTTGATGCCATGTTTAAATTATTTGCTCTTATGATGTGGACACACTTTATTCTGCGACTACATCGGACAAATTAATTGAATAACTTTAGGATTCATTGACGTTTCATGGCTTCGCCAAACTGCGGAACGGTTTGTTGGCGAATATAGCAGTCGTAATATCTATCTAAATATCTGCCCGTACTCCATTTACACACTGTATTCTACGACTACATCGGACCAATTGACTCTAGGCACAGTTTCATTGTAGTATCTCCTTTTGTTATACAATTTAGCGGCGGTTTACATGGAAATATGGATTACGGAAATCGTTTTTCGATGGGATATTAGATAGGCGCAACTTTATGTAAATACTCGTACTTCATGATGCATTAAGTATGCATATACCGGAATTCCGTTATTGCCCATACTAAAAATACCGGTATTGGAAGCCCTAAGTATGTGTGTGGTTCAAGAGTATATAAAAGATATAGTAAAAACTGGCCAAGAGCATGTCGGACCATGCTCAGTGTAGGGTTCCATAGCCGTAACTATAAGGGAAATAACTATAAGGTAAAGAATACGATGTAAAAACTTACAACAAAAAAAGAGCGTATCTTCATAGCAATTACGTCCTTTTGTTGAGAAGCGCAGTTTATCGGCAATAACTCAAAAATGGTTAATCCGATCTTGTTGAAAATAATTTTCGTTGAAAGTATTAATTATGCGTTATCTTGGCTATTTTTTTTTGTATTTTTCGGACACACGGTTTAGAAGATAGAGGGGGGGGACACAATTTTCACAACTTTCGGAGCGATTATTTCCAAAGGTATTCACTTAATCAAAAACATTACTTAAAAACCTTAAAATGTTTTTGAAAGAGCTGTCGAACTATGTAGCACACGTTGATATTTTCTGAAAAAAATTTTTTTTAGGTTCTGTAACATGTATGGAGTGCCCCCCCCTAAAAATAATTATTTTAGTTATTTAACTACCAAACTAAGTAGCGGCTCATACAAGACACCTATATTCCAAATTTCATCAATATCCATCGTGTAGTTTTTGAGTAAAATGCCTGTGACATACGGACGGACGGACGGACGGACGGACGGACGGACATGACGAAACTATAAGGGTTCCGTTTTTGCCATTTTGGCTACGGAACCCTAAAAATACTAGGGATGTAACGAATATAGGTTATTGAACATTCGCGAATATCAACGTCACATATTCGTATTCGAATACAAATACCTACTGGTTATGCAATTTTATACAGCAATAAATGAAACTAACAATGATGAAGAATTTAACTCTCAATTTTACCTACTGCAATACCTACTGCAATCTAATAAATTTCGGTTCGCTAAGCGAGTTTTGTTTTAGTATTACTCGTCAATAGTTCCCAAATCCGACTCGAAGTAAGCCGATTTTTTTCTTTTATCATTAATTAATTTTAGGAACTAAAATGCATCAACAATATCCGAAATATATTCCAATGATTTTTGCGAATACGAGTGCGAGTGCGAATATCGAAAATCTTGAGATTTTTTTTAAATAATTCGCGAAACGAGCCACAGGTGAAACGAAACGCAGCAAGATTTATTAAATTGAAAGCCATGTGAACCTTATCCGCAAATCGGCGGCCTAAGTGGCTCGCAGTGTAATATTACCCGGCCCATTGCGTCAAACCCCCATTAAAATGCACTGCAGTATGCAGTCCGAGCTCGTGTAGGTACCGTACCTACGTGTAGGTATCTTAGAATATAGATCTAGACTAAGACATGCGCAAAATGTGTCACTAAAGTGAAAATAGTGATACGAATCTTTGGCTCTCAAAGATATGTATCACTCTTTTAGCTCAGTAGTTCAACTGCTTAGGGCTCGTCCAGAAATCATGTGATCGTCTATGGGGGGATGGGGGTCAGAAAAATATCACGAATAATCACGATGGAGGATGGGTCCGTCCGAGAAGACATCACGTGTAATTTTTTTACAAAACGGGAAAGCCAAAACGACGAAATTACTCGACAATATTTTCTAAGCGTATTTACCCAAATATCAATAATAAATCAACTATCAAGTTTAAAACATCAATAATAAATTTCAAAAAATTACACGTGATCTTGGATGGGTGGGGGGGGGGGGGGGGGTAACGTTACTGATTGACATGATTTCTGGACGAGCCCTTATTTAGCTCTTATAAGCTCGGTACCTCCGTGGTGTCTCAACGGCTCTCTAGCTCTTATAACTCAGTAGCTCGAAATCCGAACGAAAGAGAGCATTTAGGTATACGGTGACAAGACAGGGACGAAAAGTTCGTGTTTTAAAGTGTCTTCTCCAAGGACCTTAAAAATAAATGGACGTAGCGTCGCGAACAGATAAGTGAAGCACTCATGATGCGCCGGCGCTTTGTACGCACGCACGCACACATCAACCAGCATAACGGGCCGGTCGGCTGCCATTGGGTCGTCAACGCTCACATGCTCACTTCGGCGGCCATTGTTTGGCTTCACCCGCGTCTTAGACCGCGCGGTATCCTTCTATTTTATACATCCATGGTCTTCTCTTGCAGTTTACGGCCCAATAGAGACTTGAGTTGAGAGCGAGTGATTTGAAAGATATACTGAGTTGTTTGAATCGGAACTGAGCTAGTGAGCTGGTGAGCTACGAGTAGACCAAGTGATATAGGTGTTTTGAATCACTCACTTGCGAGCTACACATGTCTATAGACTAGAGTTCTAGATTTTACATCAGTGATTCCTAAAGTAGTCCAGGTGGATCCCCTGGGGTCCACGGGAGACTCAACAGGGGTAGATCTCTATATGAGAAAACTGAGAGTACCATGGTGTCATTTACTTCCCGTACTAGTTAAAAACTGTATCACGGTGGAGTAAAAAATAATAATAACCACATTTTTACTAAAAAAAACCCTAAAACGAACTTCATACCCAGTGACACTCGCACAATCAAGACGAATCTTATGATGTATCATTTATCAAAATCGGATGTGCCGTTGAGTAGTTACGAGCGGACACAGGAACGGACATACATACATACATACATACATACAGGTCAAACACATAACCCTCCTTTGGGCTTCGCCGCAGTCGGGTAAAAACAAAATAAAAGGGTCCCCATAACAATAGACGTGTTTCTTCGGGTTTTTTGCTCGAGGGTGAAACGGAACCCTTTATGTGGGAATCCAACTCGCACTTGGCTGGTTTTTATTAACTACATAAGTATCAATATGCAATAAATTGATTGAACCATTCAATGTAAATAAATACGCCAATATTTTAAGTCATTGTACGGAAAAACCTTCATAGTTTTATTCTAATGTAGTTATTATTTCAAGTAATAGTTGCCAACCAAAACGATTAGTTATCACGCTACGGTGGTTACGACATGCCCCACATATATGTTATTATGGCGATTGAACAGAATATAATGGCCGCGTAAATATGCGTCCGTCCAATGTCGCATGATGTAAGAGAAATTCGACCATTTAGGTTAGAAAATAATTAGGGGAGGTCGGGGAGAGATCGACAATTCGACATACTAGTATGACCTGTATCTTTAGAAATTTTAAATTCCTCGCACATCGAAAAAATACTTACTAAACTAAAGTAAAAATTAAACTAAGCCTAAGAAGATAAACCTAAATGAAAACTGAAATTTATCAAAAAAATTGGGCACCCTCGGCATAGTGCCGAATACTGCCGTCGTTGACCCCGCTGTATTGCGAATAGGCTACTTACTTGATGACAGTTCAAATCAGCTTCTTTTTATGAAGTGTCAAAACGCTCCGAAAGTATGCAGTTTAGTATGAGATACCATCTTGTGACGTCATGCTCAACATGGTGCCTTATTTTTAGTTTTCCTCATTGTAAAATCGTTGATGGCACGAAAATAAGTTTGAATGATTTTATCCGGGCTGTTTTGGAAGCGTAATTTTCTGGTTAGAGTTAATGAATTTATCTTAATTGTTGTCAAATACCCTATTGGCGATGCTTATTAGGGAATGCAATACCCGGTCAAATATGAAATTACCCGACTCTAAACTAAATAAAGCATTAACCCGGGTTGCATTACCTACAATACAATGAACTTGCCGGAATTACCGGCCGTGTTAAGTAAGATAAGCAAGCATGTGATGGCTTTTCTTTCACGTTTGTTTTAAGGCGGCGGACGTTAAATTTTTAATTATTATCTTTAAAATGAAACGATATATGCATATTTTTTATTAATTACTAACAATAACATATTATTATTCTTTGTATTTTGGAACTTTCTTATACATAATACAAAAATAGAAAAAAATAGCTAATTTCAACAAAAAAGCGATACTTACATTATTTTCGCAGTAAAATAAAGTGATGAACGGAACATAGTTATATACATAATAAAAATAAGTATTGTATACATTTGCGAAAGTGACATGAAACGATACATTGTAAAAACGATCTAAGTTTTTTTATAATTATAAAAAAACATATACAAAGGGGTATTATTTTTTAACACACTATGTCTTAATTCCGAAACGATTGACAATTAAGGGTTAATAAGGAAATTAAAAACTCGTTAGTTAGCAAAGTGAAATATCAATAGGGTAACCCGTTGTTGGGTACGGTCCCAACAACGGAATATCCTAAAAAAATATGTTCCATTATTACCTAATTACCTATCCAATATCCTTATGCATATTTTATCTTATTAACATTTCTAATAGAATTCCAATTGCATACCTGAATCTCATCAGAGCTATACTTAGTGAGGTAATACGAATTTGATTTAGTTTTTATTATCCGTTGCGAATCGGATCATTACGGGCGTAATGTAATACGCATGCGTGGTCACGCTATACTTGACACAAGTATGATTAAGAAATACTACATATATGTATCTTAGAGGAATCTTCAATATGTCTAAATTACCATAAATTGTTTATATTTTACGTGGTTTGTTACGTGGTAGTTGCAGTTATATGCGTGGCATGCACTAGCTAGAGAAACAGATTATTCTTGGTTTTGTGGAAGGCAAACGCACCAGAGGAACGCTCGTTCATTGAACGGATCGCTCCGAACTAGTACCTACAATCGTGCTAATGTACTAGTTCGGTCTTTTAGTTAATTTAGTTCAATAGTACACTACACCCGTTGCACCCGTTTCGTTCTGTACCGTTCCGCTCTGTCCGATCAGGATCAGACCGACCGATCTATTCCAGCACTGTGCTGTTGCGTTTCATTTTCTTTTACGGCCATTCTCACGAAGTATGTCTGCGGTCGGTCACCTAATTACCGCGACGCTGTTTTCATACATGTATGGAGACGCGGTAATTAGACGCAGTCATACTTCGTGAGAATGGCCGTTTACAGAGCTGTTACATGTCGGATGTCGATCGGCGGTTGATCGGACTTGATCGGTTAATGTACTAAACGTACTAAAGAGCGAAATAAAAACGGAATAGTTCGTTCTGGTACAGTAAGCGGAATTCATTATTTTTAGTGTTTAGTTCATGTACTACACAAAGCCTACTGATGAGAGGGTGCGACGCGATCAAAATCAAAAGGGCGGCGAAGTGGTGGTATCAGTTGGTCCATATTTATAATCAAGAACCGGACTGCATGGGGGGCAGTTGCATCCGGTCACGATCCTTAGCCATGAGGGACCAACTAAGAAGGGAAGAGTCTATATTTTACGTGATTTGTTACGTGGTAGTTGCAGTTACATTCTAGTGGCACTATGAGCTGTAGACCTCGGTGGCTCCGCCATTTTGAAATTTCATAAAAACGGAATCGGCAAAAAATCTACATATTTAATTATCGAACCTGCTCTCATAGTTTCACGAGAATCGGTTGAGAAATGCGACCTGTAGAGGAGAACGGTCAGACATCCGGACGTAGGTCTATATACGAAAGCGTTTTTGCCCAAGCTGAAACGGATACGCTTCGCGCTCGCTCGGTCATTAAGATTAAAACAACTGATAAATATTAGGGGAAATTGATTTTCAAAACCAAGTTTTTTTCTGAAGGAAGGATTGAAGGCCACCAATGAACTATAAATTGACATTTAGAGTAAAATATTAGTGCATATATTATTAATCTCTATCTCTAGCTTCATATCCTAATAAGCCGGAGATAGGTTTTTTAAACATCTAGAATGTATCTTTGTCTTACGCACTATTACTGCTAATTTATAAAAACAAAATACTTACTTTGTAAAACGCCATTTTGAAGATTATCATCCGAATTGAAACCTGAAACAAAAAAGATAACTCGATTAGTTTAAACAAGGCCTATAATAATGTGTAAGTAATAAAATTCATTAAATGTGACATAAAATAAAATCTAAAACTATAATAATTACTATTGTCTATAACTAAAATTAACTATAAATTAAATTAATCCTAAAAAGCTAAAACTATTTATTAAAAAAATGCCCCTCCTTGCCATGCGTTTCCCCTACCTAACAGTGGCGTGGCGTCCATAGAACTCCATTCCTATCGGCTTGCCTAATATTAGCAAGTTCAGCACTTAATTCTAGTGCTCTTAAAGAAAATTGAAGCCAAAGCTGCTCCGGCTTACTGTTAGAGCAATAAAGTATTTTACCTTTTATGTGTACCTAGTTTATGGTTCGTAGACGATTTGTCTATTATTAAGTTATAACGTCGCTTGTTTCTAAGAGTTGATAATGTCGTCGCAATATACGTATTCTTCACAATAAAAACAGAGTTTCCTTCCAAAGTCCTATCAGGTTATGGGCCTGCACGAAGCTCGTAATTCTGTTTAGGTGAAGAGGATTGGTGCGGCAGAGATCGGGATCCGGGGTTGACGAGAGCAGAGGTCTACAGCGGAGTCTGAGGAGGTCGTGCGCTGTGTGGGCGCGGCATCGGGCTTTTGCGGGGTGACAGCATCGTCGAAGATGGAATCCCATACATTATCAACAGCAGTGAGGCTGGAGGGGCAGAAGAACTGGAGCACGTGGAAGTTCCAGGTGTCAGTTACACTGAAAGGGGCGGAGTTGTTCACGGTGGTGGATGGCTCAGAAAAGAAGACAGAAACTAACAAAAATGAGTGGTCTAAAAAGGATGCGAGAGCTCAATCGCTTATTGTATCAAGACTGAGCGAGGCTGTTATGGTACATGTGCTAACATGTGAGACTGCTAAAGATATGTGGACAAAACTTCAGGCAGTATTTGAACCTAAGTCTGCAACCAGTACATTAATGCTTCAGCAGAGGTTTCTTCAGTACAAATATGAAGGTGGAGACTTATCAGTGTTCCTGTCTAAACTACAAGAGATGAAATGTCAGTTAAAGCAAGGTGGTGAAGAAGTGTCGGATAAATTCCTCATGACCAAGGTACTAATGTCTTTGCCGGAGAACTACAGTCATTTCATATCTGCATGGGAATCTGTGGAGACAAGCAGACAGAACTATGACGATTTGGTTGCTCGGTTGCTCGTGGAGGAAGAAAGGCTTAAGGCCAGAGATAAAGAAGGAGAGAATGCAGCGCTATATACGCATCACCGCGGTAATAACATGAAGCCAGGCGGTTTTAACAAGAAGTGCTTTAAGTGTGGCAAAAATGGGCATTTTGCGCAGCTTTGCAAGAATGCTTCAGAGAGTCGGCGGTGTTTCATTTGTAACATGATTGGTCATTTAAAGGCAGACTGTCCAAGGCTGAGAAATAAATCGCAGAAAGAGCAGTCAAGATTTGAAAGTTCATCGAAAAATAACGCATTTACGGTAATGACAGTGACTGCAATGACGTCTGTGAGTGACCATGAACAATCATTCAGTCAAAAGTTTGTCATTGACAGTGGCGCGAGTGAACATATAACGCATGACATATCCTTACTGTCAAGATATCAGACCATGACAATGACAGACAGGTTTGTTATTGTTGGGGATGGCCGGCGTTTGCCCGTTATGGGTGTTGGAGAAATAGAATTAGAGGTGTTCGACGGTAATTCTTACGTGAAATCTACAATGAGTGAAGTCCTTCACGTACCAGACATAAAGATTAATTTGTTTTCGGTGACCAAGGCGACAAAAAATGGTTACGAAGTTACGATGTCGAACAATGAATGTCTTATATCTAAAGATAATGTTGTGTGTGGACTGGGAAGGCGAGTGGGCAATTATTATGTGCTCGATTCGTTGCGAAAACGGGATATAGCGGCTGTTACGTGCTCGCTGAGCGAGTGGCACGAGAGATTATGCCATCAAAATAAAAATCTTGTCAGAGCTACTTTAAGAAGAAATGGCATTGAATTCACGGATAGTGACGAGAAGTGCGAGGACTGTGTTCTGAGTAAAATACACAGGTTGCCATTTACTGAGAGCTTGACCACGTCAAGTGACGTTTTGGATCTGGTGGTCGCTGATGTCGCGGGGCCTATGGAGGTCGAGTCAATTGGTGGCGCGAAATATTTCCTACTCCTGAAAGATGATCTGTCAAACTATAGAGTGGTATATTTCTTGAAAAGAAAGTCTGAAGTGGCGGAAAAGATAAAGCATTATATTTTAACTTCAGAGCGACAGACGTCGAAGAAATTGAAAGTTCTGAGAACTGATAACGGGACGGAATTTGTGAATAAGGATGTTAAAGAGTTTTTAAATGCTAGGGGGATCATCCATCAGACTACAGTGCCTTACACCCCTGAGCAAAATGGCAGGGCAGAACGTGACATGCGGACGCTAGTGGAGGCAGCACGGTCCATGATCAGGGGCCTCGGCAAGGATCTCTGGTCAGAAGCAATCAACATGGTAGTATATGTGCTTAATCGAACTAGCAAGAGTCGTATTGAAGGAAAAACGCCTTTTGAGGTATGGGAAGGTAAAGAGTTTGACGTGAGAAGTCTGAAGATGATTTTCGGCTGTGAGGTCGCAGTACACATTCCTAAAGAGAGGCGACTGAAATGGGATCCTAAAGGTAAAAAAGGAATATTTGTAGGATATGAGCAGTCAAAAGGCTTCCGAATATTTTACCCTGCGGAAAAGATGGTTGACATTAAGAGGGATATTGTGGTACTGTCAGATAAACGGTGCAAAAATGTCCAAACATCCAACGAGCAATGTAAAGATGAAGTCGTAATATCTCTGGATGTAATACACGCCGTGGATGAGCATGATGGGCATGAACCTGAACAGGAAGAAGAGATGCACCCTGATGAGTACCAGTCGGCAGATGAACAGATGCCAGAAATCCAAGAAGCTCAAGAGGCTGTTGTCGAGCAGTTGATTGAAGGCCAGGAAGCAATAATGCCAGAAGAAGTGCGGACCAGATCTGGAAGGCTGGTTAAGAGGCCACTGAGGTATGACGTGAGCTTGATGGTCGGAGATGAGCCAAGCAGTTATAAAGAAGCCATGAAATCCCAGGATGCTGATAAATGGAAGGAAGCCATGAACAATGAGCTTGCACAAATGCAGGAGTATAATACGTGGACTGAAGTACAGAATATACCAGAAGAAGCCAATTCAGTAAGTTCACGCTGGGTGTTCAAAAAGAAGGGCGAAAATGTATATAAAGCCAGGTTGGTCGCTAGAGGTTTTGAACAGTTTTGTGATGACGAGTATGTAGTGTATGCTCCAGTAGCTAGACTTAATACGTTTCGTATTTTTGTGACAGTTGCGACTAAATTAAATGTACAAGTTCACCAGATGGATGTTTGTGGAGCCTTCTTAAATTCAAATTTAGATGAGGATTTGTATTTGAAGTTACCTGAGGGGTGTGACGCTAAGTATGGTAAACTAAATAAGTCATTGTACGGGCTTAAGGGGGCTCCCAGATACTGGAATAGCACCTTTGTTAATGTGATGTTGTCAATGGGATTCAAACAGTCAGAAAAGGACAATTGTTTGTTTACAAAACCGGAGTCAAAGGTTTGGTTGTTGTTGTATGTCGATGACATATTGTATTTTGGAGAGAATGCCCAGGATGTTTTAGAATTGCGGGATAAGTTATGTAAATCTTTCAAAATTAAGGATATGGGAAAAGTCTCGAAGTTCTTGGGCTTTGAGATTAAACAAGATCTTGATAAGCGGTGCACTGTTATCTCACAAAGAGACTACGTAGACAAATTGTTGAAAATATACAGTATGTCTCAGTGTAAAGCATTGACTTTGCCTATAGATAAAAACTTTAATTTTCATGTGTTGAAAAGAGAGAGTTCCGAGAGTGCCGAGATAGAACAAAAATGCAGAACTCTGATTGGCAGTTTGGCATATTTGGCAGCGGGTACGAGGCCCGATATTTGTTCGGTTGTAGCCATTCTTAGCCGATATCAAAGTTGTGCATCAGTCCTATTGTACAAATTGTTATTAAATATTTTAAAGTATCTGAAAGGAACAGTGGACTTATGTTTGAAATATTCTATCAAGAGTGATGAGATTGAAGGGTTTGTTGATAGTGATTGGGGTGGTAGTGAGGACCGTAAGTCGACAACTGGTTGTTGTTTTAAATTGTTTGGATGTCCTGTTGTATGGTTCACAAAAAAACAACCATCAGTCACATTGTCTTCTACGGAAGCCGAATTTGTTGCTTTAAGTCATGCCACCAGTGAGGCTTGCTGGCTTAAAAGCATTTTAAGCGATTTTGATATCCATGTAGGGCCTGTAACGCTGTTTGAAGACAATCAGTCGGCTATAAAGATGGCTCAAATGACGTGTACCTCGAGAGTGAAACATCTTGACATCAAACAAAGCTTTGTCAAAGAAAAGGTAACACAGGGGGTTGTTATGTTAAAGTACCTAAGTACAGACCAGCAATTAGCTGATATATTTACTAAAGCTTTGGGGGGAGTCTTATTTAGGAGATTTAGAGATATTTTGTTTGATGTTTAGTATTTCACAAGTGTTTAATAGATAGTTCAGAGGTGACTTGTTTAGTTTGTTTGTGTGAAATATTTTATTGAGGGGTGGTGTTAGAGCAATAAAGTATTTTACCTTTTATGTGTACCTAGTTTATGGTTCGTAGACGATTTGTCTATTATTAAGTTATAACGTCGCTTGTTTCTAAGAGTTGATAATGTCGTCGCAATATACGTATTCTTCACAATAAAAACAGAGTTTCCTTCCAAAGTCCTATCACTTACCCAAGGATTTCTTCAACACCACGCCACTGGTACCTAAACAATAGCATCTATGAAAGATATTATTATTATATGGAAAAGAACTTAACATTTAGATTTTAAGGTATAAGAAAAACCTGCCAAGTGCGAGTCAGATTCACACACGACGGGCTCTATACCACCTTCGAGCAAAAATGCCAAAAAAACACGTTTTCTTGTATTGCCCGTTTCCCTTTATTTATTTTTGTTTAGTGGCAATAAAAATATACAACAAACACGACTGAAGATGAAAACATCAAATTCTATTAAACAGTGGCCTAAATAACCACATTTTTATTAAACAAAAAAAACTCGACCGCGGTGCACTTTGAAACTGCATAAAATCTGCCATTTCGTTTATTTTAACGAACTTCATACCCACTCACACCATCAAATGTGCCGTTGAGTAGTTACGAGCGGACATAGGAACGGACATACATACATACATACAGGTCAAACACATAACCCTCCTTTGGGCTTTGCCGCAGTCGGGTAAAAAGGATTTCCCAAAAATCACTTATCAGGGGCGAAAGCGTGGTTCACTAATGTTTGACCAAAAAATTATTGACAAATGGTCATTTGACAAACAAAGTTTCACCAAATAATCATTTGGCAAACAAAACATTTGACAAAGGTATCATCTTACAAAAACTCACTTAGCAAATGATTAATTAGCAAACACTACACTTGGTAAATGTGTTAAATAATAAAATGTCAATTGACCTTTTTTCATTTCACCAAATAATATGTTTCGCAAATTAAGCATTTGTCCAAATGTCATTTAACAAAATGTTATGTCATAAAAAGTACTTCTTTTTTCAAACATTATGATTTAGACCTAGGTTATTTCCATGATTAGTCTAAATGCAACAGTTCGTTTTTGTTGGGGGACGCAGTTCAAACCCTAACTTAACCTAACAACCTAGTCTTTCTGGCAGCAGTTCGTTTTTGTTGGGGGACGCAGTTAAACCCTAACCTAACCTAACAACCTAATTTTTCTGCCAGCAGTTCGTTTTTGTTGGGGGACACAGTTCAAACCCTAACCTAACCTAACAATCTAATCTTTTTTCCAAATACTGTGTATTAATTTGACCCATACCATATCTATTATTAGATTTATTAATAAACGAAACACTTGTCAAATAATACATTGTAGGTACCAAACGTTTTTAGACCAAGAGTAGTTTTATCGGATAACTCAGTTGCTAATTGTTCATTTTGTCAAATAATTATTTATAAAATGTAAATTTAACTGTTGATCATTTGGTAAAGTGAGTCATTTGTAAAATGACTAGTAGTAAAATGATCAATTGGCGAAACATTTTTTTGCAAAACGTTGTTTGTCAAGTGTAATTTTTCCAAATGACTTTTGGTCAAAAGGCAGGACACCAGCTAATTTGCACGGACAACGTCACAAGGCAAAGATAGTTATCTTTTTTTTCGAGTTTTATTAAGACAACGTTTATTGTGCACCAAAACAAAAAATTACAAAAGCTTAAATCTAAAATAACTTAACACATTACTACTACCTACCAATTCTTAAAAACCTAGATAGATAGTTATCTAGAAATATGTCGCGTCTGATGCAAATTGCTCTTATAATGTCTCTATTACGTGTCTGACATAACGGTCGTAACGAAGTGCAATAAGTCGCAAATGTCATAATCTGTCGCGAGGTGTTAATGACGTTTAGAAACTGCTATATGTGTCACTGCTAGCGCTCTAATTATGTGCTTAATTTTCGTTGTGGTTTCAGCCTTCAGTATGTTTGAAATACCCGCCTACTTGCGACCACGAACACTACTGGGGCACTTCGTTATTCGTTTTGTCATTGAATTTTGTATTTTTCTTATGCCGCAGAAAAGACACAGATATTTCAGCATTTCTAAAAAAAAATCCATTTTCTTCATTGTGAAGTTTTCTGCTAATTTTAAGTTATTTCTACTTAGAATTTCGAGCTCTTTCGATCTCAATGGCAAAAAAGTGTGCCAATTTTTTTTATACATTAATCAAACTTTCCTTTGTGTTACCGTATACGTACAAAGTATACAGGGTGAATTTTAAATCATGAATCGTAATAATTTTTTTGTAGTCTATACATAGTTAACAATAACTTACAATGCTTTTAGACCTAAATTAAGTATGTATTTATCCTAATTTTTAAAATCTCGTGGTCACCCTACATTCATGTTTCGTACTTGTCATGAAAATTTCAACATTAGATATCCAACCTCCTAATATTGAAGTTGGCTGGATAGAATTGGCACGTATTGTCAATAATGTCAACATCGTCGACATTGTCAACATAAGTACCTATTTAAATCGTATTTACTCATAAAATAATTCAGTTTTATTACGATTAATGGTATAAGCGCCTCCACCATTTTGTTCATAATTAATTAAGCGGGTCTTTAATTGTAATTAACACTAGTGCTCTGTATTAGTCTTAAGTAGCTTTACCGGTAAACGTGGTTACGATTCACGATTTAAAATTCATCCTGTATTGGGAACATGGTAACACAATTTTTTGTCCTATTGGGATTGTAATACTTAGTAAAAATAGCATACATTTGGCATAAAATTGCACAGTAAAATAAAAATCGTTTATTTCGGACAACTGGATCCATACAAATGTTAGTACATACTTACACATCTACGTTAGACTAAAAACTAGGAAGTGTTAGTAACAATGGGTACTTATGCACTATGTTAGACTATAGAATATGTAGTTAAAGAGCGGTGCAGGCCTATCCAGTGCTGCAGGTAGCGACTGTCAAGCCTGTCCGCTATCACGCCCAGGATGCTATTGGTGCTGGCGCGCACTCTGCAGAGCGTCGCGGCGGCGCGCCGCCTCACGCCGGCGTGGAAACCGTCCACTTGCGCATCCGCGAACATGCCTGACGCACTGCAGGCGCGCGGCAGACCCAACAGCACCCTGAAGGCGTTATTGTATTGCACCCGTAAGGCGCCGAGCGATCTCTGCGTATATTTAGCCCACAGGCTACATGTATATAAGGACGTGCAGTACGCTCTGAAAAGAGTTATTTTTACTTGCGCCGTGCATCTTCTGAACCTGTGTGCTATCATATTCGCCCTTATCGCCAGCGCCCTACGTTCGCGCTCAATATCATCATCATCTTTCATGTTGTCTTTCACTATGTGACCTAAATATTTTACGCTAGTTACCCTCTTAAGGACCGAACCATCTAAAGATATCGGTGGTACATAAAATAAAATATAATTTTTTTTAGAAATGCTCATTTGGCAAATCCGGCTAAGAGTGCTAACGACGTAAAATATATATTTTTTTATTAGTTAGGAATATTAAAGGGTTTAAGTAAGAGAAGAAATCCAAAGATTTTTAGTATGAGGGAGATTAAATGTCTTCATGATATTTTATGCAATAAATAGTATGTATGTAGGTATACAGGGTGATTGGAAATTCGACGTTGTCCTTGAAAAGCGTTATTCTATAGCTCATTTGCAATGATTTAAGTCCAATCAACATTTTCAAGTTTGAAATTCTACTTAAATTGAAGAACGCTTTATTTTATTCTCAATTTAAGTAGTATTATCAAAATTTCCAGTTTTAGGTCGAAAGGCGGGCTTTCAAAAAAAAAACTAAAAACTAATATTTTGAAAATCAACGAGTTTTGGCCACTGGTTGATTGGACTTAAATCACTGCAAATGAGCTATAGAATAATCCCTTTCAAGGAATACGTCGGATTTCCAATCACCCGGAATTTTGTAGCATATTTATACAGAATAACGGGAAACGCCGTTAATATCGCGATGATGGACGATTCTAGTGTGGCCACAACTTACTATACATTGACACTTATAACCTTTTTTTTTTCAGGCCTGATACACCTACCGATATCCTTTAGCGTCTGCATAGTGTCTCTAATGTGTCGATTTAGTGCAACCTAGACAATCTAGTTCCAGTACGCTCCCTAAAAGGCAGTTGTTCTTAACCGGTGGTCCCTGGAAGCACCCTGGAAGTGGTCCGCGAAGCCATCCGAAAAAAATTGTATGTCCTCCCGATCCACTCAATATGGTCCGGCCAGCGAAAATTAAAAAAAACTCGCGTCGAGCGCGCGGGGCAAAAAAAATCCCAAAAACCCTACTCCAAACAGTTGGTGGTCCGTGGCAGACACAGATTTTGACACTAAGTTTGATCACCAAAAGGTTTAATCACACATTTTTCTAATAACCTCTCTTATAGAGGGCGCCAGATAGCCTTACGGATGATTAAGTCTAGATTATCTGTACAGATACCCTGTGGGTAGTATTTTCCCATACACGAAGGAGGAACGTTCCCACGCTGGGAAAGCGAGATTCATATCTGCTGTGATGGTAACTTGGACAATCATGGCTTAACTTTTGTTACAAGTTTTTTTTACCTTAAGGTGATTCGTTTCAGGATAAATATGCAGGCAGTTTGCCTGTTTATAGTCAGCATCTGATCGACACTATAGCTTTGTTATTATTTTTTTTGCTTTAAGGCTTCTCATGTTGTTTTGCGCAAAAAATGTATTAAGGATCAAAATGAAACATTTGAATCCCTTTTTAACCCCTTTTTCGATTGTATTTACAATAACATAACAAAAACATTAAATATTAAAAATTATAATTATAACACATTAAATATATAGATTTCTATTTTTTCTGTCTTTACCAATTTACCCCATTTACCTCATTTTTTAGAGTTTTTTTCTTATGCACATTGTACATTGATTATGCTAGCGCAAAAGTAGCTTTTGCCTGAAAAGTGATAGGTACCTACGTAACGTCACAATGATGTCGAAAATTTCGTTCTAAAAATAAAGAATGTTCTTTTTTATAAAATTGACCATAAGTATTTAATGTTTAATGAACTTTTACTTCATTTCATGTTCCATTATTATTTTCCACTCTGTATACAGCAGCAGTCTTTAATATTCCAACAGTAATTATTTGAATTGACTCAAACTAAATACTAAATTTGAGTTTTAGTTTATTTAATTTTAATATAGATTTAGTTACTCTGTACTGCTTTTATTTTTGTCTATCCTAATAAACCATAATTTAAAGATTAAAAAAAATACTGTAAAATAGTTTAAATAGCTAAACTCTCACCATTAAAAACTTTAAAAACAACCAACCTTTTTCTAAAACACCACAGAACCAACACAAAGCAAACTGTCACGTTTTCGCGCGCAAACTACGTTCCAAAACGGGTGCGTTCGACGCGGTCTAGTTCCAAAATGCAACTGGTCTACATAGGGCAGTGATGTTTTATATAGACCCATCACGGGGCATCGTTTGCGGTTCCGCTACATTTTCACGACCTCGGCAGGGCCTGATTCTAAATTCTAATGAATGAAGATTGAAGATCGGTAACTTTTGTTTAATTTCCTGTCGCATCTGTATTTATAGTACATTACACAACTAGGGTGGTAAAACAAAGAAAGGCCGAGATCATGGATGTTTGCGGTCCGAGCTGCAAGCGAGGGACGTAAATATGCGATCGATGGCTTTCTTTATTACCTCCCGTGTTGTGTACATCATTTTATGTCTACACTTGGTCAGATAGCGGCGGCGGAAAAAGTCACTTTATGGCCAGGTGTGGCATAAAACAAAGTAATACCACTGGACAATGAACTGTCAAAATTATAACTAGTTCCAACAGTTTAGACAATTACCTATTATCAGCTTTTTGTGAATGGCAATATATGGTTTAAAATAGGGGTGTAACGATACCGATACCGACACCGCCGATATATCGGTATCACCGATAATATACAACCGATATTTGAAGAACGCGAAAAGAATTTGCTGTATGAAAAAAAATCTGCAAAGAGAACCGTCCTTCTTTTGGAAGTCGGTTAAAAAGTGATTTCAATTACTGACTTATTTCGTGTATTGGTCTATTACCTTGTGCAATGACAATTACTATGTTAATTAAATCGTATATATCTTAATAAAAAAAAATAGAATTTTGAGTCGACAATCTATTTATTTTACTTTACACTTTTTTATTATACCTTAAACTTGGCTATATTTAACAGAGAGTCATCTCTGTTAAATAAAGCCAAGTTTTAGGTATAATAAGGACATACAAATATCTGAAGTTCATACTTCATTATTTAGCTAAGATATCGGTATCGGTATCGGTATCGCCGATATTATCGTATCGTATCGGCAAAACTATGTGTCGTTACATCCCTAGTTTAAAATAAAATACAAAACTTACCGGCGAGCTTTATGAGCGAGATTCTGTGGAAAAATGTAACAGTTACGATTTCCCGCGAAGCCGTTTAGGTTTTATGACGGCTAGTTATTTAGTTCATTGAACTAGGATTTTGCATAAGTGTCTTCCACAAATAGGTAATATAAAAAACCGGCCAAGTGCGAGTCGGACTCGCGCACCGAGGGTTCCGTACAAACTCATAAGTAGATACATGAACCACCACGCCACCATGGGCCACGCCGTTTCGTCGCCTAAATAGTTATTTTATTTCTACGTTTCATGACGCATTGGTTTTTTTACTGTAATGTCATGTTAACATGTATTAATAAATAAATAAATAAATAAATAAATAAATGAATAGTTCAAGAAAAACTATATGGCGATTAGTTTAGTAGGAGCAAATAAGTATGTGTTAAGATTTTTGCAAATTTCTCAAAAACAGTGCAAGTTAGGAAAACCGTTATATTTTTCCTGTAATATATAGGATGACATTAATAATTGGTAATTATTACAGATTTTTCTGTTCAGTAACTTCGAAGATAATAGGGGGGGAACGGTATTTTTTTTAACGTTTTTCGCCATAAATCAAAAACTACTTATTTAAAAAAAAATACAAAAATACTGTTTTAATCTACAAATTAAGCCCTTTCATTTGATACCTCACTCGATATAATAGCCCTACTTTCAATTTGCAAAGTCTCATTACGGACCCCTTTAAAAAAAAAGTAAAAAAGTTACAAGATTTTTTTTACATCCTATAAGCTCGGGTTAGCGGTTCTTAACACTATTCCAAATTTCAAGTCGATAGCATCAGTATATCCTGAGATATCTTGCTGTGACAGACGGACAGACAGACAGACAGACAGACAGACAGACAGACAGACAGAGTCGCACCATAAGGGTTCCTTTTTTACCATTTTGGTACGGAACCCTAAAAACAATGTTTTTTATTTTCGTGTAAAAAAACCCTCTTGAAAAGTTAAAACGCTGAAAGGTGTGCTTATCTAGATATTTGCCTCGCTGCCAACTAGCTTAATTAGCCATTTGATTAGCTGCCTAGCCTTTTCACTAAACGGTGGCATTTAGTTAAGTGCCTGAATGAACATCGGGCCGTCTAGCCCTTCTATCAAACGGCTCGGCAACAGTGGCGTGACGTAAAAGATATCCTTGGGCAAGCCGGTGCAGATTGGGCGTACATTTTCCTTGAAAAGCTGTAAAATAAGGTGCTAAAATACCTGATATTAGGCAAGCCGGTAGGAATCGAGTTCTTTGGACGCCACGCCACTGCTAGGCAAACTACTTTCGTTCGAAAAAATTAAATAACCCGCCTAGCCCGCCTGTGTCCTTAGAACCTGATCTCATATGGGGGGCTCGGGAGCGAAGCCCCCCGCATGGAAAAAGCGAACAAAACAAACTCCTTTTTTAGGTTAGGTTTGTTAGGCAGCTTGTGTCCCTCAGAGCAGAAATAGCACCGTCTAGTGAAAAGGCTAGGCAGTTGACCAAATGACTAATTAAACCAGTTGGCTGCGACATATGTACGACAGTGTGTCTTTGTACTAAACGAATGGCCTAAGCATTGGCCAGCCATATCGTTAATTGATACATTGGCTAAATTTCATCCAGGCAGTTATCTAAATGGCACCGTTTAGTGAAAAGGCTTGGCAGTTGACCAAATGACTAATTAAACCAGTTGGCTGAGACATATGTACGACAGTGTGTTACTGTCAGCCATCTTCGCAAAGTCAAGGGGTCAAAAAAAAATTGGACCCGGTAGATAGGTTTGCCAGATGGTAGGGAATTGGCGGGATTCTCCCGATTTTTTTGTATGTGCTCCCGACTCCCGACAAAGAAGGAAATTTCCCGAAAAACGACTTCATTTTAAAACTTAGTCCGATCCACTCAACAAGGTGGTCCGGCCAGCGAAAATTCTGCTATTTCAGGCTAAAAAAAAAACTCGCGCGTCGTGCCCGCGGGGCATCTCCCGACCAAAGTCTCAAAATTCCGACATATTGTTTCCTGCTCCCGATAATATGGTAATTCAATCTGGCAACCCTACCGGTAGATGACGTCGTGATCGGGATTTGATGACAAAACGGATTTGCTTCAGTTTATAACAGGAATTATGGGGACATTATGACGCGGAACAAAGTTCACCGGGAGAGTTACTTAGTATGTATGTATATAGAAAATGGCGTATTCGAAGCATCTTTCCAGTCTGATCGTACTTCAGGAGTTATGTTTCAATTCAACAAGAAGCACTAAATTAATGTAATGCGCTATAATCATTGGCTACGCTTAATTCTGAATGAGCTCGTTATTTATACACAGGTACAATATTGTGCACAGTATTTTCACTTTTTCAGTCACGAGTGAAAATAAGCAGTTGGATGCCTCATAGATCGCTGTATGACGCAATGGTTCTTAAGATTTCCTTTCGGGTCAATTTTATACAACGATTACACAGGGCGATTTTGGGGTCATGTAGCAGGAGTCTCCTAATTATGACTTAATTGATACTTAACTATCAATTAACTCTTAATTAGGAGATTTTTTTGCTGTGGTTGTCCCCATAGTGAAAGTTGCTCAGTGTGGTGACCCTCCCCAGTACCCCGTTCACTCCTGCTACATGACCCCAAAATCGCCCTGTATCTAGACACCCCCCCCTTCCCCCCATGGGTCTGACGTACTATGTGGATGACCCGAAAGCACACGCGAAAAACATCACATGCTTATCTTACTTAACACGACCGGCAATTCCGGCAAGCTCATTGTAGGTAATGCAACCCGGGTAACTGACTTTATTTAGAGTCGGGTAATACGCACATATACAAGGCGTGAGATGTACCTTTTGTAGGAAGAAAAATGCTGCTATTATCAAAGAAATATATCGAGATATTCGAGATAGAAGAACATTGTTCGCTGATTCGTATGGGAATCAAGCATGTAAGATTTTGTGGTAGACGTTTGACGGAAGTAGTATAATTTAGTGATGGAAAACATAAATTTTCCAATTCATTTGGTGGTATTCGAACAATTAATTATATTATACTATTATCAGATTTTTCAATGACGGCGAGCAAAGAAGGTCCCTGGCCCTTTTTTACCCGACTGCGGCGAAGCCCAAAGGAGGGTTATGTGTTTGACCTGTATGTATGTATGTATGTCCGTTCCTGTGTCCGCTCGTAACTACTCAACGGCACATCCGATTTTGATAAATGATACATCATTAGATTCGTCTTGATGGTGCGAGTGTCACTGGGTATGAAGTTCGTTAAAATAAACAAAATGGCGGATTTTATGCAGTTTCAAAGTGCACCGCGGTCGGGTTTTTTTTAGTAAAAATGTGGTTATTTAGCACGCGATGTACATACTCTCTTTCCTTCTATCTCGATATATTTCTGTGGCTATTATACTGTGCGTATGTCAATGGACGAGAATTCAATCAAAATACTGGTTTTAATTCTTACACTGTGTCAAACCTCTACCGACCGCGAATAAGTTGATGTGTTCCTGATTCCGAACTAACCTACATTTGATGGAGGAAACAATTGTTTAAAATATCCGAAAAATAATAAAAAAGAACTGGTAAATTTTATAGAATAATAAAATTATCATTTGGTCTGTTTAATAGGATGCGCTTGTTAAGTGAAGGAGTGACAATGTAATATTTTTATTATTAAAAGTCATAAAAATGTATTATAAATATCCCATAGTACAAGCATTGATTAGTTTGGGACTAGATTGATTTGTGTAAGATTGTCCCCCAATATTTATTTATTTATGTTTGTCGAAGTGCCTGTAGATTCTAGCCAGCGCTATTCCTTTTTTTTATGAAATAGGGGGCAAACGAGCAGACGGGTCGCCTGATGGTAAGCAATCACCGTCGCCCATAGACACCTGCAACACCAAAAGAGTCACAATGATATAGTCTTTTAAGTTTTAAAATATCAAGCACTAGAAATCTGAAAATTGGTATGGCGTAATTTATCGATGCCGCCATATAATAAACAAGAAATAACTTTGACACGACACTTACTAACACTTAGTAACTTTGATACAGGGTGAATCAGGAGACGAGAGCAGTGTCAACCCTATTGTTTCGTACCAGTATTAGTGAGATTGCTGTTCGTTTTTTCGTGTTTTTCAACACAAAAAAAACGAAATTAAGACAAAAATATTTTTTACGACATTCATGGTCACTCTACAATTAGAGTACAGTCGAGTTCATTTACATCTACACATGTGAACAAAAATATTTGAAAACAACCCTATTGTAACGAGCATAAAAGCGTGTAAAAAATAATCTAAGTGCTGCTGCCATAACAGTTAAAGAGGTTTTATCTTTATTAATTAGTTGTGAACCCTACAATACAGTAAAATAAACCGTGTTTGTAAAAATTAAGTGAATAACAAGTAAAAACATTTGAGAGAGAGAGAGAGAGAGACAGAGACACACATACGTAGGTCTTAAAAATAATAAATGGCATTGGTTTTCTATATGTTTTGCGATGGGTATGGCGTACAAACAAATAGTACAATGTTTATATCCTTAACACTATTTAATTCTAAGGCCACATATGGCATTATTGACTCATAAAACTAAACAAGATTTATATTGAAATGCCATCTAAAAAATCATAAGTTCTATTTTCTCCATAAAAAGTAAAGTTAGCAGTTTCTTAAAATGAACATTGTGGGTGTTTCACTTAAATACGACGGTGATTTGGTGAACCATCCACCCAGTCCGATCCACTCAGGGTGGGCCGGCTAGCAACCTGGTTCGACCCCAGGGAACGCCACGGCCGACCACCCGGCCATACGATCGCTATGCCCAATAAGGGTTGCGAGTTAGTCAGTCTTTGGTCCTGCTCATGTCTCCCGCCAATCATCCTTTATAATAAAATCCTTCCTTCATCCTTTTGTAAAAAAAATAGTACGAGTAAAAACGTTTTATTTTTCTTCTTAAGAACGGAACTCTAAACAGCTACTTTTATGTATGTCTTGCTAGACAAATGGCAGTGTGCCAGCCAAGTTCCCAAAGCAAAAGATACACTCTCTCACTCCATTTTACTATCGAAGTCGTGATTATAATCACTAATTCGATAATAACAGTATGGAACCATAAACTACAGAGCACAGATAATAGCAACACTGGCCTTGCACCAGTAAGAAAAGACAGAGGCGGCCAACCTTGTCGGTTATTATTAATTTTATAAGATTAAGTTCAAGAGCGGATGCAGCATCGATTTTGTTGAAAGCTTAATTGTTTTTGTTAATTTGTGTTCTTTTATTCGTCGGTCGTACACCGTGAAGCGATTGGAAGATTACTTGGCTTTATTTGAATTGCTTGGTTCGAAAACAACCGAATGTTACAAAACTAATAGAAACTTTGGTTGTTTTATTCGCTGATTCATCTGGGTACTCAAATTAATGAATATTTGAACAACGGGAGCGTTTAGTTATTGCACTAAGTTAATTGAGACTGGAAAAAAGCATGTACCTAAAGAAAGATTCGTGGATAGATAACTTTATTTTTAGTTTTAAATGTTTAAACAGAAGATAAACTAAAGACGATTTTAAATGTTTGTCATAAAAATAACGACTATTGTGCGACGGTACATAGCAAAAAGTTTTCATGTATTCTGTATTTCGTTTATTTTCTTTAACATGATTTGAGTAAGGCGATTTGTCCAAACGATTTCTTTACGAAACACTTTTGAGTTTGCTATGACATGCGACCTAGATGTCTTTAAGACAAGAGTGAATAGGCATCTTCTGGGTAAGCGTGCTCCAGCTCAGACCTTGTCTATCAATCAGGTGAGACCAAGATCAAAAGCAAACCCATCATCCATATAAAAAAAATTAACTAGTTCGGTTTTATTTTAAATATTTTGACGTCACATGCTTTTGTGCATAAGTAATATAATCATAAGTATCGATTGTTTTATCGTAAACTTGTTCAATACCTTTTAAAAATACCGAATAGGAAAGCATAATGGTACCTAGATCTCACCTGTTGGTAAGTGACGATGAATCCGATGATGGATCATGCTTACTTAGATAGTGCATATTCACCCTCAACCCGAAGAGATCTGGGTTATATTTCTTTTAATGTGCAAAAAGTGTTTTACATCTATACCATATATATACCAAAATGTTTGATACGACTTGTGTGTGTAATAATAAACCAAATAAAGATAAAGGTTGCCGTCCAATGGCTTCCCATAATCAATCAAAGTTCGATGCGAACCGCGCCAGTTCGGTTGCCCAATGGACATTAACCCTAAGCACTCTTGCATTAGTTAACAATGCTTTAAGCTTATCGAAGTGCCACAGACTTTATTTATTACAGTACCGAATTTACCTTTCCCAGTACCTCTTTTCACCTCCTAAACCTCCACCTACATTAACTATAGTCTCTGTTTTACAAAACATAATGGTTGTCTGGTAGAGAATGCCTAAAGGCAATAAGTCCGCCTATAGAATTTTTGTGCAATAAAGTTTAAATAAATAAATAAATATACAGTATGTTGTAAGGAATATAGGCACAGTATAATAGCAGTAATTTTTCTTTCTACAAAAGGTACATCGCGCGCTTTTATGTGTACGAACGCACTACAAGCAAAGTAATAAGAATGCGTACGAATGCTCCAGTATGGATCGCACTCACACAGACGTGCTATCGCGCGTCTGTGTGAATACGTGTCGCGCGCTCCTAAATCGCCGCAGTTGGACTAGTTACTTGTTCGTCTTTATACTTTGATAGAATCTGTGCGGAAAGAGAATAGGCGTGGCGAAAAACGGAACTAACCTAACCAGTATGGCCACAGAACAGAAAATACGGCACTTACGGTAGAAAAGCATTACAGCGCCCCCAAAATTAATCCTATTCTCTTTCCGCACACACTCTATAGGGCAGGCAGACGGAGTGATGGGACAAAACAATAGTGACCTCAGACCTAACGTCAAATAAAATAAAACAATGCTTCGGGTCACTATAATTCTAAGGAATTAGTAAAACTAAAGCATCTGTTAAGCTTTTATTACGTTACATTTACAATTAACAAAAGCAATAAATACCTCGTTAAGCAACGAAGAAGCTATAATTTTCTAACCGTTTAGTGCATTGTTGGTCCATGGAACCAGATCGTGGGATTACCCTTGCCTTGACGCTTTCTTAAAAACAGTATAATTTACATAGGGCCATAGACTATGGAGTAACGAGGTTTGCGTCATTGTGGGGCAATTAAAAAACACATTGTCTATGGGATATAGTAGAACACAAAAAAATTTAATCACAATGCCAGAGATTCTTTATTCGTTTTTTTAGCAAACAAATACATAAAATAATAAATATAATCTGTTTAAGCGTTCCGTTTTCAGTAAAATTCGTTGCTTACAGCAACTTTTCCCACGTTCCGACTCTATCGGTTGCCCACTTAAACTATGTTCGCCATTTTTGTACATGCAAACAAATACGCCTTTATCATTTGACACCCTGTACTCTTCCCATTTGTCTAGGCAGCGCCTGAACGAACTTGATGATCATACGCATTCAGAAGTTTGTGGAGATTATTTTGGAGTAACCTATTGTCATATAGTCTTTACTTACTCATATTTGGGTGAAACAGATAGGTGATGAGACTTATAATTAAACCTATATTACCGATATGTAGGTCAAAAAATTAACTTGCGTTGTAATTTCACGCTTCATGCACACAACTATATTATCCATATCCATATAACATGCATGTCAAAACAATTACATAATTAAATTATTATGTGGTTATTTTAGACAAACAAACGTTAACGAACCGAAACGCAAAAAAGAAACTTCAAAATTCGACTGCTTCTTGTTCTAAATTCAAACGCATGACACGATATCATGAAACTTCAACTTTATCTTCTACGTTTTACGGACGTTTTTACATTAAAGTGATTGAGCAATATGAATTGGGGAATGTTTGAAAATGGAACTCTGCGGTTAACCGTTTGAATTAAGAAATTAAATGTTCTAAATTTGAATATCTGTTTCCTCGTTGCGTTTAGAGTTTAGACTAAGGCAAACTAAGTTATTATGCTATGTCAATGGGGTTTAACCTTTTTTCTAAGTTGGAGACTACTTATACAGCACCATGTACCCAAGACTATGCGACATGAAGGGAAAGTACCTACTTTACTTACCTCAAATATTGTAGATATCATATTTTGTTGAAAGAAGACTTTACTTAATTTTTAAGTATAATTGGAACTGCATTCAAACATTTTTGAAAAAATCGCATACGACGATATACCATGTAATAAAAAGTTTAAGACGCTACATATTTAAGAAAAAATAATTCTAATGGGTAATCCTTTCGATCGGTATAGTAAAATTAAAAATTGATTTTTCTTAATCATATTTATGTGGGTTCGATTGTGAATGTTCTGATTAAGGCAGATGATTTTTCAAAAATCGTTCAATGCAGTTCCAATTATTTTTTAAAACAAAATAAAGTCTCCTTACAAAATATCCTATCTACAATATTTAGTTTAGTTAGACACCCTGTATAGATCGACTGAAGCCTTGAAAAGCTGATCATTGTTGGAAACAAGGAGGGTAAACGAGCCCGCCCGGGGTTGGTCCCGAACCAACCAATCAAGTGAAAGGGCCATCCTCAAGCAAGTTTTGCTCGGTCGTCAAGACGCGATGAACAGGCGCACCGGTGCCGGTGGAGGCAGATCATGAAAAGTAGGTGTAGACCATCCACATCCACCGATGACCACGATCCTCAGGCATGAGGGAGCGACCACAGAGAGAGAGATAGATAGACTGTAGAGTCTATATTAGGGTACGCAGTACCGGTACCGTTCTGGAGAACCGGGATTCTCGGTACTGGCCGATAATAGAACCGAGACATCCCAGTACCTTCGGTACTTCCGGGACTGGTTTTCAAAGACTGTCGATACTTCAGTGCGATGATATTCAGTTAGTTTTATAATAAAGACAAACTTCACATTGCATTAAAAGCACATTTATTAATATAATTTAATTAATAATCACAATTTTACGGACCAGTAGGGCAGGCGGGGATGAGTCAACGCCGATCGCCATTACCACGGTCGCCTCCCGTGTTTGGTTAAAATTTAACTAGGTAGTGGGTGGGTCAATTGCAAAAAAAATGTACCTTTAACTTTTTTTGTGTAATCATGGTGTGTCTTATACCATTATAGTCAGAATCATGAGCACTTTTCATTTATGAAATAAAAAAAAGATGTCCAAAATGTCCAAAATTTCCGTACAAATTTTGAATCTCAGTTTCGTTACGCCCAAACTAAATAAATATAGGGGCAAATGGTAGGTAACGAAACTGATAAAAAATTTATCTGTATTTCCCCTATATTCTTTTATTTTCACGTCCCGGTTCTTTGCTCGGCTCAAAATACCGGGAAATCCCGGTACTTTCGGTTCCGGTATTTCTCGGAAGCAAACCCTAGTCTATATAGTATTCAACAGTGCATCTAAACACATATTAAAACTGAATAAAATTGAAAACTTCGTGTGCGAATCCGACTCGCACTTGGCCGGTGTTTAAATTCACTATACTAAACGAACCGGTGCCTGTCTATCTGTCAGTTTCATTCCCAGTAATGGCGTCTGTGGCAAAATATCTGGTACCTAACCTCCGTTATTCTCCTTGAAGATATTTCTTGGAAAATCCACAGACCCGGCTCACACTTGACCGTTTCCTATCCCTTGCGAAAATGCTCTCATCATCATATTATTATGTTTAGAACGGAGATCCAGCCTTCGGATTCAAAAGCACCTTACAATTTAAACCAATAAACCATTGATCCAATTGCTAATAAGTACCTGACTAAATTACTAACAATTCATTAATTTTCATACTTAAAATTATGCAATAGAGAACGCATTCAACACTAATTTTCCGTCCCTGATTACATCAAAAACCATCCACTTGACTTCCTACCTTATCACGTTTAAATAAAGTTCAAATTCTAATGGTGATTATATCTAGATGGTATCTTGCTAAAGTTACATATCAGCACGTTTTTATTACACTTTGTCCATCCATCATACCAAGGTCTTTGAAGTACTGGCAAATTACTGGCCATTCATTAAAAGCGGGGGTCGAGTTAAAATGGTTACGGCGGCAGCTAAAACTGGTGCGTAGTGTTAAAGCCAAGTTCTGGTAGGTAAGTGAAGAGAAATTATAAATGTAACTATTCTACATATATAGATACAAGAACTGTAACTATTCTGTTTGTTTTAGTCATTATTCAAGTAATGTATGCATTTGCTAAAAATATATTTTAAGAGTATTTTATCCGCATTGTTACCTATAAATAAATAAATATAAATAATAAATAAATATTAGGGGACAATCCTACACAAATCGAACCAGCCCCATAGTAAGCTCAATAAGGCTTGTGTTATGGATACTGGACGACGATATATCCAATAGATACAAATACTTAAATACATAGATACCTATACTAGCAAATATTAGGTAAATTCACTACAATTAATTTCTCAAATTTAAGTTTGAATACAACAAAAGCACCCAATTGTTAGTAACTATTAACTGTTTATAAGTCAGGCTGATCCTAAGATTTTTAGGGTTCCGTACCTAAATGGTATGAAAGGAACCCTTATGAACCCCTGCTATCGATTTGAAATTTGGAACAGTTTTAAAAGCCACTAACCCAAGCCTACTGGACGTAAAAAAAATCTTATACCTTTTATACTTTTTTTAAATGGGGTTGAAATGGGATTGGACTTGGATTTTTTTTAAGTCGGGCTAATATATCAAGTAGCCCAAGTAGGGTATCAAATTAAAGGGCTTAATTTGTAGATTTCAATTCTATTTGTAGTTTTCTTCTGAATCATTAACTTTTTGAATTAGGACGAAAACGTTAAAAAAAATACCATCCCCCCCCTATTATCTTCGAAGTTAATGAACAGAAAAACACATACTTATTTGCAACTACAACTTACAAATCGACATAGAGTTTTTCTTGAACTATTCACGTAGGTATCTACTTATGTACGGAACCCTCGGTGCGCGAGTCCGACTCTCATTCGACCGGTTTTTTTAAATTCTGAGATAGGTAGTGAATTCTCTACTAAAGTAATTAATGTACTAATGACTCAAAACGAAATAAAAAAACCCTAGAGAAAAAAAAGCACTCCATTTTTAGGGTTCCGTAGCCAAAATGGCAAAAACGGAACCCTTATAGTTTCGTCATGTCCGTCCGTCTGTCTGTCTGTCTGTCTGTCTGTCCGTATGTCACAGGCATTTTACTCAGAAACTACATGATGGATATTGATGAAATTTGGAATATAGGTGTCTTTTATGAGCCGCCACTTAGTTTGGTATATAAATAATTAAAATAAATATTTTTAGGGGGGGCACTCCATACATGTTAAAGACAGTAAAAAAATGTTTTTTCAGCAAATATCAACGTGTGGTACATAGTTCGACAGCTCTTTAAAAAACACTATAAGGTTTCTAAGTAATGTTTTTGATTAAGTGAATGTATTTGGAAATAATCGCTCCGAAAGTTGTGTAAATTGTGTCCCCCCCCCCTCTATTTTCTAAACCGTGCGTCCGAAAAATATGAAAAAAATCACGAAGGTAACGCTTAATTAATACTTTCAACGAAAATTATTTTCAACAAGATCGAATGTACCGTTTTTGAGTTATTGCCGATAAACTGCTCTTCTCAACAAAAGGACGTAATTGCTATGAAGATACGCTCTTTTGTTGTTGTACTTTTAATACATCGTATTTTTTACCTTATAGTTACGGCTATGGAACCCTACACTGAGCATGGTCCGACATGCTCTTGGCCAGTTATTTTAAGTACCTAAAGCTGTCTTCGTAAAGTTTTTTACCCAAATCTTTGCCATCGGTAAACAAAACAATAGATACCTTTAGACCACAGAAACATATCGATATATTTCTTTGCTTTAGGCGGACATTTAAAATCTCTAGCTTAAAAAAAAGACAGTTGAACTTGACTATTTTTTTCACTCAAACAATTCCACCGTAATTCTGCGATCGCATTCCCCATACACGGTAATCGAGAACAAAGCAACTAGATTACTGCCAACCAACACGCACGTACCAAACCAAACAGGCACAAATCCATGCAACAAACACATTTATTCTAAACCTAATTGCACAAGTAATAAGGTTTACATTGAAATGTATTAATTCTGTGACTTATTGTGCCTTTGTTTGGAGCGGGTACATCTCTCCCAAGGACCAATGGAACACGACGTTCGAATTTCAAACAATAAAGCGCGCGAAATGTCGAAATTTTGAATAACGACTTGTTTTTGTTTTTTAAAATTTGATTAGATTTTTTATAGAGGTGTAACATGCGAAAATTATGAATGAATTGATGTTTTTAACATTGAATTTTAAGTTATTGCGCGAAGTGATCATCACCGTAAAGCACCTACCTACATTCGGCCTCAATAAATAGTTTTCTGGACCCGCCAAGCTCTTTAAATTTTAATTTTGTAATGTCTCAAGAAAGTCAAGAAGATATGAGTTTATAGAAGCAAAATAAATAATTTGACTAATGCAAATACCAATTTTACATCTACCTTGAGGATACGGTTCCTCAATTCGTCTTTTTTTTCCACGCGATTACTCAAAGACGGCTGGTTCGATTTGAATAATGATTTGTTTTGTTTCCAAGGGTATGCTTCCATCCATGGTGGTGTCACTGCAGATCAGCATCTGATGATGGGATCTTAGAGGAATCGAGGGAACTCTTCAAATATTATAAGCACACGTGTAGCGATTTGGATATTTTTTGTTAGTGAGTGACTTGATGACTAATTTTTAACTTGATAAAAAATACTAGAGAAGTTACTAAATACCAGATTGCGCAACTACTTAAATAAATACAACTTACTATCTCCATCTCAATATGGCTTCAGATCCGGAAAATCGACCGAAGATGCTGTGTCTGCTCTAACCTCGCGCATAGTTGAACATCTTGACAATGGGTCTAAATGCATGTCGGTGTTTCTAGATATCAAAAAAGCTTTCGATACCGTCTCTGCCCCCATACTGTTACACAAGCTGGAAAGAATGGGGATACGGGATATTCCGCTTCGTCTTTTCAAGGATTATTTAACGAACAGGACACAGAGGGTGAAATTAGGCGACTGCGATTGTATCAGCGAAGATGTGGACGTGACGTACGGAATTCCTCAAGGCTCTGTGCTTGGCCCGACGCTATTTTTGATTTACATCAATGACCTATGCGACTTGAAGATACCTGACGCAGATGTATTTTCGTATGCCGACGACACCGCCATCGTCTTCGCTGGTACCTCGTGGGAAGATGTTCAGAATGCAGCGGAGACTGGACTAGAAAAAATTAGCAAATGGCTTAAGAATAATATACTTACGTTAAATACCTCCAAAACAAATTATATATGTCACAGTATATACAGCAATACACAACCTCATAATAACTTTACTATCAAAATACATAGCTGCTGTAGGAATGTATTAAATTGTTCACAGCTCACCTGTCCCACTATATTGAAGGTGGACAGCACCAAATATTTGGGAGTCTTTGTAGACCGGGGACTCTCTTGGTACCAGCATGTTGAATATGTGATATTAAGATTGCGAAAACTTAAATGGATTTTTAAAAATTTGAGACATGTTGTGCCAAGAGTAGTCCCAAGCTCACAAGGCTATAGCAGAGACCTCTTAAAAGAGATATACACATCTTTGGTGCAGTCCATATTAACCTACTGTTTGCCGGTTTGGGGAGGTGCTGCAAAGACTCGTTTTATAGACGTAGAGAGAGCGCAGCGCAGTCTTCTAAAAATTATGTACTTTAAGGACATTTGGTTCTCAACTGATAAATTATACGATACATGTAAGTTGCTTACCGTTCGCAAATTATATATATTAACCTCTGTACTCAGGAAACATAAAAACACAACCTTTGATCGCAACCGTTTGTCAAAACGAAGGAGAGACATTGTTATGCATCTACCAATAACCAACACCAAGTTTGCTAGTAGACAATATAACAAACGATCATCGCATTTATATAATATTGTAAATAAACATCTAGATATATACCCAAAGCTACAATATGATGTGAAAAATAAAATAACAGAATGGTTGAAAGACAAAGACTACGACCAGATAGAGGAATTGCTAGGGTATATAGCCTAGACATACATACACAAACATAAATAATAGTTAAGTAAAATAGTTTTAGATTTAATTTAAGTATACTTTTAGTACAGTACTAAATAACTTGTAGTTATGGAAGAGCGGTGGACTCCTGGCACAAGTTATTTACATGTCGCAGCGTCAGAGTTTCGCCTACTACGAAGGAATGTCAAGTTTGTCTATACTTGAGTGTGTTTGGTTGCGATACAATGACGTTTTATTCAAAATTGACTTAGGGCTGTCATGGTTGTTAATTTTTAGCATGTCAGAAAATTGGTGAATTGTTCTGGATAAGGAATGGGAGACGGTAGTGGTTGAACTGAGCTTACGGGGCGAAGAGACACGCCGTTTTGTATTGCAACCAACCTCACTGCATTTCTTCGTTTATTATGATTAGTTAGTGATACTATCGAGCTCCAACCGATGGAAGCGTACACTCGACTGCGGATTAAGGCAATTTGATGGACATTCTGATGACTCTTACCCCTGACGCCGACATCAGAAGTGGGATTTACTCGTATCGCCTACATGATGCCTACGTACCTATTACCCACTGAGTGCATACTTAATGGAACTAATACTGAAACATTTTTACTTCTCGTGGAAAGGCAAAGTAATCAACTTCCTGTGAAATACTGCTATCAGAGATCGATCCCAGCAAGAAAATCGACACGTGTACTTGGATTTCCACGACTGAATTTTAATCAGCTATCATTATCAAGGATTCGGTTGTGGGGTATCGAAGAATCCTGTTATAAGAAAAGGAGTCAATTTCTTCCCTTCAAAGCAAGTCTAGCAACTGCAGCACAGCCAACGTTAATGTATTCAGAATATCCGACACTGCCGGTTTTGTTTAAATGCACTCTCTGAAGAAAGTTTGACCGCAACACTATTAATTGTGATCTTCGAAATAAAAGAGGCATTTGCACTGCACGACAGTCAACACCTTGAAATATAGTCACAAACAATGAAGAATCATTCAAGAAGTACGGTTTGAAGCCACAACAAATAGCGCTTAAGGCGCGTTAGTCAACAACAGGCACCAACGCCTGCAAGATTCGCGAGTGTGTGGAAATCCAATGCGATTTGGTGAGTCGTACCCATTTTATTACGATTCTTAAATTTGGTAATCAGGACAAGTGTCCTTTGGAGTCATAATGATCTCAGTGGTGATCGGATGTGTCGCATAGGACCACGGGGTTGGTTTTATGTCGATTAACCACAGGGATGGTTGTAACGCTACAGAGATAGCCGGGCAAAGGAGGTACTTTCCTTGATTTTAGTTTTTGAAAAATGCTTTGTTGTAATGGGTACTTGAACTCTAGCTTTGAATTTTATTTTGATTTATTAAACAAGAAAGGAACTAAATAAAGTTCGCCCCAAATTCAAAAGTCCATTTGATATCACAAAGCGGTGTTTCGTTTTGAAAGTACTAAACTCTAGGCACACTTACAAATACGCTCATGACCGAGTGATGACAAAGACTACTGGTGGTATGTTTTCTTTTTAGACGCACTCGAGGACGAACGGCGGTCACGGGCCACTACGGGTCTTCGTGCCAAGCCAAGGAGAAGGGGGTCAATGTGTGAGAAGCTTGTCTGCACCTACTGGGATTTTACGTCACTCCGGTGCGCACCTTTCATTATGGTTCTAAAGCAGAGTGCTAACTTGCTAAAGAGTCTGTCTTGTCCAAGTTTAGTTGTAAACGGATTTAAAATAGTGAGATTTTGACCGGTAAGCTCAGCGGTAAAAGTGACAAGAACTCTACGTTTTTGTACTAATTGATGCCTTTACGAAATACGTGCTCTTATACCACACTCACAATATTGACACTGTAAGTAGTATCGAAGCTGTAAAAAACAGCACCTCTCTCTTTGGTGCTCCGGTAAGATTAATTGCGGACCAAGGGTGATGCTTCGCAAGTCGGGAGTTCCGTGAGTTTTGTGATACGTCGCACATAAAGCTTCACTTAATAGCTACAGGCAGCTCGCGTGCGAACGGGCAGGTAGAGCGTATAAAGGGCACGCTTAAAAATATGCTCACAGCTGTGGAGACCACCGATCAGTCTTGGCAAGATGCGCTGCCAGATGTACAACTGGCTTTAAACTGCTCGTTAAATCGTGTCATTAAAGCAAGCCCACTAGAACTAATGATTGGTAGGGTTGCGAGACCTCTTGACATCTTATTGACTGACGATGATGAACAGGCTGTAGACATAGAACAAGTTAGGGCTGACGCAGTTAAAAGTATTGAACGACACGCCGAGTATAATAAGTCGAGGTTTGACAGCACAAAAGCGAAATTTAATAACTATAGTGTAGGTGATTTTGTCTTGCTTAAAAACGAAGAGCGGAACCAGACAAAGCTTGATCCAAAATATAAAGGGCCATACCGTGTCATAGAAGTACTTGAAGGCGACCGTTACATTTTGAAAGCTTTGAGTGGCAACCGCAAGTATAAATATGCTCATGATCGCTTGAGAAAAATGCCTAACGGTTTTTCTGTAATGGATATCGATGATGGTAGTAATGAAACTGTTGAGCAATAAATTTAGTTTAAGGTTGTTTAAGTTATTGTGGCCGAAATTGGAACATTGTTCTATTTTTGTGAATTGAGTGGAACATCACCGGATGGAGGTGATAGTTCCTGCAGGGTCATCTGCCTGATGGAGGAGATGATCGTTAGTGGAACATCACCGGTTGGAGGTGATAGTTCCTGCAGGGTCATCTGCCGAATGGAGGAGATGATCGTTAGGAGGTATCATCCGCCGGATGGAGGCGATGATCATTGGAGGATAATTGTGTGTGTGTGTGTGTGTGTGTGTGTGTGTGTGTGTGTGTGTGTGTGTGTGTGTGTGTGTGTGTGTGTGTGTGTGTGTGTGTGTGTGTGTGTGTGTGTGTGTGTGTGTGTGTGTGTGTGTGTGTGTGTGTGTGTGTGTGTGTGTGTGTGTGTGTGTGTGTGTGTGTGTGTGTGGGTGTGGGTGTGTGTGGGTGTGGGTGTGTGGGTGTGTGTGTGTGTGTGTGTGTGTGTGTGCGCGCGTGCGCGTTTGTTTGTGTGTATGTGATACTTATTTTGTAGTTGCTCTATGGTTGCTGTATGGTTCCTGTAAGACCCTTATAGGTCAGGATTGACCGAAGCGATAATGTTTTGCTGCCGAGAGTTATTTTTATTTCAGACTACGCACACGAGGACGTGTGGTGAGTCAGAATGGCCGTGTCGCAGCGTCAGAGTTTCGCCTACTACGAAGGAATGTCAAGTTTGTCTATACTTGAGTGTGTTTGGTTGCGATACAATGACGTTTTATTCAAAATTGACTTAGGGCTGTCATGGTTGTTAATTTTTAGCATGTCAGAAAATTGGTGAATTGTTCTGGATAAGGAATGGGAGACGGTAGTGGTTGAACTGAGCTTACGGGGCGAAGAGACACGCCGTTTTGTATTGCAACCAACCTCACTGCATTTCTTCGTTTATTATGATTAGTTAGTGATACTATCGAGCTCCAACCGATGGAAGCGTACACTCGACTGCGGATTAAGGCAATTTGATGGACATTCTGATGACTCTTACCCCTGACGCCGACATCAGAAGTGGGATTTACTCGTATCGCCTACATGATGCCTACGTACCTATTACCCACTGAGTGCATACTTAATGGAACTAATACTGAAACATTTTTACTTCTCGTGGAAAGGCAAAGTAATCAACTTCCTGTGAAATACTGCTATCAGAGATCGATCCCAGCAAGAAAATCGACACGTGTACTTGGATTTCCACGACTGAATTTTAATCAGCTATCATTATCAAGGATTCGGTTGTGGGGTATCGAAGAATCCTGTTATAAGAAAAGGAGTCAATTTCTTCCCTTCAAAGCAAGTCTAGCAACTGCAGCACAGCCAACGTTAATGTATTCAGAATATCCGACACTGCCGGTTTTGTTTAAGGGTAAGGCCGTAAAAAAGGGATGATTTCGTGACTTGTAAGCGTCCGGCATTGTTTTTACGAAAAGTAATTACAAAATTTTACTTTTTTAATTTTCCGTGCAAAATACAAAACTTTTTCTACTAGTTCTAGTCCACTAACAAATGTAAATCTCTGTGTTTGTATTCCAATTTTTTTTTTCTTCTATGCAATTGCATCGATTTCCATACAAATAAAAATGTCCCAAAAATGTTCCTGAAAGATTGTAATTATCGTTTTTTAGTTTTGTGATATTATACTGATATGTTGGAGTTTTTTTTATAACTGTCATATATTAATGCAACGTTTTTCGAGCTTTAACATTAGCATTGCCCATTTAAAATAATAATTTACGCGTAACATAAGACAAGTCAACATATTGAAGCTTTTAAGTTACTTAATTTAAGTAACCGTTCTGTCTTGCTATTTCAGCAGTTGATTTGCGGAATTTGATTTCATTATAACGGCAACACTATTTATTCTTTAGTCTTGGTATACCTCTCACTGGTCGGCCATTTTGTGGGTAGTTCAGTGCGTCGATTCAACTTGTGCCGAGGATTTTTTATGGAATTTAAAAGTTACGAGTGAATTTCATGGTAAATTTGTTCTGTTTTGTATTACGTAATACATTATTAATATAATCTTCATATTAGTTTATAGCTAGGTGTCGTGTTCGAGTTAATATGTTTGTTATTGTTCTATATAATGCAAATGAAAGTGAATAGAGGCTAACTTTTATGTTACTTTTAAGTTACTTATGTTACCATTTTAATTTATTTTTAAGTTACGTAACATAAAAGTAAAGTAAAGCTTTGTTCACGCTTTCTTTTCAGTTACAAGTTCTTGCAGTCGGGTTTTTAGTTTAAAATATTTGGTTTGTTTTAATTTTTATACCCAACTGCGCAACACAATTAACACAAAGAAGAGTAACGTGTTTTTTATTTTATTTTACATAATTACAATGATTATAACAAGTAATCCGGGGAAAAATTATGATTTAATTTTATTTGTGAAGACAGCTTTTGTGTGGCTATCAGCCTTTAATTACTTATTCATCTTTGTTCAAAAATGTACCAAAGTATATAAGGTCCTAATTTATTAGTTGCAGATATTTTAACACATTATACTTTACATTAAAATAATTAACTTTAAATAGAAATTCAGAAATCTTTTCATATAACTTTTCTGATTTCATTTACCTAACAATAAAATTTATTATAATTTCGTCTAAATAAATCATCATGTGCATTATCACATGTCACAATAACACTATCTGTCATATCAACAATTTGTTGTCGTAAATGTCGTAACGGTTCGGCGGGAAAACTGCAAATGTCTTTTAATTTATCTACGTGAAGTGGCCAGTTACAGTTAAGTGGTACGTAAAAGAGCTACTAGAATCTTTTCAATGAGTTTTCATTTAGTAATCACATTAACAGGGTGTTATTACGTAGCAAATTTGTTTTTCCTTTTTCTCCAAAAAAACATCGTAAAAGCTATAATGTTTCATGCTTTAATATACTCCAGAGACCGAGTACTATCAGCTGTAAAAATATCTGCAACTAATAAATTAGGACCTTATATACCTATTTGATCTCTTAAATAAACACTTAGTACAAAAAGTGTTTGTATTGTAGACATTGTGAATATCCCTTTAGAATACTTTTATGTAACTTTTAAGTTACTCAGTAACATATATTTTTAGTTACTTTTATGTTACATAAGCCCAATTTTTCAGCCTTACCCTTAAATGCACTCTCTGAAGAAAGTTTGACCGCAACACTATTAATTGTGTTGGAGGATGATGGCGCCACTGTGCCAATGTTTACATCGCTCCCGTAATTAAAATCAAATAAATGCTTCTTTGCGAGTAATAAGTGTTAAAAAGTGCTATAGGACACCAATAAACAGACAATAAATCGTGTGAATAAATAGACATTATGAAATTAATAGTGATAAGTGGTGAAATTGAACTAAATACGATAGTGACAAAATCGTACGTATACAAATAACGGACTTAGAACGTGCCATAAAAAGTGATGTGTTGGACATTATAATAACGAGACATTTTTCTAAATATATTTCATAGTGATTTAAAGAGTGGACTTGAAAACAACCTAAAAATATAACATTTTGCCGGTCATCGCCGTAATCGCATGGATATCAGCGCCATCTAGCGACAACTAACAAAACTACGACAACTGCCATCATAGTAAAGGGTTTCACACAAGTCTTACCAATCGACTAAACCACCAACAGCTTCTCCACATTACGACTAGAGGGCGGTAATATAAGCAAAATGAGTCAACTAGAAAAATTAATACTCGAAATGAGAAATGAGATGCAGCAAAGATTTGCAAATATAGAAAACTCCATTGTCAAGTCCGAAGAAAAAATCACAACCAATATTATTAATAACATGAATGAAAAATTCAACTACGTCACCGGCGAACTAGAGTCCTTACGCACGCAAACAGAAACCCAAGAAAAGAGATTGCATGAAATTGAAAAGAGAGCAGTGCAAAGAAATTTGGTGTTTTTCGGGATAAAAGAAGGAGAAAATTCATATCTAGAATTACAAGAGAAGGTGTTTAAAATTATTAACGAAATTATGAAACTAAAGATCTCAGAAACGGAAATTGAAGTAGTTAGAAGAATAGGGAAAAAAGGAAGTAAAGCCCGACCAGTAGCCGTGACTATTACTACTCTGGGAACAAAGATAAGAATCTTAAAAAACAAAAAGTGTTTAGAAGGCTCAAATATTTATATAAAACATGAATTTCCACAAAACATATTAAAAATCAGGAAAGAATTAAAAACACAACAACAGTTGGAAGAAGAAAAAGGAAATGAAGCTTTCATACGCTACGATAAACTTGTAGTAACAGGAAAAAGTAAAAAACACGGAAATAAGCGAGCGCTACCGTCTTCCCCCCTCCAATCACAAGATGAAGATTCTGAAACGAGAGACTCAGTTAAACTGACTAAAAAACACAAGGGAAACAACCTCATCACTGAGTACATGAAACCTACAGAAATGACAACGACTGAAGTAACAGATCTCACCATACCTGCATGAAATACAGTGGCCCCCTCCCAACCCATATCTAAGACACACAGAATGATGGAAACTACCAAACCTCCCAATACGGCTGGTCCCCGCGGGAGTGTCAGACCATTACCCTCCACTCCAAACTCAAATCAACCTGAACATATTGCTGACAAACTCTACATTGGAACATTAAACGTAAGGTCCTTAGTAGGCATAGGACGCCAAGAAGAACTTGAGCATTCCCTAAAGAATATTAACTGGCATGTACTTGGACTCTCAGAAGTCAAAAGAGAAGGTACCCATATACAAGAGTACGCGGACTACATACTAATGCATACGGGCAAAAAAAGCGGCAAAAACGGCGTGGGATTTATGATAAAGCAGGAAATAAAACCATTCATCAAAGACTTTAAACCGATATCGGACAGAGTAGCTAGATTGGATCTAATGGTACATAATACGCCGATAAATATTATCCAAGTGTATGCACCCACTGAAAAAGCCACTGAAGAACATATGGAGACATTCTACAATGATATACGCTACGCAATAGAACAGACTAATTGTAATATGTTCATTATAGGTGACTTCAATGCGAAAATTGGACAGCCCACTCCAGAAGACAGTACTGTTATGGGGCCATGGGGCTATGGAGAAAGAAATAGCCGGGGTAGAGCCCTCATCGACTTCTGTTTGGAAAATGAGCTTTATGTAATGAATACGCACTTCAAGAAAAAGCCAAAGCTCCGATGGACGTGGAAGTCACCAAATGAAAAGATATTTAATGAGATAGACTTTATCTTAACCAAAAAACAAAACATTAAAGCTGTACATAATTTTGAAGTCTTAAATACAACACACCCAACTGACCATAGACTAGCACGGGTGACCTACTGTACATCACTAAGAGGTAAAAAAACCAGAATAACCTTCAAAGGAAAACAGAAAGATTTCCACCTACTAGAAAAAGAGTCCTTGAAGAACATCTTTATGGAATCAGTAGAGTCACTCCAATATACAAACATGCAAGACTATTATACGGATATAGAAAACAACATTAAGAACTGCCCCTTAAAACTGCCAGTTAATACTGCGCCAAAGAAGATGTCCCCTATAATAACAGAAAAAGTACAAATTTTAATAAACAAAAGAACCACGTTAAAAAACAAGAAATTCAAATCAGCCCTTGAGAAAAGAAAACTCAAAAATTTATACTCAAAAATTCGCAATAAACTAAAAAGAAATAAACTTAATCACAGAATGAAAATCATAGAAGAGGAGCTTTTAAAAAGAGGATCCGCAAAACGTGGACATAAACGCCTAAAGGACCATACACACTGGATACCATCGTTAAAGGATAACTCAGGACTCTTACATACAAACAGACACAACATCTTGAAAATGGCCACATCATTCTATGAAAACCTATATAACGCCGAAAACCAAGACCTTCGACATTTGAGGAAGAGTCAATCACCCACCAACTGCATAGCGCCACTATTAAAAAGTGAAATAGACAGTGCCATAAATACATTAAAAACGATGAAAAGTCCTGGAGCAGACGGTATAACAAATGACATCCTAAAGGCGATACGTGAACCATTAACACCTCTACTTACACAACTATTTAATCAAATAATAGAACAAGAAAAAATACCTGAAGAATGGGAGACATCTGTAATTAGCCTGATATTCAAAAAAGGAGATCCGTTTGAATTAAATAACTACCGTCCTATAAGTCTGTTGCAGTCCACATACAAGCTGTTTACGAGTATTATCTTAAACAGAATTAGAAAAACGCTAGATTTTCAACAACCGGTAGAGCAAGCGGGATTTAGAAGGAACTACTCAACAATCGACCACATTTTTACGCTACAACAAGTTATTGAAAAATATAGAGAATATGGTAAACGACTCTACATAGCTTTTGTGGACTATACAAAAGCTTTTGATACAATATCGCACCAAAAGCTATGGAAAGCACTCGAAGAGCAAGGCGTCGACCTAAAATACATCAATGTTTTGAAAGAAATATACAGTAGAGGAAAATCGCTAATTAAATTAGAAAAGAAAGGTGAACAATTTAGAATAAAGCGTGGTGTCAGACAAGGTGACCCAATCTCGCCCAACTTGTTCACTGCTCTGCTCGAATACGTATTCCGAAGACTAGACTGGCAAAACATGGGTATTAATATAAATGGAGAACGCCTTCATCACCTACGGTTTGCGGATGATATTGTTTTGATGACGAACGATCACGAGGAGCTCGTATACATGCTGGAAACGCTACAACACGAAAGTCAGAAATGCGGCTTACAGATGAACCCTGACAA
Source organism: Eudemis profundana (assembly GCA_947034925.1). NCBI lineage: Eukaryota > Metazoa > Arthropoda > Insecta > Lepidoptera > Tortricidae > Eudemis > Eudemis profundana. The sequence continues at coordinate 12,077,167 of OX344816.1, read as the reverse complement.
AACATGTATTATGACTAACTGCGACGTTATACCAACTACAATACGATCTCAACACATCCAATACGTTAACGAGTACATATACCTCGGTCAAAGCATATCTCTTCAGGATAGCTTTCCCGGCCAAGAAGTAGACAGACGAATTAAAAAGGCCTGGGGCGCATACTGGTCGTTCAAACATATATTTAAATCGAAAATGGATATAAAAGTAAAGAAAAAAGTAATGGACTCAGTAGTTACACCTACTTTACTTTATGGATGCCAAAGCTGGCCGCTGACAAAGGAAATTATAAACAAAATCAAAGTTTTTCAAAGAGCAGCCGAACGAAGTATGCTGAGCCTTAAATTAAGAGATAGAATAAGAAACATAGATATCCGAAAAAGAACACAGGTAATCGACGCTGCGGAGTTAGCGTGCCGATTAAAATGGCGATGGGCAGGACACACGGCTCGCACCACAGACGGACGATGGAGCGAGAAACTGCTCCACTGGTACCCACGCGACGCCGCGAGGCCGCGCGGGCGCCCGCGCCGCCGCTGGCGCGACGACATCGTCGCCGTAGCGGGCATCACCTGGACCCGAGTAGCCACCGATAGAGACGAATGGAATAGGAGGGAGGAGGCCTATGTCCACAAATGGACAGCCCAATAGATACTTAAGAAATTACTTAGACTAGCTAATAATATTTGTGAATTGAAATTATATGTTAGATGTAAATGTATAAACAATTTAAATTTTTTAATTAAAATTAAATCATAATGAATACAATAGAAAATAACAATATTTAATGTAAAATGCATGTATAATGTAATTAACTTTAAAATGTCTAAATTGGAATGATGAATATGTATATCTGTTGGAATAAACGGCTTAATTATTATTATTATTAATGATTACTATCGAGCTCCAACCGATGGAAGCGTACACTCGACTGCGGATTAAGGCAATTTGATGGACATTCTGATGACTCTTACCCCTGACGCCGACATACATATAACTTAAAAGGAGACGCCATACACCTTAAGATGTACTGCTTGTTAAAATAATAAAGAATTTTTGATTTTTTGATAAAAATTGAAATGGTCATGTTTTGAATTAAGGAAGGATAACTTAAAGTTTAATTAAAATCTTTGGGTTTTCCCGAAGATTAATCCGCTAATAATACGTACCTACCAGTAGCGTGGCGTCCAAAGAACTCGATTCCTACCGGCTTGCCTAATATTAGGCATTTGAGCACCTTATTTTACAGCTCTTAAGAAAAATGTAAGCCCAATCTCCACCGGCTTGCCCAAGGATATCTTTTACGCCACGCCACTGGTACCTATATAAATATATAATATTTAACAATGATTATGATTTCTAATAAAATAAATGATAAATGTCTAATGACGTCACAGTTTTCTATACCAACATTAAGAGGGTCATTATTTGCTTACACGGCATCAATTAGTTTTAAAGTAAGTTTTATATTATATCTTGATACATGTTGTCTGCGCGAAATGTCTCAAAAAACCAGAGATAACGTACAAATGGGCGTTTGAGGTCATTTGAGGCATTGGAAACTAAACGTTTTTTGTTATAATATAATTATACACCGTGGGCCCGTACAACCCGACCAACTTTAACCACGTATTCCTGATGGTATTACAAGTAAATAACGTTTTATCAACATAGGTCGAATTTTGTCATTTTACATTAATAGTCTTATGGAACAAAACAAATCAATAAATTCAGTCCCTCGTTATAAACATGTTCTTACTGGAGGAAAAGTTATTAAAAAGAAAAAAAAAAAGGTAAAATGGAAACGAAAGGTCAATATTTTGGCTTTGTAATCGCTTACCATCTAATACTGCGAAGATTAATTGCTGTTTAGTTAAAGGATTTTAAAAAATCAGTAAAAGTATCTTAGTCACATTTATTAGGGCTTGTTACACACTTGGGAGTTTTTATTTAAAAAAATTATGAATATCTCGGAAAGTAAGCGTTAATCGACTATACGTCACATAACTTTTTTTACTTCTAATAGTTGTTAGAATCTACGGTTAAAGTTGGTCGGGTTATACGGGTCCACGGTGTATATACCGGTTGTTGCCTGTACTGTACTTAACAGGAGCAAATAATTAAAACGTAGACTGTAGGTACTCATCAAACAATAAAACTTTCGTTCAACAACTTTTAAAAATTATGTTATCTCTAGACTTTATCTTTTTCATACCAATTAAATAGTAGTTTCAATGTACGTTAACATCAGTCTAATTGACGTCCCTTGTCGACACGCTACAAAAATAATTAGCATCGCAATACATTGCGCCTTCAAATAAACTTTAAAGTGTACTAAAAACCAAAACATAAGTTATTTTTAAATGTCGCTGAACAAATGTTGTTCAGTCTGAGGAGCCTTACTTTTAATTATTTGTTCCTGGAACAGGCAACACGTTATTTATTAGCTTTTTGGGGGTTCTCATATCATTTAATAACATGTATTAAACTATATATTGATGCCGTAGAAGCAAACAATGACCCTCTTTTGGTTTGTGCGGAAAACTGACGACTCGGATCACCTTAAATACCTCCAAAAAGGGGTCATCCACAAAGTACGTCACACAATTTTTCAGATTTTTAGATCCCCCCCCTCCCCCATGTCACACTTTTTCCAAACATATTCTGTCTTTTTATGCCACACTTGGCCATAAAGTGCCTTTTTCCGCACGCTACGCGTTCGGAAAAAGCCGCTTTCTGGCCAAATGTAGACATAAAATGCTGTACACAATACGGGAGGTAATAAAGAAAGCCCTCGATCGCATATTTACGTCCGTCGCCTGCGGCTCGGGCCGCACACATCTGCGATCTCGGCCTTTCTTAGTATTACCACCCTAGTTGTGTAATATACTATTAATATAGGTTGTCACATTTGGCTAGATCCCCCCTCCCCGCTATGCGTTTGAGGATGACCCCAAATGATGCCCGATGGCGTCATTAATGTATCATAAGCCACAACGGAACTGATAAGGATAATTATTCCTGAAACTCAACAGACAAATATACTTTTTCCTGTCCAATTGTCACATACACGAATATAATGAACTGACTAATGGGGAATAATTTATTAACATACATAATACAGTGCTGATGAGTGATAGACGTTTTTTTGAGTATTATTCACGTAACGTTGGGTAAACTAGAAAAAAGTTGAATGTGGATTGAAAAACGCACGGAAAATGTAAGTTTTTTTGTTTTGAATTTATTATTGAAATCTTTAAACAATTAATATGCATACAGTAAATAGTTACCTATTATATTATCACAATACGTTTTACCCGCTTTGATAGAAAAATACGTAAAATTTTTACTTTTTGTTGACATTGAGATACTTGTACTTAGTTACGTATTGTTTTAATTTTAAGCATTGAAAAAGTGCATACTTAATTAAAAGCACAACGTTTAACTTCACGCAAACAATTTCTTAAATGAGTACAGTCGAGTGCATCATTATCTGAGCAAAGAACGGATCAAAAATATCTAATCTAGTTCTTCTTATGCTTCTGACAATAGGGTCTTGTTCAGATCAGATGTCATTGGTCCAATCTTTGCTCAGATAATGATGAACTCGACTGTACCTACAAGGCAAAATAAAAATGCCCTTATTTCTTAAATAATCTTAATGGCCGGAGACCCGTGGGGTGGGGTCCCACCCAGCACACACGTTTTTCAAAGAAATGTCTAAAAAGATAGTCGACTGCCACTGGGGCATTCCACGAAAACGTCTACTTTGTCGGGCACGTGACGGGCTATGGCAGCTACCTTAAAAACAAATAAAAAGTCCTAAATGATGTTATCAATTCGGAAACCAAGTTATAAAATATTGACATACCAAAAAAGTAATTCCTAACTCTGTTAGAAGTAAAAAAAAATGGCTTCACGTACCCGACATTCTGGTGGAATGCAATGCCCCACTGGTGACCGAAGGGCTGGCAGCTTCCTCGCACAGCTAAGGGCCGATACAGACGGACTGCAACCCAACTGCAACTCCCTACGATTTGTATGGGAACTGCATCACAACTGCACGCCGACGGCGCGTTGGCGTGCAGTTGTGATGCAGTTCCCATACAAATCGTAGGGAGTTGCAGTTGGGTTGCAGTCCGTCTGTATCGGCCCTAACACTCGTAAGGTATCGCTATACAACGGGCTAAAACTGCCAATATATTCGGCATCATGTCAAGGGGGCCCAATTATTTTAATATTTTTTAATAAATTTTAGGTTTAGCTTTTTAGGGTTCCGTACCTCAAAAGGAAAAAACGGAACCCTTATAATAGGATCACTCGTGTGTCTGCCTATCTGTCACAGCTCACAGCCAATTTGTTCCGAAAGTACTGGACCGATTGAGTTGAAATTTGGTACATATATATAACCAAATAACCTATGAATAAAATATGAATTTTAGCTATGCGGGCCACTTTTGGGGGATCAACTAGAAAATTTAAAAAAAAGTATCCTTATCTCCGAAACTATTGGACCTAAAATTTTGAAAAAAATATTGAAAATAGTCCTACACCTATAGATTACAGGAAAATCTATAAGAAGTCCACCTGCAATAAAGTATAATTGTGTTGTATTTTTTTGAATGTACGGAACCCTCTCTATGCGAGTCTAACTCGCACTTGTCCGGTTTTTTAATGTGGTACAAGTTTATATCAAATTACAGTAAACCCTAAATATGAAACAACTCCTCCATGTATCTCCCGGGCGGTAGGGGTCCAGAGTCCAGAAGGCTGGCGGCATTGCCACGCTGAATGGCAATGCCGATTCTCTGAGCTAAGAATGCACTAGCCCTCTGGTTTAATTTAATTTATAGTTACCTTTAGTTTAATAAGTAGTTTTAGAATGTCATCTGTCTACAGGCTGTCCCATAACTCACACGTCACAGTGACACCGGGGCTAGGTGAGCTCAAGAGGCACCAAACCAGCCTAATATGACCTTTGTAAAAGTTGCACGGTTTTCGAGATAATGGCAAATTAAAGCTTTTTAGACATTTTCACGTATCAAGATAAATGCAGTATTTTTTCGCATATTACACTATTTATCGACAAAATAACACTTTTGTCATCTCAATTTACTATTCATGACAGCGTACACATAAAAATAAACAGATTTAAGAGCTACTGGAGCACACGCTGGTACTACACATGTTAAAAAACGTGAAAATTTCTAAAAGGCTTTAATTTGCCATTACCTCGAAAACCGTGCAACTTTTACTAAGGTCATATTAGGCTAGTTTGGTGCCTCTTGAGCTGACCTAGCCTGTCACTGTGACGTGTGAGTTATGGGACATACTTTATACATGATATAATAAAATCATAATGTATTTCCAGAGTAACTATGAAGGCACTGAATCTGCTTCTGGCTCTGCTGCCTGCAACAATGGCGGTGTCTGAAGACTGCGGCGCCTGCATAAACAACAAATGTTACAAACGGACAGCGATCCTCAATTTACCATTACGCAACCAATTCTCCTTCGACAACTCCGCGAATAAGATATTCGTGCCTGATTCATTCATTTACGATTTAAATTATAATAAGATTGTTAATATAACAGGCGAGCCTATCACCGATGCTTCAGCGATCGATTCAAAGACCCATGACGTTTATTCATCAAGAAATAATAAAATAAGCGGTATTATCAAATATCGTTATGACACAGAAACGCTTGAAAATGTGATCGCGATACGAAATGACCATTTTTCTCGCTTCTTTTTCAAAGACGTGTTGTATTACTCTTTGTTACAAGGGAAAGGTTTGTATTATGTGAAAAATAAAATTGTTTCGCCTGTGGCCGCATTGAGCGATACGTATATATTTGATTTTGTTGTGGATAAAAATGATAACATATATTTTAGAGAATTAGGTAGTCATAGCATCAAGGTCTTAAAAAAAGGAGGTATAACATCGTTATATCACGGACAATACAGTTTGTCTGTTGACAAAAATGGCGATGTATATTTTAACGAATGGTTTTCTTGTATATTGAGCAATGTAACTCATAATATAGGACGTATTTATAGCAATTACGATGATAACTTTTGTTTAATGTCTTCTTTTGTTTTTGACAGTACCTAATAATGATTTATTTTTCTATAGTGATGCTCATAGAACATTTTACCATTATGTACACACTGAAAATGATTGCAAAATTTAAATGCTCAATTATGAATGGAATAAAGATGGAAGCTGTCGTTTTATTGGTATTCTTTATAACAAACTCTAACATGTCACATATAAAACGCGCTCATATTAAAAGAGAACGCAAAATCATTTCCATGTTACGGAAAAATGAATTTTCAGATAAGAAAGAAGTTAAACAAGTTTTTTGGAATCTTTAAACTCAACCTACTCGTACGTGGGTTTTTTTCTAACTTTTTTTTATTTTTTTGACATAGGTCATCACATTTAGATCTAGATATACAGGGCGATTTTGGGGTCATGTAGCAGGAGTGAACGGGGTACTGGGGAGGGTCACACTGAGCAACTTTCACTATGGGGACAACCACGAAATCGCGAAAAAAAATCTCCTAATTATGAGTTAATTGATATTTACTTAAATATCAATTAACTCTTCTAATTATGAGTTAATTGATACTTACTTAACTATCAATTAACTCTTAATTAGGAGATTTTTTTTCGCGATTTCGTGGTTGTCCCCATAGTGAAAGTTGCTCAGTGTGACCCTCCCCAGTACCCCTTTCACTCCTGCTACATGACCCCAAAATCGCCCTGTATATGTTAAAATATACATTTACATACACGTATTCTTACTGAATTGATTCCGTTATCAAAAACATAAATGTGTGAAGAGAGCCAAGTTCCTGACGAAATGACCAATTTGGCTCATTTCGTCAGTGGTCGCCGGACGGTCAACATCTTCAGCTTCTCCTGAGGATGCCTCGTAGAGAGGCGAAACACGTGTCGAGTATCGTATTTTTGGTGGTGGTTTGTTATAGGTATATATTTGCATGTTTTTTCGTTTTGCATGTAAGTGCTTGAAGAAATATGCAAGTATTTATAAAGAGCTAGCACTAATTATCCAACACGTTATCATATCGCGGATTAGCAAAGCAATATTTTTGTTTTTATTTAACACTAGCATTTTCCCGCGGCTTCGCCCGCGTTGTTCCCGTTATCGTCCCAAAGGAACTCTTTACCGGGATATAATATTGTATCCTATGTTTCATTCAATCCAGGACTTGGTCTACTTGCATGCCAAATTTCAGCTTGATCCATCCAGTTGCTACCCCGTTATAAGGTAACAAACATCCAAACATCTTCACAAACTTTCGCATTTATAATATTAGTGGGATGGACTTCCGCAAGTAACGCCTGATTCAATCGAATATTCTTTGATGTTAAAATAAGCAAAATATGTTAAAGTTTTGAGTTTGATACCTAACGTGTAACTTTTTTTATGAGCCTGCAAAGTTGGGTGGGAAAGTCCATTTCAAAAGTATAAGTAAAAATATTAAAAACTTATTAATACCATTAAATAACCCATAAAATATATGGTAACTTTTCATATGAAACCGTTACGATAAACGCAATTTTTAACATACGAGTAGTTTCAGAACAAAGTTCTTGATTTCCCCCAAATCTGCGGAAAGAGAATAGGCGTGACGAAAAACGGAACTAACCTAACCAAATACGGTAGAAAAGCATTACAGCGCCCCCAAATCTAAATCCTATTCTCTTTCCGCACAGACTCTAACGTATCTCTCGTGACGTCACGTTACAATGAAGCGTTTCGGCAAGTTTTTGGGAAAGTCTAAAAATGATTTTAACATTGTAGTAGGTAGGTATCTCGGTGAGTTTTTTATGATATTGAAGTGGATTTTCCAATGTGAATATATCTATTATTGAGAGGTTTTTCTATAATATATCACAGAAAAAAGTTGTCACGTTAGCCAATTGTAGTGTGTAAAGTCCATTTGATTTCCTAGCCGAGTAAAACAGGTTGCTTTTGCAACTGTAAGGGATTGCCTGTATTTTGCTCTGAGATTTATCTGTGTGATTTTTTCTTAGATCGGGAGTAAAGATTGTGTTAACAAAATGCAAATTAGTTGCATAATGAAGATGTTCATCTGTTACCGGTTCACCATTGTTTGTGACGGTACGAATTATCCTTAACACACCTCTACTTACTTAAAGTGATTAGAGTCGGTAGGTCCCAGTAGCGTGGCGTCCAAAGAACTCGATTCCTACCGGCTTGCCTAATATCAGACATTTGAGCACGTTATTCTACTACAACTCTTAAGAAAAATGTACGCCAATTGTGCACCGGCTTGCCCAAGGATATATTTTACGCCACGCCGCCAAACGTATTTTTCCGATTTCATACAGCCTCCGAAGTAGCAACTTTGACATTGTTTTTCTCCAAAACGCACAGTAATTGAGATGGGGTTTCTTTTGCAATTTGTGTTATTACAACTTACTACATTGATATTCGATATTCGTTACAAATGTCTGGTCCCAAGCAATATTAAAACACTGTGAGTGATTTTTTTCATTGTATATGTTTACAATGGAAATAAAGTGCACTAAGTGAATTTAATTATAACTGTGTTTAGCCTCATCTCATGCGGAAGAGTGTGGAAATTCGCCAAACCCACCAAACGTGGACTCGGAAGATATGCCGCCAAGTTTTGAAGAAATCAAGCACTACCTGATTCTATTTAGTATTGACAGATGTAACCGCACTTCTCACACTCAAATAATGTAGCATGTAGGAAAGGGTAGAATTAATTGTTTTTGTATTTTAAATACATAAGTATTTATTGTTGACATAATGATTGCATTGTAAAAGACCCCTATTTTTATAATTTATATTAACTTCGTAATATTTTTATGAACTGCTAAAAGTAAAACAATTAGTGTTATTGAAGATTATCTTTCTTCTCGCTTGAAAGTGAAAAAATACTTTTTATGCGGAAAAAAAACACCGTTCTCAAACGATAAACAAAATTAGTGTTCAATAGGGAACGTGCACGATAAAGATGCTGCCAACTGGTGCCGCCAATCTAAGTCTTGTACCTACCTTCTCACGCTGGGGCCACATTGACGGAAACGCCGTTAATTTATTGCGATGAACGACGATTAACGTCAGTGTAGCTACGATTTACTTTTCACATTGACACTGGAAGAGATAATTTGAATTGACAGCTTGATTTGACAGGCATGATAGTTTCCTTTATTGTCCGCCCGTGTTTCTTTTGTCGTTTAGTGCTGCCACCTATAGTTCGTGCACGTTCCCTGTATTACGTCACAGAGAGGTACCGCAGGCAGACCTGCTACAGACGGGGTCGGGGTATTCTTTTTATAATTATTTTTATTTTTAATAAATTTTAGGATATCTTTTGCTTGCTCTCAACTCTTATCATAATTTGGTAAAACTAAAAACTTACTTTTTTCCGACTTGGGCCTTATTTTTCCCGCCGTTTAGAATTGCTTATAAAGGTTGGCTACATTTTTATTCTCACCGGTCAGATGCAATCGGCATTCAACGTGTGGAGGAAAACAATGGAAAATTCTTTTTGCAAGAGATTTCTTGTGGGCGGACTAATGTTGGGCAGGATTAAGAAACGTTTTGCATGCTGTTATGTGTAATTGTAATTATGAATGGATTCAATAAAAGAAGTCACGGAGGGTCCTAAGAACAGCCGACAGCAGGATCCTACACCGGACAGTCTAAAGTAGGGATGTAACGATACCGATACCGATATATCGGCCGATATATCGGTATCGCCGATATTATACAACCGATATTTGAAGAATTTGCTGTATGAAAAAAAATCTGCAAAAAGTAATTTCATTTTCTGACTTAATTTATGTATTGGTCTATTCTATTACCTTGTGCAATGATAATTACTATGTTAATTAAATCTTTGGTTCTTAATAAAAAAAAAGAATTTTGAGTTGACAATTTATTATTTTTACTTTACACTTTCAAGGTTGACTCTCTGGTAAATATAACCAGTAGTCATTGGCATTAGTTATAATAAGGACATAAAAATATCTGAAATTCATACTTCATTATTTAGCTAAGATATCGGTATCGGTATCGGTATCGCCGATATTAACTACTATATATCGGTATCGGTAACGTATCGGCAAAACTGTGTATCGTTACATCCCTAGTCTAAAGGTGGTTTTCCACCGGCAGGGCGAGACGAGACGAGACGAGGATTGAATTGAAATTTGTATCGAGCTGCGCGATGCGTGAGAGGATTGAAAACTTCATGCAAATTTCAATTCAATCCTCGTCTCGTCTCGTCTCGCCCTGCCGGTGGAAAACCACCTTAAGCCCCGGATGGGCCATTTGGATCGGTTTGTATGAGCAAGTCTGAAATAATATAAGTTTTATTTTCAATACGACGGGAATGGATCTCCGAACTGAGTACAAGTTTTTTTCAAATCTATGTTTAGGTACAAATTCTTGTCACTAAAATCAATGACATGAATCCTAAGAACTGATCATCGCATCGTAAGTATGTCGTCTAGTTTCATTTTAGCTTTATACGCATATTTCAAGGTTTAAGAGGTTAAGTAGGTATACGTATAATTTATTATGACAGGTCCAGTTAATGTTTTGATAAAATTAACACTCTTTTGTAGAAGCTCAAACTCGAGCGATCAAGTAGTTTTCTCAATACATTTAACAATAATTGTCGTCATAAGTAGTCATAACAAAGATACACTTGACTCACATACACACACTATACTTACAGAATGTAAATGTCAAAGCCACAGAGGCCTGAGTCATGGATGTTTTCTATCTATTTATCTATATAAGTATACATATCGTCGTTTAGTACCCACGTACACAGTACAAGCATTGCTTAGTTTGGGACTAACTCGATTACCTAGTGTAAGATTGTCCCCCGATATTTTTTATTTTTATAAGCTTTTGACTTGTAATGTTTGTATGCTTGTTCTGGTCGAATCTTGTAACTGAATTTAAAGCAGTTATCCTTAACCAATTGAACTGCAATTTTGGATTACCTACAATACAACATTATTGTAATATACTGATGATGGAGCTGGAAGGTAGTAGGCAATTAGCCATAGGACCGTCTTAATTACATAAGATAAACCCGTGTTTAGTTTATTTGTTTTTACATGTAGTCACGTTATACGGTATAAATAAACCTCTTTTTTGCTTCACCGTAGTCGGGTAAAAAGGTACCTACAGTCGACTTAAAAAGTTTGTCTGAAAAATGTTGTTTTACAGTCACAAATTTGAAATGTATATTCTTTAGGGAACGTAAAAGTGCACTGAGACAGGGACAGAGACCTATTTCGGAATTCAACCTATAAAAGGTTGAATCAGGGGATGAAATTTTGTATAAAAAGTCAGACATTTTCCGCGGTTGAAGTCTCGGGGTCTCAACTAGTTCTCCATATCGATCAGACTATTCAGATATTCCAAAATCCAACCTGATCTTGAGCATCATTATTTCCCGTAATTTTTTGGACATACCATATAAGGCCCAAGGCCTGCCTGGCCAAAGATAACATGAAACGTGGGCGGTCACGAATGCAGCAATTAGAGGAGATTCCTTACCTTTGTTATTGTTATTATGCCTTATCCGTTGGCCAAAGCTCACTTATGATCATGCAATCCGATCGAACTTGGATTAGCCGAGAGAGATGGAAAAATTATACAGATGTGACACTACATCGTTTGCGGAGGTGAAATAAATTGGATAAATAGTATAGGGATAGCAACCCAGGTACCCGAAAACCCGGATACCCGGGTAAGGGTAACCGACTTTACTAGGCCATTGACTCAGAATCCGGGTTAAAAAACCTAGTCATTAATAAAAATTATGCATGTAGGTATCGTTTTATTTTAAAGAAAATAAATAAAGTCTATTCTTTTTATTTCTAAGTCGGCCCAAAAAAACATCACATGTTTGTTTATCTTACTTAATACGGTTCATTTTAGGTAATGCAATCCGGGTACCCGAAAACCCGAAACCTCGGGTAACTCTATTTAGAGTCGGGTAATATCCGGGGTACATATTTTACCAGGTATTGCATTCCCTAGTAACCTATCCTATGTGTTAACCAGGCTCATAAGCTAGTATTAGTGTCAGCTTCATAAATATAATATATTAATCAGTAAATTCAGCTCCTCGTTATAAACATGTCCTTACTGGAGGAACAGTTATCAAAAAGAAAAAAAAAGCAATTAATAAATAAAATATTATTTTATTAATCTTATAAAAATATCTTATTACATAATAATTAACAATGTCATAATTACGCGTATGACGTCATGCATAAAAAACAGAAATTCTTCAGAAGCGATAAAGGGTATTTTGAAAACTGCAAGAGAGAGAGAGAGAGATTATTTATTTGTCAAACATAGGTAAGTACATTAGGTAAAGGTCTTAAAATAATAAATGGCATTGCTGATCACTATGTTTTGCCATGAGTATGGCATACAAAACAAATGTTTATATCCTTAAAACTATCATGCAACAATATATAAAGCAAGAAGCAAGAACTTTCAATCCCATATTACTCGAGCTTAATCTATGGTCCCATCTAAGAGTTAGTCTATGGCAAGTCCAACACGATGTAGAGCAAGGTCGACGCAATTATAAACCGATTGTATGCTATGGATCTTCGGCGTGGCACAAGGCACAAAGAAAACACATTAGAAAGACATAGAAGTTTTTGTGGCACGAATAAAAATGTCATAGGGACTTCCCAAAGATATTAATTTATCGACAAATATTGTACTTTCTTATGACAGTTATGACTATATGAGATAAATCATTATACAACATCGATGGGTTAGCGATTAGTATTTTAGTTAGGTAATTTATTTTTATCCGGTGAACTTAATATCAACTATGAAATGTCACTTCGAAATATGTGTTTGAAACAGTTATCGATAAATTTAATATCGGCAGGAAGTCCCTAGTTTATTGACGTTTTTGCCACCAAAACTTCTATGTCTGCACATTAGTATTTCTACAAAACTATACAATACAAAACGCCTTATTGCACAACAAAAATTACAAGGCATCCTTAAATTAATACTAGATAAAAGTAATATTTGTTCCAAATATCCTCTTTTAACTTTTGTGCTTTAAAATATTTGAAAATTAATACTTATGTATTCGGAATCAACATATTTACGGGAAATATTTTGATTCCTTATAACAAACATTCCATATTTTTTGTTTTAATTAATTTTTGGGATAGCATAATTTATTTCCCTTCTTTTAACGGGGGGATTTTATATAGCAATAAATTTCTAAACTTGGCGGACGCACTACAATTTCAAACTTTTAAGCGTAATTTATTTATCAATTTTGGTATTATTTAAATTGTAATGGGTAATTAAATTAGGTAATAACTAATTTATTTTTATTATTAGGCTTTTATAAAATTAGCTACAATTGACCCCATAGAAATAATTACTTTCTACAATAGTGTTTATTCTATATTTTTCGCTTTCTCTCTAACTTCTCACCAGATTTACGTGGAAAATTAAAAAAAAAAATGTTTGCATGACATGTCAAACAAAATTAACGAATCTGACTATAGAGTAGGTATTGCCCTCTTCTCTCCTTTAACTTGCACCACCCTACATACCATACAAAAGACTTATTGTTTTTACATATATCAGATGCTGTCATATATCGATACGCCAGCACTAAAACGTCTTAAGCTCCAATCTAAGACAAGTATTTTACGTTTTTCTACCGTCGCTTGAGGTCGGTAGGCGGTCGAAAATGCAAATAATTGGCATTGTATGTGTTAGGCAATATTGTTTGCAGTACAGGTGCTGTAAGGTCAGATTTTTGATAATGTTTGATATGAAGAGGCTGAACTGTCAACCAAGTCCTTGAGAAGCCTTAGTACAGCATTAAATAAAAAAATAAAAAATAAAAATAAAAATCATTTATTTCGGACCATTGCATCCATATATGGTTAGTAACAATTAAAGAAACTTAAATAACTATGTTAGTACCTACACTAAGATGAAGAGATGACCAGTACCTGGTTAGGGCACTGTCCCATCTCTCCGCCACAACCCTCAGAAGTCCGTGGCGGCTGTCGCGCACTCTGCGGAGCAAAATGATGGCCATACTGAGTTGAATTAGGATGTATGCAAATGCATGGTACAATAAAACCGGGTACCTTTGGTATGTTTTCGTCCTGCGCAAGCTTAAGGCGACCAAAAGTCCCGCATTCTGCGGATCAGTCCCGTATTTCAGGCTTCTGTCTGTCTTCAATATTGATTAAAAATGTAGAATCTGTGCGGAAAGAGAATAGGATTAATTTTGGGGGCGCTATAATGCTTTTGTACCGTATGTGCCGTTTTTTCTGTTCTGTGGCCATACTGGTTAGATTAGTTCCGTTTTTCGCCACGCCTATTCTCTTTCCGCACAGACTCTATAAGAATGTCCGAATGTTCGTAAAGAGAATGAACAAACTTACTAAAATGGAACACAAACGTAACAGTGTTTCTCACTTCCACGCGTAGAATACTGTATGAGTGCAAAAAATTCAAAATTCAAATTCAAAATTGTTTATTTGCTTCAGTACAGTATACAAAGGTCTTACATAGTCATCATAATTGTAATAGTTCAGTGTACTCTGCCTGCATGCATGCATCTCTTTAATTTCTTCGTTTTTCATTCTATTAGTAGGTATAGGCCCCACAGTAGTGCGAGGTGAGACGTAGCTTGGTCATCAGGGGATCCCTTATATCAGACCTCGACTGAATTCGACTAGCGTGGCAATTGTAAATGTAGGTTGATCCGGAGAACTATATTTTTCCCAGAAAATTCACAGATCCTAAGGAATAAGTAAAAAATCCTTCAACATTAATAAAAGCGCCATCTTGCGGCGAGTAGACTATTTAAAATAGTTTAATAGTAGTAGAAAATTATGAATATCAAAGTAACGCTGACAAAGCTTTCAAACATGCAAAAACACAGTTAAATTAGATAATAATTAACAAACGTAATAAATTAATAAATCTATTACACTATGTTCCTTATTTTGTGTAAATTCTTATAGTGTATTTAACGCCATCTATGAGTAAATATTTACACTAGTAGTACCTATTAGATACTTAATGATTAATGAAAATGTGTAATTGATGCACGCTTTGTAACGTAAATTTTATTTAGTTGTAACAAAATATGGCTCTTCCGTTTGTACAAAAACAAAAACTGCAATTGGCCTTTTATAAATATTACAATATTAAAACTAGTTTCAAGCTCCATCTATTAATGAGTAGCAAATCTAAACCGACCAAAATGTGTAGATCCCTCAAGTGGAGTGTGTTACACGCGTTTGTGTACCAAGAAATAATGGATTTTATACGCGCCGGCACTTGTGTCGGCATCCTTTGTAGTAGAGCCGCAAGAGTCGGCTTTCTTTGACCAAGTCCGCCGAGTCTTTTGCAAGGAGTCCATTTTGCCAAATTTTCTTCAGTTGTCGTTGAGCTGTAGTTGAGTGAGGTTTTGTGCTAAAAATTACGTTAAAATCTCTATTGTGAGGTGTGCCACTGCTTCACTGTGATTTGCAGAATTATTTAGATTACTGGTAAGTAATTCTGATGATCATATTTACATTTGAATAATTAGTTAAGGTTTTAATCGCAGGATTGTTAATTTGCATTGTTATTACCAATAACTATATTGTACTGTTTATAGGTGTTAGACGCAAGTTACATTTTAAGATAATTACTTAACTACCCTTGTTATCAGATAAATCAATTTTCAAAATTCCCGCGTTGCGATCCATTTTTCAGTGAGGACGTTGCGTGATTTTTAGAATTATGTTCCTACCTCGTATTACCAGCATTTTAACATTTATAAATTATCTATATATTCAAATAATAATTATTTTATATCTTCAGTGCTACCAAAATAGTATTTTAGTAATGCTACGAGTAAAAGATAACTTAATTTGACCATTTTCTTGCCGATTTAAATCCGGCCGTCAAAACTTTTCGTAGAATTAGAGAAATAGGTACAAACTTTGGGCTCTCACGAAGCCTATTCGTGTAAAAGTTTACAAAAATGTTTTTATGGGCTTCGACACGATTTTTATGTGTTTTGCAGCAAAATGCAGCCGTCTAAAAGCATGATGGATTATATGATGGAACTGAATAGACTATTTCCGAAAACGCCGGATAATGGTAAGGATCTTAAATTTTATCCTTTTAAAATAGTAAATTGTTGTGTTATTCTACTTCATATGTTGTGTTAATAGTGTTAAATACATTTTATTTATAGATTAAACTACTTATGGTTAATTTATTATAGTTTATGCGTATTCAAAGTTTAAAGCGAATAGTACTCATTTCAATGGAATAGAGCTAGAGACGATAATCGAATGGCAACTTGACAAATATCCTTGTTGACCCATTTTTGCTTTTAATCACAAATTATTTTACCAGAGAGTTAGCAGGGAATCACAATTTTAATATTTCCAACCAACTAGATTTATTTACACGTAGAATGCACAGCTGGAAGAAGAATTATATTATTTAATCTATACAGCATGTCCTAGAATGACCTTGAATACTTTTCAAGCGTTCAAGCTTGATACTTTTCAACCTAGGCTTTGTAATGATTGTCTTTCTTCAAAGTTCACGTCCTGCTGTTCCGCTCACTCAAATATTCTTTAAGAAGAGTGAGAGGGATGTAATCATACGAACTAAGGTATTTGGAATATAGACCATACATGAAAGTTGGAATGCCCTTTTCAGCACCCTGTAAGTCTACCTGACCTATTTAAGCTTAGTTGGACTGCCAAAATTATAGCCCAATCAGACTAGAGGTTGTAGTTCTAGATTTACCACAAAATGATAAAAAAAAAACTGTTTAGTCAACCCAACCAGAATTTAATTTAAAATTCATTGCACAGTAAAAATGACAATAGCCAGATTTAATGTTTTAAGACATTTTCTACCAGTCAACCATTGGGTTAAACCAGAGCCAGTTTATTGGAATGTTGGTAATAAACTATTTGTCATAATATAATTTGCTTTCTTATTTCAGATATCCACTCACCATCAAGCAGCTTCCAGTCTCCATTCAACCATCCTACACCAAACTACTCTTCAAGCTCAACAGACTCTTTCTCTCCTGAAACTTTCCCGGAACTCTCTTACCGTCCAGAGTACAGACCAGCCTACAGACTCGCAGAAACACCCTTCGCCTTAGCTAGACGACCTATAATTGGACGAAAGATCCTGGGCAATCCGGAGCAGAAGCCGATTGAGCAGAAATCTAGCTTCGAAGAACGATTCAACATTGAGCAACAATACAATCCGGCAACTCCGATAAAACATTGGAATGAGCAGTTGCTAGCAAGGACCACAACTGTTGAACAAAAGACTGATACGAAGAGCTTCTACGAGTTATTCCCTGGTGAAAACAAAGGGTTTGAGTTTAAAACACCAGTGAAAACCTCTTCGGTGTACTCTAATGTATCTCCAACCTCTTCAAGCTCTCCAGTATCAAGCTTCGGCATGTTTACTCCACCACAATACCCAAATCCCTTATTTGCGAACTCACCAATACCAATCTCTCCTATGAATGTACCGCGAAGCACATCCCGGGTGCCCGAGTCTCAAAAGATGTGTACGTTCTGTAGGAAGAATGGAGAGACCCCGCTTGTTTACATGACTCATTTGGTAAAGGAGAAGAGAGGGAATAAGAACATAGTGACGTGTCCGATCCTGAGGTCGCATGTATGCTCTACTTGTGGAGTTTCTGGAGACTATGCTCATACCATGTAAGTTTTTCTTCGGACCCATGCACGCGGCGTTTTTTAAACGCGCCGTTGCCGCGCGTTTAGCAGCGCTGTCGCTTTGACACCCTAAAAATAAATTGACACGCGCGTTAAAAATACGCCGTTTGCATAGGCTCTTTTGATTTTGAGCCCCAGTGATTCAATACAATTATACTTTATTTCACAGCAGAAAAACGCATTACAAAGGTATATAATATGATAAAAACAATTTAAACAGGCATGCAACAGGCCGTATCACTAAAAAACTATCTCTTCCAGACAACCTGATTTTTAATGCTTGTTTCCTTCTCGAAATCTTAACCGGAATTGACGGCAGATCCCAAAATTAGCGATGTAGAACCATAGAATAAATAATAGTACTTACGTACAGAAGTTTATCTTTCTAATAAAACTGACATTTGGGTACGACCACCAGATGGAACACACCGTATCCAACGGTCTCTATCACATAACGCACACTCTGGTCACAGATGTTTGCGGCCCGAGCTGCAAGCGAGGGACGTAAATATGCGATCGAGGGCTTTCTTTATTACCTCCCATGTTGTGTACATCATTTTATGTCTTCACTTGGCCAGAAAGCGGCTTTTTCCGTACGCGTAGCCGCTTTCTGGCCAAGTGAAGACATAAAATGATGGTTGAAATTTTTTAGTGTCCGAGTTGTAACAAAAAAAGACATTCAAATAGCAGTTTTATTTGTAAGTTATAAGGTTCAATTTGCAATGAGGTATTTTGCTACAATCGGACACTTTAAAAAAATTCAACTATACAATTTTTTTTATTCACAACATGGGAGGTAATAAAGAAAGCTTTCGATCGCATATTTACGTCCCTCGCTTGCAGCTCAGGCCGCAAACATCTGCGATCTCGGCCTTTCTTTGTATTACCACCCTAGTTGTGTAATGATGTACTTTTACGTCACACCCGGCCAAAAAGTGGTAGTAACCGCCCGCTACGCGTGCGGTGCGGAAAATCCCACATCATGGCCTGGGGGAGACATGAAATTTTGTACTTATCACGGGCGGAAACAAAGAAAGCTTCAAATCGCATATTTATCGCCCGGGCCGAAGGCAAGTGCGCCTATGGCGGTAAAACAAAGAATATCTCATATCATACCTGCGATATGAGACATTCTCATAGGCCGCCGGCTACGCGTACGGGAAAAGCCGCTTTCTGGCCAAGTGTAGACATAAAATTATGTACATGTCGCAGCCAACTGGTTTAATCAGCCATTTGGTTAAATGCCTAGCATTTTCACTAAATTATGACCCGCTCATGAATTATGAGGGCCACAAGTTAACTAACAAACCTAAAATGTAATTGAAAAGGCTAGGCAGTTAACTAAATGGCTAATTAAGCTAGTTGGCGGCGACATACACAACACGGGAGGCAATAAAGAAAATTCGTCCCTCGTCTGCAGCTCGAGCGGCAAACATCTGCGACACAGACTACCTCCACTAGACGGAGCATGTTGGGCGGCGCGCGCTCACATCAGATATGGTCAATCGTATAGCATTACGACATTACGCGACCAGCCGCTCTTTCAGTTGCGACCATGTTTCTGACTTGTGTGTGCACCAAACGTGAAATAAATATTTCTGTTCAATCCGACGACAATCTCAAAACATAAAATGATAAAAAAGATGTGAAACACGCGTTGTACTAGTAATATCTACCGATATTTAATCGCACATATGCGTGGTGAGCTCGTGTCGTATGGCATGCTCCGTCTAGTGGAGGTGGTCTGTGATCTGCGATCTCGGCCTTTCTTTGTTTTACCACCCTAGTTGTGTAACCTACTATTTTCCTTGCAGCACTTACTGCCCAGTCCTCCGGAGCAGCAACAACGGTATGCCCCTCAAATCTACCACCATCACACTGAAAAACACGCGACTCAAGAGCAACGGTAGGCGACGATACTAACTCTCGCATGATATGGGACTGGTTAAAGCAAGGACCATTAAAACAAGACGACTGTCATTCTCCATACAAAAAGCTGTTCCCCGATATTACAACGCCATGTATAAGCTTGGTATAAGAATTATTTACAGTTATTGAACTTTGCAAGCGTGACAGAGTATTTAAATGTTAGAATTTATTCATTATTAGCTGTTTACGAACTAATTGTTACTGTACTATGTTTCTTTGTTCAATTATAACATCGTGAAATGTTTAGTTTTTTAGCGCCGTCTAGGTTTTGCCTGGAAATCCCCTAGCGGTCGGGGTACGATCCAAAGTATGGAGAATGACAGTCCTCTTGTTTTAATGGTCCTTGGTTAAAGTAACGACGATTAAGTGAGTAAAATTGAGCGAGTAGCATTACATTGCGGATCTGGAAACGTCGATCGCGATTACTCGCCCAATTTTGCTCACTAAACTTACTCGCAGGGGCCTTAGACCTGCTTCACACTTGATGATCTATACCTTTGTCGATATTTAATAATTTGATAAACTAAAAAATACGTGTCCCTAATTTTTCATAATCTGACGGACTAAATAGAATGTTATATTTTTAACCCAGTCGTCATCCCTATTCACCTGTCTGATACATAAGATGTACTGGTAGATTTTGGTAGCTATGATTTCTGAGCGTTTTCATGCAGTTTAGTATGGGTGTATAGTTTGATTTGATGTTATTGTTACTCATCAGATGGCGCATATTTTATCGATTAAGTTATATATGTCCTTTTATTTTAAGTTGCCGTTTCGAAGGGTACTTAATGGGTTTGCATTCTTTATAAATATCAGCACTGTATTGACTATACAATATAATTTAAATATAATGGACACAAACGTCAGGTAAAATAAGACAAATTACATTCGTAAATCACACATTTTTAAGTTCTGTTGGTATTATTATATACTGATACTTAATTTTTTACATGTGACGTTCTAATGATGATATTTGCAAATCATACCATTTATACTAAAATCTTTTATAGATCTTTTTACTATTATTAAAATATTTTGACACTGAACACAAATTATGACACTAACAAGTTTTGACTCAAGATTTTTTTAAATAATGTGACTTAATGACGATAATCTTTGCAAATCATGCCGTTTATTGACTTTTTACTTTTATCTTGTATTATTTTCCTTTTGACAGCTGTATGCATTTTACATTTTTTATATTTGTATCACTTATTTACTTATTCGTATGACTGCACTTCTTGTCAAAGTATAAGTATACAACGCACCTTTAAAAAAAAGCGGCCTAATTTTTTTTTGAAAATTTACTTTTCAATCTTAAAACGGTTTCAGCTCAGTTGTTTAAATTGTTGAATTAGGCCGCTTTCTTACTTTAGAGTGTGACTACGATAACTTTGCAGAGCGGAACATGGCAACACCTCCATTTAAAAGTCACATTTTCATAGAAATTTTACTTTTAAACGGAGGTATTGCCATGGTCCGCTCTGCAGTTATCGTAGTCAAGTTGCAAATCAACATTTTTAGGATTGACAACACCAAAAATGTTTATTAAAAAAATCCCGATCATTCGTAAAACGATGTTGCCACGGTTTTTGAAATTGGAATTTTATATTTTCATGGACCAAGGTGCAAACTAACACTTCTACTTTCTTTGCATGTATTAGAAATTAAGGACAAATGATATTTCTAATAATTTAACAATGCATGATATCCAGAATGCACTTTCTATTGTTGTCTTCTTTAATTTTATTAATGGGTTGGGTATGGTTTAAACGATTTAAAGCCCTGTTAGCCCATAAGATTACAATGTTAGCCATAGGTACAGTAGTGTGGACTCCATAAAGTCAAAAAAACACAATCTACCCTCTAGTTTCTTTCATACCAAGGATAGGGTGGTAGAAATGAGTAGAGCAGGTGGTGTATTAAGGCCGGATTTACACCTATAAGTTTTACTTACGTCAGTAAGGACGCTATACGTTAGACTGACCATCTCAGTCTAACGTATAGCTGCGTTCTTACTTACGTAAGTAAAATTTACAGGTGTAAATCCGGCCCAACACACTGTCTAGCCTACTAATTTCTACACTACTAGCCTACCCTAGGGTAGAAATTATACTCTGTACTTTTAGGTATTTAAAAAAGGTAAACAAAAAAACCACGTGACTCGGGTCGTTCAGCCAACGACGTAACGTTTTGTATCTGTGGCACAATACCACTGGCTGAACGACCCGTGTCACGTGGTGTTTTGTTTACCGTTTTTTAAATACCTAAAAGTACAGATTGTAGAGGGTAGGTAGAGGCAGTGATTTTTTGTTTTTATACAGCGCACGCCACTGGTCGACTACATTCTAAAGAAATATCTGACCTAAATACTAATTTTCCTGTCATTTTCCTTCTAGCACAATAAAATAACGTTTATGGCCGATGCATTCGTCGATCTTGCATATATGTGACATTCCGCGGTTAAAGGTACCTTATGGCTATTGTCGCTTGCGACCTTCTATCTTGATGTCCTATAGTAACGGAGTCTGATACGACGCAAGCGACAATATCCATAAGGTACCTTTACCAGCATAATATCACATGTGTTTTAAAATAACAATAAAAAAAAATGATTTATTTCAGGTAAAACATCCATATACAAATTAAATTATTACATGTTAGATTAAAATTAAATTACCTCGGCTTTAAACTGAACGTTACCATGCTAAGGAGGTAAATGTCAACGCGCCTCAAAATTGAGAAATGACAAATGAATATTTATTTTTTAATAATTTGATCTTGAAATGTTGACAGATTGAGACGATAAAAATGATTCTATATTTTATAATTGGACCAAGGAATCTAAAATAAATAGCCGGAAGTAGCCTCGCTAACAGATAACTGAAGCAACTCTAGTAAACCGGTCGCTTTGCTCTTACGAGTGACACGCACACATTAACCATTTCTAAGCTACCGGCTTACTATATATAGGTGCTTCAGTTGGCTATATCTGGCTATTTATTTTAAAGTCCTTGAATTGGACATTGTTTTCCAATTGTTGACAGATTTAGTTCTCAAGATGCATAAAGATAAAACATTGACAATGAAATTTAATTTAAATTCTGGACATAATTCTGATGAAATAATTTTAAATAGTAGATTAAGAAAATGCTTAGATTTAAGGTTGATTGGAAGATTTTTAATGAATACTCAATGGAGAATGTTTATTTGTTTATTTGAGTTGCAAGTACATATCGTCGACCGTAGGCTGAATTACGGTAAGGGACAGGCAAAACAATGTCCCTTACCGTAATTCAGCCTACGGTCGACGATATTTTGCTTCTGATATGGAATTATTGGTATAGTATATCTAAGGTGTTTGTAAAGAGAATGAACAAACATTCGTCCAACTTAGATAATTCTTACTATAAAGGTACTCATTTTCGATTAATATCTATAGGGAACGTGCAGAAACGATAGATGGCAGCACTAAATCGAACAAAATCAAAAGAGATGCGTATATGTATAGCTTGGCAACTTCGTTGGTGATACATGTGTGCTCTTTGTTATGTTATGTGCAGCCGTAACTACTCACACAAGTTACCGCCAACACGAACGACGACCGACGGAGGCACTGCCTGGAGGTCGTCGTTCGTGTTGGCGGTAACTTGTGTGAGTAGTTACGGCTGCACATAACAAAAAGCACATGTGAGTGTCACCAACGAAGTTGCCAAGCTATAGTAAAGGAAACTGGTAATAAATAAATGTCTAGTAGAGCCTGTGCGGAAAGAGAATAGGATTGATTTTGGGGGTCGCTGTAATGCTTTTCCACCGTATGTGCCGTATTTTCTGTTCTGTGGCCATACTGGTTAGGTTAGTTCCGTTTTTCGCCAAGCCTATTCTCTTTCCGCACAGACTATACGAGTAGTAACTAAGTCGTGGTTACACTAACGTTAACCGCCCATCATGGAGATATTAACGGCGTTTCCCGTTAATGTGGCCCCAGCATGACAGAGTACAAGGTTCGGATTGGCGGCACCAGTTGGCAGCACCTTCGTTGAGCACGTTCCCTATGTTTAACTTTGCTTGGTTTAACACACTTGCAATAACTTTGTCCTACTTACACTTATGTGGTTTATGCACTGTTGGAAAAGGATCGGATGCTTTTTCACCAATTTACAATGGGCATGCTAGGTTTTCTTAATGTAATTGTGTTTTCTAACTTGGTATTTATTTTGTTATAACTATGACATTAAAATTCGTTTTTAGGCTAAATGTACCACTTATCTAGTTGCCTTGCTAGCTGTAGCTATAGGTTACTGCAAAGAGGTTAAAAACGCGTAGCTAGCTGCAGATGGCGCCACGGTTACAAACACTTTGTTACTATTTGTAAATAAACGGAAACATGCGTAACTATTGCCACCGAAAAAAAGATTTACTTCGAAATTAAAAACATAAAATTATATCTGTGAAGGGGTGATGTTTCGGAAGTATCGACAGCTGCAACGTTCGCCGCTAGATGTCGTTTTTTAACCCATAGCCATTTCTACATCGCGCTGTTAAGATTATTCGCGATTTAACGACCCCCGCTGACTTGAAAATACTGGTATCGCTTCTCGGCCTTTTGGCTAAGATCAAAGTGTAGTATCTGTTCTTTTCAGCTTAATATCTGAAAGTTCCCTCACTGAGGGACCAGTATATTAAACTGATTTTTGAAAACCGACGGGATGTTCGGGGCTCGCTCCACTCCCGTCACGGGTCGGCCCGGCATTGCAGTGCCGCTGGGACTGGCCCACAAAGTTACTTGACTACTTCTTAACCCTTTGAACGCCATGTCATAATACTGTCAAAACCTAATTTGAACTTTACACTGGTGCATGTAGGGTTATATCGTTCCGCGGTCTGCGACACCTTTAAGCGTTGTTGACGTGATAGGCACGACAACACACGACGCCTGGTGTTCCTAGCGTTCAAAGGGTCGTAGTAACGTCCTATAATGACTTAGTTGAGATGATTAGATCGATTATTTGTATATG
This sequence comes from Eudemis profundana, assembly GCA_947034925.1. Taxonomy (NCBI): domain Eukaryota; kingdom Metazoa; phylum Arthropoda; class Insecta; order Lepidoptera; family Tortricidae; genus Eudemis; species Eudemis profundana. The sequence continues at coordinate 12,052,382 of OX344816.1, read as the reverse complement.
TCATTGTTCCCAAGCTCTGATCCTTTAACCTATACACGGGCTCCCGGGCGAGTTTTTTTTGGGAGTGAAACTACTCCTATTTTTTGTTAATATTTTCGATGGAAATAATTACACAAGTTGCCGACATAACACTAACTACACTTTATTTACGAATGGCAACAAAAGGTGCTTGGCACCGTGGCGGCGTCTGCAGTGAGCCAGTATTTAACCTTATTAAAAACAGTCTTTATTGACAGGCAACAAAGTGGTACCTTTTGTCTGAAAACGTCGCAAATGTTGCTTGCTATGATTATTTTATAAATACATTGTGTACAATTTTATTTGTGTGTCTGTTTTGCTTAAATAACAGCACGTGTAATGATTTCTTTTTAATATATTTTACTCAAAACGAATGCTTTTACTTTTATAATTTCACGCTTGTCAAAAGATCCCGCTTTTTTTTTCAACAAAAGAAATCGAGTGCGACTACGATAACTTTGCAGAGCGGAACATGGCAACACCTCCGTTTAAAAGCCAAATTTCTATGAAAATGTGACTTTATGCCACACCTGGCCATAAAGTGACTTTCCGCACGCTGCGCGTACGGAAAAAGCCGCTTTCTGGCCAAGTGTAGACATAAAATAATGTACACAACACGGGAGGTAATAAAGAAAGCCCTCGATCGCCAGACCGATCGGCAGATTTTAATGTAATTAATTTTAAGGTATTTGTTAGTAATCCCGGATATGTACCAAATAGCTCGATATGAGACTAAAATCTTAGGGAACTTCGACAATAATGTGCCCACGAAAGTGAGGCGGTTGAAACGCTCAAATAATGACCCACCTACAAATTTCTGCGGATCCCTCGGTGCAGGAGTTTGACTCGCACTTGATCGGGTTTTTTTCTTTAATAATTGCATTGCATCCATCCAATCAATAATTCACACAAAACTTTAAAGCAAATAAATAAATAAATAATAATAATAAAATAGTAATATTTAATAAATAAATTGAATAGTTGGTACTTTTGCCATTGTAATTGGGTAAGTCAAGTTTATCAAAAGTGTGCAATTTATATACTTTTTCGATAGTTCCCGACGTAATGATCTAGAAAATACCCCTTTTGCATTTTTATTCCCTGTAATTCTTCCCAAATATCGTGTTAAACTCACTTAAAAAAAGGGACGCCCGCCGGCTGACAAAATTAGTGCCTAAATTCGTAAAAAAAAAACAAACGTATCTGTGTGAAGTTTGGTCTGTCACAATTGTCAGCTAATGCCGCGTCCACACCAAGCCAACGAAGGCCAACGAAGGGGCTTCGCCGGCCTTCGTTGGCTTGGTGTGGACGCGGCATAACACAGACTTCACACATATACGTTTGTTTTTTTTTTAAGAATTTAGGCACTAATTTTGTCAGCCGGCGGGCGTCCCTTTTTTTAAGTGAGTTTAACACGATATTTAGGAAGAATTACAGGGAATAAAAATGCAAAAGAGGTATTTTCTAGATCATTACGTCGGGAACTATCGAAAAAGTATATAAATTGCACACTTTTGATAAACTTGACTTACCCAATTGTGTAGGCGCTCAGAATATTTTTTTCAATCATAAATAATTTCGCGGATCCATTCACTACAATGGCCGATTTTTTTATTACAGATAGATTATAAGGTCAGCTACCACTTATGGAAAAAATTGATCGCGAGAACTACGAAAATAAAAAAAATTAAAACTGAAATTAAATTTTTCGCGAAGATTTGTGTTCCTACTCATAATTCACATCTGTCGTAAACCTTAAACAATACATCATTGTACGTGTCAAATTGTGGTTACAACTTGTTGCCTTTAATTTTGGTTTACAAAAAAAAAATGTATTTTTCCGATTTCAAACAGTGTCCGAAGTAGCAACTTTGACATTGTTTTTCTCCAAAACGCACAGTAATTGACATGGGGTTTCTTTTGGAATTTGTGTTATTACAACTTACTACATTGATATTCGATATTCGTTACAAATGTCTGGTCCCAAGCGATCTTAAAACACTGTGCGTCCCTCGCTTGCAGCTCGGGCCGCAAACTTCTGCGATCTCGGCCTTTCTTTGTATTACCACCCTAGTTATGTAATGTACTATTTTTAAATGGAGGTGTTGTCATGTTCCGCTCTGCAAACTTATCGTAGTCGCACTCTATTGTATGACTGTTTTAAAAAATATATACCTCGCCGAGTTTTTTACGCCGGTTCTGTCAATACTTACTGCAACGGCTAAAAGGACAAAACCCTTAAAAAAATAGATTAGTCAGTATCGTGTTTGTGTTTTTAAGCGCTTTGTAACTGAACTTATAAATAGTTCTATGAATGATCATTAAAGTTGATGCTACATTAGCTCACTGACTGAAACTATGTGTATGCTATACCTGGCCATAAAGTGGCTTTTACCGCACGCTACGCGTATGGAAAAAGCCGCTTTCTGGCCAAGTGTAGACATACAATGATGTACACAACACAGGAGGTAATAAAGAAAGCCCTCGATCGCATATTTACGTCCCTCGCCTGCAGCTCGGGCCGCCAACATCTGCGATCTAGGCCTTTCTTTATTTTACCACCCTAGTTGTTTAATGTACTATTCACCAACAAAAACTGACGGCATACTACTCATACGGCCTGCCCGATTTAACTACAATAGTACATTACACAACTAGGGTGGTAAAACAAAGAAAGGCCGAGATCGCAGATGTTTGTGCCCCGAGCTGCAAGCGAGGGACGTAAATATGCGATCGAGGGCTTTATTACCGCCCGTGTTGTGTACATCATTTTATGTTTAAACTTGGCCAGAAGGCGGCTTTTTTCGTACGCGTAGCGTGCGGTAAAAGCCACTTTATGGCCAGGTGTGAGGTAAAATACATTTTAGCTTTTAACAGTACACGTGGATATGAAAATAGCTTAACAGGTAAAGCTTTGGCATTATTTCATAGGAATAAATCAAATGTTTCCTATTTAATTGACCGGTTACAATTCGGAAGAGAAATGAGGCCAAATCCCTATTTTTAGTCCAGCTCACGGTCAAAACGTGGCACATTCACATATGTTTATTTTCTACGGCATAACACGGACGCATGCCTATCTCATAAGTTAAAAAGTTTTCGTTTATTTTTTCGAAATGGCGGCCTACGATTGGCCTGTAGACACTGAAAATTTGCCTGTAATGAGAATTGTGACTCCGAAATATGTTGATATGTGCGGAATCTATGGCATGTAAGTATTCGCAGATTTTCAAACCCAATTAGATTATTAATTTTTATGAAAACATTACAAATTCTCGCGACGTGTGTTATTCTGAAAGAGTTCGAGATCTTACGAGAAACTCGTGCTATTCTTTTTTTGCTTTGCTTGGGAAGAGATGTGAGGTATGCTTCCAAGATTAGTAATGAAAATTCAAATCATGCTATCACTGTCTCTCAAATCGTGCATATCAATAGAGTGAAAGAGACTGCTTAAACATAAGTTGAGACCACATTTTGGACCAGTGTGTATGTATAGCTAGGATGACAGTTCTATTATATGTCATAATTACATTACTAATTTTCATTCTTGATTAACAGAAAACTATAAATCTTCTATCTTTAATTATTTTACTCATTTCTTATCCAAAATAACCTGTAACAGTCTTCATAAACGCTCTTGTTAGTCGAATGTCACATCAATGTCAAAGTTGTCAACAAAACAAAAATGTCACAGCAAAATTCACATTGATTCTCTTCTCATTCACAAAACAAAATTCAATATCAGTACACATCTATTTGGTTATGGCGTAAATTAACAGTGTAAACAAATTAAAAATGAGCACCACAGAAAAACCCACTAGTGGGTCTGCCACACCTAGTGTTGGACAGTCTGCCCAAAGTATAAAATCAGTTCACAGTTCAAAACCTTATGTGGATAATTACTATGAGACTTGTCAAGAACCAGATTTCATCTATGGAGGGCCCTTTATCTCAGTCAAAAGACCGGACTGCTTCATCGACACAACAACCCCCATAAACTTGGAACTACAAGGCACGTTTAAAAAGTTAGTATTGTTCTTTCTTTTGTAAGAGGTCTTATTGGAAACAACCTAATTTTATAAATACCAACTTAAGTCTTATTAGATTCTGCTTCAACTGGCCGGCCGTTGCAGGAGCAAACTTAAGTGCGCCCTTAACTGCGCCACGGGTGAGAGCTTTGGGAAACTCACCATGATTTCAAGTTCAGCTAACAGCTTCAGATGCCGGCCGATTTCGCCTTGCACATTATTTGCCTCACAAACCCACCTAGCGGACTGTTGGTTTCTGGGGTATTGAACAATTTTTGTCTGGTTGTGAAAGTGTTAATAAAGCATTACTCTCACCGTAAGCATGTGGCATGTATAAGATGTAATATGCTATTTTCTGTAGAAGTAGAGGGCCTTCTTCTTCAGTGTGCCATATCCAAATGGATGTCGGTGATCATCAAGCGAAAGTCTTCTCTATTTTTCACCACTTTGCCAAGAGTAGGGTGTGCGGCACAAGTCCAGTCCCTGATATTCTCACACCATGATATTCTGGGTCTTCCTCTACCTTTTAAAGGGCCCCTACCTTTTGTAGGGGGCCTATACTCCAAATATCTTATTTCGAAGCTTGCATTGTGTTTACTTACTTTCTTGTTATTGAATATTTGAGTGAGTGAGATGAAAGAGAAATTTAATGAAAACATTCTTAGGCCCGGTTCAACTTGATTACAGTGGCATGCTAACATTGTTTTAAATGTTACAATTCTTGACGGTAATATTCATAGCTAAAGTTGTTCCTGGCATAACCAAGGCTGAACTAGTCGCTAGTCTTGTGTGTGAAATTGTGTCAGATTATCAATGTAACTAAGATATGTTTGACGATAAATCAACAGTTTTATTTTTATATGGCGCGCACAACCTGTATGTGGGGTGTATTTGCCAATGTAGACGTTTCGAATCGGACACGCAAGGAGAGTGTTTGGTCATTGAAATGATTTAGATTTTTGTGGGAGGATCAGATGGGTTCCTAAAATAAAACATACATTTGTTAGGGACACCACAGACAGTAAAGGACGTAAACAAGGTTGTTTCCAACAGAATTGTCGATGTTATTATTACATCAAACACTAACTACATGGTATGGAAATTTAACATTCAACTAATTTCATAATTTTCTTTTTTCATTATGCAAGTTCCTATACTATACTTTCCACAATCGTGTATTTATTGTTTTATAATGGCAAACAATGACTTTATATATGTCATAAAATATTATCTTTTGATAAAATTAATCATTTTATGTCAGTTTAATTGCCATTGTTAGTGCTTTAGTGATAATAATATGATCTAATCATAGTTCTCATAAACAGTATCTTTTGCATTTCTATTTGTCTATGGATGTGTAAATATTATGTATATCTATGTCATAGCTGCATATATGTTTTTATTCATATTCAATCAATGCTTATCTTGAATATTAAACTTAATTTACTCATTGTATGCAGACAATTACAACCAATTATTTAAAAGAGTTTTTATGAATTTGCTACCATTAATTTTTGAAACAGACAAGGCATTTCTCTTCTACAATAAAAAACTCCTTGCGTGTGTCTGATTCGTAACGTCGATATTGGCAAATACGGGGGCACGTGCCACAGGGGGGTTCGGGCAGTGCAGACAGCTCTGGAGTTTAATACGGTTATAGTTAAATACTACAAGTTTATTTCTAACAGTTATTGTTAATTATTTTTGTGGTAAATCTTAACATTCATAAGTGCATTGTAATATGCCTAAATTGAAGAATTTGCTCTTTATCCCCCCCCCCCCCCCCGCCCCCCTCGATCCGCCCTTGTTAGTAGTGGGAGCAAACGATGACCCTCTTCTTGTTGTAACTATTCTAATTGTTAGATGAGGGTAAAAATTATCTTATGAGAATTGACTCAAATTAACGTAACTAAAATAAGTACCTATACCCTATACCTAACGTGAAATCAACTCATTGTAACAAAAAACTGTACACCGATTCAAAACATCCAATCCAATTCATTTTCACGACTCACTCATGTGTTGTTCAAACAATCATGTAGCTAATTAAATTTCAACTTTATGTGTTAGTACTCAAGGTTGATATTTCCTTATCAGCATTTTAAGTAGTGGTCGGCCAAGTCAATTATGTGACGTGATCGGTAATTTCGTCGTCATCACCAGAGCCCGGATAGCTCAGTCGGTAGAGCATTGGACTTTTAATCCAAGGGTCCAGGGTTCAAGTCCCTGTTCGGGCGGCTTTCTTTTTGTTATTTTTTATTTATTTATTTTTCAAATATTTACTATATATTGTTATCGTTTTAGAATTATGTAAGCTTTAGTTATTTACCTTATATTTATGCCGTCCGCCATTTGTATATACTGTATTTCGTTAAAAAAATATATTTTATTTTGGTTCATTACTTTTAAATATATTTTTTATTAATATCCTAATTTTGTTTCAGGAGTTTTGCATATTTTTCAATGAAGGAGAGATTACCAATAATTCTAACCAAAGTAATAGATTCATTATCGAAAAAGGTAACTATTATAAGTTTTGTTCTGTCTTATCTTCAATAGTTAATTTTTAGATGTATTTTTTATTCTGTTATTCGGGGCAGAGAGAAACCCAAAAAATCATAAAAATCCGTCCACCCGTTCTCGAGTTAATCGCACCGTTAGTAATAAACGGAAAAAATATTCTACAATAAATTGTATATGTCAAATTCGGCAAAAAAAAAATTCTTGTTTACGAAGATATTTTTGATGGAATGTTGTACGTTAACATTTTATTTACTGTCGAATTTTACATTAGGTTATACAGCGTGTAAATCTAATACGGGCGACTATTGAAACGGTGGTCAGCATAGGACCTAAGAAGTATATTTAGATAGACTATTAAGTGTAATTTAAAAAATCATATTAATTAATGATAACACTACTAAACGCTATATCTGTTTTAATAGTTTGCTCGTATTGGACTTCCACGCTGTATAAATTTTAATTATAATATAAAATGAGACACCTTGTATTAAGAAAATAAATAAACCACAAGTATAGGAGTAAAAGGTTGATTACTGAAAAAAAAATCATTATACATCTATAAATTGTAATCTCTCAGATATCTAACGATATTTTTTGCCTGACCGTTTAATATGACATTTTTAATACTTTTTAAATTTTTAAGGGCGATGCGGACTCAAAGAAACTGATCGAATACATAGCCAGGCTCAAGAATGAAATAATGACAAACAAGGCGTACACTAAACTAGAGGTAATGTTAACCAGGTCGAGTGTAATCTCGCAAAATAACTCAAAGTGGTGTGAAGGAGAGGACAATAGAGAGATCTCTCTCCAGGCGGGTGTTGCGCCTGGGGACCGAAGTCTGAAGGAAGTTTTTTTTTAGAAACTGACAAACTCGCAGCCCCTCCTGGGCGTAGCGATTGTCGGACCGGGTGGTTGGCCGTGGCGTTCCCTGGGGTCGAACCAGGTCGCTAGCCAGACCACCCTGAGTTGGTCGGACTGGGTGGGAGCCGGGAGTGCCTGGGGTCGAACCAGGTCACTTAGTCCCGGTCCACCTCGATAAGATCGGGCTAGGTGGGGGCTTAACGCCTGGAGTCGAACCAGGTCGTTTGGCCAGGGCCACCTTGACTTTACGCTGATTGCTCAGAGTGAGCAGCGGACCAGCGGGAAGGATGACTCGGGTCATCCTGTCCTTATGTGAACTTGTGTGTCGAACTAAAGGGAGTATTAGGTGCCGGTTCGCTAAAACCTAGCCCAGCTAAGAAGACTCCGGCAAGAAACTTAGCTGGGCCCGAGCGAGGTCGGAGTGAGTTCTGAAGGAAGTTGGTTGGGAATGCTATATGTAGTGTTAGCGTTATAAACACTTCTATAGTGCGATGCAGAACACTATGGGAATTGTTCCGTTTGTATGGGCGTTGATGTGAGCGCCATCTGTCGTGGAATTTCTGTAACTGTCTTCTTACAACGAGTGTCGCTAGGTGGCAGTGTCGCCACAGTGGATTCACTCCATACTAAATATGAGTGTGCCGCCGTCCGTGAGTTCGTGCCGATGCGCCGCCGCAACTATACTACGATTCATAATTAAATTCCAACGAATCTACCAAGAAATGTAAATATCACAATGACATCTGCCATTGTCTGTGTGTCGTGTCTGATATAACCAACATTTTGATGATTAATGTTATCATTGCAATATGAATGTTTCTACAACAAAATTGTGATAGTTGAATATTTATTAACCTGACCTGTATAAATAGAAATATGTTTATTTGGACAGTGCATTTAAATTTACAAGCAACTTTTCTCTAGGTGATAATTTACTATTAATGAAATGTTCAATTTTAATGGCAATACAGTGGTAGATTTGTTGGAATTTAATTATAAATCGTACTATAATTGAGACTTGCTTTCTCGCTCGCACCCGTAGCCCGCCCGCGTTTGCTCACTCGGTCGCATTGAGTATTTAGTCGAGTGAACGTATGTTCGTTTATTTGTCGCGTGGCGTATTCAATGGCGTTAATATCGACTACCTACTATTGATGTTTACAACGAAAGTGAAAGATATTCACATAACAAGTATGAAAAATCATCCACGACTTACACGCACAATTTGTGCGGCACAATTTTAGGTGTGTTTAAAAATGAACAATTACGGTTGTTTATGTCCTCCGTTCTTTTTTATTAGAATAGAGTACAACCAAGGACCATTAAAACAAGAGGACTCATTCTCCATACTTTGAATTGTAACCCGACCGCAAGGGATATCCGGGCAAAAACTAGATGGCGCTAAAAAAACTAAACATTTAACTATGTTATAATTGAACAAAGAAACATAGTACAGTAACAATTAGTTCGTAAACAGCTAATAATAAATAAATTCTAACATTTAAATACTGTGTCACGCTTGCAAAGTTGAATAATTGTAAATAATATAATTCTTATACCAAGCTTATACATAGATGGCGTTGTAAATATCGGGGAACAGCTTTTTATATGGAGAATGACAGTCCTCATGTTTTAATGGTCCTTGGTACACCTTTAGGGTTCCGTACCTTAAAAGGAAAAAACTTATAAGATCACTTTGTTGTCCGTCTGTCTGTCTGTCTATCCGTCTGTCAAGATCCTGAACGCGTGAAGGTCAAAGTGGTCATAAGGGTTCCGTTTTTCCTTTGATGTACGGAACCCTAAAAAGATTGATTTGACAGTAAAATGGGTTGCAGGTGGATACAGACGAGGCCCAGCGTTGGAACGACTGGATCGACAACCGACAAGCCAACAGATACTTCACCGACGTGTGGGTGTTCGCAGAATGCTACGTGTACCGCCGGCTCCGGGAGGGATGCGAGCTTATGTGCGTACTGTGCATCCTATATCCTATCCTATCCTATCCTAGTAATATTATATACGATTGGATCGACCGACAAGCCAACAGATACTTCACCAACGTATGGGTGTGATGGGGAGGGACGGATGCGAACTTATGTGCGTACTGTTAATGCCTTACAGTGGCGTGGCGTCCATAGAACCCGATTCCCACCGGCTTGCCTATTTTAAAGCATATGACGGATATATCTACTACTCCTGAAGAAAAAGTAATCCCAATCTGCTCCGGCTTTACTAAGAATATATTTGACGCCACGCCACTGCTACCTTATTCCATGTATCAGCCAAGGACGTCCATTGCTGGACATAGGCCTCCTCTATAGATCGCCACAGAGTGCGAGGTCGCATACACCAACTTAACCACCGAATAATGCTCATAGACGGCTTTGACGCACCAAGCAAATTTTTGTGGTTTATGGTTTATTAGGATATGATGTTGTTTTGCACTGACAAAAGTATATCCATAAAAAAAACTCGCGAACACAAAAGAGGGTACCCACCCTCTTTTGTGAAGGCGATTAATAAGTTCAATGGGTTTGAATCAATATATTTACTGGAACTAATGATTTAGATTCTTTAGAATTTAAAGTGGAAACGCCACAATCTTCATCACCGTAGTCAAGGCCGGATTTGAATCGGCGTCTCAGCATCAGCGCTTAAAGTTTCAATGTTTTGGTCTTTGTATCACTAGTCGGTTAATAAGTTCCACAGAAATATTTCGAGATAGAAGAAAATCGAAATAGTTCATCGATTTGTATGACAAACAAGCGTGTAACGTGTAATTGTGTAGTGTAGTGATGGAAAACATACATTTTCGATTTCATTTTGTGGTATTTGAACAATTAATTATACCATTGGGGCCATTCATTTATTACGTAAGACGATTTTTGCCAGTTTTTGACCCCCTCCCCCCTTATGTAAGAAAAAATAAGAATCGGCTGACCCCCTCCCCCCCTATTTAATATTTATTACGTAAGAATCTAAAGGAAAAATGATTTTACGTTTGGGCTGTTTAAACTTTTATTTTTCAAAGAATCATTTTTAATTTAGTATAATAACTAATAGTTTTTAATTTTTTAGTAAAATACCTATACGCAACCGAGCACGCGCCTACGCTCTCGCGCGGATTTGCGCGCTTTTTCAAAAGTTAAGATTATTTTGCGCATTTTTATGATCTTACGTAAGAACGATCAAACCCCCCACCCACCCCCCTGTAAGAGAAAATAAGACATGGTTGACCGCCCTCCCCCCCAAATCGTCTTACGTAATAAATGAATGGCTCCATTATTATCAGATTTTCAAAACAGATAATAATATTGACGGCAACGGAAGTTAACGGTTTCAAAGTGGGTCGGCGCCACTTATTTTTAGCACGCGAGGTACATACACTTTTTCCTTGTGCCTCAATATATTTCTGTGATAAGTTCCGTTTGTTACAGCACAAGTCTTAAAGACTTCGACCCGTTCGCAGAGCAGAAGCAGCAAGCGTTCGAGAGCGGCAAAGAAGCGATGTGTATGGTCGCTACGCAGCTGATGCCCATGCTGCCGCCCAGCGACAAGGACAAACGGAAACAAGACTTCATTTCACTGCTTAAGGTATATCTAGTGTCACATCCAGTCTGAAGACTTGGAGCCGTTCACAGAAGCAGCAAGCGTTCAAGAGCGGCAAGGAGAGAAGACAAGAAGAAACAAGACTTCATCGCGCTGCTTAAGGTATATCTAGTGTCATAGCCCAGTCTGAAGACTTGGAGCCGTTCACAGAAGCAGCAAGCTTTCGAGAGCGGCAAGTAGAGAAGACAAGAAGAAACGAGACTTCATCGCGCTGCTTAAGGTATATCTAGTGTCATAGCCCAGTCTGAAGACTTGGAGCCTTTCAACAGAAGCAGCAGGCGTTCGAGAGCGGCAAGTAGAGAAGACAAGAAGAAACAAGACTTCATCGCGCTGCTCAAGGTACATCTAGTGTCACAGCCCAGTCTGAAGACTTGGAGCCGTTTAACAGAAACAGCAAGCGTCTGAGAGCGGTAAAGTTGTTTTTTTGGGATAAAGGACAACAAAAATAATTATACATGGCATTCAAAACATGTTAAGGTCCCACTCTACCAAATTATTTGTGTACACACCACAGACCACTAAACCTAAAGACGTCGCATAGTCAGGCGACCCCCGCTGCCACTCATACGGTAAATTTACTACAAGATTGAGACACGCCCCCGTTACTAACTTCAGTCTGTTCTCGGAAGTCCTCTAAGTAACATGATTAAAAATGCATTATTGTTGCGTGAAATTGTGTGGCAAAAACACTAAAACATCTGGCGTGCAAAAGGATGGAATTTCATTTTACAGCTAAGCAAATTTCAATAAAATTACTAATTAAATATGCGTATTATCAAATAAAGTTTTCTAGACTGCCGTAGTCACTTAACAAAGTCTTGTCTTGTCAAGTTGATGTCGTTTAACAAAGTCTCTTTCTATCACGCTATGCGAATAATCGCACCTTCCTTGTCTACCATTACGTGGCATTACTAAGTGCGAACTAGTGATGTCCATAGTATGTGTTGGTTTACTTTCGATATCTGATAACATGAAATATGCAATACATCGCAAGTAATTTAAAAATATCGAAATATTATCCATCATATGGGCAAAGTATTTGCGCGCAGCCGCGTCTAATTATTATTTATATATTTAAAGTGGTAACTTGTCTTTTAAGACTGCAGTGTTACATTATAAATCATTCAAAGCATGTCAACTAAAATGTGTTCAATTTCTTTAAGGTTTACGAAGTGTCCTAATATAAAGGAAATGTGGATTGATGCTACAAAACAAAGTATCGTATGTTCTCGCCATTTTAAATCAGAATATTTTAGATAGACAAAATCTGGGAGCAGGCGACTTTTAAGTCCTAATGCCATTCCTACGCTTCACTTACCAACTGTGATGAGTATATTGATTCTTCGTTATCAGCTGAGTTGTGTAAAGGCAATGTTTACCGTTATAGTATTTCGTCGATACTCAGACTTACAAGAACAATTGTTGCCTCAAGTGCTCGCCTAGTCTGGCCTCAAGTGCTCACATAACAAACAATAAATTAGCTAATTTATTGCCGTGACTACGATGCTCAAACTTATTATACAGCAGCACTTAAATCATAGTGGCATTAATTATTACAATTAAGCTCAAATTAATACCAATTTATAATAAAGTTTTATTTTTAAGAATTAACAATATATTTAATGATAATGCCAGTAACAATCCATTGCTGTCAGTATTTAAAAATCATGTCCTACTCAATAGTTTGAAAACAGTGAAGTGTAATAGAGTAGGTATCGGGGGGGGGGGGGGGGGGTATGTTTGAATGAATGGGGTTGTTTTATTAATTTAGCTCTAATCATCGATCATCGTCACATCACTAGCGGCCCCCAGACATTTTGTTTATATTTCTGTGTGACGCCCACTTGACCTTCAATCGGCAAATCACAGTGCGGTAAGCGCTCGTCGCGTCTCCCGCGCCCCTTTAGTTTTGGCAGAATCGGTTTCAATGAAACAATCCTACGAAGCGACGTCTTTAGGTTTAGTGGTCTGTGGTACACACAAAGAATTTGGTAGAGTGGGGTTAGAATGTGCATTCTATCGTTTGGTCTAAACCCACCTTTACATAAAGACGAAGTGTTTGTATTGAACATATATTTCTTTAAATTTCATTAGAATGATGTAGAAAAATTACAAAAAATGCGTCCGTGTCATACATGTATGTGTAACATTTTGTATCTCCCTTTATTTGTCTTCGAGTGCGTCTAAAATAACTTTGCAGTGGAACAATTTGGAAACACTACCATTTACCTCACATTTTCATAGAAATTTGACTTTTAAATTGACGTATTGCCATGTAGAGTGCACTGCAGAGTTATAGTAGACACACTCTAAGTCATTGTAACAGTGTAAGTGTTGTACTCAACCTTTTTTTCGTAAGTGCCACAAATACGTTATAGGCATAGTGTCGCGGGCCAAATGATAAATAGTTAATCATAATATGAGTTAAACATAGTGGCTCGGCGGGTCGAGCATGGTTGTTCATGTTCTAACACCATGTCCCCACAGTTAACAATGATCTTATTTGTGTACAGATCTGCCTGTGGTCGAACAAATGCGACCTGTCCCTGTCGGGGGGGGAGCCCGTGTCCATGCAGGGCGGGGAGAAGGGGGCGGACCCAGCCACCCTGCCCGCCATAGACCCCTTCCAAATGATCGTAGACTTTAAGGACAAGGTATGTGTGATCTCTTAACTAAGTTTTTTTAAGATTAGAATTTGTGCGTTATCAGTCATGCGTTTATCAGTCATTTTCAAAAAAATGTACACAATTAAGGGATTTAATTAAAACAAAACTTAATTTATTCCTCTGTGTTACGAAACTTACCCATATAGTTTGTATGCCTAACTTTCGTAACACAGAGGAAGCGATCGTGATTTTGTTTTTATTAGGGGGTTTTACATAGTTAAGGGTAACTATGTAATTTTTTTTTGAAAATGACTCTTATAACGACTAGGTATGTGCCGTTTTTGCCACATCCCTATCCGTTCGATTCACACACTCATATAAGGACAGGTTGATCCGCTTCAACCTTCCTGCTGGTCCGTTGCTCACTTTGAGCAATCAGCGAAACTTCAAGGTGGCCCTGGCCTAGCGTCCTGGTACATAGAAAAATTTAATTAAAAAATATGTAAAGGTCGTTAGTGAAATGTACTTAACTAATGTTTTTTTTTCCAGCTATTAGCGGATGATACCGGCAAAATTGCCGACCAAGTTGTAGCCAAAGCCGAGGCCGTTAGGAAGGCGATAGAAAATGTGCGTATCAAATGTAACGAAATCGAAAGTTCTTGTGCATAGCATGACATCCACAACGGTTTGAATCAAAGTCAAGCCAAAGACCATTAAAACAAGAGGACTGTCATTCTCCATACTTTGGATCATAACCCGACCGCTAGGGGATTTCCGGGCAAAAACTAGATGGCGCTAAAAAAACTAAACATTTAACGATGTTATAATAGAACAAAGAAACATAGTATAGTAACAATTAGTTCGTAAACAGCTAATAATAAATAAATTCTAACATTTAAATACTGTGTCACGTTTGCAAAGTTGAATAATTGTAAATAATATAATTCTTTTACCAAGCTTATACATAGATGGCGTTGTAAATTCGGAGAACAGCTTTTTGTATGGAGAATGACAGTCCTCTTGTTTTAATCGTCTTTGGTAAAACATTGAAATTTGAATTTTAAATCTTACTAGAAAATTCAAGTTTTTTGCTTACAGATCTATAATATAAAGACCTTGATTCATTTTTACAAATTGTAAATTATGAAGAAAATAGTTTTTTTTTCTCACAATTAAATATAATTTCAGAACACAGTGTTCAAAGCGAAGTGCAGTTGTCACCGACTGGCTAAAATTGGAAAATATAATATATGCATGGATGAGGTTTTTTACTTTTACTTTTTGTAGTTCTAGTCAACGTAGTCTAGGGTAACAAATTAAAAAAAAATAGTAAAATTAGGAAGCAGTTTGCAAGTAGTTCGAGTACCTAATAAAACATAGATTTAGCTAGATATTCTTGTAGAATAGAGATTGTACTAAGTAATAATTAACGAAACGAATTTCAATAAAATTGGATGATATTAAAGTTGATTCCTAACCCCTCTTTAGTATGAAGGATTATGTGTATACGGTATCAAAAATGATAAAACTGAAATGACACAAGTAGAAATCTACTTAACGGAAATTTCACACATTTCACAAAAAAAAACACGATATGATATGCATCTGAGGGTTAAATTTTGACTACAGGCACAAAAAGAGGCCCTAGCCCAAGCGGCGGCCGACAAGGCGAACAAAAAGGGCAAGAAGGACAAAACCCCCCCACCGCCCCCGCCGCCCGTGGAGGAGGGCGCGGAGCCCCCGCCGCCGCCCGTGCCCTGCCCCGCTAAAGTGCTCGTTCCTAGCGCCGTGCAGTTTGGTAACTATCTACAATACAATACATTATACAAACGTCGAAAACCAAACCCTTACGATCAACACACACCCAAAACACACACACACACACACACATAGACACGCACACACACACGCGCGCGCAGGCACACACACACACACACACACACACATATAAACACACCCCAGAGGCAACGTGTAAACCGTTAGCACCGCGCCACTGGT
Organism: Eudemis profundana; assembly: GCA_947034925.1. Taxonomy (NCBI): domain Eukaryota; kingdom Metazoa; phylum Arthropoda; class Insecta; order Lepidoptera; family Tortricidae; genus Eudemis; species Eudemis profundana. The sequence goes on along the minus strand of OX344816.1, from coordinate 12,036,736 downwards.
ACAAAACACTCCACTGGGAGACGAGCAACTCCTCCAGTAGAAACTGATCCCCATACAAAAAAAACCATACGATTATACACAAGAAAAGGGGGGCGTGGAGCCGCCGCCGCCCGTGCCCTGCCCCGCTAAAGTGCTGGTTTCTAGCGCCGTGCAGTTTGGTAAGTCATCATATCATTATCATAATCGATAGTCGGGTTCTTGGCACTGAATGTGTTAACAGTTAACACACATATACAACAAGAACGAACAAGAGAGGCAAGAAGGACCGTACTCTGCCTGAAAAAGGACAAAACCTCCCCTGACTGATAAGAGGGGTTTAGGGGTTAATCTCCCCCCCTGGACTAGATGACCAGTGAAACTAGAAGACTATATCTACGTGCTGTCACTTTTCGTTTGTATGGAGATCCGAGAACACAATTTAAAATGTTTTTTTTTGCAGATATCGTATGCGACAATGTCGGGTTCGAACTGTTCTCTGATCTGTGTCTAGCGGCCTGGTTAATAGAGCAGGAGATAGTTGATAAGGTAATATATATAAATATAACAATAGGCTATTGATGACAGATCAAGTCAGCTTCTTTTTCTTCGTTATAAAATCGAGCAGTTTTGGGAACATTATTTCATAGTTAGGGTTAATTAATTTATTGATTATTGTCAAATACCCTATTAGATATAATGAATGATGTATACATGTTTTCTTCCATGAAGTTGCAGTATTTTGTGTACATTTTTAAGACATACTTAAAGTCAAAAATTATACAAGTGCAAATGTAATTTGCATTTTAAATAAATTCTTTTTTAAATTCATTGGTTGATTTGACCTATTTAGATCAATTTCAAAATGAACGTTACCTAACATAGACACGCAGAGAAATATAGTATTATGATATAATATTTTGGGTAAATATATTTTTTATATTTCAGGTCAGGTTCTACGTGAAGCAAATACCATGGTTCGTGTCCGACGTGACGCCCACAGACTTTACGTAAGTTTATGATTATTATTATTCGGTATCCGTAATCAGCATGTGTCAAAAAAAATAATAGAGTATAATTTTGTATGGTTTTTTTTTCATTACGCCATTTCATACTTTAACATAGCAAAAAGATGACGTAATGGAATACTAAATTTGGGACACATTTTTTTTACTTATAAGCAGGCATCGGAAATTCGGATGGAAAAAGTTAAGCAAATATGGAATCGGCTTCTTAAAAATTTGATTTTAATAATTAATAATGTAAATTTCCAGATTCCGCGAATATACAAAACGTCATAGTAATGTAGTATCTCGCGAATATGTTTGGCTTATGGCTATTTTTAACCGACTTCAAAAAACGAGTACATGAAAAAAACTGCAAAGAGTTCATTTTTAAATACATAAATAGGTAGTATGTGTTTATGTTAGCATAATAAGTTAATTTAGAAATCCAGGGAAATTTAATGATAAAATTAAATTGTGTCCGCCTCCATACTACTCAACATCGACGCTGACGCCAAAGTTTAGGTATATAAGCACCCGAATTTCCGATGCCTGCTTATAAGGGTACTAACGATTTTTAGGCCTATGTCCACCAGTGCCGATCGTGGCTGACAGATAGAAAAGAATACCCTATTTACTTATTAATTGTTTACCAGAACAGAAACGTAATACCTACTTATTTATTGCAGAGCATTGATCCAGTCGTGTTGCAACGCGAGCTACAAACGCACGGCGCCGCCGCCCGAACCGAAGAAGCCACGTCAGTTCATTTTCATTTTATAGTCAAGCAATAGGGATGATGACTGGGTTAAAAATATGTAATTCTATTTAGTCCGTCAGTTAGATTATGGAATAATATGGGACACGTATTTTTTGGTTTATCAAAATATTAAAAATCGACAAAGTTATAGATCATCAAACTTCTGGAGTGGGGGCTTGTGACGTCACTCTTGAGTACAATTTGTACTCAAGAGTGACGTCACTCGAAACTTCTAAGCACTCTATCCTCGTCAGTTTTTGTTTGTCAAACAAAACAAAAAATACGTGTACAATATTTTTTCGTAATGTAACAGACAGACTAAACAGTTTTTTTAGTCATATAGCCATAGCCTATTGGGAATATGGGTCATACAGATTTCGAAAAAAACGTCTTTCCTGTGGACAAAATGATAGTTAACGACCCGAATACCCTCTCATGCTGGGGTCACATTGACGGAAACGCTGTTAATTTATCGCGATGAAGGACGATTAACGTCAGTGTAGCTACGACTTACTATATTTGACATTGACACTTAGAGAGATCGTTTGAATTGACAGCTTGATTTGGGGCCATTCATTTATTACGTAAGACGATCTTTGCCAGTTTTTGACCCCCCCCCCCCCCCCTTATGTAAGAAAAAATAACAATCGACTGACCCCCTCCCCCCTATTTAATATTTATTACGTAAGAATCTAAAGGAAAAATGATTTTACGTTTGGGCTGTTTTAAATTTTATTCTTCAAAGAATCATTTTTGTAGGGACGTTTATTTGCAGATACTAATAGTTTTTAATTTTTTTGTAAAATACCTATACGTAACCGAGCACGCGCCTACGCTCTCGCGCGGATTTGCGCGCTTTTTCAAAAGTTAAGATTATTTTGCGCATTTTTATGATCTTACGTAAGAACGATCAAAACTCCCTCCCACCCCCCTGTAAGAAAAAATAAGACATGGTTGACCCCCCTCCTCCCCCTAAATCGTCTTACGTAATAAATGAATGGCCTCTTTAACAGGCATAATAGTTTTCTTTATCGCCCGTGTCTCTTTGGTCCTTCGGAACCTAGGTGTCAAATTTGGAATTTCTAGGATCAGCGGTTTGGGCTCGTCCAGAAATCATGTGATCAAATTCGGCCCCCAAGATCACGTGTAATTTTGATAATTGTAAATATTGTTTGAGTAACTTCGTAGTTTTGGCTTTCCCATTGTGTAAAAAAATTACACGTGATCCTTTATCGGACCCCCCCTCCATCGTGATCATTCGTGATATTTTTCTGACCCCCACCCCCCCATGGACGATCACATGGTGTCTGGACGAGCCCTTTGGGCTGTGCGTTGATATGCCAGTCAGTAATGCAGTTTCTTCTTTTATATACAGGCCATAAAGCAGGGCTCGGGTTTTTTGCAAAATAAATACCCCGGGGTATTTTGCAAAAACCCCGAAATAGCCCACTATTTTGAATTATTTTATGCTTTTTATGTAGAGCTCAGTAATGCATTTAAGTCATGATTTCGTATTATTAGATTGTTTAGTTAAAAAAAATTAACCAAAGAACGGAAAGAATACCGGTATTTTTGTATGGAGCAAATACCGGTTTCCAAGCCCTGCCATAAAGCGGCTTTTTCCGCACGCTACGCGTACGGAAAAAGCCGCTTTCTGGCCGAGTGTAGACATAAAATGATGTACACTACACGGGAGGTAATAAAGAAAGCCCTCGATCGCATATTTACGTCCCTCGCTTGCAGCTCGCGCCGCAAACTTCTGCGATCTCGGGCTTTCTTTGTATTACCGCCCTAGTTGTGTAATGTACTATTAGATGGTTATTGAAGTTGTGTGCCAGTGGCGGAGGGCGAGGAGCCGCCGCCGCCGACCGACATCTCCTCGGACGCCCTCCGGGAGCTCGGGAACAAGTTTAAAGGCTACGTCGATGACGGGTCATTCGTCGTTTCGGTGAGTAATACTACACAACTAGGGTGGTAATACAAAGAAAGCCCGAGATCGCAGAAGTTTACGGCCCGAGCTGCAAGCGAGGGACGAAAATATGCGATCGAGGGCTTTCTTTATTACCTCCCGTGTTGTGTACATCATTTTATGTCTACACTTAGCCAGAAAGCGTACGGAAAAAGCCACTTTATGGCCAGGTGTGGCATAAATACTGTATTTTTATTTCATTTATTTTATACTAGCGACCCGCCCCGGCTTCGCACGGTGTTTCTTTATTATATTATGCATGTATTATACATATAAACCTTCCTCTTCAATCACTCTATTAAAAAAAACCGCATCAAAATCCGTTGCGTAGTTTTAAAGATTTAAGCATACATAGGGACAGAGAAAGCGACTTTGTTTTATACTATGTAGTGATATTATATTTTTTATATATTTATTTTTACAACATAATATAGTCACATGGATTGGAAAATACTAAATTATCATAACACGGAAGAAATAAACAAAAACTGTAAAGTTATGAGACCACAGTTTAAAAAAAATCTAAATTACTTTTTTATCGTCTTAAAGAAGAATTTAAGTCAAATCATTTCGTTGTCCGTCTGTCAAGACTCAAGACCCTTTTATCTCGGGTCGCGTGGAGGTATCGAGTTGAAATGAAAACCATATACAATGCATACATATATATATATATGTATATATATACATAAACCATGTCTATGGTCCCTAAATTTATAGGGTACTTTCCGTTGACCTAGAACTATGAAATTTGGCAAGTAATACCGTCTTATACTCCAAGTATAGGAAAAAATCTGAAAATTGTACATTTGTAATTAAATCATAAAAAATATGTCTTTATTTAAACTAATTGTACGGAACCCTCGGTGGGCGAATCCGACTCGCACTTGACCGGTATTTATTTTAATAGTGTCCCTCGATTTTTACCGCAAAGGACTATCGAGTGACGACAACTTTTGATTAAATCATGTGTAGCCTCGATACCGTCTATCGCTTATAATAAAAGTCTAGTACTAATTCTGCCGTCCTAGTCTAAGGCGACTTTTTGCTATGGAAGTTCATAGTAAAAAGTCGCCTTTTAGACTAGGACGGCAGTATTCATTTTGGCCGTTAATAATAATTCGTTTCGCTGTTGATTCAATGTACGCCCTCGCTATAAATATATAATTTTGCTCTTCTGTGACACAATCTACTGCTTCATCTTACATTTGATATTGATTTTTACTAACTTGATGGAATTATTATCAGTGCGAAGACTACTGGACGTCCCCTCACGTGTTCAGAGATATGAAGAAATATGATTACTGGCTGTACCGCAAGCTACAATACGCTGTTGCCGTGTTGTTCAAGGGCGACCTCAACTACCGCAAGTTACTGGGGGAGAAGAACTGGCCGCCGACCACGGCCTTCCTTCAGGCGTTGCAAGGTAACCTACGTTGAAAGGTGTGACTATATATACTGTGAGGTAACTACATATACCCCCACATATACCGTGAGGTAACTACATACAGGGTTCGAAAGGATAATTATCAACGATAATTATCGCGATAATTATCACGATAATTATCGTGATAATAACAGGTGGATAATTATTAATTGATAATAACAAAAAATTGCGCCCGTGAAATAGAACTATATTCTAAGCCTTTGGCTTCTTTGGTCAAGTAATTTATTTTCAAATCTGTCAAATCTGACGAACACCGATTTTCACTGAATCTACCTTTAATTAATGACATTAATGTTGATTTGTATTTTATGTTATGTAAAAAAAAATTAAAAATATTTTTTCTTGTTTTGAAACAATAAACCATCGATATTTCTTATGAAACACTCCACAAACAAATGATCACAAAATGAAAACAAATGATTACAAATGATCTTTTAATACTGGTGATAATTATGGGATAATTATCACGGCTCGTTATTATCTTGATAATTTCGAACCCTGACTACATATACTATGAGGTAACTACATTAGTGCGCCGAGTTACGGACATGCTTCTATGGGAAAAGTTCACATCCGGATACCAGCACCAAATTTTAGTATGTTGTTAGGCATGGTCTCTGGACCCCAAAACTGCCGGGAGACAGTCTCTGAAAGGTCAAGGTCACCGAATATGACGTCATTCATCTAGCCGCTCCCGTGTTTAATTGTGACAAAACTACACATCTCACATTCACTTAAGAGATATCAAATGAAAGGTAATTAGATGTACTATAAATGACCTTTACATTTGATTTTAATAAATGTCATACTTTAGGAATTATTCACACAATCATTTCAATGTCAAAAGAAAAATACGGAAATTCAGGTTTTACTGCAAAACTAAAAACACTAAGTTATGCAAATGTACTACAAAAATATAAACAATTTACTAGGCTTCATAACATAGTTTAAATCTTGAAAATTTGTCAATAAATATAGAAGCTATAGCTCAAAAACCTTGAGCGCGCGAAATACTCCCGTAGTGCCCCGAGTTATGGAAAAAAAAATTACTTCCGGATACCAGCACCAAATTTTAGTATGATATTAGACATATACTCTGGACTCCAAAACTGCCGGGAGACAGTCTCTGAAAGGTCAAGGTCACCGAATATGAAGTCATTCATCTAGCCGCTCCCGCGTTCTTAAGAATGTTTAACTGTGACAAAACTACACATCTCACATCCACATAAGAGATATCAAATGAAAGGTAATTAAATGTACTATAATTGCTTTTGTTTTGTGTAGTACATATTCATAACTTAGTGTTTTTAGTTTTGCTGTAAAACCTTAATTTCCGTATTTTTTTTGACATTGAAATTATTGTGTGAATAATTTCTGAAGTATAACATTTATTAAATTTAAAAGCAACTACAATAAAAACTAAACAAACTAAAATTGAAAGTGAAATTAAAAGTGAAAGTCATTTATAGCACATTTAATTACTTTTAATTTGATATCACTTATGTGGATGTGAGATGTGTAGTTTTGTCACAATTAAACATTCTTAAGAACGCGGGAGCGGCTAGATGAATGACTTCATATTCGGTGACCTTGACCTTTCAGAGACTGTCTCCCGGCAGTTTTGGGGTCCAGAGACCATGCCTAATAACATACTAAAATTTGGTGCTGGTATCCGGAAGTATTTTTTTTTTCCATAACTCGGGGCACTACGGGAGTATTTCGCGCGCTCAAGGTTTTTGAGCTATAGCTTCCATATTTATTGACAGATTTTCAAGATTTAAACTATGTTATGAAGCCTAGTAAATTGTTTATATTTTTGTAGTACATTTGCATAACTTAATGTTTTTAGTTTTGCAGTAAAACCTGAATTTCCGTATTTTTCTTTTGACATTGAAATGATTGTGTGAATAATTCCTAAAGTATAACATTTAATAAAATCAAATGTACAGGTCATTTATAGTACATCTAATTTCCTTTCATTTGATATCTCTTAAGTGAATGTGAGATGTGTAGTTTTGTCACAATTAAACACGGGAGCGGCTAGATGAATGACGTCATATTCGGTGACCTTGACCTTTCAGAGACTGTCTCCCGGCAGTTTTGGGGTCCAGAGACCATGCCTAATAACATACTAAAATTTGGTGCTGGTATCCGGAAGTAATTTTTTTTTCCATAACTCGGCGCACTACGGGAGATTTTTCGCGCGCTCAAGGTTTTTGAGCTATAGCTTCTATATTTATTGACAGATTTTCAAGATTTAAACTGGGTTATGAAGCTTAATAAATTGCTTTTGTTTTTGTAGTACATTTGCATAGCTTAAATGTTTTTAGTTTTGCTGTAAAACTTGAATTTCCGTATTGCTTTTTACGATATTAAAATTATTGTGTGAATAATTCCTAAAGTATAACATTTATTAAATTCAAATGTAAAAGTCATTTATAGCATATTTAATTACCTTTCATTTGATATCACTTATGTGGATGTGAGATGTGTAGTTTTGTCACAATTAAACATTCTTAAGAACGCGGGAGCGGCTAGATGAATGACGTCATATTCGGTGACCTTGACCTTTCAGAGACTGTCTCCCGGCAGTTTTGGGGTCCAGAGACCATGCCTAACAACATACTAAAATTTGGTGCTGGTATCCGGATGTGAACTTTTTTTCCGTAACTCGGGGCACTACATGTAGGACTGGAAGTGATGACTGGCTGGTGACCGAAAGAGATTATGATAGAATCGAATGAATGAAGGTGTCAGTGCGAGATGTATGCCAGTTTGATTTTACGACGAAAGACTAATGTGAATTGACTTTTATAATTGTTTTATCCAAAGAATATAAGACGTTTACGCTAAAAGTTGTTTCTGTTAGCCATCCGGCTACATACATATACTGTGAGGTAACTACATATACCTCTTCATATACCGTGAGGTAACTACATATCGGTGTACGCCATCTTGACGGTCAAATCATTCATTCCGTCCATTTAAGATATTGATGTTTTTGTTTTTTTTTAATCGTTATTTCATAGTAATAAAACAACTTAAACGGATTAAATCGCGTATATTACTACATCTTTTTGTTTAAAATATGTTCTTTTTTGCATGAGGCGAGGCTGATAAGTTTCCTTGGCCTTCTTTCTTATCAAGTATGCCTTTTGGAAGCGCCACTAGTTTTTCTAAAGTTAGGTTTTTAAGCCCTTCTGGCATGTGTGTGAACATCTTTACACATTAGGCCCATCTGGCAACACTAATATTGAATTTGTATTTTTTTTTAAAGTGGGTAGGTTTGCACAACAGTAATTTTGGCAGAGTAAAATTTATGATTTTCTCAGTCTACCCGCGACCACGAACGCTGAAAAGGGTTACGAAACGTCGGGACTTAAAATGTAGTAATATACGCGATTTAATCCGTTTAAGTTGTTTTATTACTACGAGTGATAATCGCGGAAACCGAAGACAATAATCGTTATTTGTTATGGTTCCCAGGCTTCCAACCCGCGCCACTGATCGCGTGCCGCACGGTGAAGTGTGACCTGATCTGCGGGCTGAAGGCGGGCAAGGCCGAGGCCTGCGCTAAAGTTGACCCGCAGTGGATGCAAACTGGCGACTACGGGTCAGTCTTCGGCCATTCTCACGAAGTATGACTGCGTCTAATTACCGCGTCTCCATACATTTAGTATGAAAACAGCGTCGCGGTAATTAGGTGACCGCAGACATACTTCGTGAGAATGGCCGTCTTAATACACATTTGTGGAAGAGGATAATAGGGAGATCTGGGTCAATTGCAGAAAAAATGTACCTGTTACTTTTTTGTCTGATCATGGTGTGTCTTATACCATCTTACGAGGAAAATCGTAACGAACCTGAGAAAAAAAAATCTTAGTTTCGTTACGATTTTCCCCTATATTTAGTTTGGGCGTAACGAAACTGAGAAATTCAAAAATTGTATGGAAAAGTTGGGCCATTTTTTTTTAATTTCATAAATGAAAAATGTACTGAATAGGGACGACTGGCGGAAAAGAGGGGAGGCCTTTGCCCAGCAGTGGGACACCTAGACAGGCTATATAAAAAAATAAAAAATGCTCACGATTCTATTGAAATGTTGCCTGGCTCACAGAAACTTAAATAGTCATAGGTAAATATCGATAAAATGTTATCGACAATAATTTTCACGCATCAGGATAGGTCTAAAAAGACAAGATAAATTCATGAAACGTGTAATCCGTAATTTGTTTCAAGACTTGTGTCACGTTACTTTATTTATTAGGTTATAAATTAAGTCATAGCCAGTTTTGCTGGGATCACCGTTCGGGTTAGACGTGTTATTCCTGTGAGATAACTAGTTCGTTTATTAGAATCGAGCGCGCTTATCAGTAAAATCAACCGGTTGGGTCGAGGCGCATTGTGCGCGGTGAGCCGGCCGGCCAGCTGCGTTTCCGGACGAATATGAACCTTATCGACTATGTCGCAAAGTTCAAATCAGAATAGTGACGGAGCCGAAGTAGTAAACTTAGTAAATAACTCCGAGGTAGGTGGTAACAGTGCATTAGAAGACTCGATACAAATCAATAATGAATGTTATTTACGAAAAATGACGGACGGGGTATGCGAACAGAATACAGTAGATGACCCAACACAGTATATGGATGGTGAGGTAGATATAATTACGGATGAAACTCGTTCAGCTAAGAGGTGTAGGGAAGCGAGCGAAGGTTGGACACAGGTTGTACACCCAAAACGGAGGAATAAGTTGAATATAAAGCCCTCTAGTAGTACAGAGATTAGCATCACATGCAAAGATATGTTGCCGAAACAATTTGCTCTAGCCAAATTATTCCGAAACTATGATATTTCTGATATCACTTACGTCAAGTATGTAAATGCGTATAAGGTTCTTGTTACATTTGACAAGGAGACCAGTGCTGAACGATTAATTTCACTGGCAAACGAACAAAAAGAGCTGGGTTGGCGGTGTCAAAAAACATATGAGGTTGGACTATCATATGGCATAATTAAAGAAGCGGACTTAGGGCTAGAGGAAAAAGAGATGATGGAAAGCATAATCAGCGAAACGGAGATAGTATCAGTAAAAAGGTTAAGTAAAAAAAGTAAAGAAGAGATTGGTTGGAGAGACAGCGAAACTATACGAGTAGGTTTTAAAGGTCCTAAGTTGCCAGCCTACGTTTATATACACGAAATGCGAGTTAAAGTTGATCCATATTTGTTTCCGGTATCTCAATGTTCAAATTGCTGGAGGTTTGGACATTCCAAGAAAACATGCTCAAAAAAACCTGTATGTCCTAAGTGTGGGGCTAACCATTTTAACTGTGAGACGTCGAAGTATAAATGCCGTAATTGTGCTGGTGACCACATGGCCCTGGATAGATCGTGCCCGATTTACCAGAAAGAAAGAGAAATACGTAAGATTATGGGGGTACATAATTGTACATACAAAAGCGCGATGGAGAAATACGTACCTGCGGCTCCATGCGTATTCACAGAGAAAAACTTTCCGCGAGTGTTTAAGTTTGGTGATGTACCTACTGTTACGCATCCGCCTACCTCCGACGTGACAAACAGTCCTCAGACTGTGGCTTCTAAACCCCCAATGATAACGTCACCAATTCTTCAGACATCATATGCCCAGGTCGTGAAAACTAAGGCAGCAGTGCATTGTAACCCTACTACTCAGAATAATACGCCACGGTCGCTTCCTAAAAAACAGCGTCGTTCTAGAATCAGAAAGACTATATTAGCTCAATCAGAGATGAAGGACAGTGGGACTTTGTCAGACGATAGTTTATTAATTACGGATACTGCGGAACATATGGATACTGTCGAAAGTATCCCTTTATCTAAATCGGATATGCCAAAAGAAGGAAATCTTAATCTCAGTGTGTTAATTACAAAATTAAAGGACATAATATTCATGAAGAATTTGACCATGGCTGAAAAAATAAAATGTGCTGTCCAAACAGGATTAGAATGGCTTATATCGTTTTTGGTGGAAAATATTTTTGATGTGGCGGTCTTAAAGTCTTTTTTTAAAGCAACAGATGGCTAATAATCACAAAAGGTGCAGACTTAACTTACTTCAATGGAACGCCCAAAGTATTAAGCCAAAGCTAATTACATTTGAAAATCTACTTATCCAAGAGAAGATCCATATAGCAGCGTTAAGTGAGACTTGGCTGGATAACGACGACTATTTCGGCATTAGTACCTACAATGTATATCGGGCAGATAGACCAGACGGATATGGCGGTATTGCTATCCTTACACATAAATCAATCAAGTCTCAGCAGTGTCAAGTACGATCTCCGAACCCCGGTATACAAGTGCTCCATGTCAAACTTTCCAACTGTGATCAAATTGAAAACGTCGTATGCGTTTACTGTCCCTCCTCAGTGGTTACTAATCAGCGTGATTGGGATTTTATTTTTTCATTAGTGCGAGATAAAGTGATTATAATGGGCGATTTCAATGGTCACCATACCAACTGGTCTCACAAGACGGATACACGAGGTAACCAAATATTTGACTCTCTAATGGACTTTAACCTTGTTACTATTAATAATAACCGTAATCCGACAAGAGTTCGCCTTGTGAATGGAGTTGTGCAAGAGTCTTCGCCGGACATTTCTATAGCATCTTCTGATATATGTCTAGCTCTGTATTGGAATGTTACAAAGGAATCCCTGGGCAGTGACCACCTTGTTATAAAGATTTGTACATATACGTCTAGTGTAAACCCGACTAAAAAAAGAAACTATAAAATGGCTCAGTGGGACGAGTACCGATCGCACTTAGATAAGAAGTTCGCTGATTTATCTTTACCTGAAGCTCCTCAGGAGGCTTATAAACTCTTTTTAGACAATTTAAATGAAGCCGCAGATCTGTATATTCCATATGTTAAAATAAACCATAACCCAGCTAACACCTTTCAACCAAAACCATATTGGAATCAGTCCCTATCTAAATCTGTAGCTGAAAGGCGTTTAGCACTCGCGGCTTTTAGACAAAACCCCACACCACAAAACCTTGACAAGCTTCAGGCTAAGATAAGAAACGCTCAAAAACTTATAAGAAACCGGCGGAGCGAAGGCTGGCAAGATTTTTGCAACTCTCTAAGTGAGGCGTCATCAGCTGGTGACGTGTGGTCTCGGATGAAGTGGCTGAAAGGCTATAGGTCTCCCAGGCCTCACGTCAGCCTAGAGAAAGCTAACAATCTCCTTAGATCTTTAACACCCGATTTCGTGCTACAGCAGACTCCAGTGATAACGTCTGAGAGCAAGGTCCTGGACGAACAAATCACTCTCCACGAAATGGAATCAGTAATTAAACCAAAAGACACCGCACCCGGAAATGACGGCATATCATTTTCGATGATAAAAAATCTTCCCAAAAATGGTAAATTAATATTGCTGAGGTTATATAATCAATTCTACTCTTGTGGTTTCGTCCCCACGGAGTGGAGAGAAATTTGTGTAGTCCCTATACCTAAGCCAGGCAGAGATCCTACCTCTGACTCTGCCCTCAGACCGATCTCCTTAATTTCATGCCTATGTAAAATATTTCATTCTGTGATCAATAAAAGGTTGGAATGGTATTTGGAGAAAAATGGTATGTTTACTGAAGAAACAGTAGGTTTTAGGAAATGCCGTTCATCTCTGGATAACTTGAGTACCTTAGTGATAGGAATACAAAATGGATTCGCAAAAGGTTTGATTACTTTGGGATGTTTTATAGATATTGAAAACGCTTACAATAACGTAAATGTACCTAGTTTAATAGCAATTCTCGATCGCTTAGGAGTGGGCTCCAATATCTGTAAGTATCTGTGGAACTTCTTAAAGGAGAGACTCTTAAAAATTGAAATTGACAATTTAGTCGTAAGGAGATCAACTGGGCGAGGCTTAGCTCAGGGAGATCCGTTATCGCCATTGTTATTTAATGTTGTAACTATGCATATTCAAAATCAAATACAAGAGGTATCGATTTTGCAATATGCAGATGATTACATTCTATATATCACGAAAAAAACGGTTTCGGAAGCTGAAATTACTTTACAGAGGGCTTTTAATGTATTTAATGAATGCCTTAACAATATTGGTCTTGAAATATCAATAGCTAAAACTAAATTATGTGTTTTTAAAAAAGGCATTAACAGATGCCATGTAAACATAAAATTAAATAATATAGATCTAGAGCTGGTTGATTGTGTTAAATATTTAGGATTTTGGTTGGATCGATCTCTTAGATGGGGAAAGCACATTAACGAAATAACCCAAAAAATTCAAAAATATTGCAATATTTTAAAAGTTTTAACAGGGCCGGGCTGGGGTGTCCATCCAAAACACCTGAGACGACTGTATATCGCGATAATCCGTAGTAGAATAGATTATGCGTCCTTTCTCTATGACGACAGTAGTCAATCTCATTTGTATAAAATCGAAAAAGTACAGAATCAAGCACTAAGAACTATTGGAGGGTTCATTAAGTCTACACCGATACACGTGATGGAGTGTGAGCTCTGTATTCAGCCACTACATTTTCGTCGCAGTTATTTGGCATCAAAGTTTTGGTTTAGATCTAAATCTTTTGAAAACAATTCTTCCATAAAGTTACTAGATGATTTAAATGAGTGTCTCCAAACCCATAATATTTTACGAAAGAAGAAACCACTACTACTCCTGATGCATAACACTTACAAAACAATTCCTGTCCATTCTACCAAGTTACTTGAAATGTTTACGTTGCATTGGTGGATTAATAAGTTTGATATGTCGAATATTATTAAACCTAATATCTCTGAAATTACTAAAGCTAAACGTACCTATGATAAAACATGTCTTAAATCTAATGTTCTTCAATTTCTACGATTACATTATGCCGATTTTTATTGTGTATTTACAGATGGTTCTAAGGAAAAACAGGCTATAGGTGTGGCCTTTTATGATCCACAGTCGAACACATCGCTAAAATTAAAAATAAATTGTGACATTTCCATCATGCACGCAGAGTTAATTGCAATAGCTGAAGCCTTGTCTTACTTTAAATCATTGGATCACGATAGGTTTATTATATTGTCAGATTCCAAGAGTGCGCTCCATCACGTGGCTCGGTGCACCTCGAATATTCGAGGGCTCCCGATAGCCTACACCATTTTAAAGCTTATCGACGAGTTACAAGTCGATGGCAAGGCGATAATCCTCCAGTGGATCCCATCTCATGTGGGCATAGGTGGTAATGAAATTGTGGACACTTTAGCTAGGCAAGCGTGTTCCGACGGGATAGAATGCACCACATTACCGTTTTATTCAGATTGTATCGGTTTTGCCAAACGACAGATATATAACCGGTGGAAGGAATATTTTGATGAGAGATCAAAAGTTAAAGGTATCTGGTACAAGACGATCCAACCGGAACCTATGATGACTCCGTGGATCGATTGTTGTTTAAATAGACGCGACCTAGTGTTGATGATGAGACTACGGGCCGGGCATATTCCATTAAACAAGTTCGGATTTTTGATGGGCAAACTACCCTCTCCAAATTGTGACACGTGCGATACACCAGAAGACGTATACCATATAATCATGGAATGTGCCCGGAATCAGGCTGTGCGGAGTCAATTAATGAATAAATGGAGTGTATTGTTTGAAGTCGGGGGCTGCAATAGTGTTCTGGCGGCACCGCTGTCGGATGCCGCCACGGCACTGCTGCAGCTTGTTCGCCGAGCCATTGAAAATAGACCTTAAGTTAGGTATAAGTATAATATGTATTGAAGTTCATAATGGAGCGACATGGTCACTTTCGTGACAAAGCTCTTTAATAAAGAGAAAAAAAAAAAAAAAAAGTCATAGCCAAATCTAAGGCATTTCTTTATTTTTATTATATCGACAAAACATCACTGGCCTAACTCGGGCAACATTTATGCTTGTCGAACTGTCAAACTAGTTCGCCTAATTATGGCGTTTAGTTTAAGTATTTGTTGTATTGCAGCGTGATCCAGTTCTGTCCAAAGGCAGAGCCGCTGAAGGTAGCCGACCGGCCGTGCCCCGCGTACTGTGCCGAGTGCCTCGGCCTCTCGTGCCCTGATAACGAACCGTTTTGGTGACCACTACATTGATTGTAAGTCATGTTTCCACAGAAATATATCGAGGTAGAAGTGTATGCATATCGCGTGCTGAAAAGAAGTGGCGGCCACGTACTTTGAATACCGTTAACTTCAGTTTCCGTCAATATTATTAGCAGATTTGAATATCTGATAATAATGGTATAATTAATTGTTCAAATACAACCAAATGAAATGGAAAATTAATGTTTTCCATCACTAAATTGCACTTTAGGCGTCAAACGCCAAGCGAAAAACGTTACACGCTTCTTTGCCATACAAATCGACGAACTGTTTCCTTCTATCTCGATATATTTCTGTGCATATTTCTCTATAAGCTACGTTTGATAACCAGCTGAGACGTCTACTGCAGTCTTTGGGCTCGTCAAGAAATCATGTGATGAAATTTGGCCTATTTTAGGTAATATTTGGTGGTTGTACGCAGAAATAAATTATTTTTTCTACTCCTGTACTGTTATCTGTCTTTTACATGGTCACGAACACTAATATAAGAACATACATAATATGAGTTCAGAGAAGTCTATACTCTATTCCCCATAACAGCACTAGTGTCGTTATAGTGACTTTACGTTATTGCTAGCAGCCACAGACTTGACAGACTTCTAAATCTAGGTTAAACTTAGGCCAAGGATTAAGCGCTCAATTTTAACTTTACGGTAAAAATGCACAACTACCAACTTAACAAACAATTAAATTTCTATGGTTTTTAAGAAAAACAAAACTTTCCGAACTAAATTCATTGATGCCAACATAAAAAAAGTATTTTTAAATTAAGTATATTTTAAATTAAAAAAAAAGTTTACCATAGACACATACTGTCAGTCAAACGTCATATTTGCCTTGTTTCCAGGTTATGATTAATTTTGTATTTTAATAATTTAAAACCTAGTCGTAGAAAAAGTATTGTATGCAACGTTGTATAATTAAGTCAAAAAACGCTCATTGCGTCTCTATTTGCGATACTCGCCGCATTCGCGGCTCGTATCGCAACTCACGCAATTCGCATTTTTTGAACCCACTTATACAACTGTTGCATAAAATACTATTATTTTATACTTTTCAAAACAACCCGGTTAAAATGACAAAAACTATAAATAAGCCACTATATTGAGCCCATGCTCACAAGTCAGTATTCCATAGTCATACTAAACTGCATACTTTTAAAGCGTTTTAACACCATATAAAATAAGCTAATTTGAACTGTCATCAAATAGCCTGTTCCCTGTATTTATGTTGACTGTTAAATCCTGTTTTTTAATAAGCTTAAATACTAACCATTTGTTTCTTTGTTTCAGATATTCTTTCAAGACTCATTATAACGCTGCAATTATTATTTTTATTCACATAAATCGAGGTTACCTCATTTTGGCACTTAAAACATGTTGTAAATAAAAGATTTTAATTTAAAAATAGCCGTTTTATTTACAAATATATCTTACACTATGTACAGATAAAGGTTAATAAATACAATAGTAGTCGGAAAAAACATGTTTTGATTAAGTAGCATTAGACATTTTGAAATGCTTTCAAGTCGTATAAATGATAAAAGTATTGATGATTTGCCAATACCAATTGCATAATAAAATACAAGCTAATATCATGTATTAGTGAATATCCATATAAAATGACTTTTAATACTAGCTTGTACTTTATTATGCAATAGGCCCCTGATGGAAGTAGACTACTTTAATTCGAATCGAAGCAAATATCTCGCAGATAATATTTGTTTTTAATGCGTGTAGAGAATATTGACATATAAAAACCATTTTTAGCTTAAATTTGGACATTTTGGACTGAACATTTTATTATCCGCATAATATGAAATCCCCAGGGGTCTTTAGTCAATTAAAGTTCTTATCTAAATTCAGCGAAATTGTGCCTATTTTATAAACAGAGTTAAAAAAATGAGGTTAGTTCGATGATTTCCATCACTCCAGTTATGTTTTTATCTCATAATGATGCCTTCTCCTATCATTATTACTATATATTGCGGTATTCAGGCTGCAAGTGGTCCTCTGGCCACCAAACTTCTTAATAAACTTGGATCATCTCAATATTCTGAGTGAATCATGAAGTCATTTTTTGTTCAGGGATTGTATATGGAAATTCAAGTCATCAATATTCAAAATGAACTATACGATGTGCACCATTGTTGGGGGTTGATAGTAGAAATTCTGTATCCCGTTTAGTCGGCAATAGCGATCATTTTGGGCAATCGTAGAACGAATTTTGGGTTACAAGATGGATGACAGACGGTACAATGTTTCGTTGTTCGG
Organism: Eudemis profundana; assembly: GCA_947034925.1. Taxonomy (NCBI): domain Eukaryota; kingdom Metazoa; phylum Arthropoda; class Insecta; order Lepidoptera; family Tortricidae; genus Eudemis; species Eudemis profundana. The sequence goes on along the minus strand of OX344816.1, from coordinate 12,019,169 downwards.
GATTTGACATTCTTTGTTTTTCTACGGCTTATTCCCAATGCAAAATTATAATAATATTAAATAGCAGAGAATAGAAAATCCTACGAACAGGTACAGTCAGCGTCAAATAGTCTATAGTGTGGCGACACTGCCACCTAGCGACACTCGTTGGAAGATGACAGTTACAGCAATTCCACCACAGATGGCGCTCACATCAACGCCCATACAAACGGCACAATTCCCATAGTGTTCTGCGTCACACTATAGAAGTATTTATAACGCTAACACTACATATAGCACTTCCAACCAACTTCCTTCGGACTTCGGTCCCAAGGCACTACACCCGCCTGGAGAGAGATCTTTCTATTGTCTTCTTTATTGCTATAGGCACAAAGATGTGTTACGATATATATCGATACCTTTAAACTCAAAGGGCGTAAACGCCGCAGGTTCTAATGGCGTTTACGTCCTTTGAGTCTAAATGTATCGATATGACGCTTTGATTGCTATAGACTATCTGACGCTGACTATACAATTTGATCTCATGATAATATGTTTTAGTTATCATGAAATATCCATTTAATTATAACGATGACATTATTACTTGCTTCTATCCACACCGAACTTCCCATCTAGTGATCCCAACTTGTAATTCCAATGTTGAAAGCGATTCATACAGTATCTTCGTTCACGGATTAATGGCGACCCAGCCATTGTTCCCGTCGGGTAAAGTTATTTGCACCACACGGACTATGCCGCCGCTTTCGTCTACCATCTGAAACAACATAAAGACATATATTTATGCACTAATGACTTAATACACACCTCTAAAACTAGCTAACCAAATTAAGTATCCTATAAAAAAACCGGACTGATGGTAAAAAAAAATTTTTTTTTTTCAAAACAGTCATACTATTTCACAATTTTTATAATTACAAATTAATAATTAAGATAAATTTGATCTTACCTGCGTTTCCTCTCCTAATTGTTCAATAGTGACACCTTCTAGTAAATTACTTTCAGTCTTTAAAGCTCCTTCCAAATTATCTGAAATCAATCAAATGAAGCGTTTAATTCACAACAAAATCGAATTTTCCTACTTTTATATCAAACATTCAGTTTTTCAGTTTGCTTCCATAGCTGCACACGTTTCGAGTTAGGGCTCGTCCAGAAATCATGTGATCAAATATGGCTTATTTTTGATGTATGAAAAACCTCGCCTGCAACTAGAGTCCGACCGAAATTTCGGTTTCGGCCGAGTTTCGGCAAAAAAACGGGTTTCGGCTTAGTTTCGGTTTCAGCTGCCATCCGGCCGAAACCGAGACTGAATTTGAGGGGTTTCGTCGTGCAAACGGAGAGTATTTATTTCAAAAAACACAGATAATTTATTTGAAAGAGGAAGTTATAATGTCGGAGACTAAATGATCAATTTACTATTTAAAAATTAAGACCAACTGATTATGATTGTAATTTCTTTTCTTCCCACGAAAACATGCCGTTATATGGAAGTTTCGGTTTCGGTTCTGGTTTCGGCCGAAACTGAGATCAAAGCCGAAATTCGGTTTCGATTTCGGCGGTGAAAACTAGTTTCGGTCGGACACTACCCGCAACTTACCCAGACTAGTGGCCCAATGTGTGGAGGCTCTTTTTTTTTAGAATCTGACAAACTCGCAACCCTTATGGGCATAGCGATTTTCGGACAGGGTGGTCGGCCGTGGCGTTCCCTGGGGTCGAACCAGAGGTCGCTAGCAGGGCCACCCCGAGGGGTCGGACTGGGTGGGTGCCGGGGGGGTGCCTGTGTGGAAGCTCTAAGAAACAACATCTGCTACTCACAAGTAAGAATGTCTTCAGTATCCTGAACCAAGTTGAGTGACGTTTTGCCCTCTTGGAGGATGTATTTCTTATCGCCTATGTACACCGCGCCTTGCCCTTCTGGAATAAATAGAAATCAATACTGTTATGGTATTAGGTAGGTTGGTAGACTTAATTAATAAATTAAGCACTGTTAAAGTACTTTGTCTTTTATACAAGGTGAAATTTTAATGGTTGTTTTCGTTTAAGGGCATGTTCAGTATCGTGTTCTGATTAGGAAAAAGTGGAAGAATTTTTTTACGCGAAAAAAATAAATTCTATGAAGCAGGTCGTTCAAATTAGCCGACCCTCCATACAAAAGACATTTTTTTTCTACGTCAAAAAATGTTTTTTTCTTCTTTTTCCTAATTAGAACACGATACTGAACATGCCCTTAAACGGAAAACAACCACTAAAATTTCACCTTGTATAACATTAATAGTCTGTGTCAACCTTAGGTAAGCCTTAGTTATTAAGATATGCCACACCGTCTTATCTCGCGCTCGGCAACCGACCGGCCATCGGTCGCCGGCTAAACAACGCAAGTATGATTTTGTACGTCTACCTGCATTGTTACACTAATACCAGCCGCTACGTCGCATATACCGCACACGCACAAAATATTTGTGATATATATATATTTTTTTGTGGTAACGATTTTTATTGTCTGTTAGACTTAGTTCAGTACCTACTTAAATGATATGTTATAGTCGTTTCTTTGTAGTCGCTCACGAATAGACATAAAATTAGTTGTTTATCTTAAATACTCATTAAGTGAAATGTAATATTTCTTTTGAGTAAATAAATGTCTTAAACCAGAGATATATTATTGCAATGCCTGAAAAGGGCCCATGTAAAGGACATAAACAATTGTAACAGCTTATTTTAATCACCATGGTGCAATAAATAAATGAAATGAAGATAGATACCTAAATTATTAAATTGTAATAGAAAAAATAAAATAAAAAAACTACTTTTTGGCTTTAAAGGTTCGTTTAATATACGATTTTAAGCTAACATTGTCATTTACAAATAACTACTATCAATACCGGGATATTTACCATGTACTTATGTTTGTTTTTACGCTCATTCCTAAAATACCAGATTTTCGATATATCGGATTCTCCGTATACTAGATTCCCAAAATAATACATCCAACAAAATCATTTAGATCCTTGAGTAACCTACGATTTTATAATCTAATGAAACGGGAATGTGCTAAGACAGGAATCTGATAATTCGAGAATCTGGTATTATAAAAAATCAGGTATTTTGAAAAATCTGAAATTTTGCAAAATCTGGTCATTTGAAATATCTGGTATTTTGAAAAATCTGGTATTTTGGGAATGGGTTATTTGGGGCAAGAGCGGTTTTTATGAGTTCCCGATATTTCGGCACTGTTGCAAGCGCCATCATCGGAGTAACCCACACCTACTCACGGAGTCACGGAATATCGGGAACTGGTAAAAACAAACGTATACATACACCGTGTTTTTATTGATTTCCGTTAACTTCGAGGGTACATTCTTCAGATCTAATTAAGTTAATTTCTCCAAGAATGTTGTAACTCATACCGTTTTTAAAATATTCATAATCTTAATTTAGTCACCGACCAGTATAAATGAGCTGTCATAATCTCAACACTGTCATAGTTGACATCAACTTTTGACTAACTCAGAAGTGTCTTTAAAAATGGTCATAAAAAAAAAAATCGACTTCAACAAAAAGCGATATACCCGGTAGCAACAACGTGTCGAATTTAACGGAAATAAAAAAAAACACGGTGTATGGCAAATATGGTTAATAGTAGTTATTAAGGTTCGTTTAGTTTAAAATGATACCGATAAATGTCGCTGACCTCGAAGGCCCAATTGCATGTTCATTCTGGTTTTTAGAGGCTTCTCCTGTCATTTCGCGCAGTCAAAAATTATCAAGCTATAAAATAATGTTTGTTTTAAACATAATTGATGCCGTGGAAGCAAATGGGTGAATCAACTTTACTTTGTAAAAAAAAATTCACCTTCTCCGACTAAAATTGAAAGGAAATCTTTATTCGGATATTTATGGAATAATTCTCATTTAAAAGACAGATAATAAAGCTACGTAATGCATATATGATTTATTATAATTTGTTTATTATAATTTGTTTATAAGCAGTGACCCAGCGGACATAGCTGTCCCCCACTTTTGTACGAAATTAAGGGTTCGTCCGCTGGGTCACACTATTTATTTAATAAAAACGAGTTTTATTTTTACCTAATCTATCTCTAGATGTAAGATCTTGTTCCATTTAAATCATGTTGGCACATTCTGAATGCAATTTGTTTGCGACAGGTATAGCGAGACTGATGATAGAATGGAACAGAGTGCTAGAGAGAGAGCAAGATAGATATCTTGTAGCTGTAAGTTAGTTACTAAGTTTCGGAATCTGTGTAACGAATAATAAATAATGTTAAAGCATGCAAAAGGCGAACAAATAAGGAGAAAGTGCATAAAGCAAAAAAAAGTTGATTCACCCAAATAATGACCCTCTTTACGTTTGCAAGGAAAACCGACAGACTCGAATCACTTTAATAATTGTAAAGAATCATGCTTACCACCAGCCTTTGTTCCCTCATTTTCTAATTCTAACTCCTCGGTCGACTCATAAACCTGAAAGAAAAATATTTATATTGCATTACAGGCTGATTTTGGGGTCATGTAGCAGGGGTGAACTGGGGAGGATCACACTGAGCAACTTTCACTATGGGGACAACCACGAAATCACGAAAAAAAATCTCCTAATTATGAGTTAATTGATACTTAACTATGAATTAAGTATCAATTAACTCTTATATAAGATCCTAATTTATTAGTTGCAGATATTTTTACAGCTGATAGTCGGTCTCTGGAGTATATTAAAGCATGATACATTATAGCTTTTAAGATGTTTTTTTGGAGAAAAAGGAAAAACAAATTTGCTACGTAATAACACCCTGTTAATGTGATTACTGAATGAAAACTTATTGAACAGATTCTAGTAGCTCTTTTACGTACCACTTATCTGTAACTGGCCACTTCACAATGACATTTGCAGTTTTCCCGCCGAACCGTTACGACATTTACGACAAACAATTGTTGACATGACAGATAGTGTTATTGTGACATGTGATAATGCACATGGTGATTTTTTATAGACGAAATTATAATTAATTTTTTGTTAGGTAAATGAAATCAAACAAGTTATATGAAAAGATTTCTAAATTTCTATTTAAAGTTAGTTATTTTAATGTAAAGTATAATGTGTTAAAATATCTGCAACTAATAAATTAGGACCTATTATAATTTATAATGAGAAAATCTGTATTTAAATCTGTTGGAATGAATCTGTCGCTGAGTAATAGTATATAAAGTACATTACACAACAAGAGTGGTGAAACAAAGAAAGGCCGAGATCGCAGATGATTGCGACCCGAGCTGCAAGCGAGGGACGTAAACATGCGATCGAGACCTTTATTTATTACCTCCCGTGTTGTGTACATCATTTTATGCCTTTTTCCGTATGATATAGAATATCAGTGCTTCTACGATAGCTAGAGAAATGTAATTTTAGGGCCCTAGGGCACTATTTGGGTACTATTTTTTGAGATATAAAGCGTTTCCGAAAACAAAGCCGTTCCAGAGATACAAACGGTGTACGCCAGCTTGACGCCCGGTACCGTACACCGTGAACGGCCTTATATTGGCAAAGTTTAGGTCATGGGATGCGAAAAAGAAAGTCAAAAACCATATTTTCATTAAAATAGCAACAGAAATTTTCGAATAAAACGAAAAAAGGATTTTTTCCGGGTTTTTTCAACGCTAGGTGTACGCCACCTTAACGGTCACCTTTACGATGCATTCCTGTCTAAGAGCTAGACCCATAATTTAGAAAGAAGAAAGAAAGAAAATGCATTTATTTATGACATGAAATATATACAAGAAAACACAAAAAAAAAAATAATCTTGCTGCCACAAAAAGGTCCCACCCACCTCAGCATAATACCAACTCCAGAGCTGGCGCTGGTCTTCCGGTGGAAAGACAGGGGCGATTCGACCGTTCCAGAGTGTGAGATATTTATATTTAATTACAATTGATATTGTCTGGTTCAATCGGTTCGCCCCACTTAAAGTGAACGCGTCCATTAGGGAGCGAATTTAGTGGATTCTCACGTGGTATTCTCAAGTGGATTCAAATTAAACGTTGATGCACTTACGTTATCTCCCGGTGCGCTGTTGGCCACCCTCTGTATGGTGACACGGGGTTGATTCACCACTATTGATTCCGCCAAGTGACCCTGAAATCCATACAAACTTGTCATCATTTCAACCCTTTCTGAATGCGTTCATAACAATTTATTATTAGGGTTGGCATCCCACTAATATTATAAATGCGAAAGTTTGTGAAGATGTTTGGATATTTGGATGTTTGTTACCTTATAACGGGGTAACAACTGGATGGATCAAGCTGAAATTTGGCATGCAAGTAGACCAAGTCCTGGATTGAAACATAGGATATATATTATCCCGGTAAAGAGTTCCTTTGGGACAATAACGGGAACAACGCGGGCGAAGCCGCGGGAAAATGCTAGTACTCAATAAAAATAGTTAATAAACGCGTACAAAATCAAAGGTTTTGAGATTTGGGTTTTAAAAATCGGTGATAAATGTTACCCCGTGAATCCAAGTCCACAGTATTTGTCCTATTTTATTTTACTATGATTGTACCAAGGACCATTAAAACAAGAGGCCTGTCATTCTCCGTACTTTGGATTGTAATCCGACCGCTAGGGGATTTCCGGGCAAAAACTAGATGGCGCTAAAAAACTAAACATTTAACGATGTTATAATTGAATAAAGAAACATAGTATAGTAACAATTAGTTCGTAAACAGCTAATAATAAATAAATTCTAACATTTAAATACTGTGTCACGTTTGCAAAGTTGAATAATTGTAAATAATATAATTATTTTACCAAGCTTATACATACATGGCGTTGTAAATTCGGGGAACAGCTTTTTGTGTGGAGAATGACAGTCCTCTTGTTTGAATGGTCCTTGATTATACTGTGCCCACGTGTAATGCAGTAATACTCACGCTAGTATTCATATGTGTGTAGAGCAGCTGTTTCCGCATATAGCCCGCGCCGCAAACCAGACACTCGTAAGGTTTCTTGTCGCTGTGCACGAAGCGGTGCGTGTTGCGATTGTCGCGAGAGTTGAACGATTTTCCACACACCTGGGGAACAGAATAATTGTTAAGGCTGACCAAAAATATATAAGGTGCTTCCAAATTGGATGCCAATACTTTAAGAAACGTTAACTTACATCAAAATAATTAACTTTAAATTGGAATTAAGAAATAGTACATTACACAACCACCACTACCATAGTACATATAGGGTTGCCAGATTGAATGAACCTATTATCGGGAGAAAAAAACAATATGTCGGGATTTTGAGACTTTGGTCGGGAGATGCCTCGCGCGGTCGACGCGAGCTTTTTTTTTAGCCTGAAAGAGCAGAAATTTTCGCTGGCCGGACCACCTTGAGTGGATCGGACTAAGTTTCAAAATGAAGTCGTTGGTTTTTTTCATCTGTTTCATCTTTGTCGGGAGTCGGGAGGACATACAAAAAATCGGGAGAATCCCGCCAAATCCCGACCATCTGGCAACCCTAATTACATACGCCCTCGATCGCATATTTACGTCCCTCGCTTGCAGCTCGGGCCGTAAACATCTGCGATCTCGGCCTTCCTTTATTACCTCCCGTGTTGTGTACATCATTTTATGTCTACACTTGGCCAGATAGACTTTATGGCCAGGTGTGGCATAAACTTTTTTCTGATATTTTTGTGTAAATAATGAAATTAAAATTCTGCCCAAACATAATCATTCTGTGCATTTAACTGACAAAGTGGTTATCACTTTCTATCGAGTGAGCGTGCATTAAGAGGTTATATACGATAATCAAAGAAGTCTTAATCGCTTAATTCTCCTTTTTAAAAATAAAAGAATATCTCCTTTAAGTAAAAAGAGCTAACTTAAGGATTTAGGGCAGTTTCCCTCCAGGGCCCATAAAATTTTTCTACCCTGTATTGATAAATATATCTGTATCCATACCGATATCATATATACATAATATTTATCAATAAAGTTCAAGTATTTAAATAGATAGAAAACATCCAAGACCCAGGAACAAATACTCGTGCTCATCACACAAATATTTGCCCTTACCAGGATTTGAACCCGGGACCTCTAGCTTCGTAGGCGGTGTCACTCCCACTAGGCTAAACGTGTCGTCACACATTCAGTGCCAAGAACTATGGGGTTAATTTTGAATGGAAATTTGGGAATTTGACACTGAATGTGTTAAAACTGCAGTTCCCTGTATATAGATACTTAATATAGAACCCTTTCAAAGGATACTTACTTCACAAACATATGGCTTCTCGCCGCTGTGTATCCTAATGTGTTTCTTATAGTGCTCGGGGTAGACGAACGTGGCGTTACACACTTCGCACTTCAGCGGCCGCTCGCCGGTGTGGGACGCCTTTATGTGGTAATCTAGTAATCTGGAAAACAATACTTTTTTAGAGTCATGGATGTTTTCTATGTATTTAAGTATTTGTATCTATTAACGACGAACGACTATTAGTGACGACCGCTTTAGCTTAGTTGGTAGTGACCCTGCCTACGAAGCAGGAGGTCCTGGGTTCGAATCCCGGTAAGGGCATTTATTTGTATGATGAGCACGAATATTTGTTCCTGAGTCATGGATGTTTTCTATGTATTTAAGTATTTGTATCTATTAAATATATCGTCGTCTAGTATCCATAACACAAGCCTTATTGAGCTTACTATGGGGCTAGTTCGATTTGTGTAAGATTGTCCCCTAATATTTATTTATTTATTTATTAGTGACCGACACGAAACTAGAACTTGATGTTATAGAATCATCAATTAATAAAAAAAAAATGTTTGTATTTAAATTATAAATTTTAAAAAGTGTTAGTATATCAATAATTTATATACCACATTCTTATTCATCGCCTAGACATGCCCGGATTAAATTAAATGGTTTTCGTAAGTTTACATACTGTATATATTGAGGGGAAGGGTAAAAAAAAGTGAGTAAATGAGAAAATACCTGCGTCGTTTGAACCGCTTGGGGCACTGATCGCACTTGTACCGTTTGTCGTCATAATGTGTGGCGCGTTTGTGCGAATGCAGGTTGGAGCGTTGGGAAAATGTCGCGCCGCATACGTCACACGCGAACGGCCGCTCGCCTGTAACACACAACACATGCTTGTATTGAACGACTTTAGTACATTATCAGGCATCGGATATTCCTGCGCCTATTTACCTAAACTTCGGCGTCGGCGTAGGTATTTGAATGGTATGGAGGCGGACTCAATTTATTTTTTTATTTTTGTTAGTAAATTCACCGGGATTTCGGAAATTATTTACAAATATCTCAAACTTGTCCTTAGAGTTAAATGTATTTAGTAAACCGAATAAATTACTGAATTCATTGATACTGCTACAGCCACTTCATGTGGCAAGCGCATACATCAACTTGAGTACTTACAAAACTAACCTAAAAAAAGTGAAACCTAAACATTTTTGCGATAGATACATTCTCGTAACGTTTTATGCAATCCCGGAATCCCGGAACTTATATTATTTAAAAATATATTTTTAAGAAAGCCGACTCCATACTTGCTTAGTTTTTTCCGGGAATTCGCCAACTTTAGGTAAATACAAGCCTTATTGAGCTTACTATGGGGCTAGTTCGATTTGTGTAAGATTGTCCCCTAATATTTATTATTATTATTATTTCTTATAAAATAGGCGCAAGAATATCTGATGCCTGTACATTATACAACAAGGGTGGTAAATCTAAGGCTCTATTTATTAACTTCCGTGTTGTGTACATAACTTTTTTGTCTGCACTTGGCCGGAAAGCAGCTTTTTCCGTACGCGTAGCGTCCGATAAAAGCCACTTTATGGCCAGGTGTGGCATAAAAGGTTATTACCACTTACCAGTGTTTATCCGCATATGGTCCTTGACCTCGGCCCGTCGGGCAAACGCCGCAAATAAAGGGCTTCCGTCCGGAATGTACTACCGTGCATTTCTAGGTTATGGCTCGTCCAGAAATCATGTGATCGTCTATGGGGGGGGGGGTCGTCAGAAAAATATTACGAATGATACAACCACCAAATATCCCCAACGGGGGGGGGAGGTCAAAATAGGCCATAATTGTATCACATGATTTCTGGACGAGCCCTTATGTTGGGAGCCAAACGCTTTGACAGTTTATTATCGAAATGGTTAAGGGTTAACTTACCAGTGTGTATCCGCATATGGTCTTTGACCTCGGCCCGTCGGGCAAACGCTTTTCCGCAAACGCCGCAAACAAAGGGCTTTTGCCCGGAATGCACTACGCCGTGCATTTCTAGGTTATGTTGGGTGCCGAACGCTTTCCCTGTGGAATAAAGAAACGTTTCGAAAGGTTTACTACTTCCTCTTAATAGGTTACTTGATGACAGTTCAAATCAGCTTCTTTTTACCCGACTGCGGCGAAGCCCAAAGAAGGGTTATGTGTTTGACCTGTATGTATGTATGTCCGTTCCTGTGTCCGCTCGTAACTACTCAACGGCACATCCGATTTTGATAAATGATACATCATTAGATTCGTCTTGATGGTGCGAGTGTCACTGGGTATGACGTTCGTTAAAATAAAAAAAAATGGCGGATTTTATGCAGTTTCAAAGTGCACCGCGGTCGGGTTTTTTTTTAGTAAAAATGTGGTTATTATGAAGTGTCAAAACGCTCCGAAAGTATGCAGTTTAGCATGACATACTAACGTGTGACGTCATGCTCAACATGGTGCCTTATTTTTAGTATTCGCCTTGTAAAATCGTTGGTGGCACGAAAATAAGTTTCAATGATTTTATCCAGGCTGTTTTGGAAGCGTAATTTGCTGGTTAGAGTAAATGAATTTATTTTGATTGTTGTCAAATACCCTATTGCTCTTAATTCTACACGATGATTTTTAATCGGTAATCAGGAGCAGAAAAATGTTAATATGTATCTAGCTAAAATTAAACTTAATAGGCGAGGTCTGCAAAATGTTTGCATAAAGTCTGGTCTTGCCGCTTTCCGTACTGCGTATGTCAAAAGTCATAGGGTGACCATGATTTACTTATTGTGAGATTAATTTTACTTAAAAATAAGAAAATTTTAACTAATGCTGTTTTTATCAAATGTGATAATATAGTCAGAAAAACTGGTCCGGAATCACGACCCAGAAATCACTTTGTATAAATGCCTATAGGGAACGTGCACGAACTATAGGTGGCAGCACTAAACGACAAAAGAGACACGGGCGGATAATAAAGGAAACTATCGCCCCTGTCAAATCAAGCTGTCAATGATAATATGTAAGTGTCAATGTCAAATATAGTAAGTCGTAGCTACACTGATGTTAATCGTCCTTCAACGCAATAAATTAACGTTATTAACGGCGTTTTCGTCAATGTGGCCCGAGCATGAGGGTATATGATTTAGATTGGCAGCACCTTCGTCGTGCACGTTCCCTATAAGTATAAATATGTATAATTATGTTTATATTATAGTACTGACCGCACACATTGCACTCGAACTCCTTCAGTCCGGAATGCGTCTTGTGGTGTTGGCTGAGGTTCTGTGGCGTGAAGAAGCATTTGCCACAGTCCGCACATTTGTATGGCCGGGGTCGATCCTGCAATACACCAATATTTGCATGAACTTGTGCATAACCCACACACACACACATGCTCAAAAATTGGTACTTTTTTTCGAGATCGCGACATTTGTGGCCCGACTGCAAGCGAGGGACGTAAATATGCGATCGAGGGCTTTCTTTATTCCCTCCCGTGTTGTGTATATCATTTTATGTCTACACTTGGCCTGAAAGCGGCTTTTTCCGTACGCGTAGCGTGCGGTAAAAGCCACTTTATGGCCAGGTGTGGCATAAAAGAATACATTTTACATGAAAATAAATCAACTATAAAGTAATAAAAAAATATTTATAGGTTTTCATATTAAAATAAGTCAAATGTCTCTTTTTTTAAGTAAAGCTTCCTGTCCCGACGTTTCGTAACCCTTTTCAACGCTCGTGGTCGCGGGTAGACGCACCCGTTACAAAGAGTTATAATCGCGGAAACCGAAGACAACATTATACTCCAAAGTTACTTTTTTGTAAAAACCTTTATAGTACAAAACAGCAGCCCTTCTACGATTTTATTATATGGGTCATTATTCGAGCGTTTGTTCCGCGTCACTTTCGTGGACACCTTTTCGCCGAAATTCGTGTAGCTTTTGATGGGATATCTGACTATTTGTCAGAAGTCCAGGGTCTCTACCAAATAGTTCACAAATCACAATGCCACAAAAATCTGCAGGGATTTCGTCAAAAACGTGTCCACGAAAGTGAGGCGGTTGAAACGCTCCAATAATGACCCATATGTCGCCGCCAACTAGCTTAATTAGCTATTTGGTTAGCTGCCTAGCTTTTTCATTAAACACACTCCTTATATTAGGTTAGGTTTGTTACTTTGTTAGTCAGCTTGTGTCCCCCAAAGCAGAAATAGAAGCCCCGCGCAGCGGGGCTTGTCGAACTGCTGGCGGGTCATAGTTTAGAGAAAATGCTAGGCAGTTAACCAAATGGCTAGTTAAACCAGTTGGCTGCGACATATAGATTACTAGCATTTACCCGCGGCTTCACCCGCGTTGTTCCCTTTATTGTCCCAAGGGAACTATTTAACGGGATATAAAGTATCCTATGTTTCAATCCAGGACTTGTTCTACTTCCATGCCAAATTTCAGCTCAATCCATCCCATTATTGAGTAACAAACATCCAAATATCTAAACAGCTTCACAAAATTTCGCATTTATAATATTAGTGTGATGATTAGTGCAGGGGGTCAACCTTTTCCAAATCCAAATCAAGGGTCAGGTATCATTTTTTTTCATAGCGGGCCGCGTCATAGTTATTAATAACGATTTTTTTATTAGGTGAAACTTGGCCCACTTTCTATCCTTATACAAAAAATCTGGTAATCAGTTACTAAGGTATAATATTACTCAATTTACAAACGATCGACTATTTAGTTTCGATTTTACAAACAATTTTACTATTAAATAATGGGCGATTCCGCTAGAGACGAACCTTGACATCAATTTTCAAGTCCCAAAATTTATTAATTTTTTTGATACCATCGTGTAGGGTGAGGTCTTAAATTAATTGTTATGGTCTTGAACTTGGACGCTTGGAAACCAGGCATAGCATTCTAAGATTTAGGACCAACTGCGAATCATACGATGTTGCACCCGCGATCGTTTTAACAGTGAATAATTTATTGATAGTTTCAGTTTTTAATACTTTTTTTATGTTTCTATAGTTGATTGTTTTGCCTATTTATATTGAAAGACAATTCTTTCAATATAAATAGGCAAAACAATTTAAATATTTGCCAACTAAAAGATATTTCTGTTTTTATACTATGATCTGGAGAGGTGGGCCGATTTGGTTGCACCCGCGATAGCACTTTAACCCTCTCTTGTGGCTATTTAAACATTTATTTTAAATTCTTATACACAAATCTGTAGAAAAGAGGGTAAAAAGTAATCCTTAAAACAATATTTTTATAATAAATGTTTTTCGTTTTATTAGGAGGAAGCCTTGAATGAGTTAAAATGTTGCACCCGCGATAATGGAATCGCCAAAATGATGAAATACTGGCTAAGCCGCATGTCTACACTTGACTAGAAAGCGGCTTTTTCCGTACGAGTAGCGTGCGGTAAAAGCCACTTTATGGCTAGGTGTGACCTAAATATGCTCACCAGGTGCGTCTTGAGATGCGATTGGTGCGTGTATTTGGACGCGAAGCTCTTGTGGCAGATGTGGCACGTGTACGGCCGCTTCCCGTCATGAAGGTTCATGTGCTCCACTAGCAGGGTTTTTGAACTGGAATAGGGATGGCAACCGGGTTAAAAATATACAGGGTGGCCCATTTAGATCGGTCAGTATGGGAAAGTCTGAAACTATAAGCAAGGACCATTAAAACATGAGGACTGTCATTCTCCATACAAAAAGCTGTTCCCCGATATTTACAACGCCATCTATGTATAAGCTTGGTATAACAATTATATTATTTACAATTATTCAACTTTGCAAGCGTGACACAGTATGTAAATGTTAGAATTTATTTATTATTATCTGTTTACGAACTAATTTTTAGTGTACTATGTTTCTTTGAGCAATAGGCTACTTGATGACAGTTCAAATCAGCTTCTTTTTATGAAGTGTCAAAACGCTCCGAAAGTATGCAGTTTAGTATGAAATACTATCTTGTGACGTGCTTGTGACGTCATGCTCAACATGGTGCCTTATTTTTAGTTTTCGTCATTGTAAAATCGTTGATGGCACGAAAATAAGTTTCAATGATTTTATCCGGGCTGTTTTGGAAGCGTAATTTGCTGGTTAGAGTTAATGAATTTATTTTGATTGTTGTCAAATACCCTATTATAACATCGTTAAATGTTTAGTTTTTTTTGCCTGGATATCCCCTTGCGGTCGGGGCACGATCCAAAGTATGGAGAATGTCAGTCCTCTTGTTTTAATGGTCCTTGCTATAAGACATACGAAGATCTGTTCTTAGGAACCATGTCATCGATATTAGGGACAAGAAAAACTGCATACATAGATTTGAAAAAAAAAACTTGCACTCTAACCGGGAATCGAACCCGGTCGTTTTGGAAAATAAAACTGAGTGACACTCGGGGCGGATAGTACATTACTCACCTAGGGCGGTAAAACAAAGAATATCTCATCGCAGGTATTTGACGCCCGAGCCGAAGGCAAGGGCGATAAATATGCGATATGAGGCTTTCTTTATTACCGCCCGTGGTGTCCCTCAGGTCACGACGGGCGGTTATTGGCATTTTATGGCCAGGTGTGACGTAAAATGTTTTGCCACTTCCTGGCCATTATGATGATTATTAACATCTGCGATTACTTGAATTATAATCATTATTAAAAGGTTAGCTGGAAGAGATCCCTTACAGGGATAAGTTCGCCTTTGTACATAACCATTGATCTTTGTACTGTTTCTGTGTAATTTTATGTGCAATAAAGTGTTTACATACATACATACATTATTTATTAATATGAACACCTGCGATTTTTAATTTAACCGCCATAATTGCGAACATATTCATATAATCAAATGAAATGGCAGTTTTCTGAATAGTACGCAATGAAAACAACTTATAATAACTTACCTGTATTTCTTATGACATGTGTTGCATTCGTGTAATTTGGTCTTGTCTTGGCTCGGGTTTTCCTTCGTGTGTTGAGCTGCAAGTAGTAAGTTGTTTTAACGAAAAATACAATCGAATAAAAAAATTGCCAGGTGATTCGTACCAACCAATCGTCGACCGTAGCCTGAATTACGGTAAGGGACAGGCAAAACAATGTCCCTTACGCTAATTCAGCCTACGGTCGACGCAACGTTTATAGTACGAAATTTATGCATTTGCGAAAAAATTATGTGAAGCATCCCAGGGCCTCTTATTTATCGTTTTAAAAATTACTTTTTTTTTATTCAACTGCCGATAGTACCCTAAAAGTATATAGCTAGATTTTTTTCATTATTTTTCCATAATTATGGATAAAATTACGCACCTTTTCGGTGCTATTGCATTACGATATTCAGAAAATCCCGTATTTCGGGACACCCTAGTGCCCAGCATTGGGACGTAAACAGGCTGATCTTGATGATGATGAAATTCGTATGTGAAGTAGGGATGCTATAACCGGCCCAATATGAAACCCGGGTATTACCCGACTGTAAATAAAGTCAGTTACCCGGGTTTTCGGGTACCCGGGTTGCATTACCTACAATGAACTTGGCCAGCCGTGTTAAGTAAGATAAGCAAGCATGTATTGTTTTTATGAGTTTCCTTTGAGGCGGCCGACGTTAGATTTTATTTATTATCTTTAAAATAAATAAATAAATATTAGGGGACAATATTACACAAATCGAACTAGTCCCATAGTAAGCTCAATAAGGCTTGTGTTATGGATACTAGACGACGATATATTTAATAAATACAAATACTTAAATACACAGAAAACGATACATGAATTATTTTTATTAATTACTAGGTTAGGGTTTTACCCGATTCTAAATAAAGTCGGTTACCCGGGTTGCATTCTGTAATGTGAAACGCATGGAAAAATGTTTTTTATGACACACCTGGCCAGAAAGCGGTTTTTTCCCTACGCGCAGCAAGTGTAGACATAAAATGATGTACACAACACGGGAGGTAATAAAGGAAGCCCTCGATCGCATATTTACGTCCCTCGCTTGCAGCTCGGGCCACAAACTTCTGCGATCTCGGCCTTTCTTTGTTTCACCGACCTAGTTGTGTAAAGTACTATTTACTCAGCGACAGATTCATTCCAACAGATTTAAATACAGATTTTCTAATTATAAATTACAATATAATGCAATATAAATATTTTTCTTTCAGGTTTATGAGTCGACCGAGGAGTTAGAATTAGAAAATTAGGGAACAAAAGCTGGTGGTGGTAGTTGTGTAATGTACTATTAAATTACGAAATACTAACCTATGTGCGCGATGTAGTGGTCGCGGCGCCGCAGCGCCATGCCGCACGTGCGGCAGATGTAGACGCGTGCGTCATGTTGCACGCGCATGTGCCGCATTATGAACTCCGCATCGCCCGTGAACCGTGTCGTCCTCTCCCCTGTAAAATACATTATGATATAGTGGGCTAAGTTGCTCATTACAGTCGAGGCTGTAATTGGACATTTTTTTATAAACTATAATAATAAAATAAAATAATAAACTATATAAACTCCTCAAATATTGAATGCACATTTATACTCGTATGTAGTAATTTTTGTATTGTTTTAATATCTCGTAAATTATTATAGTAGTATAAAAAATGCTACCAAACACTTAATGTTCTAAATATGATACATTTTATGTGATTTCTACTCAGAATCGCGAGCACTATCGACTCTGATAGAAGAAAGTGTCCAAAAAATTTCGTACAAATATGTAAACGTAACGGAATGGGAATAGAAAATTTTGGACACATTTTTTCTCCTATCAGAGTTGATAGTACTCGCGGTTCTGAGTAGAAATCACATAAAATGTATCATATTTAAAACATTAAGTGTTTGGTAGCATTTTTTATACTACTATAATAATTTACGAGATATTAAAACAATACAAAAATTACTACATACGAGTATAAATGTGCATTCAATATTTGAGGAGTTCTCTCAATTTCTCATCTATCTGGTCTACCAGACATAATTTTGAAAAAAGTAATAGGACTGAATGGGTTTTTTTTTCAAACCGGTTCATGAACTCTGGAGTTCAGTCAACAAATAATAAAAATACAATCATGTACAGAACCTCCTTTATGTGTAATAGTAATTAAAAATAACATTCAAGCATGAGATAAGCCAAAAAGCTTTAGCAGGACAGAATAATACGGACGATTCAGTTTCTATAGCGGCGTTCTTTATATGGAAATGAAACGATTGATTACTAACCTTTATTTTTATTCTTCTTACATAACACGCATTTGAATAGACCATCTTCTTTGACCACTATCTGCAACTGCAAAAGTAATAAACGTATTTGTTGAATGGCCCGTGTAGATTTGTGTCCTAAATAGAATTTTAATATTTTTGTCATTGAATAGGACTGAAGATGTTTTTTTAGGGTTCCGTACCAAAAGGGTGTCAACCAGACCCTATTACTAAGCCTCCACTGTCCTTCTGCCTGTCTGTCACAAAGCTGTATCTTTTGAACCCTAAGAGATAGACTTGACATTTTGATATGCGTATTATGCAAATAATACAAACAAAATAGAATTCTAAATGAAAGAGGGCCCCAACCATACATGAGAAGTGCTTTCTTCGCGTGCGAATCAAACTCATACTTCGCCGGTTTTTAGGGTTCCGTATCAAAATGTTAAAAAAGGAACCCTTATGGTGCGACTGTCTGTCCGTCAGTCAAAGTCAGATATCTCAGGAACTACTTCTGCTATCGAGTTGAAATTGGGAATAGTTTTAAAAATCGCTAACCCGACTCTATTGGACATAATAAAAACCTTATAACTTTTTTATACATGTCAAATTGCTGACCTATATCGGCACAAGTGTGGAAATATTAATAAAAAACATGCATTATTTCTAGGTACATACATGATCAGTGAATTCCTTATCGTCGTCTTCCTTTGACTTGCTTTGCACTGACTTCACTCGGTACATTTCTCCCGACTGCACTTTTATAAACGCACCACCTTAAACAGGGAATTAATAGATATAATAACATAGAGTATTCGAAAACAATCAAAATAAATAAATAAATTCTGAACATCAAGTAACGTTGCCAAAACTGCACGGTTGAAATCAATTAAGCTCATTTTCTTCCGACGATTTTAAAATGACAAAAGCTAAAAATAAAACAAAATGTTGAGCATATTTATCATACTAAACTACGCCTACCTTCTGAGAGTTTTGACACTTCATAAAAATAAGCTGATTTGAACTGTCATCAAGTATTCTATTGTAGCAATACTGCGTGTTGTACAGTTAGTATCAAAAAGTCTGCATCATTCGAATCTATACCCGGCATATAATAAAACCGTAAAAGCACCGCGTTTGTACAAAGATTTTTTCCCCAAAAACGTAACTCGAGTGTGTTAAAAAAAAGTAATAAGATGTAAGTTTTTGAAATATTTGTCTGTTTGTGCGCGCATCACGAAAAAACTACCGGGCTGATTTCCATGTAATTTGGTGTACAGGTATATTATGACCCCGGTTAACACATAGGATACTTTTTACCCGACTAAGCCGGAGCAAAAATAAGACAATTTTCTTATTTCACCTACGTGAACGAAGTCGCGAGCAAGTCCACTGGTCTTTAATAAATGTATTGCGATATATATGGCACTTTGAATGTTACTACTCGCCAAAACTCATAAAAAATTGTACTAGTAACCCAATGCTGATGTGCCCGATGTGAGGGTTCATAGCTATAAATAGTTTTAATACCTTATATGTATAGTCGCCATCAGATATATCTGAGCTGTCAGTGTACTCATAAATATCTGAACACGGCTCTATTTTCATAGCATTAGAGCCGTGTTCAGATATTTATGAGTACACTGACAGCTCAGATATATCTTATGGCGACTGTACAACATGAAATGCAATATAGAATTTAATCTGAGTACTATTTGATCCTGACTAGTAGTACTATTTGATACTAAGTAGATGGGAAGTGCAAAACGTATGTAATAAAACTTAAATAGTGTTTAAAATAGTATTTTATGCAACAGTTGTATAAGAAGGTTCAAAAAATGCGAATTGCGTGAGTTGCGATACGAGCCGCGAATGCGGCGAGTATCGCTAATAGAGACGCAATGAGCGTTTTTTGACTTAATTATACAACGTTGCATACAATACTTTTTCTACGACAGGTTTTAAAATTATAAAATACAAACAAGGCATAACCTGCAAAGAAGGCAAATATGACGTATGACTGTCAGTATGTGTCTATGGTAAACTTTTTATTTTTTAAATGAAGTTGACACGCAGTGAATATATTAAAAATACTTTTGTTTTTATGTTGGCATCAATGAATTTAGTTCAGAAAGTTTTGTTTTTCTTAAAAGCCGTAGGATTTTAATTGTTTGTTAAGTTGGTAGTTGTGCATTTTTACCGTAAAGTTAAAATTGAGCGCTTAATCCTTGACCTCAGTTTAACCTAGATTTAGAAGTCTGTGGTTGATAGCAATAACGTAAAGTGGCTATAACGACACTAGTGCTGTTATGGGGAATAGAGTATAGACTTCTCTGAACTCATATTATATATGTTCTTATATTAGTGTTCGTGACCAAGTAAAAGACAGATAACAGTACAGGAGTAGAAAAATAAAATAATTTATTTCTGTAAGTAGGCCCTCAAGGGCTCTTTTACATGTCTCATCTCTAATTCTTTTCTTTTGGCGCTTCGGGTAATTGACCTTCTGGTGAGAAGAAGCGCCGGAAGAAACTCACCAGTTTCTCTTTTCCACCAACGAGTATTACAACAATATAAGATTTCATTTTACGTTTGTTTACGCATTATGCAATCACTCCCCTTTTTAATTTGCATACAATTAGGTATGGAAAGATTATCTATGGTTTATTACGTCTTAGTGATTTCTTTAGTGTATTTAGTAAGTTTTGGCTGTCACCTGACTATATATACTGATACTGACCCATATCAACTATGCACCCTGTATACCGTGTTTTTATTGATTTCCGTTAACTTCGAGGGCACATTCACCAGATCTAATTAAGTTAATTACTCTAGAAACTAATGTTGTAACTCATACCGTTTTTAAATTATTCATAATCTTAATTTAATCACCAACCAGTATAAATGAGCTGTCATAATCCCAACACTGTCATAGTTGACGTTAATTTTTGACGAACTCAGAAGTGTCTTTTGAAATGGTTATCAACTCATTATTAATTTATTTTGTACGAGAAGTAAAACATTTTTTTTTCGAATTTAACAAAAAGCGATATACCAGGTAGCCTCTGTTGACGTACGAAGCAACCTGTCGAATTTAACGGAAATAAAAAAAACCACGGTGTATAATTTGAAATCGTTATTCACCTTGTTCCCTGGCGGCAGCTATGATGGCATTTGCCGTTTCCTCGTCGCCCGACACTTGCAGCTCTATTTGGGAATCTTCGTCATCTGGAAGTGAATGGAAATGTTTAATATACAGGGTGTCTTAAGAATTTGTTTTATAGTGGAAAGCAGTTTTAATATTGTAGGTTTCAAATTGGCTAACTTGACTTCTATAAAGTTGTGTACATAGTAGGTGTTTTAGCGCCCGCTGTAAATTTTAGTGTTTTATGCCACACCTGGCCATAAAGTGGCTTTTACCGCACGCTACGCGTACAGAAAAAGCCGCTTTCTGGCCAAATGTCGATATAAAATTATGTACACAACACGGGAGGTAATAAAGAAAGGCCGAGATTGCAGCGAGGGACGTAAATATGCGATCGAGGGCTTTCTTTATTTTACCACCCTAGTTGTGTAATGTACTATTTTTCACGAATTATTCTTTTATAGTGCGACACAATCGGTGCTTTTTGCTGTCCTTTGAGACCAAATAAGATATTTAAGATAATTTGACAAGATGTAGATTTTATTCACTTTATTCTAGGCAAAATATTACATTAAATATGAAAATGTTGCCTAAGGGTTAAATTTTATGTGGAACCGTACCTTGACTATCGGCCTGAGCGTCATTGTCGTTGTCATCCAATAATGTCAGTCCCGAATCGCTGTATACCAACTTCTGGCCGGATACCACTCGCAGGATGGAGTTGTCGCTCGACATCACTATGGTTTCTGAAATATTACAAACAGTACATCATTTGATGAGGAATTCGATAGTCACTTTTTCAAAATTATAATTTTCGGTTTCGTCCTGTGGTTGGCTGATAGGTAGATAGGTATACGTTTTGCCATTCATATTGTTTAATAAAATAAAATATAAATGAGAATCTGCATGGAATTGGAATATTGAGATTATTCGAGAAGGGATGAAGAGCATATAACTGCGGTCAGAAATAGCCCGATCTAATGCTGATTGATATTACCTCAAGTGCTTATCACACTCTTTTATTTACACCCTGTATATGTCTTACTTACCTCAAACATGTTCCACATTTGAGTCTACAGGATTCAAAGGTAACCTAGCTCAGAACCCAAAGCCCTCTCCTCCTCTCCTCTTTATATGTAATTAGTTCAATAAATCAAATCATTAAATCATCACATATATGCACTCGCGGTTAACAGGGTTGGTAGTGAGTATACACACGTTCCTCTTCGTCCTCGTCCTCCCTCTCGCTCAGTATCTCCAGCTTGCCGACGATGTACTTACTGGTCGCCCTGTGTTTCCCCGTCGCCGATGTCGTCTAATGCCGACACAGCAGTCGTCTAATACCGACACATCAGTCTTCTAAAATTGACACCGCCGTCGTCTAATACCGACACCGCCGTCGTCTAATGCCGACACAGCAGTCGTCTAATACCGAAACATCAGTCTAAAATTGACACAGTCGTCGTCTAATGCCGACATGTTGGCTATACACGACGCGGTTAACAGGGTTGGCAGTGAGTATACTCACGTTCCTCTTCGTCCTCGTCCTCCCTCTCGCTCAGTATCTCCAGCTTGCCGACGATGTACTGGTCGCTCTGTGTTTCCCCGTCGCCGCTGTCGTCTAATGACGACAACAGGCTCACGTCGAACATGTTGGACGCATCATCTGATTTCTGTAATATAAAGACAGACTTTAACTTTTAGGACGCCCAAGGGCGAAGGAAAACGCCGTGCCACTGACGCCACAGGGGTAAAATAAAGATGGGTAAAAAAATAATGCCAACATAAAAATGGGCTGTTTTTCAATAGGTTTTCATTAAAAAAAGTTGACGGCCCGGGCCGTCATTGGCGTGACAGTCACGGTTTGAGGCCGTTGACGGCTGTGGCCGTCTGTGGCGGTGAAAGGGTTAAATGTGCCCTTGTAGGCGTACTTAAAGCATAACACATATTTATTGAAGTATTTTTCATTTTGGGTCGACAACAGGATCCACTGCCACCCCTACGGTACACAATCGACGTCATGGATCTTTTTTATTCACGTTCAATCGA
Source organism: Eudemis profundana (assembly GCA_947034925.1). Lineage (NCBI taxonomy): Eukaryota > Metazoa > Arthropoda > Insecta > Lepidoptera > Tortricidae > Eudemis > Eudemis profundana. Next base: position 11,996,510 of record OX344816.1, on the reverse strand, counting down.
TAACCACATAAATGAGGCAAGCAATTTTTCAAAATCTTACATGTAGTATTAAGTACTTCTTAAAATAAAATACAGCCTCCTAAACGCAAAATATTCTATCTATAATATTTGCCCTTCATGTCGTCTAGTCATGGGTCATCCTGTATAAAGTTCTACATCATAACCAAGCACCATTAAAACAAGAGGACTGTCATTCTCCATACAAAAAGCTGTTCCCCGAATTTACAACGTCATCTATGTATAAGCTTGGTAAAAGAATTATATTATTTACAATTATTCAACTTTGCAAACGTGACACATTATTTAAATGTTAGAATTTATTTATTATTAGCTGTTTACGAAGTAATTGTTACTATACCTTGTTTCTTTGTTGAATTATAACATCGTTAAATGTTTAGTTTTTTAGCGCCATCTATGTTTTGCCCGGAAATCCCCTAGCGGTCGGGTTACAATCCAAAGTATGGAGAATGACAGTCCTCTTGTTTTAATGGTCCTTGATCATAACATAAGATTATTTCTATCTGTTGCATATCATAGCATTATGGCTACGTGTTGCTGTCTTGTTCTTGTTGTACATGAGAGAAAGAGACGCTAACACGAATCGTCGTCACACTCGTCGACACTTCCAATTGTAAGAAAGAAATAGGACAATTCTTTACCTTTCCTGTTGCTTCGCTTGTTCCATCCTCTTGGGTGACTATTGCATATGAGCAATCTGGAAAGAAGCAATTCTAGATTTATATTTCGACCTGTGACGTACGAAAGCACCACACAACCACATTCTTTGTATGAATTGTATGAGATATTACACACTGAGCGGCGCAACACTGCAGTATATTAGTATGGAGACTAGAAGTGACGCGGTCTGTTATCAAAATTAATATGAGGTCAATGTGGCTAATTCCGTCTGGTGGGGCAATTCCGTACAGCGGTTTTTGCGGCCAAACAAACAATAGTATGCACTTGATAACTCGACTGGCACAGGAGCGAAACTTTTCACACTAACTGACGAAAGTAGAAGTTTGTTAGAATGATAGTTTAGCCGTAGAAACCGCTGTACGGAATTGCCCCACCAGACGGAATTAGCCACATTGACCTTGTATGAAACGGATAGGCTCACACGTATTTCGTTAATTTACATTTACATAACATGCTTAACAAAGTTTATCCACCAATTCCTGGTCTGTACCGAGAATTTATTTTATTCTTTCTCCATCGGATGATCATCATAATTGACATCCCTGTCTTTCCATATCCGCTGTAGCACCATGGATGACACAAAATCAAGTCATTATCCTGGCTATCAGTTGGCTCAGCTTTCTGTATCACTATGTTCTTGGCTATATAAATAAAGGAACGACAAAGTTTACCTTCATCAATCTCCATCGGATGATCATCATTATTGACATCCCCGTCTTTCCCTATCCGCTGCAGCACCATGGATGACACAAAGTCCTTCGGCAGAGCCTCCTCGAACATCAAGTCATTGTCCTGGCTGTCCGTTGGCTCAGATTTCTGTATCACTCTGTTCTGGGCTATATAAATAAAGGAACGACAAACCTTACCTTCATCAATCTCCATCGGATGGTCATCATTATTGACATCCCCGTCTTTCCCAATCCGCTGCAGCACCATGGATGACACAAAGTCCTTCGGCAGAGCCTCCTCGAACATCAAGTCATTGTCCTGGCTGTCCGTTGGCTCAGCTTTCTGTATCACTATGTTCTGGGCTAACGCTGAAGTGGTCTTGATGCTCTGGGTCAAAACTGAGGAACCGACGGTGACTTTGAGGCTTAATGTTGATGGGATGGATGATATCTGAAAATAAATTACAGTTATTTTATTTCTATCTGTCTTTGAGGGATGATATGTGCATCGTACATTACACAACTAGGGTGGTAAAATAAAGCTTTAAGTAAAATAGGCCAGAAAGCGGCTTTTTGCATACGCGTAGCGTGCGGTAAAAGCCACTTTATGGCCAGGTGTGGCATAAAATGTATTTTTTTTCTTTCTTTCTAAGTAGAGCAGCGGTCGGCAACCTGCGGCCCGCGGGCCGCACTCGGCCCTTGAACCGCTCACTTGCGGTCCAATATTCCGGTCTGTTTTGCCGACGCTTTATTCCGAATAGTATAAAATCACAAATTATTAACAAAATGCGGCCAGCGTCAATTCCTAAGCTACTATATGGCCCTTGGCTGCTAAGCGGTTGCCGACCGCTGAAATAGAGGATAGAATAGATGTACTTACCCTGTTTTTCGCGGCACTAGTCCCGGCCAGTCGGCCAACATTGAGCACGAAGTCCGGAGGCAACGGGTGTAGTTTAGACGCTGGTAAAACAACTTTCTTGGCCTCGGCCTTCGTGGGGCTCTCGCTGCTTTTGTGTATCTGCCCGCGGAGCTCGGTTTTGATGTGTTTTAGCCTGAAAGAGAAAAATAAGTCACTGTCAAACATTTTTTAGATAAGTTTTTATTGCCGACTGTACCTTTTTTTGTATAATCTTAAAATGCATGACAAAACTAATCAAATGAGTCGAAACGCGATGGATTTATAGTAATAAAAACCCGGTAGTTCTCTGCGACTAAACAGTCGCACCAATAGCATCATTACCATCGCCACATTATGGATGAGCTCCCTATAAACTATGGAGTCGTTTTCGGTTATCTTGTAGAAGTCGCGTGCTTCTGCTATTTTTATCATAATGATCCTGATTGCTTTTATAAAACGGCCAATAATAGTGGCGATGGTAATGAAGCAAGCAAAACCGTAAAAAATCGCTTATACAAACACACAACATCATGCAAATTTGTATAGGTCTCGTTTTATTTTATACTGTTTCTCTTTTTTGTTATTTTATTACTTGTAAACTTCTACTAGCTTAAAAAATAACATGCCGCACTCTTGAATCCCCCAAATAAAGAAGTATAACAGGCACACTTAACACTAGGCAAAGTAGTGTTAAGTGTGCCTGTTATACTTCTTTTGTGTGTTATTTCCATGGTAATAAATATTTTCGATTTTGATTTCATTTTTAATAAGTTAAATTCTTCTGTATGTACAGACATAGCTACCAAACATTTAGTATGGAGAAAATTTGTGATCTATACTTTTATTCAAGTAGAAAATGCCCGCAACTTCGCGGAGGTGATATTAGCTAAATACTTTTTTGCTTCAGTCGGGTGAAAAGTATTATATATACCAGTGGCATGGCGTTAAAGAAATCCTTGGGCAAGCCGGAGCAGCTATGGCTTCAATTTTCTTTAAGAGCACTAGAATTAAGTGCTGAACTGCATAATATTAGGCAAGCCGATGGGAATCGAGTTCTATGGATGCCACGCCACTGCTATTATACTAAATTATATCAAAATCGGTCTGGTAGTTTTTGTGCACACAAACATAATCTCACTATGATGAGCTATTATTTACCTGACTTGCAGATCATCATACTCCTTGCACGTCTGGCAGCATTTTTTGCATATGACCGTAGAATGTATGTCTTCCTCTTGCAGTGGCTTCTCAGCTATCTCGCTCACTATGTCTAGTAGCTTCTTGCCAGACTGAAGATTACTCTGGAACACAAAAAAATAGAGTAAAAACGGGTTCAGAATGCCAAAAAACGAATTTTCTTGTATGAGAATTCATGTAAGGCTGATCTCTGCATTTCTCAATTGATTCCCATGAAATTTTGTAAGCCGGTTCCATAATTGTTTTGTTGATTCAGTTGTTGGATTTTTTTTAAATAGCACATCTCACTAAGCCGCAAGTTAAATGTAATTTCTTAAATGTATATATTTTTCTATATTATATACCATGCAAATCGCACACTTAGTAAGACAAAGCAGCATTAGCATAGGACTTTCATTATAGCTGCATTATTGTACCAAGGGTACGAAATGTTCGGTCTTTACTTTTTTAGCTATATGAGCACTTCTTATGGCACGTCTAAATGGGAATATTTTTCTAAAATAGGGTATTTGACAACAATCAAAATAAATTCATTGACTCTAACTAGCAAATTACGCTTCCAAAACAGCCCGGATAAAATCATTCAAACTTATTTTCGTGCCATCAACGAATGACGAAAACTAAAAATAAGGCACCATGTTGAGCATGACGTCACAAGATAGTATTTCATACTAAACTGCATACTTTCGGAGCGTTTTGACACTTCATAAAAAGAAGCTGATTTGAACTGTCATCAAGTAGCCTATTTGTGGCCGGCCAGTCTTGCTATCTTTCTCTTACTTTGTATTGCTAAAGCAAGATGCACATATGGGCCAGGCCAGAATTTGCAGAAAAATATTACCTGTCTAGAAGCGCCTTTATATTAATTGAATTTATATAAATAGATTAAAACTGGTAAAGTTTTTTTATGAATCCTTACTGTGTCTTGTATGAGGCTAATGGTGTTGGTAGCCCCAGTGCTGGTATTGCAAATGAAGCAATTTGCAACACGGTTCATCCTGAAAACAACAAGTCCGAGAATTAGACAGTTTATCCTTGCTCATTTTCGTTATTCCACAACTTGCTAAGTTATGGCTGTGGGCTGTGTGGCTCTGTTGATCCGCGTTCCAGCAGTACAACTAGATTCCGTGGATTCACTTGTTACCAGGTAAATGGTAGCAGATGGTAGGGCAATGTTGCTGTATCGGAAACAACTATTTTTACGTTACAGATAACATTAAAGAAATGCTGCATAGAAATTCATGAGTTTTACCCACCATATATCTGCCATGGTTGGTTAAGACAAAAGATTATTAGACCAAATATACTTATTTGGAAATTCTATTAGTGATTATTTTATCTTATTCTTTAGGATGAAATCTAAATATAGGTAAAGAAAATAAACATAGTTATGTTTGATAGTATTAATTGATTAGAAAATATGTACATATATATTATTATAGTTCCATTCCATCTAAGGCGACATTACACACTGAATGAGCAAATGCATGCATGCATAGAAAGTACATCGTTGTTACGATATAAAAATAACTGCACCCAAGGTGTTAAAAATCTAGGTCAGCCTTGTTTTAACCAGTCTTTAGAAATAAGACAACTTTGATCTAAGGTATTTTTAGCTACAATAAAAATAAATAATCGGTAGAATTGCTACAGATTGATAAGCAACAATACTGTTAACATTTAGATAAACAGGTGTGTTATGTAAAAGTAAAATAGTTACGAAACAAATAAAGCGGATTAAAAATATTATTGCAATATTTGTAAACAAACTTTAGGTAAATTTAAATCTATTGCCACCATAGGAATAAAAATATATCTCGCATGGAATACTTTGAATGAAGAGGTCAGTTGAATAATTCGATAGTCCTTGTACGCTACCGCCGCCATTTTGTTTAAGCTAAGTAATTTTCCGATAGAAATAATGCTAAAAAGTTAACAATAACAAAAGAAAACGCATTACCTGATGATTTATCTAGTTTCCATGGAATTTAGTTAGTTTCTATAGGTTTTCTGAAATATTTTGCCAAATAAGTTGTCAGCAATGATTGCTTTACGCAGGCAGCCACCATTACGTACGTACTGCGTTTCGTTTGATTAGTTCTAAACTTCACCACCCGGAGCGCTGTATTCGGGTAAATCGAGTGTGTTTTCTATTACACATTTTTTATTTCGGCGATTAGAGTCTGTGCGGGAAGAGAATAGGCGTGGCGAAAAACGGAACTAACCTAACCAGTATGGCCACAGAACAGAAAATACGGCACATACGGTAGAAAAGCACTATAGCGCTCCCAAAATTAATCCTATTCTCTTTCCGCATGATGCTACGCTTTCTTACGCGATAAATAAATGATAAAGCATAGCATCCCGTCACGTTCTGACAAGTAGTGTGTGAGAGTGACGGATGCTTTGTCATTTATTTATCGCGTGACAAAGCGTAGCATCATAAGCCTACTGGTTCGTTAATAACATTGTATTTGATACTTTTCAGAACATGTATTTTACGTAAGGGTAGATGGAAAAATTTACAGGCTAAAGAAAAACGAAGAAAAAGCTATTTATTCCATTCTCATCATTGTACTTTTTTCTGACGGAGAATAAATACGGCGAAGTGTGTTTTTTCGATATTAGCGGAAAAAAGATTTATGCTGTGGATACCAAAACCGACCATTTGCAGACTGAAATGAAGGTTGGTAAATACGATGGACCAGGATTTGTCGTGCTCTGTCTCTGATCGGATCTTTAAGGATACCAAGTCAATCACTTACAGTCAGCACTAAATGGTCTGTAACACCCATGCACCATATTCGCTGGATGCGCGATGACAGCGCCAACTACAACTACGGTTACAAATACGGCGGACTTTTTTTTTGTGTTTTGTGGCTTTTGCTGCAAGGCACTTTGCCAACTAAAAACGTAAATTTCGCTAGTAAAAAGTGACAGCTGGTCTGCCGAAAGTTCCTTTTTTGGCCATGACGCGCGCTGCGATCGTTTCGTGGTTCCCTTATACTTCGCACCCAGCGAATATATCTAAACACGTTCTCATTACTATGGGCACAAAGTGTGTTAGGTGTGTGACGATATATATGGCGCTTTGGATGTTGGACGCTACTACTTGATGCTGACTGTACTATAAACCTATTAAAAGTTTGTGTTTTGGTTAATAATTTGATGACTAATATGTTCATATTGCTAGAGTTTGTGCGGAAAGAGAATAGGCGTGGCGAAAAACGGAACTAACCTAACCAGTATGGCCACAGAACAGAAAATACGGCACATACGGTAGAAAAGCAATACAGCGCCCCCCAAAATTAATCATATTCTCTTTCCGCACAGATTCTAGCAGGATTTTTTAGAGGTGAGTCGGAAGTCGAAAACTTAAATTTTATTTTAACCAAATAAGGCAAAATGCACATACTTACTTTTTTGTTATTCCTGTAACTGCGCAAGTGCGCATGTCTGATGTTCCCGCGTAAAGAGCGGCTCACGTTTCGAACTCAAATAAGGCTTGACGATAGGGACCATCATTCGGCGTGAGGCGTTAGCGTGTACGAAACACAAGTTCGACATCATCGATTGTTTTCAATTACAGGTTTGGCCTGCTGCAATGGATATTTTGAATCTGTGAAACTATGAAGTGAGAGACAGCTACTTACAACTGTGACAGAAATAATGGCGGGAATTTAAACAGTTCACTGTTCAGCTTCTGATAAGATAATTACGGTGAAGAGTCTGTTCAACTATTTTAAAATAAAATAATAAGCGTTTCAGTCAAAAACATTATTTATTTCTATACAATTTACATCGCGCCTCAAGTGCAATCCTATGCTAATATTATGCACTTATAAATTACATTAAAACAATATAACTTTAATTGAACAAACAAAAACAACTTGTACTTACTATTTACATATCGACATGATTCTCGCATTATTTTCATAAATATTTATTTACTTAATTTACTTTCATAATTCGCGTAATTGTGCAAAATATTTATAATATGCTTAAATTTTATCCAACTTGTGTAATAATAAAGTCGGTGTAATTTTTGGAAAGTGTAAATAAAGTAAGTACTTAACTGGGAAGATTTTGCTAATATAGATATGGTGTAAGAGTATTTTGAGATTTTTGAGCAAGTAACTTTTTAAATAGATTATAAATTCAACATCAATTAATTTGGAAAGGTAAAATGGATGGAAAGGGATTATAGACGAATATTATTCATAATTATGTATTCCGTAATTATTAATACTGTAATAAATAAGGGCTCGAATATCACAGCAGATTTCTTGATAAAAGCTGAAATAAATGTTGATAATGCGAAAAATGCGTTTTTTAATTTTTATTCACGAATGTCTAGCCATAATTCTAACTGGTAAGATTTTTTAAGTAATATTTGAAGTGACTAGAAAATCAATAATGTAAGCCATGTAAGCCAATTCAATACAAGATGTAGTGAAAAAGGGACATTTTACGTTATTTTCTCTTTAAAAGTGTGGCATATATTTTCAATGCAAAATTTTGTTTGTGTAAGTAAATAGTGATATGGCAAACACAGTCACAATACTAATAAAGTATCATAAGCAGTATATTTACTTGACTAAACTAGATCAGATACGTCCTATCTACTCGCATTGTTTGTGCGTGATCATTTATTATGAACATTTCTGCTAATAACTAACTTCGTCTAATTCACAAGTTCGCCGTAAATCGCAGCCCCAATTTAAATATGACCGGTGAACTAGTAATCAATATGTAGTTAGTAAGCGGAGGGCATTCCGCTGTGGTCCGTCAATGTGTCCAGTCGCTGTGGTCCGTCAGTGTGGCCGGTAGCGTCCACTCCATAAAGAAAAAAACAGTGGCGGCGTAAGCGGGTACCCGGGGTGGAAAGGTCTACTTTTTGTTTTTTTTTTGCGAGGGGGGGGGGGGTGCATTCGGCAGGCACCCCCAGACATATGCGATCTGCTGTGTCACCCCCCAGTACTTAGCACCCGGGGCGGACCGCCCCCGCCCGCAGCCACTGGACAAAAAGATACTACTTATCGTTCCTTTACTTTCTCAACCACGTATCTACTCGAATAGTTTGATAAAAAAAAAGCACCTGTGTTACCAGTAGAAAAGTGTGTTTTTCTTATTAAACTATTCGAGTAGATACGTGGTTGAAAAAGTAAAGGAGCGTTATTAAGGACGGAACGAGAAGGAGGGTATTTAGAAATCAGAAATCCACCAGCTGGCAGCAGGGTGGCGAAAGGTCTATTTGGCAGTAGATGTCAAAATCAGATGGTGTGATTGGTGGATCTTGACGCCTATTGTCAAAAAGACCTTTCGCCACCCTGCCGCGAGCTGGTGGGTTTATGATATCTAAACACCCTCATTTCTACCCTCCTACCCTTAGTAGGGAATAAATTAGAGGGCGAGCTCGTTTTCTTTATAGAGTGCATCCTCGATTACGAACTGTTACTATGTTCTCGGGTATAATTATATTAGAACCAACATAACGGAAAATTTATGAATTACGCTACTAAAATTTGACAGACAGTCATTAGGTAACTGTCATTACAAGCTGATTTCTATGAATTATCAGAATAATTACGCAATAAATCTATCATTTAGATATCGCACACGGTAGCTACGCGGGCCGAAAGGGGTAGGAACATATCAGACATGTAAAAGAGCCCTCGAGGCCTACTTGCAGATATACGAGTAAATGAGTTTGAGTTTGACATATTCAGAGCCATACTTTTTATTTTATGTCATCCAGCTGTTAAAACCAGGGATCGTATACCGGTATAATTTTCATACAAAAATACCGGTACTCAATTTCGGTATCTCACTTATTATTGAATATATTTTTTTAATGAATTTATATAATATTGATACCTAAATTAAAAACAAAAATATCAAGGACATGTTGCAAATTAAGGACGAAATTTCAATTCTAAAATTAATACCGGTAACGATGCCTGGTTAAAACTCCCGTCCCGCGCACATTCCATGGGCACCTCTTAAGTTACAGTACTGGCCAAAAATATATCACCTTTGTGTTACAATAAAAAAAATACTGATATGTACCTAGTTTAAAAAAAACAAGAGAAGATTGAGCCGCTATAATAATATGTAGTCAGGTTTTCTCATCAGCCGTCCAAACCTAGGAGTTTACAGACTACTACTTAGTACCTAATGGAAAAATGTGCAAATATTTTATGAAATATAAAAAAAAAACAATTTTCTATAAGAATGTGAGGGTGACATATTTTTGGCCGGTACTGTATGCGCCTGACCTAAAGCCATTGCATTAATGAAACGAGATAAGTGACGCAAGTAAACTTTCGACTGTGCTCAATGATCAGGGCATAAGATTAACTTCTTAAGTTTGCCTTTCTATTACGATCACTGGTTTATTGCAGGATCATTTTATAGCTACATTAGGTACCTGCATTTGGGCCTCTCTTTAACCCTTTGGACGGCAAGAACACCTAAAGGTGTCACAGAGTGCGGAGCGATATATCTACACGCACCAGCATAAAATTCAATTTTGGTTTTGACAGTGGCGTCTGATTTTTATCTTTTATGTTCGAGCGTCGAAAAGGTTAAAATTAGTCCTCGAAATCATTAGGCCGTAAGTCTAATTTGGAAATAAATTGCTATAAATAAATATGAATATTGAAAAGGTAGTTTCAGATGTGTAGAACACTTGCGTGTCGATAGACTTCAAATGACGCATCTCTACAGGAATTCTACGCCAATATCAGCTTTATTGAGTAGTGAATAAGACGTGCTTTTTATTGATAGACCGTGAGTTTGCGTGTGTTTGAAATCTCCGACACATGTGACCATATTGTTGAATTGACTTGAATGTCTGTGTTCTGTACTGGGAAAATGATAATGATTGTGGTTGTGTTGAAATGAAAGAATATTGTTGTGTTGACATAATATGTATTTAAAGTTACCATGTAGCTACAAGTACTATCCAATGCCAAGACTAAAAATATTTGAAAGAAACTAAATTATAAAATGTTTACATTATATACCTTAAAATGTATGCAAGAGTGCTGTTTCTTGTGTTATTTTTGGATTTTGGAGAGTCGATCTGCATTTGGCTTCATTGTTATATGTAATTATGTGTAACATTTTTATATTTTAGACAATGACATTAGTAATGAGTATTTTGATTAAAACAGTTAATTTGGACAGATTTTATTTCATTTATCTAAGTAATATCACTGTCTAAAGACCATGTAGGTAGGTATAACTGACACTCAAGTGTTGTAGTCGCACATCCATTATCAGCAAGAACATCAAACCATCGACAGCAAATCTTCTGTACATTTAACACAAAAGCTACCACGACATTCAGGGCCTATTCTAGAACATTTAGTTTTTCATTCGAAAATATTTCTAGAGAAAAAGATATGCATCTATTTACCTGATAACACTGATTTAAATGTTATTATAACTTTATTCAGCTATTAGAGAACTATTCGCGCCGACCGCAACTCCGTTGAAAGTAGCAGGGGAAAAATAATGTCTTTTATGTTCGTACCGCGGCGGAGTTGCGGGCAACGCGTCGACATCTACTCTTACATAAGAACCAGAGCCCGGATTTTCCTCGGCAAAACAAAACACTGTTGCAATCAAACTAGTTCTAGACACAATTTTTTATCGATATCGATAGATGTAATAGTAAAAAAATCGATATCGATAAAAAATTGTGTCTAAAACTAGTTTGATTGCAACAGTGTTTTGTTTTGCCGAGGAAAATCCGGGCTCTGATAAGAACACAACAAAACAGCATGGTGCCTCGTACCGAGGACTATTCTACACATCCTGTGCAGCTTCCAAACTGTAATCGAATCGACACTATAATTTTTTTATTTTTTCATTATTAAGAAAAATTTATAGAAAATCCGTACTGTCATATTTTTCCACTAATCGAATATAATTGACATTGCAATGACACTTACTACTAGCCTAGAAAGTGCTAAACTATTCTCTTACATTTAGATATTTTTTTGGTTCTTTAATTTTAGAATAAACGTGTCAACTCAGGTGTTTATAAACAAATTTAGTGCCACTCTATTTATATGGACATCACGATACCCATGCAAAAATAAATGAAGAAACATGCACAGTTCAAGCATGGTTCTACTTTGAAAAGAAACAAAATAAAACTCAAATCGTCTACCTTATAGCATAACATTTTTTTTTTATTTCTTGTACATTTTCACAACTGTCATGTTACAAACAACCAAAGTTTTGGAAAAATCGTCATTTCGTTAATACATACTTGTGGATTGGAGAAAATATTTTTCTCTTATCATCCACACGTGTACACTAAAGGGATACATTTGAGAACAACAAAGGGAAAATAATTATTATTTTCAAAATTATCTTATGTCACAATCTAATATCAATTTACTATTCATCACTAAAAACGGGAAAAAAACAGTACCATCCTCAAAACTCAAACAAAACAAACCTATAAGTTAATTTTTTATTTAAAGTCATTCACTTGTGACTAAAAAAATATACACCAAGAGTTTGAAAATGGCACCGCACAGAATATAAAACTAAGACTAAGATTACACAAATAAAAATGGGAATATAACTTAACCAATACCTAAGAAATCTAACACTAGTTGCAAACTAGTATAGTCAACCAAATGCGCAACGCATTCAACAGACCATCGTCCATTTAGAAAAAAAAACAAAAGTAAAATGAAAATGGAATTGTAATGTGTTAACATGAAAAAAATGTATGTGTCTAAAATTATATTAATAATCTATCTGTTAATGTCTTTATTAGGAGTGATCTAGATCACGTAAAAAGTAAAGGAATTATATAGATGTTGCCATTTTATTTGAGGAATCACCCTTTGGTAACTGGTGTGTTTTTGGGTATATTTTCATTGTGAAATGGCAACCCCAGTCCCCGCTCTCGTGGTGTGGCTGTGTATGTGAGTGGCTCCGTCTTGATATGTGTTTGTGTGTGTTCGCCGTCATCGCCGTTAACTAGAAGCAAAATACGTTCAAAATGTGAATTTACTAGTATTACTAGCTACGGTCAAAACCTAAAAAAATGGGGTGAATTTTGAAGAATATGTTCACTACTTCTAACTATAGTGTTAGCTTGAAAATATTTAAAATTTAGTGAGTTGGGTATTCTATGTATTCTTTAAAATGTCCCTTTTTAAGTTAGACCGTATTATGTATGTATGTAAGTAAACCATGTTCTAAGTCATATTATATCAGAGTAAAGAAAAAAAACAGAAACCAAAATAAAGTAAGAATGAATTTTGTAAAAAAACATTTTAAAGGACATGTACAATTGTAAACAGTTATAATAGACATGTAGTGTATTTACTATAGTGCTTACTAAGAAACATTATTTGTCATTGTGATATGTAGATTCCAAAACAAATTCATAAGTACCGACCGACATCACTACCTACGTAACGTCAAATACTGATGTCTATAATATGCTGGATTGCTACTAAAAAAAATATATATATAAAAAAGCAATGAAGCATTTAGCAACGCAGGTCCTAGATGATTAAAGATGAAATAATAAACAAGCCATGAATTATAAAATCGATGAAAATATTGTTAAAAAAAATCTGCTTATTTACTTATTATGAACATTCAGAATAAATATTAACATTTTCTCCAGTTAAGTCCAGCGACGAAGAAGATAATATACCTAAACTTAATTAAGAAAGGAGCTTTAACGTTGTTATTTTTAACTATAAATAGGTCATAGCTAAGCAAAATAGAAATGCGAGTAGGAACTAGACTGCATTTCTGTCAGTAATATAAATAATAGTTAAAGTCAGAATCAGAACACAATCAAGAACGCATTTCATACTAGGTAGTAGGTATTACATTCGTTACAATTTCTCTTATCATGAAAATAAGGGTGTAGCCATGGATGTATAAAATAGAAGGATACCGCGCGGTCTAAGACGCGGGTGAAGCCAAGCAATGGCCGCCGAAGTGAGCATGTGTGCGTTGACGGCCCAATGGCAGCCGACCGGCCCATTATGCTGGTTGATGTGTGCGTGCGTGCCATTGGGCCGTCAACGCACACATGCTCACTTCGGCGGCCATTGCTTGGCTTCACCCGCGTCTTAGACCGCGCGGTATCCTTCTATTTTATACATCCATGGGTGTAGCGAAAAAAATAAAATCGATGCATAATTATTTAGTGCATAAGGCATTAAGAAAGTGCCGAAAAAGTTTTCAAATTGAATAAAAAAACAGTTCTAGACCCTCATCGTTTTATAATGCAATCCAGCATATTATAAAACGTCAGAACTCTATATGATACCAAGCATTGTCATACTTAGCACAATGAGACTACTGAAGGCTTTCTTATTTTAAAATTGACCTGAAAAACGCCACAAATTTATTACATTCGAAGTTTTAGAGTGTCTTTCCTTTTGAATAAACAAGAAGCTTGTTCAGGAAATGGATTATTTCATATATTTTTATAATGATCCATCTACTGTATGGAGATGTAGTCTAACCAAATTAAACTCTACTAAATTCAACTTTAATTTTTAAAAATACTATGCAATTATAATGGATATACCCGATTAATCAAATACCTAATCATAATTTATTCCAAAGTAATCGACACTCTAAAACTCCAAAATTACAAACTAACTTACGATTTTAATCGTTCAATTTGTATTTAAAATTTTCTTTTGACGTAGTATAACCCATCAGGATATACATTATTGAAATAAGGTTCTGACTTAATGGACACGGGAGGAAAACTGAAAAAGAGAAAAAAGGATAAATGGAAGAAATTAGTACTCAAACAAAAGAAAAAAAACAGAATGATAGTAAATATAAGGAAGGTCTATTATAAAAACTTACTGATAAATATTATTTGTCAATGTGATATGTATGTTCTCGAATTAAAGCAGAAATATTCCGCATGAAATTGAATTGCTGGAGTGGATTAGTTTATTATCTTGTTTTTGTTTAAGGATCGCTAATTTTTGATGTGCAATTTTATTGCTAGCATAAAATATGTTTCTTGTCAGTTCGTGTAGACAAATTATTGTCAAGAAAAGGTTGATGTAGAAAAATGATGGCAGCGAGCGAGTTATGCATTAATCTGAAAATTATTTGTCTTCAAAGTTTTAAAAATAAAATTTTCAGTTGAGTAAGCATTTGGCGCAATTCTCTCAATTCTTTATTGTAGGTAATGTTATGAATTCATTACAATTTATCTCACAAAATTATGGGTAAAGAAATAACTACATATAGTTTCCACATAATCTACAATAAGTACGCACATCACACTATAATTTAGCATATACGAAACATAAATAAAAATCAGTTTAATATTGTCATAAAGAAATCCAGCATATTACAAGTCAGCGATGAAAGGATCATAAAAATTGACATTATCGGGGCTAACAAGACAGAGAGCCTCTCGCGCATCCTACACAATAATTATCCTATAATACACTAGCCGAGCATTAAGTACAAATCTATACTTAAATTTATAAAGCTTTAGAAAGCATAATATTGCGGTGAATTTTCCATCTCACAAAATATATGGCTGTTGTGCAACTGTACATTAATATATTGTTTTAAGATACAATATACACTTACAAAATATCTACAGGCTTTCCTATTTTTAAATTGACCGCCGAAACACCGCGAGATGTCTAAGTCAAGAAAGATATGTCATTCCATTATTACATTACAACTTACGATTTTAATTACTTCAAAAAATCCAATCCCCTCACGGACCACCATATTTTAAAATGTATTTTTTTCTTGAACGTGACACTCGAGTACTTGATTGTACTGCAAAGCTATTGCGAAATAATCTCTTTATAATAGCTTTATTAATTATTTACATTCAGTTTTTTTTATTCGTCTATGGTAATATTATTTTTAATCTAACACTTTTTTTTAACTTTGGCTTATTATTTGGCTTAGAAAAGACAGAGTAGGAACCAAAGCGGTATACTTAAGCAATTTAAGAAATGCATAAACTTTAAAAAGTTATGGTCAAATGCTCTAGTGTCCAAATTTTTATTTTTATTTTTCTAAAAAAAATAATAAAACGTAAATATTAAATTTACGAAAGTCTGTATATATTATAGAAGAATAGATATATTTCGTTAAAATAACGAAGGAGAAATATTTAGAAATTTTGACATATCCACGTTTGCTTGTTTTATTATTTTATGATACAACATTTTAATAATAATAATTTGTAATTCGATGAATGTAAGATAATTGATAATTTGTAAATAAATAATGGTAATTTGAGCATGGCATAATTACCGTGTTCATTTCATAATTACCGTATAAGGCCATCCAGGGCGCAAGCAACTAAGAGACAAGTAACTAATTTAAGTTTCTCTCAACATTTGTCCAACAAATGCTCTTTTTACAAAAACCATTAGATTTGACCTTTAATTTTGATCAACACACATTTCCTTTGAGAGAAACACCAATTAGTTACCTTTGCCTCATAGTTGCTTTCGCCCCGGATGACCTTAGATGAAAAAAAACTTTCAATTTATTAAATAATAATCATAGTTCTTAGAACATAACTTTGAATAAAATACAAGCAAGGACAGGGATAGTCATATTTCCTTCTATGGTCCCTACTATAAAATGGTTAAAATATTTTATCTTCGTTAACATTTCATTTAAGTTAAAATTCATTAAAATCGTCAAGAAGGAGTAAATGTCCGGTCGAAAATGGCCACTTAATAATATTTTAAAATTATATTCCATCTGAGAATATTGGTAACGGTTTTAAAATTTAACATAAATATAGAATTTAACATTTTTATTTGCGACTAATTTAGGCCTGTACTTTAAAAACAAACAACAGCTTTTTACTCACAACGGAGTACATTTCACTAAAATCTCTAAAAATAATATAACACCTACTAAATTTGTGCTTTCAAAACAAATTCAGCCATGTCCCATTACATATTAACAATCTAGATTAAAATTTACAATTCAACAGAAAATGTCGAGACAACTATAAAAATCTATCAACAATAAAAAACAGATTGCACAAATACAACATTGTTGAAAAGAAACTTTCCGATCGTTTTAACTTTGGTCCGACTTCAAAAACTTTACATGTCTTTTTTGAAACACTCTTTACACAATTATGTCTATTAACTCTTCGGCGATGAATACCAGAATTGTGGAATATCTCGCACAAATATCAAATTCTCAAAATAAGCTCTCTCAGATCCAACTTCTATTTAATTCGCACCTACGGCGTCAAGGTTTATTTATTGTATTACTTATTTCGAGAACATTGGCTATGTACGAAATGCAATGTGGGAATACAGTAAGCGATCGCAGCGCACACCGTGGCAAAAAAATTAACTTATTGATAGCACGAAGTTGGATGTCATTGTCTAAATTACTTCGACATTTCTTAGGTGGCGCTAGGTGGCGCTGCAGTCGCGGGCATAGCCAATAACTTTCTGAGAATCTGAGACAAACCGCTTTGCCAAGTAACTCTTTGCTACACCAGGAATCCCCTTTACAATTCTGGTGTTCAGGACAAAAAGTCTATTTATAATAACAATCTCTTACTAGTAGTCGTGTTCGGGCATGCCATTGTTCTGTCGGGGGTTCGATTCCTGGCCCTGGTTATCCTTTTTCTGCTGGCCCTTGCCCTGGCCGATTTGCCGCGACGAGGAGAAACATAGCTTCATTACGAACGGGAATTTCGCACCTGAAAGCGTTTAAGGAAATTATGAAAATGGAGTTATTAAGTTACCGTAAGTCATGGGACCGGCAAAATCTAAAGCAAACATCCAGAAAAATAAGTAGGAGGCGAAATTGATCCACCTCTAAAGGAAAATAGTGGGACTTGCTCTTCGTTATAACAGCTGGTCGTGTGGCAATTGTGGCATTATACGTAAAACAATCAAAGTATGGCAACAGTTAGTTAATATCCTAAAATTAACATATTATAAATGTAAAAATTTGTAAAAAATACTAAATCATTGGACGCTCGGATTTTGTTACTAAAAATGCGGTTATAACTAATAATGGATTGAGATGAAATTTGGCATGCAAGTCGACCAAGTTCCACATTGAAATGTACGATACTTTTCATTACACTTTCAAGCAAGTGTCATTACACGTAGGTTTTGCGGGCCGTAAATGACCTATTACGCCCTAGGGCGCCCTAGGGCGTAATGGTTTTCTTTTTAAATTTGAAACGCTGGTTCTGTTTTACTCTTATTTGTCATTTACAAAGGAACGCCAACTTACTTTTTTAACTTTTATTACTGAAATATTTATTTAAAGAGAACTGTTATTGCAAATACATGTAAACACATATTTCGGTAACATTAATTAAATGTTTAAATATAGTATTTCAGTATTTTGCAAATATAAAATAAACCATTTTTAATCTTTACCGCTATGGTTTCCGAACGTGACTTGACGTTCGCATTGTCCATGGAATATGTCACTAATGTCACAGTCAGTTTTACAATTTTATTTAGGTTAAGTAAGGTTATTTTAATCAGATTTCCTCACAAGTGTGATGAAAAACATTGTGTGTGCCACGGGCGGTAAAGGAATTACAAACTCGTGTTATTAAAGCCCTCGGCTTCGCCTCGGCCTTGTAACAAACACTCGTTTGTAATTCTTTACTTACCGCCCTTGATACACAATGTACTATTACATCTCGGTAAAGAGATACCTTCGGGTAGTAACGGCAATAACGTTCGCGCATAAATGCCAATAATAAATAACTAGAGAGTCATTTCAGCATTGCAAACTTATAGGCTAACGATGAATATAGTACCAGTTTCTGGCTATAACTCGCCACGTGGACAACTTTAAAAAGTCGTCTAAAACCGTTAACAGTGAAGACTATGGATACTTTAACGATCGAATGAGGTATTAGAAATTTAGAACATACCAGGGTGCTGAATGGTCGCGTGGTTGCACGCCATAATGGCCATCACTGACTGCGAAATGTTCTGGAACTCCATCAGACCGGACGACGACCTGGAATTGTTATAGACAATACGTGATAAGATAATTTATTTCTAAAGAAGCCACAATAGAACATAAAAATATTTTTACACCTGCTTTCATTGCCGATGGTACTTTTTTTGTATAATAGCTAACTGCATTGTCCAGACTAATCAAATGAGCCCAAACACGATGGATTTATCTTATGTAATTTAGACGATCCTATGGCCACCTTCCGATTCCATCATCAGGTCAGCTCGTTTGTATCATAATCTGGCATTGTCACCGAACTTACATAAGTATGCCAAATTTCAGTTCAACCGGATACTAGAATACATACAAGCTTAACATAGGGCCTATGCACACGGCTTATTTTAAAAGCGCCATCGACGCCCGTTTCGTACCGCTGTGTCTATTTATTTTTAGAGTGTAAATTTTACATTATACACAAACGTTGCAAGTTAAACACAACCGTAGTAACCGGAGGAATACTAACACTACCATAATTTCAGCCCTTTTAACCAGCGCTAACAATATTTTACAATTTTAAGCTGGAATTATAGCTGCAATGTGTCATGTAAGGCGGAAGGTGTCTTCGATATCCCATAACTTAGGGGATACAGTGATAATCTCCGAACAATAGTATTATACAGGGAAAAATCGATTTTTACGACGTTTTCGGCAAAAAGTACCATTCTGCCGCATGTCAATAAAGACGATTTTTAATTGCATCTTATAAATCAGGGTCGCACGCAATCATATAAAAAAAAAACCATAATCACCGGAATGATGTCCACTGCTGGATTACAGTATAATAGTAGTAAATTTTCTGAGAATTAGTTAATGGAAATCCTTGCTTGAACACGACACATTTAGCTTTCTTTTGACATTCTAAATCTCATAGAGACTATAGATGCTGAGATACCAAAAACTGAAGATATCTGTGGCTCGTTTCACGAAGCTACAACCCACTGATGAGCTAAAAACTGTTAGGCCTTGGTATTGAGAAGGCAAGCCATGCTTTCGGGCTTATATGAAGGAAGTACCGCTGGGGCCTTTCTAGGCTGACCGGCCCTTAAGCCTTGTAGGCCTAAACGAAAATCCGGCGCTAGTCCTCATTGGCCGGGCAATGGATAAGTAAAGTGATATTACCTCCTGCCTGGTGGTTCAGGGCAAAGTAGAAGACACTAGATCCCGTGGCAGGTCACCCATGCGACGGACTGACCAAATAAAATCTGCTCTGGGTAATCCATTGCATGAATGTACAAGTGCCACGAATCGGACGAGATATCGTAAAGCCGGCAACAACAGCCCCCAATCCTTATGACGATCACGACCGCTCTGCCAAGAGCGTGTGAAAGAGAGGACAATAGAGAGATCTCTCTCTAGGCGGATGTTGTGCCTGGGGACCGAAGTCCGAAGGAAGATGGTTAGAAGTATTAAATAAAGTGCGTTTATAGACTTCGATAGCGCGATGTAGAACTGTATGGAGATGACGCTCTTTGTATGGACGTCGATGTGAGCGCCATCTATCCATAGTCAATGTTGATTGTTCACTGCTTCCAGCGTAAGTCACTATTTAGATGCTTCGCATCCCAAGAACAAGCGGGCATCACGCTCTTTTCTGCCAAGAACTGGCAGGATGTGGAATGAACTCCCACCTGAGGTGTTCCCAGCGCGCTATGACATGGGGTACTTCAAGAAACGAGTAAACAGGGCTCTCAAAGATCGGCAACGTATAGGTAACACCTCTGGTGTTGCAGATATCTATGGGCGACGTTGACTGCTTTCCATCAGGCAGCTCGTCTGCTCGTTTGCCACTTATAACATAAAAAAAAAGGTGGCGGTGTCGCCACAGGCGAAACGAAAGAAGAGATCACCTCTCGCTCTTGAGCGGGAACTTGGAGATGGTGTGCGGCGGCATCACGCCGTAGTCCTTGAACACCTGCAGCAGCTGCTCGTCCGACACGTCCGGCGGCGTGTTGAAGAAGTGCAGCACCTGCCCGAGTACAACACATGTTACACTTTACGTCAAACACAGTATAAGTAGTGTGTCCCAGGGGCAAGTGACCAGATTGTGATGATTGAATATTCACGCGAAGTTATCGATAAAAAAATATTTCAGAGGTATACAACAATTGTTTTTTTTTTATTGCTATTTCTTTTATTTTACTGCTTTTGCGAGATTTTCTTGGCTTTGACTTTATTTTCTATTCTGTATTTGTTTTTGCATAGCCAATACTGTAACTAATTCGATTAAGCTACAAAATCTAACCAAAATAAATTACACATTTAGAAATTTTGGAAATAAGCTAAAAAAAAACGATTATTTTTTATTGTTTTGCCAAAAATTCCGAAAATTGTCCCATACTTCGTATGTTTTTACAATTTACTATTAAACTACATGATATTCTCTAAAATATCTCAAAACAATGTTATTAGTTATTATTAATACTTTTCGAAATATTTCAATAGTAGTGCAACAAGTCGGCTGACTTCAATACAATAACAGAAATAACAATTAAAAAAAAAAATGTTGTATACCTCTGAAATATTTCTTTTTATCGATGACTTCGCATGAATATTCAACCATAACAATCTGGTCACTTCTCCCTGGGACACACTGTATAGGACGCGCTCAGCGGGGCTACTATAACTGTACCTCTAGCACAACTGTGACACGCGTCTTTGTCGCACGACAAATGCTACCTGGGCATTTCTCCAGAAATATGTCTGCGACTCATTCATCTGTCGCCATACATTTAGTATGAAAAAGGGCCAGATGAATGAGGTGACCGCAGACATATTTCTGGAGAAATGCCCACCTATCTCTTTCCACTCAATATTACGTGACAGTGACAGGTGGATACTCTGTCGCGCGAGAAACGAAGAAGCGGCCAGTTATGCTAGACGTACTGATTCACTATATTGAATGGAAAGAAATAGGTAGTATTTGTAGGAGAGAGTGTCCGCGGGGTAGGGACATACTGGCCATGATACAGTGCCTTTTTCGGAGAGGGTTCGAGGGCGAAAATGCTGGTGACGTCGTGGTGGCTTGTTAGCGATCCCACGGCATCACCGCTAAGGCACAGGTCGGAAGCATCCCAGGGTTTTAGTGGGTAGGTCAATATACCTTCTGGAGCGGAGAGCACCACATAACCAATGCAACATCTGGCTGTACCCCCGACGGCCTTAGGTTACGTAGTGGTATGCAATTGGCTACTTGACAACTTTTTTCTGTGATATGTTATAGAAACATCTCTCAATAATAGAAATATTAGTGAAAAAACCACTTTAATATCATAAAAACTCACCGAGATACTACAATGTTAAAATCACATTTTTAGACTTTCCCAAATACGTGCCGAAACGCTCCCTACTGAAGCCCGTTATACAGTGACGTCACTACTCATACGTTGTTTGGGGAAATCAATAACTTTGTTCTGCAAATATGTTAAAACTTGCGTTTATCGTAACGGTTTTATAACAACAGTTACTATAAATTTTATGGGTTATTTAATGGTATTAATAGTTTTTAATAATTTTAAACTTTTAATATGCACTTTCCCACCCAACTTTGGAGGCTCATAAAAAAAGTTACACGTTAGGTATCAAACTGAAAACTTGAACATATTTCCTTATTATGCTCATTTTAACAGGATCTTATATAATTTTTACTAATTTCAGTTACAGTCAAGTAGCCAATTTCATCGTCATCGTCAGAATGACGTCACAAACGAGGAGACTGGTTGAAGAATTGGATGGCTCGGGCATCGCTTCGGTGGCGTAATTGGTGCGCCTTAGTTGGCCCGGAGACGCAGGAGACGTATCATGTTTCAACTTTTGTAATAAAATATTTTGAAAAGGAGTTAGTTAGTTACCTTAGAGGGCGGTTGTATTCTGTTCTTGTGGATGGAGGCGGGCGTGAGGAAGCGGTTGTTCTTGTTGCCCACGTAGTCCTTGAACGACGGCGACTTGTCCGGCAGCGGGTACGGGTTCATCACCTCGGACAGGTACGCCTGCTTCGAGAATCTGAAATACAAATAACATGCGCACAATGTGTCACTGAACTAAAGTAGGGTTGCCATCTCCAAAATTTGACTCCTAGGACAATATGCGTTGATCCCCGGATTTTGGACCTCAAAACCCGGACACGTCAACGGCAACGCAATTTTTTTCGTCCCCGGGGGGGGGGGGGGACTTCCTTCCCGCAGGTAGCAAACTTGGAAACTCCGCCCGGACCTTATGGTTTGTCAACGGCTCACTAGCTCTTATGGCTCAGTAGCTCCAAATCCGAATATATATTTCCGAACGAAAAAGAGAAAATAGATGACGAAAACTTCTTCGTTAAGTTGCATGGAAATCGTTTTAGCCTAGTCAAAAAAATCATCTATTTTCACTACTTTAAAGGTTGAAAAAGGCGTTTCAACAACGGAAGGCGGGAGGAATTGTTCATTTAAAAATCCGCACCGTCCCACCGTTCTCATTCGTCTCGATAGCAAACATCAATATTGGGAGACAGCGAACAAACAGACGGCGAGCGTCGGATATCCGATGATTTATATTGGGATTACCCGTATTTTGAGAAATAATTTCATATTCGGTAGCTATAAATGTAAATACTTCGAGAAAGAAGGCATACAATAAAAAGTTTCTGACAAAAAATACATGACAGATGGCCCTTCCTGCTGGTCCGCTGCTCACTTTGAGCAATGAGCGTAACTTCAAGGTGGCCCGCCTAGCGTCCTGGTTCGATCCCAGGCGTTTCGGCCCCCACCTAGTCCGACCCTCTCAATGTGGTCCGGGCCAAGCGACCTGGTTCGATCCCAGGGTACGCCACGGCCTACCTGGTCCGATTTTTGCAACAGTCAAGCTGTTGTGTGTCAGCTTATAAAAAAAAGGCTGACAGATGTACTCACGCAAGTGTCAATGTGTAGTCGCCGACTGTGACGTTGTTGAGGTTCTGCACACACCTCTCGACGGACACGCCATCGCCCATCTGGACCATCGCGGTGCCTTCTTTTGTCTTCAGGAACTTTATCTGTGGAAACGATATTGCGTTTAGTTTGACTATAAATTACACTACGTGGTCGACAACTTTTGGATGCCAAGAACACCTAAGAGCGACACACTGGCGATTTGCGAGCGAGTTGCGAGCGTGTTTTCATAAAAAACTTGTCGCGGCAAGCTTGCGGCGAGTGGTCGAAATCTGTATGAAAACACGCTCGCAACTCGCTCGCAAATCGCCAGTGTGATAAGGCACTAAAAGTGTTGTGCGCTGTCGTGTCTACCGAGCCAACGACACCTACTGGTGTCACAGAGCGCGGTGCCTTATAGACCTACATGCACCAGTATAAAGTTCAATTTCGGTTTTGACAGTGTTATGACATGGCGTCTGATTTGTAACAGTTATGTTTTGATTTGACGTAGCGTCGAAAAAGTTTACAGTACGTTACTGTGTAAAAAATAAAACAATTTAACTTGCGATTTAAACATTAGGAATCAATATATAATAGTAAAACCCGATTAAATATGCACTAGTTCAAATTTGACTGCCAGTTTCTTTTTCAAGTATTTAGCAGTGGCGTAACTACACTATCTGAGGCCCGTGACAAAATTATCGCAGATGAGGCCCTTCGAAATTTTGTAATACGTGTTAGGTTCCTCTTGTCCTCATGGTCTCTCGGAGCGGGGCGTCAGGCCTGGGGCCCGTGGCATTTAGCCTGCTCTTCTATCTTATCGTTACGCCACTAGCTTACAGTTCGTTTCTTTTACAATTCATATCAAGTCCCAGGAAATCGTGACCAATTTAGCTATGCGCCTGTGACGGGCGGTTAAAACCATGTGAGAATGAGGATCCCTGATACTGACACTCATGTCACTTTAATAAACCCCGCAGAGCAGTGGCGTGGCGTAAAATATATCATTGGGCAAGCCGGTGCAGATTTGGTGTTCATTTTCCTTAAGAGCTGTTGAATAAGGTGGTCAAATGCCTGATATTAGGCAAGCCGGTAGGAATCGAGTTCTTTGGACGCCACGCCACTGCTGCAGAGTGAAATAAGGGGGCTTACTCTGACAACGTTCCCGTAGAGGCAGCACAGGTTGAAGAGGCGGTCCGCGTTCGCGGTCTGAGGGTCGAGCCCATACACCATCATCACTGCGCCCTGCTGTGGAGGCCCGCCCTGAAAACAAACAATTGCTTTTAGTAAACAATAACATTTTTGTCTTGCCGCCCACTTATAGGCATGATAAAAAACTTTCAGCGCCCCCCACGACATTTTTCGACATGGGGATAGTACCATCGCCAGGAATAGTGTGTCCGTAAAAAACTAGTTTATAAAAAAAGGCGATACGTACGTGGCGATATTTATTAATACTACGTAAATTAAATCATGTGAGCAAGTCAGAAATAGGTTTCTAACATGTTAAGACTGATTGAATTATATTGCAACATGACTATTTCAATGATGCTACAATCGAATTAATCATGTAGAAATCTATTTGCACTGTAGCCGGCCTAGTTTCAGTAGTTCGGTGATTTTAGTCGGGTTCAAACAAATATATATGAACCGGACTAAAATCACCGAACTACTGAAACTAGGCCCTGTAGTCGATATAGTTAGTGATTTATGTTATTATTTTCCAAAGCGATAGCGCCCCCTAATTTCTTCCAAGGCTTCTTCTTCCCTGGGAATCCTCAGCGCGCACTGGGCGGTAGGGACCACTTTGGGAACCTATATTATAGCGGTTCGCGGCTTCGCTTGCGTTAGTCCCGTTGTTGTACTAAGGCAGTGTTTTTCTAACTATTTCATGGCACGACCCCCTTTGTATACGAAAATATTACGCGACCCCCTACCCTCCACGACTTCTAACCTGAATTTTCCGTTACACTTTTGGGCTTTTTTCCTTTTTGCCTGAAGTTTCTCGACCCACACTTTGACACTGTACTAAGGGAACTCTTTACCAGGATAAAAAGTTTGTTTCAATCCAGAACTTGCTCTATTTTGTACGAAATTTCAATTCAATAAATTAAATAGTTACCGCGTTATTAAGATAGGTATAAACATTCAAACAACTTCGAAAACTTTCTCTTTTATTATATTACTAGCTGTCCCGGAGAACTTCGTTCCGACTCAGAAATTTAATTTTTTTTGACGTTTTAAGAGTTATTCTGAATTTAATAGTTTTTTTTTTTTCTACTCCTGTACTGTTATCTGTCTTTTACTTGGTCACGAACACTAATATAAGAACATACATAATTTGAGTTCAGAGAAGTCTATACTCTATTCCCCATAACAGCACTAGTGTCGTTATAGTCACTTTACGTTATTGCTAGCATCCACAGACTTCTAAATCTAGGTTAAACTTAGGTCAAGGATTAAGCGCTCAATTCTAACTTCACGATAAAAATTCACAACTACCAACTTAACAAACAATTAAATTCCTACGATTCATAAGAAAAACAAAACTTTCCGAATTAAATTAATTGATGCCAACATAAAAAAAAAGTATTTTAATTATCGTCACATCGTGTCACCAGCCATATCAAAAAAAAGTTTACCATAGACACAACTGTCATGCCGGCTGTACACACTCGGAGAGACCGGACGAGACACGCGTGACGTCCATGTATTTTATTTATATTTTAACCTAGTCGTAGAAAAAGTATTGTATGCAACGTTGTATAATTAAGTCAAAAAACGCTCATTGCGTCTCTATTTGCGATACTCGCCGCATTCGCGGCTCGTATCGCAACTCACGCAATTCGCATTTTTTGAACCTTCTTATACAACTGTTGCATAAAATACTATTATTTGTGGACCGTTTTTTCTACCATTATACAACTATCGATATCGATAAAAAAATGACTTTAAAAACTAGTTTGATTGCGTCAGTCTTTTGTTTCGCTAAGGTCAAAACAAAAGAGATCTTGGTAAGGTAAGGTGCCGAGCTCTAGGAAGTAGTATTTTTTTATACAACCAGGGTGGCAAACAAGCGTACGGCCTGCCTGATGGTAAGCAGTCACCGCAGCCTATGGACGCTTGCAACACCAGGGGCATTACGTGCGCGTTGCCGACCCTTTAAGAACCTATTCACTCCCCTCTTGAAGAACTCCATACTGTAGCCTTTCGGGAAAACCGCCTATTTGTAGGATATAGGTAATACCTGGTTCTGTGGTGGCATGGCGGGATGATGCATAGGCGGTGGAGGAACGAAACCCTCGCCACCGTAGCCCTCCGGACCGTAGCCGCGGCCGTCGCGCTGCAATAACAACAATTAATTGATGAGTGTTCAGCCTAAACCTCTCTGAGGTAGTTCTATACCAGGATCATTATTATCCAATAACTGGGTGTCCCTCGAGATCCCTAACATCGTTTGTCCTAAAATCACTTGCCCTAACTGTTTTGTCCTAATGGGTATTTGGCCTAACGATCAGTTGTCATAATAAGGTTTTTCCTTAAGCCGAACTGCTACCAGAAAAGTAGGTTAGGTTAGGTTTGAACTGTGATCCTTACAAAACCGAACTGTTACCAGAAAAGTAGGTTAGGTTTGGTTTGCCTTCATCAATATGATGTGAGGGAATCAAATATTAGGGCATGTGAGTGTTAGGACAAATGATCATTATGACAAACAGTATTAGGGAATGCAAAAATAGGTTAAAAAAATTTAGGGATCCCGATATAGATCCCCAATAACTAGCTGGCCGATCTCTTAGTATAGACATAGTATAACAATTATCCTGTCTTTCCCTTGGTCGAATTACATTCAATGATGAGTTTTATATCCTTTACTTGGGAACGTACACAAGACTTGCACACACGTACACACTTACATAAAATATCGCCTGTCACTACGATAAGCGGAGGAGAACGTCTGGCTAAGGCTACTCCCTACGACAATCCCCAATAACCCTTAAAAACTAGACAAATACTTACCGGATGATGTGGCGGGGGTGGACCATGCCGCTCCATCTTCATCCCCGGAGGCGGGGGCCCGCCGCTACCGAACTCCATGTCTGAAAAAAACAATGTATTTTAGTAATAGGTACTAGGTTAGGTAGCTAGAGGGGCGACAGGGGCGGTCCGCCCCGGGTGTCACCATTGGTCGCGACACTCACCTGGTCGAGAAAACAAAAAAAAAACCCTTCACTAACTTAGCTTAAAGGATGGCAAATGGCAACATAGGTACTCATTCTAGCTACGTAGCTGGGTACTTCTACGATTATTTACAAAAACAACACAACATATAACAACAGTTTAATTGTTTTTTTTTTATATGAAAGAAACATTTTTTGTCTCTTCATTGGATTTTTAATACGGGTAATTTACACCACATTTGTCGTATCTGTAATAGATGCGCATTGGGGTGGGAAACCTGTGTAATATGGGTTCTCATAGATGGCGTTTAGGTTAATTCCTATTAAAACAGAAAAGATACGGAAATCAAAGTAGATGGCAGAATTGAAGGCGTTTTCTGGGTGTACGGTGGACGAATGGTTGAGTCACTGGGCCGGAAATCCAGAGGTACCGGGTTCGATTTCCGGTCTGTACACAGGCGAGTGCCATTAATTTTTTCTGTGTACTTTGATTTCTTGTATCTATATATGTAACAGTTTAATTGCTTAAAAACATATATTTTAAGAGGTGAAATTGTAGCTCGGTATCAGGAGAACTTTAAAATAATTGGCTGAGAAGTAAACGACCAAATAAATATTAGTGATTCAATTAAAAATCAGATTTACAAGCAGCTCTAGCTGTAAATTGTTACTTTTAACTGTATGTTATTGCCATGATGCCATGCTTACCCCACCTTATCTTCTCCTATCTTAATGTTATCTTTGATCTTACCCTATGTTCGATGCTATGCTTATCCTGATGTTATGCTTACCCCACCTTACTCTAAAGTATTTTTAAATACACAAACTTCTAGTTCACTATCAAAAAGTTTCACGGACTAACAGAAATACAACAAAATATCGAAGGCAGCTAAACAAAATGCAAAAAACGTGCCGGTTCCATTAAACAACTCAAAAAGGGTGAAAACAACATGCAAATAGTGGATCACGGGTTTAGAAATGAAAGTCTGTTGTAGTATCATATAGTTTTTATTGTATAAAATACTATGTTGTATACAATGTATGTGTGATATATAATAATACAATTTAGCCTTATGTGATGTAAAAGTATAGTTAAATGTCTTGTAACAGTATGTATATCATGTGTATATTAAGTAGTACATAATTGTTCTCGTAATATACTAATAGAGAAGTGTCTGGGAGCTCATTTACTTGAGTTGATATTATAATCACCAAACATGCATTCGTAGGAGATAACAGTGCATCCGATGATAGAAAGGGAGCTATTATCATGCTTAATATAGTTCACACATTGCGTCCGAATCAAGAAAACGGAACAGTCCTAATATAAGTCGTAAATGAGTTTTTTAAGAATGTCGTTGCATACACGTTTCTTTCCATAATTAGATAATAAAGGTAAGAACGTACTTGGCCCAACTACGCGACCCTGTCACAGAATAACTAACTTGGCAGTAAATACATACTACGTACATAAATTTCTCTTTCTAACAAAACGGACGTTCAGGTCCGACCACCGGACAGAACGTACTGCATTCGACCGTCTCTCTCTATCGCATAGGGGAGAGTGGGGTGCATTCGTACACTTTTTACTTTAAGCCACATAAAACAAAAACTATCCATTATTTAAAAATAACTTTAATGTTGTCACATACCGCACTTATCAGCCTTTAAGATGAATGATGTGTTGTTTCGATATAAGAAAGCATGGCGATGCTACGACAACTTTACTAAAATGAGAAAAACGTACGAACCTACCCCACACGTGGGGTAGGTTCGTACATAGCGTAGGGAGCTTTCGTACATAGTGGGGTACCTTCGTACAATGAGAGAAATAACCACTATTCAATGTAATATTATCATTTATTGAGATCACAATTAACACAGAATCAGCCTTTTTTTAGGAACAATTATCAGTTATTATTTTGTGTAGGTACCTCAGTAGGTACTACAAATAACTACTTACTCTTAGTAACAAAAAACGTACCTCAGTACCTCTCCTTAGCCTTTTGTTTTATCTAGAGTAGAGATGCAACGGATAGTGGTTTGGCCGGATACCGGATATCGGATATCCGGCCGTCACGACCGCCGGTTATCCGGTATCCGGCCGCCGAATATCCGGCCAAAAGTTTTTTACCTAAAATACCGAAATGGAGTAAATTCGACGGCGCGCGCAACGAGTTGTAGTTGAGTTTTTGAACACATATCCTGATTTAATGGAGATGCTGGATTTGGTACGTGTTCGGAATCGAGCACGCAATTAAAATATAAAAAAAATAGTTTTTTTTACTTTCTAGTGTTTAAAATTAATTGTGAGATTAAACTGACCTCAATATTGATTACTTTGTGGTTTAATATTTATGTTACTCAAATTTTCTCCTTATATTAGGTGCTTAATTACTATCCGGTATCCGGCCGGATACTACGCATCTATCCGGTATTCGGCCTGATAGTAAAATGTGGCCGGATAGGCCGGATACCGGATAGTGACCGGATATTCGTTACATCTCTAGTTTTATCTCTTGCTTCTTCAACTGTTTTGCTTTCTCTATTTCTTCTAGTCTTATTTTCTCCGGAGTATCTGTATATATTCTCGACTTTCCTAGCTGTTTCCCTTTTCTCGACTTTTTAGACTCAGTTCTGCCTACTATAGGGTAAGGCCGGATAACTTCTGGAGTTATTAGTCCTCCAGCAGGAAAAGTCGCCGGTGGAGTTGTAGATCTATGTAAGGAAGGTGATGAGCGGCATTTTGATTCTGTAATAATAATATATTCGATAAAAAAAATGTTTAATGCTATGCAAGTTAGTGTGGGGAGGATTCGTACAGTACGAATCTACCCCACTGCTAACTGCACGAAGGTACCCCAAACCAAAAATACAACGATTTAATTTAAAATAAAAATACCCGTTATAGTTATCAGAAAACAACTGCGTGCATTTAAGACCTCAATACCATTCCACCAACTAAATTGAATCACTTTTATAACTGGAGTAAAACTAATAACATTTAAACACATTTCAAAGTGAATCCAAAAATTACTTACGTGGAGCGAAAACATGAACGAGCCTGTTGTGTCGAAGCCGGGAGCCGCACTCGCACTGCCCCGCCGCTCCGCGCGTAGCCTATGCGTCCGAGTGGGAGTTACGCACACAAACATAAACACGCCAGTGTGCTGTATAGCTTAGATATCATTACTGTACGAATGCTCCCGTTGTACGAATGCACCCCACTCTCCCCTAAAGCGTGCTCTTTCTGGTCGCTGGCTAAGTCCCTCCTGAAGCATACCTGGCCATAAAGTGGCTTTTTCCGCACGCTGCGCTACTACGTTGATCTTAATAAGGGTAATATTAAATCTGTATTATTCATAAGTTGAATTTAATGTTAATCCACGGATTTCTTTGTGCCACTTTTTAGAATTGTAAGACTGCTCTCATTTGTAAATGAACTCGTTAACCCTTTATTGCACTAGGAAGCTTCGACTGCACTTTGAGAGATAATAGTGGTTTTAATTAAGAGACATTGAAATTTTTACGACCCGATCCTTTCCGATCCAGCGGGCGTAGATCCTCATTCACGATTTGTAGATTAAAATAGATGTGGCAATAGTATTTTTTACTCCCTTAGGAACTCTTCGTGTACCTAGGCTGTTAGTCATTCTTCGGTTGGTCGTTCTTGGTGAACATACAACCTATAAGAAGTACGATAGGAGCAAACTGTCCTTAGGTATTAAAATATTTAATTTCTAATCCCTATCACAGCCTAATCACAGCTTGGCCATTGGTAGCCGCCACAACAAGCTGCGAGCGAGATTTTTCATACATTTTGCATGGCATTGGCGCACACTGGGCGTTCTAGTGGCCGCGGCCCACAAACTACCGGAGTGATGCACGCTCGCTACTAGCGCTTTAGTGGTCGCAACTAGTGGCCCAATGTGCGGCCGTTCTGAGCCACTTGTGGTTGCGTTTAGTGGCCGCCACTAGTGGCCCAATGTGCGGCCGTTCTGAGCCACTTGTGGTTACGTTTAGTGGCCGCCACTAGTGGCCCAATGTGCGGCCGTTCTGAGCCACTTGTGGTTACGTTTAGTGGCCGCCACTAGTGGCCCAATGTGCGGCAGCTCTAATAATTGATCTGAATATTTCGACACTCAAAATTCGATTCTACTACGTGTATGCAACGATGACAGTTTCAGTCTTAATTTGAAGAGTCTACGTTAGTACCACACGAAACATGTATGTTGCTAACACATAAACAAGTTAGGACATGCCTTCCTCTACATATGCATCTCTGGGTTACAAGTTGTGATCAAACTGATGCCTTAAAGGCTTGGTGCTTACAAACAGTTTCAGGGTTAGTATACAGGGCATTTTCATGAAAGGGTGATCATTTTATGTTCAAAAATTAATTGACATTGTATTAATTGTGAGGCCTTTCTAATGAAAAAATGATTTAAAGGTCCTCAGTAACACTGTTACAAATACATAAAACATTTCAACGTGGTTGGTAAATGCCCAGGGCAGGTAGTGGTTAGTACATTGTTTAATTTTTCAATGTATTAGGTCTGGTATTAATAATCATAAAATTGTATGTTGTCAGTCCTTTATGTATAACTGCCTTAACTATCTGTAATTTAATGCCATGACAAGCCCATCAAAAACTGGTTGGCTGTATTATTTCGACATAAGTATGATTCCTTTTCTTCACAAAAATGTCCTACTATTTATTAAAATGGAAAAATAATATCACAAGACTTAGTGTATTTTTAAGGACATGTCATCAATTCCAATATTGTTAGACAAATGTTATCAACAGTTAAATATGAGTTACTACATTTTGCTTCAAGTTTTGAATGATGAGACTAAATAGTTATTTATGATGGATATGAAAATTAATACAAACTAAGTATCGTCAATGTACTGTGAAAACGTGATTTTCGTTACAAGAAATCATTAGAAAAAGGAACCATGTAAATTTCTTTGCAAGAAATTGTCATCGCAATCAACATTAAATATAATATTTTGAGAGAGATCAATGTATGCTATGTGGTTTTCAATTTTTCACAATACCAGACGATATAGAAGATATTAGTCACATAACAATTTAAAAGTCAGTTGATCAGTTAGACATAATCGAACATTAAAAGGTTGAGCCTTAAAAGCAGTTCATTTTATCCTGTAATTTTCAACTACGGCATACTCATCGACAGCGATCAGTGTTTATTATTCAAGAAAGTTAAAATAAACAGGTACTTTTGAGGCCCAATATTCTCATATGTTTTATAATGCTAAGATTGAGTTAGGATTCTATCGCTTCACGCGATAGTCCTATGGAAAAATAGGAGATAGGAGGCATGTCAACTGCACACTTCGGATTAACATTTCCAAACGACTTAAAGTATCAAGCACACATACAAAAGTCACTAAGCGCACAAAAAATATTCCTTGTGGTTCCTACTCTAATGGTCAAGTATATTGCCGTCACGTGACTAAAACTAGAGTAACCTCTATGGAGTTGTATAGAGGTTAGTCTAGCTAGTTTTAGATATCGGACGGCAGTATAGTGGTACGGAAAATCTGTACCTCTAGCACAACTGTGACACGCGATTGTTTGTCACACGACTACTATCCATGGATAGTTCTACCAGCGTTTCAACCGCCTTCAATATCCTGGTCTCATTTTTTACTATTTCTGCCGTCCGATATCTAAAACTAGACTAACCTCTATACAACTCCATACATAGAGGTTGGTCTAGTTTTAGTCATATGACGGCAGATTTCTCTGTAGACTCGGATTACCATTTTTGGTTATTTTGTAGAATATCACTAGAAAATAACAGAAAATTATAATCCGAGCCTACACGGAAAAAGTCAAAAATGCGACGAGAAAATGAGAGCAGATAAAACGCTAGCAGAACTACCTTCGAATACAATGGGATACATAGCAGAATGTGCAAGTTGTAGTGGCCTGCACTCCATAAAGATAAAAAGACACTGCCTACCCCAAGCCCTATTACCTTTTATAGGGTAGAAATCGCGCGGCAGCACTAGCTACCCAGCTAGTGCTGCCGCGCGATTTCTAAAACTAGACTAACCTTTATACAATCCATAGAGGTTAGTGTAGTTTTAGTCATAGGACGGCAGATTGTGTTAAGATACCGCTTACTCTACTAATTTCTACCCTCCTACTCTTTTCATGGAAGAAATAGGGTAGGCAGTGTCTTTTTCTGTTTATGGAGTGCACGTCACTGGGCCATGTCACGCTCTGTAGCGTGAAGCGAACTCGCGAACAGCTGTGCTAGTTGCGGTTCACTACCACAATAGAATATTCCTTTATGCTAATCAATGTTAATTAACCAAGTTAGTTAATCTCACATTCAGTGCCACAATATACCAACCATTTTGTGAATGATCGCAAGAGTTCTGGCTATGCTGGCTGCAGGAATCCTCGTTGGCGGTTCTGTTGCTCGATTGGTTCAGCGTCGGATCTGCCGATTAGGTCAGGTCGGGTCAAACAAGTTCCTTTGCACGGACAAATTGTTTTAGTGTACATGGAGTTCCGATTTGTCGACCGAGGATCCAATTTTATGGAATTCCGATTGTGTCACTGTACCTTCTGTGTTCCTGTAATGGTTTCTATCGGATATGTCTTGGTATAGATATAGGTTTACGCGGGCTTGTTTCCCGCAACTCGACGACAAACATGCGCCTATTTTGCGGGATATGTCTTGATTGTGGAGTTTTCATGCATTGTATTTTGGACGAATTTGCTGTGTTCAATGACACGACATACCTACATTTTGTGTAGTTTTTTTTACCAAGACTAGATAAAAGCATTACAATGCATTTATGAAGATATTGAATGTGTATTGAAAATAAATAACTGAATATAAAGTACTTTTGAAGTTTATAATTTCTTAAGTTTTGTAATAGTTATTTTATGATATATGTGGTATATGTGCACGATTACTTACATACAAGTATTAAGTAAAATAAACTTATATGTATTTAAAATATTAATGATTTCTTGTTCGTACCAGTATATTTACTGGAAATATTTCGATTCTTTTTTTACAATTATACGTGGAAACACCACAATCTTGATTACGATTACAACGACCAAATAGTTTGATGAATTAAACGTGATCTACTGATTTAGCCTTTGTATTGATAATCCTGAAAATATGAACTTAAGTTTTGAGGATATATTTTCGATATAAAATCCGTTCTAATTTGCATCCATATATGTATAGAAAATCTTTAAATAGCGTTGCTAATGGGGAAACCATAACGCGGTGCGTACATACGAGTAAGTGCACGCAAATTGGATTCCCCCCTCGTGACGCACAAATAACACGAAATTAATTGAGAGTACCGCCGCCGCAGTATTTAATACAGAATCCATTACGACGCTACGACTAAAGATGCGTCATATGGACAGACGTTTAACTTAAGCGTATAAGGACTGAAATAATGTAATCATTACCAAATTGGTCAATGTCTGCTCAACACTTCAACCTCTAACGTTTATTCACCGCCTTTAACAAAATACCGCTTGGAAAGTCCAAGATAAACTTACCCGAGGAAATATTAAGCATGATCGCCTCTACCTTGGTTTTAATGTTTTTTTTTTGTCATCTAATTATATAGTGTATACTAAACGAACAGTGATTATTTAGGAATTAAATAAGGCAGTGGATAATCTAGAAAATCAATAGCAAGATGGTATAGGATATAGAGCAATTTTAGCAAAATGTCCACTTCATACGTATTACACAGGCGTGGGACACAGGCTTATTTATGAGTGGCGCCCCATTATTTTGTGATGTCATTTGTTGCAAGCGAACTGTATGCCAGTGGCGTGGCGTCCATAGAATTCGATTCCTACCGGCTTGCCTAATATCAGGCATTTAACCACCTCATTCTACAACTCTTACGGAAAATGTACGCCAAATCTGCACCGGCTTGCCCAAAGATACCTTTTACGCCACGCCACTGCTGCATGCCAACCACTAACAGTATAATAATATTAATTAGGATAAACAACTAAAATCCAAAATTTACAGATCGAAGCATTTTAAAGAATTTTACTCAAGAATTATACTCGCTATAATATTGGACATATGGAACAGAGGCGAATAACTAGTGATACCAGCCGCACGTGCATGGTACGCCTGTGTGTAAAAGGCTTAATTGTTTAAAAGCATGTCCGCCCTTTATTAATTGCCTAGAAACTTCCATGATGGTAAAAACAACCGAGTTTGCAGTGGGTAACAGTTGAGAGCAGATAACACAATAATAATAACATGTACTCGTAAGTGCACCTGGGCACTAACAAACAAAATTGAAATATAGGACACTTTATAGCCCGACTGGGGATTCCTTCGGAATATAACGCGAATGATGGCATTCCACGTAAGCGATAGGTACCTACTACATTTTTAAAACTTTGGACATGTAAAATTAGGAAGCCGAATATTGGTACCTATGGTAATATCATAACTTGGCTTTAAGATTTTGATGACCGGTTTAGCCTAGTGGTTAGCAACTCTGCCTACGAAGCTGACGGTCCTGGGTTCGAATCTCGGTAAGTGCAAATATTATTTGTGTGATGATATCTGTTTCTGAGTCTTGGATGTTTTCTATGTATTTAAGTATTTGTATTTATTAAATATATCGTCGTCTAGTATCCATAAAACAAGCCTTATTGAGCTTACTATGGGACTAGTTCGATTTGTGTAATATTGTCCCCTAATATTTATTTATTAAGATTTATAGTATTTCTTAGCAGCTAATACGTTTCATTAGGGTAGCAACCATAGCGTTACGTAAGCGACATTTTCATGGAATACCGGTAGGTTACTACTAACGCAGATGAAGCCACGGGTACCTAAATACGAGCACAGTTTTAATTTAAAAAGTCTCAATGGTCATTCAGTGCACGTCATTTGTAATTATGCACGTCGGTATGTCCGAATAAAGCGTGTAACTTAAATAAGAGAGCAGCAATGAAACTGGACAAAAAGACGGCAACCGAAACTAGGTCGCGCCCTTTCAGCCTGCATCAAAGGGGTGAATGCGACCGCGTGATGCAGCCGCGGGGCGACAGCTACGAGGGTTGTCAGCTGGTAAAATGTTATGTCAAAACTATATCAAAGTAATTCAAAAGTATATGTCAAGTCCAAAATAAAAGCGGGCGGGATAACAACTCTATAGTGCGATTGATTGTGGTTGGGAACACCGAAGATCGCGCGCTCGTTCACCAACAAGATGGACCGATCAAGTGAAAGACTCGGCGTCCTCCAAATTTTACACGGTTGTAAGAGACGCGCTGGACAGAAACCGGTGGAGGCAGATCATCCGCGCCAGGTGCAACCCTGATGCTGTCCACGATCCTCAGACATGAGGGACCGACCCCAGAGAGACAGAGAGAGGTTGGTCGTGCAGGGAAAAGTGGAGAGAACCAGATCGCATATTCGCACGGCGTAGGTGATATGCGCTGAATTGACCAAGTGAAAGCCGTTGTAAGAAACCGCGTATCAGACTGTGCCAGACAGTCTGCCAACAGGGAGCGATGGCGGGATCGTGCGGAGAGCTGTGTCCGCCTCTGCCACCGATGTGGACGCCTCAGTGTGACCACGACCGCTCTGCCAAGAGCGAAACGACAGAGGAGAAGACTAACTTAGGAGGGTGAGGAAATTAGCAGCTTGCTTATGCACAAGCAATTACGCATATAAGAATTGCTGGGGGTAAATTATGAGGTCCAGTGTGATAGGTACTGACGGTGATGATGCCAATCAGAATAGAGGAATAGATACGACGTAGGTGGTAACTACAGAAATATATCGAGAGAAGGAAATAGTTCGTCGATTATATGTAAACCAAGCGTGTAACGTTTGGCGTTTGACGCCAAAAGTGTAATTTAGTGATGGATTTTCCATTTAATTTGGTGGTATTGGAACAATTAATTGGGTACTTGACTGTTACTGAAATTTGTAAAAAATATATAAGATCCTGTTAAAATAAGCATAATAAGGAAATATTTTCAAGTTTTGAGTTTGATATCTAACGTGTAACTTTTTTTATGAGCCTCCAAAGTTGGGTGGGAAAGTCCATTTTAAAAGTATAAAATTATTAAAAAACTATTAATACCATTAAATAACTCATTAAATAACTCATAAAATTTATAGTAACTTTTGTTATGAAACCGTTACGATAAACGCAAGTTTTAACATAGTTGCAGAACAAAGTTATTGATTTCCCCAAACAACGTAAGAGTAGTGACGTCACTGTATAACGGGCTTCAGTAGGGAGCGTTTCGGCACTTATTTGGGAAAGTCTAAAAATGTGATTTTAACATTGTAGTATCTCGGTGCGTTTTTATGATATTGAAGTGATTTTTTCACTAATATTTCTATTATTGAGAGGTGTTTCTATAACATATCACACAAAAAAGTTGTCAAATAGCCAATTATACCATCATTAAAAGATTTTCAAATCTAATAACAATATTGACGGCATCTGAAGTTAACGGCGTGCAAAGTAGGCAGCCGCCACTTCTTTTTAGCACGCGAGGTACATGCACTTTTTCCTTCTACCTAACTATACATATATTTCTATGGTGGTAACCCTAAGCGGTGTCCACCACTAAATTATTCATCGCAGCGGTGTCGGGCGCCAGATTCACGGATTTGTGTCGCACGTTCCGAATTGGTGGATCGTTTTTTGCCGTTTTCGGACATTTGGGGACGATATGCCGATTGTGTCGGGGAAATGGTTAGAATCGCGTTTGTCGTGAACTCGATGCCAACATAAATCACTTTTGGGTTGATCACTGAACACTGAAGCGCTTGCAGAACCGGACAAGCAAAATCTTGCCTAGTGTCTAAAAGCCTAAATATTCGGATTATAATAGCAGTATCCGCTACCGTTGTGGGTAACAGTAATAAGCACTCCTACTAATTCCTTGTGTTTCCGCTACCCCTTATGATTTTATATTAAGTCTCTTTCTATTTAGGACAGAGTAAGAGAGACAAATGATAGTCGCGCGAGAAGCGAAGTCGTAGCAAGTGCCCTTCACGCTACAGGCTTATAAGTTACAAGGATGTAATTAAACCTGCGAACATCCACAAACAACTAGTCACGCTTTGCAAACGAAACGTCGTAACCGTCACGACCAAGATACACCCTTTTGTTTAAGCAATATCTCTCAAATGCAGAGTAATTTATAGGAACATAAATGAGAAACGACTTAACAAAACAACTTAAACCATCTGAGCGTTACTATCAATATCAGCCTTGTTTATAATACCCTAAAGTTGAATTTAGGTGTGATTAGAGAGGATATAAGCTCTTTAGAAGAAGAAGGATACTCAAATGAGTGTAATCTGTCGGATTTCGCGAAAACTCGCGTTTTAATTCGTAGCCGGGAGGAGTGAAAACGGCAGTTAGCTTCGCGACCACTGTTTTAATTGATAACTATACCTCGTTTTTTTTTTAATTAGAATTTTAACGGTCATTTTTGCGCTTATATTAATTAGGCACTGGCCCCATCGCCGGCGAGTAAGCGAGTAAAGTTGGGCGAGATTACATTGCGGATCTGGAAAGGTCGATTGATCACACTGTGCCTGGTCAGCCCGCAGTGAACTGTTACTCGCCCAACTTTACTCGCTTACTCGTCGGCGGTGGGACCAGTGCCTTATGCCTTGATCACACGTACTGAGTACAGTGGCGAGATAGTGCCCTCGGCCGAGTGCTCGGTTCGTGAGAACGGTGTGCTCGGCCCAGTACGGGAAGTAACTGTACTGGGCCAAGCACTGTCTTTAATGCCAAGGCCTTTAGGGAAGATGTTCACGGCATAGTGTACTACTACATACAGGACAAATAATATTCGAGTGACACAACGATAAAAAAAAGGAAAAAAGAACTATAGTCATTCTCTCAATTGACATTCCGGACATCTTTAATGCATGAAATATGCCCGCCACCCGTAAATCTACAGATCCAACGAGGCGAAGATAAATTCAAATTATTAAACCGCTCTAAATGGTAATTGCGGTATAAATTTTGTGTTACGTGGAACCTAGCCCGATTATTGCCTGGATACATTGAAACCATTGTTTCTCCCTTTAAGTCATCAATCATCATAATTAATTTAAGAATTATGTACATACATGTCAGTGGGGGTAGCTTGCTCAAAGTGAGCAGCGGGCCAGCGGGAAGGTTGAAGCGGATCAACCTGTCCTTAATGTGAGTGAGTGAATCGAACGAATGGGGGTTTTAGTTGCCGGTTCGCTAAACCTAGCCCAGCTAAGAAGACTCCCGCAAGAAACTTAGCTGAGCTGAGCCCGAGCAAGGTTGGAGTGAATATTAATCCCTCTATTTCCCTTCCATAATGAGAACTTTTCTATTCTCTTAAAAGGCTGCTAATTGTACAAAACTCCGTTTCCAATGAAGTTGGTTTCCCTATCCACTATGAAAAGTAACCAGTTTATTTTTCGCTTTTAGATCCGACTTTTAGTCGGATCTAAAAGCGAAAAATAAACTTTTGAAAAGCGAAACAGCACAGCGCGATCACTTCAATGGCAAAAGGCGACATCTATTAACATGTTTCCTACAACTTATAACGTTATTCGTTTGGAAGGGATCGTTTCAGTCCGTCCCATTTTACGGTAACTGTGCATGGAGTGTTTTTGCAAATAAAAATAACTCGAGACAACTATGACAGGGCTGTACCAGACTAACGTGGAATTCTGGTCGATAATGAAACGATATTTTCACCCGTTTTTCTTAAAAAGGTGACTAATGTAAACGTATTCGATATGCTAATGCCCAATAGTTGACATCCAGCTATCATCTCTATTGATGATGATTTACCATTCAAAATTGCAATTAGGGATCATCCATGAAGTATGTTACACTAATTTCGTGATTTTCTTTGTCACGGTTGGTCACATTTGTGAGACCCCTGTCTCTCTAGCGTGACGTCACATATTTTGCAATTTTACATCTAGAAATTATTAAATTAAAACAGCAGTTCCGAAAGTAGTCTTAATTCCATTTAAATTATTTTATATAATCCACATTAACACGCGTGACACTAGTAGAGCAAGTGTGAACTTGCCATCAAAGCATTTTAGACCTTAAATGACCAAATTTGGCATTTTAACACTTAGAGTTATTCGATTTTGAAGTGTGACGTCACGAAACTTAGGACCCCTAACGCATACGAAGCCACGAAGTCCACCTCATTTTGCATGATCCAATTAGTTTTAAAATAGGTAGTTTTTACGTTTGAAGCTGTTGGCTAAAAATGCCAGCATTTAAAGCCTGAGTGACTTCACTAAATAAAAAATAAAATAAAGAACCGCGGAATTTTTTTTGAATGTTCATTTATCGTATTGAGCACAATATTTCAACAATTAATGTGTATAGTGCAACTTTATACCGAAAGTACGGAACAATAAATATTGTAATTTTGTGTAATAGAACGTCGTTTTTTTCCTCGCATTCAAAGTGAAAAGTAGAGTGTTTAACGCGGGACTAAACAACCATAATGACACTCGATCTATAGTCACCCTCGCTACGCTCGGGTGGCTAAACACCTCTTGTCATTATGGCTTGTTTTAGTCCCTAGTTGAACAATCTACTATTAACCGTTGTATTTGCAAAGTATAAATACAGACAAGTAGTGGGCCGTTTAGGAGCGCGCGATAAGTATTCAAGATCGAGGCGCAGACAGTGCGATCTGTACTGGGGCATTCTTACGAATTCGAAAACGTTGCTTGTAGTGGGTTCGTTCACGGTGCGCATGCACACATACAAGCCGCGCGATGTACTTTTTGTAGTAAGAAAAAATACTGCTATTATAACGTGGTATTTGCCTCTTCACGTGAACTTTCAGAACAGAACAACCATAACACCCAAAGCGCCAGCCCTCCGATACGGCGGTCGTATCGTAACGCGAAACGTTTACAGCGACACGCCGCCGTTCGCCTTTACAACCAATTCCGTCACCCGCGCCCGATACAATAAAACCGTAGCATCACGAAGGACAGGTAAGTACAAAAAGTTGGCATTTATAAACTATCGAACTATAGGTCATACAGATTTTGTATTATGAGTTGAGTATTCGTATCTTTTCTGTGGACAACACAAAGTTAAGGATTTTAAAAGCCTGATTTTCTTGCAGAATCTTTACAAGAACGTAATATACTAATACTCCTATACCGATATATAGGTATAGGTAGTTTCACGAGAGTTGAGGCGAATGATTACACACACACAGCTACATGAAGTACTCATTGCAAAATAAGTGAATGAATGACATGAATGAGTGAGTAAATAAACACAAGGCTATAGTTTAACGACGACGACTGCCCCATAACGCGCTATACCGGTGGCCCTCCTGAAGACCTGATCTCTCTCAGTGACGAAGCCATTAAGTGGCTAATAGATCTTAATCTTAATTTATAATTTGTATTCGATCTGTTCTTACGATGTGCCATACGATTAAATAAATAGTTTAACGAAACTTTTGGTCTATCTTGCAATTCACTATTGAACTTGCTATCGATACCAAAAAAGAACAGTAATTTCAAAATCCCGCTGTCATTACACGACAGTGTTGTTGTGTTTGTGGCCTCAACTCTCGTGAAACTACCATACTACTATGGTATGTACTATGGTAGTATTGCATTTTAATATCATGAGTCAAATGACGTCCAGTGCTGGACATAGGCCTCCTTAAAAGAAGACACTATGAGCAGTCGTGTGCTCTTTGTATCCAGCACACTAAGGTGAGTGTCATACTTCCACCTTGCGTTGTAACAGTACATGACCAAGTAGAATTATAACTATACATAAAGTTATAATTATACTTGGTACCGTTTGCAATGCATTTCTTTTTACACCAGACTTAAAAAGTAAGGTTTCGCGTGAAAACTCCAAATAACAAGGCGAGAATTTATTTATTTTCTATGCAAATTTAAATTTAATGTTATCTTATGTCTTCAAAGAAAAACTATCCCAAGACATGCTAGTCTAGCGGTGGCAAATATTAAAGAGACGGTTTTTGTATTAACATTTATTATTTTCTAACGAAACACTATATTTTAAAAATATTTTTAGCTAAATATTATTATAAAAAATGCTTACCACTAGAATATGCTTGAATTAAGTCATACTTATATATGTTGGAAAGAATCAAACACAAAACATGCATAAAAAAAGAAATATAATGTCACGAAAGACACAATTACAAGTT
Source organism: Eudemis profundana (assembly GCA_947034925.1). Lineage (NCBI taxonomy): Eukaryota > Metazoa > Arthropoda > Insecta > Lepidoptera > Tortricidae > Eudemis > Eudemis profundana. The sequence goes on along the minus strand of OX344816.1, from coordinate 11,953,701 downwards.
TGACTAGTCATTTGTGCAATTCTATTTTTTTTTCTTTATTAACTCTTTGTGACATCACAAATACCGAAATAGTAAACTATTTACGAATGACTGTACACTAATACGAACAAAACATTTGAACCAATTACGTTAAAGTAAACAGACAGACGAGCGAATCGATTGTCACGCGACAGTGCGATTATAACTATCTTGAAGCCCGCAACCAGTCCCACGTGTTTTCCAAACTTAAACTCTAAGATTAAGAATTTACATTCGAATTTGTAAAGACACAATTGAATAAAATAGGACTTTGTGAAGATTAGGTTAAGGAAGTCGATACACGGGAAGCGGGCCTGATCGATACGATACATGGAAAAACGTCGTACGATACGGGACATGTTACGAAATAAATTATTGGAAGTCACTCGCGGCATGCTAATGTACTGTCGGGGGCATAACTTTCAAGATAGGGTGAATTTGACGAATTCAGAAAAGGCACTAGACTTATTATCATATCATAAGCTCATAAAGTAAAAATTATGTATCTTCATTACATAATTTAATATGCACGCGCTTGTCCTTCAAATAGTTGCAGTAATTTTGTGTTAGCTTCTTTACAAACTTGAGTTTGTTCTTTTAAGTATTTTAAAAAAGGTTACGTGACTCGGGTCCGTTCAGCCAATCATAATGTTTTGTATCTGTGGTACAATACCACTGGCTGATCGACAAGCTTTCGGTTTAGCTTAAATGCTTACAATATCAGCTATAATATAACTTACTTGGATACAATATTGATCCAGGGTTATTTTCACTTATTACTCATGCTCAGTTATTGACAATATTATTAAAAAATATTACTAATATTAAAGAAGTCACTTATATTAAAGATGCGATGTGAAATAGCAAAAATAATATATAAAAACTTCCAAAAGTTGGATAAATCAGCTATTTAGATAAATGGCCACAGTACTTAAAGAGATCACAGTTCACGATCGTCTAAGCTCAGATAATCCGAATTGGAACCCTTTAGCATCTAACCTCCCGAAATCTATGAAAGTTCGTCTAAATCCGAACCGCGGTTGGAAGTGCAGCTTGCACGGATTATCTCCCCCAATACCCTCTAACTTGCAGCCAATCGAGGCTCGAGCGACCGTGGAATGGCTTTTGATATAGTAGCGAACTTCAAGTCAGTTAGATTTAACAAATTAATTATATATTTATTAGCATGTATTTAAATAAGGATAACCTGAATTCGATTTTTTGTTATATGTGCCTTGATGAACTCAACGTTCGTGAATTGAATAAATTAGATTAATTCTTACTTTATTGAATAGGCGTACCTCAAGGGTGTATGTTGGGTCAGTTGTTTAATTTGTTCCTTTTAGTTATTATTGTTTACCATTTCTTGCTTGCTGTTTCGTAATATTCAAATTATAATTATGTTTTCGGATTTAAAGTAAACTGTGAATAATCATCAAAACTTTTTTACCTACGTATCCAACTTTTAAATACGTTTACTGTCTAATCTATTTTATCACTGCTTTTGCTTCCGTAAATTTAAAGAACTCTTTTTCAATCTAAATCCATGTTTCTGTTCTGCAAAAACGTGTTGTGTACTATCAATGAAAATAGCTAGTTCATTTTCGGTTCCCAACTGTCCAGAACGTTCCAGAACGTTCTACTATTCCGTGCAAAGTTGCTCTTTTATTGTAACGACGCCCAAGTTCCGAACTGGGAGTGAAATTAGAATAGAATTGAGTTTTATCCCGATGCGACGGGGCGGAAACGAACGGATTGAGCCAGCTGGAAACGTTTACGGTAGTAAAATACTAGTTACAGAAAGGAAACTTAGAGAATACACGGTCACACGCTACGCTTACGGAAAAAGCCGCTTTTTGACTAAATTTAGACATAGACTGATGTTCACAACACGGGAGGTAATAAAGAAAGCCCTGCGGCTCGGGCCGAAAACATCTGCGATCTCGGCGTTTCTTCGTTTTACCACCCTAGTTGTGTAATCTAGTATTATAAATGCGAGAACAAAGGGATAAGGCTGTATTCGTAGTGTTACGTCCGTGGGGTAGGTAACGTGATAGAAAATACACTAATTAACCACTAATTAAAAATGCAAACTTTATTACAGAATTACTAATTTACAAGTCTTACTTACTTAATAAGTCACTGTACTAAATCACTTCACTATAACGCACTTATTAACTTTTCACACTACTCGCTTCGAGATTCGCACTTTATCGCATCTAGTTCAAGACTGACTGGGGCGTCGGTGACGCGCGGCTTATATATCCGGAGACCCTTGCTCTCGAATGTTCCGGAGAAATCCTATCTGGAATGTTCGGTCCAAAGTCCAAGGGCGGTCGGTGACCCCTCGGTCAATAACGCATCGCGAGTGTTCTAGGCAATCTACAGGGTGATTGGAAATTCGACCTATTCCTTGAAAGGGGTTATTCTAGAGCTTATTTGCAATGATTTAAGTCCAATCAACCGGGGGTCAAAACTCAATGGTTATCAAGTTATTTGACTTTTAACTTATTTTTTTAAAACCCGCCTTTCGATCTAAAACTGCTTATTGTGAAAAAACTACTTAAATTAGTAATGAAAAAGAGCCATCATCTAATAGCCAATAAATGGTTGATTACGAAAAATCCAAAAAACATGCCAAAACCTTTGAAAATGTTACCAATAAAAGAATTTAAAGTCAAAAGTTTTTGGATTTTGTTCAAAATTTGGTAATTCTTTGAGGCATTACTTAAAAAAAAATTACGACACTTCGCGTAAAAATTACTAAAATTAGTTCCTCAGTTCATAAGCTTTCTAAAAAGGTAGAATTGTTGACATTTTTTGCATAACTTTTTAAAATAACATTAATAATAAGAGAGGTGGTAGAGAATTTCGCCTAGCGTACCGGACCCTTAATCAGTTTGTGTCACTTTAGTTTCTCCGTGGGCTTTGTTTGTCTTCGGTTTCTTATTTTATCTCATCTTCTTAGGTTAGAAGTCACTAAAAGGAACCTTCCGTGATATTTCGGTTAGTAATTTATCTGTAAGTTCCCGGTTGCCTTAAGTTTGCACCTGGTTTCCTTGGTGTAACTTACAAATTAGGTGCAAACTTAACGCAACCGGGAACTGATTGATAAATTACTTATTGAAATATCACCGAAGGCAACTTTTAGTGATTCCAATCCTAAGAAGATGAAATAAAATAAAAAACCGAAGACAAACAAAACCCACGGATAAACTAAAGTGACACAAACAAACTGATTAAGGGTCCGGTACGCTAGGTGATATTCCCTACCCCCTCTCTTGTTATTAATGTTATTTTAAAAAGTTATGCAAAAAATGTCAACAATTCTACCTTTTTAGAAAGCTTATGAACTGAGGAATTAATTTTAGTAATTTTTACGCGAAGTGTCGTAATTTTTTTTTTAAGTAATGCCTCAAAGAATTACAAAATTTTGAACAAAATCCAAAAAATTTTGACTTTAAATTCTTTTATTGGTAACATTTTCAAAGGTTTTGGCATGTTTTTTGGATTTTTCGTAATCAACCATTTATTGGCTATTAGATGATGGCTCTTTTTCATTACTAATTTAAGTAGTTTTTTCACAATAAGCAGTTTTAGATCGAAAGGCGGGTTTTAAAAAAAATAAGTTAAAAGTCAAATAACTTGATAACCGTTGAGTTTTGACCCCCGGTTGATTGGATTTAAATCATTGCAAATAAGCTTTAGAATAACCCCTTTTAAGGAATAGGTCGAATTTCCAATCACCCTGTAGATTGTTCGATGTTCGATTCGGCTGGAACATTCCCGACTATTGCTATCCCTTTCTAGTTCTGTCTCTTTCACACACTTCTCGAACCTTCTCAATATAGCTGTCTCTCTCTAATAGTGCTATCTCTTTCACTCCTTCGTGAAATTTCGCCATATACTGAAGTGTACTTCAAAGGCCCATAAGGGGTCCTGAAAACGCCTGAAAACGGGTTTTCAGGTTATTGCGCCATCTGATAGAGGGTGCCCTGAAACGGACTGAAAACATGTTTCAGGCGCCTGAAAACAACGGCAACTAGGGTGAATTTTCAATCTTCTAGTATGTGAAAGAGCCACCTCTGAAACGGCCTGAAATCACTTTTCAGCCTGCTGAAAACGCTTCTAAAGCACGGAAAATCACGTTTAAAGTTTTGACCTATACCACCGGCGCAACACTACCCCCTCCTAAGACATGCTCGTCCCGAGCATCATTATTTCCGTGGTACCTCGCCAGTCGGTCAACGTGAACAATCTTCGATGGACTACGAAGGTTTCGCTGTATCCGATACGTGACGTCGTTGATCTTCGTGACTACCCTATATGGCCCTTCCCAGTTTGGGGACAGTTTTGGGGATTTTCCTTTCTTTCGCATCGGGTTATGTAGCCACACCCACGATCCTTCCTCGAACCCAATTTGGTTAGCCTTCCTGTCGTATCGAGTCTTCATTCTTGTGCTAGATTGAAGCCCGTGTTCACGAACAAGACTGTGAACGTCATCAATCCGATCCCTTAAATCACTCGCATACTCTGTGATGGACCTCGGAGTATCAGGAGGACGTCCAGTTAGAAGATCTGCTGGTAAACGAAGCTCTCTTCCAAAATTAGCATACGCTGGAGTAACTGCCGTACTTTCATGGGTTGCTGACCTATACGACATCAAAAAGAGAGGAATATGCCGGTCCCAATCCTTTTGGTGACTCTCAACAACCTTGGCCAGATGTCTCTCCAGAGTCTGATTGAATCTCTCCACCATTCCATCCGATTGTGGGTGATATGCCGTAGTCCTCGTCTTATGCATCCCCATGATTCGACAAGTCTCTTGAAAGACCGCAGATTCAAAGTTCCTGCCTTGATCACTGTGAATTTCCAGGGGTACTCCAAATCGACAGCAAACTTCATTTACTAACTTGTCCGCTATAGTGACTGCTTCCTGGTTAGGGATGGCAAACGCTTCAGGCCATTTGGTGAAGTAATCCATCACGACAAGAATGTACTTGTTTCCGGAGTCAGATGTCGGGAACGGGCCTGCGACGTCTAGCGCAATTCTTTCCCAAGGTGCTCCAACATTGTACAGTTTGAGCGCTCCTCTACTACGGGTGTGCGGTCCTTTAACTGCTGAACAGTTAACGCACTTCTTGCACCAGTTTTCGACATCTTCACGGCAGTGAATCCAATAAAACCGTTGTCGGATTTTCATTAAAGTCCTTTTCATTCCAAGGTGTCCACCAGAAGTACCGTCGTGGAAACTTTCCAAAACATCTTTCACTCTTTTCCTTGGAACGACCACTTGTAGATGAGCATCCTTCCCATTCGCCGATTCCCATTTCCTGCATAGTACGCCATTATGCATAACCAAGCTGTCCCATTGTGCCCAGTAGCTTTTCGTTACCGTACTCATCGGAGCTACTTCACACCACCTTGGTTTGGGTACTCCCTCATTAATCCAGTCAAAAATGGGTTTCACGTCAGGATCCTCTTGCTGTGCTAGTTGCATGACTTCATCACTCCACTCTTCGCTGACTGTGTCAGTTCTCAGCATCCTCAAACATTCCTTGCCCTCTTGTCTAAGACAATGTTTACAGTCGTCTGGACAAGGTCTTCGAGAAAGGGCGTCCGCGTTTCCGTGTGATTTCCCACTACGGTGTTCGATGACGAAGTCATATTCCTGAAGTTGTTCAATCCTGCAACCTGACCCTCGGGATTTTTAAACTCCAACAACCACTTCAGAGCAGCATGATCAGTCCTGATACGGAACTTCCGCCCAAGCAGGTATTTACTGAAATGCTGTAACGTCCTGACAACTGCCAGCAGTTCCCTTCGAGTGACGCAGTAATTTCGTTCTGGCTTCGACAACGACTTGCTAAAGTAGGCGATTACAACTTCATTGTCTCCCTTCTTCTGTGACAAGACTCCACCAATACCAGTATTGCTCGCGTCTGTGTCAACAATAAAATCTACTGCTGGATCTGGATACCCCAGTATTGGTGTTTCACAGAGTCTTCGCTTGAGGTCGTTGAAACTTGCCGTACACCGATCCGTCCAATCAAACTGTCGTTTTTCTTCCGTCAGTTCGTGCAATGGCTTTGCTATATCCGAGAAGTTCTTCACAAACCGCCTGTAGTATGAGCAAAGTCCTAAGAAGGCACGTACTGCAGTTTTGTCCTTCGGGATCGGCCAATCTTTCACGGCACTTATCTTCTCAGGATCTGTCTGGATACCATCCTTCGAAATCACATGTCCCAAGTAATTGACTTTTCGTTTGAAAAGTGAACATTTCTTTGGACTCAGTTTAAGGTTTGCCTCTCGTAACTTAGACAATACTTGCTCCAATTTGTTGAGGTGGTCATCGAAGTCTCTACCAACGATGATAATGTCATCCAAATAGACCAAGCAAGTATCTCCCAGCAATCCAGCTAGTATTTGTTCCATCAATCTCTCAAATGTCGCAGGTGCATTGCATAATCCAAACGGCATAACATTAAACTGCCAGAGCCCCTTTCCGGTTGAGAAAGCCGTTTTCTCCTTATCTTTATCCTTGATTTCAACTTGCCAATAGCCACTTTTTAAGTCCAACGTAGAAAACCATTTCATTCCATTCAAAGTGTCTAGGGTGTCGTCGATTCGAGGCAATGGATAGCTGTCTTTCTTAGTGGCATCATTCAGTCGGCGGTAGTCGACGCAGAACCTCATGGTCCCGTCCTTCTTCTTTACCAAAACTACGGGGGAACACCACGGGCTTGTTGAAGCCTCGATAACACCACCCTTCTTCATTTCCTCGATCATGTCTTCTACCTCCTTCTCCCGAGCTACTGGAACTCGCCGGGGTCGCTGCCGTATAGGCATGACTTCACCAGTGTCGATCTCATGCTGTACGACTCCAGTTCTTCCGATGTCACTGTCGTGCGCAGAGAAGACATTGCTGTATCGCAACAACAATTGACGTGCCTTAACGAGCTCTTCCCTGGTGAGATCGTTTCTGGAGCGATCTAATAACCTTTCAATGTCCATTGGAGGCGCAGAACCCCCAGGTTTCTTGTTCTCCATGGGACCTTGAAAGCTTCGTATCCAAGTGATTTCCTCACATGACCCGACCAGAGCTCCTTTACTTAGGACGCACTCAGTGTCACTTAAGTTAAGAACTCTCACGAATGCTGTAGACGATGTTGTTACCACCGTGCGGGCTGTCATCCATGGTTTACCATCATTGACCGTTTCCACTACAACACAACGATGACATCCGTGTCTCGTGTTGTACGGCAATCGCACTGGAACTAGAACCTGCGCCCTTGGTTGGAGGATAGTTCTTCTAGCACAGTAAACATTCCCATTTACTCCACCCTCCATAGGCACCTCATCAGGCCCAAATTTCAGTACTCCAACCTTCAAGTCAATTTTACAGCCATGGGCTCTCATAAAATCAAGCCCAATGATGCAGTCGTCGATGATGTTAGCGACGATCACTTTATGCCAGTAGCTCTTATCACCAATTTTTAAAGCCACCTCTCGCTCCCCCTGTATGGGAATGTACTGGCCGGTAGCGGTTTGCAGCTGGAGATGCGTAGGTCGGACTAGATGATCTCCAGTCTGGTGCTTCAGAAGCCGAGAACTGATCACCGCCCGAGAAGCTCCGGTGTCGATGGTAAGGTGTAATGGTACTCCACCAATTTCTCCTTTGACGACCAGACTATTCCCGTCATTAGCCTGTGAGATCATAACTGGGACATTTCGACCACCAGCCAGCACTCGTCCCTTAGTCCTGGCTTTTACTCGTTTCCCTGCTGCGGCCCGGATGCCACAGCGCCTGGTGCCCTTGCCACTGGAGTCAGATCCCGTTCTCTCCTGCTCCTTTTCGGGCAACTAGTCTGTATGTGGCCACGTTCTCCACAATGGTAACATCGTGGCCCAAACTCACGACGGGGAGCAATCGGCTCCCTAACAGACACTTCACGTACCCTATAAGGCCTTGACGGGTCCTGCCGCACAGCTTCTACCTCTAGGGCGTGAGCCACTGCATCCTTCAGGGACCCATGGTGCCCCAGTCGCACTGCAGCCCGTACCTCCAAATCGCGTATTCCGTCAACGAAGGCCTGCACCAGCGTGGTGTCCACAAAGGAGGCGGATGTACGTTGGTACGCTTTTCTGACCAACTTCTCAATTTCTAGGGCCCACTGCTGCAAGGTCTCATTACGCCCCTGCGTCCTGTCCTTCAACTGAGCTCGGTAAACGTGCTCCAGGTGTCTGTCACCATAACGAGCCTCCAATGCCTCTAGAAGCCGGTCGTAACTTCTCTCTTCTCCTAGGGCTTCCAGTATGGTGAGCGCCTGGTCACGTAGCGCTAGGGTCAGGGCTGTCCTGGCCTGCTCCTTACTCCAACCGTTAGCCTGGGAAACGGACTCGAACTGTAGCTTATAAGCCGTCCACGACGATGTACCATCGAAAGGAGGTACCTTGAATCGTCCTCCTCCCGACATGGGTACCTCGGCCGCACAGGTACTCGTACCGCTGGCTACTTTTATTTCGAGCTTCTGGAGGCGGTTCTTGTAGGTGTCGACTTCCTCCTTAACAGTCTCGACATTCGCCTTAACGTCATGAAGTCGAGTGTCAAATTTAATGTCCATGTCCGCCAGTTTCTCATGGACCTCACACATTTCTCGCTTCCATTCAGCCGCGGTCTCATGTACGTCCCGAAGCATTCTCGATTGTTCTTCTTGCTTCGCCGACTGAACCCGTAGCTCATCACTGAGCTCCTTTCGGAGAATTCGAGCTTGCTCTTGCTGTTGACGAGCATACTCTTGTTGTTGACGAGCTTGCTCTTTTAAGAGAACTAGTATCGCGTTGACTTCCATATCTTGCTTACGTGAGACCGGTGACTCTGATGAGCCAGCGTCCGGCGCAGGGTCCTCACTTGCTGCAGCTTGGCTCCGGGTCTGCACTCCCTTCGGCTCGTTCTCACGCGGTGTAAACGGCATTTTCTATCTTCACTTCTGACACCAAATGTTACGTCCGTGGGGTAGGTAACGTGATAGAAAATACACTAATTAACCACTAATTAAAAATGCAAACTTTATTACAGAATTACTAATTTACAAGTATTACTTACTTAATAAGTCACTGTACTAAATCACTTCACTATAACGCACTTATTAACTTTTCACACTACTCGCTTCGAGATTCGCACTTTATCGCATCTAGTTCAAGACTGACTGGGGCGTCGGTGACGCGCGGCTTATATATCCGGAGACCCTTGCTCTCGAATGTTCCGGAGAAATCCTATCTGGAATGTTCGGTCCAAAGTCCAAGGGCGGTCGGTGACCCCTCGGTCAATAACGCATCGCGAGTGTTCTAGGCAATCTAGATTGTTCGATGTTCGATTCGGCTGGAACATTCCCGACTATTGCTATCCCTTTCTAGTTCTGTCTCTTTCACACACTTCTCGAACCTTCTCAATATAGCTGTCTCTCTCTAATAGTGCTATCTCTTTCACTCCTTCGTGAAATTTCGCCATATACTGAAGTGTACTTCAAAGGCCCATAAGGGGTCCTGAAAACGCCTGAAAACGGGTTTTCAGGTTATTGCGCCATCTGATAGAGGGTGCCCTGAAACGGACTGAAAACATGTTTCAGGCGCCTGAAAACAACGGCAACTAGGGTGAATTTTCAATCTTCTAGTATGTGAAAGAGCCACCTCTGAAACGGCCTGAAATCACTTTTCAGCCTGCTGAAAACGCTTCTAAAGCACGGAAAATCACGTTTAAAGTTTTGACCTATACCACCGGCGCAACAGTAGGTATCGCACATATCATACCTCATTACTCTGTGGAAGTCCAAGTATAGTACGAGGAGCGGAAGCCACTCGACAGTATGGTTCAAATACGTGTCATTAGAGTTCGATACAAATTCCATGTATATTGTATATCGTTGTAAAGTTATATCGTATTATTTATAGTTGTACGACTTAATTAAGAATCGAGGTATGCGTGAGGTGCGGAGAGAGTAACGGTGACAAATCGAGCTTTGTCATGCCCCGCCGTCGCATGTCACGCATCATCATCAACAGTCAGGCAGAGGCGTATTCTCCTAGATGAGAGTGAAATGACATGCGCATTTCAAGCAGAGGTCGTGGGTTAGCGTCCTGGCTCGTAACTAAGAGTTATTTGGAACGTAATGATTGATGTATGTACGAAATATGATTTGATATTTATCCTTAGTTTTCGGTGAAGGAAAAACATTGTGAAGAAACCGGTATACATCCTCGGAGAAATTTAACGGTGTATGTAAAGTCCCCAACCCGCCGTGAACTAGCGTGGGGACTAACAGCCCATTCCCTTTCATCTATGAGAGTAAGCTTGTGCCCAGCAATGGGACGTATACAATAGGCTGATGATGTATATGTCACAGTGTTCTCCCCACGAAGGAATGTCAAGTTTGTCTATGCTTGAGTGTGTTTGGTTGCGATACAATGACGTTTATTCAACATTGACTTAGTTCTATTATTGGTTTGTCAATCTTTTGCATGTCAGAAAAATGGTGAATTGTGCTGTAGAAGGAATCGGATTCAGTGATGGTTGACCTGAGCCTTATGGGCGAAGGGACACATCCCGTAACGCAACCTACCACACTGCGTTTCTTCGTTTACTTACTAGCTAATTGATACTTTCGAGCTCCAACCTATGGAAACCTACGCTCGACTGCAAAGTCGACATATAGATATAGTAGTGTAAGGAGGTGGAACTCACTGTAGGGCTGCGGTCTTCCTCCGGTGTACTGGGGCGACTGGAGGAGGGGCGCGCTTCGCTGCACTGGCTGCACGTCCTCGGTTACTGTGGACAAGGTTTCACGTCAATATTTTGTGCAATGTATATTACAATAAGTTAAGTTGAGTTGAGGTGGGTGGATTGTGTGAGAGATGATATGGCTAGGAAGGATGTAAACGCTGAGATGACGGGTGATAGAGAGGTATGAAAGAAGAAGGCATGCTGCGCCGACCCCAAATGAATGGGACAAGGGCAAGCGAATGATGATGATGTTACAATAAGTTGCAGTGCAATAAGTTGGCATTATGCTGAGGTGAAACCTTTTTATGGCAGCGAGATTTCTTTGTGGCTTCTTGTTCTTATCTACTTACTTACCGTTTTGTGCTGTCATAAATAAATGTATTTTCTTTCTTTCAATAATATATCAGAAAATAAGCGTGAAGATATTTTCATCAAAATATCTTTGCAATATGGGCTTTTTACATAATGGGATTAGAGAGGCAATGGGTTGATTTCAGGCGTTTCTTCAACGTTATTTTTTTTATTTTATTAGTGTCCCTCGATTTTTACCCCGAAGGACTATCGAGTGACTACAACGTTTGATTAAATCATGTGTTGCCACGATACCATCTATCGTTTCTAATAAAAGCTAATTGTGATTACCACCGCTTGCTGCTATATTTGCTGAAACACCAATGAAAAAAACCGCCGCGGTCGTAACGCCCTGAAATCGACCCCAAATAAGGGACTCTCGCGTAGACGGATTTCTCGCGCAAAGGGTCAGTGGTCACCGCGTGGAAGTGCTGCCTGCTTCATCAAGGGCACCCAGCCAAGGAAGCCCAGTAGGCGTATGTTACGCGATAAATAAATGATGAAGCACTCGTCACGTTGTGATAAATAGTATGTGAGAGTAACGGATGCTTTATCATTAATTTTATTGATCGCGTCACAAAGCGTAGCATCATAAGCCTACATAGGTTAACATTTTTATTTTGGTTTTATTATAGGTTTTAGTCATATTTTCTACTATCATATTTTTGTTATAATAATATATACTCGTACTAATAAAGTCCCAAACCGTTTATGTTTGTAACTGCGTTGGTTGCAATGAAATTTGCATTATTATTTAAAGATTAAAGATAGATTGATTATCCCCAACAATAAGTACTATGATAGCAACAGTAGGCTGTATCATTTGGGCGCATTAGAAGTACCATATCCATTAGCGGCAGCATTTGCATATAAATATACTTATTATCCAAATCGGACCCCGTACGGAACACCCTTGGGTATATTAAGGCTGAGTTATGTCAAAACTGAATACCATAATCATGTTAATGTGCCCAGACCGCCATGACTCTACTTGTATGAACATATATGCGTTAAAAGCCTTAAGGGCAATTCACAAATTAGCTTTAAATCTTGTCGCTAATATAAATCGAGCCGTGAACTTATTAGTTCAACTTAACAGTTCGAAGCGACTAGGGAAATATTTTGACCCCCGATATCGGTCCAGACCGCCACTGCCGTCCTAGTCTAAAAGGCGACTTTTTGCTATGGAAGTTCATAGTAAAAATTCGCCTTTTAGACTAGGACGGCAGACCAGCCCAGGGGAGTCCAGTTGACTTAAGAGTTTCAAGCACTATACGGGCTAGGGCATGCAATACCGGATCATTCTCAATACCGGAATTCTGGTATCGGTATTGGGGATTTTTGAAAAAAGAAATCGATTTTATGGAAAATCATTTTGTCTTTTCTACGATCTCACTTATATCAAAAAATTAACAGTGATAAACTTTTGGTATTATGTATGCAAAGCAAAATCACAGTAATAATCAGCCTTAAGGTCTAGCATAAGTACAAAATTAACAAATCGAAACACCATTAATGCTAGCCGATCGTTAATTCCGATACAATCCCACTAATATTATAAATGCGAAAGTTTGTGAAGATGTTTGGATATTTGGATGTTTGTTACCTAATAACGGGATAACAACTGGATGGATCAAGCTGAAATTTGGCATGCAAGTAGATCAAGTCCTGGATTGAAACATAGGATACTTTATATCCCGGTAAAGAGTTCCTTTGGGACAATAACGGGATCAACGCGAGCGAAGCCGCGGGAAAATGCTAGTGCATTATAAAATTAGGATGGTTAGCGCGACCGTAAGTGATTCTATAGTATAACATGTATAAAGATGTTTAACTAAATACTAGCAATTAATGTTCATTTTGTCCAATATACTTAATGGAGAAAATACACTTACTTACTAATACCTACCACTACTACTTACTTATACTTAGATAATGAGGATAGCAAAAAGTAAAACCGGAATTACGGTATTTCGGTATTGGTCCTTTTCAACACCGGTATTATAATAGGAAGCGAAAAAATAGGACGGATTTACGGTTTTTCGAGATTCCGGAATTCTGGTATGGCATGTCCTAAATAGGACTTTCAATCCCGGGATTATTTGTATGGCCAATACCGGGATCCCGGGATTGGTCATACAAATAATCCCGGGATTAGAAGCCCTAGTCCTAATACAGGCCCTTGTCCCCTTTTACGTTCGCTAGTGATTTCCTATCGGGAAAATAAATAGATTAAAACTTAGAGATCGTTTAAATTGATATCCGGTAGGAACCCATTGCGACAATATTCAACAAAAAATTGCCTAAATTACAGTTCTTTTGAACCTTTTTTTGATAAATCAATAGAAACTAAAAGTTAATTTCGTTTACGTCAACCTAATAACACTAACGATGACGGCTGAAAAACACTTCGGACAGATATATTACGATGTCATAATAATATTTTTTTGTTAGAATCGGAAATATCGGAATAACGTCTTATCTATATCAAATTTAGTAGACTAACCGCCATACCAAACCATACCAAAGACCTATGAAATATTAATTACTAATTCATTACCGCAATATCGAACGATCCAACTTTAGGACTACATTTCATGCACCTCAAATACAGCCTAATGCTAGTAGCAATAAATGCGAAAGTTGTGTACTAACAGCCTAGTAATAATTGGTTTAAAATAATAAAACGTTATGGCATAGCGACATTTCGACGGCGGTATTTGGACAGGGGTAACGTTGAATTTTTAAAACTCGTTCTATTTTCGAGAACACAATTTCTAGTGTGAAACAGAGTTTTTGTGATCTCTTTAGTTGTCAATATGTAAATGACTAAACTGATAGCTCATATTGTGTCACATGCCAACGTCTTGGTAGCTTAGCTAGTAAATGAAAATACATTTTACTGCAGAGCTATGTTGGCCAGAAAACTTTTATAGTTGATGATGCTAACAGAATAAGATCACAAGATGTCATTGGTGTTAAAAAGGCTAAATCAAGAACCTCTGCTGAAGCATCGTCATCTACCAAGCAAGAAGAAGAAAAACTAGAAGAACGAAGTAGGGTAGAGAGTTCAGAATAAAATGGTGCACAAATAGAACCGACGAGATCGGTATTATAGCTATCTTCACAAACTTTCGCATTTATAATATTAGTGGGATGTGGATGTTTGGTTGGATGTTTAGATGTTTGGATGTTTGTTACCTAATAACGGGGTAACAACTGGATGGATCAAGCTGAAATTTGGCATGTAAGTAGATCAAGTCTTGGGTTGAAACATAGGATACTTTATATCCCGGTAAAGAGTTCCTTTGGGACAATAACAGGAACAACGCGGGCGAAGCCGCGGGAAAATGCTAGTAAATGATAATTGTTATGATAAAAAGAGTATAAATATCAAATATGTATCAACCACGTTCCTGATCTTTCCTCTTTCGGGCTGTCTCACACAGATAGAAGGAAACAATAGTCCGTCGATGTAATGTTATGCTGTTGCGTCCCGAAGCAAAATCGGAACGCACCGCTTGTCAATTCATTCGAAACGTCAAACCGTATAACCTAGAATATGGTTTGACACATTGCCTTTGGGGACACAGAGCCGACCGCCTCGTGCGAGCGTGGGGTTTTGATTCGGTACACCGTAACGCGAGTAATTTTGTGGTATTCGAGACATCCAGACGCAAATACCTGGATCCCCGTGTAGTTCGCGGCGATTTCCCGTAGTTTGGTTCGTGCGGATTTGTTTCGCGGATTGCGACCACGGCCAGCGGTGAAGTTCCACGAGTAGCTGGATACCTTTTTAGGGTTCCGTAGCCAAAATGGCAAAAACGGAACCCTTATAGTTTCGTCATGTCCGTCCGTCTGTCTGTCTGTCTGTCTGTCCGTATGTCACAGGCATTTTACTCAGAAACTACATGATGGATATTGATGAAATTTGAAATATAGGTGTGTTTTATGAGCCGCTACTTAGTTTGGTATATAAATAATTCAAATAAATATTTTTAGGGGGGGCACTCCATATATGTTAAAGACAGTAAAAAAAAATAATTCAGCAAATATCAACATGTGGTACATAGTTCGACAGCTCTTTAAAAAACACTATAAGGTTCCTAAGTAATGTTTTTGATTAAGTGAATGTATTTGGAAATAATCGCTCCGAAAGTTGTGTAAATTGTGTCCCCCCCCTCTATTTTCTAAACCGTGCGTCCGAAAAATATGAAAAAAATCACGAAGGTAACGCTTAATTAAAACTTTCAACGAAAATTATCTTCAACAAGATCGAATTAACCGTTTTTGAGTTATTGCCGATAAACTGCGCTTCTCAACAAAAGGACGTAATTGCTATGAAGATACGCTCTTTTGTTGTTGTACTTTTTTTACATCGTATTTTTTACCTTATAGTTACGGCTATGGAACCCTACACTGAGCATGGTCCGACATGCTCTTGGCCAGTTTTTGACTAGACTTCTGACTTATTGACTGACCAGACGTTGACTTTAACTTGACGGAAAAACAGCCTACATCAACGGTCGACCTGGTGAGTACAGATTTGCTAGCCGCGTATAGTAAAATAGGTATAAGTTTTTTTGCACCCTGAACCGGGGTCAAATCCTGTCCGGGACACCCAGGTCCGGCAGGAAACATACGCTTTTGGCTTTTGACGTCAAGAGTGTAATTTAGTGATGGAAAACATAAATTTTCTATTTCATTTCGTAGTATTTGAACAATTAATGGAAAATGCTAGTAATGCTATAGCATTACTAGCATTTTCCCGCGGCTTCGCCCGCGTTATTCCCGTTATTGCCCCATAGGAACTCTTTACCGGGATATAAAGTATCCTATGTTTCAATCCAATTTCAGCTTGATCCATCCAGTTGTTTCCCCGTTATGGTTATTAGGTACCTAACAAACATCCAAACATCTTCACAAACTTTCACATTTATAATACGAAGTATTAGGGGATTATCAGATTTTTCATATTTGATAATAATGTTGACGGCGACTGAAGTTGACGGCGAGCAAAGAATGTCGCACGCGAGGCACTCATTACTTCCATCTCGATATACTTCTGTGATGACTCACATACGAGCCGGGAACAATGGAACTTGACAACGACTGAACAGGTTAAAATTCAACTCCTGCCTGTACCCTCTTTAAAACAATTCCTCACGTAACCAATTTGCGTTCTCCACGGGAAACGTAACTAAAATTCCAACCAGCACCCTTATTCAAAAACGCCACAATTCTCATTTGTTATTACAGCATTAGGGCGGAATTCTAGAAATTATATTCCAACACTCGCCCTGAATAAAGCGAGGGGCACTTAAATTTCAACAAGTTATTGTTAGGTCGGCAAACTTTGGCAGACGATTTAGTGGTTACTTGTAGAAATTAGGTCACTTTTGTGCAGTCGAATTGGAGTTTTGTGGAAACAATTGTACTTAAGTTGGGAAGGCAATGGATTTCGCTTTTGGGTTTTTAATTCGAAGTTCTTGACGCTTTTAATTGCGGTGGGGGAAAAGGAAACTTTGGAAACAAGAGTATTTCGATTTATGTCATGCTTTCGGAACTTTACTTGCATATGATTTTTTATTATAGGATGACGTAAAAATGTGGCAACTGGTTGAAAAATTGTATACTCTTGAGTGTCGCTTCGGTGGCACAATTGGTAGTGCGCCTGTGTTGTCCCGGAGAGCCGTTGGAGACGCAGGTTCGAATCCTGCCCGAGGCATACAATCTTTAAATTTTCGCTTCTATTAATAGTACATTACCAGAGATCGGAATAGGTAGAGTATATTTACCTAAACTTCGAAGAACATAGTCGAAAAGTGGAGACTCCCTTAAATATTTTCCGGAACTTAAGTCCCGGAATCTTACTAAAAAATATATTATTGGTATTCTTTCGCACATTTCTCGAACATTCTCAGTATAGCTGTCTCTTTCTAATAGAGCTGTCTCTTTCACTCCTTCGAGAAATTTCGCCATAACTATACTGAAGTGTAGTTTAAAGGGCCATAAGGGGTCCTGAAAACCCGTTTTCAGGCGTCAAGTGTTATTACGCCATCTTATAGAGGGTGTTCTGAAACAGACTGAAAACATGTTTCAGGCGCCTGAAAACAACGGCAACTTAGGTAAATTTTCTACTATGTGAAAGATCCACCTCTGAAATGGCCTGAAATCACCTTCCAGCCTGCTGAAAATGCTTCTAAAGCAAGGAATATCACGTTTGAAGTTTTGACCTATACCACCGGCGCAACAGTAATGTGTGTATGTGTGTTGCGCCGGTGGTATAGGTTAAAACTTTGGTATAAGTCTCTTCCGCGTATTGAATCGACGGTGGACGATTATCTTACTTAAATAACTAACTCAATTTAAATTCATAACCTAATCACATAAAAAGATCTCCGAATAAACTTTTCTATTAAATCCCAGTTTATTTCGAATATTATCATAATCACCGAATTGCTTAACAAACCCGATAGAAACGATCTAACTCTCTTAAACTAATGTGATTTAAAAGCAACCTAGGTCCCTGTCCACATGGTTCAAAATCGAGTAAAAAATATACGACAAGGGGCAAATTCGAGTGCGACTACGATGAGAAAAATAAATTTACAATTCATCAGTTCCCTCAGATTGGAGTGATCAATTTCAATCCAAGCAGATTATGTTTCTTTTGAATTCAGGATCATGTTTTCATTTAATCAACTTTTTATGGTTCCGTATCTATCCCATCCCAATAATAGTATTTAGAACGTTATTTTTAAAATTACCATCGTCACTCTATTTCTAATAGAACTGTATTAGCCACGTATTAGCGATTTGACCCGTTTTTTTTCAGTTTTAGAGATCTATTGTGGCCAATATACCTAATTAACTGAACTCAGATAATATGTTCAATGTTGATTAAATAAAAACAACAAAATGTAATTAAAACCCTGAGTTAAAGTGGTCGGGGCAATTCCATGAAATAGGTATCTTGATTATGGTTTTTTTAATGGCATGTTAGTTTTTGTCGTGTATGACAAATAGAGTACAATAAACTGAAGACAAACTTTATTATGAATTACAAAACGCACTACAAAAAACAATTATTGTTAAATTTCAACATTTGCACGTACACCAGAAAATTTTGCTTAATTGATATCTTGCGGTTTGGACCACAGCCATTAACACTTTTTCCTCTTCAAGTTTTGAATTTCAAAACCAAGAATGGACTTGCTTGGTTTTGCAACTCAGTATTGCTTGTCCGCCTTATACTTTGGTGATAATTGTACGTGATCGGGCTTCGTCAAAATCGTATTCGCATTTCGGAGATTGTTCAGAAGTTTTATAGTATAATGTCGACCATTTATCTTTGAAGATTAGGTTGTTGTTCTTGTCAAACATATATTCCTTCAGGTTAGGACGCTTGCGGCCCTCTTTGGAAGCGTCGTAGGCACCAATTTTATTTAAATCATAAGTTTGAATGTCCATTTCAAATATGTACCTTTTGGTGGTATCAAAGAACATAAGGTCACCTTTCTTATCCACGCTTAGAATATATTTTCCTGTAGCAACTGAATCAGGTTTCTCTTTATTTGCATTTAGCATGTAAATCTCCGGTCCTGCTTTGATGTACATGACCCCTAATTTGTCAAACACCAAATTTGATACTAATATGTTTTGTAAGGCGGGTACTCTTTCTATTGTACTTCCTTTCACGACATTCAGACCTATACTTTCATCGTGATTTCTGGTAAAATAGACTGTGCCATTGTGTACCCACAATTTTAATGGGGTTTGCGTGTTATCAGGACTGGAAATTACCGTTGCTTTTGTTTCATTTGATTTAGGCTGATATTGGTAGATTGTAATTGCGTCTGCATCGTGTTTATAATAATATACATTGCCAGTAATATCGTCTATGCTTAGCTGAGAGTTTCCGTGTTGTTGCGTAGGGATTGGATACATGTTGTTGTTGTTTAAGTCGATAGCTTTGAGACCATCGTCGTTGTAGTACATTACGTTTGTATTGTGATCGATGACCATCTTGGCGGAGGGAAGTTTGAATGTGCCTTCGAAGAAATTAGCAGAAGCATAACATTGTCTGCGGAGACAGACAGTGCAGTCCGAGGCAGTGACAGCGGTGACCACCGCACACAGTAACACTAACACCAGGAACCTCATTGCCACAGCACACTACCTCACTGTGCGTAATTTTAATTCCTTTATCAATTCAAACTTAGTATTCCTTGTCAATTGACAAGTATCTTCTTGAAAGACTAAAAGCGCACTAAGCGCGTGAATGTTATTATCTCTACTTGGACTTGGGGTCAATTGTGATAGTTATTATCGTTTTAAGCAAAAATAAGATTTCGTGACCTTTAAAAATTAAGGAAAATATAATAATATTTTAAAAACGTGCAATAATAATCAAGTTTAAAGTTAATAAAGTCATATAATCGAATATTGTCTACGGTTTCCGTGATTATCACTCATAGTAATAAAACAACTTAAACGGATTAAATCCCTTCTCAGCGTTCGTGTCGTGGACCACTATACGTGATTTAATCCGTTTAAGTTGTTGTCTATCATAAGTATTTTTAATAGTGCGGAAATTTCCAAATTACTCTTATTATTTAGTACAATTTTATTTTACACTAGACGACCGTGGGCGCGGCGGGCTGGGCGTTTTTTTTTTTTTAAAGCTGACAAACTCGCATCCCATCCTGGGCGTAGCGATTGTCGGACCGGGTGGTTGGCCGTGGCGTTCCCTGGGGTCGAACCAGGTCGCCAGCCAGACCACCCTGAGTTGGGTCGGACTGGGTGGGTGCCGGGGGTGCCTGGGGTCGAACCAGGTCACCTACTCCCGGTCCACCTCGATAAGATCGGGCTAGGTGGGGGCTGGGCGTGAGCGTGTTTCTTAACGGTTGGCCAGAATTTGCTCGGAGCTGGGACGGTTGAGAAAGGGGAAGGCCTTTACCCAACAGTGGGATACTACGATTGGTAAGCAAAAAAAAGGTTTTTTTTCGTAACCATTAACTCGTAAACACAGGCCCTTCCACTACACTGGTAAATTTTTACCCGACTGCGGCGAAGCCCTAAAGGAGGGTTATGTGGTTGACTTGTATGTATGTATGTCCGTTCCTATGTCTGCTCGTATTTTGATAGTGATACATCATTAGATTCGTCTTAATGGCGCGAGTGTCAGTGGGTATGTAGTTTGTTAAAATAAACGTTAGTTAAAAATGGCGGATTTTATGCACTTTTAAAGTGAACTGCTCTTTTATGTTTCGATATTATATTAATATGTATTTAAAAGTCAACTATCCGAAGAAGACAAGACGGTGGCGCAAGACTCGACCGACACATGAACACGACCACTCTGCCAAGAGTGCACGACTAAGAAGAAGATCCAAAGATAATCTCCAGGCTAGAGCAGAGTAGAGAAGACAAGTTAGAAAAGTTGACCTGACCACCATGTGGAATAATACCTAACACAGAGAGAGGTATTTAAAAAAAAAGTAACCATAAACGTAACCGCTAAAACAATTTTCAAGATATAATTACTTTTTTATATCGCCTATGAGGTGGACTGACCAGATAAAAGCGGCAGTAAATAAATGAATCATCATCACTACATGAATGCACGAGGAAGGCGGCCATCAGAGAACAGTGGCGGCGTGTTGTCAAGCTTGCCACCAACACCTGAAGTGACGACCACGACCACTCTGTCAAGAGTGATACCGCCAAAGAAGAGGAAGAGAATTGCTTTCTTAACAAACTTGTTTGTAGGAACGGAAGAAGCCACGAGGACTCTATAGCCTATACTGTGCTAAGAACTAGTTCTAGCAAGCACAATGTGCCCGTAATTATATTTATATCAGAATGAAACCATCCAAAACCGCGTATAATGTTTGGTAAATTAAACAATTTCGTTTCATCTTAAATTCCAACCTCAGTTGGCACTGAGACCGCCATTTGGCTGCATCGAGTCATAACACATGGATATGTGTTAATTTTCTATTTGTGAACCGCAGTAACGTAAAGAGATACGGTGATACGCTTAAAATGAACTTATACAATAAAAAACGTATGTATAAAAAAGTCTACACAAATATGTACAAACATAATTGAAGTCTTAAAAGGAATTAACTGCAAATGAAATACCATTTTTTGTTGACTTGCTATTTTAATAGGATCCCCTTGTTTCCCATAAAGTTATAAATCATACTGTATTGTTAGTCATAATTATTATCGAAAGTCATAAAGTATTTATTTCACTAAAACGGTTATATTTTTTGATATTTTAAAACGTTACTATTTATAGAAAACAATAAGTTTGTATTATAACAAAATAGGTTGTATGATTTTCGATAATTATGGCTAACAATACATGACTTTAAAAATAAAAAATAATTTTCAAAACATTGCAATGCAACAATTTCGAATCAACTTTTTGCTCCGATATTATTATCTCATATGACCTGTATACTCAAGGAGATTATGTTTTTGTATATGTAATGCGAAACAGAACCTGTAATCAACGATACGTCTATCTCTTGCGAATATGCTTACGTTTAAGTTAAGAGGGAGATAGAACATTGCTTCCCATTAAACAGAGACGTAGTATGCTTTGAGTCTTTTAATAAAGTACTCGTTCGATGATAGCGTTGATAAAAAAAGTAGTTAACTGCTTGAGTAGTCCGGATTCAAAGTGCGACAGTGTGTGGTGAAACTATGATGTTAATTCTGGTGATGTTAGCGGTGATCTCCACCGTTGCTTCTGATCCTGTGATCAAGGACTGCGTCGTCTGTCTGCGCGGGAGTTGCCTCGCTCCAGCGCCTTTCTACGGCAACATGACTGAACTCGACCCCAAAATAGCAACGATGTATCACAACGACAATATATTCTACTACAAACATTTCGAGGATATAAATGCAATCAACCTGGACAATAACACTAGCAACCTCATCCCCAAGATGGCTGATGCTATATATGGCAATATGGCCGTAGATTCTGTTACAGGCGACGTATACTATTACAGATACGGTAAAAATCCGAGTACAATCTACAAATACGAGCCTAAATCGAATGAAACCAAATTAATAGTAATTTCAGATCCGCCGAACAAGAGATCCCCTCGTAAACTTTGGGTCTTTAATGAGACTTTGTATTTCACGAGGTATGAAGATACCAAATTGGACTTAGAAAAGGGACTGAATGTTTTAAAAGGATCTACGGTACAAAGAGTCTCCGCTCTTGAAGACATGATTATATACAATATTGTGTTTGATACCATTGGAACCATGTACATCAGGTCTAAAAGAAGCGTTCACAGGCTAAAGATAAATGAAGACGGAACATTTCAATTGACATCAATTGACGAAACCGTCACTAACGATACTGGGATTCAACTAAGTGGAAGCAAAAACGGCGACCTGTATATCATTGATACATTAAAGAAACTGATATACCAATTGGATTCGGTTACTGATCGGCTGACCAAAATCGGTGCATATGGTGAGCCTAGATTTGCGTACCAAGTTATGGTAGATAAGAACGACAATATCATTTTGGGAAATAGATACAGACTTGGGTACTACAAAGCAACCGCTGATCAATGTGTTTTTGATGACACGCAACGGCCTGTAAAGATCACCAAACTAACAAACACGACAGGAAATTGAGAAATATCTCTACAATTTCAATGTCTATGTCTGAATAAATTGCTTAAAATAAACAGTTTTTGTATATATTGATACGTTTTTACACAAGCACATATTTACAGTTGTAACCCGTCTTTTGCAACTTTAGAAGCGGGTTTGAGCCGCGGGGAGTTGCCGCTGTGATAGTAAAGCAGGCAGTAATTGGATTTGTATTCTTTAATGCGTGTTTATTTTAAACCTGTAGTAAATCTTTAATCCTATCACGACTAGAGGCTCAAAGGATTGAATGAAATCGTGACGAGAAACCGTTAGAGGCTTCGGATTATGAACCCAATCACCGTCCCAATCTGTTAACAATATTACTATCGTAATACCTAAGTTATAGTAATGAAGAAGAGATTATATCACTTCGTATTACTAAGGCTGTTAGAATCTTTTTCTGCTATCATGTGTCTTAACTCTTAATCTAGCCGCAGCGGTTTTAATCATTTTTAACCGACTTCCAAAAGAAGGACGGTTCTCAATTCGTCTGTATGTTTTTTATTTTTTTTTTTATTTTTTTTTTGTGTGTTTGTTCACCGATTACTTGAAGACGGCTAGACCGATTTGGAAAATTCCTTTTTTGTTTGAAAGGGTAGAGTTTCGAGGTGGTCCCATTGCAACCAAGTCAGGATCTGATGATGGAATCTTGGAGAAATCGAGGGAACTCTTCAAATATTATAGGCACACATATAGCGATTTCGGTATTTTTCGTAATTTCTCGTTCATCTCTTATTAGCAACAAGTTTTTAGTGTTAACCGACTTCAAAACAAAGAGTAAATTTGTATCTAGGTTTCTTCCCCGATTACTTGAAGACGGCTGAACCTATTTGGAAAATTCTTTTTTTGTTTAAAAGGGTATACCTCCGAGGTGGACCCATTGCAACCAAATCAGGATCTGATGATGGGATCTTGGACAAATCGAGGGAACTCTTCAAATATCATAGGCACACATATGCGATTTCGGTATTTTTCTTACTTTCTCGTGCATTTCTTATTAGAAATAAGTTCCCAGTCTTAACCGACTTCAAAACAAAGAGCAATTTTTATGTAGGCTTGTTCCTCGGTTACTTGAAAACGTCTAGACCGATTTGGATTTTTTTCTTTTAACTAAATAGACTTAAGTCTATTTGGTTAAAATAATATTTTTCCAGCGCCACTAAAAATTTAAAAATAAAGAAAATTTTTGAAACAAAAAATAAAAACCGACTTCCAAAAACCTAAACTAAAAACCAAAAAATAATATGTTAATTACCCCAAAGAAATGGATAATCAACGATTCATATATACATATACAAATATTTATACTTTTTAACCTGTTATTTTTGAAGTCGGTGCCAGCTAAAGAGCTCAACACAGCCAGGTTTACGTGGCAGGCACCAACTTCAAAAATAACAGGTTAAAAAGTATAAATATTTGTATATGTATATATGAATCGTTGATTATCCATTTCTTTGGGGTAATTAACATATTATTTTTTGGTTTTTAGTTTAGGTTTTTGGAAGTCGGTTTTTATTTTTTGTTTCAAAAATTTTCTTTTAGTTTATCTTCTCGCGTCGATGTTTGTGTTAGGGTTTCAGTTAACTTACATATCTTTATGATAATAAGGTATTAACCGCAATAAGGGTCTAGGGCGAAATTGAACTCTATAGCATATATATATAAGAATCAGAATGCGACTAAACTCTGAATTAGAGTAGGTATGCGTGCGGTGTGTTCGCTTTTTAGCGATAATTACTTACTGTAGAATGGTCTTTGAGGTTTTCGATTTACACGCATTTTGAAGTTTGGTAAACATCAATTTTAAAACCTTATTTTGAATAAAAAATGTAAACAACTAGCTGTCCCAGCGAACTTCATTCCGACTCAGAATTTTTATTTTTTTAGATGTTTTAATAGTTAATTCAGGGCGGAGACAAACCCAACAAACCAAAAATCATAAAAATCGGTCCACCCTTCTTGAGTTATAAATGGTGTAACTAACACGACAGTTTTATGTAAATACATATGTAGATATAAGATTTAGAAAGGCATAATAATTTATATTACATTTATTTATCCATATATGTATAGAATTTTTTGAACTTAATAATTGACAGCCGAGCCCTGCAAGTCTGCAGAAAATTATACTTATCTTAACTTTAACATTTGCTAATGCCATGTTAACTTTAATGTGATCGAAACTTGAAACCATTATTACTATGTAATAATTTATTCATCGCTTGTCCCCACAAGTCTACCCGTCCCTAT
The DNA here is from genome assembly GCA_947034925.1 of Eudemis profundana. Classification (NCBI taxonomy): domain Eukaryota; kingdom Metazoa; phylum Arthropoda; class Insecta; order Lepidoptera; family Tortricidae; genus Eudemis; species Eudemis profundana. The sequence goes on along the minus strand of OX344816.1, from coordinate 11,928,614 downwards.
CTTAGTAGATTAGGTAGAAGAAAGACATTTGTGAATTCGAGAAAAATTCTGGGCATTTCAAAATTGGTAGTGGTTTCAGGCAAAAGGAACCATACCTATTTCTCTATAAGGTTCTAGCAACAGATTACTTGTACATATTAAGCTTATTCATAAAATAAACTACAAAATGGTTCCTTCTGCCTGAAAACGGCACATTTAAACTACTTACGCTACTAAGGCTGCGGCTACACTGAGGTGGAGACGAGCGGAGCGGAGAGGAGAGGTGTAGGGATCGACCAATCACATTAGTGTCCATTGAAGGGGCGTGGAGACGAGATGTGGATTTCAACTAATGTGATTGGTCGATCCTACATGTCTCCTCTCCGCTCCGCTCGTCTCCGTCTCAGTGGAGCCGCATCCTTGTGCTGTGAGCGTGCAAAAAAGTTGTACGTTCAAATAATGCTTATAGTATTGAAAAAATATTGCGATGCAATCTATATGTATTATAAAGGTATCACCTCATCTTTGACCGCAGTTTAAAGTGAAAGTATCTTCTTCGCTTATTTTGGGCTTTGCGGTCGGTGGAATCATACCTTTAGGGTGCGTTCCAGTGACGGAGCAGAAAGAAACAGACCGTAAGATGGATGACCAATCGCAATGCCCGAAATGTCCACTTCACCTCAGTTGAAACAGTGTGATTGGTCAATTGACTGTCCGCTCTTCGAAGACAAGAGTAGCCGCTGAAGCTGTGTGAGGTTGCGGAGCCACGAGGAAAAATCCACCAATGGCGGGCTTAGCTGAGCGAGATTAGCCACGTTGATTGGTGGATTTTTTCTTCGCATACCACTTAGTTACTCGCATAGCTCTAGTGGAAGCGCACCAAAACACACAAAAGTAGTTGAATCCGTTTATCGTATGGTTACTATTTTATCGCAAAGAGAAAAATCTGTAGGTCGGGTCAATATTCAGCATTTCTACCAAGGACCTTAAAATAGATGGACGTAGTTTCGCTTGCAGATAACTGAAGCATCTCTAGTAAGCCAGTCGCTTTGTAATGAGTGACACGCACACATCAACCAGCGTAGGAGCCTTCTACGGGCAGCACACACACATCAACCACCGCTAAGCGACCGGCTTAATAAAGCAGCTTTAGTGATCTGTTAGCGAGGCCCGGCTATTTATTTTAAGGTCTTTGGATTCTACCGCGATGTTTATTACCATACCGTGTAAGCAATCTTTGCCAGGAACGATGATCAGATTTGAGTTCTCAATGGAACGAATGCGGTATCGAGGCAGCGTTTGATTGCATCAATAGTTCTAGCCACTCATTCTTTGCAGCAATATATGTAACGGTAATGTGATTAAGCGGTTAAAACGCTCGAATATTCACCCAGTTTAACCTCCGTACCGTACAACTTTTTCGAACGTCTCGTATACAACATCCACATATAACTCACCGTCAACAGAACCGTGTTACGTTCCCTTCACGACGACGTCCCCCTCCCTGCACATATAAAAGACGAACACACTCTTTATCCCGTTCTTTCTTGCGTTAGCGGTGCATGCCAATTTTTAAAAAAGCTACAATAACAAGAACGATATATATAACAATCAAAATAATAATCCAATCAGACGTTCGTTCATATACAGTACTGTGTTTTTGTCTTGTGTCACTGCTATTGTTTTCTGTATGGTTTTGCTGTTCAGTGCTTTTTGCAGCTTCATAATGTTCGCTGTTCGCCATAATACTGTAATTTACACCATTTATAAGAGTGTGTTTGTCTTTAGTTTTATATGTGCATGGGAGATTACAAATAAGATTATTTATAATTATTCTGTAGTTATAGTAACAAGATAAGACTTCAGCACAATTGGGGTCATAATGCGGTCAAGTTGTGTAATGAGATACTATTCGAACACGAGATAGCGCTGAGTGGTCAAGCTGTGACTTAAAGTATGGTTCAGGCGCTTACCGCAAGGCGTTCCTTGAAACTATGTTATTACTTTAGAAAGACGGCAAATGCTGTCGGAAGTGGAATAATACCTTAACACACCGCTCTTTTTACTTCGTCCTTGACTAATTATGTTCAAATAAACTCACACATTACAAAAATGACCGCACTAAGACTTTTTTGTGCTGACGCCTATATTTGAATTTTTCTTTCTTCAACCTTTAACACATTGCAACTTTATACCATTTACGTCATCTATACAACATTGACGTAAATATATGTACGAATTGTGTCAAAGCGTGTGTTAGAAAAGTCCAAATATAAAAGGTTCACCACGTTTTTGTTCGGATCGGTACCTTTGTTGTCTTTTCTGCGACTGTTATAAGATCTCGGTGGTCAACCTTCGTCGTGTACGATGTATGTGGATGCTGTAGTGGATAAGAACTATGTAAACTAACTACTTTATCGACCGAAATGTCTCCTCAAAATGTCGCCATTAGAGCAGCCTCAATATGAGCATTCTTTGATGCTCATCGCGAGCATAATCTAAACACATACAATTGGCCAAGACAGAGAGAAGACACAGGTGGGGCGAGCCTGCTAACTTAACTGTGATTAGGATTAGGAATATTATAAAATTGTAACTCGGGACAAGATTTTCATGGCTAACAGCGCATTTACTGTCATAGCTTGCTGTGGCTCCCGATAGTATCAGGCCCATTGTATATCTTTAAACTGTATCCAGCTATTCGTACGTCGTCTAGCAACGTGTTTAATTTATGCTCATTTGAGAATGCTCAAAAGGAGTACACTAAATAGTACACTAATATTTTTTTATTTATGGGATCATAAGATCATTTGAAAAACTTTATATTAAATCTGATATTTGAAGAGATATATCGGTCGATACATGATATTATAAAGTAGTTAAAATAATATAAAAGCGTAAAGTGTAAACTCCAGATAGATATAATAATAATCTGAAAATAGATAAAAATGCATTGAATGTTTCACACTTTAGTAAACGTTTCAGAGGCGGTTCAATAATTCAATCTAGCTGATATAACTGAACTATTTGTTTTAGGAAACTCAACATCTGTGGGTCTAGGGAAACGGGTACAAGTCACGTTTATACCGGGTACAAAAGGTCACAACTCTATTGTATGATTTACGCTCTTTTGCACCTAGGTTATATGCCCCTTTTCACTAGACCCACAGACATGTATCCTAAAAAGCATTTTCTTCGTTGTGAAGTTTGCTGCCAATTTTATGTTATTTCTACTTAGAATTACGAGCTCTTTCCATCGCAACAGAAGAAAAAAAACGTATCCTAAATTTTCTATACATTAATAAAACATTCCTCTGTGTTCCGGTTACACTAAGTATATGGAAATATGGTAACACAAAAGGAAAAAATGGGATCATTTTTTGTCCCATTGGGATTGTAAAAACCCGCAATTTTAAGTAGAAATAATATAATAAAATTGGGAGAAAATTGCACAGTAAAAAAATGCCGTTTATTTTAGAAATGCTACTTCATGCCAAGCATTCTTGTATAACGGACATGCTCATATGAGATTGCTCAAATAAGGAATAACTTGAAACTTGTCACTGGTATATTTTTGCAGATGACTGTATTGATCGAAATTGTAGAAAGATGAATTATTGAACCAATAAAGTACAGTCCAGTAACGTGTAATTACAGATTAAGTGGAATTGTTCAATGTTCTTTGAGTGAAATTAGTGTAAATGATGATATTGACTCAGTGGCTTGGCTCCACTCCGCTACCTCTTATAACTTTGGTACTTAGATGAATTAACATTTTGAAAAAGCATGCAATTTTCTTATTTGTTAAGTCTTCTGCCAATTTCGTGTTAGTTCCACTTAGAATTACGTGCGCTTTCCATTCCAATAGAAGAAAAAAAGTCGCCCAAATTTTCCATACATTAATGAAACTTTCCTTTGTGTTATTGTTTTACAAAGTATATGGAAAAATGGTGACACATTAGAAAATGTTGGGACTTTTTATCCCATTGGAATTGTAAAAAGCCGTAATTCAAAGTAGAAATAACATAAAATTGGCCGAACATTGTACAATAAAAAAATGGCAAAAGTTACGCTTAGATAATCAGCTTAAGCCGGGGTATATTCTACCCCACAGCTGCAAGAATTATATGCTCATATATTATATTAATAGGCAATCCAGACAGAACTGGGTTATCTGTCTTTTTTTTTCTCTCCCCGATGGCATAACCTTATATGGAAGTTTCGGTTTAGCCCGAAACTTAGATCAAAGTCGATATTCGGTTTCGGTTCACGATACATGAGCCGATCCAATGCTCCATAAATCGCAACACGGTGCGGTGTCGGACGGAATCGCTTTGTGCCCGACAAAGGTCCCGTACGTAAAGGGGTTCGCGGGATGGTTTGTTAGCCGTCGCGCGTTTGATTGGGACATAGACTATTTAGGTATGGACAAGTGTTTAATTTTTCTCTATAGTTCTGGATCTTAAAGGGATGGCGGATTGAAATTAGTAACGCTATCGATGCGTAATTCTTGCACGAATAAGGGATGATACCAGTGACGTGGCGTCAAATTCTTCCTAGGTCAAACCGAAGTAATTATGGATTTTTTTTTTCTTTATGAGTCATGACTAATGAGGATATGCTTGAGTTGAGTACTGTTGAAGCTGGCTGCCTCTATAGAAGAATTATGAATATAATTTAAATAACTGACAGTGTTTAAATAAAAAATATTGATTCAGTTTTCATCTGAGCGCCGCCATAAAAACATCTTGTATTCTTTCGAACTCAATATAGTTTAAATCTACCAGTATGTGTTTCCCTTATATAAACTCCTCATAAAAAGTAAGTCCCCAAAACTGTTGGATAATGGATGACCCAAACATAAAATAAAAAGTAAAAGGATGAAAAAAGCTGGTGCTAACTTTTTTCATGGACGGCACTCTTCAAAAACTGAAAGAAAAATACGCTCCTCTCGTCAGCAGTCGACATGCCACAAAAACGATGTTATTGTTTTACTCCGATTAGACTTTTATTGAAATTAATAATTGACGAATTGAGTTGAGATAGTAACTTGTATAGTATTTTTAGTTACAATTTACTTGACTACGTCTGTCATGTAAATGTACCTTTAGATGTAAATCTTTTTTTATGATATATTAGGTAGGTCCTAAAGTTCAGTTATTATTTTAGTTCAGTTCGTTGACTGATTTCATCGGTGTACCTATTTAAAATGTTGTTCTTAAAATCTCATTTAATTTCAAAACGTTAGTTTACATATTGAAAGCCTCCATTGAGTTGAGCTTCCATTATCAGGAAAATAGTTCATACGATAGATATCATTGGCGCCTAAACTTGCAACGGCCATTGCTTTGGGATGTTTATGACGTCATTCCCGGCGCTTTAGGACTAATTGGGAATATTAATTCAAGGAATTGTCGTTCCGATTCCTTAATTAAAATATATTTAGATAAAGGGGAGATGAGGTCGAGATAATATTATTAGAGTCTGTGCGGAAAGAGAATAGGATTTAGATGGGGGGGGGCGCGGGGGCGCTGTAATGCTTTTCTACCGTAAAAATATGCCATACTGGTTAGGTTACTTCCGTTCACTTTGCCGTGAACCTCTTCCCTAAGGCACTGATCTCACCGCCGGCGAGTAAGCGAGTAAGTTCATTGCGGGCTGACCAGGCACAGTGTGATCAATCAAGCTTTCCAGTGCCTCTAGCACAACTGTGACACGCGACTATATCTTTCCACTCAATATAGTGTGACAGTGACGTGATGCTCTGTCGCGCGAGAAACGAAGTCGCGGCCAGTTATGCTAGACGTACAGTGTGCCTACCATGAGTTGAGTGTACGATCGGCGCTAGCGAGTTTAACGTATCGAGAGTCAGTGCACCTCTCTCGCACGCCCCAATAGTACGAAAGAGATAGACTGTCATCGAGCGCTCGATACTCGCTAACGCCGATCGAAAAGTCAACTCATTGTAGGCACACTGAATCCGTAATGTAATGCTACTCGCCCAACTTTACTCGGTTACTCGCCGGTGGTGGGTCCAGTGCCTTAGAGAGCTAGCCTGGCGTTAGCGAGGCTACGTTCGGCGGGTTATTCCCACCTGTTACCACCGAATTGATTTAGTGGTAACAGCTGGGATTTTTTTCCCACTTGTTACCACTTAATGTATGGTTTTAGTGGTAAAAGATGGCAATAGCTCCGTTCGGCTATCTATGTTAAGGTCGTAGGTAAAAACTAAAAATAAGGCACCAATTTGACAATGTTGAGAACTCGCAACGTCGCAAGTTACTTTTTCTTGGCAACTGCGTACAGCTGCGCGTTTTGACACTTCATAAAAATAAGCTGATTTGATCCGTCATCATAATACCTGCCTATTGAGCTTTTCTTCAACGGAGGTTCAAAACACAGGTTATTTACAAGGATCCATACCCAATCAACGCATGCACCTTCATCCATCACCCGGCGCCCTTTACAACCATGAACTTCAAAATTTCACCTCGGGGGCAGCTTAAGCCATCGGTCGAGATACAACCGGGCGATTGATGGCCCCGTAAGGCCCCTTTACAAATTGGGACTTGTGGTCATTGGGTGGTGCAAGCGTTTAATAATATGTATACGTTTTGGAGCTTATTCAGTTAGATTCAAAGTTATACACATAATGTTTGACTTTATTCTGCTGTGACTGAAGTTATTTACTTTTAAAGAAAATAATAAGAAATTATGAAATAGTACAGGCTTTTAGAAGACCAGTACGTCTAGCATAACTGGCCGTGACTTCGTTTCTCGCGCGACAGAGCATCACCTGTCACTATCACACTATATTTAGTAGAAAGAGATAGGTAGCATTTATCGCACGACAAAGAGTCGCGAGTCACAGTAGTGCTAGAGGTACAGACCTAAAAACGCAAAAACAGAGCTAAATTTGCTATCTTTTATATATCAAGGCAAATTAGTCGAACCATGAGCTCTACATAATATTTAGGCTAGATGACTAAAAAAAACTGTTAAATCAGTCGGTTAGGTTATTAATAAATATTGTACACGTATTTTTTCTTTAACAGAGAATACAGTGGTTAGAAGTCGAGTGACGTCACTCCTTGGTACAATTTTTACCTAGGAGTGACGTCACAAGCCCCCACTCCGGAAATTTGATACCTTTGTCGATTTTTAATAATTTGATAATCCAAGAAATACGTGTCCCATATTTTTCCATAATCTAACTGCCTACTAAATAGAATGTTATATTTTTAACCCAGTGGTCATCCCTATTGTTCAAAAATATCTTTTAGTAGCTAATACTCAAAAGATAAACATCATTCGTGTAATGAAGTATAAAGTTCCAATCCCCGTCTCATAGTGTTATGCTACATTTCTGAGCATATCCCGCTTCTATGTTTCCGAAAATAGATATGACATCTAAAAAGCGAAGAAACCCTTACAGAGCGATTTCGTCCCATACCTATCAAGCATGTTAAAAGCCACATCAGTAATTCGCATAACCCCATGTTTTTATCATAAACATAACCATATTTCTGCTCACCACAAGAATACCAATCGACACCCTAACCCTCCCTATACCCATCCGTCATAGTCCATAGGAGGGCCCACGCGTTACCAATTTAGAAAATATGCCCTCGTCTGTCGTTTCATATTGACGGGACGTGGATTTACGCTTTTGTATCATCGATACTCTTATGGAATATTAACATAGTTTAGCAAGCGTAAACTTATTTTGCTTGCGACTTGGCAAGCGTGCATTTTGTGGGGATAAATCTAGCCTATCATACAGCTTTTTTTTTCAAGCATAATCAATTTCTTACTTCGTTACTGGATCATTCTCATTTTTGTGCACACGGTCACTATCTTTTTTTTACCCGACTGCGGTGAAGCCCAAAGGAGGGTTATGTGTTTGACCTGTATGTATGTATGTATGTATGTCCGTTCCTGTGTCCGCTCGTAACTACTCAACGGCACATCCGATTTTGATAAATGATACATCATTAGATTCGTCTTGATGGTGCGAGTATCACTGGGTATGAAGTTCGTTAAAATAAACAAAATGGCGGATTTTATGCAGTTTCAAAGTGCACCGCGGTCGGATTTTTTTTTTAGTAAAAATGTGGTTATTTTAATCTTGAGTAACTTGCAATCCTTACTGGATGTAGCAAAAATCGGACCCGGTGGGGCCGTGGCGTTCCCTGGAGTCGAACCAGGTCGCTGGCCAGACCACCATGAGTGGATCGGAATAGGTGGGGGCCGGGGGCCTCTGGCGTCGAACCAGGTCACTAGTCCCGGTCCACCTTGAGAGGGTCGGACTAGCTCACTACCGTGATGTCACCACCGTGGTTTTAATTGCTCTTTCTAATCGTTTGACCTAACCGTTATATTATCATATGGGTCAGAGAATTCATGACATCATTAATTTTAGGTAGTGACATACACGGTAGTGACCGTGTGCACAAAAATGTGAATGATCCTACTACGTGAGAGAAGGAGAAATGTATAAATTATACATGTACGTACAATTTGCAGGTATTTTCTTTGATTTTTAAGCTTTTACTCACTAATATACCTACTTTTGCGGTTTCGCCCGCGTGGTAACAGCTATTCCGTCTACCCTTCGTGAACTATGATTTTATCGAGGTAAAAATAGACAATATAGCTCGATAACGCAAGAGTGAACCTTTTAGATAGTTGCTCTATCACCTACGGACGTCCATTGCTAGCAGTGGCGTGGCGTCAAATATAGTCTCAGTAAAGCCGGAGCAGATTTGGATTACTTTTCCTTTAGGAGTAGTAGGTACTCCGGTCAAATACTTAGCATATGATTTAAAATAGGCAAGCCGGTAGGAATCGGGTTTTATGGACGCCACGCCACTGATTGCTAGTCATAGGACTCCCACATATATCGTCACAAGTGTGGTTCTAAGCCGACCGCATACGCCGGCTCCTCGCCACCGTCACAGTTGCTCATTCGTATAAAATGATATAAATGCAGAATTTATCCCCAGAACAATTTATTTTCACAATATTTTGATAGCAAAAAACATGATTGTAAACACGATTATCGCTGTCAAAACGAATTCCCCTAACGGAGATCAACTCAGAACCAACCTCCCCTGTTTATCCCATCGCTTTTAATACTCGCTAACAACCAAGCTCCATCGTATTATTCTCCATCTAATAAATCCCTTCAAGAACTTCAGTCACTTATAAAACCATTGACACCAAAAGAGCCTAACCCGCATTTAAGAATGAGCTACTAGCACCCTTTTCAAAACCAATATATAATCGAGAAAAATCACAAGCACGATATCGCCTGTCTGCTTCCTTGAACTTCCTGATCGTTGCACGGAAATCTAAGCTTTACTTCACTAACAATATGACCGCTTTTACCATCAAACGTCTCTTTTAAATAAGAGTTTCAGTAGGTAAGCAACCGACAGAATTCCATGTCGCTAAAGCCGTTTTTTCTTCCAATTGTAAACCTACACTGACGAATCAGACAATTTGTCGGGCCCGATTTTGATTGGAGATTGAGCGACTGCACAAATCAAAATGGCCCCAAGTGCCTTGGAAAAGGAAGATACGTAAGGCGTTTTGGAGTTGATGGCGTGATATCGGTGGTCGGGTTACAGCGTTTTATTAGACGGGTTAGATGAATGACAGTGATGTTATTGATGGGTACAACACGATTGCACATATCGGGTTCTCGTAATGTGAACGTACCTTATGAATCGGAGACAGATGGATAGAGCGGATGCTTTTACAATAAAACGGTTTTTATCCCAATTGATACCTATTTATATATCCAGGACTTCAAGCCACAGTCAGGAGTGGCTCACTCCGCGATTTCGCCGCGCATGTGCATGTAATAGTTATAGAATAGTTATAATAGTTGTAAGTAAACTGACGTGTAACTTCCGTATGAATAAATGATGATTTGATATGATATGATACATACTAGTGGCAAATTTTGTCCTCGTAGCGACCGGAAAAAGCAAGCGTTATGCGATAGAAAGAGACGGTCGGATCCGGTGCGTTCCGTTCGGTGGTCGGACCCGAACGCCAGTTTTGTTAGAAAGAGAAACTTCTGTGTGCCTACCATGAGTTGACTTTTCGATCGGCGCTAGCGAGTATCGAGCGCTCGATGACAGTCTATCTCTTTCGTACTATTAGCGCGTACGAGATGAATGCACTGACTCTCGATACGAGAAACTCGCTAGCGCTGATCGTACACTCAACTCATGGTAGGCACACTGTGCGTAGTACAATAGTACTACGCACAGAAGTTTCTCTTTCTATAACTGTTACTGTTACTATAACTGTTTATAAGTAATAACTTATTGTGACTTTGTTTCTTAAAATAACTTGTGGTTTGGCTGTGAATGTACCCCAACTATTGCTCAAAAAGCAGTCTAAATCAACCCCCTTTAAGCTGAAACCCATTCCCTCGTAACAAGTCCTCCTAGTAGTAGTAGTAATCCTCCTAACAAAAACCTAAAATTCAACCAGGCAACGCAACAGTACGTGCCAGCTGCAACATCCTAGCATTAGAAAAAAATATTTTTACTAAAAAAAACCCGACCGCGGTACACTTTAAAAGTTTGTTTATTTTAACAAACTTCATACCCAGTGACACTCGCGCCATCAAGACGAGTCTAATGACGTATCATTTATCAAAATTGGTTGTGGCGTTGAGTAGTTATGAGCGGACATAGGAACGGACATACATACATACATCCAGGTTAAACACATAACCCTTTGGGCTTCGCCGCAGTCGGGTAAATACTGGAAAATACGTCAATTTACGCTAAAACCAATTCCCTCTTTAAAACATTCTTCCTCCTAAACTTCATTCAGGCACGCAATTTAACAATACGTGCCAACTCCAATATCCTAGCATAAGGTACATCTACGTCAATTTAAGCTGAAACCAATTTCCGCCTAACAATAGTCTTCCTCCTAAAGTTCATCCAGGCAACGTAATAATACGTGCCAACAGCAACATCCTAGCATTAGGTATATCCACGTCATAGAAAACACTGGAAACCAGGCCAATTTAAGCTAAAACCAATTCCCGACTAACAAAAGTCCTCTTCTAAAGATTCAGGAAACGCAACAATACGTACCAACTGCAACATTCTAGCATTAGGTATATCCGTCATACAAAACTGGAAACCGGGTCAAGACGGCGCACTGTTCGTCCGGACGTCCGGCTGCCCGGACGTCGAAACTGGGACGGACATACCCGGATATAAACACTAGTGTACTCCGGTATGTTTGTAACTAACAAATCCTGTTTAAACATAAACATAGGTGCATATTAGTTACATGCTTTGAGGTTTCTACTACCGAATGGTATACAGTAAAACGAGCCCCGCACCTCCACCATGTAACCCCTACATGGTGGAGGTGCGGGGGCTCGTATTACTAAAGGGAGACAAACTAGTGAATTTAGATTTATTATGGCCGAGATATTACATTGTGTTTCTATGGTGGCGCTTAGACAAGAACTAAATCGATATTTTATCATTTATCATATAAACATTATTCGACTGACAGATATTTGAATTATGTTTATAATTCTTCTATAGAGGCGGCCGCCCGGTCTCTACAGTATACAATACAGGGTTAATTAACCCTTACTCCTTACAGATAACTAGTGAACTGTGAAGATTTTTTTTCCTCGGAGATAACTAGTTATCTTCTAGGAAAAAAAATCTTCACAGTTCACTAGTTATCTAGCCACGGTTATCTGTAAGGAGTAAGGGTTAATTAAGTATTAGAAGCACTTGTGTAATCAGATTGGCGTCATCTAATATAACATAATACGACATAACTCAGCGCACCGGTGATAGATTAATATGATTAACCTATTAGGCAATTCAGAACTTTGGCATCAATCTGGTCCCAAATAAATTTTACTCCATAAACTTGTACAATATACAATACAATACAATTTTCTTTATTGTGCACCAAACCAAAGGTCAGCACATGCTGAGACTTGAGCCTGTTGCCACTATTTAAGTCGCATTGATTTTGTATATGTATGTGCCTGCCCGTTGTGTATCTTTTTTTAGTGTTTTTGTGGAAAAAAATATTTTTTATTTTATATTTTACACGACTCGAATTATATTGGCCCGAGCTTGACGGCTAAATTCTGTATTATCCACAGATTATCATAGTATAAACGCCTGTTTAATCAGATTGACGTCACGATTTCACAGCCTACCCACAAAATATCTCCATATATAGCCACGATGAAATGTGGACTTTATTGAAATGTCAATAAGGTTGCTTTTACATAATATACGTAACTAAGATACGTTATCGAGGAATATGTTAAAATATGAATAGCGCGAATCGAATGACGCATTTTGAATCTTTTCCGCCCAATTACTAAATTAATGATGCTGTATATTTAAAGATAGTAAATATGTTCAGTTAATTAATCCACAATATTTGCTGGAAACCGTTAATTATTTCAAATTAATAGCTGTACTAAACTGTTGCAAATATTTTAGTACAACCTGTTTGTATAGGAATAAATAAATTAAAATAATTTATTTCTGCAAGTAGGCCCTTAAGGGCTCTTTTACATGTCTGATTCTATTCTTTTCTTTTGGAATACGGAAGTTAGATGGCCAGGGCCGGATTAATTATGTCAGGCCCCTAGGCAATGTAAGTCTCGGAGCCCCTTTTCAGCCGTTTGAAGATCATCACCTCTCTTTGAAACATTTTCATTTTTTTGCGAGCGCGCGGGGCCCCTAGGCAGTTGCCTTAATTAATCAATGATAAATTAAAGGTTAAAAAAGGTAGATGGCGGTTGCAATGGTTATGGTTCTAAACATCCAAACATCTAAACATGCATCTTCATAAACCTTCACATTTGAAAATTTCAGTAGGATATATACAGGGTGTCCCATAATCGACACGTCACAGTGACACTGGAGGTAGACCAGGTCAAGATGTACCAAACCAATTTAACATGACCCCAGTAAAAGTGGCACCGTTTTTAACATTTTTAGTGCCAGTGTGCACACGGAAAAGTGTCAAGATTTGTTTTTTTTTATGTGTACGGTACCGTGAATTGTTAATTCAAAAAAATCAAAAAAATCAAAAATCAAAATATTTATTGGGTATAAACTTAATAGGTACATAATATATGGCCGGTTCCTCCTGGTAAGTACGAAAATACTTGTGTTAGGAGGTTCCAGTTAATTAAGGTTACAGAAATGGTATTTTATCCAAAAACTAAGTAAAATTAAAAAAAATACTAGTTTGATCTTGAATTAATTCACAGCGAAACATTAATTTCGACTTTAACCACCAGTAGTGAAAAAAAAATTGCGGTCGGCTGGTCATGTTAAGTTGGTTTGGTACCTCTTGACCTGGTCTACCTCCAGTGTCACTGTGACGTGTCGATTATGGGACACCCTGTATAATATTAAGTTTGCATAGAAACTGAAATAAAAACCGACCAAGTGCGAGTTGCATTCGCACACGAAGGATTCCGTACCACCGTCGAGCAAAAAGACGCCAAAAACACATTTCTTGTAGAACCCCTTTTTAATTTAATTTTATTTCGTTTTTAGTATTTGTTGCTATAGCGGCAATAGAAATAAATATTCTGTGAATATTGTAAGCATTTAACTATTACCATTACTAAAATAAGAAAAAAGACGCGAAGAAATTACATTTTTTGTATAGGGACCCCCTTTTATTTTGAATTTTATTTTGTTTTATATTATTTGTTGTTATAGTGGCAATAGAAATACACATACTGTAAAAAAAACAAGTCTCCTCCTATTACGGTTCAAACGATAGGGTCCTGTGACAGACGGACAGCGGAGGTTTAGTAATAGGGTTCCGTTGGCACCCTTTGCGTACGGAACCCCTAAAAAGGAATATTTGCAAAGAAAATAGTAAATTAACAGTTGAGTGAGAGCAATATCGGCAGAGTCACGCGCGCGACATGAAACCAACGGACAGGATTCAATATGTACTCGTACGGAGACTTCGACGTGCAGTCAGCAGCAAATACCCACTAACATCCAAAGCGCCTAAGCGCCATATATATCGCAACCAAGTACCTTAAAATAAATAGCCGGACGGAGTCTCGCTTACAAAGAACTGAGGCAAAGTATAAAGACAACCAAGTAGTACGACTTCGGCCGTTTAGGAGCGCGCGACACGTATTTACACAGACGCACGACGCGCGTCTGTGTGAGTGAACGCCATACTGTGGCAGTCGCGCGCAGTCGGCAATGCTTGCCTGTGATGCGTCCGTACACGGCGCGCACACATGCGCGCTCCCGATGTACCTTTTGTTTGAAGAAAAACTACCGCATACCGTGACTGAACTGAACCATGTCTAATAAGCGGCTACCTATGTGTGCGTGCTGCTCGCAATACGAAAAAACTAGTTGATGTGTGCGTGCGGCTCGTAAGTACAAGCAGTCGGCTTATTAAAAATGGCTTCAGTTCTCTGTTGGCGAGGCTCTGTCGGTTTATTTTAAGGTCTTTGGCCCCAACACATATTTATTTCTATCGGCATTGTTTTATTACCTATAAATATTTGTGTAATCTTGAAAGACATTTATTTATATATCTTGTATAGGAGTTTCGGTTGTATACGGTAAATTATGACTCCGGCTAAAACAAAACATAGTTTTTATCAGTCTAAATCAGAAGTTCTTAAACTTTTTTTGATCACGGACTCCCTAAATTATTTTGAAAACCTTACAGACCCTTTCCGAATACAATAAGAGAAAAAGAAAATCAAGGGCGCATGAAAGTTTGTGTTGTATGCATAGCCACGGACCCCCGGCTCTCGTATCGCGGTCCCCTAAGGGGTCCATGGACCATAGATTAAGAAACCCCGGTCTAAATCGAAGCAATAACATCTGCCTTATTTCACCTCAGCGAAGTCCGAACGAAGGCGCGAGCGGCTCTACTAGAAAACCATAAGTCAGTGCATTCAAGCATTGTCACAGACACGTATAACAAGGAAACTGTCCAATAAAACGAGCAATCTGATATTGCCTCTACGCAATTCCAACTTAATAAAAAGAGCAAAGTCCATAAGAAACGCAATACTACATACAACGTTACTTGCCGAGGCATGTGTCAAGTGATATTGCCACCGTTCAAATTCAAAAAGGTTTAAGTTCACACAAAACTACGTCACATACGTCGTGTTTCTAGCAAGAAAGTCCT
This sequence comes from Eudemis profundana, assembly GCA_947034925.1. NCBI lineage: Eukaryota > Metazoa > Arthropoda > Insecta > Lepidoptera > Tortricidae > Eudemis > Eudemis profundana. The sequence continues at coordinate 11,913,419 of OX344816.1, read as the reverse complement.
CACACGCCTCCTAAAGTTAAAAAGGTTTATGTGCAATTGTGCATATGAAACTTAATGTTACATATGACGTTACGAAAGGAGTCTGTGATGGAAGGCGATATAAACGCATATGTCGACACGTCTCTTCGGTATGGGACTCTGCCTCTCCACGGTTGTGATATGCGACTTAGGGGGGAAATAGACACCGCACGGCACATTAAGTTAGTAGTGTCCGTACAAAATGGTGCTGTCAACTCACAAATCCGCGTAATCCCGCTAAGATTACACTTGTTTTTTAGAAAAGAATTTTAGCGGTCATTTTCGGCCATGTTTTTTCAGAGGCAATATTGTAGGCTTATTTTAGAAACACATTACGGTTTAAAGATAGCACGACGCATACTTTTCGATTTCAAGTTTTTTTTTGCTACGTTGCTAAGGTATATCATCATCACTGCTAGCGTGAGCATCTTGCGGACCAATGTTATACATACGTACTCTCCCCTAATATGTTCCTTTTCTAGACAACGTCGCTCTTCTTCAGTTGACACGTGCGGTGTCTATAAACTCTAAATCTGTGCCACTATCTCTTCGAGTGTATCGCTGACACGAGTGTTTTAATATCATTGGCTGCTTCCTTTGATATGTCACCCGAGAGGCGCGATCCGTACACGGCAGCGACAGCTCTTCACTATTATTTCCTTTCCCTGACAGTAACGATATCCATATTGGTAATATCAGTGTCAAAGACAGTTTAGTTATTGCATATAGGTATGCCTCCCCTAATATCCCACATGGCGTCTCCTTAACTTCCTTCTGTGTGCGGTGTCTATTACCTCTAAATCTGTGCACCTGTCTCTAAGCAATTACTGTTAATTTAGTCCAATAGGTATAATGAAAAAAATATACAAGTTTACTTACATAATGAGGATAACAAAAAGTAAACCGGAATTCCGGTATTTCGTTATTGGTCCTTTACAATACCCACACAATACCGGTATTGTAACACCGAAAAAATAAGGCGGATTCCGGTTTTTCGAGATTCCGTAATTCCGGTATTGCATGCCCTAGTTAGGCCGGCCTTACAGTCTGAATCCGAATCTGAATTCATACTCTGAATTCAGAGTCTGAATTCCGGAGCCTGACCTTACACAGTCTGAATCCGAATCTGAATAATCTGAAAAAATCAGAATATGTGTGAATAATAGTTAAATTGTATGCAATTCCGTGCGTTCTGAATTAATAATATGAATTCAGATTATGAATTCAGATTCGGATTCAGACTATGTAAGGCCGGCCTTACAGTGTTTGACGTCTAGCACAGGCAGTTTCTTTCTCAGTCCGCGTTAATGTTTTCTTCTTATTCTCTCGTACCGGGGCATGCACATACTGTGTTCAGTTTATTCATGAACGCCGATTGCGCCGACTCATCCTTTCTCAATTTGTATTCATAGCTGTACTAACAGGCTATCTGCTATTGCCATTTTAGAAAAGCTTTTATACGCATTTATAAATATTTTTTACTACAGGTGAGATTGGTGAATTCGGATGTTGACTAATGTTGAATTTTACAACATAATATAGATGGATTGGAAAATAGTAAATTATCATAACACAAAAGAAATAAACAAAAAATGTATAAAAAATATAAAGTTATGAGACCACAAAGTTTAAAAAAAATATATTTTTTTATAGTCTTAAAGAAATATTAAAGTCATTTTCGGAATGCTTAAATAACACTGAAAAAATAAATGTATGAAAACTATGAGCTTAAACCCACTTTTTCGTGCTCAAAATGGCAAAATGGTATTTTTTCATACAGACTTAGTACAGCGACGTCATAAGTTCCTGCCGTTTTGTATAGAGCGTTTTCAATGCTCAGTGCGATCTGCTACTTTTGATTACAATTTGTGGCTGTTATACTTATACAAATGTATTAGGTGTCATATAGATATTTGTTCCTCACAAATAGTAGAATCGAATTACGACAGAAAAAAAATCGAGTCAACAGGCGAATTAAGTTCAATGTTTTGTTTTGCTTCGCCGTAGTCAGGTAAAAATAGTATCCTGTGTTAAACCAGATCGTTGATTTTTCTTGTTTTATGATTTTTAGTCACTACATAATCACTTAATCTCATAAAGGATTATTGAGAATGATTTAAAAATTATGTTAACATACATAAGTATAGAGTCAATGGAAATTCATTTAAAGGTAAAATCACCGTCGCCGCTCTCCTGCGCTCGACAGACAGAAAATTAAAAGGAAAATAAAATAAGCAATGCACAAAGAAAACTACATTTTCTCCGATAATTGGCTGAACTGGGAACATAGTTAATGTTCCCGACGAATTATCATCATTAGCGCTGAAATAGTTTACAAGGATTTAAAAGGTTGTAAAAAAAGAGAGAAATGAGACTTAAGACAACAATAAGTTTTTGTCAAAAAAATACTTTTGCAAAAAGTTTTTCATTGCCGACTCGACTGGGCATTTTGCCAACTGCAAGTCAAAATCAATGAAATGAATCCAAACACGATGGGTTTCTCTCGTGTCATTTTGATGATCCTATGGACTCCATCAACTAGCTGCATCAAGGACCTTAAAATAAATAGCCGGACGGAGCCTCGCTAACAGATAACTGAAGCCTATCTAGTGCGCTGGTTGCTATGTACTTTATGAGCCGCACGCACACATCAACTTACTACTTTTTTTCCTACTACCCGCAGCATACATACATTGACCTGACCAACCAGCGTTAAGCAACCGGCGGACTAGACGTGTTTCAGTTCTTTGTTTAGGTCTCTGCCCACTACACCGTATCATACTATGACCGTACTATGAACGTATCAGGCACGGTATGACAAATGCCGGTGACGGAACGTGTTAGTGGACATAGGCTCATACTTTTCAATACAAAGAATATTTATTTTGCCTGACACGTTCATACCGCCATGGTGATACGGTGTATTGGGCAGAGACCTTTAGCGATGTCCGGCTATTTATTTTAAGGTCCTTGTGCTGCATGGTACAATATTATTAAGTTGTCACTGAAGATACCAAACCAAATTAACCTCGATTTTTTTAACCAATTTCCCGTGTACAAATTATGAAACCCTGTTTAAATATAAGACAAGAACATCGGTTCTAGCCCGTAAATAATAATGTGATACTCGAAGCGGATAATTCCAAAAAATAATCAGTCTGAAATTTTCGACCAGCATTTAAAAACCTCAGGCCACCGTCTCATTTCGGCCTCCTTTTGAGTTACAAAGACGTCTTCACGCTCTAGTTACTTAAAAACAACACTCCCATGCCAAAAGGGGAGGTAAAAAGTCAGGTTTATTTGATGCCCGACGTGCACCCACAATGGAAATATTACAAGCAGTACAATACTGCAATATTTTCGCTTAGAAATATGTTGAGCACGACCACAAAAAATTGCATTTTTAGAATCTATCAATAAAATCTGTACAATCATTATTTTTTTGTGTAACGTAAAGTCAAATTGTTAGATAATTGTTAGAGATCGTGTAGAAAAAATGGTTCAATATAATGTCGGTAAAAATTGACATTAAATTTTTCAGGGTTTAAGCTAGTTATATATATATATATAATATAGATAGTTAAAAAAAATCTCATGGGACATCTTACACAAATTGATATATTCCCAAACTAAGCAATAGGTTCTTATATAGATAAATACATACTTAAATAGATTGAAAACATCCACAACTCAGGAACAAGTACTCGTGCTCATCACACAAATATTTGCCCTTACCAGGATTTGAACCCGGGACCTCTAGTTTCGTAGGGTGTCACTCCCACTAGGCTAAGAGTGTGATTAAATAAATAGATTCTTCGTAGTGTTGTATACATTAGATATACAGATAAATAAGAAAGAGGATTTGAAACAGAGCAGTAAAATAATTTATAGCGTTCGCTATCATCGTTGCTACCAAAAAATGTCGACCCGTATCTTTGTATAATCGGGCTACGAGATCAAATTACTGGACATATAATTCTATTGCGTAAAAAATTGGGAAACGTACCCGTGCGAGAAAAAATGCCTCCGTTTATTTATAATGAACAGCGTCTCATTAAAAGTTTTAATGAAACAACAACGGTGACACCGCGCGGGCGTTTCGGCACAGTATAACAGTAGTTTAACTTCAAAGCCTCCTTGGTATTTTGCTCGCAAAGGTATATAGCTCGTCATGGATGTGTGCAAGGCTAGTGCCTGATTTAGCCAGCTCGGGGCCTGTAGTTTTTTTTTTAAATGGGCTCCTTAGTAGGTGAAAGATGTGCTAAACATTTGATCTTGAAGCATGCTTACCTAGATATTGCTTATTAATTCTCGAATTGAAGAGATCCAAGTTATATGGTAAAGGTTTGCTGTTTGTGTAGTGTTTGCTAAAGAAAATGGAAGCGAAGCGCTTTGTACGAGTCGTTAGTATATCGATGGAAGAGTAAGCAGCCATAAATTTGATCAAGCTAGAGTCAGAGTCGCGAGAGACCGCCTATCGGTTTTATAAAAAAATTATCTTGACCTATTTCATTCTACAATATCTGCCGAAATGATAATGACGAAAAAAAAAACGCTGTCAAACGCCGAATATTCATCCACTTGCGTAATTCTCCTAAACGGCCGGAGTTAGACTACTGGGTTAGCTGTGGTTTCGGGAACTTTTCGGTTATTCTGCGCTTTGAGGTTAAGTTCTTAGAGGTTCGTTAAGGCTCGGTTACAATGAAAATTCGGTCGCTTGACAGTTGTTAAGTTTCACGCCGTCTTTAAAAGCGCATTAGTGGATGTTAACTTTGTGAATTTCTTGATGCAATCCGTATCTCACTGCCATCATGTACATGTGTTTTGCAGGGTTTTATATAGGTGGAGGTGCGGGGTAATAATACCCACAGGGTTTAGAGGGTATAATATAATATACTTCCAGATTGATTCATGAAAAATTAAAGGAACTCCTCAAAATCAGTTAAAAACAGGCAGCCGAATTGCCCGTACGCTCTCCGTGCCAAAATACTCTTTATGCCACACCTGGCCATAAAGTGACTTTTTCCGCACGCTGCGTGTACGGAAAAAGCCGCTTTCTGGCCAAGTGTAGACATAAAATGATGTACACAACACGGGAGTTAATAAAGAAAGCCCTCGATCGCATATTTACGTCCCTCGCTTGCAGCTCGGGCCGCAAATCTCTGCGATCTCGGCCTTTTTTTGTATTACCACCCTAGTTGTGTAATGTACTATTCAATCTCAACTGACCAGAAAACCTTAACTCAATTCCATTAAAACATTTAAAACCGGCAAACTGGGTGGACGCAAACAAGCCGAACAACAAAGAAAGGGTTTTTTTTTACATATAATTGAATAAATATTGGGGGTAGTGAGTTCAATACCGCCGGTCGGGGGCCACTATGAATACTAACAGCGCGAGACACAAAGGCGGCGCGGACGATTAGCATTTTAAACGGGCGCCATTGTAGTTTTCAATTTTCGATAAATAAAAGTGTAGAAGGAGAACGGTCGTATCTGAATCAAGGAAAAGGATCGCTAGGGCTTCAGAGAAGGAAAGGAATGAGTGTTGAGATGACGAATGATAGAGGGTATGCAAAGCGGAATTCCGAAAACTCGAAAAACCGGAATTCCGTGTTTCGAGTTTTCGGTTGTACTAACCTAACCCATGCTGCTGTTAACACAATACGTGCTGTACAGTCAGCCGCGATATTACGTGTGCTCAAAAACAGGCGACATACAATGTAGGGGCTATTTTTGAACAGGTGAATATCGAATCATACTTCGTATTTAAGTTTCGAAAAACTCATTGGTGCGAGCCTCCTCTCGAAAGGCGCTTGTCCGAAACACTCGCCTACTATAGCTTCAAACTACTTATAGTCCATACGTCTCCCAATAAATATATTGGGTAAGGCTCAGAAGTGAGTCAACCGCTCTTTCCCGTGTGTTACCCACATATTCATATATACGACAATATAAGCTTCAAATTTAAATGAGAATAGGAAGATCCGCTAATATTTTATCTATATTCCTCAAAAGTTTATGCATTTTTTATCGTATAACTGTATATTTGATAACACGCGGGAATGGGCGGTTGAAATGCTCGTGAGCCTTATCCATTTACTAGAAATATTTTGATGCTTTTGAATTTCACGTGGTAAGACAACAATATTACAAAAATAGACACACGGCTAGCTAATAAGCAGCACCCTGAGTATCGCGCAATATACAGGGTGGAACGTTTCTATTTGTACTAACCTAACCCATGCTGCTGTTAACACAATACGTGCTGTACAGTCAGCCGCGATATTACGTGCGTTCTAAAACATGCGAAAACATAGAGGCTATTTTGCATACCTTGTTTTTAAAGATTATATTTCGATTGTGTATGTATTTATGCAAACACTTTATTGCGCATAAAATCATACAAAAACAAAACAAAAATCACTGGGAATGTACAAAAGGAAAACTTATTCCCGTAACCTGGTTAGAATGTATTGTTCATATGTCTGTTTGTCTTATAATATCTCGATGATAATTATTTTTTTGTGTGGATTAACTAAAAAAGCCGCGTGTTATAAAAACATAGATTACATTAGTAACATAAAGTTGCGGTGAAAGTAAGCTTATATCACACTAATATTATAAATGTGAAAGTTTGTGAAGATGTTTGGATGCTTGTTAAACGGTGTAACAACTGGATGGATTGAGCTAAAATTTGGCATGTAAGTAGACCAAGTCCTAGATTGAAACATAGAATACTTTGTATCCCGGTAAATTCCCTCCCCTCCCGGTAAATCCCTTGGGACAGTAACGGAAACAACGCGGGTGAAGCCGTGGGTAAATGCTAGTAATAAATAAAATGTAGTGGTTTAGTTTCGTAGGCTTTACCTAAATTAGATCACTATAAAACAGATAGATGTTTAGCCACTAGCTTTGTTGCTAATCTGCGTCGAAGTCTGTTGCTATAGAAATAAATGCTTTGACAGGAAACAATTGTAACCGAAAGCAAGCGAGTAGATATGAAGTCAACTGTACCTAAACTGGGGGACCGTTAATGTAACCTAAAAGTTACGCTACAAAATAGAAAACGGCATAAACAGCGGGATATCGGCGTTCCGGGACAATAACAGGAATATGCCAGCATAAACAGGAATGTTTATATAGCATATTGGTATACAGGATGAAAAAAAAACTATATCTTTTAATGCAGTTTTGTTTCTTTTTAAAAATAAAGGAATGTTTCCTTTTAGTAAAATGAGCTAACCAAAGGATTTGAGGTAGTTCACCTCCAGGGCCCATAGATTTTTCCACCCTGTATACTGGTAAGTTATTTATGTAGAATTTATAGATAGGGGTTGGTTGAAGCATCACGCTCATGGGGTCTCTATTTGCGATACTCGCCGCCGCGGCGGCTCGTATCGCCATCCACGCCATTCGCATTTTTTGACCCTACTTATACAACTGTTGCATAAAATACTATATTCTGTCACATTAAAAAGACACCGAGCATGCAGTAACAAAATCAGCGAATCGTCGAGAACTTGCAACTTCAAAAACATTCGAGATGGAACTCTTTTTCCCTCACAAATAGAAACGGAATCGAGTGAAAGAGATATTCGAATTACCCGCAGTCGGGGTAGCACTTCATTACAATTCATTTAATTTGTAATCGGATCAACTAGTCTAGTCGACGTACGGGTACCTATAACCGTACCAAAGGAAAACCAACCGTAGCAGAACTAAATAGATTTAAAAATCCTTTGACAACGTACATCCATGCGGGGATACTCGCTGTAGCACCATTTAACCAAATTTGAACGCTGGTATTTCAAATATAAGGTTGAAATTTGTTTGTTTAGCAAATAGAAGGGTTTATTTATGAATATTTCAGCAGGCCGACGTCGTCGCGTGACGTAGCGTTACGTTTTTTGTCGCGTTCCGCACGCCGAACACGAAATTCGCTTACCCTAATTCTACAAACATACTATCTAACCGCTTTAAATAATTCCAAATACGACCTTATTACATGCACTGAGAGTCGACTTTAGAGGTAACACATTAGCAGTATATGAGCTAACTAGGGTTGCCAAAAATCACCAAGGAGGATATCAACCTGGATACCGCACTCAAAGAAGCCTTTCAAATGAGCATCACCAAGATAACATTACATTCGTTAACGACTTTATTACATTGACAGAAAGGCTTATATCGTTTATCTGACAGTGTGACTTATTTGGTTCTCCTTTAATGGAAGTTAATAGGGTGTCTTTCAGCAAATCTAGACGGGCTTTTTGCAGGCTGACACGAAGATTTGGAAACGTTGCGGTAATGTTTTGCTAAAAATACGTATTTTTTCTTTTAAAATTACAGCTAAGGTGGCCTTTTGACGAAGTTATTAGTTACTAAGAACTGTCATTTTTTCTGTGAACAAGAGAATAATGAGCTGATATAGCTGACAATCTTATTTTTAATAACTAAGCGCTTAGTGATTTCAGGCTTTTGTTGTTTACATTTTTTTTATTTATTCTAGCAGTATATACGTCTGGCTCACAATGAATAATTTTCTATTGAAGCCCCACGTTGCAGTATCTTACAATACACCTATTTACCGAATAATAAAGCTTAATCGACCTTATGTATTACCTGAATTCAATACCCAGGCGTTCTGCAGTGCTTGCACAAAAGGATCTTATAGAATAGATATCGTGGTTATGATCTACGATCTATGTATGCAGAGCATTGTTTGTTATCTTATGATAATAAGCAGCGAGAACTGAGCAGGCCTTATATAAATATAAATAAATATTGTGGGGACTTACACAAGCAGACCTAGTCCCAAACTAAATAAGCAATGCTTCTGTTATGGGTACTAGACGATATACATACTTATATAGCTAAATATATACTTAAATAGATAGAAATCACCCAAGACTCAGGAACAAATACTCGTGCTCACCACGCAAATATTTGCCCTTACCAGGATTTGAACCCGGCACCTCTAGCTTCGTAGGCGGTGTCACGCCCACTAAGCTAGACGTGTCGTCAATGTAGCACGGAGAACCGCGGGGGCACTAAATTCCTAGTGGCGACCACACGTAGTCAAGCCGTATATAACAGTATAACAGTGGCGTGGCGTAAAAGATATCCTTGGGCAAGCCTGTCATCTCTCTAGTTTTTCTCACCATTCATTTCTCTTCGCACTCATTTCGTTTCACTTCACCTCATATTCGTTCGCTGAGGCGAACGAATATGTAACATATGTAATATGTATATAATATATAACATATTTACACTTAAAGCTAGTATGAGTACTAGCTTTAAGTGTAAATATGTTTTAATTTTTTATTATTTTGTATATTTGTATATTATTTTGTATATAATTTTTCGGTGCGGTCCTTCGGGCCGCACTGCGATATAAGTCAATGTAAAAAGGCCCAATTAAGCTCTGGGCCTGTACATAAAGTTAAGCGCAGACAATGACAATGACAATGCCGGTGCAGATTTGGCGTACATTTTCCTTAAGAGCTGTAGAATAAGCAAATGCCTGTTAAAATTAGGCAAACCGGTAGGAATTGAGTTCTTTGGACGCCACGCTACTGCAGTATAATAGCAGCAATTGTTCTTGCTACTAAAGGTACATTGCGCGGCTTGTATGTAGTGCGTTCGTTTACTACGCGATAAGCAAAGTTTTAAGAATGCGTAAGATTACTGCAGTACGGATCGCACCGTATGCGCCTCGACCTTGAATAGGTATCGCGCGCTCTTAAACGGCCGAAGAGAAGCTACTCGTCTTTACACTTTGGTCGAGCGCAAGTAGTCCAACTTCGGCCGTTTAGGAGCGCGCGACGCGTATTCACACAGACGCGCGATAGCACGCCTGTGTGAGTGCCGTCCATACTGGAGCATTCTTATTTCTTTGCTTGTAGTGCACGGCGCGCATACATTCAAGCGTGACGTGCCTTTGTAGGAAGAAAAATTACTGCTATTATACTGGGGTAGGACTGATGAGGTCATCTGTCTGTGTATCTGTGTGTGTCTGTGTCAGAATAACGGGGGAGGGGGGGGGGGGGGGGGGGCTGTCGATGGATGCTCTCTGCATAGAACCGTTTTTTTTTCTTTTTATACGTATGTAACATATCCAGTAGTGTTCAATGTCTTCGACACTACAGTATTCCGACCCATTCAGTGCTAATATTCGTAAGCCACGTGAATGAAAGCTAAATACATACTATTACCACTTTTTACTAAACTTGAACCATATCGTAAAGAGAATAAAGTCGACACTCAATTGAACATCAGTGGAACGCATTTAAAATATTCTCAGTTCATAAATGCCGCTTTGTTTTGGCTCCGTCTATTGATAGAGCCTTTATTTTGTTAACGGATTGCGTTTCTGTAGCACAACTGTGACACGAGACGCACGACAAATGCTACTTATCTCTTTCCATTCAATATAGTGTGACAGTGACAGGTGATGATCAGTCGCGCGAGAAACGAAGTCGCGGCTAATTGTGCTAACTCGGCCTGGTTCATACTTGTAGTGCTACGACGTATCGCTGCTACGCCGTAGCTAGGCTACGCGCTTCGTAACACTGCTACGCATGTCTGTACGCATTTTTGTCAGGCTTAATTGTTACTCGGTTTCAAAAAGGTTTCATTACGAATCTTACGCTTTTTTTTTGACACATTCAGTGCCAACCATAGCTACGTGTGCCACGCCGTAATAACACTTTCAACACCCGCTCCGGAGGCGTTAGGCTCGTTTTCGCTACAAGGCAGTTTTCCCATGTTGTTCTACGACCGTAGTACGTAGCGTTACGTGGTTGCGAAATGTTAATTACCGTTTGTAGCGAAAATCCATCGCAGGCGTTGAACCCGATCATATCGCTGGCACTCAAAGTGATAAAGTTACAGTGTAAACTAGAGATGCAGCGAATATTCGGCCACTATTCGGTATTCGGCCTATTCGGCCACATTTTGACTATTCGGCCGAAGCCGAATAATGGCATAGTATTCGGCCGAATACCGAATAGTAAATTAACACAAAGTCGAAGGAAAAAGAAGGATGAATAAATATTTTATGCCACACCTGGCCATAAAGTGGCTTTTTCCGCACGCTGCGCGTACGGAAAAAGCCGCTTTCTGGCCAAGTGTAGACATAAAATGATGTACACAACACGGGAGATAATAAAGAAAGCCCTCGATCGCATATTTACGTCCCTCGCTTGCAGCTCGGGCCGCAAACTTCTGCGATCTCGGCCTTTCTTTGTATTACCACCCTAGTTGTGTAATGTACTATTAATAACAAATTATAAACAGTAATCAATATTAAATATTAGGTTAATCATCTTTCACATCAATTTCAAACATATATAGAACAGTAGCATAAACAACGAATTAGAAATTAAACTACAAATGAAATTAAATTTTTCAATGGCGCATTTTTCTATCATAATCATAGGCTGCCTACGACGAGTAACAAGTTGCAACCTGTACAGAGATTCACGGCGCCGCTCACCCGGGCGTTCGAATTTACTTCATTTTAGGGAAAACCATTGGCCGAATATTCGGCCGCCGAATATTCGGCTATTCGGCCGTCGACTCCGCCGAATATTCGGTATTCGGTATTCGGCCAAATTACTATTCGCTGCATCTCTAGTGTAAACACAAGTAAAATATATAAGTTTACATTGTGAAATTCATGCAAAGTCCCAGAGTTACAAAATGCTCAGTAAACATGAGGCAATTTCTCGGTTTAAATGCCGCTTTGAGTCATTATGCGGATGTGTTCGCCGTTTTTGCGAAACATTCCGCTACCGACATCTAGCCTTGTTGGCCGCGGGCTCGACGTCTGGCGCCAGAGAGCACAAACCAAGCATTCTGTTAGAAAAATCACATATTTAACTGTCCTGGGAAATTTGGGGCGGGAAATACTTAGAGCGTAAATGGGTTAAAGTAGTTAGTGATATAAAATCCGCTGTGGTTTTAAAACACTGTATATTATAAAGTAGTATAGTATCTAACAGTTAATATTATTTACACAGTATCTACTGCATACGCGAAATGACATGAGAACTGTCAAAAAGCCAAAACATTTTTAGAAAACAACGTTTAGTTTCAAATTACGCTAATAGATGACGCTGAGCTTATAGGCCCAATTGCACGATAATTCTGTTTTTTTGAGACTTCTCACGTCATATCGCACAGACAAAATGTATCAAGCCATAAAATAAAACACATTTCAAATATAATTTATGCCGTGGAATCAAACAATGATCCTCTTTACTCTTGTATGGAAAACCGACCGACTCGAATGACCTTAAAGCCGTGTCGCCCACCCGACGAACATATTCTACTAATAAACGCTCGTGCATTTCTCTTATGATAACACTGTGCTTTCTGGGCGTCGAGGCACATATTGGTGTATCGAACGCTTCCGCCCGCGATTCAGATATCGGAAAACGAGACTTTGTCATATTCCTCGGTTAATGCATGCTTGTTCAGCTTAAGGCGTCTTGTTTTTACATGCTTTTATTTGACTGAAAATGCTGTACCTCTACCACAACTCTGCCGTCCTAGTCTAAAATGCGACTTTTTACTATGCACTTCTATAGTAAAATGTCGCCTTTTACACTAGGACGGCAGAACTGCGCCTCGAATAATGTCAATTGTTAAGGTTACATATACATACATGTATATATCATTTACAAAGGTAGGGCAATCGAGCACTGGAAGTCCGTAAAAGGACAACAGCACCCGAAAACCCTTATTGAAAGGTTCAACATCAAAAAATCTACAGAGTTATTATCACTGAAAAGATTTAAAATTTGATCAGTGACCAGAATCCTCACTGGCCACTGCAAACTGAACAAACATCTGTTTCAAATGGGTATGGAACAAGATCCAGCGTGCAGGTTCTGCCAAGAGTCAGAGGAGACTGCCATGCACATCCTTTGCTCATGCGGACCACTCATGCGCAAACGCAGTATCCATCTAGGGCGACACATTCTGTTTCCGGATGAGATACAACTACTCACTGCCCAAAGAATCGGGAATTTCCTAGACTCAACGGGCCTCTGCGTGAAATATAACAAAAGGGCTGTCACAATAGATCCGCAATGGTCGAAGCGGTATATAAAAGGTCCAAAATCTACAACAATAATAATAAATACTTATCTATGCAGCCTTCGCATTGATTGCAAGACGGACTGAATTGGGAGCATCCCACGAAAACGTTTCGTAAGGGACACTTTTTACTACTATTGACATGTAAAATTAGGAAGCTGAATGTCGGTGTAGTAATATTATAATTTGGCTTTAAGATGGGTAGAGTTTCTTAGCAGCTATACTTAAGCTTTATCAGGGTAGCTCCCATAGCGTTTCTTAAGGAACAAAAATGCTTGATGGAGGGAATTCCTATTAGGTCGGTATGCCTAATAATATTTCGCTTTTTTTCAGAATCAGAATCAGAAATCATTTATTGTTTGATTACGCATTACAAAAGATGTCAAAATGGTATATAGCAAGTGTCATAATCAACCGTTCAACGGTATACAATACAATATTACATCTAACTTTATATATCTAGTAAGTTAATAAAATCAAATTACATTATTCCATTGCAATAAATAATAAAATTCAGATAAATAGAGTTTTTAGTGTGTCGTGAATTTAATAGTGTCACTCTCAATTCGACATCGGGCCCCATGGTCACCAAATTCTCAGACCATCTTTTTGTATTTTTTTCCAACTCCAAATGCATGTTACACTTGAATCCCGGCGAGGCTTCAATTATAGACCTTCTGTATTTTTTTGCCAAATTAAGGGTTAAATTCAATGTTTGCATTAGGTGTTTTTTTAGAAAAGTTCGCCTGACGTCGAAAATATATTTGTAGAAGAAGCTGCCTAGCCGCTATGCTACTGTTTTTCTATTTTATCACAGAATCACCGATCCGTATCGTTTACATTCGCCAGACACCTTTCATGGCAAAGGGTCCGTAGGAAAATGCCAAGGCAAGTGCTATTTGGAGTCACTTTTCTAGATTAGTTTTCGGGCAGAGGCTTTTCCTAACAAAGTTTTTCTTATGCAAATAATTAAAAACGTCAATTGTTGTAGGGTCAAACCTCAGGGCAGTGAAGATAAATAATGTCCAAAATTCCAATAAAAATAACAAAAAATAAGTGTTTGTTAATGTTTTTTATTGCTGACTGCACTTTTTTGTATAAGAGCAAATTGCACGTCAAAACTAATCAAATGAGCCCAAACACGGTGAATTTATCTTGTGTAATTTAGATGATCCTATGGCTACCATCTGACTCCATCATCAGATCAGCTCCATCTTATAATAATATTGCATTGTCATCTGATTTACATATCCTCGTAAAATTTCAGCTCAATCGGAAACCGGGAAGGGGGTCAAATTTAACCTGCAAGATTTGATACACACAAAAAGGCGTAAAAACGAAAAAGTCGTTCATACCCATCGAACTGGACCAATGAAAAAAAATAAACTTAAATTTTAAGGTTAACAATATTATTATCAAGTATAACACAATTTCCGAACTCCAATAATATCCTGCGAGCCCGTCGAAACACTGCATCGGGCCGTGAAAAAACCCCCTCTAATGGCCGGAACCCCCACTCAACCGGAGGATATTGCAGGTTTGCCCCCTGGCCCTAGCTTCTTCATTGTATGGAAATTGCCACCTCATTCGTGTCCGTCGTAGCAAAGGGGTTTTTAATAAGATGTTTAAAATTGTGATGTGGCCAGTAGGGAAATGGGGTGAAAAATAGGTCCTGTTTGATAATATGTTTAAGTTAGTCAATGCAAGTAAAAAACTCGTACACAAAAAAAAAACAGTAACGAAATAAATATGCCTTAGGTACAGAAAACATCACAACTTTGCTTATTAGTGGAACGCAGCAGTAATGCAATTTGTTATAGATATTTAGTATTTCACAATGCGCAGAGGCGACGAAAATCTAGAAAAAACTGATTGTGGTTGGGAACACCGAAGGTAAAAGATCGCGCGGTCCTTCACCAACAAGATGGACCGAGTGAAAGGCTCGCCGTCCTCCAAATTCAACACGGTTGTAAGAGACGCGCTGGACATCCGATCCAGATGCATCCCTGATGCTGACCACGATCCTCAGACATGAGGGACCTACCCCAGAGAGAGATTTAGTATTTTAAAGGCAAACCAATCAACATAACTCTGGGGGCTATTTCAAAGTATGATTTTTTTAAGATTCGATCTTGGCGTCACTTTCCCTCTCCTGTATAACAATATCAAAATAAACAAGATGAGACGATGTCAGTTTAAAAAAATAATTTTCCGATAATTAGAACTGCCGAGCTTATAAAACGTGTAATTCCGAAGCGCCCGTAAACTAACATAAATAGTACTTAACACATTATAAACCCAGTGCTAGAATAGTACATTACAAAACTAGGGTGGTAATACAAAGAAAGGCCGATCGCAGAAGTTTGCGGCCCAAGCTGCAAGCCAGGGACGTAAATATGCGATCGAGGGTTTTCTTTATTACCTCCCGTGTTGTGTACGAGTACATCATTTTATGTTTACACTTGGCCAGAAAGCGGCTTTTTCCGTACATAAATGAAATAGTTTGCAGCATTTAGTTTGTTTGTCAGCCTTGTTCTTTAAAAATTACTAATATCATGCCATATGCCATTGCGTGTGCATCTAAATTACCTCGCGTTACCTAACATTCATGCCTAATACTGCTGTAAATAAACTGAACAGAACTGTATGAGTGTACAACAAACACGCCCCGATGTTTGCTCGCTACTGCAAACGGCCATCACTCAAAAATATAACGTGTTTGTCTAAATATTTAAACGTGTGTTATTGAACTGCCTCGTATAACAGTTTGTATGTAAGTTTGGTTGAGTTATTGTTTAGTAGGTACTTGGATGGACTAGATTTGTTTTTATACCTAATAGGTTCAAATCAGCTTCTCACGAAGTGACAAAACGCTCAGAAAGGATGCAGTTTAGTATGAAATAAGGATGTTACGGAGGTGGTTTTAACGGAACCGAAGTCGAAATCGGAGTTTTAATATTTAGTTTAACGGAATTGAATCAGAACCGAAACAATAGGAAGGTGGAAGCAGGGAGGACGAAATTTATGACGAAAAATTAAAAAAAAATACCATTCCCCCTATTATCTTCGAAGTTAGTGAACAGACAACTGCCAACAGAGTTCTGCCAACAAACTGTTATACAGTTTGGCAGATGATATATATATGTAAATGTAAACTTATATTTGGTAATAAATAAATTAAAAAAAAAAAAAAGAAAAATCTGTAATAATTATCAATTATTAATGTCATCCTAAATATTACAGGAAAAATATAACGGTTTTCCTAACTTGCACCATTTTTGAGAAATTTGCAAAAATCGTAACACATACTTATTTGCTCCTACTAAACTAATCGCCATACAATTTTTCTTGAACTATTCATGTATCTACTTATGAGTTTGTACGGAACCCTCGGTGCGCGAGTCCGACTCGCACTTGACCGGTTTTTTAAATAATGGCTTTCACTCCTCACTGGTTTAGTATTTATTACTGTAAATAACTCGTCAAGTCAGACAGGATACTGTATATTTAGACGGTGCACTTTGGAATAATTCCAGAAAGCTCTCACAATGGGCTCTGCGAATCCGAGGAGCTTTAAGCTTAAGACTTCCGTTGTCTAATGCTGCCAAATTATGTCTGCGTGGACGCGTTATGAATTCGCAATTGTTTTAAAATAATTTATAAAAAATAAAACCCTTTCTGTCTGATTTTATCTGTATATTTATATCTAAGTACCTTTGTGTAACCAAGGACCATTAAAACATGAGGACTGTCATTATCCCTACAAAAAGCTGCTCTATATGCTTGGTATAAGAATTATATTATTTCCAATTATTCAACTTTGCAAGCGTGACACAGTATTTAAATGTTAGAATTTATTGTTAGCTGTTTACGAACTAATTGTTACTGTACTATGTTTCTTTGTTCAAGTATAACATGTGTATCAAAAAATTACGCACTCTTTTTCTTGTATTACAAATATTATACTATAAACAAATATGATTATTGATTGGCTGTTAACAAGAGGAAGCCTTTGCCGTTTTTCTAAAAATACGCTATACATATAAGCCATAAGGTATCTTATCATCATTATCCGTCCCACTGCTGCTGGGCTGGGCATAGGCCGCAAAATAATGAATGGATTAGGTATCTTAAATCTTGAAAGGAAACTTATTTCCATACAATATGGCGCCGAATTGCATACAATATAAATATATCACCGTCGACTATAAGCAGATAACTGTATCACGAAACAAATATCACTTTTCTTCCAATGCTTTCAGGGTTGCCAACCCTAGAAATTTTTTGCTCAAAGAAGAACAAATAATCTCGTACTCTTTCTCGAATCTCGTACCAGTGTTTTAGGGCAGGTACTCATTAAATGTAACACGAGTCGCGTGAAATTTCAGTCAAACGACACCGTTTTGCTGCTATAAAGCATGTTATAGTCCGCCTGACAACGCAACTAGCAATTAATGTACTCCTGTGAACGATAGATAGATATTCCATAAGATCATTTATTTCATAAGAAAAAAAACAGTATGTATAAATGTGTTGGTCGGACAAAGTATTCACATGATCATCAAAAACAAAAATACAAAATGAAGTTGAAGTTAATAAATAAATATCACAATGTCAATTGATACATAATTATACAACAAAACGTTGACTGTAATACCAAAAGTGTGTCAGTTTTAACACAACTTTTTGCTAAAGAAACTCACAATAAAAAGTCGCGTTTTAGACTATGACGGCAGTTTATAAAAATCCAGTTCAAATTGTACGAGCCTGATCGTGTCCTCGTACCTCATATATCAGACCAAAAATCTCGTATTTGTACGAGAAATCTCGTACGGTTGGCAACCCTTAATGCCATTCTCCAAGCAATACACAATCGCTGCATGGAGCCGTATCCAAACAATTGAACTGGATTTATTGAAATCGTGCCATAAAATTGGCTAGGCTATGGGATATGTGAACTAGACTTTGCTGCCGTCATAAGTCGAAAAGCCGTAGTGTCTATGAGACTCGTATTAAGATAGGCCTTTTTGGACTGTATTGTAAAAATTGTATAATGTAAATAAAGTTAAGTCATTATTCGCAAGCACTGCAACGTATGGCGATTTATATTATGAAGTCGGTCAAAGATGTTACGTAGTTCGTAGTTCTGTTGCTTATTCTATACTAAAACTACAGAACCCAATAAAGTTGTTACTAACGACTTTATACCCCGCTTTGTAAGGCAAGATCTTTCCCGAAGCCAACTCCCGTTGGAAGAGAGCCATGGAGACAGGTAAATCATAACTTCACCGCTCAGAGATATGGATTTGTTTTTAAGCCTTACGTAAACCTATAGATAGAGCGTGGCAAACTATTTGCGCCTAGTTGAGTGAACATAATAATTTTTATACGAAGGTAATTTGAGTTTCTATTGCTTCTTTAAAATGCCTGGGGCCTGAAAAAATATCTTACATTTCGTTTCGTATAACGAAAAGATCGTGTTACTTATTTTGCGTCAACGAATATACTCGTATTTTTTTACACAATTTACATAACGTTAATATTTTAGATCAGAACTATAATTCTTAATGATGCATGGCACATAAGGATTATTAATATATAGTACAAATTAAACGCTAGAAATCATTTACTATCTTAGATACACACACAGGATATACAGGATGGAGGAGGGTATACAGGATGGAGGAGGGTATACAGGATGGAGGAGGGTATACAGGATGTTTAGATATTGAATACATTCCTTTTAAGGGGTTATAGTACAACTCATTTGCAACAAAAAAAGTCGTATAGTACCCTGTCCGAAAATTATTAGTTTCTGAGATATACACGGTGGGAAACGAGTAACCCGACAAACTACGTATTCCTGATGTCATTACAAGTAAAAAATGTTATGTCAACATAGGTCGAATTCTGTCATTTTACATTACTAGTTTTTGGAACAAAATAAATCAGTAAATTCAGCCCCTCCTTGTAAACATGTCCTTTGGTGGATTTCACAGCGTTTCAAACGCCGTCATCACCAATCCCTAAATTCGACGATTCACTTCAAGAATGTATCCCATTATTTTGACAAAGTCCCAAAATACAGTACCTACCAATTCCATGTTTTGATCAAAAATTATGTAATTTTTAAAAAGATGTCATCATAATATCGGGATTGGTGATGACGGCGGTTGAAATGCTCTGAAATCCACCCCCTTACTGGACGAAAATATATCAAAAAGGAAAAAAAAGTTACAATAAAAACAAAAGTTCATTTTTTGGCCTCATATTCGCTTACCATCAAATGCTACGAAAGGTTAATTGCTGTTTAGCTAGCGGAATAAAAAATGTAGTAAAAGTATCTGTGTCACATTTTTAGGGATTGTTACACCTGGGAGTTTTCGTTTTAAAAATTATGAATATCTTGGAAAGTATGCGTGTTTCGACTGTGTATCATATCTTTTTTTACTCCCAATAGTCATTAGAATTTATACTTAAAGTTTGTCGGGTTACTCATTCCCACCGTGTATATTATTTATGACCGGTGCCTGTACAAACGACGAATAACTTGAATAGTGAAACTCTATTCAGTTCCACTATATTTTTCATATCTAAGAATGTAAACAGTCCCGTTGATTGCAATGATCAATTCATAGATATCGGAATTATTCAGCGTCCATGCAAATGAAACAAGGCATCCTGATAACTAGATTCGTCCAGTAACCTAATTCCTTTCGAAAAATCCCAATGCATCCGGCATTCAGATGAATTATTACTTACTTTCAAGAATGTATATCTGCGCCAGCGTCAACAGACCTTTCATGCCTCTTGTTGGTTTCGATTTTGGAAGGAATACCTGTGCAGTGGATAGCTGAGAGGGGTCTTGGTGAAATGGTCGTGGGATAACTCATTTATATTCCGTGTTCGGTGTGAAAAAGTGCAAATTTATGCAAAGTGCATCAACGTTTGGCACTTAGCTGGTTTTTATTCGGATTGCTGGTCGGCTTTTGTGTTTAATGGTTCGAAAATGTCAGGTTTCTGATTGTTTTATTGGTGATTTTAGGCTGTCTTTTTGACAATTGTGTACTTTGTACAGCATGGCAATAAAGTTTATATAACTAAATATATTAGGAAATGATAAGAAAACTTATCGTAAAAAAAGTTAATATAAGGCATCTCAAAACATCCAGCAATCAACGTGCTAAGTCTCGGTGGATTTTTCTTAAGTGTAGCTTATAAACTTTCCAACTCACAAGCAAAAGTTTGGACAGGATTTTTATTTTAAATTGTCGTCAAAACGTTGCGAAAAATTGCCAGGCTACTCTCAAACCTCGTTATACGTATTCAACGCCATTAACTCCTCAAAGACAGTAACAGGAGGCAATCTTGAGATTTGCAATTTCCGCCTTTGCCATCCATTTCTTTTTCAAAAGGTAGTAAGTAACTATTAAACTCTATACAAAGTTACTATCTTCTGCATTTGGAAGGTTTAGTAGGATCCAGATGAAAGGAATGTTAGTATTATTCGTCATTTCGCGAGTTGCGGTTATTCTTAGCCGACTATATTTTGTTTTTAATTTTTACTGGAAATAAGTTTCTTATTTTCTATTGTGTTTTATTGTTATTGTTGTATAAGCTGGTAAGACAATAAGACGACTATAGTATTAAACTTAAAATGATCGAAGAATAATAGAAAAAAAATACAATCTTTAGATCCGCAAAGAAATTTAAACGTGTGTATGTAAAGTCCCCAAACCGTACTGGGCCAGTGTGGGGACTACAGTCCATTCCATCTCATCTATGAGGGTAGGACTGTGCCCAGCAGTGGGACATACATAAGTTTTTGATGATGACTATCTTCAAAATGAAAATATCAAAACGGAAACAACAATTTTTATCTAAAACACAATTTCGCAGCAACGCACATTTTCAGCTTTAAGTTATGCACAAAAATGTTCACTCAAAAAAATGTCGACAAACGAGCCCCGTCATAAGTAACAGTTATATTAAAATTCCAAAAGGAATGAAAATATTTCAAGTGCTTACAAAAAGCTTTCCGTGCTTTTGTGGGGAAAGCTCCGCGTCTGGGGCGGAAGTTTTTTGTGTAGCACTTGCGGGTCCAAATTGCTACCGATACTGGCAATTATATTGTTACTTTCAGGAGGTCGTGACCTGAAAAATTCCCTGTTTTATTTAACACGTGTTCTGGATTTTTTAAAGGGCTACGAGAAGTCAGTTTTGTTACGCTGTGATCCAATCCGTCACATTTTCCCGTTTTATTCAGACATGGCTATAGAAGCTTTGTGACGATATGGACAAGGATCGGGTCGGCTTTGACATGAAGCGCTTAGCTTTAGTGGCTATTTTGTATCACGACTGAAGACATCAGTATTCTTTACGCACTTTTGAGGCCCAATTATTTTCAGGAGGTCATGAGCTGAAAAAAACCCTGTTTTGTTTTTTGTTAAGCGCATGTTCTGGAATTTTGCAACAGGTAGGGAAAAGTTCATTTTGTCACATTTTCCCATTGTATTCAGAGATTAGAACTTTGTGACGATATGGACAAGGATCTGGTCCACTTTGACACGAAGTGCTTGACGATTTTGTGTCGACTGTGCGACTGATAACGTGATTGTAAATTAAATAAATACCTGAGCCTGTTGCTTTTACGTACGGTAAGTTGGAAATAATAATCATTAGGCAATGTTTCACACTCACTTAGTCTATCAATAGCCAATTAGCTATTTAGTTTGTGTAAAACAACTTTTTTTAAATATTCGCGATTTAATCCGATTAAGTTGTTGAATTACAATGAATGATAATCGCGGAAACCGAATTTTTTCTTTCTGACATCCGGAACAACATATGGACTGATTAATAATTTTGCTTTCTTTAATTATTCTAATCTGAGACTTGATGGTGTCAAAATATGATATAAATTAAATAAAGTGCCAGATAAATGTCAATGTGAAAGTAAAATTAGTGTTTGGAATAGTAAAATGACAATGTAATGTATATTTATGTTTTTGAAATTAATTTAATTGGCATGCATCTACAGACACAAACTGTTAGTTTTATATTAGGAATTTATTTTGAGTAGTCTCGGCATAATAAACATACTCGAAATTAATTCCTTTTACTTAGTATATTTTCTAAAAATTTAATTAATTATAACATGTTTTTTATATAACTAGAAATGTAAATTTTGAATCATGTATTTTCGCGAAAATTGTCCGACATATCAAGATCTTTTTTTTTTCAAATTTTGGGACTATAATGAGGTCCATGGCCACAAAATTTGAATTGAAAAATAAATTGATGACAAATATTTAGATTTTTTACGTTTATTATTAATCGGTACAACTTATCGCAAAAATTACGGCCAAATAAAAAAAGGTAAGTATAAAAAGTACTCACGTGTGTAGTCCCAACTGTCTTGGTCATTTTTGAACACGTTCAATCTTTCAGGCTGTAACAAAAAAAAACTCATTAATACAAGGTACAAGGATTGGTTACCTATCTGAAACACTAAAAACGTTAGTCCGAATTTCGTTTCGGCAAAAACTATTCGACAAATATCGTTTCAATTTTTTTTCGTTTGTCCGAATTTTCATTTCGAATTATTACGATTCGGCATTTATTGGTTCGGTTTTTTAATCATTCGTCAAATTACGGTTTGCCTTAAATCTCGTTTCACCATAATATCAGTTACCCGAAGTAACGTTTCGATTTATTCACCATTCGACTTTTTTCGATTGACTTTGATTTCATTTGTCCGATGTAAAGATTCGATTTTTAACTATTCGACAAGTGTACAGCTGGCATTACAATTTACAATTATTTATTTTTATACCTGGCAAACTAGTCTGCAAGAATCTACCCGCTTTGTATTTTGATAAAGATAACCTTACCCGCCACATAAAACTTGTTATAGTGTATTATTAAGCTAATACTGAGTAGTACCTACAGTGCGATAGTGAAAACTTATTTAAATATGTCTGACCTAACCTACTTTTTTCCTAGCAGTTCGTTTTTGTTGGGGGACGCAGTTCAAACCTAACCTAACCTATTTTTCTGGTAGCAGTTCGTTTTTGTAAAGGGACGCAGTTCAAACATAACCTAACCTATTTTTCTGGTAGCAGTTCGTTTTTGTTGGGGGACGCAGTTCAAACCTAACCTAACCTACTTTTTTACCTAATTGAACCTTTGTTTTGAGTTTTTTTTCCATGCGGGGGGCTTCGCCCCCCGAGCCCCCCTTGTGGAGGGCTCCGCCCCCCCGTCCCCCCTTTGTCCTTCTGCCTATATAAGATTTCTGTGAAAGTCACTTCCCCAAACGGCCACTTTTTTATGAACCAACCTAACCTACTGACCTTTCTCTAAAAAACTAATAATAACTAATTTTCTTTTCTAAAATAACATTTATTTTAGATTTAGGGAAACATACCTCTGCCGAGAAATAACTTGGGATATCGTTAAAAGGTAAACTGAAAATATGTCTAAACGTATCCAGTGCGAAAAGTATCATTGGGTAAATGAAAAATGGGCAACGAAACAAAATACGTAACAATTCATAGGGCAAGTGAATGAGATGGGAAACGTTTTTCGGACAAACGAAACTTTTACTAAACGTGAAATGGTGAACAGAAAAAAATACGAAACCTGTCATCGGACAAACGATAATAATTCGAATAGTTTTTGGCCAAATGAAATTCGGTGAATGGTTTTTAGTGTTTGCGATAGGTTACCACAAGGATTTCGGTTTGAAAAATGTTCTACATAACAACATCAAAAAAATGAAACCTAAAAAAATGGTAAATAAAAAAACGTATTTTTAAAAAGGACTAACACAAACAACAATTACGGACAACTATTAAAAAATAATCATTTTGTTAAGTTTTATATTATGGTTCGTGATTAAGTAACGATTCTAAATCAATTTGCTACAACACTTGCATACACATTGCTGTATTATAGACTGTTAACAATTTACACAGTGTTGCATAATACAACAATAGTTATAAGAAACCTCGATTAGATATAGAGCTCTATCAGTACGGAGCACACGGAAAACCGAGCTCGCTTCCAGAAGCTGTCTGCAACATTCAGGGTCTGCTAGGCTTTCTGGTAGAGTTAGGTAGCGAGAGTAGTGCCTTGTTAGGGTTTTTATTACCTTAGACTGGCAAACAGGCAGACGGCCCATCTGATGGAAAATCGCTGTCTATAGACATTTGCAAAACTAAATACCAATGCGTTTCCGGTCTCGAAGAAATTTGATGACATCGTTATCCTAATAAAATCCATCACCCCTTTTAAAAGGCTTTTAAAGGGGTGATGGATTTTGACCCATCACGCAAAATAGGCACATTATGAGACGTAAAGTTGCAAAAAACTAGCCCATGTAAACCTATAAGGTTCTATCAACCGCGTGACAAAATTAAAACACCTATATTCAGCCACAATTGCTTGTGCACTAAATTTTGTTTCTGTTTTAAATAGATTCTACTATTTGTGAGGAACAAATATATACCTATAACTACCACACTTGGATTACTATAACAGCCACCAATTGCAATCAAAAGTAGCCGACCGCACCGACCGTTGAAAACGCCCCATACAAAACGGACGCCGACGGTGACATCATTCTTGAGTCCTCGCTGTACTAAGTCTGTATGAAAAAAAATTGTATTTTCTTATTTTGAGTACGAAAAAGTGCGATTAAGCACTTAGTTGTCGTACATTTATATTTTCAGTGTTATTTAAGTATTCCAAAATGAACTTTAATTTTTCTCTAAGACGATAAATAATATAAAAAAATGGTTAACTTTGTGATCTCATATCTTTATAACGTTTGTATATTTTTTGTTTATTTACTCTGTGTTATGATAATTTTTTATTTTCCAATCCATCCGTAATGTAATGTTACTCGCCCAATTTTACTCGCTTACTCGCCGGCGGTGGGAATGTGGGATACGTGCCTTACGGATCATTAAAACAGAAAACACTTAAATACAACGTTTAAAAGTCGCAGGTCAAACTAAAGTCCCCAAAATCACATAAAACGAGACTACGAAACGCATTTAAGTTCCAACTAACATTCACAGTAAAGTATATATAAACTTCGAAACTTAAAGAAGCAGAATAAATATTTTAAAAACTTCCGAATCCTTTATATTACGTAAGAAACTTCTGGCAAAGCCTTTTAGTATCGAGACAAACATGGACTTAGAGCTTTCTAGAACAAGCAAGTGCTTTAAAGTATCACGAATGTAAACGACACGGTCTAACTAAATGTGACCATTTTAGTTTGAACTGTAGTTTGGTAATTTAGTTGTAGTAAAATTTGAGGTACATATTTAATAAATGTAAAGCACATTCGTTCTACGTTTGCCATAGTGAAATTTTACAATCTGTCAAAGTAAAGTACGCGTATAGCAGGTTTGTATAGTAGAGAAAATATATCGCCATTAATTTAAAAAAAACACGTATCTCATACTCACTCCAGTTAAAAATGCAGTACCTAAGTGTGTATGAAGTTCGTATGTAACTTTTGACGTTTTTCTGTACGACGTTTTTAGATACGAGTTTTTTTTTCAAAGTAGTGACGATATGTAAGATTATGTTTCACCAAATCAGACATCTGCTCTTAACTTGAATTAGGGTACAAAAAATTCATAGCCGAATATCGCGTTAAGATTCTGCCTATAATGGACTCGTATTGTTTACTCATTTCTCTTAAACATTTAGTTAGGAGTAAGAAGGGGTCAGATTGTCGCAAGCAAAATCGCACGACTGCCAGGGTTTCCCAAACTGTGCGTCGCGACGGCCCGAGGAGTCGCGACACTGTCCCAGGGGCGTCGCGACACGGGAGATTCAAGTCGCCGTAAATTAAACCTAGAACAACCCGCATGTGTCTTGATTTACAACGGCATCGCAAAAAGTTTACAACCTGCCAAAGGACTCTGAGTATAAATAAGTAATAGACGATAAACTATCGTAGGTAACGTAACGGTAAACGTACGCGGCGACATTTTTAACTACTTATACACTTGCCGCGTCTATTCTTTTCAAATATCCGTCTCAGGATTCTCTCCAAGAGTAGTGGGCCGAATAAAGTAAATAAACTTTTCTTCCCTCACTCCGATATACCGTTAACTGATATCAGCTTGTACGAAACTCACCTAAGTTCATTGCAATTTAAACCTAAATAGCTTATAATAAAGTCCATTTTACAAGTTACAGAGTAAAGTCAGTTATGGCATGTGTTGCAAGAATTTGATATTAACTTGAGCGAGCGTTTCGCTCAATATAACCGTGTATGGAGGGTAGTTTTCATCACGTAAAAGGTTTAGTTTTGTGAAATATTTTTTAACTGCTTTTTAGTTTTATTAGCTTAAGTTTCTTCTCAAACATGCAATGAAATGTTGACATTACGTGCCTTATAATAGACCGCAAAGTACCTTGTTTCTGGTGCAGCTTAACAATTTGCATTTAACGGAATTTCATACAACATTGCCGACCTAGGCCTGCAATGTGTGTTTTTTTTTTATTTCCATTCCACATGTATTTGTGACACGGCATCACGGCGTTTAGCGATGTTTGCTATATTTTGCAATTTTATTTATATAAAATCGACATCAACATAAAGAATGACACATTATAAACAATGGTGCAATAATGTTCAATTGTAAACTTATTTACAAGAATACACATTTAAAATTTTATGCCACACCTGGCCATAAAGAGGCTTTTTCCGCACGCTGCGCGTACGGAGAAGCCGCTTTCTGGCCAAGTGTAGACATAAAATTATGTACACAACACATGAGGTAATAAAGAAAGCCTTCGATCGCATATTTACGTCCCTCGCTTGCAGCTCGGGCCACAAACTTCTGTGATCTCGGCCTTTCTTTGTATTACCACCCTAGTTGAGTAATGTACTATTATCTTAATATTCGCGGTAAAAATGTATACTGAAACAGTTTTTGTAAAGGATATTGAAAACGTTTCATTCTGTAATTCTATTTTTTGTCTACTTTACTTTTAGTGTTTGCAGAAAATAAAGTTTGATTTTTTGGAGTGTTTTTAATTTATTTCATTGCATATTTTGAGAAAAGCACTATACATACCTCGGCGTGAAGTGGGGTTGCAAGCCTCGTAACTATCTGGCCTCACGTTCGCTCGGCCATCTATATGTACTCGGCCGGCAACCCCTCACTTCCCGGCCTCTGTAGTAATGTACTATTATATATGAAGGGTTCTATACTATACCGACAGAGAGAAGCGGATTTCACGACTTCAGAAGCAATAGTCGCGTTGCCGTACGATCGCAACAATGAAACAATTCTGTATACAATAAAGTGCCCATTTCCAACTCGCCGCCGACATACGAGCTCCACAAAGTTACCGACCGAAGCCGCAATTTTACTCGAAAGCGATTACCGGCCCGTCAAAACTGACGTCCGGCTGGGCCCTTAAGCGGTGACGTCATCAGTTTTTAATCCAACGCCTGGTAGGCTAATTCACAAATTCGCTGCCAGTCGCGTTCGTAATGTAATTTGACCCGTTTAATAGTAATAACAGTTCGCAATCAAAGGTGAAAGGTGTTCGGGACCGCTCATTCCCAAAATACCGCATTCCTAAAATACCAGATTTTTAAAATACCGGATTCTCGATACACCAGATTCTCCGTATACAAGATTCCCAAAATAACACACCCAACAAAGTGATTTAGATCCTTGAGTAACTTACGATTTTATAATCTAGTGTAACGGGAATGTGGTAAGACAGGAATCTCATAAATCGAAAATCTGTTTTTTTGAAAAATCTGGTATTTCGGGAATGCGGTATTTTGGACACGAGCGATAATAGAGACGAACAAGTTGTCCAATTTCGGCGGTTTAGAAGCGCGCGACACGTCGTATTCACAAACACACACGCGAGGTCTCGGAGCCCATCGCATCCGACCGTCTCTCTCTATCGTATAACGCGTGCTCTTTCTGGTCGCTGGTTATTACGACCCATGGGTGGCGAAATTGAATGATAATATCCGTGCAACGGAACCGCGCAGTGAGAGATTTTGCGAGTCGGTCACCCCAATGGCTCCACCGTTGTGATTTTTTTAGAGATGTTAAGGGTCTCTAGGCGTCAAAACAAGACAAATAAAATAATGGAAAATAATTAGACGTGTAATAAATTCATGGGGACGTAAAGAGAAGAAATGTTGTCAAAATATTATGTTTCGGAGGTGTAATTGTGCAATTGGGTACGAAATTGATGAAGAAATTGTAAATACCCTACTGTACTTGACATCCGGATGTTTAGAAACTAAGCTGAGAACATGAAAAAACGGGACTTTTTTAATTATCAATCAACTTCAAAAAATAAACTTTTATATCAATGACAAAGTAATTGAGTTTAGAAAAAAGAAATACCTTGAAAAGTTCTACCTTGGCTTTTTAACCGACTTCAAAGCATAAAGGTTTTCAAAAAAGGGAGATTTCCCCGGCCGAGGCGTTCCCTGGGGTCGAACCAGATCGCTAGCCGGACCACCCTGAGTTTGGTCGGACTGGGTGGGTGCCGGGGGTGCCTGGGGTCGCCTTGGGTCACCTTGTCCCGGTCCACCTCGATAGAATCGGGCTAGGTGGGGGCCTGAACGCCTGGAGTCGAACCAAGTCGTTTGGCCAGGGCCACCTTGACTCAGAGTGAGCAGCGGACCAGCGGGAAGGATGACTCGGGTCATCCTGTCCTTATGTGAACTAATCCTTTTTACGTTTGAAAGGATCAAATATGTTACGCCACTAGTCACCGTTCTGAATTTAGCAATGTAATCATAATTCTCATCAGTCGCGTGCCAGAAGTACGCCCGATTTGCACTACGCGGCTAAATTAAGAACGGTGGCAAGTGACGTAATATTCCCGTGTTGTGATTACACATATCATGTGTTGAATCGCATCGGGTGTTAGAGACCCAATGCACTGCGGATGAGACCATTTGTTCCGCCAACACCGGACCGATTGGATGCGCAAACACTATCCATTTAGGCAAAGTGCTTGCATTCGTCACGTATCGAAGTAGTATGGCGGTGAATCGCTGGTGTTGTGCTGTAATTCCCTTCAGTGCTGCTAGGTGCAACCAAACTCGGAAATCACAGACATATATCGAGATAGAAGGATTTATTTATCGTCGATTTGTATGTGGTTTTGCGTTTGACGTAAAGAGTGTAATTCAGTGATGGTAGGTAAATATAAAAATTCCAATTTATTTAGTGGTATTCGAACAATTAATTTTAAAAATCTGATACTAATGTTAAAGGAGACTGAAGTTGGCAGCGAGCAAAGAAGGTCCCCGGCCCTTCTTTGTAGCACGCGAGGTACATAGGTAGGTACACTCTTTCCTTCGATCTCGATCTTCGATATGTATTATTTCTATGTACGAAATCTGTCCAGTAGAAATTCATTTACTGCCATTAGCCGAAATAATTTCAAATTTTACAGCTCCAATCACTAATATGTTGACAACCGAGTTTGACAAGGCAATGCAGAACAAAAAAATAGACAATCCCACCAAAAACATTTCCATGTAAAATTTTGCCAAGACGAGACCATATGCCTCGCACTGTCAAAAAGTTATCAGATCTCGTGTAGAGCCAAGCATCTATCTCTACATGCCATAACTCTACCTACAAGGCCTAATTTCACAAACTCTACACCTTAGTCAAAATATGTGGCTTCTTGCTTTATCTCATGTAGAGCCAAGCTTCTAACTCTACAAGGCCTAAGTTCACAAAATTTACACCTTAGTCAAAATACAGGGTGGTTTTCGATAAACTGTACATATTAAAAGGGGTGAAATTTCAGCCAATTTTATCGGTAAAACTGATTTTAATTTTTGTTTGTGGCCATTCGTTTTTTTTATACCGCGTCAAACAGATGTACTGCCCAAAATTTCACTAAAAAGTTTAAAAATCTGTAAAAAAAAGAATGGCCAGAAACAAAAGTTAGACAGTTTTACCGATAAAATTGGTTGAAATTTCAGACCTTTTAATACGTACAGTTTATCGAAAACCACCCTGTATGCGGCT
The DNA here is from genome assembly GCA_947034925.1 of Eudemis profundana. Classification (NCBI taxonomy): domain Eukaryota; kingdom Metazoa; phylum Arthropoda; class Insecta; order Lepidoptera; family Tortricidae; genus Eudemis; species Eudemis profundana. The sequence goes on along the minus strand of OX344816.1, from coordinate 11,883,234 downwards.
GTACACATTTGTGCAAATAAACAGCATCCAAAACACTAAACCACCCAGACACAACCATCCTTGCCAAGAACCCCAAAACCCGCCAATTTCCCATGCAAAAAAGGCTGTTTCTCCTCAAATCGAGATTAAAAGCCGAGTCATAATGCTAATACGTACAAGGATACCAGGCGGCACTAAATCAAGAATCTGGCGCCGGTCGTCCGATGCATTTGCCAAATATATGATAAACGTTGGCGGATGAAAAACAGATTCAGTGCATTAACGAAATAGTAAAATATGTGTACTTATATGCTATATGCATCCGCTTCCGTTCTATTTCTTTGGGTAGGTCATGCGGTCATTAAAATAAAATTTCGGCTGCATTTGTGAAGTGGACATGGGTGCACAAGTATTGGAAGTGGTTACGATTCAGAATACGCGGCGTGGACTGACGCTGTCGGTCGATGCAAAAAACATGCGTCCGTTCATTATGGAAGTCTTTGAGGGGTAGACCTACACATATTTCTGTAGACGTCTCCAGGTTGAAGTGATAGATTTAATTATTTGTAATAAATGAAGTGAAGAATTCATTTACTTAGTCCAACGGCACATTATGAGGAACATAACTCACATACGGATCCTAAAATGCCTGACGAGTTCTTGAAAGGAAGTCTAAGCGTACTTCACTCCACCGATAAGCTACGGGTAGGCTACGATGGTACAGTTATGCTACGGCTACACACATCGCGCTAACGCGAAGATTCGTGTTGATATCTCGTTCATTTTGTATGTCAGAGAAAGAGACGCCAACACGAATCTTCGTAGAATTACGGACAGAAAAAGCCACCCAAACACGTATACTTGGCGCTACAACATCTCCGGTTGTATAATCGAAGACACTGCTAACTGACCACTTGTCACCCTTATTACAATGTATTAAGGTCTACTGATGGTCACTTAACTGTGTCTTCGTTTGTACCTACGACATCTCCAGTTGTATCTACAACCAGAGATGTTGTTTTTGGATCTCCAAAGGCCCAAAACATGATGCAAAGATGTACAGCTAAATAATAAGGCATAGATTGAAGTCGCGGTTAGTTGTACTAGCCCAAGACCTGGCAAGAGGAGATGGGTTATATAGGTTTACGCGGCTAATTACCCGCAACTGGAAGTCTGATATACGTCTATTTTCTCTCTACCAAACAGTCTAGCTGGCCCTTTATGTTGCCAGACTTCAGGGAGCGCCTCGGTGTTCCGAGGTATTGTGGCATATAAGATAAGCTGCTACTTTACTTTGGCTCTCAGGCATAACACCCAACTAGCAGAGAGATCTCTTCATTGTCCTTTCCTTACAGGCTAATTATATTCTCGTAATCAACTCAATGCCGTAACTGGGTATTTTTTTTTAATACTACCCGTAGCAACGACACTACTTAGTTGAGGGCTTAACGAACTGTAGCAGTCTCCTAATCTTTAAAAGCGCTCTTTATTTTATACAGTTTTCCGCGTTTTTCGCGTCAAGTGGGAGTCCGACTGAGTTTACATATAAATATTTAAAAAACTTATAAATATTTTTGTCTTAATCTAATGAGACAATTTTGCCGATATTCCACCCGAGATATGTTCTCAGTCCTCTGCAATAACATATCATGTTATTTTAATTACTTCAAAAAATTAAGTTTTCTACTACTACTATTTGGGTACTACTTTTTGAGATATAAAGCGTTTCCAAAAACAAAGTCGTTCCAGAGATACAAGCGGTGTACGCCAGCTTGACGCCCGGTAGCGTACACCGTGAACAGGCCTTATATTCAAGTTTAAGGGTACTATTTTTTTCACCTAGGTATTTCGTCGGTACTATTTGGGTGCATCATATTCTGAATATCTTTACGGTATACACTATCTTGACGGACACGAAATTGATGCAAAAAAATCCCATTAAAGTAAAAAAAAAACAAGAATTTATCCTAAAACAAGAAAGATTTTTCAAAGTCTAGTATTTAATTAATTATGTGTAATATCGATACCCTAGTTCACACTTGTAGTAAGAAAAATTATTCTGCCAATGAAATGTCTATTTTATAGCTTTCTGCACTGACTTACTAATTGCAACCGTTTTCTTCAAAAAGTTAGCACACCTGTGCTCTAAATCTAGAGTACCTATCGATATAGTGGTAAGAAACATGTAACAACGTAGGTCTTTAGTGCAACAAACTGCAGAGCATCTTTCACTACCATTAATCATTCCCCAAGTTGGAGAGTGAGATGGCCAGCAATAATAGCTCTTCGTTACCTTTGTGGCAAATGGCGTGCCGTCCTTAATTGACGTGCGCTAGAAGTTAGTCCTCGCCTTGTAGTGCCGGTGGTTCTTTGTACTTTAAAACTTTAATTTTTGTAAGTTTAGCTACTTTTTTATTACACCAGGCAACAATGATAACGTCCTGCAAATTTTCTTCGTCATCAGTTCAACTTTGAGTCGTCCTTTATACAAACATTTTCCATCTCTATAAAAATAGTATTTATTGAAATAAAAGTGCATTTTGTACATTGATATATTGTATAAGGACTCTCTCGCTCTTCCTAGCTATTATCCCACATGGTGGTGGAGTCAGCTTTCCGTACTTGTCTCCTCCACTTCGCTCTGTCTCCGACATCGCCCTCGGATACCTGACATTCAGTCATATCCTTATATATTGTATAAGGACTGTTTTGAAAAAATTATGCATCGTCCGAATTTTTCACGCCGGTTCTTATCGGAACAGAGAAATATTGTTCCAACCCGATATTAAACTCTGACATTAAGGGAATTAAATAATGCCTGGTCAAGTTATCTCAGAAAACGCGGAAAACTGTATAAAATAAAGAGCGCTTTTAATGTAATATTACACTTGCGATTTGCGGGTGAGTTAGAAGCGAAGTTCCATACAAATGTCGCTCGCGGCGAACTCACTGTGACTGGTTTTGTATGGAAACTCGTCCGCAGCTCGCCTGCGATTAGCAAGTGTGATAACTGTGATAAGGCACTAATAGGTGCATTGTACTGTCCCTAAATAATATTTTTACGTCACACCTGGCCATAAAGTGACAATAACCGCCAGCTACGCGTGCGAAAAATCACATTTCATGGCCTGGGGGAGTCGTAAAATTTTGTACTTACCACGGGCTAATAAAGAAAGCCCCAGATCGCATATTTATCGCCCTTGCCTTCGGCTCGGGCGTCTAATACCTGCGATCTGAGATCTTCTTTGTTTTACCGCCCTTGGTAAGTAATGTACTATTTTTCACGAAAATGACACCAAATATTTTTACACACTTTTTTTCACATTTCACGGTGTTTCCACATTCAGCACTTAACAGGACTCGCAAATATAGGTGACATCAATGGCGTGCTTTCCATAAAGACAAATAGACTTGCCTACCTTTTAATTTCGTCCCCGCTAAGGGCTAAAAGGCTAGAAATTAGCAGGAATGGCGGTCTCTTAACACACGACCTAAGTACCTACCCTACTCCTATATTAGGGTAGGAATTATAAGGTAAGCAGTGTCTTTTGGCCTTTAAGGTGTGCACGTCACTGGGTAAGAGCCCTATCACACTGACGATTTCCGAGCGAGCGCGAACATGTGTTCATACAAAATTTGTCACGGCAAGCTTGCGGCGAGCGATCGAAATCTGACTGTCCGACCCAGAGTACATGAACTCTCCGACCCAGAAAACATGGTCGTTTTAAAAACAGGCCAAACTCAGACCAGCAATTACAAAAAAAAAGATCGAAATCTGTATTAAAACAGCCCGCAAATCGCCAGTGCGATAAGGCCCTAACAAACTATACAAAACGATGATCGTACGCACACAGAAACAGATTACATCAACGTAACAGTGTGTGTGTCCTACAATATTGGCAGCACTCGAAGCAAGTTAACCAACTCGCAACACGATACCCGACTAACACAGGAAGTAGGAAATGCACCCTCACGGTGCCCTCACTTCCGGTGTGACGCGCCCGTATCGATGACGTCACATCCTTTGTTGGCTAGAACTGGCTGTTCCATATTAACAAGCGATCATAGGCGACCGACACTTTCAGGTCATGTCACATGGCGATTTTGGCCAAGCAAGATCATCAAAATCAACACGTACAACTTTGATTTTGCGCTAGGCTTTTGACGTCGTTGCATCAGTACAGAGCGATTCACAAGAGCTGGCACGAATGGATTGAACGAAAGTAATGTCACTTGACACTGTTGAGTGACGTTCTTATACGGGAGGATAAAAATATTATGTAAATAAGTACATAACACTTCTTCATTAATCAAGAAAACAATACATCTAATCTGCACATTATTCAGACTAAGCACGTAAAAGATATGGGAGAGAGGTAATTTTGACGGATCCCTACAAGTCTTTTACTATCATAGCGTTTTTGTTTAATTCATACCCTGTTTTCACACTGACGGCGCAATCTACGAAATCATGGCGAAAATATATGAAACTCATAAGCAATTTAGATGTTTCGATGCAATTTCGGCGCTTCACGGCGTCAGTGTGCAAACAAGGTTGCGATTGTGTAGGTAGAGATTTTTTCTTGTTCATAAAATACACAATGCAGACTGGATCACGATGTTATGAGACGAGATAGTCTAAAAACACGAGTATCATCAACCTGTATTATAATAATTTTGTGATGCACACATAAAAATTATCATTCACTCGTTCAATCCATTCGAGCCAGCTCTTGTGAATCGACCTGTACTCTAATTATTTTCTGTTTTTTTTTTTATAATTTCTACGTACCTATGTGTTAGTGTACTGCTTCCTGAAATATATTAATGCATGACCTATCAGCTAGAGTGTGTTGAAAGCAATTCGGGGCAAAACCTACTTTATGCACTTTGAATACAGTTCAAAATCAGATGACTTAAACATTGTACACTGCTATCCAATCTCGCGGCTATCATATATGAATGCATGTCCACTGTTATCCCTTAATCCCATCCGCAGTTAGTCACGAGCTGTCTGTCTGTCGCGGAATCCATGCTTCATGTAACATTAGTGCCTGATACACTAGAGGACAGTTTAATTGTAGTAGTAAATCTCAATAATATTTAGAAAACAGGCCAGGTGCGAGTTGGCTTCGCTCACAAAGGGTTCCTTACCACCGTCAAGCAAAACACGCCAAAACGTACGTCTTGTATGCGGATCTCCTTTTATTTTTAATTTTATTTTGTTTTTATTGTTTGTAGCGGCAATAGAAATACATATTCTGCGAAAATTTCAAGTCTCTATTATGTTATGACTATTATGGTTCCAAAGATACATCCCTGTGATAGGCATTTGGCATCCTTTCGGTACGGAACCCTATAAAGCTGTGGGATGAAGAATAATGATAAAATCGATGAACTAAAGACTGCTGTAAATCGACTGAGAAGCTCTCTACTTTACACCAGGTAAGAACCAAAATCAAACGTACTTTACTTAAGTCTAACCACAAAAATAAAACTCTTTTAAGCACTCCTTTAAACGGTCTACTAGCAGCTCAAAGACATGAGAAGCCTGTCGTTACAAACTAGGCGAGACTAGGCTCGGCCCTTTGTTGCGTCTCGCATTTGTAGACTCATCGCTGTAGCTATTTAGCCACTCGAGTGCTAAACCGCTTTGCATAGCTATCTAGACGCAGTTTATACGTTTCAGTGGCCTGCTATGTGTGCGAAAATTACTAACAAACGTCACTGATTTTTAAGTTATTACTGTGTTTTTATTAGAATGTAAAATTGCAGCCCTAAAAAGCCATGTATATTTATTTTCATATAAGAAATACATGACTACTTTAACAAAATTAAAGCTGTAATAACTATGAAAGGATGATATTTGCGTTTATAATGTGAAAATGACAAAATAAAGCACTCAGCCGTCTCTTTTTGACTGACTTTTTCGATTCGAGGCAAAAACGCATGCTTAGGGTTGCCAGTATCACGTGATAAACGCCACTAGGAAAAAAGTGTATCAAAGATATTTTGGACGAACTTTTTAAAACAATACCAATGTCTAAAGACAGTGTTCCTCTTCACATTGCAAGCATATCGTTACGTGCTAGAAGCAGGCTCGTCCCTTTGTCCCGACGCTCTGGCAGCTATTTAGCCACTCGAGTGCTGAGCCACTTCGCTCGACGTGGTGTATACGTTTCAGTGGCCTGCTATGTATGCGAAAATTGCATACTAACATTACTGATGCTCAAGTTTTTAGCTGTGTTTTTAGAATTTAAATTGCGCATCAAAAATTTCCATACCTTTATAAAAAGACAAGAAAAAGCAATCAATGCCTTTCCACCATCTCCACATGGAATCATATCGTTACGTACTAGAAGCAGACTCGTCCCGTTGTCGCGACGCTCTGGCAGCTATTTAGCCACTCGAGTGCTGAGCCACTTCGCTCGACGTAGTTCATACATTACAGTGGCCTTTTGTGTACGTTAATGCGACGTGGAAATTGATGCTCAATAGAAATCATCTATATGCCCTGTAAGGGTCCCCATCAGTCATATCTATGAATGATAAATTGATGTGTCGAGTACACTGATCTGCGACTTCTTTGTCAACCTTGACCTTGTATAAGGGGCATCCACAAATTACGTCACACGATTTATCACATTTTTAGAGCCCTTCCTCCCCCATGTCACACTTTTTCCTAACATATTCCATCTTTTTTAACACAGGCTGTCACATATGGCTAGACAATAAATGTATGGGTTCATAGTTTTTATTCAATGGTATTAATAGTTTTTAAGAATAGACTTTTACGCCTAATTTTTAAGGCTCATTAAATAAAAAAGTTATTTTAATTTATTATTTCCTTATTTTGTTAATTTTAACAGTACCTTATACATTTAATTTACGGTACTGTATGCGAATAACACAAAACCTCTCTTTTCTTTATTTTACTTTATTATCTAATTTGTACTTTAAATTAAATAATAAAACTTCCCGAAAATTTTCCTTCAATTGGATAAGCAATCATATACACAACGATACGTAAATTTACAGCAAAATTGTTTTCAGTCATACACTAAAAACGATTGTTTAGTCAGTTAGTTGAATCCCTTAATTTTAAAATTAATTTTTATTTCCACAAAACCACTAGAGCAGTGCTGCATTTAAAAAAAAAGACAATTTAAATTCTTTTTATACTTTTATTTATTTTCATGGTTCAAAAATTCCGACGTATTTTTTACAATTACAAATATTCTCTTAAAAGCATTCGTGGCTACAGTGAACGAAACATATAGATACATTTTGCCTCTCGCACAAAATGACTAATATATTATTTATTGGTCACTAACTCAGGGACCAAAGTTTATTGACATAACATGTCAATTCCACCACTGACAACCAAGATGAGGAATGCCCCTCCTTGTATTCTTCACCATTAGAATCAGCTGTTTTTGGGTCTCATAGATTTAGCAGTATGAGTTAAGTGTTCGCGTCTTTCTTTCCGGTTCATCCGACACTAAACTCAAAATGCACCAGTACTCAATACGATCCAATGTCTAAAAGATCCATTCTCATTACGAATTGAACCCAAATTAACTTATTGCCAAAATGAACCGTTCTCGACTTGCACTCTTCTCAGTATGAACCAATTTCAAATTGAGTGAAGCCCATTATAACCGATACCCAAAAGGCTCCATTTCCAAAATACCCTTAATTTGTAATAGCAGAACACATTATTCCCATAATGATTGATTCACAAAAAGCTCTTTTCCCAAAATACACTAAACTCTCGATTATTACCTTCTTAGTCTTTTATAATAGAATAAAACATCGTGTAAACATAACTGCCACTGCGTATGCTATCTTAACATCGGCCACTTAAAAATGAAGTGTCAATATGGACATGAAAGGAATCAATGTCATTATCTAATTATTTATTGCGCTTCGCAATGGCTGGTAGCAGTGAAATATTATTCATAGAAAAATTTATAATGGGCACCGATATAATTTTAGCCGCAAAAATAAAAATACTACCAATTGGAAATGTGCAAATCGGACTACAGGCTCGGGAAGTAAAGAAAGCCTCAGATCACATCACACCTATATTAGAACAACGACGTAATTGCAATTCGTTAAAACTTGCATTTACGTATTTGTTCTAATACAGGTGCGACATGTTGTCAACCTTAGTTTACCCTCCTACGACAATCGAGAATTTAGTGTATTTTGGGAAAAGAGCTTTTTGTGAATCGATCTTTATGGGAATAATGTGTTCTGCTAATACAAATTAAGGGTATTTTGGGAATGGAGCCTTTTGGGTATCGGTTATAATGGGCTTCACTCAATTTGAAATTGGTTCATACTGAGAAGAGTGCAAGTCGAGAACGGTTCATTTTGGCAATAAGTTAATTTGGGTTCCATTCGTAATGAGAATGGATCTTTTAGACATTGGATCGTATTGAGTACTGGTGCATTTTGAGTTTAGTGTCGGATGAACCGGAAAGGCGTCTTTCCTGTGGACATCACAAAATTAGGGGTTTTATTTTCTAGCTGCACCCCTATAAGCTAATAACTCTACTCTTCTACTTTAAGCCTATATGATAAAAACATAGTGATGTGTATTCGGGTCGTTAACTATTATTGTTTTGTCCACGGGAATGACGTCATTTCGAAATCTGTATGACCATTTTCTTCTCAGTACAATCTTAGACTTCAATGAATATTTTCAAGAGGCGCGATTTGAGTTTGAATCAAGCAATCCTATCAACGTAGCTATTCCGAGATCCAATCTCGAGCAGCTGATCTTGGTTAGGGGGTTAAGAAAGTAATGGACTGCTTCTAACCACTGATGTACCAAAGGAAGTGATCAAAAATTGGGAAACTTTCCACTTGGATAAATCTCCGTAATTTATCTGAGTCCTTACTTACTTACTACGTTGGCTTAGTGACCCAAAAAGGATCTTGGCCTCAGACACAAGAACTCGCCACTCTTCCCTATTTTGTGCCACCTCACGCCAGTCGGGTACTTTGAGGGCACTTAGGTCTTTCTGGACTTCATCACTCCAGCGGTATCTAGGCCGACCAACAGGACGTTTTCCATACGGCCGCCCTATATATGCTCTCTTTACCGCTCGCTCTTCTCCCATCCGTTCCAAGTGGCCGAGCCAACGCAATCGGGTGGCCTTAATTTCGCCCATTATGTTTGGCACCTTCACCAGCTCTTCCAACTCCCTATTCCTTCTACGCCTCCACGTTCCATCCTCATCTCTCGTTGGCCCCAAAATCTTCCGCCAGATTTTCCTCTCCGCCACTAAGAGCTTGTTCTCTTCCTTCTGAGTCAATGACCAAGCTTCACACCCATACATCAAGATTGGTCTGATGATTGTTTTGTAGACACGAATCTGAGTCCTATTCTTAGGTAATTTTCCAAAATATAAACTTTCTTTAAATTCTCGTGAAAGTTTTCAGAAATTTCTAAGATATTTCCCAACTTTTTAGAAACTTTCTGCAACTTGCAAATCTTTACTTCTGACGCAGCACTAAAGATGCGCGAGTGAACAACCCCAGCGATATTGCCGGGCATTTAAAGCCACGCAACCATTAACGAACGCCGGCGCGACTAATATATCGCTTGCGGCCGCGAGCGCCGTCCACCGCATTCGCATTTACACATGTTATGTGCAGTGTTCGGATTAGGTAGTGAGTGCCATTTCGGGTGAATGACCTTAAACATTGAACAGAACATGGATAAGACTAGGGCGGTGTCAGCATCAGCGTAATCCGTCCCATTCGTTTTTTGTTCAATTCGTATTTCGTGTCATTCTATACTCGTCACACATTCTTAATCAAGATTATTCTTTATACATAAAGAATGTGTGACGAATATAGAATGAGACGAAATACGAATTGAAGGAAAAACGAATCGGACGAATTACGCTAATACCGACTAGGGATTCCGGGACTCGAAATTTTTTACAGTAAATATTATTGACATAATATTTATTGTGCAATATTTAAAGAGGACGTAAAAATAAACTTTTCATATGAAATACCGGGGTTAAAAGGTACATCCATATTAAGCTTACGCACCGAAGTTGCACTACCTAATCCGACCACTGGTTATGTGCAACGAACGCAATACATGTAACACAAAAGTGGGATTGTTTCACGAGATTTATAACCATAATGTACGACTATGTATTTGGCAAAAAGCGTGCAACCGTTCGTTGTGTATTTGGGGGAGACCTATGATCAGCAGTCATCGTAGCAAGGTCCAAATTATGGTGATGACATTACATTAAAGTACGGATATAAAGACAATTTTTTTAGGTCAACAGCTATTTAATTATTAAATTCAAATTAAATCTCTAATGTAAAACTAGCATTTATTCCGCCCGCGTTATTCCCGTTAATGTCTCAAGTGAACTCTTTACTGGGACATAAAGTATCATATGTTTCAATCCAGGACCCGGTCTACTCACATGCCAAATTTCATCTCAATCCATCCAGTTGTTACCCCGTTATTTAGTAACAAACATCCAAACCTCCAAACATCTCCACAAACTTTCACATTTATAATATTAGTAGGAAGGATAGTTCATTCCGAACTTGGGTAAACACCGTATGTTTACAGAGAGTATTGTATGAATACTAAAGACCGCCGAAGAAAACTTGTTTACATGTCACCTGAAGTACTTTAAATATGTAAAACCAATATGCTGAGTGGTATGTCCGCGTGAAGGTACTTATACCTCTTTTCATTTCGGATTTTCGAATGGTTGCAAGCTTTTTGTCTCGATCTCCTGCCACTCTAACCAGGTCGTCAGACTATTTTGTGGAAGGCCGACCCACGCTGCGTCTTCCCGGTTCGTTGTCTCCACTCGAGAACCTTTACCCCACCCCCCATCGGCAATCGGTTCTTCGAACTATATGCCCAGCCCATTGTAACTTCAACTTGCTAACTGCAGCTACGATCAGCTCAATTCTACCGATTACTATTTGATAATCAACGTCACATACATTGTTGTTCACTTCACTTTCACTGATCACTTTAATCATGCTGATGTGACGTCACATTAATTATTTAACCCTAAAAACCTGAAAAACAACCGTTCTGACATTATATTTAATAAAAAGTCTGATTTTACGATATTTTTACATTTTCTTACTAACATACAATGGTTGGAATAAAAAGAGATATCATGCGTTTGTAACAGAATCCTAAGACTAAAGTAATTCGAAATGAGTTTTAAACTTTCAGAGTAAAAGAATGTTCCAATTTCAAAAACACAGAAGTCCTCTGGGCCTTGAAAGATAAACGGTGCCAGTCTCGAACGAAATCCCAAGAACAAACATTGATATATTCCCGACGTCAGATGCATAAACCCCCATTCGATATGATATTCGCACAAACCTACATTTAAATCAATAAACGCCTATTCCGTACGCGACATATGTAATAATATGTTACCGCGGTTCCCCGTTCGATTTTAACATTTTCCTCACGAGTGCGACGCGGGTTTCCATCAAAATCATAATTTTAGTATGTCAGTGTTCATGTTTTATTCATACATACGGTTGAGTGTATGTCGGGTGTCACTAAAATATTTCCTGGAGTTTCAGCCGTGATGCGTTCTTTAGCTGTGTTTACATTGCTATGAATTTTAATTTTGTGGTTTAGATATGCGATATGCGATACGGTACGTTTGTTTTCTCTGATGCGGCATTCGTGTACTTTGAATGCAGGAGTATGTGTTTTGGGTTTGTCGATCTGCACGTAACAACGAATCGAAGGAATGTTTAGGATGAAGATCTCTGACAAGGATTTTAAAACTGCGAATGTAATTTTGGCGATAATTGTCTAACGCGTCCGATTTCGATGGTTAAAAAAGCAACTGAGATAAACAGTCTGAACATCTGTTTGCCAAATTTGGACCTAGGGTTAGTTTTATTCTCGAGAAAACATCATTACGTCACCATCAGCGTTCGTCCCACTTCTGAGCACAGACCTAGTCTCATAGATGAGAGAACACCAGTTTTCAACAAATCATATGCACCTTATCATATGCATCTTAAGATTAGAAACACATTTCTTACATGGGACAGCTATGGAGACGATTTCCTTTGCAATTCTTCAAGAGCATGACGTAAGGTGTTAATAATCCTGCATGACCCTCGTGTGGAGTGGTTGGTATCGGCAACATTCCGTGCTGACCGCCTCACTTGAGGTTGAAGCCCTCTCGGCACGTGCTATCTAGGTTCATGTTGCGCGCCATTTTTCTTACACTTCAAACAGTTAGGATTATTATTAGACGGCGTATCTTCATGAAAAAGCAACTCCAGATGACTGTTCATCTGGAGTTAAAGTGATGTTAAGACTGTTCTTAACATCACTTTGCCAATTCGACCTAGAGTTACTTTTATTCGCGAGAAAACACCAGTTTTCGACAAAAATATGCACCTTTATACATGTTTCCTACTTAAGAGTTAAGGCAGCTGTGGTGTGTAGCGTAACACTCACACACTCTCTCCCCTCCTCCCTTATATAAGACATGTAACCTAATGTAAGAGTAAGAGCAGCCACAATAAACCAACTCAATCAAAAGTAGACCTTTTACTCTGCACATCACACAGCTAAGGAGACGATTCTCCTTTAGAATTCTTTAAGAGCATGACATAGGGTGTTAATCCTGCATGGCCCTCGTGTGGAGTGGTCGGTATCGGCGACATTCCGTGCTGACCGACACTTCGCGAGGTTGAAGCCCTCTCAGCACGTGCTATCTAGGTTCGTGTTGCGCGCCATTTTGCTTACACGTCAAATGCTAAGGATTATGCTTGGCGTGTTGAGTTTTTAATGTCTTGGAAGATTGTGGTTTACTATGTTACTGCCAAGTGACATTTTTAACACTCAAAGAGTTACGAATCGACAGAATGAAAGCTCTGTTTTCAGATATTGAAAATAATACAATCATAGCAAGGATTATCTCAATATAGACACGGGCGGACAATAAAGGAAACTATCGCCCCTGTCAAATCTAGCTGTCAATGTCAATGATAATATGTAAGTGTCAATGTCAAATATATGATTTAGATTGGCAGCACCAGTTGGCAGCACCATCGTCGTACACGTTCCCTATAGTGATTGAAGTGATTAGCTGGACCTGTGGATATATGAGGAAATATAACATTTTGTATGGGGACTTTCAACGAGTCAAAATACATGATTTGCATAATATTATAAATCAATCGTTTATTTCTCGAAACATACACGAGCCACTCCAATTATTAAACCAAAATTCAAAGACACTTCACAATACCAAGCGGAACTCATCAAAACATTACCTCACTCGACCAACTTTCGACAGGGGGCTATTCCGACGATAACTATCGCAAACTCTTACTGAACTAAACATTTCTACGCAAAACTCTATCTTATTTCAAGCTACATAAAGTTCTAATTTAAAGCGATAACGCCAGACAAAGGATATTGAGTCAGTTATGGGTCTTATTATGGTTCGGCAATCGAACCTCAAGTCCCATTTCGATAGTTCGAGCCCGGGTTATTACGAGTCGTCGAGTCGATGCCTGTTCTCGTCTCATTGTTAAGGGATTACATTGATTTGTGCTTTTGTTTGGAAAATGTCGACATCGGGTTTCGGATTTGTCGTTTAGGCAATCGGCGGAATCAGTATCTTTGTACAGATGGGGAACCTTTAGACTTTTAGCGAGATAAGTAAACCTATATGTTCTCTAAACATGTCTTTGAGCAGACTCAGAATGAAGGGCACATTTTTATCTTGGTTACACTAAGTTTCTACACTACTACATACGAAGCCTGTAAAGTAAGAATTAACTCAGGTCTTAGTTGCACACTGGAAAGCTACAAAAATGCTGCAGTACGGATTGCACCGTACCGTGCGACTCGACCTTGAATAGGTATCGCGCGGACATAAATTACAGTATGAAGCAGTAATTTTTCTTCTTACAAAAGGTACATCGCGCGCTTGGATGTGTGCGCGCCGTGTACGAACGCACTAGAAGCAAAGAAATATGAATGCGTAGGAATTCTCCATTTTGGATCGCACTTATACAGACGTGCTGTCGCGCGTCTGTGTGAATACATGTCGCGCGCTCTTAAAAGGCCGAAGTTGGGCTACTTGTTCGTCTTTATACTTTGCCTAAACGGCCGAAGGGAAACTACTTGTCTTCTTCATACTTTGATGCCGTGTAGCGCGTCTTGCGGCACCCACTTGGTTATACTACCACCACAACCACCTTTCGGGGGGTATGACGCATACATAGCCAGCCCAGTCCCATTTGAAAACTTAGCGACTTTAAGCCGGGTCCAGACGAGTGTAACGTGTACTGTAATTTAACGCGAACTCTGCGTGTGGACGACAATATTCCCCACGAATGTGGAAAATTACACGTAATCTTACATTACACGTTACGCTCGTCTGGACTCGGCTTTATCTGGTGTAGTATAGCAGGTAGATAAAGCTACTAGGTTCTAGGCTATGCGTGTTTTAGAACGAAGACGGTCACGGAAATGGCGGGGAGGTGTGGACGCATTCCTCTACAACTGGTAGAAAGAAGCATTTCAAAATGATTTGTGCAAAGCTAAGAAAGTAGGGAATACATTTATTACGTATGTTAACACACGCATAAAGATTATGCTTTTGCATAAGTATATAAAACTTTTACATAACCCAACACAATAAATTTTGTAAATATACAAAAAAGGCTCTGCGGAAGCATTACGATACGAGGATATTTGTGAAGAGGTCAGAGAAGCCTTCATCTAGGTGTCCTAGTCCTAGACTCTAGGAGTAGGACAATGACTCAGATTGGTTAAAAACCGGCCAAGTGCGAGTCAGATTCGCATACGTTTCCCACATTCGTGGGGAATATTGTTGTCCACACGCAGAGTTCGCGTTACATTACACGTTAAATTACATTACACGTTACACTCGTCTGGACCCGGCTGAAAGTCGCTAGGTTTTCAAATGGGACTGGGCTGCAGTGGCGTGGCGTCCAAACAACTCGATTCCTACCGGCTTGCCTAATGTTAGGCTTTTGACCACCTTATTCTAGAGCTCTTAAGGAAAATGTACGCCAAATCTGCACCCGCTTGCCCTAGGATATCTTTTACGCCACGCCACTGATAGAGACCCCCTTTTATTCTTGATTTCATTGTGTTTCTATTATTTTATCATATAGTGAAAAAAATATATATATCTTGTGAAAATTTCAGGTATCTATCTATTACGATTAAAAAAAGAGCCCTGTGACAGACCGACAGAAACTCGTTTCTTGTATGGGGACCCCCTTTTCTATTTCATCTTATTTTATTTTTATTATCTATTGTTATAGCGGCAATAGAAATACCCATTCTGTGAAGATTCCAAGTCTCTGCCTATTACGGTTCAATAGATAGAGCCCTGTGACGGACGGACAGACAGCGGAGGCTTAGTAATAGGGTTCGGTTGGCACCCTTTGGGTACGGAACCCTAAAAGAGCGTCTTCTATGGCAGGCCCGCGCCGACCCCGCCAGCGCCTGTGTGCAAACCTATGAAGCAACCTCTTTATTGTCGTCGTGTTTCGAATTCCGGCGCCTGTGTGCGTTGCACACTTCGCACACAGGGGCGGCGCGGCCCTGTCTATGGCACTATCATGTCGTAAAAACAAAGCGATCATTAAATTACTCACTCGTTCCGCGAAAACGGTTACTAAGGGAGACTGTGCAAAATAGGTTGGAAACGGAATTACCGTCGCGCGGTTAGCTTCCGATTAAAAGGAAATAAAACGTTTCGGCCGCGGTGGGACGTGCGAGATAGAAAAACGGCCAAGCGCGAGTCGGGCATACCTATTAAGTATTCCTTAAAACGTGTATTTGTTACGGAAAAGCGTTGCTCGAATTATTTTGTATAATAACATTAACGTCTGCTGATGAATTGTAGATGTTTTAATAAAAGCGAAAATTGAAACATTATACGCTTCAATCAGGATTGGAACCTGCATTTCCAACGGCTATCCGGGCCAACATAATCGCACTACCGATTGTGCCATCGAAGCGCTTAGGTACTCAAGTCATCAAATTTTTCAACCAATAATAATTTTTGAGGAGTCTTGTAGCACCATCTAAGTCTTTAGATTTGTTCTGAGATTCCTCATGTGATTGAATCTGAAATGAGAAAATCCATTGAAGAACTAGGGCAGTAGTTCTTAACCGGTAGTCCGCGGACCACTGGTGGTCCCTGGCAGCGCCCGAAGTGGTCCGCGAAGCCATCCAAAAAATTATTGTATTGCATCCAAACCTATTTACTTTATATTAACTCCAAACGGTGGTCCATCACTAAAAGGTTAAGGAATCACTGACCTAGTGTGACTGACATAGCTACCAAAGTTAGCTAGTTAAATTGGCAGTGGGCTGGACATAGAGCTCCAAGAACCCATGCCGTAAAGGTTCTCGAACGGAGACCACGAACCGGAAGACGTAGCGTGAGTCGGTTCCCACAAGATGGCTTTGATGACCTGGGCCTCGTTTCACGAAGCTACAAGTTACAATTTTACAAGTCTAAACTGGCAACATTGGCCAAATCAACGTTGCTGTATTTGACCAATGTTGCAAGTGTAGACTTGTAAAATTGTAACTTGTAGTTTCGTGAAACGAGGCCCTGGTTAAGATCATCGGAAGATTACATAGAAGCGTATATTTAATAGAAAATGCGATAATGTCTTATGATTTGAATTCCCGATTTTTTCATTAACTTGAAATTACAAGGTTGAGATATTTAATTTATTTTTAGTAATAATTGCCAGTACTACCTAGACAGGTAAGAATTCATTTATATCTGTTAAGTAGGTATGTTATCAGTTTTTTAAAGGTTATGCAGAACCCAGATTCCCCGAAATCAGCAAACGACTGCATTTTCAAGTTAAAATCCCTCTTTTATGCTGTAATTGGATGAAACCTGTTCGTAGTTTAGTATTTTTTTTTTCGTAAAAATTGCTTGTTTTTTCATAGTGGAAAATTTTCAAAGCTTAATAATTTCGTTACATTTTCCCCGGCCGCGGGGCTTAAAGGATAATTGCAGCCTTTCATGTTTACGTTACGTTTATTTAACATTTTATTTCGTAAAAAAATCTGTTGTTTTTGGTTAAACTGTATTCGATGGTACGATTAATAAAATAATATATGTCTTTCTGATATTTTGTGCAAAAATGTACAAGCTCATTTTAGAAAACAAAATTGTGTAAACGTTACTTGTGATAATACAAAATTTAATTAATAAACTAAAGAACATTAGCTAAATAATTATGTGTCAATTATTAAATAAAAGATGGAGAATACTACATACTTAATTCCGAAGTCATTATAATTATACCGAATATCCTTTCGAATCTCGTAATTCCAAAACCTATCAAATAAAAATATTCAATAGTATCAAAGTGTAAAGACAGACAAATAATCAAACTTCGGCCGTTTAGGAGCGTGCGATACATATTCAGGCGCAGAAAGTGCGAACTGGAGCATTCTTACGCATTCGTAAAACTTAGCGTGTATAGCTTGGCAACTTGGTGACACTCACTTGTGTGCTTTTTGTTCTGTGCAGCCGTAACTACTTACACAAGTTACCGCCGACACGAACGGGGGCCTCAGGGGGCAGCGTCCGTCAGTCGCCGTTCTTGTTGGCGGTAACTTGTGTAAGTAGTTACGGCTGCACAGAACAAAAAAGCACACGGGTGAGTGTCACCAACGAAGTTGCCAAGCTATAGTGCAGGGTTTCTTAAACTGTGGTTCATGGACCCCCTAGGGGTCCGTGATACGGGAGCCGGGGGTCCGTGGCTATGCCTTCAACACAAACTTTCATGTGCCCTTGATTTTCTTTTTCTCTGATTATATTCGGAAAGGGTCCGTAAGGTTTTCGAAATATTGTAGGGGGTCCGTGACCAAAAAAAGTTTAAGAAACTCTGCTATAGTGTGTTCGTTCACGGCGCGGACACTTACAAGCGTTCGATGTACCTTTTATAGGATAAAAAATGAATGCTATTATACTGTGATTCCATCGTATTTTAACAATTTAATAGGAAGCTGCACTGCACACTTATAATGTCGTTTCGCCGAAATCATAAAAGCTTTGAAGCTTGTATTTTATATATTTTCATTAGAAGACATTTCCTCTTATTTTCCTAAACAATAAACTCGCAAAGTCGCACGCCTCCATGACAACGTGTAAAGCACAAAACAAGCTTAAAAAGCTCATGAATGGAGCTTTGTCGCCATTAGAAAAACCGGACAAGTGCTAGTCGGATTCGCACATGAAGGGTTTTGTACCATCGTTGAGCAAAAACGCCACAAACACGTTCTAGGTATGGGTGATAATTATATGTTGTTATAGCGGTAATACTAAGATATGTAGGTACGGTCACGGACTTTAATTCGGCCATTCTCACGAAGTATGTCTGCGGTCACCTAATTACCGCGACGCTTTTTTCATACTAAATGTATGGAGACGCGGTAATTAGACGCAGCCATACTTCGTGAGAATGGCCGAATTGTTAAGCCATTCAGGGATCAGTCTAATTTTGTCGTGTAATACACAATCTATGACACGACTTTTGTAAGGTGAACCCTAAATAGCTCAACAATTAAAGTCCGTAAGTGTACATTCTGTAAACATATGAAGAGTCTACCTATTGTCATAATGAAAATCGATTAAAACCGTTTATGCCACACCGGGCCGGAAAAATGTAGACATAAAATGATGTACCTACACAACACGGGAGATAATAAAGAAAGCCCTAGTCGTGTAATGTAGTATTCTCGTATGGTCTCTTTGATATTATTTTGTTTTGTTATTTGTTGTTATAGCGGCAATAAAAATACATTTTCTGTGAAGATATGAAGCGTCTCCCTATATGGCCATTTTTTTATTCGAGTAAAAAGCGCCAAAATATCGACGTTACCTTACGGCCTCTTTAATGTAATTTAGTTTTTTTATTTTATTTATGTAGTTATAACGATATTCTGTTAAAATAACAAATCTCTAACTATTACGGTCCACAAGACGCAGCCATGTGACAGACGGACAGCGAAAGCTTAGTAATAGGGTCCCGTTGGCATGTTTTGGGTACGGAACCCTAAAAAAGTAACAATAGGCGTCACAGTTAACATCAATCATGTTTGGGAGTTTCAATGGCGATTGTGTTTACGTGGAGCATGGGAATAAATACCTACTGGAAGCTTTTTAATCAGATTTACTTGGAAAATTTATGTACTTTTTAAAATGTTTTATAAAATATAATCGGGACTCGAGACACAGTATAAGCAGTATTTTTTCTTTCTACAAAAGGTACATCGCGCGCCTCGTATGTGTGCACGCAGTAAATGAACGCATTAAAAGCAAAATTTAAGAATGCCTAAGAATGCTGCAGTACGGATCGCACCATATGCGCCTCGACCTTGAATAAGTACCGCGCGCTCCTAAACGGCCGAAGAGAAACTACTTATCTGTCTGTCTACTTTATACTTTATTCCAGGTCGATATTGAATATGCACTATCTAGGTAAGCAGGCTTCACTGCGTCACTCAACATTGCGCCACTTAACATTAGATAAGATCGAGTTCAAATGTTTGCCTATTAAGCATAAGAAAGTCTTACGAAAACTTTTCGTCGTATTCTAAATGTCGATTAAAATGTTTATGAATATTTAGAATAACTATGACTAGACATCAAGTACTTATCCGAAAATACCTACTGTAAACAGGGCAACTCTAATATTATTGCCACCGTTGGGCCCCAATTGAAGAGTCATTCTCATAAACACTCACGGACAATGAAGTCGGGTCATTTTCTATGAACAATTATACAGAAAATGACCCGAATTCATTGACCGTGAGTATAGCTTGATAGATGTGTCACAACCATGTGCAAAAGCTAAGCGTTTCTAGGAAGTTAAATCGTCTGCTGACAAGCAAAAGTCACTAAAACTTCTGTCACGGCTCTTCAAAAGGTCGTATCTAATTAGTAAATCAATACTGAGATACGAGCTTTGCTTTAAGTAGGTATTTGTGACTTAAGTCACTTTTGCTTGTCAGCAGACGAAATATTCTAATCGGTTCGTATATAGAAAAAGGAAAAATTAAGCATTAGCAACGTTAACTTTCTGCACATGACTGTGACAACTCACAAGTCTACAAATGGGAATATACTCGTACCCTTGAAAATAAAGCGCACTCTTGTCATTAGCTTTAAGATTGGCATATTCCAGAATACGCCCTAGACCTAGAGCAATATAAACTAGATCTTCACGAGTATAAGAAGTAAAAAAAAACATTTTTTTACAAATACAAATCTCTAACCTTATTGCCACCGTCCGTCCGGCCTCAATTTGAAAATAAAGCGCACCCTTGTCGGACACGGGCCCCCATTTGTTAGGGCTCTTTAGGATCGAACCCACGACCCGAGTCACGCTAAACTCGCTGGTTAACATCACAATGGACCCCTACATTTGTGGAATTTATCAGGAAATTCAGGAATTATTTAAAGTGTTTACTAGTTAGTAATAAATAACTGACCTAAAAACCTAACATTGACAACAACACTAAAATAAGGTACCAATTTGACCATGACACCGGCACCACAGTATAATAGCACTACAAGCATAGAAATAAGAATGCGTAAGAGTGCTCCAGTATGGATCGCACTCACATCTATCGCGCGTCTGTGTGGATACGTGTCGCGCGCTAATAAACGGCCGAAGTTGGACTACTTGTTCGTCTTTATACTTTACTATCTGAGCGTTTTAACTTGTCATTAAAAGAAACGGGTTTGATCTTGGAATCTGGGTCAATTGCAGAAAAAAATTACCTTTTACTCTTCTTTCTTCTAAAATCATAACGAAACTGAGAAAAAATAAAAGTTCGTTACGATTTTCCCCTATATTTAGTTTCGGCGTAACGAAACTGAGAAATTCAAAATTTCTAAGGAAAAGTTGGGACATTTTGCACTACTTTTTTTATTTCATAAATGAAGAGTGCTCGTGATTCTGAGTAAAATTGTATAAGACACACCATGATCAGACAAAAAAGTAAAAGGTACATTTTTTCTGCAATTGACCCATCTGCAAACTGTCTGAGCGTTTTGACTTTTCATTAAAGAAGCTGATTTGATTTATTGTCTGCCTTTTTTATATGTTAGTCATATCAACTATAACAGCTTCAACTAAGTCATCCTTCACCGAATACCCAAATATTTCGAAAATAAAAATATGTATAATAGGTTATAAATATGTTTTGCTTCAGGGAACTCCAAATAGCCCATACTCAAATTTTAAAGTGTTAAAATAGAATATAATATGTGTATGTGGCAATGGGCAGGGCATATAGCACGTAAAACAGCTGGTCGTTGGGGCCGAAAGGTTCTCGAATGGAGACCACGAATCGGCAAGCGCAGCGTCGGACGTCCACAAACAAGATGGACAGATGATCTGGTTAAGGCTGCTGGCACACGGTGGATGCAAGTTGCTTCCAACCGAACTAATTGGAAATCTATGAGGGAGGCCTATGTCCAGCAGTGGACGTGCTATGGCTGAAATGATGATGATGATGATGATGATGATGAAAATAGAATAAGAAGATAACTTAAAGATTTCTCTTTTAATGACCACTACATATTTGTAAGCTATTTGTGCTACACGAGCTTCGTAGCGGGGGCGTAGACGCCTACGCCGTAGCAAACGAGCTTCGCGTGTTCGATGGAACGGGCTTCTATAAATAACATAAGCTTAGAAATGTAAAGGATAAAGGTATATGATCAGTGCAAATGTCACAAACTTACTTATTTACCGTAAAACTGGTTTACTAAGATATAGTACATAACACAACTAGGGTGGTAAAATAAAGGCTTTCCTTATTACCTCCCGTGTTGTGTCCATAATTTTATGCCTAGACTTGGCCAGAAAACGGCTTTTGCTGAACGCGTAGCGTGCGGTAAAAGACTAAAATAAAACCGGATAATCGGCCAATAAACGACATGAAAAAGAGTGGCTGAATGAACAAATCTTATTAAATACCCTGGTAGCATATTAAAAATAACCTTGCACAAATCTAACAGCAGTAAAATCAGCTAAAACACAACTATTGACAAGCTAAATCAAACCAAAGCTATTATGCACATGAGACACAGAATATCACAGCAATTTCCATTCCGCACCCCTTTTCAGCTCGACACGGCAAGCTATTCAAATGCAGCTTATTTTGAGAATCAAACCAAATCCACTGAATTACGCCACGCCAGCAAAGTGACAATTTCCAAACTACCCCGCGAATCCCACAACTCCCATTATGTCATTTCACATTTCATCCCAGTCCTAAAACTATACCGTACCATACACAGAACGAACGCATCCAAGATTAGACTTTAAATACTGCACATAAGAAACTATTATTAAACTTGCTTATTCCTTTTATACAACCGTTTCTGTTTCTGAATTCGAACAGCGTGAAACGTTGTGGCAGTTTGCACGCGTGCTGTGGTCTCGTTTTGAGAGAAAAAAATGTTCGTTTGAATTTGGAACGTTTGTGTTATTTGGACGCGGCGCGTCATGCAGAGCGGACGTGGGACGCCGAGTGGGGTTTGTTTATTTGTTTTACACGTATCCGACAGGGACCGTTATTCAAAACTTGCTATGTCACACTAGTATGGAGGGATGTTTACAAAAGTAACATGACTGACGAAACTGACATCGGCTTTCAGCAAAAATGTTATTGTATTAGTGTCAACCCGGCTCATTCGTCGTTGTATTTGGGATCTTGAATTAAATATGAACAATACGTTTACTGGAAACATTATGAGTTATAGAATTTGAACGTAGAAACACAACAATCTCTATTACGATGATTGATACAAAAACCAAATACGCCCAGCCTTGACTACAGTAGTCCAATAAATAAAGAAAAAAAAACTGCTAGAACACGTGACGTCGCCCGCTTGTCAGCAAAACAGGTCTAAAATGACCTTTGAGACCAACTGACTCTGATAGGAATCCTGACCAAGTGGGGGCTTACAAAGAACATCACTGAATTAACGAGATGATTGATATCACCACGCTGTCTGAATATCACAAAGGTCACGTCGAATACGGGCCAAATATCAAGCGCAATATACATAGTAATGTAGGTACAAATACATAGTGAGTGATGGATAGTCCCGTTGTAATAAATACGGTAAAGTGTTCGTCCGTCCGTCACGTTAAGTGCGGGCCTTTAGCTATCTTTACGGAGTGTCCCGTTACAGAGCAACCATTGACGACGGCAGCTGACGTCTATTTTCAAAAACCTTCACTTTGAAGCTACTGGACCGTCGAACTACCATCGGCTTCATATCGGGTTAAATTAGTATAAGGGTTAAGGTCAGCATTAAATAGTATGTAACATCCAAAGCGCCATTTATATCGTCACACGTCTATGTTTCTATAGTAAAGCAAACAAAGCTAGTTGAGTATAAAAATGTATTAGTGTGACTTTTCAGTATATTAAATAAAACTTTTTTGTCTACTTTTCTTTAAGTGTCTCTAGAAAATAAAGTTTGTGTTTTTGTAGAGTTCTTAATTTATTTCATTGCAGATTTGAGAAAAGCGGTATACTTACTTCCCGGCCTCCGCAATAATGTACTATTGCTACGCGAAGCGGACGAGGGCATTTCTCCAGAAATATGTCTGCGGTCACCTTATTCATCTGGCCCTTTTTCATAATAAATGTATGGAGACAGATGAATGAGTCGCAGACATATTTCTGGAGAAATACCCACGAAGCGTCTTCGTTTCAGCAAAAATGCTTTCGTACGTCCGTCGGATATCTCTTCTCCTAGTTCTCCTTTACAGTACGTCTAGCATAACTGGCCGCGACTTCGTTTCTCGCGCGACAGAGCATCACCTGTCACGGTCACACGATACTGAGTGGAAAGAGATAGGTAACATTTGTCGCGCGACAAGGAGTCGCGTGTCACATTAGTACTAGAGGTACAGGTCGAGGTTATCAAACGATTTTCATGAAATTTTGTGACCAGGATCGATAATTGTATAGATTTTTTTGTCGACTCAGCTTTTGGATTTTTTTCAAAATGACAAAGCTTTGACAGACAGGGTTGACAGACTCTAGAGGTCTACAGCTCACATAGCCACTAGTTAAATAATGTCATAACGTAATATTTGTAGAATCCGCCTGTATTCATCACATCACGCAACGTAACGAATATGTAGGTAAAAACTATGTATGCTTTCATAAAAATTCGTGCCTAAAATTTCGCTCAGCTTTTGCAATTTTTTCAGAAGTGCGCTATTTACGTTCTTCTGTTTAAAAATATAAATTTTCGTTACTCAATCACATCACAATATAAAACAAATCCCTATGAAATCAAAAATTATTATCTCACACAAAATGGCGTCACGCTCCATGATCAGATAGGAAACCTTTTTATTGGTATCCAAAATAACGAAACTACTGGGACAGTGTTATTTTTATGTCATGGGAAAGGCACACAGGTCACCTGACGGTAAGTGACTTCTGAGGCCATGGACATTTGCAATCTTAATATCGATGGTCTAGTTCACACTCGCACTAATTACGAGAAAAAAAGTTTCGTAATTAGCACGTTAGTACACAAATCTTAAAGTTGCAGTTACTAGATGTAATTTAAAATTGTTTATAATGTGTTACTCATTTGTTACGTTCATGTCAATTTTAAATAAATAAAACTGCAAAATATAGCAAACATCTTTTATTGTTTTTTAATGGCTGAATGCCGTGATGCTGTGGCTCAAATAAATGTAGAATGGAAATTAAAAAAAACTACTTTGCGGCCTAGGGCGGCAATGTTGTATGAAATTCCATTACCTACATGCTAAGTGTCAAGCCGCACCGAAAACGAGGTATTTTGCGGCCTATTTCTAGGCACATAATGTCAACATTTTCATTGCATGTTTGAGAAAAAAAAATAGTAAGAGTGTGACCAAGACCTTCGATATTATAAATGTGAAGCACTTCGACGTCAGCCATACTTTTGCTAGGTACAAAAAATAATAAAACACCACGTACCTTGGCATATTCAATTTTCAATGTGCAGCATCCGGAGTATATGTCGCATCCGTGCAGGGCGTCTTTCGCTCGTGTCGCCGACTCCACGCTTTCAAACTTATGGCAATGGGTTAAGGTCGATATTTGAATGCAGATACAACATTGAATTATAGTCTCAACACAAAAAGTAACGAAAGGATCAAAGGACAAAGAAAATTAAATTGTGCGCGGTCATAGTTTGCCTGTATTAAATTTAAAATTGTGGCGTCCATATTAACATGAGAAAAAGTTCAGAAAAATCCAAATTGTGTTCAAATATTATTTATAACTTGGTGGTTGTTTCGTTATATGAATGAAAAAAATTGCTACAAAAACAAGTGTGTTCATAAATAAGAACTTTATCTAAAAAATAAATCAGATTCTCCGTATACCAGATTCCCAAAATAATACATCCCTCAAAATCATTTGTTATTCAAACAGTTTGAGATAATCCGCATTTGGTAATAACAGTCACCGAACCGAATCAAGAGAGAATCTCAAAAATCTCTTAACTAAGTTGCCAGCGATCAAATAAAAAGTCACTTTCCCGAATAAAGCAGCAAAAACGAATATAATCTCAGTAAAATTACTACTCGAACATAAAACTGTTATTAAAGCAAGTTGAGACATTGATATTATTCAAATCGCTAGCACTTGGACTAACAACCTTTAAGACGTTAGAATTTTAACCGTAACTCAAGGAATTAGGGTTTATAATTAGCTGTGATGGCTGGGGCATTTTCGAACGTCATTTTTGTAAAATTACGATAAAGTTGTGGCGGCAGTGTGAGCGACAATAATTTGTGTTTTTTTTTCATATTATTAATGGAGTTCAAGACCCCAGTACAGCACTATAAGGTATTTATTATGTAGTAATGTAGTATGTAGTTTGTCCCAAACAGACACCTCTCGACTTCCTTAGTAACTCTTTGACCGATTCTACCTAACACGAGTATCGGACTAACGATGTACCGACAAATAAACATACTAACACCGATTTGTCTCCTCTCAGAGACGCCATATCACGCCTCGCTTGCTCGATCCATAAATAACGAAGTAAAACTTTATAGCCTGTATTTTGCAGTACATGCTGTCATGCTGTACTAAATAGAAGAGACAGTTTAGGTTAGGTTACACGTCATTGCTTGGGTTATTCTCACATAGTTTGACAGATGTGGCAAAGGCATGTGCAAAAGTTAAGGGTTTCTAGGAAGTTAAATATTCTAATAAGTTAAAGTTAAATTAGCCTCGTTGTCAAGCTTTCGGTTCGAATATAAGACAAGGAAAAAATAAGTATTAGCAACGATAACTGTCTGCACAAGTCACAAATCTAAACGAGAATGACCCGCTTCCTTAGATAATAATAAGATAATTATAATAATTAAGATCTTTTTGTGAATTCATTTTAGTTTTAGATGATAAAACACTATGTAATTTTCGATCTGAAAAAAAAGAAACTATCTATCTAATCTTCCGCTACAACTGCGAGCAAACCCGCCACAGCAGACGCCGCGTCTACTCCAGTCAAAACTTCCACTCATTTGAATAAATCCTCCGCCGAAGAATATGCTAAATTATTTCACCGAAATCCCCTGTTTTACATATTATATTACCGTTTAACTTTTCATTTTTACGGTCACGAAAGTTCGTTATTGAAAATCTATAAGGTACGTTATTGGATCGGGGATGAAATGATGGGGTTTTGGGGTTCTGTCTTTTGGTTTAAAACGATTTTTTAGTATTTGCATCAAATATTTTATTTAGTTGTCGTACAAACCCTAGATTCAATGGTAACGGCAACGGGGTACACTACATAAATACGAAAAACTTAATTCCGATATTCACAATCCGATATTCACAATATCAAAATACCGATTTTTAAAATTCCGAATGGATTAAAATTCCTATTATTAAAATCCCGATTTTTCATAACTCCGACTTTTAAAATTCCGAAATTACAAAACGTCTAACTGTAAGAATTACGATTTTCAAAAGTCCGAGATTCCATACACCGAACAATGAAAAGTCCGAATCTATAATAATCCGATACATCAAAAGTACGAATTCCGATTATCAAAACTCCGAATTCCAAAATATCGAAAAATAAAAATTTTGACTAAATAATGATAAACGTAGATACAGGACTTAAAAACAGTCGGTCGGACTCCGCAACTGCTCCGCCGCTGCGGGAAGAGCAGCCCCTTCGCGCCTCCGGCTTTCTATATACACTCTAGGGGTAGAGCAGACAAGACCACGTGGATAGTGGGGTGCTCCGATTCGGGTTTTGTTACATATTCTCCAATGCATATAAAATTCAATATTATCTTAGCCATTATTATTATTTGAACGTAGCGTATTTTTTAAGGCAAAACTATAAAAATAATTATCAAATTTTGTCAAAAAAGTCCTGACTTTCTTCAGACTTTAAAACCTGCGCCTCATATTTCAATAATATTAAGAGTTTACAAAATTTCAAAACTCCGAATGACAAAATTCCGAATTAGTAACGAAATTTCGGACAAATGAAAATCGGAATTCCGTTTTACGGACAAAGGGTACATCGAGCTTTTAATTTTTCGGAGAAATAAATGTCGGAATATAGAAAAAATCTGATTTTTGAAATTCGGTTTAATAAATATCGTGTTTTTCAATAATCGGAATTTAATTTTTTAGGATTTATGAAATTCGGAGTTTTGAAATTCGGAATAAAATAATTCGGAGTATTTGGGTGTTCCCAACGGCAACGTATAGGCAGCAGTGGTGTGGCGTCAAAATAACTCGATTCCCATCGGCTTGCCTAATATCAGGCATTTGACCACTTTATTCTACTGCTTTAAGGAAAATGTACGCCAAATCTGCACCGGCTTTCCCAAGGATATCTTTTACGCCACGCCACTGATAGGCAGCTAATATAATCTTGCACTTATAACATAAACAAATTGTGCTAATTCAATATTGTTAAATCTCATTTATGAACTTTTTTTACACTTTTTGAACTTAGTCGTCTGTTCGTTTTTATTTTGATTTAAGTAATTATTAACCCTAGTCTAAAAACTAGGAACACTAATAAATTAATTACTATAGAAAAAGTTTAACGGGATGTTATATTGGATATCTATTTAAACAATCTCATATCATTTCAATAATTTTACAATATTGGAGCTATTAAATGTTTGTTAAATTGACATGATACTAAAGTAACTTTCGTTTTTGTGTTCATCGAAAATATCTTTAGTGTTTTAAGTCAATTTCAAACCTCCTACAGAGTGCGGTACGTGCTTGGTCGGGTTTTTGCTCAAACTGAGTATAAAACGGGCAACAGATGGATCTAATATGTTGGAGAGAATCAGTATTCGAAGAAAACGGCTAGATCCTGTGAATGGTACTATTCACGATAACGATATTCAATTATTCTGAAAGTCTTTGTGATGAGATGAGTAAGCTAAAAAATCTTAAAGGAATTTCAGCCTGGGCCATTTTCAGCAAGTATCAAAAACCCCGGTATGAATGAGATTTATCCCTTAAATGAGAGTGTTTGAAATCTCAACTTACTTTACCATCATCAGCCTACACTGCTGGGCTCAGGACTACTCTCAGACGAAACTGAACGAGCTGTAGCTCCTACGCAGAAATTTACCTGTTAAAACTAAACTTTATTAAAGTTTTTAATGTTGTTAAATTGTTTTCATGGTAAAGAAATAACAAAGAGGAGACTATAATTAATTGACAAAGGCTTTACTGAGACAACTACTCAATAAAGTCTCCGAGAAATAAGACGGCGAGATGAAAATACTTGGCAAATTATTTATCATAACGGCGGCTATTTTCATTAAAAAAAAAGAATACTATCGGACGTAACAAGCCCCCTAACATACCTATTAAAAACATAAGTAGTTACCGTTCCTAAAACTGCCGTCCTATAACTAAAATCCGGCTAACTGCTAACATTATTAACTGGTTGTATAGCAGTTAGCCGCGTTTTAGATAAAAGGCGATAGAAAATGCGATCTACTATTGAGAATCATATTACCTAAAAAGAAAAAAGAATAATTTTTCGACTAAATTTAGAGATGATAACCACAAAAAAACTAGCACAAAAGTTGGCAGATATCTGAGAATCTCTTTCGTACAACTTAGCGCTTCAAAGACTGCAATAAAAAAATAAGCTTTCAACGAAATATAAATTCTAAATGAGCCATCACTCTTCAGACAACAAATCATGATATTTTATTCTCTAGCTTCACTTCACACAACGCGCAATATAAATTTGCTGTTTGAATCAACACGATTCATCATAAAACATTTAAGATTAATGTAAGAAACCGACTATAAAGTTTTAAATTGAATTTTAAGTGCCGATTAAATTAAATGCTACAGTACATTGTTAATCTACTTTATAGGATTCAAAGAGTAAATGATTGGACTGAAAAAGTATATCATAAAGCGGTTGGTCAAAAATCTGGGGGTAATTATCCCGACGGGGGTAAAACGAGTGTTTCTGGTCCAATAACTTTTCCATTTTTTTAATACTTAGTAGCATAATTTAACAATGGCAAAAAAGCGTAGCTCATGGACGCATGCATGGGACTATGGTCGAAAGCCGAATTTTAAAGGGAAAAGCATTAGGGAATTATGATCTGTTATCCGAGTAACAATAAATCTGTTTATTTCCCTATTGACGCTTGCCGCATGATTCGGCGCGGATACATCCCCGAACATTGCCGTCATCAATATAAAGTACCCTGGAGACTCCGCCGACCTTCTGGGATATTGTGACGGACATCGGGAAATTGGAACAATGTCTCATTAAAAATAAACATGCAAGAATGCTGCATTGTGGATTTTGAATTTCCCGAACTCTAGTATTCTAACATACAGGGTGGTTTTCGATAATCTGTACATATGAAAAGGGGTGAAATTTCAGCTAATTTTTACGGTAAAACTGATTTTA
Source organism: Eudemis profundana (assembly GCA_947034925.1). Classification (NCBI taxonomy): domain Eukaryota; kingdom Metazoa; phylum Arthropoda; class Insecta; order Lepidoptera; family Tortricidae; genus Eudemis; species Eudemis profundana. The sequence goes on along the minus strand of OX344816.1, from coordinate 11,853,202 downwards.
ATTTTTGTTTGTGGATATTCGTTTTTTATTTACAGATTTTTAAACTTTCAGTGAAATTTTCGGCAGTACATCTGTTTGCCGCGGTATAACTTTTGATCTAATTGCTTCAAACTGTAAGAAAAAATTGCAGGATCATGGCAATAGACACGTTATTTAGTAGCAATAACAATAAACCACCGACTCGAAGAAAAAATCCTCAAAAAAAAATTATAATTTGTTAAAAACGGCTGCAAGCTTCAGTTTTTTTTTACGGAAAACACCGTTTTCTCGAAAATTTGTGAATATTGTGACGATTTTTTCATGCTTATTTTCGTTTAGCACTTAATTTTGATCTTAAAAACATTTTTTCTTACAGCTTTGAACAATAAGATCAAAAGTTATACTGCGTCAAACAGATGTACTGCCCAAAATTTGATAGAAAACAGTAAACATCTGTAAAAAAAATTTTTTGCCCAGAAACAAAAATTAAAGTCATTTTTACCGATAAAATTAGTTGGAATTTCACCCCTTTTAATATGTACAGATTATCGAAAACCACCCTGTATAATACACACTTAATACCTACTTTTATGCCACACCTGGCCATAAAGTGGCTTTTTCCGCACGCTACGCGTTCGGAAAAAGTCGCTTTATGGCCAAGTGTAGACATAAAATGATGTACACAACACGGGAGGTAATAAAGAAAGCCTAGTTGTGTAATATACTATTTCAGTTGCGCAGAATTCCATTCTGAATTTACAAGGAGGTAACTAGTTAAATACGATCAGAATTAAAGAGAGTTTCCCTAGATACACCAACAAAAATTTCATAGCAATAGAAGTGTGAAGTTTACACTATAAAAAAATAAGGACTAAGTGCTAATCTTACTGCTAGGCATGTATAGCTATGTGTTCATCAGTCTACTTGTTCACTACTGTTAGCGAAGTTATTGTTATTTATGTATTAGATTGTTATCAAATTGTCAACAACTTAATTGATCAAAAGTAGTCGAAACGATCCTCGAAAATTCAATTAAAACTAGTGTAAAGCAGTGACTACATTTCCACAAATTGATCTAAACTGACATTGACAATGATCATAACACTAATTCACTTCATAACAGTGCATTAGTACAGAAAATAAACAACAATATTTTACTTCTCACTTCAGAAATACAGACACGCAATTTAGAATTCCAGGCTCTTGAGACAGTTTGATAAATAACTAAAACTTATGTGAAATTCGCCGCGAACTATCAAGAAGGTTTATACAAAATATGCTTTTGTGTTCATATAGTTAAAGATCAGAATTAAAAAACAAAGAGTATTAAAAGGAAGCTAAAGTTAGTTGATAAACGAAATATTGCTAAGATGTTAACCTCAATGTTTTATAACCATACAGTGCTATAGCTCAATATAAATGAAGTCAGCATCTGATATATTAGTTAAATTTAAAAGAAACTGAAATTTATTGCATAATTCTTTAATATTTCATATTAAATCGCGCGCATCGCGTGGTATTCAATGTTGGTATTCTATATAGTCTGCCGGGTTGATGGCACGACCTTCGTTTAGTGGGTGTCGGTCACCCCGACGCGTACTATTAATCTACAAAAACAGAGCGTGAGCCGCCATTTTTTATTGCAAGACAAGAACGATGGAGAGATTCATTCACTTTGTGCAAACGTAACCGATGGACCAGAAGTGGGACCAAAAAAATTAATTTGGGGGCCACATGTTTAACGAAAGAACGAAAGTAGACTGGGGTTGGTCACATTGCCAATATTGGCGCAGAACGTTGTTGTTGTCCTTCAAACGTGTCCTACAATGGCGACCTCGCAGACCTCTTCGAGGAAACCATCCCCTCGCTGGGTGGACTGCATCCACACGGAAGGCTTGATTTCAGGCGGTATAGGACCGTCAGACACGAACGAAATTGAGCAAGTGGGTTCCAGGAATGAAAATTCCAGTGTCCGTCAAGATAGCGTACACCGTAAAGATATTCAGAATCTGATGCAGCCAATAAATAGTACCCAAATAGTACCGACGAAATACCTAGGTGAAAAAAATAGTACCCTTAAACTTTTCGAAATATAAGGCCTGTTCACGGTGTACGCTACCGGGCGTCAAGCTGGCGTACACCGTTTGTATCTCTGGAACGGCTTTGCTTTTGGAAACGATTTATATCTCAAAAAATAGTACCCAAATAGTACCCTAGGGCCCTAAAATTTTATTTGTCTAGCTATCGTAGAAGCCGAGATATTCCATAACTTAACGGTGTACAAAATTTCACACCGTCAAGCTGGCATACCCGGGAATTCCTTATAGAAAGAGCTCACTATATCTCGGCATCTACGATAGCCAGAGAAATAAAATTTTAGGGCCCTAGGGTACTATTTGGGTACTATTTTTTGAGATATAAAGCGTTTCCAAAAACAAAGCCGTTCCAGAGATACAAACGGTGTACGCCAGCTTGACGCCGGTAGCGTACACCGTGAACAGGCCTTATATTTCGAAAAGTTTAAGGGTACTATTTTTTTCACCTAGGTATTTCGTCGGTACTATTTGGGTACTATTTATTGGCTGCATCAGATTCTGAATATCTTTACGGTGTACGCTATCTTGACGGACACAAATTCCAAGAGTACAGGACAGGGTACGCAACATAAATCCGAAGAGTCAATATTCGGAAAAAAATAATATTTCGAATTTTATTATTCCGGAACCAATTTTGGCAATTGCACCGAAAGGCATTTCAGGACATAAGTAACATTAACCTTATGATACTTCTTTTAACATACCGTCTACGATAACATTACCGTTTAGCGGAAAACACCATTCGGAATAATGAAACTTCTGAATACTGATTCGGAATGAATTCTTAGGAATGTTTCTGCGTTCCGGAGATGATAGAGTTACACAACGGTGCAAGGGGCGGCGTACGCGTCCCGCGTGTTCCGCCGCCTGTTGCGATAAATCGTCCGCGACTCTCGTTTGTTTATTTCTATGTGTACGCATGTATTTGTTTGGATCGCCGAGTCACTCCCGTCAGTCTGTTTATTTTAACCGCTGTGACTCACGCTCCGATTATTTACGAGACGACCGCACTTCGATATTGAGTTATGTTTAGCATCCAGATAGCAGCGATACGGTTGCTTATCGCTGTACGATTATTGAGGCTATTGAATGCAAATTTACAAACCTTTCAAATCTGCGACATCCAT